>CM057456.1:1773012500-1778200000 GCA_016271365.2 Neoceratodus forsteri | reverse complement strand
CCAAGGATATAAAGCTTGCCCCCAATGCATCATGGGTAGCGTTAAGGGTGTGCTCCATGCTCATAGCACAGCTAGTGATCACAGCAGCACATTTTCTTTATAAAATATTCAGTTATCTTTGCTCCTCTAGCCTTTCTGGAGCACAGTTAGGGGCGGCAGATCCTGGCAGTGGGACAGTAATGAGGGAAGTCCAGAAGGGGCAATGGAATACAAATCAGAATTTTTTTATTAATTGGATGGCATTCAAAGTTAGATGAGGAAGTGACTGTGCGAGCAGACAGCTACTACTTTAATAGGTGGGCTGACAGGGATCAAGTGTGTGTGCAGCCAGCAAGTTAGTGTGCACTTTGACATACTGGCAAGGAACACGCAAACTGGCAGCCAGCACAGGTTAGTGGGTGAGTTGGTAGGCAGGCAGGGAAAGAGCATGACAGCAACTGGCAGACTAATGTGCACATGGGCAGGCAGGGAGGGATTGAGCATGTATGCTTTAGAGCAATTTTGCGGCCAGGTGGCAAACAAAAGTGTGGAAGAATGACAGGGAGGGAAGGAGTGTATCGACCACAGGTGAATTAAAAGTAGGTGAACAAGCAAAGAAGGAAAGATGACATATTTTAAAGTCCATAGACAAAAGTAAGGGGGGGTGTTGAAACAGGGACAAAAGAAACTGTGGCCAGAGAAAGATGAAAGAATGAAAGGAAAGAGGAGTCAGAAAGACCAGCGTAAGAAGCAAAACAGGAAGGGAAGAGCAAAGATCACAGAGAGAGACAAAAATGAAAATTAAAGACAAATCACTGAGACACATAAGCCAGAAGAAGTAGCAAGACAGTGAGATCAACAGTCATGGTGTCCTGCACGTATCAAGGGAAGCCTAATAGGTAATTCCATTTTTTTGTTGTTTTTGTTTAAGAAAACTGCCAATTTCCAACAAGTTCTCTTTGGAATATATACAAAAAATAAAACTGCTATATTTTGTTCTTTGAACTGTAGGCCACCGAAAGTTTAAATGATCTTTAACTGATGCATGCTTTTGCTGGAAATTGTTAGATGAAACTGAAAGACTAGTCCAGGATATGGAAGAGAAATTGCTCTGTTTACCTCCGTGTACATGACGTAAGTCAATGGACACAATTTTCCTGTAGACTACTCCACAATTTATCTTAAAAATACAAGAATACTTGCAGATCTGGGAGCCTTGCTGGAATCACTTCTGAATGCAGTTGGCCAGCACATGGGATGAAGTGGTGCAGAGGTCCAATATCTAAATGGATCCCTGTATTTTACAGGTATATATACACAATAGCAGTCTACAGGAAATGGTTCTAGATAGACTTGTGCTGATTACATGGAAAAATAAAGAAATTCGGGAAAAATCATTCCCCGATTATAGTGAGAAAATACTAAATTGATATGGGAGCCCAGGTGGTGTGGTCTGGACAGGTGGCTGTGGACTATGGGTGAAGAATTCAATGGCATGTGTGTGTCTGTCTGTGGGGGGCAAGGTTCTTGGAGATTCGATGTGTAGTAGTGATTGGGCGAGTGCCTTTTCAGTACTTGATGGCATCAGTAACACACACTAAGGTATCACACTGCTATGTGCTCAGATCTCAGTAACACCCAAGAAACGGGCAACAAAATAATTATTGTACATATCATTTTCCACACTCCATGCTGACATGGCTTAAACAGCTTTATACATCCCTGAAAGCTCGAGTCAATGGTGGACTATCATCTCCTTTCCCATTATACCAAGGAAGCCATCAGGGATGTCCATTGTCCCCTCTTTTTTTTTGCACTATACATAGAGCCCTTAGCAATAGCTTTAAGAGAGAATAATAAAATTGAGGGAATCCCACTTCACCAGACAGAATATAGAGCCAGTCTCTTCACAGATCATCTTCTTCTTCTAACCCTATTAGCCCAACACAATCTATCCCAGAGGCTTGGAATGTCTTGAAGAACTATGAAAGACTGGCAGGATTCCAATTAAACATAACAACAATGAAAGTGTTCTTGTTCAATTACACTCCCCCCCACCCCGCATCAAGCAGATTTACCAACTAAAATGGAGATCTACCAAGACGAAATACTTAGGGATATTTATCCATTTAAACCTAGAGGTTATGGAGCTGATTAACTATGAACCCCTATCTAACTCCATCCAAAGTGATCTTGATGAATGGGGGAAACTTCCGTAGACATTTTTCCAAAGAATAGAAACAATCAGAATGAATATTCTTCCCCAATTTTTTATTTGTTTCTAAATGTCCCCTTTTTCCTGTTTAAATACTACTTTAAACCATGGGACAACATTATATCCAGATTTGTTTGGGGAAACAGTCATCCTAGGATTAGATTAAAAAGTTTAAAATTAGCCCTGAACCAAGGAGGAGTCAACCTCCCAGACCTAAAATCATATGCTGAAACAGCATTTTCCTGTATCTATTTACTGCGGTTATCCTGGAACTATCATGCTCCCTGGGAGACCTTGGAATTTCATATAAATGATCTTCATGATATCCAAAAAATCCTATTCTCCTCCCCTAATAAAACCATACCATTGAAAGATTTTTTAAATATAACATCACAAGTTTTAAAAATATGTTATAGGGGTAGGAAGAGAGGGCCATTACAATCAAAATACAAATATTGTAAACTAGTCTCGGAGGAAGACCTCTTTTTGCCATCCCACTCAGATTTAACTTTTGCTCGCTGGAGACAGTTGGAACTGGGACAGGTGTTTCAATTTTTGGGTCCATCAGGAGTCTTCACTTTTGAGGAATTGGTCCTTAAATATGGACTGCCACATACAGACCAATTTAGATACTCTCAAATAAGAGATACATTACAAAACAGAATAATTCTGGCCAAAATTCCACATCAAACACCACCCCCCCCTCTTAAATTCTATATTGACCATAAACAAGGAAATCATTGGTGTCATCTTATAGGGACTTTATATAAAATACTCAGAGATCTGACCTTGGAAACTACCAGCTCCATTCTTCAGAGTTGGAATAAAGACTTAGACCGGGTGGTTCAATATGAGCACTGGTCTGCAGCAGCTTTAGCCGCAGTAAAGATCACATCCTCGAACACCAGGAGAGAATTCTCTTGGAAGTGTCGGTATAGATACTTTCGCTCCCCAGCAAAACTTACCAAATATCTACCAGAAAGATATGGAAAGTGCTGGAGAGACTGCGGATGTAGGCTGGCGGATTTGGCACACAACATGTGGAAGTGCTCACTATTAATGTCATTTTGTATTTCAATACAGATAGCAATCTCAAGGGAGGTGGGAGAGACAGTAGAGATAACTGAGGAAATGTTCCTGCTAGACATGTATCGGGACCACTCTCCCTCTTGGACCAAAACTCTTTTACCTATATATTTGCTTGCAGCAAAGAAAACCATAACAAGAAGATGGATGTCGATGTCGACCAAAATTCCAGAATTACGAGACTGGCAGACAGTAAGGACACATATTTATCATATGGAAGCTATGTCGGACAAGATGGCAGAGACAGAACAGGCATTCCGAACAAAATGGCAGAGGTGGATCATCTACCTTATGGAAGTGGACCCAGAATTCTGCCCATAATTAGAACTTGGGGACAGAGAAGAGATTGATTAGGAAAGAGGACAATCTTAGATTATCTCATGTCATAACTTTAAGAAATGTTTTCTCTCGTTTGACAATGCCTATAGGCATGCAACAACCTTGCCGAATTGTGTCTTGAATGCATGAACGTATACATATTACCAAGAAAAATTGAGAAAATTATAAAAAATTACTGTACATAAATTACTCAGAACTTTTAGTACAAGCAAGAAATTGTTAATGAACTAGTAAATTTAAAAGATCGGTAGGAGCACATGTTTTAAGGTACAATTTAGAGTTTCTGTGCTCCTCTCTCTTGGAGGAGCACACCGTGCTAAATCCTTAACACCACCCCTACAATGCATGTGCTTTTAGGGTGCCGAGGTGTTCCAAGATGTCAGCCATGGTGGAGTCAGGTGAGCAACAGGATCCTGCTATGAATATGGGTATAGTGTGGGGAAGGGATCATTTTAACAGTAAAGCACCAATGGACTATGTGGGCACTGGTATCGAGACTTGGGTGAATTTAAGAGTGTGGATGCTACATACATGGTTACACCACCTCCATGTTTGTGTCCAGGATGATCATGATGAATGACTGTGTGGCTAGGAACTGAGATTTCAACATCCTTGATGTGGGGTTTCAACCAGGTCTCGGAGGTAATTAAATCATCAGGACGTAGGAATAGGGCAATTGGTTGTAGCAGGGTTAGTTAGTGTAGGAAGCTGCAGCTGTTTAGGTGTCCAGTTTTAGGCCCTTAGGTAGTTGTAGTGGGGGGGGGGGGTTTAGTCCGTGGGTGAGGATTGGTCCGGGGTTTGGCTCAACGTTCCCCGATAAGAGGAGCAGGTTTATCGTAAGTTTGTTTGGAGATCGAGCCCATAGAAGCTTGTGGAGAGATGCATGAGTCTGTTCGGTATGCGCCACGGGCACCTGTGCAGGGAATTTTAGAGCTAGCAGGCCTGCATGGAAGGAGGGCGGAAGTATGGCAAGGCCTGCAAACCGGTTGTGAAGGTGTGCCCCATATAGTAGTAATCCTGCATGGGAGGTGGCGTAGGGAGGTGATGAGGCAGACAGGGTAATGGATGCCTGCAGGCATACCTGCAATTTGGAGTATGAGGATGGTGGGAGTGACACTAATGGAGCAAGAAGGGAGATTATTGTTAACAAAGGCAGTTAAAAAAGGCAGCATGGTGTCACAGTTTAGGAATCGGAGATACAGGTTTGTGTTATGGTAGCATCCAATAGTGGCTGGGGCAGATAAGCTGCAAGTGGTAAAGTAGGCGGACTGGTTTCGCAAGGCACATGATAACAACTATATATTGCGATGTTCACCAAGGG
Organism: Neoceratodus forsteri; assembly: GCA_016271365.2. Classification (NCBI taxonomy): domain Eukaryota; kingdom Metazoa; phylum Chordata; order Ceratodontiformes; family Ceratodontidae; genus Neoceratodus; species Neoceratodus forsteri. Next base: position 1,778,195,060 of record CM057456.1, on the reverse strand, counting down.
TGGTGGTGTTGGGCTTCCACTTTCTGAATTGTGACTCGCACCTCAATCCAAAACGCCGAGCCTTGTGTTGCATACCTGATTGCGGGTGGGGGGAGCCGAAATGCCTTGCAGCTCAGGGGAGGGCACAGTCAGCCTTGGCCCTTGCAACGACCTTCGGGAGGAGCCGTGGATGCTGATTGCAGATGGGGGGAGCCAAAACGCCCTGCAGCTCAAGGGAGGGCACCATCAGCATTGGCCCTCGTGACCACCCTTGGGGGGAGCAGTGGATTGCTCTGCACAATCCCAGATCATGAGATTCAGTCTCTTTTGGTGCCACTGACTCTGGGCAAGCTGATGGGTCCTAAACTTCTTGGTTCACACAGAAGACGCTGGAAACCTTGGGAGCAAAGAGCAGAACAGCACTCAGCATTACTAGATCTTATATATTATAAGGTAGAGTCCTGCGTGTGAACAAAAAACATGGAATATGCCAATCCCCAAGGCTGACAGCTTTGAACTGGAAACACACCTCGTAACACTGAATGTCCAATGGAATCAATTGGAACAGCTCAAAGAACACCAGGGACAGGTGTGTAACACTACATTTCAATTGCACAAAGAAACCAGGAACTGACACAACAGCTCCTCCCGAGTGCACCTAGATAATGGATTATGTCCATGATGAACAGCAAGGATGTTCCCACGGTTGGCTCCAGTATCAGACAGAGAGCAGACACCTGCCTCCATGGGATGCGCAATGCTTGACCCTATCCACTTCCACTTGTGAAGTCCAAAAACTGTGGACTATGGGAGGTACAGAGAGTAGCATCTTTCACAAAAAAGAGATTTCTAGAAAAAGGGGTCAAGACATGAGGCTGGAAGGGGGTAGACTAAGGGGAAACGTGAGAAAGTATTTCTTCTCAGAAAGGGTGATGGATGCATGAAACAGCCTCCCAGAAGAGGTGGTGGGGGCTAACTCGGGAAGGGAATTCAAAAATGCATGGGATAGACATAGGGGAACCTTAGCGACAGGAAATAGAATAAAGCCAGAGATCAAGTATGGTCTGTGGTTTTTGCAGCAGGTAGGGAAAATAGGCAGACTGGGTAGGCCTAGCAGTCCTTATCTGCCATTAATTTCTATGTTTCTATGGCCCTGGTGGGCCTAAATTCCTGGTCTCTGGTCAAAGTCAAAAGAATGAATCATACACTGCTAACAGCCGTAAAGTGGACAACTTCCTAGAGATAATCAAGACGATAACCACCTTTGCAGCAATCTCCTTGCTGTTCATCACGGACATGATCCATAATCTGGGTGCACTCAGGGGGAGCTGTCCTGCCAGTTCCTGGTTTCTTTGTGCAATTGAAATGTAGTGTTACACACCTGTCCCTGGTGTTCTTTGAGCTGTTCCAAACAGGGGAGAGTCCAGTTGCCAACCATGCTGCCTCAAGACTGGATGTAGAAACTGTCCTTAAATTAACAGGCCTCCATGGAATGGCAGCCAAAGAGAAAACCAGTAAAACTGGTGCTTGCAATGCCAGATTTTACTGATCTGAAAACCATGTTCTTATTGGCCACTCCAAGGCTAATATGAGAGATTTCCACCTGGTTGCTGAGTCTCCTGGAGCCCCCAGGGTAACCATGGATGCAGAGGAAACAGACACACACCATCAACAGCCCACTACTGTGACCAAGCAAGCACCCCTTCTGCTCACAAGCACAGAAAACTGACTTAAAAATCTAAGCACCGGAGCATTCTCCTTTTATAGTAAACTACCCAGCCGAGTGTGACAGGATCTGTTCAACAGGTTAAACACCTCTGAGACAGTTATCACCCTCAGTTACCCTGCCAGAGAAACCATTATCAGAGACAACTTCATGCTGTCTGCCATTGAAGGACTTAGCCACTTCTGCAAGTATGTTCATGACCTCCTGGACTGGTGCTGTAGGACATGACAACAGAGTTGGCTGACCAAACCTTCACAGTCTGCGAGCGAACTCAATCGTGACAGAGAGCACCAAGGCTAGATACACTGTCCATAAATCAAAAACACTTGACTGGAATCTGGACCAAACAACTGGTCAAGATCACTCCAAGAAGGCACTGAAGAATTCCCTCTGATAAACTTGATGTTCTCCCACACCGAGGAGCGACTGCAACACTGGTCTAGATACTGGATTGGGACCTGGAAGTCCTCTGATGCTGAAAACCATACTGGCAACATCCTATTTTGGAGAGTTCATGAGAAATGTGTCCCTTGTTGTCAATTTTAACACTTCAGACGTCAGATCAAGCGGTGGAGCAGTCTGCTGGCAGAACCAGCTGACTGGAAGGTCTGCCATGTCTTCTGGACTGGGTTCTTCTATGTGGTTGTGTGATGCGAGGACCTTCTGATTGCCCGGCTGACACACTATCCCCAAGTGCTGCAATCATTGCAACGGTGTGACGGGGGACATCTTCTTATCAACTGTCTAGTCATATGTCTCCAGGACTTCCAGTGTCCTAGTCCACAACTGCCAGGCCAGCTACGTCAAATGAAAGCTCGGGAATAAAAATGTTGCCCACAAATGGCAAAATTTCGGCATTTCTGATTTACGACAGGTGGAAAACAGACTGTGGAGATAGACGTTCTTTGAAATGATGCACGCCAGAGTCCCAGGACTGAACTACTGCAGTGACAGTCTTTCCTCATTGAGAGGGTTTAGGGACGACTGCATCTATCTGCATCTGGAGATCCAAGGCCGGCCTACTGAACACTGATCCTCAACTGGTCCTTCACTGGGAAGGATTATGCAGCCTTCCACCAAGGGAAGGTTTGGGCAGACTGATGTATTTGCATACCTTCACTGTGAGGGCCTGCCTCTCCTACCCGCACCCTCAATGTGAATGTAAGGGAGGACAGGGTGTCTCTGCTACTGCTGCCTGAACATCAGAAAAAAATAATTCTGTTTCTCATATTACAGATGATCTGTTAAGGCCGAAACCCACTTATCGCCTACCTAGAAGCCTACCCCCTTAAAATGGGGCTGGCTTACGGTTGCACCCTTGGCACCGACAACAGTCCTTCCTAGTCTTGGGTGTGTTCCCAAATGCCATCCAGTTCCAGGGCAAAAAGCAATTTCCCACTAAGGGATGTATGGTGCATTCGTTCTTAGACACCTAATCTGTGATTCAGAGACACAGCCACACCCCTGCATGGCCGCCTACTAGAGAAGGTTGAAAAAGTCAATCTCCATAAACTGTCTGCAGCTGCATTCACCAAAGAGAGTGCGTCTTCAAGCGGAGCTGCAAAGCCATTCATCTCCTCTAGCTCTGGTGGAATAAACTTGCAAGTTTCAAGGGGGGAGAAGAACCTCGGGGTGGTGGTGGATGCCAATATGAATAACTCTGAGCAGTGTAGAAGGGCTGCAGCCCAAGCAAATAAAATGCTGGGGTGCATAGCCGGGGGGGGGAGGGGGATAACCTCAAGGAGCCGAGAGGTGCTCCTTCCGCTGTATAATTGCCTAATTAGGCCACCCCTTGAATACTGCATGCAGTTTTGGCGTCCTTACTTAAAAAGGGATATTGCTCTTCTGGATAGGGTCCAGAGGACGGCAACCAGGATCATACAGGGTCTAGGGGAAAAGCCCTATGGGGAGTGGCTAGAGGAGCTCAAACTGTACTCACTGGAGGAGAGGAAGAACAGATGGGATATGATCGAGACCTTCAGATATCGCAAGGGAATAAACAGGGTCAACACTGATGGGGTGCTGCAGCTGAGGGAGGTAGGGGCCACCAGGGGGCACTCAATGAGGCTGGTCGGTGGGAGACTAAGGGGGGAAACAAGGAGACACTACTTCACTGAGAGGGTTGTGGAGCCCTGGAATGTGCTGTCTGTGGAACTGGTGGCTGTTGCAACTGTGGAGGGGTTCAAGAGAGGTTGGGATAGGTGTAGGGGGAGGTGCTTCCCAGAGCCTCGCCAGGGGTCGGAGGGAGGGACCTTGTGGGGAGGGGAGCTATAACACAGCCCTGGGTGGACACTGATCCACGAGCAGACTCAGACCATTGGGCCTAATCTGCTGGCCTTTTTTTAGTATGTTAGTAACTTACTTAAGTAATGACCCAGAGAAAAAAAAAAAAAAGAGGCATATACCATTTGCAGACTGATGACACTTGAGGTAAAAGCTAGTCTGCCTGTTAAGTCTTCAATTGTTTGAAACAAGGAGGTGTGATTTCACTACTTATGGTATTATCTGGCACCGGAGAAATCTCCAACTATAAAAAATGTTCTCCAGAAGACTAACAACAGGCCTTAAGCCTGTGTAGCTTGCACCTGTCCATCTCGGTCCACACCTGAGTTACCACCTGTACACAGTTACAGAACTTGAGAAATAAACACTTAAGAGCCAAACCTAAGTGCCCAGATTGGACTCTATGCCTTGAGCCTTGACCCTCCTGGGGCTGCTACTCCCTATCAGCTACCAGAACAAGCTAAGACAGCAACTTCCATCAAATAAAAGGGAAGGGATTGTAATCATTATCTTTGTGCTCTGCCCACTTTCTTTCCTCCTCCTCAGAAGGACATTCTGCCTCATCTGATGGGTCCAGTCTGTTGGGTCAGGATACTCCCCAGGACCCCCAACCCGCTCTTCTTGACCTTGCTGTTTTCAAGGATGGGTGTCACCTGAAAATCTGGGTGAGCAGGGTCACACTGCTCTGGGGCACCTCAACATGCCTGTATGAGCCCCCCTGACCTGAGGGGCCTGTTTGGGTTTGGGCATCTGCGCAGGTACAGTCTGAAGCCTGACCTGTGGATCATCAGCATACAGCCTCTCCTTTAAGACAGGCAATAAGGATTTGTGCAACTCAGCCTTTCCACTGTCAGACGGTACCACAGGTGCAACCCCTCTCCCTCAGCCAGGTGGTTTGGCTGGGTGGAACCACAGTAGACATGTTACATTCCATGAACCAGTAAGGAGAGCGTGACCTAAATGAAGGCATGCGTGGGAAGGCCATGCGGGCTTGTGATGATCTCCCTTACCTCCACATGCATGATGCACCTCGAGCATCCCTTCCCTGCTGAACAGAGGACTTCAGCACACCAGAAAAGGTGCAAAACAAGCTCCTTGGGAGACTCAACAAGGAGAAAGCTAAACACCAACCACACAGAGGGAAAACCAATCAATGGCACAGATGCCACCCAAACTACCTCCGGACTGCAACAGTCTGACCAAGGACATAAGGAGCCACCAATACAGTGGCTCAACTACCAACTAGTATAGTGCACACTTCAGAAAAGAAAAGTGGACAAGTACTTATAGTACAGGACTTTAAAGACAAACTGGCTCCAACAGCTCCATAATCTACTATACCAGTAATCTGAAAAGAGCGGGCTACAGTAGGTTCAATAGAGAAAAACAAACCATCTCTGAAAGAAAAAAACAGGGTCACAATGAAATCAGTAACCATTTCTCCTGCCGTAGCAAACAAACAAGCTACTTTCCCCAAAATGCAGCACCATTGCACTACAGATGCTGTTTGGGAAGGGGAAGAAAATGGGAGGAACTGTTACTAGCACCACCTCACCTAGACTAATATCTTTTACACCTGCAATGGAGACAAAACACCCTGCTATTGTCAACTGGCTTTCATCCAGGTACTGTAGGCACTGGAAAGAGATTTTGGCTAGCAGATTAGTCAATTTGAGAGCTCATCCTCTTCTATCCACATGTACGCTGACGATACTGTTTTGTACAGTTCCGACAAAAATCCTGCTGCTGTGCAAACCAGCTTACAGCAGGACTTCAACCAAGTTCAGCTCTGGTTTGCTTCTCACCAGTTTTCTCTAAACGCCAAGAAGGCAGTCTCAGTGACCTTTGGCACCAGGCAGAGACTCTCTAGGCTCCTGGCCCTACCCACCTTCCACACCCCTGATGGGACCATCTTGGAGGACACCTCCTCATTTAGATATCTTGGGGGTTGGCTGGACCAGCACCTCAACTTCTCTGTGCATATCGATGATATCCTGAAGAAACTATGCCCCAAGCTTGGTGCTCTGTACAGGAATCGTAGTTGCATCCTGCTGACTGCGAGGTGCGAAATTGTCCAGAAGATGATACTCCCCATCTTTGACTACTGTGACGAAGTCTATGGTGCTGCTCCCAAATCTTCCCTGACCAAGTTGGACACCCAACTCCTTCTGCTGCTTTGTTAACTCCCCTTCCCACTCCCACTACTGTCAACTCCATCACTCTCAAACCTTCTTTCCACTATCTCACAGACGCATCTCTCACTGTGCCAAACTAACCTCCAAATTCTGGTTTGGGGGCTCCCCTCCTATCTCTCAACCCCTCTCTCCACTCCACCTCCCCCCACCCACTGTCTCAGATCAAATGACACATGCACCTTGACAGTCCCTCGTCGCTCCACCCTCATCGGTCAGACTGGTTTCGCCCATCATTTCCCTAAATCTGGAATCCCCTCCTCCAACTACTCCCTTACCTCTGCCCTACACAATTACCTTTCCCTCAGCTGTTCCTGCTTTAACCACCTTAATACCCATCCACAGTTTCTGCTTCTTCCTACCATGACCCCGGCAGGGTTCTCAACATCCTGAAGGGAAATCAGAAAATTGGCTGCCCCTTCTCCTCATATTCAGTTCTTGCCTCTCCCCCCTCTCTTCTCCACCTGCCCTTCTGGGTCACCAGTGTGCACAACCTAACCCCATCCTTTTCACTCCAATAGCACTTGCGTACTACCTCGAGACTGCTCCTGGTACACTCATGCACTATAAATGGTTCTATCACATTATTACTGTTTTGTACGTTTATATGTTCTTTTCTATGATTTTGGACATGTATTGTAATTTACCCAATGTTCCACTACTGTTTATTGTACAATGCCTTGTGTTCCAACTGTTGCACAATATCGAAATTTAAATACCTGTAAATTTTCTTTTTCCAGGATTCATTACACCTGGGCTGTACCTCCTGATGCTGGTTGTAGGCAGGACTAACGCTGTGCACAAGGGGGATAAGAAGCCCTCCACATCCGGTCATCTCCAGTCATTCCTAACGCAGTCCCCCTGAGGCAATACTACAAGAACTTGGAAACAAAAACACAAAAAAGTTACGGCATAATTGCCCTGAGGCCAGCCAACTACATACATTCTGGGGCCAGTCGGAGCCGGAGACCAGCCGTCAGAGAAAGAAAATGTACAGGTATTTAAATTTCGATTTCTCTCTCCTTAGCTGGTCTCTGGGCTTCATTACGCCTGGGATATTCAAAAGCAGTGCATCCCTAGATGTCCCGGGTTGGAAGAATGTCAAGTGCTCTTATAGTTCCACCACCACCTGAAGCACTCAGCGGCCAAAGGATGCTTCCGCCAAGGACATCACATCCAGTTTGTAAAATTTCATAAACATATGAATGGATGACCAAGTGGCCGCTCTGAATAAGACTGCTGAGGATGCTTCTCTGAAGTTCGCCCACAAAGTGGCTATAGCTCTGGTGGAATAGGCTCTCACTGGACCAGGCACAGCTACTCCAGCTTGATCATATGCCATAGTGATTTCTGATCTAATCCACCTGGCTATAGAGTCTTTTGAAGCTTTTTTCCCCACATTTTGGCCTGCAGTCAAAATGAACAAGCTTGATGTTTTGCGAATAGCGTCCGTTCTCTTAATATATATTTTGATTGCTCTCCTCAGATCTAGAGTATGAAACTCTTTCCTTTTCATTTTTCGGGTGAGGACAGAAGGAAGGAAGGATTAGCTCTTGGTTACAATGGAAAATAGACATAACCTTAGGTAAAAACCCTGGATCCGTCCAGAGCACCACAGAATCCTGATGAAAAATAGTGTACAGCTCTTTGGGAGACAGCACCCCCAGTTCGCTGATTCTCCTGGCTGACGTAATAGCTACCAGAAAAACCACCTTCATTGTAAGATGCATGATTGAAGCCTCCTTCAGAGGCTCAAAAGGTGCTTTTGTTAGGGCCTTGAGAACGAGATTAAGTCTCCAAGGTGGTATGGTTGGCGTAATTGGGGGGTGCTTTAACATTGCTGCTCTTAGAAACCTCCTCACATGAGGGTGAGATCCCAGCGAGTCCCCTGAGTCTACCAACAAGAGTGCCCCCAGTGCAGAAACTTGGACTCATAAGGTGGCTGGCTGCAGACCTTTGTCAAATCCCTCATGAAGAAATTGTAAAAGCACCGGGAGGGATATTGGATGATCCTGTATATCTTTAGATTGGAGCCAGAACAAAAATTTCCTCCAGATTCTGTAATACACCTTAGAGGAGGAGGGGCGCCGAGTGTTTATCATTTCAATAACCGGAGCCATGTAGCCTAACTCTTTGAAGGTTTCCCACTTAATCTCCAAGCCGAGAGGTACAGATTGCTCAGATTGCAGTGCAGAACCGGGCCCTGATGAAGAAGGTCTGAGCTGAGCTGGAAAGCAAAAGGTGGTTCCTTTGACAGCTGAATGAGGAGTGGGAACCAGGGGCCGCAAGGCCACCTGGGGCAGACTAGAATCATCTCTGCCTTGTCCTGGGCCACCTTGTGCAGGACCCTGGATAGCAGCGGAATTGGGGGAAAAGCATACAGAAGGCCGAAGTGACCCCAGTTTAGGGAAAAGTTGTCCTGAGCTAGTGCTAGTTTGTCTCTGGCCAGGGAGCAGAACTGCTGTGCCTTGGAGTTTTGTCGGCATGCAAACAGATCTACCTGGGGATTGCCCCACCACTGTTTTAGGAGTTGGAAGGCACTGTCCTTCAGCTTCCATTCTCCCGGGAGGACGTCTTGGCGGCTTAACCAGTCTGCTGTGACATTTTCCTGCCCAGGTATGTCCACGGCTCTTATACTTGCCAGGTGTTTTTCTGCCCATAGAAAGAGAAGAAAAGATTCCCGAAGCATTCTTGAGCTTTTTGTGCCGCCCTGATGGTTGATGTAGGCCATGGCTGTTTGATTGTCTGTCAGAATTGACATGTGCCGGTTGCGTACTTGCTGATGGAAGTATATCAGGGTTAGTCGAACTGCCCTCATCTCTAAGATGTTTATGCTGAACCTTGATTCTGTCAGTGACCACTTGCCTTGGGCAGACAGCTGGTCCAGGTGAGCCCCACCCAGAGGCTTGCATCTGTTGTGATTCTTGTTTGGTGTGGATGGCCTAGCCTTTGACCCCTCATAACATTTGCCCTCCGAGACCACAATGTGAGGGAGATTTTAACTGCAGAGAAATTTGGATGAGCTGGTGCGGACTGTGCCTGGACTGAGACCACAGCTTGAGCAAATGCGTTTGAATGGGTCGCATGTGTACTAGCACCCACGGAACCGAATCTGCCAGTGACACTAGAGTCCCGATTAGTTGCATAAAGGACTGGACCGGCAGCTGAACTGTCATTTGAAATTTGTTGATGAGCTTCAGCAGGTCCCTGAATTTTGACTTGGGGCCTGCATCCTGAATTCTGCCCCCAGGTGGTTCAGGTTCTGGCTCGGGAATAGGGAACGCTTCTTCCGGTTGATGACAAAACCATGTGCCATGAGGCACTGGACTACTTCCGCCACTGCCTGTACCACCTGGTTGAGCTGTGGAGCTTTGATGAGGATATCGTCCAGATAAGGGAACAGCTGGATCCCTCGGTTCCAAAGGTGAGCTACCACTGCTACCAGTACCTTCGAGAAGGTTCTTGGGGCTGATGCAAGTCCAAAAGGGAGAGTTTTGAATTGGAAGTGTTGTTTCCCTACCTTGAATCTGAGATATTGCTTGTGCAGGCTGTGAACAGGAATATGGAGGTAGGCATCTTGCAAGTCGATGGATGCCAGAAAATCTCCTTGCTGCACTTCCTTGACGACTGAGGAGAGAGTTTCCATTTTGAATGGTCTGCTGCGTACAAGTGATTCAGGAATTTGAGGTCTAGGACTGGTCTGTGACCTCCTGCACATTTGGGCATGATGAAAAATAGGGAGTAGACCCCCCAGTTGACCTCTTGGGGGGGGGAACCTGTTCGATAGCCCCCGCTTGTAGAAGATCCGTGATAGCCTGCAATATGGCTTGTTTTTTGACTGAGTTGTCTGAGATGGGAGACGGCACCACATGAGGTAATGGGGGCTTTGACTCGAACTCTATCAGGTAACCCTTGCTGATATCTAGAACCCATCTGTCCAACGTGGTCCAGGCCATTCCTCGAGGAATTCTGAAAGTCTGCCCCCTACTCGAGGACGGGCCGCATGGCCTCATTGTGATTTTTTTGTTGCTATTTCCAGTGTCTCTCGTGCTTCCACCTCCGCCGGATCCACTCCCTCTGAAATTCCGCTGGTTTCCGGAGAACCACGTTCTTTTCCCCGAAAAGTTTGAGTTTTGGCCCTTGTTGTAACCTCTGTCACGAAAATTGCGTCTTGCACCCGAAGACCATGCTTTGCCCCGACCCCTGAACTGGGGCATGTGCACCTTCTCTGTTTTGCCAGATTCCTTCACTGCCTCCTTCAGTGCCGATCTGAACAGAAGGTTGCCTTTGTAGGGTGCACTCACCAAATGGCTCTTTGAAGATGCATCTGCTTGCCATGCCTGAAGCCACAGGTTGTGGCGAGCCGAGGTTTGGTAGAACATGGTCCATGCAGCACACCTGACTGCCTCTTCCGACACATCTGCTGCATAGGCCGAAGCCAACCCCATTAATTGCAGCTGATGGATAATGGGGGGAGTTCTTTTCTGGATCCTCCACGAATTGAAAAGCTAAATCTGATGCCCAGGATAGGGCGGCTCTGGCAGAGAATAGGTTTACGGTGGCTGCCTTGAGAGAAGTTGCCGAAGCCTGAAAGTCTTTTTTGAGCGAGGAGTCCACCGTTTTGTCTACTGGGTCCCTTAGAGAAGCCCCTCCTTCAGCTGGGATGACAGTTTTCTTGGTTAGGTTAGAAATCAAGGGGTCGATTCTGGGGCAGTCTAACCACTTTCCGGACTGCTTCTCGTCATACTTCAGAAGTTTAGAGATCCGTCGGGGGGTCCAGATATGCACGTTCTGGACCATGCCATTCTTCTTTTAGCAGGTCCTCAATGGCGGGTGGGTATAGCAAAGGCTGTAGCCAGTTTGAAGGCAGATGCCATGCGAAAAGTCTGTTTCAGCTGGGAGGTGAGAGGTGGAGATGAGCCTAGGTGAATCTCGGACATGACCTTTTTCTTAAAAAAAAGCCTAGGTCCTCCAGGTCAGAATTTCTGGATGGGGAGTCGTTGGGGTCTGATGATGAGTCTACTATCTCCCCCTCCTCGGTGGAAGAACTGGTGCCTGAGAAGTCTGGGGAATATCCCCTGTGATGTTTGCCCTTGTGCATGCCCCTAGATCTACTCCGGGAATGAGACCTTTTCTTCTTCCTGTGGTGAGAGGAATGGTGACCATCCTCCTCGGACAATCTGCCCCGTCTCTGGATTTCTTCTTCTTGTCACAGCGATGCGAGGATCGGCCCCCCTCGTCAGATGAGGATGGGGAGGGGGTCCTTTTTCTTTTAGCTATTTTGTGGGGTCTCCAATCAGGGGACCCTGGAGGCTGCCATTCAAAGGAAGAAGGGCCCATAGCAAAAGCCCTATTTAACCTGTCTATAAGTTCGGGGTCTAGGGAGGGGGTCAGCGGTTGGGTATCCCTGGACGTTGATGCTCACTCCAACCTGGAAGTAGACAGTCGTTCAGACCTCTCTGGGACATTTGTCTGTGATGAGAGAGAGGTTGCATCCGCTGAGCCCTCCCCATTAGCTGCCACTGCCTTTTCACATGTGAGGCCGAGTGAGCCAGCAAAAGTGATCAGGAGTGGGGACTTGCAGCGTTGATATTTTTTTGCCCCTACTAGATTTTTCTGAGGCCATTTTTCTTGCTCCTTGATTCCAAATACAATGTAATCCCCCCCCTTGTGGAGTCAGATATGTTTTAAGCACAGCTTCCATTGCACAATACCGAAATCCTGACCCTTAAGCAACTTGTATCAAACTTTTCTTGGTGCTGCTTACATTGAGGAAGAGGGGAAGAGAGGTCCCGCTTTCGCCCAGCGGTAGCTCTATTGCCTAGCCCCACGCTGATGTCGTCGAGGAGCAGCCTGGCGCGTGGAAGCGCTACCTCTGTGAAGCCCCTTTCTGCGCTCGATGAGGAGAGGCCTATCTATCGATGGGTGCCTGGCACTAGAATTGCACTGAAGAGACAAGCTACGATGAGCGGTCGAAAAGATTTCCCCAGAACGGCTCATCTGTTGTCAAAACAGGCTCTGTAGGGCTCGAGAAAAAACACTGGTCCACTCCTGTGTCAATGGGTGCCTGGCGCTAGAATCGCACCGACGAGACAAGCTACAACGAGCAGTTGAAAAGATTTCCCAATAACCGCTTATCGGTCAGCAAACCAGGCACTGCAGGGCTCGAGAAAAACTCTGCTCCACTTCTGTGTCACTTTCGCCCCCTCTGCGAGTCGCGTTCACAGCTTTCTTGGTGACCACGTTTTCCCTTGTTAGCTGGGACATCCTGCAGGGGAAAATGGCTGCGAGGGGCTGCTGAGAGGTGGGGCCAGTCTGTGCAGCTGGCAAGGCTGCGACTGGATCCCACCAAGGCTGGGTAACAACGTTTCTTGAGTAAATGAGTGAAAATAAATTAAATCCAAAGGAAAAAACTTACAGTCTCTTCAGCTGCTGCACAGTACCTGCTTCGCTGAAGGCAGGAAGTAAACTGGAGATGACCGGATGTGGAGAGCTTCTTGTTCCCCGCTGCACAGCGTTAGTCCTGCCTACAACCAGCATCAGGAGGTACAGCCCAGGCATAATGAAGCCCGGAGACCAGCTTAGGAGACAGAACTTACAATGTTGTATTGTTTGTACTACCCACATACTATTGTAACTGATCATCCTTCAGAACCCTATGTAACCCCTCCCCCAAGTCGCACCGTGAGACGAGCAACTTGTTCAGTGTGCCCTCCTGGTGAAACATTTCAATAAATAAATAAAAAGAGTTAGCTGAGCAAATTAGAAGGCTCTGTAGGAGGGGGAACACAGTGGTGGTGGGGGACTTCAACCTACCTGGAGTGGAGTGGAGCACCCCAGCCACCACGAATGCAAAGGAGCAGGTCATGTTAGAAGCATTTCAGGATGGCTTCCTGGTGCAGTTGGTCCACGAATCAACTAGACTGGAAAACACCTGGACCTGGTACTATCAAAATGGGTAGGCTGTAAGGAATCTAAGTTAAAGGACCCTGGTTGGGAGGACCTGCTCAATATGGGTAGGGAAACAGGGGTACGGGAGCCAGGGTGATTGAATTTAAAGGCTGGACTTTAAAAGGACAGGGAAATTTTGGGCACGTATCAGGCGGGATTTCAACCAAGTATGGATGCTAGTCAAAAATGGGACATTATTAAAAAGGGCTGGCAGAGGCTACTGGGACATGTACAAGGACACAGAGTAAGAGGAGAAGGGCAAAGAAGCCCAGTTGGTTGACTCAAGAGGTTATGGGGGGGGGGGTGAGGGCCAAGAGAAAAGCATTTTGGAGACTCGAGAAATTGGGAGGGGAAGATAAGGATGAGTATACGAAGAAGTCCAAGGAGGTTGCCAGGTTAGTCAGAGCGTCCAAGGCTTCAAGACAGCTGAGGCTGGCATAGGGTATTAAGGATGGAGAAAAGGACTTCATCAGATACATAAGCGAGAGATGGAAGAACAAAGATCAAATTGTGAGGATTAGGATGGAGGGTGGTTGGAGAAGGGGGTGGATCAGGCAGAGGCACTAAATGAATACTTCTATGTTCATGGAGAAGAAAGGGGGCAGAACCCACAAGGAAGGGGTGGAGTGGGCTGTGGGGGGAAGGGTGACTGATATAACGATTATATAAGGATTACAGAGGACAGGGTCCTAGAAGGATTAAGGGCACTAAGGGTAGACAAGGCACCAGGACCAGATGACATTCACCCCAGGGTACTTAATGAACTAGCAGAGATCCTGACAGGACCACTGGCTGACCTGTTCAAAACCTCACTGGACACAGGATGCATACCACAGAACTGGAGGATGGCCAATGTGGTGCCCATTCACAAAAGTGGTCCTAAGGATGAACCAGGCAACTACAGACCAGTGAGTCTCACGTCTATTGTGGGTAAGCTCATGGAGATGATCCTAAAATAAAGGCTGGAGACCTTTTTAGTGGATAATGGACTCCAGGACTGTCAACAGCACTGGTTTGTCTCGGGCAGATCCTGCCAGACAAACCTAATTGAATACTACGATTGGGTGACCAGGGAACTGGACAAGGGCCATGCCGTGGATGTCCTGTATTTAGACTTCAGCAAGGCCTTTGATTCCATGCCACATGGGAGGCTGGGGGGAAGCTGGAGTATACAGAGGTGGAAACAAGGATGGCCAAATGGAGCAACAACTGGCTGAATGGAATGCAGCAAACAGTGGTAGTGGGGGGGAGGGATGGCATTCTCATCCCCGAGGGTGGCGACGAGTGGGGTACCACAGGGATCAGTACTGGGACCGGTGCTGTTTGGATATTCATAGCTGATATCTCACTCTGGATCCAGAGTAGAATCAGTCTGCTCACGGACGATACGAAGATGGGAGCTGTAGTAGATGACATCGAGGGTTGCAGGGGGCTGCAGGAAGACCTGACCAAACTACAGGAGTGGTTGGAAACATGGCAGTTGTGGTTCAACGACAAGAAGTGCAAGGTACAGCACTTTGGAGCTAGGAACCAGGGGAGAAGCTGTCAGCTGGGAGGGGTACAGTTGGAAAGCACAGAGGAGGAAAGGGATCTAGGGGTGCTTATAACGGGGAGTATGAACAACTCAGCTCAATGCAGAAAGGTGGCAGCAAAAGCCAACAAGATGCTGGGGTGTATAGCGAGGGGAATCTCCTCTAGAAATGGGGAGGTGATCCTTCCCCAGTAGAGGTCGTTGGTCAGGCTACACCTGGAATACTGCATGCAGTACTGGCGCCCGTTCCTGAAGAAGGATATCAGATTGTTGGAAGGGGTGCAGCGTAGGGCGACAAAGATGATCCAGGGATTGGAGGGAAAGTCCTAGGACAGACTGGACGAGCTGAACATGTACTCCCTGGAGGAGAGGAGAGAGCGGGGGAATATGATCGAAACCTTTATATACTTAGAGGGGATAAATAAGACTAATACAGAAGGGATTCTCCAGATTAGAAGAGGGAGGGAGGGATACGAGAGGGCACCAGCTAAGACTGGAGAGGGGGAGAAGATTGAGGAGGGAAATTAGGAGACATTTTTTCACAGAACGGGTGGTAGACAAGTGGAATACTCTGCCTGAGGCAGTGGTATCCTGTAGAACAGTGGGTGGTTTTAAGAGGGATGGGACAGAGACAGAGTGGGGGGAGTAATGATGAAGAGGGGTGGGAGGGTGGGGCAGCTGCAAGTTGAGGGCTAGCTGCACAATCGGTAGATCTGAGACCGTGAGGCCTGTTTCTGCTGGCGTCAAGATGTTTTGTGGAGGACATGATCTGACATGTAGCTAAGTCTGCACACAGCTTGTCTGCACATGAGCACAGACAGTCGAATTTCAACAATGTTTCTTCCTGGATCAGTAACTCTGGCACAGTCAATCATTTACCCTAAACTTGGTTGACAGCTTAGGGACCACTCACACCACCCCCCCCCCACAACCACCAATGCCATGACACATATCCCCTTAATGGGTGTTTGAAAACCCATATGGTGGAGGGTAACACCCCATTTAGGGTGGGTGGTTAAGGGTCATCCTTAATATGGGGCTGAGGAGGGGTCCGAAAGATAATGAAGAACAACTCAAAGACCTCAATATGTATTTGCTGGGGGACAGAACATAAAGTGGGACATGACAGAAACATATGCATTTCTCAGAGGGCTAAATTGGGTGGATGGTGGGGAGCTATTCACCAGGAAACGAAAACACTTCAACTAAGGGACACAAGTGGAGATGGGGGTTAAGAAATACATCAGGAAACTCTTCTTTATTGACAGGGTGGCAGAGCAGTGCAATAGGCTGCCCAAGGAGGTGGTGGAGACAGGGATAATGAATGAGTTCAAGGTGGGGTGGGACAAATACAAGGGGTTGAGGGCTGGTCCGGTAAGGTGTCAGGCTTAGAGAGTTCACATAGTTGACAGCCATTACTGGGCAGATATGATGGACAAGAGTCTTTTTCTGCCATTACTTTCTATGTATCTACGAACATATCAATAAACATACAAAACTGAATACGTAGAACGCTTGCACAAAATGTTACTCAGTTAGTTATGACATATGGAATTTGAGTGAAGAACATCCTTACCTCTTTATTCTGAAATATACTGCAGAGATAAGCCTCCACCTCTGCTCGGAGTGTAATTTTTGGGAAAAAGGACATTTCTTCAACTTATTTTTTTTTAAGCCTTGTAACAGTTCTTAGCTGAAACAAAAAGTCAAATGTAATTAACAAGTCTTGCAAGAATAGTACTAATGTATTAGACATCAGTTTTGGAATGAGCTATGTACAAGTGATCCCCCATCGTTATGTACCAATTGTTAAAATGGATTAAACTGAATTACCTTTCCTTACCTAACTTTCCCCACCATCTGACTGAGGAGGAGGAACCAGGAAGCTTAGAGAGATGAGATCAAGTCTCCCCATTTGTCTCCGTTGCTGCACTGTACTCTTGTGATTTGTTACGCTACAGTACTCGGAGGTCTCTGCACATAATAGTACCACCTGGTACTGGCCAGGCTTACTTTGCTGCCAGTCACTCCCAAAGTGCAGACAAATCTGTATCCGTGGCAATGCAGACCAGCTCCTCTATACTTCTGTACCCTGATGGGTCAAAAATAAGTCCTGCAGCTACAATCAGCATGACTAGTGACTGAGAAAATACACTGTCCCCACAGTCTCAGTCCCAACTGGTGCATGTTTTCCAATACAAACCAGCAGGTCTATCAAATGAAAATGTTAGTAGCCCAATACAAAATCTACAAGCATGTGGCTAGTGGGCTGGTGCCAGTTGTGGGTGGCCCACAGGTTCAGGCCTAGTCTGGCAACTTCTGACCAGTCAAGGCTTCCTTTGGTTCTGCCCAAGTGTCCAATTCAGACTAGCCAAGCAGCCACAAATACAGACAAAAAGCTCAGAGACAGTTAATCTCCAAATAAGAGAGGCAGAGCAACCAGGGCCTGTGGTGGTGGTAGTTTTGTTATGGCCAAGAACTAAGGCTCACTGCACCTCTCGCTTGACCATACTGGTGAGAATCCCCCCCAACCAATTCTACTGCCTTAATTTGCTGTACCACAGCCCCCGCTAGTCTGAAGAAAGAAAGGTCCGAGTCAGGACTAGTATGACCCCTTCCCAAATCCTTTTTTTTTTTTTTTCCCTTCTTCCCTGGCTTTTACTGTCCCCCTACTGGAGGTTCGGTTCCCTGCTCGCTGCCGCCCCCACCCCAGGCTTATCTCTCTGGCCGGAGCCGCCTGGCGAGTGCCCCTTCCCCAGGAAACACGGCTCTCAAGCCCCAGCTTGCCCCCCAGGGCGGGTCACGGAGGCGGGACCTCCCAGCAGACCTTTTGTCAGCAGCAGCAACAGAGGCAGGGGCTGTCATTAACAGCTGGAAATTTTTTGGCTGGTGTTTCCGGGGTAGGAGATGTGCAATGATGCCAGCGTCAGCCCGCCCCCTAGCATGTTGCTTGCTGCGGTGGTACCCCAACCTCCGCCAGAGGTCCGATAACACCGGACACCGTCCCCCATGAGAAGGAGAGCAGTCCCTGGGATGCTCAATCTTTCTCCCGGCCGGCCCTCCAACTCCCGAGTCCGTCCCCAAACCAGAGATGTCTGAGCCGCAGACGGACGCCTTACTGCTGAGCTGGCGGGCAGCCTTCCCAAATCCTTTAAAGAATGGTTATGAATACAGGTAACTTTGCCATTCCTCCCAGTGACAACCCCACCCCAACCCCACCAATTACAGTAGCATCAGTTCAGCTAACAGTCCATCAGTGATGACACCCAATAGGCACAGAAAAACAAATATAAACTTTTTTTTGTAACTTTATCTTCATTACAAGATAATGACAGAATGGTATCGGTCTTACGGTTTTGGTACATTATGTGCATACTTTTGATAATTTGAGTGCTACCACCTATTTGTAAGTGTATAACAGGTATAGCCTTAGAGAAGTACACTATCTGACATTATACTGACAAGGTCAAATGCTGCTGGAAAATATCAACAGTCCTGTCCAATAAAAACATACAACTTTTGCAAACATTATAAAAAAGGGGAATAAAAACTAAGGGATCCAACTGGCTACTTGCATTCCAGTAGCTCTGTGCTAATTGTTTATTATTACCCAGGTATAGCTGCTTCATATGTGGTGAGATCACCTGTAACAAGTCTGCTTTTACAAAAAAACAAATTCCATGCCTGCACTCTAAAATTTTTCCTTGTGGTCGCCATTGAATTTCCCTGACAGCAACTGAAAAAGTGCCACCCGCATTAGCAGATGCCTCGCCTGTTCTTAAAAGATTGAACAATTACCGGTAGAAGAAATAAAAAGCAGTGACAGCCAATTAACAATGGAGCTGCTGTTTACGTCACTACTACTGGTCAGAAGTCAGAGTGGCAAGAATTAAATACAAAAAGCATTTACTTTTTATTATCCTTTAAACACTGCAGCCACCTGCCCATCAAAATCGAGACCCACACACCGGGTACTTGGGTTAAATCCCAATACTGACACTGCAGTGCAGCATGAGGGGGGGGTACTGCACTCCTGAGGTGTCATCTTTCAGATGAGACATTAAATCGAGGTCCCATCTGCCTGTTCTGGTGGTAGTTCAGGTGGAGGTTAAAGATCCCATGACACTTCTCGAAAAGAGTAGGGGAATTCCCCCAGCATCCCGGCCAAATTTCATAGAAATATAGAAGTTGACGGCAGATAAGGACCGCAAGGCTCATCCAGTCTGCCCATTTTTTTCTACCTTATGAAAGTGCCATAGGCCTGTACTCTATCAATGGCCTATCTATTCATACTCATCTTTGTTGCTCCCTTATGCATATCCCATGCCTGTTTGAAGCCCTGCACTATATTCATATCCACCACTTCCTGAGGTAGACCATTCCATGCATCCACCACCCTTTCTGTGAAAAAGAACTTCCTCACATTACCCCTTAATCGGCCTTCCTCTAATCTCATGCTGTGTCCTCTTGTCCTGCTAATATTGAAACATATCAGACTCTTTCATCTTGTTAATGCCCTTAAGATGTTTGAATGTTTCGATCACATCACCTCTCTCCCTCCTTTGCTCTAGGGTATACATATTGAGTTCCGTTAATCTGTCCTCATTTGTTTTCTGATGCAGTCCCTGCACCATTTTGATTGCTCTTCTCTGGACTGCCTCCATTTTGTTAATGTCCTTGTGCAGGTGCGGCCTCGAGGACTGCACACAGTACTCCAGATGGGGCCTAACCAGTGTACTGTAAAGAGGGATTATTACCTCCCTCTTCTGACTTGTGATACCCCTGCTAATACACCCCAACATCCTTCTAGCCTTACTTACTGCTTTAGTGATCTACTTGGATGATTTCAGGTCATCTGTGATGATGATGCCCAATTTTCTTTCTTCCCTTGTGACTTCCAGCAACTCCCCTCCCAACCTATACGTGGCTTCAGGATTTCTCTTCCCTATGTGCATGATCTTGCACTTCTTTGCGTTAAACCCCAGTTGCCACTCTTCCGACCATTTTGCCAGTTTATCCAGATCTCTTCTCTTCTTTCTCTCATTCACTAAAAATACCACCAACAGCTTAACCTGGTTCTATGTCAGCTGCCATCCATCTGTATCCCCTTACCCCGGGATGAGGCTGAAAATAGGCAGATTTGCCTAGTCCTCTTTTCCCGGTCAACAAAAACTAACTAGCAAATGTTAAAATGACTGTTAATAGGGAGAAAGGGAGGACAGGGATATGGCAACAGCCTCCCAATCCCATCAATGTGAATCGACACCCGACATGACTGGTCTGTGCATAAGTGGTTGTAGGAAGTTTAGAAGATAGCCACAGTGTGCTGATATGCTACCCATTTCCAGTGATCTGCATCTGCTAGTGTTAAAAGGCACAGTAAAGATGAAAGTGTGTGTGTGTGTGTGTGTGTGTGTGTGTGTGTGTGTGTGTGTGTGTGTCTGCTTTGTATTCGGCTTTAGTTATCTGCTTTGTTGCACTATTCGCTCATATTCTGACTTACACTGCGCTCTGCACTCACTGCAATACTTGTTGCCATGACAGAGGTTTTTTTTTTTCCCCAAACAGTGTGGTGGGCTGGCCCATAGGCACAGCGGTAGCACCACCATTTGCAATGCCAGTGACCAGGGTTCAGTAGCGAGCTCTGGGTCGCCGGGGGCCAGCCAAGGGAAAGAGGATTCAGTGTCCCACTGAACACTCTCCTCTATGGGGAGGGAGAGTTGCCATCCCTGCTGCTATATTGCCACCTGGGTGACACCAGGTGGTATTGCAGATCAGGGGACACCAGGGGAGGGATGGACGCCAGCCGGATCCGTCACTACGCCTCTGCGTGGGGCCTCCCCTTGGTCCCTTTGCATTCCGACATCTGTGGGTGGGAGAAAAATATAAGAAAATGGCCTCTACATGCCAGGATAATGGAGCTCCATCCCAGATCTCCCCTGCCTGTCCCGTGGCCCCAGTTCCCCGACGAAAGTTTTGGAAGTTCATGGAGGGGGCCCTCCTCCTCCCCACCTGGGGGTAAACCACAGCTCCATGGGGAAGGCTGGAGGCACCAGATTGCAGGTAGGAGGGGATAACAGCAGACTGGATCCATTGGCAACTCCCAAAGGGGTCAGTGTGTAGATGGCGGGGGGGATAAAAGCTTTAAAAAAAAAAAAACAGAAAAAAAAAATGTGGCCACTAGTCACATATTTGGGGTCACAATCCTGACATCTGCCGTGCTGCTAAGCAACTACAGTAAATGGGCAAGTGAGGCAAGCGAGTTTCGTGAAGAAGGATGTTCCATCACACCTTATTGAAGGCGGAGAAACTATTTCTCATGGGTTTTCAACAAAAAAAATAAATAAATAAAACAAAAAGGTACATGTGTACAATATGTTTTATTTTTTCATAAAAGCAATAAGGAATGTTTGAGGGTTATGTTAAAGGCCAGTTAATCTGGGGATGTGATTAACCGGCCATTAACATACTCCTCAGACATACCTTATTACCTAACTGCAAACTTTTATCTGTTCTGTCGAGACGAGTCTCCTATTTTATTTGCTCAATATCCACAGTATTTATAACCAACGTGGTGACTGGGACATTAAAAACTGAATTATGCATGGTATACCCACCCCTCTGGCAGTCTAATCCACAACTGGTGGTATTCGTTATCTGCTCCCACTTACTCCATTTGTCAGTCAGTTTCTCTTGAGTAACTCTCAGAAGGGCCGTAATGCTTTCCATACTCGTGATCATATTAAGCCTATCTTTCAATTTGCTCATAGTAAGCCAATCTTTCAATTCTAAGACTGTGGGTAAGGTAAGAGACAGTCAGTGGGCAGTAATGCCCTTCACTGCTATTAAAACACACTGTTTGATATACTTCTTTCCGACTTCTGGGGTACAGATTATTTAGAAGCATGCCCAGTACACCTGTCCTGAAGTCCAGATGTATTTCTGGATCCCAGAACAGAATCAGCTCTCTTGCAATCAAAGGCCAGTACACCCCCAAAGGATATGGTAATAATCCCCCGGTCCATGCATCCCCTCCAATATCTGTCTGTGGGACCCCTGCCAAAGTGAGCAATGACTGAAGGGGGTGTGAAAGCATTTGAGTAATACCTCCCTCCCAGTGATATTCATACCAAGTGGAGGATGCTGTCACTCTCCACCCCTCACTCAGTCTTTCCCACTATCAGTTCCCCTGGCTCAGCTTTCCATTTCCATCTCTCTCCTGCTAGTCCAGGGTTCATGGCCTTCAAAAGTACCTGGTACACCACTGACATGTACTTGCCTTTGGTAGTTAACCTAGCTGACCAGAACAGAAGGTCTTCCAGTTCAGTTCAAGTGTATTTGTTCGCCTTGGTAAGTCATTACAAATTATTAATAAGTCACACAATTAAAACACAAGTATGATACATTTTATATACAGTGACCACCGCGACAGCAAAAATACCTATTAAAAGTCTGTTAATAAAAACAACAGTTCATTAATCTTTCCTATCATCCTTAATAAAAATAATTCACATGCACATTCTAACTAAGCTTTTAAAAATACAAGCTACTAAAGCTATATTTCCTCAGGCTGTCTAATGCAGCTGATAGCCCTTTACTAATATATCTGTTTCAGTCTAACCAACAAGGGCAGTTATCCTGAATCCATGAAATTACACCAAAAATGCTCAATGTTCAAATAAAAAGACTTCAGTAAACATATCTGTGCCACAATACTACATTTAGCATTCCATTAGTTTTCCAGTGCATACCGTGTTCTGAGAGCACTTCGTGCAATACCTTGGCTCCCTTAATATGAGAGTTCAAAGTATGCCAAAGCGGGTTAACTCATATGGTCTGTTAAAATCCTCTAGAGGTGCACGCTAATTAGACCAACCAATCAGCCCTTCCTGGGCAGGCTTCCAGAAGAGTCTCCTAATTAGATCCTTTATGGTCCTAAACCACCTCTTTTTGGAAACTGGGGCTCAGAGTAGCCCATGGCTACGTGGGCACAGGACAACTATAGGTCCAACCCCCATATACACAATTCCACTCCAATTACATTATCCACACCAGAATTTCCAGATTTAGTTAAACACAATCAGCAGTCTATAATGTCCCACAAAATCTCTCTCCTTTGCCCTGAACAGAATTATGGCATAACCTACATAAATTTAAACCACTCCCAAGGAAATACTTTGCAAACAATCAAGGCCAGGACTAACCAACTGCTAGTGGTCACACGTGAGACTACCATGACCTAATTATCAAGTACTCTGAGCTCTACATTCAAAATCAATAGAATATTCTTAAGCTGAATATTTCTATGTACCATTATTAAATTACAATTCTGACTCCATATATTTTTAGACTGCACATGGTATGAACCACCCTTCATAGTTGTTCACAAGTTAAACCTACAGTAATAGTCACAGAAAAGTTTACTACTACCGCCGCGCACCGCACGTCATTGTGCGGTAGCGATATACATGTTTTTCAACGGGAACCGCATTTGTACAATGCTCAGTATACCACACTACCGGTAAACTTTTGCGCAATTACCACGGTATGGGATAACAATGGTATCAGAAAGTTAAGAAACTGAAAAACAATATATTAAAACGTACTACTGTTTCAAATCTGAAAGTTTCACAACATTTCATGACATTCATACACTAATTATTATATTTGTATGTGCTCATGTTTTAACCAAACTGCTTGAATTATGCCCGAGATTCATGCATAAGCAAAAAACTCAATTATAAGATAATTATTTCAGTTTAGGTAATCTTAAACAATATTATGTTTAGCTCTATAACTAGGACTTCCATAGCCTTAATAATGGTCTTTTAACACTTATTTTTTTGGAGAAGTTCATTAATTCAAACGTACCGTCAACCGTTAGGAGGAGTTCAGGCTCCACAATAATAATTATAAAAATGACGCTAAAGTGTTCAGGTAGCTTCAAATCAGTCGGTAGATTATTAAAAAGAAAGTGAGTGAAAAAATTCAAATTCAATACCTGATGAGGGGAAACAACCCTTGAGCCCTCCTGAGTTCACCTCTCATAACTATAGCAGCATTCCAAAGGGGTTTATAGAGGGGGATTCTCCACATATATTACATAGTCCAAACGCCCTTCTCTCAGACTGAAGTTATGGAGTCCAGTGAGTCCCATCTCAAAAAGCCTCTCCCGAAAGCTCAGGCGCTCCATAGTAAAAGTCTCTTCCACTGGGGCTCCTCATCCTCCATAAACCATGAAGTACCTTTTGGCCTTTATGTACTCAGCTGTTCCCAGAGTTTGAAGCACATTCATCACTCAGTTCACCTCACATACACACTCATCTCATTTTCTACAGAGGCTTTGCATCTGGTTTCCAACTATTTTTATTAGTATAAGCCCCAAAACATCTGCTCCTAACTCCAAAGGACTTCTCCAGTATCATCTCCCCCGCTCTCCTATTCCTCAGTTCATCCTGCGGGGGTTCATTATCTGGACAGTCAGATCAGGCAGCTTTACCTTAGTTAAGATCAGAAGTGCTTTCATTTACTATAAGTGAAGCCCTAACTCTATACAAGAAAAATGCAGCTAGTCCATTCTTTCTCCTCCCTCCTCGCTTCCAAGTACTCGGATCGGCTTCAGATCAGACTGCTTGTCCTTTGGACCCGCGCCGGGACCGCACCGTCTAGTTTGCAGCCCTTTCTGTGTTTCTTTGCCTTTTACACTCAGATTTCAGTGAGTGTCTGACAGAACGCCAAGAACCAAAGGACGGCCAGCACAACCAAAAAGGGCTGAAAACAGTTTACAGCTTTTTAAACTACACTTATCCAGAGGCTATAAGTTAAAATAACATTAGTTTCATTCAAAAATATTTGTCTACAGTGTTTCAGCACTCTGTCAACAAACAGTACGAGCTATACAGCAGGGAGCGGAGCATCACTGTGGCCCTCTTGTTGCTCTGCCCCTCCGGCACTCATGGAACCAGATCAAATTTCTGTTCAGAAGGTCTTCCCATTTTATTAAGAGTCTCGAGACCTGCGCTATTCTGTGGTCGGAGTTCAGACAGTGTCGTACTTGTAAATACCTGAATAGGTCCCTATTTGGGATATCACAGGTGTCCCTCAGGTGCTCATAAGACACAAATATGCCCCCCATTATCAGCTGCATGTACCTTGTTAGCTTCAATCTATTCCAACTGGCATACTTGGGCTCCTTATACAGTAAATGAGGGTGAATTCTGGGTCTCCAATTATTGTCATTAGTGGGTCAATATTGTTCAGGGTGGCAGTAAGCATCCTAATTTTGCTCACTGTATTAAGGGAATGTCTAGTCCAGGGGTTCATAACCCTCCACAGGAGGGAGGGACGAGTTTAATTGTGGGGAGTGTGAACAGGGGTGCTGGCAATGTGTTTCTGTTCTCCAAGACATACCACCCCCAAGTCCATCTTCTTTCTTAACACTGTTACAACCTGAATAGCCTGTGCTGCCAAATAATACTGCTTGAAATTAGTTAATCTCCCAACCTCATTTGTCTTTTAAGGAGGGTGAGAGTAGCCACTCCCACCCAAATTCTGTGTCCTCACCATAAAATGTCATGGCGAGTTTCTTGACCGTGGTCCAGAAATCCTTAGGAATTTTTATTGGCAGGGCTTGGAACAAGACAGTAGCCTCAGTATAATATTCTTAATACTTCTTTCCTCCCACCCAGAGACAGTGGCAGCAATAACCAGGTCTATAGATCAGTCGGTATTTTGTCTAACAGTTTCAAGTGATTCAGCATGTATAGTTTGGCTAACATGGGAATCACTTTTAATCCCCATGTATCTGAAGGTGTTACAGGTGGCCTATTTGAAGGGGAAACTTACTTTGAACTCAGTGGGGCATGAGCCTGAGAGAGTCACTGCCTTAGATTTTGTACAATTAATTTTGTTACTGGAAATCTGTCTAAATTGCTGCAGTTCTTTCACCAAGGCAGGTACTGAGCATGTCTGATCTGTAACAAAAAAATAAAGAATCCTTGGCATACAGTGAGATTTTTTTTGTTCAGAGTTTCCCCAACTCTCACCCCTCTTATTTTCCCACTGGATCTTATTGCCACTGCCAGTGACTAGCGATGTCACGATAATTGCCATGGATGATAATTTATCGCTGTATAAAAACCAATACCATGATTATCATGTAGCACGATATACCACAATATACAGTGATAAAGCACTTCAGGCTGCTTTTCCAGCAGTGTGTCCCTTTCCATGTGCAACCATGATTCCTGATTCCCTACCTTCCTCCCATCAGATTTTTACGATTTTTCTGTAAAAATCAGAAATGCAGTGCCAGCCCTTTGAAGGCCTGCGTTCCTCACCTGTCACCACACCGGTACACCAGGTTCAAGAACAGACCTGGATCACTCAAGGGCTGGCTGCATGAAGAAGGACTGAACATCCATTGACACTCTCCTTCTTTGGGGAGGGGGGCAGCACAAGCCACTGCTTGGTCGCCATCTAGCAGAGGCTGGATGACGCATCAGTAACAGCCTTCTAACTGGGTGCAGGGGCTGAGTACATGTAAAACCTTTATGTCACACCTGCACCATCGCACATGTGACAGCCTGAGTGACAGGGAAAAGGTATGTGCACCAGTTGACTTAACGGTGAACAGGGGCCCTTGGACCTCTCCCAGTGCTGATCCCCACTGGTGAGACAGCACCAGGACACCCAAAGGCTGCTGCTGGTGTCAACTGGGTCCAAACAGGTATATGTGAAAAAAAAAAATAATAATAATAATAATAATTATGCTGATTATCATGATAATCAATATATTGCAATAATTTTTACCTAAATATCGTGATACTAACAATGTGATATTGTGACATCCCTACCAGTGACACTATACACAGAGTGAAGAGGAGAGGGAAGAGATCACTGCCTTGTCCCCCACGCCAGAGGCAATCTGGATAACAGTACCACATTCAGTTTCACTAATGCCTCTGGGGCTGTGTATAGTGCTATTATGCTTGCAAGACATTTCAGGCCAAATCCCACAGCCTCTAGGATGCAGAGGAGAAAGGTCCAGTCGACCTGGTCAAATGACTTTTTGATGTCCACAGAAATAGCCAAGTGTCTTGTGTTTTTTTGAGCATACAGGATATTAAGGAGGTGCTGTATTTTGTCATGGAGGTTCCAACCCTTAATGAATCCAGTTTGATCCGGGTCGACTAGATGCTCCACTACTCCTTGCACCTTGCTTGCCAAAACAGCTGTGAAGATGTTCAGGTCTACTGAAATTAGCAAGATTGGAATGTAAGACTCACATACTGTGGTGTTCTTCCCAGGTTTTAAAATCACTGAGATCTCAGCTTTCCAAGTTTGAGGTGCCCCAACTACTGACTCATAAATTTACAAGTTCTGGGCCTACAGTCTCTTAGAATGGCTTGTAGTATTCTGATGTCAGGCCATCTGTGCCTATGGCTGTGCCATTTTTAAGGTGGTGTATAGTTTCCTAAACCTGCTCCTCTTGAATGGGGGACTCCAGCTGCTGTCGCTGGTGCTCTGTAAGTGCAGGCAGTAGTATCTTCCCCAAGTAAGAGTCAACACCCTGGTCATGAGTGTGACTCCTTTCAACCAAGTAAAGGGTCTGGTACTAACTGACAGAAATGTAGCTATCTCACTTAGGCGTGCAGTTTCCTACCCTCTTCCTGGCTATCTTTCACTTTAAGTACTGCTCTGCTTGCTGTCTGTTTGCAGATTTGCAAAACTAAGACTTTACCTGCCTTCTCTCTTTCCTCATAAAATCTCTGGCAAGAGTACTACAGTTGCTCCTCTATTCTCTGCTCAATGTATCTTTGTAGTGCTTCCTAACATTGATTAATACGGGGCAGCACCTGCTTGTCAAGTGTTGTCTTGTGTGTGGCCTCCAGATCAAGTAATTCCTGTTCCAATTCCAAATGGCATGCTATTTCTGTTTTCTTTTTCTGAGAAACACTTGAATGATAACACCAGTGACTACTGCCTTGAAGCCATCCTACCTGTTTGCTAATGGTGTGTCCTCTATCCTATTGTGTTAGCAATATTCTTGTAACTGTGTCTATATCAGTTCTTTAAACTCCTTTGTTTAGTAAAGGATTATTCATCCACCACCAAACTGGCTCACCTTAAAGTGACAAGCTGAAAACTGGCAACTATGGAGGGCATGATCAGATAAAGTTACCAATTTTAGAGTCTGTGAGTGTATGAATCTATTCACTGTTAACCAAGACTATGATAATTCTGAAGTAGGATTTTTGAAAGAGCAGAACATAAAACCGGAGTCATTTTGGTGCATGAACTGCCTGGAATCCTGCAACCACGAGACTCTGGACACATTTTCAAAAGGCCTTGGTATGCTCTATCTGGCCCACTCCCCCTCTTGCCCAACTCTGTCCAGCACCCATGTAGGACAGTAAAATTTCCACTAATCAAAACATATAAAATGCAGGGAAAGGGGTAATGAGATAAAGACATTCTGAACAAATGGTGTCTGTCTGCTTCACCATTGGGTGCACAGATGTTACTGATGTGTACAGGGGTGTCATGGTATTTCCCTTCTGTGCAGGTATATCTGCCATTCAGAGCAGACTTAGTGCCTGTAATCGTGAGGGGTATTCTCTAGGAATTAGAATCACCACTCTTACGTCTGTGAGGATGCTGCATGTAAGATGCTGAATAGCAGTTCCCCACCCAGGAATACACCAATTTTCTATGCCCCTTATGAGTGAGGTGCATCTCCTGGAGAGGGTGACCACTGCTTTCTATCTATTCAGATCTCACTTCCATCTGCAGTCCGGGAGTCCCCCTCGATTGGCGTTTTCAAACTAAGGCTGAAGGCCCACCTCTTCTAGCCTGGCCTTTACGGACTGATCTTCCAGCCCAATCTAGCCTAATTATTTAAAGTCTATCTTAAAGCTGTAATTCTGAATAATTCTTAATTTTATTGATCCTGAATTTTATTTAGTCTGAAAATGTTATGTGTTTTATCTGTTGTCTTTTCTTTGATGTATTTTGTTAGGCGCCCAGCTCCCCAGGGAATGGGTGCCCTATAAATAAAACGTGCCTTGCCTTCATCTTGTCTGCGGGCTCAAAGTCTATTATTTCAAGGTTGTTCCGTTAGTTAACTGAGGCCTAAGGGATTCTCACCCCTCCCCCACCTGCCACACAAAGCCCCTACTGTACTTGTGAATTATAGAGCACCAACATGTTATCACCATCTGCAGTCAGCCCCCTCAGTAGAATACCTTCCATTCAGCTGCTAACCAGGAAAAATCTATCTCCAGGAATTCTCGTATGGTTTGCTGTTTGACCCGGACAGGATGCACACCAGAGGACGTAGCCCTGAGAAGGCCACCACAAGCCCACCACCATTCTGTTATCAGGGGGGGAAACACCCCCTGTGTACTTACAAACCCCCTGTGGAATAAACTCCCCTCAAGAACAACCCAATATTTAATACACACAAGGTTAAGCATTTTATCCTAGCACTATAATAGTCTCCAAGTTGTAATTCAAAGCATACCTCACCTTTTTCCTTCAAATGTCTCAGTCTTGGAAGTTGGTTCTATCATGCAGTGGATGAGCAGCTTTACAGCCCTTTTGTCATATTTCTTTCTGCACTATAGCTGCCAAGCTTGCTTGCCGCTTCTGTTCTCTTGTGTCTTGGTGAAGAGTCGTCCAGGTGTGTTTGTGGAGGTCTTGCTCCAATGCGATGATTGTCTGCTCTGCTGAAGAGGTGCTCTCTACGACTCGCAGATTTTTTTTTTTTTCCTTCTTTGTTTTCAGATGTCTCCTGCATTTTCTTAGGTATTTAAATCCCCCCTCCCCCCCAAAGTCTGCAAATACCTTGAGTTGGGCAGGAGCCAATAATTGCACCTTTACTCCCTTTGCCTTTATGAGTTCCTCCCAAGGCTTGTGCAGGACCAACATTTCAGTTTGGTTGTCCACGAACTTAATTACAATGGAGCAAGGCATCGCATTGGTTGTCCTAGATTTTGGTGATAAGCACGGTGGGCCTGTTCTAGGTCCACTGGGGTATCCACTGGATAGCCTACCATATCTTTTAAGAAGGAGAACATGAACTCAGTCATTTCTTCCATTTCTGATTCCTTTGGGAGGCCATATACACTTATGTTGTTTCACCTCAAACGTGATTCTAAATCAAGTTCTGCTGCAGTTGCCCGCTCCTGTTGATAAAGATGTAGGAGTGTCCAGTTGGGCTGTGACCTCCATAAACCCATATTCGATTTTGAATGTTTGGGTCTGCATCACTTTTGATCTGCTTGGGTGGCAGCTGAGTTGAACTGATATTTTCTAATTCCACTACCAGCAACCATGAAGTAATAATGATGTTTTATTCTTTAGCCTCCATTTCCAAAGTGCGGTCCGGGGGAGCTTCTGTACGCCGATCTCTGTGACCATTTTGGTCTGAGGCGGTCTACGATGTAATCTTTTGGTTACTGCTGAGCTGCCATGGTAGGAAGCACCAACTGTTACTTTTAGTGCTTTTAGAAAGGGTTCTCGGGGGTTATGTTCGATTAGATGACCCACCACTCGGGAGTTCAACAATGCTGGTGCTGCAAGGGCAGAGACGTCACCAGAAGTCCCTTCAAAAAGTTATTTCTTTAGCACAGCATACAGCCTTTAAAAATCGGTCATGAACCCTGGCACTACCTCTCTCACTCTCTTAACAGCAGACATCTAGTTATCTGAACAGGGCTGCTTTGCCACAATGACTGCCCTGTTCAGACAAACCCCAGAATGTCCTGACTTTGTTTTTATAATTTTTTTTGTTTTTTCTCCAGATCACCACAGACCACCTCGGCTTATGCTGGCACAAGGAGTGTGCACTGCTTGCCTCTTATAATGGGCCCCCAGTCTCACATCATGTGCAAACCTACTACTCCAACAGAACCTACTCCTCCACTGCAGTAGAATCCAGCTTTTTCAATGGCATTAACTGAAAAAATATGACCCTGGCCGGCCAGTACACGTGCACAACAATAACATTGCTTTTGTCACAAAAAAAAAAAAAATAAAAAAAAAAAAAATGGGGTGGTAGCATATGGTTGAGTTGAAAGAAACAAAAAAAATAAAAAAGGAAGAACCAGTCATTCTAGCATATGTATAGTTCCAGTGCCATGTACAATAATGCAAAACTAACCAGTCTCCTAGTACATTGCTGAGGCAAAATTGCACTAAATTTCAATTAAAAAAAATAAAAAAGTGTTCCTAAAGTAGACATATGTGCTATGAGAACAGAGCACACCCTTAAAGCTACACATGTTGGTACTGGAGGTCAAATGAGTCAGTTCATTAGCAGACGTCATGTGGACCCAGTGGCATGCTAGAGAAATCCCATGATGCTCACTAGCCATGCTATTTAACGCATCTCTGTGTGATGGAATAACAATTTCTGAATAGTGTGAGGCCAGTGTAACAACTATCTTCAAAAAGGGTGATAAACATGATGTCAAGAGTTACAGACCTATAAGCCTTACATCCATAACAGGAAAACTAATGGAAGCTTCTGTAAGAGACTTTACAGAAACAGACATAAGAACTCAAGGGCTAAGCGATATATCCCAACATGGATTCCTGCCTGGTAGGTCAAGCCTGACAAATTTAAAACACAATTCCTAGAGCCACTCAGCTGTGCCCTGGACAGTGGGTTGACAGTGGACATAATCTATTTAGATTAGATTACTCTAAAGCATATGATTCTGTACTCCAGAAAGAACTCCCATTATGCTTGCTAGACCTAAAAATACATCCTAAAAATTATACACTGGGTGAATTCTTGGCTGGACAATAGATATTAGAGGGTCTGTGTTAGAGGTTATTACTCTGCTAGAGGCCTAGTGACTAGTGGGGTCCCGCTGGGGTCCATTCTGGGACCGACCCTGTTTAATGTCTTGGGCATGTAAATATGCCGATGATAGGAAAGTGGAAGTGGTTATTTGTAACACAGAAGATGCTGAACACCTTCAGGGTGACCTTAGGAAACTGGAAAACTGGGCCAAGACTCATGGTCTGGATTTTAATGTTGATAGGTGTAAGGTAATGCACCTAGGCAACCATAATATCAGAGCTGGCTATAATTTAAACAACATGACACTAGCCACAACGAGAAATGAAAAAGACCTGGGAGTATATGTATCCGACACCCAGACCTTTGACATACATTTAAAAGAGATGGTTAAAAAAAAGTAACAGACTACTTGGATGAATACTCAAACACATAAGAAGTAGAGACACAGAAGTGATAGTCCCATATAGAGGATTGAGTATGATCGCTCATACACAACAAGGGTATTTTTCATTTGAGAGGTCTCATTATCATGGAAACTCGAGAATGAAAAAATCCTGCTGTGTATATTGTCTCCCTGATCTTCTATAGTGTATGGTCACTCATACTAAAACTGCCTCTTTTTTTTTAAACACACTTTAGTGTGCAGTTCTCTCCATCTGTGCTGTTTTACCGCCGGAGCCCTTCCTGGTACATCGCTGGTCGCCTGATCGCGCATACGCTCCCAGCTTCCACGCATGCGCACCCACCTTCTAGGTGTTATGCTGCACTAGTTACGTAGCCACACCTCACGCAACGCTGGCAACCCATGTTCGGGAACAGGCATGGGCCACCGGTGGGTCGGCAGGGAAGGAGAAGGATCAAGCTGGTGGACTGCTCTTCTCTGGGGAGGGGAACTGGCTCTGTGGTCGCTCTCCCCCGGTGGAGGCGGGGGGGCATGGTGCTACGCTGCAGCATGGGTGGAGATAGGACAGACACTTGCCGAAGGTGCCAGCATCATTGCACGTTCCCAGCTCCATGGGGGATCAACATCTGAAAAAAAACCTCCAGCAGCCCCCGTGTATGAGCCAGGGCTCGGTGCCCGACCCTCCAGCCACCTTCAGTTCCACCTCGGCTGCCCCACTCGGGGGGGGGGGGGCTTCCCTTGGCGAGGGTATGGTTTGCTGAGCCCAGGCAAACCCGCTCGTGGTGCTGGCGGACATAAAATTCAATGGAAAAAAAAAAAAAAATCTTTGGACAAATACATGGAGATACTAGATTCGAATACTTCCACTGACATGTGGTGAGTTATTTAAAGGCTCACGCCACCTAACTCGATTCCATTTCTATGCTCAGCAGATACATCAGCGTTTTGTCAGTGGGAACTTGGCAAGAATGCGATCAATAGAACACAGCAGGTGTGGCAGCATTAGCATCTACACAGCATCATTACGTGATAGAAGGTCTAAGAACTGAGTACAATCCATATCAACTACTGGGTGCTGCGTCACAAGCTGCTAGTACTATCACATGATGGCTGAGACACAGCTGTGAATGAAGCAGATCACTTTAGCGACCAGTGCAGGCACCCAGCCTCTGGTGCATGTAACTTTGTGTCCCACTTGCCAGTGGTGAGAGTACTAAAAAGGTGAATATATGTCCCTTATGAGGTGGAGAGGGAATTGCTGGACCAGGATATTAGCTTAACTGAGGTGGTTTTCCTGCCTGGTTGAGAAAGAGCTATCCAGGGGCAAGCAGCACAGCTGGTTGGGGGGGGGCAGATTGTTAATACAACTATTACCCTACTGGTATGAACGACATATAAAGCATACATTACAGGGACATAAGGAGGCTATTCATGAAACTAGAGATGTTCTGAAGGGAAAGGTTTCTAAAGGTGGGCTGTCACAGCATGTGGGAATAAACATCAGAAGAGGCAAATATACAGGGTGAAAACACACATGGTGCGATATTTATTTTTCAAAAGTTCAAAAAATAAATGAAAACAAAAAAATTTGCAAAGAAAATCACTACTTAACATCAGTAGTTTCTCACATAATACAGTTCTGGATCTTAGTGCTCCTAAGACCATTTTCATCTGCATTCAACAGCTTGTCTGCCTCTCTCCTCCTCTAAGGGCTGAGCCCCACTGGACTGCACTGAAGTGGCTTAACATCATGGTCTTTTCTGAGATAATCTCAGGCCTTATGGCTAGTGAGGAGCAGCAGTGGACCAATTAAGCAGGTAAACTTTTAGCTAAAGGTCTGGTGCAAGAGGGAAAGTTTTACATTTCCAGCCAACTAGAGGGCTTTCTTGGGCAAGGGACAATTTTATGCCCACAACGGGCTACATAAGCACCCAGAGGGAGTGGAAGTACTGGCCAAAAGGATGGACAGGGAAGTTGGTGCATGGATCACCAAGAGCAGAAGGCAAATAAGGAGATTATCGAGGGAAGGACTGCAGAGCAGTTCAGCACAAGGAAGAGACTGGGGAGTTCAAGAAAGCATGGAGGGGTAACTATACTCACTTTTGTGGGAAAATTAGCCAGACCTCAGTCACCAGGGCCAGAAACTTTACAAAGCTAGATCTTGCCATGATAAAGAAACCAGTGTCCAAGGGTCTGGAGCAGCTGCTGGAGGCTGGTAATGCAGGGCACAAATGGTGCCACTGAAGAAAGTGCTCAAAGCTTAGAAATAAAGAAGCGATGACAGAAAAAGACCTGAACAGTCTATCCAGTCCGATGGGTCCATCCTGAGGTCTGTATTCCGGCAGGCAATGGAAAACAAGCCAACAAGTGCACCTTCTCCCAGCCAGAAGTAAAGCAAATGATTCTGAGCAAAAAGGTCTAGGACTGGTTTCAGAAAAACCCTAAATATAGCCACACCTTATTAGCTAGCTCTATAAGGCACTTCAAGAGACCACTGCCGAGTACACTGCAATGATCCTACAAAGGTGGAACTCCGAGCTGGCCATCTCACACACTCTGGAAACCTGGCACAAGTTTGCCATCCCAGCATATAAATTATCTTCTGCCACTTACTGGAGAGAATACTCCTGGAAGAGCCGTTATAGATACTGTCACACTCCGGCAGTGGTGGCGCAGTATGCAGGACTGACCCTAGGAAAATGCTGGCGGAACTGTGGGCGACCACAAGCTGAGCAAACCTATGATATATGGGCTTGCCCCCTTCTTCAACTCTTCTGGCAAACTGTGATGCAAGAGACTGAATAAATCTTTGACTGCCTGAAGGAATCACTCCATCTCTGACAAAGACAGCAATCCCACTGGAAGGCAGCTCCTTACTCAAAAACTCTTTCAAGTTACTATTATTATTATTATTTCTAGTGGTCAAAAAGGCCATTACCAGACTATGGCACATGGACAGACTGCCTTCTCGTGCAAGCTGGAGTACAATCACATTGGAGATTTATACCCTAGAGAGAATGGCATATCGGACTATGGACCGACTTCCATCATTTGATACTTGCTGGCATAAATGAGTCCTATATCCAGGGCCCCTGGTGTTCTGCGGCAGGGCTCCTTGACTTCTGTGGCAGCATTTTCTGATTTCTGCAGCATGATTTATTCATTTCTCTGGCAGAATGCAGTCCTGTCATTGGCTAAATATGATGTGATGTCATCGATGAAATCATATGCTGAGCATAGAGGATGGGCTTCAGGATAAACGAGGTGGGAAAGAAAGCCTGATACTATGGAAAAACAGTATATTTATATGAAAATTCACCAAAAACAATTAATTCTGTGGCATGATGCAAATTCTGCGGCAAATTCTGCAACCGCAGAATTCCAGGGGCCTTGCCTATATCATAGAAACATAGACACTAACAGCAAAAAAAGACCAGAGGTCCATCCAGTCTGCCCAAGTTCCCTATAATCCCTGGAACCTACTGTTCCTCCAGGGTACTAACCCTCCCCGTCCTCTCTCTATTCTCCTCCTTGGTCCTGTCGCTCTCGGTAACCACTACTCCCTTCATTATGTCCCAGCCCTGTCTGAATCCCCATGACTGTTGTCACACCCACCACTTCAGCCAACAGACTGTTCCAAGGTTCCACCACCCTTTCTGTAAAGTAGTACTTCCTCACATCTCTCCTTTACCTACCACCTGTTAATTACCATTCATGTCCACGTGACCACAAATTGGTATTAAGGCTGAACAGTTCCCTGCAGTTCACTTTGCAAATTCCTTTAAGGAACTTGAAGATCTCTATCATATCTCCAGTTTCCCTTCTGGTCTCCAATGAGTACATATTTAGTGCCTTGAGGTGCTCCTCATAGGATCTTCCCTGCTGGCCCTGAATCATTTTTGTTACTCTTCGCTGCACTGTCTCCAACTTATCCTTATCCCTTCTGAGGTGAGGACTCCAGAACTGGATGCAGTACTCAAGGCGAGACCTCACCAGGGATCTGTAGAGGGGAAGTATTACCTCTTTTCTTCTGTTATCAATACTCTTCCCAATACTTGCTGCACTGACTCAATTGCTTAAGTGAGTTGCTAATGACAGCACTACAGCTGAGGAACAGAATTTGGGAGTCAAGTCTCTCTCCTTCCATCCACTATTCTGTCTTGTTTTTTTTTTCCCCTAGGTGCATTATCTTGCACTTTCTAGCACTGAATTTTAACTGCCAGACCTTTGACCACCAGTCTAGCTTTTGTAGGTCTCTCTAAATGTCCCTTATTCCCGCGTCACTATCCACCCTCCCACATAGTTTTGCATCATCTGTGAAGAGAAACAACCTGCCCTGGATTCCTTCTCCAATGTCACTAATGAACATGCTGAAGAGGAAGAGAACCAGGACCAGTCCCTGTAGAACCCCGCTCATAGCCTCCCTCTCTTCTGATTGAACCCCATTGACCACCACCCTCTGCTGCCTCCCCTCTAGCCAGTTACCCACCCAGTTCACTATGGGTTTAGCTGCTCCCAGGTCTTCCATCCTCTTGAGCAATCGTTTGTGAGGTACCAAGTCAAAAGCCTTATTGAAGTCAAAGTAGAACAGATCCACAGCGTGGCCCTTGTCTAATTCCTTTGTCACCCAATTAAAGGAAACTATCAGGTTAGTCTGACAAGATCTTCCTGCCACAAGACCATGTAGTTTACTATCCTGGAGTCTGTTGCTCTCCAGGTAGTCTATGAGGTCAACTGAAATAAACACACCGACTTTGTTCCATGAGGTTGAGTCAGTTCTCCTTCCCCCCATTCCCCCTACTATCGTCTCTCTTTTACTGTCCGGGATGCCTTTCCTTACTTTAGCGTATACTCGTATTTTATATTCTTCTGTTTTTCCCATATTATATTTGCGGTGGGCCAGGGCTTCTGTGAGAAAACAGGCTACAGTGATGGAGGCCCAATCAGAGGGCTGGGCACCAGGATTGAACTCGCGGCTGAGCTAAAAAAGGGCAGGCCCAGCCGCCCTCACAGGATCACTGGAGGAGCTGTAACTTTCTCCCACTGCCCCACCCTGGCCCCGACCTCTATTAAATAGATGGTGGGGAAGGATTCAGGGGACAGGCGTGGTATGGACCAGTAGTGAGCCGGACTGACACCTTGCATGCAGCATGGGGGATTGTTAAGGTAAAGGTGCATGCAGTGTGGGGGATTAAGTAAAATCCCTGAAATCTGCATAATCAATTGTAACTCTGATCACTGGGAAACCCTGTGGGATTGTTATTTTTGGCATTAAGAGGGGGGCTTCTGAATCAAAAACATGCTATGATGATGGGGTATGGACCTTATGTCACTGGAATGGGCATCTTTGGGAGGGTGGTAGGGTGCACATGGTGTGGTGCGGCCATGGTACTTGACTGGGCTTGGAATTTTGAGGGTTGCCCAGTGTGCCACCAGCTGGCACAGCTTAGGGAGGAGGTGGAGGGAATTAGAAGGCAGCTGGGGGATATAGAAACACAGACTTTGATGGCAGATAAGGACCACTCGGCCCACCCAGTCTACCCATTTCCCTACCTACTGGATAAGCTGCAGATTTTAGTTAACAAACAGCTACTTCCTGCCACCCCCCCACTATAATTGCCTTATGTCTGTCCCATGCATGTTTGAAATTTCCTCACATTACCCCTGAACCGTCCCCCCTCTATCTTTAAATTGTGCTCCCTTGTTCTTACACATCTCTTTTTCTGAAAGATGCTACCCTCCTGGACTTTGTTGATTCCCTTGAGGTACCTGAACATTTCTATCATGTCCCCCCCGTCCCTCCTTTCATCAAGGGTATACATATTAAACTCTCTCAGTCTCTCTTCATATGGTTTCTGATGCAGACCCTGCACCATTTTAGTTGCCCTCCTCTGGACTGCTTCCATCCTGTCTATGTCCTGGCGTACTGTAGATGAAGTCTCCAAAACTGCACACAGTACTCCAGATGGGGTCTCACCAACTGTCTGTAGAAAGGGATAACCACTTTTCTTTTTCTACTTGTGATGCCCCTTCCTATGCATCTCAGTATCCCCCCTGGCTCTCCTTACTGACTTCTCACATTGCTTACCCACCTTTAGATCATCTGATACGACTACCCCCAGGCCCATTTCAATTTCTGTTGTTGTTAGTACCTCCCCTGCTATTGTGTACTCTTCTCCTGGGTTTTCGTTTCCCCAGGTGCATTACTTTGCACTTCTTTGCATTGAATCTTAGCTGCCATATGTCTGACCATTCCTCCAATCTTGCCAAGTCCCTTCTCATCCTTTCTACCCCCCTTGTGTATCAACTCTGTTACAGATCTTTGTGTCATCTGCAAAGAGGCATACCTTTCCCTCCAGACCCTCTGAAATGTCACCTATAAGATGTTAAAGAGAACTGGACCTAGTACTGAGCCCTGAGGTACTCCACTAGTGACCCCCCTTTCTTCGGAATGTGTTCCATTCACTATTACCTTCTGTGTCCTGTTATACAGCCAGTTTGCTACCCAGGCTACCACCCTGGGACCTACTCCCAGGCTGGCTAACTTGATTATCAATCTTTTGTGCCGGAGTGTGTCAAATGCCTTGTTAAAGTCTAGGTAGGCCATGTCCATAGCCCCTCCCTGGTCTACTACTTTGGTCACCCAGTCAAAGAAATCTATTAGATTCGCCTGACATGACCTTCCTGCTGTAAATCCATGCTGCTTTTGGTCCTGTGCCCCCCACTGGCCTCTAGGTACTCAACAATTTTTCTTTCAGAAGTGATTCCATCATTTTCCTACCACTGAGATCAAACTTACAGGTCTGTAGTTTCCTGCTTCTGCCTTGTTCCCACTTTTGTGAAGGGAATCACATCTGCCCTCCTCCAGTCCTCAGGTACCACCCCATCCTCCCATGATTTGTTAAAAGTGTGGTCAGTGGTGTCACTAGGCCTCCTTAGTTCTTTTAGGATTCTGGGGTGAATCCTGTCAGACCCCATTGCTTTCTCCACCTTGAGTTTTAGGAGTTCTTTCAGGACTCTTTCTTCTGTAAATGGACTGGTGTCAACCCCCCTACCCAGAGTGCTTCTATTGTCTGATTTAGGTAACTCCTCCTCATCTTCTTTTGTGAATACTGAGCAAAAGTATTCATTCAGTAACTCTGCCTTTTCACTGTTGGGGGGAACTGGAAAAGTAGGGGCAAAGGGCAGCCTACATAAATGCACCAGGTGCTGAAGCCTCAGGCATAGGGAGAGGAGTGCAGTGGGGTACTCAGGGGGCACATGGGGATCCTGGCAGAGGGTGCCCAAAAGGTGCTGAAGCCTCAGGCATAGGGAGAGGAGTGCTGTGGGGTACTCAGGGGGCACATGGGGACCCTGGCAGAGGGAATCCAAAAGGTGGATACTTCCAAAGAAGTAGGCAGGCATCTGGGGTTGTCTGGAGAGAACCGAGATGGGGGGGTCCTGGGGTCTGCTCTTGGGCTCACAAATCATTTTGACCCCCACGACTGGTAGTAGAGGATGGAAGTGTTGGCGGAGAGGATCAAGTTAGGGCAGGGACGGAAGGTGGGGAAGGAGAAGGCAGAAGCAGGGATCAGAAATCTGAGGAACGGGGGGAGGCATGGTGGTGAGAAAGCGGGGACAAGGGGGGCTCTGACAGGCAAAGGAAATGGAGGTGGGGGTGCAGAGAAAGGAGGAGGATCAGGTGAGCAAGGAGGAGACTGCAGAAATTGGGGGTTGAGGGTACGGGCCGGGGGCATAGCAGGTAGGGGAGCTTGAACGTGGATAGGACAGAAGCGACAAGAACCAAGTAGCCAATAACGGCCCAATCAAGGGCAGGGGCGGGGGGATAGCTACACAAAAAGGATTCTGGGGTGGGGATGCCCAGGACCGAGGTGGAGGGGGGTCAGTGTCAATAGGGAGAGGACTACATTTGACAAAGAGATTGTGGCAGGTGCGAGGAGCCGGCTGGCAAGGAAGGCCAGAGGAAGGGGCGAGGATGTGCAGGGAAGAAGGGGAAATCGGCAGGGTGAGCATGTAGGCAAAGGGGAGGTCAGAGTGCCACTGTTGGGGGATTCCATGTTCAGAGGTATCCAGTGGGAGGGGCAGGGGGAGGGTAGAACCTGTCCGGTAAGAACCAAATGTCACCCTGGCCCGACAATGCACAAGGCCAAGCATGAGGTATATTCACTGGCAAGGGAATGTGGGGGTCCCCAGACATACTGGTTCACCTGGGTACAAATGGCATAAACAGGAATAGTGAATTAGAGATACAGGCCAGGTTTCGGGAGCTAGCCAGGGTTTGCCATTCCATAGGATGCTCAATCTCCTTCTCAGAAATCCTGCAGGTGCCGAGGGCTAGTGGGGAGAACAAGCAGAAAATCAGGGTGATAAATCAGTGGCTCAGTGAGTGGTGTGAGGCTAAGGGATATGACCTTTTGGGGGACTGGGGGGCAACCTGGGAGGATAAGGGGCTGTACGCTAGGGACAGGCTACACCTCAATTTGAGGGAGGGAACTCAAAGCTGAAACTACCTGGGTTCATCAGTGAAAAGTGAGGTTTAAACTTGTGGGGGGATAGAAGTAGGGACTGTTGCAGGGGGCACGATAAAGGAGGGTCTCGGTCTCCACCCCACTAAGGAAAAATGCCAATAAGTAGGGTGCAGGGGAGGGGGAGCATGCGGCTAAACTGGAGCACAAGGGTGGGGAATGGGAGGAGGGAATGGGGTGGAGGGTGGTCTTGATAAATGCCAGGAGCTTAGGAAATAAGATGCCCGCGCTCCAGGCGATGCTAGTGGAGGGGGCAGTGGATGTGGCAGCTGTCACCGAGACCTGGACCACCCAAGGGCACGACTGGGATCTAA
Organism: Neoceratodus forsteri; assembly: GCA_016271365.2. NCBI lineage: Eukaryota > Metazoa > Chordata > Ceratodontiformes > Ceratodontidae > Neoceratodus > Neoceratodus forsteri. The sequence continues at coordinate 1,778,154,343 of CM057456.1, read as the reverse complement.
ACCTGGAGGGCTACACTATGTTCAAGAAGGACAGGGGAGAGGTAAGGGGGCACTGATAGTCAAAAATGGCATCGGTATAGGAGGGGTGGAGGGAACGTGGAGGCACTCGGTCACCATGCAAATGCAAGGGATAAGAGAGTAGTAAGGCAAGCAGACCACCCGCCTGGCGGAGGCTGGCTGTGGAAGAGAGTTTGGTGGGTCACTGTAGATTGGGTAAGGGAAGGGTGGTGGTGATGGGGGACCTAAACCTGCCAGGAACGGACTAGGGGACTATGAGGTCCCCAGTGGCCAAGGAGCAGAGGTTGCTGGATGCCTTCCAGGACACGTTTCCGACCCAGCAGGTGGGAGAGCTGACTAGGGAGGCCAAGACACTGGATGTAGTCCTGGTGGACAGTGACCAGATTGGGGGCCTGGAGGTGAGGGACCCGCTGGCAGGGAGTGACCATGCCAGTGTCTACTTTTCCTGGACCGGGGGGACAAAGATGGTGGTAACTGACTTCAGGGGTGCGGATTTAGGGAGATGGAAAGGATCCTTAAGAGTCAGTTGGACGGGATAAGGCAAGATATGGATGCTGACAGCAGTTGGGAGATCATTAGGAAGGGGGCATAGGAGGCTATCAGGTCCTGTCCAAGAGAGAGGCGCAAATCCAGTAAGTCCAGAAAACCATGTTGGTGGATCTGGGAGGTTCAGGAGGCGGTAAGGGATAAGAGGGTGGCCTATTAGGTGCTCCAAGCACTCAAGGAGCAAAAGGGATCGGGGGAGTATGAGCGGATGGCCAGGAGGGTCACCAGGGTGGTGAGAGCGGCTAACGCAAGAAAGGAGCAAATCTTGGCCAGGGAGGTCGGGGGGGGAGGGGTTCTTTAGCTACATTGGGGAAAAAAGGAAAACAAGGGGGCAGATCAGTAGGATTAGGACAGGGGAGGAATGGGCACAGGATTTGGAGGAGCAGGCCGAGGTACTAAATGAGTACCTTGCCTCAGTTTTTACCAGGGAGGATGGGGGAGCTACATCTGTTGGGGGAGAGGGGAGTAAGCCAGGGGAGAGGTGGGACCCTTGAGATAAGGGAGCCCTGATTTGTCTGGGGAGAGGGAAGGGCCAGTACCATCAGGTGGGGGATGTCAGTACAGGGAGCGGGGGGAATGTGGAGGTTGAAAGTCCAGTAGAGAGAGTGAGGGATGCCCTCAGGTCCCTTTGGATGGAGAAAGCACCAGGGCTGGATGAAATACATCCCAGAGTACTAAGGGAACTGGCAGATGTCTTGGCAGCCCCACTGGCAGAGATTTTTAACATCTCTCTGAAGTCTGGGTGTATACCCCAAGACTGGAGGGTGGCCCATATCGTGCCTATCCACAAGGGAGGATCAAGAGAGGAGGCAGGGAGCTACAGGCACATTAGTCTGACATCTGGGGTGGGCAAGGTGATGGAAGGTATTGTCAAGGAAAGGCTGGGGGGGTACTGGAGAAAATGAGGTACCTGGATGATAGCAGGGATTCAGCCTCGGAAGATCATGTCAGACCAACTTTGTGGAGTTCTACGACTGGGTGACGAGGGCCCTGGACCAGGGTAGGCCAGTGGACGTCCTCTTTCTAGACTTCAGCAAGATGTTTGATTCGGTACTCCAAGGTGGTCTGCTGGCTAAGCCGGGGGAAATGGTGGTGGGGATGCAAATGATCAGATGGACAAGAAATTGGCTCTCAGAGCATACTCAGAGGGTAGTGGTTGCGGGGGCTAGACTCACTGTCTCATTTCCAAGGAGGGTCATTAGTGGGGTTCCCCAGGGATCAGTACTAGGGCCTCTCCTGTTTAACTCGTATGTCTCAGACATAAGGAAGAGTATCAGGAGTGAAAGGAGTCTTTGTGGATGACTCGAAGCTGGATGCATTGGTGGATGGGAAGGAGGGGAGGGTGGCCCTGCAGGAGGATCTGGAAGCTCTGGATAGGTGGTCGAGAAAGTGGAAACCGAGGTTAATGCAGGAAGTGCAGGGTTCTGTACCGGGGGGGCCAGAAATTCCCTGCCAAGGGTATACCCTCGGTGGGGGGGAGACACACTACAAGTCTCCGAGGGCGAGAGGGACGTGGTGGTGGTGGTGGATGTCAGAATGAACAACTCTGAGAATTGTAGGAGGGCAGTGGCAAAAGCCAATAGGATGCTGGGTTGCATCGTTAGGGGGATTACCTCTAGAAGGGCGGAAGTGATCCTTCCTCTGTATAACTGCTTGGTTAGGCCGCACCTCAAGTACTATGTGCAGTTCTGGAGACCACACTAAAGGAGGGACACTGCACTCCTGGAGAAGGTACAAAGAAGGGCAACCAAAATGATCTGGGCCTGGGGGAATAGACCTACAGAGAGAGACTCGAGGAGCTCAACATGTACACCCTGAAGGACAGGAGGTACAGGGGACATGAAAAAGGTCTTCAAGTACATGAAGGGGATCCATAAGGGAGGCTCAGTCGAGGTGCTCCAAAAGGAAAGAGGAGGGCCAATAGAGGACATGGGTGGAAGCTGAGGGGGGGGGAGCTCAGAAGGGAGAGGAGGAGGTGTTACTCACGGAGAGGGTGGTGGAACCATGGAATGCACTGCCCAAGGGACTGGCGGAGAATGGGGGAGGGGGTTTAAGAGGGCTGACAGGTATTGGGGAAGGTGAAGCTGATGAAGTCCAATACAAGGGAAACATCTTGGATTTGGGACAGGAAAAACCCGGGGGGGGGGGGCGCAGCAAAACTGGTGCCCAGTATGGGTGCTGACTATCGAGCAGACACCAAAGACCAATAGGCCTACTCTGCTGCCATTTTAGTATGTCAGTATGTAAACCCTATCTGTGTGTTAGTTTCTCTGCACATCGTGGCCTCTCACGGTCGAGTCACATTACCCCTGCACTGTGGTAACTGCACTGGCTGCCAGTTAAGTGGCTATCTCCTATAATGTTGGTCTGCTAACCTATAAGACCCTACACGGTCTGGGTCCGGGCTACCTGTGTGAACTTCTACATCCTTATCTTCCCGCTCGTCCCCTCTGTTCTGCCAAGGAGGACCTCCTGGTTGCCCCCAGGACCAGACTTAAAACCATCCAGGGACACAGCCTTCAAAGTGGCTGGTCCATTATGTGGAATTCGTTACCAAAGGCTCTGAGGGAGGCCCCCCTCGCTGGAAGTCTTTAAAAAAAAGACTTAAAATGTTTCTGTTTGCTCAAGCATTAGGTGTTTGAATTGTTTATTTGAATGACTTGTACTTTTATACTTAATGTTGTTTTTAGAGTTATACTAGTATATAGGGGGTTCATTTTATATTATGATATTTTTATTAATTATTATGTATTAGAATGTTTTATTTTGCTATTTTCTCTTTGTAATGGCACCCTGGCCCTCCAGGGAAGGCCACCGTGACCAAAAATAAATACAGACTACTACTACTACTTCTACCATCATCATCATCATCATCTTCATCTAAAATTAGGTCCATGTTCTAGCGTACTAATTGTATAGAAAAAAAGTCTTCCAATGTTTTATGTATTCTATTCTGTACCTGAGAGACCATAACACTGAAGGACTACAAAACTAGAATTAAGACAGCAAAAGAAGGTCTGGAAGGCAGGATTGCAGCAGAACCTACACACAACATGAAAGCCTTCTTTCAGTGCATAAATGTAAGGAGGAAGGTGAAAGGGGGGTATTGGGACTTAACAATAGACAGATAAATAGATAAAAACCTTTATTTTTTGACAGGAAATAACTTTTAGGACTCTGAAGCCCTGTTTTACAAAGTTGTCCTGTTTAAGCATTACGGTTGCATGGAAGAGTTTCAAGCTCAAATTAAATATAGTTCCACACTGACAAAAAACACATTAAAAGACAGCCATTGAGTAGCACATTAAAAGCAGTGGGGGGGGAATGGGCCAGCCCAGTGGCATGGCAGGCTAAGGCATCCCACACCAGTAACCCAGGTTCAGGAATGGACCAGGGCTGTTTCGGGGCCAGTTGGGGGGGGGGGGGATTGTGCATCCCTGACAGCCTTCCTCCTCCTCCTTCTAGGAGAGGAGACATCAGGAGTCATTGCTTGGCCACCACCTAACAGAGGCTAGGTGGTGCAGTAATGACTGCCCCCTGATTGGCCGGACACAGATTCAGAGTACATGTGGCATCTTTAGAAGGACAATGGGCCTTCTTCTTCCATTAGTGTTTACATGTCTATGTAACTGTTGGATGAAATGGGTTTGCATATCAGCTCAGTTTTAAAGTATTCAACAAGAGCATGCTGGGTCCTATATTGGCAGCTTTCAGATATGTATTTTATAACCATACATAAACTCACATTTTAAAAGATGTAACCGTTACAAATCAGAAAAGCAGACTTTATAGACTTGGAATATCTCACTGGCAAGCTGGTCCAAGTGAAGGGTTTCTGGCACCTACAGCAGCATGCCAGTCCAGGTCCCTGGATTCTAACACCTGGACTGGTATGCTGCTGAAAATCTCTGCCATGCCGCTCTAGGTGCCAGGCTTCCAGCACCTGGATGGCATGCCACTGTAGGTACCAAGTTTTCAGCACTGGACCGGCATGCTACTGTAAGAGAGTGCTGTGCCATATTTCTGGTGAATAACATGTCATTGTAGGTGCTGTATTTGTGAACCTGGAAACACAAAAACTGCATTTCTGATGAAAATCAAAAAAGAAAAATAGATGTTGTTGCTGAATTTGTTGGGGGGAGGGGGGAGTGTGCTGACCTCCCCTTGCAGATTCTTCATGACGCTACACAACGTAATGGTTGCAGTCAATTTCAGAGGGTCCAAAGTGTAACTTCATTTGTGGGGGCATCCTGCTCAGGCTGACTATCCATGAACTATCACTACTCAGTTTAGCTCTCAAAGCACTGAAAAAGGATTTTACAGACCCAGCATGTGTTACTGGCATGCCATTTCCCAAAACCCAGAGTGGCACGCTGCTGACAGTGCCCAGAATGCCTCTCTAAATGCTGGGTTTCTGGCACATGGGCCGGCACACTGCTTTAGGTGACAGGGCCCAGCACCTGGACAAGCATGCCAGTAACACACATTGGTGCCAGATTAGGTTCCAACCCCTTCTCTAAATCTGGGTGTAAAAATACATAGCCCAGTATGAAATGCACAACAGTTGAGAGGCATCATTGGTTAAAGCAGCAGTACTAGATTAAAAAAAAAAAAAAAATTTGAGAAGTCAGACCTTTTGCAACATTTGTTCCCTGTGCTCTGTTGACCACTTACTTGGTAATCTTTCTTGGTTTGACTGTACTATCACACCATAATTTGCTCGCTTTTCTTTGTTTTTGTTTACATTTCTCCCACCCACCATGTTGAATTGGAACCCTCTGCTGCCAACTGCGCATGCGCATGACTCACAGTACTACACAGGGACAGTGGAAACGCGCAGCACAGGGTCCCACGGAACTAAACAAAAGACGTGATGCAACGTGAGGGGGGAGCTCAGCTGCAAATTAAGCACCAGCCATATCTGCTGTGGATCCACAACAATGGAAATAAATGTTAAATATCTAACAAACTAAAGATCGCTAGAAAAAAATATTTACAGATATGGAAACCGGAACTATGGCTGCAGACTTCCAGGCAAAAGGCAGAATTTTGATAATCATTTCCTGATTATCCAGTGCTGCTGCTAAACTGGAAACAAGCTTAGGTCAGGAACTAGAGGAGGGGCCATGAAGGGGCGGGGTACTCACCGCCCTTTGGTTCCTGGCTGTGAAACTGGTGTTCCTCACCAGGATGTGTGCCAATTCCCCTTCATCATCTCGCTGAGATCTAAGATACGGTGACCAGACATCCCAGTTTTAGTTGGATAGTCTCAAGTTGTGATGCCCTGTCCCAGTGTCCCAACACTGTTTTTGAAACCGATGCTTTGTCTCTGTTTTAATTAAAAACCCCAGTTACTGTCCTGGAAAAATTGACCCTTAAGTGTAGTAATGTTAACGCTGGACTACTAGCCCTTTAAAGATTTGCTTCCCTTAGTTGTCTTGACCTGTGGGTGGAGTCAGACCCTTTCTCCCTGCCTGCCATCCTTCCACCTAGCCATCGGTCTACTCCTTCCTCTGAGACCTGAACCCAAGTATTGTGCAGCCAGCTTCCAACTGTGATAGTCTCAGAGTTAACACAGAACTCTGCAGACTGCCCAATATGAGCATTTGCACACACCATTAAGCAAACCCCAGTGCTGCCAACGTAACCATACAGTCTGTCACACACAACGGAGATCAGCACTAGTTAGTTTGCAGCTTGGTGCATGCATCCAGTGAGCTCAAGTTCAGGGGACAGTGTACGGTGGTGTCAGATGGTGGGTTGGATGACCACTATTCTCCTTCTCTGTGGTCAGTCATCTCTTTTCTCCATTTTCATTTGGACCAGTGCCTTATTAATACAATTAAAATTAAATCTGAGATTGGGTTGGTGGCAAGACAGGACAAGACATGGAAACATGACTTTGGGGGTCCCTGTGGGTGGGAGAAGCCTAAAGTTGATCAGAACTGCCAACTTCTAAATGACAGAGAGGAGGAGAGGAGGTGGTGTGAGACTCATAATTTAGTAAAAAAAAAAAAAAAAAAGCCAGTAAATTTATGGAAAAAAATAGTCTTTGACAAATAAAATCCTGAGGAGAAGACAAAAGAGCCAGGCTAGGAGATCAGGACTGTGAGGTGGGGCCTGTGCCATGCGGATCAGGGTTACCACCTGTAGGACTCTAACAAACAGGAGGAGGGTGGTCACTGGTGTAAGCACAAACAAAACAACAACAAAAAAAGTATATTCTCAGCTGGCCCAGTGGCGCCGAGGGCTGAGGTGCTGGACACCTTACTTCTCACCATGCTGGCAACCCGAGGGAGTCGGGCGGGAGGGCAAGGATTGAGCAGCCGCTGGCAGCTCTCTTCTCCCGAATAGGGGAGGTTGTCTCTCCAGGCCTTTGACCGCTACTACGTGGTGGTGGTGCAGGCAGGGGTGGAGACAGATGCTAGGCCTGGGGTGTGCGAGGCAGAGTCAACCTGGGCCAAGGCATACATGCCTTGACGCACACGCTGACCTTGACTAGATGCTCGAGGGAATGGGGAGAAAATACGGATAATCGGGGGGCCATGGCTGGATGAAGCCCCCCCCCCGCACTGGCTCCAGTGGTTCTGCCAGGCAGAAGAGGAGGTGCCCGAATGACCGCTGAAGTCTGGCATTGGGTGTCCAACACAAGCTGCCACCCACCAAGGAGGATAAATACCTACAGGGGAGGGAAAAAGTCTTTTCTCATTTGGACCTGCTTCAAATTAAAAAACACATAAAATATACAGTTTGTTGGCAATAAAGGACCACTTGGCCCACCCAGTTTGCCCAAGTGTTCCCTGCCTATTCTAACACTGCAGCCCCTACTTGGTCTCTGCTTACCCTCACCCTCCTTACCTCTTTTCTAATACAACCCTATGCTTATCCCATACATGCTTGAAGCTCCTCACTGTTCTAGCCTCCACCACTTCTGCTGGCAATGGCAAATGGTTCCAGGCATCTACCACCCTTTCAGTGAAGAAATACTGCCTCTCTCCTGAACTTCCCCTCCACTCCAGCTTCTTTGCATGCCCTCTGGTTCTGGTGCTCACCCTCATTTTGAAAGAGACTCCTCACCCTGTTCATCCCGGTGAGGTACTTATAGGTCTCAATCTTGTCACCCATCTCTCTACTCTCTTCCAGGGTGCAAAGTTGAGATCTTTCAGTCTACGAGGAGTAGAGCTCCCATGCAAACCCTGTAAAATTTTAGTTGCCCTCCCCAGGACAACTTCACCCTGTCGACATCCTTTCTGAGGTGTGATCTCCAAAACTGGGCACAGTACTCCAGGTGGGCATGTACCAGGGAGAGATACAGTGGCAGCACCACCTCCCTTCTCCTGCAGATACCCCTCCCCATGCATCCCAGCATTTCACTAGCCCTGGCCACTGTTTTGTCAAACTGCTTTGCCTCCCTGGGGTCATCAGACATGATAATCACAAGGTCCCTTTCCAGTCTAATGACTGTCAGCACCTCTCCCCCAGCTTATACTCAGAACTGGGGTCCCTATGTCCTAGGTGTATCCTTTTGCACTTTGTGGCACTGAATCCCAACAGCCATGTCTTTCACAACTCTTCAGGTTTCCCCAACATCCCTACACATTTTTCCACCCCCTCCTGTGTGCCCACTCTATTACAGATTTTTGTGTCATTGGAGTTTAACTAAATATGTAAAAAAATCCAGGGAAGGATTAGAATTCTCATTCTGGAATCACATGTGGACGGAGACTTTAAAAGGGGTATATTTCTTCTCAATAAGCCTCAAAATGAACCAGACAGCTTGTAAAACCCCAGAATATCTGAGGGCCTGGAGGCCCTTAGACTCCCTGCTTTATGTCAACATTTTTGGCATACTACAGACACAATTTTTATTTTTTGTTACACACATGTCCCAGTTTCTCAATTAGGAAATCTGGTTACCACACTCCAAGATGATTTAAGTTTGTAAATCTGCACACCGCTGCATTTGGTTGCTACATGCATGCAGCAATGCAAATTACAGAAGGACTGCAGTGCTTCGGTAAGACAGTATGACGGACAGGAAACAATATGGCGGATGGGAATACCATGGGACATCATCAGTGCTCACTTCCAAAATGAAAAATCTGATAGAACAATGATGCTGATAAAAAATACAACATAAAAACAGACCATCATATAGTCTGCACACCACTTAAATTAAGTACTCTATGTGGGGGTCTTTGCCCCCCGCATCCCCTTACACACATATATAAAAATCATCTCCACGCCATGCATAGGTCACACAATGTGCAAGCAGAAGTTGTGGAAGTCAAACCCAGGGCAGCTGGTTGTACCACTACCACACCATTTACAGCTCATTAGTCTAACTCTCTGGCTATCGCGGCAGGACCACTGCACCACACTCCGGCTGACAGCCCTACAGTTTCCTACGCTTACACTGACGGAATCTCTTGTCAGCCACAGCACTGATGGTATTCCCAGCCGCTATGGTATTCTCATCCACCATACTGTTTCCATCAGCCGTGACACCTGCCAAAACACTGGGACCAAACTGCCCATATTTGTATGTGAAAACAGAACAGCAGGCAGATAAGGTACAGGTGAGTGCATGCCTACATGTAGAATGACACGCTTGCTCAATTGCAGACTGGCCACACTGCCTTTAGTTTGAAATGAAGAGGCTCTGACTGGGTGCCAACTAACATGGGGTAGGCACCACTCACAGCCTTAGTTTACAACCTCGCTCTTCAAAAATGTGCATCTCTCACAAGACTCACAGTTTGTTTCAGCTCCTCCCTGCTTATCGAACTTGGGACAGAAATTTTTTTTTTTTTTTTTTTTTAAATGGGGGAGACGATTACTGCTCCTTCGAGCCCAAATATATAAAATATTTTAAAATCCAACCAGCATCCTCTTGATATACATTGTATGCACCACCCCCAGTGGAATCATTAGTTGTGTATGTGAAATACAGTTCTTACACGTTTCCATAACGTTATTTGTTTTGTTACTCATTATAGATAAAAAAAAAAATAAACACTGACTATTAAGCAGACCACATCACATTTTCAATTTGGTACTCACCCTGCTCGCATCTTGGTGCCCTTTGTAGACTGTCCCCCGGACTTCGCCACTGGCTTAGGTGGGGAACTCTCACATCTAGATCTGTAGGTGGGGAAACACTACATAAATCTAAGTTTCCTACAGTATTCAATAAGAGAAAATCGATACGGGTGCCGAGACTCCCATATAATCTTGTAAAGAGGTGGGTGAACGAAGTTCCTGTCCAATTTAAACCCGTATAGAAACTGTACTCTTAAACTACCTCTCTCATAAGTGGCAAAAACTGCAATCTTAGGAATAAGAGAGACACAAGCATGGCACGGCACCAAGCACTAACCCTAAAGAGCAGCTCACAAAAGAACGATCGATGTATCAAATTTGGCAGCTAAATTTTGCTGAAAGAGCTATTCACTTTTCTGGTTAACCCAACTTGAGTAAACTGTGCACTCGTGCCGTTTCTTTCAATGTCGTCAAAACTGAATGTTTAGCTTACCGTAAACGGAAGACATAAAATGGCTTAAAAAAAAAAAGGATACACTGTGTTCACTTGTTCTATTAAGACTTACCGAAACTAGCACCGCCGACTCACTGCTTCTATTTCTATCACTAGGTATATGGCGGACCCTTCTCCGACTTGTTTCCCTCCGGGGCAGTTCTATAGCTGGACCATATTCGGAACTTCCTTATTCCCCAACACCCCGATGCTAAGGTTCCCAGATCATAATCTTTCCTATTTCCCAGTGCTCCGTCAGCCTCGTTTCTTGTGGCGCTGTCTCCACGAGCCCCTCCAGTTTTGTCTTCCTGCAGTGTTCAATTTATGCTACCCGTTACATACTACTATTTCCAATGGAACAAGTTATCCAAGTCCTCAGACTATCCTACCCTCATCGACTGCGCGTGCGTACTGTCATCAGGCATGCGCAATTGCGACGCTGGGGGTAGACTAGTTGAGCGTTTCCTTTCTCCCAAGAATACCTTGTCAATTTGCACCCGAATTGTTTGTTTATTTGAATCTAGAATTACAAGTACCTTTGAGCCGAGGCTCTTTTACAAAGGTTCCGCGTCAGAATAAGTACAGTACAACACAGGACAATTCAAAACAGGTCGTGGATAAAACATTGGGTTACAGAGACAGTAGGCATACCTTATTTTGTCAATGAAAACATGAATACTGAGAGGAAACTAGATAGGGATACCGAGGTAGGAACAGCCAGTGGCATTGTCAGTGGTACTTAGGGAAGTGCAATGGAGAGGAGGGGGAAGGAGGACATAAGGGGGAAGGGAAAGGGGTAGGTGTGGGAGAAAGTAAGTGCTGAGTAGAGTGGGCAGTGGCAGCAGAGAAAGGTTGAATGGACAGGAGGGCTGGTTATGGGAAACAGTCGCATGTGCTGGAGGCAGGGAGGAGTAGACAGAGCCTTGATTTGAAGGGGACGAGCTTGGGAAGGGAGGAGATGTTACTACTGAGACCATTGAACCAGAGTGGGGCCCTGTAGGCGAAAGCTCTTTGCCCCGAGAGGTACGACAGCGAGGGGGTCTGAAAGAGCTGGGAGTCTGAGCCCCAGTGAGGCGTGAGTTATAAGCAGGAGAAAGGAGGGCTTGACGCCAGGAGGAGAATAGCCCAGGGTTGTCTTCTTGGCCATTAAGCAGGTTTGGTATTTTATGTGGTTCGAGAGTTGTAACCAGCCGGTTTGGGTGTAGATGTTACACGTATGGGTCAGATGGTGGGCTCCAAAAATGAGCAGACAGACAGACTTTGTTGAGGGCTGTAGCTATACATCGGAGAGCAGTGGTAGTGGCGGAGCCGTATATGATAAGGCCATAATCAGTTAGACCACAGAGCTCTGAACTGTGACCCTTAAGGCTTCTGGTGTAAGGCATTGCCTGTGCCTGTAGAAAATACGATTATTAGCAGCTTTAGCAACGTTGTCAATGTGTTGGCCATAGGAAAGGTGACTGTCAAGTGTGATTCCAAGATATTTAAAGGAGGATACATGTTCCAGGGCGGCACCATGCAGTTTAGGATGGTCAAGGGAATATGCTTGTACTTATGTGTGCAGCAGAAGAGCATTGTCTTTGTTTTTTTATAGTTGAGGACTAGCATGTGCTTAGAAAACCAGTTTTCAACTGACGAGAAGCCACTCTGTAGATTGCATTGAAGGGGATAGTGATCCTTGGGGGTAGAGTGGATTACGGCGTCATCAGCGTAGAGTAGTATTTGCTCTGGGCAAGACTTTGGTAGGTTATTCAGAAAGAGAGAGAAAAGTAGGGGACCTAGAATGGATCCCTGTGGGACTCCAGAGCTGACTGGTCTAGTATCAGAGAGGACGTCACCGATTTTGACTCTTTGCGATCTGTTTTCAGGTAACTTTTGAACCAGGTCGTGGACGTGGGCGAGAGCCCAGTGTTTAGCAGCTGGTCTGTCAGGAGGCGATGATGGACGATGTCAAAAGCCTTTATTAAGTCGATGTAGACAGAGCCAGTTTGTAGCTGTTTCCGAGTCGCTGGTTCTGTAGAGGCTGATGAATTGATGGACTAACCCCAACACACTATAGCAGAAAAAAAAAATAGAATGATCCTGTTCAGGTCTGAGTGGACTCTCGGCATTTTGACAAAACAGTTTCTGGTTCTATTTATTTACCAACCCCAACACACCACCAAAAAGGATTAGAATAATGGATGTGCAACCCCCTTCCCATGTCTAGAGGTATGATGATGGTAAAAATGGGAGGAAAGTGTACAAAACAACCAATGCACTTCAATCAGTCAGTCTTTATTTTACGAGGTAGAACACCATTGAGCAAGCTCATTTCCAAGGTGGGCCTGGGCAAACATACAGAATTGGCGAAGACATAAATAATACACTTACGAGTACAGCATAGATACACATATTGCAGAGCATAACAAATACAGCAAAAAATGTAAATTATACAATATCATATAAAGGATAAACAATTACACCAAGGCAGGACGTACAATATGCACACATGTAATGTCAGTAATAACAACAGCATTTCTATACCGTGACAAATAGGAGAGCTGTAAAGGCAGCGGGAGATCTAGAAAGGGAAATAGAGGGAGCACACAATGTGGAATATGTTGAACAAAGAAGGTCAGGGACCAGAAGGGGGCATCAAGAGAAACACAATGCTTGATGAAAGATCTTGCATAAAGTTTTTTTAAATTCGGGGACTTTTATGGGGTTCACTATTTTCAGAGTTTTTTGAAGCTTGTTCCATAGCTGGGATAGGACAAAGCTAAAAGACTATCTGCCAAAGCTGGTTTTAACCTTGGGTATCACTAAGAATATGTAAGAATGACTTCTCGGGACATAATTACCCAAGATACATAGGAGCACGTAGTCACAGATATACTGGGGCAACATCTTGGCAATTGCGCTGTATGTCCAAAGGGCAGCGTTCCTTTGCCTCCTAAATGTAAGAGATGGCCAACCCACTGCCGAGTACAGGGCAAAGTGGTGTGTAGAATACGCTGCACCAGAGATGAAGTGTAAGGCCCTGTGGTAGAGGACGTCAGGCTTAGCTAAGGCTGTCCCTGGGATGTGACTGTAAGTGAAGTCAGCATAATCCAATAGTGATAGAAAAGTAGCTTGAACCAACCTCCTCTTAATCTCTTGAGCAAGGAGATGCTTAATTCTACAGAATAACCCAAGTCTCTGTTTCAGCTTTTTTGCGAGTTCCTCTACATGATCAGTAAAGGAAAGGTGACAGTCAATCCACGTCCCAAGGTACTTGAATTTATCTACGTAGTCCAGGGATTCACCCAGCAATGTGGTAATAGGTTGCACAGTCCCTTTCGTAGGCAGAAGAGAAGCAGAGCTATTCGGGGTTAGAAGCATGGCCTTTGTTTTTTTGGCATTTAATAGCAATTTGTGGTTGTGCAGATTATGTTGCAGGATATAAAAATCAGCCTGCAGATCTGTGCAGGCACACTCAGGAGAGGGTCTGGATGTATATAGAATGGTATCATCCACAAAAAGATGGATGTCGGAAGATGCGATCCCAAGGTTGATGTTGATGTAGAGTGCGAAAAGCAAGGGACCCAGAATTGATCCCTGAGTTACACCTCTACTAATAGGTTTCAGTGGGAAAAGATCACCCAGTGCTTTAACCTGCTGAGTATGCCCAGTGAGGAGGAGAACCAGTTCAGCAATACCTTGTCCATGCCAATATTACTAAGAGTAAACAGAAGTAAGTCGTAGTCGACGGTGCCAAAAACCTTACTTAGATCAAGGAAGACTGCGCTTACAAAAAGTTTATCATCAAGAGCTTTCTGCCAGTCATTTGTTACCTTAGCGAGAGCAGTAATTGTACTATGGCGGAGCCTAAAGCCTGATTGAACCGGGTTGAGCAGGTTAGAGGAGTCTAAGTAATTTCTAAGTTGCGAGTTTACTACTTTTTTGAGCAGTTTGGAGAGGATAGGGAGTAGTGAGATAGGCCTATATTTAATGAGGTCAGTTGGGTCACCAGATTTGAACAAGGGTATAACCTGAGCTGTCTTCCAAACTGTAGGATGTACACCCAGCAAGAGAGATAAATTAAAGTGGTGTGTGATTGGTACAGCCAAGACACGGTAGCTAATCTTTAAGAAATATGGCTCAACAAGGTCAGCACCAGCACTTCTCCAGATATCCAGATACAAGAGCAGGTCCTCTACCTCCTTAAGGGAGACTGAGTGAAAGGAGAATGTAGAGACGGAAGGAGTATGGTAGGGGTTAGATGTGACCTGTGCTAGGGATTGGGTACGAAGGTGACTAGCAGGAGAAGAGTCGAAGGCCAGTCCTGCAGTGGCAAAGTGGTCATTCAAAAGATCAAGGATCCCAGCTTTGTCAGTGATTGATGTGCCACCTTTCAAGATTTTTGAGGGAAGTGAACCAAGAGGGGGCATGACCTTCAGTTTCCTTAAGCCCTCTCCAGAATTTTGCAGGACAAGTAGTGGAAGAATCCAGTGAAGATCGGTGGTAGGTTGCCTTTTCAGTTCTGATTAGTTTCGTACAGAAGTTCCTGGCAGTCCAGTCCTCAGGGAGCTTTGTTTTCAGAGTCTTTTTCCAGAGTTTGTCCCCAATATGAAGGGCTGTTCTCAGCTCGGCCGCGAACCAGGGAAAGGATCTTTTCTTGGTCCGGATTTTGAATAGAGGAGCATGTGTATCGAGTGCATTTAACACAATGGCTTTGAAAAGCAGGTAGGCATCTTCAACTGTCTTGGCCAGGTAAAAGTCCTGCCAGAGCAGGGAGTTCTGGAGGTCCAAGAGGAAGGCCTTGATGTCAAAACTACGCATCTTTTAAGGGTGTACCTAGATGTAGAAAGGGGGTTTAGGTGCAGACCTCATGCAAGCAATGAGACAATGATCGCTGACATCTGAGAAAAATATGCCAGAGTGAGAAAATAGGTGAGGTTTATTCACCAGTATAATGTCTACCAGGGAGCTTTTACTGGGGTTTGGTTTGTTTGGTCGTGTTGCTTCAGCGATAAGCTGGGCAAGCCCAAAGGTATCACACAGGTTTTTGAGCGGTTTGGAGGTGTCTGAAAACCAATCCAAGTTGAAGTCACCTAGGATAATGACTTCAGCCTGCATCGAACTTAAGAAATTGGTAAGGTGGCTCAGCAGGTGAAGGCCTGCAGAAGGGGGCCTATAGCATCCTACGACATACAGGGAAGAGGAAGGAAGCTGGACCTTGATAGTTAAGCTTTTAAATTCCTTTGTGACAGCAGTGGATTCGTAACAGAGACGGTGTACTTATCCAGTATATAGATGGCAACTCCACCCCCTCTGGTCGGTCTGTCCATACAGAAAATGTTGTAGGAAGGAATATTCACCTCAGTATCTAAGGTAGAGGGTTTAGCCAGGTTTCTGTAATCACCAGGACATCCGACTTAGTATGTGAAATCCAGGTTTGGATGACATCCAATTTTTTCAATAGTTTACACACATTTAAGTGAAGGATACGTAATCCTTTAAGATGGACTAAGTCACGGGGGGCTTGGATAGGTAATTGAGGGCCTGGATTTAGCTTGACTGTTCCTGAACAAAACAGTAACAGCACTAGGATCCTAATAAGTGCATTCAGCAACAGTCTATAGGACCTAGCACGTTCCTGTTTGCGGAAGGACACAGTTCGTGTTTCAGAGTAACTTAAGTCATATGCCAAGGGAGCAGAGTGTTGCATGGAGCAGAACCCTGGCATGGAAGAATTGTGGAGAATAGAGAAGGGGAGGGATGCACAGTGGGTAGTGTGCTCAGGAGGCAAAGATGCCGCAGACTCTGCATACCAAGGGACATGATATAGGGGTCCAAGGCTATCAGGGTAGAGAAAGTGGAAAAAGGCTTGCATGGTGGTGTATTATCACCCAACTTGGGTGACTCAGGACAAGGAGTGTATGAGCAGTGCAGAATGCCAGCAAAAAGACACAGAAAAAGTGCAGCCCTCATTTCCCAACAAAAGCCTAGAGTCCCTAGAAATCCTATGACTTATGTGTGAGAGATTAACCATTTGGAAACAGACAGTGACTGAATGTTCCTTTAAAGTCCGTCTGAATCAGCAGCACCAATCGGAGTAGAAGAAAAATATGGGCGGGATCAAGGCGTATTTAATATGGCGGAGGGGGGCAGGTGGGTGGGAGAAAATATCGAGCACCAGTAAGCAGGGCAGAGCAGAAGCTTTAAAAATCAAGACAGGGCAAAAAGCGCTTAGAGCACGAGTTCAGTTCATAAGAAAGCCGTAATGTAGGCTATGGAGCTGGTGCGATCAGCAACCAATCACCACAGAGTCAGTACCAGAGATAGTCCAGTCGGGACACAGCTAGTCCTGCAGGAGCCAGTCAGATCTTGGCTGGGAGAAGCGCCTGAGAAATCACGGCAGCGGCACTTTCTGAAGTATGTGACTGTACCTGGGGCATCTGCCATCGGACTTCCTCCTTTCAGCTGCGGTCCTGAGGGATGGAGCAGGCGGCGGCTGTAGGAGGACCAAGCTGCGCCGCTCTGGGAGCCAGTACGCCCGATTGGGCAGAAGTCTGGAAGGGGAGAAAAGGGTCAGGTTAGGTTGCTAAATAGCAGGTTAAATCAGTAGGCAGGGACAGATAGAAAGTGTCAGCAGTGGGGCGGGGATCGGACAGGGCAGAATAGGATAGAAGAAAGGTAGAGGAAGCGGAGGAAAAATACCAAAGAGGATTTCAGCACAGCAGGCGCCGAGG
This sequence comes from Neoceratodus forsteri, assembly GCA_016271365.2. Classification (NCBI taxonomy): domain Eukaryota; kingdom Metazoa; phylum Chordata; order Ceratodontiformes; family Ceratodontidae; genus Neoceratodus; species Neoceratodus forsteri. The sequence goes on along the minus strand of CM057456.1, from coordinate 1,778,137,528 downwards.
GCAATACACAGAAGGGTGGGGGGAGATCAGCGCTAGGCTGCAGAGGCACATAATTATAGGTACCGAAGGGAGGGCAGGAGATAGAGGTAGTCAGGAAGGAAACTTAGGAGACAAAGGGTAGAGAACACAGCTATAAATTAAAGTAATACATTTCTGACTTCTCTGACTAGATAAAACAACAGTCCTGAGGAAGCTGACTACAAGCAATATCTAATTACACAACTAGTATTGGAACCCACTCGAGAGGGAGCAATCTTAGACCTGGTCCTCTCAAATGGAGATGGAGAGAGGATCACAGATGTAGAAGTGGGTAGCCATCTGGGAACTAGCGACCATCGAACAGTATGGTTCACAATAAACACAGCAATAGAGTCAAGCCATACAAAGGCAAAAGTACTGGACTTCAGGAGGGCTGACTTTGCCAAAATGGGTGAGTGCCTAAGGAGTGCACTAGCAAATGGGCAGGAAGGAGGGGTGGAAGAACAATGGGGAATAATAAAAACTGCCATCACAGAGGTAACAAGCCCTTGTGTGAAGCAAATAAACAAAACAAAATGATGTAGAAACCACTATGGTTCTCAAAGGAGGTGGCAGTGAAGGTTCAAGAGAAGAAAGCATTCAGAAAGTACAAGGAATCACAGAAGGAGCAGGATAGAGAATTGTATCAGTTAAAGCAAAAGGAAGCTGGGAAGGCAGTCAGAACAGCAAAGGCCCGAACTGAGGAAAAGATAGCCAACTCAGTTAAGAAGGGGGATAAAACCTTTTTAGGTACATCAGGAGCAAAGGAAGACTGAGGAGGGATAGTGAGGCTTAATAAAGGGAGGGGGTGGGCAGAGGGTGATCAGAAAAGGCAGAAATACTAAACAAATATTTTTGCTCAGTATTTACAAATGAAGAGGGGAGGTACCTAAAACAAACAATAGAAACACTCTGGATACAGAAGTTGATACCAGCCCATTTACAGAAGAAAGGGTTCTGAAAGAACTCTTAAAACTGAAGGTGGACAAAGCAATGGGGCCTGATGGGATTCATCCCAGAATTCTAAAAGAACTAAGGGTAGAACTAGTGACACCACTGACTACCCTCTTTAACAAATCATGGGAGGATGGGGTGGTACCTGAGGACTGGAGGAGGGCAGATGTGATTCCCCTTCACAAAAGCGGAAGCAGGGCAGAAGCGGGACACTACAGACCAGTTAGTTTAACCTCAGTGATAGGGAAAATGATGGCATCACTTCTGAAGGAAAGAATTGTCGAGTACGTAGAGGCCAGAGGGGCACAGGACCCAAGGCAGCATGGATTCACAGCAGGAAGGTCATGCCAGATGAATCTAATAGATTTCTTGACTGGGTGACCAAAGTAGTAGATCAGGAGAGGCTGTGGAATGGCCTACCTAGACTTTAAGCAAGGCATTTGATTCAGTCCCACACAAAAGATTAATATACAAGTTAGCCAGCCTGGGAGTGGTCCCAAGATGATAGCCTGGGTAAAGAAATGGCTGGAGAATAGGACAGAGGGTACAGTAAATGGAGTCCACTCTGAAGAAAGGAAGTTCACTAGTGGGTGCTGCAGGGTTCAGTATTAGATCGGTCCTCTTCAATGTCTTTGTGTTTACATTGCAGAGGGACTGGAAGGAAAAGTATGTCTCTTTGCAGATGACACAAAGATCTGCAACAGAGTTGATGCACAAGGTGAGGTGGAAAGGATGAGAAGAGACTTGGCAAGGTTAGAGGAATGGTCAAATGTATGACAGCTTAGATTTAACGCTAAGAAGTGCAAGGTAATGCACCTGGGAAACAAAAACCCAGGGAAAGAGTACACAATGGGGGGGGGTGAGATACTAACAACAACAAAAAAGGAAAGGGACCTGGGGGTAGTCATATCAGATGACTTAAAGGTGGGCAAGCAATGTGAGAGGGCAGTAAGGAGGGTTGGGGATACTGGGATGCATAGGAGAGGCATCACCAGTAGAAAACGGAAGTTGTTATCCTTTGTACAGACAGCTGGTGAGACCCCATCTGGAATACTGTGTGCAGTTCTGGAGACCCAATCTCCGCAAGGACATAGACAAGATGGAAGCTGTCCAGAGGAGGGCAACTAAAATGGTGCAGGGTCTGCACCGGAAGACATATGAAGAGAGACTAAAGGAGCTTACTATATATAGCCTCGAGGAAAATGAGGGAGAGGGGGGACATGATAGAAACGTTCAAGTACCTCAAGGGAATCTACAAAGTCCAAGAGGGTAGCATCTTTCAAAAAAGAGGTGTGCAAGAACAAGGGGGCACAATTTGAAGATAGAGGGGGTGGCTCAGAGGTAATGTAAGGAAGTATTTTTTCACAGAGAGGGTTGTGGATGCATGGAACGGCCTTCCAGCGGAGGTTGTGGAGTCAAACACAGTGGTTGAATTCAAGCATGCATGGGACAGCCATAAGGCAATTCTAGGGGGTGGAGGTAGAAAGAAGTAGGCTGCTGGTTAACTAGGATCTGCAGCTTATCCATTAGGTAGGGAAATGGGCAGACTGGGTGGGCCACGCGGTCCTTATCTGCCATCAAATTCTATGTTTCTATGTTATGTTTCTATCCTAACTGCAGCTGGCTAACCATACAGCACTTTTACATTTACGTTCACAATTTAGTAGAGAGAAAGCACAATACACATTCCTAGAGAAATATCACTATATACATTTTCAAACTAAGGGATCCCAGTTTCACATAAAGATTCACACATATTTTATAACTCTAGATCACCAGTAAGCAAGGCAGAGCAGAAGCGTTAAAAATCAAGGCAGGACAAAAAGCGCCTAGAGCGTGAGTTCAGTTCATAAGAAAGCCGTAATGTAGGGTACGGAGCTGGTGCAGTCAGCAACCAATCACCGTGGAGCCGGTACCGGAGGCAGTCCAATCAGGACACAGCTAGTCCTGCAGGAGCCAATCAGATCTCGGCTCGGAGAAGTGCTTGCGAAATCAGGGCAGCAGCACTTTCTGAAGTATGTGACCATATCTGGGGTGTCTGCCATCGGCCTTCCTCCTTTCAGCTGCGGTCCTGGGGGATGGAGCTGACGGTGGCCATAGGAGAGTCGAGCTGTGCCACTCTGGGAGCTGGCACACCCGATCGGGCAGAAGTCTGGGGCATCTGCCATCGGCCTATCTCCTTTCAGCTGTGGTCCTGGAGGATGGAGCAGGCAGCAGCCATAGGAGGACTGAGCTGTGCTGCTCTGGGAGCCAGTATGTTTGATTGGGCAGAAGTCTGGGGTGTCTGCCATCGGCCTTCCTCCTTTCAGCTGCAGTCCTGGGGGATGGAGAGGGCGGCAGCCATAGGACGGCCGAGCTGCGCCGCTCTGGGAGCCCCATCAGGCAGAAGTCTTACTTGACCTCCCAGATTGGGGTTGACCTCCGGAACACTCAGACACCAATTGGAGCCGAGTGGAGTGAGAGCTGCAATAAGGGGGTTAACAACCAAACAGTCTCAAACATTAACAAAGATACAAACAGGTGTAAAGCCTGAAACAAGGATTCTTCTATTTAAAAGAATAAAATTACCATGGTGTGGGTCCCAACAGTTCATTTGGCTAGCCATGGATCAAAGGGTGACCACAAGTCCATCTTCCAAAATGGGAACAGTTGTTAGTCTTCAATACTCTAACATGAATCCTTACACTGCTATTCCAGAGTGCTACACTTAATCAAAATTATTTTTTTCTAGAGTATTTTACTTTTCTGCTCAAACGGATACACCAGGATTTTCTTTCACACACATTTCCAACCACAGTTTGCAGGCACGGATAGCCAGCAGTCCCCTGGGGGTCGGAGGTGCCACAGACAGCACTTCCCACTCTCCTTTAAGAATTGACCCCCATGTGAAAAGAGTCCACGTCCAAATATAGCGGAGACATCCCAAGTGGGATCCTAATTTAGGGGCAAGGAGGGCAGAGCATCCCCTGGGGTTCTGAGGTGCCACTGGATGGCCACCCTCTCTCAAGACCTGACCCCCGTAAGGAAAGATCCCAGACTTCCAAATTAACAGCAGCCAAATTTGAAGGGATATTTGTTAGTCCAAAACCTTCAATAGCCACCCGGCTAATAGCACAGTCGCTCATACATGGCAGCAGTGTGGTGCTACATTATTCCTCACAGGAAATATCAAGATCCACTCTATTTTCTCACAGAGCCTATACTCCAAAATACTTAAACTTTGTTCATTCTTCACGATGAATAACCATCACAGACTCGGCGCCCAACTGGGCATGACTGCAGTACCAATCGGGCACATCACACAAAGTTTCATGCCAACAGCCCCAGATACACTTTCTGGTGTCTTCCCAATTTTTGACTGGGAAATTAGCATCTTGACTCATTTCCACCTCAGTTGAGGCACTACTATATACCACACTTCATTTTTACCAGACATTAGAAATGCCACTTCACAATATCTCTGTTTACTCACTGACTGGCAGCCCTTCACATGAAGAAACTCTGAAGTCTCTAGACAGGTTTGTGACAGTGTTGAATAAGACCATGTCCCATTTGTTATGTAGAAAGAGCTAAACTCAAATATTTGTGTTATCCTCTTCTGTCTCTTGTGTGACTGTGCAGTCAAATTGTTCTCTGCCTTCACTTGCTATTTCTATTTTTTCTTCCCCCTTGCATATCTAGAGTTATAAAATATGTGTGAATCTTTATGTGAAACTGGGATCCCTTAGTTTGAAAATGTATATAGTTATATTGTTGCAATGATTGCAAAAAGCTATTTGGAACTTTGGGGGTTAACCTGGAATGCAACACTAGCTCTTGTGCAGAGCTGTCAACAGGAGGTCAGTTCTGGGACACCATGTACTGTTTTGTTGCACCTACAAGGAAGGAAACTGACAAGAACATTTTCTGAAAAACAGGATGTCTCTTTATCGCGTTACCAGGCAAAGATTTATAAAAAGAGCAGCAATACTTTTGCTAGTGGGAGAGCAAGACTGAAACTTGGAATTAGAGATATCCTCAGACAAAGGACTTTGTTTTCTGTGTTTGTACTGCCTTTGTAAATAGTTACACTGAACAATTTTTTTTTTTTTTACTATTAAAAAAATAAAGCGCTACTTGCAAATTTTATACTTGCTACTGGTCTTCCTATGCTTCCTGACCTGTGCCTCGACAACAGATGGTGTCAGCATAAGTGGGATTTACACCATGCATATTCTAAGCCAGGAGTTGTGTGTGTGGGTACTAGACCTAGTACCAGGGAAGCATAGAAGAAAGGCATGAATGCTGCAACAGCATGCCCAGGAATGACTATCAGAAGAATGGCAGCCAAACTAGAAGCAGAAACAAAAGTCCAGACTGAGACTGTACAGCCAACACCAGAGATGGAAAAAGAACAGGCAGTTACAGAATCTGAAAGTCTGTCTGCCTTCTTCAAATGGTGGGCTATACAACAAAGAGCAGGTCTGACTTGCAGTAGTGCACCTAACAGAGACACTTTGGAGTGGCTGAACTATGACTTTTGGGCAGTGAAGGAAATGATGCAGTTGGTGAAAACTTTAACAGAACTGGTGAACTGACTCACAGAATGATGGATGGAGGCTGAGCAGAGATACCCAGGGGTCTGAGTAATCCACAATGGGCAGCACTGTGAGTCCGCCAGAAAATGCAAGCCCCTGAATAAGTAAGAAAAAGTTGAGAGGTGAGGAGAGGCCCCATCTATTGCAGACAGATGCCAGAGGGAGTCCAGTTGCAGTACAGAGAACCATTTCAGAGACGCGATGATGGCAATGGAGCATTTGGAGCTTCCTGTGTTTCCTGCATGCTGCCTTACTGATCCAGAATCGGAGATAGAGGAATACCTGCTGCTGTGTCATGGAGGATCAGGTGTGTTTGGTATAGAGAATGCTAAAGAAGAGGTGCTTGATCATGGTGGAGAAGAAAGGTGATGAAGAAGCCTATGAGATGGCTGAAGGGACTGATCTTTTTGTTAAACCAGAGATTCCCTGGAGATTCAGAGACTGGGGTATGCTACAAAATAGGGATACACATGTTTGCAGGTTATACAGTATTGTGACAAGTATTGATGGTGTGTGAATTGGTCCTGGGGTGGTTAACAGAGCTTGTCCCCATTATGTTGTTAGGACAGGGGTATTACACATTATTATACTCCTACCTCGTATCTGACAGTATCCCTTGGATCGCTCTCTTTTCTGCCCCTAGTGTTGACTGGTTACCCAGTAGGGTAATGGAAATGTGTACCTCTTTTTTGTCTTTTGTATAACTTGTTATAACGCTATATGAAATAGGTGTAATTATTGTATCTTAAGTCTTGTACAGTATGTCTTGCTTGTATTCTCTGCCTCCTGCCTGTAACTGATTTTTAGATGCAAAGCCTTTGCAAAAGAGTCCCTGACTCAAAGGGTTGTAATTTCTAAACATAAATAAATAAAATAAATTAAAATACAGGTTACGTCCTAACCCCAGGTTAAACAAGATGAAAGAGCAGGTGTTTGTTCCCGCTAAATGTCAGATGCAGGTGATACAGTGGGCACACACTGATCACAGTGGGAGGCATCTAAGTATGAGGGAAACCTTGGCAAACCTTCTGCCACATTTTTACTGGCCAGGAGTCTACAGCCAGGTAGCGACCTACTGTAGATCCTGCATTGCCTGCTAGTTAATGCTGGCTGTAGCCCCCAGACAGAAGGGTGCTGTTACCCTGCAGACAAAGGCCTTTACTTCCCAGAGACCAGGAGAAGCAGAAGGCCCCAAAAAGACCACATGAGGAAAGAGGTGGCATTCTGGTAAAATAGGTATTCTTCCTCCAGGGCTGGGAGAGACATAAAGAAAACAGATGAATGTGTATAGTGCTTTTGCAGCAATGTTAATGGCTAAACTGATAAATTAGAAACACTAGAACTGAGAATTCAGAAGGTTGAAAAATGCATGGGTTTAAACTTAACTGTTTGCTGAACAAACATTAGAATTAAGAATTCAAAAGGTTAAAAAAATGTGTGGATTTAAACGTAACCGTGTGCTGTACTGGTTGTTGTGGGAAAAGGGATACTGCATATGTACAGAACTGTAACGGTTATAAGGTAATATTAGAAGAGAGTTAAAAGAAAGTTTTGGAAACCTGTTTTTTTAAACAGGTTCCCTCTTAAAGAGGGGGATATGTGACAGTGTTGAATAAGACCCTGTCCCATTTGTTATGTAGAAAGAGCTAAATGCAAGGATCTGTTCTATCCTGTTCTTTTCTGTCTCTTTTTCTGACTGCGCAGTCAAATTTGTCTCTGTCTTCACTTGCTGTGTCTATCTTTTCTTGCATATCTGAAGTTATAAAATATGTGTGATTCTTTATGTGAAACTGGGATCCCTTGGTTTGAAAATGCTTATAGTTATATTGTTGAAATGATTGCAAAAAGCTATTTGGAACTTAGGGGTTAACCTGGAATGCAACACTAGCACTTTTGCAGAGCTGTCAACAGGAGGTCAGTTCTGTGACACCATGTACTGTTTTGTTGCACCTACAAGGAAGGAAACCGACAAGAACATTTTCTGAAAAACAGGATGTCTCCTTAACGAGTTCCCAGGCAAAGACTTATAAAAGAGCAGCAATACATTTGCTAGTGGGAGAGCAAGACTGAAACTTGGAATTAGAGATATCCTCAGATTAAGGACTTTGTTTTCTGTGTTTGTACTGCCTTTTTAAATAGTTATGCTGAACAGTTTTATTTTTTATTTTATTGTTATTGGAAAAAAATAAAATGCTACTTGCAAATTTTATACCTGCTCCTGGTCTTCCTATGCTTCCTGACCTGTGCCTCGAAGACAAGGTTTCCCTCCTTTTGGAGAGGGGCCCCTTCTCCACAGTGCTTCTGAGAAAGGGCTTAAAAACTACTCTGAGGTTAACCTCTTGAGTTCTAAACAGCTTTTTGCAATCATTTCAAACTATGATCATATACATTCAACAGTAACACTATATAATTACTAAACAAAGGGATCCCAATATCAGTTACATTTCCACATAATAATTTGAATATATTTTTATACCAGCAGATATGCAAGGAAGGAAAACACAGAAACAGCAAGGGAAGACTGAGAGATAGTGAGAGGCAAAGAACTGTGAGAATGTCAGGGTGATCAAGTCCTAGATCTCACGGGAAAATTTGGTTGCACAACCAGACACAAGAGACAGAAAAGGAGAGAGTAGAACAGATTATTGCATTCAAACTCTACATAACAACTGAGACAGGGTCCTATTCAACCCTGTCACATACATCTCCCTCCTTAAGAGGGAAGCTGTTTTATCAAACAGGTTTCCAAAACGTTGTTAATTCTCTAGCATTAGCCTCTAACTTTCAGAAATGAAGCACATGTGCAGTATCCTTTTTTATATAACAGTACAGCAAACAGTAAAGTTTGAACTCATACATTTGTTTTTCAACCTTCAAAACCCTCAATTCCTGATCCATACCTTAACAGAAAATCAGCATTGCTATTCTCTTTACCAGATTTGAGTATCACCTTGAATTTAAATGGCTGTAGTGCCAGGTACCACCTTGTGATTCTGGAATTCTTATCCTTCATTTGGTTAAGCCAACAGAGAGGGTTTGTGATCTGTTACAAGTGAAAAGTCAGCTCCTAGTAAGTAAAACTCAAGGGACTTCATTGCCCACTTTGCTGCAAGACATTCCCTGTCAATGGTGGAGTACCTTTTCTCTCTGTCATGCAACTTCCTACTTATCTATAGAGAATAGGATGTTCTGGCCATCTATATTTTGACTCAAGACTGCACCTAGGCCTACCGCTGATGCATCAGTCTGTAACAGAAATGGTTTCTTAAGGTCTGGGCTTCTTGAAACCGGGGCTGAACATAATGCAGCCTTAATGGCTTGAAAAGCTTCATCACACTCTGGGGTCCATTTCACATTATTTGGGAACTGTTTCTTTGTGAGTTTAGTGAGGGGAGTAGCTAACTCAGCAAGGAACAAATCTCCGATAATAACCAGTCAGCCCTAAAAATTACCTGACATGTTTTTTTGGGTTTTTTTTTTTTTTGGTTTCTTGGTTTTAGGGACATGGCTGTTAGCTACAGCTTCTATCTTAGAAACCTCTGGCTTGACTTCTCCATTTCCCAAAACATAGCCCAAATATCTTGTTTCCTGCATGCCCAATGCACACTTGGTAGGATTAATTGTCAGACCTGCCTTTTTGATTGATTTGATAACTGCTTGTAGGTTCCAGGTGGCGTTTCCAGTCTGGACTGTACACCACAACATCATCCATGTATGCAGCACGATAACCAGTATGAGGGGATAAAATTACATCCATGTACCGCTGCAATGTAGCTGGCACACCATGTAAACCAAATGGCGTGGTGGTGAACTGAAAAGACTCCAACAGGAGTGGCAAATGTAGTTTTGTCTCTGGTTTCTTTAGCTAAAGGGATTTGCCAGTAACTCTTGGTGAGATCGAGGGTACTGATATACTTTGCACTCCCCAGTCTGTCCACCAAATCATCTATTTTGAGCACAGGATAACTGTCAAATTCTGACACTTGATTAAGTTTCCTAAAATCAAGACAAATTCTAACACCCCCTTCTTTTTTGTTTACAATTACCATTGGAGATGACCAAGCACTCCTTGACTCTTCTATGATACCCAATTATTTCATTTTTTTGTATATCCTTAACCACGTCAGCTCTTAACCGCTCTAGTAACCTGTATGTCTTTTGCCCAATAGGGTGAGCATTCCTTGGCACTATTATGTGCTTGATCCCTTTTGCTCAGCCTGGTACTGTGATAAAAGTACTGTTAAATGTCTTTAGCATATTATGAATTTCTGCAGTTTGTTCTGAGGTTAAGGAAACATTCACCTTTACAGCATCAGCAATTATAGTTTGTTCCAGTCTATCATAAGGTACATCAATATCTTTTTTATCAGTTTCTGGTAAAACTAGCAAAGCATCTTTTGGCATTTTTTTTTCAATCCATTTCCTGAGGAGGTTAGCATGGTATAGCTTAGTAGGATTTTTCCTGTCAGGGGTCTCAATTTCATAGTTAATGGTGCCAGTACATCTAAGCACTCTGTAAGGCTCTTGCCACTTCATTAACAGTTTATTTTCTGTTGTGGGTAACAGTAGCAAAACCTTTTCACCTGGCTCAAAAACCTTTTCTTGTACCCCATGGTCATAATATACCTTCTGCTGGTTTTGGGCCTCTTCCTGATTACAGTGGGCAATTTCAACATATTTTGCCAGCTTTGATAACTTGCAAGGCATCCATCCATCGATGCATCTCTTCTTTTCTCTGCTGTTTGAGTTGTTGCATTTCTTCTCTCCTCTGCTGCATCTCTTCTCTTCTTTGCTGCTCCTGTCACTGCATCTCTTCTCTCCTCTGTGCTTCTAAACATTGAATCTCTTTTTCTCTCTGCTTCTCCGTCTCTTTTTGTTGTATAGTCCACCATTTGAAAAAGGCAGTTAGGCTTTCAGGTTCTGTCACTGCCTGTTCTTTTTCTATAACTGGTGCTAGCTGTACAGTCTCAGCTTGGACTTCTGTCTCTGCTAGTTTGGCTGCCATTCTCCTGGTAACCACTCCTGGGCTTGCTGCTGCAGAATCCATACCTTTCTTCTATGCCTCCCTGGTACCAGGTCTAGTACCCATGCACAAAACACCTGGCTTAGCATATGCATGGCCTAAATTCCACTTAGGCTGACACCATCTGTCATTGAGGCACAGGTCAGGAAGCATAGGAAAAACCAGGAGCAGTTGTAGAATTCACAAACAGTGTTTATTAGTACTAGCAGTAACTTAAAAAAATAAACTTGTTCAGTATAACTATTTACAAAGGCAAAATAAACGGAGAAGATCCATCTGAGTTTTCCTTCAATCTCTGTGTGTCTCTTTGTCTCTCTCATAAGTCCTTGCAACCACCCTCCTTAACAAGCATCCTGTTTTTTTCTAAAAATGTTCTTGTAAGTATCAGGCAGGTGCAGCAAGAACACAATGTCCCAGAACTGAGGCCCCTTCTCCACAGCTCTTTCTGAAAAAGGGCTTAAAAACTGCTCTCAGGTTAACTCCTTGAGTTCCCAACAACTTTTCGAAATCATCTCAAACTATAATTATATACATTTCAACAGTAACACTATATAATTTCTAAACAAAGGGATCCCCGTATCAGTTACATTTCCACATAACGATTTGCATATATTTTTATACCAGCAGATATGCAAGGGAGGAAAAGACAGAAACAGCAAGGGAAGACTGAGAGACAGTGAGAGGCAAAGAATCGCAAGACTGTCGGGGTGCTCGAGTCCTAGGTCTCACAGGAAAATTTGGTTGCGCAACCAGACACACAAGAGACAGAAAAGGAGAGACTAGAACAGAACCTTGCATTCAAACTCTCCATAACAACTGGGAAATGGTCCTATTCAACCCTGTCACAGTGCAAAGCACTTACTACCCGGTCTTTCTTCCTCTCCATTTTATTTTATTTTCTTTAACAGCCCTTTTATCAGCCTTCACAGCTCTCTTTCCTGGCTGCAGATTACATCTCCCAAAACTTCTCTGGATCACACATGCATAATCACGTCAAATGGAGCTCCGCTTTTTAGGAACTTGCTTTGGCATCTTTCCTTTCTCCCCCAACAGCTGGGAAGCATTGGGGCAACCAGGCACTTGATTTGAGGGAGGGGGTTATTTATTTAACAAATTCAGGCCATAGTCTTTCTCAAAACCTCCCAGCGCCATAATCTAAGGTGGCGCATGAGGCGGAAACTGCATTCTGGCTGTGTAGTCCTGCTCCATCCTCCTTTGAAAAAGGACCGCTAGGAGGTGGCAGACAGGACAGGTGGAGGGTCCAGTGCTCATGATTAGTGCTCTTCTCTCACATGCTCAGGAACGCATGCAAATGCATGTCCCCAGCACTCAGGCACAGTTCAAACGAGCAACCATTAAGGGCTCACTATGCATTGAGCCCCTTCTCTTCTTTCTGGCATGGCAACAACTCACACTGACAGGGATAAACGGCTTCTGCAGTCAATAGTTCTCTGAGGCCCGAACTTAAAATGTCCAACAGCACCATTTTAAAACTGAATCACGCAGATCAAAATACAGCAAATTATTTTTCTTAGCAACCTGACTGCTCTGATTGGACTCAGAGGCTCCTAGGACCCCAATTCTCAGACACAGACCCCATTTTGTGACCCCCTCCCCATGTCTAGGGGTTTGATGATGGAAAAAATGGAAAAAAAGGGGATGGAAGTGTACAAAACATAACCAATGCACTTACTTGACCTCCCAGGTTGGGGTTGAACTCCGGAGCACCCAGCCACCAATTGGAGCCAGTCAGAGCTGCAATAAAGGGGGTTAGCAACCAAACAGTCTTAAACATTAACAAAGGTCCAAAGAGGTGTACTGCCTAAAACAAGGATTCTTTTATTTAAAAGAGTAAAATCACCATGGTATTGGTTCCCAGCAGTTCATTTGGCTAGCCACAGACCAAAGGATGGTCACAAGTCCATCTTCCCGAATAGGAAGATTTTTTAGTCTTCAGTACTCTAATGTGAATCCTTACACCGCTATTCCTGGGTGCTACACTTAATCAAAACACTTTTTCCAGAGTGCTTTACTTTTCTGCCTGAACAGGGATACACCAGGCTTTTCTTTCATACACATTTCCAACCACAGTTTGCAGACATGGAGCAGTAGCAGTCCCCAGGGGATCCAAGGTACCCTGGACAGCACCTTCCACTTTCCCTCTAGACTTGACCCCCATGAGGAGAGAGTCCCCAGTCCAAATATAGCGGCGACATCCCAAGTGGGATCCAAATTTAGGGGCAAGGAGGGCAGACCATCCCCTGGGGGTCCAAGGTGCCATTGGATGTCCACCCCCAACCTTACTCAAGACCCGACCCCCATGAAGAGAGGGTCTCAGACTTCCAAATTAACAGCAGGCAAATTTGCAGGGACATTTGTTAGTTCAAAGCATTCACTAGCTACCCGGCTAATAGCATGGTCTCTTACTCATGGCAACAGTATGGTGCCACATTATCCCCCACAGAAAATATCAAGATCTATTCTGGTTTCTCACAGAGCCCATACCCCCAAAATACTTTAACTTTGTTCTTTCTTTACTGTGAATAACCATCACAGACTCAGCACCCAAGTGGGCATGGCTGTGGTGCCAACCAGGCACATCACATGCAGTTTCTTGCCAACAGCCTCAGATACACTTTCTGATGCCTTCCCAACTTCTGACTAGGAAATTAGTATCTTGACTCATTTCCACCTCAGTTGAGGTATTGCTAAATACCATAGACTTCACTTTTACACAGTCATTAGAAATGTCACTTCACAGTATCTCTGTTTGCTCACTGACTGGCAGCCTTTCACATGAAGAAACTCTGATGTCTCTAGACAGGCCTTCCTCCTTTTGGAGAGGGGCACCCCCCTTTGAAGGGTCCTTGTCCATGGCCATTGCCAAGAACTTGGAGTTTTACGAAGCCAGTCTCAAGAAAAAATGAGTTTGCACTCATTGCAAGCTGGCACTGTGTGCCTGGCACTAGTCTACAACCAACTGACTCAGAACTCTCTATTCTTTCAAAAAGAACTCTGACTCCTCCCCTTTGGAATGCCAGGGCAGTCCCGCTGTCTTCATCCTCCAAGAGCACTGAGGCTGGCACCATTCTAGAGAGCACATGCCCCCTTAAAGAAACACTACTACTGTAACTCCCTCGGGGGGGTTACTATTAAATTAAAAGTGGACCCTTAACATTCTAAGAAAGGCTCTGTGTGTACATCTTTCAGGCTGCTCAGATTGTGTTTTACAGTGTTTAGCCAGGAAAGACACACTAAGCCAAGGCTTGGTTTTAGGTGTGACTTAGATGCTCATTGTTACACAGTACGCATTGTATTTTTTGTGTTACCTTTCACTGGCACTAAACTAGGAAACCTGGATGAATTTGACCTCCCTGTAGGGTGGTACTGTGAGCATACCAGGAAGGTGCTGGGGGGTAAATGTCAGTGATGGGACTGTGCAGGCGCACCATGAAAGCAATTGGAGAGGTGGGAGGATAAATGGTGGTGGTACCTGTGCAGACACACTGTGGAAGTGATCAGGGAAGTGGGGCATAGATGCCAGGGGTGGAACTGTGCAGACACACCGCTGAAGCGATCGGGGAAGTGGGTGGGATATATGCCAGGGGTTGGACTGTGAGGGCAGACTGGCAAAGTGATCAGGTAGGTGAGAGGGATAACTGGCAGGGGTGGGACTGTGCAGGCACATGAGGGAAGTGATCTAGAAGGTGGGTGGATTTTAATTTCATTTTTTTTTTTTTTACCAGGAAGTGAACTGGGCACAGCCCTTTTTCAGTCACACCTGACAGTAAATAACAGTACTAGAAAATGCAATAAAAAACATTTGAGACTAAACAAAATCAATGAACATTACATGAATAGGAGTTAATATTGTCATAACATTTCTTCAGCAAGATTTTAAAGTGCTTAATGTTAATTGCAGTTTTAACCAATGCTAACTAGCTGTTCATAATGGAAGGAGTATACAAGGTGAAAGATCTTTTACACAAGGCCAACTTTTTTTTTCTTTAGCTGTTTAACTAGGAGTAGTACACTAAGCTGAAAGCTTTTTACAGGTGTGACCTGGGAGCACAGGGAAGTTAAGTGACTTGCTCAGGGTCACACAGTATGCAAGCTGAAGCTGTGGGATTCAAACCCAGGTCTGGTCTGCTGGATGTCACCAGATTTGCAGTTCAGAGCCTTAAACCACTGCACTATACTGCCTCCCTTTGAGGTATAAAGAGAAGAGAGAGTATCTGTTTTGTTCTTTGTGTGATGACATAAACTTTGTACAAAGGGAGTGTGGAGTTGGAACTTTGAAAAACCCTAAATGCAAAAACAGCAGCATAGCACTCAGTTCTTAAATTTTCATCCTTTCGTATAGTAAACAGTGATGAGTCCTTTGGGGAGTCCTTAGTGCAAATAGACAAATGTTGTTTAAAATCATTTGTTTTTCTAAAGTACATAAACTACTCTGGTTCACAAATAGTACAATACCATAATCTAGAATCAGCAACAGTATTTGCATAGCTATCAGCATTTGAGCCTCATCAGTCAAAGCATAAATATTTCTGCATAAGAAACCCAACTTTTTATTTTTTTTACCAATTTTATCCACGTGCCCAGACAGACTCAAAGTGGAGTCCAAATATACTCCCAAATATTTAAAAGAAAGCTCTCTGGAGAGCTCCTTCCTGTTATTCCCCAGTATTCGTAAGTCCTCTCCAACTCAGGCCAGTCTCTGCACTGTGCCAAACAGCATCACTTTTGCCTTATTTTCATTTAGTTTTAATTCATTTTGATTCAGCCACCCAATTAATTTTGAAGAATCTGCCTGTAGGTCCTCTTGAATGCCCTGAACAGAAGGGCCTGAGTTGAAGATGACTGTGTAATCTGCATTCAGTAGACATTCTGCCTTTGAAAAAACTCTTGGCAAATAATTTACAAAAACTGAGAACAGTAAAGGTCCTAATGCTGATCCTTGAGGAACCCCTGCTCTTACTGTCATAAATTCTGACAGAGAATTACCAATTTTCACCCTTTGTACCCGAACACTTAAATAACTTTTAAACCATCCTAAGCTGGATCCTGAGATACCTAATTTGTCCAGTCTCGATAACAATATTTCATGGTCTACCACATCGAAGGCCCTAATTGGGTCAATGAACACTGCACTCATCAATAGTCCTGCATCACAGGCATCAAGTACGGTACTCGTCAACCAGGCCAGCGCTGTCACCATGCTGTGTCCCTGTCTGAACCCATGCTGCTGTCCAACCAATAAAGCATGTCTAGCTAAATAGGACACTAACTGTCTAAACACACATTTCTCTAATAATTTTCCTAAAATTGGCAACAAAATGGGTCTATAATTTGTGACATTCGTCCTGTCCCCAGATTTAAATATCGGAACTACCGTGGATTCTTTCCAAATTGAGTGTACTATCCTGTATGGATGGTTAGATTAAACAAATAAGTTAACGGTTTATAAATATCAGAAGCTGCCAGTTTTAGTACTGTATCTTAGGATGAAAGCAAGTCAGGGCCACTTCATTTCCCTTCATCAAGCTTCTTCAATAAACTTAGTACCTCCTGTTTCTTGAAAGGGGTGAAATTAAACTTCACGTCACTGCCTTTACCTCCAGACAATGTGTAATTTGGTAATTCATTCTGCCTGAATCCCTGTTCCCCTGTGCCACCAATTTGTCTGATTTACTAAAAATGAATTAACAAAATCAGCAATTTCTTTATCTCCTGTCTTCATTGTGTTTCCATCAACCAAACAGGTAATTCCTGACATGTCCCTAGGGCTGCAAACATTACAAAATGACGACCAAAAAGATTCTGCATTTCTTAGATTCTTTAATTGCTGTTGATGGAAATAAAATGAAGCCTGTTTTATCTCCTTCTTTATTAGATTTTGCTTTTGCTTATATTCTGTCAAGTGCCTCAGATCCTTGGTTTTTATATATTGTTTCCTAGCTCTATCCCTTAATCGCATTCACTATCACAGGCCATTATTTAGCCAATGGGAATAAGTACCTTTAACTCTTTGTTTCGTACTTGGGGTATTTATCTTAAGCAGAAGTTAACTTAGCCATACTGCTGCCTTCTCAGCACAGGAAAAATCTTCTGTTTGTTTCATTTCGATTTTTTGACAAATCTTTTTGAAATCTGGCTGTATCTAGTCTGGCAATACATTTCCTTTCAATCAATTTTGAGGGAACTTTATCTTTTCTGAATTTCCTATGGCAAAATATAGGGCAATGATCGGAAATAGAATCAAGCTGCGTTCCTCTTTGCAAATTATTGCCTGGCCAATTAGTGACTAGCCAATCTATAGTAGTGTGGTTCCCAGACTTTTTAATTATAATGAGTGGGACAAACAATTAATCAATGTAGGCCAAAAGAGGCCAATCAACCTCTTAACTTTGTTTTCCCAGAATTTTCATACCAATTTAAGTTTTGATCTCCCATCATTATATGCTCCCTCCTGTTGTTATGCTTAGAGATGCAGCAAATTAAAATTCTGCCCACGAAGTGCCTGCGAAGTAGGCACTTTCTATGCCACTCCACTACAGAGTGCCCATTTTAAAGGCTCACTTCACCTTGTAATAATCACTTCACATTGTTATTCCACCTTAAGGCAAATTAAGATGGAGTGACAAGTCTGTTGCAGCCCCCCCACACACCACATGGCTTGGAGTAGTGTAAGTCACGTGCTTTAGCCAGGCAGGAAGGAAATGAGTCTTGCTAGGAGATAGTTTCACTTTCCCCTTTGCAGAACGAGAGAGAGGAGCCTGACTACAGAGAGGAGATAAAGTAAGTTAGAGGCAGAGTTTAAAAACCACTGGAAAGCCAAATCTTTCTTGTTTTTTTTCTGATCTTGTTCTTTGTTTATTAGTTCTTCTATGGATTTTTTTTTTTATTAATTCCTTGTTTTATTAATTGTGTGTGTGTGTGTGTGTGACTGTGTTGGGCCACAGGGTAGAAATTTGAGTGGAGAAGGGAAGATCTGGGGCCAGGGCATTTCTGCGGCTTGGCGAAGAGGTGGGAGTTTGCACGTGTGGGGAGTGGGGCCAGTTTTGGCTGGACTGCAGTAAGATCTTACCAGCCCCGCCCCCGGAAGCAGGAGGAGTTGGTGGTGCTGCTGCAACTGTGTTGGAACCACCACCACCACCACCTCCTTTGGCAGTGGCACCACCTCCCACTGCCCCACCATCACCAGTGCCAGCTGCATCTCAGCAACATGTGCCTGTGCCCCCGGCCCCAAGTGTGGAGCCTCAGCCCCAGGCTCCAACAGCATCTGGGCCCCCCCAGCCTGTGCCCAGCTCTCCCCACACCTCCATAGTTTGGGAGTTTTTTGATGGTGTGCGGGGGGACAGTAGCATCATAAGTTGTCAGATCTGTGGTGTGGAGGTGCACCGTGACCCCCAGGGAAGTCACCTGGGGACCGGGAGCTAGCGTCCCCATATGTTGAACCACCACTGGGAGGAGTGGCAGGCTGCTGTCACAGAACGGGCCAGGACTGCACCTCTGGCCATTCTGTATCAAGTATCTTACAGGGAGGAACAGGGTGCAGGAATACACTATTTTTAAGCAAAAAAGATGTTCCAGGACTAGAGGGCATGGGATGAAGTTGGAGGGAGTACGATTCAGAGGAAACGTGAGGAAGAATTTCTTCACAGAACGGGTGGTGGACAAGTGGAACACCCTGCCAGAGGAAGTGGTGGGGGCTGAAACAATCACGGGATTTAAGAATTCATGGGATAGACATAAAGGAATTCTGGAGGTCAGGGGTTAGGGGCAACAGACTTCTAGGAAAACATAAACTGAACTTACAAGCTCAAATGGGCAGACTGGGTGGGCCATAGGCCCTTATCTGCCGACACTGTCTACGTATATATGTATCTGTGGCAGAGGGGGTGGCTGCACATGGCGCTAAGCAGAGGAGTGCCGAGGCAGCACCTGTTGCTCCACCAGCACCACCACTACCAGCTGCAGCACCTCCTGCTGGTGGCAACTCCACAGAACTGCCTGTAAGTCAGGCTGTTTTGGCAGTTCTATGGAGTGCAGTGGATGCTGCCAACCAGCACCTGACCAATGTCGAGCAGCAGTTGGAGCAGATCGAGGGCCATCAGCTGCAGATGATGGCCGTGCTCCAACTGCTGTTGTCTCACACAACACTGAGCATTAGTTTTTTAGTGTTTCCTTCATTGTACCCCCACCACCCTCTGTAATAAAAAAATATATTCCTATGTTGCCCTGACCCTTCCACCCTGTGTCTTGTAATTGTTTTCCCTTTTGTATTCACATTTTTTCTTGTCTTCTGTTCTGTATGCATATTCCCTGTTGTTGATTCCATTTCTGTACTCTATAGTTTCTATCCTGTGCCTCACTTCCTTCTGTTAAGTGTGTGTGCTGTTTTGTTTTTGCATAACCTTGTTTTAAGTAAAATAGGGTTATCCTTGCCCTCATTATTCCAACTTAAAGGAGTAGTCCACCCAAAATTTACAATAACATATGTTATGCAGAGCATTTTGATTTGTATGTAAAGTCCTAGTGTGTCCTTCCCTCTGTCTGCTAGTGGGAGTTTTTCCTAAATTAGAATGCTAGCTTTATGGTAGTTTTATGAGTTATGACCCCTGGGGATCTCCATCTCAAATATGTTTATTGCCTTTCTTTTACCTACAGTGCACCCTGTGTCATGTGACAGTGATGTAGCATAGCCCATCGATTTAGCAAATGTACAGTTCACAACAGCAGAGCTGTGTAACTGTTCTTATCCAGTGATCACAAATGGCAAGTTACAGTTTAGCAGGTATCTGACAGCTAGCTGCATGAGGTTTCTGTAAGAAAACAGCTACTAGCTGTAATCCACTATTTGTGTTTTCTGTGTGTGTCATGTCTAGCTAGCAGTAGTAAGTGTTTTCATTTCAAAATTTAATGTAATCAAAGTACACATAACAATAAAAAGCACAGAACTTGCCCCAGATCATCAATGCTGTAATTAATAAAGACTAGCTGTTTTCGTACAGAAACCCCACTCATCTAGCTCTTAGCTATCTGCTAAACTGTAACAGTAGCCATTTGGGTTCACTGGATAAGAACAGTTACACAGCTCTGCTGTTGTGAACTGTGCATATGCCAAATCTATGTGCTATGCTACATCACTGTCACATGACACAGGGTGCATTGTAGGAGCAATAAAGGCAATAAACCTATTTGACATGAAGATCCACAGGGGTTATAAAACTACCATAAAGCTAGTAGGCTAATTTAGTAAAAACCCCTAATAGCAGACAGAGGGAAGGACACACTAGGACCTTACATACAAATGAAAAGTGCTCTGCATAGCATATGTTTTTGCAAATTCTATATTGACTACTCCTTTGACAAAACCAGAAAGCCATAACTCCACATGAATAGATGCCAGTGAAATATCTTCACTGCTAGTGCAACTGTATTTATGACAAAATAAGGCACACAGTAATGACCCTTGTGCTTTGGCGGTTAGGCTTTCAGTAGTGTGCCTCCTAATGAAGGCCATTGTGTGTGCCTTGTTTTGCCATCAATAAAGTTGCAGTAGCATTGAACATTTTTGTGGCATGTATTCATACAGAAAGTAAATATTACTGAGGCACCAAAATATTGTTCACACATAGTCACCAGAATTAATGTGCATCCACAGAATACTACTGTCTTGTCTCCAGAAATTCCCCAGTCCAGACGAAGAGAAATTAGAGCACAACAACAAATGCAAAGTCTCCCAGAATTAATGGCACACTCAGTCATGCATGCTGTGTTCACACACAGTCCCCAGAATTAATGTGCATCCCAAAAATGCTGTCTTGTCTCCAGAAAATTCCCCAGTCCAGCCAAAGAGAAATGCAAGCATAACAAATGCAAAGTCTCCCAGAATTAATGGCGCACTCAGTCATGCACACAGTGTTCACACACTGTCCCCAGAATTAATGTGCATTCCCAAAATGCTACTGTCTTCTGTCCAGAAAATTCCTGACTCCAGATGAAGAGAAATGAGAACATAAAATGGAAACAAAAGTCTCCATTAATTCATGCTGCACTCAGTCATGCATGGAGTTCTGCCACACAGTTCCCAGAATTAATGTGCGCCACCAAAATGCTGCTCTTTTGTCCAGATAATTCCTGACTTCAGATGAAGAGAAATGAGAGCATAAAATGGAAACAAAAGTCTCCATTAATTTATGCCACACTCAGTCATGCATGCACACACTCCATTAAGAACTACAATATGTCCCCTGCTGCTGCTGTTGGAATTTCATGTAATGCTTCTTGACCTGACTGGGATGATGCACAGTGTCTTGCCAAATGATGTGCTAGAAGGATAACCCGACCATTGAGTTAACTGTCCATGATGATGTGATAATGCTGTTGGTTGCCCAATGTCTGCTGCACTGACCCCCAACAGGAAGGATGCCCTCTGTTTGTACACTAATACGACCCTTGGTAAGTTAATGTACCTGGCACGATCATGGTTTTCCACAGACCCTGAGGTGACCTTAAATGTTCACATCCATATATATATATATATATATATGTGTATATATATATACATATAATTTTTGTTTCTATATATTCATGTAATCATTGCTTTTTTCATTCATATCACAGGTCATATAGTCGAATTTGGGGTGTGCATTTCTTGGCTTGATGAGGAATTTTGGCATTGGAATACTGTCAAGCCAGTGAATGTAAGTATTTTTATTGGGGGTGGAGCATTATTTTTTAAAAAAGTTAAAAAAGATTCATCAATGTTTTGGTCATCTTTACAGGTCTTCAGCGTATCATCAGAACTGAAAAAAAAATTTAACTGCTGTGATTCATGAAGAATGTGATTTGTATTCTGATAAGTGTCTGGTGTGACATGACCAACAAAACTACCCGATTTGAAAACTGATATCAATGAGTGCAATAGTGATTGAAGTCGAGACCTGAGATACTACGAAACAGGCTTACATGCAGCTAACTACAGAAAAATGTACAGTTTTGTGATTCGCGAATCATGACCTTGAAGATGAAGAACGTGATTTGTATCGTGAGTGACTCATGATGATCGCCTTGACTTAAAAACGCACATCAATGAGTACAGTGTTCACACAGAGATATGCACCACACCAGTACTCTGAAGGGAAGCCAAACAAACAACTGTGATTTAAGTTACAGATAGAGATTGGGCCCTAAAGAGATGCAAACTCACAGGCAGATTAAGATAGCACTGCATACTCAAGAGATGCAGACGCAAAGCACAACAACACTTAACCAGTGCCCACAAGTCACAAATCCAAATCTGGAAAAGAATACCTTTTGGCCGGTTGGGGTGGGGAGGGGGCAGTGCACTGCAGTAACAGGCCGCTACCAATAAAGATACCACAAAGCAGTACAAAAACATCACGCAGGTGCAGTGGATAGCAGGTTCACACTGCTGCAATTACTGTGTGGCACAATAAAATGTGTCTGATTTGTTGACACACATCGCACACACACTCTCACACACACACACTACAAGTAATGTGCAGCAAATTGAAAACTTCATTAATATAACCAACTCTTTTTAACACACTGAAATTATGCACTGCTGCACCACAACAATCAGCAAAAAAAGTAAAAAAAATAATTAAAATATTACTGTGTGTACATTAACACAGTTATACAACAAAAATATAACCACAACAAAAAGATTGCCTTTTTCTCCCAGTTAATGTACTACCTACAACACACAGATACGCCCCTCCCCCAAAGCATGCTTTAAGTGTCTCTCAGTACACAGACTGAATGTTCAAAATTAGCATTCAGAATCCACACACAAACAATAAACACTCGATGATATGCGTACAGGAGGGTTTCCTACAATCGATGTACTATGTTTTGAGCAAAAAAAATGGCTCAAAAAGGCTTTTTTAACAGCTTTTATAGGGTTTTAATCACAGAGCTCTGACAGCAAACTGTCTCCAGCTACCACTATACACACACTACACAGAACTGAGGCTATGCAGAACAATCTAGAGCCCATGTGACTTGCAATCCCATGAATCAATGCAAAATGCAAAGCACATTGGAATCAATGTACTTCACCTAAAAATAGGCACAGAAAAGGTTGGGGGAAGACGGAGTAACGAGAAGTGCATTGAAGTCAATGACTTTGCAATCAGTCCTCATTATGATGAGAAGTACCCTGCTTCGTGTTGCGGGGTACTTCATGGATTCCCCACTACTCCGCGAATTGCTTCGCAGAGCAAATTTCGGCCACTTCACCCGCCTTTAGTTATGCTTAGCTATCAAATATTCAAAAATTGTAGCTCATTGTCAGTGCATTTGGGGGATGAAAAAAAAAGTTAGAAAAAGGTGTTTGCTCAATTGCCCTCCAAACATCATTTTAACTGTTAAATAATCAATTTGACCATTAAAAGTACTTTCTCCACTTCATGCACTATGTATTTATTTTTACTATAAAACAACCCTCCTTCACCTTTTTTCCCTCCTCCCCTATCCTGTCCAAAAATCCTATACCCTGCAAGTAATATTTGTTCATCAGGAACTTGAGTCTTCAATCAAGTCTTGCTCAGTCTCGGAATATATGGAAGGGGTGGGACTGTGTGGGCAGATAGAGGAGGTAGGCAGCATTTTCAGTATGGCAGGGGTGGGATTGTGCAGGCAGACCCAGGAAGCAATCAGGAAGGTGGGTGGGATATACGCAAAGGTGTGGGACTTTGCTGGCACACCAGGGTAGTGATCAAGGAGGTGGATGGATTGTACAGGCACACTGTGGAAGTGAACCTGCAGTTGGGGGATATATGGCTGGGGTGGGACTGTGTACAGACAGTTAAAGCAGTCGGGGTAATTAGTGGGATATTGGGCAGGAGTGGGGCTTTGAGGGGACACCAGTGGCGGTTGGGATATATATGGTGAGGAGGGACTGTGTGGGCAGACCAGGGAGGTGGGTGGGATGTATGGCTCGGATGGTGTTGTACAGGCACAGTGCTGAAGCAATCAGGGAGGTGGGTGGGATGTATGGCTCGGATGGTGTTGTACAGGCACAGTGCTGAAGCAATCAGGGAGGTGGATGGGATGGATGTATGGTAGGGGTGGCACAGTATGGACACATCGGAGAAGAGATCAGAGAGGTTGGTAGTGAAAGGCAGGGGTGGGACTGTGTGGGAACAGCAGGGGAAAGTGATTGGGAAGGGTGGGATATGTGGCAGGGGTGGGGTTGTGCAGACAGACTGGGGAAGTGATCTGAGAGGTAGGTGTGATATTTGGCAGGGGTGGTACTATAGTGGCACACCAAGGAAGCAGTCAGGAAGGTAGACAAGATGTATGGTTGTCGTAGGACCATGCAAGTACACTGGGGAAGCAATCAGGGAGGTGGGTAGGATACATGGCAGGGTGAGACAGTGTAGGTATACTGGAAACATGATTTGTAAGATAGTCTGGATATATGGCAAGGATGGGAATGTGTGGGCAGACTGGGGAGATGGTTGAGAAGTGCGGCAGGGATGGAGTCATGTGAGCACACCATTGAAGGGATCAGGGAGGTAGATGGGATGGATTATGCCAGGGGTGGGACAGTGTGGGCACATCAGAGAAAAGATTGGGGAGGAGGGGAGGATTTATGGCAGGGGCAGGATTGTGTGGACAGATCAGGGAAGCAGTCAGGGAGGTGGGCCAGTTTATTGGTAGGGGTAGGACTGTACTAGTACACCAGGGAAGCAATCTGGGAGGTGGGGAGGTTGTATGGCAAGAGTGGGACTGCACAGGCACACCAGGGAAGCAATTGGGGAGGATACATGACAGGAGTGGGACAGTGCTGGCACACCAGGGAAGTGATCAAGAAGGTGGGAAGGATGTATGGCAGGGGTGGAAATGTGCATGCACACCGTGGAAAAGTGATTGGGGATGTATGGTAGGGGTGGAGCTGTGCTGGCACATCAGAGAAAAGACTGGGGTGGTAGAGGTAATGTATTGCAGGGTTGGGACTGTGTAAGCACAGTGAGAAAGTGATTGGGAAGGTGGGCAGGCTATATGGCTGGGATGGGATTGTGCAAGCACACTAGGGATGTGATAAGGGAGGTGAGTGGGAAATATGGCAGAGGTGGGACTGTGCTGGCACACCAGGAAAGTGATTAGGGAGGGAGTTAGGATATATGACAGGGGTGGGATTGTGTGGGTAGACCGGGGAAGTGATCAGGGAGGTGGGTGGCCTAGATGACAGGGGTGGAACTGTGAGTGAGGGCACATCAGAAAAGAGACTAGGGGTAGGTGGGAATGATGTATAGCAGGGGTGGGACAGTGGGGAAGCAATCAGGGAGTTGGGTGGGATGGATGTATGGCTGGGGTGGGACTATGCAGACACATCAGAAAAGAGATTGGAGAGGTGGTGGGATGTGTGGCACTGGTGGGACTTTGTGAGCACGGGGTAAGGGGCGAGGAAGGCAGGATATATGGCTATGGTGGGACTGTGTGGGCACACTGTTAAAGTGTTGGGGATATGGACTGGATATATAACATGGGTGGGACTCTGCAGGCACATCAGGAAAAGGGTTGGGAGAGGAGTAGGATATATGGCAGGGGTGAGACTGTGCAGGTACTCCTGGGAAGTGAGGGAAGAAGGTTGGTGGTATATATGGCAGGGTTGAGATTGTGTGGGCAGACCGGGGAAGCAATTGGAGAGGTGGAAAAGATATATGGTGGGGGTGAGACTGTACTGGCACACTGGTGGGGGCATGCAGTGGCTATGGCAGGGTCCCTGCCCTTGTAGCCTGTTCCCCTCTCTCCCAAAACACTGCACCTTGATGAATGGTGCAGAGTGTAAGAATGCCTCCTGGCCACTCCTCTAGTCCATCTGCACATGCAGTTACACGAACAGATAGGGGATCATGTGCAGAAGGGGTCTCCACCCCTTCTTTGAATGTTTATGGGTCTGTGGGACCCTCAGTGTGTGGCATGGGCATTTAGGGATCCCTACGCACCATGTAAACATGTTGCATAGGCTTTGAGACTAGCCCTCATAAAAGCTTTTATACATACCTGCTGTTTGCATTTGGGCTGGATCAGTATTCATTCCTAAAATGGGACTCTGGCT
Source organism: Neoceratodus forsteri (assembly GCA_016271365.2). Classification (NCBI taxonomy): domain Eukaryota; kingdom Metazoa; phylum Chordata; order Ceratodontiformes; family Ceratodontidae; genus Neoceratodus; species Neoceratodus forsteri. The sequence goes on along the minus strand of CM057456.1, from coordinate 1,778,111,856 downwards.
TAGGAGCTTAACCATAAAGGTGAGCAGGATACAGGAGAATTGAGTGTATTTTATCGATGGCACTTTGCCCACCAATGCCTGTCAGCACTGGATGGCATCCTCAGCTTCTGTACTCGTCTGATGTGAAGCCATGCCAAAATGCAGGGGGCAGGCCAGCCTGATATCTGTGCTGATGTACTATTAAATCACCCTTCTCTTCAGATTGTCCTACCCTTGTCAACTATTCATGCATATTTCTATTACACATGCACAGTGAAAGACTTGGCTGGTAGGATACTTTGAGAGTGTGTAAGGGCCAGGCACTCTCTTTGTCTAGGGATATATGGTGGCATCTCACATCCAGAAGAGCACCCTCCTTATGCCATGAAAACCTGTACCTCCCTTTAACCTTGCCAGTTCAGGTCAGGGCGAAAGGGGACCAATGGCAACCAGTACACACTCTTGGGGTACCACAAACAAAAGACAACTCACAAACGGAGATCAACACTGGGAGCTGTGATCAAGCAGGATGTATTTATTGTGATGTTGATGGTGTCAACAAGTTTTTAAGGGCATTCCCTTGCTGTTCAGCTTCTTCAGCATTGTCACCACATTTCCCAGTGTCATTACCCTTCCTTCATGTCAGTAGGCTGAAACTTCCTATGGGCAATAAACTTCACTGCACCCACACTCTGCAGTAGACTTAAACTTCTTACACTTGGTACATTACATGGTATCCATAGTTTTATTTTTCTCTCTGTTTGATCCAAAGTGCACTTCTGCTGCTGCTGTCACAAGTTACTGTCACTCCCATTATCAATAGCAATCTATTTTTCCATCTTCTCTCCCATGTGTGACTCCCTGGTGCACCAAAGACTAGTGCATGGTGCCATCCTCCCAGGCAGGGTGAGCACTAGCTTGGAGGCAAACATGCCTGCACTTTGTTATGTGCCAGGCAGTGGCAGTTACATTTTGGTTCAGAACATCAGACTGTAAGCCACACCTAAGGTAGTACTAGTTGGTCCAGCTGTGCATGATTCCCTCCTACAACGTCACTAATAGTCCTAGTGGCCCAGAACAGACACTGAAGAACCAGAAGAGAAGGATGGCACCGAGCATCAGGAACAAGGAGTGGAACCCAACAACTCAAGGACCGGGTCCACCTCCTTCCTGGACCTGGTCATCACCAATCATCCCAACAGACTTATCGGTGTCTCATCTTCCCTGATGCACTGAGTGACCACTCTCATGTGCTCTGCCTGTGGTCCACCAGGGTTACAAACCCCCCCAAAGTCTCCTTCCAACGGAGACTAAAACCCAGAAGCCTTAAGTGCCTAAAGCACCATTTTGCCCTTTGGGACTGGTCCCCCATAAATACTGCCCCCAACATTAACTCGGCGCTCGACTATTTCATCTACTCCTTTAACTATGCGTGTGACCTATTTGCCCCTTTTACTAAGTGCCTAATCAAAGGCCACTCCACCCCATGCCTCTCCCAAACACTTCTTGACCTGATGCTTCACCGTGACATCCTCTGGCAAATTGCCATTGACACCGGCAGGCCACATGACAGACAATGCTACCACGCAGCAAGGAACAAATGTACTTGGGAATTATGCAAAGCCAAGGCTGAACACTACAGGGCCTCACTTAGTAAGTCTTGGGGCCAAGTTAGGAAATTTTGGGACAATCTAAAAGATCTCTGTGGAAAAGCTGTGCCCCCCCCCCACAACTCAACTTAAACAGCACTGCTATCACCAACCCCAGACAAATAGCCAACAGCCTTAACTCCTCCTTCACAGACCTCAGCAATATTCTACCACTGCACTTCTTTGATCCACCAACCTCGACCACTCACTTCCCCCATCCCCCATTTCGCTTCAAAGCTTTGTTCTCCAGGGATGCCAAGCCTTACCTATTAAAGGCCATAGGGAGCTCCCGATTTAGCAGTGACTCCCTAGATCTCAAACTCATGCACCTAGCCCTTGATAAACTTCTCACCCCTCTTACCTCACTTCTTAACCGTTCCCTTTGTCTTAGTCAATTCCCTGCCAAGTGGAAAGCTGCCTTAGTTAACCCAATCCACAAAGGAGGTGATCCAACCTCTGCTGGGAACTATCTTCCTATCTCCACCCCCAACCCCCATCTAAGGCACTGGAGAAGATTGTTTCGGACCAGCTCACCAAACATCTCTAAAAAGTACAATCCACTCTGTCAAGAACAACACAGCTTCTGCAAAGCCCACAGCACCACCTCGGCCCTGATTGAATTCTCCTCAGCCATTCACTCTACCCTTGACAAGGGCCACCTCGCCTGGTCAGTTTTCGTGCACCTGTCGAAGGCTTTTGACTCGGTAAATCACTCCCTCCTCCTGGAAGTCCTCCCCCTCTCAGGCCTTTGCCAGGATGCTTCCAACTGGTTTGCTCACTATCTAACAGACAGATCTCAACAAGTCAGGACTGACAGTACCCTCTCCTCCAGACTCCCAGTTAGATCTGGTGTTCCCCAGGGTTCCTTTCTTGGACCCCTTCTTTTTAGCATATTTCTAAATACATTCCCTAGTGCCTGCTTGGGCAAAGTACTACTTTACGCCAATGACGCTGTTCTTTTGGCCTCCCACCCCGAACCTCTCACACTCCAGGTATCCCTTCAGATGCAGAATCCTGATTCGCTGAACACCGCCTTGTATTAAATTATAAAAAGACTAAAAGCATGTTTTTCTCCTATCACCAGAACAAACACAAAGGCCATCCCTTGCGTATCCTCAATTTCCAGCATAAGCCCCTTGACCAGGTTGCTACCTTCAAATACCTTGGTATTGCATTGGACACCTCTCTTAACTACCATGAGCACATCTATCTCCTCTCCATGGCTGTCAACACCAGAATTGGCCTTCTTTACAGACACAAGAACTGCCTTACTCCTGAAGCTCTATGCCTGGTGGTCTCCTCTTCAATACTCTCATTTATTGACTATGGCATCCTACTCTATGGCGCTGCTGACAGTTCCTCTCTCCACAGAATTAGAGTTGCTCTGAACAAAGCCTGCTGGCTGGTCCTTGGCTGTGACTGCTACACTCACACATGCACCCTTTACAGTCTCTCTATCAAACCTGCCTCCTCACTAAAAAAATCTCATGTAGCCTTTCACCCTCAGGACTCTTCGCTCTGTTACTACCAGCCACTACTCTCAAAGCTACATGACTCTCCTCCAAGGCCCATTTTCTTACTCCCTAGGGATGTACCTCCCTCTTGCAAAGATCCTTCAAATACAGAGCCCCGCAGTGGTTGAATGCCCTCCCCACTAACATTGCCACTGAAAGTAAACTGGGTCATTTTAAAGCTCTCATCAGGTCACACCTTGTGTCTTCTAGTGCCTGTGACTGCTACTAGCTTAGCTGCCCACAGGTCCCACCTTGTATCCTCCAACCCCTGTTTACTGCTTCTAACCTTGCTACCCTTTCAAACAACATGAAGTATTGCTGTATTCTGACTATTGCAGTGATCACCAACCTTTGAACTGCCCTGGAGAACAAAGAGTTAACTTTCCATGCAGGGCATGGAACGCTGAGCTCGAGCTCGGTTGAAGCCTCTGTCTGCTGTTGTTTAAACTCCAACCATCAGATTCTTTACTCCACCTTACTGAACAGTCGCTCCAGAGAGTTCTCCTTCGCTCGGTTCAAAAAAGTCAGTTAAAGTGTCATTTTTTTGTTCGGTTTCTACCGCATTTCTGCTACTGAACCTGTCGGTTTAAGTCCCTATCTGTGGTATCGTGAGTACTAGATTGGTTTTGTATTAGTTTCTGTGTGGAATTTGTAAACATTGGATGGGTTCAGTTTGAACTGATCAGGTTTGTGTTAAAAAACTTCTGTCTTTATTAGAGTGTGGTAACTGGTCCGTATCGGTTCTAATAAAAACGGATTTAATTACGTTTTTTTCCAAGACCCGTAACACAGTCAGGAACCAATAGGGGTGTCTTGCCTGGTGGATTGCCAAAAAAAGGGTAAGTTGTGGTTAGGATTGACCATGTCTGAGAAACCCAAGAAAAAAAAATTGGCCCACTGGGTTTCAACACTGTAGTGTGTGTGGGGAAGCCTTTGCTAAGGCTGATCCCCACACCACCTGTGTTTATTGTCTTGGGTTTGACCACCTCAATTCAGACTGCAAAATTTGTAAAAGTTTTCCCAAAGCTACCCTGGATAAAAGAGTAGGTAGACTGAGGGAAAGGGAGGCTGAGAAGTCCGCTGACCTGGATGGCCAGCCCGGTTCAGTTCTGACCGAACCAGAAGGAGTGCCCTCTGACCAGGGCGAAACTTCTTCGGGCAAAAGGAGAACCAATCCTGAGGAGTCAGTTCCAGTTAAAAGAAAGAAAAGGGAAAAATCATCCGGTTTGGATCCACAAGTTCTTTCTCCGACCGCTGATGAAATAGCCAAAGCGATAAGGATAGTTCAATCGCTATCGTTGAACTCGTCAACGGGCATCTGTCAGGGGCCTCGGTTCGCGTCGTTCCCCGGTTCCGGATTACACCTTAGAAGAATTTTATGAACCGAGGAGGAGGGGGGAGAGTATGAGGATAATGATGATGATGGTGATTATGAAAGTCTGGATGTGCCTATTGACCCAGACATCTCCCCAGACAGACCTTCAGGGGTTTCTCCTCCTAGGCTTCCTGAGTCCCCCTCCCACTTTATGTTTTACAAGAAAGTGGCTGAAACCCTCCAGCTTCCAATGGAAGAAGCAGTAGAGGACCAGGAGGAGCCTGATTTTTAGAGATGATGGACATCCCAGAGTTCAGGAGATTGTCTATTCCTCCATAAATCTTTTGGGAAACAGACATTTAAAATTTAAAACTCCTAATTCCATACCTCCTGTGACAGAAGAATGGACAAGAGGTATCTCTTTCAGGCTCGGATACTGAGTTCCTCCCAGCAATGCAGCCATGTTAGTAGTGCACGCCTGCTCCGTGATAAGGCAAATATTCCCTGGTCACACCCCAGATAAGGACTCCAGAAGGATTGATGCCATGGCAAGAAACAGTACAAGGCAGCATCTTTGGGACTCAGGCAGGCTAACTATATGGCCTACACAGCTAGATACCAGAAGTCCAGGTGGGACACTGTGCTGGCTCTGGCTAAACAGGCCCTGACCAGCTTGCAAGGAGCTGGAGCAGGTGGCTGCAGATGGGATTGAGGCATCCAAGGTGCAATTTCATGCTGCTGTGGACTCCAATGATGTTTCATCTAGAGTCATGGCTACATCTGTGGCCCTTCGGAGGGTGGCTTGGCTCAGATGTACTAGCCTATCACAGGATACGCAGGCTAATGCCATGAATTTCCCTGTCATTGGTAATTCTCTGTTTGGGAAGCAGACAGAGAACTACATGAAGAAGATGGACGAGTACAGGACCACCTACAGGAGTGCTCAGCCAAAGAAAGGCAAGCCACTCCTCAGAGGCAGCATTCCAGGGCAGGGGCAGGCCCTTTTACCAAGCCCAGGCTTCCTCTTCTGCTTATGCTCAGAGGGGGTTCTTTAGAGGGAGAGGCAGACGGATTATGAGCAGGCCTGCTTCCGCCCCTCAGCCTAAAGCCCCTGCCAAGCAGACACCCTGATGGGTCTGCCCGGGCTGATTCTCCAGTACCTGTAGGGGCAGGCTGGCTTACTTTGTCCAGGACTGGAAGTCTTTAACATCAGACAAGTGGGTCCTAGAAGTAGTAGCAGGACTGGTTCTCAGCTTCAAAAAATTTCCCAAGATGAGAACCAGATCCTTTCCACCTGCAAATCCATCAGAGATCCTTGCCCCAGAAGCAGAGATTTCTCCTCTTGGCTCTCAGAGCCATAGAAAGGGTTCCTACCTCACACAGGGCAAAGGATTGTACTCCAGGTACTTCCTAACCCCCAAAAAGACAGGAGAATGGCAGCCCATCCTGGATTTAAGATATCTAAACAAGCACCTTTTAAAACCAAAATTCAAAATGGTGACTTTGGGAATATTCTTGCTCTCTCTAAGGCCAGGGGACTGGCTAGCCTCCTGGACCTCAAAGATGCCTATTTTCACATTCCCATCAGGGTGCTCCCACAGAAAGTGCCCTCAGGTCTGAGTTGCCCTCAGGCCACTATCAATTCAGAGCAATGCCCTTTGGCCTAAAATCAGCCCCAAGGGTGTTCACAAAGTGCCTGGCAGTAGTGGTTGCTTTTCTAAGGAGAAAAAGATCTCCATCTTTCCATACTTGGACGACTGGCTCATAGTGGGTCAGTCTCCAGACCAAGTCAAGTCACATCTTCAGATAACTCAGCAAGTGCACACTTCCTTAGGATTTTTCCTAAACCTTCCAAAGTCAGTTCTCGAGCCAGTACAGCTCCTCACCTTTATAGGGGCAGAGCTGGATACAGTACTAAAAGCATTCCTTCCCCTGGACAGGGCAAGGACCCTTATAGAACTGGCCTCTTCTTTCACCTTTCAGGTGTCTCACCAGCAAGGTACTCTTGCAGCTCCTGGGCCACATGGCAGCTCTCTACAGTAGTGGTCCAGGGGCAAGATCAGAGGAGGGACATTCAGTTCCACTTAAGAGCCTCTGGTCCCAAAGAAAGGATTCCCTGACCAAACTAGTCCCAGTGACTTGAACCCTGATCCAGGCTTTGCAATGGTGGCAGGATCAGGACAATTTAAGACAGGGAGTTCCTTCTGTCACTCAGTCTCATTCAGTAATCCTCACCACAGATGCCTCCTCTTAGGCTGGGGAGCCCACTTGGGGGATCTTACCACCCAAGGGCTGTGGCTCAAGAATCTCGCTTCACATCAATCTCTTGGAACTCAGAACAGTGTTTCTGGCACTGCAAGCTTTTTCCAAATCTGTACAGAATAAGGTAGTCCAGATCAGAACAGACAATACCACCACAATGTGGTACATCAACAAGCAAGGAGGCACTCGGTCTACGGCCTTGTGCACAGAAGCAATGAAGTTGTGGTCTCTGGCCTATTCCCTACAAACCTCTCTGATAGCAGTTCACCTCCCAGGGAAGGACAATGTCCTAGCAGATGCTCTCAGCAGGATATCTCAGGGCCATCACGAATGGACGCTAGGTCCCCTAATTTTGGAAGTGATTTTCTCCAGATGGGGCACTCCACAGATAGATCTTTTTGCAGCCCCAGACAATCACCAACTTCCTCTCTTTTGTTGCAGGCCCCCAGTCTTGGGCTCAGTCCCCCTGGATGCTCTGGTTCTGAATTGGGAAGGGAAGTTCCTGTATGCTTTTCCCCCCTTCCCTCTCCTGTTCAAAGTGCTAGTCAAGATCAGGTCTCAACCATGCAAAGTGATTCTGATCGCTCCAGACTGGGCCAGACAGCCCTGGTATCCACTGTTACTCTCCTTAGCAGTCCACCTTCCCCTGTCTCTTCCCAGGAATTACAACCTGTTGACATCCTCTCAGGGAAGGATTTGGTATCTGAACCTCAAATCTCTCAATCTCAAGGCCTGGCTCTTGAAGAGTTAGAGTTTGCTGATCTGCACCTCTCTCAAGGTGTTCTGGATATTCTTAAGGCTTCTTGAAAGCCTTCCACCAAAAAGACTTACAACTCCAAATGGAAAAGGTTCACTATTTGGTGCTCTAATAAGCATATTTCTCCAGAATCTGCTGGGTTGCCTATAGTCCTGGACTATATGGTTCATCTTAATGGCTTGGACTTAGACCAGCTACACTTAAAGTGCATCTGGCAGCTGTTTCTGCCTTCTTTATCAGTAGGCAAGCCCTCTCCTCTCCACAGCCCATCCTGTATTTTGTAATTCTTCAAGGATTGCTGCACACCAATCCTCCCTTTAGGGACCCTGCCCTGCTTGGGACCTTAATGTTTGCATTGCTCAGCTTATGCAACCCCCTTTCAGCCTTTGTCCTCTGCAGAGCTTAAGTACTTGACTTGGAAAACTGTGTTTTTGGTAGCCATTACCTCTGCCAGGTGTATCAGTGAATTGCAAGCCCTGTCAGTGGAGCCTGATTTCATCCCTTTCCATAGAGATAAAGTGGTCCTAAGAACTAACAGGAAGGTTTTCCCTAAGGTGGTCTCAGATTTCCACCTTAATCAGTCTATGTCTCTCCCTGTTTTCTTCACTGACCATTCCTCCTCTGGAGAGAGAGGAGGTTGCACAGCCTGGACATAAAAAGGGCCCTTAGCTACTTCATAGAGCACACCAAGGGTCATAGGTTTGAGTCCCTCCAGTTGTTCCTCACTTATGGAGAGGTCGGTAATGGCAAACCTGCCACTAAAAGATCTATTGCCAGGTGGATTGTCTCTTGTATACAATTCTGCTATGAAAAATTGAGTAGAACCCCACCCTCAGGCCTGAGGGCTCACTCTACTAGAGGTACAGCTGCTTCCCTGGCTGCTGCCAGGGATATTCCTATCTTAAAAATCTGTCAAGCAGCCACCTGGAAAACAGTCCATACATTCACCAAGCATTACTCTCTGGATATCCAGGCTAGGCGTGATGCTTGGTTTGGCACAGCAGTACTTCAGAGCCTTTTCTCAAAGTAGGTTCTGTCCTTCCTCCATGGAGGTACTGCTTGGTAGTCTGCAATAGTCAGAATACAGCAAGACTTCATGTTGTTTGAAGAAAAAAATTACTCACCTTAGTAATGTTGTTTCTTCTAATGGAGTCTTGCTGTATTCCGATCCCCCCCGCCTCCCTCTCAGAACCTGTTTTTTGGGATGTGGGTGGGCAGGAGCAGTGTTGGCACCTAGAGGTGCCCCTTTCTCACCCTCCTTTATTTTGGGGGGGTGTTGTGTTTTGTTTTTTGGGTTTCCTGACTTGAGTCTTTGCTTTGAAATCAAAAAAACCCTTTTTTAACAAATTTAGTTGCCAGTTGGCTAGTGTGAGTTTTACAGTTTCCACACAGAACACCTAGTGAGTATAGCTCATAAAGATCTGACAGTTGGAGTTTAAACAACAGCAGACAGAGGCTTCAACCGAGCTTGAGCGCAGCATTCCATACCCTGCATAGAAAGTTAACTCTTTGTTCTCCGGGGCAGTTCAAAGGTTGGTGATCACTGCAATAGTCAGAATACAGCAAGACTCCATTAGAAGAAACAACATTACTAAGGTGAGTAATTTTTTCTTCTCCCCCCCCACTTCTCCCCTCTCCTCCTGCCTCCTCCTGACAAGGGTTCCTCCTCCTCCTGCTCACTTGCTGTGCCCGTCCCCCCATCCACCACACCCCTCCTCCCTACTGTGGTTGTTTGTGACCCCCTTTTTTCCCCTACCCCCTGACAAAGGATCTTCCTCCTGCCACAGACTTTCTACCCTTCGACAGCATGTAGTTTTAGAGCTACAATATGTCTGAAATTACTTTTCTACTTTGTAACCACTTTATTGATTTATCCCTATTGTACTCTGTACTCCCAGTGTCCTGTATTCTAACATAATGTTTCAGAATTTTGCTTAATTTCTGTATGCAACCTGTGAAGTATTATGTCATGCTGAATCCTGCTACTGTGCATTACTGTTCCTTATTTATCTGTATGTTCTATGATGTGGAGCCTTTGTAAAAGAATCCCTGACTGAACGGTATATCTGATTCTTCTCAATAAACAAACAAAAAAAATAAACTTGGTGACCCCCTCAGCAGTTTGTGGCATGCTGCTGACACTGAGGAAGGCAATGGAGCAGTACCCCGATATTTCACCAGACTAAAGCTTCCTTCATCTGAAAGAGAATGGCTGGAAAGAATATTCCAAGAACCCAAAGGTTCAAAAGAAAATTACTGACTTCATCAAGTCAGAAACAGTACTGGCTGAGTGATCATGATAAAGATTGCGAACTAGTGCAACAGCTGCAGCTGACTCCTTTTTAAAGCTTCTAAAGCTAATTGTTTCTTTTGCAACAAATAAAGAAAATAATCAGCATTTAAATTTGGTGTGTATGGTTATTCACACATACCAACACACACACAAACTCACTCACACTCACTTTCTGAACACTCGGAAATGGGAAGCCAACCAGAAGCATAACACGGACACTCCTTATAATGGACAAAATAACATTATGACGGATAGGTCTGTAATAAGCGGTGCCTACTGTATCTGTAATCAGGAGTACATTAAGGCATTCATATTACCATACTGTTTATGTCAATGAATAACATTTTCTTTATTTTTATTGCAACTTTCCATCTCTTTGATTTGCCCGACTGATCACCCACCATGGGTCCCAGATCTCCATAAACCTTTGCTTTGCAAAGCAGATGTACCTGTAATTATTTCCATCATTGCTGTGTCCCCCACTTTGTTATACCACTGCTGTGGTGTGGGAGCTACAGGGGCAAGACACTGTACTTTCACACATTTTAGTGCGGCCACTCTGAATGTCTGGCTCAGTCTTTGTTTCTGGAGCTTCTCAGTAATGTAGGGAACCTTACTACCATGTCTCTAAAAGTTTCTGGGGCAGTACAATCTGCGCATGTGATCAACTATCAAATTGTGCTACCTGGGGACATTTTAAGGTAATGGGGTACCCCATGTACAGTAAAATTGAAAATGAATTAAAAAGTAGAAATAAAGCTATTACAGTAATGTATGGGCACCTGTTATGTGGCTGTAGTGTTCTGGGTGCTGCTTAGTCTGCAGTAAGTGTAGTGCAATTTGATGGCTGTGATCAGCTATCTGATTGTGCCACCTGGTGGATTGCAAAGCACTGTGGCACCCAGTGCACAGCAAAACTGAAAATGAATGAAAAGAAAGTAGAAATAAAGCTTTTTACAGTAATGTAAGGGCACCTATTATGTGGCTGCAGTGTTCTGGGTGCTGGTTAGGCTGAGAGTAGCGCAATCGGACAGATGCGATAAGATATCAGATTGTGCTGCCTGGGGAGATATGAGATGAGCAGTGTACAGTAAAACTGGAAATAATGGGCTGGATATTCAAACTGCACCAGTCTGTGGCACAAGCCCTGGCGCTGCTCAAAAAGGTTGCGCAGGGGTGGCTGGGCTATTCAATGGAGTTGTGCTATTGAGCAACTCCATGAATACCCCCAGCCACAGCAGTGGAACTTGCACCACCGCAAGTGGTCAGAGTGGAGCATTCAAGATGCGGTGCGCCAAGTTCCATTCGCCTGCGCGAAATTTCTGATATTCAAAAGGTGACATGCAAATGGGGCCATAAGTTATGAAGGCTTATGGGGCCATTTGCATCTACTTACGGCCCCATTCACGTTATTGTGGCATGTAGGGTCTGCCGATCTCACCACCCTGGCGCCTACGCCTGCCAAGCAGCACCGCCGGGGACTGACGCCCCTGCAGCCCAATCACGTAGGCATGAAGTAAATCTCTCCCCACTGGCCCGATCACGGGCATAAAAGTATTAAACCCTCTACTGGCCAGATCGCGGGCATAACAGTATTAACCCCCCACTGGCCCGATCGCCGCAAAACAGAACCCCACCCCCGACTGGCCCGATCGCAGGCAAAACAGAACCCCACCCCCAACTGGCCTGATCATGGGCAAAACAAAACCCACCCTCCCGACTGGCCCGATCGCGGCAAAACGAAACCCCAGCCCCCAACTGTGGCCCGATCGCGGGCAAAACAGAACTGAACCACACCCCACTAGCCCGATCATGGGCAGAATGGAGTTCAACCCCAAAGACCAATATCCCTGGTGGTCCGGTGGACCAGTATCGGGCATTAGAGTCAACGCCCCCAGGTCCAATCTCCATGGTGATCTGGTGGCTCCCCACCCACCCACCCACGGAGCCCCACCACCCCACTTCCCGCCAGCGGGCGTGGGCGGCAGCACCCCACCCGCCTGCTGCCCTGCTGCCCACTGACTGACTGCTCGGTAGGGGCTCTGCGCCCATTTGTTCAGAGCTTAGGTTAATAATGTTATGCCCAGCGATCGGCGGGCAACTGGGGGGTTCATTTCTATTTTGCCCTGCGATTGGGACAGTGGAGGGTTGTTCATTTATGTCCTGCCCAGGAGGCCGGGCCTACGGGGGGTTACTATTATGCCTGCGATCAGGCTGCAGGGGGGGCACAGGAAGAGTGGAGGCCACCCACAGGTGGCAGCTGCTAGCTGCTGCCTGCAATGTGGCAGCTCACCTGTGGGTGGCCCTCGACTTACCTCCTTTTTTTTTGGCTCAAAGTGTGCAGGCACAGGTTGGGGTTGCGCCTGCACAACTCTGCACAGCCTGGCTGAATATCGGGCTGTACAGTTTATGCATGGTTCCTCCCCCTCCGGTTGAGCATGCCTTCATTAGTATTGCGCTGTTGCTCAGCATGACTTGGGGGGGCCCAACTGCCTCCTGCTGAATATCGCAGAATGGCGCAATTTCGGACTTGTGCAGGTGCAACCCTATTGTGCATGGAGCAACCCTTTTGAATATCCAGCCCCATGAAAACAAAGCAGAAATAAAGTGCAGTGATGTAAGGGCACCTGTTATGTGGCTTCTGTGTTCTGGGTGCTGCTTAGGCTATGTGCAGCACAATCTGATGGATGTGATCAACTATTCAATTGTGCTGCCTGGGGGGTTTTGAAGTACTGTGGTACTCAGTGCACAGAAAAACTGAAAATGAATTAAAAGAAAGTAGAACTAATGCTTTAGTAGTAATGTATGGGTACCTGTTATCTTGTTCCAGTGTCCTAGGTGCTGCTTAGACTGAGGGTAGTGCAATTGGACAGATGTGATCAGCTATTAGATTGTGCTACCTGGGGAGATATTGAGGTAATAGGGTACCCAATGTACATGAAAATTGAACATGAATTAAAACAAACTAGAAATAAAGTTTTTACAGTAATGTTAGGACACCTGTTATGTGGCTGTGGTATTCAGGGTGGTGCTTAGACAGAGAAAAACGTGATCTGACAGATGCGATCAACAACAGGTTGTGCTACCTGGGAGGCTTTTGGAGGTAATGGGGCACCAAATGTACAGTAAGACTAAGGTTTGCTGACAAAAAGCATCTCACTTTACCTGAACTTTTTTCTGCTAGGTTTGCTTAAAAGGACAGAACAAGGAGCAACATTACCAAGCAAGAAGAAACACTAAGGTGTCTTTTGGCTAAGCAGAGTTACTGTCTGTTTACTATTTTGTTTTGTGCTTACAGGTTTTGTTACTGTTTTGTGCTTACAGGTTTTACAGTTTGATTTCTCATTAGGCTAAGCAGAGTTACTGTTTTGTTACTATTTTGTTTTGTGCTTACAGATTTTACAGTTTGATCTCTCTCTTTATGTTAAGCAGAGTTACTGCCTGTTTACTATTTTGTTTTGTGCTTACAGGTTTTGTTGCTGTTTTGTACTTACAGGTTTTACAGTTTGACCTCTCATTATGCTAAGCAGAGTTACTGCTTTGCTACCATTTTGTTTTGTGCTTTCAGGCTGTGCTTACAGGTTTTGTTACTGTTTTGTGCTTATGGGTTTTACAGTTTGTTGGGTAAGCAGAGTTACTGTTTTGTTTTATGCTTACAGGTTGTGCTTACAGCTTTTGTTTTAGGCTTACAGGTTTTGCAGTCTGTTTCTCACACTGAAGGAGCTAACTGCTTTCTTCCACAGCTCGTCAAGGGAATTGAGTGTAACTGGGGAGGGGTGTAGACCTGACAAAGATTTAGTACCTTCCAACAGAAGGAAGATTTAAAAAGTAAGATTAGTTAGTGTGTTGAGGTGAAAGACTAAGGTTTGCTGACAAAAAGCACCTAGCTTTACCTGAACATTTTCTGTGGGTTTGCTTGAAAGGACAGAGCAAGGAGCAACATTGCCAGAGCAAGGAGAAACAATAAGGCATCTTTTGGCTAAGCAGAGTTACTGTCTGTTTACTATTTTGTTTTGTGCTTACAGGTTTTGTTACTGTTTTGTACTTACAGGTTTTACAGTTTGATCTCTCATTAAGCTAAGCAGAGTTACTGTTTTGTTTTATGCTTACAGGTTGTGCTTACAGCTTTTGTTTTGGGCTTACAGGTTTTGCAGTTTGATCTCTCTTTAGGCTAAGCAGAGTTACTGTTGTTTTGTGCTTACATGTTTTGTTTTGACCTTACAGGTTTTGCAGTCTCTTTCTCATATTGAATGAGCTAATTGCTTTTCTTCCACAGCTCTTCCAGAGGATGAGGAGTGTAACTCAGGGGGTGGAGCTAACAAAGGCTTAGTACCTTCCATCAGAAGAAAGATTTAAAATGTCAGGTTAGTTGGTATGTTGAGGTGGAAAACTAAAGTTTGCTGACAAAAAGTACATAGCTTTACCTGAGCTTTTTTTTTTTCTAGGTTTGCTTGAAAGGTCAGCAAGGAGCAACATTAACAGATCAAGGAGGAACAATAAGGCTTCTTTGGGCTAAGCAGCGTTACTGTCTTTTACAATTTTATTTTGTGCTTACAGGTTGTGATTGGGTTTAGTTACTCATTTGTGCTTACATGTTTTAGTTTGCTCTCTCTTTAGGCTAAGCAGAGTTACTGTTTTCCTACTTTTTAGTTGTGTGCTTACAGGTTTTGTTTTGGACTTACATGTTTTGCAGTCTTTCTCACATTGAAGCAGCTAATTGTTTTTCTTCCACAACTCTTCCAGGGGATTAGGAGTGTAACTGAGGGGTGGAACTGACAAAGACTTAATATATTCCAACAGAAGGCAGATTTAAAAAAGTCAGATTAGTCGGTGTGCTGAGATGGAAAACTAAGGTTTGCTGACAAAAAGCACCTAGCTTTACCTGAACTTTTTGCTGCTATGTTTGCTTGAAAGGACAGAGCAAGGAAACACACTAAGGTGTTTTTCAGCTAAGCATTGTTACTGTCTGTTTACTATTTTGTTTTGTGTTTCTAGATTGTGTTTACAGGTTTTGTTGCTGTTTTGTGTTTACATGTTTAACAGTTTGATCTCTATGTTAAGCAGAGTTACCGTTTTGTTACTATTTTGTGTTGTGCTTACGGGTTTTCTTTTGGGCTTACAGGTTTTGCAGTCTCTTTCTTACACTCAAGGAGCTAATTTTTTTTCTTCCACAGCTCTTCCAGAATATTAGGAGTGTAACTTGGGGCTGGAGCTGACAAAGGCTTAGTACCTTCCAACAGAAGGAAGATTTAAAAAGGTCAGGTTAGTTGATGTGTTGAGGTGAAAGACTAAGATTTGCTGACAAATAGCACTTAGCTTTACCTGAGCTTTCTTATTCTAGGTTTGCTTGAAAGGACAGCTCAAGGAGCAACATTAACAGAGCAAGAAGAAACATTAAGGCTTCTTTTGGCTGAGCAATGTTACTATCTTGTTACTATTGTGTTTTGTGCTTACAGATTGTGCTTACAGCTTTTGTTACTGTTTGTGCTTACAGGTTTTACTGTTGGATCTCTTTTTAGGCTAAGCAGAGTTACTGTTTTGTTACTATTTTGTTTTGTGTTTACAGGTCGCACTTATAGGTTTTGTTTTGGGCTTACAGGTTTTGCAGTCTCTTTCTCACATTCTATTTATAGGTGTCCACAATATGAAATTTAAAAGAACTACTGAACAGTGGGGGCACTTCTTTTATTATCTTGAGGCAGCTTTTTTCTTTTACCTGCAAATATATATATATTTTAAGTTTTTTTTAGGGTTGTTGGGATATTCGGCTGCCTATTTTACTCCCGTTCGGGAACAGAGGAGGATTGCCTAAAGTCTGTTGCACTAGGACCCTATGGGAACACCAGAAGATAATCTCGGAATCATGGAGGAGTAAACTCGCTGAGGTGCTAGGAGTAGTGGAAGGTCATCAGTCTGTGAGTAGTAGCATTGTGCTACCAGTGGACCTCTTCTTTGATTGATTATATGTGAGGTGATTTTTTTTTATAATTGCTGCCAGGGGGCCTTTTGTTGTTAGTGGGGGATGGTTCTCTGGCCCAACAAGGTTTGAGGAGCAGCTGCCTGAGCTGACTGCCAAAGGGTGGGGTTCCCTGTAGCTGAAGGGCTCCTGGGTGACTCAGTCATCAGAGCATGGCTGTAGTTACTGGGGCCCTAGTCTTTGAGCCTCTGAGGGATGAATGCAGCCTGCTCACTGCAGCTGGGAGCTTAGTGACTGGTTGTATTGAAAAATTTGTGGACTGCTGAACTGTGGACTGTCTGATTGCCAGTTGTGACCTACAGAGTCAACCTGGTGGATGGTAGTGCAGGTTGGGGTGACCCCCTGGAGGAGTGCTGGGGACCTGCAACTGGAGAGAGACTGGATCCTGGTTTTCCTCTTAGGCATTTCTGGGGCAGAGGCCATAAGGGCTTCTCTCTCAGACCCCTAAATTCCAGTGCTGCTCCCTGATTTGTGCTGCTATTGCTGGGGGAGCTCATTTAGGGGTCGAAGAGTAGTGTTAATTCACTATGGTTCAGGTCCTGTTTGAACTGTGGACTTTTTTCCTCCTCCTTGCTTGAACTATGAAGAAAGATGTGGTTTTGTGTCTGAAATTATTGCTTGATATAAACATTGGTTTTAAGTTCTGGGAAGGTGGTGAGAGGACCTCCAAAACATTTGCCTTGCCTCAAGAATCTGGTTGATTGCTGGAGTGAGAGTCCAGCATTATTGGACATTGTAACTGTTGGCTGGCTGGGGGTGAGTCTTAGCCTGCCTACACCATATATCATCTGCCTTGCTGGATATTTTTCTTCCATTCTCAAATTGGACTGGGAGCAATTTGAATTAAATTTTTGATGAATTGAATATTTGGGGTGGGATTTGAGATGTATATTAAGTGGGTTTTAGAGTATTGGTGTTGGGTTTATTATTTTATTTATTTTATTATTTTACTTGGGCGGGATTGCAGTATTGTTTTATTTAAATTATATTTATAGTTAAAGGTTATAGTTTACATTAATCTTGGTTGTATATTTGGGGTAGGTGGGGTTTTTAGTTAGTGCTGAGTATTGGTAAATCTATGTATGTAGCCTCTGTTGTGTGAAGTGTGCTGGGAGGGCTTTAATACAGTCAGGCACTATTCCCCTTCCAGACTTCAGGATCTCTACCCCTTTGTTTGTCCTCCATTGCCATCTGAGACACATTAGATGTTGTGCCCTGGGGACAGCCAGGAGAAGGAGGAGGTAGGGTCCCAGATCTGGAAGGGGAATGGAGAGGAGCAGTCGGATAGAGGTGGTGGGGACAAGGAGATGCCCTGGGGTGAAATGGGATCAGAACTAGGGTCCTCCCTGTCTGAGTCCCATACTCAAGGGCACTGCCAATTGCAGGCAGATGGTGTGGTCTTCCCTGACTGTTCATCCTACTTGGATAGTATATGTAATGCCAGGTCTGTTTGCAACAAGACTGCTATTATAGAGGATCGTGTTGGGACAGCAGACCTGGTGTGCATCACCGAGACCTGGTTGGATGAGAATGCAGGCCCAGTATTGGCCTCGGCTGTCCCACCAGGTTACTCAGTGATGCATCATCCGAGGAGGGATTGTAAGGGTTGGGATGTAGCCATCTGTTTTAGATCAGAACTGAGCCTTGTTGAGGTACCAGTGGGGTGCACCAGATCCTTTGAGTGTATCATGGGGTAGGCATGGGGTGCAGGATATTACTCATTTACCGTCCACCCAGAGAAAGGAAAATATTCCGGCAGGAAATTGCAGACTTCATTGTCGACATGGTTTTGGAATCTCCCAGATGGTTGATTTGGGGGTATTTTGATGCCTGGGTCGATGATGAAGTCTCACAATTTGGATGTGATTTCCTCCAACTAATGACCTTGTTGGGCCTCATGCAGGTTGTTACCTCCGCTACCCACATTAAGGGTCATTCACTGGATCTGGGGTTCCTCCTGGGGATAGAGAGCTCCAACGTGATGGTGGAACCAGTCAGATGGTCTGACCATCACACAAAAAGGTTCAGTTTTGGGGCTTCCCCTAATGGGCCTGCTCCTATGGAGATGGTCCAGTACTGCCCCTTGCAGAGTGTGACTCCTGATGACCTGATGGCAGTACTGGACCTATCGAATAGGTCAAGGGAATGCATGGATCCAGAGGAACTGGTACGTTCATATAATGCAATGGTGACAGTGGCCCTGGATTCCATTGCTCCTGTTCGTGTTTGCCCCCTCACCCTCCATCCAAGGTCTCCATGATTTGATGAGACCTTGAAGGAGTTTAGAAGAGTGGGGCAAAGGCTGGAGAGGGCCTAGTGGAAATCTGACCTTGATGATGACAGACTTAGGTTGACGGAACATTGTACATTCTATCACTCATCAATCTCCCATAAGAAGCTAGAGTTCCTGTCCAGGGAGATTGCCGCTGCATGAAATCGACCAGCTCAACTCTTCTGGACTGTGGATAGATTGTGCAGTCCAATCTGTCTTCAGTCTGTGGGAGCTTTTTCACAAGAAAAGTGCGATGAGTTTGCTCAGTTTTTTGCAGATAAGGTTGCTGCCATCAGGTCGGAGATTGGCCAGTTAATTTCCAATGGACGCTGTGATGGTCGGTGGGAAGTCACAAGCACCTGGTTGGTTTGGATGGATGTTGGCTGACTGGAACTCACCGACATTGTGAGGGTCATCTAGTCTTTGCGGTCAACCTGCTGTAGTTTGGATCCGGACCCTACGCGCCTCTTGGTGGGCTGCATAGATGAGATCGGCCCTATCCTTGCAGAGATTGCTTGGAGTTCACTGGAGAATGGGATTTTTCCTGATCCCCTTACACAGGTGACTGTGCATCCACTCCTGAAAAATCTCTCCCTTGACCCAAACCATCCTGCTAACTACAGACCTGTCTCAAACCTGCCCTTTGTGGGTAAGGTTATTGAGAAGTTGGCTGCGCTGCAGCTGGATGATCATCTTACCACCCACAATGTCTATGATTCTCTCCAGTCCGGATTTAGGAAGAGACAGTACCGAGACTGCCCTTGTCTGGGTACTTAATGATCTCCTAATAGCGAGAGATTGGAGGTCTTGTTCCATCTTCGTTCTCCTTGATCTCTCTGTGGCATTTGACGCTGTGGACCATGGAGTGCTATTGGAGTGCCTTCAGACCATCTGTGGACTTTCTGGTACAGTCCTCAGGTGATTTAGATCTTTTCTACAGAGTAGGACCCAGAGGGTGGTCATGGGAATTTATTCCTCTGGCTTCCTTCCTCTATTCTGTGGGGTTCCGAAGTGCTCCATTTTAGCACTCATGTTGTTTGCAATTGATATGCTGCCATTAGGAGGTATGGCTTGAGTTTTCACTGTTATGCAGATGATACTCAGCTGTATCTTTCCTTTGTGCTTGGACAGGATGATGCAGTCTCGGTGTTTAACAACTGTCTCACTGAGATCTAGGACTGGATAAGTGCTAGCTGGCTGAGATTAAATCCTGACAAGACTGAGGTGCTGGTGGTGGATTCAGACCAAGGGGCAGCAGGCATGCTGAATGGGTAGGGTCCCAGGCTTTGGCTCGGGGATGTCCCATTGGCGGCCTCATATCAGGTGCATAACCTGGGTGCTGACAACAAACTGACCCTAAAATCTCAGATGTCAGCCGTTGTCAAGCCTCATTTTTTTATCTGAGGAATATCGCCTGCATGAAGCACCTGCTTCCTCCTGATGATCTTTTGACTCTGGTCCACGCCTTTGTGACTACCCACCTTAACTATTGCAATGTCCTGCACCTAGGGCTTCTGGGGGTTGAAATCCGCAACTTCCAGCTAGTGCAGAATACGGCAGCTAGGCTGGTGACTGGTACGTCTAGGACCAGCCACATTATGCCTGTGCTCCACAGACTGCACTGGCTGCCTGTACAGTGGCGGATCACCTTCAAGGTTGGGTTACTGACCTATAAAGCCCTACATGACTAGGGACCCCACTACCTGAAAGAGCTCCTTTGGCCCTACCGCTCCTCCCACCCGCTTCAGTACACCAACAAGGAATTGCTAGAGATTCTCAGGGTATGTTTGAAAACATCTGGGGCTTGGTCTTTCTCTTATGCAGCCCCCAGCCTGTGGAATTCTCTACCTCATTGGGTGAGAGAGTGTCAGACCATTGAAGGCTTTAAAAAAGCCTTGAAGACTTATTTATTTCTACAGGCCATCTCAGAATTTGAAAATTAATCAGCTTTGTCACTGTCTGATTTATAATGTGATGTTGTTTTAACCTGATTTTATGGATTGTTGTCTGTTTTTATTGTGTTAATTCATATACAGCGCCTTGGTTTTAAAAGGTGCTTTATAAATAAAGTTATTATTATTAATATTATTGAAGGAGCTTATTGCTTTTCTTCCACAGCTCTTCCAGGGGATTAGGAGTGTAACTGGGGGATGGAGCTGACAAAGGCTTAGTACCTTCCAACAGAAGGAAGATTTAAAAAGGTCAGGTTAATTGGTGTGCTGAGGTGGAAGACTAAGCTTTGCTGACAAAAAGCACCTAGCTTTACCTGAACTTTTTTCTGCTAGGTTTGCTTGAAAGGACAGAGCATGGAGCAACATTAACAGAGCAAGGTGAAACATTAAGGCATCTTTTGGCTAAGCATAGTTACTGTCTGTTTACTATTTTGTCTTGTGCTTACAGGTTTTACAGTTTTATCTCTCATTAGGCTAAGCAGAGTTACTGTTTTGTTACTATTTTGTGTTATGCTTATAGGTAGTGCTTACAGGTTTTGTTTTGGGCTTACAGATTTTGCAGTCTCTTTCTCACATTGAAGGAGCTAATCTCTTTTTTTTCTACAGCTCTTCTAAGGAATTAGGAGTGTAACTGGGGGGGGAGCTGACAAAGGCTTAGTACCGTCCAACAGAAGGAAGATTTAAAAGGCTGAGTTACCTTTACTTTCGTCTGAGGGTGCTGTGGTTGGTGGTGTTAGTTAGAGCCAGTGCCAAAGGTTGATTGTTTTTCTCTACAGGTATCTTTACTGATTTTCTGCAGGGGAAGTACCCATCTTGCCCTCATTCCTGACCACCCCATGCTCATCCTCTAATATAGCCCCTGCCCCCTCACCCATATCCTTCCTGCGGAAGGAAGGGGCCGGACTTACTGTACATTTCAGAGAAAAAATTTTTGTATCTTCTTTTCTGTTCACCGATTTTCATCTGCACATTGCTCAGCTGGAAGTCTCCACATAATTAAGGCTGAAAAAATAATCTTTGTTTCATTCAACCTGTTCTAACTTTTGCTCCTATATCTTCCTTAAAACAGCTGCTCTAAAACCACAACAGGATACATAGCCTTTTTACTCTTAGAAGTCACCCAAGTGGATCCACTCCAACCTCTCCAACCTTAAATATTCTAGTTGCAATGAAGATTGTCACTTGTCGGCAATATGGGGCCCTATTCATCAGGGAGCTCTTCCATGGCCTGAGTCAATGCCCATTTTGCTGGTCTATAGCCAACCTTAGGGCCCAAATGAGGGAAGCATGGGCCACAATACATAAACTCCAGGTCGAACTGCAAAGCTACAGGCAGTTGCTCATCCCACCTCTGACCCAGTGGCACACAAATGTCAGCACCGGTCCTAAGCAGGATCCAGAATCGGAGGGATGGCAGGTGGTCTGGAGGGGGAGGGGGAAGGGAGGTCATGTGACAAGAACTAAAACCTGATAATCTGAAAACAACGTCCTTATAGATAACAGATAAGCACCACTGGTAACGGAACCAGTCACTGTGCATTGCAGTGCTTCTAGGGAATGGCTTGCGAAGCCAAGCATGATTGAAAATAAAGAAAACAATGGCAACAGGGACAAAAGGAAACTTATCATAGTGGAAGATTCTATGATCTGTGAAGTGGAATCCCACATAAATTCAAATGGCAGTACCAGGGTCATTGTCAAGTGTCTCCCAGGTGCATCTGCAAAAAGGGACACAAAACGCATCGAGCAGATTGTGCGAAGGGAGGATGGAACAAAACATGTAGTCATTCACCTAGGGAAAAAGTGACTTGTCCAGTCAATCAGTTGTGGAGACAAAGGAACACATTGTACAACTTGCTAACAGAATATTCTCTCTTTCATCCACACTGGCATTCGCAGAGGTGCTTTTAGTCTGGGGGTAGGGTGGAAGCACCAAGAGGGTCAGAGAGGAGGACATACATGAGTTTAACTTATGGCTGAGGGAATGGTGCCAGGAAAATGGGTACCATTTCATTGGCAACTGGCAGTCCTTCTGGAAGAGGGGCTTCTTTCAGTATGATGGCCTCCACCTGACAAAGGAACAGGTAAGGGAGCTTGGTCAAAAATGTGATGTGTACGCAGTCCATTTAAACTGAAGGCTGGGGAGGTGGTGATGACACTTATCAAGGAGAAGGATAAGATGGTCCCTACCTCCCTGACAGCAGCAAACAATAGGGTAACTACTCCAAAGTACAATAATACCATACAAATTAGAGAAAAATCTCTTGCCAATACTAGCATCAAAACTCTTTAATGAATTTTTTCGTATGAAACCACAGGTACAGATCCAAGGAGTTCCAGAAGGGGCACAAATGAGGGGTGGAAACCTTTCCAACAAAACTTGTCATCCAGTACTACAGGTGCAGACTGAAAAAGCCCCATAAATCTTTCATCCAAAACCACAGGTGTGGAACAAAAGAGATCCATTAAGGGTACTAAAGAGGCATGGCAAAACAAAAGGAAACCAACTTGTTCTAAGGGTGGGGTAGAACATGGAGGGCAATGGCAATAAACACCAGCTGCCTGGCAAACAAAATCCTTGACCTCATGGCCATGATGGCAGAAGCCGAACTCGACTTAGTGTCCATGACAGAAACCTGGTTCACAGAGAACCATGGTAGGGGCATGGCTATCCTGGGCTACCACCTGCATAGAAGGGACAGGACGGGTAGGAAAGGGGATGGGGTAGCATTATATATCCAGGAGACAAGCAAGGCTACAGAGATTCCAGGGATCCCGGAAGAGCTATGGGTAACAGCTGAGATAGGAGCAGGGGCAGCCATTAGGATAGGCATCATCTAGAGGCTCCTGTAGCAAGGGGATGTTGGGGACAAGGAAATGATGGAAATATTCCACAAAATGACAGACAAGGGTGAGACAATAACAGTAGGGGATTTTAACTTACCAGACATAAACTGGAAATCTTGTACAGCATCTTCATCAAGAGGAAGGGACTTTGTAATGGCTCTGCAGGGTGCAGGGCTGTGGCAGCCAATTGAAACTCCTACCAGAGGTGAAGCTGTTCTGAACTTGGTTTTAATTAACAGTGACAGGATAAAGGAGGTAGAGGTGTGCTGCCACTTAAGAAATAGTGACCACCACATGGTGGGATTTAAAGTAAACACTAGTGAAGACATTAGTCATTCCAAGATCAGGGTTTTTGATTTCAGAAAAGCAGACTTTCATTAGATGAGAGACAGCCTAGCAGAGCATCTTACATACAGGGAAGAGAAAGAAGTAGACGAAATGTGGGAGTATCTCAAAGGAGCTATCACAGAGGTAACTGAACAGTGCATCAGAAGGGTGAGCAAGGCAGACAAGAAGAGGAAACCCCTCTGGTTCTCCAGGAAGGTGGCTGCAATAGTAAGGGAGAAAAAGAAGGCATTCACAAAGTTTAGGGTGTCAATGAAAGATGAGGATAAGGAAACCTATAAGGTAGCACAGAGAGAAGCTGGTAAGGCAATAAGGAAGGCTAAAGCCTTGACTGAACTGAGAATTGGGCAGGGTGTAAAGAAAAGAGATAAAGCCTTCTTTAGGTACATAAGAGAAATGAGGAAAACCAAGGGGTGGATAGGTAGACTAGCAGATACTGTAGGGAAACTGGTAGAAAAAGATTGCGAGAAAGCAGAAGTCTTAAATCAGTACTTCTGTTCTGTGTTCACCAATGAGAACCCAGATGATGGGCCAAGACTGCATAGCAGCAACACCCAGGGACCAGGGGTTGATACAAGCCCCTTCACAGAGGCTCAAGTCTTGGAAGCTTTAATAGACTAAAGGTGGACAAGGCCGTGGGACAAGATGGGATTCACCCTAGAGTTCTCAGGGAGCTGTGGAGTGTACTAGCAGCACCCCTAGCAGAACCATTCACCAAATCACTGGAGAGTGAGACTGTACCAGAGGACTGGAAAAGGGCAACAGTGGTCCTACTCTTCAAAGCAGGGAGGAGGCTGGCAATTATTGTCCAGTAAGTCTCACATCGGTGGTAGGGAAGTTGACGGAGACACTACTCATACACAGAATCATAACATATCTGGAATTCAGTGGGTAGAAAGAATCCAAAACGGCATGGGTTCACATCAGGTAGGTCTTGCAAAACTAACCTGGTTCACTTCTATGACTGGGTTACAAGGATAGTAGATCAGGGAGCAGCGGTAGATGGCTATCTGGACTTTAGCAAAGCCTTCAACTCTGTTCCACAGAGAAGGCTGGTAAGGAAGCTGGACCACATGGGGGTGGGCAGGGAGGTGGTTGAGTGTGTTAGTAGCCGGCTGAGAGGAAGAACACAGAGGGTTCAGATAAACGGGGCATTTTCAGCTGAGAGGGCGGTGACCAGCGGGGTACCACAGGTTTGGTACTGGGTCCCCTACTCTTCAATGTGTTCATAGTAGACATTGCAAATGGACAGAAAGGTAAAGTGTGTTTATTTGCTGATGACACCAAGATTTGCAACAGGGTGGACTCCCCTTGGGGTGTGAGGAGTATGACTTCAGACTTGAAGAAACTGGCAAAGTGGTTGGATACATAACAGCTGAAATTCAATGCCAAAAAGTGCAAAGTCATGTACTTAGGCAGAAACAATCCCAAAGAGGATTACTACCTGGGAGGAGAGAAGTTAGCCTCCACAAGCCGGGAGAGGGACCTAGGGGACATTATATCAGAAGACTTGAAAGCGGGTAAACGGTGCAAAAAGGCAGCACTAAAGGCAAGTGGCATGCTGGGCTGCATCCGGAGGGGAATCACAAACCGCAGGAGGAGGTGGTGTTACCACTCTACAGGGCACTGGTGCGCCCCCACTTGAAGTACTACATACAGTACTGGAGACCGCAACTCAAAAGAGACAGAATCGAGATGGTGCAGAGGAGGGCCATGAAAATGATTCAGGGACTACACCATATGGCATACCAGGACAGGATAAAGGGAACACAACATGTACTCCCTTGAACAGAGGAGGGAGAGGGGTGACGTGATTGAGACTTTTAAATATATGAGGGGTATATATAAGGTTAATGTTCAGATGCTTTTCCAATTGAAAGAGAATGCGAGAACGAGAGGGCACGACATGAGGCTGAAGAGAGGGAGGTTCAGGAGTAATACAAGGAAGTTCTTCTTTACAGAGAGGGTGGCGGACCCATGGAATAGCCTACCCAAGGAGGTAGTGAGGTAAGTGAGTTAAGGAACGCATGGGATAGACATAAAGGTAGCATACGGAAACGCAGAGAAGGGGAGAGAGAATAGCACCAGGTAGGTTCTTGGGCAGACTAGATGAAACTTGCAGTCCCCTTTTGCTGTCACTTTCTATGTTTCTATGTATGTAAGCAAAACAAAGTAGAAATAAAGCTTTTGCAGTAATGTTAGGGCACCTGTTATGTGACCCTGGTGTTCATGTGATGCTTAGAGGGTAGAGCAATCTGATGGATGCAGTTAGCTATCATATTGTGCTATCTGGGAGGATTATGTGGTAATGGGGGTACCCAATGTACAGTAAAACTGAAAATTAATTAAAAATAGATGAAATAAAACTTTTACAGTAATGTGAGGGGAACTGTTATGTAGCCCCAGTGTTCTGGATGATGCTTAAACTGGGTATAGCACATTTGGACAGATGCGATCAGCTGTGAGATTGTACCGCCTGGGTGATTTTTAGGTAATGAGGTACACAATGTACACAAAAACTGAAAATTAATTAAAACAAAATATAAATAAAGCTTTTACAGTAATGTAAGGGCACCTGTTTTATGGCCCCAGTGTTCTGGGTGCTGCTTAGGCTGTGGGTAGCGCAATCTGACAAATTCGTTCACCTACTTAATTGTGCTGCATGGAGGGGTGTATTGAGGTAATGGCATACCCAATGTACAGTAAAACTGAAACTGAATTAAAACAAAGTGCAAATAAAGCTTTTGCAATGATGTAAGGCCACCTGTTATGTGTTTTGGGTGGTGCTTAGAGAAGTGCAGTCTGATGGATGTGAGCAGCTATCAGATTGTGCTACCTGGGGAATATTGAGAAAACTACAGTAATTAAAACAAAGTAGAAGTGAAGCTTGTGCAGTAATGTAATGCCAGGTGTTATGTGGCTCCAGTGTTCTGGGTGGTGCTTAAAGGGTAGTGCAATCTGATGATGCGATCAACTATCAAACTGTGCTATCTGGGGAGATATTGAGGTAATGAGGTATCCAGTATACACAAAAAGTGAAAATGAATTAAAAGTAGAAATACAGCTTTTACGGTAATGTTAGGATGCCCGTTATGTGGCTGTAATGTTCAGGGTGGTGCTTAGACAGAAAAACGTAATCTAACAGATATGATCAGCTACAGTTTATGCTGCCTGGGGGGATTTTGAGGTAATGGGGCACCCAATGTACAGTAGAACTGAAAAGTTAGTAAAACAAAGTAGAAATAAAGCTTTTTCAGTAATGTAAGGGCACCTGTTTTTTGTATTGCTACACGTTCTTAATAGGGAATTGATACATATGGGTAATGAACCCCTCCCACTGGGATAGTTTCACAGCCTAATGCTGTCAATCAGCATAGAACCCCAGGTACATGAACATTCTGAGATGTGAACATGCAAATAAATCAGCAGAAGAAGGCCATTTGGTCTATCTAGTCTGCTCATATTGCAGGGTTCACAGCTTGAGCTACTGACCCTGACTCACCCTCCTTACTCCTCCCAGCCTTTCTATCCTCCCCACCTTTGACTGTTACCTTCCCCCTATGTCTGTCTCAGTCTCTCTTGAAGCTGCTTATCATCTACAACAAGACCACCTCAGGAAGCACATTCCAACTGGCCACCACCCTCTCAGTGAAGAAGTGGCTCCTGACCTCCCTCCTAACCTTAATATATATACCCTTGAGGACAGGAGGGGGAGGGGGGGGACATGATAGAAACTTTCAAGTACCTCAGTGGAATCAACAAATTCCAAGAGAATAGCATCTTTCAGAAAAAGAGATGTGCAAGAACAAGGAGACACAATTTGAAGATGGAGGGGGGACAGCTCAGGGGCAATTTGAGGAAGTATTTTTCACAGAGAGGGTGGTGGACGCATGGAACAGTCTTCCTGAGGAGGCTGTGGGGTCTAAAACTGTGGGACAATTTAAGAATGCATGGGACAGACATAAGGCAATTCCTGTGGGAGGTAGGAAGAAATAGACTGTTGGTTAACTAGGATCTGCAGCTTATCCTGTAGGTAGGGAAATGGGCAGACTAGGTGGGCCAAGCGGTCCTTATTTGCCATCAAAGTCTATGTTTCTAACCTCCCCCAGCTTAAGACTGTGTCCCCTCATGTTATGGTCACCATGTAGCTTGAAGAGACCCTCCTTATCCACTTTATTTATCCCTTTCAAGTACTTGAAGGTCTCAATCATGTCTGCTTCCTCCTCTGCACCAAAGTGTATCCATGGCATCCAACTTTCTGGGTGATGCCACAGACAATTTACAGATGTCAGCATGCTACACTTATCATATTGTGGCAGCAATGTGGGATGTTTGGCTTAGGCATTGGGTCACAGATCAGACATAGAAGGTGGGTTTGTTTAACCTGTCCTTTGAAAGTGGACTAATATTCAGATCTGGCTTGGACGACATCTTGAGGGATGTCCAGGATAAGAAGGGACAACTTCCAGTGTCAAAACAGCAACACAAAAAAAACTTGATGTCAAGAGGGCGAGGAGGTGCACAACAGTGGCAGTTCCAAGGCAGTTTCCATCCTTTTTGGAATTTTGGAAACCAAAAGAATAGGGGAGCCTATTCTGGATTTAAGGGCAACAGTAACAAAGAATTATTAAAAGGGACATTAGCTCAAGCTGTGGACCCTGCAATACGAGCAGACTTGATAGACCAAATGGCCTTCTTCTGCTGGCTTGATCATATGTTCGTATGTAAAGGATCCTTCACCACAGGTGTAATGGAGGTGCAGGATGAAGAGGTGGTAACTCCCAATGAAGGTATGCAGGCCTATCTCTGCCCCTTCCCATGGTGGAAGACTGAACAGCATCTACCAGAGATGGGCCCAAATAATGTCAGATGCATGGGTACTGGAAGTCCAGGCTTCAGGATATGCAATAGAGTTTGCATTGGTACCCATGAGAGGTCATTTACTGTAATCCCATGTGCCTCAAGGGCCAGAGAAAAGGCACGTGGTGGCTCAGACCTTAGATCACTTGATACAGATTGGGGGAATTGCCTTCTAGTGAGGAGGGTCTGGTATTCTGCTAAATTTATTTTGGGATTCTGCTCAGTTTATTTTGTGGTTCCCCAAGCAGTTTGGGGGTTCAACTGATCTTGGACCTGAAGCACCTAAACAAGTTTGTCCACTGCATGACCTTCAAGATGGAGTCTTTACAGTCAATCATCTGGGCTGTCTGACATGGGGACATTTAGCATCCATGGATCTGAAGGATGCCTATCCCACACCCCTAATCACCAGCTGCACCAGAAGTTTGAGATTCATGATTTAGGGGCAGCATTTCCAGTACCAGGCGCTTACCTTTGGGCTGGTGACAGTGCCTAGGGTATTACTGAAGGTCCTGATGGTACAAGTGGTGCTGCTGAGACAGGAGGGACATCAGTTATATCCCTGCCTGGACAATTTTCTCATCCAAGTGGCATCTGTTCAGATGGTGAAAAGGTCAGTGTCATGGATCCTGGAGGTGCTGGAGACATGTTGGGTCGTTAGCTGGGAGAAGAGCTCCCTAATCCCGTCTGAGAGGTGAGAACACATGGGCATGGTGTTCAGAACAGACAAGGGGAAATTCTTCCTCTCTTCATCCAGGAAGGAGACCCCGAGGCAAGAGGTTCAGTGGCTGAGAAGCCAGTCATCAGTTTCTGCTCACAGGCTTCTCCAGATTCTGGGGTTGATGACTGCAACAATAGAGCTAGTTCCATGTGCCCACTTATATATGCTGCCCCTACAGAGCAGGATGCTGGAGGCATGGAATATGGCCTCAGAAGACTACCAAGCCCTGATTGCACTTCCACAGTCAGTCTTCCAGTCACTAGCTTGGTAGGAAAGTGTCAAGAACCTGAGCAAGGGGTCTTTCTTGGAAGTCCCACCAGAGCTGATCCTGATGACCAATGCCAGTCTATTGGGCTGGGTGTGGTACTGGACCAAGTCCTGCTCCAGGTGGGTTGGACCCCTCAGAAGCAGCAGTTACAGGTAATCGTGGTGGAGATGAGGGCAGTGCTACTTGCCATTTTTCATTCTCATAATCAAGTCCAGTCCAAGGCCATGAAAATAAGGTCAGGCAGCACCACCACAATGGCATATATACACAACCAAGGAGGCACAAGAAGCAAGAAGATGCTGGCAGAAGCAACCAAAGTGCTGCTGTGGGTGGAGGAAACCCTTCTGACTCTCTTGGCTGTTCATCTTGCAGGAGAACTGAACATCTAGGCCAATTGGCTGAATCAAGAGACACTCCATCCAGGGGCATGAATGGGGGTTGAACCTGGAGGCGTTCGAGCTCCTGAGCAGAAGGTTCCATCACCTTGAGATCAGTCTCTTCACATCAAAGGAAAATGCTCAGGTACCAAGGTTCTTCAACCAGTAGTGGTGACCTCAGTCAAAGGCAGTGGATGCTCTGTCCCAGATGTGGGATTTTTTAAGGGTGTACTTGTTCCCTCCCCTACTGCTTCTCCCCAAGGTACAGTAATTGTACCTGAAAACAGACCACATGGTCTAGTGTACTTACCTGGTAAACAAAAACCAAATGAGTAATAAATAAATAAATTATTTGCAGGATAAGGTGTTCAAAACAAAGCTTCCTTTATAGCCTTAGAATGGCCAAGAAGGCCATGGTTCTCAGACCTTGTGAATTTAGCTCAGCAGGTCCCATTGTGACTTCCACCCAAGAGTGACCTTCTCATCCAATGGCCCATTCATCATCCAGATCCGGAAGTGATGCAGCTGGCGGCCTAGCTCCTGAGAGGAAGAGACTGTTAAAACAGGGTTTCTCCAGAAAAGTGTTGGATACCCTAATGGCCCCCAGGAAGGTGTTTGCGTCTGTAGCTTACGATAGTATGTGGAGTACCTTCTCAGCTTGGGCCAGAGAGAGAGAGGTATCAGACCTTCTAAAGCTATGGTTCCACAGATAATGGATTTTTTTGCAGGCAAGGGTAGACAAAGGGCTTGCATAGTGCACCCTGAGAAGCCAGGTGTCTGCACTATGAACAGCCCTGGGAACCTCTGTGGGCTTATCCCTGGGAACCAAGCTGGAGGTTATCCATTTTCAAAGAGCAGTCAGCAGAAGCAGACCACTGTTTCAATCTCTGGTACCACTATGGGACATGAATCTGGTGCTGAATGCTCTTTGTAAGGCACCCGATGAGCCTCTTTCGTCAGTGCCGTTGGATATCCTATCTTATAAGGTGTGCTTTTTAATTGCAATCTGCTCAGTCAGAAGGACTGGTGAACTTTAGGTGCTGTCACAAAGAACCTTACCTTATCTTTCATAAGGAGAATGTAGATTGAGGACAGTCCCGTCCTTTGTTCCTAAGATACTTACAGCCTTTCATGTAAATTAGGAAATCTGTCTACCGTGTTTCTGTCCTAAACTGGCAAATCCAAAGGAGCATGAGCTGCACAAGCCGGATTTGCACAGGGCAGTCAGGACATACCTTAAAAGGACAACAGAGTTCAGGAAATCTGAAAGTCTGTTTGTTCTTTTTAGAGTAGTAAAAAAGAGGTCCGATAGCTTCCAAGGCCACCTTAATTAGCTGGGTGAGGGCTTGCATCACCAGGGCATATGCAGCAGAGAAGAAGAAAGCTCCAGTTCTCATAACAGCTCACTCCACCAGGGCTCTGGCTACTTCCTGGGCAGACAGAAGGGAGGCATCTGTGTTAGAGTTGTAAAATGTGGCAATGTGGGTCTTCTTTTATGCATTCACTAAGCACTAGAGATTGGATGTTCACCAATGTGCCCTTTTGGTCTCAGAGTCTTGCAAGTGGTGGTTAGCAGATTATTATTTATTGTCCGTATGGGTTATTTATGGGACAATGTTCTCCCACCCAGTTGAGAAATGGGTCCTGCTTCTTAGACCCCATGTGTATTAGCTCCCCATTGACAACATGGAGTGATACAGAAAGGAGAATTTCCTTCATACTTACTGTAACTTCCATTTTTGCTAGCTCCAACATTGTCAATGGAGCATCTCCCAGGAGCCCCTGACTCCTACTGGAGAATATTCTCCGACATAGGACTCTGTATTTTAGCAAGGATGGCTTTTAGGTAACTATAAGTGCTTATCCAGCATTATCTGCAGAATTATCTGCTAACAATGAAGACGTTTGCTGTTTATTGGATTACAAGCATCCAGGTTAACAAATTGCAATTTTCAAACATTTTGTAGTGTTTCACTGTTACAGGTTAGTGCTTGTTTTCTTCAGTTATGCTTATGTTTATACATCTTTATGTTACAAGTGTTATCAGCAGCATGCCAACCCAGTCAAGGGATCAGTGGTTGGACACTTAAGGCGAAGGACAGCAGATTGGGTCGGCAAGACTCTGGCAGCCAGTTCTCCAGAATGAGGCAGGGTATCAAATTATCCTTCTTATAATGCCATGTCTTTTTACATGAAAAGTTGTTGGTGTTAGGTTAAGGAGAGAGTTTGCTGACCTGGGCGTCATGCAGATTACTGCTTACATAGGAGTACTGTGTATAGGTACTGTGTGAACAAAGGTGAACAGTGACCTCGGAATGTTCATGTGCCCATTGTTCTATGCTGATTGATGGCTTTGGGTGATGCAACTGCCTCAGTGGGGCTGTTCATTACTCATATGTATTAGCTCCCCATTGACGACATTAGAGCTAACAAAAAAAAAGGAAATTACAGTAAATATTAAGGAATTTCTCCTATGTGGCCCCAGTGTTCAGGGTGGTGCTTAGAGGGTAGTGCAGTCTAACAGATGCGATTAGCTATCAGATTGTGCTACCTGAGCTGACCCCATGGCAAAGAGGGTGGAGGCACCCTGCACCTTACTTTTTCCTGGGTTCAGATATGAGCTCGGGTCGTCAGGGGAGCGGATTTATCATCCGGAGGACAGCTCTCCTCTCCCTTGGTGGGGTATTTTGCTATCTCGGCTCTTGGCTACCCCCAGGTAGATTCATGGGGATAGCGCCAGCAGCCACAAGCAACATGAAAGGAGGGGCCATGGTTTTGTCGGCATGTGTGCCTCCATGTACACACTTGCATTCTGCCACGGCAGGGGACTCGGGGAGAAATGCAAAACGTAGTTGGTATGGGCTATATGAAGCCCTGCCTGCTTACCTTCATCCTGCACCACAGGCTGGTTGCCAGGCCCATCTGGATGGGTGTCACCAGGTGGGGGGAGGATGGCCCTCCCTTTCCTGGCCCCACCATGGGGGAAAATCTGTGGCGGATCTCAGGCATGGCAGTCCAGTGCAGCGAGTGCCAGGTGAGAGGGGTGTGGAATGGGCTGAGAGCTTTCCTGCACCAGCCAGCAGGAGAAAAAAAAAGCTCTATGGCAAAAAAAGATTGTGCTGCTTGGTGGGGATTGAGGTAATGGGGTACCCAATGTTCACAAAAACTGAAAATGAATTAAAATAGAGTAAAAGTAAAGCTTGTGCAGTAATGTAACATCTGTTATGTGGCTCTGGTGTTCTGGGTGGTGCTTAGACAGAGGGTAGTGCAATCATAGATATTTAGATGTTGTTGACAGATAAGGGCCTTTGGTTCACCTAGTCTGCCCATTGCTGCAATTTACTGTGCTTGTTCAAGCTTCCCTGGAACTAGGTTATCCCTCCCCCCACCCCAACTACCAGGATCCCCTTATGCCTATCCCATGCATTCTTAAATCCTGTAATTGTTTCTGCCCCCCACCTCATTCAGCAGACTGTTCCATTTGTCCACCACCCTCTCTGTGAAACAATACTTTCACATGTTTCCTCTGAACCGCTCTTCCTCCAGATTCCTCCCTTGTCCCCTAGTCCTGGAGCATCTTTTTTTTTTGAAAGATTGTGTTTTCTTGCACCTAGTTTCTCCCTGTGAGGTATTTATATGTCTCAGTCATATCCCCCCCTTCTCTCCTCCAGGAAGTATATATTTAAGTCTTTCAGCCTGCCCTCATAGGGTTTGTGATGTAATCCTTGCACCATCTTGGTTGCCCTCCTTTGAACTGTCTCCACCCTTTCTATGTCCTTTTGTAGGTAGGGTCTCCCGAACTGGACACTGTACTCTAGGTGTGGCCTCACTAATTTCCTGTATTGTGGAATTATGACCTCCCTTTTCCTAACGGTGATACCCCTGCCTATGCATCCCAGCATCCTGTTTGCTTTTTCTGCTGCCTTGTCGCACTGGCTTCCTACCATGAGGTATGATGACCCCTAGGTCCCTTTCCTGCCTGGAGCATTCTATAACCCCCACCCCCCCTGATATGTTGTTCCTGGGTTTTTGTATCTCTTATGCATTATCTTGCACTTTTTTGCATTAAATCTCAACTGACTCCCTTGACCAGTCCTCAAACTACAGCAGATCTCTCCTCATTCTCGCCACACCCTCTGGCATGTCTGCCATCTTGCAGAGTTTTGTATCATCAGTGAACAGGCACAGTTTCCCTTCTAGGTCCTCTGTAATGTCACTGATAATGACATTAAGGAAGACTGGTCTCAACACAGATCCCTGCGGAACCCCACCGGTCACCTTCCTCCTGCAGAGTGACAGCCATTTACCACTACCCTCTGTGTCCTGCTATCTAGCCAATTTTCCACCCACTTTACCACCACCTCCCCTACTCCCATGTTCCCTATCTTGTTTAACAGCCTTCTGTGTGGCACAGTATCAAAGGCCTTGCTGAAGTTCAGGTAGACCACATCTACTGCCCCTTCCTGATCCACCTCACTTGTCACCCAGTCGAAGAACTCATTGAGGTTAGTCTGGTGTGACCTCCCTCCTGTAAAACCATGTTGCCCTGGGTCCTGTAGACCCTTGGAAACCAGGTGTTCTACTATTCTTTCCTTCAGTAGTTTTTCCGTTATCTTCCACACTCTTGAGGTCAGGCTGACTGGCCTGTAGTTTCTCGCTTCCTCTCTGCTTTCACTTTTGTATAGGGGGACTACATCAGCTCTCCTCCAGCCTTTGGGTACCTCCCTATGTTTCCAGTGACAGGCTGAACAGGGTTACCAGAGGTTCCTCCACCACCTCTCTTAACTCCCTCAACATTCTGGGATGTACCCCATCCAGCCCAATAGCTTTATCAACCCTTATTCATTCCAGTTCTCTCAGGACCCTTTTTCTTGGAAAGGGACCTGTATCCATTTCTGTACCCATCTTGCCCTTTGTATTCCTTTCTGACCTCTTTCCTGCCCCCTCCTCCGTAAAGACTGAGCAGAAGTATATATGTAGTATGTCTGCTTTGTGGTTGTCATCCTCCACTCTACAACTGTCCTCCCCTTTCAGTCTCACTATCCCCCCTTGCCTTCATTTTTTCTCTCATATATCTATAAAAGGTTTTGTCCCCCTTACCGCTGATTTCACAATGCACTCCTCGGTTAGCGCCTTGGCTTCTCTTACTGCCCTCTCTGCCTCCCTTTGTTTCTCCTGGCACCTCTCCCTGTCCTCTTCTGCCTGTGTCTTTTTGTACTGCTTGAATGCAGTTTTTTTTTTTGCATTCACTTTCTCAGCTACCTCCTTGGAATACCATAGTGGTCTCCTCTTCCTTTTCCCCTTGCTAACCTGTTTTACACAGAGCTGTGTCACCTTAGTTATTCCAGATTTGAATACTTCCCACTGTTCATCCACTCCTATATTCCTCCCAGTTCCATCTAATGCCTCTTCTAAGTTTTTCCCCATTTTTCCAAAATCTGCCTCCTAAAGTCCAGGATTCGTGTTTTTGTGTGGCTGGATTCTACCAGTGGGGTTATCCCAAACCCTACTGATCGGTCATCACTGTTTCCCAGGTATTCCCCTACTGTGACCCCTGTGACACTGTCCACGTGTGGACGGCTGACCCTGATCCTCTTTCACAGTATCTCCCACCCCCTCCTTTTCCCCCTTGAATCTCTGTGTCCTTTATATTAACCTTCACACTAAGTGCCACTCATCCCCCCCTTCCTGCCTGCCCTGTCCCTCCTGAATAGACTGTAGCCTGGTACTGCCATTTCCCACTTGAGGTTCTCATTACACCAGGTCTCTGTAATGGCTACGATGTCCAGTTGTGACTCCACCATGGCTGTCTCAAAGTCCTCCATCTTGTTACTCAGACTCTGGGTATTAGCACACATGGCTCTCCAGGATGTGACTTCTGTCCTGTTTTGTTGACATATGCCTTCCCCCCTTTCCTGGGCACCCTTCTTCCCTGGTCCTCCCTGTCCCTCACCCTTATGTTGAATATTTCCCTGTGCTGATCTGTCTTCTTCCTGAGTACCTGTGTAGAGCATGTGCTCACGGTGGGAGGGGGGGATACTAAGTCTCCTAGCCTTCCAGGACCCCCCCCCCGGCCAGTTTAAATGCTTCCTGCTGAAGCATTCAAACTTCTCACTTAGGACTAAGATCCCCTTCCCGGATGGATGTAGGCTGTCATCTTCATATAGGTTCACATCCCTCCAGGTGGGATCCCAGTCTTCCATGAAGCCAAAATCCTCCTTCCCGCACCATTCATTCAATCATGAGTTGAGTTCCTGGATGCTGAGTGTCCTAGCCTCCCCCTTGCCTTGTACAGACAGTACCTCTGAGAATGAGACACAGCGTGCTATCTGCTTTAGGCTCCCCCCCCCAACTTCCTGAAGTCCTCTCGAATTCTGGCTATCTCTGCCTTGTCCCATGCCAGGTCATTTGTCCCCAGGTGGACAATGACATCCGGATCCTCCCTCCTTACTACCGCCCTTGGGATCCTCGTGATCCGCTTCCCTTCCCACCATGCTGTGCCCCCCTGGAAGGCACTTGTCCTCCCTCTCCCCTCTTCTAGTGCCCCCAACTTCAGTCCCCAGACTATTGAATCCCCCACCAGGAGTAGCCTCCTCTTCCTCTGGGGTCCACTACCCCCCTCCCCTGGGGCTCCATCTCAGAGGACCCACCCAGCCTCCTCAGTCTCAACCATGGGTGGCATAGTGGGTATTTACTGCTCCTCCAAGACTGTGTAGGAGTTTCTTAGTTGGACCGGTTGAGAGATGTGTTTCAGACCTACCTTCTGCACTCTCCCTGAGCACACCATGGTCCATTCACTCTCCCTCTTGGGCATCCTTTGAGGTTGTGGTTGTGGACACAGTGGCTTCTGGGTGGGGGTGAAGATCACCTGAATCCTGGCCAGCTCAGCTCAGAGACAGGCAACCTCCTCCCTCAACCCAGAGAGGTGCCTGCAGACAGGGCAGCACCACATGATCCAGAATGTTCTCCTGTATACTGCAGCCCCACACCCACTACACTGTGCCACTCCCTGTATCTTCTCTGGCTATATTAACTATGCCTCCTGCTACTAGTGACACCCACTGTACTTTTTGTGCCTCTTACTGTATTTTGGCTCCCTAAAGTTTTTTTTTTCCTGTTGCTTTAATCCTCGGTCATTTGTACCCTGCTGCTATGCCAGATTGCAATCTCAAACTTGACTTGCATGGTATATTGTACCAGCTGTGGTTCCCTCTGTCCTGACCAAAATCAGGAAGTAGTAAACTGTATACAGTTATATGTATATATGTTTATATTATTGTATCTGTTTATATAGATGTGTTTTGTATATGTCTGCTTTTGTACCTTCAAGTTGTTCCTCGACCTATCAGGTCCATCTTGTAAATGAGCTTTGCTCAATGATGTCCGCCTGAATAAATAAAGATTTTGATTGATTGATTGATACAGAGCACACATCTATAAAGTCAGACTAGCCTGGGGTGGGTGGGAAGAGGGAGGGTAGGGCGGGCCTAATCCCTACTCCTCTGTGGAGAAAACAATCAGTTACATCAGCAGTTGTTTTCTGAGTTAGTAAATACTACCAAAAGTTGCTAAATATAGCCCACAACAAACAGACCACAACAATCAGTAATATAATGAATACTTCTCGGGCTCTAGTTCCAGGAGTTCAGCTGATGACTCCCTGCAGCAGCTCCAATTTTCCATTCAGGCTAAGGTTTCAGTTTTTCCCCAGTTTCAAGCGCCATCCAAACCTCTTTCCCCGGACTTCACCTGGAACAATCTCCTACTACCAGCACAGTCTCCAATGCTGCTGTCTGGCGAGACTCAAATCAAAGCAGTCAGATGTGATCAGCTATACGATTGTGCTACCTGTGGGTATACTGATGTAATGGGGAACACAATGTACATGGAAACTGAAACTGAATTAAAACAAAGTAGAAATAAAGTTTTTACAGTAATGTTAGGGTGCCTGTTATATAGTGTTATGTGGCGCTGGTGTTCATGGTGGTGCATCTTAGTCTCCTTGTTAACTGTATGCTTTTGTTTGGTCACACACACCAGAACCCTCCCCACAACTTTTACTAAGATGCATTGTAAATGTAGGGATTGAGCTTGCCAAACCCCTTATACTGAGTTGAATGCAGGAGAATTGTGGCCTTCTTCTGACTGGTGAGCTCCCCAGTAAATACCTGTGAGCCTCTTACTGGCCAGAGTACACTACATAAGTAATAAAACCAGAGAGTGGTTCCCCCACAAGACAGAGAGAAAGCAGGGGGACCTCATCTCAGAATGGCAAGATAAAATGTGACACTTTTTCCTGACCGATGAAGATGGTCACCTTGTTGTGGTGGTCAGGCTTGATCATAATTCAGCTGGATGATGAGACTAAGAACCAATCCAATAATTAATAACAAGTAAGAATATTGGAGTTATTTGAAATAATTACAGGCTTTAAAGCAGCAGATTGGGGGGCGGGCACTGGTACCTTAACTGTATGCTTTTGTTTGGTCACACACCAGGTGCCTCCCCACAAATTTTACTAAGATGTATTGTAGATGCAGGGTTGAGTTTGTCAAGCTCTTTACACTGATTTGAATGCAGGAGAATTGTGACCGTCTTCTAATTTGTGATGCTTTTTCCTGACTGATGGAGGTGGTCACCTTGTTGTGATGGTCAGGCTTGATCATAATTCAGACTAAGAACCCCTCCAATAGTTTATAACAAACAAGAATATTGGAGTTATTTGAAAAAAATTGCAGGCTTTAAAGTACTGTGTGTGGGGGGGGGGGGCACCGGTACCTTAGCTGTATGCTTTTGCTTGGTCACACACCAGGTGCCTCCCCACAAATTTTGTTAAGAAGCATTGTAAATGCAGGGGTTGAGCTTGCCAAATCCTTTATACTAATTAAAATGAAGTAGAAATGAAGCTTTTACAGTAATGTGAGGAAAACTTTTATGTGGCCCCAGTGTTCTGGGCACTGGTTAGACTGAGGGTAGCACAATTGGACAGTGTAATCAGCTATCAGATTATGCTATCTAGGAGATTTTTAGATAATGGTTTACCCATTGTACAGAAAAACTGAAAATGAATTAACCCTTAGGCTGCCGACAGAATCAGAATATATAGGAATTTTGGACTAATATATCAGTCTGCGGCCCTGTAAGGGTTAAAACAAAGCAGAACTAAAGCTTGTGCAGTGATGTAAGGGCACCTATTGTGTGGCTTTAGTGTTTTATTTTTAAGGATAAAAACTATTAGGACCACCATGGGCCTATTTTCAAAGTTGTCCTGTGAGTAAGTATGTTACAGTGACTTTGACCTTTACAGATAGGTGGGCAAACCCATTCCTTAGTATTGGCATTGACAAACAGGAGTGCAGACATAATGTATGGAGCAAGACAGCAGATGTTGATCCAGGGAAGGCTGTTACATTGTTAGATGATCATTCAGACAGTCAGATTCCATTCAGTTACAATTATAAATGTTGGTGAATTCTGTTTGTGGTATGGTTTTAAATTCAGACAGACTTTTGCTGCTATGAGATGTAGGAGACAAGGAGTTCAAGTTTTTGAAACGACGTAATCAAGGATCATTTTCCCATGGTTTGTTTGTGCCCTTGGGACATGGAGGCCCCAGTTTTTGATCTCTCATATAACATACTTGTTTTTGGAAGAATTGTTTACTAAGTTCTGGTATCTGGTTATCTGGCCCTTAACTATTTTATAAGCCATGATTGCCTTGGCTTTTTCCCTTCTGGTTTTGAGAGAATTCCAGTTTAGTCTATTGAGCATTTCACAGTGGTGCATGTGGTACAGGCATCTCAGGATGAATATTATGGTAGATTAGATCCATTCTTTCTAGTAAGTAGTTGTTTGCATACTGGGAGGCTATGCTTCCATACTCTTGAATTGGCAGCAGGAGCAGTGTTTCTAGAGTCCATCTGGCTTTTTTCGGTATGTTGCAAATGCTACAGCAGAATGCTCTCAGCATGGTATTCACTTTTTTCACCATTGATTTAATATGGTTCTGAAAGCTTAGGGTATTGTCAATTTCTATTCCTAAGTAGTTGTATTCTTTCGTTTCTTTGATGGCAGAGTCATCTGGGAACTGGATCTTTAGCTCCCTGGTGTCTCTGTTGTTTATGCTTTCTTGTGGAAGGGAATATATTGGGTCTTTTTTTTCTACTTTGGACCATCTTTCCTGAGACAAATCACTTTTAGAAGGTATCAAAGTTTGATTGGAATTTTGTCTCCATTTGGGAGAAATCTGTCGCTCTCATGATGATGACTCTTTTGTCCATATAGAGTTTTATCTTGGACTGATGTATACAGCCAGTGAGGTCGTTCTTATAAACCAGGAATAACAGGGGACCCAGTGTTCATCCCTGTGCCCCCCCCCCCGAACAGGTACCCTATCTCTAACAGGGTTTTGTCTATGGCTACTGACTGCTTGTGGTTGGCTACAATATGAACCAGGAGTTCATTTCTGCTGCAGCTGCCATTTTACTTAGTTTTTATAGGAGGATGTTGTGGTCCACCATGTCAAATGTCTTTGAGAGGTCCATGTGCACCATTCCAACAGAATCCCCATTGCTCAGGGCTCCCACAACTTCCCCAATGAAGTCTATAAGCGCAGTAGATGTAGACTTGCCTGGCCTGAGTCCTGACTGGTGAACTGTCAGTATGTTGTATTTTTCAAAGTACAAGGTTACCTGCTTGCAGACAATTTTTTGAAGTAATTTTGATATCATGGATAGTAGGTGCCTCCTCAATGGGCATACCTTGTCGGGGCCTGGGTTTCAGCCAGGGCTGGATGTGCCACTGAGGTACCTGCCCCACCATGGGGGCCTCAAAAGGAGAAGGTGTGCCCTGCTGAAGAACAGAGAATGAACAACAAGATGCCTATTGGAGCCAACAGGAGTTCAACCTCAGAGTTGGAGGTATGGAAAGAAGAGTAATGGTGGGGGAATTCCCAAGGAGATGTTGCCGTCTCTTATATTATCTTCAGTCACCAGGTAAGGGAGTGTATCTCTGGCCTTGGGAGATAGATACCCCCAAGTGTCATGGTGACTGAGCCCTGTCCCAAGTTGCTCATCTGTTGGGCTGGTAACATTTAGACAGGGGCTGGCACCCAGGTACAAAATGTTAAAAGAGCTATGCAAGGGTATGAGGAGAGACAAAAGAGGTTCTGATGCATTCTACTGTAAACAGTTGTGAGAGTATCACACTCAAATTTGTGTGGTGAAACTAATTAATTGCCTCTGGATTTTCCCCAAGTCTGCCATCAAGTACCCTGCCAACCTCTGTGGAAATTGATTTTATTCCAATGAGAAGGGAATTTACCACAGATGGGGTAGGGTGACTCTGCTGTGTTTTCTGCCCCAGTCCCTACAAAAATATTGTAACCCATACCAGTCCAACAGGAGCTGGACTGTAAATACTTCATGGGTTACATACCATAGGTCAGGTCTGTCACACTGGAATCAGGGGCAGGGTCACAGAGTTATGTAAGGCCCATGGGCCCCAGTTTTCTCTCACTACCCGCAGGACATCTTCAACCCCACCCCCATTCTCTTTGGAACTGCAGCTGTAGAACTGGACAGGCACAGAGGTGATCGGGAATCCTGGAGGGGAGTTAAGCCTGGCTCCTTGCCAGATCTTTGTGGCAGGAGCTACTGGTCTTATCCCATGATCCCAGCCCCAGGATTAGCTGCTGGGTCAGGTGTGGGATAAAAAAAACAAAACAGCTCAACCGGGCACACCGTACAAGCTCTCTGACCCAAGGACAGGCAATAGGGTCTGAGGTGAAAAAAGTTTTCATTGCTAGTAAGTAGTGTATGTGCAAATATGTTAGCAGAACCAGAGCTCTGTTTTTGAAATTTGGCTGCACACCCACACCCTTTATGGGTCGCAGACTCCAGGGTAGGCAATGGATTTTGGACTCAATGCCAAACGCACCATCAGTTGCATATGAAAGTGATTCCCAGACCCAAGACATGCAGCAAGGATGGGAAATATCACAAACAAACCCCCAATGCCATCATAGAGTTTGTGCATGCACATACAGCACAGAAACCGCACCAAAGCTCCAGTATCAAATAGGGAATCACGACTTCTCATTTAGCCACAGTCATAGCCCCAGGACAGGCAGCAAGGTTGGTACCTGTCACCATAAGTTCTGTGGGGAAGCAGTAGGAGGATGCACAAAGATAAAAACTTTAGTTTTGAATATGTAAACAAACATGGTGGCCAGATACTCAGAAGGTGGGATGTGGAGCTGAAAGCCTCATTCAGAAACTGCAGCTGCCAAGCTTAGTGGAGACTGGAAGCACAGAAGTGCACTTGAACTGAAGAAATACCAAAGAGGAGGGTGTACTTGAGGAACACCAGAAGGAGAAGGGGCACCAGAGTTGGAGAAGACTGATTAGCCTACAGAGTGTTTCCCAGAAGGGAAGTCAA
Source organism: Neoceratodus forsteri (assembly GCA_016271365.2). Lineage (NCBI taxonomy): Eukaryota > Metazoa > Chordata > Ceratodontiformes > Ceratodontidae > Neoceratodus > Neoceratodus forsteri. The sequence goes on along the minus strand of CM057456.1, from coordinate 1,778,070,030 downwards.
ATCCAGCCATCAGATCCTGGTCTCACAAGGACCCACTCCTACCAAAGGTTCCAAGGGAGCCAAGAAGATGATGCAGCAGGAGAACACCTGCTGAGTGTGAACCCCTGCAGAGAAGAGCACCACAGTAAGTTGTTGCCATCCTTCACCTACTGGCAGGGTGTAGGTGTCTTATCCCCCCATCAAGAGGTTCTATCAGGACTGCACCGAAAGCACCATACTGCTTACATACCTTGATCGTGGGAAGGGCAGGTAAATGCATCTATCTGTGCATGGTAGTTCCCATTGCCTTCTGCAGATTTTGTAAGAACTTTATACAGCTAGGCCCAGATATTCAAAAGGGTTGCTCCATGCGCAACAGGGTTGCGCATGCGCAAGTCCTACATTGCGCCATTCTGCGATATTCAGCAGGAGGCAGTTGCTCCACTGGCAACAGGTTGCGCAAAAGAGCAATGCAAATGAATGCATGCTCAACAGGAGGGGGAGGAACCATGCATAACCTGCGCAACCTGATATTCAGTCGGGTTGTGCAGAGTTGTGCATGCGCAACCCCCAACCTGCGCCTGCACAACCTTGAGCCAAAAAAAAAAGGATCAAGTTGAGGGCCACCACAGGTGAGCTGCTGTGTGCAGGGCACAATACAGCAGCACCACCCTGGCTGGCCCCCAGCATTCGTCTGTGCCCCCCACCAGCAGCCCGATCGCAGACATCACAGTTATGAAACCCCCCCATCTCCCACAGCCCGATCGCCGGGCGGTACAAATCAACCCCCCACACACCTCTCCACAGCCCGATCGCGGGCAGTACAAAACATGAACCACATGACAGTCCAGATTTGTGAATCATTCACAAATCTGGACTGTCATACGGTGTGCTGCACGCCCATTGGCTGTAGCTCTGCACCACGGCGTGCAGCCCTACCGGACAGTCAGTCGGCGGGCGGCGGGCGGCAGGCGGGTGGATGCTGTCGCTCACCGGCCGCGGGGAGCGGGTGAGGGCTTCGTGGGTGGGTGGGGGGACACTAGACACCAGGGAGATGTTTGGGGGTTGTGCTGGACATTCTGCCCGCGATCGGGCTTTACGTGTCCACTGGACCACCAGGGAGTTATTCGGGTTGGGGGAGGGTTACATTCTGCCCGCGATCGGGCACTGGGGGTCATAAGGTTCTGCCCGCGATCGGGCACTGGGGGCCATACAGGTTCTGCCCGCGATCGGGCTGTGGGAGATGTGTGGGGGCGATATGTACGTGTTCTGCCCGCGATCGGGCTGTGGGAGATGTGTGGGGTGTCATGTAACTGTGATGCCCGCGATCGGTGCTGCATTAGGCGTCGTCCCTGACGGCTGCTGCCTGGCAGGGTGGCCAGGAGCAAGTCCTCAGGAGCGGCGACCTACATGCAAATGGCATGCAAATGGAGCATAAATAGATGCAAATGGCCCCTGTGCCTTGCATAAATTATGGCCCCATTTGCATGTCACCTTTGAATATCAGAATTTTGCATGGCATGGTACTATCTGCGCCCACCGCAAGTTTAATGCTCAACTCTGGCAACCTATGAAGCGCATGTTCCATTGCGCCATGCAAGTGTTGTGGAGCCGGGGATATTCAAAGGAGTTGCTCAACAGCGCAACTCCTTTGAATATCACCCCGGCCACACCCCTGCGCAACTATTTTGAGCAGCGAAGGGGCTTGCGCCTCAGACTGGTGCAGTTTGAATATCTGGGCCCTAGTCTCTAAGAGCCAAATACTGTATGTTAAGTATGTAGAACTCTGTCTCCCTTTACCATGTGATTAAAAAGTAGTTTTATATCTGTTTTTGTGTCATTCCACCAACTAAGTTGGTCATCATACATACAGAATACCATGGATCTGGTCTGTAGCAATTGAGACAATTTTAATTTAATTCCAGGGAGTTCCAATAAGGAAGTGTTTAATCTCCATCTACCTTTACCACTTGACGGAAGAGTGGGGCCCATGTGAAAACTAAAACCTAGAAGCAGAGGATCAGAAAATTCTACTGGAAATAATTTAATGAGATAAATTAGTGGAAACAAAAAATAATCTATCCTGGTGAAGAACTGATTCCTAAAACAAGTCTTTCCACTGCTCAGGTATAGAGAGTGATATGCATCTGCTAAGTCAGCAGTTGACAAAATATTTTCCAGGGAAACAACATCGCAGTAGATCTTTTTTTGTTCAGACCCCTGAGTTCTCACATCCACATCACAGTTGAAATCTCCGCCAAAAAAAAACATTTCTAGCTCTAGGCAGGTATGGCTGTATGTTTCAAAACAGGCTGTTCTGGCAGATTTCTTCTGCAGTGCATATACATTCATTATTATTAACAGGGCTGACCCGTACATAAAGTCCAGCAAAATAAGCCATACTGAGCCAAACATCCTCCAGCCAAATTATTATGAAATTGGCATTTTTAAATAAGATTCCAATTCCATCAGCTTTGTCTTCCCCTGTAGACCAAAATGAAGGCCCTCCTGTTCTATGCTTCTTAAAATGAGCAATATCAAAGAGAGATGATATGCATGTCTGTTGTAAATGAATAATATCAACATTTGATTTATACAGAAAAGAAAAAGCAACTTCTCTTTTTTATAATTCTTGATATTACAAGTATTAAGAGAAGCTATGTTAAGATGGACCATAGGAAGAAAATAAACTGTAATAAGACCTGAAATAACAGAAACTTACTTATCAGTTCAAGTAACAACTCCCTGCAAAGAAGAGGTTGATCTTTATTTATTTATTTAGATTTGGATTAAATACCTTTGAGCCATAGGCTCATTTACAACAATTCCAAGTCGGATAACAAAATACAGAGACGAAAGTTCAAAGTCAAGTGAACAATATACAGAAAGAAAAAGAAATGGTTACTGTGACATAGACAGCCAGCTTTGAGTGCTCGAGTGCTGTATTAATTTTTGTTATTACATATAAAATACGTGAAGGGAAGGGTCAGTTCAAGGAAAAGGCTGTCTTACTGGAACTGACACATCAAAACCCCCAAGGGATAAGTTCAAAGGACAGGAGGTATTTTAAACTGTAGAGATCTGGGGTGCAATTACCTTGTCAATTTGCTTTCATCCTGTAAAATAAGATTAGCCATTCATAATTCCCTCAGGGAGATCCTCTGACTTGCATATTTGCCATGAAGGAGTTGTGGGGAGGAGTGTCAAGAGAGGCCAGAATGGAACATTGAAGTGGTTTGATGTCTGAGCCAGGGAGGACCCAGATGGATTTGGAAGGTCCAAAATACATTCCCGGGGAACCCTTGAATTACATCAGAAAGACCTGAGGTGTAGATTCCAAGGTCCAGATGGGATTAAAGAGGCCAATACACTTTTGCTTTGAATACAGTGACTTAGATCAAATAAACTTTTGAGATATATGTGTAGCAGAACAAAAACCAGTTCTGACCAGTTAACCTGTGGAGAGGAAAGTCAGTGAGGTCATTTCATATGTTTTTTCAAATATTTTATTTGGAGACCCTGTATTGTAAAACATAGAGTTTGATACACCAAGATGGAGTTAGTGACCTCATGAGAAGGCCGGCTCAGAAGTGTGTTTAAGTGCTGAAAGAACCTGACAGAGACACACACAAGAAAATATTTCTGACTGACACAAGAGAATATTATCTGACTAAGGGAGAATCATCACAGCACTGAAAGAGAGTAAGATCAGACCAGTCTAAATATATGTATTGTAGGAACTGTACTTTTCCTGTTTAAAGGCTGTATGTGTTGGGATATATATTTTGTTCTGTAATTATTGTTCTGTTTTGATATTTTTAAAGTAAAGATATTTTTTTTTACAAAAATGAAACTGCTGGAGTGCCTTGACAATTCTTTTTATTTTAAGTGGAGCTTTTAAAGGTTATAAGTACACTGTGTATGGGCTTATTGTATACCAAACTGGGAAATGGACAGAGTTCTCTAAAAGTCTTGCATTGAGTTCTAAGGTTCATTTGAAAAACCTGGTTGGGTGCCTGTAGGCAAAGATATGTGGCCCCCCTGAAGACAGAATTATCTGAGCCTGAGAATTGGGTAAGCTAACAATAGGTTATCAGTTTGAATCCCTTCAGAGCTTGAGACTAAGGTGACTTAAACCCACAAAACAGACAAGAGGGTTACCTTGTCTGTTCACTGTATACAAATCATACGCTCAGAGGTTGGCACTTTGGGAGTAGAGGGTTGACCGGTTGAGCGAGTTTGTGACAGTTACAAGTAAGCACAAGAAATGTAAAAATTAACAGTCGCTGGCAAAAAAAAAAAAAAAAAACCAGTATGATTGGTTACAAAAGTGCAATCAGTTAGTGCAAGGGATAGCAACAACAATGCTGTAAAAGTGTGGAAATACTCTCATGCAAACTTGGGGACAGCAACAGAGCCCAGGTTAGGACTTTATAGTAGAAAGAGTAGAAGCCAGGGAGGCATTGTCCAGTAGAGGGGAGAGGAGGTTGGTAAGGGTGGGGAAAGGAGAGGAGGTAAGACAAGACAGTAGGGGGAGCTGAGAAGGTAAAAGACCCATCAGTGACAGGGTTATAGTTAAGAACTGGAGGCAGCCTCATGTGCCAGAAGACTGTGGAGTCCAGATTTGAACTGACTAATTCTGCTTCAACCAAAGAGTTCAGGAGGAAGGTCATTAAGCCATCTAAGACCATGGTAGGAATGGGATCATTGTGCAAGCATGGTGTGCTTAAAGGGCACAAGAAACACCCGTTTGGTCACACTTCACTTCAGATCTTTACTTCTTGGACCTTCTTTTTGGCCTACCACTTTCCTCCTCAGTTTCGGAGGTAGTCTGTGATCTTGCAGAAAAGACATTAGATTCTGTCTGAGCCTCCCCAGTTCTTCTGCCACTGTAGAACTTTGAACTTATTCTGAAGAACCAGCAGGGGAGGTTGCTTGTTTTTGACTGTGGACCTGGTAACTCTCAGTCAATCAACATCTTTATTTATGCAGGCAGGCACCATTGAGCAAGCTCATTTACAAGGTGGACCTGCGGTCCTACAGTAATAATAATACAGAAAGACAAGTTACAATAGTACAAACAGTAAAAATAGCTACTATTATAGTAAAAATGCACATTTACAGGTAATATACATTGAACATAGAACTACAAGAGTCGTGGATAATGAACTTGTGCTGGATCCAAGCCCCAGAACTGTGCATTTTGTAGTGGGAAATGTTAGGGAGAGGGTAGGCATACCAGATAGAAGATATCAAGTGCATAATGTAGGGAGAGGTGGGGAATAGGGGTGCAAGTGAAGAGGACCCAATTGTTAGAGCAGAGTGAGGGATTGGGAGGGCAGAGGACCGTATGAAAGGTGACAAAGTGATTTTTGCCACAAAACGTGGCGACATATGGAGGACAAAAGCTGCCATTGTACTAAGTGCAAGAGGAGGAATATAGTAGCAGGGGCATAACTGGGAGGGTCCTGGAGGTTGGGGCAGAGGGAGGTGTTGGATGGACAAGGGACCGAATATTTTTTGGGGCGAAAGATGATAATTATCCCCAAGTGTGGTAGCATGTACTAGAATCAGGCTGCAGCTGTTCAGAGCATCAAAGAATAAGATATGGGAGTTCGGCAATAAATCCTGTGGATCTGTTGGTGGGCATGCTAGATGCAGAGGCACACATTTCAGCTGGGGGGCCACCATTTGCGGGCCGCTGTTTAAAGGAGGGAGGGAGGTTAGTAAGTGTCTAGTAAAGCAGTTGCAAATTTCCATAATGCCATCACGGTAAAGCCTTTTGAACAAAAGGGTACTTACTGGGGTTTTCAGCGTAAGTATTTTATGAGTTTTATTTTACATTGATGGGAGTGCGAATCCAAAGGTGGCTCTCCCGACTCGTGTGAGTGCCCTGGGTATATTTAGCAGGAGTTGTGAGCAGCTTCTAAGGGAATAATTCCTGAGCACAATCGGAGACAGACAGTCGACGATGTATTGAGGGAGTTTGCCACTGAGGGCTCTAAGTGTCCAGAGTGCTGCATTAAAGTTGCGCCTATAGTGAAGTGAGGTCCAGCCCATGGCGCATATAGTGCAATGATGGGTAGAGAAGAGGAGGTCAGTGATGAAGGTGATAGCTCTGTGGTAGAGCATATCCAATTTTCCAAGATAGGAAGCCGCACAGCTACTATATATGAAGTCTGCGTAGTCAATTAAGGACAGGAACGTGGTGTGGACTAGTCATTTCTTTGCATCTGCTGTAAGAAGTCTTCTTATCCTGTAAAAAAGGCCAAGTCTTTGCCTTAATTTTTTCAGCAAGTCTTCCAGGTGGTCAGTGAAGGACAGTTTACAGTCAATCCAGACCCCAAGATATCTGAATTTCGGAATATACTCTAAGCACTCTCCCAGCATCGTGGTTATTATTATCGGGGTTACTCTCCTATGAACCACTGTCATGCTGTCAGGTGGAGGGGGCATGAAAGCCTGCGATTCTGGTAACTCATCTGTCCCCATAGGTTGTTGTGTTACATCATCTTCTTGGGTCTGAGAATGTTCAACCAGCCTACTGTTATTGACCACATTCTCATCCATCTCTGGGTTTGGAGGGGTGCAGTAGAATCCAAGGGTGTCACCATCATATTGGGCTCAGGGTACAGCTACAGGTGTCTGTTGTACACTGGGTGCAGGGGGCATTCCTTTGGAAGATCCTTCTCAGTCTCCAGACCTGCCCACAACTGGGAGGGGGTTCATACTAGATTACTAGATGTTTAAGCCTTTCTAACCAGATGTTCTTGGTCAGATCCATCATCCCTATTTCTCGCAGCCAATGGGCATTGCTGGTATGTAATCTTTCTTTTTTTTTTATACAGATTGCACCGTAATGAATTGTGAAAAGTGAAACCAACATGTCCAAAATCCCTGCATAACCACAATGTAGCTGGTCACATGCACTACTTAGGTGAGTCTGTACCTGCTGACCGGCATAGAAACATACCCCCCGCCCCCATTCTATATCGAAAAATATTTACCAGATTTGTCACACCTGCATCAGATTTTTTTAGTTTGACTTCAAAATGCTAACCCCCTGTCCAGATCTTCTTGATGTCTAGTAGTGGTTCTGGCTGCCCCAGGATTTCACAGTGCTTGTTCAACCAGTAGTGCATTTCACTGATATTCACTCCTGATTAAGAAACAAGATGGTCACGTTTTAAGTTTGGGGTTTTATTAAAGGTATTGCTATAAATGGATTCCATAGTGGTGAGGTTTTCAGCTGTTGATAATTTACCCAGAAGCAATTCAGACTTTGAGCACACTTAAAACTAACATCAAAGGTGTCCTCGCTGAAGATGTGGATAAGGGCGTAAATTTCTGATAACAAAAATATTGCACTGAGTCCTTCAGTAGTTATATAGCCATGTAGATTCTATCAGGATGTACTGACAAGCCACCTCTGTATTTTCATCTTACATCATCTCATCTCATCTAGGGATGGGTTCTGTACACTGTTTCAAAAAAATCTGAATACCTGGGCCCAGTGCTGGGATGTCTGGACTGATTATTTGAAGGGCCAGGCTGAGAATCATCCCAATGGGTATTTGTCTCCCCTTGTTCCTCCTCCCAGGAAGATCCCCTGCAGGAGCTTGGTTATTAGGTATGTCAGCCTGTGAAACAGTCTTTTTAAAAACTTCACACTGCTCAGGGTTAGTATTAGTATAGGGTTAATATATAGTACATTATTTATTTATTTATTTTTTAAAGTCTGTTTATTAAAGTTTTCATCATACATCCACAAGGAAAAAGACAAAATACACACTACCTTTGATACAGGATGGATAAACAAAGTACACATGGACAGACAAGAAGATGAAAAAGAAAAAGGAACAAAAACAATACAATACAATACAGTACACCTGGTTATTTCATTTATACATCACATTAATTCCATTTGTGTTGTTACACTATTACCATATCATGACCAAGTGTGTGGACTTATCCCCAAAATCCTGTACATCCCTAAGCCCCCCACATCCCTCATGTGTCTTCCCCTATCTAATAGCAGAGAGTGGCCCCCACGCCTCATCCTGACTGAATACGCATGAGTGGAGTCCGAATTAAGCTCAGCAGAGCACCAACAAACACTTATTCGCACCCCTTGTCCTAACTCCACTGGGGTATCTGTATTCCTTTCCCATATCCTTCTTACACCGAAACCTAGGCATCCCACCCTGTGCGTAGCATTATACTGTCAGAGATGCTCAGCATCGCCAGGAACGGAGCCCACTCCCTCATAAACCTCTCCTCTCCTTCTCTTACTGCCCAGGTGAATCACTCCAGGGCCAATGACTGTAAAACCAGCCTTTTCCAGTCTGCTATTGTGGGCCCATTTCCAGTCACCCACATGTTCTGAATGCAGTGCCTTGCCAACACAAGCAATACCCTTGCCCACCTGGGCAAGATTTGCCACTCCTCCTCCTCCCCAGCTTTCCTTTCCATCTGGAACAGACACACCAGAGGATCCTGGGATAACCGACCCTCGATCCCCTTGTTGACCTCCTGAACTACCTTCTTCCAAAACTTAACCAAGACTAGGCATGTCCAGAAACAATGGTAGAAGGTACCCAGTCCTCCAACACATCTCTTACAATTCGGGGATACCCCAGGGTGCATCTGGTGCACTGCAACTGGTGGCCAATAAGCTCTGTGCAGAAATTAAAAAAAAAACTCTTTGAATTTATTGCATACCATAATACACTCGGGCATCCCCAGTATCCTTTCCCAATTAGCGTCAGATATCTGCAGGCCTAGATCCCTTTCCCAAAGGGCTTTTGTGGGGCCTGTTAAATCTGGCTTTATTCAGCCTATCCTGACTAGCAGCCTTACCGATAAATCCTTTCAGATCTTTCCCGGCCTGGCTTAGAATCTGCTCTAACTTATTTGGACTCATCCCCACAGTTACCCCCTTACTCAGTCCCCTGACATATGCTGTAACCTGAAAGTATCTAAATAGATGTGAGGCCCCTAAGTTTATCCCCCTACTGATCTTATTAAACTCGATCAACTCCCCTTTCTCCAGCAAGGTTCCCACACATACCACACACCTTTTTTCCCAGTCCATGAACCCTCTATCCTCCATACCCGGGATAAAAAAAGGATTCCCTGCAATTGAGAGCAGGATTGTTTCTCTCTGAGCCAGTCCCTTTCGCCTCCAGGAATGATCCCAGGCCTCCAATGTCTCCCGCACCAATGGATTAACTTTCCCCATTCTCCTGTACGCCTGTAGCCTCTTACTATGTAGATACTCTGACAGTCTCCCGGGAACCCCCTCTTGTTCTAATCCCACACAACTAGCCACCTCCGGCTTATGGATCCAATCCATTACACTCCTAAGCTGCACCGATCTATAATAAGTCCCCAGGTCTGGGAAATTAAGCTCACCTCTAGTTCTATCTGTCTTAAGTCTTGCTAGGCTTATTCTGGGTTTTCTTCTCTGCCATATGAATTTGACAAACCCCTTCTCCAACCTTTTAACATCCCTCTGTATTAGTCTCACCTGCAGCATTTGCATCGGGTATAGTATCCGGGGTATAATATTCATTTTAATGAGGTTTATCCTCCCAATCCAAGATATGGATAGATGCAGCCACCGCTTCAAATCCGCAAGAATCCCTTTAATTAATGGGTGATAATTTAATCTGTACAGGTCTTCCCACCTTCTCCCCACATGTAGCCCTAAATATTTAAAGTCTGACTTAACCACGCTGAAACCCCTCTGCTGCACCTCTGGACTGATATCTGGAAATCCCATTATTTCTGACTTCTTCACATTTATCTTATACCCAGAGAAGTCTGCAAATTTTCCAATAATATCCATCAGGTGTCTCACCGAGTCCCTATGTCCCCTAGAAGAAGAAGCATATCGTCGGCATAGAGCGCCACTTTATGCTCCCTCCCTTCCCCATCCCTCACTCCGACCATGCCCTCATGCCGACGTATCGCTAGCGCTAGAGGTTCGATTGCCAGGGCGAACAATAAAGGCGAAAGCGGGCATCCTTGCCTGGTCCCTCTCTCTAATTCAACCTTTTCAGATAAACACCCATTCACCATTACCCGTGCACTGGGCTTTCTGTACATGGATTTAACCCATCCTATATATGTATCCCCCAAACCAAACTGGTCCATCACCTCGAAGAGGTAATCCCACTCCACCCTATCGAACGCCTTTTCGGCATCCATAGAAAGTATCCCCATCCTGGTTCCAATCTGCCCTGCCCTCCAAATAATATTCAACAACCTTCGTACATTGTGATAGGACTGCCGTCCCTTAATGAACCCGGTCTGGTCTGGGTGGATCACATCCGGCAAACAGTCCTCTAACCTCATGGCTAATACTTTAGCCAAAATCTTCATATCCACATTAAGGAGGGATATCGGGCGGTAGTCTGAGCACTCCAGCCCCTCCTGTCCACCCTTACGGAGCAAACAAATATTCACCTCATAACATGAGTCAGGCAGTGTTACCATCTGCTCCTCCTCTCCTCTCTCAAAGACTTCCTTCAATACATCTGCCACTGACCCCCCCCCCCAGGATCCTATAGTACTCAACGGGGAATCCGTCTGGTCCCGCTGCCTTCCCTTCCTGTAGTTTCTGTATGGTCCTTAATATTTCCTTCCGTGATATAGACCGATTTAAACTCTCCTTCTGTTCCTCTGTAATCCTCGGTATGGGTAGTCCATCCAAAAACTCCCGAATGTCTTTTATCTGGTCAACTCGCTCTGCCGTATATAATTTCCCATAAAACTTCGCAAAGCACTCAGCTATATCTTTTGGCCTTACCTTAATTTGCCCCACCTCTCCCTTAATTTGTGAGATCCTGGTTGGGCCCCTTCCCCCTTTTATCAGCCTTACCAGCATAGGGCCAGGTTTATTTCCCCATTCAAAGACATGCCTCTGGCAGCCAAACCACGCCTTCCCTGCTTCTTCCCTCAGTAGGGAGTTTAAAGCTTCCTTCGCCGTTGCCAGCAGCTTCAAAGCTTCCCCGTCCCCCCACCCTCTTTTCCAGCTCCTTCACCTGTCTTTCCAATTCTACCCTCTTATTCTTTTGTTGCTTCTTCAATTTACCAACATAAACCATAATGACCCCTCTCATAAAGGCTTTGCCCGCCTCCCAAAGGATGCCCTTAGAGACCTCCTCCGTATTATTTGTCTCTACATAGAACTTCCACTGCTCCCTTAGGTGTTCCTTAAATGCCTGGTCTTTAACCAGATATGCTGGGAATTTCCAGGTTGATGGACCTCTCTCCCCACCTCTTCCCATGAGTCTCAGCACCACCATAGCGTGATCCGATAGAAATAGGGGGCTGTGGCTTATTTCCCTTATCCTCCCCAACCAACTCCTAGGGAGAAACATATAATCCAGTCGGGACCATGTTTTATGAGGGTTGGAATAAAAGGTATACTCCCGCTCAGTGGGGTTGATGGCCCTCCAGCTGTCCACTATGTCTAAGTCTGCTATGCCTGCTTGCCATTGTCCCATAGCCTCAGTTACCCATCCTTTCCCCTCCGAAATATAGCACATTATTAATGAGGACCACAACTGGTCAAAAAACAATGTTTTATAACTTGCCATCTTATTTTAATTCACTTCCTTCACCTTTAGCCTGTGTTGGAAATTTGTTAAATAGTTTTAGACATGCTCTGAGAAACTTTCTATTTTCCAGTTGCCAGTGTAAATGTTACTCTGCTTAGTTTCAGGTACTGGTGAAGTATATTTATTCTGGATGTATATTTTATATTGAACGTCTTATTGCTTACTGTACTTTGTTTAAATTCTTTGTATTGTATATCTGTTGGATGTTCTGGTCGCCCTTGAAAATGGGTCTTTGGCTCATTGACTTTCCAGAGTTTAAATAAATAAAACAAACATATTATTTAATTCAGAATTAAGTACCATCTCCTTTTGTAGAGATGGAGTACTATATTAGTACAGGGGAAGCAAACCAGAGCTATATCTTCCCATTTTTCTCTGCTTTTACATTACTCCAGACTCGCCTTCTTTTTTGCCCTCTAAAATCCAAAGTCTACTTTAGCTGGAATGGGCTCCCCTTTCACTTGTTCTGTTGATTTGCACTTGACAAACCCCTGTGTACTCACCACTGTTCTTTGCATACCTCCTCTCCCTCCATTCTCTTGATGCCAGGTGCCTTTTCCACTGTCAGAAATAAATACTCTGCACTCCAGGCATAGAAATAAAACCACTTCATTTTTACTGATTCAGATATATTGTAAACACTTACAAAATAGTGTGATAATTTCATATGGAATCCACATACCTACATACAAGACATCCCAGCGCTTTGAGGCCTCCAAGGACCTCTTCGTCAGGGGTTGCGGAGTATTTATTTCAGATGTTTGCTACTTTTTCTCCAGCACCTGACTTTATTGAGATCTCCCTTCTGCTTTCATGTTTGGCCTTTTCCACTGTGCCTCCTTATCTCTAAATTTTGGTTTGTCTCCCTCCCCTCATATCTTGCTTCTCTCCTCACTTTCTCTTCTATCTCTTACTCCTTTTGCAATGCTTGTTTGTGCTCTCTCACTCTCCCACCAATGAAGTCTACTGCTGGCAAAGCTGCTTTCTCATTCTACTTCCCTAAACTATGGGGCTCTTTCCCCTCTTCCATTTGCTCTGCTCCTTCCTTTCACATTCTGAAATCTCTCCTCCATGATTTCTCTATTCACTTCTGCAGTTGCTTCTGATATTACGGCGGACCTCTGTCACCTGCCTTCCACCCCACACTGACACTAGTACAGTCTCTCTCCACAGTTTACATCAGTCACTATTTGCCTCATATAATTGTTTTGTTACTCAGTGTTTAATGTTCTTTTGCCTGTTTTGTATTTTACTGTAAGGTAATTTACTGTATGACATTTTATTCTTTAGGCATTTCTTGTATTTACATGTTTTGTTATACTTCTTTTTATTTCTGTATTATTTTTGTACACTGTACTTTGTATGTGTTCTGTTCTCCTCCCCCTCTACGAGGTGATACCAGCTCCATATGACTTTCTGGTTAGAATTTTGAAATAAATAATTAAATAATAATAAAAAAATATCAAGGTATGTGTTAGTCATCGCTGTGGGTGTTTGTTTATTGGGCACTGACATCCCATCATTAGGCAAATCTCTGGGTCAGGAACTGCAGACTGTTGAACCATCCTCTGAGTCTTATCAGGTAAAGCAGTTTATCCCTAGGTAGAGCATCTTTGTTTTGTACAATATGAACTTGCACCATTACAATCCCTTTTTCTCCTGCACCATGGGGGGCTAGCTTAATGCCTCCTATCAGTCCAGGTCTGTCCTGCCAACATGGGATTCCCCTCAGAAATGGCAGGCATACTGTCAGAAATGGTAGCTGAGGAAATGGATGTATCTAAACCTGCAGGGTTAAAGTAATTTCCATGATACACTGTAGTCTCTTCTCAGCGGACTCATCCAGGTCTACACATTTCGGTGGCCACAATCTTGGAACAGACCCTTGTTCAACAATGGCATCCTACTGAGGGTCAGGAATCCATTTGCTACTCTTGTCTTGTGTCCAACCTTCTCCTCTTAATACTTTCTATGGTAACCAAGTTGGAGTCTTTGGTGATTATCCAGGGACATTAAATAAGTTGATTCGCCTACATATTGCTGTCAGACCTTCACTTTGATCTGTCTGCTTCTGTTGTTTGTCACTGCTGAGCCCTTTCAGATGCAGCTGATTGTCAATGAGAGGGGTAGCATTCTCTGCATCAACCACAACGTTCAGGTCAGGAAATTTGTTTCTGAATTAAAGCAGGCTGTTTAGCTCAGTAGGATACAGTCACAGCACTCACCACACATCTCTCCTTAGAGAAATAAGGACCACAGTCTCAAGACACTGTTCAAAAACCAGTTTTACTTTGTGCAAAAATTGCAGAAATCTTCTGGGTGCAAAATACAGAGTATAGATGAACTTCTCATGTTTCACCCAGTCGTGGGCTTTGTCAAAGATAATACCCTCTGGTGCTTTTCCACTTAAATAGCAGACTAATTCAAAAGTGCTCTAATCATGTGCTCCAATCATTTAAAGTGCTCGTGCTTAGATATATACAATGTCAGTCTGTACATAAATAGATAGCAAAAACACAATGAGCAACAAAACATTTAAAAACACTATCACCAGTGCATTGCAAGCAAACTTCCTCTATAGATAGCCACATTCATATCTGTAATATACAGTGCTGCTTTTCAAAACAACTGTAGTACATATTGTTGTTTTTCTCAGTCCATATGACTTCTTTATAGTATATTACTTTTATTACATTATTTTATTTCATATGACTACAAAGGGCAGACAGAGGAAGATAGAGTCTGTGCAAGAATATACAGTGTGTGTATATATATATATATATATATATATATATACACACACACATATGTATTTATAAATAGATATATAAAGCAGCAAGCAGACATGGTACGGGGGTTGGCAAAGAAACAGAAAGTTAAGATGGAGTATTTATTTTACTTAGAGGGGCTTCTTAATATTTTAGAACAGGTATTATTACTCTTATTATTGCTGATAATTACATGGGAGCAGGCCCTTAAGACAAGAGTCTAACATATAAAGGTTGTAGGTCAGGGTATTTTTCTTATCTTTCTAAATTTCTTATTTATGCATGTGCTGAAAATAGCCTGCACAACTTTTCTATATTGTGGGAAATAAAGAGTGCTCTGGGCATGGAACCCCACAAACCACAGGAACACTGTAATCAAGGTGCTGAAAAGGATATTCACATTTCCAAGAAAATATTAATTTCTCCAGTGCTTGGTATTTGAAAAGAAATGAGAGCCAGAAATAGACTGCCACTTCGTTTACATTTTTGAACTGATCCTTTATACACCTAGAAAGGCAAGAACAATAACACCAAGGGTCATATCTTTTCTAGGGTAATACATTCTCCTATTTTTTTGTGTGAAATCTTTATGGCTTTAACTCTAAGTGACTACTCAACCCCCCCTTTAATCCATGCACATTAACTTAAGATCTTTTCTGTCCAAAACTAATACATTCTATTTTTTAGGAATGGCTGCAACTCAATGTGGTCATTTAGGCCTTTCCTCTTATATGCACCCATAGTATAGATCCAGCAATTTTCTCTCATACTTAACATACCTTCTGTATCACCCCCTCTGGGGCCGAGTATTACACTCTCTAGATCTATGAACTTGAACCTGTGGTCCTGCTTATTTGTCACTCTATTCATGTGGATTGCCAACACATATTCCATGTTGCCATTTTTAATGGCTCTTATATGGTCCCCTATTTGATCTTTCCATTTTCTCTTTGTTTTTCCTATATAATAGGCTTCGCATTTGCAGAATGCCATGTACACCACATGGATAATATTACAATTTATAAATTGTTTTATATTGCACCCGATACCATTGTGCAGCTCTGCCATTTTCCCAGGCTGTTTAGTTGTTTAACTATATTTTAAAGATGCTTTTCTTTTGCTGTATCTTTCTTTATCCTCTGCCAGCATCCTCAGTAAATGTCTCTTTCTTTTTTGCACTTCGGATTCAAGCATTTATTTCTGCAGCAATACACCCTTAGCTTCATTGTTAGGATGTATATTTCTGCGGATGGGTGGGGGAGTGGTGGCAGAGGGAGCTATTTGTGTTTGTTGTACTTATAACTATAAAGAAACTAAAAAAAACACATATTTTCAAAATTCATACTTTCTGCCTCTATCAACTCTGCAGGATCTTTGTCCTCTGGAGAAGACAAGCTGGGGACAAGATCCTATCTCCAGCCTGCAACAGCACACCCTTATCCTCCTCCTCCAACTAACCTAGTGCCTAAAAATAGGCAATGTTTTGTCTAGTGTACTTACCCGGTAAACAAAAACAAAACAAAATAACCAGGCTCTACCATCTTCAAAAAAGGGCCAACTGCATTCCTCTCCAAGAGTATGGGAGTTCCTCCAGTATAAATGCCCACGCTAGGGTGGAATGACCACTCTTGGGTTGGAATTAGCTCCCTAGGTCACAAATGCCTACCAAAAGGCCAGAATGCCCACCCTCAGTTCCTAAATGGCTCCATGTGGCAAGAATGTCCACCCAGAGTGCTGGAATGGCCACCCCCTGTGACTAAATGCCCACCCTAGGGCTGGAATGACCACAATGCTTGTGAAATGTCCACCCTCTGTGCCTGAATGCCCATCCTATAGCCAAAATGCCAACCCTGGGTGTCAGAATGCCCACCATAGAGCTGGAATGATCACCTCCACAGCCAAAATTACCAACCATTAGAACCAAGTCAAAACCTGGATATGAGGGCAGCACAATGAAATAAGTGTCTACCTTAAAGGGAAGAGAGGGAGATGGAAAAAAGAGAGAGCAGTGTCTAAAATTCACTATAAAAAAACTACAAGGACTAAACTGGGGTGAACAATCTCAAAGGTAGATTTGATTTTGGATTTGCTAACCACCCATTTTTTGATTTAGATGAGGATTTGGATCAGAGTCAGTGAAATATTGGTTCAATAAACAAAATAAATACAAAATTATAAGGTGAGTTCTGATAATTGTATCCTTCAGAAGCAATGTAGACATTGATCTTCGGCTCCCTGGCCTTGCAACTGACTCTAAAGGTAGGATTTTTCTTTCCAGGGACCCTGAGGGGAAAGCCCTCACAGTGCATGCCAACCTCTCCCAATGCTTCCACAGAGAGTGGAACAGCTCTAAAACTCTGGTGGTGCCCAGATCTATGATGAGGCTATACAAATTTGATATGGATGACATGGGGGAAGTCTTGATATACCCCCCAACCCTGTCCTCTCATCTGTTATTGAAAAAAATCTGACCTTTGGTGAAGGAACATATCACCCTAACGGACCCGTCTGACAAGACCATGGACTCCCTCCTGAAGCTGTCACATGAACAAGTAACCATGACACTCAGGCTGGCTGTCTATTTTGCTTACACCACCTGGACTGTGGCAACTTGGTTAAAGCAGCTCCTGCCTGCCCTTGACAAATGCAAGTTCAAAGAGAAGACAGCCTGGAAGGCCCAACAAAAGCTGCAGTGCCCAGTCAAATTTGACCTTAATGATGACCACTCTGGCTTATAGGGAGTCTACCACAGCAGTCCTTGCTAGGAGGAATGTGTTATCATATTCCTGGTCCATAAGTGAGACCTTCAAAGGCCTGTATGCATTCTTTTCAATCCCTCTCATCCAGATAATATTGTTCAAACTGGAGATACATGGTGGGGGGGGGGGTCAAGATGATCCTAGTTGCCCCTACTGGCCTAGGCAGATATGGTTTCCTCTGCTGAATTGATTTTCAGCCAGCAAACCAAGTGCTCTGCCACTCCAGATGGACTTGTTGACTCAGCATCAGCTGGTCCACCCCAACCTGCGCTCTCTTCACCACCAGGCCTGGCTCCTGAAGAGATAGAAGTGAACAGGTATAATGTACCTCAGAAGGTCTCTGAAATACTTTGGGCTGCATGTAAATCTTCCACCACCTATTTCAGCATACCACAAAACCTGTAGGCACTCTTTAACTGGCACAGCTGCCACAGTTTAAGAGGTTTCTCAAAGGTATTCTGCTTACAAGGCCTCCCATTACGAAACCGGTGGCTCCCTGGAATATCAAAATTGTACTGGATATGCTCACTTGCATGCCCTTTGATCCTATTGCCATTTGTGACTTGAAGTTTCTCACTTGAAAAGCAGCATTTCTGGTGGTTATTGTGATACTCTGCCCCTTGCTTATGATTATTGTATGATATTGGTATTATAAATACATGGTCTGTGTATGACATTTCAGTGTGTGAGGAATTTGGCCTGTAACGTCAAGGTGTCAGTGGCTGAGAACTACAGGATGTAATTAAACTGACCAGGAGAACCATTTAATTGACTGCCTTGCAAAATGGCATTTTATTACCTTTTTATGACCTGCCCAGGCTTTTGAAGTTGAAACAAAATGTGACTTTATGACATCAGAAAAAGGACATCATTAGGCTGATTCCTGTTGGCTTTTTAACACCTTGGTGCCAGTGTGGGACTGTTAAGATCAAAGAGAAAATGTTTAATTAAAGGATGCCATATTTAGGAAATGTTTTTTTCTTCTGATGTACCATTACTTTTAAAATACCTCCTGGCAGGAAATTATGTTTGTAAGAATTAATTCTAAAAGGAGGAGCTGGATGACTCACCAAGGGGGTGGTGAGATAGAGTTGAAAATGTATCATTGTTTCTGAAATGGGTGATGTTGGGCTCTGAAGAAACAAAGTTCTGTCTAACTAAAAGAGCACGTAGAAAGGTAATAGTTAGAAAGCAATTACATCTTTGTGGTAGGAGTATTGTTCTGAAACTTCCTTTTTGTTTTATAAGATTATAAGTTGTATGATATTTTGTTCTGTGTTTAATTTTAACCTTTTTTATCATATTTTTAGTAAATAACCATTTTCTTGAAATACTGCCTGGGTGTCTTCTCAGTTTCTTTTTGCATGTGAAGTGCCTGTATTTTAAGTCTGACAACTGTTTAAAAGGCTTGATGGTGTTACTAAGCTTGAAAAAGGTAAGCATATACCTAAGGTCTCTTATAGAGTTTTAAGGGTTCATTTTGGAGACCTGGCTAGGTGCCCCTGGCAAAGGATCATACCACAATCCCCGAAGAGGGTAAATATCTGATCTTGTACATTGGGTATGCTAGCATAAGGTTCACAGTTTGAATCCTTCCAGAACTTGAGGCAAAAGGTGATTTGGACCCAAAACAGACAGGAGGGTTACCTTGTCTGTTACCTGTTCACACTATTGCACTCTGAGGTTGGCACTGAGGGAGCAGAGGGCCTGACCTGTGGAGTGCGTTTGTGACAGTTATCACCTCTGCACACTGAGTATCTGAAATCCATGCTCTGGTCACAGATCCTCTGTATACTGTTTTCCATCAAGATAAGATAGTCCTCCATACACACCCCAACTTGCTACCTATGGTGATGTCTGAGTTGCATCTTAATCATGCTATAATCCATTCCTACCTACCAATGTTTCCAACTTCCAGAATGAGGAAGAAAGGACTCTACACTCACTGGATGTTAAAGAAGTCCTTAGGTTTTAGCTGGACAAGACTAAGGACTTCAGACAGTCAGGACAGTCCTTTGACTCTTTTGACCCCAATTGAAAGGGACAACCTGTCAAAATCAAGGGCATTTCTGCCTGGATTGTAAACTGCCTTCGCAGTTGCTATACTATAACTCAGGTTAAACTGGAGCCAAAGTACACTAGAACACTTCCCTGGCAGAGATACGCTTTGTGCCTATTGAAGAGATTTGTGAGCTGCAATGAGCAGCACAGTGTGTACCTTTACTAGGCACTATGTTATGGCTGTCCATGCCAGTCAACATGCCACCTTTGGCAGGACAGTTCTGAATAGATTACTTTCCTGAATGGCCCCTGAGCTCTAGCCTCCCTAGTCCAGGGGACTTTCTCCGAGCTTGGTACTCAACCCACAAGTGGGAATCTATGGAGAAGATTGATTCTTGGAAGATATGAAAGTTACATGTGCATCATAACTGTTGATCTTTTTGAATATCTTCTCCATAGATTACCACACCTGCCCACCATCCCCGGACTCACTCCATCATTGTTGTGTTATGGGCTTTATCCTTTTTTTTTTTTACTTGAGCTTTTATTAAGAGCAGTAAGCATTACAAGTACTAATTTCATTCTTATCAGAGAGTACATCATAACCATTATTCATAATAACACTGTCCAGGAAAACAGTCCAGCAGAATCTATGCAATTAGGGGGTGAACATAACTATAGATAGCTGTATAGACATTAACATTATGTCCATCTCTTTCCAGATTTGTACCCTGGAAGATCAATCCATCCAGACATGAGATGTGCATCACACCAACAAGAAAAATAAAAAAGAAACAATGGCCAGGATATTCAAAGGCGTTGCGCACTGTTGCACCATGCGCAACCCACCGATATTCAAAAGGGGAAGGTGCGCCGCGCAAATCCTGATGCACTGGGGTGCACCAGTAATGTATGTGACGCAAGTGTGGGGGCATGTCCATGCATATTCAGCACATCCCGAAATTCAGCCAGGGTGTGCGGCACATATGCAGG
Organism: Neoceratodus forsteri; assembly: GCA_016271365.2. Taxonomy (NCBI): domain Eukaryota; kingdom Metazoa; phylum Chordata; order Ceratodontiformes; family Ceratodontidae; genus Neoceratodus; species Neoceratodus forsteri. The sequence continues at coordinate 1,778,049,903 of CM057456.1, read as the reverse complement.
CACACACCCACCTTGTGCCGCACAGGGGTGCAAAGATGTGCCGAAAAAAGGAACATGTTGGGGACACCACAGGGCCGGCCGCTGTATTGCTGGGGCAACATGGCAGCTGCCTGCTGTGGGTGGCCACTCGACCCCCCAAGACACAGGCCAGGCGTCGGGCCCCCCCACGCCTGATCACGGCCTTTGTAAATGTAACGTATCCCTGGTGGTCCAGTGGACCCTACTCCCTCGCCCGATTGCCGGCTTAATAAAATAAATCCATTCCCTGGTGGTCCAATGGACCTGCTCCCCAACCCAATTGCGGGCTTAGTAAAAATGAAATGTATCCCTGGTGGTCCAGTGGACCTGCTCCCAAGCCTGATCGCGGTCTTTGTAAAATTAAAACTCCCTGGTGGTCAGTGGACCCACTCCCAAGCCAATCGTGGGCTTTATTAAGTAAAAATCCTGGGGGGTCCAGCGGTACCCTCCTCACCCGCCGCCCACTCAGACCACCACCCTGCTCCCCCGGTCAACAGAGGTGGCAGCTCCCCACCGCAAAGCCGCCTGCCGCCGCTGATGATGAAGCGCATAGTACGGGATACGCTTATTGTCCCGCAAAGGCACACGGGCATGCAGACTGGGTGAGCCATTACATGTCCTTATATGTGAATGAATTCCATTCACATATCAGGACTGTGTTTATAGTATGGTTCGCATGCTCATTGGCCCATGCTGTGGACCAATGGGCATACAGCCGTACTCGTACGCCTGTCAGTCGGTGGGCGGCTTGCGGGTGGAGCTGCTGCCCACTGCTGACCGGGTGGTGGGTCTGAGTGGGCGGGTGGGGAGGGCGGCACCGCTGGACAACCAGAGATTTTAATTTGACAAAGCCTGCGATCGGGCTTGGGAGTGGGTCCACTGGACCACCAGGGAATGGATTTATTTCATTAAGCCCGAGATTGGGTTGGGTTCAGTCCACTGGACTGTCTTAGTCTTAGTCTGTCTATTCAGAGCACATCTCTACTGTCTGCAAACTGACTAATTAAAAAAGTTGGGGCACTGTACTAGCTCAGACATTGTCTGATACTGGAAGTAAGACTGGCAGTTCGGTTCAGGCCATTTGAATCCCCGCTGAACGCGGCCGCAGCTCCACTAGCCTGCCGCTTAGCCACCTCCATTCAACCTACCTACAGGACCAGTGCCGATGAATCCAGCCCTGGTTCAGGCCATTCGGATCCCCGCCGAGCGTGGCCACGGCTCCACTAGCCTGCTGCTTAGCCACCTCCATTCAACCTGCCTACAGGACCAGTGCCGACGGATCCAGCCCTGGTTCGGGCCATTCGGATCTCCGCCGAGTGCGGCTGCAGCTCCACTAACCTGCTGCTTAGCCACCTCCATTCAACCCGCCTACAGGACCAGCGCCGACGGATCCAGCCACCGTTCGGGCCATTTGGATCCCCACTGAGTGCGGCCACGGCTCCACTAGCCTGCCACTTAGCCACCTCCATTCAACCTGCCTACAGGACCAGCGCCGATGGATCCAGCCCCGGTTCAGGCTATTCAGATCCCCGCTGAGTGCGGCCGTGGCTCCACTAGCCTGCCGCTTAGCCACCTCCATTCAACCCACCTACAGGACCAGTGCCGACGGATTCAGCCCCGGTTCAGGCCATTCGGATCCCCACCGAGCACGGCTGCGGCTCCACTAGCCTGCCACTTAGCCACCTCCATTCAACCTGCCTACAGGACCAGCGCTGATGAATCCATCCCCAGTTCGGGCCATTTGGATCCCCGCTGAGCTCGGCTCCACTAGCCTGCCGCTTAGCCACCCCCATTCAACCCATCTACAGGACCAGCACCGATGGATCCATCCCTGGTTCGGGCCATTCGGATCCCAGCTGAGTGCGGCTGTGGCACCACTAGCCTGCCGCTTGGCCACCTCCATTCAACCCGCCCACAGGACCAGTGCCGATGGGTAAGACCTCTGCCTGCAGTCCTTAAAGCTGTGAGCGGCTGCCATTGGTTCTCAGCGACTACAGCTTGTGCCTGATTGGACCCCTGTCTCCTGGACTGCCACTGATTGGCTGACTCTGTTTCTCCCTGCCTTGCTCTGCTCGCTGGGCGCTGCGCCCATTCACTTGCATTGGATTTTGCCGTAATTTTTGCCCGCTCTGACTCTGTTTCAAACTGCTAAACTTATTGTGTCTGGATTTACTGTTTTGCAAATGTTTAAACTGTCCATGTAATTTGTCTCAATACTTTGGCCTGTTTGCTCTTCGCTTATTTTTCTTCTGCTTATTTCTCTGCACTCTCCTTCCCTGACTTCTGCTTTCACTACCCAACTACTCCTATCTACTCTCTGCTCTGCACCCTGCCCACACGGCACCAGGATCAGCTCAACTGATTCTCAGTTTTTGTCCTTGGCTGCCTCCCCACCCCCCTCCGCTGTTATTCCCCTCTAACTGTGTGACTGTCAGCTCCCCAGACTCCCCGCCCACCGATTTAACCTCTGCATCACCCTCTCTCAGCTCTCCTCCTCCTCCTCAGGTCTTAGTCTCTCTCTCTCTCCTCCCTCAGATCCAGCCCCAGTTCGGGCCATTCGGATCCCCGCCGAGTGCAGCTGCGGCTCCACTAACCTGCCGCTTAGCCACCTCCATTCAACCCGCCCACAGGACCAGCACCGACGGGTAAGACCTCTGCCTGCAGTCAGTAAAGACATGAGCAGCTGCCATTGGCTCTCAGCGACTACAGCTTGTGCCTGATTGGACCCCTGTCTCCTGGACTGCCGCTGATTGGCTGGCTCCGTTTCTCCCTGCCTTGCTCTGCTCACTGGGCGCTGCGCCCATTCACTTGCATTGCATTTTGCCATAATTATTCGCCCCCTCCCCCTCCTCCTACCCTAGATAAATACAGCTAAATCCCGCCTACTCGCTGTATCTCACCCCACCTCTCTTCCCCATTGGCTCTTATCTATAGCCACCTCCTCTTCCCTCCACACCTGCTTCCTACCCCTCCCTCGTTTTCTTCCTTAGGCCCTCTCTGTTTCCCTCATGCCCACTCTGCCATCCTCAGTCAGCTAATCTCCCCAAGCGCTCTCCCTAGCTATACTTGCTTCAAATACCCCTACCCGCTGTTTTCTGTACTAACGCCAGTCATGGCGACACTACCCCACCTGTTTCTTCTGCCTCTACTACTTCTCTCATTGCCTTCTCTCTTCTTCCTCCCTGGCCCCACCTACCCTCACCCCCTCTCCCCCAGCCCCACTTTCCTTCCTAGTACTTATTGCTACCCTCAAGGTACCCTCCTTTTCCCTACGTACCACCTGTTTGACCACCATTTCAGTAACATTAGTATACCCCTTACATTTGACAAACATCACACATGTGATCATCTACCTACACTATACCAAATAGTATCTCACTGGTATGACCGAACAGTGACGGCCTATTACTGATCCAGGAAGCAATGACCAAAATTATCTCTCAAGGCTCTATGCCTTTGCCTCTTAAACTGACAATCCTCTTCCTACTTATATTGGGTAATGTCCACCCAAACCCTGGCCCTGCTTGCCTGATCCCTGATAAGTCCTCTGGGTCCCTAACCGTGGCTACCCTAAATATCTGCAGCTTCTGCCAAAGACTGATGCCCTTCAAGCCTTCATCCACCAACACAACCCTGACGTCCTTGCTGTTGCAGACACCAGGCTGACAACTAAAGTTCCTGACTGGGCTTTAACTATACAGGGCTACAACATCCACAGGCTGGACTGGGTTACAAAAAAAAGGGGCGAATGTGCCATCTACATCAAGGACTCTCTCACGTGGCACCCTTTTGACACTGTCTCACCTGCTTCTTCAGCCCAGATACTACCTATCAAAATACTACTAGGTCCAAATCATAAAGCCCTCACCATCATCACTGTCTATATTCCTCCCAGAAACCAACGACCTGGGCTTCATGATATTATAAGCTTTGTAAACTCTCCCCCCCCCCGATTCTGAACTTATTCTACTCGGAGACTTCAATATCAATTGGCTGTCGCCAGATCCAAGTGCCCTCAAAGACACCATCTCTGCTGTCAACCTCTCGCAGATGGTTACCTCCTCTACTAGGACCAACTACAAAACAGGGACCAGTACCCTACTTGATTGGGTTCTCATGAACCACCCTGCCAAGATCCATCGCACCACAGTTCTGTCAGACTCTCTCAGTGACCACTCACCAGTCATCTGTGAATGGACCAACAAATGTTTAAAGCCTCCTCCAAAAATCATCTCCAGTAGAGTGCTCCCATGTGGCAATCTTGCCCCTCTTAAACAATACCTGATGCTTCAAGACTGGCAACCGTATTTGATACAACAGATGTTAACCTGGCTCTTGACCATTTCATCCTGACCTTTAACACAGTGTGTGACCTCTTCGCCCCAGCAAAAAAGCGTAAGGCTAAAACTATCTGCAACCCCTGGATCACTGCGGGCCTCCTTGCACAGTTGAAATGGAGAGATCACCTCTGGGCAGTAGCTAAATTAACCAGAAAGCAACCAGATATTCAATCGTATAAACAAGCCCGAAATGCCTGCACTAAAGCCATATGGGTAACGAAAACCTCCTACTACAAAGATGCACTTACTAACACCTGGGGTAACGGATGAGCTTTCTGGGAGAAAATGAAGGACATAACAGGGAAGCAGTCTGAAACCTCCCCGACCATGCTTGTAATCAATGGATCTGCTACTCTTGACCCTATGGTCATTGCTAACACCTTTAATATGGCATTTACTGACCTCAGTGCAGTCCTCCCTTCAGACTACTTTGATCAATGCACCTCTTCCCTCGGCCCCCATCGTACTCAATCTCACCCACCCCTCTTCTACTTCAGAGAAGTCAGACCGTATGTTGCACGCCGCTACATTGCCATGGCCATGGCCATCTCAAAATCCAGAACTAGTGGTGATACCTTGGACCTTAGCTCTTATCCCTCACCCTTGATTAGCTTCTTCTCCCCTTAACAAAAATTCCCAATCTCTCCCTCACTAGTGGTATATTCCCGGACAGATGGAAAACTGCGATTGTGACCCCTGTCCTCAAAAGTGGGGATAAGACTAATCACTCTAACTATCGCCCTATCTCAATTCTTCTTCCGCTCTCTAAAGCCCTTGAGCAGATCGTGGCAGATCAACTCACTGACCATCTGGAGAAATACAACATCCTAACCACAAAACAACATGGTTTCTGGAAAGGTCACAGCACCACCACTGCCCTCCTTGAACTCACTGGAGCAGTTCACAAATCGCTTGACAATGGATAGCTCACTAGGGCAGTTTTCATCTACCTATCCAAGGCCTTTGATACTGTCCATCATGGACTCCTTATTGATCAACTGCAAGCCGCTGGCTTGTCACCTGACTCCACACAATGGTTCAACAGCTACCTGGGTCACCGGAGCCAAAGAGTAAAAATTGCCTCTGCTCTCTCCGACACCCTGCCAGTCCGCTCTAGGGTACCACAGGGCTCCATCCTGGGACCCCTCCTTTTCAGCCTCTTTTTGAACTCATTACCACAATCGTGCGCGGAGCCCATTATATTGTATGCAGATGATGCAGTAGTCTTCTCGTCTCACAAAGACCCCTCGTCTCTACAACGTTCTCTCCAGCATGGTTTCAGCTCCGTTGAGTCCTGGTTCCAAAAGCATAAGCTGGTGCTTAACCACAAGAAAACCAAATCCATGCTTTTTCACAGTGCAAAAAACCTGCATAAGCAGCACAAGCTGGTTATTTCCACTGCAAATGGTAACACCCTTGATCATGTCCAGTCTTTTAAGTATCTTGGGATCTTACTGGATCCATGCCTCACATATGTGGCCCACGTTGACAATGTCGCCAGAACTGCTAACATTCGTCTTGGTCTACTTTACAAACACAGATAACACCTTACCCCAGAGGCACTGAAGATAGCCGTACAGAGCTCTGTGGTCTCGGTCATCGACTATGGACTCATAATCTACAGCTCCTCCACGATGACAACCCTCAGGCGGATATTAGTTGCTCTAAATAAGGCCTGCCATCTCATCACTGGCACCCACTGTCTTACCCACACCTGCGACCTGTATTCTCAGACCGGCTGGCTCCAACTATCTAAACGCATCAAATACCTCACTTGTACTATGGCGAAGAAAATCCATCTTGGCCTGGCTCCCCTGGTGTCCTAGCCCTTCTGCCTGCAAGTACCAGTCGATGGAGCTCCAGGAGATCTAAGTGTCAGATTCTGAAAGTCCCCCACTGTCGTACTAGCCTGGGCCTACGCTCCTTCGCCCACAAAGCGTCACTCTGGCTAAATGACCTCAACCACTCTATCTCCTCTGCCAATACCATTGGAATATTCAAAACCAGCCTTCGACTACACCTCACAACCTCTAGCTCTTGTGATTGCATCTCCTAAGTTGTGGAACCACACTCTGAGCAGTTTGTGGCACCCCACACCAATCAAATCTGCCTCACCCCACATTTATATATCCGACTTGCACTTTTCCCCACTTCCTCCCCATGCCTCCCATCCTCTATTTCCTCCTTTAATCCCTTCAATGTATTATCTACACTCCCCTCTTTCACTCCTCCTCTCTCACCCACCCCATATAGCACTTACTGGCTCATCTAGCTTGACAAATGCCACTGGCTGCTTCACTGTCTCCACCTTCTTTTGTTAAAGCTTATGGTCCTAATAACCATATAAAATGTATTACTCTGTGAAATGTCTCGTCTCCTTGTAATGTTACTTTTTCACTATCTCTGTATTTTCCTGACGTGGAGCCTTTGTAAAAGAGCCTTGGCTCAAAGGTATTTTGTAATCCTAGATCTTAATAAACAAATAATAAACAAAGGTACCCCTTCTATCCACCTCTGATTTTGGCTCACTGGTTTACTGCAACACCACTGCTGCAGAGTTTTGAAAAAACTTGACACTGTTAATCGACAGTTTCTGTCGATTTATTCTGGTGGATAACTATTGAACACACCATTGTAAACTATGTTGACTTACGGTAGGATGGCTAGCACCCCAAGCATATCAAATCTCTGTTCAGGGCTATTTCTTCACCAAGCTTTTAAGGGATGTTGGGATACTTGTGTTCAAAAGGAATAGTAGAAATCTATGGTTATCCTCCAATCTACTACTCTCCAAACCTCTCATCTCCATAACTGTGGGTCAGAAAGCTTTCTCAGTATCTGCCCCCAAACTATGGAGTAGCCTATACTGTGAACTGACTCTGGCACCCAGCCATTTGAACTTCAAAGGAGGTCTAAGGAATTATTTAATGTCCCAGTTTACGTACCACTGTTACCCAACTATATGGTGGGTCTCTTACCCTTGCACCCTACCCCAGTCTCTCTCTAACACATTATGTCTTACTATTGGTACCTATTTATTTATGATTCCTGCCTATAATTTGTAGCATGGTTCTTTCACATATATTATTTACTATTTGAATGGGCCTAATTCTAAACTCCATACTGTAAATGTGCATCTTGCTCCATTTTGTACTGTTTCTTTTGGGTTCCATGTGTTTACATATTGCAACCAACCAGCTTGGAATTATTCTGGTACATGCCTTTAACCTTTTCTGTAACCAGCCATGATGTATGGCTCAGATCATGCCTGAAAATGGGCAAACTCCTGGCAAAGTGCACCTACCAGGTTACCAAATAAATTAATAAAATGTGCTGCACCCTTCTCCTATCCAGCACGTCCTTTCATCCTAAAAGCAATGTTCTGGTGCATAGATGGCATAAAAAAAATTAATCTTCACTTTTTTGGAAGACTAAAACTAGGCATTGCTGGAGTGCATTGATTGCCCAGAATAAAAATAGAGGAGGCAGAGCTGGAACCCAGAAGTAGGCTGCTGGTTAACTAGGATCTGCAGCTTATCCATTAGGTAGGGAAATGGACAGACTGGGTGGGCCAGCGGTCCTTATCTGCCTTCAAATTCTATGTTTCTTCATGCTTTAGGACTGGTTCCTCTGGGCTAATATAAAGGTATTGTTTAAAAATACTGTTGTTGGGGCCAGGCATCTCAAAATTCAATACTTTTACACCTGTTATATATTAATAGAACTATCACAAAGAGTTATATCTCCCAGACCCACTAAGACTGTGTGACCTTCACCCCCTCCCAGAAGAAATCCTTGATCCATCCCTGACATGGTTGCTAGGGTCTGAACAGCAAAATGAGTGAGAAGAAGAAAAAGGCAAGGGAGAGATTTTTAAGTATTCCATTGAAATGCCATGAAAATTCCATTGAAATGCCCTGTAATTCCCATTGAAATGCACTGCAAATCCCATTGAAATGTACTGTAAAGCTCCTGATTTTAGGAGAGACATTAAAAAAGTAAAGATAAAAATGTGTCATGCAATACTTCTCAAAGAGGAAAGGTTTATACTGAGGTTCATACTGAGGACTGAACAGAGCAAGTAGGCATAGCCCATGAATGCTATGGAGAAAACATTGTTAAAAATAGGTCAAATGTGCTCCAGATGTAATCTAATTATCTAGTCTTTGTTTAAATTCCTTTTTATTCTTACTCAATATTATACTCTCAGGTAAAGAATTCCAAGGGTTTACAATCTGAGCTGTATAAAAAATATTTTCTTTGAATATGTCTGAATCTATTCCCCTTTATCTGTAATGGATGACCTCTGGTATCTTTAATATCTGGTTTAAAAGTGATACCCAAATCACATAATACGGTAGGATTCTGCATCACATCATACATAAATAGGAGATCAGAATGTATTCTCCTAATTTCTATTGACATCAAATTGAGTGTTCTTAACCTCGCCTCATAATCCATTTCTTTTAGCCCTGTAATGTATCTAGTGAACCTTCTCTGCACTTTTTCAGTTTTGACTCTCATTTTTCCTAAATGGATACCAGATTTGGGATGCATATTCCAGCTGGGGATGAACGCTGGCTCGCTACAATGGAAGCATGACAGTGCTATCTCTGGATTTTCTATTTCTTTTAATCAACCATATTACTGTATATTGTATTTTTTTATAGCTGCTTCTGTTTGCTTGTCTCTTCCAAATGAGTTAGATACTAGGAAACCAAGATCTTTTCAGTGGAGCATTCAGTTATTATAGTCTGACACAAAGTGTATTTATTTTCTTATTCATGCGACCTAGGTGCATGACTTTACATTTTTCCAAATTAAATTGCATTTGCCATTTATGTGCCCACTCTGTACACTGTGAAGGTCCTGTTGTAAATTGCCTATGTCTACCTCAGTACCACAGGAATCCCCAATTTTAGAATCATCAGCGTATTTTGTTGCCCAGCAATTTAAGTTTTTAGTTAAATCTGAAATGAATATCTGAAAAAAGGGCCCAACACTGATCCCTGGGGGGGCTCTACTTGTGACTGGCCCAATATCTGACAAATGACCATTAATAAGAACTCTATGTTTTCTGTCAGTCAACCACTACTGAATCTTAATGGTATCAAGCTTAAGCGATTGTAATTTTTCTATCAAAGCCCAGTGTGAAGTCAAATCAAAAGCTTTACTAAAATCCAAACAAACCACAGCACATGGCGTTCCCTCATCCAAAGCCTTACTTGTATTTTCAAAAAGTGGAGAAAGTTGGTTTGTAGCGCCTTCATTTTTTGAAATCATGTTGGTCTGGATCATTTGATTCTATCAGTGTGACTAATTTTTCTTTCAGTATTCCTTCAAGAATTTTACACACAATGTTTGTGAAGCTAATAGGGCGATAGTTACTGACTTTGGACTTTTCTCCCTTCTTATATATATTGGCACTACATGTGCCAGTTTCCATTCTGCTGGAATTCTCCCTGTATTCACAGATGATTCATACAGTATTTATTTTAAGTGGGTATGCAATTTGATCTAACATTAGCTGTAGCATCCTGGCAAAAATGTTATCAGGGCCAGGTGGTGTGTTGGGTTTTAAATTACGTCTGTGCTGCTTAATATCTTCTACTTTAAATTTGTATTGCTGGTGGGCTTATTATTGCCAGAATTAGACAAGGAAACCCTAGGCCCATATACTTCACAAAAACATTGACTGAAGAGAAATGCCATGTCAGAATCTGATGACACAATTTTATGTTCATGTTGTAGAGGTCCCACATTACTTTGAGTTTTTTTTTCAGAGTTCATATAAGCAAAAATGCCTTATAGTTTTCTTTATTTGCATTCTGTGCTAAACTAAACTATGCCTCCCTTTTTGCTGCTCTCATTCCATTTTTACAGTCTTTGTGCAGTTTTTAATGATTTTAAAGTTGCCTCATTTTTTGTTCTTGATATATAACATCTGTTTTTCTTTTTAATTATTTTTTTTTAATTTTCTCATTAAGCCACATCAGACGTTTTGTATTACTTCTGTATTTCTTAATTTTCAGGATATACTGGTCACTGAGACCCAAGATAATATTTTTAATAATGTCCCATATTTGATCCACAGTGTTAGCATTAATCAAAGAGGGCCAGTCAAGTTGCTTTGATTATGACTGATTTTATTCATATCAGCTTTATCATAAAGAAATATTTCTGTTTGTCCTTTTAGTGGAATACATTTGTATTTTAATATAAATGTAATAAACTCATGATCACTGTCTCCTATAGGTGGACAGATTTTACAATCTGTAATCTGCAGTTGATTAGAGTGTAATACTAAATGTAGAGTATTGTTCCCCCTAGTAGGTAAATGTATATGTTATTTCAAGTTCATTCTATTTGTACAGTCAAGGATTTTGTTTCCTAACGAACCTACTGCTAGATTGTGAGCCTAATCAATGTTAGGTATATTAAGATCACCAAGTACCACTATTTCGGCAAGTTCTCCAGCAGTTTCAATTTCAGCAATAATGTCATCTGTTACCTCAGTTGGAGATGATGGTGGATGATATATTGAACCAATTATAATAGATTGAGAACTTCCCCCACATATTCTAATCCATAAAGATTCTGTTTTTGAGTGTGATAATCTTACCTTATGTGAAATATCTATTGACTTTATAGTGTTTTTAACATGTACTGCCACACCCCCACCTTTTTTATTTTCTCTATTATGAGTATATAATGTGTGTCCATTTATATCTGCACCCCATAATTCATTTTGATTGGTCCACCATGTTTCACTAATGGAGATTATATCAGTAGGAGTAGCTGCAATAAGTGCTCTTACTTCATCAAGTTTTTTGATAATAATTCTGGCATTGCATAACAGCACCGATATTTGACTTAGAGAGCAATGTGTTTTATAACCGGTCCTTAATGATGAAGGGTTTGTTTTTTATCCTTATTTATATCCCCAGATAGTCATTTTAAACTGAGATTATTATGAATTTCCTCCAAATTTTCTGCTAATACCCTCACCCCATTTTTATTTAAATGTAGCCCATCCCGAGAGTAAAATTCATTCTTGTTTTTGAATTGTTCCCAATTATCTATGTAAGTTAAGCCACTGTTTTTGCACCAGTTTTGGATTCTGGTGTTAATTCTTTGAACAGTTCGATTTTTTGGGGGGTGGGCTTTTAGTATAGGTAGGCTTCCTGAGATAGTTAACTGATGTCCCTTGTGCTTAATCTTGTTATCAAGATCTGAACATTCTACACAAATATCTTTTTTGTGAGTTAAACCAACATTATTCACTCCAGCATGTAGAATAAATACAGAGTTATCTGGCAGATTGATATTTTCCAGCACATTAGCAACATCCTGTATTTTAGCACCATGAAGGCATGGGACTGTTGTAGTTTCCTTAGCTTTACTACATATATGACTATCAGTGAACTGAATAACAGAATCACCTATAACCAACCTCTCAAGTTGAGTCGGTACCATCCCAGCCTCATTTATATTTTCACTGTTAACCAAACCTGAAAATCTCTTATGAGTTGAGATTTGAGTATGAGTTTTAGTAACCCTTTGTTTCCTTCTATACGTGACCTTTGTTCAATCTGAATGTAAATTGGGTCCCTCATCTCGAACCTTTTTTTAGCACCTTACTGTATCAATTGAATCTGTACTAACATTAGGGTCATCAGATCCTTTCCTTTTTGTGAAATTAATCTGGTATAATTGTGTCTCTCCAGTGTTTACTGATCTTACAAACTGTTGAATCTTAACAATATCATTTGCCTATTTTAATTCCTCACTTAATTTGATATTTTTAGTTTTTAAGGCAGATAAAAGATTACACTTGACACAAAATTCTGTGGAAAAGTTTGAATCACTGTTTGGAGCAAACATTAAACATTGGGAACACTGTTTGATAGACCCGTTCTGAACCATCAGGAGTAGTACATCTGATATATTAATGCTGGCCATTTTCCCTGCTTTGACATACTGATGATTACCTTTTATATCCTCTCTCCCAGTTGACTATACTATCTATAAGGCACTTAACAACACAGGGTGAAGAGTAATGCAAACAAAAATATGTTAACAAGCTGTATGTCCAGAACCTGATGGAGGCACCACCCCCACTGACTTGGAGAAGCTGTTCAGCAGTGGCCAGTTTCCCTGTACTAACCTCTTCTTGGTCAAAAGTGGGTGCATGCTCCTGGATTATCCGACAAAATGTGGGTGATGATGGCCATCAAGACCCTCTCCAGGAAGTGACATCATGGGTGATGGCTACAGAACTCAGACCACACCACACAGTTTTTTTTTTAAGTTGCAAACTAAAATGGAGCAGTATGGACCAGGGCTGCTGGGTTGTTACTGTGGTGGGTGGTGGTGATTGGGGATCAGTACTACCAGGCTGTGGGTAGTACTGACAGGCTGGGGGGGTCAGTGCTGGCTGGTGACTGCCTTTTCCTCCCTGTGATCATCCTGCTGGGGCTCACCCAATGCTCTGGGCTCTGGTCAAACTGCCCCTTTGAGGTTTCCTTCTGCCCCCTTCCATCCTACCTCACCAGCTCACCCTGTCCTGCCTCAACTAATGCTGCTATGTCTCTTTTCAGCCTGTCCCTTCAGGATTTAATTTTACCCCTCTGATCCTATCTCCCCCGCTTACCTTATCCTGCCTCAGGCCACACTGCACTTAGTCTGTAGCACTCAGGCAATTTACATTTGTTGTTTACCAAACATAATTTTTTTTATTCAATTTTCATTTGACAAATTGGTGCAGCCAACATGATAGAGAGAAAGGTAATCTACACAGTTGCCTTACAGATGCACACCAAGCAAATTATAGTACCACAGTTCAAATTGGGGAAGATAACTTATACATTAAAATACATGGCAATTATACTCTCTCATTCTGTCTATACAAATGATTCTCTGTCTAACCATATATGTAGCCAAAATATTAATTGGTTCTGTTGATGTTGTTTTTGCAGGTCTGGGCACTGGTGAGGTAGCAAGCCCCTACTTTCTCCATTTTAAATTCTCACGATCATAATGTACATTAGAAATAAAATCTATTTTACGGGACAAAATGATCACACTTGTCCATTATGTATAGTATTAAGCCATGCCACCTTCTGTTAAATAAATCAATGTGGTAACAAACCTTATGTGTTATTTTCTCCATATGATAAAAACCATTATCATTAGTTCTCCCCACTGTTCTCTATCAGCGGGTTGTGGCTGTAACTACTTTTTCACTATAGCTTTTTTGCGGTTGTTAAAGCTAAATTAAGCAAGTATGTCTCATGCTTATTAAAAAGTTTATCTGGGTAATCTAAAAATAAAGCCACTCTGTGAGTCAGTGCTGGGAAACTGGGAAAGAGCCCTGGAGATCAGAGCTTATGACTGCCCAAAATTGATGGAGGTGGGGACAGAGCCAAAATACTGTGTGAACATTGTCAAGCGTATTCCAGTATCTCCATTCAACTCACTTTGAGGGCCTTCAAGCCTATCTCATTCCAAGAAAAAAAATCTTTGCTTCTTTTTTTTTTTTGTTTACTGTTTGTGGGTTTTTTTTTGTTTTAAACACCACACTTATGTTTAAAATTTCATATATTGTGTTTTTCTTCAAGTCTGCAGTCACTCCCTGCTCTCTTTTTAGGTTTTGGTTTGAATCTGAGCAGACACCCTCCCAAATAATAGGACATTATAGACCACCCACCCTAAAAGCAGCAAATGGGGATCAAATCCCAAACAATAGCCTCTCCTGAGGGAGGGTTATGCAAGAATGTAGGTGCAAATCACAGGGCAGGGGGATGGTGTGTTATATTTTAGGGTCTTGTGCTGTTTTTATTTTTGCTGTTCTTTCCTGCTACATGTGCTCTATAGTAGTGCAATGGTCACTGTGCTGCATATCACTCATATAGAAATTATCATTAGGCCCGATGGCACTAAGAATTGAGGCACTGGATGCCACACCTCGTGTCACGCCAGTGACCTGGGTTCAGGAACGAGCCTGGGCCGCCAGGGGTGAGAGAGGATTGAGCATCCGGAGGACTGCTGTCCTCTCTCGGGGGGGATCCAGGCTCCTGACGGGCACCGCAGCAGCCCTCGGTGGCAACCAGAGTCACTGCAACGCACAGGGCTTAGCTAAAGGGGAGGCGGAGCTGCGGCGGGTGTGCCTGGTACCATTGCACGACCGAGCTCCGCCGGGGGATGGATGGAAGGGATGAAAAAATTACTCACCTTAGTAATTATGTTTCTTCTAGTGGAGTCTTGCTGTATTCTGACAAGTGCAGTTAGCCCCAGCCTTTAAACTGCCCCGGAGAACAATGGGTTAACTTTTCTATGCAGGGCATAGAATGTTCATCTCGAGCTCAGTTGATGTCTCTGCCTGTAGTAATTCGAACTGCAACCGTCAGATCTTTATGAGGAAAACTCACTAGGTGTTCTGTGTGGAAACTGCAAAATTTTTACTAGCCAACTGGCAGAAAATTAATCTTTTGGGTTCTCAAAGGAAGACTCAAGTCAGGAAACCCAAACACAAAAACTGCGCCTGCCCACCCACATCCCCAAAAATCTAGGTTCTGAGAGGGGAGGGGGGGGTCAGAATACAGCAAGACTCCATTAGAAGAAACATAATTACTAAGGTGAGTAATTTTTTCTTCAAACAACATGAAGTCTTGCTGTATTCTGACAAGTGCAGACTACTGCCAATACCTCCATGGAGGCGGACAGAACCTACTTTGGGAATAGGCTCTGAAGTACTGCTGTGCCAAACCGAGCATCACTCCTAGCCTGGATATCCAGAGAGTAATGCTTGGTAAAAGTATGGACTGTTTTCCAGATGGCTGCTTGACAAATTTCTAAAAGAGGGATATCCCTATCAGCAGCCAGGGAAGCAGCTGTACCTCTTGTGGAATGAGCCCTCAGGCCTGAGGGTGGAGTTTTTCATAGCAGAATTGTATACAAGACACAATCCACCTGGCAATAGACCTCTTGGTGGCAGGTTTGCCCTTCCTAACTTCTCCGTAAGTGAGGAACAACTGGAGGGAGTCAAACTTATGACCCTTGGTACGCTCTACAGATATGTAGTGGCTAAGGGCTCTTTTAACATCCAAACTGTGTAGCCTCCTCTCTCCTGGGGAAGAATGATCAGTGAAGAAAACAGGGAGGGACACAGACTGACTCAGGTGGAAATCTGAAACCACTTTAGGCAAGAACTTTCTGTTAGTTCTAAGGACCACTTTATCTCTGTGAAAAGAGATGACATCAAGTTCCACTGACAGGGCTTGCAATTCACTGATACGTCTAGCAGAAGTAATGGCTACCAAAAACACAGTTTTCCAAGTCAAGTACTTAAGCTCTGCTGAGGACAAAGGTTCAAAAGGGGGTTGCATAAGCTGAGCAATGCAAACATTAAGATCCCAAGCAGGAGCAGGATCCCTAAAGGGGGGATTGGTGTGAAGCAATCCCTTGAAAAACTTACAGAATACAGGGTGGGATGACAGTGAGGAAGACTTGCCTACTGACAGGAAAGCAGAAACAGCTGACAAGTGTACCTTGAGAGTAGCTGGTCTGAGGCCTAGGCCATTGAGATGGACCATATAATCCAGAACCGTAGGCAATTCAGCAGTGTCTGGAGAAATACTCTTCTTAGAACACCAAATGCTGAATCTTTTCCATTTGGAGTTGTAAGTCATTCTGGTGGAGGGCTTTCGAGAAGCCTTGAAGATATCCAGAACCCCCTGGGAAAGATGTAGATCTGCAAACTCTAACTCTTCAAGAGCCAAGCCTTGAGATTGAGAGACTGAAGATTGGGGTACCAAATCCTTCCCGAGAGGATGTTAACAGGTTGTAATTCCTGGGAAGAGACAGGGGAAGATGGACTGCTAGGGACAGCAACAAGGGGATACCATGGCTGCCTGGCCCAGTCTGGAGCAATCAGAATCACTTTGCAAGGTTGTGACTTTATCTTGACTAACACTTTGAACAGGAGAGGGAAGGGGGGAAAAGCATACAGAAATTTCCCTTCCCAGTTCAGAATCAGAGCATCTAGGGGGACTGAGCCCAAGACTGGGGGTCTGCAACAAAAGAGAGGAAGTTGGTGATTGCTGGGGCTGCAAAAAGATCTATCTCTGGAGTGCCCCATCTTGAGAAAATCACCTTCAGCACCAGAGGATCCAGGGCCCATTTGTGATGGCCCTGAGATATTCTGCTCAGTGCATCTGCTAGGACATTGTCCTTCCCTGGAAGGTGAACTGCTATCAGAGAGGTTTGCAGGGAATAAGCCAGGGACCACAACTTCATTGCTTCTGTGCACAAGGCTGTAGACCGAGTGCTCCTTGCTTGTTGATGGACCACATGGTGGTGGTGTTGTCTGTTCTGACCTGAACCACCTTGTTCTGTACTGATTTAGAAAAAACTTGCAGTGCCAGAAACACTGCCCCGAGTTCCAAGAGACTGATGTGTAGAAGAGATTCCTGAGGCGACCACAGTCCCTGGATAGTGAGGTCCCCCAAATGGGCTTGCCAGCCCAGCAGGGAAGCATCTGTGGTAAGGACCACTGAATGAGACCGAGTGGCAAATGGGACCCCTTGCCTCAAATTGTCCTGATCCTGCCACCATTGCAGGGCTTTAATCAGAGTTCGAGTCACTGGGATTAGTTTGGTAAGGGAATCCTTTCTTTGGGACCAAAAAGCTCTTAAGTGGAACTGAAGGTCCCTCTTCTGGAATCTTGCGCCTTGGACCACTGTTGTAGAAGCTGCCATGTGGCCCAAGAGCTGAAGGAAATGCCTTTCTGGTCGAGACACCTGAAGGCTGAATGAAGAGGCCAGCTCCATGAGAGCTCTTGCCCTTTCCAGGGGAAGGAACGCTCTTGCTTTTACCGTATCCAGCTCTGCCCCTATGAAGGGAGGAGCTGCACTGGTTCGAGAACTGACTTTGGTAGGTTGAGAAGAAATCCTAAAGAAGTGAGCACTTGCTGGGTCACTTGCAGGTGTGACTTGACTTGGTCTGGGGACTGGCCCACTATGAGCCAGTCGTCCAAATATGGAAAAATGGAAATCTTTTGTTTTCTTAGGAAGGCAACAACTACTGCCAGGCACTTTGTGAAGACCCTTGGGGCTGAGGTTAGTCCAAAGGGCATTGCTCTGAACTGATAGTGGCCTGAGGGCAACTCGAACCTGAGGTACTTTCTGTGGGAGCACCTAATGGGAATGTGAAAGTAGGCATCTTTGAGGTCCAGGGAGGCTAGCCAGTCCCCTGGCCTTAGAGAGGGAAGGATAATTCCCAGAGTCATCATCTTAAACTTTGGCTTTAAAAGATGACTGTTCAGATATCTTAAGTACAGGAAGGGTCGCCACTCTCCTGTCTTTTTGGGGGTTAGGAAGTACCTGGAGTACAGTCCTTTGCCCCAGTGTAGAGTAGGTACTCTATAGCTCTTAGAGCTAGGAGGGCAGAAACCTCTGCCTCTATGGCAAGGGTTTCTGAGAGATTTGCAGGTGGAAAAGATCTGACTCTCATCTTTGGAAATGTTTTGAAGCTGAGAACCAGTCCCTGGCTTACTACTTCTAGGAACCACTTGTCTGATGTAACAGACATCCAGTCCTGGACAAAGTAAGCCAGCCTGCCCCCTACTGGGATAGGAGAGTCGACCCAGGCAGACCCATCAGGGTGTCTGCTTGGCAGGGGTTTTAGGCTGAGGGGTGGATGCAGGCCTGCTCATCACCCTTCTGCCTCTCCCTCTGAAGAACCGCCTCTGTGAAAAGGAAGAAGAAGCCTGTGCTTGGTAAAAAGGCATTTGAAAAGGCCTGCCCCTGCCCCTAGACTGCTGCCTTTGAGGAGTTGCCTGCCTTTCCTTGGCCTGAGCACTCCTGTAAGTGGTCCTGTATTCGTCCATTTTCCTTCATGTACTTCTCTGTCTGCTCCCAAAACAGAGAATTACCCACTACAGGAAAATCCATGGCCTTAGCCTGGGTATCCTGTGAGAGGCTAGTACATCTGAGCTAAGCCATTCTCCGAAGAGCCACAGATGTAGCCATGACTCTTGATGATACATCACTGGAGTCCACAGCAGCATGATACTGAACTTTTGATGCCTCAATCCCATCTGCAGCCACCTCCTCCAGCTCACTGGCAAGCTGGGGGGAAGCCTGTTTAGCCAGTGCCAGTACAGTGTCCCACCTGGACTTCTGGTACCTGGCTGTATAGGCCATATAATTTGCCTGCCTGAGTCCCAAGGAAGATGCCATGTACTGCTTCTTTGCCATGGCATCAATCTTCCTGGAGTCCTTGTCTCAGGGATGTGATGCCAAGGGAATGCTTGCCTTATCACAGGCTGCAGCCTGTACAACCCCAACAAGGCTGCATTGCTGATAAAGGAACTCTGTATCTGAGCCTGAAAGAGTATACCTCTTGTCTATTCTTCTATCCACAGGAGGTATGGAATTGGGAGACTTAAGAATTTTTTGTCTGTTTCCCAAAAGATTTGTGGAGGGGAATAGACAGTCTCCTGGACTCTGGGATGTCCATCATCTCTACATAGTCAGGCTCCTCCTGATCCTCCACTGCCTCCTCCACAGGAAGCTGGAGGGTATCAGCCATCTTTCTGTAAAACATGAAGTGCGAAGGGGACTCAGAAAGCCGAGGAGGAGAAACACCTGAAGGTCTGTCTGGGGAGATGTCCGGGTCAATAGGCACATTCAGACTTTCACCATCACCATATTCATCTTCCAACTCTCCCTCCTCCTCAAACTCTGGTTCATAAAATTCTTCCAGGGTATAATCTTGAACCGGGGGAACCGACCGAACCGAGCCCCTGCCAAAAGGTGCCCGGATCAGTTGGAACTGGGCGAAGTGATTCCACAATATGAATTGCTTTGGCTATTTCCTCGGCGGTCGGAGTGTGAAATTCTGGATCCGAACCGGTCGATTTGTCTTTGCGTTTTCTTTTTGTCGGAACTGATTCCTCGGAATTGTCTCTCCTTTGGTTCAAGAAGTATCGCCTGGTCAGAGGGCACTCTTCTGGTTCGGTCAGAACCGAACCGGGCTGGCCATCCGGGTCAGCGGACTTCTCGGCCTCCCTTTCCCTCAGTCTACCTAATCTCTTTTCAAGGGTAGATTTGGGAAAATTTTACAAATTTGGCAGTCTGAATCGAGGTGGTCAAACCCCAGACAATAAACACAGGTGGTGTGGGGATCAGCCTTATCAAAGACCTCCCTACACACACCGCAGTGTTGAAACCCAGTGGGCCCGTTTTTTTTCTTGGGTTTCTCAGACATGGCCAACCTAACCAAACTTACCCTTTTTTCGGCAACTGCCAGGCAAGACTCCCCTATCGGTTCCTGACCGTGTCACGGGTCTTGGAAAAAAATGTACTAAAACCCGTTTTTTTTTTAGAACTGATACGGACGGTAACTACACACTAAAGTAAAATACAAAATTTACTTTGAATGATCGGTTCAGCCGAACCGATCCACACTTTTACAAGTTCCACACAGAAAACAGAACAAAAACCTATCTAGTACTCACAGTACCACAGACAGAGACTTGAACTGACTATGCGGAAACAAAATTTCAGTAGAAAACCGACACTTCAACCGACTTCGAACCGAACTGCAGGAGAAATCTCCGGAGCGACTGTTCAGTGAGGCGGAGTAAAGAATCTGACGGTTGCAGTTCGAATTACAACAGGCAGAGACATCAACCGAGAGATGAATATTCTATGCCCTGCATAGAAATGTTAACCCATTGTTCTCCGGGGCAGTTTAAAGGCTGGGGCTAACTGCACTTGTCAGAATACAGCAAGACTTCATGTTGTTTGAAGGAAGCAATGCAGCCAAGAAAACCTTGCTCCCAGAGATAGGCAACAACACTGCCTCCAGGACCACACTCCACTAGCCGGACCCACCCAGCTCCTGGGCTGAGCCCAGCCTGGCCTGAATTGCAAGATAGAGCACCCTGGGCAGATAGGGCGGCCCTATCTTGGGAGGCCTCTGAGCCAAGAGAATAGCCGGGCTGGTACCAGGAAGCTGGAGGGTTTCAGGCTCGGAGATAGAGCCGAAGGAGTGCAGATGCCTGAGAGAGTTCTCCGGGGCCAAGTGGAGCGAGAAAAAGACTGTAGAAAGAAAAAAAAAATTATCATAGAGGGAGGAAAAGGAGAGGGAAAGATGCCACACAAATACTGTCTCCCCTGGCAAGAGAGCAGCAACCAGAAGAAAGTATTTGCAAGTTAGGTCCTCCTCTGGTCCCACACCCCCTGAAACCCATTTGCCTTTCTGCCCCATTTTGTTATTTCCTCTCTTGAAACTAAATGGCAAGATGGAGACACCAGGAACTGGGGTCACAGATGTTTGTGTGGCCAGGGGACGGGTACCAGCGAGGAGATTTGTAAAACATAATTTAAATTAAAATGTAGTTGTGTGTGTGTGTGTGTGTGTGTGTGTGTGTGTGTGTGTGTGTGTGTGTGTGTGTGTGTGTGTGTGTGTGTGCAGCTTACTATGTAAGGTTTTATTTTTATGCTGGTATTGTGATGCAAGTGTGGAATTATCACATCATAATAATACAAGAAATTTGGAGTCCAAGCCACTAATTAATTCTATGTTCCTTATGCATTGGCAGTCATTTTGGTTCTGCCCAGAGTTTTTTTTTTATTTTACCTGGAGTGGATATCATCCAGATAAGGATAACTGTTGGATATTTCAAGTGTTTGGCACAGCATTAATAGCGCAAATATGGCACTATCCAAGCATCTCTGCTAATTACCAAGCTGATACAGATAGCCCAGTATTTTATCCAATTATATAATGCTGCTCTTGAAACTTTGAGAAAATCCCTGTCGGCCACACTTGCATGCTCACTGCCGTATCAACAGCAGCACTGGTGAAGCTGGCTTTAGCAGCCAGTCTACAACATTCTTACATGTCACTATTCTCAATAAGGCTGAAGACATCCAGGAGTTTTAGAGAAACTGAAATTAAAATAAAATGAAAAAAGCTCCGTGTGGATGCAGTGTGACAAAAAAAAAAAAGGAAGAAACGAGAAAATCTTTGAAACAATGAATGCACTTGGTCTTTATTGATCGCTTTGTTTATAAAGTAAAAAACAAACTGGAAATGGCAGGGCTTCCTTGAAGAAAATCTTGCTATTCATTGTGATATCCTTAATAATGGTGCATTGCATTTGCCCTAGTTCCCAATTTAGATCCTTTTGCTTCTGTTTCCTCCTTTCACATTCACAGGCATTCCTGTATTTGCTGTGGTAAACAACACTGGCAGGCTGCTACAGTTGGAGCACACAAAACATGTTCATAAAACTGATGTACAGTAATTAAAAGGAAACTTCTTGAGACACAAAAAAAGAAACCTGTAAACTAGATTGGAGACCTGTTAATTCAACTAATTTTATGATCATGTGTTCTGGCACTACATCAGGTTCATGGGGCGATACCCATAACTGACACTTAGTGCAATGCAGTATGGGGAGGGGGTGGGGTGCCGTGTTGAGGTGCCATCCTTCAGATGAAAGGCTAAATCCAGGTCCATTCTGCCAGTCTCTGGTCATTGTCTAGTCAGAAGTTAAAGATCCCATGGCACTTATCAAGGAATAGTAGGGCAACTGTTCTTTTTTAGTTAGCATTTTTAGCTCCTTACTGCCGACCTGCCCCATTTCAGACTGGTCCCCAGCCCCATCACCTGGCTTCTCTGGGATTTGTTGTTCTTACATCCTCTGCCAGAGAACTTGGAGTGCCTAGTCATCGATGTGGGGCCTGCAGAGGACTAGACCTTCATCCTACCATAATTACAGGGGTTTCCTCCATATTTTCTCTCTGAGCCCATGGCGCATGTAATGACATGTAGTGCAAACTCTGCCTCTGCAGAGATGCCCCCAGCATCAAGAAGATGGGATTCCTTCCCTGATATCCTGATGCACTGCCACCCAGATCCTTCAGGCGGCAGCCAACTAGCAGGATGAAAGTGCCCTCTCCCCGAGGAGGAGCATTGTCCTTAAAATGCTCAATTCTGCCTCCCCTGCCCCCCCTCCCCCCAGTGAACTGCATCCTCTCTCTGAACTCTGGCGCTGCCATGGCAGGAGGTGAGGCACTCAGTGCCTCAGCCCTGTGCACCACTGGGCTGGCCTTAAAGGGCTACTGTCAACTTTTTTTGCATCATATTATTTTTAGGTAAAAACCCATATTTTATGTTTGCTTACCTTCTCTACAATTCATTGATGTTGCTGGTTCTTTTAGCCTCTTCCTTGCTTATTAGAACTGAATTGTATGGTAATGTATAGCTACAACAAGCCTTGTTTTGTTTCAGATCTTTGAAGTACTCTTACTGTATACTTCCTGAACATTAGAAATGCCCATCAAACAGTGCAGCCACTCATGATACAATAGTCTCCTCTACTCCCACTGCGTAATGAGTGGCTAGACTGTGATGGGGGCATTCATTGGTCCAGGACAGATCCAGCAGGAGCTGGTTGAGAAATGTAAACAAACTTGTTTTGGTGTGGTAACACCAGTATGGTGGGCACTCAGTTTTTTCCACTTTTTAAAAGAAAAAGGGATCTGAGTCCAACAACCAGCTGCATCAACAGTCTCTATAAAACGTGAA
Organism: Neoceratodus forsteri; assembly: GCA_016271365.2. Taxonomy (NCBI): domain Eukaryota; kingdom Metazoa; phylum Chordata; order Ceratodontiformes; family Ceratodontidae; genus Neoceratodus; species Neoceratodus forsteri. The sequence goes on along the minus strand of CM057456.1, from coordinate 1,778,026,942 downwards.
CAATCATAAAATGTGTTTTTTTAAACTAGAGTTACTTTGAGGCCTAAGAAGGTTGACAGTGTCCCTGTAATGGAATTTTTATTGAAAATAACATAACAGAGCATAACAGTCTTGGGGCAGATCATTCAGAAAATCATCTATACGTCATCCAGCAGCATCTGCTATAGCAGGAAAGAAAAAGGAAAACGAGAAGGGGAAAAAAGAAAAGGGGAAAAGAAGGAAACTAGTTCCCAGACCTGAAAACAATACTATATCAGCCATGTTGTCTTATTCCAAGCAGTGAAAAAAGTTCCTCTAGACATAACTTTGTATTCTTTTGCCTATGTGACCTGTAATTCATTATTGATCATTTGTACCAAAGAAAAAGCAAGTTCATCTTTTTGGTGCAGAACAAAGGGTCACATATTTTGTCAGATGCACCACTTTAAGCATGCAAAAATAACTAACAGTGTACCTGTAGGCCAGGATGTCCATACCAGGTCCAAATGTCCCAGTATCAGAATCTTACACGGTAGTGACCCAAGCGTTAGCAAACCCCAGGTCTCAGTTAAACATGTCCAAAAGCCCTGAATATAAGGGCAAAAAAAAAAAAAAAAAGTTCCATTGAATCTTCCTTGTTCACAGAAGTGGGTCTAGCACAATCCTCTCAGACATAATTTTATGTTATTGGTTCCCCTTTACATAAGCTCTCCATGTGCTCTCAGCCAGAACACATTCCACATTTTCTCAGGTACCTTGAGTTTTAACAGCTGCTAAGTGATGATCTGATTAAAAAAAAAAAAAAAAAAAAACTGGATCTGAATGAAAAGGACCAGAAATGACTGGAGAAAGAAAAATATAACTGAGGTACAAAAAATGGCAATCCAAAAGTTTTCACCATATAAATCATCTTTTTTTAGACATTGGCCAGGCTTGCCATTTTGTATCCTGTTTATCTGCATACACTAGTTTTTCCTCCCAATTTAATTTGGCCAGGTTTCTTGTTGCAAAGGTTATGCCCAGGATAGAAATGAGTTTGTTCAATATTGGAATGCCCGCTACTTCCCTGCCAGTTTGTAAATCAGGAGTTCCAAGCAAAATACCTCTACTTTTCTTCAGATTTAATTTTAACACAGAAAATTCAGCAAAATCCTGAAGAAGAGTAGAGGAATTTTTATTAAAAGAAATCAAAGACTATATACATGTACCCTCCCTCCCAATTGAGGGGGGGGCTTACTATGATGCCCAGCTGGCATCAGTGCCCAGTTTGATGCCAGGGTCTGTAGTTGAGCTGGGCCATTGGCATGACTATTAAAGAGATGTCACAGTGGGAAAGCAGGGTTTTTGTGCGCTGTGCCACAGGATCTGGGGTATTGCCACAGAGTCAGGGCTGGGGTCCCAGAGTGAAGGAGATCCCAGGTACAACATCTTAGGATGGGTGGAAAAGTGTAACGAGTGCCATCCACACCCACTGAGGAGAGTCGGGGAGCTTGTCTAGCTCCATGTGAGAGGATTCCTCGGTGAGGTCGGTGGCTGCCATGGTAGGCCCAGGATCAAAGGGTAAGAGGCCAGTCCTGGAGGACCTCGGGGTGGCAGCTCAAGGCCCTTTGCCGTAAATCCGTATCCTCCAGCGGAGAAGCTGCCATCCAGCATCGTGATCTTCCAGAGAAGGATTGGTGCCTAGTTTTAGCCCCCCTTTGGAGCTGTTTATGAGAGTGCCAGAACTGTAAGAACTGTGCCACTTGGTGAGAGTCAGGTCAATTAGAGCACTTCTGCAGTGTCAAAAATTGGGGAGTTAAGCACAAACTGTAGGGGTGATGTGAGAGCCCATGTAAACCGCTGCCTGCCATCACAGCTATTCCTGGGAGCTTAGCCTAACTCCACATAAAAGGGATCCAGGTTCAGGACTAGCATCCCTAAGAACTGTGCCACAGCTGTAGCCATCGAAGGTTGCCAAAGAATCAAATGTGCCCACAGCTCCATGGAGCGGAGTGATGTTCTTTATGGCTTGAGCCTGATAAATTGTTCAGAAAATAAATTCTGTCTCTTTTGCAATGGTATTTCTCTCTGGACATTTGATTCTGTTCTCTGTCAGGTGATCCTGTTTGAACTGTGTTGTGCCATTCTGTTATGATAACAAGTTTTGTCCCCCAGGAAGATAAAACGGCCCCTCCAGCCACCCTCGAAAGCTCCCTCAGTGGAGATCATCTGTCATCATGTTGAATCCGGATTCTCAGGTACTGTTTATTCTATCTTGTGCAAGTGATTTCTGGACTGTGTCTTTGGCAGTGGTACTCCCCCCTTCCCTGTGAACAATTTACCATCTAACACCCCTAGACAAGAGAGGGGAGGAGGTTACAATGAATCCCAGACGAGCCCCCATGTTACTTACAGAAACAAAAAACAAATCCCAACCCAGCAAACCCACCTCCTAATAGAACAAAAGGTAAATGAAAACCCCACACCCTGAAATAAAAAGAAAATGTAACCATAACTGCCAACAAAACAAAAAAAAGGAAAATTCCTTATTGAAAACTAACACAGAATCATGTGACACAGGAAGGCTTGAAAGAAAAAAGACCGGAGAAAAGAGAAAGAAAAGTGGAAACAGAAAAGCAAGACTCTCATTTGGTAATGATGAAAAGAAAATTCAGAGAAGAGAAATCCAAGACATGCTCTTCTACAGCAAGTTCCGGCATCTATATGGGAATTGAGCCCCTTTCCTGTTATAAGCGGATCATAGTACATGAACCATTTTTTGTTCCAATTTCGATGCAGGGATATTGCATTGTTGTAATAACAGCTGACATCTTACCTGCCAGACAAAAAAATTAATAATAGAAATCCACAGTATTATGGTGCGCCAGTGACATTTCTGCCAGGCAGTTCTTACTGAATTGAAAAGCAGTTCTTCATACCTTATTGTTAGAAATAAAGGTTCTCTCCATGAAGTCGCAACCTTGTGCCAAAAACTCTTTATGTAAGGGCACTCCAAGAATAACTATTCTGTGTCTCCAAGTGCACCTCACATCCCTGTCTAGGACAGTATTTCTCGGCTATGCTTTTATGTGTTTTATTGTTCCTGACACCTCACGCCTATAGGACCTTAGCCAGGAAACATCACATACATGGGGTGGGGAATCCTTGAGTCTACTAAAATGTTTTAAAGCTGACTTGGGAAGGGGGTTAAAAATTCAGAAAAAGCGATGGATACAGAGTGGGAATATAAATCTGTTCTAGAAATTGAAGACATCACAGAATGTGTGATCTTCCATTTGTACAATTTTAAAACCATGTCTTTGACATACTTGGGGATGACAAGAAATATTTACAAATGGAGGCCATTGACATTTACCCTGCTGCCATCGGAAAAGGAATGGGGCACACCACTCAGTTAACCAGGATGCCTAGTGGGCAGGAGACTCCCATATTATTTCTCCAATGTTGAACCATAAAAAATACTGTAGAATAAAGCTGTGGGATTCACCATGCCCAAACCACCCATTTTGACAGACTGATTTGTCAAATTCCATTCTAAACCATTAAGCCAGCTTCCCCACATTTGGAAAAAAATACTATAGATCCACAGGGAAGCTGGGGGGGAGGATATACATAACTTGGAAGTAAAGATTTCCACAGAATAAAGGATTTAATCATATACAGGGTACACCCTCCTGTTTTTTGACAACTGCCAGGATTTCCATCTAGTCACTTTCTGTGTACCCTCCTTCATCTTTTTTCCCTAATTATACTTAGCATCATTCTCACTAGTGAAATATAGGCCCCAAATATTCACGGGGATGGACATAATACGGACACCTATAACAGAGAATGGTCTGGCATCCCCCCTTCCTTTTTATTTATTTATTTAAAAGTGATTTACCAGAAAAGACATACTGAGCCTTAAGATTCGTCTCCAGATGCATCCTTGGGGGGAATGGAGTAAGGGAAATACAAAAACACAAACAGGAAGAAGGACCATAATGTAGTAAACACTACATAGTAAAATAATAAACAGTATTACACTGGTAAATAAATAATGCAGTTAAGATGACAGTAGAGTGAAGAACCAGGCACTGCAGAGAGGGGAAGTAGGAGTGAGAGAAGAGACAGAAAGTGGAAGGTGGATTATGGTTGGGAGAGCTAGTAGGAGGAAGGGTGAAATGGACTAGGGAGAAGAGGAATAGGAAAAGGGAGAGGAAGGGGGTAGGGAGGGTAAAGAGGGAGAAGGGAGAGAGTAAGAAAGAAGAGTGGGACAGAGTAGAGGAGGGGATAAGCTAGTAGGAATGGGGGAGTGGGGAGTGAGAAAGAAGGGGGAGGGGAGGTTGAAAATGGGAGGTGAAAAAGACAGAGCAGAGGTTGGGGTGGTTAAGGGGTAGGTGCAGGGCAACTGTGCTGAGGACGTTTACAGGAGGGAGCAGTATGGCCTTGTAGTAGAGAGAAAAGAGAGTGTTTAGAGGGCACAGAGTGAACTATTAGGGGAAGAGAGTTCCAGAGATTAGGAAGACAGAAGGAGAAAGCTGACTGACCTGCAAGGGGACCAAAAGTGAGCGATAGCCTGAGTTACAGAGTGTCATGGGAGACGCACATAGGGGAGAGGAGGGAACTGAGATAAGGGGGGAGCAAAGCCAACCTGAATTTAGAAGGAGGCCCAGTGGGAAAGGCAGCGGTCTTCCAAGGAAGGGAGGAAGAGATCAGAATGCAGATATATAACCAATACACTTAATGGTGTTAATTTTGGAACCTAACGTGATAGAGAAATCTTGCAAGTGTATAAAAGCATCCTGACGTGAGGGAATATCACACACCAAAAGGCACAAATCATCACCATAAGCCAAAATCTTGGGAGCCGACAAACCCTCCGGTGCTGAAATAAGGCTGATGGTAACTGCCTGACTTAACTTTTTTAAAAGAGGGTCAATTCCCAAAATATAGAGTACAGGATTCAATGGATACCCCTGTTTACCCCCAGTACTGAAATCTGCTTTCCCATCCACCAGTTCACATTCAGATGAACAACAGTGCCATCATAACATGCTTTTATCCAGTCAATAAACGTAGGCGGAAAACCTTACTTTTACATGACAAAAAAACACATAAGAGTGGGACAACCTATTAAAGGCCTTTTCCTGGTCCTACATTCAAAAACCTCCCTGAGTATCAATAAGTGGTTCTGGATTTTTCTATCCGGAATCACACTGGACTGAGCTGGGTCTATAATGGCATTTAAAATCAAACTGTACCTATTTCCAAAAATTTTCATTCGAATTTTACAATCTATGTGCAACAGACTTATCTGTCTCCAGTTTCGAAGATCCTGCCTGTCCCCTTTTTTTAAAACCAAAAAAAAAAAAATTACATCAGTTTTCGTAGTCTGCAAGAAAGTGTTCATCTACAGGCAATAATTAAAAACTTCAGCCAGAAGACTACAGTAAGTTGTATCTGCATTACTTTATATAGTTCAGATGTGATGCCATTCACCTCAGGAGTCGTACCCAGTTACAGAGAATTGCTGAGGAAACTACCTCCACAAAAATAGGCTGTACTAGCTGATTCCCCAGTGAGTCAGGCAGTCGGGGACATTATAACCCATCCTAGAATGTAGGGTTCATATGAAACATTCCTGAATCACATTCCAAAGCACATTTCACATAGCAATCCATCTCCTGCATAATGTTGGGCCTTCAGTGAAGAATTTGACTGGCTGGATTCTTTACAGAGGACAAAACCCTGCTCTGTACCCAGCTGGCACAACATTCAAAAGGTGAAACAGAGGGCTGTCTCCCCTGTGTGCAGTACCTCTGTTCTGCAAGAAGTGACGTGGCTCTGTTGTACTGAAGAGCTTTCATTCTAGCCTTTACCTGTGAAATTGGGGCTGACAGATTTACCTCATGTGCAAGGGCATAGGAGATTAATTCATGTAATTGATGCCGAAGGGACAAACAGTTGTGATACTTGTCTCACACAAGGCTCTTGACAGTTTGCTGTAAAATGTGTTAGAGGTCCGTCTTAGTATCTTCCCACCAGGTAAGACTAGAATATACACATTACAATAGTTTTATCGGAGATAGACTAATTCATAGAGTCCCTCACTACGGTATCCTGCAATATGTTTTTATTTAGTTCCAAAGTCCCATGCCACCTATTACCGACTCCTGGCTACCCATCCACCAACCTAACAGGGCACGGTCAGAAGTCTGTTGGTATTACCTCTGCAGAGCTTACTAGGAGAGAAAAGGACATGAAGTAGTCTACGTGGGAGGCCAGCATGCCCTTAAAGTAGGTCCCCCACTCTCACTTTATAGGTGTGACCATAAGAGTTCATGAGATCAGCAGTGGTCAACATGGAAGACAAGAAGTGGGCATCACAGTACGTCTTGTTGCCAGATATTTTTGGGGTCTGGGTGATGGAGGCATTAAAGCCCCCAATAATGATCTTCTGTGATATTCATAAAAAGGGTAGAATCTCCTTATAAAAATCAGTCCTTTTTGATTTGGACTGAAGAGGGTATAAACATTAAGAAAATGAAACTGCTTAGATTTCCAGTGATGTCATGCACCTGATAGCAGTGTAATGCTACAGCTCTGCTTCCATCACTGCATTCAGACTCTCATAGCAGGTGCAGAATCTTGTAAAATCTGTCTAAATGGCTCAAGCGGGAGAGAAGTGACAGGTTTACTCAATCCAGAGCAAACTCAAAATCAGCAGCTCAGGATGATGATGGGTCAAGGCAGCATTTGTAGGACTGCAGCAGGAGTGCCTCATCACCCAGCACAGTGGGGCCCAGATATGATACAGATATGGAGACCGACAAACTTCTGATATCATTTTGAAATAATTATTGTGGAAATTAAAGGCTTTGGAGATGAAAGCCATGTGAAATTAAACAAATTGAATTCTGAGCTGAAAAAGTTGGAAAAACAGATGGGAGAGATGGAAGAGAGAGAGTGGGCCACATGGAGGATGACACCTTGTAGCTACACCAAGCCCTTGAATATCTGGTAGATCAAAATACACAGCTCCAGGATCAGTGCCAGGATCTTGACTGGTGATCCTGGAGAGACAATTTGCAACTTTATGGGTTACTAGAAGAGGCAGAGATGGGGGAGGTCACATGAGCACCTGAGAGAAATGACTGCCTAAGCCCTTAGCTCCGTGCCATCCCTTGACTATTCTGCTCCATCCAGCATCCAATGCATCATGGGAAGACATTATTTTTGCATGCAACAGGAGTTTGAACACTATGCAACACTTTAGTGGACTTTTATTAAATAGCACTACTCCTCAAAAGAGGAAAACATCCATTGAGCAGTCGCAGCCGTCTTAGTGCCTCCCAGTGTCTAATATGGCCACCACTAGAGACCACACAATTAAGATCCTAGACTCGGTCCACCAAACAAATCTAAATCAAGCAAATAGCAGCTCCGGTGGAACCATTAAAACCATGGTCATGGAAACTCAAGCAAGCTTAGCCAGCCTTCTGACTGGGTTGGAAAAGTAGAGACTGCCATCTAGGAAGCAGTGGAAACCAGCTCCATGCAACTTCAGTGCTTGCAACTTGCCAAAACTCCGCTAGTCTGGCACACAGCCAAAATGGAAGATTTGGAGGGCCGTGGACAGAGAAAAAAAATCTCTGCATTATCGGACTTTCGGAGGGCATGGAAAGCCATGACCCTGTGCAGCTCCTTCGAGATAACCTCCCTAAATGGCTACAGCTTACCCCTAGGGAGTTTGACTTTTAACTAGAACATTCACATCGAATACATTGAGCCCAAGGAGGCAGGAATAACTTGAGACCCTGACCTTTTATTTAAAAACGTCTTCATTTCCAGGACAAAGAATTAATCCTAAAAAGGCTCAGGAGCTTAAAGACATTATTGTGGGTGGCAGTCGCATATCTTTCTATCCGGACTACCCTCAGGGAGTACTGCAAAGATGACAGGTATATGACAAGATTAAACAGAGCATTAGAAACCAGGGAATCACCTATGCCTTACTATGCTCTGCTACACTTGCTATTACTCTGCCTGGAAAAACTATTAAGTTCCAGACATCAGAGGAAGTGGATGCATATCTACAAGAGCATCTGTGACCTGCACTTTTGCCCAGCCGCAACTTGGATATAGCCGCTGGCGGGCATGAACAGATGGACATCTTGCCCCCCCACCCCGATTCTGCCAACATACCCAACCCGGATTAGTGACTTTGGCTGTTAAACTATACCAGCTGAACAGGGAGGTGAGGGTTTCCCCACAGCAGGTGGGAGCTCCCCCCCCCAACAAGGAACAAAGCTCTTGCTGTGAACAGTGGGGTCGAGGTGCTGGCTTTCTGCTCTGAGCTGAGCGGTCCTCCCCTACTACCTAGCTGGAGACTGTCAGCAGAATCCAGCAAGCTGAAGGAGAAAATTTCCCCTGCTTCGGTACAGAAGCCTACTAATAGAAACCTCTGGGCTCTAAGACAGCGAACACCCAGCTTGCTAAGGGACTAATCCGAGAACTTGGACTTTAACGCACCCTCATCCGCTACTTTAATTCAGTGGAGCTGCTCGCTTGGAGGGGCAAACCTAGAGACCGATGGAGTTTGGGCGCGAACTTTGAAATGTAAACCACCGCACTCGATTGGACTCCTCAGGGCCATGATGCCACAGCCCAGGCTTCTTCTAAGCCTGCATCAGAGCCCAGTGGCTCACAAACGCTGCCTGCTACCAGCCAAACAGGGAGGTGAGGGTTTACCACAGCAGGTGGGAGCCCCCACACAAGGAACAAAGGTTTTGCCATGAACGGTGGAGTCGAGGCACCGGCTTTCTGCTCTGAGCCTGGCAGTCCTTCTCTACTAGCTAGCTGGAACCCATCGGCAGAATCCAGCAAGCTGAAAGAGAAAATTTCCCCTGCATCAGTGCAGGAGCCTACTCGCCAAGAAACCTCTGGACTCTAAAGACAATGAACAGCTTGCTTCAGGGACTAATCCGAGAACTTGGACTTTAACACACCCTCATCCGCTACTTTAATTTAGCGGAGCTGCTCATTGGAGAGGCGAACCTGGAGACAATTTTCTTCTGCCCACCCTCGCACCCCATTCCCTCCTCTCCTTAAATGCTCTCTGGCTAAGCCCTATAGACCCTGCCCTACTTGTTTTATCATCCCTTGCCCTCCTATCCCAGTGACATCTCATGCACTAGCTCTCTGCTTGCACTGAAGCCACCACGTAAGGTAACAACAGCCCAGGTAGATCAGGTGTGCTTGAAGTGACTTCTCTGTTAAGGAATTAGGTTAAATGTACCAATACCATAATCCTAAGGTTCCTGTCAATTCTTGTAAAACTGCAAATAGGTGCACAATTTCTCCAGCGCTAGCCTGAACAAGGCTGTGAAGCGTTACTCTGCTTAAGCTTACACTGAGTCTGGCACAATTGATAACTGGTGCATAATTTCTCTAGCGCCAGTCTTTACTGCGCAGAGTAGTGTTACTAAATTAAGGTTTCTAGAAACTTTCTACACAACTGCCAGCAAGTGTATATGTTCTCTAAAAGCCAACTTGTCAGGGCTGAGAAGTTTAACTCTACCAAGGAAAGGTATAATGGAGGAACTGTTTGTACTGCAGAATTATTAACTGTGGCATAATTCTCTAGAGTCTGTCTGCATAGGGTCGTAAAAGGATACTCAGGCAGAGAAGGTTAATCTAATCCAGAAATAGTCTGCTAAGGTACTGCTGTGGCAATTCTCAGCTAATTTTAAATGGATATTCTTTCCTAGTGACTGCAAGACAGATAATGCAAACTTCCCTTCTCATCTGCAAGTACCTCTAGCTCTCCTACCTCGATTACTCTCAGGTATAGACAGCTCCAAAAGGTTAATTTCACAAATGAATGTAAAACACTTGTAAGCTACCAATGACTTGGGACCACGAATCACAACTAGTTCTACCACCAAGCTTCCTAAAGGGTCGGGACAGATAGGCTCCTAGGGGGTAGTAAATCTCAGGCTATCACTTGAATTTCAGCTGTTTCACTGGCAAGATTTTGCTGTGAAAGTACAATCCAACGGACAAACAGTCAGTAGGTAACCCCGACCAGAATTTGTCGGCTACTGCTCTCATAAGATGACCCCAGAGAGATTTTCCCTGGTCCCTGGCATTCTTTGCCACAATTCTCATTGTGCAAACAAGCCACTTGGCTTTTCTCTAAATAGGGGCGTACTCCTGGCTATTCTCTACATACTGTCCCTTCTCTGGGTGCACAGGAGCATAGAACAAGGATACTCTGACTCCAAGGGCCACAACACAAAGACCCCTCTCCAAACGGTCATTACAACTGCACCTCTCCCCATAGCACTAATGCCCTTCTGATAGCCCATGAGTTGGGAAGAAGGGGCACATACTACAAAGCACTCCATGCTACCTGCAGGAGGCTCCACAGCTTCTCCATCCCATCAGGCAGCCCAACGTTATTATGCCTTCTTGCTGTTCTACTGCTTCTGGCAGGAGATGTACAGCCTAATCCAGGCCCTCCTATAGCTAATCATCTAGTTTCCTCCCCCCAGGACCCGTATTGGGCATCCTCCAAGGGTCTAAGGATTGCGCATATGAACATCTGCAGCCTCAGGTCAAACATTCAAGAGGTACAAGTTTGGCTTGACCTATATAAGCCTGATAGCCTTGTTATCTCGTAGACCTGGCTCAAGGTCCACATCCTCGACCATGAGATCATGGTCCTAGGTTACAACACCTTCCGAAAGGATAGGATGAACAAGAGAAGTGGTGGGGTCCTAATCTATGTGAAGGACACCCTCACGGTGTTGCAATTGAAACTGAACCTGGGAAATGGCCAGGACGGTGAATCTATTTTCATCCGATTAACCCTTGGTCATGCTAAGCACCTCACCCGTGGCTGCATCTATAACCCTTCTCAGACTGCTTTCCAAGCCTTGGACTGTATTACAAAAACAGTAGGCAAAGATGTAGCCACGGAACTCCTTATCCTGGGAGATTTCAACCTAAACTGAGCCTCAGACCCTAAAAAAGTCCTCTTGGCAGCGACCAGGAGGCAAACCTGGTACAGGTTATCTCAGAACCTACCAGGCTTAATCACAAAACTGGGAACCACACCATCCCGGACTGAGCTCTGGTATCTAATCTCCTCAACATCCAGAATGCAGGCTTAATGGCCGACGCTCTTAGCACCCACTCCCCTATATTCTGCATCTGGAAGAACAGAGCACCAAAGGTTCCACCTAGGATATTCACTGTCCGTGACTACTCAAATTTCATGATGGAAAAATTTAATGACTATCTAAGTGACATGGACTGGAGTCCAATCAGGCTACTCCCAACCGTGGAAGAGACCTTGGAATTCTTCCAAGACTCACACCTCAAGGCGGCTTCCCTCGTTGCCCCTCTTAAGAAACTCAGAGCAAAGGGAAGTTGCTACAAGTGGATCTCCCACTCAGTAAAAGCCATGATGAATAGCCGGGACAAGGCCTGGATGAAGTTCCGGCAGTCCGCTCTCCCGGCAGACGTTGTGACTTACAAACCTCTAAGAAACAAGTGTAAGAGATCCATTAAACTTGTGAAGAAGGAGTATGTTACACACCTACAACAATCCAACCTAGGCAACCCTAAGCTCTTCTGGTCCTACATCAATGAACTACTTAGGGGCAACTCCAAAGAGGCACCTGGCCTAACAGAGATAAAGAGACAGCTAGAGAGTGATAGCCAGACAATTGCCTCAGAAATAAACTGCCGCTTTATTAACCTTGATGACTACAAGGTTGGACTGCCTCCTTCTACAACAGCATGGATCACAGACGAACCCACCTGCCTAAATAAACCCCAATTTCACTTGAGACTTGTCAAGACCAAAGAGGTCCTTCCTCTTCTTAAGGCTCTGCAAATCAAAGGCTCAGGAGGCCCAGATGGTATCAGCCATAGGTTACTAATGGAAGGAGCCCAGTCCCTTGCCAGACCTCTGACCTGGCTCATTAATAGATCCCTACTGGAAGGAACTGTTCCTCTCCAGTGGAAACAGATGATTGTGGTCCCCATTCACAAGGCTGGTTCGAGGGAACTTATTAGCAACTACAGGCCCATCTCCCTGCTATGCACTCTTGCAAAATTGCTGGAAAGGCTGGTTTACATGCAACTGAGGGACTACCTTGAATCCCACCAGCTCCTTGCCCCCTCTCATCATGGTTTCCGAACTAACCATGCCACTGATACTGCCCTCACCTATCTAACAGTGGATGTACTCAGTGCAATGGACACAGTTAAGCCGACGGGTGCAATCTTTATTGACCTGTCCAAGGCTTTCGACCTTGTGGACCACAACCTCCTACTAACAAAGCTTGACAAAATAGGTCTTGATCCCCACGTCCTTCGGTGGTTCAAGAGGTACCTATCAGGTTGCTCTCAGAGGGTCATCTGGAAAGATGAGCAGTCGGATCCTCTATCGATCAAAGAGGGAGTACCTCAGGGCTCAATTCTCGGTTCCCTCTTGTTCTCTCTCTCTTCACAAACGACCTTAACCTTCACTGCAGGGACAGCTCTGTTGTTCAATATGCAGATGACACTGTAATCTACCGCTCTATGGAAAATCTGCTGGAACTAGGCCCTCTCCTCCAAGCTGACCTAAAGACACTGGAGGCCTGGCTTACATCCAACACAATGGTCATCAATGTAGGCAAAACGAAAGCTATGCTGTTTGGTCCTAGATCCTTAGGGCAGGATAGGTCCAGATTCCTACAGCTAAACTCTCAAGCTGGAAAAAGTATAAATGTGGTGGACATCATAAAATACCTTGGGCTAATAATTCACCAAGGTCTCACCTTCAAGTCCCACATAGACCAAGTAACCAGGACCATCCACTGTAAACTTGGCACCTTGTACCAACTAAAAGACCAGCTTATCCCTGGGGCAAGGCTGGCAGTTGCCTCCAGTGTTTTGCTCCCAACACTTACCTCTGCTGCCCAGGACTGCAGAGTATGCCTAAGCAAGAGTTCAACGGGCAACAGGTACTGTATAACAAGGTTGCGTGGTTCACTACCCAGAATCACCCAAGAAGCCACCCCTGTGATATGCTTGCCCAGCTGCAGTGGCCTTCCTTTGCTTCTCGACTTCAGTACCCCCTGCTCTGCCTCACATTCAAAATACTGAGTCCAGCAGCTCCCCCCAGCCTAAAAGGGACTATCTCCCTTAAGCACAATTCTCGGATGCTCAGGACCTCAGTTCGGTCTCTACTTGTAACCCCCAGAGTCAGGACAAATGCCGGTGGCAGATCCTTCTCCTTTACTGCCCCCTACCTGTGGAATAATCTTTCACCATCAGTACAGGAAGCCCCGTCCTTATCAAACTTTCGCACTAGGCTCAACGCCCACATGATTGAGTCCAGTACTTGTCACTATCAAGGCATAGGGTAGTCTTCCCCCTGTTCCAACAAATAATGCTACCCCTCTCCCCTGTCACCCAAATAGTTTACAAGGCTTGGTCTTGTCTCAAACAATCACTGCTCATATGTTGAATATGTTTCTGACTTGCTGACTTACTGTTTTACTGCTTTTACTGTAATCTGGTTAGCATTGTACTCTCTCTGTAACATGTTGTACCTAATAATCTGTCTCTGTACTGTATCCCGGGTCGCCCCTGAAAAAGGGACCTTCAGGGCTCAGTGGGCTCACCCAGTAATCAAAATTTAATAAATAAATAAGTGCCCAGAGTGGTTCGCTGTGACTGTCTACTGTAAGAACTGTGCTCCATTTTGAACAGAGCCTCTGCCCTTTCCCTTTAGGCACCACTTTCCCTATTATATTGTGCAGTGTTAATTCCACCAGCCTTTGATAGAGGTTGTGTACCGGCAGGACTCTAGTTCTTTGACACAGGGCAGAGGAATGGTGCCTTTCGCCCCAGGCTGTTCAAGTTAGGTCCTTGCTACCATGCTGTCTCCATTTCTTTTCTAGATAGCACATGTTATGACTGTTTTTTTTTTTCTTGCTCCATTTCCTAAATCCGATTCAGTATTTGTAGCATTGTGTTATGGGGATGTTTTGCTTTTGGGGGTTGGTTTGATCAAGGTGTCCAGAAACTTGGGCTAGTGGGAGACAGTCGTCAGTTTTTCTTTTCCTTATTATCTTTACTATTCCACCTCTCTGAGGTACAGATTGTTTTGTGATCTATCACAGACCTTTCTCCCCCCCACAATCTCTAGTTTCATAGGGATTGGTACAGCTCTCCAGTATGGTAAATTATGGGAGACTCTGGTATACATCTTAACTCCTTTGTTGGCTCTGTCCCATTCTAGTTTAACATTGAGTGGGATGCAGGGGGTGGCATTGGTCACCCCTCTTAAAAGCGAATCCAGGACCTGTGTGAGCACTGGCTTAATAGTCCCCCAACATCTTGTGCTAGAGAAGTGAACAGTGAGCTTCCACTGGGAGTGGGACCACTCGAAAAATACAGTTTGTTTGTGTTTCTTTATTATTTGCCCCCGGTGATTTGGCTCGAGGAGGGGACTCCAGTTTTCCATTTCATACTTTCTCAGTGCTGATAGAACTATTCTACTTTCTTCATGCAGTTTTATACATCACTGCGGTACATGTTATTAATATATGTTTATTGTGGGAGGGCTGTGGGATGGGGGAGGAGGGTTTGGGGTTAACACTAGGGAAGATGTTTGCTCCCACGCTGTCTCCAACCAGGGTTAGTATGGCTTCTTCCGGCCACCTGAAAGTCATCTCATGGAATATCAGAGGGCTAAATTGCCCTAAGAAACACAGAAAAGTTCTCCAAACCCTTAATGAAATGCACTGCGATATCGCCCTCCTGCAGAAAACACACTTGTTGGTGGGTAACTCCCAGTGCCTTGGTCATATGTGGGTGGGCCAATACTACCACAATGCTTTTCATATTAGACAGCAGGGCATAGTGATCCTTTGTAAAAAGGGTTTACAATTTGGGAATCACAAAGGAATTTACAGATACAGAAGGCAGGGTCCTCCTCCTGTTTGGTAGCTACCAGGGAACTTCGATTGTGTTGAGTACTGTGTATGCCCCCAATTTACCAGATGCCCATTTCATTCTTTTCTAGTAGAGTTATCAGAGGGCCCTGCATCTATGCTAATTGCGGGGGGAGGGGGGGACCTGAACATGGTTTTGGACCTCTCTTTAAATTATACCGGCCCAGGCCCCCAAAATGAACCTAGTTTGGCTAGCCAAGTCACCCAACTACTATAAAAAGCAGGAAAGCATGATATTTGGTGCATGATCCACCCCGCAGACATTAGTTTTACCTGTTACTCCTCCTCCTCTCACAACTACTATAGTTATATAGATGTGAGTCTAACCTCCTCTAGTATCATCACACAGATCTGGGGGATTTCTCTGGGGAACACACTGATATCAGACCATGCCTCGGTAATTCTCTCATTGGCATGGGGGACCCAGCAGGGTCCATGGAATAAATGGAGCTTAAACACCTCCTTCCTCCAACAAGAACCAGTAGTCCAATGGATCCCGCAGGATATTTTGGAGTATCACTCATTCAGTGATACTCTGGAATGTTCCCAGTCCACGCAATGGAAAGCGCTAAAAGCAGTGCTCCGCAGCAAATAGATAGCACATGCCTCTAAAATATGCAAACAGTGGGATGCCACTCTATAGGCAAAGGAGAGAGACCTTAAAAATCTTGAACTTGCAAAGCTATCCCGCTGGCACAAAGGGTTGAGGTATTTCTGCCACACCTCATGCCACGCTGGCGACTTGGGTTCGGGAATGACCTTGGGTCATCAGGGAGCCGGCATGGGGTGGGGAGCATGGAAGCATGGGAGCAGGTTTGAGCTGCCTATTGGCAGCTCTCCTCTCCCAGGGAGGGCGGGGTCACCCTCCCGCATTCCTGCAGTGCGTGGCGTATGCATGCCTCCACACATACGTGCTCGCACCAAGGATGTGAGGGTGGCTGATGGAAAAAACAGGGAACAAGAATGGATAAAAATCAATCAATCAATCAATCAATCAATCAAAATCTTTATTTATTCAGGCGGACATCATTGAGCGAAGCTCATTTACAAGATGGACCTGATAGGTCAAGATCAAAATAAGGTACTGTAGCATACATAAACAAATACAGAGAAAGAGACAAAGACTTAAATATAAATAAACAGCTACAATAATAAAAAAAAACGTATATACAAGCAAGGTAGCTAATGATTTTGGACCACAAAACAAAATAATTCAGACAGGTTTGACCCAGATGACTGTAAGGTATTGGGATTGTGGAATTGGTCAGGTTGTGTTGTAATTGGGTAGATACTTAAGCAAGTAGAAATGGGGGGATAAAAAAGAAAGGGAATGGCAATGGATTTTAGGGTATATTGTAGCTAAGTTTAGAAAAAGTATATAAACTGTGATAGAAAGAAAAAAAGGGGGTAAAGGGTAAGAGGGGATTAGGCTTAGTGAAAGCAGCAAAAAGATAGTAGAAAAAAAAAAAACTTGCAGTTGCAGCTGCCTCTGACCCTGTTAATAGATCCCAGATTTGAGCCCCAAGTCCCTATGATAAAGGTAGAAACTGAGGATGTTCTGCAATACAGAACAGAATATATCCTCTATAAATTAAATCAAAAATACTGGGAAGCTGGTGAACAACAAACGAAACTCTTGGCAGCCAAACTTCGAGCCCATGCAGTAGAAAATAATCCCAGTCATACAAGACCCTCAGGGGATAAAATTGTTAGCACCTACAGACATTAACTGGGCATTTCAGCAATTCTATTCTTCCCTTTACTCTTTGCAAGTAGACCCTTCCCCAGCCCAATACTCAGACTTCTATACTAACTTTCTCCTGCTGCAGGTGCCCCAATCCTACCTTTCTACACTTATGACCCCAATTACAACAGAGGAAGTTGCTTAGGCCATCCGGAGTGTGGCGCAGGGCAAGTTCCCTGGTTCCAATGGCTACCCCTCTGAATTTTACCTTTTATATACATAGTAGCCCCTAAACTTACACTGTTTTCAGTGAGGCTTGGAACAGAGGTGCACTCCCCCACTCCTTTTCACAGGCTATCATTAATCTTATACCTAAGAAGGGCAAGGGACAGCATTCTCTGTTTCTAATTGTGACCAATCTCACTGATCAATGTGGATGCAAGCATTTTTTGCAAAAGTACTAGCTAAGAGAATGTAACCCATTATATCCTCCCTAATACACCCCGATCAGATCGGCTTTGTCCCTGGGAGGTTGGGATCTGACAACATTTGCCAAACTCTGGATGTTATTTAGGAAGCTCGCACCCTGTCTTAACCTGTAGCCACCCAGTCACTTGACGCTAAAAAGGTCTTTGACGGTGTGAAATGGGAGTACTTGTTTGCTGCATTAACCAGATTCAGCTTCCTGTCCTCTTTTATTTCCCTGGAACGGCTCCTATACACTTCTCCATCAGCATCCATCCAAACCAACACATTACTTTCCTCTTTTTTCCCTCTCCATAGAGAAATTAGACAAGGTTGTCCCCTTTCCTTTTTTTATCGGCCTGAGAATCACTGGCATTTAATAAGATTAGAGCACATCTATCATGTGGAGGTCTTGTGGTGGGAGAAGTTCTCCACAAGATCAGGCTATTTGCAGATGGCATTACCTTATTTCTGTCAGATCTTTCCACTTCTTTACCAGCTTTGCAAGACATTATTTTGAAATGTTCGGCATCGTCAGGATACAAGTTGAATGGCTCTAAATCGCAGATTTTGCCCCTCAATGGGGCCTGTATGGCTGCTCTGTTTTCACCTCATCCATACCAATGGTCTCCAGAAGGGATGGTTTGCCTGGGCATTAAACTTAGGGTCATTAGTCCAGAAATAGCTGCTGCAAATACACAACTTATGCTAGACACTTTGGACTCTGATCTCCTGAGATGGAGGGCTCATATTCTTTCTGTTTGGGGCCAGGTCAATGCTTTGAAGCTCATAGCACTTCCTAAACTTCAATATACATTAGCCAATCTCCTTTTCCCTCTCTCTCAGGTAATGTTTTTCAATGCCTTTCTGCTAAATTAACCTCTTATCTGGGCAGGGAAACCTCCTAAAAAGAAACTAAAAACCTTGCAGAGTCACGGGAGGGAGGGAGGTTTTGGGCTTCTAGATCTGAAACTTTATAATTAACTTACTGTTCTGTGGCAGGCTATAGTCAGTTATGCACCACACTTGACTGCCCCGTTCCGGGCTTGATTTTTTGGAATTAGCCCAGGGCAATCTGCCAGCCGCTTATGCCTTGGTATTTCCGGCCTGGTCTCTTTGAACTGCTATTTCCCCCTGATCTAGGTATACTAAACCCATCTGGGACAAATACAGTAAACAACTGGGCTGGACTCCACAAACTGCATCTTACTTATTTAGTTTTTGTTGACCGGGTAAGTGCACTAGACAAATTCTGCCTATTTTCAGGCACAGCATGGGGAAGGGGAATACAGATGAATACCAACTGACCTTGAACCAGATTAAACTGTTGGTGGTATTTTTAGTGAATGGGGGGAAATTTGGCCAGGGCACCGGGGAAATTCCCCTACTCTTACTTCCTGTGAGCAGGGGGGACTCTTTTTCCTGTGGGACTAAGATGACTGCTGTCCCGGACCCTGGAGGAGGTGGAGGTGATGCAGCTCTCTGTTTTGTGGTTTCTGCTCCAGATCTCCAGCCTACTATGTCTGTTGGTTTGCCTAGTGCTTGCAGTAATAATCAATCAAACTCTGCGCCACAACTAGCTGTTCGTACACCTCCTGATTCTCCTCCTGATTTTGGAACTCTCACCCAGATTTTGGACCAGCATTCTCCTACAGTTCTTGGGACCAGTACTAACACTATGTCTCAAGGCATTTGAATGTTATATAGACAAACCGTTCTCTCTTACAGCGCCCGTGCAGGGCGGCGCACTGCACTCCGCCCTGCCTACTACCTCTGACCAGGCTGAATTACACTCTGGGCTATCGCACACATCAACAATGGACTTACTTACAGCTCGTACCAGTACCGCTTCAGCTACTGCAGGCAGGCTCTCCTCTCCAGCTACTCACAGAGGTACTTCATTTCCAAACTCTGCATGGTCCCCTGCTTCCGCTCTGCATGCTGCCGGTTGGACTCAACTCAATCAATCAATCAATCAATCAAAATCTTTATTTATTCAGGCGAACATCATTGAGCATAGCTCATTTACAAGATGGACCTGAGTGGTCATAACAAAAAAAGGTTACAGAGTGTATACAAAAACATGATATTGAATAAGCACAAATACAATCATTTATGAGTGAGATAGATGTACAAATATTTACATATATACAAGGCAAAGGACAGTAAACCAAAAACCTAATAAAGGAGAGAAACAAACAGTCTAGTAGGGATAAGGCTTGGATAATGGTACATGGGTAGGCATATATGTTTGAGGTTTGATGTGGAAAGGACCAGAGGAATAATAGAAGAATAGGAGGAGCTATAAAAGGGGTGGGGGGAGGGGGTGGGAGGGTGGGGTGTGGGAGGACTAGGCCTTGTGGAAGCAATTGCACGAATCTGGGATTAGGCTGGTGTACAGCTTTTTGAAGGATGTAAGGGGAATCAGTGTTTCCATTTTCAATGTCTTTTGGATAGAATTCCAGATAAGTGCCAGGGAATAACTGATTGCAGCTCTTCCATACCGGGTGCAGGTGACAGGAATCTTCAGCAGGATCAGTTTGTTGATCCTCAAGGTGTAGGGCCTGGATGTGATCTGGTTGAAGCAGTCTGAGATGTAGGAAGGGAGTTTGTTTGTCAGAGCTTTGTAGATCCAGGTAGCAGCATTTTTCTTCTTCTATGTTGCAGGGATGTCCAGCTGACTGCATTGTAGAGAGAGCAATGATGGGTGCTAGAGGGAAGGTCAGTAATGAATCTAATAGCTCTATGATATAGGGTGTCTAGTTTGTTTAGATGGGAGAGGAGCAATGACCATAGAGGAAGTCAGCATAATCAATGAGGGACATGAATGATGCAAGGATTAATCTTTGTTTGGAATCTTTGGTCAGGTAGTGTTTGATCCTATAGAATAGACCAAGTCTTTGTCTTAGCTTTTCAGGAGCTCTTCAACGTGGGTAGTATAGTCTAGTTTATTGTCTATCCATACTCCTAGGTATTTGAATTTGTCAACATATTCCAGATTTTCACCAAGGATGGTAGAGAGTTGTGGGAGGGTGAATGATGGGATATTGGAAGAACAGTTCTTGGTGGCAAAGAACATAGCTTTGGTTTTCTTGGCATTTAGTAATAATTTCTTTTCTAATAGGTTGTGCTGAAGGAGGAGAATTCAGACTGTAGGAGCTCACAGGCTTTTGATGGTGAGGATTGCTCACATATAGTACAGTGTCATCTGCAAAGAGGTGGATATTAGAAAGTGAGAGATTGGAATCAATATTGTTGATAGATGGCAAAAGGATGGGACCCAGGATGGAGCTCATGCACACCTCTTAGGAGTGGTTTAGAGATAGATAGATCACATTCATTTTACCAGTTGTAATCTTCGGGAGATAGCATCTGAACCATTTAAGAGAGAGTGAGTCAAGGCCTATGGAGTTCAGAGAGGAGATTAGAAGATCATGATCCACAGTGTCAAAGGCTTTGCTTAGATCCAGAAACACAGCACAGGTGTTATTCTTTTGTCTAGGGCAGTCTGCCAGTCATTTGTGACTTTTGCTAGTGCAGAGATGGTGCTATGCATAGATCTGAACCAGATTGAGCTGGATTTAGGAGATTGTTGGTATCAAGGTAGGCAGTTAACTGAGAGTTTACCAGCTTCTCAAGCATCTTGGATAGTACTGGTAAGATAGAGATGGGCCTATAATTATTGAGGTCCATGGGATCACCTGCCTTAAGTAATGGAAACACTTGAGCTGTTTTCCATATTGAGATAGAACCAGTGGCAAGTGATAGATTGAAGAGGTGGGTGAGGGGGGTTATGGCATGCAGAGCTACTTCTTAGAAAGTAGGGGTCCAGGAGTCTGCACCTGCACTTTTGGTGGTATCTAGCTGGAGTAGAAGGTCTTCTACTTCTTTGAAGAATATTGGCTTGAATGAGAATGTGGAAGCAACCTTTTGACCCTCAGTAGATTGTAGGTTTAGAGATGATCTTAATAGGTTTGCAGGAGAGGAGTCGAAAGCCAGGCCAGCTGTAGTGGAATGGTCATTAAAGGCATTCAAGATATTTTGCTTATCGGTGATTTCAATACTATTTAATTGAATTTTGGGTGGTAAGACAGGGGTAGAAGTTTGACCTAGGATGCCCTTTATGGTACCCCAGAACCTGGAAGGGTTGTTATAGGAGGCATCTAGTTCAGCTGTGTAGAAGGCTGCCTTGGCTTCTTACTTGTTTTGTGCAGGAGTTTCTGGCTTTTCTGAATTGAAGCCAGTCATTTGGGTGCTTGTCTTTCTTGCCCTTTTCCAGAGTTTATCTCTGGCAAGCAGTGCGGATTTAAGGTTGGCAGAGAACCAGCGACAGGATTTGAGTTTGGTTCTGACACTGGTGAGGGGTGCATGTGAATTGAGGGCACTTGTGATTATATCATTTAAGATTTGAAGAGCTGTCTCTATTGAGGCTGTGAGATAGAATTCTTGCCAACGTGTGGTGTGGCACAGTTTATGGAGATATCCTGAAATATTAAAGTTCTTTTTTGACCTTCGTGGGAGGAATTTTGCAGGATTGGATGGCTTGATTGTTGATCTAATGGCAGCTATGGGACAGTGATCACTTATGTCACTGAATAGTACTCCTGCACAGGGATAGTGATGAGGTTTATTTACCAATATAATATCCAGGAGTGTGCTGTTGAGAATATTCTTTGGTTGATCTTGTTGGTTCTTTGATTAATTGAGAGAATCCATAGGTGTCACAGAAGGTTACCAGGGGTGCAGATGCATTAGTCAGCCAATTCAAGTTCATGTCTCCTAAGATGATGGTGTCTTCAGGGCCCAGATTAAGTATAGAGCCTAGGTGGGATAGGAGTTTGAGGCCTGCAGAGGGGGGCCTATAGCAACCAATCAGTTGAAAGGATGATGTGTTGGGAACTGCTTCCTGGTGCACCCTGGTCTTCTTCCCAAGTGGTAAGTGCACAGGACATTATGCAGGGAAACACAGTCACTGAACAGCCTGCTGAATCCACTTCCTTCCCTCATTCATCCTCAGTGGCTTCGTTGCTCCTACGCCCTTCCACTTCGACACAAATTTCTGCTGTTGGCCAACCAACTCCTGAAACTTCGGGTCCTATGCAAGCTAAGGATTCTGCTTCAGTACCGCATCCTCCACTGGCAGTACTCTCTTCTTCGACAGCTGATTCTATTCCCCAGTTGGATAATCTTCCTTTGCCTACTCTACGTACAGGTGAAGCTTTGACTGACTGTCCCTTTCGCCTCAGTGACCTGTTGAGAACTTGGGAGAAGCAGCCCGACGTAGGAATGCAGTTCGTCTGAAATATTTTGGTGACCTCTCTACTGCACCTGACAGGAAAACTGTTTTGCATTCCCTGTTGCGTGACTGTATGGGTATTTCAGCAAGTGAATTGTTTGCTTTCATACATGTTAAAGGGGAAACAGTTTATGATTTAAGTTTTAAGACTGCTTCTACTCTAGAAAAATTTTGGATCAAATATGATGTGGTGAAGTCACAGCCTTTATGGACCCCCTTTATCCGTATTCCTCTTACTAAACCTACGGTAAAATTGATTACTCTTCTTTTTTGTAATGAAGGAGTGAGTATAGCGGACGTTCAATACTGGCTTAAGCAGTGCTGTGACATTCTTGAGGCTCCTTGTCCTATTTTGGACAAGGACCTTGTCTGGACAGGGGGTTGAAAGGCTAAGGTGCAAATGAAGCAGGATGACAGAGGTATAGCTCATTTGCCAAGTAGTTTTTATACAGGTAGGGATAGAGGTTTGTGTTTTTATCCCCGTCAACCCCACACCTGCCATAAATGCGGTTCTCGGACGCATTTGAGCCATACCTGCAACGAGCCAAGGTGCACTATTTGCTTGGCCTATGGTCACGTGAGTCTCGGTTACCCTAACCCCCGGAGGTGTAATCTCTGTGATGAGACTGGCCATACTTACCATCAATGTCCATGGGCTGACCATAATCAGTTGGACCGGCCCCCTCAGGATTAGGTAGCCCTTATCACGGACTCTTAGACTTAGGTTCTTCGCCAGCATAAAGGGGACGGCCAGGTCGTAGTGCCCCTTCCCCCCAGTGAGGATCTTCCCTCTGCTTTTCCTGCTCTTCCAGTGGCAGATCCTGTGTTACAAGACCCGACCCCTCCTGGCACGGACCCGGTGCCTGGGGTTGTTGCCCCTTCTGACTCCATGCCACCCCCCCTCCTGCTTTGGACCCCTTCACAGAGGTTTCTCAGGTAAAAAGGGTAAGTCCAAAGGTAAGCGTAAGGCTCCCAGCCCTTCCCCCGGACAATCCATTTTGACCAGGAATCGCTATCAAGCCCTGTTCAAACGGAAGCAGTGGAGTGATATAATGGATGAGGAAAATGACTCTGAATCTTCACAGGCCTCTTCCCTCCATTTAGACTACTCCTCTGATTCCCTACAAGATCCCTCCCCTACTACATCTGACACTAGGTGGCAACTGGCGGTTACTTGACGCCTCTTTGCCTAATTCTTCATGTTTTTCTGCTGGTTTTCATTCTTTTTCTTTCTTCTTATGCCTGTGGGTTTGGGTCTTCGCTGCCTCACACTTAATGTGTGCAGCATGAAATCCCATAGAAAACGTCTTGCCTCTCTACAGTATCTTTTGGATCTCCCACATGATCTTTACTTACTTCAGGATACTAGGCTTAAGACTTGATATGAGCTGACCCAGGCTTCTGCTGGCTGGATAAGAGGCCCTTCCTATTGGTCTTCTGGTGAGGATACATGTGATGGGTTGGGTATTTTGTTTTCTGGTTTTGACTGTACCGTTACGAGACTGGTTGATATTGTCCCTGGCCACGCCTAGTTGCTTGATTGCACTTTCTGTCACCTCCAGCTCAGGATTCTGAGGGTATTGCTGCTCGTTCTGACTTATTTCGGTTGTTGTAGCCTTATTTACATACCTCTAGACATCTTTATATGGGAGACTTAAATTGTGGTCTCACTGTGGCTGACAGAGGAGGCTCCACACAGAAGCTTTTCGGGGACTCTACTGCATTATGTACCATTCTCAAGTACACCTCTCTTAAGGATGGTTATTGCGAGGTGCATCCCAAAGGAACAATGACCTATCATAGAGGCCTTCTGGCCACCTGTATTGATTTTATTTTTCTCTCCCAGAATGTTATGGTACAACAGGCGAAGGTCATTCCTTGCGAGACCTCGGATCACATGGCCATCTCTTTGCTTTGTTTTCCTTCTACAGCTTCTCATCCTCTTCTTGTTTCTTCACGCTGGAAGTTGAATAGCTCCCTATTGTCTGATGGCAGCATTATTTGAGACTGTCGGGAATTTCTGTTAGCCTGAATTTCGGTTCTGGATGCTTACACCTCCCCTTTACATTGGTGGGATGATACCAAATCAGATCTTACAACGCTTTTTTCTTAGATATGCCAGGAGTAAATCTGTTTCCTCTTATTGTCAGTATTTGTTATTAGGGCAACATTTACAGGATGTAATCTCTAGGGCTGCTGAGATGGCTCAAGACTGCTCCCCTCTTATTGCTTCCTTGAAGACCCAGATGGAAGAGTATCAATATAACAGGGCCCGGTCGTTATGTCTTGAGGCTACTTGTGGCACCCACTCTTCAAAGACCTCTTTTGATATATACAGGCGCTGTTCTGACAGGGTGGCAGCCACGCACATTGAACGTCTTGTTGACCCTGACTCTTCTAAGGTTTATGATACTATAACCTCTCTCCAGCTAAAGGTCTCTTCCCATTTAGCCAGTGTTTTTGGGACTCCTTCAGTGGCTACATCCACTGCTGTTTCCTTTTTTTGATTTCCTGACCCCTTCTCCTCCTCCTGATCTTTGCACCAAGTTGACATCCCCAATTTCCTTGTTAGAGGTACAGGCGGCTATTAAGAAACAAAAGCGATGTACTTCTCCAGGGCAGGACGGCCTTACTGCTGAACTTTATCAAGCTTTTTCGGATGTTTTCTCACCCATTCTTACCTTGCTCTTTAATACTATCATTGCTACTCATTCTGTTCCTCAGAATTTTTCAGACGCTATCGTGTTTCTGTTGTTCAAGAAAGGAGATAGGTCAGACATATGGAATTGGAGATCTTTGAGTCTCTTGAATGTGGACTATAAGATTTTTACATCCATTCTGCTTCACCATCTTCTTCCTGTCACATCCCACATTATTTCAGAAGTACAGACCTGTGCTATTCCTCAATGCACTATTGTTTCCAATCTTTCCCTGCTTAGAGATGTCTCTGCCTTTAACTCTTCTTCTTCTCCTTCGCTTTTTTCACTGGATCAGGAGAAGGCATTTAATACAGTGAATCATGACTACCTCCTTCAAGTCTTGTCTCATTACGGTATTCCACAGCGCTTTATTCAATGGATTAGATTGCTCTATTCCACTGCCTGGATCCATCCTTACGTGAATGGCGCCACTTGCCCCCCCTTTTTGAGTCGTACCAGGGTTCGGCAGGGCTGCCCTCTCAGTCCTCTTCTTTATACTTTTCATATAGATCCATTACTTGTAGACTCTTAGCACTCCCTTCGATCTCTCATTTGTCCTTTCCTTCCAGGTGCTCTGTCCCTACAGTATTGGCTTATGTGGACAATCTCTGCATTCTCACCACCCGCACTCTACAAGGAGGTGAGACTTAGTCCTCCTTTAGCAGGTTTCGATATGTGTCTGGTTCTAAGCTTAATTATAATAAGAGTGCGGCATTGTACCTCCCAATTCCACCACCCCCACATTCACTTCGCTATGTTGCGGGAGTGCCTGTACAATTTTCCCTGGTTAAAGTTTTAGGATTGTCCTTTGGTTCCCCTGATGATGCCCACTCAAATTGGACTGTTGTTTTGGACAAGGCCATTCATTTGGTTGCACCCTGGAAGGGTTATACTATTGCAAAGAGAAAGCAGGTTTTGTTGTTGAAAACCTTAGTTCTTTTTTTATTTCTTCATGTGGCTTCAGTTTTTTCCAGTCCCCTTTTCCTTGGAGGATCGCTTGTATAATGTTTTCTTTCAGGGATTCTGGGGCTGCCGTTTAAATCCGGTGAAATGTTCTTACACGTGTCTTGATTATTGTCACGGTGGGGTTCGGATGTTGAACCCCTTGGTGTTTTTTCATTGTTTGTTTCTTAAAACTGTTATCCCCTACCTAGTGAATACACCCCCGGTCTTTTGGATTTCTCTTCTTCATCATCATATTGCTCCGTGTAAGCACCTGGTGTCTCCCCTCTCGAAATCCTCAGAATTTTCATAGCTTAAGCTCCCCATTTTATCATTCCCACCTTTTTAAAAATTTGTCAGTGGTCTCTGACCACTACGGTAATTCTCTCTTCCTCAAGGAAGCACTTATATCAGTCTGTTTTGGGAACATCCTTTTTGGACCCTCCGGTGCTACGAGATTCCCTTGGCGTTCAACTGGACTCCTCTGGAGTTTTTCGCCAACTGACTGATCCACGGATCCCCCAAAGGGTTTAGGATGTAACTTGGCTTTCTTGTCATGGCAGACTAGGTGTTCGTGGTAATATGAAGCATAAGGCTCATGAAGAAAGGACTTGTCCCCGGGATACGTGCCTTTCCATTCCAGAGACCATGATGCATTTCTTTCTTGATTGCCCCTATTCACAACCGGTATGGATCCTTCTCCTCCATAAATGGAAGGAAAAGGCCCTTCCTTTTCTCGCGTATAATATTTTGATTTACGGTATTTATCCCCCTACTTTGGTTCATTACCATCCTAGTACTTCACATTTAATTTTTGCATTTTGTCGCTTCTATTTGTGGCAGGCCCGATGTGCATTTTTACTACAACGGAAACTGTGTAGTCCTACTCAGATTGTCACTCAGATTTTACAGGGCTTACAGGCTGTTTATAGTTCTGAGAAAACTGAAGCCTGAAGTTTTTCTGCGCTATTGGGGCTTCTGTTCCTGGATTTTTTCCTAATGATGCAGTACTTTTTTGTGTTTTCTTTGCTTTCCTTCATTATAATTTTGTATGATGTACTACTGTTCTTGCAATGTTTGTATACCATACAATACTCCCCTAGTCTTTTTAGTGGGGATGAGATGGGGGTTATATACTACTATGGATTCTCACTGCTTGTTATTCATGTATGCTGTAATACTTACTTTTGTTTTTTATTTCATTTATTATGGTTTTGACTGATGCCATACACTTTTGTATTTTTTCTCTTAAGTTTTTAATGGAAGATTCCCCTACTCTTATAGTGGGGATGGGACAATGGTTATGTACAACCACGGGTTATTTATGTTTGTAGGTCAAGTAAGCTGTGGTACTTATTTTGGTTTTTTTGACCTCCTCCATTATGGTTTTGTATGAAGCCATACGTTTTAGTATAATTTGTTTTCACTGCAACTTCCCCTACTCTTTTAGTGGGAATGAGATGGGGGTTGTGTGCCCATATGGATTATTTTTTGTTTGTACTCCATGTATGCAGTAATACTTATTTCTGTTTTTGAATTCTTTTTTTATGGTTTTGTATGAAGTCATATGATTTGTATATTTTGTTTTCCGTTTTCAATAAAAAATTCCACTACTCTTTTCGAGAAGTGCCATGGGATCTTTAACATTCACCTGAACTACCACCAGAACAGGCAGATGGGACCTCGTTTTAACGTCTCATTCAAAAGATGGCACCTCAGTAGTGCAGCACCCCTCTCATGCTGCACTACAGTGTCAGTATTGGAATTTAACCCAAGTGCCTGGTGTGGGGATAGAACCCACAGCCTGCTGATCTCCCGGCCTCAGAGGTGAGTGTGCTACTTGCTGAACCACTGACACCTACTTGACCCATTTACATTTAACAGACTCCTGTCTGACAACTGATGGCCAACCCATTTACTGGAAAGAGTGGGAGGTAAGGGGTATAGAACTCAGGGATCTATATCATTCTGTTCTGGGCCTTTTGTACTTCTTTCAAAGATCTTCAGACTAAATGTCAGCTCCCCTGTTCACACTTCTGGAGATATTTACAATTGCGCAACATGCCACACTTCTGGAGATATTTACAACTGAGCAACATGCCACACTTCTGGAGATATTTACAATTGTGCAACATGCCACACTTCTGGAGATATTTACAATTGAGCAACATGCTACACTTTTGGAGATATTTACAATTGAGCAACATGCTACACTTCTGGAGATATTTACAATTGAGCAACATGCTACACTTCTGGGGATATTTACAACTGAGCAACATGCTAAAGAGTTGTGCAGCCTGTGATCACAGCCTACCCCACTTGATGGCTGGATTGCCTCCCTGAAAAATGCTCAATACCTCATGGCCAAATTCAAAAACTTTAGGATGCAAATCCTCCCTCAAGTCCCGGCTAGTGGCCCAAGGGAGAAATGGGAATTAGAGCCAGACCTAATGATACTGCCTCGGTTGTGGGAACAAGTAAGGCCTAATGCTTACATAGCCACCTGTGAATTATAGGCAAAGACACTGCAATGTAACATTTTCCACAGGGCATACAGAACCCCACACTGGTTATATAGAGTTGGTCTACTTGATCACAGTGATTGTTGGAGATGTTCCTCATCCCAGGCTATACTGACCCATGTCATGTGGACTTGTCCAGCTTTGGATCAATACTGGATGGAAGTCTGGTCCACTTGCACCAAAGAGATGCTTGGATTGGGGGTTAGCAATTCACAGCTTGCATTCCTAGGGCTTTCCCAACAGAATACTCTCCTGACTAGGCCCCAGCTCCTATGGGTATATGGCACCCTTGTGGCAGCTAAAAGGGTGCTGCTCCACCATTGGAGCGAACTTGACCTCCCATCTTACCAAGAATGGTTTTATCTTGTGTCTTTAGGAAAGGGAAAGGGAACATTGTTTAAACAGGAGTAGCACACTAAGCCGGATCTTGTTTCCAGATGTGACCAGGGAGCACAAGGAAGTTAAGTGACTTGCTCAGGATCACACAGTGTACACCTAGGTGGCTGTGGGATTCAAACCCAGGTCTCCAGATCTGCAGCTCAGAGCCTTAACCCACTGCGTTATGCTGCCTTTTTAACAGCCCAATATGAAATAACCTCACATTTAAATGTGGGTAAGCTCTCTATCAGAAAATTTGGAAGCCCTCTTTGACTCTCTTCAGGCAAAAGGCACTGCAAAACAAACTCAATCACTTAATTTACTATTATTATTCTGCTCTCAATGATATTAGCTGCTTTTACTGTTTAAGTGAGACACTTTCTCCTGACCCCACTGACGGATCAGTCCTTGGAACTGATAAGACACTCCCCCAGACCCCCTCTCGTGGGTCGCTGCCCCACCCCCTCCCCACTATAACCACAGAATTACCTGTAGATTTTCATGTTAATTTTAATATTATACCCTGTTTTCCCCTCACAATTATGGTTCTCTTCTTCAGTTCTCAGGGTATGGCTTCTACTAGTCACTTAGTAGACGATGTAATTTTAAGGGTACTTGGTACATGCTGCTACTTATAATATCAACTGCCCTAAGCAGACTACTTATATATCTACACCCCTTTTCAAGTGGAATGTTTTGGGCCTGCTGTCATTGGGATGTGATTAAGACTGATGATAGTTGGCTAGTCCACCTAACTGATGCATTAGTGTTACATACTGGTTCAACTGTTTCTATGCATGCTATCAAGTAGGAACTGTGGCTTTTGCAGTAGGTAGGATAAAAGGCCACTCTGGATGGGCCTATAGGTCTTTAACTGCCATCAATTTCTATGTTTCTATTATTGCCACTCAAAATTGCCCTGATTTACCCTCTTCCCTTATGCTAGCCCTGTTGGGAGGGGGGTGTTTGCTACATAACTAGCATCTGGCTGCCTCTGTGCGGTCCCACCCCCACCCCACCCCCACCAATGCGACTTCAGTTGATGACACAGTGCCCTGGGTTACATAGAAACACAGAATTTGACAGCAGATAAGGACCGCTTGGCCCACCCAGTCTGCCCATCTCCCTACCTAATGGATAAGCTGCAGATCCTAGCTAACCAACAGCCTACTTCTTCCTACCCCCAGCACCTAGAATTGCCTTATGTCTGTCCCATGCATTCTTGAATTCCACCAGTTTTTGACTCCACAACCTCCTCAGGAAGGCTGTTCCATGCATCCCCCGTTCCATGGGTCCCCAACCCCCCACCCCATCATGCGACCTCAGTTGTTGACACAGTGCCCTGGGTTCACATAGAAACATAGAATTTGACGGCAGATAAGGACCGCTTGGCCCACCCAGTCTGCCCATCTCCCTACCTAATGGATAAGCTGCAGATCCTAGCTAACCAACAGCCTACTTCTTCCTACCCCCAACACCTAGAATTGCCTTATGTCTGTCCCATGCATTCTTGAATTCCACCAGTTTTTGACTCCACAACCTCCTCAGGAAGGCTGTTCCATGCATCCACAACCCTCTCCGTGAAAAAATACTTCCTCACATTACCTCTGAGCTGTCCCCCACTCTAGCTTCAAATTGTGCCCCTTGTTCTTGCACACCTCTTTTTCTAAAAGATGTTTACTTTTATTTAAATAAATTAGAGCAAAGCAGATGTGACCAGCCCTTCTTTCATGCATGGGGTTTGTCCTTTGCCCCAAACTGAACCACTTGGTGCTCAATTAATTATATTAAAAATGGAAAAATTAACTTCTGGGCTTACTAGCCCTTTTTCCACTAGCCCACCTGGCTAGCTTAATTTAACTGGGGCAACTGGGGCTTGTCTTGTCTTGTTGTTCCACCCCAGGGAGGTTACTTATTAATATTAGTTTTGTTACACTAGGGCCTATTGCCCTTAGCTCCTCCCATGGGGAGCTCAGTCAGAAACATTAATGTTCCTTTTTGATAGGGCCAATTGCCCTTAGCCCCTCACCAGGGTGTCACTGGGCCCAAATGACTATTAATTTATTTAAATTGTCCCTGCATCTGCCTCTATATGGCTCACAGCCATCCCCCACGCCCTTGGGCACTTTTTAAACATGTTAAATTTAATAAAAGTTCTGGTGGTCAGCACTAGACTCACAGTATTACCGTTGACTCACCACCCTGGTCCAGGTGAGGGTGGGGAGTTTGGGAGGCTCAGAGACGCTGGAAGAGGGAGAGACTTCCAGCATGCAGGGAATGGATGTCAAGTGGCCTCACAACGCTGAACGCTCTCTCTCTCTTGCTGTAGATGCGGCTCTTCCATGCCGCCACTAAGGGACCGGAGAAACTTTGGAAATTATTTAAAAATTAAAAATGGGGCCAAACTAAGTTTACCCTGTGATCCAGAAGCAGCTTCTTTCCAACTGCTGCCATTCAAACCCACTGGAACACTTATGCAGATGACCGGACACTTCAGCAGATGACCAGCAGCACTAGAACTGGCTAAAGATGGGGCATGGAGTCAGTGGACCAGTTTCAACCTCACCAGGTAAGCTCTCACAGTCACCGCTGCACTCCTGTCTTCTCCTCCTTTAGTCCAGCTCACCACTGAACCCAGAAATGAATGTTTTCAAAAATTTACACTTGGGGTTCCAGAACTATGCCTCACTGGCGCTTTAGTTTTAGAACAAAATGCCACATGGACAGCAGTCCCAGCGTGTGAACTGCCTCCCTGCCTCAGCTCGTACTGCCTGCTCGGTGGTGGTTATAAGAAGAAACAGACAGCCAGGGAAAACAAAGAAAACCTTTTTTTTTTTTTTAAAGCCCATAGCTCTGCCCTTTTTTTGTTGTTCCTTTGCCTGGTGATTGGGGGGGGGACATATTACTGGAGGGGTCCTTATGCAATGCCCCATGCCACCCCTGATGCCCACACTGCCCAGAGCCCTAAGCATTTTATTAATTTAATTAAATTCTCTGTTGGGCCCCATATTTTGGGACACTACATAGGCAACAGAGGGTGGTGGTAAAAGGCACTCACTCTGGGAGGGGAGAGTGACCAGTGGGGTACCTTAGGGTTCAGTACTGGGACTTGTCCTCTTTAATGTCTTTATAAGAGACATTACAGAAGAACTGAAAGGGAAGGTATGCCTCTTTGCAGATAACACCAAAATCTACAATAGGGTGGACACTCCAAAGAGGGTGGAGAGAATGTGTAGAGGTGTGAGAAAACCTGAGGAGTGGTCAATGGTATGATGGCTGGGTTTCAATGTGAAAAACAGCAAAATCATGCACTTAGGGCAGAGAAATGCAGAAGTGAATTATAAAATGGGTTAAGAGGTACTGACAGTCACTAAATGGGAAAGGGACTTTGAGATAATCCTATTGGATGACCTCAAGGTGGCTAGACAATGCAACAAGGCAGTAGGCAAGACCAGCGGGATGCTGGGGTGCATAGGGAGGGTAGCACCAGCAGAAGAAGAGAGGTGGTGTTACCACTGTATAGATGGTTTGTGAGACTTCACCTGGTGTACTGTGTCCAGTTCTGCAGACCACATCTCAGGAAGGACATAGAGAGGGTAGAGGCTGTCCAGAGGTGGACAAATAAGATGCTGCAGGAAATGCATTGTAAGCCCAATGAGGAGAGATGCAGGGATCTCAATATATACACCCTGGAAGAGAGAAGGAAGAGATGGTAGAAATCTATAAAAACTTCACGGGGGTGAATAAGGTACAGAAGGGAAGTATTTTTCAGAGGAGAACATGCACGAGAACAAGGGGGCATGCAGTGAAGCTGGAAGGGGAAATTTAGGAGGAATGTGAAGAAGAACTTGTTCACTGAAAGAGTGGTGGATGCCTGGAACAGTCTTCCTGTGGAGGTGCCAGGGCCAAAAACAGTGGTGGGCTTCAAGCATGCATGGTATAGGTACATTTATGGTACAAATTTATGGGCAGACTAGGTGGGCCAAGCAGTCTTTATCTGCCGTCAAAGTCTATGTTTCTATGTTACAAAGGAGTCCTGGTAGGGAAGTGGGTGGTGGTGGTGGTAGCAAGAGATCAGGTAGAGTCTCCAGTGACAGTATAGCTGGGAAAAGTGGACAGATTGAGTAGGTCAAATGGTCCTTATCTGCTGTCAAATTCTATGCTTCTATGTTTCTGTCAAGGTAGGGTAGTGGATGTGACCTACTTAGACTTCACAAGACCTTCAAAACTGTACCACATAGGAGGCTTATAAGGAAACTGGGCAGTTTTTGGGTGGGATCTAAAGTGGTAAGCTGGGTTCAGAACTGGTTGATGGATACATGACAGAGGGTGGTGGTAAATGGTACTCATTCTAAAGAGGAAAGAGTGACCAGTGGGGTACCTCAGGGCTCAGTGCTGGGATCAGTCCTCTTTAATGTCTTCATCAGCGACATTGCAGAAGAGCTGGAAGAGAAGGTATGCCTCTTTACAGATGACACAAAAATCTGCAATAGGGTAGACGTACCAGAGGGGGTGAAAAGAATGAGTAGAGACCTAAGAAATCTTAAGGAGTGGTCAGGGGTGTAGTAGATGGGTTTCCATTCCAAAAAGTGCAAAATCCTGCACCTAGGGCACGGAAACCCAGAGGTGTGGTATAAAATGGGGGAAGAGGTACTGATGGTCACTGAACAGGAAAAGGACTTTGGGATAATCATATCTGATGACCTCAAGGTGGCAAGGCAGTGCCATATGGCAACAACCAGGCTAGCAAGATGTTGGGGTGCATAGGAAGGGGAATCAACAGCACAAGGAGAGAGGTGGTGTTACCACTGTATCGATCGATGGAGAAAGCCCACCTGTAGTACTGTGTCCAGTTCTGGAGATCACATCTCAAGAAGGAGACAGATAGGGTAGAGGCTGTCTAGAGGAGGGCAACTAAAATGGTGCAGGGATTGCATCATAAGACCTATGAGTTGAGACAGAGCGAATTTCAATAGAAAGAGAGAAGGGAGAGGAGAGGCATGATAGAGACCTATAAATACCTCACAGGGATAAATGAGGTACAGGAAAGGAGTATTTTCAGATAAGAAGGTGCTCAGGTGTGTGTGGAGTGGGACCCCAGCCAGGTCCCCCTCCTCCAATGTGACTCAAATGGAACCTCTGTTCCAAAGTACCCATTCCCAGACAAGCTGGAGCTGGCTGGCTTGGTGATAGATTTCAAAATCTGGGAATTCCATGCCTTCATTAGCTATGGTACACTTGAGTCTATGGCTAGACCTAGGTTGTCCTTTCTACCAAATACATTTCGTGCTTTTGGCTTCCAGGCACTGTACATAATTAGACCCAATGGGAGCATCTTAAATTGGCAGAGGACCCTTGGGATAATATTCATCTTAATCAGATTTTTTTTTTCTGCCCATCCAAGTAATGTCCAGGGAGCACTGAATACACTCTGTCAGCAGTTCAATTGCTAAAATAAAAAGAAGGGGGCAGAGGGGACACCCCAGTCTCTTGCCTCTGTGTAAATAAAAACTCCACTGATAATGCCCTAGTCAAGCTCTGGGTGCATTTTACAGCAGTCTGGCCACATCACAAATGAGTCATTCTAATCAAAGCAGCCCAGCCGTGTAAACAAGTAGTGCCATTCTACCCTACTGAATGCTTTTGTGGCATCGTTGGGGAGCACAAACTCTTCTACGGTGCAAAGACCCCCACTAAATTACACTTAGACACCTATTAGTGTTAAAAAAATTACCCATCACAAAGTCAATCTTGTCTCCATGAATCAGGGAGGGGAGGACCCCTTCCCAGGGAATTTAATACCTGGTATAGCACAGCAAATGCTAAATCTTCTTCTGAGTTGTATAGCACTAGACTGCTAAACATTTAAAAAAAAATGTTATTAATAAAATGTTATTAATAAACACATTGTAAGCTTACAAAGCATAAACTAATAGAACACACTTAACTGTTCGATACAACCATTCTTTAAAAATACATTTTTTGTCTAACCATAAGCTAATTTAACAGATAATATAATAGAAATCATCTCTTTATAATCTACAAATTATACTTATATGTGGTTACACATATTATACCACATAGAATTATACACTCCCCCCTTTTTTTTGTCAACTTTATTTATGCTTCTACTCACCATCCTCGCACTCTCTCTGGTATGGTTAGGTGACTCTGCTTTCTCCCACCCTGCCTGAAGTCATCCGTAGCCGCCTCTGGTGTGCCCATCTCTGCCACCTGGATCGCCCGCCCCCAGGCCCCCCTGGGTTGGGACCACCGTCTCCTTACCTGTGCTCTATCTACAATCTAATTGAGAGCTCAGGCAAGCAAAGCACCAGAGGTAGGCGTGGATGACCCAGCGGTGGGCATGAGCGTCGAAACCCTGAACCCACCTTCGCCTACCGAGGAAAGGGCTCTTTTTCCTTGGTTCCTCCCTTCTGTTTCAGATATGCCATGGTGTCAGTGCATGGATGGGACACTCCTGCCCTCTCCTGCTGATGCCTGCTGCAGCCAGATCCCAATTGGCAGTCTCCATTCTGTGGTGCAGCACTTCCTAGCCACCACCAGGAAACGCCACCATATGGGAAATCCCTGGATCCCACACCAGGGGAAGACAGCAGTCCTCTGGATGCTCAATCCTCTCATTCCCTGCCAACCCCCAGCACCCCGAGCTTGCTCCCAAACCCAGGTCGCCGGCATGGAACAAGGTGTGGTGTCCAGCGCCTCAGCACCACTGGATAGGCTAACTCCCTCCACCCTTTTTTTACCATTAAAGGTAAGAAAAGAAATGTTTTTACACATTCAAAAGCATTAAAAATTAAGTATTTTTAATTTTGCTTATAAATCTGTGCAGAGTGACATGCAAAACTGCTAATCAGTTTTAATTACTGGTCCTCATTTTTATGTCTGGATAACCAGACTTTTAAATTCTGTTACAACCACCCGGTTGATATTTGTGTTACAGCCGGGGAGTTGTAATCAGTGCCTGTCAATCAAGCAAGCTCATTGGCTTGTAGTCTCCGTGTGAGCAGGCTGAACATACGAACATCCGGAAAACATGGCAGCTCCGTTACCAAGCACCGACCCTCATCTTTTGCCTCACAGTCACACTGTTATGCCAGGTAACCTTTTTTTAATATTTTTCAGTATCTATCTGGTTAATCCTGCCTTCACAATGTTAAAAATCTATCTAGTTGTTCCTGCCATTTATACCTTTCGAGCGGGGCTCTGACACACTGTGGCTCCATCTCCAATGGACCGCGACTAACTGCACTTCCCCTGTAATTCAAAAAACAAAACAAAAAAAACAAATGAATGTATGTGTGTCTGTGTGTGGCTGTTTGTGTTGAAGACCAGTAATTAGTAAGCAATAACACACTCTGGGGTGTGGTTTATCCAGCAGAAACAACACCCCGGAGTGTTATTGCGCTTATAAAATGGGTATATGTAGAAACATACTATAGCTTTAAATATATATATATAATTAAAAATTGTTTTTGTTTGAAGTAAAATAGTCCCTCTGCTTGTCAGTAGGGGTGTTGGAGAGCTACTTTCACATAGGATAAATGGACTGTGAGGCTACTTCATGAGAAAGAAAAAAAAAACTCCCACTGATTGAGTCTTGCTGGCATTGCTGCCGGCCTGACTGAAGGAAGTGAAACTTTTTGTCTTCTTTCTACACTATGCTCCTAAAGTGCGACCACGGTGGGTCACTAGGTCACTGACAAGACTAAGATTTCCATGTGGTCTTGCTGGCAGCATGCTTCCCTCTGTGGTAGCTGTTTTGCAGTAGTGCCAGTAGTCTCCTCTGTGCCCACTGGAACCGTGAGCCAGAGACCGCCGACAACTCGTGTTACAACACATCAGTTCAGGTCCACGTAAGGCACTGCTTTCTCTCTCTCTCTTTTTTTTTAAATACTTTTTTTTTTTCTGGTTTGAGTCAGGGTGAATCTAGCTATGAAAAAAAACAAAGCAAACAAACCGGTGGCTATGTTACTGTCTGGATTGGTGGCTCATGGATTCCTGGGATGTGGTTTTGTGCAGATCTGAGGGGGAAAACTCAGGGTGTCTTGTTTGAAGCAGTAATGAGGGAGATAGAGACAGAAAAAGAAAAGATAGTTTGCAGGGCTTTGGTGTTCGTGACGGATGGGGTGCTCTGTCATTAGTATCGGGAACTATCTCTCTAGAGTGGCACAGGGATATTTTTGGGTTAGTAAGTGGTGCTGGGGCTTGTTTTTACCCATGGTTTGTCCAAAATAAAAGACATAGCTAGCAAGGGGTGCCAGCCAATCAGATTTCTCTACTGTATTTACCCATGTTATAAAATAAAATATGGGGGGAGGTGTAAAACCAGAATTTTACACACACCCTCTGTGTGGAATGCTTTTATAAACACCTTGAGCTTCGCTCTCAGGGTTCTGTAGCATCCCACACCTCCAGTGTGTGTCAAATTGTGGTTACACCCACCCATGTATTATTATATATTTTTTGGCTTATTTACTATCCTGCTTTCCAGCCTTCTGTCCGGGATGCATTTATTCTGGAAACGAGCCGATACCAGATCAGTATGACTTTCCTGGTAAAACTTTTGAAATAAATAAATACATTTTGGGAAAAATGTTTTGTTTCACAGCTCGGCAGTGACATGAGACTCTATGCTGTAGAGAGCCTTGCATCTTTTTTTTCTAGCTGTGGAATGACAGAACAAACTCAAGGACTTTATTTTTCAGATTCGAACAGGTATGTCAGGTTGGTATTGAGATTTGAGAAGTACCTGACCCACCATGTCCCTTCTGTATTTCCGGAATATAAGTTCTGAGAACATATGCTTGAATTTCTGCATACCACCATCTCGCGTCCGTGGGTTAACGTATTGCCTATATTCAATTCTGCTGTAGTCCATGTACGTCTAGCCATACCTAGATAGAGTATGGCAATCTTTAACCCTTGCAGGGCCACGGACTGATATACCGGTCCAAAACTCCAATACATTCTAATTCTGTTGACAGCCTGAGGGTTAAAACAATTCGAACTCTCGCGCCACCAGCACATGCCACGCAATCGTTAGCTGAAAGACACAGCAGCTCATATGAGCACATTTGACAGCCCCAGCTGTTATGTCACACATTCCTCCGCTGCGATAAAAGTGATGTCAGCTGAGCTCCATTACATGCGAGGGCGATTTCGTCATTGCTTCGTAACTGCCGAGTGGGGGAGGAGGACGCTGATCGGCGGCGTTGAAGAGGGGAGCACAGATGAGAACTAAACCAGAGCCGAGAGTTCACCAACATCGCCCGTTCTTGCTCGGCCTTCTGTTGCCCGCCCCTCACCCCCGGCCTTTGTACTTGGTGCTGTGAGAGATGCAGTCGGCTCCAGCAACACTAGTTCTAGGGACATGGATATGTTGTTCATCCACACTCATTGGCAGTATCCTTGCCGCTTTAAATCTTGCCGGTAAGGAAGAGTGTGGATGAACAACATATACCATTCCTAGAACTCCTGTTACAGGTGAGTAACCTGTATTTCCGGGAGGAAGCGCGATGTGCCATCTGGGGGGATCTGACTGAAACACAGCAGCTGCGGTAGCCGTAGCCTGCCTGCCTTGTTCATCCGGACAGTGGAGAGAGGAGACCGACTTTCTGGTTTTGGCAACAAAGGCGTCGGCGGGTTCACTCGTAGCACCTGGGGGCACTCTAACTCGCCAGACTGGAAACGGGGTTCTTTTTCTATGGTTTTATAACGCCTACGAAACGCACCTGGTCTCCCGGAGGCGTTCGGAGTTTATCACAGAGTCCGGGTAGTATTGCACGCGAAGAGAAAGCATCCTCGGCTCGGACTGTATTTATCCCCCTCCCCACTATGGGCCTTCTGTTTGCCAAACTGTGGAACTTCTTCTGTAATCAAGGTAAGGATACCCCCCCATGTAATTATTTTATTCTGTAACGGTGATGCCCAAGATATGGCTGGCAAGCACTAAAATGAGGTTGTCTGTTATTTGTTTAGGATCAGTTCTGACATGACTGTGGTCCTGTTCAGGGCAGTCTGTTTACATATACTGAACGTTATTTATTCTAAGAAACATGCTTTTCGTGTTACTGCACGCTACATTCTACTTTCTATGTGTCCGACTCTTATAATGAGCGTGTAGTTGACTGGCCGCTACCCAATTTTTTTAGAGCGTGCGAAAGAAATCTTTACCTTTCAGGAGTCGATCATAACTTTTTGTTCGGCTTCGCTGCATTCTTTCTGGTTTCTAAACTGGAACGGTTTTATGTTGCTAATTGCTTGAAGTCCTGCAAGACCACGAAGTGTTGTATTACATTTTAGTGTAGACAAAGGTAGACTTCTGTGTCTGCTTACTTTCTGTGACTTTGAAAGAACAGAGCGCCCTGACTGACTTGAATAGTGAAACGTGCCCTAACAAGCGGTGTCTGAAATGAGCTGTGAATAGCAGACACATTAGTATAGTATAGGGGCGGTTCAGGTAGCTGGGGGCGCAAAACGTATCAGGTGGTGTGTGTTGTGTTTTTTTTTTTTTTTAATTTTGTAGTGATTTAGTGGCATTTTTTAATAGCTTTTGATACTTCTCTGGGGGATCAGTAAGGAGTTAGAGACTTTTGACAATTCGGTTTAGCAAAAAAAAGAATAAACAAACTAAGAAATTAAGCTTTTCTTGATGTGGGGGCTTCTTGTTTTCTTTGGAACAGTAAGTAGTTTTTGTTTGGGGGGGGTGTAAATGTTGTGTTGGAAACTCAGTGCTGGAGCAATACAATCTTTAAGCTATTAAAGCTTTTAAAGAGCTTGGCATGGCGGTCTGCCCAGGCCAGAATATCTGAGCAAGAGGGGGAATCGAAGGAAGGAGCGACATTTTATTGTAATCTCTTGGTTATGGAAGTGAGATTAAAAGTAAAGATGGTCATTGAGAAGTATTGAGACTTCAGTTCTAAAGAGTGGATCTTCAAAAGAATGACAGACTATAACAGA
Organism: Neoceratodus forsteri; assembly: GCA_016271365.2. Taxonomy (NCBI): domain Eukaryota; kingdom Metazoa; phylum Chordata; order Ceratodontiformes; family Ceratodontidae; genus Neoceratodus; species Neoceratodus forsteri. Next base: position 1,777,986,995 of record CM057456.1, on the reverse strand, counting down.
CTTTGACTGATAAGACACGGACTATGAAAGAGAGCGGGATCTTCATTTTTATACACGTGTCTAATATTTATTTTTTGGGGAGGGGGTACTGTTTATATATATATATATATGTGTGTGTGTGTGTGTGTGTGTGTGTGTGTGTGTGTGTGTGTGTGTGTGTGTGTGTGTGTGAGAGAGAGATTTTAAACGGGGCATGCTATAATGAATTGCCAGATGTCTCCTGATACTGTCGGAAATATTCGTGGTCGCTAGTAAATGAACCAGGGCTGAGGACTGTGAGGGGTACCACAAACACAACATTTACACCCGCCCACCCAACAAAAACTGAAAGAATTGTTGAGTACCTAGAGGCCAGCGGGGCACTGGACCCAAAGCAGCATGGATTCACAGCAGGAAGGTCATGTCAGACAAATCTAATCGATTTCTTTGACTTGGTGACCAAAGTAATAGACCAGGAAGGGGCTGTGGATATGGCCTACCTAGACTTTAGCAAGGCATTTGACACAGTCTCAACAAAGATTAATAATCAAGTTAGCCAGCCTGGGAGTGGGTCCCAGGGTGGTAGCCTGGTAGAAAACTGGCTGCACAACAGGACACAGAAGGTAATAGTGAATGGAACACATTCTGAAGAAAGGGAGGTTACTAGTGGAGTACCTCAGGGCTCAGTACTGGGTCCAGTCCTCTTTAACGTCTTTATAGGTGACATTGCAGAGGGTCTGGAAGGAAAGGTATGCCTCTTTGTGGATGACACAAAGATCTGTAACAGAGTTGATACACAAGGGGGGGTAGAAAGGATGAGAAGGGACTTGGCAAGGTTGGAGGAATGGTCAGACATATGGGAACTTAGGCCCTGGACACACTACAGAACTGTTTTTGAAAACCATTTTTAAAACCAGTTTAGCTAAACCATTTCAGTGCAGCCACACTACTCAGTAACCATTTTTGAAAACGGGTTAGTGTGGCCACACTGCTAGTGTTAAACCTGTTACCCTTGTAACTATTTTGTATGAAGTCCAACACACAGAACTGTGCTTGCCTGGACACACTGCAGCTAGAACTTGTTTTAGTTAAACCATTACAGCTTAAAACACTTTTAGTCCTGGACAGACCTGTAAGTAAAACCATGCTAGCTCTAAAACATTTTTAAAAATGGTTTTAAGACTAGGTATCTAGCTGAGTTTAAAAACACTTTTATTAAAACGTTTTAAGGGGCTTGTAGTCTGTCTGCAAACAGTGCTAGGGGGATTTAAACTGTTTTAAGCCACTTAAACCGTTTTAAGTTCCCCAGTGTGTCCAGGGCCTTAGATTCAATGCAAAGAAGTGCAAAGTAATGCACCTGGGAAATAAAAATCCAGGAGAAGAGTACACAATAGCAGGGGAGGTACTAACAACAACAATAATGGAAAGGATCTGGGTGTAGTCATATCAGATGACCTAAAGGTGGGTATGCAATGTGAGAAGTCAATTAGGGAAGCAGGGGGATACTGGGATGCATAGGGAGGGGCATCACAAGTAGAAAAAGGGAAGTGGTTATCCCTCTATACAGACAGTTGGTGAGACCCCATCTGGAGTACTGCGTGCAGTTTTGGAGACCTCATTTATGCAAAGACATAGACAGGATGGAAGCAGTCCAGAGGAGGGCAACTAAAATGGTGCAGGGTCTGCATCAGAAAGATATGAAGAGAGACTGAGAGAGCTTAATATGTATACCCTTGATGAAAGGAGGGACGGGGGGGACATGATAGAAACTTTTAAGTACCTCAAGGGAATCAACAAAGTCCAGGAGGGTAGCATCTTTCAGAAAAAGAGATGTGTAAGAACAAGGGGGCGCAATTTAAAGTTAGAGGGGTGACGGCTCAGGGGTTATGTGAGGAAATTATTTTTCACGGAGAGAGTGGTGGACGCATGGAACCGCCTTCCGGGAGAGGTTGTGGGGTCTAAAACAGTGGAGGAATTCAAACATGCATGGGACAGACATAAGGCAATTATAGTGGGGGGTTGCAGGAAATTTATTTATTTATTTTATTTAGCTTTTGTTGACCGGGTAAGTGCACTAGACAATTTCTGACTATTTTCAGGCACGACCCGGGGGGAGGGGGGATACAGATGAATGACAACTGACCTTGAACCAGATTAAGCTGTTGGTGGTATTTTTTTTAGTGAATAGGCTGAAATAGGCTGTTGGTTAACTAGAATCTGCAGCTTATCCAGTAGGTAGGGAAATGGGCAGACTGGGTGGGCCAGGTGGTCCTTATCTGCCGTCAAAGTCTATGTTTCTATGTTTCCATGTAAACCATCCCAAGTACAGTTTCATTAAAACTGGACAACTGAACGGGGCAGGAAAACAACAAGCGCCATGTCTGAATGTGTTCATTACTATGACAGCTTTACTGAATGGGGGTGTGGGGTGATATTTGTTTATTAGTAAATGTATCCCCCCTGTTACCCAGGGTTACAAGAATCCCAGTTAGACCTTCTGGTAGGCAGGGAAGGCAGCTTGTGAAACTCCAGTTAAATGGATTTCACCCTGTCTCACTCTGGTCTCAGTCTCAGCTGAGACTGAGGGATGACATCATTTTAGAACTGTCGCAGCTGCATAAGCCACACTGGAATGTTGCAGTTGGAGGTTAGAGTAGCACGCTGGGGATTCTGTAAGAGTCTGTTGCAGTCTGTAGTAGAGGAAGGAGGTGCTCTGCCGTAAGCAGGCCCTCAGAGTCCTAAGCTCTGTTAAAGAGCAATTTTTTTTTTTTGTATAGGTGCGTGTGCTCACCTGAAGAAGAACACAAGAAGAGCACAGTGAAGTGGTAGAGACCACTTTCAGTAGTTCAGGGCTGGGGAGGAGGAATCGGCCTGCTTCCAGAGGCAACTCCCCTGGTCTGGCTAGGGAAAAAGAAGCTGCCTGAGTTAAGTTCGTGCTGAGGCACCAGAAGTTCTGGACAAGATTTCTTTAAAGAGAAAACGCCTGTGGGGCACCTGCAACCAAGGGGTGAGTTTGCTCTGCTGAAGGGCCAATGTGTTTTCACCTGAAACAAGATGAAACTAAAGTGACTGTTACTGCGGGGTCAAGAAAAGACAGTCAAGTACAGTTGGGAAGATGTGGGGATTGGACTGCTTAACTCTGTGGGGGGGGGGTCTAGAGTAATGGACACAGCCACTTATTAAGTATGTTGAAGTTCAGCACAAATGGGATGTAAAGACAGTAGACTGAATGTGAATACATTTAAAGAGAATCTACACAGCAAAGTGTTTTCAAGGATGAGGTGCTACAGTCCAGAGAAATGGCCGGGTATGAATTATGGGAGCGAGAGGTGGGAAACCCCCCCATCAGTAGTAACCAAATTCACCTCTACGGGTTTGCTTTGGGACACCTGTTGCTTTCTCTCAGGTACTTGGCCAGTGCCTGAGGAAAGTACCCAGATGTGGGATTGGTGAGGAAGATTCCCTTATGGAGCCAGAAGTGCTCCTAGGTGGTTTAGGGTGCCACCAGTAAATGTTTCCATGCAATATGGCAAGTGTCCAAGTGGCTGGCAAGGGAGCCGAGCCAGGGAAAACCCAGAGCAGCATACGAGTTCGGGCAGTGTGCTCAGTATGTTTCAAAGCCTGAGGGCTAAAGTGAAAGTGGATGTGTTCTGATCTCCATAAATCTGCATTACCAGGAGTGTAGCCCCGTGGGGGTCCATCTATGCTTTGTTATTCTGTTGGATGTGAAGAAGAGCCACACTTTAGAATCCTACTTCTGGTATTGTGCATTACAGTTATTGCTTCCTGTGTCCGGAGTTACTTGGGTGCCTCTGTTGCAGAGTAGCCAAACCTAGCCAATGTGCTGAGTGACATATTTCTCCCTGAACCCTGCCCACCAGGTAGTGCTGTCAAGATGGAAACTGCATACCTGGGTGGTGGTTATGTAAAGACAACACACACCAGTCCGTGATAGCACCACCGCCACCACAAGACTTGCTCTGGGAAGGTAATCGCACTTAAATGTTCATATGTGACTTTGGGAGACCACTGGTGCATCAAGCTCGTTTCCAAACACATACTAATATGGATAGATGAAATAAAGAAACATTGTTTTATCGCCTTGCAAATTTAAAACAACTGAGTAACAATAGGAAAAGCTTTGGACAAAACAAAAAAAAATGGTTTGAAAGGTTCTCGCCTAGGTGGGTGTGGGGGTATTAAATTCCAGTGAAATTACTCAGAATAAAAAATGTGAACAGGGAGGTTGGTCAGTCTTCAGTTTTTGATGTTTATAATTGCCTGTCTCTGCAGGAAACAAATGTGTACAAGGAGTACCTGTGAAAACAAGATTCACCCGCTGCACCTGTAATAGCGCCGTGGTTCCCTCAGTTAAAGCCGCTCCATCAGAGACTTGGCTGGCGAGGTTTCTGCTGCTCTGTACTGTTACCAGTCCGGAACAAGTCCTGGATTTGCTCATTTTTCTTTGTCATTGTCTTTTATCCTGTACCTGTGAAGTGCCCGCCGTCACCTCCTCAGTCCCTTACCTCGACCTGTTACTGTAAGATGATGTAATAGGCAGAGGCAGCAGCAGCTTCAGATTGTTCCTGGATGGTTTCTCCCTGCAACACTCTGCTGAAACCACAGCAGCAGTCGAGCTGAATCCCCTGCGCCTGGCTACTATAGGTACTGCCCAGCTTAGCATCAGCTGCAGGCTGCAGCCCAGCAACATGACCGAGATCTGTCTACCCTTCGAGCCACACGAACGTTACGTACCACTAGAATGTTACGCACCACTAAAATCGGGGACACTGGTTTAACGTGATTGAGAAAAAGCAAATTCCATTTTGCACATTGTAAAAACCGGTATTGTCACCGGTGTCTGCCAAGCCAAAATCTGTTTTTACTGGTATTTGGTTTTGTGTACTTTAACAATTTGTAACTGTGTTAACATGCATTTTAGCAATTTTAACATCCACTGTTGTACATCCATCCATCCATCCTAGTACCAAAGTTATTTTAGGTACCATATGTGACAGCAGCAGCAGCAGCACTATCACTGCCATCTGTCGGGTGCAATAATAACAACAGCAATGCGGCCCCTGTCCCTTAGGTGTGAGAAGGTGGCAGCAACAGCACTACAGCCCCCCTCCCTCCAGTGTGACAGAAGCAGCAGCACTGCAGCCCCATATCCCTCAAACACACATCCTTGAAAGCACTGTGCAGTGACTTTAAGTTCCAACTCCAAGCAAGATGGCAACAGCGGTATACCCTCAATCCTGAAAGTTTGACAGCAGCAGCAGCACAGCAGCTCCAATCCCTCAGGTGCAATGGAGATGGCAGTAGGTGCAGCCCTAGCTCCCCCCCCCCCCAAGTGTGATGTCAGCAGGTGCATCACTGTAGCCCTCACCCTTGAGGTGGGATGGCAGCAGGTGCATCACTGCAGCTTGAAGCCCTCACCCCTCAGGTATGATGGTAGCAGGTGCAGCACTGAAGCTCCCACCCCTCAGGTGTGATGGCAGCAGCTGCATCACTGCAGCCCCAACCCTTCAGGTTTGACAGCAGCAGGTGCATCTCTGCAGCCTGCATCCCTCACCCCTTAAGTGTGATGGCAGGTGGTGCAGCACTGAAGCCCCCACCCCTCAGGTGTGACAGCAGGCGGTGCAGCGCTGAAGCTCCAACCCCTCAGGTGTGATGGCAGCAGCTGCATCACTGCAGCCCCAACCCTTCAGGTTTGACAGCAGCAGGTGCATCACTGTAGCCCCAACCTTTCAGGTGTGACAGCAGTAGGTGCATCTCTGCTGCCTGCATCCCTCACCCCTCAGGTGTGACAACAGCAGGTGCAACACTGAAGCCCCCACCCCTCAGATGTGACAGCAGGCGGTGAAGCACTGAAGCCCCCATCCCTCAGGTGTGATGGCAGCAAATGCATCACTGCAGCCCCAGCCCTTCAGGTGTGAGGGGCAGCAGGTGCATCACTGCAGTCCCGACCCTTCAGGTGTGAGGGGCAGCAGGTGCATCACTGCAGCCCCGACCCTTCAGGTGTGAGGGGCAGCCCCGACCCTTCAGGTGTGAGGGGCAGCCCCGACCCTTCAGGTGTGAGGGGCAGCCCCGACCCTTCAGGTGTGAGGGGCAGCAGGTGCATCACTGCAACCCGCATCCCTCACCCCTCAGATGTGGCAGCAGCAGGTGCAACACTGAAACCAGATGTGACAGTAGGCGGTGCAGCACTGAACCCCAACCCCTCGGGTGTGATGACCACAGAGGCATCATGACAGTACTTGTCCAACTGTACTTGTCTGTCAGAACTCAGACATGAATTAAGCTGAACCACCAGACGCCAAGGCGGATTCCATTGGTTCAGTCCCTATCTAACATTTAAGCTGCCTGAACTGGTTTACTTATAAACAAAGTGCACCCAATTACAAAAATCCACACGTGATTGAGGATGCTAATGGAGTGATACACAGTCTTTCCTGTATAATAAACTAATCCAATATTACACCCACAGTAAATTGGGCACTTTTACTTGGTCTTCATGAAAATGGAGCCTCTTAGTTTTCATGTCGGAGCTCAAACTCATAAATGGAGTCCTACCGGCAAAGGTGAAGCCGCGGCCACTGTATACATCAGAGATTCATCTCTCCTATCCCCCCTGCAGTCAACATAAATAAATTAATCTTTGTGCCTGATCACTAGTCGAGTGCGCCCGGCATTTTAATTTATGGCACTGTTGGACATGATGCGCTCTTGCTCACAGCACTGCAAGCTGATGACATTGCCATGCCTCTTCCTCAATAGGCAGAGCAATAGTGCCCTAGGCACACCCATGGGATTTATAGAAGGGCACTGGAGATATAAACTTCAGTCTCCATGCGTAAGGCACTATTGAGAAAGGGGCAAGGTTGTGTCAACAGTTCATGAGGGCGCGATATGTTCACGAGTGCCAAAATTAAAATGCAGCATGCACTGGAGAATTTACCAGTTTGAGAGTCAAGTACAAAGATTATTTATTTAATATAGTGCCTACAGGGGGGACCAGGGAGGTGAAGCCCTTATCTGTACAGCAGTTATGGCTTCACCTCTGCTGGTAGTTCTGCTTTGAAGAACTCATCATCACGGCTGGCCTGATGGCACTGAGGGTTGTGGTGCTGGACGCCACATCTCGTGCCACACCTGGTTTTGAAATGACTCTGGTCATCTGAGGGCGAGCAGGGGAGGGAAGGAATTGAGCATCTGGACTGCTCTCCTTTCCCGGGTAGGTTCCGGGGTATACCTGCTCCATATTGGCTCTGGGTGGAGACCATGGGCCCTACATGCAGCAGGGCTTGACACTACGTTAGTGGTAGAGTGGCGGTAACCAAGCTGCATGTAAATTGAGTGCCAACATCACACTTCTGTGCTCTGGGGGTAAACTGTGTGGGGGAAAAAAACCCTGGTGGCCTAGCGGAGGTGAAGGGGGTCAGGAGACCTGCCCACATCCCAACGCTGGACCTGCTTCACCGGGGTCCAGCTCTACTGGCTTTCATGGCTGTCCCTGTAATCACAGATAGGCCACCACAGGCGGTGGGTGGGTCCTCCCCGTGGGGTGATCGAGGGGCTGGTCAAGCCATGAAGCCGAGTGGACTCGGCCCTGTAGGAGCCCAGCAGAGGAGGTTTCAGGCAGGGATTAGAGACGGAAAAGTCAAGTGGTGCCCTGGAGAGATGCCCTAGGTTCCAGTGAATAAAAAGTGTTGGGGGGTCTTCGTCATCTCTGTAGTTCCCCAACCCAAGAAAACATGGACTGCACTGGCAACAAGGCAGTCCCACCACACCACCTAAGAGAACATACACCACAGGAAGTTTGAGGGAATGACGCCTCCAGATACCCATGCACAGCCACGCAGGACCCAACCTGAAAGGTAAGTACTTGGTTGGTGATTTTTATTAGCATCACCTATGACAGTGGGGGGTGGGCCTGGTTGCAGTAGCCCAGGTTGCTGCGAATGCTGCCCCCACCACCAGCTTCTTCAAAATTGTCTCATCCGACAGTTTTGAAGGGCACAGATGAAACGTGGTTGATTGATGTGCTTTAATAAAGTTTTTTTGTTCTAGTGTGTTTTCTTCTTCTACACACAGACACAAACACAGACCACCCAAAAATGATCTTTTAAAAATATAAAAATATATATATATATATATATATATATATATATATATATATATATATATATATATATATATATATATATATATATATATATATATATATATATATATATATATATATATATATTTTACATTCAGGATAGAGACAGGGTGAAGCAGGTTGCAGACGTACAACACAGTAAATGAAGTAATGCATTTTACAATTAAGACACATGCCCAACGTACCTTCCCCTTGCCTCGGGGGAGACTGGCTGGATCACAGGCCAGGCCACAAAACATCTTGTTGAACCACACAATAATATGAAATTACTACATGAACACACTTTAAAATTTTTGTAAATAGTTTCTACTGTAGTATTTAATACCTCCTCAACAGTCCCTCTGGCACACCCTCTCCCCCCCCACCCCAAGACACGGCTGAATGCCAGGAATGGGATCTGCTCCAGCACAACAGAGTTACGCTGTGCGCAAATTTCTGATATGCATTCAGCAGTATGCAAATGTGGCCATAATGTATGACATAATGTATACAAGCATAAATGGGACCATTTACATGTCATTATGGCGCCATTTGCGTGAGTTATGCAGGGCTGGCCAGCGAAATGCGCATGGCGCCCTGCACAGCATGTGGTGCTGCCAGAGGGGGTCTAGTGGTACCCTCCCTCCCAGTAGTGTCGCGTGCCGATAAATACAAATGTAAAGTATCCCTGATGGCTCAGTGGCAACCCCACCCACACAGGACCCCTCCCACCCAGCCCCACATCGGGGCAGCAAACCCACCCACATACCACCCGGCTGCCCTTCGAATGACAGCTTACAGTATCGGCTGTAAGCCCATTGGTCCCCACTGTGGACCAATTGGCTTGCAGTGCATACTATAATAGTCATTCGCAAATATATGAATGACGTCATTCATTCACATATTTGTGACCGACTATTACAGTATGCATTGCAAGCCCATTGGTTCACAGTATGCGGGTGGGTTGCTGCCCACCGATGACGGGGAGAGCTGGGTGGGTGGGGGTCCTGTGTGTTTGGGAGGTGCCACTGGACCACCAGGGATACTTCACATTTGTATTTATCGATGCTCACCACTATGGGGAGGAGGGACCACTAGACCCTCTGGTGATGCGCCACATACAATATCTTTGTGCCCCGGCGCATCAGGACTTGCACCACACATGTCCCAGTCCCTCCTCTGAATATTGCCCTGGAACGCATTTCTAGGGTTGCACTGGCGCAACCCATTTAAATATCTGGCCCATAATATGGCATATAGTCTGCTCATTAAGATAAATTGACCCGCAATGTGCCAGTAAGTACTGCTTGCCTGCTACCCAGTGCCTGGCTTCTGGGCTGCTGGCAGTGGCCGCTGGCCAGGCTGTGAGGCTGGCCTTTAGTGGACTGTGTGATTTCAGATTAGTAGGGTTAGGGTTAGGGTAACAGCTGGCAGTAGTGGTACTAATTACTTCCCTCCTGGTCCATCCGAGGCCCCGCTCTATTATAGTTTTATAATTGTTTTTGGGGGGGGGGAAGCAACACTTCAAGAACTGAGATCTGTTATGTGAATGAAATCAAAATATCAAATGTCCTGTGAAAATGAACTGTTATTTATCTCCCCAGTGTAAACTGCTGCACGTGCACAGTACAGGTACAGCTGTGGAAACTGATTTACTAGTGTGTGATTTTATTATCCCATTAGTTCAGCAGGCCTGGCTCCTTTGCCCGTGTAAATGTAATGCCACTGTTACTCTGTGCAGCATATTAATTATCAGGAACGGTGCTTGGTGCCATGTGCCACAAGGACCAGTCTTGGATGGATTATCTTTAGCTGAAACCCAAGCCGCACCGCAGTATTGTTGCATCAAAGACCACTAGTAAAACTGGCTGTAGCTGGCTGCACACAAATTAATCTGGCTACTGGCTAGCTATCATTCAAAAAAAACAAAAAAAAAGACCTTCCAATATGCATTTTTTTTTTTTTCAGTTTTTGCTCTGCATGATTTTACTGATCAGTAAAAATCATGCAGAGCAAACTGATGATAAAAAAAAAAAAAATGCACATCTGAGGATTTTTTAGATATGTGTGCCTCATGCAGTGCTGCAATTGCTGATGTGTACGTGACTGTGAAAGGTGCTGTACTGGTGCCTTCTTTGGCACAGACACTGAGATTACAGTAAGAGGCCAAGTGCAAGTTATACCAGTGCTGAGGGGCAGACACTCTGGGAGGGGGTACTGCGAGACAGATGAATAAACATTTGTTCATAGTATCCAGGGAATCGGCAGTCTTTTTTATGATATAGTTTAGTTCAGTTATCAATACGAGTGAGTGATTTAAAGCAGTCAGTCAGAAGATGAACAAGAACTGACTGGATGGCCCGCCAGCCACCACCATCGCTTGGCTCCACCAGAGCGGGAGCCATGAGGGAGCAGTGACCAGCAGAGAGAGAAAACACAACAGAGCTAAGTCTGGGAGTCACCAGGTAGGTGGGTCTGCCAGCAGGCCAAGTTTCCAGACCAGTCAGTCCACTGTCCATGTCCACCAACAGATACATGTACAATACAAGATCTAGAGTAGATGCTGATCCCCTCTCACAGCTGGGTGTGATAGTGGAGCTGAAGTGTGCATGCTGCCGTGGACTTGTGGAGAATGACAGTCTGACTTGGAGCTGCGGCAGCAGAGCAGACTGGTGGAGGTCCTAGTCCTGGGAGTCTCAGTGCAAGGGAGGGACAGCTGGGGGCAGGAGGTCGGGATGCGGGCATGTGGCTGCCACAGAATCACAGTAGTACACGAACAGAATGGATCATAAAAATTCACAGCAAATTTAAAATCAGGCAAGCAGCCCAATGAGTTTCAGTCACCCCCCGACATGGATCATGGAAATCAATGTAACTGTGTTCGCTGTCTGCTTAAACAATTCAATCTGAAAAATCGAAAAATCTCAAATCAGTCTCTCCTAGTCTCCTCACTCAATCCTCCTCTCTACTCTTTCTATATCTCTACACTCTAGCATTTCCTTTTTCCATTTCTACTCATTTTGCTCTATATCTCAACAACTTACTAACAGCCTCTCACTCCACACACTACATGACTCCACCAGTACCTTTTATACTGTATGGGCGGTGCACATGTGCCACCTTCCAATCCCTGGGTATGCTTCCCGTTTCCAGAGAGGTGTTGGAACAGGTCTGGCCAACGCCCCGCAAGGGCTACTGCCAACTCTCTCAGTACTCCAGGATGAATTCCATCTGGCCCAGGTGCCTTATCAACCCTCAGGGACTTAAGGCCCTCAACACTCTTCTGTCTGTGATTTCCCATCAGTCTCCCCCCCCCCGTCTTCCCTTTATCCCTTGCTTTGGTGAATACTGAACAGAAGTACTCCCCTGCTCTGCCCCCTTTTCCACCTACCCACTGCCATTCTTGATCCCACATATGAAACACAACAGTGCACTATCAACACAGTAGACTGGGTTATGAAGAAACTTTCAGCAGTAGCTCAATATTCTACCAAGTAACACAAAATAGAATATGTATACACACACACACACACACACACACACACACACACACACACACACACACACACACACTCTTCCCTCCCAATAATTGCTTTTGCAACCCAACTACTACAGGATACTTCCTGGTAGCCAAAATATAATCCTGCACAACTAAAGCGACTGAACTGTGGAAGCACTTCCTGTCCAGTGGGCAACTAGTATGCTGAATAGACAGCACCATACAAAAAAAAAAAAAAAGTACCACCAATGTAATGACTTCGTGGTCTGTAAAGTGACCAAACTGTGGAACCATTTGATATCCAGTGCATAAACAAATGTGTTGAATATATAGCACTTGAAAGCAGCCCCTCCTCCCCCTTCCCCCCCAGATGGGCTGGTAGCCTTCAAAACAGCCTGAGCTAGGAACTACTTGCTATCCAGTTGGCAACTAGTGTGCATGATAAACAAACTCTCCCTACCATCAGCAGTCAAGCCCTCATTGCTCAGTAACCCACACACTTAAACTGACTGAACTTTTGAACCATTTGCTTGCTGTACAGTGGAAAACTAGTGTGCTGAACAGGTAGTTCACGAAAAACAAGCTCCCCTCCTTCACCCAATCTAATGGCCCATAAGCCCGCACAATTAAAGTGACTGAACTGGACATGGGCGCCAGAACATAAGGAAGAGAGAGAGTGTGTGTGTGTGTGTGTGTGGGGGGGGGGGAGGCTGAAAAAACGAGTTTTTGCAAACTAAGGGGCACTTTGAATGCTCCTGGGTAAAACTGGGATGTTGGGAGGGCCCTACACTACCACCACTGGTTCTGGCACCTATGGAACTGTGGAACCACTTGCTGTCCAGTGAGCAACTACTACGCTAGATAAACCAGCCCTTCGCTCCAACACCACCACTAACCACCTAATGGCTCGACAGCTCACTGAAATGTGAAACAACTTGCTGTCCAGTGAGAAACTAGTGTGCTAAACAGGTAGCTATTCAATTATAAACAAGTCCCCAACCCCCCCCCCAATCATCTAATGACTTGGTAGTTTGCACAACTAAAGGGACTTAATTGTGGAACCACTTTCTGTCCAACCTCCAGCGGCTACCATTGTACCGAATATGTTACCCATGATAAACAACCCCCCTTACCCCCATTTCCCACCCACTCCCCAATCTAAAGACATAATACGATAGCTGGCACAACTAGTGAGTGAACTACAGAACCACTTACTGTCTAATAGGCAACAGTTGTTCAGTGGGCTACTACCAGATTTTTGCCCTGCCTAGAGCCATGCCAACAGTAAAATCACCCAAGCAGTTAAGACTGCTACCAGACTTTAGACTGCATGTCCCCTAGAGCCCCCATGATGCCCACCTTTAATCAACCTCCTGGAAGCCTTACCATGTCCCGAAAGCCGGCCGCTCCACGTGGACCCTTGCCACAAAGAACCAACATGCCCGAACACGTTCCGCCAGGGCCGCTGCTCATTGGCCTAGCTCGCACAACCAGTCCTACACATCTGTCTACAATTGGCACTGTGACTGGTCGCAATGGCTGACACTCGGTTCCAACACATGGAAGAGTGTAGCATGGCGATCTAAAGTGGGGCGTGGCAAGAAGGGGTGAGACGATACTCAAATTATAATGGGTGTTACTCAGAACTTGAATAAATATTGCTTTCTAGGGCTATTGGGAGAGCACTATGAGTAGACAGCTGGGAGGAAGTTGGAAGTACACTGTGCTTCCGAGAAAGTTGATGCATCGTATATTTTGTTCACTCACCATTCTCTCCCCCCTCCCCCGACTTGCTGGTTGTTCCACGGATGCACCTCTAGTGACTGTAATTAGTAATTTCAGAAAAAAAAAAATTTAAAGAAACAGTTTAACCTGAAAACTGCACCCCTCTGAGGCATGTGCCCGGGGCGGCTGCACCACCCGCCCCACCCTTCCTATGGTAACCAGTGTCCCTGACTAAAATTACTACTCGTTTATATAAAAAAAAAAAAAAAAAAAAAAAAAACAGTAAAATGTGGGGTGCCAAAATAACTATGTGGCCCCCTAAAATACAAGTGGGGGCCATGGTCTGGCCGCCGCCCTGTTTAGCCGCCTCTTGCTGGGAGTCAACTGTAAATAGGAGTGTTTGCTTTATTTTAGGTGGATGTCATTTTGGAATTCACCCAGGTCTCTAGATACTGTATGCTAATATGTGCATTTGTGAATAAAACTAAAGATCAGAAATTCTAGATGTGTCCAAAGGCAAAATAGTGATGCACAACTGCATCAAGGGGGAGGTGAGCACCAGGGCTATGCCAAATGAAACATTTACTCCTTACAGTTTTAATATGAGGAAATGTCAGCAACATCTGGGAACCCTTACGTTTGAATTTTGCTCTAGCTTGTTATCCTGGTGGTTTTTCAGTTTACTTCAGGGCCCACAGTGGTCCAAGCAGTGACACAAAAGAAAAGGGACAGAATGCCCTAGACAGGAGGTGTGCACTCAGGTCATTTATCTGAATTCAGATACCTTGCTGCAGAGCTGCTGTGTGTTAGTCGCATATTAGGCATCTCAGGACCTCTGAAGTTTGTTTGCAACTCTTGGCCAGAGGAATGGGAATTTACATGCATTTTGCCAGACTGGAATGTTTGCTGTGCAAACCTCTGTGGGATTCTTTAGAATACATAAGTGGATGTCCCAAATAGTTCAAAAAATACCTACCAGAAGCGCTGTTTGTGGCATAGTTTGATAAGCATCTTTCCCATGCAGAAGACCCCATGACAGTTGCTAACTTGGTTGTTCCCTTGAGGTTGGTAGGAGTTAAGATGTATTGTGGGGGTGTACTCGGACTACAGATACGAACTCATGAAGAAACCAGCAGATGAAGGCCATTTGGTCTATCTAGTCTGCCCATATTACAGAGTCCACAGCTTGAGCTACTGCCACAGACCCCCTTCCCTACTCATACCATACCATACCATACCATCAGATGGTAAGGTCCCTCTCACACAGCCCTTCTGGGAGGTGACTGATGTTGGCTAGCCTGCTTTTCTCATTTATGGCTTCTCTCTGAAGGTCTGAATGTGTGTGCCACTCTGCCAAAATCGTGCTCTGTCACATTTTTTTTTTTGTTTTGTTTTTTTAAATTCTTCCTGGTGCCAAAGATGAGTGAATTGCTGTTTACGATGTGACAGTTTGCTCTGTTTCTTTGCTCTGTTGAGCTGTGCTTTAGTGGTTTTCCTAAAGTTGGTGAATTTGATAAGAAGTGCTGCGTACTGTGTTCCACTTACTGGATTTTATGAGACCTCCCCCCTCCAAAAACATGAAATATTTTCTCTCTCCTAAGGTGGTCTCCTTCCTTACACATGGGCTGTACCTCCTGGTGCTGGTTGGAAGGCAGAAATTAAACCTCTGCAGCAGTGGACACCTAGCCTTCCACATTCGGTTTTCCTCAGTTTTACATCTGCCTTCCATAGAGCAGGTACTCTGCAAGCAGAGCTCTGTCACACATGGCAGAGCTGAAGATAGCGGACTAAGTCTATTTCTACTTTTTGACTCGTTTAGATTTCTTGGAAGCTACATTCAAGTGCTCCAGGGTGGGTTCCAGTCTCAGCCTTGCAAGCTGCACAGACTGACTCCTTTTCACTGCAGCATATTTTCCTGCGATTGTGAGCCGACACGAGGTAGAACACTCTGGCAAGAAGCACCTCCACTGCCTGATTTTTGGCTCATGAGGGGGGAAGAAAAACAGCACCGGAGTGCTTCATTAGTGCTCCCTTCACTGGCGATAGCACTGTGGAATCCTGTCAATTGCTGGCTTTTTTGCTGTCTCAGCCGCTCGTCGACAGCGGGCCCACAGCACTAGCACACTGCTTGTCGACACTCCGTTCTCTCATCAATGAGTGCTGCGGAGCAAAAGGAGCGCTAACCAGGGCTATCCATTGATATCTGGGCCGCACCCCCCGTAAATCAAGGGGAATTCGTAACCTTTTCAGCATTTACCTTGGTTAAAGAAAACAAAGGGGGTAACTCAGTAATTGTTTCTTAAAGGGCCAGCATGACAATTCATCACAGCATTTGACTTGGGGGGGATTATGCTGAATAAAGGAGTATTTCTGGGGTCATGGCATTGAACAAGCCTACCAGGATCAGAAAATGCAGGCACTGCAAATTACCACTTCTGATTATTTTTGCACGCTCGCTTCCCATGTGAAAAGGCAGCATCTGCTAATGGGGAGGACTCAACAGATGCAACCCCTACATTGGCTCTGATTGATGGCCAAGACAGGCCTGACTGAGTGACTGCTTCCAGATCGGAGAGAGTAACGGCCGCCAGGGAAACCCAGCAGGCCGCAGCCCCCTCTCTGGCCCCAGACCTTATAGACCAGTTAAACAGGGCCTTTGCTCTGGACCCTGCATGCTTTGATTGGCAGTCTCCAGGGTCACCAGATATGAGACCTCCCAAGAAGGCAAAAGGAAAAAGGAACCCCTCCCCATCCTCATCCGATGAGGGGAAGTTGTTATTGCATCACTATGATAAAAAAAAAAAAAAAAATCCCGACACAGGTACAGATCATCAGATGAGGAAGATCACCATTCCTCACGCAACAGGAGGAAGAAAAGGTTTAATTCCCGGAGTAGATCTAGGGGTACTCACAGGGAAAAACATCACAAGGATCATTCCCGGGACTCCTCAGATGACAACTCCTCACCTGAAGAGGGAGAAATGGGCTCATCGTCAGACTTAGATGACTCCCCATCCAGAAACTTTGACCTGGACGACCTAGATTACTTCATTTAAAAAGGTCATATCCAAGATTCACGTGGGACCTTCCCCAGCGGCTCCTTCCCAGCTGAAACAGACCTTTTGTCTGGCATCTGCCTCTAAACCATCCACAGCCTTCCCTATTCCTCTCACCATAGAGGAATTGCTAAAAGAGGACTGGCAAGGTCCAGAACGCATGTCCCCAATCCTCCGATAGATCTCTAAACTTCTGAAGTTTGACAAGAAGCAATCCGAAAAGCGGTTAGACTGCTCCAGAATTGACCCTTTGGTTTCTAACCTGACCAAGAAGATAGTTATCCCAGCTGAAGGAGGGGCTTCTCTAAGGCACCCAGTAGGCAGGAAAGTGGACGCCTCGCTCAAAAAGGCCTTCCAAGCTTTGGCAACATCTATCAAGGCAGCCACTGCAAATCTTATTTTTGGCCAGAGCTACCCTGTCCTGGGCCTCGGATCTAGCTTTTCAATTCGCTGAGGACCGGAGAAGAACTCTTCAATTATTCATCAGCTACAGTTAATGGGGTTAGCCTTGGCCTATGCAGCAGACCTGTCTGAGGAGGCGGTCAGGTGTGCTGCATGGACCATGTTCTATCGAACCTCGACTTGCTGCAACCTCTGACTTCGGGTCTGGCAAGGAGACACCTCTTCAAAGAGCCATTTGGTGAACGCACTCTATGAAGGCAATCTCCTGTTCGGTTCAGCCCTGAAGGAGGCAGTAAAGGAATCTAGGGAAATGGCCAAGGTGCATGTGCCCCAGTCCAGGGGCAGGGGCAAATCATGGTTCTCAGGCTCCAGACACAATTTTCATGACAGAGGTTACAACAAGGGTCAGAACTCCAACTTTTCTGGGAAAAGATCAAAGTTTTTTCCTCTCGTAACCAGCACAACTTTAGAGGAGGGGGATCCGGTGGCGGTGAGAGCACCGGAGACACTGGAAACAAGAAGTAGTCACAATGTAGCCGTCCGGGCCCATCTTCAAGTAGGGGGCAGACTTTCAAAATTCCTCAAGGAATGGGTCCAGACCACGTCTGACAGATGGATACTAGACATTATCAGCAAGGGTTACCTGATGGAATTCGATTCCAAGCCCCCACTACCTCATGTGGTGCCATTTCCCATCTCAAGCAACCCGTCCAAAAGACAGGCGACGTTGCAGGCTATCACAGACCTTCTGCAAGTGGGAGCTATTGAGCAGGTTCCCCCCACAGAGCTTGAGGGGTAGGGGTTTACTCCCCATTCTTCATCATGCCCAAACGCACAGGGGGATTCATGCCAGTCCTAGACCTCAAATTTCTGAATCGCTTTGTGCACAGCAGAACATTCAAAATGGAATCATTGTCATCCATCATCGGGGAGCTGCAGGAAAGAGACTTTCTAGCATCCATTGACTTGCTAGCTGATTACCTACATATTCCCATTCAGGAGCTACCCAGGCAATATCTCAGATTCAAGATGGGGAAGCAGCACTTCCAATTCAAAACCCTTCCATTCGGTTTGTCATCAGCCCCAAGGACCTTCTCAAAGGTGCTGGTAGCGGTCATAGCTCACCTCCAGAACCGGGGGATACAACTCTTCCTTTACTTGGACTACATCCTCATCAAGGCCTCACAGCTTGACCAAGCAGTGCAGGCAGTGGCAGAAGTAGTCCAGTGCGCCTTGTCGCACACGGATTTGTAATCAACTGGAAGAAGAGTTCCCTAACTCTAAGCCAGAACTTGAACTGCCTGGGGACAGACTTCAGGACACAGACCAACAAGGTTTTTTCCCTAGAAATGAAATTCGGGGACCTTCTGAAGCTCATTGGGAAATTTCATATAGCCATGCAGCTACTTCCCAGTCTTTCATGCAGCGAATTGGGACTCTGGTATCACTGGTGGATTTGGTCCCCTGGGCTCTAGTTCACATGCGGCCCATCTGCTCAGGCTGTGGTCCCAGTCCAGACACAGCCAGCACCAGCTCGTCCCTATATCACAGCAGATAAAAACCTCTCTCCAGTGGTGGTGGAAGAGGGCAAATGTCATGAGGGGTCACAAGTTTGGCTATCCACACCAAATCAGAATCACGACCAATGCAAGCCTCGTGCTTGGGGGCCCACCTACATCAGCTGTTGGCTCAGGGCATATGGTCATTGGTGGAATGATGGTACAGTATAAATGTCCTTGAGACAAGGGCAGTATGCCTAGCCCTGATACACTTCCATCAGCAAGTCCACAACAAGCTCACAACAGGGTTTTATTTAACTCTCAAAATTGATTAGTGTTTTGCTCATAAAAGTGCTAAATCTTTGTGAAAATGCTTCGCTGTTGCCTCATTGTGTTCAACAAACACAATATTTCTAGAAAATCTATATAAATACTTTCTGTACAGTTAGTATTGTCTCAAGAAAAAAACTGCTAATCAATTATTTAAAACCCTGCACAACCAGGATGTGTTGATTTTAACAGACAGTCGAACAACGATGGCGTACATCAACCATCAGGGAGGCACAAAAAGCTCAAGAATGCTTTGAGAGTCATTTCTTCTGTTTCAGTGGGCAGAGCAACACCTGGCAAGTTTAAGGACAGTGTACATCCCAGGACAAGAAAATGTCACAGCAGACTGGCTAAGTCACCAAGATGTCCTGCTAGGGGAATTGGAGCTGAAGGACAGCGTTTTCCACCTCCTAACAGAACAGTGGGACAATCCCCCAGGTAGATATTTTTGTCTGCTGGCAAAACTCCAAGGCAAAACAATTCTACTCACTGGCCAGGGACAAGTTGGCAGTGGCTCAAGATGCCTTTGCCCTACATTGTGGTCAGTTCTGCCTCCTGTATGCCTTTCCTCCGATACCACTGCTATCCAGATTTCTGCACAAAGTGGCCTGGGACAGAGCAGAAATGATCCTATTCTGTCCCTGATGGCCTCGTTGTCCCTGGATCCTGCTTCTCATTCACATGTCAAAGGGTCCACATGTAACTTTCCAGTTCAGGACGGACCTTCTCCATCACGGTCCGGTTCTGCACCCCAGTTTGAACAACCTGTCCCTTTCAGCCTGGAGATTGCACGGGAAGCTTTCAAAGAGCTAGGCTACATGGCTCCTGTTATTGAAATGGTGAACTCGCGCTGCCCAGCCTCTTCTAAAGTGTACTATAGAATCTGGAGAAAATTGTGTGCTTAAGCCCGCTGATTTTGTGGTTGCAATCTTAAGAAAACCAAGTGTGTTTTACACTTTTTAATTTTATTTTTAGTGGAAAGTGAAACTAAGGTATGCTGTGTATTTTTAAAATCAGGAAAGAAGTTACAGTTTGTCTCGTTTCCTCTTCTTGTGGCGAGTGAAAATTAAAGAGAAGCAGACTTTAACATGGGCCGTCGGTGAAGCCTTTATGAGCTGCAAGGTCTCATTTGGTACTGTTGACCTAAGACTGTTCTCATTTGCTTTAAGTTCACTAAAGATGAATTGAAGACCTGAAGTGGACTCCTAGTTCTTTTCAAAGATTTGCAGAGGCCTTAAGTTTTGTGTCATGGACTACAAGAAATACAAGAATCACAAGAATCCCAGGTCTGTTATTGTGACCACTGTGACTTTGCTGCACGTTTATATGCATATTTGCACATTCTAAAACCTGCTGAGGAGTGCTGAGGGTTTTGACCGCTCTTATTAGAGAGAATGTGTGTTTTTGCTGTGCCTACTGAATTCCATTTCCCCTCTTTTTTGTAAAGTTGTGGTGTTGGTAAAGAGGCAAGGATAAGAAAATTGTGCATTTTGTATTTGGCACATATTTTGTATATCTTGTATAAATTCATTTCCACGTTTCTTTTTCCTGTAGTTGCTTATTAAGATTATATTACATCTTTGTTGTTACCCTGTAATAGGCTTTCTGATATTTGAGCCTATGTGAAAATGGTGCATACCAGAAGTGGGAAAGGCAATCCCCCATCAGGTTTAGCTGTAGGGGAGATTTTGCAGTAAGTGATCGTTATACCAGAGACTCAGGAAAGTTCTTTGGCTGCTCCTACCTTAGGATATATTCAAAAAGCTGGTGGGGCTCCGCAAAAACAAAAGGAAAAATAACTCTAAGGAAAAGAAAATGGTTCAGGTAAAAAGAATTGATCTATTGGGGGGGAAAATGTCTTACCCTCTTGAATATTTCAAGAGGAAAAAACAGCTTAAAATCAGATTTTTGGGCTGAAAGGGGGAAAGGACCAAAGTGACCAAAATATCTGTCCACTCCAGTTCAGGTTCTGGTTATCAGAATAGATCAATCAGCAGGCCCTGGTGATATTTTTAGATGATTCTGGATCTGATAAATCCAGACAGACTGCAGAAATAATCTCTTACGATCAGTATGAGTGGGAAACATTCTCACACTGACTGAGTAATGAGTGGGATACTATTAATGAGGACTCTGATTGCCCTGCATTAGTATTTTCCCCCTTCTGAACATTTATGCTTGGATGGTCTTACATTGCCTAGGGCTATTCCTAGGTGAATAAGACCGGCCCCAGGACAGAAATGTGCTGCAGCTAATATTCGGAGGCAGATCTCTGCCACCGAGCATTCTGAGAATATGAGTGACAATCTTGAGTTAAGGGCAATAATGCAGGAGATGAGTGAAACTACTGAAAGGTTTAGAAAGGCTGGAGTCATCCCACAAAGAAGTGAAAGAGTGAGTGAGTGATTTCGGGGCAGAAGATGCTACCCGAAGAAACTCTTTGAGGGCTATGCATGAGGCGGGTGCAATTTTAGACGAGCAGCTGTGCCCAGATATGGCGAACATGGTAGCTAGCTCATCTGTTTCTAAACAGACACTTGAGATTTTAAAAAACAGATATACTGCTGATATTGTAATACTTGAAAACATCATAGTACTAAACGACGAGATCTGCAATTTAAGAGCAGATGTCTTCTATAACAGAACACTACTGGAAAGAGTCATGGATAGTGGTAGTGGTAAACATCAGTATTCAAAGCTGACGGGAGATGAATCTTTGATTTTGGGCAAAGTCACCAAAGGGGTCCAGGTTTAACTCCCTTTACTTTTTGATAAGGACAAGATATGTTTATGCTACATGAGGAACCCAGATGTGGGTCACCCTAGTAACAGGGAGTCTCCTGGACAAACTGTTTATAAGTACCCTAAATCAAAGAGAACTAAAACTAAAAATTTGAAGAGGTCCTCCAGAAAGTCTTGTCTTGGTGAAACCACTAAACATCTGGTATTGCTCAAGAAGAGGTCCTTGTAGTTCACGACATACAGGAAATTATTGGCCAAGAGACACAAGGGATCTTGCAGGAAGAAAAGTCTTGTTTAAAATTTCACTAATCGAGTTGAAATTTCTTACGAAGAAATCTTGAGTGAAGAATTCCAGGCAGTATATTGGGGGACTGAGATTACTGACAAAGCCACCTACCAGCAAGGTCCTCCAGGAGGGGAAGAAGGAATCTATGGCCAGGAAGAATCCCACTAATGCTGAATTTATGATTGAGGTGCAGGGTATTCCTACGTTGGAAAAAGAAACAGATGAGCTCCTCCTCTACAGGATGTTAGAATTGTTTGGGCTGCAGTGCCCTAATATAGACAATGAGGTAGCTGTGATTAGGTCTTTAAACCCAGAATATAAGAATACAGTATTATTCTATTGCTCATCTATGAATACAGCATATTCTATCTTTGACAAAATTCCATCTTTGTCTAAGAAGGGACAAGCAATCTCATTTCCTATGTTGGTTCCAAAGTGTGCAACCATGGTTCCTCCGAGTAAGGAGATAACTGAATGGTTTAATTCATTCCCTAAGGGGACTATCTGAGGAAGAGGAGACAGAGGTAGAAATGGAAGTGCAGAGAAAAATCATTGGGGTAAATTAATGAGCATGTCTCTAGTCAGAGTAAATCATGGTTATGCAGGACTATAACCCCGTTTGCATGGAAATCAGCAGAGAATGATTCTGATAGGAATGTTAGGGAACATCTGCTCTTTTTTTTTGATTCAGCTCTAGGTGTCCACATTGCATGAAACATGGTGGACTCCATAAAGTTATATGGAGACCCTGGTGCTTCGTCGCGATGGACATCACATTTAAAAACCCTAATATAGCCAGTAAATTGCTTTCTTTGGCAGGCAAGCTGGATAGTTTAGGAATACACAGTTGATCCACTGGAAATGGGGGAAGTTTCCCTCAGGGTGAATCAAGCAAAAGATAGTGTAGAAGTATCACCAGTGGAAGACACTTCATTAATAGTTTTTCAAAATCAATCCGACCCCAACCCTCTTACACTGCTGTTAATAATTGACTCAGATTGACAATTGCAGCTATTAAATGAGTCTAGGAAAATAATGTTGAAATCCCAGCCTTCAACTGAGTTGAGATAAATAGTGATTGGATTGGACACCCTCTCTATTCTTTCGTGGAATATTGAGGGTGCCCATCTTAAGATAACTGATCCTGAGGTCTTGGGATTTTTGGAGACCTTTGACATTATCGGACTACAAGAAACATGGTGTACGGATAACACCATGCCTAAATTGGCGGGGTACTCTGTTTTTATCTTGTCGGCAATTAGAGATAAATTAGTTAGGCAGATTTAAAGGGGGTCTCCTATTTTTTTATTAAACTCAAATGAATTTTGGGATTTCTAAAACCTCTACCAACTCGGGGAGGGGCATTTTAGCACTGTTGATTAACAAAGGGTCTGAGAAAATTATTTTGTGTAAAATCTATTTTTTTCCAAGAAATAAGGCTAGTGAGGCTGTCGATCCCTATATCCAGGACCTGAAAATAATGCTTGATGGCTTAGCTGACATGAATAAAACTTGCCCTATAGTTATCATGGGTGATTTTAATTCTAGAATTACTCTCAAATGGGGACAGTGAGAGGATCTCAGATCTAGAAGTGGGTAGCCATGTGAGAACAAGTGACCACCAAACAGTGTGGTTCACGATAAACTCAGCTACAGAGTCAAGCCATACAAAAGTGAGGGTTCTGGACTTCAGGGGGGCTGACTTTGGCAAGATGGGAGAATGCCTTAGAAAAGCACTAGCAAACAGGCTAAAAGAAGGGGTGGAGCAACAATGGGAAACATCAAAACTGCCATCACAGAGGCAACAAGCCTTTGTGTGAAGCAAATGAACAAATCAAAATGAAAGAAAAAGCCACTGTGGCTTTCAAAAGAGGTGGTGGTGAAGGTTAGGGAGAAAAATATAGCATTTAGGAAGTATAAGGAAACGCAGAAGGAGCAGGACAGAAAACTGTACCAGTTAAGGCAGAAGGAAGCAGTGAGGGTAGTCAGAATAGCAAAGGGCCAAACAGAGGAAAAGGTAGCCAACTCGGTTAAAAAGGGGAATACAACCTTTTATAGGTATATCAGGGAGTGTAGAAAGACAAAAGGAGGGATAGTGAGGCTGACTAGAAAGGACGGTGGGTGGGCAGAGAGGGAGAGTGAAAAAGCAGGGATACTGAACAAATACTTCTGCTCAGTATTCACAAAAAGAGGAGGAGGGGGAGGTGCCAAATCCAATTAACAGAAGCACTCTGGATAGGGGGATCGATCCCAGTCCTTTCACAGAAGCAAGGGGTTTGAAAGAACTCCTAAAACTGAAGGTGGACAAAGCAATGGGGCCTGATGGAATTCACCCCAGAATTCTAAAAGAATTAAGGAGAGAACTAGAGACACCACTGACTACCCTTTTTAACAAATCATGGGAGGATGGTGTGGTACCTGAGGACTGGAGGAAGGCAGATGTGATTCCCCTTCACAAAAGTGGGAGCAAGACAGAGGCAGAAAACTACAGATCTGTCAGTTTGACCTCTTTGGTAGGGAAAGTGATGGAATCACTTCTGAAGGAAAGAATTGTTAGTACCTAGAGGCCAGTGGGGCACAAGACCCAAGGCAGCATGAGTTCACAGTGGGAAGGTCATGTCAGACAAATCTAATTGATTTCTTTGACTGGGTGACCAAAGTAGTAGGCCAAGGAGGGGCTGTGGACATGGCCTACCTAGACTTTAGCAAGGCATTTGACACAGTCCCACACAAAAGATTAATAGTCAAATTAACTAGCCTGGGAGTGGGTCCCAGGGTGGTAGCCTGGGTAAAACATTGGCTGGACAACAGTACACAGAAGGTGATTGTAAATGGAGTCCACTCTGAAGAAAGAGGGGCTACTTGTGGGGTACTGCAGGGTTCAGTACTGGGTCCAGTCCTTTTTTAATGTCTTTATAAGTGACATTGCAGTGGGACTGGAAGAAAAAGTATGCCTCTTTGCAGATGATACAAAGATCTGCAACAAAATTGATACACAGGGAGGCGTGGAAAGGATGAGAAGGAACTTGGCAAGGTTGGAGGAATGGTCAGAAGTATGGCAGCTTGGATTCAGTGCAAAGGAGTGCAAAATAATGCACCTGGGAAACAAAAACCCAGGGGAAGATTACGCAATGGGGGGGAGGTAGTAACAACAACAAAAATGGAAAGGGACTTGGGGGTAATCGTATCAGATGATCTTAAGGTCAGCAAGCAATGTGAGAAGGCAGTAGGGAGGGCTGGGGAGATACTGGGATGTATAGGGAGAGGCATCACCAGCAGAAAATGGGAAGTTGTTATCCCTCTGTACAGAAACTTGGTGAGACCCCATCTGGAGCACTGCATCCAGTTCTGAGACCCCATCTCTGCAAGGACATAGACAGGATGGAGGCAGTCCAGAGGAGGGCAAATAAAATGGTGCAGGATCTGCAAGAGAAGCCATATGAGGAGAGACTATAGGAGCTTAATAATGTATACCCTTGAGGAAAGGAGGGAGAGGTGGGACATGATAGAAACTTTTAAGTACCTCAGTGGAATCAACAAAGTCCAAGAGGGTGGCATCTTTCAGAAAAAGAGATATGCAAGAACAAGGGGACACAATTTGAAGATAGAGGGGGGGCAGCTCAGGGGCAATGTGAGGAAGTATTTTTTTTCACAGAGAGGGCGGTGGACAGATGGAACAGCGTTCCTGAGGAGGTTGTGGGGTCTAGAACTGTGGGAAATTCAAGAATGCATGGTACAAACATAAGGCAATCTTTGTGGGTGGTAGGAAGAAATAAGTTGGTTAATTAGGATATGCAGCTTATCCTGTAGGTAGGGAATGGGCAGACTAGGTGGGCCAAGCGGTCCTTATCTGCCGTCAAAGTCTATGTTTCTATCTCCCCGTTCTTTGGAAGGTACTCATACTGATCTGATATTTCTCCCTACCTTTAATTAATCCAAATATCATATGTGAAAGTAGCTCTCAGGATGTAAGAAACAATTATTGAGGCAGGGAACTCTTGGTGGGTCTCCACAGCAGAAATTACTGTCTCTTAAACGGGAGAACACAGGAAGATTTATCGGGTGGCTCTAACTTTTAAAGGTGCCATGAGTGCCTCTACTCTTGACCTAATTTGGACCAACCTGGAAGCTATGAAGTTGGTTCAAAAGTTAGAGGTCAAGGATAGGTTGGAATCTGCCCATCTCCCTATTGTACTTAGTCTAAAGTGCCCATTTAGAACCCCTAGGAAGGATATTCTTCTGGAAGAAAATCTAGAGATTATTAATGAAAGGAGACTCCAATGGGATGAATTCATCAGGCAAATTTTGAGGGACTCTTGAGTACAGGAGAATTAAATGTGTTAGATGAATCCATTTTTGATAAAAGTAAGATGTTTAATATATTGGAGAATTGGGAAGTAGCACACATATTGTTAAGACCTTGGTGCAAAAAAATGTACTCTGTTAAGACTATATTTAAAAAATCTTGGTTTAATACAGAATGTTTTCGGGCTAAGAAAGTATTTGGAAAAAAGTTAAGGCAACATAAGAACAAAAGAAAACAGCAATGGATCATGAATGAAGTCAGAAAGAGAAAAAAATAGAAAAACTCTTGAAAGAGAAATAAATATACTCAGGGTCTTTGGGAAAAACTTAGGCAGGCAGTATTGGATAGGAATGGCAGGCAATTTTGGAAAATTGTTGCCCAAGGATACAACAGATATTCTAACAAAATTGAAGCTTGCATTACTCCTGAAGTCTGGATTTCTTATTTTTCGGACCTTTGTTATTCCGAAGAGGAGAAGGAAATGCCAGGTGACAACAAACAGCTGGGAGAAATAATCTGTCCAAGGCCAACTCTGATCACCGAAGATAAAATCTGGCATGCGCTGAATTTACTTAAGACAAAAAAAGCAAGCGCTGGATCCGAATGGAATGTTAGGTGATCTGTATAAAGCCTTCCCGGGTTGGTGGATTCCTTTCCTCCTTTTTTTATTCAACTGGTTGATACAGGGGTTGGAACCCCCCCCCCCCCAGTTGGGCTGGCAGTACCATCTTCCCAGTCTTTAAAAAAGAGGAGCCCAATAATCCTAAAATGTATAGACTTATTTCGCCTAATAGATGTGTCCCAAAAAGTTTTTTCCAGAATAATCTTGGGCAGATTGCTTGCATGGGCTGAGGAGAACTCTGTGCTGAATGAGGCACAGAACGGGTTTCGGAAGAACCGTTCTACTATTCAACATTGTTGTGTGTTACGGCACCTGATTTGGAAGTACACCAAAGTGAGGAGATATAATTATATATAATATATACACTTGCAAACACAATATTGGACCAGATATGTAACTCTGATTTTCATGCCCCAAAAATCAGTGAATATAGGATTGAAAGCCTAGCTTATGCAGACGACTTGGTGTTGCTCTCTGCCTTAAAATGAAATTAGTCCTTTTTGAGTCTCTCTGTGTGCAAAGGAAGTTGAAAATTAATTACGGTAAGGCCAACATTGTAGTGTTTGGTAATCAAACCAAGAATGTGATAAGCTTTAAGATCAATGGCACCCATATAGACACTGCTAAGTGCTATGACTATTTAGGGGTACGATTTGCCCATAATTTATCCTGGACTAAACATCTAGAGACTATTCGAAATAAAATGGGATCCTCAGTAAATGTGTTAAAAATCTTTAATAATAAAATGAGAAAATCATCTGTTAAAGGAATCCTGAGTGTCACTAATGCTAAAATAAGAATGAGCATGCTTTATGCTTCTGAAATATGGGGACACACTGAGGCCAAAGGCCTAGAAACAATCTTAAATAAACTCTATAAACCTATTTTAATGTTACCACAGGGGACCCCTGACTGTATTCTTGCATGGAGTTAGAACAACGTTCTTTGTCTTCTCTTATACAAGAACACCAAATCCTTTTTCTGCTTAAACTTTTTCTTTTGCCTGAACATAGATTCCCTAGAATGTGTCTAGAGGAAGGCATTAAATTGGCAAATATGGGAGAGATATATATATATATATATGTACACACCCTTCTATCCAGCTTATTAAGGAAGTAATAATGCCTGCTGGGCTGGGATATCTCCTGTATAAAATCTACATTAGACCCTTTGAGGAAGTTAGCTTGGACGTTAAACTGAGACTTAATGATTTGGATAAGAACCGTTGTTTTGTCCAGCTTTCTAGGCTTAAACTCCATGACTTCTATAAAAAATGTTAAAGTTTCATGGGGTTTGGAGCCTTATCTTTCTCTTTTAACTTGTCCTAAACTCAGGAGAATATATACAAGACTAAGAACTGAAACCTATAATGCCCATTTCATGTATTTTAGACAAAGGAGAAAGGGGATACTCTCTCCTTTCTGTAATTGTGGCTTAGGGGCCACTGATGACTTAAAACATGTGGTTCTGTTATGCCCCCTATATGCTTCTGCTCAAAGGAAATGGCTGGGTGGTTTGTTAGGGGATGTCCGTCTCCCCCCTGCTGATCTTGTAGAATATCTGTTCAAAGCTAGTGATAAAATTGTCATAGAGATTCTCGCAAAATTTTTACAGTCAGCACATCTGTAATGCATATGTTTGCACTGTATTTCAAAACATGATATTTTTTGTAATCTCCAAAGAGGCCACATCTTAGCACATTTACGTATTCTCATGTTGGTGATCAATTGTAACTGATAGTTACATGTACACATGGCCTTCATCCAATTGGTTTTTATTCATCTTTATGTGTTGTATGTATGGTGGAGCTGAGTTTAGGATATTGTAACTGCTATATGCCGAACAATAAATTTGTACTTGACTTGAACACACTTCCACAGTGCCACTGGGCCATACCGTATTGTTTTCTTACTGCCTACCCCTGCATTTCTGATCATGGTAGTTAGTTGGGAGTAGACAGTTGCCAGCAGCTACTGAATTTGTTTCAGCCAGCACCAACCTTCTAATATGTGAATAAATCAGTCTGATGTTAACATTACAGGGCACTTGTGTTTTTTGAAATAAACAAATGTATTATCAGAGTTATAAAACCATACGTATTATTCAGTTGTTAGCTTTTCTTCATGCGCTTAATTTTTTTTATTTCAGAACACAAAGTTATAATAGTTGGACTGGATAATGCAGGAAAGACCACCATCCTTTATCAATTGTAAGTATTTATTTTTCTTTTATGATGGATAGCAGTTGCATCAGAGTCAAAATGTGGCAACTGTTACAGGCTCTGCCTTGCACAGTATTAACTGAATAAGACTCTTTAAAACTAGAAATGAATTTGTTTATTCTTAAACAGAACAACCACTAATTTCTTCCAACCATTTCTAAAAATAACTTTTAAGATCATTTATAATGCTTTGAAAATTACATTTTGAAAGCTGTAACCTTTGAAATGTTAGGCTTTGAAATTTTTTTTTTTTTCTATGAAAGCTTGAAGTCCATTCAACATACATAGATCATAACATGTCTATACATTTCAAAATGATGTTAAAAATTCTTTGCAAAACCTTTGATAATGCATCAGTTAGGGTTCAGATTAAAGTGACAAAAGTTGGGAAATATTGGGTTAGGGTTCCCAGCCCTACCACCCAACTCCCACCCTGCAGACAGCAAAAGGAAAAAACATTCTAGTTTCACCTCTCCTGAGTTTTTGCAAATCAGGCCTGTGGTGTTCCTTGGAGTTGTCAGCCCTAACACTCACTCCATTCCATCAGTAAAGAAGCTGAGATGTGTAGACTATATGCCAATGGGGTGAGCGTTAGGGTTGACAACCCCAAGGAACACTCCAGGCCTGATTTGCGAAGACTTGGGAGTGGTGAAACCATAATGGGGTTTCCTTTTGTTGCCTGCTGGTTGGGGGTGGGGTATTAGGGTTGGGAACCCTAACACCACATTCCCCTACTTTTGTCATTTTAATCTGAATCCTAACTGCAAAAACTTTGTTAATGCACCAATGAATTTCCTTACTTTTTGAGATGGTATAATTGTATCCTCATTCACGCAGGTCACTTTGGGACCTGTGTGAACACATGCATTTTCCTTTGGCCCTGCGCTTCCATCCCTCCATAGATGCATACATCCATGTTGATGTGGAGTCACAGGGCCCTGTGCTTCAATTTCTCCCCAAAAAAATTTATTTGCTTGGTTATATGACTTGTTAAACTTCCAATGTTATCCTATGGAATATATATATATATATATATATGTATGTATTTTTTATATCTGGACCCTCGTTTTTTTTTTTTTTTTTGGGGGGTATTATGTGTTCTAACCCCAGGAATCACTCATTATGATTAAACTTAATACAGTCAGCCTCCTGTGTTGAACTGCCCGGAGAAATGGAATTTTATGCAAATTATGGAATTCTCAAGTGGCTCATGCCACTTTCAAACTGCTGCCCTAGCAACTGCTGCACTCTGAGTGCTTCAGATTCTTTACTCCTCCTGCCTAGTAAGGACGTCCCAGAGAGCTCTCCTTGAACTGTCTTCAGAATAAAATTTATCTGTGGATAAGTACTCATTTAAGTTTAAATTTAAAATTGCTGCCTTAGAAACACTGTTTAGTATAGTTTAATATTATTATAGTAGTTTTTTGTCTCTATTCGCGGTTCCCTCACGGTTCCTTGGAACCAAGGGTTCTGCGTCTGTTTGGGAGGTTTTTACCTCAGTTTCCTTTATTTTATATATTTAGCGATCGGTTCCTTGAACCGCTTTATTTTTTGTTAAATTACTGTATTTATTGGTTCCCTTTTCATTCAGGAACCGAATAGCAATCTGTTCCAGGAACCGCTAGCGGTTGTTATTTTAAAGATCCTCCGGTTCCGAGGTGCTTTAAATAAGTTTATTGTAAGTAATATTTTTGTCTATGAATGTCAGAGGTCCATATAGATGAACTTAAAAAACATACAGGACCCATGGGTTTTAAATGTTGTGAGTCTTGTGAGCAGCTTATAGCAAAAGCAGATAGACACTCTTTGTGTATTTCTTGTTTGGGTACAAGTCATATATTTGACAATTGTGATAGTTGTAAGACCTTTTGCCCTAAAACATTAAAGAAAAGGTCAAACATTTTAGAAGATGTGGCTTCTGCTTCTGCTGCTAGTATGGATAATTCTGCTTCTTCCTCTTCCCATAAAAAGGATGGAGGTAAAGCCAAGGATCCTGACAAGTATTCAGATAAATCTGAACAAGGTAAAACAAAAAGGGCTTTGGAAACAAGCTCTGAACCTGTTGCATTAAAGAAAAAATGTAAGGAAAAACATGTCACTGCGCCTCCGGCCGAGAAGGCTAAGGAGCTCCCAGCAGGCAAGCATATTATGCCCTCGGCTGAGGACATTGCTAAGGCACTTCAGGTCCTTCAGGGTGCAATCCCAGTTCCTACACCGACTGCACCGGTTCCTCCTATAGTCCCAGCACGGCAAGAACTGCTGTAAGTGTTTTGGGGAGGAGGAGGAGGATGACTTGCAAGGGGAACCTATAGATCCAGAGGTCTTCCCTGAGCAAGAATTTGGGTCCCTCCCTAGGGGTCCTGAGGAATACTTCTCCCACTATGCTTCTGTTAAGAGCATGGTGGAAACCCTGAACCTTCCTGTTCAGGAAACAGAAGAGGATATGGAGGAGACAGATTTTCTGGAGATGATGGAGTTAACCCCAACGAAACGTCTGCTTCTGCCCATGCATAAATCTTTAAAAAAAAGGCTGCAGTGCAGATTTTTAAAAATCCAACCTCTATCTCTGGTGTAGATAAGAAAGCTAACAAGAAATATCAGCTGGACAGAACTACAGCTGATTTTCTGTTTTACTCATCCTGATCCTGAGGGAGTCGTACAAGCTGCTGCCTGTGACAAGGCCAGAATCCCCTTGGCTACCCATCCACCAGACAAAGATTCAAGAAAAATGGATGCTATGGGAAAGAAAGGGTACATGGCTGCCTCTTTATTAGTTAGGCAAGCCAATTACATGGCATATTCAGTACAGTACCAAAAAGCTCTATGGAACACTGTTCTAGCTTTGGCTGATAAGGATGTGAAGTGGCTGTAGATTTACAGGATACTGCAAGGGCTGCACTTGATGCTACCAAGCACCAATTTCATATGGCAGTGGATGCCAGTGATGCTGCATCCAGGTTAATGGCTTTGTCTGTTTCACTCAGGAGGTTTGCGTGGCTTAGAGCCACCAACCTGACTTTAGACACCCAGGCCAAAGCAATGGATTTCCCCCTGGAGAACAATTCATTGTTTGGGGATAAAACAGAGGTATACGTGAAGAAGGTGGAGGACTATAAATCCACCTATCGGAGAAATTCCAAGCATAGGCCCTCCACCTCTTATAGACCTCAGAGTAGGGGAGGTAGAGGTAGGAGTTTTTACCCCCAACCCCTTCTTTCAGGCTCAGGCCTCTCAGCCTCGGCAGCAGGCCAGAGGTTATATTAGAAGAAGGGGCAGGAGAGCCATGGGAAGAGTGGCTCCTGCACCACAGGTTCAGGCACAGGTCACACAGAACCTCTGATGGGCTAGTGCAGGTCGCATCCCCTATTGCAGGACCACCAGTAAGTGGCAGACTGGCTCATTACCTTCACGCATGGCATTCCACCACAGACAAGTGGGTGATGGAGGTAGTGAGCCAGGGCCTGGCACTCTGTTTCAAATCATTTCCAAAGCTGAGAACAAGAATCTTTGCTCCAATAACAGCTGCAGACAGAATTCTGCTGCAGGCAGAGATAAAGCATCTGCTAGCAATTAAAGCAGTAGAGGTAGTGTCTCTAACAAGCAGGGGCAAAGGTTTTTATTCCAGGTACTTCCTCATAAGGAAGAAAAACGGGGATTGGCGACCTATTTTGGATCTAAGACTTCTGAACAAGGACATCTTGAAACCAAGATTCAGAATGGTCACTCTTGCAATAATCATTCCCTCATTGCAAAAGGGAGACTGGCTAGCCTCCCTAGATCTAAGGGATGCTTATTTTCACATTCTCATCATACCATCTCACAGAAAATTCTTGAGATTCAGACTGGCTTCAGGCCACTACCAGTTTGCAGCTCTCCCTTTTGGACTAACCTCGGCACCAAGGCTTTTTACAAAGTGCCTCTCGGTGGTAGAGTTTCTGAGAAAACAAGGTGTAACAGTCTTTCCCTACCTGGATGACTGGTTAATAATAGGACAGTCTATGCAGCATGTAGTGCAGTCACTGGCACTAGCAAAATCTACTCTGGAGTCCCTGGGATTTCAGATATACGAAGAGAAATCTCAGCAGGTACCAGTTCAGGTGCTGGAGTTTATTGGAGCAGAACTGAACACCAGACAGGGTAGAGCCGTCCTGCCACAAGACAGGTGGCAAGCATTCTGCAGATTGCAAAATCCTTTGTGTCGGGAGACCCAAATCAGCCAGAGAATTTCTCAGGCTACTGGGCCCATGGCATCTGCCACTGCAGTGGTAATGAGCTCCAGGTTTCAAATGAGAGATATTCAGTTCCATCTCTGACAGTATTGGTCTCAAAGGACAGATCCTATGTCCAAACTGGTTCCAGTCACAAAAAGCTTAGTCCAGGCTTTACAGTGGTGGCTGGACGAGCACAACCTCAGGGTGGGTGTACCTTTTTATACGGGAACAACCCTCAGTAGTCCTCACAACAGATGCCTCTCTGCTAGGTTGGGGGGCACACATGTTAGAACACACAGCAAGTGGCACATGATTTCCCCTAAGAGTCTCTGTTACACACAAATCTCTTGGAGCTTAGGGCTGTTTACCTAGCTCTAAAAACATTTGTTCCTTACCTACAAAACAAGGTGGTGCAAGTCAGAACAGACAGCACCACAACCATGTATTACATCAACAAGCAAGGAGGTACCAGGTCAGATCTGCTGTGCACAGAAGCAATGAGACTGTGGTCCCTGGTATATTCCATGGGAGTATCCCTGGCAGCCATACACCTTCCAGGGAAAGACAATGCGCTGGCAGACTCTAAGCAGGATAAGTATAGACCACCACCACGAGTGGTGCCTGAATATCCAGGTACTCGGTACAATTTTCAGGAAATTAGGCATTCCAGAGGTGGATCTCTTTGCCTCCACAGAAAACCACCAACTTCCAATGTACTGTTGCAGGCCGCCTCTAAGGGACACAATTCTCCTGGACCCCATGGCTCTGGATTGGACAGGGAAGTTCCTGTATGCATTCCCTCCCTTTCCTTTGATCTTCAGGACTCTACTGAAATTGAGGTCCCAATCAACAAAAATGATACTGGTGGCTCCGAATTGGGTGAGACAGCACTGGTACTCTCTCCTACTGTCTCTGTCAGTGGTTTCCCCAATCCACCTGCCCAGGAGGCACAACCTGTTAACCTCCTCTCGGGGCAGGATCCTGTACCCCAATCTCAAATCACTGAGGCTCAAGGCGTGGCTCTTGAGGACTTAGAATTTGCTAACCTAAACCTATCAGAGCAGGTGCCGACAGTGCTTAGGGGTTCCAGGAAGCCTTCTACTAAGAAAATATATTCCTCTAAGTGGAAAAGATTCACTATATGGTGTACAGGTAAGGGTGTGAGCACTTTCAGGGCTGATTTGGCTATTCTTCTAGATTACCTTACACATTTACATTCCTTAGGTCTGAAGCCTTCCACCCTCAAGGTCCACTTAGCTTCAGTATCTGATTACCTGTCAGTTGGTAAGGAGAGGTCTGTGGCCTCTCATCCAGTATTTAGAAAATATTTTAAAGGCCATAATCTTCCCCTAAGGGAACCGGTTCCGGCCTGGAATCTAAATGTTTGCATTGCTGAACTCATGGATGCACCATTAGAACTTATGGCAACCGCAGATTTGAAGTATGTCACTTGGAAAACTGTTTTCCTGGTTGCCATTACTTCAGCCAGAAGGATCAGTGAATTACAAGCCCTGTGCACAAATGTGGACTACATCTCATTCCATGGGGACAAGGTGGTCCTTTGGACTAATAGAAAATTCCTTCACAAGGTGGTATCTGATTTTCACTTGAATCAGTCTGTCACTCTGCCGGTCTTCTTTGCAGACAACTCCAGTTCTCCAGAAAGGAGACTCCATTCCCTTGATGTCAGAAGGGCAGTTAGCCACTACATTGACAGAACCAAGTCCTACAGGACAAGTCAATCCCAGCTCTTTTTCACATATGGTGAAGTTGGTAAGGGCAGAGCTACAACAGAACATACAATTGCTGGCTGGATAGCCAGTTTTGTTATAGTAAGGTGGGTAAACGGGTACCTCTGGACCTGAGAGCACACTCCACCAGGGGCACAGTTGCTTCAGTGGAAGCTTCAAGAGAAATTCTACTACTAGAAATCTGTAAAACAGCTACATGGAAAACAGTACACACCTTCACAAAGCATTACAGCCTGGACTTGCAATCCAGAGGTGATGCTAGGTTTGGTACAGCAGTACTGCAGAGCTTGTTTCCAAAATAGGTTCTCTGCCCAACCTCCAAAGGTACTGCTTGGTAGTCTGCATTAAGTTTAATCATAATGAGTGATT
Organism: Neoceratodus forsteri; assembly: GCA_016271365.2. Classification (NCBI taxonomy): domain Eukaryota; kingdom Metazoa; phylum Chordata; order Ceratodontiformes; family Ceratodontidae; genus Neoceratodus; species Neoceratodus forsteri. The sequence goes on along the minus strand of CM057456.1, from coordinate 1,777,951,851 downwards.
CCTGGGGTTAGGAGAAAAAATTACTCACCATAGTAATCTTGTTTCTTCAAAGGGATCACTCATTATGATTAAAGACCCTCCCTACCCTCCCTACTAGAACCGATAGGAATCGCTCTGCATTCCTGCATTGGGGTATTTTCTTTTCTCCTGTATTGGTTAAGGTAGAGACTCACTTTGTTTAACCAGTTGGTGTCCAAGTGGTCTTAAAGTTTCTTAGGTTTGTTGGTTAAGGATGTTTTGACCTGAAAGGGCAAAAATATTATTTTAATGTTAATTTTTAGCTAGTGGGTCTTTTACCCAGTTAGGCTCCGTAAGAATCTGAAGCACTCAGAGTGCAGCAGTTGCTAGGGCAGCAGTTTGAAAGTGGCATGAGCCACTTGAGAATTCCATAATTTGCATAAAATTCCATTTCTCCGGGCAGTTCAACACAAGAGGCTGACTGCATTAAGTTTAATCATAATGAGTGATCCCTTTGAAGAAACAAGATTACTATGGTGAGTAATTTGTTCTTATTCTTGTAGTACTTGTGAATACCTTTGTTTTGATATGTAGTTTGTCTATTAAGTGCAAATAGTGAGATAGTTATGGCTTGTTGAAGTTGAAATGTGCAAAAAACAAAACAAAATCTATATTCTTTTTTGGTATGAATGGATCCTTTTTAGTATAAACTCAAAATTATTTTTTCATATGAAGGTAACTTTTTTTGTATGAATGAAAAACTTCATGAAAAAGGATCCCTTCATATGAAAAAAGAATTTGGACTTAGGTTTTTGAAGGGATCTTTTTTTGTGAGGTTTTTGTCATTCATATGAAAAAGGATGCCTTCCTGTAAAAGAAGGATCTGGAAAAAACTATGTTCTGGAAAAAAAACTATGCCCAAATTCATTTTTTGTGTGAAGGGATCCTTATTCATATGGCCTAATGCCTTTTTTGTGTGGCCATACGAAAAAAGGAAATCGAGTCATGAAATTTTTTTTTTTTTTTTATATAGTTTATTGAATTTTGCACAGTATAAAACTAATTTACAAACATGTACAAAGTCTGTCAGTGCCCCAACAAAGAAATCTTACATAATGAGAAACATTTTCCAAGAACGAGTAACACAGAAAAAGACCAAATTGAGCATCTCACTCAGTGACACCGCACAAAGGATAACCAATCAATAAAACTTCTGCATTGATCAATCAAGTGGTAGCTGAGTCTAGCAACAAAAATGTGCCCATACCTAAAGATAACTATGGGAACAATGAACCTGTAAGCATATTTAACAAAAACAGTCGGAACAAGTATAACCAAAGAGTAGAGAACTGGTTCGGATATGAGAGTGGGTTACCCTCAGCAGAGGTGTCACCATAATCTAGCACTATCCAGCAGCTAGGGAAAAGAGCAAAGGATCCCCACCTAAACATAAAGCAACAACCTTTACTACACCTAAGCCACTTACCAAAAGCATAAGAATAGGAGAAGGACTCTCCCGCTAGCTTAACAAGGACCCAACCTCTGTGTCAGGTATGGGCCCCACACTTGTTCAAACAATGCCCATTTACCTGCAGCTAAATACCATAACCTTTCCAGGCCGGCCAATCTCTACAAACTATCTTTCCACTCATCTACAGTAGGGATCTCCAACGACCATCATTTCCGGTAGATCAAACGCTTTGCCTCGGTGATGGCTACCATGCTAAACCACTGGCATTGGGACTTTGAAAGAAGTGGGAGTTTGTGGGTATTTCCCCAGTATCATAAGAGTGGGGTCTAGTGGGACCTGGCACTACAGTACCATTTGCAATTTAACCCCTTAATGAAAAAAAGAGTTTTTAAAATGTATAAAAACATCTTTCTGGGTCATTTTTTCCAAAAAGTAACTCCAGAGTCCATTTAAGGGGGGGGGGGCAGATTAGCAAGACACATGTGTTGGTGTCTCTCCAGGATCTCATTATTATAAGTTTTCCAAAATTTTTTTTGAAGAAAATGGAAGCAAGTTTATATGAAAAAGGAATTTCTTTTTTCATGAGAAGGATTACCCCTGTGATAAAAAGGATCTTTTTTCATATGGACAAAATTCTTTTTTTCATTCCAAACAGCTATCCAAAAAACTGTAAGCATGCTGAGAACCAAAATTTCAAATTCTTATAACTTAGGATCCGATTAATATTTTTTCACCAAACCTTAGAAAAGCACCACTGCAACCTAAGTCCACTGTACTATGAAAAATTCAGAGCAAAATTCCAGACCGTCTGGGCACTATGTGATAACAAAAAAACAGCAAAAACCCTTGATTTTTTTCCCTTTTTTTTTGGGGGATGGTGCGGATCTCTGAATTAGCACATCCGACCAGAATGAAACATGGAGATCAAGACATCTTGTCCCCAAGACTGCAGATTTTTGTGCAAATCCGTTGCGTGGTTGCTAAGCTATTAAAGTGCAAAGTTTGGGGTTTAACATAGAAACCCCTGGTCAACCCTAACTACTTCACTATAATAACAGAATTTAAAAAACGTCTTTTACCATTTCGTGTTTTTATGTATCCAGATGTGAAAGATGTAGCAACATTTTGTACTGATATATCAAGTTACTTAACTCCAAGTTTTAATTTTAAAAGAATTACATTTTTAGCCCTAACAGTTCCAAGGTTATCCAATTTTAAAGAAACTGTATTTGTCTGTTTAGATTGTATCGATACTACTTTTTTGTATTGATACATAAAATTACATGAACGTTTTTAAAAAAGATTCCAAAGTTATCCAGTTTTAAAGAAACTGTAAAGGTCTAATATTGCAACTTTTGGGGCTAGATAGGCAATTTTTTCTAAATGAAAGCTTGAAGTCAGATTTAAGAATCATTGATTCAGGCCCACATTTTCAAAGGAGATGCACAGCGCTAAGTGGAGATGCACCGCTCATCTCAAAAAACCCCTCAATATTCAAAAGGGAGAGATCTGTTCTGCATTTCCAGATGTGTCACAGCGCAAAGTTAATGTATGTGGCGCATGTACAGGGGGGCGTTCCCATGAATAATGCCATGCATTCCTATATTCAACCAAAATGTGCGGTGCATCCGTCGTGCATCTCAGAAATGAGCTGCCCAAAGTTAGGCATGGAAAAAGCATGCCTAAATCGGCCAGCCACCCACAGAACTACAGGCAGGCCGTCCGGAGTCAGCTCTCGGAGGTGCACCAGAACATGCTTCAGGCACCCACACACAGCTGTCATGCCAGTATGGACGTATCCAGAGCCACAGGTGCCGTGTTACCACCGGCACCATCCAGGGAGCAACCCCCCGCACCGCACCCGGGACACAGGCATGCGGTGGCCACATGCCAGTGCTGTCGGGTGCCCCGCGGACACACCAGCGGAGTGAACAGCCAAAATGCAGCAAATGTACTGGGGGCCATGGCCTGCACCCATGTGGCCTGGTGGTGGCATGCACCCAGGGTGCCGTCGGGGGGGCCAGTAGTACCCAAGTATCCTGGTGAATGGCTGGCAGCCTGGCACAGGCCAGGGACTGACCTGTAGCACACACCCATGGTGGTACACCATATGTGCACACAAGTGGGACCCACCCACTTGGGTACTTGGTCACCTTCTGCCATTCCTTGCAGTCATCACCGTGTTCCTCTCATACCGGGGGGGGGGCACTGCAGGAGACTGTACACTGCATATGGGGCTGGTGTATCACATGCATGTGGTATACCGATCAGACTGTGTCACCCTGTTGCATGTCCAGGTGGGCCCCTGTGGCCACAGTCCTGTTGGGGGCACCCTGTACCCCAGACCGACCCTGTACATGGCTATGGGTAATAGCACTGTACCCAGGCATATGCAGTCCACCCACCCACACACAGTCCATCACACCTACCAGATAGGCTGCAGTACCTCCTGTTCACTTTGTGGAGTGGTGGGGCAGCCCTGCAAAGCTGGGACTGAGCATGCTCGGAGTATGCAAATGGCCTGAATACATTCCAGTAATGAGCTGCACATGTGGGACATGGGCTTGGAATGTGCAGTGAGGTAATTTGCATATTTGCATTGTGCATTTCACCATGCTCTGCATAGGGCTCAGGTCTCCTGCTGCGCTGCTCATCTCTCAATATGCAATCACGCATCTTCAGGATATTCATCTGGACACACGTGAGCGCATCTGATGGTGTATCTTCTGAATTTTTCAATATTTTGGGCTGGCGCATCTCAAATGCATGTAGTAGGCATTTGCGTGAATTTCCGGGGGACTTTTGAATATGGGGGCCTAGTTTTATTTGAGGATACTATTCTGTATGCATCAGTGCTATTTCAAATTGCTTTTTGTGTATAGTATCGAAACTTATTTTTTGTTGTGACACAAGCCAAGAAACAGAAAGCACATCGTATCATTATTTTTTGCATTGATGGATTGTATTGATACTAATTTTTTGAATCGATACTGAAAATTACATGAAAGTTTTAAAATTATATATTCATATTTTTCTATTTGTTTCTGAATTGTGGTCATCCTACACACTATTTAAATAGCATCTATGAAGTTTGCAACTTAATTTTCATTCATCTTATGTCCTTGATGGTCATTCGAACATTTCATTCTGCCCTTTAGCAACCCCTACTGTCTCTAGCTTTCGCAGGCTTCACCTGTGAAGGCTTTGGAAGATATGTGATGTAGCAATAGTCTGTGTGAATGTTTTTGACATTTAAACCTTTTCTACAGCACATTAGTTTTCTGATCATCATCAGCCATGCCCGCCCTCCAGTTCTTTCCTGCCGTCGACCTGAATTCGTTGGACCTCATGTTGAACTCCGCTTCAGTCGACCGCCATTTTCATAAGTATTTCCCAAGTTTTCTATCCGTTCTCTCAAATTTTTGTTGCATGTCTTCGTGCAGAATTAAAAAGAAGTGCTCACAGTGCGGCACTCAGATCCCGCTTGGGGATGATCACTCCCGCTGCATCTTCTTCCTGGACCCCAAACACCAGGTGGCTGTTTGTGAGATCTTCCAGTCATTTAACCAGGCCACGCACTCCCATCGCCAGAAGGCCCTCTATGCCCATCTCCTAAAACAACACCTTGCATCGATGGAAAAGGAGCTGCATGAATGCTGTTCTTCACCCACCCCAGAGAAAAACGAGAAGTGCCGGGAAAGGGACCAGTTTCCCTCTACTCGGAGTTCACCAGACAGCCGACGCCACTTCAGCTGGGGCCTCCACATTGGTGAGTACTCCTTCTTCTCCTCCTCCTCCTAGGTCTCCATCCGCCCCGGCGGATCGGACGCCTTCACCCCCTCCTGCCTTGGTCAGTGGGCAGCAAGGTGGTCCCTCTCCAGAGGAATTGATTGCAGGACCTGTTGATAGCTTGGCCGATAAGCCTCCCTCTGGCTCTGCCACCAAGTGCATGGTCTTGCTTGACAAGCCGGACTCCAGCTCCTCGACTGTTGTCCGTTCAACCATGACCGATAAGTCGGACATCGGCTCCTCTGACGCCCGCCCGGTTGAACTGATCAGTCGGTCGCTGGCTTGTCTGACGACTGCTCGGCTGAAGCTCTCCTGTTGGATCCTTTATTGGTTCCCAACGTCGCACAGAGCCAGCTTCCAGGTTCCCCGGCATCTTGCGAGGGTTCTCCCTCCTGGGCCTCACTGACCCAGCCTGACCTCTTGTTTTTCCCAGACCCCCGGGACTTGAGCTTTGCTGTCAAGGAGACCTCTTCTGCGTCGGGCCTTCTTACCAACATTCCTGCTTCCATAGCAGACCTGTCGACTGGTGTATCAATTCCTTTACCCCCTCGCCCTTCTCGGATCAGTCATCCGGTGTCATTTGACCTCTGACACTGGGCCAATCTCCGGTTCAAACCCTCACAGTTTTGGGGATGGTCTCAGGGTTTTATGCTCCTACGCCGGAGCCCCTTCCTGGCCCATCTGGGATCCCTGTAGAGACCCCAGGCCAGCTGATGGACCTGTGTGCTCCCAGTGGTCCCTCGGCACTGCCACCCTCTGGGCCTTCAGCCCCTCCGCCATCAGGCCCCTCTGGCAACTACCCCTGGCTATCCGCCGCCACAGTTCCCATGCTACCTGACGCCTGGAGGGCCGTTGCTGGGCTACCTGTCGCAGGGGCTGATGCCAGGGTACCAGACGCCAGGCCACATGTACCATTCTTACCCTCTACTGGTATCAAACCCCTAGCTACCCCCCCCCCCAATCTACCATGTGGTACCCAGGTTACCACCTCCACCTCCTCCTCCTCCTCAGCCGTAACTTCAAGGGATGATTCTGGCCTGGTGGAAGGATGCTCAATCCCAACTCTTGTCAGGAGCTGGGACAACCTCATCAGGTCATGGCCACCACACCAACCCGTAGGACAGTCACGGGAAGCCCTTCCCCAATCGACCACCAGTCATTGGATAGGGACTTTGGCAGATGCCCTTCCGGGGTTTTCACTGGAGCTAAGGCCGCGGAGGCGGTACCAGACGTTGCCTCCCTACCGAGCAGACCGGAGTCTTCTGATTCGGACTCTGACTCTGTCAGTCATTCGGAGCCTCATTCACCTGTTGAGCCACAACCGAAGGAGTTCCCTAAGTCTATACCAGAGGACCCATTCTTTGTGGAGCTCCTCGGGTCCATGCAGCAGCCTGTGGTTGGGCATCTCAGGAGATGGACCCCAAACGGGAGAGGCTCACAGAACATCCCAACCTCACTAATACGGACCCCCTCCCCATCCTACCATGGACTGGGCTGCACAAGGACTTGACTTCGACAATATGGCAACAACCATCATCCATTCCTGTGGTTTCCAAGAAAGCCGACAAGACTTACCACCCCCCGGAAGGGGCTTGCCATTTATCTATTCAACCTAAGGCCGACTCAATAGTTACCACTGTGATGCTTGGCCAGCTGGTTATGATTGTTCTATGATATTTGTAATATAAAAATATAGTGTGTGATTGTCAGTGCTTCCATGATTGCCTCACCCCCAGGTTTCAGTTGCAGTCAAGTGACCTGAAACCAGGAGGTAATGTAAAAGACTAGAGAGACTTAATTAAGGGTCTCCTGTAATTAGAACTGACCCAGCTGCCAGGATATAGGGATCACAGACTTTTATGACGTTTTAGAGGAAAAAACATTTTGCTGAAGTCACAGTATTTAAAATATCTCCTGACAGGAAGATTATTGTTTGTATAATTTTTATATTCTAAAAGAAGGAGCTAGATGACATCATAGAAGGGGTAGAAACACAGAGTTTAAACTGTGTTCTGTGTTTCAACTGAATATTTCTTTTTGGGCTCTTAAGAAACAAGATCTAACTTGAGCACTGTAAAGAGGTAATGCATTAGATAGAAAAAGTCTAACTATATGTTGGTAGGCGTTTGTAGTTTTCTTTGTTTTCTTTTAAGGGATTGTATGTTTTGGGATATAGTGTTCTGTGTTTACATTTAGCATATTTTTATCCATTTTTAAGTAAACCTTTCATTTGAAAGATACTGCCTGGGTCTTTCAACTTCTTTCTTTTGCATGTGACGTATGGAGGGTTAAGACTGACAAAACTGTTTAGAAGCTTGATGGTGTTACCAAACTGGGAAAAGGTAAGATTATACCTAAAGTCTTTTTATAGAGTTTTAAGGGTTCATTTTGGATACCTGGTTAGGTGCCCTTAGGTGAAAGATATCTGGCATTCCCCCGAAGAGCAGATTATCTGAGCCCGTACATTTGGGTACCCTAGCATAAGGTTCACAGTTTGAATCCAACCCAGAACTTGAGACTAAAGGTGATTCGGACCCACAAGCAGAAAGGAGGGTTACCCCGTCTGTTACCTGTTCACATAACTGCGCTTGGAGGTTGGCACTGTGGGAGCAGAGGGCCTGACCTGCTGAGTGTGTTTATGACACATTGGTGACAGCAGTGCAGATAAAATTGGTAACACAAGCTTTAACTGTTCAGTGTGTCAGCTTAATACTGTACAGGTCACTTGCAAAATAAGGCAGTGATTTATTCTTTTAAAAAAGGAAACAGAACTATATCAATTTGCTTACAGTCAAGTTCATACCTGTTTTATTATTTTTTTTTTTCTAAAGTGCAAGTTAGAGTAGCCGTAGTTAGGGAAGAAGATGGCTTTCAACTACAGCGGGCACACTGTAGACTACTTCAGGAAGTTGTGCCAGGACAGAGGAGTCCTGTATGAGGGGAGAGCCACCAAGCAGAACCTAATTGATGCCCTGATGGCAGCAGATGCCCAGAGCATCGAGTCACAGACTGTGACTGTAAAAGACCAAACCTTGAGCATGGAGGTGTCAGCGGCCAGTGCAGTGTCCAGATCCGATGAGGATGACAGCAGGGCCAGTGCAGGGCCACAGCAGCAGGGGAAGGTCACCAGCATTCTGGAGCCAGAAGCACTCAGGCTGCAGATTGAGTTGCGCAGAATGGAGCTGGAGTTGCAGAGAGACGCTGAGCGAGAGAAACAAGTCACAAAGGAGGAGAAGAGGGAGCGAGAACACAGAGAAGCGGACTGTGAGGAGCATGAGCGCCAGAGGCGACATGAACTGGAGAAGCTACGACTCCAACCACCAGCACCAGAGCAGGTAAGTGGCTTGGGTTTAACTGGAACTACAGGACTGAGTTTCAAATTGAATTCCAAATTGACAGCTGAATTTAAAGAGAGGGAGGATATGGATGCCTTTTTAAATTCCTTTGAAAAAGTTTGTATTCTGGCTAAAATTCCTAGCGGGTCCTGGAGCTTCCAGCTATCCCCGCTACTTACCAAGAAAGCTCGGGATGCATTGGGTCAAATGGACAATGAAGACAGTACTTTTAAAAAAGTTTGATTTAACTGCAGAAGCATACAGAGCTAAATTCCGTAAGCTCAGGAGAAGCCGTGATATGAGCAATGAGGAGCTAGCCACAAAACGTCAGTTTTTAAAATGTTGGTGGGAAGGAATTGAAGCAAACTCTGTAGCTAAAATTGAAAATGCTATTTTGTTAGAACAGTTTTTGGGGCATGCCCAGCAGAGCTCAAAACCTGCCCGGAGGACCGAGATCCCAAAACAGTGCAAGAGGCTGCTGAACTCTCGGACCACTATGCCAAGAGCAGACCTGCTCTGAGAGCGAATGGGGCAGATGTGGCAGCGTAGAAAGGGAAAAGCGTGCCTTCAGGGCAGCTAAAACCCTCACTGCCTCAACTGAAACCAGTTAACCCCAGGTTTCAGAGAAAAGATTTCTCTGAGAAAAGAAAAGAAACAAATGTTGAATCTGTAAAGAAACTGGGCATATTGCCAGACAGTGTCCCTAAAGGGCAAGCAATATGCGACATGGGGCTAGGAAAGAAGTGGGTTGTTTGTCCCTGTACATTTGGGTATGCTAGCATAAGGTTCACAGTTTGAATCCCCCCAGAACTTGAGACTAAAGGTGATTCAGGCCCACAAGCAGACAGGAGGGGTTACCCTGTCTGTTACCTGTTCACATTATTGCGCTTGGAGGTTGGCACTGTGGGAGCAGAGGGCCTGACCTGCTGAGTGAGTTTGACAACAACGGCCCATGATGAGTCGGCTCAACCGAAGCACCTGAGTGCCTCCCCACTGGATAAAGAGTCTAAACAGATGGACCAACATGGCCGCAAGGTATATGCTTTCTCCACTTGCGCTGTTCGGTCCCTAAACTATGTGGACCACATGGTATCCTTCCAAAAGTCAGCTTTATCCAACTTAGAAAAGAATGTCCAGGCTATTCCGGATGAGGACCTCAGAAAAAGGTCTTCATGTTGCCATGCCTTGCGGGCCACTTAGGACTCAGTGGATTCAGTGGCCCGGTGCACTGCTTCAGGCATTTGTTTGAGGCATCTGGCTTGGCTCCAGCTTGCAGGGTTCCATTCTTTTTGGAGGCAACACTAACGACATTATCACGGAGCTACAGGAGAGCGGCAGGTCACTTAAGGATGTCTGCTCCTTGTACCACTTGGGCCAAAAACTCAAGCAGCCCTTTCATCGCCCCCCAGAAGAGGTGGAATAGACAGAACCAAGGCAGACGACTGGACACGAGCCGTGCCACTGATTCTGGTGCCCAGACTCCCCAGGCAAAAGCCCAGAAGACCTCCGGAGATGGCAAAGCGGCCCTCCCCTCTGCGTCCTGACTTAAGGGGAATCCCTTCACCTCCTCCCGCTTTTCAAGAGGAACCTGTGGTGTGCATGGGGTGGGTGGGTTCACCCTTCACCTGGAAGGGTGGAAGGCGATAAATGCAGACACTTGGGTTCTCCAGGTCACCGCAAGAGGGCACTCAGTAGAGTTCCTGGACAATCTGCTGGGCAGGTCTCGCTCCCCATCAGGCCACCAAGGTCTCATTCAGCAGTAAATCCAAGCTCTATTAGAAAAGTCAGCTATAGAGCTGGTTCCTACAGGGCAGACAGGGAGAGGATATTACTCCCACTTCTTTCTAGTGCCCAAAAAGGTGGGAGATCTGAGACCCATTCTAGATCTCTGCCTGCTCAACCTCTTTGTGGAATACAAGAGGTTCTGCATGCTAACTCTCCAGGGACTTCTACCCCTGCTCCAACAGCACCATTGGCTGTGTTCGCTGGACATGCAGGATGCTTACTGCATATCCCTATCCTCCAGACTCACTGTTGTTTTACTGAGATTCTCCTTTCAGGAGAACCATCATCAATTCAAGGCCCTCCCTTTTGACCTCTCCTCGGCACCTTGGGTGTTTACCAGGTGCCTTGCAGTGGTAGCTGTGGCAGTGCACCGTAAGAGGATTTATGTGGTCCCTTACCTGGACGACTGGCTGCTGTCAGCTCAGTCTCTGGTCAGTCTGATGGATTCTCTTTCCACCACCCTGGACTTCTTTTCCAGACTTGGCATCACTGTGAATTATCCCAAGTCTCAACTGTCACCCTCTCAGCACCTCCAGTTCATTGGAACGATGCTAGATACGGTCCATGACAGGGCCTTTCTACCTATAGACAGGGCAGAAACTCCGATTCAACAGGCTGCGTTGGTGTCCAACTCTAGTTGGACCACGACGTGATCCATCCTTTGACTGTTGGATCTCATGGTGGCTGCCATCCCCACAGTTCCTCTGGCCACACTGCACATGAGGGTGACCCAGTGGACCCTCCGGGTCCAAAGGGACCAACGATTGGACTACATGGATGACAGGGTCTTAGGCTCCAGCAGCTTGTAGAGGGACCTCATCTGATGGCAAAATCTATCCAACCTCTCCCTGGGGATCCCTTTTCGTCCCCCATCCCCTTCCATGACCCTTACGACAGATGCCTCAGGTCAAGGTTGGGGAACCCACCTAGGAGACCATCAAACTCGGAGGAGATGGTCTCCACAAGAGGAGTATCTGCGTATGAATATTCTGGGGTTGGAGCTGTGCTGTACAGTCTCCAAGCCTTCCAGTCCCTCTTACTTCCAGGAACACTCCTAATCCAGACCAACACCACTGCCACAGTCTGGTACATCAGCAAACTGAGAGGCTTCCGATCGTACCCCCTCTGCAGGGAGGTGATGTGGGTGTGATACTGGGCAGTCCAGCATGGTCTGTCTCTGATAGCAGTCCCTGTTCCAGGATTTCACAGCGTCCTGGCGGAAAGTTTCAGCTGCATTGTCACGTGGGCTCATGAGTGGGAGCTAAAGCAGGAAGCAGTGGAAGATCTTTTCAATCAGTGGGTCGGCCAGAGATAGACCTATTAGTCTCCCCATCCAACGCAGAACTATCCAGCTTTTGCTCGCTTATTCCTGGGCATGGTGTCTCTATCTTGGACAGGGAGATTTCTGTAAGCTTTCCCTTCCTTGCCAATTCTTCAGAAGGTTCTGCTGAAGCTTCTGGTAGAGGGGGGCTCACATGATTCTTACAGCCCCTCTTTGGCCTTAGCAGATTTGGTTCTCTATGTTGCAGCAACTGACATTGGAACCCCCGGTAGGTACCACTTCCTCTCTCTCACGGCCTTCTATCTCAGGAGCAGGGCAGTCTAGTGCATCTGAGTCTCAAGTTTCTCTACCTGCATGCATGGCACCTTTGGACATAACTGTCTCTCGCTTTGGTGTCTCTTCTAGAGTCGCCCAGGTTCTAGTGGAGGCGAGAAAACCCTCATCTAGATCCATGTATGCTATGAAGTGGAAGAGATCCTCTATCTGGGCCATGGCCAAAGGCCTGGACCCATTCTCTTGCTCGGCTTCCCAGATCTTTGAGTACCTCTTGCAACTGTCTGATTCGGGGCTCAGTTATTCCTCTCTGAAGATCCACCTTTCTGTGGTTTCTGCCTACCACCTTCTGGTGGGGGCCAAAACCCTTGCTCAGTTGGAGGTCTCCAAAGCTCTTCTTAAGGGGATATTCCACCATAATCCTCTGGTCCGTAATCTGGGTCCCCCCCCCCCCATTTCAATTTTATTTTACAGAAACTTACTTTGCCCTCTTTTTTGAGCTGGCAGCAAGTTGTGACATGTGCTATTTGTCTTGGAAAGTGCTCTTTTTAGTCACCATCACTTCAGCTTGAAGGATTTCAGAGCTTCAGGCCATCATGTGTAAGGAGCTGTATTTGATTTTCCACAGAGATTGGGTGGCTCTACAGACTAACCCTTTCTTCTGAAAGTAGTCCCAAAATTTACTATAAACCAAGATGTTCAATTGCTGGTTTATTACCCAGAGTATTCCAGTAGTGGGGAATACCTCTTGCAAACGTTAGATGTGCACAGGATTCTGAGATATTGTATCTCTAGGACCAAGGAGGTGCGAAACACTGACCGGTTGTTTGTGACTTTCACACTCAGACATCAGGGTATGGCTATTTCGAAATAGGGTTTGTCTAAATAGTTGGCTAATTGCATCTTGTACATCTACCAGAAGTTTGAGAAGCCCCTTCTGGGGGAAGTGAAAGGCCACTCGACCCACAGTATGGCTGCTTTGACTGCCTTCTTGCGGAATGTGTCCACTGCAGATATTTGTGCTGTGGCCACTTGGTCTTCCATCCATACTTTTACTAAGTATTACAGTCTGGACATTGCCTGTAGGCGTAGGGCTGGTTTTGGCCTCTATGTTCTGCAAGGCCTCTTGTCATAAGTAGCTTTCTAGTTGGCAGACTTTTCCTCCTCCCAGATCTTGGTCTCTGACTTCTTTTTCTTGACTACTTGGTATTCAGTCCTATATGTGAAGACTTACTGCAGGAATCCTCTCGAAGTAAGATATTACAGTTATGTAAGAACTTACTGTAACAGGAGAGCTCCAAGAGAGGTTCCTGCAGTGGGTCTCATTTTGCCATCCCACCTTCCCCCAGCTCCTGCTTTTTTCCTCTCCTCTCCTTTCCTTTCTCAGTGCTTTTTTTTTTTTCTTCAGTAGCTCCGGGCTCTAGGAGTTGTGCTCCTTTCTCCCGTTTTCCTCCTTTTGGGGTCTTCCGGTGGGAGAACTGGAGGGCGGGTGTGGGGACCATCCCCTATATACAGTCATGCCGATGTTCCGTCATGTGACGCCGGTGGTGGTACCCCGCTACAGATTGCTAGCTAGAAGTTTGCCGTTTGGTTCTGATGCCAGGGGGCACAGTACAAGATGTGAAGACCTACTGCAGGAACCTCTCTCGAAGATCTACTGTTACGGTAAATGCTTACGTAACTGTAATTTACATGGACATTTACCATTTGTCTTGCAGACTAATATGTGATTCTGAACAGTATCAATGAGGCCAGGGGTTTTCTGTACCCACCCTGAACTAGGCTCTTCTCATTATAAGTCAGTAGGCAGGTTGAAGTACAGAGAGAAACTATGGCCAAATCTCTTAACAAATATAACTATACGAGAAAAGTGGGTTCTGTATATTATGGATTGTAGACAGGATTTTATTCCATAGCCAGTGGACTCTGACTTAATCCTTGATGTGCTGGTACCCTCAGCTGGTATTTTGCTGCTCTGAGCCCTCCACTGCTGTTTTACCACTGAGCATGAGGAGAAACTGGTATGAATTTTTCAACTCCTTGCTTCTGACAACTTGACAGTTTTGCCTGTACACTACATAGATTAAAAACAAATGATTTATTTCCATAAGGGAGGATTGGGGCCATAACTCACAAATTGCAAAGCCACGAGTGAATTATGGAAACCCTGCCCCTTCACAAATGGAAATAAATGATATATGTTTAGTCTATCCAATTGCATGTTGGAGTTATACAGCTTTTTTAATAATAATTTGTGTATAAATGATGTATACTTACCGAAAATGCAGTGTTTCATTTTTTTTGTTCCTTTTATGTTTGTTCAACAGCTTCCTTTTCCCCCATTTGTAGAGCCAGACACATAGTATGCTGCTAGGGGAACCAGTGAGTTTTTGAAAAGAGGGAGCCTGTATTGTGAAGAGAGAGGTTTCTTTATCATCTCTTTATTCTCCTGTGCTGGCTGGGCCCTTTTGTCCCCTGCCCTCCCAGACCTATCACCCACCTTCTCTAGGACTTACCAGCTTTCAGCAAGTCAACCACAGACCCCTCCCCCCCCAACCGATATACACACACTGTGGCGGGGCCGGAGTGGGGAGGTTCATTCCTCCTCCATGAGCACAAGCCACTAGTACATGGTGTGGGGCTTGTGGGAAGGCCAGAGGGCCATCTAGCCAGTCAGGTTTTCTCCACGGCATTTTCTTCTCAGGGGTGGCCAGCATGCAGTAGTGCACCACACATATGTGGCTTTGCATGCAAGTGGGTATCAGCATCCAAGGGTGGCCTTCCCACTGCAATGTGATCCCTGGTATGCTAGCACCTGGCTTCTGCGAGGTGGTAGGCTGGTAGCGGGATGCCTAAGCCCCACTCCCCGAGAGAGAGGAGAGCGGTTCATCGCCAACTCCTGAATGACCAGAATCCACTCCTGCACCTCTGCTGCTGGTGTGGCAGGTAATAGTCCTACAGCCATACCATGGGGGATGGCTCAGAAGGAGAGAGAGGTTTACCTGTGATTTCAAGGATCCTGACACTGACACTGAACTGAATGGCTGGTACAGGTGTGCAGCTGTGAGCTGTCTGGTTAACCGTAAAAGAAAGAGCAGTATGTGGTAGGTGGGAGGATTAAAGGAGTTGTTCAGGCAGAGCATGTTTTATTTTTTTCCTCTTAGTTGATATGACTAGGCAACAGCAGTGGAAAGTTGCAGCTTTGAATAGGAGTCCATGTTTACATGTGTACTGGGAAGGAACAGCTGCCAACTGGAGCCCTTATAAAGAGATTTCTGTGCAGTTTTTTTTATTATAGTACTATTGTTTTGAGCGGGGGGGGGGTGAGAGGAGTTGTTCAAGCATAGCACTGTATTTTTTTCTTTTTGGTCATTACAAAAGGTAACAGCAGTGTAAAGTTCCAGCTTTGAGCAGAAAGAGACTATGTTTAGATGTTCATGGGAAGAAATAGATTGTAAACAAGCAAAGGTGGGCTTGTATGGTGAAACAGTCAAAAAATGAAATATGAATATAGTAGTTAAATGTGAGCAGTTACTGATTTTTAAAGTGATTTAAGTGTTTGTGTATTTAACAGATACAGAGCTGCATACACTCAATGACACAATTTGGTGGCAGCTATGATTTTTTAAAGTGCATAATAACTGCAATGATGTTAGAAAGATAGTACCAAACAGTCAATTAACAGCTAAGTTCTGTTGATCAAATTGATGCTGTCTCCTATTGTTGGTTGCAGGGATGTTGTACCACTGGGATCTTCCCTCCCAGGCTTCAGAGAGGCAGGAAGTAGACTTTTGACACCGGAGCACAGGTATGCGTCCCCCTGTGGATTGTGCCAGTTTTCTTCCTGCCTCCATGGGAGCAGGCAGCACCAGATACAGGCCATAGGAGTTTGTTCCTTTCTGTTCCATTTGTTTCCTTCTTTGATTCAACAGATAGCCAATCTGCAGTCAACCCTGGGATGAGCTGTCTTGGCAGGGCTTGACTGTTAGGGAGCCTACCATCTCTGACTTACCCTGCACTGTCAGTAGGTGACCAGCATGAATGCACGGCCATGACACAGACACAGCCACATTGCAAGTCTGGTTAACTCCCTCACCCTCACTGTTTGCCCGCCAAGAACTTAAGCAGCTGGACAACCAACACAGCCATCCTGTTAGAGAGCACGGAATTTATGACTGACCAGAACACAGAATGAGGAACGATGTTAGAGTTCAGAAGGCAGAGACGGGTGAGCAGCATTAGACTGCATTTCTCACCAGCTTGAGCTCAACTGTTCCGGAGGACGACACGACCAACTTAGTCTTGTGAAATGTGAGTAGTGGGGACCCCAGGGAAAGTACAGGGTTCCAACAAAAGCAAAAGTATCAAAACACAAAGAAACGCATGGTGAAGAAAGAGGCTGTCAGCCACAAAGTACTGTAGCACAAACAAAGGTTTGGAGTACAGGGTTCAAACATGCTCCAAAGGGAGCTACATTGCAGGTGAGGAGGCCTGTAATAGCAGTTGTGGAAAATCCCCTCCTTTTTCTCTTTGATGACCGCAGTTGCACACAAATGGCCCCACTCAGCAGCTCCAGCATTTAGAATAGTGTGAAAACGCAGACACGCCCACCTGTTTGTTTGGTTTTTTTTTTGCTTACACTTGAAACATAGAAACACAGATTTTGTTGGCAGAAAAGTACCTTTAGTCCCATTCAGTCTATCACTTGTCCCTATCTATTCTGTCACCACTGACCCTAGCTGGACATGTATGTCACTCCCTTGTCACTCCCTCCCCCGTCCCTCTACCTAATATGCCTTTGTGCCTATCCCACACATTCCTGAAGCTCCCCACCATCTTTGCCTCCACTACCTCCTTTGGCAGGCTGTTCGTCATCCTACACTCTTTTTATGAAGACTTATTTCTGCACATCTCTCCTAAACATTGCATGCCCCCTTGTTCTTGTGCCTTCCTTTCTATGAAAGAGACCCTCTGCTTGCAACTTATTCAGTCCTGTGAGGTACTTGTATGTTTAAAGCATGTCCCTTCTCACTGTCTTTTCTTCCAGGAAGTACATATTGAGTTCCTGTAGCCTTTCCATGTATGGTTTCTCATGGTATGGCTAAATGTACTGCTAATAGACTTGGTACCTTTTTAGGAGCGGTTGGCTTGGTAGGGACTTTGGACATAGGGTCCCACATAGTAAGCGCAGGTGCAACTCAAATCAAGAAACTTAATGACAATTTGGTTATTGGCTGGCATGTGGTACCACATGGAGGTGCACAGGCACTGTGTCAAGCAGCCTTGACCAGCCCCCTGGCAAAAGCTTTGCTCCTGCACGGTCCTAGTGCCTCTGGCCATGACCCATCAATGGTAATTGTCGCAAGAATAGCCATCTGCCAGCTATGTGTATATAATTTTGATATAAATATATGTTTTTGAATTCTGCTTATGAAACATGGCAGTCAGCACAAGGCATCATGGGACATTGGATTTTTAAAAGAAAAAAACATTTCTGGCCTTGCTTGCTGTCACAGGTAGCTTGTAAAAGCTGACTTCCTGTGATTATAATAAAACCAAGGTCATAAACCAACCACTGCTTTGAACCCAGGCAGCTTGTCATAAAATATTGCCTTTTACGGGATATCAGGAGGGAAGCAGTTTCTAATGGATACCTGTGAAAATTCACCCAGCTATGAGAGGTGTTTTTATGATGTTTTGCTGAGAGCTCAAAAGGGAATGCTGTCATAAGCTATGCTTTGATGAAGAAGAGATTGTCTTATAATTTTAAATATTGCTGCCTTTGCAGAATTCAAACAGGCAGTAAGCTGAAACATTTGGTTATACACTGGTCATGTTACAAATTAATTGAAGGGCTAAAAGTGACCTTGTACTGTGACATCACAAGAAGGACTTCTAAGACACACTTCCTTTCCTGGACTCAAGAGAGACCACTTTTGCCAAGACTGGTAATTCAAGTGTGAACCTTTGCCAACTGAAACTGAGTTAGAACTAGTTAATTCAGTTATAAGGCACTTCGTTTTGTAATTGTCCATTTTCTTTCTGCCTGTAATCATTATGTATATATGTTCTGTTTTGTGTAATGTATTTATTTACTATTTTTAGTTTTAGTACATTTGGTTTTCCTTAAACTTGCCTGAGACATCTCATTTTGAGTGTGAATGGTGGAACAGTATTGATAATTCTGACATGACTGCTAAAGTGCTTGGTGTGTCACCATATGCAGCCTTACTAACAAGGATCTGTGTAAAGATCCAGCAAGGTAAGAAAAATACCAGAGTCTCAATTGGGTCAGCAGGGGGTTGTGAACCAGGCTGGTTGTATGCCAGCTGGGTCAAGTATTGCGCTGCTTTCCCCAAAGAGAGTGTGATAGTTGGACCTGTTACCTGGGGGTGTGCTAGCTAAAAAGGGTTCATAATTGACCCCAGGACTCGAGACTGGTAGTTTGCTCAGACCCAAAAGAAACAGGAGGGTATCCTGTTTGTTCCCTGTTCACGAATCTCACTTCAAGGTTGGGCACTGTGGGAGCAGAGGGCCTGTCCCCTGGAGTGGGTTTGTGACAGATTTGGTCTGCAGTGGTGCGATCAAAAAGATTTGTTTGCATACTATGTAATTATTTGGTGACCCAAGCATTAACAGTCCAGTGTGTCGGACTGATAAACTAACAGTTCACACACAAACAAGGCAGAGATTTTAAAAGAAATATGTAGTTTTGGTTACAGTGCAAGTTCCCTACCTGTTTGTATTTATTTATTTTTTGGGGGTGCAAGCTAGTGTAGCTGCAGATTAGGGAAGAAGATGGCTTCCACCTACAGTGAGTATACTACGGAATACCTGAGGCAGTTGCGCCAGGAAAGAGGAGTCTGGAGCGAGGGGCGAAACAAACAGCACCTCTTGGATGCTCTTATGGCAGCCAATGCACAAGCAACTGCCCAGGGCCTCTGGTCACAGTCTGTGACTGAAGGGGACCAGACCTTGGACATGGTGCTGCCAGAGTCTATCACAGTGTCCAGTCCCGGGGAGGAGGGCAGTGAGAACAGAGAGCCACAGCACCAGGGTAGGGGTCACCACAGTGCTGGAGCCAGAGGGGATCAGGCTGCAGACAGAGCTGAGGAGAATGGAACTGGAACCCGAGAAGAAAAGGTTTGAAGCCCAGCAGCAGAGGGAGTTCGAGCAGAGGAGGTTCGAGCTGGAGATACAGGAAAAAGAAAAGCAGTGACAGAGAGGCTGAGGAAAGAGAGCGACAGCTTCAGAGAGAGACTGAGTGAGAGGAGAGAGAGCACCAGAAGACATTTGAACTGGAGAAGCTACAACTCCAACGACCACTGCCAGAGCAGGTAAGTGGAATGGGTAAACCTGGAACTCCAGGACTGGGTTACAAGTTAAATTCTAAATTGATAGCTGAATTTAAAGAGGGGGAGGATATGGATGCATTTTTAAATTCATTTGAAAAAATATGCATTCAGGCAAAAATTCCCCAAGAGTCCTGGCACTTCCAGCTATCCCCACTGCTTACCAGTAAAGCTCGTGACACCTTGGGTCACATGGACAATCGGGACAGTAATGATTATGAGAAACTTAAAACTGCATTGCTTTAAAAGTATGAATTGACACCTGAAGTGTGTAGAGTTAAGTTCTGTAAGCTCAGGAGAAGCCCTGACATGAGCTATGAGGAACTAGTCACAAAGCAACATCAGTTTTTGAAGCGTTGGTGGGAGGGGATCAAAGCAGACTCTACAGAAAATTGAGGATGTGATACTTTTGTAGCAATTCTTTTATGCTTGCCCAGCAGAGCTGAAAACCTGGCTAGTGGACAGATGCAAAAACAGTGCAGGAGGCTGCCGAGCTCTTGGACAGCTATGCTAGGAGCAGGCCTGCTCTGAAAGGGAGTGGGGCAGGTGTGGCAGCACAGAAAGGGAAAAGCGCACCTTCAGGGCAGCTAAAACCCTCACTGACTCCCCAGAAAGTGGGCAGCCCCAGGTTACAAACAAAGGATTTGCCTGATAAAAGAAATGATGATTGTTGGTTTTGCAAACAACCTGGGCATCTTGCAAGACAGTGTCCTAAAAAGGCACAGAGTGCACAAAGTGGTGCTCGAACAGAGGTGGGTGCACTGTGTATCCCTAAAAGCATGCCTGTAAATATGAGGAAGCACATACACCCAGTTACTGTAAATGGTGTGCAAACGCATGGGTTGAGGGACACGAGGGAGTCCCTTACTTTGGTAAAAGGGGATTTGTTTGAGCCTGAACAGCTTATACCTAATCAGCTCGTCACAGTACGGGGATTCACTGGGGAGGAGAACACTCTGCCACTTGCTAGTATTCTCCTGGACTGGGGTGAGACAGGCGAGACTGTGCAGAAAGTTGCAGTGGCAGAAAATCTTGCCCTGGATGTGATTATAGGGAACAATCTCCAAAAGGGGGTGGTGTGTGCAGTTACCCACTGTCAGATGACAAAGGCCAATTGTGATTCCCTGGACCCTATAGACGCCCCTGTGGAAAACACTGGGAGGCTGGTTCCCCAGCCTGTGTCTCCTGACATGGAGAGTACAGTAGTGAAAGGGAGGTAGAAATTCCCCAGGTAGCAGTTAACAAAACAGCTACAGAAGGTTACTCTGAGGAGGGAGGGAGGGATAACCAGTAGTCAGAGGGCTAGGGATGTCAGTGACCCTGAATGCCCTGACGCTAGAACTAGGGTCCCTAGTTTAGAAAATGAAGGGGACCTGTCCCATGCCTTGGGAATATGTAAGGATTTTGCAGCTGCTCAGAGGACTGATCCTAGTTTAGAGAGGCTGAGGGCTTGTGCAGAATCTGACTGGACACAGGGAGGTGACATGAGACAGTGTATTGGGACATTGTACTGCTGTATACTCAGGATGGAAGGACAGAGGGGAGGGGTGATGGGCAGGCAGCTTGTCATTCCTCAGGAGTACCGTGAGTGGTTGCTCAAGATTGCTTATGATATCCCCATGTCTGGACATCTGGGAATAGCACACACTATGGAGCGATTGGCCCAGAATTTCTGTTGGCCCAACTTCACCCAGCAGGTGAAGGAATATTGCAGGTCTTGTCACTGGTGCCAAGAAATAGGGAAAGCAGGCAGTAAAAGCAAAGCTGCCCTAATTCCCTTGCCCGTAGTGGAGGAGCCATTCCAGAGGGTAGGCGTGGATATTGTGGGACCTTTGGGTACCCCAAGCTCCTCCGGGAAGAGGTATATCCTGATGGTGGTAGACTATGCCACCCGATACCCAGAGGCAGTCGCCCTATCCTCACTGAGGACAGAGAAAGTGGCAGATGGCTTGCTAGGGATTTTCTCCCATGTCGGGTTCCTGCAGGAGGTTATCACTGATTGAGGGGGTACCTTCTTGTTGGACCTGATGAAGTGTTTGTGGGAGAAGTGTGGGGTAGTGCAGAGATGCACAACACCTTACCACCCGCAGGCCAATGAGCTTGTGAAAAGGTTTAACTGTACCCTTAAATCGATGCTCCAAGTGTTTGCTGAACAGTATGGGAGGGATTGGGAGAACTACCTTCCCCACCTGTTGTTCGCATACAGGGAGGTGCCCCAAGAGTCAATAGGGTTCTCCCCCTTCAAGCTCTTATATGGATGAAGGGTGTGTGGGCCCCTAGACTTGATCTGGGAGGACTGGGAAGGCAAGCATGCCACCCAGGGAACTCCCATAGTGGATTACATCCTTAAGTTTAGGGAAAAGCTGAAGGAGCTTATGGGAAGAGCCCAGAGCAACCTGGCAGCCACCAGCAGAAGCAAAAGGTATGGTACGACCGCAGAGTGAGAACTCGCTTGTACGCTGTGGGTCAGAAAGTCATGGTCCTAATTCCCGTCCAGAACGATAAGCTACAGGCTGAGTGGGCAGGACCATACAAAGTAGTCAGACAAGTGAATGATGTAAACTACATTGTAGAACTGCCTGACAGGAGACATACCCAAAGAATGTACCATGTCAACATGATGAAGCCATATGCAAATAGAGCTGACATGGTCTTTGCAGTGTGTGGTCCTGTGGAGGGGGTGGACGAAGCAGACCCCCTTCTGGACTTGCAGGAAGAAAGCAAGTGGGATTCCTCTGTGGAGGCAATAAAACTGTCACCCCAGTTGACCCCAGAACAGACCCAGGATGTAAGGGAGGTTTTAGCAGACTTTGCCTCATTGTTTAATGCCAAGCCTGGACTAACCCCCTTAGCGACACGCAATATAGACACGGGGACACAGGCACTCATACAGCAGACAGCATATCTGGTGTTGGAGGCTGTCCTAAAAGACTTTGGGAGGGAGGTGGAAGAAATGCTGGATTTAGGGGTAATCCAGAAATCCCACAGCCTCTGGGCCTCACCCGCAGTCCTCGTTCCCAGGCTGGATGGCTCTACTTATTTTTGTGTGGACTATCATGGACTGAATGCAGTCACAGTCAGATGCCCACCCAATGCCACAGATGGACAAACTACTGGACATGTTGGGAGAGGCAGCATACCTTACCACTATTGACTTGACGAAAGAGTATTGGCAGGTGGAATGAACTGCCAGAGCTAGGGAGAGGTTGGCCTTCATCATTCCAATGGAGTTATTTGAGTTCAAGGTAATGCCTTTCGGAATGAAGAACTCCCCTGCCACCTTCCAAAGGTTGGTGAACCACGTGTTGCCTGGTACTGAAGAGTGTGCCGTGGTGTACCTGGACGATATTGCCATCTTTGGTGCCAGCTGGAAGGAATACCTGTCCCACCTTAAGGAAGTGTTTGGCAGGATACAGAGAGCCGGGCTCACTGTGAATGCTGGAAAGTGCCAGGTGGCCATGGCAGAGGTGACGTACCTAGGGCATGTCGTAGTCTGGGGACAGCTCCATCCTAATCGAGCAGAGATTGAGGCAGTAGAGGCATGGCCCAGACCTGAAACACAGAAGCAGGTCTAGAGTTTTCTAGGGACCGCAGGGTACTACTGAAAATGTGTATCAAACTACAGTGCCCTGGCAGCTCCCCTATCTAGCCTGCTAAAAAAAAAAAAAAAAAGAATGCCTAAAAAGGTAAAATGGGAGCCAGCCTGTGAACAAGCCTTTACACAGCTAAAGGAGGCACTGTGCAGTGCTCCTGTATTAGCCATTCCAGACAGATGCCTCAGATGTGGGTATTGGGGCAGTACTTGGACTTCTAACCAAGGGAAAGATCACCCAATAGTTTGCCTCAGTAAGAAAATACTTCCCAGGGAACAGGCTTATTCTACAGTGGAGAAGGAGTGCCTTGCACTGGTGTGGGCAGTGAAGAAATTGGAGTCCTACCTCTACGGGAGGCACTTTGAGGTACAGACGGATCATAACCTTCTGGTTTGGCTGTCACAAATGGGTAAAATGAACAGTAGGATTCTAAGATGGAGCCTTGCCTTACAGGGTTACAACATGACTGTCACCCACAGGACAGGGGCAGAAAATGCCAATGCAGATGGGCTATCCAGACAATTAGAGCAGTGAACTGAATTTGTGAAACTCATCCATGCCTAGGAATGGATTCCCACAAACTCAGTCTAGGAGGGAGGGGTGTTGCGAGAATAGCAGTCTGCCAGCTCTATGTATATAATTTTGATATAAATATATGTTTTTGAATTCTGCTTGTGAAACATGGTAGTCAGCACAAAGCATCATGGGACATTTTTTGTTTTTTTTTAAAGAAAAACAATTTTCTGGCCTTGCTTGCTGTCACAGCTACTGTAGCTTGTAAAAGTTGATTTCCTGGGACTATAATAAAACCAAGGTCATAAACTAACCACTGCTTTGAACCCAGGCAGCTTGTCATAAAATATTGCCTTTTATGGCTCATGGGAAGCAGTTTCTGATGGATACCTGTGAAAATTCACCCAGCTATAAGCAGTGTTTTTATGATGTTTTGCTGAGAGATCAAAAGGGAAAGCTGTCATAAACTATCTTCTGATGAAGAAGAGACTGCTTCTTTATAATTTTAAATATTGCTGTGCTTGCAGATTTTAAACAGGCAGTAAGCTGAAACATTTGGTTTATACACTGGTCATGTTACAAATCAAATAAAGGGCTTAGAGTGACCTCATGTGCTGTGACATCACTAGGAGGGTGGGACTTTAACTCTGATATTGCCAAACTGGCTGAAGGGACTGAGACACTTTTCTGGACTTATAAGACGCACTTCTTTTCCTGGACTCAAGAGAGATCACTTCTGCCAAGACTGGTAATTCAAGTGTAAACCTATGCCAACTGAAACTGAGTTAGAACTAGTTAATTCAGTTATAAGGCACTTTGTTTTGTAATTGTCCATTTTCTTTCTGCCTGTAATCATTATGTATATGTGTTCTATTTTGTGTACTGTATTTATTTACTGTTTTTAGTTTTAGTAAATTTGGTTTTCTTTAAACATGCCTGAGACATCTTCTCATTTTCAGTGTGAATGGTGGAATGGTATTGATAATTTTGACATAACTGTTAAAGTGCTTAGTGTGTCACCATATGCAGCTATACTAACAAGGATCTGTGTAAAGATCCAGCAAGGTAAGAAAAATACTCGAGTCTCAGTTGGGTCAGCAGGAGGTTGTGAACCAGGTTGGTTGTATGCACGCTGGGTTAAGTATTATGCTGCTTTCCCCAAAGAGAGTGTGATAGTTGGACCTGTTACCTGGGTGTGCTAGCTAAAAAGGGTTCATACTTGACCCCAGGACTCGAGATTGGTAGTTTGCTCGGACCCAAAACAAACCGGAGGATGTCCCTGTTTATCCCCTGTTCATGATTCGCACTTAAAGGCTGGGCACTCTAGGAGCAGAGGGTCTGACCCCGGGAGTGGGTTTGTGACGGTATAAATGTTGAAAATATTTTTGAAGATCAACAGTTACAGTAAGTAGGTAACGTTACATGTTCTAACCCCTGGAATCCATCAGTGTAGCGTTACAGTACCAGATAGTTCACTGGACTTAGTTGCCCCTGGAGAAAGATCTTATGATAATTTTGGAATCTTAGAATTTGAACTAAGTTAAAACTCTGCATTGTGGTCACCCCTGCCCCCGACAGACAGATTTGTTTCTCTGCTTGAGGAGAGCAGTTGCCCCAAAGTATAGCTCCACTTTTCTGGTCTCCAGAATGGTCTTACATTTATATTTCTTTTAAAAATATTATTTTAGTTATTTCTCGATATCCTGCACTAGTTACGTTGTTTTGTCTTTTATTTATATGTGATTTCTGCAGTTTTTCCACTTCCCCTATCAGTTCCCAGGAACCAGAGAAGGCTGCAAGTTAACATGGTTCTTGTCCTTAGGGAACTGGTTTTCTTGAAGTAGAAATATAATTTTGTTGTATAAAACTATTTTTTTACTTTTACCTAGCAGTTTTCATTATGTTGGTCATGGTTCCTGTTGGAGAGAACCAAACTGCTCTAATATCCTTTTTGAAACTGACACTTAAACCTCGTACTACTGAAAACTATTACTTCTGAGGTAAAAAAATTATGTGGTTACAGTTTCTTCTGGGAACTGGTCCTACAAATTCTTTGTAGAGCCCTTCTTTATACCTTTTGAGCTCTGTTAAAATTTATTTAACTGTGTTGGGAACCAGTAACACTATTCATTCTCATGGTCTTCCAGTGTTGGAATGAATGACTGCTCAAAAAAGAAATGAACAGGACCCTCGGGCTTTACAAATTGTACCAATCATTTTCAGCTCCTGGCAAGGCAGACTGCCACGAGCTATGTCTGAGGTACCTGGGTCCAGACCACAATTTTATAAATTGTGAACTCTGTAAAAAGTTTTGCCCTAAAATACAAAAGAAAAGGGCCAGGAAAGGGAAGACTTCATGGCTTCTCAGTCTGCCTCCATGTCACCCAAACACAATAACGGCTCAGGTATAGGTTCATCCCCTCAAAATCAGCAGCAGTCACTGTCATAGGGGACAGATTTAAAAAGATAAAGCTGCACAGCCATCAGAAAAGCATGGTAAAGATGGTTCAGAACCTGGGGTGTCGGGGGGGGGGGCGCTGAATGCATTGTCTGCAAAAAAAATAAAAAGGAAAAAATGTCTCCGTCACTCCTAATGAAGAAGGAAAGGAGCAGACAGTGGACACAAGACAAATGCCCTCTGCAGAGTACACGACAAGGGAATAGCAATTTTTCTAGGCCTCACAGGCCATGGGAAATGTTGTTAATGTGCCTCCCCAGGCTCTGGTTCCACACCAACTGCCTGGGGAGGAGGAAGAAATGTACTTTGAGGATGATGATAAGGTTGAACCCTTGGAACCAGACAGTTCACCTGAGCAATAATTTGGCTCTCCTTCCAGGTCTTTAGAGGATTACATATCTCAGTATTCTTATGTTAGGCAAACAGTTAACACCCTCAACATACCCTTTCATGAAACATAGAAGGATGAAGAGGAAGTGGAATTTATGGACACGATGAGTCTAGCTGTCACAAAGAGGTTGCTACTCCCCAGCCAAAGTCTCTTTAAAAAGCCACTGACAGAATCATGTCAGCACCTACTTCAGCTGCTGGTATTGATTAGAAAATTGAAAAGCAGTATTGGGTGGACAAGCAGGGGGTTTGAATAGCTGTCTGCCCATCCTGATCATGAAGGAGTGGTCCAGGCTGCTGCATGTGAGAAGGCCAAGGTGTCTTTCAAACCCCAGGAATCCCTTACTAAGTTTAACTGCTGCAGATCAACTTGCCGAGTGTAGAATTTTATGCAAATTAGAGAATATTGGAATTAAACTCAAATCTCCGCTGTGTGGTCATGCTCCACTTTGCCCTCTAACATCAGAATTATTTTTCCATCTGAAGAAGTCACCTCGAAGAGCTCTCTCCATCTGATCGTAGTAATATTTACTATTTTATTTACTTTGGTTTTAGTTTTTCGAATCTCTGCGTTAGTCTTTTTCTTTTTTTCCTAACCTTTTATCACTATTCTGCAGTTCTCGAATGGTTCCCTAGAACAAGAGAACTCCTTGACTTGCAGTTTTTTTTTCCCCGCTTTGTAAACTGCTTAAAAACAAACAAAAATGTATAATATCTTTTTTTTTTTTTTTTTTCTTTTAGTTTTATAACTGCTTTCCTTGTTGCTTTGTAGTTGGTTTTCATTTCGGTTCTCTTTTCCTGGGAACCAAGATGCAGTTGGTGTTTTTTTCATCTAAATTTCTCTGTTGAAAGCTGTCCCGGTGGAGCTGAGGCGCTGGTTGCCTTACCTTGTGCCATGCCATCGACTCGTGTTTGGGATCCAGCATGACCCGCTGAGGGTTGGCAGGGGTGGAGAGGGATTGAGCATCCAAGGGACTGCTCTCCCTCTCCAGGGAGGGGGGGATCTCGGTGGTCGGTGCGCTTCTGAGCCTTGGCAGTGGCTGGGGGCCAGAACACTGATACTGCAAGAAGGAACTGACTGGGGCAGGTGCCGGGAGAAGCGCGTGCGGACGGGTGCGTGCCCCCTCCACTGGCATCATTGCACGCCCCACTCTCGCAGGAGAAACAGGAAAAAGGTCCCAGATTGTGCCAGATGAACAGCCACCCTCTGCAGGCCCTGACTCGAATGGTGCTCCCCGACAATCTGGATCCTATTCGAGGTAAGTAGAGTTGGGGGCCCCTCACCACCCTGCCATGGAGGGTAAACTGTGAGGGATGTCTGGGACAGTGGCCTGATATTGAGTTTGGGGCTGGGAGGATGGCTGAGGAGGCATTCTGACTGGTGGGGACCAGGGAGAAGAAAGATGCACTAAACAATAAAAAAAAAAAAAAAAAAAAAAAATTCTGTTGGAAACCATTAGTAAGTGTTGTTTTTTTTTTTTTTTTGGAAACCAAACCGACTTTGGGTTTGCCGCAATTGTCCTGTCTGACAGACCCAAAAATAAAACTGGACAGTGTAACCCCAACAAGCTTCAGAAATTGTAAAAACTGTTTTAACCTCCTGGTTAAGGCAGACTGCCATGAGTTGTGTTTGAGGTGCCTGGGTTCAGATCATCTTTTTTCTGATTTGTGAGCTTTGTATTGCATTTTATCCTAGGACTATTAAAATGAGGGCTAAAAAGTTACAAGACCTTATGGCTTCTCAGTCTGCCTCTACGCCACCAAGACACTCGGAAGAGTGTCCAGCCCCTCACAGTAAGCAGAAGGACAAGTCTGCTAAAGATGGCTCGGAGTCCAGGGTGTCTAAACCAGGGAACCCTGAAACCAGTAAGCACAAGAGAGCCTCTGAGCAGACACTGGAAACTGTGCCTGCTAAGAAAAAAACAAAAAGAAAAACCTGTCTCTGCCCCTCCTGAAGAAGGAAAGGAGTCTTCAGTAGACAAAGTAAAATGCCCTTAGTAGAGGGCATGACCATGGCATGGCATTTTTCCAGGCCTTCCAAGTCATGGGTTCACTGATGGGCATACCGGTCCCCTTCCCCCAGTTCTGGTACCTACCCTGATTCCAGAGGACCAAGGGGATGAATTTTATCATGATGAGGAAGAGGGAGAACCTATTAAGCCTGGCGGTTCCCCTGAAGAAGAATTTGGATCTCCTCCCTAAGCCCAGGTTGATTTCTCCTCACATTAGTCCTTTGTGAGGCAAATGGTCAACATCCTCAACCTTTCCACCCAAGAGACTGCTGAGGATGAAGACAGGGTAGAATTCCTGGTATGATGAGGTTAACCCCGACCAAGAGGTTGCTTCTGTCAGTCCACAAGTCCCTAAAGAAGGCATCCTGCAAGTTGTTGCAAATGCCAATCTCTATCCCTGGTAGTGACAAGAAAATAGAAGAGAAATACCAGCGGGGCAAACAGGGCACAGGATACCTTTACTCCCACCCTGACCATGAGGTGTTAGTACAGCCTGCGACCTGTGACAAAGCAAAAGTTCCCCTCTCTACACAGCCCCCAGATAAGGACTCTAGGATGCTTGATAGCATGGGGCAAAAGGTCTACACCTCAGCATCTGTACTTCTTAGACAAACGGCCTACATGGATTATACTGCCCAGTGCCAGACAACTCTGTGGAGCTCCATTCTAGCCATGAGCAAGAAAGCATCTGGTGACCTGGTGCAAGACTCAATAGACACTGCTAAGACGGCCAAGGATATCACCAAACATCAGTTCCATATGGCAGTGGACACCAGTGACACTGCCTCCAGGGTCATGACTCATGCAGTCTCCCTGAGGAGGTTTCCTTGGCTTAGAACCACTAACCTCTCTCAGGGCACTCAAACAAAGGGTATGGATTTCCCTGTGAGGGAAGTTTCCTGTTTGGTGATATAACAGAGGCATACATGAAAAAGGTGGAAGAGTACAAAGCCATCTACAATCAAGTCAATTAATCCAATCTTTATTTTACCAGAAAAAACACTGTTGAGCAAGCTCATTTACAAACTGGTCCTGGAAGGACTTGGTAGAAGCAAATTACAGTACAATATACCATACATGACAGGAATATAATAAATCACAGAGGCAGTGACAGTGTACGTTGAGCTTGGTGACAATACATACAGTATACAATACACAGTAAGCAGACTGGAACATAATTCTAGGTTACAAATAGTCAATACGTGGGTTCTGTGAATGTGTGTACAAACACATGGGGTCAAACCAGAAGGCACTAGCAAGCAACTCTAAACAGAATAGGAAGATAAGGAGGTAGTAGAGGGGGTTGGGAGAAGAGTGGAGGTAGAGGTTGAGTGGTGTACGGTACAACCAAGAAAAGGAAGGGGGGATGCAAAAATAGTATCTAACAATAAGAATGGGGAGAGAAGAGGGAGGGAGGTAAGGAGGAGGGACACCGGGGGGGGGGGGTAAAGGATCAGGAAGAGATTACAGATACACCTGGAGGGAGTCCAGTTGCAGAGTTGGTATTACACAGTGACCTAGATAGGGGTTAAGTGCTGAAGATGGAGTATGGTCTAGGTTCTTCTAGGACTGAGACAGATTTGGAACAGCAGTTGCATGTTTCCTTCAGTGCACAATTTAGCAGGGATTTAAATGTGACCATCCCGATTGTTTGTGTGAGCTTTAAGGATTTCTGAAGGTTATTACATAACGTGGGGAGAGCATAGCTTAGGGAGGAGGCACCATACTGAGTTTATATCTTGGGGATGTCGAGCAGGATGTAGGAGTATCTGCAGAGAGAATAAACCCTGGCAGTGCATTTGAAGAGGTCAGTGGTGGTGGTGGTGGTGGTGGTGGTGGTGGTGGTGGTGGTGATGGGGTTTGTTTGTTTAATGGCTCCATAAATCCAGAGGGAGACATTTCTCCACCTCCTGACGGTAATTAATGACCAGCCTAGCTGCACATAAAGGGAGCAATAGTGGGTATTATAAGTAGCATTGGTAATAAATCTTAAAGCTCTGTGATAGAGTGTATCCAGTTTTAAGGTGGTTTTGAGGCAGTGACTATATAGAAGGTCAGCATAATCACAGTACAAGAGTAATACTGAAAAGGAAAAGGGCCCCACTTCCACCAGGCCTCGTGAAAGGGGAGGTAGAAATAGTGGATATTTTCCCCTGGGGTTTCCTTGCCTATGATTTCTCCCAGTTGAGGGGTTTCTTCAGAGGCGGAGGAAGAAGGGGCTCTAAACATACTGACTCAACTACAACACCCAAGGCCCAGCCTAAGCAGAAACCCTGACAAGTTGGTCCAGGTCGCTCACCCATTGCCAGTGGGAGGAAAGCTGGCTCACTTCTTTCAGAAGTGGAAAAACATTACAGCAGTCAAGTGGGTCCTGGAAGTAGTGAGCAGTGTGCTGACCCTGCAGTTCAGAAGATTTCCAAGAATGCAGGTTCACAAAAATGTTGCAACTCCAACAGAAAAAAATCTTGTTAGAGTTGGAGGTAGGGAACTTGTTGCAAGCAAAGGCAGCAGAAAAAAGTCCATAGGGCCTTTGCTCCAGATACTTCCTGACCCACATGACAATCTGGAGTGGTGACTCATTTTGGATCTCAGATATTTGAACCAACACTTCAGAAAGGAAATGTTTAAGATGGTAACCTTGGCTGCAGTAATCCCAACACTTCAGCAAGGAGACTGGCTAGGGTTTTTGGACCTGAAGGATGCCTATTTTCATATCCCAATCAGGCCCTGTCACTGAAAATACCTAAGGTTCAGGGTAGGGGCCAGTCATTACCAGTCCACAGCCCTCCCTTCAGACTCTCTTCAGCTCCCGGAGTGATCGCAAAGTGCTTAGTCATGGTGGCAGCACATTTGAGAAGGGAGTGGTAGTTTTCTCTTATCACGATGACTGACTGGTTGTAGGGAAATCCCACTAGGAGGCCAAGGCCTCTCTCCTCCTCACTCAGCATACTCTGGAAGGTCTGGGCTTCATCATAAACACTAAGAAGTCCCAGTCGGAACCAGTACATGTTCTGGAATTCATAGGAGCAGAATTGGATGCCCGCCAAGGGAGGGCCTTCCCCTACAAGAGAGAGTGGGAAACCTAGTAAGCCTGATGAAGTCTTTCAGGCTTGGCTAGCCAAGGCCTGCAAGAGACTTCCTCCACCTATTAGGCCACATGGCCTCATCCACAGCAGTAGTGGCCGGGGCCAGGTTCGAAATGAGACATCTAGTGCCATGTGAGGACCCACGGTTCCAAAGGTGAGACCCTCTCTCATGGCTGCTGCCTGTGACAAAGTATCCCTTAAGAACTTTGGACTGGTGGAAAGAAGAGGGCAACGTCAGGGAGGTTGTGTCCTTGCTACAGCAGTAACCCACAGTAGTACTAAACAGATGCCTCCCTCCTGGACTGGATGTCCCTCTGGACGACCGAACAGTAAGAGGGTTGCAGTCCTCCCGGATGTCCCAGGAGCATATAAACCTGCTAGACCTCAGAGCAGTGTACATAGCCCTACAAGCTTTTGCCTCCCACATCAGCAGTCTGTCAGTCCAGGACAGACAACACCACTACCATGTACTACATCAACAAACGGGGAGGCATAAGATATTCAGAGCTATGTGCAGAAGCAATGAAGATCTGGAATCTGGCCTCACTAGAGGTTAAACTATCAACAGTTCCCCTCCAGGGAAAAACTGTGTTTTGGCAGACTCCCTGAGCAAGATCGGCCAGGGACATCATAAATGGACCCTGAACAAGCAGGTCCTGGCCATAGTGCTCGGGAGGTGGGGTACACCAGAGGTAGACCTGTTTACATTCTGGGAGAATCATCAGGTTCCTCTGTTTTTGCTGCAGGCCACCTGCAGTGAGCTTGGTATCATTGGATGCCCTGACTCTAGACAGGATAGGGAGGTTCCTGTATACTTTTCCCCCCTTCCCACTCTTGTTGAGAATGCTCTTGAAGCTGAGTGGCCACTCTGCAATCATGATCCTTGTAGTCCCAGATTGGGCCCAGCAAGTTTGGTACTCCCTACTTCTGGCCCTCTCTAGCACACATCCTTTCCGCCTGCCTCTGACACAGTCTGCTAACCCTGTTTCATGTCAGGATAACCTTCTCAGACCTCAAAACTCTGCACCCAAGGCATGGTTCTTGAAGAGCTAGTGTTTCCTGGTTTTAACCTTTTTGAGGAGGTTTTGGAAGTCCTTAAGGTTTCCAAGAAATCAGCAACAAGGAAATCATATGCTTCTAAGCGGACAAGATTTTCCCTGTGGTGCTTTTCTAAGCAGCTCAGTCCCTTGCAGGCAGCTCTGCCCACAGTCTTGGAGTACCTGGTCCATCTCCAATCCCTGGGCTACAGGATGCATCTGGCAGCAGTGTCAGCTTGTGTTTCAGTGGGCTGAGAGAAAATGGTGGCTTCACACCACATTTTCAGAAAGTTCTTTAAGGGGCTTCTGCACTTGCATTCCATTTTTAGGGACCGAGTCCCTGCATGGGATTTAAGCCTGTGCATTGCTAAGCTCATGGAGTGCCCCTTTGAGCCCATGGCTATTGCTGAGTTTAAGTATATCATCTGGAAAATGCTTTTCCTGGTGGCCATGACTTCTTTCAGAAGGGTTTGCGACCTGCAAGCCTTCTGCACAGACCCAAATTACATAATCTTTTACAGGGACAAGGTAGTGCTAAGGACAAATGGGGAGTTTCCTTCCTAAAGTGGTGTCTGAATTTCACCTGAACTAGTCTGTTACCCTTCCAGTAATCTTTACAGCAAAATCCAGCTCTGGGGAGCAGAAACTTCCTGGTCTAAATTTTAAGTCAAACTTTATTTCTAGGGACGTGGACATGTTGTTCATCCACACTGTCTGTCAGGTTACTTGCCGCTTTAAATCTTGCCGGAAGGTCTTCAAACTGGCTCCTACCACCCACCTGGGTGGTAAAACTCTTGGCTCCGCCCCATGATGCCAGATCTACCTTACCGCTTGGAAGCTTAGGTTCCCTCCTTAACGCCCTGCGTGTAGACTGGATCCTAATTCTTCGGTTCACCCTAAACTTATTTTAAAATTTTCAAGACTTCAGTCAGCTTTCTCCCTCACGGCTGCGATGGACAAATCGACACCCGGATTCCGGCGGTGCCCTTGTGGGCAGAAAATGTCCAGGACGGACCCGCACTCCACGTGTGTCTACTGCCTCGGCCTAGAACATGACCTGCAGGCCTGCGAGTTATGCCGTTCGTTTTCGGCCAATGTCCTGGAAGACCGCGCTGCCCGATTACAGCTTGGGCACCGCGAGAAGCGCTACCCGCCGGTGAAGTCGAAGGAGGCCCGTTGGTCGGTTACCGCGGCGGCTGGTTCGGCTGAGCAACTCGAGCAGATGATCGCCCTCGAGGAGGAGGAGGCAGCACAGGCCGCATCATCCTCTTCCTCGGTTGCATCATTTATCCCGCTCTCTCTGGGTATCTCATATTCAGCTTCTTCAAGGAGCTTTGCCAATCCCTTTCCTCGAAGGGAGAGGGGCCATCGGGACATTCCTCTCGGTCCAGAAAGAAGGACTCAAAAGGTAAGTTCCATCGTCGGCGTTCGTGGGAGCGGGAGAGGTCCCCTTCCCCGGACAGTCGACACTCTGCTTCGGTCGAGGTTGCGGCTAAGGCCACTGGCTTCACGGTGTCCCCGTCAGGTCAGCCGGCCGAGACACCCATCGACGTGGTCGAGATTTTTCTCGACTTGTCAGGCGGGCTGTCTACAGGTGAAGCCGACAACCCTTCTTCACCGGTTTCCCCCGGTGGAGACCGAGGACTTGCCTGCACCTCCGGTGCTGCAGTCCCGGGTTAAGGCTTCCGAGCCGAGGGAAGAGCAGGTGTCCCCTGCCCCTTCCCAGACTCGTCTTCGGAAACGCCAAGGGTTGTGGTCTCGGACATCGTCTCGGTCCAGCCGATCCCACCGACATCGGCGGTCTCGGTCTTGGCACAGAAGTAAGCGGCGTTGCCGCTCGTCCTCGTCTTCCTCCTCAGAAGAGGAGAGGCTTCGGCGCAAGTTGCGTCGACGCTACGAGAACCTGATGTGGCAGCAGTTACTTCTGTCTGGGAACAAGCCGACGCTGTCACCTTCCCCGGCCATCAAGTGGCTGTCACCCGAGCGGCCGAAACAACCCCTTGCTGTATCCGAGGTGCCCAAGCCTGGGCCGGTTGTTCGGCTGAAACCAGCTTCCCCACCGATTTGTGGTGGAACCTCCGCCTCCACAACCAAAATCAGGGGGCGCTGACCAAGGACTCTCGGTCGGGTCAGCACCTGCCCCACAGGCTGTCTGACCGTCCTCTGCAGATGGAGGGTAGCTCAGGCCCCAGGCAGCTCTTCGCAGACTCCTCGGAGTCCAACAGTGACTCCTCCCTGTTCTCCAGGCCCATTGACCTGAAGTCCTCCAGGGGTCCAGTCGATGGACGAAAGCCCATCGTCCTTCATAGGTTTGCTTTGGCTCATCTCGGAGTCCACCAGGATGCAGCTCGAGCCCGTATCCAAGCGGGCCAAGTATCCCCTGACTGAGATACTGGACTGAGGGGATTCACCCACGGAGGCCTTTCCAGTGGCTGAAGCCATTGGTGGCCCAGCCTTGGAGCTCTGGCAGCGGCCTACTTCCTGTCCTGCGCCTTCGGCCAGGAAGTATGCAGTCCCTACCAGCTCTTTGCCCGGTTTTTCGGAACACCCCTCTGCCGAGGGGTTGGTCACCGACAGCGTTTTTCTGGCGTTCTGGGAATGCTAGGGATGTGGACAAGCCCCCTGACAAGGAGTCCAAAAAGCTGGACTATGCCGGGTGCAAAGTGTATGCTGCACCCTCCCTTGGCCTCCGCCAGGCCAGCTCAGCCATGCTGATGGCACACTTCTCCCACGCCCTCATGGGCTCCCTGGATGAGGTGATCCCTCATTTCCCAGCTGACCTGCAGACCATGGTCTGGCAGGTACGGGACCAGGGTAGGGTGGTGGCTAAACAGCAGCTCCAAATGGCTCTGAACATTGGAGACTCCTGTGCCAGATCGGTTGTGGCCCGTGGTGGCCATGCGCCACAGAGCATGGCTGAGGATATCCACCTTCACGGCAGATACCCAGCACAAACTGGTGGATGTCCCCTTCCTGGGGACCGACCTCTTCGGCTCTGGAGTGGAAGGTCACCTCCAGCGGATTGAAAAGTCCAGTGCCACTCTGGACTCTGCCACCTCTGCCCAGAAGGACAAGGGCTGCCGACAGCAGCAGCACAAGTCCTTTCGTCCTTCTGCGCCTGCGGCACGTCCGGCCCACCAGCACCAGGGCCAGCAGGCTCGCGCTTGGCATCCCAAACCCAAGCCCGCAGCTTCCTCCAACAGGAAGCAGGGAATTAAAGGCCCAGGAGGTCCCTCGGCCGGTCCCTTCTCTAAGCCTGCCCAGTGACGGGTTGAGGGGTGTCACCCCTAGCCTCATCACTCCCCCCTGGGTTCCCCCCATGGGGGGGATGGCTCCGCCACTTCCTTTCTGCTTGGTCCGTTATCACCATGGACCGTTGGGTGTTGGAGGTGGTAGGAAAGGGCCTGCCCCTGGAATTCGAGCAGGCCCCGCCCTTCCGAGCCATTACCCCTCTGGGGGGGCTACGGGGTCTGCAGTCTCTTTGTCGGCTCGCCGAGCCGATATCGCCCTGCTCCTCGAAAAAGAGGTGATCAGGAAGGTGGCAGATCCTCCTCCAGACCTGGTGTTTGTGTCCAGGTACTTCCTGGTCCCAAAACGGACGGGGGGCTGGCGCCCCCATTCTCGACCTGCACGACCTGAACAGGTTCCTAAGGTCTCGGACCTTCAGGATTGTCACTCTGGCTCAGATAATCCCATCCTTGGAACGAGGCATGTGGTTCTGTTCTCTGGACCTTCAGGACACATTCTTTCACGTCCCAATCCGACCGTCCCACCAGAGATTCCTCCACTTCAGGGCGGAGGGATCCCTCTACGAGTTCCAGGCCATGCCCTTCAGCCTTTCCCTAGCTCCCAGGGTCTTCACCAAATGCATGGCAATGGTGACAGCATTCCTGCGGCGCCGAAGGGTCCGGTTGTACCCCTACCTGGACGACTGACTGATTGCAGCCCCCTCCAGAACGGAGGTGGAGCAGTCCAGAGATCTGACCTTCCAGGTTTGCTCTCAGGTTGGCCTCCTCATAAACGAGGCCAAGTCGGAACTCATGCCAAAGCAGGTGATCCAATTCATCGGGGCAGAGCTCGACTCTCTACGAGCCAGAGCATGGCTCTCAGTGGAAAGGGCCGAGGTTCTTTCCTCCTTTGCCCAATCATTTCAGGTTGGGCAATCGCGCCCTGCCCAGGACTTCCTGCGCCTCCTGGGCCTCATGGCCTGCACCAGCGTGGTCCGTTCGGCCCACTGGTACATGCGTCCTCCTCAGTGGGGGCTGGCCCGCCAGTGGTCACAGCACTTCGATTCTCTGGATCAGCTAGTGACAGTGACCCAGGGGATGTGGAACGCTCTCCAGTGGTGGACTGTTCCAGCACATCTGCAAGAGTGCATCCCGTTTGTCCGCCCTGAGCTGACGGTCTCTCTATTGACCGATGCCTCTCTGATGGGTTGGGGTGCCCATTTGGGGGAGCACAGAGTGCACAGCCTTTGGTCCCCTTGGGGGTCCCGATGCCACAGCAACCTGCTGGAGCTCCGAGCGGTTTGTCTAGCCCTCACCACCTTCGCTCTGTTTCTACGGGGTCAAGTGGTTCAGGTCCAGACGGACAATACCATGACCATGTACTACCTAAACCGCCAGGGCGGGACGCGCTCCATGCCTCTGTAAAGGGAAGCTCTCCGCATTTGGTCACTCGTGCACAGCCTGGAGGCGGATCTCCTCACCATTCTTGTGGCAGGAGCCTCCAACACCCTGGCTGATGCCCTAAGCCGGATAGGGGCTGCATCCCACGAGTGGTCTCTCCTGCCGGAGGTAGTAAAAGATCTGTTCTCCCACTGGGGCACGCCTCAGATGGACCTGTTTGCCTCCAGGGAGAATGCAAAGCTGAGACTGTTTCATGCCTGCCCCCCTCAGCAGAGCTCGCTGCAGGGAGATGCCTTCTCGAGGCCGTGGACCCTGGGCCTCTTCTACTCCTTTTCCCCCATTTCACTTGATCCACAGGGTGCTTCTCAAGGCGAGGAGGGACAAGGCACAGGTGATTCTGGTAGCCCCAGACTGGCCCCGCCAGTTCTGGTATCCAGATCTCCTCAGTCTCAGCTCCAGGCTCCCGAGGCGGCTTCCGGCCCGCCCGGACCTGATCTCAGTCAATCGGGAAGGTATTCCATCCGGACTTTCAATCCCTGCACCTGACGGCCTGGTTCCTGAGCGGCTAGAGTTCCAGGCCTTGGGTCTTTCCGATGAGGTCCTCAACATCGTTGAGGCATCCCGTGAAGGAGTCGACCAGAAAATGCTACGCCTTCAAATGGAAGAGATTCTCCATTTGGTGTCAGGCAAGGGCCTGGACCCTTCCTCCTGTTCTTTGGCAAGCATTCTGGACTCCTGTGGTCCCTTTCTCAGCAAGGGCTTCAGTCGCGACCCATAAGGTGCCTGGCGGCCATCTCTGCTTACCGGGCGCAGGCCGGGGAAGCGGTCGGTGCAGGAGAAGGTGGTCGGGTGCTTTTTTCAGGCCTTGATCACATATCCTCCGCAAGAGAACCTCCACCTCCATGGGATCTACTGCTGGATTGGCTAAGCTCATGGGCAAGCCTATTCGAACTGGTGCACAGGTGTGACATCTCACCTGTCGGGAAGACCGCCTTCTTGGTGGCTGTCATGTCAGCCAGAAGGATGGGAGAGCTCAGGCGCTTTCATCAAGTCTCCTTATCTGGTCTTCCACAGGGACAGGTTGTCTCCGCCCCACCTGAAGTTCCTTCCGAAGGTGGTGTCGGAGTTTCACCTTAACCAGGTGTTGACTCTGCCGGTGTTCTACCCCAATCTCACCTCGGAGGCTGAATATAGGCTCCATACTTTGGACCCTAGAAGAGTGCTCGCTTATTACAAGGAGCCGGACGGTTAGTTCGGGGAGAGGTTCACCAGCTGTTTGTCACCACGCCTGAAGCTGCACCGCAGACCTGCAGCCAAGCGGACGATAGGCAGGTGGGTCACTTCCTGCATAGATCTCTGCTATAGGTTGGTGGGCATGGAGCCTCCCAGAGGGATAAGAGCTCATTCTACCCGCCATACCGCTGCATCGGTGGCTGCTTCCAGGGACGTTCCTATCCAGGAAATCTGCAGGGCTGCTACCTGGAAGTTAGCACACACCTTCATCACCCACTACCACATTGAGCTTGAGTCACGTCGGGATGCTGGTTTTGGGGCCTTGGTTCTCCAGTCTTTGTCCCAAGTAGGGGGTGTGCGCCTTACCTCCCTCCTCCCGGAGAACTGCTAGGAGTCTGCCAGACAGTGTGGATGAACAACATATCTATGTCCCTAGAAATACAGGTTACTCACCTGTAACAGGAGTTCTAGGAATGGTATGTATTTGTTCATCCACGATACTCCCTGGCTTGACGCACAACCTGGCTTCCAGCGGGCTAGATCTGGCATCATGGGGCAGAGCCGAGAGTTTACCACCCGGTGGGTGGGAGGAGCCAGCTTGAAGACCTTCCGGCAAGATTTAAAGCAGCAAGGAACCTGCCAGACAGTGTAGATGAACAACATATACCATTCCTAGAACTCCTGTTACAGGTGAGTAACCTGTATTTCTTTAGCACCCATTCCCAGAGGCTCTGGGCACTTTACATAGAGGTGAAACAAGAAACATACATAATTAAACAGTTTAAAATCAGTGTTAAGAGGGTGCTCCGTTACTACTTGGACCACACTAAGGCCTCATGAGGAAGGTCGAGGGACTGAAGCGCTGGGGTATTTTCTGGCTGTGCTCTGTGGAGTTCACAATAAACTTTTGGATTTTAATTTTCTGTTTCAGCAGATTCTTGCTTTTTATCTACTGTCCTGAGAGTGCACCGTTTCCGTTGGTATCACACTACCACCTGGAGAGCTGGGTCACATGTATAGGACAGCCTCAATTTCGTGCAAGCTGTGCTCTAGATGTGACCCATAGGTGGCAGTTACAGTTTGGGTGAGGAGGGTATTTCAGTAGTTCGGGGCACCAGGTCTAACAGATTCAATGTGGGACCATGACCAGGATCTGCATCTTGGGACACCATCAAACACCGATTGAAGACTCGGAGGATGTATCCTTTTCAGCCCTCAGGACCAGGGTCGCACTCTGGGTAATCCAGATGAGCGGTTTGTATGGAGGGGTGTGTGTGATTGCGATCCAGCTGTGACCAGGACAGGAGGATAGACTTCACCCACTAGACCACTAGGCACTGCTAAGGGTATCGATTGGCTGGACTAGAGTCATGTCTGACTCATCAGGTGACTCCTTGGGCGGCCAGCAACCAGAAGATACAGTTAAGTGGTGAGGCAGTCGTAATGGGGGCCACTTTAATCGATGTTATGGGACTGGCTTGGTTCTTTGGGGATAGACTACCCACTGGACAACCGGTATTTGTGTTTTGATTTTGGGTGGGGGTGGGTTAATTTTAAATGAACTGTGTGTGTGTGTGTGTGTGTGTGTGTGTGTGTGTGTGTGTGTGTGTGTGTGTGTGTGTGGTGTTTTTTGTTTGTTTTTTAACACTTTGTTTATTTGCATTATGGCTTATTTGTCTTCAATACACATGCATTTGGTAAAGGTTCAATCAATCATTTACAGCCATACAGTTTTTATATTTTCATGTTAATAACAACATACTTATAACAAACTAAGAATCTTCTGTTTTTATCCCATATTAAAAACATTCCTACTGTAAATGGGCTACCTAGCCCAGACTGAATATTTATGCTTAATATTATCATTACAGTTGCTTCACTGTTACAAAATATCAACAATCTAAGAAGAATATTAGAAAAAGAAACTAAAAAAACAATAACAGTAAAAAAAAAAAAAAAAAAAAAGAAATTACATTTGGGTACTGTGCGTCAGATCACTTATTCGGGTCTTGCTAGGGTTTGCGTGGGGCTAACTGATCTATGACTCCATGCTTTTCTACTTTTCCTCGATCGGGTCTGGCTAGCCTATACCTACATGTGTCCTACCCTTGTTTGCTTTTCATCCCATGTCTTTTCGTCCATCTCTGGGTCTGTCATCTCTTTAACTGTTTAAAGGAGTAGTACACCCAGAATGCGCAAAAAACATATGTTATGTAGAGTGTTTTGATATGTATGTTAAATCCTAGTGTGTTCTTCCCTCTGTCTGCTATTTGGAGTTTTCCCTAAATTGCCTGCTAGCTGCATGGTAGTTTTACGACCCCTGTGGATCTCCATAACAAATAGTTTTATTGGCTTTCTTTCTCCCAGGATGCCCCCATCTCATGTAACAGTGATGTAGCCATGCCCTTAAATTTAGCATGTGTATTGCTTTAAAATTAGTTTAGCAACAGCAGAGCCTTGTAACTTCAAATGGCAACAGTTAGTTTAGCAGATACCCGAGA
This sequence comes from Neoceratodus forsteri, assembly GCA_016271365.2. Taxonomy (NCBI): domain Eukaryota; kingdom Metazoa; phylum Chordata; order Ceratodontiformes; family Ceratodontidae; genus Neoceratodus; species Neoceratodus forsteri. The sequence goes on along the minus strand of CM057456.1, from coordinate 1,777,911,155 downwards.
GCAAGCTAACTGGGGTTTCTGTAAGACATCGGCTACTAAATAGCTCTAATTCATTATTTGTGTTTTTTGATGTTACAACACTCCTGCTAGCTAGACCTGATGAACAGAGAAAAAAAAATAGTGAATTAGAGCTATTTAGTAGCTGTTGACTTACAGAAACCACATTTATCTGGCTCTCCATGTATCTGCTAAACTAACTGTTGCCATTTGTGCTCCCTGGATAAGAAATTACAAGGCTCTGCTGTTGCTAAACTAATTTTAAAGCAGTACACATGCTAATCCACTTCAAATTAATCGGGGCTCATGAAGTCTACAAATATATTAAGAAGACTATCTCCAAGTCCCGAGTAAGTAGTGATACTATTGACCTCAAACTTCTGTCACTTACTCTGGATGAGGTGCTGCTCCCACTTACAAACATTTTCAATCTCTCCCTCTGCCTCAGTCAATTTCCCAGCAAATGGAAATCTGCACCTGTTACCCCTGTGTTCAAAAATGGTGACAAGTCCCTGCCTGGTAACTATCGACCCATATCTATACTCCCACCCCTCTCAAAGGCCCTCAAACGTATAGTGGCGGACCAACTCACTGACTACCTTCAAAAGTATAATATATTCTGCACTCAGCAACGTGGATTCAGGAAAGGGCACAGCACATCGACTGCCCTATTGGAGTTCTCAGGAGCAATCCACAATGCCTTGGACAAAGGTTACCAAACCGGAGCTGTTTTCATTGACTTAACTAAGGCGTTTGATACTGTTCACCATGGCTTACTCGTCAAACTACAATCCCTTGGCCTCTCTCAAAGCTCTGGTGCCTGGGTCAAAAGCTATCTCTCACAACGTATTCAGACTGTAAAAATTGCAGGAGCTGTCTCTGACCCAAAACCGGTTCTCTCAGGTGTTCCCAAGGGATCCATTTTGGGCCCTCTTCAGCATTTTTCTAAACTCACTCCCCAAATCATGCCCTGAACAAATAATCCTATATGCTGATGATGCCGTAATTCTATCCTCTCACAAAGACCCGAAACCCTTACTCCACAGCCTTCAACTTGCTTTTACCAAAGTTGAGAAGTAGTTCCTTGATCACAAACTGGTCCTAAACCACAAAAAAAACAAAATCCATGCTCTTCTCCAGCCCGCAAAACAAGAAAAGGCAACTACCACTCACTATCGATACATACCTGGGAAGTACTCTCAAACAAGTGACTACCTTTAAATATCTTGGAATCACCTTTGATCAAGGCCTAACCTTTGCAACCCACATCGATAAGATAGCGAAAGTGGCAAATCAGCGCATTGGTATCCTGTTCCGGAACTGGCAGTTCTTCACCCAATCTGCATTAAGGATTGCTATTCAAAGCTCTGTCATCTCAATCATTGACTGTGGCTTAATTATATATGGGTCTGCCTCAACCACCCTTCTTAAACGCATTACAACCTCCCTCAACAAGGCCTGTCGACTGCTCACTGGTGCTCATAGACACACTCACACATGTGAGCTCTACACTGAAACTGGTTGGTTGCAACTATCAAACCGCTTAAAGTACCTTACCTGCTTGATGGCGAAAAAATCAACCATGGGCCTACCCTCCGTGTATCCAAGACCTGTTATGCTCGAATCCCTGCATCTGTCTCACCAGAGGATCGAATCATCAACCTCTCCAGGTTCCCCGATGCCGGACTACACCGGGTCAACGATCATTTTCTTATCGTGCCCCCAGCTGGCTAAATGCCATCAATACTCTCATCTCCCCCTCCACCCCCCTAGGAGTCTTCAAATCTCAGCTCCACTCTCACCTCGCTGCCTCCAGCTCCTGTGATTGCCTTGATTAAATCATTTTTTTTGTTTCTCTTTCTCTTTCCTTACTACATTTCTTGACAAAGGCATATGTGAAGCTCTTTTCTCACTATTGTCTGCTTCCCTTGCCTCCTCTTACTCTTCCAATAGTACATTTTCTCTAGAGTCTTTTCCCCATAATCTATTTTATTTTTGTTATATGAAAAGTATTTTGTTTCCCTTGTCTTACACTAAGTTTGTCAATTTTAAGGTTATGTGTCATTTCTGGCAATTTTGTCATAACTTAACTTATTTTGCCTTTCTATGTAACTGCACTTGTTTTGTACTCAGTTGACGTGGAACCTTTGTAAAAGAGCCTTTGGCTCAAAGGTATTAATTCCTAGAACAATAAACTAAACTAAACTAAATCCAAGGGCATGGCTACATCACTGTTGCATAAGATGGGGGCATCCTGGGAGAAAGAAAGCCAATAAAACTATTTGTTATGGAGATCCCCAGGGGTCGTAAAACTACCATACAGCTAGCAGGCAATTTATGAAAAACTCCAAATAGCAGACAGAGGGAAGGACACACTAGGATTTAACATACATATCAAAACACTCTATATAACATATGTGTTTTTTTTTTTTTTTTAATTCTGGGTGTACTACTCCTTTATGGTGCCTCACCCCCTTCCTCCCCAATGAATCTTCATACAGCAGCCACCTAGTCCATCTGTTTTGATAGAGGTGCGACTGCTGTCTCAAGTTAAAGGCCAGCCTTTCCATGAGATGGATTTGTTCAACTATTGCCGTCCAGTCCATTATTGTGGGTGATGCTACTTGCCACCACTGCCATGTAATAGCTTTCAGAGCGGCAGTGACCAGAACCAGCCACATATACTTCATCTCCCTACCTCTCCATTCTCTCTTGATAATTCCCAAAAGTAAGTGTTCGGGGCCTAGTGGTGACTGTACCAAGAATATCTGCATAAAATGCAGCCGTATTACAGCCCAATATTGTAATAGGACTAGACATTTCAAGAAAACGTGAGCCAGGGTTGCTCTCCCCTCCCCACAGTCTCTCCAGCAGTCTGGGTGTGCCCACTTATGTAAGTGAGCAACCTGTACCAGGGCCAGGAAATACCGAGACCTCAATTTCCAACTAAATTCCCTCCACAGCAGGAAGATGATGTGCTCCATGTGCTTCTCCAAACCAGGGACCATTGCTGGTCCGTCAGTGGGAGCTCTAAATCCTGATCTTACTTCAAGAGGGCTCTTGCAGTAGGTATTCACAAATAGGACTAAGCCACCAGGCGTCAGGACCCCACGAAAAAATCTCTAGCTAGCAGTCTCAGGCGGGGGGACAGCCCCCACGTTAGGTGACTGGCATCAGCCGATGTCCGTATAAAGGGGCGGTCCCCCACTCCTGCCCTCCAGTTCTTTCCCACCATCGGCTTGCGAAAGTACCTCGCAGAAGTACAGCGCTCGCTTATCTTTCCATTTTGGATAAGTATGTCTTTTTTGACATTTTCTACATTATTCTGATAATTGTGTTACTACCTCACTGTGCATGTCCCCAGCGCCATTGGAATCACATAAAAACAAGTGCGACTTGTGTGGATCCCCGCTCCCTCATAAGGGATGGCCATTCCCCCACGCAGTACTGGACACTACCCTGGGCAAAGCCTTTTTGCCCTCATACCGAGCCAAAACACTGTCAAACCAAGCCCAGCTCTTATTTGGTTTCAGAAGGGTCGGAACCAGGAAGGTCCTCTGCCTTCTCGACCTGATGGTGTCTACCATCCCACTGGTTCATCTCCATATGAGGATGACTCAGTGGATCCTACGGACTCAATGGGATCAGTCTCAGGATGACCTGGATCACAAGATCCTGGTGTCTGAGCCAATGGTCAGGGACTTGCAGTGGTGGACAGTTACAGAACACCTCAGTCAGGGGACCCTGTTCTGTACCGCCCCACCCACCCAGACCCTGATGACAGATGTGTCAGGGGCAGGCTGGGGTGCCATCTTGGGTCTCACCAGACTCTGGGCAGCTGGTCTCAGTTCAAACAAAGACTACATATAAATATCCTTGAGCTGAGGGCAGTCCTTTATGCTCTCCAAGCTCTCCTCCAAGTTGTTCTTCCCGGTCACCTCCTCATACAGTCAGACATGTGCGTTGTCTGGTACCTCAACAAACAGGGGTGAACTCGTTCCTATCCCCTCTGCAGGGAAGCAGTGAGAGTCTGGTACTGGGTGTCTCAGCACAGCCTCCATCTGATGGCTGTCCACGTGCCCGGGATGGAGAACACTCTAGCAGATGCCTTAAGTCACTCATCAGTCAAGTCTCACAAGTGGGAACTCGATCAGGTTGTGCTAAATGACTTCTTCCAGCTCTGGGGGACTCCTCAGATGGACCTCTTCGCCTCCCCCAACAACGCCAAACTTCCCATCTTTTGCACGCTCTCTCCAGGGCAAGACATTTTTTGTCGGGACGTGCTGTCTCTGTGCTGGAAGGACAAATTTGTTTACACCTTCCCTCTGATCCCGAGAGTGCTTAACAAGATAAGGTCAGAAGGAGTGCAAATTATCCTCATCGCTCCTTTTTTGGCCGAGGCAAGCCTGGTTCTCTCTTCTGCAACAGTTTTCCGAGGAACCTCCTCTTCCTCTACCACTGTTGCAGCACTTGTTGACTCAGGAGCAGGGGACCATGGTCCATCCAGGCCTGAAGTCTCTTCACCTTCACGCGTGGCTCCTTCAGAAATAGCTAAAGCTCGTTTCGGAGTTTCCCCAGCGGTAGCAGACATCCTAGTGGAAGCTAGAAAACCTTCCACCCGGTCCACCTTTGCCATGAAGTGGAAACGCTTCACTATTTGAGCTGGATCCAAGGATCTGGAGCCTTTCTCCTGCCCAACCAATAACATATTAGACTTTCTGAGACATCTCTACGACTTGGGCCTCAGCTACTCTTCTGTAAAGGTCCATATGGCAGCCATTTCGGCCTGCCACATTCCCTTCAGAGACAGGACTTTTGCCCAACTAGAAGTCTCCAAGACTTTCTTGAAAGAGGTTCTTCATTTAAGGCCCCCCAATTCGCAATTGTGCTCCCCCCTAGGACTTAAGCTTTATCCTAGAAATGATCACACTGCCTCCTTTCGAACCAGCAGCTGAGGCAGAGTTGAAGTTTCTTTCTTGGAAGACAATTTTCCTGGTGGTCATTACTTCTGCTCGGAGGATTTCCGAGCTGCAAGCCCTAATGTGCAAAATATGATACCTGATTTTTCACAAGGAAAGGGTGGCCATGTGTCCACAATCCCAGGTTTCTTCCAAAAGTGGTGGCTGAATCGACTCTGAATCAGTCAATCGAGCTCCTGGCCTTTTACACTGAGCACTCCAATCACGGAGAATACCTTCTGCATACATTAGATGTACACAGAATTCTGAGATGCTACACTAAACAGAACTAAGAATATCAGAAAAACACATCAGTTTTTTGTTTCTTTTGCTCACAAAAGAGAAAGCAACACTGTTTCTAAACAGTGCATCTCTAAGTGGTTAGCAAATTGTATCACTTTCTGTTACGACAAGCATCAGAAAAACCTACAGGGTCAAGTCAGAGGTCACTTCACCATAGGGGTCGCTGCCTCTGCTGCTTGTTTCAGGAATGTGTCGTCGGCAGAAATCTGTGCAGCTGCAACTTGGACTTCCATCCATACTTTCGTGAAACATTACAGTTTGGACATTGCCTCTCGCCGCAGAGCGGGCTTCGGGTTGGCTGTTCTACAGGGTCTCCTTTCATGAGCCCCGAGTAGATTTCAGTCATTTGTGGATGATGCTTCCTTCTCCCAGTTTCTTGTTGTTCCAGACTGCTTGGGACTCAGTCCTATTTATGAATACCTACTGCAAGAGCCCTGTCGAAGTAAGATGGTAGTTACGTAAGAACTTACCGTAACGGTAGATCTTCGAGAGAGGCTCTTGCAGTAGGTATTGCTTCCCTCCCTCCGTCCCACTCAGTTTCTTCTTTTTGTCTATAGGGACATATCCACTTCTAGCCTGTCAGACCTTTGCTTCTTGGAGGGAAGGAACAGGAGGGCGGGCATGGGGGACCACCCCTTTATACTGACATCGGCAGATGCCAGTCACCTGATGTGGGGGCGGTCCCCCAGCTGAAACTGCTAGCTAGAGATTTCTTCGGTGGTTCCTGATGCCTGGTGAATTAGTCCTATTTGTGAATACCTACTGCAAGAGCCTCTCTCAAAGATCTACTGTTACAGTAGTTATTGCATAATTGTACTTTCCCATTTAACTTTCACGTAACGTGAGGAGAGCCCCTGATCCACAATAAACCCTGTGTACAGTGATGTAATGGCATGCTCAGCTCTCCTCTGAGGACCATGTCTTATAGAATGGTAAATCTATTCCCCCAGCCTGCATCCCTAGATCCAATTTATGTACTTGATTATTTATAAAGTCCTGTAATTGGTAGTATCTTAATCTGTAAGATTTAAGTGAAACTTCTGTTCTAGGGACATGGATATGTTGTTCAGTCCACACTTCTTGGCAGGTACCTTGCCACTTTAAATCTTGCCGGAAGGTCTTCAAGCTGGCTCCTCCACCCACCCGGGTGATGAAGCTCTCGGCTGCGCCCCATGATGCCAGATCTTCCTTACCGCTTGGAAGCTCAGGGTTCCTCCTTAGTGCTCTGCGTTTTAGGCCTGCATCCAAACTCGTCGGTTAAACCGAACCTTATTCTTAAATTTTCTAGACTTCGGTCTGTTTCTTCCTTCACGGCTGCAATAGATAAATCGACTCCCGGATTTCGGCGGTGCCCTTGTGGGCAGAAAATGTCTCTGACTGATCTGCACTCCATGTGCGTTTATTGCCTTGGGCTTGAGCATGATCCGTAGGCCTGCAAATTGTGCAAGTCCTTTTCGGTCAACGTCCTCGAAGACCGTCCTGCCAGACTTCAACTTGGGCGCCCCGAGAGACTTATTCCTCCGTGAAGTTGGTGAGGCCTGCTATGTGTCCGCTGCAGCAGGCTGCCCGGCTGAGCAACTTGAGCAGATGATCGCCTCAAGGCCCAGGCGCCCAGGCCGTGATCTTCTTCCTTGGTCGCGGCATTTATCCCGCTCTCCTTGGGCTCCTCCTACATGGCTTCTTTCAAGGAGCTTTGTCAATCCCTCTCTACTAAAGGTGAGGGTCCATCGGGACATTCCTCTCGGTCCAAGAAGGAGGACTGTAAGGGTAAGTCCCACCGTTGACGTTGGTGGGAGCGGGAGAGGTCCCCTTCCCTGGATAGTCGACACTGTACTTCGGTCAAGGTTGTGGCTAAGGCCGCTGGCTTCACAGTGTCCCCTTCAGGTCAGCCGGCCGAGACACCCGTAGACGCAGTCAAGATTTTTCTTGACCCGCCGGACGGGCTGTTGACTGGAGAAGCCGATAACCCTTCTTCATTGGTTCCTCCGGTGGAAACCAAGGACTTGCCTGTGCCTCCTGTGCTGGAGTCCCTGGTTAAGGTTCCCGAGCCGAGGGAGGAATGGGTTTCCCCCGCTTCCTCCCAGACCCACCCTCGGAAACACCGAAGGTCTCGGTCTCGGACCTCCTCTCGGTCCAGCCGATCCCGCCGACATCGGCGGTCTCTGTACCGAGGAAAGCGGCGTTGCCGCTCATCCTCGTCTTCGTCCTCCTCGGAGGATAGGCTCCGGCGCAAATTGTGTCAGCGCTACGAGGACTTGATGTGGCAGCAGCTGCTTTTGACCAGGAACAAGCTGACCCCGTCGCCTTCCCCGGCCATTAACTGGCTGTCACCTGAGTGGCTGAAACAACTCCTCATGGTCATTGAGGAGCCAAAGCCGGCGCCGGTTGTTCGGACGAAACCAGCTGCACCACCCATTGTGGTGGAACCCCTGCCTCCACAACCTAAAACTGGGGCTCTGACCAAGGATTCTCGGTCGGGTCAGAGTCTGCCCCATCGGTTGTCGGTCACCCTCACTCCCGATCTGCCTCGGTAGGTGGAGGGTGGCTCAGGCCCTTGGCAGCTGTTTGCAGACTCCTCGGAGTCTGACGATGACTCTTCCCTGTTCTCCAGGCCCCTCAACCTGGAGTCCACTGGGGGGAGAGTCGGTGGACGAGAGCCCATCCTCGTTCATGGGTATGCTTCAGCTCATCTCAGAGTCTACTGGGATTAAGCTCGAACCCGTGTCAAAGCGGGCCAAGTATCCTCTCATGGAGATACTGGACCGAGGGGATTCTCCCACGGAGACCTTTCCTAGTGGCTGAGGCCATTGTTGGCCCAGCTCTGGAGTTACGGCAGCGGCCGGCTTCTTGTCCGGCTCCTTCGGCCAGGATGGCCAGGGAGTATGCGGTCCCAACCGGCTCACTCTCCGGGTTTCCGGAGCACCCCTCTGCGGAGGGGCTTGTGACTGACAGTGTTTTCCGGCGTTCCGGAAATGCTAGGGATGTGGACAAGCCTCCCGACAAAGTGTCCAAGAAACTGGACTACGCCAGGTGTAAAGTCTACGCTGCATCCTCCTTAGGCCTTCGTCAGGCCAGTTTGGCTGTACTGATGGCACACTTTTCCCATGCCCTTTTGGGCTCCGTGGATGAGGTGATTCCTCATCTCCCGGCTGACCTGCAGACTACGGTCAAGAAGGTGCGGGATCGGGGAAGGGCGGTGGCAAAGCAGCAGCTCCAAACAGCTCTTGGCATTGGAGACTCCTGTGCCGGGTCAGTAGCGGCCGCAGTGGCCATGCGTTGCAGAGCCTGGCTGCAGATCTCCACCTTCACGGCGGATACCCAGCACAAGCTGGTAGACGTACCCTTCCTGGGTACAGACTTGTTTGGTCCCGGGGTGGAGGGTTATTTGCAGAGGATCGAGAAGTCCAATGCCACCTTGGACTTGGTCACGTCTGCCCAGAAGGACAAAGGCCGCCAGCAGCAGCGTAAGCCCTTTTGGCCTTCTGCCCCTGCGGCACGTCCGGCCCGGCAACAGGGCCAGCAGGCTCGCACTTGGTACCCCAAAGCCAAGTCTGCAGATTCCTCCAGCAGGAAGCTGGGAAGAAAAAGACCCAGGAGGTCCCTCGGCCGATCCTTCCTCCAAGCCTGCCCAGTGACTGGTTGAGGGGTGTCGCCCCCAGCCTCGTCACTCCCCCCTGGGTTCCCCCTGTGGGGGGGGGGCGGCGGCTCCACCACTTCCTTTCCACCTGGTCCGCTATCACCACGGACTGCTGGGTGCTGGAAGTGGTAGGAAAGGGTCTGCCCCTGGAATTCGAGCAAGCCCCACCCTACTGAGTCGTTGCCCCACGGGGGGGCTACGGGGTCCGCAGCCTCTCTGTCGGCTCATCGAGCCGACATTGCCCTGCTCCTCCAAAAGGAGGTGATCAGGGAGGTGGTGGATCCTCCACCAGACCCAGGGTTTGTGTCTAGGTATTTCCTGGTCCCAAAATGGACGGGGGGGCTGGCGCCCCATTCTAGACCTACATGACCTGAACAAGTTCCTAAGGTCTCGAACCTTCAGGATGGTCACTCTGGCTCAGATCATTCCATCCTGGGAACGAGGCATGTGGTTCTGTTCTCTGGACCTCCAGGATGCGTTCTTTCACGTCCCAATCCATCCGTCCCACCAGCGATTCCTCCGCTTCAGGGCGGAGGGGTCCCTTTATACGAGTTCTGGGCCATGCCCTTCGGCCTCTCTCCAGCTCCCAGGGTCTTCACCAAATGCATGGCAGTGGTGACAGCATTCCTGCGTCGCCGAAGGGTCCGGGTGTACCCTTACCTGGACGACTGGCTGATTGCAGCCCCCTCCAGGCCAGAGGTGGAGCGGTCCAGGGATCTGGCCCTCCAGGTCTGCTCTCAGATTGGCCTCCTCATCAACGAGGCTAAATCGGAACTCGTGCCAATGCAAGTGATTCAGTTCATTGGGGCAGAGCTCGACTCTCTTCGAGCCAGAGCACGGCTCCCGGCGGACAGGGCCGAGGTTCTTTCCTCCTTTGCCCAGTCATTTCTGGTTGGGTAATTGCGCCTTGCCCGGGACTTCCTGGGCCTCATGGCGGCCTGCACCAGCGTGGTCCATTGGGCCCATTGGCACATGCGTCCCCTTCAGTGGGGACTGGCTGGCCAATGGTCACGGTGCTCCGGTCCTCTGGACCAGCCAGTGGCAGTGACCCAGGAGATGTGGAACGCTCTCCAGTAGTGGATCATTCCAGCTCATCTGCAGGAGGGCATCCTGTTTGTCCGCCCCGAGCCGACGGTCACTCTAACGACCGATGCCTGTCTGATGGGTTGGGGTGCCCATCTGGGGGAGCACAGCGCACGGCCTCTGGTCCCCTCGGGAGTCCCGATGCTATATCACCTTGCTGGAGCTTCGAGAGTGGTCCAACTAGCCCTCACCGCCTTCGCTCCGTTTGTATGGGGTCAAGTGGTCCAGGTCCAGATGGACAATACCACGACCATGTACTACCTAAACTGCCAGGGCGGGACGTGCTCCTTGCCCCTATGCAAGGAAGCTCTCCACACTTGGTCCCTCGTGAGCAGTCTGGAGGCGGATCTCCTAGCCGTTTATGTGGCAGGAGCCTCCAACACTCTGGCCGATTCCCTAAGCCGGATAGGGGCTGCATCTCACGAGTGGTGATGCCTTCTCGAGGCCGTGGACCCCGGGCCTCTTCTGCGCCTTTCACCCATTTCCCTTGATCCACAAGGTGCTTCTCAAGGTGAGGAAGGACAAGGCGCAGGTGATTCTGGTAGCCCCAGACTGGCCCCACCAGTTCTGGTATCCAGATCTCCTCAGCCTTGGCTCCAGGCTCCCGAGGCAGCTTCCAGCCCACCCGGACCTGATCTCAGTCAACCAGGGGAAGGTTCTCCACCCGGACCTTCAATCCCTGTACCTGATGGCCTGGTTCCTGATTGGCTAGAGTTCCAGGCCTTGGGTCTTTCCGACGAGGTCCTCAACGTTGTTGAGGCATCCCGTAAGGAGTCGACCAGAAAATGCTACGCCTTCAAATGGAAGAGATTCTTCATTTGGTGTCAGGATAAGGGGTTGGACCCTTCCTCCTGTTCCTTGGCCAGCATTCTGGACTACCTGTGGTCCTTTTCTCAGCTAGGGTTTCGGTCAGCGACCCTTAAGGTGCACCTGGCAGCCATCTCTGCTTACCGGGCGTGGGCTGGGAAGCAGTCGGTGGCACAAGAGAAGGTGGTCAGATACTTTTTCACAAGTCTTGATCACATATCCCTTCCAGTGCGAGAACCTTCACATCCGTGGGATCTACTGCTGGTATTGGCTAAGCTCATGGGCAAGCCATTTGAACCGATGCACAGGTGTGACATCTCTCACCTGTTGTGGAAGACCGCCTTCTTGGTGGTTATCACGTCAGCCAGAAGGATGGGAGAGCTCCAGGTGCTTTCCATCAAGTCTCTCTACCTGGTCTTCCACAGGGGGTTGACCTGCGCCCCCACCTGAAATTCCTTCCGAAGGTGGTGTCGGAGTTTCACCTTAACCAGGTGTTGACTCTGCCGGTGTTCTATCCCAGTCATACCTCGGAGGTCGAATATAGGCTCCATACTCTGGACCCTGGAAGAGCGCTCTCTTATTATAAGGAGCGAACGACTGAAGTTTGGGGAGAGGTTCGCCAGCTGCTTGTCACCTATGCTGAAGTCGCACCTGGCAGACCTGCAGCCAAGCAGACGATAGGCAGGTGGGTCACCTCCTGCATAGATCTCTGCTCTAGGTTGGCGGGCATGGAGCCTCCCAAATGGATAAGAGCTCATTCTACCCACCATACTGCTGCTTCGGTGGCTGCTACCAGGAACGTCCCTATCCAGGAAATCTGTAGGACTGCTACCTGGAAGTCAACACACTCCTTCATTACCCACTACCACATCGACCTTGAGTCACGCCGGGATGCTGGTTTTGGGACCTCGGTTCTCCAGTCCTTGTTTCCTAAACAGCGGGTATGCGCCTTGCCTCCCTCCTCCCGGAGAACTGCTAGGAGTCTGCCAAGAAGTGTGGATTGAACAACATATCCATGTCCCTACAAATACAGGTTACTCACCTGTAACAGGAGTTCTAGGAATGGTATATGTTGTTCATCCACACAACCCACCCGACCTCCCTGGCTTTGACGCACAACCTGGCTTCTAGCGGGCTAGATCTGGTGTCATGGGGCGGAGCCGAGAGCTTTATCACTCGTGTGGGTGGGAGGAGCCAGCTTGAAGACCTTCCGGCAAGATTTAAAGCGGCAAGGTACCTGCCAAGAAGTGTGGATGAACAACATATACCATTCCTAGAACTCCTGTTACAGGTGAGTAACCTGTATTTGTATTGCTTCAAAGGATTGGATGGTATATCCTGACATTATTTAATAAGATGAATGTAGCCCTCTCCCAGCCTGTCTCCTATACCACCCATCTTGTGCCACCAGGATGAACTGGGGTTGATACAGCCACCACCTAAATTTCCATAACTGCCCTCTTGGTATTTCCTCTGCAGGTCCCACTCCTCCAGCCTTCTAAAACTGCTCAAGTCCCTGTATACCGCATCGACACTTGATTTTTTCCCCCCCACCACAAAAAGGATGGTCTGCATTGGGGGCTCACCTTGTGTCGAGAGGTCTGTTCTTTTCCAGTGGGAGTCATAGTTTGAGTTTCCCCACAGGAGTGCAACCCTTATTTGGGATGCGGCCCAATACCCCCTAAGGAGTGAGAATGCTAGCCTTCCTTCCCTCTTTGGTGCAAAAAGTAACTCCCTTCTTACTCTTGGTCTTTTTTCTTTACCCCAAAAGAAGGAGAAAAACTTTGTCTGCCAAGCCTCAAGTTCTTTCTGGGGGACAATGCAAGGTATGCATTGGAATAAATAGAGTAGCCGGGGCAAGGCATTCATCGTTAATGTTTGTGTTTTGGCATATAATGGTAATGGGAGGAGGGACCAGTGCTGAAAATCTGTCTTAAGTTGTTTAATTATGGGGGGTAATTCATCTCCCAAAGTCGATCCAACACCAGTCCCATTGAGATCCCTAAGTATCTCATGCTCACCAGTTCCCACTTCGTCTGGTATCTCCGCCTCAGTCCCTGACTGGGGAAGTGGTGGAAACATAAAACTTCCATCTTGCTTCCCAATCCTAGGGCAGCTGAAACATGGCTATTGGCCCTAACATATGCAGTAGGGGTCTCGTATCGCTTAAGGACAACCTCCCCACAATTCCCTCAGGAACCCAAGCCGGAAAAGGACAGCACCCAGGAAGGACCAGGAGACTCTGCCAAAAGCCTCCTCCGCATCTAGACTCCTAAAAAGAGAGGGTGTTTTTGTAAGGTTGATATGGTCGAGTATATGGATAGTTCTTTGTAAATTGTCTTGCGCCTGCCTTCCCGGGATAAAGCCTGTTTGATCTATGTGGACCAGGGAGGGCAAGAAACTCTGAAAGCGTTTGGCTAATATGGATGTGAAGATTTTAGAATCTATGTTTAATAAAGAGACTGGGCGATATGAAGTGCATCTGGTGGGGTCCTTTCCCGGCTTAGGTATCACAGAGATGAGCCCTAATCCAAGACACTGGTATCTGCTCCTCTCCCTGAAAAACTCCCTGAAAGACTTTCAATACAAGTGGTTGTACCATCTCCCTAAAACTCTTATGAAATTAGCCGGTAGGCCGTCCAAGTCTGGGCACTTCTGGTCTTAAGTCTGTTTATCTCCCCCTGCTCTCCCTCTATTCTTATTGGGGCTATTAAGGCCTCTCCCTGTTCCTTGGACAGGCCTGGCATTTTAAGTTTTCCCAGAAAGTCTGCAGTTCTCTCTCTGGATCCGTGGCTATTTCTCCTTTTATAAAGGGTTGAATAATAGTGTTGAAAAGATTCTGCTATATCATGCACCCTATATACCACTCTTTTTTCCCTTGGTGCCAAACCTCTGATTGTGGCCCTAGCCCGTTGGGCCTTAAGGCTACGGGCAAGGAGTTTCAGGGACCAGGGTCCTCCCTCATAATATTTCTGGCGTTGGGGAAAAAAAAAATTTGTTCCACCTGGTAGTCAAGGATTTCCCCCAGTTCCTTTTTAAGAACCTTGATTTTTTTTTTTTTTTTGTTGCCCGGTCCTTCTGTATTTTTACCTTCTGTGCGTCCTCAAAGGCCCTTATTTGGGTTGGCAAAGCCTCCCTTCTCTTTGCGCTCTCTCTCTTATTTCTAGAGACCAACTGAGCAAATCCCCCCCAATTACAACTTTTGCAGTGTCCCATAGAGTGGATTGTGCAATCTGTTGTCCCCATTCTCTGCTAAAAGGTACTAAAGATCTCCATTATTTCATCCTGTATAGCTTCATCTTTTAAGAGGGAGATGTTAAGGCGCCAAAACATATTTCTACGAATTTCAGCCGTCCCCACCTTTATAAATATTGGGGCATGATCTGATAAGTGTATATCACCAATCCAATAGTCCCTCACCCTATGCACCTCTTCCTTAGCCATTAAAAAATAGTCTAATCGTGAGTACATCTGATGTGAGGCAGAGTAGAATATGTAGTTCCTCCTCCCCCCCCCCATGCTGATGTTTCCAGGCATCAAGGAGGCCCAGCTCCCCAAGGAGCTTAGCAACTCACTTTGTCACCTGGTGGGGCTTTCTAGGTACCCCCGACATCATGTGTAAAGTGGGATTAAGCATTAGGTTTAAGTCCCCTCCACAAATTCTTATCCCCTCTCCCCATTCCTGCAAAAGTGTTAGAAAGGAACAATAGTCACTGTACACCGACCTTGGCATAAAGTATACAGAAGCCAGAATGATTGCCCGATCTCCTGCCTTACCCTTTAGGAGTGTGTATTGACCTTCTGTATCTATCTTCTGATCTGTTTTTGGGAATCTAGTTCTGTTTGGGACCAAGACAACTGCTCCCCACCATCTGCCATTTTTGCTTGAGGCAGCCGCCATCTCCCTAAACCCAAATCTCAGGAGCTTCTCATGTTCCTTCTCTGTCATATGCGTTTCCTGAAGGAGGAGGTAATCCGTGGACGTTTTCCAAAGTTGACTCAAATCCTTACTTCTGTTGATGGGGCTAGTTAACCCATTTGCATTATGTGAACAATCAATCAATCCGGAGCTAACCATTTTCATTCAATTCGAGACATATAGGCCTACCCCAAGTAGTTATTACCCTTCGCTTTCTTATCCTCTGAGCTTCAGTCTGACCCAGATTTGTTTTACTAAGTACCCCTCATAGTTGTTCATAACTATATACAGTCAACCAATTAACCAACATTAGCATTTTAAGAACAAAGTTTACAGTCTCACAGTAACAAGCAATCTTACAAGATCTCTCTCATAATAACTTCCAAATCTGGAGCTCCTAACCTTAGGATCTCTATGTACACCTGTCTCTTAAAGTGGAGGGCATTACTGGGAAGGTTTATGTCATCCCTGCTATAGGGACCCTCTCCACAAGCTTAAATACAATGTTGTTTTGGCTCTGCAATGCCTTTAGTGATTACCTCGCACCTCCCAGATGGTGTTAAAGAGGTGGGCAACTGATCACCAAAGGCTGACTTAGTTGAACACCAGCTTTGCTGTGACGTTAACTGATTAACATTCAGAGTATAAATTATTGGCTGTCATTTAACCTCACACCACATACGGCTGAAATTGCTATGTTTCAGTAAATGTCTCCGCTCAGTCTGTGGAGGTGGGAGAAGCGAAGAAGACCAGCTGCAACCACTGTGACTCCATCAGGTTTCTGAAAAGCACCAGTGTGAGGTCCCTCTCCCCCAAAGGGTCACTCTGGAAGTTTGCAACCTCCAGGGAGCCCCACAGGCCTTTCTTTAAGATTATTTAAGTGCCCACTTGGGCTCCTATAATAGTAAGTTTTGAACCAGCATCCGTGTCCCCTAGGGACTGGCAGCGCTCCACTCTTTTTAGGACCAACACTACAGTTCACACATCTGAGGACCAGTTCGGACCCCCAGCCAAAGGCCCTATTCGGGTCTCCCAAGGCAGGGACCAGCCCCGCTAGTCTCTCCCACTGTTGTGAATGTTATGCATAAGGGTCCCTTTAGTCCCAGACATTTTGGGCTTTTTCAGGAAAACTCCTGCTATTTCAGGAATATTATGCTGCCTCCTTGAAAGGCCGGATGCTCGCCTCATTCCATTTGTGTGGTCTGCCCCCTTCCGGTCTCGCCTCCCAGTTTCCCCCAGCGCAACCAGCTACTGCCCAGTGCGAAGCTGAGGCTCTCTCCTACCACCGGGTCTCTCAAGTCTCATGCACGCTGCATCTAAACCTTGCCACCCTCCGTAGACATAGCAACTTTACTAAATTCTATATGGTTTGAATCCTTCATTCCTTTTTATATTGGTTGTTCTAGTAGCACATTTGTAAAATTCTTAGTGGTAGGCAAAAAGAATCAGCTATCTTATTTAGAGGCTTTCCCCTCGTTCGAAACTCCCAATATACAGAGGTGGGGAACCCGACCCTACCTAAAATAATGCAATTTGTTTAATTAGGGTGTACATCCAGAAAGGTAACTACATTACAGTACATTTGCACTACTTGCGTCTGTTTCAAGTCTCTTCTTGTTCTGAAGGTTTGGTTTTCTCCATTGCACTCATAATAGTCTGGCTCTGGCTTTCGGAATCTCCCCCACGCTTTCTCAATTGTTTACGTTCCCTCGCCATGTCCCACACACAGGAAGTTCCCGATGTCTCTTTGGATCCCTGTCTGTTAGGTCCCACAAACTTCCAGTTCCTGGCTGATAATTGCTGTTGTCTAACAGCTAGTTCCTGGTCTGGTACAGCTGTTCCCAGCTGGGAAGGGTAGGACTCTGCTTCCTTTAATTCCTGGAATCGAAGTGGTCCCTTTTCAGTGATTATTTTTAGTCGAGATAGGTACTTCACATATGACTTGTGCCCCTTTTGTTGAAGCATTCGTACAACTGTTAAAACCTGCCTTCTCGCCAGTAACTGTGGGGTAAAATCCTGGTCAAAAAAGAGCCTCACATCGCCAAAGTGTACAGTTTATTTGGCCCGTGCCAGAGAGAGTACCTCTTCTTAAGTTCTGTAATACAAGAAAGCTAGCACTATGGACCGAAACTTTGCTTTAGGGTCCCTGGGTTTGGGGATTAGGGAGTGATGTGCCCGAATGATGATTTAAATTCTTATTGGGTGGTATGTTTAGAATCTCATGGAGGAAAGAATCTATGTAAGATACCATGTCCCCAGTTTCTGTGCCTTCAGGCAGGCCATGGATCCGTATATTGTTATGGCGGTTTCTATTTTCAAGTTCCTCCAGTCTCTGTTCAAATATTTTTGTATGAAAATTGAGGTCAAGTAGTGCTCTATTATGAACATGTTTCTGTGTAATCAGTGACCACTGTTTCTAACGCTGCAGTTTTTTGAGACAGTGACCCAGTTTCTTCATACTGTTCAGAGACTGTGGTCTCCAAGCGCTGTAGTGTTTCATTTATTTTTTGTAGCATCTGGCAAAGCAGTCTCTATGTAATTGTGCATTGTGGCTCATCCGATTCATCTTGTTCGGGGTTCTGATCCACCATCTCGGCCGCCTGGCAGGCCTTGGCCTGCCGCGACTGATCGAATGTAATCTTTGTTTTACCGTCAAACCGACCAAATTTACCTTCCATTTGTGTTTTTGGAGGCATAAGGAGCTTGTTCCCCGATGTTTTCTATATCAGATTAGTGATTTCGGATACAATACCTGAGGATTTTAGTTTCAGCCAGTGCAGAATTTAGTTTCTAAGTAGCCATTTAGCTGGTGTTCCCACCAGAAGTCCGAACTGTGTGTGTGTGTTGCTGTACAGCAGAGTGCAGCTCTTGGGGCAGCTCTGATTATGTATAGCACTGCTACAAACACTATGTGTCAACTTCAAAATCATCACTTAACTTGTGTATTTGTGTAAATAATACACAAGTTAAGTGATGATTTGTATGGTTTGGCATTAAAATGGGCATATTTGTTTAAACTTGTCTGTGTATGCAGGTACATCTGCAGAGCTGGGAATCTCTCTCTTCACTGATGTCATCAGCAGCCATTTTAGGGTTTTTAGAGAGCGGGTTTTTTGAATCAGGAGAGGCTTTGTTTACAGTTTTCAAATGCTATGAAACTGCACTCATCCTAATTTAGTAAATGCAGTTTCAGTATAAATATAAACAGCCACTCCTTTACAAGCCTATGGAGTAATTTTTTTTAAAAACAAAATGTGTAAAAAGAAGGTTTGGGATTCCTTGGAAGAAACAGCATTACTGTGGTGAGTATTTTTTTCTTCTCTGCCTAGCCTCTAGAGTAGGATTCCAGAAAACTGGATATGACCAAGAAAGTGTACGTGCCAGCTTCCTTGCTGCTCAGGCAGGCAGCTTACATGGCATACACAGCCCAGTGCCAGAAGGCATTATGGAATTCAATCCTGGCAGTGAGCAAGAAAGCAAACAGTGAAGTGGCTGATGGTTGACTGACACAGCCAGATCAGCACTGGATGCCACGGAGTACAAATTCCACATGGTCGTGGACACCAGTGACTCTGTTTCAAGGTTGCTGGCCCATGCAGCATCTCTAAGGTGGTTTTCCTGGCTTTGGGCTACCATCCTTGTCCCAAGACACACAGACTAAGGCTATTGATTTCTCCTTTCAGGGAAACTCCGTGTTTGATGACAAGACAGAGGCATATATAAAAAAATATCTGCAGACTGAAGTGCTACAAGCAGAATTCGCAGCAACATAGCCCTATCCAGGTTCCATCTCGTTGGTGGCTTCTACACTTATCGGCTGCTTCTGCAGCAGCAGTTCCCTGGGCACTCTAGCATTTGAGAATGGTGGGCATTGTCCTGCAGCCAGTGAATCAGTTCCCTCTCCCTTACAGCAGGAGGGAGCTGGACTGCAAGGACCACAGGCAATTTTTTTTTTTTTTTTTTACTGCGAGCAGCAGAGACTCCATTCTAAGCCAAAGGGCAGAACAACTGAACTAGTAACCAGATTCCTTCTTACTTTGCAGGAGTACAAGCTAGACCTTGTCTGTTCAACAGCTACCTGACTGTGTTCTACAGCATATAGGGAACAGTCGAATATGCCCACACACCCTCTACAGAATGCTCTTGCTTTATAGGCGTGTAGCGCCACCCACAACTCCTGATAGGAGGTAGTAAGGTACAAGAAAAAAAAAACCTTACTGTTCTGTTTTCTTTTTCATCCACACTTCCCGCCAAGAAACAGGAATCGGCACCATCTGTCAACTAAAACAAAATAAAAAATAATGGACCTTGTCAGCTGCTAAAACTGCGGTACAGTGTACAATAGGATCTACAAACGGCAACCAGGACCCTGCCGTGCATGCTGAGCCATAGCAGATATTGCTGCCCAACTGCAGGATGCTTAGACTATAATATGCAACCTCCAATACAGGGAACTCTCTAGCACACCTTCTCAACCCCCCCCACCCCCACCACCACCACCACCACCACCAGTACCAACATGTCAGCCAGGGGACAGGGGGACAGGACTCGAGGCAGGGCTCAGAGACTGGCAGGTGGTAAGAAAAAAGAGGCATCGGAGGAGGCACAAGAAGGAAGCAAAAGACCAGGAGCATTTCCCAGACTTTAAAACAAAAAACTGGTTCACTCCACTGCTACCAGCCACAAAGTAATACAAGGTAAAGAAATCACACCACCAAAAAAGGCTAATATGCCAGTTAAAACCCAAACAAAGTACGATAAAAACAAAAATACTAATACTCAAAATATAACCAACAACAATACCAAAACCAAATGCAATAAGAACAAAAATACTAAAACTCAAAATAAAAACGACACAAATATAAACAAAAGCAAAATTCTCATAATCTGGGATTCCATGATCCGAGGAGTGAAACACCACCTAGCACAAAATGTTAAAAGTGACATTGTGGCAAAGTGTCAACCAGGAGCCTCTGCAAGCAGGGACACTAACCGCATAAAGACAATTGTGCAGGAATCTGAAGATGTTGCACATATAACAATACACCTTGGTACCAATAACTTGGCAAATCACACAGTACAGGAGGCCAAGAAACACTTCAAGGACCTGGCCGACAAACTTTCTTTCTTTCTGTCCAAATTAGCCGCCTCAGAAGTGCTGCCAGTGTGGGAAGAAGGAAAAAACATCAAATGAATCAGAGAGATTAAAGTAGGCGAATTCAACTCATGGCTGCGTGACTGGTGCCAAGACAAAGGATACCACTACAAAGGGAACTGGAACAACTTTTGCGAAAGGGCTTTTTTTAAATACGATGGATTGCACCTAAACAGAGAAGGTGTGCGAGCACCGGACAAAAATTCAATGTCTATACAGGTAGTTTAAACTAAATAGAGGAGAGTATGATGCAGCTCACACCCCTGCTGTTGTTGGGCTGGTCATCACTCCACAAAATGCCAAATGCACGCATACATTTACAGAAAACAAATCAAAGCCAACATCCGCCTGAACCAGCAACTTCCGTAAACTCTTGGCCAGGAAGAGGGTACAACCTCGCACCAAAGAGGATAAATATTCCTGGAAGGCAGTGGTTGCAAATACTAGGAGTCTTATCAGCAGACTTCCTGAACTAACAGCCATCTTGTAAACAGAAAGGTTGGATTAGGTGGCGGTAACAGAAACATGGTTTACAGAAGACCACGGATGGGATACGGCCATTTCCGGTTACAATCTGTTCAGGAAAGTTAGGCAGGGCAAAAAAAAGAGGCGGGGGGCATAGCTATTTACATTCGGGAGGAAATAAAAGCCATAGAAGTAAAAGGGCAACCTGGGGACTTCGAGTCACTGTAGCTAATAGTAGACATGGGCAAGGGAAAACCTTTCAGAATTGGTGTCTTGTACAGGCCCCCAAATCAAGGAGATAAAGGAGACAAAGACCTAATAGAGGAAGTCCACAAAATATCTGATAAAGGTGAAGTAATACTGATGGGGGACTTGAACCTACCAGATATTAACTGGAGCACACTAACGGCAACAACAATAAGAAGTAGAGACTTCTTATTGTCAATACAAGGTGCAGGACTGTGCCAGCTTGTTAAAACTCCAACAGGGGGAGATGCCATTCTCAATCTTGTCCTCACAAACTCAGAAAGGATTAAGGATATAGAAGTGGGATGTCATATGGGCAACAGCGACCATGATATGGTAAGGTTTAAGGTAAACATAACGCAGGACACCAGCGACTCAAAGATAAAGGTACTAGATTTCAGGAAGGCTGACTTCCAAAAAATGAGGAACAACATAAGTAGCCAGTTAATGGAAATAGAAGTTGAGGAGGTGGAGGTCATGTGGGGGAGACTCGAGAGAGCAATAAAGACTGCCACAGATCAGTGTGCCAGATGGGTCAGCAAAGAAAAAAAAAAAAAAATCATTGGAAAACCATAGAGGAAGTTGCTACCACAGTCAATGGAAAAAAAAATGGTGTACAGTATGTACCAGGAAACCAAAACTGAGAGACTGTGAGTTGTACAAGGAAAAAAATGAGTCAAACAAACAAATTAGAAAGGCAAAAGCCCAGACAAAGGAAAAGATAGCAGAAGGGGCAAAGAGAGGAGACAAATCAGTTTTTAGATACATTAGGGAATGTAGGAAGACAAAAGGGGGGGTAGTAAAGATTGCTGCTGAAGAAGGGAAATGCACCAAACATGACCTAGAGGAAGTCTAAATCCTTAACAAATACTTCTGCTCGGTGTTTACCAAAGAGGGCCCAGGGGATGGTCCAGCCCTGAAAAAAACACAACACCCCAGGACCAGGGGTAGACACGAGTCCCTTTACAGAAACCAAAGTGTGGGAGGTGCTAAAAAACTAAAAGCAGACAAAGCCATGGGACAAGACAAGATGCACCCCAGAATCCTTAAGGAACTGGGGACAGAGTTAGCAGATCCTCTGGCACTTCTGTTCATGAAATCCTTGAAGAGCGGTGTGGTACCCAAAGACTGGAAAAAAGCAAAAGTGGTTCCACTTTGCAAATTAGGTAGTTGTGAAGAGGCTAGTAATTACAGACTGGTGAGCCTCATCTATAATCTGAATCTAATGGAGACACTACTCGGAGGATCCCAAAATTTCTCGAAACTAGCGGCCGACAAGACCCTAAACAGCACGGGTTCACAGCAGGTAGGTCACGCCAGACAAATCTGCTCAAGTTTTTTCACTACACTACAAAAATAGTGGACGACGGTGGGGCAGTAGATGTGGTCTGCCTAGACTTTAGTAAGACCTTTGACTTGGTTCCACACAGAAGGCTGGTAAAGAAGCTTGGCAACACAGGGGTTGGTCCAGAAGTAGTCAGATGGGTACAAAACTGGTTACAAGGTAGAACCCAGAGGGTACAGGTTAATGGAGTGCAGTCAACGGAAGGCAGGATGACCAGTGGGGTGCGCCAGGGCTCAGTGCTGGGGCCTGTGCTCTTCACTGTTTTTGTAGCGGACATCACTGACTGACTGGAAGGGAAGGTGTGTCTGTTCACAGTTGACATCAAGCTATTTAGCAGGGTGGACACCCCAGAAGGAGTGATTAAGATGGAAGCTGACCTCAAGAAACTAGAAGAATGGTCTGGAATGTGGCAGCTGAGATTTAATGCCAAAAAGTGCAAGATCATGCATACTGGAAAGAAAATCCAAAAAAGAGGCTGGCCTGTTGGTGCAGAGGTTGGATTTCCACTTGCAACGCCGGCGACCCAGGTTCAGGAGCGGACTCGGGTCACTGGAGGGCCAGCCAGGGGAGAAGGCTTGAGCGTCCCATGACTGCTCACCTTCTTCGGGGGACAGAGGGCGGGGTCAAAGGTCCACAGTTTGCCTGACCCCGAGCGGAAACTCGGAGTACAAGTCATGTAGCTGCAGGAGGGTCCGGTTGCAACATGTGGTGGATGTCTGTGCATAGTGCCATGACGTCAGGGCACGCACCACACGTAGCTGAGGAAAACGGAAGAAAAAAGCCTTCCATCTCCAGGAAGATGGGGCACCAGGAGCGTGCCCTCGATATGCCACCACCTACCGGACCTCCTTGACCGATGAAACCATAAGTGTCGGGGTGCTTGGGCCCCACCTCTTCCCCGCCCGGGGGGGGGCAACCGCGGCTGCGTGGTGGGGCTCAAGAGTGGATCCAGGTAGGGTGGTTGGCAGAGGGATGACTCCCAGGTGTTCCCGAGGAGTTGGAGATGGTGGGCTGGAGGAGGAAATATATAGAAAGTTAAAAAAAAAAAAAAAAAAAAAGAAAAATCCAAAAAAGGAGCATTACCTAGGAGGCAAAAGACTGCCAGCCTCAAACCAGGAACGAGATCTGGAAATCATAATCTCAGATGACTTTGTAAGCAGTGTGAGAAGGCAACAATGAAGGTCAACAGAATGCTAGGCTGCATTGGGAGGGGAATCACAAGCAGGAAGAGAGAGGTGGTACTACCACTGTATAGATTGCTGGTCAGGCCTCGCCTGGAATACGGAGTCCAACTCTGGAGGCCTCACCTCAGGAATGACATTGACCGGGTGGTAACAGTACAGAGAAAGGCGAAAAAAAAAAAAAGTTCAGGGTCTGCAGTACATGTCCTACGAGGAAAAACTTGGGGAACTGAATATGTACTACCTGGAGCAGAGAAGAGAGAGGGGGGACATGATTGAAGCATTCAAGTACATAAAAGGCATTAACAAGGTACAGGCACAGGAACATTTTCACTTCAAGAAGAGCTCCAGGACCAATTTTTATTTATTTATTTATTTCAAATTTTAGGATTACAAGTTGCCTTTGAGCCCAGGGCTCTTTTACAGAGGTTCCATGTCAGGGCATTGGTATCACGTAACAATAGACATTTGTTTCACAAATAAGGGTACAGGATCACCAGTTAAATGCAAACAGACAAGGGTGAAGGTGCAATGGAAAGAAAGAGGACAAAAAAGGGGAAAGGGGGCTGGTAGAATGAAAGGGGCGGGGCAGAAAGTGGGAGCAATGAGAGAGGAGAGGGAGGGGGGAGGGTGGGACGAGAGCAGCCAGGCTGGTGGCATTGTCAGATGCAGAAGAGCGGATGGGCAGAGGCCTGCTAGGGCAAGTGCGTTATGTAAAGGAGCTAGGTATGGGAGAGGAGCAGCAGAGCGGTGTTGCATAGCATTATCCATGACAGTCACAGATGCTGTAAGTGACCAGGGTGTTTTGGAGCCTGGATTTGAAGGCCCCTAGCCTAGTGGTATTGATGATATCATTGGCAAGACTGTTAAACCAAGTGGATGCCCTGTAGGCAAATGAATGCTGGCCAATGGCTGTGTGGCAGCGGGAGATACAGAACAGTTGTGGCTTTGATCCCCTGGTAATTGTGGAGCTGGTTTTCATTTGAAGGAGAGAACAGACCCCGGGAGGGGCAATTCCCATCTGGATTTTCTTTGCAACCACACACGTTTGGTACTGAATTCTATTATCAAGTTGAAGCCAGTTAGCTTGTGAGTAGAGGTCACAGGTGTGAGTGAGCCGCTCGGCCCCAGTGATGAGTCGACAGGCCTTGTTAAGGGTGGTGGTAATCCTTCTGAGTGTCGAGGTAGTGGCGGTGCCATAGATGACAAGACCATAGTCAATCTGGGAGATGATGGAGCTTTGAACAGCGGCATAGAGGGCCTCTTTAGTCAGGTGCAGACTGAGCCGGTAGAGTAAACCCAGTCTAGTATTCACTGTTTTAGCGACATTGGTTATATGGGTTCCGAAGGACAGGTGTGGGTCTAAGGTGATTCCTAGGTATTTGAAAGAGTCAACCTGCTCCAGGGAGTCGCCAAGGCAGGTATGTAAGGAGAGTTGGAGATGTGTGTGCCTGTTTTGGTGGCTGGTGAAAATCATGGTCTTTGTTTTTTTCTGGTTAAGGATTAACTTATGTTCTTTGAACCAGCATTCAGCTGAAGTGAAACCATATTGAAGGGTTTGTTGCAGGTGGCTTGGGTCATGATGAGAGGCAAGAATCACAGCATCATCTGCATAGAGTACGACTTGCTGAGGGGTGGCGTTGGGGAGGGAGTTGAGGAGCAGGCTGAAAAACAGTGGGCCCAGGATGGAGCCTTGGGGACACTGAAGCGAACCTCTTTAGTGTCTGAGACCACGCCCGCTATTTTTACACATTGGGTCCTGTTGTCAAGATAGCTATTGAGCCGGCCCATTGGCGCAGCGGTTGGATTTCCGCCTGCGACGCCGGCGGCCAGGTCGAGGACGGACCGGGTCGCTGGAGGGCGCGGGGGAGAAGGATTGAGCATCCTTTGGACAGCCCTCCTTCTCTGGGGAGGACAGGTAGCACTCAGCGTGACGAGTGGCGCTTCTAGCGGAGGCTGGGTGGCCGCACCACATCGACACTCAGCAGTGCGTCAGGATGGGGCGGATGCAGGTGGTCATTGCACGCCCCATCCTGCTTGGGGGTCAAAATCCCGAACCTCGCCCGTCTTCATGGCGCTCTGCCTCGAGCCGATCCCCGACTAGATACATGTACAGCTTCTGATATAGGGGATGGTGCCGCTGCCCCGCTCTCTGGGGAAGCTGTAGGATAACCGAGGGATGCGGTTATGTCCGGAGGTGGGGGGCAACGGAGGGTCCGTGACCAGAGCAGATAGTACTGACGGGAATAGTAGGGGCAAAAAGAGAGAGAGAGAAGAGAAAAAAGATAGCTATTGAACCATTTCACCAATTCCGCAGAGAGGCCAGTGTTCAGTAGCTGATGAAGCAGGAGGCGATTGTGGACAGCGTCAAAAGCCTTCAACAGGTCTATGAATGTAGCTCCAGTTAGGTGACCCTGGTCAAGGGAGTTGTGTATGGCTCCCGTAAACTCAAGAAGGGCCGTGGCAGTGCTGTGTCCTTTTCTACAACCATGTTGCTGCTGGCAAAAGATGTTGTATTTGCCCAGATGATCAGTGAGCTGGTCTGCTACGGCCGTTCCAGGGCCTTAGAGAGGAGTGGAAGGATAGAGATAGGTCGGTAGTTCACGTGGTAGGTCCGGTCACCACCTTTATGGGTAGGTGTGACAGTTGCTGCTTTCCATTTGTCAGGGAACTGGCTGAGAGAGAGGGGGAGAGATTAAAGATCCTGGTGAGAGGCCACAGAACCTCTTCTAGAGTGAGGGAAAGAAGTTTGAGGTCCAATGTGTCAGCACTAGCTCTGGTGTTCTTGATAGCTTTGGAAATTTATTTCCTGATGGTATTTTTGTTTACTGCTCTGAAGTAGAAAGGTGGACATTTTTTTTTTGGTGAAGACTGATGGGTGGGAAGAGGGGCGTCACTGTCGTTGAAAAAGTCGGGGTGGGGGGGAGGATGCTGCTGAGGTTGGTGAAGGTATCATTAAAGGAGTTGGCTATGACTTTTAGGTCCAGGATAGTATTTCCGTTTATTGTGATAGCAGTAGGGGGTGATTTGGACTCCTTCCCGGTAACATCTTTAATGTAGTTCCAGAAAGCTCTTGCATTTCCCCATGTGTCAGTGAGTACAGTCTTGTAGTATTTAGATTTCTGTTGGTGTATGGATTTGGTGCAATCATTTCTAGCTCTTTTGTAGTTTTGGATGTCTGCCTGGTTTCCTGTTTCTCTGGCTAGTTCCCAGAGGTGGTCCCTGTGTTTCAGCTTCTTTAAGAGGGAACCTGTGAGCCAGGGGTTGCAGAGGGGTTTAATTTTTGCTTTTTTGGTGGGGCAAAGATGTTACAAGCTTCATTGAAAATACGTATGAATTGGTCAAGGGCTGTGTTTGCATCGGGGGGCCAGGTCGATGGGGGACCAGTCTTGATTTAGGTGTGATTTTAGGTGGGTTAGCTTCTCATGGGGTAGGACTCTGCTGAGGATGACCTTTGGAGGAGATTTCCAGAATTTATTTGACCAGGTGCAGCTGACGGGGGAATGGTCACAGAGTGTCAGGCAGTACGGCGTAGCTAGTGATCCAGGAGGGGTGAGTAGTCGGGATCCAGTCCAGTAGAATGCTGGTGCCAGTTTTGTAGTTCATTCTAGTTGTGGAGTCCAATATCTGTGTGAGGTTTGCTGATGTGACCATATCCCTGGCATTGCCAGCCTCAGGTCCCAACCAGTTAGTGTTAAAATCACCAAGTGTGATGACTTTGGAGTCAGATGGGAGTGATTTGATGTACTCCAGTACTGCGTGGAGGCCCGGTCCCTGTTCTTTCGGAGGGATATAAATGGTGATGACCGAGAGGGCTTTGTGCTGAGCTCCAAGCAGGATTTTGATATGCAATAGCTGGGCATTTGGTGTTGGTAGGTCAGTGTGGGCAGTGTGCCCCATCAGGTTGTCTTTTAGGTAAAGGGCGCAGCCCCCTCTTCTTTTTGATTTTCAGTCAAGCCTAAAGATTGTGTAGCCAGGGATCGAGATTGTATGATCAGGAACCAAGGGGGTAAGCCAGGTTTCTACTATCGCCAGAATATTGGGATGGTGGGCATTTGTGAAGGCTTGTAGTTGATCCAATTTAGATAGTAAGCTGCAGATGTTCAGGTAGATAATGGAGAGGGAGCCAGTGCGCTTGGTTTGGGTGGAACTCAGAGCAGACAGAGGGCCTGGGTGGGGGTGAATGTTTCCAGATAATAGCAGGAGTAGGAGAAGGAGAAGGAGAAGGAGTTTCAGGGTGGCCAGGCGCAGTTCCCTGCGGGAGAACTTGCAATACTTGATTGAGACGGAGTTGTTTGCAGTAGTTTTGTGCGTATATGGATGGAGCTTAGTGAGCTGGGGTGGTAGCAGGGCACACTGCACCCTAGTAAGAAGGTGTGGGTATAGTGTGGTGGGGTGAGCCCTAGGGGTGAGAATGTTGTCATGTAGACTGGTGCAAGTGTTGCTATAAGAGATTAAGTTTATAGCTATGCGGAGGGGATGGAAAGCAGGATGCAGGGAGCTGGAGCAATGGGGTGAGGGCAAGAAGGAGGAGAGGGAGGCAGGGGATAGTAGGGAAGGAAGGCATAGTTTGTGGAGGGGGGAAAAGAAGGAGCTGTGAGGAAGACTGTGGTAGCTATAGTAAAAATAAGAACAGAGGAAACCAAAAAAAAAAAGGGGGGCGTGGCAGGAGAGAGGCAGGGACCAATGGGTGTTAGGGGGAGTGGCCTGTGCCAGGGGTGTGGCAAGAGGGCTATTTAATAAATGGGGGGGGGGGGCGGTGAAAAACTACGGCAGAGTGCAATGCTAGTCAATGGGCACAGCAGCCCTGAGCTCAGTTTGAGTCGGCGGGCGCTGCAGCCAATCAAGGCCAGGCAGAGAGGGCAAGGATCAATCAGAGTAGAGCCCTGAGCGTGCTGGGCCAGTGGCGGCACACATGGCTTTCCTGGTCTGAGGAGGGCTTCCTTACTCATCACCGTGGATCCATGCGGAGGCCAGAGGATACAAGTACGGGGCGGCAGGTTCTGGGAGCCGCACCCGTGCCAACAGGGCCTCGTGGTAGCCCGAGTACAGGGCTCAGAATCCGTCACCGTGGATCCAGGAGGCGGCCAGAGGATGCAAATACAGGGCGGCAGGTTCCGGGAGCCGTGCCCGTGCCGACAGGGCTGGTGTAGTCCGAGTACAGGGCTCAGGATCAGTCACCGTGGATCCAGGAGGCGGCCAGAGGATGCAAGTACAGGGCAGCAGGTTCCAGGAGCGCGCCCGCATGGGGCTGTTGACCTCAGGCTGCAAGGAGGGGGGGTTCTTCACCAACACCAGGAAGCTTTTCTTCACAGAAAGAGTGATGGATGCTTGGAACAGCCTGCCCCAAGAGGTTGTGGGGGGGTCAACACTGTGGGGGGATTGAAGAATGCATGGGATAGACACAAGGGAGGCCTGACTACAAAGGGCGACAAGAGTGTCAAAACAGATCGAAAACAAATGGGCAAACTAGATGGACCTAGTGGTCCCCTTCTGCCGTCAACTTCTATGTTTCTAAGTGGACAAGTGAAAACCACTTATAAGAACACCACTGAAAAAGAAAGGCCTCCACTTCCTGCAGGTCTTATGGAACGGGAGACAGGGTAGGGTTTAATACCCAAGGCCTTGTGCTCCTTATGAGCATCGACCCCAGAGAGGTTACTGTAGGGGCAGGGGCCAGAGGGGCACTAGGCATGCAGCTGCAGCACCAGCCTCTAAGCCAGAGTAAAAACAAAACCACTGTGACAGTTCTGCTGCAGTCACCCAAGCATTGCCACTGGAGGGAAGGCTGGCTCACTACTTCCGGGAATGGTCAAAAATGACCACAGACAAGTGGGTCTTGGGAGTCGTGAGCCAAGATTTATTCCTAAAGTTCAAGGAATTCCCCAAAACTGCTGAAACCCAAATTTTTCCCCATCTCACACTCCAACAGAAATCTGCTGGAGTTGGAGGTAAAAAAAACTGCTGTTAGGAAAAACAGTGGAAGAAAGTCCCTGTCTGACAAAGGGGCAAGGGTCTGTTTTCCAGATACCTCCTAACCACAAAGAAAAATGGGGAGTGATGACCCATTTCAGACTTGAGAGATCTGAACAAACGGATAAAAAAGGAAAGATTTCAAAATGGTCACACTGGACTTAGTGATACCATCCCTGCAGTCGGGGAAACTGGTTGTGGTCTCTGGATCTGAAAGACACTTAACTTCCATATCCCAGTCAGACATTCACACAAAAAATACCTCACATTCCTGTTAGGGAACTGCCAGTACCAGTTCACATTCCTTGGGTCCTCCTCAGCACCAGGCATCTTCATAAAGTGCCTAGCTGTGTTGGCTGTACATCTGAGAAGCAAGCTGTAGTGGTTTTTCCCTATCTAGATGACTGGCTAGTTTCAGGAGAAACACGGCAGGAGACACAGTGCTCCATACAGTTGGTAAAACCCCACCTTAGAAAGCCTAGGCTTCTTGATAAACCTACTAAAGTCACAAACAGAGCCAGCCAAGTAGTGAACTTTATAGGCACAGAGCTGGATTCCCTGCAGGGGAAAGCTTTTTTTCCACAAACAAAGGTATCGCATCCGATTACCACTGCAAAATCCTTCACAGTAGGACAGTCAAGGTCTGCAAGGGATTTTCTACAACTCCTGGGACACATGGCCTCCTCCACAGCAGTGGTACCAGGGGCCAGGTTCCAGATGAGACACTCAGTACAACTTAAGAAACTACTGGTCCTAGAGGTGGGATCCTCTGTTCAAACTAGTGCCAGTCACAAACTTTAATAAAGGCACTAGGGTGGTTTGAAGGAAGAGAGCAACCTCAGAGAAGACATTCCTTTCCTACAACACTCAAGATGGCCGACAAGCTGGGCGCGCTGAAGGTTGCTCTTTTTGGCAACTAGGCTGTACTTTCATGTTTCTTTTTACCAAGATTTTATTACGGTTGATTGTTATGCTTTATTCTCGTTTTTCCCTTATGATTAGCTAAACTACCTCTTGAGTTGAGTTGAGTTGAGTTAGAGAGGGAAATTAGTGAGTTAGCTAGGTTTGGAATGTTACTGGGGCATTCAAGCCGACCTCGAAGTGTACACTGTGGCCGTTTTGATCGGTCTCGCTAACACCCTGCTATTTATTCTTTTACCATTTTTAGGAGCGATGTGCCCTGATTCCTGCATGCTGTGGCCCATTACTACTTTGTTGCTTGTGGCTGTGATTGGGAGACTAAATTTCCCAAAGGAAGCCCGTGGATTGAACTTTTTGGAAGGAAGCCTGTGGAGTGAAGCATTTGTGGATGAGTTTTGGACAGGAATACATTTGGAGCTGGAGCTGGTGGAATTTGTGGAAGAACTGTTGTGGGCTGGAATCTGCCTGTTTGGGGGGGCAGTTTGTTGGAGGCACGACTGGTGGCGTACCAAACTTTTTTTTTTCCTCTTCTCAATTGTGTAACCAGGAGTGGCACACTAAGCTGAAAGCTTGTTTACAGGTGCAACCTGGAAGCACAGGGAAGTTGCGACTTGCTCAGGGTCACACACAGTATGCATGTGGGGGCTGTGGGATTCAAACCCAGGTCTCCAGATTTGCAGCTCAAAGCCTTAAACCACTGCACTGTACTGCCTCCCACTTGACTCGGAGACTAGTTTGTCTCTGTACCAGGTTATTGTGAGATCATTATATCGAGGGGGTGGCCTGCTGCCTGAGTCTGTAATTGCCTGGGTGAACTGGGCATTAGATTGGCTGGGGAGTCAGCCACTAGGCCTGCTGTCTACCACGGCTTTCCTCGAGGCCAGCTAGTGGGCTGGTAACGGTGGGGAGTTAAGTCGGACATCTCTGGTGGCGGCCTCCACAGGATAGGGTCTCTTGGCCCTTGTTTTCTCCTGCCTGGAGCTGGATTACTGCCTGAAGACTGCTCTTTCCCACCTGGAGTTGGATTATTGCTCGAGGTCTGCTTTCAGAGGACGATGTTCTAATGGAAAGTGTCTACAACTATCTGGTCAGACTTTACAGTGCCTTCAGAAAGTATTCACCCCCCTTTGGATTTTGTCACATTTTGTTGTGTTTCTACCAGAATTTTTAATGCATTGAAATTATTTTTTCCCCCCTTGATTCGCACAGCATACTCAACAATTTAAAGGGCCAAAAATATTTTTATTGTGTAACAAAAATTTATGAAACATTAAAAACTGAAATATCTTGTTTACTCAAGTATTCACCCCCGAGTCAGTACTTTGTAGAAGCGCCTTTGGCAGCAATTACAGCTTTGAGTCTTCTTGGGTATGTCTGTATCAGCTTTGCACATGTGGATTTGGGGATTTTCGCCCATTCTTCCTTGCAGATTTGCTCAAGTTCTGTCAAGTTGCATGGGGAGCGTCGGTGATCTGCAATCTTTAAGGTTTTCCACAGATTCTCAATGGGATTCAAGTCTGGGCTTTTGCTGGGCCACTTAAGGACATTCACCTTCTTGTTCTGAAGCCACTCCAGTGTTGCTTTGGCTGTATGCTTGGGGTCGTTGTCCTGTTGGAACGTAAATCTTCGCCCCAGTCCAAGGTCTGTTGCAGACTGATGCAGGTTCTCCTCAAGGATGTGCCTGTATTTGGCTCCATTCATTGTTCCCTCTATCCTGACAAGTGCCCCAGTCCCTGCCTCTGAAAAGCATCCCCATAACATGATGCTGTCACCACCATGCTTCATAATAGGGATGGTGTTACATGGGTGATGAGCTGTGTTCGGTTTGTGCCAGGCATAGCGCTTTGCATTCAGGCCAAAGAGTTCAATTTTTGTTTCATCAGACCAGATAATCTTTTGCCACATGGTCTCAGAGTCTGCCACGTGCCTTCTTGCAAACTTCAGGTATGCTATTATGTGGCCTTTTCTCAGGAGTGGCTTCTGTCTAGCCACTCTCCCATAGAGGCTACATCTGTGAAGTGCTGCAGAGATTGTTGTCCTCTGGACAGGTTCTCCCATCTCAGCCATGGAACTCTGTAGTTCTGTCAGGGTGGTCATTGGGTTCTTGGTCACTTCCCTGACCAAGGTCCTTCTTGCCCGGTTGCTCAGTTTGGGAGGATGGCCTGCTCTAGGAAGAGTCTGGGTGGTTCCGTAATCTTTCCATTTCCTAATGGTGGACTTGACTGTGCTCCTGGAAGCTTTCAACATCCTGGAAATGTTTTTATACCCCTCCCCAGATCTATGCCTTCTCACAATTCTATCACGGAGTTCTATGGACTGCTCCTTGGTCTTCATGGTAGAGTTTCTGCTCTGACATGCACTGACAACAGTGGGACCTTGTATAGACAGGTGTATTTCCTCTGAAATCATGTCAACCATTTGAACTGACCACAGGTGGACTCCATTCAAGTTTTAGAGTGATCTCACAAGGAAATTGGATACACCTGAGCTCAATTTGGAGTGTCATAGCAAAGGGGGCGAATACTTATCAAATCGAGACATTTCAGGTTTTTATTTTAGATTACATTTACAAAAAATTCCAGAAGTTTCATTCCACTTTGACATTACAGAGTAATTTGTGTAGATACGTGACAAAAAAATCCCATATAAATGTATTTTAATTTGAGTTTGCAACATCACAGAATGTGACAAAACCCAAGGGGGGGTGAATACTTTCTGAAGGCACTGTATATTTTCCTTTTAAAATGATTTTGTTGGGTAGTGAGCGTGTCTTTTCATTTTAAGATACCCCAAGTAGTGAGAGATCCTGGGGGTCTAAGTATTTGCCATCATGCTGTTTTCTTTTATACCCTAGTGAAAGGAGGTGTTTTGTTAATGGCCCTAAATTACAGTTATTTGTTCAGTTTCTTTTTTTCCCTGTGACTTAGACCTCTTCATGCGGACACTTCCTTTGTGGCAGATACTATTTTGTCACCTGGATTTGAAGCTTTAACACTGAACTTTGCTGTCGTCCAGGACTTAAATGTTTTGGATCTGGAAACCTATAAATATTTGGTTTTCAAAATTTTAATTTTTATTTTAAGTGTTATAGTTTTATTGTATGAGTAGGGGAGGTGATTAGTTTAATTTATTTCTGTGTAAATACTCCCTCAAGTGAGAATTGTCGGGTAGTTGATTTGTTTTCAATTAGGGTTATGCTGGGTTGGGTTTTATTCCTAGAGGTTTTTTTTTTTTTTGCTTGATTTGGTGTCTCATTTGATTTAGGCCCATAATATGTGTCGGAGGCCTGCTCGCTGGGTTATGTGCTAATCACCCTCTGCACCCTTTCCCTCCCTTTTAGAGTTTTCAACTTATCAGCACTGTAGAGTGCTGGGCCTTGCCCGTGGGGGTGGGGGGCATGAACTGCGGTGGGTGAATGAGTGGGGCTCTCGCATTGAGGTTGTTAGGCCCAGAAGACGCCCTGGGGCGAAATGGGCTCTAAATCATGGTTCTCCATGTCTGGTCCCCATACTCAAGGGCACCACCATTTTTGGTGGGCAGGTAGCCGGGGCAGCCCTGGAGACCCGTCCAACTTGAGCGGTGTTATGCAATGCCAGATCTATAAAAATCAAGACAGCAATTAGTGCAGATCTTGCTGGGCCAGCAGATGTGGCTTGCATCACCAAGACCTGGCTGGATAAAAATTCTGGCCCCACGTTGGAGGCTGCAATTCGAACGGCACTCGGTGATGCAGTGTTCAAGATTGGGGGTTGCGGTCTGTTTCAAGACCGAATTGGGCCTCACTAGTGTACCAGTTGAGGAGGCTGGGTCATTTGAGTGTACTGTAGTAGCAGGTGTAGGCAGTGGGATAGCAGTCATCTACAGCCCACCCGGGGATGAGAAGCGATTCCTCCAGGAGTTAGTGGACTTCGTCATCGATATGGCGTTTTGAGTCACCTAGGCTGATGGTCCTGGGCGACTTCAATGCCTGGGTCGATGACGAACTCACAATTTGGACAACACTTCCTCCAATTGATGAAATCACTGCGCCTTACACAGATCGTTACCTCTGCTACTCATAAACACGATCACTCTCTTGACCTGGTTTTCCTCGTGGGAATTGAAGCATCTGATTTGGGGGTGGAACCAGTTGGATGGTCCAGTCACTACACTGTGGGGTTCAGTTTTTGTGCCCCCCTTCGTAGACCTGCCCTTGTAGAGATGGTCAGATACCGCCCATTACAGGATGTTAGCCCTGAAGGCCTAGCGGCAGTACTGGACCTATCGGAGTTTCCTGTTGCAAGCAGGAGCCCAGAGGCACTGGTCCTGGCCTATAATAAGGTCGTGACCACGGCCCTGGACTCTTATCACTCCTGTCTGTTTTTGTCCTCTCTCCCTTCGCCCTCGGTCCACCTGGTTTGATGGAACCTTGAGGGAGATGCAGCGACTGGGATGAAGGTTAGAGCATTGCTGTCAGAAATCTGGCCTGGATGTCGACCACCATAGATTGTTAGATCATTATCAAGTCTATCAATCAACAATCTCCTGTAAAAAGGCAGAGTTCCTGTCCGGGGAGATTGCTGCCACTTCGAACAGGACCAGCTCAGCTCTTTCGAACTGTGGAGTGACTGTGCAACCCAGCCTGTCTGCGGCTTCAAAGTGCTTTTTCACAGTTGGAGTGTGATGAACTCACTCAGTTCTTTGCAGATAAGGTGGCAGACAGAGCAGAGAGCCGAGTGGCATGCTGTATGGGAGGCGCTATTGATTGGTGCAGGGTTACTATCCCCCATCTCTCCTGGAGTTTCTTTGATCGACCGGAGTTCATGGATATTATGCGGATTGTCAAGGGTATGCCCCTGCGTGCTGTAGTTTGGACCCAGGCCCAACATCCCTGATTATAAGGTGTTGTGACATCGTCGGCCCGGTCATGGCAGGGATAGTCTGGTGCTTTCTTGAGTCGGGTGAGTTTCCTATCTCCCTGAAGGAGGCGGTGGTGACACCCCTCCTGAAGAAAGCTTCTCTGGACCCAGACTGCCTTGCTAACTACAGACCTGTCTCTAACCTTCCCTTTGTAGGGAAGGTGATTGAGAAGGTAGTGGCTGTACAGCTGGAGGACCATTTGACTATCCTTCGCATCTATGAACCCCTCCAGTCTGGTTTTCGAAAGAGGCGTAGTACCGAGACTGTGCTGGTTCGGGTGTTCAGTGATCTCCTGATGGTGAGAGATTGAAAAAGCCACTCCATCTTGGTACTCTTGGATCTCTCTTCAGCTTTTGACACCGTAGACCATGGGATGCTGCTTGAGCGCTTGAGGTTCATCTGTGGCCTGACTGGTACAGTCCTCAGATGGTTTAAGTCCTTCCTCATTGGCAGAACTCAGAGGGTGGTATTGAGGATTTATTCCTCCGACCCCTTCTCTCTGTCATGTGAGGTTCCTCAGGGCTCAGTGCTGTCCCCCATGTTGTTCGCAGTGTACATGCTGCCCCTCTGAGACATTGTAAGACTGTATGGGCTGAGGTTTCACTGCTATGCTGATGATACCCAGCTCTACCTGTCTTTTACATCTGACTAGGATAGTGCGCTCATGGTCTTAATAACTGCCTCACTGAAATCCAGGATTGGATGAATGCCAGCTGGCTAAAGTTGAACTCTGATAAGACTGAGGTGATGGTTGTGGATCCAAGTCACTGGGTAGAGGGGACAGGAGCTGTTCAGCTTACAGGTCTTTTTCCTAGGGGTCTCCTAGCTTCTTACCTCTGAACAGGTGCGAGACCTGAGGGTGCTGCTTGACAATGGGCTGACACTACGATCTCCAGTGTCGGCCGTTATCAAGTTGTCCTTTTATCATCTTAGGAATATCACCAGGATTAAGTACCTAGTTCCACCCGGTGACCTTCCCATGCTGACCCATGCCTTTGTAACCTCGCACCTTGATTACTGCAACTCCCTCTACCTAGGGTTATGAGGGGTTGATATCCGCCGCCTGCAGCAGGTGCAGAATGCAGCAGCCCAGTTGTTGACTGGGACTTCCTGGATCTGTCATATTACACTGGTACTGCGCAAACTGCACTGGCTGACGATTCTGTGTCGGATCACCTTTAAAGTTGGATTACTGACTTATAAGGCTCTACATGGACTCTGCCCTGACTATCTGAAAGAGTTTCTGTCCCCCTACTGCCCCAGGCGACCACTCCGTTCGGCTGATGAAGAGTTGCTAGAGATTCCAAGGGTATTTTTAAAATCACCTGGGGCCCGTGCATTCATGTATGCAGCTCCTGCCCTTTGGAATTCTCTACCATGGCAGCTTCATGAGTGCACAACCTTGGGAGGTTTTAGACAGACATTAAAGACATTTTTGTGGCATCAGGCCTATCCCAGTTAAGTTCTCTGATTTTTTTATTTTTTATTAACTATCTGTTTTATATTGCTATACTATTTTATCCTGTATTTGTTGTAAAGCGCCTTGACAGCTGAAAGGTGCTAAATAAATAAAAATTATTATTATTATAAGAACTCACCCACAAGCATTATCACAACAGATGCCTCACTCCTAGGGTGGGGTGCCCACCTGGAGGACCTCACTGTGAGTGACACTTAGAGCACACAGAAGACCCAGGAACATATCAGACTCCTGGAGCTTATGGCAGTGCTACTAGTAATGCAGGCTTTTTCCTTCTGGATACAGGGTCAGTCTTTTCAAATCAGAACAGCAACACTACGATGTATTACATAAAACAAACAGGGAGGAACAAGATCCTTGAGACTATGCACAGACGCTGTGAAGATCTGGAACCTTGCCTATTCCCTGGATGTAGATCTATCTGAAGTACATCTACCATGAAAAGACATCTTCCTTGCAAACTCTACGCAGAATCAGCCAGGGAAACCACAAGTGAACTCTGAACCAGCAGGTGTTGGCATCAGCATTCAGAAGATGGGGTATACCAGAAATGGACCTGTTTGCTTCCTAGAAGAACAGTCTGCTCCCACAATTCGTTTGCAGTTCCCCAGCAATTGGGACAGTGCCAGAAGATGCCCTAGGGAGGTTCCTGTGTGCCTTCCTTCCATTCCCATTCTTGCAGAAGGTACTCAAAAAGCTCAGGAGGGAGCCAGCAGCAATGATTTTGATAGCACCAGTCTGGACCAGACAAGCTTGGTACTCTGTGCTGCTGAGCCTGTCCAGCAGGGCTCTCATCAACTTGTGAAACAAAAGAAATACAGCACTTCATGAGACGGTTCACTATTAGCACATTTATTACAGTGTTCTAAGCATCCACAGAAAAATTCCTCAACACTTCGAGGTTACAGTCCCTCTTCTTCAGGGGGTGGAATCACAAGAAAACAACCACATTTAAATAGCACTTCATGGCATGACGTAATGTAAACATTTAAAGTTGCACTAAAGTGCACTAAACATAAAGTAGTCAAAGACACAAAAGTTGATCACAAAATGTATTTACAAAATATCCCTTTCATAAAAGGGAGACCCTTTGTTCAAACAGCATGAAGTCTTGCTGTATTCTGACATATGCAGTTAGGTCCTGCCTTTCAACTGCCCCAGAGAACAAAGAGTTGAACTTTCCATGGCCAGCATGGAATATTCACCACGAGCTCGGTTGAAGCCCCTGTCTGCTGTTGTTTAAACTCCAACCGTCAGATTCTTTACTCCACCTCACTGAACAGTCGCTCCGGAGATTTCTCCTCTGCTCGGTTCAAAAAAGTCAGTTGAAGTGTCGGTTTTTTTCCCACTTGGTTTCTACCGAATTGCTGGTACCGATCAGTCAGTTCAAGTCTCTGTCTGTGGTACCGTGAGTACTAGATAGGTTTTCTGTGTAGTTTCTATGTGGAACTTGTAAATTGTGGATCGGATCAATTTTCAGGTAAAAAAGTTTTATAATTCACTTAGAGTGTGGTAACCAGTCCGTATCGGTTCTAAAAAAAAAAAAAAAAAAAAAAAAAAAAGGATTTTATTATGTTTTTTTCCAAGACCCGTGACACGGTCAGGAACCGATAGGGGAGTCTTGCCTGGTGGATTGCCGAAAAAAGGGTACATTTTGGTTAGGAATGGCCATGTCTGAGAAACCCAAGGGAAAAAAAATGGGCCCACTGGGTTTCAACACTGCAGTGTATGTGGGGAAGTCTTTGCCAAGGCTGATCCCCACACCACCTGTGTTTATTGTCTGGGGTTTGACCACCTCAATTCAAACTGCCAAATTTGTAAGAATTTTCCCAAATCTACCCTGGAAAAGAGAGATTAGGTAGACTGAGGGAAAGGGAGGCAGAGAAGTCCGCTGACCCGGATGGCCAGCCCGGTTCGGTTTCGACCGAACCAGAAGGAGTGCCCTCTGACCAGGGCGATACTTCGGGGAAAAAGGAGAGCCGATTCAGAGGAGTCTGTTCCAGTAAAAGGAAAAAGAAAAGATAAATCGTCCAGTTCAGACCCAGAAATTCATACTCCGACCACCGATGAGATAGCCAAGACGATAATGATAGTGCAGTCGCTTACTTCATTTCCGACCGAACCGGCACCATCTGGAAGGGGTTCGGTGCGGTTGATTCAACCGGTTCCGGATTACACTTTGCAAGAATTTTATGAACCGGAGGAGGAGGAAGGAGAATATGAGGATGATGATGATGATGGTGATTATGAAAGTCTGGATGTGCCTACTGACCCGGACATCTCCCCAGACAGACCTTCGGATGTTTCTCCTCCTAGGCTTTCTGAGTCCCCTTCCCACTTTATGTTTTACAAGAAAGTGGCTGAGACCCTCCAGCTTCCTGTGGAGGAAGCAGTAGAGGATCAGAAGGAGCCTGATTTTGTTGAGATGATGGACATCCCAGAGTCCAGGAGACTGTCTCTTCCCCTCCACAAATCCTTT
This sequence comes from Neoceratodus forsteri, assembly GCA_016271365.2. Classification (NCBI taxonomy): domain Eukaryota; kingdom Metazoa; phylum Chordata; order Ceratodontiformes; family Ceratodontidae; genus Neoceratodus; species Neoceratodus forsteri. The sequence goes on along the minus strand of CM057456.1, from coordinate 1,777,872,307 downwards.
GGGAAACAGACACATAAAATTCTTAAGACTCCTAATTCCTTACCTCCTGTGGACAGACTAATGGACAAGAGGTATACTCTTTCAGGCTCAGACACGGAGTTCCTTTCCCAGCAATGCAGCCATGTTGGGGTAGTGCAGGCTGCTGCCTGTGATAAGGCAAGTATCCCTTTGGCATCACACCCCCCAGACAAGGACTCCAGGAAGATTGATGCCATGGCAAAGAAATGGTACATGGCAGCATCTTTGGGACTCAGGCAGGCTAACTATATGGCCAACACAGCTAGATACCAGAAGTCCAGGTGGGACACTCTGCTTGCTCTAGCTAAACAGGCCCCTGACCAGCTTGCCAAGGAGCTGGAGCAGGTGGCTGCAGATGGGATTGAGGCATCCAAAGCACAATTTCATGCTGCTGTGGACGCCAGTGATGTTTCATCAAGAGTCATGGCTACATCTGTGGCTCTTCGAAGGATGGCTTGGCTCAGATGTACTAGCCTATCACAGGATACCTAGGCTAAGGCCATAGATTTCCCTGTTATTGGTAATTCTCTGTTTGGGGAGCAGACAGAGAACTAAATGAAAAAGATGGACGAGTACAGGACCACTTACAGGAGTGCTCAGGCCAAAGAAAGGCAAGCCACTCCTCAAAGGCAGCAGTCCAGGGGCAGGCCTTTCCAAAGGCCTTTTTACCAAGCGCAGGCCTCCTCTTCTTACTCTGAGGGGGTTCTTTAGAGGGAGAGGCAGACGCGGGGATGAGCAGGCCTGCATCCACCCCCTCAGCCTAAAGCCCCTGCCAAGCAGACACCCTGATGGGTCTGCCCGGGCCGATTCTCCCATACCAGTAGGGGCAGGCTGGCTTACTTTGTCCAGGACTGGAAGTCTCTAACATCAGACAAGTGGGTCCTGGAAGTAGTAAGCCAGGGACTGGTTCTCAGCTTCAAAAAATTTCCCAAGATGAGAACCAGATCCTTTCCACCTGCAAATCCATCAGAGACCTTTGCCTTAGAGGCAGAGGTTTCTTCCCTCCTAGCTCTCAGAGCTATAGAGAGGGTTCCCACCCTTCACAAGGGCAAGGGATTGTACTCCAGGTACTTCCTAACCCCCCAAAAAGACAGGAGAATGGCGGCCCATCCTGGACCTAAGATATCTGAACAAACACCTTTTAAAACCAAAGTTCAAAATGGTGACTCTGGAAATAATCCTTCCCTCTCTAAGGCCAGGGGACTGGCTAGCCTCCCTGGACCTCAAAGATGCCTATTTTCACATTCCCATCAGGTGCTCCCACAGAAAGTACCTTGGGTTCGAGTTGCCCTCAGACCACTACCAATTCAGAGCAATGCCCTTTGGCCTAACATCAGCCCCAAGGGTTTTCACAAATGCCTGGCAGTAGTGGTTTCTTTCCTAAGGAGAAAAAAGATCTCCATCTTCCCATACTTGGATGACTGGCTCATAGTAGGTCAGTCTCCAGACCAAGTCAAGTCACATTTGCAAGTGACCCAGCAAGTGCTCACTTCCTAGATTCCTTCTCAACCTCCCAAAGTCAGTTCTCGAACCAGTACAGCTCCTCACCTTCATAGGGCAGAGCTGGATACAGTAAAGGCAAGAGCCTTCGTTCCCCTGGAAAGGGCAAGGACCCTCATGGAACTGGCCTCTTCATTCACCCTTCAGGTGTCTTGACCAGCAAGGCATTTTCTTCAGCTTCTGGGTCACCTGGCAGTTTCCACAGCTTCCACAGCAGTGGTCCAAGGAGCAAGATTCCAGATGAGGGACATTCAGTTCCACTTAAGAGCCTTCTGGTCCCAAAGAAAGAATTCCCTTACCAAACTAGTCCCAGTGACTCTAACCCTGATCCAGGCCTTGCAATGGTGGCAGGATCAGGACAATTTGAGACAAGGGGTTCCTTTTGTCACTCAGTGATACTCACCACAGATGCTTCCCTGCTGGGCTGGGGTGCCCATCTGGGGGATCTTACCACCCAAGGACTGTGGTCACCTCAGGAATCTCTGCTTCACATCAGTCTCTTGGAACTCAGAGCAGTGTTTTTGGCACTGCAAGCTTTTTCCAACTCTGTGCAGAACAAGGTGGTCCAGGTCAGAACAGACAACACCACCACCATGTGGTACATCAACAAGCAGGGCGGCACTCGGTCCACGGCCTTGTGCACAGAAGCAATGAAGTTGTGGTCCCTGGCCTATTCCCTGCAAACCTCTCTGATAGCATTTCACCTCCCAGGGAAGAACAATGTCTTAGAAGATGCTGTGAGCAGAATTTCCCAGGGCCATCATGAATGTACCCTAGATCCTCTAGTTTTGAAAGTGATTTTCTTGAGATGGGGCACTCCAGAGATAGATCTCTTTGCAGCCCCAGACAATCACCAACTTCCTCTCTTTTGTTGCAGACCCCCAGTCTTGGGCTCAGTCCCCCTGGATGCTCTGATCCTGAATTGGGAAGGGAAATTTCTGTATGCTTTTCCCCCCCTTCCCTCTCCTGTTCAGAGTGTTAGTCAAGATAAGGTCACAACCATCAAAGTGATTGATTGCTCCAGACTGGGCCAGACAGCCCTGGTATCCCCTGTTGCTGTCCCTAGAAGTCCACCTTCCCCTGTCTCTTCCCAGGAATTACAACCTGTTGTCACCCTCTCAGGGGAGGATTTGGTACCGGAATCTTCGGTCTCTCAATCTCAAGGCATGGCTCTTGAAGAGTTAGTTTGCTGATCTGCATCTTTCCCAAGGGGTTCTGGATATCCTTAAGGCTTCTTGAAAGCCTTCCACCAGGAAGACTTACAACTCTAAATGGAAAAGATTTAGCATTTGGTGTTCTAAGATTCTGATGAGTTGCCTACGCTTCTGGACTATATGGTCCATCTTAATGGCCTAGGCCTTAGGCCAGCTACCCTTAAAGTACATTTGGCAGCTGTTTTGGCTTTCCTGTCAGTAGGCAAGCCATCCCCCTGTCAGCCCATACTGTGTTTTGTAAGTTCTTCAAGGGATTGCTTCATACCAGTCCCCCATTTAGGGCTCCTGCTTCTGCTTGGGACCTTAATGTTTGCTTTGCTTAGCTTATGCAACCCCCCTTTGAGCCTTTGTCCTCTGCAGAGCTTAAGTACTTGACTTGGAAAACTGTGTTTTTGGTGGCCATTACCTCTGCCAGGCGTATCAGTGAATTGCAGGCCCTGTCAGTGGAACCTGATTTCATCTCTTTCCATAGAGATAAAGTGGTCCTAAGAAATAACAGAAAGTTTTTGCCTAATGTGGTTTCAGATTTCCACCTCAACCAGTCTATGTCTCTCTCTGTTTTCTTCACTGACCATTCCTCCTCTGGAGAGAGGAGGCTACATAGCTTGGATGTTAAAAGAGCCCTTAGCTACTACATAGAGCGTACCAAGGGTCACAGGTTTGACTCCCTCTAGTTGTTCCTTACATATGGAGAAGTTGGTAAGGGCAAACCTGCCACTTAGAGATCTATTACCAGGTAGATTGTTTCTTGTATACTATTCTGCTATTAAAAACTTGGTAGAACTCCACCCTCAGGCCTGAGGGCTCATTCCACTAGAGGTACAGCTGCTTCCCTGGCTGCAGTCTGGGATATTCCTCTCTTAGAAATTTGTCAAGCAGCCACCTGGAAAACAGTCCATACTTTCACCAAGCATTACTCTCTGGATATCCAGGCTAAGAGTGATGCTTGGTTTGGCACAGCAGTACTTCAGAGTCTGTTTCCAAAGTAGGTTCTGTCCCTCCTCCATGGAGGTACTGCTTGGTAGTCTGCAGTAGTCTGAATACAGCAAGACATCATGTTGTTTAAAGAAAAAATTACTCACCTTAGTAATGTTGTTTCTTCTAATGGAGTCTTGCTGTATTCTGACCTCCCCCCGCCTCCCCTCTCAGAACCTAGTTTTTGGGATGTGGGTGGGTGGGCAGGAGCAGTGTTGGCACCCTAGGGGTGTCCCTTTTTCACCCTCTTTTATTTTGGGTGAGTGATTGTGTTTTGGGATGTGTTTTGTTTTTGGGTTTCCTGACTTGAGTCTTCTTTTTGAAACCAAAAAACACTTTTATATAGATATAGTTGCCAGTTGGCTAGTTTTGAGTTTTACAGTTTCCACACAGAACTTCTAGTGAGTATTGCTCTTAAAGATCTGACAGTTGGAGTTTAAACAACAGCAGACAGGGGCTTCAACCGAGCTCGTGGTGAATATTCCATGCTGGCCATGAAAAGTTTAACTCTTTGTTCTCTGGGGCAGTTGAAAGGCAGGACCTAACTGCATATGTCAGAATACAGCAAGACTCCATTAGAAGAAACAACATTATTAAGGTGAGTAATTTTTTCTTCAAAAACATCAGCATTTCGTATAAGTGTGATAAATACACATGTAAAGTGCACAATATACAAAAGTGAAATGGCAGCAGTGAGGGAGGGGGAGCAGGAGGTTAGGTGCCTACCCGGCACCACGGCTAGGAGGGATGGAAAGTGGTTCCTTCTGATCGCTAGGGAGGCAGGATGGGAAGGATAGCTGGATGTCATTGTCCACCTAGGGACAAATGACCTGGCTAGGGACGAGGCTAGTGTAGTGCAGGAGTTCAGGGAGTTGGGTAGGAGTCTTAGGCAGGTAGCATGCTCAGTGGCCTTTTCTGAGGTGTTGGCTGTCTACAACAGGGGGAGGATAGGGTACTTGATACCAGGAGCTTCAACACATGGTTGAAGGAGTGGTGCAGAGAGTTGGGGTTCAGCTACATTGGGGACTGGGGTTCCACATGGAGGGATAAAGGCCTATACAGGGGTGATGGCCTGCATCCATCTGGAGGTGGGCATACCAAAGTCCACAGTAGATGGTTTAGATACTACATTGGTGAGCATTTAAGCTAGCCAAGGGGGGGGGAGGGGTGGCAGAAGGAAGCAGGGAGACTTAAACTGCCCACCCCCCTGAATGTTGAAGTAGTCAAGAGGGAGAACCCCAATGAAGGGAAATCCCCAAAGGTAACTAAGAACAGGAACAGCAACAGCACAATGGTAGAAATGAAGTGGAAATGGGATGATGGCAGAGGAGGTAAAGAAAGTAGGCAAGAAGGAAGAAAGGGGGATGAAAAGAAGGGAGGGAACATAATTTGTAAGGCCATGTGTGCAAAAGCTCAAAGTCTGGGAAATAAAATCCCGGACCTGGTGGCCATTATGGCAGAGGCTGACCTGGACATTGTCACTATTTCCAAGTCATCGTGCAATGAGAACCATGACTGGGATATTGTCCTACCATGCTATACCATGTTCAGGAAGGACAGGGTGGGTAAAACAGGGGGGAGGAGTGGTTCTTCATGTGAGGGATAGCATTAAAAGCAACTGAAATGCAGGGAATACAGAGAGGGGAAGAGGCACTATGGGTAACCTTAGAGATGTATGGAGTCGCTGTTCGCACAGGCGTGATCTACAGATTTCCAGCACAAGGGGGGAGATTGACAAGGTTCTGGTGGAAGCCATCCAAAAGATGGCAACTAAGGGAGAGGTGTTGTTGGTGGGGGACTTCAGTTTGCCAGATGTAGATTGGAGGATCACAACTGCACCTTCAGCTAGGAACAGACATATCCTGGACTCCCTGCAGGGGGGACATTTCTCAGGCAACTAGTAAGAGAGCCCACTTGTAAGGAAGAAATGTTGGACCTTGTACTTCCTAACAGGGACAGTGTTGCAGATGTCATAGTGGGTAGCCACCTGGGGACCAGTGATCACCATATGGTGTTGTTCAGTACAAATACTGTGGCAGAGTTGAACCACACAAAGGCGACGGTCCTGGACTTCAGGAGGGCCGACTTTACCAAGATGGAAGAATGCCTCAGGGATACCCTGGCAGGGGGACAGGACTTCAGTGGAATGGAGGAACAGTGGGCAAAATTAAGAGGCCATAGTGAAGTTAGCAGATCTCTGCAGTAGGCAAGTTGGCAAAAGCAAGAGGAAAAATAAACCGCTATGGTTCTCCAAAGAAGTGGTTGGGAAGGTTATGGCAAAAAGTATTCAGGAGGTATAAGAAGGCACAGAGGGAGGAGGATAGGGAAGTGCATCAAAAGAAGCATGGGGAGGCAGGGAAAGTAGTCCGGAGCACAAAGGCACAAACGGAGGAGAAAATAGCTGATGTTATGAAGGAAGGGGACAAGACATTTTTCAGGTATGTAAACGAAAGGAGAAAGACTAGGGAGGAATTGTAAGGCTAAGGAGGGAAGTGTGTGTGTGTGTTGTGTGTGTGTGTGTGTGTGTGTGTGTGTGTGTGTGTGTGTGTGTAGGAGGACCAGGAAAAGGCAGATATCCTGAACAAATATTTGTGTTCAGTATTCACAGAGGAAGAGGAAGGTGGGGGACTGCAGTTAAGAAACAGGAGCATCAAAGGAAGTGAGGTGGACACCAGCCCTTTTACAGAGGAGAGAATCCTGAAGGAACTCACAAACCTGAAAGTGGATAACGCAATGGGACCAGATGGGGTACATCCAAGAATATTGAAGGAGCTTACAGAGGTGCTGACTGCACCACTGACAGCCCTGTTCAACCACTCTCTGGAGATGAGAGTGGTTCCAGAGGACTGGAGGAGGCAGATGTAGTCCCACTTCACAAAAGAGATAGCAGTGAGGAGGCTGGCAACTACAGGCCAGTCAGCCTGACTTCGGTGGCAGGGAAATTAATGGAATCCCTACTGAAGGAAAGGATTGTGGAATATCTAGAATTCAGCAGCTTATAGAATCCAAGGCAGCATGGATTTACGTGGGGGGGGGGGGTGGTCATGTCAAACAGATCTGTTAGATTTCTCTGATTGGGTGACAAGGACGTTATATCAGAGTGGAGTGGTGGACATGGCCTACCTAGATTTCAGTAAGGCCTTCGACACTGTTCCACATAGGAGACTCTTAAACAATCTGGGCAGCCTGAGAGTGGGTCCTAAGGAGGGAAACTGGGTAAGAAATTGGTTGGGAGACAGGAGACAGAGGGTGGTGGTAAACAGAGTTCACTCTGATGAAGGGAGGGTAACCAGCAGGGTGCCGCAAGGATCAGTACTGCGACCAGTCCTCTTTAATGTCTTTATTAGCGACATTGCAGAGGGGTTAGAAGGAAAGGTACTGTATGCCTTTTTACAGATGACACAAAGATCTGCAACAGGGTAGACACCCCGGGGGGCCGGGGGGGGGGTGAAGAGGTATTTAAGGAAGCTTGAGGAGTGGTCAGGAGCATGGCAACTAAATTTCAATGCAAAGAACTGCAAAATCATGCACTTGGGGCACAGGAACCCAGGTGCTGAGTACAAGATGGGGGAATGGTATTGGCAACCACCAAACAGGAAAGATACCTGTGTGTAATCATATCTGATGACTAACGGTGGCCAAGCAGTGTGACAGGGCAGTGGGGAGAGCCAGTGGGATGCTGAAGTGCACAGGAAGGGGTATCACCAGCACAGTAAGGAGGTGGTGTTACCGCTGTACAGATAGTTGGTTAGACCTCATCTAGAGTACTGTGTCCAGTTCTGGAGACTGCTTCTTCAGAAGGGCATAGGCAGAGTAGAGGCGGTCCAGATGAAGGAAAATAAAATGGTGCAGAGTCTGCACTAACAGCCATGTGACGAGACTAAAGGACCTCATTATGAGCATGCTAGCAGTGCCCCTGGCTGAGCTCTTCACAAAATCACTGGAAAGTGGGATAGTGCCTGAAGACTGGAAAAGGGTGACAGTGGTCCCACTTCACAAATCAGGGAACAGGGAGGAGGCTGGAAATTACTGCCCAGTGAGCCTCACATCGGTGGTAGGAAAGCTGATGCAGACACTGCTCAAACAAAGAATAGTAGCACGTCTGGAATCTAGCAGGCAACAGGACCCAAAACAGCATGGTTTCACAGCTGAAAGGTCGTGCCAGATGAACCTGGTCAACATTTTTGACTGGGTAACGAAGGCAGTGAACCAGGGTGGAGCGGTGGATGTGGTCTATCTAGACTTTAGTAAGGCCTTCTACTTGGTTTCACATAGAAGGCTGGTCAAGCTGGACCACTTTGGTGTGGGTAAGGAAGTGGTGGGTTGGGTGAGCAGCTGGCTGAAGGGAAGAACACAACCGGTACAGGTAAATGGCGTAGTATCTGCTGAGAGGGAAGTGACTAGCGGAGTGCCACAGGGGTCAGTGCTGGGGCCCCTACTCTTCAGTGTGTTCATAGCAGACATCGGAAACGGTTTGGAAAGAAAGGTGTGCCTGTTTGCAGATGACACCAGTATCTGCAACAGAGTGGACACCCCAGAAGGAGTCAAGAGCATGGAATCCGACCTGAGGAAACTCAAGGAGTGGTCAGACTCCTGGAAGTTGAAGTTCAATGCCAAGAAGTGCAAGATCATGCACTTAAGCAAAGGAAACCCCAAGATGCACTACTCCCGGGGGGGAGCAGCTAGCTTGCACCAACTAGAAGCAGGACCGGGGAGTCATTATTTCAGATGGCTGGAAGGTGGGGAAGCACTGCGAAAAGGCATCCCTAAAGGCCAGTGATACGCTGGGCTGCATAGGGAGGGGAATCACGAGTCGCAGAAGGGAGGTGGTGCTGCCACTTTACAGGGCACTAGTGCGTCCCCACCTGAAGTATTATGTGTACAGTACTGGAGGCCACACCTGAAAGACATCAGTAGGATTGAGATGGTGCAGAGGAGAGCCACAAAAATGATCCAGGTTTTATATCAAATGGCATATGAGAATATGCTGAGGGAGCTCAACATGTGCTCCCTGGAGCAGAGGAGGTGGGGGGGGGGCCCTGATTTGAGACTTTCAGATATATCAAGGGTATAAATAAGGTTGGGGTGCAGGAGTTCTTTCAGGAGAAGGAAAGCGTCAGAACTAGGACACACAAAGCTTGAATTAAAAAAAAAAAAAAAAAACTAGAGGACACGATATGAGGCTCAAGAGTGGGCGGTTCAGGGGCAGTGTTGGGAAGTTCTTTACTGAGAGGGTTGTCAACCCATGGATTTGCCTGACCCATAGAACTGGCTGCCCCGGGAAGTGGTGGAGGCCAAAACAGTGAATGGGTTCAAATACACCTGGGAAAGACAAGGGTATCATTTCACTGAAGGGGTTGTGGGGGGGGGGGAGGTTAGTTTTCATACTGGGCAGACTAGATGGAGCTTGCGGTCCCCTTCTGCCATCAGTTTATATGCACACCATGGAGGAAAGGTGGGAGAGGGGGGAAATGATGGAGACTTTCAAATACATCACAGGTAGAAATAAGGTATAGGAAGGTAGCATTTTTCAGAGAAAGATGTTTAAGAACAATGAGTCATGCTATGAAGCTGGAAGGGGTAGACTCAGTCTGCCGTTTTGCACAGCTGCCCTGGGGATTTCCAGGTAGCTTGCAGTGTTTGTTTCAATCCAATCAACTTTCCTCTGAGGCACATGTAACCCCTAGATGGCGCTATCCCAGGGGCTACTACCCCTGCCTGATTTGCCACTAACAGGTTGAGGGGCCTGGATCCGATGGCGGGTGCCTCCACCCAGAGGTCAGGGTTTGCAACAGTTAAACTAACTTGGTCACAGCCCTCTGGGACACTGCAACCCCCCTTTCTTCCCACTAGTGGCCCACACAATATATCAGAATTACCTTCACAGTATACCCCTACCTCCAGGACTGGTTCAGGCACTGGGACCCCCCTGTAAAATAAGATACAGTGCAACAATCACAGTACAATACTTTAACATAGACAAATACCTCAGACAGTATAACTTTGCTGAAACAAGCAGCTCTGATTTATTTAGGGGGGATATAACAAGGACAGGGGGAAATCAGGTTAATTAGCTTATCACTTTACTCATCTACCTATGGCTCTGTGCACAGGCCTATCCCTACCAGTTACTGTCTCTGGGTACCCAAGCCCTAGTGGCTAGTCCAAACTGTGGCAGCTGGCAGGGGCCCTTTCACACAGAGAAAAGAAAAATTAGTTAAACAGTCAGCAGTACAGTAATTCCATTTGGATTCAATGTGGCAATTCAACAGGGAGCGACCCTGAATTAGTACTCACGACCTCCAAACAAGATAGGGTCCTTCAGCGTCAGCAGGGCTACTCTTGAGCTCCACGAGACTCCTCGCACATTTATATGGCAAACTGCAACAGGCAAAAGTCCTTTATTGCCAGCAGGATTCACTTGAGCTACACAAGCCTCCTCACACATTTATATGGTAAAAAGAAAGTACTATACCAGGCAGGCTGCTTCTCTATCCCGATCGCAATTACTGCACAATACCCGGGAGAATACACAGCAGATTCAGTTCCTGACAGACTGAGTGCAATTCAGCAATTTCTCCAGTCTTCTACAGGGTGAGCCTGGTTTCTACTCTTCAGATATCCTTTGATTCTCTTCACAGGACGGATTCAGTCCTAACAAGCAGTTACACGAGCTGCAGACTGGAACTCGGGGCCTTACACACGTTTCCCGACTAAAACTGCACACCGAAAAAGCACAGGGCTCCTTCCCTCTTCACTGCCAGAGTTCAACTGAAACTCCAGCAGACAAAACCGGGCACTTCCTTTGAGTTCCTCCCAGTTCTTGGCTGGATTGGCTGTCACTCACAATAGACTGCCCCTGTTGGTCCAAAAAGGCACCGAAGTCTAAACTACATCTCCCAGAGTCACTGCCCATACAGTCCTCTTGTGGCTGGCTCAGATTACGAGTCCAAGTTCTGATTCGGCCCAAGGCACCATTTTAGAGCTACCTTAACCCACACTGATTGGTCCAGTTCAGCAGTTCAAAACTAGAATGGGAACTAGGCAAACACAGTTCTGACTGCAAAGAAAGCAGGTTAGACAAACTGTATTTTCATTATTACTCTAAATGATTTCTGGCAAACAGTTACATCTTTCAGATAGGTTCCTTGCACTCCTAGTGACTGCAAAATAGAGTGAATTGGCAGCAGCTCGAGTGGTACTCAAGCAGAAGCACACAGTCCCCCCCCCCCCATACAAACTAATTATGTCTGCAAGCAGACAGCTCTTAAAGAGATGGTACCAGAGGCTCTAAAAACACTCACTGATAAATGGCTTAAACGCCAAACACCATTCAGGCTTGGAGCATTCAAGCAAGTTCCTGGAAGTCTTTTGGGAACCCCCATTTGCAGGGGGGTTACACACAGTTTGTTGACTCTGTCTCAGGGCGGGATAATGTTCCCAGACCTAAGAACTCTATGCCTGAGGGCATGATTCTTGAGGAGTTAGAATTATGTAGCCTAAACTTACCAGAAGAGGTGGTGTGTGTGTGTGTGTGTGTGTGTGTGTGTGTGGAAGCTTTCCATAAATCCAGCAACAAGAAAAATATATGCCTTAAAATGGAAAAGATTTTTCATTCTGGGGTGTTCCCAGAAAGGTAATCCATATGCAGGCAGGCCTACCTGCAGTTCTGGATTATCTAGTGAGGCCTTCCACCCTGAAGATGCAGTTGGCAGGAGTTTCAGTTTACATATCAGCTGGCAAGAATAAGTTATTGGCCTCACAACCATTTTCAAAGGTTCTTTAAGGGTCTTAACTATTTGTGCCCTCCTGTGAGGGACCCTGCCCCACCCTGTGACCTAAACATATGGATTGCTCAGCGGATGGAAGCTCCCTTTGAGCATATGGCAACTGCTGACCTAAAGTATGCTATATGGAAAGCAATATTCCTAGCTTCTAGTACATCTGCTAAGAGGGTGTGTGAGCTACAAGTCCTCTACACAGAGCCAAATTACATTGTTTCATAGGAATAATGTAGTTGTAAGGACCAATAGGATATTCCTCCCTAAGGTGGTGTCAGAATTGCACCTTCATCCAGTATTTGCCCTCCCTGTGCTTCTTACTGAACATTCCAGTACAGGGGAACAAAAACTCCATTGCGTGGATGTAAAGAGGGCGCTACACTACTGCCTGGACTGCACAAAAGATGTAAGGTCAAGCAGCACTCAGCTTTTTATCACCTATGGTGAAGTGGGGAAAAGGGTAAACCAACAATTAGGAGAACTCTCTGTGTTGAATTGTCTCCAGCAGGGCCAGATTAAGGCATAGTCAACATAGGGACTGCATAGGGCACTCACCTACCAGCCCCCCCCCCCCCAGCAATCACCAAAATATATTTAATACGTACCTTTTTCTTTTTGCCTGAGCTGCATTTTGTTTGTAATGGACTTGGCTGCTGAGTAATCTGAGCGAAACAGGAGCTGAGCTGTGATGCGACTCTTATATCCCTGATTATGTGATAAGTACAGCTGATAGCTTTATGGGGATGCAGCCAGACTGACCTTTAAAGTGTAACATGCCCATTTGCTTTGCTTTGTGTTCCACTTCCTTGGTTTCCCAAGTTGCAAGAAGTGGCTGGAAAGATCCCCCAGTTGGTGTTCCTGATAGGGAGGGTGACTGATGCAAATCTTAAATATACCCCCTTGCAGTAGTTTGTCCACTACTTGCTTGATGTCTTGTGCATTTGAGGATGCCCCCATCATTTATATTGTATGGATCGGAGAGCCAGCAGAGGCTGTGTATTGGACTACCTGTTCCAAGTTCCAGGTGCCTCTCATTAGCATATGAATGTTCTATGACTAGCCCTAGCACTGGGTCACATAGTATAAAGGTAGAAATCCAAGTGTTTTGAGTCTACATGTTTTCCAGGTTCTTGGCTTGGGGCTGTAATGTATTTATTACTTTTTACACTCCTTCACTTGAAGTGGATTATCATTGTTACATGCAGTTCTCCTCTCAGGGAAGATTAGTAGGGAGGTCCCTGGTCGAGTTTAGATTGGGGCAATGAGGGTCTCGAAAATGATAATCAAAGTTATGAATAAAAGGAAAAAAAGTCCTTTAACAATACTGTATTGCAGTTTGCAAACTGTATGGCTAAGCCCAATATTTAGAACTAACCATAATACCATATTTTAATGACACAAGTATTAAAGAGGCTACAGTGCTATAGATAGGCTTACAATACCGACAAGGGCAGTGGTGGCCTTTAGATCATGTTTGTTTACTTTGTAGGCAATTGTACATGCTATGGGGCTTTATAAAATGGGCTAAAAAAAATCCCCCATCCTGATTGGCTACTACATCATCTGAGCCATGTCCTTATCAGATGATGTAGTAGCCAAATGGCACTACCCTTCACTCCTATGCCCCACAACACCACAGAATCTGTAAGCTGTGCCAGCCAAAAACAGAAACACAGGCTGGCATAGCTCACAGCGTGACATCCCTGAGACCGAGTGCCAATCTGCCCACCCCCCACCTCTTTCATACCACGCAACAGAACCTGTAAATAAAAACAGCTAAACATTTTTAAAAACTGCTTTTCCACATTTCCCATCAAAAGTCTCACCTCACCTCCACAAAACTGTCACCGAACTCATCACCACAGCACGTGCCGGCACAACGCACTTTCAGACAAATCCAGAATGTAAAAACAGTCACTCACCACAAAAGACCCCATTTTGCCCACACAATGCCACTGTAATATTTAAAAAAAAAAAACCTGCCGTTCGAGTCACAAACCGGAGCGTGATCTACAAAATCTGACTGTTTTACTTTCACAAACCTGAACCACCAGAAGCACTGTTTATGGTGGCTCCTGAGGGACACGCTCACTCCCAATCCACCTCGATCGATCTTACAGGCAACAGGCTTGCTCCCCATGCTGGTTCATGCTCTGACTCTCTCCTTTTATAAAAAAAAAAACACAGAAAAAAAAATAAGCAAAATAATTATTCTGTCTTTGTGCCACCACCACAGTTTTTCTGAGTCCGACTATGGCGAGGGAGGAAGGGAACGGAGTAGCAACTGAGATACAGCAACCTTACCAGACAAGATCGCAGATGGGGCAGCTGTCAGTGTAAGTGCAAGCTCAGTCTTAAAAACCACTACTCTCACCATTTAACAGGAAAAACAATGACAAAAATGTCACAGCAGGATTTAAAGCTATCTAAATCAGTAAACAGTAACAGATAACCTTAGCAACACATACAGACACTGTACTGCCAACTTAACTATGACTTCATAGGGGGACTATTTTTTTACTGCTTGAGTTATTAAACCGTGTTTTTTTTTGTATTTTCTAATTTTTATAATTTTGTTTTTCCAGTAATTATTTCAGGGGCCCATTTTATAGGTGCAGTAACACACTCCAGGAACGGGTTATCTCCTGATAAGAGCACGCCCAAGTGCATAAGGCCAATGCACCTGGGCGGGCTCTTATCAGGAGATAACCCACACCTCGTTGTGTGTTATTGCTTGCATATACATACAATACTACCCCTATTATGTACAACTGCCTGCAAAGTAAACAAATAGTATCTGAAGGCCACACCCAACCCTGACCGTTTATAAGCCTATCTGTAGCACTGCAACCCCTTCCCTATGTGGTTTTGTGGGTGGGGCTGTATCAGGAAGTAAGATTGTAGTTGCAGTAAGTTAAGTAGCATAAGAAAGGTGACAGTCATGTATGCTGAGAGTAGTCTTGCACATACAGTGATCTCTTGATTATCCACCAGAAGTTTGTACAAAATGTTGGCTATTTCATTGCCCCTTCTATCCTGCACCCTTGATTATTTGTCCAATTTTGCTTGTAGAAAATAGACGGATAATCAAGGGTGCACTGTAGATTGTCAGACTGAAATCAAACAGTATGTGACACTGGGGGGGGGGGGAGAGGAGAGAATGGTGTTGCACTGTCGCTAATATGATTTTGATAGAAGGGAACAGGAGGGTAGGAATTTTGATTTGATTTGTTTTCTGTTGCCTGTAGCTTTTTACATGCAAACTGTATCCTGACAGGGATACAGTTTGCATGTAACTGGATTCCCAAGGTGCCTTACTGTCTATGACAGGGTCCCTTTTCGGCAAAGGTGCATGGTCATGGTTAGAGGGGGCCCCAAATTTCTCTTGGGCCTAGAGCCCCAGGTTGCCTTAATCTGGCCATGCTTCTGCGGGTGGGGGAATGTTCCTCATTTAGCATTACCAGAGTTCAACAGGACATGAGGATGAAAGCCTGGGGTGGCCTACTTAGGTCAGTGGGTAATGACTGAGCAGGATGGGGTCGGGATGAGATTAGTATTGTTTCTTATATTGTGAGGGTTCAGGCTTGTGACTGGGGACAGTGGGAAGGAGAGAGAGAGACGGAACCGTTTAAAACAGTTTTTTTTTTCCAAATAATGGCACAGTTACCACATGAGGCCACTGGCATAATTTTGCGTGGCCACAAATATCTTTAGACAGTTTCTTACCATACATTTTGTTTTCTGAGCTCTGTAATCTGAACAGTTCCTCTTGACATATGTACAGTACGCTTTTTTTCTCCCTTAATTTGCCATGAAGTTCTTTGGACAACCATGGAGACTTCTGCCTAGACCTTGTTGCCCACTGGTGCCGACCTAGTCATTAATGTGATGCACAGTAGTAAACCAAGAGACTTCAGTGGCTAGGAGACACTCTGTAATAATTTTAAGTCTATTCGCAAGTCTGTTTTATACTGAAAAAAAATCATGATTGTCTTTGTGCCACAGTGTTGTTGCGAGTTCCTAAATACTGCTATATTATCTTTTGTCTAGCAATGAGAGTTTAAAAATTTGTTTTAATGGTGACATTGGTAATATTGTTTTGGACAAGCCCAGATTATCAAGTCACTCCTCCCACCAGTTTTTCCATCTTGCAGTACAGGTAGTCTTTAGCTGTGTTTACATGACTGCACCGTGCTGATTCTTGAGCAGCTCATGTGATGCACTGACCTCTCATCCTAATCATGCTTCTCATCTACATGGCCCCCTCAGCACTGATGCAAGCTATGACTGAGAGGGGCCATGAGTCCAAGTGCTAGGTGGGTGGATGCTAGTTCTGCTTAAGATTGATGGAGAGTTATTGAAAGTGTGCCAGAGTGAGCAGTACAGCCTGTCCATATGGATGTATACATGGCTCATTGTGGAACATGCCCCCAACTGAGCAGCAGTTTGGAGAGAGGAGCAGAGAACAGCTTACCACAATCGGGTAAGTGTTCATAAAGTCATATTTGCACCACAGCAACCCAAGTGGTCGGGTTGCCACAGTGCAGTTGTCTTAAGGGGTCATTTTGTAGGTGATGTAATTACCTACTCTGACCTGAACAGTGTAGCAGAAATTTGTTTCTGTAGCCTGTGAGTGCAGTCCAACCAACAAATATGGCTGATTGATCAGTTGACTTGCTGCTGTTAGTTACAGATATAAACACACATAGGTCCCGTCCACACTACACCGCTCAGACCCCGTAACGGTCAGAAACCATTACAGCCGGGGAGTGGTACAGTGTGTCCACACTGCAGCGGTGACCGGTACAAGACCAGTACCACCAGTCCACACCTCAGGAACCGGGCGACCGTTACCGTGGCGCCAATCCTAATGCTGCTCTCGCGCTCATCGGGCCTGCAGAGGACGCTACCGCCTGTCCACACTACCACCGGTAACGTTACGGAGGCGGGACCGATTTCATAACCGTTGTTGAAAGCACCTCATGTGGTTTCAACAACGGTTACGAAAATGCCTTCTGTAACGTTACAGGTGTAAACACAAACTGTTACGGTAACGGTTTGGGCATTCTGTAACGTTAGAGGCGTAGTGTGGACAGGGCCATACTGATCAGCTTCTCTACCACATCAAAGTAGCTGACTTCAGGGAGCCCCATTCTTGACACACAGTTCATTTTATTCTTGCATGAATTCTCTCATTCTGATTTAGTGGCACATAGTCACTAAATCTTACCAGCATTCCATTCTGTATTTTGGTTTTCACAGTCTTATTTAGCAATACTGTTATCTGTGGTATTAAAGAGCTAGTGTACTGCTTGTAATTAATAGTAATTTTCAGATGCAGGCAGCTATCACTTCCGGTACCTGAACTTTTTTTTTTATTTTATGTTTGCCAATTAGAAGATTTTCCACCTGGCAGCACTGGAGTGATGTGTGGAGCAGCACTTTGTCTGGAGGAAAAAAAGTCAGTTCTGTTCCTCCCACATTGTCAGAAATGAGACCAAACACCTTAAGGCACCACAATCCTTGCAGCCTGAGCAGTGACTTTTGGAAGCTGCCAATCAAAATGCAGGAAATAGTGACATCACTAGTAACTGGGGAGAGCCAGTCCCTGCTGATTCATATGAAAATGAAACCTGGGAGTGAGAAATGGTTCTGATTGGTTATTAGTGATGTCATAGTCAGTGAGGAGTCAGTGTTGATGCAGTGGGAGGAACAGAACTGTGCTGCTCCACACATCATCCCAGTACTGCCAGGTGAAAAATCTTCTGATTAGCAAACAGAAAAGAATAGATACTTGAGATATAAGAAGTGATGGCTGACTACATCTGAAAGTTACAATTTATTGCAGGTAGTTTCCAGGCAGTACACTAGTCCTTTAAAGAGCTAGTAGCACCACAAATCGGCAGAAAATGTTACTAATCTTTTAATGTGGTCAGTTACTTTTTATTTTTGAAGTGTTCTTTTTCATTGGCTCATTAGAAGGTTTTCTACCTGATCGTTTTATGTGTCCTGTAAAAAGCAGTATTTTACCTGGATGCAGACCTATAGAAACATAGACTTTGATGGCAGATAAGGACCGCTTGGCCCACCCAGTCTGCCCATTTCCCTACCTATTGGATAAGCTACAGATTCTAGTTAACCAACAGCGTACTTATTCTTAATTCCCACCAGAATTTCCTTATGTCTGTCCCATGCATTCTTGAATTCCCCCACTGATTTTGACCTCACGACCTCCTCAGGAAGGCCGTTCCACGCTTTCACCAGCCTCTTTGTGAAAAAATACTGCCTCACATTGCCCCAAGCCGTCTCCCCCCCCCGTCTTCAGATTGTACCCCTTGTTCTTGCACATCCCTTTTTCTGAAAGATGCTACCCTCTTGGACTTCGTGGATTCCCCTGAGAGACTTGAAAGTTTCTATCATGTCCCCCCTCTCCCTCTTTTCCTCGAGGGTATTCATATTAAGCTCCTTTAGTCTCTCTTCATAAGGCTTCTGGTGCAGACCCTTCACCATTTTAGTTGTCCTCCTCTGAACTGCCTCCATCCTGTCTGTCCTTGCAGAGGTGGGGTCTCCAGAACTGCACGCAGTACTCCAGATGGGGTCTTGCCATCTGTCTGTACAGAGGGATAACAACTTCCTGTTTTCTACTGCTAATGCCTCTCCCTGTACATCCCAATATCCCTCCAGCCCTTCTTACTGCCTTCTCACATTGCTTGCTTATCTTTAGGTCATCTGATATGACTACCCCCAGGTCCCTTTCTATTTTTGTTGTTAGCACCCCCCCCCCAAATTATATAGATCTAGTCCTCTGCATACCTCATATTGGAAGCTGTGACATCACTTACTGCGACATTAGAGGTGACTGATTTTGCAGCAGGTGATTGGCTCTTCTTGCTTAGTTGTGATGTCTCAAACAGTGAGGTCATATTGCTGATGATACTTTAGAAGAGGCGGAGAAATAGAACTAGTTATGTCAGCCTCCAGGTAGAGCACTGTTTATCGCAGCAAGTATTATTGGGTAGAAAATCTTCTTATTAGCAAAAGGCAAAATAAAAAATTACTTCAGAAATAAAAAGAGATAGTTCTCTGCTTTGAAACTTAATATTAATTTCAGTAATGTATTACAGCAAGGAAATTAGATTATAAAAATCTTACCTTTACTGCAAAAATATACATTTACAGCACAAAATATCAGCAACAGTGCACTGCTATATACATCCCACCATATGAGTGTGTGTGTGTGTGTGTGTGTGTGTGTGTGTGTGTGTGTGTGTGTGTGTGTGGTGTACACCTTTTTTCGCCCAGCAGCATTCCTGGTGTGTCTATTCCTGTGCCTCTCATATCAGTTTCAGGCAGTGCACTAAAGCTCTTTAAGGCATCTTGACAACTGAAGGCCAAAAAATGCATTTTAAAACCTTTGACCTTTTTCATTTGAACACATTTTCTAGCAAACTGTATCCATTTAATTACCCTGAAGGAACGAGGAGTCTAGATAGAGATCTAAAGAAACAGTCTGTAAAATGTTAAGCATTTTTTAGAGGGGTAGGGTAGATATTTTGCGCAAATAAAAGAAGTTCTGTTTTATCCAATGTAGTGTTCTGTTTCAGTTAAACTGAAAAAAACAAACAAATATAATATAATATCTTTCTATTCAGCTGCTGGAGCAAGAGGTGGTGCTGACGACAGACAGCTGATTATACTATACGGGAAGAAAGACTGCACAAAGCTGTCTCTTGAACCATTACATTTGTTTGACCTGGGCAGGAGACCCGCATATGTAGAGAGGAGTGATGCAAAAAAAAAAAGGGATAGTGCAAATGAAAAAAAAAAACTGAATAAAATGCAGAGAAATACAGAATTAAATACTGTGCAAGGATAAGGCACTGCAACAGATTTCTTCTCACAGATGTACAGTGGGTTGCCATCCTAAACTTCCCTCTTCCATCTGAACTCCTTGTACCACATTAAGGTACTGTGAAACAATATTCACACCTTTTTACCATTCCAGTCACAATTAGAAGACTTATAGCTTCTTCCATAAACACAGTAAAGTAATGGTTAAGCTAATGAAGTGCTGCAGTAAGAGGGAAGTTTAGGGTGGCTACGACTGTAAATTAAATTATTTTTATAATGATTTCTTAGGATTGAGTTCCCTGTGTTAAAATGCTGCATGAAAAAGGGTTGAATCATCTCAGCTTTGTTGCAGTTTGGGTAAGATTTGTTTATATCACATACTGCCATTGGAGGGTCCTTTTCTTATTACCACAGAATAAAGGAAGAGTGCCTTTCTTATTACCTCAGAATGAAAAAGAATTACCACATACATGTGCTTTTGAAAGTTATAAGAGTTCTCAACCATTCAGTTTATAAAATTTATAATGTTTAGAAATTTAGAGGTTTTTTTTTTTTTCCAGCTAATTTGGTGTGCTGAAACTTGAATTGGAAAGTGGTTACAGTTAAATGTACTGTATTTAGAGGAACACAGTTTCTCAACTGGGGAAGGGTTCTTACTGTGCTCCCAGTACTTTTTCCCTAAATGGCTAATGGCAACTCATTCTGGGTTCATAGGTGCCAGGTTACATGGGCCCGCGGGACCAGAGCTCCAGCAATATTTTGCAAAGTGGGCCCTGCCCCACCAGTAATTATCTCATCACTGATGTTGGTTTTCTTGTGTTTTTTGGTGCTGTTCTTTCTTTTTTCTTTCACGTGTTTGTTTGCCATGCTGCAGCACACTTGCCCCCACCCCCCCCCATTGCTATGAACGGAGCGGTGCAATCCCCCTGCACCTATATTGGGTGTCAAAAACAGAATACCAGTGCACAAACCCCCACCCCCCCAAAGACCTGGCACATATTAGTATTTAAACAATTTAATAGCCAATTGGCTTTACTTACTTTAAACTCCATGTAAAAAAAGGGGGTCCTCTTAGTTTTCAGATTGGAATTCCAAAGTGAGCAAGCTATACCACCTCTTCATGGTGGGACCCTTTCGGTATAGTCCCTACATTGGGTGCCATTTTTTTAAACTGGCTCAGAAAATCTCAGAATTTAGTGCGCATGCGCCTGAAGAGAGCAGGCCAGTCCCATTTTACAGCAGCAAGTCAAGTCAAGTAACTAGCATGATGGGTGTTGAGGTGACTATGATGAGAGGGATAGTCAGTCAGAGAAAGCTGAGGGCTGAGGAGTTTGAGTGGCAGTCATGGACTGGTGCAGCTGTGTGCCCCCCCCCCCGGAGTAGTTGGCAGTCGGTAGGCTATGAGCGACTGGGAGGGTATGTGAGCACTGGCAACCATGTTGACATTTGTGACTCGCGCCAGGAAGGAGAACCTATCAGTCTGAGGAGGAGGACCCGACCAGCTATGACCTAAGGACCACGGTACATAATAAATCTGATTTCTAGCTACTAACTTAGAAGTTATGAACTAGCTCCTATAGGGATATAGCCAACTCAGTTAAGAAGGGGGATAAAACCTTTTATGGGTACATCAGGGAGCGAAGGAAGACCAAGGGAAGTATTGTAAGGCTTAATAAAGGGGAGGAGGGAGGGTGGGCAGAGGTGACTATGAAAAGGCAAAGATACTAAACAAATATTTTTGCTCAGTATTTACAAATGAAGAGGGGGAGGTACCTAAAACAAACAGTAGAAACACTCTGGATACAGAAGTTGATACCAGCCCATTTACAGTGGAAAGAAAGAACTCTTAAAACTGATGGTGGACAAAGCAATGGGGCCTGATGGGATTCATACCAGAATTCTTAAAGAACTAAGATAGAACTAGTGACACCACTGACTACCCTCTTTAACAAATCACCCGAGGACTGGAGGAGGGCAGATGTGATTTCCCCTTCACAAAAGTGGGAGCAAGGCAGAAGCAGGAAACTACAGACCTGTTAGTTTAACCTCAGTGATAGGGAAAATGATGGAAATCACTTCTGAAGGAAATAATTATCGAGTATCTAGAGGCCAGAGGGGCACAGGACCCAAGGCAGCATGGATTCACAGCGGGAAGGTCATGCCAGACGAATCTGATAGATTTCTTTGACTGGGTTACCAAAGTAGTAGATCAGGGAGGGGCTGTGGACATGGCCTACCTTGACTTTAGCAAGGCATTTGACACAGTCCCACACAAAAGATTAATATACAAGTTAGCCAGCCTGGGAGTGGGTCCCAAGATGACAGCCTGGGTAAAGAATTGGCTGGAGAATAGGACACAGAGAGTAATAGTAATAGTAAATGGAGTCCACTCTGAAGAAAGGGGGGTTACTAGCGGAGTATCGCAGGGTTCAGTATTAGGACTGGTCCTCTTCAATGTCTTTATAAGCGACATTGCAGAGGGACTGGAAGGAAAAGTATGTCTCTTTGCAGATGACACAAAGATCTGCAACAGAGTTGATGCACAAGGTGGCGTGGAAATGATGAGAAGGGACTTGGCAAGGTTAGAGGAATGGTCAAATGTATGGCAGCTTAGATTCAATGCTAAGAAGTGCAAGGTAATGCACCTGGGAAACAAAAACCCAGGGGAAGAGAACACAATGGGGGGTGAGATACTAACAACAATAAAAATGGAAAGGGACCTTGGGGTAGTCATATCAGATGACCTAAAGGTGGGCAAGCAATGTGAGAGGGCAGCAAGGAGGGCTGGGGGGATACTGGGATGCATAGAGAGAGGCATCACCAGTAGAAAACAGGAAGTTATCCCTCTGTACAGACAGCTGGTGAGACCCCATCTGGAGTATTGCGTGCAGTTCTGGAGACCCAGTCTCCGCAAAGACATAGACAGGATGGAAGCTGTCCAGAGGAGGGCAACTAAAATGGTGCAGGGTCTGCACTGGAAGGCATATGAAGAGAGACTTAAGGAGCTTAATATGTATAGCCTCGAGGAAAGGAGGGAGAGGGGGGACATGATAGAAACTTTCACGCACCTCAAGGGAATCAGCAAAGTCCAAGAGGGTAGCATCTTTCAAAAAAAGAGGTGTGCAAGAACAAGGGGGCACAATTTGAAGGTTGGGGGGCGGCTCAGAGGTAATTTAAGGAAGTATTTTTTCACAGAGAGGGTTGTGGATGCATGGAATGGCCTTCCGGAGGAGGTTGTGTAGTCAAAAACAGTGGTGGAATTCAGGCATGCATGGGACAGTCATAAGGCAGTTCTAGGGGGTGGGGGTAGGAAGAAGTAGGCTGCTGGTTAACTAGGATCTGCAGCTTATCCATTAGGTAGGGAAATGGGCAGACTGGGTGGGCCAAGTGGTCCTTATCTGCCGTCAGATTCTATGTTTCTATGTTTAACTGTGGAAACATTAGTATTGCGGAAATGCACAGTAGTTAACTAGTTTTTCACCAGTCACTTACTTGGCTTTGTCAGCTCAGGCTTGTGATTAAATACTGTATCAAAGAGTGTAGCTGCAATTAAATGTCATGTTATAAGCGTCTCTCAAACCCTTGTAAGATTGGTTAATGAATATCTCAGATTGTGGGTTATATAGTACTTGGCACACTGTATGGTTTAGTCTTGAATATTGTTAATGTTGACAAAACAATTTGTGTCCTCTTATGTACCCAGCAGGCTGTTATACTTTTCCACAGTACAGTAAGTATGTACAATGTGTAGGTTGCTCAGTGGCAACTACTAACTTGTGAGGCTTTGTTTAGTAAGTGCATATTCTGTTTTCATCTGTTGTTTGTTAGGCTACTTTGCCTAATCACGTAAAATTTGCAGTGAACCAGTTAGGAAATTGACATTTTGACATGTAATTTGTCTTAGTCATTGGTGAATAATAGATAAATAAGGCTGACAATGTAGCTTTCTGAGCTAGACTCAACTGCTGCAATACATCGATGCAAATAAATGCAGTTTTGCTTTACCGTTTTCAGTACTGTTTACCTGATGGTTTCAAAAGTGGTGTAGTTCTCAACCCTTAGCTTAGTGTGGCTGCCCTAAATGCCATCACTGTCACCGCTGTCTTGCAGTAGAAGACATGGCAGCAGTGTTTGTAATTGTAGTGGCCACCCATGCTTGTTGCTACTGCCTGATTGACACATCACACCATGCGCTGTTGCAACAAGCAGTAACTGGTTAGCGAAGGCTGGTTGTTTAATTTGTGCAAGTAATAATTCTGCTAATGCTAAGCAGTTATTTCACTGTGCCAGCTGTTCAGTGTAGTTGCATTGTTATTTATGTGTGTAATTGCGTCTAGCATGCTGCATTTATGTTTTCTTGCTTGTAATACTAGTTGGTTCCTTGGTGATGCAGTACTAATTCTGAAGGTGCAAATCCCCCCCTTAAGACAACGCAGTGACAAGAGTGTACACATCTTCCAGGGCACACGTAATCAACTCTGTATCTTCATCTCACTGTTTAGTCAGCTGTTATGCAGGGACAGCAGCAGCGCTTCCATACAGACGTAAGTACATTTTAACCAAGTAGTGTGCATCGTAGCGGGCTGTTCAACACCTACAGACTGGTGTGGTTTGTTGACTGAGGACACAAAAAGAAACGCTGGCTCAAACAGCTATCGCAGAAGAAAAAAGTCCTCACATTAGGACACTATAAAGCTGATTTTAATTATTAAAAAAACATTATAAACGAACAATACATAAGGTACGTATAAGTGGTAGCACCCCCTACAACTGTCATCGTTTCACGTCATCACCAGACACTTTATCAAGACGTCAGCAGCTTGAATTATCACCACTTAAATAGTGCTCAAAAACACGCCCCCCACACACACACGGACATTTCAGTTGATCCACCACGCTCATATTGAATTGATTCACCAGGTGGAACTGCAATGTTTTCTAAACCCATTATTTTACAGCATAATGCTGAAACATACAAAAGTATGGGATACAATAATAAATATACACGTGCCTATACATTGTTAGAAAAATACCACAACCTATCTAGTTTTGTACATAAATTCAAAATTATTGCACAGTTACCTACTACTAGGTTAAAAATTACATATTGCTTCATATATAGAAAAAAGAGCACTAGTGAATAGCCCAGTATGTTCACTAATCAATGATCACCCAAAATACTTTAGACTAAAACAATGTCTACTTTTAAGGCTTCTATCCGTGTTTCTTTAGAAATGAGGTTAACTGAAAAACATCATTCAAACCTGGGAGATAACTGGATTTGAGTTTGTATTGCCAGAAAGTTTCTTTACACAAAAGTTGATTGTCCAAGTCTCCTCCCTTTGGACCTAGGGTAACTTGTTCGAGTCCCCTGAAACTGAATGAATGTCCAGGATCAGCTAGCAGTATATGTTGTGCCAACACATTTTCTTTCTTGTGGGACCTGATACAGCTAAACGTTCCAGAATCCTATGTTTAAATTTCCTACTAGTTTTACCTGCATAAAAACGATTACAGTTGCAGGTAGCTAAGTAAATCACAGATTCTGTATTACAATTGACAAAACTTTTCACGTAGTCAGGATTCTTACAATTAGGTACTGAAAAAAAACAGATCCCACCTGGATGTAATTACAAGCAGTGCAAGTCACAAATCTAAAATGACTGTTAGGGAGTGTTGGGCCACATCGTACTGTGATGTTTTCTTTGCCACGTACAAGGAGATCAGCCAAATTCCTTCCTCTTCGGAAAACAAATTTTGGACTATGTTCAAAAATGTCCTCTAATCTCGGTTCCACACTTAAAATATTCCAGTGCTTTTGTACGATTTTAGAAATTTCTGGTACCTGTACATTAAAAACAGTAATCTGTTTCGGTATTTGTGTTTTGTTTTCTCCTTTTTTAACCCTCTCTTGTAACAAATCAGCTCTCTTAGTTTGATCTACCCTATCAATGGCACTCTGTAAACATTGGTCACTATACCCACGAGCCTTAAATCTTTCTCGTTTATGCCTTCAGTGTAACCATCTTCAGTACTACAATTTCTTTTTATTCGCATAAACTGTCCAACTGGAATATTTGTAGCCACATGTGTTTTTTTGTTTCCCCAATTGTATAACCAGGTGAGACACACTAAGCTGAAAGCTTGTTTACAGGTGCAACCTGGGAACACAGGGAAGTTAAGTGACTTGCTCAGGGTCACACAGTATATGCAAGGGGGCTGTGGGATTCAAACCCAGATCTCCAGATTTGCAGCTTAGAGCCTTAAACCACTGCTGTATACTGCCTCCCACATGTCTGGGGTGGTTACTGCTGAGGTGCAGAATTCCATTCCTTTGTTTCCTTTCTAAACATCTTAGTGGCCAGTCCACCTCCCCATCCTTGTAAATTAAATCCAAAAATGCTATTTGTTCACTACTGGCTATCATACTGAACTTCAACTTTGAATTAGTTTTCTCTAAGTACGCTAGAAAATCCTGCAGTTGATCCATGCCCCCTTCCCTATTAAAATGATGTCACCAATAAAGCGTCTGTAGAAGTCAATGTAATCCAAGAAGACATTGTTCTCTCTGTTATGTACCCACTCTGCCTCCCATTCCAATAAGAAAATATTGGCATAATCTCATATAGGGACTG
The DNA here is from genome assembly GCA_016271365.2 of Neoceratodus forsteri. Classification (NCBI taxonomy): domain Eukaryota; kingdom Metazoa; phylum Chordata; order Ceratodontiformes; family Ceratodontidae; genus Neoceratodus; species Neoceratodus forsteri. The sequence continues at coordinate 1,777,846,333 of CM057456.1, read as the reverse complement.
TAATCCCAAATTATGTGGACTATTCGTGTACAGAGACTGTACATCCAGTGTCACTAACAGCCACCCTGGGTCCACTGCCATGTCTGCCAAAAAATTTGAAATGTGTGGTGTCTTTCAAATATGTTGTATAGCCCATTGCCACTTCCTTAACATGGGCATCAATATATTGTGCCAGTGGTTCTGTCAGTGACCCCCTGCTTGATACTATTGCTACTTTGGATTACAGTCTCTATATGAGTCACTCTGCAAACACACTATGTATTCTAATGGGTTTGTTTTGTTTTTGGTGGATTTACTGGGACTGGTCCTGGCAAAAAAATGTGTTTCTGTATAATAATGGACACTTGTTTGATCAGATTAAGGGAACAGCAATGGGGGCCTCTATGGCCCCAATTATGCCAATATTTTCTTATCGGAATGGGAGGCAGAGTGGGTACACAACAGAGAGAACAATGTCTCCTTGGATTACATTGACTTCTACAGACGCTTTATCGATGACATCATTTTAATAGGGAAGGGGTCATGGATCAGCTGCAGGATTTTGTAGCGTACTTGGAGCAAACTAATTCAAAGTTGAAGTTCAGTATGACAGTTAGCAGTGAACAAATACCAATTTTGATTTGTTAATTTACAAGGATGGGGCGGGTGGAGAACTGGCCACAAGATGTTTAGAAAGGAAACTGATAGGGAATGGAATTTTGCACTTCAGCAGTAACTACCCCAGACATTTGGCTAAAAATATTCCAGTTGGACAGTTTATGCTAATAAAAATAAATTGTAGTACTGAGGATGGTTACATTGAAGTCAAAAAAGAGATGAGAAAGATTGATGGCTCGTGGGTATAGTGACCAATGTGTACAGAGTACCATTGATAGGGTAGATCAAACGGAGACCTGATTTATTACAAAAGAGGGTTAAAATAAGAGAAAACAAAATGCAAATGCCTAAACTGATTACTGTTTTTAATGTACAGGTACCAGACATTTCTAAAATCATACAAAAGCACTGAAATATTTAAGTGTGGAACCGAGATTAAAAGACTGTTTTAAATATGGTCCAAAATTTGTTTTCCGAAGAAGAAGGAATTTGGCTGCTTTCCTTGTACATGGCAAAGAAAACATTACAGTACGATGTGGCCCAGCACTCCCTAATGGTAATTTTAGATGCGGGACTTGAACTGTTTGTAATTACATCCAGGTGGGATCTGTTTTTATGTTTGGTTGCACGCATGTGCAAGAAACATAGTGCCATCATCCGAGATTTCGTAGGCGTGGCAGTCTGTCTTAAAATGCAGTCAGTGCGTTTGCAGGCACGGCTACAGTTCACCAGTGAATGCTGCAGCTGTCTATGACAGCAGTTGAAAATGCAGTACCGTACAGTTGAAAGGGAGAGCTCCACTTCAGTGAGCAGTGATAAAGATGCGTGCTTATGCGATCCACACACATATTGCATGCTCATGCATCCCCCCCACGCACACACTGTATGGCCGACGGGGGTGCCCAGTCCCCTCTTGGCTCTACTGCTCTCCCCCCAGTAGAGTTCCAGGTGCCACGCTGGGAGCCCACCCCAGCATGGCAACAGTCCGTATGGCCGGGGCTGGCCAATCCCCCATTGGCTCCACTGTTCTATCCCTCCCCAAACAGATTACCGGTGGCATGCTGGGCACCCACCTCAGCATGGCAACAGTCCGTATGGCCGACAGGGGTGCCCAATCCCCAGTCGGCTCCATTGCCCCCCCAAACAGCCTTCCAGCTGCCACGCTGGGAGCCCACCCCAGCATGGCACAAGTCCCGTATCGTCTAAGGGGAAAAAAAAAAAAAAAACTGCAAGAAAAAACCTTCCCTCGCTGACTGTCCTGACCCCGTCCCCAACCAGCCCACCCTCTGCACACCCTGCCTCCCCACCCCTCACCCCATACTTACCTCTGAGTCCGGCGACGATCTCGTGGATCAGGGACACGGGCCTGCACTCTTCAAAGCCGACCATGAATCCCGAGGAAATGCTGGTAAGCTGTATAATGGAATAAATAGTTTTTTTTTTTTTTCCAACTTTGATGCATATCTCAGGCATTTTTGGGAATTGTTTCACCAAATTTTCAACGTGGGGTTTTGGGGACCCCACCTCATGAATTCTGTCACTGTCATTTTGTTAATCGGGCTCAAAAGGTGATTTCGCGGTCACTGCGCGGAACCACCTTTTGGGACTGATTAATGAAATGACAGTGTCACAGTTCATGCAGTAGACCCCCAAAAACCCTATATTGAAAATTTGGTGAAAAAAAATTCCCAAAAATGGCTGTTTCTCGAATTGTCAATATTTTCACTCCAGATTTTCAACATTGCCATTTTACCACACCTCCTTATGAGCAGTACAGCTGTCATTTTTCATATCTCGCCCAAAACGTGTTTCCACGCATGTAGTGCACAGGTAAGTCAGGTGTCTTGAAGTCAAATCGGGACAGATTAAGAAAATCACAGTGACACTGTTCATGAGCAGAGGTGTTAAAATGGCTATGTTAAAATTTGGTGAAAAAAGTCCATAAAGTGACTGTTACGAGCAACCATTGCGCAGTTTCCACGAACCCTCGTAAGTTCATCGATTTCTAATATTTTCAGTCCAGATTTTCACCACTGTCATTTTTCCACACTTCCTTATGAATAGTACAGCTGTCATTTTTCACACCATGGCCGAAATGTGTGGTCGCTGTGGGAAATCACTGTTCGGGACAGAGTAAGAAAATTACAGTAACACTGTTCATGAGTGGAGGTTCCAAAATGCCTGTGTTGACAGTCTGCTGTAAAAAAAAAAATCCCCAAACTAATTGCATTACAGGTGTGCGTTGCGCATTTTGTACGCACACCTGTGACTTAACTGGTTTTTTTTTTTTTTTATTTAATATTTTCACTGCAGATTTTCAACATTGCCATTTTTTGCACCTCCCCATAAACAGTACAGATGTCATTTTTCACATCCTGTTCGAAATGTGTTTTCGCATCTGTGGTGGCAAATGGTGTAGTCACTGTGCAAAATCAGCTTTCGGCTAACTAACTGATATTGCCACTATTCATAAGGTGGGGGTCACAAAAAACCCATGTTGAAAATTTGGAGTGAAAATGCCAACGAACGCCTGAGGCATTAGGGTTTCCCAACCATAACGCCCCACCCTGTAGAAACTGACAGGCATCAGGGGTGTGACTTGGGATTCTCGCCTGTAATGTTCTTACCATTCCACACCCTGCAGCCAGTGAGAGGCATTGAACTATGCCTTGGACTCTTCTGCCTCAGAGTTCACCCCATTCTCCTATACAACACCCATCTCACCGTATTTCCTGATGGAATGAGGTGAGCATAAGGGCCACAGACCCCAAGGCACACCTTGACACTTGTCGGTGTCTGCAGGGTAGGGTGTGGTGAAATGGCGTGGCCGTTATGCCTGACGACCCAAAGGCACACCCCAGTGCCTGTTACTGTCTGCAGGGTGGTGATGGGGTTGGCTTCAGTTCAATACTTAACTGCCATTCCTATTATGCAGCTCTCTAACTCCTACACTACCAATGCCAATGCCAGCAAGCAAACATTCGGCATTGACAAATGCTTGTTTCAGTACCTAATTGTAAGAATCCTCACTACGTGAAAAGTTTTGTCTATTGTAATACAGAATCTGTGATTTATTTAGCTACCTGCAACTGTAATCGTTTTTATGTAGGTAAAACTAGTAGGAAATTTAAACACAGGATTCTGGAACGTTTGAGCTGTATCAGGTCCCACAAGAAAGAAAATGCGTTGGCACAACATATATACTGCTAGCTGGTCCTGGACATTCATTCAGTTTCAGGGGACTCGAACAAGTTACCCTAGGTCCAAAGGGAGGAGACTTGGATAATCAACTTTTGTGTAAAGAAACTTTCTGGCAATACAAACTCAAATCCAGTCATCTCCCAGGTTTGAATGATGTTTTTCAGTTAACCCAATTTCTGAAGAAACACAGAAGTCTTAAAAGAAGACATTGCTTTAGTCTTAAGTATTTCGGGTGATCATTGATTAGTGGACATATTGGACTATTCATTAGTTCTCTTTTTTCTGTATGTGAAACAATATGTCATTTTTTTAACAGAGTAGATAATATTTTTGCAATAAATTTAAATTTATGTACAAAACTAGATAGGTTGTGGTATTTTTGTAACTATGCATAGACAAGTGTATATTTATTATTCAAACAACATGAAGTCTTGCTGTATTCTGACTATATGCAGTTAGCCCCAGCACTTGAACTGCTCCGGAGAGGAAAGAGTTAACTCTATGGCAAGGCATAGAACGTTGCACTCGAGCTTGGTTTTCAAACCTCTGTCCCAGGTACTCTTCAGTGTAACAGTCAGATTCTTTACTCCGCCTTACTGTGAAGTCGTTCTGGAGATCCTCTCCTTCACTTTGGTTCTTTTTTTGTAAAATCGGTTGGCTTAGTAAACCGCTTCTTTATTTTTTCAGTCTTTACATCTCTGTCCCATTACAGTAAGTGTATTAGTAGGTAGTAGAGTGGTTTAGAAGAAATTGTTTTTGTTTTTCGGTTTCTTTCCAGTCGGTCCGGTTGGGAACCAAAGCGATTTGTTTCTGTTTTTACAGGTATTTTAGTGTGGTTTCCCGATATCTATCGGTTCCTGAAAAAAAAAAAAAACACTGATTTCTCCGGTTCTGTCATCCGACCCGTGACACGGTTGGAACCGATAGGTTTGGTAGTTGCCTGGCTTGAACTCTGGTAAGGGTGACTTTGTATTTATTTATTGTCCCCAATAGTTTAACCAGGTGAGACACACTAAGCTGAAAGCTTTTTTACAGGTGCAACCTGTGAGCACATGGAAGTTAAGTGACTTGCTCAGGGTCACACAGTATATGCAAGTGGGGGGCTGTGGGATTCAAACCCAGGTAAAGGCATGTCTGAGAAACCCAAAAAGAAAACCATGCCCACTGGGTTTCAACACTGCACTGAGTGTGGGGAGGCTTTTGCCAAGGCTGATCCCCACCTCATCTGTTTATTATCTGGGGTTTGATCACCTCAAAGAAGACTGCCAAATCTGCAAGAACTTTCCTAAGGCCACTGTGGATAAACGTTTAAGTAGGCTGAAGGAAAGGGAGGCCAAAAAATCCGCAGACCTGGATGGCCAGCCTGGTTCATTTCCGACCGAACCTGAGGGGGTGCCCACTGACCTGGGCGATGCACCATCTGGCAAGAGGAGAGCCGATTCTGTGGAATTGGTCCCTACATAAAGAAAGCGCAAGTCAGCCAGTTCAGATCCCGGTTCCCATGGTCTGACTGCTGATGAGATAGCCAAAGCAATCGCTATTGTGCAGTCGCTTCACCAGTTTCCGACTGAACCGACACAGAGATGGTCGGTTCGGTTGGACTTGTCTGCTTCCGAATATGACCCAGAAGCATTTTATGAGGGCGAGTGGGAAGGAGACGAAGATGATGAAGATGAGGATTATGAAGACCTAGATGAGCCTATTGAGTCTGACATCTCCCCAGACAGGCCTTCTAATGTGTCTTCTCCCAGGCTTTGAGTCCCTCTCCCACTTCTTGTTTTACAAGAAGGTGGCTGAGACTCTTCAGCTTCCAGTGGAAGAAGCTGAACGGGATCAGGAGGAGCCTGACTATGTTGAGATGATGATGAATGTTCCGGAGTCAAAAAGGGTGTCTATCCCTCTGCACAAGTCCCTGGGGAAACAGACCCCAAAAATATTACAGTTTCCAACATCCATACCTCCTGTGGATAAGAAAATGGACAGGAGGTATGCTCTGTCAAGCCCTGGCATGGATTTCCTTATTAACCATTGCAGCCATGTTGGGGTAGTGCAAGCTGCAGCCTGTGACAAGGCTAATATTCCCCTGGCATCTCACCTCCCAGATAAGGATTCCAGGAAAGTGGATGCCATGGCAAAGAAGCAGTACTTGGCATCCTCTTTGGGACTCAGGCAATCCAATTATATGGCATATACAGCCAGATACCAGAAGGCTAGGTGGGATATGGTTCTGGAGCTGGCTAAGAATGCCCCTCCCCAGCTGGCCAAGGAGCTGGAGCAGGTGGCTGTGGATGGCATTGAAGCTTCAAATGTCCAATTTCTTTTTCTAGTTAATTTTTATTCAACATTTTATGCTTGCACAAACCAGTACATAACACATCATTATCACAACAACTGTTGGTCAGAGAAGAGTCATCACAAGGAAAAAGTCCATGGCATCTCATTGAGTATCTGGAGAGAAGGAGGATACAGGAGGGCTCTTAGTTCTCTGGCCATATACATGTAAACTGGTACAAATTACAGAGCAGTCAATAGCATTGCAAGCCAGAGAGAAACAAAAAAGGTTAAGACATTAAGGTAGGATACAGTAAATATAACACAGTGCATTAATCACGCCTGGGTGTCCATCTGATGGCAAATGTCCAATTTCATGCTGCTGTGGACTCGAATGATGTTCATTTTAGGGTCATGACTACATCTGTTTCCATGAGGAGATTTGCCTGGCTCAGGTGTACCAATTTATCTCAGGATACCCAGACCAAGGCCATGGATTTTCCTGTCACTGGTAACTCTCTGTTTGGGGAGCAAACGGAGACATACAGTACATGAAAAAGATGGACGAGTACAGGACCACATACAGGAGTGCTGCAGCCAAAGAAAAGCGGACCACTCCTCAGAGGCAGCAATCCAGGGCTGGCAGGGGCAGGCCTTTCTACCAGGCCCAGGTCCCCTCTTCCTTTCAGCAGAGGGGTTTCTTTAGGGGAAGAGGCAGTAGGGGGATGACAAGGGCTGCATCCTCCTCTAAGTCTAAGCCCCCTGCCAAACAGACACCCCGATGTGTCAGCCAGGGTCGCCACCCCAATTCCTGTAGGGGCAGACTGGCTCACTTTTTCCAGGCCTGGAAGTCCTGTCACTTCAGACAAGTGGGTCCTGGAAGCAGTGAGCTAGGGTCTTGCTCTCAGCTTCAGCAGGTACCCAAAGTTGAGAGCAAATGATTTCTGTCCTTCCTCGGAAGAGAAAATGCAGGTCTTAGAAATAGAGGTTTCTTCTCTACTGCTTCTACAGGCAGTGGAGAGGGTACCTCTCATTCACAGAGGAAAAGGGTTGTACTCCAGGTACTTCCTTACCCTAAAAAAGACAGGGGAGTGGCAACCCATCCTGGATCTACATTACTTAAACAAACACATACTAAAGCCAAAGTTCAAGATAGTGACTCTGGGAATTATTCTTCCCTCTCTGAGACCAGGAGACTGGCTAGCCTCCCTGGATCTCAAGGATGCCTACTTCCACATACCTATCAGGCAGTCCCACAGAAAGTACCCTGGTTCGAACTGCACTCAGGCCATTATCAGTTCAGAGCAATGCCTTTCGGCCTAACATCTGCCCTAAGAGTATTCACCAAATGCCTAGCAGTAGTGGAGGCCTTCCTCGGAAGACAAGGCATCTTACTGTTCCCTTACCTGGATGACTGGCTCATAGTAGGTCAGCCCCAGACCAAGTCAGGTCAGCCCAAGGGGTCACTCAGAATCTTCTACATTCCCTAGGATTCATCCTAAATCTGGAATAGTCTGTTCTGGAGCCAGTTCAGCTTCTCACATTTATAGGAGTGGAGCTGGACACTGTTCAGGCCAGGGCCTTCCTTCCTCTCTCAAGGATCCAATCTCATCATCTCTGGCTTCCTTTTCGTCCACTTGTGTCTCGAGGCCAGCCAGACACTTCTTGCAGTTGCTAGGCCACATGGCAGCCTGCACTGCAGTAGTGCAAGGGGCAAGGTTTCAGATGAGGGATATTCAATTTCACCTAAGAGCCTTTTTGTCTCAGAAAAAAGATGCCTTCTCCAAGTTGGTTTCAGTGTCTCTAACTTTGGTTCAGGCCCTCCAGTGATGGCTGGAAGAGGACAACTTGAGGCAGGGGGTTCCTTTTCTCAGTCAAGTTCCCACAGGGACTCTCACCACAGACACTTCTCTTCTGGGATGGGAAGCCCACCTGGATCAGCATACTGCTCAGGGGACTTGGTCCCATCAGGAGTCTCTTCTACACATAAATCTTCTCAAACTCAGGGCTGTCTTTCTGGCTCTTCAGACATTTTTGAGTTTAATTCAGGGGAAAGTGGTGCAGATCAGGACAGACAACACCACAATCATGTGGTACATCAACAAGCGGGGGGCAGTCGGTCCTCGGGCACCAAGGCCATGAAAATATGGTCACTAGCTTAGTCCCTGCAGGCTTCCCTGATTGCTTTGCATCTCCAAGGGAAGGACAATGTACTTACAGATGCTCTCAGCAGGATTTCTCAGTCACCACGAATGGGCCCTGAATCCTCTCATTCTTTGGATCATTTTCAAGAGACGGGGCACTCCAGAGATGGATCTTTTTGCAGCCCCGGACAACCATCAGCTCCCTCTGTTCTGCTGCAGGCCCCCTCTGCGGGGTCTTTTCCTCTAGATGCTCTCCTGTTGGATTGGACCAACAGGTTTCTCTATGCTTTTCCTCCCTTTCCTCTGATATTCAGAGTTCTGGTCAAGATCAGGTCCCAACCCTGCACTGTGATTCTGATAGTCCTGGATTGGGCCAGACAGCTGTGGTATCCTCTACTGTTGTCACTATGAGTGACACTTCCCCTGTGCCTTCCCAGACAGTTCAGCCTCCTCGCCTCATCTCAGGGGAGGATATTGTACCCCAATCCTCACACACTCTGGCACAAGGCCTGGTTCTTGGGGAGCTAGAGTATGCAGACCTGCATCTCTCACAATCGGCTCTGGATATCCTTAAGGCCAGTAGGAAACCTTCCACTAGGAAAACCTATGATTCTAAGTGGAAGAGGTTTGGGTTCTGGTGTTCCCAGAGGCACATTCAGCTGATATTGCCACTGCTTTAGATTATTTGGTATATCTTAACAGTTTAGGCCTTCAGCCTACCACTCTCAAGGTGCATTTGGCAGCTATTTCTGCTTTTCTTTCGGCTGGGAAGGGCTCTTCTCTGGATTCCCACCCAGTTTTCAAGAAATTCTTTAAAGGTTTGGTCCACATCAATCCTTCCTTCAGGGATCCTGCTTCTCTATGGGACCTGAATATCTGTATTGCACAGCTGATGCAGCCTCCCTTTGAACCCCTTTGCTCAGCTGAGCTCAAATACCTGACTTGGAAAACTGTATTCCTGGTTGCTATTACTTCTGCCAGGAGAATCGGTGAGTTACAGGCTCTATCAGTGGAACCTGATTTTGTCTTATTCCATCGGGCTAAGGTGGTCCTTCGTACAAATAGGAAGTTCCTCCCTAAAGTGGTATCAGACTTCCATCTGAACCAGTCTATGACTCTGCCTGTGTTTTTCACTGAGCACTCCTCTTCTGGAGAGAGGAGACTACACAGTCTTGATGTAAAGAGGGTTCTGAGTTACGACTTAGAACCCACTAAGCCCCATAGAAATGACTGCTCCCAGCTGTTTCTCACTTATGGGGAGGTGGGTAAAGGTAAGCATGCCACCAACAGAACTATTGCTAGGTGGATTGTCTCTTGCATTCAGTTCTGTTACTCAAAGTTTGGGACAGAGCCAGCCTCAGGCCTGAGGGCTCATTCAACTAGAGGTACAGCTGCTACGGTCGCAGCAGCTAGAGACATACACTTAGTGGAAATCTGTAGAGCAGCCACCTGGAAGACTATTCACACATTTACCAAGCATTGCTCCCTGGACATTCAGGCAAGAAGTGATGCTAGGTTTGGTACTGCAGAGCCTGTTGCCAAAATAGGTTCTGTAGTTCCCTCCTCCTTGGGGGTACTGCTTGGTAGTCTGCATAGAGTCAGAATACAGCAAGACTTCATGTTATTTAAAGAAAAAATTACTCACCTTAGTAATTGTTTTTCTTCTAATGGAGTCTTGCTGTATTCTGACCTCCCTCCCTGCCTCCCCTCCTGGAACCTAGTTGTTTTGGGATGTGGGTGGGCAGGCGCAGTGTTGCACCCCAGGGGTGTACCTGGGTGCCTCTTCTTAACTGAGTTTTTTTTCTTGTTCCTGTGTTTTATTATAGTTGTTTATTACCTACTTGGATTCTTTTGGGGGGTCTCGAATTGAGTCTTTGGACCCTAAATTAATGTCTTTTGCACTTTGGCACAAAAGTTTTAAAAACAATTTCTGGGTTGTTAGTTGCTTAGTATAGGGCTCGTAAGAATCTGATGGTTACACTGAAGAGTACCTGGGATAGAGGTTTGAAAACCGAGCTCGAACTCAACGTTCTATGTCTTGGCATAGAGTTAAGTCTTTCCTCTCTGGAGCAGTTCAAGTGCTGGGGCTAACTGCATATAGTCAGACTACAGCAAGACTCCATTAGAAGAAACACAATTACTAAGGTGAGTAATTTTTTCTTGTATCCCATACTTTAGTATGTTTCAGCATTATGCCGTAAATAATGGGTTTAGAAAACATTGCAGTTCCACCTGATAAATCAATTCAATATGAGCGTGGTGGATCAACTGAAATGTTCCTGTGTGGGGTTGGGGGTGGGGTCGGCATGTTTTTGAGCACTATTTATGGTGATAATTCAAGCTGCTGACATCTTGATAAAGTGTCTGGTGATGACGTGAAATGTTGACGGTTGTGGGGGTGCTACCACTTTTATGTACCTTATGTATTGTTCGTTTATACTGTTTTTTAATAATTCAAATCAGTTTTATAGTGTCCTAATGTGAGGACTTTTTTCTTCTGCGATAGCTGTTTGACCCAGCGTTTCTTTTTGTGTCCTCTGTCAGTATTTGTAGCATGGCTTCAGCTTCGGGAAACAGACCTGAGCCGCTAGAGCCTTAGTTACTTTTTAGTGATTTTTTGACTAACTGCCTCTAATGTCAATGGGAGGAGAGGCAGAGGGTGATGCTGCCTCTAGCATATTGCAGTGTCGAGTGAGAGAGTAAATAGGGAACTACAGTACTACTAGTTCTCAGTATATGACACCACATTCTGTATTTTTTTTTTGTTTTTTTTGGGGGGGTAGGAGCTACTTGGATTGTTTTCCATTTCCTTTTTGATCAAACATGTATAAAATCATGGATTGGGATATTACGTACCAGAGCCCTGCAGTGCTGCTGCATCAGATCTGACTTGTACAGTACGCACCTTTAAATGCCGATTGCTGTTAATTTGCCCAAAAATGATTCACTGTTGTATTGAAATGTGACATCCCAAGGAGCAGAGAGCTGAGACATCTGAAAAACTCTCAGAATTAAAAAATGTGCAGCTTAGGCCTTCCTTTCAGTTGCACCTAGAAATGAGCCTCTGCATAGTGTGGCTTTCCCAGTTACCAGTTTTTAAATAAATAAATAAATTTAAAATGTGGGGCAGATGGCCAGAATGTATAGTATAGCACATTTTTAGTAAAGACTAATAGGTTTAAGAATAGTTGGCACTATTATGTTTAGTATTAGGAACTGTTTCTGTCAAGTTAATGTAAATTTTTAGTAGTTTGCATGTCAACAGATCGCTCTAACATTAAGAACATCAGTAAATCTTTGCTGAGCAAGGGTACATTTGAGTGTCAAACACATGGAGGTACGCAAAATGTGTAGCAGTTGAGAGGTATGCTGAGGAGATATTGGTTTCTATTTAAGTAATATACTATGAGACGGTGTGGGTGATGGCAGGATTTGCCCACGCCAGGTCTGGTGGTTTGCTCACAAGGCCGCTAGCAGAGTGAGGAAACCATGCCAGGTGTGGGTAAATCCTGCCATCACCCACACCCTCTCATGGTATATTGCGATTATACAATGTAATAAAGTAGGACAGAGAAGTTTTTATTTTGAGTTTTGCACGTTCCGGTTACCTGAGAAAACAGTTTGGCAGCTGGTGGCTTTGAAGTTTGTTACCGGTGATTGGCTGGCACTTCTTCCCATGGGGTGATGGCACAATTTACATGTTGTAAATCGTGCTAGCCAGTCAATCAGGATACAGTATTTTTAGAGCCATTGTATAATTGTTTAAAGCAGTTTGCCTTTACTAACCCAATTCAGCAATAAGCTGTTAACTTTACTTGCCTTCACTGATCTGATTCAGCGATCCCCATGTTGTTTATCGCTGGTTATAATACGACGACTGCTCTGTGTGTGTGTGTCTGTCTGTGTGTGGTGGGGGTTTGGTAAGTATCTGTAATACTAAAAGTGCACGGGCATGAGGTGCAGGGGCAAGGGGCAACATTTGGTACCATACCTTTACTCAGATTTCCAAATAAGTGGAAAAAAGGGTAATTGCAGTTTTAGTACCCAAACACTATAGGAGACCACCTGTAATACCTGGAAAAGTGTATGGGACTTCTTTTTGTTTCCATATTTGTCATGGGAATTGCTGCTGCTGTAGAAGTGATGGCTTAATGCTTTTGTCCTGGCCCCCTGTTCCCTGCCCAGCCAGGTCACTTGTACTGGGGCCCAGATACACCCAGCTTGTTTCTGCCTCTCTACATTTCATTTCACTAGGCTGTACCCTGTCGAGTAATTGCCATTTTAATGTCATAACAGAAGTCTCTGCCCAACCTGGTTATGTTTCCCTCAGGCTCTTTCAGCCACAGAGTACAATTAGTGTAATAATTAGAACGAGAATGTAAAGTTCAGAAACTGAGCATGGTGTCCAGAGGGGTAAAGGAGGCCCTGAAGACCCAGCCCTGGGAGATGAGCCAGGAAGGAACACTGGGTGGAGGTTGGCCTCAGTGTCACTGTAACAGTGACTGTGTGCGTGATGCGGAGGATGAAGGGGAGCCATCCTGGCTCCAAAAGTGCAGTAAGTTTAACAAAAAAAAAACTGATTAAGAGCACTCACTGTTGCTGCAGACTCCAGGTGGCAGCAGCGAATACTATCACTTCAGGTCAGCTCTGCCTCTAAGAGAATTAACAGCTATCAAAAATGAATAGGTTGGTGTGTTCATTAAAGGGACACTGTCAGATTTTGAAGCAGTTTTTATGCCCTCTCTACTGTTTGCACTTGTGAACTGCACTCTGAAAGCAGTGTCTGCCATAACTGTACAGCTGTACCTGTAAAGTGTGTGGTCATTAATCTTTATAAAAAAAGCATTTTGTTCGGACCAACCTCATACCTTCGGTGCCCTGCTCCCGCATGTCCCCATTGCTGAACTGTGCATGAACAAGTTTGGCAATTTTGTGGCTGGTAAACAAAATAGCTGGCAGCAAGAAGTAAAGTGCGCTGATTTTGACAATACTGGTGCCTTGAGAAACTGAGCGGTATTTCATGAAGAATGAGACTCAACCCCCACCTTCCGTTGGTCCTCCCAGGCCCTGTCACCCTAGCGATCACTGGGACTTACCTTGATGGCATGGAGGTACCCAGCTGACTGGGTGCAGAGCCTGCAGAGGACCGTGTCATTCCTGTGGGTTGACACTGTTTTTCCGCCAGTTTTCTCCCGCCACTGTTGTGGCTGCATGTGGAGGGATGCGTGCTGTGGTCCCCGCAATGCCCTCCTTTCATGCCACTTCACGTCCTGCCCCAGACCTCCACCTGAGAGCAGTCGTGCGGTGGCTGCAACCAGTGACCTCCCTGGGAGAGGAGAGCTTGCTTGTCAGCTGCTCAATCCGGCTCCTGCGCGCCCCCCCCCCCCAAAGTCGACCCCCGAAGAACCAGGCTTATTCCCGAACCTGGGTTGCCGGCGTGGCATGAGTTGTGGCATCCAGCGCCTCAACCTTCAGCACCACTGGGTCGGCTTGGGGCAGAGGTTTGATGTCTATATCAGACATTTAAACTGACTGTGGGGCATGCTAGAAATCGGGGGAATCACTGTGGCAGCTGGTGAAAGGAAGGGGATCCTAGTTAGTACAACCCCACATCTGGGGGTTTGTAGCAGCATTGAACACAGAGAGAGTTGTGGCCCTAATTGGACTAAGTGAGGGGACGTTAGAGAGGAAGAATGCAAAGTGTGCAAACACCAAGAAAAACATGAGGATGAGAGGACAAGGAAAGCTCAAGGGTTGTAGCAAAGTAAGATCAAGAGTCGCATGGAAGCAGGTATGCCTTAATAACAAAATCTGGGAGCTCCAGGCACTGATAGCAGACACTGAGGTGGACTTTTGTGGCCAACACAGAAATGAGAGCTTTAGAAAATAATGACTGGGACGTGATGATCGCTACATACTCAATGTTCAGGAGGGATAGAGGAACAGGTAGATGGGGGAGGAGCACTCTTTTTGTCAAGGATGGCACTGAGGCCGGCCCGGTGGCACTGAGGGTTGAGGCGCTGGACACCACACCAGCGACCTGGGGTCGGGAATGATCCCGGGCCACCAGGGGCTGGCAGGGGAGAGGGAGGATTGAGCGTCCCACGACTGCTCTTCTTCCTCTGGGGAGGGTGGGAAAGGTGAATTGCGCTGCAGTGGCATGCCTAGCGAGGGGGAGCACGGCGGGCGTCGGCACAGATGTGCTTGGACACCATTGCACGTCCGGTTCCCGGGGGCTAGAAAAGTGAGCTGACCTTGGCGGCTGATGGCCGTGCCCTATGCCCCCAGACACGGGAGGTGCCTTTGGGGTGTGTCCAGCCCTGTACAATGAAGCGCGTCATGCGCCAGACCAGGTCCGGGGGTGTGGGTGACGGCGGATGGAGGTTGTGGGGCCCGCTGCACTGCGGTAGAAAACATGGCGGGGAAGGATGGCATTGAGGTGGCAGAAGAAGGGGGCATCAGGGGTAGTAATGGGGAGACAGAGTCACTGTGGGTGCTGCACATGGCAGCCTTGGGCAAGAAACTGCTTGGTGGTGATCTACAGACCTCCAGCGCAAGGGGAAGAGAGGAACAGAGAGCTCAGGGAAGAACTTGAAAGAGGGGTGGTAGAGGGGGGAAGTACTGGGTGCTGAAGGATCTGAACTTGCCAGACATCAGTTGGGATGTTCTAGTGGCCAGGAGTGCCAGAGGTCAGGTCTTGTTGGATGACTTCCAGGACTGTTTATTGGTAGAGGTAGTTAAGGAACCCACCAGACAGACTACAGTTGTCAATGTGGTGCTCACCAACTCAGAAATGGTAGGAGCTGTGAGAATAAGGGAGCCACTGGGTAACAGCAACCATTACTCCATTTGGTTCAAACTGGCCTTAGCGTCTGGGGGAAAAACTCCAGTCAATAGTTGAAATCCTTGATTTTAGAGGGGCTGACTTTAATAGGCTGAGGCAGCTTGTCAGGGGAAAATTAGTCAGTCAGGGTGAACAACATGGGGGGTGGAAGAGAGAGACAGCAATAAAAGGAGCCATTCTCAAGGCATCTAAACTATGCATGAGAATGGTGACCAAAAAGAACCATTTCAAGAGACCATTCTGGTTCTCAACAAGAGTCATGGAAGCAGTGAGGGTGAAGAAAGAGGCCTTCTACATGTATAAAGAAAAGCAGGAGGTGGAAGAATGGGGAGAGTACTTACTAAAATAAATAGGAAAGCAGAGACAGTGTTTAGAGAGGCAAAAGCAGATACAGAGATGCATATTGAAGACAGGGTCAAAAGTGGAGAAAAACTGTTCTTCCGCCATTTTAGTGAAAAAAGGAAGAAAGCTGGAATCGTGAGGCTTGCTTGGGGGGGTAGGGTGATAGAGGAGGACAGCTTAAAAACTGCCATCCTTAATGATTACTTTTGCTCAGTTTTAACTAGAGGGAACAGCAGGCCCTTGCCAGAGAGTGTAAGTAAGTAAGTAACATTTTATTTATGAAGCACCCCAAGGCATAAATTAGTGTCCGAGACTTGATTAGCGGCCTTCGCCAGTCAAAGTGAAAAATGATTAGCAATTTGCCAAAGTTGATTAGCAATTACAAAAAAATGATATTTTTGCTCAGCACCCCATAAGATCAACTTATCTTGCTATAATAAACATTGTACACATAGTTTGAGATGTTTACCTGTTTTATTTAGCCATTTGTGAAATACAGGAAGTGAAGCAGTACATTAAGAGCCGAGAGTTAGCGTGATGTCTGCTGAAGCAGACAGTGACATTCGTGACCGTGATAAAACATTGAAATACATTTTTACTTCCCACTCAGATCTCTGCAAAGCAGGGCACATTACTTCATCTTAATTCTGTTCCCAAATGTTCACTGCAAAGAGCAGGGTACAACATCAGCAGGGCACAAGTCTTTTTACTTCCCCTTGTGGATCTCTGCAAAGCTGCAGGGCTCATTACTAAGTCTTTTCTGTTACCAAGTTCAAGAGAGCAGGGCATAACACTAGCAGGGCACATTCTTTTTGTTTCCCCTCATGGATCTCTGCAAAGCAGGGCACATTTACTTTTAGTCTTCATTTACTGTTCCCAAGTTAAAGAGAGCAGGGGCACAACACTTAGCAGGGCACAGTTAGTCTTACTGGTTCCCCTTATGGATCTCTGCAAAGCAGGGCATATAATTTTAGTCTTATTCTGTTCCCAAATGTTCACTGCAAAGCGCAGGGCACACAGCATAAGCAGGGCACATATTAAAGTGTTTTTTAACTACTGGTTCCTCTCATCTCTGCAAAGCAGGGCACATTACTTAGTCTCTTTTCTGTTCCCAGAAATGTTCATTGCAAAGAGCAGGGCACACAACATACTGTAGCAGGGCACATAAGTTCTTAAGGTATCCCCCACAGATCTCTGCAAAGCACGGCCCATTAGTCTTTTCTTTTCCCAAATGTTCACTGCAATTACTTCACTGTTCTGTTCTCAAATTCACTGCAAAGCAGGGCACAAACGTAGTATTTTTAAAGGTTCAAGCAGGGCACCCTCTTACTTGGCCCAGATCATGCCCTTCTCCCACCGCCCACAGTCCAGAGTACTGTTCCAGGCCTTGCCCGTTGCTGTTTACACCGTCCTCTCAGATCTGTGCCCTGAGGTCCATGTGCCCTCTTCCTTCCTCCAGACTCCCTGACCAAAATGAAAATGTTTTACTTATTTTTTAGCTCCCTAATTCTCTGCTGCATCTTCTGCCCTCGGTCACAGAAATCTACGTCACCGTGCCTCGCCCCACAATGCAGCCGCCTGCTTTCTGCTCCGCTCCATCCCAGTCCTGTGCCCTCTCATGGTCTCGGCCTTCTCTTTCCATCTCCTCCTCCTCAGTACGGCCACTTCTGGTCACTCCTCTGTCTCCTGCAAAAGAACACAATAAAAATTAAAAACCGAATGATGCTAACAACAACGGAGAGGAAAAAAAAGACAGAAAATTAAAAGGAAAAAATAACACTTCACCGTTTGACTCCGGCTGGAGCTCCTGACTGCCTGCTTGCTCTTTTGGGTGCGCTGCAAAAGGACTCCCTCACGTTTCTCCTGTGCAGAGACTGGGTTGGGGGCTGGAGGAGCCAGAAGCATTACTGGACCAATCAGGGCTTAAGGGGCGGGGCTCAGGGGAGGAGGACAGAAAATGGATACCCAGACCAAAAAAAGCAAATACAACTTGTCAGTGCCCAGTAAGGCACTTTTACAGGACCCAGGACCAGTTGGCAATTATTAGCAATGACTGCTAATCATTGCCACACTTGACTTGCTTTTTCCCAATCTTGGGTCGCAAATTGCGATGCGAACCTGCTTATTCAAACACCATGAAGTCTTGCTATATTAGGATCATTGCAGTCATTCCCCACACTTGAACTGCCCCGGAGAGGAAACAGTTAACTCCAGAGTGATCTGGAGTTCCACAGCGCGAGGGCGCTGTTCAAAGCTCTATCTGGCTAGTTTCAAATGAAACTGTCAGATTCTTTACTCCGCTTCACTGAACAGTCGCCCGGAGATCAGCCCTTCAGCTCGGTTCATTTCTCGTTCAAGCAGTATTTTCGGGTTCATTGAACCGCAAAAGTATTTATTTTACCGCATTTCGTTAAAAGCTTCTATCTGGTAAACCGTAGTACAGAAATTAAGTCTGTGTGGAAATTCATTATCGGTTCGGTTTTGAACCGATCGGTTTGTTAAAATATATGTCAAACTGTTTGGTTGGCTTTAGAGTGCGGTTCCTGTTTCTTATGGGTTCTAAAACCTAACTTTTATTTGGGGTTTTTTCAACACCGTGATACATGGTTAGGAACCGATAAGGGTGTCTTGCCTGCACTGCCATCTAAAGGGCAAGTTTTTGGTTAGGCTGGCATTATGTCTGAGAAACCCAAAAGAAAAACCGGCCCATTGGGTTTCAACACTGTGATCTGTGGGGAAGCTTTGCCAAGGCTGACCCACACACCACTTGTGTTTATTGTCTGGGGTTGACCACCTCCTGTCAGACTGCCAGGTGTGTAAAAATTTCCCTGCAGCCACCCTGGAAAAGAGATTGGGCCGGCCCTGGGAACGAGGCCAAAAGTCCGCTGACCCGATGGCCAGCCCGGTCCAGTACCCACTGGACCAGAGGGAGTGCCCTCTGACCAGGGCGAGACTTCCTCGGAAAAGGAAGACTGGTCAGAGGAACCAGTCCCAGCAAAAGACAAAGAAATCAGCAGGTCTGGAGTACAAAATTGTCTCTCCAACTGCTGCAGAGATAGCTAAAGCCATTCAGATTGTCCAATCTTTGTCTCAGGGATCTGTCAGAACCCCTGCATCTGGGAAAAGGGTGGCTCGCTCAGTCCCAGTGGTTCAGGATTATGGTGTTGAGGATTTTATGAACCACATGAGGGGAGGAGGAATTTGATCAGTATGTTTGTGACTGGGAAGGTCTGACGTGCCCATTGAACCGACATTTCTCCAGATAGACCTTTGAATCTCCCCTATGCTGTCTGAGTCCTTCTTCTTTATGTTTTACAAAAGGTTGCAGAAACCCTCCAGCTTCCTTTAGAAGAGGCTGTGGATGAGCAAGAGGAGCCTGATTATGTTGAAATGATGGATATTCCAGAGTTTAGGAGGTTGTCTATTCCTTTGCATAAGTCATTTAGAAGCAAACAACAAAGATTTTAAAATCCTCATTCTGTCCCTCCTGTAGATAAAAAATGGACAGAAGGTATACTTTATCAGGCCCTGATACAGACTTCCTCTCTCTGAGCAGTGTAGTCATGTAGGTGTGGTGCAAGCTGCAGCCTGACAGACATAATATCTCTGGCCTCACATCCTCCTGATAAGGATTCCAGGAAGATTGATGCCATGGCGTAAAAAACAATATATGGCAGCTTTGGGACTCAGGCAGGCTAATTATATGGCTTATGTGGCTAGATATCAGAAATCTAGATGGGACACTATATTGCAGTTAGCCAGGCAGGCCCAGGGCCAGCTGGCTAGTGAGTTGGAACAAGTGGCTGCTGATGGCATTGAAGCCTCTAAAGTTCAATTTCATACTGCTGTTGATGTTAATGATGTTTCCTCTAGGGTCATGGCCACTTCTGTAGCTTTCTCGAGGTTGGCATGGCTCAGATGCACTAATCTGTCCCAAGATACTCAGTCAAAGGCTATGGATTTTCCTGTAACGGGAAATTCTCTGTTTGGTGATCAAACGGAAAATTATATGAAAAAGATGGATGAATACAGAACTACCTACAAAAGTGCCTGTTAAGGAGAGGCATGCCACTTCACAAGGCATGCCCCAGGGGTAGGGGTAGGCCTTTCCACAGGCCCTTTACTAATCTCAAGCCTCCTCTGCTTTTTCACAGAGGGTTTTTTTCAGAGGCAGAGGTAGACGGGGCACAAGTAGACAGTCGCCTTCCCCTCAGCCTAAAGCTGCTGCCAAGCAGGCACCCTGATGGGGTGCCCAG
This sequence comes from Neoceratodus forsteri, assembly GCA_016271365.2. NCBI lineage: Eukaryota > Metazoa > Chordata > Ceratodontiformes > Ceratodontidae > Neoceratodus > Neoceratodus forsteri. Next base: position 1,777,826,678 of record CM057456.1, on the reverse strand, counting down.
GGCCGATTCTCCTGTACCAGTGGGGGGCAGGTTGGCTTATTTTAGCCAGAACTGGCTGTCCCTAACTTCGGACAGGTGGGTTCTGGAAGTAGTGCCAGGGCCTGGTTCTCAGCTTCAAACAGTTCCCAAGGATGAGAGCCAGGCAATTTCCACCTGCAAACTCTTCAGAAGCCCTTGCTTTGAAGCAGAGGTTTCTTCCTTCTGGACTGCAAAGCAGTGAGAGGGTCCCCTTGCCATCAGGGCAAGGGACTGTACTCAAGATATTTTCTACCCCAAAAAGACAGGAGAATGGCGCCCATCTTAGACTTAAGGTACCTGAACAAACATCTATTGAAACCAAAGTTCAAAATGTTAACTCTAGCAATGATTTTGCCTTCCTGAGGCCAGAGGACTGGTTAGCTTCCCTGGACCTCAGGGACGCCTATTTTCATGTCATGATCAGGCCTTCTCACCAGAAGTACCTCAGGTTCGAACTGCTCTGGCCACTACCAGTTCAGAGCAATGCCCTTCGCCTAACCTCGGCTCCAAGGGTATTCACAAAATGTCTAGCTGTGGTAGTGGCTCATTTAAGAAGGCAAGGGATTGCTGTGTTTCCCTACCTGGACGACTGGCTCATAGTGGGTCAGTCTCCAGATCAGGTAAAATCCCACTTGCAAGTCACCCAGCAGCTTACTTCCCTGGGATTCCTGCTGAACTTACTAAAGTCAGTTCTGGAACCTGTTCAGGTTCTAACTTTCATAGGTGCAGAATTGAACACAAAGTTAGCCAGGGCATTTCTCCCTCGAAAGAGTGGACAGGCTCATTGCCCTGGCATCCTCCTTTACCCTAGGGTCTCTCGACCAGCAAGGCACTTTCTGCAACTCCTAGGGCACATGGCTGCTTCCACAGCTGTCGTGCAGGGAGCAAGATTTCAGATGAGGGACATCCAGTTCCACTTGAGGTCCTATTGGTCTCAAAGGAGGGACCCCCTTACCAAATTAGTCCCGGTGACCAAAACCCTGATCCTGGCCCTTCAGTGGTGGCAGGATCAAAGCAATCTTACTCAAGGGGTTCCCTTTATACCCGTTTTACACTCCCTCACCCTCACCACGGATGCCTCCCTGTTAGGGTGGGGGGCTCACTTGGGCGACCTTTCCACTCAAGGAGTGTGGTCCCCCCAGGAATCTCTGCTCCACATCAATCTTTTGGAACTCAGAGCTGTTCTTTTAGCTCTTCAGGCTTTTTCAACTGTTGTCCAGAACAAAGTAGTTCAAATCAGGACAGACACCACCACAACAATGTGGTACATCAACAAGCAAGGGGGCACTCGGTCATCAGCCTTGTGCACCGAAGCAATGAAGTTGTGGTCTCTGGCTTACTCCCTAAACACCTCCCTGATCGCAATTCACCTTCCAGGAAAGGACAATGTCCCAGCGGATGCCTCAGCAGGATTTCCCAGGGCCATCACGAATGGTCTCTGAATCCTCAGGTATTGGGGTCGGTCTTTGCAGATGGGGCACCCTCAGATAGATCTCTTTCGCAGCCCCAGACAACCATCAACTTCCTCTATTTTGTTGCAGGCCTCCAGTGCTGGGCTCAGTCCCCCTGGACGCCTTTCTGCTGGATTGGAAAGGGAAATTCCTTTATGCTTTTCCCCCTTCCCTCTCCTCTTCAGGGTATTGGTAAAAATCAGAACTCAGCCCTGCAAAGTGGTTCTGATTGCTCCAGACTGGGCCAGACAGCCCTGGTATCCTCTCCTCCTGTCCCTGACAATCCACCTCCCTGACCTTGCCCAGGACCCACGACTTGCTGACCTGTGCACAGGGAGAGTGTGGTACCGGACCTCAAATCCCTCCACCTCAAGGCTTTGTTCTTGAGGAATTAGAATTTGCTGATTTGCACCTTTCTCAAGGGGTCCTGATATTTTAAAGGCTTCTAGGAAGCCTTCCACTAGGCCACTTACAATTCTAAGTGAAAGAGGTTTTCCTTCTGGTGTTCGGAGAAACAAATTGTGCCAGAATCTGCTGACTTGGCCACTTTACTGGACTATTTGGCCCATCTAAATTCCCTAGGCCTTAGACCAGCTACCTTGAAGGTTCATCTGGCAGCTGTTTCTGCCTTTGTTTCCGAGGGAAGCCTGTTTCTCGTTCCTCTCACCCTGTGTTTTCCAAGTTTTTTAAGGGGTTACTTCACACTAACCCTCCCTTTCGGGAACCAGCCCCTGCCTGGGACCTGAATGTTTGCATTGCTCAGTTAATGCAACCTCCCTTTGAGCCCCTTTCTTCTGCAGATCTCAAGTATTTAACATGGAAAACTGTTTTTCTAGTGGCTGTCACTTCTGCCAGACGTATAAGTGAATTGCAAGCCCTTTCAGTGGAAAAGGATTTTATTTCTTTTCACAGGGATAAGGTAGTCCTCAGGACTAACAGAAAGTTTTTACCCAAAGTGGTTTCAGATTTTCATCTGAACCAGTCCATTTCTCTCCCAGTATTTTTCACTGAGCATTCTTCCTCGGGTGAAAGGAGACTACACAGCTTGGACGTCAAAAGAGCCCTAAGCTACTATGTGGAACGTACCAAGGGTCACAGGTTCGAATCCCTCCAACTCTTCCTTACCTATGGAGAGGTTGGCAAAGGAGACCTGCCACTAAGAGGACAATTGCAAGGTGGATTGTCTCTTGTATCCAATTCTGTTACCAAAACTAGGTAGGGAACCCCTCAGGACTGAGGGCTCACCACTAGGGTATAGCTGCATCTCTAGCGCTGCTAGAGATATTCCCATTTTGGAAATTTGTCAAGCTGCTACCTGGAAAACAGTTCACACCTTTACCTAAGCATTATTCCCTGGACGCCCAGTCCAGGAGAGATGCCTGCTTTGGCACAGCTGTACTTCAGAGCCTATTTCCTAAGTAGGTTCTGACCTCCTCCATGGAGGTACTGCTGTGTAATCTGCAATGGTCCTAAAATAGCAAGACTTCATGGTGTTTGAAGAAAAAATTACTCACCTTAGTAATTGCTTTTCTTCTCATGGAGTCTTGCTATATTAGACAACCCTCCTCCTACCCTCTCAGAACTCCTACTTGGGTATGGGGTTGGCAAATTAGTGCAAGCACTGTGTCATGCCATTTTAGTCTCTCTAGTTCCCCTGTTTCCTTTGGGTTAGGAACTGGGTATTTGTTTTTTGTTATGGTAGATGGTCCCCTCTGGACTTGAGTCTTTGGGGAGAGGGGCCTATTAGTGCTTGTAAGGGTGATCCTAACAATAAATATTGTTATTATTCTGTGATTGTTCTTATTCTACTAATGGTAGGTAGCCAATGGCTAGTGTAGACTTTTTCACACAGACTTGCTATGTTAGTTTAGCTCCGTAAAGAACCTGACAGTTTCATTTGAAACTAGCCAGATAGAGCTTTGAACAGCGCCCTCGCGCTGTGGAACTCCAGAGCACTCTGGAGTTAACTGTTTCCTCTCCGGGGCAGTTCAAGTGTGGGGAATGACTGCAATGGTCCTAATATAGCAAGACTCCATGAGAAGAAAAGCAATTACTAAGGTGAGTAATTTTTTCTTTTATGTCTTGCACCCTGTCCCTGCAGCTCGGGGTGCTTTACAATGTACAAAAATACCAATTAAAAAAAAAAAAAAAAAGACATCACATATCAAAATTAAACAATGACAATAACGAAAGAGTAAAATTGATCAGTTAGTTTCATCTACCAGTATAAGAGAGTTCCCAAAACTTCTTTAAAGAAATGTACTTTCAGACCCCACTTAAAGGCCTCCAACGAAGAGACCACTCTCTCAAGGACCTAGGAAGTGAATTCCACAGGTGCTGGCGCAACCACTGCAAAAGTGTGGTCACCGGATGTTTTTAGCAGAGTCCTGGAAATTACTATGAGGTCCTCCTCAGCAGAGTGGAAGGAGCGGTGGCATGGAATCAAGAGATCAGTCGGATAACTTGGGCCCCCAGACTGCATAGAGCTTTATAGGTGAGAAGACCCACCTTGAAGGAGATTCTTCACTTCACTAGCAGCCAGTGCAGGTCACGCAGTACCGGGGTCATATGACATGACCTCAGGAGGCCAGTCAGTAACCTGACCGTTGCATTCTGCACTAGCTGCAGGTGACAGAAGGACTCCTCCACTAACTTCAAGATAGAGTGTTGCAGTAGTCAAGTCTAGATGTCACAAAAGCATGCACCAGTGAGGGTAAGTTGTCCAGCAGGATAAAGGCTTTAAAGAGCTGCTGATGCCTCAAAGAAAACTTTGAAAAACATAATATTTAGGCATACTTCGGCATACATTCAGTATACAATCTATAGATTTATCCTCCCCATAATTTCTTACTGAGTAAATTTAGATGAATACATGATATTTATCACTTAGAGTTTATCTGCTTTTATAGCTTACTCCCTACTTGAAATTACAATGCTCTGCTGTGACATTATATTATGTTGCCACAGGAGTAACTGTGATGTCATAAGCAGTGTATTATGACCTCAGGTAGGGAACAAGCAACAGGAATGGATGAACTCTTGAGGAGCAAAGATCCTGTTTTCATGCATATGACCTCAGTAATAAGTAATTGTGAGGGTAAATGCAGAACTAATGTGAAATGTAAGCTAAACTGGGTCTAAATATTATGTTTTGTTAAAGTTCTCCTTAAGGCGTCAGCTGCTCTTTAATTCTGATGATATTCCTCAGGTGATAAAAACTGCACCAGATGACTGACACTTGAGCCTCGAATGTCAGTTCATTATTGAAAGTACACCCAGGTGTTTTTTTTTTTTTTTTACCCGTGTGGTAGCCATTAGTGGGGTCAAGTCCGGCACCAAAGTGGGACTAACTCCATCGGCTTCCACTTCTTGCCAGCAACCAGTCTCCATCACTAGCAGCTCCATTTTGTCTGAGTTGAGCCATAGTTAGCTGGAAGACGTCCAGTCTTGGATCTCGGCCAAGCACACATTTAGTACCTCTATGGTACCCTCAGTATCGGATGCAGAAGACGTATACAGCTGGGTTTCATCTGCATAGCAGCAAAAACCCCATGCTGTAATATCGAATTATCTCATCCAGGGGCAGCATATACCCTGCAAACAACATGGGTGAGAGGATTGAATGAGAGGATTGAACCCTAGGAGGTTCCACATGGCAGGGGCTTCGGGCAAAGGGAAAACCTTCCCAACACAACCCTATGCATCCTGCTAGTAAGAAGGGACTCAAACCAGTTGATGACTATACTGGTGAGCCCACAGAGCTCCCTAAGGCAATCGAGCAACATGCCATGGCCTACAGTGTCAAATGCTGAAGAGAGATAGGGGAAAACGAGAATAGACCGCTCTCCTGTATCTCTTGCCCTGAGGAGTTCATTGTGCACCCACACTAACGCTGTTTCGGTACCATGCCTTGACCTAAAACTGCACTGAAGGGGCTGAAAAATGTCGAAAGCAGTGAGGTGGGCCTCAGGCTGCAGTGCTACAATTTTCCCTATAACCTTGCCCGAGAAGGGGAGGTTAGAGATAGGTCTGTAGTTTGCCCAGATGTCAGGGTCAAGAGATTCTCTCCCCCCCCCCCCCATAGGAGGGGCCTCCCCAACACCTCTTTCAAAGTGCTGGGAAAGCGTCCCTCCAGAAGTGAACACAGGACAATCTCAGCAAATACTGGGCCAATGGACTCCACACTTCTCCCAACAAAACACATCCGGCCCAGGTCCAGTTCACAGAATGTGAGCTGCAACAATGAGATCACCTCACAAGCTTCTTTCACCTCCGCTGGCCTGAACTCACTCCAGACAGCTGGGATGCAACTTGGAGCATCTGATTGACGACTGCAGGAAAACACAAACCCCACTGGATGAAAACTGGGCCTGAAGGTGGGCACTGTAGCAGAGAAGAACAGGGCAAACTCTTCACACATACAGTAGGTGTAGAAGCTACAACCTTAGGCTGTAAACAGGCTGGATGAAGCAGCCTTCAGTAGTACTAAAGAGCTGAGCCAATCTGTTCTTCCCTGCAGCTATCTCCCTGACAGGAGGGGAGGAGGCACTGTGGGTCACCCTGGAGACAGGAACTAGCACCACAGTCTGCACAGGGGTTGTTTAAAGACCTCTGTCTCAGGGGGAGGCAATGGACAAGGAAATTATAGAAGGAATCCATAGAATGGCAGAAAAAGGAGAGATATTGTTGATGGGGAACCTGAATATGCCAGATGTTAACTGGAGCACCTTTACTGCAGCCACATCCAAGAGCAGAGTCATTCTTGATGCCCTACAGGGGGCATGCCTCAGACAGCTAGTATTGGAACCCACTCAGGAGGGAGCAATCTTACACCTGGTACTCTCAAACGGGGATGGAGCGAGGATCTCAGATTTAGAAGTGGGTAGCCATCTGGGAACAAGCGACCACCGAACAATAAACACAGCTGTTGAGTCAAGTCATACAAAAGCAAGGGTGTTGGACTTTAGGAGGGCTGACTTGGCAAAATAGAGTGCCTCAGAAAAGCACTAGCAAACAGGCAAGAAGGAGGGGTGGAGGAACAATGGGGAAAAATCAAAACTGTCATCCCAGAGGCAACAAGCCTTTGTGTAAAGCAGATCAACAAAACAAAGGAAAAAGTCACTATAGTTTTCAAAAGAGGTGGCAGGGAAGGTTAAGGAGAAAAGGATAGCATTCAGGAAATTTTTTTTCCATTTAAAGTTTATTGGCAATTTTAAACATACATGACAGATATCCATGTACAAATCATTATACATTAGCAGTGTACAACAGCCTGCATCTGTCCCCCCCACATCTAAATACCCCACCCCTCTAATACAACATTGTTCTAAGCCTAAATCCTACAACCCTACAGCACAGACGTCTCAATAATGACAGAATATACTAGGTACCAAGACCTTCACAACAGAAACCTTTAGATCGAGAATAAGGTTAAGGGGTCCCATATCTTCTTGAATCTTCCTAATGTATTGTTTAAACTTGCTATAGCCTTTTCCGTTCTAAGGTTTGCAAGAAACTCAGTTAACCATTCTCCGTAGGTAATTTCAGATTGGTCTTTCCAGTGTCTTAATATTACTTTCTTAAGTGACATGGACATTATGGCCATATGGTATTTCCTATTAGGAAACTTGATGCTAGAAAAATCACCTAAGATACATATTTCGGGGTTAAAGAGACCCTCTAGTCCCAAAATGGGGTCAGTCTTATTTTGGATGGTGGTCCAAAGAGGAATTATTTTGGGACAAGTCCATAAAATATGATATAAAGTGCCCTCATGCTTAGAGCGTCTCACACATAGGGAAGAGTATGTCAATCTAAATTTTAACATTTTTTTTCTGGGGAAAAATATAAATTATGTAAGATATGCATCTGCATCAACCTTAATCTATCTTGGGTTACACATTTGTGACAGTTAAACCAGAGGTCTGCCCAATTTATGCTAAGACCAGGAAAGTAGGAGCATTCAGGAAATATAAGGAAACGCAGAAGGAGCAGGACAGAGAACTTGTGTCAGTTAAAGCAGAAGGAGGCAGGGAGGGCAGTTAGAATAGCAAAGGCCCAAACTGAGGAAAATATAGCAAACTCAGTTAAGAAGTGGGGATAAAACCTTTTATAGGTACATTTGGGAGCGAAGAAAGACCAAGGGAGGGATACTGAGGCTTAATAAAGGGGAGGGAATGTGGGTAGAGGGTGACGGTGAAAAGGCAGGGATACTGAATGAATACTTCTATTCAGTATTCACAAAAGGGGGGGGGGTACCTAAACCAAACAGTAGAAACACTTTGGATAGGGGGGTCAATATCAGTCCATTCACAGAAGAAAGGGTTCTGAAAGAACTCTTAAAACTTAAGGTGGAAGGCCGGCCCGGTGGTGCTGAGGGTTGAGGTGCTGGATGCCACACCTCATGCCACGTCAGCGACCAGAGTTCAGGAACGAGCCTGGGCCATTGGGGGTTGGCAGGGCGGAGAGAGGATTGAGCATCCGGAGGACTGCTCTCCTCTCTCCGGGGAAGGGGACTAGTCGTCCCGCCTGCTGACTGCCCTCTAGCTGTGGCTGGAGGGCAGTAGGGGTCGGGAGGCTCAGAATCCGACATGCTTACGTTGGAGGGGAGCGAGGGAGAAAACGGAAAAAGGTCAGGACTCCACGGACCCATGATGGCCCGACCGCTCTGGCGAAGTCTGCCCCCCCACCAGATGTGCCATACCGGCTGGCGTGGGACTGCTGGCACCCCTCCACCTGGCTCTGCCACAGAGGGGGAATCCACAGGGGAACCTTGGGGGCAGACAAGCTGGGGGTCGGACTGGAGGATGTACCTCCTCCGAGGATGGGAGTCATAGCCCATAAAGCCCGCGGAAGGCGCTACAGAGTATTAACAAAAAAAAAAAAAAAACTGAAGGTGGACAGAGCAATGGGGCCTGATGGGATTCACCCAAGAATTCTAAAAGAACTAAGGATAGAACTTGTGACACCACTGACTACCCTCTTTAACAAATCATGAGTGGATGGGGTAGTACCTGAGGACTGGAGGAGGGCGGATGTGATTCCACTTCACAAAAGTGGGAGCAAGGCAGAAGCAGGAAATTACAGACCTGTTAGTTTGACATTGGTGGTAAGGAAAATGATGGAATCACTTCTGAAGGAAAGAATTGTTGAATACCTAGAGGCCAGCGGGGCACAGGACTGAAGACAACATGGAATCACAGCGGGAAGGTCATGTCAAATGAATCTAATAGATTTCTTTGGCTGGGTGATCAAAGTAGTAGACCAGGGAGGCGCTGTGGACATGGCCTACCTAGACTTTAGCAAGGCATTTGACACAGTCCCACACAAAAGAATAATATACAAGTTAACCACCCTTGGAGTGGGTCCCAGGGTGGTATCCTGGGAAAAAAATTGGCTGGTCAACAGGACGCAGAGGGTAATAGTAAACGGAGTCCACTCTGAAGAAAGAGGGACTACATGCGGGGTACCGCGGGGTTCAGTACCGGGACCGGTCCCCTTTAATGACTTTATAAGTGACATTGTGGAGGGACTGGAAGGAAAAGTATGTCTCTTTGCAGATGACACAAAGATCTGCAACAAGGTCGATACACAAGGTGGGGTGGAAAGGATGGGAAGGGACTTGGTAGGGTTGGAGGAATCTTTAAATGTGTGGAGGCTTATATTCAACGCAAAGAAGCACAAAGTAATGCACCTGGGAAACAAAAACCCAGGGTTAGAGTACACAGTGGGGGTTAAGATAATAACAATAACAAAAATGGAAAGGGACCTGGGGGTAGTCATATCAGATGACCTAAAGGTGGGAAAGCAATGTGAGACGGCAGTAAGGAGGGCTAGGGGGATACTGGGATGCATAGGGAGAGGCATCACCAGTAGAAAACAGGAAGTTGTGATCCCTCTGTTCAGACAGCTGATGAGACCCCATCTGGAGTACTGCATGCAGTTCTGGAGACTCCCAACTCCGCAAGAACATAGTATGGAGGCTGTCCAGAGGAGGGCAACTAAAATGATGCAGGGTCTGTACCAGAATACATAGGAAGCGAGACTAAAGGAGCTTAATATGTATAGCCTCGAGGAAAGGATGGAGAGGAGGGACATAATAGAAACTTTCAAGTACCTCAAGGGAATCAACAAAGTCAAAGAGGGTAACATCTTTCAGAAAAAGAGATGTGCAAGAACAAGGGGGCACAATTTGAAGGTAGAGGGGGGACAGCGTAGAGGTAATGTGAGGACATATTTTTTTATGGAGAGGGTTGTGGATACATGGAACGGCCTTCATGAGGAGGTTATGGAGTTAAAAACAGTGGGGGAATTCAAGAATGCATGGGACACACATAAGGCAATTCTAGTGGGGGATAGGAGGAAATAGGCTGTTGGTTAACTAGGATCTGCAGCTTATCCATTAAGTAGGGAAATGGGCAGACTAGGTGGGCCCAAGCATTCCTTAACTGCCATCAAATTCTATGTTTCTATGCCTTCTCATGGGAGCTATCCGTTTGATACTCACTATAGTGAGATTTCGCAGCCAGTCTGTCCTCTTTTGATCCAGACTTCAACCAAAGATGCTCCAGCCTCTGACCCCTAGTCTTCATCTCCATGAGATCCCCAGCAAACCATGGAAGTCTCAAGCGAGGGGACCTGGGTTGTGTATGGACCATTTGCGACTGAGTCCAGCGCTGAGGTGACAGCCCTATTCTAGGCTGTGACTGCTTCACCCACTCCTGATGCAGAAGTAGCTTTCACCTCAGAGAGGTCCAATATTGACAATAATCACTCTGGGACAGCCCCCTCAGAGGATGATAATGGACCATCTCCACTGGGGAGGGATCACTAGGGGGAACCCTGAATGAGAATCTCATTGTGGCAGTGATCTTACCAAATGACTAGATCAATCCTGAGATCAAGATAATCAATCTCAAGCCCCAATGAGAAAACTAGATCCAAGGCATGGCCACAGCAGTTAGTCATGGAAGGAAATGCTTGTGCAAGGCCTAGTGACTTCATCGTCTGGAGGAAATCTTGTCCAAACTGCGAGAGTTTGTCATCGACTTAGGCGTTAGTCACCCAGAATCAGCCCTCTCGGCATCTAAGTCTGCAACTTCCTGTACAAATTCCATCTCGTGCCTCGGAGGTCAGTACACAAGAAGGGTTCTACATCCTGCACCTGGACACCCCCGTACCACCACACATTCAAATGATGAAGTAGTTCCCACTGGGTCTGTGGAGAAGTTCAAGCTGGTTCTAAAACAGATGGCTACACCTCTGCCCTTGCAGTCCCCTCTCAGGCAGTGCACTACAGAGAAACTGGTCAGGGCAGCAGCCTCAAGATTGGGCCGGTGTCATTGATCAGCCAAGTCTCCATAATGCAACCGACAGAGACTGAGGAAGTAGTCCACAATAATTGCAGTCTTGTTCCTACTCACTACCTGTCCACATGATCCTGCAGAAATCATGGGTATGGGGATCAGGTATGAGCAATCTTTCCCTGGTCCACATTTCACCCCAGGTCATCTCCTGGTCTTAACTACCTGATGTGGCTCTCCCCATCAACCATCCTGGCACCTAGCCATCTGTTATTCTACTTCCTTCCAATACTGGCGTCCTGGCAGTCCCGAAGTGCTTCAGATGGCAAAGGGAGGTTGATGAAGGGGCAGAGATCCAACAGCTGGGATGCCTTGTACCTGATCCTATTGAGTCTGCCACCTAAGTACATCTCTGAAACCTACCAGAAATTGCTTAGTCAAGTAAAAATAATAAATAAAGATATTAAAAAAAAAAAAAAACCAACCCCTACATAAAATAACCTCCAAACTACAAAGTGTAACCTCTAGGTGGTGCTATCCCAAGGGCTACCACCTCTGCCTGCTTGGCTAGGAGCAGGTTAAGGGGCCTGAGTTCTGAAATGGGTGCCTCCACCCAGAGGTCAGGGTTGATAGTGGTCAAGCTAACCTGGGCACAGCCCTCCAGGACACTGTAACCCCCCCTCTTTCCCTACTAGTGGCAGGAACAATACACAATAACCACTTTCACAATACCCCTGATACACCACCCAAGTACCCACACTGTTTGCACTTACTACCAGGGCTTTCCTTTGGCTCGACCCTGGGGACCCCCTGCAAAACAAGGTTATACACAGCAAATAACAGCAGTACAGTACTCTTGCACAAACTGGAACCACAGTCAGGGTAAATGCAAAAAGAGTTGGATCTGAATTATTTAAGGGACTTGAACAAGGGAGGGTCATAATCAGGTTAATTTGATTAAAAGCTGTATCAATCAAACAGTTATGCATGCACTTCAGGGTCCATAAACAGTCACACACTATGGGTACCCAGGTGAAGAAGAGGTGGACTAGCCAGGATCGTTGCCCGGGGTAGACCGGCATTGCAGCTGGTTGGGGCCCTGTGATGGAAGAAAACAACATGCACCACACACACTAATTGTAATCCAGAGCCAGAGGGCTCAGTTCGTGAAAGAAAAGAAACAACAAGACAATCGGATAACACACTAAGATTAAGCTGTTGTTGCAGGTAGCTACCCTGATGGTTACTCATGAAACCCAAGACTGGACACAGGCTGGATGAAAATTAAGACTGCAGGTGGTTGATCTGGAGTGCAAGGAGAAGCAGGGCCCACACGATTCGCCGAGGCATCATTCCTGTTCAAGCGTGGAGCAGGAGGCTGATCCCCAGGCAGGTCTCTCGTCAATGGCTTTCTCTATGCAGTGGGGTAGTCTGGCAGGGCCAGTGTGGCAAAGCCCAGGCCATATGGAGATGAACGCGGATTCAGTCCGGTCGAGCTGGATACAGCTTCCAGCAAGCAGAACACAATTCACACAGTGGGGAACCAAATCACGACCCACTATAAACACACAGCACACTTACATGTAAGGGATTCTACTATACCAGGCAGACTGCTCTCCAGTCACAGTTGCAAAGTCTCTGCACACACACTGGGGGTTTAGAGGTAGCTGGAAATCCTGACAGGTCAATGCATTCAGCAAATCTTTGGTCTTCTTCAGGTTGATCCTGGTCACAACTCAGTGGCTTACTTCGTTCTCACAAACTGATTAATTCCAAACTGATTCTCTTCCCCTTCTCAGGGGCAGCAGGCAAGCAGGCCAAAACTTGGGCCTTTCCACAGAGACTGTCTCAAGCTGTTGCTTCTTCAGCTCCCAACTTAGATCTGACTCACCTGCCAGCAAGCCTGAGACTTTCCCCAGAATCCAAAAGGTTCGGTTGGCTGATCTGTCTGTTAGTCACAACAAGGGCTCCCCCTTCAGGTGTAAAAAGGTGCCAAACGCCCAAAACTACAATTCCTACAGATTCTGACTCCAGACAGCTCCTGTAGTCCGGCTCCATTTTAGGTCCCACCAGTACAGATTGGTCCAATTCGGCAGTCCAGGACCAAGATAATGGAGATGAACAAACAGTCCTTGCTGCAAAGAAGGCAGGTTAGACAAACTACATTATCAGTATCACTCTAAATGATTTTCAGCAAATAGTTACTTCTTTCAACAGAGCTCCCTCTCGGATTACTTATGACTGCAATCCAGGCAACTCTTAAAGAGATGGTACACAGAGGCTATACAGGCTCTGGTAATCACATTTAAGCTACTAAAACGCAGGACACCAGCCTGGCAGTGAGCATTTAGGCAAGCTCAAGGAAGACTTTTCGGGAAACCCCATTCGTAGGGGGGTTACAAAAGCAAATACAGACTAATCCTCTTAACCCACGCACTCACCCCAGATAAAAACCAAACCAAACACACATTCGATTACCTACACCCATCAATAACCCAGACCCACCCAATAAATATTAAAATCAATTAAACAAGAAATAAAGCTCCAGGTCCTCATTTGTGCCATCTGATTAACATTTTTACAGCAGATAGAGAAGCAGGTGACTTATGTCTGACTTAGTGCAGCCTGCAAAAAGTCAAAGTCCAAATAGCAAGTGACCAAACAGCCAGAAACTCGGTCCCCACCTTCCAGTGGTGCTCTCACCACAACTTGGGGGAATAATGGAGATGTTTAATAAAGGGGGTCTACCCGAGTTCCAACAATTACAAGTATGATTCCCCCCAGCAGTGCTGTCATCATTACTGGAACAGAGAAAATTAATAAGTATGACTGAGTACAGTTTATAATCAATAGAATCGCAAAAGGTTTGACTTGCTGCAGTCCAGTCTTATGTCGAGCCATGCACTGCAAAGTGTAGTCATAAATATAATGATACATAGCAAAGCTTCGCGGGAGCTGAAGGCTACCTCCACAAACCAGTCCACAGCTGTAGAATGCATCAAAGCAGCTACTGTGTGGTTCCCAGAGATGAGGCAGCCAATATTTTCAAGTGAAAGGGTCCCGAAAGGGCTTTCAGACCTAAAGGTAGATAAGGCCCAGGGACCAGATAGATTGCATCCAAGGTTACTGAGGGAACTGGCAGCGGTTCTGGCTGAACCCCTGGTGTGTCTAACAGCTCACTAAGAACAGAGGTAGTTCTGAAGGATTGGAGGGTGGTGGACATGGTTCTGTGTCATAAGGTGTTTTGGTGGGGGGGGGGGGGCAAGGAACAAGCAGGGAACTGCAGACCTAAGCAGGGAACTACATGCCTGTCAGTCTTACCTCTATTGCAGGGAAGCTGATGGAGTCACTGATCAAAGAAAATCTCGTGGGATTTCTTGGAGAGCAGTGGTCTCCAGGATAGTAAACAGCACAGATTCATGGCACGGAACTGTTTGTCAAACTAACCTCACAGTTCTGTTTGACTGGGTGACAAGGTAATAGTACAGGGAACATGCCGTGGATTTGCTTTACTTTGATTTCAGCAAAGCTTTTGGCTCAGTGCCTCAGACGCTTGCCTAAGAAGATGGATGATCTGGGTGCTTCTAAAGTCATAGTAAACCGGGTACATACAGTAACTAGCTAAAGGGGAGGCAGCAGAGGGTTGTGGTCCGTGGGATCAAATCAAAACAGAGGAAGGTCATGATCGGGGTACCACAGGGATCTGTCCTGGGTCCGGTTGTCTTCAATATGTTCATCTTGCAGAAGCTAGGGGTGGTCTTAATTTTTGCCAATTGAAATTCAGTGTCAAAAAGCGCAAGGTACTACACCTAGGGAACAAGAACCCCGGGACAGAGTAGTGGATGGGTGGGGTGAGACTTAACTCTACGCTCCCATTCCTCAGCCATAGTGCTATCTTAAGTGACTTCCTCAAACCATCGAGTCCATGCAACAGGGCATATAACAGAGTGAGTAGGATGCTGGGATGTATTGGAAGGAGTATTGATAGCAAGGAAGACGTTGTACTTCCCCTATATGCAGGGTATTAAATAGCTGGTATAACATAACAGAATGCTACACAAAATGGGGTAATGCTAAACATTTCCAGAAATTCTTAGCAGTAGACTAACCATTTTTTGAGTGAATCCATGGCACAGTAGACAGCATTAACATAACTGTATTTTTTTGCTAAATTTTGCTACTCATTCTGGGCCAGGTGCCATGCATTTTCACAACTGATGTAGCAGTTTCACGCATCAAACTGATGATCACTTTTTTCAGCATATTTAAAACGCTGATATGGATCTTTTGTGAGGCCACACCTGGAGTACTGTACCCAGTTTTAGAGTCTTCACATCAGGAATGATAGGGATAGGCTGGAGATGATGCAGTACATGGTATCAAAAATGATTCAAGGCCAGCAGGGAAGGTCCAATGAGGAGCCCCTCAAGGCACTGAACATGTACTCGCTGGAGACCTGAAGGGAGAGGGGAGATATGATGGAGACCTTGAAGTTCCTAAAAGAAATTAACAGGGTGAACTGCTGGGAATGATTTAGCTTAAATACTAGTTCATGGTAACGTGGACATGAGTGGAAACTGACAGGAAGGAAGTTCAGAAAGGACATGAAGTATTATTTTACAGAAATGGTGGTGGAGCCATTGAACAGTCGGCCTGCCATTGCTGTGGGTGCTAAAATGGTTGCTGGTCTCAAGCATGCTTGGGACAGAATGAAGCTTATAGTGGTTGCTCGGGGCAACAGAAACTGGGAGCAGAATGGGGAGAATGATGGTGAAGGCTGTGACCCTAGAAGGGCAGTAGGTCCTATGGTTAAATAGGGAGCTCCGACAGACTGGATGGACCATTCATCTCTTTCTGCCACCATTGTCTTTGTTTCTGTGACCTGGTTTTATTGTAAGGGGAATTTTGGCCAGGACAGCAAGGACAATCCCCTGCTTTTGCGAGAAGTGCCTTGGGTTCTTTTACTTTCACCGCGACATCCACCAGGACAGCACCAGAGATTGGCAGAAGGGACCTTGCTTTGATATCTCATCCAAAGGATGGCACACCCTGACGGTACTGTATTCCTTTATACTGCACTCGCGTGCCAGAGTTTATGTTAGGAACTCGATCCCAGTATGGGAGTAGAACCCATGACCACCTGGCCCAAAGGTGGATGCGCTACCAACTCAGTCATTCTGACACCTGTACTAGTAGATTCACTCATTGGGATGTGTCATGTAACTAGGAGTGTAACTATCAGCACTGCGGGCTGTTACGCCTCACATGTCCTGTCCTGTGTACTCTGACAATGCCTACATAGTTTGCTTCCATCTGTAGCCTACCTTCATTTACTATGAACTGTTGTACCACTCCATAATTGGTGTGTATATACCCTGAACTATTGTACCACTCTGAATCTGGTGTGGAACCTTTGTAAATGAGCATTAGTGCTCAAAGGTCTGCTGAAATAAATAAATGAATGAATAAAAAATTTAAAAGGAACTACAGTATGTGGACATATGGTGGGACTGTCACAGATATTGTAAACTGCTGAGAAGCTGGCAGAAAATCTAGAAGGGCAGTTGCCTACTTTTGTCTGTAATACCTATGAACCTATGGTCCCAGAACCATGAAGTTCTAAACTCTGTAATCCAGATGTGGGAGCAAAAAACACAAATATGTTGCAGGTGATACAGTTTATTGGAATAAAATTGTTTTTTAGACTAGCTTTCAAGAGTTGTACTGTTCTTCAGTATAACTCTGAAAGGCTACAGTAGTCTCGAAACATCTTTTCTAGGAGCGTGAATATGTTGTTCATCCACACTGTTTGGCATTGTCCCCTTCCATTTTAAATCTGCTGGAAGTCTTCAAGCTGGCTTCTCCCACCCACCCGGGTAGTATATACCTCAACTCCACCCCATGATGCCAGATCTTCCTTTCTGCTGGAATATACAGGTTGCCTCCCTCATGCTTTCGCATTTTGTAGGCCCTGGCTTTCAAATTGTTTTGAGTTTTACCGAAACTCAAACTCGTTTGAGTTAGCAATCGCGCTTTTACAGCATTGATCATGGAGGAGAAATCTTCCTAGTGATTTCACTGGTGTCCCTGCGGCCAAAAGATGTTGCGCACTGATCCCCACCTCACGAGCGTCTACTGCCTAGGTGTCGGCCATGACTACTCATCGTGCAGCTATTGCTTGGCCTTCCATTCCAACATCCTGGACGACCGCAAGGCACGCCTGAAGCTGGGGAGACCGGAAAAAAGGAACCCTCCGGTGAAGTCTAAGGAGGCTAGGTGGGTGGTTTCCATGGCCGTGGGCTCCATCAAGCAGCTGGAACACATGCAGGCATTTGAGGAAGAAGCCGCTCGTGCTATGGCCAATTGAAACTTCTTTGTTCCTCTAAACTTAGGCTCCACCTTTACGGGACCCTTTAAGGAGTTGTGCCTGTCTCTCCCTACCTGGGGTGAGGTGCCCTCGGGCTCACACTCCTCCTGCTCTCGGAAGAGAGAAAAAGACCCATCGTCTTCGTCTCGGCGAAGACGTTCTTGGGACAGAGAAAGATCAGAGTCTCAAGAACACGCGGTCTCGACCTCGGTCGAGATCACATCCTCAGCCTTCGGCTTCACGGATCTTCCATCTGGCCTGGGGACCGAAGAAGTGGCCGACAAGGTCGAAATTATCCTCAACCTGATCAACCCCTTGTCGCCAGCCGTTGCCGACGACTCCTTGGAACGGACCCCGGTCCTGGTATTTCCTGATGAGGAAACCCAGCCCACTGGTATCCCCATCAAGAACCTGGTCCCGGACCCTAGGGTTTCACCGATTCCCTCCGGTGTCTCTCGACCGACCGAGTCAGCCTCCCCAATCTTGGTCGAGGTCTAGGATCCCCTCCGCCGATCGAACGAGGAAGAGCCATAAGCGCTCTAAGAAGAGGCAACACGACAGGTCGTCCTCATTCTCCTCGAACGAGGAGAGGCCCCAGCGGAAACTCCGGCGCTATGAGGACCTTATGTGGCAGCACCTGATCTTGACCGGGCAGAAGCCGGCTCCGCTGCCTACCCCAGCCATTACTTGGCTCTTGTCTCCTAGGCCAAAGCCGACCCCTCCGGAACCGAAGCTTCTGGTTCCTCCACCTGTGGGGCCGGCCTGTCCCCCGGTTTGGCCTATTGTGGTCTTTCCACCCATTCGGGTGGAACCGCCACCTAATCAGCCTGCAAGAGGGGCTCCCTTGAAAGAGGACCGACTGGACACCGGACTTTCATGACGTCTGTCAGTTACAGTCACCCCGGACTGCCCTCGGTGGATCAAGGGTGATTTCGTCGGTAGACCGCTGTATCCTGACTCCTCAAACTCCAATGTCATCGGGCTCCACTCTCATCCCGAGGATGATGAGTCCGTTGGCACGGGGATGGAGGAAGGCCCTTCATCCTTCCGTGGGATTCTCCATCTAATTTCCGACTCCACCAGAATGCCCCTGGAATCCATCCAGAAAAAGGCAGAGTACCCTCTCACAGATATTCTAAAGAGAGGGGATACCCCGACGGAGGCCTTTCCAGTGGCTGAAGCCATTGTTGTCCCAACCCTTGAACTTTGGCAGTGCACTGCCTCCTGCCCAGCACTATCCGCCCGCAAATACTCGGTGCCCATATGGTCCCTTTGCGGGATTCACAGAGCACCCTTTGGCCGAGAGCCTGGTGACCGCCTCTGTGTTCAGGTGTACTGGCACTTCGACCGACACTGACCGACCTCCGGACAAAGAGTCCAAAAATATGGACCACACTGCCCGAAAGGTCTATGCCGCCTCTTCTCTGGACCTTTGTCAGGCCAGCTCGGCCGTCGTTATAGCACACTTCTCTCATGCCCTTCTTGGGTCATTAGACGAAGTCCTCCCTCGTCTCCCCACGGACATGCAGACCACAGTCAAACAGGTCCATTACCAAGGCCGTGCTGTTGCCAAACAGCAGCTCCAGATGGCCCTGGACATCGGGCATTCTTGTGCCCGCTCGATGGCCGCCGCTGTGGCCTCTCATCGCAGGGCTTGGCTGAGGCTTTCCTCCTTCCCGACGGATACTCAGCATAAGCTTGCTGACATGCCTTTCCTAGGGACTGACTTGTTTGGTCCAGGAGTGGCCAGTCACCTACAGCGCATAGAGCAGTCCAGTGCCGCCTTGGATGCCACTTCTGCCAAGGGTTCTTCGGGCAAGAACCAGCAGAAGAAGCCTTTTCAGCACTCCTCCCCTGCAGTCCGGCAGCCCTCCTATCAAGGGGGACAGCAGCATCAGCAGCAGGCTCAAGTTTGGCACCCTCGGCCCAAGCCTGGACCCCAACAGGCCCGTAAAGGGGGCAGAGGCTCAGGTCCTGCAGCCCCCTCCTCCTCTAAGCCTGCCCTTTGACAGGATGGGGGTTGCCACCCCTATTCCCGTCACAACGGCTCTGGGTCCTCCTGTTGGGGGGTCGGCTCCACCACTTCCTTTCCGCCTGGTCCGCTATCACTTCGCACAGGTGGATTCTCAAAGTGGTTGGTCAGGGACTGCCTCTAGAGTTCAAGCATTACCCTCCCAGCTGAGCCCACACCCCTCTGGAGGAACATATTTCTGTGTGCACCCAGTCGGCTCTTTGAGATGACGTTGCTCAACTCCTCCGCAAGGAGGCAGTAGCCCCTGTGCCGGATCCTCCAGCAGACCCAGGCTTTGTCTCCAGGTACTTCCTGGTGCCCAAGTAGATGGGGGGGTTGGCACCCCATTCTAGATCTCCATGACCTGAATCAGTTTCTCAGGTCTCGCACCTTCTGGATGGTCACTCTGTCCCAGATCATACCATCCTTGGAGCGAAACATATGGTTCTGTTCACTGGATCTGCAGGACACGTTCTTTCACGTCCCAATCCATCTGTCCTATCAATGGTTCCTCCGCTTCAGGGTCTAGGGGACCCTGAACGAGTTCCGAGCCATGCCGTTCGGCCTGTCTTCGGCCCCACGGGTCTTCAAATGCATTGCAGTGGTGGCGGCCCATCTTCAGCGTTGAGGAGTCGGAATCTACCCTTACCTCGACGATTGGCTCCTGGCAGGTTCCACCCAACAGGAGGTGGAGAGGTCCAGGGATCTGGCCCTCCAGACCTGCTCTTAGCTCGGCCTCCTGATCAAGGAGGCCAAATCAGAACTCGTGCCTTCTCAGGTGATAGGCTTCATCGGGGCAGAGCTCGACTCTTGTCAAGCCAGAGCTCGGCTCCCGGCAGACAGGGCAGAAGTTCTCTCCCCCTTTGCCCAATCATTTGTGCCCTGCCCAGGACTTTCTGTGCCTTCTGGGTTACATGGCAGCGTGCACCTCCGTGATCCATTGGGCCCGGTGGCACATGCGCCCCCTCCAATGGGAGCTGACCACCCAGTGGACTCAACGATTTGATCATTTTGACCTGCTGATCACTGTAACCCAGAAGATGTGGGATGCTGTCCAATGGTGGACCGCCCCAGACCGGTTGTAGGAAGGGAACCTGTTTGTCCGCCCCGAGCCGATGGTCGTCCTTACGACTGATGCCTCTCTCATGGGCTGGGGAGCCCACATGGGTGACAACAGGGCCCATGGGTTCTGGATCCCTGAGGAGTCCCAAAGCCACATCAACCTGTTTGAGCTCAGAGCAGTTAGACTGGCACTGTCAGCTTTCGCTCCTCAGCTCTGGGGTCAAGTGGTTCAAATCCAGACAGACAATACCACGACCATATACTACCTCAACAAACAGGGCGGCATGCACTCCCATCTGCTGTGCAAGGAGGTGCTCCGTATCTGGACCCTCATAAGCCGGTTGGAGGCGGATCTCCTAGCCATCCATGTGGCAGGTGCCTCGAACCAGCTGGTGGATGCTCTCAGCCGCCATAGGCCAGACATCCTATGAGTGGTCTCTTCATCCAGAGGTAGCTTACAGTCTGTTCTCCCGTTGGGGCAAACCAATGATGGATCTGTTTGCCTCCAGGGAAAACACCAAGCTGAGACTGTATCATGCCTGCCCCCCCTCAGCAGGGCTCGCTGCAGGGGGATGCCTTTTCGAGGCCATGGACCCCAGGCCTCCTCTACACCTTCCCTCCATTTCCCCTGATCCACAAGGTGTTATTCAAGGTGAGGAGGGACAAGGTGCAGATGATTCTGGTAGCCCCAGATTGGCTGCACCAGTTCTGATATCCAGATCTCCTCCTCAGCCTCAGCTGCAGGCCCCCGAACCGGCTTTGCACACGCCCCGACCTGATATCTCTCAACCAGGGGGAAGGTCTTCCATCCGGACCTTCAATCCCTGCACCTCACAGCCTGGTACCTGAGCAGCTAGAGTTCCAAGCTTTGGGTCTTTCCGAAGATGTCTACACTTTGGTGGAGGCAT
This sequence comes from Neoceratodus forsteri, assembly GCA_016271365.2. Lineage (NCBI taxonomy): Eukaryota > Metazoa > Chordata > Ceratodontiformes > Ceratodontidae > Neoceratodus > Neoceratodus forsteri. The sequence continues at coordinate 1,777,805,559 of CM057456.1, read as the reverse complement.
GTCGAAAGGAATCGACCAGGAAATCTTATGCCTTCAAATGGAAAAGATTTTCCATTTGGTGTCAGGGTAAGGGTCTGGACCCCCTTATGCTGTTCTGTGGCTAACATTCTGGACTATCTTTGGTCTCTCTCCAAAGGGGGTCTACAGTCTTTGACCCTTAGGGTGCACCTGGCAGCCATTTCTGCTTACCGGGCATGGGCCGGTCAGCTGATGTTGGCACAGGAGACAGCGGTTAGGCGCTTTTTCAAAGGCCTGGATCACACATCCCCTCCGGTGCGTGAACCTCCACCTCCATGGAATCTGCTGCTGGTTTTGGCAAAGCTCATGGACAAGCCATTCAAGCCCAAGCACAAGTGTGAGCTGTCACACTTGTCATGGAAGACTGCCTTCCTGGTGGCTATCACGTCAACCAGAAGGACAAGGGAGCTCCAGGCGCTTTCGGTGGACTCCCCTTATCTGATCTTTCACAGGGACAAAGTTGTCCTGCGCCCCCACTCGAAATTCCTTCCGAAGGTGGTGTTAGAGTTTCACCTTAACCAGGTGTTGACTCTGCTGGTATACTACCCAAATTACACCTCGGACACCGAGTATAGGCTCCACACTTTCGACCTGAGACGTGCTTTCTCCTGTTTATAAGGAGAGGACAAAGGAAATTCATGAAGAGGTTCCCCAGCTGTTTGTCACTTATGCTGAAGCTGCTTCTGGCAGACCTGCAGCCAAATGGACTGTTGCAAGATGGATCACATCATGCATAGGTCAGTGCTATGAGTTGGTGGGCAATGAGCCTCCCAGAAGGATAAGAGCTTATTGTACCCGCCATACTGCTGCATCAGTGGCTGCTTCCAGGGACATCCCTATCCAGAAGATCTGCCGGGCTGCTACCCGGAAGTCAGCAAACTCCTTTATCACCCACTACCACATCAAACTTGAGTCACGCTGGGATGCTGCTTTGGGGGCTTCAGTTTTCCAATCTCTGTTCCCTAAGTAGAAGGTGTGCGCCTTGCCTCCCTCCTCTTGAAGAACTGCTTGGAGTCTGCCAAACAGTGTGGATGAACAACATATCCACGCTCCTAGAAGAACAGGTTACTCACTTGTAACAGTAGTTCAAACAACATGAAGTCTTGCTGTATTCTGACAGTAGCAGTGAGTCCCAACCTTCGAACTGCCCCAGAGATGAAAGAGTTAACTTTCCACGCCAGGCATGGAACGCCGAACTCGAGCTCGGTTGAGACTCTGTCTGTTGCTGTTTAAACTCAAACCATCAGATTCTTTACTCCGCCTCACTGAACAGTCGCTCCGGAGATTTCTCCTTCTGCTCGGTTCAATTTGTCGGTTAAAGTACCGTTTTTCTCGGTTTTCGACCGAATTTAAACCGCAACCTGTCGGTTCAGTCTCTGTCTGTGGTATTAGTGAGTACTAGATAGGTTTTATATTTAATCTTATTCTGTGTGGAACTTGTAAACGGTTTATCGGTTCGGTTTGAATCGATCAAGTTGTTTAAAAATCCTAAATTGTACTTTTAGAGTGTGGTTACCGGTTCTGATCAGTTCTAAAAAAAAAAAAAAAAGATTTTATTCCGTTTTTTTCCACGACCCGTGACACGGTCAGGAACCGATAAGTGTCTTGCCTGGCGGATTGCCATTAAAAGGGTAAGTTTGGTTAGGACTGGCAGTATGTCTGAGAAACCCAAAAGAAAAACTGGGCCCACTGGGTTTCAACACTGTAGTGTGTGTGGGGAAGTCTTTCAAGGCTGACCCCCACACCACCTGTATTTATTGTCTGGGGTTTGACCACTCAATGTAGACTGCCAGATTTGTAAAATTTTCCTACAGCTACCCTGGAAAAGAGGTTGGTAGGCTCAGGAAAGGGAGGCCAAAAGTCCGCTGAACGGATGGCCAGCCCGTTCGGTTCAAACCGAACCAGAGGAATGCCCTCTGACCAGGGCGAGACTTCTCGGGCAAAGGAGATCCGACTCTGAGAGTCGGTTCCAGCAAAGGAGACTAGAAAATCAGCTGGTGTGGAGCCAAAACTTTCCTCTCCAACCGCTGAAGAAATAGCCAAAGCGATCAAAATTGTCCAGTCGCTTTCCCCGGTTCCAACCGAACCGGCACCATCAGGGAGGCGCTCGGTTCGTCGGTTCCACCGGTTCAAGATTATGATTTAGAGGAGTATTATGAACGGAGGAGGGGAAGAGGAGTATGAGGAAAGTGAATGTGGATTTGAAAGTCTGGATGTGCCCATTGACCCGGACATCTCCCCAGACAGACCTTCAGAGAGTGTCTCCTCATGAGCTTTCTGAGTCCCCTTCTCATTTCATGTTTTATAAAAAAGTGGCTGAAACCCTCCAGCTTCCTATGGAAGAAGCTGTGGATGACCAAGAGGAGCCTGACTTTGTGGAAATGATGGATATCCCAGAGTCTAGGAGGCTGTCTATTCCCTTGCATAAATCTTTTGGGGAAACAGACATTTAAAATTTTAAAGACTCCTAACACTATACCTCCTGTGGATAAGAGAATGGACAAGAGGTATGCATTGTCAGGCTCTGATACGGAGTTCCTTACACAACAGTGCAGCCATGTTGGGGTAGTGCAGGCTGCAGCCTGTGACAAGGCAAATATTCCCTTGGCTTCACACCCCCCAGACAAGGACTCCAGGAGGATTGATGCCATGGCAAAGAAACAGTACATGGCAGCATCCTTGGGACTCAGACAGGCTAATTATATGGCTTATGTTGCTAGATATCAGAAATCCAGATGGGACACTGTCATTTCTTTAGCAAAACAGGTCCCTGGCCAGCTTGCCAAGGAGCTGGAGCAGGTGGCTGCTGATGGTATTGAGGCATCCAAGGTGCAATTTCATGCTGCAGTGGACTCAAATGATGTGTCATCAAGAGTCATGGCTACATCTGTGGCACTTCGCAGAATGACTTGGCTCAGATGTACTACCTTCACAGGATACCCAGACTAAGGCCATGGATTTTCCTGTTGTTGGTAATTCTTGTTTGGGGAGCAAACAGAAATTGCATGAAGAAAAATGGACAGTGTAGGACCACCTACAGGAGTGCCCAGGCCAAGGAAAGGCAGGCCACTCCTCAGAGCAGCTTCCCAGGGCAGGGCAGGCCTTTTCACAGGCCTTCTACCAAGCAGGCCTCCTCTTCTGCATATGCTCAGGGGGTTCTTTAGAGGGAGAGGCAGAAGGGTACCAGCAGACCTGCTTCCACCCCTCAGCCAAACCCTGCCAAGCAGGCACCCTGATGGGTTTGCCAGGGCCGATTTCCACCACCTGTAGGGGGCAGGCTGGCTTACTTTGTCCAGGACTGGAAGTCTATAACATCAGACAAGTGGGTCCTGGAAGTAGTAAGCCAGGGACTGGTTCTCAGCTTCAAAAGATTTCCAAAGCTGAGAACCAGATCCTTTCCACCTGCAAACCCCTCAGAGGCACTTGCCCTAGAGGCAGAGGTCTCTTCCCTCATAGCTCTCTGAGCTGTGGAAAGGGTTCCACCCCTACACCAGGGCAAAGGGTTGTACTCCAGGTACTTCCTTACCCCCAGAAAAGACAGGAGAATGGCGGCCCATCCTGGATCTCCGATACTTAAACAAGCACCTGTTAAAACCAAAATTCAAAATGGTGACTCTGGGAATAATTTTACCCTCTCTAAGGCCAGGGGACTGGCTAGTATCCCTGGACCTCAAGGATGCCTACTTCCATATTCTCATCAGAAGCTCCCATCAAAGTACCTCAGGTTCGAGCTGCCCTCAGGCCATTACCAGTTCAGAGCAATGCCCTTCGGACTAACCTCTGCTCCAAGGGTGTTCACAAAATGCCTAGCAGTAGTAGTTGCTTCTCTGAGAAGGCAAAGGATTGCCATCTTCCCTTACCTGGACGACTGGCTTATAGTAGGCCAGTCCCCAGACCAAGTCAAGTCACACTTACAAATAACTCAGCAACTGCTCACCTCCTTAGGTTTCCTCCTGAACCTTTCAAAGTCAGTTCTAGAGCCTGTCCAGCTCCTCACCTTCATAGGCGCAGAGCTAGACACAGAGAGAAGCCAGAGCTTTCCTTCCCTGGACAGGCAAGGACTCTATCTCTGGCTCCTCTTTCACCCTGCAGGTATCTCGACCAGCAAGGCATTTTCTACAGCTCCTGGGGCACATGGCTGCTGCCACAGCAGTTGTGCAGGGAGCAAGATTTCAGATGAGACATTCGGTTTCATTTGAGAGCCTTCTGGTCTCAAAGGAAGGACCCTCTGACCAAATTGATACCAGTGACTCGAACCCTGATCCAGGCCCTACAGTGGTGGCAGGATCAGAGCAATCTGAGACAGGGAGTCCCCTTTGTCTCTCAGTCCCACTCCTTAATCCTTACTACAGATGCCTCCCTCTTGGGGTGGGGGCTCACTGAGCGACCCGACCACCCAGGGGTTGTGGTCCCCTCAGGAGTCTCTGCTCCACATCAATCTGTTTTAACTCAGAGCAGTATTTCTAGCACTTCAAGTGTTTTCCAAGTCTGTTCAGAACAAAGTTATTCAGATCAGAACAGACAATACTACCACAGTGTGGTATATCAACAAGCAAGGAGGCACTCGGTCTACGGCCTTGTGCACAGAAGCAATGAAGTTGTGGTCCCTGGCTTACTCCCTGGACACCTCCCTCACAGCAGTACACCTCCCAGGCAAGGACAATGTCCTGGCAGATGCTCTCAGCAGGATATCTCAGGGCCATCACGAATGGTCACTGGATCCCTTGGTCTTGGAGGTGATATTCTCCAGATGGGGCACCCCACAGATAGATCTTTTTGCAGCCCCAGACAATCACCAACTTCCCCGTTTTTGTTGCAGGCCCCCAGTGTTGGGCTCAGTCCCCCTGGATGCCTTAGTTCTCAGTTGGGAAGGGAAGTTCCTGTATGCCTTTCCCCCCTTCCCTCTCCTGTTCAAAGTGCTAGTCAAAATCAGATCTCAACCCTGCAAGATGATCCTGATTGCTCCAGACTGGGCCAGACAGCCTTCGTATCCACTCCTTCTGTCCTTAGCAGTCCATCTTCCCCTGTGTCTTCCCAGGAATCACAACCTGTTAACCTGTGTTCAGGGGAGGGTTTGGTAACAGATCTCAAATCTCTCAATCTCAAGGCCTGGCTCTTGAAAGAGTTAGAGTTTGCTGATTTACACCTCTCCCAAGGCATAATGGACATTCTGAAGGCTTCTAGAAACCTTCCACCAGGGCTACTTATAATTCCAAGTGGAAAAGATTTTCCATATGGTGCTCTGGAAGCATACTTCCCCAGAGTCTGCTGATCTGCCCACAGTCCTTGATTATATGGTCCATTTAAATAGCTTAGGGCTCAGACCAGCTACGCTGAAGGTGCATCTGGCAGCTGTCTCTGCTTTTATCTCGGCAGGTAAGCCCTCTTCTCTTTCAGCTCACCCTGTATTCAAGTTTTTCAAGGGATTGCTTCACACCAACCCTCCTTTCAGGGACCCTGCCCCTGCTTGGGACCTTAATGTTTGCATTGCTCAGCTTATGCAACCCCCTTTTGAGCCTTTGTCTTCAGCAGAGCTTAAGTACTTGACTTGGAAAACTGTGTTTCTGGTAGCCATCACCTCTGCCAGACGCATAAGTGAGTTACAAGCTTTGTCAGTGGAGCCTGATTTTATCTCCTTTCATAGAGATAAGGTGGTCCTCAGGACTAACAGGACATTTTTGCCTAAGGTGGTTTCAGATTTCCACCTTAATCAATCTCTCTCTTCCTGTGTACTTCACTGACCATTCCTCCTCTGGCGAGAGGAGTCTCCACAGTTTAGGTGTGAAAGGAGCCCTTAGCTACTACATAGAATGTACCAAGGGTCACAGGTTTGACTCCCTCCAACTGTTCCTCACTTATGGTGAGGTTGGTAAAGGAAAACCTGCCACTAAACAATCCATTGCCAGGTGGATTGTCTCTTGTATCCAATTTTGTTATGGAAAACTGGGTAAGGTTCCACCCTCAGGCCTGAGGGCTCACTCCACCAGAGGTACAGCTGCTTCCCTGGCTGCTGCCAGGGATATTCCTATCCTAGAGATATGTCAAGCAGCTACCTGGAAAATAATTCACACTTTTACCAAGCATTACTCCTTGGATATTCAGGCTAGGAGTGATGCTCGGTGTGGCACAGCTGTGCTTCAGAGCCTATTTCCTAAGTAGGTTCTGTCCCTCCTCCATGGAGGTACTGCTTGGTAGTCTGCTACTGTCAGAATACAGCAAGACTTCATGTTGTTTGAAGAAAAAAATTATTCACTTTAGTAATATTGTTTCTTCTAATGGAGTCTTGCTGTATTCTGACCTCCCCGCCTGCCCCTCTCAGAACCTCTGTTTTGGGATGTGGGTGGGCAGTGGCAGTGTTGGCACTCAGTAGATGCCCTCCTTGTTGTTTCACTCCCTTTTCTTGGGTGATTTGGTGGTGTTTTTCATTTTTTGGGTCTCCTGACTTGAGTCTGTTTTGGACCAAAAAATGTGTTTTTTATGTTAGCAGCCAGTTGGCTAGTGTAGGTTTACAGCTTCCACACAGGGCCTTAGTGAGTTTGCTCGTAAAAATCTGACGGTTTGAGTTTAAACAGCAACAGACAGAGTCTCAACCGAGCTCGAACTCAGAGTTCCATGCCTGGCATGGAAAGTTAACTCTTTCATCTCTGGGGCAGTTCGAAGGTTGGGACTCACTGCTACTGTCAGAATACAGCAAGACTCCATTAGAAGAAACAACATTACTAAGGTGAGTAATTTTTTCTTCTAGGAGTGGTATATGTTGTTCATCCACACGGACCCACCTGACCTCTCCAGCTGCGGACGCACACAACCTTGCTTCCAGGGGGCTAAGATCTGGTGTCATGGGGTGGAGCCAAGGTATATTCCACTGTAGTGGGTGGGAGGAGCCAGCTTGAAGACTTCCAGCAGATTTAAAGTGGAAGGGGACAATGCCAAACCGTGTGGATGAACAACATATACCACTCCTAGAACTGCTGTTCTAGGGACATGGATATGTTGTTCAATCCACACTTACTGGCAGGTTCCTTGCCGCTTTAAATCTTGCCAGAAGGTCTTCAAGCTGGCTTCTCCCACCCACCCGGGTGATAAAACTCTCGGCTCCGCCCCATGACACCAGATCTTCCTTATCGCTCGAAGCTCAAATTTCGCTTTCACGCTTCATGCTTAGGCCTGGATCCTAACCCTTCGGTTAAACCGAAACTTGTATTAAAGTTTACTAGACTTCGGTCTTTTTCTTCATTCGCGGCTGCGATGGACAAGTTGACTCCCGGACTTCAGCGGTGCCCCTGTGGGCAGAAGATGTCCAGGACCGATCCGCACTCCACGTGCGTTTATTGCCTTGGGCTCGATCACGATTCACGGCTTGCGAATTGTGCAAGTCCTTTCCGGCCACGGTTCTTGAGGATCGTGCTGCCAGTTACAACTTGGGTGCCTTGAGAAACGTTATCCTCCGGTAAAGTCGATGGTGGCCCATTGGGTGGTATCCGCCGGCAGGCTCGGCTGAACAGCTCGAACAAATGATTGCCCTCGAGGAGGAGGCGGCCCAGGCCACACCTACTTCTTTGGTCGCAGCATTTATCCCACTCTCTTTGGGCTCCTCCTACACAGCTTCATTCAAGGAGCTTTGTCAATCCCTCTCCACCAAGGGAGAGGGCTCTTCGGGACATTCCTCTCAGTCCAAGAAGAAGGACTTCAAGGGTAAGTCCCACCGTCGACGTTCGTGAGAGCGGGAGAGATCCCCTTCCCCAGATAGTCGACACTCGACTTTGGTCAAGGTTGTGGCTAAGGCCGCTGGCTTCACGGTGTCCACGTCAGGTCAGCCGGCTGAGACACCTGTTGATGCAGTCGAAATTTTTCTCGACCCATTGGATGGGCTGTTGACTGGGGAAGCAGACAACCCTTCTTCACTGGTCCCCCCGGTGGAAACAGAGGACTTGCCTGTGCCGGAGTCCCCGGTTAAGGTCCCTGAATCGAGGGAGGAGCAGGTTTCTCCCTCTCCCTCTCAGACCCACCCTCGGAAACAGCGAAGGTCTCGGTCTCTGACCTCTTCTCGGTCCAGCCAATCCCGCCGACATTGGCAGTCTCGGTCTCTGCACCGAGGAAAGCAGCAGCGCCGCTCATCCTCGTCTTCGTCCTCTTCGGAGGATAGGCTCCGGTGCAAATTGTGTTGGTGCTATGAGGATCTGATGTGGCAGCAGCTCCTTTTGACTGGGAACAAGCTGACTCTGTCACCTTCCCCGGCCATTAGGTGGCTGTCCCCAGAGCAGCCGAAACAACCCCTTGTTGTAATCGAGGAGCTGAAGCCGGCACCAGTTGTTCGGCCGAAACCAGCTGCGCCACCCATTGTGGTGGAACCCCCACCTCCACAATCTAAAACGGGGGCATTGACCAAGGATTCTCGGTCAGGTCAGGGTTTGCCCCATCGGTTGTCTGTCACCCTCACTCCCGATCGGCCTCTGCAAGTGGAGGGTGGCACAGGCCCTCGGCAGCTATTTGCAGACTCCTTGGAGTCTGACGATGATTTCTCGCTGTTCTCTAGGCCCCTTGACCTGGAGTCCACTGGGGGTCAATTGGTGGACGAGAGCCCATCCTCATTCCTGAGAATGCTTCGGCTCATCTCAGAATCTACTGGGATGAAGCTCGGACCCATTTCAGAGTGGGCTAAGTATCCCCCTCACGGAGATGCTGGACTGAGGGGATTGCCCCACGGAGGCCTTTGCGGTGGCCGAAGCCATTGTTGGCCTGGCTCTGGAGCTGTGGCAGCGGCCAGCTTCTTGTCCAGCACCTTTGGCCAGGATGGCCTGAAAGTATGCCGTTTCCACTCGTTTACTCTCCAGTTTCTCGGAGCACCCCTCCGCGGAGGGGCTTGTGACCGACAGTGTTTTCCGGCGCTCCAGAAATGCTTGGGACATGGACAAGCTACCCAATAAAGAGTCCAAGAAACTGGACTACTCCGGGCGTAAAGTCTGTGCTGCGTTCTCCTTAGGCCTTCGTCAGGCCAGTTCAGCTGTTCTGATGACACACTTTTCCCACGCCCTTTTGGGCTCCCTGGATGAGGTGATTCCCTCATTTCCCGGCTGTCCTCCAGACTACGGTCAAGCAGGTGTGGGATCGAGGAAGGACGGTGGCTAAGCAATCCCTCCAAACTACCTTAGATATTGGAGACTCTTGTGCCCGGTCAGTAGCAGCCGCAGTGGCTATGCGCCTCAGAGCTTGGCTGCGGATCTCCTCTTTCACAGTGGATACCCAGCACAAGCTGGCAGACGTTCCCTTCCTGGGTACCGACTTGTTTGGTTCCAGGGTGGAGGGTCATCTGTAAAAGATCGAGAAGTCCAGTGCCACCTTGGACTCTGTCACGTCTGCTCAGAAGGACAAAGGCCGCCAGCAGCAACGTAAGCTCTTTCAGCCTTCTGCCCTGGCAGCACGTCTGGCCCAGCAACACCAGCATTAAGGCCAGCAGGCTCGCACTTGGCACACCAAAGCCAAGCCTGCAGCTTCCTCCAGCAGGAAGCTGGGAGGGAAAGGCCCAGGAGTCCCCTCGGCCGGTCCTTCCTCCAAGCCTGCCCAGTGCCGGGTTGAGGAGTGTCGTCCCCAACCTTGTCACTCCTTCCTGGGTTCCCCCTCGTGGGGGGGATGACTCCGTCACTTCCTTTCTGCCTGGTCCGATATCACCATGGACCGCTGGGTGCTGGAAGTGGTAGGAAAGAGTCTGCCTCTGGAATTCGAGCAGGTCCCACCCTTATCGAACCTGCTGCCCACGGGGGCTGGCGGGTCAGCAGTCTCTGTCGGCTCGTCGAGCCAACATTGCACTGCTCCTCCAGAAGGAGGTGATCAGGGAGGTGGCGGATCCTCCACCAGACCCAGGGTTTATGTCCAGGTATTTCCTGGTCACAAAACGGATGGACGGATGGTGCCCCATTCTAGACCTACACGACCTGAACAAGTTCCTAAGGTCTCGAACCTTCAGGATGGTCACTCTGGCTCAGATCATTCCATCCTTGGAACAAGGCGTGTGGTTCTGTTCTCCGGACCTCCAGGACGCTTTCTTTCACGTCCCAATCCATCCGTCCCACCAGCGATTCCTCCACTTCAGGGCAGAGGGGTCCCTTTATGAGTTCCGGGCCATGCCCTTCGGCCTCTCTCCAGCTCCCAGAGTCTTCACAAATGCATGGCAGTGGTGACAGCATTCCTGCGGTGCCGAAGGGTCTGGGTGTACCCTTACCTGGACAACTGGCTGATGGCAGTCCCCTCCAGACCGGTGGTGGAGCTATCCAGGGGTCTGGCCCTCCAGGTCTGCTCTCAGATTGGCCTCCTCATCAATGAGGCCAAATCGGAACTCGTGCTAATGCAGGTGATTCAATTCATCGGGGCAGAGCACGACTCTTTTCGAGCCAGAGCATGGCTCCCGGCGGACAGGGCCAAGGTTCTTTCCTCCTTTGCCCAGTCATTTCTGGTTGGGCAATTGCGCCCTGCCTGGGACTTCCTGCACCTCCTGGGCCTCATGGCGGCCTACACCAGCGTGGTACGTTGGGCCCGCTGGCACATGCGTCCCCTTCAATGGGGGCTGGCCTGCCAATGGTCACAGTGCTCCGGTCCTCTGGACCAGCCAGTGATAGTGACCCAGGAGATGAGGAACTCTCTCCAGTGGTGGATCGTTCTGGCTCATCTGCAGGAGGGTATCCCATTTGTCTGCCCAGAGCCAACGGTCACCCTAATGACCGCCTCTCTGATGGGTTGGGGTGCCCATCTGGGGGAGCTCAGAGCACATGGCCTCTGGTCACCCCAGGAGTCTCAATGCCACATCAACCTGCTGGAGCTTCGAGCGGTCCGACTAGCCCTCATCACCTTCGCTCCATTTGTACGGGGTCATGTGGTCCAGGTCCAGATGGACAACACCACGACCATGTACTATCTAAACTGCCAGGGCGGGACGCGCTTTTTGCTTCTGTGCAAGGAAGCTCTCTGCAGTTGGTCTGTCGTGAGCAGACTGGAGGCGGATCTCCTTGCCATCCATGTGGCAGGAGCCTCCAACACTAAGCCGGATAGGTGCTGCATCTCACGAGTGGTCTCTCCTGCCAGAGGTAGTACACAATCTGTTTTTCCCAGTGGGGCACACCTCAGGTGGACCTGTTTCCCTCCAGGGAGAATGCGGAGCTGAGGCTGTTTCGTGCCCACCCCCCTCATCAGGGCTCGCTGCAGGGGGATGCCTTCGAGGCCGTGGAGCCCGGCCTCTTCTACACCTTTCCCATTTTGGATCCACAAGGTGCTTCTCAAGACGAGGGAGGGACAAGGCGCAGGTGATTCTGTAACCCCAGACTGGCTCCCAGTTCTGGTATCCAGATTTCTCAGCCTCAGCTCCAGGCTCCCGAGGCGGCTTCCAGCCCGCCCGGACCTGATCTCAGTCAACCAGGGGAAGGTTCTCCACCCGGACCTTCAATCTCTGCACCTGACAGCCTGGTTCCTGAGCGGCTAGAGTTCCAGGCCTTGGGTCTTTCCAACGAGGTCCTCAATGTTGTTGAGGCATACCATAAGGAGTCTTTCAGAAAATGCTACGCCTTCAAATGGAAAAGATTCTCCATTTGATGTCAGGACAAGGGGTTGGACCCTCCTTCCTGTTCCTTGGCTAGCATCTTGGACTACCTGTGCTCCCTTTCTCAGCTAGGGCTTTGGTCGACGTCCCTTAAGGTGCACTGTTGGCCATCCTCTGCTATCATGCTGGTCGGGTGAAGCAGCTGTGGTGCAGGAGAAGGTTGTCGGTCCACAGTCAGACCCAGTACCGTGTCTGCACTGATATATAGCCACTCCTATGCCCAATTTTAAGTACTGACCCCCCAGCTTGCTCCTTACCAGCCTAATTGTTCTCTCTCTCTCTTATCCTCGTCTTATCAACAGTAGGCCCGTCCATCCCCTTATTCTTCCTTTCCCAACCTCGGACAGGAGCTCACTACCCTGGGTTGTGACATCCTACCATGCCTCGTACTTTATAGCATTCAATCCCGGGGCCCACACATACTCCTTTTCTCCATCCACCTTCTCTACATCCCGTTTTACCAACTCCTCTCTGTGCACCGTGCCCTCCTAGCCTTTCTTCCCCTATCTCCCTACCTTCACCTCTACCTGGTGTATATTTTCATTTTTAATTTTTTCTTCCGTTACTTCTTAATGCAACCTTAGATAACCTGCTTTATCTTCCTGTAGACACTTCTATGTATGCAAATACCGTGTACTCTGTACAATATCTGTATAATTCTATGTACATATGAATTTCTTTTTCTTCCTCTCTGTAAAGAGTATTATCTGTATTGCCTTGTAAATACCTGTGTTGACCTGGATATACAATTGTTCATGCTCCACCCAGGTCCATCTTGCAAATGAGCTTCTGCTCAACGATGAATGCCTGGTTAAATAAAGACTTGATTGATTGATTTTTCAAAGGCCTTGATCACATATCCCCTCTGATGCGAGAACCTCCACCTCTGTGGGATCTACTGCTGGTATGGGCTAAGCTCATGGGCAAGTCAGTCGAACTGATGCACAGGTGTGACTTCTCTCGCCTGTCATGGAAGACCGCCTTCTTGATGGCTATCTCATCAGCCAGAAGGATGGGAGAGCTCCAGGCGCTTTACATCGAGTCTCCCTATCTGGTCTTCCACAGGGACAAGGTTGTCCTGCGCCCCCACCCAAAATTCCTTCCGAAGGTGGTGTCGGAGTTTCACCTTAACCAGGTGTTGACTCTGCTGGTGTTCTACCCCAATCACACCTTGGGGGCCGAATGTAGGCTCCATACTCTGGACACTAGAAGAGCGCTCTCTTTATAAGGAGCGGACGGCTGAAGTTCGTGGAGAGGTTCGCCAGCTGTTTGTCACCTACGCTGAAGCCGCACCTGGCAGACCTGCAGCCAAGCGGACGATAGGCAGGTGGGTCACCTACTGCATAGATTTCTGCTATAAGTTGGCGGGCATGGAGCCTCCCAAAGAGATAAGAGCTCATTCTACCCGCCATACCGCTGCATCGGTGGCTGCTTCCAGGGATGTCCCTATCCAGGAAATCTGCAGGGCTGCTACCTGGAAGTCGGCACACACCTTCATTGCCCACTACCACATCGACCTTGAGTCTCGCTGGGATGCTGACTTTGGGACTTCGGTTCTCCAGTCCTTATTTCCCAAGTAGGGTGTGCGCATCTTGCCTCCCTCCTCCCAGAGAACTGCTAGGAGTCTGCCAGTGGCGTGGATTGAACAACATATCCATGTCCCTAGAGATACAGGTTACTCGGCTGTAACAGGAAATTAGAGAGAGGCGTTGTTCATCCACACAACCCACCCGACCTCCCCGACTTAGACACACAACCTGGCTTCCAGTGGGCTTGATCTGGCATCATGGGGCGGAGCCAAGAGTGTTATCACCTGGGTGGGTGGGTGGAGCCAACTTGAAGACCTTTCGGCAAGATTTAAAGCGGTAAGGAACCTGCCAGTAAGTGTGGATGAACAACATATACCATTCCTAGAACTCGTGTTACAGGTGAGTAACCTGTTCTTTTAATCCAATAAAAGGTATCAGCTACAACCTTTTAGTGTTTTTTGTTCTTTTCTTTCTACATCATTGAGTGGGCTAGTACAGCTACCACATTTCTTATTCAGGTATGGGGAGTGCCACATATGGATCTGTTTGCTCATGGTAGAACAGGTAGTTACTCCAGTTCTGTTGCAAGCCTCCCTCAGTGGGATCAATTCAAGGGGATACACTACCGCACTCATTGGAGAAATAGGTACCCCTATGAATTCCCTCCATTTCCATTAAATCTTCAAAGAACCAGTCTTCTCTATGGAGCCATAAAGTGTTGGTCTTGCAACCAAAGGCACTAAGAAACTGCAGGAGTAAGTACAGTTTATGTCATGACACTACCAGCAGTGTTGGCACCAGCAAATGTGCAACACTTCCGCCACAGTCAGTAGCCATCCTCAACGTCCTGTCTTAGTTTTGTTTTTCCAGTATTTTTGTGCATTCTGCAAGTAGAACTTTGCTTTGCCTCAGTTCTTTGTTCCTTCTTTTCATTTTCTTATTAGCACAGAATGTTGAGTAAAATTAAGTCCCCAGAGGTCAACCCTTTTGGCCCCTTTTTTGTGGTTGTAGGTGCGTGAAAGATCTTGGCCACACCAACCGTATACTTCATGTTTCTCCTGCTTGGGACCCAGCCATGATGTGGAGGCCTGTGATGGCTACGCCTGCTTCAGTGACCAGACAGTAGAGCTTCAAGCACTAAAGCTGGCACATCCCATCCTTGATATCGGGAGTAGCCATCATTACAGGAGGTCCTCTGGTAAGGTCCCTGGACCATACCCCCCTACTCCCCTCAACACCCTTTCGAGTCAATTGATGCCGACCTCTCCCTGCCCCATCATGCTGGGATCGTGGCAGAGTCTTGGGTGGTTGTATCGGGGAGGGGGCCTTGGCTCCCATCGTGACAGAGGGAGTACCTTCCATGGTCAGGTTGCCATCTGTGCCAGACCATCCTGTTGCTAGGGTTGTTACCTTTGGTGCAGATTTCTATCATGGCGACCATGACACTGTCTATCTTCCAATTGTGGCATCAATGTGGCTTCAGGTTATCTGCTTCTCAGCCTTTGTTGCCGATGCTGCTTATGGTGCCATTGTTAGGATAGTGCTGGTGGGGTCTTTGGTGCTGATGGCTGCACGGGTCTTGGCACCAGGACTGTGGCGTCTGCTGGCATTGATATTGACGTCGACATTGGATCCAGGATGGCCCATGCAGCAGGGTCCTCTCGGAACCTACTCTTCATCATCCGACCAGAGGCTCCCTCATGGACACCCATCCAGTGGCCACCACTGGTGTTAATGCTTATGGGCAGGGAGGCTTTTCTTGCTCCTCCTCATAAGCGAGGACTCCAAGGGAGGACACTGGGTCATATCATCGATGTAAAAGTAGCACGATCAAAAACAGCACAGCCAAAAACACCTTGATGCTTGATAGCATTCAGGAAAAAAACAGCGCCGGACACACAAGCAAAAGCACTCTGGAGGTGTGAGGGCAATGACAGTTTTATGCCGGGGGGGGGCTTCACCCCCTGCAACCCTCATAACTTTAAATATACATCCTTGAGATTGCACAAACACACACAAAAAAAAAATACAATGGAGAAAGACTCAAACACGGGTCGGCCAGACTTACCAGCCATGTAGCTAGCATGGTCACTCAGTGCACAACCGGAGCTTTAGACTACTCGGCCTGACTGAAAAGAGCTACATGTATAGCGCTGTAGTACCCATGCTATAATTCCCCCAGTAGCTCTTTTCAATCACAGTATTTTCAGAGCGTGTTTTTTACCGCGCTGTAATCCCGATGACTTTATGACCAGATACCCCAAGGGAGTCACACAGTCCACAGCTGGGTGCCGGTGATCTGGACTCATTGACCAGTGTGGCAGATCTGCTGTTCAGATTGGGCCCACAGCATGACAAATAGGCTTATCATATTGCTGTGATCATCAGACAGAAACATCACTAGGGCTCCAGTGGTCTTTCTCTTGCCAGTGCTTTAACAGACCCTACATCACAGGAAACTGTTTTTTATGTCTCACCATTTTTCCCCTTTGGGTCCTAGTATCTTCTGTACAGTACTAATATTCTAAATTTGTGAACAGGTAACATTGCCAGAATCCAGCATGATTTCTCCAGCACTATACAGCCCTTTCCATGGTTCTTTGTGCACTGTACATAGCTATATTCCCCATGTATTCATGGCAAGATGCTATATGTAAGGAATAAGACATGACGAGGTGTGGTTTATGGCCTGATAAGAGCACGCCACAGGTGCATAGTGAGGTATGAGGTGCTTGCGCTGAGTACCTTTAGCACCTGGGAAATACTCTTATCAGGCCATAAATCACACCTTGGAGTGTCTTATTCCGCTTATAAAATGGATCCCCTATAAAAAAAATTGTTATAAACTTCAATTAAGTTTTAAAAAGTACGTTGTTATAAATAAACAGAAAAATAGTCCTTGTTTTTGTATAGTATTTGTAATGAAATGAGAGCATGTGTAATGAGAGAAAGCTACTAGAAGGGCGTTCGTGTCTGTCTCCCAACCCCAACCCCACACACACACACACACACACTTTTTTTAAAATATTTTTTCATGTTTGTTTCATTTAAGTTTTAGGCTTTTTTTTTTCTTCAGATTGCAGTAGGAGCAAGTGGGAAATGAGCATGTCCATTGCTGGGGTCCGTTGGCAGCTGCTGTATGCGCTTCAGCCACTTCCGGTTTTGTGGTTGGCTTAAATTACAATTTTTCGTATTTGTGGCATTTATTGTTGTTATGTGTGGTTTCTG
The DNA here is from genome assembly GCA_016271365.2 of Neoceratodus forsteri. NCBI lineage: Eukaryota > Metazoa > Chordata > Ceratodontiformes > Ceratodontidae > Neoceratodus > Neoceratodus forsteri. The sequence goes on along the minus strand of CM057456.1, from coordinate 1,777,789,197 downwards.
TGCCTATTCATGCTATTGTGGGGAAAGACAATGATATTATAAGGGCGCTAGCTGCTGTATGAGCTGACTGAGCGAACTACTTCTGGTTAGTCTTTTACTATCGTGGTTGCAGTCCAAATGCTTCTGTATGCTACATGCTGTGAATGGTTTCTTTATGAAGGACTATAAGGATATGTTTAACACTTCAGGTCATGGTCTATAAGGGGTGGTGGAGCGAGTAATGAAGATGAAATGCAGGGAGGGAGCACTGAGGAACACATGGGGAGTGGAAATGAGCCACAGGAACGATAGTGAGGGGCTGCGGATGAGCGACTGACACAAATTATTTGTAAAGGTCAGCATTTCAGTATATGGAACATGAAACTGCCGCTGTTTTACTGTAATTCAGAGCTTGGCAGTGTTTCTGAACTGAGAATAAGAGACACATTGTGCATCTTTGTTGGGGGGGGGTAGTGTTCTCAAGCTCAGGTAGCCAGCTGTTACAGTTCTATCAGATGCTAGGTGTGAGCTGCATCGGGAGAGCCGTTTTCAGGCATTGATACCTCAGTGTTCTGTGTTTTGTTTGACTTAAGTAGTACCAGTTGCCAGTATATGTCCTGATAAGGACACGGCAAATGGTACCTCTTAGCCAATCAAAATGCATGATTTTTTTCTATTCCTTTTATAAACTGTAGTTATAAATTATAATATGTACCCTGCTTGGGCAGGCATCTGACACCAAATCTGTTTAATTCAGCTGTGTGTTTTTCTACTTTAACTTCATGCAAATCCCAGCTGTCATGAAGTGCATTTGTCCATGGGTATTTCTTTTCTCCCTTCCAGTTTAGTGGTTTTGGACTGAACTATTTCTTACCACAATGAAGGTTAGTCAGTTTTAATCTTTTTGTTCCCTGTGGGGCAGTGTTGGGTAAGTTACTTGGTAGCCTTGCTTGTAGAGCAGAAAGCAGCTAACTAAAAAAGCTACATTTTCTTATTAATTTAAAACTTATATCTCGGCAGGAGTCAGTGTCTGAGATTAAGTAGACAGATACTTTATTAGAAGTAGAAGGGGTCTTATTTAGGGTTAAAAAAAGAGAAAATAAAGTCAGTGTGTGTTCTGTGCTGGGAAGGGTATTGTATCAGCTGACTTTGCTAAACCAGTAGGAGGAGAGAGAGCTTAATTGGGGGGTGTGGCTTAGACACTATAAAAGCAGGTGACTCAAATTACATCTTCCTGTTGCTAGCCTTTTTTCTTACTAATTGCCCTCCATCCCACCCACCCTAAGCCAGTTCTACTTTTATAGCCACTGGATCTGACTGTCGACAGGAACTTCCTGTTTGATAGTAGGAAGGGAAGGATCATAGAGAAACATTGGTTTTGTCAACACTAAAGGAAAAAAGTAGCTCACCCCCCCCCCCAGCTGCTGGTGGTCTGACATTGAGCAAGGAAGAAGGAGGCTACTAAAGAAGATAGGAAGTTGCTATCCCAGAACAGGAAGGGTGAGAGTTGTAAGGAGAGGAGAGAGTAAGCATACAGAGAAACAGGAGAGGGGACACAAAATAAGACATGATAGGAGTGGTGCAGTGCAATGGATAGGGGGCGGCAGTGTTCAGGGAGACATCCTGGAGGCTGCGATGCTGCCCTATTTCCGGGCACCTCTCTGGTCTGAGAGAGGAGGTTGCTCGTCTCCAGGCTGACCTGGCTAGGATTTGTGAAACCTCCTCCCCCACCCAGGGACCACCAGGGCCAATGCTACTACCTCAGAGGTTGCCAAGAAAGAGGAGATGCTGGACCAGGGTGGGCTCAGGGAGGGAGAGGGTGGTGGAACAGAGTTGCATCCTTCCAACTGTACGTAACCCCCCTGCAAATGGGGGTTCCCAAAAGACTTCCAGGAGCTTGCTTGAATGCTCCAAGCCTGAATGGTGTTAGGCGTTTAAGCCATTTATCTGTGAGTGTTTTTAGAGCCTCTGGTACTGTCTCTTTAAGAGCTGTCTGCTTGCAGACATAATTAGTTTGTATGGGGGGACTGTGTGTTTCCTTGCTTGAGTACCAATCGAGCTGCTGCCAATTCACTCCATTTTTGCAGTCACTAGGAGTGCAAAGGGAACCTATCTGAAAGATGTAACTGTTTGCCAGAAATCATTTAGAGTAATAATGAAAATACAGTTTGTCTAACCTGCTTTTTGCAGTCAGAACTGTGTTTGCCTAGTTCTCCATTCTAGTTTTGAACTGCTGAACTGGACCAATCAGTGTGGGTTATGGTAGCTCTAAAATGGTGCCTTGGACGAATCAGAACTTGACTCGTAATTTGAGCCAGCCACAAGAGGATTGTATGGGCAGTGACTCTGGAGATGTAGTTTGGACTTGCGCCTTTTGGACCAACAGGGGCAGTCTATTGTGAGTGACAGCCAATCCAGCCAAGAACTGGGTATGAACTCAAAGGAAGTGCCCAGTTTTGTCTGCTGGAGTTTCAGTTGAGCTCTGGCAGTGAAGAGGGAAGGAGCCCTGTGCTTTCTCGGTGTGCAGTTTTAGTCGGGAAACGTGTGTAAGGCCCTGAGTTCCGGTCTGCAGCTTGTGTAACTGCTTGTTAGGACTGAATCTGTCCTGTGAAGAGAATCAAAGGATATCTGAAGAGTAGAAACCAGGCTCACCCTGTAGAAGACTGGAGAAATTGCTGAATTGCGCTTGGTCTGTCAGGAACTGAATCTGCTATGTGTTCTCCCGGGTATTGTGCAGTAATTGCGATCGGGATAGAGAAGCAGCCTGCCTGGTATAGTACTTTCTGTTTACCATATAAATGTGTGAAGAGGCTTGTGTAGCTCAAGTGAATCCTGCTGCCATTAAAGGACTTTTGCTAGTTGCAGTTTGTCATATAAATGTGGGAGGAGTCTCGGGGAGCTCAAGAGTAGCCCTGCTGATGTTGAAGGACCCTATTTTGTTTGGAGGTCGTGAGTACTAATTCAGGGTCGCTCCCTGTTGAATTGCCACATTAAATCCAAATGGAATTACTGTACTGCTGACTGTTTAACTAATTTTTCTTTTCATGTGAAAGGGCCCCTACCAGCTGCCATGGTTTGACTAGCCACTAGGGCTTGGGTACCCAGGGACAGTAACTGGTAGGGATAGGCCTGTGCACAGAGCCATAGGTAGATGAGTAAAGTGATAAGCTAATTAACCTGATTTCCCCCTGTCCTTGTTGTTATATTCCCCCTAAATAAATCAGAGCTGCTTGTTTCAGCAAAGTTATACTGCCTGAGGTATTTGTCTATGTAAAGTATTGTACTGTGATTGTTGCACTGTATCTTATTTTACAGGAAGTCCCAGTGCCTGAACCAGTCCTGGGGTAAGGGTATACTGTGAAGGTAATTCTGATATATTGTGGGCCACTAGTGGGAAGAAAGGGGTTGCAGTGTCCCAGAGGGCTGTGACCAAGTTAGTTTAACTATTGCAAACCCCTGACCTCTGGGTGGAGGCACCACCATCGGATCCAGGCCCCTCAACCTGTTAGTGGCAAATCAGGCAGGGGTAGTAGCCCCTGGGATAGCGCCATCTAGGGGTTACATCTTGGAGGCTCACCGCTGGGATTGTGTGTCCTCTAGTGGCCATATTTACAAACCACTGTTAAAAAAAAAAAAAATAAATGGGTACCCGACAGAAGTGGCTGTGCAACCGGCTGGTGAGTGGTGTACTGGGAGGAGATCGACCTCCAAAATGCTATGCTTATCCTGGACATCCCCTGGGTATCAATACGGACACTGTACAGGGAGTACTTTCCAAGGTGGAAGGTTTACAAACCCTGTGGTGGTGGGTCGGCATGCTAATCTGCTCACCCACACTTTCCTGGCCCTAGTAGAGTTTAAGGATCCCATAGATAGCTCCAAAGTGCCACAGACCATTACCCCAGAGGGAGCCCTCACTGCTTGAGAGTGATAACTAAGGACAGTAAAGACCCGGGGAATGAGCCCCACCACTATCTGAAACTTTTGAGGAGAAATTTACAAATGGTTGCTGGGAAGGGAAACTGTGGAGGACTTGAAGAAACTATTCTTGCCACCTGGGGTGTTCCTCCCCAACACCCTCTCCCGCCTCCAGTACCCGTAATGGTGGCTGAACCAATGCAGACTCCTATTTCTGCACCTGCCATTAGTCACGACTCTTACCGAAGGTTGAGGATCTTCTCTGGCACCCTCCCCACCCCCCAAGGGGAGGATGACTGGGAGACCTGGATAGACTATGTTGCCCCCCAAGTGCTAGAATGGCAATGCTCGGAAGCCGAAAAGCGAAAGGGGTTAGTGAGAGCCTCCGAGGTCCTGCCCTGGCTACTATCCATGCTAAACGGGCCAGTAACCCTGAAGCGACTGCACAGGCTCATCTTGAGGCCTTGGAGAATGTGTATGGAGCCCAGATTCTGATGAGGACCTATGGTGGAGAGTAAGAAATGCACAACAGTACCAAGGGAGTTGTTGTCTGTGTGTTATCTCGGCTGGAAAAATTGTTGCAAGAATGCCTCAGAAAGGGTAGTTTGCCAGCGATTGAACTGGACCAACCAGGCTGGACAGGATCCTTAAGTCTGTCCCCTTCTCAGAACTGCTGTTGCTTCAGTTACGCCTGGCAAATCGACTGGAATCCCCACCCTCCTATGATGAGTTAATGAGAAATTCGAGGAGTTGAGAAAGGTGACCTCGGGAGGGACCTGCACCAACAGCTGCGGCTACGACCCGAGTGACTGAGGGTGACCCATCAAGGGAAGTTCAGGGGCAGAGGTTGGCAGTCAATGAGTGCTCTGACAAGGAAAAAGATATGCCACAATGGGGCGAACTGTTGAGAGAGATCCGGAATTCAAAACAGTCCTTTATGAAGGCCACGCCTGCAAGTACGGGCCCTGACCTATATCCGACTGCATCTGCTATGGGATGGGAGCCACCCATGTGTCTCCTGCTGATAACGGCTCCAAACTCAATTCCTTGACCATGGAAGTGGAGAACTGACGAGATGTCTCCAAATGCTTATCACGCCGCAGACAGAGATGGCACCCAGGTTTCCAGTTAGTAATACCCCGCCCTGGCTCCCAGTGTGGCGCCGCGCCAGCTCAAACTCCAGAAAGTATGTTTTGCTATAATTGTGGGAAAGATGGGCACATGAAAAGGGAATGCCGGTCCCCAAAAGACACTGACAAAGTTGCATATAGGCTACAAGGAGAGCTTCGGAGAACAAATCAGTGGTTAAGAGGTGCACAAAATGATCCCAGTGAGGGCACCAAAAGTGCTAGCTCACGTCTTTTTGTGGCAAGGTCAGTTGCCCAGGCCCCTGCTACCGCCTCTCCAGACTGGTCCAGAATAGTGGGTCCCTCCATGGAGACCACTGTAAAGGTGAATGGAGTGTCTACAAGAGCTGTATTAGACAGTGGCTCCCAAGTGACAATTATGTTCCAGGATTGGTATCAGAAGCATTTGTCAGACTTACCTTACAACCATTAGAAGGACTGCATGTATGGGGGTTAAGTGAGAAGGCCTACCCCATTCCGGTATATCCGAATTTGCTGTCTTTCCCCACCTCCGTGGCTGGAGTGGCTGAACAAGTAGAGACCCTAGCCTTAGTGTGTCCCCCACTGGACTGTATGATGGTGTTCCTTTGTTGATTGGAACAAATGCTCATATGTTCGGAAGGCTGGCACAGTTGTGTTATGAAAACAGGGTCAAAGACTAGTAGAGCTTTAAGAGTTCCAGCTTTAATTAAGAAGGCCTATGAGGTACAGAGAGATGCTGAAAAAATAGAACCAGAGGAACCGGTCGGAATTGTATGGAAGAAGGATCCGGAGTCTCTGATCCTGGAGCCAAATGCCCAGTGTACCTTACAGAGAGAGGTCCGTATCAGAAAGGATGTTAAGAATAAAATATTAATGTTGGATGCACCAGGTGATGGAAAATTGCCAGAGGGACTGCTGGTCAAGCCTAGTATTTTGCCCGCTAGAGCCCATGCTTATGCCAGAAGGGTAATGGTCCAAGTTCATAATGTGTCTGAAAGAGACATTCGAGTAAATAGAGGTTGCATCCTGGCTAATGTGCATTGTGCAGACACTGCAGTGCTACCCAGCAGCAAGAGTTCAAGGACGAATGACAGAGTAATGCCTGACTTGTTTGATTTCAGCGACTCCCCGCTGCCAGCTGAATGGAAAGTGAGGATCAGTGAGAAGCTTGCCCAGAGAGACCAGGTGTTTTCTTTAAAGGAATGGGATGTAGGATGCGTGCAAGGAGCTGAGCACAATATCCAGCTGCATGACGAAAGACCATTTCGTGAGAGGTCTCGACACCTGGCACCTGCTGACATAGATGATGTGAGACAGCATCTGCAAGAGATGTTAGCTGCTGGTGTAATACAAGAATCCAGAAGCCCTTATGCTTCCCCATTGTGGTAGTGAGGAAAAGAATGGGACAGTAAGGATGTGTGTGGATTATCGCACCTTAAACCGGGCGGACTATCCCTGATCAGTACACAATGCCCCGCATTCAGGATGCTTTGACTGCCTAAACGTGAGCAAGTGGTTTCTGTCTTGGATCTCCGCAGGGTACTACTAGATCCCGGATGGCCCCAGAGGACCGTGGAGAAGACAGCCTTTATCTGTCCGCTTGGTTCTATGAATTCATGAGGATGCCTCAAGGATTTCAGGTGCCCCAGCCACTTTTCAACGATTGATGGAGCGTGCAGTGGGGACATGAACTTACTAGAGTGCCTGGTATACCTAGATGATGTTATTGTGTTTGGCAGCTCACTGGAGGAACATGAGAGCAGATTATTTAAGGTATTGGACCGACTGGAGGACTTTGGCCTTAAACTGTCCATTGATAAGTGTCAATTCTTCAAACATCAGTAAAGTATATGGGACACATAGTATCCACCGAGGGAATAGAGACCCACCTAAGTAAAGTTGAGGCCTTGACCACCTGGCCACAGCCCAAAATGTAAAAGAACTGCAAAGATTCCTGGATTCTGTGGTTATCGGCGCTTCATCAAGGACTATTCAAGAGTGATCCGCCTTTACTTAACCTTACCAAGGGTATCCCCAACCCACAAAAAATACCAAAAGTCAAGCGTCCCTCAAGACTGAAAGAGTGTATTGTCCCCGAGTGAAGTATTTGGGGCCCGCTGGACTCTGATTGTGAGACTGCTTTCATGAGATCATATATCAGCTTACCCATGCTCCAGTGCTGGCCTATGCCGATCCAAGAAAACCTTACATCCTGCACACTGATGCTAGCTTGCAAGGGTTGGGGGCTGTGTTGTACCAAGAGCACGAGAATGGCCTGAGACCAGTGGCCATTGCCAGTAGAAGCCTGACCCCATCCGAAAAGAACTATCCTGTACATAAGTGAGTTCCTAGCTTTGAAGTGGGCTATTGTTGACCAATTCCATGAGTACCTGTATGGGGCTAAAATACTAGTAAAAACTGACAATAATCCTTTGACCTATGTGCAGACCTCAGCTAAGTTGGATGCCACTGGCCATAGGTGGCTTTCTGCATCATCTACATATGACTATGCTCTCGAATACTGAGCAGGTCTGAACCACATAGATGCTGATGCTCTCTCCCGGAGGCCTGTTCCCCAGAATGATTGGGTCAGATTGGCAGAACCTGACATTCGGGCACTCTGCCGAAGTTTGACAGGGAGGAACAATGTCCACGGACGCAGTGGACTGCATGGTGGATTGCTTGGGACCTCTTGAGAATTGCATACCTGCTGCTTATTGCCACTTTTCTGCAATAGACATTGGTGCACTGCCTCAGCTGGACAATGACAGTATTCCAGGGCTCAATCTCACGATCCCATGATCAAATCAGCTTTAGAAGCCCTATGCAGGAAAAGATGTGTCCAAATTACGCCCACTGATTTGAGAACTGCACTGTTATACAAAGAAGGTCCTAAGTTGAAATTGATCAATAAACTGTTGTACAGAGAAACAGTACACAGAGGGGACAAGTAGACAAACAACAACTAGTGCTGCCCACTGCCTTCGAGACTCAGTACTGAGATCCTTGCACAACCACATGGGGCACCTTGGTATAGACAGAACACTTGACTTGGTGAGATCCAGATTCTGTTGGCCTAAGATGGGGCTGATGTGGAGCAACACATCTGCACTTGTAGTCGCTGTTTACAGAGGAAAGCTTTGCCCCAGAGGGCTGCCCCTTGTTAACATCACCACCAGTGCGCCCATGGAGCTGGTCTGTATTGATTTTCTGAGTTTGGAGTCAGATCAAAGAAATATCAGTAATGTGCTGGTGGTCACTGACCATTTCACGAGATATGCCCAAGCTTTCCCACCAAAGACCAGAAAGCATCCACTGTGGCCAAAGTACTTGTAGAAAACTTTTTTGTTCACTATGGGGCTCCACAAAGAATCCATTCTGATCAAGGGAGAGACTTTGAGAGTCGTCTCATCAAAGAGGTGCTTTCTCTGTGGGGAGTGCGAAAGTCCAGAACCACTCCTTACCACCCCCAGGGGGACCCACAGCCTGAACATTTCAACCGCACTTTGCTAGATATGCTAGGCACCCTACACCCAAAGGACAAGCCTAGATGGAGCCAACAAATTAGCACCCTGGTACATGCTTATAACTGCACCAAAAGTGATGCCACTGGGTTCTCCCCCTACCGCCTGATGTTTGGAAGAGAAGCTCGACTGCCGGTAGATGTGTGTTTTGGAGTCTCTCCTGATGGAGTTCAAGCTGACAACTATTTACAGTATGCAAAAGTTAAAGGCCCAGCTAACTCATGCGTACCAACTAGTTTCAAACCATGGCTGCGAAAAGAAATTGGCCAACAAAGAAAGGTATGATAAAAAGGTGAAAGCACAGAACTCCAGGAGGAGATCGGTATTGCTAAGAAATCTGGGACTGCATGGCAAACACAAGATTGCTGACAGATGGCACCATCTCCCTCACATTGTAGTGGGCAAACTAGATGATCTGCCAGTGTACAAAGTAAGGCCTGAGAATAATTCAAAAGATGTAAAAACAATGCATAGAAATCATTTACTGCCCATTGGACAAATCTTGATTGAGTCTGAGCCCCAGAAGATGCCCCTCTGGACCAGTGACTAGAGCTGCTGCTAAGAAAAGGTCAAGAAAGTCTGCACCTACAGAAGCAAAGTTAAAGTGTTCCTCCACAAGTCCCAGTTGAGCATGACTGTCAGTCCATATCAGAAGAAAGTGAGAGTGACTTTGAATACTATCCTTCTTACGAACTGAGTCAATTGTTTTGGGGCAATCCTCTAGTCAATACTGGAGACGGCTGGGCCTTCTGACTGTCTAAGCCCCCAGCTCTCGTCCCTGGAGCCAATGCTCCCAGAAAGTGAAGTGCAAAGCATCAGATCAGATAAAATGGAATCATTGTGCATGGTTGAACTGTTTGAGCTTTCAGGGAGGAAATGATGGATTGGGCAGACTGGTGATGCACCAGAACAAGAAGAGTATTTTGAGTGCCCTGACAGTCCACTGCCAGTGTCCGAAAGCTCTCCATGCGAGCCAAATGTTGTGGACTCAGAAACTGTAACTCCTGGAGCTGAAAGTGCCCCAAGTTCTAGCCTCTATACCCCCATGGAGACTCCCCTGACAAGTGAGGACAATGCTGAAAATGAGGCCGAGTGCAGAGACTAACAGTTCCCCCTAGTAAGACTGGTCGAGCTGTAAAGCCTGTGGTGCACCTCAGTTATGATTCTCTTGGGAGGCCTGTGGACTTGCTTCTCAGTGTTGTCCATAAAGGAGTGTATGTGTCCCCGAGCTCATTGCCCAAACTGAGCGTCAGTGCTAACTCCAAGTTACTTGTGTTGCCCTCTCATATGGTGCCCTTGCCCCGTCCAGCCCCAAGGTAACTGATAGGAAGGGCCTCTCTTCAGGTTTCATGTACAAGAGGTAATAACTTGAGTTATGGTACAATGTGTGCGTAATACTGTGTAAAGAGTGACGTACTGCAATGTTTCAGAAATATGTTCTTGGTAAAATGATATATTGACTGATGATTACATGTGTGAGCCTAATGCAAATGTATATGGTTGCAGTTGAAACTTATGGGGTACTTGCTTGACGCGACATCAAGCTTTCCCAGGCCAGGAAGGGTGTAAACCCCTGCAAATGGGGGTTCCCAAAGACTTCCAGGAGCTTGCTTGAATGTCCAAGCCTGAATGGTGTTTGCATGTTAGCTATTTATCTGTGAGTGTTTTAGAGCCTCTGGTACTGTCTCTTTAAGAGCTGTCTGCTTGCAAACATAATTAGTTTGTATGGGGGACTGTGTGTTTCTTTGCTTGAGTACCACTCGAGCTGCTGCCTATTCACTCCATTTTGCAGTCACTAGGAGTGCAAAGGAACCTATCTGAAAGATGTAACTGTTTGCCAGAAATCATTTAGAGTAATAATGAAAATACAGTTTGTCTAACCTGCTTTCTTTGCAGTCAGAACTGTGTTTGCCTAGTTCCCCATTCTAGTTTTGAACTGCTGAACTGGACCAATCAGTGTGGGTTAAGGTAGCTCTAAATGGTGCCTTGGACCTAATCAGAACTTGGACTCGTAATTTGAGCCAGCCACAAGAGGATTGTATGGGCAGTGACTCTGGGAGATGTAGTTTGGACTTCGGCGCCTTTTTGGACCAACAGTGGCAGTCTATTGTGAGTGACAGCCAATCCAGCCAAGAACTGGGAGGAACTCAAAGGAAGTGCCCGGTTTTGTCTGCTGGAGTTTCAGTTGAGCTCTGGCAGTGAAGAGGGAAGGAGCCCGTGCTTTTTCGGTGTGCAGTTTTAGTCGAGAAACGTGTGTAAGGCCCTGAGTTCCGATCTGCAGCTTGTGTAACTGCTTGTTAGGACTGAATCCGTCCTGTGAAGAGAATCAAAGGATATCTGAAGAGTAGAAACCAGGCTCACCCTGTAGAAGACTGGAGAAATTGCTGAATTGCGCTTGGTCTGTCAGGAACTGAATCTGCTGTGTGTTCTCCCGGGTATTGTGCAGTAATTGCGATCGGGATAGAGAAGCAGCCTTCCTGGTATAGTACTTTCTGTTTACCATATAAATGTGTGAAGAGGCTTGTGTAGCTCAAGTGAATCCTGCTGCCATTAAAGGACTTTTGCTAGTTGCAGTTTGTCATATAAATGTGGGAGGAGTCTCGGGGAGCTCAAGAGTAGCCCTGCTGACGTTGAAGGACCCTATTTTGTTTGGAGGTCGTGAGTACTAATTCAGGGTCGCTCCCTGTTGAATTGCCACATTAAATCCAAATGGAATTACTGTACTGCTGACTGTTTAACTAATTTTTCTTTTCTCTGTGTGAATGGCCCTACCAGCTGCCACGGTTTGGACTAGCCACTAGGGCTTGGGTACCCAGGGACAGTAACTGGTAGTGATAGGCCTGTGCACAGAGCCATAGGTAGATGAGTAAAGTGATAAGCTAATTAACCTGATTTCCCCCTGTCCTTGTTATATTCCCTCTAAATAAATCAGAGCTGCTTGTTTCAGCAAAGTTATACTGCCTGAGGTATTTGTCTATGTTAAAGTATTGTACTGTGATTGTTGCACTGTATCTTATTTTACAGGAGGTCCCAGTGCCTGAACCAGTCCTGGGGTAAGTGTATACTGTGAAGGTAATTCTGATATATTGTGTGGGCCACTAGTGGGAAGAAAGGGTGCAGTGTACCCAGAGGGCTGTGACCAAGTTAGTTTAACTATTGCAAACCCTGACCTCTGGGTGGAGGCACTCGCATCGGATCCAGGCCCCTCAACCTGTTAGTGGCAAATCAGGCAGGGGTAGTAGCCCCTGGATAGCGCCATCTAGGGGTTACATGTACTCTCCACAATTTATTCGCTCTTCTGGTGGATAGTGGTTGCTCTATGGAGGCACCTGCAGTGAGACCAAGGTGGATGCTGGAACCTTCACAAAGGAGACCCACAGGAGGGTAGCATGGGACCCCACAAGGAAGGAAACAACTCCTGGTGGGGACTCGATCATTAGGGGGTAGAAATGGGGAGAAAGGGAGAGGTAGGTAGGGTGCCTTCCTGGTGCCACGGCTTGAGGGACAGGAAGCAAACTTAGGATCGTGGGAGGAGCTGCACGAGGAGGAGTTGGATGTCATTGTCCACCTAGGGACAAATGACATGGCTAGGAATGGGATCAGAGCAGTGCAAGAGGAGTTTAGAGTTGGGGAGGGGCCTTAGTCAAGTAGGCGCATCTAACCTTCTCGGAGGTGCTGCCTGTCTATGAGAGGGTGATGCTAGGGCACTCCTCACCAGGGAATTCAATGAGTGGTTGAAAACTGGTGTGGAGCTCAGGTTTTGGCTTCATTGGGGACTGGGGAGCCACCTGGAGGATGCAGACATATACTGGTGCGATGGTCTGCATCTGTCCGGGGGGGGACCAGGATCCTAGGTGAGAGGTTTAAATACTTCATTGGCAAGCATTTAAACTAGCCAATGGGGGGGAGGCACTGAAAAGGAATAGGGAAATCCCAGCCTCCCCCCACAGAACATGGTAATTAGTGAGGTAAACACCAAGGTAGAGAAGTTATTAGGGAGCAGGACAGAGGTAAATGTAAAAAAAAAAAAAAGGCAAAGGCATTAAGGACAGGAATGGGGCTAAAAGGGGTAAGGCTATCAAAAAGTGGAGGGCAACAAGTACCAACGTCCGTAGTGTGTGTAACAAACTCCCTGAACTAGTGGCCTTGATGGAAGAGGGTTACCTGGATATTGTGGCAGTCACAGAAACATGGTACACAGAGAACCATAATTGGGATGTCGGGATACACAATCTACAGGAGGGACAGGAAGGGTAAAAGAGGAGGAGTAGCAGCTCTTCATGTAAAGGAAGAGATCAAAGCAACAGAACTAAAGAGTAAACAGGGAGCAGATGAGGCACTCTGGGTCACCCTAGAGACAGGAAATGGCACCACAATCCGCACAGGGGTTGTATACAGACCCCCATCTCAGGGGGAGGGAATGGACAAGGAAATGATAGAAGGCTTCCTTAGAATGGCAGAGAAAGGGGAAATATTGTTTGTTTATTTGTAAAATCAGTTTACAACCTTTGAGCCAGAGGCTCGTTTCCAAAGGTACTTCGTCACATAAAGACATACATAGTGTTTTTGGTTACATAGCATAGGTTTGCAAAACAATAGGCGTTCAACAGAGGCGCCACGTCACATTGTGGTCAGACAAATACATTTAGGTTACAGGGTACATGTAATTGAGAACAGGTGTTACACAAGTTGGTATCAATAGTGAGCAATCTAATAGGTAAACACTGAAACAGCTGGCACTGGTCAGGTTCTAGGTGGAGAGCCGCCCGGAGGGCATTGTCATGAGAAGTAGAGGTGGAGGCTACTTTCAGAGACAGGAGCAGTTACGCAGTGCTGACGATGTGGTTTCGAAGGGTGGTTTTGAACTTGGAGATGGTGGTGGCATTGGTGATGGGGACAGGGAGAGAGTTAAACCAGGTTGGGGCTCTATAGCAGAAGGACCTCTGGCCACGGCTGGTTCTTGATCTGGGGACCATTAGAGTGGTCTTGTTGGATGACCGTGTTGCAATAGTGGGAGGGCTCTGGTGGATGGATGGATATTGTTGATGGGGGACCTGAATATGCCAGATGTTAACTGGAGCACCTTTGCTGCAGGCACATCCAAGAACAGGGTCATTCAAACACCATGAAGTCTTGCTATATTATAACAATAGCAGTCAGCCACTGCAGCTGAACTGCCCCGGAGAGGAAAGAGTTAACTCCAGAAGATCTGGAGTTCTACAGCGCGAGGGCGCTGTGCCCAAAGCTCTATCTGGCAGTTTCAAATGAAACTGTCAGATTCTTTACTCCGCTTCACTGAACAGTCGCTCCGGAGATCAGCTCCTTCAGCTCGGTTCATTCTCGGTTCAAGCGAGTATTTTTTGGTTCATTTGAACCGGCAAAAGTTATTATTTTTCGGTTTTAAAGCTCTATCTGGTAACCGTAAGTACTAAAATTTAAGTCTGTGTGGAAAATTAATTATCGGTTCGGTTTTGAACCGATTGGTTGGTTTTTCTGCATTTTAAAAGTGTACAGTGGGTTTTAGAGTGCGGTTCCTGGTTCTTATCGGTTCTAAAAAAAACGGAATTATAACGTTTTTTCAAATACCCGTGACACGGTTAGGAACCGATAAGGGTGTCTTGCCTGGCACTGCCATCAAAAGGGCAAGTTTTGGTTAGGCTGGCATTATGTCTGAGAAACCCAAAAGAAAAACCGGGCCCACTGGTTTCAACACTGTGATGTCTGTGGGGACGCCTTGCCAAGGCTGACCCACACACCACTTGTGTTTATTGTCTGGGGCTGACCACCTCCTGTCAGACTGCCAGGTGTAAAATTTCCTGCAGCCACCCTGGAGAAGAGATTGGGCTGCTCAGGAACGAGAGGCCAAAAGTCCGCTGACCCGACGGCCAGCCCGGTCCAGTACCCACTGGACCAGAGGGAGTGCCCTCTGACCAGGGCGAGACTTCCTCGGGCAAAAGGAAGGCTGGTTCAGAGGAACCAGTCCCAAGTAAAAAGGCAAGGAAATCAGTAGGTCTGGAGTCCAAAATTGTGTCTCCAACTGCTGCAGAGATAGCTAAAGCCATTCAGATTGTCCAGTCACTGTCTCAGGGATCTGTAGAACCACCAACAGCTGGTAAAAGGTTGGTTCGTTCAGTCCCAGTGGTTCAGGATTTTGAAGTTGAGGATTTTTATGAACCACAGGAGGGGGAGGAGGAATTTTATCAATATATGTATGGTTGGGGGGGTCTGGACGTGCCCATTGAACCGGACATTTCTCCAGACAGACCTTTAGAATCTCCTCCTATTCTGTCTGAGTCCCCTTCTTTCTTTATTTTTTACAAAAAGGTTGCAGAAACCCTCCAGTTTCCTTTAGAGGAGGCTGTGGATGAGCAAGAGGAGCCTGATTATGTGGAAATGATGGATATTCCAGAGTCTAGGAGGTTGTCTATTCCTTTGCATAAGTCATTTAGGAAGCAAACAACAAAGATTTTAAAAAATCCTCATTCTGTCCCTCCTGTAGATTAAAAAAAAGAATGGACAGAAGGTATACTTTGTCAGGCTCGGATACAGACTTCCTTACTGAGCAGTGTAGTCATGTAGGTGTGGTACAAGCTGCAGCCTGTGACAAGGCTAATATTCCTCTGGCCTCACATCCTCCTGATAAGGATTCCAGGAAGATTGATGCCATGGCGAAGAAACAGTATATGGCAGCTTCTTTGCGACTCAGGCAGGCAAATTATATGGCTTATGTAGCTAGATATCAGAAATCTAGGTGGGACACAGTATTGTAGTTAGCCAAGCAGGCCCATGGCCAGCTGGCTAGTGAGTTGGAACAGGTGGTTGCTGATGGCATTGAAGCCTCTAAGGTTCAATTTCATACTGCTGTTGATGTTAATGATGTTTCTTCTAGGGTCATGGCCACTTCTGTAGCTTCCGAGATTGGCATGGCTCAGATGCACTAATCTGTCCCAAGATACCCAGTCAAGGCTATGGATTTTCCTGTAGTGGGAAATTCTCTTTGGGGAGCAAACAGAAAACTGTATGAAAAAGATGGATGAATACAGAACTACCTACAAAGTGCCCAGGCTAAGGAGAAGCATGCCATGCCACAAAGGCATGCTCCCAGAGGTAGGGGCAGGCCCTTTCCAGGCCTTTTACCACTTCAAGCCTCCTCTGCTGTCTCGCAGAGGGGTTTCTTCAGAGGCAGGGGTAGACGTGGCACAAGTAGACCGCCCCTCCTTCAGCCTAAGGCTGTTGCTAGCAGGCACCCTGATGGGGTGTCCAGGGCCGATTCTCCTGTACCAGTGGCAGGTTGGCCTATTTCAGCTGGAACTGGCTGTCCCTAACTACGGACAGATGGGTTCTGGAGGTAATAGGCCAGGGTCTGGTTCTCAGCTTCAAACACTTTCCAAAGATGAGAGCCAGGCATTTTCCACCTGCAAATCCTTCAGAAGCCCTTGCTTTGAAGCAGAGGTTTCTGTTCTGCTGACTGCAAAGCAGTGGAAAGGGTTCCTCCTTGCCATCAGGGCAAGGGGCTTTATTCAAGATACTTTCTACCCAAAAGACAGGAGAATGGCGGCATTCTAGATTTAAGATACTTGAACAAGCATCTGTTGAAACCAAAGTTCAAAATGTTGACTCTGGCAATGATATTGCCTTCCCTAAGGCCAGGGACTGGCTAGCTTCCTGACCTCAAGGATGCCTATTTTCATAGCCTCTGATCAGCGCTCACCCAAAGTACCTCAGGTTCGAACTGCCCTCAGGCCACTACCAGTTCAGGGCAATGCCCTTCGGCCTTCCTCTGCGCCATGGTATTCTACAAATGTCTCGCTGTAGTAGTGGCTCACTTAAGAAGGCAAGGGTTGCGGTTTCTCACCTGGATGACTGGCTCATTGTGGTCAGTCTCCAGGTCAGGTGAAATCCACTGCAAGTCACCCAGCAGCTTCTCACTTACCTGGGATTCCTGCTAAACTTACCAAAGTCCGTTCTGGAACCGGTTCAGGTCCTAATTTTCATAGGCGCAGAATTGAACACAAGGTTAGCCAGGGCTTTCCTTCCCTCGGAAAGGGTGGACAGACTCATCGCCCTGGCATCCTCCTTTACCCTGCGGGTCTCTCGACCAGCAAGGCATTTTCTGCAACTCCTCGGGCACATGGCTGCTTCCACAGCTGTCGTGCAGGGAGCAAGATTCCAGATGAGGAGCTAGAATTTGCTGACTTACACCTTTCTCAAGGTGTCATGGATATTTTAAAGGCTTCAAGGAAGCCTTCCACTAGGGCCACTTATAATTCTAAGTGGAACAGGTTTTCCATCTGGTGCTCTGAGAGGCAGATTATCCCAGAATCTGCTGATCTTCCCATTCTACTGGACTATTTGGTCCATCTGAATTCCCTAGGCCTTAGACCAGCTACCCTGAAGGTTCATCTGGCAGCTGTCTCTGCTTTTGTGTCAGCAGGAAGCCTGCCTCGCTTTCTTCTCACCCGTGTTCTCCAAGTTTTTAAAGGGTTACTTCATACTAACCTCCTTCGGGAACCAGCTCCGCCTGGGACCCGAATATTTGCATTGCTCAGTTAATGCAACTCCTTTGAGCCTCTGTCTTCTGCAGAGCTCAAGTATTTAACTTGAAAACCGTTTTCCTAGTAGCTATCACCTCTGCCAGACGATAAGTGAGCTACAGGCCTCTGTCAGTGGAAGAAGATTTTATCTCTTTCCACAGAGATAAGGTAGTCCTTAGGACTAATAGAAAGTTTTGCCTAAGGTGGTTTCTGATTTCCACCTGAATCAATCTATCTCTCCCAGTATTTTTCACTGAGCATTCTTCCTCAGGTGAGAGGAGACTGCACAGCTTGATGTCAAAAGAGCCTTAAGCTACTATTTAGAGCGCACCAGATGTCATAGGTCTAATCCTCCAACTCTTTCTTACCTATGGCGAGGTTGGCAAAGGAAACCTGCCACTAAGAGAACAATTGCAAGGTGGATTGTTTCTTGTATCCAATTCTGTTATCAGAAACTGGGTAGAGTACCCCCCAGGATTGAGGGCCCACTCCACCAGGGTATAGCTGCGCTCTAGCAGCTGCTAGAGACATCCCCATTCTGGAGATTTGTCAAGCTGCTACCTGGAAAACAGTTCACACCTTTACCAGGCATTATTCCTGGATGTCCAGTCCAGGAGAGATGCTCGTTTGTCACAGCTGTGCTTCAGAGCCTATTTCCTAAGTAGGTTCTGACCCTCCTCCATGGAGGTACTGCTGTGTAATCTGTTATTGTTATAATATAGCAAGACTTCATGGTGTTTGAAGAAAAATTACTCACCTTAGTAATTGCTTTTCTTCTCATGGAGTCTTGCTATATTATAACCACCTCCTCCTGCCCCTCTCAGAACTTCTACTTGGTAGGGTGGCGAATTGGTGCAAGCACTGTGTCATGCCATTGTAGTTTTTCCCTACCCTCTTTCCTTGGGTTAGGGATCTAGATTGTTTCATTTAGGTTATTTATATTGCCCCTTCCTGGACTTGAGTCTTTGGGGAAGGGGGTTCATATGTGCTTGTCTGATGGTGAAACGAACCATAATACCATCAATTTTGTTATTATGGCTCTGAGTGTTTCTTTGTTCTTTATATTGTTGTTATTACTACTGTAGGTAGCCATGGGCTAGTGTAGTTTTTCCACACAGACTTTCCGTCCTTTGATGTTAGTTTCAGAAGATCTGACAGTTTCATTTGAAACTGCCAGATAGAGTTTTGGGCACAGCGCTCGAAGGCTGTAGAACTCAGATCTTCTGGAGTTAACTCCTTCCTCTCCGGGGCAGTTCAGCTGCAGTGGCTGACTGCTATTGTTATAATATAGCAAGACTCCATGAGAAGAAAAGCAATTACTAAGGTGAGTAATTTTTTCTTCTTGATGCCCTACAGGGGGCATGCCTCAGACAGCTAGTATTGGAACCCACTTGGGAGGGAGCAATCTTAGACCTGGTACTCTCAAATGGGGACAGAGAAAGAATCTCGGATGTAGAGGTGGGTAGCCATCTGGGAACAAGCGACCACCAAACAGTGTGGTTCACGATAAACACAGCCATACAATCAAGCCATACAAAAGCAAGAGTATTGGACTTTAGGAGGGCTGACTTTGGGAAAATGAGAGAGCGCCTTAGAAAAGCACTAGCAAACTGGCAAGAAGGAGGGGTAGAGGAACAATGGGGAGTAATCAAAACAGCCATCACAGAGGCAGCAAGCCTTTGTGTAAAGCAAATCAGTAAAACACAACGAAGGAAAAATATGCTTCTCAAAAGAGGTGGCAGGGAAGGTTAAGGAGAAAAGGATAGCATTCAGGAAATATAAGGAAACACAGAAGGAGCAGGACAGAGAACTTTATCAGTTAAAGCAGAAAGAGGCTGGGAAGGCATCAGAATAGCAAAGGCCCAAACCGAGGAAAGGATAGCCAGTTCTGTTAAGAAGGGGGATAAGACCTTTTATAGATACATTAGGGAGCGAAGAAAGACCAAAGGAGGGATACTGAAGCTTAATAAAGGGGAGGGAATGTGGGTAGAGGGGTAGAGTGAAAAAGCAGGGATAATGAATGAATATTTCTGCTCAGTATTCACAAAGGAAGAGGAGGGAGGTACCTAAACCAAACAAGAGAAACACTGTGAAGACGGGGAGGGGGGGCATACCAGTCCATTTACAGAAGAAAGGGTTCTGAAAGAACTAATAAAATTTAAGGTGGACAAAGCAATGGGGCCTGATGGGATTCACCCAAGAATTCTAAAAGAAGGGTAGAACTAGTGACACCGCTGACAATTCTGTTTAACAAATCATGGGAGGATGGGGTGGTACCTGAGGACTGGAGGAGGGCAGATGTGATTCCTCTTCACAAAAGTGGGAGCAGGACAGAGGCAGAAAACTACAGACCATTTAGTTTGATCTCAGTGGTAGCTAAAATGATGGAATCACTTCTGAAGGAAAGAATTGTTGAGCACCTAGAGGCCAGTGGGGCACAGATAGGACCCAAGGCAGCATGGATTCATGATGGAAAGGTCGTGTCAGACGAATCTAATAGATTTCTTTGACTGGGTGACCAAAGTAGTAGACCAGGGAGGGGCTGTGGACATAGCCTACCTAGATTTTAGCAAGGCATTTGATACAGTCTCACACAAAAGATTAATACATAAGTTAGCCAGCCTTGGAGTGGGCCCCAGGGTGGTAGCCTGGATAAAAAATTGGCTAGACAACAGGACGCAAAGGGTAGTAGTAACTGGAGTACACGGTGAAGAAAGGAGGGTTACTAGCAGGGTTCAGTACTGGGACCGGTCCTTTTTAATGTGTTTATGAGTGACATTGCAGAGGAACTGGAAGGAAAAGTATGTCTCTTTGCAGATGACACAAAGATCTGCAACAGGGTTGATGCACCAGATGGAGTGGAAAGGATGAGAAGGGACTTGGCAAGGTTGGAGGAATGGTCAAATGTATGGCAGCTCAGATTCATGCAAAGAAGTGCAAGGTAATGCACATGGGAAACAAAAACCCAGGGAAGAGTACAATGGGGGTGAGATACTGACAACAGTAAAATGGAAAGGGACCTGGGGTAATTATATCAGATGACCTAAAGGTGGGCAAGCCATGTGAGAAGGCAGTAAGGAAGGCTGGGGATACTGGGATGCATAGGAAGAGGCATGAATAGTAGAAAACAGGAAGTTGTTATCCCTCTGTACAGACAGTTGGTGAGACCCCATCTAAAGTACTGTGTGCAGTTCTGGAGACCCCTTCTCCGCAAAGGCATAGACAGAGTGGAGGCTGTCCAGAGGAGGGCAGCCAAAATGGTGCACAGTCTGCACCAGAAGACATATGAAGAAGGACTAAAGGAGCTTAATATGTATACCCTTGAGGAAAGAAGGGAGAGAGGGGACATGATAGAAATTTTCAAGTACCTCAAGGGAATCAACAAAGTCCAAGAGGGTAGCATCTTTCAGACAGAGATGTGCAAGAACAAGGGGGCACAATTTGAAGATAGAGGGGGGGACGGCTCAGAGGTAATGTGAGGAAGTATTTTTTCATGGAGGGGGTTGTGGATGCATGGAACAGCCTCCCTGAGGAGGTCGTGGAGTGAAGAACAGTGTGGGAATTCAAGAATGCATGGGACAGACATAAGGCAGTCCTAGTGGGGGGTAGAAGGAAGTAAGCTGTTGGTTAACTAAGATCTGCAGCTTATCTGTTAGGTAGGAAAATGGGCAGACTAGATGGGCCAAGCGGTCCTTATCTGCTGTCAAATTCTGTGTTTCTATGTTTCTACTTTTTCTATTACTTTATATTTCTTTTAGAAACTTGATCCAGGAAGCTCTGTGCAGTCACTAGCAAGGATGGAGAAGTACTAGTAAAAGTAATACACCTGACAGTTACAGTTATCTTATTCAAACAACATGAAGTCTTGCTATATTATGACAATTGCAGTATGACCGCAGGTTAGAACTGCTCCGGAGGTGAAATAGTTAACTTTCCATGCAAGCATGGAATCTTGAGCGCGAGCTCGGTTAAGGAAGCTCTGTCTGCTTTCTTTCAAACCCAAACCGTCAAATTCTTTACTCTGCCTCACTGAACAGTCGCTCTGGAGATTTCTCCTTTTGCTCGGTTCATTTTTGCGGTTTTAAAGTGTAAAAATACTCAGTTTTCATCTGAAATTAACCGCATCCGTTCGGTTCAAGCTCTGTCTGTGGTAATGTAAGTAATAGATAGTTTTACATACAAAATTCTGTGTGGAACTTGTAAAACATTTATCGGTTCAGTTTGAACCGATCAGGTTGTGTTTTAAATCTCTAGTCCTTTTTAGAGTGCGGTTCCCGGTTCTTATCGGTTCTAAAAAAAGCGGATTTCATTACAGTTTTTTCCACGACCCGTGACACGGTTGGGAACCGATAGTCTTGCTTGTCGGATTGCCATAAACGGGCAAGTTTGGTTAGGCTGGCATAATATCTGAGAAACCCAAAAGAAAAACCGGTCCCACTGGGTTTCAACACTGTAGTGTCTGTGGGGAAGCCTTTGCCAAGGCTGACCCTCACACCACCTGTGTTTATTGCCTGGGGTTTGACCACCTCGATGCAGACTGCCAGATTTGCAAGAATTTCCCTACTGCCACCGTGGAAAAGAGAGTTGGTAGGCTCAGGGAAAGGGAGGCCAAAAAGTCCGCTGACTCGATGGTCGCCCGGTTCGGTACCAACCGAACCGGAGGGAGTGCCCTCTGACCAGGCGATACTTCCTCAGGCAACGAAGAGCTGGCCCGAGGAGCCAATTCTGCAAAAGGACTAGAAAGTCTGCTGCTGTGGAAAAGTTCATTCCCCAACAGCTCAAGAGATAGCTAAAGCAATCCAAATTGTCCAGTCTCTTTCCGGTTCCTGAACCGCACCATCTGGGAGACGTCGTTCAACCGTTCCACCGGTTCAAGATTATGATTTTGAGGAATTTTATGAACCGTGGAAGGGGGAAGAGGAGTATGAGGAGAGTGAATATGGTCTGGAGGATCTGGATGCTCCTGTTGAACCGGATACCTCTCCAGACAGACATTTAGGGGTTTCTCCTCCAAGGCTTTCTGAGTCCCCTTCTCACTTTATGTTTTATAAAAAGGTTGCTGAAACTCTTTGGCTCCTTGTTGAGGAAGCTGTTGATGACCAGGAAGAGCCTGATTATGTAGAAATGATGGATATTCCAGAATCTAAGAGATTGTCTATTCCTCTTCACAAATCTTTTAGGAAGCAGACAGTAAAAGTTTTAAAAACTCCTCATTCTATACCTCCTGTAGATAAAAGAATGGACAGAAGGTATACTTTATCAGGTTCTGACACGGAATTCCTCACACAGCAATGCAGCCATGTGGTAGTGAGGCTGCAGCCTGTGACAGGCAAATATTCCCCTAGCTTCACACCCTCCTGAAAAGGACTCCAGGAAGATTGATGCTATGGCAAAGAAACAGTACATGGCAGCATCCTTGGGACTCAGACAAGCAAATTATATGGCTTACGCTGCCAGATACCAGAAATCCAGATGGGATACTGTGCTGGCTCTAGCCAAACAAGTCCCTGACCAGCTTGCCAGGGAGCTGGAACAGGTGGCTAAAGATGGTATTGAGGCATCAAAGGTGCAATTTCATGCTGCGGTGGACTCTAATGATGTATCTTCAAGAGTCATGGCTACATCTGTGGCACTTCGCAGAATGGCTTGGCTCAGATGCACCACCTTGTCACAGGATACCCAGTCTAAACCTATGGATTTTCCTGGGGTTGGCAATTCTCTGTTTGGGGAGCAAACAGAGAATTACATGAAGAAAATGGATGAATACAGGACCACCTATAGGAGTGCACAGGCCAAGGAAAGGCAGGCCACTCCTCAGAAGCAGCTTCCCAAGGGCGGGGGCAGGCCTTTTCATAGGCCTTTTTACCAGGCTCAGGCCTTCTCTTTCTCCAATGCTAAAAGGATTCTTTAGAGGGAGGGGCAGACGGGTTCAAGCAGGCCTGCTTCCACCCCTCAGCCCAAAGCCCCTGCCAAGCAGGCACCCTGATGGGTAGCCAGGGCCGCTTCTCCTCTACCTGGGGCAGGCTGGTTTACTTTGTCCAGGACTGGAAGTCTCACATCAGACAAGTGGGTCCTGGAAGTAGTAGCTAGGGACTAGTTCTCAGCTTCAAAAATTTCCAAAGATGAGAACCAGATCTTTCCTCCTGCATCTCCATCAGAGGCACTCGCTTAGAGTCAGAGGTCTCAACCCTCCTGGCTCTCAGAGCCGTGGAAAGGGTTCCACCCCTACACCAGGGCAAAGGTTTGTACTTCAGGTACTTCCTTACCCCAAAAAAGACAGGAGAATGGCGGCCCATCCTGGATCTGGATACCTAAACAAGCACCTTTAAAACCAAAGTTCAAAATGGTGACTCGGGATCATTTTACCTCTGTAAGGTCAGGGACTGGCTAGTCCCTGGACCTCAAGGATGCCTACTTCCATATTCTCATCAGAAGCTCCCATCGAAAGTACCTCAGGTTCGAGCTGCCCTCAGGCCATTACCAGTTCAGAGCAATGCCTTTGGTGTCACCTCGCTCCAAGGGTATTCACCAAATGCCTGGCAGTAGCAGTAGCTTGCCTAAGAAGGCAAAGAGTGCCATCTTTCTTACCTGGACGATTGGCTCTTAGTAGGCCAATCCCCAGATCAGGTCAACCTACATCTTCAGATAACTCAGCAACTGCTTACTTCCCTAGGTTTCCTTCTGAATCTCCCAAAGTCAGTGCTGGAGCCTGTCCAGCTCCTAACCTTTATAGGCGCAGAACTGAACACCCAGGAAGCCAGGGCCTTCCTCACCTTAGACAGGGCAGACACCGTAGTCTCCCTGGCCTCCTCATTCACCCTGCAGGTCTCTCGACCAGCAAGGCATTTTCTGCAGCTCCTGGGGCACATGGCTGCTTCCACAGCAGTAGTGCAAGGAGCAAGATTTCAGATGAGGGACATTCAGTTCCATTTGAGGGCCTTTTGGTCCCAAAGAAAGGATCCTACCCCTCTTACCAAGTTGATCCCAGTAACTCAAACCCTGATCCAAGCCCTACAGTGGTGGCAGGATCAGAGCAACCTGAGACAAGGAGTTCCCTTCGTCACTCAGCCTCACTCATTAATCCTTACTACAGATGCATCCTTCTTGGGGTGGGGGGCCCACATGGGCGACCTCACTACCCAGGGACTGTGGTCCCCACAGGAATCTCTGCTCCACATCAACCTGTTGGAGCTCAGAGCAGTTTTTCTAGCACTTCAAGCTTTCTCCAAATCTTTTCAGAACAAAATTGTACAGGTCAGAACAGACAACACCACAACAATGTGGTACATCAACAAACAGGAGGGCACTCGGTCTACGGCCTTGTGCACCGAAGCCATGAAGTTGTGGTGTCTGGCCTACTCCCTGAACACCTCCCTTACGGCAGTTCACCTCCCAGGCAAAGACAATGTCCTGGCAGATGCTCTCAGCAGGATCTCTCAGGGCCACCACAAGTGGTCCCTGGATCCCCTGGTTCTGGGAGTGGTATTTGCCAAATGGGGCACCCCGCAAATAGATCTCTTTGCAGCTCCAGACAGTCATCAACTTCCTCTCTTTTGCTGCAGGCCCCCAGTCTTGGGCTCAGTCCCTCTGGCGCCTTAGCCTCAGTTGGGAAGGGAAGTTTCTCTATGCCTTTCCCCCCTTCCCTCTCCTGTTCAAAGTGCTAGTCAAAATCAGATCCCAATCCTGCAGGGTCATTCTGATTGCCCCGGATTGGGCCAGGCAACCCTGGTATCCTCTCGTCCTGTCCTTAGCAGTCCATCCTTCCCTGTGCCTTCCCAAGCATCACAATCTGTTAACCTGTGCCCAGGGAAGGGTTTGGTACCGATCTCAAGTCTCTCAATCTCAAGGCCTGGTTCTTGAAGAGCTAGAGTTTGCTGGCCTACACCTCTCTCAAGGTGTAATGGATATAGTCAAGGCTTCTAGGAATCCTTCTACCAGGGCTACTTACAACTCCAAATGGAAAAGATTTTCCATATGGTGCTCGGAAAAGAATATTTCCCCAGACTCTGCTGATCTACCCATAGTTCTAGATTATATGGTCCATCTAAACACTTTGGGGCTGAGTCCAGCTACCCTGAAGGTACATTTGGCAGCTGTCTCTGCCTTTATTTCAGCAGGTAAACCCTCTCCTCTTTCATCTCACCGTGTATTTTCCAAGTTTTTTAAGGGTTTGCTTCACACCAACCCTCCATTCAGGGACCCTGTCCCTGCCTGGGACCTCAATGTTTGCATTGCTCATCTCATGCAACCTCCCTTTGAGCCCTTGTCTTCAGCTGAGCTTAAGTTCTTGACTTGGAAAACTGTTTCTGGTAGCTATCACCTCTGCCAGACGCATAAGTGAATTACAAGCATTGTCAGTGGAGCCAGACTTTATCTCCTTTCACAGAGATAAGGTAGTACTTCGGACTAATAGAAAGTTCCTGCCTAAGGTGGTTTCGGATTTCCACCTTAATCAATCTATTTCTCTCCCAGTTTACTTCACTGACCATTCCTCCTCTGGTGAGAGGAGGCTACACAGCTTAGATGTGAAAAGGGCCCTTAGTTACTACATTGAGCGCACCAAGGGTCACATGTTTGACTCCTTCCAACTGTTCCTCACTTATGGTGAGGTTGGTAAGGGGAAACCTGCCACTAAAAGATCCATTGCCAGGTGGATTGTCTCTTGTATCCAATTCTGTTATGAAAAGCTGGGTAAGGTTACCCCCTCAGGCCTGAGGGCTCACTCTACCAGAGGTACAGCTGCTTTCTGGCTGCCGCCAGAGACATCCCTATTTTAGAGATATGTCACAGCTACCTGGAAAACAGTTCACACTTTTACCAAGCATTATTCTTGACATCCAGGCTCGGAGGATGCTCGGTTTGGCACAGCTGTCCTTCAGAGCCTATTCCCTAAGTAGGTTCTGTCCCTCCTCCATGGGGGTACTGCTGTGTAGTTCTGCATTGTCATAATATAGCAAGACTTCATGTTGTTTGAAGAAAAATTACTCACCTTAGTAATGTTGTTTCTTCTAATGGAGTCTTCTATATTATGACCTTCCTCCCTGCCTGCCCCTCTCAGAACCTTGTTTTGGGCTGTGGGTGGGCATCACAGTGTTGGCACCCTATTTTTGCCACCTTGTTGTTTTTGTTTCACCCTCCCTTAGGGTGAACTTGTGTTTATTTCATTTTTTTTTTGTGTCTCTTGACTTGAGTCTTTTTTTCGAGACCAAGAAGTGTTTGTTATGTTAGTAGCCAGTTGGCTAGTGTAGGTTTACTGCTTCCACACAGAGCCTTAGTGAGTTTGCTCGTAAAGATCTGATGGTTTGGGTTTGAAAGAAAGCAGACAGAGCTTCCTTAACCGAGCTCGCGCTCAAGATTCCATGCTTGCATGGAAAGTTAACTATTTCACCTCCGGAGCAGTTCTAACCTGCGGTCATACTGCAATTGTCATAATAATATAGCAAGACTCCAGTAGAAGTAACAACATTACTAAGGTGAGTAATTTTTTCTTTCTTTTTATACAAAAACAATACAAAAATAATAAACTTATAACAGATGACATTTATTTGAAAGTAATAGGTTAGTTACTTTCAAATAAATGTAATCAGTTACAGTTATGTATTACTTTTGTATAAAAAGCCATAAGTAATTTTAACTGTAAGGTGCATTACTTTTTCCAGTACTTCTCCATCCTTGCTAGTGACTGCAGAGAGCTTTCTGGAACAAGTTTTCCAAAAGTAATATAAAGTAATAGAAAAAGTAACTTATCCAACACTCGGGGCTCCAGATAAGGTGCGTACCAGCCTATTTTACTCACCTCATTTTAGGAAATACTCTTCAGAAATTTTTTTAATGAGCACCAGTACTCACCCAGCATTTGTAAATACTCCACACTCCAAAGAATAGTGCTTCGTAACATAACTGGTGATTCAAGAGGAACAGTTTTTTGCCAGATTTACAGCACTGGTATTCATCCCACTTTTGTTTTACTCACTATGTTTTAAAACTGGTGAGTAAATTCCTACCTACCAACATTATCTGGAGCATTGTTGGCACCTGAAATTCTTATCTAGAAAGAAAACTATTTTTTTTAAATAAACGTACTCCTCAGTCCACTCTAGCAAGACATTTGTACACATCTGAATTTCGTTTTACTCACCTCGTTTTCAAAATGAGGAGTACAGCTACTCATCCATAAAATCTTATCTAGAACCCTGCCAACACTGCTGTGGGGCATCAACTGTGCAGGAAAAGTGCCAAGCAGGTTTTTTTCCTTTTTTGCCCAGGCATATGATTCTTTTCTGAATAGGTCTTTTGGTGTTCTTCCCACTGATTTCTTTCTGGCACTGACATTGCGAATACTTGACTCATTGGATTGTGCACCTCTTGCTCGCTGACTCCTATGGGTAGATGCCTCATATCTATGAGGGGAGGCACCTTTACATACTGACCGTCTTGGGGCTGGTTTGACACCTGTTAAGAGGGCAATGATGAGGAGTCGTTGCCTTATTTTTTCTTCCTTGCTGTAGGCTTGTTGGCGATATAGGCTTGGCTCAGAACGTCCTATATATATTATGTACAACCTGCCTACTGTTTAAAGGAAAACTGACCTTTAGTAAATGCAGAAAATAGTATGCATGACTACAAAAGGTACTACAGGCTATGTTTTTTGGTACCTAAAAATTGCTTGCCATCAGGGGTGGATCTAGAATTTTACGATGGTGGTAGCAATGTACTCAAGAGGGTAGCATTTTACTGAAAAATGTAAAATGTTCCCTTATAGATTAGGCTAAAATACCTACTGTCTTTTTTTTTTTTCATCAAATGGTGTAGTGGGTGCTAATTCACTACATAGCGGGAATCGGGATCTGCTGGTGATGTGTGTGTTTTTTGGTTTTTTTTGAGGGTTCATTGGTGAGTCATACGAGCCCTCCGTACCTCCCCTTTTAGAACCTGAATATAAAAAGGATTCTTCCAGAATTCAAATGTTTTAAAAGTTGTACTGTTTCAAACTTTGCAGTGTTTTTAATTTTTTCAGTTTGTCATATGGTGATTATGATGTCTTATTGCATTTACATTTTATATAAAATACGTTCTATAGCATAAATTAGTTGAATAGTGTCTACTCTCTTCTGGTCTGCTGAGCTATAACTCAGCTCATGGAACACCACGGTGGAGTGGTTCTTCACAGTAGAGCTTGAATTTTAACATTTTAAAATTCTATCTCTGGGGCAACACCTCAAGCTTGAGATGATGCAGTTTGCATTACTTAATAATACACCCACTAGAAGAAAAATCATTTGTGAGTAATTTGTTCTTCTGGATCATGAAGACTATCAAAAGATGTGCCATCAACAATCCACAAATCCTTGCGGAACTCCCTGGCAGACCCATAGTACTTAGTTTACTGTACTTGAAGCATTATTGAGATTTGTTAATCATTCTGCACAACTACGGATCTCCTAAATGAAAATATATGTCAAACATTCTATAGAAGTATTAAAAATAATATTTGAAAGCAACAATGGCTTTGACATATTGCATATGCATGTTATCTGCCTTGGAAAACAAGGATTTGTGCGCTTGGAAGCCATACAGGTAGCCCTGCACTGAAGACCTGAAAATGGTCAACTGGGGACAGCCGGTGTTGTATATTATCTATTAATAGATGCTGTATCTTCATTGTTTAGAGTTTTTCTTAGAAATATGTTCATTTTATAAACAAGTTTTGAATCACACGTTCAGTTTACATCATAAAACAAATTATAACATTGCCCTTTTTCACCCCTTAGCTTGATGAATGAAGTTGTGCATACATCCCCAACTATAGGGAGTAATGTAGAAGAAATTGTGGTGAAAAACACCCATTTCTTAATGTGGGACATTGGAGGACAGGATTCTCTCCGGTCATCGTGGAATACATATTACTCCAATACAGAGGTATGCTAAGCTATTACAACATAGTCATACTACAGTGTATACTCTGAAATTTGAGAAAATTGTAAATGCAGTCTGTAAAACTTCAGTACATGTCACTTTGATATGCTGTACTGAGCAGTAAAGCATGATGGGTTGTGCATTAAGCTATATCACCACATGCCTTCAGTACATTGTGTGGCCTCATGCCTTCAACCAGTAATGAAGTGTGGGGATTATAGCTTAATCTACGTTCCGGAGTGTGCTATACACTTATAAAATGAGTCTTTATCAAAGAAAATATGCCAGAACAAATGCAAACCTGTGACTGTGTATTAAGCAATATACAATGACAAGAAAAATCCCTGGGCTTTGACTGGTCAGTGCCTACCTTCACCAGTGATGATATCTGAGCATAACATTACTGTATGAAGGTCTGGCACAAGGAAAACCTCAGAAAAGAAATCACTGTGCCGCTGCATCCTGAACCATAACTAAAACCCTGAGTTCAAGTACAAAAAAAAAAAAGAAATTGCATTAAAAGCCGTCAGTATGTAATACTCTGGTTGTGAAGCCAATCACTGTAACGGCTTTCAATAATGTAATTTTTTTTCTCCATTTCATTCCAAACTGGATCCAGAGCATCAAGCGAGTGTGCAGGCAACCAAGCATGTCTTTCAACAGTCGTCACTTGGCTGTTCTGGTAACACTCGCTTGCTGTTCATGTCTTTTTTTATTTTTTTTATTTGACCATGTAAATACACTCAAGAAACATTCTCCCTACCACCTCCATACCTCCTTTCCTCCTGTTCTGTATACATGCAACAGACAGCAGGCAAGAGCAGTGACAGGGCAATAGCTTTAAAGAGTAGCCCATGGCTGAAAATGTCATACAAGTACAATATAATCTCCCAGTACAACATTTTAAATATAGCATCGAACTGTTCTTGGGGAACCACAACCAGGACACGGTGTTGGGTTTGGGGGATGAAGTGCCGGAGCCAACAAAATGATACAACATGTGGGACCAGGAAGCAGATATAACACATAAGAAAAATCTACCTATTGCCCATACAGTTTCACCTAGAGGATAAACATAAAAAAGGAATTTGTTTTTTTATGTAAATGTACTGTACTTAAATGCAAAAAAAAATAAAAAACTTTCTTAAATATTTTTTTTTCCTCTATTTAAAGATTATCCATTGTATAATAACACTAATGAACTCCAGGGTGTGTCTTGTTCCAGGGTAATGTCACTGCGGTTGTTGGATGCACTCAGACTGTGGCCTCATGCTCAACCACCCAAGGCATGATGTTATTCTAGCACGACACACACCCTGCTGTGCATTATTTCTTAATTGTCTCACCATCATCAGCTGAATCTTGGACAGTCATACCTCCTTATATTAACATACTAACATACTAGACTCCAGCAGAGTAGGCCTATTGGTCTATCAAGTCTGCTCATGCTTCAGCACCCTGATTGGGCACCGTAGCCCTCTATCTGTCTCCTTCCACTGTTACTCCATCCCCCAGTCCTGCCCCCCCGCAAACCAGCCTCTGCTTCACCCCTTGCCTATACCTGTCCCACCCTCTCTTGAATCCCTCCACCATAGGTACCCGTACCAGCTCCTCAGGCAGCACATTCCACGGTTCCACTACACTCTCGGTGAAGTATCTCTTCCTTCTTTCCCCCCCAATCCTACCACCCTCAGTATTCCATCTGTGTCCTTTGGTGATTCCACCCTCCTTCAGCCGAAAGATCCTATCTGGGCTTACCTTATTTACTCCCCTGAGGTACTTGAAGACCTCAATCATGTACCCCCGGTCCCTCCTCTCCTCCAGTGAGAACAGGTTGAGCTCCCCTAGTCGTTCCTCATATGTCATATCCCCAGGCCCCAGATCATTCTGGTTGCTCTCCTCTGAACCATCTCCAGGAGTTGGATGTCCCTCCTTAGGTGCGGCCCCCAGAACTGCACACAGTACTCAAGATGTGGTCTAACCAGGCTGTTGTACAGTGGCAAAATCACCTCCCTATTCCTTGAGGTAATCCCCCTAACAATGCATTCCAGCATCCTATTTGCCCTGACCACAGCCTTCCTTCGCTGCTCCGAATTATTCATGTTAACATCCACCAAGACTCCTAGGTCTCTTTCCCTTGCCGTGGCCAGCAACTCATCCCTCCACAGGGTGTACACGTAGTTGGGGTTTTCCTGCCCTAGTTGTAGCACCTTGCACTTGGAGGAGTTAAATTTCAGTTTCCAGGTGCAGGACCAACTATCCAGAGTATCCAGGTCCCCTTGCAGGGCCAATCTCCCCTCCTCCCCCTCCACCACTGCTCCTAGCTTAGAGTTGTCCACAGAGAGACTCATTTCACACCTGATACCTTCCCTGAAATCTGAGATGTAGGTGTTTGAACAAGAGCAGCCCCAGGACTGATTCCTGTGGGACCCCACTTATGACCTCCCTAGGAGATGAGACCTTTCCTCCGACCACTACCCACTGAGTGCGATCTGAAAGCCAATTTCCAATCCACCTAATCATCAATGGGCCTACCCCATCCCCCCCACAGCTTCTCCCTTAGGCCAATGTGAGGGACCAAATCAAACGCCTTGCTAAAGTCCAGGAACAGTACATCCACTGGTCTCCCCCTGTAGAGTCCTGATGTCACCCACTCATAGAACTTTACAAGGTTTCTTTGACACGATCTACATGGCACAGACCCATGTTACTGGTCATCCAGGTAACCCATCTCCTCCAAGAAACCGCCCAGCCTTTCCTTAAGTATGCTCTCCATTATCTCCCCCACCACCAACGTCAAACTGGACGGGTCTATAGTTTCCTGGCTCTTCTCTCGATTCCCCCTTTATGGATGGGCACAACATGCGCCTGCTTGCAATCCCTTGGCACCCTCCCCGTTTTATAAATTTATAAATTTTATAAGTGACATTAAATGCTTTCCCCCTTCAGCAGTCTAAACACTTAAGTAAATCACCATCCCTTCATCTGCTGAAGACGGAAGAAGCTGTTCTCCTTTTCCCACAGAGCTCCAGCCCTTGACTGGGTGCACTCTCTGCAGACGGCATGGAGGAGCACTGTGCCACTCGCCACATCTGCCTCCCGGTCGTAGGACATCCCCAACCAGGTACGGACAGACGCCGAGTTGGTATTTTCAAATCCCGGTGCCCTCAAGCCAAGCTACTCTGACTGGCTGCATACTTGCTCTGAGCTCTCTGATTGGTGCGCCCACAAGCCGAGCACTGCACAGCGAATTTTTGATTTTCTTTTCGCATATTTCTACATCTTCTGTCTTCTCTACCACTGGTTTTAGTCACGCCCACCCTCCCCAGCCCCAACATCTATTAAATACACATATGCTCCGCCTGTACCACCCCGCCCGCTCCCTTAGTAGCTATCCAAGCCTCAAGCCAGACTATAACTGCTTAACCCTTTCCTCACTTTCTCCTCGCCCCCTAAGTGAGTGCAATGGATACCTAACGCAGCCCTGGTTCTCAGTCTGCTGCAAGCATCCCCCCCCCATGACAATGTTCTCTAACCAGCCAGCTCCCCTCTCCCTCTTCACTGTCTCCCTTATCCTCCTCACCCTCCCATCCCTTCACTTGCTCAACAATTCAACGCCCCATTCTGTGCTCCT
This sequence comes from Neoceratodus forsteri, assembly GCA_016271365.2. NCBI lineage: Eukaryota > Metazoa > Chordata > Ceratodontiformes > Ceratodontidae > Neoceratodus > Neoceratodus forsteri. Next base: position 1,777,756,583 of record CM057456.1, on the reverse strand, counting down.
GCTTACCCTAATACCCCATTTACCTACTGCTTCAACCTTGCAATAACCCCTACTCCTTGCTGCCTCTCATGGACTCGCTGCGCAATTAGGCCTTCCGCCCCTCTTATATCTCTGCACTGTTAACACACTCTTTTGTGTCTCCTCAGATTCCAACTCACTACCTTCTACTACCCACCCAGCTCTACCAAAACGTCTAGTCAATCTTGGTTTAAGAGCACCAAGCTCCACTTCACCATTATCTCTCTCTCCTTCTGCTCTCTGTAGGTGATACAAGTCCCAACCCCGGCCCCTCACACCTTCACCCACCTCCTTCACCTTCTCTCCAACCCTGGCAGCCTCCGTCAGGGTCTTAAGATACTCCAAGTTAACATTCAGAATATTTTCCCAAAACTAGACCACCTGCTCCCTCTTATTGTATCCACTCACCCAGATATATTAATAGTTACTGAGACCTGGCTAACAGAAAAGGTCACAGATGCATCCGTCACAATCCTAGGGTACTCCGTTACCCGCCAGGACTGTGCTAGCAGGGGTGGGGTGTCGTTATTTACTCCTCAGCCCCCCTACAAATTACAACTGCTCTAGCAACCTCTGACCCCATGTCCTATGAAGCCCTCGTCTTAAGGTTATCTTTACTCTTCTCGATCCCTATTTTCATTGCAGGAGTGTATTGCCGCCCTGGTCAACACTACTTCGTTACCTCTGAGCTCATCCCACCATAGGGTCCCTCGCCTCCTTGGGTGAGCTCTACCTCCTAGGTGACCTTAACCATGACTGGCTGTCTCCCTCCCTAGGAAAAGCTCACACAGATATAACTGCCCTCAACTTGTCCCAGCTAAACTTGGAACCCATTCGCCATAACCACAAATCCCTAAATCACACTGTCCTAGACTGGGCCCATTACCTCACACCCACACAGGGTAATTCAGTCTGGCCTGCTGCCTGATGCTCTTAGTGATCATCATATGATCTACTTAGTCAGGAAGGTTCACAGACCTCAAGCCCCTCTCAAGCTGCTAACCATCTGCTCCTTCAAAACCCTTGACCTTGCTTCTCTGTCATGATCTAACCCTTGTAGGTTGGGCCCCTATAACTTCTGCTAAATCTATTGATCTTGTTCTTGCACACCTCAAAAACAAATTACTCTCTATGTGGAATAAGCATGCTCCCCTGAAGCAAGTCAGAGTGCGTGGTAATCACCATCCCTGGGTCACACCCGAACTCCTGGCCTGCCAGCAAGTGCGTGACATAGTTTGGATAACACACAAATCCACTAAACTCCCTCGTGACTTCTCAATATACCGTACTCTCAGAAATACCTGCACAAAAGCCATCCGACAGGCCAAGTCTGATTATTTCCAGTCCACCTTTAGCACCAACATAAATAATCCGACAAAGTTCTGGATAGTTGTCCACTCACTTTTTTCACCCCAAGCGAAACCTCCTCCTCTACTGCTTATGATTAACAACCACCTCACAGCTTACCACCCCCTGAGAGCTGCTGAATTCAACTCTTATTTTGCTTCCTGCACTTCTAATCTGCTAGCTTCCCTCCCAACACCACCTTCTTCCTCACCCCCCCCACGCCACAACCAATTATCTAATAGTTTTACCTTCTCACCAGTCTCTCAATGACACCTTAAAGTCCTCCTATCATCCCACAAAGGTAGCTCACTTGATGGCCTTGACCGAAGCTGCTCTACTTATCTGCGCAGATTCTCTCCCTCCCGCTAGCTGACCAGCTCAACCTGTCCTTTCGTACTGCAACTATCCCTGCAGCCTGAAAACATGCAACTGTTCTCTCCCTTCCAAAAGGTGGTGATCTCTCTTTTCCAGGAAATTACCACCAAATCTCGCTCCTACCCACCCTGGCAAAACTACAGGAACACCTCATTCTTACTCAGCTCTCCTCTTTTCTTGATGACTCTTCCTTCTTCACTCCCTTCCAGTCTGGGTTCCGGAAGAACCACTCCACCACCACTTCCCTACTCAGACTCATGTACTTTATCCAGTCTCCAGTGGACAAAGGCCATATTACATTTACCATCTTTGTCGACCTTGCTGAGGCTTTCAACACTGTCTCCCACTCCCTCCTGCTTGAAACCCTCTCATCTGCCAGGCTATCTCAGCCCACCTGCCTGTGATTGGTTTAACTCCTACCTGGTAGGAAGAACTCAATCCATCAGAATAGCTGACTCAGTATCCCCTCCACTTCAAATCTCTACTGGTATGCCCCAAGGCTCTGTACTTGGCCCACTTCTCTTCTCAGTCTTCTTAAATGAACTTCTGTCTGCTTGCTCATAGTCTGTTATCTATATGTATGCAGGCGACACTGTCTTATTCACCTCCAGCCCCTCACCCTCCAATGTGACTTCCAGATTACAGCTCGACTTCAATAATGTTCAACACTGGCTAAGCTCACATCAACTCTTTCTTAATGCCAAGAAGACAGTCTCCATGACCTTTGACACAAGGCAGTGATTCTCTTGGCTGCCCTCCCTTGCCTCCTTCCACATCCTTGACAGGGCAACTTTCAAGGACTCCACCTCTTTTAAATACCTAGGTGTCTGGCTTGACCAACAGCTTAACTTTTTTGTACATATCAGTGCTATCCTGCAAAAAATTGCGCCCCATGCTAGGCGCCCGTTACAGAAACTGCAGTGCCTTACCACTACCAGTTAGGTGTGATATCGTACAGAAAAGGATACTTCCTACCTTCGACTATGATAACATTGTCTACAGTGCTGCTCCTAAGTCTTCCCTCATCAGACTGGATCGTCTCTTCAATGCTTTGTCACTTTACCCTTGACTCCCCCTCCCGCACTCATCACTGCACCCTTTATCACTCCCTTGCGCTACCTTCCCTGCATTGCAGGTGTCTCTCTCACTGCAAAAAGTTCACTTCCAAATTCTGGTTTGGGTCCCTTGCACCTTACCTCTCCTCCTAACTCCCTGCTCCCCCTCCTAACTCCTACCCTCTTAGATCCTCTGACTCTCACAGTCTTGCTATCCCTTATCGCCACACTTCAACTGGTCAAGAAGTTTTCTCTTATTGTATCCCTAAACTCTAGAACTTCCTTCCTCCTCCTATCTGACTTTCCACATCCCCTTCATCCCTCTCTCTAGCCCTCTGCAGTTTCTATTCCCCTAACTGCTCATAGCCCCCCTTCACCCTCCCTATGCTCTCCACTCTCTAACTCCATAAAACCATCTCTCTCCTCCAGATTTTCCTGTGTGGTCCTGCCCTCCTAGCAGGGTTTCTCTGCATCCTGAATGAGGTTCTTGGACCAGGCTCCCCATCGCTCCCCCCTCCACTCCTTTCCTAGGTTTTCATTAGTACTTACTAATACCTTGCTGCCAAAGCAACCCTGCACTTCACTGGTTCTATTACCACCTGCCTCTGGTCTTTGGCACTGGGTGGTAACATGTAAATTCCCAGCTGCTGGTCTGCTCAATTTGGCCATATGGTTTATGTGATATTGTGCTGTAGTCCTCCACTCTATGATGTAATATTCAGTACCTGAATTGTTTTATTTTGTACTATGTTTATGTTATGCTTTAATTGTCTCCCATCCATTGTAATCCCCCCGACGCTTCTGGAAACGAGCTGTTCCTCAGCTCATGTTGTCTTTCCTGGTGAAACATTTTGTAAATAAATAAATTAAAAAGTAGCAGCATTCCATCTACTGCCACTGCTGAATGACTATAAAGATGCATTCTAATATTCTGAGCCAGCATTCTTGGGCAGATGGTGAACGGACTAATATATATACCTCTTGAGGAGGAAAACTTTCAAAGGTATATATATATATATATATATATATATATATATATATGTGTATATGTGTATATGTGTGTGTGTGTGTGTGTGTGTGTGTGTGTGTATATATATATATATATATATATATATATATATTTTTTTTTTTTTTTTTTTTTTTTTTTTTTTGGTTTTTGGTTCCCATCGCCTTCTCCTGCCAACTAGCGGTAGGCTGTCTATGAATTTTATGGATTTTCTCCCCTAACCCCCCCACTTCTCAAGGCCCCAGCACACGGCTGTGTATGTGTGTGGAGGCACGCTTCGCACCCTGTGATGCCGGCTCGGCCCCTTCCACCTCCTGATACTACTTACGCTACCCACCAGACCTTCACCTGGTGGGAGCGGAACTATGGGGGGGGCACCAACCCACACTCGCCACCCTCGGGAGCCTACAGGGGCATGCCTCAGACAACTAGTTTTGGAACCCACTCGGAAGGGAGCAGTCTTAGACCTTGTACTGTCAGATGGGGGATGGAGAGAGGATCTCTGATCTTGAAGTGGGTAGCCATCTGGGAACAAGCGACCACCAAACAGTGTGGTTTACGATAAACTTAGCTTTAGAGTTAAGCCACTCAAAAGTGAAGGTACTGGACTTAAGGAGAGCTGATTTTGTAAAATTGGGAGAGTGCCTCAGAAAAGCACTAGCAAACAGGCAAGAAGGTGGGGTGGAGCAACAATGGGAAACATCAGACTCCATCACAAAGGCAACAAGCCTTCAGTGAAGCAATAAATCAAAACAAAGAAAAACGCTATGGTCCTCAAAACAAGTGGCGGGGAAGGTAAGGGAGAAAAAGATAGCATTCAGGAAGTATAAGGAAACACAGAAGGAGCAGGACAGAGAACTGTACCAGTTAAAGCAGAAGGAAGCGGGGAAGGCAGTCAGAATAGCAAAGGCCCAAACTGAGGAAAAGATAGCCAACTCTGTTAAGAAGGGGGATAAAATCTTTTATAGGTACATTAGGGAGCAAAGAAAGACGAAGGCAGGGATACTGAGGCTGAATAAAGAGTAAGGTGATTAGGCAGAGAGCGACAGTGAAAAAGCAGGGCTACTGAATGAATATTTCTGCTCAGTATTCACAGTGGAAAAGCAAGGGGAGCGACCTAATCCAGTCAATAGAAGCACTCTGGATAGTGGAGTTGATATTTGTCCTTTCACAGAAGAAAGGGTTGTGAAAGAACTTTTAAAATTGAAGGTGGATAAAGCAATGGGGCCTAATGGGATTCACCCCAGAATTCTAAAAGAACTAAGGGAAGAACTAGCAACACCACTAACTACCCTTTTTAATAAATCATGGGAGGATGGTGTGGTACCTGAGGACTGGAGGAGGGCGGATGTGATCCCCCTTCGCAGAAGTGGGAGCAAGACAGAGGCAAGAAACTATAGATCTGTCGTTTTGACCTCTGTGGTAGGGAAAATGATGGAATCACTTCTGAAGGAAAGAATTGTTGAATACCTAGAGGCCAGTAGGTCACAGGACCCAAGGCAACATGGATTCACAGCGGGAAGGTCATGTCAGACAAATCTAATTGATTTCTTTGACTGGGTAACCAAAGCAGTAGACCAGGGAGGGGCTATGGACATGGCCTACCTAGACTTTAGCAAGGCATTTGACACAGTCCCACACAAAAGATTAATAAACAAATTAGCCAGCCTGGGAGTGGGTCCTGTGGTGGTAGCCTGGGTAAAACACTGGTTGGACAACAGGACACAGAGGGTAATAGTAAATGGAGTCCACAGTGAAGAAAGGAGGGTTACTAGTGGGGTAACACAGGGTTTAGTACTGGGGCTGGTCCTTCTTAATGTCTTTATAAGTGACATTGCAGAGGTACTGGAAGGGAAAGTATGTCTCTTTGCAGATGACCCAAAGATCTGCAACAGGGTTGATACACAGGGTGGGGTGGAAAGGATGAAAAGGGACTTGGCAAGGTTGGAGGAATGGTCAAATGTATGGCAGCTTAGATTCAACTCAAAGAAGTGCAAAGTAATGCACCTGGGAAACAAAAACCCAGGGGAAGAGTACACAATGGGGGGGTGAGATATTGACAACAACAAAAATGGAAAGGGACCTGGCAGTAGTCATATCAGACAACGTAAATGTGGGCCAGCAATGTGAGAAGGCAGTAAGGAGGGCCAGGGGGATACTAGGATGGATAGGGAGAGGCATCACCAGTAGAAAACAGGAAGTTGTTGGGTCTCTGTACAGACAGTTGGTAAGACCACATCTGGAGTACTGTGTACAGTTCTGGAGACCCCATCTCCGCAAAGACATAGACAGGGTGGAGGCTGTCCAGAGGAGGGCAACCAAAATGGTGCAGAGTCTGCACCAGAAGACATATGAAGAAAGACTAAAGGCGCTTAAGATGTATAGCCTCGAGGAAAGGGGGGGGAAATGATAGAAACTTCCAAATACATCAAGGGAATCAACAAAGTCCAAGAGGGTAGCATCTTTCAAAAAAAGAGATGTGCAAGAACAAGGGGGCACAATTTGAAGATAGAGGGGGGATGGCTCAGAGGTAATGTGAGGAAGTATTTCTTCACAGAGAGGGTTGTAGATGCATGGAACAGCCTTCCTGAGGAGGTCATAGAGTCAAAAACAGTGGGGGAATTCAAGAATGCATGGGAGAGACATAAGGCAATTCTAGTGGGGGGTACGAGGAAGTAGGCTGTTGGTTAACTAGGATCTGCAGCTTATCCGTTAGGTAGGGAAATGGGCAGACTTGGTGGGCCAAGCGGTCCTTTAAACAACATGAAGTCTTGCTGTATTCTGACATATTGCAGTGATTCCCAACCTTTGAACTGCCCCGGAGAACAAAGAGTTAACTTTCTATGCAGGGCATAGAATGCTGAGCTCAAGCTCAGTTGAAGTCTCTGTCTGGAGTGTTTCAAACTCAAACTGTCAGATTCTTTACTCCACCTCACTGAACAGTCGCTCCGGAGATTTCTCCTTCAGCTCGGTTCGAAAGTCTGTTAAAGTTTCAGTTTTCGTCGTTTTTTTAAACTGAAAAAGTTTTCCGCATAGTCAGTTCAGTCTCTGTCTGTGGTGCCATGAGTACTAGATAGGGATTGTTCTGTTTTTTTCTGTGGAACTTGTAAAAGTGCGGCTCAGTTCAGCTGAACCGGCCATTTGATAGTGAAATCTTGTGTTTTGTGCTTTTACTTAGTGTGTGGTTACCGGTTCTTATCAGTTCTAAAAAAAAAAAACATGTTTAATACCTTTTTTTCCAATACTCGTGACACGGTTAGGAACTGATAAGGGAGTCTTGCCTGGTGGTTGCCATAAAAAGGGTAAGTTGGTTAGGTTGGCGATGTCTGAGAAACCCAAGAAAAAAACAACGGGCCCACTGGATTTCAACACTGCAGTGAGTGTGGGGAGGTCTTTGCTAAGGCCGATCCCCACACCACCTGTGTTTATTGTCTGGGGTTTGACCACCTCGATTCAGACTGCCAAATATGTAAAAAATTTCCCAAATCTTCCCTTGAGAAGAGATTAGGTAGATGGAGGGAAAAGGAGGCCGAGAAGTCCGCTGACCCGGATGGCCAGCCCGGTTCGGTTCTGACCGAACCAAAAGGAGTGCCCTCTGACCAGGGCGATACTTATTCGGGAAAAAGGAGAGCCAATTCCGAGGGATCGGTTCCGACCAAAAGAAAACGCAAAGACAAATCAACCGGTTCAGATCCAGAGGTTCATGTTCCGACCGCCGAAGAGATAGCCAGAGCGATTCAGATGTTGGAGTAATTCCGCCCAGTTCCTTCCGGTCCGGCTCTTTCTGGCAGGGGTTCGGTTTGGTTGGTTCCCCCGGTTCAAGATTATACCCTCGAAGATTTTTATGAACTGGAATTTGAAGAGGAAGGGGAATTTGAGGATGATGATGGTGAAAGTGAGGGTCTGGATGTGCCTGTGGAACTGGACATCTCCCCAGACAGACCTTCAGGTGTTTCTCCTCCTAGGCTTTCTGAGTCCCCTTCTCACTTTATGTTCTGCAGAAAGGTGGCTGAAACCCTCCAGCTTCCTATGGAGGAGGCTGTGGAAGATCAAGAGGAGCCTGATTATGTAGAAATGATGGACATCCCAGAGTCCAGGAGACTGTCTATTCCCCTCCACAAATCTTTTGGGAAACAGACACAAAAATTCCTAAAGTCTCCTAACACTATACCTCCTGTGGCTAGAAGAATGGACAAGAGGTATACACTTTCAGGCTCAGACATGGAGTTCTTATACCAGCAATGCAGCCATGTTGTGGTAGTGCAGGCTGCTGCCTGTGACAAGGTAAATATTCACTTGGCTTCACACTCCCCAGACAAGGACTCCAGGAAGATTGATGCCATGGCAAAGAAACAGTACATGGCATCTTCTTTGGGACTCCGGCAGGCGAATTACATGGCCTATACAGCCAGGTACCAGAAGTCCACGTGGGACACTGTACTGGCACTGGCTAAACAGACCTCCCCAGCTAGCCAAGGAGCTGGAGGTGGTGGCTGCAGATGGAACTGAGGCATCTAAAGTTCAGTTTCATGCTGCTGTGGACTCTAATGATGTGTCATCAAGAGTCATGGCTACATCTGTGGCTCTTCGGAGGATGGCTTGGCTCAGATGTACTAGCCTCTCGCAGGACACCCAGGCTAAGGCCATGGATTTTCTTGTAGTGGGTAATTCTCTGTTTAGGGAGCAGACAGAGAATTACATGAAGAAAATGGATGAGTACAGGACCACTTACAGGAGTGCTCAGGCCAAGAAGAGGCAGGCAACTCCTCAAAGGCAGCAGTCTAGGGGCAGGGCAGGCCTTTTCACCAAGCACAGGCCTCTTCTTCCTTTTCTCAGAGGGGGTTCTTCAGAGGGAGAGGCAGAAGGGGGATGAGCAGGGCTGCATCCACTCCTCAGCCTAAAGCCCCTGCCAAGCAGACATCCTGATGGGCCTGCCCGGTTCGACTCTCCTATTCCAGTAGGGGGCAGGCTGGCTTACTTTGTCCAGGACTGGATGTCTATTACATCAGACAAGTGGGTCCTGGAAGTAGTAAGTCAGGGACTGGTTCTCAGCTTCAAAAAATTTCCAAAGATGAGAGCCAGATCTTTTCCACCTGCAAATCTCTCGGAAACCCTTGCCCTAGAGGCAGAGGTTTCTTCTCTTCTAGCCTTAAGAGCCATAGAGAGAGTACCTACCCTACACTGGGGCAAAAGACTGTACTCCAGGTACTTCCTGACCTCAAAAAAGACAGGGGAGTGGCGACCCATCCTAGACCTAAGATATCTAAACAAACCTCTTTTAAAACCAAAGTTCAAGATGGTAACTCTGGGAATAATCCTTCCTCTGTAAGGCTAGGGACTGGTTAGCCTCCTGGACCTCAAAGATGCCTACTTACATTCCCATCAGGTGCTCCCACAGAAAGTACTTCAGGTTCGAGTGCCCTCAGGCCACTATCAGTTCAAAGCAATGCCTTTGGCCCCTCAGCCCCAAGGGTTTTCACAAAGTGCCTGGCAGTAGTAGTTGCTTCTAACAAGGCAAAATTTTCCATTTTTCCATATCTGGATGATTGGCTAATAGTGGTCAGTCTCCAGACCAAGTCAAGTCTCACCTGCAAGTGACCCAGCAAGTGCTCACTTCTAGGATTTCTTCTCAACCTTCCCAAGTCATTTCTCGAACCAGTCCAGCTTCTTACCTTTATAGGGGCAGAATTGGACACACTCAGAGCAAGAGCCTTTCAAACAACATGAAGTCTTGCTATATTATGACAATTGCAGTGAGTCCCAATCTTCGAACTGTTCCGGAGGTGAAAGAGTTAACTTTCCATGCCAGGCATGGAACTCTGAGCACGAGCTCGGTTGGAAACTCTGTCTGTTGTTCTTCAAACACAAACTGTCAGATTCTTTACTCCGCCTCATTGAACAGTCACTCCGGAGATTTCTCCTTCTGCTGGGTTCATTTTGTTGGTTAAAAGTATTATTTATCGTTTTTTTGACCGAAATTAAAACGCAACCGGTCGGTTCAAGCTCTGTCTGTGGTATTGTAAGTAATAGATAGGCTTTACATTTATTTTATTCTGTGTGGAACTTGTAAATGCTTATCGGTTCGGTTTGAACCGATCAGGTTGTTTTTAAAATTTACTAGCCCTTATTTAGAGTGCGGTTCCCAGTTCTTTTCGGTTCTAAAAAAAACCGGATTTCATTACGTTTTTTTCCACGACCCGTGACGCGGTTGGGAACCGATAAGAGAGTCTTGCTTGGCGGATTGCCATAAACGGGCAAGTTTGGTTAGGCTGGCACTATGTCTGAGAAACCCAAAAGAAAAACCAGGCCCGCTGGGTTTCAACACTGTAGTGTTTGTGGGGAAGCCTTTGCTAAGGCTGACTCCCACACCACCTGTGTTTATTGTCTGGGATTTGACCACCTCAATGCAGACTGCCAGATTTGTAAGAATTTCCCTGTTGCCACCATAGAAAAGAGAGGCGGTAGGCTCAGGGAAAGGGAGGCCAAAAAGTCAGCTGACCCGGATGGCCAGCCTGGTTCGGTTCCAACCAAACCGGAGGGAGTGCCCTCTGACCAGGGTGATACTTCCTCAGGCAAACGAAGAGCGGGCTCTGAGGAGCCGGTTCCAACAAAAAGGACTAGAAAGTCAGCTGGTGTGGAGCCAAACGTTCTCTTTCCAACCGCTGAAGAAATAGCTAAAGCAATTCAAATTGTCCAGTCACTTTCCCCGGTTCCGACCGAACCGACACCATCAGGGAAGCGCTCGATTCGGCCGGTTCAAGATTATGATTTTGAGGATTTTTATGAACCGGAGGAGGGGGAAGAGGAGTATGAGGAGAGTGAATGTGGATTTGAAAGTCTGGATGTGCCCATTGAACCGGAGATCTCTCCAGACAGACCTTCAGGGGTTTCTCCTCCCAGGCTGTCTGAGTCCCCTCCTCATTTTATGTTTTATAAAAAAGTTGCTGAAACTCTCCAGCTCCCTGTTAAGGAAGCTGTTGATGACCAAGAGGAGCCTGAAATGATGGATATTCCAGAGTCTAGGAGACTGCCTATTCCTTTGCATAAATCTTTTCGGAAACAGACAGTAAAAATTCTAAAAACTCCTCACACTATACTTCCTGTTGATAAAAGGATGGACAAGAGGTATACATTATCAGGCTCTGATACAGAGTTCCTCACACAACAATGCAGCCATGTGGGGGTAGTGCAGGCTGCAGCCTGTGACAAGGCAAATATTCCCCTAGCTTCACACACCCTGAAAAGGACTCCAGGAGGATTGATGCTATGGCAAAGAAACAGTACATGGCAGCATCCTTGGGACTCAGACAGGCAAATTATATGGCTTATGCTGCTAGGTGCCAGAAATCCAGATGGGATACTGTGCTGGCTCTAGCAAAACAGGTCTCTGACCAGCTTGCCAGGGAGCTGGAACAGGTGGCTGCGGATGGTATTGAGGCATCCAAGGTGCAATTTCATGCTGCAGTAGACTCTAATAATGTGTCATCAAGAGTCATGGCTACATCTGTGGCATTTCGCAGAATGGCTTGGCTCAGATGTACTACCCTGTCACAGGATACCCAGTCTAAGGCCATGGATTTTCCCGTAGTGGGCAATTCTCTGTTTGGGGAGCAGACAGAGAATTACATGAAGAAAATGGATGAATATAGGACCACCTATAGGAGTGCACAGGCCAAGGAAAGGCAGGCCACTCCTCAAAAGCAGCTTCCCAAGGGCAGGGGTAGGCCTTTTCATAGGCCTTTTTACCAAGCCCAGGCCTTCTCTTCTGCTTATGCCCAGAGGGGCTTCTTTAGAGGGAGAGACAGACTGGGTACAAGCAGGCCTGCTTCCACCCCTCATCCCAAAGCCACTGCCAAGCAGGCACCCTGATGGGGTAGCCAGGGCCGATTCTCCTCTACCTGTAGGGGGCAGGCTGGCTTACTTTGTCCAGGACTGGAAGTCTCTAACGTCAGACAAGTGGGTCCTGGAAGTAGTAAGCCAGGATTGGTTCTCAGCTCAAAAATTTCCAAAGATGAGAACCAGATCCTTTCCACCTGCAACTCCATCAGAGGCACTTGCCCTAGAGGCAGAGGTCTCTACCCTCCTGGCTCTCAGAGCCGTGGAAAGGGTTCCTCCCCTACACCATGCCAAAGGTTTGAACTCCAGGTACTTCCTTACCCCAAAAAAGACAGGAGAATGGTGGCCCATCCTGGACCTCAGATACTTAAACAAGCACCTTTTAAAACCAAAATTCAAAATGGTGACTCTGGGAATTATTCTACCGTCTAAGGCCAGGGGACTGGCTAGCATCCTGGACTTCAAGGATGCCTACTTCCATATTCTCATCAGAAGCTCCCATCGAAAGTACCTCAGGTTCGAGCTGCCCTCAGGCCATTACAGTTCAGAGCAATGCCTGGCCTCACCTCTGCTCCAGGGTATTCACTTAAATGCCTGGCAGTAGCAGTTGCCTACCTAAGAAGGCAAAGATTCCATCTTTCCTTACCTGGATGACTGGCTCATAGTAGGCCAGTCCCCAGACCAGGTCAACTTACATCTTCAGATAACGCAGCAACTGCTTACCTCTGTAGGTTTCCTTCTGAATCTCTCAAAGTCAGTTCTAAAGCCTGTCCAGCTTCTTACCTTTATAGGCGCAGAACTGAACACCCAGGAAGCCAGGGCCTTCCTCACCTTAGATAGGGCAGACACCCTAGTCTCCCTGGCCTCCTCATTCACCCTGCAGGTCTCTCGACCAGCAAGGCATTTTCTGCAGCTCCTGGGGCACATGGCTGCTTCCACAGCAGTAGTGCAAGGAGCAAGATTTCAGATGAGGGACATTCAGTTCCATTTGAGGGCCTTTTGGTCCCAAAGAAAGGATCCTCTTACCAAGTTGATCCCAGTAACTCAAACCCTGATCCAAGCCCTACAGTGGTGGCCGGATCAGAGCAACCTGAGACAAGGAGTTCTCTTTGTCACCCAGCCTCACTCATTAATCCTTACTACAGATGCATCCCTCTTGGGGTGGGGGGCCCACATGGGTGACCTCACTACCCAGGGACTGTGGTCCCCACAGGAATCTCTGCTCCACATCAACCTGTTGGAGCTCAGAATGGTTTTTCTAGCACTTCAAGTTTTTTCCAAATCTGTTCAGAACAAAGTTGTACAGGTCAGAACAGACAACACCACTACAATGTGGTACATCAACAAGCAAGGGGGCACTCAGTCTATGGCCTTGTGCACTGAAGCCATGAAGTTGTGGTCTCTGGCTTACTCCCTGAACACCTCCCTTATTGCAGTTCACCTCCCAGGCAAGGACAATGTCCTGGCAGATGCTATCAACAGGTTCTCAGGGCCATCACGAGTGGTCACTGGATCCCTGGTCCTGGGAGTAATGTTTGCCAGATGGGGCACCCGCAGATAGATCTTTTGCAGCCCCAGACAATCATCAACTTCCCTTTTTGTTGCAGGCCCCAGTGTTGGGCCCAGTCCTCTGGATGCCTTAGTCCTCAGTTGGGAAGGAAGTTTCTATGCCTCCTTCCTTCTCCTCTCCTGTTCAAAGTGCTAGTCAAAATCAGATCCCAATCCTGCACGGTCATTCTGATTGCTCCAGATTGGGCCAGACAACCCTGGTATCCACTCCTACTGTCCTTAGCAGTCCATCCTCCCCTGTGTCTTCCCAGGAATCACAATCTGTTAACCTGTGCCCAGGGAAGGGTTTGGTATCCGAACCTCAAATCTCTCAATCTCAAGGCCTGGTTCTTGAAGAGTTAGTTTGCTGATCTACACCTTTCCCAAGGTGTAATGGATATATTGAAGGCTTCTAGGAAGCCTTCCACCAGGGCTACTTACAATTCCAAATGGAAAAGGTTTTCCATATGGTGCTCGGAAAAGCCTATTTCCCCAGATTCTGCTGATTTACCCACAGTCCTGGATTACATGGTCCATCTAAACACTTTGGGGCTGAGACCAGCTACCCTAAAGATGCATTTGGTAGCTATGTCTGCTTTTATTTCAGCAGGTAAACCCTCTCCTCTTTCAGCTCATCCTGTGTGTTCCAAGATATTTAAGGGGTTGCTTCACACCAACCCTCCATTCAGGGATCCTGCCCCTGCCTGGGATCTTAATGTTTGCATTGCTCAGCTTATGCATCCCCCCTTCGAGCCCTTGTCTTCAACTGAGCTTAAGTACTTGACTTGGAAGACTGTGTTTCTGGTAGCCATCACTCTGCCAGGCGCATAAGTGAATTAGCAAGCGCTTGTCAGTGGAGCCGTGATTTTATCTCCTTCACAGAGATAAGGTGGTCCTCCGGACTAACAGGAAGTTCCTACCTAAGGTGGTTTCAGATTTCCACCTTAATCAATCTGTATCTCTTCCAGTGTACTTCACTGACCATTCCTCCTCTGGTGAGAGGAGGCTGCACAGCCTAGATGTGAAGAGAGCCCTTAGTTACTACATAGAGTGTACCAAGGGTCACAGGTTTGACTCCCTCCAACTGTTTCTCACTTATGGTGAAGTTGGTAAAGGAGCTTGCCACTAAAAGATCCATTGCCAGGTGGATTGTCTCTTGTATCCAATTCTGTTATGAAAAGCTGGGAAAAGTTCCTCCTCAGGCCTGAGAGCTCACTCTACCAGAGGTACAGCTGCTTCCCTGGCTGCTGCAGGGACATCCCTATTCTAGAGATATGTCAAGCAGCTACCTGGAAAACAGTTCACACTTTTACCAGCACTACTCCCTGGACATCCAGGCTAGGAGTGATGCTCTATTTGCACAGCTGTGCTTCAGAGCCTATTCCTAGTAGGTTCTGTCCTCCTCCATGGAGGTACTGCTGTGTAGTCTGCAATTGTCATAATATAGCAAGACTTCACGTTGTTTGAAGAAAAAATGACTCACCTTAGTAATGTTGTTTCTTCTAATGGAGTCTTGCTATATTATGACCTCCCTCCCTGCCTGCCCCTCTCAGAACCTCCTGCATTTGGGACGTGGGTGGGCAGTACAGTGTTGGCACTTAGTTGATGCCCACCTTGTTGTTTTTTTTTTTTTTTTTTTTCACCCTTCCTTTTTTGGGGTGAATTGGTGTTGTGTTTTTCATTTTTTTTTTTAGTCTCCTGACTTGAGTCTTTGTTTTGGGAACAAAAATGTGTGTTTATGTTAGTAGCCAGTTGGCTAGTGTAGGCTTAAGCTTCCACACAGAGCCTTAGTGAGTTTTAGCTCAAAGATCTGACAGTTTGTGTTTGAAGAACAACAGACAGAGTTTCCAACCGAGCTCGTGCTCAGAGTTCCATGCCTGGCATGGAAGGTTAACTCTTTCACCTCCGGAGCAGTTCGAAGATTGGGACTCACTGCAATTGTCATAATATAGCAAGACTCCATTACAAGAAACAACATTACTAAGGTGAGTAATTTTTTCTTCTTCCTTTAGAAAGGGCAAGGGTTCTTATGGAACTACCCTCTTCCTTCAGCCTGCGGGTATCTCAGCCAGCAAGGCATTTCCTCCAGCTCTTGGGCCACGTGGCAGCTTCAACAGCAGTGGTCCAAGGGGCAGGATTCCAGATGAGAGATATTCAGTTCCTCCTGAGAGCTTTTTGGTCTCTGAGGAAGGATTCCCTTACCAAACGGATTCCAGTGACTCTGACCTTGATCCAAGCCCTCCAATGGTGGCAGGATCAGGACAATTTAAGACAATGTGTTCCTTTTGTTTCTCTGCCTTGTTCAGTGGTCCTTACCACGTACGCTTCTCTTTTGGGCTGGGGAGCCCATCTGGGGTCCCTCACTGCCCAGGGGCTGTGGTCCCCCCAAGAATCCCTTCTCCATATCAATCTCCTAGAGCTCAGGGCAGTTTTTCTGGCCCTAAAAGCTTTCTGTCTGTCAGTACAGAACAAGGTGGTTCAGGTGAGAACGGACAACACCACCACCATGTGGTACATCAACAAGCAGGGAGGCACTCGGTCCACGGCCTTGTGCACAGAAGCCATGAAATTGTGGTCCCTGGCTTATTCCCTGCAAACCTCTCTGGTAGCAGTTCACCTTCCAGGGAAAGACAATGTGCTAGCAGATGCACTAAGCAGGATCTCTCAGGGCCATCACGAATGGTCCCTGGACTCTCGGTGTTGAAAGTGATTTTTCAAGGTGGGGCACCCAGAGATAGACCTCTTTGCAGCCCCAGACAATCACCAACCTCTCTTTTGTTGCAGACCTCCAGTCTTGGGCTCAGTCCCCTGGATGCCCTGATTCTGAATTGGGAAGGGACGCTTCTGTATGCCTCCCCCTTCCCTCTCCTGTTCAAAGTCTTAGTCAAAATAAGGTCTCAACCTTGCAAGTGATTCTGATTGCTCCAGATTGGGCTGATAGCCCTGGTACCCCCTGTTGCTGTCCATAGCAGTCCATCTTCCCCTGTCTCTTCCCAGGAATTACAACCTGTTAACATCCTCTCAGGGGAGGATTTGGTACCCCAGTCTTCAGTCTCTCAATCTCAAGGCATGGCTCTTGAAGAGTTAGAGTTTGCAGATCTGCATCTTTCCCAAGGGGTTCTGAATATCCTTAAGGCTTCTCATAAGCCCTCCTCCAGAAAGACTTATAACTCCAAATGGAAGAGATTCAGCATTCGGTGTTCTAAGAAGCATATTTCCTCCAGACACTGCTGGATTGCCTACGGTTCTAAATTATATGGTCCATCTTAATGGCCTAGGCCTCAGACCAGCTACTCTCAAGGTACACTTGTCAGCTATTTCTGTGTTTTTGTCTGTGGGGAAGTCTTCCTCACTATCTTCTCATCCTGTATTCTGTAAATGTTTTAAAGGATTGCTTCACACCAATCCTCCTTTTAGAGACCCTGCCCCTGCCTGGGATCTGAATGTTTGCATTGCTCAACTTATGCAACCCCCTTCTGAGCCTATGTCTTCAGCAGAGCTTAAGTACTTGACTTGGAAAACTGTGTTTTTGGTAGCCATCACCTCTGCCAGGCGTATCAGTGAATTGCAAGCTCTGTCAGTGGAACCTGATTTTCAAACAACATGAAGTCTTGCTGTATTCTGACAATAGCAGTGAGTCCCAACTTTCGAACTGCCCCGGAGATGAAAGAGTTAACTTTCTATGCCAGGCATGGAACGCTGAGCTCGAGCTCGGTTGAGACTCTGTCTGTTGCTGTTTAAACTCAAACCGTCGGATTCTTTACTCTGCCTCACTGAACAGTCGCTCCGGAGATTTCTCCTTCTGCTCGGTTCAATTTGTCGGTTAAAGTACTGCTTTTCTCGGTTTTTGACTGAATTTAAACCGTAACCTGTCGGTTCAGTCTCTGTCTGTAATATTTGTGAGTACTAGACAGGTTATATTTTATTCTATTCTGTGTGGAACTTGTAAACGGTTCATCGGTTCGGTTTGAACCGATCAAGTTGTTAGAAAATCTTAATTTGTACTTTTAGAGTGTGGTTACCGGTTCTTATCGGTTCTAAAGAAAACGGATTTTATTACGTTTTTTTCCACGACCAGTGACACGGTCAGGAACCGATAAGAGGGTCTTGCCTGGCAGATTGCCATTAAAAGGGTAAGTTTAGTTAGGACTGGCACAATGTCTGAGAAACCCAAAAGAAAAACCAGGCCCACTGGGTTTCAACACTGTAGTGTGTGTGGGGAAGTCTTTGCTAAGGCTGACCCCCACACCACCTGTGTTTATTGTCTGGGGTTTGACCTCCTCAATGCAGACTGCCAGATTTTTAAAAATTTCCCTGCAGCTACCCTAGAAAAGAGAGTTGGTAGGCTCAGGGAAAGGGAGGCCAAAAAGTCCGCTGAACCAGATGGCCAGCCCGGTTCGGTTCGAATCCAACCAGAAGGAGTGCCTCTGACCAGGACGAGACTTCTTCGGCAAAAGGAAAGCCGATTCTGAGGAGTCTGTTCTGGGCAAAGAGAACTAGAAAGAAAATTCAGCTGGTGGTGGAGCCAAAATTTCTTCTCCAACCGCTGAAGAGATAGCCAAAGCGATCAAAATTGTGCAGTCGCTTTCCCCGGTTCCGACCGAACTGGCACCATCAGGCAGGCGCCGGGTTTGCCGGTTCCACCGGTTCAAGAGTATGATTTAGAGGAATTTTATGAACCGGAGGAGGAGGAAGAGGAGTATGAGGAAAGTGAATGTGGTTTTGAAAGTCTGGATGTGCCCATTGACCCGGACATCTTCCCAGACAGACCTTCAAGAGTGTCTCCTCCTAGGCTTTCTGAGTCCCCCTCCCATTTCATGTTTTATAAAAAAAGTGGCTGAAACCCTCCAGCTTCATATGGAAGAAGCTGTGGATGACCAGGAGGAGCCTGACTGTGTGGAAATGATGGATATCCCAGAGTCTAGGAGGCTGTCTATTCCCTTACACAAATCTTTTGGGAAACAGACTTTTAAGATTTTAAAGACTCCTAATACTATACCTCCTGTGGACAAAAGAATGGACAAGAGGTATACATTTTCAGGCTCAGATATGGAGTTCCTTACACAACAATGCAGCCATGTTGGGGTAGTGCAGGCTGCAGCCTGTGATAAGGCAAATATTCCCTTGGCTTCACACCCCCCCAGACAAGGACTCCAGGAGGATTGATGCCATGGCAAAGAAACAGTACATGGCAGCATCCTTGGGACTCAGACAGGCCAACTATATGGCCTATACTGCTAGGTATCAAAAATTCAGATGGGACACTGTTATGGCTTTGGCAAAACAGGTCCCTGGCCAGCTTGCCAAGGAGCTGGAGCAGGTGGCTGCTGATGGTATTGAGGCATCCAAGGTGCAGTTACATGCTGCAGTGGACTCCAATGATGTGTCATCTAGAGTCATGGCTACATCTGTGGCACTTCGTAGAATGGCTTGGCTCAGATGTACTAGCCTGTCACAAGATACCCAGACTAAGGCCATGGATTTTCAGTTGTGGGTAATTCTCTGTTTGGGAGCAGACAGAGAATTACATGAAGAAATGGACGAATATAGGACCACCTATAGGAGTGCACAGGCCAAGGAAAGGCAGGCCACTCCTCAGAGGCAGCACCCCAGGGCAGGGCAGGCCTTTCATAGGTTCTTTCTACCAAGCCGGCCTCCTCTTCTGCATATGCTCAGAGGGGTTCTTTAGAGGAAGAGGCAGAAGGTACAAGAGACCTGCTTCCACCCCTCAGCCAAAACCCCCTGCCAAACAGGCACCCTGATGGGTTGGCCAGGGCCGATTCTCCACTACCTGTAGGGGGCAGGCTGGCTTACTTTGTCCAGGACTGGGAGTCTCTGACATCAGACAAGTGGGTCCTGGAAGTAGTAAGCCAGGGACTGGTTCTCAACTTCAAAAAATTTCCAAAGCTGAGAGTCAGATCCTTTCCACCTGCAGATCCCTCAGAGGCACTTGCCCTAGAGGCAGAGGTCTCTTCCCTCCTGGCTCTTAGAGCTGTGGAAAGGGTTCCACCCCTACACCAGGGCAAAGGGCTGTACTCCAAGTACTTCCTTACCCCCAAAAAAGATAGGAGAATGGCGGCCCATCCTGTATCTCAGATACTTAAACAAGCACCTTTTAAAACCAAAATTCAAAATGGTGACTCTGGGAATTATTCTACCTTCTCTAAGGCAAGGGGACTGGCTAGTGTCCCTGGACCTCAAGGATGCCTACTTCCATATTCTCATCAGAGCTCCCATCGAAAGTACCTCAGGTTGGAGCTGCCCTCAGGCCATTACCAGTTCAGAGCAATGCCCTTCGGTCTAACCTCTGCTCCAAGGGTATTCACAAAATGCCTGGCAGTAGTAGTTGCTTCTCTAAGAAGGGAAAGGATTGCCATCTTCCCATACCTGGACGACTGGCTCATAGTAGGCCAGTCCCCAGACTAAGTCAAGTTACACCTACAGATAACTCAGCAACTGCACTCCTCTTTGGGTTTCCTTCTGAATCTCTGAAAGTCAGTTCTAGAGCCTGTTCAGCTCCTCACCTTCATAGGCGCAGAGCTAGACACAGAAAAGGCCAGAGCTTTCCTTCCCCTGGACAGGGCAAGGACCCTTGTCTCTCTAGCCTCCTCATTCACCCTGCAGGTGTCTCGACCAGCAAGGCATTTTCTACAGCTCCTGGGGCACATGGCTGCTTCCACAGCAGTGGTGCAGGGAGCAAGACTTCAGATGAGGGACATTCAGTTCCATTTGAGAGCCTTTTGTTCTCAAAGGAAGGACCCTCTGACCAAATTGATCCTAGTGACTCGAACCCTGATCCAGGCCCTACAGTGGTGGCAGGATCAGAACAATCTGAGACAAGGAGTTCCCTTTGTCACTCAGTCTCACTCTTTAATCCTTACTACAGATGCCTCTCTCTTGGGTTGGGGGGCTCACTTGGGCAACCTGACCACCCAGGGGTTGTGGTCCCCTCAGGAATCTCTGCTTCACATCAATCTGTTGGAACTCAGAGCAGTATTTCTAGCACTTCAAGCTTTTTCCAAATCTGTTCAGAACAAAGTTATCCAGGTCAGAACAGACAATACTACCACAATGTGGTACATCAACAAGCAAGGAGGCACTCTGTCTACGGCCTTGTGCACAGAAGCAATGAAGTTGTGGTCTCTGGCTTATTCCCTGAACACCTCCCTCACAGCAGTTCACCTCCCAGGCAAGGACAATGTCCTGGCAGATGCTCTCAACAGGATATCCCAGGGCCATCACGAATTGTCACTGGATCCCCTGGTCTTGGAGGTGATATTTTCCAGATGGGGCACCCCACAGATAGATCTTTTTGCAGCCCCAGACAATCACCAACTTCCCCTCTTTTGCTGCAGGCCCCCAGTGTTGGGCTCAGTCCCCCTGGATGCCTTAGTTCTCAATTGGGAAGGGAAGTTTCTGTATGCTTTCCCCCCTTCCCTCTCCTGTTCAAAGTGCTAGTCAAAATCAGATCTCAACCCTGCAAGATGATCCTGATTGCTCCAGACTGGGCCAGACAGCCCTAGTATCCACTCCTTCTGTCCTTAGCAGTCCATCTTCCCCTGTGTCTTCCCTGGAATTACAACCTATTAACCTGTGCTCAGGGGAGGGTTTGGTACCCGAATCTCAAATCTCAAGGCCTGGCTCTTGAAGAGTTAGAGTTTGCTGATTTACACCTCTCCCAAGGTGTAATGGATATTCTGAAGGCTTCTAGGAAACCTTCCACCAGGGCTACTTACAATTCGAAGTGGAAAAGATTTTCCATATGGTGCTCTGGAAAGCATATTTCCCCAGAGTCTGCTGATCTGCCCACAGTCCTTGATTATATGGTCCATTTAAATAGCTTGGGGCTTAGACCAGCTACACTGAAGGTGCATCTGGCAGCTGTTTCTGCTTTATTTCAGCAGGTAAGCCCTCTCCTCTTTCAGCTCACCCTGTATTCTCCAAGTTTTTCAAGGGATTGCTTCACACCAGCTCTCCATTCAGGGACCCTGCCCCTGCTTGGGACCTTAATGTTTGCATTGCTCAGCTTATGCAACCCCCTTTTGAGCCTTTGTCTTCAGCAGAGCTTAAGTACTTGACTTGGAAAACTGTGTTTCTGGTGGCCATCATTTCTGCCAGACGCATAAGTGAGTTACAAGCTTTGTCAGTGGAGCCTGATTTTTGTCTCCTTTCATAGAGATAAGGTGGTCCTCAGGACTAACAGGAAGTTTTTGCCTAAGGTGGTTTCAGATTTCCACCTTAATCAATCTATGTCTCTTCCTGTGTACTTCACTGACCATTCCTCCTCTGGCGAGAGGAGGCTGCACAGTTTAGATGTGAAGAGAGCCCTTAGCTACTACATAGAACGTACCAAGGGTCACAGGTTTGACTCCCTCCAACTGTTCCTCACTTATGGTGAGGTAGGTAAAGGGAGACCTGCCACTAAAAGATCCATTGCCAGGTGGATTGTCTCTTGTATCCAATTTTGTTATGAAAAACTGGGTAAGGTTCCACCCTCAGGCCTGAGGGCTCACTCTACCAGAGGTACAGCTGCTTCCCTGGCTGCTGCCATGGATATTCCTATTCTAGAGATATGTCAAGCAGCTACCTGGAAAACAATTCACACTTTTACCAAGCATTACTCCCTGGATATCCAGGCTAGGAGTGATGCTCGGTTTGGCACAGCTGTGCTTCAGAGCCTATTCCCAGTAGGTTTCTGTCCCTCCTCCATGGAGGTACTGCTTGTAGTTTGTTATTAAACAGAACACAGCAAGACTTCATGTTGTTTGAAGAAAAATTACTCACCTTAGTAATGTTGTTTCTTCTAATGGAGTCTTGCTGTATTCTGACCTCCCCCCCTGCCTACCCCTCTCAGAACCTCTGTTTTTGGGATGTGGGTGGGCAGTGGCAGTGTTGGCACTCAGTAGGTGCTCACCTTGTTGTTTTCACCCTTTTTCTTGGGTGAGTGGCTATTGTGTTTTTCATTTTTTTTTGAGTCTCCTGACTTGAGTCTTTGTTTTGGGACCAAAAAATGTGTTTTTATGTTTAGTAGCCAGTTGGCTAGTGTAGGTTTACAGCTTCCACACAGGACCTTAGTGAGTTTAGCTCGTAAAGATCTGACAGTTTGAGTTTAAACAGCAATAGACAGAGTCTCAACCGAGCTCGAGCTCAGCATTCCATGCCTGGCATGGAAAGTTAACTCTTTCATCTCCGGGGCAGTTCGAATGTTGGGACTCTCTGCTATTGTCAGAATACAGAAAGACTCCATTAGAAGAAACAACATTACTAAGGTGAGTAATTTTTTCTTCTCATTTCACAGGGATAAAGTGGTCCTTAGAACCAATAAAGGGTTCTTGCCCAAAGTGGTTTCAGACTTCTATTTAAACCAGTCTGTCTCTTCCTGTTTTCTTCACTGATCATTCTTCTTCAGGAGAGAGGAGGCTACACAGTTTAGATGTTAAAAGAGCCCTTAGATACTACATGGAACGTACCAAGGGTCACAGGTTTGACTCCCTCCAGTTGTTCCTCACTTATGGAGAAGTGGGTAAGGGCAAACCTGCCACCAAGAGATCTATTGCCAGGTGGATTGTGTCGTGTTTACAGTTCTGCTATGAAAAACTGGGAATAACTCCACCCTCAGGCCTGAGGGCTCATTCCAGAAGAGGTACAGCTGCTTCCCTGGCTGCTGCCAGGTATATCCCTCTCTTAGAAATTTGTCAAGCAGCCACCTGGAAAACGGTCCACCTTTACCAAGCATTACACTCTGGATATCCAGGCTAGGAGTGATGCTCGGTTTGGCACAGCAGTACTTCAGAGCCTATTCCCAAAGTAGGTTCTGGCCCTCCTCCATGGAGGGACTTCTTGGTAGTCTGCAATATGTCAGAATACAGCAAGACTTCATGTTGTTTGAAGAAAAAATTACTCACCTTAGTAATTATGTTTCTTTTAATGGAGTCTTGCTGTATTCTGACCTCCTTCCCGGCCTCCCCTCTCAGAACCTGTTTTTGGGAAGTGGGTGGGAAGGGGCAGTGTTGCACCCCAGGGGTGTTTTTTGTTTACACCCTCCTCCTTTTTTGTTCGGGTGCACATTTATTACTGTTATTTGTATTAGATTGTTTTTTTGGTTTTTGGGTTTCCTGACTTGAGTCTTCCTTGGGAATCCAAAACTTTTTTCTGCCAGTTGGCTAGTAGGAATTTTTACAATTTCCACATAGAGTATTTAGTTAGTTGGGCTCGTAAGAATCTGACGGTTTGAGTTTGAAACACTCCAGACAGAGACTTCAACGAGCTCGAGCTCAGCATTCTATGCCCTGCATAGAAAGTTAACTCTTTGTTCTCCGGGGCAGTTCAAAGGTTGGGAATCACTGCAATATGTCAGAATACAGCAAGACTCCATTAGAAGAAAAATAATTACTAAGGTGAGTAATTTTTTCTTATCTGCCATCAACTTCTATGTTTCTGTGAGAGCTGCCCACCAGCATGTTCAATCCTGCTCCAAACCCCCCGCCACACCGGCACCCTCTGATGACCTGAGGTCATTCCTGAACCATGGTCACCAGTATGGCGTGAGGTAAGGCGTCCAGTGCCTCAACCCTCTGCGCCACCGGGCCAGCTTGTTATATATTTTTTTATAGTAGCTATATGGCACTTACAGAGGTTAGATTAACTGTCACTTAATCACTCCTTAAGAGCAGTTTGCCACTCACCTCTGCCTCTTTCCACATTACACCCCTAGGGGTGATTAATTGACTGCTACTCTAACCCCAGGTCATACTTTGTTTGTTTGTTTATTCAGGTAAAACCATTGAGTATCAACTCATTCACAGTGGTATCCTTACAAAAAGACATACATATAAACTATAAACAAATCCAATAACAAACATCATTGATAACAATTACAAAATTTCTGTAAAGAAAACAAATATTTTCTTAATTGTAATATAGACAGGGGCTTACCCTTTTTTGCCTAAATTCTGTGGGCAAACCACTCCAGCATGTTGGTATATAATAACTAAAGAGAAATTAGGAACACTTTGTTTTTGCCAAAGGGACTACCATTTCTATTTCACCCGATTTTCTCAAAGAACTTCCTACTTCTCTAAAATAATTTTTTTCCCATAGATTAGAAGGAGCCAGGCCCAGCCCACATTTGTAGGCAAATAACTGTTTATGAATCCTTCTACTACTTAGAGGACCACCCCAATCTTTCATATAGCTCACAATGGTGAGTAAATTTGGGCAATTAAGTACCAATCTTGCAAGCCAATTTACAAGAACATCCAATTTAGTACTCTGTCATTAGTGGCATCAGAATATGACAGCCCCATAATCTATTAAAGGCAAGATTTGCACTTTAATTATAGAATTTAGGGTTTTTGAGTCAAAGCAATTCTTGTTTCTGTACAAAAAAAACACTTGTTTACCAACCTGAGGAATTAAATTATCAACATGTACATTTTGTGTCCCAGACTTATCCAGCCAAAACCCCCAGGTATTTATAATGCTTAACAGACTCCAATCTCGTACTCTTGCCATCAACAATTTCCAGATCCAATTACTCTTTTAATTTAGCAGTTGACCCAAACAGCATACATTTAGTTTGAGTCCTGGACAGTGACAGTATGCATACAAAACTCAACAGTGCCCTGATGTAGAGGGTTCTCCCTCGAAGCACCGGGGAAGTCCTGTTTGTCTTGAAATAGTTAATTTATCTTTTTGGAGCTCGTTCGTGTGATTGCTTTTGACCTGCGTTTCCACAAAACTCAACAGTGCCCCTACTCCTAATCCTTTATCTTCCTGGGTGGTAATGGGTCATGCAGCTCCATCTGATCATCTGCAAAGGCCATAGTGGCAAATGCAGTTAATAGCAAGGTTCATGTTTGAGACCCTGGACTGGTGAAATGGTATCCTGAAGTCCTTTTTGGATCTACAGTATATTCTGAAGAGAACAGAAACTTTTTTTAAAGAAAGTTTCACTATAATTAGAAATATTGGCAAATGTGAAATCTGTTTATTGACCCCAGTGTATTGTTTTGAAACTGTTTTATTTTTTTTCCTTATTGAGGGTCCCATGTTGGTGCTGTCTTTTTCCTTGCCCAGTATTACATTTCTGATTACTTAGGAGTTCCAGAATCTAGGGACATTAGTTGAGTGGAGGCCTAGAGTAAATTCTATGCAGCCACCAGCACCCCAAAACAAGAATCAAATTTTCTGACTACCTATATTCAGCTCAGTTCACTATCCACACTTATGCAGTCTTCCAGTGAGCACACTGAGTCACCAGACACGGTCTTCAAGCTTGACTTATACTACCCAACCACGTGGTTCTCCAGCTCTATCCTCACTATACTCAGATCTTTCCTTCCGCTGGAAAGAACAGGTCATCTTCATAGCTCTTGCCAGTTAAGTAGGATTTTTCAAGCATTCTGGCTTTAAGAAGGTTTTCCACATTTTTGCTTTTCCTGTCAGCTCATCACGTGGACCTTGACTTTAGCTCATGGCTCTGTCCAGTGCAACCGTGGAACAGAAGAGGAAGCCAGGATGTAAGGAGCACATGGTTTGCAGGTACACCATGCTTGCTACAGAAGGCTGTGATGCCTGAATTAACTATTTGGGTATTTCTCATGATGTGGACAACTGCCAGTGGTGTTAGGCAATGCATATATAGCCAGTCGAGGCTTATGGGCTATTGTGGTTAAAGATGGGTGGGGACTGCACTGGACTGTCCGCTGCAGTGGAGTTGACCTTGCAGTTAGAGACCATGGAATAAGGTGAACAGTTCCTCAATGAGATTCACATTTCAGACCTTTTTTATTGTTGAAAATTAGCAGGTGATGGACAAATCTGACTCTACCACATAGCCAAGAATTTTGAGACTTCATGTTGTCCATCCAGTCATTCAAAGGTGAGTCCCCTCCTTGACACCATAGGCACAAAAAAAAATGATGCCAGTAGTGGAAACACTGTCCGTTGAGGGGCCATTTCTGCTCTGCCCTTCTGGAGGGTCCTCAAGGTCCGTCACACACATGGAGAAGGTCGAACTGTCCAAGGAGTCCATTGGTCTATCTGAAGAGATTCTGTCCAGGCAGCCAGTCAACCAATCGCTTGACCAGTTGGGTGCAGGAGGTGTTAGTTTCACTGAGCGAGAAGAGTCCTCTCTCTCTCTCTCTCTCTCTCTCTCATAATAATCCAAGCAAAAACAGCTCAAACTGTCGAAAGAGGGTGCTCAAATAACAATATAGAAACAACAAGCTCGGCACTCCTCCTCTTGGCATCAAACAGGCATATTTATTAAAATGAAAAAGAGCAGACGCCACAATCAGCCGTGGGCTTGAAACAGCAAGTAATCCCAACTGGTTTCGTGCTATTCGTGCGTCATCAGGGGGTGGTACATAGTGGAAACAAACTAGTACATATAGGGAAAGAATTTAAAGCCACAGTAACCAGAACATATGTTATCTTAGTGGTACCAATGATACAGGAATGAAATTGATTCTACACCATGAAAACATCTACAATATATTGGTAAATCTCTATAACAACAAAATCCTAATTAATTAGCACACCAATGCTCTAAGTTAGTAGCCACTTGTATTAAAATTGTTAAATTCTTAAATTACCCTATAAATGTACAGTATTAAAAACATGTTATACAGCAGACTGTGGTGCTACAGAGGGTCAGGGTGGGGGGCAGGGAGGGAGGGGCAGCTGCAGTATAAGGGCTGCTAGGTGCACAATCAAGCAGACTTGATAGACCATAAGGCCATTATCTGCTGGCAATTTCGTAAGTCCGTATACTCCTGGTCAGGCAGGTGTGGATGGCTTTAAGTGAGCTTCTGATCTTGCCTGTGCCCATGCAGCCACCATCCCTGGTGCTGCCTCTTGTTTGACTGCTGCCTGACATTCTCCTAGTGAGGACCCCTACACTGGCACAACTAGCACTGTGTCAATCAGACCATCCGTGTTAATGGTCGCACTCTCACTCTTGACCCCACTACTGACATTGTCAGCGATCATTGTCCACTTCCTCTTTGTCAACATAAAGCTCCCCATAAGTGGGAGAAGGCTGCATGGCAGCAATGGACTTACAGAGCATATGCTCAGAGTTAAGGTTGACTGACATCAATCAGACTAACTGGGCCATGGATTCTTCTCCTGGTGCCATCTCCAGCCACACTCCTGATCACTTCACCTCCTGGGTTGCCTGCAGTGCTCAGTTACCTATTCTAGTCCAGTTACCACCTCTGCAATCACAGATGTGACCATTAACAAAGAGAACAGACAGAACACCAGGAGGAAAGAGCTACTGGTATAACTAAAACTTCTCTACTGGGACTAAGAACTAGAAATCTTGTACTGGGACCTTCAATTTAGGGAAGAAAAAAAAAGGTTAGTGTGTTTGTCAGAGGTAGTTGAAGTAAATTATCTGTTATCTGTGTACTTATCTAGGTGCTTGTCACAGGTGTCAGAAGGGAATTGTTATCTGTGAAATTAACTAAGTGTAGAAAGATTTTCAAAGTAGGGGGAGTGGCTTAGCTAGAAGGAGCCAGGTTAAAACCAGATTTAAGCACTGCACTAGATAGCTTCTTCCAGAGAACAGACAGAACACGAGGAGGAAGGAGCTGCTGGTATAACTAAAACTTCTCTATTGGGACTATATTGCTCTCCTTACCTCTCCACCCCCCACCCTAAACCGCTTCTACTTTTATAGGCACAGGATTTAACTGACAACAGGAACTTCCTGTTTGGGAGCAGGAAGTGAGTGATCACAGAGCCACCAAAGACTCACCATCCTAGAAGGGCAAGAGTAGCTCTCTGTCCCCACCTAGCTGCTGAAGGTCTGACTCTGAGCAAGTAAGGAGACTACTGAGAAATATAGGAACTTCTTGTCTTAGAACAGGAAGATCAGGAGCTAAAAGGGCACAGAGGCAGTAAGTAGGGGAAGAAAAAAAAAAAAAACAGAGGAAAGAGTAAGTATTCCAAACAACAGTTAAGGGGTCAGAAAAAAGACATGATGGGAGTGGTGCAGTGCAGTGGCTGTGGAGCAGCAGTCTTCCGGAAGACGTTCTGGAGGATGCAGTGTTGTCCCATTTGCAGGCACCTCTCTGGGCTGAGGGAGGAGGTTGCTCATCTCCAGGCTGAGTTGGCCAGGATTTGTGGGACCTCCTCTCCCACCCAGGGGCCACCAGAGTCACTGCCGTTGCCTCAGAGGTTGCCAAGAAAGAGGAGTGGTTGGACCACAGTGGGCTCAGGGATGGTGAGGGTGGTGGAACAGCGGCACATCCCTCCAGTTGTACCTCTCCACAATTTCTATGCTGTTCTGGAAAAGTATGGTTCCTCTATGGCGGCACCCACAGTGGAGACCAAGGAGGATGCTGGGAACCTCCACAAAGGAGACCCACAGGAGGATGGCATGGGACCCCACAGGGGGAAGGAAACAACTCCTGGTGGGGGACTCCATTGTTAGGAAGGTAGAACTGGGGGGAGGGAGGAAGGGGAGAGGGAGGTAAGGTGCCTGCCTGGCGCCATGGCTTGGAGTGACAGGGAGCGAATCTTCAGGATCACTGGAGCTGCTGCACAGGGGAGGGAGCTGGATGTCATTGTCCACCTAGGGACAAATGACTTGGCTAAGAAAGGGATCAGAGCAGTGCAAGAAGCATTTGTGGAGATGGGGAGGGGGCCTTAGACAAATAGAACACATGGTAACCTTCTCGGAGGTGCTGCCTGTCTATGGCACAGATGAGGCTAGGATGCCCCACACCGTTGGATTTGATCAGTGGTTGAAAATACTGGTGCAGAGCTAAGGGATTTGGCTTCATTGGGGACTGGGGGTCCACCTGGACGGATGCAGGCCTATACTGGCGTGATGGTCTGCATCTGTCCAGGAGGGGAACCAGGATGCTAGGTGATAGTTTAAATGCTTGCCAATGAAGTATTTAAACCTAGCCAAGGGGGGAGGCACTGGAAAGGAGCAGGGAAATCCTAGCCCCCCCCCCAACAAAATCAGGATACTAAGTGAAGTAGACACCAACATAGAGATTTCAATGGGGAGAAGCGCAGGGGTAAATGGAGAAAGTGACAAACCCAATAAGGACAGGGATGGGGCAAAAAGGGGTAAGGCCATCAAGAAATGGAGGGTAATGAGTACCAACGCCCATAGTCTGGCAACAAGCTCCCTGAACTGGTGGCCTTGATGGAAGAGGGATGCCTGGATATCATAGCAGTCACAGAAACATGGTACACAGAGAACCATGACTGGGATGTTAACATACCAGGGTACACAGCCTACAGGAGAGACAGGGAGGGCAGAAGGGGGGGAGTAGCTCTCTATGTAAGGGAAGGAGTAAAAGCAACTGAACAAAAGAGTAAACAGGGAGGAGAGGAGGCACTGTGGGTCACCTTAGAGACTGGAAATGGCACCACAATCCGCACAGGGGTTGTATATAGCCCCTCATGTTAGGGGGAGGAAATGGACAAGGATGTGATAGAAGGCATACGTAGGATGGCAGAGAAAGGGGAGATACTGTTGATTGGGGGCCTTAATATGCCAGATGTTAACTGGAGCACCTTTGCTGCTGCCACATCCAAAAGCAGGGCCATTCTTGATACCCTTCAGGTGGCATGCCTCAGACAGCTAGTTTTGGAACCTACTTGTGAGGGAGTAATCTTAGACCTCGTACTCTCAAATGGGGACAGTGAGAGGATCTCAGATCTAGAAGTGGGTAGCCATTTGGGAACAAGTGACCACCAAACAGTGTGGTTTACGATAAACTCAGCTACAGAGTCAAGCCATACAAAAGTGAGGGTTCTGGACTTCAGGAGGGCTGACTTTGTCAAGATGGGAGAGTGCCTTAGAAAGCACTAGCAAACAGGCTAGAAGGAGGGGTGGAGCAACAATGGGGAAATATTAAAACTGCCATCACAGAGGCAGCAAGCCTTTGTGTGAAGCAAATAAACAAATCAAAACGAAAGAAAAAGCGACTATGGTTCTCAAAAGAAGTGACGGTGAAGGTTAGGGAGAAAAAGATAGCATTTAGGAAGTATAAGAAAATACAGAAGGAGCAGGACAGAGAACTGTACCAGTTAAGGCAGAAGGAAGCAGGGAGGGTAGTCAGAATAGCAAAGGCACAAACTGAGGAAAAGGTAGCCAACTCGGTTAAGAAGGGGGATAAAACCTTTTATAGGTATATCAGGGAGCGTAGAAAGACAAAGGGAGGGTTAGTGAGGCTGAACAGAATGGATGGTGGGTGGGCAGAGAGTGACAGTGAAAAAGCAGGGAAACTGAATGAATACTTCTGTTCAGTATAGCACTCTGGAGAGGGGGGTCAGTCCCAGTCCTTTCACAGAAAAAAGGGTTCTGAAAGAACTCCTAAAACTGAAGGTGGACAAAGCAATGGGGCCAGATGGAATTCACCCCAGAATTCTAAAAGAATTAACCAGAGAACTAGTGACACCACTGACTACCCTTTATAACAAATCATGGGAGGATGGTGTGGTACCCGAGGACTGGAGGAAGGCGGATGTGATTCCCCTTCACAAAAGTGGGACCAAGACAGAGGCAGGAAACTACAGACCTGTCAAGTTTGACCTCTGTGGTAGGGAAAGTGATGGAATCACTTCTGAAGGAAAGAATTGTTGAGTACCTAGAGGCCAGTGGGGCACAGGACCCAAGGCAGCATGGGTTTACAGCGGGAAGGTCATGTCAGACTAATCTAATTGATTTCTTTGACTTGGTGACCAAAGTAGTAGACCAGGATGGGGCTGTGGACATAGCCTACCTAGACTTTAGCAAGGCATTTGACACAGTCCCACACAAAAGATTAGTAGTCAGATTAACCAGCCTTGGAGTGGGTCCCAGGATGGTAGCCTGGGTAAAACATTGGCTGAACAACAGGACACAGAAGGTAATTGTAAATGGAGTCCACTCTGAAGAAAGAGGGGTTACTAGTGCGGTACTGCAGGGTTCTGTACTGGGTCCAGTCCTTTTCAATGTCTTTATAAGTGACATTGCAGAGGGACTGGAAGAAAAAGTATGCCCCTTTGCAGATGACACAAAGATCTGCAACAGGGTTGATGCACAAGGAGGTGTGGAAAGGATGAGAAGGGACTTGGCAAGGTTGGAGGAATGGTCAGAAGTATGGCAGCTTAGATTCAGTGCAAAGTAATGCACCTGGGAAACAAAACCCTGGGGAAGATTACACAATGGGGAGGAGGTAGTAACAACAATAAAATGGAAAGGACCTGGGAGTAATCATATCAGATGACCTTAAGGTTGGCAAGCAATGTGAGAAGGCGGTAGGGAGGGCTGGGGGTACTGGGATGTATAGGGAGAGGCATCACCAGCAGAAAACAGGAAGTTGTTATCCCCTGTACAGACAGTTGGTGAGACCCCATCTGGAGTACTGTGTCCAGTTCTGAGAGCCCCCTCGCAAGGGCATAGACAGGATGGAGGCAGTTCAGAGGAGGGCAACTAAAATGGTGCAAGGTCTGCAAGAGAAGCCTGACGAGGAGAGGCTAAATGAGCTTAATATGTATACCCTTGAGGAAAGGAGGAAGAGGGGGACATGATAGAAACGCTAAGTACCTCAGTGGAATCAACAAAGTCCAAGAGGGCAGCATCTTTCAGAAAAGAGATGTGCAAGAACAAGGGGACACAATTTGAAGATAGAGGGGACGGCTCAGGGCAATGTGGAGGAAGTATTTTTCAGAGAGGGTGGTGGACACATGGAACAGCCTTCCTGAGGAGGTTGTGGGTCTAAAACTGTGGGAGAATTCAAGAATGCATGGAACAGACATAAGGCAATTTTTGTTGGGGGTGGGAAGAAATAGGCTGTTTGTTAAATAGGATCTGCAGCTTATCCACTAGGTAGGGAAATGGGCAGACTAGGTGGGCCAAGCCTTCCTTATCTGCCGTCAAAGTCTATGTTTCTATGTCAGGATAGGGATGAGGATTCCTCATGTCCTGTTGGTGTTCCTTGCTCTGTCTGACAGAGTAGTTGACACATTGTCAGAAAACCTTGTTGTTGTACCCAGATGTGGATGAGTTGTCATTGATCTGTTTGACGCCTTGCCCATCAATATGCCTGGCTAACTTGGGGACCATTTCTTCACCTCACTGTTGAGTGAAATGTCCACTTCAGTGGTCAGAGCCACGGAGGAGGTCCAAATGAAGAAACTCTACAGAATTACTGATGAACCAGAACAGGTTTCATCACATGAGGTAGCATTTTCTGTTGTTCCAACTGTGCTAAGTCCCCACCCTCAGCATTTGACAACAACTAGCTTTGTGTCGCCAACCTCATCTGATGAACCACAGATATGTGGTTCCAACTCAGTGCTCTCCAAATTCAGAGAAAACGTCACTGGAAGGTTTGCTTGTGGATGTAGCTTTACACAAAGTCAAGTTGCAGGGAGAGTCATATAACACCCTGAACAAGGAGCCTAAGAATCAAGATCACTTTGACACCAACCCTGTGCACATTGGCATTCTTGGCCATTCATCAGGTCATTTATGACCTTCAGAGCTAGCTACAGCCATGAGGTGTTTGAACAGGTGATGGACCTGTGGCCACTTTTGCTGGAGGCTATCCAACAGGACCACTTGAACATGTCAGACATTGGGTTCTCGCCAAAGCACCAGCCGCAAGTGGCCCTAGATTAGCTGAAGAAGCAGTGGTGATTTCCATGCAGGTCCAAGCATGACAGAGTCTTTAACTCATAATGCAAAAAGTACAGCAGATGGTAGCAGCTTTCCCATTTGCAGAGGCTGATCTGCTAGGTCCTGGGGTCAAAGGACACTAGACTAGGACTGAGAAGTCCTGTTTTACCCTGGTTGCTTCAGTCAGTACCCCTCAAGAAGGCTACAGAGTTGCATCAGTGAACAGTGGCTCCTTTCGTGGTCCTACCATAGACCACAAGGTCTACAGTAGCCACAGCAGCAGCAGTGCCACTAGTACAGCGTGACCAAGCCTTTCAGTAAGCTCTCTGGATAGGGACAGCACAAGGGTGGTTGTGGAGGTAATGCTTCTGGATGACGGGCCTTTGGGTCTGCATCCAAGTATAAAAGTGACAGAATACGGGGCCCCAGTCCCTCCCTGTCACAGTTTCTGTTGCAGCTAGCAATCTGAGGTTTACTCTCCCCTTCTAACTACAGTGTTCCAGTTACATAGGACAGATGGGTCCTAGAAGTAGTGGACCTAGGGCTGTTGCAGGAATTCGAGAGACATCCCCCACGTCTGTCTCCATGTATCTCTGGTAGATGTGTTCTTGTAGGAGTTTTTCCAGGCATTGTTGAATGAAGTTCAAGAGCTGGTGACACGTTCAGGAGAACTTTAACAAAACCTAATATTTAGACACAGTCCAGCTTGTATTTCCCATTAGTACTGTATTCCCTTCCACATTGTTTATTACTGAGGTCATCTGTATGAAAACAGGGTATTTACTCTTTAAGAGTTCATCTGTTTCTGCTGCTTTCTCCCTACCTGAAGTCATAGAGCACTGCTTGTGATATCACAGTTACTCCCATGGCAACAGATTGTAATGTCACAACAGAGGATTATGACTTGAAGTAGGGAGTAAGCTATAGAGGCAGATGGACTCTAAAGGAGCTCTAAGGGATAAAGATCATATATTCTTGCAAATTTCCTTAGTAATAACTAATGTTGAGGAGAAATGTATAAAATATAAATGGAATGCAGGCAAAATTGTACCTAAGTATTATGTTTTTAAAGTTTTTTTGAGGCGTCAGTAGCTCTTTCAGCAGCTCTTTGGCGTCATGTGATTGAGCGTGTCTCAAAAACTCCAGCTCAGCAAGGATATATGTCTCAGTACATTGTGGTACCTGAGAGGATGGGAGGGGAGGTGGATTCTCTTACTTGATCTGCTGGTCCTGAACATGTTCATCTGTAAGTGGGAGTCTTGCTTTGTAACCCTGAAAAAGATTATTCCCTCACTGGAACTAGAGGCTTGGTTTCGCTCTATGGACCTCCAGGATATGTACTTCCACATCCCTTTCTGCTTATCGCACAAACCGTTACTCACATAATGAGTGGAGGAAACCCTTTAACAGTATAATATCATCCCATTCGACCTGTCTTCTGCTGCCAGAGTAGAGTGTTCACCATGTGTCTGTCAGCAGCGGTAGCCTTCCACCCTACCTTGACATGTGGTTGTTCACGGGCAGTTTAGTGAAGGACATGGAATGGGCCAAGGATCTGGCCATCTAAGCATTTAAGTAACTGTGTCTCCTCATCAACCTGGCCAAGTCAGAGCCGACTCTGAAGCAGGTAGTCTTGTTAATTTGGGCAGAACTAGACTTCTAGGGATGAGGATGTGTTGTTTTATCCACACTTCAGGCAGTGTTCCCTTCCCCTTTAAGGCTTGCCAGAACGTCTTTAAGCTAGCTCCTCCCACCCACCCAGGTGGTAACTCTCCCGGCACCGCCCCATGATGTCAGCTCTTCCTTTCCACTGGAAGAAGATTCCCTCTTCACTGCTCTCATGTTGAGAAAGCCCTTTGCATATTAAACTTGTCTTTTTGTTTTTTTTTGTTTTTTTCTTCAAAAAAACTTTGCCTTCAGGCTTACTCCTTTAGGTCTCCAGTATGAGCTTACTCCTTCAGGTCTCCGGTATGGATGACATGAAGTCTGTGCCGGGATTCCAAAAATGTGCCTGCAGGCAGAAGATGTTCCGGGTGGATCCTCATGCTATGTGCGTCTACTGCATAGGCCACGAGCACGATCCCCAGGCATGCGGCGTGTGCTGCACCTTTCATCCATCTACGTTAGAGGATTGCCATGCCCACCTACTTCTGGGTCATCTGGATGACTGGGATCCATCCATCAAATCTAAGGATGCCCGTCGGGTGGTCTCCATGGCTGCGGGGTCTGCTGAACAGTTTACGGAGTTTGAGGAAGCAGCGGTCCAGGCCGCAGCTCAGGCTTCTTTGGCCTCGGCCTTATAGCTGCCCTTTTTTAGGTACCTCCTTCACAGGGACATTCAAAGAATTGTGCCATGCCCTTCCTATCCATGGGCAGGGTTCCTTGGGCACAAAGTCAAAATCCAGATCTTAAGAGAGACCAAAAAACTATCTCACCATCAATCGTGGGATCGGGAGCGCTCTCAGGCCTCAGATTCCTGTGCTTCTCTGGAGATTCCAACTTAAGTCTGTTCGGCCCAGGCCACTGGCCCCAAGATCTCCCCCTCAGGCCAGTTGGTCAAAATGTGGGTCGATATTCTGGCCTAGATTTTTCTCGAGCCAGTCGACTCGTTGTCGCCTGAAGAGGTTGATACCTTCCTCTCTAAGACCCGGTCTTACCACTCACACAAGAGGGGACAGATCAGTCTGCTGATCAGCAGCCTCTCACCTCTGAGCAAGGAGAGGCTCTGGCGCTATGAGGATTTGATGTGGTGAAGACCATTCCGCCTTCGCCCCCTGCCATTACTTGGCTTTTGCCACAGAGGCCGCAGCCTTCTCTGCCTTGGCAGGAGCCAACCTGTCAGATCCAGGCTCAGCCTCAGTCAGCTGCTCTGCCGATTTTGGTGGAGCCACCACCCCAACAGCCGAAGACTAAGGAGGCCCACCCAGCCTTGGGTCTTCCCCATCAGCTGTAGGTCACCATTACCCCCGACTGTCCCTGGAGGGTCAGTGGGGACTCTAGTGGTTGACCCATCTTCCATGAATCTTCAGAATCGGAGGGTTCCTCCTTGGACTTCCGTCCAGTGGACTTGGAGTCAGCTGAGGATTTGTCGATGGAGCAGGGCCCTACTTCCTTTCAGGGCCTTCTCCGTCTCATCTCAGAATCTAGAGGCCTCTTGTTGGAGCCCGTTCAGGTGCCGGCTAGGTACCCACTCACCGAGATCCTAGACCTGGGTTACTCCCCTGGGGAGGCCTTCTCGGTGTGCAGATACCATCCTCTCTCCTGCCTTGGAGCTGTGGCAGCACCCAGCCTCTTGCCCTGTGCCAATGGCCTGGATGGCCCACAATTACATGACGGTCCCTACCTGTTCCCTTTCGGGATTTATAAAGCATCCCTCAGCTGAGGGTCTCATGGCTGACTCTGTGTTCAGGCGCACTGGCAACGTGGGGGACATTGACAAGCCACCCGATAAGGAGTCCAAAAAATTGGACTATATGGATATAAAGTTGTATGTAGCTTCCTCTCTCAGCCTTCAGCAAGTGAGTTCGGCCCTTCTGATGACTTACTTCTCGCATGCTGTCCTGGGCATGCTTGATGAGGTGCTTCCTCATCTCCCAGTGGACCTGCAGACCATGGTCAAACAAGTCCAGGATCAAGCCCGAGCTGTAGTCGAGCTACAGCTCCAGACTGCCATGGATGTTGATGACTCCTGCGCCTGGTCCATGGCGGCCACCATGGCTATGCACCGCAGAGCCTGACTGAGGATCTCGACCTTCATAGCAGATACCCAGCATAAGCTGGCAGAAGTCCCCTTCCTGGGTACCGACTTGTTCAGGCCTGGGGCCGAGGGGCACCTCACCCATATAGAGAAGTCCAGTGCCCCCTTGGACTCTGTGACATCCACCCAGAGAGACCCTAAGGGTTCTAAGCAGCAGACAAAGAAGCCCTTTCAGCCCCTCTGTGCCCAAACAAGCCCAGCCTCGACAACAGGCTCAGGCAACCTCGATCAAAGCCAGTAGCCATGGTCATCCGTAAACCTGGTGTCCAAGGCCCCTGCGGTTCCTTAGCTGGGCCCTCTGCCTCCTCCAAGCCTGCCCAGTGACAGGATAAGGGATGCGCCTCTCATGTCAGACATGTCTCCCCTGGGTCCTGCCATGGGGGGCTGACTCTGCCACTTCCTTTCCACTCGATGTGCTGTCATCACGGACAGGTGAGTTCTCGAGGCGGTCGGTCAGGGTGTGCCCCTGGAATTCGAGGCGTAACCGTCGTGCCAAGCCCTTGCCCCATGGGAGGGCATCGTGTCCGCAGGCATCTTGTCAACCCTTAGGGGTGACATCATCCAGCTCCTCTGCAAGGAGGTTTTGGCTCCTGTCTCAGACCCTCTGGAACACCCAGGGTTTGTCTCCAGGTACTTCCAGGTGCCAAAACGGATGGGAGTCTAGCACCCCATCTTAGATCTGCACGACCTGAGCAAGTTTCTCAGGCTGTGCACCTTCAGGATGGTCACTCTTGTCCCAGATCATACCATCTCTTGGGTAAAACATGTTGTTTTGCTCTCTGAATCTTCAGGACATGTTTTTTCATGTCCCAATCATTCCATCCCACCACCGGTTCCTCCGGCTCTGGGCAGAGCGGATCCTCTATGAGTTGTAGGCCATGCCATTCCGTCTGTCCTTGGCCCACAGGGTCTTCATCAAGTGCATGGCAGCGGTGGCAACCTTTCTGAGGCATCAAGGAGTTCAGGTTTACCACTGTCTGGATGACTGGCTGATTGCAGGTCTCTCCAGGCAAGAGGTGGAGCGGCCCTCCACACCTGCCTCTTTCTTGTCCTCTTGGTCAGTGAGGCCAAGTTGGAACTTGTACCCTTGCAGGTGATGGACTTCATTGGGGCGGAGCTCGACCCTTGCAGAGCCAGGGCTTGACTCCCGGCAGACAGGGTGGAGGCTCTCTCCTCCTTTGCCCGATCATTTCAGGTTGGCCAGTTGCGCACTGCTTGGGACTTCCTGTGCCTACTGGGATACATGGCGGCATGCACCAGCTTGGTCCGTCGGGCCCACTGGAGAATCCGGGCTCTGCAGTGGGAGCTTGCCCGCCAGTGGTGCAAGGGCCACTTCAACCAGCCGGTCACTGTGACCCAGCTGATGTGGGGCACCCTCTAGTGGTGGTTAGTCCTGGAACATCCGCATGAAGGTATCCCATTTGTCTGCCCAAAGCTGACGGTCGTCCTGATGACTGATGCCTCTCATGGGCAGGGGTGCCCACCTGGGGGAACGCAGAGTCCATGGGCTTTGGAACCCTGAGGAGTCCTGGTGCCATATCAACCTGCTGGAACTGCGGGCAGTTCGGCTGGCACTTGACAGCCTTTGCTCCACATGTTCGGGGTCGGGTCACATGTCCAGATGGACAACACTACGACCATGTACTACCTCAACAAACAGGATGGGACTCGCTCTCTTCCTCTGTGCAGGGAAGCTCTTTGTGTTTGGACCCCTGTGCACAGCCTGGAGGCCGATCTCCTGTTCATCCATGTGGCCAGTGTTTCCAACCAGCTGGCGGATGCTGTCAGCAGTGTGGGCGAGGCATCTCACGAGTGATCTCTCCACCCAGAGGTAGTGCACAGTTTGTTCTCCCAATGGGGCACCCTTCTGCAGGACCTGTTTGCCTCCATGAAGAATGCAAAACTGGGGCAGCACTGTGCCCGTCCCACTCATCAGGAAATGCTGCAGGGGGATGCCTTCTCCAGGCCCTAGATCCCAGGCCTTCTCTATGCCTTTCTTCTATTTTCCTTGATCCACAAGGTGTTGCTCAAGACAAGGAGGGACAAGGCATGGATGATCTTGGTGGCTCCAGACTGGCCTTGCCAGGTCTGGTACCCCAATCTCCTTGGCCTTAGCTGCAGGCTCCTGAGGCATCTTCCTCTCTGCCCTGACTTGCTTTCTTGCAGTCAGGGGAAGGTACTCCATCAGAACCTTCAATCCCTGTACCTGACATCCTAGTTTCTGAGCAACTAGAGTTCCAGTCTCTGGGTCTCTCCAACGATGTCCTTGCTATGGCCGAGGCATCTCAGGAGGAGTCGATCTGAAAATGTTATGCTCTCAAAAGGAAGAGGTTCTCCATTTGATGCCAAGGCAGGGGGCTTGACCCTTTAGCTTGTCTGGTGGCTAGCATTCTCTACTATCTTTGGTCCCTTTCCCAGTCGGGCCTTCGAGCATCTACCCTTAAGGTGCACCTGGCAGCCATCTCTGCCTACCAGTCGCAGGCCGGTATGCAGTCGGTGACACAGGAGAAGGTGGTCTGGACCTTTTTCAAAGGCCTTAACCACAATTTCCCTCTGGTGCATGAATCACCACCACCTTGGGACTTGTTGCTAGTATTGGCAAAGCTCAAGGGTAAGCCATTCGAACCAATGCACAGCTATGAAATGTCTTGCCTGTCGTGGAAGACTACCTTCCTGGTGGCTATCACATCAGCCAGAAAGATCAATGAGCTTCAGGCGCTCTCGGTGGAGTCTCCTTACCTGGTCTGTCATGGTGATAAGGTTGTCCTTCGCCCCAACCCGAAGTTCCGTGCAAAGGTTGTGTCTGATTTTCACCTTAACCAGGTGATTAATCTCCCAGTGCACTTCACCAACCACACCTCGGAGGCAGAGCACAGGCTCTATACCTTTGACCTGCGGTGAGTGCTGGCCTATTACAGGGGGCGCACGTCTGGATTTCGGGGAGAGGTTCGCCAGCTATTTGTCACCTATGCTGAAGCCGCACCAGCAGACTGGCGGCTAAGTGGACAACTGGCAGGTGGATTG
Source organism: Neoceratodus forsteri (assembly GCA_016271365.2). Lineage (NCBI taxonomy): Eukaryota > Metazoa > Chordata > Ceratodontiformes > Ceratodontidae > Neoceratodus > Neoceratodus forsteri. The sequence continues at coordinate 1,777,716,981 of CM057456.1, read as the reverse complement.
TATCCTGTATTGACCTCTACTATAGGTTGGCAGGTAGGGAGCCTCCCTTAGGGCTTAGGACTCATTCCACCCACCATACTGCTGCCTCTGGGGATGTCCCCATCCAGGAAATCTGTCAGGTTTCTACCTGGAAGTCAGCACACACCTTCATTTCCCACTACCACATCGATGTTGAGTCGTGCTGGGATGCTGGTTTTTGGGCCTCAGTTTTCTAGTCTCTCTTCCGTAAGTAGGGGGTGTGTGCCTTGCCTCCGTCCTCCCAGAGAACTGCTAGGAGTCTGCCTGAAGTGTGGATAGAACACCATGTCCACGTCCCTAGAAACACAGGTTACTCACCTGTAACAGTAGTTCTAGGAGTGGTATATGGTGTTCATCCGCACTGACCCACCAAATTTCCCTCACGGCCCCCCCCCCCCCCAAGTGGCACACTGGTATTGCTTCCGGCAGGTAAGATATGATGTCACGGGCAGTGCCGGGAAGTTACCACCTGGGTGGGAGGAGCCAGCTTGAAGACGTTCTGGCGAGCCTTAAAGAGCTAGTGTACTACCTGGAATTAACAGTAATTTTCAAATGCAGTTGGCTATCACTTCCTATATCTGAAATAATTTTTTATTTTCTGTTTCCTAATTGGAAGATTTTCCACTTGGCAGTATTGGGCTGATGTGTGGAGCAGCACTCTGTTTGGCAGCTAAAAAAGGTCACTTCTGTTCCTCCCGCTATATCATCAGAAGTGTGCCCACACACCTTACATACTAACATACTAACATACTATTTGCCAGCAGATTAGGCCTTATGGTCTATCAAGTCTGCTCGAACCTAGATCCTTAGTTGGGTGCCGAGACCCTCCCATCCCTTGTGCTCCTTGAGGCACCATAGTGCGTGCTGTCTGAGCAGTGACTTTCACAAGTTAGCAGTCATAATGCAGGACATTGTGACATCACTAGTAACCAAGAAGAACCAGTACCTACTGCTTCCTGTGAAAAAATAATCTGGCAGAGAGGAATTTTTATTTATTTATTTATTGTAATCTCGGATTAACACCTTTGAGCTAAAAGCTCGTTTACAAAGGTTCCACATCATAGAAGACAATACGCATATAACATGTTACAGAGAGTGCACATTACATAAACTGGAGCAAACAGTGCAATACACTGAAGTACAAATTAAGGTAAAGCTAGTCTGATAAACAATAATAACATGTAGTAGTTACCAGGCAAAAACAGCTTCCAGGCATGGCTAAAGGTACAGTTGGGAAACCAGGGCAGAGGATAAGGGGACTAGAATTTATCACTGATGCTTAAACAGAAATCAGGCGGTAGAGAGGTGTGGTAATAGTGGGAATGCAGACCTGGATACATGGAGTGGGCTGGGAGGAGACAGAGAGCAGCTGAAATACGAGCCCTGTTGAGGCAAATAGTGAGAAGAGGGAGGTAAGGTGGAGAAGTGCAAGTGTAGAAGTGCAGTGAGAGGGATATTGGGGATAAATGTTTCTCCCTGGTTACTAGTGATGTCACAGTCACTGTGGTCTTAGTGTTGATGTAGTGGGAAGAACAGAACTGACTTTTTTTATCCTCCAAATATAGTACTGCTCCACACATCACCTTAGTACTGCCAGGTGGAAAATATTCTAATTAGCAAACAGAAAAGAACAAGTACTTGATATATAAGAAGTGATAGCTGACTAAAACTGAAAGTTGCAGTTAATTCCAGTCAGTTTCCAGGCAGTGCACTAGCTGTTTAAAGTGGAAAGGAGCACTCCCTGAAGTATGGATGAACACCATGTACCACTCCTAGAATTACTGTTACAGGTGAGTAACCTAGGTTTATGGAATGCCAGAGCGCGCCTACTTCTGGACAAGGTCGAGGATTTGTCATCCTTTCCCTGACCATTTTGAGTTGAAAAATTACATCCAGAGTTTCCTCAGTTGCCTAGAGCTTCATGACATCTAGCACAGCAGTGGTACCAGGTGCACTCAGTGCTGGACATGCTCTTTTGGATGACTGATAATGCTGGATGCTATCCTCTGGTGGCAGTCCCCACCAGATCTCTCAGGGAGGGAATAATTTTGTCTGGCCAGGGCCCTTAGTCATACGAACATACGAAATTGCCAGCAGAAACAGGCCTCATGGTCTATCAAGTCTGCTAGTGTGCAGCTAGCCCCTCATCTTGCAGCTGTCCCTCCCACCCCGCCACAATCACAGTATCCCTTACCCTGTCCCAGCCCCTCTTGAAACTGACCATCATCTTACAGGACACCAGCTCTTCTGGTAAGGTGTTCCACTTGCCCACCACCCTTTCTGTGAAAAATGTCTCCTTACTTCCCTCCTAAATCTTTCCCCCCCTCCAATCTCAGTCCATGCCCTCTCGTGTCCCTTCCCCTTCTCAGTTGGAAAATCCCCTCTATGTTCGGCCTTGTTTATCCTCTCAGGTACTTAAAGGTATCTGTCATACCCCCATCCCTCCTGTCCTCCAATGAATACATCTTTAACTCTCCCAGTCTGTCCTCATAGGGCTTGCCCCCCAATCCCTGGATCATCTTTGGGCCCTGCTTTGCACCCACGCCAATAACCTGATGTCCATCTTCAGGAACGGGTGCCAGAACTGCACACAGTACTCCAGGTGGGGCCTGACCAATGATCTGTAAGGGGGCAGTATAGCCTCCCTCTTTCTGGATGAGATCTCCCTAGCTACACACCCCAGCATTTTGTTGGCTTGTGCTGCCGCGTTCTTGCACTGAACAGAGTTGTTCATGCTCCCCATTATGATTACCCATAGGTCCTTTTCCTCTATAGTGCTTCCTAACTGTACTCCATTCAAGTGACTGTCCTTCCCCTGGTCCTTTGCTCCAAAGAGTGCAGAACCTTGCACTTCTTGGCACTGAACCCTAACTGCCATGTTTCTGCCCACTCCTGCAGCTTAGTCTGGTCCTTCTGTAGCCCCTTCCACCCCTCAGTGTCATCTGCTACAGCTTCCATTTTGATATTGTCTGCGAACAGACTGATCTTGCTCCGGATCCAGTGTGAGATATCAGCAATAAATATCCCAAACAGCACCTGTCCAAGTGCAGATCCCTGTGGTACCCTGCTCATCATAGCTCTTGGTGACGAGAGTTACCCCTCCACTACCACCTTTTGCTGCCTTCCGCTCAGCCAGTTCGTGATCCATTTCACCAATATTGGTCCTGCTGCCATATTCCAGCTTCCCCCCCCCCCCCCCCCAACCTCCCATGCTGTACTGAATCAAAGGCCTTGCTGACGTCCAAATACAGGACAACCACTGCATGGCCCTTGTCCAGTTCCCACATTACCCAGTCATAGTACTCTACAAGGTTGATCTAGCATGATCTTTCTGCAACAAGCCCATGCTGCTGACTATCCTGGAGACCGTTTTCTTCCAAGAATTTTATTTATTTTTATTTCTTGAGAAATCGGAGTTACAACCTTTGAGCTAAGAGTCGTTTACAAAGGATCCTTGTCAATAGCATGGAAAGATGCATTATGTTGCAGCAGAACAGTTTTGTCAAAGTAGTAACATCATCTAACATTGAGTCTAAGCAGGCTAGGGCAAGAGATGCACGTTACGAATTTGCATGTCAGAAATACATGAAGCTGCTTGAGACATTGACATATCCCCAGCAGTGGGAAAACATGAACCTACCAAGGCATTGTCAAATCCCCAGTAGTGAGAAAACATGAAGCTGCATGAGGCATTGTCAGATCCCCAGTAGTGGGGTAAAGTGCATGCTGAAAAGTTAAGTGCAGAGACCCAGGAAGAGGGAGGGAGGTTGGGGCAGGTGTTGGTGGGAAGGGGGGAGATAAGCTGGGGTTGTGGGGGGTTGGGTGTGGGAGAGGTGGAAACTGACCCAGGCAGCTAGGTGGTGTAGTGTGTACGGACAGGGGAAAGGGCGAGTTGCTGGGTGGGGCACAGGAGATGAAGGGGGAAAGGGGGAGGAACGGGTACCCCTGAGTAAGCAGGGAGCAACAGTTAAGTGGTGTGCTGGAGTGCCGGTGGGATTAAGTTTGACACAGGCAGTGGACCAGAGGAGAGATGGTTTTCCAGAGTGTGGATCTGAAATGCCCTAGGCGTTTAATATTGGTGATAAAATTGGGGAGCTCATTTAGCCAGGTACAGTAGGTGCTCTTACTGCAAAGGCACGCCTCCCTAGGGCTGTTCTCCTGAATGGTACATCTAATGCTTGTCTGATGTCATTTATAGTGGCATGCTCACCTGGGGCAGATCTGAATAAAGCCTGCATGGAGGCAGGTGCGAGTCCTAGGAGGGCATTCTTCCCCAGAAGGCAGGTCTGTAGCTTTATTCTATCCTTGAGTGAGAGCCACTTCGTCCTTATGTAGAACTCACAAGTATGTGTGAGGTGATCGGCATCCAGGACGAATCTGCATGTTTTGTTGAGGGTCATGTGGACTTTGTGAAGGCTGGTGTCTGTGGCTGACCCATACACTACGTTTCCATAATCCAGGATTGGCAGGATAGTGCCACTGACTGCTTGAAGCCTGGCTTCAGCGGTGAGGCAGAAGAATAGTCTATATAGTGCCCCCAGCTTCCTGCCTGCAGCCATAGTGATATTACTTATATGCTCATCAAAGGAAAGGGACTCATCGATAGTAACCCCCAGATAACGGAATGAGCTGACTTGTTCGAGGGGGGAATCAGGGTTGTGTGCGATTATAAAAGGTGTGGTGGATCTTCTCTTCTGACGGCCAGCAAAAAGCATTGTCTTTGTCTTTTTGTTATTTAGTACTAGTAGACTAGTGTTAAACCAGTCCTGTAGCAGGTCAAAGTTGTGCTGCTGGTTCCTAGTCATCATGTCTTGGCAGGATCCTCGCAGGAATAGAACTGTTTTGTCTGCGTATAGCAGAACTCTGACAGATGGGCATGCAGCTGGGAGGCTGTTTACAAAGAGGCTAAACAGGAGTGGGCCCAGTATGGACCTCTGTGGGACCCCTACGGTCACATTCCTAGCCTCAGATATGGCACTGTTGATCTTTACCTGTTGTGAGCACCCAGACAGGTAACTGGAGAACCATCCTACCATATCAGAGGGCAGCCCGAGGCAGGTTAGCCTGTGGAGCAGCAACTGGTGATCCGCAAGGTCAAATGCCTTGGATAAGTCAATAAAGATTGTCCCTGCTAGATGTTCCTGGTCGAGTGCCTCGTGAACATATCCAGTAAACTCGGTGAGGGCCGAGCTGGTGCTGTGCCACTTGCAGAATCCATGCTGCTGTTGACTGAGGAGGTTGTATTTATGTAGGTGGGCAGTGAGCTGATTAGCAGTGATTTTTTTTTTTTTTTTTTTTTATAGTGCTTTGGGGAGGAGGAGACAGGATGGAGATGGGCCTGTAATTAGCCCTCAGCATGTGGTCTCTTCCTTTTGGTACAGGGGTGACCAGGGCAGTTTTCCAGGTAGACTGGAAGGTTGACAACTGAAACGACATATTAAAGAGCTTGGTGATCGGTTCGACTACTTCAGGAAGGGCACTTGAGATCAGCTTCATATCAGTCCGGTCTCCTCCCATTCTCGTTTTGTCCAGCACTCTTGAGGTATTTGGAGGCTCCCTGGTGGTCACCTGTCGGAAGCAGAATTTTGGGCTGGTGCTAGGTTGGTGGGGTAAGGGTCCGGAGGTCAGTGTTTTGCATCCATGAGCAGCTGATCTGGTTGGGAGGGCTGCACTGTAGTCTGCGAAGAAGCTCACCAGTCTCTCTTTAAGTATGGTTTCCATGAGCTTACCCATGACTGATGTGAGACTCACTGGCCTATAGTTCCCGGGCTCATCCTTTAGGCCACAATTGGGTTTACAATTGTGAACTCTGCAGAAAGGTCATCCTTGCAGATGTCCAGTCCCCCTTTTGTTGATGGGTACCACATAGGCTATCCTTCAGTCCTGTGGTACACATCCCGTGTCCAGGGAGGTATTGTCATGCTGACCTCAGACACCTCCTACCTGGTGGGCTGGAGTATGCACCTACTGGACCCCAGGTTGCATGGCATCTGATCGCCAAGGGAGTCCAGGTTGCATTTCAGTCTGTTGGAACTCCATGCAGTGTGCTTAGAACTGGCAGAGTTCACACTGTTGGTTAAAGTCCAGGTTGTCCTCATCAACACAGACCACATGCCCCCTATGTTTTACCTGAACATGCAAGGTGACATGCACTGCTTTCTGCTGTGTCAGATGACAGACACTTTAGACTTGGTCCTTGGCTTGATTACTGCAAGCAAACATACTAGTGGGCCACGTATTGTGGTACTACCCAGTTGTGTAGAGAGGCATCCCTGAGCGGTTGTATCATCCACAGGTGGTGTCCCAGGCATTCTTCATTTGGCAAACACTTGTCAATGAACCTGTTTTGCTTCCTGGAAAAAACGTGAAGCTGAAGTTATTTTGTGCCTATCCCACTTTGCAGGACACTCTGAAGAATGCATTGCCCAGTGATTAGAGATGGGCGGTAATACAATCTATATGATGAATCGCCCGAAGTGAAAGTGGATTCACAGGTGCCCAGCAACGTAAAGCAGAGTACTTCATGTTATAATGGGTAAAATGAAGTCCATTGAAACAATGACTTCATCATGCATTTTCTTCTTTCCAAATCACTAATCCACCAACTCTTAAGGCGAAGTACATTGAAAATAATGCACTTTGCCTCACTTTGCCTTGTTTTAAAGCTCTGAAGGTGAATTTTGAAGTGATTCATGGGATTTCAGGTCACATGGGCTCTAGATTGTTCTGCACAGTCTCAGTTTGGGGGTAATGTGTGTAGGAAGCTGTAGGATAGGAGGCAGTCTGCTCGGAGAGCTCTCTGTGATTCAACCCTTCTAAAAGCTGTTCAAAAAGCCTTTTTTAGTAATTTTGTTTGCTCAAACTTTAGTTCATCAATTGTAGGAAACCCTCCTGTGCTCATATCATCGAGTGTTTGTTTGTGTGTGGATTTTGAATGTTAATGTACAACATTGAGTCTTTGTAGTAAGAGACAGTGAAAGTGAGCTTAGGGGGAGGGGCGTATCTATGGTAGGTAGATTAACTTGGAGAAAAAGACAGTTCTTTCTGTTTTGGTGATATTTTTCTTGTATAACTGTATTAATGTACTCACAGTAATATTTTCAAAAATGATTGCTTTTTTTTTTGCTGATTGTTGTGGTGCCGCAGTTCATAATTTTAGTTTGTTTTAAAATATGTGGTTATATTACTGAAGTTTTCAATTTGCTACACACTATTTAGTGTGTGTGACTCGTGTCCTCAAATCAGACACCTTTTATTGTGCCACACAGTAATTTCAGCAATGTGAACCTGCTAGCCACTGCAGCTGTGATTTTTTTTTTTTTTGTACTTCTTTGTAGTATCTTTACTGGTACTAGTACTAGTGACTGTTAAGTACACAGCCCCTGCCCCCCTGCAGCCCGCCCCAACCGGCAAAGGTATTCTTTTCCAGATTTGAATTTCTGATGATGAGCACTGGTTAGGTATTGTGCCTTTGTGTCTGCATATCTTCAGTGAGCAACGTAGTCTTAATCTGTCTGTGCATTTACATCTCTTTAGGGCCCAATCTCTATCTGTAACTTAAGTCACAGTTTCTTTGGCTTCCCTTCAGAGTACTGGACTGGTGTGGTGCATAATTCTGCATGAACATTGTACTCATTAATATGCGTTTTTAAGTCGGGACCATCATCACGTTCATGAGTCACTCGTGATACAAATCACATTCTTCATCATCGTGGTCACAAATAAAGTCAGAAATCACGATTCACGATCACGTCACTCACGAATCACAACATTAATTTTTTTTACTAGTTACTTGGATTTATTGTAAGCATGTTTTGTAGTATCTCTCCAGGCTTCACCACCCCACCATTGTACTTATTAATAAGTGTTTTTAAGTCGGGATAGTTGAACAATGTCTGCAGTACATACACAGACAAGAAAGAAGACGGACTGCGCACATGCAGTTTAGCACAGTATACTTGCACTGCTCAGTCTGCTTTTCCACAAACACTCCGCAACAGAAAGTAAACATTAATGAGGCACCAAAACAGCACACACACATATATACACACACACTTACTTTACAGAAGGAAGGGGGGCCAGAATACGAAGTGTCACTCATACGGAAGACAACAAAAAAAGGGCATAATTACATACAAGGGTCGGGGATGGTGGAGGAATACATTTTATAACCAGCAAGGAAGGTGTGGGGGGCGGCACATGGTGTGAGGAAAAAAAAAACCTAATGTTGGATCCCATGGTGATCCAGCAGCAGTTCCATCATGGACATAATTTGCAACTGATGTCCCTCTCTGCGATCCAGCCGCTGCTCAAAAGCACTCACCCGCTCATTGTTCTCCTCGACAGCACTCCAGAGAACTGCCAAGTCAGCCTGCGTTGCATGCAATTCCCTGGGGTCCAGACGTTCTGCAGTCTGACCTGCTGCTGGTGGTGGTGGTGGTTTGGGTGCTGGTGGAGCAGCAGGTGCTACTCTGGCCCTCCTCTTCTTAGGGCTGCCACCACACACAGCTGCACCCTCTACCACAGAAGGGTCAGCAGAGGCAGGCATGGCCCGTTCTGTGGCAGCCTGCCACTCCAACTGGTGGTGATTGAGCATATGGGTGCACTGGCCCTTGGGAGCCACGGCACACCTCCACCTAGCATAGGTGGCACCTGACCATGCTGCTGTCCCCCCGACACAGTCAGAAAACTGCCAAACAACGGAGGTGCTGGGAGGACCAGGCACAGGCAGAGGAGGGCCAGATGAACTGGCAGCCGGCTGATCATGGTGCTCAGCCGGGTTGGGATCCACACCTGGGCCCAGGGGCACAGGCACATCCTGCTCCAGAGGATCTGGTGCTGAAGCTGGTGCTGGACATGGTGGTGGTTCAACTGCCTCAGGGTCAAGAGGTGGTGCTAGTCGGGTCCTGCTTCTGGGAGGGGGGACACTCAGAATTTTTGATCATTCCAATAGGAACCGGCAGCCATGCTCAGCACGGTACAACACCTACCAGTACCACGCTGTCCCAGAGCTGCCCCCACCCCAGACATTCCCTCACCCTGGTCCATCTCTCCTACTGTGCTCCCTTTGTCACACTCACACAACACACACACAGTCGCACAAACAAGCAACTAACTACTTACAAAGGTAAGAAAAATAAATTTACGGAAAGAACAAATTAAGTAAAAAAGAGCACAGAAAAGACAAAAAAATTTAGCTTTTAAAAAAAGCTGTTGAGTCTAAATCAAAGTTTAAATCTCCTTCTCGTTCTGATCTCCATGTCTCAGCAGTGACAAAACAATACACTCCTCTCTCTCTCTCTCTCTGTCTGCACAGGAGAAAGTAAAAGTGTTTGCTTGTATGACTCACTTCCTTCCTTTTCCTGTCTGGCTATGGCTAAAGAGCATGGCGAAGTCCATTGAAAACAACAACTTCACCTTACTTCACGTTGTCATTCTGCCTCAACACGAAGTGGCACTGACAAGATGAAGTGAGCACTTTGCATTGCCGCGGAGTAGCAACCCGAAGTGCCCACTTCGTGGACACTTCACTGGCAGAATTTAAATTCTCTGCATCTCTACCAGTGATGAACAGTCTTCTACAGGCCTTCCCTCCATTCTACAAGGTGATCCTTAAGGCCCAGAGGGACTGGAAACTTTTGATCCTGGTAGCTCCAGTCTTGCCTCAGTAGTTCTGGCAACAGGAATTCATCAGCCTCTGCCAAAAGCAACAACAGCTGCTGTTACTCAAACTGAACCTACTCACAAGGTTAGAGGGGACAGTCAGCCATCCAGACCGACTGTTCTGGCATCTGACAGCCTGGTTCCTGAGCAAGTACAGTTCTAGGATCTTGTGCTAGCTAAAAATTTATCTGAACTTTGAAGGTGTCTCAGAAGAAACTGACTCATAAAATATATGGTTGCAAGTAGAAGATGTTGTACTGACCAAAACACAGATTGCCCCTGCTCTTCTACTTGACTACCTTTGGTCCTTGTCTCAGTCAGGACTCCTTGCCATGTCCCTTGTACTGAGCTAAGACCATGTTCTGATGATGTTGAAGGAGAAGGTTGTTGCCTGCTTTTTCAAGGAGCTATACCATCTGTTCCCTCTTTTGTGTCAACTACCTCCACCGTGTGATTTGCTGCTGGTGCTGACTCATGTTATGAGCAAGTTTGAAAATATGGACAAGTGTCACCTATCATAATAGTGGCAGATCAGTGTTTTGATTGCCATCACCTTGGCCAGATAGGTGAGTGATATCCAGGCACCATGTGAAGTCGCCATGTCTGTTTTTCCACAAGGACAAGATTCTTCTAAACCCTTGCACATAATACCGGCCCTTGGTGGTTTCCGAATTCCGTCAAAATCAGGCTCTACTTCTGCATGCGTTCTTCCTGAAACTCCATACTCTGGAGGTCAAGCGGACACACCTCAGATTCTGTGTTCTAAAGGCCCTAATCTGTTACCTGGAATGCATGGCAGAATTTCATATTGAGGCTCACCAGCTGTTTTTTTACCTATGCTGAATCCACCCCAGGCAGACAGTCAATCAAATAGACAATTTGATCACATCCTGCATTGCTCTATGTTACCAGTTGACTGGGAAGGAGCCTCCTGAAAGGTTAAAGACTCGTGCCATCAAACATACTGCTGCCTCTTTTGCTGCTGCCAGGTACATCCCTATCTCTGAAACATGCAGGGCTGCTACTGGGTTAATCCGCACACACTGGCAGTATAGCCCATTGCAGTAATGACAACCTCAGCCACCAGGATGCTGCTTTTATGTCTTCAGCCCTTAAGTCTCTGTTTGCCTGACAGTTGGGGTACTCATCTTGCCCTCTGCTCATGTAGACTGCTAGGTGTCTGCCTAAGTGTGGGCAGTAAACTGAATCTAGGAAGTTAAAAGAACATATTTGTAACCACAGTTCTGATTGTGTTAGTTCTTGTCAGCACAACCCATCCAGCCTTCTTTTGCAAGGCTTACCTTGAGTAATCTATATTCTCATGTACAAGTCTAGTTTTTGATGTTAAAAGTAGGCCCCCAAGAAGGGGGACTGGACATCTGCAAGGATGACCTGTCTGCAGAGTTCACAATTGTAAACCATTTTTACAACTGTGTAATCTAATTTTGTGTCCAGTTGTGGCCATAAAGACAGATTCTGTGCATAATGTTGGTTACAAAACAGATTTTTTTCATCCAATCTGGGCAGCAAAATAATGTGTCTAATTTTGTATCGTGTGTGTGTGTGTGTGTGTGTGTGTGTGTGTGTGTGTGAGTTGCTTTGGCTTCTCAGAAGGAACTAGAAGGGAAAAGATCAGATTTGTTACAGTACAGTAGCTTCTTGTTGTTTTTACCTTATTTCTTGTGGATTTTACTTGGTAGAACGTTATTTCTTTTCTTTCTTACTACTTCTAAGGGGCGAGCAGGGTATCGTTTTGGGGCTGTTGGAATTTTGAAAACTGTTTTGGTGGCTATAATTGGGCTCATTTGTTTGATGTTTCACTGTGTAGCAGGCTGCATTTGTAGAGGCCTATTTCTTCTGATTTAAAACCTATTTGGTGTGATTTAACTGGGGCTGTTTCTTTGAATCAGAAACCTATATCTTCTAATTTCAAGCCTATTTTGATGTGTTGTTGGTGAAGCTGTTTGAATTGGAGACCTGTTTCTTTTGGTAGCAAACCTGTTTTGGGGGCTTTGAGTAGAACTGTGATTCATTTTTGCTGGCTTCACTAGCTGCAAAGGTTAATGCATAGTGGGGGAAGGGTGCTAATGGTCTGACCAGGGGCCTCAGCTACCTGATTGTTTCTAGAAGACTTGGGTTGGTCCCCCACCTACTCACCCCACCCACCCCTGGTCCATGATTTCCTTTATACCAGGGGTTCTGGCATCACTTCCTCAAATGGGCAAAGCATATGCACCTGTCATAGCAGAAGCAGACATCCAGGAAAGGAACAGCAGCGAGTGAAGAGGTGACTGCTGTCTCAGTGGAAGGGAAGTAACTGCAAATCTAGGAGCTTTCATTGTTACTTCTTTGCATTGCCATTGCATTGGGGAAAGTAGGAGTTTGAAGAAGGTTGTGCAATAGCTACTTAAAGTCTCTTTTTGAGTGTGGATAGGAAAGTTAGGAATATAAAAAGCAGTTGCTCAGTCTGTCTAAACGTGTGCAACAAAGTGGGTAAGGGAAATTAAGAAAAGAATGTTTTGCACTGATTGAGGGGAGAGAAGAGACTTGGGGGAGTGTTTGGTATGCTGCATCTGGAAGGATGAGGGGTCGCTGGTGAGCAACGACAGCAATGGGTAGGGTGGTAGACTGCAAAAACTGCGGTGCACCAATCTTTCTAAAAATTGCCTGGAGTGTGGGAGGATATTTAGTGTGCAACCACATAGAGAAACTTAGAAAGGAGATTGAGGGTCTGCAGGAGGAACTAAGACAGGCAAGGCAGACTGGGGGTGGGAGGAAGAATGGGAGATGAGGGAGGGCGATTTAAGCCAACAGTGGTGAAGAGAGGGTCAGAAAAAGGGAAGCAGGGACAAGGGGGCCCAGGCCAGGAAGAATGATTGCCGGGGAAACCAGGTCAGGCGACAAAAGACAAATGGAAGGAGGAGATAGGGACTTGTGAGGGGAGGCGAAGAAGTGGCAGAAGTCATGGAGTGGAAAGGAGAGAACAGGTTATTATGAAGAGAGAGGGAGCGGGCATTTGTGAAGGGTCTTCAGAAAATAGTTTAGCACTGCTAGAGAGAAAGAAGGTGGAGGAGGGAAATGATGAAATTAGAGGAGTAATTGATAAATGCCTGGACCAAACCGATAGTTGAAAGTTCTGCTGGGAGAATTGCAACAGGGGCAAAAGGGGGAAATAATGTGCAGGAGGAAGAAAAGGAGCCGGAAATGAGAGAGGGAGATGAATGGAAGCAAGCAGGAAGTAAGAGTGATGGAATCTTAGTGCTGGGGGACTCAATACTAAGAGGAGTCAGGTGGGGTAGCAAGGGGGGGAGAGGCATAGTCGTATTTGGGTGGAGGACATGTCAAGAATGACAGCGGAAAGGTGGGACAATCTGTTCTGAAATATGCTAGATTGGGTAGGGACAAGCCTTATTTAATTATACATCTTGGGACGAACGACCTGGCTGACAAGACAGTAGATATAGTCCAGAGGAGGTTTGAGGAACTAGGACAGTTATGTGAGGGGGCAGGAAGATCAGTAACTTTTTCGAAGATGCTTCCAGTGCCCAAGGCAAGCACAACAAGAAAGCTGAGAATAGAGGAATTTAATGGATGGCTAAGAACCTGGTGTTGTACTAAAGGGTATGGGCTGTTGGGGGGGAGGAGGGACCTGGAAGGACAGTAGTCTCTATGCCAAGGACAGACTACACTTGAGTGAGGAGGGAAAGAAAGTGTTGAAACAGAGGATGGAGGAGTACATAGAGGAAGTAGGGAATTTAAACTAGGAGTGGGGGGTGGCAGTTGGGCAAGAGACATGCAGAGACCACAGGTTGGGAAACCATATGAGCTTACCCCCCATAACAGTGACAACGGACAAATGGGAAGTACTATTGGTGATTGCTAGTAAAGGAGGGCAGGATGGTGGAAGGTGGTTACCCTTAATGCTAGGAGCCTTGGGAGGAAAACTGCAGAGTTACAGGTGCTCATGGCAGAGGGAGAGGTGGACATTGCAGCCATCACAGAAACATGGGCCACCCAGTACAGTGACTGGGACCTGTCTGTACCACGGTACAGGTTATTTCGTAGGGACAGGGTGATCGGGAAAGGAGGAGGTGTGCCACTATATGTGAAGGAAGAACTGAAGTGTGTAAGGGAGGAAGGTAGTACGGAGTCACTTTGGATGCAAATCCAGGATTCCAAGAATAGGATTCTTAGAATGGGAGTGGTGTACAGGCTGCCATCTTAGACGAAGGAGTTAGACAAGGAACTAACGGGACAAGATCAGGAGGACCTGCGAGAAGGGTAGTGTGGTGATTGTGGGGGACTTCAACATGCCAGGAGTGGACTGGTGTACCCCAACAACCAGGAACTGAAGGGAGCAGGTACTGCTGGATGCCTTCCAGGACAGCTTCCTGCTGCAAATGGTCAGTGAACCAATCAGGTTAGGGAACACCCTTGACCTTGTGCTGGCAAATGGGGACTTTGTGAGAGAACTTACAGTGGAGGAGCTGCTGTCAAGAAGTGACCATCACCAGTATGCTCACATTGGATATGGGAAAGGAAGGTGTGAATCTGGCACAAGAGTGCTGGACTTCAGGAGGGCTGACTTTGGGAGGATGGGGGAAGTGGTAAAAGGCTACCTGGCCAGAATTCAATCTAGTATGGACACTAACCAGAGGTGGGAGCTCATAAAGCTGGGGATAGTGGAGGCAACCAAAACCTGCTGCAAGGCCCAGAGCAAGAAGGCTAGGGCTAAGAAACCGAGCTGGTTGAGCAAGGAGGTCTTGGAAAAGGTAAGGAGGAAAAGAGCTGCCTTTAGGAAGTACAAGAAAACAGGGAGAGGGGAGGACAGGGAGGAGTACTTGATGGAATCGAAGGAGGTGACAAGGGCAGTAAGGGGAGCCAAGGCATCTATGGAACTCAGGCTGGCACAAGGCATTAAGAAGGGGGAGAAGGGCTTCTTTAGGTACATCACGGAGAAAAGGAGCTGTAAGGACCACATAGTAAGGATTAAGGAGGAGGGAGTTGGGTGGAAGCAGGGTGTGATAAGGCAGAAGCACTAAATGAGTACTTCTGCTCAGTATTTACTAAGGAGAAGAGGGGGGTGACACCCAAGGGGGGAGAAATGGCAGAAATGGGGGGGTGACAGATGGGGAAATCATGGAGGGCAGAGTTTGGAAGGGTTTGAAGGCACTGAAGGTGGATAAGGCGCCAGGCCCAGATGACATCCACCCCAGGGTGCTGAAGGAGCTGGCAGAGGTCCTTGCAGGACCTTTGGCAGACCTAGTTAATGCCTCACTACATTCGGGGTGTGTACTTCAGGACCGGAGGATGGCCCATGTGGTGCCCCTCCACAAGAGTGGACCCAAGGATGAACCGGGAAACTACAGACCAGTGAGCCTCACATCCATTGTGGGTAGCTAATGGAGACTATCCTGAAGGAAAGGCTGGTGGCCCTCCTAGAGGCGAAAGGACTACAGGACAGCAGACAGCATGGCTTCATACGGGGCAGATCCTGCCAAACCAACCTGGTGGAGTTCTATGACTGGGTAACTAGGTAACTGGACAGGGGCCATGCAGTGGATGTCCTGTATCTGGACTTCAGTAAGGCATTTGACTCGGTGCCGCATGGACGGCTGGGAAGTAAGTTAGTAGGCACAGGGGCAGGTGCAAAGCTTTTGAGATGGGTAGGGAACTGGCTTCAGGGAAGGTAACAGAGGGTGGTGGTGGGTGAGGAGCTCTCACACCCAAGGGTAGTGACGAGCGGTGTTCCACAGGGCTTGGTGTTGGGACCGTGTTGTTTGGGATATTCATTGCAGACATATCATTGGACATCAAGAGCAAGATCAGTCTGTTTGCTGATGATACCAAGGTAGGAGCAGTGGTAGATGACCTAGGGATGGCAGGGGTTGCAGGATGATCTGGCAAAGCTTGAAACTGGTCAGACACCTGGCAACTGGGGTTTAATGCCAAAAGTGCAAGGTGCGCATTTTGGGATGAAGAACCCAAGGAGGAGTTACCAGCTGGGGGAAGTGCAGCTAGCCCAGACAGAGGAGGAGAAGGATCTGGGGGTGCTCATTACAGGGTCAATGAACAACTCTGCACAATGTAGGAAGGAAGCTGCAAAGGCCAACAAAATACTGGGTTGTATTGCAAGGTGTATGTCCTCGAGGAGGGGGGAGGAGGTGATTCTGCCTCTGTATAGGTCATTAGTTAGACCGCACCTGGAGTACTGCGTGCAGTACTGGCACCCGTATCTGAAGAGGGGTTAAGTTACAGGAGGGGGTGCAGCGCAGGGCAACAAAGATCATCAAGGGGCTGGGGGACTTATCATACGAGAGGAGGCTGAGGGAGTTGAACATGTACTCACTGGAGGAGAGGAGAGACGGGGGGACATGACTGAAACCTTTAAGTACAGGAAAGGAATAAACAAGACAGGTACAGAGAGGCTGTTCAGAGTAAGAGAGGGGAGGGACACCAGGGACCATGATATGAGACTGGAGGGAGGAAGGTTCAGGAGGGAGATGAGGAGACACTTTTTTATAGAGAGGGTGGTGGCTGGGTGGAATGCGTTACCTGCAGAAGTGGTATCCAGTAGAACAGTGGACTGCTTCAAAAGGGGATGGGACAGGACAAGGAGGAGGGTCAATGAAGGGGAAGGGTGGAAGGGAGGGGCAGCTGCAGAATAAGGAGTGCTAGCTGCACATTCGAGCAGACTTGATAGACCTCTAGGCCTTTATCTGCTGGCAAATTTCCATATGTTGCAAAAGCGTGTGTGTATGTGTTGGGGGGTATGACTTGTATGTGACATTTACTTAGAGGCAAGTGTATATTGTGCCTGTTTCCAGTGTACAGATCTGTATGCATTGAGGGCTGAGCTGGAAGACCACATGGTTGGGTAGTAGGAGTCAAGCTTGAAGACCTCCTGGTGACAGAGCATGCTCAGTTGAAGACTACGTAAGGGTGTGGATGTGAACTAAATACTAGTAGTAGATTTATGGTTACAAGTAAATATCCTGTTCTTTTGTATTTCTCGTTCACCTCTCTACATCTGTAGGGTATTCTTAGTTGTATTTGGTTCTGAATGCCTGAATATACAGGGTGTTAAGGGGAAAAAATATATATAAATATGGTGCATACTCCTCTACTTCAGTATCCATCTAAATGTGACTCCTGGCTCTGAAACCATTTGGAATAAAATATTCTGCTCTGTTTTTATTATGTGCCTCTATTTGAAGAAACATAGCCACATGGTTATTGCAATTACATTTAGAAACATAAGAAAAATAAGCATTTAAATAATAAGTGATGCCGTTCCAGCTGCTGTAGAATCAAATGCTTTGTGTGAGATTTTGCAGTTTACTAAGTAACAAATTGAGTAATTGCCACTGGATTGCATTGAGATCCTGCATTGTTCTGCAAGATATCACAGCAAAATCTTTCATAAGAGTACTGGATTCTGGCGGATGGCACTGTACCAGGGTTTGATAAAGTGAGCTGGTTATAGATACCCCGATTACTAACTGGATTTACTATTTTAATACAATCACCAGAGGTGTTTCACTTTTTTTATGTCTCTGTTCTTATGTCCTGAAGTAGAGAAAGTTGGTGACAGACTGTTAAATGAAAGCTTAGCTACCAAACTGTTTGAGAGTTCTTTTTTAAAGCCTCTGCACCCTTGAATTCCCTGTGTTTTGCTTGGGCCCTAAACCATACGTTTTCCAAAACGAAAGGAGAAAGTAACACATGGTTAAGAGTTGAACAGTGATGCTGACCAGTGACGCTGAGGGTTGAAGCGCTGGATGCCACACCTCGCGCTATGCTAGCGACCCGAGTTCGGGAGCGAGCTTGGGTGCTGGGTGTCGGCAGGGGCAGGTCAAGGATTGAGCACCTGCAGGGCTGCTCTCCTCACCAGGGGGGAGGGTTGGGGATTGTCCGGCATGTCAGCGGCTCTCGGTGGAGACCAACAGCACAGCATAAGGCAGGGTTGCTATCGCGCTGCTGCGTCCAGGGCGCAGCGCATTGGGGCCGCACCAGAACAAGGAAAGCCTGGCCTGTGGGGTAGGCAACGGCAACTGCCTCCATGCCCATGGTCTGGTCCATCCGGCCTGGCCTTCGAGGTTCCTCCGCCTGGGCCCTCGCCCACAGCTGGGAGACTATGTGTGCAAGAGCGCCCAGAGAGGATGGGCGGCCCCAACCCGGAGGGGGTTAAGCTGGGGGTGCCGATTGTGGGATGAGAGGGAGGAGAGAGGAGGCTTGGGTCAGAAGACTTCAGGCAGGGCAGGGCAGGAACCAGTAGGATGCCTGAGAGAGGCCCCAGAGACCATGACCGGGGAGAGTTGAACAGTGACCGAGTATACCATAATGGAATCTTTCTCATCTTGTTGGCTACATTTATGTCAGTAACTACATTTATGTTTTTAACTGCATTCTGGCCTATAGAAGAATCCAAAGGCAAGTTTCATTGGGGAAAGGTGGCAAATACATTAATTTATGTTTAGTTTATGGAAAAAAATATTTATGGGTTTCATCGGGCATAGCCTTGTAAACAGTAAAATTTGCAGTTTTTGAAATGACACCTCCATGTAGATTTTGCTTCTCATCACAAAATTCATAAAAATGGCACAGAGTTCATATTCTCCATTGGGCCAATAGTACTTAAGCTATCTCTTCTGCATGTCTAGGATATGGCTGTAGCAACAGATGTTGTCATGGAACAGAGCAAAAGTTCCACTAGGCAGCGCTAGGCACAAAGCTTAACAGCTGGTGCTTTTATCCAAAGGACAAAAGTAACTCCAGCTGGGAGTTCAGTGGGTCAGATAAACAAAGGTCTATTCATTATTGGTAGGACTAGTGTTAACCTCTGCTTCTGTCTTAAAGACTAAACAGAATAATGTGTGAAGGTAATTTAAGACATGGGCAGTGCTTGCAAAAAGCAGTGTTAAAGTTTTCATATAGAAGCTCAGATTTCTCTTTCCCCCTGTTTGTAACCTAATGCAGCACAACAGAAGTTATTGCTCATATGGTATCTGAAGTCCTGTTTATGGGATGCAGTTTAACTTAGATGCTCTCTTGAGGATACCAGCTTTACAGGCGTCCGCTAGTGAATGAACATCTTCTTTTCACCTCTGGAGTCCAAGGAGCTGAAATCCAGCTTAGATAACAAGGGGGCATATCCAGAGGTCACAGCACAGGCCCTAGCTTCACTACATGGCTGCAGGTGCTCCATCTAGTATGCATAGCCTTGGAATAGAATAGACCACAAAGGGTGACATTCCTAGAGTCGGTCGTCTCCATAGAGCACCACCCTTTGTTTCCATTCTTCGGTCTTGGTACCAGAGGTACTGAGAGTAAAACATTTTGGACCAGCTGTGCATGCGTATGGTGCCGGTATGTGGTATCTGCTCATGCCAGCACTGTTAGATGTGACGTCAGCCCCAACCACCTCAGTTCCCTTTTTGGCATTGTTGCGAGCAGATGTCAGGGTAGTGAACTTCACTTTCAACCATGTGTAGGCTTCAAGTGTTATTAGTATCAATTCTGAGTTAGTTTATGGTACTGACTGTATTTTACTACATAGTTATTTTTATTGGTGTTATATATTAGGTGAAACAGGGAAATTGTATTTATAGAGCACCCTATACCAAGGTCTCGGGGCACTTCATATACATCTATCAATAACAGATGCAATAATTATACCCACAAAATAAATACAGTCATAAATAGATCTATTACCTTTGAAGATGAGCACCAGTCCATCACCACAATGTGGTGACTTTGTCTGATGAAGACAGCGAAAACGCAGCACCATGAGCAATGAGAATGGGGAGCTAATTCTGTTGATTCTTTCTATTTCACTTACTACATCTCTTCCTTCAGGGTTGTATTGGAGTCCAGGCCACTAACGTCAAACTTTCAGCACCACTTTCTCTGGGAGTTGTCACTTTTAGTGTTTATCCTCATGTGACAGGATCCAGACATTTGTTGGGGGGGGGGGGTCGTGCCTGTCAGGTTCGGCCCGTGTGGATTCAGTCCATCTGCTCCTCTAGGACTAGACTTGGCTGGTCTCCCGGTGCCCATTTGAATGATAGGTACAGCTGTTATTGAGCAATGGCTCCTCCATGCTCTATAATCAAAGTTCACAGTTCTGATAGGGCTATCAGGGGTGGTTCGGTGTTCAACCCCTGTTGGTACTGGTGCAGTCCTTGGCTCCAACACCATTCTCTGATGCTTTTCCGGTTGTCATGGCCAGGGCAGCCATCTGTGGTGAGTGAGGTTTTTTCCCCCCTGAGCCAGCCCCTGCACCAGCGCCTAAGCCATTTACATCTTTTTCTTCTTTGTTGGATGATGAACAAGAGTATAATCTAGACTTCATAGATATGAGGCAGATATACAAGATTCCTTCTTTCAAACAACATGAAGTCTTGCTATATTATGACAATTGCAGTGAGTCTCCATCTTCGAACTGCTCCGGAGGTGAAATAAACTTTCCATGCAGGCATAGAACTTTGATCGCGAACTCTGTTGGAAACTCTGTCTGTTGTTGCTCAAACACAAACTGTCAGATTCTTTACTCCGCCTCACTGAACAGTCGCTCCGGAGATTTCTCCTTCTGCTCAGTTCATTTTGTCGGTTAAAAGTATTATTTTATCGGTTTTTTGACCGAAATTAAACCGCAACCGGTCGGTTCAAGCTCTGTCTGTGGTAATGTAAGTGCTAGGTAGGATTTACATTTTACTTTCTGTGTGGAACTTGTAAGCGTATTATCGGTTCGGTTTGAACCGATCAAGTTGTTTTAAAACATTACTAGTCCTTTTGAGTGCAGTTCCAGTTCTTGATCGGTTCAAAAAACAGATTTCATTACGTTTTTTTCCATCGACCCGTGACACGGTTGGGAACCGATAAGAGAGTCTTGCTTAGCGGATTGCTATAAAAGGGCAAGTTTGGTTAGGCTGGCACCATGTCTGAGAAACCCAAAAGAAAAACCGGGCCCACTGGGTTTCAGCACTGTAGTGTTTGTGGGGAAGCCTTTGCTAGGGCTGACCCCCACACCACCTGTGTTTATTGTCTGGGGTTTGACCACCTCAATGCAGACTGCCAGATTTGTAAGAATTTCCCTGCTGCCACCATAGAAGAGAGAGTCGGTAGGCTCAGGGAAAGGGAGGCCAAAAAGTCCGTGATCCGGATGGCCAGCCCGGTTCGGTTCCAACCGAACCGGAGGGAGTGCCCTCTGACCAGGGCGAGACTTCCTCGGCCAAACGAAGAGCCGGCTTTGAGGAGCCGGTTTCAGCAAAAAGGACTAGAGTCAGCTGGTTTGGAGCCAAAAGTCCTCTCTCCAACCGCTGAAGAAATAGCTAAAGCAATTCAAATTGTACAGTCTCTGTCCCTGGTTCCGACTGAACCGACACCATCAGGGAGACACTCGGTTCGGCTGGTTCCACCAGTTCAAGATTATGATTTTGAGGAATTTTTTGAACCGGAGGAGGGGGAAGAGGAATATGAGGAGAGTGAGTGTGGCTTTGAAGGTCTGGATGTGCCCATTGAACCGGACATCTCTCCATACAGACCTTTAGGGGTTTCTCCTCCCAGGCTCTTTGAGTCCCCTTCTCATTTCATGTTTTATAAAAAAGTTGCTGAAACTCTCCAGCTCCCTGTTGAGGAAGCTGTTGATGACCAAGAGGAGCCTGATTATGTAGAAATGATGGATATTCCAGAGTCTAGGAGACTATTCCCTTGCATAAATCTTTTCGGAAGCAGACAGTAAAAGTTTTGCAAACTCCTAACATTATACCTCCTGTGGATAAAAGGATGGGCAAGAGGTATACTTTATCAGGCTCTGGTACGGAGTTCCTCTCTCAACAATGCAGCCATGTGGGGGTAGTGTAGGCTGCAGCCTGTGACAAGGCAAATATTCCCCTAGCTTCACACCCCCCTGAAAAGGACTCCAGGAGGATTGATGCTATGGCAAAGAAACAGTACATGGCAGCATCCTTGGGACTCAGACAGGCAAATTATATGGCTTATGCTGCTAGGTACCAGAAATCCAGATGGGATACTGTGCTGGCTCTAGCAAAGCAGGTCCCTGACCAGTTTGCCAGGGAGCTGGAACAGGTGGCTATGGATGGTATTGAGGCATCCAAGGTGCAATTTCATGCTGCAGTAGACTCTAATGATGTTTCATCAAGAGTCATGGCTACATCTGTGGCACTTCGCAGAATGGCTTGGCTCAGATGTACTACCCTGTCACAGGATACCCAGTCTAAGGCCATGGATTTTCCTGTTGTGGGCAATTCTCTGTTTGGGGAGCAAACAGAGAATTACATGAAGAAGATGGATGAATATAGGACCACCTATAGGAGTGCACAGGCTAAGGAAAAGCAGGCCACTCCTCAAAAGCAGCTACCCAAGGGCAGGGGCAGGCCTTTTCATAGGCCTTTTTACCAAGCCCAGGCCTCCTCTTCTGCCTATGCTCAGAGGGGGTTCTTTAGAGGGAGAGGCAGACGGGGTTCAAGCAGGCCTGCTTCTACCCCTCAGCCCAAAGTCCCTGCCAAACAGGCACCCTGATGGGGTAGACAGGGCCGATTCTCATCTACCAGTAGGGGGCAGGCTGGCTTACTTTGTCCAGGACTGGAAGTCTCTAACATCAGACAAGTGGGTCCTGGAAGTAGTAAGCCAGGGACTGGTTCTCAGCTTCAAAAAATTTCCGAAGATGAGAGCCAGATCTTTTCCACCTGCAACTCCATCAGAGGCACTAGCCCTAGAGGCAGAGGTCTCTACCCTCCTGGCTCTCAGAGCCGTGGAAAGGGTTCCACCCCTACACCAGGGCAAAGGGCTGTACTCCAGGTACTTCCTTACCACAAAAAAGTCAGGAGAATGGCGGCCCATCCTGGATCTCAGATACTTAAACAAGCACCTTTAAAACCAAAATGCAAAATGGTGACTCTGGGAATTATTCTACCCTCTCTAAGGCCAGGGGACTGGTTAGCGCCCTGGACCTCAAGGATGCCTACTTCCATGCTACTCATCAGAAGCTCCCATCGAAAGTACCTCAGGTTCGAGCTGCCCTCAGGCCATTACCAGTTCAGAGCAATGCCTTTCGGCCTCACCTCTGCTCCAAGGGTATTCACCAAATGCCTGGCAGTAGCAGTTGCCTATTTAAGAAGGCAAAAGATTGCCATCTTTCCTTACCTGGACGACTGGCTCATAGTAGGCCAGTCCCCAGACCAGGTCAAATTACATCTTCAGATAACGCAGCAACTGCTTACCTCGCTAGGTTTCCTTCTGAATCTCTGTCAGTTCTAGAGCCTGTCCAGCTTCTCAACTTTTTAGGCGCAGAGCTGAACACACAGGAAGCCAGGGCCTTCCTTCCCCTGGACAAGGCAAAGACCCGTGTCTCCCTGGCCTCCTCATTCACCCTGCAGGTCTCTCGACCAGCAAGACATTTTCTGCAGCTCCTAGGACACATGGCTGCTTCTACAGCAGTAGTGCAAGGAGCACGATTTCAGATGAGGGACATCCAGTTCCATTTGAGAGCTTTTTTGGTCTCAAAGAAGGGATCCTCTTACCAAGTTGATCCCAGTGACTCGAACCCTGATCCAAGCCTTACAGTGGTGGCAGGACCAGAGCAACCTGAGACGAGGGGTTCCCTATCTCATTCAGTCTCACTCTTTAATCCTTACTACAGATGCATCTCTCTTGGGGTGGGGACCTCACATGGGCGACCTCACTACCCAGGGACTGTGGTCCCCCCAGGAATCTCTACTCCACATCAACCTGTTGGAGCTCAGAGCAGTTTTTCTAGCACTTCAAGCCTTCTCCAAATCTGTTCAGAACAAGATTGTACAGGTCAGAACAGACAACACCACTACAATGTGGTACATCAACAAGCAAGGGGGCACTCGGTCTACGGCCTTGTGCACCGAAGCCATGAAGTTGTGGTCTCTGGCTTACTCCCTGAACACTTCCCTTACGGCAGTTCACCTCCCAGGCAAGGACAATGTCCTGGCAGATGCTCTCAGCAGGATTTCTCAGGGTCATCACGAGTGGTCACTGGATCCACTGGTCCTGGGAGTAATATTTGCCAGATGGGGCACCCCACAGATAGATCTTTTTGCAGCCCCAGATAATCACCAACTTCCCCTTTTTTGCTGCAGGCCCCCAGTGTTGGGCTCAGTCCCTCTGGATGCCCTAGTTCTCAATTGGGAAGGGAAGTTTCTATATGCCTTTTCTCCCTTCCCTCTCCTTTTCAAGTCCACCTTCCCCTCTGTCTTCCCAGGAATCACAATCTGTTAACCTGTGCCCAGGGGAGGGTTTGGTATCCGAACCTCAAATCTCTCAATCTCAAGGCCTGGTTCTTGAAGAGTTAGTTTGCTGATCTGCACCTCTCTCAAGGTGTAATGAATATATTGAAGGCTTCTAGGAAGCCTTCCACCAGGGCTACTTACAATTCCAAATGGAAAAGGTTTTCCATATGGTGCTCGGAAAAGCATATTTCTCCAGATTCTGCTGATTTACCCACAGTCCTGGATTATATGGTCCATCTAAACACTTTGGGGCTAAGACCAGCTACCCTGAAGGTACATTTGGCAGCTGTTTCTGCTTTTATCTCAGCAGGTAAACCCTCTTCTCTTTCAGATCATCCTGTATTTTCCAAGTTTTTTAAGGGGTTGCTTCATACCAACCCTCCATTCAGGGATCCTGCCCCTGCCTGGGATCTTAATGTTTGCATTGCTCAGCTTATGCAACCCCCCTTCGAGCCCTTGTCTTCAGCTGAGCTTAAGTACTTGACTTGGAAGACTGTGTTTCTGGAAGCCATCACCTCTGCCAGACGATAAGGAATTACAGGCGTTGTCAGTGGAGCCGGTTTTATTTCTTTTCATAGAGATAAGGTGGTCCTCCGGACTAACAGGAAGTTTCTACCTAAGGTGGTTTCAGATTTCCACCTTAATCAATCTATTTCTCTTCCAGTGTACTTCACTGACCATTCCTCCTCTGGTGAGAGGAGGTTGCACAGCCTAGACGTAAAGAGAGCCCTTAGTTACTACATAGAGCGTACCAAGGGTCACAGGTTTGACTCCCTCCAACTGTTCCTCACTTATGGAGAGGTTGGTAAAGGTAAGCCTGCTACTAAAAGATCCATTGCCAGGTGGATTCTCTTGTATCCAATTCTGTTATGAAAAGCTGGGAAAAGTTCCTCCCTCAGGTCTGAGGGCTCACTCTACCAGAGGTACAGCTGCTTCTCTGGCTGCTGCCAGGGACATCCCTATTCTAGAGAGATGTCAAGCAGCTACTTGGAAAACAGTTCACACTTTGACCAAGCATTACTCCTTGGACATCCAGGCTAGGAGTGATGCTCGGTTTGGCACAGCCGTGCTTCAGAGCCTATTCCCTAAGTAGGTTCTGTCCCTCCTCCTGGAGGTACTGCTGTGTAGTCTGCAATTGTCATAATATAGCAAGACTTCATGTTGTTTGAAGAAAAAATTACTCACCTTAGTAATGTTGTTTCTTCTAATGGAGTCTTGCTATATTATGACCTCCCTCCCTGCCTGCCCCTCTCAGAACCTCTTTTTGGGACGTGGGTGGGCAGTACAGTGTTGGCACTTCATTTATGCCCACTTGGTTGTTTTTCACCCTTCCCTATTTTGGGGTGAATTAGTGTTGTGTTTTTCATTTTCTGAGTCTCCTGACTTGAGTTTTCGTGTTGAGACCAGAAAATGTGTGTTTATGTTAGTAGCCAGTTGGCTAGTGTAGGTTTACAGCTTCCACACAGAGCCTTAGTGAGTTTTAGCTCGTAAAGATCTGACAGCTTGTGTTTGAGCAACAACAGACAGAGTTTCCAACCAAGCTCACGCTCAAAGTTCCGTGCCTGCATGGAAAGTTAACTATTTCACCTCCGGAGCAGTTCGAAGATGGGGACTCACTGCAATTGTCATAATATAGCAAGACTCCATTAGAAGAAACAACATTACTAAGGTGAGTAATTTTTTCTTTCGGGACACCTCTCCACCTGCTCAGTCAGGAAGGGTTCCTTAGAAGGATCACACTCGGTCACTGTTTAAAAAAAAAAAAAAAAAATTTACACACATGGTGGGTGGGGCACTCTCATCCCCAAGGGTAGTGACGGGCAGTGTTACACAGGGCTCAGTGTTGGGACCAGTGTTGTTTTGGATATTCATTGCAGACATATCATTGGACATCCAGAGCAATTTCAGTCTGTTTGCTGATGACACCAAGATGGGAGCAGTGGTGGACGACCTAGGGGGATGGCAGGGGTTGCAGGATGATCTGGAAAAACTGGAAACCTGGTCAGACACATGGCAACTGGGGTTTAATGCCAAACAGTGCAAGGTGCTGCATTATGGGGTGAAGAAACCAAGGAGGAATTACCAGCTGGCAGGAGTGCAGCTAGCCAAGACAGAGGAGGAGAAGGATCTGGGGGTGCTCGTTACAGGGTCAATGAACAACTCTGCACAATGTAGGAAGGCAACTGCAAAGGCCAACAAAATGCTGGGTTGCATTGCAAGGGGTATTTCATCGAGGAGGGGGGAGACGATTCTGCCACTGTATAGGTCATTAGTTAGACTGCACCTGGAGTACTGCGTGCAGTACTGGTGCCCATATCTGAAGAGGGACATTAAGTTACTGGAGGGGTACAGTGCAGGGCGACAAAGATGATCAAGGGGCTGGGGGACTTACCATATGAGAGGAGGCTGAGGGAGCTGAACATGTACTCGCTGGAGGAGATGAGGGACAAGGGGGACATGATTGAAACCTTTACGTACATAAAAGGAATAAACAAGACAGGTACAGAGGGGTTGTTCAAAGTAAGGAAGGGGAGGGACACCTGTGGCCATGATATGAGACTGGAGGGAGAAAGGTTCAGGAGGGAGATGACACTTTTTGCCGAGATGGTGGTAACTGGGTGGAATGCGTACCGGCAGAAGTGGTATCCAGTAGAACAAAGGACTGCTTCAAAGGGGGAGGTTAATGGAAGGGGTGGGTGGGAGGGAGGGTCAGCTGCAGAATAAGGGCTGCTAGCACATTCGAGCAGACTTGATAGACCTCCGAGCCTATATCTGCTGGCAAATTTCGTATGTTCTTATGTTTGTGTGCTCCATGGTAGCTATTCTAAACTTCACTGTTACCTTAGAACTCGTGGTTAACAGCAGTCGCACCTTCAGGACTAGAAATTGATGGCATTCCATCCTGCTTTACACAAGTTTTCATGGTGGAATACCTTTTTCATCACACCAGTATTCCGACTGGAATACCACTCCTCTGAGCTTTCACGCTGCAGTTTAATTTATAGCACTGCACTTTAGGATAGGCAGAATACCAAACCTTGAGATGGAATACCAAATTTGTGTTTCTGGTATCCTGCCTCTCACATTAGATTATTTTCTTGATTTCTACCCCTGACCTTGTTACCACTCCTATCACAGACAATGGGAAAACCTGAAGGTGCTGCATAAAATACAATAAGGTAATGTTTAAGCTAAGAGGTACTGCAGTAAGAAAGAAGTTTAGGATGGCTAGCACCATTAGCAAAGCTTTGAATTTTAAATAGTTGTCATAGACTTTCCCTCCCTTAGCTGCTTCTTGGTCCACTGATAGGGTTTTATGTGCAACAAGTGTAATTGTGACCCTTGGGTGTTGGCTTCTGTGCCTTGACACTAGAGATGGGGGAAGTTGGCTGAACTCGCTCTGCAAATTAATCTGTGAATTTAGCCCAATTAGCGAACTGCGGATCAATCCACAAATTGCAGAATTTCACCATGAATGGTGGAATTCTATCCGTGAAGTGTGGACTGTTGCCCACAGATGGTAGAATTTCACCCGTGAATGGTGGGAATTTCGCCGTTGAGTCAGAATTCCACCATTCACATAGAACACTTTGTGATTTCAGGCAAAGTCAAAGTTGCTGAGGGTAGGGAAATCTTCTCAGAACTCTGTGAATGCAAATTTTGGCCACTTCACTGCAACTTTGCTGGTGAATTAGAACTTTGGCATATCTCTGCTTAACACTACCTTAGGCTCAGAGTCTTTTGACATATTTTACAAATATTCTCTTGGGATGGGGAATTGTGTGTGCTCTGTGCTCAATTGACATTTTTACCTTTGCCAAGTGGTGATTACTTGTCCACCACACTGCCTTTTTTGTGACACGGCATAGCCGAATGCCACTTGTTTTGTCCCTTTTTTAAGGGGCAACAGTCTTATAGCCTGGCATAGGTTAGCACTTGTTTTTAGGTCCATATTTCAGTTTCTGCTGATCTACCATGAAGCAGTGGTTAAGTGGCATCTAAGAGTGCCACATTTAGTTTTGATGTGATCTGCTGTTTTTGTGGCATGCTGTATGAGCAGACATAAAGTTTTCTTATTGGGTCTCAGTGTGCTATCATTGCTATTCTAAGGGCCTGCTCCTAATGAGGGACAGAAGGGAGCATTCAATTTCTTGTTCTTAACCTCTTGTCAGCATTTGATACTGTGGATCATGCAGTTTTGATGAGTCTTCTGGGGAAATACTGGCTGAGTCTTGATCTGGGCTAAATGGAGTTGTTACTGGTGGAACCAGGCCTCCATGGGTTGGCAGAGATGAGTGATGTGCCAATTTTGTCATCTCTAAAATGGTACCACTCTGTCAGTCATAGGCAGGGTAAAGAATATGGGACACTGTGGACTGCAAGCTGACGTAGGAACGTCACGTGGCAGCATTCATCTGCAGTGGGTTTTTCCAGTTATGTAATATGTCCTGGATTAAACCCTATCTTGCGCGTGAGGACCTGGTGATCAATCATAGATATCTTTGTTACTCCAATATTCTATTACTGTGACGCTGTATGCCTAGTGCTCTATGAAACGTTGTTGCATCACCATCAGCTAGTGTAGAATGCTGCAGCCAGATTGGTCATGACAGCTACATGCACAGATCATATTTCCCCTACTGTATGATGCACAGCCTGCACTGGCTACCTAGTAGGTCATGCACCACTTTCAGGACTGCTTTAACTCAAAAGCCCTACATGGGCTTGACTCTGGCTGCTTAACTCTCTTGGCCATTTATGTCCATGGTCATCCCCTCCGCTGTACCAAAGTGAATTTGTTGGCCCTCCCTAGGTCTCATCTTAAACAATCTGTAGAGAGATCTGTCTTTACCATACCATCTTAGGCGTTCACCCTCAGTAGAGTCATATAAAAAGGGGCCGAAGTCCTTTCTTTTTATACAAGTAGTTGCTGCTAAGTGAACTAGTAAAGTGTGATTATTTTTTTGGGGGGCGTTGTACTGGGCTGGTGATAAGTTGTTTTTTCGGGGATAAATTATTTATTATTGTTAGTTGTTTGATATACCAGTGTAGTTTTCCTTTTCTGATGCACTGTTGTCTGTGAAGCGTCCTGAGCCCTGGATAGAGTGGTACAGTACGTGAATATGCCATACATATGCAGTCACTTAATGACCACTACAAAGCTGTCTTGTACTATAGGTAAAAATTGTTTTTTTTAGGTAGCAATGGGCTCAGGTTTCTTTTTCATATGATTCACGAAACCTGAGCTGTGTGCACCTCTTTTCATCTAGCCTGTCATTCTCCGTAAACCCGTTGCTACATACTTTCTCCCAGGCTAGTTTATTGAGTTCTTCCCCTGCCAGAACCAAGTGAACCCTTGTGAAATGATGTGTAAGCAGTTTCCTCCTCCTGAGGTTTTCACCTTCCATCCATTTCCTGAGGGAACTGCTCATTACCTGGCAAAAGAGTGGTGCTCTGTGTAGAAGACTGACTCCAGAAAGATAGGAAAGTTACTTACCATAACTTTGTCTTCCAGAGTGTCTTCTCCATAGAGCAAACCTCACCCACCTGTTCAACTAGAGGTGTGCAAAGTTGGGAAACTTCATTTTGCCAAATTCTTTAAGTTGCCTAACTTACTGACTTTACATAGCGTGTTGTGCCACATTGGGTAGTTCTTTAACCTCTTCGTAATGGCATTTCACCAGTGAAAGTGCTAGAGAAGTACCACTACATGTACTTTTTGCCAGGCGCAGTAGCACTTTGCCAGCCAAAAACTATGCAAAGTGTTCCTATTAAACAAACAAAAAAAAAAAAAAAGCTTTTGTCTTTAGTTGTACCCAACCCCCAATCCTCTCTGCACCTGTCTTGTACCCACACCTCCCCGATGTTTAATAGTAACTTACCTCCACCATGCCACCCTCTAGCACCAACCCCCCCCCTCCCTTACATTCCTGGTGGAGTTCCTCATCAATAATGACTCCCTGATGAAGAGGTAGTGTGCCTTGAAGTGCCGGTGCAGTTTATGATGCTGGTTACGGAACTTGGTCTGGCCTACCAGGCCAGATACTGCCTTACATCCTATACCCATTTAGCCCTCACAAGGGGAGTCTTACTTCCCTCCCTCACCTATGGGGCTCATCTCATTTACTAGTGCCTCTAAGTCCCTGTTTTCCAAGTGGGAGATAGCCAATAATAATATTTACAGATTGGCTCTCTCACTTAACCAGGTGACTCATCACTGCAACATCTAGAGCTACCTAGGCTGGTTATCTCCATCACATAGCTACCTATTCACTCTAGAATGCTTCACTGATACAACAGGACTGGTGCCTCTGCTTCTAATGCAGCTCTGCTTAAGTCCTCCCACTTGTCCTGTCCTCTGAGATCCAATAAAAAAATCTGTTCTCATTATCCCCAAGACATCCACCAGCATGGGGGACCAGGCCTTATCACTGCATCCAAACTGTGGAACTCTCTTCCACTTTTGGTTCATAGTTTCTCCCCTCACTCACAGTTTAGAAAGCCCCTGTGGGCTAACCTTAAGGTTAATTCCATGTGTGACTTGCATGATCTCTGGTGTTTATTGATGTTACTCTGCATTCATTCTGATATCTGCACTACGTATACTGGATCAGCTTATACATACGAAATTGGCATCAGAAACAGGCCTCACGGTCCATCGAGTCTGTTCGAGTGTGCGGCTGGCACTTCATCTCGCAGCTGTTCTCGCAACATGTTTAAACTTTGTTTAATCATGTTATAGTTTTCTACTCCTGTTCTTATTGTGTTTCTTGTCTGGGATGGAATATTATTCACCAGCTCTGTATTCATATTGTTCTATTTATTGTTCCCGTTTCATGATCAAGTATTATTGTATTGCTTGTTTTTATTGTACTGCTTGTGTTGTAGCCTCCCGGGTCGTACCTGAAAATAACCGCATTGTTGTCGATTGAATTTACCTGGTCAATGAAAGTTAATGATGGGTACAAGAACTAGAAGAAACAAAGCTGGAATGGGATCTTGGTGTCATGATCTCAGATAATTTAAAGGTAGGGAAGCAATATGAAAAAGCGGCACTAAAGGCAAGCAGCATCCTCAGAAATATTAGTAGGGGTATTACCAGTAGGAAGCGTGATGTAATCCTCCCGCTGTACAGGTCCTTGGTGAGACTTCACTTGGAGTACTGTGTGCAGTTCTGGAAACCTCACCTAAAAAAGGACATAGACTGTCTGGAAACCGTGCAGATACGTGTGACCAGAATTGGTGCAGGGTCTACACCACAAAACGTATGAAGCTAGGCTCAGCCAGCTAAATTTGTTCTCCTTCGAGCAGAGGAGGAACAGAGGAGACCTGATTGAGATATTTAAATTTGTTAAAGGGATCAACACAGTACAAACCAGGAACCTCTTCTGGGAAAACAGGGCTGCATGTACTAGAGGACGCAACATGCGCCTGGTGGGAGGTAAATTCAAAACAAATGTTAGGAAGTACTTTATCACGCCGAGGGTGGCGGACCCTTGGAATAGACTGCCACTGGAGGTAGTGGCAGTCGGCAGTAAGAAAGCCTAAAGAGACTGGTTGAAACATTTTTGTTTGAAGAAACAGCCGACTAACAAAATGATTTTGAGAGATGGTCCTATTGCTTTAAGCATTGCCGAATAAAAGTGATTAAGGCTAGAGATGTCTCAGACTAAAGATGGGATATTCAATGCTGGAGAAAAGCTGCAGTTAAGGTACATGACGTGTGCTATGTTCACATTTTACTTTTAGCAGATATGCTGGCTTTGCCAAAGGGCTTTGGGATGCATTCTAATGATCACAACTTACTGCACTCAGAAGAGCGCTGTTTTTTTGTTTTTGTTTTTTTAGAGCCTATCATCGGGAAAGGACAAGTGAGGACTTGAAAGAACTTTAAAGAATACACCAGAAAAAAACACTAAGAACCAGTAACAGACTGTATTTAAGTGGAGACACCGATGGTATTGTCAAGCCTTTGGTTTAACTTGAGATTTTAAAAAACTCCCAAAGTAGGGCATTTTGTTACGTTGCTATGTTGATGATCGCTGGGCTTGGTGGTTTAATTTCCCACTTCAGGTACTTTTTTACGCTTTACACTGAAGCCCAGTTTTGATCTTGACTGGTTTATTTCTACAGTTTCTGCCTAAAATCCAAAGGTTTTAGACTTTAACCAGGGGTCAACTTTGCTGCGTTGCCAATGAAGGTATTCTACATGTTCGATATGGATATAACTGCCCTAAGATCTTAGGTTGACTTAATATCTCATTATTGTAGTGGGACTCTAACATATTAATTGGAGACACTGCATTGAGCAGTTGATATAATTAAAGCCCTGCAATGTTGATCAAAAATATTTGTGGTCCTTGTGCCTTTAGACGAGGATATTTAGAACATTCTGTGCTTGCTGAGTTTTGGATAAGAAATATTAATTTTATCATATTGTGAACGCTTTTTAAAATGTTTAAATAGATGACAGCAGTCTGATTCGAGAACTTTGATTCAGGGGTTTAATGGCCAAAACGCCGATGCAATGATAGAGGAAGGCTATTTATGGTGTTAGCTGGCCTCTATATTTTATGCGAATGTGCTCTGTGAACTATAAATGAATGAGTGAACTTCTGAATTTAAATGATTTATTTATTTATTTATTTATTTCTTATGTTTTCTTTTTTTTCTCTTTTATCCGCTCTGTATAAATCCCAATTATGTTTTAATGAGGGAAAGATTATTCCTGGTCAATCCAGAGGAGTGAATTTAACTGAGAGTCTGTCAATTAAGTAATTGATAGATTCTAAAGTGGATAATAGTTATGAAAGTTTTATTAGATTGGTATTAATGGATTGGCCTAATGATATGTGATGCTAATACAAATTCAGACTGTTTGTTTCTAAGGCTTTGGGATTTTCCATGGCCATCCGGTATCAGGTGGGACAAGATTTCCCACTATGAGTGGCTCCACCAGTGACATGTAGTCCTATTTTATGCTGCAGAAGTGACTATGGGTGTAACTGGAATTGGAGTGATCAGTGGGGCACGAAATGGCATGAGCCGTATGGTGCCTCAGTGGACGTGCTTCAAAGCCGACGTGCCCAGTGGGCTACTAGGTAGGTGCTGGTATGATAATGTGTGAAAGGATGGGTCGGACAAAGTCACAAAATCTGGCTGTATGCTCGATAGAGGCTAACAAGTGTAGCTGGTCATAGGGCTAGCCATGGGCACGGAGCAGTATGCACTGCATGGTGCCTAAATGGATATGCCTCCAATTCCAGCAGACCCAACTGGCTTCTAGGTAGGATTGGTGTGGATTTAAAGTGACTAGTTGGGACCCTCTTAAAACACTGTACTCATTAGGCACCTCAAGTGTGGCCATTGGGAGTGGTCGGATAGGAAGTGGTCTGCAGGGTATGTAGCAGCTTTTCTGCATGATACCTTTAATGGTCACTTTATTATTGCACTGTACCCATTTGGCCACAGGGTTGGCTTTGATGGGACAAGATGTGTGTGGAGGAGATAAACTCTGTTTGGATAGATCAGTCTGCTATGGTGTTGTTTGGCATAAAGGTTATCCTTTGGCCATTCTTAAGCTTTAGTAATGTTGGCTTGGCCATTTTATTAGTCTGACGGAAGGGATTTATTTATTTGTTTTTGAAATAATTTAGGTATATAATTTATAAGATTCTATATGTATTATGGTGTGTTTTATAATATGTTAATTGAGATTGAATTTACATGTTGTGATTTGCAGGAATTGTTATATTTGTCAAGAATTGTAATGGCTTTTCAGCCGAACAATAAAATCTTAACTTACTTACTTACTAGTGGCATTCAAGATGGTTAGTGAATTCAGACAAGCGTGGGATAGACAGTATAGTCACCTTAGCAAGACAAATTGATAGTGGGGGGTAGAAAATTGAGGCAGACTAGATGGACCAGTCTCCTTCTGCCGTCAAATTCTTATGTTCTTACAGTAAGATTGACTTTTTGCAGACAGAATTAGAGCGCACTGTATTTTTGTTATTGATTCATTACTTTGTTGACCTGACACAGCAGATGGGCGCAGTACTTTGCCAGTGAAACACTATATAAAGTGCTCCTATAAAACAACATAAAACCAAAAAAAATGGTTTTCATTATTTGTATCCGACCCCTTCCATACCTGGCCCCCATCACTGTGCACCCCTCTCACATCCCCCACCTTCCAAATGTTTAGAAATACTTAACCTCCACCCTGCCACCCTCTAGCACCTACCTCCCTCCTCTGCTGTCGCTTTCCTGGTGAAGTTAATAACTCCCTGACAAAGAGGCAGTGTGCCTTGAAATGTCATAGTAATTTGTGATGTTGGTATAGGTACAGTAAAGTGACTTTTTTTGCACACAGAACTAGAGATTGCACTGTTTTTTGTCTTCAGAACATTTTTAGCATGACACTATGCACTGTTAAGCAAGGTAGCATACCCTTTGAACTTTAATTACTCTATGGAACCTCCCTTCCCCCCCACTCCTAGTGAAGTTCCTCATTAACAATGGCACGATGGTAGTAAAATATCTTCCCCCTACCTGTACCAAAATCAAGTAACCACCCACCTCTGCCCACCCCGTCCATCACAACTCCTAAACCATATGGTAAGCCCTGCACCCTATCTGCCCTTTAACACCCAACCTCCTACCTTGCCCCCAGCCCCCAAAGTTGGAGGATGTATGGTGCATCACCTAGAAAAACATGAAAACAGTCACTGGGAGGAGCAGTCCTGCTCCCTTCACAGTCCTGCAATACATGAATGAATGAGAATGTCCTCTATAGTAAGACCTGATTGGCTGACACACTGCTGCAGTATTTATGATCCCATCTAATCAGTCAGTCCAGTTATAAATAACATTTGACCATGTCTCCCCGGACTGGGTAATGAAAACATTTATGCTTATCCTTGTATAGGATTGGTTGCAAAAATCTTTTGAGTCACGATACATACTCTGCACTGTTGCAGGGGTAAACCTGTTTCGCATGTACTTTCAGTGCTCAGTTCCACCATTTTCTGTCCCTTTTAGGGGTAGCTGCTGTCAGTACCTTTCCTGTCTCATAGCTTATCCCCAGGAAAGCACTTTTTTTTTTCTCTATAGTATCACTGTATATATTTTTAACTTTTTTGCCTTTTAAAACCACGCTGGTGCTTTAATTTTATTTTGCAGTGTCACTGCATGCGTCTTGGCAAGGCCCGAAATTAGAGGTTACTTTTTCAGTTGATGGACCAGTAAGGTTGGCGGAGTGTCCTTGGGCCCAGTGTTGTTTTTTTTTGTTTGTTTTTTTTTTCCCCCCTGAACCACCAGAATTGCTACTAGTTGCTGATAGTAGCATGTCTTAGTTTACTACTACAAATAAATATCCTTGCTTTTGGTAGCTCCCCTAAATGGGAGCACCCCTTTGTTCTCAAGTATCGTTGTACATGGTTGAACTTAGACTTCCAAATTGTAAGCAGCACCTCTGCTTTACTTCTGGTCAGGGCATCATGGGAATATGTATTTTTGTAATGATAATGTACTACTTCATTGTTTGAGCTCTCTCTCTTCTTCCTTTTTTGCCCTTGCAGAGACTTAAAGTAGCTCAGAGTAACTATTCTGTGCATTGCTGGGTACCTGACTTTTTATCTTTCCTATGAGGGTTTTTTTTTTTTTTGCAACTTTTTAGGAGGCAGTATAATGCAGTGGTTTAGGGCACTGAGCTGCAAACCTGGAGACCTGGGTTTGAATCCCACAGCCCCCAGTTGCATACTCTGTGACCCTGAGCATGTCACTTGACTACCTTGTGATCTCAGGTCGCACCCGGAAACAAGCTTCGTCCTTGTGTTCTTTTCTAGAGATGGGCGAAATGGCCTCAATTCACTCCGCGAAGTGGAACGCTGAGTGAGAGTGAATTCGCGGAGTGCTCCAATCGAAGCAAGTACTTGGCGTTATTAATGGGTAACGCGAAGTCCATCGAAAACAATGACTTTACGTTACTCCACCTTCCCAAACCACTACTCCACTAATTCTTAAGGCGAAGTACATTGAAAACAACGTACTTCGCCTTATTTTGTCTTGTTTTTAAGCTCCAAAGGTGAATTTTGCAGTGATTCATGGGATTTCAGGACACATGGGCTCTAGATTTTTCTGCATAGCCTCAGTTTGGGGTAGTGTGTGTAGATAGCTGTAGGAGACCATCTGCCCTGAGAGCTCTCTGTGATTCAAACCTTCTAAAAGCTGTCAAAAAAGCTTTTTTGAGTCATTTTTTTTGCTGAAAATTTAGTTCATCGATTATAGGAAACCCTCCTGTGCTCATATCATCGAGCGTTTATTGTTTGTGTGTGTATTTTGAATGTAAATGTGCAACATTCAGTCTGTGTACTGAGAGACAGTGGAAGTGTGCTTTGGGGGAGGGGCGTATCTGTGGTGTAGGTAGATTAACTTGGAGAAAAAGACGTGCTTTCTGTTCTGGTGATATTTTTCTTGTATAACTGTGTTAATGCACACACAGTAATATTTTCAATAATTCTTGCCATTTTTTTGCAGATTGTTGTGGTGCAGCAGTGCATAATTTTAGTTTGTTTAAAATATGTGGTTATATTACTGAAGTTTTCAATTTGCTATGCATTACTTAGTGTGTGAGTATGTGTGTGACATGTCATCAAATCAGACACCTTTTATTGTAGCCACATAATTTCAGCAATGTGAACCTGCTATCCACTACAGCTGTGTAATTTTTGTACTTCTTTGTGGTATCTTTACTGGTGCTCAGTACTAGTGACTCTTACTGCAGCAGTGCAGTACACTGCCCCCATGGCCAGCCCCAACCGGCAAAGATATTCTTTCCCAGATTTGAATTTCTGATGGTGAGCACTGGTTAGGTGTTGTGCCTTTGCATCTGCATCTCTTCAGTGTGCAGCGCGATCTTAATCTGTCTGTACATTTGCATCTCTTTAGGGCCCAATCTCCATCTGTTACTTAAGTCACAGTTGTTTCTTTGGCTTCCCTTCAGAGTACTGGACAGGTGTGGTGCATAATTCAGCATGAATATTGTACTCATTAATATGCGTTTTTAAGTCGGGACCATCATCAGGAGTCACTCATGATACAAATCACATTCTTCATCATCACGGTCACAAATGCAGTCACAAATTATGATTTACGATCACGTCACGAATTACAACAGTAATTTTTTTTTACTAGTTACATGGATATATTGTAAGCCTGTTTTGTAGTATCTCTCCATGCTTCACCACCCCACCATTGTACTCATTAATGAGTGTTTTTAAGTCGGGGAGTTTTGTGTCACACCTCATCAGGGCCCGGGGAAGTACAGCCGTAGGCATTTACGTTTCTTTATCATCACGTTCACAAATGCAGTCACAAATCACGATTTACGATAAGGTCACGAATCACAACCTTAATATTTTTACTAGTTACTTGGATGTATTGTAAGCCTGTTTTGTAGTATCTCTCCAGGCTTCACCACCCCACCATTGTACTCATTAATAAGTGTTTTTAAGTCAGGGAGTTGGACAGTGTCTGCAGTACATACACAGACTGGAAAGAAAACTGCACCATGCAGTTTAGCATAGTATACTTCCACTGCTCAGAATACATCTGAGAAGACAACAAAAGGGCATAATTACATACAAAGGTCGGGGATGGTGGAGGAATACATTTTATAACACAGCAAGGAAGGTGTGGGGGGGCACATGGTGTGAAGGGAAAAAAAACTAATGTGGGATCCCATGGTGATCCAGCAGCAGTTCCAGCATGGACATAATTTGCAACTGATGTCCCTCTATGTAAGAAAAATAAAATTTTCGGAAAGAACAAATTAAGTAAAGAGTACAGACAGAAAAGCCAAAAAAAATGTAGCTTTTAAAAAAAACTGTTGGGTCTAAATCACAGTTTAAATCTCCTCGTTCTGATCTCAAAGTATCAGCAGTCACAAAACACACTCCTCTCTCCGTCTGCACAGGAGAAAGTAAAAGTTTCTGTTTGTATGATTCACTTTCTTCCTGCCTAGATAAAGAGCATGTGACTTACAGTACTGTAAGCCATGTGATGTGTGGGGGGGCTGCCAAATCTGAAGCACCAAGTGAATCACTTAGAATCATAATGAGGAACACGACGTCCATTAAAAACAATGACTTCGCCTTACTTCGCATTGCCATTCCACCTTAACGCGAAGTGGTAATGGCAAGGCGGAGTGAGCACTTTGCTTTGCCCACTCCGCTACACGAGAAGTACCCACTTCATGTCACTTCGCTGCGGAATTTAAATTGGCTGCATCTCTATTCCTTTCATGGTTAAACAGTTTTCCTTCCCCCCTCCTCTTTAGGAGTTGTTTCTTTCCTCTGTATCTCTTCAGTTTTATGCTTTCTTTGCTCTCCCCATTGGTAAAAAACAACACTGAGACAGTTGGGGTTGATGGCACATGTAACGGCGCTGGTGCAAGCATATACTGATTGCAGGAGCCATACATTTGCACGGTTGGCCCAAAAAACGTTACTCCCGTGGGGTCCTAGTGCCTCCAGCAGTAAGGACAAAGAAAGGGACCAAAGAGTTTTGCTCTATAGAGAAGACAGTGTGGAAGGTAGAGTTATTGTAAGCAAGTAACATCCCTTTTCCTTGGCAGATATGATTCAACCATGTCAGGGATGATACACTGGTGGAGCAGTAAGAGAAAACCACATGTGACTTCCAGATAAACAGAATTTTCAGGAATGTTGATGTGAGTGTGAAATTCCAAAAATAAAGGTTGTGGTAAAGGTGCAGTATTTTTTTTATTCGCGGGAATCCTTCACCTTCATTTGCTCACCTGGTTTTCACCACTTAATTCCTTCCCCAGTCCTATTCCACATCCTATACGTTTAATTTTATCCTGACTAAACAAATGAATTTAGGGAAAAGAGGATCTTACTTCGAGAGGGCTCTTGCAGTAGGTAATTACTTGTAGGACTGCACTCCCTGCGTCAGGACCACACGGAAACTTTGGCTAGCAGTGTCTGATGGGGGACCGCCCACCCGACATAACATGATGGACGTCAGCTGACACTATATAGTGGGTGGTCCCCACATCCGCCCTCCAGTTCTCCCGGCAGAGACCTCCAAGAGGCGCGACAGGAGAATGGAAAAGAGGCTCCTGGAGCCAATAAAGGCTCATGGAAAAAGAGCTACAGACTGAAAAAGGGTGAAGGAGGGTGGGAATAGGTTACCTTCTGCAAGAGCCTCTCTCGAAGATCTACTGTTACGGTAAGTTCTTAAGTAACTGTACTGTCTCACTTAGAGAGGGCTTTTGCAGTAGGTAATTACTTGTAGGACTGAGTCCCAAGCAGTAAGAGTCCAAGGGACAGGAAAACATGGGAGGCTGGAACTAAAAGACTAGCAGGTAGCCAAGTACTTAGGACAGGAGTCCCTGGAGGACAGTCAGTCCGAAATCAGCCCTGTGCAATTCAGTTCCAGCCTCCCATGTTTTCCTGTCCCTTGGATTCTTACTGCTCTACTGCAAGAGCCCTCTCGAAGTTAGATAGTACAGTTACTTAAGAACTTACCATAACAGTAGATCTTCGAGAGAGGCTCTTGTAGTAGGTTTTTTCCCACCCTGCTTCCCCCTTTTTCAGTCTGTAGCTCTTTTTCCTTGAGCCTTTATTGGCTCCAGTAGCCTATTTTCCATTATCCTGTCACGCCTCTTGGAGGTCTCCAGCGGGAGAACTGGAGGGCGGACGTGGGGACCACCCACTATATAGAGTCGCGCTGACGTCCGTCACGTGACGTCAGGTGGGCGATATCCCATCAAACACTGCTAGCAAAAGTTTCTGTCTGGTCCTGATGCCAGGAGGCGCAGTCCTACAAGTAATTACCTACTGCGAGAGCCTCTCTTGAAGATCTACTGTTACGGTAAGTTCTTGCATAACTGTACTTTCTTTGGCGAACTGTACTTTCTTTGGCCCATCAAGCTCTTTCTCCAGCCAGCTCCGTATTTTATTTTAATGTTTTGGTTTTTCTGCATTCTCTACATATTGAAAGCAACTTGATTGATAATTAAAGCTAACTAGCCCGTGTTGGATACCTGATGATATTTGATTAGGGGTGGGGCTGATTTGTATTTATTGAGAGCACACATTATTTCTTTTTTGTTTTGTTCCTCAGTTCATCATCCTAGTTGTGGATAGCACTGACAGAGAAAGGCTGCCAGTCACAAAACAAGAACTCTACAGAATGCTGGCTCATGAGGTATTTGGCATTAGATTGTATAAGCATGTTGTACTGATTTCAGTAAAGCATTGCTGCTGCAGGCTCTTTCAGTCTGCGATTGTGAAATGTTTAAAAAAAAGTCTGGCATCATTTGGCCTCTGTTTAATAGACTTAAGTCCAGTAGATTGTCAACAGCATGTAATTTATCCATCTGTAGACATGATCTTAAAATTCTTTGTTAGAAATGCTGAATTATTTTTGGTTGTGAATTGTTTTAAAGCAGCAGTGTATATTACGATGGAAATGTTGAACCTGTACCTTTTTTTTTCCATTCTAAATTGTCGTCTTTCTCCTGTCTTGCTTGAAACTTTTTTTTTTTTTAACCCATCTTGAATTTGTTTTATCATTTTGCTTTATATTTGGAATATTTAAATGGAGTGTCAAGTGTGTCTTTTAGTATGGCTGTCCATCCTCCTGTTTTCACTAGTATTCTCAGCTGTTTCTGAATACCATTTATTTAAAATTTGTCATTGTGACTAGAAGGAACTGCAGTAGCATGCAACAGACACTGCTCTTTGACTTTGTAGATCAATAGGTGTATAAAAACAGCTGAGAATACTGATGAAAACCTAGATATAGCCATATAAAAAAGAGCATGCCTTTTAATTATTTCAAATGTAAAACATTTATTCTTATATGGATCGCACCTGAGCCATCAGAAAATCTGATCAGTTGTTCATTTTCTTTGCCCCGAGAAAGGAAGGGACTTCAGTTTCTAAACGGTGCATATCCAAATGGTTAGTTAATTGCATTGTTTATTGCTACCGTAAATACGACAAGCCTTTACCGGGCCCGGTTAAAGGCCATTCTACCAGAGTGTAGCACTGTAGCTGCTACATTTGCATCTTTCAGAAATGTATCCATTGCTCAGCAATTGCTGCTTTCCCTCCCTCCATCCCCCTGGTGACTACTTCTCCATCTTTTAAGTTTCCTCGGTTTCAGAGTAACACCTTGGTTCTCCTTTTTCTATGCTTGCTGGGGTCTCTGGCAGGACAACTGAGGTGGTGCTGGGGGACTGCCTCTTTTATACCATAGGAGGAGTTCAGGGGTGGGCCAACATCAAGAGATGGTCCCCCGCTATAGACTGCAAGCTAGAAGTTTTCCGTGGGGTCCTGGCACCTGCTGTCTTCAGTCCTTATTGTGTAACCTGCTGCAAGAGCTCCTCTCAAAGATCTACTGTTACGGCAAGTTGTTACGTAACTGTACTTTATGGTGAGTAACTATTCTTTTATTCGATACGCTACATTAGTTTGGCTTAGTTTTTATATATGATTATTTTTTTTTAACCAGTTTCAGTCGAAATCCTCAAACTGGGAGAACCGCTAGTTCCACTGGTTTCGGGTTCTGTTCTCACATCAGAAGTAACAATTCTGTTTAAACTGGCTTTATTTTTAAAACAATTGTACTGTTTTCTATTTCTGTTTAATGACCACTATAAAGTATTTTTTTTTTCTTGTTATTGAAATGTCTTCTCCTCTCAGTTGGTGTGGGCAGGCTTTTAACCCTGTCTCCCTTTTCTCACCTGGCACTCACTGTACCAGACCAACTTGCCCAAAAATTCCCTATGGATTCCCCACCTCTACTCCCCATGGCAGTGCCATGGAGGGGAGGGCCAACCTTCCTCCACCCAATGACACTCATCCAAACTTGGGCAGGTTGCCGGCTGATGCGTGGGGCGGAGGAAGGCGTGCAGGGCTTCATGTAGCCTGCACGAACCACGTTCCGCTTTTCTATCTTAGCCCTGCTGTGGCATGTGAAAACATGCACGTGGAGTCACACATGTCTACAGTGCCACATCCCTTTCCTTCATGTCTCTCACACTGCCAGCGCTGGCCCCCAGGCCTCCACATGGAGGCTGCCAAGGGCCCAGAAGGCAAGACTTCCCACCCTGGGAGAGGAGAGCTATCCTCTGGACATTCAATCCTACCCCACCTTGGCGGACCCCCAGCGACCCGAGCTTGCTCACGAACCCCGGGTCGCCGGCATGCAGAAAGGTAAGGTGCAAAGTGCCTCAATCTTCTTTGTCACCAGGCCAGCACTATAAAGTATTTTTATGTTACTATTTTTGAAATTGGTATGACAGGAACACTAAAAAGAGAAAAGGGACTGCAGAATTTAAACTTTAGATCTTACTTTGAGTGGGAGCTCTTGCAGCAGGCAATAACCATTAAGACTAAGATGCCAAGCACTAGGACCCCATAGAAACCTTCCAGCTAGCAGTCTTCAACAGGAGACTGCTCCCGACGTCGGCCCACCCCGATGTCAGCCAATGGTATAAAGGGGGTAGTCCCCGGGCCCCACTTCCAATCTTTTCCCGCTGTTGACCAGCAAGCATCAGCTCCTCAGACACCAGCTAGCTTCAGTTTGACTGCCAGTTTCACGTTTCTAATTTTTCTTCTTTATTTCTTCTCTAAAATAATTTTTTTCTTTTCTGCATGTCGTCTTCTCCTTCTTCCTCTGTTTCTTCAACTGAAAGAAGCAAATCTAAGTGTGCCTGTGGCAAACAGCTACCATCAAAAGTTGGCCACAAGGCCTGCCTTTTTTACGTAGGCCCAAACCATGACACTAACAC
Source organism: Neoceratodus forsteri (assembly GCA_016271365.2). Classification (NCBI taxonomy): domain Eukaryota; kingdom Metazoa; phylum Chordata; order Ceratodontiformes; family Ceratodontidae; genus Neoceratodus; species Neoceratodus forsteri. Next base: position 1,777,674,189 of record CM057456.1, on the reverse strand, counting down.
CTGTGAGCATTGTCGGGCGTTCAACTCCCGGACTCTAATCCGCTGCCAGAAAGTCCTTAAGGAGCACTTCATTGAGCAGCAGCTTGCCGCCATGCAGATCCAGTCAGTGGGGAAAAGTCAGTCTTCCTCCTCACTGGTCTCCATGGCTTCCACCTCAAGGACCCACAAGGACAAGGAGGAGGACTCGGGGAAGCATCGACCTCGGGACAAGATTGAGAAAAGTCCCAGGGATGCTCCCGTTCCAAGTCTCTGCTGCACAAAAAGTCCTCCTTCAGTGCTTCTCACAGGAGATCGGACCATCCTTCCAGGCCTACCCTCCCTCCTTTGGGGCAGGCTCCAGCTAAACCCTCCACCCTTCCCTCGGCATCATGCGGAGGTATGCCAGAGTCTGGGGGCTTTGGCCTCCTCCCTGGTATCCCTGAAGATGCAGGCAAAACCCCATGCGTTGTCCTCCACTTCAGTGACACAGACCAGTCACAGAGAGGACGGCGCCGCTTTAGCTCTCGTCCATTCTGTCCAGACGTTGGTGATGTCTAAAGACTTGGACTAGTCCCGCTGTCTGGGGCAGATGTTGGGCCCGTTGGAACGCCCAACACCTGTGCCCTGTTGTGCAGCTACTTCGTCCCAGACACCTCTTACACTCACAGCCTCCTCCTCATTGAAGCCACCATCAGCCGCAGGGACGCCCACTCAGACGTCTGCCCGGGAGTCACCCTTCCCATCACTGGCTCATTCTGCGTCCCCTATAGAGTTGTATTTCCCTCAAATGATGGGAGACCTGAATATGCCAGATGTTAACTGGAGCACATTTGCTGCAGCCACATCCAAGAGCAGGGCCATTCTTGACGCCCTACAGGTGGCAGGCATTAGACAGCTAGTTTCGGAACCCACTCGTGAGGAAGCAATCTTAGACCTCGTACTCTCAAACGGGGGCAGTGAGAGGATTTCAGATCTAGAAGTGAGTTGCCATCTGGGGACAAGTGACCATCAAACAGTGTGGTTCACGTTAAACTCAGCTACAGAGTCAAGCCATACAAAAATGAGGGTACTGGACTTTAGGAGGGCTGACTTTGCAGGATGGGAGAGTGCCTCAGAAAAGCACTAGCAAACAGGCTAGAAGGAAGTGTGGAGCAACAATGGGGAATTATCAAAACTGCCATCACAGAGGCAACAAGCCTTTGTGTGAAGCAAATAAACAAATCAAAACGAAAGAAAAAGCCACTATGGTTCTCAAGAGAGGTGGCTGTGAAAGTCAGGAAGAAAAAGATAGCATTCGAAGTATAAGGAAACACAGAAGGAACAGGACAGAGAGCTGTACCAGTTAAGGCAGAAAGAAGCAGGGAGGAAGTCAGAATAGCAAAGGCCCAAACTGAGGAAAAGATAGCCAACTCAGTTAAGAAGGGGGATAAAACCTTTTATAGGTACATCAGCGAGCGTAGAAAGACAAAGGGAGGGATAGTGAGGCTGAATAGAATGAACGGTGGGTGGGCAGAGGGGGACAGTGAAAAAGCAGGAATACTGAACGAATATTTCTGCTCAGTATTCACAAAAGAGGAGGGGGAAGTGCCTAATCCAATTAAGAGAAGCACTCTTGATAGGGGGGTCGATCCCAGTCCTTTCACAGAAGAAAGGGTTCTGCAAGAACTCCTAAAACTGAAGGTGGACAAAGCAATGGGTCCTGATGGAATTCACCCCATAATTCTAAAAGAATTAAGGAAGGAACTAGTGAAACCACTGGCTACTCTTTTTAATAAATCATGGGAGGATGGTGTGGTACCCGAGGACTGGAGGAAGGCGGATGTGATTCCCCTTCACAAAAGTGGGACCAAGACAGAGGCAGGAAACTACAGACCTGTCAGTCTGACCTCTGTGGTAGGGAAAGTGATGGAGTCACTTCTGAAGGAAAGAATAGTTGAGTACCTAGAGGTCAGAGCACAGGATCCAAGGCAGCATGGGTTCACAGTGGGAAGGTCATGTCAGACAAATCTAATAGATTTCTTTGACTGGGTGACCAAAGTAGTAGACCAGGGAGGGGCTGTGGACATGGCCTACCTAGACTTTAGCAAGGCATTTGACACAGTCCCACACAAAAGATTATTAGTCAAATTAACCAGCCTGGGAGTGGGTCCCAGGGTGGTAGCCTAGTAAAACATTGGCTGGACAACAGGACACAGAAGGTAATTGTAAATGGAGTCCACTCTGAAGAAAGAGGCGGTTACTAGTGGGGTACCCATGAGGATTCAGTATTGGGTCCAGTCCTTTTAATGTCTTCATCAGTGACATTGCAGAGGGACTGGAAGGAAAAGTATGCCTTTTGCAGATGACACAAAGATCTGCAACAGGGTTGATACACAAGGAGGCGTGGAAAGGATGAAAAGGGACTTGGCAAGGTTGGAGGAATGGTCAGACGTGGCAGCTAGGATTCAATGCAAAAGTGCAAATAATGCACCTGGGAAACAAGAACCCAGGGAAGAATACACAGTGGGTGGGAGGTAGTAACAACAACAAAACAGGAAAGGGACCTGGGGTAATCATATCAGATGACCTAAGGTTAGCAAGCAATGAGAAGGCAGTAGGGAGGGCCGGGGTATACTGGGATGTATAGGAGAGGCATCAGCAGCAGAAAACAGGAAGTTGTTATCCTCTGTACAGACAGTTGGTGAGACCCCATCTGGAATACTGTGTCCAGTTCTGGAGACCCCATCTCCAAGGACATAGACAGGATAGAGGCAGTCCAGAGGAGGGCAACTAAGATGGTGCAGGGTCTGCAAAGAGGCCGTATGAGGAGAGACTAAAGGAGCTAATATGTATACCCTGAGAAAGAAGGAGAGGGGGACATGATAGAAACTTTCAAGTACCTCAAGGGAATCAACAAAGTCCAAGAGGGTAGCATCTTTCAGAAAAGAGACTTGCAAGAACAAGGGACACAATTTAAAGATAGAAGGAGGCGGTTCAGGGGCAATGTGAGGAAGTATTATTCACAGAGAGGTGGTGGATGCATGGAACAGCCTTCCTGAGGAAGTTGTGGGGTCTGAAACTGGGGGAGAATTCAAGAATGCATGGGACAGACATAAGGCAATTCTTGTGGGGGACAGGAAGATATAGGCTGTTGGTTAACTAGGATCTGCGGCCTATCCTGTAGGTAGGGAAATGGGCAGACTAGATGGGCCTAGCGGTCCTTATCTGCCGTCAAAGTCTATGTTTCTATGTTTCTAAGATAGGTCTCTGCCAACCAACCACGAACATCGGGTGATCCTCTCTCGTCCGGCCCGGTCTTCTACTGTTCCACCACCACGGTCGCCGGTCACCCAGACTGTGGCTACTCTGATACCGGGCAAGCCGATGCCGGACCCTCAGCCCCCAGCTGGTCTGTAAGCTCCACAATTTACCAAAGATGAAATACAGGAGCTGTTCTCGTTCTGGTGGAGTCAGGTCAAACAGGACCTACTCCCACTGAAAGAACCAGTTAACGGTGGTGCTGAGTCAGACCCCAGAATCCCTCGGTGAGGGGAATCTGGAGCCCAAGCCTCTGATTCCATCACTGAAGGATCGCACGGCCAGCCCCAAGGATACCTGTGTCAGACCCCCTCACAGAGGCCGGCATCACCGCAAGTCTTCACGCTCCTTGAGCCACTGCCGTCATCGGTCCTCTAGCTGATGTCGTTCTAAAGGTCATTGGTCACTTAGCCATTGCCAGTCTCATGACCGACGTCACTCTAGCTCTTCCTCATCAGCCTCCTCGGTGGACTCTAGTGAGAGCTTGGAGTCCTCGGGCTCTCATACGTCTGACCCCAAGTGTTGTCTTTTGTCTCCTGACAATAGGGACACCCCTGGGTCTCCTTCTGATGATTCTACATTCATGGACGTCATGTGGCACATCCAGGCCTCCAATGGATGGGAGACAGAGGACCTGGATCCTGAGTGGTGGAGGCTGACTAAATACCTGAGGCAAAAGGAGCCCAAGCCTCTAGTGGTCCCTCCTTTGGACACATACCAGGACCTGACAAGGCTTACCATGAAACATACATCCTCCACCTCCGCCATCTCAAATAAATCAGATAGGCTGTACAGTGCCCCTAGGGAGGAGCCTTTTTTTGGTGGAACACCCTACTGTGGACTTTATGGTCATTATAGCTGCTCATGATGGCTCAAAGAAACTGAAACATTTTATTTATTTATTTATTTTTTGTTTACTGGGTGGATGTGCTAGCCATTGAAATGACAATTTTCAGACACAACCTGGGAGGTTACAAGCCAGACAGTACAGTATCGAAGCACAGGGTGGAATTACAATAGCAGAATACAGCTTTTGACAGTAACAGTAAGGTACAACTAATGGATTACAATAGCAAGATATAGCTTTTGACAGCGAGACAACTGGAATACAACAGCCAGGATGCAGCTTTTCAGTGGAAACATTGTACAAATAGTGGATATGGTAGACAACAATAAATGCCTAGTATACAATAGTACAGGTCCAGGGTAAGTGCCAACAGCAAAACAATAAGACATATAAGAGTTAATAGCAATCAACAAAATCCACATTATAATTTGACAATACCAAGTAGTGGTTGTCAGAGGTATGGGACTGAGTCACAGCAGGAGCATCAGGGTGAAATGTACACCACCTCCCGATCAGGAGTACAGATACATTTACCAGATAGGCAAGAAAGTCTATTCTTCGTCGGCTTGCTCCATCCGGTTGTTCCACTTTCTCACACATATGGTTCAATACCAGTACACCTTGTGGGAGAAAAGGATGGAAATAGCTCAGGCCCTTACAGACTTGACGCAGAGGTCAGAGCTTCTGGATCTTTTGAAATCGGAGTTGGATGTGGGCACTCATGTTTTGAGGGCCTCATATGACACTGCAAAAATGGCAGCCCGAGCAGTGGCTTCCGACATTTGTCTTAGGTGTCACGCCTGGCTTAGAGTCTCAGGATTCTCCCAGAATCTGCAGTCTGGCATTCTTGACCTCCCTCTTATGGGTTTGGTTCTCTTCAGAGGCGAGACTGAAAAACTCATTACTCATCTCCAAGAATCCAGGAAGTACATTTGATCTGTCCAAAAAATTTATAAGGGGGACCAAAAAAGCCTTTAGGAAACAGCCCTTTCAGAAGACCGCAGATCGGCATCCCGGAAATCGACCTCAGCGGAGGGGAGGCTATAAAAGAAAGGCAACCTCCCAGACTCCTGGTAGCTCTGCCTCTTGCGCCACAAAGTCCTCCCAAGCCCCCCTGCCGACTCCTAGATCCGCTCAATGACTCCTTGCCCAACCCCCCTCCTCCGGTGGAGTCTAAGGGGGAGTCGGTAGGGGGTCGCTTCTCCCTCTGTCTAGAGGGCTGGAGAAGCATAACATCAGACCTTTGGGTGTTACAGCTCATAGAGAGAGGCCATACTCTGGAGTTCATGCAGCTACCTCCCAAAATTCCACCAGTGTCATCCCATTATCCTCCTTCTTGCATCCCCCTGATCAAAGGCGAAATTCAGGCCCTCCTTCAAAAATAGGCTATAGAGCCAGTTCCCCCATCCCAGCTTGGAAGAGGGTACTATTTGTACTTCTTCCTAGTGCCAAAAAAGACTAGAGCTCTTCATTCCATCCTGGATCTCTGCTCTCTGAATCAGTTTATAGAATACAAGAGGTTCAGGATGGTGACACTGCCAGGTCTCATCCCTCTCCTACATCCAGAGGACTGGCTGTGCTCCCTAAACATGCAGGACGCATACCTGCACATTCTAGTCTTTCCACCCCACAGGAGGTTCCTGCATTTCCTCTTTCAGGGATGCCACTACCAGTTTCAAGCCCTGCCTTTTGGCCTGTCCTCCTCCCAGAGTCTTTGTCAAGTGTCTTGCAGTGGTGGCTGCAACTCTATGACTGGAGGGCATTATGTATTTCTACCTAGACAACTGACTTCTGACAGCTCCACAAGGGATCTGCTGGTTCAGCACTCAGAAGACACCTTACTCTCTACCGAGAGCTGGGGATTACCCTGAACCTTCCCAAGTCGTCCCTTGAGCCCATTCGGAGACTCCAGTTCATAGGAGCAGTCCTGGATACCATTCAGGGCAAGACCTTCCTAATCTTGGACAGGGCGGATCGCCTTTGAGTTCAGGCACATCTGGTGTCTTTGGCTCCTCAGGTTCCCGCTTGGATCTATCTGAGACTTCTCAGCCACATGGCGGCAGCATCCCTACATTTCCCATGGCTCCCCTGCACATGAGGGTCCCTCAGTGGATGCTCAGGGTACAATGGGACCAGAGGTCTGACTACCTCGACCAGCTAGTTTGAGTGTTGGACCCAGTTTGCAGGAAACTTTCCTGGTGACTCAACCCCTCCAATCTCTTGGCAGGGGGTAATTTCTGGCAGGAGCCCCCGAGGCGGGTTCTTGCCATGGACACCTCGGGTTTAGGATGGGGAGCTCATCTGGAGAACAGGCAGACCCAGGGGATCTGGTCTACAAAAGAGCAATCACTCCATGTCAGTGTCCTGGAGATGCGGGTGGTCTTGAATGTCTTGCAGGCTTTTCAAGCGGACCTCCTTCCTGGCCATCTTTTGAACCAATCAGACAATATGTCAGTAGTGTTTTACACCAGTAAGCAGGGGGGAACTCATTTGTACCCCTTCTGCAGGGAGGCAATGAGGGTCTGGTACTGGGCGCTGGAACTCTGCCTCGAACTCACTGCTGTTCATGTTCCAAGCATCCAGAACATCTTGGCTGACAACCTAAGCCGGTCTCAGTCCAGGGCTCATGAGTGGGAGTTCATTCAGTCAGTAGCCGACCAGCTCTTCGACAGATGGGGCTGTCCAGAGTTAGACCTTTTTGCGTCCCCACTAAATATCAGACTGACCAATTTTTGCTTGCTAGATCCAGGGCCTGGAGTTTTCTGGCAAGACGCATTGTCCCTCTGCTGGACAGGGAGGTTCCTTTATGCCTTCCTTCCCCTTCCTTTCCTCCTCTGCAGAGGGTTCTTCTGGAGCTTCAGGTGGAGGGAGCAGAGATGATTCTCATTGCCCCTCTTTGGCCTCGGCAGATTGGGTTCCCACTGCTGCAGCAGTTGACAGTGGAGCCTCTGCTTCCTCTGCCTGTCAGCTCATACTTGCTGTCCCAGGATCAGGGCACACTGGTCCATCCAGACATCAAGTCCCTGCATCTTCATGCGTGGCTCCTACAGACTTGGCTATGGATAGGTATGGGGTTTCTCAAAATGTGGCAGATGCCCTAGTGGTTGCCAGAAAGCCATCCACTAGATGTACTTGTGCTATGAAGTGGAAGAGACTTTGCTTCAGGGCTTCCGTAAACTACTTGTTATTATTAAACCCATATCCTGGGTTACACCCCCACTTAAACATATACGTAGAAACAACCAGGGCTAAATGAAAAATGCCGGCCTAACAGTCTTGAAGAACGCAGTTCCTGCTCACTATGTCCGCCTGCCCTTCGTGAACGTCTGTGTCCAATCTGATATTCTTCTGATCCTGAGAACTTGACTTAAGCATGAAGAAGAACATTTGTTTAGAAGGAATTTAATAAGAGTACACATGACTGGCTGATACTCCTGCAGGTTCCCCAGGTAAACATAACCTCGTACATCTCACCTTGAAATCTGTGGTCCATCCATAAAACTACAAGTTATTGTAGAAAAGCATCCAGCACTAGCTGATGAATCCCAGGCTATGAAAAGGCACTGTAGGTGTCCTTCAATATAACAAGCAATGTACACCCATATAAGTATAGCAACATATACCAGTATTGGACAGTATTCTCCAGAAGAGCAAACCGCTCAAGGGAGAGGCCCTATTGACAATGTTGGAGCTACCAGAAAAGGAAATTATGGTAATTATGATGGAATTTCTCCTTTCTGTATCACTGCACGTTGTCAGTGGGAAAGGTAGTTAATACATATGGGTTCTAAGAAGTAGTACCCATCTAAGTAGGGCAGGAGAGAATACTGTCCCTTATTGTGCCTTAAACATTAAATACTGGATTCATCTATTAACTACTACCATTCCAACTGAGTATTGGATAGGTGCGCCTGCTGGGCTCACAGCAAAACCTCCAAAGTGCCTTGGGGGGCAAACCTAAAGGATTACTCTACCTATTGTTAAATTCTGCCCTTACAGCGCAAGGTGCCATGATCACCCTGAAGAGAAAGCTCTGTCCAGAATGGACCTGTTGGAGTCAAGGGACTTCATTCCTCTGCTAAAGTGAGAACTGGGTCTGCATCACCCTTGGTGCTCAGAACCGAAACAGTAGTAAGGTATTCAGTGAGTAACAAGAAAAAAGGATTTTTCATTCCATTATCCACTTAATCTTTCCCTGATATTAGAGGACAGTATTATGTTGCCATATCATTGTGCCTCAGTGCATCATTGGGTGGTGTATTCAACTCTGAAGAATCCCCACATATAGACTTTCTGGCTCCTGGTCAAGAAACCATTGACGCATGGGACTGTGGAGAGACTCACTGATAACTACCTACTATGCACTCGATCGCACACAATCCTACTGAAGATTTGTAGCATCATAGGTCTTTAGGGCTCGGGCACCCAGGTCTTCTGAGCCCACGATACAAGGGCACCATTTTCTCTCTCTCTCTCTTAATTAACTCAGAATGGAAGCTACTAAGCTAACCACTCCTGGAACCAACAGTTTGAAAACTCCCAGGTTAGGGAACCCTGCTGCTGCTATCACCTCCTGAAGTGTAACAACCTAGCCATTAACTTTGTACATAGCTAAACCAACTAGTACTGGATAACCAAAATCTTCTTAATCACTCAACTGCTGTCAGAGGGGACTCTCCTCTGGCCCCAGTCACTGATAGATGCAACTAAGAAACATAACAAAAAACACTATAAACAGAAAATAGGAAAATTGGTTCGCCCACCAGGACAGGCATCTAATGTCTCCTCTCCTGGCCACTGAGATTCACTGAGGTGTCCAAACACCTGAAGGAGCTCCTGTAACCAAAAACACAACTTTCATCCGACTGGCCTAATGTTGTGCAGACCAAAGTGCTGTACTGCTAGGATCATAGCGCACCCGCTACCATGTGTATATACTCATGGCATTGACTGACCAGATGGCATTCTGTTTTCCTGATGGGATATGCGGATGCTGATGGTCCCTGGCCTGGTCCAGGCAAAGGCCCCCTGTAGTAGAGGCTGACCATCAGAAGGCTCTACAGTAGCCTAAAATATGCATTATACAATGGCAAGAAAGAATCCTGGCTCCTGATTGGTCAGTTGGCCATCACAGCAGGGATGTTATCCTGACATAACATCCCTGCTGATGATATCCTAGAGCACCTTGAGCACTGCTTGCATATTTTCTTAAAAAAATATTTTAAAACACTAAATAAAATTCTTTAAAATTATTTTTTTCTGTATAAAACAACGAGCCATTGTATAATAGGAATAATGCCCTCCAGGGTGGGTGTTGTGCTGGGATAACATCCCTTCTCGGGTGGTGGACGCCCTTGGCTTGGGGCCTCCGGTCCAACCACCCGAGGTGGGATGTTATCCCAGCATAACACCCACCCTCTCAGGCATTATTCCTTTATTAAAGAAAGACCCCCCCCCGAAGAGTAGCCTAAAAGCCTTCTAGCATGCCATACAGAGCAAGACTACCAGAGACTGACCGAATCAGAGACTGAAGATCCTTCAGGCTAGGCCTACACTGTTCGTAGCCACACTGCAGCAGGCTTACCCCTGTGTGTCCTAAGTAAATAGCAGTTCAACTAAATTGGACTTCAGAGAGCCTTCAGGCCGCGACTACATTGACATGGACAACATTGATGGCAGTTCGCTCCTGAGGATCCTAAGTGAATACTGGCTCCTGTCACCAGATCCCTGGCTACCGATACATCATGAGAGTATCCCTTGACAAATTGCTGCGGACATGTCTGACAATACTTGTATGGGCATATCTCTCTCTGGTTCTTAGTGTCCTGCCCCAGTCGTTCTTCCATCAGCACCTGACGACCTTATGTGTAGCCATCCTAATATGTGATGCCCCTCCTATTCCAGGAATGCCTCACTCAGTGACAGAACTTTTGTGATACCATTCAGGACGACAACCGACCACCATGGGGAACAATCCAATGAACCATGCACCCTTGGTCCTTGAATCTGTGGATGACTTTGGAGTCTGCCTGATCAGCTCTTAGCAATTGTGTGTTGGTCAGTCTCTTCTAGAGGATCAGCCTAGAACAGGAAGAAACACTTGTTTTTTCCTAATGACTAGCAGCCGGGGAGGTGTAAGTAGCAGAGTTGCTGTCTGGAACAGGCAAGGTGCAAACCTTGTACACTGTGGAAAGGTGCCACTTCCACCAACATGTATACCTGCTGAAACCTCAAACTCCCCATTACATTTACCATCCACAATCTACTGTGGCTTGGAACTGCCCTTCCTTGTTCCGAACTACTCTGAATGAAGATTCAGTCCTTGGCAATATGCGCCTGATAGTGGCTTGTCACAAAGGGTGCAAAGACTATGGTCTAATGAGGTAGTTGGGCCTCATCTATGAAGCCTGTGGTCTGGTGGAATAGTCAGGACTCAGTTAGGCATCACAGTAGAGGAGGCTGATCTGGACAGCATCTGTAGAGACAACAGCCCAGTATGAATGACCTGCACCAAAAGATCCCACTGAAAAAACTCAGAAGGGAAAAACTTTGTCCGCAGAAGGTGCGAGGGGAGAATGGATCTGACTGCCTGCCCTGTGGTCTTATCTGAGCACCCAACTGGCAGTATTGTGACAAAAGACAAGGCTGCCCCCTTTGCTCTGCATAGACCTAAGCTGGCCTCCGAGTACACTTGCCACAGCCTGGAAAAGGAATCCCCCTAGAACTACAACAGTCTAGCTTAGACCAGAAAAGCTGCAAGATGTCCACCCTGGCCTTTGTCATATCGATCATGTACACAAGGATGAACGGCTGTGAGAGACACTTGCCGGGGCCAAGGAACGTGACACAACACAACACAGGAGCCTCACACCAAACAAAATATAATTCTGATCACTCCAACCCCCTCCCCCAACAGCCCAGACCAGGAAAGCTTCAGCCTGAATGCCCTGGTCCATTTCAGATGTATCACACGCACAGTGGGAGATGGCTGAACCACTGCCCCCACCTTCAGTAGATATAGCAGAATGGGGGAAGGAAGGGCTGCCACCTATTGACACCTGTCAGCCCTCTTCACCTTGGACAGGTGCCGTCCTCGAGATGGCTCTGGCTTCATTTGGTCAGGATATAGTTAAACCCCCTAGTACCATCCTCTTGTCTTCCCGTTGAGGTAGGGGGTCACCTGCTGTCGGAGAATCTGATATGCTCTGATGTGGTGCACCTGGACGAGCCTGTAGGGACCCCTTCCTAACGAGAGGGATCTGAATGACTTGGGTGTCTGCCTGATGATCACTGTTAAGATAATCTAGAGTATTCATCAGAAAAGTGAATCAGATCTGGTATTGTGTAACTCCGCTTTACCACTACCAGTAGTACCACAGATCCAACCCCTCCCCAAACCCCCACTCAATGGTCCAGCTGGGCAAGGCTGAACACACCATATTAAATTTGGTTACCCAGCATGGCCTATATATCCCTTGAACCAAAGGTCTCCTAGTCCTGCTGCATGTCTTAATATTTATTGTTATTTGTCTGCAATAAGCCATGGTGCCACTACGAATACATGAAAAATAAAAATAACAGTCTTGGTTGAACAACCTCAACAACTCCATTTTAGTAAAGGGATATGGAGAAAATCACCGCTGACTGAAATGTAGTCCGACCCCCGGGGTGGGAGGGGCCTCTCTCCAGCTGGTAAGGCAACATAGACACATACTACCATAACACGTCGGATACATACACTGCAAGAATGCAGAAACAGTGTCCCAACAAGTAACTAGACAGAGAAAAATCGACATACCATCAACCAATGCAATGTTAACCACATGTATAATCCCAACAACAAAGCCAGTGCCAGCATGAGTGCCTATAACTTGTACACTAGGACAATGAAACCACCCTAGTACATATTTTCCAGAATTGGGTGTGATGGGAGGAGAAAAAGGGGAGGACTTGCCTGGCTTGAAGCCCCTGATGAGGCCCCGTGGCCCACACGTCACTGAAATTTCCTGACCCTAGGGAGGCCGAGGGCACTATAGACAGTGAAGACCTCTATGGGGGCCCCACCCTGGTTTATAGAAGACACTGATACAGCCCACGGCTACAACCTGGAAGCTGGGACTTGTATGAGGAGCACAAGTGCTACTTATCTGGTCACCCCACCATGGAATCTCTTAAGCTTGACTAACCAAGGAGTTACCACACCTCTAGTTCGCAGGTAAGAGGTGGTCCACTGTCGGGTTGCTGTCTCCAAAATGAGTGTGGCGTGCCCTGCCAGACTGCAACAAGATGATGTAGCTGCGACTTCCCGTAGAGACAGTAGTTGGTAGCTGCCAGACTACTACGCATGAGCAATAGCAAGCTATGTGCTCTGAGGGATAATACCCTGAGCCCTCTGCCAGCCTGCTAAACTGTGCAAATAATCATGTGTCATTCCTCTGCCAGGCCCATAGCAGGAGAAAAAGTGGAAAACATCTTTGGAAAGGCCGCTTCTGCTGAGCAGCAGAAGGCTGCACATTGACAAGCAGCTCATTCTGAGCAGTAACAGGATGCATGTCGGGAGTGAGGTCCTGCTCTCCCAAACACCAGACAGTGGAGGTTGCAGGCAGACTTCGGACATCACACCATCGCATGACCTCATTACGCTGAGGTACATCTCGTGTGCACGGTGCTGGTGCATGCCACGTGCATGCCCTCTAGAGGGGTGCCCAGCGTGAAACGTAGAAATGGCAGTTGGCAAATGGCCTGCTCGACAAAAGTCCATGAAGCACCCAATGCTGCCAGAAGAATGGCGGTTGTCATAGGAGCCATTGTTTGTCAGCAGCCAGCTGAACAAGGGCACAGGTAGAAAAGGGACACACAAAATGCCTAGAAAGCTGCATAGAATGACTACTTTCACTGTCACCCGACTTTCGGCACTTTCTGAGCATAGTATGGGGGGCACTGCAGCAGGGGTTGCTGCTGTACTGGGTGCAGCTGGCAGTATTCCACTGTGTGCTGTTGTGGCTTAGGGGCCTGCTGTATTGATGGATGGTACTTTGTCAGGGGAGGGTTCTGCATAGCAGCTGCTTCTGGGTGAGCAGGATTGGTTACTGTTGACTCCGGCTGCATGTGCTGCTTTGACAGAATAGTGGACCACTTCTCCCTGTCTGTTTTGGATGGGGACCAGTAATTTTTAAGGCTGGTCTCTCAACGATGGCCCGTAACAGACATGATCTCACAGAATGCCAGACCCGCCTCAGGCAGCAGATGGGCTACAGTGATTCCTGTACCACTTGCTCAGTTCAGCATCAGTAGATATTTGGGACATCGTGTCCCTGAGGTAAATTACCCCCATTGGCTGGTTGCCATACCAGAATTGCTGTTTGTCAAGCACGCATTGTGGCATCTTCTTGGGATGCAGATAAAAAGCAGGTGGATTTGGTGGACACTTGGAGACATAGCCTTTAAACAGGGCAGCCAGGCAATCTGGATTCTGGGGCTGGGCCAACATAATACCCCTCAGAGCATCTTTATTTGTCTCGTTCACTTACTTGTGATTCTTCATATACTCCTTGAACGTTAGGCAAATATACTGTTTTCTCTTCCTCATTGGTATCCACTTTGAAGGACCACTGGTTCAATTTAGTCAAACCCTCCCATCCACATCATGCTAGCCCCAGCTGCAGTTCGAACCAGAATCTGTGAACTAAGTTGTATGTAGAGTCTGGACTTAGCTTTTAGCATGTTCGAATCTGGCACATATCACTATCAGTGATGCAAGGGTGGTGTGCTGCCACATCCTGCCCTGATCACTGGTACTCTTTCAATACTACCACAGATACACTACATTATTGGTTGCTCGGAACTCGGGATCACTCACAATATTAATATTGCGGTTCAACTCAACACTGTTCAAATGCATATTGAGCCCTGCTCTCCTTTCCATCACTTGTGCAGACAGAGCTGTAGAATTGCCTTAGCATATGGGCTGTCAGTGGCTGGGATCGAACTGAAATCCACTGTCTGGCATGTTGAAGTGAGACAGTCTGTTAGCACATTTACAGCCCACGTTGTATTCTTGAGGGTGTTTTTGGCTAGTTTTTTTTTCCTTCTCCAGGTTATCTTACTCAGTTGGGCTGAGAGAGATGTGGCGGCCGAACAGACCTGCCTTTGGTATCCTGGGAGTGCTACTGTCATTTTTTCCTCTTTCCTTGGCAGGAGCGCTGCTTGCTGTACCAGGACTTCCAAACTGTTTGTCCAGTCCGTGATGGAGATCGTGCTACAGACTGCAACATTTACTATATACCACTGTGTCGTTATTTCATGATCTTCAGGGTCCATCTGCTGCTCTGTTGAATGACCGCACTGCCGTGCTCTTAGAGGTACTCACGCTTTCCCTACTGTTGTGGCTGACAAAAGTACTGCCATTTGTGTCCACAACCATGGACTACTTGGAAATTAATCCATGGTCAGATGACAGCTGTCGGGCAATGCGCAAGTCCCCTCTGCAAGAGCCATGTTACAAAGGGATTTGAACCAGATACGAGAGAACACAAGTGGGAAAAACAAAAGGGAATGCTAGAGACAATGCTATCAATGGAAGAGGGGTCACACCAGTGAAGAGAACCGAAGAAAAAGCCTCACTAAACAGCCACATATAGCACACTGAATGGACTATTGAGCCATAGAAGGACATGAAGTATAAAAATATTTATTAAATCATACTCGCATAAAGTACAGATTTGCAGAAGTGCTGGTAAATGTTAGTTACTGCCCCCACAGGAAAACCACCCCACAGCATTTTACTTTACTACTGAGCTTTATCGAGGGTGCTAATACATTTCAAATGTGGCGCTTAAAGGAGTAGTCCACTCATTCTTGCAAAAAACATATGTTGTGCAGAGTGTTTTGATTTGTATGTTAAATTGTTGTGCGTCCTTCCCTCTGTCTGCTATAGTTTTTCCTAAATTAGCCTGCTAGCTTTAGGGTAGTTTTACGACCCCTGGAGATCTCCATATGAGACAGCTTAATTGTATTCCTTTGTCCTACAATGCACCTTGTTTCATATGACAGTGATGTAGCAAAGACCATAAATCCAGCAGAAAGCATTGCTTTACAATCCGTTCATAACAGTAGAGATGGCTATATTTTAAAATCTATAAAATTCAGCTTAATGACTACCCTCATCGTAAAGGTCCTACTGTCCTGAAGAACTTTGCTGCTGGTAATTTTTTGTGCAGCTTGTAAAGCTTCCAAGATATTTAGTTTGTTTGGCATGTGTGTGCTGAATGTTGGGTCTCTGCTACATCACAGTCACATGAGACAAGATGCACTGTGGGAACAAGGAATACAATTAAGCTGTCTCTGGTGAAGATCCCCAGGGGTCATAAAACTAGCATAAAGCTAGCAGGCTAATTTAGGAAAAACTCCTAATAGCAGTCAGAGGGAAGGAAACACTAGAACTTCACATACAAATTAAAACACTCTACACAACATATATTTTTTGCAAGTTTTGGGTGGACTACTCCTTTAAATAACCCTGTACTATGGCATCACTATTGCAGTCTAACCCAAAAACTCCTGCAAGATAAGTGACATTTACATAACTGTTAAATATGTGTACAGATATATATAAACCTGTATCTAATACAATAATTTATACTAAGCTAATCAAAAATACAATTAAAAATTGGTGTGATAAAAGCATGCCACGGATTCTCATCTTAATCTCCACAATGTACTTGTAGATATTGTTCCAAGTATCCCAGACAGTTTAAATTCCGGTCCTATATTGAAGTACTGTACATATCTCAGAGAATTCCTACTCTGAAGTCCAAGTGGAACAGACAGAAGCTTAATACCATCTTCTTTTTTCTCCTTTTTGCAGCTGTATTTGCAAAGTTCATGTCGGCCACAGTTAAAGGGACAGTACTGCAGTGAAGCTGTCACTTTTTGAGACTCCATCGAGAAATATGTCAGCACATAGGTCTAAATAATCACTTTCCATAGAGAGAATACAGAAAAATAGTTTTAGTGAATGCTCCATGATCCAATTAGGAATTCGTTTTTTAATCATATTGTGATGTACAAGTAATTTATTGATGATTTGTTTATGTGGAGAGGAACCTCTGAAGAACTGAATGAATGTGTGGAGTATTTGCATGCATCAACATTCACAGTTAATGTGGTTAGAGGATCAGTAACATTTTTGGATCTTATGCTAACAAAGAAAAATGGTAAATTAGAATCGAACCTTAACCGTAAGGAAACTGATACAAATTCCTTGTTGCTGGTGAGTAGTTGCCAGCCAGGCCATCTTATAAAAAATATACCCACAAGACAGTTTTTAAGTGTCTGCTGAAACTGTTCTAACCAGAATAGTTTCCAAAAAAGATCAGGGGAAATAACAGATTTAGAGAGAGGGAATACAAGAACATAGATACATGGGCAGCAACAAAATGGGTGTGTAGCCATGAAAGAGAAGGACTTTTAGTTATTAACGATGGACAGCAGGGGGAGGTGCAAAGGAAAGGTGTGAGAGTTATGTATAGTACAAAATACACCTCAGAAGCAGTTAGGAGCAGAGAAGTTAAAACACAGAACTGGGAAATTTTAGAAACTGATACAGTATTACATCAAGTACTGAGGGATAAACCCCAGTTTGTGTTCAGAAGGCCACAAAATCAGGGGGACATACTAACACATTCTCTCCAACCGTATACTCAGGATACAAAAACCATCCTGGGAGGTAGTCCACCAGTTGGCTGCACACCTTGTGGTAGGTGCAAGTTTGATGAATTTATTATCAAAGAAAAAAGTTTGTATATCCTCAAACCAACAAAACATAGGAATTAAGGGGATTGATTATTTGTAATACACCAGGAGTAGTTTTCACGGCAGTGTACAGTTGCAAGGCATGTTACATCGGTAAAACTGTTCGCCCATTCAGGATACAGATAGGTGAACATATTAGAAATGTTGAAGGGGGAAATGTGAAAAATGCACTGGCAGCCCACATCAGAGTCACACAAGTCATTGATAGCCATGGTTGGAAATTTCTGGGGATAGAAGTTGTTAGATTTGGCCCCTTTGGTGGATGTTTGGATGCCTTACTGATCTACCACGAGGCATATTGGGGGCATAACAAACCCATGCTCTGAATGACAGACTTGACTTGGCTGTGTTTTTGTAAGGAAGGTCAATGTGAATATTTATGAGTTTGGGAAAAGGTTCAGGTTTATAGTTCTGTCCACTAAGAGATGATTTACTAAAACTGTTTTTCTGTGTTCTCTCTATAGAAGATGATTTTTTGGACTTGTGCCAATTTCTTCTTGATGGATTCTCAAAAAGTGACAGCTTCAGTGCAGTACTGTCCCTTTAATTGTGGCTGACATGAACTTTGCAAATAGAATGGCAACAAAGCAAAAAACAAGATGAAGTTAAGCTTCTGTTTGTTCCCTTTGGACTTCTGAGTAGGGAATCTCTTTGAGATATGTACTTGGATATATGGTCAAACATTTATAATGTCTGGGATATTTGGAACAGTATATGTGGGGACATTGTGGAGATTAAAGGGACACTGTCAACCCCCTTAGATCTCAAAGTTTCCCTAGTTTAAAAAACACATTTTATGATTGTCAAGATTCTGTGAAGATTGCTGATGTAACTGGTAGTTTGATTTTTGACTTTTTTTCTTTTCTTTAAAAAAGTGAAAAACAGACTGCTCACCATACTGGTGTTACCACACAAACACAGGTTTGTTTACATTCCTTGATCAGCTCCAGTTGCATCTTTCCTGGAGATGGGAACACCCACAACACAGTCTAGCCCCTTATGATATAGTAGAAGTTCAGGAGGCTACTGGTTCATGAGTGACTACACTGTTTGGGTGTGTTTCTGATGCTTAGAAAGTATGCAGTAAGAACATATCCAGGGTTGTAAACAAAACAAGATTGTTTATAAATATACATTAGCATGCATTTCAGTTCTACTAAACAAGGAGACAGACAAAACAAACAGCAACATCAATGAATTTTGGAGAAAGTAAGCAATCATAAACTGTAGGTTTTTAACTAGAAATAATATGATGTAAAACAGGTTGACAGTGTCCCTTTAAGAAAAGAATCCATGGCATGTTTTTGTCATCCCATTTTTTAATTGTATGTTTTTATTAGTTTAGTATAAATTATTGTATTAGCCATTATGTTTATACACGTACACATATTTATTTATTACTTACGTAAATGTCACTTACCACGCATGAGTTTTTGGGCTAATTGTAATAGTGATGGCGTAGTACGGGGCTATTTAAGAACCACATTTGAAATGTGTTAGCATCCTTGTTAAAGCTCGGTGTTAGAGCGAAATGCCATTGGACGTTTTTTCTGTGGGAGCAGCACCTGATACTTATCAGCACGTCTGCAAATTTGCACTGTATGTGAATGTGATTTAATATTTTTATACTTCATATACTTCCATGGCACTGAAGTCCATTCATTGTGCTACATAGTGGGGTTTAGCAAGGCTAGAGACACCCTATCGGGAGTAAGGGTACATAAGTAGTTTCTGGTATCACAGGGAGAACAGAAATTGGGAATCTTCCCTTGTCAATCTTCACCATTCATTACTTCCTGGGTGTATAGCCGGGCGGCGCACACCCGCCAAACTTTTTTTTAAAAAGTCTAACTAGCGGCACCACCCTCGAGAAGTGACGTCATGCGCGAGGGCGCTAGTAGCGACCGACTCCTCCTCTAACTCAGTTCTGTTTCTCCCGCCGTCGAGGCAGCACCTGTTCGCGATAGCTAGAGTTAGTGCGTAGTTAGGCCGACTCCATTTTTCTACACTCGACGCCTACGGTAAGACTGTTCTTTTTTCTTTTGTATGGCGCCGGGTGTATTTCCGACTGTGTTTAACCTTGTTTATTTCGCGTTATGTCCGGTTCTGGAGCGAAACGTTCTTCTAAGACGGGCCGTGCCCCTATGCGTCGGTGCTCCTGCAGCAAGCATTTCTCCGTCTCGGACCGGCATGACGTTTGCCTTCGTTGCCTGGGACCCAACCATGACATGGATTCGTGCGACGCCTGTTTCTCCATGGACCGCCGTGTCCTAGAAGTCCGCGCGTTCAAGCTCGGCAAAACCCCACCGACCTTCGGGGGACGACGTCGCTCAAGGGACGCCCAGGTAAGGTCTCTTGGCCCTTCCCCCGGGTCCCCTCCCGGGCCTATCTGATCCGAGGAGGAGGGATCTCCTCGTCTTTTCTTGCAGGAGGAGGCCCTTCAGCGGTGTCGAGGCGTCGTGGTCCCTCCCGGGATAGCGGCGCCCGCACCACCTCGGCAGTCACCTCTTGGGGTGCAGGCTCCCGTGTCGAGGCCCTCGGCTTTGGGCCTGGCACCGGGTGGACCCTCGGCGCGCCTTCAGGCGCCGTTTCGGATCGCGCCGTTCGCGGTGCTGGTGATAATCTTGGCGCCGTTTCGCACTATTTTGAATCGGCGCCGCTCGCGCTTCGTGATGAACAGCGCCGTTAAGCGGTGCCGTTTAAGCCTCGGTGCCGATGGACATGGCGGCGCCGCCAGCGAGTGCCGCTCGCTTCAGCGGCGCGTCGGCCTCCCCCTCCCGGGTGGTGCCAGGCCTGCCGAGCCACTGGGGTGTGGAGTAAGCCTTCCTGCTGCCGGCGTGGGGCGGCGTCGGTCGCACTTGGTGCCGGGGCCGTTCGCGGCCCGTCAGCCTCGAGGACCCCTGGGTGGCCAGCATCGAGGTCCTGCTGGTCTCGTCCTCCTCGGGAGGCGATGACTCAGATGTGGACCCATCCTGGCACCCCATTCTTGAATCTGGGTCCTCGGTGGCTAGGGGTACCAGCGGCGCAGCGGGCCCCTCCTCTGTCCCCTTGCCGTCGTCTCCTGAGGGTTCCTCGGCTGGGGTGGCGAGGTCCGGGGGGCAGGCGTGGGGGTGACGGAGGAGGCCCTCTCTGGAGGCCAGTGACAGCTATCCCCGGGTGCTGTTGCCTCCTCTAGGGACAGGGGCGTTGCAGTCGGGAGGAGGCCCTCTCGGAATCCGAGGGTTGAGGGCAGGCGGCGGCTGCCCGGTCTTCTTTAGCCACCTCAGGGGTGGCCAGGAGCAGTGTAGAGCCCCACCCTCCCCCCAGGGTTCTAGGGTGTCCTCTGGCGGCGTGTGTGCGGACTGCCCTTCTGGATCCATGCAGTCCCGGGCGCCACAGGGGAGTTTCTCCCCCAGGGCTCTTCCAGGCTCCACTTCCCCAGAGTTCTGTTCTGCGGCCTGGTTTGATATCCGGAATCCCTCCTACTAGGGCTCCTTTCCCCGGATTCCAGAGCCCTCGCAGAGAGCAGTTGCCTCCTCGGAGGTGCCCCTCTCCCATCTCTCTGCCTTCACCACTCCCGCCTCCCGGGCCATGTCGGTCCTACGGGTCCGTTATCCTGGGAGCAGTTCAGAGGTTCTGCGGTGGCCTTCCCCTCATATGTTAGATACATGCATGAGCGGGTCTTTCGACTCTCCCACCGCGCAGGAATCCTCTGGACATTCCAGTTCCCATCATCCTCGTCTCCTCCTCTGAGGAGAGGACCCTGCTCATCTGTCCTCCGATGCTGATTTCACAGAATATCAGCGTTTCCTCTCGAGGATGGTGAGGGATCTCCGGATTTCCTACATTCGGAGAGACAATACCGAACGGGAGACGCGTGAATTCCTTGGTGAATTCAGTGCCCTGCATCTGGTGGTACCTTCCTGGCCTATCCCCTTCCAGGAGGCGTCTATCCGGTCCTGGCAGTTCCCTGCCGCTTCTTCCCCAGCCCCGGCGGACTGCCAGTGTAGGTATTGTGCCCCCTCTGAGTCTCTAGGTTCCCTTCCCAACCCGTCCTCAGGTTTGGTATACCTGGATACTCCTTCTGGGCGCCGTTGCCTGGCGCACGACCGCCCACCGGATTCGGACTCTCTCCAGTTCGACCGTTGGGGACGAAGAGTGTTCTCTTCTTCTCGTGCGAGTGTATGTATTGCATCACATCAGGCTCACCACGCTGCCTACAACCGGCATCTGTGGTCGATGATGTCCCAGCTGCTGGTATCTATGCCTGACACGGAGCAAACCAGACAAGCCGTTGCCCTCTCCGCGGTGGGCCTGGAGCTGGCAAGACACCAAGCAAGGGCATCTTATGACGCCAATGAGGTGGCTTCCAGGCTTGCGGGGACAGCGATCTGCATCAGGCGGACGGCATGGCTTCGCTCTTCCAGGTTGTCACCCCTGGCCCGGCGTAGGGTGATGCGCTCCGCCTTCCGGGGACCTGTCTTTTCTCATCCAGAGCTAGAGATTTTACAGGGGCTCCATCCGTCTCCTGCCTCGGGAGGCACCTCCTAGCTCTTCTCCCACTTAGGCTTTCTGAATAAGCCAGGGTTTTCTCCTTCTGTTTCTCACCAACAGAAGGCTGGGGTCTTGTTCCCTCAGGGTATGGCCTCTTCCTCCAGGGAAGAGGAGCTTATCTACTCAGGAAGTAATGAATGGTGAAGATTGACAAGGGAAGATAGGAAAATTACGTACCTACCGTAATTCTTGATCTTCTCTTGTATCTTCACCATTCATTACTACCTCCGCCCACCATCCCCTCAGTGGCCTCTTCCTGTGGCTTCTCCACCTCCCGTCTCCTTCCTCTCTCTGCATAAAAAAAAAAAAAAAACTTTTTCTTAAAATATAGGAAAAGTTGCTTAATTTTTCCCAAAAAATCTTTCTTTGGGGGGTTCTAATTTTCCAGAAAAATTACTTACTCTAAGATTCATGGGCCATCTGTGGATTGCATTGGCGATCAGACTGCACAACTATCTCTTGCCATTCTTCTGGCAAGATACCTCTGGGGTTTTTGCCTGGCTCAGGCTATTCAGTTTTGATCCTGCAATTCCGTGTTCCAGATAGTTGCCCTGAAATCAAAATCCCCCCTCTATTCTTGCCTTGCAGAGCAGAGAGCAGGCACGTCTATTCCTTTTTCTTTTGCAAAAAAAAATATATATAATAAATGCTGAGGAACTCTCGACTGTTATAGGCATCTTGGTATCGGGTCATGCATCTAGTCTAAAAATTTTATCTGAAAAAAAAAGGGAAAATAAACAAGAAGGCAATGAGAAGGTAGGCTATCCTTCTCGCTACTTTGCTTATTGGTTTCTCCTTTTAAGTGTCCTCCTGGACAATTTTTGCAGAAAGAGCAGTGCTGACCATATCCGATACCAGCCAACCTAAGCCTTGGCCTGCCTTGGCCAGTCAGTCTGAGTCCCATTTCTATCTTAAGGCGCCTGAAAGGCTTACATTTTCCATTTCTCAACCCCTGAGCAGCGGCTCTCATGCTGCCTGGATTTTATTCTTCCCTCCTCGGGTGTCCTCCAGTTAAAGGCCTTCCGCAGCCAGGAGCCCGAGGTGGGTATCAAGAACAATGGCATGTTGAAGATGAGGACTATGCCCTCCTGAGTCTGTCTAGCGGGTTCGGTGAACCTTCTCTTCAGCTCTATCTCCAGGGATTCTTGCTTCCCCTTTGGTCGAGTCTTCAGCTGTAAGCTAACTATGCTCGTTGGGCATTCTGGTCCCTTCAACATCCCATCTCTCTCTTCTCTTTCTTCTTCTTCTTCTATTTTCTCATTTCTTACTTATCTCTCCTCCCAGAGTCACCCAGGTAAGGAGGCCCTGCAGTCCCTAGGCTAGGGATACTCTTATCTCCTCTGTCCTTCCTCCACCAGGCGTATTCCTTTTTCAGTTCATTCTTCCTTGCTTTGCTATCCTCGGCTATCTTGCCTCGCTATCTATATTCTCTGCTTTTCTTTGCCTCTCCGGCTCACAGAACTGAGTTGGAGGAGGAGTGGAATCGCTACTGTGGCAGCCCCTCGCGCATGGCATGAGCGTCACTCTCGGTGCGTTAACTAGAACTTTAAAAAAAAAAAAAGCTCCCGTGGCGGTGCGCCGCCCCGGCTTACACCCAGGAAGTAAATGAATGGTGAAGATACAAGAGAAGATCAAGAATTACGGTAGGTACGTAATTTTCCTATTCTGTGAGTGGAACAATGCAATGGCTGTGGTGTGGCAGTTTTCCGAGAGACCTTCTGGAGATTGCAATGCTGCCCCATCTGCACACACCTCTCTGGTTTGAGGGAGGTGGGTGCTAGGCTTCAGGCCTAGTTGGCTAGGATTCGGGTGACATATTTTCCCCCCACCCAGGGGTTACCAAGTCTGCCATGGATGCCAGGGAGGAGGAGCAGCTAGATTATGGTGGGTTCAAGAAAAGTGGGGGTGGTGGGTCAAAGGCACACTCCCCAACCGGTATCTCTGTGCAATTCATACACTGTTCTAGTGAGGTGGGACTGCCAGGAAGAGGCACCCGTGGTAAAGGCCCAGGAGGATGTGGGGGTCTTCCATAGCGGAGACCCCAAGGAGGGTGAAAGAGGACCCCAGAGAAGAACGAAGCAACTTCTGGTGGGGGACTCGATTGTGAGGGTGATAGATTTGAGAATAGGAAGGGGGGAGAGAGAGAGGTTAGATGCCTGTTCAGCACCATGGCCCAGAGGGATAGGAAGTGGATCCTGAGGATCGCTAGGGCAGCAGAATGAGAGGCGGAACTGGATGTCATTGTTCACCTGGGGACTGATGACCTAGCTAGGGATGGGGCTGGGATGGTGCAGGGGGAGTTTAGGGAACTGAGGAGGGGTCTCAGACAGGTAGCTCACTCAGTGGCTTTTGCTGAGGTGCTGCCTGTCTACAACAGAGGGAAGGAGAAGGATCTCTGCAGCAGGACCTTCAACTCATGGTTAAGGCAGAAGAGAGGGGTTAGGTTACATTGAGGACTGGAAGCCTACCTGGAGGGATAAGGGTGATGACCTGCATCCATCCGGGAGGGGAACCACGGTCCTTAGTGGACAGTTTAGATGTTACTTTGATGCATATTTGTACTAGCTGAGGGACATGGCAGAAGATATCAGGGAGGCAGAAGCTCACTCCCCATAGGCCGAAGTAAATAGTAGGGAGAATCTGAGAGGAGTGGAATCCCCCAGGGTACAAATTAATGCAGGAAGAATGGTGGAAGAAATGAAGGATGGGAGCAGAACATTAAAAAAAAAAAGGGGGGGAGGAGGGAAGGAAAAAAGGGGGAATAACAAATGCAGTGACAAAACAAAAAAAACTGGAAATCATGTGTGCAAATGCTAGAAGTCTAGGAAATAGGATTCTGGACCTAGAAGCCATCATGACAGAGGCTGACCTGGATATTGTGGCCATTACCGAGTCATGGTGCACTGATAACCATGACTGGGACGTGGCCATACTAGGCTATACTTTGTTCAGGAAGGACAGGGTGGGAAAGAAAGGAGGGGTGTGTGGGACTTTATCTAAGGGAGGGCATAAAAATGATGGAGATGCAGGGAATGCAGGGGGAAGATGTACTGTGGGTCACCCTGGAGATGGGAAATGGAACCTGTGTTCATGCTGGTGTTATCTGCAGACCTCCAGCAGGGGGAAGGAGTTAAAGTACTGATGGAAGCCATTAACAAGATGGCAGAAAAGGGGGAAGTACTGCTAGTGGGGAACTTCAGTCTGCCGGCTGTGGATTGGTGCCTCCTAGCTGCGGCTTCAACTGGAAGAAGGGAATTCCCTTTACTCCCAGCAGGTGGCGTTCCTTAGGCAACTAGTCAGTGAGCCCAATCCGGATGGGGCAGTACTGGACCTGGTATTCGGCAAATGTGGGGGGGGCCACCTGGGGACCAGCGATCACCGTCCATTGTGGTTCAATAAAAGGACGGCTACAGAATCAACCCCCCAGTAAAGCGAGGTTCCTGGACTTCAGGAGGGCAGATTTTGAAAGGATGAGTGAATGCCTCAGGGATGACATGGCAGCATACCTCTCATCTGCTATGAATTCTGCATAGTGCTATGATTTTTACTGTCAGATTTACCCTTGTTCCATGACAGTTTACTTATGTTCCTCATAATGTTAGAGCAGTTTCTGGACATACAAACTATTAAAACCATGAACTAACATTCTAGAAGCATTCCTTAACCCTGAACTTATGGGGCTTACTATTTATAGACCTATTATTCTTTAAAATAAAAAAGTGCTATACATGCTGGCCATTGAATTTTAAGTGCCAGTGCTATGCATTTTAATGTTGAGAAGTATGCCTGCGGGCATGTGGAGGGTGACCTGGTTGAGGTGGGGGAACAGTAAGGGAAATTAAAAAGGGCCATGAAGACAAAAACCAAGAGGAAAAAGAGCCCGCTATGGTTTATTTATTTTATGTATTTATCTGGTTCTCGAAAGAGGTGACGGAAAAGGTAACAGTTAACAGGGTGGCATTCAGAAGGTAAAAGGAGACACAGAGGGAGGAAGACAGGGAGGCGTATCGGGGAAGCGGGGAGAGCAGTAAGGAGTGGAAAGGTGCAGACTGCACTGCCCAGCCTCAGCTCCCTCCCCCCGCCCACCGTCTCTTAGCCTTGACCTTTTCCCCCTCCTTCTCCTCCCATGATGACTCGTCCCCCACCTGCTACTGCCTCTCTCTGCTCTCCTCTACACGACTGACAGTCATTTAAGACTGCTTTTCCCCTTGCCCCTCACAGCCTGCATCTTGAACTAAGGTGTTTATGCACTTATCTAAGCAATGCACTGCACTCTAGTAGTGCAGAGATGTTCAGATCACATCCTCACTGTTATAATGATTCTACACTCTACTGTAAAAAGCTTGAAACCATGCCTTCTTGTGTCTCACCCTGTTGAATTGAACTGTGTTGTGTGATATTGTATTGTATTGCATTGTTTTATTCTTTTGTATTGTAATTGTATTGTCTACTGCCTGACTTGGAACCTTTGTAAATGAGCCTTTGGCTCAAAGGTACTAATCCAAATCTGAAATAAATAAGAACAGCCGAAGTAGTAGCAAAACAGGATAAGAATTTTTTTTAGGTATGTAAGCAAAAGGAGAAAGACCAGTGGTGGGATTGTAAGGTTAAAAAAAGGGGGGAGACTGTGCAGATGGGGAACAGGAAAAGGCAAACATCCTGAACAAATACTTTTGTTCAGTGTTCATACAGGAAAGAGACAGAGGGCCACAAAAATGTAACGGGTACATGGGAGGGAGAAAGGTGGACACTAGTCTGTTTTCAGGAGACAGTCTGGAAGGGACTCACTAATCTGAAAGTGGACAAAGTATTGGGTCCAGAGAGGGTCCACTACCAGCTCATTTGAAACAGGGTGGTCCCGAAGGACCAGAGGAGAGCAGATGTACTACTTTACAAAAGTGGTTAACAGGGATGGGGCTGGCAGTTATGGACCTGTCAGCCTGACTTCGGTGGTGGGAAAGTTCATGGAGTCACTGCTGAAAGAAAGGGTAGCAGAATATCTTGAATCCAGTGGGTTTCAAGACCCGAGGCAACATGGATTCATTGGGGGGGTTGTCATTCCAAACAAATGTCATACTAGCTGAGGGTGGAGCGATGGATGTATCCTACCTGGATTTTAGTAAGGTGTTCAGCACTGTTCCATGTAGGTGACTAGTAAACAAGCTGGGTAACTTAGGAGTGGGTTCAAAGGTGGTAAACTGGGTAAGAAATTGGTTAAGGGATAAGTGACAGAGGGTGGTGGTAACTGGAGTTCACTCCGAGGAAGGGAGTTTGACCAAGCGGGATGCCTCAGGGATCGGTGTTGGTACGGGTCTTCTTTGATGTCTTTATAAGTGACATCGCAGAGGAGCTGACAGGGAAGGGCTGCCTCTTTGCAAATGACACCAGACTCTGCAATAGAATGGACACTCTGGCAGGGGATGTGGAAAGGAAGAGCAGTGACCCGAGAGAACTCAAGGAGAGGTCAAGGCTATGGCAGCTAGGTTTCAATGTGAAAAAGTACAAAATAATGCACTTGGGTCACAGAAACCCAGAGGCAGAGTACAAAATGGGGGAAGGGAGGGTACTGACGACCACCAAGCAGGAAGGAGACCTGGGGGGATCATCTCATATTGGATTACCTAAAGGAGGCCAGGCAGTACAACAGTGCAGTCAGGAGAGCTAATGGAATGCTGTGGTGCATAGGGAGACGTATCACTAGCGCAGAGAGATAGTTTTGCTCTGTATAGATCGCTGGTAAGACCCCCACCTAGAGTACCATGTCCAGTTCTGAAGATCACATCTCATGAAGGACATAGACAGTGTGGATGCGGTCCAGAGGAGGGCAACCAAAATGGTGCAGGGTCTGCATCAAAAGCCCTAAGAGGATAGATCAAAGGACCCAAATATATACACTCTGGAAGAGAAGGGGGGGGGATATGATGGAGACCGCTAAATACCTCACAGGGGGTAAACAAGGTACAGGAGGGAAGTATTTTTCAGAAACAATTGTGCTCAAGAACAAGGAGACATGCTATGAAGCTGGAGGGGGTAGATTCAGGAGAGGTGTGAGAAAGCATCTATTCACAGAAAGAGCGGTGGATTCCTGGAACAACCTTCCAGCGGGGGTGGTGGGGGCAAAAACAGTAGTGGGGTGCAAGAATGCATGGGATAAGCATAAGAGAATCTTAGGGGAATGGACCAGAGATCAATCAGGATCTGCATTGATACGGTAGGTAGGGAAAACTAGGTGGACAAAGTGGTTCTACAAACAACATGAAGTTTTGCTGTATTCTGACAGTATGCAGTATGACTGACTGATTCAGCTGCCCCGGAGAACAAAGAATTAAACACTATGCAGATGCATAGAATGTTGAGCTTGAGCTCGGTTTTCAAACCACTGTCCTCGGTACATTTTGTGTAACTGACCACAGGCGAGCAGTGTAAAGAATCTGAAGACGCCTCGGAGACTGCTTCTCAACTTCTTTGGTTGAATTTCTAATTTCGATGTTTTTTCAATCTACTGTTTATTTCTTTTGTTTATCAAATCTCTGTCCTGCGGTTATAAGTTAAAGTAGTTTAGGCTGAACTTCATTCTGGTAAGTCTTCGGTTTCTAAATGGTTCTCCGTGACCGGGTGGAAACCAAAGATATTTCTTTTCTTTTCTTGTGGTAAAGTACTATTTTAAATTCTATCCTACTGTCTGTTGGGGATCCAGTTCAAACTTTGACTAAAAACTGAGACTTTTCTTTGGTTTTTAGCATAGGCGCTGAACCACTTGCTGCCTGAAACTTTGTCTCTCTTTTACCCGACCTGACTAAATCCATCAGGGTAAATACATTATATTATTTTAACTTTCTTTATTTGGGCCCAACTAAGAGATTTTTGGTTAAAACAATTCTAATTGCATTTGCTTAACCGGCCTAATTAGTGAAGGTTATGTCATTTAAACCCAAGAGAAAACTGGTCCCACTGGTTTTCAACGCTGCACTGAGTGCAAGGAGCAGTTTGCTAAGGCTGATCTGCACTTGATATGTCTGTATTGCCTGGGTTTTGACCATTTGCAATCAGTCTGCGAAATTTGTAAGAATTTCCCTCAATCTGCTCTAGATAGACATTTGGGTAAACTGAGGGATAGAATGGAGAAATCCTCTGACGAGTCTGGCCCTGTTAAAAAGAACATTTTGAACCAGCAACCAAATGCTCGGACCAGGGCGAGTTCTCTCCTGGTAAAAGGCAAGCTTAATCGATCCCTGAAATGGGCCCAGCTAAAAAGACCAGAAAAAGTGGTTTGGAACCGCGGAAGCAAGAGGTTGCAGCTCCAACCACCAAGGAGATCACAAAAGCGATATTCATCGTTCAGTGTCTTTAGCCCAGTTGAGGTGAACCGATTCAACGACCGGTTGCACATACCCTGGTTCATGCGCCTGTCGATTCGGTTCCTTCAGGCCCTCTGGATCCAGAGTATTATGATTCTGAATATGAGGATTACGATGAAGAGGAGAATGAAGGAGAACCTGTTGAGCCTGAGGTTTCTCCTGAGCATCCTCCATACATTTTTCCTTTATGAGACAGATAGAGACTCTGCAGCTGTCTGTCCAGGAGACCAGACAGGAGGAGGAGGAAGAGGACGATTACAGGGAAATGATGGATCTCCCTGTCTCCAAGGGACTCATGATTCCTATCCACAAGTCCCTCAAGAAACAGACTTCTAGGATCCTCCAGACCCCAAGTTCTTTCCTCCCAGTGGATAAGAAGATGGATAGAAAGTATGTTTTGGCTGGCAGTGGCACTGAGTTTCTGAGTAGCCACTGCAGTCATGTGGGAGTTGTTCAAGCTGCAGTTTATGAAAAAGCTGGCATCCCTCTAACCTCTCATCCTTCTGATAAGGACTCAAGAAAAATTGATTCCTTAGCTAAGAAGGGGTACCTATCTGCCTCCCTGGGCATCAGGCAGGCATCCTATATGGCCTATGCATCTAGGTAGCAGAAGTCTCTCTGAGAGTCACTGGAACAGCTAGCTAAGAAGGCTCCTCCTGAGCTGGCAGTAGACCTTAAGGAGTTACTCAATAAAGGGGTCCAGTCATCCAAATGCCAGTTCCACATGGCAGTGGATGTTAATGATACAGCCTCTCGTTCCATGGCTTCTGCCACGTCTCGCGGGAGGTTCTCTTGGCTGAGGTGTACTAACCTCATATAGCTCAGTGGTTTAAGGCTCTGAGCTGCAAATCTGGAGACCTGGGCTTGAATCCCACAGCCCGCAC
This sequence comes from Neoceratodus forsteri, assembly GCA_016271365.2. Taxonomy (NCBI): domain Eukaryota; kingdom Metazoa; phylum Chordata; order Ceratodontiformes; family Ceratodontidae; genus Neoceratodus; species Neoceratodus forsteri. The sequence goes on along the minus strand of CM057456.1, from coordinate 1,777,644,478 downwards.
TTGCATACTGTGTGACCCTAAGCAAGTCACTTAACTTCCCTGTGCTCCCAGATCACACCTGTAAACAAGCTTTCAGTTTAGTGTGCTATTCCTGGTTAAACAATTGGAAGAAAAAAAAAAAACACCTTTCCCAGGACACAGAACAGTGCCATTGTTTGAGCAGTTACCATTTTTCAAACTTTGTAGTTTTTACAGATTGTCTTATGGTGACTGTAACGTGTCAGTGCTTTTACATTTAGTAGAATACATACTGTAGCATAGGTTAGTTAGATGGTCACTGCTCTCCTCTGGTCTTCAGCTATAAGATTGCTGTAGGAAGCATAACCTTACTGCAGAGTTTGAACATTCTGAATTTCCATCTGTGGGTCAGCACCTCAGTGTTGAGATGATACAACTTGTATAACCTACTAGTACACCCTCTTAAAGAAACATCATTACTACGGCAAGTGATTTTTTTTTTCTTCATCCTTTTTGTAAAGAAGTTCCTTTAATCCCTCCTGAAGCTTCTCTCCACCAGTTTCCATCTATAGCCTCTTGTTTCCTTGCCCACACTTTTTTTGAACAGGGCACTTCTGTCCGCTTTATTTCCCTTAGATACTTAAAGGTCTCTGTTTTATTTCCTCTCCCTACTGGCCTCTAGTTTATAGATATTGAGAATCTCCTGCCTCTCCTCATACATCTTTCCCCGTCTTTAATCTTCATTGTAGCATTCCTCTGGACATCTTGCAAGAGGTCCCTATCCTTCTTCAGGTGTTGCAGACTCCTGAACTGTGTACAGTACTCTAGGTGAGATTTCACCAAGTAACTGTACAAGGGCAGAATCTCCTCCTTCCTTCTGCTAGCAACCTCCTCCCTATGCAACCCAACATCTTATCTTTTTTTCCCTGCGGCCTTCTTGCATTGGGCTTTAGACTGTCGCTAATAATGATCTCTAGGCCACTTTCCTCTGATGTGTTCTCTACCCTCACTCACCTAACAAGTACTGCATTTTTGAATTTCTTTTGCCTCTTTGCATGATGTTACTCTTTTTGGCATTGCATTTGAGTTGTTATATCTTGGACCACTGTTCCGGTCTGTCCAGATTTGTTTTCATTCCACATATTCCCATCTCTGTACTCATCCCTGTCACAGATATTGGTATTATCAGCCAAGAGACTGATTATGCCTCAGATTTACCTCTCTAATAACACAGATAAATATGTTGAAAAGGACCATACACAAAACTGGCCTCTCTGATACCCCACTATTGACCCTTCTAACCCCTGAGTATTCCCTGTTGACCGTCACCCTCTAAGTCCCCCCCCCCCCCAAGCCAGTTAGTAATCCACCAAGTTAATTTTTCTCCCATCCTCAGATACCTCATCTTTTTCACAAGTCTCCTATGTGGCACAGAGTTGAAAACTAAAGTCCTGATATATCATGTCTGCTGCTTGGTAATTATCAGCTGCCTTCATGACTCCGTAGAACTCTATCATGTTTGTCTGGCATGATGATCAAATGCATTATTGGAGTGCCAGAAAACTAAATTAACATTTACCATGTACCTTTTTTCATATTGATTTTCAGGATTTGCGAAAGGCTGCTGTGCTCATTTTTGCAAACAAGCAGGACATGAAGGGGTGCATGTCAGCAGTTGAAATTTCTAATTACCTTACCCTCAGCTCCATAAAAGACCATCCTTGGCACATTCAGTCATGCTGTGCTTTAACAGGAGAAGGGTAGGTGTCTTACTACTATTACAGTTTCAGATGGAAAAGGGTATGTGCATTAGTTTCTAACTTTGTTACCTGACTGATTTTTTACTGTATTTCAATGAACTGGACAAAAGAGGTCAGGTCCCAGAGCACCCAGCTTTTCAAACAACATGAAGTCTTGCTGTATTCTGACACATTACAGTAATCCCCAACCTTTAAACTGCCCCGGAGAACAAAGAGTTAACTTTCTGTGCAGGGCATAGAATGCTGAGCTCTAGCTCGGTTAGAGTCTCTGTCTGGAGTGTTTCAAACTCAAACTGTCAGATTCTTTACTCCGCCTCACTGAACGGTCGCTCCGGAGATTCTGCTTCAGCTCGGTTCGAAAGTCGGTTAAAGTTTCAGTTTTCGTCGGTTTTTTAAACCAAAGAAGTTATCCGCATAGTCGGTTCAGTCTCTGTCTGTGGTGCCGTGAGTACTAGATAGGAATTGTTCTGTTTTTCTGTGTGGAACTTGTAAAAGTGTGACTCGGTTCGGCTGAACTGGCCATTTAATAGTGAAATCTTATGTTTTGTGTTTTTACTTAGTGTGTGGTTACCGGACCTTATTGGTTCTAAAAAAAACGTGTTTTAGTACATTTTTTTCCAATACCCGTGACATGGTTAGGAACCGATAAGGGAGTCTTGCCTGGTGGTTGCCATAAAAAGGGTAAGTTGGTTAGGTTGGCCATGTCTGAGAAACCCAAGGAAAAAAACGGGCCCACTGGGTTTCAACATTGCAGTGAGTGTGGGGAGGTCTTTGCTAAGACTGATCCCCACACCACCTGTGTTTATTGTCTGAGGTTTGACCACCTCAATTCAGACTGCCAAATATGGTAAAAAAAAAAAAAAAATTTCCCAACTCTACCCTGGAAAAGAGATTAGGTAGACTGAGGGAAAGGGAGGCCGAGAAGTCTGCTAACCCAGATGGCCAGCCCGGTTTGGTTCCGACCAAACCAGAAGTAGTGCCCTCTGACCAGGCGATACTACTCGGGCAAAGGAGAGCCGATTCTGAGGGATTGGTTCTGACAAAAAGAAAACACAAAGACAAATCGTCCAGTTCGGATCCAGAGGTTCATGTTCCGACCTCCGAAGTGATAGCCAGAGCTATTCAGATTGTGGAATCGCTCCACCCGGTTCCTGCCGTTCTGGCACCGTCGGGCAGGGGTTTGGTTCGGTTGGTTCCCCCGGTTAAAGATTATACCCTCGAAGATTTTTATGACCCGGAGTTTGAAGTGGAAGGGGAATTTGAGGATGATGATGGTGAAAGTGAGGGTCTGGATGTGCCTGTGGAACCGGACATCTCCCCAGACAGACCTTCAGGTGTTTCCCCTCCTGGGCTTTCTGAGTCCCCTTCTCACTTTATGTTCTACAGAAAGGTGGCTGAAACCCTCCAGTTTCCTATGGAGGAGGCTGTGGAAGATGAAGAGGAGCCTGATTATGTAGAAATGATGGACATCCCAGAGTCCAGGAGACTGTCTGTTCCCCTCCAGAAATCCTTTGGGAAACGGACACAAAAAATCCTAAAGTCTCCTAACACTGTACCTCCTGTGGATAGAAGAATGGACAAGAGGTATACACTTTCAGGCTCAGACACGGAGTTCTTATACCAGCAATGCAGCCATGTTGGGGTAGTGCAGGCTGCTGCCTGTGACAAGGCAAATATTCCCTTGGCTTCACACCCCCCAGACAAGGACTCCAGGAAGATTGACGCCATGGCAAAGAAACAGTACATGGATTCTTCCTTGGGACTCAAGCAGGCGAATTACATGGCCTATACAGCCAGGTACCAGAAGTCCAGGTGGGACAATGTACTGGCACTGGCTAAACAGGCCTCCCCGCAGCTAGCCAAGGAGCTGGAGGCGGTAGCTGCAGATGGGACTGAGGCATCTAAAGTTCAGTTTCATGCTGCTGTGGACTCTAATTATGTGTCAAGGGTCATGGCTACATCTGTGGCTCTTCAGAGGATGGCTTGGCTCAGATGTACTAGCCTCTCGCAGGACACCCAGGCTAAGGCTATGCATTTTCCTGTGGTGGGTAATTCTGTTTGGGGAGCAGATAGAGAATTACATGAAGAAAATGGATGAGTACAGGACCACTTACAGGAGTGCTCAGGCCAAGGAGAGGCAGGCAACTCCTCAAATGCAGCAGTCTAGTGGCAGGGGGCAGGCCTTTTCAAAGGCCTTTTTACCAAGCACATGCCTCCTCTTCCTTTTCTCAGAGGGGGTTCTTCAGAGGGAGAGGCAGAAGGGGGATGAGCAGGGCTGTATCCACTCCTCAGCCTAAAGCCCCTGCCAAGCAGACACCCTGATGGGCCTGCCCGGGGGTCGACTCTCCTATCCCAGTAGGGGGCAGGCTGGCTTACTTTGTCCAGGACTGGATGTCTGTTACATCAGACAAGTGGGTCCTGGAAGTAGTAAGCCAGGGACTGGTTCTCAGCTTCAGAAAATTTCCAAAGATGAGAGCCAGATCTTTTCCACCTGCAAATCTCTCTGAAACCCTTGCCCTAGAGGCAGAGGTTTCTTCTCTTCTAGCCTTAAGAGCCATAGAGAGAGTAGCTACCCTACACTGGGGCAAAGGACTGTACTCCAGGTACTTCCTGACCCCAAGAAAGATGGGAGTGGTAACCCATCCTAGACCTAAGATATCTGAACAAACCTCTTTTAAAACCAAAGTTCAAGATGGTAACTCTGGGAATAATCCTTCCCTCTCTAAGGCCAAGGGACTGGCTAGCCTCCCTGGACCTCAAAGATGCCTACTTTCACATTTCCATCAGGTGCTCCCACAGAAAATACCTCAGGTTCGAGTTGCCCTCAGGCCACTATCAGTTCAGAGCAATGCCCTTTGGCCTAACCTCAGCCCCAAGGGTTTTCACAAAGTGCCTGGCAGTAGTAGTTGCCTTTTTAAGAAGGCAAAATATTTCCATTTTTCCATATCTGGATGACTGGCTAATAGTGGGTCAGTCTCCAGACCAAGTCAAGTCTCACCTGCAAGTACCCAGCAAGTGCTCACTTATCTAGGATTTCTTCTCAGCCTTCCCAAGTCAGTTCTTGAACCAGTCCAGCTTCTTACCCTTATAGGGGCAGAACTGGACACACTCAGAGCAAGAGCCGTTCTTCCTCTAGAAAGGGCAAGGGTTCTTATGAAACTAGCCTCTTCCTTCAGCCTTCAGGTATCTCGACCAGCAAGGCATTTCCTCCAGCTCTTGGGCCACATGGCAGCTTCAACAGCAGTGGTCCAAGGGGCAAGATTCCAGATGAGGGATATTCAATTCCACCTGAGAGCTTTTTGGTCTCAGAGGAAGGATTCCCTTACCAAACTGATCCCAGTGACTCTGATCTTGAGCCACGCCCTCCAATGGTGGCAGGATCAGGACAATTTAAGACAAGGTGTTTCTTTTGCTACTCAGGCTTGTTCAGTGGTCCTTACCACGGACGCTTCTCTTTTGGGCTGGGGAGCCCATCTGGGGTCCCTCACTGCCATGGGGCTGTGGTCTCCCCCCCAGAATCCCTTCTCCATATCAATCTCCTAGAGCTCAGGGCAGTTTTTCTGGCCCTAAAAGCTTTCTTTCAGTCAGTACAGAACAAGGTGGTTCAGGTCAGAACGGACACCACCACCACCATGTTGTACATCAACAAGCAGGGAGGCACTCTGTCCATGGCTGTGTGCACAGAATGCATGAAGTTGTGGTCCCTGGCTTATTCCTTGCAAACCTCTCTGGTAGCAGTTCACCTTCCAGGGAAGGACAATGTGCTAGCAGATGCACTGAACAGGATCTCTCAGGGCCATCACGAATGGTCCCTGGACCCTCAGGTGTTGAAAGTGATTTTTTCCAAGGTGGGGCACTCCAGAGATGGATCTCTTTGCAGCCCCAGACGATCACCAACTCCCTCTCTTTTGTTGCAGACCTCCAGTCTTGGGCTCAGTCCCCCTGGATGCCCTGATTCTGAATTGGGAAGGGAAGTTTCTGTATGCCTTCCCCCCTTTCCCACTCATGTTCAAAGTTTTAGTCAAAATAAGGTCTCAACCTTGCAAAATGATTCTGATTGCTCCAGATTGGGCCAGACAGCCCTGGTACCCCCTGTTGCTGTCCCTAGCAGTCCATCTTCCCCTGTCTCTTCCCAGGAATTACAACCTGTTAACATCCTCTCAGGGGAGGATTTGATACCCCGATCTTCAGTCTCAATCTCAAGGCATGGCTTTTGAAGAGTTAGAGTTTTCAGATCTGCATCCTTCCTAAGGGTTTCTGGATATCCTGAAGCCTTCTCGAAAGCCCTCCACCAGAAAGACTTATAACTCCAAATGGAAGAGAGTCAGTATTTGGTGTTCTAAGAAGCATATTTCTCCAGGTACTGCTGGATTGCCTACAGTTCTGGATTATATGGTCCATCTTAATGGCCTAGGCCTCAGACCAGCTACTGTCAAGGTACACTTGTCAGCTGATTCTGCATTTTTGTCTGTGGGGAAGTCTTCCTCACTATCTTCTCATCCTATGTTCTGTAAATTTTTTAAAGGATTGCTTCACACCGGTCCTCCTTTTAGAGACACTGCCCCTGCCTGCGATTTGAATGTTTGCATTGCTCAACTTATGCAACCCCCCTTTTGTGCCTATGTCTTCAGCAGAGTGTAAGTACTTGACTTGGAAAACTGTGTTCTTGGTAGCCATTACCTCTGCCAGGCGTATCAGTGAATTGCAAGCCCTGTCAGTGGAACCTGATTTTATCTCATTCCACAAGGATAAAGTGGTCCTTAGAACCAATAGAAGGTTATTGTCCAAAGTGGTTTCAGACTTCCATTTAAACCAGTCTATGTCTCTTCCTGTTTTCTTCACTGGTCATTCTTCCTCAGGAGAGAGGAGGCTACACAGTTTAGATGTTAAAAGAGCCCTTAGTTACTACATAGAGCGTACCGAGGGTCACAGGTTTGACTCCCTCCAGTTGTTCCTCACTTATGGAGAAGTGGGAAAGGGCAAACCTGCCACCAAGAGATCTGTTGCCAGGTGGATTGTGTCTTGTATACAATTCTGCTATGAAAAACTGGGAAAAACTCCACCCTCAGGCCTGAGGGCTCATTCCACAAGAGGTACAGCTGCTTCCCTGGCTGCTGCCAGGGATATCTCTCTTTTAGAAATTTGTCACGCAGCCACCTAGAAAACAGTCCATACCTTTACCAAGCATTACTCTGTAGATATCCAGGCTAGGAGTGATGCTCAGTTTAGCACAGCAGTACTTCAGAGCCTATTCCCAAAGTAGGTTCTGTCCCTCCTCCATGAAGGTACTGCTTGGTAGTCTGCAATATGTCAGAATACAGCAAGATTTCATGTTGTTTCAAGAAAAAAATACTCACCTTAGTAATTGTGTTTCTTCTAATGGAGTCTTGGTGTATTCTGACCTCCCTCCCTGCCTCCCCTCTCAGAATCTGTTTTTGGGAAGTTGGTGGGCAGGTGCAGTGTTGCACCCCAGGGGTGCTTTTTGTTTTCACCCTCCTCCTTTTTGTTTGGGTGCTGATTTGTTACTGTTATTTGTATTAGATTGGTTTTTGGTTTTGGGGGTTTCCTGACTTGAGTCTTCCTTGGGAATCCAAAACTTTTTTCTGCCAGTTGGCTAGTGGGAATTTTTATAATGTCAACATAGAATATTTAGTTGGGCTCGTAAGAATCTGACGGTTGGAGTTGGAAACACTCCAAACAGAGACTCTAACCGAGCTGAAGCTCCTCATTCTGTGCCCTGCATAGAAAGTTAACTCTTTGTTCTCCGGGGCAGTTTAAAGGTTGGGAATCACTGCAATATGTCAGAATACAGCAAGACTCCATTAGAAGAAACACAATTACTAAGGTGAGTAATTTTTTCTTCATTACCTATAGTGAGGTTGGTAAAGTGGTAAAGGCAAACCAGCTACAAAGGTATCTGTTTCTTGCTGGATAGTCTCTTGCATTCAGTTCTGCTATGAAAAAGCTGGGAAAATGCCACCGAGAGTCTTAAGGGCACACTCCATGAGAATTGCCTCTGCCTCTGTGGTATCCTCAGGAGGCATCCAATTATCAGACATTTGCAAAACAGCTACCTAGAAAACAGTACACACAGTCACAAAACATTACTCTTTGAACATACAGTCTGGAAGGGATGTCAGCTATGGAACTGCTGTTTTGCGGAACATTTTTCCTAAGTAGGTTCTCGACCCAGCCTCCTAGGGTACTGCTACTGAATCTCTATAAAGTGTAAACATTAAGGGAGTAATTACTGGGGTTGGAAGAAAAATTACTCTCTGTAGACTATAATACTGTTATTTCTTAAAGGAGAACTGAACCTCTAAGTCATTTTCCTCAGTAGCATCTGTTTTTAAGCACTGGTTCTAGTTCTGTGATTCAAACAACATTAAGTCTTGCTGTATTCTGACAATCTGCAGTTAGCTCCAGCCTTTAAACTGCCCCAGAGAGTATAAGGTTAATTTTCTATGCTGTGCATAGAACACTGAGCTCGAGCTTGGTTGAGGTTTCTGTCTGCAGCCCTTTGAAATCCAAACATCAGATTCTTTACTCCGCCTCACTGAACAGTCGCTCCACAGATTTCTCCTTCAGCTCGGTTCAAAAGTCAAAGTGTCTGTTTTAAGCCAAAATTAATCCGAATTTGTTCCACATTGTCGGTTCAGGCTCTGTCTGCGGTACCGTGAGTACTAGATAGTTATTTTTCATTACTTTGTGGGAATTGTAAGTTTGTTCGATCGGTTTGGCTGAACCGATTCTATATACTGAATCCTTGTACTTTATCGGTTCTTAAAAAAACGTGTTTTAAATGTTTTTTTTCCAATACCTGTGACACGGTGAGGAACCGATAAGGGAGTCTTACTGGCGGTTGCTGAAAAAAGGGTAAGTTTGGGTAGGTTGGCCATGTCTGAGAAACCCAAGAAAAAAAACAGGCCCACTGGGTTTCAACACTGCAGTGAGTGTGGGCAAGTCTTTGCTAAGGCTGATCCCCACACCACCTGTGTTTTATTGTCTGGGGTTTGAACTCCTCGATACAGACTGCCAAATTTGTAAAAAAATTTTCCTAAGTCTACCCTGGAAAAGAGATTAGGTAGGCTTAGAGAAAAGGAGGCCAAGAAGTCTTCGGACCCGGATGGCCAGTCCGGTTCAGTTCCAAACCAGAAGGAGTGCCCTCTGACCAGGGTGATACTTCTTCGGGCAAGAGGTAAGCTGATCCTGAGGGATTGGTTCCTACAAAAAGGAAAAGGAAAGACAAATCAGCTGGTTCAGATCCAGAGGTTCATGTTCCGACCGCTGAAGAGATTTCCCGAGCGATTCGGATTGTGGAATCGCTTCACCCGGTTCCGACCAATCCGGCTCCGTTGGCTAGGGGCTTGGTTCAGTCGGTTCCACTGGTTCAGTAATATGCCCCTGAAGATTTTTATGAACTGGAATTTGAGGAGGAGGGGGATTATGAACAAGATGATGATTATGATGGAGCAGAAAGTCTGGATGTGCCCATTGAACCGGACATCTCCCCAGACAGACCTTCTGGTGTTTCCCCTCCTAGGCTCTGAGTCTCCTCCCCACTATATGTTTTACAGGAAAGTGGCTGAAACTCTTCAGCTTCCTGTGGAGGAAGCTACAGAGGATCAAGAGGAGCCTGATTTTTGTAGAGATGATGGACATCCCAGAGTCCAGAAGGCTGTCTGTTCCCTTGCACAAATCTTTTGGGAAACGGACACAAAAAATGTTGAAGTCTCCTAATTCTGTATCTCCTGTTGGTAGCAGAATGGATAACAGGTACACTTCATCAGGCTCAGACACAGAGTTTTTCTACCAACAATGCAGCCATGTTGGGGTCATGCAGGCTGCAGCCTGTGACAGGGCTAATGTCCCCTTGGCTTCACACCCCCCAGATAAAGACTCCAGGAGGATGGATGCCTTGGCAAAGAAGCAATACACGGCATCCTTTTTGGGACTCAGGCAGGCTAATTATATGGCCTATACAGCCAGGTACCAGAAGTCCGGGTGTGACACTGTACTGGCACTGGCTAAACAGGCCTCCCCCCAGCTGGCCAAGGAGCTGGAGGAGGTGGCTGCTGATGTGATTGAGGCATCTAAGGTACAGTTCCATGCTGCTGTGGACTCCAGTGATGTGGCATCAAGAGTCATGGCTACATCTGTGGCTCTTTGGAGAATGGCTTGGCTTAGATGTACTAGCCTCTCACAGGACACCCAGGCTAAGGCCATGGATTTCCCTGTGGAAAGTAATTCTCTGTTTGGGGAGCAGACAGAGAATTAGATTAAGAAGATGGAGGAATATAGGACCACTTATAGGAGTGCACAGGCCAAGGAGAGGCAGGCAACTTCTCAAAGGCAGAATTCTAGGGGCAGGGGCAGGCCTTTTCATAGGCCTTTCTACCAAGCACAGGCCTCTTCTCCCTTTTCACAGAGGGGGTTCTTCAGAGGGAGAGGCAGGAGGAGGATGAGCAGGGCTGCATCCACTTCTCAGCCTAAGGCCCCTGCCAAATAGACACCCTAATGGGTCTGCCCGGGTCGACTCTCCTATCCCAGTAGGGGGCAGGCTGGCTTACTTCGTCCAGGACTGGGTGTCTGTCACTTCAGACAAGTGGGTCCTGGAAGTAGTAAGCCAGGGACTGGTTCTCAGCTTCAAAAAATTTCCGAAGATGAGATCCAGATCTTTTCTACCTGCAAGTCTCTCCAAAACCCTTGCCCTAGAGGCAGAGGTTTCATCTCTTCTGCCCTTAGGAGCCATAGAGAGAGTTCCTACCCTACACTGGGGCAAAGGTCTGTACTCCAGGTACTTCCTTACCCCAAAAAAGACAGGGGAGTGGCAACCCATCTTGGATCTAAGATACCTGAACAAACATCTTGTAAAACCAAGGTTCAAGATGGTGACTCTGGGAATAATCCTTCCTTCTCTAAGGCCAGGGGACTAGCTAGCCTCCCTGGACCTCAAAGATGCCTACTTTCACATTCCCATCAGGTGCTCCCACAGAAAGTACCTCAGGCTCAAGTTGCCTTCAGGCCATTACCAGTTCAAAGCAATGCCCTTTGGCCTAACATCAGCTCCTAGGGTTTTTACAAAGTGCCTGGCAGTAGTAGTGGCCTTTTTAAGAAGGCTGAGGATTTCCATTTTTCCATATCCGGATGACTGGCTCATAGTGGGTCAGTCTCCAGACCAAGTCAAGTAAGACCTGCAAGTAACCCAGCAAGTGCTCTTTTTCCCTGAGGTTTCTTCTCAACCTCCCCAGGTTGGTCCTCGAACCAGTACAGCTTCTTACCTCTATAGGGGTAGAGCTAGATACTGTCAAAGCAAGAACCTTTCTTCCGCTAGAAAGGGCAAGAGTTCTTACAGAACTGGCTTCTTCCTTCAGCCTTCAGGTGTCCCGACCAGCAAGGCACTTCCTTCAGCTCTTGGGCCACATGGCAGCTTCTACAGCAGTGGTCCAAGGGGCATGATTCCAGATGAGGGACATTCAGTTCCATCTGTGGGCCTTTTGGTCCCAAAAGAAGGACCCTCTTACCAAGCTGATTTCAGCGACTCTGACACTGATCCAAGCTCTTCAATGGTGGCAGGATCAGGACAGTTTAAGGCAAGGGGTCCCATTTGTCACTCAGTCTCATTCGGTGGTCCTTACCACAGATGCTTCCCTTTTGGGGTGGGGAGCTCATCTGGGGGATCTCACAGCCCAGGGACTGTGGTCCCCTCAGGAGTCCCTTCTTCATATCAATGTTCTGGAACTCAGGGCAGTCTTTCTGGCTCTGCAGGCTTTCTCTTAGTCTGTGCAGAACAAGGTAGTTCAGGTCAGAACAGACAAAACCACCACCATGTTGTACATCAACAAGCAGGGAGGCACTCTGTCTACGGCCTTGTGCACAGAGGCCATGAAATTGTGGTCTCTGGCTTATTCCCTGCAGGCCTCTCTGATAGCAGTCCACCTTCCAGGAAAGGACAATGTGCTAGCAGATGCACTGAGCAGGATCTCCCAGGGCTACCACGAATGGTCCTTGAACCCCCTAGTGTTGAAAGTAATTTTCTTAAGGTGGGATACTCCAGAGATAGATCTCTTTGCAGCCCAGACAATCATCAACTTCCTCTGTTTTGTTGCAGACCCCCAGTCCTGGGCTCAGTCCCTCTGGATGCTCTGATTTTGAACTGGGAAGGGACATTTCTGTATGCCTTCTCTCCTTTTCTCCTACTGTTCAAAGTTCTAGTCAAGATAAGGTCACAACCTTGCAAAGTGATTCTGATTGCTTCAGACTGGGCCAGACAGCCTTGGTACCCCCCTGTTGCTGTCTCTAGCAGTCCATCTTCCCCTGTCTCTTCCCAGGAATTACAACCTGTTAACCTCCTCTCAGGGGAGGATTTGGTATCCCTATCATCAGTCTCTCAATCTCAAGGCATGGCTCTTGAAGAGTTAGAGTTTGCAGATTTGCATCTGTCTCAAGGGGTTCTGGATATTTTCAAAGCGTCTCGAAAGCCCTCCACCAGAAAGACTTATAACTCCAAATGGAAAAGATTCAGCATTTGGTGTTCCAAGAAGCATATTTCTCCAGACACTGCTGAATTGCCTACAGTTCCTGGATTATGTGGTCCATCTTAATGGCCTAAGCCTCAGACCAGCTACTCACAAGGTACACTTGTCAGCTGTTTCTGCTTTTCTGTCAGTGGGGAAGTCTTCCTCACTATCTTCTCATCCTGTGTTATGTAAATTTTTCAAGGGATTGCTTCATACCAATCCTCCCTTTAGGGATCCTGCCCCTGCCTGGGACTTAAATGTTTGCATTGCTCAACTTATGCAACCTCCTTTTGAGCCTATGTCCTCAGCAGAGCTTAAGTACTTAACTTGGAAAACTGTTTTTTGGTAGCCATTACCTCTGCCAGACGTATCAGTGAACTGCAAGCCCTGTCAGTGGAACCTGATTTTATCTCCTTTCATAGAGATAAAGTGGTCCTTAGAACCAATAGGAGGTTCTTGCTCAAAGTGGTTTCAGACTTCCACTTGAATCAGTCTGTCTCTTCCCTGATTATTCTTCCTCAGGAGAGAGGAGGCTACACAGTTTAGATGTTAAAAGAGCCCTTAGCTACTACATAGAGCGTACCAAGGGTCACATGTTTAATTCCCTCCAGTTGTTCCTCACTTATGGGGAAGTGGGAAAGGGCAAACTTGCCACCAAGAGAACTGTTGCCAGGTGGATTGTGTCTTGTATACAATTCTGCTATGAGAAACTGGGAAAGATTCCACCCTCAGGCCTGAGGGCTCACTCTACAAGAGGTACAGCTGCTTACCTGGCTGCTGCTAGGGATATCCCTCTGTTAGAAATTTACCAAATAGCCATCTGGAAAAATGGTCCATACTGTTGCCAAGCATTACTCTCTGGATATCCAGGCTAGGAGTGGTGCTCGGTTTGGCACAGCAGTACTTCAGAGCCTATTCCCAAAGTAGGTTCTCTCCCTCTTCCATGGAGGTACTGCTTGGTAGTCTGCAGATTGACAGAATACAGCAAGACTTCATGTTGTGTGAAGAAAAAATTACTCACCTTAGTAATTGTGTTTCTTCTAATGGAGTCTTGCTGTATTCTGACCTGCCTCCTCTCTCAGAACCTGGTTTTTGGGAAGTGGGTGGGCAGGTGCAGTGCTGCACCCCAGGGGTGCTTCTTGCACACACCCTTTTTTTATTTTGGGTGTTTTGTTGTATTGTTATCCGTATTTGGATTGGTTTTTGGTTTTGGATTTCCTGACTTGAGTCTTCCTTTGGGACTCCAAAACTTTTGTTGCCAGTTGGCTAGTTAAAAATTTTACAATTTCCACATAGTACAGTTAGTGAGTCTTTGCTCGTAAGAATCTGATGGTTGGATTTCAAAGGGCTGCAGACAGAGACCTCAACCGAGGTCGAGCTCAACGTTCTATGCACTGCATAGAAAATTAACCCTCTACTCTCTGGGGCAGTTTAAAGGCTGTAGCTAACTGCAGATTGTCAGAATATAGCAAGACTCCATTAGAAGAAACACAATTACTAAGGTGAGTAATTTTTTCTTGTTCCCTCTATGTGGGTCATTTAGTAAATGGGAGGAGGGGAGGTTCTGATTTACATGTCTGTGAAGTGCCATTTTGGAACTGTATGATGTACTTTATGTCCCCCTCAGCCACATAATTCTGTACTGGAACATGGAAGCATTGTGTCAACAATGGAACAGTTGAGGAAAGGACATAAACTGCATCATAGACTTCTAAAATGGCACTTAATACCTGCATACATACCTGAAACACTAAGATAACTTAAAAGCCTGTACGGATCAAACAGTAACAGCTGAAACCGGTATTTAAAAATTGGCTTTTCCAAAGGAAAATGATATATAGGATCAGTGCAGTTCTCCTTTAAAGGATCACTCACTATGTTTGCATTTCCTAACCTTGCCTCCCCTCCCTGAAACTGATATAGGTTCACACAAGAATCTATTCTTTTTATGTTTGCTTGCACGCATATGCAAGAAACATGTGCCACCATATGAGAATTCGTGGGTGTGCCTCCCCCACTTCCAATGCCCTGCTGCCTTTTGCAGGCGCGGCCGCACCCTACCAATGAATGTCGGAGCTGTCTATGACAGCCCTTCAGATGCAGTGGCGTACAGTTGAAGGCAAATAAACGCTGCAATCAGCGGTGGAAACGTGTAGGCAATATGCATTCTGCTGCATCGGCAGTATGCGAAGTGCCTACACGTCGGCACTGCACTGAATCAGCTGACATAGCTCCATCCCCCGTAACAAGTAGCATGCTGGGAGCCCACCCCAGCGTGATCATGCGCTCCCCCCCCCCACACACACACACTGTATGGCCGACGGGGGTGCCCAATCCCCCATCAGCTCCGCTCCCCCACAACAGAGTTCCAGGTGCCACACTGGGAGACCACCCCAGCGTGGCAACAGTTCCATAAGGCCGATGGGGGTGCCCAGTCCCCGTCAGCTCCATTGTATTCCCCCAACAGACTTCCAGGTGCCATGCTGGGAGCTCACCCCAGTGTGACAGCAGTCCATATGGCGGGTGCCCCAATCCTGTTAAACCACTGCCCCGAAACAGCCTTCCAGCTGCCACACACTGGAGCCCACCCCAAGCGTAGCAAAAGTCCATCATCGTCTTTAAAAAAAAAACGAAAAAAACATACCCTGTAAGAAAAATCGCTCCCTCGCTGACTGTCTTTACCCCCACCTCGCACCCACCCTCTCAAGCACCCTGCCTCCCCTCACACCCCCACCTCACCCCATATTTGCCTTGGAGGCCAGCGCGACAATTTTCGGTGGACCAGGAACATGTCTGCACTCTTCAAAGCCGACCGTGAGCTGAGGAAATGCCCGTAAGCTGTATAAGGGAATAAATAGGGATCTTATCTGTGTCAGTCTTCACCATTCATCACATATAGGTACTGGCGGAGATCAGGACCCGAGAACCTTTTTTTTTTTTTTTTTAAAAGTAGGCGGGCCGACACAGCATCGGCGCCGCCCTCGAGGCCGAGTACTCGCGTGGCGCTAGGGTTGGCGTTGGGCTGTGTCGACTCCGCCTGCCTACCAGTTCTTCGCTCCCGCCACCGAGGGCGCCTCGTGGAAAGCTGTCTGAGAAGAAAATTAGGCCTTTCAGCCTTCGGTTCGACGTTTCAGTCCGTCGGTTACCTACTAGTTCTGGGTTTTGCCTCCACTCGACGTCGCCTGTAAGATCTTTCCTTTTATTTGAAGTTTTTGCGACGTCGAGTCTGCTTTGGTGTTTGTTTTTCTGTAGGTCATGTCTCGGTCGGAGGGCAAGAAGTTTTCTAAGGCGGGTCGGCCCCCTATGCGTCGGTGCCCGTGCGGCCGAAAATATTCCGTTACCGACCAGCATGACCGGTGTGTCGCGTGTCTTGGCCCACTTCCTGACATGGATTCGTGCGATGCCTGCTTGGACCGCCGTGTCCTCTAACAGCGTGTGTTGAAAGTTAGTGAGCTCTGGCGACTTTTGGGGATAGGGGTTCAAGACTGGCGGGCCAAGCCGCGCTCTCTCGTCCTTTCCTCTTGGTCCCCTCCCAGTTCTATATGGACCAAGGAGGATGGAGCCTCGGCTACTTGTAGCCTGGCCATTGCCGAGGCTCCTTCCGCGGCGCAGGAGGCCCATCCCGCTTTCTCCCGGGAGCGGGTGGGAGGCGGCGCCACGGCAATCGCCCCTTCGGGGGTGAAGGCTCCCCCAGTGTCGCTCCCATGGCTCAGAAGGCCCGGGTTGACGCCATCCTCGACGCCGTCGGTCGGTGCCATCGGGGCCTTCGACGCCGTTCACGGTGCTGTGGGCCCGGTGCTGTGGGTCCTGTCGACGCCAACTCGTCGTCGTGGGCCCTGAATGATGTCGACGCTGCTTGCGGTGCCGTGGGGCTGGATCCGGCATCACCTTTCGCCATGTCTCGCCTCAGTGCCGAGGTTGAGCACGGCGCCGTGCCTGCACGGTTCGGCGTCATAGGGCCTTCAGCATCGGCAGTGGTGCCATCCTCTGTGCGCCGGTGCTCTGGGGTGCCACTTTCGCAGCGCCGAGGAGCCTGCTGCGGTGTCGTGTTGCGTGCCCGAGTCCGTCGGCTCAGTCGGTGCTGCTTTGGTCCTCGGTGACGCTCGCGGCGCCGAGGGGCCTGTGGGTCATCGGCGCCGAGGTTGTTGCTGGGGCTGCCATCTGCGCCGTCTCTGTCCCTGGTACCGCCCCCAGTACTAGTGGACTTGACGGCTCCACGGCTGGCCCTGGCTGTGGACCCTTGGCCCGAGCTGCCCCGGCGCCTTCTGTGAGCCCCGCCCGCGGGGTTGCGGAGGACACGGGTGCCGCCTCGGGCACTGCTCTGGCTGCTGGGCCCTCTGGCAAGGTTGTTTTCTCCCGCCTTCCTACTGTTTGGCTCAGAGCCTCAGACTCTACCTCTTCGGAGTCAGAGTCGGGCTCGGAGTCAGGCGAGCAGTCACACCCTTCGGGGTTGTCTGCGGAGGAGAGCGATCCAGTGGTCTTGTCGACGAGTCTGAGCCAGCCCCCTCCTGAGGAGCGTCAGGTAGTCTCCGAGGTTAGGGTCAGTGGTGCTGACCAGCAGGCAGTGGTGCGTGCCACCATTGCTCTGCAACCTGGCCTTGGGGGTTTTCTCGACCCCTCGGTAGTGGTACCCCCTCCAGTAGTGTGTCTTGATCGCCCAACTTTGGGGCCCATCGAGAAGCCTACAGGAGGGAAGGGTGCTGTTCCCTGGGTCTCCCCTTCGGGGGCAGCCCAGTGCTGCCAGCTACCTAGGCTGGCCCTCTTGAGGAGGAGGAGGACTCTCTCGGACTCGGAGGGGTCGAGGGGTGTGGGGTCGGCATGTCAGCCTTTCTCTGGGGTCCACCCGGGCCCTGGGCGAAGCGGAAGTGTGGATTTCAACCCTTCCCCTTCCGGTTCCTTGAGAGGGTCCCATTCTTTTGAGGCAGGGGACCGTCCTTCTGGACTTTTACGGCCCCGGTTGCCTCACTGGGGGGATTCTTCTGGGCGCAGCCAAGAGAGTACCAACGTGGTTGTACAGCTGTCGGCTGTGGAGTCTTCTGGAACACCCTCCTCGGGTGCTCATGGTCCACTCCCTAGCCCTGGTAGAGGTCAGCCGACTTCTTTTCTCGGCTCTGCCCCTAGCCCTCTGCCGCATTCTCCAGCGCTCCCAGGCATTCTTGGTCCTAGCGGCCCTCTCACCTGGGAGCAGTTCAGAGCGGTGGCTGCTCGGTTCCCTGCCTACGTTAGGGCTATGGACAGCCAGGTTTTTCAACCTCCCCATGCAGCCACCCTCGGAACGTATGGTGACCTCCAGCTCCTCATCCCCCTCTTCTGGAGGAGAGGAACCATCTGTCCACATCTCTCCAGCTGCTGATCTCTCCGAGTACCAGCGCTTCCTCATGAGGATGCTGGAGGACTTGCACCTACTCCCTCTTCTGTTAGCAATCCTGAGCATGTGGCGCACGCCTTTCTAGGCGATTTTGACGAGGCCACCCTTGTGGTGCCGCCCTGGCCTGCTCCCTTTCGGGAGGCGTCCTTGCGTTTCTGGCAGAGGCCCTTCTCCGGAGTTCCTGCCCCTAGGGACCTAAGCCAGAGGTATTGCGTTCCCCCAGGGTCTCCAGGTTCTATGCCTCATCCGCAGTCCGGCTTGACGCATCTGGACACCCCTGATGAGCTTTGCGCCCTCCACCGTGACCGGCCCCCGGATCAAGACTCCTTGGATTTTGATTTTTGGGAGGAGGACCTTCTACTCGACGGTTGCTCCTTTCTATTTCCGCTCACCAGGCCCACTATGCAGCCTACAACAGGTTCTTGTGGTCCGCTAGGTCAGATCTTAGCTGCTTTGCCTGACTCGGAGAAACCAGAAAGCCATCGTGCTCTCTGCACGTGGCCTGAGCAGCAAGGCACCAGCGAGGGCACCTTATGATGCTAACGAGGTAGCTACCAGGGTCGAGGGACAGCGATCTGCACTAGGAGATCGGTGTGGCCTGTCTTCCGTTGTCACCCTTGGCCCGGCGTGGGTATTTGCTCCGCCCACCAGGAACCTACCTCTTCTCCCGTGAGGGCGAGCGGCGTTGTCGGGCAACTTCCTTCCCTCCGGGGACCCCGTCTCGCTCTCCCACCTCGGCCTCCTCAGGCCTGGAAGGTCCCCCCTTAGTGTGTCACCCACTGAGGACTAAGGGACTCTGTCCCTTAGGGTGTAATTAATCAACCCCCTTCGGGGGGCTTGGTACTCACCCATATGTGATGAATGGTGAAGTTGACACAGATAAGATATGAAAATTACGTACCTACCGTAATTCTGATCTTTCTGTGTATCTTCATTCATCAAACCCCGCCCACCATCCCCTGGGGCCTCAGTCTCTGGGTCCCTCCTCTGTGGCTCCCTCTCTTTGGAGCAGGGTAAAGTAGGGACACAGGGGTATTCTCCTTAAGGAGTACAGCTCGAGCTGCACTCCTTCTCTACTGCATGTCTCCACCCATATGGGGTGGAGTTGGTGGTTGCCCTCCTCCTGTTCTCCTCCTGGTTTCCATCAACTGTCAAAAAAACTTTTTTTCACCAAACATATTTCCTGAGAGAGTATTAGTCCCTGTACCCTGTCCTTCTCCAGAATAGCCGACTCTGCTTCTGGGATATTTGCCAGTTATTCTGTGCCTTGAATTCTGGCAGAGAGCTTTGCTACTCCTTGCAGTTCCTATATAATCTGGTGACGGACAAGGGTCTCGGATACCTTGTTACCTCTCTCTCTCTTAAATTTTCTTCCCTCCCTTCTTCCGCTTCCAGAGATTGGGGCCCCTACCCAATCCCCTTAGTCTCTTCTCTTTGTTTCTGTCCTCTCAGTCGTTATTTCTCCTTTTAGTTCAGTTTTCCTTTCCTTTTTCTGTCCCTTGGACTCTCTTGTCCCACCCTCCATCCCTTCCTCTTCCTCTCCGGCGACTCAGAACTGGTAGGCAGGTGGAGTCGACACAGCCTAACGGCCAACCCTCAAGCGCCACGCAGTACGTCGGCCTCGAGGGCGGTGCCGATGCTGTGTCGGCTCCGCCTACCCTTTAAAAAAAAAAGCTCAGCTGCTGGGTCCTGATTCTGGCCAGTACCCATATGTGATGAATGGTGAAGATATCACAGAAAGATCAGAATTACGTAGGTACGTAATTTTCATTTTTTTCAACTTTGATGCATATCTCAGGCATTTTTTGGAATTTTGGCACTAAATTTTCAGCATGGGGTTTTTGGGACCCCTCCTCATGAATTCTGGCACTGTCATGGTGTTAATCGGCCCCAAAAGGTGATATCGCGGTTACTGCACAGAACCACCTTTCAGGACCAGTTTATGAAACAACAGTGTCACAGTTCATGAGGTAGGCCCCCCAAAACCCTATGTTAAAACTTTGGTGAAAAAATTCCCAAAATAAACTCATTTGACATCGTTGTGCAGTTCTTCTTGGCGCTCCATAAGTTCGCAAATTTTTAATATTTTCACTCCTGATTCTCAGCATTGTCAGTTTACCTTACCTCCTTATGAGCAGTACAGCTGTCATTTTTCACATCTCGCCCAAAATGTGCTTCTTCGCATGTAGCACACAATGGTGCAGTCGGTGTGCGAAATCAGTGTTCAGGACAGATTAAGAAAATCACAGTGACACTGTTCATGAGCAGAGGTCTTAAAATGGGTATGTTAAAAATCTGGTGACAAAAGTCCATAAAATGACGCTGTTATGAGCGAGCATTGCACAGTTTCCAGGCACCCTCGTAAGTTCATGAATTTGTAATATTTTCAGTCCAGATTTTCACCACTGGCATTTTTCACACCCTGGCCAAAATGTGTTTTCATACTTCCAGTGCAGAAATGTGTCGTCGCTGTGGGAAATCACTGTTCGGGGCAGATTAAGAAAATCGCAGTGACACTATTCATGAGCGGAGGTCCCAAAATGCCTGTGTAGGTAATCTGCTGTAAAAAAAAAAAAAAAACAAAAACAAAAAAAAAAAAAAAAAAAAAAAACTAATTGCATTGCGGGTATGCTCTGCGCAGTTTCTACACACGTTCGTGACTTCACCAGTTTTTTTTTTTTTGTATTTTCACTGCAGATTTTCAACATTGCAATTTTCTACACCTCCCCATGAACAGTACAGCTGTCATTTTTCACATCCTGTTTGAAATGTGTTTTCACACCTGTGGTGCAAATGGCATAGTCGTATGCAAAATCAACTTTATATAACAAACTGATATTACCACTGTTCATAAGGTGGGGGTCACAAAAAATGTTAAAATGGAGTGAAAATACCATCAACGCCTGAGGCGTTAGGGTTTCCGACCATAGCGCCCCACCCTGTAGAGACTGAGAGGCATCAGGGGTGTGACTTGGGATTGTCGCCTGTAATGCTCATACCATTCCATTCCACCCCCACCCACACCCTACAGCCAGTTAGAGGCATCAAGGTGTGCCTTGGACTCTTCAGCCCCAAACTTCACCCCATTCTCCTATACTGCACCCATCTCACCATATTTCCTGATGAAATGGGGTGAACATAAGGGCCAAAGACCCCAAGACACACTATGACACTTGTCGGAGAGTGTGGTGAAATGGGTTGGCCGTTATGCCTGACGACCCAAAAGCACACCCCAATGCCTGTCAGTATCTGCAGGATGGTGGTGGGGTTGGCTTCAGTTCACTACCTCACTGCCATTCCTATTATGCAGCTCTGTAACTCCTACACTACCAGTGCCAGTAAGCAAACATTTGGCATTGACAAATGCTTGTTTTCACTGAGGTTGTTTGAGCATTGCCACAGTAGCCGTGGCTACAATTGTAAGCTTGTTGTTATCATTTATATGGTAAAGTCTGACAAGTCTGCTTCAGTTTGATGTTTTTTAAAAGTTTCATAAAATAGTTTTTTTCCCCCTAAACTTTTTGGTAACCATTTTTAGCTAGTTTCACTAGCCGCTGCTCCACTCTGGCTCAGAAACAGGTCTGAACAAATGGCCAGAGTGGAGCACGGATGCAGAGTTTGAACTTGTATGCCAAATAATAGCAGTTTGCATAGGCTCTAGTTCTAACCCCAGGAATCGCTCATTATGATTAAACTGATGCAGTCAGCTTCCTGTGTTGAACTTCCTGGAGAGATGGAATTATATACAAATGATGGAACTCTCAATTGGCTCATGCCAATTTCAATCTGCTGCCTTAGCAACTGCTGCACTCATAAGTGCTTCAGATTCTTTACTCTGCCTGTCTAGTAAGGATGTCCCGGAGCGCTGTCCTTGAACTGTCTTCAGAAATAAAGTTATCTGTTTGATAAGTACTCTTTTAGTTTAATTTTTAAATTGCTGCCTTAGAACTTAGCTTAGTTTAGCTTATTTAGTGATTTTAGTAGTATTTTGTATTGTTTACTCGTGGTTCCCTCATGTTTCCTTAGAGCTGAAGGATCCATATGTATTTCTGAAGTTTTTACTTCTGTTTGTGTAAAATCTTTATATCGTGATCAGTTCCTTGAACCATTTTTAGTTTTATTCTAATTTAAGTTCACTTTTGGTTTCCTTTTCTTGCAGGAACCAATTTACGCTCGGTTCTAGGAACCGTTAGCAGTTATTTAAATTAAAAAAAAAAAAAAAAAACAACCTCTGGTTCCGAGGTATTGTAAACGGTTTTGTTTGTTGATCTTTTTTGTCTAGATCAGTGTCAGAGATTCATAGTGATTAAACATAAAAATCGCACAGGACCCACTGGTTTTACATATTGTGAGTCTTGTGGGCAAGTTGTGGAAAACGCAGATAGACACGCTACATGTAAGCAATAATACTTGTCTGGGTGGGTGGTATTGGGAAAGACCGGACCGCCCAAGGGTGTAATGAGGTCCGTCGCTGCAGGCAGAGTGCCTTATAGCCCCTGGAAGGTCGGGTATTATTGCGCTTAGAAAATGGGCGTCTGTGTCATGTTCGATTAGGTAAAAAAATAAGAGGGGAAATTAGTTTAAAATGAATAGAAACAATAGGAAAAAACTGTTGCTGGTAAAGTAGTCCCTCTCTTTTTCATGCTGTTCCATCTTGTGTTGCTCCTCCCCAGAGAGCCATTCTGTTGCAGTTAAACACCCCCCACACACAACTTCCAGATAAAAACACAACCCTAATACCCACCCTCCATGCGTGGCAAACTACAGTAGTAGGCACATTTAAAAAACAAAAAGGGTAAAACAGAAAATGAAAGGAGACTTGTGAAGTCTTGTGGTCCTTCCCTCCCCACCCCCACCCCACCCCCAATCAGCAGAATCAGGACGAGGAGCAGTCGCTGGACTTTCAGTGAGTAGAGATGGAGGAGGGGCCAGAATACCAAGACTAATTAAAGAAAAAAGTAAGCCTGTGTAATTGTGCTTACTTTTCCTGTGTTTACAATGGAATCGGCCCAAGCAGTGACTGCACTTGTTTCCGGAGTTTGAGTTCCAGGAGAGAGAGAGAGAGACACACATTGCCGGCTTTCAGCAGGTACTAGACCGGCTGGTCTTTGAGGGACCTGGGACGCGATCTGCTCTGTTCCATTACATGTCTCTGCTGTTTTCCATGTTCTGCAGTTTTGCCTGGAGCACCACCGTCCCTCACCTTTGCAGGACTTCACTAGTCCGAGTAAAGAATACTTTATTGAGAATCGGCAGTGCGGCAGTTGCAGGCAGTTGAACTGAGAAGCAGCATGCAAGAGGTGCATTGGAGGGAGATCAAGTGAGCCGGCAGAGGAGATAGGGCTATGAAAAAGCTGATCACACAGGTTTGACAGTAAGAATTTTTTGGGGGGGGGGGATTTATCACGTGGGGACTCTTGGTGCAGTACCAGACTGTGGTTGGGAGGGATGTGTGTGCATGCTGCAAGACACCAGGAGATCAGGAAATGATACAGAGAGAGCAGGATACTGAATGCACCATCGAGAACAAATCTCACACACACACACACACATAAAATGTGTAGCCAGAAATTAGCTAAGGGGAGCTTTCTATGAGGTTTCATTGGGCAGCTGCCACTGAACAATGTAGCCATGGGGGCCAGTTTCTTTTGCTAAGCGAGAGAAAAAAAAATGGCAGTTATTTTAAATTGAATTATGTGCTTTTGGCCAATCAGAAAGCAGGCGGGGCATAAAGATACCTCAGTGGGTGAAGGGGCACAGGGGCTGGCACTTTCTATTTCCTGGTTATCTATTGAAAGTTAATGTACTCCCCTGGCCAGGAGTACCAGCCAATCAGAGACCAGGAAATAAAAAACCCATTTTCTAAGTATTTCTTGTTTGGGTACTAGTCATATTTTTGCCAGTTGTGAAATTTGTAAGACCTTTTGTCCTAAAACGTTAAGGAAAAGGGCTAAGATTTTAGAGCAGATGGCTTCTGTTTCTATGTCTAATGTTGATAGTGCTGCTTCTTCCTCTACCCATAAGAAGGATGAAGGTAAAGCCAAGGATCCTGACAAGAGTTCAAAGAAATCTGAACAAAGTAAATCAAAAAGGGCTGTGGAGACAGGGGCTGAGCCTGTCCCATTAAAGAAAAAGTGTAAAGAAAAACATGTCACTGTGCCTCTGGCAGAGAAAGCTAAGGAGCTCCCAGCAGACAAATATAATATGCCCTCGGCTGAGAACATTGCTAAGGCCTTACAGATCTTACAAGCACTGTAGGTGGTAGTCCCAGTTCCTACACAGGCTGCACCGGTTCCTGTTTCAGTTCCTGCATTGCAGGAACATCAGGAAGTTTATGGTGAGGAGGATGAGGATGATTTTGAAGTGGAACTGATAGTCCCTGAAGTTTCCCCAGAACAGGAATTTGGATCTCCTCCTAGGGGTCCAGAAGAATATTCTTCTCACTATGCCTTTGTGAAAAGTATTGTGGAGACCCTCAATCTCCCTTTTCAAGAACCTGAACAGGATATGGAGGAGGCAGAGTTTTTGATATGATGGGTTTAACACCCACATAGCGTCTACTTCTACCTATGCACAAGTCCCTAAAAAAGGCAGCACTGCAGATTTTTAAAACTCCCAACTTTCATTCCTGGAGTGGATAAGACAATTGATAAAAAGTATCAGCTGGATAGAACTATAGCTGACTTTCTAATTACTCATTCTGACCCTGAAGGGGTAGTCCAGGCTGCTGGCTGTGACAAGGCCAGGATCTCCCTGGCTACCCATCCTCCAGACAGAGACTCTTGAAAAAATTATGCCATAGGGAAAAAAAGGTTACATGGCTACCTCTTTAATAGTCAGGCAGGCCAATTACATGGCATATGCAGTGCAGTACCAGAAGGCACTCTGGAATACTGTTTTAGCTCTGGCTGATAAGATACCAGGTGAGGCCGCAGTCATCCTGCAGGATACAGCAAGGGCTGCACTTGATGCTACCAAGTACCAGTTTCATATGGCTGTCGATGCCAATGACACGGCAGTCAGGTTAATGGCTTTGTCTGTCTCTCTTAGAAGGTTGGCGTGGCTCAGAGCCACTGATCTTACTTTGGACACCCAAGCCAAAACAATGGATTTTCCTTTAGAAAATAATTCTTTGGTGACAAAACTGAAGATTATATGAAGAAGGTAGAGGAATTCAAGTCCACTTATCAAAGTACTTTGAAAGATAAGTCTTTCACTTCCCATAGACCCCAGAGTAGGGGAGGCAGGAGTAGGGTTTTTTACCTCAGACCATTCTTCCAAGCACAGGCCTCCCAACCACAACAGCAGCCCAGAGGTTACTTCAGAGGAAGGGGCAGGAGAGCCATGAGAAGAGCTGTTCCTGCAACACATGTTCAGGCACAGCCCACACAGAACCCCTGACGGGCTAGTGCAGGTCGCATCCCCGATTGTACAACCACCAGTGGGTGGCAGATTGGCTCACTACCTCCAGGTTTGGCATCCCATTACCACAGACAAGCGGGTCCTGGAGGTAGTGAGCTGGGGTTTGGCACTCAGCTTCAAATCATTTCCCAAGCTGAGGACATGAATCTTTGCTCCAGTTAAATCTGCAGACAGAATTCTGTTCGAAGCAGAGGTAAAACATCTACTGGCAGTCAAAGCTGTGGAGCCAGTGCCTTTAAGTCTGACGTGGAACCTTTGTAAAAGAGCCTTGGCTCAAAGGTACTTGTAATCCTAGAATAAATAAATAAAATAAAGTCACATGGGCATAGGTTTTTGTTCCAGCTACTTCCGCATAAGGAAGAAAAGCTGGGATTGGCAACCTGTTCTGGACCCAAGACTTCTCAGCAAACACATATTGAAACCAAGGTTCAAAATGGTCACTCTGTCAATAATCATTCCCTCATTACAAAAGGGAGACTGGCTAGCCTGCCTAGACCTAAGGGATGCTTACTTTCACATTCCTATCAGACCATCTCACAGAAGATTCAAGATTCAGTCTGGCTTCAGGCCATTTTCAGTTTGCAGCACTCCCTTTTGGACTCACTTCAGCTCCAAGGGCCTTCACAAAGTGTCTAGCAGTGGTGGTAGAGTTTCTGAGAAACCAGGGAGTAACAGTCTTTCCCTATGTGGACAACTGACTAGTAGTGGGTCAGTCCTTGCAGCATGCAGAGCAGTCCTTGGCACTAACAAAATCCACCCTGGAGTCCCTAGGATTCTCAATAAATGAACAGAAATCCCAGCAAGTACCACTTCAGGTACTGGACTTTATTGGAGCAGAATTGAACATCAACCTGCGCAGAGCTTTCCAGCCACAGGACAGAGTAAACAGCATTTTCCAGATTGCAAAATCATTTGTGCCAGGAAGACCCAGGCCAGCCAGAGAATTCCTCGGGCTGCTGGGTCACATGGCAGCTGCCACCACAGTGGTAATGGGCTCCAGATTTCAGATGAGAGACATCTAGTTTAATCTGCGACCATACTGGTCACAAAGGACAGATGTGTTGTCCAAATTGGTCCCAGTCTCACACAGCCTAGTACAGGCACTACAGTGGTGGATGGACGAGCACAACCTGCGAGGGGACATACCTCTTCTAAAGGAACAGCCCTCATTAATTCTCACAACAGATGACTCTCTCTTAGGTTGGGGGCCTCACGTTAGATCACACAGCAAGTGGAACATGGTCTCCCTAAGAGACATTATTACACATAAATCTATTGGAGCCTAGGGCTGTCTACCTGGTTCTAAAGATGTTTCCCCTTATTCCTTCAAAACAAGGTGAGGCAGGTCAGTACAGACAACACCACGACTATGTATTACATCAGCAGACGAGGCACCAGGTCAGACCCACAATGCACAGAAGCAATGAAGCTGTGGTCCCTGGCATACTACATGGGAGTATCCTTATCAGCCATACACCTTCAAGGGAAGGACAATGTACTGGCAGACTCCCTCAGCTGGTAAGTCAGGACCACCATGAGTGATGCCTGAACCCTCTGGTACTCAGTGCAGTTTTCAGGAGGTGGGGCACTCCAGAGGTGGATCTATTCACCTCTGCAGAAAATCACCAGCTACCAGTGTACTGTTGCAGGCCCCCCTTCAAGGGCACAATTCCCCTAGATGCGATGGCCTTGGACTGGACAGGGAGGTTCCTGTATGCCTTCCCTCCATTTCCTGTGATATTCAGGACCCTGCTGAAATTAAGGTCCCGACCAGCAACAGTGATACTGGTGGCACCAGATTGGGTGAGGCAACATTGGTATTCTCTATTTCTCAGTCTGTCAGTAGCTCCTCTGATCCATTTACGCAGGAGGCACAACCTGTTCACCTCATCTCAGGGCAGGATCCTGTTTCCCAACCTCAAGTCCCTGAGACTTGAGGCTTGGCTCTTGAGGATTTAGAATTTGCTAATCTTGGACTGTCCGAGCAGGTTCTGACAGTTCTTAGAGGTTCCAGGAAACTCTCCACTAAGAAAACATACTCTTATAAGTGGACAGGGTTGCCACCTTTGGATGAGGCAAAAACCGGATCCTAAGCTCCGTCCCAGCCCCACCTCTTTTCATGACTACTCATGCACTGTTCCTCCAATAAAAGACAACACTTAGAGCAGCAGTGAAATACAAATGTTAAGATACTGTACTGTGCCTGTTAGTTACTTCCCAGGTTCTTCCTAATTATTTATGTGTTTATTTATTGACATTGGTTAACCAGATAAACATACAGAGATAAAAGAGATCTCATTTACAGATATGATCTGGGGGAGACATGGGAAATACTGTAAATAGCATACAACAGTATACATACTTTATATCTTTTTCTGCCACCATTTCCTGTTCTTGTCCACAGTACTATTTCAAAGCCAAAGAAGTGACAATACTTTTTTCTTGCGGGGAAAAAATAATTTACAACATTTAAAAATGCCCATATTCTGTTAGAGATGAAAATGTTTACTAGCAAATGAAAGTGGAGGACAACTGGCTCTGTTACTGTTACAAAAGGTGGGGGCTGCTGTGCTGCTATGCCACTTTAAGATGCAGCGGAAAGACTAGGTTAAGTAAGTGCTAATGGTGTTAATGGCCATACTTTACACCTCCCAGGGTGACTGCATTCACAAACAAAAGGCTACACTTACAACAGAACTTGTTTGTAACCTGGACATGTAGCTGAAACAATGAGTGATGTGACAAAATGTGTTTCAAAAGTATGTGAGCACTCAGATGGCTCAAAAACCTGACCAGCAAAGAGCAAAACCGGATTACCTGATAACCTGATCACCAGGTAAAAAACCTGACAGGTGGCAACCCTATAAGTGGAAGGGGTTCTCTATATGGTGTGCAGGTAAGGGTTTTGTCCCCTCCAGGGCTGATTTAGCCACTCTCTTAGATTACCTAACACATTTGCATTCTGTAGGACTGAAGCCTTCCACACTCAAGGTTCATTTGGCATCAGTTTCTACTTACATTTCAGCTGGTAAAGAGAGGTCAAAGGCTTCTCACCCAGTCAGATATTTAAAAAGTCTTAACCTCCTGCACACTCTCTTAAGGGAACCGGTCTCAGCCTGGAATTTGAATATCTGCATTGCCAAGCTCACGGATGCACCATTCGAGCCCACGGCAACTGCTGATTTGAAGTATATCACTTGGAAAACTGTGTTTCTAGGATCATGGATATGTTGTTCATCCACACTTGTTGGCATGTCCCCTTTCCCTTTAAGGATCACCAGAAGTCTTCAAGGTGGCTCCTCCCACCCACCTGGGTGGTATAATCCTTGGCTGTGCTCCATGAAGCCAGATCTTCCTTTCTGCTGGAAGATGCAGGTTGCCTCTCTTGTGCTCTCACATACCGTTAGGCCCTGGCTTCTAAACCTTCGGTTATTCCGAAAATTTGTCTGGTTCACATTAGCAATCACAACTATTTACACTCGATCATGGAAGACCAGTCTTCCCCCGGATTATGTCAGTGCCCTTGCGGCCAGAAGATGTCATACCGATCTCCACACCACGTGTGTGTACTGTCTTGGTGTCGACCATGACCTCTCGAAGTGCAATCTTTGCCTCACCTTCCATCCTAACATTCTTGGTGACCGTCTCTCATGCCTGAAACTGGGGAGGCAGGAGAAGCGAAACCCTCCGTTGAAATCCAAGGAGGCTCGGTGGGCGGTTTCCACGGCAGAGGGATCAGCCGAGCAATTGGAACGCCTGCAGACCTTCGAGGAGGAAGTGGCTCTGGCTGCAGAGACCACTCTGAGCTTTTCGTTCTGCTCAACCTGGGCTCCACCTTCTTGGGTTCCTTCCGAGAGTTGTGCCAGTCTTTCCCGACTGAGGGGGGAAGAGTCCTGCGGGACAAGGACCAGGACCATCTTCCTCCCGACGGAGATGCTCTTGGGATCTGGAGAGCTCTCAGTCCCAGGAACTGGTGATCATGACCTCGGTTGAGATTGCCTCCTCGGCTGCTGGCTTTTCGGCCTTGCTGTGGGGCCAGTTGACCAAAGTTTGGTCAACGTGGAAATCGTCATCGATCCTTTGTTGCCGACTCTGGTCAACGAATCTCTAGAGAGGACCCAGTTCTTGTTTTCCCCGATGAGGAGACCCAGCTTGCTGGAACTCCAATTGAAGAAGTGGTCCCAGAGCCTGGGAAGTCACCGGCCCCACCAGTGTCTCCTGGGTGACCAAGTCGGTCCGTCCGATCTTGATCGAGGTCTAGGACCCCCTCAACCGACAGGCTGCGTAAGAGCCATAAGCACTCTAAAAAGAGGCACGCCATCGATCGTCCTCGTCCTCCTCGAATGAGAATAGGCTCCGGCAGAAACTCCGACAGCACTACGAGGACCTCATGTGGCAACAGCTGATTTTGGCCAGGCACAAGCCGACCATGACTTCTACCCCAGCCATCACTTGGCTCTCGCCTTTCAGGCTGAAGCCAACTCCTTCAGAGCCAATCAAATCAGTACCCCTGCTCGCAGAGCCAACACCACCTCCAGTTCGGCCGAAACTGGTCTCTTCACCGATAATGGTGGAACCACTGCCCAAGCAGCCTGTGGGAGGGGCTCCCTCAAAAGAGGATAGGCCAGACACTGGGCTCCCCCAGCATCTTTTGCCCAGTCAGCCCGGACCGCCCCTGGCAGGTCAAGGGTGACCTGGGCGGTCGACCATTATACCCAGATTCTTCGGATTCAGTGGGATAGAGACAGAGGAAGGTCCTTCATCTTTTCAGGGCATTCTCCGCCTCATCTGAGTCCACAGGGATGCCCCTGGAACCTATGCAGAAAAAGGTGGAGTACCCTTTCACGAACATCCTCAAGAGAGGGGTTACCCGACAGAGGCCTTTCCAGTGGCCGAGGCTATTGTTGGCCTGTCCCTAGAACTCAGGCAGCGCCCTGCCTCTTGTCCAGCACCATCTGCCCACATAGCCCGCAAGTATGCGGTGCCCATGAGGTCCCTTGTGGGGTTCACAGAGCATCCTTCAGCCAAGTGCCTGGTGACTGCCTCTGTGTTCAGACATACTGGCAGTTCTGCCAACACTGACTGACCTCCCGAGAAAGAGTCCCAGCTTATGGACCATTCAGCCAGGAAGGTCTATGTGGCTTTGTCCTTGGGCCTTCGTCAGGCAAGTCCGGCCGTCATCATGGCACACTTCTCCCACGTCCTCTTGAGGTCTTTGGATGAAGTCCTCCCACATCTCCCCGCGGACATGCAGACCACGGTCAAGCAAGTCTGGAACCAGGGCTGCACTGCCGCCAAGCAACAACTTCAGATGGCCCTAGACATTGGGGACTCTTGTGCCCGTTCGATGGCAGCCGCAGTTGTCTCTTGCCACAGGGCTTGGCTGAGGTGCTCCTCCTTCCTGGTAGATACTCGGCACAAACTGGCTGACATGCCTTTCCTAGAGACTGATCTGTTTGGCCCAGGAGTGGCTGGTCACCTCCAGCGCATTGAGCAGTCCAGTGCCACCTTGGACACTACTCCTGCCAAAGGTTCCTCGGGCAAGAACCAGCAGAAGAAAAAGAAGCCTTTTCAGCACTCTTCCCCTGCGGTGCAGCAGCAGTCCTCCTTTTCAGGGTGGACAGCAGCAACAGCAGCAGGCTCAAGCTTGGCGCCCCCAGCCCAAGCCTGGGCCTTCCTAGGCCCGTAAGGGAGGCCAAGGATCAGGTTCTGGATCCTCCTCCTCCAGGCCTGCTCAGTGACTGGGCGGGGGCTGCTTCCCCCTCTCCTGTCATGCCAACTCTGGGTCCTCACATGGGGAGGCCAGCTCTACCACTTCCTTTCCTCCTGGTCTGATGTTACCACGGACAGGTGGGTTCTCGAAGTGGACGGTCAGGGACTGCCCCTGGAATTCAAGCAGTGTATTCCAAGCTGAGCCAGCGCCCCTCGGGAGGAAAGAGTGTCCGCCCAGAGCAAGTCGGCTCTTCGAGACAACATTGCTCAGCTTCTCCGCAAGGAGGCAGTCGCCCCAGTGGCGGATCCTCCAGCAGACCCCAGGCTTTGTCTCCAGGTACTTCCTGGTGCCCAAACAGATGGGGGGCTGGCGCACCATTCTAGATCTCCAGGACCTTAATCAGTATCTCAGGTCACACACCTTCCGGATGGTCATTCTG
This sequence comes from Neoceratodus forsteri, assembly GCA_016271365.2. Taxonomy (NCBI): domain Eukaryota; kingdom Metazoa; phylum Chordata; order Ceratodontiformes; family Ceratodontidae; genus Neoceratodus; species Neoceratodus forsteri. The sequence continues at coordinate 1,777,613,298 of CM057456.1, read as the reverse complement.
TCCCAGATCAAACCATCCTTGGAGCGAAACATGTGGTTCTGTTCACTGGATTTGCCAGATGTGTTCTTTCAGGTTCCTATCCATCCATCTCATCTGTGGTTCCTCTGCTTCTGAGTTGAGGGGACCCTGTACGAGTTCCAAGCCATGCTGTTTGGCCTGCCAGCAGCCCCATGGGTCTTCACCAGATGCATAGCAGTGGTGGCAGTCCATTTCGGGTGTCGAGGGTCAGTATCTACCCATACTTTGACGATTGGCTCCTAGCAGGTACCACCCAACAGGAAGTGGAGAGGTCCATGGATCTGGCCATCCAGACCTGCTCCCAACTCAGCCTCCTCATCAACGAGGCCAAGTCAGAACTCATGCCTTCCCAGGTGGTGTGCTTCATCAGGGCAGAGCTCAACTCTCGTCAACCCAGAGCTCAAATCCCGGCGGACAGGGCAGAGTTTCTCTCCTCCTTTGCCCAGTCATTTCTGGTTGGGCAATTGCGCCCTGCCCATGACTTTCTGCGTCTTCTGGGTTACATGGCGGTGTGCACCTCAGTGGTCCATTGGGCTCGGTTGCACATGCGCCCCCTCCAATGGGAGCTGGCCACCCAGTGGACTCAGCGCCTCGGTCATTTCGACCAGCTGATTACTGTAACCCAGAAGACATGGGATGCTCTCCAGTGGTGGACCGCTCCAGGCTGGTTGCAGGAAGGGATCCTGTTTGTCCGCACCAAGCCAATGGCTGTCCTTATGATCGATGCCTTTCTCATGGGTTGGGGTGCCCACATGGGGGACAGCAGGGCCCACAGGTTCTGGACCCCTGAGGAGTTCCAGTACCACATCAACCAGTTGGAGCTCAGAGCAGTCAAACTGGCACCGTCAGCTTTCGCTTCTCAGCTTTGGGATCAAGTGGTTCAAGTCCAGACGGACAATACCACAACCATGTACTACCTCAACAAACAGGGTGGCACGTACTCCCGTCTGCTTTGCAGAGAGGCGCTCCCCATCTGGACACTCATGAACAGTCTGGAGGCAGATCTCCTAGCCATCCATGTGGCAGGAGCCTCAAACCATCTGGCGGATGCTGTCGGCCGCTTAGGCGAGACATCTCACTAGTGGGCTCTCTATCCAGAGGTAACTTACAGTTTGTTCTCCCACTGGGGCAAACTGCTGGTGGACCGGTTTGCCTCCAGGGAAAGTACCAAGCTAAGACTGTTTTATGGTCACTCCCCTCAGCAGGGCTTGCTGCAGGGGGATGCCTTCTCGAGGCCGTGGACCCCAGGCCTCTCTACACCTTTCTGTTGATCCACAAGGCATTATTCAAGGTGAGGAGGGACAAGGCAAAGGTGATCCTGGTAGCCCCAGACTGGCCGCGCCAGTTCTGATATCCAGATCTCCTCAGCCTCAGCTGCAGGCCCTGGGAGTGGCTTTGCATACACCCGGACCTGATTTCTATCAAGCAGGGGAAGGTATTCCATCCAGACCTTCAATCCCTGCACCTCACAGCCTGGTGCATGAGTGGCTAGAGTTCCAGGCCCTGGGTCTTTCTGAGGATATTCTCACCGTGGTGGAGGCATCCAGAAAGGAATCAACCAGGAAATGTTACGCCTTCAAATGGAAAAGGTTTTCCATTTGGTGTCAGGGCAAGGGTCTGGATCCTCTGTCCTGTCCAGTGGCTAACATTCTCGACTACCTTTGGTCTCTCTCCTAAGGGGTCTCTGGTCATCGACCCTTAGGGTGCACCTGGCAGGCCATCTCGGCTTACTGGGCACGGGCCGATCAGCCGACAGTGCCACAGGAGATGGTGGTTGGGTGCTTTTTCAAAGGCCTGGACCACATATCCCCTCTGGTGCGTGAATCTCCACCTCCGTGGGATCTACTGCTGGTACTGGCAAAGCTCATGGGCAAGCCATTCAAACCAGTGCACAAGTGTGAACTGTCACACTTGTCATAGAAGACAGCCTTCCTGGTGACTATCACGTCTGCCAGAAGGACAGGGGAGTGCCAGGCACTTTCTGTGGACTCTCCTTATCTGGTTTTCCACAGGGACAAGGTTGTCCTTCACCCCAACCTGAAATTCCTTCTGAAGGTGGTGTCAGAGTTTCACCTTAACCAGGTGTTAACTCTGCCGGTGTACTACCCCCAGCTACACCTCTGAGGCCAAATACAGGCTCCACACTTTGTACCTCAGACATGCTGTCTCCTATTATAAGGAGAGGACAGCAGAAATCCGGGGAGAGGTTCACCAGCTGTTTGTCACCTACACTGAAGCTGCTTCTGGCAGACCTGTAGCAAAATGGACTATAGCAAGGTGGATTACATCATGCATTAGTCTGTGCTGTGAGTTGGCGGGCAAGGAGCCTCCCAGAGAGATAAGAGCTCACTCTACCCACCATACTGCTGCGTCGGTGGCTGCTTCCAGGGACGTCCACATACAGGAAATCTGTTTGGCTGCTACCTGGAAGTCTGCAAACACCTTCATCACCCATTACCACATCGACCTCGAGTCACGCCGGGATGCTGGTTTGGGGCCTCAGTTCTCCAATCTCTTTTCCCTAAGTAGGGGGTATGTACCTTGCCTTCCTCCTGGAGAACTGCTAGGAGTCTGCCAACAATTGTGGATGAACAACATATCCGCGATCGTAGAACAGGTTACTCACCTGTAACAGTAGTTATAGGAGTGTTATATGTTGTTCATCCACACGGACCCACCCAACCTCCCTGGCTGCGAACGCACAATACCTGGCTTCCAGCAGGCTAAGATCTGGCGTCATGGGTGGAGCCGAGGATTATACCACCTGGGTAGGTGGGAGGAGCCAGCTTGAAGACTTCCGGTGATCCTTAAAGGGAAAGGGGACATGCCAACAAGTGTGGATGAACATATACCACTCCTAGACCTACTGTTACAGGTGAGTAACATGTTCCGGTTGCTATTACTTCAGCCAGAAGAATCAGTGAATTACAAGCCCTGTGTACAGATGTGGACTACATCTTTCCATGGCAATGTTGAAAATCTGCACTGAAAATGTGAAAAAAACTGGTGAAATCACGAGCGTGCATAGAAATTGCGCAACGCACACCCGTAATGTAATCAGTTTGGTGATTTTTTTTTACAGCAGATTGTCAACACAGGCATTTTGAGACCTCCACTCCTGAACAGTGTCACTGTAATTTTCTTAATCTGTCCCGAACAGTCATTTTCCAGTGACCACGCATTTCTGCTCTGGAAGTGCAAAAATATATTTCGGCCAGGGTGTGAAAAATGACAGCTGTACTGTCCATAAGGAAGTGTGGAAAAATACCAGTAGTAAAAATCTGGACTGAAAATATTACAAATTCATGAACTTACCAGGGTGCGTGGAAACTGCGCAATGGTCGCTCGTAACAGTCATTTTATGGACTTTTGTCACCGCATTTTTAACATAGCCATTTTAAGACCTCTGCTCATGAACAGTGTCACTGTGATTTTCTTAATCTGTTCCGAACATTGATTTTGCACACTGACTGCGCCATTATGCGCTACATGCGAGGAAACACATTTTGGGCGAGATGTGAAAAATGAAAGCTGTACTGCTCATAAGGAGGTGTGGTCAAATGGCAATGTTGAAAATCTGGAGTGAAAATGTAAAAAATTTGCGAGCGGTCTGAGGCTTAACGTGGAACTGCTCAAAAGCATGAGCTTGTAAATCCAGTCATTTTTAGGGAATTTTCACGGCGTTTTCAACACAGGGTTTTGTTTTTGGTTTGTTTTCTTTTTAGGCAGATGGCATGGGACTTGTGCCATGCTGGGGTGGGCTCCCAGCGTGGCAGCTGGAAGTTTTTCTGTGGGGGGGTCAGTGGAGCCGACCGGGGATTGGGCACCCCTGTTGGCCATACAGACGTGTGCTACGCTGTGGTGGACTCCCAGCGTGGCAGCAGGAAGTCAGTTTCTTTTGAGGGGGGTTAATTGGGCAACCCGTCACCATTCTCACTTATGCCACGCTGGGGCAGGCTCCCAGCATGACACCTAGAATTCTGGGGTACGGAGCCGAAGTATTGGGCACCGTGTCAGCCCATACTGTGTGTGGGGTGCTATTCAGAGACACTCAGGGTTGGGAAATATTATTACAATACTGTATATTTACAATACTGATCAGGTGTGCCAACAGACAACTGTGTCTGCTTTTCCAGTCTCTTTGGGGTTCTGTTTTCCTGCTTTTGTCAGTGCTGCTTCTACCCTGAACTCTGACTCAACATTCCAAGGATGGCAATCAGATCTTTTTTTGGAAACATTCCAAGGATGTCATTTTAGTCACTTGCCTCCTCCTGGAAAGACAGTCCTAGGAAAAGTTCACTTCAAACTGAATTTATGTTCCAGGAAGAGAAAGCAGACCCGTATATAAGCAGGATTGCCGGCAATATGCTAATCAACACTATCTTATCGCTGCTCACTGACACGGTCTCTCCCTTTCAACTGTACACCACTGCATTTTCAACTGCTGTCATAGTCAGCTGCAGCATTCATTGGCGAACTGTGGCAGCGCCTGCAAACACACTGGCTGAATTGGAAGACAGGGTGCCACACCTACAAAAACTAGGATGATGGCACTATGTTTCTTGCACATGCGAGCAAGCAAACATATAAAAATGACTCACCATAGTAATCTTGTTTCTTCAAAGGGATCATTCATGATTAAAGCACCCACCCTGCCTCCCCTACTAGAACATATAAAGGAGTTCTGCATTTATGCATTAGGGAGTTGTCTATATAGGTTAGGCTAGAGACTCACTTTTGTTTAACCAGTTGGTTTCCTGTGGTCTCAAGTTTCTTAGGTTTGTGTCTGAAGGATGTTTTTGACTTGAGAGGACAAACATTATTTTATAAATGTTTTAGTTTTAACTAGTGGGTCGTATGCCCAGTTAGGCTATGTAAAAATCTGAAGCACTCAGAGTTCAGCAGCTGCTAGGGCAGCAGTTTGAAATTGGCGTGAGCCAATTGAGAGTTCCATCATTTGCATATAATTCCATTTCTCCGGGCAGTTCAACACAGGAGGCTGACTGCATCAGTTTAATCATAATGAGTGTCACTTTCAGCTGAGATGACTGCATAAAGCGTAAACTCAGTGAGTGATCCCTTAAGAAGAAACATTAGTATGGTGATTAATTTTTTTTTTTCTGCAGTTCTGCTAATGGCTTCCCCCATCTCATTGTATAGATCCTCCACCTGTGCTGGAGGTCTGTAAATCACCTGAGTGCAAATGGAGGCACCAGCTGCTGTCTCCAGGGTGATCCAAACTATCTCCAGCCCCTCCTTACCCCCTTGCATTTCTGTTGCCTTGATATCTTCACTGATGTATAGCACAACCCCACCTCCTTTCCTCCCTTCCTGTACTGCATGTATCTTGGTATAGTCATGTCCCAGTCATGGTTTCCTGTGCACCATCACTTAATGATGGCCACTGTGTGCAGGTCTGCACGATTTCCTCGTTAGCCGGAATTTTATTTCTAAGACTTCTTGCATTTGCACACATGGCTTTCCACACCTTTGTCCCCTCCTGCTTACCCTCCCTTCTCTCCTTTGACCCTGCCCCATTTTCCCCTATTATATTACTATACTTTTTCTTTTCCCTTAGGTCACCAGATCCCATTTTTCTGCTTCAGACCTGTTCCCTTGATGAGTTTCCTCCCCATAGAGTCTCCTTACCTCCTGCTTCCTTGTGTGTGTGTGTGTGTGTGTGTGTGTGTGTGTGTGGTGTCGTGTCGTGTCGTGGTGAGGGGGTAATATATGCCTTCCTCTATCTTTCCGCCACCCCCTCAGCTAGTTTAAATGTTCGTCAGAATAACATTTAAACTATCCACTAAGGACTGCAGTCCTCCTCCTACACGGATGTAGGCTGCCACCTTTGTACGGGTCCACATCTTCCCAGGTTGGTCCCCAGTGTAACTGAACCCCTACTCTCGGCACTATTCCTTTAACCACGAGTTGACACTCTTGATTCAAAGTTTCTTGCCCTCCCTTTGGCCTTATACAGACAGCAACTCAGTAACAGCCACCAAGCTCGTTACCTGTTTTGGTCCTTCCCCAGATATCTGAACTCCCTCTCTGCAGTCCCAGCTGTTGTGCTGGTTGCCGTTTCACTTTTTGTGGATTTGCATTCGCTCATATTGTAGTCGCCATTATTCTTTCACTGTTGTGACATAGAACCATTTGTGGGGCTTGCAAACCTTTCCTACTGTCGTCCTAGAACCAGCAAAAAAGGTTCTGTAGGTAAAGTCAGATCTAATGATTTATTTTTTTTTAAACTTGGTTACAGTTTTTATATTTTTTTCACGTGTCAAGTTGTTATTTCTCATTGCGTTTACATGTTTAAATACAAAGCCTAGGTTATTTCAGTGGTCACTGCCCCCTCGTACTCTTAATTCTTATATCTGATATTGGACTGTTCGGAGAAAACGTGACCACGCTTCAGATATTTTGAAGTTTTGTCTCTAGGGCAACACTTCAGGGCTGAGATGCTGCAATTGGCTTGACTCACATATGCAACCTGCAGAAGAAACAGCATTACTACAGTATTTTTTTTTTCTGCTGGTAAAATATTCATCCCACTCATGCACAACAGAATATTTCGTATAACTAGGGCTTCTGTTTCATGTGTGGCAGCAGCAGAGATGTCCCTGGTAAAGATAAGTGAGGGTTGTTTCATGGTCAGTAAAGAAACACCAGAAATCAAAACTGAAAGTACTGTAATACTGAATTTTATAATTTGTGTATGTGTGTACGCGGGGAAATCCTATTTAAGCAGCAGTGCTAGATAATCAGGAAGTGATCATCAAAATTCTGTTTTTTGGGCTGGAATCATGCAATCATAGTTCAGGTTTCCATATCTGTAAATATATTTTTCTAGTGCTCGATACTTTTTTAGATATTTAAAATGTATTTCCATTGTGGATCCACAGTAAAAATGGCTGCTGCCTAATTTGAAGCCTAACTCCCCTCCACGTAGCATCATGTCTTTTGTTTACTTCCATGGGACCCTGTGCTGCTCGCTCCCGCTGTCCCCGTGTAGTGCTGCGAGTCACATGCATGTGTGGTTGGCAGGAGGGGGTCCAGTTCAGCATGGCCGGTGGGAGAAATGTAAACAAAAACAAAGGAAAAAAAAAGCATATTATGGGGTGATAGTACAACGAAAATAAAAAAGATTACCAAGTAAGTGCTCAACAGAGTACAGGAAACAAACTGTTGCAAAATATCCATTTTTTTCTATCTTGTACTGCTGCTTTAAGGTAGGTTTATTGTTGGAGCCTAATCAATGTTTTCTAGTGAGTAAAGGTGGGGACCATGTTTGTGACGGCAATCATGGATATGTGGTTGGTATTGATTTTATTGTGAAGAGCTGCTTAATCTTTACAGGGTACTGTTGTGCTGAGCTAACAGCAGAGGTAAAGAATGGCACTGAGCGAATCCAGTTTTACAGCTATTATAACCTATTTTATAATCTAATTTTTGTGTTGCTTGCACGCATGTGCAAGAAACGTATTGAGTCAACAGTTAAGGAGCATGCCACAGTGCATAAAGAAATTCAGCCATGTCACCACGCAATCAGCTGTTATGGTGCATTACAAGCTACCAAAACAGCTGATTGTGTGGTTTCCCCATGGCGACTGCTTCTCCGTCTGCCTCTCACAGTCCCCAAGAAGCCAATGGAAGGCCACTGCCTGCCGTTCAGTGTGCCATCCTGGTGAAACATTTCAATAAATAAAAAAAAAAAAAAACTGACGGGGTGTCCAGTCCCCCTGTTGGCATGACCCCCCTCTCCATTTTATTTGCTGACGGGGCAGCCCAATCCCTGTCGGCATAATGCACCTACCCCTATTTGTTGTTTACCGAGGGGGGTACCTGATCTCCCCCTTGGCTCGTGCGTCCCCTCTAGCACACTGTATGGCCAGTGGGGGTGCCCAATCCCTCGTTGGCCCACTGCCCCCCTCCCCCAAACAGCTTCCATCTGCCATGCTCGGAGCCCACCCCAGCATGGCAGAAGTCCCCATCGTCTGTGTGAAGAAAAACAGTCCCTTGTTGATTCTCTTGCCCCTCTCCCCAACCTGTACCCCCACACTCTGCATACCCCACCTCTCCACACTTACCTCTGGAGCCCAGCGCGATGAACTGTGCCTGAGAACACGTCTGCACTCTTCAAAGCAGACTGCGAACTGAAGAAATGCTGGTAAGCTGTATAATGGCATAAATGTGTTTTTTCAACTTTGGTGCATATCTCTTCCATTTTTGGGAATTATTTTACCAAATTTTCAACATGGGATTCTTGGGACCCCACCTCATGAACTCCGTCACAGTCACTGTGTTATTCAGTCCTGAAAGGTGATTTCGTGGTCACTACGTGGAACCACATTCAGGACCGAGTAACAAAATGACAGTGTCAGTACATGAGGTAGGCCTCCAAAACCCTATGTTGAAAATTTGTACAAATTTCCAAAAATGACTGTTTTACAAGTATGCATTACGCAGTTCCTACACATGCTTATGACTTCGAGCATTTTTAATATTTCTTTCCAGATTTTCAGCGTTGTCATTTTACCACACCTCCTTGTGAACAGTACAGCTGTCATTTTTCACATCTTGCCCGAAATGTGTTTTCACACATGTAGCGCACAGTGGCGTGGTCAGTGTATGAAATCAATGTTTAGGACAGAATAAGAAAATCACAGTGACACTGTTCATGTGCAGAGGTCTTAAACTGGCTATGTTGACAATCTGGTGGCAAACATCCATAAAATGACTGTTACGAGTGTGCATTGTACAGTTACCACACACCCTCGTAAGTTCACGAATTTGTAATATTTTCAGTCCAGATTTTCAACATTGGCATATTTCTACACCTCCTTATGAACAGTACAGCTGTAATTTTTTACACCCTAACTGAAATGTGTTTCATATTTCCTGCGCAGAATAGCACAGTCGCTGTTGGAAATCCATGTTCGGGACAGATTAAGAAAATCACAGTGACAGTGTTCATGAGCGGAGGTCCCAAAATGCCTGTGTTGAAAATCTGCTGTAAAATATCCCAAAACTAATTACAGGTGTGTGTTGCGCAGTTTCTACGCACACTTGTGACTTCATCAGTTTTTTTTGATATTTTCATTCCAGATTTTCAATATTGCCATTTTTTTACACCTCTTCATGAACAGTACAGGTGTCATTTTTCACATCCTGTTCAAAATGTGTTTTTGCACCTGTGGTGCCAAGTGGCACAGTCACTGTGTGAAATCACCTTTCGGCTAACAAGTTGATAGTGTCACTGTTCATGTGATGGGGTCACAAAAAGCCCATGTTGAAAACTTGGAGAAAAATACCAAGAAACGCTCAGGGTATTAGGGTTTTCAACCATAATGCCCTACCCTGTAGGGACTGACTGGCGTCAGAGGAGTGATTTGGGATTGTCGACAGTAATGCTCATGCCACTCCACCCCCATCCTGCAGCCAGTGGCAGGCATCTAGGTGCATCTTGTACCCTTTGGCCCCAGAGTTCACCCCATTCTCCTATACTGCACCCATTTCAGTGTATTTCCTTATGGAATGAGGTGAGTGCAAAGTCTGAACACTCCAAAGCACACCTCGACACTTGTGTCTGCAGGGTAGGGTGAGGTGAAATGTTATGACCATTATAGGCAACGACCCAAAGGCACACCCCAGTGCCTGTCCATCTCTGCAGGGTAGGGGTGGAGTTGGCGTCTGTTCAATACTTCACTGCCATTCCTATACTGCATCTGTCTAACTCCTGCACTTCCACTGCTAATGACAGCAAGCAACACTTGGCTTTGACAAATGCTTGTCTTATGTTGACTGCAAAACTAAGCTTTTTTGGTGAAGGGAAATCGTATGGAAGTGATTTATTTACTGTTATCATGGAATGGTTACATATTATTTATATGTGTTCTATGCCTGTACTATTATTAATATATGTTTTTGTTTTTTCAGACTATGTCAAGGCCTAGAGTGGATGACTTCCCGAGCTGCTGTGAGATAGCTTTAATTGCCTAAGAAAGACTATTTCTATTTATTCCATTTTTTAACGAGAACAAATGCCTGGTACCAGTGGCTGCCAATGCAGTCACATTTTATTTCATAACGACACAAACTTCTACTCAGCACCACTTGAATCAAGTGCAGCTGAATTGGGTAGTTCAAGTTTTTCCTTGCCAGACTGCCTTTTTTTTAACACTACTTATTTAACTGGATGAACATAATATGCTATGTGCATTACGCAGGAGACTTGCTCTGCTTAAATGAATCGAATGTTTTTTAAGTGTTGATCATGATTTGTATTATGTTATCTGTGTAACGTTTCAAATTCTGTTGTCTTTTGCTGATTTTCGTTCACATTAGAACTGCAGTAGCCATAGTCTTGACTTGTTGAAAATGAAACAGTTGGTGCCCTTTGCCATTACAGCATTAAGAACATGAAACTACTATGCAGCTACCCACTGCCAGTCCTTCCTAGAGTTAACACTACCTCTGCTGGAGGTAGTCCAGTGGTGTCGGGGTAACATATTCCACTAACTGGGAGTCCGGGGATCATGGGCAAACCATGGAAATGCACTCTGGGCCCAGAGGGGGTGGGGCCTGCCTCCCAGGAAGGGATGGAGGGGGCCACTCCACATTCATGTACTCCTGCTGGCTGCTTACCTGCCTTCACAGCCAGGGAACGCAGGCGACTATGGAAACCCTGATTGTTGGGATGGAAGGCATGTCAAAATGGAGAGGGGAGAAGGAAGGTTTTTGAACAAGAATCAAGATTTTGCCATCAATCCAGCTGTTCTTCGGGAAGATGCTTTCAAGTGATTAATTGTCTACAGCATATGATCTATAACAGTTTATGTGCCAGTACATTTTTACAAAATGCTGTACCAAAAATGTAGGTTACAGTTTGTATCTCTGTGACTATTTCTATGGCAATATTTTTTTTGTTAGAAAACATGTTCTGTGCTTAAAGGTGCTTGATACCTGTTCTAGTTACAAAGATCTTTCTAGGACAAGAAAAGTTGACATTGTCTTTTTTAAATGTCATTATTCCTCTGAAGAAGTTTTGGAGCCACCATATTAACTTTAAAAGTATTCCAGTCTTTGGGAAAGTATTTGCTGCATGTTTGTGGTATTTGCATGTCTGCATGTAGTTCTCAACACCTTAGGACACTTTCTACAGAGCTCCTGGCAGTCAGATGTTCAGAATCCCTTTGCTATGTAGTAATGGAACACAAAATCAATTTTGCGTCCTAATCCAATACTCTTTTTAGCTGAGGAATTCTATTTGGTTGTTCTAAATGGAAATGTATTAATTGTATTATAACTGGGTTAGGCTTTTTCCCATAGGGAAACTGTGGCATAATTTGCCATTATAAAGGAGCGTTTATAACGGCAAACACGTGCATGGTTTCCCTCGCTATGCGCATGTCCAACCTACAGCTCTTCAGGTTTTCACGCTCACCACAGATTTCTTCCATGGAAACACGTACCACATACAGCATCTCTAAGCGATAAGTAACTATTTAAAAAAAAAAAAAAAAAATTCCTAACAAAAATGGCACCATAAAGGGACAACAAAACAAGAAAAAGTAAACTGCTGCTAGCGACCAGTACTCTGCTAAACATCATCCAGACGCCTTCCCTTTTAAGACCATTTATTTTATATAATTGGCTGTGGCAAAAAGCCTAACCCAGCAGTTATATAAAATAAAATATGGGGTGGTGTGTGTAAACTTGAATTTTACACACACCCTCGTGGTTGGATGCCAGGATAAACCCCTCGAGTGAAAAAATCTCATTACACACACCACCCCATACTTTATTCTCTATGTAATTTTAGTAGCAGCATTGCAGTACATGGAATACTGGCAGGGAACCTCATAGCTGGGTTACAACCTAGACCATTCTTGATATTAATAAATTATTTGGGTAACTATTTGACTGTCAGTAACTGATATGTCATCATGCAGATCTGGGGCATACTTGATAATCAGTTCAAGGTTATGATGCTGCCATGTCAGATTGATGCAGGTAATTATTCATCCACGTTGTTGCAAGAATGAGGATCATGTTTTTAACTGATAGCATAAAGCCAACTTCTCAGACCACTACAGTTTAAATGGAGCTTAGCTTCACGTATCTCTTCCATAACTTATTATACCTGTATATATATATATATATATATATGTGTGGTGGGGGTCTGCAAAATCTGATGTTTTTAGAAAAATAAATGAATATCTACTCCATACCTCATTACTGATTGGACTTAAGTAAAGATGACAAAAAATACTTTGTGCATGCAGTTGAAGGTGAGCCAGTCAACCCTCTGCATTAAGCAGATCAGTTGACTCATAGTGTTAAATGCAGGAAATGAATAATTAATATGCAAAATATATTTATAGTTTATCCTTTTGGTCAGAAAAGATAAAGAAGTTGATCCTTGGATTTTTGGGGCATTTTTCTGGAGTGATGAGCAAACTTTTTAAAAGTTTTCCCACCACAGACTTAAATTTATGATGATAAATACAGATTCCATTTTTTGTCCAAGAGAGACTTTTGGTGTCACAATTGCCATGTTGTCCTCCCATGACATAATAATTTGATAAATTTTATTCATGACACAGCAAATGTAAGAGAGAGAGAGAGAGAGAAAGCGGATCCTGAAGATCAATATATTTTGGCATGGCCTTATGGTTATATTTTAATGCTAGTAATAATGCTGTGTGCGAACATCTGCAGCGCAATATCTGATATGGGGATATGTGGGATTTAGAAAAATTATTTCACATCTTAAATAGAAGCCAATCCATTTCTAAAAAAGTCCACTTTTATTTCCTTTACCTGTCAGTATCACCTTGTTCTTGTATAAACCCTAAGGAGATAAAACCAGTTCTTACTTCTGGTAATAAATGACATGCAGGGTTTACAGGAATTTCCACACAAAAAAAACTAACCTTGTTTGGTATTTTTCATTTATTCTCATCTTTAGCTAGCTACATGGGTAATAATGAGAAACTGGGAGTTGTAGTGGATTACAGTGCACACATAATCAGCGTTGGACTTACAGGGAGCTCATCCTCCCAAGTTCTGAAGTGAGCCCATTTAGTTCACATGCCTGAGTACCATTTACTGATATTTGAGAAGGCTCAGTTTGCATCCCCCCCCCCATTACTCCTAAAGCTCATAAATATAATTCCAATGCTTAACATGTTGCAAAGAAAAGTTTAATCAGAATTGTGGTAGGGGAAAGGGGGACTCACCAAAGAACCTAGATTTTCATAGACTAACTTCTTTTGCCCTTGCTAAAGATAATTCCAGCACTTTTAAAATGGTTTATTTTCATTGTAAATTCCTGAACATCTCATCGGTTTCTTTCAGTTTGTGTTCAACACAGTTTTCACCTCCTGTTAGGAGAAAGTATGCTTTTTTGTTTGTGTTTTTTTGTTTTGTGTAAGAGACTAGCATGACATACACGAGGAGTAGGACTTCTTACACGAAGCAAACTGAAATAAATTGTTCCCGCTCTTGTTTTCCCTGAGCAGTCTGCTGGATTACAGCAGAAAGCTGCTGTTGGCACAGACTGGATAAATGTCAGGAGAATGCATGTATACTCTACTTGTTGGGAACATTTTTCTCTCTGGACCCCACTAAAATTGGGTAGAACCCCCCCACATGTCTCAAACCACCCCTTTTTTTCATTCTCTCGTTCTCCCCCTCTAGGCCTTTTCAGATAACTTGTTCACTTTTCCACTTCATCATACTTCATGTTTGTCTTAAAGTCCTTATTTTCATTTCTGTTTATTATCTTTGGAAGTCGGGCAGTTTCGCACTGTTGGCTGTAGAGTCTCTTTTTGGTGTGAACTCCAGATGAAATTAAGTATTGTACAGTAACAGAAGCCTGGAAATGTGAATCTAGTCAAATAAAGAATGTGATCTAGTGTAGTGCCACTGATATACGAGTTGAAACAAGAAAAATCTCAAATGATTCAGCTATGATATTTGTATCCTTTATATTAAAATGAAGTGCAAATGTGGGATAATACAATCAGTTTTAAACTGAGTCGATGGGGGAAGGATTTGATGGATTGGTGGCAAGACCATTTTAGTTATATGGCACCCAGTCCCTAGGGCTCTGGGTGCCTCACTGTAAAACAAGTCAAATGAAAACTGAAAATCACGTATTACATTTAAACATTTAGGTCAAGAAGTGAGGCCCAAAACAGACTGACAAAGTGAGTTTTTAAAGAGTTTTTTTTTTTTAAATGGCCAGCAAAGGAGCCCCTCTTATCTCCCAGGAAAGGGTGTTTGCAAAATCGGGGCAGCCACCCTGAACACCCCATCATCCAAGGACTTCAACCAAGACCTAGGTACCAACTGGAGGTCGTCTTCTGCTGACCAGAGGGGATGGCCAGGAGCATAAGGTATCAGGAGGTCTTTCAGGTAGCCTGGACCCAGTCCATGCAGGACCTTGTTTGTCACAACGAGCACACCTTGAAGCTGATGTGCCATTGCACTGACAGCCAGTGAAGACTGCAGAAAATCGGCATGATATGCTCAAACCAAGAGATTCCATGCTGCATTCTGAACTAGCTGCAAATGATGCAGCAGACTGGCACATAACCCAAGGTAAAGAGTGTTGAAGTAATCCAACGTTGATTTGACTAGGATGTGCACCCGGTGTTGCCAGGTCATATGAATCAAACTAGGGCTTGATCCAGGTGATATTTCACAGATGTTAAAAGCCACTGTGGACAGCATCCGAAATCTGGTATTCTAGGGTCAGCCTAGAGTTCACAGTGACTCCCAGATTCCTCACCCTATCTGTGGCTTGGAGCACCATGTCATTCAGTGAGGAAAGTGTGACACTACTACCCTCCAACACAGAACCCGACTGACATGACTCCACCAGTAGCGCCTCTGTCTTCAAAAAAGGATTGAGCCTAAGCCAGCTGGCTGTTATCCACTCCTGGATTTCCTGTAGACACTCGCTCAATTTCAGTACCATTGCAACATCATCAGGGGCATAGGACACGTACAACAGAGTATCATGGCATAGCAATGAAAGTCCAGACCATAGCACCTAGTTATTTCCCCCAACGCAACATATACACGACAGACAGCATGGGAGCAAAGATTAACCCCTGAGGCACACCAAAACATAGCGCAGCTTGATGTAAATGAGCCAAGTGACACCTGCTGTACCCTGGTGACATGTAAGGCGTAAACCATCACAGCACCGTTCCAGAAAGTACTACATAATACTTCAGACAAGCCAACAACACCCTATGATCCATTGTGTCAAAAGCCAAAGAGGTTTACAGGGCATACTGGGTGGGTGAAGCAGTCTTTAGCTGTGTCAGATTCTATGTTTCTTTGTCTAGCAGGACAAGGATGGAATGGCAACCACTATCCCTGGCTAGGAGGAGAGCATGATGCACCCTGACTAGTGCAGTCTTTGCTCATAGATGTCGTATCGTTCTAGATGTTCCAGTTGCACTGCCACCACCTTCTTGATCAACTTCCCCAAAAAAGGGAAGGTTCAAGGCAGGCCTGTAGTTGGAGAAACTATCAGGGTCCAATGAAGGTTGCTTAAGGAGGGGCCTCACCACCAGCCATTTAAGGGCAGATAGGAAGGCAGCCTTCCCCAATGGAACACCTCACGATCCCCACCACAATCAGATTGAGTGAATCCCAGCACTCTAAAAGAAGCCAGGTCAGCCCAGGGTCCAGTGCACAGAATGTGTGATGCAAACTAGACACCATCTAGGGGTAGTCATTGTTCTTTTCTATCTTCGTATATAAACCATAGATGTATGAATGAAGAACATATGAGCTTCTGAAGTAACAGCCATGCTGCATTTGAATCCTAATTAAACAACATAATTGGTAAACAGGTTTGTGACCTCTAGCAGTGCAAAATCTTAGAATCCACGTTATAGTAGTAATGAATAGAACCATGTATCTCAACTGATCGGGTATTCATCACTGGCAAAATAAAAAGCACATTCCCCCAATCTCAACAAAATGCTGAAAAGAACAAATGGAAAATGGACAGTTCTGTTTCCCATTTTCTCTGGGTTAGTCATTTACTGCTGGATAGTACATGCTCACCTGCTAGGGATGAAGCTCACTCTCTAAAGCTGTGGCATCATTATAGAACCCTTAGATCTTCTTGAAGGATATCTCTTTCATCAGGCCACACCTTCGGAATTATATCCTCATCCATGCTAGGACCACATGGAAATTTTTACAAGCAGTCAGCCAGGAGCCACCCACAATGACTTCAGATGTCAGAGTGTACATAAATATGGGTGGCCCTTCCTCTCATAGGATCATAGGAGAATGAGTCTATAAACTATAGGCCAAGATGTCTTGCCCATATTCTTAATCCATAATTTCATATTTCCTAATACACATGTACCTACCCAGCGAGGTTTTAAATGTAGTCAAAGACTCACTTACAACAAACTCAGTAGGTAGTGCTTTCCAAACCTTCACCACTCTGTGACTAAACCACGCACCCCTTTTGGTTGACCCATACAGTTCCCCTTTGAGCTGAAGACAGTGAGACCTATTCTTCCTAACAGTCAATTTAACTTCCAGTCCAATGCACTCCCATAGATCAGGATTATTTAAGCCATATATACCTATATATCTGTGCCGTTGATCATACTCCTTGGACCTGCCATCAGAAACGTTGCTTGAAGCCGCTGTTTTATTTTCTCTCTTACTAAAGTAATCACTATTATAGTGATTTTTGGTGACCTGTATGCCAAGGAAGGAACAGTCTAAACTCTTCCGGTACTGCAAGTGAAGACGGAAGATCTACAAAGACAACTCCCACGATGTCTGTATCTGCTGCTTAGGCCTCTCTCGCAACCTGAAAGCTTGTGGGATCTGCAGGGGTTCAGCTCCATGACCAATTTATGCAGGAAGGGGACTTTGAGAAATTCCTCCTCCAAAAGACCGTCGAGGCATGGAAAAGCAGCTTCAGGGTAAATCTGCGTCATCAACCTCATTTACCAAATCCCGGTCATTGAAGTCCTGGGAAGAATCTTCTTCAAGGAGTCACAAACACTAACAAGGACAAGACCTCCCTGGCGAGATTCAGGTCGCCCCTGCAGACTACAGTTACGATTTCTGCTTTGACGTCGACCACTCCATCAGTAATGCTGACTGCTCCCCCTGATGATTGACTAGACACCAAGGTTGAGGCTTGGCGTAGGCACTACTGGGCATATTATGGCTGGTACATCACTGTCATTGACTGAAAACCAACCTCCAGTGTTGATTACTCCAGTCTCGCCTAGTATCCAAAGCAGCACTGACGCTCAGGCTTACTCCTGTCATTTTCAGACATGATGCGTCGTTTACTGTCAGGCCTATCTGTTCCAGGGGGCCCATTGACGGGTACTCCTACAACTGCCCCATCTATGTCGCAGGCTAATAACTTGCAGAATAGACCTTCTGTGCCGCTGCCGATGATAAGTATGACTATGATCCTGACTTCCATTGATGGAGCCAGGTTTGGGAGCTGGGGGGGGGGCATTCAGTCAGTTGTAGACTCCACAATGGGCACTAAACAGTGAATAAAGATCATGGTGGGGCACCCACTACTCACACTGGGGCAGTCGGGAGAGGTGACTATTTCCACTCTTGCTCGACCACTGCTGACCTCATGATGGAGGATGAAAGCTATGCTGAAGCCACTGTGGACATGGCATCAGCTCTGCAGTTTCCTCCTGTAGTGAGGAGTCTTGTGAACACACCAAGGTCACCTCCAGAGTATCCCTCATTTTTTAACTTGATGCAGCAAATGCAAGCTGCCATGGGATTCACCTCAGAGGAGCACAACTGCACCAAAAAGAACCTGCTGGAGTTTCTGGAGATGCCAAAATCTCCCTCTGCTATGGTTCCTCCCCTGTTCCAAGCCTTGGAGGATGCCATTTATGCAGCCTGGTATAGGCCAAACAATATTCCAGCTGTGTCCAGAAAGATGGACAAAATGTATTCTGCCCCTTCTGGAAAGCCCTTTTATGCCAACCAGCCTTAGACTGACTCAGTGGTGATCACAGCTGCCCATGACAGGTCCTGGGCACCTGAGTTCTCTTCCTCCTGATAGAGAAGCCGGGAGGTTGGATGTCCTAGGCAAGCATTCATATGCTTCTGCCTCAGGAAGGCTGGGGGGATACTAGGATGCATAGGGAGAGGCATCAGTAGTAGAAAACAGGAAGTTGTTATCCCTCTGTACAGACAGTTGGTGAGACCCCATCTGGAATACTGTGTGCAGTTCTGGAGACCCCATCTCCGCAAAGACATAGACAGAATGGAGGCTATCCAGAGGAGGCCAACCAAAATGGTGCAGGGTCTGCACCAGAAGACATACGAAGAAAGACTAAAGGAGCTTAATATGTATACCCTTGAGGAAAGAAGGGAGAGAGGGGACATGATAGAAACTTTCAAGTACCTCAAAGGAATCAACAAAGTCCAGAGGGTGGCATCTTTCAGAAAGAGATGTGCAAGAACAAGGGGCACAATTTGAAGATAGAGAGACGGCTCAGAGGTAATGTGAGGATATTTTTCACAGAGAGGGTTGTGGATGCATGGAACAGCCTCCTGAGGAGGTCGTGGAGTCAAGAACAGTGGGGAATTCAAGAATGCATGGGACAGACATAAGGCAGTCCTAGTGGGGGGTAGGAGGAAGTAGGCTGATGGTTAATTAGGATCTGCAGCTTATCTGTTAGGTAGGAAAATGGGCAGACTAGGTGGGCCCAAGCGGTCCTTATCTGCCGTCAAATTCTATGTTTCTATATTGATCCTACATATTGCTAATTACCAAGCCCATATGATGAAATATCAGAACAACCTATAGAGGAAGGCTAAGGCTGTTGTGCAGGCCTTGCCTGAGGGTACTGCTAAACAGGAGTTCATGAAAACTCTTAATCTTGGTGCTGATGTGGGGAAACATTTGATCCGCACAGCAAACATTTCTGATGCCTCTGTCAGGGCTGTAGCCTCTGGCATCTATCTGAGGCACTACCCCTGGCTCAGAGTAGCAGGTTTTGTCACTGATGTATAGCAAACCGTTCTTAATGCCCCATCCAGAAGCTGTTTGGCTATGACCTAGAAGAAATTTAGAAAAATCTTCAGTCATCTGTCAAAATTCTGCAATCAGTGAAATCCCTGTACCACACCCAAACTGGGTAGGAGCAGGGGTAGCTTTGGCCAAGCCGCAGTCCAAGGACACTGCCAGGCCTACAGACAGTAGGGAAGGGGCAACGTTGCAGGGACCTTGCCAGTATCCATTATAACCCCAAGTGCCCATACAAAAGCACCTAGAGATTGTGGAGCCAGTGGCTGTGCCCCCTCCAGCTCAGCATGACTTCTTTTAACCATCCAAACATCTTTATCTCAAGAGGTGGCTATAA
This sequence comes from Neoceratodus forsteri, assembly GCA_016271365.2. NCBI lineage: Eukaryota > Metazoa > Chordata > Ceratodontiformes > Ceratodontidae > Neoceratodus > Neoceratodus forsteri. The sequence continues at coordinate 1,777,593,871 of CM057456.1, read as the reverse complement.
GGGATCGCCTGGCCCTTCACTCTGATAAGTGGAGGGTGGTGACTACAGACCGATGGATTCTGGAGATCATAGAAAAGGGTCACACTCTGGAGCTTCTGGACAGTACTCCAGATCATCCACTAGTTGTGACAAAATACCCACCAGGGCACATGTTCCTGGTGGTAGAGGAAGTATAGACTGGCCTTCAAAAATGCACCATAGAACCTGTCCCTCTAGAAGAGAGGAACATGGGATCTTGCTTCAAGAGGGCTCTTGCAGAAGGGAACCCCATAAGGACTGAGTCTCCAGGCATGCTGGCAGTTTCTGGCAGAGGACCGCCCACCCGGCATCATGTGACCAGTGGCCCAGCGCTGGTGGGCAGTCCTCCACACCTGCCATTAGTTCTTTCCTGCCGTCGACCTGTGCACGTCTGACCTCACGGAACACTGCTACTGCCGGCCACAATTTTCGATAAATATAACTTTTTAATTTTCTTTCTTTTCTCTACAAAATCATTAATTTTGTTCTTCGAATTGCATGTGTTATCCAACTCCTTTGGATTCTCACAAGAACAAATGGGCCTGTGGCATGGAGATACCGGAGATAAATGGCCATACTTCGTATCTCCTCTGCCTGGGGCCCAGCCATGACACAGAGGGCTGTGAGACCTGCCAGAAGTTTAACCAGGCCACGTGGAAACTCCTTCAGCAAGCTCTGGAAACCCATCTTCTGAAACTTAAATTAGCTTCCACAGAAAAAGAGCTGCAGCCGGTGCAGAGCACTTCTTCATCTCCCGGGGGTTCTTCTGGCTCCCAATTCTCCAAAACAAGCTCAAGCGGGACAAGGAGAAGACTCTGGACCAGGACTGGTCTTCATCTAGGCCACGGCCATCGAGCGGCCCTCTACTAGTTAAGAGGTCTCTGCTCCAGCCAAACCTGTTCCTCCTGCCTAGGAGCAGCCTTTGCCCCCAACCCCCCAGCCGAGCTGGTCACAGTTCTGGTGGGGGGGGGACCTCTGGGGATTCGGCGGCTTCTTTCACCCTTAGGCCCTTCAAGCCTCACTCAGGGACTAAGTCGGTTGGTTCAGATTGTAAGTCAGACACCAGCTCTGCCGATGAGAGCACAGCCCCGGTGCTCACGCCAGACCCAGACATGAGGTTTGACACCAGTCCTCTGGACCAGCGCCTGCTGCCATCCCGAGACAAATCCCACTCTCGGGACACCTCACCGCCTCCTTCAGTGGGTTCTGCCTCACCTTCCCACCCAGAGGATCTGCCACCTGCTCGCCCTATCATTGAGTCAGCACCAGCATGGCCCAAGCCAGACATCTCTGGGGATACCCCAGCCGGTTTGGTTATCGTCCCTCTATCTGGACCTCCTTCCTGGACTCCGTAGGGACCCTTTGCTTCATCCAGGCCAGCACCTGATCCCCCAGCAGGCCCACTGCTGTACCTGCGTGGGCCTTCTACTCTCCATTTGGGCCCCCAGCCAGTACCTTCAGCCCTTTCATCAGGTCCTTTTCCAGGCCCTCTGATGCTGGGCTATCTGCCAACAGGCTTCCATGTGCTGGCCTGTCACACGCCAGTGTAACCAACGCCAGGGTATCCAGTGCCAGGGTACCTCACACCAGGTTGTCTGCCGTCGGGGTACCCAACACGAGTTTCCCAGCCACAGGTGGATTACGAGGTGCTCTTTGACTCCTGGTGGAACAGAGCTAAACACCAATTTGTCTTGGAGCTGGACCGGTGCCAGCCAGCTGCGCCACATACGTCAGTCTGACTCAACCACATGCCATGCTCCCTGTCCCCAGTGAAAACATGCCCATCTACTTCTAGGTGTACACTGGGTGCCCTTACAGTACAGGACCAGGGTCGTAGGCGGGCTGAACCTCTAACAGAGGTCCCCCATTAAAGGTCCATGTCTCCAGACCAGAACCCTTCACTGGACTACAAATCAGACTCTGCCTCTTCTTCCTCGCACTCAGAATCCCTGACGCTGGAGGACCCCTTCTTCATGGACATTCTCCTGAAAATTTAGGAGGCCAAAGGCTGAAAGACAGAGGAGCAGGACCCCCAACGTCTAAGGCTGGTGAAGCACCTGGACCTCCCAGAGTTGACCCTCCTTCTCATTCTCCCTTGGATGGGGCCTCATGATGAAATGGCCACTACTATTTGGCAGCACTCATTGTCTGTCAACGCCACCTCCAAGAAGGTGGACAGATTGTACCATGCCTCTGAGGGGAAAGATCACTTGGTTAATCACCCCAAAGCAGACTTGATTATCAATGCGGTACACGACCGTTCCACTAAGACAGAACATATGAGTACCTCCTCTCCCGACAAGGAGTCGAGGCAGAATAGATCAGTTTGGTTTAAACATCTATTCATCCTCTACATTAGCCATGTGGACCCTGAACTATGTAACCCACATGGTCTGCTCTCAAGTCCATTCTGAGCCAATTGAGAGCGGACTTTGAAGTGTGTGCCAGATTCTGAAGCCAAGGCTAATATCCAGCAAACTGTCAGGACGGCAAAGATTACCTACTGCCACACCTTACAAGTGACTTATGATGCCATTGATGCTTCCACCAGAAGCACAGCGATCTGTATCTGCAGACATTCTTGGTTACAGGTGTCTGGTTTCACCCAGGATGTGCAAGCTTCTATCCTGGACGCCCCCTTCTGGAGCTTGGTGCTGTTTGGCGGGGACATTAAGGACATTATGACTGATCTGCAGAAGCAAGGAAACACCCTGTGTTCAGTGCACTCTTTGTACCATACCAGCCCCAAGCCTAGGGAGCCTTTTCACTGCTAGCAAAGGCTCCAGACAAGGTAGCAGCCCGCCAACCATCAGGGCAAATGTCGGGCTCCCTCATCTGCCTCAAACCCCCCTCCCACCAAGTCTCTGAGAGCTTGCAGGGCGGCATTCTCCATCCCTCCCTCTTCCTTTTGACTCACGGCCTGCTCCCCTTCCTTTGCCAGCAGTTCTGGAGGAACCTGTAGTGGCAGATTCGCCAGTCATCTGTCCGGGTGGGAGGCAATCATGGCAGACACTTGGGTCCTTCAGCTAATAGCTCAGAGTCACACATTATAATTCATAGAGGGACCTCCAGAAAACCCTCCAGGTCACTCTCATTACCCTCAATGTCACATTCTGCTCATCACTGAGGAGGGTGCAGCTCTGTTGTGCAAGTCCACCATGGAGCCCATTCCTCGGGGCAAGCAGGAAGGGGGTATTACTCCCATTTCTTCCTGGTCCCAAAAAAGACGGGAGACCTTTGACAAATACTGGACCTCAGCTTGCTGAACTTGTTCATAGAGTAGAAGAGGTTACAGATGTCGACCCTTCCTGGACTGTTGCCACCACTCTATCAGTGACACTGGCTTTGTGCCCTGGATATGCAGGGTGTCTGCCTGCATATCCCTTTCTTCCCTACCCACCACCACTTTATGCAGTTTGCTGTCCAGGTGGAGCATTTCCAGTTCAAAGCCCACCTCTTTTGGCCTTTCTTTGGCACCCTGGGTGTTCACCTAATGCCTAGCAGTAGAGGCAGTGGCATTGCGTCATCCGGGCCATTATGTGTTGCTGTGCCTTGTCGACTGGCTCCTGTCGACTCCCTCGAGGGAATGCTTGAAGGCCTCTCTTGCGGCTACCCCGGACCTGTTCTGCAAGGTGAAAATTATGGTGTCGTCCAGAGTTGGACCTTTTTGCATCCCTTCGCAATGAAAACTGCCCAGTTTCAGCTCACTAGATTAGGACCTGCAGTTTTCTGGCAAGACACTTCCTCCCTTTCTTGGAGCAGGAGGTACCTATATGCTTTCCCTCCATTTCCTCTGAGTCAGAGGGTGCTAATCAAGTTTCAGAAGGAGAGGGCCAGCATGATGCTGGTCGCACCCTGCTGGTCATGACAAATATGGTTTCCAGTATTGTAACAGTTGGCATCGGAACCTCTGGTGCCTCTGCCCCTCTGCAGGGATCTGCTGACGCAGGCTGAAGGGACCCTGGTCCATCCACACCTCAAGTCCCTTCACCTGCATGCCTGGCTCCTGAGGACATAGCCATTGCCTTTTTTTGGAGTCTCTCAGAAGGTAGCTGGCAACCTCATGGCAGCTCGGAAGCCCTCCACTAGGGCTACATATGCCATGAAGTGGAAGAGGTTTGCCATCTGGGCTGCCAAGCACCATCTGGAGTCTTTTACCTGTTCGGTGAGCCAAATTCTGGACCACCTAATATCACTGTCTGACTCGGGCCTCCAGTATTCCTCCCACAAGGTGCACCTTTTGGCTATCTCTGCCTTTCACAAGCCCATGGATGGTTTTTACGCTGGCTCAGCTAGATGTGTCCCATACTTTTCTTCAGGGCATCCTGCACCTGAAAACTCCAATCCGTATTACTGTCCCAGCTTGGGATTTAAATTTTGTTTTGGAGAAATTGACCTAGCCTCCATTTGAGCCAGCCACAACTTTCTTTCTTGGAAAGCGTTGTTTTTGGTTGCTGTTACTTCTGCTTGAAGGATTTCTGAGCTTCAGGGTCTCTGGTATGAAGATCCCCATTTGATTTTTTGCAAAGACAGGGTGTCTACACACAAATCCTAAGTTTCTTCCTAAGGTAGTGTCTGAGTTTACCCTAAATTGGTCTATCCACCTCCCTGTGTATTTTCCTGGGCGTGCCAATCCAAGGGAAGCGCTGCTCCATACTTCAGATGTGTGCAGAATTCTTAAATATGATCTGCTCTGAACTAAGGGCTACCGAAAGACTAGGCAGATTTTTGTTTCTTTTGCCCCAGGAAGAGAGGGTGTTCAGGTTTCCATACATTTTTTGTCCAAATGGCTGGTCAATTGTATTGTGTTCTGGTACAACAAACATGGCTTTCACCACTCCTGGGAACTTCTTGCCCACTCCACAAAGGGCATGGCTACCTCTGTGGCCTGTTTCAAGAGGGTTTCAGCCACTGACATGGGTGCTGCTGCCACTTGGAGTACCATCCATACTTTTACCAGGCACCACAGTCTGGACATTTTTTCTAGAGCCTGAGCAGGCTTTGGCAAGGCTGTTTCTCATGGCCTTCTGTCCTAGGCCTTCGGTTCGCCTGCCTCCCAGACTGTTCTGCTGCACTTTTATCTGCTTGAGATTCATTACTATGGTGTGACCTGATGATTGAAATACTCGCTACCATAACAGTAGAACTTTGAGGGGATCTCAGTCATCAGGTCAGCTTTCCCTCCCTCCATCCCCCTGTTTGGGGTCCTTGTCTTCGACTGGCTATCTGGCGTATCCAGCCTTTTATTTAGGCCTTGGCATCTCTCTGTTTCCCTGGTCCCCTGCGGCACAAGCTTGCTCCCTTAGTCTCTAGAGGAAAGAACTGAGGAGGGAGCACAGCTGCTCATGCCTTTAAAGGGTTGTTGACATCGGCAGATGACCGTGTGAGGGGCCCAGTTTTACTGCTAGAAGATCTGTGTAGATCCTGCTTTAGACAGTGAAGTTCCTACAGTGTGTCCTGATGCCTGAGATCCCATGAAAGATCTACTGTTATCATAAGTTATTACATCACTGTTATTTTTGCAGCTCACTTTCGCTCAGAAAGTCTGCTGAAATTGGAAGTAAAAAAAAAAATAATTTCAAAAGTCATTGGAAAGGTCCCAGCCTACTAGTGGGTCAGAGGCTTATTCTCAAGATACTTCCTGGCCCACAAGAAAAATGGGGAGTGGTGACCCATAATCTCAGGTTTCTGAACAAACATTTAAAAAAAAAAAAAAAAATTCAAGATGATCACACTAACGGCAGTGATACCATCTTTGCAGAAAGACAATTGACTGGGATCCCTGGATCTGAAAGATACAATTTTCATATCGTAGTCAGACAGCCTCACAGAAAATACCTTAGATTTCAAGCTGGAGAACTGCCAGTACCAGTTCATAGCTCTCCCATTTGGTCCCACCTCGGCTCCAAGTGTTTTCACAAAGTGCTTGGCTGTGGTAGCAGCATATTTGGGAAAATAAAAGGCATAGTTTTCCTCTACCTGAATCACTGGCTAATCTCAGGGAAGACCGTGCAAGAGAAAAGATGCTCAGTTCAAGTTGGTAAAAAGCACCTTGGAGAACCTGGGATTCTTGATAAGCCTACAGAAGTCCCAGCTAGAGCCTAGTCAAGTACTGGATGTCATCAGAACAGAGCTCAACATCCCGCAGGGGAAAGCTTTCCTCCCAGAAGCTAAAGTTACAGCTTTCATAGCAACAGCAATCTTTCACAGCAGATAAGCCGTCAAGATTTGCAAGAGACTTCCTACAGTTACTAGCACACATGGCCACATCTACAGCTGTGGTTCTATGGGCTAGGTTCCAGATATGAGAGATCCAGTACCACTTGAGACAACTGATCTCAAAGATGGGATTTGTTTGCAAAGCTAGTGCCACTGACAGAATCACTAGTGGAATCGTTGGAGTGGTGGAAGGAAGAAGGCAATCTCAGAGAGAGTATTCCCTTCCTTCGGCAAGCACCAACATGTATTCCTACCACAGATGCCTCCTGAGGTGGAGTGCCCACCTGCAGGGCCGATCAGTGAGTGGCACATGGAGCCCAGAGGAGTATCTAGAACACATAAACCTCCAGGAGCTCAGAACAGTACTGCTAGCAATGCAGTCTTTCTTCTCCCCCCTGCTGCAGGGTGAGACTGTCCAAATTAAGACAGATAACACCACAACAATCTACTACATAAACAAGCAGGGAGGAACAAGATCCTCAAAACTGTGTACAGAGACAATGAGGATCTGGGACCTGGCATGTCCCTTGGAAGCAAATGTATTTGCAGTGCAGCTGCCATGCAAAGACCCTTTCCAGCCATCTGTGCACCCTTCAATAGGGTGCCAAATTTCAGAATTTGCCACCTCCCCCCCCCGGATTAGTTGGGGGGGGCATGGCTGGCACAGTCCCCCACACTAGGGGGTGCAGGAGCACATCCCCCTGCATGAAAGCGGGAGGCAAAATAAAATCCCTGGTGCCCTGACGGGTGTACTTGGACGGGCACGTTCCGATTGTGGAACCTGCAAAGACAATGTCCTGACATATTCCCTAAGTGTAATCAGCTAAGGAAATAATGAATGGGCCTTAAACCAGCAGGTTCTAGCTACAGTGGTCAGACAGTGGAGTATTCCCAGTATAAAACTGTTTGCATCTTGGGAGAACTATCGGCTTCTACAGATGTGTTGCAGACCACCATCCAGAGGGACAGTCCCAGAGGTTGCACTGGTATTGAATTGGATAGGGATGTTTCTGTATGCCTTCCCACCATTCAGACAGTACTTCTGAAACACAGGAGGGAACATGTAATAATGATCATGGTAGTTTCAGACTGGGCTAGACAGACCTGGTACTCGGAGCTCCTGGTCCTATCCGACAAGAATCCAATCAGCCTGCCTCTCATTCACAGTCTGTTAACTGTGTCCTAGGGCAGTATAACATTTCCAACTCCAAGGACCCTATTGTTCTTGAGGAAGTTAGAATTTTTGGGATTAGATCTCTCAGAAGTTGTTCTGAAGGTGTTTAGGGTTTCAACAAAACCCTCTACCATTAAAGCTTATTCTTCTAAATGGAAAAGGTTTTCTTATTGGTGTACCCACAGAAAAATAAATAAAATGAAAGCAGTGTTGCCAGTAATTATGTAATATCTAGTACTCCTACTGGTGCTAGGACTCCACCTTTAAAGGTGTACTTAGCAGCAGTATTAGTATACATAACAGCTAGTAAGGGAAAATTGTTGGCCTTGCAACCTATTTTCAAATTTTTTTTATGCTCCTCCCTCTGCCCCAGCCCGCCACTCCTTCAGGCTTACTTAAGCCCACCTCTACCCAACAGTCTCACCCCTGCTGCCTGCCATCACCCATGATCTGTGTCCGGGGGGGGGGGGTTCTGGTACTAATCGAAGACACAGAACCAGGTGTGAGGGTTGCTGTCCTCACCTGGGCACCACAGTAAATGCATGGTTTGGAGACTGATTCTATATTAACTTTCTTTCTTTGATTCCATTTAGTGCAGCCTGTTCTGTGTCTTCGATTGTTACCATTTTGGGGCTGGCACCTCCACTAACCTGTGGTGCAGTGTTTGTGTGCCTTTGGATCCAGCACTGTCCCTATTGGAAGGGCCCTTCCCCAGCAGGGGCAACTGGGAGAGGAGATTACTGGAGTGGTGCCCCCGGGGCAGATGCAAGGCTGGAGGAAGTGTTCTCTGGGGACTGTGGCATGGAAGGGATGAGGGCCATCATCCAGCAGGGCTGGACAGACCATTTTCAGTTTTTCTGGCCCCGCCCACCCATACTGGTGCAGCCGCAGCATATGTGCTGCGAGGGGACATCCAGCAGTGTGTAGTCACCCACATTGACTAGAATGTTACCCTGGAGCCACCACCAGGATCCACTAGATGATTGGCACAGCACCTAACCCCCCCCCCCCAGAACTCCCTTCCTGCTGGCAGCCGCTCCTGACATCCCGGGCTTGGGGCGTGAACCAAGGTCCCCAGCGTGCCGAGCATTCACCCATCACTTGGCACCATAGCACCGGCCAAAAGGATTTTTTAAAGGCCTACACTACTTGTTCTCACCAGTGAGGGTCTCCGTCCCAACCTGGGACCTCAATATATGCCTTGCCCTGTTTATTGAGGTTCCCTTTGAGCCTACGGAAACTGCTTACCTAAAGTATGTCACATGGAAAACCATATTCCTGGTTGCAATGACCCCTGCTAGGAGGATAAGTGAACTGCAGGCTGTCTGTACAGACTCAAATTATATAGTTCCACACAGGGATGAAGTCGTTCTTAGAATCAAAAAAAAAATTGGTGGTATCTAAATTCCACCTGAATCAGTCAGTGTACCCTATCCAGAGCATGCCCATCCAGGTGCAGAAAAGTTGCATAGCTTGGATCTTAGGCGAGTCCTGACTATCTTCACAGACTAGACAAAAGATACTCAACTTTTTGTTACCTGTGGTGAGGATGAAAAAGGCAAACCAACTACAGAGAGATCTGTTTCTCACTAGCTAGTCTCATGCATTCAGTTTTCCTCTGAAAAAGCTGGAAAAATGCCATCAAGAGGCTTAAGGGCACACTCCAAAAGTGGTACTTCTGCCACTGTGGCCTTCTCAAGGGGCATCCACTTGTCAGGCAGTTGCAAAACAGTTATCTGAAAGACAGTACATACCTTCACAAGGTACTTCTACTTGGACATACAGTTCAGAAGGGATGATGGCTTCGGAACTGCTAGTGTTGCAGAACCTTTTTCCTAACAAGTTTCTGGATCCTACCTCCCAAGGAACTGCTACTGAGTCTGCATAAAGTGTAAATATTTAAGTGAGTGATTTCTGAGGTTGGAAGAAAAAATGACTCGCCTTAGTCATGTTGTTTCTTCTCAAGGGGTCCCTCATGATGTTTACACTCCCTAACCCTGCCTCCGCTTTCAGAACCTTAGGTTAACACAAGAATCTGTTCTTTTTCATTGAGGTTGCTTGTACATTACTGTTGCAGTTCCTACAATTGTATGTTCATTGTTATGGTGTATTAAGACTGAAGTGCTGGTGGTTGAGCCGGGACGAAGGGGAGGAGTGGGGGCCTCTTGGGATAGGTTGGGGCTTTTTATTGGTCCGAACGAACTGGAGGCCTCCTGTAAGGTGAGGAATTTGGGTATTATTTTAGATAATGAGCTAACGCTTGAAGCCCAGGTGTTAGCTGTTGTCTGAACCAGTTTTTTGCCATCCCTAGAACATCACCTAAATTCAGTCCCTTATTTCCCCTGATGGCCTGGGCATGCTGGTACATACGTTCATCACCTCAATGCTCGATTACTGTAATGCACTCTATCTTGGAGTCTAAGGAGGTGCGATGCAGTGCCTGCAGCTTTTGCAGAATGCAGTGGCCCAGTTGTTGACTGGACATTCAAGGGTCAGTCATATTACACTGGTGTTGCGCAAACTGCATTGGCTGCCTGTGTGCTGGCGCATCACCTTTAAAGTAGATCTTTTGACATACAAGGTCCCCCCCCCCAAGGGGTTGAGTCTGGGCTTCAAGAAGAAGCTTCTGCATCCCTACACCCTGTATCGCTCTCTTAGATCAGTTGGAGAGGCCCTCCTGAAGGTCCCTAGGGCCAGGTTAAAATCTTCCAGGGACCAGGCATTCGAGGTGGCAGCCCCGGTCCTTTGGAACTCGTTACCGAGGTATCTCTGGGAGGTGCCATCCATAGAGATCTTTAAAAACATCTCAAAACCTTCCTTTTTGGACTATTCTCCTGGACCCTCTAGAGAGAGACACACATTGGAGGATGCTCCTGTCTCCCAGATCCCTTGCCTCGGCCTACTGAGACTTATCTAGCCTGTTTAAAAAAAAAAAAACACAGGGTGAGACAGGGCCCAAGAATGTGCCACCTAGCCTCTTACATGATCTTGTATGGACGGCACTTATGTCTCCCTGATTCTGAGTTGGGGCCATGCCCTTGAGAAGTTATCTGGAACACTTGTCCTCTTTAGGATCCTCAATTCAAATTTCAGACCATAGCTCTTTCTAGTAACGTTGGGGCTCCACCTCCATGTCTCACCTCTTGCCTACTCACTATTGGGTAGTCTTCCTCCTGCTGGAATAGGTAAGTCCTGTCCTATGCTCCTGGCTGATGACAGAGCACACCCCTTTCTTTCTTTCTCTCTCCCCCCTTCTTCTCTCTGGTCAATTTAGGTTTGTTTATATCCTTTCCCTTGTTCTGTGAGCTCACTTGCCCCATCCCTTCCTTCCTTCTAGTTTCCTCTCTGGTGAGCAGAACTAAGGAGATTGGGGAGCCTGTGTTAGTTACTGGCCAACCCTCGAGTGGCACATTATGCACCAGCCTTGAGGGTGGTGCAGTCTCCAATGTCAGTGCCTCTCCTCAAAATTCTTAAAGCTATATGCTTCCCATGGGGTCCTGTGCCTCCAGCTTATACCTACCAGAAATTAATAGTGAAGATATCCTGGAAGGTCAAGAATTATGGTGAAATGTTTCATCTTCTGATGACCAACTACACAACACCACCCTGATCTACAGCAGCCATCATTCAAGAGAACAGGAACTTTTAACTACTGCATTTGAAAATCACCTAATGCAACCCAAAAATTAAAACAGAATATGGGCATGTTGTTCTTGCTTGTTCTAACTGGCACCTGGATTCCTTATATTTTGAAGCTAGTACTGCTGCTTTATAATTTTGAAAGTAGAGGAAAGGAAGGGGGGTAGGTTCAGCGTATTACCAAGGGCAGAGGGAAGGAGGCAGCTGCAGGGAAACATCAAAGGAAAGACAGAGCAGGGAGAACAGAGTAGCAATCCCAACATGTAACTATTCTCGCTTCTGTCCTGGCTAGTACAACGAGCACACATAGCACAATAGTTAAGCTTGAATGTCTGATGCACTTTGATGGCAAAATCTTAGTTGCAGTCACAGAAGCCTTGTGAGGGGGAAGAAAATGACTGGGGCACAAGGACTGTTGGGTACGGACTTCTGAAGGGATTATTCAGCTTGACAAGAAGGAGATGGGTGGCTTTCACTGCAAGGGAGAGAGTATCACAGTGGAGGACATCAGAGGGGCAAATAGTGTCAGAGTCTATGGGTGATGTTTGGTGAAAACGAGGGTAGACGAGTTACCCTGAGGGTGTACTACAGGCCTTTGAACAGCTTGGCTAAACATGATGCCCAACTGATTGTAGAAATTTAGAGAGCAGATAAAGCAGTTGCAGTGGTGATCCCGGAAGACTTCAGTCTTCCAGGCTTTAACTGGAAATTTGAGATGGATAGAGGCAGGGCTGAGACAAAGTTTCTGTCCATCTTCAAAGACTGCTTCCTAGAGCAGCGTGTCTGACAGGACTAGGTTTGAGACCACCCTTGACCTTGTTCTCCTCAGTGGCCGTGGGGTCATTTCCAGTGTGGACATTTAAGCACTAGTGGGGGACATTGACCACAACCAGGTACACTTCTCTGTTGAGCTGGACTTCAACCACTGTTGCACTGAACTTCAGAAAGATAGACTTTGCTAAGATGAAAGGCCTGATGTCCAAGTGTCTGGAGCAGCTGCATGAGGTTGGAGATGCAAAACACTTGGGTTTCGTTGAAGGATGCTTGAAGCAGCAGCAGAGAGAAGTATCCCTGTAAGCAGTACGGGGAAAGGGTGAAGAAGTGCCCCTCCCAGCTCATCGGAGAGGATCTATGACTGCTGGAAAGTGAAGTGTTGTCTCCAGGCCAAAAAAGTGTACAAAGCAGGCCTGAGGGACTGCAAGATTAGAATTAAGAAAGCCAAGGAAGGGCTGGAAGCCAGAACAATAATGGTAACTGTGGATGCACCAACCCCTTGTTCCAGTACATAAATGAAAGGAGGGGTTTAGACCCACTGAAAATGGGAGGTGCAATCTATAAGAGACACAGACATGATGACTAAGATGTGGAATACTTTGTTTCAGTGTTCACAAAGGGTCTCGTGTGGGGCGGAGGGTGCCCATTGTGTTTCTTAAACTTTGGAGCTGCAATAAATTATCAACTTGCTTACACTGTTTTATCCTATGTACTCTTAGACAACCATAGTGTCTTCTACATCTTATATCTTGCTCAGTGGGAGGGGCTGTGGAATCAGAGATTGCCACAATGCAGCTAATGGACATCATGCCTTCCCTGGTAGCTGACTATCTGACATATCAAATGAGTTAAATCCCAAGGGGCAGTCGGGATGCACCTCAGGATCATTGGGGAGTAAAGAGAACAGTTTGCAGGGCCCCTTGCTGTAATCTCTTTGGTATCTCTCCAGATGTGTGGTACCAGAGGACTCGACAGGGGCCATTGTGGTTCTCATCTTTAAGAAGGAGGCAGGGTCAGACCCAGTTACAGGTCAGTCAGCCTGACATCAGTATTGGGCAATGTCCTAACAGAAACCTAGATTTTGATGGCACATAAGGACTGCTTGGCCCACCCAGTCTGCCCATTTCCCTATCTATTGGATAAGCTGCAGATCCTAGTTAACCAACAGCCTACTTCTTCCTAACCTACACCAGAATTGACTTATGTCTGTCCCGTGCATTCTTGAATTCCCCCACAGTTTTTGACCCCACAACCTCATCAGGAAGGCCATTCCATGTGTCCACCACGCTCTATGTGAAAAAATAAATCCTCATGTTGCCCCTCAGCCATCCTGCCCTCTATCTTCAAATTGTACCTCCTTGTTCTTGCACATCTCTTTTTCTGAAATATGCTACCCTCTTGGACTTTGTTGATTCCCTTGAAGGACTTGAAAGTTTCTATCATGTCCCCCCTCTCCCTCCTTTCCCCAAGGATATACATATTAAGCTCATTTAGTCTCTCTTTATATGGCTTCTGGTGCTGACCCTGCACCATTTTAGTTGCCCTCCTCTGGACTGCGTCCATTCTATGTCCTTGCAGAGATGGGGTCTCCAGAACTGTATGCAGTACTCCAGATGGGGTCTCATCAGTTGTCTTTACAGAGGGATAACAACCTTCTCTTTTCTACTGGTGATGCCTCTTCCCTATGCATCTCAGGATCCCCCCCCCCAGTCCTCTTTACTGCCTTCTTACATTGCTTGCCTACCTTTAGGTCATCCGATATGACTACCCCCTTTCCATTTTTGTTGTTGCTAGTACCTTCCCCCATTGTGTATTCTTCCCCTGGGATTTTGTTTCCCAGGTGCATTACTTTGCACTTCTTTACATTGAATCTAAGCTGCCATACTTTTAACTATTCCTCCAACCTTGCCAAGTCCCTTCTCATTCTTCCCACTCTCTTATGTATCAACCCTGTTTCAGATCTTTGTGTCATCTGCAAAGAAGCATAGTTTTTCTTCCAGTCCCTCCACAATGTCACATATCAAGACATTAAAAAGGAATGGTCCGTTACTGAACACTGCAGTGCCCCACTAGTAACCCCCCCCCGTTCTTTGGAGTGGACTCTGTTTACCATTGCCCTCTGTGTCCTGTTGTCCAGCCAATTTTGTGCCCATGATAACACCCTGAGACCCACTCCCAAGCTGGCTAACTTGTTAATGAATCTTTTGTGTGGGACTGCGTCAAATGCCTTGCTAAAGCCTAGGTAGGCCGTGTCCACAGCCCTCCCTGGTCTACTACTTTGGTCACCCAGTCAAAGAAGTCTATGAGATTCGTCCGACATGACCTTCCCACTATGAATCCATGCTGCCTTGGGTCCTATGCCCCGCTGGCCTCTAGGTACTCAACAGTTCTTTCTTTTAGAAGTGATTCCATCATTTTCCCAACCACGGAGGTCAAATTAACAGGTCTGTATTTTCAAACAACATGAAGTCTTGCTATATTATGACAGATGCAGTTTGTCCCACCATTAGAACTGCTCCGGAGGTGAAAGAGTTAACTTCCATGCAGTGCATGGAACTTAGAGCGCGAGCTCTGTTAGAGAAGCTCTGTTAGGGTGGTTTCAAACTGAAACTGTGAGATTCTTTACTCCGCCTCACTGAACAGTTGCTCCGGAGATTCCTCCTGCTGCTCGGTTCATTTTCTCGGTTTAAAGTGTTTTTTCTCGGTTAAATTCAACCGCGATATTCTTTATTTTAACCACAAACCGATCGGTTCAAGCTCTGTCTATGGTATTGTAAGTAATAGATAGGTTTTCTGTGTGGAACTTGTAAATGTTTATCAGTTCGATTGGAACCGATCAAATTGTATTTAAACTTTATTCTGAAGCCTTTTAAGGCTTGTTAGAGTGCGGTTCCCGGTTCTTATCGGTTCTAAAAAAAAACAGATTTCATTACGGTTTTTTCCACGACCCGTGACACGGTTGGGAACCGATAAGGGTGTCTTGCCTGGCACTGCCATCGAAAGGGCAAGTTTTTGGTTAGGCTGGCATTATGTCTGAGAAACCCAAAAGAAAAACCGGGCCCACTGGGTTTCAACACTGTAGTGTCTGTGGGGAAGCCTTTGCCAAGGCAGACCGACACACCACATGTGTTTATTGTCTGGGGTTTGACCACCTCAATGCAGACTGCCAGATTTGCAAGAATTTCCCTGCAGCTACCCTAGATAAGAGAGTTGGTAGGCTCAGGGAACAAGAGGCCAAAAGTCCGCTGACCGGATGGCCAGCCGGTTCGGTGCCACCGAACGGAGGAGATGCCTCTGACCAGGGCCAGACTTCCTCGGCAACGTAAAGCTGACTCTGAGGAGCCAGTTCCAGCAAAGAGAACTAGAAAGTCAGCAGGTGTGAGTCCAAAATCCCTTCTCCAACTGCTGCAGAGATAGCCAGGGCAATACAGATTGTCCAGTCACTTTCCCCGATTCCCTCCGAACCGCCACTATCTAGCAAAAGGTCGGTTCGGTCGGTTCTTCTGGTTCAAGAATATGATATAGAAGAGTTTTATGAACCAGAGGAGGGGGAGGATGATTATGATCAGTGTGAATGTGACTTTGAAAGTCTGGATGTGCCCATTGAACCGGACATCTCCCCAGACAGACCTTTAGGTGAATCTCCCCCTAGGCTTGCTGAGTCCCCTTCTCATTTTTTGTTTTATAAAAAAGTTGCTGAAACCCTCCAGCTTCCTTTAGAGGAGGCTTTGGATGAGCAAGAGGAGCCTGAGTTTGTAGAGATGATGGATATCCCAGAGTCCAGGAGATTGTCTATCCCTTTACATAAATCTTTTAGGAAACAATAAAAAATTTAAAAGCTCCTAATTCTGTGCCTTCTGTGGATAAAAAGATGGACAGGAGGTACACTTTGTCAGGTCCTGATACAGAATTTCTTTCACAGCAATGCAGTCATGTTGGGGTAGTTCAGGCTGCAGCCTGTGATAAAGCTAATATTCCCCTGGCTTCACATCCTCCTGACAAGGACTCCAGGAAGATTGATGCTATGGCCAAAAAACAATACATGGCAGCGTCTTTGGGACTCAGACAAGCAAACTATATGGCTTATGTTGCGAGATACCAAAATCTAGATGGGATACTGGCATGGCCTTAGCTAAACAGGGCCTGGCCAGCTTGCAAAGGAGCTGGAGCAGGTGGCTGTTGATATTGAGGCATCTAAGGTGCAATTCCATGCTGCAGTGGATTCTAATGATGTATCCTCTAGAGTCATGGCTACATCTGTGGCTTTTCGTGAGATTGGCCTGGCTCAGGTGTACTACTTTGTCACAGGATACCCAGTCTAAGGCTATGGATTTTCCTGGGTGGGAAATTCTCTGTTTGGGGAGCAGACAGAGAATTATATGAAGAAATGGATGAATATAGAACCACTTATGGAGTGCCCAAGCCAGGGCAAGCCACTCCTGAGAGCCCCAGGGGTAGGGGCAGGCCTTTTCACAGGCCTTTTTACCAGACCCAGGCCTCATCTTCAGCCTATGTACAGAGGGGGTTCTTCAGAGGGATAGGCAGACGGGGTACGAGCAGGCCTGCTCCCACCCTTCAGCTTAAAGCCCCTGCCAAACAGGCACCCTGATGGGATGCCCAGGGTCGGCTCTCCATTACCTGTAGGGGGCAGGCTGGCTTACTTCGTCCAGGACTGGGAGTCTTTAACATCAGACAGGTGGGTCCTGGAAGTAGTGAGCCAGGGTCTGGTTCTCAGCTTCAAAAAATTTCCAAAGATGAGAGCCAGATCCTTTCCACCTGCAAACCCTTTAGAGACTCTTGCTTTGGAAACAGAAGTCTCAACCCTCCTGGCTCTCAGAGCTGTAGAAAGGGTTTCTCCCCTACACCGGGGCAAGGGTCTGTACTCCAGGTACTTCCTTACCCCAAAAAAGACAGGACAGTGGCGGCCCATCCTGGACCTAAGATATCTGAACAAGCACCTTTTAAAACCAAAATTCAAAATGGTGACTCTGGGAATGATTTTACCTTCCCTAAGGCCAGGGGACTGGCTAGCTTCCCTGGACCTCAAGGATGCCTACTTCCATGTTCTTATCAGAAACTCCCATCGAAAGTACCTCAGATTCAAACTGCCCTCAGGCCATTATCAGTTCAGAGCAATGCCCTTCGGCCTTACCTCTGCCCCAAGGGTGTTCACAAAATGTTTGGCAGTAGCAGTTGCTCATCTAAGGCAAAAGATTGCCATCTTCGCCTACCTGGACGACTGGCTCATTGTGGGTCAGTCTCCAGACCAGGTCAAATCACACCTGCTAGTTACCCAGCAGCTGCTTATCTCTCTGGGCTTTCTTCTCAGTCTTCCAAAGTCAGTTCCGGAACCTGTCCAGGTACTCACCTTTATAGGCGCAGAACTGGACACAAAGCAGGCCAGAGCCTTCCTTCCCCTAGAAAGGGTAAGGACCTTGGTGGCCCCGGCCTCGTCCTTCACTCTGCAGGTCTCTCGACCAGCAAGGCATTTCCTGCAGCTCCTAGGACACATGGCTGCTTCCACAGCTGTAGTGCAAGGAGCAAGATTTCAGATGAGGGACATTCAGTTCCATTTGAGAGCCTTCTGGTCTCAAAGAAGAGATCCCCTATCCAAGCTAATCCCAGTGACTAACCCTGATCAGGCCCTTCAGTGGTGGCAGGATCAGAGCAATCTGAGACAAGGGGTGCCTTTCATTCCTCTGTCCCACTCCTTGACCCTTACTACAGATGCGTCCCTCTTGGGATGGGGAGATCACATGGGCGACCTCTCCACCCAGGGGTTATGGTCCCCTCAGGAATCTCTGCTCCACATCAATCTGTTGGAACTCAGAGCTGTTTTTCCTAGCACTTCAGGTTTTTTCTGCATCTGTTCAGAACAAGGTGGTACAGGTCAGAACAGACAACACCACTACAATGTGGTACATCAACAAACAAGGGGGCACTCGGTCTTTGGCCTTGTGCACCGAGGCGATGAAGTTGTGGTCTCTGGCTTATTCCCTGAACACTTCCCTCATAGCAGTTCACCTCCCAGGCAAGGACAATGTCCTGGCAGATGCTCTCAGCAGGATTTCCCAGGGCCATCACGAATGGTCACTGGATCCCCTAGTACTGGGGATAGTTTTTGCCAGATGGGGCACTCCTCAGATAGATCTTTTGCAGCCCCAGACAATCATCAACTTCCACTTTTTGTTGCAGGCCCCAGTGTTGGGCTCAGTCCCCTGGATGCCTTTCTCCTCGATTGGGAAGGGAAGTTTCTCTATGCCTTCCCCCCCCTCTCCTGTTCAAGGTGCTAGTCAAAATCAGGTCTCAGCCCTGCAAGATGATCCTGATTGCTCCAGACTGGGCCAGACAGCCCTGGTACCCACTCCTTCTGTCCTTAGCAGTCCATCTTCCCCTGTGTCTCCCTAGGAACCACAATATGTTAACCTGTGCTCAGGGGAGAGTCTGGTATCAATCTCAAATCCCTCAACCTCAAGGCCTGGCTCTTGAGGAGTTAGAGTTTGCTGATCTACAACTTTCTCAGGGTGTTCTCGAAATCTTGAAAGCTTCTAGGAAGCCCTCCACCAGAGCTACCTATAACTCCAAGTGGAAAAGGTTTTCCATATGGTGTTCTGGGAAGCATATTTCCCCGGAATCTGCTGATTTACCCACTGTATTGGATTATATGGTCCATCTTAATTCTTTGGGACTGAGACCAGCTACCCTGAAAGTGCATTTGGCAGCTGTCTCTGCTTTCATTTCAGCAGGAAGCCCTCTTCTTTCTGCTCACCCTGTATTTTCCAAGTTTTTAAGGGATTGCTTCATACCAATCCTCCATTCAGGGACCTTGCCCTGCTTGGGATCTTAATGTTTGCATTGCTCAGCTGATGCAACCCCCTTTGAGCCTCTGTCTTGGCAGAGCTTAAGTATTGACTTGAAGACTGTGTTTCTAGTAGCCATCACTTCTGCCAGGCGCATAAGTGAGTTACAGGCTTTATCAGTGGAGACTGACTTTATTTCCTTTCACAGGGATAAGGTAGTCCTCAGGACTAACAGGAAGTTTTTGCCTAAGGTGGTTTTGGATTCCACCTTAACCAATCTATTTCACTTCCAGTGTTCTTCACTGACCATTCCTCCTCTGGTGAGAGGAGGCTGCACAACAGATGTTAAGGGGCCCTAAGTTACTACATGGGCGTGCCAAGGGTCACAGGGTTTGACTCCCTCCAACTATTTCTCACTTATGGTGAGGTTGGGAAAGGAGACCTGCCACTAAAGATCCATTGCCAGGTGGATTGTCTCTTGTATCAATTTTGCTATCAAAAACTGGGTAAGGTTCCCCCCTCAGGCCTGAGGGCTCACTCTACCAGAGGTACAGCTGCATCTCTAGCTGCTGCAGAGACATCCCTATCTTGGAGATATGTCAAGCAGCTACTTGGAAAGCGGTACACTTTCACCAAGCAGCTTACTCCCTGGATATCCAGGCCAGGAGGGATGCTCGGTTTGACACAACCGTGCTTCAGAGCCTATTCCTAGTGAGGTTCTGTCCTCCTCCACGGAGGTACTGCTGTGTAGTCTGCATGTGTCATAATATAGCAAGACTTCATGTTGTTTGAAGGAAAATTACTCACCTTAGTAATGTTGTTTCTTCTAATGGAGTCTTGCTATATTATTGACCTCTCAGCCTGCCCCTCTCAGAACTTCTACTTGGGTATGGGTGGGCAGTCCACTGTTGGCACTTATTGATGCCCTTTTATGTTTGGGTGTTGTGTTTTATTTATTTATTTTATCTTATTGTTTCTGGTCCCTGACTTGAGTCTTGGTGTTGGGACCAGGAAAATGTGTTAATATTTTAGTAGCCAGTTGGCTAGGGTAGGTTACAGCTTCCACACAGAGCCTTAGTGAGTTTTGCTCATAAAGATCTGACGGTTTCGGTTTGAAACCACCCTAACAGAGCTTCTCTAACCGAGCTCGTGCTCTAAGTTCCATGCACTGCTTGGAAGTTAACTCTTTCACCTCCGGAGCAGTTCTAATGGTGGGACAAACTGCATCTGTCATAATATAGCAAGACTCCATTAGAAGAAACAACATTACTAAGGTGAATAATTTTTTCTTCCTGCCTCTGTCTTGCTCCTAGTTTTGTGAAGGGGAATCGCATCTGCCCACCTCCAGTCCTCGGGTTCCACACCATCCTCCCATGATTCATTAAAAAGGGTAGTCAGTGGTGTCACTAGTTCTCCCCTTAGTTCTTTTAGAATCCTGGGTGAATCTCATTGGGCCCCATTGCTTTGTCCATGTTCAGTTTTAGTTCTTTCAGGTCCCTTTCTTCTGTGAATGGGCTGGTATCGACCCCCTTCCTATCCAGAGTGCTTCTATTGATTGGTTTAGGTACCTCTCCCTCCTTCTCTTTTGTGAATACTGAGCAGAAGTATTCATTCAGCATCCCTGGAAGCCATTAACAAGGGCAGAATATTGAGACCATGTTTCTTGCCTTTTCTCTGGCTTTATGAGGGTCAAATCAAGCCAAACTAACCTGTTCACCTTTGTCAAGGGGGTTATCAGGGAAGTGGATAGTAGGGTTATCTGAACATGAATGTAGTCTATCTGAACTTTTGCAAGGCCTCTATTACTGAGGCAAAATATACCAGTGTGGTATACATGAGACATACTCAAGGTGGATTGCTAACTGGCTTGGCAGGAAGCAGAGTGTAAGTTAAAAACATTGGGACGATTCTAGAAGGGTTACATCAGGCATAACAGCAGTTGCACCAAGTAAAATGGTGCATATAGCAACTTACGCCAGCAGTTGTGACATGCATGAGTCTACGAAGTGACCTGTGACATGTTGCAGGCCACGTGCGCCAAACAGCTGTTATTCTGCATAAACCCTCTGCGACATGGCGTTAGGGGGTTTACAGCAGCAGTTGTGCCCCATTCTAGAAGGGCAGCAACAAAGTGCCCACATTGGAATTCTACAAGAACCCACAGAGGAGATCCAGCAACGTAAGTTATACCATCATTTAGCTGGTATAACTTACGGATGCCCCAGGGGTCCTGTAGACCCGTCGACTGTCTTGTGGATAGTGCACAGTTTCCCACCCCCCACCCATGCCCAGCACACCCCAGCGTGGTCCCACAAGGCTATCCATATCCCCAGACCCCCAAAACAGTCTTTGGCAGAAGCCCTGGAGGGTGGCACTGCCATCCCCCACCCGATGCCCTAAACTACGAGTCTCCGCATGTCACGGCAATCCCCCGTCGCCCTGGCAGTCTAATTGCCTCCCCAACTAGTACATTCCCAGGAAATAGAATAACTCCTGAGTCCCTGGTGGTCTAGTGCCCCCCCACAACTGTACAGTCCAGAAAATAAAATAAATCCTGAGTTTCTGGTAGTTTACTGGTCCGCCCCCTGAATTGTACAGTCCCATAGCATAAAAGAAAGCCTGATTCTAGGGACATGGAGATGTTGTTCACACTGTCTGGCAGGTTCCTTGCCACTTTAAATCTTGCTAGAAGGTCTTCAAGCTGGCTCTTCCCACCCACCCGGGTGGTAAAACTCTCGGCTCCGCCCCATGACGCCAGATCTTCCTTACCACTTGGAAGCTCAGGTTCCCTCCTTAATGCTCTGCGTATAGACTGGATCCTAATTCTTCGATTCACCCGAAACTAATTAAGTTTTCAAGACTTCAGTCTAATTACTCCCTCGTGGCTGCGATGGACAAATCGACTCCCGGTTTTCGGCGGTGCCCATGTGGGCAGAAAATGTCCAGGATGGATCAGCGCTCCACGTGCATCTACTGCCTCAGCCTAGATCATGACCCGCAGGCCTGCGAGTTATGCCATTCATTTTCGGCCAACATCCTGGAAGAGAGGCGCTACCGGCCGGTGAGGTCCAAGGAGGCCCGTTGGGCAGTGTCCTCGGCAGCTGGCTCGGTTGAGCAACTCGAGCAGATGATCGCCCTTGAGGAGGAGGCAGTCCAGGCCACATTTTCATTTTCCTCGGTCGCAGCATTTATCCCACTCTTTCTGGGATCCTCCTACGCAGCTTCTTTTAAGGAGCTTTGCCAATCCCTTTCCATGAAGGGAGAGGGGCCATCGGGACACTCTTCTCAGTCCAAAAAGAAGGACTCAAAAGGTAAGTCCCACCATCAGCGTTCATGTGAGCGGGAGAGGTCCCCTTCCCCGGACAGTCGACACCCGACTTCGGTTGAGGTTGCGGCTAATGCCACTGGCTTCACAGTGTCCCCGTCAGGTCAGCCGGCCAAGACACCTGTCGACACGGTAGAGATTTTCCTCAACCCATCGGATGGGCTGTCGACTGTTGAAGCCGACAACCCTTCTTCACCAGTTCCCCAGGTGGAGACTGAGGACTTGCCTGTGCCTCCTGTGCTGGAGTCCCCGGTCAAGGGAAGAGCGAGTGTCCAGTGCCTCTTCCCAGATCTGCCCTCGGAAACACCGAGGGTCTCGGACATCGTCTTGGTGCAGCCGATCCAGCCGAGTCAGCAGTCTCGGTCTTGGCACCGATGTAAGCACCGGTGCCGCTCGTCTTCCTCCTCGGAAGAGGAGAGGCTTCAGCGCAAATTGTGTCGACGCTACAAGGACCTAATGTGGCAGCAGTTACTTCTGTCCAGGAACAAGCCGACGCAGTCACCTTCCCCGGCCATCAAGTGGCTGTCACCTGAACGGCCGAAACAACCCCTCGCAGTAGTCGAGGTGCCCAAGCCTGGGCCGGTTGTTCGGCCAAAGCCAGCTGCCCCACCGATTATGGAGGAACCTCCGCCTCCACAACTGAAATAGGGGGTGCCGACCAAGAACTCTTGGTCGGGTCAGGGTCTGCCCCACAAGTTGTCATTCACCCTCACTCCCGACCATCCTCGGTAGGTGGAGGGTGGCTCAGCCCCAGGCAGCTCTTCGCGGACTCCGCAGAGTCCGACGACGACTCCTCCTAGTTTTCAAGGCCCCTTGACCTGGAGTCCTCCGGGGGGGGGCAGTCGATGGACGAGAGCCCATCGTCTTTTATGGGTTTGCTTTGTCTCATCTCTGAGTCCACCGGGATGCAGCTCGAGCCCGTATCCAAATGGGCCAAGTATCCCCTGACAGAGATACTGGACTGAGGGGATTTGCCCACGGAGGACTTTCCAGTGGCTGAAGCCATTGTTGGCCCAGCCTTGGAGCTTTGACAGCGGCCGGCTTCCTGTCCTGCGCCTTTGGCCAGGAAATATGCGGTCCCTACCGGCTCTTTGTCCGTTTTTTGGAGCACCCCTCTGCGGAGGTGGTTGGTCACTGATAGCATTTTCCGGTGTTCCAGGAATGCTAAGGATGTGGATAAGCCCCCCGACAAGGAGTCCAAAAAGCTGGACTATGCTGGGCGCAAGGTGTACGCTGCATCCTCCCTTGGCCTCCGCCTAGGCCAGCTCAGTCGTGCTGATGCCACACTTCTCCCACGCCCTCATGGGCTCCCTGGATGAGGTGATCCCTCATCTCCCAGCAGACCACAGTCAAGCAGGTGTGGAATCAGGGAAGGGCGGTGGCAAAGAAGCAGCTCCAAACGGCTCTGGACATTGGAGACTACTGTGCCAGATCAGTTTCGGCTGCAGTGGCCATGCGCCGCAGAGCATGGCTGAGGATATCCACCTTCACAGCGTAAACTGGCAGATGTCCCCTTCCTGGGGACCGACCTCTTCGGCCCTGGAGTGGAAGGCCACCTCCAGCAGATCAAAAAGTCCAATGCTACCCTGGACTCGGTCACCTCCGCCCAGAAGGACAAGGGCCGGCGTCAGCAACATAAGTCCTTTCACCCTTCTGTGCCTGTGGCATGTCCAGCCCAACACCACCATCAGGGCCAGCAGGCTCGTGCTTGGCATCCCAAAACCAAGCCTGCTTCTTCCTCTAACACGAAGCAGGGAGGAAAAGGCCCAGGAGGTCCCTCGGCCGGTCCCTCCTCCAAGCCTGCCCAGTGACGGGTTGAGGGATGTTGCTCCCAGCCTCGTCACTCCCCCGTGGGTTCCCCCCATGGGAGGACAGCTCCGCCACTTCCTTTCCACCTGGTCCGCTATCACCATGGACCACTGGGTGTTGGAGGTGGTAGGAAAGGGCCTGCCCCTGGAGTTTGAGCAGGCCCCGCCCTTCCGAGCAGTCGCCCCTCAGGGGGCTATGGAGTCCACAGCCTCTCTGTCGGCTCACCGAGCCGACATCGCCATGCTCTTCAAAAAAGAGGTGATCAGGAAGGTGGCAGATCCTCCACCACACCCGGGGTTTGTGTCCAGGTACTTTCTGGTCCCAAAACGGACGGGGGGCTGACACCCCATTCTAGACCTGCATGACCTGAACAGGTTCCTAAGGTCTCGAACCTTCAGGATGGTCACTCTGGCTCAGATCATTCCATCCTTGGAACAAGGCATGTGGTTCTGTTCTCTGGACTTCCAGGACATGTTCTATCACATCCCAATCCGTCCATCCAACCAGAGATTCCTCCACTTCAGGGCAGAGGGATCCCTCTCCGAGTTCCGAGCCATGCCCTTTGGCTTTTTCCTAGCTCCCAGGGTCTTCCCCAAATGCATGGCAGTGGTGACAGCATTCCTGCGGTGCCGAAGGATCCGGGTGTACCCCTACCTGCATGACTGGTTGATTGCAGCCTCCTCCAGAATGGAGGTGGAGCGATCCAGAGATCTGGCCCTCCAGGTTTGCTCTCAGGTTGGCCTCCTCATCAATGAGGCCAAGTCGGAACTCGTGCCAAAGCAGGTGATACAATTCATCGGGGCAGAGCTCGACTCTCTATGAGCCAGAGCACGGCTCCCAGTGGACAAGGCCAAGGTTCTTTCCTCCTTTACCCAATCATTTCAGGTTGGGTAATTGAGCCCTGCCCGGGACTTCCTGCGCCTCCTGGGTCTCATGGCAGCCTGCACCAGCGTGGTCCATTGGACCCGTTGGTACATTCGTCCCATTCAATGGGGGCTGGCCAGCCAATGGTCACAGCACTTCGATCCCCTGGATCAGCTAGTGACAGTGACCCAAGGGATGTGGAATGCTCTCCAGTGGTGGACCGTTCCAGCACATCTGCAGGAGGGCGTCTCATTTGTCCGCCCTGAGGCGATAGCCTCTCTATCGACCGATGCCTCTCTGATGGTTTGGGGTGCCCATCTGGGGTAGTACAGAGCGCACGGGAGTCCCAATGCCACATCAACCTGCTGGAGCTTCGAGTGGTTCGTCTAGCCCTCACCGCCTTCGCTCCGTTTCTACGGGGTCAAGTGGTTCAGGTCCAGATGGACAATACCACGACCACGTACTACCTAAATCGCCAGGGCGGGACGTGCTCCATGCCTCTGTGCAGGGAAGCTCTCCGCATTTGGCCACTCGTGCGCAGCCTGGAGGTGGCTCTCTTTGCCATCCATGTGGCAGGAGCCTTCAACATTCTGGCCGATGCTCTAAGCCGGATAGGGGCTGCGTCCCACGAGTGGTCTCTCCTGCCGGAGGTAGTACAAAATCTGTTCTCCCACTGAGGCATGCCTCAGGTGGACTTGTTCACCACCAGGGAGAATGTGAAGCTGAGACTGTTTCATGCCCGCCTCCCTCAGCAGGGCTCACTGCTGGGAGATGCTTTCTCGAGGCTGTGGACCCCGGGCCTCTTCTACGCCTTTCCCCCATTTCCCTTGATCCACAAGGTGCTTCTCAAGGTGAGGAGGGACAAGGCACAGGTGATTCTGGTAGCCCTAGACTGGCTCCGCCAGTTCTGGTATCTAGATCTCTTCAGTCTCCGCTCCAGGCTCCCGAGGTGGCTTCCAGCCCACCTGAACCTGATCTCAGTCAATCAGGGGAAGGTATTCCATCTGGACCTTCAATCCCTGCACCTGACGGCCTGGTTCCTGAGCGGCTAGAGTTTCAGGCCTTGGGTCTTTCTGACGAGGTCCTCAACGTTGTTGAGGCGTCCTGTAAGGAGTCGACCAGAAAATGCTATGCCTTCAAATGGAAGAGATTCTCCATTTGGTGTCAGGGCAAGGGTCTGGACCCTTCCTCCTGTTCCTTGGCAAGCATTCAGGACTACCTGTGGTTCCTTTCTCAGCAAAGGCTTAGGTCAATGACTCTTAAAGTGCACCTTGCAGCCATCTCTGTTTAGTGGGCGTGGGCCAGGAAGCAGTCGGTGGCACAGAAGGAGATGGTCGGGCGCCTTTTCAAAGGCCTTGATCACATATTCCCTCCGGTGCGAGAACCTCCACCTCCATGGGATCTACTGCTGGTATTGGCTAAGCTCATGGGTAAGCCATTCGAACCGATGCACAGGTGTGACATCTCTCACCTGTCGTGGAAGACCGCCTTTTTGATGGCTATCACGTCAGCCAGAAGAATGGGAGAGCTCCAGGCGCTTTCCATCGAGTCTCCTTATCTGGTCTTCCATAGGGACAAGGTTGTTCTGCACCCCCACCCAAAATTCCTTCTGAAGGTGGTGTCAGAGTTTCACCTTAACCAGGTGTTGACTCTGCCGGTTTTATACCCCAATCACACCTCGGAGGCTGAATATAGGCTCCATACTTTGGACACTAGAAGAGCGCTCACTTATTATAAGGAGTGGACGGCTGAAGTTCGGGGAGGGGTTCGCCAGCTGTTTGTCACCTATGCTGAAGCCGCACCTGGCAGACCTGCAGCCAAGTGGACGATAGGCAGGTGGGTCACGTCCTGCATAGATCTCTGTTATAGGTTGGTGGACATGGAGCCTCCCAGAGGGATAAGAGCTCATTATACCCACCATACCGCTGCATTGGTGGCTGCTTCAAGGGATGTCCCTATCCAGGAAATCTGCAGGGCTGCTACCTGGAAGTCGGCACACACCTTCATCACCCACTACCACATTAACCTTGAGTCACGCTGGGATGCTGGTTTTGGGGCCTCGGTTCTTCAGTCTTTATTTCCTAAGTAGGAGGCATGCGCCTTGCCTCCCTCCTCCCGGAGAACTGCTAGGAGTCTGCCAGACACTGTGGATGAACAACATATCCGTGTCCCTAGAAATACAGGTTACTCACCTGTAACAAGAGTTCTAGGAATGGTATATGTTCATCCACACGACCCACACGGTCTCCCTGGCCCGATGTACAACCTGGCTTCAGCGAGCTAGGTCTGGCATCTGGGCGAGACAGGGTTTACCACCCAGGTGGGTGGGAGGAGCCAACTTGAAGACCTTCCGGCAAAATTTAAAGTGGCAAGGAACCTGCTAGACAGTGTGGATGAACAACATATACCATTCCTAGAACTCCTGTTACAGGTGAGTAACCTGTATTTCCCTGATAGTCTAGTGGCGCCCACCTGGCCGTGCCAGCCCACCCAGTACCCCCCCACCCATCCCCAGCCAGCGAGTGGCACAGCCCACTGCTCACCTCCACAACCAGCCGCTGACTGACTGCTGTATTAGCACTACCTCCAACAGGCGGCGCTAAAAATTAATTTCTGGGCTCATCTGTACTGTAGTGCTGTCAGTCGGCGGCTGACCAGCGGAAGTGAGAGGTGGGCTGGCGCAAATCACCGGCTGTGGATGGAATGGAGATGCTGGGTCGGGTTAACACAACCATGTGGGGGATGGGTGCCACTAGACTACCAGGAATGGCTTTCTTTTATGTGTACTTGCAACTTTGCAAGGGGGAGGCACTGAAAAGGAGCAGGGATTTCCCAGCCTCCCCCCACAAAACATAATTAGTGAGGTACACACCAAGGTAGAGAAGTCATTAGGGAGCAGGACCGAGGTAAATGTAAAAAAAGGCAAAGGCAGTAAGGACAGGAATGGGGCTAAAAGGGGTAAGGCCATCAAAAAGTGGAGGGTGATGAGTACCAATGCCCGTAGTCTGTGTAACAGGCTCCCTGAACTAGTGGCCTTGATGGAAGAGGGTTGCCTGGATATTGTGGCAGTCACAGAAACATGGTACACAGAGAACCATGACTGGGATGTCAGCCTACCAGGATACACAATCTACAGGAGGGACAGGGAAGGTAAAAGAGGAGGAGTAGCAGCTCTCTGTGTAAAGGAAGGGATCAAAGCAACAGAACGAAAGAGTAAATGGGGAGCAGATGAGACACTCTGGGTCACCCTGGAGACAGGAAATGGCACCACAATCTGCATGGGGGTTGTATACAGACCCCCATCTCGGGGAGGGAATGGACAAGGAAATGATAGAAGGCTTCCTTAGAATGGCAGAAAAAGGGAAGATATTGTTGATGGGGGACCTGAATATGCCAGATGTTAACTGGATCACCTTTGCTGCAGGCACATCTAAGAGCAGGGTCATTCTTGATGCCCTACAGGGGGTATGCCTCTGACAGCTAGTATTGGAACTCACTCAAGAGGGAGCAATCTTAGACCTGGTACTCTCAAATGGGGACGGAGAAAGAATCTCAGATTTAGAAGTGGGCAGCCATCTGAGAACAAGTGACCACCAAACAATGTGGTTCATGATAAACACAGCCATACAAAAGCAAGAGTATTGGACTTAAGGAGGGCTGACTTTGCGAAAATGAGAGAGTGCCTTAGAAAAGCACTAGCAAACAGGCAAGAAGGAGGAGTGGAGGAACAATGGGGAGTAATCAGAACAGCCATCACAGAGGCAACAAGCCTTTGTGTAAAGCAAATCAAAATACAACGAAGGAAAAAACTGCTATGGTTCTCAAAAAAGGTGGCAGGGAAGGTTAAGGAGAAAAGGATAGCATTCAGGAAATATAAGGAAACAGAAGGAGCAGAACAGAGAAATTTATCAGTTAAAGCAGAAAGAGGCTGGGAAGGCAGTCAGAATAGCAAAGGCCCAACCCGAGGAAAGGATAGCCAACTCTGTTAAGAAGGGGGAAAAGACCTTTTATAGGTATATTAGGGAGTGAAGAAAGACCAAAGGAGGGATACTGAGACTTAATAAAGGGGACGGAATGTGGGTAGAGGGTGACAGTGAAAAAGCAGGGATACTGAATGAATATTTCTGCTCAGTATTCACAAAGGAAGAGAAGGGGGAGGTACCTAAACCAAACAAGAGAAACACTCTGAAGACGGGTCAATACCAGTCCATTTGCAGAAGAAAGGGTTCTGAAAGAACTAATAAAATTGAAGGTGAACAAAGCAATGGGGCCTGATGGGATTCACCCAAGAATTCTAAAAGAACTAAGGGTTGAATTAGTGACACTGCTGACTACTCTAACAAATCATGGGAGGATGGGGTGGTACTTGAGGACTGGAGGAGGGCAGATGTGATTCCTCTTCACAAAAGTGGGAGCAGGACAGAGGCAGGAAACTACAGACCAGTTAGTTTGACCTCAGTGGTAGGGAAAATGATGGAATCACTTCTGAAGGAAAGAATTGTTGAGTACCTAGAGGCCAGTGGGGCACAGGACCCAAGGCAGCATGGTTCCGATGGGAAGGTCATGTCAGAAGAATCTAATAGATTTCTTTGACTGAGTGACCAAAGTAGTAGATCAGGGAGGGCTGTGGACATGGCTACCTAGATTTTAGCAAGGCATTCGATACAGTCCCACACAAAGATTAATACACAAGTTAGCTAGCCTTGGAGTGGGTCCCAAGGTGGTAGCCTGGATAAACAAATTGGCTAGACAACAGGATGCAAAGGGTAGTAGTAAATGGAGTCCACAGTGAAGAAAGGAGGATTACTAGCGGGGTACTGCAGGGTTCAGTACTGGGACCGGTCCTTTTTAATGTCTTTATAAGTGACATTGTAGAGGAACTGGAAGGAAAAGTATGTCTCTTTGCAGATGACACAAAGATCTGCAACAGGGTTGATACACCAGATGGAGTAGAAAGGATGAGAAGGGACTTGGCAAGGTTGGAGGAATGGTCAAATGTATGGCAGCTCAGATTCAATGCAAAGAAGTGCAAGGTAATGCATCTGGGAAACAAAAACCCAGGGGAAGAGTACACAATGGAGTGTGAGATACTAACAGAAGACATGGAAAGGGACCTGGGGGTAATTATATCAGATGACCTAAAGGTAGGCAAGCAATGTGATAAGGCAGTAAGGAAGGCTGGGGGATACTGGGATGCATAGGGAGAGGCATCAGTAATAGAAAACAGGAAGTTGTTATCCCTCTGTTCAGACGGTTGGTGAGACCACATTTGAAGTACTGTGTGCAGTTCTGGAGATCCCATCTCTGCAAAGACATAGACAGAGTGGAGGCTGTCCAGAGGAGGGCAACCAAAATGGTGCAGGGTCTGCACCAGAAGACATACGAAGAAAGACTAAAGGAGGAGCTTAATATGTATACCCTTGAGGAAAGGAGGGAGAGAGGGGACATGATGGAAACTTTCAAGTACCTCAAGGGAATCAACAAAGTCCAAGAGGGTGGCATCTTTCAGAAAAAGAGATGTGCAAGAACAAGGGGGCACAATTTGAAGATGGGGGATGGCTCAGAGGTAATGTGAGGAAGTATTTTTTCACAGAGAGGGTTGTGGATGCATGGAGCAACCTCCCTGAGGAGGTCATGGAGTCGAGAACATTGGGGGAATTCAAGAATGCATGGGACAGACATAAGGCAGTCCTAGTGGGGGGTAGGAGGAAGTAAGCTGTTGGTTAACTAGGATCTGCAGCTTATCTGTTAGGTAGGAAAATGAGCAGACAAGGTGGGCCAAGCAGTCCTTATCTGCTGTCAAATTCTATGTTAACCTGCAGCAGCAGGTTGTGACATGCTGGCCAGGTATGTCCTCTGTGTGGTGTACCTTGCTGCATGTTGCTATTCACAGGACTTTGCTACGAAGACTCTGCCCCTTCTAGAATAAGGCGCAGGATCAATGTCGCAGTTGCGGGTGGCGCAGGTTGCGTTCAGCGGCAACGTGTGCCACCTTTCTAGAATCAGGCCCATAGTTGAGGAAGACTCAAACCCCTGAAATTTTGAAATTATTTTTTTTTTATTGAAAATCTAACAAATTAACACATTATGGCTTACCAAGCCACTCCAGTTTCCACTGTTCAATTATATCGAGATTTTTTCCATTAGCAGGTTATACAGATCTGCCACTAGAGGGATCTTGTTCTTTCATTTAAAAAAGTCTACCCTCTTAAAGTCACAGTTGCTTTACTTGTTATTTACGTTCCTTGTACTGCCACACTACTAAATCCTATTTTGCCAGAATTTTCTCTCTTTAGTACCTCTCCCTGCCTGTTTCTTTTTTTCTTTTCTTTAGCCTTACACCAGCTATGAGTTCCCTCCCCCACCTGCTCCTTCCCCTTCTCTCCCTCCTTGTCCTTCCTCCCTTGTTCTTTCTCCCAGGCCCCTGCCACCGCCACCCCATACCCACTATCTACTTAATACCATCAACACCTTGGGAACACTCCACTTCTTAACCAGTCCTCCCCATAGAAATATCTGGCTGCTTCTTAACACCACTAAGATTGGTCTTAATGCCAGCCTATCACTACTGTACCACATTGTGTGTCATTGGGGCTGTCATATGGACTCTACCTACTTCCCATACGCTAAAAGGAAACAAAAATTATCACTACTGGACCTGCGCCTCTGTTCAATGAATCTCCTCCTACTGATCTCGGGCAATGTCCATCCAAACCCTGGCCCGGGCTGTTCAAGCCTTCTGAAAAAGGCAGGGGCCCTCACCATTGCAACCATTAACATCTGCAGCCTGTTACCAAAACTTGATGCACTCCAAGCCTTTATCAGCCAACATAATCGTGACATCCTTGCTATAGTTGAAACATGGTTGACACCAAAAGTTCCTGATCTGGCAATTATCTTACAGGGCTACAATGTTTTTAGACTGGACCATGTCTCTAAAAGGGGAGGGGGCTGTGCCATCTACATTAAGGATAATCTCATAGGGCACCTTGTTAAAACCCCCATCCCTGCCTCCTTGCCCCAGCTTCTACCCATTAAAATTCTTCTAGGTCTTAAATCAAAATTCCCTCACTATTGTCTCTGTATATATTCCACCTCGAGATCAAGATCTTGGCATCAAAGAAGTTCTTCACTTCGTCCACTTCCAACCTCCTGGCTCTGAACACATTCTGCTTGCTCATTTCAATATTAACTGGCTTGCATCTGATGTCTACACTCATAAGGATGCCCTTGCAGCTACCAACCTCTCACAATTGGTCACCACACCAACTTAGATAAATTACAAAACTGGCACCAGTACCCTGCTGGACTGGGTTCTCACCAATCACCCTACCAGGATCTCTCGTACCTCTGTTCTCCCATACTCTCAGTGACCACTCCCCAGTTATATGTGAATGGTCTAATAAATTTCTAAAGCTACCCCCTATAATCATTACCAGCAGAGTTCTCCAGCGTAGTCAACTTACCCATCTCAAACAGTACCTATCGTTGCAAGACTGGCTGCCCATCTACAAGGTGACGGATGTTAACCTAGCCCTCGTTTACTTCATCACCACCTTCAATAAGGCCTGTGATCTCTTTGCTCCTTCACAAAAATGGAAAACAAAAGCCCTCTGTAACCCTTGGATAACTGCAGAGCTCCTTTCCCAGCTGAAATCTAGGGACCGCCTGTGAGCAGTGGCTAAAGCCACAGGCAAACAATCTGACTTCCAAAAATGCAAACATGCCCGTAATGCCTGCACAAAATCCATTCGTCTCACAAAAAGCTCATATTATAAGGACGTCCTCACCAACACCTGGGGAAATGGTCATGCTTTCTGGGACAATATCAAGGACATTACTGGGAAACAATCAAAATCCCCTCCAGCTATGTTAATTGTTGAAGAGTCCACTACCCTTGATCCCATGGTCATTGCAAATACCTTTAACACGGCTTTTACTGACCTCAGTACTGTTCTACCACCTGATTTCTTCAGTCAGTCACACACCCTCTAACATACCCTGCACTCTGTCAAACCTCCCTCGTTTTTACTTCAGGGAGATTAAGATGAATGAAGCTCACCGCCACATCGCCTCAGCCATCTCCACCTCCACCTCCAGAATCAGCAGTGACACCCTGGACCTTAAGCTGCTATCACTTACACTTGACGAGGTTTTCAGTCTCCTAACTAAAATTCTTGACCTCTCTCTCCACACCAGTACATTCCCTGAAATATGGAAAACTGTCACTGTGACCCCGATCCACAAAAGTGGGGATAAGACCTGCCACTCTTAACTACCACCCGATCTCCATATTGCCACCATTATCCAAGGCCCTAGAGCATATTGTTGCGGGCCAGCTCACTGATTATTTGGACAAATATATTCTGTGCAAACCACAGCATGCTTTTAGAAAAGGGCATAGTACCATCACTGCCCTGCTTGAATTTACTGGTGCAGTGCATAGTTTCCTTGATAAAGGTCTTCTTACTGGGGCTGTCTTCCTCGACCTCTTGAAGGCATTTGACACGGTCCGTCATCGGCTGCTGTATGACTAACTACTCCTCGCTGGCCTTGCACTAGACTCAGCCCGCTGCTTCAGAAGCTACCTTGACAACCACTCAAAGAGTAAAAATTGCCAGTGCTATCTCAGACACCTTGCCTGTCCGCTCTGGAGTACCTCAGGGGCCCATACTGGGCCCTCTCCTTTTCAGCCTATTTTTAAACTCCCTACCACAATCCTGCTTGGAACAAATCATCCTGTATGTGGATGATGCTGTTGTCTTTTTTACACACAAGGACCCTTCACCACTACAGCACAGCCTCCAACTCGGATTCAGTGCCGTTGAAACATGGTTCTCCAATCATAAACTAGTCCTCAATCACAAGAAAACCAAGTCATACTAACATACTAAAATGCCAGCAGAATAGGCCTAATGGTCTTTCGTGTCTGCTCGTTTGGTCAGCCCCCACCCTGGGTGCTGACCTTGCTGTCCCCCTCGCCTTCTCTGGCTTCTCCCTTCTCAGTTCTGGATATTCTTGCTGCATTGGATTTTGCTTCCTGAACCCTTCCCCTGTACCTGTCCACCCCTCTTGAACCCCTCCACTGTCTCTGCCTCCACCAGCCCCTAGGTGAGTGCATTCCATGGCTCTACCACCCTCTCAGTGAAGTAGCACCTCCTCCCTTTCTCCTGAATCTTCCCCCTCCAGCTTCCACCCATGCCCTCTAGTGGCCCCTCCTCCTTCCTTGAGCACCCTCACTGTTCCTCCCCTATTTACCCTCTTCATGTGCCTGAAGACCTCTATCATGTCCCCGGTCCTTCTCTCTTCCAAAGTGTACATATTTAGCTCTTGAGCCTCTCCTCATAGGTCCTGTCCCCAAGCCCCAAATCATTTGGTTGCCCTCCTCTGGACCCTCTCCAGGAGGTTAATGTCCCTCTTTAAGTGCGGCCTCCAAAACTGCCGCCAGTACTCCAGGTGCGGCCTCACCAAGCAATTATACAGAGGAGTATCACTTCCCTCCTTCTGGAGGTGATCCCCCTAGCGATGCATCCCAGCATCCTGTTGGCCTTGGCTGCTGCCTTCCTACAAGTCTCAGAGTTGTTCATCTTGACATCCACCACCACCCCCAGGTTCCTCTCAGCCATTGAGACTTGTAGTATTCCCCCCCCCCAGGGTGTACACTTGGCCTGGGTTTCTGGCCCCCAGGTGGAGTACCTTGCATTTCCCTGCATTAAACCTCAGCTTCCACTTTCTAGACCATCTTTCCAGAGCCTCCAGGTCATTGCTATTCTACAGTTCACATAACTGTTACAAGCAAAATCCCCTTGCCATCTCCACCAAGCAGGGGACTGTCCTCGAACAAGTTTACTCATTCAAATACCTAGGGATTCTGCTTGACCCCAGTTTCTCCCATATGGCTCACATTGACAGTGTGGCTAAAGCTGCGAGCACACGCCTTGGATTACGCTACAAGCACAGGCAGCACCTCACCCCAGAGCTCTATGGTGTCAATTATTGATTATGGCCTCATTATCTATGGCCCCGCCATGACATCCGCCCTCTGACATATAACAACTGCACTTAACAAAGCATGCTGACTCACAACTGGTGCCCACCACCTCACCCACATCAGTGTCCTTTATGAACAATCCAGATGGCTCCAACTCTCCAACCGTATAAAGTATCTCACATGTGCTATGGTGGGAAAAATCAATCTTGGCCTCACTTCCCCCCGTTGTTACTGCCTTGTTACAGCAAAACACCAACCGACAGAACACCAAGAGCTCGACAACCCAAATTCTACAAGTTCCTTGTTATCAAACTACGCAGGGCCAATGCTCCTTCACCTATAGGGCTCCTCTATGGATGAATGGTCTCAGCCACACCATCTCCTCTGCCTCAACACTAGGTCTATTCAAAACTAGACTCCAGGCCCATCTCATTGCCTCTAGTGCCTGTGACTGCCTCTCCTAGATGATGACCTACATAGCTTTAATCCTAACTTATATACTGCTTAACCCCAGGCCCCCTGTCCCCCTCCCCACAGCTGCTGAGGTGCCACTTCAAATCTCAGGTCTTCATACCACCTCTTAGTCTGTCCTTGCCCCATTATAGCACTTATTCTTCTCCTCCCCCACCCTGCCCCTTTTCTCTCCTATCATTCTTACCCATTTCTTTTTTGACAAATGCCTCTGGCTGCGTCTTCATCCCCCCTCTCCTCTCATCCCTGTTTCTCTGCCACCCCCAGATGTCTGACCCTACCCATTCCTTGTGGGCACATGCGTCCTAGCTGTGTTCACCTTTTTACTATAGCTGCCTCTGTTAACTACCTACACTTCTCCTCCTCCTCTACACCTTACTCTTCCTATAATTGACCCCTTTCAATAGCACTGTTGTACATGAATTTACTGTTATTTCACTGTTGCTTCCTTGTTGTTTGCTATTTATGATGTGGAACCTTTGTAAAAGCCTTGGCTCAAAGATACTTGTAATCCTAGAATAAATAAATAAAAATAAAGTCAGGATATGCCCTTTGGGTTGCTCCAGCTTTTGGAGCTGACCACTGCCTTACCAGTGAGAGGGGCAGAGATTATAGAAGTAACAAAATCCATTCTAGGGTGTAAACAGTAGTAGTGATACTGCTGTCAGACCACCATGGGCCTTAAGGAAGTGACCCCAGGGCCACACAATGGGTGGCTTAGACTTGCTAAATGGCAACCTTATTTGGTAGATGTTTAATAAAAAAAAAAAAAGTTGTTTAAAAATGTCATGTGTTTGAGTCTTCCTCAGCCATTTTTTTAAACTCATGTCTGTTTTTGTGCTGCTGAGGCAGACTCCTCCAACTTATTCACTGCACTGCCTCCATTGAAAGGGAAGGGCAACCGTGTCTCCCCCCCCACACACACACACACTAGGAAGCAGAGTGTAGTAGTGGATGGGTACTACTCTGAGTGGAGAGGTGTATTCTGTTGAGTCCCTCGGGGATCATTGCTGGGGTCACTGCTATTAAACAATTTCATTAACTATCTGGAAGCTGGGGTCTCCAGCAGGTGGCTTAACATTGCTGAGGGCTCTGAATTTGCCAGGTTGTTGGATTCCCATTAGGATGGGAACAAACTTCAAGAGGATCTGAACAAGCTTGGTGATTGGAGAGATTCCTGGAGCCTCAGATTCAATGTAGCCAGATGCAGGGTGTGACGCTTAAGGAGGAAAAACAGTTGTAGGACCTACTTACTGTGGGGGGGTTCTTTTGCTGCCAAGGAGGAAAAAAACAACTGGGGGTCATAACAGACAAGGAGCTGAAGCAGGATGAGCAATATGTGTCTACTGTTAAGAAAACCAACATAGTGTAACAAAGGAGGGTTGACCAGCAGAGCAGGGGAATCCTGCCACTTTGCAAGGCTGTGGTCAGGACTTAGCAGAGTACTGTATGCAGTTCTGGGCTCCTCGGTGTTAAAAGTCCAATTGTACAAGTGAAAGGAAAAGTGTGACTCCCACTGGGACTCGAACCCAGGACCTTGACAATCTGTGCCATCGCTATTAACCACCTGAGCTGCAGGAGTCTCTCAGGCAATCAAGCTTCCTGAGTTTTCCCTTGAATCACACACATTCCTTCCATGGTGTTGCTAAGTGAGCAACATAGGCAGTCTCAAAGAATCTGATTACTTCCACTTTGTTTCTCTCAAATGCAGTTAAACCACTGGAAGGCAATTTTGAAAATCAAATTGTACAAGTGAAAGGAAAAGTGTGACTCCCACTGGGACTCAAACTCAAGACCTTGGCAATCCATGCCATCGCTCTTAATCACCTAAGCTACAGGAGTCTCTCAGGTAATCAAGCTTCCTGAGTTTTCCCTTGAATCACACACTTCTTTCATGGTGTTGCTATGCTAAAAGGACATTAAAGCAGTTTAGATGATGCAATGCAGGACCACCAAAATGAGGGTTACCTCGGACAAAATGCCACCAAGATCACTCTTACAATTGTAAGTGTAGTCTTGCATTCTTAGGATATACAAATTGCTCTCCTTTGGTTCATGGTTCTCATACCCTTAGAATGCATGCAAGACTATTCTTACAACTCCAAGAGTGGTCTCAGCACATGGTATTAACACATAAAAAAAAGTATCTGTGTGGTTGTAAAATATGTGGACTTTTATGTTTGCATTTTTCATGGTGCTTGCATACTCGGGTAATCACTCTGCTGACAAATGGGGTCTAATATGGTTTGTAGAAATTGGGCTTTGTAACTCTTGCCTATCTAGTAGATAAACAGTTTTAGTCTTTTATGAAGTATGTTTAATAATTAAACCAAAACTCTTGAAAGATGTGTCCTTAACTGTTTCATTGAAGGACCTTCGCTGCTTGTCTTTTTTTGGCTATACAAGCTATAGGAACTGTAGAAAATTAGATCAGCAACCGATCTGCTCCATGCACATCTGACTGTTACAGGTGATTGTTGAGATTGCAGTTTTTTGTAGTCAGTATAGTTGGTTTGGTGATGTAATATCTTCACATATTTGC
Source organism: Neoceratodus forsteri (assembly GCA_016271365.2). Taxonomy (NCBI): domain Eukaryota; kingdom Metazoa; phylum Chordata; order Ceratodontiformes; family Ceratodontidae; genus Neoceratodus; species Neoceratodus forsteri. The sequence goes on along the minus strand of CM057456.1, from coordinate 1,777,556,245 downwards.
AAATTGTACAGATACATTAAATATTGAAGATATTGGCCTTTTCTGCTCTTAGTCTTAGTCTGTAATATAGTAGATTGCACGCATGTTTTCATACTAAGGGGTGCGCACAATGCTGTTAACCTTATTATATGTGTTTAGACAGAAATCCCACCTCCACTAAAGCTTATTTTTTTTTTATATATTTCCAATCATATTGCAAAATGTAAAATGTTGCTTGCCTCTCTGTATGATGTACAAAACCAGTTTCTTTTTTCATAATAAATCCATTCCTTTTTCAGTATGAAAAAGTGTTTTAGTTAGAGCTTCATTTAAAAAAATATGAAATGTTACTTGTTTATTCAATTATTGTTTTCATTGAAAATTATGAAAACGTGCAATAAAAAATATTATTGGAATAATATATATAACAATTGCTAATTATTAATAAACTATTAACCAACAACAAAGCAAAAACATGTTGCTACAAAACCATGAGTGATATTGTGGGAGTCCATGTGGATAAAATGGAACTAGGAGATTAAGTGTAGTTTAACAAGAATTAAAAACATAATTTGTCAATGAAAAAACTTAAAATATGCAGAGGAAAGGCTCACAAAGATTAAAGAACTATAGAGATGTGAATTAGGAATAGTTTCATTATATGAACGGGTATAATTCAGAAAAGGTTGCCATATTTTCAGAAAAAGCTCTGCTTTTTTCAAAATATTATAACTGACCCTTTCATTTGAAGCACACATAACCATAGAAGACCTCCATACTTCTAATAGGGAGTTAGAATCCGTCTTCCAATTTCTAACAATTATTTTCATGACACTTAATGCGGACAGTTGTAGTCAAGACATTTGGTCATCCATATTACGAGAACTTTGGAATATTGTAATCCCCCCCCCCAATTAGGCACTTACCACATATTATAAAGGATTGATAAATCTAAAATGCATCAGTCAAGAATGGGTCCTGGGTTATGTATTTTACTATGCTTATTTAACGTGGTATGTGGAATGCTGAGTTTTAAATATATGTTTGTTAAATAAATGTAAGTTGAAATTTTATAAACACATTTGATTCTGTGGTATTAGTATAAATATGTGGTGAGTGCCTATTTTTTTTTTTTTAGGACACAATGGTTTATCTATTATTACAGTAAGAGCACCACCATCCTTATGTGGCTCTTTTTGTTCAACAGAACTTTGGAATAATTGCTTAGGATTCAAAATTCTGGATCTAATGGAGGTTTCAGATTTGTAATTGTCATGCATACTGTGTGTCTCACTTAAGGATTTTGAGGCAAAATCATAACATAGGAAAAGTAACAGCTTCAGCAAGGGCCATTTGGTAAACGGTCCATTACATCTAGCCTTGCTGGGCTTAAGTAACAATAAAATAATATTTTAAATTGAGTTAATTTCCCTTGAATATCTTTGCTGGCTCTAAATGCATTTGTCACAAGTTCTTTCCTTGTTTCATCAGATATATTTATATGAAGATCTCACTCCCAATGACACTTTGCATCTGATATAAGGGAATCAGAAGGTTCAGATATATTTGTATACACTAAACTAGCTCCTTTCTTTAGAGATACAGTTTTAAAAAATTGGTTCCAATTCCTACCCAACATAATGCTGTTGTATACGGCAAAGATAGTTTTTTGTAGGATGTTCCTAATTTATAGATAATTACAAAGTTGGAATCTATGGAGACCATATTTTTGATTTCAAAAGAATGGAGAGCCCCAACATTTGGATCAGTAATATATTGGTTGTTAAGTATCTTGGTGTTTTTTCATATATCAACATCAGAATTTAATTTTTTCTTATCTTAATGCAGGATTTCCCTATAAGGGCATTAATTCCATCCAAAGGTTTCTTTGAGAGATCTTATGGCTTTAATTTTCCCTGAATAGATGGGTGAGGTCTAATAGCAGTGGTTAAGTTAATAAACAGGAAGTTAGAACATATAGGTCGGTGTATTTATATTGTGCTCTAATGCCAACCAAAGTGGTGTGTGATCATCAGATATAGGAGAGAACCAGAACCAATGTAGTTTAATCAGGAATGTGTGGTTATATTTATTCCACCAAATGAGACCCAGTCCACCATTTACCCAGGTGGCTCTTAGCTTAGGTATACTGATTCATGGTGGGTTACCATTCCACAACAATATCCTGATTATTCCTTCTATTTTTTTAAAGCAGCAGTACTACCCAACCAGGAAGTGAGCCATTACAGCCATTGCAGTGCCACAGCAAATATGGCAACCATTATCTAGTCAACGGAGAGGGTGGCAGAAATGTAAACATAAAGGATAGCTGAGCACATTATAGGGTGATAATACATTGCCGACGGGAAAGCGTACCAGGGACATGGTCAGCAGAGCACAGGGAATAACCAGTCGAAAAAGTGCAGATTTTTTTTATATTGTACTGCTGCTTTAAAGATCATGTGCACTGTTTTTAACCTCATTTTTTTTCCCTTTCAAATAAGTAAATTTTTTGCAGGTCCTTCTAGTGTCTTGTTTTATTTCAGGAAAGAGTAAATGAATCTGATTAGTCATTTTTTTGTAATAGGCATAGGTCTATCTGCTCCGTTTCTTCAAAATTCACTCAGGTTGTTTCAATCCTCGCAGCAACCTAGTGAGACTGCTGACATCATTTTTGCAGTTGACTCGGTGCTCTGTGCACAGAGTAGTGGGGAGCAGCATCATTTCAATCCATTTATCAATGTATCATAGTGCGTACTGAACTAAACGGATATTCTTTGGATGCCAAGTAGTCTAATGTTTTAGTTTAGTATAACTTCGTATCTAATTTATTATTTTGGGACCTTTTTCCTCCGGCTAATGTGATTTATTGCAGTATGTGTATCTGAAGTCCCTTATTTTATCCCTGCCCTGTTTTATTAATTTGTGTTTTTTTCACTTCTCAGTCACCTTTGCTGTGTGTGCGGTGTAGTTTGTTGCAAAGCATAGTTCTTGTGGCACCTGCAGTAGATAAATTGAAAAAACTAATGCAAGAGTAATTTTGAATTACTTTTATTGAAAAGTGAATGAGTGAGAGCAGCAAATATCCATTGTCAGGCAATGTAACCTGCCATGTGATGTTATTATGCCAATTATGTACCACACTGGAAAACTTTTTTTTCTCATGTCATGCTTGATCTGCCTTTTTTATTTCTAGAAACCTGACCACTGACCCAGTGTGGATTGTGGCTATATGCAGGCTGTAGAAAATGTACTTATTAAAGTGGCAAATGTCCTCTCTCATTACATGCATCTATTTGGTTACTGGCTTTCTGCATGTTCCTCACCCATTCACAAAGTACCCATGCCAGCAAATGAATTTCTGCTCATGCTGTACAGTAAAATAATTTCGAATGAGTCCTTTGACATTGTGGTGTTTGTGTTGTGTGCAGCCACTAACCATTGTCTATAGCAGTGAGAGCGCAGTCTTAATATGACAGTGTGTCCCTGTGCCATTTCCAGCTTATTCCTCGCTTGTCACTTCAGCTGTCAGTGGTAGTCTGTCAACTGCTATTCATCATCTTCAGCTGAGACATACAGGGTGGCATATTAGGATTGTGGATGTAGAAGTTATTTTTTTGTGCCGGTTATCATTGATATGTTCAGGTAGGCTGAGCTGCTATACCTCGCTGAAGGCCAGGTACTTTCCAACTTTTAGGTGTGTTTTTCATAGAAACATAGACTTTGATGGCAGATATGGACTGCTTGGCCCACCTAGTCTGCCCATTTCCCTACCTACAGGATAAGCTTCAGATCCTATTTATCCAACAGCCTGTTTCTTCCTACCCCCCACAAACATTGCCTTATGTCTGTCCCATGCATTCTTGAATTCTCCCAGTTTTTGACCCCCACAACCTCATCAGGAAGGCTGTTCCATGTGTTCACCGCCCTCTGTCTGAAAAAATACTTCCTCACATTGCCCCTGAGCCATCACCCCCATCTTCAAATTGTGTTCCCTTGTTCTTGCATAACTCTTTTTCTGAAATATGCTACCCTCTTGGACTTTGTTGATTCCGCTGAGGTGCTTAAAAGTTTCTATTATGTCCGCCCTCTCCCTCCTTTCCTCAAGGGTATACAAATTAAGCTCCTTTAGTCTCTCTTCATATGGCTTCTCTTACAGACCCTGCAGCATTTTAGTTGCCCTCCTTTGGACTGCCTCCATCCTATGTCCTTGCAGAGATGGGGTCTCCAAAACAGGACGCAGTACTCCAGATGGGGTCTCACCAACTGTTTGTTCAGAGGATAACAACTTCCTGTTTTCTACTGATGATGCCTCTCCCTACACATCCCAGTATCCCCCCAGCCCTCCCTACTGCCTTCTCACGTTGCTTGCTTACCTTAAGGTCATCTGATATGATTACTCCCAGGTCTCTTCCCATTTTTGTTGCTGTTACTTACCCCCCCCATTGTGTAATCTTCCCCTGGGTTTTTGTTTCCCAAGAGCATTATTTTGCACTTCTTTGCATTGAATCCAAGCTGCCATACTTCTGACCATTCATCCAACCTTGCCAAGTCCCTTCTCATCCTTTTCATGCCTCCTTGTGTATCGGCCCTATTGCAGATCTTTGTGTCATCTGCAAAGAGGCATACTTTTCCTTCCAGTCCCTCTGCAATGTCACTTACAAAGACATTAAAAAGGACTGGACCCAGTACTGAACCCTGCGGTACCCCACAAGGAACCCCTCTTTCTTCAGAGTGGACTCTATTTACAATTACCTTCTGTGTCCTGTTGTCCAGCCAATGTTTTACCCAGGCTACCACTCTGGGACCCAATCCCAGGCTGGTTAATTTGACTATTAATCTTTTGTGTGGGACTGTGTCAAATGCCTTGCTAGAAGTCTAGGTAGGCCATGTCCACAGCCCCTCCCTGGTCTACTACTTTGGTCACCCAGTCAAAGAAATCAATTAGATTTGTCGGACATGACCTTTCTGCTGTGAACTCATGCTGCCTTGGGTCCTGTGCCCCACTGGCCTCTAGGTACTCAGCAGTTCTTTCCTTCAGAAGTGATTCCATCACTTTCAAACAACATGAAGTCTTGCTGTATTCTGACAATTGCAGTGATTCCCAACCTTTGAACTGCCTCGGAGAACTAAGGGTTAACTTTCCATGCAGGGCATGGAATGCTGAGCTCAAGCTCGGTGGAAGTCTCTGTCTGGAGTGTTTTGAACTCAAACCGTCAGATTCTTTACTCCACTTCACTGATCGGTCGCTCCGGAGATTTCTCCATCAGCTCGGTTCAAAGTCGGTTAAAGTTTTCAGTTTTTCGTCAGTTTAAACCGAAAAAAAGTATCCACATAATTGGTTTAGTCTCTGTCTGTGGTGCCGTGAATACTAGATAGGAATTGTTCTCTATTTCTGTGTGAATCGTGTAAAAATGCAGTCGGTTTGGCTGAACCAACCATTTGATTGTGATTTTTGCTATATTTAGTGTATGGTTACCAGTTCTTATCGGTTCTAAAAAAAAACATGTTTTAACCGTTTTTTCCAATACCCGTGACACGGTTAGGAACCAGTAAGGGAGTCTTGCCTGGCAGTTGCCGAAAAAAGGGTATGTTTGATTAGGTTGGCCATGTCTGAGAAAATCAAAGAAAAAAAATGGGCCCACTGGGTTTCAACACTGCAGTGAGTGTGGGGAGGTCTTTGCCAAGGCCGATCCCCACACCACCTGTGTTTATTGTCTGGGGTTTGACCACCTCGATTCTGACTGTCAAATATGTAAAAACTTTCACAAATCTACCTTTGTGAAGAGATTAGGTAGACTGAGGGAAAAGGAGGCAGAGAAGTCCACTGACCTGGATGGCCAGCCCAGTTCGGTTTTGACCGAACCAGAAGGAATGCCCTCTGACCAGGGTGATACTTCTTCGGGCATAAGGAGAGCTGATTCTGAGGGATTGGTTCCAACAAAAAGAAAGTGCAAAGATAAATCGACCGGTTCGGATCCAGAGGTTCATGTTCCGACCGCCGAAGAGATAGCCAGGGCAATTCAGATTGTGGAATCGCTCCATCCGGTTCCGACCAATCCGGCTCCTACTGGCAGGGGTTCGGTTCGGTTGGTTTCCCCGGTTCAAGAGTATACCCCTGAAGATTTTTATGAACTGGAGTTTGAAGAGGAAGGGGAATTTGAGGATTAAGATGTAAGTGAAGGTCTGGATGTGCCTCTGGAACCGGACATCTCCCCAGACAGACCATCAGGTGTTTCCCCTCCTAGGCTTTGAGTCCCCTTCCCATTTTATGTTTTACAGGAAAGTGGCTGAAACCCTCCAGCTTCCTATGGAGGAGGCTGTGGAAGATCAAGAAGAGCCTGATTATGTAGAGATGATGGATATCCCAGAGTCCAGGAGACTGTCTATTCCCCTCCATAAATCTTTTGGGAAACAGACACAAATAATCTTAGTCTCCTAACACCATACCTCCTGCGGATAGAAGAATGGACAAGAGGTACACACTCTCAGGCTCAGACATGGAATTCTTATATCAGCAATGCAGCCATGTTGGGGTAGCGCAGGCTGCTGCCTGTGACAAGGCAAATATTCCCTTGGCTTCACACCCCCCTGACAAGGACTCCAGGAAGATTGATGCCATGGCAAAGAGGCCATTCATGGCATCTTCTTTGGGAGTCAGGCAGGCGAATTATATGGCCTATACAGCCAGGTACCAGAAGTCCAGGTGGGACACTGTACTGGCACTGGCTAAACAGGCCTCCCCCCAGCTAGCCAAGGAGCTGGAGGTGGTGGCTGCAGATGGGATTGAGGCATCTAAGGTACAATTTCATGCTGCTGTGGACTCTAATGGTGTCTCATCAAGAGTCATGGCTACATCTGTGGCTCTTCAGAGGATGGCTTGGCTCAGATGTACTAGCCTCTCGCAGGACACCCAGGCTAAGGCTATGGATTTTCCTGTAGTGGGTAATTCTCTGTTTGGGGAGCAGACAGCGAATTACATGAAGAAAATGGACGAGTACAGGACCACTTACAGGAGTGCTCAGGCCAAGGAAAGGCAGGCAACTCCTCAAAGGCAGCAGTCTAGGTGCAGGGGCAGGCCTTTCCAAAGGCCTTTTTACCAAGCACAGGCCTCTTCTTCTTTATTTTTGCAGAGGGGGTTCTTCAGAGGGAGAGGCAGAAGGGGGATGAGCAGGCCTGCATCCACCCCTCAGCCTAAAGCATTTGCCAAGCAGACACCTTGGTGGGTCTGCCCAGGTTGACTGTCCTATTCTAGTAGGGGGGCAGGCTGGCTTACTTTGTCCAGTACTGGATGTCTATTACATCAGACAAGTGGGTCCTGGAAGTAGTAGGCTAGGAACTAGTTCTCAGCTTCAATAAATTTCCAAAGATGAGAGTCAGATCTTTTCCACCTGCAAATCTTTTGGAAACCCTTGCCCTAGAAGCAGAGGTTTCTTCTCTCCTACCTTTAAGAGCTATAGAGAGAGTACCTACCCTACGCTGGGGCAAAGGACTGTACTCCAGGTACTTCCTGACCCCCAAAAAGATAGGGGAGTGGCGACCCATCCTAGACCTAAGATATCTGAGCAAACATCTTTTAAAACCAAAGTTCAAAATGATAACTGTAGGAATAATCCTTCTCTCTCTAAGGCCAGGGGACTGGCTAGCCTCCGTGGACCTCAAAGATGCCTACTTTCACATTCCCATCAGGTGCTCCCACAGAAAGTACCTCAGGTTCGAGTTGCCTTCAGGCCATTATCAGTTCAGAGCCTAACCTAACCTAGCCTAACCTCAGCTCCAAGGGTTTTCACAAAGTGCCTCGCAGTAGTAGTTGCCTAAGAAGGCAATAGATTTCCATATTTCCTTATCTGGATGATTGGCTATTAGTGGGTCAGTCTCCAGACCAAGTCAAGTCTCACCTGCAAGTGACCCAGCAAGTGCTCACTTCCCTAGGATTTCTTCTCAACCTTCCCAAGTCAGTTCTCGAACCAGTCCAACTCCTTACCTTTATAGGGGCGGAACTGGACACACTCAGAGCAAGAGCCTTTCTTCCTCTAGAAAGGGCAAGGGCTCTTATGGAACTAGCTTCTTCCTTCAGCCTTCAGGTATCTCGACCAGCAAGGCATTTCCCCAGCTCTTGGGCCACATGGTAGCTTCAACAGCAGTGGTCCAAGGGGCAAGATTCCAGATGAGGGATATTCAGTTCCACCTGAGAGCTTACTGGTCTCAGAGAAAGGACTCCCTTACCAAACTGATTCCAGTGACTCCGACCTTGATCCAGGCCCTCCAGTGGTGGCAGGATCAGGACAATTTAAGGCAAGGTGTTCCTTTTGTTGTTCAGCCTTGTTCAGTGGTCCTTACCGCAGATGCTTCTCTTCTGGGCTGGGGAGCCCACCTGGGGTCCCTCACTGCCCAGGGCCTGTGGTCCCCCCAAGAATCCCTTCTCCACATCAATCTTCTGGAGCTCAGGGCAGTTTTTCTAGCTCTAAAATTGTTCTCACAGTCAGTTCAGAACAAGGTGGTTCAAGTCAGAATAGACACTACCACCACCATGTGGTACATCAACAAGCAGGGAGGCACTCTGTCGACAGCCTTGTGCACAGAAGCCATGAAGTTGTGGTCCCTGGCTTATTCCCTGCAAGCCTCTCTTGTAGCAGTTCACCTTCCAGGCAAGGACAATGTGCTAGCAGATGCACTGAGCAGGATTTCTCAGGGCCATCACGAATGGTCCCTGAACCCTCAGGTGCTGAAAGTGATTTTTTCAAGGTGGGGCACTCCAGTTATAGATCTCTTTGCAGCCCCAGACAATCACCAACTCCCTCTCTTTTGCTGCAGACCTCCAGTCTTGGGCTCAGTCCTCCTGGATGCCCTGGTTCTGAATTGTGAAGGGAAGTTTCTGTATGCCTTCCCTCCCTTCCCACTCGTGTTCAAAGTTTTAGTCAAAATAAGGTCTCAACCTTGCAAGGTGATCCTGGTTGCTCCAGATTGAGCCAGACAGCCCTGGTTTCCCCTGTTGCTGTCCCTAGCAGTCCATCTTCCCCTGTCTCTTCCCAGGAATTACAACCTGTTAACATCCTCTCAGGGGAGGATTTGGTACCCCAATTTTCAGTCTCTCAATCTCAAAGCGTGGCTCTTGAAGAGTTAGAGTTTGCAGATCTGCATATTTCCCAAGGGGTTCTGGACATCCTCAAAGCTATTCGAAAGTCCTCCACCAGAAAGACTTACAACTCCAAATGGAAAAGATTCAGCATTTTGTGTTCTAAGAAGAATATTTCTCCAGACACTGCTGAATTACCTATGGTTCTGGATTATATGGTCCATCTTAATGGTCTAGGCCTCAGACCAGCTACTCTCAAGGTACACTTGTCAGCTGTTTCTGCATTTTTGTCTGTGGGGAAGCCTTCCTCACTATCTTCCCATTCTGTGTTCTGTAAATTTTTTGAAGGATTGTTTCACACCAATCCCCCTTTTAGAGACCCTGCTCCTGCCTGGGATTTGAATGTTTGCATTGCTCAGCTTATGCAACCCCCCTTTGAGCATATGTCTTCAGCAGAGCTTAAGTACTTGACTTGGAAAACTGTATTCTTGGTAGCCATTACCTCTGCCAGGCGTATTAGTGAATTGCAAGCCCTGTCAGTGGAGCCTGATTTTATCTCCTTTCATAGGGATAAAGTGGTCCTTTGAACCAATAGGAGATTCTTGCTCAAAGTGGTTTCAGACTTACATTTAAACCAGTCTGTGTCTCTCCCTGTTTTCTTCACTGATCAGTCTTCTTCAGGAGAGATGAGGCTACACAGTTTAGATGTCAGAAGAGCCCTTAGTTACTACATAGAGCGTACTAAGGGTCACAGGTTTGACTCCCTCCAGTTGTTCCTCACTTATGGAGAAGTGGGAAAGGGCAAACCTGCCACCGAAAGATCTATTGCCAGGTGTATTGTGTCTTGTATACAATTCTGCTAGAAAAACTGGGGAAGACTCCACCTCAGGCCTGAGGGCTCTTTCCACAAGAGGCAGCTGCTTCCTGGCTGCGGCCAGGATATCCCTCTCCTAGAAATTTGTCAAGCAGCCACCTGGAAAACAGTTCATACCTTTACCAAGCATTACTCTCTGGATATCCAGGCTAGGAGTGATGCTCGGTTTGGCACAGCAGTACTTCAGAGCTTATTCCCAAAGTAGGTTCTGTCCCTCCTCCTTGGAGGTACCGCATGGTGGTCTGCAATTGTCAGAATACAGCAAGACTTTATGTTGTTTGAAGAAAAAATTACTCACCTTAGTAATTATATTTCTTATAATGGAGTCTTGCTGTATTCTGACTTCCCTCCTTGCCTCCCCTCTCAGAACCTGTTTTTGGGAAGTGGGTGGGCAGGTGCAGTGTTGCACCCAAGGGGTGTATTGGCTAGCACCCTCCTCCCTTTTTGTTTGGGTGCTTATTTATTATTATTTTTTTTGAGTACATTCGGTTTAGTTTTTGGGTTTCCTGACTTGAGTCTTCCTTGAGAATCCAAAACTTTTCAGTCAGTTGGCTAGTAGAATTTTTACAATTTCCACATAGAATTTTTAGTTTAGTTGGGCTCGTAAAAATCCAACGGTTTGAGTTCAAAAGACTCCAGACAGAGACTTCAACCGAGCTCGAGCTCAGCGTTCCATGCCCTGCATGGAAAGTTGACCCTTAGTTCTCCGGGGCAGTTCAAAGGTTGGGAATCACTACAATTGTCAGAATACAGCAAGACTCCATTAGAAGAAATATAATTACTAAAGTGAGTAATTTCTTCTTCCCTACCACAGAGGTCAAACTGACAGGTCTGTAGTTTCCTGCCTGTGTCTTGCTCCCACTTTTGTGAAGGGATATCACATCCACCTTCCTCCAGTTCTCAGGTACCATGCCATCCTCCCATGATTTGTTAAAAAGGGTAGTCAGTGGTATCACTAGTTTTCTCCTTAATTCTTTTAGAATTCTGGGGTGAATTCCATCAGGCCCCATTGCTTTGTCCACCTTCAGTTTTAGGAGTTTTTTTAGAACTCTTTCTTCTGTGAAAGGACTGGGATTGACCCCCCTATCTAGAGTGCTTCTGTTTATTGGATTAAGCACCTCCCTCTCTCCCTCTTTTGTGAATACTGAGCAGACGTATTCATTCAGTATCCCTGCTTTTTCACTGTCCCTCTTGGCCCACTCACCATCCCTTCTATTCAGCCTCACTATCCCTCCCTTTGTCTTTCTACACTTCCTGATGTACCTATAATAGGTTTTATTCCCCTTAACCGAGTTGGCTATCTTTTTCTCAGTTTGGGCCTTTGCTATTCTGACTACCCTCCCTCAGTCTACCTTTGTTGCACATTATGTGTTCTTCCTTTTAATTTTTTGTGAAGAAGTAATCTGGGGTACCTTTTGTAGTTTTGACATAGTACCAACACTGATCAAATCATTATTTATTTCTGAGTGTGCTAATATTTATGTTTTATGTATCCCAATTGTAATGTGCTGTTTACTTCAGCAAAGTACTGTTTGAGGGAATAATTATTTTTGTGATAAATCACACTACAGTTGATATATATTGTACCATTGTTGCATAATACTTGTGACTGGGACTTACATAGCATACTATTTAGTGATGTACTGTAGACAGTAGTTTGATATTTTTTTCTCCTACAGTTTAGTGACATCTCCACAGTCACATATATCTGCATTTTTGATTAGTTGTACATTCTGTACTGTCTACCTGAAGTTTTCATAGTACATCTTTCATAGAATTATAATTGTGATGAGTGTTAGAAGGAAGCAGGTTTTGTTTATTTGTTCTGAAATTACATATTTTTTTCGTCTATTGTGGATTTCATGCATATGTGGGAGGCTATCTCATAATGCACATATATTAGCTATGTGTGTTTAGTGCAACAGCATTTGGCAGTGACAGTGATGATCCTGCTTTTACTACATTCCTGTATTGCTTTGTGTCTGTCCTGCTATCAAGTATGTTTCATCCTTGGAGGTTGGATTTCTTTCAGTTCAACTTTACTGAAGTATGATGATGTTCTGAGATTATAGTGTGGTGTAGTTTTTGTGATACTATGTGATTCCTAGTGTGACAGTTGTATTTGTGTGTCTGGTAGGTATCTCATTTTGTGTTTTCCACATAAATATACGGTACAGAAGTTCAACTTCAAAAAATCAAATATGCTATACTGTTCAGCAGTGGGGTGTAACAATGATTCGTTGTCTGGGCATAGTTTCTACAGATTTCCAGAGGACAAAATTCTCAGGCAGCAGTGTAGTGCTGCAGTGAAAAGAGAGCACAGGGTACCAGCAACCCACAGCGTACTGCGTTCTGATCATTTTGAATCTGAGAAGTTTCTCATTCATCCGTTAGTTTTACAGAGTCTAGGGTTTCATCCTGGAATACGTCACCTAAAGAAAGATGCTGTACTACCATATTTAGTCACCATAAAGAGGCACCGATCTGACCTAGCAAAGATGTTGAGAAGCATCAAAGAATTGAGGTAAATGTTTTTTTTTTCTCATTACAATGACACTGAAACATTATGGTAATACAAATGCTGCAAGCTTATAACGTTGTATTGTGGTGAACAGAAGCTGTAGTCAGGGTGATGTCTGCCTGTCATTATAAATGATTATTTCCATGCATGCCCATGTGTGTAATAGCATGTCTTGCACAAAGCCAGCATGTGACACTAATGCTATGTGTGCAGCCTCTACCAAACTGTGTAGAACTGCATGACTGAGTCACATCTTTCACCAGCCTTCGGCATGCCCAGGACAGTGTGGTGTCAGCTTGAGTGAATGTTAGGCAGATGGTCAGCTCTAGAGGAGTTGTTGGAAATCTGTACTTAGGTTATCTGAAACTTACTCTGGTGTTCACTAATACTGAATACTGTTTCTCTAACATCCGATGTGGTCTGTAAATTGAAGTCATGTCAGGGTACAATTTCACCATTGTTGCTTTCTCCTTTTTGACTACCCATGGTTCAGTGCTCCATGGTGTTGCTTGTGTGTCATGAAGCTGCTAAAGGCATGTTTCGGTCTACATTTGATCAATGAAAGTAGTCCTCCAGCAGCTTCCCAACATTGTGTGGCGTGTTCTTGATGTGTTCAAGATCAATGATCTGGAACACCAACCATCCCCCCCCCCCCGAAAGAGATGTTGTGGCTTTGGTGAGGAGTCCACACCTTCCATAATAATGGCCATGTTTGGTTGTTTTACTCTACAGAATTCATAACACTGTCTGACTAAAATAGCTGCTGATGCCTCAAAAAAAACTTTGAAAAACCTTATATTTACGTTCAGTTTAACTTGCATTCGATATGTATTCAGTAGATTTCTTCTCCCCTTTACTCATTACTGAGAAATTTGCATGGATACATGCTCTAGATCCCGTAGAATTCATTTGCCTCTTTAGCGTACTCCCTACCTCATGTCATAGTCCTCTGTTGTGACATCATAATCTGTTGCCATGGGAGTAATTGTGATCTCAGAAATAGAACATTATGACCTTAGGTAGGGGAGAAAGCAACAGGAAGGTAGATAAACTCTTCAGGAGCAAAGATCCTGTTTTCATGCAAATGGCCTCTAATAAATAATGGGGATGAGAAATACAGAACTAATGTGAAATACAAACTGGAATGTGTCTAAATATTATGCTTCATTAAAGCCGACCTAATGGCATCAGCTGCTCTTTAGCTGAACCTCTGCTGCATGTTACTTCCACCTTGATGTAGTCACGCTGCTGGTTCAAGATGTAAAGTGAGCAATTGGACACTGCATGGTGCATGCAAGATAGCAGTACCGCACAACCAAGGGTCGGGTAAGGTTTGAACCCGCAGGTTCATGGAACTTACATTTTCTGAATTGCAGTTTGTACTCATAACATATAGAATACTGGATGGGCAACTGTGCCCAACAAGTGTGTTCTGCCACAGATGGGTTCTGATTCCCTCTGACCTTGAGAGCAAAGCTTGATAGGTCCGAGGGAATCAGACCGCCTAGGTGTCAGTACATACTGGTTATAGATGTAGTTGCGCGTCCTTTTTAATTTTTTTTTGTAGAGTATTGTATTATGTGAAATGTGTGCACTAGTTTTTTTTTCTTTATCATAGTTAATCTGACCTGTGCTGTCCCTAGAGGTTCTACTAAGGTTCATACTAAGAATCCTCAGGAGCTAAAAGGCGTGTGCCCATTATTGCTCCTATATTCCCGTTTCAATAATACTTCAAACAGCCCCGTTTAATATGAAAGCACCTGGTTTCTTTTTGAACTCTGTTTTTGTCTTTCTTATCACTGCCTCGAGTGGTAACCCATTCCATGTGTAACAGGAGGTCCAGTTTTGAAGGATAAAGCTGACACAGAGAAGATGCAATAACCCCCCCCCCCTTTTTTTGGTTTCTACTTTCACTCTATCCTTTCTTCTTCTGCTTATTCTTATCTATCCTAATTTTCTTGTCAGGGTGGCCAACCTGGCAATTTTCTCTTTGCCTTACTGTCACTTTTTTTGCTCTGGTATTAAAAAATTGCATCTTATTATAGTATATTAAAAAAAGGGTCTGAAATAGAATCAAGGACACTAAGGGCGTACAAGATAGGAGCCCTGTGTTCCAGAATAAAATATATATATATATATATATATATATATATACAAAAAAGAAGCCCCAGAATGAGTAGAGGGCTGGGTTGTGGAAAAAGCCTTCAGCTACAATTTCAATTAGTGAGTAAGGAAAGCTGAGACTGTAAAACTGTTGCAAACAGTGGAAAAAATATTTTAGGCAACACAAAGTACAGGTTTGCAGGAAAGTGCTATAGAACCTGTACAATTTCTGTATGAGTTTAATACCCATGTATCCAAACATTTAAGTTTAAATTTAGGAGGAAATGAAAGCAACTGTGTTTGGTTGCTTTGGTGCCGATTCTAATAAGCCCCAAAACAATGAAAAATGTACCCTTGTTTTTAAAACACTTGAAAATGGGCTAAAGTAAGAGAGTATAATTAAAACACTACAGGCAGATTAATTGGAGTTCTGTAAGTGTCAAACATTTATTCAAAAGGGAGCTGTAATTACTGAAGTTAAGCCTTCTGTGTTTTAGAAGGCTGAGCTCCTCAGCAAGGCGTCGGCTGAAAGTGCAGCAGCCAGTTAAGCTGTTTGAGAAAAATAATAAAATGTTCTGGAAATATAAAACAAGGGATTTGGGAAGAAAATAATGCATGTCCAAAGATTAGAGTACCATATTGTGTGAAACAAAATATAGATACTACAGTGGTTCATTTATGTATGTTTTCTTTGTATGAACAAAAAGACACATAAAAAGCTATATAACCTTATATGGAGGCAGATAGGAAGCGCGCCCCTCATCTCTCTTTTCTATGCTAAGGTTATAGACTGTTATTTGTTCTTAAACAGGTTTGGTTTATCCTTATACTGTTACAAAGGAGGAGGGGCTCAGTGAAAACCACACCCCTTTCCTTCACTATATAAACCCTCCACTAGGAGGCTTAGATAGATAGGTTGGTAATTAGAGTTCTGACCAAGCTGAGAGAAGGATCTCAGCAAGGAGGTAATGTGCAGGCTTTCACATTAACTGAGGAAGGAGAGAACACATGAATTTCTTTATGGCATCTGAAGCAAGAAATATATCTTGACGTTTGAACTGATGTGAAGAAATAACATCATATTTTTCCTTTCTGTAAATACTAGATTTTTTTTTTTTGGTTTTGTGTTTTTCTAAAATAAAATAAATGCAGAAGTATGCCTTTTTTTTATGCATCATAATCTGGTTGTACGATCTGTTTATTGAGACCCACACGTTTACACCATGCATTCACCACCTTAGTGTGTAAAAGTACTTTCTTTGACTATGTTAAAATTTGCTTCCACTAATTTGTAATGGATGGCATCTTGTTTCCATATGCCCTTCTTTATGTACAATATTTAAATCATTAATGAATATTGGATCCTGCATAAGCAGAATATCCCCACTTATATGTCTTGTGGTAAGAGACATTAAGGACTGCAATCTTTCTTCATAACTTTGTTCCTCCAGACGTTTTATTGACTTTTTAAATTTTCTTTAAACTTTCTCAATTTTATTTATTTCATTTTTCTTAAAGGGTTCCAGAGCTAACTAGCAAACTCCAAATGTGGATGCACATATGCCATATACAATGGCATCATGACTTTGCTTTCCCTTGATGTTATATTCCTTTTTATTGCCCAAGAGGTTTTTGTTGCCTTTTTTATTGCCTCTGAGGTTTGTGTGCTAGTGTTAAAGCCACTAGAGATCTCAATGCCCATATCCTTTTCCCTATCAACTTTAGGTATGGGGATAGTCTGCATGTGATAATTAAATCTGTTATTGTTTTTTACCCATGTGTATCACCTTACATTTGTTTAAGTTTAGTCTCATACCCAAATTGTGTTTCCAATTGACAATCTTGTCCAAGTCTCTCTGTTTGATAATTGTATCCATTTCTGTATTAGAGGGGCCACCTATCTTGGTGTCATCAGTGTATTTGGACACCCAACTATCTATGTTACATAATAAATCAGCAATAACAATCTGGAATAGTGCTGGACCCAGGATGGACCCCTGTGGTACCCCACTGGTGACAAATCCCACCCCAGACAAATGTCCATTAACCACAACTCTCTGTATTTGATTGTTAAGCCATTTACTTACCCAGTTTATGGAAATTTCATCAATGCCAAGGTTTTTTAGTGTGTTTATGATAGTCCAATAAGGGGTAATATCAAAGGCTATGGCGAAGTTTAAATATTTTACGTCACATGGGATTTTCTAGTCCAGGGTTGAGCTAACCATCTCGCAAAAACATAGTAGATTTGCTGTACAACTCCTACCCTGTTTAAAGTCATGCTGAACCATGTCACAGTTCCCCAAAGTAGCAGATAACCTATCCTTGATTATAGATTCCAAGATCTTACAACAAATACTGATAATGCTGATGGGTCTATAGTTCTCTAATCTGCTGTATCACTTTTTTTAAAAAGGTTCTAGAATGCTATTGTACCACACAAGGGTACAATTACAATCCATCACATTGGAACTGTGGTACAACAGCACTGTGAAAAGGGTGATTTTCTATGTTGTACAAATCTGTAATGTACACAGTTTTTTTTTTTTTTTTTTGGGGGGGGTGTGTGCATTTTATAAGTAGTGTTCTTGCGTTATTCGTTTGAATGACATTTGTGAGGTACACCCTACATCATAATTAGACTTGGTTATAGTCATGGTACTAATAATTTATCTCAAATGGCTAAATACTAGTGTCTGCCAACTGAAACAAATAAGAGGATACATAATCCATTTAGTTTCTCATTACCAACTCAGCTAATAGGTACTGCCTGGATTCATATATACAAATTCTCAACTTGGCCCAAAACATAAATGTTCATTTCATTACATAAAGTAAATAATTTAATCTTAGAACATAGTGGTCCGTAAGCATGCGATTCAATTATAGTAGACCCTCTGCTTGGTCATGCAATGCATTCCCTTGTTAATGCAAGGTTCAGCTGATGGACTGTCCTCAGTATCTGTCATTTCATGTTGCTCGGTTGAGAAACTGAGGACAGCACAGAAGCCAGTATAGAATATGACATGCAGTGGTTTTCGTATTGTAAAGGAATGGGTATGAATTGATGTGCCACTAGTGCCACAAGGGAAGGCTTGGCATGGGATGGGTAGAGGTTTGCTACTTGAGGGGCTCATCACTCTTGATAGCTTTGCACATGAATTTGTGGGGTATGGGTAGTAGGGTTAGAAGACAACAGCAAGGAGTTCTTAGCACATTACCTGATGGTGGTACAACTCAGCAGCTAGGAGTGCTTTTTCCCATAACTTTAGGAGGGGGCAACGCAACAGCCAGTAATGTTATGCACAGGACCAGATAGATCACAACTCAACAGCCCGGAGTTCTTTGCATGGGACATGGGATGGGGTGGGGATAACAGAAAATGTGGTATGCAATGTAGCACCTTGTGATATTGAGCCGGAATGTCTCAGATTGTCTCTGTAGTGTTTCTGAAACAGTTTTTATTGTATATGATCAATTCTGTACAAATTGTTATGGTTAGTTTTGCACGTTGGCAGAACACAGCATATATCTAGCTATTTAAACTGCAGAAAATCTCCTTTCTGGAAATTCTTAGGTCCACCATTGGGTGTGTGTTTATAAGCATATAATGCATGACTTTTGCGAGTTGAGGATACTCGGCCTGTGGCCTTGTACCATTACAGCACAACCCATGCATTCATTAAATGCCTAGAAATATGCTCCATGTCATTGTTCATTGCTATTTACTGCAACCCAGAAGCAACCACTACATACAAAGACAAATGTTAAACAATCTCATGTTGCTTGATTGTATGTTGATTAATGTTAATGGTCCACATGAACATTTAAGACTTAGTCATCTTTAACATGCATCTTATGATTCCATTAATAGGTGCTTACAGAGTTGGGCATTCTCAATGTTAATCAGAAACACAGTAGTAAGGACACTTCAGCATCAGCTGATGCTGGATCTCATGATATATTAGATGATACTCCTATGCTTGACAATGTATGCCATGAAGGAGAGGGCATGACAAGTGTGGGAACCCAAATGGAGACAGTGGTTGTTAATTTTTATATGGTGTATAGTAGATCATTGTTCTATATAGAAATCCATCCCTTTCATAATGCTGTTGTACCACAGTGCAAAGGTCATGGAATGTGATTGTACCCTTTTGTGGTACAATAGCATTCTGGAACCTCAAGAGACTGCACAAGTCAGTTTCACTGTGAAGGAGAACAAACACAATATACACATTCCACATAATACTATAAATGATAATAAATGCAGGTCGAGCAACTTTATGCATAACCAGTGTGTTCTGCCACCTTGGGGTTCTGATTCCCTTGAGCTTCGCTCTCGAGGTCAGAGGTAATCAGAACCCCTCTGTGACAGAACTCACTGATTGTGCGTAGTTGCTCATGCAGTATTCTCTATTTGTATGTTTTCAATGTTACTGTATTATCAGCAATCTTGCTGTTTTACAATGACCAACCCCCACACCCCCTTTCAACATCCCAATCCCACAAACATACTCCCCTGGGGCTTTCATTGAACTTGTGCCATCCAATACTTGACTTGTGATTCTTGCCATGCAAGTGGTTATGAGCCTATGTTTGTTTGATTCTTGTCCTACCTCCGTGGTGTCCATTTTCTGCATATGTTTTTTAGACCGTTCTACTATGCCAGCTGTACTTACCAACCCACCCCCATTCCGACACATAATTGGCAACTGGCAGAGTGCTCCTTTTACCTCTACTGCTGTCCTCCAAATGAACTGTTTGTGAGTTCCTGCCATTACAGTAGGAGTTCACTGACAGTTCATTCAGTGGCTGGCAGCAGAGTTGAATGGAGCACTCTGCCGGTTGCCAGTTCTGTGTCTGGATGGGAGGGAGCGGGTTGCTGGGCACTACCCATGGGGATGGTGTTGAGGGCCACTAGAACATCACAGAAATGGTACTTATTCATTCATTTGGCGTACCATCACATGATTGTGAATCAGAACATGGCAGATTACCGATAAGAGTAAAACTGTCTAAAAAACATATGAAGAAAATGGAACACATGGAGACAGGATGAGGATCAAACACATGTAGGCTCATCATCACCTGCATGGCAAGAACCACAATTCATGTATCAGGTGGCACAAGTTCAATGAAAGCTCCAGGGATGGGGATGTTGATGATGAAGTAAATTAATTAACGGGCCATTGGGTATTGGTGAAGTGGGTTGTTGAAATAAATGATCTACGGGGACATTGGGATGCTGATTGGCGTAAACACAGTATTTTGTACTTCGCAATTGTGGGAGTAATAAATTATTCAGTTGAAGTGTGTTGTATGTGCTTGCTTGAATAATGTAAGTAAAACAGGTGTTAGTGTTTCATCCTACACACCACTAATTTACATTTTCCTTTATTATATCTTCCTATTGTACTACCTCCCTTCTTCCCATCTTGTAATCATCCATTATCTACATGCAAATGATACACACCAGATTAGATGGGACACAAACATAGGATATTATGTCATGCTAGCCCATACAGGCCTCAGTTCACATTTCCAAGGTGTAGAGGAGTAACCGTTACCATCGCCCTCCTCATCACACCCTAATGTTATCATTGCAGTTCACATTTTATGTTGCTGTTACTTAATGATTTAGTAAATACAATCATACATTGTTATTTAGTAAGTAACTCACACTGACATGTCAGCAATCTTCACCACAGTGTTCAATTTTCACTGCCGTTCAGTCAGGTTACACAGAAGTATATAACTTTTCAGTCATCTGTTCTATCAGTCTTAATTGTGTGTACCTGTTGGCAAGGTGCGGATCTCTGTTCCTACCCCCCAACCCCTTCCCCCCCCATATTTCTACTGACCCTTTGGTGCAGGTTCGATGGACATCATAGGCTGTTGTGGATGTCAAGTAGTAGGATGCTGCCTCAGTGATGTGGTTATGTGTGCCTCGCTCTACGCTCTCATGCACCAGATACAATGGGGTTGGGGGGGTTTAAAAAGGGGAAAAAATAGGGAGTCATACAAATCTATTTAGAAAACCCATAATTGTGAGGTACAGCCTTCAGGTGTAAGAAATAATTTTAAGTTGGTTGAAATTCATGTGGTTTTACAAGCCAAGTTGCACCACCGAAGAAAGATTGGCATCAATTGTCATTCTTCCATCAACAACGATGTTAAGGATGCCTGCACTGTGGCATGCCATTAAGATGGTAGACCCCATTATCTATAGCTATTGTCTGCATAGCAGTTTGAACTCAGCATGTCGTGTCTTGATACCTCCCTGTGGAGCAACATATACACAGCAAACAGCCTTGGGAATAGGAACGAACTGTTGAGAACTTTGCATGATAGGAGTGTAGTTGCAGAATAGATGTTCTTCATCAAAAATTGTTGATTCCTGTCAGAAAGATGTGCCAGAGCATGGTGTGGTCCACAATGGTATGCTCTAGTCTGAAACAGAGGAGGTCGTGAATTGACCATTCATCTCTGACCTTTGCCACATGATGGTCACTTAGCCCAGGAATCAGTCCCTTTTCATCTGTATGCCATGCACTAAAATCTGGCACATGAAATACCCCACCCACACACCACTAACATGCCTATGCAGATAGGCATCACTGATACAATGATGTAGTAGTAGTAGTAGTAGTAGTAGTAAACATTTTATTCAATTGACAAGCAAAAGAATAGGAAACTCAACTGAGACAAGCTCATTTCCGGTGAGGTCCTTAGTACAAACATTCATGATGACATCATACAAAATTTTTTCACAAAAATTACGTACATACATATACTTACAAAAAAACTAACACCATGATAATAATTAAATTACAATAACTACTAACATCCATACAGATAAACTACATAAACATACAACATATACATTCCCATATATAAAGTGCAGGTCTTTGTCATATTTAATACATAATGTTCATGGTTACTCAACAATAAACCTTTTATCTGCTTCAACTTTAAACCACCTTTTTGTTTCTCCTATACTGAGACTAGATCTAAGTGGCCTGAGATAAATAGGCAATACATTCCATATATTGGGACCTAAATAGAAAAAATGTTCTCTACCCAAATCTGTCCTTCTTCTAGGCAAAACATATTCCATACCTTCTGCGGAGTGTAGGCCTCCTCTAATTGTCCTAACTTGTAGTTCATCAGTAATATATTCAGGTACTTCACCCCTGAGTTAACCATATATGTCAGAACATGTAAAGACCTTCTATCATTTGGGTACATCCAATTCAAGGACTGATATAGCTCTCTTCTATGAGTTCTCTTAGGAACATCCAAAATAAACCTTGCTATTTTATTAAAAAGAACATCTATTTTAGCTAACTGGGTTAAAGTTGCCCCTATACAAACAATATCCCCATAATCCAACAAAGGTATCAATGTAACTGTGACTACATGCTTCCTCACTCTTTCATCCATGCAGTTTCTAATTCTATATAGTGCTCCCAAACGTCCACTAACTTTCTTAATTATATGGTCTATGTGGGAAGTCCATCCCAGTGATCTATCCAGATGTATTCCTAAATATCTATAACATTGCACTTGTTCAAGAACAATTTTATCTTGTGTTACTATACTCAAACCTAACTCTGAATAGGTTACACTATTTTCTTTAGAGAACAGTATAACCTGAGATTTTTTTGAATTAAGGACAAGTTTGGATTCACTATAAAATAACTGAAGCTCATCAAATGTACTTTGAAGAGTAAGTTCTATCTGCATTATTGATGAACCCTCCACATAAATGATAGTGTCATCTGCATATAGGTGACATTGTACATCAGGATTAGTTAGAGCAAAATCATTCATATATAAATTAAATAATATTGGACCCAAAATGGATCCTTGGGGCACTCCAGAGATAATTACCCTAAAACCAGATCCCCACCCATTTATTGAGACCATTTGTTTCCTTCCAGTTAAATAAGCATCAAACCACCCAATCACATTAGAGGAAACTCCCAAAGCAGGTAGTCTGGACAGGAGGATGTCGTGGTTCAAGGTATCAAACGCCTTAGATAAATCAACAAAAATTGCCCCCACCGACATCCCCCTGTCCAGAGCACCCGCAATATCCCCAGTAACTTTCAACAAAGCAGAAGTTGCACCATGCATAGACCTAACACCAGATTGGAATTTATTAATCAGCTTTCCATTTTCTAAATAAGTCTGAAGTTGTTTAGCTATCATCTTTTCAAACACTTTAGCTACTATCGGTAGTAATGATATAGGCCTATAATTCTCCAATAAGGCTCTAGATCCATTTTTAAAAACGGGAATTACTCTAGCCGATTTCCACATTTCAGGAATTTCCCCACATGCAAGTGACATATTAAAGATGTTAGTTAAAGGGTACGAAATAACCAGAGCAGCATATTTTAATAAAATATTAGGAATCTCATCTAGCCCCCAAGCTTTCTTAATATTTATTCTAAGTAATGCATTTTGTACATCTAATGGGGATATTGGTTCAAAATCAAACTCCTTATCCTTTTCAGGTCAACTGCTATATCTTTTTTAAGAATATCTAATGAAAAGAGACTGGTTACACCTTGTGATAAAGCCATTGTGCCCATGGTTGTAAAATAGCCATTAAAGCTATCCACAACCTGTGGGCCCAATGGAACTTCAACCTTCCCAATCTCAAGTTTCTCTGGATAATCCAATTGTTGATCTCCCTTCACCCTTTTCAGAACTTTCCAAAATTTCCTCGGATTATCAGTCAAATTAGTTGTTAATTCCCTATAATAGAAATCATGTTTAGCCTTCTTAAGTTCATAATTATAATGATTCCACAGTTGTTTATACTTCACCCAATCTATATAATCTTTTGTAAATTTAGCTACCTTCCACACCCTATCTCGCTGTTTCCTAACTTTAAATAAATAAGAATTATACCAGGGGGCATTATTAAACTTTAATTTCCTAGTTTTGGGTGGAGCATGCCTATTACAAATTGACAAAAAGTCCTCGTGAAATGATGTGCATGTAGCAATTGAAAATTATTATCCTGCACATGCGTAATTTACATTGTTTATGGTGCAACTTAGTGTACATATTTCTAAGATAACAATCCTGATTCACATTAATCAACTTTTACTGTCATGTGGTGGTTGAACGCTACCGTCCGGTATGTCATTGGTATATATGAGACACTGGCAATCAGCGCGCTGTTAGACTCGCATTCCAGTAGTGAAGAACTGTGTTATTACCATGAATATCATTAACATTATGTTGTAGGATGTTTCTCACTGTTCTTGACATATTCCTTTTGTTTGATGTCTTTACTTATCAAATAGACTTATGCAAACAAAGGATGCAAGATGTTGAAATATGTGCCACATGGTCGAGGCAAGACTAAGTTCTCAAGAGGCACTCAAACGACTCCTTTTGTCATTGAGAGAGGGATCCAAGTCAGCATTCTGAGCTGTACCAAGAGTTCTGTTCCGATCCAAAGTGATGCTCCATGCCATGTTAATTCAGTCCTTTCAGCTAGATCAAGATGGGGCTATGACTGTGAAGATGATTATGAAACAGAGGAGGAGGAAGACTATGAGGATAACATTGCCAATGACCCAGACTGGGTACTAGAAAGTGATTGTGAACGGAGCACCAGCATGGATGAAGGGTCACTAGGAAAGTAAGTTCAATCAAATGATGATTGAAAGCTATGCTATTTGGTGTAGAATTTCTGTATTTACTAAATTTACTGTACAAGGTATCTGGTGTACTTTTTTTTAGCATGTCCATATTTCTGTATTATTACAGTGTGACAGAGTTGCAATTTGGGATGACGGATGTCAATAAGAGAAAATATATAGTATTTGAAAGTGCTCTCTCTTTCTGCTTCTTCAGCTTTGCTCTGTCTGTCTGGGTCATTGGCATGTATTTGTATGACAAATTACTGGAACATTAATGATAATGTTGCAAGTATGTGAGAATGGACACCAGCGAACATGGGAGAACGTTGACACGGCATGGTTCACTCCCAATTGGAAACCTGTTGGTTGCGAGTACCATTCTCTTTTTCTGGTGCAAGTCCCAGTAGAATTATCAATTTATTCTGGCATTTAAGAATTCCCACTGTTTCAAGATGCACCTTCAATCTCTTGCAGACCATGTACCTTATTCCAGTGGTGGAATGAGTATGGCATTGTAAACAGGAATACCTGTTAGCAACATTCCCGAATAACACTGCTAAGCTGGGGGAGATGCCTGCTGTTGCTCTCCTGGCCATACAGTGAAGTTCAGTTCGTACTCTCTGATGGATTTGGTATGCTGTAAAATTATTGCACTTCAAGTTGTACAGGTAATGCATGTGCACATGGACTTGTGATATGGTGGTCGTTATATTGAAACTTGATTTTACTGATCACGTGATGAGCTAGAGGAGAGATGACGTCCTGAGTGTTGCTCCTGGGCCCTCGTCATTCTATTTTACTTTTTAAATATATTTTGGGCTCATCTTGGCAGTTTAATAGTTATACTAGTTCACTAAGACTTTCTGCTTTACTTTTAAGGTGAACGGTGTAGATTGCATTTCCTTACCTGTTTTTTGTGGAATGCAGTAAAGGCCGGATCACATGGCCGATATGGAGTGTGGAAATCCAGAGCCCCTGTCAGCTCATGTTCCAGCAGTGAAATACCCACAACCCCTCTCGCCCGTACCTGAGGATCAAGGCGATGAAGAGAGAGAGTGGATGGGGGCGATAAAGCAAACTCAGATGACATTCTCGAAATTAAACAAATGTTACAGGGGTTAGTGGCGGATTTTTCTACAGTAAAGCTGACTCTTAATACCCTAGCAAGGAGGATGGGAGATCTAGAGGCCAGGGTCTCGTCGCAGGAAAGGAAAACCATGACAACAGATCAAGAAGTGATCGTCTTGTGCAAGCAAGTTAAAAAGCTGGAAGACCACATTGAGGATCAGTAATCATGTTGTAGGAGAAATAATTTAATCATGGCTGGGCTTCCCAAGAGAACGGATGGGGCGGACTGTGTAACTTTTCTTCAGGATCTGCTCTTTAAAATACTAGGCCCGACTCCATATGGGGACGCATATAACTTAGAAAGAGCACACCAAGCCCATAGAGAGACCCCCGGAGCTTGCCCGCATGTATTAATAATGAGATTCCTAAATTACAAGGAAAAGGCTTTTGTTCTCAGTAAAGCCAAGCAATTGAAAAATTTACAGTGGAACGGGGCGACTCTTTGGTTGTTCCAGGACCAGACCCCATCTGTTCGAGATCGCCAGAACGCGTACTCAGAAATTAAAAATAAATTATACCTAGCTGGGATCAAGTTTCGGATGCAGTATCCAGCAACACTAATAGTTAAACTCCAAGCTGGAGATAAAAAAATACTTAACAGCGTGAGATGCTTTGGAGGGCTTAAGGTTTGAGCTTCCATCACTATTCAAGTCTCCGACCTGACTTTCCTATTTGTGGTAAAGAGGAGTTCTAACCCAATTTTGGATATGAAGAAAGGAGAGGTGGAAATAATTTGCATGGACTAAATCAGTTTAAGGTTTCATAAAAAATAAACAATTTGTTGATTATATTTGGCATGTAGCCTATAATTGTGTTTCAGGGTATCATAAGGGACTTAGTGGGAGAAAAGAGAAATGAAGTGCTGCAGGGAGGTACTTGGCCATGGTTGATGAAGTGACCACGGATGGGTGACTTTACCTCTCCGTGCAGTTCTGGGTTGCAGCAATGGGATTACTGGGAGATGCCACTAGAGGCCAGATATGCTATTATATAGGCAATCCAATGGTTTTCCGAAGGGGGGGGGGGTTAGGCCCGCTCCAAATGCTGTGGGGAATATGCCTTATTTAGTCCCTGTTTAATCCTGTAAAACAGGTTCTGTGTCCACCGTATGATGGAGAAACCGCTGCTTTTAAGCTTGGTAGCAGCAAGAAGATTGCCGAATACCAATAAATAGGGGGAAGTAGACAATGGTTTATGCTCACTCAGTTGGGGTGATTAGCGAACAGCTTTTGTCTTTTCCTTTTTTTTTCAGGTAGGCTAGTGCTCCCTTCCACCA
Organism: Neoceratodus forsteri; assembly: GCA_016271365.2. Classification (NCBI taxonomy): domain Eukaryota; kingdom Metazoa; phylum Chordata; order Ceratodontiformes; family Ceratodontidae; genus Neoceratodus; species Neoceratodus forsteri. The sequence goes on along the minus strand of CM057456.1, from coordinate 1,777,529,620 downwards.
GACTAAATCGCAGTACTGTGGGCAGTCTATTTGGGGGGAAGAGGAGAAGAGGATTTTCAGCTCATTGTAGGATTGAAGGGGCAGGGATGGGTCTTCTCTGCAAGATATGGAAAACAAAAAGCTGCACTACAAAGGAGGTGGCTAATCTATGAAACAATGAAGGCCAATGGGGCAGTAGTGTGTAAAAGACTTGCAGTGCACTATAATAGCTAGTTTAATGCAAAATGCTATTGAGTACTAGTGCATATAGAAACGTAACCAGGCAGGATTTCAGTAAAACACCCCTATTTTGCAAGACCATTGGGAGCGTTTCCTCCTCTCATCCTTATTTTTTATTATTTTCTTTTTTATAATTGATCTAGTTTCCTTCCTCTCCTTCTCTGTTATGGAAGAGAAGGATGAAATGTGGCGGAGTCTCCCTGAGTCTGCTGTTTTTTGCATTCTACTAAGGGACTCGGATGGGGAGGAGATATCCGAAGCAGCATTTAAAGTAAAAGCAGGGTAGGGATTTTGATAAAAGGGTTCTGAGGTAGATAGGAAGGGGGTCATCTGATGCCCTGGAGAAACTAAATTAAGGGGCACTGCAGGGTGATAATTAAGGGATGGGATTACCTTTAATATCTGTTATGAGCTTCATGTTGGGACTGGGAAGCACTCAGGAAACTGCTCATTCATGGATCGCTATTTTTTTAGGAGGGCGATCATATGATCGGGGATTTGTGTTGGGGGTGGGGGAAAGGAAAAGAGAGAGAGTCCATTGCTAAGAACAATGCAGTGGCAGAACTTATTGAGGTAATGGTTAGGTGAGTATTCATGTACAATGTTAAATCTTAAAATAATTTCTTGGAATGTTAAAGGCCTCAGGGATAGGTGAAAAAGGTTGGTGATTTTGAGACATATTCAATGAATGAAGGCCCAAGTTGTGACTTTACAGGAGACTCATCTTCTGACTGAGGAACTGGATCTTTTGAAAAAACTGTGGGTGGGTCAGGTATTTGGAGTGGGAAGCACAACTGCTTCGGGGGGGGTTTGCTATTCTTGTGGGGAAAGCTTGCCCATATGTGGTAAAGAGGGTGGTAACAAGAAAGGACAATAGAGGGATTTTTCTTTCAGGCTCTATCTTGGGCTCAGATTTGTCAGTTGCCTCCATTTACTGCCCAGCACCCTCCAACTCAGACTTTTTTGCTTCATTAGAGGCAGACGTAGTGGTGTTGCCAGCACACCCAATTATATTAGCAGGGGACTGGAACCTGTGCCTAAATAACTGGGAAGATAGGAACCCACCTTCTAAAAAAAAAAAAAAAAAAAAACCCTTTCCAGAGCGCAGGAGGCCATGGGTCATTTCTTGGAGGCCATGGCACTGGTGGACCCTGCTTGGATTCACAACCAGGGACCCAATAGTATGACTTATTTTCTCTGGGGTTCACAATGCACATTCCAGGATTGATTTTTTCCTCGTTTACAAGGAAGCCTTGGTGGGGAATTAAGGAAATGGTTACTTATAGTAGAATCCTGTCTGATCATTCTCCAGTCCAGATGGCGTGGGAGCTAAAAGCTTCTCGGCCTAAGCCATATTGATGGAGATTGGATGATTCTCTATTGACTGATACTAAAATGCAGGGAAAGGTAGAAGATGCTCTCAAAGAGATCATCCAAATCCAACTACCAACACTACAGGATAAACAAATAACTTGGCCGGCCTGTAAAGTACTCTACTCGGGGGTAGCTCAAAGATATGCAGTGAGAAGAAACAGACCAAGACAAGTCCGAGAGGAGTTTATCCTAGGGGCTATAGATTCTCTTGCTCCCTTAGAAGGGTCATCTACAGAACTAGATGCTGAACTTAAGGACCTTAGGGACGAGATGGCAGAACTGATTTATGGCAAAGTGGATTTTAGGTTGGAGAAAATCCAAGCTAAGTACTTAATGCAGGGGGATGTGCCTGGCCTCCTCCTAGCAGCTAGAGTGAGAGAATGGAAGGCAGCACGAACGGTAAACTTAAAGTGGAAGGGGGAACAATAACTGACCCTCAAGAAATGGCTGATGCTTTTGCATCTTACTATAAAGGGATTTACCAAGGGGGAGTGGTTGACAATGAGGCAGAAATACAGGCATTTCTTGACAATATACCTCTCTCTGTTCTTGACTCGGCACAGGTAAGGGAGCTTGCTGCTCTAATAAGTAAGGGAGAAATTTTAGAAGTGGTTAAATCACTGCTGAATGGTAAAACTCCTGAGCCTGATGGCCTCACAGCCAAGTTTTATAAATTACATATTTTAACTATACTTCCTCTCCTAAAAGATATTTTTACTAGGATAACGCAAACAGTAGTGTCTCATCTCCCATTTTACCAAGCATATATTACCCTCATTCCAAAACCAGATAAGCTAAAGGGCCTTCTGGAGAGCTACAGACTGATAGCATTGATGAATCAGGATATTAAGATTTTGACAAGGATTCTGGCTAATAGAATTTTGAAAGTTGCTCCAAGTTTAATTAGTCAGGAACAGGTAGGGTTTATGACGGGCAGGGGGGCACATGATGCACTAAGGAAGCTTCACCATATTTTAAACTACGCGCTGGACTCCCAGATAATTATGGTGCTTATCTCTTTAGATGCTGAGAAGGTCTTTGACAGGGTCTCCCATTCCTTTCTTTTTGCCATCATGGAGAGGATGGAATTCCCGGAGGGCCTTCTAAGGGGAATCAAAAATTTATATGCAGCCCCTACTGCCAGGGTGTTATGCAATGGATACATATCACAAGAAATTAAATTAGCAAATGGGACTAGGCAAGGATGCCCTCTCTCCCCATTTTGTTTAACATTTATTTAGAACCCCTGCTAAGGGCACTTAACTCAGATCCTAGGATCCAGGGGATCAAAATCTGGGGGGGAAGACCTCAAATTTTCTGTTTTTTGCAGATGATATACTTTTACACTTACAGGACCCAGCTGAGGGCTTTAGACAGGCACTGGGAATTATACGAAAATACTCAGCAGTATCGAACTATAAACTGAACTTGAACAAAACACAAATTCTCCCTCTTACACCACACACTTTTAGGGCAGACTTCGAGCCACTACAGATCCACTGGGCCCCTAAATTAATTAAATATCTGGGTATATGGATTACTCCTAATATAGAGGAGGGAGCGAAGATCAATCTGGAAAAACTCCTAGCCATAATCAGAGGAGATATGCTCAGATGGAATAAACTTCCACTGAATTTTACAGCCAGGTTAGGATTGGTTAAAATGAACCTACTACCTAGGCTGTTGTACCCGATTCATTTAGCACCATATATTTTCCCCAAGTCCTGGTTTATCAAAATTAGAAAGTTGTTATCTGACTTTCTATGGAATTCCAGGCCTGCTAGGAAAAAGCATTCTGTCTTACGTCTTCCACAAGACATAGTGGGCTTCAAGATGCTGGATCTCCAATTATATTATGTAGCAGGACAGCTAGGGTTTTTTTTGAAATTCAAGTTTATTAATTTTGGCAAAACCATGCACAAACAGAACATTACATACAGATGTTGTATATCAATTCGTGGGATAACTAAAAGGAAAAATAGCCCCAATCCCTCTCCGCCCCACCACCCCAACCAACCCGCCCAAGTCCTCCTTACACCCTCCCATGTCATGCCCACCCTCCTCCCTGCTAAAGCCCCTCTAGAGTGTGCATAGTAGTTGTAAGCTAAGTTCTGTTGTCAAATCAACAAAGGAGTCATAACATGGTCATGAAGACAAAAACTAAAGAAGTAGGTGAAAGAAAGGAAGCCTTGATGGGCATCAGGAAGGAACCAAGAGATCAATGGTGTAGATATAACGTATATAGTTTGTCCCACTTTTTGTGGAACAAGTCCATGCGATTGCGAAGTTGGCTACAAGTCTCCATGTTGAAGCACTTTGAGAGCTCTGTTAACCATTCGGCATAGGTTAAGGTCAGCTGGTCAGTCCAGTGCTTGAGGACCAGCCTTTTGACTACTATGGACACTAAGGCCATATGATATCGACGTTCCTGGCAGTCTATGGTGGAGTAGTTACCTAGGATACAGATATCGGGTGTGAAAAGGTTTGTGAGGCCTAGTATGGGATCTAGTTTGTCCTGAATGGAGGTCCACAAAGGGGCAACTTTGGGGCAATGCCAGAAAATGTGGAGCGAATTCCCCTCACTCTGTGAACATCTGGAACAGAGGGGGAGAGATAGTTTATTAAGGCGGAACAGTTTAGTTGGGGTGTAGTACTTATTGTTTAATATGTAATATTGGGTGAGTCTAAATCTGTCTTTGGTATGGTATTTGTGTAGGTCTTTCCAAATTCGGGTCCAATTGGGAGTGGATTCTGGAAGTAGAGAGAGCCAAATACTGGAGCCCTCAAGTGAATTTGGGAATTTATAGTCCAGTAGGTAGGAGTATATTAATGAGATAGAGTTGTGGTTTGGAGGCAAGGGTGAGAATTTGAGAAAGAAAGGGACTAACCTTTGAATCGCGGGGATTCTGGACCAAAGTTAGTATTAATAAGGTGCCTCAATTGGTATATCTTAAAAATCTTATTGTTAGGGATGTCAAATTTAGTTAAAATGTTTGGAGATGAAAGGAGGGAACCCTGGTCATAATAGTGTTCTAGAGTAGTCTCATTGATTTGTGGGAGCCAATCGGGGGTGATTAGCGAGTTGCCAAGTTTAATATTGGGATTGAGAATGAGGGGTTGTGCTAAATCCATTGTGGGAAAGATTTTGAGGAAGTAGAGGCATTGAAAAAGGGATTTGAGAGATGTAGTGATAGTTTGGTTGGATAACCAGGGAGCGAGTGCCGAAGTGGAAGTAAAGAAGATTGCTTGGGGATCTATTTTAGCCTCTGAGAGAGTCCGTCTCTCAATCTGAAGCCAGATCGGGGGAGGAACGTCAGTAGGGGTTGAGTACCATTTACCTAGTTTGGAACGGTGGGCCGCCCAATGGTAGAGTATTAGATTGAGAAGCTGGAGACCTCCCTTGTCTTTAGGAAGGGATAATTTAAGGAAGGAGCGCCTAACCGCTTTTTCCCACCAAATAAATTTTGAGAAGATTGTGTGGAATTGGCGTAGATAGGAGAGAGGTAGCCAGAGACCTAATAGGTTGAGAGGGTAAAAGATACGGGGAAGAACATTCATCTTGATGATGTTGATCCTACCCCACAGAGAGATGGGGAGATTAGACCATCTTCGTAGGTCTAGTTGGATATGAGCTTTAAGGTCATCCAGATTAAACTTCCTAAGTAAAGAGGGGTCTGAAGTAAAGTGGATGCCTAGTTATTTGATCAATTTGGGGGACCATCTCATACCGAACTTGATGAGTTTGTGTTTATGTGTAAGGGAATTCAATGGAAAAATTTCAGATTTCGATATATTCAATTTGTAGTGAGAGAGGGTGCCGTATTGGGCTACAATTTGAAGTGCATGGCTTAGTGATGTGGCAGGGTGGGCAAAATGAAGTAAGATATCGTCAGCATAAACTGAGAGGACTAATTCCTGTTGTTGTATCAGACAGCCTTGAATGGATGGGGAAGACTTAAGTTTGAGGAGAAGAGGTTCAAGATATAGATTGAACAGAAAAGGTGAGAGAGGGCATCCTTGTCTGGTACCAGTATGAAGGCGGAAGATAGAGGAGAAGACACCATTACAGTATATCTTGGCCGAAGGGGATTTATATAAGACCTGGATCCACTTGTGGAAAGTCCATTTTGGCCATCGTAGCCCAAAGAAAGGACCAGTTGACTCTGTTGAATGCTTTCTCTGCGTCTAACGAAATCAGGGCCATTGGGGAAAGGGATGATTGGGCAGCATGGGAGATATGGGAAAGGGTTCTAAGGTGATCCGCTGGGGAACGAGAATGGACAAAACCGACTTGTTCAAACAACATGAAGTCTTGCTATATTATGACTATTGCAGTTTGTCCCACCATTAGAACTGCTCCGGAGGTGAAAGAGTTAACTTCCATGCAGGGCATGGAACTTAGAGCTCGAGCTCGGTTAGAAAAGCTCTGTCTGGGATATTTCAAACTGAAACCGTCAGATTCTTCACTCAGCCTCACTGAACAGTCGCTCCGGAGATTCCTCCTACTGCTTGGTTCTTTTTCTCGGTTTAAGAGTTTTTTTCTCGGTTAAATTCAACCGCGATTATCATTATTTTAACCGCAAAATGATCGGTTCAAGCTCTGTCTATGGTATTGTAAGTAATAGATAGGTTTATTTCTGTGTGGAACTTGTAAATGTTTATCAGTTCGGTTTGAACCGATCAGGTTATGTTGAAACTTTATTCTGAAGCATTTAAAAGCTTTTTAGAGTGCGGTTCCCAGTTCTTATCGGTTCTAAAAAAAACGGATTTCATTACGGTTTTTACCACGACCCGTGACACGGTTGGGAACCGATAAGGGTGTCTTGCCTGGCACTGCCGAAAAAAAGGGCAAGTTTTTGGTTAGGCTGGCATTATGTCTGAGAAACCCAAAAGAAAAACCGGGCCCACTGGGTTTCAACACTGTAGTGTCTGTGGGGAAGCCTTTGCCAAGGTTGACCCACACAGCACATGTGTTTATTGTCTGGGGTTTGACCACCTCAATGCAGACTGCCAGATTTGCAAGAATATCCCTGCAGCTGCCCTAGATAAGAGAGTTGGTAGGCTCAGGGAACGAGAGGCCAAAAAGTCCGCTGACCCAGATGGCCAGCCCGGTTTGGTGCCAACCGAACCGGAGGGAGTGCCCTCTGACCAGGGCCAGACTTCCTCGGGCAAACGTAAAGCTGACTCTGAGGAGCCAGTTCCAGCAAAGAGAACTAGAAAATCAGCAGGTGTGGCGTCAAAACTCCTTTTCCAACTGCTGCAGAGATAGCCAGGGCAATCCAAATTGTCCAGTCACTTTCCCCGGTTCCGTCCGAACCGCCACTATCTGGCAAAAGGTCGGTTTGGCCGGTTCCACCGGTTCAAGAATATGATATAGAGGAGTTTTATGAACCAGAGGAGGGGGAGGATGATTATGAACAGTGTGAATGTGACTTTGAAAGTCTGGATGTGCCCATTGAACCGGACATCTCCCCAGACAGACCTTTAGGAGAATCTCCCCCTAGGCTTTCTGAGTCCCCTTCTCATTTTCTGTTTTATAAAAAAGTTGCTGAAACCCTCCAGCTTCCTTTGGAGGAAGCTGTGGATGAGCAAGAGGAGCCTGACTTTGTAGAGATGATGGATATCCCAGAGTCCAGGAGATTGTCTATTCCTTTACATAAATCCTTTAGGAAACAAACAATAAAAATTTTAAAAGCTCCTAATTCTGTTGCCTCCTGTGGATAAAAAGATGGACAGGAGGTACACTTTTCAGAGTCCTGATACAGAATTTCTTTCACAGCAATGCAGCCATGTTGGGGTAGTTCAGGCTACAGCCTGTGATAAGGCTAATATTCCCCTGGCTTCACATTCTCCTGACAAGGACTCCAGGAAGATTGATGCCATGGCTAAAAAACAATACAAGGCAGCTTCCTTGGGACTCAGACAAGCAAATTATATGGCTTATGTTGCAAGATACCAAAAATCTAGATGGGATACTGTCATGGCTTTAGCCAAACAGGCCTCTGGCCAGCTTGCCAAGGAGCTGGAGCAGGTGGTTACTGATGGTATTGAGGCATCTAAGGTGCAATTCCATGCTGCAGTGGATTCTAATGATGTATCCTCTAGAGTCATGGCTACATCTGTGGCTTTTCGTAGATTGGCTTGGCTCAGGTGTACTAGTTTGTCACAGGATACCCAGGCTAAGGCTATGGATTTTCCTGTGGTGGGAAATTCTCTGTTTGGGAAGCAGACAGAGAATTATATGAAGAAATGGATGAATATAGAACCACTTATAGGAGTGCCAAGCCAAGGAATGGCAAGCCACTCCTCAGAGGCAGCCCCAGGGTAGAGGCAGGCCTTTTCATAGGCCTTTTACCAAACCCAGGCCTCCTCTTCAGCTTATGTTCAGAGGGGTTCTTCAGAGGGAGAGGCAGACGGGTACAAGCAGGCCTGCCCCACCCTCAGCCTAAAGTCCCTGCCAAACAGGCACCTGATGGGATGCCCAGGGCCGGTTCTCCATTACCTGTAGGGGCAGGCTGGCTTACTTCATCCAGGACTGGGGTCTTTAACATCAGACAAGTGGGTCCTGGAAGTAGTAAGCCAGGGTCTGGTTCTCAGCTTCAAAAATTTCCAAAGATGAGAATCAGATCTTTCCACCTGCAAACCCTCTAGAGACTCTTGCTTTGGAAACAAGTCTCAACCCTCCTGGCTCTCAGAGCTGTAGAAAGGTTTCTTCCCTACACCAGGCAAGGGTCTGCACTCCAGGTACTTCCTTACCCCAAAAAGACAGGAGAGTGGCAGCCCATCCTGGACCTAAGATATCTGAACAAGCACCTTTAAAACCAAAATTCAAATGGTGACTCTGGGAATGATTTTACCTCCCTAAGGCCAGGGACTGGCTAGCTTCCTGGGCCTCAAGGATGCCTACTTCCATGTTCTTATCAGAAGCCCCACCGAAAGTACCTCAGATTCGAACTGCCCTCAGGCCATTATCAGTTCAGAGCAATGCCCTTCGGCCTTACCTCTGCCCCAAGGGTATTCACAAAATGCCTGGCAGTAGCAGTTGCTCATTTAAGAAGGCAAAAGATTGCCATCTTTCCTACCTAGATGACTGGCTCATTGTGGGTCAGTCTCCAGACCAGGTCAAATCACACCTGCAAGTTACCCAGCAGCTGCTTCCTCTCTGGGCTTTCTTCTCAATCTTCCAAAGTCAGTTCTGGAACCTGTTCAGGTACTCACCCTTATAGGTGCAGAACTGGACACAAGCCAGAGCCTTCCTTCCCTAGAAAGGGTAAGGACCCTGGTGGCCCTGGCCTGCCTTCACTCTGCAGGTCTCGACCAGCAAGGCATTTCCTACAGCTCCTAGGACACATGGCTGCTTCCACAGCTGTAGTGCAAGGAGCAAGATTTCAGATGAGGGACATTCAGTTCCATTTGAGAGCCTTTTGGTCTCAAAGAAGAGATTCCCTATCAAGTTGATCCCAGTGACTCAAACCCTGATCCAGGCCCTTCAGTGGTGGCAGGATCAGAGCAATCTGAAACAAGGGTGCCCTTCATCCCTCTATCTCACTCCTTGACCCTTACTACAGATCGTCCCTCTTGGGATGGGGAGCTCACATGGGCGACCTCTCCACCCAGGGATTGTGGTCCCTCAGGAATCTCTGCTCCACATCAATCTGTTGGAACTCAGAGCTGTTTTCTAGCACTTCAGGTTTTTCTGCATCTGTTCAGAACAAAGTGGTACAGGTCAGAACAGACAACACCACTACAATGTGGTACATCAACAAACAAGGGGGCACTCGGTCCTCGGCCTTGTGCACCGAGGCGATGAAGTTGTGGTCTCTGGCTTATTCCTTGAACACTTCCCTCATAGCAGTTCACCTCCCAGGCAAGGACAATGTCCTGGCAGATGCTCTCAGCAGGATTTCCCAGGGCCATCACGAATGGCCACTGGATCCCCTAGTACTGGGGATAGTTTTTGCCAGATGGGGCACCCTCAGATAGATCTTTGCAGCCCCAGACAATCATCAACTTCCACTTTTTTGTTGCAGGCCCCCAGTGTTGGGCTCAGTCCCCCTGGATGCCTTTCTCCTCGATTGGGAAGGGAAGTTTCTCTATGCCTTCCCCCCTTTCCTCTCCTGTTCAAGGTGCTAGTCAAAATCAGATCTCAGCCCTGCAAGATGATCCTGATTGCTCCAGACTGGGCCAGGCAGTCCTGGCACCCACTCCTTCTGTCCTTAGCAGTCCATCTTCCCCTGTGTCTCCCCAGGAACCACAATCTGTTAACCTGTGCCCAGGGGAGAGTCTGGTATCCGAATCTCAATTCCCTCAACCTCAAGGCCTGGCTCTTGAGGAGTTAGAGTTTGCTGATCTACAACTTTCTCAAAGTGTTCTCGACATCTTGAAAGCTGCTAGGAAGCCTTCCACTAGGGCTACCTATAACTCCAAGTGGAAAAGATTTTCCATATGGTGTTCTGGGAAGCATATTTCCCCGGAATCTGCTGATTTGCCCACTGTTTTGGACTATGGTCCATCTTAATTCTTTGGGACTGAGACCAGCTACCCTGAAAGTGCATTTGGCAGCTGTCTCTGCTTTTATTTCAGCAGGAATCCTCTTCTCTTCTGCTCACCCTGTATTTTCCAAGTTTTTAGGGATTGCTTCATACCAATCCACCATTCAGGGACCCTGCCCTGCCTGGGATCTTAATGTTTGCATCGCTCAGCTGATGCAACCCTCTTGAACCGCTGTCTTCGGCAGAGCTTAAGTACTTGACTTGGAAAACTGTATTTAGTAGCCATCACTTCTGCCAGGCGCATAAGTGAGTTACAAGCTTTGTCAGTGGAGACTGACTTTATTTCCTTCACAGGGATAAGGTAGTCCTCAGGACTAACAGGAGTTTTGCCTAAGGTGGTTTCAGATTTCCACCTTAATCAATCTATTTCACTTCCAGTGTTCTTCACTGACCATTCCTCCTCTGGTGAGAGGAGGTTGCACAGCTTAGATGTTAAGAGGGCCCTAAGTTACTACATAGAGCATACCCAGGGTCACAGGTTTGACTCCCTCCAACTATTTCTCACTTATGGTGAGGTTGGGAAAGGGAAACCTGCCACTAAGAGATCCATTGCCAGGTGATCGTCTCTTGTATCCAATTTTGCTATCAAAAACTGGGTAAGGTTCCCCCTTCAGGCCTGAGGGCTCACTCTACCAGAGGTACAGCTGCGTCTCTAGCTGCTGCCAGAGACATCCCTATCTTGGAGACATGTCAAGCAGCTACTTGAAAACAGTACACACTTTCACCAAGCATTACTCCTGGATATCCAGGCCAGGAGGGATGCTCGGTTTGCCAGCTGTGCTTCAGAGCCTATTCCCTAAGTAGGTTCTGTCCCTCCTCCATGGAGGTACTGCTGTGTAGTTCGTAATAAGTCATAATATAGCAAGACTTCATGTTGTTTGAAGAAAAAATTACTCACCTTAGTAATGTTGTTTCTTCTAATGGAGTCTTGCTATATTATGACCTCCCCAACCTGCCCTCTCAGAACTTCTACTTTGGGTATGGGGTGGCAGTCCACTGTTGGCACTTATTGATGCCCTTTTATGTTTTCCACCCCTTCTTTTTGGGGTGTTTGGGTGTTGTGTTTTATTTTATCTTATCTTCTTATCTTATCTTTCTGGTCCCCTGACTTGAGTCTTGTGTTGGGACCAGGAAAATGTGTTAATATTTTAGTAGCCAGTTGGCTAGTGTAGGTTACAGCTTCCACACAGAACCTTAGTGAGTGTTGCTCGTAAAGATCTGACAGTTTCAGTTTGAAATATCCCAGACAGAGCTTTTCTAACCGAGCTCACTCTCTAAGTTCCATGCCCTGCATGGAAGATAACTCTTTCACCTCCGGAGCAGTTCTAATGGTGGAACAAGCTGCAATAGTCATAATATAGCAAGACTCCATTAGAAGAAACAACATTACTAAGGTGAGTAATTTTTTCTTCCGGGCTAAGAAGGTGGATCCAGACTTTTTTAATCCTTTCGGCCAGAATCTTGGAGAGGATCTTCATATCGCAGTTTAGGAGAGAAATGGGTCGGTAGCTCGCTGGATCTTTGGGCGGTTTATCAGGCTTGAGGATTAAAACAATAGTGGCCTCGAGTAGAGTGGGGTCCAGAGTCTCGGCAGTGAACATGTAGTAGTATAATTTGAGGAGTAAAGGGCCAAGTTCTTTAGAAAAAAACCTTGTAAAAGTTTGAGGGGTAACCGTTTGGACCTGGTGCTTTGTCCAGGGCAATGGAAGCGATAGCTTCTTCTATTTCGGAGAGAGAGATGGGGGAGGTCAGGGTGCCTTTATGGGAAGCAGAAAGTTGGGGGAGGTTGAGGTCTGCCAGGTAGGTTGATATGTCTGGGAGAGATACCGGGGGGGAAGGGCATTTGTAGAGATTCCTGCAGAAATCTTCGAAGATCCGTGTGATTTCTCTGGGGGAGGTTTTAATGAGACCTTCGGGGGTGTGTAGGGCCGAGATTAGTCTGGAGCTCTCCAATGTGCGTAGTCTTAGGGCCAAGAGCCTACCCGCCTTTTCACCTTGTTCGATGTATTTAGATTGGGTTTTAATTAGACTATATTCAGCTTTTTCTTTAAGAAGATCAGTATATTCATTTTTAACTGTTAAAAGGGCTTCAAGGGATGACAAGGGAGAGGAGGGGAGTACGAACTTTCAAGCTTCTTGATCTTGGCCATTAATAGGGAGGCGCAAGCTTGTCTAGTTTTTTTCCTTGTCGAGGCCAACTTAATTAATTCGCCTCTTAGGTAACATTTCACGAAGCTCCAGATAATGTCAATCCGCGGGGTAGAGCTACTATTGGTCTCGAGTTAATTGGAGATGGAAGTTTTAATTTGCGCCACAGTCTGGGGATTTTTAAGGACCTGGGTGTTGAGTTTCAAAACTGTGTCCCGTTGAAAGTTGGGATCGGGGGAGATCGTTGCCCACACTATGGCGTGATCGGAAAGCACAATAGGTTCTATGCCGGTCTGGAGAAGGCCAGGGAGGAGGGTTTTACTGATCAAAATGTAGTCTATTCTAGACCAGGAACAATGAGGTTGGGAAAAAAAGGAGAAAGACCATAGGGAGGGGTTGAAGAGTCGCCAGGGGTCGCACAGCCCTAGTATATTTAAGAAATCCGATAAGGATCTTTGAACCGGCGTAGGTGGGCAGCCTGGATCTGGAGCTTTGTCTAGAGAATAAGACGGTGGAACATTCCAATCCCCACCCAGGATAAGCTGAGAGGGGAGTAGGGCACTTATTTTGTCTGCCAGGGCCATAAAAAAGTCAGAACTGCCACCTACTGGACCATAAATTGTGCCGAGAACAGTTTCACGGTTGTTGAGGGATCCTTTGACCAGTATGAATCTTCCATCTGGGTCAGTCATCATTACCTCTGCCAGGAACGTAACATAGTTTTTAATAAGAATAGCCACACCTCTGCTAGATCCGGACCCACTCGCCACAAAAACTTGTGAAAAGCCAGATCTGGACAAACATTTAGCCTCTGTATTAAGTAAATGAGTTTCTTGTAGCATCAATATATCGGTCTTAATTAGGTCACAATGATTAAACACTTGAGTTCTCTTGGTTTTCTCCCTGAGCCCACGTACATTCCACGATGCCACTTTGACTGAGTTCATAGCCATTTCAAAAACCAAACAGTATAAAGACAGACACTATAATGTATACCAGTGAACCAGTAAAGATAGCACACTGTAGTCCCGAAACCCCAACTAACTGTAAGCTGCCAATTATTACATATCAAATGCAGGTGTAACATGAACCCACGATAGAAATCGAATCTAGGATGATACAAAGGGAGTAGTAGGCAGCTCAACCCCCAAACCCCCACCCCACTTATAACCCCCTAATAAAGCTATCAAACTATATACACCCTGGTACCAGGCATTTTCAACCAAAAAGCAATGAGATTCATGTCCAAAGCCTGGGATCCAGGACCCAATGGTAAACCCTGTGTTCAGCCTGTTACTAAGACCAGGTGTAGTGAAGGGACTCCGAGGACCTGAGTACAGAAAAATAACTGTAATCCAGCCAAAACTGCTCAAGGAGATCCCAGTATGTAGAACAGGGTTTACATAACCCCCCTCTGTAAGCTCGTGAGGCAACTTTTCGCAGCCACAAACGTCTCCAGGAACACCCCCCCATCAGCCTCCTTCATGTAAGCCCTCATGGAGAATGAAGCGGGGATCTGATGAAAAAAAAAAAAAAAAACCGGGACACCAGAATGGAAGGAAAGAAGAATCTAGGGGAAAGCTCTATGTGAGATAACACCGGACCGCTGTGAAGGAAATAAACAAAACTTAACTCACCCTCTTATCCAGGCATTTACAAGCTACTGGGGGGGTAACAGGTCGGATTGAGAGGTAGAAGCCTAAACCTGGCAAACTGATATACAAACAGTTTCCCCAGAGAGCGGTTATGCGGTGGGACCAAAACGGTCCATCACTTAACCAATCAAACATATCCACAGAACCACTTCCCTTTGGTTCTGGGGAGTTTACAAGGGCCAGAGGAGCCACGGCCCACCCCGACCTACACCGAGACCGCCAAGGACTCTCCGTCCATCGGGACACTGATGAACCATCCTGTTAAGGTAACCAAATTTAACAAACCCAGTGTTCAGGTTAAAACATCGCCTTATATGTGAAATTAGTAGCTGAGAGTTCAGTTATTTTGACTTGAAGAGATTAGGAGTTTCAAAGCCAGATCTCTGGAAGCAGAATCTGGTGAGTCGTAGGTCGTGGGGATACCCTCGATTGTGACCTTAAGGGTGGCGGGGTACAGCATGCCAAAAGGGATACTCGCCGCAATCAGTTTCTGAACGATGGTGTGGAAAGCTGTTCTCTTCATCCTGGTCTCCCGTGGAAGATCTTGGGCAATTCAAAGCTTAGCAGGACCCCACATGATTGCTTGGAGTTCGCGAGCTTTATTAAGAACATGCTGTTTCTCTAAGTAGCTGAGAAACTTGACGAACATTGGTCGTGGGGGAGAGTCCGGGGGGGGGCCTAGGCCTCAGAGCTCTATGTACTCTTTCCAGGTGATAGTGGGGGTTAAGGGGCGATGGGCCCACCGTTTTTACTAAGAGCTTCTGTAAGAAGGCGATGGGATCCGATCCCTCTTCGAGTTCAGGAAGGCCCAGGATAAGGAGGTTGTTTCGCCTGCTGCAACCTTCTAGGTCCTCTGTTTTGTGTTGTAATTTTCTGACTTGTTGTTTTAATGCGACCAGGTCAGGTTCCATTGTAGCTCTCCATTGTTCTTGGGAATGTATTCTGGCTTCTGAGTCGGACACCCTTGTAGCGAGAGAGGAAAGGTCTCCCCGGATTGATTTGAGCTCACTGGTAATATCTTGTAGAACTTCCTTCAATGGTGTTAGCTCTTGCAAAAACTTTTCTTCAGTGAGAGGGTTTGTCGAAAGGGCTTTGTCGCCTGTTTTATCTGGAGCAGAGCCGAGCTGGTTCCTCGCTTTTTTGGGTAATTTTTCAGGCGTGGTAGGTGTCGTGTGCCGGGTCGCAGCCTGTTTCTTGTCTGCCTCCATCCTTCTTGGTATTAACAGGATGAGACTCAAAAATGCCCTAGGGCCAATAGGCAGAGAATGATGAGTTGGTTGGTGTTGAAATTGTTGAGGTTTTCTGTCTAGAATCGTAATATAATGCGGATAAGGCTGAAGGGTATTGGGAGCTCCGAGACACTGCTGCTGCTCAGAAAGTTAGCATCACGTGACCTCCCAGGACAGCTAGGGTTAATGGGGCGGTGGAATGGACAGGGAGGGGAGGAGGAATATGTGCCAACCTCGCTTCAAATAGAGAAGCAGATACTAAAAGACTGAGGAGTTTCCCCAGAAGCATTTTTTTCTCACACAGAAAAGATCCCTAAAAAAGGAAAGTTGACTCCAATAGGAAAAATGGCAAATGCTTGGTGGTCCTTTCTAACACCGGCACAGAAAAGGGGGCAAGAGAAAGCATGGGATCAACCGATATTGGGCAACCTGAATTTCCGATTAGGAGGTCAAATTATTACAAAACAATGGGCCAGACAGCTATGGGGCCTTAAACTGTCTGGCTGCATACATGAGGATAGTTCTTCCACCTCAATGTGAGGTATTGCATTTTTTCAAGAAGATGCAGCTTATTAATTTGTTGAACAGGGTGAAGAGAGGGATGGTGGATACCCAGGAGAATGGGTTTACTTGGGAGAAAATAAACGGGGTAGATCTCACAAATAAGCCCATCTTGCAGGTTTATAGGGTGCTTTTGAATTTTACGGGCCCAGGCTCCCCAATTCAAATCCCATACTGGGATAAGATCATGTCTCCCCTGAGGCCTAACTGGAAGATTGTATGGAAGAGCTGTAAATATATATCCATACCTAAACTCAAGAATATGCAATTATTTATCTCTTCTAATACGTACTCTACTCCGACTAAGTTATGTGCGAGAAACCTCAGACAGACAGACCTATGCTTTAGGTGCAGTGAGAAGCAAGGGAATATCTTGCATGTGATGTGGGATTGCTCTAAAATCCAGCCCCTATGGATCAAAATTAAACAAAACATGGACCCCATATTAGACTATTCGGAGCTCATACTACCTATGACCTGTGTGCTCGGAGATCTAACTCAGGTTTCAGGGGTTCTAGCCAAATACCACCTTTCTTTACTCACAGCCCTTGTCAAATCTTTTGTTTTAAAGCACTGAAAAGATAACCTTACTTATACATATGGTCAGTGGGTGGGGGATCTTATGAGAACCCTGGGGATGATACAGAGGCAGATGTTGGGCGAGGGTAAGATTTGGTTATATAATAAAAGGTGGTTGGCTTTGGAAGCAGTTTATTCCATACAGTTGGAAAATACCCAGAGTAGGGGCCTGTCTGTCGGGGTGAGATTAGCAGGTGAATAACGGTCTGAATTTTGGCTTATTTGTTGTGTTTATTTTTCGAGAATATTTAAGTAATTTCAACCGTTTCTTTTTTTTATATTGCCCTCCTTGCTGCACCAGGATCCTTTCTTCTGGGATCCCTAGGTCATCATGTATGCTCCCGTAGTCCCGCCCCAGGTACCTCTCCGGGTACCGGCAAGCCTGTCCCCATCCTGCCTCAGTTTAACCTCCGGGCAGCGCAGAGAGGGGCTCCCCCAGTCCTCTCTTAGTCCTTAAGTCTGTGTCGGAAGGCCTCACCAGCCCCTTCTATGGAGCCTGGTTATGGGTGTTCTCGGGCCGACCGGGTCCCATCTATGGGAGCCTGATGCAGGGTTTTTCCATTTTTCTTGTCTCCCTGCCCTCAGGACATCCGCACATTAGGGAAGCCTAGGGGTGAAGCACGTCACGACGTGCAGGCGATCTGGCTCCTGGCAGACGTCCTCCCATCCTGCTGTGCACAGTCTCGCTGCACCCCCACCTGTGGTCACCCAGGTGACGGTATAGCAACAGGACTTGCATACCACCCTGCCTGGAGGAGGAGAGCAGCCACTGGGTGCTCAATCCTCCTCCCCCCAGCCGGCCCTCCAGCCGCGTTCCCGAACCCGGGTCACTGGCGCCGCGAGTGGTAGCCCTACTGCTGTGCCGGTGGGCCGGCGAAACTGTTTCTATGGCTGTATATAGTCTTGGAATATAAAGATTTGCTGATTAAGAAGGGTTGGGGGGACTCTCTCTTTTCTAGGGGACGCAGCTGCATTTTGCTTGTCTGACCTTAGCAGTAGTAGCTAAGATAAGCCAAATACATTTTTGGATGGGCAACCATTTATCCTATTTTGTAATCTTGGGTTAGATTATGGCCTATCCTATCTTCCAGGTTGGATAATGGTCAAATAATTGTTAGAGGTACAGGGCTTTTTACTGCAGCTGTGTATGTGCATAGTTCTTGATGTACATAATATCCGCAGCCAGTTTTGGGCTGGGGTGCCGGGGTTAAGCCTTGGTATACATGTGTGTAGGTCTTTGTGTGTTTTGTCTGTGATATGTATGGAAAAAATGTAATAAACAAGTTAAAAAAAAAAAAAAAAGAAACTTGATTTTACTGTCACACAACCTGACTTCAGACAGCTTACATGTACCTTTTGTTTGCATAGAGTAATGAAGTGCCTAATTCCAATGTGATGGAACTTGAAGGATTAAAGTGCTGTCTTACCCAGGTGCGGTCTTCAGGTGTCAAGGCTGAAAACCTTACCACAGACAGACTTGTGTCCATCAAAACATGTATGCGGGAATCGGAAACCCTTTTACTACACTGGTTCAATGTCTGGCATGTGGCTAAAGGTATTCAGAATGAAGCAAGCATTCCCAACGTTGTGCTTCATTTATGTGCACGTTAGCAATTTATTTTTTATTGATTTAGGCATTAAAAAGAAAATTGATGCCAGAGGGCCACATAAAAGACTGTTCAGTTCTCATTGAGTGGGCTAAGTCTATTTCTAACCACTTATATATACTGGTGTGCGAGCAGCAGTGGTGGCAATGGTAAAGTTGTTGAGGCAAAGTGGACCTCAATAATAAACCACATGTCTGACAAAACATACCATTCACAGAGACATTTTCCCCAAATGCATTCACTACCATCTGGAGGACAGAAAATGGGTCTGGCATGGTATATTAAAATTATGTATTTTGAAATGCATTTTCATGATAACTATTTACTGAAATACTCCTTACATCATTAGAGGTAAAATATGTCATGCTAAATTGTACCACAGTTTGTTGATTTTAATCTACCAAGTGAGCAATGCACTAATGTACATGTGTGCTGACTGAAGATTGCAAGTTGTTGCCAGTAAATGCTGCTGGGATCTCTTTTGTGCATTTCTAAAAATCAAGGAGAAAACGCACATTGCATCCCAGATTTTTGTCCCAAAAGGTGAATAAGGGACAGTTTCTCTACATCATGTGATGTCCTTACATACTGTTACTATAAACCTTATCCCAATCAATATTCATGATATTTGCAACATTAATAGCGAGCTTTAGAAGATGATGCTTCATGCAATAGCATTTTAAGCATGCTGGTACAAAATCCAAATTCAGCATTCCAGTTACTGTACAGTGCTAGATCATGGATAACTATCAGGAAGATTGCACGTTCCATGATGATCACAAAGAGCAATGTATTGTACAGTGAAGTAATGCAAAGGTGTCGGTGGAACTCGAGCAGCGAGACATAGATCAATGGTTTTGAGACCATTTTGGAAATCTCAAGGCACTATACAGCTGACTGTAGTGTAGGACTCTGTATGCATGACTAATAATTATCACTATTTCATGCTGTGTAATGCATATTTATTTACCATTTTTCTTGTCAGGAAGCAAGGCTCATAAGGAATTAACAAACATAGTGCATGACATGCTCCTATGTAAGGACATCAGGAAACTGTTCCTTGCAGAACAAACTTTGTCTCTGGAGACCATTCATAGGGTTGTTTTATTTTTCACTCCGAAAAACCTTCATTACTTCTATCAAAGCATGAAAGCAAGGTAATGTCATCGGTGTGCCATCACTCCAGCGGACCCCCTACCACGAAGACCATTACAGCGACAGGAATCGGGTAAAACCTGCACATCACTGTGATGGTTTCTGCTGGCCATGGGACTGCCTAGCAGGGTGTATCATCCCCTCCCCAGGATAACTCCAACTTTGAGTTGTATCCCTAGAGACTAGAGGGTGTGGGGGGTTTGGAGGGCTCAGCCCCCCGATAGAAATATGGAGGCATTCCTGGCAGTGCAGTGCCAACACTCGGCAAAGCAGCTGTCACTGTCGGGGATGTCTCCGTCGGAGATGTCGCATCGGCATAGTAAAACCATTGTCATAGTCAGAATTGTTGATGAGTATTACTGTCAAACTTTGTGTGTTCAATACATGGCCTGAATTGTTATTGTTTCAGCAGCAAACTGGACAGATTTTACTTTTAAACCACAAAAAATGTTTCTGATTTTTGCTTGCTATATGTCTCCAAGTAAAAAGCGGTTGTATTTGTTTAGTATTTTAAAAATATAAACATACATCTCTGTGTCCCATATTTAGTGACTCTTAATGTCTCTTTCCTGTGCGTTGCAATCCCCCAACTGCATTTGCTTACATCACCCCATGACAGGATATTCCAGGCTTCCCCTGCCTTATATTAGCACCAAATGCATGATTTTGCATTGTTTTTTATTGAACTTCAGCATCCATACATTGGAACACTATTCTACTTTTACCTAACCTCTACTCACATTAATCACCCCAGCTGTTATGAGTACAGTAATACAGAACTTGGTGTAATCTGTAAATAGGCTAACCTGTCTTACAGGCCCTTTAGCAAAGTCACTAAAGAAGATATAGAAGAGGACTGGCACTATGGCTGATCCATAATGTGATCACATGTTTTGCATCTCTGTCCTGGGATTTTATACCATTTACCACCTCCATCTTCTTCCTTTTCTGCAACAAGTTCCTTACCCATTGCACTATCTGTCCTACCCCCCACCCCAAACACCCCTAGTCTGACCACATTGTTTATCAGCCATCTGAGTGTTGGTGACAATGGCATTGTGTAAATCAGGTTAGGAATAATCCATAGTTTCTCCACAAACTTTGTTTCCCAGTCAAAAAAAAATCTATTAGAATTGTTTGACATTACCTTCCAGTGCTGAACACATGATGCTTAGGATCTTCAGCTGCGTTACCTTTCAAGCAATCAGCACTTCCAGCTGTAACCAGTCCCTACCTAATTTCAACAACACTGGGACTAGGCTGACTGGCATGTCATTTCCTGCCTCCTCCCTGCACCAGCGCTTGTACATATGCACTACCTGTTCCCTCCTCTAGTCTTGCATGACCCCCCACCTTGGATGTCTCACTGAAGAGGGCTTATAGTGGTGCAGCTAGCTTAATCATTGTTTCCTTTATAATCATTGGATGACTGCTATCTGTCCCCATTGCCTTGTCCACCTGTACTCTTGTGAGTTCCCTCTCCTCCATCTATCCTTGCTAGAGCTTCCTTGATGCATTTTTCCCATTTTAAGAAAGTCTGCTCCTCTTCAAGTCCCAAAACCTTCTTTGTGGTGTGCTGGAATGTAGCTTGTGTCTAACCCTGTCCTGATGTCAACCCATACTATTTATTGGTTTCTGGACCTATGTCACTGGCCCCTCTGGCTTCTTACACTATATCCCTATTCAATAACACTAGCTCCAGTACTGCTTTGTCCCTGGTGGATTCCAGCAACAGATGACTGAATGTCCGGCCGTGTTTTGTATACCCTCCCTCATGTTCAGGGGCTCCCCATCTACCTTTCTTCCATTGCATGCATGCATGAGGCAGCCATAAGGCAATTCTAGGGGTTGGGGGTAGAAAGAAGTAGGCTGCTGGTTAACTAGGATCTGCAGGTTATACATTAGGTAGGGAAACGGGCAGACTGGGTGGGCCAAGTGGTCCTTATCTGCCGTCAAATTCTATGTTTCATTCTCTGTCTCTCAAGTAGGTATTGTAGCTTTTCTGGCAATCTTTAGGACTCTCTTACTGCTCATGCTAACAGTAGAGCCTGTAAGGCACCTATGCTCCAGGACCTCCCTGCTCTCCTTGTCTAGCTGTTCCACTTACTTGATGGAGTCTCCCCTCAGGAATAGATACCTCCTCTTCTGTGGTACACTACATACATCATTGAGGTCACAACCTCCATTGACCTCCATGTTGAGTTCCACAAATACTTCTGGTGACTCATACTGGTAGTCACTTGGATAGGGCAGGTGTTATGCCTTTCTCAGCCTCCCAAACCCTCCCAGAGCCCACTGTTGTCCCGGTGACCCATCATCTTGGCATCTCTTTGGACTGGTTTGGATGGTCTTTGGATGCCTTGTTACAATATGGATGGTAACACTGTTCAACCATTTATTGGTTTTCTTTGTACTCATTTCATAATTGTGTGATTTACAGATTACAGGGTTTTAAATAATTGATTAGCAGTTTTTTTCTTGGGACTATACTAACTGTACAGAAAGTATCTATATAGATTTTCTAGAAGTGCTGTGTTTGTTAAACACAGTGAAGCAAGAGCTATGCATTTTCACAAAGATTTAACACTTTTATGAGTAAAACGCTAATCAATTTTTAGAATTAAATAAATTCCTGGATTAATAGTAGCGCTTCATGTCAAGTCAAGTCAGTTTTATTTATAAAAGGCACCTTCCTAAAATCAAGGCGCCTGTACAATAAATGCATAAAAATAAAATATAATAAATAATTATAAACAAACATATAATTCCAACAGACATCAATAAAATAGCAGCATAGCAACGCTAAAGCAAAACATCAATCAAATGCCAGGCTAAAAAGATAAGTTTTAAAGCTGTTTTAAAACTCTGGATGGTTAGGCAATCTCGAACCTAATGAGGTAGAGAGTTCTACAGGGACAGAGCAGCAAAGCTAAATGTCCTTGCTCCAGATGTTTGCAAATGTACCCTGGGAACCTCTAGCAATCCCTCATCAGAGAGGATGGAGGGGTCGGTAGGGGCAAAGGAGGTCTTTCAGGTAACTCGGTCCCTGTTCATGTAGGGCCTTACAGGGTAGCAAAACAACCTTAAAGGTGATCCACCACCATATCAGCAGCCAGTGCAGACCGCAGAGCACAGGCATTATATGACTGGTTCTTGATGCACCAGTCAATAGCCTGGCTGCCACGTTCTGCACCAGCTGCAAGCGGTGGATATCAACCCCTGGCAGCCCTAGGTAAAGGGCATTGCTGTAGTCAAGGCAGGAGGAAATGAAGGTGTGAACCAATATTGGAAGATCATCTGGAGGAACCAGATGTTTCACCTGGGCGATATTTCTCAGATGGTAAAAAGAAGTTTTAACAACTGCTGACACCTATAATTTCAGGGTCAGGCAGTCATTAAACATAACACCCAGGTTCCGCACCCGATCTGAGGTAGCTAGCTGGACACCTCCTAGCCATAAACCCGAAGATGAACCTGCCAACATACCCACCTCATGATGACCCGGGTTCACAACCGACACCTCAGTTTTTTCAGGGTTCAACCTTAGCCATCTCTCATTCATCCAGGCCTGAATTTCAGTCAGACAGCACTGAGACAGCATCGTCTTGTTCAGGGACAAAAGACATGTATAGCTGAGTATCATCTGCATAACAGTGAAAACTCAAGCCATACCATCTAATAATCGCTTCCAACAGCAGCATATACACTGCAAACAGCATGGACGCTAGAGTGGATCCATGTGGAACCCCACAGGGCAGGGAGAATGGAGATGAGGTACAAACCCCTGACAACACTCTTTGAGTCCTACCCGTGAGGTAAGATCGAAACCATCTGAGGACAACCCCCGAAAGTCCGCAAAAATTCTGCACGCAAACAGGCCACAACAAAGCAGGGAGGAGCGCAATGGGGCATTTCATTCCCCAAGTCCAGAGCCAGTGCTCCTATCCTCAAAGAGGTGAAGGTGGCAATAACATACGGTGAGTTTTCTTACTGTTAAAGTACAATATTTCAGTAGTACTTTCACCCAAGTATGCTATTAAAGGAATAATGCTTGACAGGTGGGTGTTACGCTGGGATAACATCCCACCTTGGGTGGTTGGACCCAAGGCCATCAGCCGAGGGCATCCAACACCCAAGAAGGGATGTTATCCCAGCATGACATCCACACTGGAGGGCATTATTCCTAGTATACAATGGCTTGTTGTTATATATAAAATAAAAAAATAATTTTAAAGAATGTTTTTGTTAATGTGGAAAAATATTTTTGTTTCCTAAGAGGAGATGCAAAAAAAAAGTAGAGAGGATCAATAATGATGGCACTAGACCTGTGAACAGCAGGGATGTTATGCCAGGACAACATCCCTGCTGTGATTGCCAGCTGACCAATCAGAGCTCAGGATTCTTTCTTGCCATTGTATAATATACCATAACATGGTGTTGGTTATGGTGTGATTTACCCATGCTGGATTTGATGTTTGGTCACGATGCTGTAGGGGTCTCCCAAGGATCAATTCTTGGCCTGCTTCTGTTCAGTCTTTTCCTCAACACCCTCCCCCTTGCCTGCTCTGGGCAGATGTTACTATAAGGAGATGACGCCGTAATCTTCTGTAACCACCCTAACCCCATCCCATTGCAAAATGATCTTCAAAGGTTCTTTTCAAAATCCAAATCGTGGTTCTCCCAGCATAAACTCATTTTAAACTACAAGAAAACTAAAGTGATGATGATTGCCAACCCACAAAACAAAAACAAAGGCTCTCCACTAACCATTCTCAACTGTCAGTGTGAACCCCTGGAGCAAGTACATAACTTCAGAAACCTTGGAATCATTCTTGACTCCACTCTCTCTTTCCACGAGCACATCAACCTGGTCAGTAAGGTGGTTAGCACCAGGATTGGCCTGCTGTACAAGCATAGGTCCTCCATGCCAGTTGATGCCCTTCGCTTGGCGGTTACCAGTTCAGTCCTGTCCATAGTTGACTATGGCATCATTATTTATGGATCAGTGGGAGATATGGCATTAAGCTGAATAAAGGTCGCTTTGAACAAAGCTTGCCGACTTGTTGTTGGCTGTGACCAGTACACAAATACCTATGACCTGTGCAAACAAGCCAACTGGTTAAACTTCAATGGTAGACTTTATCAGACCTGCCTGTTAGCCAAAAGTTTAGCCACTGGACTCTTCCCTTCTGCTGCTCAACATCTCCTAACTCCTGCCCCTACTATTCGGGCAACCAGAAGCCCCTCTAAAATCACCTTCCTTGTCCCATCTTGTAGGACCACCTTGGAACAGAGAGCTTTCTTGTACAGGGCCCCACACTGGCTGAATGATCTGTCTTCGAGGTTGCAGCTATAAATAAATTAGGCCCTTTCAAACTTCAGCTCCAGCAGAATCTACTTGCCTCCAGTTGTTGTGACCGCCACAAGCCTATCCCTTGCAGCAGCATCTCCCTGCCTTTAGTCACCGTGATTGTTACTAGTCTCCCCCTTATTACCCCCTCCGTATTCTGCCCCTCCTCCCTTAGCCACACACCCCTTCAACAATGTTATGCTGACTGCTCATAGTATTATCTCCACCCCACTTTTTCCTTATTCTCTCCACCTCATCCCCCTTACCCTCTCTCCCCGTCTTCTGCCACTGCCTTCCCCACTCACTCCTCTTTGATATTCCCAAGCCACTGCCCTTACTGGATTTTTACTCCTGATTGTAACCAATGCTTCCTGTATTATATGTTTATCTGTATTGTATGCTACATTGCATCCTTGTATATAACATGTTTTCTGTATTGTACCCCGCGTTTTTGTTATCATTGTATATTGTTGTATTTGCTGTGGACTGCATGACATGGAGCCTTTGTAAAGGAGTCTCTGACTCAAAGGTTGTAATTCCAAGACTTTAGTAAAATAAATATAAATAAAATAAATCCCATCATAAACCACACCCTGTCATTCTACAATGAAACTCGCCATGATGAAACCAAATTCTACTGGATTTTGCTGCATTCTACAGCATGTTGTAGCAGTTACTGTGGACTTTTTGAATGTTTACTTCATTCAGAGGGAGATTTTTAATAAAATAGTTCTTCCTCCAACAGCTTCAGAATGCTGGTTCAGTATCAGAATGCATCATTCCACACATTCAGCAGTGCTAGAGGATGGAATGCTGACAGGAAGAATTGATGCACCATGGTATAACAGCGATAAGCAAGGTTGTCCAGGTTGAAAGATGGTTTCTTCAAGAGGGGTCTCGCCACGGCCTCTTTCAAGGCTGTTGGAAAAACACTCTCTGATATCAAACACCGGGCCAACAGCCTTGACACATCTCATCCACAAATGAGTCAGGCATGGGTCCAGTTTACAATATGTATATGCTTTAGTTTTAAGACCACCCTAGTGACCTCGGCCACCTCCACTGGTTTAAACTCCTCCCAAACTGATGGAGTGCTTCTATTCCTCTTGACCCCACCACCACGAGGCAAAACTTGTCTCACTGACAGAATCCCCACATGGATAGAGGACGCCCTGTCAGAGAAAAACAGAGCAAACACATCACAAAGTGGAAGACAAGGCTTTTTTCAGCTGTAGACAGGCTGGGTGAAGCAGCCGGTGTACAGTCCAAAAAAGCTGAGCTGGTCTGTTCTTCCCTGCAGCAATTTCCCTGGACAGGAATTCTGCCTTCTTATGGTTAATTGCCTCCTGGTACTCATCATAATGAGCATGCAAGGCCAGTTTGTCCTCCTCCTGACCGGGTCTTCCTCCAGCAATGTTCCAATGTCTGACCCCTGATCTTCATCACCTTGAGATCTCCATCAAACCAGGGAGATCTCAGATGAGAAGATCTTAGTCATATACGGATTGGTGCTGTGGCATCAAGCACTTCGGATACCACCCAATTGTAGGAGGCCACTGCCTCGCCAACACCAATCGCACATGCGGCATCCGCTGTAGACATATCAGTCATTGCCAACAGTCCCTCTGGGGAAGTCCCCCACAAAGGGACATAACTGACCAACTCAACAGGGGAGGGACTCTCAGAGGGGCCCCAAAATTGAATTTCACCGTACAGTGATCAGACCAACTGACCTGATCAATCTTGAGGCAATTAACCTCAAGACCCAGATGGCACAACCAGGTCCAGCATGTGGCCGTGGAGGTGGGGCATAGAAGGTCATAACCAAAATATGACTGGACACCTGGGGGACTCCAGCACCTTGTTGATGAAGAAGCGCACAACCTCCTGCAGGAATTCCCCTTGAGGCCCTGGAGGGTGATAAATGTGGAGAATCCTGCAACCTGCACATGGACCCCCACACACAGTCACACACTCAAAAGAAATGGTAGCTCCAGCTGGATGCATGGAGAAACCCAAGCTGGTTTTAAAAAAGATAATCACTTCCCCACCCCTGCATCCCACCCTTGGACAGTACGCTATGGAGTACTCAGTGGGGAAGGCTGCTTCCAGAACTGGCCCAGCATCATCACCTAGCTATACACCTAAAACCACTCACACCTCTCCCTTATAACAATACTAACATTCACACAAAGCTAGGACTCTACCTCCCACCCAAACACTACTGCCCAACACACATACCCCCACAAGTTCGCCCCAGTACAATCCTTAACCAACCAAAATACAAAACAGGAGAATTTTAGTAAAGTACAAAGTGCCATGTGCTGTGATAATTAAAAGTTATCTCCAAATGGGAGAAGCAGTCAAAATAAATGTAGTGCAGACCATATAAAGACCAAAACCGAGAAGTCTACAAATGGAGACAGAAATTACATGTACTGTCCAGCATTCCTGTATCAGAAATGATGTAAACTGTGTTTTCACCTAATCTTGTATACCATTTCATGGTATTATCACGTTGTTATTTTTTTTTCTTTAAAAGCACATAACATCCATCCATCCATAAGAGTACTGGTACCATTCAGAAGTAAGCAATAATTAATGACAAAGGGTTAGAGTAACAGTCCGTTAATCACCACATGGGGTGTAATGTGGCACGGGGTACAGCCGAGAGCCATATTTCCTCTAGGGGGTGATTAACTGTTAATCTAAGTCATGGGTGTGCCTTATTGCTATTATAAAAATTAATACAAGAAGAAAAGCATTAAAAGTATACTTTTAGAGTATTTACCTCATTGAGAGGGAGATTTTTAATATATAGAATATTGGATTGAGATGATCAATACACAGGTTTTATCGAGGTTGATGACATCATAGACCTCGAGAGCCGGCTCGAGAGGTCCCTATGATGTCATCAACCACCCGAGATGGAAACATACAGCCTTGTTGGTGCACAGTTCCCTATCTATTATTTTATATAGTATATGGTTCCCCCAAAAAATGTGGTCGGTTTAATTCACAAAGTTGAGGTCTAATTTCATACCTTGTGTACACCTTCAGTCACACTGCACATCTACCCGGTCCATGTTGCCGCACAGCTCTGCTGCCAACCTGAGTTTTTCCATTCTCACCATTGTCCCGCTGTGCTGCCGACCACAAACATGAACCGAGGTAGTGTTGTTACAAACACTAAAAAGGACAAACTGAATGTTTGAAAACATGGAGCCAATTATGGCAGAGTCCGTGTCCAAAGAATCCTTTACCCGCTCTCCCAGCTGCTCGCTAAGTGGCGCCGCCATGTTGACTCATATTTTTTTTTTTTTTAAAGTGCAATGTTTCAGCCAATCGGGAAACAGTTCAAGGGTAAAAAGTTGTTGTACTATCGATGTGATGTCAGAGCGATAGTACAACAACTTTTTTGACCTTTGAACTGTCCTACAACAAGATTTTGAAAGCCACGGCTTTCTATTCATAGTAAACCCTAACCATATACTATAAAATAGTTCTTCCACCAGCAGTTTAAGAATGATGGCTCAAAATCAGAATGCAGCATTCCAGTCATTCAGCAGTGCTAGACGATGGAATGCTGTAGCAGGAAGAATCCATGTGCCATGGGCTGTCAGGCAGTACACGACAGTGTAACAGGCATTAATGTAAGGCTGTTGGAATCCTCATCAACCTAACTTATCATAGCATGGTTGCATCCACAGATTGGGCCTGACTTCCTGTACCGACTTGCATGAAAAATGTTATAGCAAGTTTCTAAACAGTTTTTCCTATGCATATCCAAATTATAAAACTTGTTTATTTTAAAATTATAATTCAGAGTACGTTACTGAACTGATTGAGGAAGTAATGAAGGTATGAAATGAATATCCTTTATACAGGCTGCCAAGAGGATTACTCTATCAAGCTAGGGTACTTCCAGCACTTGCATCAGGTTTTGAAAAAAGAGACAAAAAATAACTGGTCATGGAACATCATAGTCGATTCAACAGAATCATTCCTGAACTGTGAAAAAACAACTGGGAAGAAAAAGGTTGTCTGACTTTCATGCAGTGACTGCATGACAAGTAACAAATTACTTTTCCAGCAAAGTTCTTTTGAAACCATGTGTGACTGTGTCTAGGAGTAAACCATATTTAATAATTATTACTAGATGAGACAGTGCAGCCAGACAAACTGATTTACTATTAAATAGCTACAGAGAATCTGATTAGAAACCCTATAGATAAAAAGCAGCAGTGATTTTTTTTTTTTATTTGATCTCATTAGCGTGGCTCAGTTGGTAGCACATCCGCCTCTGGACCAGAAGGTTGTGGGTTCTCGTCCCACACCGGGATTGGACTTGTACCTAAAAATTGCTGGCATCTGAGTGCAGTATTGGGGGATGCTGTACTGCTGGGGTGTGCCGTCCTTCGGATGAGACATTAAACTGAGGTCCCTTCTACCCATCCTGGTGTTGTCCTGGTGGGTGTCCAGGTGGAAGTAAAAGAACCCAGGGCAATCTTTGCAAAGAGTAGGGAACATTCCCAGTGTCCTGGCCAACATTCCCCTTCCCATAAACCAGTTCATGAAATTATCCAGGCTGTGTGTGGGTGATGATGTGTGATATGGCTGCCACCACACATTCAGTCACTTCACTACCAGTCTAGCATTGCTTGTAAAGCGCTTTGGATATATGAAAAGTGCTATATAAATGCTGATTCTTCTTCATTATATACTGTGGCCTGGGTTTCACGTATGATTTGATAACTAGCTAATCATTTAAATAATTACAATTCTCAGACCACTGTGTGGAAGTTTCAGAAGTCCACAGGCAATTGCATTACTATAGAATGCATGTAACAAATTGGTATTGAGAATGATGCATAAAGCATGTCAGTAATTATCTGCATCTCACCCTCAACAACCTATTAATATAGATGCATTAAGTGTGTCACATGTTACTGATCTATCTTTGCTCCATACAGTATGGTCACCAACTGGCGGCTGTTAGCAGGAACCTTCACCCTCATTGTTATGTATGGCAAAGTCGTCATGAGTGAAATACTAAAGAAAGATCCTCATGGCAGCATTGTGTTGTAGCTATTCATACCTCTAGTTCCCCAGAAACAAACAAATCACACATTACCATGATTTCCGCATACAATTTGTGGTAAGAGCATAGTGTAATAGAATACTGGTGAGGCAGAAGTAATCTGTGAACTGTCTAACATACTAAAATGCCAGCAGAATAGGCCTAACGGTCTTTCGTGTCTGCTCGTTTGGTCAGCCCCCACCCTGGGTGCTGACCTTGCTGTCCCCCTCGCCTTCTCTGGCTTCTCCCTTCCCAGTTCCAGATATTCTTGCTGCATTGGATTTTGCTTCCAGAACCCTTCCCTGTACCTGTCCCACCCCTTGAACCCCTCCACTGTCTCTGCTCCACCAGCCCCTCTAGGCAGTGCATTCCATGGCTCCACCACCCTCTCAGTGAAGTAGCACTTCCTCCTTTCTCCCCTGAATCTTCCCCCCTCCAGCTTCCACCCATACCCTCTAGTGGCCCCTTCCTCCTTCCTTCAAAGCACCCTGACTGTTCATCCCCTATTTACCTTCTTCATGTACCTGAAGACCTCTATCATGTCCCCCCGGTCCCTTCTCTCTTCCAATGTGTACATATTTAGCTCTTCGAGCCTCTCCTCATAGATCCTGCCCCCAAGCCCCAAATCATTTTGGTTGCCCTCCTCTGGACCCTCTCCAGGAGGTTAATGTCCCTCTTTAAGTGTGGCCTCCAAAACTGCACGCAGTACTCAAGGTGCGGCCTCACCAAGCAGTTATACAGAGGGAGTATCACTTCCCTTCTTCTGGAGGTGATCCCCCTAGCGATGCATCCCAGCATCCTGTTGGCCTTGGCTGCTGCCCTCCTACAAGTCTCAGAGTTGTTCATCTTGACATCCACCACCACCCCCAGGTCCCTCTCCGCCATCGAGACTTGTAGCATTTCCCCCCCCAGGGTGTACACTTGGCCTGGGTTTCTGGCCCCCAGGTGTCTTTTTAACTATTTATAAATTGCTAATGAAGAACGATGAAAGTAGAAATTGTTCTCTAATTTTTCAAGAAAATATTTTATTTATATGTAGAGTTTTATTACCTAGTTAGATTTCTTCACAGTTATGAACTTTGAACCTGTTGGATTCAAACTGCAAAGCCTCTCAACAGGATTTATGTTAATAATATGAATGTATGTCTGTTACTAAATGTATAACGTATGATAGCACTTTGGCTACATATTAAATAAACTGAATTTTTCTGATAATGTGATGCCATTTTTCTAGAAATGGTAAATAAATTACTGCTTTCCATACCAAGTGTATTGTGCAATTCTAACTTTTTACCAAATATCACAATAATTAACAGCATTTGACTTAGTGATTGTATTTATGTGCCACTTACATTATGATTTCAATATTTTTTTGTTTAATGACTAGTCAGTATGGTACACTACCGTTGGCACCATGTACATTTGACATAGTAAATATTTTATGGAGCAAAGTAGATGGATAAAAAAAGAAGTTGTAGAGGTGAAGTGGTGGGGTAGTGGTGATGAGGTGGAGGCAGCGGCAGAACCACAAGGTGTGCCAAGCATTACCATGGATGGGGTAGGCATAAGATAAAATTAGTTAACTAATTTAAATAGGGAAGCCATACTGTAGACCATGTATGATCTACATTTTCCCAACTGTGTGGTAAATGGACAGTCTAGATGGAGTGTGCAGTCCTCACTTGCCACCAAAAAATGGATAAGTGAATAATTAGCTGATAAATGGGTGGTGCAAAAGTACAATCAATTTAACATACATTTCTTGTGCATCAAACTCTTATGAACAATGGATGTCACAATTTCAAAAGAACAGCATGAACAGATTACAAAACCATGTTGTTTTTAAGTGCATAACTAGATATACACATCTTGAACCTTATTCATAACTATTTAAATCAGTAAATATGTATTTATGAACACTATCCCATAACTCCTCAAAAAGTTATTTAAAATCTCTAGATAACAACAATAATAGAAGTCAGGTAATATGAACAGGACCAGACGTGGCATATTATGGTAGGTTATACAGTGTCCTAATAGCCGGTATATTCAGCGGAGGGGAACTTGGTTCTAATTTTAAGAATAACGCACGATGAAAGAATTTTCCTGTTCTTCCGCCTCAACTTCTACCATATCCAATGTGTAAATCTTCTGTATGCCATATGATGGAAAAGCCTGTAAATGGGATGATGGGCGTAGAATTAGTATGGTTATCCATGACATACAAAGAGCATATAATGGGAGCAATACAATATAATAACAGTTTGCATTTCAACATAGTTACATCAAAAACAGTTATATCAAAAACATTACTCAATGTGCATGCATGTTCCATTCAAGGAAGCATTATTTCAGCAATTGTACTGTAACAGTGGTATTCTGGCGTGGAACACAACATAACTTCATAATATTAGGGTAACCTTCTGAATTATGGAAACGCAACATTTTACAAATTGCTGATAAACTACATGGGACTATGGTGGGAAGTTGGGTTAGGGTGTGGTTGAGTGAGATACGATAGAGTTTCGCAGTACGTAGTGCTCACCCTGATGATATCACTGTGACCAGTCCTGCTATATAACTTAATAGGTGACATTGTGTAGGAAGGGAAGATGTATCTCTTTGTGGATGCCAATAATCTGTGCAACACAGTGAACATGCATGGTGGTGTGGAAAAAAATGATGAGGAACTAAGGTATACTAGAGGAATGGTCTTGAGTGTGGCAGTTGAGATTCTGTTCAAAAAAGTGCAAAATCATGCATCTGAGGTGCAAAACCACAGGGGAGTATTATGTGCTTAGTGTGTGTGTGTGTGTGTGTGTGGAGGGGGGGGACTTATGGTCAAGAAAAAGGACAGGGATTTGGGGTAATCATATCTGATTACCTAAAGGTGGCAATACAATGTAACAAGGCTATGGTTAGAGCAAGTGGATTGATGGGGTGCATAGGGAGAAATATCACCAGCAGGAGAAAGGAGGTGGCTATGCAGTATGTTACATTGTGGAGTTGCTGGAGGTGGAGGAGTGCCTAATTTTGTATGCAACTAAGATGTGCAAAAGAGTGCACACTCCAAAAAGTGTTGCAGCACATGAAGAGGGACATCTATAAACTGGAGTACTGGACCACAGTGTGAGACCTGAGATTTAATGGGAAATGGTGCAAATTCAATCATTTGGGAGCAGCAACACAGGAGGGGATTACATAATGTGGATTGAAGAAACCGACAGGTAACAAACAGAAAGGGTTTTGGGAGTATTCATGACCTATGGTGTAGAGGTGAACAAACAATGTGACAAGGGTGTGGTGAGAGAAAGTGGAGTGCAGGAGTACATAAGGAAAGGCATAACCAGCAGCAGGAAATAGGGGTGGATGACACTGAACAGATCATTAGTCAGGCCTCCATTGGAATATGATGTCCAGTTATAGAGCTCACATCTCTGGATGGACATTTCAGGGGTAGACTGGAAGAAAGACAAATAGGGTACATGAGGGAAGCATTTCTCAAAGAAGATGTTCAGGACTGAGTTTGCATCACATGAAGTCGGATGGGTGGCAGACAATGGGGCAGCATGATGAAGTATTTCTTCACAGAAAGACTGGCTTCAGAGGTGGAATGGGAAAACACAGTGGGTGGAATTCAAGCTTGCATTGGAACAGGCATAGTAATACCAAGCAGTAGGAATGAGGATGTAATGTAGGTCATCATAAAAAGGTTTTTATGTCTCCAACTTAATATGCAGCACTAAAGTGAGTATGTTTACTAAAGAGAAAGGGGGGGGGGGGTTATACCCAAGAGGGTAGGGATGGGGGGGCAGGTGACAGATGGGGAAATCCCAGTGGAAGAGTACTGGAGTGTTTCAGGTCACTGAGTGTGGACAAGGCACCTGAGCCAGATGGCATACTCCCCAGAGTGCTGAAGGAGCTGGCAGAACCCTTGGCAGACTTGTTCAATGCTTCCCTGGATTAGGGGCGTGTACCTCTGGACTGGAGAATGGCACATACGGTACCCCTCCACAAGAGTGGCCCCAGGGATGAGCCAGGGAACTACAGTCCAGTAAGCCTCACATTCATCATGGGGAAGCTGATGGAGACAATCTTGAAGGAGAGGATGGTTTCCCTCAAAGAGGCTAATGGGCTGCAGGACAGTAGACAGCATGGGTTTGTCTCAGGAAGACCCTGTCGGACCAACCTGGAGGAGTACTATGACTGGGTAACCAGGCAATTAGACGGAGGCCATGCAGTGGATGTCCTGTACCTGGACTTCATTAAGGTATTCGTTACAGTGCCGCATGGGAGGCTAGGAAGTAAGCTAAAAGACACAGGGGTGGTGCCAAAGATGGCCGGATGGATAGTAAACTGGCTGCAGGGGAGACAGCAGAAGGTGGTAGTGGGAGGGGGCTCTCTCACCTCCAAGGGTGGTGACCAGCAGGGTACCACATGGCTCTGTACTGGGGCTGGTGTTGTTTGGGATCTTCATAGCAGACATCTTAATGGGCATCAGGAGCAAGATCCATCTGTTTGCAGATGACACCAAGATGGGAGCAGTAGTGGATGACTTAGGAGGGTGGCAAGGATTGCAAGATGATCTGACAAAATTGGAAGCCTGGTGGGACACTTGGCCACTGGGGTTCAATGCCAAGAAGTGCAAGATGCTACATTTCAATGCAAAAAACCCTAGGAGGAGCTACCAGCTAGGAAGGATTCAACTAGCCAAGACAGAGGAGGAGGAGGAGAAGATCTGGGGGGGATTATAATGGGCACAATAAATAACTCAACACAGTGTAGAAAGGCAGCTACGAAGGCCAACAGGATGCTGGGTTTTATTGCCAGGAGCATATCCTTCAGGAGGGGGGACGTGATCCTGCCGCTATATAAGTCATTGGTTAGATCACACCTGGCATACTGCATGCTGTATTGGTGACCGTACCTAAAGAAGAACATTAGGTTACTGGAGGGAGTGTAGTGCAGGGCAACAAAGATGATCTAGGGGCTATGGGACATACCCTATGAGAGTAGGCTGAGGGAGTTGAACATGTACTCCCCGGAGGAGAGGAGGGAAGGGGGGAGACACGATTGAAAACTTCAAGTACATGAAAGGAATAAATAAGATGAGTACAGAGGAGCTCTTCATATTAAGGGATGGGCGGGACACTCAAGGGCATGATCTGAGACTGGAAGAGGGAAGGTTCAAGAGGGAAATGAGGAGACACTTTTTTTTACAGAGAGGGTGGTGTCTGGGTGGAACGCATTGCCAGAGGAAACAGTAACCTGTAAGACAGTAAGCTGCTTCTAAAGGGGATGAGACAGGGTAAGGAGGAGGGTCATGGGAAGTGGGGAGGGAGGGACAGCTACAGTATAAGGGCTGCTAGCTGCACAATCGAGCAGACTTGATAGACCATAAGGCCTTTATCTGCTGGCAATTTCATATGTAATGGTTTCTAACATGAATCATCAAATTTTAATGAATTGAATAAAGAACATTGCAGTCTAAAGCTGCAGCAGTACAGTTGCAACACTATGTGGACACACGATTACCAAAATATGAATACATAGCCACCAGGAGCATACTGAATCAGAGAGTACAATTGATAACAGTAGTCAACTTTGGCTCATAGACTATAATATAGAGAGAAGGGATGGTTTGCAGAATACAATGACTCACTTGAATCCGTGGGTCTTCCATATCAGTGTAATGTTGATGTGGCAACCGATAGCAGGAACACATCTTGAAACTTAGATAGCAGCACCAGAACACTAGTGTTAGAGAAATTCTTTTACAAAGCGTTTATACAAGCAGAAGCCAAACAAGCGTACATTGTATTTGTCACCTAAATTAGAGTCTGGTTTATCATTACCATGATGGCAATGGAGCTTCTTACCAAACTGAATCAGCAGATTAATGTAAGAACAGTGTGCGGGTGCGGCTGTCTCTGTTTCAAGAAGGATTCCAGCTCTTCTCATGGCACCGCAACCCTCCTCTAATGTAGCGGACACACAGCTTCATGTACACCTATGTCAAGCCACACTCCAGCATCTATTTAGTGTTCTATATGGCTTTTTTGCTGATGGTAATATGATTTAATGCCACAAAGGGTTACATTGCCACACCAATTGGATGAGAAACACGTTAAGAAATTAGACATTTCAGGGACAATGAATGAATATACACTACATCATTAGAAAGAGATGGCATAGATTTATTTGTCCAGTTTTGTGGTACATTTGTGCTGACTTGGCATTACATGGATAAACATGCAGGGGGAACACAGTCGTGCATTTGTTATCAACACAGTCATGATACAGTGCTGGAAAAGGCACCAGAAGAAATTTTTTGCACAAGTGTGTCTCATGCAACTGTAGATGACTGTCTGTACTGAACTATATCAACGGCCAACCCGAGAAATTGGTTTCAAATTGGGACTTGAAATCAAACCAGGGTACCTCTTTGGACAAATGGGATGCAGCGACCACCCCATGGTGTGGTTTTGCACTGAGACAGAGACTCAAGTAAACAACACAAGGGCAAAAGTATTAGATTTCAGGAGAGCAGATTTCAGTGAAATGGGTAGATGAGTAAGAGCAGCCCTAAGGAAGGGAGAGGTAATTGAGGGAGTGGAGGAACAGTGGGGGAAAGTAAAAAGAGCAATAGTGGAGGTAACTAACCAATGTGTTAGGACAGTGGCCAGAGGAAAAAAGGAGCAGGAAACCACTATTGTACTCTAAAGAGGTGGCAGACAAAGGAAGGGTCAAAATAGAAAGTATCAGGAAGTATAAGGGGACCCAAAAGGAGGAGGACAGGGAGGTGTACCTTGAATGTCTACTGTAAGCAGGGAAAGCTGATATGCCAGCCAAGGCACAGACAGAGGAGTGCTCATAATGAAATGTGGAAAAAGGGGACAAGACATTCTATTGCTACATCAGCGATAAAAGAAAAAACAGGTGAAGGGCTTGTGAGGTTCACAGGGGAGGAGGGAGAGTGTGAGGAGGGGGTTGTGCGGTTCACGGGAGGAGGGAGAGTGTAAGGAGGGGGTTGTGAGGTTCACAGGGGAGGAGAAAGAGTGTAAGGAGGGGGTTGTGAAGTTCACAGGAGGAGGGAGAGTGTAAGGAGGGGGTTGTGAGGTTCACGGGAGGAGGGAGAGTGTAAGGAGGGGGTTGTGAGGTTCACAGGGGAGGAGGGAGTGTGTAAGGAGGGAATCTAGACAAGGAAGAAATAATGGACAAATACTTCTGTTCATTTTTCACTAAGGGTGGAGAGGGTCAAGGTTAACATTTTGGTAGCAGAGGCAAGGGGGTGTGGGAGAAGTGGACACTGTTCCATTCACAGTAGAGTTATGTACAAACTCACAAAGCTGAAGGTGGATAAAGCCATTGGGCCAGATGACATACACCCAAGGATATTAAGAGAGCTAAGAAGGGAACTAGCAGCACCTCTAGCCAACCCTGTTTACAGAGTCACTCAATGCAGTTGTGGTTTCAGCAGATTGATGGAGGACGCATGCAGACCCCATGCACAAAAGTGGCAGTAGGGAGGAAGCGGGAACTACAGGCCAGTCAACCTCACCTCAGTGGTGGGGAAGATCATGGAAACACTGCTGATGGAAAGGATAGTGCCACACATGGAATTAGTGGTGCCCAGGATCTGAAGCAGCATGGATTCACAGCAGTAGCTCTTATCAAATGAATCTGATGGATTTTTGGAATGGGTGACTAGAGAAGTGAATCGGGGGGGGGGGGGGTACAAGTAGACTACCTAGATCTCAGCAAAGCCTTCAAAACTGTCCCACACAAGAGGCTGGCTAACAAGATAAGTAGTCTAGGCAAGGTGATACATTGGATTAGAAACTGACTGACGGACAGGAGGCAGAGGGTGGTGGTACATGGGATCCAATCTGGTGAGAGATGAATGACTAGCAGAGTACCACAGGGATCAGCACTGTGATCAGTCCTGTTCAATGTCTTCATTAGTGACACTGCAGAGGGGCTGGAAGGACAAGTCTGGCTATTTGCAGATGACATCAAGATCTGCAACATGGTAGATACCCCAGAAGGGGTGCAGAAAATGAAGGGGGGATATGGAGAAGCATGAAAGATGATCAGAGGTGTGGCAACTGATGTTCAATGCAAAGAAGTGTAAAATAATGCACATGAGTAGGGGGAACCCTGAAGAGGATTACATAATGGGGATGAGGGGAGGTGCAGATTGTAACAAAACAGGAAAGGGACCTAGAGGGTATCATAACTGATTGCCTTAATGTATCAAAGCAGTGCACAAAGGCTGCAGGGAGGGCCAGTGGCATAATGGGGTGCATAGGCAGAGGTATTACTAGCAGGAGTCAGGAGCTGGTTATGGCTTTGTATAAAACACTGGTAAGGCCTCACCTGGAGAACTGTGTGCAGTACTGGAGACTACACATGCGTAAGGATATAGACAAGGTGGAGGCTATCCAGAGAAGGGCAACAAAATGGTGCATGGCTTGCATCATAAAACATGTGATGAGACACTAAGAGACCTCAATATGTACTCACTGGAGGAGAGGAGAGAAAGGGGGGGACATGATAGAAACTTTCAAGTACCTCAAAGGCAAAAAAAGGTGTAGCTGAGGGATCTTCTCCAATGTAGAAAATATACCAGAATGATGGCATGAAATTGGAGACATGTAGATGAAGAGGTAATGTGAGGAAGTTTTTCCACACAGAAAGGGTGGTGGACTCTTGCAACAGTCTGCCACAAGAAGTGTTGGGGGCAGTCACACAGTGGAGGGGTTTAAACATGCTTGGGACAAGCACAAGGGAGCCTTGGGTGGGGAGGGAATGATGAAAAGCCATCGATCACTTAGGGTCAGTGGACACATTCAGTACATGTATAGGGCATATGGGCAGATTTGATGGGCCAAGCAGTCATTATCTGACAACAGTTACTATGTATGTGTGCATCTGTCACGTAGCATACAACAACAGGCAGTTAGTCATTGAGTACTTCAATGAGTGGCACAGCGCTGTCAGCACAGTTACACAGTACTTGACCATCCACAACCCATATAGGAATATGTGCATTGCAATGAGAGTTGATATACAGAGTAAATGATGCAATGCAGACCAAATATTTTTAATTGGCTTACTCATCTTGTGGCATCTTATCTCCAAGGTCCTTCGTAATGAGTGTACTCATGTAGTGATGAAATAAGTACATATTTGTCCAGACTAGTGGATTGAAAACCAAGGTAATCAGGTATACATTCTGAATGCAGAAATTATTCGAACTGAGCTGTCACTGCAGTGTAATAATGACAGCACCTGTTTCCACGAG
The DNA here is from genome assembly GCA_016271365.2 of Neoceratodus forsteri. NCBI lineage: Eukaryota > Metazoa > Chordata > Ceratodontiformes > Ceratodontidae > Neoceratodus > Neoceratodus forsteri. The sequence continues at coordinate 1,777,490,804 of CM057456.1, read as the reverse complement.
CAGTCTTCATTTGTCAACAATTCCCACATTCACATCTGAAATAAAAAACAGAACAATGATCAGTTACACATCACCGCCTCCACACATCTAACAATATCAAAGGTAGCATGAAACAAACTGTGTAAGCACTAAGACATTATAGTGTATGGTAGAACGTTATTGTGTATGGAAATCCATACACATGACAAAGTTGTTCTGCTACACTAGTGATGTGCCTACTAATGCAGAACAACTTTCGTTCTGCGTTAGTAGGCACACCACAATGCAACCACCCCCAACAGCGCTGTTGATAGGACAAGAGGGCAGTTGACTCCTGGTAGGTGCGAGCTGGCCGATAAGTGGAAATACTAGAAGTGCAGGACCTTGGCAAATAATTTAAAATGTAAGCATAATTTGTATTTTTGGGCACTATATACTATAAAGAATAGTATACGGGAGCCCCCATACACAACCACAGTATTCTCTGTACCTCGTGGTTTCCATGATCAATGGGACCTCTTGAGCTTCGCTGTCGATGTCCTCGTCATCATGGAAAGCACTCGGTATGAAAATACCATAGTTGTGTATGGGCTCTCATACACTATCCTACTGTATATACAGTATAGTGGATAGTAGAGCATTGTTCTGTTTAGAAAGCCAACCTTTTCAAAATGCTGTTGTAGCACAGTTCTAAGCTCAAGGAATGTTACTGTACCATTCTGGAGTTGAATAGCATTCTAGAATCTTTAGAGACTGCACAAGTCAGTTTAATCATGACAGAGAAAAACACAAGGAACACATTTCACATTACATGATACAGAATACTGGATAAGCAACTTTATGCATAACCAGAGTGTTCTTCCACCTTGGGGGTTTGATTCTCATGGACCTCTCGAGCTTTGCTTTCGAGGTCAGTGGGAATCGGAACCTCTCTATGGCAGCACACAGTGGTTGTGCATAGTTGCCATCCAGTATTCACTATGTTGGGTGATTGCAGTACTCTGATACCTACATACACAGAGGCATAGTGGGGTATGATGCCATAAACTGGCTGCTTTCAGCTGATTGGTGTGCGGTAATCACAGTATGACCAACACATGGCCGTGCCCTATTGTGTATATTTCTTGTAACACATTACATTGAGAGACTGTTTACGGTGGTACGGTGGAGCTAGACTGTAACACTAAAGTGTGGCATTATTTTATTTTATTTAGCTTTTGTTAACCGGGTAGGTGCACTAGCCAGCAAGTGACTATTTTCAGGCACGACCTGGGAGGTACAATTACAATACAAGTAGAACAGTGCAAGTTATACAGTACAAGTACAGGTACAAAGATACAAGCATACAATTTTTGTAAGTAAGAGGAGGGTACTGGAGGAAGGACAGATTTTGGATTAGATTTGGGGAAACTGATGGGGGGGATGTGGGGAGGGACAGGTGAGTGCACAGCTTAAGGTAGTTGGGAGGTGGCGGGGCTGGAACCAAGGTAAGAGAGCTCTGCCAAATGATTTGGCCAAGAATCTTAGGAGAGTGTAAGGGGCAGGCAGGAGAGGAAAGGTAGGGTGGGACAGCAAAAAGGATTACGGCTTTTGAGGCGGGAGGCAAGAGTCTGTAACCGGGCTCATGGAACCGATTCCCAGTATGAGAGGCGCGGGGGGGGGCGGACAGGGGTAGAAGGTACGAGGCTGGCCAGCGATGGGTAGGAAAGCGTATAGACCACAGGGGCTGGAGACAGGGGAGGGGTAGGGCTATAAAGGGGGCTGTGCTGAGAACGGCAAGAGCAGGCGTGAGTATGGCTGATACGGGAAAAACATGGGACAGCAATTGGACTCATGGGAACCTTGAAACGGAATGAAAGGCAGGGGACAGTGGCCAGGGTGGAGGGTGCCCAAGCTGGGCAGGCGTTGGCATCCTGGATGAGCGAGGGGTGCCAGAACTAGAACAGGTTTATTTACGGTTGAGGTGACCCGCGAGGAGGTCGATATAGGGGGAAGGCAGAAAAACGGCGTCGAGGAAGAATCAGGGAAGCGGGAAGATGCGGCATTAGTGGTAGAATGCTGCAGTCAGCGTCCGGGCTTATGGAACTGTAAGCCGGCAGGGAAAGTAGGGGGACTCGGTCACTGGTGGGAGAGTTACGGCAGCATACGGCTTTAGTGAGAAAAGGTGCGGTAGTGACCCAGCCCTGCGGAACTGATAGCCAGCAAGAAATACCAGAGGTAGTCTAAAGTGGTGGGGGGGGAGATGAGGAGAGACCAGTACCAGTTTTCAATAAATATCGGCAAAAGATTAGTGCAAACAGCAGGATGGTAAAGCAGGTACCACAATAGTAAGGTAATTGACAATTATTATACACAACTTTTGTAACAATAAGGTGACTGAAGAATGCTTCGAATTGGTACTCATTAGCAACAGAAATCCCAAATTTAGGAGGGACAGTGACAAAATTAGGGATGTCCTTGAAAATCAGGGACAATTGAGAGGTATGGGTTTGGGCCTCCCTATTTGAGAAACAATACTCTATAGAGAAAATGTCCACCTATCTGCCTGCAGTACCACTATATGTCCACCTGAGAGTTTTGCTTTAGAAATATGGTGAAAAAAAAATGTATTAAAATACCTGGACAGCTGGATGACTACAACCGTTGCTGTGCTCCTGGGATGCACCTGTATATGAACTTTGACTCAGACTGCCTTTGTTGGCCAAAAATGAAAACAAAAACAGAGAAAAAATTAAAAAAATAAATATATTGGGGATCGCACAGTTACTGGGAACTACAGGCCTATCTCTATCCTGTCCCCACTCTCAAAAGCTCTTGAGCATAAAGTGGCTGACCAACTAGTTGAATACATAGAAAAATATCAGTTACAATGCCCGCAACAACACGGGTTTAGAAATGGTCATAGTACCTCTACCGCTATTCTGGAGTTCACAGGCTTTATTCACCACTCCTTAGATCAAGGACACCTGGTCGGTGCTGCTTTCATTGATTTAACCAAAGTTTTTGACACAGTGAATCATGCCCTCCTGGTCAAACAGCTTACCACCATTGGCCTAACTTGTGACAGCGTAGCCTGGTTTGAAAGTTACCTGCACATCAACAGGTGAGGACTGGTAACACCCTCTCGAATAGCAGACCTGTCCTATCTGGAGTTCCTCAAGGGTCCATCTTGGGCCCTCATTTATTTAGCATTTTCCTCAACAACCTTCCTTCCTTACTTCTGTCAGGGTCACATCCTTTTATATGCTGATGATGCTGTCCTGTTTACCAGTGACCCAGACCCTAAGGTTCTTGAATCCAGGCTGCAGAGTAATTTCGTAGTCATAGAAAGATGGATCCACAAGCATAAATTAGTTATGAATTACAACAACACTAAAACTATGCTGTTCTCCAGCTCACAAAATAGGCACAGAACTTACCCTCTTTCTATCACCAACGAAGAGGGCTCTCCCCTGGAGCTAGTTCAGCTCATTAAATATCTAGGGATTACTACTATTGACAGTACAATGACCTATGCCTATCACATTGACAACATTGCTAAGGCTGTTAACACCTGCATTGGGCTACTTTGTAGGCATAAGCAATGTTTGACCCCAGAGGCTCTTAACCTGGCCATTCAAAGCTCTCTTGTCTCGCTTACTGGTTATGGCTTACCAATCTATAGATCAGCTACTGAAACCACTATTTGTCGCATCATAGTTGCACTCAACAAAGCATGCCGGCTCCTTACCGGTTCAGCCCATCAGTCCCATACCTGCGACATGTATGCTCAGGCTACCTGGCTCCAATTCAAAGGTAGACTCGTGTACCAAACATGTTTACTGTCCAAAAAGGTAAGCTTAGGCAAAATGCCCCCAGGAGTGCAAAAGCTTATTACCCCCACTATCAACCGTTATTGCACCAGAAGCACTACTAGCCAGATTTTTAATATACTTCGCTGTTGCACTTCTCTGGGACAAAGGTCCTTTGCCTACCATTCTCCGCTATGGATGAACTTGCTGCATCATAACATCACTTCAACATCCACCTTGGGCTCCTTCAAGGTTAAACTTAAGCAACAGCTAGTTGCTGATGCCAGTTGTGACTGCTTCCAATAACCTTTCTTGTTGTGACCAGCACTTATTCTAACCTTATGCTGTCCTGACCTTATGCATAAGTGTTCTCAGCATGTAAATAACTGTTCTAAGTTGCTAATCATTCTCCTTCACATTTCCTCTTGATCCTTTCCACTCTTTTCCCTCATCCCTCTATGGCTTTCCCCCTATTACCCCCTCCCCGTTATATCTCCTGAACTCTCTTGCTCACTTTAAAATGCTTTGTCCCATACCTTCTCACCTCTGACGTGGCCTCTGGGCTGATGCCATCTCTTACCTTGTTGATTATTGATATTAGGCTGAGTATGTTCTCATTTCCTGTAAAGGGTCATTTCATAAGATCCCAGCCTCTCTAATATGACCCTTTGAATTCCAGGTTTTACTCAAATATGCCTTTGTTTACTATGTGAGTTCAGGTTGCCCTTTAACATCTATTCTTTATTTTATATCTTGGGTCATCCTCAAAAACTTGACAAAATTGACTCCCTTAAATAACTAGATTGGGATGAACCCTGTTCAAAATAAAATATTTCCAGCAGAAAAACTGCTTTTCATTTCTTTTATTCCACACCAAAAGGTCCAGGCAACAGTTTCATGGCCACCACTACTTCGTCAGGCCCCAAAATACAGTGTTTTTGCTGTTTAAACCTCCTTCAATTTTTCACAGCATCCTTCAATCTCTATTATTTAGTTTTTCTTTTCCAATTTTTAATTTGTTCACAGTCCACTTCCATGTGGCTCCTCTCTTATGCTGCCTTTAAAGTCACCTCCTCTGTTTTCCTCCAGAATATAGGAAGTAGGCCAGACCCTCAGAGCATTGTTGGAACGCCAAGAGAATAGCTTAACCACAAATGCTAGAGCAAGGGCACCATGAAGCAAGCACAGAGACGCTAGGTCAGAAAAAGAAAAAAGTTGTGAATATCAGAGTGAGGGCACTACAAGAAAGTGCAGCCAAGAAGGAAAACAGAGGAGGGTGACTTTAAAGGCAGCATAAGAGAGGAGCCACATGGAAGTGGACTGTGAACAAATTAAAAACTGGAAAAGAAAACCAAAAAAATAGAGATTGAAGGATGCTGTGAAAAATTGAAGGAGGTTTAAACAACAAGAACACAGTATATTGGGACCTGACGAAGTAGTGGTGGCCACAAAACTGTTGCCCAGACTTTTTGGTGTGGAATAAAAAAAAAGGAAAGAAAGGAAAAGCTGTTTTTCAGCTGGAAATATTTTATTTTGAATGGAGTTCACTCCAGTCCAGTAATTTAATCAAATATGCACCATGGCATACATTGTACAATGCCACATGTACTGGAACTTCTCTAGTTATACACTCTTGTAATGTCTTGTATAATTCCTTGTTTTGTTTGTTCTCAGTCTAATACTTTCCCAGTATGTATTGTTCGTCTGACGTGGAACCTATGAAATGAGCTTGTTCTCAGAGGTGTTATCCGAAATTTCAGTAAATAAATAAATAAATATAATAAATATTAAATCACTTTTTGGTTACATGGTGCTCCCTGCTGATTCAATGTACTCACAACCCTCTAAGAAAATATGTAGGTTAACATTCACTCATGTCATTCTTTTCCAAGCTTCAAGCTGTGGCTCCACGGCCTGTTACCCTGTACTAATTGAAACATATTATGTTGATAAACTTTATCAGACATTATCAAGGGACCCAACAAAGTCCAAGAGGGTAGCATCTTTCAGAAAAAGAGATGTGCAAGAACAAGGGGACACAATTTGAAGATAAAGGGGGGACGACTCGGGGGGCAATGTGAGGAAGTATTATTTCACAGAGAGGGCAGTGGACACATGGAATGGCCTTCCTGAGTAGGTTGTGATGTCAGAAACAGTGGGGGAATTCAAGAATACATGGGACAGATATAAGGCAGTTCTGGTGAGGGTAGGAAGAAGTAGGCTGTTGGTTAACTAGGCTCTGCAGCTTATCCAATAGATAGGGAAATGGACAGACTGGGTGGGCCAAGTAGTCCTTATCTGCCGTCAAAGTCTATGTTTCTATGTTCTATGTTTTCAAATTTTAAACACCAATATTATATCCCCACTCTACACTCTTACCCAAACATCCCCAGCTGCTCCATCTTCTCAGCTTAATTTCTCTAAACCTCAGCTGAAAACTGGTTCTCTGACCACCGTCTTGTCATCAACCTTAAGAAAACTAAATCTATGCTTTTTACTCACCCCCAAAATAAGTCCAGCAACTTTCCTCTCTCTGTTCACTCTGCCCTGAATCACCCCTTAGAACTTGTGCACTCTTATAAATACCTTGGCATAATCTTCGATTCTGCTCTCTCCTTTCATAACCACATCTCTGCCCTGACCTCTGCCTCCAATGCACGGTTGGGTATCCTCTTCTGGCACAAAAAATGTCTCCCATAAACTCCCTTAAGCAGCTGTCACCTCTTGATTGCTCTCACTAGTTGACCATTTCACCTGTATGGCGCTTGACAGACCAGACAGCCTTCACAAGGTAATGCAATGCTTAACAAAGCATATAGACTTATTACCAGTGCCCATAGACTCACCCATACCTGTCATCTTTACTCCATGTCCACCCTACTCAACCTCGATGACGCCTTTGTTCTAACTTGCCAAGTTACTTACAGCCCTCCATGGACTATCCCGCCCAGGCCTTGCTAACTCTATTCACTGATCCAACCCCATGGTGCGCACCCGCCGCCCAGTAAAACTGCTCTGGTCATCCCAAGGGCACGGACCACCCAGGGCCAAAGGGCTTTCCTATAGAGCCCCTCCTGGTACAATTCCTCCCTGCTGGCATCACTGATGCCCTCACTCACCAGCTTTAAACACTGCCCAAAAATCACTTGCTCACTTCACACTCCTGCCACTGCCTCGACCCCCCATCCCCACCTCCGTGATGATGAAAAAAAAATGGGGATCGACCTAATTCGCTTAGCTGATAATGGTGTTATACACTCATCACCTGTAACGTGACTGCGACTTATTGTTAAACTGTGTTGCTGACTGTCTCGCTTTGCCTGCAACTTGCCTGTGCCTTATTGCTGTACTGTATTTCTGATTGTCTCATGTATGTATGTTCTATCTTCCTTATGATGAGGTACCTTTGTAAATGAGCCTCTGGCTCAAAGGTTTTAAACTGATGTTAAAATAAATAAATAATCCCCTATTTATTATGTAATGTATGGGAGGGTGCTGTTAAGGATGGAATTCAATGAATTCCAATCCTAATTATGGTATCAGTGTGATGCCAGGAGATTGTTATACCATATTGGGTACACTGTGCATGCGTGTTTCTTGAACATGGGGCTTCGTATGAATGACTGTGATGGGGAGAGCTGGCCCAGAATGAGAGCGGCGCTACGAAAAAAAGAACAGTAATGACGGATTTGTTTTGACTGGTGCCCACACGCTGTAAAAGACAATAGATGGGTACCAGTTGCACACAGTATTCCAAAATAGTGCCCTATAATGGGATGAAACTATTTCATGTGACTAGTAGCCTGCTTGATACTTTCATTTTAATGCAGCACAGAAGGCAGTTAGCTTTACTCACTGCTGTCACACAGTTTTGTACCTTAATTCCAAGATCTCTTTCCTGAATTTTCTGTGCTAGTTCTTTACCATCTAAAGTGTATTTATTTACCTTATTTCTAACATCTAAATGCAATACTGTACTTCTGAGCTAGACTGAGTTTCATCTGCCATCTCTTTACCCAGTCCCCCAGCACACAGTATATCTAAATTGCTTTGTAGCCTATTTCCAGTGGTTAAATTCAGGGCTGTGTCCAGGACCCTAAGGCCCCCCCTGCAAAACATGTTGTGGGACCCCAACTCGTGATCAACATTTTGATGTAAAATAACCATTCACACAATACTTAATATTTTACAAATAGGTTTAATTGGTATTAGGTAGGTAAAAGTTTATTTTTATACAGGTAATACATGCATACCTCTCAACCTTTTGTCCCTCAGATGTGGAACATTGCCTCTCAAAATGTGGAACAAATGAACAAAATGTGGAACACTTAATTAAATCTTAGCCTAGGAGGCTCAGAACACTGTTAAAATGTTTGCATTTATGTTCAGAGAGTCTGTTATTAATTGAATAATACATTTTTTGCATCATTTACTATACATTTTTGCTTTAAAATGTTAATACTGAATGTGGAACGAGTCCTCACAATGTGGAACAGGGAGCTTTTGTGAAGTAAAAAGAGGAACGTTCCTCGTAATGTGGTACAGTTGAGAGGTATGAATACATGTCATTTGGACAATAGTCCAGTTTACAACACAGACCTGTGTAGTCCCTATCTAAAGTAAAGTATTACCCAACATAATCTACAGTAAAATGAAACAAACAATAAACAGCTGCATGTCAGCACAGTTTATAAGGCAGTAGAGAAGGCTGGCCAGATGCTAGGGTGCATAGAGGGTGGTGGGATTTCTTACAGGAAAAGGGAAGTGGTGTTGTCACTGTATCACTCACTAGTTAGACCCCACTTGGAATACTGGCCTGGATATTCAAACTGCGCCAGGCTGTGGTGCAAGCCTGGGTGCAGCTCGACTTTGTTGCGGAGGGGAGTGGCCTGAGCGATATTCAACGGAGCTGCGCTATGGCGCAGCAGCTTTGAATATCACACCCTGGCCACCCCCACTGTGCATGGCACAGTGGTACTGTGCCAGCGCAAGTGTCCAGAGTGGAGCATGGAGATGTGCTGACACAAGTGCCATTGCGCCATGCACAGCACCTGCGATATTCAAATGGGGACATGCAAAAGGGGCCATAATTTATGCAAGGTGCACAGGGGGCCATTTGCATCTCATTACAGCCCCATTAGCATGCCATTAACATGCAGGTGTGCCGATCCCCGACGACTTGTGCCTGGCACCCTGCCAGGCAGCAGCCATCGGGACTGATGCCCCCTGCAGCCCAATCGCAGGCATTCCTGTAATATAAACTAAAAACCATCCAATATCCCTGGTGATCCAGTGGACCCCTATGTGCCCGATTGCGGGCATCAGCACAGTCCCCCACAAGTCCAATATCTCTGGTGGTCCAGTGGACCGATCACTGCCCATTCACGGGCATCAGTACCTCATCAAAGACCCCCACTACCCTGGTGGTCTAGTGTACCCCCACCCCACCCGCCCACTGAGCCCCACCAACCTGCTCCCCCATCAGCCGGCAGGCGGCAGCACCCCACCCGCCTGCAACCCCACCGCCTGCTGACTGACAGTTCGGTAGGGCTGCACGCCCATTGGTTCACAGCATGAGCCAATGGGCGTGCAGCCCATACCATACTACTCAGTCCAGATATGTGAATGAATTCATTCACATATCTGGACTGTTTTATCATCAAGTCACATCATCATCAAACATAAATGTAACAAGTTAACATACTAAATACCAGCAGTTTTAGGAAACAGGCAGGATTTGGAAAATACAGCTGCAGTTTTGCTTGAAGTTGGCCTGAAATCTGATCTCACCTCTCAAGCAATGCCCGCCAGCCCAGGGAAAACACAGCAGCAGCAAGTTGCAGTCCCTAAGGAGCAGTCTGTTTAGCAGAAAAAAAATCTCCAGACTTGCCAGCACACAGGGCAGAGGGAGGCTGGAGCACAGCTGATAAAGTTTCAGCTCTTCCAGCTGTGCTTGCAGGGGGAAAATCAGTTAGCAGTGCCGGGTTTTGATGCAGAGTGCAAGAATGAAAAGAAAATAGCCGGCTTTAAGCCTGGAGTGGGGTTGCTGTGATCATTGGTCTCGGAGGACAGAGGAAGCATGAACCAGGAAAACTGTAGCAGTTGAACTAAGCAGCTCTGTGTTTCCTCGGCGTTGGTCAGCAATGAGATGGGGATGCAGGCAGAAAGTGGAACCAGGAAGGCACAACGTGCAAGGTGGCTTTCACTTTCTCTCTCTTTGCATAGTGCAGACTAGTGTGGTATAGCTCTGCTCCCCCAACACAGTCCACTTGTAATTTGAATTGGGCAGGCAGGTTCTCTATTGGCTGCTGCTGGAGTGTGATGGGTCCTTCTCTGTGTCACACACAGATGCTCCCAGGTTAATGCTGCCGCGCTCGCAAGCTCCATTGTTTGTTCTGGCCAAGCCCCAGGAAGTGGCGGTGTACAGTAGCACGTGCCAGGAGACATGACACCAGACCCACTGAGAAAGGACAAACACTTGCAGCATAATGCTGCTGGCAACCTGATAGGCCCTCTGCTAACACAGGCCCACCTGCAGTTGCTGCATTTCACAGCCCTGGTTAAATTGGAAAGGTTTAGGTGGGGGAACTTACATAGAAAGAGAAACACAATATGATGGCGAAAAAAGGCTCACAGGATACCCATTCTGCCCAACTCTACACCTGCGATGGCCCTAGTGACCATCTTCATCCCATCAATCAATCAAAATCTTTATTTATCCAGGCGAACATCATTGAGCAAGCTCATTTACAAGATGGACCTGGTTAACTTCGGGTCAAATGGTACAATGCATACAGAGATATTACAAAAGAGCCAAATAACACAAGTAAAAAACAATTAATGCAATTAATGCAAGTACTCAATGTTACATCAGTCATATCAGTTCAGAGTGCTTCTGTAATATTTCAGGAGGACATAAGATGAGGCTTAGTAGGAACTTCAGTAGGGAGAAGTGATCGGCCGCTCGTGTAGGGAGCTGACGCAAGCACAGAATTTCAAAAGTAGTGTAATCACACAGTATACCTAAATGTAACACTCTAAACAGAAGGATAGGGTCTTAACAGTCAAGGAGAAAAGTAATTACAGCTCTTTTTTGGCAAATTTCGGCATGGAAATCAGATTTATGCTTGGTTTAGAATGGACACAGAAGCAGACTGCAGGAACCAATTGGAAGCCAACACCAAAGAGAGCGCATGTTCTGATTGGATGGCTGCTAATGCCGTGCTTTGCTAATGGAGAGTCTGAGCTTAGGTTCTCAGGTGGTGGTAGAGGCAGCGCTGATCGCCCGGTGCTCGGGTTTCCCATGCCTATAGGCAGGGAGCCCGTGGAGAGCATATCCTTGGCAGGGGTTTGGAAGAAGGGGTTGGTATTAAGTACTGGGCAATGGACAATGGAACATCTGAACCAGCGGGAGGACCAAAACAGCAGGACAACCGAATTGGGTATTCCTTGATGCCTAAAGACTGGCCCAACCACAGAAATTCAGAAAGGAGTGTAATCAGAGTCCCAACTCTTGACACTCTAAACAGGAAAAAATAAAGGTCATAACTGTTAGGTAATAAGTAAGTACAGCTCTTTTTTGTGCAAGTTTTAGACAGAAAACCAGACTTTAGCTTAGTATTGAGGTAGACATAGGAACAGACTGCAGGAGCCAATCAGATGCCAGAGCAGAAAAGCGCTTGTGCTCTGATTGGGTATCGGCAAAGCCGCACCTTGCTAGTAAGGAGTCCAGTCTACATATCTCAGGCGGCAGCTATGGAAGTGACAACCACCCGGTATCCGCATTTCTCCCACCTGAGGGGCAGGGAGCCCCTTAAGGGCTAATCTATGACAGGGAAGAGAGTTAGGGGACAGAGAAAAAAGTAACAGTGGAATGCAGTGGAAAGAGAATACGAAGATGAAATTGGGCAGTTAAATGGTACAGGGTAGGGAAATAAGAGCCACAGATTAAGCAATATGTAAAAGACAGCAGGGTGAGTAAGGTGTAGCGGCCGTGAAAGCCATGAAGAGATAATAACCCTACAGGGATTTCTAGAGGGGAAAAACATTTAAGGCATAAGACGCTCACAGAGTTAAGGTTACCAAAGGTTACAAGCAATCCTAAATTCAACTACGCTCAGAGGGCAGCAGCCTGATACTTTGGACTAAAATTAGGGGCTGGGGTAGCAATTGCATGGCTCACGTAAATACTGAGCATATAGAGATTTAAAGGCATTCATACTGCAGAGGCAGCTTAATTTCAATACTTTTTGTACTTTGTTCCACAATGTTTTTATTTATTTATTTATTTCTGATCTCGGATGAACCCTTTGAGCTCAGAGCTCTTTACATAGGTGCCACGTTAGTACATTTAGAACAAATAGGTGAATATATAGAGGATTGAGACAAACAAGGCAATAGAATTAGAATGAGAACATTTAGGTACATTTGGTCTTTAAACAAAGGAATGCAAAAAATACAGCGAAAACTAAAACTGGAATAGGTAAACACAGTCAGATACACACAGGAACAGACTAAATAACTGTGCCCAACAGGGAGCCTGTTAGTTGTCAGCAACACGAGGGGGTTAGCACATAGAAGTGCTGGATACATGGGGTGGAGGGTTCAGCCCCAAGTGTAGTGTGTGTGTGTGTGTGTGAGAGAGAGAGACAGAGAGACAGATCTGTTTGGCAGAAGGTCAGATTGTAGGAGATGCCTTTGCTAGGTGCTAGCGATGGCAGACACATTGAGATTCCTGTATTAAATGGTTCTTTAGGTTCTTTTTGAAGGTCCACAGAGTGGGCAGGCTAATAATGTTCTCATGGAGGGAGCTGAACCACAATGGTGCCCGATAGGCAAAGGACCTTTGGCCTTGAGATGTTCGACATTTTGGAGTCAGAAAGGACTCCAGTCCTGAATTTCAGGTGGGCCTGGGATTAGTGCTGGGAACTAGGAGTTGTTGGACCCCATTCGGGAGCTGACCAAGGCAGATCTTTTTGGCCAGGAGGCAGGATTGATATTTTAAGCAACCAACGAGCATTAGCCAGTGAGCCTTTGCATAGAGATTGCAGGGGTGGATTAGTCAGTGTGCCCCTAAGGTGAGCCTGCAGGCATTGTTAAGGGCAGTTTTTATACATCGGAGGGTGGTATCTGTGGCAGAGCCACATACTGGCAGTCCGTAGTCCACTTGGAAACCCACTGAACTGTGGACCGCTATGCTGAGGGCTTCAGGGGTCAGGCTCTGCCTATGGCGATAAAGTAGCCCTAAGCATTTGTTGATTGCTTTAGCTGTGATGTCTATGAGGAAGGCATAGGAGAGCAAGCTGTCGAGAGTAATCCAAGATATCTGAAGTGATGAACATGTTCAAGAGGAAGACCACCATATCACATATTGCTAGTGGGTAGTTTTTGTGCTTGTTCTTAAGGCTGGTGAACAACACGGTCTTTGTAGTTCATTATCAATTTATGATTTTTGAACCATGACTCAACATTGGTGAAGTCACGTTGTAGCTGTTGCTCAAGAGCAGTGGGGTCAGAGCCATTAGAAAAGATAACCGCATTATCTGCGCAGAGGAGGATACGGTACTGACTGGCAAGGGAGAGGCAATTCAGAAATAGGCTAAAGAGGAAGGGGCCCAGTATTGACCCCTGTGGAATGCCTGAGCACAAAGGCTTGGTGTCAGAGAGAAAGATATCTATCCTGACTTGCTGTGTTTGGCAGTGTCAGTAGCTGTGGAACCATGCAGCCACCTCAGGGGCAAGGCCTATGGCAGTTAGTTGGTCAGCTAGGAGGGCATGGTTAACCATGTCAAAGGCCTTTGTTAGGTCAATATAGATAGCCCCGACTAGCTGGCCAAGATTGAGAGATTTGTGGATGAAGCCTGCAAATTCCAGGTGGGCTGTAGTGGTGCTATGCCCAGTCCTAAAGCCATGTTGCTCTGTGCATAGGAGCATGTGCTTGTCCAGATAATTGACAAGTTGGTTGGCAACAGGAAACTAATGGCCACTCTGCCATTGTGAGAGGAAGTCTTGGGGATACATAATGTGATGTAGGATGCGCTTCTTAGGGCATATGTTCCTGGCTCACTTAATGGGAGACAGTCTATTATATATTGTGGGAGTCGCTTCAAGAAGACTCTAAAAGGCCAAAGGACTGCGTTTCTATTATGCCTAAACATATCACCTTCCTGTTTCCACCTCCTCCTGCCCTTCTCTGGCCCCTGTCCCTGTCCCACCCATGTTTGAATTCACCCACTGTTTGGGAACAGACAGCCTCCTTGGGCAGAAAAAGTACTTGCGATCCTCCCTTCTGAGCCTTCCCCCAGCCAGCTTTAGTGGATTTCCCCTTTAGCGTGTTTGTACTCAGGGTGAACAATTCATTGCTTGGTTCCCTGTTTATCCCATGGAGATATTTGTGCATTTGATTATGTCCCCCAGGTCTACAAGGTGTAGAAATTAAGGCCACTTAATCATTCTTCATATGCTTCTTCTCCTCCCCCCAGCCCCTGCATCATCTTGGTCACCCTTCTGTGTACAGCCTCCACTTTTTCACTGTTCCTCAGTAGGTGTGGGCTCCAGCACCTGGCACAATACTCCAGGTAAGGATGAACTAGAGACCTATACAGGGGAAGGATCACCTCCCTAATTCTACTGCTGATCCCCCTTCCTGTGAACCCCAGCATCCTGTTTGCCTTCCCCACTACCCCATTGCATCATACTGTTGATTTCAGGCTTCCAGTATTATTGTCCTCGGTTCCTTTTTCCTCAATTGTTCTTGCTATCATTACTCTGTCCATCAAGTACTGTTTTCAGGTTCTTGCTCCTGATGTGCTTGACACCTTGTATTTCCTGTGAATAAATCTCAGCTGCCATATCCTGGACCTTTTTTCAAGCACTTCCAGATCCTTCACATTGCTCTGATCCTGTCCTCTCTGTTCACCTTCCTGCAGAATGTTGTGTCATCTGTAAGGAGGCTAATCTTTCACTGAGCACCTACCTTGTGCCATAAATGAAGTACAGAACCCTGTGGTACCCCACGCAACCTCAGAGTACCCGCCCATTCACTACTATCCTCTGTGTCTGTCCTTTTATCCTCTAGATTTGTAGGTGGGGGAACTTTCATTTCTAGGGCATGGAACTTTCCGATAGTAGTCCCAAGTTTCTATAGTAGCCTCAAGTCCCAAAAGACTGGAAAGTGGCCCATGTAGTCCCATACATAAAGGGGGACCTAGGGAACCAATGGAAAACTACTGCCTCATCTTGCTGCTCTGCCCACCATCTAAAATCCTTGAAAGGTTGTTTTATAATTGGTTACAGGAGTATTTAGAACAACATCAAATGCTGTCTGACAACCGTGGCACCAACACTGCGCTGGTTAGGTTATCAACTGATATACTTGGAGATTTGGATAAAGGACTTTCTGCAGATGCTCTATTTGTAGATCTTACCAAAGTCTTTGACTTGATGAACCACAGTCTCCCTGTTTCTAAATTACTTGTAAATATATGTGTTGTCATTGGGTTGTGCATTTGAGAAAGACTAATGTACTCGGGGACAGCCCAGGTTCCAGTTGTCTCCTTGGCGCAGCTGGTTAGTGCAATCGGAATGGTATTCCAGGTGACCTGGATTCCAGTCCCAGCTGAAGCACTTACAACTTTTTCGCTTCTGTTTGTATGTGTTCCATTAATATGCACACTGCACTCCTGTGTGATTGTTACAGATAGTATGCCAAGTCATTTTGGAATATTGTGATCGATTCCTTACTTTTTACATGATGCACAAGACCACTTGATTACTGTGATGATGATGCTGTTTGCTGAAAAATGTGCTGCTTGCTGCTAGCTGCTAGCTGCTCATACTGGTTTATCAAATTAATCCTGTATTAAAGGTAAAACTTGCACTTTAGATGCTGCAGAAATAAACTGTACAAACAGTGCTGTTTAGTGAATATTTTATTTTCTGCAAATCCAGATTCAAGAGTGCACCTTAGAAACACAGAATGTGTCAGCAGAAAAGGACGGCCAGGCCCATCCAGTCTGTCCTGTTTGCCTAGTGAGCTACTAGGACTTTGCTGTTGCCCTATCTGTCTCCCACTGTGGAGCTAACAGATCCCTGTATCTGTCCCATGTTCTCTTGAATCCCCCCACAGTTCTTGCCCCCACCACCTCCTCTGGGAGTGTGTTCCAGCTGTCCACCACCTTCTCCGTAAAGTAGAATTTTCTAACATTACCCCAGAACCTCCCTCCCACCAACTGCATATTATGCCCCCTTGTTTTTGATTGCTCCCCTAAGTGGAAGATGTCCTCTATTAGTACCCTGTTAATACCCTTGATATATTCCCCAGGAACCGAAGCCCCTGGACCAGGCTAGACTCCTAGTGATTGAGCTTAGTAGTGGTTCAGTCCAGCTGGAATCCTCAGCCAGCCTCTTTGGCCAAATTTGTAAACAAGCTCTGAGGCCCACGAGGAGGTCGTGAGGGCACTACCGAAGTAGCCCTCCCCCAAATTTGTGAACAAGCTCTGGGGCCCACGAGGAGGTTGTGAGGGCACTACCGAAGCAGTCCTCCCCCCGACTTTGTGAACAAGGTAACGGATGGCATTCCGACTCAAGGTGACGTGGCTCTCTTGTGATTTCAAATGTGGCACCATTTTTATTCAAATCAGGACTCTATTTAAATGTCACAACAGGACTGCAATAGCACTAAAAGTCTGCACTGGCCTCCAGATAGTTTTTTTGCTCTAATTTCTCCTAGCAATTCAATATATAAATTGCATAACTGAAAATTGCTTTAAGGGTTTTACATTTTAAAAGCTACACTGAAAGCCGAATTTGCCTTACTGACTCAGTTGCTTACCTGAGAGGGCTAGTTTGTACTTCATGTGTGTGGTAGCTTTAAGAAACTAATTTACCAAGGTTTAGCTGCCAAACTCTGGGTAAATGTCTTGCAGTAGCTCCAGATTTATTTCACTGTAGTACCATGTTTTAAAACTGTTGTACTGGGGAACAAGTAGTTTTACTTAAGTTTGACTAGGTTTTAGCTCCGATGTATTTATTACTGGCTGTGACAAACGGAGCTCCAGGTTAAAAGCTGGTGAACTCGGGGTTAGGAATTTGCAATTTCCATTGACTAAATCTAGCTCCAGTTAGGCAGAAAGCATTTACAAACACATTTAAATGCTACTCTAAAGTGCTTGCTGTGCTGAGTGCTGAGTTGAGCTCCTCCCAATGGGGCTTCCCAATTGTTAAACAAATTGCCTTACCCTTCTTATATGTTGCCTCTTAAATCCTGTCTCCTTACTCCACAGTTCCTGGGTCCACGAGGAAGCCATGAGGGCACTACTGAAGCAGCCTTCCCCTCAATTTGTGAATAAGGTAATGGACGGCGTTCTGACTCAAGGCAACGTGGCTCTCTTGTGATTGCCCTGCCCCACCGTCCCCACCACCACCCTTGGTGGACGTTTACTTATATACTGCCTCTCACGTGTAGGTCTGAGCCAATCAGTCACCTTTCCCATTAGCAGCCTATACTCTTTCCCCACTAGAGGCCACCACTGTTTCCAATTTATAGCATATCCCACTTGGGTATTCCTACCATGCTTCCGCTCTACATCGCCCTTCTTACTCTGCTGTTCTCTCTAGTGTCACTCCCCTTCCAACTTCCCAATGGAGCCGGTTCAAAATATCACAACTTACACAATGCCAGCTTGGCATACACCCTCTTGCACTACACACACACCGGGCTGTACCAGATGTCAATGGTGCTTATGTGGCTGGTTGGTCCCTCAATTCTGCCACCCTCCTTCCATGCTGGCCTCATAGCCCTAGACGCTACCGCATTGTATCCACCCAGTTTTGGCGGCCATCCAGGGTCCACTACCCGCTAACCTCAGAGCTCCAAGCCCTATTACAAGTTCCTAGTAACCCTCCTGCTGCCACTTTCCGGGGACATTGAGACTAATCCTAGGCCATCTACCACCCCAAAAAGAGGGCCATCCACTACCCCCTCAACCTACCTTGTGGCCTGAAACTGATGCATGCAAACATCTGCAGCCTGCTAAAAAAATTAACATTACTGCAGCCAACTATCACTTCCCTAAAACCTGATGTCCTGATTATCTCCGAAACCTGGCTCAAGCCCCACAACATGGATTTTGAAATCTCTGTCCCAGGCTACTCCACTATCATGCACAACCATCCAGGCAACAAGAGGGGAGGTGGAATAGCTATGTATATCTCTTCTGCCATCCAATTCACCCCTGTCAGCTTACCAAAAGTCCCTCACCAGACTGATGCACTATTAATCAAACTCTCCCTCCCCCATGCTAATCCAGTATTTATAGCACGGTCTTACTGTCCCCCAGAAACAATGATACCAGTTATCCAGGCACATCTGGACTCCCTGAAATCTCTTGCCAAGGGTGGCGAGCTCCATATCATGGGGGATTTTAATTTAAACTGGCTATCCATCACCACCTCCAAGTTCCATAACCAAGTTGCTGCACTAAACCCTGTTGCTGAACCCACTCGTCTGAACAGGAAGTCTAAAAACTGCTCCCTACTGGACTGGGCCCTCACCTCCCACCAGCATTGCATAATTGCCTCAGACACTCTACCCGACTCACTAAGTGATTTACTTAACCAGTAAAATTTTCTGGCCCAAAGTCCCCCTCCCAGGATCATTCTGTCAAGGTCATTTAAATCCCATGACCTTGCCTTGCTTCTACATACCCTGTCAGCCACTGACTGGTCCCCCATCCACAGGGCCTCTTCTATCAGTGACGCATGGCTCTATTTCAAACCCAAATTCTTAGCTGCATGGGACATCCATGCACCTCTCAGACAGTCTCGGGTGAGGGGTGCCCACTTGCCGTGGACCACTGCTGACATCCTGTCCCTCACCAGAGCCAGAGACCAGGCATGGAAATCTTTAAAGGACTTAAGTTTCACTGTCAACCATGCTAAACACCAATCCTTACGCAACACCTGCACTAGGTAAATCAGACAGGCTAAGGCATCTTACTTTAAATCTTCCTTCCAGGCTAACATAAACCAACCATCAAAATTCTGGAAAGTGGTCAAATCCCTCTTCTCTCCACCCTCTCAGACCCCCTTACCTGTGTTGAATGTAGGCGGTACCATAGTAATGGACCCACTAGCAGTAGCAACCAGATTTAATTCCTATTTTACAAGTTGCACCTCTGTACTGCTGTCTGCACTCCCCTTCCCAGCCCCCACCCAGCCACCCCACACAAGCCTATTCACCTTCTGCCCCTTTTGTTTCCCTCTGTCAGTCTCACCCTCGGTGGTTTTAAAAGCTTTAATCTCCCTAAACCCTAACAAAGGCAAATGCCCCACCAGGCTGGATTCCAAGATGCTCTACTTAGCTGTTTCTGAAATTGCGGCCCTCCTGGCTGATCTATGCAATCTCTCCTTTTCCCCTAGCTTCAATTCCCTTTGAATGGAAACACGCTACTGTCATCCCACTCCCAAAGGGAAGTGACTCCTCTGTCCCCAGGAACTACTGTCCCATTTCCCTCCTCCCCTTTCTGGCGAAGCTTCAAGAAAAACTAGTTCTCTACCAACTCTCTTCATTTCTCAACTCCTCCTCCTTCTTCTCCTCACCCTACCAGTCTGGCTTCAGAAAGTCCCACTCCACAGTCCCCTCACTCCTGTGGCTCACCAATTCCATCTTGGATGGCATGGACAAGGGTCTCATCACCTCCACTATTTTTGTCGACCTAGCCTAGGCATTCAACATGGTTTCTCATGCTTTCCTGCTAGATGAGCTCAGTTGGTGGGCTATCTGCCAAGGCCACCAGTTGGTTCCACTCCTACCTGGTAGGCCGATCCCAGTCCATCAGAATCAATGGTTCCACCTCTCCTTCCCTCCCAGTTACCACAGTAGTCCCCCAAGGGTCGGTCCTCGGCCCGATCCTATTTTCCATCTTCCTAAATG
Organism: Neoceratodus forsteri; assembly: GCA_016271365.2. Classification (NCBI taxonomy): domain Eukaryota; kingdom Metazoa; phylum Chordata; order Ceratodontiformes; family Ceratodontidae; genus Neoceratodus; species Neoceratodus forsteri. The sequence goes on along the minus strand of CM057456.1, from coordinate 1,777,471,100 downwards.
ACTTTTCCACTGCCTGCTCATGCACATCCATTCATATGTATGCGGACGACGTGGTCTTGTATGCTTCTGCCCTTCAACTGCTGAAGTAGAGACCAAGTTGCAGCAGGACTTCAATGAAGTTCAGCTCTGGTTTCATGCAAACCAGCTATTCCTCAGTGTCAAGAAGACTGTCTCCATAACCTTCGGCATGAGGCAGAGACTCTCTAGGCTTAAATCCACCCCTTCTTCCACACCCTGGATGGGACTATTCTGGAGGCTTGCCCCTCCTTTAGATATGCAGGACCAGCACCTCGACTTTTCAGTACACATCGATGCTATCCACAAAAAACTTCACCCCAAACTGGGTGCTCTCTGTCGCAATCGTGGTTGCATCCCCCTGCCAGCTCATAGGGCATTCGTACAGAAAATGATTCTCCCCATCTTCGACTATGGGGCTGTAGTTTACAGTGATGCTCCCAAGTCCAACCTAACCAGACTGGACCCCCTTTTTCACTCTTTCTGCAGATTTGCCACTGACAGCCTACCCTCGTCACACCACTGCAACCTCTATCGGTCCTTAAATCTGTCCTCTCTCCATGACCGCTGCCAGGCCCACTGTGCCAAGCTCACAGCAAAGTACTGGTCCCAGTCCTTGCCTCTGTACCTCAATGCTGTGCTTGTGACCCATATCCCTCCTAAATATTCCCTCCGACACACACCTTCTGTCTGTTTCACGTATGTCCTCGTCGTCAGGACAAGTAGTTTTCAGACACCGCATGCCCAAATTAAGGAACTCCCTCTCTGCAAGTACCTGACAGATGACCCCCTCCCAGAACCTTGGTCACCTCATAAATGAGTACTTCTCCACTCCATGTGCGTGAGGCTAGAAATGCCCGAATTCGCTATATTCACTCCAGACATCACACCAGCCTACAGTCAAGTTTGACACAGATCCTGTTCCTGGGTTGTCTTCACTAAGTACCTTCCTAGTGCTGCTATGATTCAATTAATGTATTTAACTATTTAACACACTGTAGCGTAGCTATATGTTATACATTTCTCCATATATTGTGTTGCAGTATTTGTACTTTATGTATGTATTCGGCTGTCGCTATGTTTCCCCTCCCCTAGGATGCACCTGGAATAGAGCAGTACTCTGCTTAGTGTGCCCACCTGGCAAAACTTTTAAATAAATAAATTTGTCACCCCTTGGCCCCTTCCACAAGCCACTGCACAAGGCGAAAGGAACCAAAGCCCTGAACCAGTCTGGACTCCCAGTGATCGAGCTGTGGCATTGGTTCAATCCAGTCTAACTCAGGATGGAATTCTCAGCCTGCCTCTTTGACCGCCCCTCGGTCCCTTCCCCAAGCCGTTGCACAAGTGGAAAGGAACCAAAGCCCCTGAACCGGGCTGGACTCCCAGTGATCAAGCCGCGGCAGTGGTTCGATCCAGCTTATACTCTGGCCAGAATCCTCCGCCTGCCTCTCTGGCCACTATTCAGCCCCTTCCACAATCTGCTACACAAGCTGAAAGGTAACTCCATCTTGGGACAGTGGATCGGCTGGTCCTCACTTGTTCTTTGTTCACAATTTGAACTTGGTGCCTTTTACTTGTCGTGGCTGGCATTGGTACCTGGACTGCTTTAAATTCTTTCCTTAGCCACCTGCTATTTTACAGCCTACCTACAAACTCTGTGTACTCTCTAGCTTAGCTACAGTGATTTTTGTGATTTATTTTCCTCTGTGAATCTTTATATAAAGTTTAAAATGTTTATAGCTTATTTTTTTTTTTTTTATTTTATTTATTAATCTTTCGGACAACACCTTTGAGCCAGGGCTCATTTACAAAGATTCCATGTCAGATTACAAAGACAAACGGAGAATAGGGCATTTGTAGGTACACAAAACAAACTTTCTACCAAGGAACCGCCAGTGACTTTGTCAGTAAATAAATGGGTTAAGCTAGGGAAGAAGAGGGGACAGTGCACCAGACATTGTACAATGTATGCCTGGAGCAGTAGCCAGAGTGGTAAGGGGAAAAAGTAAGTGCTAATAGGGCATCAGGTAACTTTAGGTGAACAGCGAAGTAGTGGAAGGGGAATGGAGGGGGAAGCTGAACAGTAGTTGTATTGATACTCTACTACCCCCTGACTCCCTTGATCTGAGCCTGGCTGAATGTGGGCTGCTGAAAACACTGACCATCACCTCTCCGTCCAAAAGCCTCACTGCTGACAGTGCTATCCTGATTCCAGTTGAATACCAAAAACCTAGCCTCAGTTTTGAATCAGTAGTACATTAACTACCAATGACAGTGTCATTAAGAAGGCTTTTACCAAACCTTGACAAAACAAAAATCAGAAAAGAAAGTCCTTGATTACCATCAGCCTCACCACAAGGAAAGTAATTATTTTGCTCCTCCTCCTATCAGGAAACGTGCACCCCAACCCTGGCCCTAAGGCTACTCCAGGGACAAAAGGATCCAAGGGCAATGGGATTGTAATAGCAGCAATGAATATGAGTAGCCTGCTCCCTAAGATGGTGCAGCTTCAGGCCTGGGCCACTGCACCTCACCTCGATATTATCTGTCTTACTGAGACCTGGCTGTCCTCTAGGGTTAAGGATGGTGAGATAGGGCTACCAGTCTGTCTGTAAGGATAGGATAGGAAAGAGAGGGGGCGGTTGTCTAGTCTATATCAGGGACTTGCTGCAAGGGGTCATTCTCTCAATCTCTGCCATGGCTGATGGTCACAAGCTACTCCTGGTGACACTCCTGTTTGGTCCCATTAAAAAAAAAAAATCACTGGTCATCTGAGGGTCTCCGTAAAGTCACTGGTTCTATGGAAGGCATCTCTAAGGAATGTGAACTCATTGTCACAGGCAACTTCAGCATCAACTGGCTCAGACATGACTCGTCACACCAGAGAGATTTCATTGAAAGCTCCTATCTCACTCAACTAAACAGAGCCTACAAGGATGAATTATATATCCAGTAAACACTCGCTTCTTGACTGGCTCCTCTCTAGTGCACCAGATAGGATATCCAAGGTCTCAGTGCTCTCTGACACTCTGAGTGACCATTCTCCTATCACTTGTACATGGTCCAATAAATTCACAAAAGCCCCTCCAATAATTGTTGAAAGCTGAGTTCTGTGTAAAGGGCAGCTTGCCTTCTTAAAGGAAGCTTTATCACAAATCGACTGGTCTCTCATTGTTCTACTGCTTGATCTTGACCAAGCCCTTCAGTACTTTATTGACAACTTCAGTAAGGTTTGTGACAGGTTCACCCCGGTCAGGAAAAGAAAAGCATGTGAATACATTAATGACTGGATCACAAGTGAACTCCTGGATCTCATGAGGGATAGGGACAACCTATGGTGTGGGGCACGGTCCTTGGGGTGCAAAAATGACATACAGAAATACAGAGCTGCCAGGAACAAATGCACATAGCTCATACAGTGTGCCAAGGCCAACTACTATAACAATCAACTAGAAAGGAGTTGGGTGGGATGGGTGGTGTTTCTGAGATAACCAGGACATAGACATGATGGAGGCAGTCCAGAGGAGGGCAACTAAAATGGTACAGGGTCTGCATCAGAAACCATATAAAGAGAGACTGAGAGAGCTTAATATGTATACCCTTGACGAAAGGAGGGACGGGGGGACATGATAGAAACTTTCAAGTACCTCAAGGCAATCAGCAAAGTCCAGGAGGGTAGCATCTTTCAGAAAAAGAGATGTGCAAGAACAAGGGGGCACAATTTAAAGATAGAGCGGGGATGGCTCGGGGCAATGTGAGGAATTTTTTTTGACAGAGAGAGTGGTCAACGCATGGAACTACCTTCCTGGGGAGGTTGTGGGGTCTAAAACAGTGGGGGAATTCAAACATGCATGGGACAGACATAAGGCAATTACAGTGGGGGTGAGAGGAAGTAGGCTGTTGGTTAACCAGAATCTGCAGCTTATCAAATAGGTAGGGAAATGGGCAGACTGGGTGGGCCAAGTGGTCCTTATCTGCCATCAATGTCTATGTTTCTACGTTAAGAAGATAAAAATCATACCTTGCTCCTCGACATAAATGACTCAGACTTAATGGATTTTTTCACCATTGCTGAAGCTTTCAATACTGCATTTACTGACCTAAGCTCTGTTCTCCCAGATGAATATTTTAAGCCTCTGGATGAGGACCTTGAATGAAACCCAAGGTCTCTCAACACCCACATTTCTACTTTAAGAGAGTTACAGTCAAAGAAGACAAGGGTTATGTCAAAAGGTCTTGGGGAGACCAGGCTCGGTAGCAACAAAATAGACATGAAACTGGTTGCACTCTCAATTGATGAGCTAATAGTTCCCATCACCAAAATATTTAACAATTCTCTTGCCCTAGCTAAATTCTCAGCTATCTGGAAACAAGCTCTGGTTACCTATGTGCACAAGAGTGGAGACAAATCAGAAACTACAGACCCATATCTATACCCCTCCCCGCCTTAAGCATTGGAGAGGATAGTGGCAGACCAAATCTCTGAATTTACCCAAAATATCAGTTGCAATGTCCCCAGCAACATGGTTTCAGAAAAAACATAGCACTGCAACAGCTCTGGCTGACTTCACTGCATACACACAAGGCCTTGGATGAGGGCAAAATGGTTGGCTACATCTTTATCGACCTCACAAAGGATTTCGATATGGTCAACCACCCTGTCCTTCTTAAGGAACTGCGGAACCTTGGTATATCTTCTACTGCTGTCCAATGGTTTAACGATTATCTATCTGGTATAATGCAGAGAGTTAGAACTGGATAATCTGCGTAGAAGTCTAAAGAAGTCTAATTGAGGGTTCCACAAGAGTCAGTACTGCGACCCTTGCTGTTCAGCCTTTACCTGAATGCTCTTCCAGAGGCCTGTCCATGCAAAATAATTTTATACGCAGAAGACACGGTAACACTAAACAGTCAAACCCATATTGAGCCCCTGCAGGCTGAACTGCAGTCTACCTTCAATCATTTGGAGCAGTGGTTCTCATCTCGTTGGTTACTACTTAACGATAAAAAAACAAAAATGATGCTTCTTTTGAGCCCTCAGCTAAAGAAGAGGTCCCCCTTTTTGAAAGTCACCAACAACATATCAACATCCCCAGAACAGGTTCACTTCTTTAAATACTTAGGCATCACGATAGATGATACTCTCTCATATGTCCAGCACATAGACTTGGTGGTGAAGGAAGTGAACACCAAGTTGGGCATACTGTTTAGGCACAGAAAAAGTCTTACTCCGGATGCCCTCAGGCTTTCCGTTACTAGCTCCATACTGTCTATTGTTGACTATGGTCTAGTGGCGTATGGTGCAGCCTCTGACACAGCACTCAGTGGGGTAGGAACTTCATTAAATAAGGCATGCAGACTGCTGATCAATGCTGACTACTGTACCTCACACATATCTGTACACTCTATGAGCAAACCGGCATGCTTAATTTGAGAATCAGAATATTATATCAAACGTGCCTCCTAGGTCATAAAGCCATGCTCGGACAAACCCCACCTTGTATCTCTGAACTGATAAAGATAACCAACTCAAAGTATGCCATTAGGAAGAAGGAAATCAATCCTCTCTGTGTCCCATTTCATAGGACTACCCTTGGATGATGCTTTTCCTACCGGGCCCGGCTATGGCTTAATGAGATTCCTACAGCCACCCTCAACACTGCTAACCCTTGAGCCTTCAGATCTGAACTGAAGCAGATCCTGCTTAGCAATTGTACCTGTGCATGTCAGACCTAATCCTAGCTCACCTCCATGCCCGCCTTACTCCTGGGAACAAATGACTCTGCTTGAGCCCCCTACTCAGTCAGCACTGTCAGACTTCCTGGCTTCAAACTCTCAGCTTTATCCTCCACACTCCTCAGCCTGTCCTATCCCCACTGTATTCTCCGCTCCTATCCAAACTCTTTCCCTCCCCCACTCTCTTTCTCTCTTCCTTCCCTCTCTCTCCTTGTCACGCTCTCTCTCTCAAGCTCTCTTCCCCTTCTCTTCTATCTCTCTCACCCCCAATTTCAAATTCCATGCCAGTAACTCCTCCTCTTTCTCCATCTCTCTCTTCGTTCTCTCTCTCCTGCTCCTACACTCACCCACTCATGTCCTACTCCCCCCCCAAATTGCTTACTTGATAAGGTCCTACTTGGACTGCTCACCTTTCCTGTCTTATGTCTTCTACTATCATCCCCTTTACCTGCTAAAAATCTGAACTCCTCTCCTCCTGCATTATTGTAGCAAAGCACTTAAAAATGGAACCTATAACTGCAACAGCTATGTCTTACCTAAAATCAATTGTCTAATTTTTTTGTTCATTGTATCTATTGTCTGCATTTGTATTATTGTATTGTATACTTGACAAGGAACCTACCTTTATAAAAGAGTTCATACTCAAAGGTTGTTTCTGATTCATGAAATAAATAAATACATAAATATTTGAAGGTTTCACTCATGTCCCCCTTTCCCTTCTTTGTTCAACGGAGTATATGCTGAGGTCTCACAGCTGTTCCTTATATGATAGGTGGCTAAGTCCCTTTACCATTTTTGTCCCTGCCTCTGGACGTGCTTCACCCTATCCACATCCTTCTTGAGGTATGGCATCCAGAACTGGACCCCATACTCAAGGTGTGGCTTGACGAGCTGCCTATACAAGGGCATGATGACCTCCCTCTTCCTGCTAGTTATTCCCCCATGTGTACAACCCAGCATTCTACTGGCCCTTGCCACCACCTTCTCACATGCCTTTGCCACCTTGATATTCCGTGAAATGTACATGTCCAGGTCCCTTTCCAGCTCGTTAACCTCTAGGGCATACCCCGCCATAAGGTACTCCACTCTCTGGTTATTTCTGCCCAAGTGCATGATTCTGCATTTGTTTGTGTTGAAGGTCAGTTGTCAATCCTTAGACCATCCCTCCAGTTTCTACAACTCCCTGTGCATGCTGTCTACCCCCTAAGGTGTATCCACTCTATTACAGAACTTTGTGTCATCTGCAAACAGACACCCTCTTCTCTCTAGCCCCTCTGCTATGTCCTTTATAAATATTTTGAAAAGGAGTGACCCCAGCACCAATCCCTGGGGTACTCCACTAGTAACCCTACTCTCCTCCTAATGCACCCTATTAACTATTACCCTCTGCCTTCTGCCTTCCAGTCAGTTTTGCACCCACCTAACCACAAGCGGCCCCATTCCAGGGTTTCTCATTTTGTGCAGCAGCCCCCCCCCTCCCCCGTGTGGTACAGAATCGAATGTCTTTTTGAAGTCCAGATATGCAACATCCACAGACCCCCCCCCGATCTAGTACCCTGGAGACCAAGTCAGAGAACTCTATTGAGTTCGTTTGACATGACCTTTCCTTAGTGAACCCGTGTTGATGTCTGTCCTGTAGGCCATTGGCCTCAAGGTAGTTAGCAATTCTCTTTTTTAGCAGCCTCTCCATGACTTTGCCTACCACCTATGTTAAGCTTACCGGTCTGTAATTACCCGCCTCCTCCTTGTCCCCCCACATATGTAGGGACACCACATCCACTCTTCTCCAGTCATAAGGAATCTCCCCTGTCTCCAAGGATGCATTGAAGAGGCTGGTCAGAGGTTCTGCTAGCACTTTGCTAAGCTTCCTTAGTACCCTGTGGTGCACCTCATCAGGTCCCATCACTTTATCCACCCTTAGATCCTCTAGCTCCCTCAGGATCTCCTCCACCTGGAATGGACTGGAGTCAACCCCGCTTCCTACTTCCTTGTGTGTCTTGATCTCCCTGAACTCCCCTTCCTTTTCAACCATGAAGACTGAACAGAAATATATATTGAGTATCTTCGCCTTCCCACAGTCAACCTCCAGCAACTCCCCCTCCCTGTTTTGCAACCTAATTATCCCCTCCCTTGACTTCCTCCTCTTGCTCACATACTGGAAGAAGGTTTTATCCCCCTACTTGACTGTACTGGCTATTTTCTCCTCTGTTCTTGCCTTCACCCTCCTGACCTCCTTACCTACCTCCTTCTGCTTCTCCAGGTATGTAGCCCTATCCTCTTCCCTTTGTGTCCTTTTATACCTCCTAAATGCCTTCCTCTTTTCCCTGACCTTCTCTGCCACTTCCCCCATTAAACCAGAGTGGTTTCCTCTTCTTCCTATTTTTATTTACCGTCGTAACACAGAGGCTAGTGGCTTCCACTATTGCCCCCCTTATTTGACCCCACCTTTCCTCCACCCCCCTAAGTTTCCCCCACCCATGCTAAAGCCTGTTGAACACTTTCCCCCATTTTTTGAAAGTCCACATGCCTAAAATCCAACACCTTTACTTTGGGCCAGTAGACCTCAGCAGTTGTTTTAACTGTGAACCAGACTGTGCTATGGTCGCTTGTGCTCAGGTTTTCTAGTACAGATATCTCTCTAACCCATTCCCCATTTGTTAGGATTAGATCTAGGATCACCCCCTCCCTGGTTAGTTCCCTTACCAGCTGCTTCAGGAGAGCTCCCTGTAGGGAGTCCACGATATTCCTGCTGCTGGTGGATGTCGCTGATGGGGTGCCCCAGTTCACTTCTGGCAAACTGAAGTTCCCCATCAGCAGCACCTCACCCTTGTTTGCCATCCTCTGGATCTCCTCCATCATTGTCTTATCCATCACATCCTGCTGTGCTGGTGGCCTATATGTCACCCTGGCTCGTAAGACCTGTCCCTTCCCTGTGTCCAGCGACACCAGTAAAGCCTCAGCCCCCCCAACTTCCCTGTAATTCCGTAGCCTTTATGTGCTCTTTCACATAAAGGGCAATCCTCCCAATCCACCCTATCCTTCCTAAAAAGTGCATACCCCAGTATTACCATGTCCCAGTCCTGGCCCACATGACCCCACATGTCTGTGATACCCACGATGTCCAAGTCTGCCCCAGCCATGACTGCTATCAAGCTTGGGATCTTATTGCTCAGGCTTCTGGCATTTGTGCACATGGCTCTCCATTCACTAGGTCCCCAATGCTGTCCCCTGGTGTGTGCAGCCTTCCCTACTCCTCTCTTCTGGTTTCCACCATCCTGCGGGGGGGGGGCAGTGGCCCCCCATTTCTACTGCCCTGTGGCGTGGGTTTGTCCCTAACCCCCAATTAGTTTAAATTATAGTTTTGTTCTTTGAAGTCCCTAACTACAGCTTAGTACTGCTGTACTATCCAAATTTAGATGCAGTCCATCTGGGGCATATAGACTCTCATCCCCCCATGCTGTTCGTCAGTCCCCCACTAAGGCATATCCCATCTGTTCATACCAGTCCAACAGCCATTTGTTAAATTCCTCTATCCTCGATCTCCTCTCTGTGTGTGCTCTTGGAATGGATAGCACCTCCAAAAAAGCCCCAGAACTGAACCCCAGCCCACTGCAGTACCTAGCAAGTGCCCTGAATCGTGCCTGTACCTCCATCACACTATGGCCCGCAAGATCATTTGTTCCAAGGTGGAGCACAAGGTGTGTTTTGCCATCCTGCTGTCTCCAGACAGAGGGGATGTAATGAATGACCTCCACCACTGTCATACCTGGGAGATACTTAATCCAAATTGTATTGCTTCTGTCCCTCCTGCCCCCCCCAGCAAATTCCCTTTATTATCGAGTCCCCAACAACAACAACCTTACTCTCCATTACCTTTTGCTTGCTGTCTTCCTTGATCTTTTTTCCAGTTCCTTGCAATCCCTTTAATTCCCTGTTGCCTTTTCTGCCCTTGCCTTGTGCCCCCAGTACACAATTCCCCGTTCTCCATGCATGCCACCCCTCTCCCGCAGGCATTATCTTCCAAACCTCCTTCCCTTTCCCCTCCATCTGTTAGCTCTATCACACCCCCTTGCTCCTCCCTGTCCCTCACCCTATTTGACCTTACCAGTGCTCGGGTCACTCCCCCATCCTCATCCTGTTGTGGTCCCACCAAGCCTACTCTCACAGTTCCCCTCTCTCCCAAGGGTTTACCTTTTTTGAGGTGAGTGTGCCTGCCTATCCTTGACCTTACTCTTGACCTCCTTCTTGTCCCTTTGCAAGGGGACAACCCCCTCTCCCTGTCTACTGAGCCTTCCATCTTGCCTATATCACCTGCCCCCGAATCCTCCTCCACCCCAGTTTCTACCTTCTCACCCTCATTTAGCTGTGCTAGAGGAGCAAACCTGTTTTTATGCTCTGTGCCTACTGCCTCAGTTCCTCCAGATGATGCGCCTCCCCCTTCACTTCCTTGACTTGCAGGCTTTGGAACTCTGTTTCTTACAATCTGCCAGTGCCCTCGGCCCTTCTCATGCCCAGGACTGCATCTACCTGCATCTCCAGGAGCCCTCCTACCTCCCTCTCTTCCACCTCCTCCCCTGCTTGTGAATTGCTGTGTGAACTCTCCATCTGCCTCCTGACCCCACTTGCTTATTACAGTTTTGGTTCCTGGCCCCCATGCATCCCTCCAAATCTCCCCCTTCTGTCAGTGCCCTATCCTCTGTCTTCCTGTCCACCCCGCACCACTGCCCTACCTAGCGCCGATCTTAACCAACTCACCTCCTCCTTTAGTTGTGTCAGCTGCCTATACACAATGCAGCCCCCTTCTTCCAAGCCAAGGCTAGAACCATAGCTGTCCCACACCCAGTGCACTCTACCAAAGAAACCTGTCCTTGTAGTTCAGGGTCCATGCCATAGCCCCATTCCCATTCCCCTCCAATTTCCCCTCCACATTTGTTGCCCTTCCATGTTTCACTTAATCAACTAATACCTCAGAATAAGCACTCCTTACAAGACAGCCTGGGAGGCAATTCCCAATGAACAACATTAACGAATACCTTGGAAGCGTCTTGCTTCTGAACAACACATAAAGGCATATGCTCCTTGACTAGAATGCTATGTATAAGGAAATAACTTAGTTGACAAGTGAACACCTTGGCAGCTTATTTCCTACTGGTCAAATAATATCCACAATACCCCCTTCCCCCAAAGTCCCTTGCCAAGCACAGGTTCCCTGTCTGATCCGCTTTTTTATGTTAGGCAATCTTGCCAGCTGGTCTTCCCACAGTATCTCCTCCTGCTTCACTATGTCTGTAGCCCAGAGCTCCTCCTCTGCTTCTCATCCTGTCCCCAGCCTGTGACTTCTTTGTATGCTCGTCCCCTTTTGTGCATTTAATAGAGGTTGGGCCGCGGTGGGCGGGTTTGATGAAAATAGCTCCCTAGTGCAGTGATTACAGCTCCTGTGCACCTGTGTCTTTAGTGGCTGGGCTTGCGGCTATTTAGAGCCCAGCTGCCCAAGTCAAAAAACCCACCCTTGGGCCTGATTGGCTGCTATGCTGCCGATGTAGCGAGATATCCTCCAGGCACTGTCTCTTTGCCCTGTTGCAACCAATGAAAACACCTCCGCTGAATAGGCTTAAGAATTGGTGTAGTTCAGAGCTAGAAGTCTGACCCTTTGTCCTTCTGGCACACTCTCGTGGCCGCCAATGCAGCCAAAGAAACCTCTCATGCTGAAAGACACCACCACAGCTGTGTTCGATTTCCCCTGCTTCGTTGCCGCCAATGCAGCTGCCTCCCACTTGTCCCTTGGCTCCGATGTGGCAACACTCCTTAGGGATCCCCTTGCTTGCCACCAATTTTGGTAAGCTCCCCAGTGTGGTGATTACAACTCCTATACACCTGTGTCTTTAGTGGCTGGGCTTGTAGCTTTTTATAGCCCAGCCACCCAAGTCAAAAAGCCTGCCCTTGGGCCTGATTGACTGCTGTGCCACCGATGCAGTGAGCTGTCCTCCAGGCACTGTCCCTTTGCCACCGATGTGGCTGATGAAAACACCTCCACCAAATGGGCTTAAGAACTGGTGCAGCCCAGAGCTAGAAGTCTGGCCCTTTGTCCTTCTGTGCTCTCTCATGGCTGCTGATGCAGCTGAAGAAACCTCTGGCACTGAAAGCTGCTGCCATGGCTGTGTTCAGTTTCCCCTGCCTCCTTGCTGCTGATGTGGCTGCCTCCCGCTTGTCCCTGGCCGCCGATGTGGCAACACTCCTTGGGGATCCCCTTGCTTGCCACTGATTGCGGCAAGCTCCACAGTGTGGTGATTACAGCTCTTGTGCACCTGTGTCTTTAGCGCCTGGGCTTGTGCCTTTTTATAGCCCAGCCACCCAAGTCAAAAAGCCTGCCATCAGGCCTGATTGGCTGCTGTGCAACCGATGTGGCGAGATGTCCTCCAGGCACTGTCCCTGTGCCGCCAATGTGGCTGATGAAAACACCTCCACCAAACGGACTTAAGAACTGGTGCAGCCCAGAGCTAGAAGTCTGCACTTTTGTCCTCCTGGTGTTCTCTTGTGGCCACCGAATGCAGCCGAAGAAACCTCTGGTGCCGAAAGCCACTGCTGCAGCCGTGTTCAATTTCCCCTGCTTCCTTGCCGCTGATGCGGCTGCCTCCCGCTTGTCCCTGGCCATCGATGCAGTAACACTCCTCGCGGATCCCTTTGCTTGCTGCTGATTGCAGCAAGCTCCCCAGCTACCCAGTGTGGTGATTACAGCTCCTGTGCACCTGTCCTTGACTTTCTTGCTTTGGATATTGTTGTTTGGGTCTGGTTGTCCTGGCGAGCGGCACTGGTTTCAATCTCGTTTGATGCCTACCCCCTTCTAATGCCCATTTCCTTCATTACCCCTGCTATTTCAATGTCATTCCAATATGCAGTTACATTTCTTATGGCCCCTATGCCTACATCATTTATTGAATTAAGTTACTGTATATTGTAGTTTTAAACCAGAAAAACATACAAAATGGTTAGGAGACCAATACTGTACTAAGAAGGCCACAGTACTATTGATTATGAACACATATAGGTACAATCAATCGGCATCACAGCCAAAGATTTGGTACACATTTGTTTGCACAGTACTTGTTATACAAAGCACAACTTTGTTAGAATAATTAGTCAAGAATATCCATATAATATGTGTTCCGTCTATCACTGCCATTTGATGAACTCCTCAACCTTTCCTCAGTGCTATAAGACTCTGTCATAGCAGTTCTGAAATGCTATTATGCAACACCCAAGTACAGATAAATGGCAAGATAAAAAGTGGCATCTTGACACTAGCAAGATAGATAAAGTTTATCACTGATCACGCTCAGAAATTTATTTTCACATGTGAGATTCCATATGTCTTTTGAGTGAACAGGAGAGTAGTATGTAGTACTGAGCCAGTAAACAGAGTGGCACAGTTTACATTGTGTATTTTTTTTACATTACTTTTTGCCACAACCACATGAACACCTGTTGAATAAATCAAATATGGCATGTCCTGACCTAAGATATCATTCTTACCTTCATTTGATGGTATTGGTCTACTGCTATCTCACTCGTTGTTTTGTTACTTGTGAGATATCAACAAACCAATACCCTTTCATGAAGTTAAAAAATTAAGTAAGCCCATGTCATATTTCCTATTTCTCATGTACAACAGCACATATTTACTGCGGTGTTGTGAATCTGAACTCCAAATACCTGATAATCCTCAGGGGTAAGACTATGCAATTGTACCCAACTGGACTTTCAACCCTGAATCACTGATAACGGGTTCTTAAACAACTGACAACCTGATACATTTTCCAACAAGATTAGATAGAGTTAAAGGTTATATATATTGCAGCACTCTGCACCCTCATCATTTTTACTCAAAGGGCTGTGTTAAAGGTTATATATATTGCAGCACTCTGCACCCTCATCATTTTTACTCAAAGGGCTGTGTAGTACTGCACGTTCTCTGCGTTGGGAATTGTTTTGACTTGAAAATAAGCTGCAAATCCTTCATCGCTGCTTGAAGATGGTTTTGTGAAAAACATAATATCGTTGATCATGGAAAAATTTCTTCTACTTCTTCTAGGTACCTGTTCTGTTAATGTTACTGTTTGGTGTGCTAGTTTCCTGGCATGAAGTATTATAACTGTCTCAGTTTGCTCACTGTCACTGATTAAACCTTGGCAGTTTTGCAGATATTTTTTTTTCTTTTTTGAAATTAGCATATAAGAAAGGCAAACAGATGGAAAATCACTGTGCATAAATTCTGTAGCTAATAAAACATTCAGTAAAGAACACATAAAGAAAATAACCTGGCAGTTTCACAATTGTAAGAATGTTTTATCTATTTACTTTCATCAGCTCACATTAAGGATTCACATAACAGCGTAATATTAGAAATCTGGACAGAAACTTCACTTTCCTTTGGTTTATAATAAATTATCTCTGATTTTAGGTACAAAACTCTGACATTAACCACTCTGCATTTTCAGTAGAAAGAGCTCCTCAAGTGTTCTAATAATGAAAACATACTGTTCCACAGCATATTATTCATGGACAGAGAAGGAGCCAACAGTCATATTAAACTTTCAAAAACAGGAAAGAATTAAGGCGCATACCATTCAGTAATGCAAATGCTCTTATTTTTCCAACAGGTTTTGGAAGCCTTTGTATTTCAGCAACAGAGGTACAGTAGTTATTTATTTCATGCATTGAAAATATTTTTCAAAATTACGTCACCTGAGATGTAAAAAAAAAAATACATCAACTGGGACGGAATGTCTTCAAACTAGTAAGGCCCTGGTGCTAGCAACATTGAAAAAAACAAAACATTAACCTACTGTAAATCTTGTAAGATTAAAAAAAAAAGAAAAAGAAAGAAGCAATATTTAAGTACAAATATTTTTAAGAGGCCAGTCAGCAATTATGTTTTTCTTTTATTTTCATGAAGGAGGTTGTGTATGAATGGACACGCCATTTTCAAAATCATAAAATATTAAGAAGTGGACAACTCACTACAGAACCATTGAGATAAGCACTTACTGTTAATCCCCCACATCAGTTCTAACAAGCAGGGGTTCCCCTTTGCCTCGGAACAGGCAGTTGACCTGATTGAGATAAACTGAACTCTTATGTTTAGTTTTAGAATTTGCAGCCTCATACTACAGTATGTTAATAACCATATTGTGTGGTGGTTCAAAACTGTACAAACAAATGCTGCTTCACAAATGCAGAACTGCCAGTGTCCAGTAATGTGTGTAATATTGCAAAGCACCTTAAATAAAGACACCGTTTAGATAACAAAAGACTCCTCCAGCGTTATCCTTAAAGTGCTGATAGACTGTTTTTGCTCCTACTGGAATGTACAATAATTTTGGATTGGGTTTAATGATGTTCTTGACTTTTCCACCTTTTTTATAACAGGTGGTTATTTTTAAAATCGCATGCCAGATGGAAGGCCCTCTCTCTGTACATACAAATCACACAACACCACCTCACTGGACAATAACAGATTGTGAGGTTCTGTTGCATATATTGAACTGTAGATGTGTACAGCACATGGGTCGCCCCCCGGGTCACACCTGAGAATGAGCTTCAGCTAAAAGGGCCATTTAGGTTCAACAAATTGCAACTAGTTTAACTAACTAACTGCATGCTCAGTTTGGAGTGGATCTAGTCAGCCCTGCCGTTATATACTGAAATGTGGTCAAATAACTAGGGCTAGTATTAATCCACAAATTCTGGGATTGATTTATACAGAAATGGAAAAATGCAGTTTCATTTTGTCACAATAAATTTTATGAACAGCAGGCTGGCTTTACACAAATCTTAAAAGTTTTTTTCTTTTATGATGTACAGTACATAGTTAATATAGAGGTAATTAGATGTTGCTTATCTGCTGTCTCTGGGGTCAGAAGATTGGAAGGCCATGAGTTCTAGCCCCACATCAGGTACAGTACCTGAGGTAATACCCATAACTGACACTGTAGTGCAGTATGAGGATGGGGGGGCACTTTGTTACGGTGCTGTCTCTGAGATGAGATGTTAAACGAATGGGGGGCCCTTGTGCCCATCTCTGGTCACTATCCAGATGAATGTTAATGATCTCATGGCACTTACTGAAGCAGAGTAGAGGAGTTTTCACAGTGACCTGGTCAATATTCTCTTCCTTAATAAAATAAGTCCCACCGATTTTGCCTACATGTTCATCAGACCATGACTGGCCGCAGTGTCGTTAAGGCACAGGTCAGGATGTATAATAAGAAAACCAGGAGCAGTTTCAAAATTCACAAACAGCATTTTATTTTCTTAATAACAGCAAAATAGAAAAATAAAAAATTAAGTATAACTATGTACACAGGCAGTACAAACAGAGAAATGTAAGTTATTCTTCTGAGGGTATCTCTTAATTCCAAGTCTCAGTCTTTCACTCTCCTCATCTTTCTAGCAAAAGTATTGCTGCTCTTTTTGTATGTCTTTTGGAACTCATTAAGAGAGCCTGCTTCTAGCCAGCCAAGTGGCGCTGAGGGCTAAGGCGCTGGACGCCTTACCTCATGCCATGCTGGTTATCCATGTTTGGGAATGAGTATGGGCCTTTGGAGGTCAGCGGGGGGGGGGGGTGCCGAGCTGGATGGAGCTGATGAGAGGCAGCACTCCTCTCCAGGGAGGGAAGGTGGTATCCCTCGGCTCTTGCCTGCCTCACGGTGGAGGCTAGGGTGCAGTGCAGGCCAGAAGAAGTGCCAGGTGCTAGGCCTATGGGAGGGCAGAAGGGGCTATCACCGGTGCAGTAGTACACATGTGTGCCTCCACACACATGCATCTCTACTCCTGGGGCCCCAGGTAAAAAGAGGCAGAAAACTGGAGAAAATGGATCTGCGGGCTGCAGGATGATGCCTCACCCTCCGCAGGCTCCGCTCTTGGGCAGGACATAAGGTAAGTCCTGGCGATTCCAGGATGTCAGGGCTGGGGGGGGCAGTCGGGCTGAAGGGGGCACCGGTAGGAAGGCGATAAACTAATCATAAAAGAAAAGAGAGCCTGCTTCTCACAGAATGTTCTTATAAGTTTCGATGCAGGTGCAGCAAAAATAACATAGTGACCCAGAACTGATCTCCTGTTTCCAGTTCTGCAAAATGCTTAAAAACAGAACTAGGGTTAACCCTTTGAGTTCCAAATAGCTTCTTACAATCATTTCAGCAGTACAACATAGCTATATGCATTTTTAAACAAAGGGATCCCAGTATCAGTGATATTTCCAAATAAAGATTCACATATATTTTTAGACCCACTGATATGCAATGGGGAAGAAAAGATGAAACAGCAAGGGAAAGCAGAGAGGCAGCGACTGATATTGAAGTTTCTCCTTGAGTGTGAGTATGTTGGTTAAGGAATAAAGGGGCTCTATACAGGAGCCGGCATGCCTTGTTAATGGAAATTTGGATTTTGTTTAGAGTAGTGGCATTGGCTGCTTCATATACTGTGAGTCCATAGTCCACTAAGGACAGTACAGAGGAGGTGACTGCCAGGTGGAGGGCTTCGGGTGGCAGGCAGTACTTGTGTCTGTATAATAGACCAATGCATGCATTGGTGGCTGAGGTGAGTGTATTGATGTGAGAGTGAAATGAAAGGGTAGAGTGAAAAGTGATGCCCAGGTATTTGTAGGTGAGGACTTGGTCGAGTGGATGGAGTGAGCTGGAGAGGATCTGGAGGGGGGAGTCTTTGGCTTTGCTTTGGCGATGGGCAAAAGCATGGATTTTTTTTTTTTAATTTTTACGAAAAGTCGGCGGTCCATGAACCAGTTCTCAGTTTGACTGAAGGAGTGCTGGAGGGAGGACTGGAGTGCAGAGGGGTCAGAGTAGAAGGTGAAGAGGACCGCATTGTCAGCATAAAGAAGAACCCTGCCTGAACAGAATCTGGGCAGAGTGTTTAGATAAAGACTAAAGAGCAACGGGTCCAGGATGGATCCCTGGGGGACACCAGAGCATACAGGCTGGGTACTGGAGAGGGTGGTGTGAATTTTTACACATTGGGATCTTGAGGAAAGGAAGCTAGAGAACCAGGAGAGGGGTCCATGAGAGAAGTTGAGTTGGTGGAGTGTGTTCAGTAAGAGGGGATGTGAGACCATATCAAAGGCCTTGGAGAGGTCAACAAAAATAGCACCAGTGAGGTGGCCCTTGTCTAGGGCAGAGTGGAGGAAGTCAGAGAATTCTGTGAGGGCAGTGATCATGCTATGGGCAGATCGGAAGCCATGCTGCTCCCTGCATAGCAGGCCATGGGTGTCAAGGTACTCTGTGAGTTGATCAGACAGTAATTTTTTGAGAGCTTTGGAGAATGGAGGGAGGATGGAGATTGGTTGATAATTGTTGGGGGAGGAGCTATCCCCACCTTTCAGTATGGGGGTAATGACTGCTGTTTTCCAGGCAGTTGGGAACTGTCCAAAGACACAGAGAACGGTTGAGTAAGTCTGTGGGTGGGGCAAGGATGAAGTCGAGGACCATTCAAAGGAGTCTTGTGTCAAGGGGGTCGTGTGGGGGCTAGTGCCACTGAATGCTTTGGTTGAGTAAGGTTTGGATTCTTGCAGACTAATGACCCATAAGTGGAGTGGTGAGCAGTGTAGATTAGGCGCTGGAGAGGGTGGAGCTGGGTTGAAAAAGTTGCTAGGTAGGACTGCACTGAGATCAGAAAGGGCAGTGTTGAGGCAGTCAGCGATGCTTTTTGAGTCTGTGAAGGTGGTGCTGTTGATGTCGAGTTGGAACGGGGGTGGAGAGCAGGATTTCCCATTGAGTTCTTTTATATTGTCCTAGAACTTGTGGGCGCTCCCCCAGGAGGCAGCCAGAGAGGATCTGTAGCCCAAATATCTGGTTTCCTGCATGCCCAATGTGCAGTTGGTAGGATTAATTGTCAGATCTGCCTTTTTGATTGATTGGATAACTGCTCATAGGTGTTCCAGGTGGCTCTTCCAATCTGGACTGTACACCATGACATCATCCAGGTATGCAGCACATTAACCAGTGTGAGGTGATAAAATTACATTCATGTACCGCTGGAATGTAGCGGGTGCCTCATGTAAACCAAACGGCATGGTGGTGAACTGATAGAATCTTATAGGAGTGGCAAATGCAGTTTTGTCTCTGGATTCTTTACCTAGGGGGACTTGCCAGTAAACCTTGCTGAGATTGAGGGTACTGATATACTTGGCACCTCCCAGTCTGTCCACCAAATCATCTGTTTTGGGCAAAGGATAAGTCAAATTTTGACACTTGATTAAGTTTCCTCAAATCAAGACAGATTCTTACACCCCTTTCTTTTTTGTTTACAATCACCATTGGTGTGACCAAGCACTTCTCAACTCTTCTGTGATACCCACTTCTTTCATTTTTTGTATTTCCTTAACCACGTCAGCTCTTAACCACTCTGGTAATCTGTATGGCTTTTGTTTAATAGGGTGAGCATTCCTTGTCACTATTACGTACTCAACCCCTTGTGCTCGGCTTGTTACTGTGGTAAAAGTACTGTTAAATGTCTTTAGCAAGTTACACATTTCTGCAGTTTGTTGGGAGGTTAAGGAAACATTCATCTTTATAGCATCAGCAGTTACAATTTGTTCCAGTCTGTCATGAGCTACATCAATATCTTCTTTATAAGTTTCTGGTAAAACCAGCCACACAGCTTTTGGTGTTTTTTCAACCCATTTCTTGAGGAGGTTTGCATGGCGTATCTTAGTATGATTTTTCCTATCAGGGGACTCACTTTCATAGTTGACTGTGCCAGTATGTCTAAGAACTTTATAAGGCCGTTGCCACTTCATTAATAGTTTATTTTCTATTATAGGTAACAGTAGCTAGGCCATTTCACCTGGCTCAAAAACGTTTTCTTTCACCCCATGGTCATAATACACCTTCTATTGATTTTGAGCCTCTTCCAGATTACTATGGATGATTTCAACATATTTTGCCAGCTTCTTTCTCAGGGCACACATATGACATGTAATAGATCGTTTCTGATGGGGATTATCTCACCATGTTTCTTTTATTACATCTGGTGGCCCTCTAGGCGGTCTACCATACAGCATTTCAAATGGTGAAAAATCTGTTGATGCCTGTGGCACTTTTCTGTAAGCAAAAATCAAGTAAGGTAAGTATTGGTCCCACTATTTCCCTTCCCCTGTTACAAGCCTTTTTAGCCTGTGTTTTAGGGTTTGACTGAAACACCCAACAAGACCATCTGTCTGAGGGTGATAAGGGAAGGTTCTTATGGCAGTGATACCTAGTAGTCGGAACAGCTCCTTCAATAATGCAGCACCAAAATTAGTATTCTGATCAGTAATAATCTTTTTAGGTATGCCCACCCTGCTGAAAATGTTGTCAGACTCTGCTGCCACGTTTGGGGCTGTGCCAGTATGCATTGGAACTGTCACTGGGTATAGAGTAGCATAGTCACATACTACCAAAATTAATTGATTACCCTTTTTACTTTTGTCAAAGGGGCCTACCAGATTCATTGCAATTCTCTCAAAAAGCACATCTATTAGTATCCCATGTACAAGGCGACCACAATTGAGCGCTTTGAAAAAGGACGACTTAGTCATGGCGCCTGTGAACAAGGCTTCCTGGCAGGTGGGCAACCGGATAGGGGGTAGGTGAATATTTATTTATTTTTTTTAACAGGACAGACCCACTAAGCTGAAAACTTATTTACAGGTGTGATCTGTGAGCACAAGGAAGTTAAATGACTTGCTCAGGGTCACATAGTATGCAAGCAGGGGCTGTGGGATTCAAACACAGGTCTCCAGGTTTGCAGTTCAGAGCCTTAAACCACTGTGCTATACTGCCTCCTATGGGATGTCGCTATGTATACACATGCACAGGGGTGTGGGGAGGGACCACGCCGTGTGACGAGCAAAAGGGGAGGGAGGGTTTCTGGAGTGTAGTGTGGTGGTGGGCTGCTGAGCTGGTTGTGTGGCATGGTGGGTTGGTGGAAGGCTGGGGTTGGGATGGTGCCAGGTTCGGTTCTGGGCCTGCTGTTTTTTTTTTTTGTGCCGGGTTGTTTTTTTTTTTTTTAGTTTTGTACCCCCCCTCGACATGCATCCCCCTGGAGTTAAGAATCCTTTAGTAGGGAGATGTGGAGGACACCTGCATCTTGGGTGCCCTTTTGCTGTTTGCTGGGTGTACTTTGCCGGAATTCATTTTTACGGCGAACACTGCCCATACCGGTGATCGCCCAATACCGCGATTGCCGTTATCCCATGGAACCCATCTATCAAGGGTAGGGACACCAGGGGCACCTTGTCTTTTTTAGTCAATGGGGCTACTGTTTGACACTCAGCACAAGAACTGCAATAGGTAGCAACATCTTCATGAATTCCAGGCCAGTAAAATCTGAACAGCAATCTGGCAAGAGTGCGATCCCTCCCCGAGTGATCAACCATAGGATTATCATATGCTATCTGTAACAACTCAGATCTATACTTTTATGGCATAATCAATTGTTATATCTGGTACAGTGTCTGAAGTTTAACTCAAACTCATTTTTTTAAACATATGTTCACCCTGTTTTGGTTTTACCCTCAGCTGCTTAAAATAACCCTGGAGAGAAACATCATTAGCTTGTTCTGAAAGAAAATCACAATCAGTGAGCTGTTTAGTTTCAGCATTTTCATATGTTAACCCCTTATGTCCATCAACCTTTTGTTGCCACTGTTTCTTCAGGTGTCATCTTTCTTTCCTGGACTTCCAGATCTTGAAGCTGTGCTCAAACAAGTCCGAATTAAAATCAGTGAAAGGAAAAGTCTCCATCATCTGAGATTTTCTTTGCCTGAGTTCTCATCACCAAAGCTGCTGAAACATCAGTATTAACTTCCTCTTTGATTAACTCAATAAATCTTGGAAGGTCACTGAAACATTGAAGTTGACAGCAAATAAGGACCACAAGGCCCATCCAGTCTGCCCATTTCTTTTTCTACCTTATGAATGTGCCATCGGCCTTTGATCTGTCAATGGCGTATCTATTCATACTCATCTGTATTGCTCCCTTATGCCTATCCCATGCCTGGCTGAAGCCCTGCACTGTATTCATAACCATCACTTCCTGAGGTAGGCCGTTCCATGCATTCACCACCCTTTCTGTGAAAATAACTTCCTCACATTACCCCTTAATCGGCCTCCCTCTAAGCTCATGCTGTGTCCTCTTGTCCTGCTGTTTTCTTATATTGAAACATGTTAGACTCTTTCACCTTGTTAATGCTCTTAAAGTGTGTGAATGTTTCGGTCATATCACCTCTCTCCCTCCTTTGCTCTAGGGTATACATATATTGAGCTCTGTTAATCCGTCCTCATATGTTTTCTGATGCAGTCCCTGCACCATTTTGGTTGCCCTTCTCTGGACTGCCTCAATTTGGTTAATGTCTTTGTGAAGGTGAGGCCTCCAGTACTGCACGCAGTACTCCAGATGGGGCCTAACTAGTATCTTGTAAAGATAGATTATTACCTCCCTCTTCCAACTTGTGATGCCTCTACTAATACGCCCCAACATTCCCTAGCCTTACCTACTGCTTTAGTGGTCTACTTGGATGATTTCGGGTCATCAGTGATGATGATGCATAAGTCTCTTTCTTCCCTTGTGACTGCCAGCAACTTTCCTCCTAGCCTATAGGTGGCTTCAGGATTTCTTTTCCCTGTGTGCATGATCTTGCACTTCTTTGCATTAAACCCCAGTTGCCACTCTTCTGACCATTTTGCTAGTTTATCCAGATATCGTCTCATTCTGCCCACCCCATCTGGATCATCTACTCTGTTGCAGATCTTGGTGCCATCTGCAAACAGACAAACCTTACCCTCCAGTCCATCTTCAATGTCACTGATGAAAATATTGAAGAGGACTGGCCCCAGGACTGATCCCTGAGGTACCCCACTTATGACTTGCATCTCTTCTGACTGTATACCATTTACCACCACTCTCTGTTTTCTGCCCGTCAACCAGTTTGCCACCCAGTTGACCAACTTCTGACCCACCCCGAGCCTACCCAGCTTATTAATCAATCTTCTATGTGGAACAGTATTGAAAGCTTTGCTGAAGTCAAGGTAGGCGACATCAACTGCTCCCCCTTGGCCCACCGCTCTGGTTACTCAGTCCAAGAAATCTATGAGATTAGTTTGACAGGACCTTCCATTTATAAACCCATGCTGTCTTGGATCCTGTGCTCCTATGGATTCCAGGTGTTGCACTATCCTTTCCTTAAGGAGTGCCTCCATAATATTGCCCTCTACTGAGGTAAGACTGACTGGTCTGTAGTTCCCTGCCTCCTCCCTGCTACCACTCTTGTGGAGCAAGATCACATGAGCCCTTCTCCAGTCTTCTGGGATCTCTCCTGTGCTCAGAGACTCACTAAACAGTTCTGATAATGGCTCTGCTAGCTCTACCCTTAGCTCTTTTAGTACCCTGGATTGTATGCCATCAGGTCCCATTGCCTTGTCCACCCTGAGCTTATTGAGCTCTTGTAGGACCCTTTCTTTTGTGAAGGGACTGTTGCACCTCCCCCGTGTCCATGGTGCTGAGCTGTGGGCCCTGCCCTACCTTCTCTTCAGTAAAAACTGAGCAGAAGTATCTATTTAGGATAGATGCTTTTACATGGTCCTCCTCTTCACATGCCCCCTTATCCCCTTTGATCTTAGCAATACCCCCTCTGGACTTTTTCCTTTCACTAATGTATCTATGGAAAGTCTTGTCACTTTCTTTTACTGTTTGTGCTAGTGTTTCCTTGGTTCGGGTCTTTGCCTGCCTTACTGCCTTCCCTGCTTCCCTTAGGGAAGTTTGGTGCCTCCCTATCTTCATCCTGCTGTGTTCCCTTATATTTCCTGAAGGCCAGCCTTTTGGCTCTGACCTTTCTGCTACTGGTTTTGAGAACCAAAGTGGTTTCCTTTTTCTTTTGCACTTTCTTTTCTCTGTAACAGGGATGTTGCTTCAAGTACTGCATTCTTAATTCTTGCCCACTTTGCCTGTACCCCCTCACCTGTATTTCTTTTTGCCAGGGCTAACTTAACTCTGTTGGCCATCTTATCAAAATCAGTTCCTCTGAAGTCCCATTATTTTGCCTTGGAATGGGATGATTTAGTTCTAGTGGCCAAATTGAACCATACCATGTGATGGTCACCGACCCCCAGGTGACCTCCTACCTGGAGATCTGAGATCCTTTCCCTGTTAGTCAGTACTAGATCTAGGATAGCCCTGTCTCTTGTGAGTTGTTGTACCAGTTTGAGGCCCTCCCCCTGCAGGGAATCCACCATGTGTCTAGTTCTGGCAGATGTTCCTGCTGGTATTGACCAATCTGTATCTGGCATGTTGAAGTCTCCCATTATCAGAACCTCCCCTTTAGCTGTCATGTTTTGTATATCTTCTAACCGTAATGTGTCTATGTCCTCCCCCTAGTCTGGAGTCCTATACACAACCCCAGTTCATATGGCTGTCCCATTTTCTGTTTCCAGGATGACCCACAGTTCTTCTGGCTCCTTATGTGTATTCTGAATTTCTGTAGCTTTGATATTTTCATTGACATAAAGGGCCATGCCACCCCATGCTTTTTGCACCTCGGTCTCTTCTGAACAGTACTGAAGTCTCCCAAGTGTGGTTACTGGTAAACCATGTCTTGCTTATGGCTGCTATTTCCAGTTTAGCCTCTGTCATTATTGTCTGCAGGTCTGGGATCTTGTTTCCCAGACTGTGAGCATTTGTGTATATGATTTTCCATTGGCCAGACTTCAGAGTGTTAGTTGTTGGGTGATGTCTGGTGTTTCCGCTGTGTGTCGTATGGGGAGCCGGACCTTTTTCCTTACCTGGTGATGCAAATGAACTACAAACAAGCTGAACACCTGTTTGACCGCTGAGTGGGGAAGGGTGTTCTTCCTATTCAACGTATGGGATGCTGCACCCTTCTCCCCATTTGCTAGTTTAAATATTTTGCAAGGACATCAAACTTCTGCCCCAATGCACTGACTCCCTCCTTAGTCAGATGCAGTCCATCAAATTTAAAGAACTTTCGCTCCCAAAACTGTTGCCAGTTCCCTACAAATTTGTGTCCTTTTTCCCTGGCACCAGCCCTTGAGCCACATGTATAGCTCCCCTATCTCCCCTTCTCTGACCTTCTGTCCCCCCAAGACTGGCAGGATCACAGAGAAGGAGATGCCGGATGAAATGGATGATAGTTTTTCACCGAGCCTGATCAGGTGTTCCTTGGTCTCTACAACTGACCGGATGGCGAGATCATTAGACCCTATGTGTACCAGGACGTCAAAGTTTTCTCCTGCTTCCTGAACAATTTTAGCAATGCAGTCAGTGTCTCTCCATGCTAATATACCTGGGAGACATCTGACAATTACCCCTGGCTGGAGATAGGTATCAACTCCCAGAATCATGGAGTCTCCTATGATCAGAAGTTTTTTTGGATTTCCTTTTTGCTTTTTTTATTTTGGTTCTGTTTTGGGTGAGTTTTGTTGTGCTAGCTTCTGTGCTGCAGTGTCCTCTGCCCCTTTGTTTGATTTTGGAAATAGAGGCAGATACTGTACCTGTTTGTAGTTTTTATATGGTTTGTGGAGGTGATACGTTGGAGAGCACCGAGTGATGGGGCACCTGATTTGCCTCTCCTAACCACCTGCCAACCTCCTGGACCAACTACCCTCTGTGGGTGAGGTGCTTCTGTTGGATGTTGGGGAAGTGGTGGGTGGTTCTTATAATATATTTCCTCTTGAATAAGCAATTTGAGGCACACAATCCCTGTCCATGCTGCCTAGAGCTGAGCCCTTAGCTCTCCAATGGCCCAGCATATAGGACAGTGTCCCAAATCCTGTAAAACTGCCCTTCTGAAAAGTGTTCTGCAGTACCTGCAGTTAATGATACCCATTCCAGATAAGTTGCTGGGTTTATAATCTGGTAGGATGGTCCAATAAGTACAGGTAATTTAGGCAATACCCCACTTTCATCTGGTGCGACACCCCATTAATAGTCAGTCACTTGGCTGGTGGGCTAGTATTGAGTGTCCCCGTGGAGGCAGATGACACCAGTACCTGGTCCTTTTGGACATTGTTTTCCCAGCACTTCAATATGCACTAGGGTCTGTCTGCTTCCCAAATCTGTAAGTCCCTTCACAGTCTTATCTACCACCATCACATATGTTAAGTACTTGTCCCAATTTGCTAAGGACAATTCTGCTCCATTGTCTCTCTTCTTACTATGACAATTTCTTGCAATATGATCTGGCTTATTACAGTTATAGCAAATAAAGTCTTTGGGTGCAAATTTGTTACCCCCACCGAAGTTCTTATCAGACTTGGCGTTGAAATGGGAAAAAGAGTGTCTTACCAGTGTTTGGCTATTACCTCGCTGCTATGGCGTCTGTCTGGCCATTTGGAAGTCTTCAGTCAAAGAAACAGCCTTTTTGCCACTTTCTGGTTGGTGTTCTTTTCCCCAAAGATGTACGTCTGTGGGTAGAAAGTTGATGAACTGCTCCATTACAAATGTTTCGATGATCTCTGGGAGTGTTTTGCCCTCTGGTTGGAGCCATTTCATAAGGAGTTCTCTGAGTCGGGTGAAGGCTTCTCGAGGATTGTTGACTAAGTTGTACTGCTGAGACAGAAATCTCTGCCTGTAGGTGTCTCCTGAGATGTCATATCTTTTAAGGACCTCTCTTTTCACCAGGTCATAGTTTTCAGACTGTGCAGTGTCCATATTGCTGTAGGCAAGTTGGGCTTTCCCTGTCAGGTAAAGTACCAGTTTGATTGCCCATTTGCTGCTTTGGCCACTGGCAGGCTGCAGCAACCCTTTCAAAGGTTGCCAGGTATGCTTCAGTATCATCCGAGGGACACACCTTTGTCAGTTTAAGGTCTTTTAAGTTGTTGGTGTTTTGCTGCTCTACTGGACCTGTTCCAGAACCTCCAGCTTTGATAGCTTGCAAGGCATCCAGCCATCACTGCTCCAGTTACTGCATCTCTCCTTTTCTTTGCTGCTTCAGTCACTGCATCTCTTCTTTTCTCCACTGCTCCTCTTATTTTCACTGCTGCTCCTGTTGCTGCATCTCTTCTTTTCTCTGTTTCTCCACCTCATGTTGTTGTATAGCCCACCATTTGAAAAAGGTAGTCAGGCTTTCTGGTTCTTCCACTGCCTGCTCTTTTTTTTCCCCATGACTGGTGCTGGCTGTACAGTCTCAGTTTGGACTTTTGTTTCTGCTTCTGGTTTGGCTGCCATTGTTCTCGTAATCACTCCTGGACTTGCTGCTGCAGAATCCGTACCTTTCTTCTATACTTCCTTGGTACTAAATCTAGTACCCACTCACAAAACTCCTGACTTAGAGTATGCATTGTGTAAATCCCACTTAGGCTGACACCATCTGTCATCTAGACACAGGTCAGGAAGCACAGGAAAACCAGGAGCAGTTTCAAAATTCACAAATAGTGTTTTATTTTTCTCAATAACACA
Source organism: Neoceratodus forsteri (assembly GCA_016271365.2). Lineage (NCBI taxonomy): Eukaryota > Metazoa > Chordata > Ceratodontiformes > Ceratodontidae > Neoceratodus > Neoceratodus forsteri. Next base: position 1,777,443,887 of record CM057456.1, on the reverse strand, counting down.
AAAATAAAAAAAGTATTCAGTATAACTATTTACACAGGCAGTAGAAACAGAGAAAACCAAGTTCTTCTTCTGAGAGTATCTCTTAATTCCAAGTTTCAGTCTCTCACTCTCCTTGTCTTTCTAGCAAAAATATTGCTGCTCTTTTTATAAGTCTTTGGGAACTTGTTAGAAGAGCCTGCTTCTCACAGAATGTTCTTGTAAGTTTTGATGCAGGTGCAGCAAAAAGAACATAGTGACCCAGAACTGACCTCTTGTTTACAGCTCTACAAAAAGGCTTAAAAAACTGCATTTTGGGTTAACTCCTTGAGTTCCAAATAGCTTTTTGCAGTCATTTCAACTGTACAACATAACCATATGCATTTTTAAACAAAGGGATCCCAGTATCAGTGACATTTCCACATAAAGATTCACATATATTTTTGTACCTGCAGATATACAAGGGGGAAGAAAATACAAAACAGCAAGGTAAGGTGGAGTGATAGCAAGAGGCAAAGAATTGCAAAACCATCAGAGTGATCAGATCCTAGGTCTCACAAGAAAATCTGGTTGTGCAACCAGACAGAGAAGAGACAGAAAAGAAGAGGATAGAACAGACCTTTGCATTTAATCTCTTTCTGCATAAAAATAGGGCAGGACCTGTCCTTTATTCAACCCTGTCACACACAGTCGTAGAGAATGTTGGAACCTTTCCTGCTAATTTATAATGAAAGTTCACTAATCTGTCATAAGAAAGACTTTGTTGAAAGAAAAACATCAAATTTAACAAACCTGTTGGGGAGAACAGAAACATGTGTGTTTAATATGTGCCAGACACAACAGAGGATTTGAACAAGTAACATCAAATTTACTGTAATGCAATTATGTAGTGAATTCTGTTGTGTGGTACTAGTTCCAAATTGCAGAGTACTGTAAAACTGTGTAGGATGACCTTAAAAGGATGGTTCAGCTCAAAGATGTATTCTTTTGCACAAAGACCAGATAAAATAAACAGAGATATGTGATTTTAAGAATATCGAGTGGAAAACATATAGTATTGTCATGCAAAGTTTGTCTGCATCCACCCAATTTTACCATATCATATCCCAGGTTAAACAAACTCTGGCCAGAGCCAGTATGGCTGCAGCCGAGATTGCCAGTGTAATACGACACAGTCTGCAGTGTCCAGGATGGTCACTGGAGTTCTCTGTGTATGTGTGAAGACTCATGCATGTGCACTGAACTCCGATGGCATGGCGGCATAGCCTACCATGTCCAAGATGGCCACCAGAGTTCCCTGCACATGCATGAGGACTCGCGCATGCACACTGGGCTGCATCGGCTATCTTGGATATGGTGGACTGTGCTGCCATGCTGCCGGAGTTCAGTGCACATGTGAGAGTCTTCACACATGCACAGAGAATTCTGGTGGACATCTTGGACACGGTGGCCAATGCCATGTTCCAGAGGACAAAATAATGTGGTGAACATGCAGTGATTGTCATTCACCTCCACTATATACAAGTCCATCTGATATCCGATAAGCCCCTTTTACTCTATTGTGCTTGCAAGACATCTGCAGGGCTATGCCTACTGCAGCTGTAAAAATCAACTTTGGAAACTGAAGCAATCTGATTGGTCATTAGGATTCAAAAGGTACTGCATACAATTATTCTAGTACAATTTCACATCTCGACTCCCCATAACCAAGTCACTAACTTTTTGATATTTTTTTTTCTTTCAATGGTCATTTTATAAATGCATTAGCAAACTGCAAGATTTACATTCATACTGAGATATACAGACCTCTTGGGTGGTAGAAGATAATCGTCTTTGCCTCACAATGCATCCAAGATGCCTGCATATCCCAGTACAAATATGCAGTCTGTCATGTGCTATTGCCTGCGTGATCCTGCCCCTGTTCTTCATCCCCATCAAAATAAAGGGTGTAAGTCTGACCTTTTTAGGGATGATCCTGTTCTCTACATTTTTTCAGGCTGACTTGAACATAAAACTGTGGGTATCCCAGGCAAACTAAATATGAAGTGAGAGTTTCTCTTTCTGTGAAACATAAAAGTTCATTATCAGTCACTTTTGGTGAGGTCATAACCCATTGAGGTTCTGCTGTATTTCAGTTTGTCCATGCTTGGCATTGGGTCAGCCCCTAGAATTAGACAGTATCAGCTGGGAACCATGCCATGTTGCACACGTGTCCTCTAAAGCTGATGCTAATGGCTGAGCCTGCTCCTGACATTTAGTTGCCACGTATGACTATTACAAAATAGCAGTATCAAGTCATCATCTGAAGAAACACTAGATTTAAAGGACAATAGTTTCAGAAGGAGTGCTTAAAGAGCCCCTGACACTACTGGCAAGCTTTGAAAAATGTAAAATTTAGATACTATTCAGTTTGTATTTTCTTATGTTAAGTCAATGGAAGGGGCCTAAGTGTAGACTTTGTGATACTGGAAATGTGGCTTATGACTAACCACCTTGTTCTAAACACCAAGTGACAGCCAATGCTACTTTGATTTAGAAAACTAGGTAAAAATAGAACAGAGTCCCTCAGAATTGTAACTGCCAAGGGCACTAGACCTGAGGTAGCTAACAACACAAAGTATCTAAGCATTTTAATTGACCAAGAGCTTTCCTTCGGGCCCTAAGTAGAACATGCTACTTGGTTAGTCTCTCAAAAATTAGCTCTAGTGTACCGGCTCAATGCCTACCTCACACATGAGGCCCACCATTCAAATACTTGCTCACTATTACTTCCGCTTCTTTACAGAGCTCCAATTCTCTCCACCCTCAGGGAAGCTGAGCTCAGCAAACTCAGACAACTCTATCATAGGGTAGGCAGGTTTGCAACATGTGCTGATACCAAAGAGCACCACTGTGGTATCCTTGCTTCCTATGATTGGCCCATCCTTGAAGAGAGATTGAAATACCCCATGCTTTGCCTAACATTCAAAATCCTATGTGACTACTTCCTTAGCTTCAAGGGCATAGTGGTACAAAACCTACACAAGAGAAACCTGCATTCCTCTGCTCAGCCTCTCCTGGAAGCTCCAGGAGCCAAGACCTTAACAGGACAGCGATCTTTCCCACACAAAGCTTCTTGGCTCTGGAACAAATTCCCTTTCTCTATCCAGGGGAGCACTTCACTAGAGTCCTTCAAAGGTCTAATCAAGAAGTATTTCCCTTCCAGCAGTGTGCACTTGTACTCACTGAGCATTTGGTGTGATGGCTTTCTTCACCTTCATTCCTTTCCCCTCACTCTTATGAGCCCAATTTGTACCTTACACTAGAACTGTATTATTTCATTGTGGCACTTTGAATTTCATGTGGTGCATTGTACAACTGTATGTATCTCAGTTAATTGCAGTGTTATTGTCATGTCACTTGTTTACTTGTTCATTACTGCAGAACTGAACATTGTGTTCCATGTATGATCAAACTGTTCTCCCTGTTAATTGTAACTAACTCTGGGTTGCTCCGAAAAAGGGACATCTGTCTCAGTAAGCCAATCTGGTTAACAAAATCCAATAAATAAATAAATTAATATTTCATATATGTAATTTTCTGCAATTCTCCCCCCTTTTTCTTTATTATGACATACAGTTACAAGAAAAAAAGGATCACTGTCCCCTAGACCTCATCTGCTCTGGGTTCTTGTCCACATCTGACTTCATAATCCACTAGTCATGACACCATATTCATCTCCACAGCAATAGATTGTAATATCATAAACAGAAATGTGATGCCAGGTGTAGATAAGCAGACAGACCAGATAGGGTAGAGATCCTGTTTTTATGAAAATGTCCTTAGTAAAAAAAAGAAATAAGGATGAGAATTACAGAAAAAATTGGAAATTGAAGCTGAAAGGTGTTTTCAGTATTACATTTTTTTCAAAGCTGCCCCATTTTCATCAGGGTCTCTTTAAAGAGAAGCCCCCTACCTTCACTGGAAGGGTATACTGTTATTCATAACTTAGGTGATAACACAGGTCACAAGTAAAATGGGTCTAGTGGTTTCTGCTCAGTTTTCAGTAGACAATAGTTTTAGATCCTCATGTCTTCATGCAGAAGTCAATACAGTTCAACATTGGAAAGATACCCTGGCAAGATTCAGAAAGGACAAAAAGGACGTATCAATGATGGATTGGTGAGCGAGTGGGCTCTCCAGATTGCTTCCTGCACCTGGGAGTTCTGTAAGTGCTTGCAGGAGACTGTGTCATGCTCCTTGAAGCTAACTGCATATGCAGGCCTGATGTCAGTCAGCCTTTCTGTCTGATAGTTGGATATTTTTCTTCCCTCTGGGTTTGCCACACTGAGGGTTGGGGTGATTGTTGTGAGGACTTACAGGTGGCTACAGGGGAAGATGGACCTGCCAGAATCCCTGCAATAGAATAATGGAGAATGGGGATGAAATGTGCTGTGAACGGGAGGGAGAACTGGTGTTGAATGGGGAAAAAAGATCAATAAACAAATTGTAGAAAGTACAGTGACCTTTTCCGGTTGCTATTTTCCACTTAAAGAATCATTGCTTGAAGTGAATTTGGCACATTTGAGAATACTTTGAAAAATAAAAGATTTAGACATAGTTCAGCTTATATTTCATATATTGTCTGCATTTATCGTCCCTTTGTTCTTCATCACTAGGAAACAGAATCCTCGCCCTCTGGAGTTCATTTGCTTCTGCTGGTTAATTTGTTCCTGAGGTCATAATCCTCTGTTGGTGACATCACAGTCTGCTGCCTTGGAAAGGATTATGATGTCACAAATGGAGGGTAATTACATCAACAAAGGCATAAGCAGCAGGAGTATATCATCTATAGGGGACGATGACCCTGTTTCCATGTAAATGAACCTAATACTGAAGAATAAATGGAAAAGCATTACAGCAGATCTATGAAATATAGTAGTGTACAGAATTTTCAGATTTCAGCATAATGAAATTTTGTAGAATTTCATGAAATTCCACTGAATTTCATTGGAAGTGGAATGGCAGAATTCCACAGTGAAATAATGCTGAAAGTTTTTTCTTCTACCTTTCCACAGAATTACATTCTGCTGATCTCAATATAGTCCATGGGAATGGTCATAGAATGTTTTTCTAAGAGAAAATGTTGTTCCACAGAATATAATTCCATGAGCCTCAGCAGGTGGAACTCTGCAGAATGACCAGTGAAATGCTGGTGGAAATTCCTCCAGCAGAATGGTCATTCAGTGCTATTTCTGCCCGGCAGAATTCCACATTTCACACGGCACTAGTAAAATATAAGATTGTGTTCAAGTAGTATGCTTTTCCAAGTTTTCCCAAAAGTGACAACCCCCTTTAAAGTGGTACTTCCAAAAAGCAGGTCCATATCAGTTTTGCTGAGACTGGACCCCTTCCTTTTGTTATTGACATGTTGTGCTAATTTTGGCATGATCGCACAACCTTAACAAACTTTAAGATGTGTAATTGAATATACAGTATTTTACATGGGGGAAATGTGGCCATCAATGTTCAATGGAACCACAGAAACATAGAATTTGTGAGCAGAAAAGGACCGCTTGGCCCACCGAGTCTGCCTAGATGTTCACTGCCTAATTTGCCTCCACAGACCCAATATGGTCTCTGATGACCTTTACACCTCTCTATCTCTTTCTAATATACCCCATGTCTATCCCATGCAGGCTTAAAGCTTCTCACGGTTTTAGCCTCCAGCACTTCCATTGGCAGTCTGTTCCAGGTGTCTACCACCCTTTCAGTGAAGAAATATTTCATCACATCTCTCTTGAACTCCACCCTCCAAAACTTTATCACATGCCCCCTGGTCAATGGAAACATACATTTGTTTTATAGATAGTTTCTTCTTGGGATATTGGTTTTCTGCCTTGTCTGCTCTCATAGCTTCTAATCAGAGAGTTCATTAGGATTATTTACCTTCACAGGGTTAAAGATTAGCAACCACATTTCCTTTGCCCACATCATGAAAGGATGACAGTCTGATGACAACAAAACTGGTATGGGTCCACTTGATTACACTGATGCTTTAAAAGGATACAGTCCACCCCCCAGAAACATTTCAACCCTTTCAACTAATGATATGGGTGGTGAATGGCTAACTGTCAGGAAACAAAAATTACACAGTGGTTCTCAAGCCTCAAATCCTGGTGACCTCAAAGGACCTCAGTGTGCATCAGCCAGAACATGACTGGTGGCCTCATTCCTTATTTTATCACCCCCAACCCGCATTAAACCCCATCTCTCCTGATATTACTCATTTCTTTTAACACATTATGCAATATATTAAGTCTGATGTATTTTCACTTGAAATGTATTTTATTTATTTAAAAATGGGTAACTGGGAAAGATGCACTGAGCTGGAGCTAGTTTCCAGGTATGATCCCGGGGAGGGCGGAAGAGGGAGTACAGAACTAAAATTTACATTACAAAATTAAACATGGTACAAAAACAATACATTGTACCAAAACAATACATGGCACAAAAAGAGCAGACAATAAACTTTACATAGCATGAGCAGTATAGCTAGCTAGTGAACATACTGAATGGGGGAGTGAACAAGTGTAGGGTATTCACAACTGGGAGAAACAGAGACAAAGTGTGGACAGGTTACAGTCAATCACAGACTTAGGACTAACAAGGTATACTTTGGGGGGGGGGCCAGCCAGGCAAGAAGGAAGCTATGGGGGTAGCAACAAGGAGCTTGGGCAGGGAAACAAGTGCAGGAGGGCTGAACAGAGAGCTTTAGCTGATGTTTAAAAGAGAAAAGGGAGAGGGACATCCATAGAGGAGAAGGAAGCTGATTCCAGATTGCGGGGAGGTGGTAGGAGAAGGCAGATTGTTCGGCTCTGGAATGCACCTGAGGGATTGAGAAGGTGCAAGAGTCTTTGGAGTGGAGAGGATAGTTGGATGCACTGGCAGGTAAGAGGAGGGAGGATAGTAAGAAAGGAGACTGTTAAGCCAATACTTAGCTATGGAGAACACGCTGTGCAGTTGGCAGCAAAGGGGGAGAGGAAGGATGGAGTGTGCAGAGTATAATGATCAGTGGTGAATTAGGAGAGGAAGATTGGTGATGAAACAACAGAAGGTATTGCACGAGGTGTGAAGCTTGGTGAGTGAGGAGGAGGGAGCTGAGCTGCAGACCACATCTGCATAGTCAAATAAGGGAAGAATCAGCTTTGTGCCAGGCTTGCGGCATGCTGGGAAGGTGAGACAGTCCTTGGATAGATATAAGGCCCCGAGTTTAGGGGGGAGTTTGGTGTACAGGACATCAGTGCACTGCAAGAAGTCCAGCTTTGGGTGTTTGAAAACAGATGCAGATTCCAATTCGGTGCCTTTGAGGGTGTGGAAAGTTGGGGGGTGCTGGAGTGTAGCTAGCTTCTGAGAGGAGCCAAACGTCATAGATACAGTCACTCTCCTATGTTTATTTGAAAGGCAATAAATTCTCCATTTCATTACCTTTGTAACTGGAGCTCTGATGAGCTTGGGGGCCACAGAAATAGTGTTGGTGGCTGCATGTGACCATGGTGGCCTCATTTGAGAAACACTGGATTAAAGTGCCACCCACTAGGGTGACATGCTCTTTGATAAAGATGCCATGGTGACAAATTGGAGTAACTTGGATTACACTGTGTTATTGTAGTATCCTGCAAGACATCACTGGCAGAAACTATTCTGAGAACACTTCATGCTGGTGGGAAGAACTGTATATCTAGAGGGAGAGATGTCAGGATGCACAGCAATAGCATGTGGGTTGCCACAGGATTCAGTACTGGGTCCCACACTATTTAACATGTTTAGCTGTAGATGTTTAAGTGCCTTAAGTAGAACCTCTTTTTTATTCAGTCTATTTTCTGATATTTCTGATGTTCTTCATTAATCCCTTCCCCCAACTCATTTCAGGCTTACCTGCCCATGGGGATCCTGTCATGACCAAAGTCAATCCATCCAGTGCTGTGTTCATGCCACTTGGGATGCGGGGGTCAGTTACTTAGCTGCAGGTGATGTTACCTGTTGCATCGAGCAGCCACACTTTTTCCTCCTCTTGTGTGCTAATACCACTATATGTTGAATGGCACAGACCAGAATAGATGGATATTCACCACAGGGCTTCAGACTGAACCATTGGCAGCCTCCAGCAGAATATCCTAAGCATATAGTGTTCTCTGTTTTTTTTTTCATTATTATTATTTTTCTCCTCTGTGCTGTATACATCTCTCTGTTTCTCTGGCTAGCTACCTGTTCTACATACCAAGGTATTTTTGTGTATAATGGGAAAACAAAATATTCCAGTACCTGAAATTAATTTGTACTTGATATTTTTATTGTATTATTTGGGATTGATTTAATGGATAAACTATGTTTTTTACATTTATGAACTGATGTGCCTTGCACTAGTTAAAATAGCAAAATGTAAATAATTAGCAATATCACAACATACCAACATAATAATTTAAGGTGGTATGGGACTCTGTGTTCAAAGTTATATTGAAGGGACATCTCCCTTTGAAAGCAGAGGTCTCTGCTTCCCAACCTATTCTTTATATACACACACACACACACACACACACACACACACACATACACACACTTACTTCTCAACTGCTTTACTGCTGTATAAGTGATGTACCTCTTGTAAAATGATATCCTTTTATGTCATGTGACATGTCCACTCCTGTAAATGGAACCTTACTGATGCTTTTGACACTCTAGAAATCATGGGTCCGATTCCAAGTCAGGCTATGCCGGCGTAAGGCGGGATACGCCACACTCCATGGCGTATCCCGCAACTTACGCCATGCAATATGCCCAGTGGCATTCCAGGAGGTGCCCTGCACCAATGCATCTGTGGGCTGCAACAATTGCAAGTTACAACACTACTTATGCCGTAGCCCACAACGCCTGGTGCAACTGCCGGCTATGACATGCAAATAGTCCAATTCCAGGTGGGCAGCTGTCGTAACTCGCAGTTGCAATTCCCAAAGCCACAGTGGCATAGGGAATATCCAACAGCTCAGAGCTGTTCTAAGTGGCATCCGATGGCTGGCACCATCAGATGCCACCATGCAGAGCCTCAGCGATGGCACCATAGGGACCCCCTAGCCCCTTGTAGCACACCTCTACCCTCCAACCCCCCAATTGTCAGGGACCCCCGGGGATCCGATATTGGTGCACCCCCCTGACACCTGTGCCATGTGGTCAGCCCCCATGCCCCCTGGTGTATGCTGAGGTGGTCCAGGATGGGGGGCTTCAGGGAGCCCCTGTCACCTGGCACAAGTTGTGACCTGCGGCTGTGATATGCCATGCATGGGCTACTGCCACACACATGGCATATCTCACCTGTCGCAAATGCCAGGACCCTGCCACTTCTGGAATGTGGTGTAGGGCCCCTGACATAGGGGTGACTAGTGTAACTTGCAACTCTTTGCAAGTTACACCAGTCGTCCTGGAATCAGCCCCCATATACTTTGCATCTAAAATGTATATTTTTAATGTAGGTCTCTCATACATCTGAGTCAATCCTGTAAATGGAACTTTTTTCTTTTGAACTTTGTTTTTATTAGCTTTTCAAAACTACATAGTTGAAAACTGCATCCACAGTGAATACATGTAGGCAAAGAGTTGAAATAATAATACACATAATTATCAAAGGATGTTGTACCACAGTACTTAGGTTCTTACAACATTAGGGGGAAGAAAAGGACTGTATGGTAAATAGAGAATAATGGTTATGCAACTGTGTGCTATGGATTTTTTTTTTACAAACCCGAGGTGTGTGATGACCCATAAGCCTTGAGAGTGAAGCTCGAGAGGTTTATGAAGATATCACACGTTGAGGATGTTTTAAAAAAATTCGTAACACCACGGTTGCATAAACTTTATTTTTTATAATTGCTGGTGCTGACTTTCTCTCCCCTACACACACACACACACACACACACACACACACACACACACACACACACACTACTTTCTGCTGTCACCCACAACGTGCTGTATAGATCTGCTCTCTTGTTAGTTTCATCATCTCCTCTAGCTGTCTCCAGTCAGCACCAGGAACCTCAAAAAACAGATTGCTCGCAGTCTTTACTTTTTCTTATACGAAGAACTGTGTTTCTGAAATTGTGGCCAATCTCTCCTCAAAAACGATGACTCCCACTGCTTTCTTCTCACACACGGGTCAACATTTGATCTACTTTTTAAAAGCCATGCATGACTGTGGGCTGCTCACACTTTTAAAACAACACTGCAGAGCTCGAGCTGTCAAAAGCCATAATAACCAGTTATTACAGCATTTCCCAGTTAGTATGGCTTTTGAAGAACAGCCAAGAGCCATTCATTAAAGGGGATCACCAGTAATCATCATCATTATGGTATATCACCTCAAGTAAATGAATGTCGTAATATAGAGACCACTTTCCTAAAGTTTGCCTTCACATAGGTATGTAGTTGCATCTAGCCAGCTGTTGATCTAAAGACTATTCACTTAAAAACTCATAAATCCTTAGCTTCCTCCCCTTCCCCCATAGAATGCACTTCCCATAATGATAATGTGTTATATCTCTAAAAACAAGACAAGCAATGAGAACACTAAAAAGTAAATTTAACTGTGTGCCCATACTTTTTACGTCATTCAACAGTACATCTGAGGGTATGAAGTGAATCATTGAAATGGTGACTTACGTGAACCATAAGTCATGATAAGCTTGGATCAGTCCATGGTGTCGATTCAGAGTTGATATCTGCATTGTGATGTATAAAGCTGGCCAAAAACAATCAGTTGTAGTGTATTACTGAACAATTCAGACTGTGCAGCTCCTGTCGAAGTGCCGAGTGGCATAAACCATTGTGTAGTCTGGGCAGCCATCCTCCAGGGGCTCTGATAGATTCAGGTACTAGGACCTTGCAGTTTACCACATTGTGTGAGTGATAGTCTTTTCACTTTTTTGAGGGGAGAGGCTGACTTGCCACATGATCTGTACTATTTACCAGGAGCATTGCTCTAGTCTACGATACATTTGTCTCCAGTGTACTTGGTATGCCCCGTTTCTAACTTGAAACAATAATAATATTCTTTATCTAAGAGAGTCTGCCAATTCTGCAGCCTTGAACCCAATTTGCCTGTATAGGCAAAATGTTGCAAAAAGGCCTGTCAATGGAATATTTATTTGTTTGTTATTTGCATTTCGGTATTGCCTATGAGCCAGAGACTCGTCTACAGAGGCTCCACGTCATTACTAAAAACACGATTACACATAGATCAAGAAATAATAGATTACATACTGTACATCTTAATAAGTTACAATGGGTATTTACAGGATACAAACAAATCGCATTGTGTTAAACAGAAAAAGACATAGTGGTACAAAAGTGTGCAGTGTGCAACCATACAAGAGTGCAGAGAACTTTGCAAGACATGTTTTAACAACAGTTCTTTTGTCGAGGTACTAACTAAACAAGGATAGCTAGGAAGTAGAGTGACAGAGAGAAGAGTGTGAAGGGGGTAGGGTAAAGAGAGTGAGAAGGAATGAGTGAACAGAGGGGGAGGGACACAAACTAGGCTGGAAGAAAGAGGCAGTGGTAGATCCTACATAGACTGGATGCAAAGAAGAGGTAGTGGTAGATATTACATAGGCACTGGAAAGGGCAGCAGAGCAAGGGAGTTAGGTTCCATAGTCACAGTTACTGGTGGTTACTAGAAGCACAAGTAGTTTTGTCTTAAAGGAAAACTACACCCAAAACCTGAAAAAATATATGTTGTGCAGAGTGTTTTAATTTGTATGTGAAGTTCTAGTGTTTCCTTCCCTCTGACTGGTATTAGGAGTTTTTCTCAAATTAGCCTGCTAGCTTTATACTAGTTTTACGACCCCTGGGGATCTCCATACCTGATAGTGTAATTGTATTTCTGGTTCCCACAGTGCATTTTGTCTCATGTGACTGTGATGTAAGAGAGACCCAATATTCAGCACACGCATGCCAAACAAACTAAATATCTTGGAAACTTTACAAGCTGTACAAAAGTTACCGGCAGCAAAGTTTTTCAGGACAGTAAAACCTGTAGGATGAGGGTGGTCACCAAGCTGAATTCTACAGATTTTAAAATATAGCCATCTCTGTTGTTGTGAACTGATTGTAATGCAATGCTTTCTGCTGGATTTATGGGCTCTGCTACATCACCATTACATGAAACAAGGTGCACTGTAGGACAAAGAAATGCAATAAAACTATTTGATATGGTGATCTCCAGGGGGTCGTAAAACTACCCTAAAGCTAGCAGGCTAATTTAGGAAAAACTCCTAATACCAGTCAGAGGGAAGGAAACACAAGAACTTCACATACAAATTAAAACACTCTACACAACATATTTTTTTTCAAGTTTTGGGTGTAGTTTTCCTTTAAGTGGTCCCAGCTTAGTTTCTTTATGAAAATCTTCTGGCAGGGAGTTAAGCCAGAGTGGTGCTCTGTATTCAAATGAGCGCTGGTCCTGAGAGGTATGGCGGAACAGGATTTTGAGGTGTGGTTGTTTAAATCCCTAGTACTTCTGGTTGAACTGGTAGAAGTGGGGAGATTTTGCACTCCTGGAGGCATAATATCTAGAGTGGACTTTTTTAGCCAGTAGGTAAACCTGGTATTTTAGTCTACACTACAGGTGGTGCCAGCCAGACTGGGTGTAGAGAGCACAGGTATGAATAAGCCTGTGTGCCCCCAGCACAAATATACAGGCCTTGTTAAGTGTGGTCTTAATATGTTGGAGCGCAGAGCGGGTAGCGGCACCATATACCACTAGACCGTAGTCATTGATTGACAGCACTTGGCCGGCCCGGTGGTGCTGAGGGTTGAGAGCGCTGGATGCCACGCCTCACGCCACACTGGCAACCCAGGTTCAGGAATGAGCCCGGGTCATTGGGGATCAGCAGGGAGGGTGAAGGATTGAGTGTCCCTTGGACTGCTCTCCTTCCCTGGGGAGGGGGGATTTCACCAACCGATGTACTGGTGGCCTCAAGCAGAAGCTGGTGGCACTACAGTACTCGGTCACGAAACGCTAGGGATCGGAGCTCGGCAGACATCTTTCGGGGGTGCATGGATGCATCAGCCGAGCTGGACATCATTGCATGTCCAAGCTCTCGGGGAGTTCAAGAAAAAGTGGGAAACAACAGCGCCATGGATAGGTGACGGCACCAAGTCCCCCTTTCCCTTCGCTGGGCCATCCCTGTCTGTCCTTCCAGGTCCTTCACCTCAGTCCAGCCCTGCAGCCAGAGTCTGAATCTAAGAGCATCCAAGAGGTGGAGGGTGACCCACCCTAGGAAGGTTAGACCAGGGGTGCTGGCTGCAGGGGGGGTGAAGAAGAGAGGAGGTTCAGTTCGGAAGGGCCACTGATGGGCAGGATAAGGGCTCAGATGCTTGAGCGAGTTACATGGGGCTGTGACCAGAGGGAAATAAAGTTGAAAAAAAAAAAAAAAGATTGACAGCACTGATCTAGAGACGGCAATTTTTTTGTGCTTCATTGGTAAGGCAATGCTTGTTACAGTATAGTGAACCCAGTTTTGCATTAGCAATGTGAGCAACATTAGCAATGTTGTGTGCGTATGAGAGAGAACAATCAAGTGTTACACCTAGATATTTGAAACTTACCACCATTTCTAAGGGGGAATATAGGTTATCATGAATTTGTAGTTGATAGGATTTGTATTTATTGCAGGCAGAAGCAAACAACATGGTTTTGGTTTTCTTGTAGTTAAGTAGTAATTTGGATTTGAGGAACCGGTTTTCCATTGTGGTGAAATTAGACTGCATTTGACATTCAAGTGCCATGGAGTCAAAGTGGCTGGAATAGAGGACAGTATCATCGGCGTACAGTAAAACATTGTCTTTCACTGCCTGGGGGAGGTTGTTTAAAAAGAAACTGAAAAGAAGAGGGCCATGAATTGAGCCCTGTGGGACTCCTGCAGTAATGGGCATGCTATCTAAGAGGACTGATTGAATTTTCACAAAAAGTTGATAATGACATGGAGTCTCATTTGTGATTTCTTTTTTATTTTAATTCAGTATTTTCTTGCATATAAGTAATAAAGTATACAGAAAGTTCAGTGGAACAGTATTAATTGCAGAATACACATTGCATATAAACACAGTTTTGCTAGCTACTGTTCCATTTGTCATTAATCTAAGAACAGACTCTACAACTTCTAGCTTAAGTGTAATAATTTACCAACTCAAAATGGCATATTCCAGGCCTAAATTGTTTTGGCACATAGTCCATACTGCTGTGCTAGTCTGGATTGGTTCATGAGGCCAACACAAAGTACTAAGTAAGTTGGCTTTCTGTAACACTTGGCCTGTATAGCTTTACAGCTAGTACTGTTTTTGTCTCAGTGGTAAACTGAGAGTAAAAATTCTGTGAAGATTAGGAAATAAAAGAAAACCAACTCAAGGTTAGAAAAAGAAACAAGAGGTCTGTGCCAGATGGAAGAATATAGGGGAGAAAGGGAGTCTAGTATGGGTAAAAGGTGTCATGATCAATTACTTAAAGAGAAAGAAATACTACTGAAATCTGTTTTAAAAGGGGAAGAGAGCTCCATCTGTAAGGTGCAAAGTCAGAGTAGTTCTCTATCTAGTGTACTACCCTCATGCGCCACCTAATCTTGAAAGCAGAGATACAGTTCTGCAGTCTTGTGGAGATTCTTTCCAGGGAATAGAGTTCCAAGGTGAGTGCCCACCAATTGTCTCGGGTGGATGTTTTAGTAGTATGCCATAATTTGGTAATGGCCTTCTTAGCAAGCAATATGAGCAAAGAGATCTGTTTATGAATGCTCATGTTTATTGGTGCACTGCTTGGAGGTGTAGCAGTAAGTATATAGGTAAGAGTTAATGTGTGCTGACAGTCAAACATGCTCTCCTAGTCTCAAATGACATCTTGCCAGTATGAATGGAGTAGTGGGCAGAACAATGGGATGTGGGTTGTGATTTCTTTTTAAAGGGAAATGTCCATCTAGGATTAAAATAATCAATATTGTTACCAGTGGAAATCTGCTTTACATAAGCTATTGACTGAACCTGTAACACTTTTGGGGCCAGAATTATACCCATTCAGTTTCCCCCTCCCTTTAATACTGCATGCATCCATTTACTAAATCACAGGCACAGGAAATGACATCACATCTGGGGAAACACATATAGTCAATAAATATTTTAACCAGGAGAGGCACACTAAGCTGAAGCTTGAGTCCAGGTATGACCTGAGAGCACAAGAAAGTTAAGTGATTTGCTCAGATCATATAGTAATGCAAGTGAGGACTGTGGGATTCAAATCTAGGTTTCTAGGTTTGTAATTCAGAGCCTTAAACCACTGCACTATACTGCTTCTTTCAAGGTAAGAGGAAAGGAAGAGTTAGGCCTCTTGATGAGCTGTCACAACCAGCCACTTAATAGTTTAATGATTGCACCTGGGAGGATCAGGGAAGTGAAAAGAAAAAGAAGGGGCTACTGGAGATTTCCTGCAGGAGTGAAGCAGTTGGAATCATGAAATGAAAATACAGATCTGCTGTTGTTTTCCTTTACTTTGGTGAAAAGCAAACTATTTCTGGATGGTGTTCAAATAAATATTTTATTTCATGTTGCAACCTTCAGAAGGAATAGTGCTGAAACATGGGGAAAAGTGAGTGTGTGTGTGTGTGTGTGTGGGGGGGGGGGCACTGTAGTAATAAGAGACCATGATTGCTTTCCTTCTGACACTGCATGCATTTAGGGGCACTTTGAATGCTCATGGGCAAAAGTGTGGGGTGTCCACCCCCACACACACCTGTAGGTTCTGGCACCTATGTTCAGAAGGGTTCTATATTGACAGCCATATATCCTATCACACACCAAACACAAAGCAATTATTTTGTTACAACTTATTTACCAAGGATAGTGGGACAGAGCTGCGCTGCCTTCATTACACTGCAGCCAGCTTGTATATGGTTTCTTGCAAAACGCAATGCAGCAAACACATACATTATGCAGTGCACATATGTTATGTTAGCACGAATAATTCATGCTAACATAACATATGTGCTGTGCATAATGTGCTAATGATGAATTCTTGTCGGGATGTATAACACTATGCCAAATGTTGCTTTCTGGCAGCAGTCAAGGAGGCAGGCCCCCAACATGCTGGGGCACAGCTGGGATGGTGCTAAGGCTGGCCCTGGATGACATGGAGAGACCACTGTCAGCGGCAGAGAATCAGGTAGGTGGCTTGGGAGAGGCTGTAAAGGAGCTGCAACAACAGCATTATTTAATGCAGGCACGTCAGGAGGATGCCAAGAATAGTGCTCAGCGAAAAACTATTTGCATCTATGGGATTCTGGAGTGGTTGGAGGGGCAGAATATAACTGATTTTATCACAACTTTACTTCAGACTGTCTTGGAGCTCCCCTCTGTCCTCCCCCTAGATATGGAGAGTGCATCGGGCTTAGTTTGGCCCTAAGCCGACAGCCCCTGCAGCCTGTCTTCAATCAATTATTGTCTGTTTTTTAGCTGGGCTGTGAAGGACAGGGTGCAAGCACTCGCATCCCCACTTTTCAGCAGCTCCAATATTCTCCAGCTGTTTCGCCGAAACCCTTTTCAGTCGCCATTTGCCTGATGCGGCTCCTACACAAATGACGCCTCCATTTGCTGCGCCTGAACTGTAGTCCCTATGGTTATTCTAAGGAGAGGGGACAGAAACGCCCATAAAAAAACCCCCCACCCTCTGTGATATAGGGACAACATGGGCAGATTGCTTCTTGGGGGAGGGTCAGGCAGAGTGAAAACAGTTCTATGGACGGAAAACATGACGTCAGCCCTTTTCTACATGCAAAACGTCTGCAGGGCTCTGCCCATGCAGCCAAAAAAATAATTTACAGCGTTACCACAGTAGCAGAATATTCTGTAAATCACACTGGCACTAAACATTTTACTAAACTGAAATGTCACAAAACATTGCACAAAGCAATATAAACCACAAAGGAGCTTGGGAACTGCTAGCACTGGCAGTACACAACTTTTGTTTATAGCAACCCCTTCAAGATTAGAGACAAGTTCACATCCCCATGGACTGGGTAAAAGCATTTTTGTTTAATGTCCTCTGCCTTTCAAGGAGGCAGTATAGTGCAGTGGTTTAAGACTCTGAGCTGCAAACGTGGAGACCTGGGTTTGAATTCTACAGTCCTTAATTGCATTGCTTTATGATCCTGAACAAGACACTTAAAGGGTACCTAAACAAGAAGTTTTTTAAAACTGCAAACTCCAAAATCTGGCTTCATTGCGAGGTAAAGTAAAGGGTTACACTTTACATTTAGGCTAAAACTGCATTTATGTAAATAATAGAAATGAAGTTTCATAGCTTTTGAAAAATGTAATCATCAGCCGTTCACTTTCAAAAAACAGCCTTGGTTTCTCCCTAAGATGTCTGCCAAGTGTGTTAAATGATGAGTCATGATGACATCATCGGAGCCAGAGACAGAGACAGAGACCCACCTATATTCCTATATAGTGCTAACTAGTTCTTCTTTCCCCTCTTTGTTTTGAATTGTTTTACCAGATTGATCAACACCATGTATTAACTCATGGATTATTTTGATCAGTACATGTTAGGCTATGATTTTGTTTGCTTGACACAGTGTGTGTGTGTGTCTGTGGGAGAGAGAGGGGGGGGAGGGAGAGAGAGAGAGAACATCTCCTTAAAGCTAAGTATCCCCCGCCCCACATTATGGTGATGTGGGGTGGGGTAGGGTGTATTGTTTGTATGAAGAGGAGGAGAGAAATTAAAGTTTTATCTCTTTTTCAGATTCCTTAGACACTTGTGGTACATCAAGTTGTTACATTCTCAGTGTACAGTATATTGACATCAATACATATTAGGCTACATGGTCTTAATTCCTTGAGGTTCCTCGACTAGAGTTTTTTGTTTGACACTAATATTGTCAATTTATATTTAAATTATCATTTATACAGTCCTGTCACTATACTAGAGGTTTTTGAAATTTCTCGGGCCTGATATCTAGCTTGAGAGTACAGCTGGGTGATAGGTCCAGCTAGGTTTTACACATCATACAGTGTGCACTGATGTTTTTAAGACAACTTTACTGGTAAATTCTTGTCTATAATGCAGGCATTGAAACTTCTTGGAGCCCTAAGACAATCTTAGTTTGTCTTTAATCTGGGTGGGGGTTGCCTTTCAGTAATCACATCCTTATACAAACTGTGACACTCATAGCTTGATTTAAGAGTCATCTGCTTCAGCAGTGTTATCTTATGTCAATTAAATTTATGTGCAGTAGGATTCTTTGTATGTGTGTTCCACCAAGCACCTTTGACCCGGGGACCCTCCTGGCTGAAGGCAGTATGGTACTGTTAAACTTCTCTGACATCATCTTCTATATTTTTTTAAAAGAGTATTTTAAACTAATGGGTAATTTTTCATTTTTTTCTGCATGATCTAGCTGTTGTAAGTATTGTATTTTCTAAACAACTACCATTAGCTTCTGAAGAAGGACTAGTTGGTCCGAAAGCTAGAGCACTTTGTTCTTGTTGTTACATTTATGTTGGTCCATTAAAAGGTATCAAATCATTTGCTTCTGGATCTAGTCTTGCAAGGACCAATACGGCAACTACTAAATCTAGATTTCCACATGATGTGACAGAATGCCCTGCCCACTGAGCCAAAGCTTATACCCTGCAGAGCGATCACAGTGAGGAAAATGACAGATGACTGTCTTCTTGGGAAGGGGGGGTCACACAGACTGTATGCAAGAAGTGGCACTGGTGCACTGACAACTGGCTGGCAGTCTTGGCAAAGTTTATTTCACACACCATCTACACTAAGGGTGATGCTGCAGGCACTGCTGCTACTATACCCACAGAGATTCTGGGGGACCCTGGCTGGCCTGACCCTCTCTGACACAGTACTTTTTCCCTTCAAGAAATTTTTTTTTTATCTATTATTCCACATGATGTGATGGAATTCCCTGCCCACTGAGCCAAAGCTTATACCCCACTGAGAGCACACAGGGAGGAAGATGACAGATGATTGTCTTCTTTGTGGGGGGTGTCACACAGACAGTATGGAAGGAGAGGCACTGATGACTGACTGGCAGTCTTGGCGATTTTATTTCACACACACAATTTATTTCACACACCACCTATGCTAAGGGTGATGCTGCAGGTACTGTTGCTAGTACACCTACAGAGATTCTGGGGACCCTGCCTGGCCTAACCCCCTTTGATACAGTACTTTTCCCCATCAAGGATTTTTTTAATTTTTTTCTTTATTCCATGTGATGTGATGGAATGCCCTGCCCACTGAGCCAAAGCTTATACCCCATTGAGTGAGCACAGGGAGGAAGATGACCTATGACTGATTTCTTGGGGGGGGGGGTCACACAGACACTATGCAAGAAGTAGCACTGATGACTGGCTGGCAGGTTTCAGACATAGAATTTATTTCACACACCACCTACACTAAGGGTGATGCTGCAGGCACTGCTGCTACTATACCCACAGAGATTCTGGGGGACCCTGCCTGGCCTAACCCTCTCTGACACAGTACTTTTTCCCTTCAAGGAATTTTTATTTATTTATTATTCCACATGATGTGACAGAATGCCCTGCCCACTGAGCCAAAGTTTATACCCCACTGAGCGAGCACAGGGATGAAGATGACAGATGACTTTACTTCTTGGGGGGGGGGGTCACACATACAGTATGCAAGATGTGGCACTGGTGCACTGATGACTGGCTTGCAGATTTTATTTCACGCACAGAATTTATTTCACACACCACCTTCTCTAAGGGCAATGCTGCAGTCACTGCTGCTAGTATACCCATAGAGATTCTGGGGGACCCTGCCTGGCCTAACCCTCTTTGACACAGTACTTTTCCCCCTTCAAGGATTTTGTACATTTTTTTTATTCCATGTGATGTGATGGAATGCCCTGTCCACTGAGCCAAAGCTTATACCCTGATGCGCGAGCACAGGAAGGAAGATGACAGATGACTGACTTCTTGGGGGGGTCACACAGACAGTATGCAAGAAGTGGCACTGGTGCACTGACAACTGGCTGGCAGTCTTGGCAGATTTTATTTCACACACCACCTACGTTCAGGGTGATACTGCAGGCACTGCTGCTAGTATACCCACAGAGATTCTGGGGGACCCTGCCAGGTCTAACCCTCTGTGACATGGGGGGGATCATACAGACAGTGTACAAGAAGTGGCACTAGTGCACTGATGACTGGCTGGCATATTTTATGCACACAGCACTCTGGTTCTCACAGGTTGCCCTCAGTCTCTCTCTCTCCAAGTTCCATCCTGGCTCATCATTCAATGTTCATGTTCATGAAGATCCCTTGTCCAAGTCTCCTTTCCTATACATTATACTCCCCAGTCCGCACCCCAATTGCCAACTCCCTTCTGAGTTCCACACCCAGTCCTTGCTGGCAATTTCCTCCCATGTCCCTGACTTTCAGTCCCCGATTCCCCACCCCAAACTTCCCCAAGTTCCCAGTCCCTTCCTCCCTTAAGTTCTTCTAGTTTAAAAAATTCTGCTTGTTTTTTTTTTTTTTTTAGAAGTGGCAGAATGGGTGGTTGACCTCTTCACTTTCCCAAGGGGCAAAAAATGCAAGCAGCTCAAACACAGAAGAAAACAATTGATTCGGCGATCTGCAACGTAAGGAGCAACCAAGAGAAGCTGCTGCTGCATCTTCATCCTCCTGACTCCTCTGTGTAGCTCTAAGGTGGACCATGTGGGTTGCTAGAGCAGCAGCCCAATCAGGTGCCACCTTAGAAAGATTGACAGCTCAGCCATCCAATGAGGGACCAGAGTCTTGTCTCTGGTCCCTCCTGTGGGATCCTCCTGCTTTGGTGCTTCTCGCGCTGCAGTTCCTGCAAAAGGAGCCATCCAAACCAATCCAAACAGACAAAAGTGTTCGGGATGGCATTTGTTTCCAAACACTTCTTCATGTTCGGGTCGGTTCATATTTTCGATGAACTGGATCGCCCATCCTGAACTGGAAGAGAGTATTAAAAAATGTAGCCACAATTTGATGCTTCTAGTAATAAAAAAACAAAGTAAATGAAAAAGCAGCTAAACAAATAAAGGAACTGGAAACCAAACTTAATGCAGCTTATATTGTTTAACAGCTTACAACTATGAGAGAAAAACTGGAGAGTCAAATCAATATGTTTAAAAATGACTTCAAAAACTATAAGCATAGCAAGTATGAGCACAATGTCATAGACTATGAAGATGGCACTATTTATGCATGGCATGGACCACATAAAACATTTCAATACAGGTATACAGACACAGCTAGTTTTAATACTGATTACGGCAATATTTCATCTGGTCTGGAAAGTGAACTCTGATCAATCAGTCACAGATCATCATGGGAAACAACAAAGACAAAATGTTTTTTTTAGACCAAACTGGGAAGGTGGCAGCTACCGAATGGGAGTAGTAGGACATGGAAATCAAGGAAGAGGAGCAAGAGGAGGAGTCAGAGGGAACAGAAGAGGCAGAGGAAGAAGGAATTATGGCTGGAACAGACAACCATGGGGCCAAGTGAGACAATCTCTGTGGCTACCGAGCATGAAATGGAGGGTATAAACTTGGCAAATCAGGAATGTAGAAATGACAAAATCTCTTAAAGGTTTGTTTTGTTCCCACAAATATGCCCAACCCCTTAAATATAAAAGTAGATATTTTCAAATTCTTCCATCAGATTCAATTGAAAGGGTGTTTTTAACAATTCTGTAGTGAGTGCAACCAATACTGTTTTGTCTGGTAATAAACAGATGTGGAACCTATGAATGACACTGACCTGGATGGGAATGCAAATGATATGTTGATTCAGTAATATACTAATTTATCAGCTAGGTCAACATTTGGCCTGGTATCGTGCAACCCCACTTTACAGATGTACTGCCATTTGGCTGAGAATGATATGGAAAAAAAATAAACATTTCCAGGGAAATGAAATACAAAATATAACGTATGCAGAAAGAAAAGCACTTGATAAAATTTCAAAGATGATGGACATTAAAAAGCTAATCCGGCTCGCCAAAGCCAATTATCATAAGGCCCAGTTTTGCAATTCTTGGGGTGATGGGAAAAGATTCTGGGATAACATCAAAAACATCCTAGGAAAGGAGGACAAGAAGCACCCTCAGCTGCTCAGTATCAGTAACACCCCCACTACAGACCTTCTAGCTATTGCAGAAGCCTTCAATAAGGCCTTTACTGATCTTACCCCAGTGCTACCACCTGACTATTTTCAACCTGGTTTGAACCACTCCAATAACGTATCTACTGAGTGTTCTCGCCTGACCTTTTACTTTAAAATGGTGACGGTGAAGGAGGCCATTACTATGGTCAAGAAAATACTAGGGAAGACCAGACTGGGCAGTGATGGGCTAGACACGAAACTTCTATCCCTCACCCTGGGCATTCTTATAGTGCCCATCACCACGCTGTACAATAAATCCCTGGCCTTGGCCCAGTCCTGGTGGTTTGGAAGCAGGCCCTAGATATGCCAGTGCATAAAGGAGGTGACAAGTTTCTGGTAGCCAACTACAGACCCGTCTTAATCCTATCTCCCCTGTCCAAGGCACTGGAAAAGATTGTGGTGGGTCAACTCATCGACTACCTCAATAAGTATAATCTACTATGCTCCAACCAGCATGGCTTCAGACAAAATCACAGTATCACCACTGCCCTGCTGGACTACATGAACTATGCACATAAGGCCTTGGATGAAGGCAAACTGGTGGGGTCTGTATTTATTGACCTCACCAAAGCTTTCAGTACAGTCAACCACCCGCTGTTACTGACCCAACTGCGAAACATGGGTGTAGCACCCAGTGCCCTTTGCTGGTTCCAAGACTACTGATATGGAGAAATCAGTGTGTCAAAATTGGGCAAACAGTATTCAGCACAAGAGAGGTATCATTAGGGGTACCCCAGGAATCAATACTGGGGCCCCTACTCTTCAGCCTCTTCTTAAATGACCTTCCTACAGCCTGCGGCACCAAACTCATACTATATGCAGATGATGCTGTGCTCCTGAGCAGCAGCGCATCTCAGGCTGCCCTACAATCTGAGCTGCAGAACTCCTTCTCCAAACTCGAGGACTGGTTCTGTAGTCATAAGCTGCTACTAAACTATAAGAATACCAAGGCCATGCTTATGTTAAGTCCCCAAAACAAAAGTAAGCACCACCCCCTCATCATCTCCAACTCATGCAGTGAGCCGCTGGAACAAGTTCAGTTGTTCAAGTATCTGGGGGTCATAACAGATGATACCCTCATGTTTGCACACCATATTGACTCTCTGGTCAAGACAGTCAATACCAAGATTGGTGTCCTGTACAGGCACAGGCAATATCTCTCCAGGGGCCCTCCACCTCTCAGTCCACAGTTCAATTATATCTACTATTGACTATGGACTAGTGGTCTATGGGGCGGCAACAGATACGGAGCTCAAGAGGGTTCAGACTGTACTCAACAAAGCCTGCAGACTCGCCCTGGATGCTGAGCGTGGAACTCACATCTGTACTCTGTATGAACGGGCAAATTGGTTGTCATTAAGAAACAGGGTCAAATTCCAGACTTGCATCCTAGGGAAGAAGGCTCTAGTGAGTAAAACACCACCTTGTGTAGGCAATTTGATCAAGTCAACTTGGCCAACTCATTACAGGTCACCATAGGGAGGACAAGAGGGGCCTTGGCTATCCCCTTCCACTGCACCTCACTTGGGCAATGTGCATTTGCCTACCGGGCCCCCCTGTGGATGAATGAACTTCCCGGCACCTCTTGGCCACCAATTGTCTGGCACAATTCAAAACTGACCTCAAACAACACCTAATAACACTCTCTAGGTGCACCTGCCCCTGAGTCCAGCAATGCCTGTTCTCTCTGTCCCCCAGCAAGCACTAGGCAGGCCTCAGGTACCCCCTCCCTCTGTCCCTTCTCATGACTTGCCTTAGCAGTCAGTTTGCGTCATGCTCCTTTGGCACCCACCACCCCCTCCTCCTCCCCAACTCACAGTCCTGTGAGTTTCCCTAACAGTCACTACTAATGCAGGCTACCTGACCATGACCCCTCACACCCCACCATTTACTCTAGCATGTCTTCTCCGCTCAGCCTCCCCTCATCCCACCATTTCTCTCTACACCTTATCGCTCTTCTTCCCCCCACCCTTCACCTCCACCCCAGTACATACCTCTCTCTCATACCTCCTTTCTTCACCCCACTGCCAGCTATCCCCATCCCTCTGAACTACTGACAAGGCACTTTGTGGCTGCTTATTCCTCCCCCACCCTCATAAAGTGTTTTACTTGTTATTTTAACTTGTACCTATGTTTTGAGTTATTCTGTAAGTTCTGAATCCAAGCTGTATTATTCATTGTAAAGCGCCTTTGCTTCCTCCTATTGTACTTGGTTTTGCAATCTGTGATGTGGAACCTTTGTAAAAGAGCTTGCGCTCAAAGGTCTTTTCCGAATCACTAAATAAATAAATAAAAATAAATTGTGTGCCCTGCAGACAAAGATGGTGCAGTGGTGATCTGGTTCAGGAAGAAATACATTAAAGAAGCCAACAGGCAACTGAATGACAGCTCTTGTTACCTTTGTTTGAATAGGGACCCAACAAATGAAATTAAATGCTAAATGAATGATTATGAATAAGTGCATAACTGACAAGCTGCTTTTCTAACGGTGTAAAATCTAAAAAAAAAAAAAAACCTGCCATATACCTACTCCCAAAACTACATAAGACCAGATTTCATGTCCAAGGTCACCTTATTTTGGGTAGTGAAGTGGGTAGAAAATTGGCTGGAAAATAGGACCCAAAGGGTGGTGGTAAATGGCATTCACTCTGCAGAGGGTAAAGTGACCAGTGGGGTGCCACAAGGATCAGTTCTGGGTCCAGTCCTCTTCAACGTCTTTACCAGTGAAATTACAGAAGGTCTGGAAGGGAAAATTTGCCTGTTCAGTGATGACATAAAACTCTGCAACAGGGAGGACACGCCAGGGGGAGTGGATAGAATGATAAGAGATCTAGAGAAGCTGGAGGTTTGGTCAAGGGATTGGCAGTTGGGGTTCAATGCAAAAAGCAAGCAAGATAATGTACATGGTGCACAAAAACCCAGGAGCAACATATCAGCGGGGGGGGGGAGGGGATAGAATGCTCAAAGCAGAAAAGGGACCTGGGACTCGGAGTTTTCTCAGATGACCTCAAGGTAGGTTCGCAATGTGACAAGGCAGTGGGAAAAGCAAACAAGATGCTTTAATACATAGGCAGTGGAATCACCAGCAGAAAAAGGGAGGTAATAATTCCACTATATAGGATATTAGTGAGGCCACACCTTGAGTACTGTGTTCAGTTCTGGAGGCCTTATCTACATAAGGACATAGACAGGGTGGAGGCAATTTAGAGGAGGGCAACCAGGATGGTGCAGAGATTACATCACAAACCCTAGAAGGATAGGCTGAAGGCATTAAATATGTACTCCCTGGAGGACAGGAGGTGTAGGGGGGACATGATTGAGATATTTAAGTGTCTCACAGGGAAAAATAAGGTACAGGAGAATACAATTTTCCACAGAAAAAGATGCTGAAGAACAAGAGGGCATGTGATGAAACTGGAGGGAGAGAGGTTTAAAGGGAATGTGTGGAAGTACTTTTTCACGGAGAGGGTGGTGGACAAATGGAGCAGGCTGCTGGAAGAGGTGGTGGGGGCAGAAACAATTACTTGCTTTAAGAATGCTTGGGACAGGCATAGAGGAATACTGGTAGTTGAGGAAGGGGTCTCGCCTAGATCCGGTAAAGCTTGAAAGAGTTCAGTTGCTAATGAGCAGACTATGTGGGCCAAAGGCCGTTATCTACCGACAACTTCTATGTTTCTATGTTATTGTTTCTTTAATAGGGGCTGTCACAGCAAATTTTTGTAAAAATGTTGATGAATTCATAAAAAAACAATATGTTTCAAAAGTAAAATCATATCTGGAAGACACAAAGCTTATGGTTCAGATACTGAATGAGGCAACTGTTCAAGAAAATGATATCCTTCTGTGTGTTGACATCGTGAACCCTTACACAAACATATCCCATGAGGAAGAGCTCAACTCAATGAAAAAAAAAATTTAGAGAATGCTCAGAAAATGTTGTACCGCCTAACAATTTTATACTTGATGGAATCTAACTACTTTATGTTTGACAATAAGCATTTTGCCTGAATAAAAGGAATCTCTATGGGCATGACTTTTGCCCCCAATTTAGCTACTTTGTAGGTTACAGATTGAGAAGTGGAGTTTATTGTCGGTGCAGAGCGGAATGAATTTATTGATTATATTAAAATGTGGAACTGATATCTAAGTGATATTTTTCTTGCATTGAGCGGTCTGGAAGAAAGCCTTATTAGATTTACAGACTACACAAATGCTAAAAGACTTCATTTTAAATTTGCAACTGAAACAGTTAAAAATGAAGTGAATTTTTTGGACCTCACAATTGTCAAGGAAAGGAGTGTTTTAAAAGAAAAGATATATAGGAAGCAAACCGCAAGAAACACTGTCCATAGGGCTGACAGTTGTCATCCTAATTTCTTGATAAAAAAACACCCAAAGTACAGTTTGTTTCGCCGGTTAAAATGTACCTGTACTAATGAAATAGATTTTGAAGTTGGAAGTAAGGAAATGGCAAAAAGATCTACACACTGGCAATACTGGAGGGATCATATTACATCAACATATCAGTATGCAAGAAATGTTGACCAAGATACTGTGCTACAGAGCAACCAACATATAAATATGGATGAATCTAAATGGCTTCCAACTTTTGTTACTCAGTTTAATCTGTTGGCATCTACGGTTGGGGAAGCAGTCAAGCAACACTGGTTGATCTTGAGCTCTGACTCCAGACTAAATATGCTATCTTGTAATATGCCGAGGGTTACATACCTGCGTGGACAAGATCTCAGAGATGCCCTTGTACACTCCATATTGCCAAAATACGTACAAGAAAGCCAATTACCCTCACTGCCTTGTTGCCAGCTACAGACGTAGCCATTGTAGCCACAGTTCTAACACCAACAATATGCCTACATTTGTCTACCACCAAAGTGGGAAGAGATACAGCAAAAAACAAATCATAAACTGTAGTTCCACAGTGGTGATACACATTCTCAATTGCCCATGTCGCTACCTATATATTGGTCAGACCAAACACAAATTAAAAATATTTATTCAGGAACATAAAACTGCAATTCGAACTGACAATACCCAATACACAATGACAAGACATGTTACAGAGTCTAGACATGGATCTACTGCCTGTATGGAAATCATTGGAATTGAAAGATTGAACTTGTTGCATATAGTGGTGACCTTGTGGGCTCCTCCAGTTGGAGGCATTTTGGATATCCACCTTGAATGCAGTTATGCCTAAAGGACTAAATGATGAAGTTTGACTGCACTTCTACTTGTGATTTTTGCCTTCTGACTGTGACTGTATGGCCCTTGACTTTGATCCTTGCTCTGATATAATTATAGTCTTGCACTAACTTTATATATTTTTCTTCTGCTGCAGGTCTGGTTTGTTTGCTGTGCATTTACGTGTGTGTGTGTGTGTGTGTGTGTATATTTATTTTATTTTTGTTGACCGAGAAGGGAGGACTAGACAATTCTGCCTATATTCAGCCTCGTCCCACGGGAGTGGAAAACAGATGGATGCCAGCTGACACTGAACTAGATTATAGTGTATGAGAGAGTGCTGTTGTGTATAGAAATTGATGACTGGAATCAGTCTGTTGTGCGTTAGTAGTGACGTCAAACTCCTGTTGTGCTTCACTGAAGACGTCACTACTAACGCACAACATCGAATCAGTGCTTGTGCTGAAATCTCCTCAGTCATGCTGACTGTTGCCAGAGCTGTCACCTAGTAAGCAGACCTCTGACTGGATGCCCTGAAAACAGCAACAGACACAATTTTACGTGTCTCTTTCCCTAGGCTACTTGTTTATTTGAAAAAAAAAAGCATTCTCGCTAATCGCGATGCCGCTGTATGTGAGTGCCTTCTCATACACTATAAAAGATTGTGTATGAGCAGGCATACACAGACAAGGGTATGCTTGAAATCTTGGGGTTTTCTTGGTGACAGGAGACCTCTCGAGCTGCGCTCTCGAGGTCTACTGTCACCAAGGAAACCTCTCGATGCAAGCATACTCTTGTTGTGTATGCCTGTTCATACACAATCCTCTATAAGATGTATATCTCTATCTTTATCTCTATCTCTATAGCTATATCTATTTCTGTTGTTAATGCACCAGTTAAGGTTCAGATTAAAGCAACAAAAATAGGGAAATGTGGTGTTAAGGTTCCCAACCCTATCATCCAACCCCACCATGCAGGCAGCAACAGGAAAAATCATTATGGTTTTATCTCTCCTGGGGTTTAGCATAGAAACCCCTGCTCAACACTTGCTATAGTAGCATGGTATGTACATGTTTTTTCAGGTTTCTAAGACAATTTTGCAATTTTACTATTTGCTGTTTAAGGTGGTTTTCTAGAATGAGTGCGGTATAATTCTGATATTTAATTTTTTATATGTATTTATCATATTTGTTTTATTATGTGCACACTGCACTGTGTCTTAAGTCATGCCTTTATTATTTCATGTTTCCTATTTGTCTTGTACTGGTGGAGGTATCAAAATAACATTGCTTAAGTGCTTTACATATTGTGTTACTGTGTCTTTAAATGTTTGGGTCTAGTTAAGCAGTGATCTGCATTATGCATGCCCCCTCTGAAGAAGACGTCCGGTGATAACATTGAAACATTAGGGCAGGTCCTTAACATGCCATGTGCTGGTTAGCAAATTTGGTCCATAGCTGATCTAGCAGGTGCTAGCATGATTTGACAGGATTTAGTATTCTCACAGCCTTCATCACACAGCAAGGCTGGTTTCAAAAGTTTCTAAGTGATGACAATTTTTTCGAGTTGGAAATACTTTTCTGTTCTTTTGCCTGTCTGGCAGACCATTGTTTGAGCGTGCAAGGAATGAACTACATGCTGGTGAGATGTTACTGGATGTGGTATGATAAAATTTTGATGAAAAGGAAATGCTGATAAGGCACTATGTACATGTTTTTCATTGAATCCTTTGAAATAATTGAGACAGAGTGCTGACCATTCTTGGGGGGTTGCTGCCATGCAACTTTTACTGTAGAAATAATTTACTTAGTATATTGCATTTGTATGTTTCATGTATGTCTCATGTGTCTGGGTCACTCCTGTAAATGGAACCTACTTGATGCTTATGCCACTGTAGAAATCATGTACCTTATATATAAAATATGTATGTTAAGGCTTGCCTGGTGGTGCTGAGGCATTGGATGTCACACCTTGCACCATGACAGTGACCAGTATTCAGAAACAGATGCGGGTCACTTGGGAGCTCACCAGGTGTGGAAGGATTGAACATCTGTAGGACAGCTATCCTCCCTCGGGAAGAAGCGTTGCCATGTTTTGCTGTTGACTGCCACCTGGAGGTATCTGGGCGGCAGTGCAAGTGAGTCACAATTGGAAGGGATCCCACATACAGAGCACTGGGGGCATCTCTGCAGAGGCAGAGCATGGACATTGCGCTCCTTGCACATCCCTGGGCCCTGGGAGATCAAGAGGAAAAATGAAGGACCGGTTCCATGAAGACTTGCCCATTGTTCTGTGTCCTATTCTGCCACTCATGTCCTGGGACAGATATGAATATGAAGTCTTTGGGGAGGAGTACAGCTCTCTCCTCCTGGCCCCACTGTTGGGGGAATCCATGGGGTGTAAGGATCCCCTGAGGCGTTAAGAGACAGCTGTAGTACATGGGGACAGGGCTGAGAATCCACCTGTTCTGTAAAGGAGGATATAAACTTTAATGTAAGTCTCTTGTATGTCCGGTTCACTCCTTTAACTGGAATCTGCTCGATACTTATGACACTGTAGGAATCGTATCATTTGTATGTAAAATGTGTATGTTTAATGTATGTCTCTGATATGTTTGGGTCATTACTATAAAAGGAACCTGCTCAATCCTTATGACACTATAGAAATCATGTGCTTTGCATATAAAATTTGTATGTTTGTAGCAGTGTCAGTGGTTCAGCAAGTAGCACACTTGCCTCTGAGGCCAGGAGATCAGAAGGCTGTGGTTTCTATCCCCACACCAGGCACTTGGGTTAAATCTCAGTACTGACTCTGTAGTGCAGCATGAGGGAGGTGCTGCACTCCTGAGGTGCCGTCTTTTGGATGAGATATTAAAGCGAGGTTCCATCTGCCTGTTCTGGTGGTAGTTCAGGTGGATGTTAAAGATTCCATGGTACTTCTTGAAAAATAATAGGCTAATTTCCCCAGTACCCTGGCCAAATTTCCCCTCATTCACTAAAACACTGCCAACAGCTTAATCTGGTTCAAGGTCAGTTGGCATTCATCTGTATCCCTCTCCACTGAGTCTTGCCTGAAAATAGGCAGGATTTGTCTAGTGCACTTACCCAGTCAACAAAAACTAAATAAATAAATACATGTTTAATGTATGTCTCTCATATGTCCAGGTCACTCCTGTAAATGGAACCTGCTTGATGATTATTACACTCTAGAAATAATGTATTATATGATAGGTTCATACAGTAGGTATGTACAAATGGGAAGCCACTAGCCATTGTGACTTGACACAATCAACCCAAGAAGGTGATCTTGCTATCCTTCATATTCCTGTCTCAGGTTATTTTAAATGAATCAAGTGTTTTACTTAGAACTACTTCCATTGGTAGCCTATTCCAGACATTCACTACCCTCTGACTCAACCAGTTGGCCTGACTATTGGATCTATAATTTTCATCCTTAAGTTGCAATGGATGAAATCTATTAACCCTCATGTTATCTTTCATTGTTAGTCCCACACATTTTCACAGGTCACCACTACTGAATGCCTTGTAAGTCAGGCATGAATCCCCCCTTATTCTTCTACACTGCCTGTAAGTAGAACCTGCTTCCTCTGAGTTCACTTGGTTAACATTGAATAAATAACTGCAGATACATAAATGATTATAGACAGAAGCATACTGATTCCATCCAGTTTGACCTTATGCCCTACTTGATTTACTCTGCCCTTCCCTTCCATAGTCTTCCCTGCCTCCTCGTCATTCTATTCCTGATAACCCATGTGAAACAGTTCCACTGTGTTTTGAACTGAAATGTAGTCCCCTGCATTGATCACATATTCGGTAAACTGTTCTACCTGTTCCCTATACACTTTCATCTGGGGCACAAAAAATAAGTCCTGACACACAAATATCAGCAGCGTAGAAATTTATTGTACAAAGTAGTTATAGTTTACAATTGCTGTCTTCACCATCAATGTGAGAATGTTCCAATACTGAGGCAGTAGATGTGTCTGTCTGTCTTCCACTCTGTGAAAAAATACTTTATGATGTCCTTTTTGAACTTCCACTTTCAGCTTGAGGTTGTGCCCCCTGGTTGTTGTAAAGCTTCTATGCTTGATCAACTGTGAAGACCACTCCATTACAGTATATCCCCGTACCGTATGTATTTGTATGTATTTGTCATGTCCCTCCCTTTCCCTCCTGTTCACGAGAGAGTACATATTGAAGTTGCCCAGCCTCTCCTCATAAGATCTACCCTGCTGCCCCTGGATCATTTTCATAGCCCTCCACTGGACAGTCGTTAATCTCTCTCTCTCTGCTCATTTTCAAATGCAGACTCCAAATCTGTATGTAATACTCCAAGTGTGATCAAACCAGTGACCTGAGCAGAGGCAGTGTCATGTCCCTTCTGGGACTCATTGCTCCAGACTCTCTACATCTGTCTTCATGCTTCCAATTCCCTCCTCCCTATCTACCCTCCCGCAGAGATTTTTTTTGCTTGGCTCCCCATTCGCCAGCTATCAGTCACCTGCACGCTCTGCCCCCACCCTTCGAATGTCATCCATGAACAGACTCACTGTCACCTGTAACCCCTCCCCAATGTCATTAATATACATGTTAAAATGTTCTGGCCCCAGGACAGACCCATTTTACATCCCACTAGTGACTCTATTTACATTTAAGCAATGTCCTCAAGAGTGCAAGGTGCATATCACTGTCATAACCTCTCTAGCACACTGCACTGACAATATAAGCATACACATTGTATAATACATATATTTCTATATAACAAACCAATCACACACACAAACACACACACACACAAAAAAAAGTAGGTAAACAAGTGGGGAGTAGTGCAATGTAATGGCTGTGGGGCAGCAGTCTTCCAGGAGTCTTTCTGGAGGCTGAGATGCTGCCCTATTTGCAGACAACTCTCTGCCCTGAGGGAGGAAGTTGCCCGTCTTCAGGCCACACTGGACAGTAGTAAGGGAACCTTCCCCCAGGCCACATTGGACGGTAGGAAGGGAACCTCCCCCATCCAGGGAGCACCAGAGCCACCACCACTACCTCAGAGGTTGCAAAGAAAGCACAGCAGTTGGACCACAGTGGGCTCAGGGAGGGTGAGGATGGTGGAACAGAGGCACACCCAGTCAGTTGTTCCACTCCACAATCCATACACCATTCTGGGGGAGCATAGCTCCCCTATGGATGCACCCACAGAGGAGACTAAGGAGGCTGAGGACAACTGTCACAAGGGAGGCCCACAGGAAGGAGGCAGAGGACACCACAAGGAAAGGAAGCAGCTCCTAGTGGGGATTCAATTATTAGGGATAGAACTGGGGGAGCAGGGAAAACTGAAGTAAGATGCCTGCCTGGTGCCATGGTTTGGAGGGACAGGAAGCTCATCCTCAGGATCATGAGAACAGCTGCACGGGAGTCTGAGCTGGACATCATTGTCCAACTAGGGACAAATGACTTGGCTCAATATGAGATTAGAGCAGTGCAGAAGGACTTTGTAGAATTGGGAAGGGGCCTAAGACAAGTAGCACACACAGTATCCTTCTCAGAGGTGCTGCCTGTCAATGGCATGAGTGAGGTGAGGGTACTTTGCACCATGCAGTTTAATGAATGGTTGAAAAAAAATGGTGTGGAGCACAGTGGTTTGGCTTCATTGGGACCTGGGGTTCCACCTGGAGGGACACCAGCCTATACTGGCAGGATGGTCTGCATCTGTCCAGGAAGGGAACAAGTCTTTTGAGCAATCGGTTTAAATGCTTCATTGGCAAGCTTTTAAACTAGTCAAGGGGGGAGGCACTGATAAGCAGCAGGAAAATCCCAGCCTCTCCCTACAAAACAGGGTACTAAATGAGAAAAAGACCGAGGTAGAAAGGTCAGTGGGGGGATGCTGCAACAGAAGGTAAAGCCATCAAAAAATGGAGAGCAATGAGTACCAATGCCCGTAGTCTGAGTAACAAGCTTCCTGAATTAGTGGCCTTGATGGAGGAGGAACATCTAGATATTGTGGCAGTCACAGAAACATGGTACACACAAAACCATGACTGGGACATAAACATACCAGGATACACTATCTACAGGAGGGACAGGGAGGGTAAAAGAGGAGGAGGAGGAGTAGCTCTTTACATAAGGGAAGGAATCAAAGCAACAGAACAAAAGGGAAAACAGGGAGGAGAAGAAGCACTGTGGGTAAATTTGGAGACAGGCAATGGCACCACAATCTGCACAGGGTTGTATACAGACCCTTCTCAGGGGAAGAAATGGACAAGGAAATGATAGAAAGTATACTTAGAATGGCAGAAAAAGGGAAGATATTGCTGATGGGTGATCTGAATATGCCAGATGTTAACTGGAGTGCAGTTGCAGCAGCCACTTCGAAGAGTGGGGTTATTCTAGATGCCCTACAGGGGGCATGCCTTAGACAACTAGTATTGGAGCCCACTCGAGAGGGAGCAATCTTAGACCTGGTTCTCTCAAATGGAGAGAAAGAAAGGATCACAGATGTAGAAGTGGGTAGCCATCTGGGAACTAGCAACCATCGAACAGTATGGTTCACAATAAACACAGCAATAGAGTCAAGCCCTACAAAGGCAAAAGTACTGGACTTTAGGAGGGCTGACTTTGCCAAAATGGGTGAGTGCCTAAGGAATGCACTAGCAAATGGGCAGGAAGGAGGGGTGGAAGAACAATTGGGAATAATAAAAACTGCCTTCACAGAGGTAACAAGCCTTTGTGTGAAGCAAATAAACAAAACAAAATGATGTAAGAAACCACTATGGTTCTCAAAGGAAGTGGAAGTGAAGGTTCAAGAGAAAAAGAAAGCATTCAGGAAGTACAAGGAATCACAGAAGGAGCAGGACAGAGAACTGTATCAGTTAAAGCAAAAGGAAGCTGGGAAGGCAGTCAGAACAGCAAAGGCCCAAACCGAGGAAAAGATAGCCAACTCAGTTAAGAAGGGGATAAAACCTTTATAGGTACATCAGGGAGCGAAGGAAGACCAAGGGAGGGATAGTGAAGCTTAATAAAGGGAGGAGGGTGGGCAGAGGGTGACTGTGAAAAGGCAGAGATATTAACAAATATTTTGCTCAGTATTTACAAAGGAAGAGGGGGAGGTACCTAAAACAAACAGTAGAAACACTCTTGATACAGAAGTTGATACCAGCCCATTTACAGAAGAAAGGGTTCTGAAAGAACTCTTAAAACTGAAGGTGGACAAAGCAATGGGGCCTGATGGGATTCATCCCAGAATTCTAAAAGAACTAAGGGTAGAACTAGTGACACCACTGACTACCCTCTTTAACAAATCATGGGAGGATGGGGTGGTACCCGAGGACTGGAGTAGGGCAGATGTGATTCCCCTTCACAAAAGTGGGAGCAAGGCAGAAGCAGGAAACTACAGACCTGTTAGTTTAACCTCAGTGGTAGGGAAATGATGGAATCTACTTGAAGGAAAGAATTGTTTATATCTAGAGGCCATAGGGGCACAGGACCCAAGGCAGCATGGATTCACAGCGGTAAGGTCATGCCAGACAAATCTGATAGATTTCTTTGACTGGGTGACCAAAGTAGTAGATCAGGAAGGGGCTGTGGGCATGGCCTACCTAGACTTTAGCAAGGCATTTGACACAGTCCCGCAGAAAAGATTAATATACAAGTTAGTCAGCCTGGGAGTGGGTCCCAAGATGACAGCCTGGGTAAAGAATTGGCTGGAGAATAGGATGCAGAGAATAATAGTAAATGGAGTCCACTCTGAAGAAAGGGGGTTACTAGAGGGGTACCGGAGGTTCAGTATTAGACTGGTCCTCTTCAATGTCTTTATAAGCTTACATTGCAGAGGGACTGAAGGAAAAGTGTCTCTTTGCAGATGACACAAAGATCTGCAACAGAGTTGATGCACAAGGTGGAGTGGAAAGGATGAGAAGGGACTTGGCAAGGTTAGAAGAATGGTCAAATGTATGGCAGCTAGATTCAATGCTAAGAAGTGCAAGGTAATGCACCTGGGAAACAAAACCCAGGGAAGAGTACAATGGGGGTGAGATGCTAACAACAACAAAATGGAAAGGGACCCAGGGGGTAGTCATATCTGATTACCTAAAGGTGGGCAAGCAATGTGAGAGGGCAGCAAGGAGGGCTGGGGGATACTGGGATGCATAGG
The DNA here is from genome assembly GCA_016271365.2 of Neoceratodus forsteri. NCBI lineage: Eukaryota > Metazoa > Chordata > Ceratodontiformes > Ceratodontidae > Neoceratodus > Neoceratodus forsteri. The sequence continues at coordinate 1,777,408,286 of CM057456.1, read as the reverse complement.
AAGAGGAATCACCAGTAGAAAACAGGAAGTTATTATCCCTCTGTACAGACAGCTGGTGAGACCCCATCTGAGTACTGCGTGCAGTTTTGGAGACCAGTCTCCGCAAAGACATAGACAGGATGGAAGCCTGCCAGAGGAGGGCAACTAAAATGGTGCAGGGCCTGCACGAAGACATATAAGAGAGACTTAAGGAGCTTAATATGTATAGCCTCGAGGAAAGGAGGGAGAGGGGACATGATAGAAACTTTCAAGTACCTCAAGGAATCAACAAAGTCCAAGAGGGTAGCACCTTTCAAAAAGAGGTGTGCAAGAACAAGGGGCACAATTTGAAGATAGAGGGGGGCAGCTCAGAGGTAATTTAAGAAGTATTTTTCACAGAGAGGGTTGTGGATGCATGGAACGGCCTTCCGGAGGAGGTTGTGAAGTCAAAAACAGTGGTGGAATTCAAGCATGCATGGGACAGTCATAAGGCAATTCTAGGGGGTGGGGGTAGGAAGAAGTAGGCTGCTGGTTAACTAGGATCTGCAGCTTATCCATTAGGTAGGAAAATGGGCAGACTGGTTGGGCCAAGCGGTCCTTATCTGCCGTCAAATTCTATGTTTCTATGTTTCTGTGTTTCTATGTCTGAGGTGGTAGAATATAGTTTTGATTTGAACTACACACAGCTCTTGTGATGGGCTCTCTGAGAAGGCTAGCAGAGGTTAAGCCATATATTGTGATGTTTGAAATGCTGTATATTCTCTAGTGGTGGATGCAGTGATGGTAGGATTTGTAATGAGTTGTGGGTGATTGTTGTCCCCAGTAAAGAGCATTTTTTTCTCTTTTAGTGTTAATTTTTTATTCATCCTGGCTTGCACTTTATCAAAGACTGTTGATAAAGGGTTGTTTATCTCAGTAATGGATTTATATGTGGCATATCTTTTTTATTTATTTATTTATTGAAATGTTTCACCAGGAGGGAACACTGAACAACAAGTTGCTCATCTCACGGCAGCGACCTGGGGGTTACATAGGGTTGTGAAGGATGATCAGTTACAATAGTATGTGGGTAGTACAAACAATACAACATTGTAAGATTGTGCAACAGTTGGAACACAAGGTATTGCACAATAAACAGTAGTGGAACATTGGGTAAATTACAATACATGTCCAAAATCATAAAAAGAACATATAAACTTACAAAACAGTAATAATGCGATAGAACCATTTATAGTGCATGAGTGTACCAGGAGAAAGCTCGAGGTAGTATGCAAGTGCTGTTGGAGTAAAAAGGATGAGGTTAGGTTGTGCACACTGGTGACCCAGAAGGGCAGGTGGAGAAGAGAGGGGGGAGAGGCAAGAACAGAATATGAAGAGAAGGGGTAGCCATTTCCTGATTTCCCCGTTCAGGACGTTGAGAACCCTGCTGGGGGGTCATGGTGGGAAGGCAGAAACTGGGGATAGGTATTAAGGTGGGTTAAAGCAGGAACAGCCTAGGGAAAGGTAATTGCGTAGGGCAGAGGTAAGGGAGTAGTTGGAGGAGGAGTGTCATATTTCAGGGGGGAGGGAATTCCAGATTTTAGGGAAACGATGGGCGAAATCAGTCTGACCAATGAGTGTGAAGTGGCGAGGGACCATCAAAGTGTGGGCGTCATTTGATCTGAGAGAGTGGGTGGGGGGAGGTGGAGTGGAGAGAGAGAGAGGATGAGAGATAGGAGTGGAGTCCCCCGAACCAGAATTTGGAGGTTGGTTTGGCACAGTGAGAGATGCGTCTGTGAGATAGTTGAAGGAAGGTTAGAGAGTGATAGAGTTCACATATATAACTGTGTTGTCTGCATGCAAGTGTATAATGGCAGCTGAGCAGGCACAGACAGAGAGCAGGTCATTGATAAATAGGCTGAAAAGTAATAAGCTCAGAATGGGGCTTTATGGGACAGAAAGCTTGAGTGAATTTAGAGGCTTACCAATTACCTTGATAATCTGCAATCTGTTAGAGAGATACTCTTTGAGCCAGGTCCACTGGACCATGCAAGACACCCACAGCATGCGGTTTGCAGAAAAATATCTTAGTGCTCTGTACCGCAGGCCTTCATTAGATCTATGAAGACTGCACCAGCATGGAGACCTTCATCCAAAGCTGTCTGCAGATCATGAGTTACTTTAGGAAGATCAGTGCTAGTTGAGAAGATGGGACAAAATCCTAATTGCACATTTGAAAGAATATTGTGTTCAAGCAGGAACTTCATCATTACTTTCTGCAACAATTTCTCAAGTAGTTTATTTGGTTTTGATAATAACAATATAGGGTGGTTGTTATTTGAGTTTGTTGTTGGTCCAAATTTGTGCACATGGGTTATAATAGCTTTTTCCAAATGTCTGCGATCTGTCAGGCACAGGGTGGGAGAGTGAGAGATTGATGAGGGTCTTTATTGGCATAGATAGATGTTTATTTTCAGTTTTTAGAAGAAGCTCAATCCAGTCTGACCCTGAGCTCTTTGAGAAGCTTCAGTACTTCCAGCCTTGAAGTAAAGGTGGGGGATGGGCAGTCCGAGGGATTAGTGAAATCTCCTATTTGATTAGAAGAGCACTAACTGAGGTAAAGCTCACTTGAGAGAAGAGGAAGGTTAACTAGAAGGCTGCATGTTCTTAACTTGTCTCACCACACCTACTGTACATACTGTACAGTATGTATCTATGTATCTGTAGTTTTGAAAAAGCTTCTTTCTGAGTATTTAATATTACTTTTGCTGATAATATATTTAATATTATCATATTTATTGGATGATTGCAGAAATATGTATTGGGTAATTGACTGATCTGAATGCTATTTGCTATTGTCTGTATAGGTTTTTTGTCCTGTATTACACTTCACTTGGTATTCTAGTGTCTTGCGCTTTGGAAAGGCATCTTACAAATAAAATACCTAGCTAATCCAAAGTGCCAGCAGAGCATACCAAAAAGTGGTGGGATCAGAATTGTCTATGTCAGGAGGCAAATTTATGCTTCACCTCAGCAAAGATCACAGAGAAACATTTGTCTTCTTTAATATACTTTAGTTAACCTATCTGGATTTTATAGTATGATACTAACATACTAAGAAGCCAGCAGATTAGACCCTATGATCTATTGAGTCTGCTCGGTGATCAGTGCCTTCTCAGGGAACTGCTTTTAGTCCCCCCCCCTCCCAACAAGGCCCCCCATCCTCACCCCCAGCAGGTCTCTGGGATGCACCCTTCCCCAGCCCTTCTTGAACCTTTCCACAGTCATAGCAGCCTCCTACTCCCCAGACAGTGCATTCCAAAGCTCCACTACCTCACAGTAAAGTAAGCCTCCTTGTTCCCCCTCAGTCTCCCCGTCCAGCCTCATTGAGTGTTCTCTGGTGCCCCTACCTTCCTCAGCTGAATCACCCCTCAAGGCCTACCCTATTCTTTCCTTGAGATATTTGAAGACCTCTATCATATCCCCCCATTCCTTCTCTCCTCCAATCTCTCCTCATAGTGCCTTTCCCTTAGTCCCAGTATCATCCTGGTCACTCTCCTCTGGATCCTCTCCAGTAGATCCACTAATGATCACTAATGATCCACTAATATTCAAAAATAATCCATGCTTTATTCACAGAAATGTTTTCCTGAGTGTTAAAGCAGAACAGGGTATGGGTGTGAAAATCTTTGAATTTTGAGAGATTTGAAGAAGCCCACACACAGTACAGTACAGACGTAATTTAAGTAACTTTGCATTACATTAACAGCTCATTACCAGCCAAACGGGACAATGTGTCTCAGTCTTTCTTCTTAGATGGTTCAGTTTCAAATGTGAATTCATTAAAGCATCACCTGCCTGTTACAAAATGCCTTGCAAAATGGAATGTACAATTAACTAACAAATTATTTAAAACTCACTGCTGCTACTGAGGTCAGTGCATTTGCAGCTCAAATCACATATCATTACCAGCAACATGCAAACTGACTTCAATTCAGTTTATACCATAATTATATATTGTGCAACCAGCTCAATAGTAAAACAAAATGTATATACATTTTTTCTTTCAAAAATATACTTTCTGCTGCCTGGTCTGTCTCTGCATATGGAGCATTAAAAGTTTGAACACAGTATGCCTGTTGTCCTTAGAATTCAACCAGCCTCATTCCTTTACAACTAATACTTCTCCACTAATTCATCATCATCACCATCACCATCTTATTTATAAAAAGGCGCCCTTCTAGAGCTCAGGACGCCCGAACAATATCCATAAAAACAATTCAACGTTGCAAACAAAAATACAGATCCATAGATAGCAGGAAATCAAATGTGGGGGGTCAAAACACATTGGCTGACCACTGAGCTAAAAAAGTGAGGGGTCTGCTGACACCCCGACCCCCTGACTCCACTGCCTATGCTACTCCTGTTTTCTTAAAATGTGCTGTCCTCACCCAGTACCATGCGTCATATCTCAGCCTGTTATCTGCTGTATCGATTACAGAGTACATTTAAGATAACCTTTTTTTCAGTGCACAGAACAGATCCTTTGAAGTGAAAGATTAAAGCACATCAAGTGCCTTATCAATAACAGAAAAGTCCTGGCAGAGAGGAGAAAAATTAGGCTTGGCATTGAGAAACATCCCACTAAGCAAAGTTTGCGTAAAAATATAATGTGATGACTGCAATTACTGTCAAACTTGTAGCTAGTAGAAGTGCCAAGGGATGAGACGAGGCTAAAAATTAACTACCAGTAACACCATTCACCTCACAGGTGCTAAACTGGCAGTTAAGTACACTATTTCCATGTTGAATTGCTTCATTCTTTCATGGCTGGTGGAATCATTCTTTTCCAAGTGTTCTATTTTGTTTGGGATTTTGGTATTCTTGAACAGGTTCTACCAGCAATTTTCCATATTGGTGTGGGTGTATGATGAACGTCCCTGTATTAAGAAGCTAGAAATTGATTCTGACCCCAAACTCTCATAGCAAATCTGTGTTGGTTAAGATTTCACACTGCCCTATCAGTGTTCCTCAGCAGAGGGCTGCAGCAGCACCATGATCTCTATCAAATTTCAGGTGATGTAACAAGAACATTTCTTAAAGTGCTTACTTCTTTTGTTTGTTTGTTTCTTTTTAGTGGCCTACCTCCTTGGCTGGGGTGTTCCCTATGGTTCCCTGATTCCGGTCGTCTGGCAGCTCCTCCATTGGGCACCATGCCTGAGCTGCTACCTCCTCCCTTCTCTCTCTCTTAGGCCATGTTGCGGACCCCCTTCATGGAAGGCCAAGGCGTCAGGGCCAGAGGGAGCTCCAGGAGCATCTGGCGTAGCGCCACATGAGAACCTCATCTGTACCAGACAATTCAGCTGTTTTGCCTCCTGAATACCCCCCATGACATAGGTGTGCAAGGACGCCAAGGACACTGCGGTATGCATTCCCGCACGCCATACATCTGCCCGCACCGACCCACCATTATGCCACAAATTGCGCTACCCTTAGCCACCACCAGGAGCCAGCACCTTCATGGGAGTCCCTCCCTACCCTCCACAGAGAAGGAGAGCAGTCTCAAGGATGCTCAGTCCTCCTCCCCCCAGCCGACCCCCGACGACTCAAGTCTGCACCTGAACCTGGGTCACAGGCATGTGGCATCCAGCGCCTCAATCCTCAATGCCACCAGGTCAGCAAAGTGCTTAGTTTTTAAAATTTAAATTAGGTTATTTTTGGAATGTAACTGTAAGCCCCCCCCCAAGTGTCCGTGTCTAGGGGTATAATGGTGGAAGTCCATGGGGAGGGGGAACATACTGCAGAAGAGTCACATACCTGGTCAGCCTCATTTCTCAGATCTTGCTGGAACCAGGGTGCCCCTCTAACTTCTGGGTGCCAGACTGTGTAAGCAAACTCTTATTAGTAGCAAAAGTTCACATGAAACAAATGAGGCACAACACTCTGAACTGCAGGAACCAGGGATCCCATTTAATGAACAGTTAATCATAACAGAGAACAGTCACTCCATGGTGCAGTAAAATGCACCAGTTTGCTCTGGACCGGGAGGCGGACAAGCTTGCTCTGGACCGAGAGGTCACATCAGAAGCTCAACTCCAGACAGCTACCACTCAAACTAGGTAGCCACATTCCAACACAGGCAGCATGAGATCATGGCCAAATCAGGCCTTGACCTGCAGGCAAATCTCTCTCTCTCTCTCTCTCTCTCTCTCTGTTCAGGAGCACAGATCACTTAAAGGAGATGGCCAACCCAGCCCACGGCCGCTCTCATCATCAGGCTCCACTTGATATGAGGCCCAGGCAGGTGGCTTCATCCCAGGCAGCAAAGGTGAATGTTCCCACCTGACCCCACACTCAGAAATGAGGCAGTCTCAAATTCAGGGCCATATGGGACCAGGGGCTGTCCCTGGACCCCGGATCCCACATGGCACCCCTACTCACAGTCTCTCCATGCCCCAGCTAATAAAGAGTCCTGGGACCAGGAGCTGTGCCAGTACCCCTGGATCGCTCACCTCATGGTATCACATTTTCTCCTCTCTCTTTCTCTGACTAACACTCCTTGTTCTGGGCCCCTCTCTGCACCAGACCCCTTTTCAGCCAGTCTCCATAAGGCACAAGTTCCATTTCTGGAATGGGGTGCCTCTCAGGTGACTGTCCCATTCTGTCTTCTTCCTCCTTCCAACTGCCCATGGGCTACCAAAATACCCAACAAGCAGGGCTCCAGAAAATAACAGCTGCCACCACATCCTTGGTTACCACTATAAACTGCTGACCCCAAAAAACAAACAGAAGGCCACTGAACAAGCGGGCAATCGCCTCCCTCTCAGTCCTCTCGCCACTTCTCTCTCTTTCCAAATCTATGAATCTCCCTCTTTCCTGCACAGCTCCCACTTTTATTTCTCCAAATAAGGCACCAAATCCATGTGCCAACTCACAGCCTTATGGGATATGTAGTCCCAAAATAACTATTTACAATGCTCTTCCTGTTGGCACCAACCCGTGCCGGACTACTCCCGAAGATGCAGCTGCACCTCCTTTACATCCCCCCTGGCAGCCACACATATGGTGAAGTACACCAGCCACCATAACTATTTTCAAACTCCCAAGTTCATGTTATTTATTTTGCCTGTAGCCTTATCACAATGGCATTCAGTGTTCTATGGTAAAAACAGGACATTCTATAGGGCATCCATAAATAAGCTTTTTATTCACTCTGAAATATTGCAAACTATGCTGACCTAGAACTTAGGGCTCTGCCTCCTTCTGCCACTCATTGCTAGGAGCTTTGTTGGCAGTATTCCAGAGTAAATAAAAAGCGTATTTGCTGCCTTATGGAATATTCCTATATATACACCAAATTAGTGTTAAATGAATTTGGTAAATTAAATATATTTATTTTCACTTAGAACATGTTATTTCCACTTAGATTCTGGAATTAAAAACACAGAGAACACTTTGCCAAATAGAGAGTTTACAATGGAAAGAAAATCAGTTTTAAGGTAAAAAACAAATAAAACCATAACAAGAAGTATGGCATATAGTATATCAAATACATAATGTGGTGCAGTTGAATAACTCGTTTATCTCCAACTGAGTAGTCAGACCATCATAAGTAACTCATGGATGTGCCACTCAAAACTTGTGGGTTTTTCCACTCACTAGCTGAGACAGATGTGATATTTCACTGCCACCTATTATGTATTCCTTATACTGTATAATACAAGGAATCCACAATCATTTCAATGCAATTTCCGATGATATATCTGGATACAACTTGATGTTTAATGGAATGTATCTCTGATTACCATTGTGGTTTTACAAAATTCTAGTATTTTGTGAAGAAACATCCACCACATAGAACTCAACTGTAAGTCAAGCAATGTCTACAATGCTGGTTGTTGCAGGAAACAGTCGGCAGTATTGATTAATATTAAATGAAGGGCTGCATGTTTTCTTTTTTTGTGTGTGATCTGCAGTTAGTTTTTGTGGTAAGTGAGCAATTTGTGACACTAAAAATAGCTTTCTATTTATTAAAAGTATTTATTTATTAAAAGGTCTCTTGCCTAATGCACTTAACAAAAGCAAATAAATAAATAAAAGTAATCATTATCCATCAAGCTTTTTTTCACTGTCTGTAGAGGCAGGCTCATTGGTCCTATCCCTGCCCCCTCCTGCTTAGCTTCCTGCCTCAAAAAAGCTGGGCCGTTAGACCCCCATGGATTGCAGCCCCATGGTAGGGCCAGGCAGAGGAGGGCCATTATTCCCCTGCCTGGAGACCCATATCCAGTCTCTGGGCCTGGACAGTCCACAGTGCAGAGCAAAGATTGGCTGGCTGGATGTCATGGAGCCTGGGTAGACCATTTTCCATGTTCTGTCCTGCTCCTGGACCCATGGCAGCACAGAGGATGTATGCACTTGGAAGAGAGCATGTACTCCAGAACTGCAGTTTCCCCACCCCTGATCATAGTCTGCCTTCCTAAGCTGGTGCTACCACTAGGCCTCTACCTGGTGGCAGCCAAAAACTGGGATAACACACCACCCCAATTTGGGAGAGGAGAGCTGCCAGGCAGCTGCCCGATTCTCTCCTAGTCCCTGATGGCCCAAGCTCATTCTCACCTTGAGTCACTGGCCTGTTGAGAGGCAAGGCACTAGCCTGCTTCAACCCTCTGCACCATCAGGATAGCCATTAAAAGTAATAATTGACAATGTGCAGGCATAAACAATGATTACATAGAGAATAATGACTAGGTTACGATTAATAACTGAGCTGTAATCACCTCAAATGGTTGCCAGGACAACATAGTAAATCTCAAGTGTGCAGCTCGAGAGGTTTATTGTTGTCCTGGCAACCACAAGAGGTGATTTCAGCCAGGTTATTAACCGAAACCTAGTTGTCATTTTTTATAGTGTATGAGATGAAACACTGAAAAACGAAACTGAGCTCCAGTTTCAAGCAAAGATTACTCGTACTTTACTTGTTTCCCCATAGCACTGCATTGTAAGGCACTAGGGCAAAGTCACACATGCACAGATCCACTCCAGTTGTTTTGGTATTGTTGTGATGTAGCAAAGAGGGGTTAACAACCTCTGTACGTCACAACAATACTAGAACAACATTGTAAAAAGTGTGATTTCAGTATATAATAAGGGCTCCCCATACATTATATAAGAATTATATCTTTATTAATTGTTGGTTAATGTATATTAAAGGTACTGTTTTCAGTGTGCTTGATGCCTGTAGCTCTTTGTTTGTGCTACGTAGGAAGATTATGAATTTTGTAAACTGCTCCTCTGTTGACTCCACCAGCCTAGAGCACTATTGTAGTTTGTAAACTTTGTCATCTAAGCTACGTAAAAAAAAGTCTTCCCCATGTGAAAAATACTGTACAACACATAGCACTGTTTACTAGCAATAAAATGAAATGCCTTTGAATAAATATCTTAGTTTATTTGCATGATATTATTTACTGGGTGTGTGACAATAATAATTACCGGTTAGCTATGCTATTCACCAGGAATCAAACAGTTTATTTTTCCATATTACACAGTTCTCATACTAAACCATGCAATATACCATCACACAAATTAGCAGCAGCTTTAATAGTGTCTCTATCTTTTCCTCAGATTGGGCCCTATGCACGATGTGGGTGCAGGTACATGAAAAAAGCGTGGACCCCACCCACATAGTTGTGCACCAGCGGACAGGTGCATCCATACCACCATTCACCAACTCCAGCCACCTGTCCATGGCACCTCCCCCCCTGGTATGCAGGACTCCACAGGACAGCCAGGGGTGGAGTTGCGGACCTGGGCAGGCATCCAATCAGACGCCCGTCCTGGGTCCAGGAGTTGATCCTTTGCACCTGTAGGTGTGGGTCTGCATCATGCATAGCCCCTGTGGTTGCCCTGACCCACATGACCACACACCATGGACAGTCTGGCCCAGGAGACTGATCACCCCACCCCCAGCATGGTGCAGCCATGGCCCAGGAGTCTGTCGGCTGCCCCCCACCTCCATGGCACTGACACCCCTGGACTCCGGACATGCTGCCAGTGCCGTGGCTTAGCTGCCTCAGCCCTACTTATCAGTCTCATGGGCTGGGGTGGCACTGCGGGATGTTTCCCGGTCCTCTCATGACTGGTGGGTGGCATCTGTGGGGGTGCATATGGGGTTACACCTAGTCCTGGCTGGTGTACCTGGTGCCACCCTCTGCACCCTTGCTGCCAGCACTACGTAGTTTAGTGAATATCGTGTAGTGCGGGCATGCCCCCAGAATGCCCTACTTGTGTGGTATGGTCTGCGGATGTGGGGGATCGGGTGCATTGGGTCTGCACATCTCCCATTAGTGCATCCTGCGCGGGGGCGCAATGGGTGCAGGGTGACTACATGTCCAAGATATGCAGCGAGTAGCCACTCCACACCTTCGTGCATAGTGGCCATTGATAGCCGGAAAACTTCTCCAGCAACTGTCATCACTCACCCTTCAACAAATTAAATCTTTCAAAACAGAATTTATATACTTTAAGCATTGTGAGATTTGTTTTCACTGATCATCTACAAATTTACCTTAACATATATTATAGCACCACAATGGCTGTTTCATTACTGATGACTGACACTGCTAACTGGTTTTTCTGCCCTCAGTATTAAAACAGTCAGAAATTGACAGTACTCAGCAGTCCATGCCTATTTGTTAATGCTACTTACAGCAAATTATGTCTTTCCATGATTTGAATGTCTACTCGTAGTCCTCCCTATAGTACTCTGATAAGGCTCTAAATGGAAGTATTTTGACTTACTGAGGGTTTGATTTGAGCAACAAAAAACAGTGAGTATTAAAAGATATCGCTATAGGCAACTGTGATGATGCTTGTTTTTCATACTCCCCCAGAGTGTGTTACCTTCACAAACTACTTGGGCTTTGCTATCACGGTTTATCTGGCAACACACATTTTGAGTGTGGAAAAAAACCTCTAATAATACAGTCACCCATACAGTGTTCTACATTTAATGCCTGCATACCACGAATAATGGCCTATTTGTTTTTAAGAGTCCAGATAACAGATATCAGTTCAGTTTGGAGAATTTGTTTTTAGGAACTTAAAAGGGTAAATAAAAACAGACTGCCTAGCCTTCTCTTGGTGCCCAGGGTTAATCCCATGTTTGCCATTCTCTCCCCTCATTCATCTTGTGCCCCCACCTCCAGTTCTTCCATTACATAAAGTTGAGAATCCAGCTAGCTCTTTCCCCTGCTGGACACCATCCTTTATCAACCCTCCAACCTCCATAATCTGACTCCTCATCTTCAAAGGCCTATTAGAGTAAAATATCGACAAACCTGCTCTGATCCTTGATGGGGGGCACACTCCAGACTGCTCAGTCATTACCCTTCCCAATCCAGATGTGCACATTATGTCTGTGGAAAAGAAAAATCAGTCAGCTGCCTGCTTCATTGCGAAGAGGAGGGCAAGGAAGCACAGGCTGCCTAACATCACTGAGCGATGCTAGACAGACTGTAATAGGGCACCACATTTGAGCTCAATGACATATGAAATGGATGACCTTCAGTTCAATCTTCTGTTACAATGTGAGTGTCCCTCAGTCTATTGTGCCACCTCATGGATCTGGGGTTGGAGGGATTGGTTGTCCTTTTGGGTCAGGGAAGGGGCTAGGGAGGGGAAGGGGGAGGGTAGATAAATGGATGGAAGAAGGAACTGGCAGGGTACGAAATTTGATATGAGTAATGGGAAGATTGTGGGTGCAGGTGATGTCTGTGTGATGGTCACTGGACTCCCACTGATTCTTCCTCAGGGGGCCGTGAGCACGTTTTGGCACCTCAGTCTCCCGACTCTCACTTTTTTTGTTTGCATACTCCACTTGTTGGTTTTCCTTGATTCTGTTTTTTTGTGGTTGGCTGCAGCAGTTTTACCTATAGGTAGTGGCTGGGTCTTTTTGTTTTACAATTTAAACTAAAAAGAGCCAAGGGTGGAGGTCAGGAGGGCAAAGGCAGACATGGTGCTGTGGATTGTTGAGGGAGTGAAAGATAGGGAAAAATCATTTTTTTAGGTACATAAGGAAAAAAGGAAACTGGGGGGGGTTGTTAGGCTAATGGAGGAGGATGGGTAGTGGAAGATGACGAGCAGAAGGCAAATGTACTAAACAATTACTTTTGCTCGATATTCATGGTAGAGAACAATAGTCCCTTGCTAGAGAGTGGTATTTAGGCCACCATATGGGGGGGTTGAGGATGGGCGGAGCACAGCTGTCAGCTGTAAGGGTTAAAAAGGGTCTAAAATCTCTTAGGGTAGATAAATCACCAGGCCCAGATGGCCTACATCCACTGGTACTTGGGGAACCAGCTGTAAACTTGGCAGTACCTTTAACTCACCTATTCAATAACTCACAGTTGCCCAGACTGGTGCCAGCGGATTAAAGATCCACTGATGTAGTACCACTCCAGGATTTGGGCAGCTACAGGCCTGTAAGCCTTACCTCCATTGTGGCAAGCTGATGAATACCAGAGTCAAGGAAAGCTTGGTGGCCTACTTAGATGACAATGGAATACAGGCCAACAAGCAACATGGGTTTTTGTCAGGGAGGTCATACCCAACAACCCATTACTATTTTTTAATTGGGCCACTAAGGTGATTGACAGAGGATAGGTGGCAGATTTGCTCTACTTCAGCTTCTGCAAGGCCTGTGATTAAGTACCACATAAGACTGCTGAAGAAGTTGGAGGACCTGGGAGTAGAGCAGGTTTCAGTTTGGTGGGTAGGAAGTTAGATTTGGTGAAGGCAACATAGAGTAGTGGTGAATGGGGCTAAATCAGGGTAGATGGAGGTCACAAGTGAAGTTGCACTGAGATTGATCCTAGGACCTGTCTTGTTTAATATGTTCCTAAGTGACATAGGGAAGGCATCCAAGGAAAGCTATGTCTCTTTGCTGACTACACAATGCTATGCAGGTTGGGTAGATTATGAGGAGGGGGTGCAGGAGCTCTGGAAGGATCTAGATAAACTAGAGAGATGATCTAAGGTTTGGCAGTTTAGAAGCAATGACAAGAAGTTCAAGGTAATGCATTTAGGGAGACAGAATACATGCACAGAATACTAGATGGGAGGGGTTAGACTGGCCACAGCAACAGAGGAGAGGGGTCTGTGGGTCATAATCACTGACTTCCTCAAGCAAATGAGTCAATGCAACAAAGCACCAGACGTGGTGCACAAGCTAAGTATCGATACATATGCTGAGAGCCACATACAGAGCCAATATACAACATTTAAAAACAGTGCACATAGGTTTCAATAGAAGAAGCAGAGCGGAGTCGCTCCAATGATATAATCGCATATGCATGTCCTTGCCATTTTGTGAGCCGAGCTGCAGCTCATAATCAGAGACAACTGGCGTTTTGTTTACATTCAGGGGAACCTTTCATTACTGCTGAAACCAGGAAAAATCAGTCATCACAGGTAAATACTGGCATCATGAAAATCAGCAGCCCTTATTCTATACAGACACAGGAGCATTTCCAGTTTCATTCACCCACCTAATTTCTTGTTTTTTTGTCCTTTAAATTTGTACTTGCTGAAGGCCTGGTGGGAGCGAAGGGATATGACTGAAACATATATGTTTCTCAGGGGTATAAACAAGGTGAATAACGGGTGCCTACTGTATAGCATTTGTAAGTAATAGGGATGCGTTCAATAAGGAGCATGACTGAAGGTTGGTGGGGGGTAAGTTCAAGGGTAATGGGAAAAACTTCTACTGTACTGAGTGGGTGCTGGAACCATGAAACAGATTGCTTGCAGACATGGTGGGGTAAGCTACCTTCAATGGGTTTACATATGGTTTGGACAGGACATGGGGATTCGTAGTCCCCAAGGGGGAATGCAACAAGGGTTTGAAGGGTGAAGAAGCAGGAGAGGAGGTTAACAGACCACCAATACAGCAGGTTGGTGGGGTGAAGTAATATTGTAAGGGCAGACTTGATGAACCTTCGGTCTACTTTTACCATCACATTCTGTTTCAGTGTTTCTAAAATGAGGGCTGCAGTTTAAGAACTGAGCACAGACATCTAAGCTCAGTTCAATGACAGCATAAATCAGGACTCACACCTAATTTTCCATGGCTAATGACCTTGGTACTTTATTATTCACTGTGTCACCCCATGTGGCTAGTTTAGTAGTATTTGTTAACTTTTGTACACTAAACCATTTCTTGTTCAGTCAGTGGACCAGATAACTGTGTTATAGCTGTCACTGCTCAATTCAAATACAGAGTATTTCACAATTACCAAGATTATTCAAAATAAACTACCAAAAAACCTACAGCAGCGCCAACCACGATGCAATGCAGTAATGCTGCAGTAGATCTCAAAATGCTGCAGTATGCTGCAAGGAACAGTGTAATTCAATGGCAATTAAGATTTTTTTTTTTACTGCAGTATTTTGTGACATGTCATTGACTGCAAGTTACTGTGTTGCTTCATGGTTGGCTCCACTGTATTCATATTTCAACATTTTTATAAACATGGTACTATTGGTTCTGGATTGACCTCTTTATGATTACGATATGGGAAAGGTATGCCTCTTTGCAGATGATACAAAGATCTGTAACAGAGTTGATACACAAGGGGGGTAGAAAGGATGAGAAGGGACTTGGCAAGGTTGGAGGAATGGTCAGACATATGGCAACTTAGATTCAATGCAAAGAAGTGCAAAGTAATGCACCTGGGAAACAAAAACCCAGGAGAAGAGTACACAATAGCAGGGGAGGTACTAACAACAACAAAAATGGAACGGGACTTGGGGGTAGTCATATCAGATGATCTAAAGGTGGGTAAGCAATGTGAGAAGTCAGTAAGGAGAGCCAGGGGATACTGGGATGCATAGGAAGGGCATCACAAGTAGAAAAAGGGAAGTGGTTATCCCTCTGCACAGACAGTTGGGGAGACCATATCTGGAGTACTGTGTGCAGTTTTGGAGACCTCATCTACGCAAGGACATAGACAGGATGGAAGCAGTCCAGAGGAGTGCAACTAAAATGGTGCAGGATCTGCATCAGAAATCATATGAAGAAAGACTAAGAGAGCTTAATATGTATACCCTTGATGAAAGGAGGGACAGGGGGTACATGATAGAAACGTTCAAGTACCTCAAGGGAATCAACAAAGTCCAGGAGGGTAGCATCTTTCAGAAAAAGAGATGTGTAAGAAAAAGGGGACACAATTTAAAGATAGAGGGGGGACGGCTCAGGGGTAATGTGAGGAAATTATTTTTCACGGAAAGAGTGGTGGATGCGTGGAACTGCCTTCCTGGGGAGGTTGTTGGGGCTAAAACAGTGGGAGAATTCAAACATGCATGGGACAGACACAAGACAATTGTAGTGGGGTTGGCAGGAAGTAGGCTGTTGGTTAACTAGAATCTGCCGCTTATCCAGTAGGTAGGGAAATGGGCAGACTGGGTGGGCCAAGTGGTCCTTATCTGCCGTCAAAATCTATGTCTATGTCTATGTCTATGTCTATGATATGTACAGTATCATTTGGGATCCAGGTTTTCCTCTAGCATAGCATTGCTCACTTGAGCTACACTTTCTTTATGCAATTTTATATTACAGAAACATTGCATTAACTAGTTGCACTTGCTGTTTTATGGTTTCAGTAAGAACAAGCATTTGTCAATGCCGAATGTTTGCTTGCTGGCATTGGCAGTGGTAGTGTAGAAGTTACAGAGCTGCGTAATAGTAATGGCAGTGAAGTATTGAACTGAAGCCAACCCCACCACCACCCTGCAGAAAGTGACAGGCATTGGGGTGTGCCTTTGGGTCATCAGGCATATCGGCCACGCAATTTCAGTACACCCCACCCTGCAGACACTGGCAAGTGTCACGGTGTTCCTTGGGGTCTTTGGTCCTTATGTGCACCCCATTCCATTAGGAAATACAGAGAGATGGGTGCGATGTAGGAGAATGGGGTGAACTTTGGGGCCAAAGAGTCCAAGGCATACCTCGATGCTTCTCACTGGCTGCAGGGTTTGGAATGGTATGAGCATTACAGGCAAGAATCCCAAGTCACACCCTGATGCCTGTCATTCTCTACAGGGTTGGGCATTATGGTTGGAAACCCTAATACCTCAGGCATTCATTGGTATTTTCCTCCAAATGTTCAACATGTTTTTTGTGACCCCACCTCATGAACAGGGGAATATCAGTTTCTTAGCAAGCTGCTTATGCACAGCGACTACGATTTAGCACCACAGGTGCAAAACATTCAAACAGGATGTAAAAATGACAGCTGTACTGTTCATGGGGAGGTGTAAAAATGGCAATGTTGCAAATCTGCAGTAAAATATTTAAAAAATGGTGAAGTCACGAGCTACATAGAAACTGTGCAACGACACCGTAAAATAATTAGGTTGGGGATTTTTTTACAGCAGATTGTCAACTCAGGCATTTTGGTGCCTCCGATCATGAACAGTATCACTGTGATTTTCTTTATCTGTCCCGAACAATGATTTCCCACAGCGACCACGCATCTCTGCGCTGAAAGTGTGAAAACACACTTCGGCCATGTTGGGAAAAATGACAACTGTACTGTAAAGAAGGCAGTGTGGAAAAATGCCACTGGTGAAAATCTGGACTTAAAATATTACAAAGTCATGAACTTACGAGGGTGCGTGGAAACTGCGCAATGCTCACTCGTAACACAGTCATTTTATGGACTTTTTTCACCAAATTTTCAACATAGCCATTTTAAGACCTCTGCTCATGAACAGTGTAACTGATTTTCTTAATCTGTCACAAACATTGCTTCCAACACCAACAGCACCATTATGCGCTATGTGTGAAAACACATTTTGGGCAGCATATGAAAAATGGCAGCTGTACTGTTCATAAGGAAGTGTAATAAAATGGCAATGTTGAAAACCTGGAGTGAAAATATTAAATCTGCAAACTTATGAGCATGCATAGGAACTGCGCAACGCACACTCGTAAAACAGTCATTTTTAGGAATGTTTTCACCAAATTTTCAACATAGCCATTTTAAGACCTCTGCTCATGAACAGTGTCACTGTGATTTTCTTAATGTGTCCCATACATTGATTTCACGCATCGACTGAGCCATTGTGTGCTACATGGGAGGAAACACATTTTGGGTGCGATGTGAAAAATGACAGCTGTACTACTCATAAGAAGGTGTGGTAAAATGGCAATGTTGAAAATCTGGAGTGAAAATATTGAAAATTCGCGAACTTACGAGCATGTGTAGGAACTACGCAACGCACGCTCGTAAAACAGTCATTGTTAGGAATTTTTTCACCAAATTTTCAACATAGCCATTTTAAGACCTCTGCTCATGAACAGTGTCACTGTGGTTTTCTTAATTTGTCCCGTACATTGGTTTTGCACACCGACTGCGCCATTGTGCGCTACCTGGGTGGAAACACATTTTGGGTGAGATGTGAAAAATGACAGCTGTACTACTCATAAGAAGGTGTGGTAAAATGGCAATGTTGAAAATCTGGAGTGAAAATATTGAAAATTCACGAACTTACGAGCGTGCGTAGGAACTGCGCAACGCACGCTCATAAAACAGTTGTTTTTTGGAATTTTTCCACCAAATTTTCAAAATAGGCTTCTTGAGAGCCCACTTTATGAACACTTGCAGTGTCGTTTGGTTAATCAGTCCTGAAAGGTGATTTTGCGCAGTGACTGCGAAATCACCCTTCGGGCCCGAATAACGCCATGACAGTGACATCATTCATGAGAAGGGGTCCCAAAAACCCCATGTTGAAAATTTGGTGCAAAAATTCCAAAAAATGCCTGAGATATGCAACAAAGTTGAAAACCCCTATCTAGCCCATTATACAGCTTACCGGCATTTCCTCAGTTCGCGGTCGGCTTTGAAGAGTGCAGACGTGTTCCCGGTCCACCGAAGATCGTCGCGCCGAGGTCTGGAGGTAAGTATGGGGTGAGGGTGTGGGGAGGCAGGGCGCAGTGGTGGGTGCGGGTTGTGGGAGGGGCCAGGGAGACTCGATGGGACCGTTTTTCTTTACAGGTGTTTTTTTTTTTTTTTGACTACCACGGGACATTTGCCACGCTGGGGTGGGCTCCCAGCATGGCACAAGGATGGTTGGGGGGGCTTTCAGCTGACGGGGGATTGGCCACCCCCGTCGGCCAAAGCATCGATTGTCACGCTGGGGTGGGCTCCCAGCGTGGCACCCAGTACTTGGGGGGTTAGACAATGAAGCCGATGGGGATTGGGCACCCCCATCGGCTATATCATTACTTGCCACTCTGGGGTGGGCACCCAGCATGGTATTTGGAAGGCTTTGGGGACGGGGAGCTACAGCACAGCCGACGGGGATTGGGGCACCTCCACGCCATACACTGTGTGCGTATGTGAGGGGGAGCGATGTCTGCGTATGCGGTGTGGAGGGGGAGAACTGCGCATGAGCAGGTGATATCTTATTGCTGCTCACTCAAGCATAGCTCCCCCTTTGAACTGTATGTCACTGCATTTTGGAACTTGTCATAGACAGCTCCAGCATGCATTGGCTTACAGGGGCCGTGCCTGCCAACACACTGACTGAATTGGAAGAGGGGGTGACACATCTCCGAAATCTCGGATGATGGCACTATGTTTCTTGCACATGTGTGCAAGCAAACATAAAAATAGTTGAAAATGCCAGTAACATTGACATTATGTTACATGTACTGTACTGCCGAATGTGTAGGAGTTGTAGTAGTTAACCAAGAATCAATCAGTAAAATGATGTTGTATTTGCTTGGAAAGTACACATGTATTATATAGTTGTCTTTGAAGATCCCACATGTGAGCAGTGACATGCTGTTCAGCTTCTGTTTCCTTATATATGTGTTAACCCAAGTATTGTTTTTTCTGTCTTTTGCCTTGTCTTTGTAAAGGAGCCAATGGGGGCAGTAAGAAATAAATATGCTGGCCACAGTTCCAGAAGCAATGCTGTCACAACATCAGAGAGCTGCTTAGAACCAGGATACCAAGATGCATTTGACTGTGGAGATGGAGAGTGTGTGCCCTTAGCAGTACTGTGTGACTTTATTGATGACTGCAGAAACGGGCATGATGAACTTATGTGTGGTATGTATGGACACAATACTCCAAAGTTCATACATTTTGGTTTTGAAGTATCACAGCACTTCTGTTGAGTGGCTGCATAATAGGAATGTCACATTTAGTTTTTATTTACCAGGTAAATGCACTAGACAATCATATGCTTATTTTCAAGTATGACCTGGGAGGCTACAACCTGGATGATAATACAATAGTACAGTGCAGTGGTAGTAACAGTAAGGTACATGAGAGCATGGAGAATAAATAATGACAGCCGTGTGGTACAGAATATACAGTACAATAACAATAACAGATGAATAGGTTTGAACCCTGTATGGAGATCTTTCTGATTTTATAAATAACAGCCCTCGTGTCATTCTTGGATGGTGTTTCAGATAAGTTCTGTGCCTTGCTCTGTATACTGTAGCTCCTGGAAAGCTGCCTGATGGATGTCCATTATTATTATCTTCCGAAATAGGAAGATGAGGGGTTACATGAAGGGGCCGGGTGAACATTTTCAGAATGTAATTAAGGGCATAACATAAATGCATATTAGTTTGTAAACAGGGTATATCAATAAAATGTTCAGAATGTAATTAAGGGCATAACATAAATGCATATTAACTTGTAAACAGGTGTATCAATAAAATGTTCAGAATGTAATTAAAGGCATAACATAAATGCATATTGGCTTGTGAACAGCAGTGACTTGTAAACAGGTTATATCAAAAAAGTAGTCATGAGTCATCTTTCTGAAATCATGCATATTGCCATGTCAATAAACATGACATAGTATATTATAATTTAATTTCAGAAAGAAGTCTCACAGCTGCTATACTGGTACACCTAGTCATATTGATGTAGTACTTTATTTTAGGCAGCAGTCAGCAGAGATGGTGTGAGGAGGGCTTAAGCTGGTTGCCATCTACATGTTTACATTTAACCCCACTTGGAGTAGTGTTCCCATCCCTCAAGCTGGGCCCCAGCCCCACTCTCCCATGTCTCAAGCACTTATTTCTGTACCTCCAGATCCCATGACTTACATCCCTCCCCAGGTTGGGCCTGGCCACAGCCAGGCAGCATCCCCTACTGCTCCTTCAAATGTTGTGGGAGGTACCCAAGGTGGGGTCAGAGAGGCTTGCAGCAGAGGACAGGGTCCATCCTTAGCTGGGCTGTCATGCTGCTTCACTACAAGGATTCTTTTGGTCTGGCCCTTCTGCATCCACTACATGTAGCCAATGAGTGACTATGGCACCAACCCATAGGCGGGGAAGCCGCTGACACTGTGTGGTCACCCCACTGCATCAAGGCAGATCCTATTTCCCATCTGTTGGTGGTACTCTAAGAGTGGGATGCTCAGCACCCTCCCTTAGGGTTACTCTGTAATGCCTCTGCATTGTGTCCCAGACCCCACTGGCTCAGGCGAGAGAGTCTGGACAGAGGATCAAGCTTGGGTCTTTACCAGCTGGCACCACTAGTTCAGGCCATGTGTTATTATTATTATTATTTTTTTGTTGTAAATTTAATGCAGTGATCAGCCATGCAGTGAGGGAAGAGGTGTGTGAGATTGCATGCTACATGGACTGGTGGACAACAATGGTTATTTGTGTAAACTGATGTGACTTGGAGGGTTGGATGGGTACTATAAGGATTGGGGAAAGATAATATTTCAACATACTGGTGTGCCTGGATAGGGTCATCATTATTGTTGGAGTCCATTTTTTGACCCAACTCTTTCCACAGTGGCCTTAAGGCATTGTTGGGAGGTAGAGATTGTTATGAGATAGAGTGGAGCTGGTGGTGACATCTGTGGAGGGATTGTAGAAGGGATGATAAGGTATGTGAGGACCAGGAGATGCCCTGGGAAGAAATGAAACCTTGAGATAAGCCCATTGTGTCTGGTTTCGGTTCTCATGGTCCCTGATTCACTTGCAATAGAGGCAGCTGATGGAACAGCTGCCTCAATCCATCGCCTTCAGGCAATTTTCATGTAATGCTTAGGTCACTGAGGAACAAAACTGCTATTATTGTGGATTTGATTTCTGGTTCCTCAGCTGACCTAGTGTGCATCACCGAGACTTGGCTGGGTGATGACTCTGGCCTGGTGCTGGAGGCAGCTGTTATGGCCAGGTACTTGGTGGTGCACTGCCCGAGGTGGGATCGAAGGGGGAAGAATGGCCATCTGTTTTAAATAGGAGCTTGGTATCATGGTGAACCCAGTGGGGGGAAGTCCAGTAATTTGAATGCATGACCATTAAAGGTGGAACAGTGTCGGCTGTGGGATACTCCTAACCTGCTGCACTCTGGGAGGGATGGGGAGTTACTGATGGAGCTTGGGGGTTTTGTTGCTGATAGGGTGTTGGAGTCCCCCAGCTTGTTGGAGCGGGAGGACTTCAATGCCTGGATGGAAAATGAGGCCTCACAATTTGGACAATCACTCCTTTAACAGATGAGTTGGCTGGGACTGACAAATGTTGCTATCAGTGGAACCCACCTACATGGCCATGCTTTGAATCTGGCTTTCTTCCTGGGAGTTGACATTGGGTTTGATCCAGTCTTTTGATCAGATCATTACACCATGAGATTCAAATTCAGGGCCCCTCCTTCCTCCTTCCCCTCCATGGAGATAGTTTGGTACCACTCTTTAAGGGATTTACAGTCAAATGGACTCCCACTGGTACAGGATATCTAGAGACTCTCTGTAGCATGGGCTGGCAATGCCAGAGTAGCTGCTGAGAGTTATTTGACTTTTGGGACTACTCTGGACAGCCTAGCACCATATCATGTACACTGCATTTTTCCCCGACATGGCTCCCCTTGCTTTGATGGGGAGATACGTAGGTTGAAGTCTAAAAGGTGAAGATTGGAACATTCCTAGAGAAGGTCTGGATCGGTGGTGCTAGGGTGGATCTGCATACTCATAATGAGTATCAGACACACTCACCCTGAAAAGGGCAGCATTCATGTCACAGGTGATTATGGCAGGGAGGAATTGTCCAGTCAACTGTTCTGTACTGTTGAAACACTTTTACACCCTGACTGTCTCCTGCCTAGAGGTGTTTTTTCAACAGTTTAGATGTGAGGAGTTTTGGATATTCTTCTGTGACAGGGTGTCCTCCATTATATCAGGGATATTCATAGGATGGCTGTTATGGCCTGGCAGCCTCCAGCAGCAGTCAAACTTAAGCATTTTCAGTATGGGGTAGTTTCACTTAGTTATGGTGGAGGATATCCTTGAGGTGGTAACTGGGCTGCAGCCCACCTACTGTCATCTAGACTTGTTGGCCATGTAGCAATTGGTGAACAGCTGTGTGATTCTGGGTCCTGTGTTTGCTGAAATTGTCAGGTGCTTCTTGGAGGAGGGTGTATTCCCAGTTGCTCTGAAAACGGCCCAGGTGAGGCCCTTCCTCAAAAAACCTTCATTGGATCCTGAGGTCCTAGCAAACTACAGACCTGTCTGTAACATCATATACTTTGGGAAGGTTATTGAGAAGGTGTTGGTGTTGCAGTTGGGTGAACACCTAGAAGCCTTTGATATCTATAAGCCAATCCAGTCTGCTTTTTGGGCTATAGCACTGAGACCGTGTTTATAAAGATACAGAATGACCTCCTCTTAGTGTGAGATCGGGGTGAGCACTCCATCCTTATTCTCCTCAATCTCTCTTCAGCATTTGACACTGTGGACCATGGGCTATTCCTGAATTGCCCAAGGGACTTTTGTGGACTCACTGGGGTGGTGCTGGCCTAGTTTGAGTCCTATCTTGCAGACAGGGCAGAGCAGGTAATTTGGGTTGGATGGATTCATCTCTAAACCAATGTCCATGTTGTGTGGTGTCCCACAAGCTTGACCCTGTCCTCCATGTTGTTCACAGTGTACATGCTTCCCATAGCTGAGGTCACTAGGTAATACAACTTGAGTTTTCATTGCTATGCAGATGATACTGATTTGTACCTGTCCATTGTACACTGTATGATTGATGGTGCCCCATGATCAATAAATGTTTAGCTAAAATCCAGGGCTGGATGACACGTCCAGTAGTTGTTTGAGACTGAACCTATACAAGATGGGGGTGCCAGTGATTGATAAAAGCCATCGCAGGCCTCCTGACCTGGGTAACAGTGGTATCAGGATAACTTTTGATGCCATCTTAATCCCAGTTGCCAAGAAGATGAAAAACCTGGGAGTTATTGTGAATTGCAGCTTGACACTTGAGTTTCAGATGTTGTCTTTGGTCTGCAGTGGCTTTTATTCTCTGAGAAACATCTCCTAGATTAGGTTTATTTGATGAGGGATGACTTTAAAACCCTTGCACATGCCTTTGTGACATTGTGGTTGGATTACTGTAATGATCTATATCTTGGGCTGTTGGCAGGGTTCATGCCCATCTGCACTTTCTACAGAATGTGGCTGACTGGTTGATCATTGGGGCATCTCACTCTGATCATACACCAGTGCTCTGTAAACTGCATTGGATGCCAGTACAGCGGTGCATCACCTTTTAAGTGGGCTTACTCACTTATAACTGATATATAATGGATCTTTCAGGTTCATCAAACACACCAGGAGCCCACCAGGTAGTAGAGCATGGGCCTATAAAACCATTTACAAAAATAATGGTTGAGTCGGTGGCTAAAGAATTATTAAACCTGAATACTTCTAAGGCCATCGGCTTAGACAGTATCCCAACTACTGTAGGATGTTAAAGTATGCTACACCAGTCATAGCTCACCCTTTGGCATATATATTTCATTTATCATTGAGTACAGGAGAGTATCCCTTGGCATGGAAACAGTCAAAGGTGATACAAATTTTCAAGGGGGGTAATAAGACTGAGATGAGTAACTATTGCCCAATTTCACTTTTGTCTCAGACATCCAAAATATTTTAAAAATTAGTGGGGGCTCAATGTAAGGAATATCTGGATTCCGAAGGCTTAATTAATGGCAGGCAACTGGGTTTTTGAAAGTGCCATAGCCCCACTTCAGCCCTCATTAAAGTGGTGGGGAATTACAGGTGGCCCTGGACAGGAGGACACAGGTGGGTGCCATATTTGTAGACCTATCCAAGGCTTTTGATTCCTTGGACAACGGTGTCCTCCTGTCCAGGGCGGCATCACTGGGGTTCGTGGGCCTGGCACAGAGGCGGTTGGCATCATATCTTATGGCTAGGAGTCAGATGGTATCAGTGGGTGACTGGGTCTCTGCTTTGCTGCCTGTTGGATAGGGGGTCCCCTAGGGTTCCATCTTGGGACCACTCCTGTTTAACATGCATGTAAATGGACTGTGCTTTTCAGACCCAATGGTGTCGCTCCATCTTTATGCAGATGACATCGTTATTTACACATCAGATTACACCTTAGAAAAGATACAAATGAAGTTCTAGAGAGCATTTAATGAGTTACAAGTTTTCCTTGAGGATAGTAAATTAGTATTGAATACAAAAAACAAAACCCACAGCCCATGATGTTTTGACAAATGAGTGATGGGCAGGACAATTTGGCCCTGGGGTTGGTTATCTTTTTGGGAGCCCTGATCCAACAGTTGCAGTCTTACAAATATCTGGTATGTGGGGAGACAATTCTTTAAACTGGGGTACCCATATAATAATCTGGCCAAAATGTGAGTAAAAGACTGGGAGCCCTTTATAGGACAAGATTACTTTTGAGTATGGAAGTTAGAGGAAGGGTGGTGAACTCAATGATTATTCCTATGTTTAACTATGGAGATATTCTCTATTCCAGTCAGAAAAAGGAGATCTTAAAAAATTAGAGGCTTGCCATGGTAGTCTTGCCAGATTTTTATTAGGGGCTCCTCTGCAAACCCACAAGTGTTATTTATATAATCAGTTGGGATGGCAGAAATTAAATGAAAGCAGTCAGGAACATTTGTTGGCTTTTATATGTAAGGGCCTTTCGGGCAGATTCCCCGGGTACATCTTAGATAATTTTGTTTATAGAACTAAATTAGACTCACTAAGAACAGTTAAAGTTATAGATCTGGTAATACCTAGATGTATCCTAGAGATTGGCAGTCAGTCACTATATTATAGGGGAATACAAGGTTGGAATAAGATACCCACACAATTGTGAATGGGTGACATGAATAAATCTTGGACTGGGATAAAAGCATGGTTAAGAAATGAGTTGTGTAATTCAAGGCAATGTTGTGTATCTTTTGATTAGAATTTATTAGGCAGGACAGGACAAAGGGTAGAAGGTGAAAGCGTTAAAGCTTGGTTAAGCTAGGGGAAAGGCATATTCTGAATAATGTTGTTTGCTCCAATACTAACATCAAAACTATGACTTATAGCCGAAGATAAGGGTGAACGTCTGACATATATTTAGCTTTTTATGATTTTATTTTAATTGATTGAAATGCATGTATGGTATATTTTGTGTTTTAAAAACTTTGCTGACTATGCTGAGGACCTTGTTGAAAGTGAATATTACTCAACTGAGTTAATCCCTGTTCATATGAAATTTATATGAACACAAATATTTTACTTACTACAAACAATAGCAAACTGGGATAAATATAAAACATTGGCAAATTCAACTAAAAACTTAATCCGTAAGGCAAAGAAAACTTTCAAAATTACACTGGCTAAAACAACAAAAGATAACAAAAAGCATTTTTACAACTACATAGGATCTATGAAAGGTAATTGCAATAGTGTAGGACCACTTCTCACCAATAAAGGTGTAGTTAATGAAGAAACAGATATGGCCAGGGAACTTAACAATAATTTTTTAAGTGTTTTTCAAACAAAAGAGGTCATTGATATAGACCATATAGTAGAATCACTGGACTCCATTATAATTTCTGAATCTGAAGTATTAACAGTGTTAAAATCAATTAAATCCAATACTTCTGCTGGTCCAGATGGAGTAATATCAAAGTTTATAACTGAACTGGCACAAGAATTAAAGGAACCACTTACACTTTTTTTTAATGCCTCCCTGAAAGAGAGTAGGACTCACCCAGTATGGAGTTTGGCTACAGTTACTCCTATACATAAGGGAGGTAGCAGGCAGGTAATAAGTAAATATAGACCAATTAGTCTAACATTAGTAATTGGAAAGATACTAGAATGGCTATTACAACAAAGGCTTAATCAACATATGATTGTTAATGGATTTATAGATATATCTCAACATGGCTTCTTCCAGGGAATATCCTGTCAGATGAATTTATTGAATTTTTTCGAACCGTTAAGTCAGACATTGGACCAAGGTATGCCAGTTGATACCATATTTCTTGATTATGAAAAGGCATTTGACAAGGTTTCTCATAAGATGTTGGTTGAGCAACTCGTTGAACTCAATTTTCACCCACAATTGATCAAATGGATAGTTTCCTGGTTTAGTCATAGAAAACAAAGAGTAACCATAAGAGGTTGTGTCTCAACCTGGGGTGAAGTTACTAGTGGAGTCCCATAAGGCTCTGTTTTGGGTCCAACACTTTTTAATATTTTCATTTCATCAATGCAGACATCTAGTGAGGTCTAGGTAGGAAAATATGCTGATGACTGTAAAATAGGGGCCATTGTACATAACACTCAAACACCTATTTTACATATCTGCAAAAAAACTGGATAAACTAAATGAATGGGCTAACAAAAATAAAATGTAATTCAATACAGCTAAAGGTAAAGTAATGCATTTGGGTCATAACAACTTTAAAATACCTTACACTCTCAAAAATAAAACTTTGGAGATTACATCACATGAAAAGGATCTTGGAGTAATTATAACAGATAATTTAACTCACGATATGCATGCCATAAATAAGGTTAAAAAATGTCATAGTATACTGGGGTATATTCTCAGGCATGTAAAAAGCAGAGACCCTGAGGTTCTTATTCCTCTATACTCCAGTCTTGTGAGGCCACACCTGGAGTACTGTGCTCCATTCTATTCTCCTACTTTAGTGAGAGGAAAAATGATGGTTGAAAAGGTTCAAAGGAAGGCAACTAAGAAAGTGAAGAATATGCCATACTATGATTATGAAGATAGGTTGAAATTACTGGGATTGCGTGGCCTGGTTTGCCCCTCGCTCTTCTCCCCCACCATGGATTCAGTTAGAAACTGACCTGTCACCCAGGGTTCCTCTTTTTTCTCTACTGTCCAGTAGGCAATACCTGGGGCAACATCTGATGCCCCTTATGAAAGAGACATGCAGGTCCTGGCATAGGGCGATGGCATTAGCTAAGGTTCGGAAAGTGGATTACCCCCCCTCCTCTTCACTACGCCCCGATCTGGAATAACCTCCTTATCACGGTGGACCATAAGCTGATTTTTTGGAAACTCTGGGCCTTTAAGCACATCAGTAAGGTTGCAGATCTTCTCCTTCCAAGCACGTACGTGCTGATGTCCTTTGAAAAGCTCAGGGACAAATACGACCTGCCATCCCAAGATTTTTGGAAATTTCTCCAATTAAAGAGTGCCCTAACCCTCCTTCTCAAGTCTGCCTTATCCCAGTCCCAATGGAGCTGCCTAGACAATCTTCACCAACCCAACGGCGGCAAGGGCCTTGTAGGCGCCCTGTATAGAACACTTGGAGACATTCAGTTGGACACCTCCCTATCCAGCAAAACGGCATGGGACCGAGACCTTCCACACCCTATATCTTCTCAGCAGTGGTCAGAATGTCTCAGGGTGGCACATACAGCTTATGAAGTCTCCAAGAGCCAGTTACTTCAACTTAAGATTTTACTTAGATGGCACAGGACCCCTGCAGTCCTTTTCAGCCGTCAGCTCATCTTGCAAGATAAATGTTGGAGATGTCAATCTTCTCTGGCCCACTTGTTTCACATACTCTGGTCTTGCCCAGCAATACATACTTTCTGAACGCAAGTCCTGGAGGACTGCTCTGCCATAGTAGGCACACAAATCTCTCTGCAGCACTACCCCCTGTAACTGGGGGATGTCTCCCCTCTGACCACACTCTCCTATTATAGCAAAGCGTGGGTATTGGTTGCAGTCATGGAGGCAAAAAGAGCTCTCCTGTTGAAATGGAGGAACCCCCTCACCCCCTACAATTTCACACTGGCGGGTGGCTATAGCTAGACTGGCCATCTTTGAGAGACTCACGGCAGCAGCTAAGGGTAAACTGGCTGGTTACCATCTTAAATGGGATACATATTTGCATTCTCATATCTGCATGGTTGTGCCTCCCCATTGCAAAATCCCCCTGTTGGCTAAATATGGGTTATGATAATAGATAGGGTCTCCCCCTCTCCAAAGGTAGCTCATGCTTTTGTTTCCCACCATTGTGATCTGTGTTTCCTGATTATCCCCTACCTCTCTTGTTACTCCCTGGATATTTCTTGACCTAGTTGCTATTTCATTGGCCGACTCCACCTACAAAAGGTTTGTCTGGCCCACTTTAACTAGCTGTTCTTTACTTATTATCCTAAATGTGCATCTGTGGCTTCTTACAGTATGATGTAGACAGATAATGTAAGGTATAGATGGTTTGAAATTCATTATGCAATTTCAGATGTATTAAGATAAGCTGTTTCTTTCCTAAGTCAGGTATATTGGCACTTTATGTATAGTCCAACGGAGAGTATGCGTCTGACTGAAACTGAAACTGTTAATGTTGATATAGATGGCACTGTAATGTGTATCCTATCAATGTTGTGCAAAGCTTGGAAAATCAATAACATTTTACATGATAAAAAGAAATGACTGGGATTGTATTTAATGGAGTACAGGGCTATGAGGGGGACTTATGTCTAGCTTACAAGGCATCCAGGGACAATGCTATTTTAGAAACCATAGGGCTCACTAAACAACTCGGACCTAATAATACTAGGTTGCATAAACTGAAACTGAAAAGCAAAGTGAGTAAAACTACAAAAAGATCTAAATGGTTTACTCAATGAGTGACTACAATATGGAACTCTTTACCTGGTTCCATAGTGGAACGCGATAACCTTGACCAATTCGAACTAAGGCAGGATAAGTATATGAGAGAGAGGATATTTGCTTACCACCATTAGCAATTAATCGGTGGCGAGTTCATTATAGGTCTTTGACCTTCTGAACTTGAGTCATTCTATGAATCTATGAATACTACTACTTTTACTTATAATGCCCTACATGGTATGGGTCCAAGTTATCTGTTTGAGATCCTGACTCCTTATGTGCCAGTTTGCTCTCTACATTCTGTAGTAGTGAGTCTTTATGTGGTTATGAGACACAGACTTAAACAATCTGGTGATTGTTTGTGGTAGTAGCCCTAGTCTTATGGAATTCTTTTTCTCTCAGCCTCATAGTGGCCCCCTCACCATCACTGTTGAAATCAAGACTGAAACATTATTTTGTCTGGCCTATTATAATTGATCACGTTTTATATATAGATATAGATATATTGTAATGTCTTATGGTTTCTTATTGCATTTATTTTGTGTGTTTTCTACCTCCCTGATGTGTATTGACTATTGTGCGGTGCCCAACGCCTTTAGGGATGGGCGCCATATAAATAAAATCTACTACTATTACACTAGTTGTCCTACTGAAAATCAAACACCTTATTTTCTAGTTAATAGAAAAGTCATTGCTGTTTGTATATACTGCATGAATGTACTGCATATCATCATACATAAACATAGAAACAGAATTTGACAGCTGATAAGGAATGCTTGGCCCACCATGTCTGCCCATTTTTCCTACCTACATTATTACTGCAGGCTGTACTTGATATACAGCTCTTTCTCCCTGACCCTTCCTTTCCACTACAATTTCTTTACCACTATAATTTCCTTGTGCCTATCCTAGGCATTCTTGAACTCAACCACTGATTTTGCCCGCACCACCTCTGCTGGAAGGCTGTTCCAGGAATCCACCACTCTTTCTGTCAAGAAGTACTTTCTCTCATCTCTCATTAATCTACCCCTCTCCATTTTCATAGCATGTCCCCTTGTTCTTGAGCAGCATTTCTTCTGAAAAATACTTCCCTCCTGTAAAACATATTTAACACTGTGAGGTATTTAAAGGTCTCTGTCATATTCCCCTCCTTTCTCTGTTCCAGGGTGTACACACTGAGGTCCTTTAGTAACATAGTATTATAGTGAAAGATAGGTTATGCGTCCATCTTGTCGATGCCATCTGCTGCACAACAATGACTGTTCCCCAGTTTGAGTACTGATGCGTTCCTGTTAAATTTAGTCAAACTCTTGCTGTGTAATCCTAAAGCTTATTCTCACTCAAAAGTCTCTCTAATTCTGCTTTAAAGATGAAATGGGGTTTACTTTAAACCAGTAAGACCATCCTAGAGCTGGTTCCCCCTTGTTCTGGGCTGAGATACAGATGAGGCATATTGAAGAGTTCTGGGAAGGATGAAACACGTCTGTATCCTTTGTTTTCAGTTTTCAGATTGTGTGACAGGGCCTTTGGCACATGCTGTTGTGCTTAAAGCGGAACCATTCTAAACGTTGTCATGGTGATAGTCATGTTTCCATAATGCTTTGCATGATTAGAGTATGTATAATTTTGTATTTCATTAAATCTTGTCATTTTTGACAAACAGGGTAACCCTTGCTTCAATGCTTTTGAACTGAGGTTCTTTGTCTTTTACATCACTGTCCTATTTCGGGCTCAACATGACCTAAACCAGTATGACCATCATAGTGCTGGATCCCCCTTTCTCTGGGTTGAAATACAAATGACCCATACTGACGAGTTCTGAAAAGGATGAAACATGTTTCTGGCTCATTTATTTTCATTGTATGCAGAATGTGCAAGAGGCTATTTGGCACAATACTCTCCTACTGAAAGCAGAACCATCCAGAAGTCTTTCTAGTGATTTCTCTCGATGCTTTGCATCATATGGGTATGTGTAATTTTGCATTTCTTTGACGCTCGACTTTACTGCCAATGACCTTCCAGAATGTATTGCCAAGGCCCTGTCTTGGTAACCCTCACTTCAGCGCCTTCGGCTGAAGTTCTTTATCTTTCAGATGTTTTCCTTTGTAGATTGCTGGAGGTCTTTGCTTCTGTTTCCTCACTGAGTACTATGGTTCATACTACATTACTAAGAGCAGGAGTAGGTTGTGTTGCCCATACATTCTATTCCCCACTTCTCAGTGGTTATACAATTTTATATATGTGTCCTCTCTATAGTTATCCAATATAGATTCAACAGTGACAATATCATTTGGGAGTTTGTTCCACTGTCCCACCACCTTTTTTGAGATAAACAATTTTCTCCTTTCAGTTTTGAAGGCTTTTCATTGTAACTGTGACTTATAACCCCTTGTTCGGAAGGAGCATTTCTTTAATTCTAAGCCCAGTTGGATCCTCATTTTATTGTCTTGTATAGTGTCATATAGAAACAGCAGGCTCCCCCTTAATCTCCTTGGGACAGATTTCCAAAAGGTGCCAAATTCTGCACTCCCCAGGTGTGCCAAACATATGTCAGATGGAGCTTGTGGCATTCTCCTGGCTGGCATGTTAGACCAATTTTTTGCTGATCTAACTTGTGGCAATCCAGGGTGCCCTTGTTATGGGGCTTGCAGCAAATGTTTAGTTTAAGCTGCCATAAACTGGGTAAACTGTTGCAACTGCACCTGACCTACTAAAATCAGGTCCAGTTGCAGCAAAGGTGTTTGGCACAGCTGTACGCAAAAAAGGGTTGGACGTGCATTCAGCCCGTGTCCTTCTCCTTTGAAAATCTGGCCCCTTGTCTCCAGACTCATTAGATTAAGACTTTTTAATCTCTTAGTGTACAGTATGTTAAGTCACGCAACCCTCTCAGCATCTTTGTTGCATGGTGCTCTATTTATTCTAATCTGGTTGCATCTTTCTTTAAAAACAATTACCAAAATTGAGAACTGTAATCCAGTACATGCCTTACCTAGCTTCTGTAGAGTGGCATGAACACTTTGTCGTGCTTACTTTGTATTCCTCGTCTTATACAGACCAGAATCTTATTTGCTCTGCTATATACCACTTCACACTGTCGACTGTATCTTAAGTCTGGTGATATGATTATTCCTATGCATTTTTATTCATTTGATTCCCTTAGAGCTTGACCACTGATATAATACATGCTATTCAAATTGTTATGCCCTAAATGCATTACTGAACATTTATTAATATTTAGTTACATTCCTCACTCTTTCACCATTTACTTATTTTGCTAAGTCATCCTGAAAGCATTTGGCATCACTAGGATTTTGAACAACATGGTCCAGTTATCTTTTCCTTCTTGCAGGCCCATTATGTACATGTGGAAAAATAAAGGGCCAAGTACTGATCCCTGTGGGACCCCACTTGTCACATCTCCCATGTCTGATAAGTAACCATTATTGATACCTGTTGAGTCCTGTTGTAGAAATAACTTTTTGTCCTATTAAATACTACTTTGTTGATTCCTTATTTCTGCATTTTTGGATATTTCCTATGTGGGGCACAAAGTCAAAGGCCTTGCTGAAGTCTAGAAGAATTACATTTACTGGCAGTATAGCGCAGTGGTTGAAGGCTCTGAGCTGTAAATCTGGTGACATCCAGCAGACCAGACCTGGGTTTGAATCCCACAGCTTCCACATGCATACTGTGTGACCCTGAGCAAGTCACTTAACTTCCCTGTGCTCCCAGGTTGCACCTGTAAAAAAAGCTTTCAGCTTAGCACTTCTCACCTGGTTAAATAATTAAATAAAAATATATTTCTTATAAAATGTTAATAGGTTTGTAGTAGATGAGATACCTTTTTAAAACTGTATTGTTTTATCCACATGACCCTTTTTGCTTAACTATAACACACGTACTACATTTACTCATACAGCTACACCTAGATAGGGTGTAGCTGTAAGACTTAACTATACACACTTGCCTGCAAGGTCTTGCATAGTCAAAGCCTCTTGTCAATCCCTGCCTAGCCGTGACCCTAGGTGACCTCTGTCATAAGTTGTACCAATAGCCCAGGTGACACAGAAAGAAATTGGACTGTGCATTCCTGTGTTTGTTAGCTGTATCATCAGCGGGGGAGCGGGTCGCTGTCAGTGACCAGAGAAAGGAGAGTGGAGAGCTGAGTGGAGCTGAGGCTGCAGTTGCCAGCAGCGTCAAGGCTGATGATCAAAGGAAGGAGAGCTGAGCTGTTTGAAGCTGAACTAGCAAGGGGCACAGGTGGCAGTCTGACGACTGAAGCAGGGATGGCTGGCCAACCACCGACAGTGGTGTAGGATCAGGCCAATCAGGGAGAGAGGTACCAAGGTGGTAGGCTTTAAAAATAGCCAGCCAGACTGATAGAGGGATTAAAAGTGGGAGCAAGGAGCATCCTGAGCTAAGGAAATCACTGTGAGGAGCTGGTTTGCTGCAAAGGAACTGGGTCCTGCATATCTCTACAGAGGACTTGGACTTCAACCTCGGTGGATATGGGAAATTGACACAGACACTAAGAAATCCTTCACAAAAGAGCTGAAATTGAGGTGAAATGAACTGGGTCAAGACTATTGACACTGGAGGTGCTGGGAACTTGATCTTGGACTACTGACGCTGGAGGTGCTGGGGATTTGGACTTGATTTGAGGTGAAATGAACTGGGTCGAGACTACTGACACTGGAGATGCTGGGCACTTGATCTTGGACTACTGACATTGGAGGTGCTGGGGATCTGGACTTGAACTTGGTGACTTGGACTTGAAACGTGGTGGCTGTGGTTATTAATTCTTGATGCCTATGGTTTGCACATGCTTTATTATTTCTAAAAAGTCTTGACTGTAGGTTGGAGCTGAGGAGGGAGTGAGGGTCAGGGGCCCAAAAAATACATAAGGGTGATTTTAGGACTGTATCTAAGTACCACGGATGAAATGGTAGGGCAGCACAGAGGGAGGGGTGACCAAGGGAGGGGGATCTTTGGCAAGGTGGTCGGGTGCAGTGGCTGTGGAATGGCTATTATCCTAAATTGAGCTTGGAGGATGGG
Source organism: Neoceratodus forsteri (assembly GCA_016271365.2). Taxonomy (NCBI): domain Eukaryota; kingdom Metazoa; phylum Chordata; order Ceratodontiformes; family Ceratodontidae; genus Neoceratodus; species Neoceratodus forsteri. Next base: position 1,777,374,310 of record CM057456.1, on the reverse strand, counting down.
GGGTCGTATGATGTGTAAGCAGCTCACTCAGCTAAGAGAGGAAGTGGCTGGACTAAGGTGGGGGTTAAATGGGGGAAGCTGGGGAAAGGGGGTAGAGAGACAGGGATGGTATAAGCCAAGGAAGGAGTGGGAAGGGCTGAGTGGATTCACTGGAGGATCAGATACACTGTTCTGGAAGTCAAGGGCTTGGGAGAGAGAGGATGGAAGGGGATCCAGAGAGGGGATAGACCAGAGGTGGTAACAGACAACAGCAAGTCCAGATTTGGAACAGGGATGCCTGAGACAGGAGGAAAAGGATCAGTGGGAACTGACAGCAGGAAGTCTAGAGGCACAAAAATGATACCTGTAGCTAGAGAAAAGGGGTCTGACAGGGATCAGGAGGAATGGAAGACAGTAGGCTCAGGAAAAGGCAGACGGATGCCCAGTATGAAGGACATTGGAGGCATAGGTGAAATGGGCCAGAGGGTGGAAGTCACACATAGTTTTGCCCTCCTAGGTATTCTAGTCAAGGACATTGGAGAGGAAGGAGTCCGGCAGGGGCCATCAGAGAATAGGGGTTCAGAGCAGCTGGTGGACATGGGGGGAAAGATCTCAGGTGCAGTGGAAGGGGGGTAGGAGGGGCAGGCACATCACATGCAGGAGAAGGGGTGGAGGAGGGGACGGGCACATTAGGTACACACCAAAAGGTGGCACTAGGGGAACTGTGACATACGAAAAGGGTCAGGAAGGAAGCACTAGATGAGCGGGAGTTGAGCTTCTGGGAGGCTGAAAATGAACTGGAGGAAACCCTGCAGGGTAGGAGCTGCAGAAGGAGGCTGGGGCATGTGCCAGGCAGGGTGCAGGAGAGGGGAAATATGCAGACAGGGCAGGTGGTAAGGAGGAAGACTTTCCCAAGTGGGGTACAGTGCTCAAAACCTTCTGCAAAGATGGGCAGGACCGGAACAGTTGGAGGGGGATCAAGCACAGCTGGAACAATCTCGCACAGTGATGCAGACGAGGGAAGCCCAGGAGCAGTTAGAGGGGGGTCAGGTGAAATTGGATCATGCTCAAGCAGTGATGCAGGAGGGGTCTGCAAGGATGAAGGAAGCCAGGGGGAAGTACAAGGGATGAAGAGGTACAGGAGGGGGAGTTTGATGAAAGGCTAAAGCGAGAGGGTGAAGAGGTACAGATGCTGGGTGTGGGTAAAAATCAGGATAGGCTAGGTGATGGGGAACAAAAGATGAGCAGGGGCAGAAACCAAGTCAGGATGGAACATGAGGAGGAGTCCAAAGTGAGACAAACCCCACGACACAAAGCTAGAGGCCAAAAGGACACCCAGGAAGCAGGGGGCAGTAGAGTGGCACTCTTGGGGGACTCAATAATTAAGGGGCTAAAATGGGGAAGGAAGGGAGCAAAAAACAATGCAGTGTGGGTACAGTGCATGCCAGGGATGACTGTGCTGGAGGTGAGGCATCTCATTCCTTCCTGGGGTAAGCAGCAGGATGAAAGGACACATCTGGTGTTTCACCTGGGCACAAATGACTTGGAGGGAACAGTCTGATGAAGGTACAGGCACGGTTCGAGAAACTTGCTAGGTTCTGTAGGAGCAACTCTGTTTTCCCTTCCATTTCCTTCTCTGAGGTGTTGCCAGTACCAAGAGCAAGCACACCCAGAAAGGAGAAGATAAGGGTATTCAATAATTGGCTACAAGATTGGTGCAGTTGGATGGGGTTCAGCTGGATAGGTGACTGGGGCTCTACATGGAAGGAGGAGTGGCTGTATGCCCAAGACAGGCTGCACCTGAGCTCTTCAGGGGCAGCTGCACTAAACAGTAAACTAGGGGACTTCATGGCAAGGAAGTTCAATTTAAACTAAATAAGGGGGGAGTGGCTGAGGACAGGTCCAGCCTCACATGAGGCAGAGGAGAGAGGCTATCAGCCTCCCTCCAAGTCACAACACTCATCAAGGGAACACTTAGCAGCAGGGAAGGAAGGGATGGGGCTACATGTTGGAGGGCTTTGGTTGCAAATGCCAGGAGCCTGGGGAACAAAATGGGAGAACTGGAGGCCACCATGATGGAGGAGAACTTAGACATTGTAGCAGTGAGTGAGACTTGGTGGAACGAGCACTACGCCTGGGAGACGGTGATCCCAGGGTATCGGTTGTTTAGGAAAGATTGGGAGGGGAAGGGGGGAGGGGTGGCATTATATATCAGGGAAGGGATTGGGGCCATGGAAGGGCTGGATGAGGAGGGGAAAAACAGAGATAATATGGGTCACCCTAGACAGGGGATGGGGAAAACATGCGTGTTGGGGTAGTTTATAGGGCTCCTATGCAGGGGAGGAAGGGGACAGACATTTTGTAGAATCAGTAGTGAGGATGGCACAGAAAGGGGAAATTGTGCTAGTTGGGGACTTAAACCTTCAACTGGGAGGCCCAGACAGCAATCTCCACAAGGAGCATGGACATCTTAGAGGCTCTTCAGGGCATATTTCTGCAACAAGGGTCAGTGAGCCCACTAGGGGTGTAAACCTCTTGGATGTGGTCCTCACAAATGGGGACAGTGTGGAGGAGGTGGAGGTGGGGGAAGAGCTTGGCACCAGTGACCACAGGGCTGTCAGGTTCAGGGTGAGAGCGGGCAGGGAGAGGGTTAGGACAAGAATCAAGGTAATGGACTTCAGAAAGGCTGACTTTCATGGAATGAGGAAGGTAGCTGGGGTAGAAATGTTGAGGATAGGGGATGTGCAGGGGGTGGAGAAATTATGGGCAGCCATCAAGAGAGGGGTATTTAAAACCATGGACTCATGTATAAGAAGGGTAAGAAAGAATAGAAGACAGAAAAGACCTCTATGGTTCACTAGAGAGGTGGCGTTAGGGGTCAAGGAGAAGACTAGAGCATTCAAGAGGTACAGGAGGACACAAAAGGATGAGGACAGGGAAACCTACAGGGAAAAAAGAAAGGAGGCTGGGCAAAAGGTAAGTAGGGCTGAGGAGGCCACTGAGGAGAGGATAGCAAAGCAGGCAAGGGGGGGACAAAACCTTCTTTAGGTACATTCAAGAAAGGAGGAGGGCACAGCATGGGATTGGAAGGATAAGGGGGGAAAGTGGAACAATACTGGAAGGGGACTTCAAAAAAGCAGAGGCATTAAACAGCTATTTCACCTCAATCTTTACAGAGGAAAGGGAGGGTAGTGGACCAGTATGGGGTTGGAAGGGTGACAGCCACAGGCAGATGGCTGTGGCAGAATTCACTGCTGAAGGAGTAAGGGAAGAGCTGGGTAGACTTAGGGTAGACAAGGCAATGGGGCCTGATGGAATACACCAAATGATTCTCAAGGAGGTAAAGGATGAACTGGCATTGCATCTAGCAAGGCTGTTTTAACTTTTCCTTGGTCACAGTGGTGGTGCCAATGGACAGGAAGAGGGCAAAGCTGGTCACACTACATAAGGGGAGGGCGGAAGGACGAGGTTAAAAACTACCGTCCTATTAGTCTTATCTTGGTGGTGGGGAAGGTAATGGAAATACTACTTAAGATCAGGTTGATAGAATACTTGGAGATGAATGGCATGCAGGATGACAGGCAGCATGGCTTCACCAAGGGAAGGTCCTGTCAGACTAATCTGATAGAGTTTTTTGATGGGGTGAGACAGATAGTGGACCAGGGAGAAGCAGTGGACATGGCCTATCTGGATTTCAATAAGGCCTTCGACACCGTTCTGCATGGTGGAATGGTACATAAGCTGGACAGACTAGGGGTAGACAATAGGATCACCAGGTGGGTGGAAAACTGGTTGAAGGGAAGGAGTCAGACGGTGGTGGTAAATGGGACACATTCCAGGGAACGGTCGGTGACCAGTGGGGTGCCACAGGGGTCAGTGTTAGGACCAATACTCTTTAACATCTATGTTAGTGACCTAGCAGAGGGTCTGGAGGGATGGGTGTGCCTGTTCGTAGATGATACAAAGGTCTACAATAGGGTGGCTTCACCTAGTGGGGTGCAAGCCATGAGGTGGGACCTGGAGAGGCTGGAGAGGTGGTCTGACACCTGGAAATCGAAGTTTAATACACAAAAGTGCTCGCTGATGCACCTGGGCAGAAAGAATAGGAGGGAAACTTACTCCCTTGGGGGGTTGGTGATTAAGGAGAAGGAAACAGAAAGGGACCTGGGGATTATGGTATTGCGTGACCTCAAGGTGGGCAGCCAGTGTAGCAGGGTGGTGGGAAAGGCAAATGGAATGTTGGCCTGCATTGCATGGGGTTTTAATAGCAGGAAGAGGGAGGTGCTAATGCCATTATACAGAACCATGGTTAGGCTGCATCTGGAGTATGGGGTGCAGTTCTGGAGGCCTCACCTACAAAGTGATGTTGAGCTGATGGAGAGGGTGCAGAGAAGGGCAACCAAAATGGTACGAGGAATGCAGGATGTACCCTATGAGAGAAGATTGAGAGGGCTGAATTTGTACCCTCTGGAGACTAGGAGGGAGAGGGGGGGGGACATGATTGAGACCTTTAAGTATCTGAAGGGAATAAATAAGGTAGAGGGTAATAGCTTGTTCAAACTAAAGAAGGGAGTGAACATGAGGGGACATAGCCTCAAACTGGAAGGTGGGCAATACAGAGGTAATGTCAGCAGGCAGTTTTTCACAGAGAGGGTGGTGGAAGCCTGGAACAAGCTGCTGGAGGCGGTAGTGGCAGCTGAAATGGTGGAGGGGTTCAAGAGGGCTTGGGATAGATTTAAGGGGTTGGGAAAAGAGGGTGAAAGCATAACAGAAGGTGGGAGGTAGGAAGTTAGGCAGACTAGATGGGCCATGGTGCCTTTCTCTGCCATCACATTTCTGTGTCTGTATATCTGTATGCACAAGTACTTAACACATAGTACTCATCCAGCTAGGATGTAGCTGTAAGACCTAACTATAACACACTTACTCCACTTACTCACACACAGACTTCTTACACCTCCCTTACGTATGCCATTAACCATGGTTAATTTAAATGCTAAAACAAATAACAAGCAACGTTTTGTTTCCAAGACTTACAAAACACTTAGTATTCTAGAATGTTATTTCGGGTATTCTAGAACTCAGTGGCCTGAGTGAAATCAAACAACTCCACATGCTGCTACTTCTGAGTCATCACAGACCCAGAACACAATGCTGGAACAGTTGTTCTTAGCAACAATCAGAAACTGGCAAAAAAATGCCCTTATGATGTTGTCTCACAAAAACAAACACAAAAAAAAAAATTAGAAAGTGAAAAAAAAGGAGAAATTAGCAGCCCAGAAAGCTCCTTGATGATGCCCTCCAAAATGATTCCAGCAACTGATGTTAGGGAGATAGATCTGTCACAAACCCACTCCTGGGGGTCAGGCCCACTGAGTTCTCAGTGCCCACCCTTAAGTGCAATCCATGATGGGAAGGGGAGACAAGGATATCCTCCTCACCCTTTTAGAATGCTCGCCAAGGTCACGACTGCACCTCTGCCATGAGGACAAGGGCATCCCTCTAGCTCTGGATAAGGGCACAATACCAGTCTTGAGTCTTGTGGCCAAATATGAATCCTTTCTTGGCTATTACACAAAGGAGAAAGACCCAGGCATCACACTCTCTTCGGGGGTAGCAGTGTAAAGCCTGTTATGGCCTTCTCCCTACAGGACATGCAACAGCCTGGTTCAAAATCCCTGTAGGCTCATCCCTGAGACATTGGTATTCTCCCTATCCTTCCAGATCCCTTCCAGACTCTTTTCTCAGTTTTATTGTTTATGGTGGCCCCTCTAAACAATTAACAGTTGTCACAAATTATTAATAAACCTTCTACATTCACACACAAATATAGAAATTTTATGCAGACAGAATTTCTTTAGAAAAACAAATGTTTTTACTAAAATACTTAGAGCAGCCGACGCCTTCAGGGTAACTTAAACAAAACATAATATTTAGACATAGTTCAGTTTATATTTCACATTAGTTCTGTATTTTTCCTCCCCATTATTTATCACTGAGGTCATCTGCATGAAAACAGGACCTCTACTCCTGAAGAGTTCATCTATTCCTGTAGCTTTCTCCCCACCTGAGGGCATAATGCAGTGCTTGTGACATCTCACTTACTCCCATGGCAACAGACTGATGTTACAACAGTGGATTATAACTTTTTTTTATACACTTATTTTTCCTTCTGGTCATGGTCAGCAGGGGACTCTCTTGGGCATCCTGCCTGTCCTGCCCTGCCTGAAGTCCTCCTTGCCTGTACCTCCCCTCTCCTCCTCCTTTGACACCACACTCAGCACTCCTGGCTTAACCCCTCTGGGGTGGGGTCCCCCCTCCCTCTGGCACCCTACACAGACAGTCTCCAGTGTGGACAAGGACCCGGGTGAGGGACATGGGAGGCCAGGCTAGATGAACCCGACTGCGGGCATGGGGGCAGGTGCTGTCACCTACTCCTGCCAACCTGGTGCTCGTATCCCCCCTTCCTCCCTCCTGCATGGGCATGTCCCTGTCGCAATGGCACACGGCAACCCTGCCTTGCATTAGGCCACACTACTGTCATGCTGCCCTGCATGCTGTAGTGCTCCCAGTCTCCACCAGGAGCCACTGGCATGCTGGGACTCCCCGACCTCCCTCCCAGGGAGGAGAGCAGCACTGTGGGTGCTCAACCCTCCCACGCCCCCTGCCAACCCCCGGCTCCTGATCTCGCTTCCAAACTCAGTACGCCAGCGTAGTGCAAGGTATGGCATCCAGCGCCTCAACCCTCAGCGCCACTGGGCCGGCTGAGGATTATGACTTGAAGTAGGGAGTAAGCTATAGAGGCAGATGAACTCTAGCAGATAAAGATCATGTATTCGTGTACATTTTCTGTGTAATAAAAAATGGTGAGGAGAAATTTGTAGAATGTATTTGGAATGCAAGCTGATTTGTACTTAATTACTGTGTTTTTCAAAGTTTTCTTTAAGATGTCAGCAGCTCTTTAAATAAATACAGTTACAACTAAAAAGAGAATATACTAATTTGAGTTACAGTATGCAGAAATAAAATGGGAAAAATATATACAGAGAAACGCACCAAAACAGTTAGCTAGAGAGTCTACTTTAAAATTGCAGTGAATTGAAGTCCAGAAAAGTGAATGAAGGTTTTCAGTTTCCTTTGGTCCAGGCAGCCACATTGGATTTCAGCAGTTTTGTTCCTGGTGTGTCAGGTAGAGTGTCCAGATGACAATGTGTGTGCAAATGCCCTAATCTGGGTCTGTTTATACCTGTCTGTGGATATAGGCTGGCCCTTCCATTTGAGGCCACCATATGTCACTCTTGTGCTTCTCCAACACAATGTTCTGCCACCTGGTGATGTCACCCAGCCTACATTTATGATACTTGACATTACATTCTCATACAGGTCTGTTAGAAGAAAGTTTTCTGTTTTTTTGCTTTCATCTCATCAAAGGCAATACCTTGGATCACAGCATCCTGCTTTTTGAAGTTAAAAATGGCTGTCTCCTGAGCACTTTATTCACCTCTGTTTTCCTTGGTCAGTTAACTATGGGAAATACCCATTTAATCAGTTATCCCCAAAGCCTTTGACAGTAACTTGTCAGATTCCTGGCAAGCAAGTTGTTCTGCAGGTCAAAGGAAGGTCAAAACTTTTTTTAAAAAATTCAGTCTTTTCTCTATGTGCCCTTGAATTAACACTGGCATTTTGTGGCATGTACATATACATAGACTTAGATAAAAAAATGTATATTTATACAACAGAATTATAGCTACAAATAAGGACTGGCAGTTGGGTAGCTCACCACACCCCTCCCTCCTAGACTGAATTTGTGGGAATTCATCCCTAGGCATGGTATGATTTTCACAAATTATGTTCACTACTCTAACTGGTGAGATAGCCCGGCTGCGTTGGCATTGGTCGCTCCAACCCTGTGGGTAATGGTCATATCATAGCCCTGTAAAGCAATATTCCACCTTAAGAAAGACCATTCATTTTAACCATCTGCATTAGCCACACTAGGTGGTTATGATGGGTCTGTACCTCGAAGTGCCTCCTATAGAGGTATGGCTCTAATTTCTTCAGGGCCCATGCCAGTGTAAGGCATTCCTTTTCAACTGTGGAATATGTCTGCTCCTGAGGAAGCAACATTTTGCTAAGGTACACTATGGGGTGACCTTTCTCTTGGTTAGAGGTCTGACTGAGGACTGCTCCAATTCCCACATCTGAGGCATCTGTCTGGATTACACATGGTTTACTTTAATCTGGACTGGCCAACACAGGGGCACTGCACAGTGCCTCTTTTAGCTGTGTGAAGGCTCGTTCACAGGTGGCTCCCATTTTAACCTTTTAAGCATTCTTTTCATTATCAGGCCAGACAGTGGAGTTGCCAGGGTACTGTAATTTGGTACAGACTTTCAATAGTATCCAGAGGTCCCTAGGAAACTCCAAACCTGCTTCTGGGTTTCAGGCCTGGGCCATGCCTCTATCACCTCAATCTTGGCTTGATTGGGATGGAGCTGTCCCGGCCCTACTACATGTCCTAGGTATGCCACCTCCGCCATGGCCACCTGGCACTTTTCAGCCTTGACAGTGAGCCCGGCCCTCTGTATTCTGCCCAACACTTCCTTCAGGTGGGACAGGTGTTACTTCCAGCTGGTACTGAAGATGGCAATATCATTCAGATATGGCACTGCATACTCTTCAGTACCATCTAACACCTAGTTGAACAACCTTTGGGAGGTGGCAGGGGCGTTCTTCATTCCAAAAGGCATTACCCTGAACTTGAATAATCCCATTGGAGTGATGAAGGTTGACTTCTCCCTAGCTCTGGCAGTTAACTCCACCTGCCAGTACCTTTTTGTCAAGTCAATGGTAGTAAGATATGTCTCCCCTTCCAATGTGTCCAGTAGTTCATCCATTCATGGCATTGTGTGGGTGTCAGACTTTGTGACTGGGTTGAGTCCATAATAGTCCACACACAATCAAGTAGAGCTATGTGGCTTGGGAACAAGGACTACGGGTGAGGCCCAGGGGCTATGGAATTTCTGGATTACCCCTAAATCAAGCATTTCCTCCACCTCCCTCCTAATGTCCTTTATGATGGCCTCAGACACTCGGTAGTATGGGTGCTTGTGTCCCCATGTCTAAATCATGAGTCACTAAGGGGGTTAGTCTAGACTTGGCTGTAAACAAAGGGCCAAAGTCCACTAAAACCTCCCTCACCTCCTGAGTCCATTCCAGGGTCGACTGGGGTGATAGTTTGATTGCCTCCACTGAAGACTCCTGCTTTCTTTCCTCCAGCAGGTCCAGTATGGAGTCTTCTTTGTCTTTCCCTTCCCCAGGACTACACACTGCAGATTCCATGTCTGCCTTATTTGCATATGGCTTCATCAAGTTGACATGGTACATTCTATGGGTATCTCTCCTGCCAGGCAGTTCTTCAATATAGTTCACATCATTAACCTGTGAGACTAACTTGTATGGTCCTGCCCATTCGGCCTGCAGCTTGTCCTTCTAAACTGGGATTAGGACCATGACTTCCCGACCTACACTGTATGAGCAAACTCTGGCTCTGTGGTTGCATCAGATCTTTTCCTTCTGCTGGGTGGCTGACAGGTTGCTCTGGGCTGCTCCTATAAGCTCCTTCAGCTTTTTCCAAACATCAGGACATACTCCTCCAGGAGTTGAGGGAGGAACTGGTGGCACCACTAGCAAGGTTGTTCAACTTGTCCCTGGACTTAGGGCAGGTGCCTAGGGATTGGAAGAGGGCAGATGTGATACCGCTTCATAAAAGTGGCAACAGGGAAGAGGTGGGGAACTATCATCCGGTCAGCCTCACATCGGTGGTGGGTAAAGTGATGGAGGCACTGGTCAAAGAGAGGGTGGTCAAGTACCTAGAAGAAGAGGGGCTGCTGGATGAGAGGTAGCATGGCTTCACTTCAGGGAGGTCATGCCAGACGAACCTCATAGAATTTTTTGACTGGGTAACAAGGGTGGAGGACCAGGGAGGTGTGGTGGATGTGGTCTACCTGGATTTCAGGAAAGTCTTTGACTCCTTTCCTCATAGAAGATTGGTCAACAAGCTGGAATGCATGGGGGTGGGGCTGAAAATAATAAAGTGGGTAGAAGACTCGCTACGGGACAGAAGCCAGAGGGTAGTAGTGAATGTGGTGTACTCCAATGAAGGGAGGGTGATGAGCGGGGTGCCCCAGGGATTGGTACTGGGGCCCTTACTGTTCAATATATTTATCGCAGACATAGCTGAGAAACTGAAGGGGAAGGTGTGCCTGTTTGCAGTCAATATGAAAATCTGTAAAAGGGTGGACATCATGGGGAGGTGGAGACAATGAGGGGAGACCTGAAGAAGTTAGAGGAGTGGTCAGAAGCATGGAAACTGAGCTTTAATGCCAAGAAGTGTTCAGTGTTGCACATGGGGCATAACAATCCACAGACCAAGTACATGCTAGGAGGGAAGGAAATAAAAGGGTCAAAACAGGAGAGGGACCTGGGGATTATAATTCTGGATGACCTCAAGGTGGGGAACCAGTGCAGGAAAGCAGTAGGCAAGGCAAATGGAATGCTGGCTTGCGTAGAGAGAGGTATAAAGAGTAGAAAGAGGGAGGTACTTATGCTCCTCTACAGGTCCATGGTGAGGCCACATTTGGAGTATGGGGTTCAGTTTTGAAGGCTGCTCCTGTGTAAGAGTATTGATGTGGTGGAGAGGGTCCAGAGGAAGGCTTCTAAGATGGTGCAGGGCATGCATCGGCTGTCCTATGGGGAGAGGCTGAGAGAGCTGGACCTATACTCGCTGGATACCAGAAGGGAGAGGGGAGACATGATTGAAACTTTCAAGTACGTGAAAGGAATAAACAAGGCAGGGAAGGGGAGCCTCTTCAAGAGAAAATGCATGGGTAGATCTAGGGGCCACAGTCTGAGGTTGGGGGGGAAGAGTCAGGGGGAGTTAAAGGGCACATTACTTCACTGAAAGGGTGATGGATTCCTGAAACAGACTACCAGAGGAGGTGGTGGGAGCTGAAACAGTAGGGGGATTCAAAAGGTCATGGGACAGATTTAAGGGATTAGCCAGGCAAAAGAGTGGTAGGGCAGGAGGGATGGGAATGTAAATGGGGGTCAGGAGAAGGGCAGACTCGATGAGCCACTGGTGTCCTTTTCTGCTGACAGCATTCTATGATTCCATGATAGTCCACTATGGGAGTTCCCTAGGTGGCGTGCTTACCTTCCCAATCTTCCCGGATCAAGTCTAGGGCCCATGCACCCTACGTCCATATAAGTTCGAAGGGAGAGAACCCTGTTGACTGTTGGGGCACCTCCTTGTATGCAAACAACAAGTGGGAAAGATATTTCTCCCAGTCCCTCCCATGCTGTTTAGCAAATGCTTGAAGCATCGATTTTAGGGTACCATTAAACCTTTCCACAAGCCCATTGGCTTGTGGGTGATAAGGTGTCATGCATCTCTGCACCACCTCACAATTCTCCCACAAACACTTCATCAGGTCCGACATGAAGGCACCCCCTTGATCAGTGATGACCTCCTGCAGAAACCTGACATGGAAGAAAATCTCTAGCAAGGCATCTGCCACTGTCTGTCCTAAGTGAGGATAGGACAGCTGCCTCTGGGTATCGGGTGGCGTAATCTACCACCATCAGGATAAACCTCTTCCAGGAGGAGCATGGGGTACTCAAAGGTCCAACAATGTCCATTCCTACCCTCTGGAATGGCTTCTCCACAGTGGACAAGGGAATTAGGATGGCTTAGATTTTACTACCTGCCTTCCCTATTTGTTGGCACCAGTGACAAGACCTGCAATATTCCATCACCTGCTGGGTGAAGTTGGGCCAATAGAAATTCTGGGCCCATCACTGCATGGTGCACGCAGTTCCCAGATGTCCGGACATGAGGAATTCATGAGCGATCTTGAGCAACCGCTATGGTACTCCTGGGGAACAACAAGCTGCGTACCCATCACCCCTCCCTCTATCCTTACGTCCTGCGTATACAACAGTCCATTGTCCCAATATACTCTGTGTCTCATGTCACCTCCCTGTGTCCCATCAGATTCTGTACAAGCCCTCTGCCTCTCTAAAGTAGGATCAGTCCTCTGAGCAGCTGCAAATTCTTTACATTTTCCCAAGGCATGGGACATGACTCCTGCAGTTCCTAAACTGGGGTCCATAGCTCTACTGTCAGGGCATTCAGGATCGCTGCCTTCCCTAACTTTCTGACCATTGGTTATCCCTTCCTCCTCAAAGTAACCTTTTGTAGCTGTTTTGTGAACTGCTACTTCGAGAAGTCCTACCTCCTTTTCACTGCTCTCCACTTCAGGAGACATTGGCTAGAGAACCAGCTTCCCATTGTTTTCCACAGAGGCTTCTATTGGGTCCAGGGAACTACAATTGGCCTTTGCTGGCTGACTGCGGGTACCATATACACCACCCCCTTCAGGAGATATTTCCCTAGAATCACATCCGGGGGAGGTTGTCTGCCACAGCCACTTTTTGTTCTCCCTCTCCTCTCTCAACCCAGTCCAGGAGAACACTAGCCAGTGGCAGAGTTTTCTCCCCCCAGTGAATCCCCTCACTGTTACAAACTGGTTAGGTATAAGATGTTCAGGCTCAACCAAATCCTCTTTTACATACAAACATACGAAATACCAGCAGACTTTACACTGCCATGGTCTATCGCGTCTGCTTGATTGTGCAGCTTGCCTCTCAACTTGTAGCTGCCCCACCCTCCCCTCCTCATTACCTGGGTGTATGTGCTCCCTCATGTTTATAGGCATGCTTTCAGAGATACACAGTACACCCAACTCTGTTCGAGAACCACTTTGTCCACTCTACCTTTTTAGGACACTGTCTAGCAAGATACCCTGGCTGTTTGCAAAACCAACAATCATCATTCCTTTTATCCAATAAAACCCTTTTTTGCAACCTGGGGCTTCCCCTTTCTATGGTGACAGTGACAGTTTTAACTGCCCTGAAGGTGTGCTTTTCCCGTTCTGCACTGCCACACCTGCCCCACTCCCTTTCAGAGCAGGTCTGCTCCAGGCATAGCGATCTGAGAGCTCAGCAGCCTGCTGCACTGTTTTGGGGTCTCTGTCCTCTAGCCAGGTTTTCAGCTCTGCTGGGAAAGCCCAAAAGAACTGCTCTAGCAACATAACCTCCTCATTTTTTTCCACAGAATTTGTTTCTACTCCCTCCCACCAATGTTTCAAAAACTGACTTTGGTTTGTGGTGAGTTCCTCATAGCTCATGTCAGGGCTTCTCTGGAGCTTACGGAACTTAACCCTGTATGCTTCAGGCACTAATTCATACTTTTTAAGTAATGCAGCTTTAAGTTTCTCATAATTACTACTTTTCTGATTGTCCATTTGGCATAGTACCTCATGCCCTTTCCCAATAAGCAGCGGGGATAGCTGAAAACTCCAGGACTCCCTGGGTATCTTGGCTTGGATACAGATCTTTTCAAACAAATTCAAAAATGCATCCATATCCTCCTTGTTTAAATTCAGCTGTTAATTTAGAATTTCATTTGTACCCCAGTCCTGAAGTTCCAGGTTCATCCTTGCCACTTACCTCCTCTGGCACTGGTCATTGGAGTCTTAGCTTCACCAGTTCAAATTCCCTCTGGTGCTCTTTTCTCTCTCTCAGTGTCTCTCTGAAGCTGCCTTTCTTTTTCCTCAGCCTCTCTCTGATGCTAATTTTCTTTTTCCTGCATCTCCAGCTCAGACATCCTCTTCTCAAATTCTTTTTGCTGCTGGCCTCAAACCTTTTCTGCACGAATTCCAGCTCCAATCTCCTCAGCTCTAGCTGCAGTCTGATCCCCTCTGGCTTCAGTGTTGTGATGACCCTCCCTTGGCACTGTGGCTCCAGATTCCCTCTGGTCTCGCTGTCCTCCTCCCTGGGACTGGACTCTGTGATGCCCAAGATCTGGTCCCTTTCAGTCACCAGCTGTGAGTCGAGGTCCTGAGCAGTCGCTTGCTCATCGGCTGCCACTAGAGCCTCCATGAGGTGCTTTTTGGTTCACCCTTCATACGGGACTCCTCTTTCCTGACACATCTGCTTTAGGTAGTCTGCAGTGTATTCACTATAGAAGCCACTTTCTTCCCTAACTACTGCTACACTAGCTTACACCTGAGGAAAAAAAAACAGATAGGGAACATTATATTGTAACCAAATTATATGTATATTTTTTAAATCTCTGCCTTGATTGTGTGTGGACTGCTTTCAGTTTATCAATCTGATACACTGGGCTTGAATCTAGCTGTTATACTTGTGCCACCAATATCTCGAATCACGACAGTATGCAACCAAGTCTCTTGGATCTCAGTGTTGCACACTAAATCTGTCAGATCCAAACGCTGCTACCAGATCTGTCTCAAACCCACTCCTGGGAGTCAGGCCTATTGAGCTCACAGTTCCCACCCTTAAGTGCAATCCATGATGGGGGGGCAGGGATACTCTCCTCGTCCTTTTAGAATGCTCATCGAGGTCATGACTGCACCTCTGCTACAAGGACCCAGGGCATCCCTGTAGCTCTGGATAAGGGCACAATACCAGTCTCAAGTCTTTTTGCCAAATATTAACCCTTCCTTGGCTATTACACAAAGGAGGAAGACCCAGGCATCACATTCTCTTTGGAGGTAGCAGTGTAAAGCCTGATAAGGCCTTCTCCCAACAGGACATGCAACAGCCTAGTTCAAAATCCCTACAGACTCATCCCTGAGACTTTGGTATTCTCCCTATCTATCCAGATCCTGTACAGACCCTTTTCTCAATTTGATTGTTTATGGTGGCCCCTCTAAGCAATTAGCAGTTGTCACAAATAAATAAATCTTCTATAGTCACACACAAATACAGAAATCTCACGCAGGCGGACTTTCTTTAGAAAAACAAATGTTTTTACTAAAATACTTAAAAAAAATACAGTTACAACTAAAAAGAGAATATAATAATTTGAGTTACAGTATGCAGAAACACAATGGGAAAAATATATACAAAGAAACACACTGAAACTGTTAGCTAAAGAGTCTACCTTAAAAATGCAGTGAATTGAAGTACAGAAAAGTAGATGAAGGTTTTCAGTTTCCTTTAGTCCAGGCAGCCACACTGGTTTTCAGCAGTTTTGTTCCTGGTGTGTCAGGCAGAGTGTCCAGATGAAAATGTGTGTGCAAATGCCCTGATCTGGATCGATTTATACCTGTGTGTGCCCTCAGGCCTACATCTGGGAGCAGTCATTTGATGGGACTGTCAAGTGATGCTCCCTGGGAGAGGAGAGTTGTTCTCCAGACACTCAACCTACTTCCTCCCCAGCTGACCTCCCTGTGACTCGTATTCACCACTGAACATGGGTCATCGGTGTGGCAGGAGGTAAAGCACAATGCCTCAGCCTTCCATGCCACCAGGCCTAGATGTTGCAATTCCCTTTAATATTGTGCAGGAAAATGTTCAAAGGCATCCCCATTTTCTGAAAAGGAAAGCACATATCACTTGCCAAATGGACCACTTTAGACATGCCATTATCAATCACAGAGTGCTATGATTCCAACCCTTCCAAGGGTTTAAAAATTAACAATACACCAGGTTGTCATAAGAAATGGTTGAAAAAAGAGGCAGTCCCCCTGTGCTTCTCTCATTGCCAAACACTGGTTTGGGTCCCTTCCCTCCTACCTTTCCTCACTCATCTCTCCTACCCCATCCTCTTCTCATCCTCTGCACTCAATTCCTGTAACTTCTCTATCCCCCACCCTTATTCCTCTGCTGATCTGGCTGTTTTCTCCTACTGCCTCCTTTCCCTTTGGAACCCACTCCCCTCTCCCCTATGCCTCTCCCCCTCACTTCCTGCTTTTAGATGCCAACTAATGCATCTTTCTGTTCCCCTTGTTCCTGCCGACCTCCCTCCTTTGGCTTTTCACCCTCTTCTCTCTCTCACCCCCTCTCACTCAGTACCCCCCCTTTGCTGTTGCTACTGTGACTCCACCCTCAGTTAGCCTTTGGAAGCTGCTAGCACTGTCACTTACCCCATCAGGCACTGACTACTTTTATCGACTCCCTCGAGTATCCATTTATTATTGTGTTAAACAATGGTGTTGTTTGTATATGTGCTGTCTATGTGCTGCTACATCTGCAATGCTGCCTATGTAACCACCATTTGTTTTATTGTAATTCTTATTCTCGCTGTAATTTTTTTATTTTAGTCTTTGGTAACTGGGTTAGGCCTACTAGGCACAATTGCCTATATTCAGGGGTGACCTGGGAGCACTGGGTGGTTAAGTGACCTGCTCAGATTAACACAGTATGCAAGTGGAGGTTGTGGGAATCAAACCCAAGTCTGCTGGATGTACCAAGCCCATTCATAGCTTGTTACTCTAATGTCTAGGATATACTGCCAGCCCCAAGAGGCATAGCACCTTCCATGACCAGGAATCGAACCCAGGCCACGGCAGTGAGAGTGCTGAATCCTAACCACTTGACCACAAGGGATCCCCCTGTATTCCCCTTCCCCTAGGTCACACCTGGAAATGAGCATCGGCTCAGTGTGCCTTTCCCAGCTACCATTTTTTAACTAACTAACTAACTAACTAACTAACTAACTAACTAACTCACTCACTCACTCTCAGGGCAAAGTCTTTCAGCAACACTTATGTTTATGATTCCCCTTGACCAGCAGCTTCTCATGGGTACACAGCCATTAGCAAGTCACACATTTTGGCTATAATCTTTGGGATCTAACAGTTACTTTGTTATGGTGAACAGAGTAATTCTGCTGGCTGCTTCAAATACTGGACCTGACAAACAAGAAGTAATGATTAAATTGTACAATTTTTGTCTCATCAAGGATGTCACCTGCTCGTATATGAGTTTCCATTGACTTACTTTTTGAAACCATACTCATAAGTTCCCAGGAAGAGGTCTCCAAAGTTAGTCCAAAGCTCTTCCTCCACCCACGTCCCAGTTTTGGATTAGGGCAGTACACCACAGCTTTCCCAAGGGAATCCAAAGTTTATTCATTGATAGTAGGAGCACCCTTAAAAAAATATAATAGGAGAAAATATTAGAGTTCAGCATGCCTAGCCCACCATCCTTACGGACTCTATAGGTATGAACCTGTTTAACCAGGTTCAACCAGCTACCCCAGAGCAGTCTAAAGAAAATGTTATAGATTCTCACTTACCCATGGCTTATGTATCTATCTCTGCCTCTATCAACATCTATAATATAAAAAGGGAAGTGAATGTGGGGTACAGTGATCAACCCATTAAAACCAAATTCTTTCTTACATCCATCATATAATATTTATTCAGTTTCCATAAATTCTTTTTTGCTTTTTATGCTTTAAGTTTTATGCATTCAGAAAACAAATTCATGTCAAGTTGCATTTTCTCTTGGTAATTTTAATTTTTAAAACGTTAATGTTTCGAGATATTCGTTTCTCTTTATCAGAACAATTGAGGGCTGTGTTTAGAAAAAAGGGAGAAAATTAAAATTAAATAAATTTGGTTAGATTCTGTATGTAGAATTAAGAAATAAAATTGCATTCATCATAATTTTAAATGTTATAAGGCAGGGGGAACTGCCTGCTTTTGTGGTGCTTTCTACTTATTATTAAGAGTTTTTATTTTTGGATTACATCTTATTTTTTGTTAATAACTTCAGCATAGCGGTTCTGAAATTAAAATGAAGAGGATAGAAAACATAACTTTCTCTTTTGTACTTTATGCTAACAGCATTATATATTATTTTAGTCTTTCTGAGGAAATTATACTTGTTTTGTATAACATATATTAAATTACCTTCTAGAGTTGAGTGTCCTCCTGTTACTTATTCTGTTTTAATTCTTGCTATTTCACATATGAAATGTGACAGATAAAGGAAGCTCAATTAGCTTTGCCATTTTTTATAATAAAGCATGTTTCTCAACTTTGCAAATGTATTAGGTAATGGGCAGCTGTTATATCATACCCTCTCTTGAAATGCTGAAAGACCAACACATGCTGCTGAATAGTTTCAAGAACTTTAACTCTTAACTTTTCTTAAATGTGATTTCCTGTGCAGTCCCAGTTGCTATTATCTGAAATATTGACTGGTGTTCTGCTTGCTTTACTGAGCAAGCATAAAAAAGGACTGAGCTATGGGTTATCACATTGGAAGGGAGGTCCAGTGTGATTGTGTCACCATGGTAACACAAAATAAATAAATAAAAAATAGGTACCAAAAAGGTTTTGACCAAGCTTATCTTTTTTTTTCTTGGTCATAGGTTAATGATTCCAACCAGCAACCTTCCTTTCTTCTTTATCCAGTTTAATTTCTCAATTAAACTTTGTCATATCCCTGGCATGCATAGTACTGGAATAGGACCATACACAATAATAATTCCTACAGTACTAGTGGAACTAGAGTTTTGTAAAAGCCCCAAAGCTATTCCCTTAGTTTCCTGAAGATTCACCCATGTTCCTGCCATTCCCATATATGATGTGAAAAATTGGGAGGCTGCATGTACAGATTCCATATCCTGGACCACTAAACAA
The DNA here is from genome assembly GCA_016271365.2 of Neoceratodus forsteri. Classification (NCBI taxonomy): domain Eukaryota; kingdom Metazoa; phylum Chordata; order Ceratodontiformes; family Ceratodontidae; genus Neoceratodus; species Neoceratodus forsteri. Next base: position 1,777,355,807 of record CM057456.1, on the reverse strand, counting down.
ACATTGTCTGCATAAGCCAAAACAGGTGGTGATTTGTTGCCTTCTGGGGTTACAATGCTAAGTATACCAAGGTTACTCTTTATTTTTCACAATAATGGATCCAATCCAAATATGTACAGTATGGGGCTTAATGGGAACTACTGATTAACCCCCCATTTAATATGAACTGTGACCCCCAGCCATCCGTTCATTATAAGTGCAAATAACGCTGTTGAATAAAGAAGAGTAATCCAAGATATGAAAACCTCTGGCAGACCGTAAAACCTCTAAACCTCAAGTACAGTAAATAAATATATGTGCTATACAGTCAAAAGCCTTCTCCTGATCTAGGGCCAGGAGAAAGTATACAACAATATTTGTTTTTCTCTTTTGACAGTTTCCCTAATAACATGCACATTGTCCTGTATCTGCCTATTTGAGACATCAGATGCCTGTGCGGTATCAGCTACTTTGGTTGCTTCCTGCATTAGCTTCAAATTGAGAATTTTTGTTAACAACTTCAAATTGGGTTGAGTAGACTTATTGGTGTCCAATTTAAAATGACCATTTTATCTCCTTTTCTGTAAAGCATGACCTATACTCTTTGCTGCTAACTGGGACTCATAATTAAATGGGATAAGATATGGTTGAAAACTGAAGTCAATTCTGCTTGTTGAACCCTGGTACAGACCCAACCCAGGATAGGCAAGACTATCTGTCCTGCTCTGACATACACAGACAACCCGAGTCTCATATCCCTCTCACCCAAAAGTCTGCAAAACCCCCCTAGAAATTCAAAACACCCCGGCAAAAAATTTATCACTGAACATAAACATAGGCAAAATGAAGATTTTTGCCTTTGGAACAAATAGAGAAACACCTTTCAGTGCTACCTGGGATCTGCAAAAATTGAAGTAGTTAAATCTTACTGCTTCCTTGATCTGACATTTTCCGGAAACCAGTCTTGGAAAAACAATCACAATGATACAAAAGTTTAAGGCAAAATCAGCCACGATGGGCCTTAAAAGATTTAACCACCTGTTCAGTGTGTATACTATTGGACTGCTGCTAAAGAAAACTAAAGTAAAATATATCAATCAGGTCCTATATGGAGCAGAGATTGGGCCATTTCTCAAATTGACAAATTGGAAAAGTTAGCAATTCAAATTTTATGTACTGCCCTTGGGCTTGGTTTTAATAAATCAACCCCAAGCTGTATGGTCAGAGCTGAGCTAGGCTTAACCAGTATGCAGGCCCAAGCTGAAAGCAGAATGATCAATTTTTGGATCAAAATGATTGCCCTTTCTGAGGAGAGAATGATTAAAAAATGCCTGCTGGAAAAAGGGTCCTGGAAAAAGATGGAGTGTAGGACCCCTCCTCATATCCCATGAGAAGGGTGACTGCTATTGAGCTGAGCACTTACAAAAAAGGGTGACTCGATAGTGGCGCCTGTTCTCAGGCCTACTGGATGGGGGGGTAAGTGCGGGTATGGCGACATCCTGTCGCTACATGTACACGCGCACGGGGAGGGGGCGAGCATGTCATGCGATTGGCAGAAGGAGAAGGAGAGTTTGTGAGGGGATAGTGTGGTGGTCAGTTGCAGAGCTGGCTCTGTGGCATGGTGGGTGGCTGGCAGGTTAAGGCTCTGAGGGTGTCGGGTTCAGATCCGGGCATGTGTTTGTTTTGTTGTGTGCCTGTGTAAAAATTCTTGTTCGGGTTTGCACCCCGATACCATCCCCCCGGAAAAAAAAGGCAAGTCCCCAGCGTTGTTCTACTGTGCGCCAGGAGTGTAGTACATTCACCCTAATGGTGATCGCCTTTCTGTGATTGCCGTTATCACATAAATCCACTTCTCCTTTGCTAGACCATGTGCACAACCTTTTGTATAAATAAGGTATGGAGGGTCTTCTAACTCTTGCAGAAAAAACATTACTATAAGCAGTAAATATAATTTGTATTTCTTTAAGAAAATTATGGAGCATTACAACAACAAAGATCATAAAACAATTTCTGAAGTTAGATTTTCCAGGTGGTACAGCGAAAATGACTATAAATTTAAGTATAGATATTACTTGGTGTTCTGACAAATCCTCTCCTTAGGAGAACTTACAATATGCTAAATTTAAAACAGGGAAGATTGAATCTAACATTTTTAAATCCAGATTTAGTAAAGCCTCCACACCGGAAGCAAAATTATGTCACTGTAATAATAAGGTAAAAGAAGATCTACTACATTTTGTACTACACTGCAACTGGTATAATAAGGCTTGAAGGAAATGGATTCCCCTGATTGTGAATTCCACACAAAGCACTGATGAAAAAATTATTCTTATGATTCTACTTACTGCTGAAGACGACAGTATAATAACCAAATTTTAAAGAGAACACAACTGCACATACCCCAATAATGCAAAGCATCATGTGAAACATATTTAAATCCCCAAGCGAGAATTTAGACTGTCTCAACTTTAAGCAGAATTGCATAGTGCCAGAAGGCCTCACGGTGTAATCAGCAAAGGCTAAGAACAGCAGACACATGCATGTGTTTTGTCCTCATTTGGACTTATCAGTGTGCCATATTTGTGTCTTATCCCAGGGAGAGGGAGCCAGCCACCCCTTAAGGGGGATGTTATTTGTTTGGGTCCTGGGGAACCCAAAATGGAGAAGGAAAAGTACTAAAAAAGAACAAAAGTATATGTTTCTTATGATGCTTTGCATTATTGGGGTATATGCAATTGTGTTCTCTTTAAAATGTGGTTGTATGGCCAATATCCTCTGGGATAACCCATGCCTAGGGATGTAAGTTTGTCATGGCAGTCATACACATTATTGATTCCATGACGTTTGATCTTTATTCAGGACTTCCATGACTTTCACTAGTGTCATCAGAATGTAGCAATGTTGACAGTGCCACAACATTTACTACTGTTTACTAATGATTTCATACTAACATACTAACATACTATTTGCCAGCAGATTAGGCCTTACGGTCTATCGAGTCTGCTTGAACCTTAGATCCTTAGTTGGGTGCCGAGGCCCTCCCATCCCTTGTGCTCCAGAAACCCCTATCATCCATCCCCACCCCCCTGGGACAAGCCATCATCTGATACATCCACTTTCTGTGTCTGTCCCACCCTCTCTTGAAGCCCTCCACTGTGGATCTCTGAACCAGCTCGCCAGGCAGTGCATTCCAAGGGTCCACCACCCTCTCAGTGAAAAACCTCCTCCTCTTTTCCCCCCTCACCCTTCCACCTTCCAACTTCAAACCATGCTCTCTGGTGATACCTCCCTGCTTTAGTCTAAAGATCCCCTCCATGTTTACCCTATTTATTCCCTTGAGGTATTTGAAGACCTCAATCATGTCCCCCCTGTCTCTCCTCTCTTCCAGTGAAAACAGGCAGAGCTCCTCAAGTCTGTCCTCATACGTCAAATCCCATAGGCCTCGTATCATCTTAGTTGCCCTTCTCTGTACCCTCTCCAGGAGCTGTATGTCCCTCTTCAAGTGTGGTCTCCAGTACTGTACACAGTACTCAAGGTGTTGTCTAACCAGTCCATTGTACAGCGGCAGAATCACTTCCTTGCTCCTAGAGGTGATCCCCCTTACGATGCATCCCAACATCCTGTTTGCCTTGCTAGCCGCTCTCCTGCACTGCTCAGAGTTATTCATACATGCATCCACCATGACCCCTAGGTCTTTTTCCCCTATTGAGGCCTCCAGTGCCTCCCCTCCCAGGGTGTACCTGTGTTTAGGGTTTCCCCGACCAAGATGCAACACCTTGCACTTGGTGATATTGAAATTTAATTTCCATGTGTGAGCCCAGCTTTCCAGGGTGTTCAGGTCCCCTTGCAGGGCCAACCTCCCCTCTTCTCTCTCTCCACTACTGCTCCCATCTTGGAATCATCTGTGAAGAGACTCATTTCACATCCTATACCCTCCCTGATGTCCGATATGTATGCATTAAACAGGATCTGACCCAGGACCGAGCCCTGCGGTACCCCACTACCAACCTCTCTAGGGTTCGAGAGCTCCCCACAGACCACTACTTTCTGGGTGCGTCCACCTAGCCAGTTTTCAATCCATCTGACCATCAAAGGGCCTACTCCTAACCCCATCAGTTTCTCCACCAGGCCATTGTGGGGGACAGAGTCAAATGCCTTGCTGAAGTCCAAGAATAATGCATCCACAGGCTCTCCCCTGTCCAGTTCTGATGTTACCCATTCGTAGAACTCCACAAGGTTGGTTTGACATGACCTACCTGGCACAAACCCATGTTTCCGACTATCCAGACCTCCCACCTCCTCCAAGTACACCCCCAATCGTTCCTTTAGTATACTCTCCATTAATTTTCCCACCACCGAGGTCAAACTGATGGGTCTATAGTTACCTGGTACTTCCCTCGACCCCCCTTTATGGATTGGCACCACGTGTGCCTCTTGCCAATCCCTAGGTACCCTCCCTGTCTCAAGTGACCTGTTGAAGAGCTCCGCCAGGGGTGCAGCCAGTATGTCCGCCAATTCCCATAGTACTCTCAGATGAATGCCATCCGGCCCAGGAGATTTGTCTTTCTTTAGGGCCTTGAGGGCTAACCACACCCTTTTGGCGGAGATAGAATCATCCGCCCCTCCACCTTACTGGCCTTTTTATCCTTATCCAGATGTGACACCCCTGGGTACCTCTCCCTCCCTCTTGCTCCATTTCTGTTGCTCCCTGATCCCACTTACTGCCTTCCTATCCCCTTAGTGCCTGCTTTGTAGATATCCAATCCCCTTCCCTAGTGAACACAGAGGCAAAGTACTCGTTAAATACCTCTGCCTGGTCCCTCGCCTCTTCCACCCACCCTCCTTCTGATCTCAATCTGTTGAGATGGCCCTTAGTTTTTCTCCGCTCCCCAATGTACCGGAAGAACCCCTTTTCCCCTCCATGTATCCCCTGCACCAGCCACTGCTCTTTACTGGACTTTGCTCCCCTCACCATACGGGTGACTTTTCTAGATGCAAGATGGTACACTTCCTTATCCCTATCCCCTCTTGTTGTTTTATATTTTTTGTAGGCCGCCTTCTTTTCTCTGACTGCTACCTGTACCTCACTGGACCACCAGCATGGTTTATGTGACCTTGCTCCCTTACGTTTCAACTTAGCGCAGATCCTGACTGCCTCATGAAGTCCCCGTTTTATGACCTCCCATCTCCTTTCCACACTTGTCATTGATGTAATCCCCTTCAAGTGATCCTTGAGAATATTTCCCATGCCCACAAAGTCTGCCCCCCTGAAGTCCACTGCCAGTGTCCTAGATCTCCTCCCCCTGCCCCCATGCTTATTTGAAACCAGACAGTATTGTGGTCGCTCCCAGTCAGGGGGTCCTGTACAACCATGTCCCTTACCAGATCCCCGTCTGCCAGAACCACATCCAGGACTTGCCCCTCCCTTGTGGGCTCTATCACATGCTGTGTTAAGAACACATCCTGGAAGCCGTCCAGCAGCCTCTGCTCCTTGGCCACCTTAGAGGACATGGTTCCCCAGTTTGTACCTGGCATATTAAGGTCCCCATCAACACCACTCCTTCCCTTTTGGTCCACACTGGGCAATGATGTTGTCCAGCAAACCATCCTCTAGAACATCACTCATCCCAGGGGCCTATATACTACACCCAGCTTGACCTTATCTGCTGGGGATCGGTAGTGACCCATAAAGGCCTCACGTTTCCCTCTGCCTCTTCTACCCTAGCAATTTCTATGTCATCTCTAATGAACGTAGCCACTCCACCCCCTCTGCCCTCCTTTCTATCCTTCCTAAGCATAGTGTACCCCGTATGTTTAGGTCCCAGTCATGGTTTTTGTTGGCCCATGTCTCCGTGACTGCCGCCACATCCACCGCCCCCGACAGCATGGCCTGGAACTCTGGCAACTTGTTTCCCAAGCTCCTGGCATTTACTAACACCAACCCCCACCCCTTATCCCTGATCCTCTTTGTCGAACCCCACCCAGATTCCTTACCTTCCATCCTCCCTCTGCTCCTCCTGAAACCTCCACCCCAGTCTGTTCCCCTCCCCCTTGGGCAAGCTACTCCCTCATCTGGAGGAGGGCTTCGGTCAGCCCCTCCTTATCCCTTCCCCCTCACAAGTTTAAACCCCACCTTTCTTGAATGTAGTCAGCCATCCCCTGTTTAAGGACTTCCTTCCCTAATGAGGCAAGATGAAGCCTGTCCTTGGCATATAGTCCCTTATCCTCCCAAACTCCATTCCAGTTCCCTAATACCCCCAACCCACTCTCTTCACCCCACTTCCTGAGCCAGTCATTAACCTCTGTGAGCTTCATTTTTTTCTCCACTGAGGCCTTTGGGACTGGCAATATCTTCGAAAAGGAAATGTTGCATCCATTATCCCGACAGACTCTGGCAAGTTCTTGGAACCTTGCTTGTATTTCCAAAACGCTGTTTCCCTCTAGATCATTAGTTCCCAAGTGCACCAGGAAATCCGGTTTCCCTCCACAATACCTAACCATTTCATACACCATAAACTTTGCTCTGTGCACTGTCAGCCCAGAGATACTCACTACCTTCACCTGGCTATGGCATCCACCCCCCTGTCCCTCCCACTGGATACCCCTAATCATCGAGTCTCCCAATAACAGAACCTTAACACCACCATCATCCTTATGGTTACCTCCACTATGCCCTCTCAGTCCCCCTTCCCCCCCTTTATTCATGATCTCAATTCCATGGGAGTCTTCCTGCCTTATTAGAGACCCCCTTGTCACCCTCCCCTTTCTGCCATCCTCGTTATTTTGCCCACTTAACTCAAACCCCCTCTGAATAGGTGTCCCCTTTAACCCTCTCTTATCCGAACCATTTATCCTGGCCCTGATGGTTTCCCCTTCCCCCACACTGCCATCCTTTCCCTTGTAATAGTACCTGCCTCCAGAGGCTCTCTGTGGGTCCCTTTGCTAGGGCCCCATCCTTGGTACTGACCCCCCTGCTGAAGGGGCTCCCTCTCCCACCTCCTTGTCTCCCAGTTTCTCTCCAATCATGCTCTCCTCCCTCATGTCTGCAATATGTTGCATCTCCCCCATTTGCTTAACATTTATGTTTCCCCTTCTCCCTCTGGGAATATTTCCATCCTTTCCATTGCCGGTCTGTGATGCCCTATGGGTATCAGACTCCCTCCCTCCGGCCTCTGTATAAGTTTCCTCATTTCCACCAACACCTTCCTGCCCCTCTAGGTTGCTTAGTAGCTCAAATTTATTGTGACACTCTATGTCAGCCTTCATCAAGTAACCCGAGTTTCCCCTGACTGCACCTCTAAACTGCCCCTCTTCTTCCCCTCTTGCTCTGTTCACCTTAGGAGCTCCCTTCCCACAGTCTGCTGTTTTACGCTTCTGCACAACAGCCCCTCCTGACTCTTCCCCCTCCACTCTCTTTGTATTCAGAATGTTCCCCCCGTACTCTTTCCTCTTAGCGTCAACATCCCTATCTAAGGGTCCTCTGTCCCTAATATCCCCCCTCCTGCTTGCTGTAACATAACATCCTGTAATTTCAGAGCATTGCCCCAGCCTCCCCTCAGCCCCACCCTTCTGCTGCCCTATATCCACACCCTTATCCTTGGACATCCCCCAGCTCCCCAGCTTCTCCTTAACCAATATACCTCACTCCTGATACAAGATAGCTGTCTACAGAGTGGGCAGCCTCCCTCTCCAGACCCAATTGAGAATTATTGTCATCCCACAGCCTGTGCAGCCTACAACCCTTCCAAGATGCCTGCCATGGTGGAATATGGCCACCCTGTTTATCCCCTCTGTTTATAATGAGCACCCCTTTTCTCAGTCCCTTTCCCTGGAATACAGTTTTCTCTCTATACTGACTGCAGTTATTTACAAACCCAATTTCAACCCCACCAATAAAGTTCCAAAGTCTCACAAACATATACAGTCCAGTGTGTGTTCAGTCCCACTAACAGTGTGTGTATGCAGACATCAGGTACCGTATGATGTCACAGGCCCACCAGCTCCTGTTGCTTCAAATTTCAGTCCCAAACAGAAATACTCAGCCCTTCAATCCCAACCCCCAGTGGCTTTTCAGTATTTAAGAAACCCTACAAAACAGGGTAGGTGGGAGGGCTCTTACCAAACACCAGGCAAACAACACATTTAAATTTCACTCTAATTATCACTGCCAAACAACTGTTCCCAAGCCTCCAAAGTTACAATATCACAGCCCAAGTAACAGTTCTATCTCAAGATAATAATTTTTAACACAAATAACTAATTTCACTTACAAAACTATTCAAATATTTCAGTTAAAACAGAATATAACCCCAGACCTCTGTCCTTACCAGCCTGCCACTTATGTTCCCAAGTGAACAATGCATGAACATTTCATGAACAATGAGTCATTAAAACCTCATCCATGACAAACTTACATCCCTACCCATGCCTCAGGGCATTTGCTCTGGTGTTCTTTTGTAGATCCTTTCCTTCTCCATTTTGGGCTCTCCATGACCCAAACAAATAACATCCCCCTTAAGGGTGACTGGCTCCCTCTCCCTGGGCTAAGACACAAATATGGCACATCGATGAGTCCAAATGAGATTGAAATGTGTATGTGTCTGCTGTTCTTAGCCTTTGCTGATTGCACTGTGAGGCCTTCTGGCACCATGTATTTCTGCTTAAAGTTGAGCCAGTCCAAATTCTCTCATGGGGATTTGCATACATTTCTCATAATGCTTTGCATTATTGGGGTACGTGAAATTGTGTTCTCTTTAAAATTTGGTTGTATGGCCAATATCCTCAGGGATAACCCATGCCTCAGGGCATTTGCTCTGGGGTTGTTTTGTAGTTCTTTTCCTTCTCCATTTTGGGCTCCCCATGACCCAAATAAATAACGTCTCCCTTAAGGGGTGGCTGGCTCCCTCTCCCTGAGCTAAGACACAGATACAGCACACTGAGGAGTCCAAAAGAGGATGAAACAAGTGTATGTGTCTGCTGTTCTTAGCCTTTGCTGATTGCACTGTGAGGCCTTCTGGCACCATGCAATTCTGCTTAAAGTTGAGCCAGTCCAAATTCTGTCATGGGGATTTGCATATGTTTCCCATGATGCTTTGCATTATTGGGGTATGTGCAATTGTATTCTCTTTTTTTTAATTGGTTGTATGGCCAATATCCTCAGGGATAACCCATGCCTCAGGGCATTTGCTCTGGTGTTCTTCTATAGTTCTTTTCCTTCTCCATTTTGGGCTCCCCATGACCAAAACAAATAACATCCCCTTTGAGGGGTGGCTGGCTCCCTCTCCCTGGGCTAAGATACAGATATGGCACACTGATGAGTCCAAATGAGGACGAAACACGTGTATGTGTCTGCTGTTCTTAGCCTTTGCTGATTGCACTGTGAGGCCTTCTGGCACCATGCAATTCTGCTTAAAGTTGAGCCAGTCCAAATTCTGTCATGGGGATTTGCATATGTTTCCCATGATGCTTTGCATTATTGGGGTATGTGCAATTTTGTTCTCTTTAAAATGTGGTTGTATGGCCAGTATCTTCCAGGATAACCCGTGCCTCAGGGCATTTGTTCTGGGGTTCTTTTGTAATATAATAACCAATGTTGCTAACTACTTAGTAACCATACAGAAGGTTAGGAGAAGGGTGAATGTCTAAACTTACTGAAATAGAATAATGGCTTTCTGTCTACATAAGCTTTGATATTTTATGTTTTATGTCTGTAGCTGGGATTTTAACTTTAATTTTATACTTTTCTTAACCTACATTTTTGTAATGATTGATTTTAAAATGATTGAACAAATAAAAGTATACTGTACTTACCTACTAACATATCTTCCCCTACTAGTTAGTACAGTTCCCCAGGTAGGCCACCTAACTCAGGGGAAGATGCCTTTCATCAAAGGACCTATTGCACCTCTAAATTCATCAGGTGTGACATATCTGCCTTTAAAGTATTTATTGTCTCCTCTGGTATGTCTGGGATCTGAAGCCTTGTACAAAAGTCATCCAGAGATTCTCCACCAGTGTGGGGGAGGGGGGCCTCCATATCAAACATACTATGTGTGTATCTCCCCAACAGATATTTAAATTGTTCCTTTGTGTTGCAAATTACCCCTCCCCCATCTTTTAACTACTAAAAGGTTTTGCCATCCACCCTGTACTTACAATCAGCTACAGGCTGGTGTGAACTTTTTTACCCATAGTATTATACTTGTGCTTCATTAGGAATGAAGCCATTCTCTGATATTGAATGGACATTTCCTTTTAATCCTCTGGTTTGGAAAAATTATTTCCTACTTCAGCAGTTCTGAAAGCTGCCTACTTTCACATTCCAGTCAGGCCTACCCACACAAAATATCTCGGGTTCAGGCTAGGAAACTGCCAGTACCAGTTTGTAGCCCTTCCATTTGGCCTCTCTTCAACACCAACGCTCTTCACAAAGTGTTTATTCATGGTGACAACACACCTGAGAAGTCTAGGTGTGGTGTTTTTTCCCTACCTGGATGACTGGCTGGTCTCAGGGAAAACATAACAAAAGACAAGGTGCTTTATTCAGAAGTTAAAAGCACCATAGAAAAGCTGGGGTTCCTGATAAATCTGCAGAAGTCTTAAACAGAACCAGTTTGTAGCTCTTCCCTTTGGCCTGTCTTCAGCACCAAGGCTTTTCACAAAGTGTATAGCCATGGTGGCAACACACCTGAGAAGGCAAGGTGTGGTGTTTTTCCCCTGCCTGGATGACTGGCTGGTCTAGAGGAAAACATAACAAAAGACAATGTGCTTTATTCAGAAGTAAAAAGCACCTTGGAAAAAGCTTGGGTTCCTGATAAATCTGCAGAAGTCCCAAACAGAACTAGTTCAGATGACAAACTTCATAGGCACAGAACTGGATAACCTACAGGGGAAAGCCTTCCTCCCTCAGGGAAGTGTAGGATCTCTGATTGCAACAGCAGAATGATTCACAGTGTGCCAGCCAAGGACTGCAAGGGATCTTCTACAACAACTAGGTCACATGGCTGCTTCCACAGCTGTGGTTTCATGGGCCAGATGACATTCAGGGATGGAACTCCTCTCCAAACTAGTGCCAGTAACAAAAGCATTGGTCAAGGCACTAGAGTGGTGGAAGGAAGAAAGCAACCTCAGAGAGGGCATTTCCTTCCTCTAACAATCCTCAACAAGTATCCTCACAACAGGTGCTTCACTTCGTGGGTGGGGCACCCACCTGGAGGACCTCACAGTAAGTGGCATATGAAGCCCACAGGAGACCCAGGAATGCATCAATCTCCTGGAACTCAGGCAGTGTTTCTGGCAATACAGTCCTTCTCCTCCAAGCTGCAAAGTCAGTCTGTCCAGATCAGAACAGACAACACCACAACAATGTATTACATAAACAAGTAGGAAGGTACAAAATCCTCAAGACTGTGCAAAAAGGCAATGAGGATCTGTGACCTGGGTTACTCCCTTGATGTAAAGATCTCTGCAATACACTTGCTAGGCAATGACAATGTCCTGGCAGACTCACTAAGCAGAATCAGCCAGGAACACCACAAGTGGACTCTGAACCAGCAGGTTCTGGCCATGGCTTCCAGAAGATGGAGTACTCCAGAAACAGACTTGTTTGCATTATGGGAGAACAGTCAGCAACTAAAGTTCTGTTGCAGGCCACCAGCTAAGGACACAGTCCCAGAGGATGCCTTAGCCTTGAGGTAGACACGGAGGTTCTGTATGCCTCCCCACAATTCCCACTCATATACACAGTGTTCCCGAAACTCAGGCGAGAACCTGCAACAATGATCCTAATGGCCCCAGACTGTGCCAGACAATCCTGGTACTCAGTGCTGCTGACTCTGTCCAGCAAAAAGTCAATCATGATCCTAACAACCCCAGACTGAACAGACAGGCTTAGTACTCAATACTGTTTGCCCTGTCCAGCAAAAAGCCAGTCAGCATGCCACTAAGATACAACATGCTAACCCTATCTCAAAGGCAGGATGACATTTCCAGACCCAGGACTTTACACCTGAGGGCATGGTTCTTGAAGAGCTAGAGTATCCTGGACTGAATATATTAGAGAAGATCATGAGGGTGCTTAAAGTTTACAGGAAACCAACAAACAGGAAAGTATATTTAAGCAATAAGGCACAACAGGAGGGTTATTGGGGATTTACCCACACCTTGTGTGGTGTGTCATGAGGTGCAGCCAAGTGACTAAACCACACAAGAAGTGGGTAAATCACCCAATAACTCACACCCTGGAGTGCCTTATTGCGATTATACAATGGATCCATGTGTAACATAAATTTAAAATGTGTTTAATTATGTTTTTTATAAATGCCATTCCTCAGCTGTGGGTTATTCCAGATTTACCCACGGTCATGTGACATGTTTTGACCAATGAGGTTACAGGATTTTCACACACTATTGTATAATCCTATAAATGGAAGAGATTCTAATACATGTGCAATACCAGAAGGAGAATCCCAATGCACGCAGGGTTGCCACAGTACTGGACTACCTAGTTCACTTGCAGTCCTTAGGCCTGAGTCATTAACACTGAAGATGCTTCTAGCAGCAGTGTCTGCCTAAACATCAGCATGCAAGGGAAAGTCACTGGCCTCTCAACATATTTTTAAAAAGTTTTTGAAAGGTCTCAGCCACCTATACCCATCTGTGAGGGACCCAGTTCCCCCATGGGGCATGAATTTCTGCCTTGCCCAGCTGATGGAGGTCCCCTTTGAGCCAATGACTACTGCTGACCTAAAATATATTGCCATGACATCTGTGAGGAGGGTATGTGAGCAGCAAGCCCCCTGTTCATAACCAAACTACATAATCTTCCACATGGACAAGGTAGTCCTTAGAACCAATAGGAATTTCCTACCTGACATGGTATCAGAATTCCATATTCATTCACAGGGGTGAGGTGTGCACATACATGGAACCCAAACAAATAGAAGAGAGAAAGAAATAAGTGCCTCAGCTGGGATTTGAACCTAGGTTGCCTGGAATACCACTTCAATTGTGTTACCAACTACACCACCAAGGCAACTGGAAAGCTGGTACTCCCAGAAGCACATTACTCTTTCTCAAATGCACAACCTGGTGCTGCACAGACAATTATGTTTTCATTCACAAGGGTGTGGTGTGCACACATATGGTACCCAAACAAATAAAAGAGAGAAACAAACAAGTGCCTCAAGTTCAGATCCCAGCTGAGCCACTTATTTCTTTCGCTCTTCTGTGTTTAGGTACCATATATGTGCACACTGCACATTTGTGAATGAAAATGTAATTATCTATTCAGTACCAGGCTGTGCACCAGAGAAAGAGTAAGGTGCTTCTGGGAGTTTTATGTTTCTAGTTGCCTTGGTGGCATAGCTGGTAGAGCAATTGGAATTGTATTCCGGGTAGCCTGGGCTCAAATCCCAGCTGATACACTTCTTTCTTTCTCTCTTCTGTTTGTTGGGTATCGGAATTCCACTTGGACCAGTCAATTGCCCTTCCCATACCCTACCCTGAGTAATTCAACCCAGGAGAGCAGAAATTGCACAGCCTGGATCTGAAGGGAGTCCTGGGCATCTACCTAGACCAGACAAAGGATGTCAGGTCTCAGGACACTGAACCTTTTGTTACCTATGGTGAAGTGGGTAAAGGCAAACCAGCAACCAAGAGTACTATTTCTCACTGGATAGTCTCTTACAGACAGTTTTGTTATGAAAAAGCTAGGACCCCCCAGCCCTAAGGGCACATTCCACAGGGTACTTTGCCTCTGTGGCATCCACAAGAGGAGTCTCACTACTGGACATCTGCAAAGCACTTACCTGGAAAACAGTGCACACCTTCACAAAACACTACTTCTGGTCATACAGCCCAGAAGGTATGCTACTATGAACTGTCGTCTTGCAGAACCTTTTTCATAAGTAGTTTCTGGACCCAGCCTCTCAAGGTACAAAACACTACTGTCTGGTCATACAGCCCAGAAGGTATGCTACTATGCCAGCTTTGGAACTGCTGTCTTGCAGAACCTTTTTCATAAATAGTTTCTGGACCCAGCCTCTCAAGGCACTGCTGTAGAGTCTGCTTAAAATGTAAACGCTGAGGGAGTCCTTGGTTAGAAGAAAAAATTACTCACCATAGTAATCTTGTTTCTCTTCAGGGGTCCCTCACTGTGTTTACATTCCCTAACTCTCCTTCCCCTTCCAGAACCTAGAAATAGGTTCACACAAGAATCAGTTCTTTTCATTGAGGTTGCTTGAGCATTACTGTTGTAGCTCCTTGACAATTCTAAAATGTGGTCAGTTAAATATTTTCACCATCATATGTTTTCTACATGATTTCTGTCTCAGATCTGTTTGGTCTTTTTCAGAATCCTTTTTTAGAAATAGTTAGAAATTTCGGGTAGGCATTTAGCTGTTTTTAGTAGTCACAGTTCCCTCTAGCTACAGAAATAAATCGGACATTGGGGACTAGAGTGGAGCATGACCACAGTGCAGAGTTTGAAGCTTCTTTCTAAATTCCATAACCTGGATAAGATTCCATCTCTGGGCATTAGTCTTTCTTTGCTGGGAGATGATATCTTAAAGTGCAAACACAGTGATGGATCCCTGAGAAGAAACAACATTGCTATAGCGAGTAATGTTTTCTTCCTGCCTTGTCATTTGTGACCTTGGTAACTATTAAGGAGGGAGGGGTCTTATGGACCACTATGGCCACCCCTCTACAGTGGGTAGTGTAGGATGAGTGGATGACCTGCCTTGCCCACCCTTTTAACAATTTCTGGTGTTCAGCATTCTTGAGGTGGGTTTCCTGGAGAAACACAATTTGCATATTTTCTTTCTTAAGGTAATTTTTTTTCCTTTTTATGGAGTGTTTTAACCCTTTTACTTTCTAAGACACTATTATGGTATTGTCACACATATTTGTGCACAATAATATTACTGCAGTGCCTGCACTATCGTACACATCGCATCTTGCAATGTTTGCGTTGTGGCTGCAAAATATCCTGAGGGGGTAACCAGTGAAATACAACATTTGTGGTACCGTGAATGTCCCTGGAATAGATAGAACATTTAACTGTATCAAACGTATGGCCTATCAGTCCAAAATCAACTATTTAAGGTAAACAAGTGATAGTTGGCTATTTAAGTGACAACATTCAGTTAGCCAGAGTATATGAAGCAATAACTGGCTGAAGTGGATGATTAAATGCTGAGGCTGAGATGTTTTAATCAACCACTGAAACCAGTTCTTCCAAGTATACTCTGGCTAACTGAATGTTATTACTATTATATGACTAGAAATTTTTAACCCAGGATTTTGAAAGTGCTGGGGTAGTTGTTAAGTGATTGGCTCATGGTCACACAATATTCAAGTGGTGACTGTGAGATTCGAACCCAGTTCTCCAGGTTTGCAGCTCAGAGCTCTAACCACTGCACTATGCTAGCTGCCAGGAAACAATTGAAGAGGAACATGCTTTTGTTCCCCCTTTTTTTTTCTCTGTGGACTAAATGAATAACCAGTCTGGAATGTGAATAACCTACTGTGAGTATCGCCAGAATGTAGATAACCTACTGTGAATGTTGCCAGAATGTGGATAACCTACTCTGGGTGTCACCAGAATGTGGATAACCTAATATAGACATCTCTAAAATGTGATTGTAGTAGTTTGTGGGATAACTGACAGTTTTCCTTTGTTCTGATTGGCTTAGAACTGATACCTGTTGTATAATTGTTATTATACAATGGCAAGAAAGAACGCTGGGCTCTGACTGGTCAAACCAGAATTGGACCTGTGATGTTATCCCAGCATAAGATCACGGATCAAGTCTCATCACCCACATGACTGAATGTTATCAGTAAAAAAAAATCACTACACATGCAGATTAGGGAGATAGAAAAATTAGCTATTTACTGTACCCACAATTCTTCACTATATAAATTAGTAAACTGGCTATTTCTACACTTTCTCGCTACAAAAATAGGAGCCTACATTTCTCAGTAAAGACATCTTGTCACCTATCAGTGTATGTACAATGCTTCATTTTGAAAATAAACATCTGAGACCTTATATTGTTGTAACCAACACAAAAAACAGGAGACTGTACCCCCAAGTAAGGAAAGATAGAAAACCACTTCATGTTCTACCCACAATGCCTGGAGAGAGACAGAGATACACATACACATACACGCATACATATTAGGTGCTATACTGCAGTCACCAGTACAAACAAGGGGTCTGCACTGCTGAATAAGGAACATTTAAGTTAACTTTATAAGCTACCCTGAATTCATTGCTGCTATATGTAAACTGACATATTAGCTGTTATACTGCTGAGGTGCTATACTGTAGTCACCACTATCAAAAATGGAAACTGCACTGCTGAGTAAGAAAAAATTAAGTTACCTTTATAATCCACCCAGAATTCCTTGTTGCTGTATGTAAATCAGCATATTAGCTGTTATGTCTGTGTCTACTGCAATCACCACTACCATAAAAGGAAACTGCACTGCTGAGTTAAGAAAAATGCGTTATCTTTATAATCTACCCAGAATTCCTCGTTGCTGCGTGTAAATCTGCATATTAGCTGTCGTACTGGTGTAACCATTAGTAAAATAAAAGTTAACTGATATAAGTGAAATGGACTACTTTATGTTCAGTGGGCAAGTGTATTCAAAAATGTAGTTTTTAATCAGACCATTGTATAATATGAATAATGCAATCTAGGGTGTGTGTGGTGCTGTGATAATGTCACTTCTTGGGCATTGGATACATTTGGCCTGCGGTCTCATGCCCAACCATCTGAGGCGTAATTGATCCCAGCACAACACACACCCCATCATGTATTGTTCCTTTAATAATCTTTGACTATCCACAGGGTGAGTTGTGGTCTGAAGGCTACAAACTTTGGAACTACATAAGCCTTACAGATAAAGCATATGTGTATATTATTGTCTTCTAGTATTTAGCGACTAAAAATTATGACACCAAGAGCTGCAGATGAATAAGCAGCATGACAGACCAGAACTCTGAAATTTACAAAATACAGTGGTTGCTGCTCACTTTGAGAGATAGTTTGTAGCACTGTACATGTTTTGCTATAGCAGGGATACTGTAATTATGAGCATCTGCTGTTATTGTTATGGGTACTGTGCTCCATGAGCTCGGCCCTTGAGAAGCTGTTTGCCATCTTTGGCCTCCTTTACGTACCTTCTGCTCCCCTCCTTTAGCATGATATCCTTGTCATACCCAGAGATCGCGTTCCCAGAGATCACTTTTTCATAGCACCTGTTTTATTCTACTTTTGCCCTTTCTTAGGACCACTGTGGAAGTACACCTCCCCCTTTTTGCAGTAGTACTGTGTGTTCATATGGACAGAGATATTTGACAGCAAATCATTGCCTCTTATTGAATTAACAGAATAGATTAGCTTTCACCATTTTCCTGTTCTGTGAGTACCTGCTAGGGATAAAAACAGCAACGATTATTAATCCCAGTTTGCCAGCCTTGAGGGCTTGCTATGCAGTTTGAACTGGTTGTGCAGGCTGTAGTAGTGGCGCTTTCTGAATATTTGTGCAGGTGGGAAAAGATGTTCAAAAGCAATGGCGCCGTTCATAATGCCTGCTTCTCTGGTGTACTACCTTTGGCAATGGTGCCCTGCAAAGTTTAAAAATGGCCAGTAGTACACACTACAAATGTAATGATCAAAACAAGTCTACCCCACAGTGTTTTTGGGGAAGGCGTACAGATCTTGCCTTCAGTTTTGTGTCCCTAATTGTAATGAGCGTACCCCATAGGTTCGAATTGTGGTGCAATCAGGAGCAGAGTATCAGTTTTGAGTCCCCACACAGATCCCTTCTTTAGACAGGATTCAGTCATAAAAATCCTTGCTATCTAGGCAAGGGAGTTCACATACTCTGCTGCATTCCCAGGATCAGTAAAACACTGCTGCTTACCATTCGTTGTTATGCACAGTTTTGTTGGCATCAGTTGGGCAAAGATGACGTGTCTCTGTTTTAGTGATTCTTTCACCTCTGCAAATTAATAATGCTCGATGAATAGTTCTGTGCTAATGTTGGGGTAAAGCTGGAGTATGTGTGTCACATATATTTTATACCCCATCCTTTGTGACTTTTCTCAGCACCCACTCTTTCTCAGCATGTTTGTGGAACTTGATGAGCAGAAAACATGGTCTCAACTGTGGTGGAGGATAAGCTCTGAAGGTCCAGTGTGCCCTTTCTACAGTATACCCATTTTTTCTTTATAGCCTTCAGGTTTGAGGAAGTAACCAAATGGCTTTGCAAAGAATTCTTTGGGGTGCTCTTCTTCAATGCCTTCTGGTAAACCTAAAATTTTTTTGTTTTCCTGCAACTGATTTTCAAAGTGATTGATGTTAGATTGCAGGGTAGTGATCATCTTTTTGTGTTTCATCACAAGGACTTCCAGTGGGGCCCAACTGTGCTCATTTTGGCTTACCTGATGTTCTGTTTGCTTGACTCTATTATCAAGGTCATTGATTTTCTTTGACAGCTGGTCCATATTATTTTGTATGCTAGCTAGTGAAGCACTTTGTACTTCTGTTAGCAACACCTCATGCTGTGAATCTGTTTTTTGCTCCTTCCCGGGCTTGCCCAACCCTACTCCTTTGGGCTTTCATACCAGCCTCCTGACTTACCAGCCAACACCTACTGCCATGTATTGCCCATCAGAGCTCCTGACCTGTCAGGCACACCTCGTACCGATGGCCTCAGTCCATTGGATGAGGGGATGGCAGGAATGGTGCACTGCATGGCCAGGCAGCATAGGGAGCCTGCCTGAGGCTATCACCTGGAGCTGAGACAGCCAATTTTTCCCCTTTTCTGGGGCTCCTCCCAACTCCCTCTTGTGTGTGGCCATGGTGGTGGTGTACTTGGGGAGGGGGCATTCATTAGTGTGTGGTCACCCGTCCCTCCAAGAATGCCTCTGCAGAGCTGCCATCAGGAGCCACTGTTGCAGTGGTACACCGCAGCCCAGCCCCTGGAAGAGAAGCATCCAAAGGATGCTTTTACTTCCCTCCCTTCTGGCTTCCGCTCCTGATGTCCAGGACTGGGGCATGATCTCGGATTGCCAGTTTGCAAGAGCGATACTGCATCACTTGGTGCCACAGAGCCAGCTCGGCATATTTCTGATGACTTTGTGGTGGCTATACTGCTAGCAGAGTGCCCTGGAGTAGTGGCCTGAGCTATGTCTGCTTGTGGTAGCATCTCTTCCACTATTTAAAATAATCTTTGCTATTTTGCAGTCTTGCGGACACCTTTTTTTGTTTGGGGTGATGTCTTTGCTAGTATCTTTTTCTTGATTGTCAGTATGGCTTAGAATTAGTCAGCTGTGGCAGGTATATTGTGCTGCTGATTCAGAGCTCTTGGCAGTGTGTTGTTACTGGTCGTTGGCCATCTTGGAATCCCACTCAATGTATTAATGCAAATACAGTATTTCTGTGGCAAAAAAAAAAAATAATTCCATTCTTTAAGAGTCCTTGCCACAAAGACACAGTCTCGCACCTCTTCCAATCCAACTCTATAATGCAGTCTCACTGCATTATGTCTTTTCACAGGTTCTGAAGTTGGCCTGAAGAAATCAAAATATATTTTCTGACCTTGAGGAGGAGGAGGTTGAGACTCAGGCATTCCCCTTGAAGTGCCTGGATGTGGAGATTATCTGCCAGAACATGGAGGTTCCCTGCTTTCAGTACGAGGATGTGAGACTTCAGTCCTTTCAGTAGCAGAACCTTTTGGGATGGACTGGTGGGCATCCTGCCATATACCATTGGAGGGACTGTTGTATAGCAGCATCTGTATCCTGCGACTGGTCTCTGGAATCTTTGGTTTGTGTAGTAGATGTGCCCTCCAATGAGTTTTCACCTATTTCACCTTCCTTTTCTGCAGTACCAGGAGAACTGGATGAATAATTCTTGTCCCCCTGTCCCTGGGGATCCTATCTGGGAGTAAGTGCTGGTCCCTTTGTAAGTGGAGCCATTGCCTGTGTGCTCTCGGGGGGGGGGTGGAGGAGGGACCTCAAATGCTGTCAAAACTTCTGAAGTTACAGTCTTAAACAGGACAAGGTTCTGTGTAAAGCTATACATCTCAGGGACTTCCAAGGAAAGGGTGGAATCTGGTGTGAACCCCCCTGCAGTGTTGCAGCACTGTCATGGGATTAGCATCTTTTGTGGACGATTGAGAACCCTATGCTTTGAAGGAACTGTGACCTGTTTTCTCCCCCTCTGTCTTTGCTTCCCAATGTCTTAATATGCTGCTTGTGAAATTTTTTGCAGAGTGCCTTTTAGATGGACCTGCTGCTGTACTCTGCTGAATTGTTTATTGCTTGGTGTTTTTCAGTGCCGATGCGTCTTTTGTAGGGGTCATGATGACAGAGATCTGCACAGTATAGGGGACGATCTAGAACTTGATCTCTTTCTATCCACTGTTCTCTCTCAGTCTGCCTTTTCAGGGCATCTGAGACACTGAGATTTGAGATCGGGGGATCTCAATTTGATTTTTTATATATTTTTTCAAGCTCCTACTCCCATGACCTCCTCATATTGAACCCTTTTTTCAGAGTGAGTTCTAACATCAGCATGGGAGAAGAAGGGAAACTGTCTTTTGGTGAACATTTTGGAGTGTTCAGCTTGCAACTGTGTCGGCCAACTGCTGCTGTCAGAGCAGGCAGCCATGATGGTCGGGGGTATGATCTTGACCTCAGATGATGCAGCTGTTGGGACGCTGGTGTGTTTACTTGCAGCCAAAGTACACTGCTTAAGGATTAACACTAACAACTGCAAGATGTGGATTATTAAAATCTTTCTCTGGTGTCAAGGTATGAAGTTCTCTTTCAGTTACAGCATGCATTGTACTCACTGTTTTGCGCTTCAGAGCAAGTTTCTGTCTTTGGATCTTTTCCTCCTCATCAGCAAAGAGGGCCAGGAGGTGGAATCTTTTCAATTCTACAGGAGTTCCTTGTCTAGCTGAATTTCTTCTGGTGTCCTTTTCTCATTTACAGCCAATGAATCAATATCCATAGGATTAACAACTGTCATTTTAGTATCAATATTAACTCCTGCAGGCTCATTAATCTCAGGAACAGGATTGATATTCACAATCTCCATCTCCTCCAAGCCCCTCTCTGCTACCATGGGGGCCAGGACAGATGTCTGCTCCTCAGCCACCAATCGACTGCACTGAGCTTCCTTGATACTCTAGCTAGGGAGGGAAGCAGTCTCCTCCACCTGGGCTACCATGTCAGTCTCCTCTACTTGATTCCCCATCCTCCCAACAGGAAGTGAACAGGGCTCCCTGCAGAAAGAGTTAGGAAGCTTCCCTGGTGTCAGGGCCAACATCCCCCCATCAATAAAACAGGTTCATCCAACACCCCCCCCCCCAATACCTCTTAACCTCTCTGCATTAAAATGCACAACACTGGCCTCCAAACTTCAGACCAAATGAACAGAATGTGTAGCACGGTCTTATTTTAAAGAATAATGTGTCTAAGAATAGTGGGCCCAATATGTTTAGTGTTAAGGAATGTTTCTATCAAGTTAATTCAATGTTTTAATAGTGTGTGTCCAGACATAACTCTAACATTGTGAAGATCATCAGTAAACCTTTGTAGAGCAAGGGTAAATCTGAGTAAAATTCATGGTGCTATGTGAAATTCATAGCGGTTGACAGCTACTTATCCCCCAGAACACAGTTGGAAGCACGTATCACAGCTTAGTGTGCCTTTCCTGGTCAAACATTGCAAATAAATAAAATAAATACATATGTAACTACAGGATGCTGTAAGAAATAGCTCCGTATATGTCCTAATAATATGGTGATCAATATTTGCAATGCAGCAGTTGAAGATCAAAGAAGTACTTGATTTTTGCAAAGAAACTCACGTGGCTAACCCATCTCAAATTCTATGTTCTTTTTCCTAGGAAAATGTGATTTTGAGCTGCACCCTTGTGGCTGGAATGACATCAGCCTAAATAGTAATTACAAGTGGAAGAGAGACAGAAATGGAACCTCCACTGCCAGTACAGGACCATCTGTGGACCACACTTTTGGGTCTAGCCTAGGTAAGGGAATAAACCATGCTTTCATGTCTGTGGAATAGCAATAGGGAGAGATGGGGTATATAGTGCTTGTGTAACTTGTATTACTTTTTAAGGCTTTACGCTATTCCCACCCTTGAGCAGTAGGTGTGTAGGTAGTAATTTGTAGGGAATAGAAGACCCATGAACAAGGGTGAGAAGAGCACCATAGAAGGAGGAGGAGGGGATGGTGGTGGATGAAAAAACACTTCCTAAGTGAGAGACGTGTGTTAGAAGAGGGCTTAAGTAGAGGTTGTAGGAGGAGCTATTCCCCACATTGAACCTCGGGTAAGCCCTCCCACTCAATGTTTGTGGGATAGCAATAGGGAGAGATGGGGTATATAGTGCTTGTGTAACTTGTAGTACTTTTTATGGCTTTACTCTATTCCCGCCCTTGAGTAGTAGGTATGTAGGTAGTAATTTGTAGGGAATAGAAGGCCTAAAAAGATTCCTCCTCCAACACACATAGAGTATGATCCCCTGGCACTCAGGAGAGGAAAACCCCCCAGGTGGAGGAAGCCTCTGAAGACCCATGGCCGAAGGTCTTCCCATCTTCTGGGCATACTAAATGGAGAAGGACCTAGGTTCTAGCAACCGTAGCTAATTTGAGGTTGGTGAGCTGCTTGTAGAGATGATAATCCATCCTCAGTCCATGGATGATGCCGATCGCATAATGATCCTGAAGTTAAAGAGTAGGTCTGTTCTGAATGAGTAATAGAATCCTAAGTATGGAGTAAATCCAGGTGAAGGAGGGTGAAGGAACTCCAAGTTTCCAAGATGATAAATGATGCTTGTCCAACGGAATTGCAAGGGTGTAATGGGCAGAGGGACCATGGCTGGATCGATATGGTACTAAACTGGGAATGATGGAAATGCAATGGTAGAAGAAGTCATTGATGAGTGATCCAACTTGTGAAGGTTTGAATTTAAGGGTATAGTCTGGAGATTAGGAATTCTGCATTGAACAAGGAGTCACTAAGGAAGCATCCATAGAGTAGAATAGTAGAAGAGTCTTTGAGTGCCCTGCAGATGATGGTTCATTTTCGGTCTGAGGATGATACAGACTGTATAATGATCCTGAGGATGAAGGGTACGTCTTTTCCATAGGGATGGTAGAATCCTATGTGTGAAGCAGATCCAGTTACAGAAGGGCTAATGTAGTCCATGTTTCTGAGGTGACAAAGGATGCATGGTCAAAGGGATTGTAGGGGCGTAATGAGTCAGGAGAGCAGGATTTGATCGATATAAGACAAAACAGTACACTGTGAGAGTTGTGATGATTTGTAAAGTTATGGGTGATGGATCCAATTCATATAAGGTTTGATGTCCGAGGTAGTCTGGAGGTAAAGAATTGATTAGTGAGCGATAAGTCGCTAGGTAAGCATACCAGAGTAAGATAAGTAAAGGAAATTTTGAGTGCCTGATGAGAGTAATGCCATAAGTGATTAGTAAAGCACTAGAGGAAGATTTGTGGAGCCATCCAGATGGTAGCCTAATATATATGAGGAATGATTGGAAATTCGCTATAAGGAAAAGATGGCTTTTTTGGTCATGATGTTCATGACTTTATGTTTAATCCTCTGCTCATACACTGCCTGAAGTAAGTATGGGTATTCCTGTGGTGTGATCATTTAGGAGATGTGCTGTGGTGGCATAGGCGGTTAAGTTAACAGGTAATACTGATGCTGAAGTACTTGAGAGAAGCTTGGGACTGACGAAAGGAAGAGTCTGTAGGCTGGACTGGCAGTGAGATCGAATAGTGCAGGATGCCATAGGATTTTTAATGCTACAGCTGATTGATACCTGATTAGGATGCAAGGCTGAGTTGATGAATTTGTCTTGGCTGTTACGGATTGCCAGTTAGAATTCGGGAGAGCCAGTTCTCAGTGATGGTCTTTACTGTAGAGATTAATGAATGTACTTTGAGAAGAAGAGGCTGAAGGGTCCACTGGAAGAGCAGTTAACCCAGCTGAATGTACTAGGTGAGAAAGTGCTGATGATAGTATAAGGAATAGCGAAGTCCGGGAATGAAATTGAGGTTTAGATGTCATGGAGTCAGTAATCGGCTAGCTGTGGAGATCCCACGACAAATATTCTGGAAGATAGCTGTGCAAATTCTAAAACTAGCAATGACTGTTGGGAAGTAGGAGTCAAGTAACTTGGTCATCAGAGTCAGTGTTGAAATAATAGGCGACAGAAGGTAAAATGGATGATGTCCATAGCTGAATGAGTTATCTTGCGATTCCCGGTATCTGTAGAATCGATGCTGATTACAAAGTTGGAGTATAACAGAAGGATTCAAGTCCTTTCCATGTATGAGGATAGTCAATGAGACAAGGCACACGGGGAAGTCATGGTGATTGGATGGACAGGGAGCGGAGGGTATATCCAACAGTGACAGAAGAGATCTTCCTATTGTCCAGGCAAAATGAGATTCCATGAATGATTGTGAAGGACTGAATGGGCAGTAAAAACTCTATGATAGTTTAAGAGTCTGTGGGGCATGTGAGCCAAGGAATGTTTGCTGTCAGTAGTATTACCCCAGAGTAATGAATTAATGATCCAATGAGTATTGGAAGGATACTGTTAGAAGGGCTGGAATAGAAGTAGGGGATGGATCATATGGAAAAGCAGATGACTGGGTAGGGGTACTGGTCAGAGATAGGATACAAGGCCACAAAGAGCCATAGCAAACAGTACAAAGCCCTGAGCCAGCAAGGCAAAGATGAGAAGGCAGCCATTCAAAATGTGAAGGAAGTCTGAAGCAGATCCTGAGAAACTGAAGGAATAAGCAGAGGAAGCTAGCTGGCCCAGTGGCGCTGGACGCCACACCTCGTGCCAGGCCGTTCGGGAGTGGACTTGGGCCACCGAGAGTTGGCGGGGAGGAAAGGATCGAGAGTCCGGAGGACAGCTGCCCTTTTCTGGGAAGGAGGGGGGGGGACACAGTCCCACTGTCTGGTGACCCCCAGTGGTGACTGGAGGTCCAACAGCAGTTGTTATCCAGGCAATAGGGGATTGGCCGTGGTGGATCTGTTGTGGGCATGCAGAGTTGCCATGCGCCGCACTGGAGTGTGGCCTGTGGGGGGGGGGAGAGAAACAGCTGAAAACACCCTGTCTTCCGGGAAGGCGATGGATATCTCTGGGAGCTGAGGCCACACATGTCTAATGCCGTCCACAACCCCCAACTCTACCCCTTGGGGATCCTCGGCATCTCCATGGGGCCAGGGGAGATGAGGGTCCTGATACCGAATAAGTTATCGGGATAAGTGGTTCAGGCAGGCGGTAAGGGGCTGAGGTTCTGTGAGGGAACCTGAGAGATGCCCTGACAGGTAGGAGATAAAAATAATTGACAAAAAAAAACCAAGCATTTGTCAATGCCGAATGTTTGCTTGCTGGCATTGGCATTGGTAGTGTAGCGGTTAGAGAGCTGCATAATAGGAATGGCATTGAAGTATTGAACTGAAGCCAACCCCACCACCACCCTGCAGAGAGTGACAGGCATTGGGGTGTGCCTTTGGGTCATCAGTCATAATGGCCACGCCATTTCACCACACCCTATCCTGCAGACACCGACAAGTGTCACGGTGTGCCTTGGGGTCTTTGTTCCTTATGCTCACCCCATTCCATCAGGAAATACGGTGAGATGGGTGCTGTATAGGAGAATGGGGTGAACTTTGGGGTCGAAGAGTCCAAGGCACACCTCAATGCCTCTCACTGGCTGCAGGGTGTGGAAAAGTATGAGCATTACAGGCGAGAATCTCAAGTCACACCCCTGATGGCTGTCAATCTCTACAGGGTGGGGCGTTATGGTCAGAAACCCTAACGTCTCAGGCATTCGTTGGCATTTTCACTTCAAATTTTCAACATGGGTTTTTTGTGATCCCCATCTTATGAACGGTGGCAATATCAGTTTGTTAGCCGAAAGCTGATTTTGCACAGCGACTACGCCATTTGGCACCACAGGTGTGAAAACACATTTCGAACAGGATGTGAAAAATGACAGCTGTACTGTTCATGGGGAGGTGGAAAAAATGGCAATGTTGCAAATCTGCAGTAAAAATATTAAAAAACTGGTGAAGTCACGAGCGTGTGTAGAAACTGGGCAACGCACACCCATAATGCAATTAGTTTGGGGATGTTTTACAGCAGATTGTCAACACAGGCATTTTGGAACCTCTGCTCAATCACAGTGTCACTGTGATTTTCTTAATCTGTCCCGAACAGTGATTTCCCACAGCTACCACGCATTTCTGTGCTGGAAGTGCGAAAAGACATTTCGGCCATGGTGTGAAAAATGACAGCTGTACTGTTCATAAGGAAGTGTGGAAAAATGCCAGTGCTGAAAATCTGGACTGAAAATATTAGAAATCCATATACGGACTAGGGTGCGTGGAAACTGTGCAGTGGTCGCTCGTAACAGTCATTTTATGGACGTTTTTCACCAAATTTTTAACATAGCCATTGTAACACCTCTGCTCATTACCAGTGTCACTGTGATTTTCTTAATCTGTCCCGAACATTGATTTCACACACCGACTGTGCCATTGTGCGCTACATGCGCAGAAACACATTTTGGACGAGATGTGAAAAATGACAGCTGTACTGCTCATAAGGAGGTGTGGTAAAATGGCAATGTTGAAAATCTGGAGTGAAAATAGTGAAAATTCATGAACGTACGAGCGTGCATAGGAACAGCGCAACGCATGCTCATAAAACAGTCATTTTGGGAAATTTTTTCACCAAATTTTTAACATAGCCATTTTAACACTTCTGCTCATGAACAGTGTCACTGCGATTTTCTTAATGTGTCCCAAACATTGATTTCGCACACCGACTGCGCCATTGTGCGCTACATGTATGGAAACACATTTTGGGAAAATGTGAAAAATGACAGCTGTACTGCTCATAAGGAGGTGTGGTAAAATGGCAATGTTGAAAATCTGGAGTGGAAATATTGAAAATTCGCGAACTTACGAGCATGCGTAGGAACAGCGCAACACTTGCTCGTAACAGTCATTTTATGGAGTATCGTCACCAAATTTTCAACATACATATTTTAGGACCTCTGTTCATGAACAGTGCCACTATCAGTTTCTTAATCTGTGCAGACACTGATTTCTCACACCGACCGCGCT
This sequence comes from Neoceratodus forsteri, assembly GCA_016271365.2. NCBI lineage: Eukaryota > Metazoa > Chordata > Ceratodontiformes > Ceratodontidae > Neoceratodus > Neoceratodus forsteri. The sequence goes on along the minus strand of CM057456.1, from coordinate 1,777,328,599 downwards.
ATTCCGCGCCGCAAGTGCGAAAACACATTTCATTCAGGGTGTGAAAAATGACAGCTATATTGTTCACAAGGAGGTCTGAAAAAATGGCAATGTTGAAAATCTGGAGTGAAAATATTGCAAATTCACAACGTTACGAGCATGCGTAGCAACTGCGCAATGCACGCTCATAAAACAGTAATTTTTTCGATTTTTCCCACCAGATTTGCAACATAGGCTTTTTGAGAGCCCACCTCATGAACACTGGCACTGTCGTTTCGATAATTGTCCAGAAAGGTGATTCCGCACAGTGACTGCAAAATCACCTTTCTGGGCCGATTAACGCCATGACAGTGAAGGAATTCATGAGGACGGGTCCCCAAAACCCCATGTTGAAAATCTGGTGGCAAAATTCCAAACAATGCCTGAGATATGCATCAACGCTTGAAAAACCCTATTTAGTCCATTATACAGTTTACCGGCATTTCCTCAGTTCGCGGTCAGCTTTGAAGAGTGCAGACATGTTCCCGGTCCACCAAAGATCGTCGCACTGGACTCTGGATGTAAGTATGGGGTGGGGAGTGTGGGGAGGCAGGTGCGCAGAGGGTGGGTGCGGGGTGGGAGGGGGCCTGGGAGACTGCTGGGGACCGTTTCCTTCATTATAGGTAAAAAAAAAAGGCATCATGGGACTTTTTTATTTCAGGGAATGTGGCACACTGGGGTGGGCTCCCAGTGTGCTAACTAGTCTTTGTTTGTTGGGGCACTGTAGCCGATGAGAGTTGGGCACCCATTAGAGCACACAACAAAGAGAGTGCGTTATGCCAAAGGGTTGGGCACTCCTGTCGGCACACAACAATGGGGATTGATTATGCTGACGGGGACTGGGCACCCTGTCAGCACACAACAAAAGGGGGGACATTATGCCGATGGATTGGCACTTCTGCCGGCAGACAAGAAAAGCGGGGGTTATACTGCAGATGGGGAGTAGGCTCCACTGTCGACAACATACATCTGGGGCACTGCCGCTGACGGGGATTGGGGCCCCTGTCGGCAAACAAATGTGTTGGGGGGAGACATGCTGCCAGGGGATTGGGCCCCCCTCAGCAGGGAAGGGGCTGAATATTTTTTGTGAACAGGCGGCAAGCCGCCGCCATGTTCACAAACAATATCAGGGCTGCAAGGTCCCGCCCTGCAATGATGGGTCACTCTCTCATTGCAGCGAATGGCTGACGCTGCAATGACGAGGCGGCCCCTCATTGCAGTGGCTAATTTCTCACAAGTTGGTGGCAAGGTTCCAAACTACTGTTACCGGCTGTGTCCCCCATTATTGGTGGACATCACACATGCCCCAAAATGCCGTGCCAGTATTGGCCTCAACAGTGCCGCACCTCCAGAACCTGCTTGCACTAGCTGCCAAATATGTTTTTGCTGGGGCAGCAAACATATAAAAGGAGAGGAAGCTATGGGCTAGGCGAAGCCGGATAACATCCAGAGCAGGAAGATACAGGACTGGGTCAGGTCCATGGCGAACAGCAGTGAACTGCAGGAAAGCTGAAGCAAGGCATCAGATGATGATCCATGGAAGGCCAAGGAGCCAAGCCAAGCACCATGAGCAACTGAGGTGAGACACAGGAGTCCCACATCCAATGATGGCTGGAAGGACTAGAGAAATGATGGAAGGTGGTGGAGTGATGAAGGATGAGGTCCCACATCTGTAAGAAAACAAGTTTATAAACAGCCGAACTGGTGACCTACAGTAAAGAAGTCCATGAGGCAGTCGACCTGGAGTGAGAGAGGGAGTGAACAATCTGGCAGGATCCATATGATGAGAGAAAGGATGCCAAAGGGGCTAGAAAATGAAGGTCCATGGAAGAGCGGGATGGCAAGTGGCATTATTCAAATGCAGAAGGGTCCTGTGATTGAAGGAAAGTGGCAAACTGGCAGGATGGAGGCAAACAAGTCGAAGAGGTTCAGGTTCCACAGTCGCAGTCGCAGGCAGAAGTAGGAGGTCCATATCCAGAAGGGTAGCAGGTGGAGAAAAACACATGTGAAGCAAAGGAATGGAAGGACATGCATCCAGATTGGACATTTGAGGCAAGATGATCCAGACTGGATTCGGCTAGTGAGTGTAGAATGATGAGTGAACTTTTTTGAAGAAGTTCCATTCCTGAATAGAAATGGCAATCCGCATCAGTGTAGATGCAAACAGTGGAGACAGTACATGTTAGAGTCAGACTCCCGGCCATGGAAGTTGTCAGATAGGATGAAGGGTCTAGGCGGCAGGCGAGATAAGATGGAGAAGCAAGTCAGGAAAAGTCCTGTTCATGAAGGGAGCAGCAGCTGGATATCAGGCTGAAGACATAGGAGATGAAGCAGTAGACTGTAGATTCAGGCAACCATCAGGGATTGTGGAGATGGATGGTGGTGACCTGAAGCAGCATAAGTAGAATGATGAGGGCATGCAGAGTGTGAGAGTTCCATTCCTGAAGGGAAGCGGCAACTGACATGAGATAGAGAAGGTATGGTATAAGAATGTAGATTGGAGATATAATTCCCATCCCTGGAAGTCAGGGCAAGGTATCCTGCACTCGATGCTGCCAAGAGTTAGGAATGGAGGATGTTGAGTTGATAAGTAGGAGGTAGCTCCGTTCCCGAAGGGAAGCAACAACTAGTATGAGGTAGAGAAGGTATGGTATGACTCAGTAGATTGTAGACATGGCTCCCATCCCAGTAGTAGGGGAGAGCTAACCTGCACTTGATGCTGCCAAGCAGAGTTGGGGACGGAGGATGTCAAGTTGGTAGGGGGAGGTTCCGTTCCTGAAGGGAAGTGGCAACAACTGCTATGAGGTAGGCAACTGATATGAGGTAGAGAATGCATGGCAACAGGCTATAGATTATTGACATGACTTCCATCCCTGGTAGCTGGGGCAAGCTAACCTTCACCCGATGCTGTCCAGCAGAGTTAGTGACGGAGGATGTCAGGTTGTTAAATAGTAGGAAGTAATGAATGTAATGGAATCCCATCCCTGGTAGACAGGGGAAGCCTACCTTCACTCAGCACCTCAGAAGGCGCGAGTTAGGGATGGAGTCTGGAGTACTGCTGGCATGGGCTGGCTGAATGCACAGAACACTGCTGTAGAAAGAGAGTAGATTAGGGAACTGAGATGAGATAGGTGTGAGGAATAGTACACAGCTATGGAAAGACAAATGAAGCATGAAAGGAATGGTAGACATAGAAACAGGCATTGTTGTAGAGAAGACCTGGACATGGAGGCAGGAATAATGAAGGGGAAGGTAGGCCCTACTGCAAACTGAAGCAGGAACCAAGGAAGAGAAGTAAGTGGGTGCAGGTGACTGAGGACATAGGCTTTGCTCTCAGTAGGAAGTTCCCTGCAGAGGAATGTGAAAGAATTAACAGAGCACCATCATTTGGATGGATAACTGATGCAGAAGCCAGTAGTGACCGGATCTGGGAGTTCTTATAGATAGGGAGTTGGATTTCGATCAACAATGCACCAACATTATTTCCAAAGCAAACAGAATGGCAGAAGCAATATGTAGGAACATCAAGAGCAGGAGTGTTGAGGTGATACTTCCCTTGTATAAGTCCTATGTGAGGCTTCAACTGGACTACTGTAGTCAGTTCAAGGTTGCATAACACTGGCTGTCAAAATACTGAGCAAAAGACCAGAAAGGGTAGCACTGTCAGTGATTAGGGCTAATTAAAGAGCCCCTGACACCGTTGTCACAACTTTGAGAAAACGTAATGTTTAGCACAAGTGAGCTTGTATTTTAATATTGTTTCTGTATTTTTCATTCTTCTTTTTTACTAAAGACATTTGAATGTAAGCAGGATCACTTCCCTATCTCTTCTGGCTGCTTGCCTACATATGACATCACAGTTCTGTGTATGACATCACAGACTGTTGCTGTGGGGATAATTACGATGCCATAAACATGGGATTATTTATTTTATTTATTTATTTATTTAAAAGTTGGTAACCGGGAAAAGCACCATGACCAGAAGATCGTTTCCAGGTGCAACCCAGATTATGATGTCATATGTAGGACAGCAGAAAGAGCAGATAAAGTCTAAGGGACAGTAAGCCTCTGTCATACAGCTCTCCTCAGTAATAAAGAAAAAAGGTAAATAATTATAAAAAATACATGAAATATAAACTGAACTGTCTAAATCTCAAGTTTTTTCCAAGTTTTTCTAACGGTGTCAGGGGCTCTTTAATGCTTCTGGTAAAGTAGTTCAGTGTAGTAATAGTGTGCTTGTTCAAAACTACATTTTCAATGTTTGGGGAGTGCAAATCCACAGCCATGTGATGGTAGAAAACGATGCTGCAAAAAACATAGGAATGAGCACCAAAGTAGTACTGTAAAACATGACCGGTACAATGCAGAGTCCCGAATCCACAGCCCAGTGCAGTGCAACGGACAAGCGCTGAAAGCGAGAAGTGCAGTGGTACTTATGGAGAGGCTCCCCATGTTCACTGCTCCTGGGCATGCTAGTTTTGCAGCTCAAACAGTTGTGGACCCCATAGCGCAGGAAGAACTAGTCCACACTCCCAGGGTTAGCAGCGCGCTATGGCAGAAGAAGGAGAGAGGACTCTGATGAGGGCAGGAGAGTGGAGAAGGCAAGGAGGGGAAATTGATGCCCACAAGGGGATAGACAGGAAGTGGGTGGGCATCAGGAGGAGTGTCGGAGGTGAGCCCTAAAATGGAAGAGGAGCTGTGAATGCCCGCAAGTGGCGGGGAGAGGATGCGTGTGCAAAGCCCAAAAGGTAAACAGGCTGGGAACCCAGAAAAGAACTACGGAAGGAGACAAGCAGAGGAGGAGGGTGGGGAGGCGGAAAGGAACTGCCGAGAGACCAGCCAGAGCTCAGGACAAATGGCAACGAATTCACAAAAATGGAAAAACAGAATGACAAGAGGGAAGGAGGAGACACAAAGGCATAGAAAATAAACTAGACAGAGCAGCAGGGGCACAGGAGACAGCACAGCCACACTAGCCACACACGGAGCTCAGGGAAAAAAACACTCCCTAAGCGAGGGAGGTGTGTTAGAGAAGGGCTTAAGTAGAGGTTGTGGGAGGAGCTATTCCCCACATTGAACCTCAGGCAAGTCCTCCCAAAAGCATACAGAACAACTCTAAATGATGTACATTTAGATAAATGGTTGTACGTTTACTGAAATATAACCTTACAATTTGTCTTTAAATAAGTGTGTGTCTTTCATATACTCTATTTGTATGTTAATATATGGCTACCTTGTCAACATCACCTTAGTAAAATAGAAGAATTTATGTGAAATCTAATTTTAACTAAATAAGTGAGCCTGGGTTTGAACTAAGGTTACCACCTGTCCTGATTTTGTCAGGACAGTCCTGACTTGGGCAACTGTGTCCTGCCAAAAATGTTGAATGTCCTGATCTTACGGTAGAAAAAAATGTTTTCTTACTTTCCTTTAGAAGTTGCAGAAAACTGTGATACTTTAACTGAAATACCTCAGAATGATAGGAAACAATATGAACATTTACAAAACTACAACAATTAGTCTTAGTTCTGATTAGTTAGGGAAAATAAGTCTGTAGTATTGGTCAAGGTTGCATACTGTCCTGCGAAAAATCAAGTTTCAGTATGAAGTGTCTCAGTTTTGACATCTTAAAAGGTGGTAACCTTAGCCTCTGAACATGTTGTAAATTAAACAATAAGGGAGAGGCATGGTATTCTCTCACATGTTCTCTGATTGGCAACCTCGGTGCTCCTTATAAGCTAAACTAGTTAAATCAATAATAATGAAGCACTGGCTTGTAAGGAGTTACCTTGAAGTAGTACCCCAAATTAGCATTGTTTCTATGTGAAATATGGTGGGAAAACTACTATTTATACCAAAGAAAGAAAAAGAATCATAGGAAAAAAAATGTTTTAAATGAACTACGGACCCCTTTTTGGGGCAATGATTGGGAGTGGGGGTGAGCTAGACTTTGCACATTAAGTCTCAGCCACCTTTAGGACACTCAAGCTAACATTTAGCCTAATAGTTCATATCAATTACTATATTACAAATCTTTTTTTAATTTTTTTTTTTATTTATTGAAATCTTGGATGACACTTGTGAGCGGATGCTCGTTGAGAGGTTCCACATCAGATACATTAACACAAGAAGACACAATATAGTTACAGTAAATTACACATACAGAGTACAAAAAAAAATTCAACAGTACATGGGTTGCAATGACAAACAGTTACACAAATTGTGCTAAGGCATAGTACATGGTATGCCAGCATCCTGTGGAAGAGAGAGAGAGGCAGAGGCAGACTATTAGGGTGAGGTAGGGAGGGGCAGTGGGAGCTGGGATAGGAAGGGCAGAGGGAAAGAAAAGAGCAAAGAGGTAGGTGGTGGGAGGCAAATGCCTGGGCAAAGACTTAACTTGGCGGGTCAGGAGTTGTAAGTGCTGAGGTAGACTAAAGCTGTGGGCGCAGACTAGTGGGGGCACCTACAGGTACTACTGCTGGTGAGGTGCTGATGGAGTTTGCACTTAAAGGAACCAAGGGTTGTGGTTCCGGCTATGTCAGGTGGTAGACCATTTGTCCACAGAGGGGCCCAGTGAGCAAAGGATCGCTGGGCCATAGATGTGCAGCATCTGGGCACATGGAATACAAAGAAACATAGAATTTGACGGCAGAAAAGGACCGCTTGGCCCACCTAGTCTGCTCATTTCCCTACCTGATGGATAAGCTGCAGATTCTAGTTAATCAACAGCTTACTTCCTCCTACCCCCCCACTAGAATTGCCTTATGTCTGTCCCATGCATTCTTGAATTCCCCCACTGTTCCTGACTCCACAACCTCCTCAGGAAGGCTGTTCCATGCATCCACAACCCTCTCTGTGAAAAAATACTTTCTAACATTACCTCTGAACCATCCCCCCTCAATCTTCAGATTGTGCCCCCTTGTTATTGTACATCTCTTTTTCTGAAAGATGCTACCCTCTTGTACTTTGTTAATTCCATTGAGATAACTTGAAAGTTTCAATCATGTCCCCCCTCTCCCTCCTTTCCTCAAAGGTATACATATTAAGCTGCTTTAGTCTCTCCTCATATGTCTTCTGGTGCAGACCCTGCACCATTTTGGTTGCCCTCCTCTGAACAGCCTCCACTCTATGTCTTTGCGGAGACGGGGTCTCCAGAATTGCATGCAGTACTCCAGATGGGGTCTCACCAACTGTCTGTACAGAGGGATAACAACTTCCTGTTTTCTACTGTTGATGCCTCTTTCTCTAAGCATCCTAGTATCTCCCCAGCCCTGCTTACTGCCTTCTCACATTGCTTGCCCACCTTTAGGTCATCTGATATAATTACTCCTAGGTCTCTTTCAATTTTTGTTGTTATTATCTCACCCCCCATTGTGTACTCTTCCCCTGGGTTTTTGTTTCCCAGATGCATTACCTTGCACTTCTTTGCATTGAATCTGAGCTGCCATATATTTGACCATTCCTCCAACCTTGCCAAGTCCCTTTTATCCTTTCCACCCCACCTGTGTATCAACCCTATTGCAGATCTTTGTGTCATCTGCAAAGAAACATACTTTCCTTCTAGGTGCTCTCAATGTCATTTATAAAGACATTAAAGAGGACCGGTCCCAATACTGAACCTGTGGTACCCTGCTAGTTACCTCCTTTCTTCACTGTGGACTCCGTTTACTATTACCTTTTGCGTCCTGTTGTCCAGCCAGTTTTTTATCCCGGCTACCACCTTGGGACCCACTCCAAGACTGGCTAACTTGTATATTAATCTTTTGTGTGAGACTGTCAAATGCCTTGCTAAAGTCTAGTTAGGCCATATCCTCAGTCCCTCTCTGGTCTACTACTTTGGTCACCCAGTCAAAGAAATCTATTAGGTTCGTCTGACATGACCTTCCTGCTGTGAAACCATGCTGCCTTGGGTCCTGTGCCCCACTGGCTTCTAGGTACTCAAAAGTTCTTTCCTTCAGAAGTGATTCTATCATTTTCCCTGCTATTGAGGTCAAACTAACTGGTCTGTAGTTTTCTGCCTCTGCCCTGCTGCCACCTTTGTGAAGTGGAATCACAGCTGCCCTCCTCCAGTCCTCAGGTACCACCCCATCCTCCCATGATTTGTTAAAGAGAGCAGTCAGTGGCATTACTAGTTCTACCCTTAATTCTTTTAGAATTCTTGGGTGAATCCCATCAGGCCCCATTGCTTTGTCCACCCTCAGTTTCAAGAGTTTTCAAAACCCTTTCTTCTGTGAATGGACTGGTATCGACCCCCCCCATTCAGATTTTTTCTCTTGTTTGGTTTAGGTACCTCCCCATCCTCTTCTGAATACTGAGCAGAAATATTCATTCAGTATCCCTGCTTTTTCACTGTCACCCTCTGCCCACATTCCTTCCCCTTTATTAAGTCTCTGTATCCCTCCCTTGGTCTTTCTTCGCTCCCTAATGTACCTATAAAAGGTTTTATCCCCCTTCTTAACAGAGCTGGCTATCTTTTCCTCAGTTTGTGCCTTTGCTATTCTGACTGCCTTCCCTGCCTCCTACTGCTTTAACTGATAAAGTTCTCTGTCCTGCTCCTTCTGTGTTTCCTTATATTTCCTGAATGCTATCCTTTTCTCCTTAACCTTCTCTTCCACCTCTTTTGAGAACCATAGTGTTTATTTCCTTCGTTTTGTTTTGTTGATTTGCTTCACGCAAAGGCTTGTTTTCTCTGTGATGGCTGTTTTGATTATTCCCCATTTTTCCTCTACCCCTCCTTCTTGCCCATTTGCTAGTGCTTTTCTGAGGCACTCTCTCATTTTCCCAAAGTCAGCCCTCCTAAATTCCAATACTCTTGTTTTTGTATGGCTTGACTCTATGGTTGTGTTTATTGTGAACCACACTGTTTGGTGGTCACTTGTTCCCAGATGGCTACCCACTTCTAAATCTGAGATCCTTTCTCCTTCCCCATTTGAGAGTACCAGGTCTAAGATTGCTCCCTCCCGAGTGGGTTTCAACACTAGCTGTCTGAGGCATGCCCCCTGTAGGGCATCAAGAATGACCCTACTCTTGGATGTGCCTGCAGCAAAGGTACTCCACTTAACATCTGGCATATTCAGATCCCCCATCAACAATATCACACCGTTTTTCTGCTATTTTAAGGATGCCTTCTATCATTTCCTTGTCTATTTCCTCCCCCTGAGATGGGGGTCCTGTACACAACCCCCATGAGGATTGTGGTGCCATTTTCTGTCTCCAGGGTGACCCATAGTGACTCATCAACTTCTGTTTACTCTTTAGTTCTGTTGCTTTAATCCCTTCCCTTATATAGAGAGCTACTCCTCCTCCTCTTTTACCCATCCTGTCCCTCCTGTAGATCGTGTATCCTGGTATGTTGACATCCCAGTCATGGTTCTCTGTGTACCATGTTTCAGTGACTGCCACAATATCCAGGCATCCCTCTTTCATCAAGGCCACTAGTTCAGGGAGCTTGTTACACAGACTGCAGGCACTGGTACTCATCACCTTCCATTTTTTGATGGCTTTACCCTTTTTAGCCTCATCCCTGTCCTTACTGCCTTTTTCTGCATTTACCCCTGTCCTGCTCCCTACTGACTTCTCTACCTTGGTGTTTACCTCTCTAACTACTGTGTTTTATGGGGGAAGGCTGGGATTTCCCTGTTCCTTTTCAGTGCCTTTCCCCTTGGCTAGTTTAAATGCTTGCCAATGAAGCATTTAAACCTATCACCTAGGATCCTGGTTCCCCCTCTAGACAGATACAGACCATCACACCAGTATAGGCCTGCGTCCCTCCAGGTGGCTTCCTAGTCCCCAATGAAGCCAAAACCCTGAGCTCCACACCAGTTTTTCAACCATTCATTGAATCCCATGGTGCGGAATACCCTAGCATCATCCTTGCCATAGACAGGCAGCACCTCCGAGAAGGTTACTGTACATGCTACTTGTCTAAGGCCCTTCCCCAACTCTATAAACTCCTCTTGCACTGCTCTGATCCCATTCACAGCCAGGTCATTTGTCCCTAGGTGGATAATGACATCCTGCTCACTCCCTGTTGCAGCTGCTCCTGCGATACTGAGCATTCGCTTCCTGTCCCTCTGAGCCATGGTGCCAGGCAGGCACCTTACCTCCCTATCCCCTTTCTCCCCCACTTCTATCCCCCTAATGATTGAGTCCCCCACCAGGAGTACTTTCCTTCCATTGTGGGGTCTTGTGCCGCCCTGCTGTGGGTCTCCTTTGTGGAGGTTCCCAGCATCCTCCTTGGTCTCCACTGCAGGTGCCTCCATAGAGGAACCACTCTTTTCCAGAACAGCACAAGAACTGTGAAGAGGTACAGCTGGAGAGATGCACCTCTGTTCCACCACTCTCTCCCTCCCTGAGCCCACCTTGGTCCAACCGCTCCTCTTTCTTGGCAACCTCTGAGGTAGCGGTAGTGGTCCTGGTGGTCCCTGGGTGGGGGAAGAGGTTTCACAAATCCTAGCCAGGTCAGCCTGGGGACGGGCAACCTCCTCTTTCAGACCAGAGAGGTGCCTACAAACAGGGCAGCATCGCAGCCTCCAGAATGTCTCCTGGAACACTGCTGCCACACAGCCATTGCACTGCACCACTCCCATCTTGACTTATTTTGTGTCCCCTCTCATGTTGCTTTGTATGATTACTGCCTCCGATCTCTATGTATTTTTACACCTACTTTTCTACTGCCTATGTGACCTTACAACTCTCACCCTTCCTGTTCTGGGACAGGAACTTCCTGTAGTCTTCTTCATCTTCTGTGCTTGGATTCAGACCTCCAGCAGCCAGGGGGCAGAAAGAGCTATTTTTTTAGGTTCCTTCAAGGTTGATGAAACTAACGATCTCAGTGATCCTTCTCTTCCTACTGCCAAACAGGAAGTTCCTGTTGTCAGTCAAATCCAGTGGCTATAAAAGTAGAACTGGCTTAGTGTGGAAGGGTAGAGGGGAGGGAAGGAGGGCAGTTAGTAAGAAAGCTGTAGTTCTAGACTGCTGTTACTTGCTCTGAAAGCAAAATTCTCCTCTGTCAAAAACTAACAGCAGGAAGTTGTAATTGGAGACACCTGCTTTTGTACTCCTAAGCCACACCCCCAATTAGTTTCACCCTCTGTTCCTGACTCAGCAAATTAAGCTGATACAGCCCCCTTCCTCAAACAGAAAAACACACAGTGACTTTCTTTTTTTTTACTTAAATGAGACCCCCGCTTCTAATAAAGTATCTATTTGCTTAATCCAAACAGGCACTGACTCCCACTGAGATAGAAGTGATTTATCAGTAAGAAAGCTGTAATTCTAGACTGCTGTTACTTGCTCTGGAAGCAAAATGCTCCTCTGTCAAAAACTAACAGCAGCTTGTGTAGTCGAGCTCCTGGTGTGCCTGGCATGTATAGGTGGTGATAGAAGGCTCAGAACTCCTTGAGGAAGTAAGCTTAGTGAAACCTTTTTTTGCAAGTAGGCAGGTTTGATAAAGTATTCTGTCCTTCAGTTGAAATCAGCCCAATCACGCATAAAGCTCACAGGTGTGGGTGAGTTTTGGGGCATTTGTGAGCAGCGGCAGGCTTTGTTTAAGGCTGTTGAGAGGTGTTGGAGCACTGTGTCAGTAGCAGAGCCATAGACAGCTAGGCCATAGTCAATCAAGGTGATGACTGAACTGTTAATTGCTAAGTTCAGAGCGTCATAGGTCAAGCAATGTTTGTGCCTGTAGAGGATACTGATCCTAGTGTTAAAGACTTTGTCTGTGACGTCAATGTGCTGTGTGTAAGACAGAGCAATGTCCAGTGTGATTCCCAGGTACTTGAAATCGGGAACTAGTTCCAGGATGTTACTGGAGTCATTCTGAATTGCCAGGGGATAGTCTTTTAGCTTGTTTTGGGCAGTGCCAAAGAGCATGGTCTTGGTCTTTTTATAGTTCATGACCAGTTTTTGCTCTTTGTACCATTTTTCAGCCACTGCGAAGCTGGTCTGGAGGTCATACTCCATAATTGTGGGGTCGAGGTTGCTAGTAAAGATCACCACATCATCTGCGTAGAGCAGCATTTGACTATTGCAAGCAGCCAGGGGGTTGTTTAGGAAGACACTAAAGAGTAACGGACCAAATATGGATCCTTGTGGTACCCCTGATCTGACCGGTCAACTTTCTGATAGGATGTCCTCGATATTTACTTGTTGTGATTGCAGGCTAAAGTAGCTACAAAACCATGCTATGGTTTCTAGGACTAGCCATAGCTCTGAGAGCTGTTCAAGGAGGAGGGCATGATGGACCATGTCAAATGCCTTTGATAGGTCAACAAAGGCTGCCCCAACAATGTGCCCTTTGTCAAGAGCACTATGTATAAATCTGGTAAATTCCAGGAGAGCCATGATGGTGCTTATGGCCAGCTCAGAAACCATGCTGTTCTGGGCATAGGAGCTGATATTGATTGAAGTACTCCACTAGCTGGTCAGCCACAATCCTTTCAAGGGCCTTGGAGAGTGGGGGGAGTATCAAGATCAGCTTGTAGTTGTTTTGAAGAGACCGGTCACCACCTTGGTATACCTGGGTGACTGTGGCAGCTTTCCAAATTTGGGGGAATTTGGAGTGGCAGAGGGATAGATTAATTATCTTTGTCAGTGGACCAAGTACTTTGTCTAGTGTTAGTTGAACATATTTTAGGTCCAGAGAGTCCCCACTGTGCCTTGATTTGCCGAGTGCTTTTTCAAAGTATTTTCTAGCAGCGGCTTTGGAGACCAGTTTGAAATGGAAGGGTGGATGGTTTGGTCATGCTGGGGTCTTCTCACTGACCCATAGAGCAGGGGTATTGAAGAAGTTTGTTGGGAGCACACTACTAAGATCTGAGAGGGTGAGGTTCAGAGAGTTAACGATGAGCAGAGGGTCCAAGGTAGGGATGCTCTCAACATTTAGCATGGCTGGGGCTATTTTAGGGTCCTTCCCAGTGATATTGTTTAGATTTGCCCAGAACGATTTGCTGCTATTCCAGGTGTTAGTGAGAGCTTCCTTGTAGAATTTGCTTTTTGCCTCATGGGCTGCCTTTGTCATTGCGGGCCTTTTTATACCTTTGTATGTTAGTTGGTGTGTCATGTGCCCATGCTATTTGCCAGAGTTGGTCTCTTGCGTTCAGTTGTGCCAGTAGTTCCGGGGTAATCCAGGGATTTATAGGTCCTCTGGTTTTTCTCCATATGACGGGAGTGTGTTTGTCACAGGCTGCATTGAATTTTAAGATAAAGAGATCTAGTGTAGTGTCTACATCTGTGGTTCCATACAGGTCTGACCATTCCTGCTGCTTTAGGTCATCCTTTAGTTGCGGAAGGTGGCCCTTTAGGAGTAGGTGTTTTTTTGCGGTTCTGGCAGGGGGTTTGTAATAGTTGTTGTTCCAGAGGAAACTGACAGGGGAGTGGTCACTCAATGAGTCAGGGAGCACGGTGAGATCTGTGATGTGGGAAGGGCAGTTCGAGAGAACCCAGTCCAGACGTATGCTGGTGCCCATCTTGTAATTGGTTCAAGTCGGCACGTCCACCAGTTGGGAGAAGTGGATTGTGGCAAGGGTATCTTTGATGGTGTTAGCAGCAGGTGAGACCTAGTTGATAGTGAAGTCTCCCAACAACATTGTTTCAGAGTTTAGGCTCAGCGTGTTGATGTAGTCCAGTAGGTTGTTGATGCCCGGTATGGCCTGCTTAGGTGGGATGTATACGAACAGTAGGGTAAGCACTCTGTTGTGTGCTCCTAGCATTAGGTTGATGCCTAATACCTGGAGATTGTCATTGCTGGGTGGTTGGGGTATGGCATATCCCTGGAGTGTATTTCTGGTGTAATTGACACATCCTCCACATCTTTTCGAGCAATGGTCCTGTCGGTATAGGGTGTAGCCGGGCAGGGATATGGCAGTATTTGGTATTTTCAGGGAAAGTCATGTTTCCACAACAGATATGACATCAGGGTGGTGTTGTGAGACCCAGGCCTTGAGACTGTCCATTTTTGGGAGGATGCTGCAGATGTTTAGGGATGAGAACATGTGATCTTTAGTTTTACGCTGTCTAGCATTGAGAGTCATTGGAGGGCCAGGGTTGGGATGCACATTGCCAGACATCAGGAGTAGGAGAAGCAAGAGTAGTCTTAGCAGCTGTTCCAGTATTTGTTTTTTCTGTTGTTGCCTTACTCGTTAGCAGCAAGCGAGTAATGTGGTCCAGCAAGAGTTTAAATTTTCTTGACCATTGCCTTTTGCTGGATGCAAGTACTTTAGTGGTGTTAAAGTGGGCAAAGAATCCAGAGATGAGCGGTACCAAGGAGGGATCTTTTGGGTGACAGCACTGTGACCAGATCCTGAGATGCCCATGCTGGCTGTAGCTTTTGGATCCCTTGTAGGGGCAGGTGATTGAGACATACACATTAAGGACTGTCTCCTGGTGGTTTAGATGGGAAGAAGGAGGCAACCTGGTGCATGGAGGTCCTCTTGGGGATAACAGAGTGAGTATGACGATGCATAATAGGATCCCAGAGGTCCTAACTTGACATTTTGTGTTGCACAAGCCTCAGGAATGAGGTAGTACTCTTTTAAAGAGAGAGAGAGAGAGAGAGAGAGAGAGAAAGTGAAACCTGAGAGAAGTAGGGGCAGGTCACTAGGAGAGAGAAAGTGTATTTAATAAAGGAAGGAGGTGGGGAAGGGGGTGGGTGAAAAATAACCCAGAGAGCTACACAGAGAAAGAGCTGCAGTGATCCCAGCTCTTCACTCTGCTTAAGGACTTTCCCCAAGGTAATGAAATAAAAATAGGGACAGTCGGAGGGCACTGCTCAGTTGGAGAGGTAGTCTGTTAAGCTGCTTCAAGGTCCAGTAAAGCAACTTCAGTTCCAAAAACTAGTTATGAACAAAAACTAGTTATGAACTATAAAAAAACAAAACCATATTGTTCTCCAGTCCCCAGAATAAGCATTGCTCTCACCCACGCAGTATAACAAGTGAGTCTGGGACTGCATTGGAACTTGTCCAGCATTTCAAATACTTGGGTGTCACAATAGACAGTACTATGTCTTATGCCTCCCACGTTGATAACGTTGCAAAGGCTGTGAACATCCATACTGGTCTATTTCATAGACACAAACAAAGTCTTACCCCAGAGGCCCTAAATCTCGCTATCCAGAATTCAGTGGTCTCTCTAGTTGATTATGGCATAGTTGTATACGGCTCAGCTATGAACACAGCCCTCCACCCTATAAAAGTCGCACTAAATAATGCTTGTTGACTCCTAACAGGCTCCACATGGCTTACACACACGTGTGTCCTTCATGACCTGGCTAACTGGCTCCAGTTCTCAGGTAGGCTCCGGTACCAAACGTGCCTTCTGGCCAAGAAAGTGAGTCTGGGCCTGATGCCAATGGGTGTCCAGAAGCTCCTTACTCTCTATGAAAACAACCGTTCCACCAGATGCTCAGACAACTATGTCTTCAAAATTCCTAGGTGTCGCACCTCCCTTGGTCAAATAGTGTTTGCCTACCATCCCCCTAATGGATTAATAATCTTCCACCTGCTATGTACTCAACAACAGCACTGGGCCCCTTCAAACATGAACTGCGCAAACATCTCACTGCCAGTACCAGCTGTGATTGCTTCCTGTAGCCCATCAACACTGTATTACCTGGTGCTTAGGCAACATTCCCTTGTGACCACATGGCTCCTTGTACCTAGCACTTCCTTTTCCCCTCTCTGTGTCCTATTATAATCTAGCCTCTCTTGCCCTCCTACGTCAATCTCCCCTTTACCCACCACCCCTCTTCCCTCCTTATTTTCCCTCCCTATCTACCCTTACCCTCAACCCCCAACAAAACCCTTGACAAGGCCTCATGGGCTGATGACTCCCTGCTGCTTGAGCTGGGTTTTCTATTCTTTGTCACCCCTGGCTGCTACTTCAGTGTTCTTCACCCTCTCCACCCTGACATACATAGTCTGTAGCATTCCCTACCAATGCCTCACATGAACCCCCCCAGTCAGACCTATTTAGTCAGACCCAATCAGTCAGACCTATTCCTCTCTCCCTCATACTGCCCTAATCCCCCACAGATTCTCCCTGTGCATATTCTTGCCTGTTGTCCCAATCTGCTAGTTTCCTGTACAACACCCACCCCATCCTGACTAGCACAGTCTGCAGCAGCACCTACCCCTGCCTATCTTGAATGTCACAATCTGATTTATCCTCACTCCTTTATACTGCCTTAATCCCTCTCAGAAACTCCTTGTGCTTTTACTTGCCAGTTGACTTAGTTTGCGCTCTCTGTCTTCTTACACTACGTTTTAGTCAAAACTTGGTATTAGCCTGCACTTAAAGCACTACTGTAAACCAAAAATGTCATGTTTTTTTAAAATCTCTGTTTATGTAATTCAGACATGGAACCTATGTAATTAGCTTGTTTTCAAAGGTGTTAATCTGAGATTACAATAAATAAAATAAATAAAAAATAAATTGCACTGTACCTTAGGCAGTGGGGAGCAGGCAGGCAGTTGATGCCTGGAGGGATGTGGAGGAGCTGACCCATTCAGGGTGCAAGGATCCCCGTAGGCAGTGGGGAGCAGGCAGACAGCTGATGCCTGGAGGGATGTGGAGGAGCTGACCCATTCAGGGTGCAAGTATCTCCTTAGGCAGTGGGGAGCAGGCAGGCAGCTAATGCCTGGAGGGATGTGGAGGAGCTGACCCATTCAGGGTGCAAGGATCCCCTTAGGCAGTGGGGAGCAGGCAGGTGGCTGATGCCTGGAGGGATGTGGAGGAGCTGACCCATTTGGGGTGCAAGGATCCCCTTAGGTAGTGGGGAGCAGGCAGGCAGCTAATGCCTGGAGGGATGTGGAGGAGCTGACCCATTCAGGGCACAAGGATCCCCTCAGGTAGTGGGGGAGCAGGCAGGCAGCTGATGCCTGGAGGGATGTGGAGGAGCTGACCCATTCAGGGTGCAAGGATCCCCTTAGGTAGTGGGGAGCAGGCAGGTGGCTGATGCCTGGAGGGATGTGGAGGAGCTGACCCATTCAGGGTGCAAGGATCCCCTTAGGTAGTGGGGAGCAGGCAGGTGGCTGATGCCTGGAGGGATGTGGAGGAGCTTACCTGTTCAGGGTGCAAGGATCTAGAAATCTAGAAAGTTTCAACATTTGACATCTGTATCATACTGTATGCTACCGATTCATACCTACAGTATTTGATATGATTTAAATGAAAACATTTTTAATTGTTAATATTTTTGAAATCGTATATTAGACTAGAATATAACAGATTAATTAGTCACATGACTAACAATACACTGAAAATTCTACCAACATTGAACAATTGTTCTGCACCATTTCTTATTTTACTTAACTATACCCACTGGATTTGATTTCGTATAAAAATGCTGACTTGAATTTTCAACATGAATATCTCACTATTTTTAAGATAATTACCATGTTTACATGCAGGCAGATATCTGATTTGAGCTGGATTATTGAATAATCTGATAACTGAAGCAGATTATTCAGATCCACGTAAACAGGAACGTTCTTATTATAATCAGATTATGTAAACTTTTAGAAATCTGATTCAAATACCTGGAGTTTTCCTGTTTGAATCTGGTCACTGGCTCATGTAAACACATCATGAAGTATTTTCAGATTATTGGCATTTTTGCTCATGCCTGGTTGTATAGCACAGCTCAGTCTATCTGGATTGCAGAAATTCACACTGTGATTAATAGGGTATAATATATAGAATAATATATGGGGGTGAGTGCATAATGAGAAATTATGTGCACACACAGAGGGTGCACATAATTTCTCATTTATTCACTCACCCCAATACATTGTTTCATGTAATTGCTGGGGAATGTTTTCTCGGGTACATCAGTTTTTAAATGCAAGTGACAGTTTGGCCAGCAGATGGGGATGGTTTTAAGAAGTTTCTTGTTTCATCCCCTGCACGTTGGTTTGAACAAGTGCTTGCTCATTCATAAAAGGAAAAAAAAAATCACAGTACTTGATAGATTAGCACCCCCACCCCCTGGTTAGCCCTGAGCTGATGTGCTGACCTGTGATCAGTGCAAGAGATGGAGAGTCCGTGGCGGCAGCTGCAAAATGACAAACTACTGATCTTTGAATGGGGAAGAGCCAGGAAGGTGTGGTGACTGAGAAGTATGAACAGGGTAGGAGCAGGAGCAGAAAAATATTTTTTTTGTAGTTCCTGTGGTACTCGCCAGTTAGGGATGCTGCGAGTGGGGAATGCACTTCCTGTAATAGTTTGTGCATGGACACAGTGTGTTCATGCGCACAGTGAGAGGAATCGGGCATGTGTTCACCGTTATAACCAACGGGTTATAACGGCGAATTATAACCCGATTTCTCAATGGGAGAAAACACTCCCCAGTTATTACAATTTAAAAAAGTAAAAGACCCTTTCAGACAGTATTATTTTTAATAGTTAATGTTATCTTTGAAGGTTTTCACAGGTAATGCCTGCAAAAACAAGAAATACTGTATTTAAGGTTGGTTGGGGGAGTGATGAAATGTTTATTATGAACTGAGGATCGTAAATAGAGGAATCTGATTGGCTGACAGCTCCTTGAAGCCATGATGATATCGGGCTACATCATCACGGCTTCAAAAAAGCTCTGGCGCCACTAGTCTCCTTGTTCTCTACTGTCTGAGAATCATTTTTTCAAAATGTTCTCCTACACCACCCAAAAACTCATTCATAAAACGTTTTTAAACCTGTTTCTTTAATTTTTTTATTTATAAAACTTCACTCAGTTCATAATAGCAATAAGTCACTCCAGGGTGTGGTACATCATGGGATATTGTCACTTCTCGGGTGGTTGGTGCAACCACCTGAGGCGTGATGATATCCCATGATATACCATACCCTGTCTTGCCTTATTGCTTAATTAGGCAATTACAAGATGGACGTGTGTGTGTATGAAAGTGTTCTACATGTTGGTTAAACTGCCTGAAAGAGAATCACATTTCAAAAAATCCTTGTCTCTGACTTATTCTAAGCCAGTCACATGACCATGAAGGTTTTTGGACAATTGACTAGTTTCAAACTGAAACTGGGGAAGCATATTTAGAGCCAGCTGGATCCAAGCGCAAAGCGATGCACCACACAAAAAAGATGTGCCGGACGGCTCTGTTGCTATATTCAAACAGAATGTGTGATCAGAACAGACCCTGCATTCTGTTTGAATATTGGACCCTGGATG
The DNA here is from genome assembly GCA_016271365.2 of Neoceratodus forsteri. Taxonomy (NCBI): domain Eukaryota; kingdom Metazoa; phylum Chordata; order Ceratodontiformes; family Ceratodontidae; genus Neoceratodus; species Neoceratodus forsteri. The sequence goes on along the minus strand of CM057456.1, from coordinate 1,777,309,398 downwards.
CATGGTACATAGCAGGCGGCTGCCATGTTTGATGTCGCACATCCAGGGTGCAGGGCTAAAGACCACCCATAGGGGAATGCATGGTGCATACCTGGATGCGCCGAGTCCTCCAAGGGCAATATTCAGCCCAAACATGCAAATGAGCTCATCGGGCATGCATGGTGCAAAGGGTGGGCCAGCCCTCTCTCCAGACCCGATCCCTGTTGTAATAAACAAATAAAGCACCTTTCCCTTAGTTTCCATAGTGTAGTATCCCCCCCAGCTCCGATCCCCATTATATTAAAATATTTTGCTCCTTTCCCTTAGTTTCCATAGTGTAATGTCTCCCCCTCCACAGCCCCATTCTTCATACTAATACCAGTGCCCACCCCCTTTGAACCTGGTGGTCTAGTGGATCCCCCCTCCCTGGTCAGAGCTCCATAGGAATGGAAATACACCCCCCCATCCACCCTGGTAGTCTAATGGATCTCCCCCTGGCCCGATCTCCATATGACTATATTCCGATATCCACGGTAACCCCAGTGGTCTAGTGGCCCCCCTCCACTGTGGGATGTGGCACATCACCCCGCTTCCCGCCCACCCGACCAGAGCCACTGACTAGCACATCCCTCCTCACACTACCACAGCCAGCTGCCGACTGAGCTGTCAATGAGCATGTACAGTATATAGTATCCACCCATTTGTTGGTCAGCCAATGGGTGGGTACTATGTACTGTACATGCTCATTGACAGTTCAGTCAGTGGTTGGTCATGGTGGTTTGAGGAGGGCTGTGCCAGTCACTGACTCTGGTCGGGTGGGGTGGCGAGGTGGTGTGCCATGTCTGACCGGGTGGGGGGCCACAAGACCACCAGGGATACCGAGGATATTTGTATGTTGTCATATGGAGATAAAGCTGGGGGCGATCCACTAGACCACCAGGGTCAAAGGGGTATTGGTATTTGGTATTAGTATGGAGAATGGGGCCGGGGATGGGGGACATTACACTATGGAAACTGAGGGAATGGAGCAGACTTTTGTATTGTAATGGGGATCAGGGCTGGGGAGGGGGTGGACACTACACTATGGAAACTACAGGAATGGAGCAAAATATTTTCATATAATGGTGATCAGGGCTGGGAAGGGGGGGCACTACACTATGGAAACTAAGGCAATGGAGCAAAATATTTTATTATAACAGGGATTGGGGCAGGGATGGGCAGACACTACATTATGGAACAGAAGGAATCAGTGAGACTGTTGTTTAGTGCAATGGTGATTGGGGCCACAGAGTGGGGATCAAGTAAGTGACCAGTTCTGGATTGTATGTGGGGCACCACCCTGCCCTGAACAAAGTTAGGGTAGGGATTTGCAAACTTATCTTTGCACCAGAGCAGCCAGCCGTGTCTTCACCAGGGGACTTCTGAATATTGCGATGCGGGGAATATGCATGAGGGACCCCTCATTTGCATGCCCGCATCATAATATTTCATGCGGTGGCACAGTTGGGTTTGTGGGGTGTATTGGGGGCTTCTGAATATTGCCACACCCCTGATAGCCCTCACATGTCCGGAGATACCCGTGCGCATCTAGGGACGTTTCGCTCATCTCTTTTGAATATGTGAGCCCATAGTTCATTAGACTGGGGAATAGCCTTTTGGACTATTGCCCACTCAGTCTGTCAATCACCCCTCATGATACCCTCCACCCATTCTTTCTCAGAAGTACACCAGGATAGTGCCAGTTCCTTGTGGCTCAGCTCCTGTGGCTGCCATGTACCTACTTCTATTGCTACTGCTACCCCTTCACATTTCAACAAATTTCCCATTGAATATTTTTCCCTGATAGAGCAGTGGCCCAACCACTAACTCTTCTCTCCTCCCACACCAACTACGCTAATTGCAACAACAGTATCCATTTCTTCTGCTTTGCTTCCCACTATTGCTTCATTGTGCCAGTGGTGGAGAAACATGGAACCTGAATGGTTCAGAGAGAGGGACCAGCACCTGAAATTACTGCTTCAGCTCTGCCCCAGACAACTTCACACTTATTACTGCAGCTCTGAAAGCAGAAATTGGACAAGCTGCAGAATAAAAATGACTACTCTGTTTTCACACTCCCTGGCCCCATTTGGCTACTTTGTAGGGGCCAGAGCAAACAAGTTAAATTATCATTGCGACCTTGGTCACAGACAAAAAAATGTAAAAATGGTCTGTTTGTTTTTTGTGCTCCTTGGCCCAATTTGGCCACTTTGTAGGGGACAGGAGAGCAAACACATTAGGATATCAATGCAAGTCCAGCCACAGAGAAATAAAAAAAACAAAAAAAAAAACATGCACATTTTGCTGTCATGCTGTCCAGCTCAATTTGACCACTTCATATGGTCTTTAAAAGCAAACAAGTTTTACTTTCACAGTGGGTCTGGCAGAAAGTAGGCATGAGGCTGAGACTATTTAAAAAAAAAAACTGGCAGCAACTTGGATTCATGATCTGTGGTCCCATTTAACCAGTTTGGGGGGAGCCAGGTAAGCAAAACAATCACCAATATGTAAACAAAAGTCATTCAGGTCTACCCTGGAGGCCTGGATTACTTGGCACAAACACAGCAAGTAAGGCTGCACCAGGATTTTATTTTTCTCTACACCAAGCCAAAAGCAAAAAAAATAGCTGGAAAGTGTGGGTCACAAGTGGGAGGCTATTGTCAGGCCAGGTGACATCAGCCAGTACTGCACCATCCCAAGGGAAACATGGGTACATATACTGGGCTGGAATCCCCTTTCCTGGGTGGGCCAATGGGGTGTGGGGCACAATGCAGAGGCATCATGTCCTAATCCCAGGGAGAGGGTGATATATGCTCCATTGCACTCTCCCTTGGGAAACACAGATCTGTATTCTGAGCTCAACTCCCCTGTCCTGGGCCAATGCACTGTGGGTCACAATGCAGAGGCATCAGGTCCTGATCCTGGTGGAAGTGTGTTGCGTATTCCACTGCATCACACCTTGGAAAACATGGGCTTGTATCCTGAACCTGGTTTTGCTGTCCTCGGCCACTGAAGTGTGTGGGGGGCGCAATGTGGAAGCATCATGTCTTGTTCCTGGGGGGAGGGTGATGTGTGCTGCACTGACCCACCCCATGGGAGCAAAGGTTAGTATTTTGAGCCCCACTCCATTGTCCAGGAACAGTAGGGTGTAGGGCACAATGCAGAAGCATCATGTTCTGATCCCAGTTGGGGGGGGGTGGGGGATGATGTTTCTCTGATGCTTGAGTGCATCCCATGGTGGAAAGCTGTGAAGTTATTGATGTCGTGGGTGACCACGAAATGTTTGCCACCATCCACCAATAGCAAGACCTTGCCAGTAGCAGTCTTTTGTTACATAGAAACATAGAATTTGATGGCAGATAAGGACCGCTTGGCCCACCTAGTCTGCCCATTTCCCTACCAAATGGATAAGCAGCAGATCCTAGTTAACCAACAGCCTACTTTCTCCTACCCCCCACTAGAATTACCTTATGTCTGTACCATGCATTCTTGAATTCTCCCACTGTTTTTGACTCCATGACCTCTTCAGGAAGGTTGCTCCATGCATCCACAACCCTCTCTGTGAAAAAAATACTTCCTCACATTACCTCTGAGCCATACCTCCTCTATCTTCAAATTGTGCCACCTTGTTCTTGCACATCTCTTTTTCTGAAAGATGCTACCCTCTTGGACTTTGTTGATTCCATTGAGGTACTTGAAAGTTTCCATCATGTCCCCCACCTCCCTCCCTCCTTTCCTCGAGGGTATACATATTAAGCTCCTTTATCCTCTCTTCATGTGTCTTCTGGTGCAGATCCTGCACCATTTTGGTTGCCCTCCTCTGGACAGCCTCCACCCTGGCTATGTCTTTGGGGAGATGGGGTCTCCAGAACTGTACACAGTACTCCAGATGAGGTCTCACATACTGTCTGTACAGAGGGATAACAACTTCCTGTTTTCTACTAGTGATGCCTCTCCCTATGCATCCCAGTATCCCCCATCCCTCCTTACTGCCTTCTCACATTGCTTGCCCACCTTTAGGTCATTTGATATGACTACCTCCAGGTCCCTTTCCATTTTTGTTGTTGTCATTATCTTACCCCTCACTGTGTAATCTTCCCCTGGGTTTTTGTTTCCCAGGTGCATTACTTTGCACTTCTTTGCATTGAATCTAAGCTGCCACTCATTTGACCATTCCTCCAACCTTGCCAAGTCCCTTCTCATCCTTTCCATCCCACCTTGTGTATCAACCCTGTTGCAGATCTTTGTGTCGTCTGCAAAGAGACATACTTTTCCTTCCAGTTCCTCTGCAATGTCACTTATAGACATTAAAAAGGGCCAGACCCAGTACTGAACCCTGCGGTACCCCACTAGTAACCCACCTTTCTTCACTGTGGACTCTGTTTACTATTACCCACTGTGTCCTGTTGTCCAGCCAATGTTTTACCCAGGCTACCACCCTGGGACCCACTCCCAGGCTGGCTAATTTATTTATTAATCTTTTGTGTGGGACTGTGTCAAATGCCTTGCTAAAGTCTAGGTAAGCCATGTCCACAGCCCCACCCTGGTCTACTACTTTGGTCACCCAGTCAAAGAAATCAATTAGAGTCATCTGATATGACCTTCCCACTATGAATCCATGCTGCCTTGGGTCCTGTGCCCCACTGGCCTCAAGGTACTCAAAAAATCTTTCCTTCAGAAGCGATTCCATCATTTTCCCTACCACTGAGGTCAAACTGACAGGTCTATAGTTTCCTACCTCTGTCTTGCTCCCACTTTTGTGAAGGGGAATGAGATCTGCCCTCCTCCAGTTCTCAGGTACCACACCACCCTCCCATGATTTGTTAACAAGGGTAGTCAGTGGTGTTACTTGTTCTCCCCTTAGTTCATTTAGAATTCTGGGGTGAATCCCATCAGGCCCCATTGCTTTGTCCTCCTTCAGTTTTAGGAGTTCTTTCAGAACCCTTTCTTCTGTGAAAGGACTGATATCGACACCCCTATCCAGAGTGCTTCTATTGACTGGATTAGGTACCTCCCCCTCCTCTTCTTTTGTGAATACTAAGCAGAAATATTTATTCAGTATCCTTGCTTTTTTACTGTCCCTCTGTGCCCACCCACCCTCCTCTTTATTCAGTCTCACTATCCCTCCCTTTGTCTTTCTTTGCTCCCTAATGTACCTATAAAAGGTTTCATCCCCTTCTTAACTGAGTTAGCTATCTTTTCTCGGTTTAGGCCTTTGCTATTCTGACTGTCTTCCCGCTTCCTTCTGACTTAACTGGTACAGTTCTCTGTCCTGCTCCTTCTGTATTTCCTTATACTTCCTGAATGCTATATTTTTCTCCCTAACCTTCTCCACCACCTCTTTTGAGAACCATAGTGGGTTTTTCTTTCATTTTGATTTATTTGCTTCACACAAAGGCTTGTTGCCTCTGTGATGGCAGTTTTGATGTTTCCCCATTGTTGTTCCACCCCTCCTTCTTGCCTGTTTGCTTGTGCTTTTCTGAGGCACTCTCCCATTTGACAAAATCAGCCTTCCTGAAATCCAGTACCTTCACTTTTGTATGGCTTGACTCTGTAGCTGAGTTTATTGTGAACCACATTGTTTGGTGGGTACTTGTTCCCAGATGGCTACCCACTTCTAGATCTGAGATCCTCTCTTCATCCCCATTTGAGAGTACCAGGTCTAAAATGGCTCCCTCCCAAGTGGGTTCCTACACTAGCTGGCTGAGACCTGCCCCTGTAGGGCATCGGGAATGGCCCTGCTCTTGGATGTGGCTGCAGCAAAGTGCTCCAGTTAACATCTGGCATATTCAGGTCCTCCATCAGCAATATCTCCCCTTTCTCTTCCATCCCAAGGATGCCTTCTATCATTTCCTTGTCCATTTCCTCCCCCTGAGACGGGGATCTGCATACAACCCCTGTGCAGATTGTGATGCCATTTCTGGTCTCCAGGGTGACCCACAGTGCCTCCTCTCCTCCCTGTTTACCATTTAGTTCCATTGCTTTGATTCCCTCCCTTACATAGAGAGTTACTCCTCCTCCTCCTCTTCTACCCTCCCTGTACCTCCTGTAGATTGTGTACCCTGGTATGTTGACATTCCAGTCATGGTTCTCTGTGTACCATGTTTCTGTGACTGCCACAATATCCAGGCATTCCTCTTCCATTAAGGTCACCAGTTCAGGGAGTTTGTTACCTAGACTATGGGCATTGGTACTCATTACCCTCCATTTTTTTGATGGCTTTACACCTTTTTGCCCCATCCCTGTCCTTAAAGCCTTTGTCTTTTTCTCCATTTACCCCCACCATTCTCCCCGATGACTTCTCTATCTTGGTGTTTACCTCACTAACTACCCTGATTTTTTTGGGGTGGGCTACAATTTCCTTTCTCCTTTTCAGTGCCCCCCCCTTGGCTACTTTAAATGCTTGCCAATGAAGCATTTAAACCTATCACCTAGGATCCTGGTTCCCATCCTGGACAGATGCAGACCATCGTGCCAGTATAGGCCTGCATCCCTCCAGGTGGACCCCCAGTCCCCAATGAAGCTAAAGCCCTGAGCTCTGCACCAGTTTGTGAAGATAAGAAGTTAAAAAAGTCTGAAAACCACCAATCCCCTGAGTATGACAGTATCAGTGTCGGCCCACCACCGATACCACAGAACCACCCCCTTTAATTAAAAAGGCTCCTTCTCTGTGACCAATAGCAGGCAGGTTGGATGTCAAAGTCACACAGCTGAGTGAGTAGTTATTAAGACTGTGTGTTGCTCCAGGTTGTGCATTTGAGAACTAATGGGTGTCTCTTAGAGTCCCAGGTTTCCAGTTGCTTTGGTGGCACAGCTGATAGAAGAGCAGAATGGTATGCAGAGGGACCCGGCTTCAAATTCCAGATAGGGCATTTCATTTGTTCTCATTTCTGTCTGTCTGTAATTCCCACATATGCACATTGCTCCAGTCTGAAATAAATGCCTTCATTCTGAAATAAATGCCTCAGCAACCCAATACATAAGGAAACAGGTCTTTGTGACCACTGCCAGTCTCTGACCATTCTGGGTCCTAGCCTCTGAAAGTCTGTGGCCTTCCACAGAGAAGTAGGGCCATTGTGGGGCAGGCAGCTGAATCTGAGGGGCATGTAGGTGTAAGGTAGTCCCCACACTCCAGTATCTGCCATACAACTACCTAACCTACCAATATTTGCTCAGTCACCACAGACCTCCGATTCTGTCCCCAGCCACTATCATAGTCAGTATTTGCTGTAAAGATTTTCTTAACCAATTTCCAACTTACAGAAATTACACCCAGAACCTACCCATAATCAGCTCACATCCTGGTAGCTGACTCTGTACTGCTCTTCAGTGAAGTGAGGATTTCTTCTGGAATGGATAATGGGCATGAAGTGGTTGTGGAACAAATACTGAGGTGTGGTGGTAGTTGTGGGCAGATACTGCTATATTTACACAGATAATAGGATGCAATTGTATGGTAGATACAGAGAGGAAGGGTACTTACCAGTCAAATGCAATGGTGTAGGTTTTTTATGGGGGAGAAATGATGATGAATGTAGGCTACTGGTAAATACATTGATGGGGTAATTGTAGGGCAGACACTGGGTGTGGTGTAGTTGTTAGCAATATATTGTGTAGCTTTGAAAATGATACTGGAGTGTGGGTATTTGGGCAGCAGATACAGTAATTTGGGGTAGATACTAGTGGTATGCCAATTGAACAGCAACATTTTGAAATCAAATAACATTCCAGCAGCAATTTGATTAAAAAAACAAACAGTTTACCTTATGACATTATGCCAACTGCTGTCTTTGTAACGTCGGTTAACAAAATTTTTGTCAAACCGGTATAGTATATCCAATATTAGTATGTGGTGTACTATTCTAAAGCAGATGCTTGGGTACAGAGCAGTTTTAAGAAAGCTATAGAGGTAAGGGGTAGTCACTGGGCAGCTATCTTAATGTGGCATGGTTATGGGGCAGATACTGTATTAAGGGATAGATGCAGGGCATATACTCAGTTGTGGGTTAGTTGCAGAGCAGAATGCTGGGTAAGCATAAGAGTGTTACTAGATTGGGTAGTTGGACAGATATGGTGTGGGGTAGTTGTAGGGCAGAACATTTAGTAGCTGCAGGAGTGCTACTAAAGTTGGGCAGATATAGTTGCTTGGGGTAGTTGCAGGGAAGAATATTGGCTAGTTGTGAGTGCTGCTAGGATGGGGACAGATATTAGAATGTGGGATAGTTGCAGGAAAAAATACTGGGTAACTGTGAATGTTGTACTAGGATGGGGTAGTTGTGGGGCATATATTGCAATGTGGGGTAGTTATAGGGCAGCATATCTGTAAGCTGTGAGAGTGCTACTGCAGTGGTAGGTCTGGAAAATATATTGTGGTGTAGGGTAGTTGCAGGGCAGACTACGGGGTAACTGTGATTGTGTTACTATAGGTTGTGTAGTTGTGGAGCAGATATTGATTAGTAGGGTATTTGCAGGGCAGAAAATTGGGTAACTGCAAGAGTGTTACTAGTGTGGGGTCACTTTGGGGCAAATGTTAGTGTGTGGGTAGTTGCAGAGCAGAATATTAGGTAGCTACAATGCTGTGAATAGAGTTGGGGTAGCTCAAGGGCAGATCATCTAGTTGGTGATAGTTGCAGGGCAGTATATTGTTTAGTTTTGACAGTGTTACTACTGTGGGGTAGTTCTGGGGTAGATATATTGGTGTAGGATAGTTGCAGGGCAAACTGTTGGGTACTGAGAATGTGTTACTAGAGCTGGGGTAGTTTTGGAACCAATATTGGGTAGTGGGGTATTTGCAGGCACAATATTGGTTAGCTGCAAGAGTGTTACTACAGTGTGGGTTGTTGTGGGTCAAATATTAGGGTGTGGGATAGTTGCAGGACAGAATATTGGGTAGCTGCAAGAGTGAATAAAGTGGGGATAGCTGTGCAGCAGACACTGTAGTGGGAGATAATTTCAGGGCATAATATTAGGTAGTTGTGAGAGTGTTACTACAGTAGGGTAGTTGTGAGGCACATACTGTGGTGTAGGGTAGTTGCGTGGCAAATACTGGATTATTAAGGATGTATTACTAAAGTTGTGGTAGTTGTGGGACAGATATTGGAGAATGGGGTAGTTCATGGTAGAATATTAGGTGGCTACAAAAATTTTACTAGAGCGGGGGTAGCTTTGGGGCAGATATTGTAATGTAGGTAGGTGCAGGGCAGAGTATTTGTAGCTGTGACAATGTTACTACAGTAGGGTAGCTGGAGGGCAGATATTGTGGTGTGTGGTAGTTGCAGGGCAGGATATTGTGTAGCTGCTTTAGTGTTGCAAGAGTGAGGGTAGTTGTGTGGCAGATAGTGTGTGGTAGTTGCAGGAAACAATATTAGAAAGTCATAGAATGTCACTAGAGTACGAGTAGCTGTAGTGAAGATATTTGTGTGGGGTAGTTACAGGGCAGAATACTGGGTAGTCATGAGAGGTATACTAGAGTGGGGGTGGTTGAGGCAGATATTAGGTTGGGGTAGTTCCAGCCCAGAATAATGGGTTGCCAGCTGTGAGGCATTACAAAAGTGGTGATACCTTTGGAGCACAGGTTGGGGTGTGAGGTAGATGAGGGCAAATACAGTACTGTACTCTTACTTTATTGTGGAGAAAATCTCTTTTGTCAAAATCCTAAGTGTCTGCTGTTCACAAAATAGTCATGTTACAAATGGACAACATGTAGAAGAAACTAGATTACTCTGACATGTAAACAGGCACACCGAATCAGATTAAGAGACCCTTCATGTAGACAGCACTGCAGAAAATTCAATCAAATGTTCGACTAACCTGATTTCTTCAGATATCTGATTACTTCCTGACATGTAAACATGCTGTATCTTACTGAAATTTGGTACACAATTATAAATATATATTTTTTATCATTTATACTAGAAAAATTGCGTAATATTTATGTAGTGATATAAATATCAGGATATTGAAGGCAGGGCAGAATAATTAGTTCTCTGGACTGATGATGTTTTCGGCTGCAGGTCATAATCCAGTGGTGGTGCATATCAGTCTGGCATATGTAGTTTGTAGGAAAAACAAACTGTCCAGAGCCGATAGGGCTACAACTGAGGAATTTGGGGTAAAAATATTGAAAATTACTAAAGTTATGAGCCTGTGTTCACAAAATGTAACATAGGCTCATAACGTTGTTGTTTTTTTAATAGCTTTACACCAAAGTTTCATCCTAGCCTTCTTATGACACCGCTTCATGGACAAGGGCAGAGAAAATTTTAAACTCCTGCCCATAAGGTGATTTCATGCAGAGACTGCAAAATCACCTTTCAGGATGTAAAAACAAATGTTGGCCAGGATTTGAAAAATGACAGCAATCTCATTAATGAGATGCTGTAAAGAAATTGCTATGCTGTTAATCTGGGGTAAAAATATTGAAAACTACCAAAGTTACGAGCCTGCATTCACAAAATTCACATAGGTTCATAACTTTGTTTAATATTTTTACAACAATTTTTCCACATAGCCTTCTTATGACCCCACCTCATGAACAAGTGCAAAGAAAATGTTCAACTCCTGCCTGAAAGGTGACTTCATTCAGGGACTACGAAATCACCTTCCGGGACAGAGTTGTCTAATGTCAGTGCAATTGTTCATGAGGTAGTGTCACAAGAAGGCATGTTGAAAATGTGGGGCAAAAATATGCAAAAATGTCCACGTTATGCCACCGAGTTCAAAATCCCATTGAAATACATTGAACCACATACCTGTTTCCTCAGTTCGTGGTCCAGCTTTGAAGAGTGAAGATGTGTCTGTAGTCCACAGAAGATTACAGTGCTGGACCCCCATTGGGTAAGTAAGGGCTGGAGAGTTGGGGGGGTGCTGAGTGGGAGGGTCGGGTGGTGTGGGGCAGTAACGTCCGCAACAGTTCTTTTCACAGGGTTTATTAAAGAGAAAAAAAAACGATGAGAAAAGGTTTGCAGCATACTTTTTTTTATTTATTAGTTAAACTTTTCAAATGTAATCCCGCAGAAGTCCTTTATTTTTTTATACGTGCCCTATAATGTGTTTAAAATATCACTGTGACCAGAAGTAAAATGCAGGAACTGTTTTGCTTGTTTCCATGCAAAAACAGAGCTGTCCTTGCCAGTGCATGCATGTGACAACTAGAAACAGCCCATAACAGGATCTATATTTCATCAACTCAGGGGAGTGAGATCAAAATCATGAGGTAGCATCCTGAGTATCATGTGCTGGTGTATGATGCTTTTGAGTCCTTTGAAACAGAAAAGCTCCCACTCACGCCGTTTACAGTCGGCTTGAGTGAGCCAGTGTCTCGACTGAAGGAGCTGCTACATGAGTGGGACAGTTCCAGGCTGACAGTCCCGGAGATGAGTCTGAACTTGAAACATCTCCCGCAGTCCTGATTTGGTGGCAAAGCACTGATGGGAGGCTGCAGGCTGTGTTTCAGGAGAGGAATACTTTTGTAAATAAAATGTGTGCAACCTGGCAGGGAAAATTGGCATCATTATGACATAGCTAAACAAAGTGGGAACTCCCAGAAGCAGATGACCCCCCCTCAACAATTTAAGGTAAGGGGATTCTGGGGACAGGTAGGGTGGGGGACAGGCTTTGTTGACCGTGGGGCCTGTTTCAGTCATTTTACCAGGTAGGTGGAGGTCTAAATTTTACTCCAGTGTGGAATAACGAACTCTGATTCTAATGCCTTAATCACCACCTGAATCAGAATTTCTGATAATCTGATGGATGCAAATGGAATAATCTGAAAGAATCTGATCAACCCTACTATAGGGCACCTTCAGCCAATCAATGTCTTTTCAGCATTACAGGTATAAATGAAGTGAATGAGGCACCATCTATTTGGCACTCGCATCAAAGGAGGCTTTATGTGTAGTATTTCTCATTTTCAGTTTTGAACAGAACATAAATCCATCTACAAGATGTACTATTTCAGTTACCTATGTTTTGAGAAATTTAATATGCCACATGTGCCAGACAAATATCATCAACTCCAACATAAGGTGATGCACATTACCGATTATCGTCAAGAACTGTTTGGGAACTACATCATGCACGTGCATGCAACTGCATCTCTGAGGCAATTTTCAATAGCTACAAAATATTCATTTTCCAAAAAATGTTCAAACATTATCCTTCCTTTAACTAGGACGCTTTTGTAGTTGTATTGCTACGACTAAGTTATATTGCTACTACTAAGGGTTCCTCAACACAGTTCCAACAAAAACCCAAACTAGAAGCATTCAAAGAAATAAAATAGCAAACAAGGAAAAAAGTTCAACAGTGAGATTCAGCAGTTTTGCATACATACAGTTGCCAGTATTAGCAATACAAATGTTGTTTTACTTCAATGTTTGCATGCGATAACATATAAACATATTTAAAAAATTAACATCTGCAGTATCAGTGTGATTTTCTTTTCTTTTTTTTTCCTTTCGCTTTCCTTTTTTTTTTTTTTCCTCTTGTACCTTTGTTTAATTTCCACATTTGGCATACACTAATGTCAGAGCATGGTACCTTCACATCATGCTCAATGTCCTACAAAGCACAGGCCAGGGAAGCCAGGACCAAGACAGTGTCAGCCTTCCTTAGGTAGCACATTCACCTCTGGGCCAGGAGACTGTGGGTTCTACTCCCACATCAGGATAAGGCTCATACCATAAATGCTGGCATATAAATTCAGTACTAAGGGGAAGCTGTACTGTAGAGACGTGCAGTCCTTCTGATGAGACATGAAACCAAGGACCTGTCCGCTTTTTCTGGTGAACGATAAAGATCACATGGCACTTCATGAAAAAGAATAGGAGAATTTTCTCAGGACAAATTTCTCCCTTTCACTAAAATACCACCAACATCTTAATCTGGTTCAATTACTGTTGTTTTTCATCCCCCCCCCCCCACCGTGAGGCTGAAAACAGGCAAAATAGTCTAGTTTATAATAAGTCCAACACTGCATGACAATACAGATCCTTCCATCACATCTTGGCCAGAATGCCGACATTCTCACCCCAGTAGTGCAATGTAGGGCACGCTACTGGGCAAGAATGCTCAATGCCAGCATTTGGGCCCAGAGGGGATAGAAGGATCAGGATCATCATGCCGCACTGGACCGATTGGTAACTGCCTACAGGGGGGTGGATGGACTTAAAAGGAATTTACAGTCCGGCCCAGCTGAGAGGGTAGAAAATCTAAGTTTGGTGCAGTGGGTCCACAACAGACAAATAAGTGTGGGGCCAAAACATAACCACCCTTTTTAGACCCCAGATATAAAGCAAGAGCAGATCTCCCTCCCAACAAACACCACCCCCCTGGCCACAACAAAAACAAACAGGTCCCTGGTGGCATGCCCTCATCAAGCCTGTAATAACCAGTGCTGTTAGAACTGGACTCACTTCTCAGTAGCTCTCTGCTCAAGACCCTGACTCCCTAGTCCTGCTGCTCATCTGTCTCACTCAGAAGCCTCAGCTGATGGTCCCAGAGCATAACAGGTCAAGAAGTGGTCCAAATAAAATAATTTGACCAGCAGAGACCTGCCCAGCAGCCAGCCACTAATACCAACACTACTACTGTACATAACAACATCTGTACAGTCAGTCTCTCCCTTCATGGTCCTAATGCCACACTGGGGGCGGGGGCTAGTAGTAATTCCTGTCCTGGGACTGACCGCTTGCTCATGGGACCCAATTAGTCCTGCTGGCAGCAGATGATGTCATTACTTAAGATTTAAACCCTGCCGTTTGCATGTAGGGAGGGAGGTTTTATCAAAATAAATACCCATATGAAGAAGATGCTATGGCTGATGTAGAAAGGATAACCTTGAATTATTTCTACCATTTAGTCTGGACAATACAAGACAGTAGGGCTCACTATACCAGATATCCCATAAAAATTTATCTCAGATAAACATAACTGTAAAGAGTCAACACTTCAGTAGATCATAGACAATTGGTAAAAAACAAATATTACAAAACAGCGTACTACATGCTCACTCCATTTTAAGAACAGCAGTCCCAGATACATCAGAGGGAGCAAAAGATGGTCTAGAGCTGAGGGGGATCTGACGCCTTCCTCCCTTTGTGGCTGGACAGCGCATTCATCGCAGGGCAGGGAGCAGTTGGCACTAGGAGGAGGGGACCAGGACGGATTGCCAGAAAGTGAAGATAGGACAGCCAGGGGAAAAAAACTCTGGAAATAGGTGAGGGTCCAAAACCGCTGGTAACAAACAAATAACTGCAACCCAATTACACCACTCCAGCTTGCCAACCCTTACCCTAATCAGTCAGGTGGTCACCACTATTGACCCATTCCTGGAGGTCAGGTTGCTCTTATCCACCTTTGTTATCGGATACTTCAGGTGGCCATAATCAGGACCCATGATCGGCTCTATTTAGATAAGTTTGACTATATTCCTATAACTCCAGGGTGAACTCCATGTAAATGTGTTTTGGCTATAATGCCAGGCCTGCTCGATATATGTTTGTTTTAACAATGCCTATAACACTGTTGCTTGCATCACAAAACACATGCCACGGTACTTGTAACCGGCCTTACCACCCATCCCACAGTGTGAGTACCCTGTCCACAGGCCTAAAGACCTTAACAGGTGTTCTAACCATGCCAATACTTTCTTTCAGTATACAGCATGACCCAGGCTTCCCCAAGACTAGCACAGTATCAAACACCCTCCCTGCCTGCAGTATGATCTCTTGCCCACAATTCTCGAGACTCAGCACCTATGGAAATTGCATACCTCCCCCACCAGATGTAGCTCTTGTGGTAACAACACCGGAAAACACCAAATACAGCTCTCCTTTTGTACAAACCATGCTCTCGCTCACCAACCATTTGGTGCTACCTGTAATTCTCACCACCCATTATATGTAACCTTTCTCGGGTGCGCTGCTGCAGTGAACCTTGTACAAGGAAACAGCAGGGTTAGAGGGAATGAACTGGGCTTACCTAAAGTAACAGCCAGTTAGGCATGCACTACACAGTGTACAGCAGCTTTACTCAGGCTAAGTCTCGATTCGCTCAATGGCAACCTCAAACCTGACCGCTCTTCTGGCACTGCTCAGGTCAGTCATCATGGGACTCATGCACAGGACAAAGTTGTTTGCTCAGGGAGTCAGGTCGGGTATCTGTCAGCCACCCGGCACACCGCCTCTCGATCTCACCGCACAGCAAGCAACAAACAGTCTGCAGAGTTGGATAAAAAAAGGAAGGATTAAACTCATGAAACAGAATCAGGCACAGGTAAAACCTGTTTTCAAGAGGAGTCCACCACCAGTGTTTACCACTCCCCCCCCGACCACCACTGACCAATTTACTTAGGACCAGGAGTCATATAGCGAAGGCAGGATGGGGCAGTTTTGCCTGTATTTGATTTTGTTTCTGAACTTAATCCTTCTTTTGATTGCTTTATGTATATTAGAATAGGAGCAGTCATCTGGCAGCATAGAGAACAACAAAGGCAGAGGGGCCCAGCAGCACTAACTCACTTGTTGCACCCAGCTCCCACTCATCTTGCTTGTGTGATGACAACCTTGGTGTATAAGAACTAGGGGCCGGCACAGTCTTTTATGTAACACTGTTGCCCTTGCCCCCCCTTCCCCACAGATGCACTATAGTATGCAAATATGTTGAACTTCTGACCAGGCAGCAAACTGAATCTGATTCCCATAGACAGTGGTAAGTAAAAGGAAAACTATATGTGTGTACCTAGTTCAATCGGTTATCTCTGTACACAGGCAGTTATAAGTAGAACAGCAGAAACTAGCAATCTTGGCCATCCTACATATACAAAAAATAGCACTGTGGGACTGCTGCAGTGAATACAGACAGCAGAGCTATTCAAGTACCATGGAAAGGACTGTGGTGCAAGTCCATAAATGTTGTTTGGTTGGAAGGTATTCGCCGAGTCCTTTTTTGATAGCAAGAGGTCTGCAGGGCTCTGACTACTGCAGCCCTAATAAGGTTTAGTTCCAAATAAAGGGATGCTTGTGACATCATGAATCTCAAGAGGGAAGCTTGATGGTTCTATGGTGTCACTAGGATCTCTAGGATGGGAACCCAGCCTCGTTGTACATTAATTGCCCATTTTATTTTTTATATCGTATGGTAAGTCGCTTTTAATCACAAGTTTACTGGTTTGTTTTGCTGTGCATTTGTCTGTGTTAGCCACTGAAAGTGACAGCTTAGTTAAATTGTTTGCATGACTGCCGTTGGGATGCTGTTGTACCATTGATCCATAATGAGATCCTGTACAGCTCCACCTAGGGTATAACCTTTTCTTACTATGGCCAAAGAGATCTTGTGCAGGTCATAATCTGCTGGTAGTGCATATCAATCCAACATATATAGTATGCAGAAAAACGAGGCTTAGTTCCCATTAAAGGGACGCTTGTGACATCATAAATCTTAAGAGGGAAGTTTGATGGAACTATGGTGTCATTAGGATCCCTAGGATGGGAGCTCAGCCTTGTTGTACATTAATTGCCCATATTTTTTTTTTTATTTTAATATTGTAGGGCTGGTCACTTTCAATCACCATGAATTCATACCCTGTTTACCAGTTTGCTTTGCTGTGCATGTGTGTCAGTGTCAGCCAGTGAAAGTGTCAGTTTAATTAAAATGTCCGCATGACTGCCATTGTGATGCTGTTGTATCATGGATCCATGATGAGATCCTGTACCACTCCACCTAAACTATTTTACTGTAGCCAGAGAGAGCTTGTGCAGAAAATGTTCTGAACCTTGACTTTGAATGATCTTTTGCACTTTGAATAAGGACTAGAGATGTTGGAAACTTTTTATTTGCCTGAAGAGTTCTTGCAAAGTGACCAAATTCACAATTTGTTAATGTTTATTAAATTATGATGGCCATTGGCCAACTTCTTGAGAAACTATGCACAGACCTTCATGAAGTAAAGTCCTCAGTGAATTTCATGAGAACGTTGCACAAACTGACTGGAATGTGTCAAAGGTCTGTCATGCAGTGGCAATGTTGTTTAAGTCTGAAGCAGATGGTGCAGCTGGGTGGAGTCATCTGAGGAGGATGAGGTGTCAGAACAGCATGAGAATACAGTTGAGTAGTAGGTGCCACCATGGCATCTGAGGACTGGAGACACTATCTGAGCATGAAGAGGCAGCTGAGGATGCGACAGAAGCTGAGACTGATGATGCATCAGCGTAGGATGAAGTGACATGCAGCTGAGGATGTGGCTGCTGAGGATGAGGTGGAGGTGAGTAGGCAGCGGCTGAGGATGAGGCAGCAGCTGAGGATGAGGTGGCAACTGAGGATGAGGTGGCAGCTTAGAATGAGGCAGTGGCTGAGGATGAGGCAGCAGCTGAGGATGAGGTGGCAGCTTAGAATGAGGCAGCAGCTGAAGATGAGGCAGCAGCTGAGGATGAGGCAGCAGCTGAGGATGAGGTGGCAACTGAGGATGAGGTGGCAACTGAGGATGAGGTGGCAGCTTAGAATGAGGCAGCAGCTGAGGATGAGGCAGCAGATGAGGAGGCAGCTGAGGATAATGCAGCAGCTTTGAAAGAGGTGGCAGCTGAGGATGAGGCAGCAGATGAGGAGGCAGCTGAGGATGAGGCAGCAGCTTTGAATGAGGTGGCGGCTTAGGGTGAGGCAGCAGCTGAGGATGAGAAGGCATCAGTGGAGGAGGTGGCATCTGAGGAAGAGGCAACATCCGAGGATAAGGCAGCAGCTCAGAATGAGGCAACGGCTGAGGATGAGGTGGCAGCTGAGGATGAGGCAGCAGCTGAAGATGAGGTGGCAGCTGAGGATGAGGTAGTATGCAGCTGGGGATGTGACTGCTGAGTATCAGGCAGCAGGTGGCAGTTCAGGATTAGACGACAGCTGGGGAGATGGCAGCTGAAGATGAGGTGGCTTCTGAGGATGAGGCAGCTTCTAAGGATGAGGCAGCAGCTGAGGATGAGGCATCATCTGAGGATGAGACAGCAGCTGAGGATGAGGCTCAGCTGAAGATGAGGTGGCAGCTGAGGATGAGGTGACAGCTAAGGATGAGGCAGCTGAAGATATGGTGGCATGCCGCTGTAATGAGGTGGTATGTGAAGAGGCAGCATCTGAGGGTGAGCCAGCATCTGAGGATGAGGCAACAAGTAAGGAAGAGGTGGCAGCTGAGCATGAGGCAACAGCAGAGGATAAGGCAGCAGTGGAATATGAGGTGGCAGCTGACGATGGGCAGAAGAGGATGAGGTGGCATGTAACTGAAGATGAGGTGGCATACAGCTGAAGATGAGATGTCATCTGAGGATGAAACAGCAGCTGAGGATGAGGATGAGGCAGCAGCTGAGGATGGGGTGGCAGCTGAGAATGGGGTGGCAGCTGAGGATGAGGCAGCAGCTGAGGATGAGGCAGCAGCTGAGGATGAGGCAGCAGCTGAGGATGAGGCAGCAGCTAAGAATTAGATGGCAGCTGAAGATGAGGTGGCAGCTGAGGATAAGGCAGCAGCTGAGGATGAAGCAGCAGCTGAGAATGAGGCAGCAACTGAGAATGAGGTGGCAGCTGAGAATGAGGCAATAGCTGAGGATTAGGTGACAGCTGAGGATGAGATCACAGCTGAGGAAGGGGTGACATTCAGTCGAGGAAGAGGTAGCGTGCTGCTGACGAGGAGGAGGTGGTAGGTAAGAAAGTGGAAGCTGAGTTTATGGCTGCAGCTTAGGATGATGCGGCCAGTGAGGATGAGGTGGCAGGTGAGAAAGTGGCAGCTGAGGAGGCATAGTATCTGAGAAGGCAGCATCTGTTGTGTCAGTGGCAGTGCCTGGAGACTTGTGAAAAGCAGGGCAAAAAACATTAATACACAGCTGTCCTAAGGAACCCCACAATGTTCTGTCAGTGTCAACAAGTCTAGTCACTATACCTGCAAAAGATAAAAGGATGTTGTATATATACCATTACAGCTAGATGATCAGTCTGCCATACATGGCATATCAATGCACATGGGGACAATGACCCCATTAGCGGGGCACTCAGAAGGTGTCGGTGGCAACAGCTGTGTTGGTGGCAGTGGCTAGAGACCTGTGAAAAGAAGGGCAAAAAACATTAATACGTAGCTGTCTTAAGGCAACTTACTGTGTTCTGTAATTGTCAAGTCCAGTCATCTGCAAAAAGAAAGTATTGTATACTTATTATTACAGCTGGATGATAATGCCCTGATGTATAGCATGACACTGCCCATGGGGACAAGGACACCATCAGTGAGGCACACAAAAGGAGGAAGAGCAGGGGCAGGAGGTGCTAGTCTTGTAGCTGAGTAGGAGGAGGCAACTGAAGCATATAACAACTGGATACAAAATCAATCTTGTCCAGTTTATGGATTTATGGATGAGTGGTCCTATCTTGGAGTCAGTATGAGAAGAGTATTCTTAATATACTGTATGGGGAACCCTTATTATTAACTGAAATCGATCAGATTACAACCTTGTTATGCAATTGCTATGACATCACTCTGTTGTTAACCCTTTCTGAGTATGTCATATCAATGGCATAACAAAACAGAATGCTCACGACAATCAATGTTCCATAAAGTAGCACAGTAATTCAATCCATGATTACACAATTTTGGTAGCCCACACACTTAAGCAATAAGACATGAGGGGGTGTGCATTAGACATTTGTATCGCACGGTCAGGGGCGTAATAAGGCACAAGGCCGCAGGCCGAGTGCGTTTAGCCCCTGACCGTGCATTAGAAATGTCTAATGCACACCCCCGGAGTGTCTTATTGCACTTATAAAATGGGGATCTGCATTTTATATATATGTAAAAATTAATATTTGTTGCTTTAAATACTGAAACAGGTAACTCTTGTATGTATTTTGACCTAATATAGTTCCTCCGCCAGTTTTTTTAGTTTGTGCTTTTTGTCCTGCTGTGGCCACCGTAGCTGACTTTGTATCTGGGGTTGCCATGGTTTCTGGAGCTACCGCCTACTGAATACTGAATACTGAACAGGTAGCTTAGAAAATATATTTATATTATTACTGAAATCCAGGGATTTTTAGTGGCTGTTTAATGTTAGGATAAAGAGCGGCATGTAAGGACTGCAGGGGGAGTGGAAGACGAGTCAAGCGCGAGCTGGAAGATACCTCAACAACAGAAAAAAAAGGAATTCAGAAAGAGAGAGAGAGTGAGAAAGAAAGCAAAAATGAAACAGTTTACCGGCATCAAATACAGTCTCAGGAGAGCACAAAACTAGAAGAAATATTTATTTCTAGTAGTTCTGTGATGTGCTGGTAAATGCTTCTTTTTTATTTTTTTGTGCGCGGCATGAGAGGTAAGAGACAGCGAGTTGCTGAGTGGGTGGGAGAAAAGTTTGTGAGCAAGTGGCAGGCAGGCGCAGGTTGATTTGGAGACTGATCGTAATGATCAGATAAAAATTACAGTGAGCTACACAGGTTAATAAGGGAGTAAATGAAGGCATGATGGGTGGAGAAAGCAATAAAAAATGTAATCTGTAGGAACTGGCCGTGTTTTAATAGGAGGTTTTCAGTGTTACAGCAATGTCACTGTTAGCGGTAAAAATAATGATGGCAATTCAAAAATAAACATCTGATTAGACTCACATAAACCTGAAGCCGTGGTTACCTGAAATTGTTAGTAGCCATGCATTAGACGTTTCTAATGCATGACTACTAACCAATCAAAATAAAGGATTTTCCCTGCCCATTTTATAATATTAAGTATAATGTATGGTCTTTGGTTAACAACCGAACGGAAAACACTTCTAGAGGTTGCCATGACATCTGTAAACCTTTCGAGCTGTGCTCTCGAGGTTTACAATGATGTCATGGCAACCTCTCGAAGTGGTTATTAACCAAAGATCATACATTATCCTCTAGCTCTATATGTGACTTTGCCTCAGTTTGCATTGCAGTGTCACGGTTAGTAATGATGACCATTGCTATTTGGAATACAACATCAGTGAACTTGTCAGGTCTGCTTTATTTATTAATAACAATCATAAATCAATGAAGTGTGGAGGATTTTATAGATCTTATTTGTTTTTCTATATTTGCAGTGCTGCTGGTCCATACCAGTACATATCAGTCAGCGATGGGTGATTGGTACAGTAACACACTTCATGGTACACTACATAAAGGAGACATTGCAGCATTGCAGTTTGTGCCCTGAACAATGGAGTGCCTCTGACTCATTGACCACATCAAGTCAAAGGTGTTAATGTATTTTAAGTTTTTTTTACAGTACGTTGACACACTGACAGAATTGGCACCTCACTGAGACTGAGAGAGTTCTACAGAGAGAAAGTAGAACTGATGTGAATTGCAAGATACAAAAAGCTGCCAGACTAAAACCGAATATTCTGTGTGAACTGTTATTTAGAACATGAGACTAAATGATGAAACATTTCACCTCACTCAAGTCATGTGCATACTGTCAACACCCATAAATAGACTGAACAATTGCATCCTTTGCTATGACTGACTAAACAACAAAGAAGGATGTTTGGGGCAGCCTGTTGTGCAAGTTGTTAGTACCCATGGTTAGTGAGACAGAGCAACTGAAATGTGACATAACGTGTAAACATGATTGGTGACAAATTACTACTTGACTGAGAAAATAACAGCAGCGATGTGTGGAAACTGTACGCGCAGCCAACATACTGCAGTACTAGCAGATTTGGAGGTGCGGTCACTGTTGGGCGAATGCAGAGCATGCATCAGTAGGTGTGTCCCTCATTCCCCAATCAGCCAGAAGCAGGGGCAGACACCCTGCATACCTAATGTAACCACCAGATCTGAGAAAAGGTCCGCTGCAATGAGGCCAAGCTCTCATGCAAGCGTAACCCTATACGCCCTCGGCGTACAGGCAACATAAGCGGCAGTGACTGCCGCTTCGTCACACGTGCCGACGGGGAGCCCACCCCATCAGCATTATGTAACCCCTTCAGTTTTTGCTGTGTGCCGACGATGGTACCCAATCCCTGTCGGCATCATGTCATCCCCCCGCTTTTATTGTGTGCTGATGGGGGTGCCTAATCTCCATCGGCATTATGTAACCCCCTCCAGCTTTTGCTGTGTGCCGACGGGGGTACCCACTCCCCATCGGCATTATGTAACCCTCCAGCTTTTGCTGTGTGCCATGGAGGTACCCACTTCCGCAACATCATGTCACCCCCGCTTTTATTAGTGTGCCCAACTTCGGCATAATGTGGCCTCCCTTGTTGTGTGTCGACAGGTGCCCAATCCCCCATCGGCTACAGCTGCCCCCCAAAAAGACTTTAGGATTGGTGGCACGCTGGGAGCCCACCCCAGCGTGCACACATGCCCCTGTCAATGAAAAACGGTTCTGCAATGTTTTTTTTTTTTTTTTTTTTTACCTATGGAAAAGAAATGGTCTCATGGGTCTCCTGTCCCTCCCACAACCCGCGCCCACCCACTGTGCACTCTGCCTCCCCACACCCCTCACCCCATACTTACCTGTGGAGTCCGGCGGATGATCTTCGTGGACCAGGAACACGCTTGCACTTCAAAGCCGACCGCGAACTGAGGAAATGCCGTAAGCTGTATAATGGAATAAATAGGGTTTTTTCAACTTTGATGCAAATCTCAGGCATTTTGGGGAATTTGGGCACCAAATTTTGAACATGGGGTTTTTGGGGTCCCTCCTCATGAATTCTGCCACTGTCATGGCGTTAATTGGCCCTGAAAGGTGATTTCGCTGTCACTGCGTGGAATCACCTTTCTGGACTGATTAATGAAATGACAGTGCCAGTGTTCATGAGGTGTCTTAAAAAACCAATGTTGCAAATTTGGTGGAAAAATCCAAAATATGACTGTTTTATGAGCGTATGCTGTGCAGTTTCTATGCACGCCAGAATCTTCAATGAATTGCAATATTTTCATCCCAGATTTTCAACACTGGCATTTTTCCACACCTCCTTGTGGAACAGTATAGCTGTCATTTTTCACATCCTGGCTGAAATGTGTTTCTGCAGTTCCAGTGCAGAATAGCGTGGTCACTGTGGGAAATCAGTGTTCGGGAGATTATGAAAATGACAGTGACACTGTTCATGAGCAGAGGTCCTAAAATGCCTATGTTGAAAATTTGGTGATGATACTCCATAAAATGACTGTGTTACAAGTGTGCATTGCGCAGTTTGCACGCACGCTTGTAAGTTCATGAATTTATAATATTTTCACTCCAGATTTTCAACATTGCCATTGTTCTGCACCTTTTTATGAGCAGTACAGCTGTAATTTTTCACATCCTGGCCGAAATGTGTTTTTGCAGTTCCAGCGCAGAATTTATTTATTTATTTAGTTTTTGTTGACCGGGTAAGTGTACTAGACAAATCCTGCCTATTTTCAGGCACGACCTGGAGGAGGGGGATACAGATGAATAGCAACTGATCTTGAACCAGATGAAGCTGTTCGTGGTATTTTTAGTGAATGATGGAAATTTGGCTAGGACACCGGGGAAATTCCCCTACTCTTCACTGGGGGATTTGCTGGCTGTCTTGCTGAGATGGCCATTTCGCCGGGCTGTGTGGAGAGAGAGAGAGGATGCTGCTGGGATGGGAGCTCTGGCCTCTGCTCCTGTCCTTTCGACACAGGAGGCCATTGATCTGGCTATGGCTGTTGTGGATTTTTCGCAAGATCCCACAGCTGATGAGGACATGGAAATTGCGTCCGTTTCCACAGACCTACCTGACATGAAGGTCGATGCAGTCTTAAGTGATTGTTCTAGTCCGACTGGTCTTATTCGCCGTCAGGCTGTTTTATTTTGCAAGCAGGAATGGCTCAAAACAGGTGAGGAACTTGAAGCGGAACTCACCGCTCTGCCGACTGAAACCCCTGGGGTTGGTATTGCTAAGAACCGGATAGAACGCGTACTCCAGTCGGACACTGGTTTGACTGCTGAGGTCCCTCCTCCGACTCTGGTAAACATGGAAGTCGGTACGGCTGGCAGTGAAAATGGCGTTTCTACCATGTGCCTAAAGCCATCTGTAGCTCCCACAGTTCCCGGTAGTTTGGATCCTTGCAAATAAAAAAAAACAGACTGGGAATGCATAGGAAAGTCCCGGAGGCACCAGCTTGTTCATCTGTTCCACCGGTGCCTTCGGAACAGACTTTTTCATTTTTGGAACGATGAAAGGCTACGAAGTGGGGTGATTTAGCCCCTGCATCTCCTCCTGTTGCTCTCCCACTCCAGGACACTTCTTGGTCCCCTGAAAGAGCCCTATCTGCAGCAGGATGGATCCCTGGGGCTTTGGGTCATTGGACTCCTGACCCTACAGACCCATCGTATCAGCGGATGTGTTCTTCTACCTCTTCCGTGGCCACCAACGCCAGATCTTCACTGAGCTCCATCACACCCCGGGGTAATTCTTCGATTTTATTGCCTACTGTTACTGTTTCTGGTCCTTCTGGTGTAGGTACCACACCAGAAGCCCCTGTTGCCACTTCCTTGCCTGCAGAGGTTAGGATGGGGCCTAGTTTGGAGGCTGTGGCTGAGCACCAGGAAAGTTCTTCTCTCCTTGTTTAGACTGGCTGACTTATTTCACTCCACTGGGGAGCCTGCTCCTAGGAGGAATGCAGTCCGTTGTTATACAAGGGGGCTTAGAACATGCTCCTGACAGATTATTTGTGCCGAGGAATCTCTTGAAAAAATCTATGAAGTTTTTCTCCTTTGAAATATTTGCCTTGATTTCTATAGGGAATGGTAACTATGACATCAGCTTTATAAATGTGTCTAACCTCGTTAGATTTTGGTCCCAATACAATTCACTTAAAAACGACCCTTTATGGGTTCCTTTTCAGGCGATTCCTCTCACCAAGCCTTTAATTAAAACCATCACTATTTTATTTAAGAACGAAGGGGTTAATGTAGAAGACATTCTTTTTTGGTTGAGACAACGTTGTGAGATTTTGGGGAGGCCTGCACCCACTATGGATAGTGAACAAATTTGGGAAGGGGGTTGGAAGGTAAAGGTAAAGCTTTTTTCCACTAATTCAGGTCCTGTACACCTACCTAGTGTGTTTTTCTTGGGAAGGGATAGGGGGTCTATTTTTTATATTGACCAACCTAGATCTTGCTTCAAATGTGGGTCTCGTTTACATCTTAGTTCGGCCTGTGATACTGCTAGATGTAGTCATTGTTTAGAGTACGGGCATTTGGCTTCGGCCTGCCTTAATCTATTTAAATGTAATCTGTGCGAGCAAACAGGTCATGCCTACAGATGCTGTCCCTGGGCCTCACAATCGAGATGATTGCCCCTCTCATGAGGGACTTATCAGTCAAGCCCAGCATGCATTAGCTAAGAAAGTAGCCACTGCTGCACCTATACCCACAGACACTGTCCAGGTTCCAGCCCCTGTAGCTTCGCTTATGGTTACTCCTCTTGTGACCACAGTTGTTGACTCTCCTCCCATACACCCTGAGGTAGGATTATATCCTACCAGCATCAATGTTACTGTTGTTACTCCTGTAGAAGGTCCAGAGGAACATATGCCCCTTCCCCCCCCCCGAAGTTCCCTTTAAGGTTGTTCAACCTAGAAAAAGGAATAGGTGTGGTAAAGCCATGTCTGAGTCCAAATCCCTCCTGAAAACTATGTCTCAGAGGGATCCTGTGAAGGTAGGGAATGTGTTTGCCCCTTTGGAGGAGGATACTGGTGGGGACTCTGGGGATGATGCTGATACCTCTTCTATTATTTCCACAACGGACACTGAAAGTCGGCCAGAGGATTCCATAGCCAAAAGGACTAGACATAGACAAGTGAGTAAACCCCCTTGAGCTTACTAAGGATTAGGGTTCCTTATGGGTTTGTTTATTTTTTATCCCTACTATGTCCTCCTTAACAATTTCCATATTAAATGTTAATGGGATTAAGGGTGAGAGGAAGCGTATTGGTTTTTTTTCACTTCTTAAAACTTTTAAATCAGATATTATTTGCTTACAAGATATCCATCTGAAGTCACATCAGGACCTCCAGCATGCCGCTAACTGCTGGCCTTTGGGTCCTTCATTTTGGTCTGTTGGGGAGGACACTTGTGATGGGTTGGGTATTCTTTTTTCTAGTTCTGCTTTCTCAGTTTCTAGATTAGTTGACATACACCCTGGGAGGGCCATGTGTTTAGATGTCTCTTTTTGTTCAGAACGCTTTCGGGTTGTCACAGTCTATGCTCCACAAACTAAAGCACAATGGATATCTCTTTTTAAGGAAGTGCAACCTTTTTTGCATACCTCCCAGATGGTAATATGGTTAGGTGACTTTAATTGTGGTTTATCTACAGCAGATAGAGGACTTCACACTGCTAAGCTATTTTGTGATTCTATTGCTTTAAAAAATATTGTTTCTACAGCACACATGTTAGATGCCTACAGGGTATTATATCCTACAGGGGGTTATACTTATTTTCGGGGGGTCCTTCGGACAAGGATAGATTTTGTTTTTTTATCAGTGGTTTTACAGGTTGTGCAGGCTTTTACTAGGCCTATAGAATTTTCTGACCATACAGTCCTTACGGTTTCTGTTTCTAGGGCTGGGGCCCCCTGATGTAAAAAAAATAGCTGGAGATTGAATGAGTCATTATTAGAGGATCCTCTTATTAAACAGTTGTGGTTGAGGGACTGGGCCACTAGGTTTTCAGTTTTAGAATGTTATGACTCCATCTTGGACTGATGGGATGATTCCAAATTGAGTTGGAAGAAATTTTCTCAACGTCAGGCTCATGTTATATCCAATAAAGAATATATGGGATATCTGAAGTTGAGACATCAACTACAACACCTTATCTCTCTGACTGAAACCACTACACAAGACTATAGTAAGATTATTGCCACAGTAAAGAAACAAATGGTAGCTTTGCAGTATAATCGGGGTAGGTCTTTAGACCAGGAATTAAGGTTCGGAACACATATGTCCAAACAATCTTTGGACCCTTTTAGGGAAGGTAAGAAAAGGATAGACTGTAGACTTATTTCCACCCTGACTGATGTATATGGACACATTGTGAGTGATCCACACCAGCTTTTGGATGTTGTGGAAACCTATATGACTACAAACCTGGCTCCTGACCCTATTTTGGAAGACGGTGTTATTAATCAGACCTTGGATGATTTACAGTTGCCTACTTTATCTACGGCACACAAGCATGCTCTAGCAGCTGATGCTACTTTAGCTGAAGTTACTACCACTGTTCATGAGTTAGCCTCTCAGTCTGCCCTGGGCACGGATGGTCTTAGTGCAGGCTTTTATAAAATCTTCATACAGACTCTTGGACCTGTTTTGGTGGTTCTTCTGAATTATATCTTGCATTCTAGTAATTATGCTCCCTCTATGACTGAGGCCATCTTACTTCTAATCTATAAAAAAGGTGACAAAACTGATCTTGGAAATTGGCCTCCTCTTAGTATCCTGAATTCTGATCTAAAAATACTTAGTAAAATTCTACTGGCTAGGCTTTCTGCGGTTACCCCACAGCTTCTTCATCCAGCACAGACCTGTGCTGTTCAGGGAAGAAAACAGCAGGATAACCTTATTTACTTAAGAGAGTTTTTTTGTAGGGGGGACGTTGGACAGTTACAGGGGTTTGTTTTTGGTTTAGATCAAGTGAAGGCCTTTGATCGGGTCGCTCATAAATTTTTATTTTTGGTATTAAAAGGCTTTGGGTTCCCTGATGCATTTATTTCTTGGCTATCGGCAATGTATAAGGGAGCTGTTATTATCCCTAATGTAAATGGATGGTTGGGAAATAAATTGGCTATTACTAAAGGGGTACAACAGGGATGCCCACTGAGTCCTGCTCTTTATGCCTTTACAATTGATATTTTCATTAGACTATTACAATCTAATACTGCTCTGAGGGGCCTTGATGTGTTTCCCTCCCTGCCACAAAAGGTGCTGGCCTATGCGTATGATTTGGTGTTGCCTTTACCCCCTCACTTTTCTGTTTCTGCCCTGCAAGAATCTATTCACCTTTTTTGAGCATTTCTGGTTCTAAGATTAACTATAGTAAAAGTACTGGGGTTGTTATTGGATCCACCCCTTTGCCAGCTAATGGGGTTATAGCAGGGATCCCTGTTTCTAGAGAACCTATTAAAATTTTAGGGGTACTATTTGGACCCGGTGATATGGCAAGTTGTAATTGGGATATGGCTTTGACTAGGGGAACTCAGTTAGCGGGAGATTGGAAAGGACAGCAACTCTCTAAGAAAAAAAGGGTAATGTTGATTAAAACTATCCTTATCCCTATATTTTTATATATTAGTTATATCTTTCTACCTCCATCTTGTGTTTGGACACAGCTCTTTAGTGGGTTTTTTTCAGGCGTTTTGGGGGTCTCGTCGGAACCCTCTTAAGCGGGAATTAACCTATCTTCCAACTGCAGAAGGAGGAGTTTCTATGCTCCATCCTATTGCTTTCTTTTATAGTATATTTGTTATGTATAATTTAGGGAAGGTTTTAAAACCTGGGTCTGTTATTTGGAGACCTTTTGTGGAACACTGGTTCAATTTATGTAGGCCCAGTTGGCAAGATCAGCAACCTAGACTATTGTCTAGACTACCTGATTTACCTTTTTATATGCAGGAATGTATAAAGCAACTTATTAAGTGGAATATTACCCCACATCATCTTCTGACTTATGATAGGAAAAAGGTGTATAGGCACATTCTATTAACAGAATGCACCATTGAGGTTGTTTTCCCTGATTGCCCACAGGATAGGCAGGTGGTTATTCTAAAATTTCTTATGAATAAACATATTCCATCTTATGCCTGGGATTGTTTATGGCTTTGTAATTATGGAAAATTAGAGGTTAAGGGGAATAGTAAACACAAACAATTGTCTGAAAGGTATTGTCCTCGATCTGCTTGTGTTCAATTGTTGGAAACCCAATGTCATTTATTTTTAGAATGTTCCTATATAAAACCATTTTGGAGTTTATTGGCTGACTATTGGAAGGAGCCTGGGTTTAGGAATATTGATTATCCTACTATTTCGTTTGGTCCTTTTCCAAATACCTTTGCAAACTATAACAGTGATACCCTTTATGTTATTTTTTGCATTTTGCGTTTTTATATTTGGCAATCTAGGTGTCTTTGGATCCTGCAGCAGAAGCATGTTTCACGTGAAGAATTGCTTGCCAATGTTGGTAAAGCATTAAAAAGACTAGTGAACTATGACCTTACTCATGTCTCCTTGGAACAATCTACAAGTTATTGGATTAATTGTATTGCATGGACTGAGTGATTGTTTTGATTATTTTTCTTTTCTGCTTGTTTTTGTGACGTTTATTCCTGATTCCTGTTTGATTATTCTTGTTTTTTTTTCTGTATTGAAGTCCATTTCTCAATAAAATTCCCCTACTCTTTTCGAGAAGTGCCATGGGATCTTTAACATCCACCTGAACTACCACCAATCCAGGCAGATGGGACCTCAGTTTAACGTCTCATCTGAAAGACGGCACCTCAGAAGTGCAGCACCCCTCTCATGCTGCACTACAGTGTCAGTACTGCGATATTAACCCAAGTGCCAGATGTGGGAACTGAACCCACAGCCCTCTGATCTCCCGGGCTCAGAGGCGAGTGTGCTACCTACTGAACCACTGACACTAATATTTGTTGACAAATGTAACATGTTGAATAATATTTTCACTCCAGATTTTCAAAATTGGCATTTTTCTACACCTCCTTATGAACAGTACAGCTGTCATTTCACATATCCTGGCTGAAACGTGTGTTTGCACGTCCAGCGCAGAATTG
Organism: Neoceratodus forsteri; assembly: GCA_016271365.2. NCBI lineage: Eukaryota > Metazoa > Chordata > Ceratodontiformes > Ceratodontidae > Neoceratodus > Neoceratodus forsteri. The sequence continues at coordinate 1,777,279,603 of CM057456.1, read as the reverse complement.
CACAGTCGCTGTGTGAAATCAGTTTCCGGGACAGTTTGAGGAAATGACAGTGACACTGTTCATGAGCAGAGGTCCTAAAATGCATATGTTGAAAATTTGGTGCCGAAAGTCCATAAAATGAATGGGTTGCAATTGTACGTTTCGCAGTTTCCACACACCCTTGTAACTTCGCAAATTTGCAATATTTTCATGCCCGATTTTCAACAGTGGCATTTTTACACATCTCCTTATCAACAGTACAGCTGTCATTTTTCACAGCATGCTCAAAATGCGTTTCCACAGCTGTGGCGCACAATGGCGTGGTCGCTGTGGGAAATCACCTTTTGGGACACATTAACAAAATCACAGCACCACTGTTCATGAGGGGAGGTCCCAAAATACCTATGTTGAAAATGTGGCTAAAAAACTCCCACAAATAATTTGGTTACAGATGTGTATTGTGCAGTTTATATGCATGCTCATGACTTCACCAATTTTTAATTTTTTCACTCCAGATTTTCAATGTTGCCATTTTTTTACGCCTCCTCATAAACAATACAGTTGTCATGTTCCACATTCCTGTCCAAAATGTGATTTCATCCCTGTGTCACCAAATGGCATAGCTGCTGTGCAAAACCACTTTTCAGCTTACAAACTGACTGTGCCGCTCTTCATGAGGTGGGGTCACAAAAAGTCCATGTTGAAAATTTGGAGTGAAAACACCAACACACGACTACGGTGTTACAGTTTCCAACTGTGGCAACCCACCCTGTACAGACTGACAGGCATCAGGGGTGTGACTTGAGATCATTGGCTGTAATGCTCACACCATTCCACCCCCACCCCACCCTGCAGCCAGTGACAGGCATTGTGGTGTGCCTTGCAGTGTTCGACCACAAAGTTCACTCCATTCTCCTATACTGCACCCACCTCAGCGTATTTCCTTATGGAATGGGGTAAGTGTAATGCCCAAAGACCCCAAAGTACACCACGACACTTGTCTACAGGGTAGGGTGAGGTACAATGGCATGAGCGTAATAGCTGACGACCAAAAGGCACACCCCCAGTGCCTGTCGGTCTCTACAGGGTGGGGGTGGGGTTGGCGTCACTTCAATACTTCACTGCTGTTCCCATTATGCGTCTCTAACTCGGGCACTACCAATGCCAGTGCCAGCGAGACAACATTTGGCATTGAGAAATGCTTGTTATTTTACTGAGTGTGTATATATATATATATATATATATATATATAGAGAGAGAGAGAGAGAGAGAGAGAAAGAAAAGCAACTCAGACAGGTAGACAAAAAAAAATCAGAAGAGACTATACAAAAAGGGAACACCACTGTCTGACAGAGCAAAGCACTTTGAAACAAAAACTGCAGTGCTAAACTGAGGCATACAGAAGCACCACCCCAACCGATAGCAGCATCACCAAGAAAGAAAGCCAGATAAAACATTCAATGAACTTATCAAAAGTCACCAAAGCAACCAAAATAAACATATCCTCAGATGCACAACACAGAGAAGATTATTTCTGATTAATAGGCTTTGAGGAATATTGCTTTGATAGCAAGACATCAGTGGACAGATATTCAAAAACTTTGCCCAGTGGGCAAAGTGATTGTGCCCTGTTTGCCTGGGGTTTGCAACCATGGCCGGGATTCACAAAGGGAGTGCAAATGGGTTCATAATTTTGCACTGCACTTCCCAGCTGTGCTGGTGTGCAATGGAGCTATTCACAGCTGGATAGCCCGGTGGGCTATCCAACTGTGAATAGGGGTTGCGGGGGCAGTGCTAACCCAGGAAAAGCAGTGGAATACCTAGTAGCTCTTCCCACATAGCCAGTCAGGAAAATGACCCCACAGCCAATAGCACTCAGGCATTAAAGTGCTATTCACCAGTGGAGGCATGCAAGGCGCTAGTGGTCATTAGCATGCCAATTATGGGCTCATTTGCATACCATTAGTGTGGCAGTGCACGCCCTCCACCACCAGCCCAAGCCCCATGCAGCCACATACCCCTCATAGTGTAGTGCTGCCCCCTCAATCCGATCGCGGACCCGATGGTAGAAAAAATCTATTTCCATAGTGTAGGGTCCTACCCCAAATTCCTGATTGCCTGATAACCCACCCGTTATTAAAATAAAAACTTGTCCATAGAGTGGTGGTCCTTCTCCATCCTCGATTGCGGATTACCCACCGAAATAAAATAATAACTTTTCCATAAGTAGTGGTCCCTCCCTGTTCCTGATCTTTTAGTACCCACCCGGTAATAAAAAAGAAGGTTTTCCATATGTAGTGAATTTTCTTGTCTTATATACTTATTATTTACCTGTTATTAAAGTGTTCTCGAGGTGGTCTCCTCCAATATTTGACTTTACTTGTTACATATACACCCTCCTGCTAGCCCAGCATGGTTAATTTCGGGAAGGCCCATATTCCAGGCGCCTTGTTTGACTGTCAGTACAGCTAGAGGTTATAGTCTGGCTGACACCGTCACCACTGGGCTTGTAGTGCTCCTGTGGCCTGTCATTGACTGTTCAGTCAGTGGGCAGCAATGGAGGTGTGAGGAGGGCTGTGCTGCTCGCTGTCTGGCGGCCATGCTGGGGTGGGGGAGTGGGGTGGTATGTGCTTAACAGAGTGAGTGGGGGGTTGGGGGGATCACTACACTGTGGAAACAATTTTATTTTAATAACAGGTGGGTAATCGGGTGATCAGGGATGGGGAGGGACCATTACTCTGTGAAAGAATTATTTTAATAATGGTTGGGTACTCGGGCAATCTGGGATGGGAAGGAACCACTACTGTATGGAAAAATTATTTTATTATTACTGGGTGGGTAATTGGGTGATTGGGGACTGGGAAGGGGGGGTTGCATAACCTCTGCCAACCACTAGGGTTGCATGGATTACTGCCAGTTTTTTTTGGGTGGTAATTTGCTCCATGCAAGGACCTTCACAAAGGCCCTTGCATGAAGCAAATTCTTTCTGAATGGGATTGTGGGAATATGCAGGTCCCTGCCTACTCATTTGAATTGCGGCCCCCCAACTACTTTGCCAGGGTGCGAATGTAGTTTGTGGGGGCAAACTGGGCTTTGTCAGCACCAGCTATTCACAAAGCTGGGTTTGTGTCTGGGTAAAGCTTTGTGAATCCTGCCCCATGTGTAAAACTCAAAGGGAGCTTTTGTTTGCACTAACAGGGTTAGCACACGCAAAAAATCACAATATATGTGGTGGGCAAAGGGAGTGGCGGGGACAGGAATATCAGCACAGCACAATATTCAGTGCATTTGTGCTGCATAAAGGGGTTAGGCATAGGCTACTTTGCACAACGCAAATACCACCAGTCAAAACCCCAGTTTACTCTGGGCAACTAGTGGCTTACAGAACCACTGCAACCAACGAGTAAGTTGGCAGTTGGGGAGCACATGTGCCCCCTGGTGTCTAGTGGCACCTCTGTCCACTGATTGCCATCCCTGGTGCAGTACAAAATGTTCCTGGTGTCTGGTGGCCTCCCATTCTCTGATTGCCATCCTTGGTACACTACAACCCTTTCCCTAGTGTCTAGTGGTCCCTCCGCCCTCCGATCACCAACATCACTGTAAGTTCCAATATTCCTGGTGTCTAGTGGTCCCCCCACCTTTTGATCACCATCCCTGTTGTAAGTTACAATGTCACTGGTGCCTAGTAGTCCCCCCTTCAACCACCAGCCCTGATGTAAGTTCCAATAACTCTGGTGCCTAGTGTTCCCCCTGCCTTCTGATCACCAACTATGTTGTAGGTTCCAATATCTCTGGTGCCTAGTGTTCCCTCCCACCCTCCAATTGCCAACCCCATTGTAAGTTCCATTATCCTTGGTGCCTAGTGGTCCCCACCACCCTCTGATCACCAACCCTGTAGATGACAGTGCATTCCTTGGCATCTAGTGGCCTACCTGCACCATGGGCACCAACAAACCCACCCTGCCAACCCCTTTTTTACCTTAAGTGACAGTGCCATGGATCTCATATGGCAACCAGCACAGCCCTCCGCCATAAGGAAAGACAGGGAGCACATGTCCAATGCACTGTACAGGATGCACATCCTCTGTGTTTTACAGGCAGCATGGCCTGTGTACTGTGCAGGGAGCACATGACCTGTGTACTGTACAGGGAGCGCACAGCTGTACAGTACACAGGCCATGCTCCCTGTACAATAGATGGGATACACACCCTGTAGAGTACATTGGATGTGTGCTCCCTGTCTTTCCATATGGTGGCCGACCAAGGAGGTGAGAGGAGGGCTCTGCCAGTCACTGTATGGGATCTGCGGCACCAGTGCTTAAGGTAAGGAGGGGGTTGGCAGGGTGGGTTTGTTGGTGCCTACGGTGAGAGGGGGGCACTAGATGCCAGGGACTGCATTCTTATCTACAGAGCTGGTGATTGGAGGGTGGGGGGGGGACCACTAGGCTCCAGGGATATTGACACTTACAATGCAGATGGCAATTTGGTGGGGGGACTACTAGGCACCAGAGATACTGGAACTTGCAATAGGTTAGTGATTGGAGTGTGGGGAGGATGACTAGGCACCAGGGATATTGGAACTTACAATGGGGCTGACAATTGGACGGTGGGGGGACCACTAGGCACCAGAGATATTGGAATTTACAATGGCAATGGTGATTGGAGGGCAGGGGGACCACTAGATACCAGGGATATTGGAACTTACAACAGTGCTGGTGGTTGGAGGGTGGGGGGGCTGCTAGGCACCAGGGATATTGGAACTTACAATGGGGCTGAAGATTGGAGGGTGGGGGACCACTAGGCATCAGGGATATTGAAATTTACAATGGTGATGGTGATCAGAGGGTGAGGGGACCACTAGACACCAGGGATATTGGAACTTACAATGGGGATGGCGATTGGCCACAGATACATCCCTGCACCGCGTCAAAGTGGCACTAAACAAAGCATGTTGGCTCATAACTGGATCCGCACGGCTGACTCACACCTGCGACCTGTACACTCAGGCTAATTGGCTCCAGTTCAAAGGCAGACTTATGTACTAAACATATCTGTTAGCAAAGAAAATAAACCTTGGAATGATGCCTCTGGGTGTTCAAATGCTTCTCTTCCCCTACGACAACCTTCGCTGCACTAGAATCTTTAAAAGCCAGATCTTCAAAATTCCCCGCTGTCTTACTTCTTTAGGTCAAAGGTCATTCACTCACTGAGCCCCGCTCTGGTTCAATTCTCTTCACACCAACATATCCTCTGCACCCACACTGGGCTCTTTTAAATGTAAGCTTAGACAACATATAGTTACAAATGCCAGCTATGATTGCTTCCAGTAATTCAGCTCACATTGTGTAGCCCAGTTCTTAAACCCACCTTACCACTTGACTGCCCTGGGCCCCTTGACCTAAACAATTCCTTCATCTGTTCTTCCCCCACCATCCCCTCTCTCCCACTGCATGCCCTCCCACTTCCTGCTCGTTACCTCAACCTCACCTCCTCCTCCTATTGACTAGGCCTTCTGGGCTGATCCTTCTTTTCCCCTGGTAATTAGCTTCATTTCTAATTGTCCACCCATCGATGAGTGCCTCTAATGCTGTTCTCCTCCCCTGGCACACCAGACTTTGTTTGTCTCTTTTGTCTCTCAAGTACTATTAATGCATTTTTGCTATAAGGCATACATTGTACGATGCCTCATGTGTTTTGATTTTCTTAATCTTGTTCACATTGATTAGATAGTCACACAGCTAGCTAGCTAGCTAGATAGAGATGTTTTTATTTATGAAGCACCCAATTCCTGAGACTCCGAGTGCTGTACAATAAAATCACAAAACACACATAATAAAATCAGTATAAATACAGAATTTCATTCTGTCTATCAACAAACTAACGTTATAAAAGCCAGTTCGAACAGTTAGGAACTATTTACCTTTGCACTTAGCTTGACTTATCAGGTATTTTGCCTTCTGCTTCTAGCATACCTTGATTGTTGCTCTTGCATAATTTGTAATTTTTTTTTTTGCTCCTGCTTATTCTGTAAACATGTCATCCACTGTAATTACTGTGACCTGGTTTTCTGTTTTGTATTCAGATCTTTTGTCCATTGTTATGTGTTCATCTTGTAACCCCCGAGTCGGGTCTGAAAGTAGTCACCCTTGTGTCTCGTGCCCCTACCCAGTCAACAAAAACAAAATAAATAAAAATAAATATGTTTTCAATCCTCTTTTAAAGACTTACACCGAGGGGGCCCCCTTTAGATAGTCAGGCAAGGAGTTCCACAGGGCTGGTGCGGCTACTGCAAATGCTCTACTTACTGAGTGCCGCAACCTATCCTTGGGAACACCCAGGAGGCCCCCCTCAGTGGAACGGAGCATCTGGGCCGGATGGTAAGGGTCAAGGAGATCTTGAAGACAGGCAGGACCCCATCATGCAGGGTCTTAAAGGTAAGGAGCCCTATTGTGAAGACAATCCTTCATCTAACCGGCAACCAGTGCAGTCTGTGGAGAATTGGAGTAACATGCTCACACCTCCTTATCCTAGTCAAATGTTTTGCCGCCGCATTCTGCACCAGTTGCAGTCTGCAGAGGCTGCCTCCAGATAACCCAAGATACAGAGCATTACAGTAATCCATCCTGGAAGTTACGTAAGCATGCACCAGCATGGACAGATCCTCAGGAGAGATCAGGACTCAGATTCAGGCAATGTTCCTGAGATGATAAAAAACACTTTTGACAATGGCCAACACCTGATCATCAAGTGTCAGGCCATCATCCAGGATCACACCCAAATCTGTCACCTGTCTAGAAGGGACAAGAGGAATGACCCCCAATACTAGATTAGAGGACAACCTCCCATCCCCACCTCCTCCATGATGACCCGGCTCCACCATCAGTACCTCAGTTTTGAGTCATCCATGACTGGATTTCCTCGAGGGAGCTGTTAAATACGGAGTCCGACACCTGGACATCAGGTGCACAGGACAAGTACAGTTGGGTATGGTCTGAACAGCAGTGAAAACCCAACCTGTACCATCTGATAATGTCCCCCAATGGCGGCATGTACACCATGAACAGTAAGGGTGACAAGACCGACCCCTGTGGCACTCCACAGTTCAGAAACTTTGGGCTAGATGAGATTAGTCCCATTTTCACTCTCTGCACTCTGTCCATCAGGTATGACCTGAACCAGCTGATGACATTGCTGGACAGGCCACACCAGAACCATAGGCAGTCAAGCAGCACCTCATGGTCCACAGTGTCAAATGCCACAGAGAGGTCCAGGAGAACCAAGATGGTATGAGCGTTCCTGTTCCTCACCATCAGGAGATAATTAAGCACCCTTACCAGGGCAGTCTCCATACTTTGCCCTGACTGGAACCCAGACTGGAAAGGCTCCTAGGTAGACAAAGATGCAAGGTGTGTCTCAATCTGAACGGCCACCACTTTCTCTATAACCTTCCCTAAGAATTGGAGGTTTGAGACCAGCCTGTAGTTTGCTGAGGCAGTCCGGATCCAAAGAGGGCATCTTTAAAAGGGGCCTAACCAGAGTCTCTTTCAATGACACTGGGAAGACCCCACTCCTCAATGAATTCCAGACAACCTCAGCAACCACAGGTCCTAGCAGGTCTGGCCACCTTTAAGTACATGAAAGGAATAAACAAGACAGGTACAGAGGGGCTGTTCAAAGTAAGGGAGGGGAGGGACACCAGGGGCCATGAGATGAGACTGGAGGGAGGAAGGTTCAGGAGAGAGATGAGGAGACACTTTTTTATAGAGATGGTGGGGTCTGGGTGGAATGCATTACCTGCAGAAGTGGTATCCAGTAGAACAGTGGACTGCTTCAAAAGGGGATGGGACAGGACAAGGGGGAGGGTCAATGAAGGGGAAGGGTGGAAGGGAGGGGCAGCTGTAGAATAAGGGGTGCTAGCTGCACATTCGAGCAGACTTGATAGACTTCTAGGCCTTTATCTGCTGGCAAATTTCGTATGTTCGTATGTTTGTATGTCCAAACATCCACAAGGCGGGTCAGACCTGGGTCCAGATCACAATGTGTAGGCCACAGCTTTGAGAGTATCCCCAACACCTTCTCAACCTCAACTAGCTCAAACTCATCCTAGAAAGGAGGAGTGTTTCAATACAACTCAGGCTGGACACTGCATCCCTTTCAAGAGATACTCGAGGAGACCTCAGACCTGTTAGAGGACACCTTGTCAGTGAAGAACAGAGCCAACTCCTCGCACCAAAGTGCTAGAATCTGCTCCTCCTGCACGGAGACAGACAGAATGTAAAAGTCTGTCTACCATATAGAAGAGCTGAGCTAGTCTGCTCCTCACTGCAACAATCTCCCTAGACAGATACTCCACCTTCTTTTGGGAGATTGCCCCAATAGTCAGTGTAATGTGACCTCAGGGCCAATTTGTCCACCATCTGGCCAGCTGTCCTCCAGCATCTCTCTAACCTCCATCCCTTAGTCTTTAAACTCTGGAGTTCCTCATCATACAAGGGGGAATCTCCGGAGAGTAGGCAAGGGGTGGGCACGAATGGGTGCGATTGAGTCAAAGGCCACAGTCACAGACCCATTATAGGCCATCACTGCTTCCTACAGCCCAATTGCACAAGTTGCCCCAACTCTTGATGGGTTCAGTATTGCTAACAGTCCCATAGAGGAAAATCCTTTTAACGGGTGGTACTGGGCCATCTCCACAGGGGCTGGACCACTGGGGGGGACGCTAAACTAGAACCCCACAGAGCTGTGATCTGACCAAAACACAAGATCAACATGGAGGTCAATAATATTTAGACCAATTGAAAAAACTAAGTTCAATGTGTAGCCACCCGAGTGTGTTACTGATGTTACAGGTTGTGTCAGGTCCAAGGCCTCCATGCTCTTCAGGAGGTCACTTCCAAATTTTGAGAGCCCATCATTGACCCATGCATCAAAGTCCCCCAGGATCAACCACCTGGGGGACTCCAGCACCAGGCCGGTGATGAGCTCCTCGACCTCCCTCAAAAAATCCCCACCCACTCCCGGGGGACAGTAGAGCAGGAGAACCCTGAAACCCACACCCATGCCTCCCCAGGTGGCCACACATTCAAAAGACCATGTAAGACCTATGTTTAGCACCATGATGTTCAGGTTAGAGTTAAAACAAATGGCCACCCTCCCCACCCCTATGATCCTCTCTTGGGGTGTGTATCACAGAGTACCTGGCTGCCTCCAAAATGGGAGCAGCATTTTGATCCAGCCATTTCCTCTGTGATGCAGGCCAGGTTGACCAAGGATATCAAGTCCGCCATAATGGCAGTCTTGTTCCTCATTGACCTGGCATTGCATAACACAACCTAAGTAGGATGAGATGAGGAAGCTGGGCCCATCATCTGCCCACCCACTAAAGTGGAGCCCTTGGGTATGGGAACTAAACATAGCAACCCTCTTTCAAGTTCCTATTTCACCCCAGGGTGTCTCCTTGTCCTTACCACCCAAATCTCTGACACTCCGGCAGCCACTCGGGTGCAACTCCCTCTGGACCCCCTCTCCTGGCCATCCCCAAGGCCCTGCACCTCCTATAGGCCTCAGCCGGGAGCGATGGAAGTTCAAAGGGTCAGAGGTCACAGAGGAAGCCCCCTGAGTGGCCTTAGGGGTTTCTGTCCCAAACACATTTCTAACCAAGCCCCCCCCAAAAATTAATCAGTATCACCCCATCCCAAATAAAACCCTGAAATTTAAATACAACCCTCACAACCTTTAAAACCACCCACCCACCCAACAACAAATACTTCCATACTGACACACACACACTCCAAACACTCATCAACCACAAACTCAACTTGAAAACTAAAAACACAGTCCTCTATCATGCATAGTCCAAAAAAGTTCAAACAGTTTATTTTCCAGATGATGAAAAATAACAGTTTTCTACTCTCGGAGTCCACCAAGAAACTCCCCAGCTCTTTAAAGTATTAGAGATATTGAAAAAATATTAAACATTGAAGAATATTGAAAAATGTTGGAGGGTGAGCTCTCACCAACACCCTCTCAGTTTATCCCAACTATCGTGGCCCTCTCACTGCCACCACTGTTCTATTCGAACGTGACTTTAAACAGAAAATTGAGGCTCTCTCACAGCCCCACCAAGTTGATTTCAACCAACTCTAAGTATTAAAGATTAATTGTTCATATGTTAGCTACCTGTTTGTAAAGTTATGTTCTCAGCTTGTTTAACCACTTGATGTAGAACCTATGTAAAGAGCTTTGTGCTAAAAGGTGTTTAATCTGAGAAGTCAATAAAATAAATAAATCTGCAATATACTTTAGTAGCAGTATTCGGCAGAGTGCTTGTCTTTGTATTGTAGTACGTTGTGCCTCTCTTTTTCCCTGTTCTCTATCATATTACCTTAATATGCTCCTCCCGACCCCCAAACACAATGCATTCCACTACTTGTTGGCTTTGAACAGCCACTGTGTGTGGCTTTCAAGGTGTGTGGCTTGAGCGAGTATGTTCTTGAAAGCCACTGTACTTGCAGACTGAGCAGCTTTCCGATCATACCACTTTCTATAGTCTGGGTGGTTGAGTCAGACAAACATTTTTTAAGTGTTTTGAAAGATACATTACAGGATTTGGGATAATTTCATAGATTACCAATATTGTGCAAAATATGGAGGGTGGGGTGGGGGATGGCGGCTTGGACAGTAAGGAGTGAAACAACTTGTGGGGAATCTAGAGGGGGCAGGAAAATGAGTGTCACAGATCTGGTGATAGCCCCTGAAATCAGCATCCAAGGATCAGTGGTCTGCCGAAGAAAAAAAGTGCAGAAGGTTAGTTAAAGCTGCAAAACAATTATTTTGCTTCTGGTGTGTTTTTTAGGTGTGGGGTGGTGATGTGTATTTATTGAAAAGTGTTTTGAATTGTTTTTCATGGGTTAGTACAAGTGATGGCTATTGCTGGTGTGATGCAATATAAAGGGTTTGGCAAGCTCAACCCATCACATTTACAATGCATCTTTGTAAAATGTATGGGGGTGCACCTGGTGTGTGACAAAACAAAAGCATATAATTAAGGTACCAGTGCTCTTCTCCTTCCCCCACACACACTCTGCTGCTTTAAAGCCTGCAATTTTTTCAAATAACTCCAATGTTCTTACTTGTTATAAATTGTTAGAGAGGTTCTTAGCCTCATCATCCAGCTGAATTATGATCAAGCCTGACTAGCACAACAAGGTGACCACCTCATCGGTCAGGAAAATGCATCAAATTTTACCTTACCATTCTTAGCAGAGGTTCCCCTGCTTTCTCTCTGTCTTATTGGGAAACCACTCTGTGACTTTATTGTTTATCAAGTGTTCTCTGGCCAATAAGAGTCTCACAGGTGATTACTGGGGATCTCACCAGTTAGGAGAAGGCCAAAATTCTCCCACATGCAAGTCAGTATAAAGGGTTTGACAAGCTCAACCAATCACATTTAAAATGCACTTTTGTACAATTTATGAGGATGCACCTGGTGTGTGACCAAACAAAAGCATATAATTAAGGTACCAGTGCCCCCCCCACTTAGTTGCTTTAAAGCCAGCATTTTTTTTCAAATAACTCCAGTATTCTTTCTTGTTTTAAATTGTTAGAAGGGTTCTTAGTCTCATCATCCAGCTGAATTATGATCAGGCCTGACCACCACAACAAGGTGACCACCTCATCAGTCAGGAAAACACATCACATTTACCTTGTCATTCTGAGCTGGGGTTCCCCTGCTTTTTCTAACAACTTAAAACAAGTAAGAATACTGGAGTTATATGAGAACAATTGCAGGCTTTAAAACAGCTGAGTTGGGGGGGCACTGAAACCTTAATTATATGCTTTTGTTTGGTCACACACCAGGTGCACCCCCATAAATTTTACAAAGATGCATTGTAAATGTGATGGGTTGAGCTTGCCAAACCCTTTATATTGAATTGCATGTGGGAGAATTGTGGTCTTCTCCTAACTGGCGAGCTCCCTAGTAATCACCTGTGAGTCTCTTATTGTCCAGAGCATACTACATAAGCAAGAAAGCCAGAGAGTGGTTTCCCCATAAGACAGAAAGAAAGCAGGGAACCTCAGCTCAGAATTGCAAGATAAAATGTGATGCTTTTTCCTGACTGATGAGGTGGTCACCTTGTTCTGGTGGTCAGGCTTGATTATATTTTTGCTGGATGATGAGGCTAAGAACCCCTCTAACAATTTAAAACAAGTAAGAATACTGGAGTTATTTGAAAACATTGCAGGCTTTAAAGCAGCTGAGTTGGGGGGAGCACTGGTACCTTAATTATATGCTACTGCTGGTGTGTACTTGATCAACATGGCTGCCATAAATGTTTTTTTCCCCCAAAAAGTTACTGGCAGGCATGGATATGTGGGTTGTGCTGCATCCAGCTTGCCCAAGAAAGTGCCACCTTTATGGTTGTTGTCCTATAAGGACATGAGTTCTAGCTAATCAAGATGCAGAAACCTCTCTACCCCTTTTATAAAATAAATTACAACTTTGCATTTCTCTAGGACCATAAAGTGGTCTTTACTTAGTTTTTGATATTTCACTTTGAAATTCCATGCATTAGTTTCTTTTGAAGTGTGCATGTTTGAAAGTATTTACTGCATCACGTTTGCCTCCTTCTGAAATGCTCTCAACTGAACAAACCTGCTACTACAGTGTAGTAAAAAAAATGCTCTGAACTTTGGAGCCCCATTCTTTGTTACAAAGAACTGTAGCAAAATTGTTTAATTGAAGATTTTGTGCCAGTCCCTTGAGTGCACCCCCAAGCAATTCTCAAATGGGGCAGCACACCTTTCTTGCATGGTCAAAAATGTGTCTGCAACCATGCAGGAAAGGAGGAGGGGTGTTATCCAAATAGCATGCATCATTCACAAATAATAGCAATCCTCACAATTGTGCTTACAAATGTAGGAATCTTCTCTGGCTGTAGAACTGTTGCAGGCAATAGGGGAGGCACTAAATTGCAAGAGAAATCATCAGAGCACACAGGGTCAGGATCATTCCCACTGTGGACCATCATAGCATGCATGTGAGTGAATGGGGACAGAGAGGTGTTCCATTAACTGCCAGAAACTTCAACTATGCTAGAGAGTGGGTTGGTGGCCACTGGACAAATAGAAGTGAGAGAAGAGGTCCACAGCAATTAGGCCCACAAGTGGGCAAGAAAGTCTAGGTCAGGTGGGTGGATTGGACATTTGCATGAAACAGAGTTCAGTCGCTTGGTTTTCATCTTTTGTGGCTGTTTGACTGCAAGTGATATCATGGTCCGGCTCTTAGGCACACGTGACACATGCAGTGTCCTCCAGGGAAGGAGGGGGAGGGACTTGATCTACACTGCATTATAGCCACCTGGGTCACCACTGGTGGTGGTGTAACTGGGGAGGATGCACTGTGTGGGCAGGGAGAGGAGAGTACATGATGCATGCATTAGGTGGGTATCTCTGTCCCTGCAACTTGGCACCAGCTATTTTTCCCCACCTGCTGAAGCACTTAAGGCAGGGCCCATACCTGGGTTGGGGGGGTAAGAGAAAGGGACGTCTGAGATGTAGCTGGATGTGGTGTCTCAGGTTCTAGAGAGTGTAAAAGACTGGGAGGGAAGGCACTGGCAGGTAAGATGAAAGTGTTCAGATAGGTTGTGCCCAGTCTGGAAGAAAAACAGAGTTCACAAGTTCATAAAAAAGAAAAGTCAGCCATAGCATATGAAAACTCATTGCCACAGACCCTATTTTCATTAAAATTAGTAAACAATGAAGTATGGGAAGAATGTATGTGTGTAATATACAAGTGAAATTTTGTGCACTTATAATATTTTGTCTATGTTGTTCCTGTAGTGTCGATGTTCTTTAAGACCACTTCGGTTAGCCGTACTCATGTAGCAGTTTGCTTCATTTCTTTCCTCTGTGTTCATCTGCTGTTTGGGGAATTTTCCTTATCTACAGTTTGATCTGTTTTTCATGATTAATCTGGCACAAAGGCTTTGCTTACAGCTGAGGGAACCACTGTCTACCTGTGTATTTGCAGAAACCATTTTTATTCCCTCAAAGGAGAACTGCACTAAATATGTAAGATATTTTTCTTACAGAAATCATGTTTCAAATATTGTTTCATATTCCATTGTTGTTACCTCTTTATTGGCCTTTTACTAGATTTCATGTAAATTCAACTTAATTTAAATGTAATGGTCATTTCTGATTTACATACTGATGATAAGGACTGTCTTAGAACTGTATGATGTCATTATTGGCTCCGTTCGGTCTTCTACTGTTATCACAAGGCATCCATGTTCTTCTTGTGAACTCTGGTTGAACAGGATATAAACTATGTCACACAGTTCTAAAATGGTACTGTCCATCAGTGTGTGATTCAGAAACACCCACTGGGTTTAACAAAAGGCCATAAAGATGGTGTACCATTAGCATTCAAACTGCTATTTAACAAGGAGCTTCTACATGAAACAACCTCTGGTCAGAGCTGATAGGGCTGCAGCCAAGGAATTTGGGGTAAAACTATTGTCAATTACCAAAGTTACAAGCCTGCATTTATATAAGTGTGCTGTTTTGTGATATTTATACTCCAAATTTTCAACATAGCCTTGTTATGACCCTGCCTCATGAAGACGAGCAGACAAAATGTTCAACTCCTGGCTTAAAGGTGATTTTGCCCAGGGACTGCAAAATCACCTTTCAGGATGCAAAAACACATTTGGGGCAGGAGCTGAAAAATTAGAGCTGTCACATTCATGAAATACTGTAAAGAAATGGCTATGCTGAAAATTTGGGGTGAAAATATTGAATATTACCGAACATATGAGCCTGTGTTTGCAAAAATCAACGTAGGCTCATAACTTTGTTGTTTTTTAATATTTTTATATGAAATTTCCAACATAGCCTTCTTATTACCCCATCTCATGAACAAGTGCAGAGAAAACTTTCAGCTCCTGGCCAAAAGGTGATTTTACGTAGGGACTGCAAAATCACCTTTCGTGATGTAAAAAAACATATTGGCCAGGATTTGAACAGTGACAGCTGTTACATTCATTTGGTGCTGTAAAAATATGGCTATGTTGTAAATTTGGGATAAAATATTGAAAAGTACCAAAGTTATGAGCCTGCATCCACAAAATTCAACGTAGGCTCATAACTTTGTTTTTCAATATTTTTGCACCAAATTTTCAACATAGCCTTTTTATGACTCCAGCTCATGAACAATGGCAGAGAAAATATTCATCTCCTGGCTGAAAGGTGATTTCATGCAGGGATCACAAAATCACCTTTTGGAACAGATCTGCCTAATGACAATTACATTGTTCATGAGGTGGGGCCCCAAAGAAGGCATGTTGAAAATGTGGGCCCAAAATATGTAAAAATGCATAAATTATGGCACTAAGTTCAAAACCCCATTGAAATATATTGAACTGCCTACCTGTGTCTTCAGTTCATGGTCTGGCTTTGAAGAGTGAAAACTTTTCGGCAGTCAGAGAGGATTATGGTGTTGGACCCGCAATGGGTAAGTAAGGGCTTGGGGGTGGGCACTGAGTGAGAGGATCAGGTGGGGGGTAAGGAGCTGCGGCAAAAGACATTGGTGGGCCTTTTTTTTTTTACAGGTGGGAAAAAAAAAAGGACTGAGACTCCTGATCACAACACTGGGGAGAGACCCCCAGTGTCACAGTTATGTTTCTGGGGACCGATTGCGATGGTGGACAAATTTTTTTTTTTACAGGTGGAAAAAGAAGGACCGAGGATCCCTGATCATGACACTGGGGGATTGGGCACCCCCAGTGTCACAGTTATGTTTCTGGAGGGTGGGGCGGTCGGTGCTGACTGAGGGGGAGGGTCTTGTGGTGGGAATTTCTATAATATAAAACTATAAATAAATAAAATAGGCAGTCATGGCGGAACACGGACCACTTTTCCATGACCAAGATGATCATTGCATGCTACCGCACATGTGCGACTGCTAGCGCATGTGCAGTAGAGTGTGGCGGGCATCTTGGACATGACAGAGGGTGCCATGTTCTGCTGTGGCCACCAGCACTGTGAAATAGTGCAGGGCTGCAGTCGGTAGTGACAGCATGGGCAGACTGCTTCATAGATGCACAGGTGACTGTGATGCAAGTCCAACATGTTGTTCATTCAGAAGGAATGCGGAGTCCTTTTTCTCATCGATCATAAAAGGTCTGCAGGGCTCCGCCCACTGCAGCCCTAAAAATAACCTATGGGTTCAGTGCATTTCTCCTTTAAGTTATGTCACCTAGCTCTGACAAAAATAATTATCCTTAAGGAGGTATGCTTGTAGGGAACTTCCAAAGAGATCTTTAAGGCTGAGGTACTAAACATTATCAGTAGTACATACTCAAAATGTAGAATTTGCAAATGTTTACTGGATTCTGAAAGCTGATTTTCATGACTATTTGCAAGCAATTTTTGTGTAATACTTAATATTGTCTTGGCCATTTGAGTTTCTTCTAAGAAACAACTTTGCCTTTCTTGCTTCTCTTAGGTTACTACATGGCAGCAGAACTGTCTGGCAACAGCCACAACACAGCTGTTATGGTAGTTGGGCTTCAACAATCGGACCCTTCTTGTGAGATGCATTTCTGGTATCATATGTGGGGATCAGGTAGACATATATTTTTTCACAGTCATATAATTTTAGCCAATATCTGTAATCTTTCATTTTTTCTAACAGCTTCCAGTAGCAAATGGATGGGTAAGAACTGACCATGAAAGATTTAAAGAGCCAGTACACTGCCTGAAATTACTATTAACTTTGAAAAGTAGCCAACTGTCACTTTTTATATCCAAAGTACTTTTTCTTTTACTTTTTGCTATTTAGATTTTTTTACCTGACGATCCTAGATGTGATGTGTCAAACAGTACTCTGCCTAGAGGCTGACATTTCTATCTCTAGTCCCCTTCAAATTTCATCAGCATTGTCACGTCATTGATTGTGACATCATAGTTGTTCAATAGCCAGTCACCTGCTACAAGATTTGTTACTTGTTATGTCACAATGAGTAAGGTCACAATATTGATGTACAGTATGAAGGGGAATGGAATTGGATAAAGTCAGTCTCCAGGTGAAGTATTTCTCTTCACGTCACATCTAATATTCTCAAATATAAAACTCTCTAATGAGCAAAAGTAAAAGGAAAAATATTTCAGGAAACAAAGTAACAACAGGTTCCATTTAAAAATTAATAAAATTTTATGTCTGTTTTTTTTCAGTCCCCCCACCTTTTAACATTTCTTTTGTCAATATAAATTTCACCTCTTGATCCTTTAAGAGGGTACCTATTGTGTTTGTGCTCAACATCATTCTTCCATGTGAAGGGCATTGCAGTACAAATACTGCTAAGAAGAAATCTACAAATACTACACTTTTTATAAATGCAAATATGACTGCTAAAATATTTATTTGTGTTAGACCAAGTAAAATGTTATGAGACTGTGACTGAGGTTGGTGTGTGGCACATGCACTGTAGGACTACTTTTGCCTGAAGCATAAATACATGTTTTATTGATAACTCCCATATCCGAGGCCTTGTGCAATCCTTGAGAACAAAAAGAAAGCTGAAATATAAAAAATATTCTGTATCGCTCCACGTAGTCAATGGAGAATAATTACATATGGGTAATGTTCTCCCCCACTGGGGTAGTGGAACAGCTCAAAGGCTGTTACCTCAGCATAGAACCCTGGGAACATGAACATTCCTGATAGCACAGTTACTGAGTTCAGCCTTAGCTGAGTAGCATGTATAGAGCAGAGCTTTTGGCAGTTTTGTATTTTCTGCTAAATATTCATTATTTTTTCTTCTTTGAATTGTACAATTCTCAGGCTGGTTGGGGCTCCCGGATGATAGGGAGCATTCCTAAATTTAGAAATTATGCTTATTAAGCAGTGGCTTTCTAATTGATTGTCCTGCTTGCTAACTTCCATTCTAGTACCTACTGTGCCTAAATGAGGATCACTTGACATTTCTAAGGTGTTTTTGTTATGGTTGTATTGATGGTATCCAGCCTTATGCCTCAGGTAAGCAATAGTATTCCTAATTTTGTGGAGGGTGGTGATTATTCATATTGGTGCCCATGCACGAGTGGGCAGAAAGTACGCTCCAAAGGTGCGTAACCCACCCATGTAGCACCACAGTCCCGGACGGGTGTAGGGTGCATGGTATTCACTATTGCATGCACCCGTGGGGCAGCTGTCTGTGGCCCCGCCCTCATGGTGTGCAGGACTACGCAGGTCAGCCAAGGTGGAGTAGTGGACCCATGCGGGCATCCAATAGGATGCCCATCCTGGGTCCCACAGTGGATCATCTATGCATGATGGCGTGGGTCCAGGTGTGTGAATGGCCAATGCAGGCACCCAAATCTGTGCGGCCATGCCCTATCAGCCAGCAGACCCCCTGGCCAAGCCCCAGGTACACCACAGCCACCCACTGCACTGCTGAATCACCCCCAACACTTGGCAGTCCCATCACCCTTGTAACAAAGCAACCCCCATCCCCAATGTGTACAAGCATCCCCCTGAACATATGTATGCATGGTCCCCGCTGTAAAGCAAAACAACCTCCCCCCCCCACACACACACACACAGGTGCCCTGGCCCAGTTCAACTACAGATCATCCCCCCACCACACACATCTGCCCTGTCCCCATTTTGTAACAGCACTCCCCTAACACATGTATGCCAGATCACTGGTTTTGAAAATCACCCCCAACACATGTATGCCCAGTCCCTGTATTGCCAAGCATACCCCCTTACCCACACATGTCTATCCCATCCCTGTTGTGTACAGAACCCCCCCCTGGCACACACATATGCCCAGTCTTCATTGTACAGCAACACAACACCCCCACACCTCAGGAAGCACCACTACCCACACAACCCTGACCCCTGAACCTGGTACCCCAGCAACTGCATTGGTGGCAAGTGGTCTCCCCACGCTCCCTCAGCACCAACAACCCCCACACCCCAACCCTCATAACTGTGTCTGTGCCGCAGCTCAGGATGGCCAGTGGTACATCCCTCTGCAAACCCCCTCAGCCACCAGACATCCAACTGATGCTGGGAGCACGTCACAGACATAGCAGCACTCTCCCAGCATCAGCTGGACAGCTGGTGGTTGAGGAGGTGTGCGGAGGGATGTGTCGCTGACCATCCTGAGCTGTGGCACCCACCAACTGGTTGGGGGGTTGGGGGTTGTCGGTGCCACAGGTGGATGGGGGACCACTGGCCACAAATGCTGTTGCTGGGGTACCAGGTTCAGGGATTGGGGTTGTGTGGCTGGGGCACCTCTATGTGTGTGTGTGTGTGGGGGGGTTGTACTGCTGGACAACGGGGATCGGGCATACATATGTGTGTGTGGGGGGTTACCTGCACACAAAAGGTCCCTACTGCCATAACCTGCTCACACTTACACCCCCCTGTGGCCAGCACTATGTGCCTTTGTGAATGGTACGTAGTGCAGGCATGCTGCACAGCCCTCGGTGCATTGTTGGCAGCGCAGCCGGGGGAATCAGGCACATAACCACCTTGCACGTGGTTCATGAATGCTGCTAGGGGTCCACAGGAGCCCTGATGTATGGCATTCTAACTTAGGGCTGCCTATGCACCTCAGATAAGTGGTGCATAGGCAATCTTTTTTTTAGTGCGTAGGGCCCATTGTTATGTGAAATTGTGCCTTCTATCTGTTGTGTCTTCCTTTTCTTTCCTTCCCCTCTAGTGTCTCTCTATTGCAGTGATGGCCTTCCTTTTGGCTAGTGCTTGTTTTTGTTTTTGGAGCTGAGCTTGTCCCTGACCAGAAAATACCTTATGTCTCTTCTCTCGGGGACAGAGATCTGACAAGCAGTTTTGGTTGTGATGCACTTTAGGTCTCATATGTATGTACAGAGCTTTTAAAGATGATTTGTCCATTATGTTCAGCATATTTAACCTAACTAACTCCCCTTCTGTGTAGTGTATCTAGTTTAAGTTTAAAGTTCTTTATCGATGTGGTTCCCACCACCTCCTCAGGCAGAAAGTTGATACTGATATCACTCTCTGACTAAACCAATATTTACGCTGTCAAGTATTACATTTTTCTCCCCTGAGTTGACGATGATGTGATCTAGTGCTATACACTGACTCAGTAAGAATTAAACCCAAGCTTTCCCAAGGTTCCTGATCTAAAAATGCCTTAAACAGTAGGTACAGGTCTCCTCTTAGTCTGCTGTACTTGAGGGAGAACATGTCCAACTCACTTAACCTGATATTATAATCTTTATGTTCCATCCCTTTAGCAGAGCATGTCACTTTATTTTGTAGTCTCTCCAACAATGTTATCTCTTTCTTCTGATGTGTTGATCATATTTGAACCCTGTATTCCATTAGCGGTCTCACCAAGAATCCATACAGTAGAATCATCACCTCACTGCGTCTACTAGCTATAGGCTTCAAAATGCAATTTAATACACCATTAGCTTTTCTTGCCACTTTCTTACAATGGGGGAACTGGAGGTCATTTGGACAGCTGGGCCTGTAGTTCAATGAACAAGCAGCCAGCCACTCCCACTTCCTGAGCTATATAAGCAGTTCCTCTCTGCCTGATTATGAAGCACTTTTCCTTTGCAGCTGAAGGCTATGTCTGTCTGTCCTCTGAGCTGGTTGGGGCCTGCGGGGCTGGCTGATCCACCTCCCATTGCTGCTCCTGCTTGTCTTTGCTGGCTTGCTGTGTTTCTTTTCCTGCTTCTGGTTTGTATTTTGCCTTTGGCTGCATGTGCTTCTTTTTCTTTGTTTCCTGTTTTCTGTGTTTGTGTGTCTTTGGTTTTGTTTTTTTGGGAGAGCTTTGTTTTTAAACTCCTGGCATATTGTTCCAGAGCTCTTACTGCTTGCTTACAGTTACTCGCAACTATCAAATTACTGCACTGCAACTGCAATCATTATTTGTGTGTTTCAACTCAACCATAGCTACTCCATGTTGCATACTCAGTTGATTTCACCTGACTCAGGCTGACACTGACCCTCGCTATGCAGCTCAGTCATGCTCTCTCATTCTATTTGCCTCATTATAGCAGCTTTATTGCACTGCCTGACTACACCTGCTTTCAGAGCATTGTGTCTCCTTATTTATGTTTACTACAGTTACAACTCAGTGTACTCCATACAGATGTTGCTTTTATTTTCATTCACCCTGCTGTACTCTGAGGTCAGCCGAAAAATCTCCTGCTGAGGCTGTTAACCTAGCTTTAATATCTGCATGTGGTTCTCGGCCCATCCATCATTTTCTTGTTTGTCCTATGGCGGGGACTGGGAAGCGTTTGGAGAGTTGTGGCCACATGTGGCTAATTATTCTGTTCTAAATTCTGCCTTCGCCGCCGAAACTCCTCAGAGTATTTGTCACCTTGATTTGGCTTTTCAATGTCTGACTGGCTTGCCCCACTATTCAGTGCTGTTTCATTGCTACTACGTTATGCAGACCTATGTGCAGGTCCACTTATTACTACACTGTTTACTGACCTACGTACAGGTCCACGCTTGCTTACGCAGTCGTTGCTCATTGCTTATGCAAATCATTGCTTCATGCCTACTGCCATCCTTTTGGCTTCCGCCTCTGGGATTCTGCTGCACTCAAATCTGCATTCGACCTTGCAAGGTCTTAGCAATCGATGCTCACTACAATTTCAGCACACCAGTGCTTAATCAGCTCACCAGCTTTTTAGCTGCTGCTCACCAGCTTTTCAGCTCTCTCTCTCAGTTTTCTAGGGCATGACAGCCATACCATTCTGACTCAGGGCTTCCTGCATCCGATGGTCTTGCTCTGCGCCATGA
The DNA here is from genome assembly GCA_016271365.2 of Neoceratodus forsteri. NCBI lineage: Eukaryota > Metazoa > Chordata > Ceratodontiformes > Ceratodontidae > Neoceratodus > Neoceratodus forsteri. Next base: position 1,777,257,801 of record CM057456.1, on the reverse strand, counting down.
GTCCGCACCTTGATCATGAGAAGCTTGGAGTGGGGTCCTTCTCACCTGGCAGCTGAACTGTGGTTCCTCCATACATCTGCTTCCTATTACTGGTATTACAGACTTTCATTATCAATTCCTACCTCTGCTCCTATTATCGGTATCACAGACTGTCATTATCAATTCCCCTTAATGCCTACCACCATCCCCTTGGCTTCAGCCTCTGAGATGTCAGCTGCAGTTGAGAATGTCCTCACTCCAGATGGACCGTCAGTCATCAACTGTACTGATGGCACCTCAACTTGTAGCAGTTAAGACTTAGTTTGACGTGGTGGGGCTCTCATGGGGGTCTCTTTAGCTGCCTGAGCGGGTTCGGAGGCACCCTTCAAAGCTATTCTCCCCATGACTGCCTCTGGTTCACCTAGTTTGTGTTTGGGGTGAGTAGGCCAGGTGAGTGCCTCAGCAGTCATTGCTCTCCTCCTCCCACCTTGGTTGCCTATCGTGTTGCAGAATTTTCTTGCAACCTTCCACGGCGTTCCTGCTAGAGGGTTTGAGCTGAGAGCCTTCCTCTAAATTGGAATATTTTCCACCTCCCTTTAATTTGGTTTTCCAAATTGCAGCTGCAGAGCCATCACTAACTAAACTGTCCCAAGCCTGGAGGGAAGGCGACCTAGGCCTTGGATCCCCAGAGATTTCCTCCTCAAAGGGTTTTTTTTCTCTCCTCTGTTGCCTCAGGTCATAACTGTTAGTTAGCATAGTAGTGTCCCCTAGTTTCTTTAGGTATGTTCCGCTGTTGGATGGAGGTGGAGGATGTCTGTCATTCCCTCTCTCCTTAGAGGATCCCCTCATTCTCAATGCAAACCATCAGTATCATTCTACACAAACTGGGCATTTCATTACATTATCAAACTGAGCATCTCATTATGTTATCAAACTGTCTATGCTTCTCTACTACTCCGTTCCAGTTACTGCTCCTATGTCATGGTTACTGCTTGCTCATAAGCTTTGTGTCACCTCATTCTTTGGGATATGACTGTACTACATTTCTTTTGGATATTCCTAAGGTACCTTTATCCATGGGAATCGTCCTGTGGCACCTCTAGCAGTGGAACCCTCTCCAAGGGTTCCTTGCCTTTCATACCCCTAAAGGGTGGTAATTTCTCTGGAATAGAGAGTGCGAAAACCAAACTAACACAATTGTACAAGCATAACACTGTACTGGCTGCTCAGGACATTGAATTGGAAGGCTGGGCCTGTAGTTCAATGAACAAGCAGCCAGCCCTTCCCACTTTCTGAGCTATATAAGCAGTTCCTCTCAGCCTCATTGTGAAGCACTTTTTTCTTTGCCCCACCATCCTCCCCTCCTCCTCCAGCGGCAGCACTTCTCTCCTTTGGGGTAATCTTAAGGTACCTTTATCCAAGGGAATAATCCTGTGGAACCGCTGGGGTGGAACCCTCTCCGAGGGTTACTTACATTTTGTACCCCTACAGGGTGGTAATTCCTCTGGAATAGAGAGTGTGAACAGCCAAAACCAAACTAACACAGTTGCACAAGCATAACACTATACTGGCTGCACAGGACATTGAATTGTAATCGTGATGCCCAGATCTCTTTCCTCAGTAACTATCCTTAAGGGTGTATTCCCTACATAGTATATACAGCCTTGGTTCTTTTTACCTAGATGCATAACTGTAAATTTATCCCCATTCAAAGGGAGTTTGTTCAGCTTGCACCAATCCTTAATATGGCTTAATGCTTCTTGTAGTGCATTAGAATCTTCAATATCCTGTATTTCAGCCCCCAGTTAACAGTCGTCTGCGAATTTAGTCATCCATACATTTCGGTGCTTGTATTTGAGCAACGTCACATAGATGTTAAAAGGGCATGGACCCAGGACTGACCCCTGTGGCACCCCACTAGTTATTTCAATCCAGTCTGAAAACTCTCCCCTAATGCTGACTCTTTGTTTTCTTTCAGTTATCCATGAATTGATCCAGTTTACAATACTTTCATGGAGGCCCAAGGTCTTTAGAGTTTGAATCAATTCATAATGGGGCAGTTAATCGAAAGCCTTGGTAAAATCTAAAAATACCACATCAATTGAGCACTTTAGTGCTGTGTGAGACCTGAATCCCCTTTTGCTGTTACTCATAGAAACATGGGATTTGATGGCAGATAAGGATGTTAAAGATCCCATGGCACTTATCGATAAGTGTAGGGGAATTTCCCCAGTGTCCTGGCCAAATTTCCCTCATTCACTATAAATACCGCCAACAGCTTAATCTGGTTCAAGGTCAGTTGGCATTCATCTGTATCCCCCTACCCTGGGTCATGCCTGAAAATAGGCAGGATTTGTCTAGTGCACTTACCCGATCAATAAAAGAAAAACGAAATCAAATAAAAAAAAGAAATAAGAAAAGGACCGCTGGGCCTAGCCAGTTGGGCCATTTTTTTTCCCTGCCTATACTGTCACTGCTGACCCTATTTGATCTCTGGCTCCCTCCCTCCCACTTGCTTCCCATGAAGATTCCCTTGTGCGTATCCCATACATGCTTGAAGCCCAACACTCTTTCGTCCCCACCACCTCCACTGGAAGACCTGTTCCAAGCACCACCACTCTTTCAGTGAAGAAGTACTTCCACATATCTCTCTTGAATTTGCCCCTTCCAGCTTTATTGCATGTCTCCTTGTTCTCGTGCATCTTTTCCTCTGAAAAATACTCTACTCCTGTACCTTATTTACCCCCAAGAGGTACTATAGATCTTTATCATATCACCCTCACCCTTCTCTCTTTCAGAGTGTACATATTGAGGACCTTTGGTCTCTTCTCATGGGGCTTCTGATGTGGACCCTAAACTTGCCATCCTTTGGGTTGCCTCCACTCTGTCTATGTCCTTCTTAAGATGTCTTCAGAACTGGGCACAGTTCTCTAGTTGGGGTCTCACCTGTGATCTACCTGCATACAGTGGCAGCATTGCCTTTCTCCTTCTGCTGGTGATACCCCTCCCTATACATCCCAACATCCCACTGGCTCTATCCACTGCCTTGTCGTACTGCCTCTCCAACTTGAGATCATCAGATATGATTACTCCCAGGTCCTTTTCCTGTTTGATGACTATCAATAACACTTCTCCCATATTGTACTTCACCTCTGGGTTTCTGTGCCCAAACTGCATGATTTTGCACTTTTTTCCATTAAAATCCTGCTGCCATGCAGTTGACCATTCCTCAAGTTTTCCCAGATCTCTCCACATTCTTTCCACCCCCTCTGTGAGTGTCTACCATACTGCAGATTTCAGGCCCTGGACACACTGGGGAATTTAAAACAGTTTAAGTGTCTTAAAATGGTTTAAATCCCCCTAGCACTGTTTGCAGACAGACTACAAGCCCCTTAAAACGTTTTAACAAAAGTGGTTTTAAACCCTGCTAGATACCTAATCTTAAAACTATTTTTAAGAATGTTTTGGAGCTAGCATGGTTTTACTCACAGGTCTGTCCAGGAGTAAAAACGTTTTAAGCTGTAATGGTTTAAGTAAAACAGTTCTAGCTGCAGTGTGTCCAGGCAAGCACAGTTCTGTGTGTTGGACTTAACACAAAATAGTTACAAGGAGAACAGGTTTAACACTATCAGTGTGGCCACACTAAACCATTATCAAAAATGGTTACTGAGTAGTGTGGCTGCACTAAAATGGTTTAGCTAGACTGGTTTTAAAAATGGTTTTCAAAAACTGTTCTGTAGTGTGTCCAGGGCCTTGGTGTCTTAAACATAGGGGTAGACTTCCCTTCCAAGTCATTTACAATATCACTTATAAAGATATTAAAGAGGACTGGTCTCAGTACTAGGCTCTGTGACACTACACTTGTCACTCTGCCTTCCCCAGCATGAACTCCATTTACCACCACCCTCTGTCACCTATTCCTTAACAAATTTGTTACCCGGTTTACCACCTTTGGTCCCACCCATAAGTTTCCCAGTTTCCTTATGAGCCTCCTATGTGCAACAGTGTCGAAAGTCTTACTAAAACCTAAGCAGGCCACATCCACTGCTCCACCCTGATCTATTTGCCTGGTCATCCAGTCAATGAAATCTATCAGTTTTGTCTGAAATGACTTCCTCTCTGTGAATCCATGTTGCCTTAAATCTTGTAATCCAGTGGATTCAGGATACTCCACAATCCTTTCCTTTAGAAGGGACACCATTAGTTTCCCCACCACTGATACCAGGCTGACTGGCCTATAGTTGCAGAATTCCTCCCTGCTACCACTTTTGTGAAGTGGGACTACATCTATCCTCCTGCAGTCCTCTGGAACTACTCCTGTTTCCAAAGAGTTGCTAAAAAGGACTGTAAGAGGTGCAGCCAGTACCTCCCTAAGGTCCCTCGGTACCCATGGGTGTACCCCATTGGGTCCCATAGCTTTGTCAACTTTCAGATTTGTGAATTCCTTCAGGACTGTCTCAAGTAAGGAGACTTGTGTCTACCTCCCCCTCCCCAGTGCCTCTGTTGCTTTTCTGTGGCCCATCTCCTTCCCCTTCCTTTGTGAAGACTGAACAAAAGTATTTGATCAGGATGTCTGCTTTGTCTTGATCCTCCTCTGCACAGTCCCCATCTGCCCATCTTAACCTCACAATCCTTCTCGTAGTCTTCCTCTTTTCTCTTATGCACCTAAAAAAATGTCTTGCCCCCTTTGTTAGCTTTCGGGATATTCTTTCCTCAGTTTGTGCCTTTGTGCTTCTTACTGCTTTTCCTGCCTCCCCCTGACTGCTTCTCCTCATACACCTCCCTGGCCTCATCTCTCTGCAACTCTTTATGCCCCTGAAAACAAACCCCTTTTAGTCTTTACCTTTTTAGCCACCTTCTTCAAGAACCATAGCAGTTCCTTTTTCCTCTAGTTTTTACACACTTCCTTTGTGCAGAAGTTTGTTGCCTTCACTGTGCTTTCCCTTAGCTTATCCCACTGTTCCTCAACCCATCCCATACTAGTCTATGAATCCTATGAACCACCCTTCCTCCCTCCTTCCCACCCACCTGTCTTTCCTGAACTGAGTATATCTTGGTATGGCAATGTCCCAGTTGTGATTTCCTGTGTACCGTGACTCAGTAATGGCCATGATATCCATGTCTGCCTCCGCCATGATGGCTTCTAGGTCTGGAAGTTTATTTTCTAGACATCTTGTGTTTGCACACAGGGCCTTCCACATTTTGTTATCACTGTGCTGCTACACACCTTGTTTCCTTTTTGCCCTGCCTCCTTTCCCCCTCTTGTTACAGATTGTGTTCCTGTCTCCTTTCATTTCAGCTCTATTGCTTATTTCTTTATTTTGCAACCTGAGAGAGTTACCGCCTCTTGAGTCAACAGAGGGAGGTGGATCTTGCTTTACTTTTGTTACAATTGTTAAGATTTTCAATGCAGGAAGAGTTTAAACCCTGGGCTAAGAATTTGTCATAAGTCCTGAAGTAAGTGCAGGTACAGGCTGTGTATTTGACCCAGACAGTGCTCCAGGGGGTGGACACTGTTTTTTGTGTTTATCTGTGTGTGCCTTAAAAGGCCAGGCCAGACTGTGTCAGGAAGTGCTTACATCATAGCTACTTATCAGCCAATAGCTTTGGAAAAGTTTTACAGAGCTGATAACAACAGTATTATAAGCAAAAGTTTTATAGCAAACTCATCAGAGCAACTAATATTCTTCAGGTGAAGCTACCTCTGGCTGGAAGCTGCAATACTGAACATAGGATTTGCAAGAAAGCGAGTTGTGCTCACAACAGAGGGAGGTGAACCTTACACTTGTCTTTGGTTTGTAGCAGATATTCTGCAAGTGGAGGCTACTTCTAACTGAAAGGTGAAATAAGGAACTTAGAATTATCAGGAAAGACAGTCTTTCAAGCAACAGAGGGAGGTGGATCTTGCTTTACTTTTGTTACAATTGTTAAGATTTTCAGTGCAGGAAGAGTTTAAACCCTGAGGGATGGAATACTGTTTACTGTGTCTGTCCTGGTACACATCTGACTTATTTTGGCGCTGACTGCTTTCAGAGCACAAATCACCAGGCTGTTTGGGGCTGGGGAGGTTTACCTGTGTGTGACTTGGATGTCTGAATTTTTCTCTGTTTGATTAGCAGGGTATTTTCTCTGTCAAAGTGTTGTGTAGGGCATCTTGCTGACAGGAAGGCACTCATTGCAGTGGTGGGTCAGAGCTTTTAGCTGATTGTTTCATGAGGGCACAGTTTGGCCCAACCTGCCCACCCTCACCCCACCCACCCCTGGAAATAGTTCCTTTATACCTGGGGTTCTGACATCATTTCCTCAAGACTGCAAGGTGCATGTCACTGTCATATCCTCTCTAATATACTGCACTGACAATATAAGCATACACATTGTATAATATATACATTTCTATATAACAAACCAGTCACACACAAACACACACACACACACAAAGTAGATAAACATGTGGGGAGTAGTGCAATGTAATGGCTGTGGAGCAGCAGTCTTCCGGGAGTCTTTCTGGAGGCTGAGATGCTGCCCTATTTGAAGACAACTCTCTGCCCTGAGGGAGGAAGTTGCCCGTCTTCAGGCCACACTGGACAGTAGTAAGGGAACCTTCCCTCAGGCCACACTGGACAGTAGGAAGGGAATCTCCCCCATCCAGGGAGCACCAGAGCCACCACCACTACTACCTCAGAGGTTGCGAGGAAAGCACAGCAGTTGGACCACAGTGGGCTCAGGGAGGGTGAGGATGGTGGAACAGAGGCACACCCAGTCAGTTGTTCCACTCCACAATCCATACACCATTCTGGGGAGCATAGTTCCCCTATGGATGCACCTGCAGAGGAGACTAAGGAGGCTGAGGACAACTGTCACAAGGGAGGACCACAGGGAAAGGAAGGAGCTCCTAGTGGGGGACTCAATTATTAGGGGGACAGAACTGGGGGGAGCAGGGAAAACTGAAGTAAGGTGCCTGCCTGGTGCCATGGCTTGGAGGGACAGGAAGTGCATCCTCAGGATCATGAGAACAGCTGCACGGGAGTCTGAGCTGGACGTCATTGTCCACCTAGGGACAAATGACTTTGCTCATCATGAGATTAGAGCAGTGCAGGAGGACTTTGTAGAGTTGGGGAGGAGCCTAAGACAAGTAGCACACACAGTATCCTTCTCAGAGGTGCTGCCTGTCAATGGCATGGGTGAGGCAAGGGTACTTTGCACCATGCAGTTTAATGAATGGTTGAAAAAATGGTGTGGAGCACAGGGGTTTGGCTTCATTGGGGACTGGGGATCCACTGGAGGGACACCAGCCTATACTGGCAGGATGGTCTGCATCTGTCCAGGAAGGGAACAAGTCTTTTGAGCAATCAGTTTAAATGCTTCATTGGCAAGCTTTTAAACTAGTCAAGGGGGGAGGCACTGATAAGCAGCATGAAAATCCCAGCGTCTCCCTACAAAACAGGGTACTAAATGAGAAAAAGACCGAGATAGAAAGGTCAGTGGGGGATGCTGCAACAGAAGGTAAAGCCATCAAAAAATGGAGAGCAATGAGTACCAATGCCCGTAGTCTGGGTAACAAGCTTCCTGAATTAGTGGCCTTGATGAAGGAGGAACATTTGGATATCGTGGCAGTCACAGAAACATGGTACACACAAAACCATGACTGGGACGTAAACATACCAGGATACACTATCTACAGGAGGGACATGGAGGGCAAAAGAGGAGGAGGAGTAGCTCTTTCTTTACATAAGGGAAGGAATCAAAAGCAACAGAACAAAAGGGTAAACAGGGAGGAGAAAAGCACTGTGGGTCAACTTGGAGACAGGCAATGGCACCACAATCTGCACAGGGGTTGTATACAGACCCCCTTTCAGGGGGAGGAAATGGACAAGGAAATGATAGAAAGTATACTTAGAATGGCAGAAACAGGGAGATATTGCTGACGGGTGATCTGACTATGCCAGATGTTAACTGGAGTGCAGTTGCAGCAGCCACTTGAAGAGTGGGGTTATTCTAGATGCCCTACAGGGGCATGCCTTGAACAACTAGTATTTGAAGCCACTCAGAGGAGCAATCTTAGACCTGGTTCTCTCAAATGGAGATGAAGAGAGGAACACAGATGTAGAAGTGGGTAGCCATCTGGGAACTAGCGACCATCGAACAGTATGGTTCACAATAAACACAGCAATAGAGTCAAGCCATACAAAGGCAAAAGTACTGGACTTTAGGAGGGCTGACTTTGCCAAAATGGGTGAGTGCCTAAGGAATGCACTAGCAAATGGGCAGGAAGGAGGGGTGGAAGAACAATGGGGAATAATAAAAACTGCCATCACAGAGGTAACAAGCCTTTGTGTGAAGCAAATAAACAAAACAAAATGATGTAAGAAGCCACTATGGTTCTCAAAGGAAGTGGCAGTGAAGGTTCAAGGGAAAAAGAAAGCATTCAGGAAGTACAAGGAATCACAGAAGTAGCAGGACAGAGAACTGTATCAGTTAAAGCAAAAGGAAGCTGGGAAGGCAGTCAGAACAGCAAAGACCCAAACTGAGGAAAAGATAGCCAACTCAGTTAAGAAGGGGGATAAAACCTTTTATAGGTACATCAGGGAGCGAAGGAAGACCAAGGGAGGGATAGTGAGGCTTAATAAAGGGAGGGTGGGCAGAGGGTGACTGTGAAAAGGCAGAGATACTACACAAATGTTTTTGCTCAGTATTTACAAATGAAGAGGGGGAGATACCTAAAACAAACAATGAAACACTCTGGATACAGAAGTTGATACCAGCCCATTTACAGAAGAAAGCGTTCTGAAAGAACTCTTAAAACTGAAGGTGGACAAAGCAATGGGACCTGATGGGATTCATCCCAGAATTCTAAAAGAACTAAGGGTAGAACTAGTGACACCACTGACTACCCTCTTTAACAAATCATGGGAGGATGGGGTGGTACCCGAGGACTGGAGGAGGGCAGAAGTGATTCCCCCTTCACAAAAGTGGGAGCAGGACAGAAGCAGGAAACTACAGACCTGTTAGTTTAACCTCAGTGATAAGGAAAATGAGGGAATCACATCTGAAGGAATGAATTATTGAGTATCTAGAGGCTAGAGAGGCACAGGACCCAAGGCAGCATGGATTCACAGTGGGAAGATCATGCCAGACGAATCTGATAGATTTCTTTGCCTGGGTGACCAAAGTAATAGATCAGGGAGGGGCTGTGGACATGGCCTACCTAGACTTTAGCAAGGCATTTGACACAGTCCCACACAAAAGATTAATATACAAGTTAGCCAGCCTGGGAGTGGGTCCCAAGATGACAGCCTGGGTAAAGAATTGGCTGGAGAATAGGACACAGAGGTAATAGTAAATGGAGTCACTCTGAAGAAAGGGGGTTACTAGTAGGGTACCTCAGGGGTTCAGTATTAGGACGGTCCTCTTTAATGTCTTTATAAGCGACATTGCAGAGGGACTGGAAGGAAAGTATGTGTCTTTGCAGATGACACAAAGATCTGCAACAGAGTTGATGCACAAGGTGGAGTGGAAAGGATGAGAAGGACTTGGCAAGGTTAGAGGAATGGTCAAATGTATGGCAGCTTAGATTCAATGCTAAGAAGTGCAAGGTAATGCACCTGGGAAACAAAAACCCAGGGAAGAGTACACAGTGGGGGGTGAGATACTAACAACAACAAAAATGGAAAGGGACCTGTGGGTAGTCATATCAGATGACCTAAAGGTGGGCAAGCAATGTGAGAGGGCAGCAAGGAGGGCTGGGGGGATACTGGGATGCATAGGGAGAGGCATCACTAGTAGAAAACAGGAAGATATTATCCCTCTGTACAGACAGCTGGTGAGACCCCATCTGGAGTACTGAGTGCAGTTCTGGAGACCCAATCTCCACAAAGACATAGACAGGATGGAAGCTGTCCAGAGGGCAACTAAAATGGTGCAGGGTCTGCACGGAAGACATATGAAGAGAGACTTAAGGAGCTTAATATTATAGCCTCGAGGAAAGGAGGAGGGGGACATGATAGAAACTTTCAAGTACCTCAAGGGAATCAACAAAGTCCAAGAGGTAGCATCTTTCAAAAAGAGGTGTGCAAGAACAAGGGCACAATTTGAAGATGGGAGGCAGCTCAGAGGTAATTTAAGAGTATTTTTCACAGAGAGGTTGTGGATGCATGGAGCGGCCTTCCGGAGGAAGGTTGTGGAGTCAAAAACAGTGGTGGAATTCAAGCATGCATGGGACAGTCCTTAAGGCAATTCTGTGGGGTGGGGGTAGGAGAAGTAGGCTGCTGGTTAACTAGGATCTGCAGCTTATCCATTAGGTGAGAAATGGGCAGACTGGGTGGGCCAAGTGGTCAAATTCTATGTTTCTATGTTTCTGTGTTTCTATGTTTCTGTTTCTATGAGTCCTCCCTTTTCTCTGCTTCAGTCTGTGGAGGGTGGGGGGGTTACCTTTCTGATTTCTTTTGCCACCCCCCTCAGCTAGTTTAAATGTTCATCAAAGAAACATTTAAACTGCCTACTAAGGACTGCGATTCCCTTCCCAGATGGGGGCATGCCATCACCTCTGTATAGTGCCTTATCCCTCCAGGTTGATCCCCAATCCTCAAAGTAGCCAAACCTCTTTTCTCTATACCATTCATTCAACCATGAGTTGAAGCTCCTGGTGCAGAGATCCCTAATTCTCCACCCTGCTGTACACAGGCAACACCTCTGCGAAAGTCACTAAGCACACTACCTCCCCAAGAGCCCTCCCCAGCTCCCTAAAATCACCCTGCACAATCCCAGCCCCATCCCATGCCAGATCATTTGTCCCCAGGTGTACAATGACATTCAGCACCCCATACTGCCCCACCATCCTAGCAATCCTTAGGATCCGCTTTCCATCTCTCTGAGCCAAGTAACCAGGTAGGCATCTCACCTCCCTATTTTCCCCCTTCCTGTTCCCAAATCTAATCCTTCAGTGATTGAGTCACCCATATGAAGTTACTTCATCCTCTGTTGGGTCCTCTCCCACCCACCTTGAGGCCTCTTCTAGGGAGGACCCCCCACAACCTCCCTAGCCACTACCACGAGTGCCTCCTCCCAGAAGTCCTGTCCCACCAGAATGGCAAATGAGTTCTGTAGTGGCACCAATTGAGGAATATGCCCCAATCCACCACCGTTACCCTCCTGGTGCCCACCACAGTCCAGACTTCCCTTCATGTTGGCATCCACTAGGGCAGTGGTAGACTTGGTGGCCCTGGGTGGAGCAAGAGCAGTGGCATCATTATCCTCCAAAATGGGGGCATGTTCCCCCCTTGTTTATGGCAGTGCCCCCCCCACTGTTTCATCAGACCTGCTACCATTGCTAACATCGCAGATGTACACAACAATACACTCCTGCCAGGCTGCAGCAGGGCACCACCCTCCTCCTCCCTCCCCTCCCTCCTTCCTTCCCTTCCTTCCCTCCCTCCCATCATGCCTCCCCTCCTCTTACTAATTACATTTCCTCCCTCTCTTCTTCCCTTTCTGTTCCCAAATCTACCCCGATGATCGAATCACCAACCAGAAGTTGTTTCATCCTCTGCTGGGGTCCTCTCCCTCCCACCTTGGGGCCTCTTCTAGGGAGGACCTCCCACATCCTCCCTAGCCACTACCACGGGTGCCTCCTCCCAGAAGCCCTGTCCCAAAAGAGTGGCCAGTGAGTTTTGTAGTGGCACCAGCTAAGGAATGTGCCCCCAATCCTCCACCCCTACCCTCCTGGAGCCCAACACAGTCCAGACTACTCTTCTTGTTGGCATCTTCTGGGTCAGTGGTGGTAGACTTGGCCCTGGGTGGGGCAAAAGCAGGACATCATTAGCCTCAAAGTGGGGCATGTGCCCCCTTTGATTATGGTACTGCCCACCCCACTTTTTCATCAGACCTGCTCCATCACTAAGGTTGCAGAGGCAGACAACAACACACTGCTGCCAGGCTTAGCAAGGCACCACCCTCCCCTACCTCCAATCATGCTTCCCTAATCCTTCTAATTATGTCTGTGAAAAGCAAGCCTGAGCAGCCCGATAATACTGTTGATGGATAGTTTGCCCCTACTGGTGATGCGATCATGCACAGCTATGTCTCTTTCTGTTCTATGACCTGCTGTGACCCTTGACCTGTGCTGCTGCTGCTGCTGCTGCCGGGATGGATCCTTCACTGGTGCTCCTATTTCATGGGCCTGACTCAGCAGACTAAGAATTATGTGGGGCCGGGGATATCTTGTTTGTTGCTGGGAGGAACATGGACACACCATGCACAAGTTTTCTTCCGTACTCCAATCATGTGCCACCATCTTGGTAGTGGGGGTGGGCAGTGTTGCTTTTGTTGGAGCAGTGTCTGAAATGGGGCTGGACCAGTCAGTTCTCTACACATGCTAGCTGTAGAGCACGGTCATTTTTACATCTGCAGTGGGCGTAGCCTGCAGATGTTTTCCATCCGGAAAGGACCTACATCATGTTTTCTGTCTGTACAACATGAAGAAGTGTTAAAATAGTTTCTTCCGCAGAGAGCCCAATTACTACACTGACTGTATGAGGTATAGTAGTTGAACAGCTCTATTTTCTCAGCACTTGATGTCTTGAGGTTTCCCTCCTCAGAGATATGGTTAACCCACCAACTCCACCCCCACCACTCACTGTATTTTTCTCGGCTTGAAGTCTTGTGAGGTCCCCTTCCCAGAGGTATGGTTAACCCACCCCAACTCCACCCCCACCACTCACTGTATTTTCTCGGCGCTTTGAAGTCTTGTGAGGTCCCCTTCCCCAGAGAGTATGGTTAACCCGCCCCAACTCCATCCCCCACCACTCACTGTATTTTGCTGACCCCCTAGCATTTCATCACAGGCGTCCTTCTGAGAGGCTTAGTAGTGTTTTTCTGTGTGTCATAACAGTTGTTAAAAATTAGTTTAACATTAGGTCCTCAAACTAAACTTGGTTATGGCAAAGGTAGTTTAACATCAGTGCAATCGAGACTGCAGGAAAGGTTTACAATCTAATTACCAGCTCATCACTGCTCTCTAAAATGATTTAGTAACTGGGTAGCCCATTTCTTTATCTCCTGCCTTCAATGACTGTACCAGAAATTAGTCACTCTTATACTACAAAAAACAAATAAAAATAGTTCACATCCTCAGGAGGTGGCTGAAGGGTGGAATAATACTCCTGTGGGTGATGATCTCCCCAAATATTTCACTATGAGTCTATACCGTTTCCCTCACAAACAGTTAAAACCAAGAAATACCTGTTCCAATAGAAGCTGTGCCTACCACACCTCCCTCCCTGTGTGTGTGCAGTGGTATTTTATTTGCTAGGATGCGGCTTATTCGCAGCTCAAAAATGCTCACAATAAAATGTTTTCTTATTCTCAGTCAACTTTAACTTAAACAGGAATACATGAATTTTGTTACACTGGTGCATAAATACACCAATTTATTTATTTATTAAATTTTGGTGACCGGGTAGGCCCACTGAGCCCCGAAAGGTCCCTTTTTCAGGGGCGACCCGGGTTAACAATACAAGTTGTAAGAATGAACAAGGACATAAGGAACATTTGAGGCATTGTGAGTTACAGCATGAGGTGGTTACAGTAAAGAAAAATAGTGGATATAGGCATGGTTACAGGGATGGTAAAAGAAAAGCAGTGGATACAGGCATTGCTTACAGGCGCGGTAAAAGAAAAGCAGTGGATGCAGGCATGGGTACAGGCATGGTTATCATCATGACATATAAGCATTTGGTAGTACTTTGCATATAGTTTATTCAAGGGTTACATGTGGCCTCTGGCAAGCAGTCTGTATAAGGCAGGTAGTAGGAAGGTTAAGCTAGGAGATGGGAGTTGGAGAGGAGGGGAGTACCTTAGGAGCTTTAAGTGCCATGACAGTGGCATGCGCTTGAAGTCAGCAGATGGGACTTAAGCCTGGTGCAGAAGTTCATGAGTGAGGAGGAGGCCTGGACCTGGGAAGGGAGCTTGTTCCATTGGCAGGCTGCTTGGGAGGAAAAGGATCTTCCGCCAGCATTTGTCCTTACCCTAGGGACTTCTAATAGCATTCTATCTGAGGTCCTTAGGTTCCTTGGGTTGTGTTTGAGGGTTATGGTCCTGGCAATGCTTGGCAGCATGTGGGGTTTGAGAAGCTTGTAGGCCTGGACAAGCAAGGGGTGTTAGAGGTGGGTGACCAATGTGGGCCAATGAAGATTGGCCAAAGTGTCACAGTGGTGACGTCTCGGGTGGTCTAAGGTTGCGAAATGAGCTATTTTATTATATAGGGTTTACATCCTGGTAATCTCTTGTTTAGCCATGCCCTGTATAATAGGGGCCACAAAGGTCAGGTTGGGTAGAAGGGACGTTGGTAGCTATGGAGCACCTGGCTTCAGGATGAGTTGGTCCCTGAGTTGGTACAGGGTGCTAAGTTCTCGATGTAGGGTCCTGGTGACCTGGTCCACGTGTTCCTCGTAGTGATATTCTGATCCAGCGTGAGGCCTAAGATTAAGGAGGCCTGGTTGATAGCTTTACCAACTGCACTACCCTTGGTCTTGTCTGCTAGTACCATTCTGTTCTTACATAGCCAAGTCTCTAGCTGAAGTAGATCTTTTTGGTAGAGGGCCTAGGGCAACCACGCCATGCAGGGGTTGGAAGATGACAGTATTATCAGCGCATTGCACAACCGAGCTCTTCCCACAGTGGGTACGCAGGTCATTGGTAAACAAGGAAAATAGGAGGGGCCTAGAATTGAGCCCTGAGGTACACCCTGGTTTAGGGTAGTGGTCAGGCATGGTCCCTTTCCATGAGACCCTCTGTGCCCTGCCTGATAAGCAGCTCCCAAACCACTTCAGGGCATGATTGTCTAGGCCTATATTTTGCAGCTTCTCTAGCAGCAAGTTGTGGTCGATGAGGTCGAACGCCTTGGATAAGTTTATAAAGATTGCACCACTGGGTATCACTTTGTCCATTGCCCTGAGAACTTCATCCGTGAAGTAAATGAGGGCAGTGTCAGTACCATGGTTTGTTCTAAATCCATGTTGAGAGGGAGCAAGGAGCTGATGAGCTTCCAGGTAGTCCCTGAGTTGATTGTAGATGACTCTTTCTTGCACCTTAGCAAGTGAGCAGAGGAGGGAGATGGGCCTGTAGTTGTTGATTTTTTCCCTGAGCCCCCCTTTGTGAATAGAGACAACATTGGCATGTTTCCATGGGTCAGGGACTGCTCCTTCCCTCAGTGATCGATTGAGAAGCATGGTTATAGGCCAGGCTAAGGAGGTAGCTCCTGCCTTAGGTAGCCGAGGGTTGATACTGCCGGGTCCCCTGACCTTTCGGGTTTCAGGTTCCTTTAGGAGGTTTAGTACTTCAGTGCGTTTAGCCAGTCTCAGGTGAAATTGGGCCTTTCCATGTGATGTGGTTCATCTGAGGTAGGAGGGAGTTTGGGGGACAGGCAGGTCTTGTAGGCCTCGAGGTCTGAGAAGTGCCTGTTAAGGCAGCCGATATTTGAGAAGGTCAGTTGTGAGCTGACCGTTAATCTCCATGGGACAGGACTTGGGCTTTGCTGCCCTTGATCAGGTCATTGATATGATTCCAGAATTGCTTGGAGTTGCCCAGGCTGGTTTTCTGGAGGTGTGTTAAGTAATCTCTCTTAGCGAGTTTTATGGCTCTCTTGGCTTTGTTCCTCAGGGCTTTGTATTCAGCGAGATCTGCCGGGAGGGAGGAGAGCCTAAACATTTTCCAGGCTTTTTCCTGAGTAGCCATTAGGGCTTTGAGGGAGGAGAGATCCACTTGTAGCAGCTGCCTTTAGCCCTCATTCTCTTCATTGGAGCAAAGACGTTGGCAACTGTGGTTAGTTCGTCCTGGAAGTATTGCACAGCCTCAGTAAGAGTAGGGAGAAGATTTATGGGGTTCCAGTCTAGACTACCTAGGTAGCGATTGTATTGTAGTTCAGAGAACTTGGAGAAGTCACAGGAGGAGAGAATTCTAGGTTGGAACTTGGGTGGTTTGTTTTTCCATATACAGAAGATTGGGGAATGGTCACTCAGGGATTCTCCCATTGTGCCCGCACTCTGTATATTAGTTGGGTTAGACACCAGAGCCCAGTCAAGGGTGGTGTGGTTCCCAGTTTTGTAATTAAATCTGGTCAGTTCAGAGATAACCTGCGTCAGACCTGCTTCATGGGTAAATGACTTCGAGGCATGACCAGGGTCCTGGGCCCAGTTAATGTTGAAGTCACCCAGGATTAGTTGCTCCGTTGTTACCTTGATAGCCATATTGTTTGTGATGGCTTCAAGGGATTTGAGGGCTGATTTTCAATTCATTTCAAAAGCATACAAATATTCATTTATAACCCTAATAATATGAGTTGAAACTGTTAAATAGGATGTGGAGCAAATAAAACAGACGTTGGCCCAGATATTCAAACTGCACCAGGCTGTGGTGCAAGCATGGGCACAGCTCAACTTGGCTGCGCAGGGGTGTGGCCTGGGCGATATTCAACGGAGCTGCGCTATGGCTCAGCAGCTTTGAATATCACACCCTGGCCAGCCCCACTGTGCATGGTGCAGTGGCACTGTGCCAGTGCAAGTGGCCAGAGTGGAGCATGGAGATGCGCTAGCGCAAGTGCCATTGCGTCATTCACAGCACCTGTGATATTCAAAAGGGGACATGCAAATGGGGCCATAATTTATGCAATGTGCTCATGGGGCCATTTGCGGGATGGAATACTGTTTACTGTGTCTGTCCTGGTACACATCTGACTTATTTTGGGGCTGACTGCTTTCAGAGCACAAATCACCAGGCTGTTTGGGGCTGGGGAGGTTTACCTGTGTGTGACTTGGATGTCTGAATTTTCTCTGTTTGATTAGCAGGGTATTTTCTCTGTCAAAGTGTGTAGGCATCTTGCTGACAGGAAGGCACTCATTGCAGTGGTGGGTCAGAGCTTTAGCTGATTGTTTCATGAGGGCACAGTTTAGGCCCAACCCTGCCCACCCTCACCCCACCCACCCCTGGAAATAGTTCCTTTATACCTGGGGTTCTGACATCATTTCCTCAAGACTGCAAGGTGCATGTCACTGTCATATCCTCTCTAGTATACTGCACTAACAATATAAGCATACACATTGTATAATATATACATTTCTATATAACAAACCAGTCACACACACACACACACACACACAAAGTAGATAAACATGTGGGAGTAGTGCAATGTAATGGCTGTGGAGCAGCAGTCTTCCGGGAGTCTTTCTGGAGGCTGAGATGCTGCCCTATTTGAAGACAACTCTCTGCCCTGAGGGAGGAAGTTGCCCTCAGGCCACACTGGACAGTAGTAAGGGAACCTTCCCTCAGGCCACACTGGACAGTAGGAAGGGAATCTCCCCCATCCAGGGAGCACCAGAGCCACCACCACTACTACCTCAGAGGTTGTGAGGAAAGCACAGCAGTTGGACCACAGTGGGCTCAGGGAGGGTGAGGATGGTGGAACAGAGGCACACCCAGTCAGTTGTTCCACTCCACAATCCATACACCATTCTGGGGAGCATAGTTCCCCTATGGATGCACCTGCAGAGGAGACTAAGGTGGCTGAGGACAACTGTCACAAGGGAGGACCACAGGGAAAGGAAGGAGCTCCTAGTGGGGGACTCAATTATTAGGGGGACAGAACTGGGGGGAGCAGGGAAAACTGAAGTAAGGTGCCTGCCTGGTGCCATGGCTTGGAGGGACAGGAAGTGCATCCTCAGGATCACGAGAACAGCTGCACGGGAGTCTGAGCTGGACATCATTGTCCACCTAGGGACAAATGACTTTGCTCATCATGAGATTAGAGCAGTGCAGGAGGACTTTGTAGAGTTGGGGAGGAGCCTAAGACAAGTAGCACACACAGTATCCTTCTCAGAGGTGCTGCCTGTCAATGGCATGGGTGAGGCGAGGGTACTTTGCACCATGCAGTTTAATGAATGGTTGAAAAAATGGTGTGGAGCACAGGGGTTTGGCTTCATTGGGGACTGGGGATCCACTGGAGGACACCAGCCTATACTGGCAGGATGGTCTGCATCTGTCCAGGAAGGGAACAAGTCTTTTGAGCAATCAGTTTAAATGCTTCATTGGCAAGCTTTTAAACTAGTCAAGGGGGGAGACACTGATAAGCAGCATGAAAATCCCAGCGTCTCCCTACAAAACAGGGTACTAAATGAGAAAAAGACCGAGATAGAAAGGTCAGTGGGGGATGCTGCAACAGAAGGTAAAGCCATCAAAAAATGGAGAGCAATGAGTACCAATGCCCGTAGTCTGGGTAACAAGCTTCCTGAATTAGTGGCCTTGATGAAGGAGGAACATTTGGATATCGTGGCAGTCACAGAAACATGGTACACACAAAACCATGACTGGGACGTAAACATACCAGGATACACTATCTACAGGAGGGACATGGAGGGCAAAAGAGGAGGAGGAGTAGCTCTTTCTTTACATAAGGGAAGGAATCAAAGCAACAGAACAAAAGGGTAAACAGGGAGGAGAAGAAGCACTGTGGGTCAACTTGGAGACAGGCAATGGCACCACAATCTGCACAGGGGTTGTATACAGACCCCCTTTCAGGGGGAGGAAATGGACAAGGAAATGATAGAAAGTATACTTAGAATGGCAGAAACAGGGGAGATATTGCTGACGGGTGATCTGACTATGCCAGATGTTAACTGGAGTGCAGTTGCAGCAGCCACTTCGAAGAGTGGGGTTATTCTAGATGCCCTACAGGGGGCATGCCTTAGACAACTAGTATTTGAAGCCACTCAAGAGGGAGCAATCTTAGACCTGGTTCTCTCAAATGGAGATGAGAGAGGAACACAGATGTAGAAGTGGGTAGCCATCTGGGAACTAGCGACCATCGAACAGTATGGTTCACAATAAACACAGCAATAGAGTCAAGCCATACAAAGGCAAAAGTACTGGACTTTAGGAGGGCTGACTTTGCCTAAATGGGTGAGTGCCTAAGGAATGCACTAGCAAATGGGCAGGAAGGAGGGGTGGAAGAACAATGGGGAATAATAAAAACTGCCATCACAGAGGTAACAAGCCTTTGTGTGAAGCAAATAAACAAAACAAAATGATGTAAGAAGCCACTATGGTTCTCAAAGGAAGTGGCAGTGAAGGTTCAAGAGAAAAAGAAAGCATTCAGGAAGTACAAGGAATCACAGAAGGAGCAGGACAGAGAACTGTATCAGTTAAAGCAAAAGGAAGCTGGGAAGGCAGTCAGAACAGCAAAGGCCCAAACTGAGGAAAAGATAGCCAACTCAGTTAAGAAGGGGATAAACCTTTATAGGTACATCAGGAGCCGAAGGAAGACCAAGGAGGGATAGTGAGGCTTAAAGGGAGGGGTGGGCAGAGGGTGACTGTGAAAAGGCAGAGATACTACACAAATGTTTTGCTCAGTATTTACAAATGAAGAGGGGGAGATACCTAAAACAAACAATAGAAACACTCTGGATACAGAAGTTGATACCAGCCCATTTACAGAAGAAAGCGTTCTGAAAGAACTCTTAAAACTGAAGGTGGACAAAGCAATGGGACCTGATGGGATTCATCCCAGAATTCTAAAAGAACTAAGGGTAGAACTAGTGACACCACTGACTACCCTCTTTAACAAATCATGGGAGGATGGGGTGGTACCGGAGGAGGGCAGATGTGATTCCCCCTTCACAAAAGTGGGAGCAGGGCAGAAGCAGGAAACTACAGACCTGTTAGTTTAACCTCAGTGATAGGGAAAATGAGGGAATCACATCTGAAGGAAAGAATTATTGAGTATCTAGAGGCTAGAGAGGCACCGGACCCAAGACAGCATGGATTCACAGTGGGAAGGTCATGCCAGACGAATATGATAGATTTCTTTGACTGGGTGACCAAAGTAGTAGATCAGGGAGGGGCTATGGACATGGCCTACCTAGACTTTAGCAAGGCATTTGACACAGTCCCACACAAAAAGATTAATATACAAGTTAGCCAGCCTGGGAGTGGGTCCCAAGATGACAGCCTGGGAAAAGAATTGGCTGGAGAATAGGACACAGAGAGTAATAGTAAATGGAGTCCACTCTGAAGAAAGGGGGGTTACTAGTAGGGTACCTCAGGGTTCAGTATTAGGACCGGTCCTCTTTAATGTCTTTATAAGCGACATTGCAGAGGGACTGGAAGGAAAAGTATGTGTCTTTGCAGATGACACAAAGATCTGCAACAGAGTTGATGCACAAGGTGGAGTGGAAAGGATGAGAAGGGACTTGGCAAGGTTAGAGGAATGGTCAAATGTATGGCATCTTAGATTCAATGCTAAGAAGTGCAAGGTAATGCACCTGGGAAACAAAAACCCAGGGGAAGAGTACACAGTGGAGGGTGAGATACTAACAACAACAAAAATGGAAAGGGACCTGGGGTAGTCATATCAGATGACCTAAAGGTGGGCAAGCAATGTGAGAGGGCAGCAAGGAGGGCTGGGGGGATACTGGGATGCATAGGGAGAGGCATCACTAGTAGAAAACAGGAAGATATTATCCCTCTGTACAGACAGCTGGTGAGACCCCATCTGGAGTACTGCGTGCAGTTCTGGAGACCCAATCTCCGCAAAGACATAGACAGGATGGAAGCTGTCCAGAGAGGGCAACTAAAATGGTGCAGGGTCTGCATCGGAAGACATATGAAGAGAGACTTAATGAGCTTAATATGTATAGCCTCGAGGAAAGGAGGGAGGGGGGGACATGATAGAAACTTTCAAGTACCTCAAGGGAATCAACAAAGTCAAGAGGTAGCATCTTTCAAAAAGAGGTGTGCAAGAACAAGGGCACAATTTGAAGATGGGGGGCAGCTCAGAGGTAATTTAAGGAAGTATTTTTTCACAGAGAGGGTTGTGGATGCATGGAACGGCCTTCCGGAGGAGGTTGTGGAGTCAAAAACAGTGGTGGAATTCAAGCATGCATGGGACAGTCATAAGGCAATTCTGTGGGGTGGGGGTAGGAAGAAGTAGGCTGCTGGTTAACTAGGATCTGCAGCTTATCCATTAGGTAGGGAAATGGGCAGACTGGGTGGGCCAAGTGGTCAAATTCTATGTTTCTGTGTTTCTATGTTTCTGTTTCTATGAGTCCTCCCTTTTCTCTGCTTCAGTCTGTGGAGGGTGGGGGGGTTACCTTTCTGATTTCTTTTGCCACCCCCCTCAGCTAGTTTAAATGTTCATCAAAGAAACATTTAAACTGCCTACTAAGGACTGCGATTCCCTTCCCAGATGGGGGCATGCCATCACCTCTGTATAGTGCCTTATCCCTCCAGGTTGATCCCCAATCCTCAAAGTAGCCAAACCTCTTTTCTCTATACCATTCATTCAACCATTAGTTGAAGCTCCTGGTGCAGAGATCCCTAATTCTCCACCCTGCTGTACACAGGCAACACCTCTGCGAAAGTCACTAAGCACACTACCTCCCTAAGAGCCCTCCCCAGCTCCCTAAAATCACCCTGCACAATCCCAGCCCCATCCCATGCCAGATCATTTGTCCCCAGGTGTACAATGACATTCAGCACCCCATACTGCCCCACCATCCTAGCAATCCTTAGGATCCGCTTTCCATCTCTCTGAGCCAAGTAACCAGGTAGGCATCTCACCTCCCTATTTTCCCCCTTCCTGTTCCCAAATCTAATCCTTCAGCGACTGAGTCACCCATATGAAGTTGCTTCATCCTCTGTTGGGTCCTCTCCCACCCACCTTGAGGCCTCTTCTAGGGAGGACCCCCCACAACCTCCCTAGCCACTACCATGAGTGCCTCCTCCCAGAAGTCCTGTCCCACCAGAATGGCAAATGAGTTCTGTAGTGGCACCATTGAGAATATGGCCCCAATCCACCACCGTTACCCTCCTGGTGCCCACCACAGTCCAGACTTCCCTTCATGTTGGCATCCACTAGGGCAGTGGTAGACCTGGTGGCCCTGGGTGGAGCAAGAGCAGTGGCATCATTATCCTCCAAAATGGGGGCATGTTCCCCCCTTGTTTATGGCAGTGCCCCCACTGTTTCATCAGACCTGCTACCATTGCTAACATCGCAGATGTACACAACAATACACTCCTGCCAGGCTGCAGCAGGGCACCACCCTCCTCCTCCCTCCCTCCCTCCATCCTTCCTTCTTTCCCTCCCTCCCATCATGCCTCACCTCCTCTTACTAATTACATTACCTCCCTCTCTTCTTCCCTTCCTGTTCCCAAATCTACCCCGATGATCGAATCACCCACCAGAAGTTGTTTCATCCTCTGCTGGGGTCCTCTCCCTCCCTCCTTGGGGCCTCTTCTAGGGAGGACCTCCCACATCCTCCCTAGCCACTACCACGGGTGCCTCCTCCCAGAAGCCCTGTCCCACCAGAGTGGCCAGTGAGTTTTGTAGTGGCACCAGCTAAGGAATGTGCCCCCAATCCTCCACCCCTACCCTCCTGGAGCCCAACACAGTCCAGACTACTCTTCTTGTTGGCATCTTCTGGGTCAGTGGTGGTAGACTTGGCCCTGGGTGGGGCAAAAGCAGCGACATCATTAGCCTCAAAGTGGGGGCATGTGCCCCCTTTGATTATGGCATTGCCCCACCCCCACTTTTTCATCAGACCTGCTCCATCACTAAGGTTGCAGAGGCAGACAACAACACACTGCTGCCAGGCTTTAGCAAGGCACCACCCTCCTCCCTACCTCCAATCATGCTTTCCCTAATCCTTCTAATTATGTCTGTGAAAAGCAAGCCTGAGCAGCCCCGATAATACTGTTGATGGATAGTTTGCCCCTACTGGTGATGCGATCATGCACAGCTATGTCTCTTTCTGTTCTATGACCTGCTGTGACCCTTGACCTGTGCTGCTGCTGCTGCTGCTGCCGGGATGGATCCTTCACTGGTGCTCCTATTTCATGGGCCTGACTCAGCAGACTAAGAATTATGTGGGGGCGGGGATATCTTGTTTGTTGCTGGGAGGAACATGGACACACCATGCACAAGTTTTCTTCCGTACTCCATGTGCCACCATCTTGGTAGTGGGGGTGGGCAGTGTTGCTTTTGTTGGAGCAGTGTCTGAAATGGGGCTGGACCAGTCAGTTCTCTACACATGCTAGCTGTAGAGCACGGTCATTTTTACATCTGCAGTGGGCGTAGCCTGCAGATGTTTTCCATCCCGAAAGGACCTACATCATGTTTTCCGTCTGTACAACATGAAGAAGTGTTAAAATTGTTTCTTCCGCAGAGAGCCCAATTACTACACTGACTGTATGAGGTATAGTAGTTGAAAAGCTCTATTTTTCTCAGCACTTGATGTCTTGAGAGTTTCCCTCCCTCAGAGAGTATGGTTAACCCACCCCAACTCCACCCCCCACCACTCACTGTATTTTTCTCGGCGCTTGAAGTCTTGTGAGGTCCCCTTCCCCAGAGAGTATGGTTAACCCGCCCCAACTCCATCCCCCACCACTCACTGTATTTTGCTGACCCCCTAGCATTTCATCACAGGCGTCCTTCTGAGAGGCTTAGTAGTGTTTTTCTGTGTGTCATAACAGTTGTTAAAATTAGTTTAACATTAGGTCCTCAAACTAAACTTGGTTATGGCAAAGGTAGTTTAACATCAGTGCAATCGAGACTGCAGGAAAGGTTTACAATCTAATTACCAGCTCATCACTGCTCTCTAAAATGATTTAGTAACTGGGTAGCCCATTTCTTTATCTCCTGCCTTCAATGACTGTACCAGAAATTAGTCACTCTTATACTACAAAAACAAATAAAAATAGTTCACATCCTCAGGAGGTGGCTGAAGGGTGGAATAATACTCCTGTGGGTGATGATCTCCCCAAATATTTCACTATGAGTCTATACCATTTCCCTCACAAACAGTTAAAACCAAGAAATACCTGTTCCAATAGAAGCTGTGCCTACCACACCTCCCTCCCTGTGTGTGTGCAGTGGTATTTTATTTGCTAGGATGCGGCTTATTCGCAGCTCAAAAATGCTCACAATAAAATGTTTTCTTATTCTCAGTCAACTTTAACTTAAACAGGAATACATGAATTTTGTTACACTGGTGCATAAATACACCAATTTATTTATTTATTAAATTTTGGTGACCGGGTAGGCCCACTGAGCCCCGAAGGTCCCTTTTTCAGGGGCGACCCGGGTTAACAATACAAGTTGTAAGAATGAACAAGGACATAAGGAACATTTGAGGCATTGTGAGTTACAGCATGAGGTGGTTACAGTAAAGAAAAATAGTGGATATAGGCATGGTTACAGGGATGGTAAAAGAAAAGCAGTGGATACAGGCATTGCTTACAGGCACGGTAAAAGAAAAGCAGTGGATGCAGGCATGGGTACAGGCATGGTTATCATCATGACATATAAGCATTTGGTAGTACTTTGCATATAGTTTATTCAAGGGTTACACGTGGCCTCTGGCAAGCAGTCTGTATAAGGCAGGTAGTAGGAAGGTTAAGCTTAGGAGATGGGAGTTGGAGAGAGGGAGTACTTAGGAGCTTTAAGTGCCATGACAGTGGCATGCTTGAAGTCAGCAGATGGGACTTAAGCCTGGTGCAGAAGTTCATGAGTGAGGAGGAGGCCTGGACCTGGGAAGGGAGCTTGTTCCATTGGCAGGCTGCTTGGGAGGAAAAGGATCTTCCGCCAGCATTTGTCCTTACCCTAGGGACTTCTAATAGCATTCTATCTGAGGTCCTTAGGTTCCTTGGGTTGTGTTTGAGGGTTATGGTCCTGGCAATGCTTGGCAGCATGTGGGGTTTGAGAAGCTTGTAGGCCTGGACAAGCAAGGGGTGTTAGAGGCAGGTGACCAATGTGGGCCAATGAAGATTGGCCAAAGTGTCACAGTGGTGACGTCCCGGGTGGTCTAAGGTTGCGAAATGAGCTATTTTATTATATAGGGTTTACATCCT
Organism: Neoceratodus forsteri; assembly: GCA_016271365.2. Taxonomy (NCBI): domain Eukaryota; kingdom Metazoa; phylum Chordata; order Ceratodontiformes; family Ceratodontidae; genus Neoceratodus; species Neoceratodus forsteri. The sequence goes on along the minus strand of CM057456.1, from coordinate 1,777,232,931 downwards.
GGTAATCTCTTGTTTAGCCATGCCCTGTATAATAGGGGCCACAAAGGTCAGGTTGGGTAGAAGGACGTTGGTAGCTATGGAGCGACTGGCTTCAGGGATGAGTTGGTCCCTGAGTCGGTACAGGGTGCTAAGTTTCCGATGTAGGGTCCTGGTGACCTGGTCCACGTGTTCCTTGTATGTGATATTCTGATCTAACGTGAGGCCTAAGTATTTAAGGGAGGGGACTATGTTAAGGGCTTTACCAGAGAGTGAGGTTAAGGAGAGGGATGAGGACCTGTCAAATCCCAGGGATCTTGACACGAATAGCATTGCCTTGGTCTTGTCGGCATTTAGTACCATTCTGTTCTTACATAGCCAAGTCTCTACTGAAGTGAGATCCTTTTGGAGTAGAGGGCCTAGGGCAACCACGTCATGCAGGGGTTGGAAGATGACAGTATTATCAGCGTACTGCACAACCGAGCTCTTCCCACAGTGGGTACGCAGGTCATTGGTAAACAAGGAAAATAGGAGGGGGCCTAGAATTGAGCCCTGAGGTACACCCTGGTTTAGGGGTAGTGGGTCAGGCATGGTCCCTTTCCATGAGACCCTCTGTGCCCTGCCTGATAAGCAGCTCCCAAACCACTTCAGGGCATGATTGCTCTAGGCCTATATTTTGCAGCTTCTCTAGCAGCAAGTTGTGGTCGATGAGGTCGAACGCCTTGGATAAGTTTATAAAGATTGCACCACTGGGTATCCCTTTGTCCATTGCCCTGAGAACTTCATCCGTGAAGTAAATGAGGGCAGTGTCAGTACCATGGTTTGTTCTAAATCCATGTTGGGAGGGAGCAAGGAGCTGATGAGCTCCAGGTAGTCCCTGAGTTGATTGTAGATGACTCTTTCTGCACCTTAGCAAGTGAGCAGAGGAGGAGATGGGCCTGTAGTTGTTGAGTTTTTCCTGAGCCTCCTTTGTGAATAGAGACAACATTGGCATGTTTCCATGGGTCAGGACTGCTCCTTCCCTCAGTGATCAATTGAGAAGCATGGTTATAGGCCAGGCTAAGGAGGTAGCTCCTGCCTTAGGTAGCCGAGGGTTGATACTGCTGGTCCCCCTGACCCTTTCGGTTTCAGGTTCCTTAGGAGGTTTAGTACTTCAGTGCGTTTAGCCAGTCTCAAGTGAAATTGGGGCCTTTCCATGTGATGTGGTTCATCTGAGGTAGGGAGGGAAGTTTGGGGAGACAGGCAGGTCTTGTAGGCCTCGAGGTCTGAGAAGTGCCTGTTAAGGGCAGCCGATATTTGAGAAGGGTCAGTTGTGAGCTGACCGTTAATCTCCGTGGGACAGGACTTGGGCTTTTTGCTGCCCTTGATCAGGTCATTGATATGATTCCAGAATTGCTTGGAGTTGCCCAAGCTGGTTTTCTGGAGGTGTGTTAAGTAATCTCTCTTAGCTAGTTTTATGGCTCTCTTGGCTTTTTTCCTCAGGGCTTTGTATTCAGCGAGATCTGCCGGGAGGGAGGAGAGCCTAAACATTTTCCAGGCTTTTTCCCTGAGTAGCCATTAGGGCTTTGAGGGAGGGAGAGATCCACTTGTAGCAGCTGCCTTTAGCCCTCATTCTCTTCATTGGAGCAAAGACGTTGGCCGCTGTGGTTAGTTCGTCCTGGAAGTATTGCACAGCCTCAGTAAGAGTAGGGAGAAGATTTATGGGGTTCCAGTCCAGACTACCTAGGTAGCGATTGTATTGTAGTTCAGAGAACTTGGAGAAGTCACAGGAGGAGAGAATTCTAGGTTGGAACTTGGGTGGTTTGTTTTTCCATATACAGAAGATTGGGGAATGGTCACTCAGGGATTCTCCCATTGTGCCCGCACTCTGTATATTAGTGGGGTTAGACACCAGAGCCCAGTCAAGGGTGGTGCGGTTCCCAGTTTTGTAATTAAATCTGGTCAGTTCAGAGATAACCTGCGTCAGACCTGCTTCATGGGTAAATGACTTCGAGGCATGACCAGGGTCCTGGGCCCAGTTAATGTTGAAGTCGCCCAGGATTAGTTGCTCCGTTGTTACCTTGATAGCCGTATTGTTTGTGATGGCTTCAAAGGATTTGAGGGCTGATTTTCAATTCATTTCAAAAGCATACAAATATTCATTTAAAACCCTAATAATATGAGTTGAAACTGTTAAATAGGATGTGGAGCAAATAAAACAGACGTTGGCCCAGATATTCAAACTGCGCCAGGCTGTGGCGCAAGCATGGGCACAGCTCAACTTGGCTGTGCAGGGGTGTGGCCTGGGCGATATTCAACGGAGCTGCGCTATGGCTCAGCAGCTTTGAATATCACACCCTGGCCACCCCCACTGTGCATGGTGCAGTGGCACTGCGCCAGTGCAAGTGGCCAGAGTGGAGCATGGAGATGCGCTAACGCAAGTGCCATTGCGCCATTCACAGCACCTGTGATATTCAAAAGGGGACATGCAAATGGGGCCATAATTTATGCAAGGTGCTCATGGGGCCATTTGCATGTCATTATGGCCCCATTTGCATTCCATTAGCATGCAGGTGCACCGATCCCCAACGACTTGCGCTTGGCCCCCTGCCAGGCAGCAGCCATCAGGGACCGATGCCACCTGCAGCCCGATCGCGGGCATTTGTTGAAAGCATAGATCCCCGTCCAATATCCCTGGTGGTCCAGTGGACCGATCGCGGGCATGTGTAATGAAAGACTTCCCCGGCCAATATCCCTGGTGGTCCAGTGGACCGCACTCTGCCCAATCACGGGCATCTGTAAAACATAAAAAACATCCTATTACCCTGGTGGTCTAGGGCACCTGCATCTCCACCCGCCCACTGGGCCCCACTGCCCTCTCCCCTGGTCAGCTGGCGGGCAGCACCCACCTGCCTGACGCCCACCACCCACTGACTGACAGCTCAGTAGGCTGCATGCCCATTGGTTCACAGCGTGAGTTGATGTATGTGTAGTCTATATCAGATTATTATTCCAAATATGTGAATGAATCATTCACATATCTGAATGTGTAGTATGGTATGGGCTGCATGCTGATTGGCTCATGCTATGAACCAATGGGCGTGCAGCCCTACCAAGCTGTCAGTTGGTGGCGGCAGGCGTGCAGGTGGTGGGGGTGCTGCATGCCGGTGACCGGGCGGTGGGGCTCAGTGGGCGGTGGGAGTGGGTGCCCTAGACCACCAGGGTACTAGGACATTTTTATAAGTTTCTACAGATGCCCGCTGACACAGAGTGAGGTCCACTGGACCACCAGAGATATTGGTGGGGGGGGGTGATTTAAACAGATGCCCGCAATCGGGCAGCGATTGGTCCACTGGACGACCAGGGATATTGGATGGGGTATATATTTTTATACATATGCCTGCAATTGGGCAGCACTCGGTCCACTGGACCACCAGGAATATTGGAGGGGGGATTTATTTAAATAGATGCCCGTGATGGGGTATGAGGGGTGCAACCAGGTGCAGCAGGAACTTGGGTGCCCACCCACAGGTGGCAGCTGCCATGTTGCACTCTGCAATGCGGCAGCTCACCTGTGGGTGGTCATCATTTGTTCCTTTTTTTTTTGGCTTAACTTTGTGTAGGCGCAAGTAGGGGTTGTGCATGCATGGCTCTGCACATCCCGGGCTGAATATCGGGCTGTGCAGGTTATGCATGGGCACGCCCCCCCACCTGTGCCTGCATACATTACTGATGCGTTCCAGCACATCGAGATTTGTGCGTGCATCTTTCCCTTTGACAGTCGTGGCCAGGGCGCATCAGTGGGCTGCGTGATGCAAATACTGTTGCAATGCGCGCAACCTTTTGAATATCTGGGCCCTTGTGTATTGATGTACTTCCAAATGCAACCTGGCCCTAAACAAAGTATATAATCCTGAAAAATAAATAAATAATTTAGCTCTGTGAATACATTCATTCTACTGAAACTAATTTCTATTACTGCTGTAAATAATAAACACAGCATACACAGCATACTGTAGCTTTCTCTGTGCTGTACGAAGTTCATGCCTCTTTCTTCTACAAAACGGACCATTTGTTGATTGCACTATAAACACAAATACATTTCGGTTTCTCCTCTGCAGTTGGTGATTCATCTGGCTATTTCATTTGTTTTCCCTCGAGGTTATTCATTACTTTATGGGCAAATTGAAAAAGGAAAAATACGCACCCTCACCGGGGCTAATTCTGTGGCTTCAGCATCTGCGCCACTACCTACAAGCCCCCAGAGCATAATGGCAGAATCGGGATCCCCCCAGCCACCCTCATCCATCCTCACAATTTTGGCCATCTTACAAGAATTAAAGGTATTTAGAATGGAGATACAACTGTCTTTGAAGAGCTACAGTGATCAGTAAATTCCTTGGAAGCAAAGGTTTCAGAACTTACCAACCATACGTCCAGATCTGACATGCGACTAGATCGAGTGGAATGAGTTCTGGACCGGGTGTTGCAAGAGTGTTAGCTACCTTCGGAGAAATGTGAACATTTAGAGAATCGCTCTCGAAGAAATAATATATGGATATATGGGGTTCCAGAAGGGGCTGAAGGATCAAGTGACATGGTCTCATTCCTTCATAATTTCGTGTCATCTATTTTGGAAATTACGGACCTAACTCCTCTCCCGATAGATGGCACATAGGGCTTTGGGCCAGAAGCCACTTCATCAGAACAGTGGCTCCGATCCATGGTATTTAGAATATACAACTATGCCAGGAAACAAGAAGTTTTACACGGGTTTGGCGCAGTGGCCCATTAACCTACCAGGGTGCCCGGATCTGTTTTGATAATGACTATTCTCCAGCTTTGCAGGTGAAAAGGCGTGCATATGCCCCAGTCATCAAAGCACTTCGGGTTCATAAAATCAGTTTCTCTACCCCATATCCAGCTCAAATCTGTATCCACCTTTTGGATGCCACACATGTTTTTGAAGAGCCTGACAAGGCTTCACGGAAGTTGGCAACTAGGCAGTTACTATCCCCAGAGGAATCAATGGAGGCAGCGGACAATAGGGATAAGAGATCTCTCCAAAAAGATAAATTGTCCAAAGCATTTCATTCAAGCAAAAAGAGGCAAACAGAAGCTGCTCTACAAGAGATAAAAACCATGCTGCAAGCCTATCGGAGAGAAGATTCCACTTGATTTTGCAGATACCCATTTTGTGCTGTTACCCTCTGTACACTGAGAGGATTGTTTCTTTATACTGTCCATTTCATCTTGGCTAATTTTTTTAAGCCTGCTCTGCAGACTGGGTGGACTTTTAGATGCCTCTTTGGATATTATCTGTTGCAGTAGAAATTGTGTCTTATTTTATAGCAATACTGTCGCTAGCTTTTTAAAATTCCTCTCAACCCCTTTTGCTTTGCAGATTTGTAATTCTGCATCTCTCTACTCTGTGTTAATCTCTCTTGGGTCTTTACCCTTTACTTTGTTTCTATCTTCTCCTGTTTTTTTCTTTTTTGCTTGGTTGGTTTCCCTTTCACGGTTCTCTTCTCTCCCTGGTTGTCTGTCTCACTTCTTATCTCTTCGCTGTACCTCTTCCCCACGTTCCCTTTCCTTAGCCAGATTAAACCCTGATCTGTCCTCTTCTCTTTCCTATATCCTCCACATCCTTTTGTTTGTTGACAGAAGATAGTTATTGACGGGGACAGGTTTCCTGCTCCCGAAACTTCTGGAACAATGTTTCTTCATCAAGTCTCCTGGGTAAACTGCACAAGGATGTGGGGTGAGGGGTTTTTATTTGATTCATGGTCGGCGATCTTGCTCTGGCTCAGAATTAGAGATCACAGTGTTTTTTTTCTTTTTCCAAATGTCGATGGTGAGCTGGGGTGAGTGAAGTGGGAGGGGTGAAATAAGTAAACCCTGCCCATCATAAGGTGATCAGATCCAGAGAGCAGTTTTGGTCACCTCAACAGGTTATAGGGTGATTGAGTAGGGCGGGGAAGGGGGGGATCTTGCATTTTAACTTTTTCCAAGCATAGTTTAGAACTTTTCAATAGTGTTGGTTTTGCCTTCCCGGTTGAGAGATGATGAGATTTGGGCTTTCCCCTTCTTTTTTATTTTTAACATCCTCAATGTGGCAAGGAGGTCCAGGGAATTGTTAAAGTGCATTATTGCCCTTAGGAGGCACGCACAACATCAAGAACCCCCCCCCCCAGATGGGGTTCAACAAAATAATTACCCATTTCTGATCGGCTACAGTTTTTTTTATTATTATTGTCATGATTTCAGAAGCTGGGTTAAGGAACCAACTCTCAGTGAATTGCTTAATGTCATTAAGTGAAAAAAATAAATAGCTGATCTGCTGAGGATGAAAGGGTGATGGAGATTGTATGCAGCAGCAATAATCGAGAGCTGCCTTGCAGCTACTGTGAATTTTCATTTCCCTGCCTGTCTGTCCTTGCTTGGGGGGATTTTAGAATTTTATTTTCTATGTGCTATATGGCAGCACCCCCCACCCAAAAAAAAATACTTAAAATCAGATAAGATTAAAGCTAATTTAAACTAAACAAACAAACTCTTGCCAGAGCTGATAGGGCTGCAGGTAAGAAATGTGGTATAAAAAATATTGAAAATTACCAGACTTATGAGCCTTCATTAGCGAAATGTAATGAAGGCTCCTAAATTTTTTTTTTTTGTAATATCTGTACACCAAATTTTAAACAAAGCCTTGTTAAGATCCTGCCTCGTGAAGAAGGGTGGACCAAATGTTCAACTCCTGACCTAAAGCTGATTTTATGCAGGGACTGTGAGATCAGCTTTCAGGACACAAAAACACATTTTGGACATTAGCTGAAAAATGACAGCTGTCACATTCATAAGGTGATGTACATAAATGGCTATGTTAAACATTAGGTGTAAAAATAGTGAAAATTACCAAAGTTATGAGCCTGTTTTTGCAAAAATCAACATAGCCTCATAACATTGTTGGTTTTTTTAAAATATTTGTATTTAAAACATAGCCTTCTTATGACCCTGCTTCATGAATGAGGTCAGCAAAATTTTTCAACTCCTGTCTGAAAGGTGATTTTGTGCAGGGATCACAAAATCTCCTTTTGGGATGTAAAAAAAATTGTGGCCAGGATTTAACAAATAACAACTGTTGCATAGCGGATTTAGATTTAGCTGTAAAGGATTTCAGAAATACTCTGATATTGATTGTAAATCTGCACTCTCCAGAGGTACAATTAATGAATAATAAAAAACACTTGCCGTGGATTTCTGACAAAATTAAAACACTTTTAAGGATTAAAAGGCAGTTATGGAAAAAAGCAAGAAAAAAACAAAAATAGTGAGAATTGGAAGACATTCAAAAATGGCAACATAAATGTATAAAACTATTGAACTGACAAAATCTCAGTTTTACAGATCTACCATAACCATGTCAACTGATCCTAAAAAATGTTGGTATCAAAATAACAAATTTCAAAATCCAATCAGTTCCAGGACACCAATCAATTTGATTAAGAACAACCTAATAATAGGAGATCAGATGAAAGTGGCAGGCATGTTAAATAAATACTTTACAGAGTTGCCTGATTTGGGTTTGGAGAAACCTAAGATAGGTACCTCTGATATTTCCTTATATGAAATAGACCAAAAGGTTGAAATAGAGAATAAAATTGATGTTGAAAATAATTCTAGACCATGGTTCAGATTTAAGGACAAAAAACAACCAAATAGCATGCTCAAAACCTTTGCATTGTTCAAAATGCAATTCACATTTCTGGAGAAGGGTGCTGCTGGTGTGTGGCATTCAGTGCACCCCCCCCCCCACACCGAAAGAAACATGGCATATATTCAACATTCAGACATTTTAACTGCCTAATTGCTTTTCTTACTTTAAACTCCATGTAAAAAGGGGGTCCTCTTAGTTTTCAGACTGGAATTCCAAAGTGAGCAAGCTATACCACCCCATTCATGGTGGGACCCTTTTGGTATAGTCCCTATACTAGCTTCTCAGCTCTGAAATGCCTGCAGTGACTACTCATAAAAATAGAGTGCTGCCTAAATTGACTTAAGTCACATGGCCTTACTGGCTCCTTAAATTGATTCCACCCAGGAATTTCCAAATGTGGTGGCAGGGAGCATGCTAAGGGGAGTACCACAACTCCCAAAACTCTAAAAACAACCAAATAGCATGCTGAAAACCTTTGCATTGCTCAAAATGCAATTCACATTTCTGGAGAAGGGTGCTACTGGTGTGTGGCTTCCAGTGCACCCCCCCCCCAAAGAAACATGGCATATATTCAACATTCAAACATTTTAACTGCCTAATGGCTTTTGTTACTTTAAACTCCATGTAAAAAGGGGGTCCTCTTAGTTTTCAGACTGGAATTCCAAAGTGAGCAAGCTATACCACCCCTTCATGGTGGGACCCTTTCAGTATAGTTCCTACACTAGCTTCTCAGCTCTGAAATGCCTGCAGTGGCTACTCATAAGTATAGAGTGCTGCCTAAATTGACTTAAGTCACATGGTCTTAATGGCTCCTTAAATTGATTCCACCCAGGAATTTCCAAAAGTGGTGGCAGGGAGCATGCTAAGGGGAGTACCACAACTCCCAAAACTCTAAAAACAACCAAATTAAATATTAAAATGTTCCATGTTTGGGGGGGGGGTTGTGCACTGGTATCTTGTTTTTAACTGCTGTTGTTTACCATAACCCAGTAGCACATCCAAGCAGAAATGTGAATTACATTTGTGGGCAATGCAGAGTGGAGCATACTGATTTGGGGAAGGTGTGGCACCCTTGCAACATGCTCCCTTCCACCACCTGTAAATGTTTCTGGGTGGAAGTACCTTATTTAAGGATTCAATTAGGCAGGCCTATTCAGGCAACACTCTATATTTTGTGAGCAGCCAATGCAGGCATTTCAGAGCTGAGAAGCTAGTGTAGGGACTATACTGAAAGGGTCCCACCGTGATGAGGTGGTATAGCTTGCTCAGTTTGGAATTCCAATCTGAAAACAAAGAGGACCCCCTTCTTTACATGTAGTTTAAAGTAAGTAGAGCCAGTGGCCATGAAATTATTTAAATATTAAAATGTTCCATGTTGGGGGGGAGGTTGTGCACTGGTATCTTGTTTATAACTGCTGTTCAGAATTAAGGCAATTACAGTTAGAAATGTTGAACAAGAATGTAATTGTTTGATGGCTAACAAAGCTGGTGGGGTAGAAGGAGTGGAAATTAGATTTTTGAAGATAGAGGCAGATATACCGGCACCAGTAATAACTTACCTTTTAAATAGCAGCTTGTGTACTTCCGTGTATCCTGAGGTATGGAAAACAGGAACAATTGTTCTAATCTTTAAGAGGGGAGACCCCCTAACAGCTACACATTATAGGCCTATTGTATAGCTCTGCTCCCCATATTGTCAAAGCTTATGAAAAACTTTGCCCGCAGGCAGTTCTGTCAATATCTGGAGCAGTATAACTTGATGACAAACTGCCAGTATGGCTTTATGGTGGGGAGGTCCATGGACATGGCCCCAGTGGATTTTAACAACTTGGTTGCAACATCCATGAATGCAGGGATCAGTACTAGGGCTGTGTTTGTGCACCTCAGTGAGGCCTTTGACTTAGTGGATCACAGAATGTTGCTGCACAGATTGTATACAACAGGAGTTCACATTGAAACACTTCAATGGTTTAAATCCTATTTGGCAGGTAGAAAACAGTGTGTGTCCTTAGAAACAAAAATATCATCATTAAGAGAAGTAAAAAGGGGAGTTCCACAGGGCTCCGTTTTAGGCCCCCTGCTTTTTAATGTTTATGTGTCCAGAAGAAAAAAGCAAATTTAACTGACTAACATGATGCTATAAACTTAATTCTAAAAGCATTCACCCATTGTGTCATTTGGTGTTAACTAAAGTAAAACGAGAGAAAACATGCATTTAGGAAAAATACATTAAAATTGCCTTATTTAAGGGTTTATAATAGGTTTGGTGATATTGCATTGCAGACATGCACAACTAAAGCCTGGAATTTAAATTTTTATGGAACGAAGAGTAAAAAATTCCCTACATGAATTTCAAATAACTTAGAGTGGTATTTCTTACAAATAGCTTAGAGGAAATCTTTTAAAATATCTTGTAGTTACTACATCTGAGTACTAGGAATTAATCTATTTGTATAACTTTGTGTTATCATGTTTATATTTAAATGTTGATTTGTATTATATGTACAATGTACAGGGCATTCTGTTGAAAATAGGGATATTTTTTCCTAATGTTGGTTCCTGTATAAAAATAAAATTTTATTAATCAAGCAACATTTATGAGGTGCTGTAAAGATATTGCTATTATGTAAATGTGGGGTAAAAGTATTACAGATTAAAAGTTATGAGCCAGCATTTGCAAAATTGAACATAGGCTCTTGACTTTATTGTTTGTTAAAATTTGTACACCAAATTTTCAAAATAGCCTTCTTATGACCCCACCTCATGAACAAGGGCAGAGAAAATGTTCAACTCCTGCCCAAAAGATGATTTCATGCAGGGACCGTGAAATCACATTTCAGGATATAAAAAAAACATTTTGGCCAGGATTCGAAAAATGACAGCTGTGACATACATGAGGTGCTGTAAAGACATTGCTATTATGTAAATTTGGGGTAAAATTGTTGAAAATGACCAAAGTTACAAGGCTGCATTCAAAAAATTCAATGTAGGCTCATAGGTTTATTGTTTTTTAATATTTATATACCAAAGTTTCAACATAGCCTTTTTATGACCCCATGCCATGAACAAGGGCAGAGAAAATTTTCAGCTCCTGCCCAAAAGGTGATTTTGTGCAGGAAGCATGAAATCACCTTTCAAGATGTAAAAAACAAATTGGCCAGGATTTGAAAAATGATAACTGTCACATTCATTAGATGCTGTAAAGATATGGCTGTGTTCTAAATTTGGGGTAAAAATATTGAAAATTACTAAAGTTACGAGCCTGCATTTGCAAAAATCTCTCATAACGTTTTTTTTTTTTTTTTTTATATTTTTACACCAAATTATCAACATAGCTTTCTTATGACCCCACCTCATGAACAAGGGCAGAGACAATTTTCAACTCCTGCCCGAAAGGTGATTTCATGCAGGGACTGCAAAATCACCTTTCAGGATGTAAAAAAAAAAAAAAACATTTTGGCCTAGATTTGAAAAATGACAGCTGTCACATTCATGAGGTGCTGTAAAGATAAAGTTATATTGTAAATTTGGGGTAAAAATATTGAACATTACCAAAGTTACAAGCCTGTGTTCGCAAAATTCAACATTGACTCATGACTTTGTTGTTTTTTAATATTTTTACACCAAATTTTCAACCTAGCTTTCTTATGATCCCATCTCATGAACAAGGGCAGAGAAAATGTTTAATTCCTGCCCAAAAGGTGATTTCACACAGGGACTGTGAAATCCCCTTTTGGGACAGATTTGCCTAATGTCAGTTCAATTCTTCATGAGGCGGGGTCCCAAAAAAGGCATGCAGAAAATGTAGGCCAGAAATATGCAAAAATGCTCAAGTTATGCAATTAATTTCAAAACCATATTGAAATATGTTGAATCGCTTACGTTTCTTCAATTTGCAGTTTGGCTTTGAAGAGTGAATATGTGTCTGTGGTCCACAGAGGATTATGTCATTGGACTGCTGATTGGTAAGTAAGGGCTGGGGGTGGAGTGGGGTAGGTGGTGGTGCTGAATGGGAGGGCTGGTAGGAGTCTACCAGGCTTAAAAGAGTGTATTCCTGCACTGGGGAATTGGGCACCTTCCAGTGCAACTACTATATTCTTGAGGGAGGAGAGGGGTGGTGGTGCTGAGAGGGAGGGTTGGGTGGGGGATATCATTAACTAAAAATGATCCTGACACTGGTGGATTGGCACCATCAGTGCCACTGGTATGTTTCCTGACACTGGATTAGGCACCCTCAGTGTCACTCATATGTTTCTGGGGGTGGGGTGGTGGGTGCTGAAAGGGATGGTCAGGTGGGGGGATAGCAATGATTTATAACTATTTTTTCAATGGTCATGGTGGAATACAGCATACTCTGCTGTGACCAAGATGGCAACTGAGTGCTACTGCACATGCACTACTGTGCATGCGCAATGTGGTTTGGTGGCCCTGACCACCACTTGTTTTTTCTTTAACATTACAGATATCCCCCCTACCTGACCCTCCCTCTCAGCATAGAAGGTTGACTCGCTCTAAGTATAATGAATGCAAATTAAACCTGCTATACACTATGTCAGGGTGAAGTCCTCAGTACTAGCAGCAGTACAACAGAAGTCATTGAACAGTCTTTACCACTATTAAATCAGGCTTGTCTCAGTCCCTTACAGTATCTTTGCTTGGTGATAACCATAACACCCCCTCCCCCCAGTGATCTTAGTAATAAAGACAAAAGGCCCCACTCAGTCTATGACTAATTTCAGTACTGAAATCTATAGAGGCTTTAGCCATCACTGGTACAAAGATTTCTACTGGCTGGAATACAGCTGTGAAAAACAACGTGTTCTGCTTCTCATGCAGATATTTCATGCATGGGCAGGGATGTGCTGATGAAGCATTTACAATTTGTGGGTTTCAAAACTGGAAAAAGGCATTAGAGGAATTCAGAATGCACATATCAGCTCACACTCATAGAAGTGCAATGGCTGCCTGGTCTGCATATAGGTGCACAAATAAAATGGGTAACATCATTACACAGGTAGACAAGGCAAGGTTAAGGAAATTCTACAAAGAACAGAATACATGAACAGACTGGTTGAAGTCACTCTACATTTGGGTCAGCTAGGGTTACCTTTCTGTTGTCACAGTGAAGATGAGCAGAATGTTAATAAAGGAAATTTCATGGAGACTTCAGATTTGATGAAAAAGTGTGACAGAGTGCTTCAAGTAAATGATTCCATCTGATCAAATGCAACATACATCGCAACAGAGTCACAGAATGGTCTGAGTCAGTCTGCCACATCCTGTATTACAGATACAATTGTGCAAGAAGCAGAACAATGCTACATTCATATCAATTTCATTTGATAACAGTAGAGACATTTCATGTCAGGAACAAAAGAGCATATGTGTGAGACATGTTCATGACCATAAATATGTTGAAAATTTTCTGTGCTTTGTTAAAGTCTTAGAACTGGATGTAGTGGATTTGTGCTGTACCATTAAAGTGCAACTGACTACTTTGGGAAAACTTTGAAAAGCATAATAGTTGGACACAATTCCGCTTACATTTCAGATATCTTCAATACATTTCTCATTTCCAATATTTATTACTGAAGAAATTTCACAGAAACAAGATCTTCATCTATTAGAGTTCATCTGCCTCTGTAGATGACTCCTTACTTAAAATCATAATGCTTTGTTCTGACATCACAGTCTGTTGCCATGGAAATAACTGTGATGTCACAAGCAGAGTATTATGACTTCAGGTTGGGAAGAAGTTATAGGTGCTGATGAACCCTCAAGGAACAGCTCTGTCAGTTTCATGCATATGAACTCAGTAGTAAAAGAAATGGGCATGAGAACTACAGAGCTAATGAGAAATATAAGCTGCTTTATGTCCAAATACTATGTTTTTCAAAATGCTTCTCAAGGCATCGGTGGCTCTTTAATGAGAGCTTGAAACAATTTGATATTTCTGAGTCAATGTTCCTTTTTTATTGCCCAAGCATATGAGGGGCCATCTTAATGGCATTCAAGGATTTTTCAAAAAGGACCATCCCCATGCTGTGTATGTTCACTTTTAGGCACATAAATTAAATTTCACTGTTGTTGATTCATGCCAGTGCATTCCAGAAGTAAAAAATGTTTTTGATTTTATGTAATGCGTGCATGCATTCTTTTTGACATCTGTAGTACACAGTGACAGACTGAACCAGATACAGCAAGATATGGGGTTTGACAGAACATACAAAGCCAGAGCTTTGAGCAACACTAGGCGGGGATATCAGAAAAAGAGCACTGAGAGCACTGAAGCAAACATAAGAGTCCATAATCTCTTATCTTTCTCACTCTGACCACGGGAATGTACCCAAAGCTTGGGGCCTTTACAACTTCATGATGTCATGCAACACTGTATTTTGTATTTTCCTCTTTGATCTCATTCTTGGAGTTGCAGAAGGACTCCACAATCTACTACAGACTGAAGATCTGGAATTAGTTAGTGCTGGCATTGCAGTAGAAGCATTTATTAATAATCTGATTTCATTCTCAAATAAAGTAATAATGCCTGACAGGTTGGGTGTTATGCTGGGATAACATCCCATCTTGGGTGGTTGGGCCCGAGGCCACTGGCTGAGGGCATCCAACACCCGAGTAGGGATGTTATCCCAGCATAACACCCACCCTGGAGGGCATTATTCCTATTATACAATGGCTTATTGTTTTATAATTAAAAAATAATTTTAAAGAATGTTTTTGTTAGTGTGATATACGCATGGTCATGTGATGTGTTTTATACAATCACAAGTTTGCATTTGGAACGACTCTTTTTCCCCATTTTATAAATATATATATATATACTATATAAACACACACTTACATACATGTGTGTGTGTGTGTCTGTGTGTGTGTGCGTATGCGCGTATATATATGTATGTATATATTTATATATATATTGCAAAAAAAACATTGTTGATGCATCAGTCAGGGTTAAAGTGACAAAAGCAGAAAAATGTGGCATTAGGGTTTCCAACCCTAACACTCCATTTTGCACTCTGCACAGGCCCGCAAGTGGGGAAGGGGGCTGTCTTGGGGGCCCATGAACCCTAACGTTCACCCTATTCCATTACAAAATTAGGTGGCATGGTTGCAGCATAGGAGCCACTATACACCAGGGATAAATGGCAAAATGGCAGAATGCCACAATGGGGGGAAAAAAGAATAAAAAACACATTTTTACATTATATATTATATATAAAATATACAAGGGGATTGAGGGTGGGGGTGGGTACCACTAGACACCAGGGCTTTTTATGGTAGAATGACCACATGGCTACATTTTTTTCTGGACCAGATGGTCCCCCAACAAGTTTTGTAGATGAGATGGCCGAAAAAAGAATCTTTTTTTGTCATCCCATTACCTCATTTGTCAGCCTTTTATTGTCATAGCGAACAAGGAAATTGGCTGGCTAACAAGGATTCCTGGTCTGGCCATCTAATTATGAAATTTTCATGACCAGATGGCCAGACCAGAATCCTTTTTCACCACTTACAATTTCTTGTTCGCCATCCTTATTCATCACTGATGAACAAGGAAATTGGCTGGTGAACAAGAATGGCCAGACTGGGAATCTTTGTTCACCAGTCGATTCCCTTGTTTGCCAGTGACAAATAAGGATGGCAAACAAAGAATTTAGTGAGTGGCAGAAAAGGATTTAAATAATAAAAAAAATGTTTCTGGGGGCATAAGGATGTTGGAAGCCACACAGCACATCTCTTCAACTCCCAATGAGCAGAGATTACACTTTAATGTGTGAAACAGACATTCCTGGGCAGAGTTATGACAGTTTGCTTTGGGCAAAAACAAAAGACAAGATTGCAGCTCACGAAAAATATATTTTTTCTGATGACCAAGGATTGCCCCCGGCACACAAGTATTGGCCACTAACGAACAAAGATGCTTTTTTATACCAGGAATCTAGCCTGAAAAATAAAAATCAGATTGAAAATAATGGGACCATAACTTTGGAATGGAGTAATATTTTTTTCACCAAATAAATGCTTACCTGTTCTGTGACCAAAGCTCTTTCTGCCATAAAAATTTCAGAACAGCATTCAACACCGTCTATGTGCAGCATGATTAGAAAAAAAAATGCAAAATAGGTGAATTTTCAGGTTTTTTTCACTATCTTCATCTCAGAATCTGCACATCCAACTAGAACAAAACTTGGCTTGTCAAGAGATCTACCTTGGGAGACAGCACATGCAAAATTTCATGCAAATCCGTTGAACAGTTGCAAAGCTATTAGAGGACTTCCGGTGACGTCATGGAGCCAGCAGGGAGCAAGTGAAACGAGCTCCCCACCCCATCTGCTCAGGAAGACAAAATACATCCACGGTATTGAGACAAAAAGATCAAAAATGACAACTACAAGTCGTACTAAGGACAAGCCTGGCAGGGACAAGTTGAAACCTAAGCAAAATCTACAAGATGAGAGGAAATTGCATCTACCCTCCAGAAGGCCGAGTCGCAGCCCTTCTCCTTCTAGCATGGTCGATACAGAGGAAGAGATGGAACACCTATCTCGCTCACGTTTCGAGCAGTTATTTAGAGAAATCAGAGAAATGAGAGCAGAAACAAAGTTGGAATTCAGGAACCTAGAACAAAAGCTGTCTGGGTTAGAGCAACGAGTGGAGAGGGCAGAGAAGCGAATTGCACAGACCGAAGATGGCGGATTGCAAATTGGAAAGATCTTGCAGGCCCTAATTGCCCAAACAGAGAAATTACAGGAAAAATGTATTGATCTTGAGAGCCGATCACATAGGGAGAACATAAGATTGTATGGCCTACCTGAAGATTCGGAAACGGGACTTATGCATGAGTTTCTATCTGACCTCCTGGTAGATGTTTTACAGCTGCCTCCCGGATATCCACTGAAGATTGAAAGAGCACATAGGGCCCTTCAACCCAACCTACAGAGGAGGGTGTGAGACCTCGCTCCATCATTATTAAATTTAACAGTTATAAGACAAAGGAGGACATTTTAATTAGGGTCTGGAGATTGAAAGAGGTCACGTACTTGAATCATAGATTATACTTTGATCATGACTACCCACAGGAAATTCAGAGACAAAGCTCTCAAAACGTGGGCATAATTAAGCTGTTAAAAGCTAAGGGGCTTTGCTTTCACACCCCTTTCCTGCAAAATTAAGGGTTTTTTGGCCTGAAGGTGTTAAGACATACAATTCACCCGAAGAAGCCAGAGGAGCACTTACGGAAAAAGGCCTGATGGATTCACAAGTTTCCAGAGATAAAATCTCGACTTCCCAGAGGGCACTGGAAGATTCCCTCGACTGGGCAATCTCCCTGGGTAAAAGGAAAAGAGGTCGCAATAAAGAAACGTATCACTAGCACCCATCCTCGCAATGAAAACCTTGCTTCAGAAGCTTCAGGATAGCTGAGGTGGCTTGCAGAATGATACTTGAGACTGAGCAGAGTTGTGGATCTTTTGGAAGGAGACGGAATGGTGCCAAAGAGATAGAAAATGAGACGAAATAAGATCCATACTTGGTCTGCACAGTTATGCCTACGTTTTACATAAGGAACCGGAATAAAGTAATAGGCCAATTTGAAGTGAATTTAAGGGGGTACATTGCTCAAGAAGGGGTTCTGTGCGTTTTTTAAGTTCTTGTCTTTCCTGGGCATGTGTTTGATCACCCACAGAGACTCCGGACTCAGCCTCGACTTTCTTCGTTTTCTTTTCCCTTCCTAAGTATAGATGGGTATTTCTTGAACTGAAACTTAAGTCGGGCCATCACAAATAGTTATTGGACCTTCACAACAAATTAGTACTCAAGCCAAAATAGTTCTGTGGGTTTGTTTAGTTTGTCACAGATGGTATGATAAAGAAATAATTTGGTTTGTCTTCTCGGGGATGAAGGAAACTTAAAGGCCAGTATCGGTTCAGCTATTAGCCAAGTGACATCAACGTATCTGTCTCTATAGGAGCCTGGTAATACAACCCCCAGGCTCGCGAGGAACACCACATTTGGTGTGGTAAGGAACATTCCTCATCCCAGTAGAGGGAGACTACTGGTATTAGAAACCCCTGTACATTAAGGGGTTTCCACACTTGGAAGTACAAGTTAAAATTAATTTAAAGTAACTATATTTGGTTCCACAACTATGGTTTTGATTTGGCTTTGTTCACTACAGTTTATGGTTATAAGTGTGTATGGGGAGTTTGTTAAGGCTGATTTTAAGGGGTTGGGGGAGAGCGAAGTGAGGGGGAATAAGTTTCATATGGAGAATTATACAAAGTATTGCTCAATCTCAATGGAAAATGGATAAGTCCGAATTAATAACATTGTCATTCAATGTAAATGGTCTAACACACCCAATCAAGAGAAGAAGAATTATGTCCTTCCTGCGGAAATCGCAAGCAACATTTATAATGCTGCAGGAGATGCACCTGAACCAGGTTGAGCATGATAAGCTTAAGAAGTTTGGTTACCAGGTAGCCTTATCTACATCATACAGGAAGGGTAGGCGCCGGGGTTCAGTTATTTTGATCCCTAACAAGTGCCCTTTCGAGGTGTTAGATACCATTAAAGATAAAGAGGGCTGCTTTGTGGGGTTAAAGGCAAGTATGATGGTACGATTGTCTCCCTGGTTTCGGTGTATGCTCCCCCGGGTTCAGACTTTCCTTTTTACAGAGAGTTTTTTCTCAAAATATCTGAGTGGGCGGAAGGTCATTTAATTATAGGAGGGGACTTAAATCTACGATTCAGTGCACACAAGGACACATCTGGTGGAGTGGTCTGACAAGAGAGAGGGACAGCCAATAAGGTGGTAAAATTAATTGGTGAACTTGGTCTCATGGATGTTTGGAGGCAGATGCACAAAGGCAGTAGGCAGTATTCTTTTTTTTCCACAGCACATGAAACATACTCACGATTAGACTACTTTTTAATGTCCAGAGACTTTATGTCCCTGTGCACAGACTCTTGGTTAGGTGATATAATACTATCGGACCATGCCCCA
The DNA here is from genome assembly GCA_016271365.2 of Neoceratodus forsteri. Classification (NCBI taxonomy): domain Eukaryota; kingdom Metazoa; phylum Chordata; order Ceratodontiformes; family Ceratodontidae; genus Neoceratodus; species Neoceratodus forsteri. Next base: position 1,777,214,242 of record CM057456.1, on the reverse strand, counting down.
ATTTACATGAAACTTAAGTTGGGTCCTACTAAACGCAATACTTTTTGGAGATTGAATCTCTCCCTACTGCACAAAGAGGACACCACGGAGACAATAGAAAATGTAATAGAGCAAGCGGTTAGGGAAATTAAAGACCCAGAAATAGCTCCAGGGATTTTATGGGATACGGTAAAAGCTTTAGTGCGGGGTAAGTTCATAGAGATTTCCTCCAGAAATAAAAAGTTGAGGGAGGCGAGAAAGACTCATTTACAAAATCAAATAGCCACCTTGGAATATCAACAGCAGCAACAATTAAGTAAGGAAAGGGGAAAATTATTGAAAAAGCTGAAGAGGGAGCTTATAGAAATACTGGATTATCAAGTGGAACAAAAATTGATATACTTAAGGCAAAGGTATTACGAAGGGGGCCCGAGGGCATTAAAGATTTCTATCCAGCAGGCTTAGGCAGTGGAAGGCTAAAGCATGCATACCAAAAATCTTAGACCCTAAAGATAGGACATGGAAATTTGATATGGAAGGAATAACTGAGTCTTTTAAATATTTTTACCAAACACTATATGGTCAAGGAGCGAACCCGACTCCTGAGGCTATTCAGGGATATTTGACCCCTCTCCAATTACCTAAAATAACCAATCAGCAACAAAAGACCTTAATTGCACCTTTCTCAGTGGGGGAGATACAAGCAGAAATTTCCCGTTTGAAAGCAGGAAAATGTCCCGGCACAGACGGCCTCCCAAATGAGTTTAATAAGGTATTCAGAGAGACCATTACACCTCTGTTAAGGGAGGCATGCAATTCGTTATGGGGGGAGGAAGACAGATGTGCCCCTTCCTGGGCTCAGGCTATAATTTCGGTGTTGCCGAAGCCAGCCAGGGACCCTACTTTATGTTCCTCTTATAGACCAATTTCCTTACTAAATACGGACTATAAAATAATAACAGGGGCTATGGCCAGAAGGCTAGAAAGCTTATTACCAGAATTAATCAATTTAGATCAAACAGGCTTTGTACCAGGAAGGCAAACTTCAGATAACATAAGGAGATCTGTGAATGTAATTGAACATCTGCAAAGATCAAGGATTCCGACTTACCTGATGAGTCTGGATGCGGAAAAAGTTTTTGATCAAGTATCATGGTCCTTCCTGTGGGGCACCCTGGCTGGCTTCGGCTTTCCGGCACCCTTTTTGAACTTTATAGCCAAGTTATATGCCCACCCCTTAGCATATATCAGGGCGAATGGTCATATATCTAGCCCCTTTAAACTGGAGAGGGGGACCGGGCAGGTATGCCCCCTTTCTCCCCTACTTTTCGCCCTATACATAGAGCCTTTAGCTCATAGTATCTGGATGGATAAAACGATTGAGGGGGTAAATATAGGAACTAATACCCACAAAATAGCCCTTTATGCGGACAATGTCCTCTTGTATCTGACGAACCCCATTGAATCCTTGCCTAAGGTTTTTAAACAAATTGAGTTTTTTTTCTGCTATATCAGGCTATACTCTAAACTGGTCAAAGACGGAGGTATTGATGATGTCTGCTACTATACCAGAAGAGATTAAATCTAAGTACCCTATGAAATGGGATTGTGAGACTATAAAATACCTGGGAGTTATGTTAGGTAAATTTCCATCAACATTATATGCTGATAATTTCCCCGCCCTGATTAAGCAGTTGTGAGCAGACCTTCAGAGATGGAATTGTATACCCTTTCCATTTTATTCGAGTTTACAAATAATTAAAACAAACATATTGCCGAGATTTTTATACTTATTTCAAACAGTTCCATGTATAATCCCACAGAAGGAAATTAACAGTTGGCAAAGGTGGGTCATGTCCTATGTATGGGGAAACACCTACCCCAGAGTAGCCTAGAAAACTCTGTTTCTACCGAAACAGGAAGGAGGTAGAGCCTGTCCATCATTGGTGGATTACTGGATTGCAGTCCAGATGAAAATAGCATTGTTATGGGCACATCAGAGTTATAGGGCTCATTGGCAACAGTTAGAATTGCAACAGGTAGGGAGAACACAATTATGCTCCAGGTTATTCGACCCATTTGGTAGAATTTATGAGTTGGGAGAGTCTCTGACCTTGGTTAAAGTGACCCTGTTTGGATGGTTTCAGGGTATCAGGCGGGGCTATACAGTTAGGGATATGTGGAGATATACCTGGTGGTCTGCAGATAGGAACTTTACCCCTGCTAAGTTATCTAACTGGTATAAAAAGCAGGAAGAGAGAGGTGTATGTGCTGTGTGGCAGTTGCTCCATGACATGACAATCTTACCATTTGAAAGAGCTCAAGTTTTATATAATTGGACAGAAAGGGATCTCTTATATTATTATCAATTAAGAAATTATATAAATGATAAATTACAAAAGAGTCTTCATTATGAGGACCGGAGACCCTACCCTAGAACATTTGAATCAACCTGGAGTTCAGCACATGGTAAGGGAGCAATAACAATGCTTTACTGGAATTCAATAGCAGACAGAACACATAGCACATGCTGTCTACAGAAGAGATGGGAACAAGAGCTGGGGATACGACTTAATCAAACACAATGGTGCCAGGTCTTTAGAAGCAGCTGGCGCACCACATCCTCTCCGATGTGGCAAGAATTTGCCTGGAAGATTAAAGTAAGATACTTCTTAACCCCAAGTAGACAGGTTCGAATGGGCATGAGCTCTAGTGCTGAATGCCGGAGAGGATGTGGCTGTGTAGAGGCTGATATGGCACATATCTTTTGGACATGTCCAATGCTACAGGTATACTGGCAGGTGGTAATGTACCATCTCAGTAAATGTTTAGTTCAAACACCAACATAAGCTCAGAAAATATTATACTGGGGCTATGTCCTTTGGAAATTAAAGGTAAAGAAGAGAGGTACTTATGGGCTGTGTTGAATATTGCTGCATTGAAAGCAATTACGAAAAAGTGGTTGCAGCAATCTCCACCGGGGCTTGTAGACTGGCTCCAGATAATCTATCAAATTCAGGCAATGGAGAGAATTACTTTTGCTGTTAACCACAGTACAACTTTATATAATAATAGATGGACATGTTGGGATTTATACAAAGATTCTGTGGAACAAATAAATTAACTGACCCCCCCCCATGTTTCTGAACCAGATATCAGCCAAAATAAGTTGTTATATATTCCCCATAGTTAAGTTTTATATAGTATTAGAGTTGTATGTAAGTTAGTTGTCTGTAAGTGTATGTAAGAAGAGTTTATTCAGAATTGAATTGAACAAGAATGGAATGTATATTATGTACTACAAACAAAGAAAACAGGCATGACATTTACGACTATAGTAATACAAGTAATAAGATGTAATGTGATAATGAAATGTTTCAAATAAACGGAAGTATAAAAAAAAACAGTTGCAAAGTTATTAAAGTGCAAAATTGGAAGTTTAACATTAAAATACCTGCTCGACCCTAGATATAGTGGCACTACCGTGCCACAATAAATAAATAAATAATATATATCCACAGAGAGAGAGAGAGAATAAATGCTAGGAAGTGTAGTATATGAGAAGCTAATTAGCCCTCAAGATGGCTTTAAATCTTCATATACTACACTTACCTAGCATTCATTTTATACTTAAAATTTTATACTTTAAATAACTTTGTTATCCCACAGACACCTCCCTCATAAGAGATATGAGGGAGGTGCCTGTGGGATAACAAAGTTATTTGTACAGTTGCCTGTGACCTCAAGTAAAGGGTTATGAGTGGTGACAGGCAACTGTTCGAATAACTTTGTTATCCCACAGGTGCCACTCGCATATTTGATTTATCCAACAGGATTTTTTTTTTGGGGGGGGGTCAGTTTTGTTCTATTTTATTTTTTCCTTGAGTTCCTTCCTCCATTTTTTTTTCTCTGCCTGGTTGCTGTGTTTGGTTTATAGCTGACGTTACAGCATACTCGCTGATTGGTGGAATGAGTAGGTGACATCACAGCGTACTCACTGATTGGTGGAGTTGAGCAGATTTTTTAAAATGTGAAGAAGACGTGGCAGTCCTGTTTTGCGAGTATGGCTGGTCAGACGTTGGGGTACAGAGTGGGAAGAAGCTTGTCCACAGTGCTTGAGTGACAAAAAATGTACATTTGATTTTGTCTTTCATGCTGGAGTCAGAAGCAGAAACAGAGGAGTGAAGTGGGAGAATGAGACTGGGGAAGGGGAGCAGAGCATGGGGGAGGGGGATGGACATGTTGCAAGTAGCTGAGAAAGGGGGAAACATGTCTTTTTTCCTCAGAAAGTGTTTTAATTTAAAATTTGGTCCCAGTTTGGGGTGAGGGATGGGGAATGTGGTTAGAGTGTGCATTTTTGTGAGTCTGTGGGCCCGTGATAGCTTGGGTTGTAAAGCGCACACTGAGAAGATGAAAATGAAACTGGGAGGTAGTACTGCCGAGGGGGCAGCAGAAGTGGTGGTGGTGAGTAATGTAGTCGCTGTGTGGCTAAATGGGTGATGATGTAATCACTTTTGGAATAACTTGAAGTTATAGCGATCACATCATCCACCATTTAGTCACACAGTGACTCAGATAACTGGAGTTATCTGTCACTTTTTATCCTAACACCTGTTGCAAAAATCAGGATTTTTGACATATAGAGACAGAGACATTATGTACAGTGGCAGCAGTTTTTATTCATTACATTTGTTCATCAGTTATGTTCATTGATGGCTGCTTAGGTAGTTAGCTTCAGTCACTAACATTTTATATTTGTTGCTAGTTAGTTTTAGTCACCAACAGTTACTTTTAATCAGAGTTACTGGCTGAGACTGCAATTCTGTTGGTCTCTGACTTTCAATTTTGGGGCTTGATGTTGCAGATTTTTACAGTTATAATACATACATTGCAGTTGTTTCCCTGTACGTTTTCTGTGTTACCTTTTGTTGTTAATCTACATTGGCAGCCATTTGGGAGCTAGTGTAGTTTGTTGTGGTTTTGCTCCCATTGGTTCCAAGTGCTATGGCTTAGTGAGTGCTGATGGTTGTAAATGACGACTCTCCATTCTCACTGCTTTGGTATGTATACTGGTGCTGGTATTTCTGTATACACACTGTAGGAGGCATGTGTGCTGTTAGCTGATGTCATTCTGTGTGATATCATGATGTATGTGTGCTGCTGGGACTGGCAGAGATGTGTTAGTCTTGCAAAAGTTAATGGAGGTTGGTGTTCGAATTGCAGCTCCTGAAGTTTTGATTGGTGATTTTATCAGGTGGGCAGTTCCAGTTATGTGCTGGGGTTTCAAACGGTGGCTTGGGGGTATATGTTGCAGCATTGTAACCATGGTTGGTGGCCCTTTAGCAGCAGCATTTGCAGGATTTTCAGTGGCAGCATGGGCTGTCCAGTCCACATGGACAGCATTCTGTGGAGGTGCAGCATGGTCAGATTTCTAAACAGGTGGATGCATTGATAATAACCAATTTTTCTTGCTCAGTTTATTTATTCTGAATTTTTTTTTCTTTGTGTTTCTGTAGTTAAGCAAGGGAACATTTTGAAGTACTAGGCTGGTCTCAGGCTACATTTCCATGTCCAGTAGGCATAGCAGCTCATCATTTAGGGGTATTTCTGTGTCCCAGAAGGAGTCCCATGCCACTGTGTCAGTTTTAATTGCTGCAGGAATTTCTTGTTTTCGTTGTGGTTCAGATTCTGTTTTTGGTGCTGCCATGTTTCTGGCAAAGATACTGGATATTATTTTTGCTTGTTTTCAGACAGGGGTCATATGTATTTAGTGACGGAAGGCTGTTATGTGCAGAGATCTGTGCCATTTCGGTTGGTGGGAGTTTGCAATCCATGAACATGTGAACTGATGTTTTTCTTGTACTGTGACTAGTTATCCTTTTGTATTCTGGTAGTCTTGCAGTTTTTTTTATTGTTTTTATTATGTTCTGTAGTTTAGTTTGACCAATTTTCATGTTTCTGAACCAGAGTGATTGTGGGGGTGTAGTTCACATTTGGAGTTTGGTAGACTGGAGTGTCACTGTTGTTCATTTCTTCTGGTCTGTTTTTGGCTTATTTTTCATAAACTGTGAACTGGATGACGTGGATTTTGGATGTTTTGATACATTTTGGTTATTGTTCTGATGTTTCGAGAGTTGATACCAGTCCTGGTATTGCTCTGTCTATCTGTGTATTTGAGATATTTATGTCCTGTGGCATCTTTCCTGAGGTGTAGGTCACCCCATTTTAGATTGTATTGTTCTATTGCTCTCAGTGCAAATGTAGTCCAGTGTTAAAGAAGAGCATATGCAGTAGTGCTGCTAGTGAGTGTAATCCTCTGGTTACTGTCTCATATAACATGTTCATACTAAGGTTCATACTAAGGTTAGATGAAGGAGCTAGTAGGCCAAAGCCCATAATGCTCCTATACTAGGCCATAGAATAGAATGTTAAGTCATGTGACGTTCTATATTAATCAAAAGTTCAGCTTTGATAGTTCTGTTCCCTTTGCCTTCTATATTTAAATATTTTTGCTCTGCTTTTATTGTGTCAATGACTTCTTTAAATATTGTAGTTTTGTGATGATAAATGGTATATAGTTAATTTTCTCTTACAAAGTATTGGTCCAGGCTACCTAATATGCCTTGGATGACTCCTGGTTCATACTTCAATTTGTCCATCTTTTTATGGGTGAACATGAAATTTGCCAGCATTTTATTCAGTTCTGTTGGTGGAATGACCAGTAGGTATTAGTTTTCTGCATGGTTTGCAAGATAGGTTTTGATTATTTTGACATCAGTATTTGTTTTTAATTGTATTGTAATAACTGGCTTGTCTTTTCTCCCATAGAAGGAGCAGGTTATAATTCACCATTATAACCTGCGGGTTATAACGGTGAGCACGCAACCCCTACTCCTTCTCCTGCCTCATGTTGCACCTCAGTGCACACACACAAATAAAGTCTTTTCAGAAAAAACCTGTAACAGCTCCGTCGCAGCTCTTAAATGAACAGGTACAAAACGTCATTTTTATTTCAAGCCAAAAGCCACTTCTCAGTACTGCACTAAAACTTTAAAACCTACTTACAAAAATGTCATGGAGGTTTCAGATCCCTTACGTCACCACATAAAGTAGCATGTTACCAAGACAACGAACCAAAAGAATGCATAGTAATAAACCAAATTTGCTGATCACCAGAATAACAGATGAGAGGAAGAAACTGAAGAACAACCAAAACTGGACTATTACAAACACTTCACTGGACTTTCTATAAAGGTACAAAGAAACCAAAATGCCATTCCTTAAAAAAAAAAAGTTCAGTTCTGCTGCATTTTAACTTCTGAGTTCCTGTTTCACTTTCAACTCAAGCAACGTTTACAGGGGAAAAACACATTCTGTTTTGCAAAAGACATATTCGTTGAAAACATTCTGCTGTTACTGTTACAAGTTCCATTTTTCCACCTTTATTGTGTCGCAGTTCACAAATAAACTTTCTAAACTGCTGTTCAATAAAGCCATTCCTGGCAAATATCTGTCACACAATATTTTTGTCTCTATGTGGCGAGAAAAGACAAGCCAGCAATTGCATATAACAATGCATGGGTCTGAGTGCATAAATGAGAAATTAATGCCCACCCTCAGTGTGGGATGCTTTTATAAACCTCTTGAGCTTCACCCTCAGGGTTTATGTAGCATCCCACATCATGAGTGGGCATTAATTTCTTATTATACACTCACTCCCCATGTATTATTCTCTTTTTTTTTTCTTGCTTGTTGATAAAATCCAAGTGTTCCTGATCTGCCTAACTTTGAGCCATTTCACTACAAGTTTGTAACAAATTTAAATTGGTGAAGGTATTATGGGTATTTTAAAGGGGTTAATTTGTTAATTTTATACTAGTTTTGGTGGGTTGGGGTTGATTGGAAGTAGGTGACATATTTTTTCTTAGGCATGTTTGTATTTTTCAGTGAAGCTTTTACTTGTGGTACATGACTTTACTTACTGTGGTATATGACTTTAATTGCCATATATGACTTTAATTGCCATTGTACATGACTTAAAGTGGTATCATATATTGGGAAATAAATAATACTTTTTTATAACAGGATTGGGATTACATCCATGTAATATATATTCATTTCAAAAAATGTGCTACTGCACTAGTTGGGGTTCAGCTTAACACTACAAAAGTAGTACACAGGTAAAAATCCACAATGTTAACACATCAGTGTTACTAAATTTGTGTCATCTGTAAACAGTTGTACAGTATGTTGTTTGTCTTACCTGATGATGGCAGTTTGTGGCTGCTTGTGTGGTCTTGTCCTTTTGCAGCTTGGCGGTGGAGGGATGGGGAGTTAGGGTTGGAAACTTTAACACCACATTTCCCTACTTATGTGACATTAAGCTGAACCCTAACTGGTGCAGTAGCACAGTTGTTTGCAATGAAGATACATATAAATAATACATACATAATGTACATAAATGAATAAGTAAATAGACTATAGACTAGAGAAATAGTAGGGGTCCATATCCGCATGCACTTACCTGATGAACAAAAGTAAGTGTTGCAAACATTTTTATTTAATGTTTTGTTTTAGGCTTTTGCATGGAAAAGAAAGTCATGGCAATGGAATACTGTAAGCTATTCCTGGCTTAAGAGCAGTACAAAATTTTCATGCTGTACTGTGCTTTCATCCAGGTTTCTAAAATGTGGAGAAAGCTTTACAGAGTTTCTACATTTAGGGAATTTTTTTCAACAACAGTGCACACTGCATGGCCTTGTAAGTAAGACACAAGTCGCCTCTTAAACACCTGTACTCCATGGAGTACAGGCCCAGGTGTTCCAGCCTCTGTTCATAGTCCAGATTATGCATATTCTTTACCCTTTTAGTAATTCTTCTTTGCACTCCCTTATTTGTTTTGTTCCATTTTTTGTTGTTGGTGCACAGAAGGGAGAACAGTAGTCCAAATGTGGCCTAACTAAGCTGGTGTATAGTGGAACTATGACTTTTAGCTCTTGACTCTTTATAGTGACAAGCCTTTCAAAATATCCATATAAAAAGCACTTGACTGTTACAAACTGAACTCACAGTGAGATTGTTTATGAAATCACAGTGCTTAGCAAGACAACAGAATGAGATGCCTCAACACAGCAAATGTGAGGTCAGTTGTTTTTTGATAGACACAGAGAAAGAAGTACTGAATTTTCTGAAATGTTTAGTAGACCACAAGAGAAAGCAAAAACAAAAAAACAAAAAAACTAGGACTCACTTAAGATAAAAATAATTTTTGTATAAATGGTAGCATTAAGCCTTTTATTTTAGTATTTATTTACTTCTTGAAGGTTAAATACTCTTGTCATCAAAAGCTTATTAAAGAGAAGCCTATTGCCATTGGCAATGTGTGAGACACATGCTAAGCTCAGTCATGCATTAGCTATCTGGAATTCTTTGCTGGTTTCACATAAATGACTGCTAAGGTAAAGCGTCAGTCAAAGAGACATGTGCCCAGGCAGCATAAGATAAGTAGATATTTAGCTGTCTTCAAGCTTTTGAATCTCAGCATCACATGTTTTGGGACAATCAGGCTAGCTAACAGGACAAAGCTTCTTTAGTGGAGCAGCGGCAGGTTTCTTTTTTCATTATTTGCTTAACCTCCTTCTAAGTTGGCTTATCCCTATTTTGCCAGCACCTCCCACCCCATCACCCACCTTTCCCATGCACTTATGCCAACCTCTGTTCTACATGGCTTGCCCCATATGATAGGGACTCTGGTGGTATACCCCTCTGGGTGTATGAATCCAGTGGAGGAGGGTGCTTGATTGGTGGTGCAGTGCTTGCAGGGGGCTAACCATCATCCTGCACAGTCAGCTTCTTTTTCCTCCACTTTTCCCCAGAACCCAGGCGGCATGCAAGTGCATGGGGGGCTGGGGTCCCTTTTCAGTGCTTGCAGCATGCTTCTGCCAGGAGAGCATGCTCCCTGTCCCACTAGTAGGTGCCACTGCAGCACCAGAACAGGTCATCTCCTCCCTCCTAGATGGGACACACTGACATCAGTGATGCTACAATCCAGCCTGCCCCCCCAAATCACTTGCTCCTGAGTCTGCTCCTGAACCCAGCTTGTCTGCATGGAAGCACATTGGACTTCCTCTGAGCCATTGGGTGGCCCCCACAGATTTGTAATTTTTTCTGTTTTCGCCTGTCCCTGCCCATGCATGTCTGGAGCGCTGATGTACATGTGTGGAGGTATGCGCTTGCCAGGCACTGTGGAGCACCCCACCTTACTAGCCACCCCTTCCACACCTACACCACCACTGCATCTCCACTCGGTGGTGACAGGACTACAGGAGGGACAGCATCCACCCCAGGAGAGAAGAGCTGCTGATAGGTAGCTCAATCCTGCTCCTAGCCTCCTCCCTGGCCAGCTCCCCAATGACCCAAGGTCATTCCCGAACCCAGGTCATCAGCGTGACGTGAGGTAAGGCTAGATGCCTCAACCCTCTGCACCATCGGGCCTGCAGCCCCACAGATTTTATGGTTAACACTAAGCGTACACCTAGGTATACTACCATTTATCCACTTCTTTTAGGTTAAAGCATCTCTTGAGAACTTCTGAGGGGCCCCCTTTCTTCTGGTTGTGGGTATTAAGCAGCTGTTTTTACCACTATCGCAAATTCTGCTCCTTGTCTAGTGGGAATGTGTAGCTTGAATGCACAGCCTAAAACACAAAAGTGATGTATTATTAAATGAAAATCTTCTCCTGGATAACCATTAGAATTTCCTCCTTTTTCTCACCTGTAAGGGTTTGAAGGCTTCTTTCCTGGGAGCCTGTCAGTCTCAATCTCAACAACATCCAGAACTATTGAAATTTGGAAAATGAGTCGAGATATGGGAGACCAGTGGAACGAACAAGTCCTTTACCTTGGGAGATATGAGGGCTCCCTTTCAGGTAGGTGTTTCTGCAAATGCTTGTAACCTCAATCTCTCAATGCAAGCTGCTGTTTGCTGCAGCTTGCGTCAATCTTAGGGTCCACTGAAAATCAAGCCCTATGTCTCAGATCCCACCATGTACTATCCAGTCAGCCTCATTGTCTCAATATCCAAAATCTTTACTAAATTCATCTGTAAACAAGTTGTAAACCATCTTGAACATTTTCACCTGATTTCCTTGTTAAAAGCTGGTTTTAGAAGGGGAGGCTGTACATTAAATCAATGTTTTCTATTACATAATTTACTGGAAAAATATGTTCCGATTAGAAAGCAAACTGTACACATGCCTTTTTTTTTAAACAAGAGCCTTTTACTCTCTAAACAGGAACAGCTTGAGTAACAAAAAACAAACAAACAAAAAAACCAAAAAAAACTTGTTGATATGAATGTGGATTCAGCTCTAATAGGAATCATTATGGATCTCTATACTGACAACTGCTGTTGTATTAGGTATAGTTGCAGCTAGTGCTGCAGACGGTTAGGACTTTCTCTACAGATATCACAGAAATTTCAGGAAATATCGGACTGTGGCTATGGCTGCAACTGTATGACCATGGAAGAAATCAAGTAGGAAATTGTTGGGTTAAGCAGGAATGTGAGCTAGCCCTGGTACTATTTAACACTTGCATAAATGACTTAATAAATAGTCTAGATAACAAAAACATTTGGATACTCAAACATTGTTCAGCGTCCCTGCTAGTTATTGCATATGCTTATGATCTATTTATTTAGTCTCTTATAAAGAAAGTCTTTCAAGAGTAGTTAGACTTACTTGCAATAATATGTGGAGAAACTGATCTGATTATAAACCAAGAGAAAAGTAACATTGATAGACAGGGAGGATAGGTGATAGGAAGTAAGAATGTGGAAGTTCTAAATCATTAATCTTAGGACTTACTTTAACTAAAGCTTCTGTTGGAAGATTCAGAATGATGTTACACTTAAAAAGATGACTCAAAACTTCTGGTGGCATTGCTGTTGATGAGATAGACCAGAGCCAGAACTTCGCTAGCACCCTTGCCTAATTTCAAGACCCACCATCCACCTAAATAACTGCACAGAATTACCTGTTACTGATTTCTGATAATGTCACCAAGCCATTAATGGTGGGATTTCTTGGCAGACAGCCCAAAACTGAAGAGAACAACTCAGATCGGCAGCATCAGCCTGGCATCCTTGATGAGTGACTCATCCAGGAAATCTCCTGACATGGAGGCTGAGGAGGTGAATCTTACTATCACCTCTCAGTCCATGGTACAGGAACACCATAACATCAGCTCCACACTCTTGCCTGAAGGAAATCTTGGCGGGCACCCAGGCAGACACCAAAGAATTACAGGCCTATACAACCAACCAGGAGCATGGCCTTTCAGACACCTGCTTGCAGGCTGATAGCTACAATACACTGCTGCTCTACCTCTTCCTTTGGGAGCAAGAGATGGTAGATAAACTAGAAGATCTAGAATCCAATTCCTGATGCAACAACATCAGAATTTATGGTCTGCCAGAAGATGTGTAGACTGGAGACAGTTCAGAGTTCCAGGTTTCTTTCTTCCTTGAAATTCTAAATCTTCCAGATGATTTTCATTTGGACAATGAGAGGGCACACAGGGCCCTCGTGCACAAACCCAAGGGAGTAACTCACAACTGCAATCAGTGGTTCTTATGGTGCTGAATTTTAAAACTTAAATGACTATCCTCCTCAATGTCTGGGAGAAGAAGAAAGTGCTTTTTGGTGAAACATGTCTCTTCTTTGACCGTGATCTTTAATCTGCTGTAATGGAGAATGTGATATCGACAAAGACATTAAGGTGCACCTGATTAATCCAGCCCAGATAATAATCTTCACCACCACAGGCCCACAGTTCTTCAGAAGATTGGATGAAGCCCATGCTTTGCTTGCTGAACTGGGTGTTAAGTTGCATCGGCCTATGGACTTTGGCTTGGAACAAAAACTGCACCAAAACTTGTTGCAGATACAAAATCCAACAGCCAAGATAAAGCTCCGCTTGGTGGGACAAACAGGGGTGGCCCGGCAGAAGATCAGGCAGTGTAAGGGAAAGGCAGCTCCAGAAGGCTCAAGGGAGGTGACATCATTGGGTTGAACGGACTCTAGAATAAGACGGTATCTGTTTATCTAGAACAAACACATTATGGTAGTTCACAAAATGCTCAAGTGGTGCACATACCCCAGGAGCATTTAGGAAATCACAAAACACAGTCTACTACACTCTGTGGAGGTTAGGTCAGCACTCTGTTTGCACTAAAATGCCAGAGTCCAAAAGCGCTCTACAGCTGCAATTTTACTGAAATAACAATAAAGTGCAAACCACGCAGCAGGTAAATGATGCAGCTCACCAATTAAGTAGATTCAATGGCTTCAACATAAAACTGGGAGGGCAATAGTACATCTTACTGGACTGCAAGGTGCAATGGATGTTAACACACTGTTGAAAATCAGATTTGCAGTCCAGTGAGGTGTACTATTGCCCTCCCACTTTTATGTTGAAGCTCTTGCATCTACTTAATTGGTGAGCTGTGTCATTTACCTGCTGTGTGGTTTGCACTTTCTTATTTCAATAAAACCACTATTTTAGAGGGCTTTCTGACATTCTAGTGCAAACAGAGTGCTGACACAGCCTCCACAGAGTGGAGTAGACTGTATTGGTATACCCCCTGTACAGCGACACCATTACAGCAAGCACAGCAATGCCAACAACATCAACAGTTTGCTGTAATGGTCCGCGCAAGACCCCAGCACTCTGTCCCCAGCCCTGCACCCCATCCCCAAATCAAGTCTGACTCAGAGTTGATAATCCTTAAGTTCAGGTGGTGCGGGAGGCAGAACCCCTGCATGAGGGGTTGGGGGGCAAAGCCCCCGATAGAAAAACAACCGGGGTTTCTTCCAGATTTATGTCGACCGCCACTTGTGGTCGACATAAATCCATTGCTGTGATGTCGGTCGATAACATAATTGTCGAACCAGCATCATAGAGCCGACTGTATTTTGTGTATCTGTTTTTCTATTTATCTTCTTTCCTTCTAGGTGCTTCAGCCCAGTGGTAGCCTTGAAGATCACAGAGCATCTCTGTATTTGGACATAGTTTTCCACAGTTCCTTACAGCTGGCCTTATTGCTTCTGTTGACTCTGTTACATTTGACTTTCTAGGACTCTCTGGGACATATATGCATGAGGATGAGAAGGAGGGGTTCCTCCTCACCCGCCTGCTTATTTGCTGGCTATTGCAAAGTTCCCTTCTTTTTCTGTGCAATTGTTTCCATTTACTGTCATGAGGTTAATTTGACAAAATAGGATAGGATGGGGGGAGTCACTAGGCATTGGGGGTCCACAGTACTTTTTGTCACATCATAGAAGCCTGTGCCAGAATTCCCATCTGGGGGGGGCTGTTGTCCTGAGGAAAGTTGGGGGGAGGGGTTGTCCTGCCCTGGAGCCTTGGTGGTCACTCCTGACCCTTTGGCCGACTTAAAATTCCACCTACTGCTGCAAGGTTTTGGGGTGAGTGGCCTGGAATGACAGTGGCCCAGAATGATAGATCATGATTTCTGGCTATAGTCCATTGTTTCTGAGTGATGGATCGCATGCATGAAGGAGAGGGTGGAGCCAGAGAGAAAGGCATGGGAGTAGGCACCAAATTGATTCTGACCTGCACCTCCATGTGAGATGAATGCTGGCATGGGGCAGAGCCCTGAGGCCTTGGCAGATAGCCAGGGATTCTAGGGTGGCTGTCTTGACCCCAGCTTCTTAGAATTGTAAATCAACGATTCGCTTGACCCCCCCATCCTTGCATGTAGCTTACCTGATTTTTCTCATGCCTGTGTCTTGGGTCCTCACCTGGCAGAGTGGGCATGCTTGGTTATACAGTGAGCCGCTTTCATTGGCACAACCTTAAATTGGACACAGCTTTCTGGGAGGGGGCAGGGACACAGTTGTTTTACTGGGCCCGGAGTGCCTGGTGCCATACCCAGATAAGGGTAAATTAAATGAATCCCCATGTGCCAGCCCACTGGGATGGGTGGTGCTTATGGGGGGTGTATGATGCACATTAAGATGCTGGTATATTGGATACTGCCTTATGAGGGTGAATGTATGATGGTACCACCACATGGATAGTTGAGGGGGGGCGGTTACCACAGGACACCCTGGAGGTGTGCCACTGGTACTATACTGACTTGAAGATTATCACCAGAGCTTTATGTCAATCCTAGCCAACAGGTTGCAGTGAGGGGTAGGAAGCCTAGTCCACCTGGATCAGACAGGATTCATCAAGGGACAAAACTTACACAATAACATCCAGAACCCTCTTGATATGGTGCATTCCTAAAAGGGTATCCTAGCTTCCAATTAGCCATCACCATGAATGTGAAGAAGACCTTTATGGGGGTGGACTGGGCTTACCTACTGTACACGCTGACCTCTATGCAGTTCGGACCTAGGTTTTTGGCTAGTATATCTAGCCTGTACTCCTCATCTGAGGCCATGGTGTGGGTTAATGGAAAGGTGTCCAGGCATTTCCCTCTTTGAAGAGGTACAAGACAGGGGTGCCCCCTCTCCTTGCTGCTGTTCACTTTATTTGTATAGTCCATGGCAGTGGAAGTCCAGACAAACCCTAGCATCAAAGAGGTGTTAGTGGGGAACCTAGAACAGAAACTGGCACTTTATGCTGATGATTCTCTGTTCTTCATCAGTGACCCTTGGACCTCCATTCCAGCCCTGATGACTAAACTGGGGATGTTTTCTGCAATTTTAGGCTATAAGCTCAATTACCAAAAGTCAGAGGCACTTAGGATTTCAGGTAATTCCCACTGTGATTTAGAGGTACCTTTCCCTTTAAATATGATCTCCACAACATTATTAAATATCTGGGTATCCAGATCACCATGGCTATGACTAAGATATATCACCAAAGCAACCATAAACTCTTAGATGACATCACAGGGGACTTACACGTACTGTATGTTCAATACTCCCACTTTCAGTGGGAGGAGGGGTGGAGGCATTGAAAATGAATATTCTTACCCCTGCTTTTCTGGCCCTCCCAATAACCTTTCCATGCGCATCAGGCATAAACTGAATAAATTGGTCTTCCAAGTTTATTTGGCAAAGACACCGTGCCTGTATTCGGATAAATACTCTCCTATTACCACAGAGAAGGGGTATTAGCCCTGCCCCAATTTTAATGATATTACCTGGCAGTGCAAATGTTCTTTGTGTTCACCATGGTTACACAAAGTTTGGACTCCAGCTAGTACACCTTTGAGAACAAACAATCTCTCCCTGGTCCTCTGTTTGCTTTACCTCATGCTAAATTAACTGCTATTACTTTACTGAGAGTCTTGAACACTTGGACCTGACCTGACTTGACTTGCAGTTGATCCTCTGGGTCAGGACCCTAGTACATACCCTAAATGAGCTAGGGCCACTAACCATCATTATGGGGATCCCGAAGTTACCCTCAACCAAGGCTAGACAGTAGCTTCCAGCAATGAAACTGCAATACCCTCGTCATGTTCAAGCAATGTATAATTAATGGAGGTTGTTAATCTTTACAGACCCTTAAGCAGGCTTACAATTTGCAAAATAGAGACATCTTTCTCTATTTTGAGCTCTGTCACTACCTCACCACAGGGGAGAATATTGGGTGTATCATCAGGGATATCACAGGTTAGGAAGATTTTCTATATTGGGCCACCCAACTTAGGACAAAATGCCGGGCCATCTCTGTGATTTATAAGCTACTGCCAGATGCTGCAGACCCTCTCTGGTAGTGATCAGAGAAAAATGTCTAACAGACTTAGGGCTGGATATCCCTGAACAGGCCTAGTTAAAGTTGTAAGAAAAAGGTTGGAGAGTTATGGCCTCCTCCACCTGGCGGGAATGTTGTTGAAGAGTCCAAGTCAGGTACTTTCACATGCTGTCCATCACTGCACATTTTGTGGAGGGGAACTCTGACTAGTGCTGGAGGGCTGTGGTTCCAAAGAGGACCACTATAACATTTTTTTGGGGGTGTCCACTCTTCCAAGAATATTGGAGCCTTATCCACAAAGAACTGGAGAGGGTATGTTCCTTGAGGGTCCGTAAAAATTGAACACCTTAATATTGGGCACCCCAGTCAGGGGAATCTCCAGGGCTCAGTTCTGGGATCTATTCCATACCATGTGCCTGGTAGCTGTGAAGGAAATAATCTCTTATTGGCTGTCAGACAGTCTTGCAATGGTACAGAGTGGTCAGGGAGAGTGGCCATGGTATAGAGAATGGAAAACAAAATCCCAGTAAACGTTCAGCTTTGCCGTGAAGCTTTCATAGATAGGTGACAAAAATAGGATAGCTACATCAGCACAGACCTGGGAGTAATGGGAGGCACAAGGCCTGCTGAGGACTAGGACAGGCCTGTCGTTAAGTATAGCCCCACCTAAGGGCTGAAGGCTCACAGATCCCCATCTCATGGTGGCAGTGGCGGGTATTGCATGCAAGGGTCCACCCCAGAAGGTTGGCCACCAAGTCTTCAACACCTGTGATCTCATGTGGCACTAGAACATATACAGTGATAAAAATAGCATATTAGAAAGCAATCATGCACATAGTTATTGTATTTATGGATTTCCTTTATTAACTTTTACTCTGCTATAAAGTTAGATTCAGCAAGGAGAAGCTATTCCTGCAACTGTAATCATTAACCATGATCATTAAGTTTATTCCATAGCTGGAATGTGTAACCTTCCTATGTTTCTCCAGCTGTATGTATTTTTGTTGGATATGTTTAAGAAAAAACCTAAGTTAAATAAAAAGAAATAACTCAAACTATTAATGCAGTACTGTGATTTAATAATAAGTTTGGAGGCAACAATATGGAGCGGCAATGACAGTAGTGAATGCAAAATCTGTTATGGAAGCACATTATGAAATCAGACTTTGGGGATACAGTCCTTGGTAAGAAAAAGTATTGAAAAACTCCTGGATCAGTTTTACAAAATATCAAGGTTACCAGTTTACCCTCTAAACTTTTATGCCAAAATTGAGCTTGGGCAGATGGATATTACATTAGCCACTTGGAGGTTAATTAAGCAATAATGCACTCCAGAGTGTGGGTTGTGCTGGGATAACCTCACGCCTGGGTGGTTGCGGCCTCGAGCATCCAACATCCCAGAAGTGAGGTTATCCCAGCACAACCCACACCCTGAAGTGCATTATTGCTATTATACAATGGCTCGTTGTTATACAAAATAAAAAAATAAAAGTATGTTTTTAGTAGATTTTATGGCATCCAACTCATCATCCAAATACTCATCCCCCAAGGCATCCAAAGCAATACAGTGAGGTTGTGCTGGGATAACCTCACTGTGCCAGGGACACACTGACCAATCAGAGACCAGGAAATGTTCTTGCCATTGTATAATAAAAAGTATTAGCTAGTTGTGCAAATTATGTAAACCTTGGCAAAATAAAGCCTGAGAGAGAAAGTCACCCTTATTGAAAACAGAGGTTGCAACATCCCTTGGGTTAAATTGGTGAAAACTACATTATTAAAAATAGGGAAAGGAGATTTGTGGTTCTGGTCACTAAACGGTATTGTCATTTCAAAGGAATACAGCACTGTCATCAACAGATGTCAAGACATAGAAAAACAGACTGCTCTTGCCAAACTAAATGAAAGTAGATTTTATATGATACATAACTCAAAAGGAAGAAAAAATGAAGATTTTGTTAAATTATTAAAAAAAAACTTAGGGCTATAGTAACTATGTATCGTGGGTACTTTTCCAAGTAACATTTTGCAAAAAAGATTTAATAAGTCTAGTTCTGTCTTGGTGCATACAGATAACTGTTCTAGTAACTTTTGGCATTCAGAAAATCTTGCTCCTGTATTGATAATTTGTCCCAAATATGATTACTCAAGAGGTAAATGGCTAGTTAACATTTTACAACAACAATGTAGAATGGAAGATATCACGATATAATAACTGGTGACCCCCTATAATGACTGGATATACAGTCTTGATAAAATGCCATAATAACCGATCTGACTTCAATAATAACTCGATAGGGGGTTATTAAAGGAATAATGCCTGACAGGGTGGGAGTCATGCTGGGATAACATCCCACCTCGGGTAGTTGGGCCCGAGGCCACTGGCCGAGGGCGTCCAACAGCAGAGAAGGGATGTTATCCCAGCATGACTCCCACCCTGGAGGGCATTATTCCTATTATACAATGGCTTGTTTTTTATAATAAAAAAATAATTTTAAAGAATGTTTTTGTTAGTGTGTAAACATATTTTTGTTTAAGAGAAAGAGGAGCTCATCATGCTGGTGGTCATCCATATCATCCAAACAATCAGCAGGGAGGTTATGCCAGGATAACATCCCTGCTGTGACAATCAACTGACCAATCAGAAGCCAGGATTCTTTCTTGCCATTGTGTAATATGGTGTTTTCCTCCTCGTGCTCTCACTTCACTGAAGCGTGAAGGAAAGCATGCTGTATTTGTGTGAGTACAGTGACCGCTGAGGGACATGCTGACTTGCACAAATACAGTTTATAGTTTTTCTCTCTGAAGCCTTGCACCAGTTATTGTGAAAAATAATGCCTGTGCAGTGATTTTTTATGAGGATTTTTCACACACCCTTGTGTGTGATGTAGGCAATATTATACAATGACAAGAAAATGTCCTGGATTCTGACTGGTTAGTGTGTATCTGTACTTCATACAGTGAGGTTATCTGAGTATAACCTCACTGTATGAAGTCCAGGCACACACATGACCACATGACAATGTTACAAATCACGCCTCCCCTCCACAAGTTATGGATCTCCAAGCTGTGCTGTAAATGACTTCACTTCACTCCCCCCGCCCTGCCGAGGATGTAACACTTCTCTTCTCCTCTTTCTGTTCTGCTCTCCTCTCTGCTACCTGTGTTTGTTTTTGTTTTTTTTAAAAGAAATACCTCTAAAAGTAAAACATTACACAAAGCAAAAACAGTGCCTAGTAACTCCTGGAAGTATGGGCGATGTAGTACATGCGCTCAAAGGAGCCGCACTCCTTCACCAGCGCACACTTACTCCCAAAGTAAAAAACAAAACAAACAAAAAACCCGCTGTAGAAAGAAAGAAAATGCTCACAAATGAAAACAAAGCCATACCTTACTGTAATGGACCACATGTGCATCAGTCACCATGGGGCCGTTTCTTCAAGAAGCCGCAAACAGCGGCTCCACACTCACTCCTGCCACCTCTTTTGGCTCACAAAAAAAACCCCACAAAGAAACCAGCTCCTGGTCTCCCTTGCAACTGCCACCAATAAAATTTGACCCAAATTATCTGCCACAGGCTAGGACACCATCACTTTCAAACGGGAACACAGAGGTAAGAGTGGGGGCCTGCCTTTTGCAGGGACAGACCAACTCATTTATCAGCAGCACCACCTGCTGGCCAAAACTGGACTATTGTTTCCTACCTATACATCCACTTTGATATAAGAACTGAAAATCTGTTCAAAAATTTCTTTTTTTTTTTAATCTAAACAAGCCCATGTATAATAGCAATAATGCACTCCAGGGTGTGGGTTGTGCTGGGATTGTCAATACTTTCACCTGTGGGTCTAGAAACTTTGACTAACATTTAAGCATTAACCACGGTCATCATAAATGTCAGTTAGAAGACTAGCTGCTAAAGTAATAAATCAGATTCGTTGATGTCTACAATGTTAGTCAGAGATAACACTCACAAGTAGTCATAAATAAAGTATTTTTATTATACTCACAGCCAAGCAGGATAATAACTCACAGATAAGAGTGACTTGCCAGTCTATTTGTACGTACAAAGCTTCTAGACAGCGAGAAACTGGCAAGGCAGTGTTTTATATACTAAGATAAGAACTAGCTTACTGATACACAAAACCATATGTATTGGTTCTGAACTATAAACAGTGTTACACAATACATTCTGTATTGGATAATTACTTAGGAGACAGAATACTAATGAGTTTAAGAAATAATGCTTCTAGAGCATACACCTTAGACAAAGAGAAATGCTGACACTTCCAATCTACATGTGCTTAGATGATAGACTAAACAAGGGATCTGTTTCTTGTTAGTAGAAATAGAGAATTGCTTACAAAGCTATATTACACATGGCATATGTGCCTGAGTGTAAATACATATAATTATATGAGAGTGTAAGTACCTAATAATCACTGATGATCCTTCAAAGACATCTAAGCAGTGATTAGGTCAACTATATATGGAATATATATGAAAAACAAATATAATCTAGATAAATGTAATATAATGAAGTATAAATGAACCATGCATAGTACATTAGCATATATTAGCAGCAAAGCACATTCCTAGCACTCATGCTTATACGATGTGTGCTAAATCTATATTATGAAATGGGCATCACAAAATAAGAGCTCTGATTGGCTGCTAGGGATGTGATATTCATTCTTATGCACAGGAAAAAGGACCAGCAGTGCCCAGTGGGCATTGATATGAGTGATGCTGCCCACTCAGAATGTTAAGGAAACAAAATTGCAGCCATCTTGTTTCTGCCAACAGTGGTGCCAGCCTAACTGTAAAAAAAAAACAACAAATAACTTTCTCTGACCTCCTGTTCAGTTGCCTTCCCTTTTTTAGCATTCTAACTTTTCCATACTAACAAGATTCAAGCACAATATAAACAAAACCCAGCCATGATCTCTCACCCCGACCACTCGCTCGCTCTCCATCTTCAACCTGCTAGCCGTCCGACCGTTCCCTCAGCCTCACACGCTTTCATTTTTTTTTTTACTACCATTTTCACGATAGTAATTATGTAGATCCTTCATCTGCTTGTCTCCTTTACTTCTGGATGCAACATGAACTAAACCAAAAAAAAAAAAACAACAACCAGGGACAGCCACAATCTCTCTCCTGGAGTCAGTACATAAAAAGAAAACAGCTTCCACGATCTCTCTCCAGGCCTGGCTGCTCACTGGCTGTTTCAATTGCAACTTCCATCACCCGTCTCCTTTACTTCTGGATGCACATTGAACTGAACAAACAAAAAAAACAGGGACTGCCACGATCGCTCGCACTCTCTCTCTGTCTCTGTCTCTCTCCTGGAGTCAGCTCATAAAAAGAAAACGGCTGCCACGATCTCTATCCTGGACCGCCCGCTCACTGACTGTTCCAATTGCAACTTCCCTCGCATAGCATATCATTTCTAATCTCTGTAAATGGAAAACTAATTTACCGTGTTTCTTTCAGAACCACTTCTTAGCGGGACATACTGCTACTCTGACCGACCGGGGACGAAGTGCCATACCAACTACAAGTAAGGATGCCTTTGCAGCTCAAAAGTCCTCAAGTCAAAAAAAAAAAACAGGCGGAGGAACTATTTTACTACAATTAAGACAAACATGTAAGTGTTTTACTATTAAATATTATGCATTTTAGTTATGACGTACATCTGTGTTTTAGATAACCATTTCATAAGCGCAATAAGACACTCCAGGATGTGCGGTAGACACTTTAACACATGGCTAGGAGGCTGGACGCACTCGGCCAATGGCCTCGTGCCTCACTACATCTCCTAGCCGTGTGTTAAAGTGTCTAACGCACACCCTGTCGTGTCTTATTGCTTACATGTTAGTGCAAAATAGCAATATCACAGTATAATAGACCAGAGATATAGTGTAAGACATATATGGGGTAATAAGGGCATAACCCAGGTGCAACAGGATAACCTCACTTTTGGGGCATTGGATGCACTCAGTCTATGGCCTTGTGCCCAACCATCTCAGGCATGAGGGTATCCCAGCACAACCCATACCCTGTCATGAATTTTTGCTTAAATACTCAACAGGGTGGGCATTATTGGGATATAGTGGACTGCCCAGGGGCATAATGAGGCCCAATACCGCAGGTGGAGGGCCTTATAGCCCCTGAAAAGTCTCTTATATTCCATAATGCCCAACCTGGAGGGTACCATTGCACTTAGAAAATGGTGTTTGGCCAGCCCACTGGCGCAGTGGTAGAGCTACCGCTTGTGACACCAGTGACTCTGGTTCAGTAGCGAGCCTGGGTTGTTGGAGGGCCAGCTGGGGGAGGAGGATCAAGCACCCATTGGGCTGCTCTCCTTCTCTGGGAAGGGTGGGCTGCAGTCCTCACTGCTATACCATGACCTCGGTGACCACGGGTGGAGGTGGAGGTGCAGCAGAGGAAGCAGCGTTGCAGGAAGGGGTGGATGTCAGCTAAGAGCCTGGAGCGAAGGCATGTCTCAAATGAGGAAAACACCCCATGGTTGCACAAGGAGATGAGTCCCGTGACCGGGGGGGGGGTAACCAGAGGAGTGGTTCCGAGTGCTCACTCCACCTGAAGTTTGGAAAGATTGGGGAGTTCCCTCCGCCCCACCAGGTGGGGGTCATCTGGGATGCTTGACTGTCCAGGAGCAGGGCATTTAATGGGAGCAGGCATCCTTAGGTCCTCCTGGCACAGCCTCTGTGGTCACATTGGGAACCCCGATGGAAGGGGCAGCTGTAGTGATGGAAGGGGGCATAAAGAATAATTAACAAAAAAAAAAGAAAAAAGAAAATGGTGTTTCTTTCATTTTTTTTATTAATGATTTGGGAAGGAAACAGAGTTAAAATATGAATGAAAATGAACAGAAAGAGCAGTTTCTATAAAATAGTCCCTGTACTGGCTGAATTGTTGGCTGAATTGCCAGTAGATGGTGCTATTGGTGCTGTTGCCTATGACGCTGTTTTCTACTTTCATTTTAGTTTTACTTTGCTATTGATTTGTTTTCTGTTTGCACTGCCGCCCCCACCCCCCACCCCAAAATTACTGATCAAGAGTGAAAGCTTTCGGGTGGTGGTACCAGTATAGATTTTTTGGTTTGAGAAAGAAAAATAGTTGTAGGTGGGAGAGTGTGAGTGGGGAGCAAGTGGCTCTGCGCTGCTGTAGGAATGGTCCGGCGTTCTTTTCAGGGGGTGGATCACACAGGAAGCCTGGAGCTGGGTCTTAAACTGTAGCGAAGAAGAAAAAACAGAGGTACTATGATTTACAGGAAAATATGCCAATGAATGCTGCTAGAATTGTGGGGGTGGTTTTGTTTGTGGCGCTTTACAGAGCCGAATAGCTGGCTGTGTGTGTGTGTGTGTATGTGTGGGGTTCCATTTGCTAAGAAACATGGAAGGGAGTGCGAGAGTGGGGTCAGGAGTGCTGCCATTGGAAAATTAATGTGGTTGTTGGAAATGATCACTTGTCTCTGTCCTGAAGCAAAGGAAAACAAGTGGAGTGTGTTACGTTTTATGGGATGGGGGGGGGGGTGCCAAGTCTCTCACTAAGTGAGAGAAAAAACATGGTGGCAGATAGACTGTGGAAATTCAGGGTTAAAATCCAGTGGAACATATGTATAGGGATACCACCTGGTGATCGGTGCTGGCATGAGGGACTTGTTATTTAGAGGGCGTTGTAAAGAAATAACAGTATGGGTACAAGGGTGTTTTAGTCAATCAGAATGCAGCTTTTGCAGTACCCATTTTCTAAACTCTCATAACATACACCTGAACAGGCATTATTCTCTATTTACCTATTTAATAACTCCAATGACAACACATGACGAGTATGGAGGAAGAACTTTGTGGTAAAGAAACAGTGATATGGACTCAGCCAAGTACTATGGAAAAAAAAAAACACACGTTTTAATGAAAAATCACAAAAAATTATAAATTGTACAGCATAACATATATTCTGTGTCAGGATACAAGTTCTTTACCAAATTCTGTGTACATAAAATCACACCATTTCCTCTGTCCCTTATAATTCCCAGAATTTAGATGGGCAGTTTAAATTATTCTGGAGGCTGGATTCAATGTAGTCTGCTTTAGCTCAGACTTGCTTTAAAAAAATGCACTTTTTCCTATTACAAAAATGAAAAATCCACTTTTTCACAACCCGTGCCTAAGGACCTCATTGTTTAAAGGGGTCCCACATGTGGAAGTCAGTCTTGATGCTGATCGATTGGATTAGCACAGATGATTTAAAATCTATTACTTTTTTCCCCTCTACAACTCAGGCGGCATAACCAGCATTTTTTCCCTTTAGCTTCTTGTCTAGTCTTAAGTTAAAGACCGGGATGGTTTTAGCCTGTACTACATTGGATGGACATGTGTTTCACAAATCCACCACTCTTTCTGTGAAATATAATTTCAGAATAATCACATTTAAATTTTATATCAATGTTATGTGACTACAGCACAGCAAACAGAAAGTAGCTCAAGTATTGACATTCATTGTAAAGAGATACAACCTTCTGATTCTTTGCTCAGAATGAAGTAATTTTAATAATCATCCCTTTGATTTAATAGGACCCTTTGAAAATATAGTCCCCTCTGTGCCCAATAGTCCATAGTCCAATCTGACCCATTTGGTTACAGTACTTCTTGTACAATTCTTTCTTGGCTTTCCTTGTCATTTCTATTGTGCGCACTAGGGACCATGCTAGTGTCCATGTTTGTTGTAAACCCAGAAGCACCATGACAAATGGTACAAATTCGGTCTTAATACACTATTTATAAGTAAGCAATAAGACACGATGGGTTGTGCATTAGACAGTTCTAATGCACGGCTAGGGAGACATAGTGAGGCACGAGGCCACAGGCCGAGTAGGCCCAGTCCTCAGCGCGCATTAGAACCGTTTAATGCACATCCTCGAGTGGCTTATTGCGCTTATAAAATGGGCCTGTGTATTCTAAATGTGAGTTCTAGTTTTAGCTGTGCATTAGATACATCTAATGCATGGCTAACAACCAATCAGATTGCTTGAAATCATTTGCCCATTTTATAAAGGAATTTATGTTTAAACAAGAGTTTCCATTCTCACAATCCAACAGCTCCTATTGCTGGAGAATGTAGAGTGACAGCATAATTCAGCATTTGTCAACCCTCTTGATTATTGTGGAGATGATTGTGATATTCAAAGACATAAAATTATGATATACGAACATACAAAACATGCCAGCAGAAACAGGCCTCATGGTCTTTCAAGTCTGCTCAAATGCACAGCTAGCACACCTATACTGCAGCTGCCCCCCCTTGGAAACTGCTCAGCATTGTTTAGCCAGCTCCCTCCTCTTGCCTTGTCCCATGCTCTTTTGAAACTGCCCACTGTCCTGCATGCCGCCACCTCTTCTGGTAGAGCGTTCCATTTCAACACCACCCTCTCAGTAAAATAATGCCTCCTCATCTCCCTCCTGAATCTGCCACCCTCCAGTCTTAGCCCGTGCCCACTTGTGTCCCTTCACTTCATCATCTTAAACAGCCCCTCTGTGCCAGATTTGTTGATCCCTCTCAAGTATTTGAAAGTTTCAGTCATATCTCCCCAATCCCTTCTCTCCTCTATGGTATACAAACGGAAGTGTCTTAGTCTTTCTTCGTAGGGTCTGCCTTCCATATCCTGTATTATTTTTGTCGCCCTATGTTGCACCACCTCATGCAGCCTGATATCCTTCATCAGATATGGATGCCAGTACTGCATGCAGTACTCCAAATGTGGCCTGATCAAGGACCTGTACAGGGGCAGGATCACATCCTTGTGTCTGGATGAGAACCCCTGTGCAATGCATCCCAGCATCCTATTGGCCTTAGCCGCAGCCTTCCTGCACTGAGCAGAGTTGTTCATGCTCCCCGTTACTATGACCCCTAGATCCATCTCCTCCTCATTGACACCCAACCGCACCCCACCCAACCAATATTCCCACCTCGGGTTTTTTGCCCCGGAGTGCATAACTTTACACTCCTTTGCATTAAAACTCAATTGCCACCTTGCCAACCACTCCTCAAGTCTGGTTAGGTCACCCTGTAGCTTCTGCCACCCCTCCATGTCATCCACAACAGCCCCCATCTTGGTGTCTTCAGTGAAAAACTGATCTTGCTCCCAACCCCACGTGCAATATTCAATATGAAAAGACCAAACAGCACTGGCCCCAGCACAGAGCCCTGCGGCACACCGCTGGTCCCTGGCCTAGGAGATGTGAGTCCCCCCCCAACCAGCTGTTGCAGTCTGTCTTTCAGCCAACTCTTGATCCAGTTAGCCATCTTAGCCCCAACCCTTACATAATTCAGCTTTTCCCCCAGTCGCTCGTGAGGGACTGAATCAAAGGCCTTACTGAAATACAAATATAGGACATCCACTACATGGCCCTTGTCCAGCTCCATTGTGACCCAGTCATAGTATTCTGTTAGGTTGGTCTGGCATGATCTCCCAGAGACGAACCCATGCTGCTGCCCATCCTAAAGCTCACTGCCCTCCAGGAAGGTTACCAGTCTCTCCTTCAAGATAGCTTCCATACATTTACCCACCATGGAAGTGAGACTGACAGGTCTGTAATTACCCAGCTCATCCTTTGGGCCACTCTTGTGGATAGGCACCACATGAGCCAACTGCCAGTCCTGCTGCATGCACCCCATGTCCAGGGAGGTGTTAACTAGGTCAGGCAGTGGCCCAGCTAGCATCTTTGCCATCTCCCTTAACACCGTAGGGTGAATGTCATCTGGACCTGGTGTCTTATCCACCCTAAGTGCCTTCAGACCTTCCAACACCTTGCTTTCCTGAATCACCCCATCAGTCACCTCCTCTCCCCCTCGTCCCCTACCTCCCAGTCCATGGAGGTAGTCGATCTACTACCTCCCTTGTGAACACAGAGCAGAAGTATTCATTTAGTACTTCTGCCTGTTCCTCCTCCTTCTCCACCCAACTCCCATCCTTCTTGATCCAGACTATCCAGTCCCTGCAGTTCCTTTTCTTCCTTATGTATCTATAGAAGTCCTTCTCCCCCTCAGCTCCATGGAGGCCTTGGCCTCTCTTACTAACTTGGTTACCTCCTTGGTCCTCCTCGCATACATCTCCCTGTCCTTCTCCTCCCTCCTGGTTCTTTTTAGTCTCCTAAAAGCCTCTGTCTTGGCCCTCACCCCCTCCAACACATTCCTGGTCATCCAGCATGGCACCTTAGCCCTGGCCTTCTTGCTCAGAGTCCTGATGCATGCTTCAGCAGCCTACCTCAGCCCAGACTTTATGATATCCCACTTCTGTTGTGCATCCATCTCCGACCTAATCCCCTCAAAGTGTCCCCTCAGTATTTCCATCATCCTCCCAAAGTCCTCCCATCTGAAGTCCACTATCCTTGTTGCTGACCCCATAGCCTCCCTGCTCACGCTGAATGTGAACCACACTAAAAGGTGGTCACTCCCAGCTAGTGGGTCCTCCACCCATAGCTCCTTCACCGTTTCCCCATCTGATAATACCAGGTCCAATGTATTACCTAACTGGGTTGGTTAGCCAACAATCTGTACCAGATGGCTATCTAGGAATGCATCCAGAAGTACCAGTTCCCTGGCACTAGAGGTGGCTTGAGTTCCCCAATACACCCCAGGTAGATTGAGGTCCCCCACGATCACCACGCTCCCCTTACTACATACCCATTGACTCTGATCTGCCAGCTCCCTATCCAACTCCTCGGACTATGCCGGTGGCCTATACACCACCCCAGCCTCAGTTTCCTACCCCCCTTGAATCCAGGAACTGCATCCGCAGTGCCTCTGTCCTCCCCTCTTCCCCCTCATCCCTTGTGCATCTAATGCCATTCTTTATGTAAATCGCCACCCTTCCCCCTTTCCCCAACCCTCTGTCTTTCCTATAAACCTTGTACCGGGGGATTGCCAGATCCCAGTCCTGGTGTTGACTACACTACATACACCAGCAGTGGAAGTACTGTAGGTGGGTTTTGAGGAAGAACCATATCTTAAGACACATATCTTGTAGGATGGAAAAGACTGAGATGGAAAATATAGAATAATAATGTGTTGAAGGCAGCTGTATTTTTAAGTGCTATGAGTTTTAATTTTTTTTCTACTGTATTTTTCCTTTTTTGTTCAGAAACCCCAGATCTCCTTCAGTCTATGGGATTGGGAGACAGTTTGCCCCAGTGGTTAGAGTGTAGAGGTGTGAACCTGGGGACATAGCATCCTTGTGATTGAGCTTGCTGTAATCTCTGTAATCTATTTCTGTGCAGTTTGAATCAGCAACATTTTCTCCCTTCCCTTTCCTGGATTGTAAAGTACTTTGGAATTCAGTGTTTGTGAAAGCAGTATATCAAACTAAATTCCTTTCCTTTCTTTCTTATGCCTTTCTGGAGGACCTGAACTTGGATGCCCATACCCTCACAGAGCTTGTTTTCCTCTAAAACCTCCAGACCGTACCCCTCTCCTTCTTCCAAGGAAACCAACATCTGATGGGGAGGAGAAAACATGGAGGCCAGCTGTTTTGGACAACAGTACAGGAGGTGATCTCAAATGTGGAAGCATTCATTTTCCCTGTTGTCACCACCTATCATCTCTTGTGTAGGGTTCCCATCCTTGCACACCCACAACTTTCTGGTCATCACAGCTTCTGCCAGCACTGTGCCACCTGGAACCCAAGTGGGCAGTGCTGCTGCAGAGGTTTCCACAGGACCCACAGAGGAGGAGAGCACTTTATATAGTAGAACACTCAGTCCTTCGCCTGCTATTTCACAGCAATGTTCTGGACTTGTGACCCAGACCCAGATTGACAACATGGCAAGTCAGACTCCCCCAGTCACTGTACTATTGTTTATAGTAATATTTAGTGCTTGTGAAAGGTGCAAGATTGACAGCACTGGAGAGACACCCTCTGTTTATCCACATGAAAGGTACAGTGGTAGCCAACGATAATTCCCAGTATACCTGAATAGTATATATCACAAGAAATTCTTAATGGGATGTCCTGCAATGAATCTGGATAGCTAAAGATATTTTTGTTAATGTAAATCTGATCACCACTGTACAGTACAGGTTGCAGTAGTGCAAGCTTTGATAGACTGCCCCACCAATATGCCTTAACCATGTCACAGAGGGATTACCACACAGGTGAGAGAGTAGTTCATATTCTATGCCTATTTAATCCTTGATCACTCATGTGATGCTGCCAAAAAGAATGTAATTGAGAGCCAATTTTGTTGTTATTTTTTTAATATGGGCATCTGACAACAGGGACCTGGACTGAGAACCACAATACATTTCACATAGAAAGATGATAATGGCTTTCAAAATTCTAACCTGGCTGTCCACCCTGAGGTCCTACATGAGCCGACATCTCCCACAGCTTCTCCTCCCCATGGCAGGGAGACCCAGGAACCCAGGCTGCCATATAAGCAGTGCATGCGTTTTTTCCCATGTTTCTCCCCATCCTACCTCTTCCTCTTGGCAGGTGCATAGCCACATGGTGCCTCGGCTGCATGCAGCAACATCCTGCAGCGGTAGAAAGCTCCTTCAGCTCACTGCTGGGGTCACTGTGGCACCAGTGGCACAGCGCCATCCCTAAACTACAGCAGAACACTGCTGAGGGGCAGCTGCTGTGGTCTGGCCTGACCCCCAGCATGGTGCCCTGAGTTCGTTCCCAAACTCAAGTCACCAGCACTGTAATGCAATGCACTGCTGCTAGGCCATTGAGATGGCCTGGCTATAATTTTTTAAAGTTGTGCATTAGTATGAGCATCTTTCTTTAAAATATGAGGGTTATGATTTTTGCACTGTACACTGACCTTGAAGATATACCATGCCATGTAGCTACAAAATTCTCTTGTGATTTTCAGCAGTAAACTCCACTACCTCCCTAGATATAAGTATAGATTGTTAAACCCTGTAGATGCATCATGTAAGTTTGCTTAATGTGTAACTTTCTCAATCAGGTGACCTTCACAGCATCTCATAGTTTGCAGTCCATGGAAGGTGATATTGCTGTAGATGACATCGAGTTTATTCACTGCAGCCTGCCTGAGCCTCAACTGAACTGTTCTGTTAATCAGCTGCAGTGTTGGCATGGGGCATGTGTGAACCTGACAAGACTGTGTGACTTCTCGGACGACTGCGGGGACCACTCTGATGAGCCCACCTGTGATGAGTATATAAGATGTGACTTTGAGAACAACTTTTGTATGTGGGAGCAAGAGATGATGGAGGATAATTTCTCTTGGACACGGAATACCCCAAATAGGATCTTTAATTTATCACCACACACTGGATCCAAGAGAGACCATACGTGGAATCTTGATACTGGTTATTATGCATATATAGATACAACCAGTCCCCGTAAACAATGGGACACTGCATGGCTGAAAAGTCCTGTGCTCTATGCCACAGAAGACAGTACTTGCATGGTAAGATGCTCATTGTTGCCATATTAAAGCAATTACTGAACTGGGATCTAAGGGAAGGAGAACTATTGTCTCAAGATTGGTTGAAGGGGATATGTTGTCTCTAGAACGGAAAATGTTCCTAGAGCTTATGTTTAAAGTTATCAGAAGTCATATGTGTATTTGTGGGAGGGTGTTCCTGTCAGCTCAGATAAGAAAATCAGACAGGAGCAGAACACAAGACACTCCATATTTATGGTTCTGATATCAAATTAGAGCTTTATTGCATGTGTATAGAAAAGGTAAAAAAAGCCATCAATTACAAAAACAATTCATGACAGAACCATAATCAGCAAATGGACTGTGTGCAAAAAAGCCTTACTGCAAATATAGCTAATATGTGCATGCAGGAGACTATCAACAGAGAAAAGACATTCACATCTCTTCCTGTCGGCTTCCCTTCCAACATGCTTCCATTCATTTTATTAGGATAAAAAGTTTTCTTATTGACTTTCAGTTGACATGTTAAGTAAATATTCAAATGTAAAAAAAAATACTAATTTGATATATACTATAATTTTAAGTAACACTAGAAATAGCAGAAACACTGGACTAGCTAAAATAACCCAATCATTACAAGCAAGTAAGCATATTTATTTATTTAATTGTTTATTTATTTAAAATTGGTAACTGGGAGAGGAACTCTGAGCTGAGACTTGCTTACAAGTGTGACCCATAGGAAGGGGAATAGGAGAAGCACAATTACAACAAGCTACAGCCAGTCATGTGATATGGTTACAGTGAGGATGACATAACAAGCATAAGTTGAGTGCAGTACAGACAAAATGGCAAAACATTGAATATGGAGGACAAATCAATTAGCTTACGAATCATATTGGGCAAACTCGAAGTGCAAAGTGCCAGACTGAAGGGAGGTTGAGCTGGTGCTGAAAATAGGAGTCAAAACAGGTTGATAAACTTCAATGAGGTTGCCAGAACTATGAGGTTAAGTGGGAAGGAAAGGTAAGGGGAGGTCAACAGCCAGGCAAGGGTAAGGAAGGGTACAGGAAGAGGGTTGGCAGGGGTAGGGGAGGAGTTTTAGCTGCCATCTAATGGTGGAAAGGAAGGGGGAGAGATATATATACAAATATATAGTATGTAGGCATTTCAAATTGGTTATTTATAGATTAATTTGGCATTTAAACAAGGATGATGACTTTGAACTTTGTTTTCCATCTCCTAATTATTAAGATGCACTCTGTCTTTTCTCATATCTATTTGAATCTTTATGTTGTTAACAGTAGTAGTTTCCCCCAATTGGAGCATTCCTCTTGAGCAGTAATCCAATGTGATACTGTCAACCCTGCTATAACTTTCCAGTACTGCAGAATAATGTTTTTGGTTGTTGCAGATAATGTTGCTGAAAGCACTAATTTTGTGTTATGGTTTAGTGGATCACTGTCTACAGTACACCCTAGGGGAATAGCTTTGGGCACATTTAGTACTTAAATGAGAACTTAATTGAACCTGCAAGTCTGTTTTTTTTTTTTTTTATTGTTGAAGATGTGTTTCAAATACTGGTTTTTATTCTGTTATTGTTCCATCTCTACTTAACTTTTTTTATTTTTTTTATTTCTTTATCTCCTCCCAGACCGGCCCCTTCCTCCAGCCCTCCCAGCCCCATTACCCCAGCATCCACTGGTACTCACCCCATGCTTGAGGTGCCAGCTAACCAGGTGTGGTGCCTGCGGAGGGTCGGAATCATCCTGCTGGTCTGTGGTATTTCCATCCTCTGGTTTTCTTCCCCACCCCCGCGTGCAATGAGGCCAATGGCGCCAATGACTGAGCCACATGCAGCATGCTGAGCAACTGCTTTGCCTCCACCCCCATCTGTGGAATCGGTGAGCCAGCCTCCAGCTGCCGCTAGGGGCCAGGCATGTGCCGATCTCCAGTCCCACCCCTTCCCTGGGAGAGGAGAGCTGTCCTCTGGATGTTTGATCCTCTCCTTCTCTGGATGAGCCCCGGCGACCTGCTTGCACTGCGAATATGGGTCACTGGTGTGGCAGCAGGTAAGACATTGCTGCCTCAGCCTTCCACACCAACGGGCCAGCCTCTGCTTACCTTTTGGTAAATAAACGTTTATGTTTCTGATTTCAACACTGCTGGTAAGACCATTTAAGAGGCCTGGTGGTGCTGAGGGATGAAGCGCTGGATGCCACACCTCATGCCACACTGGCGACCTGGGGTATGGGAATGGACTCGGGCCATCAAGGGTCGGCAGGGGAGGAAGGCGATTGAGTATCTGGAGGATTTCTCTCCCCTCCCATGGCAGGTAGTCAGGCTTGCATCGATCCTCAGTGGCCCCCAGTAGATATTGGGGGCCCTGCAGGAGTAGTGCCATAACAGGGGTGGAGCAGCAGTGGACATCAGCACGTTGGTGCACAGACATCATTTCACGTCTGCTCTCCAGGGGAACCAGTACAAGAAAAACCCCGGAGGACTCAGGGAGGCGACAGAGGCCCCAGGAGCCAATGCCCACATCTCAATGCTGGACCATCCATCCACCGGCTCTCCCGAGCCCCTTGACCCACCCAGGACTGTCCCTGTAATGTCAGAAAGGAAACCAGGTAGGCGAGGTGGACCCTCCCCGGGGGTGATCCAGGGGGCTGGATGGATTCAGGGGTCTGGGAAGGGGTGCTCAGCAACTGTACTCCTGGAGGATGGTGGTTTCAGGCAGGGAGTAGAGGCTGTGGCTGTGAGGGTACTCATGAGAGATACCCTGATCCCTTGGAGCCAAAAATATAGTTAAAAAAAAAGACCATTTAAGAACTCTAGAATGTAGTTTATGTTATTGTTATGAACTTGCTGTATTATCATCATTTATCCTCGTTGCTTAAAGAAATTAACAAGATATTTAACTGTGGGGAATTATTTACTCTGAATACCAACTTGAGGTCACATCGTCATGAGTGGACATTAGCAAGAGGGAGATTCAGGAGGGACATGAGGAAGTACTACTTTATGCAAAGGGTGGTGGAAACTTGGAACAGTTTGCTGGCCGAATGGTGGGTGCAAACACAGTCAGGGACTTCAAGCAGGCATCGGATAGAAAGAAGGGAATAGTGGTTGCCTGGGGCGACAAGACCAGGGAGGAGAATGGGGCTGGAATTTGGGGGGTTAATACCCTGGAGGAACAATAGGTTCCAGCGAAGGTTCTAGGGATTATAGGGAATATGGGCAGACTGACTGGACCTCTGGTCTTTTTCTGCCATCATGGTCTATGTTTCTATGTTCTGCTAAAGAACTCAGTGGTGTTATACTGAAGAACTCAATGAGTCAAGAGGATGTAAACTACATCATACAGTTCTGAAATGGTACTCGCCAAACGCCCACTAAGCTTTACGAAAAGTCCTGTAAAGATGGAACAATAACAGAAGGTAATTTAATACTTGAATAACAGCTTCTACAAGAAACACTGACTTACAGGTTCGACACAGTTCTCCTTTAAGGCTACAAATAATAATTTCTTCTACAACATTATTAAAAATGTTTATCAATTCGGAAGTTACAATTTGTATGACAGATGTATTATTTTATATCTAACTGTCTTCACCCTCCCAATCTGAGGAAAAAGATAGAATGCTGGCAGAGCAAATCAGGAAGAACTGTGGGAAAGGGGGAGTAGTGATAGTAGGGGATTTCAATTTGCCAGGGGTGGAATGGGAAACACCTACCACTACTTGCAGAAGGGAGCAGGTATTACTGGACGCCTTCCAGGAAAACTTTATGGAGCAGTAGGTCAGGAAACTAACTAGGAAAGGAAACACCCTAGATCTCATACTGATGAATGGTGAATGGGTGAGGGACATTAGGGTCGAGGAACCACTGGCGGGGAGTGACCACCAGATGGTATGGTTCCAATTACTGATGGCCAGGTAAAGGGGGCAACAGACACAAGGGTGCTGGACTTTAGGAAAGTCAACTTTTACAGGATGGGGGAAGTGGTGCAGGGGCACCTGGACAAAATCTAACCAACTACGGATATAGATCAAAGGTGGGAATTGATAAAACAGGGGTTATTGGAGCAACCAACACCTGCAGCAAGGCCCAGAGCAAAAATATTAGTGTGAAAAAACCAAGCTGAATAAGCAGTAAAGTTTTAGATAAGGTGAGAAGAAAAAGGGGCGCATATAGGAGATTCAGAAGAACTGAGAGGGAGGAAGACAGGGAAGTGTATCTGAAAAAAGCTAAGGAGGTGACAAGAGAGGTAGGAGCAGCCAAGGTGTTAAGGGAACTCAGGCTGGGGCAAGGCATAAAAAAGGGGAGAAAGACTTCTATAGGTACATCAGGGAGAAAAGAACATGCAAGGATCAAATTGTGAGGGTAAAGAGGGAAGGGGATGGGTGGGAGGGTGATGAGGCAGAGGAGCTGAACAGCAACTTGTTCAGTCTTTACTAAGGAGAAGGGACGAGAGTTACCCACAGTGGGAGGGAGGATAGAGACAGATGGGGAAGGGGATAACAGATGGTGAAATCACGAGAGAGAGGGTGCTAGAAGGGTTAAGGGCACTGGGGTGGACAAGGCACTGGGGCCGGATGGGATGCATCCAAGGGTTCTGAAGGAGTTGGCAGAAGGCCTAGCAGACCCCTTGGCAGACTTGTTCAATGCATCTCTGGGCACAGGGTGTGTGCCGGGGGATTGAACACTGGCTCATGTGGTTCCCCTCCATAAGAGTGGTCCCAGGGATGAACCGGCGAACTACAGGCCAGTGAGCCTGACATCCATAGTGGGTAAGATAATGGAGACCATCCTAAAGGGGAGGCTGGAGGCACTTCTGGAGGTTAATGGGGTACAGAACATGAAGCAGCATGGCTTTGTCAAGGGTAGTTCATGCCAGACCACCCTAGTTGAATATTATGACTGGGTGACTAGGCAAGTTGATGGTGGCCATGCAGTGGATGTCCTGCACCTGGACTTCAGCAAGGCCTTTGACTCGGTACCACATCGGAGGCTAGGATGTAAACTAAAGGGCATGGGGGCAGGGGCAAAACTGGTGAGGTGGGTGGAGAACTGGCTACATGGTAGGCAACAGAGGGTAGTGGTGGTGGGGGGGGGGGGATTCTCCTTCCCCAAGCCATTGATGAGTGGGGTTCCACAGGGGTCAGTGTTGGGACTGGTGCTGTTTGGAATTTCCATTGCAGACATCTTGGAGGGCATCAGTAGCAAGATCAGTCTGTTTGCAGATGACACCAAAATGGGGGCAGTAGTGGACCACCAGGAGGGTTAGAAGGGGCTGCAGTAAGACTTGACAAGACTTGAGACATGGTCTGACACCTGGCAACTCAGGTTCAGCAACAAAAGTGTAAGGTGCTACACTTCGGATCAAAGAACCCAAGGAGAAGTTACTATCTGGGGGGGGGGGTGCAGCTAGCAGTAATAGAGGAAGAGAAAGATCTGGGGGTGCTCATAATGGGAGCAATGAACAACTCTGCACAATGCAGGAGGGCAGTAACAATGGCCAACAAGATGCTGGGCTGCATCGCCAGGGGTAGAACTTCAAGGAGTAGGGAGGTGATTCTGCCATTGTACAGATCTTTGGTCAGACCACACCTGGAGTACTGCGTGCAGTACTGGCGACAGTACCTGCAGAAAGACATCAAGCTGCTGGAGGGGGTGCAATGCAGGGCAACAAAAATGATCCAAGGTCTGGGGTAGCTGCTTTATGGTGCCAGAGTGACAGAGAGGAGAAGCGGGGGGGACATAATTGAGACCTTCAAGTACATGAAGGGAATAATCCAGGCAAGCACAGAGGGTCTGTTCAGAGTGAGGGTGGGAAGGGACATTAGAGGCCATGACATGAGGCTGGAGGGTGAGAGATTCAGGTGGGAAATGAGGAGGCATTTCTTTACGGAAAGGGTGGTGGCAAAGTGGAATGTACTGCCAGCAGAGGTGGTGGCATGTAAATAAGTGGATGGATTCAAAAGAGAGTGGGACACGACAATGGGGAGGGGTAGCTGCCAAATGAGGGTGCTAGCTGCAGACTTGAGCAGACTTGATAGACCAGTTGGCCCTTCTCTGCTGACAATTTTTGCACGTTTGTGTGACTCCCTGGCACTGCACTTCCATTCCTAGTCAACATGTTTTGACTGTCAGCTTTGTTTATTTTCCCTTATGAATTTGCATGTCTAATTCATATCCTCCCTTCTTCCTCCTTGCCACCTATTGGTATATGTTGAGGTCTGCCAGTCATTTCTCATACGTCTTGTCCTGCTGCCCAAGGATCATCTTGGTGACCATCCTTTGCACCATTTCCTGCTGGTCCCTATCATTCTTCTGGTGAGGGTTCCTGAACTGAACACAGTACTCAAGATGGGGCCTCACCAGTGACCTGTACAGGGGAAGAATCTCCTCTTTCCTGGTGGCAAATCCACAACCAGTACACCCCCGACATTCTGTTAGCCTTGCTGCACTGAACTAAAGCTTTGAGACTGTCACTGATGATGACCCCAGGATCCCTCTGTTTTTGTTATCCTTACCCCCTCCCACAACCAGTATTCTGTATTTGGATTCATCTTTCTAATGTGCATCATCTTGCACTTCTTTGCATTGAATTACACTTCTGTAACTTGGACCAACTTCCAGTTTATTAAGGTCCTTTTTCATTTCCTTTGCTCTCTCCTCATTGTCTACTCTGCCTCAGAGTTTTGTGTTATCTGCAAGAGACACATTTTGCTCTGGTTACTCTCCACTATGAAAAATGCCTACTCTAAAATATTGAATAGAACAGGTCCTATAACTGACAACTGCAGTACCCCAAACATGACCTCTCTGGCTTCTGATGTAATCTCATTCACTACCACCCTCTGTTTCCCCCTTCCAACTAGTTCTCTATGCACATTTTCAGCCTTTTGCACACCCCATGTCATCTAGCTTTTTATGAGCTTCCTATGTAATACAGAATCAAGGATCTTGCTGAAGGTGAGATAATGCACATTATGAACTGAGGATCATAAATAGAGGAATCTGATTGACCGAGAGCTCTTTAAAGCCATAATGGTGAAGGGCTACATCATCACGGCTACAAAAAAGTTCTGCCGCCACCAGCCTCCTTGCTCTCTACTGTCTGAGAACTATTTTTTCAAAATGTACTCCTACACCACCCAAAAACTCATTCATAAAACATTTTAAAACCTGTTTCTTCTATTTTTTTTATTTAAAAAACTTGAAACTCAGTTCATAATAGCAATGTCACTCCAGGGTGTGGTATATCATGGTATATTGTCACTTCTTGGGTGGTTGGACGCACTCGGCCTGCGGCCTCATGCCCAACCACCCAAGGCGTGATGATATCCCATGATATACCACACCCTGTCGTACCTTATTGCTTAATTATGAAATGTGTATTATGAATACTGTCTTCTGATTGGTAGAGAGCTGCTTTCACCCAGGCCATTATCCCAGCACAATGGCCCTGGTGAAAGTAGCTCCTGGCAAAACAGACTGGGCACCTAACAAATAACCCTACGCACAGCCAACTGCCCATACAAACCATAACACTTTAGAACAGCCAACACAGATCTCCTCTGTCAGAGTCATCCTCCAGTCCTGCTGGCAGGCAGGGGTCTCTAGTAAACACCCGGCTCCAGTCTCCCTGGTGTCGCACTTCATGTTGGTCCCCCTCACCAAACACCTTTCTGTTCTTTTTTTTTTTAACTTTCTTTTTTTTACTGCTTACTGTCTTATCCCACGTCTCTCCACTCTCTCAGATCCCTACAAGGCCATGCACTCCATCGCTGCTTGGTCTGCCCCAGAGTACATACCGTGCCCATCCGTAATTCTAGAGACCCCGGATAACCCCCTGGGTGGGGTGAGGAGAAGTCCCCCTGTATCTTCCCTCAACATTAGGGGAGTAAGTGCAAGCATAGCAAAGTCTGCCTGGCAGCTGGTGGAAGTGCTGGGCCAGAGAGATCGTTGCCTAGGAGCGACAGGGATCTGTTTCCTTGTTCTGCCCTGGTAACCCCTCCCCTTTTTGTCTGCTGCTCCGACCGCACTTGCCAATCCCAGGTTCACTATGGAGATGGCAGTGTTGCGGCGGAGTGAGCATCTAACCCACTTCCGGAGAGAGAGAGCAGCCGTTGGGTGCTCAATCTCTCTCCTCCCCGGCTGACCCCCAGCAACCAGAGTCCATCCCCAAACCTGGGTCGCCAGCGTGGAGCGAGGTGTGGCGTCCAGCGCCTCCACCCTCAGCACCACCAGGCCACCTTTCCATTCCTTTTAAAGTTTAACTGCTGGATTGGATTTTATAAAATCCAGTACTTATGTGGCTCCATATTGATCTGCTCAAAGTGTCGTGTGCTGCACCAAAAAGAACCACCAATTACTATTCAAAAACAAGAAAAATCACAGCTCCCAAACTGTGCAGTGCTGTTTGGTAACCACCAAGTGAAGGTGAATGTGGCTTGCTCAATGTACATGCCAGACACTTTAGTTTTACCACGGAGCAAACTTCTCTGTCAGGACACAGTAGCTGTTGAGATCACATAAACAGCACTGCCGCCACCTGCTGGCAGTGAGAACAATGCAAAGTTAAACTTGGACTATTTTTTTTCTCGTAAACTATTATTTTATATATTTTTTTAATTCTAAATGTATTAATAATTTTTTTTTAAATACTATGCACACTTTACTAATAGGGACCCATTTCATAATTGCAATAAGGCAATCCTGGGAGTACGTTATGGTGGAATAACAGCCCTTCTCAGGTGGTGGAAGCACTCAGCTTCGCAGCGTGCTTCAACTCACCTGAGGTGGCTGTTATTCCATCATAACACCCCTCCCCATTGTGCCTTATTGCTTAATCCACCTCCTGTCCTCTGTCCACCACTTTTGTGACCCAGTCAAATAATACTTTCAGGATGGTCTAGCATGACCTTTCTGCAACAAATCTATCTATCTGTCTGTCTGTCTGTCTGTCTGTCTGTCTGTCTGTCTGTCTATCTATCAGTATTTCTTTCTTTCTTTAAAGTTTGGTTACTGGGAGAGGCACACTGAGCCGAGGCTCGTTTTCAGGTGTGACCCGGGGAGAGAGAACATGGTATTCAAGGAGCATGTAATAGCATTAAAGCATGCTGTACAAAGTGCATGTGCTAACAGTGTAAATGTGATAGT
Organism: Neoceratodus forsteri; assembly: GCA_016271365.2. Taxonomy (NCBI): domain Eukaryota; kingdom Metazoa; phylum Chordata; order Ceratodontiformes; family Ceratodontidae; genus Neoceratodus; species Neoceratodus forsteri. The sequence continues at coordinate 1,777,173,921 of CM057456.1, read as the reverse complement.
AGCTGTGGTAAACTACACAAGGAGTTAAGTAGTTGTACTGAAATAGTGACAAGTAGTGAGAGCAATACAGTTGTTCATAGTACAGTATCAGGAGATGGGAGGGTGGAGGTAGGTCAGGGTGAGCACTAACATGGAAGAGGGTCGAGAGAGGGGAGGAAGGAGGTGGGGGAAGTCAGGAGTAGGGAAGTATGGAAGTGTAGGGGTGGGAGGAGGGAGGAGATGAAAGAGGGGGAAGTGAGGGGGGAGTGTGCAAGAAGAGGAGAGATCAGGATGAGGGGGAACATGTGCAGGAGGTAGGAAGCGATTGGGAAAGGGCATGTTTTAGGGTGAGTAGAAAGGGAGAAAGATGCAAGGAGCTGGAGAGAGAGTTCCAAATGTGGGGGAGATGATAGGAGAATGCTGTCTGCCCTGAGCTGAAGTGAGGATGGGGAAGTGAGACGGTGCAAGGGTCTCTGGAGTGAAGCTGGTATAATGAGGGAGAAGAGGGGGAGAGGAGAGATAGGGGGTGAGAGTCTCGAACAAATAATTAAAGACAAGTGTGGAGGGCATGGAACTGGCAGTGTAGAGAGAGGGAAGGAAGAAAGAGGGATGAGTAACGATACAGTGAGATCTGCAAAGAGGAGCGTTTGTAGCAAGGTGGCAGAAGACATTGAAAAGAGAGTCCAGCCTGGAGAGGGAAGTGGAGGGGGAAGAAACAACGTCAGTGTAATAGAAAATGGGGAGGATCATTTTGGAGAGTAGTTCATGGTGGACCAGTAGGGAAAGGACATCTTTGTTTCTGTACATAGCACCTAGCTTTTGGCAGAGTTTGGCATGGATGTAATCTATGTGGGTTGAGAAGTCAAGTCGGCTGTCAAGCCAGATGCCCAGATACTTATAGGCAGGAACAGAATCAAGAAGGGTGCCATCAAGGGTGGAAAAGGAGGGGAGAGGGGAAAGCTTGGAGAGTTTTTGAGAGGTGCCAATGGTCAAAGATACAGGTTTTTTTTGTATTAACCTTAAGTTGGTTATCTTGGAACCAAAGTAAAATCCACATGAAGTCACTCTGCAACTGTGCCTCAACTACGGAAGTAGATGGACCTGAGGTGCAGAGGATGGTATCATCGGCATAGAGATGACTCTGGGAGGATGAAAAACAGACAGAAGGAAGGTTATTTGGAAACAGAAGAGAACAGGGCCCAGAATAGAGCTTTGAGGAACTCCTGCTTGGATGGGGAGTAGAGGGCATCCATGGCTAGGACACACTGGGTGCATTCAGAGAGGTAGGACCTGAACCAGTCAACCATAGGGGGAGAGAGGCCAGCAGAGCAGAGTTTGATGAGTAGGAGGAGATGGAGTCAAAGACCTTTGCAAGGTCTATGAAGATTGCTGCAGTGAGGAACCCACGGTCCATACCTGTGAGGATGGCATCAGTGACTCAAAGCAGGGAGGATACTGTAGAGTGGTTCTTCTGGAAACCAGACTGAAAGGAAGAGTAGTTGGAGGAGGAAAGGAAGTTCATCAAACTTGGCCAGGGAGGGAAGGAGGGAAATGAGGCGATAGTTTCCAGACCAGGAGTCATTTATTTATTGAAAAGTTTCACCAGGAAAGGCACACTGAGCAACAAGCTGCTCGTTTCCTGGTGCTTCCTGGGGGAGATGGAAGGGAGTACAAAGAATCAGACATATAATTTCCAACAACATAATACAGCGAGTACCTCCTTTGTGTAGGGTAATCACCATGGCAGCTTTCCAGGCCTGGGGGACTGAGCTGAGAGTGAAGGAGAGATTTAACAAGTGGGATAGGGGAAGGGCTAAGGCAGGGTGGAGATTCAGAGAAGAAGAGAGTCAAGGCCATCTGGGCTCGATTTGCATGAGTCTAGGGACAGGAGAGCATGGAAGACCTCCTGGGCAGAGACGGAAGTGAAACGATAGCCATCGGCGGGGGTTGAGGATGTGAGTGATTTGCTGGAGTGGAGGAGAAGGCATATGTAGTGATGTAGGAGTTTAGGATCTGCTTGTTATCTTGCAGCCTATTATTATGCTGCCATCATAGCCTGCAGGTCATCCTTTTGTTCCTGAGACTTCTAGTATTAAGTGATTTTATCCTCAATCATTCATGATTATTTCCCCTCCTTTTGACCAAATGCACCTTCCCCCTCTGCTTGATGGCCTATTCCTCCTCTTTCTCTCCCTTGCTTTTGGTCACCCCCTAGCCCCCTCCCATTCCTGTCTGTCTCCCCTTTGCTGTCCCCCTGTGCCATTTACCTGAGGGCGGGTTAATCGTCCATCCTCCAGAAAATCCATTCCAAAGCCCCCTCCTGATCGCTGTGCACTCCCCACCTGTGGGGGCCACCTCTCTCATCTGGGAAACCCTGGGTGCTGTGACCTTGCTGCCCCCCTTGGTATGATGAGGCCTTGAAGGAGCTGAGGCGGGTTGGTCAAAGGCTGGAAAGAGCATGGCGGAAGTCTGGCCTGGATGCTGACAGGCTTAGACTGATAGAACATTATAAGGACTATCAATCAGAAATCACCCATAAGAAGGCAGAGTTCCCATCCAGGGAGATTTCTGTTGCGCAGAACCGACTGGCTCAGCTTTTTCTAACCTGAGACAGATTGTGCAATCCAATCTGTCTCAAGTCTGGAAGAGCTTTTTCACAAATTAAGTGTGATGAGCTAGCTCAGTTTTTCGCAGATAAGGTTGCCAGCATCAGGTCCAGAATCTGCCCGGCTCTCTCCATGAGGGACTGTGGAGGTTGGTGGGAGGTGATGGGCACCCGGTCTGTCTGTCTGTCTGGATTTCAGCCGACCGGAATTCATGGACATTGTAAAGATTGTCCAGAATTGGCACCCAACCTGTTGTAGTTTGGATCTGGGCCCGACCTCCCTTCTAGTGGATGTGTAGATGTTATCTGCCCGATCCTTAACTGAAATTGTTTGGTGATCCTTTGAGAGGGAAGTCTTTCCAGATGCCCTAAAGGAGGCGGTCATTTGACCACTCATTAAAAAACCCTCCTTGGATCCTGATGACCCAGCTAACTACCGACCCGTCTCTAACCTTCCCTTTGTGGGGAAGGTTATTGAGAAGGTGGTTGCATTGCAACTGGATGATCATCTTGTAACCCACAATGTCTATGAAGCTCTCCAGTCTGGGTTTAGGAAGAGGTCTAGCATGGAGACTGCCCTTGTTCGGGTATTAAATGACCTCCTAATGGCAAGAGATTGAAAGGCTCGTACCATCTTGGTCCTTCTTGAGCTCAAAGCAGTCTTTGACACTGTGGACCATTAGGTGCTTTTGGAGACCCTGCAGTTCCTTTGTGGACTGTCGGATACAGTCCTCAAATGGTTTCAATCTTTCCTCATGGGCAGGTCTCAGAGGGTGGTCACTGGAATTTATTTCTCTGATGCCCTCTCCCTGTTCTGTGGGGTGCCACAGGGCTCCATATTGGCACCCATGTTGTTCGCAGTGCATATGCTGCCATTGGGAGATATCATCAGGTGATACAGCTTGAATTTTCATTGCTATGCAGAAGATACTCAGCTGTATATGTCCTTTGTGCCTGGACAGCTTGATGCGATCTCTGTACTAAATAGTTGCCTCTCCAAGATCAAAGATTGGATGAGCTTGAGTTGGTTGAGATTGAATCCGGATAAGACTGAGGTGTTGGTTGTGGATCTGGGTCACCCAGGAGCGGGTTTTGGGGCTGGGCACATGTCAGATCTGTGGCTTGATGGTGTCCAGCTCATTACCTCAGATTGGGTATGTAACCTCGGCGTTATTTTTGATGATGGCTTGACCCTGAAGTCTCAGGTGTCAGCTGTGGTTAAATCCTCATTTTACCATCTGAGGAATATTGCCCGGATGAAATACCTGATTCCACCGGGCAGCCTTCCAACATTGGTTCACACCTTCATCACTACCTGTCTTGACTACTGCAATGCCCTCTACCTAGGGCTGTCTAGGATTGATATCTGCTGCTTGCAACTGGTGCAGAATGCTGCAGCCAGGCTGTTGACTGGTAGTTCTAGGACCAGTCACATTACGCCTGTGCTGCGTGAACTGCACTGGCTGCCAGTTCAGTGGCGGATCACCTATAAGGTAGGCTTGCTTACCTTTAAAGCCCTACACGAACAGGGACCTGACTACCTGAAAGATCTCCAGATTCCCTACTCCCCCAATCACCCTCTCTGATCCGCTGAAGAGGGATTGCTAGAGATTCCCAGGGTTCGTCTTAAAACATCTGGAGCTCTTGCTTTCTCATTTGCAGCACCAACCCTGTGGAATTCTCTGCCTCGTCGGTTAAGAGAATGCCTGACCGTTAGTAGTTTTAAATCCATGTTAAAAACGTATCTATTTTCTTTTGCCTTCCCTGTTTAACTGTTTAATTACCTGACTGCTTTAAATAATTTATAATATTATTTGTTTTATTGTGGTTTTACTATGTAAAGCGCCTTGATTTTGAAAGGCGCTATATAAATAAAGTTTTGCTTGCTTGCTTGCTCCCCATTTAGTTTACTATTAGGCTCCTGTTTATATATTCCCAAACCATTTCCCCTAGCAGTCTGGATCCCCTCCTTATTAGGTGCAGTCTATCAGGTGCTTAGAAGGTTTTGTAATCCCAGGACCCCCTCAGTCCCCTATGTTCCAAATCCCTCCTCCATACACCATTCCCTCAACCAACCATTACATTCCTCTGTCTTTTCTTCCCTGACTGTGCTGGCTCTAGGTACTGACAGCAGTTCCAAGAAGGCTACCGACCTTGAAACCCCCCTGAAGACCTGACCCACCACTCTAAAACTTTCATGAATTTTCTCTACTTTGCATCCAGCTAGATCATTGGTACCCAGGTGAATGACTGACCACATGTGGCTTTCCCCCATCCCGTGTGAGCGGGCCTACCTTTGGTCCTATGTGCTCTGCAGTCATACCCTATGGACACACCACTCTCCTGTCTTGCTGTCCCCCCCCAGCCCACCTTAAACCCTTCAGTATTGAATCCCTTATCACTATGACTATGCCCTTTCCCTCCAACCCCCACTACTAATTTCTTCTTTACCGGCCCCATCTGACCTGCTGCCTTACTCCAGCTCCCTTTTCCACTCCCTTCTTCCTTCCTCTCGTCTTCTGCTTGAATGATGTCTCCACATCTTCTTGCCTACTTCCTCATCTATCCCAGCTCAAGATGAACCCTGTCCCTCTCCCCACCCCCCCTACTCCCCCAAGGGGCCCCTTCTCCTGTTATCCTTGCCTGGCCCCCTGTTTCCTTTTCCCCCAACTGCAGCCTTCCAAATCCCTACTACAGACCAGTTGTCCCTCAGTCATCTGTGCCTCACTTAGCTCCCACTGTTCCCCTGCAATATTCAGAGGTTAGAAGTGATTCTTTACTGGTATCACTGTGGGTGCTCCTGCCCCTCCCTCTCCCTGCTGAACCCATCCACTCCTCCCCATAGTCCTCCATCCCCTCTCCGTTTGCTTCCTCACCTTATGAGTGGAGGCAGGGAAGAGGCAGGCAACTATAGGCCAGTCAGCCTGACCTTGGTGGTGGGAAAATGAATGGAGTCACTTCTAAAAGAAAGGATTATGTCATTCCTTGAGTCTAACAGAGGACAGGATCCAAGACAGCATGAGTTCACAACAGGTAGGTCTTGTCAAACAAATCTAATCTATTTCTTTGACTGGGTCACCAGGGAGGTTGATCAGGGTTGGGCGGTGGATGTGGCCTACCTGGATTTCAGCAAGGCTTTTGACACCGTCCCACATAAAATATTGTTACATAAGCTGGGCAGTCTAGGGCTGGGCACAAAAATGGTAAACTGGATCAGAAATTGGTTGAGTGGCAGGACACAGAGAGTGATCGTAAATGGTGCTCAGTCTGGGGAGAGGGAGGTAACCAGTGGGGTGCCTCAGGAGTCAGTGCTGGGACTGGTTCTTTTAAATGTCTTCATAAGTGACATTGCAAATTGGCTGGAAGGGATGGTATGCCTATTTACGGATGATGCAAAGATCTCCGGCGGTGGTGGATAAAATCAGAAAGGACATTATCACACTGGAGGAGTGGTCAAGAGTGTGACAGCTTGGAGTCAATGCAAAAAAGTGTAAAATCATGCACTTGGGGCACATAAATCCAAGAAAGGATGGGGGGCGAGGTGCTGGCAGCCACAAAACAAAAGCGGGACTTGGGGACAATCATATCGGATGATCTGAAAGTGACCAAGCAATGTGAAAAGGCTGTGGGAAAAGCCGGTGGGATGCTGGGGTGCATAGGGGGAGGCATCACCAGCAGAAAAACGGAGGTAGTTATGTTGCTATACAGATCAGTGGAAAGACCTCAGCTGGAGTACTGTGTCCAGTTCTGGAGACCACATCTCCGGAAAGACATAGACAGGATGGAGGCAGTCCAGAGGAGGGCTACAAAGATGGTGCAGGGTCTGCATGAAAAGCTCTATGAGGAGAGGCTGAGGGAACTAAATATGTATTCCCTTGAGGAGAGAGAGGAGACATATTACAGAGGTGTTCAAGTACCTCAAGGGTATAAACAAGATAAAAGAGGGCAGTATCTTTCAGAAAAAAGATGTAGAAGAACAAGGGGGCATGAGATGAAGCTGGGGGGGTAGGCTTAGGGGCAACGTGAGAAAGTACTTTTTACGGAAAGAGTTGGGGAGACTTAGAACTGCCTCCCAGCAGAGGTCGTGGGAGCAAAATCAGTTGGGGAATTCAAGAACACATGGGACAGACATAAATGTACCCTAACAAGAGGGAGGAAAGAATAAATCACAGATCATTTTGGATCCTTGATTTGGCAACAGATAGGCAAATGGGCAGACTGGATAGGCTGGATGGTTTTTATCTGCCGTCAACTTTAGTGTTTGTATGTTTCTTTGAGGTAGTGCGTGCCAGTGTAATTGGACACCCGACCCTCCTGCACTCACTCTACTCTTTGATCCTACTCTCGGTCTGAGCCAACTCTCCTGCCTTCCTGCCAGTATTCCCAACTCCTTCCTTAGAAGCTGGACCTTAGCCACAAAGAGCTCAGCCTCCTACTTACTGGGCAACCCCCTACCTCCCACATATTGTTCCCAGGAACACTTAAACTCCACAACCCCTACCACACACCACCCTCCCTCTTCCTGTCTCCTGCCTCAGCATTTTATTTCGAACACTACTCCACCTGCCTCCACAGTCCTACCCTAGCTATGGCTACTCCAATCAGTACACCCCCACCTTTGCAGGCCTACCCCAGATAAGGAGCAGTACTTATCACTAATCCCACATTATACAAGCCTACTCCAGATTGGGAATAACACCAATCACTAATCTCACCTGTCTGTGCAGGTCTTCCCCAGACAGGGCTTGATACCAGCTGCAACCTTACCTCCTCAGTCCTGCCTGCCATGTTGCCTACTTTGAACTGCAGGCCCCTTTTCCACTGTTATCCCTTGTTTCCTTACCTGGCCTCTGTTAAGCAGAATTCCCTGCAGTTGTCCTACACATGTCCGTTAGTAAGATGCCACACTCCTTCTTCATGGCAGATGCCACTTAGTAAGATGCCATACTACTGCTTCATGGCAGATGCCACGTTGTAAGATGTCGCACTCCTGTTTTATGGCACTCACACTTTGGGGTCGCTCACACAAGTGGTCGCTTGGCTTGCTGGGAACTTTAAGTAGGACTGCAGGCATGCTGTTGGTTAGATGCAGTCACATTACAAACACTCAGAACAACATCACCGATTTCAGCAGCTTTACAGGCCACCTTCCTTCCTCCGACAATGCCTTCTACCACCGTCTTTCCCCTATCTGCCCCACAAACTTCAAAATCAGTCTGTTTTTAAATTGAAAGCAAAAAGCATAAAACTTGCACTCTACCCGATTCAGCTCTAGTGAACAGCTGCAGTTATGTGAGACTTCCAGAAAAATGGTGCAAATTTCAATAGCCTTTCACTCTACCTCTCTTCTTCCCACAATGCCTCCCATCTCCCTACCCCACAAACTCCACAATCAGTCCATTTTTAAAATGAAAGCAGAAAAATTCATACTCTACCTAATTCAGCTCCTGCAGCTCGGTGGCTGCTCACCAGACTGCCCTCCACCCATGTTTCACCCTTTCTCAGCTTCTCCATACTTTCCTTTTTTCTTTCTCCTTTCATTGATGTACAGTACATAAAAAAGGCCTTGTCATTTACTCTCTCCCATTTCATGTCTTGAACTCCACCTCTGCCTTAGACCTTACTATTGCCTTGTAAACTCCTTTGTTATGACAAGGTAGTGCTCCCTGCTTGCTTCCATGTGTTTGGCCTTATACACTTAAAAGACCACATTTTTTATGTTGGCTTACGTGCACGTGCGAGCAACATCTTGTGGTAGTAGCACATTTCAGAGGTGTGTCAGTGTTGGTCAATGCAGGGGATGCTTTAGTGGGTGTGTCCCTCAGCCGCCAATCAGTGAGCATGCAGCCGATGACAGCAGTTTCAGAGAGAGCCAAAGGGTTGAAATGAATCTGCTGCTGCAATCAGAGACAGGCTCGTCATTGCAGTGGCAGATGACACATCTCCATTACGTGCCTTTCCTGGTGAAACATTTCAATAATTATGGCGGCTCCTGTCATCCACCACAAAATCCCCAGAAAGCTGACATCGGGGTGCTGAATCCCCATGTCAGCATTCCCCCTCTTAGTGTGTCTTTCCTGGTTAAACAGTTTCCCCTTTCCTTTCCAACATTGGGATGCCCACTCCTGGTGTCGGATGTGTGCCCCCCAACCTGTCTATACACCTTGCCGACATTGGGATGCCAAATCCCCATGTCTGCACCCCCTCCTGGAATTGTGGCACATTGGGGGCCCACCTCAGTGTGCCTATTTTTTTTGTATGTAACCTGTGGATGATGAAAACCTTCCCTCGCAGTCTTCTTTTTTCCCCCTGCAAACAAGAAAACAGTCCACTGTCTCCCTCGTCCCCCTCCCCCATCCTCCTTCCCTCTACTCACACACAGCTCCCCGCACCCTCCTCACCCATCCTTAGCCTCTGGAGGTTGGGAGCCGCAATCTTACCTGAACTGGGACACGTCTACACTCTCCAAAGCTGAACTGTGAACTTAATAAATGACAGTAAGCTTTATAATGGGAGGCAATAGGGGGTTTCAACTTAGATTGATATCTCAGCCTTTTTTAGGAATTTTGGACCCAAATTTTCAACATGGGGTTCTTGGGACCCCACCTGGTGAGCATGTCACTGTTATTTAGTTTCTCGATCCTGAAAGGTGATTTCGTTGTCACTGTGCGGAATCACCTTTCAGGACCAATTAATGAAACAACAGAGCCGCTGTTTATGAGGAGAGGTTCAAAAATGCCCATGTTAAAAATCTGGTGAAAATATTCCAAAAAATGATTGCGTTACAGGCGTGCATTGGGCAGTTTTTACGTACGTTCATAACTTCGCCAGTTTTTCATATTTTCACTCCAGATTTTCAACATTGCCATTTTTTCGCACCACCTCATGAACAATATAGCTGTCATTTTTCACATCCTGCCAGAAATGTGTTTTCACACCTGTAGCACCAAATGGCGCAGTCACTGTGCAAAACCACCTTTCAGGATTGAGTAACGAAATGATAGTGCCACTGTTCATGAGGTGGGGTCACAAAAAGCCCATTTTGAAAATCTGGAGTGAAAATACCAACAAACTGCTGGGGCGTTAGGGTTTTCAACCATAGCACCCTAATCGGTAGAGACTGACAGGTGGTAGGGGTGTGACTTGGGATCGTCGGCCATAATGCTAAAACCATTCCACCCCCAATCGGTGCAGCCAGTGATAAGCATTGAGGTGTGCCTTGGGGTCTTCAGCCCCAATGTTCACCCCATTCTTCTATATCACACCTATCTCAGCATATTTCCTTATGGAATGGGGTGAATATAAGGCCCAAAGACCCCAAGGCACACCACAACACTTGTCAGTGTCTGCAGGATAGGGTGAGGGAGAAATGATTTGTAATTGTGTGATAACCAAGGCACCCCTCAACGCCTGTCAGTCTCTGAAGGCTGGGGGTGTGGTTGTCATCAGTTCAATACTTCACTGCCATTCCTATTATGCATCTCTCTAACTCCTGCACTACCAATCCCAATGCCAGCAAGCCAACATTCGGCATTGACAAATGCTTGTTTCTTTCACTGCTACTCCAGCACCCTGGAGAACCACATAGAACTCTTGTGCCTGTTCCTCTTACCCAGTTGCCTAAAGCTACCTTTTGTTAATGCTGTATGTTCCTCCTTTGATATGATCCCACTTGCACTCTGCCTCTTATAATTGTTGATTCCCAACAAGCTTTTCCCTTCGTTCCCCCATGTCCTCTTAAAGCCTGCCCTCCTAAAGTGCTGGGCCGTTGCTAGGGTCAACTGCTTCTGAAATCTCTGGGCTATATTGAACTATACTGTATTGTGGTTCCTAGTCCCAAGCAGCTCTTTCTCTGTTAACCCCCAATGCTATCTCAGTTGACCAGAGCTAGGTCGAATAGAGTCCCATCCCTAGTCTGTTCCACCTCTTGTTGAGTCAGGAAGCAGTCCTAAAAGTGACTAGCAATGCCTAATTTCTGGTGCTCTTTACCATTGGGGTGTGCCAGTCAGAATCTGGTATGTTAAAGTCTCCTAACACAGTGATTCCCCTCCAGCTGCTGTCTTCCTTATATCCTTATCTAGAACCCTGTCCATCTCTTCTGTCTAACTAGGGAGTGTGTAGATGACTCCTAAATGGACAACCCTCCCTCCATTCACTGTAAGCTGCACCCATAGTGATTCTACTGTGCCCCACCCCATCTCCTTATCCTCCATCACTGTGATACCCTCTCTGCCATACAATGTAACCCACCCCTCTTCTTTTCTTGGTTCCTCCTGAATAATGCAAACTGTACTATGTCAATAACTACTGAGGGGTTGTTTAAATATTATAAGATTCTAGAGTCTTCCTAAGTATGAGTGTAACTATGCCCACATGCGAGGTGAGAGACTAAGATGGTACAATGGTCCCTGGACAAAGTCTATTATGCCTTAATGTGAGTAGTGTTTGAGTTTGGTTGGTTTAGAGGTAATTGGAAAATAGTGCAGAGCACCTACCAGTGGGGATCCTAGGCCCAGGTTTCTACCAGGTCACTATCCCATGGGAAATAATTATAACTTCCTCTCTAAGTGACAGTGACCCATAATGATATGCTCAAAGCAAAGCATAACACTCCTCTACAAATAAACATCATAGCAAGGTACACAGTAAAAGTACTTCAAAAACAAGGAGATATTATTGGTGGACAGGAACAGGCTCTTGATTGGGGAAGAAAAAGTTCTAATTCAAACAAAGAATACTGTGCAATATATCCCCATACTAAATCTCAGCAACATCTGGTGAGCACTCCTAATCTCTGCTTAATAGGTCACTGGTGCACCAGTTACCCAAAGTCCCTTAGGAGCTCCCAAACAATCTATATTTGTAATCACACAGCAGATGGCTGCAGACCTGATGGTAGACCCTGGTGCAGTACCAGAAGAAGGCTGGCACTGGGGATCCCAAAAGACTTGTTGTAACAACAACAGATGAGTTAAGTTGCTTCTACTGTAGCTTTACATGCTGTCTGTGGTGTTGTTCGGTAACAGCAGGCTGGCCCAAATGTAACTAACTTGTCTTCATTATAATAATTATAATTGCATACAGTGCAAGAAAGCAGCAGCAAAGGCAAACAAGATGCTGGGATGCATAGCTAGGGGATCAGTAGTAGGAGAGAGGAGGTTATACTGCCCTTGTACAGGTCACTGGTAAGGCCAATCTAGAGTATGGAGTTCAGTACTGGTGCCCACACCTCTAAAAGGACATCAACCTGCTGAAGGTCCAGAGGAGAGCTACAAAGATGATAGTGGGTCAGCAGGGTAAGGTATACAAGGAGAGGTGGAGGGCACTGAACATGTACTCCCTGGAAGACAGAGGAGAGAGAGAGCGGGGACATGATTGGGACTTTCAAGTACTTGAAAGGGCTAAATATGGTTGAAAAGGAGAATCTTTTTAAGCTGAGTGGCAACCATAACACGAGGGGGCACAGTCTTAAGCTGGAGAGTGGGAGGTTTAGGAGAGAGGTCAGGAAGCACTTCTTCATAGGGAGGGTGGTAGACACTTGGAATGCACTGCCAGAAGATGTCATCTTGTTGAAGACAGTGGGCAGCTTTAACAGAGGCTGGGATAGGCATAGGGGGAAGGTAAGGATCATGGGTAGGGAGCATGGGAGGAGTGGGGAGGGAGAGCAGGGACATTGGCTGAAGCTGTGGACTGTGCAGTCTGAGCAGACTTGATAGACCAAATGACCTTCTTCTGCTGGCTTCTTCGTATGTTTGTATAATACAAAAGGGATAGGATATTGACCCAATCTTCACAACTTCTGGCAGTCTCTGCAATAGCTGGCTCCATTGGGACATTTCCCTTTGGGTGGCAGATATAGGCTATACTAATTGTGTGGCAGACCTATCACACAACCAGGTGGTGACAGGTGTGGGCCATGCTGATCTCCGATGTCCTTTTCACCCTGCAGGGGGACCTGCCTTCACCTACCCCAAAAGGCAGGCAGTCACTCAAGGACTCTGGCTACTAGTGCCCTCTGTTAAGAAAAGTTCTGACCGTGTCTGGGAAAACAGCAGCTTACTCTTCCTCCAACTCTGCAGCCACTTTAAGGCAATCTCCATGCTTCAGAAATATTGGAACTGAAAGAAGGCAGTCTTTCTCCAAGTCACCCAAAGCCCTGTGAAGGCACCTTAGTGCTATTCTACTTTAGAACAAAAATCCCTGTGCAGAGATTTTCAACAGTTTGCTCAACCAAATGGCTGAAGGTTGAATCCCTCACATTCCTAAATCCTTCTGTATCCAGGGCAAATCTGAGCTCCAGCTCAAATGTCCCTCCATCTTTGGAAATCAAGTGATTAATTCTGGTTGGCTGACACACCATACATATTTGATTATGCTAAATTCCATTCTCTCAGTGGCTGTCCGTTTCATGGGGATGCAAGCACAGAAAGTTCAGTGTAACTTGAGCCATATTTTAAGCAGTTTGTTTTGCTCAACCAAATGACTGAAGGCTGAATCGTTCACATGTCTGACTCTTTCTCTCCCCAAGACAAATCCGAGCTCCAACTTATATGTCCGTCATTCTGTGCAAATCTGAGGATCAATTCTGATTGGCTGACACATAATGTATATTTGATTATGCTAAATTCCATTCTCTCTCAGTGGCTGTCCGTTTCATGGGGATGCATGCACTAGAAGTCCAGTATAAACTGAGCCAGCTTGTAGCTCTGCTGCGCTGAGTTTAGGATTGGCTATTTATTCAGTGTACCGAGTGCTGTCCTTAAACCCTTCCCAGCTTTCCTGGAGCCAGAATCACAACTAACATGGCAGCCCCCATGCAGTTTTTGGATTATTTGTAAAGCATATTTCCATTCCTTGATATGGCCTCTGGCCATCAGGATCAGAACCTTCCAATCCCTGCTGCCATCTGGTAGGCCCAGGAGTGTATGAACTGGTGGCAGAGGAGTGCTGTTGTGTGCTCCAGAAGTTCAGAATACGCAAGAAACACTGCTAAAGGAAAGGAATGAGTTATATCTTGAATTCAGTGGAGCACAGGATACAAGGCAGCATGGATTCACAGCGAAAAGGTCTTGTCAAACAAATCTGATAGATTTCTTTGACTGGGTGACCAGGGAAGTAGATCAGGGAGGAGCAGTGGGTGTGGACTATCTGGATTTCAGCAGGGGCTTCGACACCATCCCACACAGGAGGCTGGTAAACAAATTGGGCAGCCTGGGGGTAGGTCACAGGGTGGCAGACTGGGTCAGAAATTGGTTGAGGGGTAGGATACAGAGGGTGGTGGAGAACGGAGTTCAATCTGGGGTGAGAGGGGTTGAGAGAGGGGGTGACCACCGGGGTGCCACAGGGGTCGGTGCTGGGGACAGTCCTCTTTAATGTTTTCATAAGTGACATTGCATGGGGGGCTGGAAGGGAAGGGAAGGTGTGCATCTTTGCAGATGACACAAAGATCTGCAACAGGACTGACACTCTGGGGGGACTGAGAATGGACCAAAGCAAGCTTGAGGAGTGGTCCAGAGTGTGGCAGCTAAGATTTAATGCAAAGAAATGCAAAATCTTGCATTTGGGGCACAAAAACCCAGGGGAGGAATACTTGATGGTGGGAGGTACTGACAGCCACCAAACAGGAAAGGGGCCTGGTGGTAATCATATCTGATGGCCTAAAGGTAACCAAACAATGTGAGAAGGCTTTGGGGAGAGCCAGTGGGATGCCAGGGTACACAGAGAGAGGTATCACCAGCAGGAAAAAGGAGGTGGTGATGCCACTACACAGATCATTGGTGAAACCTTATCTGGAGTACTGTGTCTAGTTCTGGAGGCCACATCTCTGGAAGGATGTAGACAGAGTAGAAGCAGTTCAGCGAAGGGCAGCAAACATGGTGCAAGGACTGCATGAGGAGAGACTGAAGGACCTCAATATGCATTCTCTGGAAGTGAGAAGAGAGAGGGGGATATGATAGAGACTTTCCAATACCTCAAGGGTATTAATAAGGTAGAAGGGGTGGCATATTTCAGGTTACGATATGAAGCTAGAGGGGGTAGACTCAGGGGTAACATTAGAAAGTATTTTTTTAACTGAAAGGGTGATGGATCCATGGAACAGCCTCCCTGCGGAGGTGGTGGGGGCAAAAATGGTAGGGAAATCCAGTAATGCATGGGATACACATAAGGAAACCCTAATGATAGGAAAGAGAGCATAAGCTGTAAATCAAGTTGGGTCTGCAGTATGAGCAGTAGGTAAGGAAAATGGGCCGACAGGATGGGTCAAGTGGTCCTTATCTGCCATCAGTTTCTATGTTTCTATGTTTCGGGCTCCATAGGTGGAAAGGTTTCATGATGCAGCTGGTTTGTGGTGGTTTGAGGCTTTGAGAACTGCAGAAGCAATAGCACTGTCTCCTCCCTGTGATCCCTGACACTGATTGCCAGTCCGGGGGTCAGACAAGCAGTGTTTAGGTATGGCTGAGGCCACTGATGTCCCAGGCATGGCTGCACCAAATAAGAGCAGCAGATGGTTCATGGGCTCCCTGGTCCCCACTGCCACTGTCCATGGGGCTAGGGGAGTGGGGGAAAATAGATGAGACAGGTGCTCCCATGCTAGAGAAGTAGTGGATGTGGTCATCCTGTCCAGCCCCTGATCCTGGCGAGGCACTAGGGGTTTGTATCTCACAGCACTGAACCTAAACTGCATTTCTCGGAAAGGAAATAAAAACCTTTAAAATGACAATTTTGCAGTGGATCTGGTTGTTTCTCAGGATTTAAATGTGTGGTACCTGGACAGTTTGATTGAATATTTGGGGTTAGCCACCATATCACAAGCCATGCATTAACATGAGCGTGAATTCCCTTGTTGTATTTTCAGCTCCAGATCCTGCAGCTGCAGTCCAGACCAGGGCCAGAGTTGAAGGATCTGGGAGAGATGGCAGCAATGGTCCAGAAGGGGGCCAAAAGTAAAGTCCCCCGATGGGGGGGGGGGGATTCATGAGTATCCTATTTTAATGTGCCATGCCCACCAATATATCAGGGCCACTCCAGCTATATAAATGAATGAATGAAGGAATGAATAAATCAATAAACAATTAAATGAATGCTGTGCATTGTAGACCAGAAACGCATTATCAGAGTAAACTAGTTCTATAGGAACAAGTTTTCTCATGTGGCTGTATCAGCGCTGTTTATACACCATGTATGCTTTCTTGCTGCTCTTATTTTGTAGTGTCAGTCTCTATTAAAACATGTGCTTGTGAGCAATTTACTCTGGATAAATATAATTGCTAAGTATGAGTGACTTAGAGCAAATAACTGAAAGGGGAACCCAAGTATGCAGGGTCCATCAGAGTTTGAAAGTCCATGTAAATCTTTTTCAGATAAGGTATTGGGCTTACCTTAGAGTGATATCAGTCCAGTGACATCCATATCTAAGTTGGATCTATACCATTTCCTATCAGAATTAGTTTCATAGACCTTTGAAACAAAACAGGATGTTTTGGTTGTGGATGCTTTGCTTAACAACACAGTTTCCTCCACTGTAATATCTTTTCCTGTCTCAATGTTCCTTGAAATGGCTGCTGCTTTGAAGCTATACAGTACTGACTTATACATGGATTTCTCTAGACTGCTGCTACCTACAGATAAGGTCATGCTTCAAAGAAAGAGCATTTCATGGACTTTCAAACAATGAAAGATCCTGCATACCTATGTTTCCTGTTAAACTCCCACTGCATGAGTCCACCAGCACTAAACTGGGTTGAAGCAGAACCTCACTAGAACTGAGAAGCTGTACCTCAGTTGTGCTGTCTTGAGGAAATAAATGCTAAAAAAAGTTAATAAAAGAAAATTTTGTCAAAATTCATAATTTTCAAAAAGTAAGTTTAAGAAAGATTAAATTGTTGTAATTAAGGAAATCATTTAAAACACAGTCCATGTGAGGAGGCCATTTTGTCTCAGGTGAAGCAATGGAATGTTTGGACTTCTAAAAGTGCTGTAGGGAATGATGTTAAACATCTTTATCCTCTGTTGTTTTTTCAGCTAAGGTTTTTTTACCACATGCATGGAGAAAACATAGGATCTTTAAATGTATATACACGCTATACAGTACCTGCTGATGGAGCTCTGATGACGCAGTGGTCTCATTCTGGAGCTGCAGGGAACTCATTTCACAGAGCAGAAGTCAATCTCCTAACAAATCAGCCTTTTCAGGTCATAATAGAAGGTGTCGTAAAATGGATCCTTGGGCTTCATAGTGATCGATGACATCTCCCTGACTCCAGCGTGCCGCCTCTATGCTGGTAAGCCACACTGTAGCGTGCAGTACCTGTTATTACTTACTGTACATAATATTAAAATAGAGGATAATCATAAAGAGTACAGTTAGACTGCTAACATTACATTACCTTACACTGTATGGTTCAGGACAATGGGAGATACGAGCTGTCAAGTCTGTCCTACTGTTAAATCAATGGTCATTTCCTTCAGTTAGCTACGGTCCCGCCCATTTGTAAACTCCTCGATACTCCCTGGACTTGTTTTACTATAGCAAGCACCTGACCGCTTTCATTCATGAGAAGGGGGCTGGCTGTGGAGGAGGGAGGGTAGTGCAGGTCACCTTCTCTGGTGGATAGGATAACTGAACTGTGTGCTGCTGATGCCAAGGAGGGTCGGGTGCTGTGGGGAGGGGGGGTGTCATAATGTATTCTTTTTTTTAAAGTGCAGATAGCACTTTTACAAATACACAGTTTTACATCAGTTCACCGGGCTGTGGAGGAGGGTAAGTTCAGCCAGTAACCCATTATTATTATATTTATATTAAAAAAAACAACTTGTGGATGCGGGGGGTGGGGGGACTGCTTTTCAGCTGAGGATGGAGGGACAGGGTGTTTTGGATGCTTACTTCAGGTGGGAGAGGAGTGTGGGGGCTGTTTCTTTTCTTTTTATGTAGGGCCGAATATTCCCCCTGAATACCGAATATTTGGCTGATGAATACTGAGTATTTGGTAAATGGTATTCACACAACTCTAGTAAGTATCTGTATGGCTGTCTGTCTGTCTGTCTGTCTGTCTATCTATCTATCTATCTATCTATCTATCTGTCTGTCCAATTCCTCATTTCTGCTTATCTTATACCCCAGTGCTCGGGTGCTTCTGCATTTTCGTACTACTTTCACTATCAAAAACATGTACACGGTAAAGAAAGTGAAAAATTGCAAAAGGCCCGCCGGTGCAGTGGAAAGATTCACCGCTGCGACGTCAATGACCTGGGTTCGGGAATGGACCCGAGGCATCGGAGGGCCAGCTGGGGAGAGAAGGCTTGAGCGTCCACTGATTTCTCACCTTCTCTCAGAGGGAGGGTAGTGCCAAAAGCCTGCTGGGAGAGTGGTAGTGCATCTAGGCTCCACTGTCAAAGGGGGGGATGTCGGATGTTGGCGTCTGCCTTGAGGTCCTGGATGACACACCTGCATGGAAGAAACATGGAGGAAAATGGCACCCTGGCCGATCAGATTACAACCTTCTGGACCTCTCACCACTGGAGCTCCCGACCACCGATGGCCACTCCAGCAGCACCCATGACCTTTGTAAGTCCGGTAAGGACATTCCCTTAGAAGCATAGAAACATAGAATTTGATGGTGGATAAGGACGACTTGGCCCACCTAGTCAACCCATTTCTCTATCTAATGGATAAGCTGCAGATTCTAGTTAACCAACAGCCTACTTCCTATCCCCCACTAGAACTGCCTTATGTCTGTCCCATGCATTCTTGACTTCCCCAACTGTTTTTGACTCCATGACCTCCTCAGGAAGGCTGTTCCATGCATCCACAACCCTCTCCATGAAAAAATACTTCCTCACATTACCTCAGAGCCGTCCGCCCTCTATCTTAAAATTGTGCTCCCTTGTTCTTGCATATCTCTTTTTCTGAAAGATACTACCCTCTTGGACTTTGTTGATTCCCTTGAGGTACTTGAAAGTTGCTATCATGTCCCCCCCCTCCCTTCTTTCCTTGAGGGTATACATATTAAGCTCCTTTAGTCTCTCTTCATATGTCTTCTGGTGCAGACCCTGCATCATTTTGGTTGCCCTCCTCTGGACAGTCTCCACCCTGTCTATATCTTTGTGAAGATGGGGTCTCCAGAACTGCTCGCAGTACTCCAGGTGGGATCTCACCAACTGTCTGTACAGAGGGATAACAACTTCCTGTTTTCTACTGGTGATGCCTCTCCCTATGCATCCCAGTAACCCCAGCCCTCCTTGCTGCCTTCTCACATTGCTTGCCCACCTTTAGGTCAGCTGATATAACTACCCCCAGATCCCTTTCCGTTTTTGTTGTTGTCAGTATCTCACCCCCCACTGTGTACTCTTCCCCTGGCTTTTTGTTTCCCAGGTGCATTACTTTGTACTTCTTTGCATTGAATCTAAGCTGCCAAATATTTGACCATTCCTCCAACCTTGCGAAGTCCCTTCTCATCCTTTCCACCCCACCTTGTGTATCAACCCTGTTGCAGATCTTTGTGTCGTCTGCAAAGAGACATACTTTTCCTTCCAGTCCCTCTGCAATGTCGCTTATAAAGACATTAAAAAGGACCGAGCCAGTACTGAACCCTGTGGTATGCCACTAGTAACCCCCACTTTCTTCACTGAGGACTCTATTTACTATTACCCTCTGCGTCCTGTTGTCCTGCAAATATTTTACCCAAGCTACCACCCTGGGACCCCATTTGTTTATTAATCTTTTGTGCAGGACTGTGTCTAATGCCTTGCTAAAGTCTAGGTAGGCCATGTCCACAGCCCCTCCCTGGTCTACTACTTTGGTCACTCAGTCAAAGAAATCTATTAACTTCGTCTGACATGATCTTCCCACTGTGAATCCATGCTGACTTGGGTCCTGTGCCCTACTAGCCTCTAGGTACTCAACAATTCTTTCCTTCAGAAATGATTCCATCATTTTCCCTACCACTGAGGTCAAACTAACAGGTCTGTAGTTTTCTGCCTCTGTCTTACTCCCACTTTTATGAAGGGGAATCACATCCTCCCTCCTTCAGTCCTCAGGTACCACACCATCCTCCCATGATTTGTTAAAAAGGGTAGTCAATGGTGTTACTAATTCTCTCCTTAATTCTTTTAGAATTCTGGGGTGAATCCCATCAGGCCCCATTGCTTTGTCCACCTTCAGTTTTAGAAGTTCTTTCAGAATCCTTTCTTCTGTGAAAGGACTGCTATCGACCCCCCCTATCCAGAGTGCTTCTATTGACTGGACTAGGTACCTCCCCCTCCTCTTCCTTTGTGAATACTGAGCAGAAGTATTCGTTCAGTATCCCTCCTTTTTCACTGTCCCTTTCTGTCCACCCACCCTCCTCTTTATTCAGCTTCAGTATCCCTCCCTTTGTCTTTCTTCGCTCCTTAATGTACCTATAAAAGGTTTTATTCCCCTTCTTAACCGAGTTGGCTATCTTTTGCTCGGTTTGAGCCTTTGCTATTCTGACTGCCTTCCCCACTTCATTCTGCTTTAACTGGTACAGTTCTCTGTCCTACTCCTTCTGTGTTTCCTTATATTTCCTGAATGCTATATTTTTCTCCCTAACCTTCCCTTCCACCTCTTTTGAGAACCATAGCAGTTTTTTTTCTTTCATTTTGATTTGTTTATTTGCTTCACACAAAGGCTTGTTGCCTCTGTGATGGCAGTTTTGATGTTTCCCCATTGTTGCTCCACCCCTCCTTCTTACCTGTTTGCTAGTGCTTTTCTGAGGCACTCTCCCATTTTGACAAAATCAGCTCTCCTGAAGTCCAATACTTTCACTTTTGTATGACTTGACTCTACAGTTGAGTTTATCATGAACCACACTGTTTGGTGGTCACTTGTTCCCAGATGGCTACCCACTTCTATATCTGAGATCCTCTCTCTGTCCCCATTTGACAGTACCAGGTCTAGGATTGCTCCCAAGTGGGTTCCAAAACTAGCTGTCTGAGGCATGCCAGCTGTAGGGCATCAAAAATGGCCCTGCTCTTCGATGTGGCTGCAGCAAATATGCTCCAGTTAACATCTGGCATATTCAGGTCCCCCATCAGCAATATCTCCCCTTTCTCTTCCATCCTAAGGATGCCTTCTATCATTCCTTGTCCATTTCCTTCCCTGAGGCAGGGGCCTGTATACAAGCCCTGTGCGGATTGTGGTGCCATTTCCAGTCTCCAGGGTGACCCAGAGTGCCTCCTCTCCTCCCTGTTTACCCTTTAGTTCTGTTGCTTTGATCCCTCCCCTTACATAGAGAGCTACTCCTCCTCCTCTTCTTCTACCCACCCTGTCCCTCCTGTAGATTGTGTACCTTGGTATGTTGACATCCCAGTCATGGTTCTCTCTGTACCATGTTTCTGTGACTGCCATGATACCCAGGCATCCCTCTTCCATCAAGGCCACCAGTTTAGGGAGCTTGTTACCCAGACTACGGGCATTGGTACTCATTACCCTCCATTTTTTGATGGCCTTACCCCTTTTTGCCCCATCCCTGTCCTTACTGCCTTTGTCTTTTTCTCCATTTACCCTGCCCTTCTTCCTAGACTTCTCTATCTTGGTGTTTACCTCACTAACTACCCTGATTTTTTTTGGGGCTAGATTTCCTTCTTCTTTCAATGTCTCCTTGGCTAGTTTAAATGCTTGCCAATGAAGCATTTAAACCTATCACCTAAGATCCTGGTACCCTCCTGGACAGATGCAGACCATCGCGCCAGTATAGGCCTGCATCCCCCACTTGGGCTGGCAGTATAGCCTAGAGGTTAGAGGAACAAGGTGTGAATGATCTTGATACATCCAGCAGACCAGACCTGAGTTTGATTCTCACAACCTCCACTTGCATACTGTGTGACTCTGAGCAAGTCACTTAACTGCCCAGTGCACCCAGGTCGCCCCTGAAAACAGGCACTTGTGCCTAGTGGGCCTTACCCGGTTACCAAAGATGAAAATAAAGAAAATAAATATAAATAAAATAAAATAAAGGTGGACCTCCATTCCCCCATGAAGCCAAACTCTTGTAGCCCAAACCCTTCGTAGGAAGGTGACCTGCCCGATGATGGGATACATCGGGATACCCTGTAAGTGGCTGCGATGTGGGGCAGTAGGTGGGAGGAGTAATCCGGGGTGAGTGGGGGCCCATGTGAGGACCCAAAAGAGTGATTGGCTGGGGTGTGGATGAGCAATAAAAAAAAAAGAAACATTGCAAAAGCACCAGAGTACTGGGGTATAAGATAAATAGAAATAAAATGAGGAACTGTGTGTGTGCATGTTTGTGCGTGCGTGCGTGTGTGTAAATATATTTATATATATATTTATGCAATGGGGTGGACATATATTCAGTGTCGTAAATGTGTTTATCTGAGTCACTTGTTTGTATAAATAAATTGATACATACAGTGACCATTTATACACACAGTTACTATGTCATAAATCTCTTTAGAATGCATTTAGAATGTTCGGCCTCGGAAGCAGTTCTAACCATATTCAAATGGGAATAACTTTAAAATGAAAAAAGATAGCATGGTACTGTGAGCACAAAAATTGTTCAGCACATAATTATCTACAAAATGAGTGATGTTTCATTTATTAGATACCTTATAGATTTTTTACAATTAGCAAAAAAGCAGAAGAAAATTACATTTTTTGTTCACTTTTTTGACAAACAAATGTGAATAACTTTAAAACCAAAACATAAGCATGGTACTTTGAGCACGAAAAATGTTTAGCACAAAAATATCTACAAAATGAGTGGTGTTTCATTTATAGATACCTTTTAGTTTTTTTTATAACTAGCAAAAACCAGCATAAAATTCAATTTTCTTTTCCCTTTTTTGACAAACAAATGTGAATAACTTTAAAATGAAAAAGGTAGCATAGTACTGTGAGCATGACATTTGTTCAGCAAGAAGTTTCTACAAAATGAGTGGTGTTTCATTTAATAGCAACCACTATGCTAGGCAGACATACTCTAGGAAAGTTAACTAAAACTCTCCAGAAATGATCATTTAAAATAAAGATAAAAAGTCAAAACCAAATGTTCCTGCACTGATAGAAAGCATCCCTATTGCATAAATGAAATACTGTATACAATGGTGAGCTGTCAGATAAATGATTTGTCTACACTTTTGCTGTTTGACCTTGGACACCTCACTCGTGGCTTACACCAGTTGTGAAGTTACCTAAGGTCAAAGCAACGCTTCTATGTGAATAATCATTTATCTGACAACTTCACTGTATATCCATTATATACATATTCCAGTGAAATAAACCATGTTATTTTCACTGCAGTGAAATAAATAATGATGACATTAGCAGAGTTAAAATAAATACCATTTATTACACCCACAAACCTGTGGTAAACCTGCGCAAGCCACGCAAATTGTACATTTTGCAACAGTGAGGCTCCATTGTATAAATAGGACACATGATGCGCACATAGTGGACTATGAAAAATATTTCGCTCTTGCCTCGGCACTCGTGAAATATCCAGGCTCACTCTGCATTAGTGAAAATATTTTCCATATTCCACTTGTGCCCATCATGTACAGTATCCCCCTATAGATATAGATATATAGATATATAGCTATATATAGATATGTATAGTCTTTCCAAAAAAAGCTAAGTTAATGCATCAATTAGGGTTCAGGATAAAGCAAAAAAGTAGGGAAATATGACATTAGGGTTTCCAGCCCTAAAACCCCTGCCCCACCCCTGAACTGAATGAGGGATGGAGTCTTCCTCAGGGTTGCCAACCCTAACCCTAAGTTATGGAGTGATAAAAAAGTGAAAAGTTGACTCTTTTCTTACTATTGTTAACATCGGATTTTTTGCTGTCATTTACAGCCCTGACGAAATTAAAATTTTTCCTGAAATTTTCAGGGATGATGGGGTCTGTGCCAAAGGTGTGCCTTTCGATAGTTTGGTCAAAAGATATCTCACCATTTTTAAATTTTAACAGTTTTTGTGTTAGCGGCTAGACAGGCAGGTAAATGAAAACTGTTCAAACTGTTATCACTGAAGGATTTACTGTTCGTGCTCAGAGAAATACTGTTCGTGCTTCCACCATCTTGTTTTTTTTTCCTTTTAAAACCTGATTTGCAAAGAAATCCTAATTGGTAAGGAATGACCAAGACCCATATTTAGGTCTTAGTTACATTATTGTATTATTTAAAATTTTTGAGGGCAAGTGTGTCTTTCTGGGTGCGAATCATATTGCCCATCATTCGCATAGTTAAGGTTCAGTCAATCAGAAAATAACCATTCACAGTTCTTTACAGTTTGAACTTTACTGTCTGAACTGTAAAGACTGCAAACAGTGAAGGTCCATGACAGTTCAAACTGGCATGGCTCCCTGGTGTGTAATGGCACCCCCTACCTATCGATTTACGTCCCCTGAAAAAAACAATATATATTCCCTGGTAGCCCAGTGGTCCCTCCCCCAATCTCTGTCCCACTATTTAAAAAAAAAAAAAAGAAATCGATAGCCCAGTGGCCGCTCCATCCTCCCCTGATCGCTGTCCCTGTATTAAAAAAAATTATTGTTGGTCCAGTGTACCTTCCCCCATTTTCTGATCGCTGTCCTCCTTCTGCCTTACAGTGTCTAGTGCCCCCACCATCAGTGTCCATCACCACAATAAAGAAAGAAATGCCCCTTTATGTTTTTCATTGGTAGTCCAGTGTTCCCTCCACCCTCCCCCATTCTCCGATCCTCAGCCCCATGCTGCCTTAGTGTGTTTAGTACACACACACACCCCCGTCGGTGTGTGTCCCTGCAATAAAGAAATGCCCCTTGTTGTTTTTCACTGGTAGTGCAGTGGTGTGTCCACCCTTCCCACCCATTCTCTGATCACTGTCCCTGTATAAAAAAATTTATTCCTAGTCCAGTAGTGCCTCCACCCTCCCCCGATCACCTTCCTCATATAAAAAAATATTATTGGTAGTCCAGTGGTCCTTCCACCTTCCCCCATTCTTCGATCACCGTCTCCATACTGCCTTATGTTCCTGGTCTCTAGCAGTACCCTCCCCTCTCTGTGTCCGTCCCTGCAAAAAGAAAATGTCCCTTGATGTTTTTTTCCCTAAAAAAAGAAGGTTCCTCACTGATTAGCCACCACCTTCCCTACCTCCTACTCAGCACCCACCACCCCACACTCCCCAGTATACTGCACACACCGTCACTCACCTGAACAGGCCCTAGGTTCGAGATCTACTCCCCGATTGAAGACATGTCTTGCTGCTGGAAATGACAACTGCAATATGAGAAACTAAGGTAAATGCGGTTCAATGTATTTCAATTGGGGTTTCAGCCTTGATGCATAACAGCCATTTTTTTTAAATTTTTTACACCAAATTTTCAACATGGCATTTTGAGGACCCCACCTCATGAACAATATGATTGTCATTGTAATCATCTCAAAAATCAAACAAGATGGCGTTATGAAACTTTCCACATTTTGAGACACTGGCAGAATGACCAAATCTTGAGCTATTTCATCAAAGAATGCCAGAGTTATTAAGGTGCAAAAACTGGACTTTAACATAGAAGTCTTGGTACGACCCTAACTATCGGGGCACTATTGGCCTCTATAGCATGTATTATTTATTGCCAAAAACAACATTAATGCAGACATTAGGGTTGTAGAATGCAAAGCGCACAAAGAAGGGGAGAAGGTAGTCAGTCCTAATGCCAACCCCCAGCCCTTAGCCTCCTTTCTGAAGCACAAGATGCAGTTCTAACCTAGTGCTTCATAGTGATATAGTATGGCCAACATAATCTGTCAAAGCTTTCTTCATGCAGGGCCCAACATTTGACCTCATCTGATCAGGGAGGGGGGTGGGCATTAGGGTTGACAACCCCAAGTAAGACCACTCCACTGATTCACCAAGACTCCAGAGACCCAAATTCCTAATGTTTTTCTTTTCCCTTCTTTGCGTGCTTTGTGTTCTACAACCCTAATGTCTGCATTAACATCGTTTTTTGCAATAAATTCCCCTTTTTTTTTTGCAATGAATTTCCCTTCTTTTTCTGATATTGAAATTGTATCCTCATTTGCGCAAGTCCCAAAATGAGATAAATACAATACTGAAGACTGTCCTGACTCAGTGCGTGGGCCCAGCAGGCCCCAGCACACATGTCGATACCTTTTGGGTGATGTTTCCTGACCCACCACAGGGTGTGGCATCTGCTCCAAAACACTGCTCTGTCCCAACCCAGGCTGGGGCTGGGGCGGTGTGCTGCAGCATCTTCCCCATCAGCCTTGTGCCGTTAAACTGGCTCACTGAGTTCACTTCTGAACTCAGCTCACCGGCATGGTAAGGCAGTATGTTCCCCAGTGGTGCAACAGACATCCCTGCAAACAATGTTGCTTAATAAAGTCATTGTTTTTTTAATATTTTGACCCCAAACTTTCAACAGTCTCCTTATGACCCCAGCTCATGAAGTCAGTAGGTGACATTTTTCAAATTCCTGCCAAAACACCATTCTGTGCCACAGGTGCAAAAACACATTTTGGCCAGGATGTGAAAAATGACAGCTGTAATGTTCATGAGGTAGTGTGGAAAAATGGCTATGCTGAAAATTTGGGGTAAAAATATTAAAAATTACCAAAGTTATGTGCGTGCATAGAAACATTTCAACTTACGCTCATAACTTGGGCATTTTAAGGAATTGTTTCACCAAATTTTCAAGATAACATTTTTGGGACCCCACTTCATGAACACTCTTGGTGAAATTTCATTAATCAGGCCCAAAAGGTGATTTTGTGCAGTGATCATGAAATCACCTTCCGGGCCCGATTAATGAAATGACACTGACAGTGTTCGTTAGGTGAGCTCCAGAAAGGTTATGTTGAAAATTTGGTGAACAAATTCCTAAAAATGTCAAAGTTATGAATTTAAGTTGAAAATGCCATTGAAATACATTATATGGCACTTACTGTTATTCCTCAGTTCACGGTTCAGCTTTGAAGAGTGCAGACATGTCTCAGTCTACAGACGATGACAGTGTTTGACCTCCAGTGGTAAGTATAGGGTAAGGGGTGCTCAGTGAGACATCGTGGAATGGTTTTCATTTTGCAGGAACCAAGGAAATTACTAAACTATTTTGGGACACTGGGGAGGTCTCCCTAGTATCTCACACTGCTGGGGGGGCTTGTAAATGCTGACACGGGGATTGGGCCTTGATGTCGGCAACCATTAATAAAATAATTGGCTATGGGGGGGTTATCCAACACCTAGGGTGGGCATCCTGGTGTCAGATTATACAAAAAATAACTAACTTACTAAATAAATAAATACACTGCCACCAGTGATTGGGGTCCCCAGTGTGCAGATACAGTTTATTAAGGCACAGTCAGGATGGCAGAGCTATAATGATAGAAGCCCTGTCCCTGACATACGAGTCATAACACAGCAGGGGTTGCTATACAACACAGCTGTCATTTGTTAGTAAACGACAGCTGTGTCATATAGTGCAGCTGGCTGTTGTCACAAAAATTCAGCTATCCTTAATTTTTTAAACTGTGTGTACTCACAAACTGAACTTTCTTTTTAAATAATCTAAAAACTACATGATTGTGAGAGGTAAATACAACAAGAACACGTATCTTGGGGCCAAACTCTATCAAACCTGAAAGTTTCAGGTTTCAAGTCCTAATATTTTTTTCAGTTATCGGGGGGCAAAATAAGTCTTAAAATGTTTAAAAACTGTGATTTTTACATTTGTGCACCTCTGTAACTTTGCCCTCACTAAACCGATCTACATGACATTTTCAGGATAAGGAGATTCTTGCACGAAGGCTATGCTTTCCAAACTTCATGTAAATCAGTTGGACAGGAGCAAAGTTATTAAAGTGCAAAACTTGGGTATTAACATTAAAGTGTTTCCTTAATCCTAATACACAGGCAGTATCGTTCCTGTATAATAGTAGCGCGGTAGCGCCACTATATTTAAGGTTGAGCAGGGCTTTCTATGTTAAGCCTCAAACTTGTACTTTAATAACTTCACAATTGTTCAATGGATTGGCACAAAATTTTGCATTCATTGTTTCTTGGGATAGATCTCTTGACTTGCAAAGTTTCATTACAGTTGGATGTGCAGATTCCGAGCTGCGGATAACAAAAAAGGCAATAAATTGCTGTTTTTTGCTATTTTTTTGCCATCATGTAGTGCCAGACAGTTTTTAATTTTGGTCTGAAATGTTCAGGGTAGAAAGGGTTTACCTCAGAACGATTTTCTTTGGTGGTTTAGAGAAAAAATATTAATCTATTCCAAAGTATTGAATTTTATTATTTCAGGATCTGAGCATGTTCAGTCTGCCTAAAAAAATAGCTGTATGACTTTTTGTATGGAAATCCTTTTTGTGAGTTTTTTTATATGCTGCCATCTTGTTTTTTTTTTTTTTTAAAGCAAACATAAAGTTGAAAAGCCACAAAAAGTGGCACAGTACAGGGAAAACAACACATGTATGTTGCTTAGAGGGATGCCGTTACCTGGATTCAGCACTTAACTATTGGAGAAATCCCTTGACATGTTTGTTTTTTAACATTATAAATCTTTTTTCATGACTTGTGATATGAAAAAAGATTCATTTTTGTATCATGAGTCATGAAAAACATTTAGAAAAAACGAACAGTTAAAGGCCATTTCTCTAATACTTAAATGGACACTGTCAACTTCATTTTGTGTAAAATCGGATGGTATGTGTTTTTTTAATTAAATAGGTAAATTATGGCATACCAAATCTGTGTATGTGTTTTTATTTCCCAAAACGAGAACACATTCATGTGGTTTTGATTGGAAAATGCATCCAGAGTCGCACTGGTGTTACCACACTTCTACACTTCTGTAGTTCACATTTTTGCTCGGGCAGTGTTCATCAGCTGCTGTGCGGCTGTATTATATGCTCAGGCCCAAAAGAGCTCCCTGTGACTATCATGAAAGTGAGTGAGCATTTAGATTGCAGTGTTGCTGTTGAGACAACCAGTGAGGTTAAGCCAGTTGCTGTCAACAATGAATGATAATGTCCTGTTTCCTAATATTCTAATGTGTGATGCTAAATCAGGGTAGATTCTCTCATGTATTGACAGTTTTTTTTGCCACTTTATCAAGCAATCTTACTTAGTGCACTGCTAAAGCGATGATACTGCCATAAATGAAATAATGGCAACCTTTTCATAACCTCTGCCCACTTTACCACTCACATACCCACAAGCTCATCACCTATGTGTAGTTCATTTGTCCTCAGTAGCCTGTCTGGTACATGTTTAACCCCCCTCCCCCCATCAAGCGATACTGTGTACCATTGTAAGTTCCTGTTCTAAACCTTCATCAGGATTAAAAGAAATTAATGGGGCCATTCCTAGCCTTCCATTCACTGTGCCATCCACTTACTCTGGGCTGCATCACATATTTTTATGAATTGATTGTCCATCATGATGGCTGCAGTACACTCCCCTTCCCCAACAAAAAGTAGCGTGACTCAATGTCAATCTGTGAGTAATGCAATGTAATGTGGAATGCAGTAAAAAAAGAAAAAAAAACACCTTTCTGCCCTCTGTGTGCTCCACCACCCACCTACCCCTATCTGTTTACATATGCGAACCTAGTGTCTGTCCTGCTAAGCTCCTTGTCCTGGAATTGGGGCTTGAATCCTTGGTGCCACACCACTGGCTGAATCTGTCATGTCAGACTGCACTGAAATGAATAGAGCCCATTCATTTCAATGGGTCTGTTTATTTTAGTAGGTATTTTTTTTGCTGTGTAACTTTTCCCTGGTATCTAGTGGCACCGGAACCCTTGCTTCCCTGTCCTCTAATTTTTCTTTATTTGTCCTGGTGTCTAGTGTCACCCCTCAACATCTGATAGTGGTCCCCATTGCTTGTTTAGTTTCTCTGGTGTCTAGTGCCCCCACCCATTCTGTTTACTGGCTGACATAGAGAAAACGGTCTCTCAATGTTCTTTGTTTTCTGTAAATAAATACAAAAATCCATCGCCGATCGCACTCTCCCGTCACTCAGACCTCTCACTCAGCACCCAAAACCCCACACCCCCTGACCCCACCTACACACCCTCAGTCACATGAACAGGTACTAGGGTGAAGATCCAATCTGCTACAGGAGACACATCTTGCTGCTGGAACTGCTGACTGTAATACAACAAACTAAGGTAACTGTGGTTCAATGTATTTCAATGGGGTTTTTGACTTTGGTACCTAACTTTGGAATTTTTGCATATTTTGACACCAAATTTTCAACATACCCTTTTTGAGAACCCATCTCATGAACAATGTTGGTGGCATTTTGCAAATCATGCCCGAAAGGTGATTTTGCAGTCACATGGTCAAAACACCTTTCGAGCAGGGTTTGAAAATTTTTACCACATTTGTTCATGAGGTGGGGTCATAAGAAGGGTATTATTTGGAGTCAAAAAATCCAAACATAGCAAAGTTATGTGCATATGTTGAAATTTACATTACTCCCTTGTAACGTTTGTAATTTTCAATATTTTCACCCAAAATTTTCAAGATATCCATTTCTTTACAACACCTCATGAATATGACAGCTGTCATTTTTCAAATCTTGGCTAAAATATCTTTTTAGACCTATAGTGTGAAATGACCCTGTGGTGGTTCAGACTGACATTTTGGTGGGGATTTAATATTTTTTAGTACTAGAATCATGAGGTGGGGTAATAGGAAGGCTATGTTGACAATTTGGTTGGTGCTAGTCAGCCCGGTGGTGATGAGGCACTGGATACCACACCTCGCTCCATGCCAGTGACCGGGGATTGGGAACAGACTCTGGTTGCTGGGGGTTGGCAGGTGAAGGAGAGGATTGAGCATCTGTAGGATTGCTCTACTCTCCTGGGGTGTGTTTGTGGGATGCCTTGCTCTGCTGTGACACCTGACGGGGACCAGGAGGTACCGTAAGGAGCATACAGTTTCAGGGGAGGCATCGGTGGACGTCCATGAGGCTACAGCTCTTGCAGGGATGTCATTGCATGTCCGGCATCTTGGGGGCAACACAAGTTAGAAAACCCTGCTTGGTGGAGAGGCGATGGCTGATGCTACAGGGCCTCTCCCATATGCTCCAGTGCTGGCTCGAACCCCCGACTTGACTCTTCATGGTCTTCGCCTCCCTGTATGGGTTCTGCAGGATGGGGGGCATCCAGCACCTGATTCCTCAGTCTGGGGAAGGAGTTCAGGAGGGGCAGTAGAGGAGCTACTGAGTGGGCCCTGCCTGAGATATGCCCCACTGCCAGTGACTGGAGGGAAAAAGACTGTACAAAAAAAAAAAAAATTTGGTTGGTGCTGTCCTACAAATGGAAGCGCAGTGCTTGAAGAGCTCTGCACTTCCACACATACATATACACTTCTATGGAGGGATAGAAGAGCTGGGCCCTCTGGGCCCTCCACAACGTCACACAAATAAGGACATGATTACACTATCTATCTGAAAAAGTATGCATTCATGGGAGCGCAGGGCTCAGAGGGCACTGTGCTCCCATAGTCAAATAAAGGTACGATTATACTAGCTCAAAAGTAAGGAAATTCTTTGCAAAAAAATGCATTAATGCAGCATTTAGGGTTAAGGCTACAGTGACAAAAGAATGGAAATGTGGCTTTAGGGTTTCCAGCCCTAAAACCCCAAACCACCATTAAAACAAATCAGGGATGGAGTCTTCCTTGGGGTTGTCAACCCCAAAGCTCACCCCATTAGGTGTGTATGTTTCTGGAGTGTATACAATTGAGTGAGCTTCAGGATTGACAATCCCAAGGGAGACTTTGTCCCTGATTTGTTTTAGGGGTGGAGTTGGGGTTTCAGGGTCAGAAATCCTAAAGCCACATGTCCCTACTTTTGTTGTTGTAGCCTGAACCCTAAATGCTGCATTAACACAGTTTTTTTTTGCAAAGAATATATATATATATATATATATATATTTATAGTGGTGGCACGGTAGTGCCACTATAGTTAGGATTCATTGGTCACTCCTATGTTAAAGCCAAAATTTTGCACTTTAATAACCTTGCAACCATTACACCGATTCCCCTGAAATTTTTTAGGTGCTGTCTGGTGCCACAGATTTCTGGATCTGCCATGTTTCGTTCCAGTCAGATGTATGGGTGTGGAGCTATAGAACGCCACAAAATGTGAAAAATGCCACTTTGTCAGTTTCTTTGTTATGCCACTTCTCCAAAACCACTTGGCCGTTTGGTTCAAAACTTTCAGGGTGTATGGGGTCTTGGTTGCAGATGTGCATTTTGAAGGTTTGGTCGAAAAATATTAAACCATTCAAAAGTTATTAAAATTTCAGGTTTCCCTTTATTTCCTATGGGAAAAATTAGCTGGCCAGTGCAAAAGTGCCATTTCTCTTTCATGAAAGCACTTTCTCTTTTGCCAATGGGGAAAGTTCTTTCATGCTTCCACCATCTTGTTTTCAGTTAGTGACACAGAAAAAAATGATATAATTAAAAAAAAACTGCCCCTTGGTAAACACCAAGAGTTGTGTTTACCTAATCGGGAGCCCGAGGAACACGATTCAGGCTTTAGATTTTTTAAATAATGTCAAGAAATATGTTTTTGGGGTTTGGACATTGGTAGTGCTGCAAATTTGTGGCACTACCATTGCAAAAATGCTGTAAATTGAGGCAATAACATTTTTGAAAGTGCCGCAAATTGCAGCCCTGTACCGGGTGTTACCCGAAAGTATTGGGGGGGGCTAAAAACGTCACTGTACACTTTTTGGCAAGAGACCCCAGAATCCAATTCTTTGCTCCCCATTTAGGTAAACACCTATTGGTGTTTACCTAAAGAAACCCTTTTTACCCCATTTTAGTGACTCTAAGGGGAAAGGGGAGTGAGGAATGTTAATATAAAATGCATTTGCATCCAAGGCTTCTAGAGAGCTGAGACTGGCACAGGGTATTAAGGGCACAGAAAAGAACTTCTTCATAGAAGCATAGAAACATAGAATTTGATGGCAGATAAGGACCAATGGCCTGCCTAGTCTGCCCATTTCCCTACCTAACGGATAAGCTGCAGTTCCTAGTTAACCAACAGCCTACTTCCTTCTACCCCCCACTAGAATTGCCTTATGTCTGCCCCATGCATTCTTGAATTCCCCCACTGTTTTTGACTCCACAATCTCCTCAGGAAGGCTGTTCCATGCATCCACAACCCTCTCCATGAAAAAATACTTCCTCACATTACCTCTGAGCCATCCCCCATCTTCAAATTGTGCCCCCTTGTTCTTGCACATCTCTTTTTTTGAAAGATGCTACCCTCTTGGACTTTGTTGATTCCCTTGAGATACTTGAAAGTTTCTGTCATGTCCCCCCCTCCTTTCCTTGAGGGTGTACATGTTAAGCTCCTTTAGTCTCTCTTCATATGTCTTCTGGTGCAGATCCTGCACAATTTTGGTTGCCGTCCTCTGGACACCCTATCTATGTCTTTGCAGAGATGGGGTCTCACGAATTGTTTGTACAGAGGGATAACAACTTCCTGTTTACTAGAGGTGATGCCTCTCCCTATGCATCCCAGCATCCCCCCAGCCCTCCTTGCTGCCTTCTCACATTGCTTGCCCACCTTTAGGTCATGTGATATAACTACCCCAGGTCCCTTTCCATTTTTGTTGTTGTCAGTATCTCACCCCCACTGTGTACTCTTCCCCTGGGTTTTTGTTTCCCAGGTGCATTACTTTGCACTTCTTTGCGTTGAATCTAAGCTGCCATACATTTGACCATTCCTCCAACCTTGCCACATTCCTTCTCATCTTTTTCACCCCACCTTGTATATTAACCTTGTTGCAGATCTTTGTGTCATCTGCAAAGAGACATACTTTTCCTTCCGGTCCCTCTGCAATGTCACTTATAAAGACATTAAAAAGGACCGGACCCAGTACTGAACTACGTTGCCCCACTAGTAACCCCCCTTTCTTCACTGAAGACTCCATTTAATATTACCCTCGGTGTCCTGTTGTCCAGCCAATGTTTTACCCAGGCTACTACCCTGGGACCCACTCCCAGGCTGGCTAATTTGTTTATTAATCTTTTGTGCGGAACTGTGTCAAATACCTTGCCAAAGTCTAGGTAGGCCACATCCATAACACCTCCCTGGTTTACTACTTTGGTCATCCAGTCAAAGAAATCTATTAGATTCGTCTGACATGACCTTCCTGCTGTGAATCCATTCTGCCTTGGGTCCTATGCCCTGCTGACCTCTAGGTACTCAACAATTCTTTCTTTCAGAAGTGATTCCATAATTTTCCCTACCACTGAAGTCAAACTAACAGGTCTGTAGTTTCCTGCCTCTACCTTGTTCCTGCTTTTGTGGAGGGGAATAACATCAGCTTTCCTTCAGTCCTCAGGTACCACACCATCCTCCCATGATTTGTTAAAAAGGGTGGTCAGTGGTGTCACTAGTTCTCTCCATAGTATTTTTAGAATTCTGGGATGAATCCCATCAGGCCCCATTGCTTTATCCACCTTGAGTTTTAGGAGTTATTTCAGGACCATTTCTTCTGTGAATGAACTGGTATCAACCCCCCTATCCAGAGTGCTTCTATTGTTTGGTTTAGGTACCTTCCCCTCCTCTTCTTTTGCGAATACTGAGCAAAAGTATTCATTCAGAATCTCTGCCTTTTCACTGTCACCCTCTGCCCACCTCCCTTTCCCTTTATTAAGCCTCACTATCCCTCCTTTGGTCTTTTTCTGCTCCCTAATGTTCCTATAAAAGGTTTTATCCCCCTTCTTAGCCGAGTTGGCTATCTTTTCCTCTGTTTGGGCCTTTGCTATTCTGACTACCTTCCCTGCTTCTTCCTGCTTTAACTGATACAATTCCCTGTCCTGCTTCTTCTGTGATTCCTTATTCTTCCTGAGAACTGTCTTTTCTCCCTCACCTTCTTCACCACCTCTTTTGAGAACCACAGTAGGTTTTTTTTCATTCATTTTATTTGTTTCACACGAAGACTTGTTGCCTCTATGATGGCAGTTTTGATTTTTCCCCATTGTTCCTCCACCCCTCCTTCCTGCCCATTTGCTAGTGCATTCGTTATGCACTCTCCCATTTTGCTAAAGTCAGCCCTTCTAAAGTCCAGTACCCTCGCATTTGTATGGCTTGACTCCATGAAATTTCATTCTGCCAGAATTTGAAAATTCTGCACTGCACTATTTTTCTGCTGTCATTATCTATGTATGTATCAAAGTATCTAAGAAGTCTAAAAGACAAAGAACCTCAGCCCAAAAACATTTGGACAAGGGTTACCCTTGCTTAAAACTGAACCAATTTAAATTCCTTCATGGCACATTGTCCATACTTCCCAGGATGCTTTGCATTATAAGGATATGTGTAGTTTTACATTTTTATGTATCTACATAGAAATGTCAATTAGTGTGATTCCATAGTGCCGAGCTGAGTTGGACTGAACTGGCATGATGGCAACTTTAGTTTGCACCCTGAGTCTGAGATGTCATGAGCAGAGGTCAGCTGGGGAGGACTGAGCAGTGCTTTGATGTTCTAATCCTTAGAGAGTGCCTGAAGCCAGCTGTGCTACTTGTCTACTGCCTGCTGGCATCAGGGAATAGAGTTATGTGAGGGGGAAAACTTTGAGGTTGGATTGCTGTTGAAACATCCATGTATCACGAGTGATGCGCTGGCATACTCCAGTTGGTGGGGGGGGGGGGATCAAGAGCAAAATAGGATGGGGTTTCCTGCAGACAGATGAATCTTGATCTACGACCACACTTAAATGGGCCTACCCCTGGATCCCTCTGTCTTCAGCTCCACCACTCTTGGACCAATCCCATATGGCATACCTGGTCCATCTGTGAAAGCAAAGTCGAGTACACTTGAAGGGATGACAGTAAAAAAAAAAAAAAAAAATTAATAAATGCAAATAGTAATAAGGCATCAGCAAATGCACTTCGAGGAAACACTGATCTAATACATTATGTCAACATCTTCTCACTATCGTCTTGCTGATGCCTTATTACTGGTGCCAGTAATGGTAAGAAAAACTGAAGCAATCTGTATTTATTTATTTGTTTTACTCATGTGCCTTGGAGGGTGCTAATCTTTACTTGTGTGTGTTGCTTGTGGCTCGCTGCTTGAGTGTGCACCAGCCGTTCAGTGAGCACACCAGCAACAGGACTTGTAGTTGATACATTCCTGATCCATGGAGGTCCCACTCAGGGGTGAATTATGGGATACATAGATACATATTCAATGGTGGTCAGAGGTATCATCTGCAGGAAAGGGGGCTGGTCAGGCTTCAGTTACTGAGCTGGGCAGCTGGGTAAGTGTAATGGAACGAAATGTTTCCAGACTGTTCCATCAGATAAGGTAGCAAAAACAGATAATAATAATAAAAAAAAATGTTAAAACCAGAGAATGAATGTGGAAGAGTAAACATTTGCAATGAAAATCTCTGATTGCCAGTCATGGTCACATAACAAAGACTTTGGTCTGTAGCTTGAAGGACTTTATATACCGTATCTAAAGTCTGGGAAACTAAGTATCAGAACTCATTTCCTGTATGTTCTTGCTTATAGTAAACTTTCGTCCCATGAGGTCTTGTCTAACCATTGTACAGTTCATAGTTTTGCTATCCTATCTAGTAGGTGTTTTTGTATAAATTAGGTTAGGTGTAAATGTTTCATACTTAATAACAAGGGTTCTTAAGGCATCATATAAAACATCCACTTGTGATCTTGTTACCTTATGAACACAACCTTTACTTCCTTAATTATACAATTTTATTCCATGAGTAAGGGCTCAGAAGCACTGAGTACATTTCTATACAAAAATAAACTTACATAAAGGAAGTTCCTATGTATAAAGCTACTCGTTTTACCTTTTATATTCTAGAAACATTACAAACATCTATGGCAACATGTGCAACAATAATTCTATTGTTTAGACCGGTCTTAGTAAGAAGTATTGTATTTCACCTGGATTGTGCTGAGTAATCCATTTACTTTCCATGATGCTTTGCATTATTGGGGCGTGTGTGGTTTTGTATTTCTTTAATATGAGCATGCCCAAGTTTCCTGTAAGTTTTCATCATGTAGCATCTGGCATCGGTGCTGTGTCTGAGCTGATTCTATATTCCATTCTGCTTACTATTATCTTCTGATACTTTCACAGGCAAAGCCGGCAAAGCCTGTGAATGTGAGGAAGAACTGGTACAGCTGAGGGTGGGGAGGGTGAAATGTTAGCAATGCAATTTATAGTATAAGATGAATGTTTGTGGGTTAATTATGGGGACTAATACCAAAATTTAGAAAAAGTGGCAAGAAATTATTTTTTAGTTTTATTTTTTTTAAATCGTCGTGAAATTTTCCATGTTGATATTAAAAAAGTATATCAATATACTTTATTGTCATGGAGAAAGTATATTAATAACATTTATTTAAAAAAACACTCCTGTTGTGATGTGAATGTATATTGAAAATACTTTTATTGTGATGTAAATATATATCAATATAGCTAGGGAAAACTGCCTGTTTATATATCGATAACATAAATACTATTGTTACATACTAACAAAATAATAATGACACCGTTTTGTAATGGTTGGACTGCAAGCTTTCCATTTAAAAAAGTGAAATGTCTAGCCCCAACAGCTCCAGAGTTAGACCTTTCAAAAGATACCTTTTTAAATGTGCTGACTTTGGAACCATTATGGCTAGTGACTTAATTTTCTTTTAAATGAAAGCTTGGAGTTAGCTAAGTAGATAAATCATTACTATATCACTATAGTGGGTATACTTTTATTTGACTGAAATTTGGTTGCCCGACACCCGTAATCCCAACGCCACAGTCCCGACACCGTAAATTCCAACAGCAGAATTTTGCCCGTGGCCGAGTTTGTTATAATAATTAAGGGAGGGTGCAAAGTCCCCCGAAACATGAAAAAAAAAATCTGCCATGGGCAAAATCCAACTGTTGGGATTTTTGCTGTCGCAATTGTGGCGTCAGGATTACGGGTGTCGGGCAAAAGCCTGTCAGTCTTTCATGATATATCCCTACAATGATAATTGATTGAAATAAGAAAACATACAATGGTTCATTGTATTTTTAAAGTCCTGTCATTTTTAGCATATTATATTAACATGCTATATGCATGTAGCAACATAGGAGAACTGGTTTAACTGCTCAAATGTTACAACTTTTAAAATGGAGATTCAAGCATTATAAAAATATCATCTAAGATTATCTTTGCAAATGTCTGGAAGTTACTAGTGGTTGTTCTAAGAACAAACACATTCTTTCCTAGTTTACTGTTCACAAAAAATATTTCTAGTACTTTTTAATAGGTAGGAATACATTTAATAATTCTTTTATTCTAGTTTATGTAAACAAGCAATTAAGTGTTTGATTCTGTTGATTTTGTCAAATTAAAGGTTTTTGCTTACATTTTTATTTTTAACAGTGCACCCATATTCTGGAAATAGACTTTATATTGCCTTCATTTCAAAAGAATTATTGAGAAGTGTTAACATCTATTTCAATTTCGCCTTTACCAGAGTCTCCATCAACAGTGCCACCATTTTTTACCACCTTGTCCTCTTGCCCTGAAGGACACATTCCCTGTCTCAATGGCACATGTATCTCAGTGGATAAGGTCTGTGATTTTATTGCTGACTGTGCAGATGAGCTGGATGAAATCAATTGTGGTGAGTTTCATATATCATAGTGCTCAAGACTTCATTGGTTTATAAATTAAGCAGCAGAAAAAGCTATTAAATTCAACTTAACAGTCAACAAAAGTACATACAGTATGTGATACAAAAGCTTGGCAACCAATTGTAGGTACTATTATTAATGCTTCCCTGAAGGCATGGCAAATACCATCTCTGCTAAAATGATCTGTGATCATTCTGAATTTAAGGAAAATAGAACTAGACTCAATGGACACAATTTTAAGTCAACATGACTCAGGCACAGCAATTTCAGACATCGGCCCAGATATTCAAACTGCGCCATTCTGTGGCGCAAGCCCTTGCGCTGCTCAAAAAAGTTGCGAAGGGGTGTGGCCAGGTGATATTCAATGGCGCGGCGCTATTGAGCAATCCTTTGAATATCGCCCTGGCCACCCACTGTGCATGGCACAGTGGAACTGCGCCACCACAAGTGGTTAGAGTGGAGCATTCAGATGTGGTGGCAAGTTCCATTCGCCTACGCGCAGCACCTGCGATATTCAGAAGGTACATGCAAATGGGGCCATAATTTATGCAAGGCGATAGCCATTTGCATCTAATTACAACCCCATTTGCATGTTATTAGCATGAGGTGCACCCATCCCCGACGACTTGTGCCTGGCGCCTGCCAGGCAGCAGCCGCTGGGACCGACGCCTGCAGCCCAATCGTGGGCAGAACAGTATTCCATCCCCAAGAAGCCCGATCAGGCATAATGTAAACTCCCCCAGTAGCCCGATCGCGGGCATAATGTAACTTCCCCCTACCCCACGAAAAGCCCGATAGTGGGTTATAATGTTAACTCCCGAATAGCCTGTTCGGGCATAATGTTAACTTCCCCCACCCCTGAAATAGCCGATCGCGGGCGCAATGTTAACTTCCCACCCCCGAATAGCCCTATCGCGGCGGCATCCTCCACCCCCGTCCAGACTCCTGGAGATCTAGTGGCCCCACCCTCCTGCCCATGGAGCCGCACCACCCGCTTCCCCATCAGCCGGCTGGCGGCAGCACCCCACCTGCCTGACACCCCACGCCCACATATCTGGGCTGCCTTATGCGGTATGGGCTGCACGCCCATTGGTTCATGCTCTGAACCACTGGGCATGCAGCCCTACCGAGCTGTCAGTCGGCGGGCGGCGGGGCGAGGCGGGTGGGGTGCTGCCGCCGCGCTGATGGGGGAACAGGGTGGTGGGCTCTGTGGGCAGGAGGTGGGGGCTACTAGATCTCCAGGGAGTCTGGACATGGGGTGAGGATGCTGCCCGCGATCGGGCTATTCAGGGGTGGGAGAATCTAACATTATGCCCGCGATCAGGCTGCTGGGGAGGGGAATTACATTATGCCCGCGATTGGGGCATGGGGGGCACCGGGAACAAGTGGAGGGCCACCCACAGGTGGCAGCTGCTGTGTTGCACCCTGCAATGCGGCAGCTCACGTGTGGGTGGCCCTCGACTTGATCCTTTTTTTTTTGGCATAAAGTTGTGCAGGCGCAGGTAGGAGTTGCGCCTGCATAACTCTGCACAGCCCGGCTGAATATCAGGCTGTGTAGTTTATGCATGGGCACACCCCACCACCTGTGCCTGCATACATTACTGATGTGCCCCGGTGCATCGGGATTTGTGCAGATGCACTTTTCCCTTTTAAATATCGCACTGGGGCGCATCAGTAGGTTGTGCATGGCGCAACACTGTTGCA
This sequence comes from Neoceratodus forsteri, assembly GCA_016271365.2. NCBI lineage: Eukaryota > Metazoa > Chordata > Ceratodontiformes > Ceratodontidae > Neoceratodus > Neoceratodus forsteri. The sequence continues at coordinate 1,777,133,959 of CM057456.1, read as the reverse complement.
CCATGCGCAACCCTTTTGAATATTTGGGCCATCGTCTGCAGCATGCTAAGTGTGCCCAAACCATTTAATTCTATCTTCAAAGGTTTGGCTGTATTTGTGTCAGTTTCTGCAGAGTCCATCAAGAAAATGATGCAGGCATTCTTTTGGAGGCCATTATGCATCAACTCCAGACACAAGTTAGACCACCATTTAGGTGACCTACCATGTGATGGAATCATGATGCAAGGCCTCTGAAGGCCTTCTGAAAATCGTGTCCTTTGTGATTAAGCAGCTAAAGTTACTAGATTGTTTAGTTTACACTCATCTGGTTGCATACTTGGATAACATTGGATTGACCAATGAGGTAATGACTACTGTACCAGTCAGGGTTTAAAATAGGTCATTCTGTGGAGACAGATTTATTGAAGGTGATCCAAGACCTTTTGGTTTGAAAATCACAGGGTTGGATGTCAGTACTAATTTTGCTTGACTTATCTTCTGCTTTTGATGTGATTGATCATTCTTTCTTGGCAGAATAGCTTGAGTGTTTGTTTGCTTTCCTGGGTTCTGTCTTGTCTCAGATTTCCTCTTATCAAAAAAAGCATTATTTTGGAATTTGTTGAGGTTGAGAGCTAGAGTATATGACACACATCCTGCCATACTGGATGTTTCACAAGGTTCAGCATAGGGTTCCACAGGTTTATCAACTACTTCATGAGAGAAAAAGTGCTTTAGAAACATAGAAACATAGAAACATAGATTTGGATGGCAGATAAGGACCGCTTGGCCCACCCAGTCTGCCCATTTCCCTACCTATTGGATAAGCTACAGATCCTAGTTAACCAGCAGCCTACTTCTTCCTACCCCTACCCCACTAGAATTGCCTTATGACTGTCCCATGCATGCTTGAATTCCACCACTGTTTTTGACTCCACAACCTCCTCCGGAAGGCCATTCCATGCATCCACAACCCTCTCTGTGAAAAAATACTATTGCTTTTTAACGTTATCTCTGAATTTACCACTTTTGAGCTTCAGGGTGTGTCCTGTCATCCTGCTGGAATGCAGTAGATGAAAATTTCCATCAGTTTGACCTTGTCAATACTGTTTAGTATGCAGAAGACTGAGATTATGTTCCCACCTTGGTCTTCTTTTCTCCAGAGTGAACATGATAAGGACCTCCAGAGTCTCCTCATTGCTGTTGTCCCCCTACCCTAGATCATTTTGGAGGCCCCACACTGCACGCTCTCGACTACCTTAGTGTCCTTTTTGTATTGGTGAGTCAAGTGCTACACACAGGACTCCAGGTGAGGTCTGACCAGGGCCCTGCAATTACTCCCCTTACTCTCCTAGTCACCCCCTTTTTGGTGCATCCCAGAATTCTTCCAGTTTTCCTGACAGCAACTGCACACTGCTTGACACGCTTTAGCCCCTTGTCTATAAGGACCCCAGGCATTTTTCCACCTCCATTACAACAAGAGGAACCCAACACAGGTCCTGTCACTGTTTCTTCTCTCCAAGTGTATTTCCTTTCATTTGGCTATTCTGAAACTAAGACTTCAGGGGCCTGATATTCAGAACATTGCCTGGGCGCAAAACTGAGTTTTCCTGTGCAAACTGGGCTTTGCTCAGAAGTGCAATATTAAAAAGCCTGGTCAGTGTGGGAAAACTTAGTTTGCACCCAGGCAAAGGACAGAGGGGGCACCATGTAAATGAAGGGAAGGGGATCTGAATATCTGCACAGTCCAATATTCAGAGTATGTGCACCGCACAAGGCCATTTTGCATGGTCCCCTTGCATGGCTCACATACAGCCGATTGAAACCCTGACTTACTCCTGCACATTCCTAGTGGTTGGCAGAAGAAGTGTGGCACCCCCCCAACCCTCAACTCGGCAGTCACTGGTGGTCTAGTGGTCCCCCCCGTGCTGATCACAGTTCTGTTCGAAATGAATATGGAACTTCCCAGTGGTCCAGTGATTCCTCCTCCTCACCCATTGCCATCCCATTCAGAAATAACATTAAACTCCTGGGTGGTCCAGTGGTCCCTCCCCCCTCGCTGATTGCCATCCTGTTAAGAAATAACATTAAACTCCCTGATGGTTCTTGCATGCCCAATGGAATCATTTGCATAGGTCCCTTTGAATATGGGGATTTTTGCCTGGGCACAAGCCATTGTGCCACCCTGTTGTGGGGACTGTGTCTGCCCTGCACTAGATAGCTTAGCACTGGGTCACACTGACCCTATATTTAGTGGAATAGTGCCAATGCACTATTCCGCTGAATATAGCAGTTTTGTACACCTGGGCAACTGCAGGGGGCAGCACAAAGTTTTTTCCCCTCTGCTTTGCCCAGATTCAAATAATGGACCCCAGAAGTCTGACCAGTTTTCTAACTTGTTCAGATCCTCTTGAAGTTTGTCTCCATTCTCAAGGGAGTTCTCCATCCTGTCCAGCTTAGACTCATCAGCAAATTTAAGCAGCCTGCTGGAGACTCCAGCTCTAAGCTCATAGATGAAAATATTGAAAAGCAGTGGCCCCAGCACTGATCCCTAAAGGACAGCTCTGAGTACATCTTTCCACTAAGAGTAGTGTTCACCAACCACAACACTCCTTTTCCAAAGTTATTTCCCAACCACCTTGTGAATGCCTTGTATCTACCACACTGGTGTATTTTGAGCAGCAGGTTATCATGAGTCACGGGGACCAATTTTAAAAGGAGTTAGATCGATACAAGTGGCTTGTGTTAAAAGAGTTGGACACAAGAGGTGACTTGCATCACAACTTGTGCCAAACACAATTTTACATGCAGCCTGCGTCAGATCTAAACACTGCTGCAATAAAGCCCCCTTGCACCAGGGTTGCATCAAACAACCCAGTGCACCAGATCACCAGGGGTTTGTGCTATAGCAAGGCTGGAACATCCCCTGTTTGGGATTTTACAAGCCCTACCATGGACGCAGCAAGGGGCACCACATAGACCAGCCAGGAGGTGCTTTCTGTGGCTTGCACTACTGGGATGGCATCCTACAGGAGGCAGTAGAGGTGCACCAGGTGCATGGGAAGTGGCAATGGGGGTGTCTGAGAGACAGTTGTGCTCATAAATGTGGATTTGTGTGCACCCGTTGGGGTGAGTTTGCAGTAGTGTTACTGCAATACACACAAATTGTAGTGTCTGTTACATACATATGCCCTCCAATCCCCGATGTCCCACATAAAAAACAAAATATCTGCCCCTGGTGGTCTAGTAAGACTCCTCCCCTCAATCTTCCCCATTAATGTGTATATACCCTTCCCTGGTGACTGAGCGAACCCCCTCCCTAGCAGTGATTACCCCCATATAGTATGTGATCACTGTCCCTTGTGGTCTAGTGGACTCCCTGCCCCCTCACCCTGTCAGGTAGTGTCCTACCACCCTGTTCTCCCATTCCGAATTGGAGCTTGCAACCAGCACAGCCCTTCTCTCACCACCATGGCTGCCTGTTGACTGAGCTCTCAATGAGCACATATTGTGTACAGTACACATTCACTGAATGACAACAGCTGTCAAGTAGTGAGTGCATACTGTAAACAGTACGTGCTCACTGACAGCTCAGTCTGCAGCCAGCTGTCCCTGAGGAGGAGGCAGTGCTGTGCTAACTTAATTCGAGATGAAGGAGTGAGGTGGTGGGACACTACCTGACCCTGAGGGGGCAGGGGTGTCCACTAGGCCACAAGGGACAGTGATCGCATACTATATGGGGTTGATCGTGGCTAGGGAGGGTATCCGATCAACCGCCAGGGAAGGGTATGCTCTTAGGCATATCACTAAATGCTTGAGAACTCAGGATAGAAAAAGGGTAGCTGAACAAATTATTTTACCTGCATTGACCTATGGGGAAATAGTTTATAGGACTGCTAGTAAACTGATGGTGAATAAACTAGACAAAATACAATATAGAATTGCAAGGTATCTACTTCAATGTAGTTTTAGAATGCATAATTGTCAATTGCTTATTAGATTGGGCTGACAATCTATGGAGTTGGGATACCAAAAAACTTGGCTAAAAACAATTCATAATTATAAGGTGATGTACCTGGATCATTATATAACCAAGACTCTCTTTTCACCCGAATAGTAAAAGGGAATCTGTAAAATTGATTCATCTTAATAAAATTCATTTGGGGAGAAGAAAGAATAAATATGGTGATATGGCGATGTGTAGCATGGCAGCTTTGACCTGGAATAATTTACCTACTTCATTGCACTCAACCACTGAGCATAAGATTTTACTCAAGCTCTGAAAGAATTGTTCCATTTCTCCTGTTATTGCACTTAATTCATTTGTACATATGTATTGGGTTATCATATATTCTTTTTAATGACTTTATAATATGTGTCCTGCTTAATCCTATAGTGTGTGTTCCCTCTGTATTTCATAATGTTTATATATTTATAATTTTTGTATTTGTGTTTTATAATGTAACTGCCATCTATTTCGTACACAAGACTGCCTTGAAAACAGGATTGTAAGATCCTAATGACATTATCCTGTATAAAAATAAAGGTTTACCTACCTTACATTGATGGAGGAGATCAGGGGGAGAGGTCCACTAGACCACCAGGGGCAGATGTTTCATTTTAATGGTGGACATCGGGGATCGGGGCGGGCATATGTACGTAATGGATGTATATGTATTATAGTAACACTTCTGCAAACACTCCCCAATGGGTGCACACAAATGCACATTTATTGTATGAGCACAGCTGTCTCCCGGGCATCTCAGCAGTCTGCATTTCCAGAGTTCTGGATCCTGGTGGCTGAGGCCAGACTAGACTCCCCTGTCACCGGGGAGAAGGTTACCTGGTTATGTTTACTGCCTCTACTGGTTCCTTGATGTTTACACTGAAGGCAAACATAGAGAACCATGATATAGTTCATTTGTTACTGCATAGAACCCTAATGAATGCTATGCACTTTATCTAGAGGCCCTAACTCTAGTTATATCTTATTAATGTATGGTATTATCTAGGAGGAATCTATAGTGCTGGTTGACTGAGGGGATTATAAAACAAACCATTTTAGAAAAGATAATAAGAGGTGGAAGTAACACCTGACGCCTGTTTTCAGGGTACCAAGTTATTAATTTGGCAGTATCAGATTGAGCAAGTGAAACCAGTTAAAGAGGTCTTTATAAGAAGGGTAGAGTATATAACGAGGTGTGTTTAAACCCAGGGGACTGTCAAACAATTTGATCATGGTAGAATGCCAGTGAGAACTAGAAGTGGAAACAATAAAATGGAAGGGACTCAATTAAAAGGAAAATTTGAGAGTTTACCAACAAAACCTGGATTGAACTATAAAAATAGCTCTAGGAAAATAGGAAATAATATAGCTAAAGAAAGGTCTAAGGAAATAAGGGGGATGGAGGTGGCAGAAGAGAACACATCAAGACAGAAAACAATATTGGAAAAAGAAAAATATGAAACAATTGTCATTGAAGAGTATTTTCTGCATCAATCAGTGTGATAGGGTGCAGGTGAGCAAGTGGACAGCACTGATAGTCTGACACATCAGCAATCGTTAAAGTTCTAATTTATTTCTTTCTTCTTCCAAGCAGGACACATGAATTACAGTGAACTGGTTCGACAGCAAATCAGCATAACAAAATATGAATAAATTAGACAAAGTCCAACACGGTGGAGTGTTTGGCAGAGCTCCCTGGAGTTCCTCTCCAGACCCCAAATCCTATCTGACTTGGGATTCTCAGTTTACTCTTTAAATAGGGTCTAATCTCCTCCCATAATCTGAAACCCCTCCCAACAATTTAAAATGACACTTTTGTTTATCTCAATACTACAGTTGTTTTACTGCAATAACAAAGATTTTCATATCTGTTTTATAATAATCAACCTTACAATTCACTATTTGTATTGTATCCCTCTGAAGAGTTTGTAAAGTAGACTAAACTGTATAAGTGGGCTACATTAACAGATGATCCGCCCAGTAAGACAGGAAGGATGCTTCAACATGAGTATAAAATCAGCACACATTGAGCCGCTCCCTCCCTATACAGCTTCACCTAATGATTAGTCTGTGAGATTTTTCCACAGCAAGAGACTGCACCCTCATCCAGCAATCAGTGAAGGAAAGTAAGGATGTGTTCCCCCTCATTTCCTTAATTATCAGGCTGTATTAGCTATCTAGATTAAAATCATATATGTTTGCTTTTTCTTTAGGGCATAAAAATAGACCAGGAAAGTGTATTTTTATTACTGGTTTTATGTCAGGAAAACCCCATAATATCTCCTGAGCATCAACAATCACCACCCACCTCTAGCTGCAGCATAAAAAGCAGACTACAAATGGCTGGACAGCTCTCAGACAAGAGCTGGAGTGATAGGAAATGAATTTGGGGCTTTTAAAATGCCAGCCACAAAACAGCAACACTCCGGCCCCCACCAGGTACCCAAAGTCAGCCCACAAATACCCACATTCAAGTCATGGGGTATGTACTACTTAATTTTCTTAACTATGTCCAGAAAACTGTATTCTAAATAAATCTACAAGGCTAAATGCATTCACAATAGTGCACTCGTTCAAGGAGGCTTAGAAGCTTACAGGGGCTTGTACTCGTACTGTTGTGAAGGAGTTTTCTTTAATCTGGGCAATTCATGGAACAAGCTATTGAGCCCCCAGGTTCTCACTTATTATTTTAAACCCTGAAACATGCAAGGACAGAAACAGGGCATTTCTTCTGCAGCACCCTGCAAACTTTTAACATGGAGCTAACCTGCAGGTATTTTGTCAGGGATAAGCCTGCAGAGTATAAATGGCTCAAAAACTTTCATTTTGTCTGGGGAAATCAAAACGCTTATTTTACAAGGTGCCCAACCAACTTTAAACATACAATTTATGCAAAGGGGACAGGACGTCTAGGGGATTTAGCAGTCCTGACATTCTTTATTCATTTTACACACTTAGAGAACAAAAAGGAGTTGCCCTTCTCTTTTTATATTACTAACAAAATAAAACGACTGAGCTATACAGCCTGTCTATGCGTCAGTACACGCTATCAAAAAGCTTCCAGGCAGTAGCCAGAGAAAGCACTTACAGCAACTGGGGGGGAAGACAATGCTTCACAGAGCACTCTGTGACAATCAGAAAGAGTGGTGATGTTAGATTCAGGTGGAACTGATATTCTAGAAGTAATAAAGAAGTGAGTAAGACAGTGGAGGATATCAGGGAAACTAGGGAAGTTAACAAAAGGATTGAGCAGAAAATTAAAGACCTTAAATCAAGCATAAATGAAACAGATGTGGGAATGAAGGAAACTAAAGAAAACATAAATGAAGAAATAGGAGAGATAGTAAGAGAATAAACAACAACTGATGAAATAGATGATTGGACTTGTGATAGAGAAGAGGGGACTCAATTTATGAGCCCTATAATGATGGATTCATTTTCCTTCAATAACTTATCAAAGGAAGTACTTAAGGCCCTTTGAGACCCAATCAAGCTAATATATTGATATATGAACAGCTGACTTTAATCAAGCAGGACCTAAGTTTTTTAAAGGGGGTCTGCCAGGAAAATAGAAAATGTATTTTACACAATTCAAGAATAGACAATGACTTGGGGGGGGGGGGTAAGGGATGGTTGCGAGAAGGAAGATAAACCCCATAAGACCATACAAAGGGATGTGAAAAATGACCAAAATGAGACAGAAGAGTGTTCAAAGACTATAGGAATAGGGATAGTGAGGAAGAGATAACAAACATGAGAATGGAAACTGAACTAGAAGCAGATGAGGGTTCTGAACCTATGCTTCCAAATGAGGAATGGAGGGATGGAAGTATTGTGATGGAAATTAAAAAATATAATGAAAGTATATGGCAAAAAGGGCTAAAGCAAGACAAGAGAAAGGATAAGAATAAAACCAAAGGAAAAGAAACACAATCTATATTAGATCAGAAAACCGGTGACAAACAGACTATGATAATGGAAACAAGTAACCAAGAGAGGGAAGTTGGGGGCTCATTGAATCAAATACCAAGGATACATATAATAAGGACAACAAAGGGAGCAAGGAGGAATTATTCAATGTAAAGAGAAAGAAAGGAAAAAAAATGCGAGTCCATGGTAAGGATAAAAATTAAAAACAGAAAACAAAGAAGGGGAAAAAAATGTAGGAGACAAGGGAATAAAGGAGAATGTTTTAAAGATAGGGAATGAGGAGGAATGTATAAAAGAAATAGAAGGTGAAGAGCAAAGTAAGATAGAAAAAAGGCAAAGAGAGACTGAGGATAAGTTAAGGAGTGAGAAGCAAAATATGAAATTGGACAAAATTCTGATAAGAAAATAAGAATCAGATTATGTGCTGCCTATTCATAAGGTAAGCATTATTCCAAATGAGACTGAAGACCATTTAGAGGCACATATGAAATTCTGCTTACAAATGATTTTACAAGAGTAAAACCAACAATCCATAATGTTGGAACATATGACTGTCATTTGACCAATAGAAGAAAGAGAGATGATTCTATTGATATCAGATCAGTATTTTGCCTTGAAGGCCATCGAAAATCAGAAACAGAAATTCAGGAAATTAGGATTTGAAGTAGAAAGTGTTTTTAGTATAAAGATGCTATTTCCAGAATATTATAAACAAATAAACAAAGATAAGGAAGAACAAAATCTTCTAATCTCTATTTTTGGTATAAATAACTTTCTAAATAAAAACGAAAGGAATTTGAGGGGTAAGGTGGTTGAATTACTACAGAATGTATTAAAAATGAGAGACTTGAACAAAAAAGGTAAGGAAAGTAGTAAGATGGGAAGACAATGGACAATTGACATTGTGGGTAAACAACAGAATGGATTATTATCTAATCCTTTCAAAAGCAGAATTTTCTGGACAGAATAGATATTAATATACCAGGTGCGAAATTGCCCGACTGTCCAAAACTTTAAAGGAGCTTTGAAAACATATCTTTTTAGCAAAGCTTTTAATGATTTATGATTGTTTTAATGTTGTTTTAATTATTTATTGTTTTATGTATTTGTACAGGCGCCTTGGTTTTAAGAAAGGCGTCTTATATAAATAAAGAATGAATGAATGAATGAATGAATGAATGAATATAAGGGGAGAATCCACGCTGGAAGAAATAAAGATACATTTTGAAACAGACCACTGGATAAATTTAATCCAGATGACAAATCGTTTTCAGGCACTACAAGATCTGAACAAAGAATGACAGCCAAGAGGTAATGCAATTGAAGATGAATTGAAAGTCAAGAGTGGGAAGTTAAAAGGAAATAGAGTAGGAAAAATGATCTCCTGGAATGTGTCAGGGATAAAAGACAAGTTAGCTGATCCCTCATTTAAGAAATATGTGATGGTCTTTGATTATATATGTCTCCAGGAGACATGGGCCCAGATATTCAAAAGAGTTGAGCTATGCGCAATAGGGTTGCACCTGCACAAGTCCGAAATTATGCCATTCTGCGATATTCAGCAGGAGGCAGTTGCGCCCCTGAAATCATGCTGAGCAACAGAGCAATGATAATGAAGGCATGCGCAACCGAAGGGGGAGGAACCATGCATAAACTGCACAGCCCAATATTCAGCCCGGGCCATGCAGAGTTATGCAGGCGCAACCCCTACCTGCGCCTGCACAAAGTTACGGCGAAAAAAAAGAACAAGTCGAGGGTCACCCACAGGTGAGCTGCCACATTGCAGGGTGCAACACAGCAGCTGCCACCTGTGGGTGGCCCTCGACTTGTTTCCGCCGCACCTGGTGGCACCCCCATGCCCGATCGCAGGCATCAGTATCCCCCAAGTCCAATATCCCTGGTGGTCCAGTGGACGCGATTAGCCCGATCATGGGCATAACGGTAGTCCCCCATTAGCCCGATCGAGGGCATAACGAGTATCCCCATTAGCCGATGGCGGGCATAACAGCATCGAGTAGCCCAATCGCGGGCATAACAGTATTTTCCCCGAGTAGCCCGATCGCGAGGCATTACTGTAATACACCCCTCAGTAGCCCGATTGGAGGCATCAGTAACCCCCAAAGTCCAATATCCCTGGTGGTCCAGTGGACCGAGCGGAGCCCAATCACGGGCGGCATTCCTCAACCCCAAGTCCGAAATCCCTGGTGATCTAGTGGACCCCCACCCCACCCGCCCATGGAGCCCACCACCGCTCCCCTGTCAGCGGTGGGTGGCAGCACCCACCCACCTGCGCCCTGGCGCCCGCCAACTGACAGCTTGATAGGGCTGCATGCCCTTTGGTTCAGAGCATGAGCCAATGGGCGGCAGCCCATACCCGTACTAGTCAGTCCAGATATGTGGTGGGGGTCCACTAGATCACCAGGGATTTCGACTTGGGGTGAGGAATGCCACCACGATCGGCTCCATTCAGTCCACTGACCACCAGGATATTGGACTTGGGTTACTGATGCCCACGATTGGGCTAATGGGGATACAGTTATGCCCACGATTGGGCTACTGGGGGTGTTACAGTAATACCCGCCATCGGGCTACTGGGGTACTGTTATGCCCACGATCGGGCTACTTGGAGGGATGCAGTTATGCCTGTGATTGGGCTAATGGGGGATACTGTTATGCCCGTGATCGGGCTAATGGGGGGGACTACTGTTATGCCCTCGATTGGGCTACTCGTGGTCCACTGGACCACCAGGGATTGGAGACATGCATTGTCCCTTACGGGACATCCTGCGATCGGGCTGCAGGGGGTGTCAGTCTTGACGGCTGCTGCCTGGCAGGGCGCCAGGCGCAAGTCGTCGGGGATCGGCGCACCTGCATGCAAATGGGGCTGTAATCAGATGCAAATGATCCCCCATGTGCCTTGCATAAATTATGGCCCCATTTGCATGTCACCCTTTGAATATCGCAGGTGCTCTGCATGGCACAATGGAACTTGTGCCACCGCATCTCAATGTTCCATTCTGACCACTTGCTCTGGCACAGTTTCACTGCACCATGCACAGTGGGGGTGGCCAGGGGGTGATATTCAAAGCAGTTGCGCCATAGCGCAACTCAGTTGAATATCACCCTGGCCACACCCCTGTGCAACTATTTTGAGCGGCGCAGGGGCTTGTGCCACAAACTGGTGCAGTTTGAATATCTGGGCCATGGAGTGCACAAGTGATAAATTTCAATGGATACAGGTCTTTTAGTAAAAATGCCAAGAAGGAGAAAAAATTTGGGAGGTTAGTGTGTGGATTGGCAACTTGGATAAGGATTTCTAAAAATATAAGAATAGAAGAAATCCCCATAAACTCGGATTATATCCTTGGAGTAAAAATAGTAAGTAAAGGAATTACATTGATGTTGTTAAATGTGTATATGCCACCAACAAATTCAAAATATAATGATATGCATACCCTAGCTCTATTAGTTGAAACACTAGATTTTTGAGAGAAAAAAACACCCGATAGTGGAATAATTATAGTGGGGGATTTAAATGCAAATGTTGGACATGGTATAAATATGACAGAAGACATGAGAGAACTATGTTCAGCCTTGAATAATAAGGATATCATGGAGATTAGAACAGTGAAAGGCAAGAAAGTTTCTGTTAGGGGGAAGGGAGTTTGTAGAGTGATGGAACAAAGGAATTTCACACTACTTAATGGTAGGACTAAAGGAGATAATAAAGGGGAATACACCTACATGGGAAAAAGAGGTTCATCAATAATAGATCTATGTTGGGTAAATATGAATGTAGTAATGAGAATAAGGGATCTTCAAGTAGGTAGTAGGGTGGAGAGTGAACATAGCCCACTGGAGATCATGTTTGATGAATTAGATAAGGTGGAAACAACAAATGGTGTGAGAGATCTAATTAGGACAAAAATAGGAATACAATGGGAATTGATCAATAATCTAAATTCAAACAATTTAATAATGGAAAATGGTATAAGAGAACAGATGATAGAGATAATTTGGGAAAAAGAAGAGATAGATATTATCAAGAAATATGGTGAAATTATGAAACGTCTAGCACAGTTAATTAAGAGAGCCTCATTCATAAAAAGAAGAGGAGGTAGCAAGTGGTACGATAAAGAATGTAAAGAGGCAAAGAAAGGAATTAATAGATTAGAAGAATGATAAGGAAAAAGAATGATCAATAATATAAAACACAACTGATAAAAGCTAGGAAAGAATATAGGCTATTGTTGGAAAGAAAGAGGGAGAAATACAGAAACAGGCTATTGAAAGAGAAGAAGTAGTTAGACAAAAAGATCAGAAAAGATTTTGGAGAATGGTGGCAAGAGGATGTAGTACACATATTGAGGAAATAGAAAGTCACATTGAACCACGTAAGTGGGAAAAGTATTATAGATCACTTTTTTATGACCCAACAATTAATGATCAAAATAGGGAAGAAAGCAAGTGGATCATTGTAAAACAAGAGGTATTAGAATATGAAATATATAATGCTCTGGTGGAAGAAAAAAGGCACAAAGCACCTGGGCCAGATGGCATACCAGTGGATATTATACTAAGTGATGTACAATTGTGGATCCCATTATTGAAAAAGCTTTTAGACTACATAGTTAAGACTGGTGAGATAATACCTACATGGAAAGAAAACATAGTAATGCTGATTTTTAAGAAGGGAGATAAAAACAACCCAAAATACTATAGACCAATTAGTCTGTTAGATAATTCACAAAAAAAATCTTTACAAAGATTTTGCAAGAAAGGATTATGTTATGGATAAGGGAGCATAAAATAATGGATGAGGCCCAGGCAGGTTTTATGGCAGGTCATTCAACAGTTGACCAATGTTTTGTCTTATCTCATTTAATTAACAAATATATCAATATAAAAAGACAAAAACTATATTGTGTATTTGTGGACCTGAGAGCAGCATTTGACAAAATTAGAAGAGAGATATTATGGATGGTCTTGGAGGAATATGGGATGGAACAGGCATTGATTAATTTGATAAAAAGACTTTATATTGAGAACTGGACAAGTATAATATACAATAATGAGGGAGATAAAACTAAGACATTTTGTACCAATATGGGATTGTGGCAAGGGTGTGTGCTCTCCCCTATTTTGTTTAATTTGTATTTGAATAAAATTCTGGTGAGTCTATATGATAAGGAATTACATATGCCAAAAATAGGTGAGAGATGTCCCTATTTGGCGTTCGCAGATGACGTTGTTATTATTTCAACAAGTTATTTGGGAATAAAAAGAAGCTTTGGATAAATTTGTGAGAGGATGTAAGTGAATGGCACTGGAAATAAATTATGAAAAAAATAAGTACATGGTTTGCAATAGAACTCAAATTAAAAAAGGGAAGGATCAGAGATTAAAATATGAATCTAATGTAATAGACAAAGTACAACACTTTTGCTATTTGGGGATAACCCTTACTTATAATTTAAAATGGAAACTTCATAGAAGCTATATATTGGACAAGATGAAAAGGTTTGTTCCAATGGTGGAAAAATTTGCTTATCAATATGCAGGGCATTCTGTCAAAGGGATTTTGAAGGTGTTCAATGCAAAACTGAGAAACTAAATATTATATGGGGCAGAACTATGGGGAGGTTAGGAGAGGGAAATGAAGGGATTGGAAGTGATATTAAATAAGTTTTACAAACTTATTTTAGGATTACCAATGGGGGCCTCTTCTGTATTGACCAGAGTGGTGTTGGGACAATTACCTGAAAGGTATAACATCAAGCAGAGATTAGCAATCTATTGGATAAAAGTGTATGGAATGAATGAAGAAAGATTGCCTAGAATGTGTTTAGAAGAATCCTTAGCTTATAGATATAGGGAGTTTTATGTCCAGGATTATATACTTTAGAAAATATTATAAAACCATATGGCTGCCAGCCCGGTGGCGCTGAGGGTTGAGGCTCTGGGCGCCACACCTCGTGCCACACCGGTGACCCAGGTTCGGGAATGGATTCGGGTTGGAGGGGTGGAGGAGGATCGAGCATCCCAATGGATGCTCTCCTCATCCAGGGGTGTGTTCCTGGGGTGCCTTGAGCACCGCCGTGCACCGATGCCTGTTGAAGCAACGGGTATCACAGGTGTCTCTTCAGAACCGGGAGGGGAGGACATTGTGGGCTCTTGGCAATGACGTGTGTCAGCATGTCGTCTGCCTGGACATCAGTCCTGTGTGCCGATGTCCTCCAGGGTAGTGGGACCTACGAGGGAGAAAATGCAGAAAAAAACCCACTCCACCCCAAGATGACAACTGACCTAATCCCGGGTCAACTACCACGGGCAGACCCCAATGTGTGCAGGTGCTTCAGAAGGAAGAAGGTAAGGGGGAGGAAGGCTGGCACTCTAGGGGCAGACTCTGTGGTAGAGTCGCCAGGGGTGATCAAGTCTGAAGGAGTGGGGTGAGTGGGTAGTAAGGTGGGACAAAAAGAAAGTGCAAAAAAAAATATGGCCTTCTGGATAGCTTGGTTAATAGCCTTGTATCTCCTAGAAAATATATAGAGATACATACAAAAAGAAGAATCAAAGATATATTTATTCAATCAGAGATGGAAATTAGTAGAGAGGCAAAAATCAGTAATTGGCTGTCTATAAACAACAAAAAAAAAATTAGCATTGGAAACCTATTTAACAGTATTAAGAGATCCCCCAAAAAAGGAAATCTTTAACAAGATTTCAGTTTGAATACTCTGATTCTCAGAAGTTGAGAGGTATATTTGCGAAGCAGAAAGTTGGCCTATGTGAATGTAAATTAGGAGTAGATGACCTGTTACACATTCTGATGCTATGCCCTTTGTATGCATTTGAGAGACAGATATATTTGGGAGATATTCTGTGGAACTTAGATATGGCTCCAGTCTATCAAATGAATAGTCTACTCAAAAGCACAAATGTTTTACAATTGGGGAAATTGGCAAAGTTCTTATGTTGCATTGAAAGGAAAAAAAAAAAACATATAACTAAAAGAGCGGGGCTAGGAAAATGATTTGGTATCACGCAAGAAAATATGACTTGGTATCAGGAAGATGGGGATAAGATCAAAGATAGTGAACTCAAGAAAAAAAAAATAAATAATAATAGGCTTAGTAAGTAATCAAACTACAAAACTATGACGTTATTAGATATGAATGTACAATGTATTTAAATATAATGTTTTGATTTTATTTTATTTATCGATATAAGTATATAATATGTGAACTAATGTGAGATTTGTGATGTTTTTAATTGTACTGACAATTTTGTTTGTCTGAACAATACATTTACTACTACTACTACTACTACTACACTGCCTCTACTGGTTCCTTGATGTTTACACTGGAGACAAACTCTTCCCAACTGGAGAGAACAAAGCCAAGGATGTTGTGAAACCCATCCCCCTTATTGGACATGCAGTTCAAGGAAGTAGTCTTTGAAATTAGAAAGGAACTCTGGCTCAGTAATTTAATTAGCTTTCCCAAGATGCCTGTCTATGATCTACATACATATTTAGTTTAGTTGCCGTATTGGTCCTTTTAAGAACAGATCCTGAAGCAAATGGCTTGATACCTTTTATTGGACCAACATTGATGTCACAAAAAGAACAAAGTGCCCAAGCTTTCAGATCAGCCAAGTCCTTCCTCAGAAGCTTATGGCCATAAGCTTCTGAGGAAGGACTTGGTTGGTCCAAAAGCTTAGGTACTTTGTTCTTTTTGTAACATCATGGTTGGTCCAATAAAAGGCATCAAACCATTTGTTTCTGGATCTGTCTATGCGCTATAGATTGAAGTCCCATAGGATCAACGCTGCACCTGATTTGGCTGCTCTCATAATGTCTATTTGTCTGTTTATCAAGATATCTGGATATATAAATGGGTGTTTTTTTCATAGGACCTGTGAATTAATTACTGCAGTTCTGGCCAGGCCCCTATTGTAAATGAGAACCTGTTCTCAATGCCCTCTCTTCTCAATTAAATGAAAATGTAACCTTGATTTGTTTTACTAGGTATGTGCAATTTTGAAACCTCAGCCTGTGGATGGAAAGACATCAGTGACAAGAATTACAAATGGCAGTTGGAAATGGCAAACATCAGCAATACTCCTGGCATTGACCATACACTAAGAACTCCATATGGTAAAGACAAGTATACGAAACAGTGACAAATTCTGTTGTGACAATACTGTATATTGGCTTGCCAGATGCCCTTAAATGATGGGTGGGGGGAGGCATGCTTTTGAGCTCTGACTGGGGCTCAGTCAACAGCAGTGTAAACATGTACTGATGATTATATAGGAACATAGGATCTGCATGATATGAATCAAACCATTGGTCCAACAAGTCTTCCTAGTGCAAAGTAGTCATCATGGATGGAACCATGCTATTTTAAAATTGGACTGAGAATTGTAGCCATCCTTGAAGGTTATATGATTCTAGCACTGGTAAATGGCTATGTGGAGCATTTTGCTGTACTGGATGTGCTGCAGCCTCTTGACCAGATCTCTGCTGGAGAAGAGCTGTGCATGTTAATGAGTTCCTGATAAAATATAAAATGTTTTACAGTTTATACGTATCTAAATGGTAATTCACCTACTTATCTGCAAGAACATATTGTTGTTTATACCTCACCAGTGACAAGAAATTTTGCCAGCTTAATAGTGTTATGCAATTATTTTTGTTGGAGACATTATCTACTATCCAGTGAAAAATGTTTGTCTTGATTGTAGATATGTTACAAATAAAATCACATAAAAAGTCAAAATAAACAGTTACAGCTGTAGAAAAAGAGCTACTTTGAAAGTTTGCATCTGAAGATCTGTGGTATAATCCAGGCTCACAATGACCTGCCTAACTCAGAATACACCATTTATTTATTTATTTATTTGTTTATTCAGTTTTTTGGTGACTGGTGAAAGGAGGATTAGGCAATCTGCCTATTTTCAGCCTTGTCCTTTGGGGAGGGGGGAGGGGGGCTGGATACAGATGGAAACCAACTGACATTGAACCAGATTAAGCCGTTGGTGGTATTTTTAGTGAGATGTTGGATTTTTTTATATCATCATTTGTAAGGGGGCAGGGCTTTCATAACTCATTTGCAGCTTTGCCACTTATAAACTGGAGTCCCCACCTCCATTTATGCAGATAAATGATAGATCACAGCATAGCTTCTATTTCAATTGTACTTCTTCGATTGACCTCTTGATCTATTTGTAGAAAGTCTGGTTGTCTAGTATTTGCCATGAGGATTCAAAATATTCACATGGTATGTTTGAAAATTGGTAACCAGGAAAGGCACACTGAGCCAAGGCTCATTTCCGGCATGACTCGGGAAATACAGTAGTACAAAAAGCACAGCATCAGTGACAGAGTACAAAGTAAAGTGCATTTGAATGTACAACCAACACAATATAAGTGCAATAACATTGGTAAAACCACAAGGTGGAACAATGAGCAGCATTTATGAGCAATGACGTAACAACAATGTAGGTGGTAAAAAAAATATGCTAATGGTGGAATAAAGTCTGCTAGTTCAGGTAGTGTCAGTACAGGTGAATGCAAATCTGTAGCAGGGCCTAGCAGAGGTAGTGAACATGTAGAGGGCTGGTAGGAGCAGGTGGAACAGAGAGAAATTTTAGCTGATGTTTTATAGAGAGGGCAGCGGGAAGGACATGAAAAGTAGTGGTGGGCAAAGTTAGAAAACTTTGCTCAACTGTGAAATTTGCAAAATTGCCAAAATTTGCAAATTTAATCTGCAAGGCGAAGTTCAATTTCACCTTACAGCTAGAACTTTGCAAACAGCAAATTTGGTAACTTTGCCTTCAGATTGTGCTCCTAAGGTAAAGTTTGCAATGATCCATGGAACTGGAGGTCACATGGTGCTGCAATAAGCTTTATTGCCATGCGTGATCTGAATTCCGTGCAGTCTTACGAA
Source organism: Neoceratodus forsteri (assembly GCA_016271365.2). NCBI lineage: Eukaryota > Metazoa > Chordata > Ceratodontiformes > Ceratodontidae > Neoceratodus > Neoceratodus forsteri. Next base: position 1,777,116,094 of record CM057456.1, on the reverse strand, counting down.
GAGAAAGTCTGTGTTAAGTTTGCTCTGAATCTCTGAACCTAAAAACCTTTGTAAAGTGTTTAAAACATCCATTTTAAGAAACTAAATCACTCCCTAATGTGTCTAGTGTGCCATGCTCCTCTAGATTACAAATTATTTGTGCTATTTTTTCTGATTTAGTCACTTTAACATCGTAGTTTCATTTTCTGCAGTGTGTGTAGGGAGGCAATACTGTGGGGGGATGAGAGCTGTGTTAGTAGCTGGCAGCTGCAAGCAAAAGCAGTCTTTTTTGTCTGAGCAGCACTAATGCTGTTGTAGTCACTGTTCTGTGTGAATTATTTTTCCTGTTTTCTCTGGTTTGTAATTTTAGTTCTGTAACAATTAAGTGTGTTTTACTGAATTAGTTTTGTCAGTATGGTTTGGCTATATTGATTTCATTTTTGTTTATTGATTTTAGAGTTTTTGTGTACACAGTAATGTCATTATAATTAGCTGAGTTATTGCGTCTTGCATGTGTCCCCTTAGTCCATGAAATCCCTGTCATGCATTGTTTGTGTAAAAAAAAAACAAACAAATATATATTTGTGGTGTTGTTGTTTACTGTCTGTGTACCTCAGTAAAGTCTTGTAAAAGTGTTGTGTTCCTAAATCTACACATATAACAAAATACCCATAAGGAAATTGTCTGGTAAAGTAGGAGTTACTGAAAGTGAAGTTACAAGGCGAAGCTGACCGCTGCGAATATCTGCTGAAAATTCCTGTAGGATAACATTGCAACTTCAACAAGCTGTAACTCCACCAGTCTTTGGAGTTAAGGGACAATCTATATATCAAAAAAGATCTCAATGAGCATGACAAGACAAGTCCCTAAGAAATACCAACTGAAAATAGGCATATAAAAAACATAAAAATAAAAAAATGAAAATTCCCGTATGATAACATAGTAACTTTAATAAGCCATAACTCTGTTAGTCTTGGAGTTAAGGGACAATCTATATATCATATAAAATGTCTTGATGAGCACTACAAGACTAAGTCCCTAAGAAATACCAGCTGAAAACAGACATATAAAAAACATAAAAATTAAAGAAATGAAAATTCCCAAAGGATAACATTTCAACTTTATCAAGCCATAACTCCATCAATCTTTGGAGTTAATGGACATTCTACATATCAAAATAAAATTCTCAATGAGTATTACAAGACCGATACATGATACCCCAGACAAATTCATGGGGTATGCACAGTTCCCCCAAATTACCTCTCAAATTCACCATGGTGCCAAATCCAAACTGTAAGTCTGATAATCATCTAAAATACACCAGATGTGTATCTCCTCTTGGACTACAACTATACCATGTTACAGACAAACCTGAGATTTTCTGAGTTATGCCTAAAAACCAAAAAAAAAAAACATTTTTTCCCATATAAATCAACCTCTGAGAGTTAATGTGAACACTTTTAAAATGGCTGGCGGTATAGCCTAGAGGTTAGAGTAACAAGCTGTGAGTGAATTTAATTCGGCAGACCTAGGTTTGATTCCCCCACCTCCACTTGCATACTGTGTGACTCTGAGCAAATCACTTAACCAGCCTAAAGCTCCCGGGTTGCCCCTGAAAACAGGTAATTGTGCCTAGTGGGCCTTACCCGGTTAAGAAAGAATAAAAAAATATTTTTTTTTCTTTGAAATGAGCCTGACAAACAAAAATCAGAATGAAGCAGACAAATTGGCTTGCTGGAGCAAAACTTCCACTGCTGAGGCTGAGAAGCCTGAGGCTTAGATGACTGTAATCTGCATACATATGGATACAGGAGTTGACACAGACAGATGGGAGGTCATTTAGGAAGATGGAGAAAAGGATGAGGCCCAGAATGGGAGCCCTGTGGGTCTCCAGTCTGAATGGCAAGTGGAGGGGACAGGACAGGGTGCCTGCAACCTATACTGACTGTAGACAGCCTGAGAGATATGAACAGAGCCAGTTGACAGTAGAAGATAAGAGGCCAGCAGAACTCAGCTTGTCCAGAAGGAGTGGGTGGGCCACCGAGTCAAAGGCCTCGGTCAAGTCGATAAGAATTGTTGCCATGATATTCTCCACATTCATCCCAGTGTGGATGGAGTCAGTGACTCGAAACAGGGAAGAGATGGTGGAATGGTGTCAACGCTGTGGGAGTGGATTGGCCATATCTAGTTTTATCTAGCCATTTAAACCAGACTTCATGCTTGCCTGATGCAGGATGATTAAATGCAGTTCATGCTGAGCTGAAATTATTAGTTATGGTGCTGGTGCTGGGGGGGGGGGGATGGGATTCACTGCAGCACTAAAGTGATTTACACCTTATTTGCATGTATTGCAATATATTAAGTGACCTCTATGAAACTATTCATATTTAGAACAATTCTGCTAAATGAATCCACAAAATTTCAGTATCAAAAAAGTCACGTTTCAATTTTAGAAAACAAGAAATTGCTTGCTCTGAAGAAAGTCTGCTAGTCATGCCACAGAATAGGAATTTGACTATTATTTTGTTTTCCATAGTCTCTAGCTGAATGGAAATGAAAGAGAAAAGTACTTTCATGCATAAGTTAATTATTACTGAGTTAGATGAGAAATCTATCTTTTGTAGCACTGTGGTGGGGACCAGCCATGATCTTTATGAGATTAAATTACTTATTGTAACTAGTAACTACACTGGGCAGAAGTTTCAAAAATGGAGAATGCGGATGCAAGCATGAATTTCACATCCATCAGAGTCCTCCTTATTGTTTCAATACATAGGCACCCTTCTTTCAAAGTCACTTCTGTTTTTAATACAGAGTTTGTGGTTAATGACAGCTTGTGTAAAAAAATGACGCGTGGGTCAAATGTTTGAAGCAAATATCACCACTTGGGCTACAGTTTGACACTGTTGTACCAGATGTTAGACCAAAGGTGGTCAAACAGCATCAAGCTATCCAGCACAAATGTGTGAAATTATACTGAAATCATGTCGGATGTCTTTGAAAACCCTGCCCATTATATTTACAATATATTTTACATTTGAGAGCTATGTGGCTACACTTTTGCCATGATGATTATAATATCCAATCTTGTAATCATATTGACATTTCTGCATGGTTATTAGTAATTTATTTACACCAACATCGCTGCAGCATGTAACTCATAATTCATTAGTTTCTGTAGTTACTGTGTAGCTAGAGAAATGAAGTAAAGTGCATTCTTCCATTTCTGTTTCAACAGGCCATTTTATGTTTGTGGAAGGAGCGTCTGGAAGCCTGTTTTTAGAAGCAAAGATGGAAAGTCCATTACTTGGTCCTACAGGATATGGATGTCAAATAAGGTCAAATGTTTTAATTAACATTACAGCGATTTTAAGATATAGTTCAAAGCATGAATGGTGGGCAGTAAAAACCTTGTACTTTTGGGGAGGAGGCTTCTAGTGAGGGTATTCCTTTGAGCCCACTATAAACCCTATCTCTTTGCATACCACATAATCTAACGCCACCTAAATATGAGACACTCACCAGCCTGGTGGCGCTGAGGGTTGAGAAGCTGGACGCAACACCTGCTCCACGCCGGGCCACCCAGGTTTGGAAGCGGACTCGGGTCACTGGTGGGGCTGGGCTAGGGCAGTATGGCTTGAGTGTCCCACCACAGCTCACCATCTCTGGGGGGTGGGAGGGCCGATGCCCACCACACTTGTATGACTCTAGGCAGAGGCTCAAGGGACTGCAAGCCCCCAATAGAAGGGGACGGGTGGCCCAGACATGCAGTAGATGTCGACGTTTAGCGCCTTGACATCAGGGGCTATCACTGTGTGGGGTAGGAAAAACAGAAAAACATCTGTCGGCTCTGGGATGATGGGCTTCCCAGGGCATGCCTCCCATTTGCCCCTGCTCACCAACCTCCTCCAGGCCCGACGAAATGAAGGATCATGGGGGTCTGCCCCACCTCATCCCCGCTCGGGGGGGGGGTAAGCCAAAGCTACATGGGGGACTGGGAGGTAGGTTCCGGTGAACTGGTGGTAGGAGGATGACCCCTTGGATGCCCTGAAGGGTTGGGGCTGGCAGGCAGTAGGAGGGGAAAAAAGAAAGTACCATTTCCAAAAAAATATATGAGACACTGCCTCTTAAAATATGGGAGACAGAGACATGTGTGGAACAACTTCAAATCATGGAGACACAAGCTTATTAACTCTGGTTGATACAGACGGCAGGCCATTGAGCTTCATAGATTGATATTCATTTCTGCTTCAGTGTGGTACACCTCCATCTTCATGTGGGGCAGATGACTTCTGAGTGGCAAAATGAGGGACATTCTGCATAATGAGTGGCAGTTGAGAATATATCCATTTTTGTCCCTTTGCCTTTGACTAGTTGGGCTGCACCTTAAAGGAGAACTGTGTTAAATCTGCAAGTCATTTTTCTTAATAGAAGCCATTTCTATGTTTGCTTGTGCACACACGCAAGAAACATTTCGTGACAGCTTAGGAGAGAAGTGGGGCACTGTGGGGGCCAATGCCCCCAATGCCTTTTGAGGCTTGGCCTGCTTTCCCCAATACGGTGTCATGCTGCTGCTGACACTAGTTCAGCCAGTGTGCCACCAACTTGAAACAAATCCGCCACTGCAATGAGGGAGTGACCCATCATTGCAGGGCAGTGCCTTGCCTGGTGTAACATTTCTTATAACATGGCGGCCGGTGTCGGCTCTTGCCGCCCACCTCAGAGTCCCCATGAAAGCCGACTTGGGGGTTCCCAATCCCCTGTCAGCATGCCCCCATTCCCAGTTCATTTGCCGATGAGGTAGCCCAATCTCCATCAGCATGATGCACCTCCCCATTTGTTATGTGCCAAGGGGGTACCCAATCCCTCTCAGCTCATGCGCTCCCACTCTCCCCACCACACTGTGTGGCTGATGAGGGTGCCCAATCCCTGTCTGCTCCAGTACCCACTTCCTCAACAAACACCCGACTAGGTGGCACACTGGGAGCCCACCCCAGCATGTCAAAAGTGTCCCACAATGTCTTTTTTAAATTTTAAATCCTGTAAAAAAAGAAAACAGTCCCTTGTTGAGCCCCATGACCCCTCCCCCAACCTGCACCCACCCTCTGCATACTCTACCTCCCAACACCCCCCTCACCCCATACTTACCTCCGGTGCCCGGTGTGGTGATTTTCGGTGAATTGGGAACATGTCTGCACTCTTCAAAGCCGACTGCAAACTAAAGAAATGTAGGTAAGCTTTATAATGACATAAATGTTGTTTTTCAACTTTGGTGCATGTTTCAGCCATATTTTCAAATTTTGGCACCAAATTGTCATCATGGAGTTCTTGGGACCCCACCTCATGAATTCAGTCACTGTCACCTTGTTATTCTGTCCCGAAAGGTGTTTTTGCAGTCGCTGTGCAGAATCACCTTTTCGAACAGATTAACGAAATGACAGTGTCACTGTTCATGAGGTGGGCTCTCAAAAAGCCTATGTTGCACATTTGGTGAAAAAATGTTTAAAAATTGACTGCGTTATGAGCGTGCATTGCACAGTTTTTACGCATGCCCGTAACTTTGTGAATTTGTAATATTTTCACTCCAGGTTTTCAACATTGGCATTTTTCCATACCTCCTTATGAACAGTACAGCTGTCATTTTTCACATCCTGGCCGAAACGTGTTTTCGCAGTCCCGATGCAGAATGGTATGATTGCTTGTGGGAAATCAGTGTTTGGGACAGATTAAGAAAATCACAATGACACTGTTCATGAGCAGAGGTCCTAAATTGCCTATGTTGAAAATTTGGTGACAAAAGTCCATAAAATGACTGTGTTACGCAGTTTCCACACACCCTCGTAACTTCGGAAATTTGTAATATTTTCACTCCAGATTTTCAACATTGGCATTTTGCCACACCTCCTTATGAACTGTACAGCTATCAGTTTTCATATCCTGCCTGAAATATGCATTTGCACATCTGGCGCACAATGGCGGGTCACTGTGGGAAATTAATGTTTCGGACAGATTAAGAAAATCATAGTGACAGTGTTCATGAGCAGAGGTCACAAAATGCCTGCATTGAAAATTTGGTAAATTAATTCCACTAAATGCCTGCAGTACAAGCATGTGTTATGCAGTTTCCATGTACGCTTGGAACTTTGAGCATTTTTAATATTTTCACTACAGATTTTCAACATTGCCATCTCTTCACACCTCCCTATGAATGGTACAGCTGTCATTCTTCACATCCTGCCTGATCTGTGTTTTCGCACATCTGGTGCAGAATGGCACGGTTGCTGTGGGAACTCGAAGTTCAGGACACATTAACAAAATCACAGTGCCACTGTTCATGAGAAGAGGTCCCAAATGCTTTCATGAGGTGGGGGTCACAAAAAGGCCATGTTGAAAATTTGTAGTGCAAATACCAACACATGCCCGGGGCATTAGGGTTTCTAACCATAACGTCCCACCCTGTACAGAATGACAGGCATCAGAGATGTGACTTTGGATCGCTGGCTATAATGCTCATGTCATCCCACCCCCACCCTGAAGCCAGTGACAGGCATTGAGGTGTGCCTTGCGCTCTTCAGCCCCAGACTTCATCTCATTCTCCTGTACTGCACACATTTCAGTATATGTCCTTATGAAATGGGGTGACTTTGAAGCCGAACACCCCAAGGCACACCTCAACACTTGTCATGTTTGTCAAGTCAAGTTATGTTTATTTAAAAAGACGCCCAATCCCAAAGGCTCTGGGCGCCGCACAAAAAATTTGTAGCATTTCATACCACGTAAATACATAAAAAGAATATAATACATATAAATAATCAAAATTAAACCCCAAAAACTTGCAGAAATAAGAAGGTCTTAAGGCAGACCTTAAAGGCAGTTATAGTGGGGGCCTCCCTAACTGCAGCTGGCAAAGAATTCCAAAGAGCGGGGGCGGCAACACTAAATGCTCGATCGCCCGCAGATTTTAATCTCGCTCTTGGAACAGTTAGGAGGCCACCACTAGAGGAGCGGAGATTACGGGAAGAGGAGGAAGGTACCAGGAGAACTGACAGGTAACCAGGGCCCTGTCCTTGTAGGGCCTTATAGGTGAGAAACCCCACCTTGAAGAGCACTCTCCACCTGACAGGCAGCCAGTGCATTTCACGCAGCACAGGTGTAATGTGACAAAATTTACTCTGCCCAGTTAAAAGCCAGGCAGCAGCGTTCTGCACAAGCTGCAGTCTGCGGAGAGAACCCCCAGAGACCCCGAGATAGAGGGCATTACAGTAGTCAAGCCTAGAAGTGACTAAGGCATGTATCAAGGTAGGGAGGTCCAGAGACGGAACAAGGGGCTTAATCCTGGCAATGTTTCGAAGATGGAAAAAACAGGAACGGACCATGGAAGATATCTGAACCTCCATGGACAAATTCCTGTCAAACATCATGCCAAGATTTCGCACCCAAGAGGAGGCCATCAATGACGCAGCTCCTAGCACAAGGCCAGTTGCACAGTTGCAGAGTCAGAGGCCATCCCATCACGAACTCTGTTCGACTCCACTACCAATACCTCAGTCTTGTCAGGGTTCAGTCGAAGCCAACTGGAGGCCATCCAGTCACTAATCTCAGCCAGACAGATATTTAACACATCTACTGCGTTGGATGTTCCTGGGGCAAAGGATAAGTATAGCTGAGTATCATCAGCATAGCAATGAAAACTCAGACCATACTTCCTAATGATCCTCAGGGGCAGCATATATACTGCGAACAACATTGGGGCTAACACCGAACCTGAGGGACTCCACACAAAGGAGACTGGGTGTTGATGAGAAATTTCCATCACAACCCGCTGTCTCCTATTGGTGAGAAAGGACTCAAACCACTTGATGACAGTACCGTGAGTCCACATAATTCCTCAGGTGGAGAAGCAACACACAATGTTCCACAGTATCAATGCTGAAGAGAGATCAAGGAGAACAAGAATTGTCTTGTCCCTCGGTCTCTAGCCCTGAGGAGGTCATTTTGCACCCAACTAACGTAGTTTCAGTGCTATATCTGGCCAAAAGCCGACTGGAAGGGATCGTATAACCCGTGAGTCATGAGATGTTCCTCCAACTGAAGCGATACCACCTTCTCAACAATCTTCCCCAGAAATGGGAGATTAGAGATAGGATGGTAATTTGCCCTGACCTCCAGGTCCAAAGAAGATTTCTTTAAAAGGGGTCTAACCAGAGCCTCCTTCAAGGCATCTGGAAAGACACCCTGACTTAAGGAACACCGGACAATCAGGGCAAACACCGGGCCAACAGAGTCAGTGCATCTCATTAAGAAACGCGTTGGCACTGGGTCCAGTTCACAGAAGGTATGCTTCAGATTGACTGCCACCTCAATAACCTCACGGCACTCCACTGGCCTAAACTCTCCCCAATTAGGTGGAGTGCACTCAGCACACGACTGGCGACCACTGACAACAATGGTATTGCTGGCTGAAGAAACCTCCCGCCGGATCAAAGACACCCTGTCCGAGAAAAAACGAGCAAAATCCTCACAATCCTCATTTGAGGAAACTCTTCTGGGCTGAAGACAGAGAGGATGAAGAAGTCTGTTGACAGTCCAGAAGAGTGAGGCTGATCGGTTTCTCCCAGCAGCAATCTCCCGAGACAAAAATAATGTCTTCTTTCGGTTGACTGCCTCCTGATATGCACAATAATGCGCACGCAGGACCAGTTTGTCCATCTCCAGGCGGTACTTCCTCCAGCAGCTCTCCAATCTCTGACCCATCTTCTTCATTTCCCTGAGATCTCCATCATACCATAGAGACCTCAGGTATGAAGTTCTGGGTTGTATACTGATAGGTGCGAGGGAGTTGATGGCGTCGGATAGCATCTTATTATAGGTATCCACACCGACACCAACAGCTCCGACACATACACCACCTAAACTAGATAGATCAGCTGCCGCCATAAAACCCTTAGGGGTAAGATCACCTAAAGGGCGGCAGCGAATCATCTCAGCAGGGGAGAGACTTACGGCAGGAGCCCCAAGCATGAACCCAAAATACTTGATCAATCATGAGATCCAAGATCTCAATCCCCAGTGAGAACACCAGGTCCAATGTGTGGCCATCCCGATGGGTAGGTGCATCAACAAACTGCAAAAGCCCTAATAAGGACATATTTTGCAGAAATTCGCTGGTACATCTTTGAGTTTTATCCTCAGCCCAGACATTGAAGTCCCCCAGAAAAACACATCTAGGGGAATCCAATGTCTCGCTGGCAACAAACTCGGCAAATTCCTGCAGGAAACTCCCCACCGGGCCAGGAGGACGATAGATGAGGAGGATCCTGCAGCCAATGCCGAGTCCTCCACGGACAGCCACACACTCAAATGAACCTGGGCTCCCCACCGGCACGTGAAGGTCAGGTAGATTTAAAACAAATGGCTACAATCACCACCCCTCATGATTTCCTTCTGGGCAGTGCACAACGGCATAACCTGGGGGACTGCAGCCCCAAAACAGGGCCAGCATCATCTCCCACCCAGGTCTCCGTTATGCAAGCCAGGTCTACTGAAGAAATCAAGGCAGCAATAATTGCCATCTTGTTTCTAATCGACCTGGCATTGCACAGCACTGCCGACAGAGGTGTAACAGGTGGTGTAACCCCTCGGGTTACCTGACCACTCGGTCTGGTGGTTTCCCTGGAAATGGGCACCAACCACATCTGGCATTGCCTAGATGCCCTAAATAAACCAGGGCGTCTCCTGGATCCAACCACCTCTATCCTTCCATCAACCCGCTCCTGGTCAACCCACAGCCCGCAAGCCAAACAGTCCCTTACAATCCCCACTTCCCTGCAACGCCTGCTCATAATATCAGACACAGGGAAAGGGATAAAGGGACACAACGCAAGCAGCTGTGCCTTCCCATAAATAATCCTAACCCCCACAGGTTGCCCTTCAGACCTCCTACACATTCCTAGTTTGAAATAAAAATAACAAACAAGCTTTAATTTAGACTAACTCAATCAATTTAAAACATTCCTATCTTAAAAACCTAACACAGTCTAAAACCCTCAATAAACAGCCCTGCTTCCCAACTCTCGTTACAAAACAGAATAATTCTAGCACCGAGTGGCACTCTCGCCACTCACAACGCTCGCGCTTGCGAGCGGCACTTCCTTTTATGCAGAAACTCCTCCCCACCCCTCGCAGCAATACGAGTTCCCCTCTCACTCCTCCAATACCAGCCAGAATCAGGCAATTAGACACAGCCTCTCACGCTGTGATTCTGCCAGATCAGAGCGAGTAGGCAGAAGGGGGCAATCAACATCAAGTAGGGAAATAAGTCCTAGCTGCAACGGACACAGTTCCAGCCGCTAATGAGCAGCGCTCCACCAGAAGCCAGAATCACAAAACGCTGCTGCTTATGAGCGGTACAAGACAATGCTGACACACAATGCGTGTCAGTGTCTACAGGATAGGGTGAAGTGAAATGCCATGAGCATTATGGGCAATGACCCACAGGCACACCCCAATGCCTGTCCATCTCTGCAGGGTGGAGGTGGGCTTGGCATGAGTTCAGTACTTCACTGCTAATATCAGCAAGCAAACATTCGGCATTGACAAATGCTTGTTTAAGTACTGGTTATAATTCTGTTACTGTTACATCTATACAGGTCTTTGGGTAACCTCAGTGGATGTTTCTGCTTTACGGTGTGCTGGTACTGTAAGTACCATTTTAGAACTGTATGATATAGTTTATGTCCCAAACAACCTCATAGTTCTATAGTAGAACATAAATGCATTGTCCCGACAATAAAAGTGTAGAACAGGGACATCAACTACATTACACAGCTCTACAATAGTTCTTGTAAGTCAGAAACACCCACTAAGATAATTGAAAAGTCTAGAATTAGATAGCTAGAGCAATGACATAATTTGTACCAGTATTTAAAAACAGCTTCTACTGGGAAAGCTGACTTATAGATTCAGTGCAGTTCTCCTTTAATGACTGACCTCATAAGCTACTTCTGATGTTGCATCAGAATAGACTTACTCCAGAAATCAGTATGGGCCATTCTTCTTCTTGTGAGGGAGGAATAAAAATACAAAACATATGACCACCCCCTGCTCTCTTGCTATAATCTCCTGATGCAACTTGGATAAAACTACACAGCACAGCAAAGGGAGGAGGTGAGATGGGCACAGCTAAGGGAGGAAAATGGGGGAATGTATGGTATGTAGGCAGATTGCATAGCTAAGGGAGGAGGTGGGATGGCTAAGATGGGCACTCAGCTGGGAAAGGAAGAGGAGTAGATGGGGGAATGAGGGGTCCTGCCAAGGAAGCCACAGAAGCAAGCGGGGGGACTGTGGGAGGAGAATTCACGGTCAAAAGGGGAGCTGAAGTGGGACAAGGAGCAGACTCAGACGCAGGAAGGGGAAGATGGTATGGGGACTGGAAGAAGGTTGAGAAGCACAAATACAAGGGGAGGGGAAGGGGAAGCACTGGAGGAGATACAGAAATCCCAGATAAGGGCAGCAATGGGCACAAGATAAACCTGGGGAAATGGCAGGTGATACAGTATAAAGGTACAAAGCCTGCACAGAGGACAAGGGAGGAGGGAGCAAGGGGAGGACTATCGACCAGAGGGGTACAGGCAGTGGGCTTCGAACAGAAGAATAGATTTGTCCCACTAGAGGTGCTAAATTGGGGGGATCAGAAAAAGGGAGTGGAAGAGCACACAGGGGAAGAAGGAGAGGCAAGCATGAAAGAAGGTGCAGAACAATTGGAAAAGAGGGAGCCCTATCAGGTAAGACCAACAGGCAAGCTCAGAAGGCGGGGAGACAGTGTGCTCGGGTTCAGAGAGAGCAAAAGCCAGATGGGGGAGGAAGGTCCCCAGGGAAAATCAGGCAGGGACAAATAAACAGGTAAGGGAAAAGTTAGAAAATCGAGGGGCAGAGGTGGGCAGCCTGACAAACAGAGACTGTGGGTGGCGCAAAGCTGGGAGGCGCAACGCGAAGAAGCTGGGGGAGCACAGAGTGAGGATAGTGCTTCGGAAAGCAAATGGGCAAAGGAGGTAGTGATAATGAGGTAAGAAATAGGATGCAGGGGGTTGGGGGAAGGATGGTAGGGAAATGTGATCAAAAGGAGATGGAGAGCAGGGTCCTATTAGTTGAGGACTCTATAATAAAAAGGATTAGGTGGGTGGGAAGGGGAGACAAAAACAGCACAGTGTGGGTGGAGTGTCTGCCGAGCATGACAGCAGCGAAGGTCATTCATTATATCCCCCTCAAGGGGGAGGCAGCAGGATGAGAAAACGCACATGTTGTTCCACCTGGGAACAAATGACCTGGCAGGAAGTAGCCTGATGGAGGTGCAGGCTAGATTCAGAGCTCTAGCTAGATACTGTAGCAGTCTGGGGTTAAATCAGTGGCGTTCTCAGAGGTGTTACCACTACCGAGGACAAGTAGTGATAGGAAGTCGAGGATTTTGGAGTCCAATGAGTGGTTGGTGGTGTGGTGTGAGCAAATGGGGTATGGCTTGGTAGGGGACTGGGGATTTGCATTGGAGGATGAGAGCCTATTTGCACCAGACAGACTGCACTTGAATAGGGAGAGGGTAGCAGTACTGAAAAGCAAGCTAGGAGAATACATAGTGGATACCTACAATTTAAACTAGGTTGGGGTGTGGGGACAAATCTGTTCCACAAGGAGGAAAGCTTGGGGTCTACCAGCCCCACCCCCCCAGGATAGCACTGCCTGGCTGGGCAAGAGGGTGACGGGTGCAAGGGGAAACAAAGGGGGAAGACTGGTGGAAGGGATTGTCATCAAACACTAAAGTGCTCTATGATGCACCTAGGGAGGGAAAACACACATGCAAGGTACATATTGGGTGGGGGGGGGGAATCAAAGAATCAAAACAGGAAAGGAATCTGGGGATCATAGTCTTCTTAAACCTTAAGGTAGTTTTCCGGTTGCTGGGAAGGGCCAATGGAATGCTGGCATGCATAGGCAGGGGCATTACTAGCAGAAGGAGGCAGGGAGGTTATAATGCCCCTCTACAAAGCCATGGTGAGGCCGCAGTTAGAGTACAGGGTTCAGTTCTGGAGACTGCTGCTCTACAAGGATATAGATGCATTGGAGAGGGTTCAGAGAAGGGCAACAAAGATGGTGCAGGGTATGCAGGAGAAGATATATGAGCAGAGGTCTAAGGAGCTGAATCTGTACACACTGGAAACAAGGAGGGAAAGGGGGTCATGACTGAAACCTTTAAATATGTAAAGGGGCTCAAAAAATTAGGTGAAGGGGGTCTGCTGAGGAGGAAGGAGGGAGCCAGAACCAGATGGCACAGCCTCAGATTGCAAGAAAATAGGTTCAGGGGCAATGTGAGGGGGTGCTTCTGTACAGAGAGGGTGGTGGAGCACTGGAACAGACTGCCAGATGGAGTGGTGGGGGCTGAGATGGTGGAGGAATTTAAGAGGGCATGGGATAGGCATATGGGACTGAGTATTGGGGGGAGGGTGGAAGCAGGTGGGAAGGGGATATGTGAAAGGGGAGGGTTGGGCAGACTAGATGGGCTGGAAGGGTCCTTTTCTGCCCTCAAATTTCTATGATTCTATAATTCTATACAGACTTTCCTCCAGCTCCTGCCCTGGGCTCACAGAAATTAGTTTTCAACACAGTCACTAACTAGGGCAGGCAACTCACCACTCCCAGTCTCTGAAGGTGACTTCTGGAGTGGCATCCCTCCTCTCCTCCCTGTCTAGTGGTATTTAGGTGATGTTACAGTTCGCAGAGAGGGGAGCACCAGTTCCTGACAGGCAGTGTCCACAGTCAGTTTAGCAGGGTAATAAACCCAGTACCTTGGATATGCAGATTTTGGGATTCTTCCAGTGAGGGCGTGAGCGCCATCTGGGTGTAGGCGGATGTTCTCTCTTCCCTCTGGTCTTGGTTCATGAACACAGGCACAGTCCTTTATCTATTGGAACAAACTTGTTAGAACAACATAAACACAGTTCTTTATGGCTCAGGACTCAAAGATTCGTCCTAGGCAGGAATCAGGATGCAATCAAGCACATTTTATTTTAATAAACAGTCAAAAGGCTCAAGCCACAACAGTCAGCTCCATGGAGCAGGGAGCATTTAAATTATTTCCACACAATCACTATGGCATGGCAGCCATGGCACAAACTACTTGGGGGGATGACCTGGGTTCCGAATCCTGTACATTTACTTCTGGTGAGCCGAACGGACTCCTCTCCCCTCTTCCAGTACTCTTTGGTGCTAAACATCCACAGGCTACTTTCTGTATTCCCACCAGTGGGAGCAGGGCAAATTCCTACTTCAGGGTCCAATTTCCTCCTCAGGGCATTCTGATGTTATAACGGGCACAGTCCAACCTCATAGGCCATCCGCCCTGCCAATCCACAGGCAGGGTTTGCACAGGGCAGCGGCCACCTTCCCTCGGGCACAGCTTTCTAATGCCATCACAGCAGCACCCCTCTTCCAGTGAATGGACATGGACTTAGGGCCTTTGGAACTGCATCTGCCACACCACAGTCCAGGCCAGCCATGGCAGCCACCCAGCACTCTACCTTCTTCACAGAGGCAAACTGACTCTCCTTCTTCACGGTTCTCCGGAAAGCTGTCCGCCCTCCCCACCGATGGCTTGGGGGGGCATCCACACTTTTGGGACTGGGAGGGGCAATCTCCTCACCTCATCCCTGGGCCTTCCCATCCCTGACTAGCGGCCCGATCCCCGACCGGCCTAGTAGCAGACCTCACTGCTCCTCGCACTTCCCCAACTCCTCACAGACTCTCCCTCAACTGCCACCCTCGCACCAGTTGAAACTTGAATTCTAGTGCGTGATGCCCAGGCTCTGCCCCTTGTCAGACCTGGTATCACACATGTCCATACTTGATGCCAACAGGGCATCACTACTAACCCCCCGATTTTATTCGAGGGTTACACGGACGAAGATAGCAGGCTACTGTGCTTTTATAATGATCATGCTTTTTTCATCTTTTACAGAGACTCACATCTGTTTTAATAGGAAGAAAGGAGCTGTATATGTTATGAATAGTGCAGCTATAAACAATATATAATTATGCAACCTAAACTGCCTCCCAATTGTGCCTACATCTAGTTGGCTTGCATTTTTGTACACCCATAAAATGATGGGGAATTTCCAAAACTGGATTTCCAGAACTCATTTTTCCAGTGTATTCTCTGGATAACCCAACAATGCCCCTTGTGGTCTCTTTCAAAAGGACATAGTCAGTAAAATAAAATTAAAAACAAGCATTTGTTAATGCTGAATGTTTACTTGCTGGTACTGGCATTGGTAGTGCAGGAGTTAGAGAGATGCATAATAGGAATGGCAGTGAAGTATTGAAGTATTGTAACACCAACCCCCACCCTGCAGAGGCTGACTGGTGTTGGGGGTGTGCCTTTGGGTTGTCACCCATAACACTCACGGCATTCCACCTCACCCCACCCTGCAGACACCGACAGATGTCGCAGTGTGCCTTGAGGTCTTTGGCCCTTACGCTCACCCCATTTCAAAAGGAAATAAGCTGAGATAGGTGCAGTATAACAGAATGGGGTGAATGGGCCAAAGGCACACCTCGATGCCTGCCAGTGGCTGCAGGGTGGGGGTGGGGATGGAATGGGTTGAGCATTACAGCCGAAAATCCCAAGTCACCCCAACGCTGCCTGTCAGTCTGTACAGGGTGGGCGTTACGGATGGAAACCCTAATGCCCCGGGTGTTTGTTGGTATTTTTGCTCCAAATTTTCAACATGGCCTTTTTGGGAGCCCACCTCATGAACAGTGGCAATATCATTTCATTACTCAATGCCAAAAGGTGATTTCACACAGCGAGTGTGCCATTCAGTGCCACAGGTGCGAAAACGCATTTCGGGCAGGATGTGAAAAATGAAAGGTGTACTGTTAATGAGGAGGTGTGAAGAAATGACAATGTTGAAACTCTGGAGTGACAATATGAAAAAGTGGTGAAGTTACAAGTGTGCGTAGAAACTGTGCAACACAGGCATTTTTTGAAATGTTTTTACCCAGTAACACACCACTAGACGTGCCACCACAATAGTAGCCACACCATCACAAACAGTTGTCAGACTAACAGACTGGCTTTTGGTTACAATATTGCATTGTGATAAGCCTCTGTACCACACCAAGGTAGCCAGTCCCACAGAGGTACATTCACACACCACTAGCCATGCCACCACACCACTAACCACACCAACAGTTGTCAGTCTAACACACTGGCTTTTAATTACAATATTGCATTGTGACAAGCCTCTGTACCACATCAAGGTAGCCAGTCCCACACAGGTCCATTCACACACCACTAGCCATGCCACCACACCACTAGCCATACCACCAACAGTTGTCAGACTAAAATAACTGTTTTGGACTCTAAATGCCTCCAAATGACGAACTTACAAGCCTGTGGCAGGCTGGCAGCATGAGCAGAACATGGCTTTGTGAACCTACATACACTTAAAATAAATCTAATTCTGGTTTCATATTAAAAAAAAAAATTAACCAGTCTGAGAGCCACAAGTTTGAGCACTGAATTCAAGACTTGGCAACAACAAGGAGATCAGACAGTTCTCAGGTTCAGACCCTGCAGTTTAGACCTTGAACTTGAAGGGTCTAACTATGTGATCGCTTCATTGTTGCCAAGTCTCGAATTCAGTGCTCAGACTTGTAATATGTTATATTCAGATCAGCAAGAAATACACACCTGGATGCCTAGAGATTTTAACTTGCTGTTTAAGTGTTTTGCCCAAGGTAAGGTCACATTCACAATTTGACATACAGTAGGAATATGTAGCAGCTCTCTGAACTTCAGAGAGAGCTAGTACATATTCCTACCCTATGTCAAATTGTGAATGTGACCTTACCTTGGGCAAAACACTTAAAGAGCAAGTTAAAATCTTTAGGCGTCCGAGTGTGTATTTCTTGCAGATCTGATTCTGAACATAACATGATACACAGACACTGCCTGATCATAACAGAAGCAAAATAAAACAGGATTTAGAGATTTCATGCAGACAAAGCAAATAATGAAAATAAATGCAAAACTGAAAAATAACCCAAAATATCCAAGTTGGTGGGTAGCATTTTAGCAAAGGCTAATCTCCAGGATCCATCCATCCAGTAACATTCTCGGACAGTTTTTATCAGAATCATCACAGGCAGAGAAACCATTAGGCAGATATAAACCATTATAATATTCCTAGTTTACCTCCTCCATTTCCCTTCCCCTTTTGTTGCCAGCACCCCAATAATGCCTCTATTCCCTTTTGTCCATATGCAGGACTGGATGACGACTCTAAATGCCTCCAAATGTTGAACTTAGAAGCCTGTGGCAGGCTGGCAGCATGAGGAGAACATGGCTTTGTGAACCCATATGCACTTACCATAAATCTAATTCTGGTTTCATATTTAAAAAAAGAAGTAACCAGTCTGAGAGCCGCAAGTTTGAGCACTGAATTCAAGACTTGGCAACAACGTGGAGATCAGACAGTTCTCGGGTTCAGACCCTGCAGTTCAGATCTTGAACTTGAAGGGTCTGAACCTGAGAACTGTGTCTGATTGCCTCATTGTTACCAAATCTCAAAGTCAGTGCTCAAACTTGTAATATATTGTATTCAGATCAGCAAGAAACACACACTCAGATGCCTAGAGATTTTTACTTGCTCTTTAAGTGTTTTGTCCAAGGAAAGGTCACATTCACAATTTGACATTCAGTAGGAATATGTAGTAGCTGTCTGAACTTCAGAGATAGCTACTACATATACCTACCCTTTGTCAAATTGTGAATGTGACCTTAACTTGGTCGAAACACTTAAAGAGCAAGTCAAGATCTCTAGGCATCCAAATGTGTATTTCTTGCACATCTAAATATAACATAATACACACACTGTAAACTTCAATCAGAATCATGATTCTAAAAATGTAGAAGCCCAAAAAACCAAAACAGTACAAATTTTCACATACCTGGCTGAGTAACCATTAAGCCTTCAGCTCCGCTGCCAGGTTGCACTTGTTGCTCCTTGTCATACAGTCACTGTCTTTAATAGTTCAAAAATCACTCCATCCACGCCCCGCTAGATTCAGATTCAAGCCTGATTCAAGATAGGGCAGGCACTATGATGATCGAGAGACAGTCCAGCAGCCGGTTGCACAAAAGAGTTAAGTCCATGTTTAAGACAGGTTTTTAGTCTTACAAAGGCAAGGCAGGCTTAAAAAATTTAAGTATGTTGCACAAAAATTGTCTTACATTCTACTGGTCTTATTTAGAGA
Organism: Neoceratodus forsteri; assembly: GCA_016271365.2. NCBI lineage: Eukaryota > Metazoa > Chordata > Ceratodontiformes > Ceratodontidae > Neoceratodus > Neoceratodus forsteri. Next base: position 1,777,097,809 of record CM057456.1, on the reverse strand, counting down.
CTTTTATTTAAGCCTCCTATGTACTAGGCTTATTTCTTGCTAGTAGACTTAAGTTTCTGTAGTTAATTATGAGAAAATCAACTTTCTTGTACTGTATTGTAGGAAACCATTAGAAAATATATATATTTAAAACAGAATGTCAAATTTATCTTGGTTCACACTGTGTAAATAATTTAAATTTAATGAGTTGCTCATTAAGCTTTTGAGATGGTGGGTGAAGCCGCCTAGGGGTTTTCCCCACACACTGTCTATACAGCACTCATCTTGACTTACAGGCTGGCGATACTGGCTGGGTTCCCTCCTAGGTTCAATCTGTTGCTTGGGAGATGCCATGCAGATTCGTCCCCTCCCCACCTCCTCCTCGCCATTACAGAAGGGGAAGGGGAATGAAGCCCTTCCCACACTACCACTGACTCACACAATGGTGGGTCATGGGGAGGGGAGCAGATTACATGGGCATTTGGGATATGGCCCTGGCCACTACTTTACGATGTATCCCATTACTCCAACATGCCATCTCACCTCATCGACTTTACAGAGTCCCATAGACGTGGTTATTATGGGTCCCAGCACAATCATCCACTTGGGACTCCCTCTGGATTCCCTCCTCTCAGGCAAGGGGGTCATGATTTTAAAGTGCAAATGGATTCTCTGGGGAGGTGGGTTATGGAAGTGGTCAGTCACTTAGGTGGGACAGTAGTGGTGGTAAATGTACATGCTCCAAATGCCGATTAGACAGACTTATCCCTTCACCCTTGTCAGGCCATAGCAGACGTCAGTTAGGACTCCTGTACCCTGATTATGATCAGGTGTGATATCAGGTTCATGGTGTCCACAGACAACCACCCCAGAGACAGGGTTCCATATTAGCTGATGATATCTGCATAAAGGCTATTGGATGTCTGGCTACAAAGGAACACAACAGGCTACAATTACACCTTTTAATCTCCACAGCATAACGTATACAGTCATAATGATTTCTGGCTCACTGATGCTGCTGTGTAGAGCAGGGGTAGGGAACACAGGATTGACTCAGTACTTATTTCAAAACATGCTCCAGTCTTCACTGAATACTTGCTGGCTAGCACTGGCTGTACTCTCACCAAGATGAAGGTGCAGTTCTCTTCTCCTCTGGGACCTCATATTCAAGGTGTGGGTAACCAGGGAGGCAGAGCTCTACTTCAGCACCAATTCTTCCCCTTGGTATTCCAGACTCCTTTAGTGGCACTGTTAGGCGTCCACTCACACTCAAACCTGCCAGTTGCAGACTGGATGGGCCTTGCGGTCATTATCTGCTGTCAACTTCTATGTTTCTATGTTTCTATCAGTTTATTCATTATTGATGGTCAATCTTCCTCCTAGTTATATTATGATGTGGTGGTGGTGGTCAGTGACTGCAGCCAGTGCTTGTCAGTGGTCATCACATCATGTGATTTGATCATCATGGACAGTCATCGGCTATGGGAGCCCCTGAGACAAGTGCTGTGGGTGATACTGAGTGCGCTAACTACAGTGACTCACTTGGACTTGAGACTTATCCTTGAGTTTATCACCAGACTGGAAGTGTATGGACCCCAGCCAGTAGCCTAGCCTCCAAGGATTGCATTGAGCTCCTGGCTGAAGGATCATGAAGAAAATATTTTATATTCCTTTTTTTTTTTGCCATTATGTTTTTTTATCCCCCTCAGTTCAGAAAGGCAGCTCTTCTGCCCCATTCCCATTTCCCATGATGGGCTACTGCATCCCCAGGTTTCAGTGGCTTGAATCCCCCATGGATTCTCCTCACAGCAGGGGCCAGAGGAGGAGGGCCATCCCCCACAAATGGAGCACAATCCAGATGTGCCTCAGGGACCGAGTGGCAGTGTGGACCAGAAAAAGTGGACAGGACTTCAGTAAACTCACCTGACTGCCATTTTTCCATTTTTCTTCTCCATGCTCCCCCACCCTTCCCCTGCTATAGAAGCATGCCACTGCATGTGCGTGGAAGTGCACACACGCTGTGGAATCATGGCCCTAAGCCTCTTGGAGCCTACACTTCCAGCTGGGCCTCCACCCGTGGCAAAGGCTGAAACAGGTTTGCCATACCTCCCAGGAGGGGATAGTGATTCCTGGAATGCTCAATCCTTCCTGCACCCCAGTGGATCACCGGCAACCTGACATCATACTTGAGTCCCAATCACTGACATGGCAACACTTGAGATGCAAGTGCCTCCGTATTCCGCACCACTGGTGTGGCCAAAATGTTTTATATTCTAATAAAACATTGGAATGCATGCCATATACTCAAGTTTAAATGCCAAGGACTGCAAGGTGATGAATTTAGGAAAAGGAACCCACATATGGAATATTGGATGGGGGGGTTGGTTGGCCACTACAGTTCAGTAGAATGATCTGGGAGTCAGCATCAGTAACTCCTTTAAGCAAAGGAACTAGTACAATAACGGCTACAGTAAGGCATCAAGGGTGGTGGGGTGCATTGGGAAGGGCTTTTATACTATGAAAGGGGAAGTGATACCGCCCATATAGAGCTGGACACTACATATGTTTTATTTTATAATACTTATTAAATTTCAGTGTTTGGACATTAAAAGAACCAATTAGTTCAACAGGAAATATTCATCATACTGTTTGTCATGCCTACATAATAAGAAATCATTTCATTCTGTCTCTGTGTCTGGTGCATTTCTTTATTTAGCTCTTTCAGTACCACATACTGTACATATCAGCATGGCCTCCTGTGGAGGCAGGGAGTAGAATGGATGACCCACGGCCTTTCAAATTTTTCATCCTGTCACCTTAACTCATACTGTATGTAAGTCTCTCCATGGGTAAGACTCAAAACCAGGATGTACCACATTTCAAAAGTGGGCTGCTGTTGAGAGAATGGTGAGAACATTCACGGAAAAATAAGGAGGCAAAGAGGGCAATTAGGCAGGCTAAAGCAGGCACATAGCTGTGTACTGCAGAGGTGGTCAAGATCACAGAAAAGCTTACTAAGGTCGAAAGCAGTTCTGCAGTATTGGAGGGTAACGGACATAGGTCCACTCCATAAGGGGTTGGACAAGGAACAAGCAGAGAACTACAGAACAGGACAGAATGAAGGGTACAGTGGTTGCCTAGGGCAGCAGAAACTGGGAGGAAAATGGGTAGGGCTAGGACCCTGGAGGGACAGTATGTCCCATGGTGATAGTGGAGGACTACAGACCCACTTGCACTCTTTTTTTGGTAACTTCATTAGGTAGTGTAGGTAATATGTTGAAGGTCTCTTACCTGGGTACTACTAGGGAGCAAGAGATTGGAGTCTTGAAGGGATGACTTCCATCGAACATGTGAAATAAAATATAGGAAAGTGGTCACAAAGGATCCTTAGTTCTTAGGGAGTAAATAGGAAGAATATAACAGGTTAAACAGAGTAATATTTATCTGATGGTAAAGAGTCAGCATCCTGTCAGACCTGTTAAAATAATGAGAAAAACAGGTTAATACTGAGAAAATATAGCTGTGAGAGCAGAGATACAAAAGGGGTATATGACAGCATAAAATAAAGAAAAAGGGACTGTTGTATAAAACGTTACAGATAAGACAAGGTAGTAAGATAGCAATATATAAAAATAAAATAGTAAACAGATAGGAAAATAGCACAAAAAATGTTGTGGAGGGAGGGGCTCTGCAGAAACCATTTATTGCCCCTAGATGCCTAGTTGACAGTAATTAAATGTAGTGGCCTGGGTAGTCTAGTGAGGACTCTTTTGAGCTAGTGGCCCAGCATAAATAAAATAATTTAGCATTGGTGGTCCAGGGTGCTACAGGTATGATGACCTGAAATCATCCAAGCAGATCTCTAAAGCAGTAGGTAAGGCTAGGGGGGGTGTTAGGGTGTATTAGTAGGGGTATCACAAGTCGTAAGAGGGAGGTAATAATCCCTCTTTACAAGACACTGGTTAGGCCCCATCTGGAGTACTGCGTGCAGTATTGGAGGCTACACCTTCACAAGGACATTAGCCAAACTGAGGCAGTCCAGAGAAGAGCAACCAAAATGGTGCAGGGACTGCATCAGAAGACATATGAGGACAGATTAACAGAGCTCAAAATGTATACCCTTGAGCAAAGGAGGGAGAGAGGTGATATGATCGAGGCATTCAAACACCTTAAGAGGCATTAACAAGGTGAAAGAGTCTAACATGTTTAAATATATGAAAATAGCAGGACAAGAGGCACAGCATGAGATTAGAGGGCGATTAAGGGGAATGTGAGGAATTCTTTTTCACAGAAAGGGTGGTGGATGCATGGAATGGCTTACCACAAGAAGTGGTGGCTATGAATACAGTGCAGGGCTTCAAACAGGCATGGGATAGGCATAAGGGAGCAATACAAATGAGTATGAATAGATAGGCCACTGACAGAGCAAAGGCCGATGGCACATTTATAAGGTAGAAAAAGAAATGGGCAGACTGGATGGGCCTTGCGGTCCTTATCTGCCGTCAACTTCTATGTTTCTATGTATCCCATGTGGGGCCAGTAAATTAAATACATAATATCCCGTTGGGCTAGTTTCCCTGGTGACCCAATATCCAAAAGTATTTATTTAATTATTTGGTAGCCAGGTAAGGCCCACTAGGCACAAGTGCCTGTTTTCATGGGTTACCCAGAAGCACTGGAGAGGTTAAGTGACATGCTCAGAATCACACAGTATGCAAGTGGAAGTTTGGGAATCAAACCCAGGTCAGCCTGTTGAATGTATCAGGCTCATTCGCAGCTTGTTACTCTAACCTCTAAACTGTACTGCCAGCCCAAATGTGTTAACAATTCTTTCCCTGGGATCTAGTGGGGGTCTCTGGGCCCCGATATTTTGACAACAGGCATGGCAGTGGGATGATGCACTGGAGCTGCTGCATGTGGGCTTGTGCTCATTTTTATTTTTCATGGAACACGAGTGCAACCGCGTTCCATGATCTTTTCACTGTGGCACAACAGTGTTCTGCTTGGCAAGAAAATCCAGGCAGAACAATGTTCCTCTGCACACTTTAATACAGTAAAGGCACATGAGGCTGTCCTGCCAGTGCAACAACAAGTGCATCCACTTACGGCACTGACGACCCATGTTCAAGAGCAAGCGGGGCATCAGAGGGTTGGCTGTGGGGAGGTAGGATGAGCATCCGAAAGACTGCTCTCCTCCTCTGGAAGGGTTGTGGTTTCCCTGGCTATTAACAACATCCACCAAGGGGTGGGTGTGCAACAGCAGGAGCCACTTCAGGAAGGGGAGGAGGAGGTAAAGGCTGATGTCTGTGACTTGGGTGTGGGAGTGTGCCCATTTTGCACTGGATGTCACTGCACGTCCGCGCCTCTGAGGGGCACCAGAACAGTGGAAACACCCCATTGGCTGGGAGTAAGACATCACTCCTCCACCCCCACATCCATCACTGGATCTTACCCTCCTGTGTCCAGACTCCCTTTGTCTTTCACCTCTGCCTGTAGGGCAACTGGATTGAACATGAAGGCTGTAGAGCTGAAGGTAATGACTGGGGGTTTACATGCAGGTGAGTCGCAGGTGGGTCAGAGGACTGGAACCACAGGCTGTGAGGGTCTCAGATAGGAAGGGATAATGTGAGGTAAAGACTGATAGGGCCCTAACCAATGGTAGAGGGGGCATCAGCAGTGGGAGGATTTAAACATGCATGGGATAGGCATAAGGAAACCCTAGAGGTGAAAAGAGGAGGTTAAAGTCGATGACCAGATAGGAACATTGGCAATTAAGGTAGGAAAACTGGGCAGACTGCATGGGCCTGGCGGTCCTTATCTGCCAACAATCTCTAGGTTTTTTATGTTTCGGCTAAATGTTGACATTATCACATGCACCACTGTCCGGCCTCCATCTACCTACAAACTCTTGGCTATCAAAAAAATGCTAAGGAGTGCGACACACACACACAAATATCCTTGAAAAGAAACAGCCATTGCCCACAGTACTGCCCAGCATCCAAGACAGTGGCTGTTCAAGTATAAGACATATGTCATCGTGTGTACATCTTACACCAAAAACACACACAGGAACCTTCCATGGCAGCTATTGACAACACTCTCCCCCACACTCCATCACAGCTGGAGAACTATTGGCTATTTTGAAAGCATTGCAGGCTGTGCATCCTAAAGGCTACCAGATTTCTAGAAGGGCTCAAAGGGGGCACATTAAAGCCAGGGCTGTGGGGGCTGCTAGGCCTCCAGAAGCTATGTGGGTTTAGATGCTCTGTGGTGAGTTTGGGGGCTTTTACTGAAGGTAAAACACACTTTTGTTGCATCTTCCCCACCCCTGACTCTAGGGAACAAATTATGTTTTCCCCTGGAGTCAGGGATGTGTGTGGGAGACTCTGGTTAGCCTTAGGCAACTGGCTTACTGACAATGCCCTCCACCCACCCCCTAGGCATTATTATAATGTATAGTGAAATATTGTTATATGAATCGCAATGCATCTCGGACCTTTTCTTCTTAGAAGAACAATGGCAACCAAACTTTTGTTGCAGTTTGGCAGGGGAGCAAAAAAAAAGTCTCACTCAGTGGTGGCAGTCAGAAGTGGTAACTTTGCTGGCTTTGCCTTGGCTTCCAGGATGCAGCAGCATAAACTGCATCTTTGGGAGTACCCCTAACTGCACCATATTATTTATTGTTTGATAAATCTAAGGCAGTAACCTGTAATGTTGGGGTTTTATTTATTTTTTCTGTGGTATAGTGGATTCTACAATGGATTTTTAACTGACTTATGAATTTTTTAGGAGATCGGATCAGTAAAGGTGTTTTTTTTTTTTTTGGTTTTCATTGCTCTTCTAAAATCCGAAATAGACAAAATCCCGATTTTTTGAAATGCTTCAGAACACCAGGACAGCCCTTTTAATACCGGAACTGTCTCGGTGAAACCGGGATGTTTGGTAGCTTTATTAAGCATATCACACACGCACATGTGCACAAACACACACACACACACTCTCATCAGTAACAACTGTGGAGCAAAGCATACATCCTCACCTATCAGCTAGATGACTTTCATGCATTAAAAAAACTGATGTAGTTTAAGCCTGATCCAGTGACATGGAGGACTGAGATACTATGCGCCTTACCTCCCACTATGCTGGCAACCAGAGTTTGGGAACAAGCTTGGGTTGCCGGGTGTCAGTTGGTTGGGGGAGGGGAATGAAGAGGACTGAGCATCCATCAGATAGCTCTCCTCTACTGAGATGGGGATGCATGCTGACTCTGCACTTGGCTACAGTGAGTCACTGAGTGGGATGAGGACTGCCCATCCTCTTCCTAGCCCTGCAACAGGGGACAATCTATAAGGCACTTCGGGTTTAGTGAATCCAGGGAGGGTGAGTACCAGGAAGGGAAGGGGAGACATGGATGAAAGCATTGAATGCCAAGCCAAAAGACTTTAAGGTTAGGGAAAAAAAGATACTGCAATATGTATCACCTTAAAATACACACACACACACACACACACACACACACACACACACACACAGTAAAGAGCAACTGCATAGTTACAGACTCCTACCAAGTATAGGCAATATGTAGAGGGTCTCTTACCTGAGTAATATGGAGCCAGTGGTAGGAGTCTTGAAGTCTTGAATAGACAGTGTCTGTCAGACCTGTAAAATAAAGTATAGGAAAGATGTTACAAAGGACTCATAGTTCTTAGAGAGTAAATTGGAAGGACAGGACAGGTTAGATCTACAGCAGCAATACTTATCTATCTGATGGGGAAGGAGTCAGTATCCTGTCAGACCTGTTAAAGTAAAGAGGAACATAGGTTTAACATGCATAAAATACAGTAAAGAGAGCACAGACAGAACATTGAGAGATTCGAATGTGATAAATGACAGCAAAAAAAGGAGTGTCAGATAAAAAGTTAGGGCAAAAAATGTGGAGTAGCAAGAAAGCATCTATTTCCAGGGTATTACCTTTACAGCTGTGAGTTCCATTTCACTTGTTCTGGTAAATCAATGCAAAGGACCGTGCAGCTTTGATTTGCTGTATTCTAGTATCACAAATTCTAAGGACCCCTATGTGGGTCAGATACGATTGCATAATCCACATGGTTCCTTCTTTTTAAATACTAACATACTAAAATGCCAGCAGAATAGACCTAACGGTCTTTCGTGTCTGCTCGTTTGGCCAGCCCCCACCCTGGGAGCTGACCACTGCCCAGCTACGCCTTCCCAGTTCCGGATATTCTCTCTTCACTGGTTTTGCTTCCAGAACCCTTCACCTGTACCTGTCCCACCCCCTCTTGAACCTCTCCACCGTTTCTGCCTCCACCAGCTCCCTGGGCAGTGCATTCCATGGCTCCACCACCCTCTCAGTGAAGTAGCACCTCCTCCTTTCTCCCCTGAATCTCCCCCTCCAGCTTCAGCCCATGCCCTCTAGTTGACCCCCCCTTCCTTCGGAGCACCCTGACTGCTCTGCCCCTATTTACCCCCTTCATGTACCTGAAGACCTCTATCATGTCCCTCCGGTCCCGTCTCTCTTCCAATGTGTACATATTTAGCTCTTTGAGCCTCTCCCCATAGGTCCTATCCCCCAAACCCCAAATCATTTTGATTGCCCTCCTCTGGACCCTCTCCAGGAGTTCAATGTCCCTCTTTAAATGTGGCCTCCAAAACTGCACGCAGTACTCGAGGTGCAGCCTCACCAAGCAGTTAAACAGTGGGAATATCACTTCCCTCCTTCTGAAGGTGATCCCCCTAGCAATGCATCCAAGCATTCTGTTGGCCTTTGCTGCTGCCCTCCTACAAGTCTCTGAGTTGTTCATCTTGACATCCACCACCACCCCCAGGTCCCTCTCAGCCATCGAGACTTGTAGCATCCCCCCCCCCCAGAGTGTACACTTGGCCCGGGTTTCTGGCTCTCAGGTGCAGTACCTTGCATTTTTCTGCATTGAACCTCAGCTTCCGCTCTCTAGACCACCTTTCCAGAGCCTCCAGGTCCCCCTGTAGGGCCACCCTCCCCTCCTCCCTATCCACCACCGCCTCCAGTTTTGAGTCATCCGCAAAGAGACTCATCTCACTCCTGATACCCTTCCTTATATCAGAGACATATGCGTTGAACAGAAGGGGCCCAAGGACCGATCCCTGAGGGACTCCACTAATGACCCTCCTTGGGGATGAGACTATCCTTCCAACTACGACCCTCTGGGTCCGGTTCTGGAGCCAATTTTCTATCCATCTGATCATCTGGTTCCCCACCCTCATTTCTCCCAGATTATCCAACAGGCCCCCGTGAGGAACAGAGTCAAACACCTTGCTGAAGTCAAGAAAGAGGACGTCCACTGGTCTTCCCAGGTCCAAGGCACTCGTCAACCAGTCATAGAACTCCACAAGGTTTGTCTGACACGATTTCCCCGGGATGAATCCATGCTGTCTATCGTCCAGACACCCCAACTTTTCCAGGTTCCCCCCTAGTCTCTCCTTGACAATGCCCTCCATCACCTTGCCCACCACCGATGTCAGGCTGACGGGCCTGTAGTTCCCTGCCACCTCCCTGATCCCCTCTTGTGGATAGGCACTATATGCGCCACCTTCCAGTCCTGGGGCACCCACCCTGTCCTCAGAGAGATGCTGAAGAGCTCCACCAGGGGTTTTTCCAGGACATCCGCCAGTTCCTTCAGCACTCTGGGACGTAATTTATCCAGCCCTGGTGCTTTCTTCATCTTAAGGGACCCGAGGGCTTCCCTCACTCTCTCTGCCGTGATTTCCACCTCCGCTACCTTGTCCCCCTGCTTTGCCTTCCCCGCACCTGCCAGTGATGCCAGCCCCCACACCCACCAATCTGTAAGGGTCCCTCCCTCCTCAGTTTCACCATCTCCTCCCATGTATGATGCAGGCCCCCCCATTTTCCTTGGTGAAAACTGAGGTGAAGTACTCATTTAGTACCTCAGTCTGCTCCCTGGGTCTTGTGCCCATCCCTCCCCTGTTTTAATCCTGCTAATCTGCCCCTTCACCCTTCGTTTTTCCCCAATGTATCTAAAGAACCCTTGTTCCCTCTCCTAATTTCCTGGCCAGGTTCTGCTCCTTCCTTGCCTTAGCTGCCCTCACCACCTAGTGGCCCTTCTGGCCATCAGCTCGTACTCCCCTCGGTACCTTTCACTCCTTGAGCACTTGGATTGCCTTTAGGCCGCCTTCTTTCCCCATACCACCTCCTGAACCTCCCTGGTCCACCAGCAGGGTTTTCAGGCCCTACCACATTTTCGTCTTACTCTTGTGCAGGTGCTGGTAGCATCCTGCACCCGCCTCCTGATGATTTCCCACCTGCTGTCAGCGTCCATGTCTGGCCCAATCCCATCCAAGTGCTCCTTAAGGATCCTTTCCATTTCCTTGAAATCCGCCCCCCTGAAGTCAGTTACCTCCATCTTTGTGCAGCCTTCTACCCCTCCTAGGTTCAGGCAGAACCAGACCGTGGCATGGTCGCTCCCCGCCAATAGGTCCCTTACCTCCAGGCCCCCAATCTGGTCACTGTCTGCCAGGACCATATCCAGTATCCGCTCCTCCCTGGTCGGTTTCCCCACCTGCTGAGTTAGGAATGCATCCTGAAAGACATCCAACAACCTCTGTTCCCTGGCCCCCGAGGATGTCATAGTCTCCCAGTCTGTTCCTGGCATGTTTAAGTCCCCCAACACCACCACCCTTCCCCTTCCCAATCTGCAGTGTCTCCCAACATCTGCCACCAGACTCTCTTCCAGCTTCTCTGCCAGCACAAGGGGTCTATACACCACTCCTATTTTCCTCTCTTGCCCCCCCTTATTATCAAGGTATTAAATCACCTCCTGATTCCCTCCACTCCTCCCTCCTCCTATGGCAATGCAGTTTTTGACTATTATTGCTACCCCTCCTCCCCTTCCCTCCCCCCTGTCCTTCCTGAACATGGTGTAACCCTCCAGGTTCAAGTCCCAGTTGTGCCCTGCGGTGGCGCAGGTCTCAGTGACCGCTGCCACAGCCACCTCTCCCTCAGTTAGCATCGTCTGGAGCTCAGGCATTTTATTGCCCAAGCTCCTGGCATTTAGCAGGACTACCTTCCACCCTTTCCCTATACTTGCATTTCCCCTGCTCATGTTCCTGTGGGGATTCTGTCTTCCCCTGGTCTGCACCTTACCAGTTGGCCTTTTCCTGCATTCTTGCAGCTCCCAAGGGGGTGGAGACAGAGTCCTTCCTTTATCGGACCGCTTCAACAGCCTTTTCTCCCATCCCTCCCCCCTTCACAAAATGTTCCATACTGTATGTTAATACCATCACTGAGACCACTTCTACAGTAGTAAAAGTGATCTCAAGTGCATTCTTAGAGCAGGACAACTGCAAACCAAAGGCAAGCAATTCTGATACCCTAAAAATGAGATAGCACTCTTACAACCATTAGAGTAGTCCCGGCTTTGGTATTAATATATTTTTTTTGCTAAAAACCTTACCTGAAAATGCCCATTTCCAGGGCATCTGTGTGTTGGACACTTATCTCAAAATAAGAGTGTCTCACGCACAAAGGACAGGAGTGCTCCAACTGGACAGGAGCACTCCCTTGATATATAATATAAACCAAAGAATAAAGCAGAGTTAAAAAAAAAAAATCAGTGCAGAGGTCAATAGCAATGCCCCATCTCTACTGGCAACACACTGGGGGAAAATATTATGTCCCACTATATACATTGAGCAGATTGTTATTACTGTACTTCACTGGTGCAAATATGTGCACCAACACAATTACTGTACTTACAAATTGGGATTTGTGATGGGTTAAGCCTATGCACCTTTCTGCTCCCCTACATTTACCTGGAGAGAAATATCCCTTTTCATTAACCCTAGCCACATGAAATGTGAAACTGTTCTTAAACCATCCTCAATATTGTGTCCTCGTAGTCAAAAGCTGTGTTTTCTGAGCATGCTGTCATTTCATACCAGTACATACTGCAGGCTGCTGTCACTCAGTAACTTACTCAAGGGTCACACACTGAGCAAACAAGGCATGGAAAGTGCTAAACATGATGCTATCCTGCTTTTTTATTGACTAAAATCTATCCTGGGGCTGCTACTGCTAGCACGAGTGGACTATGATAGAAGTGAAAATGCCAGGCAATGCTTTCCACTCCCAGCCCATATGGAGCTCAGGTTGTGGCCTGCTCCATGCGGTGGGGGGACAGGAGCTCATTGGGAGAAGGAAGGCAGTATAGGTGTGGGTTGGACTGGGCAGCAAAGGGCCCACCTAGAAATTGGGCCGGGGGGGGCCTTGGTACCAACTACGGTATGCCCTAGTGTACAAACTGTAGCCCAGATTTTACAGACGCTGTAGCCCAAATTGACAGACACTGGTACGCCCTGACATACTGTAGCCCAAATATTCAACTACAAGATATCAGCATGTATTCCATTACTGCTACAGTTATAGACTGTTTCAGAGGCTTTTGTCCCATTGATATGAGGTGAACTCTCAGCTACCCCATAGAAATGCAGCTAGCTATGAGCTTGGCTCCCTAACCTGCAGCAATACTGTGGGAAAGCATGGTACTGATATTAATGGTTTTATTAACTTACTAAAAGTTATCCAGTGACCCTGTCTGCCAATATTACATTGAGTCAGAACCTCACTGTCTCGCTGTATGGCTGCAGGTGAGCCAAGAGTTCCCCTTTCAAACAAAATCAATGGGTAAGCTCAATGCCCAGGCAAGGCACCTCTGGAGGTCGAGGCCCTCAGCTTTCCCTACACTTTCCCTGTCTGAACAGTCTGTGATATAACAGGGTTTGAACAGAAAAGAGTGCATTGCAGGGACCCTGTTAGTCAAGCGGTCACTTTGACTGTTTGAAACTGTAACTTTAAATAGTACTACAACCTTCAGAAATATCGACCCTATTAAAGGCAATGGAGCGCACACATGCAGCCTTTGTTTTATGACATCACAGAACATGGCTGCCTGTGCCTGTGTGGGGGCATGGTGACAGTATCAGGAAGCAGCTTCATTTGTAGCAGGGTAAAAATTATGAGGGATATACAAGGCTGAAATAAATGGGCTGCTGGATACCCACCAACTCTGGAGTAGGTGAGGTATCACATTTTGGGTTGGGGGGCATGTTCCGGAGTATGCACCTGCTCTTTATAGAGCTACTGATGCCTCAAAGAAAGCTTAGGTACAATTCTGCCTACATTCCATTTAATTCTAAGGAAATTTGCATGAATGTATGATCTTTATCCCTTAGAATTAGACCCCCACTGAAGACTTGTGAGAGTCGAGGTGCTAGGGGTTGCTACAACCAGGAAGTTTGTAGACTGTGCTTATGCTGTATTATACTGGAAGTATTGAGTAAAGAAGAATTTTATAATTACATGCTGGTCAAGTGAATTCCTTTGAGCGAGCCACTACCTTGGTTTTTGGATGTTTTATTCTGCGGAGGCAAGCCACCTCTTATAGTTGTGCAGCACGGATTGGAGTGAGCTGTTCGTGGGGCCTACTGTTGGAACTCTATGACTTCAGGTAGGGAGAAAGCAGCAGGAACAGATGAACTCTTGAGGAGCAAAGATCCCTTTTTCGTACAGATGACCTCAGTAATAAATAATGGGGAGGAGAAATATAGCACTGACTGGAAATACAAGCTGGACTGTGTCTAAATATTAAGTTTTGTTAAAGTTCTCCTGAGCGGGTCACCAGCTCTTTAAATGTACAGCCTAGCCTCTCAGACAACAAGCAGCACAGAACTTTCAGCTGCAAAGGCAAAAGAGTAGGGCGCCAACTTTCAAGGGCTTGGAAAGGAGAGAGGATCAGAGCAGTTAAACAAATCGGTACTCACAGGGAGCAGCAGTTGGTCGGCACCTTGCATCTCATTTATGAAAGAACACGCCAAAGTGCAGAGCTGCTCTCTAAGTATATCAAAAAACTCCCTTTATCTGATGAATCAAACATACTTTATTATCACAGGAAAAATTCAATACCAATCCCTGTGACTCATTCAGATATTGGGCAAGGGTAATGGCATTTTAGCATGCAGCAGCAGACACATTCCTTCTTCCCACATTATAATAAGCTATCTGTATAATCTCCAATGCTAACTCAGAGGCCAGATATATATACACCACAAGCATTCAGTGATGCAAGGGCAGTAATAAAGTAGTGGGCCAGCACATTTCAAATAAGATGATAACCAAATAATACCATGGGTGTCAGCTTTAATGGTAAATCTACGTACAGTACACTAGGCAGTTAAAAGCTGGCATGTCCCCACCATACCTCTCAACCTCCTGCCTCATAAATCAGGGACAAGGCTTAAAAACATCAGGGACAAAGGACCAAAATCAGGGCCACATCTTCAAACTTGATGATATCCACTCAGGAAGCTGGTAGATTATGGGGTTTAGTGCAAAATGCATTTTCTAAGAATGAACACCTCTTTAACTTTAATATTTGACATTATTTTGTGCTTCCAACTCCCACTGTTTGGTCATGGAAACACAATTTTTAGGAGGGACAGAGTAAAATTTTGAGGCAAAATCAGGGACGTCCCTGAAAATCAGGGACAGTTGAGAGGTATGGTCCCCACACACTGCTTCTAACAGGGACTAAAGCAGTGTTAGTTGCAGAAGGAAGGCTGCTAACTTGAGATCTGCCAAGTCCTGCACAACCAGCAGTAAAGATGGAGACTATAAGAAATTAGAAAATAAACCAAAGTGCCCCTGCACATCCAAGCATGCCAGCTAGTGCTGCCGTGGTAGTGCCTGTGCAACAGTTTTGATGTGCAATTGATTCATCCTCGGAGTATAAAGTGTCATGGTGAAGCTTTAAAAGTCATCTCTCAGAGATGGCAATACAATGAACAGTGACTGCATAAAAAGACTTGTAATAATACAGTGCATATAATACATTTCATAAATATTGTGCAAAAGTGCAGATCGCTGTGCAAAAAAGCAGAATTGCTCAAAAAGCATAAGGCAAACAATCAATGTACATAATCAGGGGGAAATGGGGTGGTGTATGGAGAGGTAGGATAGATACGGGTAAAGGGACAGGAACAAACAGAAACATAGAAACATAGACTTCAATGGCAGATAAGGACCGCTTGGCCCAGTCTGCCCATTGCCCTACCTATTGGATAAGCTGTAGATCCTAGTTAACCAACAGCCTACTTCCTCCTACCCCCCACTGTAATTGCTTTATGTCTGTCCCATGCATTCTTGAATTCCCCCACTGTTTTTGACCCCACAACTTCCTCAGGAAGGCCGTTCCATGCATTCACCACCCTCCCTGTGAAAAAATACTTCCTCACATTGACCCTGAGACATTCCCCCTCTGTCTCCAAACTGTGTCCCCTTGTTCTTGCACATCTCTTTTTCTGAAAGATGATACCCTCTTGAACTTTGTTGATTCTCTTGAGGCACTTGAAAGTTTCTATCATGTCCCCCCTCTCCCTCCTTTCCTCGAGGGTATACATATTAAGGTTCTTTAGTCTCTCTTCACATGGTTTCTGGTGCAGACACTGCACCATTTTAGTTGCCCTCCTCTGGACTGCTTCCATCCTGTCTATGTCTTTGCAGATACGGGGTCTCCAGAACTGCACACAGTACTCCAGATGAGGTCTCATTAACTGTATGTACAGAGGACAACAACTTCCTGTTTTCTACTGGTGATGCCTCTCCTATGCATCTCAGAATCCTCCCCGCCCTCCTTACTGCCTTCTCACATTGCCTGCCTACCTTTAGATCATCTGATATGACTACCCTCAGGTCCCTTTCCATTTCCATTGTTGTTAGTATCACCCCCCCCCCTACTGTGTACTCTTCCCTGGGATTTTGTTTCCCAGGTGCATTACTTTGCACTGACTCTAAGCTGCCATACTCTTGACCATTCCTGCAACCTTGCCAAGTCCCTCATCCTTTCCATCCCTGCTTGTGTATCAATGCTGTTGCAGATCTTTGTGTCATGTGCAGGCATACTTTCCTTCCAGTCCCTCTGCAATGTCACTTAAAAACATTAAAGAGGACCGGCCCAAATACTGAACTCTGCAGTATTCTGTTAGTAACCCCCCTTTCTTTGTAGTGGACTCCATTTACTATTACCCTCTGCATCCTGTTGTCCAGCCAATTTTTAACCCAGGCTATCACCCTGGGACCCACTCCCAGGCTGGCTAACTTGTTTATTAATTTTGTGTGGGACGGTGTCAAATGCCTTGCTAAAGTCTAGGTAGGCCATGTCCACAGCAGTCAATTGGAAAAATACCTGAGGCAAACTGCAAAGGAGCAGGATCACTCAGTAATACAGTGCATATAATGACATTTCATAAGTAGTGTGCCAGAAAGTGCAGATGAAACTGCAAAGGAGCAGAATCACTCAGGCAACCAATTCATCTACATAATCAGGGGGAAATGGGGGTGTGTAGAGGGGAAGGATGGATTAGGGAAAAGGGACAGAAGCAAACATCATAAGACAGCACAAGTGTTATACGTAACAGCAATCAATTGGATAAATACCTGAGACAGAGAGACAAGTATTTAATGTAGAAATCTGCCAATCCAACCTAATACCCCTAGACCTGGCAGGCCAGGCCAGGACATCTCAAAAGAGCTCACCTGGCTGCTATTCAGCACCATATGTATTTCTCAATTGGTGAAAAGTTTTTAATAAGCAAATAAAAATACACCAACCAACAAGGCAAGTTGGAGCAGTGGAGTGGTCGCCAGATGGTAGAGGCTGACTCCTGTGCTACAGCCATGTCATGGTCCATGCCACCACTGAGCACAGGCACTGCCCCCGGCCCCCTCCCCCACCTCATTGTTCCATTTGGACCATATCCACCACCCAGCCTGACCCTGGCACAGAATGAACTCAGTGCTCACCAAGACCCTGAAATAAACAACTTTTTCAATTCCTGAAGGTGCAATTTTTAAAAGCAGACAAGGGGCAACATCAATGCTTCAAGGCCGCTGGCTTAGAGATGGTGGACTGAAGTGGAGGTCTGGACAGTTGCGGTGAGGTCGCCACTCACTAGATACTACTACCTACTTACTAGTAGCCATAGAAAGCCCTACGCTAGCCACTGGACTTGCATGCCATGGCTACCATGTGGTCCACGCCATAACTGGAAGGGACTCAGGGATGGACACCCCCCCGCCCGCACTTCAATTTATTTCCACCACTGCCATCCGACCACCCTGCCTGGACCCAGGACAGAAAAACCCGGTCACCAAACAAATGGCCTATATTCCTAAGGATGTCGGAGGCAAGTCGCAGATGAGATGCAATGGATGGATGCTGAATGCATGCCTGACTCACAGGGATGCCATACGCCATGTGGTCCATGCCCTCCCATCCCATGAATATGTCCAGATCAGGCGGAAGACCACATTTTTTTCAACTTGTAAGGCATGGCCACATCATCACAACAAGAAATTCAACATTGGAGTAATAGTTTTAATCATTATCATGGCACTGCCACAACACGGCGGCCCAGACTCTGAATCCAATCCATTACTAGGCCACCACCTCCGGTCCGACAACTGGTGACTGCTCCTCCTCCCCCCTGTCCCACTCCCAGCAGACCCATAACCCATTCTCCTTTACCACATCATGCAACTGCTGCACTCACTGCACCCAGAATAAAAACTCACCACCCTTGGACTTGGCTTCTGGACTGATGGTGGTCCTTCCGTTGATCCAGTCTCCTTCTGTTCATTTCCCCTTCCTTCTAATCATCACAGCATCCATCCAGGGCTCCAAGCTCGATCACTTGGCAGTGGAGAAAGAATGAGACCAATCCTGGATCACTTGGGCCTTTCTGAAGTGCCCACGCACTGGCGTGCCGTGTCACATCACAGCCTAGTTCTGAGCACGGCATGGTGATGTGACATGGCTGATGGCATTTATTGTTTGCCAATCCAGGAAGTAATTACAGTCAATAGCAGCTCTGCCTCTCCAATTCTGTGCCCTGCCCCCCTCCCCAACACGCCGCAACCTAACCAGTCATTTTTTGGAGTTTTCCAGTCAGTACGGTCCTCTTATATTACCATAGCAACTCACAGTCAGACAATGAAACTTACTAGCACTCACTTGACTTGATTGACTAACTACCCCATCCCTCCTGCCCACATCAATTCAGAATGAGTACGCCGGACAAAGGGCCCTAGCCCCCACAGAAACTACTGCAGCTGGCTCAGCTGTTAACTGGGGGTAATATTGTTATTAGTGATGGTGTGACTTGAATTCAGAATGTGTGTCCCCCTCCACAGCAGTTGTGTATGCAAGTGTGTACGGCTGAGGGGGGCCCACCTGGACATTTCTGGGTATCCGACCAGGCCAGTCAGACCCTCTCTCCGTATACCCGAGCCACTGCTCTGGTGGCAAATGTAAGTGCCCTAAGGGCTTGTGAAGAGGAGATGCTGCATCTGGGAGACTGCCATATAGTGAGCTGCACAGCGCCCAGTCAGAAATGGATGGCAGCAAGAATGGTCAGACAGTGGAGCCACACCGCGGCTTCTACTTAAATAGTTCCAAGATGTCTTTTTATTTAGATCCTGGGGCAGGTGCCAACAACTAAGCTACGGGAAGAGAAGTCTCACTGTAGCTGTTGATCCCACACCCGAGGGCTCAGTATGAGCGGCGGGGGTGAGCAGCACACTGCAACAGCAGCAGATGTGGTCAAGGCTCACGGTGATAAGAAGACTCCAATTTCTTGGCTTCCATGGACACCAGCAGACAGCATGCATGGGCAGGACAGCTAGCAGTCCGACGAGCAAGCCGCACAGAAATCTTCTCTTTTTCAGTCTTCACTCAGTCCACTCCTTCCGTTGTCCTGTCAAGTTCTCCAAGCTCCTGTTTTCTTCCCAGCCCCTGCTACCACCCCCCACTGGTCTGCTGCACACTGTGGCATGCCAGGTGTATCGGTGGCTGCAACCTGCAATGATGGGACACTCCCTGATTACGGTGGTGAATTTCTTTCAAGTTGGTGGTGTGCTTCAAAACTGTTGTCATAGTCAGTGTGCTCATTCATTGGTGCTAAACAGACGAGCCCAAAATAGAAGTGGTGGCATTGGTCACAACACTGCCACACCTCTGAACCTGCTACTACCACAAGATGCCACAAAATATTTCATGTACATATGCGCACAAGAAATATGACAAAGGCCAGCATACCGAGGGTAGAGATAAAGCTTTAGAGGGATCTGCAACATGTGCAGAAACTCACAATTAGTGATACAGGGGTCAACAGCTGAGAAATAGGGAGCTAGTAAAAGAGATTCTACTGAAGAAGAGACATAACCACGGTGGCCAAATGCTCACTGACCCTTCCCCAGCCTCATTTTCATACACTTGAACAGATCTTTGAAAAGATATTCTGCATCCAATTTTGCTGAAATCAACTTGTTGCTGGGTTGGCTCATTAACTGTGGTGTACATCTGAAAGCAGAAGTCAGACAGGAGTTCTGTGTCCTTAGCAGGTTGTTTCTTTCTCACCATCTTCCAAATACTATAAATGTTCTTGGGTCAAATAATAATATGTAAGATCACTCTAAAATGTGAAGATTGACAGGGGGCCTTGAATATTCCACCTTCAGCTTACATTGCTTATGATTATAACTAAGGATATGTGGTACGCATTCCTTGCCTTGGTAAAATTAAAATGGTATGCCAGAATCATATATCATAGAATCATATCGTAGAAGCTTGACAGCAGAAAAGGACCATACTGGCCCATCTAGTCTGCCCTTTTTTCCCCCCCTACACCAAACTGAGTATGACTGCAGAAGGGAACAAGTTCTCATCCCAACATTTGTTAGAACTTTAGCCCATTATTACTTTGATTCTAAATAAGTGATATATGAAAACTGGAAAGAAAAAGGCATTCAGTCCATTAAGTTATTTTCTTTATCCATTCAGTCTTGCCATAATTATTCTAGTGTTCACAAGAGCTAAACTGGAAACCACAGGAGATGTGACATTTTTGGTAACAGTGCCTATCTGCTGGAGTGAACTACCACATAATTTGTGTACAGCTCCTTATTAGAAAGGTTTAAAAAAGGGCAAAAACAATTAAAAGTGGCATATCTGCAGTAATGTACCATTTAATATTTACATACTGTATCTAGTTTAGTTATGGCACTAATTATGCTATAGTGTATGGTAGAACATTGTTTTAGGTAGCAATCCATACCTAGAACAATGTTGTTGTGTTGCAGTAGCTATGTCACTTTGTTTGTTGTGCTTCACTTCAGTAGACACATAGCTACTGCAGCACAACAGCTTTGAACGTTGTCGCACATGCATGTTCCGGCAACCTCCACTCTTCCTGAAATGGCCATGGCAGTGTGACTGGCCATGGAAGAGATGGGCACTGAAACAAATTGGAGAAGTAAGGACACAGAGGTGGGGTGCAGTCTGTTTCAAGACTGAATTGGGCCTCACGAATGTGGTAGTGGGTGAGGCTGAGTCCTTTGAGTGCACAGTTGTAGCGGGTGTAGGTGTTCGAATCGTTCTCATCTACTGTCCACCCGGAGATGGGAAATGCTTCTTACAGGAAGTAGCAGACTTCATCGTCAACATGTCGTTTGAGTCACCCAGATTGATGGTTCTGGGTGACTTCAACGCCTGGGTCGATGATGAACTCTCGCAATTTGGTAATCACTTCCTCCAATTAATGTCTTCTTTGGGCCTCACACAGGTAATTTCCACTGCTACTCATAAATCTGGGCACTCTCTGGACTTAGTCTTCCTCTTAGGGATTGATGCATCCGACGTGGGGGTGGAACCAGTCGCCTGGTCAGACCACTACTCTTGCACCCCCCGAGAAGGCCTTCCCCTGTGGAGATGGTCAGGTACCACCCATTACGGAATATTACTTCCCAAAGCCTTGCGGCGGTCCAAGACCTATCATCCCCCGTGTTGTCAAGCAGTAATCCAGAGAAGCTGGTGTCGGCCTATAATGTGGCCGTTACGGCAACCCTGGATCTTATTGCTCCTGTTCATGAGCACCCCATATCTCTTCACTCATGGTCCCCTTGGTTTGATGGGACATTGAGGGAGATGCAGAGACAGGGGCGAAGGTTAGAGCGATGTTGGCACAAGTCTGCCCTTGAAGCCGACCACCTTAGATTGATGGAACATTATTCTATCTATCAATCTGCAATCACCCATAAGAAGGCAGAATTCCTGTCCAGGGAGATTGCAGTTGCTCGGAATCGACCGGCTCAGCTGTTTCGGACTGTAGACGGACTGTGCAACCCAGCCTGTCTGCAAGTTCGAAAAGCCTTTTCACAATTAGAGTGAGAGGAGCTCGCTCGTTACTTTGCAACTAAACTGCCCGACATCAGGGCGGACTTGTGCCCGGCAATCTCTAAGGGTGATGCCGTAGAACAGTGTGAGTTCACAGTACCCCAGTTCTCTTGGAGTTCCTTTGGTTGACCTGAGTTCATGGATATTATGAGGACCATCCATAATGTGCATCCCACAAGCTGTAGTTTGGATCCTGGACAGGCTCCCCTAATTTAGGGTTGTACCGATATCATCGGTCGAGTCCTGGTGCAAATAGTCTAGTGCTCCCTGGAGTCAGGTGAGTTTCCTAGCTCCCTGAAAGAGGCGGTGGTGACACCTCTCTTGAAGAAAGCTACCTTGCACCCAGACTGTTTCTCAAACTACAGTCCTATCTCTAACCTTCCCTTTATTGGGAAGGTTTTTGAGAAGGTAGTGGCAGCCCAATTGGAAGACCATTTAACCATCCATAACATCTACAAATCCTTCCAATCCGGTTTTCGTAAAAGACATAGCACCGAGACTGTGCTGGTTCGGGTGCTTAATGATCTTCTGAGGGCGAGAGAGCAGAAGAGATGTTCCATTCTGGTTCTCCTTGATCTCTCGTCAGCTTTTGACACCGTGGATCACCTGGTGTTGATAGCATGCCTGAGGCAAATTTGTGGAATGTCGGGAACTGTTCTTCAATGGTTCACCTCATTCCTCACTGGGAGATCACAAAGAGTTGTGTCGGGAGTCTTTTCTTCTGGCTTAACTCCTTTGTTGTGTGGGGTGTCTCAGGGTTCCGGCTATCACCCATGTTATTTGCGGTGTACATGCTGCCCCTCGGAGACATTGTAAGATGGTATGGGCTGAGGTTTCACTGCTATGCAGATGATACCCAGCTATACCTGTCTTTTGCACCCGACCAGGATGGAGCTCTCACGGTGTTTAACAACTGTCTGGAAGAAATCCAGGGTTGGATGGATTCTAGTTGGTTAAAGTTGAACTCAGAGAAGACAGAGGTCCTGGTTGTGGACCCGGGATGTCAGATAGAGAGGTCGCGTGATGGCACGCCCTCTGGAATTTTTCTTGGCGGCGTGTCACTCTCGACCTCTGAATAGATGCATAGCCTTGGGATTGTTTTAGACGACAGGCTGACCTTACAGTCTCAAGTGTCAGCCATTGTCAGGACTTCCTTTTACCATCTTAGGAATATCGCCAGGGTTAGGCACTTGTTCCGTCTGACTCTTTGTCAACGTTGGTCCATGCCTTTGTGTCCTCGCGTTTGGACTACTGCAACGCCCTATATTTTGGGCTTTCTGGGGTTGAAATCCGTCGCCTACAGCTGGTGCAGAATGCCGCAGCCCAGGTTTTGACTGGGACAAGTAGGTCCTGTCACATTACCCCGGTGCTGCGCGAACTGCACTGGCTTCCTATACAGTGGAGGATCACCTTTAAAGTCATTTTATTGACTTTTAAAGCCCTTCACGATCAGAGTCCGGCCTATCTGAAAGAACTCCTGGTGCCTTACTACCCCGGCCGATCGCTCCGCTCGGCCGAAGAGGGGTTGCTAGAGATTCAAAGAGTGAGTTTAAAATCTTCTGGCAGCAGAGCATTTTCTTATGCTGCACCCACTCTTTGGAATTCTCTACCACGCCGGTTACAGGAGTGCACCTCCGTGGAGGAATTCAAGAATAATTTGAAAACTTATCTCTGGCGAATGGCCTTCTTGGATGGTTATTCATAGTGTAATTGTTATTGTGCTGAGATCTTAATTCATATTTTATTAACTGATTTTAATGTTTGATGTTATTATGCTATGATTTTATTTGTATGTATTATTGGATTTATATTTGATGTTATTGTTTTAATGTGTTCAGCGCCTTGGTAAGTTGAAAGGCGCTTTATAAATAAATTTATTATTATTATTATTAATTTATGGTTGCCCATACACTATAAAGGTATGTATAGCAATCTATGCAAGGCTGTTTTTAATCTCTCGGGGTTTTCTCTTGAGACCTCTCGAGCTGCGCTCTCAAGGTCTTCTATTACCACAGAAACCTATCAATTAAAAAACAGCCCTGTTGTGTATGATTGTTCATACACTATCCTCTATGTGTATGTATTGCTTGTACACTGTTTTGCACCTTGGACCATAGGTGCACAATAACTTACATTTCCCTTCATAAATCCTCTGTATGACCTATTAATTTGTTATAGCCATTGGAATTGTTTTTGGCATAATGTGTAGTTCCACCAAAGAGTATGTTCTGTTTTGCCTCACAGTAGAAAACAGCAGAATTTGATAAGTTGCAGTACAGCACCATCAGCAAAACATGATATAAACCATGGTTCTCAAGCCACACATCCTGGTGGTCTGAAAGTGTGGCCACCAGAACTTACTAGTGACCTTTCCTTATTTTGTCCACCCCTAAGCCCTTGTTATACCCCAACCCCCGACATAACACATTTAATTTCCCACAGTATACCATACATCAAGTCTCTGATGCAGTTTTACTTGAAATGTATCTCCTATGTTTATTTAAAAGGTAAGAAATGGTCCACTCCATTACCTTTATAATTGGAACTCTTAAGAGCTCTGTGGCCACAAACAATTGTGCTAGTGGCTGCATGCGTCTGCAGTGGCCTTATGTAAGAAACACTGATCTAAACAATAGGCACATTTGTATGAACTTTTTGCTAATAGCCTGCTGCAGCACTAGTGACAGGAATGGGAGGGCTTAGCCCAAGGTTCAATGTGTGGAATCGCTCCTCCCACAACCTCTACTTAAACCCTCCAATAATACACCCCCCTTGATTAGGGAGTGTTTTTCAACCGGGCCCCCTGCATGGCTTGTGTGGCTGTGCATTCTTTGTGCTTCTGCTGTCTGTTTTTCCCCTTGCTTGTGCGTCCCCTCTCCCGTCTTGCTGTTGTCTCCCTATCTTTGTGCTTACCTCTTTCTCTGTGTTTGTTTGTCTCCTTCTCAGTGTCTCCTGCCACCCCTCACTCTATCCTTCACTCCCCTCCTTTCCCTGCATGCTTGGGTTCTTCCCTTTCCTTGGTTCTTTTTGGGCTTCTCTGTCCCAACGCCCAGTGCTTTCAAGCATCTCCAGCTCCTTCATTCATTTTTCTCGTCTCACCTCCAGCACCCATCCCTCAGCTCACCCGCTTCCTGTCCATCCTGCTCAGCAGTTCCCATCTCATCCTCGCTTCCCTAGTGGCAAACCCTGTTCCTTTCCCTCGTCCTGCACCCTGGAACCTACCTGATAGCTGAACTTCATCAGACCCTTCTAATTCCATTCCTGTACTCAGTGGACTGGGACTTTCTACCTGACTCTACATGTGCTGTCGCTGTTACAGCGGTGAGTGAGACTACTTTTCTCTCCCAGTTTGTTTGGCCACATTACATGCTTTACCTGCCCCCAAACATTTATTTATTTTATTTATTTATTCATTCTTGGATTACAATATCTTTGAGCACATAACAGCTCTTTTACAAAGGTTCCACGTCAGTAGGAAGGGTGACAGATACACAATGGATGGTATTACATAAATTTTGACAAGAAAGTATGTAAAATGACATTAACATTGCAACTAAAATTAAAACTATGAATAGATAGGAAATTAAAAATAACCTAATAAAAGTAGGCAGCCCAAGGTGCTTTGTTAAATAGGTTTAGGTAGATTTGGGAGAACAAAAGTTCAGGTAAGTGAAAATAAACAGTGGAAAGAAGGTGAAGGGTGAGAGGGGTGAGGTGAAAGAAGGCTCAGGGAAGGAGGCAGGAAATAGGGCAGAGCGGTTAGGGTGAAAGTGGTCATTCACAGAGAAAGGGGGAGAAGTAGGTACACAAGAATGTGTCAATACTGCTGAAGTAGTGCCATGTCAGGTCAAAAAGTGACAGGAACTGTTAGCTGTAAGATGCTGATGAAGAGTGCCTTTAAATGGTCCCAATTTTGGTAAGGAAGCGATATCTCTGGGCAGTGCACTAAACCATAGTGGTGCTCTGTATGCAAACGATTGTTGCTCTTGTGAAGTCTGGCATCTTGGGACAGAGAAGAGTTGGTTGACTGAGCTATGCATGTGCTGGAAGCTGCAAGATGGGTTGAGTGAGTTTGTAACACCAGAAGGCAGGAGCCCGAGAAGTGCCTTTTTAGTTAGCAAGCAGGTTTGATTATGAATCCTCCCATTTAGCTGAAGCCAACCAGTTTGCGCATACAGTTCACACGTGTGGGTAAGGCGTGCTGCTCCAGTAAGAAGTCGGCATGCTTTTTTGAGTGCCACAGATATTCTGCGGTGGGTAGTGGTGGAAGCTGAGCCATAGATAACCAGACCATAGTCAACAATGGATACTATGGAGCTATAGATAGCTAGTCCAAGGGTGTCAGGCATTAGACTGTGTTTATATCTATGGAGTAACCCTATCTTGATACTGGCAGACCTGGCAACATTCTCAATATGCTGGACATATGATAGTGAGCAATCCACGGTTACCCCTAGATACTTGAAATATTGAATTTGTTCAAGCAGGACGCCAGAGGAGTTCCTGATGGTTAGGGCACTGGATCTGTGTTTGCTGTGAGCACCACTGAACAGCATGACTTTCATTTTTTTTGGAGTTCAGAATCAGCTTGTGTTTCCTGAACCAGTCCTCCACCTCCTCAAAGCCAAGTTGAAGTTGGTGTTCCAGTGGTTTAGGGTCAGTGTTGCTAGTGTATATGACTGCATCATCCGCATAGAGCCCATAGCCCCCAAAACCCGCATGAGCAACACCAGCTGGCTATTTCTACTGCAAATGGTAATATCCTTGATCAGGTCCAGTCTTTCAAATATCTAGGGATCCTACTAGATCCTTGCCTCACATATGTGGCTCACATTGACAATTTAGCCAGAGCTGCAAATACCCGACTTGGTCTACTCTATAAACATAGGCAACATCTTACCCCCGAGGCACTGACAATTGCTGTACAGAGCTCAGTAGTCTCGGTCATCGACTATGGTCTCATCATTTATAGCTCTGCCACTACGACAACCCTCAGACGGATAGCAGTTACCATAAACAAGGCCTCTCGATTAATTACTGGTGCCCACCATCTTACCCACACCTGTGACTTGTATGCTCAGACCAGTTGGCTCCAACTATCAAGCCGAATCAAGTACCTCACTTGTACAATGGCGATGAAAATTCACCTCGGTCTTGCACCCCCTGGAGTCATAGCTCTACTACCTGAGAACACCAATCAATGGAGCTCCAGGAGATCAAAGCAGCAGCTTCTGAAAGTTCCCCACTGTTGTACTAGCCTGGGCCAATGCTCCTTTGCCTACAAAGCTCCACTCTGGCTAAATGACCTCAGCCACACCATCTCCTCAGCCAAAACACTTGGGTTGTTCAAAACCAGTCTCTGGCACTATCTCTCTACCTCCAGCTCCTGTGATTGCGTCTCCTAAACTGAGGCATTCACTTTCATAGCAAGCTGGTGGCACCCACCACACTGACCAGTCCAAACTGCCACACCTCGAAATCCCCAACCCCAAATGCTCTTACTTCCTCTCCCCCCGTCCCCTGCCTCCCCTTCCTCCCTTCCTGCCCCTCCTCCCCATCTGCTGCATTATCCCTCCTCTTCATACCCCCCCTTTTCTTGACATAGCATTTACTGGATATCTCCTCTGACAAAAGCCTCTGGCTGCTTCATCGTCTTACTCTCCACCATGCCACTGTTCATCATACTAGCAGACCTAATACCTATACTGTCTGTAACCATTGCATTGCTTCACTCTGTGAAATGTTTTGTCTACCATTTGTAGTTCTTTGACGTGGAACCTTTGTAATTGAGCCTTGGCTCAAAGGTATTTGTAATCCTAGATATAAATTAAAAAATAAATAAATAAATAAATAGAGTATGATCTGCTTGTGACAGGAGTGAGGGAGATTGTTAAAAAAATGCTAAAGAGAAGTGGACCCAGTATGGAGCCCTGTGGTACTCCAGAGCGGACATGTTGATGGTCAGAGGTGACATTAGCTATCTTCACCCATTGGGAGCGACCTACAAGATAGCTTTTGAACCAGGACACAGTATCTGCTGAGAGGCCAATTGAGGACAGTTGCTTGAGAAGTAGAATGTGGTTCACTGT
This sequence comes from Neoceratodus forsteri, assembly GCA_016271365.2. NCBI lineage: Eukaryota > Metazoa > Chordata > Ceratodontiformes > Ceratodontidae > Neoceratodus > Neoceratodus forsteri. Next base: position 1,777,070,442 of record CM057456.1, on the reverse strand, counting down.
ATCAAAGGCCTTTGTGAGGTCTATGAAGGCTGCACCCACCAATCTACCTTGATCCAGAGATTGGTGAATGAAACCAATGAATTCTAGCAGTGCTTTGTTAGTGCTATGTTGCTTTCTGATTCCATGCTGCTGGGGGCACTAGATCGAGTATTTTTCCGTGCACTCCACCTAGAGATCCACAACTGTGTGCTCAAGTGCCTTAGACAGAGGTGGAAGTATAGAGATAGGTCTATAGTTTGTGTGTATAGTGCGGTCTCCGCTTTTGTGAACAGGGGTAACAAGGACTGACTTCCAGATTTGGGGGAATTGTGCCAGTCTCAGTGAGAGGTTTAGAATCTTTGCAATGAGCACCAGTATTTCTTCAATGGTAAGGGCAACTAATTTGAGGTCTAAGGAATCACCGCTGTGCCTTGACTTCCTGAGTACTTTTACTAGGTATATCCTGATCATATACAGCGGGACCTCTTTGGAGTAGAAAAGAGGTGGTGCAGGTAACGAATCATCTGCCCGCTGTTCAGTGTCTTCAGTGATGTCCTTAAAAAAGTCTGGTGGGAGGTCACTGCCCAGGTCAGTGAATGCATTATTAAAAGCATTGGCTATGGTCAGAGGGTCAAGGTTGGGGACTCCATTAATATTTAGCATGGTGGGTGCAACCTTATCATCCATACCTGTTACATCTTTTATATTGTTCCAAGGCCTAGTAACCTATCTCTGACCAGTATTCCTACCTAGTCAAATACTCCTCCATTATCCATCCCATACACTTACTCTGACCATTCTAACAGCTCCCATCCATTACTCGATAGGTCATTTGTTCATTTCACATGAGGAAACTACTTCTAGCACACATCCTTTGGATAACATGCCTCTGACATCATCTTAGAGTTTTCCATACTACTCAAATCAGCTCCCCACAATCATTTCAGAATCTTTCAAATGGACACTACAAAGATTCCCATCTCTCTATTGGATACTCCCTACAGATCTTGCTTATTCAGTCACTGTGAACTTCCCTATCTACCATGCCTCACAGGCTATCCTACTTCGTGGAAAGGACTTAACATCTTCTGTCTTGCTCCAACTTACTCTGACCATTCTAACAGCTCCCATCCACTACTCAATGGATCACTTGTTCATTTCACATGAGGAAACTACTTCTAGCACATATCCTTTTAGATAACATGCCTCTGACATCATCTTAGAGTTTTCCATACTGCTCAAATCAGCAACCCACAATCATCTTGTCTACCATACCTCACAGGCTATCCTACTACATGGAAAGGACTTATCTTCTGTCATGCTTCAACATAGTATCCATTATCACTGCTACGGATACTGGGAATTGCAGGATATCTCATGCCACCTTGGACATCATCCAATTACTTTCTGCAGCCTCTCCTACTATCACTGACTCTGTTGACCATGTTACTCAACTCCTACTTCCTTAATGGACATTGCTTGTCCTAAAACCTTCTTGGCTGCCTTCCCAGAACATTCATCGTTAGATCTCCAGTGCCTAGCTGCTTACTTCCATCATGCTATCCAAATCACTGTTTTCTAGGTCCTAGACATCACCATACTTCATACAATCTTCTGCATTTCTTCATCTATTACCATCAGTCGAGTTAGCCAGCCATCCAGCATTCCCTCCAGCCTGTCCTCCACGAATCATCTATGTTAATCTCTCCATTAAAGACTATAAGTGAGAACAGGATCTTCCAAATTTCTATCAGGAAATCTGCAACCACTAAGGCAAATTCGCCATTTAGTCACACCTCCCAACTGGTCTTAATTAGCCATGGCACTAAGATCCTATGGCATTCCTCATTACTCAACCTCACTTCCAATCCAGCCTACAGACTCTTTCATATATCCACCCCCAAGCTTCTCTCAAGTATTTCAGCATCGGATTACCTATACACCTAACCAACTATAAGCTACCACAGTGCATCGCATGGACAATCACACCACAGAAATACCCATATTTACTTCAGCCAGCATACCAGCAGAGCATTTACAAGCACAGTTATGATATCATATCCAAATAAGCCTTCCTATTCATCATACTGAACTCCCAGTCATTCTTTATATATATTCAGTTACCATATGGACTGCATCTACAAATCTTCCTCTATTCATCTACTAATCACCCATGGCATTACTCCCATCAGGTGCTCAAAGACTCTCCTCTACTCATTGTTCTACTTCATGGATACTTACTTAGCAACTCATCCCTCAGTACTGAATTCCTTACCTCCAGACTTTACATTGACCACCAAACATTTACACGAGTTGGAGCATTCACCTATGACTTACAAATCATTGCATTTCTCACCATTCACTGTCTGGTACCATATTGATCAAATCATGCTCTCTATGCTCATTACGGCCATGCAATCCCATTGGACATGTATTTTCATCACCTTGGAAATCTGGACTTTATTCACCCTTCATCAACCGGATCTGGTCCACATCTAGGATTCTACCATTCTTTCATAAAAGACCTACTCTTCAACCTCAGGATCATCATTCAAGCAGCATCATCTATGAATTGAGGATGTACCATCCTCTCCAAGAAGCTCACCTTCCTCAAATTAGCTATGGTTACTAGAACTAGATCCTTCTCCTCTTAGTATGCCCAGAGGATGGGCAGACCTCTGGCCATGGGTCCTCAGAGGTTTCCTCACCTGGGTTGTTTTTTTCCTCTCCTGAGTGCCAGGGGTCATACTCTCCATGAGTTGGAAGAGGTATCTTTCTGGGCCTTCTATTCCCTACTAATTCCTACCTACATACCTACTACTCAAGGGTGGGAATAGAGTAAAACCACAAAAAGTGCTACACATTACACAAGCACTAATTACCCCATCTCTCTTCATTGCTATTTCCCAAACATTGAATGGGAGGTCTAAGCCTGAGGTTCAATGTGGGGAACAGCTCCTCCCACAACCTCTACTTAAACCCTCCATTAATTCACCTCCCTTGCTTAGGGAGTGTTTTTCATTCACCACCTTCACCAGCGCTCTTCTCACCCTTGTTCCTGGGCCTTCTATTCCTACAAATTCCTACCTACATACCTACTACTCAAGGGTGGGAGCAAAGTAAAGCCACAAAAAGTACCACAAGTTACACAAGAACTAAATACCCTATTGCTGTTCCCCAAACATTGAACTGCTGTGCCAGAAAATAGAAAAACAGAGCACACTGCATGCCATGACTGTGTAGCTTTTCTTTTTTTTTATCATGGTTTGACACCTGAAGCAATTATCTCCATTAGGCTAACTACCCCATTTTCCTGGATCAACAACACATTCCCTCACAGACCCCATGATGGGTCCCAGAGGGTGAGGCTTCATGAAAAAGTTATCATCCGGCTGTGGCAGACAGGCCCAGGTAGTGGGTGGTGACTGTCATTCTATACCCAACTTCTTCTATTGTCCCTGTTCAAATACCCAGGTGCCACCAGCATGGCCCATTCACTCTCTATGCTGGCTGTTTTTCTTCCATCACACCACTTGCCCCACCTATTGGCACTGCATACAGTCTATACCCCATGGCATGCTTCATAGTGGAAGTGGTAGTACAAAAGTCACTTCCATTCTTGGCCTGCCACAAGGCCACTCCCCCATGCTGATATAGACAATATTGCTGATATCAGCACTTCTGCCTCTATACCACTTGTCACATAAGGATCTGGATTTGCACTCAAACCAGTGTCACCTGCTTCATGGTTCTGATAAGCTACTGATGAGCAATCCATGTGGCCCTATGTATAGTTTTATAGTATCATGACCGCAACTATATACTTTACTCTAGGTGGAGCATTACAAAGTGTCTACACAATGGAATTATTATATTTAATGATATAACTATTCTTTTAATACGGTCAATAATTTTATTAGCTTTATTTGCTTGCAAAAATGCATTTCTGTATTTTGGCTATCATTTTATTTTCTTGCTTACTATAAAATCTAGGTTATTTTCTTGGTAATGGGGGGTAATTTCTGTATCATTTAAAGAGTAATTTGATCCATTATTTTTCTTACCAAAATGTATTGTATTTCTACTTTTACAATATGTCATACTGAAAATGTCTAAACCTCTGTGAACAATTTGTTCTTTGCAGCTTCTGGTATCATCTTTACAAGTCATCTGGGTCTTCAGCTTCGATTGTTCTCAGTATTAGTAATACAACTGGAGCATTTCAGGCACTCTGGACTGAAGAAGCAGATGGAAATACTGAATGGAAACAGGCCATAGTCTCCATAGGAAATAGGCCCAGGGGCTTCAAGGTATTCATATCTCTCGTATGCTAAAAGAAAGGCAGACTCCTTTTTTTACATTTGTATAGTCAGTTTTATTGCATGAGAAATGTGCAAGCTGAAAAGCAAGATAATTAAGCCCTCTACTGATCCATATGATATACAGCCCAGGTGGTCACAGTTTAAACTTCACTGCTCTGTCCATACATTGTTCCTCAGTCCTGCTATGGATGAACCACCTGCAGTGAGTTGGTGAGATGAACAGTCAGATTCCATTCATTCCAGTCAGTCCCTAGGCTATCATGTGAGACTGCCTATAAGAGTGCAACTTATTGGTGCCAATCGTGTTGGTAATGTAGTGATGTGGACATTTGTGTAGCTTGTCACATGTAACCTCTTGCCCAGGGAAATTGATAAAAAAATTAGGCTTTTCATTTAAATCCATTTCCCAAGTAACAATAAATGAAGTAACTGGACAGAGACCGACACATCTCAGTTTACATACAGTAGGCCACTGCACAGCCATCAGATGATAATGGCTTTCAGTAACTTCTTAGTTACTTTGACTGGATTCATATCATTGACTAGATATCTCTATTCACATTTTCAAGAAGAGTGCAGAGTTTGCACAAGAATATAGATAGCACAATATCAGAATATGCATAGATATATATCCATCATAACAGTATAAAAATACAGTGTGAATAAAGTTCAAAACTGATTAATCTCATTTTTGCTTGAATACAAGTATTACATTCTTCCTGTAAAGTGACTGTATCATATTGTTTGAAGCCAAGCAACAATTGGTTTAAATCACAGATAGTCACAACATAAGAAAGTATTTTACAGTAGTGACTGAATGACTGCAAGTTATGGTGCAACAGCAATTTGTGTCTCCTCAGATTAGAAGCTGTAAACTGGAATGAGCCACAAAATTTATCTTAGATAAGCATGATGGGAAACTAGGCTTTGCAAAGTGAGTTGGCTTCTATCCTGATACAACACTGGTTCACTGGGGTGGGTGGTTACAGAAAAAAATAAACGTATTATTTTTCCTTTCCCTTTTTTCTTTTCTGATTTTTCAACTTCTATTGTATTTTTTGGCTCACTACTACAAAACTCTTCCCTCTTTAACTTGTAACCTCATTGCTGCCATGCTTGAAATTCCTTAGCAAAACAAAACAGGCTTGCTCTGTAGTTTAGTGGTTTGGCCCTCGCATTTGCTGAGGCTCTTCATCACAGTCCTGCTTAGTGGGCACACTTCAAGCTCCCATCTGGATGGCACTCCCTCAACCTGCCTGGGGCTATTTACAAAAAGGACATTAGAAAGCATTAGTTCATGGATGAACTGGTGGATGGGTGGAACAAACATCTTGACAAGGGTGTGTAAGTAAATAAAAATTGATTTGTTAAGCGTCTTTCAGGTTATCAAGGCACTGTACAATAAAATACAATATAAACAAATTTAATAATAAAAATGTAATAATGTGCAGAAAAAGCTTGACAAAACAGATAGGTTTTAAATTCCTATTTAAAATTTGCGACGGTTGTGCATTCTCTTAACCGACGAGGTAGAGAATTCCACAGGGTGGGTGCAGCATAAGAAAAAGCATGTGCACCAGATGTTTTTAAATGAACCCTGGGAGTCTCTAGCAATTCCTCTTCGTCGGATTGGAGTCGGCAGTGGGGGCAGTAGGGAATAAGGAGCTCTTGCAGATATCGGGGTCCCTGCTCATATAGGGCTTTATAGCTCAGCAAGCCAACCTTAAAGGTGATTCACCACTGTACCAGCAGCCAGTGCAGTTCGTGTAGCACAAGCGTAATGTGACTAGTCCTGGATGTACCAGTTAAAAGCCTGGCTGCTGCATTCTGCACCACCTGCAAGCGGCAGATATCAACCCCCGGAAGCCCTAGGTAGAGGGCATTGCAGTAATCAAGGCAGGTGGTTACGAAGGTGTGGACTAGTACAGGAAGGTCAGTCAGGGGGACCAGGTGTTTCACCCAGGCGATATTCCTTAGATGGTAAAAGGAAGACTTAACTACAACAGATACCTGAGATTTTAAGGTCAAACCGCTGTTGAAAATAACACCCAGGTTATGCACCCAGTCTGAGGTCAAGAGCTGGACATCGTCAAGCCATAGACCCAAAAGATGCCCAGCCCTAAGACCCGCCTCTGGACAACCTGGGTCCACAACCAACACCTCAGTCTTGTCTGGATTTAACCTCAGCCAGCTAGTGCTCATCCAATTCTTGATCTCGGCAAGTCAATTGTTAAGCACAGAGACTGCATCATCCTGTTCAGGTGTAAAGGACATATACAGTTGGGTATCATCTGCATAATAGTGAAAACCAAAACTGTATTGCCTAATGATATCACCTAATGGCAGCATGTACACTGAAAACAACATGGGTGTCAATATGGAGCCCTGCGGCACCCCACAGGACAGAAAGAAGGCATCAGAGGAATAAATTCTGGTGACAAGCCTCTGTGATCTGCTCGTGATGAAGGATCAAAACCAACTTAGGACTGTAGCAGACAGTCTGCAGAATTGCCGCTCCAAAAGCAAACCATGGTCCACAGTGTCAAATGCTGCTAAGAGATCAAGAAGGACTAAGATAGTATGAGCCTTTTGATCTCTCGCAATTAGGAGATCATTTAACACCTGAACAAGGGCAGTCTCAGCACTATGTCTCTTCCTAAACCCCGATTGGAGAGCTTCAAAGACATTGTGGGTTGTGAGATGATCATCCAGCTGTAACACAACCATCTTTTCAATAACCTTACCCACAAAGGGTAGGTTAGAGACAGGTCTGTAGTTTGCTAGACAGTCTGAATCCAAGGAAGGTTTTTTAAGGAGTGGTTGGATGACCGCCTCCTTGAGGGGATCAGGAAAGACCCCCTTTTCCAAGGAACACCAGACAATTTCAGCAAGGATCGGGCAGATGACATCTACGCAACATACCAATAGCGGTGTAGGACCCGGATCCAAACTACAACTGGTTGGTCGCAAGATCTAGACAATTCTCACAATGTCCAAGAATTCCAGCTGGCTGAAGTCAGCCTAGACAGAACAAGTGCACACAACCTCCCGCCAATCTCCGTAATCCCTCATAGAGAGAGCTGGGCCGATCGTTGACCTGATGCTGGCAACCTTATGTGCAAAAAATTGAGCAAGCTCATTACACTTTATTTGTGAAAAACCTCTTCCAGACTGAAGACAGACTGGATTGCACAGTCTGTCCACAGTCCAAAAGAGTTGAGCTGGTCGATTCCGTGCAGCAAAAATCTCCCCAGACAGGAATTCTGCCTTCTTACGGGTGATTTTTGACTGATAGAACTTATAATGTTCCATCAATCTAAGCCTGTCAGTATCAAGGCCAGATTTCCACCAAGCTCTCTCTCTAGCCTTTAACCCACTCTCCTCAGCTCGTTCAAGGACCCATCAAACCAAGGGTTCCTTGGATGCAGAGTGAGTGGGTGAACGCGAACAGGAGATAATGAGTCCAGAGTGTCTCCCACCACCTTATTATGAGCCAGTACAAGACCATCTGGACTCATGCCTTCACTCGAGAAACCTGATAGGTCCAGCACCGCCAATAGATCTTCGAGGGGTAATGCCCCTTAAGGGGTAATACTGGACCATCTCCATAGGGGCAGGCCTACTTGGGGTGCACCGAAACTGAACCTTATGGTGTGATGGTCTGACCAACTGACTGGTTCCACCCCCAAGTCGGTGATCTCCATCCCCAGGAGGAACACAAGATCCAGAGAGTGATCCTCAATATGGGTAGCAGAGGTAACCACCTGTGTAAGACCCAGCATAATCATAAGCTGGAGGAGGTTATTTCCAAATTGTGAGAGTTCATCGTCGACCTAGGTGAGGAGGCATGGACAACAGCATGGCTCAAGAGGAAGTGGGATGCACATAAAGGAGTTATTAGATGGAAGTGGAGGGAGGGGAGGGAAAGGGGGGGCTTGAAGAGAGGATGGAAACTAGAGTGCTTCAGAGACAGGAATCTTTAGACAGACTGGATGGACTATTTATGTCATTTCCTGTCCATCACATTTCTGTGTCTCTGTAGACTGTCTGTCTGTCTGCCTATCATACCTATATGTTTATTCCTCCTTACCATGTCAGCAAATATCTGGTTGTTTTGTCTCAGCTTCCTAAGTCCCAGTATCTAAAGCTATAAGAGTTGACTAGAATCAGTGGGCTTGCTTTGCCAATAGTAATAGAATATAAGCAGAAGAAATGGACTGTTTCAAGATAGTAAAAGACAAAGCTGGCCCATTGGCACAGTAGTAATGCCCAAGTTCGGAATGAGACTTGAGCATCAGATGGCCAGCTGGAGGCATGCAGGTCAAGTGTCCACAGGGGAGGGAGGGTTGTGGCATCTGGTATTTGCCTGAGCCCTAGCAGTAGCTAGGGGTGAGGGAGCTTGGAACCACATATGTAGTGGGAGGGGAGTGGGGGCATCTCCTTACGATGCACAAGAGTGTGCACAGCAGTGTGCTGATGTTATTGTATGCCCACACCCCTGCAGCAACCAAGTAAATTGGAAAAACTGCTGGCAGTGAGATGACACTCTGCAAGGCCCCCACATCTGCTCCAGATCTGACCTGCCAGCGCCTGAACCCCCACAGCTTCACCTCTGCCAGAGCCAACTGGATAAAGTGGAGTAGTTACCAAGAAGCAGAAGGCAACCCCATCCCTGGGAGCAAGCCATGAGGGCCCGACTCTGGTGTGTCGTGGGTGGCCTGGAAGCCTGGAGTCAGGTAGGAGGACTTCAGGAGGGTGGGAAAAGGAGGCAATACAAGGGCAGAAAGATGCCCTACTCTGGCCCCTAGGGCAGAGGAGGAACATAAAAAACAAAACTGGAAAAAAAAAAGATTATATAAGGTAGAATAAAGAGCAAACAATAGTTGTGAAGGTCAAAGTAAGAGTTAAAGGTTAGGGCCTCACTCTGCCCATCCAGTGGACCTGAGAGTGCAAAGACTCCCAAAAACAGCAGCTGAGACATTTCCTGGGGGGGAGAACACCTTGTCTAGAACTCATGAACATACTTTCCCCTTAGCCTTGCAGGAATCAAGACAGTAGATGGGTGAGGGAAGAGTCATCTTTGCTTAGGGTCCAGCAGCAGAGTTGGGGGTAGCCTGGTGGCTTGCAGTTAAACACATGCTGTATAGTCTAGTGGTTAGAAAGCTTGGGAGCCAGTTAACCCAGGGTGAAATGCTACTATGTGACTTTAAGAAAGTCAGTTAATCCATCAGGGTTGATTTCAATCCAATTGCAGAAATGGGCACAAAGAATACCATTACTGTAACAATAAGATGCTGAATCTCAACTGGGCTATCCTGGGAAAATATATTGTAGAAAATAATTGATTGTGGCTTGCAATAAGGGCCATCTGCTAGGGCAGTAATGGATGCTGTCACAGGTTTGGTGCCATTACTTAATGTATAAGGTAAGTAAGTCACTATAACCTTTCAATGCTCAACACACCCAGGTGATCAATTGTAAAAGCAGGACCACACTGAAAACAAGATATAGCACATTAGTTGGACTATCTTAGGTAAGCAGCAGCAGCACTATAGGAGACCTAATCCAGGCTGATCATGGGCACTGCTTGTAATAAGCACAGCAGCACCATTACAATTCAGGCCACCAACTGTAGCATAGATAACAAGTAGGGGTAGAACTTACAGTTCCGGATTTAGATGAGCCTTGGAGAGGGGCCTCATGAGTGATAGTCAGAGACAATGTCTGGATTGGTCTGTAAAAGTAAAATAGTGAGACAGGTCACAAAGGGTTCATAGTTCTTGATGAGGATAGTAAACCTAGAAACAGTTAAACAGAAAATGTTACCTTTCTAACAGGTAGGTGTGGGCTCAACAGGTTTGTAGCAAATAAAATGACAAATTAATAAGGTAAAGGTGATATCCGAGGACAGATAATACAGAATAGATACAGAGAGAAAAGGATTGAATATAATGAAAAAACAATGTAAAAGGACATTAAAGATGAAGCACGAGGATCCTCTGGATATACATATGTGTAAGCACATGCCCAGTATCATGGCTTGACTTTTCCTGACATGATTTTTGTAGGTTGCAGCCTCATTGTTTATTAGTGTACAGTTCAAAACAGGCAGCATTCATCGGGCAATAACTGTATGCCTTTAGCTTAAACTTGAGTTTGGGAGGCATACATGAGCCTCCGAGGGGGCTTCCTGAAGAATTGTGCATGCCCCTAGCTTCAAGTCTTGGTCTCTCTGTCAGCCAGAAAATTAGTAAAAATACCAGAAGAGCCCTGAGACCGATGGCCAGCAACTACATGTTAATGTAACTGTAAGCAGCGCAGACTGAGCAGAGGGAGTGGAATGAAACTCCAATGCTTAAACTGGGCTGTGTGTAAAAGTGCTTATTATTTCCACAACAGGGAAACACAACGCAAGCAGACATTGGACTGCTCCCGACTGGAGTAGTGAGCCCTCTCCCTGAGTTATATGTGAGAGAATATCTGAGTCCCGCACCCCTAGCAATTGTGTGCATCTGTTAAATCTCCCACCTTTGTAAATCTAGAATGCCTTTTAGTGTTGCATATAAGGTGAGGGGGTTTCATCCAGGAAAGGCGGTTTTGCCTTTGTATATCTTCTTACTTGCTTTTCAGTGTCAGCAAGTCTAATAACAGTGGCACCACATCTTTCAATTCTGTAACTCAGCGTGCTGCTTTCTGCAACCAGAGTGCTGGATGCTGCTGGTTTGTAAAGAAAATTGTGCTGGTACAGTTAACTCCAGTTCAATGAAAACAGCCAGACTTACCTGATACTGAACAGCAGAATAAGATATAAAAGTGGGAAAAAACATACTCCTCAGATGAAAAAATTATCCTCACCTCATATACAACATTAAAAGACAGGTGCACACAATAGATATTGGGAGTCAGACATTCTCACTTACAACGCGGAGCGCATTCACTAGTTCAGCTGAGAGCAGCACAATATCTGCAGGTGATGCACATTCCTGTTGAGGAAACAGTCCCTCACAAGTGAGATGGTGTTAGTCAGGGAACTGCTAATGCTAAAAACTATGAGCAGATTTTGAGTTACTGCTGCGCAGCTCCATATACCCCAGGTCAGAAATTTACTGCATCCCCCAGCTAATTCTAGTAAACTGTGGGCATGTTCTGGGCACTGTAGGTGGGCCAAAGCTGCCGACCACCTGCCCCTTGGCAGATTTAGCACTGGTGAGTAGAAGCCTAGTTGGGCTCTGAAGCATATTGGGGGGGTGTTGCTACGATTTGTTAGTGTATCCCATGGAAGTGAATCAGCACTGGTGGGATTATAGTGGTTACAGTTACAGACAGGCCAGCAACAGACATTGACAGACTTTTTTTTATTTTTTACAGACTATCGAGCTACTTTGAAAGCCACTCAGCTGTTTGCTGACTGGCTTCATGCAAATGAAAGGACTGAAGCCCTCTCTGATTGGATTGGCTTCAGTCCTTTAAAATACACAAAGTTTCAGCCCACCAAGCAGAGAGTGATGTCAGGAACACAGCCCATAGTCACTGATGTAAACTGCCAAGCCCCTGATTTGTGAACTACAATGGACTTGGCAGTGACACCCCCCCCCCCGAAATCCCCTATCCTTACCACAAAATGTTTGGTGTGCAAGCACAGCCAACATAAAAATGGGAAAATGTAAACCCAGGTGGAAAAGCTTATTGCCAAAAAAAGAATTGCTAAGATTTTGACAACAGAGGCTTAAATGTGGAGAAGCATTGATCAGTTGGAAATAACCACTTAAAAAGCCACTGCAGCTGAATAAGAACTTTGAAAAATATACTACACGGACACAAAAACAGCTTATATTTCTCATTAACTCTAGTTCTTATCCCCATTATTTATTACTGAGGTTATAAGATTGAAAAAAAAGGATAGCTGTTCCTTGAGGGTTCATCAGGTCTTACTGCTTCTTCCCAACCTGATGCCATAATACTCTGCTTTTGATATCACAGTTATACCCATGGCAACACTGTGATGTTACAGTAGAGCATTGAGATTTCAAGTAGGGAAAAGTTTTAGAGAAAGATGAACTCTAAGGGATAAATATCTTGTTTTTGTGGTAATATCTTTAGTAGTATTATAAATAATGGAGAGGAGAAATCTATACAAAGATGTATGAGATACAAGCTGAACCGTGTCCAAATACCATGTTTCCGAAGTTTTCCCAAAGGCGTCAGCTGCTCTTTAATGCACTCTATAACTTCATATGCAGTCACAATCTGAGTTATAGCATTTGATAATCTGTTTTATATGCTTGTCCTGGCACTTTTATGGGTGTGATTTGAAGTTATTTGCTCGTTAGGTACAACAATTTAGGCAATGTGGTCAGGCTGATGTTTTTATAAACTAGCATTCTCTATTTTTTTTAGGTATGGTTTGCTGCACAGCCTGCATTTTTTGAAGAACAGGATATAGCACTTGATGATATATCATTTATGTACTGCTCAGTGAAAGACACCCCCCCTGAAGTGTCAGTTCTCTCCTGTGAGTTGAGAATGGGTTATGCAGCTGGTACCAAGACATGATGGATGACTTTGACTGGTTAAGAGATAATGGAAGGAGACTCTACCCTACCAATCAGGGCCCAGGGTATGATCACACCACAGGATATGGTAAGACAAGAAATACAACTTGGTTAGATAAATGTAATATCAGCAGATACTGTACATACTGTACAATAGCTGGGGACCCAGAAATTCAATCTTTAGTTGCTTTTATTTCTGATAACAGATTGACACTGATACCTACACATATGATCACTGGATTGTGTTAAACACCTTGGTACAATACACATTCCATACCAGATGTGCACTTCATCAAAGTGAAAGAGCTAGGGGGTGTACTGTGAAATTTGTGAACCCAGCAGTCATTGCCCATTCACTACATCTCTGGCCTCATTTTTTAGCAGTGTCCAAGCTTAACATTAGCATTACTAGTCCTGATGTGCTTTAGACTGGGGCTAGTATCACTAATCTTAGGGCTCAGCCACTGCCCAAAGTGAAGTTAGAAATGTTGCACTTTACACTAAATGGGCTAGTCCAAGGTACTTTTGAATTATGCCTCCCATGCTCCAGTGGATGTGGGAGGCTTGAGGGACTAAAACTGAATGAGATATTTTACCTGGTGGCTGACATACAGTAGTTAGTGTTACCAAATGGTAAAGACAGAAGAAGAAATAAACTGGCTTATGAGCATTTCCAAATGCAATATTGAAAGCAGCACATTCAACTTTCCATTTTTCTATTTGATGTCAGTTATTTGATGTTTTAGGCTGTCTGCAGCCAGATAGAAATGTCATTATTATTTCACTGAGTTAATCTTTGCTTTTGGCCAGCCCTGGTGGTGCTGAAGGTTGATACGTGGGACACGACACCTCGCACCATGCTGGTGACCAGGGTTCAGGAACAAGCCTGGGTTGTTGGGGGTCAGCTGGGGGGGGGAGTGGGAGCTGGACTGAGCTGCGGTGAGGCAGTTCTCCTCTCCCAGGGAGAGATGTTGTTATTGAGTCTGCACGACTGCCACCTGATGGAGGATGACATGAAGGAAGGGTGTTGTGGGACTGCAGCAAGCACTTGCCTTCACTGGTGTACTTGTGTCTGCAACAAGGGGAGAGGAGAAAATGGAGCTGGCAGGCTCCAGGATGATCCCAGCTGCAGTCCTGGTGTTGGGAACACAGGCCGTGGATGGATGTGAGCCCCCCTGAGGGGGCTGAGAGCTGGAGTCCTGCCTGACAGCTTTGGGAGGAGGGAAAAACACAATAAGGAAAAAATAATCTTTGCTTCTTCAGGTTAGTGTTCCTGTTCATTTAAATAGTTTATTAACTCAATATAATTAATAAAAATGTAATACGTTACACATTTCTATTGGAGGCTTGTGTAAAAGACCAAAATTATGAATGTGGTGAGCGTTAGTGTTGAAAACCCCAAAGCACACCCCATACCTGTACCAAAATTACTTTAATTCTGCCAAAGCTGCTTTGAGACTCTAAGCACCATTATGGTGTATAGAATAAATGACTGGCTGCCTAGATCATCTGCATCTTTACATTTCCTCCATACTTTTTTATGCTCAACTCTTCTGCCAGTCTGGAAGGTATTCCTGCAGTTTTTAACTCAAGTAGCTACAATGCACAATTTTTAGAGTATATTTAGCACAGACCACGGAGAGAGGAAAAACAATAGTGTCGCCCTGTATCTTAACTCAAAATGTGGAGTCTAATGAGAATCTGTAACCCATATAATTCTCATAGACATAGAAACATAGAATTTGATGGCAAATAAGGGCTGCTTGGCACACCCAGTCTGCCCTTTTTTCCCTACCTACATTCTCACTACTGTCCCTACTTAATCTACAGCTCTTTTTCCCTCCCCCTTTCTTTCCACTATGATTCCATTGTGCCATGCATTCTTGAACCCATCACTGTTTTTGCCCCATCACCTCTTCTAGGAGACTGTTCCATTTCTTTTTGGTTTTTTGAAATTATGTTTTAGTCAGTTTTTCACTTTTAGTACATAAACAATCACATACATCTCATTCAATACATCAACACAAATATATAAAAAACAAACACATCATAGTTGCGTAATCAAAATTGGTAAAACATTTACAAAATAAAATGACACAACTCAAAAAACTCAAAAATTTCAGGTGTGGTCTATAAATTTCATCTGCTATTACTCCAATGGATTCTATCAAGTCATCCCTCTAGTTAGTTGAATAGGGGTTGCTCAGAGTGGCATTAGGGTACATGATGACAGTAGGGTAGATAGTAATGCACCACTAAATATGTTCGGGGGGGGTGAGGGTTAGTGTAGGACTGTCTCAGTTTAATTCTGTTCTGCCAAGATTTCAAGCACATCTCTCTTAAACTCCTCCACCTTGTAATGAAAATATGGGAGCCATCGACCAATATATTTTTCTTTTTGTAGTTTCAGCTTCGCCGGAAGGCGATCTACCTCCATTATGTGGTCACAGTTAGATAACCACAGCTCCACTGTGGGAATCGTATGCCTTAGCCATTTTTGAGTAAGTACCTTGATAGCTGCAGCTATTAAAACATTAAATAGGTACACCTGAGCCCTGGATTGCAGGTCTTCTGGTGGTAATCCCAATATAAAGGTGGGAAAGTCCAGGGGGAGATCCACACCTAGGATTTTACCACATTCCATACCCACCTCTGCCCAAAAAGGCTTCAAGGTTGGCCAGGACCAGAAGATGTGAGAATGTGTTCCCACCTTGGAGCAACCTCTCCAACACTCCTCTGATGGGTATGCCCCATAATGTTTCATGATAACAGGGGTACAGACATGATGGGCCACCACCCTCCATCTGAAATCCTGCCAGGATGGGGAAGCCATGGTAGAGAAGACCCCCCCACCAGATCTTATTCCAGTCTGCTTCCAACAGTTTCGTACCCAGTTCTTGGGCCCACCTCCCTTTTATTGTGTTCACTGGATCTGACTGCAAGTCTGAGAGCAGATGCACAATCTGAGAGACCCTGCCCCTTCTCTGCAGGGACCTCAATAAGGAGGTCTCTAAGGGGGTACCTCATTGAAGTGGGATCTATGAGGCATTTCTGAAAGATAGTGTCTGACTTGTAGGAATTGGACTAAGTCCCTCCTGGATAACTGGAACTCCCGGGAGAGCTGAAGGAATGACTTGATTGCCTCCCCTTGAAAAAACTGTCTGAGCCTATAAAGCCCTTATCTTTTCCATTGTTTATATCCTCCGTCCATTTTGAAGGGGAAAAAGTCCATATATGCCCTCAGTGGGGTATACCTCAGCAGATTCATGGGCAGTTGATACTTAGTACATGTTTTTGTTCAAGTCTGCTTGAGGTTCAAAGCTGAGATGTTGCCTATGTTGAATAACTTAAGGTTCAGGTTATCCATATATAATACATCTTGCATGCTGAGTAAGCCCCCAGACCCCTGTTCCAAGGTAACCCAGAGCAGGGGTTCTTTGTCACTCAGGTGAGGTATAAAATACTGTAAATGGGCAGCCCAGTAGTATGACTTGAAGTCGGTTAAAGCCAGGCCTCCCTGTCTTTTCGGGGCTGTCAGGATAGGCCAACGTATTCTGTTTTTTTTTCCATTCCCAAACACATTTAGTCAGTGTAGACCTGAGAACCTTCCAAAAAGCAATGGGAGGCTTTATTGAGATCACTGTAAATATAAATAAAAATCTGGATAATAGGATCATACGGTTAGTTTCAATTTTCTCCGTCAAGAAGAGGGGCAACTCTTTTCACCTTTTGCAGTAAGCCTGGGCCTGGGACAGTAACTTTAAATAATTTCTCTGGTAAAGTTGGGATAGTTCTCTTGGAATCCAAGCCCCTAAGTACTAGAACCTGTTCAAGGCCCATTTCAGACCCCCAATGCCCTGTGGGAGGGGTCCCGATTATTCACCTAGAGGGAGCAGTTCGGTTTTTGATTCATTTACTTTGTAGCCTGATATGACCCCAAATGCCCTTAATATTTCTAGCAGCCCCTATTGAGTTAGCTGGATCAAAAATGCAAAGCAACCTATCATCCGCATATAGCGAGACACGCAGCTCTTCACCTCCTACCCTCACTCCCCTAAAATCTGGCGATTGCCCAATATATGCAGCCAAAGGCTCAATGCGAATAACAGTGGGGAGAGAGGGCAGCCTTATCTTGTACCTCACTGACTATCAAAAGGGGGAGATAGTATACCATTCACCTTTACCTGAGCCTTGGGGGATCTGTATAGGTTAAAAGCCCATGACCTAAATTGAGTTCCAAATTTAAATTAAGAGTTTTGTCTAGATACTGCCAATCTAGACTATCAAAAGCCTTTTCAGCATCAGTCAACATTACTGCATACATGGCATTTTTGGGAAAGGATTTAGCTGTGGACATTGTATTTAAAAGAAGACCTACATTGTCTTCTATATGGCGGCCCGGTATGAACCCTATTTGATCTGGGTGCACTAAATCAGTAATAAGGGTTTGTAATCTGGTCCCAATAGCTTTAGCAAAGATCTTGATGTCTAGATTGAGAAGGGAAATGGGGTGGTAACTGGAGTACATTGAGGCATCTTTCCCTGGTTTGGGTAACACGGTTATTGTGGCTCCACTCCATGAGTCAGAGGTTTGCCCATCCTCTTGTGCAGTGTTGCATACTTGGGTGGGTAGAGGCATCAACTCTCCAGAGAATTTATTATATAATTCAGCAGGGTTACCATCTGGGCCCGGGGCCTTGCCTCTCTTAAAGGACTTAAGGACCTTCAGAATCTGTTTCCTTGGAAAAGGGGGCATCCAAATATTGTTGCTGTTTGAGGGAAAGAGAAGGAAGGGTCACTTTCTCAAAGAAATCCGCTATTTTCTCCTGACGTTCTGATGGCCTTTCTTTATTATAAAGTTGTGTATAATATCATACGAATTCTTGGGCTATCTCGCTTGGCTTTGTGGCAAATTCATGTGCCTTAGACCTCTTTTTTATTTTGGAGACACTTCTGTCTGCTTCTGGTTTTTTAAGGTGTTGTGCTAGTAACCTCCCCGCCCTTTCCCTCCATTTGTAGTATTTCTGTTTTGTAAATTGGAGAGTATACTCCATCTTTCATGCGGTCAAGGCATTAATCTCCTCTCTGGCCTTTTTATGCTTGAGCAACAAGTCTGGGTGCCTAGTTTTTTTATGTTCAACTTCTAGAAGCCTCAGAGTTTCCTCTGCTTTGTCCAGAGATGCCTTGTGTTGTCTTGCTTTGTGCGAGGCATGGGATAGAGCATGTCCCCAAATGACTGCCTTAAGGGAGTCCCAGATATATTTCAGCGAGGTCTCACTTGTAGTATTTTCTTTTCTTTTTTTTTTTTACTTTCTTTTTATCCCTCCTTACTAACCCCTCAACCCACTCCTTCTGACCATTGAGCAATCCTCCAGGTTCCTCTCACAGAATCTGCCCCTAGAGTGCCAGGCAAGCTCCTTTAACCCTCCTACCTTCTCCTACTCCTAGCAGTGCCTGCACAATGGGGTCTGTCCTGTGAGTCAGCGATCCTGAGGTGGATCGGTTGTCATCTTGGGCCGAGTTTTTTTATTTCGGTTTTTCTTCCCTCACCCCTGTCCCAATCCCCTGGAACGCTGGTGCGAGGACATACATCCAGAGAGGTGACGTGCTGATGCATGTCTTCCTCCCAAGTGCCTAACAGCGCCCCCCCCGACTCCACCGAGTGGAGCCACCACGCCCTCGAGAGCCCGTGCTTTCACCGGCCCTCTTAGGACGTCAGGTGCTGGCAGCACCCCTGGTATCCCTCCCCAGATGGAGGAAAGCATTCATTGGGATGCTCAATCCTCCCTCTCCCGCTGACCCCCAATGACCAGAGCCTGTTCCCAAACCCGGGTCACTGGCGTTGTGCGAGGTGTGGCGTCCAGCGCCTCAACCCTCAGTGCCACCGGGCCGGCTGTAGTATTTTCTTTAATATCATTTTTTATTACTTCTTTTGTAGAAATAACAAATACCTCATTGTGAAGTATACAATATTGAATCTCCAACCTCCACTCAGTCTACCAGGGCTCCAGTGTAACTGTTGTTCAACCAATGCATGGTCCGATAGGGAAATTTGGTATCTGTGACTGAGTGCACCTAATTTTTTTGAGTGTACAGCCTATCTAATCGGGAGTATGAATTGAATGCAGGGGAAAAGAACATGTATTCACTACCCGTCAGAAATACCAGCCTCCAAGAGTCCACCATCCCAGTTTCCATTCTCAATGTGGCTAATAATCTGGAGCACACCCCTTGCCCCCACTGCAGGGAGGGGCACAATCAAGAAGGGCATTCTCCACACAATTCCAATCCTCAGTACACAATAGCTGTCCCTCAGGAAGGGATGAAAGGAGTTGAAATACTCGCCTAAAGAATTCCCCTGTTGGTGGAGTTGGTGAATACACTGAAAGAATATGTAGGGGATGGCCCCTCAGCACTCCTGAGACTAAGACCAGTCTCCCCGATCCCTCTGAATGTGTGGGTTAGTGACTTGAAAGGGCAGGCCCCTTCATACCAGTATGGCTACTCCTGCTTTTTTAGACTTAGGGTACCCACCCACATTCTTTGTAACTTCATATGCTCAGATGGGGATAATTTGGTTTCTTGGAGACAGGCTTTTCACATTTGGCTCTTTGCAGTTTATGTAACACCCTAGCTCGCTTGATAACATTGTTGATACCCTAAACGTTCCAAGAACATGCCACTAAGTTGTCCATTGTTGTAGCCAAAAATACAATACAGGCATTTGCTGTCCCTCTCCTCCCCTCTGTACCTCCCCCAGTAATCTCCAGGTAAAGGTGACCCTCCTACTAACAAGAAAGAAACACATTACCAAAAAAAACTACTATTTAATCTTACCAACCTAACTGTTGTCCCAACAAATGGACATATATTAGCTTGTAACTTGTTAAAACCTAAGAATAACCTACCTGGTGTCGAAGACAGTGTGTCTTCTAGGAGTGCGTAGGCACCTGGATAGCAAAGTTGGATCCAAAAGAGCATCCTAATATGAGTATAGAGAGCTGGAACCTGAGTTGCAGCTACCTCTCTTTCCTCAAAATGGACCTCCGGGATCCCAGTATCCCTGACACCCGGCGGTCTATTATTAGGATGGGTGGGTACGAACTGTCTGGCTAGTGGCACCCATCCGGGGCATCCCAGCCTTTATTGGCTTTATATCAAACATGACCCCATCCTCCCCATAAATGGCCTGCCTAAATAGCAGCCATCAGAGGTACTTGTTGCCTTTAAGGAATACCACAAAACCAAACAAACTTTTCTTTTTTTTTCTTTTGTAGGTTTTAGAACATTTTAACTATTTGTAAAACAGCAAATATCCAAACACAGCTAGAGAACTACTGTATGGCTCTCCGGTTTGTCTTACAGCCCAGTTATTAACCCCCAAGTGAGAAAAACGTTGGCTCTGGAGAAGCCTTACCCTTTCAACCCATGTCCTAAACTGAGTCATTATTTACTTGATTTTTGTTGCTTCCTACAGGGAAGCCACTGCAAAACATATTAGCCCTCCAGATCACAAACAGCTGCAAACAAAATAGCAGTCCCAGCATAAAGCAAAGGATTTGCCAAGATCTTACTTAGTATTTTCTGTCCCACCTTTAGTATAGAGCATAGTGCCACAGAGCAAAGTAGTCTATTCAGAGAAAAATCCCAGGATCTTCCTGCAACGCCCTTGCCATAATGATTTTTCTGTTCCAGCATCAGGGGAAAAAATTAGCTGGCGCTTACAGCCGCCAGATCCCCTTTCAATCTCCATGTGGAAACAAGCAACTCATGATATGGCGATACTTTAAAAAAAAAAAAAATAAATAAAATCCCCATCCTGGTGAGCAGTCGCATTCATGAGGCGGGACCAAAAAAATAGGATTTCCTATCGTTAGCAAGATGGGTTGATGAACTTCGACTCACTATGAACAGCAGCATATGAGCCCCAGGACAGTTCTGGGTGGAAAGCACTTCAGGAAACCAAGGTATATTTCTTTATTAAATCTTTTTGAAATTTTTGTCAGAGCCGCCACATCAGCAAATGTCCTTTAAAAAATGTAAACCCCACTCAAGCAAAGAGGTTTCTTCCCTCAGGTGGCAGATTCTGGTTTTTGTATCTACTTCAACAGTTCTATATGCAGTGAGGCCAAATTCCTGGGTTTACGCTTGCCTCTCTGAGCATTTGGTGAGACCACTTTCCACAATAAGCCTTCAATCTGTGCTTCAGCCTCCTTCTCCAATAAATCAGGCAGTGGGATGTCAAGTGATTTAATGAACGAAGCAGCTGGCAACAAATTATCAAAGGGTTTTTGTTGTCTCCTTGTCCTGTATCCAGAGTCGAGCAGGATATCGGATTTGGGCTTTGAGTCCTTTTTCTTTAAGTAATTTAGTCACCTGTAACACTTTCTTCCATTTTGCTAGTAATTCAGGAAGGTAGTCCTGGTCGATATAGACCCGTTGAGCATCCAAGTTTAGATTCTTTTTAACCCAGACCATCCAAAGTACTTGTTCCTTCACTGCGAAGCTGAGAAATTTAATAATGATGGATCCTGGTGGGGCACCAGGGGGAGGTTTTGATCCCTGGGCCCTATGAGTGCACTCTATTCTCAGTTCAGAGTCATCCGACAAGTCTAGTTTCTTATTTAGCCATGTGGCCATGAAAATGTCAGTATCTTCTTGTTCAGAGCCCTCTGGGACCCCAAAAACCATAATATTGTTTCTTTGAGAGCGGGCCTTGACATCCTCAGCTCTATTCGTAGGGTCGCTCTCGTCTGTATAGGTACACTAAGGAGAGCCCAAATGCCATATGTTCAGTGTGTAGAGGTTCCTGCTGGGATTCTGTATCTGCTGCTCTTTTCTCTAGTTTCTGTAAGTCTTGTCTTATTCCTGTACCTTTGTTCTCAATTTTGTGCAACATCCTCATGATGACTTGCGAATTGGCCCTTCCGTGCAGCAATCCCGTATCGGACCCATACTCCTCCTCATCGCCTGAGCCAGTAGTATGCACAGAGGTAACTGTGTTCGCCAGACTCCTATCTCCAGGTCATGGCAACACTTTCCCTTTGTTCTGTCAGTTCAGAGTATCTTTTTTGGAACTTTTCAAACTAGCCATCACTATGTCATTCAGGCAATTGAGGAGTTTTTTTCATAAGATGCAAGGAAAATCAGGCCAATTAATGAAGATTTTAGCTGCCAGGTGCAAAGCAATGAAAGATCAAGCTGCCATGCTGACGCTAGCATCATCAGACATCCGGCTATTCCATTTCTGTAAAGAAGCACTTCTGCATATATCTCCTGAATCTATCCCATCCAGATTCATAGCATATCCCTTGTTTTTGAGCACCTTCTTTTCTGTAAAATACTTCCCTCCTGTATCTTATTTACTCCAGTGAGGTATTTAGAGGTCTCTATCATATCCCACCTTCTCTCCTCTCTTCTAGGGTGTACATATTGAGGCCCTTTAGTCTCTCCTCATAGGGCTTTTGATGCAGACCCTCCACTGTTATAGATGCCCTCCTCTGGACTGCCTCCACTCTGTCTAGGTCCTTCTGAAGACATCTCCAGGACTGGGCACAGTACTCAAGATAGGGTCTTATCATAATTATGGAATGACCCTGAACTAAAACTGTGGTGTAATCCATCATTAAACACAGTAAGTCATAGCAGTGAGAGTCAGACAGCATCTAGCTGTCTTACGAATAAATAAGACAGCACCAGCTCACTGACCTTCTTTCTGCCACACAGACATGGAGAAGACAAAACAAATCTATGCTCCTAAACCAGACCACCAACTTAGGTTGCTAAAGTGCAAGTTGAGCGGACAGTAGGAGAAGCTATGACATGACTCAGAGTGAAAGTTCCTTCACCAGACACATAGATGAGTCTCATGCCATGCCTGTCTGAATTATTTTTTGTGACTTTTAATCAAGTCAGCAATTATAAAAACTATATATATATATATATATATATATATATATATATATATATAAATAAAAGACAAGAACCTCTATGTGCAAACACTGAGGCAAGGTTACCCAAAGGGCATTTGGCTGGGAAGCCAAGTTTCAAGAAAATACAAAATCACATGCCCACACAATGCAAAGCATCATGGGCTGCATATGCAAATCACCACAGAACCAGCCGCATGGACCAGCATAACATTCTGTGGTGATTTGCATATGCCATGATGCCATGTATTGGTACATGCTGAAACTTGGCTTCCCAGCAAATGTCTTTTGGTAAACTGCCTCAGAGTATGCTTCAGAGGTTCTTTTGTCTTTAAATAGTTTTATTTTAATGGGTTCACCACAACATATCCAAGACACACTGTCTTAGGGTAGCTGGTCCATTCCACTGGGGTGTCAAACAGACGAGGCATACTGATGAGTCCTGGTAGGATGAAACACGTGTCTATGTCTTCTGTTAGCACCCTTTGCAAACTGTGTGAGAGGCCTTTCGGCACCATGCAATTCTGCTTAAAGTTGGACCAGCATAACATTCTGTGGTGATTTGCATATGCAGCCCATGATGCTTTGCATTGTGTGGGCATGTGTGATTTTGTATTTTATTATATATATATATATAGATATAGCTATATATTATAGAGGCATGGTATACCACTGTAGTTAGGGTTAAGTAGGCACTTTGATGTTAAACCCCAATTTTGGCACGTTACTAACTTCACAAGTGTTCAGCTGTACAATCTCTTTAATCCCCCAGCACTGCCAATGAAAAACTCTCACTCACCCTACAGTGTTAACCTTTCTAATGCAAACATCACTGATAATTGATAGCTGTTGAGCTGAAATCACCAGCAAGCAGCAAGGGCAAACAAGATGCTGGGATGCATAGCTAGGGGGGATCAGTAGTAGGAGAGAGAATGTTATACTGCCCTTGTACAGATCACTGGTGAGGCAAAATCTAGAGTATATAGTTTAGTACTGGTGCACACACCTCAAAAAGGACATTAAACTGCTGGAAAAGGTCCGGAAGAAGGTTACAAAGATGATAGTGGGTCAGCAGGGCAAGGCATATGAGGAGAGGTTGAAGGACTGAACATGTACTCCCTGGAGGACAGGAGAGATGGGGGAGACATGATTGAGACCTTCAAGTACTTGAAAGGGATAAATAAGGTGGATAAGGAGGGTCTCTTTAAGCTAAGTGGCAACCGTAACACAAGTGGGGGAGGTTTAGGAGGGAGGTCAGGAAGCACTTCTTCAGGGGAAGGGTAGTAGACACTTGGAATGCACTGCTGGAAGATATGGGCTTGTTGAAGATGGTGGGCAGCTTCAGGAGAGACTGGGGTAGGCATAGGGAGAAGGTAAGGAGATGGAAAGGATGAGAGGAGTGGGGAGGGGGGCAGGGTCAGTAGCTCAAGCTGTGGGCCCTGCGATATGAGCAGACTAGACAGACCAAATGGCCTTCTTCTGCTGTCTTTGTATGTTCATATGAAATGAAGAGATGAGGGAGCTCATTTCTACAAGCATTTTTCTATAGCCATGAAGCCATATAATGAGGTTGGAAAGTCTGAAGTTGGGTTGGCAGTCAGTGTGGAGGTCATGTTTGATGGTGTGGTGTGAGCTGCACTTGAGTATGGGCTACTGAAAGCAGCCTCTTTGGACTGTGCATGGATGGGTAGGTCAGTGTCAAACCGTCAATAGATGAAATGATGATGAATCACACAACAGCTGCCATGCAGCACTAGCACAGTGCTCCCAAAATGTCCCATGCCCTTGCCATGGCCCCATCTATTATTTCCACAATATTGGTGTCAATGGCAATGAGCATGTCAGATGTGCATAACCTCTGCCCATGTACCCTATCAATTTAATTGTACCCAAGTGACTTGAATGATGACAACAGGATGGTTTTCTTTGGCTGGGTGGAAAAACAAGAAACAGGATGCAGGATGGGGCATGATTGTTATGGGTGCTGTGCACACAGCCTAAAGAGAGAACACAGAACACAGAGCTCACAAGTACATCATTAAAATCACATATAGTTTAGAGCGGTTGCACCTGCTTTCCCAGGTGCCCCCCCTCCAAAAAAAGATGTTCCTGGTAAATATCCTTCATAATGAAAAACTTAATGGATTAAAATGCAGCTTTGTTTTGGAAAGTAGTGCAACTAAGTTCTGCTGTTGGCAACTGTAATTTTATGCTGGTGACAGGAACCCTCTCTTAAAAGTAGTTTTTATGTGTCTTTCTACTTCATTTTTTAAATCAAGCTTTTTCTCACTCACAGTTCTGCACAAGAGCAACTCCCCAGATTCATCACTGAGCTTCTCACAGACGTACTGGTTATTCACTACTTACCCAGGACCACAAACTGATGGGTGGCCTGCCTTGCTGATCATGCATAAGCCAGCAGGAGTGTCGGCATTGGGCCAGACTGGTCTTTTCCTACCATCTCTGGTTTAGCTACCCACAGATGCCAGCATTCAATGATGCAGGCATGCAACAGCATGCATACCAGGTGTCTGGCAACTACCCCTCCTTATTCTTGTGCTTCAAAACTGTGCTTCCCACAGATCTCCACCAGGTGGCAGCCATGCAGCAGAAGAGTGTCCACCAATCTCCGAGGAAGGAGGGCAGTTCTTGGAACACTCAATCCTTCCTTCCCCGATGGCTCATGAAGGCATGCAATCACTGGCTGGCGTGATGACTAATAGTCCTACTCGCTGGCATCATGACCAATAGCCCTACTGCTATGCTAACAGATTGTCTATTATTTTTTAGAAAATGGGCTTTTTATTTGGAGGCATCTGATTGGCTGGTACCCATTCCACAGGGGTACATTAACTTTCAATAGATGCCCACCAAATAAAAAGTCCAAGCCCAGCCCTGCCTCATACCCAGCCAAGTATCCATGTGCCCAGCCTGCTTTGTCATTGGGTGAAGCACTGGGCACATAAATTCAAACTGCTGCCATTTTGTTTTTCTCGCTTAGCGAGAGAGGGACTGACAGAGACTGAGTGTGAGACACGTACACACACACACACACACACACACAGATGGATACACTCTAGTGTCAACACTTGTTTTTTACCACCATTGTAGCTTATGTCAACTACGTTCCTGGCTACTTGCTCCTGTTCATTGCTCCATCGCGGCTCCTCCAGCTCCGCTTACCCCCCCAGTCTGTGCCCACTAATTCAAATCTTTCATCACATTCACTTATTCAAAGAAACACTCCCTTCTTCCCATCCCTTGCTTTGAAATAACCCCACTACCCCATCAGCATTCAGTTGCTCCATTTTTTTTTTACCTTACTTTTTTTCTCCCCTTGGCTCCCGGTTGGCATCTATGTCTAGGCATCCCCTTCATCCTCTGGCCACCATCCATCCACGCCCATCTCCTATTCAGGCCACCATCCTGCTACCCCCATGGCTTGCCCCCCATGGTGGGGTGGCAGGGAGCCCCCAACTCCCCACCAGGATTGGATCCAGTATGGGTGGCACCCTTGGAGACAGGGTGTTAGGCGGATGGCCATCAAGCCGCATGACCATGGCAGCCAATTTTCTGCTTTTCTTGGTGGCAGAGCATACAATGCTGACAATGGGTGTACTACACATGCGTCCACACACAGCATGCCCTATAGGCTGCGCTGCCTCCCTGCCCCACTGTACTGGCCTGGCATGCCAACATTTAGCCTCTGCTAGGTGTAAGGCAAACACTGGCCACTGATTCCCACCCTCCCCAGGAGAGGAAAGCAATCCTCAGGATGCTCGATCCTCTCCCACCCCGGCCGGCCCTCAACGACCTGCTTGCACCGCGAACATGGGTCACTGGCATGGTAGGAAGTAAGGCATTGCGGCCTCAGCCCTCTGTGCCACCAGGCCCGGCTTATCAGTTGCTCCATTTATATGATTTTTTTCCCAAACAAAGCAAGACTTCAGCCTCCCACGTTCAATTTCAAACCTGCCACATTTTAGTCCACTGATGGCAACTTGCCATCTCCCCCTCCCAATTGATCTGTTTGCTTTTAAATAAAAAAACACCTGTTCACATAAAGAAAGAACATAACTCGCACCTCGGTAAAACCAGTGTTACAGGTGATTGCATTGCCTACGAGCTCCTGATGCTCTGCTACCTCTTGGCTCTGACTGCACTTGTGCTCTTCCCACCATACAACTCATAACTTTGAGTGTCCCCTCCCTGCCTCTCTCTAACATGGGCGATCACAATTTCCAGTCAGTGCCTACCCTTCAGATTCCACCGGCAGGATCCTCACAGCACTTGAATCTTCTCAAACTGCTGTTACTCCTCTCAGATCTGCGCAGCTCAATGTTTTTTTTTCCTACTGTGGTTAGAGACAGTGTTTCCCAATCGCGATTGGGAACTGCTACCAAATTAACCACAACACACACACAACTACTTTCTTTTGCTCACAGCTCACCTGACTGCCACCACCACTCTTTGGCCAGATTCCCAGGTGAATGAATAAATGAATGGATTAAAATGAATATTAAAAAAAAAAAAAAACAATAAAACAAAAGCCCTGTATGTGTGTGTGGGTAAGAGGTAATAATGGCAACCAGCTCAAAAGTCCCTAGGTAAAGGCGAAGGAACTATTTTATTACAAAAGAAATCAAACACCTTAAACTTTTAACATTTAAACATAAAAGTAATTTTTTTTTCTAACATGTATGATACATGGCCCATTTTCTAAGTGCAATAATACCCTCCAGGGTGGGCAGTATGGGTAATACCAGACCTTCCAGGGGCTAGAAGGCCCTCTGCTTGCATCATCAGGCCTCATTACACCCCTGGGCGGTCCGGTATTGCCCAATACCACCCACCCTGTTGGGTATTATTGATTGCTTAAGGTATAGTTATACATATACATGTATTTGTAAAATGGGGAGAGAAAATCTTGCCTTCTGATTGGTTGGTATTTGTGCATCAAATCCGTTCAATGCACAGGTAAAAAACAAGTTCTGTAAACAACAACCGCAGTGATAAGCTAGAAATCAGAGTGCCATTAGAACACTAAGATTTAAAATAGCATCATTTTGTTTTGTTCGGTAATAACCAAATCACCGAAACATTAAGCCAGACTGTCAGCCGTAACCCTAAATTTCAACAAAGTAGCTCCCATAGTCAAATGTAACTAAGTTAAATACAAACAAAATATTATAAATTATCTTCTTGTCTCACCTAACGGTAACTATTTCTGCTTGGTCACTTCATGACTGTGGTAGCAGTCAAGTTGCATGCTGGCTCCCATTGTATCCCTTATTTGTAGTGCCTCTGCCCTTGAGGTTTTTAACAAAAAAAAAAAAAAATAATTTCTGTATTTTGTTTTTTTTTAATGTTCACATAGCAAATGTCACTATTGAACAGCAAAACGCCTGTGAGACACAAGCACTTTTGCCCACTTAACAACGGTGCCTACTCCATTATGGGGAATGGGAGGGACCACTCCAACCTACAGTTGTGCTGAACTTGTACTGTACAAAAAAAGACACAAAAAACACAGTTATGCTCTCCACCACCCTCTACAGCTGCTGTTACACCCACTATCACAAAAAATGCCAGTTTCTCAATGCAGTTTCTCCTCGATCCTGATAACAGTGGGGGGGGGGGGGGCCTGGTTGCCAGCAGCATATCATCATTTTCTATCAGATGAAAGGACTATTTTATCAAAAATTCTGACTAAAATACACTATATATATATATATATATTATAGCTGCACGGTAGTACAGCTATAGTTAGGTTTGCCTGGCCACTTCTATGTTTAACCCAAAATTTTGCAGTTCAATAACTTTGCAACTGTATGATGGATTTGCCTGAAATTTGCACGTGCAGTCAGGTACAATAGATTTTTGGATATGGCAAATTTCATTCTGGTTGGATGTGCAGTTGCAGAGCTTTGGAGCACCAAAAAATGTGTAAAACCCCACTTTTTAGCTATTTTTTTCTCGGGGATGCAGCCCAAATGGTTTGTTTACCTGGTCTGAAATTCTCAGAGAATATGCAGTCTGGGTCACTGATGTGCCCTTTGAAGATTTGGTGAAAAAATATTAATCCGTTCAAAAGTTATTCAAATTTCAATTTTCCCATTATAGTCAATGGGGAAAAAAATATATGTGCCTCAGGAAAGCTGCTACCAGTACATTTTACTGTCTCAAATGCCCTCTGTAGTGTTTTGCTTTTGCTATCTTGTTTTTAGTTATTGGTGGAGAAAAACAACCAGAATTCAAAAGTTAGTGCCCCATGGTAAATACTGACAGTTGTGTTTACCTAATTGGGGCATGAGGACCACAATGCTGGCATCAGAATTTTAAAATTCTCCCAGAAATATGTTTTTAAATGTTGGACCCCCTTACTGTCACAATTTGTGAAAGAACAGATGTGACATTTTTGCAATTTGTGTCACTTTCGCACCTGTTCTTTCGTGAATTTTGTGAAAGTGACACAATTTGCGACAGTACTGCACCAAGAAAACATCATTCCTTGTCACTTCACTTCAACTAAATGGTTAGGGCTTTTGGGCTGGATTTAGCAGTGTGGCAAGCCCTTGCCCCAGAGATGTGCCTTTTGCTGGTTTGGTGAAAAAATGTACACCGGTTCCATAGTTATGATATTCTGAAGTTGAGAAATGTCCCACAGGATAACACTGTAGCACCCGCGGCACTTTTGGTGCCCATATCTTGAAAACTATTCAAGATACAGATTTTTCGCTCAGGGCATTAGGTACACTAAGCATGCATGGAGGTTTCCAAGTCATAATTACAACTGCAGTGAAATTTTTTTCATAGTTGCCATGGTTACTGAGATATTGCCAAATTAGTGTTATAAGGGTTCCTTTCCATGACTCTAGAGCTGCAGTATGTCTCTGTACTTGTGTGTAAGTGGGAGCGCGGGCCCGCTCCCACATATGCATAGCATTATGCAAAAATGGTCAGCGTGAAGAGAGCACAGGAACCACATAACAGTTAACAGTGACATTACACTTTTCCAAAAAGAAGGGAAATTCATTGCAAAAAACTCCATTAGTGCATCAGTTAGGCTTGATAGTACAGCAAAAAAAGTTTGGAAATTTGATGTTAGGCCTGACAACTCCATGGCACACCCTGATGCCTGTTGTTGTGTGGAGGTTGGGGTGGGAACCCTAACATCGTATTTCCAAACTTTTGTCGCTGTACTATCAACCCTAACTGATGCATTAACTGAGTTTTTCAGTGAATAAATATACAGTATATATATATATATATATATATATATATATATATATATATATATATATATCTTATATATATAGAGAGATTTATATTCTTTGCAAACTATATTTATATTCTTTGCAGAAAAACTGTGTTAATGCACCAGTTAGGGTAACTTAATGTCATAAAAGTAGGTAAATGTGGCATTAGAGTTTCCATCCCCACATATATTGCCGGTATGTCTTTTTCCCTATATTCACAACATATCTGCACTTACATACAGTACCTATCTTCCATTCTGTTATCCCCTCTTACCCCTTTAATTCCCATCCTTCCACCCTCCTGTTTCTCCTCAACCCCCATTCATCACTTCAATTTGCCCATTTTCTTCCATACCTCCTTTCTCCTCCTACCCTTTTCCCTTCACTTCCCTGCTGTGCCTCACCCACCCCTCATCACTCTCTCCCCCCTTATTCACCCTCACCCCCTCTGTTCTTGACAATGTCATTCACTAGCTGCTGTAACCTACCCAAGTATGCACTTTAGTCTGTTTCTCAGCTGCTATTAATGTGTGCACCCCTCTTTTGTAATGACTAATTGATGTGTTGACTGTTTTTATATTTGATATGATGTTGAACCTTTGTGATATGTTAACCATTTTGTCTTTGATCTGACATGAACCTTTGTAAAAGAGCCTCTAGATCATCACCTGATTTGAGCGATTGTAGACAGTCTAGAACCACCACAGACACAATTGGGGGAAGGGTGGGTTAGATATATGAAACATTTTTCAATTGATATATTCAATTTGGATATGCAGTTAGAAAGCTGGGAGAGATGTAAGTTAATTCCAGATTTAGACCAAACAATACAGTATTTTGTGGCCAGATTCTTGGACTTATGTGATGAGCATGCACCAAAATTAAAAAAAAGTAGGAGAAAGGTTAGGGAACCTTGGATAAATGGTAACTTATTAAAAAGCATTAAGATCAAGAATAGACTGTGGAAATTGACAAAAAAATCAAAAACGAATAAGGATTGGGTCATTTAAAAAAAATTAAAGGAATTACTGTAAACAATAGATAAGGAAAGCAAGATCTGATTATTATAAAACAAAAATTAATAGGAATAACAACCCAAAAAGATTTTGGCAAGTAGTTAATGACATTGTCAGACTGGACAATAAAAATAAACAATGTATAAATCAACTGATTCAGGAAGGGAAGGTAGTAAAGGAACAAAAAAAAATATCAAATTTGCTAAATGATTTTTTCATAAATTTCCCCGGTTTGGATGTGAGAGTTCATTAGGTAAGACTCAAGAAGAACTAGAATTCAATGGGTCATATCTGCCCTTTCGTTTCAGGATATTAAATATAAAAGAGGTAAAAACATGTTTAAAGCGCTTAACAATTCACAAGTCTCAGGGTATGGATGAGTTGGAAGGAAAGTTTATACAAATGGCCACAGATTATGTAGCACCAACAATAACATACATATTTAATTGGAGCCTAAGTTTGGGGCTGTTTCCCACTGCATGGAAACAAAGTAAAACTATCCCAACATATAAAGGGGGAGATCAAAGCGATCCAGGTAATTATCGGCCTATAGCCCTGCTGTCAGTACTATCTAAATGTCTAGAGAAGTTAGTACATACACAATTAATGGACTACTTAGAAATAAATAATATCCTTACACCATATCAGGCAGGTTTTAGATGAGGACCTTCCACTAACTCGGCTTTAATAGAATTTAACATTGCTGTGGCAACTTCCGTGGATGCAGGAAAGGAGACAGCAGTCCTGTTTGCAGAGTTATCCAAGGCTTTTGACCTGGTGGACCACTCCCTGCTGCTGAGGAAACTCTGGGTCATGGGCATTACTGAGGGCCCATGGGCTTGGATTAAGTCATACCTGACAGGAAGATCCCAAAGAGTATGTGTGTGTCAGATTTTGTCAACAACTAAATCAGTGGTAAGAGGTGTTCCCCAAGGATCAATATTGGGGCCCTTGTTATTCTTGGTGTTCTGCAATGATCTTCCCCAGACAGATCCAACATCTTGTATCCAGCTGTATGCTGATGATACGGCTCTTGTTGCCACTGGGGTGGACTTTGCAGACCTGAGAGTCAAATTGCAGAGGGACTTCAGCAGCTTGGGGTAGTGGTTCACCTGGTTAGGGTTGGTGATGAATATAAAAAAGACTAAAGTCCTTTATTTTGGAAATAGAAATAAACCAGCTTGGGTTTAACATCTTTATCCAATGTATTAATAGACCAGGTAACAGAATACCAATATTTGGGAGTACTATTTGATGCTGAGTTAAACTTCCAAGAACATATTAAGGAATTGCTGACTAAAGTTAGTAAGAAATTAGGAGCACTTAGACGAACATCAAAATGTCTGGATTTAAAGACTAGGAAAACTATAGTGGAACAGATGGCGATGCCAACCATTGATTATGGAGGTGTTATATAAAGGGTCACACCTAAATTGATGCGGGATAAATTGGATACAATTCATTATAAACTAGTGAGGTTTACACTGGGCAGTCGTTATAGAACACATCACTATATATTATTAACTACTTTGGGATGGACTACTTTAGAACAAAGAAACAGAGAGATATGGTTGAAATTATTGTATAATTTTTTTACAAAGCAACCTGCTCATTATATATCAGTTAATGCACTAACAAATAAGTTTGAGCCTACTCGGACCTTGATCAGATCTCTACATGTAAATAAAACAAAGGAAATTATAATAAAACAAAATTTGGGGTAAAATCTTTAAAACATCAAGTGGGAAAATGGTGGAATATAGTTCCTTACTCAATGATGGTGGCATCTCCAAATTCATTTAGAATAGGTCTGAAATCAATGTTTCAGTTGTGTGTAATTATTAAAGCTTTAGCCCACTTGAACCATTCAACATAATGTACTGCACTTTAATATGTTTGTTTCCTTGAAATGTTTGTAATTATTGTACCTGAGTCTTCTTGTATATTTGTGATTCTTTATTAGTAGTTTATTGCATTTGATCATATGCTGTTTTGTATTTTGTACGTGATGCGAGATGATGTGTTTATACAATTTCATAAAACTTTTGCACTTGTAGATTTACAATGAACTTTTATTCTCGTGACATCTAACAGGACTTGTCTTGTAAACAGGGATCTATCCCTAATGACATTTGCTATCCTGTATAAAAATAAAAATGTTACCTACCTACCTTGTTCAAAGGTATTGTAATCCAAGAATGAAATGAATAAATCAAAATAAATAAAATAAAACTCTAATGCTCCCCCACCCCTTTTGGGTCTCTGGAGTCTTGGCGAATCAGTAGTGGTGTCTTCCTTGAGGGTTGTCAACTCTAATGCCCACCCCATTCCATGAGCAAACAATGTCAGACATGATCTCCTTTCTTCACACACGGCTCACAGGGTGGTGGATGAAGAAGGGTACAACAAACTGTGTAGGCAACCTGTGTGAGACATACTACTCTACCTTTGAAGAGTGTATCATTATAAGGCAGTGGCTTGGAGCTGTACCTTGTGCTTTGGACTGGAGACTAGGGGCTGGGGGGGGTGTGCATTAGGGTTGATAAACCCAAGGAAGACCCCACCACTGACTTGCCAAGTTTCCAGGCACCCAAAATCCTAAGGTTTTTTTTCCTTTTGCTGCTTGGGGAGATGGGGTGGGGCATTAGGGATGGAAACCCTAATGCCACATTTCTCTAATTTTGTGGCATTAAGTTACTCTAACTCATGCATTAATACAATTTTTTGCAAAGTATTTCCTAACTTTTTGAGATACTATACTTGTATCCTCATTTGCCTGTGGGAGCACAGGGCCCTCTGAGCCCTACGTTTCCATCCTTACATAGATATGTACATGTATGTTGCTGTGGAAGCACTGCACTTGCATTTTTGTCAAAACAGCAACCAAATTGTCAACATAGCCTTGTTATTAGCCCACCTCATGAACCCTGTGCTGAGGATTTTTGAAATCCCTGCTGAAACATCATTCTGCAGCACTGGAATCGCATTCCACGCCACAGGTGCGAAAACACATTTTAGCCAGGATTTGAAAAATGACAACTTCACATTCATGAGATGGTGTGAAAAAAATGGATGTGTTGAAAATTTGGGGTCAAAATATTTAATATTACCAAAGTTATGAGCAAGTGTAATAAAATGTCAGCGTATTCGCATAACTTTGTCATTTTTACATATTTTTGCATATTTTGACCCCAAATTTTAAAAAAAGCCTTCTTATGTCCCCACCTCATGAACAAGGGTGGTGAAAATTTTCAAATCTTTCCTGAAAGGTGATTTCACCAAGCAACCATAAAATCGCCTTTCATGCTTGATCTTCATAATTTCACCACCACTGGTCATGACATGGTGTCCAAAAAAGGCCATCTTGAAAATGTGGGGTCAAAATATGCAAAAATGACAATGTTATGCATCAAAGTTCAAAACTCTATTGAAATACATTGAACTGCACTTACTGTACCTTAGTTTCTCATATTGCAGTCTGAAGTTCCAGCAGCAAGACTTGTCTTTGATGGGAGAGTGGATCTTAGCCCTGTGACCTCAAACCAAAGAAAATGCACACTGGGTTGGTGGTGCTCATGAAAGAAATGCTTAGTTTCAACAGTTCAAAATTTGGGCACTTACCACCATATAAAAAGGACACCAGCAGCTCTCAAGGTGTAGCTTAGTTGTCTTATTTTATTGAAGACCATCTATTTAAACAGCAGGCAAACACAAAGTGCCTGCCTGATGCATTTTGGACCACTTCCCTTTATCAAAGGCCTTTGATAAAGCCCTGTGACCTGTTGAGTTGAGTGAGGGTGTGTAGGGTGTACTGGGGGGTGGGGTGGGGTAGCGAATGCTGAGTGGGAGGTGAGGAAGGAGGGTGTCAGATCGGCTAGGGACCATTTTCTTTTTTGCAGGATAAAAATAAGAAAACACTGAGGAATGGTTTTCTTAATTTCAGACTGGGATGGCAATTGAAGGGTTGGGGGTGACACTAGAAACCAGGGAAAGACAAACAGATTATGGGGATGGCAATCAGAGGATGGGTGGGTTCCACTAGCACCAGGGAAAGACAAACAGGTCATAGGGATGGTGATCGGAGGGTGGGGTTGCCACTAGACACCAGGGAAAGACAAACAGTTTACTGGGACAGTGATTGGAGGGTGGGGGTGTCACTGGACCCCAGGGAAAGACAACTACATTATGGGGACGGTGATCAGAGGCACCAGGGAAACAGTAAATAAATATGGGGATGGCAATCAGAGGGTGAGGGGTGCCACTAGACATCATGGCAACATTGCATAGGTAAAGGGGCGGATGTGTGAGGGGGAAGGCACCACTGGACACCAGGGAAACAATGGCTCACTGCTGTGACTGCTGTCATTGCAGCCCACAACACGAGTTCCAGCTGAGGCTGCAGAAGTCAAGAAAGCCACTCTGCTCTCATACAGAGAACATGGGTGAAAGGCTCCTCTCACTAAGCTGGGCACCCTAAATTTTGGGGTGCCTGGAAAAGGCATTTCTGGTCATTATTCTAAAAAATAAACATCAGAATCTAGTTAAATGTGTCCCATTTAGCTAGATTCTCGTGTGTTTTTTTTTTAAAGACATTATTTTTATGTTCTTTTGTCCTTGTTTTTTTAGTTTGAGGCGAAAGAAAAAACAAGATGATGGTCTAACATCACAAAAAATGCTTCATGCTGTGAGAAACAAGTGGTGAGAAATCAAAAAAGGGCCCTGCGACACAGAATTTTTGGTGTCCTATCAGAACATTATTCCAAAAACCCTACTGAACATGCTCAGAACAGAAAAATAGAAAACATTAAAGCCTTACAACTCTGGAAACATTTAATATTTTTTTCACCAAACCTTTCAAAGGCACTACCTTAGGACATCATGCCTGTGCCCTGAAAGTTTGAGTTAAAAATTGCATTCTCTGTAGGCTGTAGGTGAGAGCAAAAAAAAATCCTATGTTAAGAATAGGAAAATAATTAGGCATCTACAGAAAAATGACATGTGCAGATCTTAAATACTGTACAATCTGCCATCACAAAACTTCCACAGATTTACATTTTTCCTCCTAGGCAACACTTGCAAATTTTCAGCTGATTTCGTCAAATGGTGCCAAAAGTTATTAAGATCAAAAATTAGGGGTTTAACACTGAACACCCTACTTGGCCCTAACTATAGTGGTTCTACTGCACCACTATAATATGGGAGAACTATGATCATACATGCTCCTTTGCATTGCTGCTGTTCAAACTAGACAACCGTACTAGAAACTACAGGGCATGCCAAAGAAAGCCACTCCAGTATGCATGTCTACAAATATGACATTTCTCCATAAATACACTTATAGTTGCAAAATAATGAGACCCAGACGGCATTGAAAAGAGGTAGGGTGTAGTCAAACAATGTACTCTGAAATAAAATAGACCATAAACGTACATTCTCAACAGATTTAGATCTTAATCCTAGTCAAATATATGGGGAACAACAGAATGACAGGCTGAAAAGTATGTGTCAGCAATTCAAAATTTAAGACAATGCTGCACTGAGGATCTTAGAACAGAATATCTCTATATATGTGCTATATATCTAGGTTGTACGAGATAACCAACTATGCACAAAATAGCAATGACACCAGCGGACAAGGAAGGGGTGGCAACTCTATTGATGTAAATGATAGAACACAGTACAAACACGCAGTGATGAGATAAATAATTATGCAGCTTATCAACCCTTAGAAGCAGATCCTACAATGGAGTATGCAAAAAGTATAGATCTACTTTTTAAAGCATGTACTAGCAGAACATTTTCTAAGGACATTGTAACCAAGTCTGCAACAAGTCGTGGCAGATGACCCATTGTCTGGGACCCCTCCCCCAGCTCCCTGATGGACAGGTAGGGGTAGGGTCATTCCCAACTGTGGACAATGGGCTGGCTGGGGCAGCTGTGCTTTCAGGTGAGGGACTACTGAGGTCACCCACAGAGTGGGGGGGGGAGAGTGAGGGGTTAAAAAGAGCCAGGCCAGGGGCTCCCCCTCATTTTCCTTTCTCCTGTGAGAATATGAAGAAGACTGAGAAGATCACAGCAGAAGCAGCAGTAGTGGTCAGACTACCAGGGCTGTGCCAATGACAGTAAGGGCCCTCCTGCAAAATATTTTGTGGGGCCCTACCTCCTGACACTGTGGGCCCTGTTGCAACTGCATCTCTTGCATCCCCCTGGTCACTGCCTTGCAGACTACCCAGCTTATTTGTACAGTATGCAAGTTACTTGCAGTTTACCAGCTAATTTTTAGGGCCTTGCACTGTTGCTTAATTTCTGGAGCACTGGACTGCTACTTTGGGGGAAGAAAGGCAATGCACTGCCGAAAAACACAGTACTTGGGACCAGTAGCTTTCACTGATCCTGGGAGCCATGCCTATCCCATTTAGGAACAATGACTGGCCATGTGGCATGGCATGCACATCCATGTGGTGAAAAGGGAGCGCAGTTCTGTGGGTCCTCCCATCATTTTCCATATACATACACCTCCACTGCTATGGCTATATGTGTATATTAGTGTAAAAAACACTGTTATTGCTATTTATTTATATCACAGATGTGTTTCAAACAGCAGAGCAGTTAGGATGGTTAGTACAAAATGAACAGCACTTATAAATCTCTTTCTGCAATAATGTCTAATTATCTGTAAGTATGGAGAATTACAGGTGCAATTTGGGCTACATAGCAAATCTCTGTCTTTAATCAGCAGCTTTACATATTTGACTTGCGATTTTTAAAAGTACAGTACCTTGGCTCAGTGGTTTCCCTGGGCTTATAGGTGCGTGGCAGCTTGATGGCTCAGGGAACTGGGCAACCAGGCAGTTGGGGTGAATCAAGCAATGAATTAAGACTGAATTATCATGGCGTGGTGCAACACATAAAAAAACACACACAAAAAAAGACACTTCAGCAAACAGTAATGGCTGGACCAACTGAGTTTGCCCTGCAGTCCCCCCCCCCATTCACGGCTCCTGCAGATGTTTGCTTACAGATGGGTGGAGATGAACCGTTGGTCACATGGCTTGGCAGCTTGAGCAGCTGGCCAGCTGGCAGTTGGGGTGCCGGGGGGAACAGGGGGTTGCGTATGACCCTTGAGGGTTTGTTGTATTTGACTGGATCTTTGCTTTGAATGGCTAAATTAATTAATTAATTAATTAATTTACTTCCACTACATGAGCAGTGATGCCAACCCAGATCATGGTTGAACATGTGGCATGGTGTGTGGGTCAGTTGGCTGTGGGCGAGTCAGCAGCACCTGCAATCTGGGATCATCAGCCGCTCCATTCTCATCAAGCAGGCCAACTTTCATGAAAGTATATTAAAATAATATATATTTAACATGCAATCCTAGAATAGGAAATTGGGTGCACTGTGGGTTTGGGTTAAATGATAATTACCATAGAGAACTGGAGTTCAGGAATTTAGCCAAGTTTAATGAGTGACTGATCAATTTTTTGATTAAACAAACAAATTATTTCTTTTGATGGAAGACAAATTTCACTCAGTTTTACAGATGATCAGAAATCACTTTACCCCTAACAAGTGGACGGTGAAAGCTATACGTTTAAGTCATCCATAATGCTCATGCCACAATTACAAATGGTGTCAAGCAGTCTTGTCTTGGTTATTTATAATATGGATCTGTGCTGTACTCTTCTGAAGCTCTGGCCAAAATGTTATAATTAGGACCTATGAGGCTGTAGACAGAACAGGATTGGTGGCTCACTCCTCTCACTGCAGCTCGCAGGACGAGTTGAAGCTACAGAAGTCAAGAAAGTCCCGCTATTCTCATACAGAGAAATCGGGTCAACACTCTTCTCACTAAACTGGGCAGCCTGTTTTTTTTGAGTTGCCCAGATAACATATTTCTGGCATTGTTTTTAAAAAACAAACTCCAAATTCTAGTGAAGTGTATCTTGTTAAGCTAGATTCAGGTGTTTGTTTTTTAAAAATACATAGTCTTTTATGTATTTTGCAAGTTTTTTCATTCTAGGAGGAAAAAGCAAGATGGCAGTCTCATGGCACAGAAAAATGTTTCCCGAAGCAAGAAGCAAGTAGTGAGAAACCAAAAAAAAGAGTCCTCAACATAAAATTTTTCATTTCTCACCAAAAACATTAACTCAAAAACACTACTGGGCATGCGCAGAATGGAAAAAACAAAACTTTTAAGTCTTATAACTCTGCAGCCATTTAATATTTTTCACCAGATCCCACAAAGGCACTACCTTAGGACATACCACATCTGCCCAGCAAGTTTGGGGAGAAAATTCCAATCCATGTAGGCTGTAGATGACAGCAAAAAAAAACTATGTTAAGTATAGCAAAAAAATAGCCCTGTACAGAAAAATGACATATGTGGATCTCAGAAACCACACAAGCTGCCGTCACAAAACTTTCCACCAATAAAAACCATGCTTACTAGACAACGCATACAACATTTCAGCTCATTATGTCAAACTGTGCCAAAGATATTAATGTGCAAAGTTAGGAGTTTAACATTAAACACCCTACTCAACCCTAACTATAGTGGCATATTATTAGTCGGAGAGCCAATTTTCAAAAGGGGCCTAGAAAAAGGCTCACGAAGCACATCCAGTATTCAGAAGGTTTGACTTATTCAGTTAGTTGGATGTTTTGGGCATATCCTGAGACCTGTTGTACATCAGAATTGTAGTATCACTAACGTGTGACAGTCCAATTTTCATTGCCTTCTCCAAGTGCCTTTCTGCCGGCTTTTACAGTGTAAAATTCTGTGTATACGTTTTTGGAAGCTTCTAGCTCATGAACTATCCATTATATTTTTCCCAGATTTGAAACATATTACCATCATGACCGGATATATATAGTATGTCAGCAATATAACTTTGGCTGCATAAGTTTGATTTCCATAACAATCATGTTTTTTGAGAACGAGCTTTGACTGCGTATATTTTTTTGTCAGCCAAAACTGTAAGATAGACTATTTTGCCAAAGCTGTGTAAAATACTCTTTTTAAACAAGCTCAGAATATATATCTAGGTGGTAACAACCTTCTTGTGCAAAAAAATGGGAATGTGTTCATGGTTGAGTGACTTCTGGGCAAAACACTTATTTTTGAAAAATGTAATTATGGCGATTTTGGCCAAAGTATATTATTACACAGTTACACTGTGACTGTGTATGTATATGACATATATATGTGACATGAAACTCAAAAACCTTGAATTCTTACAATGAAAGAAGAAGAGCATTTAAACAAGGTATTGGAGTCACACATTTTTACTTCCCAAAAACACAAAATGAATACAATGAGACTCCACAAATACACAAAGTTGTATGTCTAGCTATTCTGAAGCTCTATTTTGGAATACAATTTAAAAATAAATACACAAAAATATTTTGTATGTGGTTGAAAATTCCAAAACTGTAACATATGTTTCACATGATATTAATCATCTTCATAAGCAGTTGTTCTATGGACATTTTCACACATTTCGCCTGCCATGCAAAAGCAAGCTTCAGTGCTGACTAGGTTGTTTGCTTTGCACTGGCACAGATCAATCCTTATACATTCAGATTTCTGACATCTACATGATATAAGTTCCAGCAGTCCACCTGGAGCAGGTTCTGTTGACATGAGAACAGGGCTGAGTTGACCATCCAAGAGGTGCCAGCCATATCCATTTGGAGATGGGAGGTTCTGAACTGCTTGCAATGAAAGTTTCCACACAAGTGCCTGGAAGTTGGCCCTTTCTATATGGTGTTTAAGGCTGTTGGATGTAGGCATCAGATTTTCATGTCTTTGTTGCTTTTGACAAAAAATCTAGTATCGGGTGTTAGCTGTATTACCAGCATTCTTTGAGGCATACATGGCACATACAAACTTTTACAGGATCTCACTTTCTCCATGGACAGTTCCACACTTTCTCCAAGCTGTGATAAGCACTGCTAATAACATTCAGACTCCTTTAGCAGTTGAAAATGTTATTTCTTGCCTAGTCCAGAGAAAGCACTAGTGCTATCACAACCTGTCAGTGAATGAAAGCCTGGGAGGGCAGAGCACAGTGTTGAACCTAGCCATTCTGCAACATGATGCATTGGTATGTAGCGTAGCTTGTCTTTTACTCCCGTGCAAAACCACAACTCAGGACGGTGAAGTGAGCTATATGCATATGCACTTAGTACAGCAACATCGATATCAGGTGATTGTATTACTACTCTTTGTGGTCTTCAGAGGCATGGAGTGCATGCAGCATCATGTATATGTCTACTTCCTTGTGATCAGATCTGAGCTCATCCAGAGGCTGTGAATGAGTTAGAGAAATCGAGACAGCATCCATACCATCCTTGAATCCACCAGCGAGAATGACGCTCTTGCCAGCAGGCAATATCTCGAGAACAATGTTACATCACCTTTCACTGAGGAATGCAGCCAGATTAGTTTTGTTGACTAGATTGCTAATATACGGCCCCCGCTACCTTGGAACAGGAGTGTTGACTCCAGCAATCTTTACTTTAAGCACAGCCAATGATCACTTTTGGTATACGCTCCTCTGCTTTTACAAACTCTTTTCTGTCATATCGGTCAAAAACTATGTTGACTCTGTTGCAGCCCTTCTGACTCAGTGGCACTCATAGGATCTCCCAGTACTTATCAGCTAAGTCTCCAAATGTAGTTGCACCTCCAGTTTTGACCATTTGCACAGTGGCCATGCCATCCACAATATTGGCTGTGGACACCGGCCTATCTGAATGGGGGCTCCTTGGATGAACTTCAACTTCCTTCTTGAGTTCAGACAGCAAAGCACTTTTAGTGTTCTTTCTGAGAGTTCCATCTGAATGTGCCAAGGTGAAAGGAACAGCAGAGAGTTCATAGGTCAGAACTTCTTTTAGATCAACATCTCTGGACTTCACTGCAACAATCTGTCTTCCAAGAAGTTATCAGTCAGCATTAACAATTTGTACTTCCTCATCTCTAGCTTTGACTGTTTTTTTCTGTGCTAGAGTTGGAAATGGTTTCAATTTCAGGCATGGCAAGGTGTCCCAAAAGTTCTTTGTGCAGATGTTCAATCATTCTTGGATAAATCTCTCCATAGGTTCCTTAC
Organism: Neoceratodus forsteri; assembly: GCA_016271365.2. Taxonomy (NCBI): domain Eukaryota; kingdom Metazoa; phylum Chordata; order Ceratodontiformes; family Ceratodontidae; genus Neoceratodus; species Neoceratodus forsteri. The sequence continues at coordinate 1,777,028,271 of CM057456.1, read as the reverse complement.
CAATATCTTCAGCGCACACAAGACTGCATGTCATTTCATCTGGTACTACTACTCCAGTTGCAATGTTCAGACATGGGAGACACTTGCTGTCATAATTATCTGGAAGAGTTTGGCATTAGTTTTGTTGTGAAGACCGACAGAAGCCTCTGCACAGCAGCTTCATCCTTCTTTGGTCACTGGGTCCCTAATTCCTTGTGAGTGCCAACTGTTTCACTCTCCTTCACACCGCACATGTGCTTTGTGGCAGTTGTTATGGATGCCCTCTCATGGCTGGTGAGAAACCATCTCTCTAGAGCTCCTGGCTGTTGAGTGATTCTAATGATGCCCCCTTATTTCTTGGAATCAAGGTTAACAGACTGCTCTAGGGCCATATCTGTCCCTACCTGACTGAATGGTTGACTTAAGTGACTGACTGAGTGATTTCCTTTGATGAACTCTTCATGCACCTGGGAGTATGTACTTAGGAGATGGTTCAAGTCTGCAAGATATATGGGCAGCCATCTTGCATAATTGGTTCTGTACATGAAGAAGTATGGCTCCATTCCAACAGTAAAAGACAAGTGCAACAGCCAGTACCTATTTCTCTCAGCTTGAATGAACATGAGTAAAAGTTCTACCATCTGAATATATGAGTTCCAGAAAGCAAAGAAGTATGATTTTGAGCTAGCTTCAGCTATAAAAGATGTGAACAGCTGTGAAAGCTCATTCAGGTCTCTGCACAACTCCCTGAAGTTCTCATGCAGCATTTTGCCCCTTTCAGTGCTGTTTCTACACACCTTGATTTTGCTGTTGAGATTTTCCACTTCTGTGGCATTCAGGCTGTCTTGATGCTCTCCATTGTCTTGAACCCATTCTGAGAATGACTGCCATCTCAGGCACAACATTACTTCCATTACCAATCTGTGGTCTCTCACTCCTTGATTATATGACTTTCCTTTAAGCAGAGTAGAAGCTGTATTACTGCCATATGTGTTGGACTCTATGAAGAGATCTTCTAAGGCAGAGTCTTCAAACCGCTTCCCTATAAGTGCTAAGTAGTTTAGGGCGATGTGAAAGCCTCCCATTCTGATCACAGCGTCCTTGAACTCTTCTGCATATCACCACTGTATCTCCTTTGCTTTCATGTAAATGGTGGTCAAATGTAATGACTGAATCATTTTGTCCCAGTGCCTTCATCATTGTCTGAACTTGCTTCATGAATGTGTACACAGTACTGAATTCTGTAGGAGTTCCTGCAATCACAGGATGGTAGCCAATTTGTGTAAGACATACAGTACATTAGCCTCAGACACAAGTGCATTGAAAGCACTTCAGTTGGGTACGGTCTGCTTCTCTAGGTTTGACATGGAGTTGAGACCTACCTCAAATAACTTTGTGGGGCACATTCAAATGATAGCCCATGCAATGTCCATGTTTAAGAAATTGTCTTGGAGGGACCAGTCACTCTGGTACCACACTCTCACAACACTATCAATGAAGGATGTTACAGCTGGTCTCTTCCCAAACACCCCACACTCTATAATATGCTATACATGATCTGTTGTTTTCAAAGGCCTTTTTCTGATGGTGTGTTCTGCATGCACAACTCTCTTTGATTATGGACCAAATTATCTCCTTTGATACATCACCAAGGTGGTGGAGTGGGTTGTTTGTTTACCATCCAAAGTTTCTTTCATGGTATCATTGTTATCTACTGCCATTTGTGTGAACATGTTTGGAACAATGTTTGTTGGGATAACAACGCCATGGTTTTCTGACTGAGCTAGCACTTTCAGTGCAAGGCTCACATCTACCACCTCAATATCGTCATAAGAAGCACTATGTCCCATGTGGTTCAGAATGGTGACAGTCTGTTTGGAACCTGTAAAGTGTCTCATTGTCATAGCTGTGCTGATGTGCTTCGGCATCTTTTGTCTTCCATGTCATGCACTATGCACAATGTCCTGACTTATCATGATTATGTGCCTTTCATCTGCTTCATTCTTACATTCTGAGCTGTGATCACCAAACTGATCTATATCTAGATCCTTTTTTGCAATGATCCATTGCAGAAATCAGCAAAGGCTTTGTGGAATCATTTCCTTTGACTTTCTGAGTATGAGATTTTCAATATCGACTGGTTTGATGTTGTTTCCCTTGCAGTTCTCCAAATCTGCCTTCAGTATCTGTGCTGCATGAAAGAGCACCTGAATAGGACTGTCTCATTCCTTCTTAGCTCCTCTGCCGTCTGCAGATTTTAAAGTCACATGGGACTGTGATTTCTCAGACCATGCAGTGGAAGCTGCATTAATTACATCTTGTCAAGATATGTCACTAGAGTAAATAAGTTCTGATTTGGGTAGATTTGGTTGCTGGTGAAATACCAGTGAATCCTGAAAGTAAATCTGCAACCTGCTCTTCAGTCGCTGGGAGTGGTATTTGTCTGCTGCAATACTTTTCTTTTCCAGATAAGACTTGAAGTGACCTAACAGAAATGTCATGGTATAAGCCCTTCCTGCGGTAATACCTGGTTGTATCTCTTGTCACTAGCTCACAGAATGCCTGCAAGTACAAGTCCTCATCAACAGGTTCTTTCTATGACTTAAAGCTCACATCTCACTTTGCTACATGCAGAGCTCTGCATATTTTGTGACATTTTGACTCTGCAGCAATTAGGTCAATATTTCAGCATCTCCCTTTTCCTCTGCAGCTTGCTGTATAGTCTTGCATGCAGAAAATGTAGCAACTGAGAAAAGTTTCTTGAGTTTCTTGTGGGTTTTCTTTTGACAGAACTTGCACATTGACCAGTCCATCCCATATGATCAGGACCTTGCTGATCTAGCAGTGGTAGGCAGTTCTTCCCCCCTTTTTTTAATCTCAAGAAGAACAGGAGTAAGAGTTAAGGATGTCTTCTTTGTGAATTTAAGATTACATTCACTGGTATATTTGGCATAACAGTTTCTGTGCCATACAGCGCTAAGTTCAGTGAGCCTGTCAAAGTCAGACTTGAGTCTTTGATGGACTTCGTCTTCTTTACGTTATATGGCCTCTATGAATTTCGAGATACCAGAGTCTGTCTCATTGCTGAAAGTTTCTCTGCTGTCTGCATGGCATATAACACATTTGCTCCAATCACTCCTCTTAATGTGCTTTGAAGGCAGAAGATGAAGAGCACCTTCATCATCACAGCTATTATCACTGCCCATCTTTAGTTAATCTGAAAACAGGAAAAAAAGTTTGTTAAAACCTTTTGTGTTATGAAAATGTGTGGTTGCAATTATAACAAATAACACTACATTTCATCCTCTTGTGTTCTGAAGACAAAGTAAATTGGTTGGAGGCTGTTGCGATGCACCTGACCTGAAGCTCTGATGTCAGCAAGCTCTGCTACTCCTCCTCAGGTGTGCTAGGTTTGCACACCATGGTGTCTGCACATGGGAATGAACGTTGACTCTACAAGCTGGGGAACAAAAGAAAATGTGGGTAAAAAAGTCTACAAAGCATTCCTGAATTATGGCTTTAGAACGCCTCCAAAAAAATGCTTGCACCTCACATTTTCACCAGCAAGTCAAGGCTCCAGGTGGTGTTTTCCAAAAAAAAAAAAAAAATGCAGACCACAAACTTATCAAATGCACTGTTCATATACCAAGAATGCCAGACATGCACCCTGAAGCCGGCCCACACCTGGGTGCTTCGCAAAAAGAGGAGGCAACAGCTGAAATTAAGAAGAGTGCAAATGTGCCTGCTCCTATCTTCTGCATAAAGAAAAACTCTTCCTCAGTGCCGGTAACAATAGTAGACAATTCAGGGACATTGCCTGTTCTGTCTTTGAATGAAACATTGCTTGCATCCCAAAGCAGTTCAGCTGTAATTCAAAACAAGCAAGAGGTGACAATGGTACAGCTAAGTAAGCAATAAGACATGATGGGGTGTGCATTAGACAGTTCTAATGCACGGCTAGGGGGACGTAGTGAGGCACGAGGCCATAGGCTGAGTGCGTCCAGTCCCCTAGCCGTGCATTAGAACTGTCTAAGGCACATCCCTGGAGTGGCTTATTGCGCTTATAAAATGGCCCTGTGTATTCTAAATCAGGGTTCTAGTTTTAGCTGTGCATTAGGCACATCTAATGCACAGCTAACAACCAATCAGATTTCTTGAAATCCTTTGCCCATTTTATAAAAGAGGTTATACAAGAACCCATGCCTCAAAGGAAGGCAACAATTGATGTGGAGGAACCTGTGAATATATCCAAAACTATGGTACAGGTAAATTCTGAATACCCACATGAAATGTTAAATGAAGGTGTTAATATTTTTCCCCGAGAGACTTATGCAAAAGAACTCTCCTAGGGAGGCAAGTTCAGTATTAGACGGTGAAATGTCTGGAGTTCAAAATGCTGCTACTATTCATTGCCTAAATGCAACTGAACCAAGTACAAGTGGTATTACAAAATCTAATGGTGCATATAAAGTAGAGAATACAAAAAAGACACTAGTAGTGACTATTAACAATACTGACACTGATTCAGAGTCTGAATATCTTGAAGTACAGTCAGAAACACAGGAGGGGGAGTCATCACCACCACCCTGGGTTAACCAGATACTAACACAACTAACCTCATTAAATGAGGGCATGAAAAGAATAAAAAGACTAGAATCAAAAATAGACAATATCCAAACAACAGTCAGTTCCTTGGTGGCAGAGAATGCTCAAATTAAGCAAAGTATTACTGAAATGCAACAGAGGATTTCAAATCTGGAGGATGAAACTGTATCCATCCAGAGACAGCTTAAATATTTGGAATCTATTAATAAAGAATGGAAAAACAAAATGACTGACTTTGAGGTGAGAGCCAGAAGAAAAAAATATCAGAATTGTGGGTACGCCTGAAACTTGGGACAATTTATAGCCTCTGAAGGAATCCTTAAACCAAATTATGCTGCATATTTGGACACTGATCCATCCAATGTTCAGCTGCTATTGATAAAGCTCATTGTATATGGAGGTTCAAAGAAACAATATCTCAAAATACACCTCCAAGACCAGTTATTGTAATGTTTTTGAATTCAGAAGACAAGGAAACCCTTATGTCCCAGGTTTACAAAAAACAACAACAAAAAACACATCTCTTTGTTGGGGGCCATTATTTCCATTTTTAATGAATATCCTACTGAAATTATGTAGAACAGAAAAAAATGATTTACTAAGGAATAAATTATGGACAAAGGGCCACAAAGCGACCATGGTCTTTCCTGCAAAGCTAAAACTGGTCTTGGATGGGAAATGTTTAATCTATAATACACTTGAGGAGGCTGACAAGGATTTACAAGGAAAAATATTGGACTTGTATGCCTAAGTTTTTTCTTAATCTTGGTGTATATTGGCTGAAAAATTATTATGGAAGCAGCTAAATGTTCTTTGGTGCTTTTATGCAACATTTAATGTGGTTCTAATTCTTGAATGTGGATCCAGGAAGGGGTGGGGTGGGTGGGCTGTGCATGCAAAAAAGGAGCTACAAGAAAAACTTACTTAGAGATCCTCTTGAATCTCATTTGTATTAAGGAAGTAATCATGTTTTTTTCTTTGTTATGGGAGGGATATTTGTGTTTATTTGTATGGGGTTAAATCATTAAGATTTGTTTTTCCTTTAGCGGTGGATATGGGCGGTAAATTGGGTTTTACTTTATTTTCTAATGGATAAAGTAACATTTGCATTGATAAATGTAAATGCCATCTTCTCCACATTAAGAGAACGAGGTTACTATCCTTTCTTAGAAAAATAATGAGTTTTGTGTTGCTATTCAATAAACCCATCTCAATCAGGGAGAAACAAAAAAACTAAAGCAAAAATGGGTTTCTCGTGTATTTTTTTCAGAGAGGACTAAGAATAAAAGTGCAGGGGTAGCTTTGTTATTTAGGAAATCAATGCCAGTAACAATTATGCAAACCTTTTCAGATAAAAAAGGGAGGATTATATTAGTCAGAATTAAAGTTAACAATACAGTTATAACAGTAGGGTCAATCTATACACCCTTTACTGGATATTCAGAATTCCTCACAGAATTAACAAGGGCACTGACCAGCACTGCAGCATATAATATAATTTTGATGGGAGACTATAATGTTTTAATGGATCCATCTATGGACAAATCACTTAAACCTAGCACTACTAACAAATATCAGGCTAAACTAATTAACCATTTTCTTCAATCTCATGATTTGATTGATTTTTGGAGACTACAAAAACCCAGTACATGCCAGTATATGCATCATGATAAAAAACATCTGGGAGTCTCTAGAATTGACTATATTTTCACTTCTAAAATGTTAGTGCCCTTGTTAACTAATTCAGGGATTGATTCGATACATGTCTCTGACCATGAATTAATTCAAATTGAGATGCAAATCCAGGATCTTAATGGATCCTTTACTAGGCAGTGGAAATTAGATAATACCTTGTTATCAGATAGAAATTTTTGTCAGACGGCAAAAACAATTATCAGAGTTTTGGTTCTTTAATTATGATGGCTCCCAATCTATGACTTCTTTGTGGGACGCATTTAAAGCTTTTCTAAGATGGACAATAATTTCATATAAAGCTTATGTAAATAAAACTAGGAAACAGTAGTCTCCAGATATCAAGGAAAAATTAAAAGAATAGATGCCCTAGTATTGGAAGATTACAGAAAATACGCAGGTGAATGGTACAATCTTAAACTGTTAACAAGCATTTGTTAATGCTGAATGTTTGCTTGCTGGTATTAGCATTGGAAGTGCAGGAGTTAGACAGATTCAGAATAGGAATGGCAGTGAAGTATTGAACTTCACGCCAACCCCACCACCACCCTGCAGAGACGGAAAGGCATTGGGGTATGCCTTTGGGTTGTCACCCATAACACTCATGCTATTTCACCTCACCCTATCCTGCAGACACCGACAAGTGTTGAGGTGTGCTTTAGGCTGTTCGGCTTTACAGTTACCCCATTCCATAAGGACAAACGCCGAAATGGGTGCAGTATAGGAGAATGGGGTGAACTCTGGGCCAAAGAGTTCAAGGCACACCTCAATGCCTGTCACTGGCTGCAGGGTTGGGGTGGAATGACATGAGCATTACAGCCAGCAGTCCAAAGGCACACCCCTGATGCCTGTCAGTCTGTATAGGGTGGGATGTTATGGTTAGAAACCCCTAACGCCCAAGGCATTTGTTGGTATTTACACTACAAATTTTCAACATGGCCTTTTTGTGACCCCCACCTGATGAAAGCATTTGGACCTCTGCTCATGAACAGTGGCACTGTGATTTTGTTAATCTGTCCCGAGCACTGATTTCCCACAGTGACCATGCCATTCTGTGCCAGATGTGTGAAACCACAGTTCAGGCAGGATGTGAAAAATAACAGTGGCACCATTCATAAGGAGGTGTGAAGAGATGGCAATGTTGGAAATCTGGAGTGAAAATATTAAAAATTCTCAAAGTTATGAGCATGCATGAAAACTGCGCAATGCGTGCTTGTAACACAGTCATTTTTTTGAATTCTTTCACCAAATTTTCAACATAGGCATTTTGGGACCTCTGCTCATGAACAGTGTCACTATGATTTTCTTAATCTATCCCGAACATTGATTTCCCACAGTGACTGCACCATTGTGCGCTGGATGTGCGAAACCACATTTCGGGCAGGATGTGAAAAATGACATCTATACTGTTCATAAGGAGGTGTGCAAAAATGGCAATGTTGAAAATCTGGAGTGAAAATATTACAAATTCTTGAAGTTATGAGCGTGCATGGAAACTGCGCGATGCACGCACGTAACATAGTTATTTTGTGGAATTTTGTCACCAAATTTTCAACATAGGCATTTTGGGACATCCACTCATGAACAGTGTCACTGTGATTTTCTTAATCTGTCCTGAACATTGATTTCCCCACAGCGACAGTGCCATTGTGCGACGGATGTGTAAAAACCCACTTCAGGCAGGATGTGAACAATGACAGCTGTACTGTTCATAAGAAGGTAGGTAAAAATATCAAAAATTCTCAAAGTTATGAGCGTGCATGTAAACTGCACAATGCATGCTCATAACACAGTATTTTTTTTGAATTTTTTCTCCAAATTTGCAACATATGCTTTTTGGGAGCACACCTCAGGAACCGTGGCACTGTCATTTTGTTAATCTGCCCTGAAAGGTGATTCCATGCAGTGACCGTGAAATCACCTTTCAAGACAAAATAACACCATGACAGTGACTGAATTCTTGAGGATGGGTCCCAAGAACCCCATGTTGAAAATTTGGTGCCAAAAGTTGAAAAAATGGCTGATATATCCACATAAGTTGAAAAATACACATCTATGCCATTATACAGCTTACCAGCATTTCTTCAGTTCGCAGTCGGCTTTGAAGAGTACAGACATGTTCCTGGTCCACCATCGAAGATCATCGCCCCCAGCTCTGGAGGTAAATATGGGGTGAGGGGAGTGTGGGGAGGTGAGGTGCGCAGAGGGTGCGTGTGGGTTGGGGAGGGGACCCGATGGCGAGGGACCGGTTTCTTTGTTTCAGGGGGAAAAAAAAAAAACAAAAGACATTGCAGGAATTTTTTTTTTTTGCAGGTTTGCATTGGGCACACTGTGGTGAGCTCCCAGTGTGCCACCTGTGTTTTTGTGGAGGGGGACTTAAGCTGACAGGGATTGGGCCCCCCATTGGCAAAGAAAGCCTGTTTGGGGGGGCATGATGCTGAGAGGGATTGGGCACCCCCCCTCGGCACACAACAAATGGGGGGGCATTATGCCAGTGTGGAGTGGGCTCCCCCATTGGCAAATGAACTGGGGTGGGGGCATGCAGACAGGGGGACTTGGCACCCAGTCGGCTTTTATGGGGACTGTGAATGGATGGCAACAGCTGCCACCATGTTGTTTTGAAATGTTACACCAGGCAAGGCACCGCCCTGCAATGACAGGTCACTCCCTCATTGCAGCGGCTAATTTATTTCAAGTTGGTGGCATGCTGGCTGAACTAGTGTCAGCAGCAGCATGCCACTGCATTGGGAAATGAGGTCCTAGCCCAAGAATGCAGTGGTGGCATTGGCCACCACGGTGCCGCACCTCCAAAACTCGCTCCTCTCCTAAGCTGCCACATAATGTGTCTTGTGCATGCGTGCAAGCAAACATAAAAAATGAACTAATTAATAAAGAAGTGGCTGCAAATCTCTCTAAAGTTAAAAAAGATAATTACAAGGTGATAAATCAGAAAAGATGGTAGCATTTTACTTAAAAAACAAAAAGAAAAAAATTAATAACGTGTTTACAAGATGCAAAAGAGGACAGAATATTTGCTGATACTGAAATGACTCAGGTTATATCAGAAGCATATACAATGATTTACCAAATAAACTTATAGGGCAGGATTCACAAAGAAGATGTGTTCAATGCATCTCGGCTGCCCCGGCGCAGGGGAGATGCACTGAGTGAAAAATGGGTGATTCATAGAGGAGGTGCAGGGAAATGCTCCCAGCTCATCCCCTCTGTGAATAGCATAGGTGTGCCCTGCCCAGGATGTGCTGGGGTATCCCAGGGTGCACCAGTGCATCCCCCATGTCAGGCTGTGAACTGTTTGGTGCAGGGCATCTCAGAATGCCTTGCACCCAAAAACGCGATCCATAGCTAGGGGCATATAAATGAGTCCATTAGGCATGCATGGTGCAATGGGGCCATTAGCATGCCATTATGGCCCCATTTGCATTGCACCTACAGGGATGCCCTGGTGAAATGCGCTGACTTGTAGACATCCCTGCCTGTCCCTGGCCCGACCCCAGCCCCATGAAATGCCACTCACTGTGGCCATTGCACAAGCACGCCCCCTGCCCCAAGCTCCCGGTGAATGCCGCTCCTTGCGGCGTTAGCACTGTAATCAGATAACCCCCCCAAGCCCCCTGTACATGCTGCTCCTTGTCGCGGTATTGCAGAACTCAGACAATCCCCCAAGCCCCGTAACTGGCTGCCCTTTATGGAATGACAGAGATAACCCTTGCCCCAAGCCCCGTTACCAGCCACTCCTGCGGGCGGATTGAAAGAAGTCATCACCCCCAAGCTCCCCATGAAAGCTGCCTCCATGGCAGCTGGATGTAAGGAAAGACCCACCTCCCACCCAGGCACCCCCAACCCCACCCCTCTACCAGGCCAAGCACGGTCCCCGCCAGCCGGCAGCATAACGCACCCACATATCACCACGGGCTGCCTCTGACAGAGCTGTCTGAGACTGACAGGTACCATACCACTCGAAGCCCATGGTAGCTGTCAGTCTCAGACAGCTCTGTCAGTAGGCAGCCGTGGCAGTATGTGGGTAGGTTACACTGCCCACCAACGTGGGGACCGTGCTGGGGTGGATGGAGAGGGGTGGGCTGTGGGTGCCTCAGTGGGAGGGTGAGTCTTTCCTTAATGTCCAGCTGCCGTGGGTGTTGGCTTTCACTGGGGCTTGGGCGGGGTGCTGACTTCTTTCATTCTGCCACAAGGAGTGGCTGCTAACAGGGGCTTGGGGCAGGGGGTTACCTCTTTCATTCCACCACGATGAGTGGCTGCTAATGGGGGTTTTGGGGGGAGTTGTCTGCGTTCTGCGATACCACCGCAAGGAGCAGCATGTACGGGAAGCTTGCGGGGTTGTCTAATTACAGTGATACCACTGCAAGGAGTGGCATTCACTGGGGGTGTGGGGGAGGAGACACTGGCCTGCCAGAGTGGGCAGGCTGCCTGCTGCTGCCTGCAGCACGCAGCCTGCCTTGGGTGGCCACCCACTTAAGTCTGGTTTTCCTAGACTTAGCTTTCTGTGGTGCATCCCTGACTTACCCCTGATGCTTAGACTAAGGCTGTGAATGGAGATATGCCTAGCATGTATGGGCATGCCCCTTCACAGCCCCTCCAGTTGCGCCGCATATCATTACTGGCGGTATGCAGTGCATCAAAGATGCACTGGTGCATTGGAGTTGTGCCGGCGCATCGTTCCCCTGCCAGAATCACCTCTGGGCACATGTCGGGGATGCCCCGGCACATTTCGGATGCACTGGGTGCATCCCTTTTGTGAATCCTGCCCATAGCCTTCAATCAGCCAAATCAGGGAATATCTTAGTTTGGCTCAGCTCCCTCAGTTACCATGTGACTTCAGTGATTTCACATCAGCAGAAATTACAGAAGTTATAAAAAGTATGCTGAAAAACAAAAGTCCATTACTGAATGGTCTGTCTGTAGAATTTTACATAACCTTTATAGAGGAAATGTTACCTTGATTAACATTGAGGTTACAGGAAATCTTAAATTAGGGCCTTTTTCTTCCTCCGTCCATGGAAGTTGCTAAAGATCCGATAATGGTAGATGGTTACAGACCTATAGTGTTGCTTAATAGCGACTACAAAATTCTTACTGAATTATTGGTAAATACACTTAAAGTGACACTACCAGTGATAATTCATAACGATCAGTTAGGATTAATTTCAGGGAAGACAATATCCAATGCTACAAGGAGAGTGCAGTCACTATTTTATTGTGCTCAAAAGAACAGAATCTTGTCTCATGCTTTGGCTATAGAGGCCCCTAAAGCATTTGATCTCATGAATAGGGATTTTATGTTAGAAACTTTAAGATACTGAGGATGTTGGAAAAGATAGTAAGGGTTATTTCTCTCTTGTACTAAAATACTTCGGTAAAGTTCATGGTAAACTCATTTTTAAGAGAACCCTTTAGTATGAATAATGGAGTGAGGCAGGGTTGTCCCCTGTCCCCAGTGCTGTTTAAACTAGCTTTGGAACCGTTCTTGAGAATTATTAGAAATAATTCTTACATTAAAGTTATAACCATTAAAGGAGTGGAAATAAAATTAAACGTTTTTGCAGATATTTTAATTATTATACAAGATATAAAGTACTTCCTATAGTAATGGAAGAAATAGAGATATACAGTATGGTTCCTTATCTGGTTATTACTTAACCAATCCAAATCTATTATGGATATCCTTGCTTCAAATTATACTCTAGATACAGTAATTGCACAAGATGTTTGCATAAGTAAACAGTGTAAGTACCTACAGGGGTAGATATAATTCTAACGAATGATCAATCTAAAACAATCTCTATCAGTTATACCAGTGCTAAGGAAAAAATAATGATGCTCTTGGATAGGTGGCATAAACTTTCACTATCATTATGGAGTAGGGTAGAGACCATCAAAATGATGACTGTCCCTCATTTGGTTAATGTTATACAAAACATAATTAGTTTCCCTACCGAACAAATGGTTTAGCCTAATCCAGAGATGTTTTGTTAAATTTTTGTGGAGAGTGGGTAAACCTATAATACCTTGGGCCCGTATGATATATTTAAAGAAGAAGGGGGGTTATATTTGCCCAGACCCTGTCTCCTAGGCACGTGCATATCAAATTAAAATTTTATGGGACTGGTCTTTTTTTTCCAAACATGAACTCCTTTTTTGAAACAATTTTTTTGGGGAGATACTGCACTTCTAGACCCAATAATTTTTTTTTTTGCAAAGATTAACACCTAGATCTAAGTTCCCTAAGGTCTATTCCTCCATTAGAAAAGTAACAATTCAGTCTATATTTAAGGTGAAAGAGTCTGTTTTTTTTCCCCTTGGTTCCATCTGAATATTTGTATAGACCCTAAAATTAAGGAAGTAAGACTGGGAAGTAAGTGGACAATATCTGAACAGACAGGCATACAAAGATGGTCACAGCTCCTTGACAATGGAACCTTCAAACACCATGAAGTCTTGCTATATTATGACTATATGCAGTCAGCCACTGCAGCTGAACTGCCCCGGAGAGGAAAGAGTTAACTCCAGAGAATCTGGAGTTCCACAGTGCGAGGGCGCTATACCAAAGCTCTGTCTGGCCAGTTTCAAATGAAACTGTCAGATTCTTTACTCCGCTTCATTGAACAGTCACTCCGGAGATCAGCTCCTTCACATCGGTTCATTTCTCGGTTCAAGCGAGTATTTTCGGTTCATTTGAACCGGCAAAAAGTATTTATTTTACTGCATTTCAGTTAAAAGCTCTATCTGGTAAACCGTAAGTAGAAAATTTAAAGTCTGTGTGGAAATTCAATTATCGGTTCGGTTTTGAACCGATCGGTTTGCTTAATTTAATGTTTTAAAGTAGTGGTTGGGCTTTTAGAGTCTACGGTTCCCGGTTCTTATCGGTTCTAAAAACCTTGTTTTAAAATAGGTTTTTCAAATACCCGTGACACGGTTAGGAACCGATAAGGTGTCTTGCCTGGCACTGCCATCAAAGGGCAAGTTTGGTTAGGCTGGCATTATGTCTGAGAAACCCAAAAGAAAAACCGGCCCACTGGTTTCAACACTGTGATGTTCAGGGGAAGCCTTTGCCAAGGCTGACCCACACACCACTTGTGTTTATTGTCTGGGGGCTGACCACCTCCTGTCAGACTGCCAGGTGTGTAAAAAATTTCCCTGCAGCCACCCTGGAAAAGAGATTGGCCCGGCTCAGGGAACGAGAGGCCAAGAAGTCCGCTGACCCGGATGGCCAGCCCGGTCCAGTACCCACTGGACCAGAGGGAGTGCCCTCTGACCAGGGCGAGACTTCCTCTGGCAAGAGGAAGGCTGGTTCAGGGGAACCAGTCTCAGTGAAAAACACAAATAAATCAGTAGGTTTGGAGTCCAAAATTGTCTCTCCAACTGCTGCAGAAATGGCTAAAGCCATACAGATTGTCCAGTCACTGTCTCAGGGTCCTGCCGAACCACCTACAGTTGGTAAAAGGTTGGTTCGTTCAGTGCCAGTGGTTCAGGAGTATGATGTTGAGGAATTTTATGAACCACAGGAGAGGGAGGACGAATTTGATCATTACATGTGTGGCTGGGAGGGTCTGGACGTGCCCATTGAACCGGACATTTCTCCAGACAGACCTTTAGAATCTCCTCCTATTCTGTCTGAGTCCCCCTTCTCATTTTATGTTTTACAAAAAGGTTGCAGAAACCCTCCAGCTTCCTTTAGAGAAAGCTGTGGATGAGCAAGAGGAGCCTGATTATGTAGAAATGATGGATATACCAGAGTCTAGGAGGTTGTCTATTCCTTTGCATAAGTCATTTAGGAAGCAAACAACAAAGATTTTAAAAAATCCTCATTCTGTCCCTCCTGTAGATAAAAAAATGGACAGAAGATATACCTTGTCAGGCTCTGATACAGACTTCCTCACTGAACAGTGTAGTCATGTAGGTGTGGTACAAGCTGCAGCCTGTGACAAGGCTAATATTCCTCTGGCCTCCCATCCTCCTGATAAGGATTCCAGGAAGATTGATGCCATGGCGAAAAAAACAGTATTTGGCAGCTTCTTTGGGACTCAGGCAGGCAAATTATATGGCTTATGTGGCTAGATATCAGAAATCTAGGTGGGACACAGTATTGCAGTTAGCCAAGCAGGCCCATGGCCAGCTGGCTAGTGAGTTGGAACAGGTGGCTGCTGATGGCATTGAAACCTCTAAAGTTCAATTTCATACTGCTGTTGATGTTAATGATGTTTCCTCTAGGGTCATGGCCACTTCTGTAGCTTTCCGTAGGTTGGCATGACTCAGATGCACTAATCTGTCCCAAGATACTCAGTCAAAGGCTATGGATTTTCCTGTTGTGGGTAATTCTCTGTTTGGGGAACAAACAGAAAACTATATGAAAAAGATGGATGAATACAGAACTACCTACAAAAGTGCCCAGGCTAAGGAGAGGCATGCCACTCCACAGAGGCACGCTCCCAGAGGTAGGGGCAGGCCTTTCCACAGGCCTTTTACCAATTCAGGCCTCCTCTGCATTTGCACAGAGGGGTTTCTTTAGAGGCAGAGGTAGATCAAGGGCACAAGTAAACCGTCCCTCCTCAAGCCTAATGGCTGCCAAGCAGGCACCCTGATGGGGTGCCCAGGGCCGATTCTCCTGTACCAGTGGGGGCAGGTTGGTTTATTTCAGCCAGAACTGGGTGTCCCTAACTTCGGACAGGTGGGTTCTGGAGGTAATAGGCCAGGGTCTGGTTCTCAGCTTCAAACAGTTTCCGAAGATGAGAGCCAGACATTTTCCACCTGCAAATCCTTCAGAAGCCCTTGCTTTGGAAGCAGAGGTTTCTTTCTTTTGGACTGCAAAGCAGTAGAAAGGGTCCCTCCTTGCCATCAGGGCAGGGCTGTACTCAAGATACTTTCTTACCCCAAAAAGACAGGAGAATGGCGGCCCATTTTAGATTTAAGGTACCTGAACAAGCATCTTTTGAAACCAAAGTTCAAAATGTTAACTCTGACAATGATTTTGCCTCCCTGAGGCCAGGGGACTGGTTAGCTTCCCTGGACCTCAAGGATGCCTATTTTCATGTTCTGATCAGGCCTTCTCACTGAAAGTACCTCAGGTTCGAACTACCCTCAGGCCACTACCAGTTCAGGGCAATGCCCTTCGGCCTTACCTCTGCGCCAAGGGTATTCACGAAATGTCTAGCTGTGGTAGTGGCTCATTTAAGAAGGCAAGGGATTGCTGTGTTTCCCTACCTGGACAACTGGCTCATAGTGGGTCAGTCCCCAGATCAGGTAAAATCCCACTTGCAAGTCACCCAGCAGCTTCTCACTTCCCTGGGATTCCTGCTGAATTTACCAAAGTCAGTTCTCGAACCAGTTCAGGTACTAACTTTCATAGGTGCAGAATTGAACACAAAGTTAGCCAGGGCATTTCTCCCCTCGGAAAGGGTAGACAGACTCATTGGCCTGACATCCTCCTTTACCCTGCGGGTCTCTCGACCAGCAAGGCATTTTCTGCAACTCCTAGGGCACATGGCTGCTTCTGCAGCTGTAGTGCAAGGAGCAAGATTCCAGATGAGGGACATTCAGTTCCATTTGAGGGCCTATTGGTCTCAAAGGAGGGACCCCCTTTCCAAATTGGTTCCAGTGACCCAAACCCTGATCCTGGCCTTAAGGTGGCAGGATCAAAGCAATCTAAAACAAGGGGTTCCTTTCATTCCCGTTTCCCACTCCCTCACCCTCACCATGGATGCTTCCCTGTTAGGGTGGGGAGCTCACTTGGGCGACCTGTCCACTCAGGGAGTGTGGTCTCCCCAGGAATCTCTGCTCCACATCAATCTTTTGGAACTCGGAGCTGTCCTTTTAGCTCTTCAGGCATTTTCAGCTTCTGTCCAGAACAAAGTAGTTCAAGTCAGGACAGACAACACCACAACAATGGGTACATCAACAAGCAAGGGGGCACTCGGTCATCAGCCTTGTGCACCGAAGCAATGAAGTTGTGGTCTCTGGCTTACTCCCTGAACACCTCCCTGATAGCAGTTCACCTTCCAGGGAAGGACAATGTCCTGGCGGATGCCCTCAGCAGGATTTCTCAGGGCCATCACGAATGGGCTCTGAATCCTCAGGTGCTGGGGTCAGTCTTTGCCAGATGGGGCACCCTCAGATAGACCTTTCGCAGCCCCAGACAACCACCAACTTCCTCTGTTTTGTTGCAGGCCTCCAGTGCTGGGATCAGTCCCCCTGGACGCTTTTCAGTTGGATTGGAAAGGGAAGTTCCTGTATGCCTTTCCCCCCTTTCCCCTTCTTTTCAGGGTACTAGTAAAAATCAGATCTCAGCCCTGCAAGGTGATTCTGATTGCTCCAGATTGGGCCAGACAGCCCTGGTACCCACTGCTTCTGTCCTTGACAGTCCACCCTGCCCTGAGCTTGCCCAGAGTCCACGATTACTGGCCTGTGCACAGGGAGAGTGTGGTATCGGACCTCAAATCCCTCCATCTCAAGGCATGGCTCTTGAGGAGTTAGAATTGCTGACTTACACCTTTCTCAAGGTGTTTTGGATATTTAAAGGCTTCAAGGAAGCCTTCCACTAGGCCACTTACAATTCTAAGTGGAAAAGGTTTTCCATCTGGTGCTCTGAGAAGCAGATTATCCCAGAATCTGCTGATCTGCCCATTTTACTGGACTATTTGGTCCATTTAAATTCCTTAGGCCTTAGGCCAGCTACCTTAAAGGTTCATCTGGCAGCTGTCTCTGCTTTTCTGTCAGCAGGGAAGCCTGCTTCCTTTTCTTCTCACCCTGTGCTTTCCAAGTTTTTTAAAGGGTTACTTCACACCAACCCTCCTTTTCGAGAACCAGCTCCCGCTTGGGACCTGAATGTTTGCTTTGCTCAGTTAATGCAACCCCCCTTTGAGCCTCTGTCCTTAGCAGAGCTCAAGTTTCTGACTTGGAAAACTGTTTTCCTAGTGGCTATCACTTCTGCCAGACGCATAAGTGAACTACAGGCCCTGTCAGTGGAAGAAGATTTTATCTCTTTCCACAGAGATAAGGTAGTCCTCAGGACCAACAGAAAGTTTTTGCCTAAAGTGGTTTCAGATTTCCACCTGAACCAATCCATCTCTCTTCCAGTATTTTTCACTGAGCATTCTTCCTCAGGTGAGAGGAGCCTGCACAGCTTGGACGTCAAAAGAGCCTTAAGCTACTATTTGGAACGCACCAAGGGTCACAGGTTCGAATCCTTCCAACTCTTCCTTACCTATGGCGAGGTTGGCAAAGGGAAACCTGCCACTAAGAGGACAATTGCAAGGTGGATTGTCTCTTGTATCCAATTTTGTTATCAAAAACTAGGTAGAGAACCCCCCTCAGGACTGAGGGCTCACTCCACCAGGGGTACAGCTGCATCTCTAGCGGCTGCTAGAGATAATCCCATTCTGGAAATCTGTCAAGCTGCTACTTGGAAAACAGTTCACACTTTTACCAAGCATTATTCCCTGGATATTCAGTCCAGAGAGAGATGCTCGTTTTGCACAGCTGTGCTACGAGCCTATTTCCTAAGTAGGTTCTGACCCTCCTCCATGGAGGTACTGCTGTGTAATCTGCATATAGTCATAATATAGCAAGACTTCATGGTGTTTGAAGAAAAATTACTCACCTTAGTAATTGCTTTTCTTCTCATGGAGTCTTGTTATATTATGACCACCTCCCTCCTGCCCTCTCAGAACTTCTACTTGGGTAGGGGTGGCAAATTAGTGCAAGCACTGTGTCATGCCATTTTAGTTCTTCCCTTCACCCCCTTTATTTAGGGTTAGGGAATTAGGTATTTCTGTTTTAAGTAATATGTTGGCCCCCTTCCTGGACTTGAGTCTTGGGGAAAGGGGGGTCTAATAGTGCTTGTTAGGGAGAAACTAATAATACTATTATTCATTGTTATTATTATTATTGCTGTTTATATTGTTGTTATTCATACTAGTAGGTAGCCACTTGGCTAGTGTAGAGCTTTCCACACAGACTTGTTGCTTAGTGTTAGCTTCGTAAAGATCTGAC
Source organism: Neoceratodus forsteri (assembly GCA_016271365.2). Lineage (NCBI taxonomy): Eukaryota > Metazoa > Chordata > Ceratodontiformes > Ceratodontidae > Neoceratodus > Neoceratodus forsteri. The sequence continues at coordinate 1,777,009,971 of CM057456.1, read as the reverse complement.
AGTTTCATTTGAAACTGGCCAGATAGAGCTTTGGTATAGCGCCCTCGCGCTGTGGAACTCCAGACTCTCTGGAGTTAACTCTTTCCTCTCCAGGGCAGTTCAGCTGCAGTGGCTGACTGCATATAGTCATAATATAGCAAGACTCCATGAGAAGAAAAGCAATTACTAAGGTGAGTAATTTTTTCTTTCTTTCTATGGAAAAATGTAACTCCCTATTCATTCACTCAGTAAATCTAAATTTTATTTATTACCAATCCATTAGCAATATTTTTAATCAGCAGGTACTTAAAGGGAACAAATACAATATATCTGCTCTAGTGAAGGAACATGACATTATAATAAACAAGGCTGGAATGAAACTATCTCAGCAGATATATGCTATGATACAGTAGTTACTCCTCAAAATTACCATTGGAATGCTATAAATAATAAATGGAACCAAGAAGGTAACCTAATTCTCTCTGAACAGTGATGGAGAAATTTAAGAATAAAAACAAATAAAGACTATCTATATGCAAAAAACAGAGTAATCCAAAAAAAGATATTGGATAGAGAATACTTTACTCTCCAGATATTGGGTAACTATATGGATTATTGGGTGATCTCTATCATTGTTTATGGGGATGTAAGTGTGTTAATAATTGGTGGATGTGTACAAAACATTTGCTGTCAAAGATATTCAAAATGGATATTCCTGTGCTGTTCAGATATATGATTTTGAATGACCTACAGGGTCTGGAATTGTGGGAATCTCAAAAAATAATTTTTTGTTTGGCCACAATGGCTATGAAAAGATTAATTTTAGCTAGCTGGAATAGGGAAGTTATGGGTAACTTTGATCAACAAAAATGGTGGCTTATATTAAAGGATGCCATTCAAAATGAACAATTATGGGAAAATGTGGAAAATTCTTTTGCCCAATCAGATCTGCCATGGAATAAAATGAAGGATATGCTGCCTCATAGATAAATGTATTTAAGGGGGCAAGGGGGGGGGTTTATATTGTTTGTATTTGTTGTCAAGGTTACATACTGGATGAATTATTTTTCATCGTTACTGTACTGTATCTTGATTTTTTTTTTAGCTTACATGTTGTATTATGGTTATGTATTGATTCCAGTTTATATGAATAAAAAACATTAAAAAAAAAAAAGACAGTGTAAATCGCCGTATTACAATATGCCCACATATGTAGCTGGCACTCATTAAAGGGACACTGTCAACCTATTTTGCATCATATTATTTCTTGTTAAAATCTTATATTTTATGAGTGCTTACCTTCCCCAAAATTCATTGATATTGCTGGTTGTTTTGTCTGTCTGCTTGTTTAGTAGAACTGAAATGCATGCTAATGTATATTTATAAACAACTTTGTTTCAGATCCTGTAACTGTTCTTACTGAATACTTCCTGAACATTAGAAACACCTCTAAACAGTGCAGCCACTCCTGGTGCAATAGCCATCTAAACTCCCACTGCATCATGAGTGGCTAGACTATGTTGGGGATGTTCTTAAGTCCAGGAAAGATGTAGTGGGAGTTGATCAAGGAATGTAAACAAACTTGTTTTTGTGTGGTAACACAAGTATGGTGGGCAGTCTGTTTTTCACTTTTTAAAAGAAAAAAGGAATCCGAATCAAGCTGACAGCTACATCAGCAATCTTTACAGAATGTTGGCAATCATAAAATGTGTTTTTTAAACTATGGGCATTACGAGGCCTAAGGAGGTTGACAGTGTCTCTTTAAGGTTCAGACCCACAATGTGCATACATTCTACAACATCTGCTTGACCTTGACCTTTGCCTTTTGACAGTTGATCATTAATGTTTTGGCCCCAACTATACAGCTCATCTAGGAAATGTCAAGATGAACATGCATATCAAATTTCATGATTCTAGTATTATCAGTTCTTGAGTTATCATAATAACCTATTATCCCCCACAATGGTCTGGTGGAGAAACTGATGGGATTGGGAGTAGGCCCTTTGATTTCCCCATAGTGGTCTGGTGGAGAAACTGATGGGGTTGGAAGTAGGCCCTTTGATGGTCAGATGGATTAAAAATTGGCTAGCTGGACGCACCCAGAAAGTAGTGGTCGGTGGGGAGCTCTCGAACCATAGAGAGGTTGGTAGTGGGGTACCGCAGGGCTCGGTTCTGGGGCCGATCCTGTTTAATGCATACATATCAGACATCAGGGAGGGTATAGGGTGTGAAATGAATCTCTTCACTGATGACTCCAAAATGGGAGCAGTAGTTGAGGGAGAAGAGAGGAGGTTGGCCCTGCAAGGGGACCTGGACACCCTGGAAAGCTGGGCTCACACATGGAAATTAAATTTCAATATCACCAAGTGCAAGGTGTTACATCTTGGGCAGGGAAACCCTAAACACAGTTACACCCTGGGAGGGGAGGTTCTGGAGGCCTCAATAGGGGAAAAAGACCTAGGGGTCATGGTGGATGCATGTATGAATAACTCTGAGCAGTGCAGGAGAGCGACTAGCAAGGCAAACAGGATGTTGGGATGGATCATAAGGGGGATCACCTCTAGGAGCAAGGAAGTGATTCTGCCACTGTACAATGGACTGGTTAGACCACACCTTGAGTACTGTGTACAGTACTGGAGACCACACTGGAGACCACACTTGAAGAAGGACATACAGCTCCTAGAGAGGGTATAGAGGAGGGCAACTAAGATGATATGAGGACTAGGGGATTTGACATATAAGGACAGACTTGAGGAGCTCTGCCCGTTTTCATTGGAGGAGAGGAGAGACGGGGGGGACATGATTGAGGTCTTCAAGTACCTCAAGAGAATAAATAGGGTAAACATGGAGAGGATCTTTAGATTAAAGCAGGGAGGTATCACCAGAGGCCATGGTTTGAAGTTGGAAGGTAGAAGGGTGAGGGGGGAAAGAGGAGGAGGTTTTTCACTGAGAGGGTGGTGGACCCTTGGAATGCACTGCCTGGCGAGCTGGTTCAGAGATCCATAGTGGAGGGCTTCAAGAGAGGGTGGGACAGACACAGAAAGTGGATGTATCAGATGATGGCCTGTCCCAGGGGGGTGGGGATGGATGATAGGGGTTTCTGGAATACAAGGGGGGGGAGGCCTCGGCACCCAACTAGGGATCTGAGGTTTGAGCAGACTCGATAGACCATAAGGCCTAATCTGCTGGCAAATAGTATGTTAGTATATGTATCAGACATAGATATTAATCTTTGACCTTTTGACCCCAGATGTGCTGTACAGCCAGAGTATGTCAAGATGAATGTGTACAACAAATTTGGTGATCCTATTGCAATTAAGTTATCATGTGGACAATCCCATATACCCAAGTACCGAGACCGCTATGCACACCATCCAGTTCACGTCAGTGTAGCTAATTAGTGATACCACAGATCTATAGTACAACAGGTCTAGATATGTTCCTTAGGTATTTCCCTAGCTGGACCAAGTGAAGGACCTTCCAAATACTGGGTGTGCTAAGTGGTCATTTTTGACCTAATATTAGCTCATTGAAACTATATCTATATCTATATCTATATCTATATCTATATCTATATCTATATCTATCTATCTATCTATCTATCTATCTATCTATCTATCTCTCTCTCTCTCTCTCTCTCTCTCTCTCTCTCTCTATATATATATATATATATATATATATATATATATATATATGTATATATATATATATATGTATGTATATATATATATCACACACACACACACACACGCACACACACACAGAGTCATGCCCCTATAGTTAGGTTTGAGTAGGCAGTTTAATGTTAAACCCCAAATTTTGCATGTTAATAACTTTGCAACCATTCAACAGATTTGCATGAAATTCAGCATGAGTGGTCTCGTATGATAGATCTCTTGATATGCCAAATTGTGTGTTGGTCAGATCTGCGGTTTTCATGCAGTGAAGCACCAAAAAGCGCTTTTGTTTATTTTTGCTGATTTTCGCCCATCGCACTGAGGACACACCGTTTGGACATTTGCTCTGAAATTTTCAGGGTAGAAAGAAAATTCCCCAGTGACCAATCCAGCATTGGTTTGGTGAAATATTAATCTGTTCCAAAGCTATTTAATTTTGAATTTTTGGGTTCAAAGCGTGCTCAGTTCAGTCTTTGATTTATGTGTACTGTATGTTTTGCGAAAGAGGATTGGGCTCGCAATCAAGGATTTTGTCACTTCGTAAATGGGGATTTATAAAATCCCCGTTCATGAGGAAAAATTCCCCTTTTGTGAGCTGCCATCTTGTTTACATTTTTCTCAACAAGGAAAATGTTATAATTTGCCCCAGGGATGTGTTGTGTGGTAATTTAAGCATGGGTTTTATTCAGGGTGATGCCCTCTACAAAACCATGGCTTTTGTTTGCTTTGTTTTTATCAAAAAATGGCCATTTTAAATTAAAAAAAAATCCTTGTTCGTCACTCGCTTCTGATCCTTGTTTGCAAGGTGACAAAATCCCCTTTAGCGAGCCGATCCCCTTTCGTGAGCTGACAAAATCCTTGATCACAATTTCTGGACCAGATGGCCCTATCTCGTGAACAACGATTGGCTCATGAACAGGGATTTTGTCAGCTTGCAAAAGAGGACCAGCTCACGAAAGGGGATTTTGACAGCTTGCGAAAGGGGATTGGTTTTTCAAATTCTCTTTCATGAGTTGCCAAATCCCCTTTCGCAAGCCGATCCCCTTTCATGAGGTGACAGAATCGTTGCTGGTGCATATTTATTTATTTACTGAAATGTTTAACCAGGAAAGCACACTGAACAACAGGTTTCTCTTCTCCCAGTGCAACCTGGGGGGAGGATAAACAGAATAACATACAAGGTGCTTCAAGGCATCAATTACAATCAGTGAACATACAGATGATAATTGGGATACATATATGGTGCAAATGATAACCATTTCCATACAAAGAACATAGCTGTGAATTTACAGTAGGCTAGTTAGAGCATAAGGGAGGGGAGCAAAAGTACAGCCCAGGTATTTAACACATACTCATACTAGAATGGTTATAGTTGTAGGAATAGGTATAGTAAGGATGGAACAGGTTAGTTTCCAGCAGAGGTGGCAAAAATGAAAGATGGTTAGAACTGACAAGAGCATGTGGGATACCTGAATATTTGTTTATAAGTGCCTTGGGGAGAGGGGAGGTAGGGCTTTTAGGTAGAAACATAGAAACATAGACTTTGACGGCAGATAAGGACCACTTGGCCCACCTAGTCTGCCCATTTCCCTACCTACAGGATAGGCCTCAGATCCTAGTTAACCAACAGCCTATTTCTTCCTACCCCCCACTAGAATTGCCTTATGTCTGTCCCATGCATTCTTGAATTCTCCCACAGTTTGAGACCCCACAACCTCCTCAGGAAGGCTGTTCCATGCATCTACTACCCTCTCTGTGAAATAATACTTCCTCACATTGCACCATAGCTGCCCCCCCCCTCTATCTTTAAATTGTGTCCCCTTGTTCTTGCACATCTCTGTTTCTGAAAGATGCTACCCTCTTGGACTTTGTTGATTCCACTGAGGTACTTAAAAGTTTCTATCATGTCCCCTCTCCCTTCTTTCCTCAAGGGTATACATATTAAGCTCCTTAGTCTCTCCTCATATGGCTTCTCTTGCAGACCCTGCACCATTTTAGTTGCCCTCCTCTGGACTGCCTCTATCCTGTCTATGTCCTTGCGGAGATGGGGTCTCCAGAACTGGACACAGTACTCCAGATGGGGTCTCACCAACTGTCTGTACAGAGGGATGATGGAGTCAAAAACAGTGGTGGAATTCAAGCATGCATGGGACAGTCATAAGGCAATTCTAGGGGGTGGGGGTAGGAAGAAGTAGGCTGCTGGTTAACTAGGATCTGCAGCTTATCCAATAGGTAGGGAAATAGGCAGACTGGGTGGGCCAAGCAGTCCTTATCTGCCGTCAGAATCTATGTTTCTATGTTTCTATGTTTCTATGTCATGACTTCCTGTTTTCTGCTGCTGATGCCTCTCCCTATGCATCCCAGTATACCCCCAGCCCTGCCTACTGCTTGTCACATTGCTTGCTAACCTTAAGGTCATCTGATATGATTACCCCCCGGTCCCTTTCCTTTTTTGTTGTTGTTACTACCTCCCCCTCATTGTGTATTCTTCCCCTGGGTTCTTGTTTCCCAGGTGCATTATTTTGCACTTCTTTGCATTGAATCCTAGCTGCCATACTTCTGACCATTCCTCCAACCTTGCCAAGTCCCTTCTCATCCTTTCCACACCTCCTTGTGTATCAATCCTGTTGCAGATCTTTGTGTCATCTGCAAAGAGGCATACTTTTCCTTCCAGTCCCTCTGCAATGTCACTTATGAAGACATTAAAAAGGACTGGACTCAATACTGAACCCTGCGGTAACCCACTAGTAACCCCTCTTTCTTCAGAGTGGACTCCATTTACAATTACCTTCTGTGTCCTGTTGTCCAGCCAATGTTTTACCCAGGCTATCACCCTGGGACTCACTCCCAGGCTGGTTAATTTGACTATTAATCTTTTGTGTGGGACTGTGTCAAATGCCTTGCTAAAGTCTAGGTAGGCCATGTCCACAGCCCCTCCCTAGTCTACTACTTTGGTCACCCAGTCAAAGAAATCTATTAGATTTGTCTGACATGACCTTCCACTGTGAACCCATGCTGCCTTGGGTCCTGTGCCCCACTGGCCTCTAGGTACTCAACTATTCTTTCCTTCAGAAGTGACTCCATCATTTTCCCTACCACAGAGGTCAGACTGACAGGTCTGTAGTTTGCTGTCTCTGTCTTGGTCCCACTTTTGTAAAGGGGAATCACATCCGCCTTCCTCCAGTCCTCGGGTACCACATCATCCTCCCATGATTTATTAAAAAGAGTTACCAGTGGTTTCACTAGTTCCCCCCTTAATTCTTTTAGAATTCTGGGGTGAATTCCATCAGGCCCCATTGCTTTGTCCACCTTCAGTTTTAGGAGTTCTTGCAGAACCCTTTCTTCTGTGAAAGGACTGGGATCGACCCCTCTATCACGATTGCTTCTGTTAATTGGATTAGGCACTTCCCCCTCCTCTTTTGTGAATACTGAGCAGAAATATTCATTCAGTATCCCTGCTTTTTCACTGTCCCCCTCTGCCCACCCACCATTCATTCTATTCAGCCTCACTATCCCTCCCTTTGTCTTTCTACGCTCGCTGATGTACCTATAAAAAGTTTCATCCCCCTTCTTAACTGAGTTGGCTATCTTTTCCTCAGTTTGGGCCTTTGCTATTCTGACTTCCCTCCCTGCTTCCTTCTGCCTTAACTGGTATAGCTCTCTGTCCTGCTCTTTCTGTGTTTTCTTATACTTCCGGAATGCTATCTTTTTCTTCCTGACTTTCACAGCCACCTCTTTTGATAACCATAGTGGCTTTTCCTTTTGTTTTGATTTGTTTATTTGCTTCACACAAAGGCGTGTTGCCTCTATGATAGCAGTTTTGATGATTCCCCATTGTTGCTCCACACCTCCTTCTAGCCTGTTTGCTAGTGATTTTCTGAGGCACTCTCCCATCTTGCCAAAGTCAGCCCTCCTGAAGTCCAGTACCCTCACTTTTGTATGGCTTGACTCTGTAGCTAAGTTTAACATGAACCACACTGTTTGATGATCACTTGTTCCCAGATGGCAACCCACTTCTAGATCTGAGATCCTCTCACTGCCTCCATTTGAAAGTATGAGGTCTAAGATTGCTCCCTCACGAGTGGGTTCTGAAACTAGCTGTCTGAGGCCTGCCACCTGTTGGGCATCAAGAATGGCCCTGCTTTTGGATGTGGCTACAGCAAATGTGCTCCAGTTAACATCTAGCATATTCAGGTCTCTCATCAACTGTATCTCCCCTTTCTCTACCATTCTAAGAATACCTTCTATCCTTGTCCATCCCTTCCCCCTGACATGGGGGTCTGTACACAACCCCTGTGTGGATTGTGGTGCCCTTTCCAGTCTCCAAGGTGACCCACAGTGCCTCCTCTCCTCCCTGTTTACTCTTTTGTTCAGTTGCTTTTATCCCTTCCTTTACATAGAGAGCTACTCCTCTCCCTCTTCTCCCCTGCCTGTCTATCCTGTAGGTTATGTACCCTGGTATGTTAACATCCCAGTCATGGTTGTCTGTGTACCTAGTTTCTGTGACTGCTACGATATCCAGGCATTCCTCTTCCATCAAGGCCACCAGCTCAGGGAGCTTGTTTCCCAGACTACAGGCATTGGTACTCATTACCCTCCATTTCTTGATGGCCTTACTCCTTTTTGCCCCATCCCTGTCCTTCTTGCCTTTGTCACGTTCTCCATTTACCCCAGCCCTTCTCCCTATTGACACCTCTATGTTGGTGTTTACCGCTCTTACTACTGTGATTTTTTTTTGGGGGGGGCTAGGATTTCCCAACTCCTTTCCAGTGCCTCCCCCCTTGGCTAGTTTAAATGCTTGCCAATGAAACACTTAAACCTATCACCTAGGATCCTGGTTCCCCCCCCCGGGCAGATGCAACCCATCATGCCAGTATAGGCTTGCATCACTCCAGGTGGACCCCCAGTCCCCAATGAAGCCAAATTCCTGAGCTCCACACCAGTTTTTCAACCACTGATTGAATCCCATGGTGCAGAACACCCTGGCCTCTCCTACACCATAGATGGGCAGCACCTCCGAGAAGGTTACCGTGTGTGCTACTTGTCTAAGGCCCCTCCCCAATTCCACAAACTCTTCCTGCACTTCTCTAATCCCTTCTTGGCCAGGTAATTTGTTCCTAGGTGGATAATGACATCCAACTCCCACCCCTTTGCAGCTGCTCTGGCAATCCTGAGGATTCGCTCCCTGTCCTTCCAAGCCATGGTGCCAGGAAGGCACCTTACCTCCCTCTCCCCTTCCTCCCCAAGTTCTACCTTCCTAACAATGGATTCCCCCACCAGGAGTTGTTTTCTTCCACTGTGGGGTCCCCTGCCACCCTCCTGTGGATCTCCTTTGTGGAAGTTCCCAGCATCCTCCTTGGTCTCCACTGCGAGTGCCTCCATAGAGGAACCACACTTTGCCAGAATGGCATAGGAATTGTGGAGAGGTACAGCTGGAGGGATGCACCTCAGTTCCACCACCTTTACCCTCCCTGAGCCCACTGTGGTCCAACCATTCCTCTTTCTTAGCAACCTCTGAGGCAACGGCAGTGGCACTGGTGGTCCCTGGATCGAAGAGGAGGTCCCACAAATCCTGGCCAACTCAGCCTGGAGATGAGCAACCTCCTCCCTCAGCCCAGAGAGGTGCTGCAGGTGGGACAACACCGCATCCTCCAGAACATCTCCTGGAAGACTGCTGCTCCACAGCCACTGCACTGCACCACTCCCATCATGTCTTATTTCTGACCCCTTAACTGTTTGCAATCCTTACTCTTTCCTCTGCTTTTTTTTCTCTCTCTCCTTACTTTCTGCCTGTGTGCCCTTTAAGCTCCTGATTGTCCTGTTCTGAGACAGGAATATCCTATATTTCTCAGTAGACCCCTTACTTGCTCAGAGGCAGACCTCCAGCAGCTAGAGAGGGCCAGATAGCCAGTTTGCCCTTCTAGGATGGTGGGTCTTTGGTGGCTCTGTGATCACTCATTTCCTGCTCCCAAACAGGAAGTTCCTGTTCTCAGTCAAATTCTGTGCCTATAAAAGTAGAACTAGCTTTGGGTGGGAGGGTGCAGGGGAGGGAAGGTGGGCAATATAGTCTCAACAGAGAAGTCCAGTCACACAGCAGTCCTTTCTCCTGGTGTCTTCTGCCAAGCTACTAGTAAAATCTTTCTAAGGCAGTCTTTAAATGTAGCTTCCTTCTAGCTAAGCCACTCCCCCTACTTACTAGATCTTTCTACAAGTAATTTAAACCTCACAGCTATCAAGTCCTTTCAATCACCTGAGATTTACACCTAGATAACTGTTCAGAAAACCATTCAGTTCAGTTAACTCAGACAAACACACACTTTTTGTTTTGTTTGTTAGTTTTTTTACCCTAAATTAAAGTTCCAAGTACAAGAGTTCTACTTCTTTAGTCCCAGCAGAGAAGTCCAGTCACACAGCAGTCCTTTCTCCTGGTGTCTTCTGCCAAGCTACTAGTAAAATCTTTCTAAGGCAGTCTTTAAATATAGCTTCCTTCTAGCTAAGCCACTCCCCCTACTTACTAGATCTTTCTACAAGTAATTTAAACCTCACAGCTATCAAGTCCTTTCAATCACCTGAGATTTACACCTAGATAACTGTTCAGAAAACCATTCAGTTCAGTTAACTCAGACAAACACACACTTTTTTTGTTTTGTTTGTTAGTTTTTTTACCCTAAATTAAAGTTCCAAGTACAAGAGTTGTACTTCTTTATTTCCAGCAGAGAAGTCCAGTCACACAGCAGTCCTTTCTCCTGGTGTCTTCTGCCAAGGTAAAAGTGCAAAGGAAAGAGAAAGGGGGAGGGGAGTTGAGAGAAGTGGACTGATATTCTAGTCCAGATCCCCAACAGGGTGCTTAGAATGCAGCATGGGTAGAGCCCTCAATGCAGGCTAGGGGAATTTGGCCCAAGCATGGAGGGGAAGAGATACTGTAGGAAGGTAAGTAAGTGCAACAGGTGGGAGGGGGAAGAGGTGGGGGGTCTGGAAGGGGAAGGAAGGGAGGGTTCAGGGGCCCTGATTGGGATACAGAATGGAGGGATGGGGGAACATAACCCTGAGGCCCCTCCAGGATGTTTAGAACCCTGCAGGGGTTAGGGAGACAGGAAGAGAAGGGGGTGACCCTGACAGGGTATGGGGAGTGGAAAGAGAGAGCCACAAATGCGGGTCCCCTCCAGGGTGCTGAGAACCCTGCAAGGGGTGGGTAAGGCTAGGAGAGATAAGGGGGTAGGGGAGTGTAGTGACAAAGGGGTAGCTGAACCCTGGGGCCCCTCCAGGATGTTGAGAGCCCTGCAAGGGGTGGTGAAAGCTAGGAGAGATTAAGGGAAGAGGGTGAGTGACAAGAGGTGGAAGGTAGGGTGGTGAGTGTTAAGGAGGAGAGATGTCAGGTGAAGGGAGTGGTAGAAGGGGAGCTGAGCCTGAGGGTACCTTTCAGGGTACTAACCAGCCATGGAAGGGGACTGGGGAGGCAAGAAAAGAGGAAAGGAAAATATTAGCAAGGATGAGGGAGGGGAGAAGGGAGATCCAAGCCCTAGAGACCCCTTCAGGATGCTGGGATCCCTGCAAGGTTGGCAGAGAAGGTACAGGGAGAAATGGGAGGGGGAAAAGGGAGAATTAAGTAGGGAATGGGGTTGAGACACCAAGTCAGATGCCAGAACAAGATTTAAGGAGGATGATGGCAGGAGCAGTTGGATGACCAGATGGCCACAATCTGATGAACATGGAATTCTTACGAATGGGGATTTAGACAGCTTGCAAATGGGGATTGACCTCACGAAAGGGGATTTTGCCATCTCACGAACTAGGAATTTTAAAACTTTCCCAGTGCACTGCAAATAAATGCTTTGGTGTTTTGGCTTGAAATTTGCAGGGTATAAAGGGGGTGTCCCATATAAGTGAATTATGCCATTTAGGTGCAAATAGTTTCATTGGTTCCATAGATATGCCATTATGAATTTGAGATATTTAACATTACAGTGTCCACTGTGCCTTTTGGTGCCCGTATCTTGGAAACGATTTTAGATATGTGTTTTTCGCTCCAGGCAGCTTAGTTCACCTTACATGCATGGAGGTTTCAAAGTCATGATTACAACTGCAGTAGAATATTTTTAATAGCCGCTACAGTTAATGAGATATTGGCAAATTACTGTTACAAGGGTTCCTTTTCAGCCCTATAGGGCCACTGTATAGCTCCGTAGTTATGTGTAAGTGGGCGTGCAGGGCCCAGAGAGCCCATGCTCCTACAGATACATATCATTATACAAAAATGGGTAGTTTGAAGGAAGCATGGGGCCTGGCGGGCCCATGCTTCCACCAACATATACCAGTTACTAGTTACATTACACTTTCTCAGAAAGAAAGGAAATTCATTGCAAAAAAAACTTCTTTTAATGCATTAGTTAGGGTTGAAGTGACAAAAGTAGGGAAATGAGGTGTTAGAGTTGACACTGTAACACCCCTCCAATGCCCTACCACTGTACCCCACCCCTACCCACCACAGATCAACAGGTGACAGTGTGGCTTGTGGTCATTGGGCCTAATTCTCACCCCATTCTCCTATACCATATCATGTGAGCTTTGTTACAAATGGAATCGGGACAGAGTTAAGACCAATGACCCCAAGGCACACCCCATCACCTGTTGGTCTGTTGTGGTTGGGGTGGGGTGGTATGCAATAGAGGGTGTTAGGGTGTCAACCCTAACACCTCATTTCCTTACTTTTGTCACTGCAACCTTAACTGATGTATTAATTAAGTTTGCAATGAATATATATATATATATATATATATATAATATATTTTTATTACTTTGATTACCGGGTAAGTACACTGATCCAAAGGACCATTTTCAGGCATGACCTAGGCCACAGGAGCACAGCGAGTGACATACTGTACAATTCATGATAGTTATACACACACACACACACACACACACACACACACACACGTTCAGTCATTACAATACATGAAATACTGATTGAAAAAAAGAAAGCAAACTATACAAATGCATGTAGGTAATACAGAGAAAAAAACAAAATAATCAAAGGTCAAAGCTACAAGTAGTATTTTCCTAAGCAATCAATAAGGTTGCTGATGTGGTTACCCACTACCTGGAACTAGGTTGTCCTTTTGGCCTAGCAACCACTGAGCACAGAAAATAGTAGAGGGTATAGACATAAATGCAGCAGGAAAGGAGAGGTACAGTTGTCAGGGTGAGGCTGCCTGGGTGAGCATCTATATATACATATATTCATTGCAAAAAACTGTCATAGCACCATTAGGGCTGCAATATCAAAAGTAGGGAAATTCAACCTTAGGGTTCACAAGGGTAACACCATACCCCCACTGTGCATGCAGAAACAGGCATGACAGATGTGTTTTGGCATTTTGAACCCCCAGGCTTACCCCATTGTCCTATACTATACCTGTCTTAAGTTACTTATGGAATGGGGTGAGCATTAGGGTTCATAACACCAAAACACATCCTTCAGGGCTGTTCCTGCATGCACAGTGGGGGTGTGGTGTTACCCTTTCAACCCTAAGGTTGAATATCCCTACTTTTTATGTTGCAACCATAATGGTGCATTAACACATTTTTTTTTTTGCAACAAATCTCCCTTCTACCTGCACTCCCTTCATGCTGCCAAATATGTAATGTTACCCATTTCTTAATCTCTGTACTACCAAATACTCATAACTGTAAAGACATTGTAATGAACCCTTATTTCCCTGTGGGAGTGCAGGACCCTTCAGGCCCTGCACTCCCAGTACTGAATAATGGCATGCCCCCTCACTCCCATTTTAGCATAATGGTATGCATATGTGGGAATGTGATCTCTCTGGGCCCTGTGCTACCATTTACACATAAGTACAGAGATATACTGCAGGCCTAGAGACTTGAAAAGGAACCCTTGTAACACAAATGTGGCAATATGTCAGTAACTGAAGCAAGTATGGGAAAAATCCCACTGCTGTTGTAATCATGACTTGGAAACTCCACACATGCCTAGTTCACCTAAAGATGTACTAAGCGACGAATAGCAAAAAATTTGTATCTTGAACCATTTTCGAGATACGGGCGCCGAAAGGTAGCGTAATGTTATACTATGGGAAACTGCACAACTTTGGAGTGCCATAACCATGGAACCATTGTAATTTTTTTCACCAAACCAGCAAAAGGCACATCTGTGGGGAAAGTGCTTGCCACTCTGGAAATTTGAGCCAAAAGGCCCTAACCATTTTTTTGCTATGACGTGGCAAAGAAATGTTTGGTTTGGGGCTGGTTTTCAGCTGTACTTTTAATGAAAGTACCAGTAGTTTCGTGAAAGTACTATTGATTTGCATGGGGGAACTTTCATGAAAGTACTGAGAGACTTTTTCAAAAGTTCTCCTATGTCAACCAATGGTACTTTCTTGAAACTACCTGATACTTTCACAAAAATACCAGTACTTTTGCAAAACTACCTGGTACTTTTGCGAAACTAATATGTATATGTGGGAGCGTGGGCCCTCTGGGCCCTGTGCTCCCACTTACACATAAGTACAGAGACATACTGCAGTCCTAGAGACATGAAAAGGAACCCTTGTGATGCAAATTTGGCAATATCTCAGTAACCGTAGCAACCATGAAAAATATTCCACTGCAGTCGTAATCATGACTTGGAGTGAAAATATCTGTATCTCGAACCATTTTCGAGATATGTGTTTTTAAAGATGCCATGGGTGGCACAATGTTATCCTATGAGAAATTGTGCATCTTCAGAGAGCCGTAACTATGGAATTGGTGTATATTTTTTCACCAAACCACCAAAAGGCACATTGCTAGGGCAAGGGCTGGGCACCCTGAAAATTTCAGCTCAAATGCCCTATCCGTTCTTTTGCTATGAAGTGACAAAGAAGCAAGGGTGCACATACTGTATATTTTTCCCATAGGATAAAATGGGAACTTTAAACTTCAATAACTTTTGAATGTATTAATATTTTGGCCTCAAGTTTCAGGGTAGAAAAAGGTTATCATACAAAACAATCCTGCATTGGGTTGGTGAAAACATAATAAAACTTTAACTTTAATAACTTTTGAATGGATTAATATTTTTCACCAAACATTCAAAAGGCACTTCTCCGACCCAGTCTACATATATTCTGAAAAGTTCAGACCAGATGGACAAACCATTCGGACTGTGAAGACGAGCAAAGAATTTCAGAAAGTTGAGGATTTTTCACACTTTTTCATGCTCTGCAGCTCTACAACTGCAAATTCGAGCAGAACAAAACTTTGCAGATCTAGAGATCTGTGGTGCCACACTGCACATACAAAGTTTCAGGTGAATCGGAGTAATGGTTGCAAAGTTATTAAAGTGCACAAGTTTGAGTTTAACATAGAAGTGACTGCTCAACACTAATATACTACCTAATATATGTAACAGATAACCCACTCTAAGGTGTTGCAGTGTGCTCCTGATATATACGCATGTGGCAGTTATCAACCACCCAAAGGCATGCATATATCTGAGCTCAACTGCACACCCTAGTAGGTTATCGATCTTATAAATGGCAAAACTATTTGAGGTGGATGAAAGTGCAGGTGTGAGGTCACGCTGTGATATACGCATGGTCATGTGATATGTTTCAACCAACCGAGATAATTTTTCCTACCCATTTTATAAATATATCTATATATATACATATTCTATGCAAAAAACTTTGTTAATGCATCATTTAGGGTTAAAACACAAAAAGTCAGGACATGAAAAATCTTTAGGGTTGCCCCTCCCCCCAGACCCTCTCGTCATCCCAATATTGACAGCTGTGGGGTGTCTCATTAGAGTTGTGAGGTCATCATCACCCCATTCCATCTGAGATTACATTACAAGCCACAGTAAATAAGAATAGTGACATTTAGGCCTCATAACCCCAATGACACATCCCCCGTCAATCATGTTGGGAGGTGTGTTGTGGTCACGCTGCATGAGAGCTTCCCTCTCATTGCAGCGGACCTTTTCTTTGTTCTGGTGGCCACATTAGGGACATGTGAGGTCAGTGCCTGCTGCTGGCTGATTGGGGAATAAGGGATGCGCCTTCTGATGTGTGCCCTGCATTGGCCCAACAGTGACCGTGCCTCCAAATCTGCTACTACCGCAAGATGTTGGCTACGCAACCGCGAGCCAACATAAAAACAATGAAAATTTACTTCTGAGGAAGAGTAGTCCCTGCAAAATATGGCCAATGGAGGATGCTTTTGGGTTTCTTTTATATACTTTTCTGAGTGTGGTTGCTTGCTGCTTTGTCTGTTCCCAACCCCCACTACACACACACAGGAATGCGGTGTTTAGCTCTATATGAAGACAATTTTTTTTTTTCAGGTTTCAAATGTGGTGCTAAGCTTCAGTGCTAATTTCAAATCATGCAGTCAGTTTAGAGCATGAGTATTAATTACATTGATAGTAGAGTGCAGAACAAACCTTCCTTATGACTGATTTCTAGTTTTTTTTGTCTTGAAAATGTAAACTTATACCTACTTTATACTCAGTTATGTTGTGGCATATGTCCCATATACCAGTATCTAGTAGCAGAGAGCATACAGTAGGTATAATTTTACATGTTCAGAAAGAAAGTGACGTGAACTGAAACCTGCCAGCATGGGTCAGTGTTTTGAAGACAAATGTGAAGTGGTGCCTTCAGTATATAGAAATGGAAGATTTCAAAGCAAGACATAAGGTACAGAGGTAAAAAAAAAATCTACTCCATGCAATTTTCTGCTCCAAAACACCATTCTTCCATACCATTAATGCACAACATAATACATTGCAGGGTACTTAAACACTGTGCTGCAGCTGTAAAAACACTTTAGTTATTCCTGATCTATCATCTGCCACCTCCACTTCTTAATAGTTACTCCAAAGCTCCAAAAAACAAGAAAGTTGCAGCTGAAATTCTCATATACTCCCCTATTATTCCACATGATTTAACATAAAAAAAAAAACTACAGCAGCAACAGAATGGGGGGAAAACAGGAATGCATTATTCATTTACATACCCTAGGCTCAGCTCCTCAGTTGTCTGTCTTCAGTCTGCACACAGAGTTGTGGTCCTTGGCCGGTGGCTGCATGGGCTAGTATGTTGAAAATTAAACTTTTAAATTAGTCTCTTGGATGAGATCGATTGCCCAATGCGACTGAGCACAACAATACTCCCGTCTCCCCACAGTTAGGGGCAGCACTCGAGTCGACCACCAACTAAATGTATAGAATCAGTCACCTCATCACCACAGAGAGTCACGAATACTCAGCCAGCACAGCAGGCACAGATATCCATGGGCAAGCAGGCTTCCGTTCTCCTCAGCTCTGTGGCTGCTTCCTGGCTCCCCTAAGCTTGGTGCTGCAGTGGTTCCTCAGGGGACTAGCAGGTGGCATGAAAATGGGGATGGGGAAAGGGAGAGAATGATCAATAGTCAAGAAGAAGAGAGGACTTGGCTGGGCAGGCAGGCAGGATGCAGGCAAGACAACAACAAGACAGTCAGTGGCAGTGCTGGCAGAAACAAGCAATCAAGGCAGCAGGCAGCGATATTGATAAAAAAGTGAAATAGTGAATTACAGCTCTTTTTAGTCACTGCCCCTGCCTATAAGCTTGTTTTCAATCAGACAGACTGCTCCATTCCTGCCACTGCACTGTGACCACTGTAGTGCTGCTGTTCTTTCTTCTGACCGAGCTGAGCTCCCTCTGGCTGCCAACTAGTTGATCTGTGTCTGTTTGCCCGATTCTGCCACGGGTAAAAAAACTGCACAGTCTAGTCTCTCTCTGTTGCGACTTATGAGTAGAGTCAAGTTGTGGTGCAGCCACGCTGTTTTCTACCTGCTTGCTTCTTAGACTGTGGCCAAACCCGCACACTCTAGTCTCCCTTGGTTCTTATCTTTCTCTCCCTCTGCCTCCAAAACCAACTCTACGGTCTGGGCAGGCAGCGTCCAAGACTCTAGGGCTGGATTCCAGTTTGGTTCCAGGTGGGGTGACTCGTCTTCTTACTTGGCTCCAGGCGGCTTAATTTTTCGGCATCCTCCACACCAGTCCAAGTCTCCAACACACAGCAACACTCCTGACTCTCCAAAGAAAATAGAAAGTCTACGCTACTGTACGGGGCATTTAAACGTGGCGCCCCAGAGTAGTCACACCTCCTACTACCGCATCAGCCCAATCACCTTTTGTAACACCACCTAGCATACATAACTCAGCCCGCATTCCAAATGTGCACTATCTAAATCTGTTCTCTTCATCTCGCTGCTTCTGTCAGACACTGGTCTCCCAAAAGCGAAAAAAAAAATGTAACACAAGTGTTGGTGGGGGTGGGTTGAGACTGTGGTTTCCCAAAGGAAAACAAAAACTGTACCCAACTGAGCGACGTTGGGGGGAGCGGTTCAACAAACGAAAAAGTGCAGGTTGTGTTCATGCTTTCTCTCCTACCATTCAGCTACACTACATGCCCCAGTGCAAAGAAACTACACATCCCATGAAACCATGAGGCAGCTAAGAATTTTATTGAAACATGGTCCCCTAAACAGTAGTGCCTTCTACTGCCCAAGAATAGCAGTAAAGGGACTACTTGACAAGAAAAATGTGGTTTTGTTCTTTTTTTTACATTTGCCATATTGGTTTTTAAACTTTTATTTCATTTTAATAAAAATGTTACTTATAGCCACAGAACGAAGCCCCCTGAGGAAAACCTACCCTCATTTGACTTCCTAGGGCACCCCTGGGCTGTGAAACTTGATTTTTTAATTTGGCCATCTCATCCCTCGCAATGCACGATCACGATCAAAGAATCTCACGATCAAAAAATTTGCAGGCTCGCGATCAAAGATCGTTAGTGAGCCACAATCAAAGATTTTAAAACTTTATAACTCTATTTTTTGACCATTTTAGATGAAACCAAAGGCATGGCTCAATAGATCTGAGCCCCCTGAGTAAAACCCATCCAAGTTTTACTTCAGGAGTGACCCCTGAGCCGAGATATTTGTGTTTTTATGATCGGAAATCTAAAAACAAGATGGTGGACCTCACGATCAAAGAATTCTCTGGGACAAAGATTCTTGAACCATGAGGCTGCAAATTCTTTGACTGCCAGCTGGGATGAGATGGCCAGAACCCCATTCTTTGTTCGCAAAACATACATATAAATTTTCCTATTGACTTATAATGGGAACTTAAAAGTGGCATAACTTTTGAATGCCTTAATATTTTTTCACGAGATGAAAAGTGGCATGTTAGGCCACCAAAGCTCTTTCAGACGTGTCATCTTGCAGAGTGGCACACCACACAACAGCCGTGCAGGGCCACATACAAAATCCCAAAAGCTGCCTCCAAAAATGGATAATTTTGCATTTTTCAGCATTTTGGTACGCAAAGATCGTAAGTCCGGCTAAAACAAAATTAGGCAATCAAGAGATCTACCATGCTCCACCACGCAAACCAAATTTCAGGCAAATCTGTTGAATGAGTCCAAAGTTATTAACGTGCAAAATGTTGACTTTAACATAGAAGTGACATCTCAACCCTAAATATAGTGTCACGACCGTGCCACTGTAATATATATATATATATATATATATACATCTTAAAAAAGTAGCCCATTTCATAAGTGCAATAAGACACTCCGGGGAGTGCACTGAACAGATATTGCCACACACCCAGAGGCTGAGGCACTCGGCTTTAGCTACGCCCGGGCATTCGGTAATACGTATCTGTTCAAAGCACACCCCATAGTGTCTTACTGTTTACATATAATGCAGGTGAGCATCAAGCCTTGCAGATAAATGATTTATTTCAGCAGCCTATGACAAATATAAAATAAAGATAAATCATTATCTGAATATTGGGTATATCAACCGCATTTATTTCTTCTTTGGATAAGTCACTCATGAAACCTGAATCAGTGTAGTAGTAGTAGTAGAGTTTATTTCTATCTGGCGCCCTTGCCCGGAGGTTCAGGGCAACGTTATAGCAAGTAACAGTAGGAAAACATACTGTACATGAAAATGAATGCAAAAAAGTAGAATATAAGTAAAATAACATTGCATAGATAAAACAGTCCTACCGATAACAGCATGATTATTTCACAATAAATAAATAAACACATAAAGATATAAAAATATAAACATTTCTTGATTTGAAAATTGGTAACCAGAAAAGTCATACTGAGCTGAGGCTCATTTCCAGGTGTGACCCAGGGGAGAGAGAAGGGAAGTACAGAGTAGCAAAATTACAGGTCATACAAAAATATGGTGCAATGACAAATTACAAAGTGCAATAACAGTGTTCAGAACAATCAGGTGATCAGAGGCAAGGCAAATGGAGGAACCATAAAATTAGCTTACAGGGCAGCATTCAATGTAAAGTGTATGGTGCCTGCAGAAAAAGTTGAAGGTGCTTGAGCAGTGCACTAGAGTCAAAAACAGGAAACTTTGGTTCACTGATACAAGCCAAAATCATGGGTGGGGTGAGCAATAGCAGGCGGTGATGTCGGAAGTGGGGAGTCTGGGGGAGGCTTGGTAGGAAGGAGCAAGACAAAGTCTTAGCTGGTGTAAAAGTTGAAGATGCTTGAGCAGTGCAGAACAGTCGAAAACAGGCAGCTTTGGCTCACTGGTAAGAGCCAAAATCATGAGGTGGGGTGTGCAACAGCAGGTGGGGATGTCAGAAGTGGGGGGTGGGCAGGTGGAGGGTTGGCAGGAGAAGGAAGGAAGAGGAAGAAGCCTTAGCTGGTGTCTAAGGGGCAGAAGTGAGAGGAAGAGATGGAGGGAGGAAAGGAGCATAAATGTCACAGCTGGGATGGAAAGATATTACAAGCAGGAATTTATTCCCCAAATGCCTAGGGGTAAAGAAAGGTCTTTATGCCCCTTTTAAAGGCCTCCACTGAGGGTACCTCCCTCATGGCCCTCAGAAGTGAGTTCCAAAGGACCAGGCCTGGCACCTCAAATGCCCAGTCTACTGAGGATTTCAATCTTGCCCTGAGTCTCACAAGTGGGTACTCCTTAGTGGAGTGGAATGGTGAGGGTGCGAGGACATGTAAGGATCTAAGAGCTCACACAGGTAACCCAGGCCCAACCCAACCCATATAGGGCCTTGTAAAGCTGACTTTAAAAGAGATATGTCAATACACTGGCAGCCATTGCAGATGATGCAGTGGCAGGGAGACATGACACAACCTCAACAGGCTGGTCAGCAAGCTATGTTCTGCACCAGATGTAGCCATTGAAGCATGCCTCCATTGTCCTGAGGTTCAGAGTATTGCAGTAGTCGAACCTGGAAGTCATAAATGTGTGTATCAGTGTCACCAGGTCTCTGGGAGAGAAGGAAGGGGGATGATTTTATCTGGGGGATGTTCCTAAGATGGTAGAAACCACGTTGGTCTGCTGCTGACACCTGAGCCTGAAATGCCAGCCCATTATCCAGAATGATGCCATGATTTTTCACCTTAGAGGCAGCCACCAGATCAGTAAAACCAAGTTGAAGCCCTGTCCTCTAGCTGGTGGACATCACACCCTCTCTCTGACCTGACTCGACAACCAGTACTTTAGTTTTATCAGGGTTAAGTCTGAACCGGCTCAATGACATCCAGTCCTGGGTCATGGTCAAGCATATATTCAGCATGTCAACCACACCTGGTGTCCTGGGTGCAAAGGATAGCTAGGGCTAGGTATCATCTGCATAGCAGTGAAACCTAAGTCTATGCTGTTTAATGATCCTCCTCAGGGACAGTACATACACAGCAAACAGTATGGTTGAACGGACCAGCCCTGGACTATGCCACAGCACAGCAACACCAGGGATAAAAATAAACCTCCCAACATCACCCTCTGTGTCCTGCCACTGAGGTGGAATTCAAACCAGGAGTCGACTTTACTGGTGAGTCCCATGTACTCTGAGCCAGTCCAATAACATGTCATGGTCCCCAGTGTCAGAGGCTGAGGGGAGATCAACGGGGACAAAAACTGACCATTCACCATCATTCTTGCCTTGAGCAGGTCATTATGCACTAACCAGTGTAGTCTCAGTGTTATGCTTTGATGTACAACCATACTGGAAAGGCTCATAGATGTCAAGGGCAGCGACGTGTGCCTCAAGCTGAAGTGCAACCACCTTCTTAACAACCTTGCCCAGAAAGGGAAAGATAGACACAGGCCAGTAATTCACCAAGATATCCGGGTCTAGAGTTATTTTTTTAGAAGAGGCCTCACCAGTCCATTTTTCAATGTAGTCAAGAAAACTCCCTCCAATAGGGAACACTGAATAATCTCATCGAACACCAAACACAGCTATCCTACTCAACCCACTAGTAGTCATATTGGACCTGAGTCTAGTTCACAAAATATTGACCACAGCTCAGAGATCATCCCATTGACTTCATCCACTGTCACTGGTTTAAACTCATCCTATGACTGCTGAATCTACTCTGCTGGGCTGTAATAATCCATTTAGAGAGATCCCAGCCCAAATAGAGGACACCCTTTCCGAAATGAAGTGAGCAAACTCCACGCATTTTGTGGGTGAAAAAGGCTTTGATAGGCTCCAGAAAGGCTGGATGTAGAAGCCTGTCCACAGTCCATAAGTGTTGAGTTGGTCAATTCCTCTCAGCAGCAATCTCCCTGGATAGAAATTCTGCCTTCTTTAGGGTTATTATCCTTTGGTGCTCACCATGATGAGCAATGAAATCCAGATTGTCCTCCTGGGCCCTGGATCTCCTCCAACAATGCTCCAATCCCCACCCCTTAGCCATTAGCTCCCTTAGCTCAGCATCAAACCATGGCAAGCTACAATACAAAACCAATGGGTGTACCGAAATCAGCACCACGAGATTGAAGGGTACCCCGATTAGCTATTTATAGGCTATCATCGCTTCCTCCAGTCCCACAACATGTACTGCCAGGACACTCAAAGTATCCAGTACCATCAATAGTCCTTCTGGTCAAAGCCCTCACAAAGAGCAGTACTGGACCATCTCCATAGAGTGTGAACTACAAGAGGGGGCCCTGAAAAAAAACAAATGATGGCGCAATGATCTGACCAACTGACCAGATCAATCTTAAAATCCCCTATCTCGATCCCCCAGAGGGAATACTGAGTCCAGGGCATGACTGTGTTGGTGAGTTGCGAAAGTAATAACTTGTACGAGGCCCAGGGACTCCATAGCCTGGAGGAAAATATTCATCAAACTGCAAGAGTTTGCCGTGATCTAAGCATTGAAGTCAGCCAGAATAAGCTGTCTGGGTGACTCCAACACTCTATCAGCAATAAATCTGTGATTTCCTGCAGAAAATCCCCCTTGTGCCCTGAAGGCTGGTACATGAGTAGGATTCTGTAACCTGCACCTGGACCTCATGCACCACTGTGCATTCAAATGTCAAGCTATCTCCTACTGGGTGCACCATCAAGTTCAATTCAGTCCTAAAACATGCGCCCCCCAGTGATCCTTCCTGGGGCAATGCTCAATGGAAAACCCCACCAGAACGGCTGAGTCCCATATCAGGCCTGCATCATTACCATGCCAGGTTTCTGCAATGCAAGCCAGTTTGACAGAAGAATGAGATATAAAGTCTGCTATAATAGAAGTCTTATTCCTCATCGATCTGACATTGCATAGCACCTCCAGAAGATGACTAGTAGGGACAGCAGGCCCTTTAGCTGCCCACCCACTTGGTCCAGAAGAATTCATGGGTATGGGAACTAAATATGTCTGGCATCTCTCAAGTTCCAGTTTCACTGCAGGGAGTCCCCTGGTCCTAACTAACCCAGTTGCAACCCCCCCCACCACCATCACCATCAGCTCCAACCTGAATTTACTTGCCCTCCATGTTTCCTCCCAATCCCCACCTCCCCACACAGACATATAGTTGCCCTCAGCGGGGTGGGGATCATGGAAGGGGTGAAGATTATGGGACAGGAGCAGGGAGTAGCTGAGCCTAGGGTCCTGCTGCTGAACACACTCCAAGTTAATTTACACTAAAACAAAGCAATACCGACTGGTAATTCCCAAAAGCACTCCCCGAAACTCTCCATAATAACCTCAAATAACACTACACACCCATCAGAAACACTTCACTCACACCTCACTGACACCTCTCGCATTTAACACTCCTCCAATTACTCTAATCACTCCAGTACACAGTAACACAACAGAAATTACAGTTTAAATGCTGTTCGACTCTTACCCAAAGAGCTCAACGGACCACATGGATGCTCCTCACCCCCAATCTCTGCCACAGAAAGGGGAACAGAAGCTACATAGTCACAATTCTTTTCTAGTCAGTGGAACAGATTGAAGAAGAAAGCAAGGAAACATACAGCTTACTAAGCAGTCAGCAAACCTATAGCAGCTGCTTCATTCCTTTGTACCTTCTTCACGGTCCTCAATCTCCCATAGTACAGAGCAGCCTCATCTTTGGGTGTCTCCATGCCCCAGCACTGTGGTAGGCCTCTTGCCTACTCTCAGTGCTCACATTCCTTCCACAAGCACAGGCTCCTTGGACATTTATCTTCACTCTCCTGGCCATGGGAGACTTTAAACTGGCTGTGTCCTCTCTCACCAGCAGATGACACAGTCTATAAATTTCAGTCCTGATCCTGATGAAACAGCCTCCACTGTGGCAGGCTACAACTTACTAGCATGCCACTCCCCACCAGGTAGCCCACATGGATACCAGACCATGGACAGCAAATGCAGTTCCAGAAATGGACAGGACCCGCAACAGAACACTTCTTAGGTGACCTAGATTCTTTGCCATGCAGAACACAAAGCAGACAGCTGCACTGGTTGCAATCGCTAATTGAATAGGCAGTCCACAGTTCAAGAAATGCACTTTTCACCATAGTGAACACTAAAGTGCTGGATATTGGAAGGTGGACTCCAGCAGCATGCCAACACATGCTGGAGGTCAAAGGCTGGAGGCTCCAAGAACAAAGCAACACTGTCTCCCCTGACCAACATGTAATGAGTAGCCTTTATGAGTGCACCACAATCTCTAAACTAAAAATAATAAATGTAATACTCTTACCGTTTACTCACTATAGACCCTAGCTGCACTAAAAGCATCCCAGCTACTACATCAAGACAACTGATTTACAGGGATTAAGGTAAAGAAATTCAATTTTCAAGACTTGAAATTCTGGAACTTGCACTGGTGATTGATAGTCTGCTATCTGGACTTTATCAAGATTCTACTGTGATTCTTTTAGATGTGTATAAATATCAGAATAAAAGAAGACTTAATGGGGGCTATGCACCAAAGTATGCAAGCTATGCAAGATTTGTGTGTAAAGTGGCTGTGTGCCTATGTAGTCCCAGACAGGCGCAGGGTGCACAGATTCGCAATCCGCAAGCACCCACAGGGCACCAGTCAGTGGTCCAGCCCACCTCACATGCAGGAATGCAGGTCTGGATTGGGGCAACACATGGAAAGGATGCGGGATGCAGGTGGGCATCCAATCAGATGCCTGACAATGGTCCCATAGTGGATCCCCTGCCGCCCACATGCAGGCAGTCCTGGGAAGGTGCAGACCCAGGCCATGATTGAACAGTGGGTGTTTGCACAACAGGTTGCCCCCAGCCCTCACAGGCAACCTGTTGTAGTGGGGAGGATGTGTGCTGGGGGTACCAATGCTGCTGTGCCCTGCCGGTAACTTTTGGGGGTACATGAATAGTTATATGGGGTCCTCCCTCCATACCACATCCAGCCATGCCCCAGTCGCGCAACATATTGTACATGCCGTACTGTGCAGGCATGTGCCGTGGAACACCCCCGGCCCACCCCAGGTGCAGAGCAGGAACAATCGGCAGGGGGATCCAGCACTCAACTCACTGACACACCATTCATGCATGCCACCGGACCCCTGCTGCATGGTTTTCCACCTTAGGGTTGCCTATGCACCTCCGATATGCAGCATGCAGGCAATCCTTTTTTTGTGCATAGGGCCCAATATGCAGAGCATTGAGTGAAGCATATTGAAAATAGTACAAGAAGTAAATGTAAGAAAAACACAAGTTCAGTAGATTTACTGATCCAATATAAAATGCCAAATTCCACAAAATTCTTTGTTTTTACCAGTGTGCCGGCACTCCAAATTCTGGAATTTTACCAGTCTTTATAGTAAAAACTGAAAACCAGTAGCCATAAGGTAACTCAAAGAGAAATTACTTGCAGACAAAGTAATTCTCTCACACTGTTACGTTGTCACAACCCCCAAAGTAGGGTTTATAACTAAATACTAACAAAAAAAATACTAAGCTCTGGACCAGAGCTCAGGACGACCTGCTCAGCCTGGCAGCCATCAAAGGGGAACAGCCATCACTAAGAGCTCCACCTAATGTGACCGTACTTTACACATTACCGAAGGCCAGAATTCAAAAAAAGGGCAAAGCGGAGTGCAAAGGATTGTGCTGTGCTTGCCCATTACTCATGACCCCGAGGATGCTCTGTTCAGTCAGATTGTGCACCAGCACTATCCAGCTGTAGGGGCATATTGGTGCAGTGCTAAACTGAGTAGTACTGCCCTAACATGGATTCTGGTAGTGGAAGGAACAGCACCACCAGACCTGATAACACCAGTAGTTCCTGGCGTGATATTCAGACAGCACCATGCAAACAAACCAATTAGGCATGCAAGGCAATAAGGGGCCATTTGCATGTGCATTATGGGCACATTTACATGGGAAGCAGGAGCAACTTTGAGCCCTTGTGACCAGCTCTGCCCCCAATCCAATTGTCCGGTCCCATAAAAAACAAGTATTTCCTGGTGTCTAGTGGCACCCCCATCCTCCAATCTCCACCCCAGATAAAAGTAAAAATTTCCCTATGTCTAGTGATCCCCTCACCCTCCAATCACCATCCTGTACATTTTCAAAACTCTCTCTGGTTTGTAGTGAATCCCCCTTCCAATTTCCAGCCCCAATATAAAATAATAAGTCCCTGGTGCCAGTGGTCTCCCACCCTCTGATCTTCAGTCCCAATAGTAAATCGCAACTCTCTGGTGTCCAGTGGTCCACCACTCTGTCCCTTGATCTTTGGTGCCAGTATAAAATAATATCTCCCTGGTATCTAGTAGCACCCACACATCAGTCCCCATCTCCGTACACTATCTCATATTCCCTGGCATCTAGGATCCCCCCCACACACCGCAGGCACCAACCATGCACTCTGCCAAGCTTCCCCTTACCTGACTCATCGATGCTGCAGGATCCCATACAGTGACCATCACAGCCCTCCTCTCACCACCTCGGCCGGCCTGCATATGTCATGACAGGGAGTGTGTGTCCCCTCTACTGTAAAGGGAGCCCATGTACAATCTACAGTAGACAGTATGTGTGCTCCATTTAGAGTACAGGGGATGCATGCTCCCTGTCATCACATGAGGTGGCTGCTAGAGGTGGTGAGAGGACAACAGTGCTGGTCACTGTATGGGCTCCCACTGCATTTGCGCTTTAGGTAAGGGGGTTGGCAGGCTGGGTTATTGATGCTCACAGTGCGGGGGGGCACTAGACACCAGGGAAGATGTGATAGTGTATGGGAATAGGGATTGTTGGGTGGGAGGTGCCAGTAGATGCCAGGGAGTTATGATTTTATACCAGGGCTGATAATCGGGGGTGGAGGAACCACCGGACACCAGGTAGAGTTTTCAAAATGCATGGGATGGTGATCAGAGGGTGGGAGGACCACTGGCCACCAGGGAGTAGGTGTGCTCCCCCACCACCAACATGATTGTTGGCTGTTGTGGCTCCACCAGCCACTAGGGTTGCCTGGAGTAAGATTGGCTTCTTCTCAGCATTACATACACTATGCAAAGTGGCCTGTGCTAACCCTTTGGCACTGCGCAAATATGCTGCATATTGCGCTGTGCCTGTATTCAGGTCCCCACCCTTCCCTCAGCCCACCACAACAGTTTACAATTTAAAATACACTGCATAAATTGTACACACAATGGCCTAATTTAGAATATACCACATCAGCTCTTGTGAAGGTGCAGGATTTACTGTACAGAGCTCACTCATGGTTCTGCCACTCATGAGTTACTGTTCTGCCCCTTCACCTATAAAGATGAATAGCATGTAGAGTTAGGCCTGTGGGTATTCCATATTTATACAACACTAGTGGTGATAGATTCAGACAGATGCATTTATTTCTATTTTATTTGTTTTTTTGCGTGCTCTTTTTTCTCCTCCTCCCTGGCTGGTCCCCTTGAATCTCCAGGCCCGTCGCCAGGCTTCCCCCAGACCTACTGACTCTGAGTCCTCCCCAGAAAGCCCTGTTTCACCTGCTGTCAGAGGATGCAGTTTTGATTCACAGCAAGGTCACTGGTGTGGGCCTGTTAGGGATCAAGGAATTCCCTTGCCATACAGGGTGATTTTCCCAGTTTTCTGTCCTCGGTATACACTGCTTGCAGTGACATAAATGGCATCCCTGTGCATGCTCCCACACACAGTACACCAACGGACACCAATCCTCCACCCCTAAGTAGTGGTCCCAAGTATTCTGTCCCCCAGGTACTGCTAGGGGCTAGGCTAATGCTGGGTTTTGCATCCCCTCCCTACTCAAAAGAGGACAGCCATCCATGACATGCCCAGTCCTCCTCCCCTGGCTGACCCTCTGATATCTGTAGCTCACTGCCAAACTCAGGTTGCCAGCACCACAAGAAGAGATATTGTGAAGTTTCAATTCGCAGGTGAAGTGGCCAACTATGCCTTTGAGAATCAGTTTGTGAATTTAGGCTATTTTTTGGCAACTTCTCCTGGTTTCACTTCGCCTGCAAACTTCACTTTGTCTTATTAGAAACTTATGAGCAGCAAGGTTGACAGTGTACCAGGTGTAGCACTGTGTGAAACCCATCATCACTGATACATGTCACTACACTGGAGCTATTATTGTTCACAGTGAAACCTACCTTGAGTGAATTTGGGTGAAGCTGCTCATTAATCTCTGACAGGAGTAATGTTAACATTTTCTGACCCATGTGAGAGCCACCAATGCTCTGTAGTGCCAGCTTAGCATGCTGTTGAGTACCCAGAGTGTTGCTACCACTGCAGTTTTGCTTACTGCAGATTTTTATTGAAGCTTTCAGCATCAGGACCACTTGGATACTTTTACTAGCCAAAGGCTGCCCATAATAGAAACATAGAAACCTAGAATTTGTTGGCAAATAAGGACCGCTAGGTCCATCCAGTATGCCCGCAAGCCTTACACATGTATGCAGTCACTGACCCTATGTGGGCAATGGTTTTTCATCACTCCCACCCCCTCAAGATTCCCATGTGACTAACCCAGGCATGTTTAAAACCCACCACTGTGCTTGCTCCTACCACCTCCTGTGGCAGACTATTCCAGGTGTCCTCCACCCTTTCTGTGAAGAAAAACTTTCTCATGTTTCCACTTAATCTACCGCCCTCCAATTTCATACTAATGCTCCCTTGTTCTAGTACTTCTACACTAGAAAAGGTTCCCCCTGCACCTTGTTTATGACCTTGGGGTACTTGAAAGTTTCTATCCTTTCCCCCCGCTCCCTCCTTTCCTCCAGCAAGTACAGATTGAGATCCCCTAGTCTCTCCTCATATGTTTTGTGGTGCAAGCCATGTACCATCTTAGTCACCCTTTTCTGGACTGTCTCCACCCTGTTTATGTCCTTGCGCAGATGTGGCCTCCAAAACTGCACACAGTACTCCAGGTGAGGCCTTACCAGTGTTTTATACTATGGCAGCACAACCTCCAGCCTCCTGCTAATGATACCTCTACCTACGCATCCTAGCATGCCACTGGCCCTCCCTGCAGCCTTTGCACTCTGCCTTGATACCTTAAGGTCATCAGAAATAACTCCTAGGTCCCTTTCCTCTTTGGTGACAGTCAGCACCTCCTTCCTATCATGTAGCTCTCCCCAGGGTTCCCTCTGCCCAGGTGCATTATCTTGCACTTCTTTGCATTGAAACTCAGTTGCCACATCTCCAACCATTTTTCAAGCTTCTCCAGGTCCCTCCTCATTTTCTGCACCCATTCTAGAGTATCCATCCTGTTGCAGAGCTAGGTGTCATCTGCAAATAGGCATACCTTTTCTTCCAGCCCCTCCGCAATGTCACTAATGAAGACATGGAACAGGACCGGTCCTAGTACCGATCCCTGCAATACTCTGCTGGTCACCCTCTCTCCTCAGATTGGATTCCATTTACCAGCACCCTCTGTCTCCTGTCCATCAGCCAGTTATTAACCCAGTGTATCACCTTTTGTCCCAAATCCAGACTTCCCATCTTGTTAATCAGCCTTCTGTGTGGGATGGTGTTGAAGACTTTGCTGAAATCTAGATAGGCGACATCCACTGCCCCTCCCTGGTTAATTTCCCTGGTCACCCAATCAAAATAATCTATTAAATTCATTTGACATGACCTACTTGCTGTAACTCCATACTGTCCTGGATCCTGGGCACCATTGGATTCCAGGTATGCCACTATCCTTTCTTTTAGCAATATCCCCATGATCTTCCTCACCACTGAGGTGAGGCTGACTGGCCTGTAGTTCCCTGACTCCTTCCTACTGCCACCTTCGTGCAGTGGGACTACTTGTGCCCTCCTCCAGTCCTCTGGAACCACCCCTATATTGAGTGACTCTGTGAACAAGGCTGCCAGAGTGCAACTAGTACCTTGCACATCTCCCTCAATATACTTGGATGTATGCCATCTGGCCCCATGGCTTTATCCACCTTCAACTTCATGAGCTCTTCCAGAACTCTCTCCACTGTGAATGGACTGGTGTTCACTGCACACCCCCTTTGACTCTGCTACCCATCTGTGGTCCGTGACCCTCCCCCTCCTTAGTGAATTCTGAACAGAAGTATTTGTTCAGTCTTTCAGCCTTATCTAGGTCCCCCCTTACACTCCCCATCCTCCCCATTGAGCCTCACAATCCCACCCCTGGTTTTTCTTCTTTCACTGATGTATCTACAGAATGTCTTTTCCCTTTTTCTAACAGTCTGTGCTAACCCCTCCTCTGTCCATGCCTTAGTGCTTTTAACCACTTTCCATGCTTCCCTTAGAGATTCAAGGTACACCTCCCAGTCTTCCTCCATCTGGGTCCCCTTATACGTTTTGATACTCACTCTTTTAGCCCTCACTTTGCTTGCCACCTCTTTAGAGAACCATAGTGGCTTCCTTCTCCTTTTCTCTTTGGCTACTATCCTGATGCATTGATGTATTACATCCACCATGGCACTTTTTAATTTCCCCACTGTTCCTCAACCCCTTCCCTTACTTCCCCTTTCCCAGGGTTACTCTGATATATTTCAGTGAACTCTGTCCTCCTAAAATTGAATACTTTTGCCCTTGTGTGGCTTAATTGAGCCCCTGTCTCCATGTTAAACCATACTAAATGGTGGTTGCTGGACCCCAGCTGTCCTTCCATCCAGACTCCTCTGACTCTTTCCCCATTGGTCAATATCAGGTCCAGAATCAACTTGTTCCTGGTTGGATCATGTGCGAGTTGTCTGAGACCGACCTCCTATAAGGATTCTAGGATGGCTGTGCTCCTTGCTGAAGCAGCTGTTTGGTTGATCCAATCCAAGTCCAGCATATTGAAATCTCCCAGCAGCAGGACTTCACCTTTAGATGTCATGTCATGAATTTGCTCCACTGGCTCCTTGTCCGTCCACTTCTTCCCCCTGTGCCAGAGGTCTGTAGATCACCCCTGTGTGTATTGCTGTTCCATTGCCTGGTTCAAGGGTGACCCACACTGCCTTGGCCTCCACCTGTCTTCCCTGCACCTCTGTATCCTTTATACCCTCCCTGATGTAGAGGGCCACACTCCTGTTACATTTTTGTCCCAACCATGATTAGCAGTGTACCATGTTTCTGTTATTGCTGCTATGTCAAGGTCTGCTTCTGCTAACAAGAACTCCAGGTCTGAGATTTTATTTCCTAGGCTGTGGGCATTTGTTACCATAGCTTTCCATGTTTTGCAACCTAACCTCACTCTGATGTGTGGTGTCAGCGACTGTGTAATCATGGATGGCCACATTGCTCTGCAGTTCTTTCTCTTGCCATTTAGAATGTTCATCGAACCTGCAGAGAAACAATCCCATTGTTTTCTTAGACTTTCTTATTTTCTAAACTTTACTTTAACTTGTCAGCATCAACCTTTTATGCTGCCATCAAGAGAACCTTTATTTAGGTTTTCTGCCTGTGGTTACAAGATCTACAAGAATGACATTCAACCAGTTTGTGTTTGTTGTTTGGGCCTGTCCCACAATGTCAGGGTCTGCAAGATCTTCCAGTGATTCAACCAGGCCACAAGGAGATGCTAAAAGAAGGTTCCAGAAACCTTCATCGCCATCAATGCCATTGAAGCTCAAGCTAAGGCCGTGGGCTCCAAGCCCACTTCTCCCTCTTGCATCACTACTTCTGGGAAGGACACTGTCTGGTGTTCGGTGATGCTGACACTGATGCGGTTTTCCAGGACCAAGGAAAATTCATCGAAGTCCTTTTGCAGCCATCACCACAAGAATAATGAAAAAGCTCATGCTTCACTGGTGAGGTTGAGTTCTCCTATGAAGGAGGGTAAGTCTTTGTCATCATCCACTATGGTTGTGATGACTACATCCCATCAGTTGTCAATAAGACACCAAGGTTGGGGTCCGGTTCTGGCACACCTGTGCCTACTATGAACTGTATGCCACCTACATCGCTGGGTTTTACCCCTTCAATGGTGGCAGTCCTGGACCCTTTATAAGGTGCCATTGACTCTCAGGTTGTACATGCATTGTTCTCTGAACTGTTTCATCAATTGTTGCCTTCACTCCACCAATGATAGCAGCTACCCGTCACCAGGATCTCTCCTGTCAGCACCTTCATCGTTGACTGGGTCTAAGTTGCTCACTCCGTCATTTGCTCTGCTGGCATTTCAGATGACAAGGTGTAATACTATCCTGATCCTCTTAATATGGAGGAGGATCTGGAGGATAAAGAAAAGGGACATGATCCCTATGGAGGAAGGTTGATTTCCAGCTGTACACTCTCTTTTTGCAGTGAGGACTCTGTGGTGTATACTCCCAGATATCCTTCTCAAGATGCCTCTTTTCAGGCTTTGCTCAGAGAAATATAGGATGTCATGTGATTTGAAACTGAGGAGCAAGACACTACTAAGAGAAATTTAATGGAGTTTTTTTTGCTTTAAAGATTTTTATTAGGTTTCAGTAAAACAAAATACATCAAGCAGAAAACAATAAACATTAACACATCAGAAAATACTCTTACATACATGCCTGAGTTTTTTGATGTTCCCACTGCACCCTCCATTGTCATTCTTTCTGCATATCATGCTTGCTGCGTGGCATAAGCCTAATATCTTGCCTGCTGTGCCTAGGATGGCTGATAAGCAGTACCTTGCTCCATCTGCCAAACTTTACATAGAATTACATAGAAACTGTCAGCAGATAAGGGCTACTTGTCCCTTCCAGTCAGCTCATTTTCCCTAACTAATAATACCACAGACCCTACTTGGTCTCTGGCTTTGTCCCCCATTCTAAACAAATACGATTCATTTATGTTTATCCCATGCATTCTTGACACCCAGTACAGTTTTTGCTTCAACCACCTCTTCTGGAAGCCTGTTCCAGGCATCCACCACTCTTTCTGTGAAGTACTTTCTACCATTTTCCCTGAATCTACCCCCCTCCAGCTTCATAGCATGTCCCCTGGTTCTTGAGCATCTTTTTTTTCTGAAAAATGCTTTCCTTTTGTACCCTACTTATACCTGTGAGTTATTTGAAAGTCTCTGTCATATCTCCTCTCTTCCTCCTTTCCTTTAGGGTACATAGTGAGGTCCTTTAGCCTCTCCTCATGGGGCTTCTGATGCAGGCCCAGCACCATTTTAGTTGCACTTCTCTGGACTGCTTCTATTCTTTCTATGTCCTTATGGAGATGTGGCCTCCAAAACTGAACACAGTACTTCAGGTGAGGTTTCATCCATGTTTTATACAATGGTATAATTACCTCCCGCTTCCTGCTGGTGATGCCTGTCCCTGTTTTCCAGCCCCAAACAGATTCTGTGGTTATCATGGCCACCCATGATCATTTTGACCCTAGATACATGAGCACTTTGCCTCCTGTTAAAGAATCCTGGAGATTGGATGTTATGTACAAAGTAACTTATGCCTCTGCATCCTTAGGCCTCAGAATTACAAACTACCAGGCATACACTATGATTAAATAGCAGAACAGCCTATGGAAATCTGCTGTCTACTCTTTAGGCTCTGCCTGGTGGTCCTGCCAAGACTGATTGTCTTACTTATGAGCTTCCCCATCTGGTGTGGATACTAGCAAACATCTCTTATGCGCTGCATATCCTGCTTCTGATGCTTCTGCCATAGCTGCTGTCTCTGGCATGTGCCTTCAGAGGTATTCCTGGCATTGTGTGACAGAGTTTCCACTGATGTACAACAGGCTGTGCTGAATGCTCCCAGCAGAGCTTCCAGGCTGTTTAGGTGTGATGTTGAAAATGCTCTACAAAAGCTTCAGTCTTCCAGAATTACTTTAAGGTCACTCAAATCTCTGACCCCTAAGCCCACCAGAGGGCGTGGTAGGGGCTCCTTTCATAAGCCTGTTGTCCGTGATGGCCATGCCTCCCATCAGCAGCCATGTGTCCATGGTGGAGGTCCCTTCCCCTTGTGCCCATGCAAAGGCACCACTCCTTGCTCTCAACTGCTGACTCTAGGGGGTGCAGGTGGTGAGACGAATATCCTTTCATCTTCAAAAGTGGAGGGAGATCACAACAGATGAGTGGGTCCTGGAAATAGTAAAAAATGTGCGTGCTCTAGAGTTGATGTCTACCCCTCCAGATCATGTTTCTGTTTTCATTATCCTTTGGGCCATTATTTCCTGCTGCTAGAAAAGGTTTAGTCTCTTATACACAAGTGGTCAATCGAAACTGTTCCTTCCCAAGAAAGAAACAAAGCGTTCTATTTCTGATATCTCCTGGTGCTTAAACAGACAGGAGATCTATGTCTTGTACTGGACTTGAGACCTAAACTGTTTCATCAAACACAAAATGTTTTAGATGGTGTCTCTTCAGGCGCTTATGCAAGCGCTGTAAAAGGGGGATGAGCCCTATACCCTGGATATGAAGGACAATTACCTTCATATCAAAATTTGCAAATGCCAGTGGCAGTACCTTCTCTTCATGCTGGATGGCAGCAATTATCAGTTCTGAGTCTTCCCTTTGGCTCATCTTCAGCTCTGTGGGTGTTTACCAAAGGCTTAGCAGTTGTGACAGTGGTCCTTGGGAGGGAAGAGTTTTATGTATTTCCCTATCTAGATGACTGGCTCTCAAAGGCCCTGTCTAGGGAAACAATTCTATGCACATTGTTTAGAATGAGACAGATGTTCAAGGAACTGGGTATCATGGTGAACATACCAAACTCTGTACTTGTTCCTTGTTAGCACCTCCAGTGTGTTTGTACAGTGCTGGACATGGTGGTGGACAGTGGTTTCCTGCCTACAGACACATTGGAGGCCCTTGTTGCCCAGGCCCAGCTGATACACAGAAGCCATTAGGCATCAGTCTGGATGATGTTCTGTGTGCTTGGGCTGATGGCTCTGGCCATCATCAGACACAATTCCCTTTGCTGTCTCCACATACACATACTACATTGAACTCTCCAAGTCCAATGGAACCAGCTGAAAGACGAGTTGGAACAATTTGTTCTCATTATGTCTCCTCTCTGCTATGCTCTAGTATGGTGGATTGACTGCCAGCACCTCTTACAGGGTGAACCTGTCTTTTCCCTGACTCCTGTGCAGATACTCACAATGGATGCCTCAGGGTCTGGCTGGGATGCCCATCTTGGATCCAAGGTATCCATAGCAATGTCTTGGAGATATGGGCTGTTCTGCTTGGTCTCCAGGTTTTCCAAGAGAATCTCAGCTCCAGTCCATTGCTAATTCAGACAGACAGTGTCAGTGTCATGCACTACATAAATAAGCAAGTGGGAACTCAGTCTTATCCCCTGTGTAAGGAAGCAATGAGGGTGTGGTACTAGGTGATTTCACACAGCCTCCATCCATCAGCAGTGTTTCTCCCAGGTGTTCAAAACATCTTGGCAAGCCGGCTAAGCAGGTCTCAGTCTCTGGTACATGAATGGAAGCTGCTGACCTCCATGATACATGACTTCTTTGCAAGACGGGATCATCCAGAGTTGGACCTTTTTGTGCCCCCCACACTACACAAATCTGACAGGTTTCTACTCAATTGCTCCAGAGCCTGGAGTTTTTTGGTGAGATACATTGTTCCTCTTATGGAAAGGGAAGTTCCTTTATGTCTTTCCTTCATTTCCTCTCATACAGAAGGTTCTGCCCAAGCTGTGGGCAGCACATGCCACCCATATACTGGTGGCCCCCTTCTGGCCCCACCAGATTTTTCCCCTTCTACAGCATCTAGCAGTGGAATCTCCTGTTGCCCCCCCCACCATAGAGGTCTGCTGTCACAGGCTCAGGGGTCTCTGGTCAGTCTGATCTGTGATCCCTTCAACTGCATGCCTGGCTCCTGAAGACAGCCATTGCCCATTTTGGGGGTTCCCCCCAAGGTGGCTGATATCCTGCTTTTGGCTAGAAAGCCTTCTAGAAGACACAAGTCAACTGCTCTTTAAAGTGAAGGGTTTTTCCATATACAGTAATGTGCATCCTATTAGGCGAACCCTTTCACATGTTCTGTTAATATAGTAATATATTACCTTCTGTCTTTATCTGACTCCAGTCTCCAGTATTCTTCTACTAAGGAACATCTAGCTACCGTTTCAGCTTTCCATACCCCTATTGATGGGGCACAGTGGCACAAACAGAGGTATTCTGTATATTTGTAAGAGTATTCTACACATGCGTCTCCAGATTCATAAACTGTTTCCAGCTTGGACGGAATTTAATTCTAGAGAAATTGACCTTGGCTCCACTTGAGCCTGTTGTAACCTTAAAAATGTATTTCCTTTCATGGAAAATACAGGTTTTGGTCACTATGACTTCTGTTCATGGATTTCTGAGTTTCAGGCTCTGATGCATGACCTTCCTTATTTGATTTTCCATAAGAACTGGGTGTCTTTGTGGACCAGTCCTCATTTTCCAACAAATATAATCTCTGATTTTACATTGAATCAGACCATACTCCTTCCTGTGTATTATCCAGAGCATGCTAACAAGGGTGAGGCATTGCTCCATACACTTGATGCACATAGAGTACTGCATTTTAATTTCATTCATCCCTGGGAATGAGGGCACCCCTGTGTCCAAACCATGCCTGTCCAAATGGTTGACAAACTTTATTGTTTTTTGTTACAGGAAGTACGGTAAGGAATTTCCAGGTTTTGTCCACAGCCACTCTACTCATAATATGTCCACTTCTGTTGCTTGCTTTCAGAATATTTCTGTAACTAACATTTGTGTTGCTGCTACACAAAGCACTGTGCATACTTTCACTAGTCAGTACAGTGTAGAAATCATCTTTTGTACATGTCCTGGACTTGTGATGTTGCAAGGCCTTCTTTCATGATACCATATCAGACTTTGCCATCCTCCCTGGGTACATTGAGTACTGCTTTGGAATCATTCCAATGGTGTGGCCCAAAGAAGGAGATGTGGCCCAAATGGAGGAGATATCCTCAACGAAGACAGAAAAGTTACACACCATAACAGCAGATCTTCAAGAGAATCTCCTCCATTGGGCCACAGTGCACCTACCCTCCTTCCACCTTTCTCAGGTGTAAGCTGGCAGGTTCACCCACTGCCTTATCTGGAGGTGTCCATAACTACCTTATGTATACTATGAATCCAGTCCCATGCCTTTTTTTGTGTTCCTTGTACTGGTTTGGTCTCCTTGTTCCTCATGGCAAGAGGCCATAACAGTGACAAAGGACAAATGGCAAGTACTATTGGTGATGCTAAGAAAGGAGGGAAGGATGGGAGAGGGGGAAAAGGGTGGAAGGTGGTTACCCTTAATGCTAGGAGCCTTGGGAGGAAAACTGCAGAGTTACAGGTTCTCATGGCAGAGGGAGAGGTGGACATTGCAGCCATCACGGAAACATGGGCCACCCAATATAATGACTGGGACCTGTCTGTACCAGGTACAGGTTATTTCATGGGACAGGGTGATTGGGAAAGGGGGTGGCACTATGTGAAGGAAGGACTGAAGTGTGTAAGGGAGGAAGGGGAGGAGGTAGTACGGAGTCACTTTGGGTGCAAATCCAGGATTCCAAGAATAGATTCTTAGAATGGGAGTGGTGTACAGGCCACCATCTCAGACGGAGGAGTTAGACAGGAACTAGTGGGACAGATC
This sequence comes from Neoceratodus forsteri, assembly GCA_016271365.2. Taxonomy (NCBI): domain Eukaryota; kingdom Metazoa; phylum Chordata; order Ceratodontiformes; family Ceratodontidae; genus Neoceratodus; species Neoceratodus forsteri. Next base: position 1,776,972,000 of record CM057456.1, on the reverse strand, counting down.
AGGAAGACCTGCGAGAAGGGTAGTGTGGTGATTGTGGGGGACTTCAATATGCCAGGAGTGGACTGGAGCACCCCAACAACCAAGAACAGAAGGGAGCAGGTACTGCTGGATGCCTTCCAGGACAGCTTCCTGCTGCAAATGGTCAGTGAACCAACCAGGTTAGGGAATACCCTTGACCTTGTGCTGCCAAATGGGGACTTTGTGAGAGAACTTACAGTGGAGGAACGCTGTCAGGGTGACCACCACTCAGTATGGCTCACATTGGATATGGGCAAGGAAGGAGTGGAATCTGGCACAAGAGTGCTGGACTTCAGGAGGGCCGACTTTGGGAGGATGGGGGAAGTGGTAAAGGGTACCTGGCCAGAATTCAATCTAGTATGGATACTAACCAGAGGTGGAGCTCATAAAGCTGGGGATAGTGGAGGCAACCAAACCTGCTGCAAAGCCCAGAGCAAGAAGGCTAGGGCTAAACTGAGCTGGTTGAGCAAGGAGGTCATGGAAAAGATAAGGAGGAAAAGACCTGCCTTTAGGAAGTACAAGAAAACAGGGAGGGGGAGGACAGAAAGGAGTACTTGACAGAATCAAAGGAGGTGACAAGGGCAGTAAGGGGAGCCAAAGCATCTATGGAATTCAGGCTGGCACAAGGCATTAAGAAGGGGGAGAAGGACTTCTTTAAGTACATCAGGGAGAAAAGGAGCTGTAAGGACCACATAGTAAGGATTAGGAAGGAGTGGGGTTGGGTGGAAGCAGGGTACGATAAGGGGAAGCACTAAATGAGTACTTCTGCTCAGTATTTACTAAAGAGAAGAGGGGGTGACACCCAAGGTGGGAGAAATGGCAGAAGGGGGGGAGTGGTGACAGATGGGGAAATCATGGAGGGCAGAGTTCGAGAGGGTTTGAAGGCACTGAGGGTGGACAAGGCGCCAGGCCCAGATGGTATCCACCCCAGGGTACTGAAGGAGCTGGCAGAGGTCCTTGCAGGACCTTTGGCAGACCTATTTAATGCCTCACTACATTCGGGGTGTGTACCTCAGGACTGGAGGATGGCTCATGTGGTGCCCCTCCACAAGAGTGGCCCCAGGATGAACGGAAACTACAGACCAGTGAGCCTCACATCCATCGTGGGTAAGCAAAAGAGACTATCCTGAAGGAGAGGCTGGTGGCCCTCCCAGAGGCCAAAGGACTACAGGACAGCAGACAGCATAGCTTCATATGTGGCAGATCCTGCCAAACCAACCTGGTCGAGTTCTATGACTGGGTAACTAGGCAACTGGACAGGGGCCATGCAGTGGATGTCCTGTATCTGGACTTCAGTAAGGCATTCGACTCGGTGCCACATGGAAGGCTGGGACAGAAGTTAGTAGGCACAGGGGCGGGTGCAAAGCTGGTGAGATGGGTAGGAAACTGGCTGCAGGGAAGGCAACAGAGGGTGGTGGTGGGTGGGGAGCTCTCACACCCAAGGGCAGTGACAAGCAGTGTCCCACAGGGCTCGGTGTTTGGACCAGTGTTGTTTGGGATATTCATTGCAGATATATCATGGGACATCAAGAGCAAGATCAGTCTGTTTGCTGATGATACCAAGGTTGGTGCGGTGGTGGATGACCTAGGGGGATGGCAGGGGTTGCAGGATGATCTGGCAAAGTTTGAAACCTGGTCAGACACCTGGCAACTGGGGTTTAATGCCAAAAAGTGCAAGGTGCTGCATTTTGGGATGAAGAACCCAAGGAGGAGTTACCAGCTAGGGGGAGTGCAGCTAGCCCAGACAGAGGAGGAGAAGGATCTGGGTATTCTCATTACAGGGTCAATGAACAACTCGGCACAATGTAGGAAGGCAGCTGCAAAGGCCAACAAAATGCTGGGTTGTATTGCAAGCGGTATATTATCGAGGAGGGAGGAGGTGATTCTGCCACTGTATAGGTCATTAGTTAGATCACACCTGGAGTACTGCGTGCAGTACTGGTGTCCATATCTGAAGAGGGACATTAAGTTACTGGAGGGGTGGAGCGCAGGGCGACAAAGATGATCAAGGGTCTGGGGGACTTATCATATGAGAGGAGGTTGAAGGAGTTGAACATGTACTCACTGGAGGAGAGGAGAGAGGGGTGACATGATTGAAACCTTTAAATACATGAAAGGAATAAACAAGACGGGTACAGAGGGCTGTTCAAAGTAAGGGAGGGAGGGCCACCAGGGGCCATGATATGAGACTGGAGCGAGGAAGGTTCAGGAGGAGATGAGGAGACACTTTTACAGAGAGGTGGTGGCTGGGTGGAATGCGTTACCTACAGAAGTGGTATGCAGTAGAACAGTGGACTGCTTCAAACGAGGATGGGACAGGACAAGGGGGAGGGTTAATGAAGGGGAAGGGTGGAAGGGAGGGGCAGCTGCAGAATAAGGGGTGCTAGCTGCACATTCGAGCAGACTTGATAGACCTCTAGGCCTTTATCTGCTGGCAAATTTTGTATGTTCGTAGGCCCTCTGACTTATCTCTGGTGGGAAACTGAGGCACAATTGGGCCACCCACGATTATGTAGGCACCGACATTACATGTCACCATAGGCAACCTCTGGCTAGCAAATGTTTCTGAGTGGTCCTGACACCGACGGATTACAATTCCAAGGTGAGAACCAATGGAGGAGATTCTCTTGAAGATCTACTGTTATGGTGAGCATCTGATCTCTTCTCCCACAACTGAGTCAAATACTACCCCAGGCACCTGTACCCATGTGCTGTAATGCACAGATAGGATCTACAGGCTGTTTGACTACTGGTCCATATATCCATACTAAGGTACATGTATGGTGTTGATGAATGTTGCAGGGCATGGATTATTGTGCCTGATGCTGTCCAATACAGATCAGGAATGGCACATGTCAAGAAATAAGTATGGGATGGAATCTACCATTTGTGATAGGCATGGGCCATCCACCTTAGAATACCAACATTTTCAGCAAAAGAGAATAGTAACTTATCAAAGGCCAGCATTTCAGCTGTTGCTGCATTTAGTTCACGTGAAATGGTGTAATTTGGTGGGTATTTTGAATAACTCAAACATGCAGGCTGGATCTTTCTTTGGGTGGGTCTACCAAACAGCTGTGCTTGTCATCACAGCACTGTTGGTGTTGAGTCCAATATAATAAGTGACATGACTTTTCCCCTGCTAACACAAGCTTGACAGTGCTGACATATAGCGACTGTGTCAACATTAGTGCCAAGTAATTAAAAGTCCCAAATTAGGAGCCCCTTGACTTGACATGGTACAGGGCAAGTGAGAGGCTGATATTGGTTAGTGTAGCATGTGTTTTGTGTGATGCTTTGTAAACTTGGGCATAGCTTTTGCATCACTAGGTGTAATGGGTTCAGCACTAGGAAGACAAACAGGTGTAGAATAGGGGGGCTTTGGTATTTGGATTTGAATATACACATCTAAGAACTGGAATAACATGCTACTCAGTACCACCCTTCTTCTTTTTGGGCTTCCATATTATCATTATACCCAGGCATTATACACACAGCCACTGATATCCTCCTCCAGAGCTACGCCATCAACACCACATTCTTCAGGTTCTCTCTCTTCATCCACAGTTTTAAATTCTGTAATTTGTGACTCCTCAAAATTGCCTTTCTCTGACTCATGCTGCAACTCCACTCCATCATTAGGGAGTGAGGCACTCCCATCAACGTCAGGTTCAGTGCCATCAGCATTCACAGGGACACCCATAACACCCTTCTCCTTGACCACTATGTCTGATTTTTGCCACCTCATGTTGTACTGTTCCTCATATAGCTGCCTCTCCTGGCCCCAATAAGCATGGATGCCAGAGATGTAGCAGAAAACAATGTGGTATGCTAATGCTGCCACTGCCACCAACAACTATTTTTTGACTAGAAACAGAAAGCAGAGTGCACACAAAGAGAATCTCCTTCAAACATTTATTTTCTGAAAACAATGATGTTACAACTACCTGCCATCACTGAAGATGCTACTGCAGACATTATATTTTTTTTATCTCAAAATCAGGAACAATGCACATGAAAGGAGACTGTAAAAAATGGCTCAAGTGCTAAGTAAACAGAAATGTATTATCTCAAATGACAAGACTTGAATACAAACATACTCCAATGAAAACTGCTTCATCACTGCAGTCTGTGACTTCAGTTTTTAGCTGCTGCATGTGCAATAATGCCCTTTTACCCCAGCACAGTTTTTGACATCTTGATGCCTCCTCTGCACCTTTCCCTTTACCACAGCAGCTCTTCCCAGTCACTTTTATGTTGCTTGCACGCATGTGCAAGAAACATAGTGTCATCATCCGAGTTTTCGGAGGTGTGGCACCCCATCCTCCAATTCAGTCAGTGAGTTTGCAGACGCAGACGCAGTTCTCCAATGACTGCTGCAGCTGTCTATGACAGCAGGAAAATGCAGTGGCATACAGTTGAAAGGGAGAGCTCTGCTTCCAGTGAGCAGGCTGTCCCCCACACCTACCTGGCTGCGCATATGGCGTGCTGATGCCTCCCTCCCCCACGCACACATGATATGGCCGCGGGGTGCCCAATCTCGCCGGCTCCACTCCCCCCACAAAAGCTGTCCAGGTGCCATGCTGGGAGCCCACCCCAGCGTGGCAAAAAATATTATAGGCGACGGGGTGCCCAATCCCGTTGGCTCCACTACCACGCCCCCAAAAAAACTTTTCATGTGCCACGCTAGGAGCCCACCCCAGCGTGGCAAATCCTGTTATACCCGACAGGGGTGCCCAATCCCCCATCAGCTCCAGACCCCCCAAACAGCCTTTACTGCCATGCTGGGAGCCCATCCCAGCGTGGCAAACGTCCCGCGTCATCTGAATTTAAAAAAAAAAAATCTGCAACAAAGAAAACGTTCCCTCGCCGTCTATCTGCTCCCCCCAAAACCTGCACCCACCCATTGCGCACCCTGCCTCCCCACACCCCCCCTCACCCCATACTTACTTCCAGAGCTGGGTGCGATGATCATCGGTGGACCGGGAACACGTTTGCACTCTTTAAAGCCGACCACAAACTGAGGAAATGCCGGTAAGCTGTATAATGGAATAAATAGGGCTTTTTCAACTTTGTTGCATATCTCATACATTTTTGGGAATTTTGGGCCCACATTTTCAACATGGGGTTTTTGTGACCCCTCCTCATGAATTCTTACACTGTCATGGCGTTAATTGGGCACGAAGGGTGATTTCACGGTCACCTTTTGGGTCTGATTAATGAAAGGACAGTGCCAGTGTTCATAAGGTGGGATCTCAAAAAGCCTACATTGAAAGATGGTGAAAAATTCTAAAAATGACTTCTTTACAAGCGTTTGTTCGCAGTTCTATACTGCCTTTCGTAAGTTCGCGAATTTTCAATAGTTTCACTCCAGATTTTCCAGCATTGCCATTTTACCACACACCTCTATGAGCAGTAATTATCATTTTTCACGCTCCTGCCTGCAAAATGTGTTTCCACTCCATGTTGCCATTAACATGAGTTGGTGCGTGAAATCAATGTATGGGACACATAAGAAAAATCACAGTGACATTGTTCATGAGCAGAGGTCTTAAAATAGCTATGTTGAAATTGCTAATTCTAAAAATGACTGTTTCACAAGCGTGCATTACGCAGAGTTCCTATGCATCGCAGTAAGTTTATGAATTTTCAATATTTCACTCCAGATTTTCAACATTGCCATTTTACCACACCTCCTTATGAGCAGTGCAGCTGTCATTTTTCACATCTTGCCCAAAATGTGTTTCCGCCCATGTTGCGCACAATGGCGCCGTCGGTGTGCGAAATCAATGTATGGGACACATTAAACAAAATCACAGTGACACTGTTCATTAGCAGAGGTCTTAAAATGGCTATGTTGAAAATTTGGTGAAAACATTTCTAAAAATGATTGTTTTACGAGCGTGCGTTGACCAGTTCCTACGCACGCTCGTCAAGTTCATGAATTTTCAATATTTGCACTCCAATGACTTCCAAATACCTAAACAGCACATACAAGCAAGCAACATTCGGCATTGACAAATGCTTGTTTTATATGTAATATTTTTAAGATATGTAACTTATAAAATTACAGAAAATATGCAGTAAACTAAACAAACAGACACCACCTCTCACAAGGGATCACAAGTGCTGTCTTCAAAACAAAAGAGATGAAAATGAATTTACTGAACTAGTAAATCCACAGACATATATAATCGTTTTAAAAAAATTCTAATAACGTGATGGGGTAGCAACTAAATAGAACTAACTAACACATTCCCCCACGTGCCATGTCAGAGCACTGTTATGTTCAGAAATAAACTAAAACTAATATAAAAAGAGACTGAAAAAATGCTTAAGTACATAGAACATAAGTCTCTAAATAAAATGAGAAACTACAAACTATATACAAAAAGTAATGAATAAGACTGGAAAAAAAATAGGACCAAAACACAGAACCAAAAAACACAATCTAGATGTAAAGAGCACACTATAACATGTTGTGAGTGATTTTAAGTCAACAAGCTTGGTTTTAAAGGAGTTAGAACTTTTTATTTGCTTGGACAAGCACAGTGACAGATTTATCTCCTACACTCTCTCTTTATAAAACTGCAATGAACACAGCCTCCTAATTGCATACATGTCATTTCAGTACAATGTTGCCTGCAGTCACATGGTACAGTCAAAACAGATAAAGTGTGCTCAGGTGGAGGATAGCAATGCAGTGCTAAGCTGGATCTGCTAACACCGTCAGTCACTATAAACCAATCAAGAAGCCAGACATTTGGGTGAGTGCACTGAGTATTTTAAATCACCATGCTCAAGACAAAAATCTTCATCGGTGCTGCAGTGCTTTATTTTAGAAAAACAAAGTGATGGGCCAGTGTACTAGCGAATGAACACCCCAGTGCCTTCGACTGAAGACTTCATTGGGGGTCAACGTGTCTTGAGCATGGTGATTTAAATTACTTGGTGCACTCATCCGTGTGCCCGGCTTCTTGGTTGGTTTCCAGAGAACTTTGCCTTGGAAGTCAACTTCACCAGTGAAGTTCTCAAGTTGCAGCTTTACAAAGTTGCCTCTATATTGCAAAGTGATGTTTCACAGGAGAGATTAACTTCTCAAAGGGGTAGAACGTTATGACTTGATGCAGTTCCCACACCATTAGCTGCAACCAGTAACGCTACTACTGCTGTGGCAGGCTGGCACTTATTTTTATCTTAGAATTTTTTGCCTGGGAAAGGAACACTGGGCTGAGCACATTTCTAGGTGTGGCTCAGGAACTTTTAACGGGTAAAAATATACTGTTCAAAACAAATGTTATCATGGCACCCAATGTGCAAGATAACATGCTGTCTTGTAATCGGGGTACAGTATGTCACAGTCACTACAGTATCTTTAAAGCTGGGCAGACAGCAGCTTTCACTATACCAATGACATTATAGTAGCCTTATGAAGCACTGTAGCCAAAGCTTCAAATCAAAAAGAAACTGTTAAATGTACACATAAATGGATGATTAAAGTCATCATATGTGAGGAGGCAGAACTTTCATAACTCATGGCTTTACCGCTCTTCATCACTTATGGTCTGGCTTCTCACACTTGAAAATGAATTGCATATTTATGGTAATGTCAGGCTACTGTTTATTCTCTATATGTCTCACTATCTAACCTGCAGATAAATGTTTACCCAGTGGTTAGCTATGTCACAGTTACTATCCTCAACCTAACAACCAACCAGAGAGCAGCTTTCAACATGCTGATGACATCACAGTAGCCTGTGCTGCCCTAAAACAAGCTGCCGAATGTAAAGAGAAACAGTTAAATCTTTACACAAACAGTCGATATGTATGTTTACAGTTGCTGTGGCACTTACAGTTATAACAGTGAATTGTTATGTTATTTGCTTGAAAGGACAGCAAAGCAAAGCTGAGTAGTTCTGGTACACACAGTAGAGAACTTGAGAAAAAAAACTCATACCCGTAAGAGACACAAAAATTGTACCTATAAACATGTTACAATTATGTTGATGATTCCTATTTTTACAAAATGGGTCTTGAATTTAAAAACCAAATGTTTTTCTCTGGTGCATATTAGGAAATCCATTGTGTGGGAAATGGCCTAGGCTAACTGACCTTAGAAGAACTTCAGAATTTTAAAACTACAGTATATAGCATGAGACACCCTCTTATAGAGTGTGACTAGTGTGTGTTGTGTATGGAAATCCATACGCTCACAAAACCCATTGTACACTAGTTGTTACATCAGTTCTATGATATGACTTTCTGAAGTCATTGTACCATAGTTCTGACATCACAGTTGAGGTACAACAAACTTCTACTGTCAGAATCCTTGGGATGAATGCATTGCATGCTCAGCTACAAGCAGTTCACATTTTTTTTCCATATTCTGTTGATCACCTTCTGCACAGCTACTCCCTTCTGACTGACCCCCCTGCCCCATCACCCGCCTTCTCCAGGACTTACCTTTCCAGCATAGTCCTCTGTCACAGGACTATGGGGGGATGCCCAGTCACCAGTGTGGGACTTGCGAGGGGTCAGTCATCATCCTTCAGCTGGGGAGGGGTTTACTGGATTTCATCCTGGGCCCACATATGTGCAATGGGCTTAACGTGTGAGCTGTGCCTCCATAGCGAAGCCCCCTGTGCCCTGTACTTGGGTTCCCTTCTCACTCCTGTGGTGTTGCATGTGCTGCCACCCAGCCACTGCTAGGTGGCAGTCTGACAGCGGGCCACACAAACCCCCCTCCCTGATGGAGGAAAGCAATCCTATGGATGCTCAATCCTCCCTCTACCAGCCAATGCCCAAGTGGCACAAGTCCGATCTTGAACTTGGGTTGCCAACATGGCAGGAGGTAAGGAGCATGGTGTCTCAGCCCTCCATGACACTGAGCTAGCCCAGTTGACATTTTTTTCTTAAAACCCACCCTACACCCAGATACTCAGTAGTACCCCACACACCTTCCTCATTGCACAAGCAGTATATGTTCATACTGGTACATTCCCCTATTGCCTGGCCTCTTACTTCTAGGTCTACCCTAGTCTCTTCCTCTACTATTACCCACCAAACCCAAATTATCATCTTGTCACTTAATCTACAGTGTCGTCACTTGCATATGATACTGCTGCAACCTTGTTTGCTCTATGCTATTGGTTGATGTCTTGTATTCTGTGACCTACATGTATCAAATTATTTCATTGTCATTACTATGGATCCCTCATCTTTTGTATTTTGTCTGAGATCTTTTCATTACCAGGTCCATCTTGCAAATGAGCTCTGCTTATTGATGTTCACCTGGATAAATAAAGATTTTGATTGATTGATTGGTACTTATACTGGTTGTAGAATGGAAGAAGGCAGCAACATGCCCATTACTACCATTCCCTGCATCAGCGGGTCCAGGTCAACCCTTTGTTTAATATAAGGCTGTCTATCTCCTTTTTGAAGATGTTCAGTGAAGCACTTGATATCACTTGGTTTGGCAAGCTATTCCATAATCTACCTGTCCTAGTGAGATAAAAGATAGATCTATTATTTTTATTTATCTGTTCTGAATTGACGTTTATGTTCAGTTGAGGGCTCACTTATAAAAATAAATAATTATTTTGAAACATCCAGTGCTGGGTGACTATTCTCTCTCATAAGCACTGCTGTTTGTGTGAGTGTATCACCCATTCAAATTAAAGCACTTATGGAGCGAGGATCATTACCGAGTGCAGAAGATTTCCAAAAAATGTTTGTTTTCTTTTGGTTAAGAATCAATGCATACTGTATTTCAATTATTAGAAGCTACCCTGACTTTGAAGTTGTCCTTAAATAGTAGCCACAGCTCCAAAATCAATACTTAATAGAAGCCATCTATGATTACTAGCATATCTTCTAATAAGGGTGATCAGCTACTCAGTGAAGTGCTGTTCCTGCTCCAAGTTCTGATGTGCGTGCTTCCTATCTCTCTCACTCACTCACTCACTCACTCACTCACTCACTCACTCACACAGCTTCCTTTCTGTCTCACTAACTTGCATGGCTTTGTGTTAAGAACAAAAACTGTTACAACAAATGTTGGAAGGCATACTCATTCTCTATCAACTTCCACCTGTTTCTCACCAGCTTTCTCATCTGCTGCCATTTTCTTAATCCTTGCTCAGTCCCTCAGCAGCCACTAAATACATGGTTGTTCACAATCCTCCACATTCCTGATTCCTGCACCCACATATGTGACACTCCAGAAATGCAACACCAAGACAGCAATTTGTTTGTAGATGCAGTTCTAGTCATGCTTTTCACTCGCTCTCAGTTGCCAGCATTGCTCCAGAAATCAACTATATTTTTATGCTGACAAATGTAGACAGGCTGTGTCAGGGGGGTGGGATAACTGAAGGTAAACATTATATATCAGAGCTGCTGGGGCAAGCAGACTTATTAAACGGTACCATCGTTAACTAGTCACCCTCGATTAGAAGCCATGACTCAAACTGTTAAATGCAATGACAAGCCATGGCTACTAATCAATGAAATATGGTGCTGTTTGTGTCACAACATGGTTGAACAGGTACAGAGCAGCTGAGTTTGAGGTGGAATTAAAAATAAATAACAAAACAGTGCATTTTTTTGGGGGGGCATGATGGCAAAATCATACACTATGTAAAATGAATCATGGGAAACCACAAACAACTCGGCACATGTCTCCATTTTGAGGCTGAAATAACTGTATAGCCCTCTCGAGATTTGCACTGAGGCTGTCATTGCAACCCATCAAAAGAACTACAGCTTTGCTGTGTATGGTTGCCCATAAATGATCCTCCATATGGTCATAACAGTGTCTAGAATGTTTAAAAATAAACAATCCTGATGGGCTAAAAATGATGTCATGATTTATAATACAAGTTATACCTTTAAATCTGATGTAGAAATCGAATACAGAATGGCTGTCTCATAATGCAAATATATCTCCACTTGCGAGGGAGCAGGGCTTTCGTAAATTGATTGTGGCTTAGCTGCTCTCACACCTGGAGATACATTGCATATTTAAATCAGGCCATAGTTTATCCCATATATCACCATACACCCAAGGCATCCATATATTTCAGCACCACTATAAACCTCACTTAGTGTTGTTATTGCATATCTCTCTCTCTCTCTCTCTCTCTGGCTATGTGTCTGTCTATCTGTCTGCCTGTCTGTCTAAGTCTGTCTGTCTGTCTGTCTGTCTATCTATCCACCTATCTAATCTCTATCCATCTGTCTGTCTATCTATCTATCCTGTCTCTATGTATCTCTCTCTCTCTCTCTGTGTATATATATATATATATATATATATAAAAAATGTTATGACTATTGCTTACTAATGATGGTTCCTAAATTTAGTTTTCTAATCTGCGCCATGTCTGCCTATGTGAGACTCTAGTAAATGATCTTCAAAATATCATGGAATAACTAATTAAAGTGCTTTATTTTATGTTTATTATCTTGGTATCTAGGATATTATGTGTTCATTGCTGCTGACAGGAAGCAGAATCCAAATCACAGAGCCCGTCTAGTCTCTTACCCACAGTATTCTGCAAAAAAGAAATGTGTAAGCTTCTGGTACCACATTTATGGAACCAGCATTGGTAAGTCAGTCTGATCCTGCTTACTCTAACATGTCATAGATGTCTTTTTGTTTGCTTTCTCATGTAATATTAACTTGTTCATCTTCCAAGGGACGCTGAATTTTATTATGAGGCAAGAGGGTCAGACTGAACAAGTACGTTGGACTCGAACAGGGACCCGGGGAAATAAATGGAACTTTGCAGATTTCCAAATCTCTGAAAGCAACAAGACAATACAGGTACAAAACTAAATAAGAAACCGAGGACACCAAACATTAAAGGGGAACGCTAATCCTATGCATGTACCTGTAGCACACAATGGTGACCAGTGTCAGTTTCTTCTTCTTTAGTTATGTCAGTCAGGATATTAAGTGAAGGCCAAGTATAAATAGACAGATAAACAGGGGTGGGCGAATACCTTATTTCAAATATTTGGCCAAATATACATATTCAGGGTTCCAAATAGTCAGAACTTCAGTATTCATATTCGTTATTCACGTACCAGTGGAATATACCTATGGAAAATAAAGTAAAAGAAATAGCCCCCCCACCCTCCACCTTAGCCCAGCCCTTTAAAATACAACCCCCTGTCCCCCCACCCTCTGCTACAAACCCAACTTCCCCTCCTCCCAGCACCCAGAGTGTCATGTTTTAAACAAAACAGCTTCCTCAGTTGGACAACTGGCACCCCCCACCTCTGACTGGCTGCCATCTCATTTTTAATGCTTTTCTCTTTATAAATCAATACCCCATCCCCCAGCAGCAGCACTCCTCCCTCCTTCCTCTCAGCCCCCAAATTTTCTTTTAACAGAATGAAGGCCCCCAGATGTGACTCAAAGACAACTGACACAACCTGCCCTCTTCCTCAGCTGGCCACCTTCTAGTGAATGAAAGCGCTGTCGTGCTTTCCCACATAGTAAAACAGCTTATCACATGATCAGCTGTTTGACTTTGCCAGCAAACATGGAAGCCCTTTCATTCACTAGAAGGTGGCTATAAAGAAGGGTGGGTTGTGACAGTCACCTTTGAGTCGCATCTGAGGGCCTTCATTCTGTTAAAAGAAAATGTGGGTACTGGAGAGGAGGAGGGTGGAAATTGGGTGCTGCTGCTGGGGAGGGGGGGTATTGATTTATAAAGAGAAAAGCACTAAAAATGAGATGGCAGCCAGCCATGGAGGCAGGCGGGTTGTGGCAGTTGCCCATTGAGGGAGCTGTTTGTTTAAAACATGACACTGTGGGTGCTAGGAGGAGTGGGAGTTGGGTTTGTAGCAGATGGTGGGGGACAGGGGGTTGTATTTTAAAGGACTGGGCTGGGGTGGAGGGTGGCCTGCCTTTCTTTCTTTCTTTCTTTCTTTCTTTCTTTCTTTCTTTCTTTCTTTCTTTCTTTCCCATATATGAATAGGCATGAATAATGCCACTATTCGATTTTTGTATCTGAATAATGAATAGTGCATTATTTGTGGTATTTGGGTAAAACTATTCGTTAATCTCACACCCCTACAGACTGATCACTTGCTAATTGCTTGATTACCTTCAGCTGCTCAGTGTATCCAAGCATTATGACTAGTCATCACTAGGGACATCATGACAGAACTGTCACGTTCTCAATATTTCATTACATTTTGTAACCGGACCCTAGTCATTACTCTAGGAGAGGGTATTCAGGGCAAGGTAAGCCTGTTTGCAAATGATATCAATCTCTGCTAGTGGGTCAGTAGTGAAGCAGGGATAAACATCATGGCACAGGATGTGAGGAGACTCAAGTAGTTGTCCAGTATTGGAAAATTTGAATTCTGTACTAAAAAGTAAGGCGATGTACATTGGCAGAAACAGTTCTGAAACATACTGTCGTTTCCCTACCAGCCTCCATGCTTGGTCTAACATCAGGCTAGATTTAAAGATTTGATAGCCCATGTGGCTGATTATCATTCCCTTGGTATCCCTTCTCCTCTTGTACCAGTGGGTGCCAGTATTCTGTTAAGTCTAGTCTACCCAACTTTAAACCCCCTCACAGTCTTGGTTTCAACCACCTTTCTGGGCGGTTCATTTGTTCATTCATTCATTCATTCATCACCTGCTCCATGTAAAATAACTTTCTCATGTCCCTCCTGAATCTCACACCACCAGGCTCCACCTGTGTCCTCTAGTTACTGTGGTCTTTTTTTTCATGAGCAGGTCCTCACAGTATACCCTGCTTATTTGGTATCCAGTGATGATAGCAATTAAAAATGAGCGACTGCAAGAACAGTGACTCATTTTTAGTGCTATCATCATGAACTACCCTGCAAGGGTAGTGATGGAACAGCGAGAAGAGTGACCGGAAGGAAAGGGAAAAGGAGGGGAGGGATAGGAAAGAGGGTTAAAGTAGGGAGGTGTGCCTGCTGCAGCTGAGCCAGCCCTGTGGTGTGGCAGTGAGGGTGGCTGGCTCAGGTGCAGTAGGGACAGGGTTCGGGCCAGACCAGAGGAGAAAATGTTACCACTGCTTGCGGCTGCCTTTTTTTTTTTTTGCACCCACATGAGGCTTTGCCTCCTCGACATGCATCCCCTGAGTTGGTAATCTCAAAATCAGTGGAGAGTGGGGCAAAGCCCCTGAAAGGGGGGGCAGGGGGGCACAGCCCCCCCCGCAAAAAACACAAAGTGTTCCTGGAAGTGGGGTCACCGAGCATTGCATATCGCCAATATGCTTTTCAGTGATATACACACGCCATAATAGTGGTCACTATGTTGCGATCGCTATTATGACATGGAACCTGCTTATTCCTCATAAGTTATATGTCTCAATCATATCACCTTTTTCTCTTCTAGTCTCCAGTGTATACATGTTAAAGCAGCAGTATTTGTTAGTCAATATGTACTTTTTTCAGCAATAATGAGTTTCTGACAAAACCATTAATATACCTATTTTTCATTTTGCTTTCTTTCATTCCTGGACTAAGACAGGATTTGAAGTTTTTACAAGTTCCCAATCCGTGACATTCCCTATGTAAACAATTAAATATCTTGGCACAGTGCTATGCTGTTTACCATCTGAAACGTGTGGTACAGTAACACCATCCTAATACATCCACAGTAAGAATCTAATTTATAAATCTAATAGGTAACCTTAACAGAAGTGATTTTTAAAAATTGCCAGAGGCAACTGTCTTTAATGATGAGAGTCATCAAATACAAAGTTAGCTGTAAAAGGGGTTTTGAAAATATCTCAGAAAATTAAAACTACACTAAGGGATGAATTTAAAGATGTTAAATACACATTTTTGCTAAAAAAAAATCTACATGAGGAAAATGTTTGTTGACTAAAAAATACTACTGCTTTAAGGTCTACCAACCTTTTTTTTCACATGGCCTCCCATGTTGCCCTTGATCATCTTCAAAGCCCTGCTTTGTATAGGCTCTGTATAGTCCCTGTGTGCTGTATTGATGAGGTGCTGGTAAAGAACATAGAGGAGAGAGACCAGGGATAGTAATCAGCAATACTGTAGCCTAAAGCCAGCTGCTCAGTGCAACAGGATATACAGAATGTGTAATAGAATGCTGGGGTGCATATGGAGAAGGATTGCTAGCAGGTGATATTGCCTCTTTATCAATCACGGGTGAGACTGTATCTGGAATATAGTACAGTTCTGGGACCTACACCTGAGGAAGGACAACAGCGGAGTAGAGCCACTGCAACAAATGAACTTGAAGATGATCCATGGCCAGCAAGGAAAGGAGAAATGAAAAACTGAAAAATCTCAACATATATTACTGGAGTATAGAAGGGAGCAGGAGGGGGAGTGGATATGATAGACTTTCAAGCTCATGAAAGGCTTCTTGTAGCCAGCTCTTGACCCACCTCGCCAGCTTCACCCTGACTCCCAGGTTCTCCAGTTTGCTAAGCAGACTCCCACATGGCACAGAGTTGAAGGCCTTGCTGAAGTCCAGATACAAGACATCAACTGCCTGGGCCCTGTCCACAGTCCTTGTGGCCCAATCAAAAAGGTCTATCAGGTTCATCTGGCAGGATCTCCCTAAGACAAACCCATGTTGCCTTTCATCCTGGAGACCATTAACCTTCAGAAAATTCACTAGTCTCTCCTTTAGTATGGTCTCCATTAATGTGCCTACAAGGGAGTTAAGGCTGACTGGTCTGTAATTACTTGGTTCATCCCTGGGTCCACTCTTGTGGAGAGGGCACCACATGTGCCATTTTTTTTTTTGAATTAGTCATTTTTATTTTTCAAAATTTTCTTTCAAAGAAAATGGCTTCTTAGGTACATGTAGACAATATGGTATGAGCACATACCTTAATTGCAACAAATAAACATGACATGCCCTGGCCGGGTAAATACCCATGGATGAACAGGCTAATAGAACAGTAATAGAGTTGAGTAGATAGTTAGAAAACTACAGGTTTTTGAAAACCACATGTATCATTCTGTAGTCCTGAGGCACACACCCTGTCTCAGTG
Source organism: Neoceratodus forsteri (assembly GCA_016271365.2). Taxonomy (NCBI): domain Eukaryota; kingdom Metazoa; phylum Chordata; order Ceratodontiformes; family Ceratodontidae; genus Neoceratodus; species Neoceratodus forsteri. Next base: position 1,776,955,945 of record CM057456.1, on the reverse strand, counting down.
AGGTATTAAACAGGTCTGCTAGAGGGCCTACCAGGACTTCAACCAACTCCCTCAGAAGTCTCGGGTGCACGCCATCCGGTCCAGGAACTTTGTCCATCCTGAAGCAATAAAAACCTTGTCCTTCTGAATTGCTTCATCTGTTTCACCCCCTGCCCTTCCAAACCCATATTTTTCCCTGTAGTATAGATCCATCCTTCTCCCTAGTGAAAACTGAGCTGAAGTACTCATTCAGTGCCTCCGCCTGTTCCTCACTACTTTCCGCTCATCCCCCTCCCACTTTAATCTAACAGTCCCATCCTTGATACTCCATTTCTCATTTATGTATTTTAAAAACTCATTTTCCTCTACTTTTATCCCATGAGCTATCTTTAGTTCCCTCATGATCTTTGTTGCCCTGACCACTCTGCATGCCTCTCTTGACTTCACTGAATAAACCTCCCTGTCTGCATCCCTCAGAGTACGTTTGTACTTATGAAAGATTGCTCTTTTTTCCCTCACTTTTGCTGCCACCTCTTTGCTGACCTAGCTTGTTTTTTTTTTTATCCTGGCTTTCTTGCTCTAGGCCATTGTGCATAAATTAGTGGCTTCAATCAGACCCATCTTTATAATGGACCATTTCTGCTCCACTTCCATCTCCAGTCTGATTTTGGAAAGATGCCCCTCTAGGTATTCACCCATCTTTCCAAAGTCAGCCTTCCTAAAGTCTACTACCCTCATTTTAGTCCTCTCTATTCCCTTGCCCAAATTTTGGTAGAACCACACTATGCAGTGGTTGCTGCCTGCAAGTGGGTCTTCTATTACTATTTCCTGGACATACTGACCGTTGGACAGTACTAGGTCCAGTATGGCTCCATGCCTGGTAGGCTCTGTGACTCCCTGCACCAGGAAACTATCCTGGAAAACCTCCAGAAGGACCTGTTCCTTGAAGCAGGAGGTAGCTGGGGTCCTCCAGTCCACTCCAGGTAGGTTGAAGTTACCTGTTATGACTACACTTCCTCTACTACATACCATTCTAATCTGCTCCTCCAGCGCTCTGTCCAACTCCTCATCCTGTGAAGGTGGTCTGCAAACCACCCCCATTCTAACCTTTCTCCCCTAGGTGGTCTGAAGCTGCACCCACAAGGTTTGGTCTTACCCTCAGCCTCCTCCTCCTCCCTGGTGTATGTGATCCCTTCCCTCATGAATAAAGCTACTCCTCCCCCTCTCCTAATTTCTCTGTCCTTCTGGTAAATTCTATACCCAGGTATCATGAGGTCCCAGTCATGGTATTAGTTGCCCCACATCTCTGTGATGGCCACTATGTCCACCTCACTCTCAGCCATCAGTGCCTGATGATCCGCCATCTTGTTTGCCAGGCTACTTGCATTTAATGACACCACCTTCCACCATGACTCTTGTATACCATTACCACTGACCAGCCCTTTTCATGCCCCCCATCCCCTTTCCCTCTCCCCTGCTATTCACCCTTACTTCCATCTGATGATTTAATGGGGGGGAGACCCTTCGGTCTCACGCACCTGTGACTACAGTTGCAGCACACCATACTGACCCCCCCTTTCAGTTTAAGGCTTGTTGACATTTAATCCAGCTCATCACCTCACCCACCAGATCTAACTACAAAACAGGTACCCAAACACTTATTGATTGGATTGTTGTCTCGCATCCCACCTGCATCACAGACTCCGGAGTTTTGCCCGACTATCAGCGATCATTGCGCAATTTTCTGCCTTTGGTCGGCTCAACTACCCAAAACCCCCCCACCTTTCACCAGGAGACTGACCGATCAGAATATTGAACTCATTACCCATTACTCACTGACTTCAGTCTTGTCAACTGATCCTTTACCGAGGGACCAGACGACTGCGGCTCTATTCTACTGAAATTCTCCAGCATCTTTGTTAGTATCTATGAAAAACATAAGCCAATCAAAAAAATTAGAGTAAGGGGTAAAATTAATTATTGGGTCACCCCCAGTCTTATTAAGTTGATGAGATCAAGGGCTAAAACCTGGACCTGTTACTTGAAGCACAAAGACCCATCCCAGCTGTCCCTATACAGGTCTCTCAGCAATAAATGCAAATCTGCCATTAGAAAGGCAAAAATGTACTTTCTGCATGATAACCAACTTGGTAATGCTTCAAACCCCCGTCAGCTCTGGGGTACCCTCAACTCGCTCCTGGGAAAACCCAAAAATTCTGATCCCATCGCCTTGCACCATGACAGAAGTCATATCAACAATCCAACAGAAGTTGTGAACATCTTTAACTTTTTTCTCAACGACCTCAAAAAATACAAACCTCCCCCTCTACCCCTCCACCCTCATCCCCTCCATCCCACCCTATCTACCCCAACACCTCGGTTCTGCCCCCAATTTTTACTTTAAGGCCGTTTAACCCCAGAGGCACCATCAAGTTTATTTGCAGGAACAACCCAAAACCTAGCAAAGGGGCCGACAGTATTGACTATGAAATCCTGAAATTTTCCATCCTGGCACCAGCGGTCCCAGTTAACAATCTTCTCAGTCGCTCCCTCTGTTCTTTCTCCTTCCCCAACATCTGGGAAACCACCACCATTAAACTACTATTCAAGGGTGGGTCCAAAAACGATGTCGGTAACTACCACCCTATCTCTCTCCTCGCCCCTCTCTCAAAAATCATAGAGAAAGCTGTACACTCCCAACTCACCGCCTACCTCAAAATCAACAGCTTACTCTCTAGCGCCCAGCATGGTTTTAGGTCTGGACACAGCACCGAAACAGCCCTGGTCAGGTGACTAGCTACATTCTTAAGGCAAACGACAAAGGACAGTACACCAGATCTGTTTTTGCTGTCCTGAGTCTGACCAAGGCGTTTGACCTTGTGGACCGTAACCTTCTCCTAGTCACCCTTAGAGGTCTACACCTCTCCAATAATGCAGTCAAATGGGTTGTTGGCTGTCTTTCCGGGAGATCCCATCACACATCCATACAAGGTCATCTCTCTGCTGCACGTCCAATTAAATATGGGGTCCCTCAGGGCTCCATCTTGGGCCCCCTTCTTTTCTCACTTTTCATTAACAACCTTCCCTCTATCTGCCTAACCACACAACTTGTCCTTTACACCAACAATGCAGTCCTTTTCTGCAGCCATGAAAACCCTGCCTCTATGCTTCACAATCTACAGTCCAATTTATTGAAACTTCACTCCTGGTTCTCAGGGAACGGCATGGTCCTCAACTCCAAGAAAACAAAATTCATAATCTTCTCCAAACTGAGGAGAGCCCCAGCATCTGGACTGACCATACTTGACAACTCCGGTAACCTTATTGAACAGGTGTCTGAATTAAAATACCTCAATCTCTACCTGGACCCCCACCTATCCTACAACCTTCATATTAACAACCTCATTAAGAATATTCATGTCAGGCTTGGTCTTCTATACAGGATCAGAAAGTTCCTGCTTCCCTCATTCAGGCTATGCTTGGCTACTTCTCTACTCCTGCTCTTGATCGACTATAGCTCCATCGTCTACTCTCCACCTACATCTTCACTGCTCTACTCCAAACTTAGAGTCACCTACAACAGTATAGCTTGTTTAGTCATGGGACTCCCCTGGAAAACTCACCACTGCACCCTCTACTCCTGCCTCAGCTGGCCCACCCTCGAAGGGAGGTTCCACCTAAAAATGCTCTCCTTCCTTCATAAAATCCACCTCAAACTACTGCCACCCAGTGTCAACTTCCTTTTCCCACTCTTTGCACCTGGGCAGTCGACTAGAAGTGCTGCCACTATGGTATTTGACACCCCATTTTACAGGACCAAGCAAGCTCAGAACTCTCTCTCCTTTTATGGTACAAAGTTGTACAACAAACTGCCCTCCGGAATCCAAGCCTGTCAGTCCATTCACTCCTTCAACTCCTCCCTCAAGGCCCACATCCTAAATTTGTCCACTTGTGGTTGCTCCGGCAGTCTCCTTGCTAAACCCGTTAGTTCACCCCCACTCCTGTATACACCTACCCAGCACTACTCTCTTCCCTTCCTTCTTCCCTTGTACACACTGACGTCTACCCCCCACCGCCTCTCAGACTCCCAATTCTTCCAACCCCTGTAGACTTGCACTTCCCTTCATACCGCACTTATGGGTACTTCCCTTTTTGTTCCTTACCTTCCTCTTACTTATCACTGATTCTCATTGATTCTACGTGACTCTTGTTATCTCCATCTGAACGTTGTCACCTAATATTCTATACTTTTTTGTACCTGGAGTATATGCTTGCTGCCTTTGTATTTTATGATATTGTAACCCTTGTTAATCTGTTCATCTGTTCTGCTGTATTTTGTTATGTTTATATTACCTGTATTTTGTATTCCAAACTGGACGTTTGTGAAAACAGGCATTTGTGCTCACATACTTTCCAGTATAAAAATAAAATTGATTGATTAAATCCTCCAGCTTATCCTTTAAGACTCTGGAGCCCTCTCTACTTAAATGCAGTCTGCCCAGTGCATATAGGTCCTTTTTATCCCAACTCCCACCAAACCCCCCACCAGCCCATACCCATTTGACTCACACCACCCCCTTAAGCAACTGTTAAATTCTTCAGTTCTCTGTTTCCTTACAGTACTAGCCCTAGGACCAGGAGCACTTCAGAGAAGGCCACTGACCTTCCTGCCTTGCTGCAGATTTTCCTCAACTCCCTAAACCTTTCTTGCACCACCTCTACTTTACACCCTACAAGATAATTTCTACCGAGGTGTACTGTAATGTGAGGTTTCTCACACACCTGCCCAATACACTTAGTTATAAAAGGGCTCACCCTCCCCGCCGTAATGCCTGGCATACATTCCTACCACCTACGGCTAGGCTTTGCCCCCATACCTTCCCATCTCACACCCTCCCTGCTCCTCTGCCCTCCACTGTGTTTTCCATCCTCTCCTCCCTATGTACCCTACAGATCTCTATCAGTATATGCTGAAATGTCTATGCAGGTATGTTTGTATATATTTGCCATCCTAAGTATGCTCCAATGCCTACTGACTTTGTGTTCTGTTACATGCTGTATTAATGTCTGGTGTACCATGTATTGAACTGTCATAAATTAACATGTTCTATGTGTCCAGGACTATATTGAAAATGAGCTTGCTCAATGATGTAATTGCCTGGTTAAATAAAGTTTGATTGATTGATTGAATCTCCCAGGATATCTGCCTTCCCTTCTTTCTCCTGTCCCCCCACACATTCTACCTACTCTGCTGCACAAGTCCCCCTATTACTTCCATTTCCCTCCAAGACTCCTGCCTTTCCACGTATCCAGCTTACCCTGTTCCCCTGCATCTCCCCTGAGTTGCATCTCCCTTTGGTTCTCCTTCCTCCATCCCTCTAGATGCCCCACCGGGACTACCCCTCCCAACCCCCATGTAGCCATCCTTCCACTCACTCCTGCTCTCCACTCTCATCGCCTCGCCCTTTACTTCCCCTCTCACCCCCTTGCCACTCTCTTTGGACTGTATGTTTTCTTGATCCTCTACCCTAACACCTGACCCCTGTTCCTTCAAACCTGCCAGCACTACGAATCTGTGGAAGGATTTTCAGATGGTGGCATCTGTACAGAGAAGGGTAATCAAAATGATCCACGGGATGAGGAAAAGACATATGACGAAGGACTGTGGTCCCTCAATATGTGTACCCTCAAAACTAGAAGGAAGAGGGAAGGAAATGACAGTGACATACAGATACCTGCATGGGACAAGCAGGGTGGTATGCAAGGACATATTCATCCTAAGCACAAACAAAAACATGTAGGGGGATTTCATCAAAGCTGGCTTAGCAGAAATTCAGAAAGGAACTCCATGAGTACTTTTCTGCAGAAAGGGCACCAAATAGTTGGAACAGGCTGCTGGGGTAAGTTTAATAGCCAAAGAGTGTGGGGTTTCAAATTAGGATAGAACAGGCACAAAATCTTGGTTGGTGACGGAACAAAGGATAAAGGAAAGGGATGGCAACCTGGGACAACATAGGAGTACTAGGTATGGTGAGTGAGCAGAATAGATGGGACGTTGGGCCTTTTCTGCCATCATGTTCTGGTTCATAGCCCTTTAATGATTGTTCTCTCATAAGAATGTCGGAGCTGCAAGACAGAATTAGACCTAGTGGTCCATCTAGTCCATCCCTGTTCTCATGACAGTCAATGTTGTATAATGGATCCTGTCTCTTAGTTGTGGAAACACTTCTGGGAATCTGAGGCCCATCTGACCTGACTCCTTCTCTGATGTATACTAACTCTTTAACCAATGAGACCCTATTAACCCATATGTGGTATATTTTCTCTAGTGACCACTGTATATCTAAAGTAAATTCTAACTGTAGGTTGTGTTAGGTATCTATTTACTTACCTAAGTGTGTAGCTCAGAATCAAATAAATAAATTCAATGTAAAAATACATAGTCCCTTGCTGTTATTCCTTGTCCTAGCAATATTTATTTCTAAAAATAAATAAATCTCCCATTTTTCTCAGATCTCGTAACATTGCAAGTTAAGGTCAGAAAGGACTCTAGGTCCATTATATTCACCACCTGCTTTATAAGCAGGTATGAATAAGTATGCACAACCATGTACTAACTTAAATGGGTTCCCTGCACACTTGACTATCCATGGTATCCAGTGATTATCTTGATAAATAGAAATATGTCCAAGCTTAATTTGAAGACCTATACTGTCTCTGTGTCCACTGTCTTTATTACTAGCTGTACCATAGGTTCACTACGCTTTGAGAGAATAAGTACTTCCTAACATCACCCATAATTTACCACCTCTGAGCGGAGCCTCATGTTTTCTGCAATTTTGTGGTTGCAGTAACCACCGCAGAAACCTGGTCCTGCTACACAAATAAGCTTTTGCCACAGAAACAGCATGTTGGGTGTAATAAAGCTGGCAACAGCCACTCAAACTCCCCAACTAAACTTTTATCACGATTGTGAGCCAGCCTAAAATGTCATTAGTGTGTGTTTGCTGGCAGCTCCATTACACATCCCTCCCCCGGGTTGCAGCAGTTGGTGGGGTAACCACTTTCCCAATCCACTGGAACTCAGCTTAGAAGCTTATGACCATTACACAGAAGCATAGAATATGCTCTCAGATAAGAACCACTTGGCCCACTTAGTCTGCCCATTTTTCTCTGCCTATAGTATCACCAGGGGTTCAGTTGATATATTTTCAGTGGAAGTCAAAAACTTCCTGGAGTCGAAATCTGGAAGTCATTCTAATTTTTTGGACGTCAGAATACTTCCAGGATCCCAATTTTGGAAGTCAATATTCTAGGAAGGACAAATTTACATATGTTAATATAATATATTAGAGGTAAAATACAATGGGTGGGATATTCAAAGGGGTTGTGCATGACGCAAAAGAGTTGCGCCATGCGCAACCCACCAATGTGCCTTGGCACAATATTCAAACGGGCGGGTTGCACAGCGCAACCCCCGATGCACTGGGCCGCACCAGTAATGTATGGGCGCAAGTGCGGGGCATGCCCATGCATATGTGGCACATCCCGATATTCAGCCCGGGATGTGCGGCGCATATGCAGGCACAACCCCGCCTTGTGCTGCTCAGGGGCGTGCAGTATTGAGCCTGTTCAAACTGGGAACAAATCAGGGACACCCACAGGCGGGCTGTGGTATTTCTGGGTGCAACACAGCAGCCGCCTGCCGTGGGTGGCCATCCGACCTCCCAAATCAGTGGCCCCATGTCCCCTGCCCAGGGAGCATTGTGCCCCCCCACCCCGCCGCCCGATGGTGGGCATCAGCAAAGGACTGCCATGGTGGTCCAGTGGACTGATCCCTGTTGCCTGATCGTGGGCATGCATTAAACATTATCCCTGGTGGTCCAGTGGACCGCTATGCCCAGCCCAATTGTGGGCATGTATGAAATTTTATTTCTGGTGGTCCAGTGGACCGCTATGCCCTGCCTGATTGTGGGCATGTAATCTATAATCCCTGGTGGTCCAGTGGACCGCTATGCCCTGCCCGATCGTGGGCATGTAGAAAATATTATCCCTGGTGGTCCAATGGCACCCCCCTCCCCACCCGGCCACTTAGACCCCCGCCATCCTGCACCCCCCCCCCAGTCAGCAGCGGGCGGCAGCTCCCCGCCCGGCCACCTGCTGACTAACAGCATACTGTAGAGCTGTGCGCCTATTGGTCTACTGTGTGGGCCAATGGGTGTGCAGACCATACTGTACTACACAGTCCCGATATGTGAATGAACACTCATTCACATTTCGGGACTGTGTAGTACTGTATGATCTGCACGCCCATTGGCCCACGCAGAAGACCAATAGGCGTACAGCCCTACAGTACGCTGTCAGTCAGCGGGCGGCCGGGTGGCTTGTGGGCGAAGAGCTGCCTCCCACCGCTGACTGGGGGGGTGCAGGGTGGTGGGGGTCTAAGTGGGCAGGGGGTAAGGAGGGTACCACTGAACCACCAGGGATAATATTCATTACACGCTCGCAAGCGGGCGAAGGTGATCGGTCCACTGGACCACCAGGAATATTATTTAATTAATGCCTGTGATTGGGCAGGGCATAGCGGTCCACTGGACCACCAGGGATATTATTTAATAAATGCCCACAATCAGACAGGGCATAGCAGGCCACTGGACCACCAGGGATATTATTTAATACATGCCCATGATCGGGCAGGGCATAGCGGTCCACCAGACCACCAGGGATATTAATTTATACATGCCCACGATTGGGTGATGGGGATCGGTCCACTGGACCACCAGGGTGTTAATATACATATGTCCGTGAATGGGCGTTTGGGTGCGGAGCCTGCTGAGGGCAGCAGGGCGTCATCCCCGACAGCTGCAGCCTGGCAGGGCACCAGGCGCAAGTCACCAGGGTTCAGCGCACCGCATGCAAATAGGGCCATAATGAAATGCAAATGGCCCCATTTGCACCTTGCAAACATAATAGTCTTATTTGCATACTCACGGCTGAATATCGCTGTTGCTGTGCCTAGCGCAACTGCACTTATGCTGGCGCAGCCCCCTGCTCCCCTGCTGCAACTTGCGCTGGCGCAGTGCATGCACCCTCAGTGCCATATTCAACGGTGCTCAGCCTTGGCGCAGCACCATTGAATATCGCCCGGACCATGCCCTGGCTCATCCCAGTTGCGCTGCGCCCAGGCTTGCGCCCCTGCCTGGCGCAGTCCGAATATCCCACCCAATTTCTTTCAGCATTATCCATAATTTCTGACTTTCATGCCTGCAATTTTGAAAGTCACCTACTTTTTGGTTTTACATGTGGAAGTCAATGACTTTCTCCCTCTTTATTTTGGAAGTTTTTGCCTTATTTTTGGAAGTCAAATACTCCCAAATTGGAGTTAACTGAAGCCCTGAGTATCACTGCAGATCCTACTTGATTTCCAGGCCATTTCTTCCACTTCTCTTTCCCTAAGATTCCCTTATGCATATCCCATGTGTTCTTGAACCCCACCACTGTTTTCTTCCCCATCACCTCTGCTGGAAGACATTCAGGAATCCACCACTCTTTCTGTGAAGAAGTACTTCCTCACCTCTCTCCTGAATCTGCGGCCCTCCAGCTTCTTATTGTGCCCCCTTGTCCTTGATCATCTTTTTCCTGAAAAATACTTTCCTCCTGTACTTTATTTATCCTCATTAGGTATTTAAAGGTCTCTATCACATCCCCCCCTCCATCCTCTCTTTCAGGGTGCACATATTTAGATCCTTAAGTCTCTCCTCATAGGGTTTCTGATGCAGACCCTGCACCATTTTAATTGCCTTCTTCTTGACCACCTCCACTCTGTCTGTGCCCTTCCAGATATGTGGTCTTCAGAACTGGACACAGTACTCTAGGTGGGGTCTTACTAATTATCTAGACAGAGGCAATACCGCCTCCCTCTTTCTGCTGATGATACCTCTCCTTATGCACCCCAATATCCCACTACACTCCCCACTGCCTTTTCACGCTGCCTGGCCACCTTTATGGCCTTCTACAAACATTGAAGAAACTTCAGGAAGTCTGTTTATTTAAACAATAAAGGATGGTTCTATTTGTTGATTGCAGAATTATGGAATGAACAAGAATTTGTCAATGCCGAATGTTTGCTTGCTGGCATTGGCATTGGTAGTGTAGAGGTTACAGAGCTGCATAACAGAAATGGCAGTGAAGTATTGAACTGAAGCCAACCCCACCACCACCCTGCAGAGAGTGACAGGCATTGGGGTGTGCCTTTGGGTCGTCAGGCATAACGGCCATGCCATTTCACCACACCCTACCCTGCAGACACTGACAAGTGTCACGGTGTGCCTTGGGGTCTTTGGCCCTTATGCGCACCCCATTCCATCAGAAAATACGGTGAGATGGGTGTGGTATAGGAGAATGGGGTGAACTTTGGGGCCAAAGAGTCCAAGGCATACCTCGATGCCTCTCACTGGCTGCAGGGTGTGGAATGGTATGAGCATTACAGGCAAGAATCCCAACTCACACCCCTGATGCCTGTCATTCTCTACAGGGTGGGGTGTTATGGTTGGAAACCCTAACACCTCAGGCATTCGTTGGTATTTTCAACCAAATTTTGAACATGGTTTTTTTGTGACCCCCACCTCATGAACAGTGGCAGTATCAGTTTGTTAGCTGAAAGCTGCTTATGCACAGCGACTACGGCATTTAGTACCACAGGTGCAAAAACACATTCCGAACAGGATGTGAAAAATGACAGCTATACTGTTCATGGGGAGGTGTAAAAAATGGCAATGTTGCAAATCTGCAGTAAAAATATTAAAAAAACTGGTGAAGTCACGAGCGTGCATAGAAGCTGTGCAACGCACACTCGTAATGTAATTAGTTTGGGGATTTTTTATAGCAGATTGTCAACACAGGCATTTTGGGACCTCCGATCATGAGCAGTGTCACTGTGATTTTCTTTATCTGTCCCGAACAATGATTTCCCACAGTGACCAGGCATCTTTGCGCTGAAAGTGTGAAAACACATTTTGGCCATGTTGTGAAAAATGACAGCTGTACTGTTCATAAGGAAGTGTGGAAAAATGCCACTGGTGAAAATCTATACTGAAAATATTACAAAGTCATGAACTTACGATGGTGTGTGGAAACTGTGCAATGCTCACTTGTAACACAGTCATTTTATGGACTTTTGTCGCCAAATTTTTAACATAGCCATTTTAAAACCTCTGCTCATGAACAGTGTAACTGTGATTTTCTTAATCTGTCCCAAACATTGCTTTCGCACACCGACTGCACCATTGTGCGCTACATGTGCGGAAACACATTTTGGGCGACATGTGAAAAATGGCAGCTATACTGTTCATAAGGAAGTGTAATAAATGGCAATGTGGAAAATCTGGAGTGAAAATATAGAAAATTACATGAAACTTACAGTGCGTAGGAACTGCACACGCCACTCGTAAAACAGTCATTTCTAGGAATTTTTCCCAAATTTTCAACATAGCCATTTTAAGACTCTGCTCATGAACAGTGTCACTGTGGTTTTCTTAATGTGTCCCATACATTGATTTCGCACACCGACTGCGCCATTGTGCACTACATGGGCGGAAACACGTTTTGGGCAAGATGTGAAAAATGACAGCTGCACTGCTCATAAGGAAGTGTAATAAAATGGCAATATTGAAAATCTGGAGTGAAAATATTGAAAATTCGCGAACTTACGAGTGTGCATAGGAACTGCGCAATGCACGCTCGTAAAACAGTCATTTTAAGGAATTTTTCCACCAAATTTTCAACATAGGCTTTTTGAGAGCCCACCTTTTGAACAGTGGCAGTGTCATTTCATTACTCAGTCCTGAAAGGTGATTTCACGCAGTGACTGCGAAATCACCCTTCGGGGCCAATTAACGCCATGATAGTGAAATCACTCATGAGAAGGGGTCCCAAAACCCCCATGTTGAAAATTTGGTGCAAAAATTCCACAAAATGCCTGAGATATGCAGCAAAGTTGAAAAAACCCTATCTATCTCATTATACAGCTTACCGGCATTTCCTCAGTTCGAGGTCAGCTTTGAAGAGTGCAGACTTGTTCCCGGTCCACCGAAGATCGTCACGCCGGAGTCCGGAGGTAAGTATGGGGTGAGGGGGGTTGTGGGGAGGCAGGGTGCACAGTGGGTGGGCGCGAGTGGGGACAGAGACACCGAGGGACCGTTTTTGAGTTTCAGGTGTTTTTATTTTTAAATGACGACGACGCGGGACGTTTGCCACACTGGGGTGGGCTCCCAGCATGGCACAAGTACAGCTGGTGGGGGCGTGGAGCCGACGGGGGATTGGGCACCCCCGTTGGCTATACTGATATGTAGCCACGCTGGGGTGGGCACCCAGCGTGGCATATAGAACTCTGTTTTTGGGGGGGCGCAGCACAGCTGACGGGGGATTGGGCATCTCCTGTTGGCTACACAGTGTGTGGGGGGGCGAGCATGCAGTATGCGTGCGTGTGTGTAGGGGGAGCGCACATGAGCAGGCGATGTCTTATCGCTGCTCACTGAAGCATAGCTCCCCCTTTCAACTGTACGCCACTGCATTTTGGACTGGTCATAGACAGCTCGAGCAGGCATTGGAGAACTGTGGCCATGCCTGCAAACACACTGCCTGAATTGGAAGAGGGCTGCCACACCTCCGAAAACTCGGATGATGGCACTATGTTTCTTGCACATGCGTGCAAGCAAACATAAAAAGCATTAGTAATTATTGACAAAACACAAAACGGAAGGCTTTTTTGACTTGTGTCTAATGTAAAATGGTCCAGCTGCTCTTTAGCTTCGAAGTAAATCCTTACAGAGTGAAAGAAAAGGAGATACGGAAGCCAAGTAGCACTAACACAAATGCCACCAGTAGGTAATAAGGAGGAAGCAAGTGGAGTGACGTTACATCAGAAATTGGCACCACCTGGCATCAGGCAAGTGGGTGGAAGGGAAGGAGCCATCAGAGCAGCATTGCTTTGCAGCCTGAAAGTATCAGTTTTCAAGCATGTCAGCAGGTAAAGGGAGAAATTCACAGGCATGTCGCTGTGGTATACCAGCACTGGGCAGGTGGGAGGGAGCAATGGGAAGATAAAATCGATTGTAGTAAAAAATAAATTCCTCCATGCTCTACCTCCAATCCAAATTATGGTGCCAGAATGGCTTTGGATTGCCTTGTGAGTGCGTCTGCTGAACTACCCCAGGCTACCTTTCTCTAGGCAATTTTTCTGGGCTACTAGATTTCAGCTTATGGCTCATTTGAGTTGCAACAGAATGTAAAGCCCATCACAGAATCGCTGCAGAATTGTTTATAGTCTGGCCGCAGCAAGTATGAGGTCCAGCCACAGAATGCAGGTCCACTTTGCCACAGTGTACATTGGGCCCTGCCCCTGAGCTTCAGTTTGTGTGTATCCCCATGTCCTGCTGGAGGAAACCAGATCAAACATCTCTGTCTGATCTTGCTGATATACTTGATGATGTGGAAAATTGAGATCATGACCCTTCTCAGTCTCCTTGTCTCCGGCATAAACATGTTAAAGGCCACCAGCCTTTCCTCATATAGTAGCTTTTGTCTTCCAAACCCCTGAATAAGTTGGTGGTCTTGCATGGCACTCTGGATTTCTCAATGTCTTTTTATGTTTGCTTGCACGCATGTGCAAGAAACATAGTGCCATCATACGAGTTTTCTAGAGGTGTGTCAGCCTCTTCCAATTCAGTCAGTGTGTATGCAGGCATGGTTGCAGTGCGCCAATCACTGCTGCAGCAGTCTATGACAGCAGGAAAATGCAGTGGCATACAGTTGAAAGGGAGAGCTCTGCTTCAGTGAGCAGAGCTCCCCTCCCAACATCTGCCTTGCCTTGTATAGTGTGGCCGCGCCTCCCCAAGCGCACATGGTGTATGCACCCCGTCGGCTCCACGCCGCCCCAAACAATTTACAGCTGCCACACTGGGAGCCCCAACCTGAGCCGCGGGCATACTGTATGGCCAACGGGTGCCTAATCCCCGCCGCTCCAGCCTCCCTCAAATAGCCTTTTCCAGCTGCCACGCAGAGCCACCCAGCGTGGCAAATGTCCTGCTGCTGTCTTAATACTAAAAAAAAACCTGTAAATTAAAACGGTCTCGCAGTCTCCCTGCCCCACCCCCACTCACCCACTGCGCACCCTGCTTCACACCCCTCACCCTATACTTACCTCTGGAGCTCGGCGTGACGATCTTCGTGGACCGGAACACATCGCGCTTCTTCAAAGCCAACCGCGAACTGAGGAAATGCGGTAAGCTGTAATGTAATAGATAGGGTTTTTCAACTTTGCTTATATCTCAGGCATTTTGGAGTTTTGCACCAAATTTCCAACATGGGGTTTTGGGACCCCTTCTCATGAATGCTGCCACTGTCATAGGCGTTACTCGGACCCAAAGGGTGATTTCGCAGCCACTGCACGAAATCACCTTTCCAGAATGATTAACAAAACGACACTGCCAGTGTTTATAAGGTGGGCTCTCAAAAAGCCTATTTTGAAAATTTGGTGGAAAATTTCTAAAATGACTATTTTATGAGCGTCGTTGTGCAGTTCTCGCACGCTTGTAAGTTCACGAATTTTCAATATTTTCACTCAGATTTTCAACATTGCCATTTTACCACACCTTCTTATGAGTAGTACAGCTGTCATTTTTCACATCTCACCCAAACGTGTTTCCGTCCATATGGCGCACAATGGCGCAGTCGTTGTCAAAAGCGAAATCAACGTACGTGACACATTAAGAAAATCACAGTAACACTGTTCATGAGTAGAGATTTAAAATGGCTATGTTGAAAATTTGAGAAAATCCTAAATATTACTGTTTTGGCCTGGCGTTGCAGAGTTCTCAGAATGCTCGTAAGTTCACAAATTTTAATATTTTCACTCCAGATTTCCAATATTGCCATTTTACCACACCTCCTTGCCAAACAGTACAGCTGTCATTTTCCACCTCACCCCACAACGTGTTTCCGCCCATGTGGCGCACAATGGCCAGTCGGTGATGCGAAATCAATGTATGGGACACATTAAGAAAATCACAGTGACACTGGTCATGAGCAGAGGTCTTAAAATGGTTATGTGAAAAATTTGGTGAAAAAATTCCATAAATGACTGTTTAGGGCGCCCGTTCTGCAGTTCCTCACATACGCTGGCAAGTTTGCGAATTTGTAATATTTGCACTCAGATTTTGACAGTGCCATTTTACCGCACTTCCTTATGAGCAGTACAGCTACCATTTTCACATTTCGCCTAAATGTGTTTCCGCATATATAGCGACAGTGGTACAATCGGGTACAAAACAATGTTTGGGACAAATTAAGAAAATCACAGTGACACTGGTCATGAGCAGAGGCCTTAAAATGGCTATGTTGAAAATTTGTGACAAAACTCCATAAAATGACTGTGCTACGAGTGAGCATTGCACAGTTTCCACGCACCATCGTAAGTTCATGAATTTGTACTATTTTCAGTCCAGATTTTCACCAGTGGCATTTTTTCACACCTCCTTAGGAACAGTACAGCTGTCATTTTCCACAACATGGCCGAAATGTGTTTTCATACTTTCAGCGCAGAAATGCGTCGTCGCTGTGGGAAATCATTGTTCGGGACAGAAAAAGAAAATCACACTGACACTGTTCATGATATGAGGTCCCAAAATGCCTGTGTTAACAATCTGCTGTAAAAAAAATCCCCAAACTAGTTACATTACGGGTGTGCGTTGCACAGTTTCTACGCACGCTCGTGACTTCACCAGTTTGTTTAAGATTTTCACAGCAGATTTTCAGCATCGCCATTTTTTACACCTCCCGATGAACAGTACCGCTGTCATTTTTCACATCCTGTTCGGAATGTGTTTTTGCACCTGTGGTGCAAAATGTTGTAGTCGCTGTGCAAAAGCAGTTTTCGGCTAACAAACTGATATTACCACTGTTCATGAGGTGGGGGTCACAAAAAAACCATGTTGAAAATTTGGAGTGAAAATACCAATGAATGCCTGAGGCGTTAGGGTTTCCGACCATAACGCCCCACCCTGTAGAGAATGACAGGCATCAGGGGTGGGAGTTGGGATTCTTGCTGTAATGCTCATACCATTCCACACCCTGCAGCCAGTGAGAGGCATCGAGGTATGCCTTGGACTCTTTGGCCCCAAAGTTCACCCCATTCTCCTATACCACACCCATCTCACCGTATTTCCTGATGGAATGGGGTGTGCATAAGGGCCAAAGACCCCAAGGCACACCGTGACACTTGTCAGTGTCTGCAGGGTAGGGTGTGGTGAAATGGCAAGGCCGTTATGCCTGACGACCTAAAGGCACACCCCAATGCCTGTCACTCTCTGCAGGGTGGTGGTGGGGTTGGCTTCAGTTCAGTACTTCACTGCCATTTCTGTTATGCAGCTCTGTAACTTCTACACTACCAATGCCAATGCCAGCAAGCAAACATTCGGCATTGACAAATGCTTGTTTTGTATTGAGAAGCATAGAACTGCATGTAGTATTTTAGGTGGGTCTGACAAGGGCCTTGTAAAGAGACAGGATAACTTCATTTGGCCTGCTGGTCACCCCCTTTTGAAGCAATCTGAAATCCCACAGTTTTATTATTCAGTAGACACTTATTTAAATTTGCTTTAAAAGCCCTTAACATCACTTGACTGTACTGTACTACTCTCTGATTAAATGTTTCCTTACATAAGCCTCATATCCTCCCATCCCTCACTTTAAGAATATGCCACCAGGTCTAACTGCCTTTTATCAACTGAAAGATTATGATTAGCCTTATCAAGACTCGTAAGGATATTGCCCCCCACTCCATAAGCATGTCCCCTTGCTCTTCTTGTTTCCCATGTGGACATCCCCTGAGGCTTTAGACTTTTCTCCTAAGTCAGCTCCTCCAACCACCTAACCAGCCTGGTTGATCCAGTAGTCTGGAATTAGTATCGTCTCGTCAATTTGAGCTTCCTCAACTAGAAGAAAAGGTGCTACTGTAGTTGTAAAGACAAGAAGCTTTACAAGCAAATGCCTCATACTGAGCCTGAAAGTTGTATTGGAGTAATTTATTTATTTAAAATGTGATGACTGGGAAAGGCACACAGACCAGAAGCTAGTTTCCGGGTGCAACCTGGGGACAGGGTACAAATACAACAAAGGGTGAGCAACAAACAGATGCAGTGTAATAGAGATTAGACATAAACTTAATTATTTACAGTATACTACAAACATTTACAGTATAATACAAGAGTGTGTTGTATATAACAGTATAAAACAATGAGCAGGTAAATTCACATTTTAGGAATGCAATACAGCGTGATTTTAATAACTATGTGGAACAAATGTGTTTTATGCTGACTCAGTATATATGTATGTAATTTGTACGTTTTGTAGATCTTATGTATCTTAATGTTTACCCCCAATAAATGCAGTTGTAAATGAAAGATTTCTCTCGATTTGCTTTCAATAAAATGATGATGAAGATTGCTCAGAAGATTCAGTTGGAAGGGAGAACCAACAAATGCTGGTGAAAAAAAATACAAGACAATGCCCTTTCAGAAATAATTATATAAAATATTTTCATGCTGCACATATAAAACTACCCAAGTGATATGCATGCTGCAGGTATGATTTAAATGTTAAACAGGAACGGATTGCATGCATATGGCATGCGTGCAGCAAGCAAGTGTGGAAACCATGATTTTTATGTTAAATTGGGAAAGACTGCATGCATGTGGCATGCATGCAAAAAAGCAAGTGATCACTGATAACTGAACAAGTAAAAGTTAAATGATTTGCTCAGGATTATACCATACATAAATGGGGGCTGATGAGATTCAAACTCAGGTCATCATGCCTTCAAGTCTCCTGGCTTGCAGTTCAGTGCCTTTAACCACTAAGGCATACTGTCTGCACACATATGGCTCGCTTGTACTTCAATACAGACTGTATCTGAATACATCTGTACACATGCAGCATGCTTGAAGCCACTGTTATGCTTTTCAGTTTTCTTCTCTCCCTCATCTCATTTTCACAGTTGAACTGTAGCACACATACCAGTGGAAACATATGTTTTTCCCCACCCCCATACACAAACATCCCACAAAACCACTTAATTACTTCTGTCTGGCCTGTACTCAAAGCAGCAATAACTCGACACATACACCCACATGGCCAGTCCCCCCTCCCCCATGCACACACACTGTAGTGGGTATGGCCATGTTGCTACAGACAACCCACCAAGTATAGATTTAAGTAAAAAGTCTCTTACTTGAGTACTAGGGAGCCAGAGGCCGGAGTCTTTAAGAGATGATGTCCATGGGTGATGAAGTCCATGGGTCAGAGTGCTGGGGCGTACCCCCCTGAAATGAATGGAGTTATTTTCTGTTACTATTTTATACATTATGACGGTGAGCTGGAGAATAATGAAGGCCACTGTTAGACTAACAAGGCCCTTGTTAGTTGAGCAAGTGGCCTTCATTAATCTCCAACTCTCCATCAATAATGTATAAAATAGTAAATAAAAAATACCCTCATTCATTTCAATGGTGCACACCCCTGCAGTCTCCCTTGCCCTTTGTCATAATGTGCCTGAGCATGGGAATATGGAGGTCAGCTTAACTGGGAGGGGGGGTGGCATAAGCCTGACTATTGTGGGGCTCCAAGGTATCCTGTGAAGTCAGCACGTACCAAAACGGTGACCCACTTGTGATGCAGGTAGGACAGGGTGAGAGTGTGAGGAAGGTGACAGGATGGGGGTTGCTCACACATATAGTGACAGGACATCGCTATATGTATATGCACGTGGGGGGAAGTGAACACGACGGAAGGGATGGAGGATTGGCCTGGCATGGTTGGCGTGGGGCTGCCGAGCTTGTCCCATAGCGTGGTGGGTGGGTGGGTGGCAGCCTTGAAGCTGTGAGGGTTCCAGGTTCGGGTCAGGCGTGCCTACATTTATGTGTGCCTGGCCCGAAATTGAATTTTCAGATTTTGCACCCTGACATGCACCCCCCTGAAGTTAAGAATATTTAGTAGGGGGCACCCCCTCATTAACATTTAAATTCTAAGTCCCCAGTGCCATTTTCGTGTGCCAGGAATGTTCTGCGATGTACCCTCACCATAATGACGGTCGCCTTTTGGCAGTCGCCATTATGCCATAGAATCGGGCTCCAACAGTCTGTGAACATACCACTCAACTGTCTGTGAATGCAAGGGACTGCTCTAGAGTATCTATAACAGCTCTAAAAGGTACAACTTATTTGGTTTGACTGAAAATGCAGATCAGGAAAATTTCAAATGTATAAGATTCATCTGTATGTACCCCGGAGCAGTGCTTATTTGGGCTTAAACTCACCCAGTTACTAACCAATGTTTTTCCTGGCTGAAGTTCTGCCCTCCCCCCAAAAGAACTTTGTGCTGATTTTTCTCCCCAGCTCCATTCCATCCAATACCCATCCTCTATGGGTCATGAAGCTGCCCAAAGGTGAAGAAACATTAAAAACACATGAATATTTCAGTCCTTCCTCCTCCAATCCCCCTGTAAAAATGTATTTACTTTTACTTACCCAGCCATATGGCCATAACCTGCAGCCTGACATAGTGTGCCACCAGTCCAGTTTTCAGCCTGCTGCCCTTCTCTCCTTCTGCCAGAAGCTGGATGCTAGAACTGACCATGACAGATCCCCAGCGTGGTCCACGACCAAGTCACCTCATCATCCAACCCCATCCAACCTGGGTTTCTTGCTTCTTGCTTGGTTGCTGCTGTGGCTGCTGCTGCACTGCACTGATCAAGGCCTATGAAGGCCACCCACACCACCGTCACCACTGCTGCTAAGCATAGCTTGCTGCCGCAGGGGTATGTGCTGTTTTAATTTTTGCAATGCGAGCATAGTAGAGTAAGTAGGTAGCCTAGTCTTGAGTTAACCTCTAGCTCACCCTCTGCCCCTTCAGCCACCAGGGGAGACGGAGACTCACTAAGAGTAGAACAACAAAAGTATGCTGCCACAACACTGCTGTTGAAAGTTCAGTGCTCAGTGACTCCTCCAAGCTATAGTGTGCAGTCTGTCTACTGTGTGGCAGGAAAGACAGTGTTGCACTTGCGAGACTCGTGCTCTTCCTTGACTGGAGCTCATCCACATCACATGTGATTGTGCCACTGCTAATAGCTGGAGAGAGTGGACAACACAATAGAGACACAGTCGAATCTGGAGAGCACATGCAGCGTGAGCACACACAGGCCACATGGGCACTTACTGTGCAAAAGATTAAATCCAAATATAAAGCCATTATTGCCACACCATAAGAACAACCTTGGCACAAATATGGGGGGAGGGGGCAACTGCCCCCCTCTGCCCTACCTAATGGTAGAAATTCATTCTCAGGTGCTAATGCAACGGTTTCCACTGTGTTATGAGGTACTGTATCTCCATGTTTCATGATGTGTCCTGATCATCATGTGGGTTAATGTCCCTCATTGTCCCTCATTTTGAGTGTTCATGTCCCTCATTTCGGTGACAAAATGTGAGGTATGGTGCATGCTTCCAAGACCCTACTTGGCACAACGAGTGCTGAGCATGGCCATAGTGTATATGTCCAATATAGAATGACAAAGTGAAAGTGAGATAGAACAGTCATGGAGAAATACATTTGTAGCACTAAATATGCATAAGGGATTTGCAAGGTCCAAAACAAAAAGGATAGGCTTCACAACACAGAGGCCCGTCTTCATACATCTGGAATGGGGGATGATGACTTGCTATATCCTAGGCATTTAATGTAGTAAGCAAACAATACTTTACAAATTAATGGCGATTTGATAACAGAACTCAAAAGACATTAAATAGCTTGCAAAAGGATCAGAATTAATGAGTTTATCTAATTTTTGGGGGAATTCAAACAAATGTATTTTAATGATTAATTGCTAGCAGTAGTATAAGAAATAGAAACTGCTGTGTTTTTTAAATGAGATTTGTACCAGCCTGTTTGTTTGTTTGTTGAGATTTGTTGCTGCACACGTGGCAAGCGTGCACCATGTGAACCTGATGTGATGTTTAAATGATGTTCACACCAGCTTAACTGCTGCACTCATGTCAAGCCTGCAACACATGAACCTGATATAATTTTTAGAAGATTGTCACACCAGCTTATCTGCTGTGCATGTCAAACTTGCAGCATGCAAACCTGATTTGCTTTTTAGTCCCGGTTTACATAGGTTCACTTTGTGTATGCGAACTGCATGTAAACATTGCACAATTAAGCATGTGGCATGCATTCTGCATGTACACAGCATACCCATATTTCTGTGAGTGTGTGGGAGCAACTAATTCAGGAGGTGGAGGAGATGGAGGAGGACAGATGTAAGGTAAGTATTAGGAATGTTGGCAGTTACAGGATGTAACAGGGGAGGGCCTGAGGAGGTGCTTGAGAGTATGAAAGGAGGGGGTGAGATGGGTTTGATGGGGAAGATTGTTCCACAGGGAAGGGAGTCTGTAGGAGAAAGCTAGTTTCACTGTCAAAGAGCATGCTCGTGGGAGGGTGAGGGAATGAAGGCAATTTGTACATGAGTTGTAGGGGGAGGGAGTAGTGGGATTTAGGAGAGATGCAAGGTAGGAAGGAAGAGTTCTAAACCAGAATTTGGAGATGAAGGTGGAGCAGTGAGACATTCGTCTTTGCACTAGGGGTTAGAGGGATAGGGAGGAGTATAGGTCACAGTGGTGTACCATGGTGGGGACTAGAGGCAAAACGTCAGAAGTCATTGAAGAGGATGTTTAGTTTGGAGAGAGAGGTAGCTGGAGCACCACTGAAGACCACATCAGTGTAGTCAAAGGCAGGCAGTATCTATTTGACCAGCAGGTCACACTGGTCAGGGGTGAGAGGACTACCCTTATGGTGGTAGAGTAGACCCAGTTTAAGATGTAGTTTGGAATGCAGGGCCTTAAAGTTGGAGGAAAAGTCAAGTGAGGGATCTAGCCACACACTTAGGTATTTGTAGGCTGGGACATCATCAAGGGGAGTGTTGGCTGGGGTAGAGAAGGTAGGGAGGGTGGGGAGCCAGGCAAGCTTTTGTTTAGAACTAAATGTCATGGCCATGGTCTTTGTGGTGTTCATTTTTAGGCATTTAGCCATGAACCAATTAAACACTGTGGAAAAGTCATGTTGAAGTGCGGTTTGGACAGCCTGGACAGAGAGACCAGATAGGAAAAGGACAGTATTGTCCACGTACATATGGATCTTGGTGTGGGAGCAAGCAGAAGGGGGGTCATTGATAAACAGGGAGAAGAGAACAGGTCTGAGGATCAAGCCCTAGGAGATGTCTGCAAGGATGGGAAGGGGGTAGAGACAGGATGTTACTGATTTTTACTGACTAGGACCAGCCAGTTAAGTTGGAGCTGAACAAGGAGACAGATGCAGGTGAAAGGCTGATGGTGCTTAGTTTATTTAAAAGAAGAGGGTGAGATGGAGTTGAAAGCCTTGGCAAGATCAATAAAAATAGCCAAAGTAATCTGCCCTTGATGCATTGCAGAGTGGATGGCGTCTGTAAAGTGAAGAAGGGAGGAGGTGGTGAAGTGGAGTTTCCTGAAGCCTGATTGGACCAGGGAGAGAATACTGGAGGTGGAGAGGAAATCATTTAGCCTAGTGAGGACCAGAGATTCTTGGACTTTGGCAAGAGATGGGAGAAGATATATGAGGTGGTAGTTGCCAGGGTTGGTGGGATCACCCCTTTTGTGAAGGGGTATGACAGTAGCTGACTTCCAGGCTGAAGGGACGGTGGAGGAGGAGAGAGATAGATTGAGGAGGTGAGTTAGAGGGGATCAGGATATAGAAACATAGAAACATAGACTTTGATGGCAGATAAGGTCCGCTTGGCCCATCTAGTCTGCCCATTTCCCTACCTACAGGATAGGCGGCATATCCTAGTTAACCAACAGCCTATTTCTTCCTACCCCCCACAAGAATTGCCTTACGCCTGTCCCATGCATTCTTGAATTCTCCCACAGTTTTAGACCCCACAACCCTCCTCAGGAAGGCTGTTCCATGCATCCACTACCTCTCTGTAAAATAATACTTCCTCACATTGCCCTGAACCACCCCCATCTTTAAATTGTGTCCCTTGTTCTTGCACGTCCTCTTTTCTGAAAGATGCTACCCTCTTGGACTTTGTTCATTCCACTGAGGTACTTAAAAGTTTCTATCATGTCCCCCCTCCCTTCTTTCCTTAAGGGTATACATATTAAGCTCCTTTAGTCTCTCCTCATACAGCTTCTCTTGCACACCCTGCACCATTTTAGTTGCCTCCTCTGACTGCTCTCTATCCTGTCTATGTCCTTGCGGAGATGGGGTCTCCAGAACTGGGCGCAAGTACCCAGATGGGGTCTCACCAAATGTCTGTACAGAAGGATAACAACTTCCCGTTTTCTGCTGCTGATGCCTCTCCCTATGCATCCCAGTACACCCCCAGCCCTCCCTACTACCTTCTCACATTGCTTGCTAACCTTAAGGTCATCTGATATGATTACACCCAGGTCTCTTTCCTTTTTTGTTGTTGTTGTTACTACCTCCCCCCCCATTCTGTATTCTTTCCCTGGGTTCTTGTTTCCCAGGTGCATTATTTTGCACTTCTTTGCATTGAATCCTAGCTGCCATACTTCTGACCATTCCTCCAACCTTGCCAAGTCCCTTCTCATCCTTTCCATGCCTCCTTGTGTATCAACCCTGTTACAGATCTTTTGTGTCATCTGCAAAGAGGCATACTTTTCCTTCCAGTCCCTCTGCAATGTCACTTATGAAGACATTAAAAGGACTGGACCCAATACTGAACCCTGCAGTATCCCACTAGTAACCCCTCCTTCTTCAGAGGACTCCATTTTACAATTACCTTCTGTGTCCTGTTGTCCAGCCAATGTTTTATCTAGGCTACCCCCTGGGACCCACTCCCAGGCTGGTTAATTTGACTATTAATCTTTTGTGTGGGACTGTGTCAAATGCCTTACAAAGTCTAGGTAGGCCATGTCCACAGCCCTCCCTGGTTCTACTACTTTGGTCACCCAGTCAAAGAAATCTATTAGATTCGGCCTGACATGACCTTCCCACTGTGAACCCATGCTGCCTTGGGTCCTGTGCCCCATTGGCCTCTAGGTACTCAACTATTCTTTCCTTCAGAAGTGACTCCATCGCTTTCCCTACCACAGAGGTCAAACTGACAGGTCTGTAGTTTCCTGCCTCTGTCTTGGTCCCACTTTTGTGAGGGAGAATCACATCCACCTTCCTCCAGTCCTCAGGTACCACACCATCCTCCCATGATTTATTAAAAAGAGTAACCAGTGGTTTCACTAGTTCACCCTTAATTCTTTTAGAATTCTGGGGTGAATTCCATCAGGCCCCATTGCTTTGTCCACCTTCACTTTTAGGAGTTCTTGCAAAACCCTTTCTTCTGTGAAAGGACTGGATCGACCCCCTATCAAGAGTGCTTCTGTTAATTGGATTAGGCACTTCCCTCCTCTTTGTGAATACTGAGCAGAAATATTCATTCAGTATCCCTGCTTTTCACTGTCCCCTCTGCCCACCCACCGTTCATTCTATTCAGCCTCCACTATCCCTCTTTGTCTTTCTCATGCGCTGATGTACCTATAAAAGGTTTTAACCCTTCTTAACCGGTTGGCTATCTTTTCCTCAGTTTGGCCTTTGCTATTCTGACTTCCCTCCTGCTTCCTTCTGCCTTAACTGGTACAGCTATCTGTCCTGCTCCTTTTGTGTTTCCTTATACTTCTGGAATGCTATCTTTTTCTTCCTGACTTTCACAGCCACCTCTTTTGAGAACCATAGTGGCTTTTTCTTTCATTTTGATTTGTTTATTTGCTTCACATAAAGGCTTGTTGCCTCTGTGATGGCAGTTTTGATTATTCCCCATTGTTGCTCCACACCTCCTTCTAGCCTGTTTGCTAGTGCTTTTCTGAGGCACTCTCCCATCTTGCCAAAGTCAGCCCTCCTGAAGTCCAGTACCCTCACTTTTGTATGGCTTGACTCTGTAGCTGAGTTTAACGTGAACCACACTATTTGATGGTCACTTGTTCCTCAGATGGCAACCCACTTCTAGATCTGAGATGCTCTCACTGCCCCTGCTTTGAGAGTACGAGGTCTGAGATTGCTCCTCATGAGTGGGTTCCGAAACTAGCTGTCTGAGGCCTGTCACCTGTAGGGCATCAAGAATGGCTCTGCTCTTGGATGTGGCTGCAGCAAATGTGCTCCAGTTAACATCTGGCATATTCAGGTCTCCCATCAACAGTATCTCCCCTTTCTCTGCCATTCTAAGAATGCCTTCTATCATATCCTTGTCCATTCTCGCCCCCTGACATGGGGGTCTGTACACAACCCCTGTGCGGATTGTGGTGCCCTTTCCAGTCTCCAAGGTGACCCACAGTGCCTCCTTCTTCTCCCTGTTTACTCTTTTGTTCAGTTGCTTTTATCCCTTCCTTTACATAAAGAGCTACTCCTCCCCCTCTTCTCCCCTGCCTGTCTCTCCTGTAGGTTATGTACCCTGGTATGTTAACATCCCAGTCATGGTTCTCTGTGTACCATGTTTCTGTGACTGCTACAATATCCAGGCATCCCTCTTCCATCAAGGCCACCAGCTCAGGGAGCTTGTTGCCCAGACTACAGGCATTGGTACTCATTACCCTCCATTTCCTGATGGCCTTACTCCTTTTGGCCCCATCCCTATCCTTCTTGCCTTTGTCACTTTCTCCATTTACCCCTGCCCTTCTCCCTATAGGCACCTCTATGTTGGTGTATACCGCACTTACTACCGTGATTTTTTTGGGGGGGTAGGATTTCCCTGCTCCTTTCTAGTGCCTCCCCCCTTGTCTAGTTTAAATGCTTGCCAATGTAGCATTTAAATCTATCACCTAGGATCCTGGTTGGATCCTAGGTGAAAGGAGTGCAGAGATTTTCAGTAGTCTGGGATGTAAACCATCAGGGCTGGATTTCTTAGAGTTCAGGGAGAGTATAGCTCTAAGGATTTCTGTAGGGGTTACCAGGGTCAGAAGAATCCCACAGGTCCATGAGGAGGAAGAGGGAGGGGCTTGGGAGCAGGAGGGGGGTCGTGCAGGAAGGCACAGATAGTAAAGAATTTATTCAGGGCATCTGCAACAGAGGTAGGGTCTGGTACTAGGGAACCTGCCATGCAAAGAGTGGGGAAGGGGTTCAGAGAAAGGGTGCAGAAGTGGTGGGAGAGTGGCTCAGTTGGTAGCACATCCACCTCTGGACCAGAAGGTAATGGGTTCTCGTCCCACATTGGGATTGGGCTTGCACCTAAAAAATTGCTGGCATCTGAGTGCAGTATTAGGGGGTGCTGTGCTGCTGGGGTGTGCTGTGCTTCAGATGAGACATTAAACCGAGGTCCCTTCTACTCATCCCGGTGTTGTCCTGGTGGGTGTCCAGGTGGAAGTAAAAGAACCCAGGGCACTCTTCGCAAAAGAGTAGGGTACATTCCCGGTGTCCTGGCCAACATTCCCCTTCCCATAAACCGGTTCATGCAATTATCCAGGCTGTGTGTTGGTGATGATATGTGATATGGCCGCCACTACACATTCAGTCACTTCACTATCTGTCTAGCATTGCTTATAAAGTGCTTTGGGATACACTGTGTATAAAAAGCACTGTATAAATGCTGATTCTTCTTCTTCTTTTTCTTCCAAAAGGAGGACAGGGAATTGTTGGAGGTATGCAACCAGGTTTTGAAGTAGTCAGCTTTTGCCTGTTGAATACTCTTGGTACAGCCATTTTGGAAGGTTCTGTAGTTCTGCTGGTCAGCAGGGGCACAAGTGGCTTTGAAGTAATGCCAAGTAAAGTCATGGGTTTTACAGACAGAAAGGATTTCCGGTGAGATCCAGGGATTGTGTTGACGCTTTACCCTGACAGATCTCGGAGGAGCATGGGCATACCAGATTTTTAGAAAGATACCTGTAGAATGGGTGACTGCAGCATCAACAGAGGGAGAGGCAAGGACTTGAGGCCAGTTAGCCATGGCCAGGTCAAGGAGTAGTTTGAGTCGAGCGTTTTGATGAGTCGGTACTTGATATACTTGGGGGGTTAGGTGGAGGTCTTAACTTTCCGATGCAAAAGGTGGGACAGTAATCACTCAGCACATCAGGCAGAACACTTGAGGAGCTGATGCAGTGAGGTTGGGTAGCTAGTACCCAGTCTACAGGGTATGGGACTGGGCATCGATGGTTTAGACGAGTGGGTTCTCTGATCAATTGGGTCAGGTTAAGTGCTTTAATCTGGATGCAAGGACTTTTCGAGAATGGGGGAGATCCAGTCCAGATTAAAGTCACCAAGAAGGCTTAAGTCACTTGCCGATGCCATGGTGGTAATGAAGGTGATGTGGGAGGGAGTTTGGGGGAGGGATACAAAACTCCAGGAAAAAGTGGCATTGACGATGAAAAGGTGAGCTTTGCCATGAGGAGTTTGTGAGATTTTGTGACAGCTTCACAATGAATGACAGTGCAAGTCAGGGAGTTATGGTAGTAGATCACAACTCCTCCCCCCCCCTTTTACCATGGTCTTGCCAGTGGAGGTTATAGTTAAGGAGGGCACGCTGATTGTCTGGGACATGTGCAGACAGCCACATTTCAGTGATACACAGAATGTCAGGGGAGATTCTGTTTAGTCATCAATTATTCCATCTAAGTATCTCATTGTTTAAAGACTAATGGATTAGTAATGGATTAGTGGTGTAAGAAATGACTGTTCTTCATGATCATCTGGCATTTTAAGAATCAGGCTAACTTGTGTATATCTTTGCAAGTTTATTTTAGAAGCTGTGAGAGGAGGAACCGAGGGCAGCATTGCAATTGATGACATTGTGATCACAGAGAGTATAGATGGCTCCTGCCCAGCTGAGAGGGAGTGCAACTTTGAACACTCCCACTGTAATTTACAGGAAGATTCTTCAGGCAGCTTCAATTGGATCAGAACAGCTGGACAACTATCCTTGAACACTACAAGTCCTAAGGAAGATCACACAATGGGAACTCAATATGGTACATTAAGCATTACTCTGTTTAGCCACCAATTATTCCATCTAAATATTTGATCTCTTTTTTTAAAGACTAGACCTCAGAGTATGGAGAATGGGTGAAATTTAAGTTGAACAGACTTAACTTTAGCTAGGAACCTAGACATGGCTTAACCTCTTCCACCATCTATGGTTATAATCACAGATTTAGTTGTGACTCCAAAAAATAAGACATGAACTGCTACCAAAATCAGCTGAAGCCAGCAAGCCACAAACACATCTAAAACCCCCACCATGCTGCACATTTTGAAGGGGTTTGGGCTAGAAGAACGTACAGTCCTGCCTCAGGTATAACTTATCTTATATACCTGGGGTAGGATTTTCTATGAACTTGTGGTCTCTAAGTCCTTCAGGTCATGGGTCATATCACACATGGGTCTTAGCTGGGACTTATCCTTTTTCTAATTTCACGGGGTCTTATTCAGCTGGCAATGTTTGTATGTTTGTAAATGACCTACAGATAGATGGAGGTATAGTATAGTATGGCTAAATGTGTAGATAAAATAGCAGTCCTTGAAAAATTTGGTTCTGAAAATCAATTCAGGATGCAGGAATATTGTAATAAAATTTATATGTAGACAGCTGAAAATGAAGGAAATAAGATCCCGAAAATTCAAAGAAATTAGATTGTATCCTGCAAGAAAAGTGAAAGGCATTGATTAGGTGTCCGGGAAAGGGGGTAGCTATGCTGATTTAAACATGATGTTACACTTCTAGAGATTAAGATTGATGGGAACCTAAATTAGTCCAATAAAATTTGGGACTTTGAAAGCAGAGCAAATAATATTTTACTTGTTGACTCACACGAGAGCGGCCATCCTACAAGATGACTTTTTAGTGCTTTATAAACCTATGATAAACTCAATTTTAGAACACAGTTTACAGGCTTGGCACTCATCTTTGATGAAAAATGATGAATAAAGACTGGAGAGCATCCAATGGAGGGTCTGAAGTTAACCTAAAAGAAACGATTAAACAAAGGGTATTGCAACCCGGTATGATGGGATGTCCTACTTGTGTGTTACCCTTTTTTAATGAGCTGTAATGGCCTGGTCACAGTTTATGTCATTTATTGGTAACAATGGAGATCTACGGTACTCTTTTAGAAAACAATGTAACTGTGTAAGTAATATAGTAAGGGTAAAACAGAGATATATAGGAAACATTTTATTTAATTGGTAAACAGAACTTTTTGGTGCTACCTTAAAATAAATTAAAATACTTGACTGATAATCACATTATGTGTGGTGTTCTACGGTTCTTTTGTGGCTGTTAATATAGACATTCCTATTGTTTATGTGTGGTTATTTGTTTATGTATGTCATGCGTGATGTGATGCGTATAATATCTCATTTTTACTTTCAATGTGAAAATCTGGTGTACTGACTTCAACCTGTTGGCTTGCAATTTTTAATCAAAATTAATCAATCACTCAGTTGATTAATCAATTATGCAATCTCTTGTGAAAGCTAAAGAAACTTTGAGTGGCTCATTATTGGTATAGTGTCTATATGGGCTTTTCTTACAGGAGCACCTCTTAGTGAGAGTTTTAGCTACTCACTGGTGCTTAGTAACATTTTCCAAGAAAATCAAACCAAATCCTATCATGTACAAAATTCCTTCAATGCACGACAGGTCATCATAACTAGTTGCTTTTTTCCACTCTTCTGTTTAGTAACGGCAGTGGGTGCCATTTTGTTTGTGTGTTTCTTCTTAGGTTACTATCTCAGCACCCAGATATGGAGCTGGCCAAATGGCAGCCAAGGAAGAGTGGAGTCTGCTTTGTTTAGGCCAACTCCTGTTAGTGGAGAGTGTATGCAATTCTGGTACTACATTGCTGGGGAAAACATAGGAACTTTGAATATCTACCTTCAGAAACACAACCAGCTTAACCATTTGCTGTGGAGTAGAAATGGAGATCAAGGGAACCTATGGCGACATGGCCGAGTGACTGTAGCAAGCTCTGACAGTCAATACAAGGTAATGCCTATACAGTATGTAGTGTCCAGTGGATTAAAGCACTACCTTCTCTCTACTCTCAAAGACATTATATAAGTCAGGTTTAGGTAGCAAGTGAAGTGAGCTTCAGAACAGATAAAAAAGCAGTTACATAGAGGATAATGTATGTTCCTCTATCATTAACCAGTGTGTTAACCATCGAGAGGTTGCCAGGGTGACCATGTAAATCTCGAGAGTGAAGTTCGAGAGATTTACTTCACCATGGCAACCTCGAGACGCTACGCAGACCGGTTAATGATAGAGAGACCATACTTTATATTTTATAGCGTATGGTCCCCATAAACTGGCAGGACAAATGAAGGTTTCTTATGTTTGGCAACACCGCGAACATTCTGGGACATTTTCTCGCCGCTGTGCTAGTTTTGGGAAGGCCATCGGAGTGCAAGCTAAAAGGTACATGCATGCACATATGGTCTCCGTTTATAATCCCATTCCTATCGCTATGATGTACTCAAGAGAAGTTTATAACCACTTATATCATAGCGATGGGATTATCAAGAAATAATTTTGCCACTTTTTAGGGGTCATAAGGCTCATCATACATTATACATGTATTACAATGCAGCTTCTTCCCGATAGAGACAGCATACCAGAGCTAGGTAGAAAATGACATCTGGCTGGCCCAATAGAACAGCAACTGCAGAGTTCTTTGCCACTTCAGGATTCCAGGCTTGAGCCCAAGCCCCAAACGGCATAGCACTTGGGCAGGAGGGTTCTCCTCCTCTGGGTGGTGTTGGGACCTCCACTGCATTATGTTCGCTAGTGCATGGTGCTAGTGGGAAGCTAATCAACAGAGCTGGAATCTAGCTGGGCAAGAACTTGTGCTTCATCCTGTGATGTGGATGAGTGTGAAGAATATCTGGTGGAAAAGTTGGAAAAGAAGGAGTGACTTGAGGGGATGGTGCCTGTAGGTCCCCATGCTCCCTGAGACTCCTCTACTTTCTTCAGGAGGGGTGCTCAGTCTTAATCTGTCAGCAGTTCCCTATCTCTGCCAGCAAAGCCAAGGACTGCGTGAGCTCTTGAAACCTGTAAAGGATTAGAAGAAGCTCTTGGATGCCCTTGGATAATAAAGAAGTTGTCCTGGATAAGGAAGGACCTGTAGGTGATTAAAAGATGGCCCAGCCACTGCAGGAATTATAAAGAGAATAAAAACAACAGATAAAAAGTACCTTTCAATCATTTGAATTGGTTACATTTTTCACAAAACAGAATTAAAGGCACACAGTGATTAACACATAGATGTACAGCCAATCAGGCAGTGGCAGGCATGAAATATCTCCAAGATACAAGCACTCTAGTATTAGACATACTGGCCCATGTACATTTAATTTTGTATTGTAGAAAAAGTAATCAGCTACAGTGGTTATAAGGTATTCTGTTTCAGATTCCAATTTGCTGTCTTCTCCAGGGAGTGACTGCTTGCATGACATAATTATTTTCCTGTTTGTTAAGCTACTGTATATTATTTGTGTAGCACCCATTTCAAAGGTGGGTGTAGGTGAAAACTGATAGGTGCCCGGAACCTGAATGCCTCCAAATTACCTGATGGAATGCCTTTGGGGAGATCACTATGGTGCATTCTGGCAGGGGAAGGAAATGGATAACATTGTTCTGGATTTGGGCTGCATTCTGGGTTCCATGTGCATTCTGTTTTTTCAACAAGTCCCCATAAATTTTGCTTGAGTTTGAACAACATTGTTGTTACTTAAGTGAGTTTCGGTTCAGCTGACAGGGAAAACAGAGACAATGAAACAGAAACTAATGGCAGATAAATGCCCAGTGGCTCATCCACTCTAAGTAAATGTATGGAAAACTAGTGACATCCCTTCAATGGCCCTTATAGGGATCAAGCCCATGACTTTGGCATTTTTAGCACCAGGATCTAATCAACTGAGCTGACATACCACTTAGAAGAAAGTCCGCATCCCAAAACCATACATGCTGAGGATTTAGGGAGCACTGCTGAGGTGCAATGGCAGGTGTGGACAGAGATCTTCACACATTAGTTGGCTATAAGATAGTTAGAAGACTTCTGTTTCTAGTCTTTTTCTCCATGGCCCAATAGTACTGGCTCTGTTCAATGATGCAGGTGTGCCCTTTTTTAAAGGTGGATCTGAGCCTATCACTATCCAGTACTTGTGATTTCTGTTCATCTCTCTCCTGCCCTGATGGAGGATGTGAGGCTCTACAAGGAGCAGAAGCCCAACCTGAATGTTTGTCACCTGATGCAACCATTTGAGGGGATCCTGAGGCATGGGGGTCCCAACCTGAACTTTCTCCACCTGGCATTGCTTCATGAAGGGCTCCACAGCAGCAGGAGGACTGACTTGACTTTTGATGCCTGCTGTGCCTCCAAACACCCACCCTCTGCACCCATGTCATCCTCCTTTCCCTTACAATTTGCCTTAAGATGGGCAAGTGGTGCAGCCCTCCTTTCATCTCAGTTAGTCACTGTCTTCTGCTCCCATTATCTGCTGTTGCTCCCTAAACATTCCTGCTACTGGATTGCTGGACTGCTGAAAAACTGTCCCCCAAAAACTACTGTGCATGTGCATAAACCTAATTCTTCTTTTTTGCCAAAAAAAATGTTGAATTTGGTGTCACCAACAATAAATTCTGGGGTCAAATTCACTCCCTCCCCTAGCTGCATAGTCATAGGAGGGTAGCACTCAGTCCCTCAAATTTGAAAAAAAATATTAAATAATTGCTCAGTGCCGGTCATGTTTGTTTGCTTGAGTTTTGACAGTGAAATAGTTATAATTTAGAAATAAAGTTCACTCGTCCTTTTATATGTTGGCACGCTTGCGCAGCCAACATCTCGTGGTAGTGGAGATTTGGAGGTGCAGTCACTGTTGGGTGAATGCAGGGCATGCACCAGTAGGTGTGTCCCTCATTCCCCAATCAGCTTGCATGCTGGCGCCACACCACCCGGGCGAGCACATCTAAGGAAAGGTCCGCTGCAATGCAAGCAAAGCTCGTCACACGCAGTGGACCTTCCTATGTGCTTCCCCAGCATCAAACATGGCGGCACAGTGGCTGCTAAACTGCCGACTTCGGGGGTGCCCAATTCCCCAGTCGGCTTACCCTGCCCCTCTTGTATGTGCCGACGGGGGAGCCCACTCCCCATTGGCATAATGTGTCCCCCCTCTCCTTTTTTGGTTGCAGAGGGGGTGCCCAGTCCCCCTCAGCTCATGCGCCCCTCTGCTTTCATTGTTTGCCGATGGGGGTGCCCAATTCCTGTTGGCATCTGTCCCCCACTCCCTATGTGCCAACGGGGGTGACCAATCCCCCGTCGGCTACTGTACCCCCCAAAAAAAAAACACCTGTAAAAAAAGAAAACCGTCCACGATGTTTTTTTTTTTATAACACCTGTAAACAGAAAATGGTCCCTCATAGTCTCCCTACCACCCGCACCCACCCACTGTGCACCCTGCCTCCCCACACCCCCTCTCACCCCATACTTACCTCAGGAGTCTGGCGCGACGATCTTCGGTGGACCGGGAACACGTCTGCACTCTTCAAAGCTGACCACGAACTGAGGAAATGCCAGTAAGCTGTATAATGGAATAAATAAGGTTTTTTCAACTTTGAGGCATATCTTGGGCATTTTTGGAATTTTTGCACCAAATTTTCAACATGGGGTTTTTGGGACCCCTCCTCATGAACTCTGTTTCTGTTATGATGTTAATCGGTCCTGAAAGGTGATTTCGCAGTCACTGCTTGGAATCACCTTTTGGGACTGATTAATGCAAGGACAGTGGGAGTGTTCATGAGGTGGGCTCTCAAAAAGCCTATGTTGCAAATCTGGTGGAAGAAATTCAAAAAATGGCTGTTTAACTAGCATGCATTGCACAGTTGCTACACACGCTCATAACTTCACAAATTCGCAATATCTTCACACTAGATTTTCAACTTTGTCATTTTTCTACACCTCCTTGTGAACAGTACAGCTGTCATTGTTCACATCCTGGCTGAAATGTGTTTCCGCACTTCTGGCGCTCAATAACGCGGTTGCTGTGGGAAATCAGTGTTTAGGGAAAATTACAAAAATGACAGTGACACTGTTCATGAGCAGAGGTCCTAAAATGCCGATGTTGAAAATTTGGTGACGATACTCCATAAAATGACTGTGTTACGAGCGTGCATTGTGCAGTTTGCATGCACACTTGTAACATGCATTTGTAATATTTTCACTCTGGATTTTCACCATTGGCATTTTTCCACACCTCTTGATGAACAGTACAACTCTCATTTTACATATCTTGCCCAAAATGTGTTTTCGCACGTCTGGCGCAAAATAGCGCGGTCGCTGTGTGAAATAACTTTTTGGGACAGTTTGAGGAAATGACAGTGACACTGTACATGAGCAGAGGTGCTAAAATGCCTATACAGTATATGGTTAGGGCTTATTGTGTATGGAAAACAAAGGTTTTCCAAATCTTGTTGTAGGGCAGTTCAAAGGTCAACAAAAGTTGTTGTACTATCGTTCTGACATCACATCGATAGTACAACTTTTTGCCCTTAACCTGCCATCTGATTGGCTGCAACAGTGCTGTTTTCAAAAAATTCACTCTAAAATGGTGCCTGTAGTTAGTGAGCGGTGCACTCAGGTGAGCCGAATACTTCATAGACACAGTTTGGACATGGACTACTAAAGTCAGTTCCGTGTATCCAAACTGTTACTTTGTAACTTTTTTTTTTTAATTACTGGCACAGTTGTCGGATCAGAGAGTGACTGCTGTGCGAAGGACCATTATCTTTGGGGACAGGACTCGGAACAGGACTGCAGTGATGAGTATCGGAAATATTGGGGACTGAAGTGGAGAGAACGGGAATCTAGCCAGTGTGCAAGAGTTAAGGTACAAACACATTCCGGGGGAAACCATATACTATATAAAATAGTAGATGGTGGCCCATCCACAACTTGACAGTGTTCCCCCATCTCAGGTTGATGACATCACGAGACACTCTCGAGCTTCGCTCTCGAGGTCTCTCTGATGTCATCAACACCCTCGATGGAAACACAGCCTTGTTGTGGATGGGCGCCCATCCACTTTTCTATATGTTGAAAATTTGATGCTGAAAGTCCATAAAATGACTGTTACAAGCGTGTGTTGCGCATTTCCCATGCACCCTTGTAACTTCACAAATTTGCAATATATACATGCCACATTTTCAACACTGCCATTTTTTTACACCTCCTTATGAACAGTACAGCTGTCATTTTTCACATCCTGCCCAAAATGTGTTTCCACACTGCACTACCAAAGCCAATGCCAGCCCGACAACATTCGGCATTCACAAATGCTTGTTTAAATTGTGACCCTGAATTTTTAACATAGTATTTTTATTACCACTCTGTATGAACGTGAAAGGTGTCATTTATCAAATCTCACCTGAAATATGACTGATTTTGTAGAACTACCACAAAAACAAGTTTTGGGATAGGGGTGAAAAATGACACCTGCCACGTTCATGATGAGGGGTAGAAAAACAATTAATTGAAAATCTGGGGTCAAAATCTCAAGCAATCCCAGAGTTATCAGTAAACGTTGTTCTTCATAACTTTCATTGTTTTTTGAAGATTTTGAACCCAGATTTTCAGCAAAGTCTTATTACCCTCACCTTATGAACATGACAGGTGGCAGTTATCAAGTCCTGTTCAATAAGACATTTTGAGGAATGACTGTGGAAACATGTTTTGGGTGGGATTTGAAAAAGACACCTGTTATGGTCATGAGGTGGGGAAAAAAATGTGTAGCCCATCTCCCTATTATCTAGTGATATGAAGGATTTTATAAATATTGAGGAGATCATACATATTTATTGTTCCATGTACCTGAGCGCCAAGTCTTTGTTGACCTCTAGGCACCCAGGAAAATGTTGGGGCATCCAGGCTGCAAAGAAAGGGGGTTAGCAACATGGAACACCTTCCTATAAGAAAAAAAAACTGTCCAAACAGTGGATAATGTCAAAACAGGATCCTTTTTATTCAATTGAAACTCATGAGCATTTATATTCGCCAGCAGGCTGCATTCTCACACTGTCTCTGTGTTTCACTGTTTGAAGGCAGTCTCTGCCTCTAGTCACCAAGGAGATGACAGTAAAGGCATTGTTCACATTGTACGCCTCATTCTTGGTTTGCAGGGATACTACTGACAATCCAGGATAGATATAGATCTGCAATATGAATCTTCACAGGCTGAAACCCATTTCTTCTTCTAATGACAGCTAAATTAAGACTGCAGAAAGATACTAGGGGCATCTGTAGCCTGGACCCACAATGGGGATCCACACTTTAAGACACTTCACATCTCTTACATTTTATACCATAGGTGCAGATTACTTTTGACTTATTCTGAACATCAGACTTCACTCTACACTGCCATTCTTTTGCAACAATGCAGTATTTCACTCCTTAGATTACCTGGGGAGAAGCACTGGCCAAGCATCCCTAAACTCGGTACCAGTTTCCCATTAACTGTCCCCAACCATTGGGCATTATGGTAGGGGCCCCTGGCCCTTAGAATCATTTTTGCTTCACAAACTCTTGTGGCAGACTAAGCACTGGTACCCATGGGGACTGATTCCCCACACAATTTGCATGGGTAGGAGAGGTGTACATTCCCTGTGAGTCCGAGTGTGCCACCAGTGATGCCTCCCAATCTTTCCCAAGACCTGACGCACATGGGCAGAGCATCCAGGTCCACATTAATACATTATAATGCTTTGTCCCCACATGAAAGGATCACAATTTAGGGGCCAGGAGATGCAGATACTCTCTTGGGGTCCAAAGTTGCCACAGTTGCTACCTTCCACCCTCTCCCAAGACTTGACCCTTATGGGCAAGGGGTCCCAGACTGAATGATTGCTACAGGGGCATACTTTCAAACCCTTCTGCCTAGTGTATGGAGGAATTGCAGTCCTACAATGAAACAGTTCTATATCACCTCCATTTCTCTATTTACACATTACTGTTATTTTTTCAGCTGTCTACTTCTCTTCTTTCAGCCCCCAAATTGCTAAATTCAAGGGAGACCCCCCCCCCATGGGTCCTTGCTGATGGCAGCTGCCACAATACTAGCAAGATGGTTCTGGGCCTCCCACACACAAACAGAGGTGTTCAGCAAGGGGAGCAGGCATAAATGCCTGGCATTCACCTCCCCAGATTGAGGAAACTTCCTGTAGCACTCTCAACTACAGTAAGCTGGCTCCTCCTCTCAATGGGCTGCAGCAGGTTAGCTGGCCCAGCCCACTGAGACACCAGGGAATTAACCTTTTAGAGGTTTCTATCAGGTCTTGTAGAACCACATAATGGGTAGAGCTCCTTACAGGGGCTGCAAAAAGCTATAGTGAAAATTTGTGACTAAATCTCAAAAAATGCCAGTGTTACAAGTAAGCATGAAAAAAAGTTCAATGTTTCTTCATAACCTTGCTATTTGTGATATTTTGACACCAAATTTTCAATATACTCTTGTCTTTTTATTACAAAAAACAAGATGCTAAATCAGCCTGTGTGCTGAAAACCAAAAGGTAATTTAATGCATGCTGAAAAATAGAGTTAAAATCAATGTTTCAACCATAGGTCTACTTCAGGAATGATCTAAAAGAGAAATAAAACTTATTTTTTTATCTTTTAGATATATCCTGAAGAAGACATATGGTTAAAATGTAAATTTATTTCTTTTAGGTAATTCCTGAAGGAGACATATGGTTGAAACATCAATTTTAATGCTATTTTCTATTTTCAGCATACATTAAATATTACTTTTTTTATTTTGTCTTTTTATTACTCCACCTTGTGATTCAGACACATTTAGAAACACAGAAGTGTAGAAACATAGAAATGTATAATTTAGTTGGCCCACCCAGTCTGCCTAGATGTTCCCTGCCTAGTCTGTCTCCACAGACCCTAATTGGTCTCTGGCAACCCCCCACCTATTTGCTAATATTCCCCTATGTGTATCCCACACATGCTTGAAGCACCCCAGTCCCCAGTTTTCACCTCTAGCACTTCTGCTTGCAGTCTGTTACAGGTGTCCACACCTCCCGACTGCTATGAATTTTGCATAGTGCTATGAATTTTACACTCAAATTTACCCTTGCTCTGGAAAGCTTTACTGATGTTCCTCATGATGTTGGAGCTATTTCTGGACACACAAACTATTAAAACATTGAACTAACTTGACAGAAACATTCCTTAACACTAAACATAAGGGGTCCACTATTCATAGACCTATTATTCTTTAAAATAAGAAAGTGCTGCAAATTCTGGCCATTTGATCTGAATTTTGAAGGCCAGTGCTGTGCATTTTAATGCTGAGAGGCTGAGAGGTATGCAGGCATGTATCATCCTTTCAGTGAAGTGGTAATACCTCACATCCCTCTTAAATCTCCCCAATCTAGCTTCATTGCATGACCCTTGGTCCTGGTGCTCTTTTTCATTTGCAGGATACTCCTTTCCTGCACCCTGTTCACCTGTGTGAGGTCCTTGTAGGCCTCTATCATGTGCCCTTTCACTCTCCTGTCTTCTAGGGTGTACATGTTCTGCTCCCTCAGTCTCTCCTCTCCTCACCTCATAGGGCTTCTCATGCAACACCATTAACGTTTTAGCTGCCCTCCTCCAGATTGCCTTCCTGTCTATGTTCTTTCTGAGGTGTAGCCCCCAAAATTGGACACAATACTTCAGGTTGGGTCTCAACAACAAGTGATACAGTGGCAACATCACCTCCTTCTGATTTTAAACAGTGTTGTACTGGATTTACCTTGTCCTAGTAGAGGTGAGATGTGATATCTTATTTTTAGAGTGGTCCTGCTTTTAGAATGTATTTTTTCCAGGACAGATCATCTTAGATGCAGAATCTACTTATTTATTTATTTATTAGCTTTTGGTAACCGGGTAAGTGCACTAGGCAACTATCCTGCCTATTTTCAGGCATGACCTGGGAGAGTACAGGACACAATACAGATATGCACAATTGTACAAATTCACAAGTACAAACAACAATAGTACAGACAGTAAAGTACAGGTTGAGATACATCAGGATAAGTCAAGTATACAAATTAGTACACGATAAAGTAATATACCATGAGGTACATTATACAGTAGACCTCTGCCCACAGGGAGACTAGAATCAGTTTCATCTACGTGCATTTGCAGTTCCGAAGGGTGTAGAGGTGAGAGAACAGTGAGCACTTAAACACAAGGTGGGAGGTGGAGTTTTTAATCTGTAGGGGGAGCGAGTTCCAGAACTTAGGAGCAAAATTGGAGAATGCCTGCTTCCCCCATTTTAGTAGCACAGGGTCGTACAGAGAGCATTGGGACAGAAGAGGACCTGAGGGTGCAGGATGGGAAGACAGGGGTAAGCATGCTGGCCAGAGAGGCCGGACAAGGTGGTCTAGTAAGGGAGTCAATAAGACATCCTAGGGAATAAGCCTGGAGATCTTTAGAGGACAACCAGTTTAAGCCAGAATAAAGTAGGCAGTGATGAGTTAGGTGAGGGGCCGATAAGGCAAACCTACAGATATTGTATAGGAAGTGTCCCATTTGCAGAGCACATGGCATTGGCAGGATACAGAACCGAGAGGGCATAAAGGAGTTGAGGGAGAAGTACTCCTCGAGCTACTGACACTCTGGCTGACAGAGTGAGTGAGTGACGTACACGATAGGCAGCGCCAATTTTTGCATTGACAGCCCGCAAACCTCGTTGACATAAGCTGAGAAATCTAGAGTAGGGTCAAGGGTAACCCCAAGGTATTTGAAGGTAGAGGTGTTAGTGACTGTGGTTCCATCGTTGCAGTGGACAAAGAGCTTAGGGGCCTCCGAGTGCACCTTTTTTGAGGATCCAAAAAGCATGGCCTGTGTTTTGCCTATGTTTAGGATTTGATGGTTATCCAAGAGTCAAGATTGAAGGGATTTAAAGTCATGAGAAAGACTGTGGTTAAAGTCGTCAGTGGATTTAGAAGAGAAATAAAGCACCAGGTCATCAGCGTACATGAGTATGCTGCTGCAAAGAGAAGGCCTGGGAATATCATTAAGGAATAGGGAAAAGAGGGGTGGACCAGGTATGGAATCCTGCGGAACACCACATGTGATGGGAATGGGGAGAGATAGAGCCTTATGGAAAGCAACAGACTGAGACTGGTTATCAAGGTAACTACCAAACCAGGATAGGGTAGAGTCTGAGGCTTCTAGGGTTTGTAGCTGTATCAGCATAAGTGGGTGGTGGACCATGTCAAACGCCTTAGAAAGGTCAATAAACACCGCATCTGTGAGTAGGCCCTTGTCCATGTTACCTTTGATATCACTGGTAAGTTGGGTCAGGGCAGTGGTGGTACTGTGTCCAGCCCTAAAGCCATGTTGAAAAGGGGATTGAAGTTTGAACTTGGTTAGGTACCCAGTGACCTACCGGTGTACAAGTTTCTCAAGTAGCTTGCTGAGACTGGAGAGAAGTGAGATGGGTCGGTAGTTGGATAGTTGTTTATCATCTCTCTTCTTAAAGATGGGAATTGTTCTGGTCAGTGGGGTTCTGCTGTATGGTTCTGTTTTTATACAGGTTTGCAAAATATTTATCCAGGATAACACAGCTGAGATGCAGCATCTCATTTTCAATGGGGCCCTGCTTTGACAGGTATTTATATGATATTTACCCAAGATAGCACAGCTCAGATGCTATCTTGTTTTCAGTGGGATCTTGCTTTTCCCAATTTTTACACTGTATTTACACAGGATAGCACAGCTGAGATGCAATATCTTGTTTTCACTGTGGCCATGCTTTTACCTATTTTTATAATGTTTTTACACAGGATAGCCCAGCTGAAAGGCAAGTTACATTTTCAACAGGGTCCAGCTTTTATAATGTATTTTCCCAAGATACAGCAGCATAGATGCAGGGTTCACTGGGGGCTCTGCTGTACCGGGGCCCTTCTTTTTCACATTTTTATTATATATTTACCCAGGATAGACCAGATGAGTTGCAATATCTCATTTTCAGTGGTGTCCTGCTTTTACACATTTTTATATTTTATTTACACAGGGTAGGTCAGCTGAGAGGCAATAGTCAATTTTCAGGGGTCTTCCAGGTTTTGACCCCAAATTTCCAACACAGTCTTTTTATGACTTGGTGCCATGATCAAGAC
Organism: Neoceratodus forsteri; assembly: GCA_016271365.2. NCBI lineage: Eukaryota > Metazoa > Chordata > Ceratodontiformes > Ceratodontidae > Neoceratodus > Neoceratodus forsteri. The sequence goes on along the minus strand of CM057456.1, from coordinate 1,776,914,718 downwards.
AGGTGGAATTTATTTTAAAATCCCTTCTAAAAGGTGACTTCACAGTGCAACTGTGAAAACATGTTTCAGAGGGATTTGAAAAATGGTTCCTGTAACATTCATAAGGTGGGGTAACACAAGGGATATGTTGAATATCAGAGGCCAAAATATGCAAAAATAAAGTTGTGAGTAAACATTACTTTATTGAAATGTTTCACCAGGAGGGCACACTGAACAACAAGTTGCTCATCTCATGGTGTAACCTGGGAGGAGGGGTTACATAGGGTTGTGAAGGATGATCAGTTACAATAGTATGTGGGTAGTATAAACAATACAACATTTACTTGGAACAATTCAATGTTTTTTCATAACTTTGTTTTTTCTCCCCACATTTTGACCTCAGATTTTCAACATAATCTTTTATGCCCCCATGTTATGATCAACACAGGTGGATTTTTTTTTAAATCCTGTACTCACTGGAGGAGAGAAGTATGAGAAGGGACATAATTAAGACCCTTAATACCTTAAAGGCATTAACAAAGTTAACACAGGGGATCTTTTTTAGCAAAAATGAGAATAGAAACACCAGAATGCACAACTACAAATCAGTGGAGGAGGCAGGTATGGGAAGTAGGTCAGAAAGCACTTCTTCACTGAAAGAGTGGTGACAGGATAGAAAGCACTGCCAGAAGGATTAGTAAACCACAGTACAGTTGGGGGTTTAAATGATGCTGAGATAAATTCAAAGGGAAGGTTAGGGTGATGGGGTGGGCAAGGAGCAGCATATATCATCTGGGCATGAGCTCTGCATGGATTTTCAGGACTTCTTTTTCTGGCCTTTCATATGTTTACATGTTTATACATCCAAGAGTTCTAAAGGAACTCAGTGAAGTGCTAGCTGCCCCACTAACTGCTCTCTGGAAACAGGCATTATTCTGGAGGACAAGAGAAGAGTTGACGTGGTCCCTCTACATAAGGGAGGTGACAGGGAGGAGGCTAGCAACTGCAGACCAGTCAGTTTTATATCAGTAATAGGGAAATTAATGGAAACCTTGTTAAAGGAATGATTAGCTTAGAATCTTGAATGCAGTGCGCTTCAAGACCACAGCAAGCAATTCACGAGGGGGGTGGCAGAGGGGGGAGATAATGCCAAATGATTCTGCTGGATTTCTTTAACTGGGTGATCAGGATAATTGATCAGGGTAAGGTAGTATATTTGGCCTATCTGGACTTCAGCAAGACCTTCAGCATGGTGTTGCACAAGAGGCTGATACAGAAACTGAGCAGCTTAGGAGTGGGATGCAAAATGGTGAAAGGGGTTAGAAAACGGTTAATGGATAGGAGACAGAGGGTGGTGGTACATGACACTCACTTGAATGTTGGAGTAATGACCAGCAGGGTGCCATAGTGCTCAGTACTGCAACTGGTCCTCTTTAATGTCATCATAAGGGACAACTGTTGAGAAACTGGAAGGGAAGGTAAACCATTTTGTAGATGATACTAAAATCTGCAACAGTGTGGGCACTCAGGAGGGGGTAGAGTGAATAAGCTGGGATCTTCGGAAACTCAAGGAGTGGTCTAAATCACGGCAGTTAGGGTTCAATGCCAAAAAGTGCAAGATCATGCACCTAGGGTATTGGAACCCAGGTGCTGAGTATAAGATATAGGAGTGGTACTGATAGTCAATAAACAGGAAAGGGACCTTCACGTTATCATGTCTGATGACCTCAAGATGACAAATCAGTGTGACAAAGCAATGGGTATGGCTAGTGGGATGCTGGGTGGAAAAGCAGGGGTATATCCAGCAGGAGGAGGGAAGTGGTGTTGCCACTGTATCACACACTGGTGAGACCTCACCTGGAGTACTGTGCTCAGTTTTGGAGGCCACATCTTGAAAGGGACATAGACAGGGTGGAGTCAGTTCAGAGGAGGGCAACTAAAATATTGCTGGGGTTGCACAAGAAGCCCTATGAGGAGACACTGAGAGATCTCAACATGTACACCCTGGAAGAGAGGAGAGTGAGAGGTGACACAATAGAGACCTACAAATACCTCACAGGGATGAACAAGGTATAAGAGAGAAGTCTTTTAAATGAGAAGGAGCACCAGGACCAGGGGATGAACTGGGGGGGGGTATAAGAGAGATGTGAGGAAATATCTCTTTACTGAAAGGGTGTCAGACATCTGGAACAAACTGCTAGCAGAAGCAGTAGAAGCAAAATCAGTGGAGGCTTCAAGCCTGTGTGGGATAGACGTAGGGGTGTATCAGAAAATAGGCAGAGGATGATGGCCTAATGGTATGGAGGGCTGAGGTGCTATGTGCCTCACCTCCTACCATGTCAACGATGAGTTCAAGAATGAGCTTGGGTTGCTGTGGGTCAGCTGGGAGTGGTGAGGATTGAGCATCTGCTGGACAGCTCTCCTCTCCTGGGGTGGGGAGGCATGTTGTCTTGGTCCTTGGCTGCCACCTGATGGAGGCAGGGTGGCAGCACAAGAACTACAAGCAATGTAGTAAGGGAGGGGTCGTGGTTCCATAACATGTGTCCGCTTCCACACACATGCACACATACACTTACCTGCTGCCATGGCTGGGGATCTCAGAGTGAAAATGGAAAAGTATTGGCTCAGGCTAAGTGAAGCCTTGCCCCCCTACACTCTTCCCCCACTCCCCCCATCACTACTTGGACCAATGACCCCAGTTCTGGATGTGTGACACCGGGTGGGTGGAGGATGGGCCTCCCCTTCCAGGCCCCACCACAGGGAGCAATTCATGGGGGAAGAACTGGCAAGGTGAGTCTGGGGAAGGTAGATGCTGGGTGGGGAGAAAGGAACAGAGCTGAGTAGCCTGCCCATGTAGAACCATGACAGAAAAACTTTTAAGGCAAAAAGAGAACAAGTAGGGAGGATGGTGGGTCATGGGAGACCAGTTAGGGTCTATAGACACAGATTAGATGGGGAACATCTGAGCAGTCTGGGTGGTCCTTTTCTGCCGACAAATTCTAATGCTGATGTTCTGTCAATTTGTGAAATGCTGTGGGATGTGAACAGTCTACTAATTGTTGCATTATTCTGCTTGACTAAGCTACCCATGCACACAGTGGAATTAAGCAACAATCCACGGAAGGGTGTGGGTTATGCTAGGATTTATCCACACCAGAAGCTGGTAAACGCTAACATAACTCACAGGTTTAAGAAAAATTATTAAAGGGACATTTCTTTAACATTTTTTATATATTTGTAACCCCAGGCCACTTATTAACTATTTAGCACCTCCTATTAAAATCTGGAACACTGTTACCCACATACTGGCATACCATTTACTTTACAAAAGGTTGGCACCACCCTTGGTGTTAGGATGTATACCTGGCTCATTTTCTAGAGGAAGAGAGGGTTGGGGGTACAAGAACAAAAAAACATGAACCTTGTGTAAAAATCACAACCCAGGTGCTGGGTGGAGGCAGCTAGGTATATGCTAGATCTAAACTGCTGAGCAGACCCCAGTAAATCCAACAACAGAAGCAATAATCAGAATGTCCAGAACAGTAACTGGGGTTGTGCAGTATGGCTTTATTCAACAGATGGAAATTTAAAGCAGAAGTGGACCCCCAAGGGTCGGTCTATTCAGGTCAAGCACATTTCACAAACTCTCCTTGCATGCAGTACAGTTCATGAACACAAAAAAAAAGATCATCTTCCCAATGGTGCATCTCAGTGGACACTTGGCCACCCACCTGAACATTTTCCTCCCATGAGTGTACATATTCTGAAACTAAGCCACACACTCAGAACTCTTCTTCGAACATAGGTGCAATTATATGAAACTCAGCCACACACCTAAACCTGCAGCACTGGCCATTGCTTGGGTAAAACTTGTGCCCTTTATGAGCCAGAAAGCCCTGCCTTGTAAGCACTTAGATGGCATTCCTCCCACCCTTTACCCCAACTGACAGTCTCTGCCATTCTTCATGGTTACACTATTGAAACCCCCATTTCCCACTGAAATGCTAGTGATCCCACACTTTCCACATCTGTCACTGGAGTGACCAAAGAATAAACTGCCCTCCACTGGGTGAACAGTTTAACAGAAAATGTACTGTCCTAGGTGAACTAGGGGCACTGACAGGTGCAATCCAGCTTTATCTACGGGTACACATACCCCAGACTACAATTCCCCTAAATATGTGGAGATCTTGTCTCCTAGAACAGTACTCTCGAACTGGTTGTCCCATCCAATGGGCATGGAACAACCCAAAGGCATTCTCCTGGGCAGCAGATCAAACAGTCTCTCAAATTCCTTTCCACGGCAGCTGAAACACACACAGAACCTTTGGGGGATTGCCCCTTGAGTCCACTGAGAACAAGCAGTTCCTTCCACTTCACTGGGAGTAGAACTCAGGAAATCCTGCTGTAGCACTGGTCTCCACCACTACACTGGAAGCTGGAAATGACACTCCACTAGGGTGAGAAATGCTGGGCCCTCCACTCAGAGCCCAACTTGTAGTCCTTCTGCCTTCTCTCCTCCTCACTCAAGCTCTAACTGCCACTAACTGAACATTCTAAGCTCCCTAGAGCAGCTGTCCACACAATGTGGCTTATGCTGCTGCAAGAGTTTTGAATGACCTAATCATTCTTCCCTCATGCTAGCTGAGTAAACAATAATGTCATTATTTAAGAAGCCCCTAATGAGCTTCCTACCAGCTGCCTGCTACCTTCCTAACAATAATACTGAAAGGATTCTAGTAACCCCAAGGGACTGGGTGGTTACATATTTTGTGGTATATCCATCTGCTGTACACAAATAGTTCTGTTGCTAGGTAGAATATTGTTAATGGAAATGCCTTCATGCCATCCCTCCAACTGCCCCCTCCAAAAAAAACTTAGCCACACAGATGTGTCTGGAGTTTAAAAAACATTTTTTAAGGGATAGAGAGAGAGAGAGAGAGAGAGAGAGAGTAATGGATAAGGAAGATGTATTCCTGTGGTCCCAAAGGAGCAAGGCTGTTGCAAGGTGACTGGTTGGTATGCTTGTTGAGATTTGCAGAGTGTGCTCAAAGTGGACAGCAGCTTGCCTGTCATGTGAGAGAAAATGGTTTCATATTCTGGAGAAGTTGCTCAGGTTGCTGCTGCTGGTCTGTTACAGATGCAGAGTATAGGTTGCAGGTTGTGATCAGGTCCCTTTGTTGTGCCTGTGGTTGAGTGGTTGTTTCTAGGTGGGAGGAAGTGAAGAAAGAGTAGCGGTGTGAGTCTGGCCCTCATTCGGTTTTGAAGATACATTGGATATTTGCTAAAAAAGGAGGGTAGAAGATGTATTGTAATCGCCTTTGACGGTTTCAAGTGTGTATATATATATATATATATATGTATATATATATAAATATATGTTGCAAAACATTTCTTTAATGCTCCAATTAGGGTCAAAGCGACAAAAGTTGGGAAATGAGTTGTAAGGGTTTCCCTAACACCCCAGCCTCCCAAACCAGGCAGGAGAGCAGGTGTGGGGTTCTCAAGCCCAATGCTCACCCCATTCTCATAAAGTCTACACAACTGATCTTATTTTCAGATGGAATGGGGTAAGCGTTAGGCTTGGGAAGCCCAAGACACACCCCACACCTTCTCTCCTGCCTGGTTTGGGAGGGTGTGGTGTTAAGGAAACCCTAATGCCTCATTTCCTAACTTTTGTCACTTTGACCCTAACTGGAGCATTAACAAAGGTTTTTGCAATTTATTTCCTTACTGGTTGAGAAAGTATAACAGTATCCTTATTTTACTGTGGGAGTGCAGGGTTCTCTGGACCCTGCATTCCCATCCCTCCGTAGATTCATATATGTATGTAGCTGTGGAAGCACAGGGCCCTTTGGGCCCTGCACTTCCATTTATAGCACAACAGTGACCACATTTTCAGCATAGCCATCTTATTACCCCACCTCATGTACCTGGTACAGAAAAGTTTTGAAATCCTGCCAAAATGTAATTCTGCAATGCCATTCCATTCCACAGGTATGAAAACACAGTTTGGCCAGGATTTGAAAAATGACAGCTGTTACATACATGAGGTGGGTAATAAGAAGGCTATATTGAAAATCTGGGGTAAAAATATGTAACATTTCTGAAGTTACTAGCAGATGTAGTGAAATTTCAATGAATCGTCATAACTTTAGCGTTTTTTTTCAAATTTTAACCCAAATTTTCAACACAGTCTTCTTATGACCCCGCCTCATAAACCCTGTAGATGGAAATGTTCAAATCTGTGCCAAAATGCCATTCTGCACCACAGGTGTGAAAACATGTTTTGGACAGGATGTGAAAAATGACAACTGAACTGTTCATGAGGTAGCGTGAAAAAATTGCTATGCTGAAAATTTGTAGCTAAAATATTGAAAATTACCAAAGTTATGAGCCTGCGTAGAAAAAACTTCAACAAACACATGTAACTCGGGCATTTTAGGAATTTTTCACCAAAGTTTCAACCTGGTTTTTAGATTCCACCATGAACAATGGCAGCAAAATGTTGTTATTCAGGCCAGAAAGGAGATTTCATGCAGCGACCAAGAAATCACCTTCTGGACTCGATTAACAAAATGACAATTGCAGTGTTCATGAGGTGGGGTCCCAAAAGGGTTATGTTGAAAATTTGGTGAAAAAAATTCCAAAAAATGACGTTATGAACATAAGTTCAAAATGGCATTGAAATACATTATGTGGCAGTTACATTGCTTCATCAGTTTGCGGTTCGACTTTGAAGAGATCAGATGTGTCCTGGTCCGCAGAAGATGACAGCCCAGGACCTTTGGTGGTAAGCATAGTGTAAGGGGGGTGTGTGGTGGTTGGTGCTCATCGGGAGGGTCAGGATTGGGGAATGGGTCAGTGGCAATGACAAGGGACCATTTTGTTTCAGTTTTTTTTTTTAAATAAGAGTTGTCGCAGGACAGTTTTCTTTTTTTTTTAGGAAATAAAATATTAAAAGTATTTGGGGACACTGGCAGTGGGCTCCCCAGTGCTCCACACTTCTGGGAGGGGTAACATGTTATAAATATTTGGGGACAATGGGAGTGGGGGGTTAACATATTATAAGTATTTGGGGACACTGAGAGTGGGCTCCCCAGTGTCCCACACAGCCGGGGGGGGGGAACTTGTGAATGCCGACATGGGGACTGGACCCCCCAATGTCAGCAATTATTATTACAACAATGGACAAGAGATCATCTGTCACAAGGGTGGGCATCCCAGTGTTGGATTATTATTAAATAAGATTAGAAGGGGAATGGCGATCAGAGGTTGAGTGGTCCCACTAGACGCCAGGAAAGGGTGACTCACATCTACAACTGCAGCCAGCATCACAAGTTCCAGCTGTCACTGCAGAAATCAAGAAAATCCTGCTGTTTTCATTAAGAGAACATGGTGGAAGGCTCCTTTCACTAAGCTGGGCAGCCAGGATATGGGGTGTCCAGAAAAAGTATTTCTGGGGCTAATTGGGAAAAACAAACACCATAATTCAGCTAAACAGGACTGTTTAGCTAGGTTCTGATGTTTGTTTTGTAAGATGATAACATTTGTATGTATTTTTTGTACTTTTTAGTTGGTGGAAAAAAAACAAGATGGCGATTCATGGAACTGATCTCTCGAGAACGAATCCTTTTTCATGAGATCAAATCCTTTGTCAAACATCTTCCCTCTATCCTGAAACATGATCTTCCCATTGAAAACAATGAGAAATGAAAAATTTAATAACTTTGCAACAGATCAATATTTTTCCACAAAAATAAGCATGCCAGTTCTGTTATCCAAAGGGTTTCTATCATAAAAAAATCACACTAAAATTCTACACTGTCTAGATGCAGGGTGATGAGGAAAAAACTGCAAAAAATGACGACTTTATGACATTTTGCACTGTCTGGATCTCAGAATCTGCACATCCAACCAGAATGAAACTTGCCACATCAAGAGATCTACCCCATGGGACAGTGCAAACCACATCTTGAGCAAATCCATTGATTGGTTGCAAAGTTATTAAAGTGTAAAATGTTAGGGTTAACATTAAACATGCTACTTAACCCTAAATATAGGGGTGCTACTGCGCCCCTATAATGTATTTCTGAAAAGAAAATCATTAAATCACCAGTTAGAGCCAGCTTGGTGGCACTGAGGGCTGAGGCACTGGATGTCACACTTCACGCTACACCGGTGACCCGGGTTCAGGAATGGACTCGGGCTGCTGGAAGTCAGATGGGGGAGGAGGATTGAGCATCCCAATAGATGCTGTCCTCCTCCTGGGGTAGGTAACTGGGTAGCATACAGCACCTGTAGCTCCTCTGGCTGTGAAAGCATGGGCAATAGGGGCACATAGGGAAGGGAGGACGCTGTCAGGTGCATGACGACGGCATGCATCAGCATGTTATTTGTCTGGTTGTACGTCCTCTGTGCCGGCATCCTCAGGGTTATCAGGAGAAAAATGTGGGAAAAATACATACACCCCCAGGCCCAATGTGCAACATTAAACTGTGGATGGGGGAGCCTTGGTAGGACCTGGCGGATGGAGTAGGAGGGGGTATGAGGCCCCCTCTGAAGCTGAGGAGTGGGGCAAGTAAAAAAAAAACAATCATCAGTTAGGGTTCAATTTAACCCCATAAAAGTAGCAAAATATGTCCTTAGGATTTCCAACCCTAACCTCCACAAACAGCCAAAAGGCAAGACCACACAAGCAACCACAGATAGCCGTCAACGGGTAGGACGAATAACATACAACTGTTTTTGCACCTGCTATCCACTTAGGCCAGCAAAAAGTTGCTGCTTTAACCTAATCTAAACTATTAACTGCTACCCCCTTGAAAATTGTCCATATCTGTTGCTGAAACCATGATACCCAAATTTCAACAGTACTTCTGTCTTCATAAGTGCAGCCTCCATGGGATCTGCTCTTCTGGAGCCACAGATACTCATGTACATTATATAACGTACAGTGGTAGTCATAGAAAGGTTTCACAGTACTGATATGTACCTAGGTATACTGAGGCAGAATGAGACAGGATCACATTACAGTAAATGCAAATTACCTCAGTGGTACCTCGGTGGTACCTCTAGGTAGGAAACTTTTCAACAACTACCTCTGTACTCACAATAGTGTGGCTGAATAAGCACCAGTTCCTGTGGAGCCTGTGCTTATGTGGCTGCAGATATAAATCTACAAAGGTAGCACCTCATTGCTACTGAATTTGTATCCTCTGGAAACAGTTGTATGTTGTTTGTCTTACCTGATAATGGCTGTCTGTGATTGCTTGTGTGGTCTTTTCCTTTTGAAGCTTAGGAGGGTTAGGGCTGGAAACCCTAATTCAACATTCCCCTACTTTTGTGCTGTTAAGTTGAACCCTAACTGGTGCATTAATGCAGTTTTTTGTAAAGAACTTCCTTTCTTTTTGAGATTGTGGAATTGAATCTTCATTCACATGGATCCCTTTGGGACCTGCATGAATAGATACAGAGGCACAGGGCTTTCTGTGCTCTGTGCCAAAAGAAGACTTCATCCATCTAAAAAAAAAAACTGAACTCTGCAAGTTATCAAATCTTATAAACTGGGTAGGTAAAATTCTGCGTTCTGATAGGCTGAGAGGTAACATTGGGAATGTCCTTATGAGTGCATATTCTGCCAACCAGTACTTCTCTAGCCAACCAGGAGGCAGCACATGCAGAGATCCATACCTCCCAGAAAGCTTTTAAAAAAATTTGTAGTAACCATGTTAGTAAATGTAAAAACTTTACTCACATTACTTGACCTTACCCACAAAATACCACCTCTAAGTGCAAGTTAGCAAATACAAGTTTTATTCTTTGGCAAATAAGCCATTACAGTATTATACAAATTAAGCATGTTCGTAACGTACCATATCCAAATGCAGAACATAAAAATATAAAATATCTCAGATATACACATTACATATATGCATATATTCAATTGCCATTCAGTACAGAACAGCTTATAATCTAACTCTCTCCTCTGTGCTTGCTAGAATATGAAATATGCAATGTTCCCTAAAACACAATCTAATAAGGCAACACTTATATTAATCTGCATTTGCCTAGGTACTAATTATTAGATTCCAGTACCTGCTTATCCTAAAAACAAAATTTCACAAACAAGATTACCTGAAATTTAGCAGAAGTTTATTCTTAATAACTTGGAATATAACAGTGTTGTGGAAAGGTCAATGCAAATCAGAAGGTTTCTGGACATAGCTGATTCCATTTATTAAAGAGTTCATGTGTTCAATCAAAGTCACCGGCATTCTTAGTCACACAAATGCTGCTACATCTCCAATATTCTCAAAGATTGTTAACATTTGCTGTAGGCTAGTTCCCAAATATGTTGAACAGACTTTTAGCTCACCCAACTAACACCTAGTCTGCTTATAATTACAGTGGGAGGTCCACCAGGTAAAAGGAGTTCCATTTATCAATCTACCTCTCTCTCTTTATGGACAGTTAATGTGTGTAAAAATGCACCTCAGAAGTGAAAAGTGTAAAATCCCTCCAGACAAGTAGCCCACAAAAATTTCTATATAACTGTGGATCCTTCAATAACATCTGAATTGGCATTCTTGAGAGGTTATGAAAGCTTTTACCTGAGAAGAGGAAATTGGTGAGAAGATATCTTGGAGTTCATCTAAAATTTTCCACAGCCCCATTACCAACAAGGAGTCATTTAATCTCTTTAGAATTTTGAAGGACAGACTCCCTTTTTTCATAAGGTTCCTGTCTGACTTATTATGTAAACTGGTAGTTTCCTGTAGATATCTGTGAGCGAGGATTCTGTTCTTCCTAATTTTTTCAGCCATCTTTTAACATCTCTGCACTTGCCATTCGTATCAGAATCACCTGTGGACAAAGCACAATTCACGCTCCACTGAGCATAGTGGCCCAGATATTCAAAAGGGTTGCCCATGGTGCAACAGTGTTGCACCATGCACTACCTACTGATGCGCCCCGGTGCGATATTCAAAAGGGAAAAGTGCGCCACACAAATCCACCGGAGCGCATCAGTAATGTATGCAGGCACAGGTGGGGGGTGTGCCCATGCATAACCTGCACAGCCTGATATTCAGCCCGGGATGTGCAGAGTCATGCATGCGCAACCCCTACCTGCGCCTGCTCAAAGTTAAGCCCAAAAAAGAAGGAACAAATGATGGCCACCCACAGGTGAGCTGCTGCATTGCAGGGTGCAACACGGCAGCTGCCACCTATGGGTGGCCACCTGAGTTCCTGCCACACCTGGCAGCGCCCCCCATGCCCCATCGCGGGCATCCTTGGGGAATCCCCCTTTCCAATATCCCTGGTGGTCCAGTGGACCTCTATGTGCCCGATCGAGGGCATCAGTATAGTCCCCCCCCACGTCCAATATCCCTGGTGGTCCAGTGGACCGATCGCTGCCCGATCACGGGCATCTGTAACACATAACAGACCCCTACCACCCTGGTGGTCTAGTGTACCCCCCCGCCCGCCCACTGAGCCCCACCGCCCCATTCCCCCGTGAGCTGGCGGGTGGCAACACCCACCCGGCTGCCGCCCCTGCCGCCAGCCGACTGACAATTGGTAGGGCTGCACGCCCATTGGTTCACAGTGTGAGCCATCGGGCGCAGCCCATACCATACTACACTACTTCAGTCCAGATATTTGAATGAATCTGACTGGGGAGTGGGGCAGTGGGGCTCAGTGGGCGGTGGGGAGGGGTATACTAGACCACCAGGGTGGTAGGGGTCTGTTATGTGTTACAGATGCCCATGATCGGGCGGCGATCGGTCCACTGGACCACCAGGGATATTGGACATGGGGGGGACTATACTGATGCCTTCGATCGGGCACATAGAGGTCCACTGGACCACCAGGGATATTGGACATTTTTTTTTTAATATTATAGGAATGCCCGCAATCGGGCTGCAGGGGGCATCAGTCCCTGACGGCTGCTGCCTGGCAGGGCGCCAGGCACAAGTAGTTGGGGATCGGTGCACCTGCTTGCTAATGGCATGCAAATGGGGCCGTAATGCAATGAAAATGGCCCCCTGTACGCCTTACATAAATTATGGCCCCATTTGCATGTCCCCTTTTGAATATCGCAGGTGCTGTGCATTGTGCAATGGCACTTGCGCTAGCGCATCTCCATGCTCCACTCTGGCCACTTGCACTGGCGCAGTGCCACTGTGCCATGCACAGTGGGGGTGGCCAGGGTGCGATATTCAAAGCTGCTGCGCCATAGCGCAGCTCCGTTGAATATCGCCCAGGCCACTCCCCTGCACAACAAAGTTGAGCTGCACCCAGGCTTGTGCCACAGCCTGGCACAGTTTGAATATCCGGGCCAGTAAGTTTTATAAATTCATAAATAAATTTAAATTTTCCAAACCCTAGACAACCATAGCATACCTTTTATTTGGGTTGTGGGAGCTTTACACAAGCACTCAGGCTTGTTAATACCACAGCACTCAATCTCAGCAAAGGAGACCACAGCAACCATTCAATACCTCTGCTGCAACCATTCTTGTGCCAAGAAATTTCTCAGTGGCCAAAGCTCTTGCTCGCCCCTGCAGATGCTTCAACTCAAATTTTAAAGCTGCAGAAAAGCAAACAGAAAATAATGCTGCTCTTGCTTTTTTTTCACAATTTCCTTTCCATAGGAAGAAAAATAAACAATGAGTTTCTCCCCTCCTATACCAACATATCAAAGTAAAAATCACCATTTTTTTTAAAACGTATTCAACTCGGAGCTTAGGTGTGATTTGAAAAGCTGAGCAGCAATTTTGTTAACATACAGCATGTCATACCAAATGCTGCTCACTTTCAGTTCTCAGTGGAATTAAACATTCCTTACAAAGGGTGCCAAATACTAAAATAGCATAAGTTTCATTAAGCATGAGCAAGTTTTAACAAAATAAAGTGTTCCAAAATGCTCTGTTCGGCACTCTACGAAACGCTGGGCTTTGAGGAGCAGAGCAGCATCGCAGACATCATGCTGCTCTGCCCCCCACCTCTAAGTGATTTAATATTATACAATGGCTCTAAAAATACTGTATCTTGATTGGCTGGCTGGCAAGATTTACAATGTGTAAATTGTGCAATGAGCCCATGGGAAGAAATGCCAGCCAGCCAGTCCCCCCCCCCCCATTCATGCACATATCTACACTCACTTACCGACCGCAGAAAATTCAAAAGAAAAATAAAATTAAAACATTGTATAATAGCAATATACCACAAGCATCTGTAGGCGATGGCAGGATTTACCCATGCAAACCACACACCAGGCATGGGTAAATTCTGCCATCACCCATAGCTGCTCATGGTATAATGCTTAAATACCCACCCCCACCCAACAGAAACACTTCACATATGTAAAAAAAATATTTCAAATGCTTAGACTTTCTTTGTCTTTTTATTTGCAGGCTTCAGTCTTGGGACTGTAGTTGATCTATGCAATCCTTGCCTGCCTCTCTGCTCTGGTGCCACCGCCACTACTGCAATCATCCAATTACTGCTGCTTCATTATTGTACAGCTTCAGTTTGTGTTCATGTTATATAAAAATCATGCCACTGTCTGGGATAAGCACAACTGCTGATGCTTTGCACTGTTTGCGATGACTACAACTGCTGATTGTAAAGCAAAACTGGAAGTTTTCGCTCTATCAGCTCAGAATGTCATAACTCTATTGGCAAGCTCTCTGCACCCTCTCAAGTAATAACTATGCTCCAGAAGCAGTGTGCCTAAAACAACACAAACATGCAGAAAAACTAAATACTGTATATAAAAAAAATTCTCTAGTGGGGGGAAGATGGAGGGAGCTGCTGCAGAACTTACGCAGGACACAGACACCACTGCCCTCTAGAGACTTTTTTAGTCACAAAACCATATTAAATACACCATATAAAGATTACTTTTCTGCTTTTTTAATATCTTTTTGATACTTATTAAATAACATTGGCTAATTTAATTTTAATATTTTTAATTTTCACGGGGACCCATTTTAGAAGTGCAATAAGACAGTCTGAGATGTGGGTTATTGACAGCTAAGAGCACTTGCTTTGCGCTAAAGACACTTGGTGCAAGCACCTCATGCTTCATAATGCACCTCCAGTGTGCTCTTATCTGGCTGTAACCCATGCCTCATTTTCTTACATGATACATTCTCACTATAGTACTAACATTAAACACAGAGGCAAAAGCACGCTTAAACATAAACTGTTGGAATTTGTGGAATGCTGATGTTCTGTCAATCATGTGTTTGTTTCTATAAAAAGGATAGTGTTTGGCTGCCACAGTAGCCTCTTGAAAAAGTACGCAAGCGCAAAAGGTTTAGGTGTTTTCCTGGGTTTGCCATACCTGCTTTTATACACGTTATCTTTTGAATAAATGACTGGACACAATTAAACTATGAGTTGTGTTTGGTGGAATCCTTGACTTATCAGTGAAGTCTTTTTGTGAGTGTGTACACTCTGTTTTAATAAACTAACATACTAGATGCCAGCAGAGTAGGCCTATTGGTCTATCAAGTCTGCTCATGCTTCAGCATCCTGATTGGGTACCATAACCCTCTATCTGTCTCCTTTCACTGTTACCCCATTCCCCAGTCCTGCCCCCCAGGGCAAACCAGCCTCTGCTTCACCCCTTGCCTATACCTGTCCCACCCTCTCTTGAATCCCTCCACTGTAGCTGCCTGTACTAGCTCCCCAGGCAGCACATTCCATGGTTCCACCACTCTCTTGGTGAAGTATCTCCTCCTTCTTTCCCCCTAATCCTACCACCCTCAATCTTCCAACTGTGTCCACTGGGGATTCCACCCTCCTTCAGGCGAAAGATCCTATCTCAGCTTACCTTATTTCCTCCCCTGAGGTATTTGAAGACCTCCATCATGTCCCCCCCCGGTCCTTCCTGTCCTCCAGCGAGAACAGGTTAAGCTCCCCTAGTTGTTCCTCATATGTCATTCTCTCATATGTTTTCTCTTTCTTTTTCTTTTTTTTTTTTTTGCACTTGCCTGGCTCCCACAGCTTTCAGAGGAGGCCTCATACCCCTTCCTACTCTGTCTGCCTGGGCATTACCTCAAGGCTACCCCTTCCCTGGTTTCATCTTGCTCAGGGTTGGGGGTGTATACATTTTTCCCCTTTTTCTCCCTTTGATCCCCAAGGATGCCAATGCGAAGGATGTACATCCAGGCAGATGATGTGCCAATGCATGCTATTACCAAATGCCCACAGCGTCCTCCCCTCCCTGACTCCAAAGAGCCACCAATGCCCCTGAAAGCCCGTGCTTCCACCGACCCCAGGAGCGTCGGGTGCATGAAGCACCCTCGGTAACCCACCCCAGGAAGAGGAGAGCATCTGTTGGTATGCTCAATCCTCCATCTCCCTGCCAGCCCCCAGCAACCTGAGCCCATTCTCAAACCCAGGTCACTGGCATAGCATGTGGTGTGGCGTCCAGCACCTCAACCCTCAGTGCCACCGAGCCGGCTGGTTTTCTCTTTCTTTTGATTTATTTTTTTGCTGCTGGCACCATGTCCACAGATTGCGGCTCTGTGTGTTTGTGCATTTTGAACTGGGAATTGAGCAATGCTCCTGCTGCATGAATTTCAGTTCATCAGTTGTGGGTGAATTTGACATACATGCTGCATGACTACAATGGCACCCATAGTGTGGGTATTAGGAATGCTTACAGCAGCAAGTCCAGGTACGAGTTTATCTGATGCCATTTTGAGAAAACCAGGTTTTGACATACTGGTAGCCCAAGTATCAGCTTCTGTAAGCAAATCTATTGATCAGTCTGACCCTCTGACCATTAAAGAGGCATTTATCCAATATGAAAAATTGGCACTCAAGATTAGAAGACTCATGTGGTAGCAAGTAACTTTAGAGTGCTACTTAGAAGTCAGAGGAGTGCTGAGGGGAAATGTATATCATTTGGATGGGACAAACTTGACTTTTTTGAGCCCTGGAAGGAGGAGATCCATGATTTGACCCTCTGTTTGATGAAATTAATTGTGAAGGACTCAATTAAAGTACAAGAAAAATTGGTGAAGAGCTGAAACTAAAAGAAACAGTATTAAATCAATCTTCGGAGTCTTCAGGATTCTCCTCCCTGAGGAGAAATATTTAATAAATCAGTTGAACAATTTGATAAATGCCTTTGGGCTTATAAACAGAAGAAAGTCACCCAGGATGATAAAGACTATGGTAATGGGTATGATTTCAATTAGAAAGATCAACATAAATCTATCTAAAAAAAAACAGTTTAGAAACAGCTCACACTGGTATTAATGTCCCTGATAGCGAGTCGGATGATGCATCAAGTATTTTATAAGAGGACACTTACAGCTCAGATGCAAGTCCAGACATGCCGCAGTCCCAGAATCAGTTTTCAAGAAAAAAATGTACATTAAGGGACCAGGGCAGTAATAAGAGAAGATCATCACTGGGGGAGAGGCAGAGGCAGGGGAAACACCAGATGACCTCATGGGGTCAGAAGAGGAACCGCTTGTAACAGTGAATAATCTCAACAATTTGTTAGACTATCATCTATTGGAAATTGAGAAATCTGTTTTGAAAAGGGGTTTGAACTTCATTCTAACTTATAGTTTTAATTGGTTTGAGACATTTATTGATCTTAACAGATTTGCTAGGACCTTGAACTTAAAGTGTTTTTTCTTCAGTATGGGCCGACAAGTTTAAGAGGGGGAAGGGCTTTGTTGTCTCATGATGCACTGAATGAAAAACCTCTGTTCATATCAATCACATTGAGCAAGTTAATGGTTCTAGGTTTAATATATCTGAAGTAATAACATCTGAAAGGTCACATATTGGCACAGACAATAATGGAATTTTTTCTGCCCAAAGTCAACATTTATGACCCTGTGAATCCTACTGTTAAAGTGTTCCTCAAAGCCTGCAAATTAGACTTTCAGAATTTAGCAGAGAGTAGACAATGTCCCACGTATGTATGTATATATGTCAGCTGCAGAATTTAAAGTGTTGGATGATACTGGTAAAAATCTGACTATTACAATTAAAAAGGATAATAAGGGTGGGAGTGTTGTGTTATTAAACATCACCAATTATGTGGCTGAAGTTAAATGCCAGCTTAGTAATAGAGCACTTTATAAACACTTTCTAGTGACACCATCTTAGCCTTTAAAAAGGAAATTTACACATATCTGGAAGCTGAATTACTCGTTGGTGCCATCACTGAGGAGGTTAAAATATATCTCATTGTGAGTCAGCCCATTCACCCCACAATTTACACTCTGCATAAAGTGCACAGACGTCTGTCTTATCTTCCAGGGTACACAATAATATCTGGGATAGGATCCTTAATAAAGTCCTTATCCCAGTATGTTGATTTTTCTCTTAAACCTTTTGTAGGGGGACTGAGACCTTATGTTAAAGACACTGCTGAGGCCCTCTCCCTTCTGAATGATATTCAGGTAGAGGCAGATGATATGCTCATCACTTCAGAAAGAAAAGTGCTTTATAGAAACATTCTCCATGAAGGTGGTTTACAGGCTATAGAGTATTACTTGAACCAATGCTCAGATTGTAACTCATTGCCTACTGAATTTCTCACGCAACTTGCAAAATTTGAGCTGAAATGCTGTACAATGCTTTACATTTTTGGGTGAATTCTATCTACAGATCAGCGGCACTGCTATTGGTGCCACATTTGCACCCTATTTCGCTAACCCATATATGGGAAGATGGGAGGAGCAGTATCTATATGATGAATGTGTGACCCCTTTTCTCAGCAAAAGTTCCCTATGGAGAAGGTATATAGATGACAGTCTGATGATATTTCAGGGCAGCTCTGGAAGAATTAGATCTCTGGAGTCATCTAATCCTCACCTTAAGTTTACAGTGTCCACTGGTAAAACAGGCATTTTATTTTTGGATATATGTATAATAAAGGGTGAGGATAATGCTCTAGAAACAGATTATATTGAAAACTGACAAACCGTAATATGGCTTTACTTGCTAGTTCATGTCATCCTAGACATATTATCAGAAGTATACCTACTGTTCAGTTTATCAGAGTACAAAGCAACTGATTTAATACCAAAGATCTTAGCAATAGATTTAAGGTGAGAGGGTACAGTCACTCTAACCTTACCAGGGCATGAGAGGGGGCGGCAGGCATATATAGGTATACCTTATTAATTAAAAATCAGCATTGAAGGTCAAATGCCAACAAACCTAACTTTGTGACCACCTATAGCATTCAGGCAAATGCTATTTCTGATATCATTTGAAAAGACTGGCACATCT
This sequence comes from Neoceratodus forsteri, assembly GCA_016271365.2. NCBI lineage: Eukaryota > Metazoa > Chordata > Ceratodontiformes > Ceratodontidae > Neoceratodus > Neoceratodus forsteri. Next base: position 1,776,896,460 of record CM057456.1, on the reverse strand, counting down.
TACAGTATATACAGAACCTAAATCGAAGGAATTTGTATCTCGGTACCCTCATGTAGTGTACCACTGTTCTAGAAATATTGGTGATAAGGTAACGCACAGGTCCTCAACCCACTACTATGTCAGCTTCTTGGCTACCTGCTTTTTCTGCAGATTGCTGTAAGTGCCAAAGATGTAAATACAGTTCGGTTATAAAAAATGCAACTAAGTTTGAAAATCCATATGGTGTAGAAAAATTTTAGTTCAAAATGTTTTTAAATTGTGACTCTACATTTGTGATTTATTTAGACACCCACAGCTGTGGTGCATTTTATGTAGGATGCACTAAACATAAGCTTAAAGAGAGGGTGGGGCGAACATAGGAGGGCTGTTCTGAACTGTGAACTCGAATATGTTACAGCGGCACCCACTTTAAATTCCAAAAATCCTATCCAACATGAATGGAGATTTATTGGAATTGAGAATGTCTGGGTGGGTGCTTGAGGCAGCAATGTTGACATTCACTTTGCATGAAAAGAATCTTTCTGGATATTTAAATATTGCAACTAGTCCTCCTGGACTGAATGACAGAATGGAGCTGCTACCTTTCTTGTGACTTTCACTCTTGATGATTCAATCTGTTAATAAGTAATGTAAGAACATTATAACGGAATGTTATATTGTTTATATATAGAATAAAATATGGGTCAGTGTGTGTAATGAGATGTTTACACACACCCAAGAGGTTTATGAATAGCTCTAACCCCGAGGGTGACTGTAAACTTAGAGTTTACATACATGGACCCATGTTTTATTTTATATAATTGCTTGGTTTCATTTTTTTCAGTACAGCAATTATATAGAATAGAATGAAGACATTTCTGTGCAGCTGCGGTCTGACCAGGTTTCAGCAGAGTCAGTGGTCAGACGAGGCTGCTGGAAGGAAGGCTTTTTTTCCTTTTTCATTAGGAGGCAGTTTGAGATAGTTTTAGTACAGCCATTTGTCAGCTGTTTTTTTTAGTTTTACTTACCGCTGAGTCAGAGTGGCAGTCTGGTGCCATTAGGTTCACTTGCGGCAATAGAAGACTGGCGGCTGGTGCTGGCGCAGGAGAAAGGAAACCTGGCACATGTTTGCCATAATAAACACTCCTTTATTATGGCAAATTACACTACGGGTTTCCTAAGGGGAAAAAAATGGAACCCAGTTATTATACATGTCTTTTGGAAAGGGGGCACACCTTGATGTTCTTTATGGCATTCGCTTGAGAGTGTCTGCAGACAAGAGATTGAAGGAAGCCAGACTTTGTGACAAATTTCTTCGATTTTTTCTCTCTTTAGCCCTGATGTTTCACACATATAATGCTTTTTCAAAGGGCTTCCTAAAAAGATTTTTTTTAGACAATATATATGTTATGATAATCCAGTAATATATTTGCTTACATTTATAGAAAAACCGTTGTAGAATCTTATTCACCAACGTGTTCACAAACCACAGTTCAAAGACACTTGAGTTCATGCCATTCATTTAAGTACTATTTCGCTCATTATATTACTTAATTACTCTACAAGAGACTTGCCATTAAATTCATTTAATTAGCCCAGCATTGTAATTCTTATAGCCCCACTAAAGGCTTTTCACCACTTTTGTCACTACAGGGACACCTGATTAACACACTTATCTTAATTATCTATCAGCTAGCCATTAGATGGTCACTGATTTTCTAAACTGTGTTAAGAATAAACCTGATTTAACATTTGTATCTGCCACTTTACTACTGCACATCGAAAAAAACTTACTTTCCAAATTACTTTTAAAACACTATTATTGGTTGTTGCCCATCTTAATGTCAAACAAGCAGTTTCACCAGCTACCAAAAAAGAGAGAAAACATTTTTTTCAATACTCAATACTGCTACCAGCATTCCACCTTAATGCTAATTTATTTGGGGCAATGTGTGTACCTTTTATGTTTTGTTCTAAAATAAAACAGTAATTTACAAGGAGCTGCAGCGCCCTTCTAAATTCAAGAAACCGTCTGGACCCCTGCAGAGTGAAGAAATATTCCTTTTATACTTCAAATGTTCAGTGCTCTAAACTTTTAAGAAATATCTCAGGAGCCGGTACGTTGGCGCAGCGGTGGGATTCCCGCTTGCGATGCTAGCGACCCGGGTTCGGGAACAGACCCGAGTCATCAGAGGGCTGGCCAGGGGGAGAGGGATGGAGTGTCCTATGGACTGCTCTCCTTCTCTGGGGGGAGGTTGGGGGCAGCATCTGGAGCGCTGAGGACTCCTGGTGGAGGCTGGGAGCTCTCGTGCTACCGCGCTAGTTTCTGGGGGAGGCGGGGCGGACGCTGGCGTCATTGCACGTCCCACCTCTGGGAGGAAAACTCAAGAAAAAAGAGGGAGGGGGGATCCTCCGTCTAGGTGAAGCCTCCCCAGGCTTCAATTCACCCCTGCTGCCGTACTCCCAACTAGTTACTGGTTCCACGGCACTGGAATTAGGGGAACCAGTGCCGTGGCCCCACCCTCCGGGGGGGTAAGCTGGGGGTGACCAGGAGGGGCAGCAACTAGGCAGGTGGTGGAAGCTCCGGGGGCCGTGACTAGGCGGATGAGTGACAGATGACCCCCCCCCCCAGGTAAAAAGGAAAATTAAAAAAAAAAAAAAAAAGAAATATCTCAGGCTGCTGCTTAAACTTTACTAAATGTTTGTTGTACCTGATAGTCATGTGCTTGTACCTTTCTTGATAGCATGACTACTCATTTGTGCTGCCCTGTTAAATCACAAAATGCCTCCTTTTAGTTTACTTACACAGGTTTTTTTAAAACTTCTCTGTGTGTGTTCCAAAGTTTGTGCTCACTTTTAGGTCTGCTGGTGAAATGCAGCACAGTCTTGTGTCTCCATTTTGAAAAAGTGCTGCTAGGTGTGTAATCAGGCAAGCCCTGCCCTTCCTCTTGTGTCTGATGACAGAGTCATGTGATCTAAACATGACATCACCTTGCTGGGCATGGAACAATGTTGCTAATCAACATGAAGCTGTGTTAAACACACAGCCTATGTGGTCAGACCCATTATATTACAACAGCAGGGCTAGTTTTCCCTGCAATGTTCAAACATCTCTTTTTACTGTTATTACTAAACTTATTGCTGCACTTTCATGCTTTAAAGGAAGTATTTGCTAATCGTGCTCAAATATGACCTTATTTCAAGCTCCAAAAGAACAAATTATTTCTTTTCTCTAGACAACTTATAAACTAATAACATTTATATCTGTATTGCTTAGCCTGCTTTTAACACATGAAGAACACTGCATACGTCAATTGTATTCTCACAGTTTAGCAGCTAGCTATTTGGTATAATTTGGCTTGATATAAAACCAGATTACTAAAAGTAAAATATCAAAATCAAAAAATTAGGAAAACACAACAGTTGGGGAATAATGGTGGTGGTGGTGGGGGGTGCCTTAACCTGACATGTAAATACTAGAGCAACAATACAAAGTGGAAACAATATTTGCATGAAACTTCTCAGACATTTTCAAGTTTAACACCCATCACCGTGCATCTATAGGCCATTTGTATTCCATATATATTATTTATACAGGGCATGAACAGAGGCTATAATCTCTAAAAAGAGCAAATGGTGGAGATGCTGGAAAAGAAAAGGGACAAAGAAGACTATAGGAAAATAAGAAAGGATAGTACTAATGGAAAAGAGCCAGGAATGAAGGTGAGGGAAAGAAGGTGTGGGGGTTGGAAGGGGAAAAAAAGAAAGAGATAGGAGTAAATTGCAAAGGATGTAAGGGCCAAGGGAGGTAGAAAAGGGGTTAAGGGAGGGCAAAAATGGTAAGGGGAGGAAAAGGAAAAAAATGGGGGAGAAAAAAAGGGAAAGGGATAGGAGAAAATTAGGTCTGGGAATAGACGTGCCCCTGATTACTGTTAGCCCTTGGATTTCTTATATACATACCAGCCAATTGGTATCTGTGCTCATCCCTATCCTGGAATCCAAAGTCTTCATCATGAATATCCAGTACATTTCTGCTTTATCTAATGCTTTCTGGTGATTGCCCCCTCTTGGCAACTTAGGTATATGTTGTAATCCCCAGAACCTAATGGAGGCTCCGGTATGTTGAGCCTGTGAGAAATGTATTGCCACTTGGAATGTCTCTACTGATCTCCTAATATCATTTTTATGCTCTTGTATTCTACTCTTTAGTTCCCGTGTTGTTTGTCCTACATAAAGCTTGTCACATGGGCACTGTAAGATATACACAACCCATTCTGTTGAGCAGCTAATATTCTGTTTAAATGGAAATGTTTCTCCAATAAAGGGATGCCTAAATTCTGTTTTTTTTACTAGTGTGACCATAGCAGGAACAGTGGCCACAGGCTACCATACCTGGCTTCAAGGGGCCTAGAAGTAATTGAACTTTCTGGGTGCTTGGAGTTTGAAATTGGGATCTAACCAAATTGTCTTTCAAATTGGGGACTTTCTTCGCCGCCACTAGTGGTCTTTCTTGAAAGCATCTGTTCTGGTTCCCTATGAGTGCCAGTAGGTGCCAATGTTTATATATAATTCTCTTGATTACTGAGAAATACTGATTATATTTAGTTCAGAACACAACTTTATAAATGGCATCCCTATTACTTGTTTCTGTTTTCATGTCATTGTCCTGTCTATTGGCACCAGTTATTCTTCGGTCTGCTTATTTTAAGTTGGATTTAGAATACCCCCTTATTTCAAATCTCTTTAGCATTTCTTTTTTGTGGCACTCAAAGTCCATCTGGGTGGTGCAATTCCATTTGACTCTTACCAGTTGAGAATAAGGTATACTCTTAATCAAGCTGGGGTCATGAAAACTTGACCCATGCAAGATTGTATTTCTGTCTGTTTCTTTTCTAAACAATGTAGTTCTCAGCTTTCCGTGCTCCTTAAAGATTCTTAGATCTAAATAAGTGATGGTCTGTTTACTATATGCAACTGTTAATCTAATGTTTGGATTAACATTGTTGACATAGTGAAGGAAATCACTGAGCTCTGCCTCAGTCCCCCTCCAAGTAAAAAAGATAACATCAATAAAGCTGCACCATGCTCTTATGTGCCTTGCTAGTGGATTTGTCTATGGGTAAAAGGGATAGTTTGATTGGCGTGGTAGCCTCACAAAAAAGCACACAAGTGCAAAATGTTGAGGTGTTTTCTTGGGCTTCCTGTACCTGCTTATATGCAGTTTATCTTTTTGAATAAACGACTGGATGCAATTAAACTACAGTACAAGTTGTGTTTGGTGGAATCCTTGGCTCATCTGTGAAGTCTTTTTGTGAATGTGTGCACACAGTTTTCTTTATCTTATGAGTTTTTTTTATCTGTTGTATGATTATGATTGTCTAAGATGCCCGTGAACAAGAACAAATGGTTCCATGTGATAATAGCGATGATTAAAAGGCAACTGAAAATACAATGAGTGCAAGTCACCAAAAACAAAATTGGTGATCAGCCCTACATCGACTAGTAGAAACAGCGATGGCAATGTACTGTCTGTACATGGGGTGATCTAAACTTATTATTTATGTGGGGAGGCTACACCCCTCGCACCCCCCATATATAGATAATCAACTCTGGGGGGGCGGACATTGGGAGACAGAGGATAACACAGGGGGACTACTTCATGGGGATACCAGTCTGCAGGGGGAGAACATTGGAGGAGGGACAACCTGTGGATGAGGGGAACAAAGTTGGGGGAATGGGAGGTCATAAAAAAAAAATATTAAACAACTAGAACAATAAAGAGAAAACAACCTGCATTCAGTCCCGAATCCAGGTCCATCAGCTTCACAGGTGGTGACCGTAACCACCACACCAGATGGCCAGCTCAGAACTGGTTCACTGAATAAATCCATATAACATAATCTTGCAGGCTCTGCCTTGTTATTTACTGACTCTACACTCACTATTCATTATCCCTCGCTATTCTGTAATGGTCGCTATTTCCTAGGGCACTCAAATTGAGTCACTCAATTTCATTTGCTCAATTTGCTTCGCCCGTATCACTGGATACCCAACAGACCACTCCCATACACAACAGATGCTTGGTAGCTGTAATTCATGCACAACAGCACTGTACTGTCACTGAATTCTGTTGTTCAAAATGTTTCATTATACACTGTAGAACATGATGTCAGCTTCCTGTTGCATAGCATTTACTACAGCATATGCCTATAGCAGTTCTTCTGATGGAAATTTTGCTTTGTATATAGCAACGTAAATACCAAAATATGAATACAACTAACAAAGAGTGCCTAAAAATTGATAGTCAAGTGTTTTGTAAGTTAAAAGTAAACTGCCAATTAGAGTGTATACCTATACCCTTCAGCAAAGCTTTTGACACTGTTCCACATAGAAGATTGATAAATAAGCTGGGTAGGCTCGGGGTGGGTCAGAAGTTGGTCAACTGGGTGGCAAACTGGTTGACGGATAGAAAACAGAGAGTGGTGGTAAATGGTATACAGTCAGAAGAGATGCAAGTCACAAGTGGGGTACCTCAGGGATCAGTCCTGGGGCCAGTCCTCTTCAACATCTTCATTAGTGACCTTGCAGATGGACTAGAGGGTAAGGCTTGTCTGTTTGCAGATGACACCAAGATCTGCAACAGAGTAGATGATCCAGATGGGGTGGGCAGAATGAGAAGAGATCTGGATAACTAGCAGAATGGTCAGAAGAGTGGCAACTGGGATTTAATGCAAAGAAGTGCAAAATCATGCACATAGGGAAGAGAAACCCTGAAGCCACCTATAGGCTGGGAGGGAGTTGCTAGCAGTCACAAAGGAAGAAAGGGTTTTGGCCATCATCACTGATGACCTAAAATCATCCAAGCAGACCTCTAGAGCAGTAGGTAAGGCTAGGGGTGTTAGGGTGTATTAGTAGGGTATCACAAGTCGTAAGAGGGAGGAATAATCCCTCTGTACAAGACACTGGTTAGGCCCCATCTGGAGTACCGCATGCAGTATTGAGGCCACACCTTCACAAGGACATTAACCAAATTGAGGCAGTCCAGAGAAGGGCAACCAAATGGTGCAGGGACTGCATCAGAAGACATATGAGGACAGATTAACGGAGCTCAATATGTATACCCTTGAGCAAAGGAGGGAGAGAGGTGATATGATCGAGGCATTCAAACACCTTAAGGGCATAAACAAGGTGAAAGAGTCTAACATGTTTAAATATAAGAAAAATAGCAGGACAAGAGGACACAGCATGAGATTAGAGGAGGCCGATTAAGGGGAATATGAGGAAATTCTTTTTCACAGAAAGGGTGGTGGATGCATGGAATGGCTTACCACAAGAAGTGGTGGCTATGAATACAGTGCAGGGCTTCAAACAGGCATGGGATAGGCATAAGGGAGCAATACAAATGACTATGAATAGATAGACCACTGACAGAGCAAAGGCCGATGGCACATTTATAAGGTAGAAAAAGAAATGGGCAGACTGGATGGGCCTTGCGGTCCTTATCTGCTGTCAACTTCTATGTTTCTATTCTGTAACTTAATATTGTATTTTGGCTTGTGATGACCAAACCTGCTAGACCTGAGGTTTGGCAGTTCTTGGCTGAGGGCGTGAGGCTTGGAGAGGAAGTCCACAGTATGAAGCACCAGTTCCAGTACAAGACCACCACTGTATTTTGAATTATTTGTTGGATTTGGGCAAGTAGCTACAATGCCCCAGCTAGCAAGGGTAATTGAAGTGAATAGGATATCAGGGGGTTATGCAGAAAGATATTCTAACAAAATATATTTTACTGTATGCTACAAAAATAGTAATGCTGGCTCACTTACACTGTAGCTTTTCTTTCCTATCCAGATCATATTTGAAGGTGTAGCAGACAGTGGACATCAAGGGGATATTGCAATAGATGACTTTCTCATGTTGCAAGGTCCATGTCCCCCTGAAGGTAAGCACCTCGACTTATTCTTCAAAATATTACTTTCCACAATTGAATTACTGCTCTGTAATGTGGTCTGAATTGACGTTAGTGGTTTTAAAAATTCACAGGTTAAATGCTGCCGGCAAGGGCTGTCTGTAGAAACATAGAAACAGAGAAACATAGAATTTGACGGCAGATAAGGACCGCTTGGCCCACCCAGTCTGCCCATTTCCCTACCTAATGGATAAGCTGCAGATCGTAGTTAACCAGCAGCCTACTTCTTCCTACCCCACCCCTAGAATTGCCTTATGACTGTCCCATGCATGCTTGAATTTCACCACTGTTTTTGACTCCACAACCTCCTCCAGAAGGCTGTTCCATGCATCCACAACCCTCTCTGTGAAAAAATACTTCCTTAAATTACCTCTGAGCCGCCCCCCATCTTCAAATTGTGCCTCTTGTTCTTGCACACCTCTTTTTTTGAAAGATGCTACCTTCTTGGACTTTGTTGATTCCCTTGAGGTACTTGAAAGTTTCTATCATGTCCCCCCTCTCCCTCCTTTCCTCGAGGCTATACATATTAAGCTCCTTAAGTCTCTCTTCATATGTCTTCTGGTGCAGACCTTGCACCATTTTAGTTGCCCTCCTCTGGACAACTTCCATTCTGTCTATGTCTTTGTGGAGATTGGGTCTCCAGAACTGCACGCAGTACTCCAGATGGGGTCTGACCAGCTGTCTGTACAGAGGTATAATAACTTTCTGTTTTCTACTGGTGATGCCTCTCCCTATGCATCCCAGTATCCCCCCAGCCCTCCTTGCTGCCCTCTCACATTGCTTGCCCACCTTTAGGTCATCTGATATGACTACCCATAGGTCCCTTTCCATTTTATTTTTGTTGTTGTTAGTATCTCACCCCCCATTGTGTACTCTTCCCCTGGGTTTTTGTTTCCCAGGTGTGATTGTGCTTTTCCTGTGGTGTGTGCACAGACATAGAGTCACACTGTAATACTTGCATAACACAGTGGAACACAGAAATGATCTCAAAGACATGCATTAAAAAACGCAAATGCACTAACCTGCAGAGGCACTGACTTAAACATGCACACTCTCACATATGCGTAGACATGCTGTTGTATGCAGTCACAGAGACACACACACACACATCAAAAAAGTGCCTTGGACCAGCTTTTGTAAACTCAAAGATTCCAAATGAATGTCAGATTTCAAGAGCACCAGTTCACCTCTTTATAAAATTCTTACCCTAGCCTTAGACATCTCTCTTGCCCTTTTTGATTTTTGAAAAAAGTATACCCATCGTTCAAGTCACTTTATAAAATTATACATCACACCTTGAAACCTCAAGGAAGAATTTCTCCAGCATACCCCAGTCCACCAATCTGTTTGGCAAACATAATGCCACTGTATGGAGTGTTACTATGCTCTAGTTAAAGGAGTATAATAAATTAGAAGACCCATTTTAAAATTTTATATTTTTTTATTTAGGTAATGTGACCAGAGGCTAATCAGAATTTGCTACAACAATCCCGTAAAACCCATATCAGTCGTATGCTTGCATCGGTGGCCAGAAGATCAGAAGGTCATGGGTTTTAGTCCCATACCAGGAACATGGGCAAATACACATTATACAATGGCAAGACAAAATGCATCTTTCTGGTTGGTCACTCTGCCCTAGATACACTGGGCACAATTCTTAAAACTACAAAGTTGACACAAGGTGCCTGCATCACACAGAAGTGACACAAGGGGCACCTTGTGTCAAAACTTGTGGAGCTCAAGATTCAGGAAGGTCCCCTGCACTAAACAAGGACTGTGTGTGCCAGCCCAGCCCTGTGCCAGGTCTGCACCAAGCTTCTGGTTGTGCCAGGGCACTAGGGGGCTTGCAGCAGACGCAAGCTGACATATCCCCAACACTGGGATTCAGGAAACCCTCCCAAAGGGCACACAGTCTGGGACAGTTAGACCAGCCAGGGGCAGGTCTAACAATCTGTGTGCCACCTCCAGAGCCCTCTCTGGGTGGGAAGGGGCATGTGTCACCATCCACTGTCTTGCACACCCCTACAACACTCAGAGTCCTTTGTGGTGCAGAGCCTGTGGCGGCCCCCCCATGGTGGCCTGCATGCAAGTGCCCCCAACACACTAGCATGGCAGTGGCCCTTCTAAAGTCCCTTTGGGGTGCTTGTGCCACCTCTCCCATCACCCATTTGTGTCTCACCAGCTCTCCCTGTGCACTTCCCTGTCCACTATGACCCTAGCAGCCTCCCGGTAGGTCTCTGTCCCTGGACAAAGATGCTGCCCAACCACCCCACAGCTTGTGGCAAACCTCTCACTTGTGCTGTCTTTTTGCCACATGACCACAATTGCTGCAAGATGACAGTTCAGAAATCCCTCCATACTCCCTTTTCAGTTCACAGAATGCCTGACAGCAGAACTATATAAGCCCCCCACCACACACACACAATGTGTTCCTTGCTCCTGGTTCTCCTTCTGTAGTTTTAAATAGCAGAAACTGTTTTTTTTTTTTTTTTTTTACAGCATTGCAGTTTCTGAAAACGAGCAACCACTTCTTGAAATGGACAGCGTGTGGCTGACCGTTTCTGCTACTAATCAGTCATTCGCTCGCTACCTTTTATTATTTTTCTGTCAAGATTTTTTGGGAAAAAAAACTATCCCTGACTGGCTTTCCAGTGAGCAAAAGAGCAGAACTTCAAAAGGACAGCACATGACTGTTCCTTTCAGTTACTGCTTACATTCACAAACAATAAAGTGGGCCTTCGGGTAAGCAAAAAAATGGAAAACACAAGTGCGAAGGACAGAAACAGATAAATGTTTCCTAATAAAAAGCAATACCAACAGGCAGATGGCTGATTAACAAATGGGGAGGGGGACGACATATACCATAACAGATACATAGGAGCAGAGCTGTAGCTGGGGAAGGAGCTGACAGCATATAGTGGCAGCACCACATAGAGGCAAAAACAGAAACTGTGTGTACTTTTTTAGTACATACACCTACACATAGTAAGATTAAGTAAAAAAAATCTGTTTTAAATTTTTTTCAATCTTTTCTGTAACATAAACAAGCCATTGTATAATAACAATAATGAGCCGGCCTGCTGGCACAGCGGCAAGGCGTCCATCTGTGATTCCGACATCCCGGGTTTGGGGATGGACTCAGGAGTCAGAGGGCTGGCCAGGAGGAGAAGGACTGAGCATCCCTGGGACTGCTCTCCTTCTCTGGAGTGGGGGGTGTCCGAGCGCAATGCAGACCTCTGGGTAGGCTTGAGGTACTGCCGTGGCCAGCGCCACACATCGGGGGCAGAACGGGTGCTGATATCATTGCACATCCCCACCCCCCCCAGGGAAAAATAGCTGCAAAAAATGCTGGCTGCTAATGACGGCCCCTGCTTCTGCTGCCACTCTCAGTCAGACCATGGTCCACCAGGGGGGTAACGCTCCTGCAACCCCACCCTGGGAGGCAAGCCAGGGCTAGAGACCTGTGTGTTCTGGAGGGGGCACCTGCCTGGTGGCTCCACCCAGCATGGTAAACATGGGCATGGGGGGGGGCGGCAATTGGAAAGAGGGACCAGAACACCCGTAGTGGGGAAGATGCTGACACTTAAAAAAAGGAAAAAAAAATAATAGCAATAATGCTTTCCAGGAATGTGTGTTGTTGCATAATAACATCACTTCTTAGATGTTGAATGCACACAGCCTCGTGCGTCAACCACCCAAGGCATGATGTTATTACACAATAACACGCACCTTGTCATGCCTTATTGCTTAAATATTGACAGTTTAGTACACCACTAGGTGGTGCTGCACTGTTAAGGTGCCGTCTTTCAGATGAGATGTTAAACCAAAGTCCTTTCTGACCATCTCTAGTGGCTGTTCATGTGGAAATTAAAAATCCTTAGGCACTTATCATAAGAGTAAAGAATTGTTCTCATTGCCTTGGCCAACACACTGTTCTATGAAACAGGTCCATGTAACCACCTGAAAATGTGCCTAGAAATAAGCTGTCATGACTCACAGATCATGCAGCTTTTCTTGTCAAAAAATGACAATCAAGTAAAGCTTGAGTTCCTAGAATATTATAAGGTGGAATCCTATCATGTTTACTTTGTATTTTCTAATGTTATGCATGCACTGGGCCAAATTTCAAAATAAATATTGAATGTGAAACAATTATAAAAAAAAAAGATTATAACAAATGAAGTCTAAGTGAGAAAACATGGAGTATTACAGAAAGCAAAAAGAGTATAACAGATATACTGAATGCTGGAAGTGCACAAGAGCAGTATGGAAAAAAGGCTGACAAATTAGCCTAGCCTAGCCTAGCCTAGGCTGACAAATTAGCCTAATGATGAACATGTTCACTCACTACAGGGCATTCACATATTACTGAGTGTAGGATCCCAGTCGGCCTGATGGAGGTTTAGCATACAGGACATACTGTGTGAGGGATGCTTCTAGTAAAGGATCAGTGGCATCTCCCACTACATGGCTGCCCCCTTGTGGTTGAGGGAGGTGTGGAGCCATCTCAGTAGGCCCTTCTGATTTAACTGCCTGATGGATGATAAGACACTAGCATGCACACTCTTGTTCTAGTGGCTTTTCTAAGACAATTTAGCTCTAACTGCACTTTACCCTACATGATTCAAAACTACATGTTACATTTTTTTCCAAGTTAGCTGTCTAGAAGGCCTGTAGCTGAGGAAGTCAGCCACAGGGTGGCAAGAGTGATACATAGTAAGCTACACAACTTTCATATTATAATTCATGAATCCACACAGAACTTGTTTTAGCATAGTTTCTATTGTAAATAGTAAATGTTACCTAAACACTGCACTCTTTACAGGCAACAAACATGATGAAAGGAGGGAGGGAGGTAAGATGCCTGCCTGGCGCTACAGCTTGGAGGGACAGGAAGCGAATCCTCAGCATTAAGGGAGCAGCTGCACGAGGGAGGGAGCTGGATGTCATTGTCCACCTAGGGACAAATGACCTGGCTAGGAATGGGATCAGAGCAGTGCAAGAGGAGTTTGTAGACTTGGGAAGGGACCTTAGACAAGTAGCACAAAATGGTAATCTTCTTGGAAGTGCTGCCTGTCTATGCATACCTCTCAACCTTTTGTCGCTGAAATAAGGGACATGGACATTTTTGAACACTCAAAGTGAGGGACAATGAGGGACAATGAGGGACACAAACCCTCAGAATGAAGGACACATCCTCAAACATGGAGATACAAGCTCAGAACACTGTGAAAACCATAGTGTTTACTTGTGAAAGTTTATTTTGGATTAAGTATTTTAGAATATTAAGAGTTTCTGCTTTAAAGAGGAACTTCAGTGATGGTCCAAAAAATGATAGCTTGTAGTCGTTATATGCAATACTAGACCTGAAAGGGTGTGTGCATTTGTGATTTTTGGCCAAGGTTTACTCTGCCTTCCATAATTTGGATTTGTTTTTGAGCCCTACTGCACTTGCCATTGATGTTTAGCTGCTGGACTGCTTGCTCCTGGTGACATCATTGTAGGATAGGGGAGTGACTCACACTGTGCAGTACCAAGCAGTTGCAACAATGTTGCAAGGAAAACCTACCAGTACTCAGTGTACATACTGTGTTCCCCCTCCCCCAAGACACCATGTTAGCAATGCATTATGCCAAAATCCAAATGCCTTGTCAGTATGTTTTTCCTTTTTGTGAAATTGTCTCTGCCCTACAATGATGTCAGCAGTACAACCCAAGGTCCACAGAAACACCAGGCTTGCTATAAAAGCCCTGGTACACCCCACAGTTTTTAGCAGCTCAGAATGCAAAAACTAACTGCAGCAGACAGTAATGAAATACAATTCCAGAATCAATGCAAGAAGGGGTAATTTATGCATGAAAGTCAAAAGAACTAGTGAAGGTCCTCTTTAAAGTCTGAATTTACAGCACATTCTCTGTGTGGGCAGCACCTTTTCCATGAGGGAGAGAGCAATATTAAGGGCCAAAATGACGGATGTCCCTCGTAATGAGGGACACTTGAGAGGTATGTGTCTATGGCAAGGGTGATGCTAGGGTACTCCACACCATGGAATTCAATGAATGGTTGAAAAACTGTTGTGGAGCTCAGGGTTTTGGCTTCATTGGGGACTGGGGAGCCACCTGGAGGGATGCAGGCCTATACTGGCGTGATGGTCTGCATCTGTCCGGGGGGGGGGGGGGACCAGGATTCTAGGTGATGGGTTTAAATGGTTTATTGGCAAGTATTTAAACTAGACAAGGGGGAGACACTGAAAAGGAGCAGGGAAATCTCAGCCTTCCCCCACAAAACATGGTAATTGGCAAGGTAAACACCAAGGTAGAGAAGTCATTAAGGAGCAGGACAGAGGTAAATGCAAAAAAAGGCAAAGGCAGTAAGGACAGGGATGGGGCTTAAAGGGGTAAGGCCATCAAACAATGGAGGGTGATGAGTATCAACGCCGTAGTCTGTGTAACAAGCTCCCTGAACTAGTGGCCTTGACGGTAGAGGGATGCCTGGATATCGTGGCAGTCACAGAAACATGGTACACAGAGAACCATGACTGGGATGTCAACATACCAGGATACACAATCTACAGGAGGGACAGGGAAGGTAAAAGAGGAGGAGGAGGAGGAGTAGCTCTCTATGTAAAGGAAGGGATCAAAACAACAGAACTAAAGAGTAAACAGGGAACAGATGAAGCACTCTGGGTCATCCTGGAGACAGGAAATGGCACCACAAATCCTCATGAGGGTTGTATATAGACCCCCATCTCAGGGGGAGGGAATGGACAAGAAAATTGTAGAAGGCATCCTTAGAATGGCAGAAAAAGGGGAGATATTGTTGATGGGGGCCCTGAATATGCCAGATGTTCACTGAAGCACCTTTGCTGCAGGCACATCCAAGAGCAGGGTCATTCTTGATGCCCTACAAGGGGCATGTCTCACACAGCTAATATTGGAACCCACTCAGGAGGGAGCAATCTTAGACCTGGTACTCTCAAATGGGGATGGAGAAAGAATCTCGGATTTAGAAATGGGTAGCCATCTGGGAACAAGCGACCACCAAACAGCGTGGTTCACAATAAACTCAGCCATAGAGTCAAGCCATACAAAAGCAAGAGTATTGGACTTTAGGAGGGCTGACTTTGGGAAAATGAGAGAGTGCCTCAGAAAAGTACTAGCAAACAGGCAAGAAGGAGGAGGTGGAGGAACAATGGTGAGTAATTAAAACAGCCATCATAGAAGCAATAAGCCTTTGTGTGGCGCAAATCAACAAAACACAACAAAGGGAAAAACTGCTATGGTTCTCAAAAGAGGTGGCAGGGAAGGTTAAGGAGAAAAGGATAGCATTCAAGAAATATAAGGAAACACAGAAGGAGCAGGACAGAGAACTTTATCAGTTAAAGCAGAAAGAGGCAGGGAAGGCAGTCAGAATAGCAAAGGCCCAAACTGAGGAAAGGATAGCCAACTCTGTTAAGAAGGGGGATAAGACCTTTTATAGGAACATTAGGGAGTGAAGAAAGACCAAAGGAGGGATACTGAGGCTTAATAAAGGGGAGGGAATGTGGACAGAGTGTGACAGTGAAAAAGCAGGGATACTGAATGAATATTTCTGCTCAGTATTCACAAAGGAAGTGGAGGGGGAGCTACCTAAATCAAACAAGAGAAACACTCTGGATACGGAGGTCGATACCAGTCCATTCACAGAAGAAAGGGTTATGAAAGATCTAGTAAAACTAAAGGTGGACAAAGCAGTGGGGCCTGATGGGATTCACCCAAGAATTCTAAAAGAACTAAGGGTAGAACTAGTGACATCACTGACTACTCTCTTTAACAAATCATGGGAGGATGGGGTGGTACCTGAGGACTGGAGGAGGGTGGATGTGATTCCTCTTCAAAATAGTGGGAGCAGGGCAGAGGCAGAAAACTATAGACCAGTTAGTTTGACCTCATCGGTAGGTAAAATGATGGAATCACTTCTGAAGGAAAGAATTGTTGAGTACATAGAGGCCAGTGGGGCACAGGACCCAAGGCATCATGGATTCACAGTGGGAAGGTCGTGTCAGACAAATCTAATAGATTTCTTTGAGTGGGTGACCAAAGTAGTAGACCAGGGATGGGCTGTGGACATGGCCTACTTAGATTTTAGCAAGGCATTTGATACAGTCCCACACAAAAGATTAATATACAAGTTAGCCAGCCGTGGAGTGGGTCCCAAGGTGGTAGCCTGGATAAAATATTGGCTGGACAACAGGACGCAAAGGGTAGTAGTAAACGGAGTCCACAGTGAAAAAAGGAAGGCTACTAGTGGGGTACCATAGGGTTCAGTACTGGGACAGGTCCTTTTTAATGTCTTTATAAGTGACATTGCAGAGGAACTGGAAGGAAAAGTATTTCTCTTTGCAGACAACACAAAGATCTGCAACAGGGTTGATACACAAGATGGAATGGAAAGGATGATAAGGGACTTGGCAAGGTTGGAGGAATAGTCAAATGTATGGCAGCTTAGATTCAACGCAAAGAAGTGCAAAGTAATGCACCTGGGAAACAAAAACCCAGCGGAAGAGTACACAATGGGGGGTGAGATATTGACAACAACAAAAATGGAAAGAGACCTGAGGGTAATTATATCAGATGACCTAAAGGTGGGCAAGCAATGTGAGAAGGCAGTAAGGAGGGCTGGTGGGATACTGGGATGCATAGGGAGAGGCATCAACAGTAGAAATCAGGAAGTTGTTATCCCTCTGTACAGAGAGTTAGTGAGACCCCATCTGGAGTACTGTGTGTAGTTCTGGAGACCCATCTCCGCAAAGACATAGACAGAGTGGAGGCTGTTCGGAGGAGGGCAACCAAAATGGTGCAAGGTCTGCACCAGAAGACATACGAGGAGAGACTAAATCAGCTTAATATGTATACCCTTGAGGAAAGGAGGGAGAGGGGGGACATGATAGAAACGTTCAAGTATCTCAAGGGAATTAACAAGGTACAAGAGGGTAGTATCTTTCAGAAGAAGAGATGTGCAAGAACAAGAGGGCACAATCTGAAGATTGAGGGGAGACAGCTCAGAGGTAATGTTAGAAAGTATTTTTTTCACAGAGAGAGTTGTGGATGCATGGAACAGCCTTCCTGAGGAGATTGTGGAGTCAGGAACAGTGGGAGAATTCAAGAATGCATGGGACAGGCATAAGGCAATTCTAGTGGGGGGGCAGAAAGGAAGTAAGCTGTTGATTAACCAGAATCTGCAGTGTATCCATCAGGTAGGAAAATGAGCAGACTAGGTGGGCCAAGTGGTCCTTTTCTGCTGTCAAATTCTATGTTCCTATGTAAAGAGCATGATTCTGAAAAAGGTGGTAAATGTGCAACTGACAGACTACCTATCCAATCATAACTTACTGTCAGCTGAACAGCATGGATTTCAAAAAGGCCATAGTACTGGCACAGCCCTTGCTAAAGTCACTACTGAAATAAGGATTGCCATGGATCAGGGCTTGCTGTCTGGGACCATCTCCGAGGACTACTCAAAGGCCTTCAATCTAGTGGACCACTCCCTCCTCTGTGCAAAGCTCTGCTCCCTTGGTGTGACCAGTCCCGCCCTAAATTAGTTTTCAAACTATCTCACTGGCAGGCTGCAGCTTGTCAAATGAAATAGGGCTCTATCAGAACCTGTTCCCATCATGATCGACATCCCCCAGGGCTCCATTCTTGGCCCTGTCCTTTTTTCTCTCTTCATTAATGACTTCCCAGCAGTCCCTACCTATAGTACCACAACCCTATACGCTGACGACCTGGTTCTCCTATGTAGCTCAGGCGATGTCAGCACCATTAGTCACAACCTACAAGTTGATTTCAACAAGCTGCAAAATTGGCTCCAGACAAATAAGCTCCTGCTCAACATAAAGAAAACTCAGCTCATGCTCTTCGGCACCCTGACCAAGCTCAAACAGTGTCCTGCACCACTAAATGTCCTAAATCCTGGTGGTGACCCACTCGGCATTACATGGTCCTTTAAATATCTAGGAGTTACCCTCAACCCCCAGTTAGACCTATCTTTAAACATTCACAATGTGTGCAGGGCAACCAGTGTCAAGCTTGGACTTGCGTACAGGGCTCGTGGGTCCCTTACTGCTGCTGCTTGGCTTGCCCCTGCTAAAGGCTTATTTCTTCCCTCCCTCAGCTATGGGCTAACCTTTACCCTCACAGCAAAAACTAGCCTTGTCAAATGGGATGTGGCATACAATAATATCTGCCTCTTCACCCTTGCCATCCCTTGACTCAAACATTACTGTGAACTATACAATAAATTACACTGCTTGCCTCCAGGTAACTATTGCTCATTCGTCCTGTGTTCCTTCATAGGCAATGTCCTCAATGACACCCCACCCGCCCTGTCTAAACTCCTCCGGCCGGCACCACCTTCATACCAGCTTAGGTCAGCTGTATTGCGCCCCTCCTGTCACAAAAACTCATACACTGTCCGGTGTTCGTGGCTTTGTGGTCTGTACCCCTAGATTCTGGAATGCCCTACCTGCACCCCTCAGGTGTACCTGCTCTGGTCGCACCTAAAGTCG
The DNA here is from genome assembly GCA_016271365.2 of Neoceratodus forsteri. Classification (NCBI taxonomy): domain Eukaryota; kingdom Metazoa; phylum Chordata; order Ceratodontiformes; family Ceratodontidae; genus Neoceratodus; species Neoceratodus forsteri. The sequence goes on along the minus strand of CM057456.1, from coordinate 1,776,877,966 downwards.
GCCTCAGCCTGTAACTGTTACTAGACAGCCTGACATTCTCTGCCACTGGGTTCCACCTTATCCTCAGTCCCCTACCCTTTTTTGAGCTCTACTGGGGTACTCTCCCTCACCTCAGCACTTACCACCCCCTAAATGAAATGACTGCCTTTATATTGTACCTGTACTGAATGTAATCACTGCAATCTTACCATGAAATGTAATCTTTGTTAATCTGCTCTGTTTTACCATGAAACGTTCATTATTGTTTACCTCTCCTCACCATTGATGACTATGCTTATCTGTCCATACCGTAAATGTTTTACTTGTTTTTGCCCTGTTCATCACCTGTATTTCACCTTGTTGTATAGTGCTGTTGAACTGATTGTAAACCTTGCTCTGTAATCTCCCAGTTCATACCTGAAAATAGGCATTTCTTGTCTAGCTGTGCTTACCTGGTAAACAAAAGCTAATAAATAAATAAACAAAAATGTATAATTCTAGGACAAACAGAAAAGAACTAGTGTGCACAACAGGACAGCTGTAGTTCTGCAGCTCTTTAACTTAGATACACTTGATTAAAAGTACATTAATGTAACTAACATGTACTGACTACAGTCAGATTATGAACAGCTACTGTACACTGCAAAACAATAAAGGTCACACTAGAAAATAGTGCTGCTGAAAGCAGGAGGGTTGAAACATTCTGAGTCCAAAATTCTAACCTGTCAGCATTATGAATTACAGAGGCAGCAGTATGCAATGCACAGCCTGTCATGCACACAGAACAAGAAATCTATATTTGCCACATATGTCAAACATATATTGTAAATATACCAACATCTGCACATATCTGGTAAATGTACAGTTTGTTTAATAGTAGGAAAATACACAGTATGCTACATTATGTAAATGCAATAAGGATAATACGTTCTCAGTATAAACACTGTATATTTGTTTTATGTATTACCCATACATAGGAAGTCTGATAGGTGTTTTTGAATCTGATGATGCTCCTGGAGTGGAACAATTCATTACAGTGATCCTGGAGTATATTAAATAATTTATTTCCACTCAGGAACATCATCAGTGGAAATACATTGCCATTGCCATATGTAGAAATTATACATTTTTTATTTGTAGACAGAGTTAGAATCCAAGAAAAATAGTTAAACCTGTCAGTGTTGAAAATAGCTGGTGGATTACAAAACGGCTATACTCCGTAGTTCTGAAGTGAGCCCTTGTAGCTCATAGAACACTGCAATATAGCGAAGGTAATCCCTGTTCTGAAAAAAGGGGTCTCTAATAACACCTCAATATCATCCTATTGCCCTTTGCCCTCCTGGGCAAGCTCCTCAAGAAAATAGTTGTCTCCCAACTTATAGACCGCAAGGGCCACAGTACGTCAATCACCATCATCAAGTTCTCCATTGATGTCAAAACTGCCATGGATAGGGGCCAGCTCAGTGGTGCCATCTTTATAGACCTATCCAAGGCATTCGATCACATTGACCACTCCCTTTTCACTCAGAAGTTAACTGCCCTAGGCTCATCCCCCCATGCCATCTCATGGTTTGCTAACTACCTGACTGAGCGCAGACAGTTCGTCAAGTTTGGCACAGCCTCCTCTCATAAATCGCTCGTCACCCATGGTGTCCTCAGGGATTCATCCTCAGCCCACTGCTTTTTTCCATTCTCATGAATCATCTCCTCACTGTCTCTACCTCCTCCACAATTGCTATGTATGCTGATTATATAACCCTCTACCATAGCGCTAAAAGCACCCAGCACATAAACTCCCAGTTAAATATGGATTTCAAACTCATACAAAAATAGCTTGTGGAAAATGACCTGGTTCTCAATGCCGCTAAATCCCAAGTTATGCTATTTGGCTCCCATAGTCATTGAGGTTCCTGCACTATCCCCCTAGATATTAGATTCAGCAATGGTTTGCCTCTCTCCACAGTCAAGGATTTCAGGTACCTAGGCATCACCCTAGACTCTTGTCTAGATTTTCACCTTCTCATCACAAATCAATGTAAAGCTGCCAGCACTCATATTGGGATGGCCTACTGCCTTAAGCATCTTCTCAACCCCCTGCCCGGTGGACCACTGCCCAGGGCCTACTCCTCCCCTGCCTACAATATGGGTCCCTCCTCATCTCCAATGCCCCCTTGGGATCCTTGCACAAGTGAGATGTCACTTAGAACAACATTTGCCACTTTGCCTCTCACCCCCAAACCTTACCCACCACTGCTCACTCTACAACTACTTAGGGAGACTATCCCCCTCAGCTTCACATTCCTATAATCTAGGATGCTTTATACATAATATAAGCAACTACAGTCCTCCTCTCCTGCCATTTCCATCCTGCACCTTCATAGCACAAGTGCTACATATTCCCTCAGATCTCGTGATCCCACTCAACTTGCCACTCTTAGGTGCACTACTAAAATGGGTGAACAGGCCTTCTCTTCTTTTGCACCTAGGCTTTGGAACTCTCTTCCTTACACAGTTCATGGCTCCACCTCCACCCCATCTTTCAAATCAGCCCTCAAAGTCCATATCTTCCAATCCATGACCTGCAACTGTTTCCAACCCCCATGACACCTCAACTCCCCAATCCAACCCGCTGCCCTCACAACCTATTTCCAACCTATTTCTGAGTCATTATACCCTGAGGATTCTTTGGCTGCTCAGTCACATCACTCTCGTCTTGACAAGTAGGCACTTCTGTCCCCAACCTCATGCACTACATTGTCCTTACTGAGGGCAACACCCTTTCTTAAAGTCCTCAAGAATCCCAGTACAGATGCTGAATAACTGCTTGTGTAATTCAGCTGCCTGTAAATCTCCTGTTCCCACTTGTTCGAATTATGCTACTGTATCTATAAATGACATTGTAAACCTTTAATCCTGCTACTGTGGAAGTGTTTTGTTTTGTACTACTATCGCTATGAACTACAATATACTCTTATGTTGTGCCTTGAAAATCTGTTTGCTCTTTTGAAATGTTATTTACACTATTGAAGCCTTTTGAAACGTGCAGTTATTGCCACAATATACATTCCTGTAAACTGTATCCTGCTGTTGTGTTTGGGCTTTGTGAATTGTATTCTGTTCTGGTGATCATTATCTGTTCTTGTGAAATGTAATCTCCTGGGTCATACCTGAAAATAGGCACACTGTTGTCTAGTGTACTTACCCGCTTACAAATAAATAAATAAATAAAATTTGCTTACAGCATGATAGGGCTGGGGGAGGTCTAGTTAGCTTAAATACAAACAGTGGGCCTTATAGGAGAATGGAAAGGAATTTTGCTTTTATAGTACCTTTCATACAGACTGTATCTCAAAGTGCTTTACAATCCAGGGGAGGGAGAGGGAGAGGAGAGAATGCTGTTTCCATTTTCAGCACATACTGTAGGAAGACTCAAGTAGTACAGAGACAGACAAGTGAGCAATTGAATAAGCATTAATGCATAACAGGGTGTGCTGATAATTGGGATTATAAAATGGGCAAAGAAAATGGCATATTCTGATTGGCTGAAAGGACTTTTGAGCTGTGTCCTTATTTATTTATTGAAATGTTTCACCAGGAAGGCACACTGAACAACAAGTTGCTCATTTCACCTGGGGGGAGGGGGTACATGCCTTATAATGCACCTGGGTGTGCTCTTATAGGAGATAACCCGCACCTCATCTTGTGTTATTACTTGCTTAATGCACACCTTGTGTGCATTGTGAGGCATGAGACTGAGTGCCCTCATAGCACCCAAGGTGTGCGTTAATCCCCATTATCTGCACACTCTGATGTGCGTTACTGCACTTATAACATGGGTTATGTTTAAACAGAAAAAAACATATAGAGAAAGATGTTTTTTGCTGTTTAAACATCTAAAAAGGTACTGTATCCTTCCACCTTACAAAATAGTCCCTAACAAAAAATACATAATGCATTCGATTTACGCACATAGAAATATCACAGATACAGTGCTGACGTGATCTGTGCCATTTCTTGTGCATAATACGCTATGGTGCCCTGCGTAGAACTTTTCATTGCTCCCCCATCCACATTCAGGTCTGACAACACATGAAGTTGGAATGCTAGTTGCCACTACATCCCTGTCTGCCTCTGTGTCATCTGACATTGATTACTACACAGTCCAGAAGACAGACAGTGAAATTCCCCACAGCTTGGCCATTTGTGATGGCCACACCACTGTAGAACACAGGAGCTCACATCAGGACCCCTAACCTCCTTCTCTCTCTTTCTCTCTCACTGTCTCAGTGCTGGAAAATTACCGACAGAGAGAAACACAAAGAAACTGAAGCAATGCTGTGTGGCACATCAGAGCCCTTGCCCCATTTACATGACATGCCACTCAGCCTCTCTGTGGTCTCACAACTTGCAGAACTGCTAAAAGAGAAATGCAGCTTGATGGGCTCCATGGCACATTATCCCAGTTGCTGCACTGCTGACCATTCTGTACAGTGGGGGGAGATTCAGCCTGTCTCTGGTCTTGCAACTTACAGCACTGCCAGCAGAGAAATGCAGCTTACTGGACTCCATGGCCTGGTTGCTGCATTGCCGAACATTCTGTGGAGGAGGGGGAAATTCAGCCTGTTTTTTGTCTCGCAACTTGTGGAACCACCAAAACTTACCAAAATGCTAATAATTAAATAAATAAATAAAACAGAAACTCAGCTTGCCAGGATCCATGGCACATCATCCCAGTTTCTGCATTAACAACTGTTCTGTGGAGTGGGGGGAAAGCCAGCCTGTCTCTGGTCTCACTACTTGTGGCACTACCAGAAGAGAAACGCGGCTTGCCAGGCTCTATGGCACATCATCCTGGTTGCTACATTGCTGACCACTCTGTGGAGCAGGGTGGGGGCTTTAGCCTGTGTGTGGTCTCGCAACTTGCAGAACTGCCAGAAGAGAAATGCAGCTTGCCGGGCTCCATGGCACAGCATCCCGGTTGCTGCATTGCCAAACATTCTGTGGAGTGGGGGGAGCTCTAGACACAGGACAGATGACACAACTTTCATTGAAGTGTCTCACTGACCACAGATAACCAGCACATCTTCATGGTACTCCTCAGTATGCACACCGGCAGCCAAACAGGGACCCATGCTCTTGCCTCCTCTGACTCTGCGAGCAGCCACAGGATGCGCTCTCTCTCTGTCTCTCAATGTGGAACTCAGCATTGGATGGTGGTGTACTGGTCTCTCTCCCTTTCCCACACTTGCTAATGGTGAACCACAGGTGCCATGACATTGGGACCACTGCTGTGCAGAACAGGGGAGATGTGCCACTCCCGAGGCCACACTGTCACACATTCAAAGTGCCATGACAGCTTTTTGCTCCGTTCCACTTCTGCATTCTTGTTCTCTACCAATGAACAGATGGATCAGGACATGTTATACTGCTCTTTCTCTCCCTCTGTGTGCTCCTTGCCATCAGAAACACAGTGGCATGGGAGAGCTGCATGAGGGACCACAGGTTTACTATTGCAATGTCTGTCTCTGTGAATGATTGAAGCATGACACACATCCCACATACAGGCTCAGCATACCCACTGCTCACACACAGATACAACTGACTGACAAACTGATGGACAGAGACCCAGAGATTACATGCACTGGGGGCTTCAGAGCCTCTGCTGGTGAGCGGAGATCTGCAGGGTGGGCGGGTAGCACAAACATACAGCATTTCTCAGCTGTATCCCTGGGTGGCTGGAGATCCGCGGGACTGGTGGGCGGGATGACACAGTCACATCTGGATGGGGAAGGGGACATATGCTGACAACTAGCAGTGATCCACAGGGTGTATGTCTGCCCATACACTACTTGAAATCTGCTTGCACACTTACAGACACTACACACTGACATTGTGAGAATGATTGTTATTGGCTCAGTACCGAACCACAGTAACTGAGATGAGCAACTCCTGGTATGAGGGCTCCCTGCTGCAACTCTAAGTTATCCTCCACTACTGGGGCTCGCTAAGTGAGGATTAAAGATGGCTACCTTGCCAAATTGATTTCTCAGCACAGAACAAGTTCAGGTCTGCCCGCGGATCTCACTCAGAGGCTCATCTCAGCTACTGTGCTGATAATAGACATTGCCACACAGTCAAGTGGTACTGTTCAACCAATCATGTGCTGAATTTTCCCTGCCCGTGTTATATGGAGATACATGATGGTAAGGAGCTTGATATATGTAATATCTCAACGAGTGGCAAGTGAGCTCAGGGATTATCATGAGTGACTCCGCATAGTGAAGCCACAAGTGATTTTTCCCAAGCTCACTTGCCACGAGTTGTGATATTACACATATCAAGCCCCTTACCATCATGTGTCCAATTTATACAATAGGGGCTTTTTAGTTATGTTTGGATTTGTAAACTTATCTTCTAGAGTTTTTGTGGTACCTGTGTTTTCATCTACCTGGTCTTCTTCTGCAGCGTTAGGCTGCTAGAGTAGCTGACGCATACAGAGTACTGATATTTTGTGCTGATGTGTACACAGTATATTTATCTGGATTGTTTTCTCACTGTGTACACCTCAGCTTGCTGATATCACTATGCGGTGAGAATACTAGTATTTACTTAGCTGGTTATCAGAAGACCCTATTGTATAAAGAATGTTAAAGCTTCCTAAAGATTGTAAAATGTAATTCTAGTACTAGGTCTGATATCCCTGGGGAAGGGGAGGCAGATCCTGATTTAGATTTCAAATGCATGTTTTCACATCATAAATATATAACATAGTACAAAGAATATAGATATACCCCATGGTGAACACTGCACTCATATGTATTGAGACATAAGGCAGTAGGATAAGAAAGCAGGGTCAGTGTGAATGAATGTGTACCTGCATTATCACACACATTGCATTAAATTAGTAATGGACTTTTACAAGTTGCCATGTGGGCCAATCACAAAGCAGCTGTATAGTCACACACCCTGCACCAGACCTTTAGTGGACTTTGTAGCAGTAGCAACAAGTTCACTGTTCATGATGGGTTTCACAGTATTAGTCATACTATGTTTATTTATTTATGATGTTAAAAGATATGTTTGTAGGCCGGCCAGGTGGCTCTGAGGATTGAGGTGCTGGAAGCCACACCTCGCACCATGCCAGCGACCTGGTTTTGGGAATGAGCCTGGGTCATCGGGGGTCAGCAGGGGAGGTGAAGGATTGAGCATCCGTAGGACTGCTCTCCTTCTCTGGGGAGGGCTGCCATCAGTGCTCTGGTGGCCCCTGGCAGTGGACAGGGGTGACTACAGAGCATTCGCAGACATGGAGGGGACGTACTGGGGCAGACGCCTGGATCAGAGTGCGTGTGGAAGTGCGCGCACTCGGGACCTTAGGTATCATTGCACACCAAAGACGTAAGGGAGAAAAGCGGAAAATAAGGGCACCAGTCGCGGTGGCATGATGGCCATCTCCAGCGGGACTTGTTCGGCGCCAAGGGTACATGGCAGTACTGGATCCTGACTAGGGGGGTTGAACTAGGGGGAGAGCTCCCCACCACCCCGCTGCGGGGCACAAGCCATGGGGGTAGCTGCGGGACCCGAACATGGAGCTGAGGAGCATCCCAGGAGATGGTGGCCTGAGACCCGAGGAGGATGCCAGAGGTGTGAGGTAGGCAGACTGGTGGCTCTAGGGGTAAAAAGTATAAGAAAAAAAAAAAGATATGTTTGAAATCTGGATTGCGATTTGGCATTCAGTTTGGTTGAGTTCATGGGGTAGGTACACTGGGGTGTGTAGACTTACGGTTAAAAAACCCTAACATAATATTTTCTTACTTTTGCATTTATAATAAGTCCTAATATGTGCATTAATATCCAGTTTTGGCTAGCAGCATACTGTTTTGCTACAACACAGCCACAGTAGTAGATCATAGCATGGTGTGGCACAATTAAAAGAACAAAAGGACTTTTGTTGCCCTTTTGATCCTTTAATTGCTTGCCATATCACCTGTGACTCAAACTGATAATCAGCCCTGCGGCAGTCCATGGCAGAAAACATCATGCCACTGAACTTAAGTGTAGTTCTTTACAATAAATATTCCGTTTTTTTTTTCAGATGGGTAGCCATAGTACCTTACTTGTCTTGGGCTGTATGCAAAGCAAATGCCCTACCTGGCACTTCCTAGAACCTGTATCTTGCTTTGCAAAGCAGCTGCTGTTGCATCATCACACACAGTGGGCTAAAGCTAAAGTGGAATTTGTGAGTGTCACTGCTGGCGTCACTGACTGGTTCTCTCCCAGAACTCACTTTGTACTACGCTATCAGTTTTCTCAACCCTTCAGACACTTGACTGGTCACCTTAGTATGCTACCACCACTCAGCTTAACTCTCACTTAGGGTCCGAATCCCACCAATGCCGCTGCTCACACAGCTCAGTGCCCTTTTCCAAAAGGAAAACAATCCACTCCTTTAGCTACAACTGAGAACATGTTTTAAATACAGTAACTTAGCAGCCTGTCTCTTTAGAAATAGATCATAGATCTGACAGTTTTCCCCAGGTTATCTATACCTTAAAAGACTCTGTCACAGAAAGGAAGAAGTAAATAAAAATTACAATTACAGTAATACTCCACAATATTTACATATGTTACAGGATTATACACACTAAAGACTCTGGGTAATACAGGATACTACAGAAATGAAAATTTCAATATTTGAAAAGATGGAGATCACACAGAAAAACCTGACTAAAAGCTAACTAAGTTTCTAAGCAGAGTAGAATCTTACCCCAACTGAGAGCTCATGAGTTATGTCAAACTCAAACACGTGATGTTATAGGTTCAGTGCCTCAACCAAACTCTGATGTACTTAGGGCGGTATTTTACACTGGTTTTGTAGGACATTATATTTTATTAGATCAATGCTAGTCCTTGTTCTCCTAAAATGTTTTCATGCCTTGTCATGAGACTGCATTAAGTGCCACAAGGCAGATGACACTCATTCCAGATTGCTAACTTTAATTCTCATCATACTTGTAAATGTATAACAGAGTTCACCAAATACAGTACTAAACGTTAAGGGCAGAACCTCTATCTGGTACACAGTTTTTTGGGGGGGAACCATTCAATAAGGGCTGCAGACCTTTAAAAGAGTAACTATTCAAATTAGTAGACTCCTAGATTCAATAACAGTGGGAGTAAGTCAGGGTCTCCTGGCACTCCACACATAAGTCACTGGACAGTGAACACATATCTGAAAACTTTATTTAATCATAGTGTGTGGTCATAATCCAGTCTATTAGTGTGTTATTTCCATTTTTATGTTGGCTTGCATGCACGCACAAGCAGCATCTTGTGGTAGTAACACATTTCAGAGGTGTGTCAGTGTTGTGGCCAATGCAGGGGACACTTTAGTGGGTGCGTCTCTCAGTGGCCAATCAGTGAGCATGCTGCTGATGACAGAAAACTTCAAAGACAGCCAAAAAATTTAAAGAAGTCTGCTGCTGAAATCAGGTGTAGTTTCGTCATTGCAGCAGCAGATGACAAGACTCTGGCCATGAGTATTACGGTGCACAGTAATGTGCATGGCCGGAGTTATGAGCAACATGTTTGCTCAGCATGCCTTTCCTGGTGAAACGTTTCAATAAATAATGTAGCCGCAGAGCGGCTTTCCACAATGTTGACTCCTACCATCCACCACACAGTCTTGCAAAGCTGACATCTGGGTTGCCCAGTCCCCGTGCCGGCATGTATTGCCCCCCTCCATTAAATGTGGCACACTTGGAGCCCACCCCAGTGTGCCAAAACATGGTGGCTCCTGGGACCTGCCACACACTCTCGAAAAGCCAACATCGGGGTGCCTAATCCCCATGTCAACATGTATTCTCCCTCCCCCATTAATGTGGCACACTGGGAGCCCACCCCAGTGTGCCAAAATTATTTTTTATTTTCTTCTGACACTGTGATGACCACTCCTGGTGTCAGATGGGCCCCCCCCCAACCCCCTCTACATGATTTGCTGACATCGGGGTGCCCAATCCCCATTTCAGCATGCCCTCATCCACTATTATGGCACACTGGGAGCCCACCTCACTGTGCCCACATTAATAAAAAAAATTCCCTGTGAAAGAAGAAAACCATCCTTTGCCATTTTTTTTGTACCTGTAAAAAAAAGAAACAGTCCATGGTTATTTTGCTGCCCCCCTCCCCCATCCCAACACTCCCTCTGTGCACCCACCATCCTGCACCGCCCTCACCCCATACTTATCTCCAGAGATCAGGCACTGTCATCTTCTGTGGACCAGGACACATCTGCACTCTGCAAAGCTGAGCTACAAAATGAAGAATCGAAGGTAAGCCATATAATGGAAGTCAATGGGGGGTTCAACTTAGGTTGATATCTCAGCCATTTTTTGGAATTTTGGCTCCAAATTTTCAACATGGGGTTCTTGGGACCCCACCTTGTGAGCACTGGTGCTATCATTTCATTTCTCAGTCCAGAAAGGTGATTTTGCAGTTGTTGCACAGAATCACCTTTGAAGACCGATTAACGAAACAACAGTGCAACTGTTCATGAGGGGAAGTCCCAAAAAGCCTATGCTGCAAATCTGGCAAAAAAATTTCAAACAATGATTATGTTTTGAATGTGCATTGCGCAGTTTCTATGCACGTTCATAACTTTGCCAGTTTTGAATACTTTCACTCCACATTTTCAATATTGCCATTTTTTCACACCTCCTTATGAAAAGTACAGCTGTCATTTTTCACATCTTTCCCAAAATGTGTTTCACACCTGTGGCACAGAATGGGACAGTCACTGTGGGACATCAACTTTTGGGACAGAGTAACACAATCACAGTGTCACTGTTCATGAGGGGACATCCCAAAATGCCCATGTTGAAAATTTGGTGAAAAAATTCCAAAAAATGATTGCGTTACGTGTGTGCATTGCACAGTTTCTATGCACGCTCTTAACTTCACCAATTTTTCATATTTTCACTCCAGATTTTTAACAGTGCCATTGCCATTTTTTCAAACCTCCTCATGAAAAGTACAGATGTAATTTTTCACATCCTGCCCGAAATGTGTTTCTGCACCTGTGGTGCCGAATGGCGCAGTCGCTATGCAAAATCACCTTTTAGGATTGAGTAATGAAATGATAGTGACAAGTTCATGAGATGGGGTCCCAGAAAGCTCATGTTGAAAATTTGGAGTGAAAATACCAACAAACACCTATTCGGCATTGACAAATGTCTGTTATATTTGTTTTTGCACAAAGGGAACATGTTAATATGATAGTAGAGTTTGAGAGGTGCGTCACTGTCAGTCCAATGCAGGTCAAGATACTTCTGCTCAGTATTTACTGAAGAGAAGGTAGGGCAGGGCCCACAGCTCTGCACCATGGACACAGGGGGGAGGGAAGTGTGCACTAGTCCCTTCACAAAAGAAAAGGTCCTACAAGAGCTCAATAAGCTCAGGGTGGACAAGGCAATGGGACCTGATGGCATACATCCCAGGGTACTAAAGGAGCCGAGGGTGGAACTAGCAGAGCCATTATCAGAACTGTTTAGTGAGTCTCTGAGCACAGGAGAGGTCCCAGAAGACTGGAGAAGGGCTCATGTGATCCCGCTTCACAAGAGTGGTAGCAGGGAGGAGGCAGAGAACTACAGACTGGTCAGTCTTACCTCAGTAGTGGGAAAGATTATGGAGACACTCCTTAAGGAAAAGATAGTGCAACACCTGGAATCCATAGGAGCACAGGATCCAAGACAGCATGGGTTTAAAAAGGAAGGTCCTGTCAAACTAATCTCATGGATTTCTTTGACTGGGTAACCAGAGTGGTGGACCAAGTGGAAAAAGTTGATGTTGCCTACCTTGACTTTAGCAAAGCTTTTGATACTGTTCCACATAGAAGATTGATAAATAAGCTGCGGAGGCTCAGGGTGGGTCAGACGTTGGTCAACTGGGTGGCAAACTGATTGACAGGCAGAAAACAGATAGTGGTAGTAAATAGTATACAGTCAGAAGAGATGCAATTCACAAGTGGGGTACCTCAGTGATCAGTCCTGGGGCCAGTCCTCTTCAATATCTTCATCAGTGACATTGCAGATGGACTGGAGGGTAAGGTTTGTCTGTTTGCAGATGACACCAAGATCTGCAACAGAGTAGATAATCCAGATGGTGTGGGCAGAATGAGAAGAGATCTGGATAAACTAGCACAATGGTCGGAAGAGTAGCAACTGGGGTTTAAAGCAAAGAAGTGCAAGATCATGCACATAGGGAAGAGAAACCCTGAAGCCACCTATAGGCTGGGAGGGGAGTTGCTGGCAGTCACAAGGGAAGAAAGAGACTTGGGCGTCATCATCACCGATGACCTTAAATCATCCAAGCAAACCTCTAAAGCAGTAGGTAAGTCTAGAGGGATGTTGGGGTGTATTAGTAGGGGTATCACAAGTTGGAAGAGGGAGGTAATGATCCCTCTTTACAAGACACTGGTTAGGCCCCATCTGGAGTACTGCTTGCAGCACTGGAGGCCACACCTTCACAAGGACATTAACCAAATTGAGGCAGTCCAGAGAAGGGCAACCAAAATGGTGCAGGGACTGCATCAGAAAACAAATGAGGACAGATTAACTGAGCTCAATATGTACACCCTAGAGCAAAGGAGGGAGAGAGGTAATGTGATTGAAACATTAAAACACCTTAAGGGCATTAACAAGGTGAAAGAGTCTAACATGTTTCAATATAAGAGAAACAGCAGGACAAGGGGACACAGTATGAGACTAGAGGGAGGCCGATTATGGGGTAATGCAAGGAAGTTCTTTTTCACAGAAAGGGTGGTGGATGCATGGAACGGCCTACCTCAGGAAGTGGTGGATATGAATACAGTGCAGGGCTTCAAACAGGAATGGGATAGGCATAAGGGAGCAATACAGATGAGTATGACTAGATAGGCCATTGATAGAGCAAAGGCCTATGGCACATTCATAAGGTAGGAAAAGAAACGGACAGACTGGATGGGCATTGTGGTCCTTATCTGACATCAACTTCTATGTTTCTATGTAGGACAGTGTCCAAGGAGCTGGATAGTGACACGCCAATCATCAGCCAGACTGATCATTTATTTATTTATTTGCTTTTGATTATCAGATAAGCACACTAGACAGCCAAGTGCCTATTTTCAGGTGCGACCCAGGAGATTACAAGGTACATTGGGGGAAACATACAGGCAGTGTACATAGTAGGAACATACAAGCAAAAATCAAGGTACAATACAGTAATATCTGGATAAAACATCTGGCGTAAACATACAGGCAGAATAGAAGAACATATGAGATCAGGCATAGACAAACAGTGTTTTGCATCTAGAGTCATCCAAAGTTGCAGGTGGGAGCGCTTATACATGACCAGTAGGGTAGAGATAGAGCTCAAAGCTTAGTATATATCAGACAGCAAAGAGCTCTCCAGTGGGCAAAGTGCATTCAGTGTCAGGATACTTGTCATCACAGTAATCGAGCAGGGTTTTTATACTGAGAGTTGCAGCTACCCCAGTTAGACTGGGGGGGGGGGTGGGGGTCAAAGAGGGGAACAAAGACAGGAGGAGGCCGATTTTAGCAGGCCCCAGAGGGAGGCTTTGAAGCACTAATGGGAGGGGGAGGAGCGAGTGTTAGCAGGAGGTGAGTTCCACAGTCTAGGCGCATAAGTGGCGAAGGCCCTGTCACCGAATTGAGTGCGGGTTTGTGGGACCAGGAGGGTCTGAGAGACACTGGATCTAAGGTTATAGAGGGGGGTTGCTGGCTTGAGGGATGAGGCGAGAGCAGGGGGGGTGGAAGACCTGACAGTGTTGTCGATAAAATTAACTAGGACAAAGGTGCGGTACTTTTCCGGTGGAAGCCACTCCAGTTGAGAGTAAAGCTTTACAACGATGAGTGAGGCGAGGAGCCAAGAGCGCAAAGTGACAAACATTGTGATATGTTATGTCCCATTTTAAAAGGCTGGTTTTAGGAGCATGGGCGGAGAAGACAAGCCCATAGCAGAGCGAGGGTAGTAGGACCCCCCCTTGCTAGGGCGAGTCGGGCTGCAGCAGAGAGACAGCTTATGGCCCTGTAGGCCTGGCCCATCTTGTTATTTGTGGCCTTGCATACGTTGCGAATATGTAGAGACAGATCCAGTTGTGGGTCAAGGGTTACCCCCAGGTACTTGATGATAGCTTCCGCAACATGCAAGAGGGAACCATCATCTCCAGAGATTGCTAGAGGGGAGGGGCAGGATTTTATTTTGGTCAGGGAACCAAAGAGCATGGCCTGGGTCTTTTGAAGGTTAATAGTTAGCTTGTGAGTCTTTAGCCAGGTTTGGATGAGGTTGAAATCGGTGTTTAGCTTGGTGTTAATAACAGAGATGTCATGGGAGCTGGTCAGGATGACAAGGTCATCCGCATATAGGGTGGGGAGCCCATGGACTAGGGCTGAGGGAAGCTCATTTATGAAGATGGAGAATAGAAGGGGCCCAAGGACAGACCCCTGGGGGACTCCACAGTCCACTTGAGAGGGATCAGAGAGGGCCTTGTAGTAGTTGGTGTATTGCTGCCTGTCAGTGAGATAGTTCGTGAACCCGATGAGAGCGGGGGGGGAGAGAGGCCAAGGGACCGAAGGGTGGAGCATAGGAGTGAATGGTCGACCCGGTCGAAAGCTTTGGAGAGATCCATGAATATGGCTCCGGACAGTTTGCCATGATCAGTAGCAGATCGGATTTCAGAGGTGACCACAGCTAGGGCAGTGGAAGTGCTGTGCCCTTTTCTGAAGCCATGTTGGGCTGGGGATAACAGGTCATAGCTCTGCAGGTAGTGAGTGAGCTGTGAGGCAACAGCCTTTTCAGGTAGCTTACTGATTGCAGACAGGATTACTATGGGCCGGTAGTTCTTCATGTTTTCCGGGTCACCATGTTTGAAGACTGGAACAACTTTAGCAACTTTCCATATGATACTCCTCTGGGCTGCTGGGCAGAAACTGCATGAAGTGCATAGAAACAAGCCACTCCAATCATAGGGTGTCTCTTTCCTTTGATCTGCATAATGCTGCTGAGCAAGCAGAGGTGATCAATGTCATGATCAACGTGCTGCAGTCCTCCTCCAATGTAAAATCAATCCCTACCAGAGTCTGTCAAGTATCCCTCCCACCTCCCATTGCTTCCCACTTCCTTCTTAATTTTCTGACACCGGGATATCCAGTTCCTGATGATAGCTAGTATACCCCATGCAGGCCATTTTCACTATGGGAGCTCACCCCCAGTGCTGCCAAACATAACACCAACACTGGGGTGCCTAATCCCTAATGTCTGTACCGCAAATAAAGAAAACCATCCCTCATAGCCTTTTTTTACATTTTTTTAAACCCCTGTAATCCCACCCTTTGCTAAGTATCCCTCCCACCTCCCTGTTGCTTTCCATATCACAGAGGTTAAACGGACACTGGGGTACTCTTTCCCCAGTGTCAGTGCCTGAAATAAAGGAAACCGTTCCTTGTAGTCTTTTTTTAACTTTTATACACCCTATAAAAAAGAAAACAGTCCATCAACGTCTGTTGCCGCCGCTATCCCCTGCTGCCATGACCCTCCATGTACCTGACCTCTCCACTCAGCACCCTCCAGCCCACACCCTCCCCCTTACCTACCATCTAGGGGTATAATGCTATAATCCTGTCTAGACACGAGACACATATTCACTGTTCAGTGCCAGACTGGGAATTGAGGAAATCAAGTATGTGGTTCCATGTATTGTTTAATGCATTTTGAACTTGAGCTCATAACTTGGTCATTTTTCAATATTTTTCCCCCAAATTTTTAACATGGCCCTTTTGGGACCCCACGTCATGAACAAGGGTAGTGATATCCTTTAAATCCATCCCAAAAGGTGATTTTTTTGCAATCAGTCCGTGAAATTGATTTTGCTTTATTGTAATTGTTACTCTCTTTACTTTTATTTTTATTTTTGTCTTTGTTACATATTTTTTATGTCCATAATGTAACCTCCAGCCTGTTTTGTATTCATATGTTTGAATTTTGTGAACTCATATATTGTAACCTGTTATCTTAATGTTTTGTTTTGTACCCTCCTGGGTCATGGCTAGTGCACCCAATTGGTCATAAAAGACTAAATAAAATAAATAAATAAAAATTACCTTTTGGGCAGGATTTGAACATTTTCACCTACTGGAATCATGATGTGGGTCATAGAGAAACCATTTTGAACATTTGGAGTCAAAATACAAAAAAAAAAAAGTTATAAAAGTGTACTGAAAATTTTCAATGCTCACTCATAACTTCGGTTACTTTCAATATTTTGACCCCTGAATTTTAACATAACCATTTTTCCACACCACCTCATGAATGGGACAGGTATTGTTTTTAAAATCCTGGCCAAAATGTGTTTCCACATTCATGGCACAAAATCACATTTTGGCCATTCTTTTATACAACACCTATCATATTCAGAAGGAGGGGGTCATAAATAGACTATGTTGAAAATTTGTGTCAAAATGTGAAAAAAACAACTAAGTTATGAAGAAACATTGGATTGTTCCAATGTTTACTCATGGCTTTATTTTTACAGATTTTGGTCCTGAATGCTTAATATATCCTTTGTGTTACCACCTCCTGAACATGACAGGAGTCATTTTTCAAATAACCTCTGAAACATGTTTTTGCAGTCACGCTGCAAAATCACTTTTTGGATAGGATTTAAAAAATGTCACCTGTCTTGATCATACCGTCAGGACATGAAAAGGCTTGGACATTTGGGGTCAAAATGTGGGAGACCACTAAAATTAACTATTGCCTGTCAGCTAGTTTATGCTGGGCAAATACAATCCAAAAAATGTGTAAAAGCAGGACATCGATGAAAATGAGATAATGCATCTCATCTGGTCTATCCTGAGTAAATAATTTAGTAAAATGTGTAAAAGCAGGACCCCACCTACAGCAGAGCTCCACTGAACTGTGCATCTATGCTGCTCTATCCTGGGAAAAATGCATTATAAAAGCTGGATCCCCATTGAAAATGTGACTTGCCTTTCAGCTGGGCTATCCTAAGTAAATGCATTATAAAAATGGATAAAAACAGGGCCCTGTTGAAAATGAGATATTGCATCTTGGCCATGCTATCCTGGGTAAATACAGAGTAAAAACTGGGAAAAGCAGGATCCCACTGAAAACAAGATAATATCTTAGCTGTGCTGGTCTGGGCAAATACAGTACAAAGATGTGTTAAAGCAGGACCCCATTGAAAATGAGATATTGCATCTCAGCTTGGTTATTCTGGGTAAATATATTGCAGAACTCTGTTGAAACAGGACCATACAACAGAACCCCACTGAAAAGGAAATGTTGCATCTAAAATAATCTGTCCTAGAAAAAATACATTATAAAAGCAGGACCATACTAAAAATGAGACATTACATCTCATCTCAACTTTCCTGGGTAAATGCAGTATAAAACTGTGTAAAATCATGACGCTGTTGCAAATGATATATTACATCTCATCTGGCCTATCTTGAGTAAATATATAGTAAAAATGTGTACAAACAAGACCCAGTACAACAGCAGTGCAAGCAGCAAACATTCGGCATTAGCAAATGAGTGTTATAATTTATTCTAGAACATATCTGAATGATTTATGTTAGACTCAGTTCAGCCACTATGGGCTGGATTTTTAAAGCCCTGAGATGGATGCAAGGTGCTTGCGTCAGACATGCCTGATGCAACTGGCATCTTGCGTCCAAAGATATGGCAGTCCTGATTCAGAAACATGGTCTGCATCTGAATCTGGAGCCACTGCATCCATGTGGTACTGTACCCCCCGTGACAAAACTGTGGGTGTGCTACATCACAAGGGGGCTTGTGCCACGGCGGGCTGCAACATCCCCTTTTCTGGGATTCAGGAAGCCCTGCCATGGCAGCAGTATGGGGCTCCACATAGATCTGCAATGAACAAGATGTCATTGGACTTGTTTTCAGGGGGCCCTGACACTTGTGTATGGGGTGGCATGGGCACAGGGTGCCATAGTGGCAGTTAGGAAGGGGGTGGGCAGGCATATTAATGATGTTGCAACCAGTGGGGGTGCCAATTATTGAGCAACACTGTCAGTGACAAGGAACAGTGATGTGGGATACAGGGACACACAGTGCCATGGCCCCATGTGGGCTGCTGCCAGGGCTGTGCCCACGTGGGGCGATGGCACTGTGTGTTTTACTGTGTGTCTCTGAACCCCCCATCACCGTTCCTTGTCAGTGACAGTATTGCTTAATAATCAGCACCCTCACTTGGTGCACCATCACTAATATGCCTGTTCACCCCCTCCCCAGCCACCACTATGGCACCCAATGCCCATGCCACACCCTGTACCCTGCATGCCTTGCATATGTTTGCTCCACCCCCAACCATCCCAGCATCTCTACTGATGTGCCAAATGGGGGGAGGGGAACTGGATCCCTGCGGCATTTCCCGCACATGTGCCAATTGTTTTGGCCCATGCCTGCGAGTCCGGCAACTCCCGGATTTGTGGTGCAGGAACCCAGTTCTTCCTGAATAGGGCACAGGGTCCCTGACACAGCCAGGGTGCACTGCAGCCTTAGATCACCACAAATTGTCAGTGCTCTAGGGGCTCTTTGAAAATCTGGCTTTATGTCTTTAAATGTGATGTTGCTCTTACCTGTCCACTTGCTATTCGTGTACCCAAGCAACATTATTATTTTTTCCTCTTTACTTAAGAAAAAAAGTCAGAAACCATTAACATCCTCTCATCTTCTAGACCTGAGAGAATATAATATGTTCTCTCTGTTAAGGATTTATCTTTGCCTATAACAATATCACAGGTAAGAAATGTGCCATGGCCCCAGAGTTAGGGTTACAAATGCTGTTTTATGTTAAACACCTATTTTGCAACTTAATGATGCTTATGTCTCTGGGTGGGATAGCCTGAAATTTGGCATGTGCATTCTAGGTCAAGGATCTCTGAATACTGAAAATTTTGTAACAATCTGTCAAGTCATTTAAACATTCTAGAAAACTGCAAATACATAAATACATTATATGAAAATTGACTTTTTTGTGCTTGACTGTAGTTCAAAAACCTACTGTATGACAGGTGAAATCTGAAACTTGCAGGTTTGTTACAGTTTGACACAAGGAGGCATCTTTGATAGGTGTTTTCACTGAAAAATGTGTAGTTTTTAAATAATTAAAAAAGAAAATCCTATTTTTTGCAGATGAGCTGTGGCACACAGATGGTCTTTTCACCAGCCACATAGTACTGGTAGTGATGGTTACAAAATACCCATAAATGTGCTGTATAATAAGATGTTTCGTGAATTATTCAAAGCAGAACAGCAATGAAACTGAGCAAAACATATGAGCCTACCTTTTTTCACTATAAAAGATTCCAAGAATCTTCTAGTTTTATTTGGTGGTAAAATATTTTAGTTCCACCAAAATTTGATAACTTTTTAATTGTTCTAATTTAGTTGTTTCTCAAGAAAAAAAAAAGATGTTCACCACATTTGGCTTTGACACAGCATTACAGACCTGGCAGGAGTTAGGACCAAGGAAAAAAATTCATGGTACACAGCTTAGGAGGTACTTTGAAAAGTAAAATTGAATGGTATGTTAATATATTTATTAATTTGTTCCATTTATTTATTAATTACTGCTGAAATCAGCTTTAAAAAAAAACGTCATTGCACTGCTGCTTTAAACTATCAAAGTAAAAATAATAAATGATGGCTTCTTATGTGGTTTCCTCAGAACAATGTAAAGCAATTTGTGGCAACAAAAAACTTGTTAATACAGTTACCTTAAACACTGTATTTAAAACAACACCATTAAGTCAGGTAAAAAATCTGATCATACCATTTCTACCTGTAGGAGATTCCAAGCATCTTTTATTTGTTTGTAAAATGTTTCAGTTGTACCAGAATTTAAATATTTTTAAAATGTTTAAATTTGTTGTTTTTAGATTGCTGCTTCCTCTGGCTTAGAGGTAGCATTATAACAATGATTATATTTTGAGTTGTTATGAAGATAGTAACAGAATACAGTATATATTGCGCAGCATAGGAAGAACCTAGAAAAGCAGATTTAGCAAATATTTTTATTAACTGTAGGTGGAAATTAGTTTATAGGAAAATCATTTTTCATGGCAGTGCAACTTTAATTTTAATATGATCATGTCCATTGCCCTTGTCATATTTCAAAAGGTTTTTGTGATTTTGAGACTGATCTATGTGGCTGGGTGAATACCCGTACTGGTGATAGTTTGGATTGGATCTGGAACTCAGGCTCTACTCCCAGTACCTCATATGGTCCTTCTGTGGATCACACCACCAATTCAGCATTAGGTAAGTCAAAATACCATATTCAGCTGAGCCATACATTACATGCTACACCTGTTCTATATGATCAGCATTTCAGTGATTTTATTTATAACAACATTTCTATTTAATTATTTTGAAAATTTAAGAATAGTGTTACATTTGCAACTTTTGGCTTTCCTTGTAGCTTCATCTGGGCTGATCCTATTGATGTGCTTCTATAGCAAGGCTTACACTGTAATTATTATTCAAGTCACATTAGGTATATTTGTTGGCTTTAGGTTGTGTCCATAGCTTTGGTAAGTCTCCTTCTCTAGTATTCCTTTCTCATTTTCAGCTTTTGCTACGGTTTACTTCCATTTCTGTTTGGTTATCTTTCATTGCTTCTTTCTCTGTGCTATAAACTTCTAAGCTGTCTTGGCAATTTGCTATTTTATCAATCCTCTGCACATGAATACACTCCTATACCATCATATACCAATTATCATATCTAGGCAGCTACAGTATAGTTTGCCTTACACTACTATGCCAATAAGACGCCAGTTAGCTGGTAATAAGCATAATAATTTGAGTTTGTAAGTTGTTTTGTTTTATGGATTTAATTTGTATTCATTTGAGGAGATGACACTAAGTTGCCGATAAGGACAAGCTCATGCCAAATTTGCATTGCGTGAACAGGCCAAAATCCTGCATTTCAGACACTGGCGAAGCTTGTCAAAAGGAATTTGGTTTCCATTTGCCACATTGGTACTTTGCTATTATGACACAGCACATTTTACAAGGAGCTCAAATGGAGCATATCCAAGTTGCTGACAAGCTACATGACCTGCAGCAGCCAATAACCAATGCTAGAGATTGCAAGCTGCTTGCACTGTGCACGTCTCAGCTCTCTTTGATGGGGGGAAGAAGAGATCACTGAAAAGAGCTCCTTTGTTTGTAAAAATGAATGACATTGGATCATAAAACTTTAGAAATTATTAAAGAATTATGCATTTTCAGTCCAGTTTACTGATTCACCACAAATAACTGTAGTTTCAGACACAGATGCTAGTGAAATCTTGCTGCAGAGGAGAGGAGTGTGGGTTATCCTGCTTTGTCAGCTGCAGACTTTGCAACAGAAGCAGGGCTGTGTGAAATTTAGCAGACAGGGAAATCTGCAGGGAGAGAAATTTTTGAAAGATTTGTTTGACATACACTGAATTTCTTTTTACTGAGTGCTGGTTGTGTAGCGGGCATAAAAACACATCTTTATTTTGAATTTTATCATTTTCTTTTTTGCTTCCCCAGCAGCAGGAGCATGGCAGAGTGAATTTAGCAGACTGGGAAGTGTACGGGGGGTTGAAGGATCTGAAAAATATTATTTTACTGAGTACTGGTGGTATTGGCTCTGAACAGAAATCCACCATTCTTTGTCAAAACAAATAAGGTATACTGCTACAGTGAGACACTAGAACCATGATTTTAGAAGCCCCCTGCGCAAGTCACAACTTGTGGCATAACAGGGGACTGTAGCTGGGCCTTGAGTCGGCAATCACAAATTGTGCTGTTTTAAGTTGGCAGTCTGTGGCAAAATTTCTGGAATAGTCACAACTTGCAGCCAGTGCCAGAAATAGTGGCACAGTGGAAGGGCTTGGCACAAGCCCGGGACAGCAAAGGCACACACGGGCACAGGGGGCAGCCCAGGTTCCCCAAGGAGCAACACGCAGGGAAATGCAGGGACTCTGGGGGTGATGGGGCAGAGCCCTACAGCCAGCCATAGTGCGGTGTGCCAAATGCAGACATAACATGCCAGTATTGCACACACCTCCCTGGTAGTGTGCTCCCCTTATCACTGATCTTCCCCAAGACAAATACAGCAGTACCCTGGTAGTGTGCTCCTCCTGCGATCCCCAATCACCCCCTACACTATTGCATGAGTTCCCTCTGTGGTATCTGCCCCCCCAATCCCCGATCACCCAGAGGAAGGAACTAACAACAAACCCGGACATTTTCCAGTGTAGTGGTTCCACCCTCCCTCCCATCAGGTATTGCTAAACCACTCTGCTTCACCCCCGTTCCCAGTCCTGATCCTGCCACTGGCACTCCCTCCACTCATCACCACTGCTGACTGCAGAATGCACTATCAAGGAGCATGTGCAGTACACATGCTTCTGGATAACACATTATGTGACAAGTCATGAGCAGAGGGAGTGCTGTGGACCAGAATGGGAAACGCAGGAGGGCAGTGGAGTGGTTTAGCAATGCCTGATGGGGAGGGTGAGAACCTCTACACCACCAGGTAGAATGACTGGGTTTGTTGGTGTTTTAGTTCCAGGTGATCAGGGTAGGATTGGGGATCAAGGACAGGGGGGGACATGATATGATGGGGGAAGTCTTGCAATAGTGTAGGGGGAGATCGGGGATCATAGAGTGTCCACTATACCAACAGGGCTGATACATAGGTGTTGGGAACTGGTGGGGCTAAACTATTGGAGAATGTCTTGTGGTGAGAACTGCAGGCTTGCCACTGATAGACAACTGTGCCCTGACACCCTCCATGGCTTCTCTCCTGCCCCTAGTGTATCCATGGTCCACTGCCCTCATGAGTTCCAGTGGCACAATCAATTAGACCACCTCCTAACTGGTCTAAGTGGTGCCCCCAGCTGCTTCCACAATGGAACTTTGAAAAGCCCAAATAAGGGGATGTGGCAGCCCTGCCATGGTGCAAGTACAGCTGTGTCTGGAACGAATGCAGGCTGCCTTTGAAAATTACATTTGATGCAAGTTGTGACGCAAATCACAACTTGTGTCAAACACTTTTAACGCAACTCCCTTGAGTCATTCTAACTGGACTGAAACTCAGGCCCTAGATCTCTCAGTGAGAGTGAGGTCGAGGGTGTGTCAGTGGGTGATGGATGTATGTAGGCATCTGCTTTAATGTTATGTAGGTGAGGGAGATGGTGTTGCCACTGTATAGGTCACTGGTGAGACCCCACCTGGAGTACTGTGTCCAGTTCTGGAGATCACCTCTCAGGAAGGACATGAACAGAGTGAAAGCTGTCCAGAGAAGGGCAACTAAAACGCTGCAGGATTTGCAGCAGAAATCCTACAGGAGAGGCTGATGGACTTCAATATGTACACCCTGGATGACAGGAGGGAGAGGCGGAGACATGGTAGAGACCTATAAATACTTAATGGAGGGTAAATAAGTACAGGAAGCAGGGACCTATATATATATACTTAATGGGGGTAAATAAGGTACAGTAGGGCAGTATCTTTCAGAGGCAAAGATGCATGAGAATAAGGGGGAATGCAATGAAGCTGGAAGGGAAAAACTTCAAGAGGGATGTGAGGAAGTACTTCTTCACTGAAAGAGTGGTGGATGCCTGGAACAGTACTCCAGCGAAGATGATGGTGATAGTGAAAACAGTGGTGAAATCCAAGAATGCATGGGATAGGCATACGGGAATCTTAGTGGAAAGTAAGGTTGGGGGGTGTCAGAGATCAAGAGGGGTCTGCAGTGATGGTATACATAGGGGGAAAATGGGTAGACTGGGTGGGCAAAGCGATCCTTATCTGCCTTCAGTTTCTATGTTTGTATGTAAAAACCACAAGGAAAACAACTGGAAGAGAAAGGTATGCAGGGAGTCAGAATGGTGCAGGAAAAGATTTCCCATTGCTAATTCCACCAAGTACCAGTTCTGCAAGTGATGCTGATGGAGAAGGATTTGGAACATAAACCGGTAGTCATACTGAAATGACTACACCTCAGAGGAGTTCAGGTTTTCTAGTTTAGTTTATTGGGTAAATGTAATTGAACAAAGCTTATTTACAGTGATGCCTCTACATACTATCATTCTGCACATATATCACTATAACATTACATTGGTACTATCACAAAATCGTGAAACACACTTAAATCATGAGACATGTCATAAACAGACAGTTTCTTAAATACATCAGTTATCTTATATACCAACTTAAGTCTTGGTTTGTACAACATATAATTACCCATCATATAGCACTGAGAATTAATTTTATGTTATTCCCATATAGTTCTCACTACTTTTATCGCAATACTGTGGAAGAAAGTAAAACCATGATTTTATTTGTTTTGGGGTAGAAAGTTACATTCCTCAGAATCTGAAATTCGCCAGTAAGGAGTTCCACACATGAGGGATTGACTATCTAAGGAAATGCACAGCTCTGGCGGTACTTGTCCTAGGAGTTACCATTTCTAAGAGATGAGCCTTTTTTAGAGACTTGCTTCTGTCTCTAAGGACAAACTGCTCAAATAAATAATCTGCGACATCACCCTTCTTTGAAAGAGTATAGAATTTTGTGCAGCTTATGCCCATCAGTCAGGGAGGTCCAACCCAATTTGTTGTAAAGGTTGCATCGATGAATACTGTAGGAGTTATTTAAAATCAATTGCACCAACCTATTGTACAGTATGTCAAGCTTAGTTAGCTTCTCCTTCATACAGTAATCATAAGCGAGGTCTGCATAGCCAATAGATACATAGATACATAGATACTGTTGGCAGATAAGGACCACTAGGCCCATCCAATCTGCCCATTTGAGCTACCTAACGAAGCGTCCAGTAACCATATCTGGTCATGGCTTAAGCTTTTTTCTTTCTGTCTCTGTTATTCCTTTGTTTCTGTCCCATGCATGCTTGAAGCCTGCCATTGTATGAGCTGCCACCTCCTCCTGGGGCAGGCTAATCCACCACCCTTTCCATAAAAAATAACTTCCTGACATTTCCTCTTATGTGGCCACCCCTCAGTCTCATGTCGTGTCCTCTTTTCCTGGCACTACTGTTAATCTGAAATATGTTATCCCTTTCCACCTTGTTACTTGAATGTTTCTATCATGTCACCTCTCTCTCTCTCTCTATCTCCTTTGTTCCAGAGTGTACAAATTGAAGTCCCTCACTCTGTCCTCGTAAGGCTTGTGATATAATCCCTTCACCATTTTGGTCGGCCTCCTCTGCACTGTCTCTATTTCATCAATGTCCTTTCAAAGGTGTGGTCTCCAGAACTGTACACAATATTCAAGGTGAGGTCTTACCAGGGTCTTGTACAGTGGAACTATTACCTCCCTCCTTCGGTTTGTGATTCCCCTTCCAATACCCCCTTTGAAGGCATTGAGCCGACGCGCAGGGGTCTTGGAAATTTTCATGGATTAATAGCACTTGCATTCAAATATTCTATGTTCCTGAGTGCTCACTTCTTCTGTTCTGTACATCCCAACATCCCACTGGCCTTTTCCACCACCTTTGCACTCTGCCTAGCGGCCTTCAAGTCATCTGTGATTATGACCCCCAAGTCCATCTCCTCCTTGGTTACTGCCAGTAGCTCCTTCCAACCTGTAGCTCACCCCAGAGTTCCTGCTCTTCACATGCATGATTTTGTACTTCTTTGTGTTAATCCTTAGCTGCCATGCCCTGACCAACTCTCCAGCAGTTCCAGGTCTTTTCTCATCCTTTCCATCCCCTTCAGAGTATCCACCCTGTTGCAGATCTTGATGTCATCTGCAAACAGGCACCTTTCCCTCCAGCCCATCTGCAATGTCACTGATGAAGACATTGAAGAGGACTGGCCCCAGAACTGACCCCCGAGGTACCCCACTGGCCACCTCCCTTTCGTTTGATTGGGTTCCATTCACCACTACCCTCTGTTTTCTGTCCCTTAACCAGTTTTCAATCCAGTTCACCACCTTGCGTCCCAACCCCAGGCTGCCTAGCTTGTTGACTAGTTTCCTATGTGGGACTGTATCAAAGGCTTTGCTGAAATCGAGGTAGGCAATATGTACTGCCCCTCCCCTGTCTATTGCCTTTGTGACCCAGTCAAATAAATCTATCAGATTAGTTTGACAGGATCGTTCTGCAGAGAACCCATGTTGCCTGGAATCATCCAGTCCTTTAGCTTCCAGGTGTTCCACTATTCTTTCCTTAAAGCAGCAGTACTAGTTAACAATAATTTAAATAACTTGGCATTTAGAACAAACCAGAACATCAATATAGCTGATTTTCTTTTTGCTTTATTTCATTCTCAAGGCATGAAAAAGGATTTTAAAGTTCTTAAAAGTTGGTGGTCTTTTGCCATGTCAACAATCATGGATGTAAGAAAATCAGGGTGATGATGTGCTGCTAGCTATTAGAAACATGTGCTGGCAATACCCTGACATATTTACATTATAAATACAATGAGTGTATGCTTTTAGTGTATGCTCTCGGGGGGGAAGATTTTTGAAAGTTACTGGTGGCTGCCATCTTTATTGTAGAGCCATAACAAATACATAAGTTTAAACATGGCCTTAAAAATAGCTGATTGACTTTAAAATACCCCAGTGAAGAATCTAAGATTATCAGGAATATATTACTGCTAAAACAAGATAGGGTGACATTTTTTGCTGGATAACTAGTACTGCTTCTTTAAGGAGTGCCTCCATTATCTTTCCGACGGCAGAAGTTAGACTAACTGGCCTGTAGTTCCCTGCTTCTTCTTTATTACTGCTCTTGTAATTGGGAATATCTGGGTTTGTACTATTTTCAGTCTGATCTCATAGTCAAAGTATCCTCCGTGATGACACAATACTCCTAAACATTTACAGTTTTGTTATGTTTTATTTTTTTATTTTATTTTTTTTATTTTATTGAAATCTAGGATTACAAATATCTTTGAGCAGGAACTGCTCGTTTACAAAGGTTTCACGTCGAAGGAATGGGGAGTATACATACTTACAAAGGTCAACATAATAATACATAGTTACACAATAACAAGAAGCAAGACACTGAGGCTTAGGAAATTCCAATAATTCAAAATGTGCCAAATGTTAGGTAGCATGACATAACCAGCCAAGGGCAATCTTAGAAATAAGCACTGCAGGTGAGAGGGAAGGGGGTATGCAGGCAGGAAGGCCATTGTCGGAGGGTAGAGGTTGAGGGTAAGAGCTCTAAAGGGAAGGGAGAGGAGAGATAGAAGTCAGAAAATGCCCCGAGGGAGGAAAGGGAGAGGGGGCAAGGGGGTAGGCAGGTAGAAGGAGGCAAGGCGGGGAGAGATAGCTTTCAAGACTGAAGTGGAGGGCAGTGAACGGTGGGCCCCCGATTAGGTGAGGCAGTCACAACTACTAGTTGAAATTAGATGAAGTCGGAGTTGTCTCTTAAAAGGGCCAAGAGCAGCAGCAGTAAGAGTTTCTTTGTTGAGAGTATTGTATCACTGTGGTGCACTGTGGGCAAAGGTCCTCTGGCCCATGGTAGTCCGGCATCTGGGGACAAGGAAGGTTAGTTGTTGTGAACTTCTAGTACTCTGGGTGCTGTGGTGATCAATAAGTAGCTTTTCAATGCCTGGGGGCATGACCCCGAGGAGGACTTTTTTGGCTAAGAGGCAGGTTTGATATTGTATCCGGCTGATGAGAGGTAGTCATCCTGCCCGAGTGTACAGGTCACAAGTGTGTAAGTCGATCAGCCCCAGTTAGCAGCCTGCATGCTTTGTTGAGTGCAATCTGTACTCCCATGGAGGGCAGAGGCGGAGGCAGAGCCATAAATTGCCAGTCTGTAATCGATGATGGAGGTGACAGAGCTGTTGATAGCCAACCGGAAAGTGTCAGGAGTCATGCAGTGTTTGTGCCTGTAGAGCAGGCCTATACGGATATTGGTGGCTTTGGCGACAGAATCTATGTGCCGATGGTAGGACAGTGAGCTGTCCAATGTGACACCTAGGTATTTAAAATCAGGAACCTGGTCAAGTAAGATCCCTGTTTGGTTTAGGATGGTGAGGTCACAGGATTTGTACTTGCTCCTAGCGTTGTAGAAGGTCATAACCTTTGTTTTGCTGTAGTTCATGACCAGTTTGTGTGACTTGAACCATTCTTCGATGCGTATGTGTAAATTTTCTGACCTCGAAGGGTCCATCCAGAAACCCAGATATCTGGATCCTCCTACTGTCTCTATTTTGATATCCTCCTTAGAAAAAGTAGCCAAATGATTTTTGATTGGATCATTGAATTTGTGTGGTGTCCTAAAAGCATCACATTTGTTTTGTATTCATTTAATTAATTTTAAGGAGGAATGTTTAAAAAAGACTGAAGGCCTTCAAAGGCCAGTTGCCGCCAGGACTGCACTGCTTCCACAAGCATCGGAGGGGTAGACTACCGTATCATCAGCATACAGATGGTAGTCTACCCCTCTGATGCTTCCCTCTATTCCCCTCAAATACAGCGTAAGAAGGAGGGGGCCTAGGACAGACTCTTGTGTGACCCCCTTATTATTAGTAACTCATCTGTCTCCCAGGTACCATAGTTCTCTGGGTTCTACCTGTAACATAGCTCCTGAACCAGGTTATGGCCTCAGCACTCAGTCAAGCTTCACCTGGTGTTGTCAGTATAACCATGTGACCCACCATGTTGAACGCCTTGGAGATATCAACAAAGATAGCCCCTGTAACCTTACTGAGCTCCATTGCTTTGCTGACATCATTCAAGACCCTTGAAATGGAGGAGACTGCACTAGGCTTTTTGCAAAAGACTGATTGAAATCTGTCCTGCTGGCCATCCTGATACAGAAAAGACAACAGCTGTTTTTCCACAATTCTTTCTAACAGTTTGGCTACTACTGACAAAAGTCAGATAGGCATATAGTAGTCATCAAGTCAGGGCTGCCCCCTTCAAAACAGGGACAGCCTTGGCCCTCTTCCAACTCTGCGGGATCCCCCCAGACCTTAATGACCAGTTAAATAGGTATGTTAGAGGCTCTGAGTTCTTCAGTGCAGAACACTTTGAAAATTGTGGAGTAAAAATCATCTGGCCCCCAACTTTGATTGATTTTTAACTTTAGTAACAGGTCACACATACCTCTTTCACAGTAATTTCGGTGACAATTAATTGCTTACATTTTCCATGGGGATTTTCTTTTATGTCCTTTTTTTCTCCCTGCACTACTTCATCTATGGCAGTTCCCACATTTACAAAGAATTCATTCAACAAAGTCCTTTCCACTATTTGAAATTTTAATGTCTCCTCTGAATGTATCCTTCCCATTTAGCAGTTTGAAGGTTTCCCAGAATTTCTGTGGATCCACAGCTAGTTCTTTTGTATTGGTCTTGAAGTAGTTTTCTTTGGCACCCCTAACCTCTTTTATGTACTTGTTCCTTGCTGCTCTGTTGCCGGATCAATTCCCAGGGATTCCTAACTTTCTGGCCAACTCCCATAGTGTATTTTTTTCTCTTTTCAGTTTTGTTAGACAGGTATCAAACCAGACCACAGGATATTTTTATTTTTTTTTAATTTGAGTGGAAAATGTTTATCATAGTCTGCATTTAGCTCTGAGCCAAAATTGTTCCAAGCATCACTTATGTCCAGAATTAAATGCAGTCCATCCTAATTTTGGCCATCAAGAATGGACATCAGTATGAATAATCAAATGATTTTGAGGATCTGTATTGCACCATGTTAGGTGGTCCTTTGCTTTCAGCCTGCCACAGATACAAACCATTGTGTGAATGGACCCTGTCAAAATCTAGCATGATGCCAGATTATTTGTAGGAATGAGGAGACTTAATAAAGATTAACTCTAACATTGTGACTGTATTCAGGGATTCTGGATTTAAGTGTGTAGGCTTGTTAATCAACTTCTGTAAGCCTTATGATAGAGTAACACTTCATATGTGTTGGTATTTGTCAGGATTAAACCAATCAAGATTGAAATCTTCCATCAGAAGAAGTTTGTGGGATTGTACTGTCAGCAGGTCTAAATCTCACTCTCAGGTTCTTGGCAATAATGGGCATGCAAGGAATCACAGACATGTTGCATAAGAGTAATAAAGCTTGTTTACTACTGCCAAAAAGGATAATCACAGTTGCCCTACGCATTTCTTACCAATAGGAACTGGTGTTCTGTGCCATTAGTGGTGATGTCATCATCCGTGGAAAAGGACCAATCGATACTGTCTGGGGAATAGCCAAATACAGGTTTAATAACATCAAATATGTCACATCGACACAAATAAATATACCCTTTCTTCATACAGCAGTCCATGTGCTGCGCAACCCATGCGTCCAGAAGAGGATGGAAAACCAAAAAAGAAGGCAAATCAAGGCGTTCTCTGTAGATGTCTTCATCAAGGTGTCCAATGGAGTGTACAGATGCAAGTTTATCAAATATAGATGTAGTAGGATCAAAACATGGTAAAGAAACAGTGAAAGACACAAACATAGTATCCTTAATGGAACATTTCTTAGAAGTAAAACATGGACCAGTATTAGGGTGCCTGGTCACAAAACCCAAATTCCTAGCAGTAGAAATTGGAATAGTTAAAGTCTGTAGCATACACATAGCAATACAGTTAGAGGATTTACACTGAGAACAATACTATTTAGAGATAGAAATATAGAAACAGAAGTTGATGGCAGATAAGGACCGCAAGGCCCATCCAGTCTGCCCATTTCTTTTTCTACCTAATAAATGTGCCATCGGACTTTGCTCTGTCAGTGGCCTATCTATTCATCGTCATTTGTATTGCTCCCTTATGCCTATCCCATGCCTGTTTGAAGCCCTGCACTGTATTCATAGACACCACTTCTTGTGGTAAGCCATTCCATGCATCCACCACCCTTTCTGTGAAAAAGAATTTCCTCACATTCCCCCTTAATCGGCCCCCCTCTAATCTCATGCTGTGTCCTTTTGTCCTGCTATTTTTCTTATATTTAAACATGTTAGACTCTTTCACCTTGTTAATGCCGTTAAGGTGTTTGAATGCCTCGATCATATCACCTCTCTCCCTCCTTTGCTCAAGGGTATACATATTGAGATACATATTGAGCTCTGTTAATCTGTCCTCATATGTCTTCTGATGCAGTCCCTGTACCATTTTGGTTGCCCTTCTCTGGACTGCCTCAATTTGGTTAATGTCCTTGTGAAGGTGTGGCCTCCAATACTGCACGCAGTACTCCAGATGGGGCCTAACCAGTGTCTTGTAAAGAGGGATTATTACTTCCCTCTTAATACCTGTGATACCCCTACTAATACACCCTAACACCCCCTAGCTCACTCTACTGCTTTAGAGGTCTGTTTGATGATTTCAGTTCATCAGTGATGATGATGCCCAAGTCTCTTTCTTCCTTTGTGACTGCTAGCAACTCCTCCCAGCCTATAGGTGACTTCAGGGTTTCTCTTCCCTATGTGCATGATTTTGCATCTTTGCATTAAATCCCAGTTGCCACTCTTCTGACCATTTTGCTAGTTTATCCAGATCTCTTCTCATTCTGCTCACCCCATCTGAATCATCTACTCTGTTGCAGATCTTGGTGTCATCTGCAAACAGACAAGCCTTACCCTCTAGTCCATCTGCAAGGTCACTAATGAAGATGTTGAAGAGGAATGGCCACAGAACTGATCCCTGAGGTACCCCACTTGTGGCTTGCATCTCTTCTGACTGTATACCATTTACCACCACTCTCTGTTTTCTGCCCGTCAACCAGTTTGCCACCCAGTTGTCCAACTTCTGACCCACCCCGAGCCTACCCAGCTTATTTATCAATCTTCTATGTGGAACAGTGTCAGAAGCTTTGCTGAAGTCAAGGTAAGCAACATCAACTACTCCCCCTTGGTCCACCACTCTGGTTACCCAGTCAAAGAAATCTATGAGATTAGTTTGACAGGACCTTCCTTTTGTAAACCCATGCTGTCTTGGATCCTGTGCCCTATGGATTTCAGGTGTTGCACTATCCTTTCCTTAAGGAGTGCCTCCATAATCTTTCCCACTACTGAGGTAAGACTGACTGGTCTGTAGTTCCCCGCCTCCTCCCTGCTACCACTCTTGTGGAGAGGGATCACATGAGCCCTTCTTCAGTCTTCTGGGACCTCTCCTGTGCTCAGAGACTCACTAAACAGTTCTGCTAATGGCTCTGCTAGTTCCATCTTTAGCTCCTTAAGTACCCTGGGATGTATGCCATCAGGTCCCATTGCCTTATCCACCCTGAGCTAGCAAGCTCTTGTAGGACCCTTTCTTTGTGAAGGGAGTAGTGCCACCTCCCTCCCTTGTGTCTATGATGCTGAGCTGTGGGCCCTGCCCTACCTTCTCTTCAGTAAATACTGAGCAAAGTATCTATTTAGGATAGATGCCTTTACAGGGTCCTCCTCCTCACATGCTCCCTTTTCTCCATTAAGCTTAGTATCCCCTCTGGACTTTCTCCTTTACTAATGTATCTATAGAAAGTCTTGTCACCTTCTTTTACTGTTCGTGCTAGTGTTTCCTCAGTTTGGGACTTTGCCTGCCTGCCTTCCCTGCTTCCCTTAGGGCAGTTTGGCATGCCTCCTATCTTCATCCTGCTGTGTTCCTTATATTTCCTGAAGGCCAGCCTTTGGCTCTGACCTTTCTGCTACTGTGTTTGAGAACCAAAGTGGTTTCCTTCTTCATTTGCACTTCCTTTTCTGTCTAACACAATGGGATGTTGCTTCAAGTATTGCATCCTTAATGCTTGCCCACTTTGCCTGTACCCCCTCACCTGTGTTTCTTTTTGCCAGGGCTAGCTTAACTCTGTTTGCCATCTTATCAAAGTCAGCTCCTCTGAATTCCCATATTTTTGCCTTGGAATGGGATGATTTAGATGTAGTAGCCAAATTGAACCATACCATGTGATGGTGACTGGACCCAGGTGACCTTCTACCTGGAGATCTGTGATCCCTTCCTTGTTAGTCAGTACTAGATCTAGGATAGCCCTGTCTCTTGTGGGTTGCTGTACCAGTTGTTTGAGGCCCTCCCCCTGCAGGGAATCCACTATGTGTCTAGTTCTGGCAGATGTTCCTGCTGGTATTGACCAATCTGTATCCGGCATGTTGAAGTCTTCCATTATCAGAACCTCCCTTTAGCTGTCATGTTTTGTATATCTTCTAACAGTAATGTGTCTATGTCCTCCCCTGGTCTGGGGCCTGTAGACAACCCCAGTTCTTATGGCTGTTCCATTTCCTGTTTCAGGGTGACTCACAGTTCTTCTGGCTCCTTACGTTATTCTGAATTTCTGTAGCTTTGATATTTTCATTGACATACAGGGCCACTCCTCCCCCTTTTGCACCTCGTCTCTTCTGAACAATACATAGCCAGGTACTGAAGTCTCCCAGTGGTGGGTACTGGTAAACCACGTCTCACTAATTGCTACTATGTCCAGTTTAGCCTCTGACATTATTGCCTGCAGGTCTGGGATCTTATTTCCCAGGCTGTGAGCATTTGTGTACATGATTTTCCAGTGGCCAGATTTTGGTGTGTTGGTTGTTGGGTGAGGTTTGGCATTACCTCTGTGCGTCGTATGGGGAGACAAACCTTTTTTCTTACCTGGTGATGCAAATGAACTGCAAACATGCTGAATCCTTGTTTGACCACTAGCTGAGGGGGGAGGGGTGTTCTTCCCATTCGACGTATGGAGTGCTGTACCCCTCTCCCCATTTGCTAGTTTAAATATTCTGCAAAGACATCAAACTTCTGCCCCAATGCACTGACTCCCTCCTTAGTCAGATACAGTCCATCAAATTTAAAGAACGTTCGCTCCCAGAACTGTTGCCAGTTCCCTACAAATCTGTGTCCTTTTTCCTGGCACCAGCCCTTGAGCCATGTGTTTAGCTACCCTATCTCCCCTTCTCTGACCTTCCATCCATCTGCTCCCCTCTTCCAGACTGGCAGGATCTCAGAGAAGGAGATGCCGGATGAAATAGATGATAGTTTGTCACCCAGCCTGGTCAGGTGTTCCTTGGTCTCCACAACTGACCGGCTGGTGAGATCATTAGTCCCTATGTGTACTAGGACATCAATGTTTTCTCCTGCTTTATGAGCAATTTTAGCAATGTGGTCAGTGTCTCTCCATGCTGATGTACCTGGGAGATCTCTGACCATTACCCTTGGCTGGAGATGGGTATCAACTCCCTGAATCATGGAGTCTCCTATGAGCAGAAGTTTTTTGGATTTCCTTTTTGCTTTTTTTGTTTTGGTTCCTGATTTGGGTGAGTTTTGTTGTGCTAGCTCCTGTGCTGCAGTGTACTGCTCTGCAGTGTCTTCTGCCTCTTTGTTTGATTTCAGAGATAGAGGCAGATACCTGTTTGTAGTGTTTATATGGTTTTTGGAGGTAATATGTTGGAGAGCAGAGAGTGATGGGGCACCCGATTTGCCCCTCCTAACCAAATGCCAACCTCCTGGACCAACTACCCTCTGCAGTCGAGGTTTTTCTGTTGGATGCTGGGGAAATGGCGGGTGGTTCTTATAATGCATTTTCTCTTGAATATGAAATTTGAGGCATGCAATCTCTGCCCATGCTGCCTGGAGCTGAGCCCTAAGATCTCCAAAGGCCCAACATGTAGGACAGTGTCCTAAATCCTGTAAGACTGTCCTTCTGAAAATTGTTCCACAGTACCTGCAGTTAATGATATCCATTCCAGATAAGTTGCTGGGTTTATAACCTAGTCAAAGTAATTAGAAGGAAAAAAAAGGAAAAAAAAATGCAAGTAATGGTTTGACTGTGTTTTGTTTAACTTGTTATAACAAGTTAAAGTACTAGTGCCCCTGTAAATGAGCTCACCTTGTGGAGGCCCCACTGATCCACCCCTTCTTGCTCTGCCACAGGAAATGTCACAACCAACTGTGGTATCCTATAAAAGGAGTGTAGTGTGGGGTGGTTGGGGTTGGGGGTGGGTGGCTGGGCCCTTCCTCTGCCGAAAAAGAAGAACCACGATAAAAGAACAAGGAGGTAAGAGCAGAAACAATCAGTCAACAACAAATGCAGTAACCCTGAAAGCTTATCCTAATGTTAGATAAAACTGTAAAACCTGTAAAGCACCACCTGTAATAATTTCAGAGAAGATATACACTGTAAGAAACACTTTGCTAAAGAGAAAAATAAAACAATGAAATGTTAGCAACAAACAGTAGCAATCCCTGTGAGTAAAAAAATAAAAACAACACCACACAGTAAATCTGCTTAGCCAAAATAAGTCTTAATCCTTTTCCCTTGGTCTGGTAAATTTCTCTACTCTGCCTTTCAAGCAGTCTTAGAAGGAAAGAGCTCAGGGGAAGCTAGGTGCCTTGGCCAGCAAACCAAGTCTTTTACCTCCAAGATATCAACTAACCTGACTTTTTAACCCTTCTTTCTGTTGGAAATTACTGACAGTTTGCCAGCTCCACCCCCCACATACACACCTAATCCTTTGGAAGAGCTGTGGGAGGAAAGCAATTAGCACCTTCAATGTGAGAAGGAGACTGAAACACCTATGAGACAACAAACCTTTTCAACAAACAAAAAAAAAAACAAGAATAAAATAAAACACAGTGTCAAACAGCAATTTTGCTTAGCCCAATGATAAAAAAGTCACAAAAATGCAAGCTCCACCTGTAATACAATAATTTTAGAGAAGATATACCCTGTAAGAAACACTTTGCTACGGAGAAAAATAAAGCAGTAACAGAAGATATACCTTGCAAAAGACAATTTGAATCAGAAGATTACAGCAGTAATCTGTTAGCACACACCTGTAGGCACACCTTGTAATAATGCAGAAGAAGGTATACCAGCAACAA
This sequence comes from Neoceratodus forsteri, assembly GCA_016271365.2. Lineage (NCBI taxonomy): Eukaryota > Metazoa > Chordata > Ceratodontiformes > Ceratodontidae > Neoceratodus > Neoceratodus forsteri. The sequence continues at coordinate 1,776,842,111 of CM057456.1, read as the reverse complement.
CAATCTGAATCAGAGAAAAATAAAGCAATGAAATGTTAGCAACAAACAGTAGCAATCCCTGTGAGTAAAAAATAAAAACATAACCATACAGTAAATCTGCTTAGCCAAAATAAGTCTTAATCCTTTTCCCTTGCTCTGGTAAGTTTCTCTACTCTGCCTTTCAAGCAGTCTTAGAAGGAAGGAGCTCAGGTGAAGCTAGGTGCCTTGGCCAGCAAACCAAGTCTTCTACGTCTGTCATGTATGATATCAGGGATTCTTCCAGATTCTGGATCATGGCAGAGATTATGGATGGTAGTGATAATGTAACAGCCATAGGCTAAGCATAATATCTCATGGGCAATGTATTGCTTATCTGCTTCTTTATTGTTCGGTGCAATAAGTGCATTAATCTTATCTTTAGAATCTTAAAATGCCTTAGCAATGTCGTGCATATTGAATGCAATGTATCTTTCTTCCTGACTAAGGCCATCAACACCATGCAATAATGTGGGTATAATGTCATTCACCAAACCAGTTTGGAATTTCTGTGAATAGGATTTGATAGCAGCAATGTCGGCTTTGTTCCAGATGGACATGGCTGCACTAAAAACAACAGTGATGGTGCCTGTGGCACCAGTGACATCAGATGTGTCAAGCGTATTACATTTATGACTTTGATAATGTGGATTAGGTTTTCTCCTAAAATTGCCTCTATGCTCGGTGGTGTGTACCTCGGCATTAGGGTCTTGGTTGCGGATTTGAAAAGCTGCTAAGCCATCAAGTAACAAAGTACTATAAAACAATGAAGTATTAGTAGTATGACACATACCAAATTCTTTCATATTCCAGTAAGTCAAGTTAAACAACACAGGCATATGCATAAATTGTAAGTTGTTAATAAGTGTACCAGGTAAAGCAGTGGCTGTGAGACCACTACGAGGACCAGGGGTGTATTTTGGACATTCCAAAAGCTGTTTGTCAGTAGGGGATAACACAGAAAGATACTTGGCAGCTGAGGCCATGTTGTGTACAGCACAATATTTCCTGCCAGAATCTTTAGATAAGGAATTACAATATGAGGGGTCAACAGTCTTAGCATGTCTGGTGCTGATGCCACAGTTGGGGCACAACTGGAGGTAACCTGGTATAGTCTCCTGTAGTCAATAGTAAGTCTCAAGGCACCTGTGGGTTTTTTTCACAGGCCACATTGGGGAGTTTCCAGTAGAAACACATGCCCTAATTGCACCTTACTTGAGGAGTGATTTTATTGTTTCCCTAAGAGAAGGCAAGGCCTCAGGTAGAAAAGGGTATTGCCGTTGCCTTTCATGTGCTGGGCCTGTCACTTCAATGACAGTGTGCATCCTGTCACAATTATGCTTGTTGATGGCAAATGCCTCTAGATGTCTTTGTAGAATGGAAAGGAGCTTTGGGAAAAGCTTGTGGTGCTTGAACAAATCTATGACATCATACTCTTTTTCATTCGCAGGGATCATGATGGTGTGATATTGTCCCTGAGTTTGTATCAATAACATATTGGCTAGGTCTACCACACAGCTGTGTGGTGCCAGAAAGTCAGTTCCGATTTATACTAGGGTGATCATGCAATACCATTAACTGAAAGGTGTGATAGGTCTTCAGGTGTCCCAGTGTCACCTGTAGTGGCAGGGAATGGTATGCAGGCAACCTAGTTACATCTACACCAGACATATTGGTCCTCCATCTGGTGGACCAAGGTGATGTGTCTGGGTGGTTATCCTGTGATACAGACACAGCCGCGCCTGTATCCAGTAGTACTGTCAGTAGGCGGCCCCCGACCTCGGCCTCTGTGCAGGGCCTTCCGTTCTTATCCAAGACCAGCTTGTTTACAATATGGACTGGGGCCTGTAATTGTCAATTTGTACCAGTGGAAGCATGGGGGAGCTCTTGAAAGAGAGCTTGGGCCTGGTTCCTTTGAAGCATCTCACCATGCTGCACTGATGCTATATAGGGAGCCGCTTCTGGGTTCAGGCCTGTAAGGGCCTGAGAGCCTGGACTTCCAGTGTCTCCATGGCCTGTTGAGGCCTGTTCTCTCAGTTGTATTGCTGCAAGGGCCCGAACGGAGATGGCATCCATTATGGAGCTCACTTTCCCGAGAAGATCTTGGAACTTCTGGTTCTTGTTGGCTGTTTCCCTATATAAAGGGCCTGATCTTTGTTGTTTGTCCTTGCTACTCTTATGGTGTTTCTTGTTTTTGTGGTAGTTCTGGTTCCCATCCAAGGATTGTTGTTGTTGTTGGGCCTGCTGGGGTTGTTGATTGTCTGTGGGGAGGAGCTGTTTCTCTTGGGTCTGCCCCTCTATGGTATAGTGTGTCATGGCCTCCAGAATGGCTTCCACGGCAGCTACTTTCTTGGAACCAGAGCCTGAATCACGGATGTAGAGTTGACAAACTCTCTCTGTTTTCCGAAGAATATCGGCAAACCTCTCCGTGGTGGGATAGGTGGTTGGCTCTACCTTTTCTCTTACTGCAGGGATCATGTTCCTAAGTAACAGGGTTTTATACTCAATGAGGTCCACATCTGCAGCTTCTCCTGCAAGGTGCTTCCCTGTTCGGTAGGCCATCCAGAGCCTCTGGTGGAAAGTTGCTGGGCTTTCTTTTGCATTCTGTTTTACAGGGTATGCGAGCATCACTCCTACTACCCCTTGGTTTTGTGCAGAAATGAGTTCCGCTGCTACTTTGTCAAAGGTGGTGTGGCCGTCCCAGCGGACGACATCAGGGAGTTTTGCCCACAGTCCAGGATCAATGGTCTGGTGTAGGATCTGGACCTGGTAGTCTGCAGCGAGACTAAGCACTTCACATTTAGCCTGCACCTTTTCCAAGTGGCAATTGGGGTTGTTGGATGGGCTCATCCGACCAATACTGTCAGCTATTTTCTGAACAGAGTAGGCCACTTGTAGGGGATTATTGGGACGATCAGGCAGAGGTAGATTATCTCAGGTGCCATCTAGGGCTGCCTGAGCCACGGCTTCTGCCACAGACTGAACCATGCCCTCCTGAGTACCAGCCTCATGTAGAAGCCACCTAATCTGGGTCTTGAGAACCCATTTGTTTCTCTCAGAGATGGGCACAGTGCCTAAAGCACTCTCGATCAGTCTCTCTATCTCCTGCCTGTCTTCCACATTAATAATGGCTATTGGTGGTGCCGTTGGGACTAGGCCTAGGCCTGCTCCCCCCATCATGGGGTTCACCATGTTGGCGTCGCTCCATGATGTGCATCATTCCGTCGATGATGTAGGGTATGGGTGTCATGTGACAGGAGTCTGCCATGTTCTGGATGGTGGGGAGAGATGTCTGGGCCATAGTAGGGGTGTGACTGGGCATTGTACTGAGAAATATCACCATCTAACTCCTCCCCTTCAGATGATGTCAGCAAGACAGGGGCTATGCCTCCCATCACCTTGACGTGACCAGCCAGTACCTCTCGCTGATGGTGCAGTTTTGCCATTTTGGATTCACATTCAGAGTGACTCACTTGTGCAACACTCTGATCCACTTCATCCTGCATCTGCTTCTGCAACACTCTATACGTGGCACTCAATTCGCTATTGTCCCTAGTAACTAAACCTAAGCCATTACGTACCTGGTGTAACTCATCCTGTAACTCTCCCAACTCCTCATGCATCTGTTCATTCATTATACCTAAGAAGTCATTCATTTGCAAAGCCTGCCCCTTATCCTGTCTCAAATGTTCACACTCCTGTTTCTACACACAAAGTTCCTGCTTGACTACTTAAGCAGAATGATGCAAAAGGGAATCTTTTTCATTTCACAAAGTTTGGAGTTCTGACTCCAAATCCTGCTCTCTTCTCACACATTCAGTTTCCTGTAACCTCATCTCCTGTTTAAGAGATGAGATTTGCAGTTCAAGGGATCGAAACCTCACTTTGGAGGCTTCCAAAGCAACATAGAGAGCCTTGACCAACAGCCCTTTAGCTTCCCGCTTTCTGGCTGTTTGTCTCATCTCTGTGTACTGGGTTGAAATCCCCAGTACAGGGTTTTTGGATTGACTTGCATCCCGCATGAAGTTAGCCTATCCTCCATGGGAGGCAAGGAAGTTTGAGACATCGAGTCTCAGTTCTGCACAGATATTTGATACGGTAGCCATTGTGTGGGAGGGAACAAAAAATGAAACTGTGAAAAGGCACCGTGATGTGTATCGATCCACAACAGGTGCACTTATCCAGAGGCGGGCTACTGCGCACTTGTAAACTTGCAATTCGAAACTGTCATGGGATGGGTCGAGTTGGCATTGACCACACCCAGTAAGCAGCCAGACTTTGCAAGTAATTACAAAGTGGGTGAAAACGGGAGAGGTGATGAGGGAATGCACACCTACAGTCCTCGTTGGGAAGGAAAAAAGTTTAAGCAATGAGTGAACTTTGCAAACACCAAATATTGCCTGCTCACGGTCACCTATTGTTTGGAGGTCTAAACCTTACTCTCAGGTTCTTGGCAATAATGGGCATGCAAGGAATCACAGATATAGTGCATAAGAGTAATAAAGCTTGTTTATTATTGCCAAAAAGGATAATCACAGTTGCCCTAAGCAGTTCTTACCAACAGGAACTGGGAGCCAATGCTAAGCATTCCCTATACCTCGAGGAATCTCTGTGTCTCCTGGGGTCTCCAAGGTAGAAGATGTAATGTCTTACATTATATACCTACGATAATTACAATGGTTACTGTAAGACAGAAACATTTCTAGTTACAGAGATCAGCCCTATTGGCTAAATTAGAAGTGGCTCCTCAGTCCAAGATAACATTATACAATTTTGTAGTAGTCGTCACTTCATGGAAACAAAGAGGTACAGTTTGTACGTAGCCATGTAATAATACAAATCATCAGAAGATGGCAATGCTGACTCATATATCATAATCATTACAAGGACACAGATGTCCTAATATCTTGTAAGCAAGAAATAAATGTGTATATTAGAAAGTAAAGTGTATAACAATAATGTGCATACATATCCTGACATCTACTAGATGCCCTTAGCCCTATATGTTAGTATAGCATGCCTAAATGCTAGTTGTCTATGGTGTACCTCTAAGGGTACCAATTAGGGTGCAGGGACCTCGTGTAACAGTACGTAAGACAATAAAATTCTAGTTAACTCTATAATTTTTGGAGCAGAAAGTTTGGGTGGATTGCAACACCAGCACCAATTAACTGCACCAGAATAAATATAACATACACTTACTTCAGTGTGAAAACAGGAAGCTTTACAATGTTGCATGCAGCCAAGCCTCTGCTCATTGTCAAGGCATACTCAGTCTGTGTGCAGTAAAGCTTCCTGTTTTCACACTGAAGTAAGTGTATGTTATCTTTATTCTAATGTAGTTACTTGGTGCCGGGCTTCACATGGCTTCTGCTTACACTGTGTCCTAGCTTGTGGTACTAGTGTTCACAGTGAGCAGCTCTTTTTGCTTTTGGTGGCCTATAACACCCTAACAAGAGTAATGGTTTACCCCCAGGGTATTTATTTTGGTCATCGAAGTTTCTGTCAGAATCATGACATTCGGACAATTCTGTACTGCAAAATGTATAATCAAAATTCATCTTTGTTATAAAACTACTTACATTAGCATGCAAGAAAAATACCCCTTTCTTGTACCACGTTTGTTCTCAAATACAAAAGTTTTTGGACCAGGATCTGGTTTTATGTCTCCACAGAGCAAAATGCTGGCAGAATGCTGGAACTTTGCAATACATTTTAATTCCATTTTGTACAGCTTTATATAAGACCCTTCCCAATATCCCACTTCCACACTTCCACGGAGTATATATATAAACACACACACACACACACACACACACACACACACACACACACACACACACATATATATATATATATATATATATATATATATATATACTGTATATATATATATATATATATATACACACACACATATATTCTTTTGTCATTTAATGGAATCAAGCAGCTTATCCAAAGCCCATTTGCTTCTGATATAGTCATGGTTCAATAACTTCAGAATGCTTATGTGACTACTTCTCCCCATATATGTGGTGCAAAATGATTTAAAAAAAAAGACCAGTTTTCCAATCTCAGCTCTTTAGCCCAGTTTCACCCAGCCTAGTACCTTCCCCCAAATATCCATTGATTGCTACTTACCACAGCAGTAGGAGAAGCATGGCAGCAAGCATGTTCAAAGTAAACTGTCATATTTTTTTTATTTTATCTATGTAAAATTTGGTAAACGGGAAAGACACACTGAGCTGAAACTCATTTCCAGGTGCAACCTGGAGGGTAAGTGTGAATGTATAGAAACCCGTTGTGGGGGGGGGGGGCTTATACAGAAGTATATATACAATATACAAGATACAGTTTAGGCGATAAGAACAGGTTGTACATACCTACAGAATACACATAACCATGACCATGTAACAGTTGGACAATTAGAATGCATAAAGTGCCTTATTTTAATATATATAAAAAATTTAACAGTTGCACCATGGAGATAAAAAAAAAATAATTAGCAGTTTAATAAATAGTTGTATTATAAAAGAGAGCCTTTGTGGCACTAAAGGTGGTTCTCATTCATAAAAGCCCTATGCAGTACTGATATGGTTACTAAATGTTACCAAGTACCCAGTAGCTATCTTAAAACCTGAGTTTAGCATTATTATTTATAAACCCAACACCAACTGATGTAAGCACTCTCAAGTATAACGCCCTCTTCTTGGAGATGATTGCTTTATTTTCTGAGTGGTGCTCAGGCTACTTGTGTAATCATTGCATGTGTATGCACCACTTGGGCTGTACAGGCTTTTAACACAAGCCTTGTCCCTATGAGATTCTGACCTCTGGAACACCACTGTTCAATCTGACCAACCGAGATGCTGTTGGAACAAATATCTGGTACAAGGCACATCCTAGTTGGGCTTTGCTGTGTCTTCCTTGCAAATTCTTTGTGCTGGCAGCCTATGGAGATTGAAAGGCAGGAGGGAGGACTGCAGGTTTTCCTTGGGTGGCACAGGTTTTAACAACACATGCCCTGCTCCTGACTATTAGGTCCTGGCTGCTGGAATGCCCCATTCTCCCTGACCTACTGCAACAGTGTTGGAAGAAGTCTCTGTTAAAAGGCAATGTTCTGGTAGGGCTTTGCTGTGTCTCCCTTGTGAGTTGTTTGTGCAGACAGTCTGTGGTGATGGAAAAGAGAAGAAGGATGAGTGCTGACTTTCCTCGGGCAGTATAGGATTTTAACAACACAATACCCATCCTGTCTACTGGGTCCTGGCTGCTGGAATGCCCACATTCCCCCTGGCTGACCGAGACAGTGCTGGAGAAAGTCTCCGGTGCAAGGCAACATCCTGGTGGGGTTTTGCTGTGTCTTTTTTGCAAGATGATTGTGCAGGTAACCTGTTGAGATGAAAAAGCAGAAAAGAAAAGAAGAGCACTGGCTTTCCTCAGGCAGCACAGACTTTTAACAACCCAAGCCCTACCCCAGCTTTCGGGTCCAGTTGCTGGAAAGCACCCATTCCCCCTAGCTGGCTGAGACAGTGTTGGAACAAATCTGTGGTGCAAGGCAGTGTCCCAGTAGGGCTTTGCTGTGTCTTCATTACAAGTTGTTTGTGCTAGCAGAATGCAGAGATGGAAAAGGCAGGAGGGAGGAGCTCTGGGTTTCATCAAGCAGCATGAGTTTTTAACCACACAAACCCTGCCCCTGACTATAGGGTCCTAGCCACTGGAACATCCCCTTCTTCCCTGGAGGATCGAGACAGTGTTGGAACAAATCTCTGGTACAAGGCAGCATCCTGGTAGGGCTTTTCTGAGTCTTCCTTGCAAGTTGCTTGTGAAGGCAGATTGTGGAGATGGAAGAAGAATGAGGGAGGAGTGCTGAAAGAGGTCTAAAGATGGGCACATGATGGTACAGCCAAAGAATCCATGGTTCATTAGTGCCCAGAAGCCAATGGTTCCACTCCCACTACAAGCAGATTTTTCAGCCAGTCATCCAGAGTATCTGCTGATGAAATCACCCTGAGCAATCCATAAGTGCATCCGTCTCTCCCTCTTTATCCTCCCAGTACATCCAGTTCCCTTAGTTAGGATAGAATAGATCCATCCAGATTTCTAAAGGCAAGCCCCCCATCCATGTTGTATGAACAACAATAACAAGTGCCAGCACCCTGTGCATATATGTGAGGCAAGGACTATAACCAGTCCACTCTGAAACACTATATGATGCCCCCAGTGTCCAAATCATGCATCAGCAGCAGTATCACTCAACCCAGTGCTGCTGCTCAGTCATTGCGTAAGGAAGGTGATGTTGAGTCTGAGTCCAACACAGACACTATGGTTATCTTGTCACAAGAGAAAGAAGTAGGACTTTTCATGGGAGTATGGGTAAAGCAGTGGCAGGGTATGGTCAAACAACCCTTGCAATTCTATTACTAAGCCCGTAGCTTGGCCACAAAAGCAGCTTCAAACCGCAGGAATCTCCCAGTATGATTAGACATATGCAGTCAGCTCAGACTCTCTGAATGTCCTGGAGCTGTGGTGATGTAATGTGGAATGTATGTAAATAATGGGACTAGAATGTTACATTTAAACTGTTGCCTCCAGGTGGACTGTGTTCCATCTAATAGTTAGATTCATTTTCTCCACTCAGACAACTAGGTGCCCTGAAGAGCTTTCCTCAGCAACTTCACTGCAAGTGTGTTTATTTCTTTCAAAAAAATTGTAATTTTACTATTTTGTCATGTCTGTGCCTTTAGTTAGTGTTTTTAGATATTTAGTGTTTTTGGGGGGATTTTTCTCGGTTCCTGATGGCTCTTTAATGGTTCCAAGGAACTGAGGTCTTCTCAGTTTTATTTCTGTTTTAGCAGTTCCTAACCACCATTTAACTCAATGAATTTCATTTAAAGCTCCTTATTTTTATTCATTTTAGGAGTGATTTCTCCATTTTGCTCTTGGTTTCTTTTCTCTCTGGAACTGATGGTATTTTTACAAATATAAAATAAGTTTTATTTAATCGTGGTTCCTTTTCTCCTTAGGGAACTGACCATAATTTTTATTTTTTTCCCTTTCCTGAGATTTTATTTTAGTCTGATGACAATTAGCATGTCAGTAAGACCACAGAAAGAGGATGGTACCTACAGGTTTAAAAAGACTGATAGGTGTTTCCAAATCTATGCCAAGGCTGATCACCACGATTTGTGTTTGCAGGGCCTGGGTCCTAGTCAATTTTTTCTAATTGTGAGAAAAGATTAGACATATGCAAAAGATTCCTCAGACCCTAAAACTACTGATAAAGGATCTGAGCACAGTAAACACAAAAGACCCACTGAGCAGGCTTCAGAGTCTGTACCTGCTAAAAATCCCCCCAAAAAAACATGTTGCTGTGCCTCCTGCTGAAGAAGCCAAGGAGGTCCCAGCAGACAAAAACAAAATGCCCTCTGCTGAGGACATTGCTAAAGCTCTGCAGGTCATTCAGGCTATCCAGACTGCTGGTTTTATCCTGGGTTCACCGGTTCCAAGACCACCACTGGTTACCACAGAACAGGGTCATGAAGTTTATTTTGAGGAGGACTGAGGTATCCACTGAACAAGATTTTGGCACCCCTCCTCATGGACAGGATGATTTTTCATCCCATTTTTCTGTTGTCAGACAAATGGCTGACACTTTAATGCCTCCCCTCTCAAGAGTCTACGGAAGATGAGGAGGAGGCAGAAATTCTGGATATAATGGGTCTGGTTCCCTCTGAGATTGTTCCTAGTTATTCACAGTTCTCTTAAGGCCACCCTAAAAGTTCTACAAACATCATCCTATGTCCATGGGGTGGACAAGAAAGTAAAAAAAATCAAGTTGGTAGGTCTGCTGCTGAGTATTTTTGTTCTCACCTAGATCATGAGGGCATGGCACAGGCTGCTGCCTGTGATAAAGCTAAAGTCCCCTCTCTCATCTCACCTCCCCGATAAAGATTTGAGGACAATTGACACCATTGGAAAGATGGGTTATTTAGCCTCCTCCCTTCACCTTAGACGGGCAGCTTATATTTATCTATTTATTTTATTTAATATGTATTTTAATTCATTCACCGGGAGAGGCACAGTGATCTGAGGCTTGTTTCCAGGTGTGACCTGTGGGAAAGGGAACGTGGAGGTTACAGTCAAAACAATTACATAATTGTGGCACAAAACTGAGAATTTACAGACAAAACGGTTTATGGTACAGTAGAGAGTGGGTATACACAATGTGATATACCATTTGACTTTCAAACAACAGCTATAGAAAAATGGTGTACTTTGGAGGTTATTTCAGATTGCAGGAGCCAGAGTCTGGTAGAAATAACAGAGGTTAGTTCACTCTGGGGAGGGAGAAACGGGGGAGGAGGAGGGTGAAGAAATGAGAGGTAGTGGTAGGGTAGGGGAGTGAGCAAAACAAGAAGTGCTTTATTGTTTTATTGTAAGTGCAATTAGAGGCTTGAGCATTGTCAGATTACTTTTCGGGGGGGGGAGATTGCATTATATGGCATATGCTGCGCAATATCAGAAGGCCCTTTGGAACTCTGAACTGGCAATAACTGACAAAGTGACTAGGTGATGTGACACATGATCTCCAGGACGACATTAGATGCCACCAAATATCAATTTCCTATGGCTGTGGATGCAAATGACATGGCATCCAGGTTGTTGGCCCTATCAGTGTCTTTGAGGAGGTTTGCCTGGCTCAGAACAACCAGTCTTACTCAAGACACACAGCTAAAGGCCATGGATTTTCTTTGTGAAAACAATTCCCTTTTTGGTGACAAGACTGAGGCATACATGAAAGAGGTGGAAGAGTACAAAACCACCTGTAGAAGCAACTCTGCAAGGGAAAGACAATCCAAACTTCTTTTATATCCTTGGGAAGGAGAGGTAGGGGTAGGGGACATTACCCAGAGTTTATGTCCCAGTCTCCATGCCTGTAGGTTATACTCAGGCTAGAGGTAACTTCAGGGGCAGGGGCAGGAGGCCTTCTAGGCAAGCTAATTCAACCCCAGTCTCCAGACCTCAGTTCAAGCATTTTCCAAACTTCAGGGCCGCAGTATTTTTCTGGCCATCAACCCCTGCAGAGACAATTCTGCTGGAACTGAAGGTAAAAAAGCTTCTGCAAGCAAGAACAATAGATCAAGTCCCTCTCTCCCAAAGGGGGAAGGGCATGTACTCCAGATACTTCTTGACCAAGAAGAAGAAGAAGAATGGGGAATGGCGGCCAGTCCTAGACCTCAGATCCCTGAACAAACACTTGGCAAAGCTCAAGCTCAGAATGGTAACCCTTGCCATTGTTATCCCTTCTCTAAGAAAAGATAACTGGCTGGCATCTCTGGACCTAAAAGATGCTTACTTTTTGCATCACAACCAGACCTTGCCACAGAAAATACCTACGGTTCACTCTGCCCTCATGGCACTATCCATTCTCAACACTCCCCTTTGGGCTCACTTCTGCCTCAAGAGTATTCACAAAGTGCCTAACTGTAGTGGCTGCCTATCTCAGGAGGCAAGGAATCATAGTATTCCATCACCTGGGTGACTGGCTAGTCATAGGGGAATCATACTAACATGTAAAGGACTCCATCAGGGTCACCCAAAGTACCCCAGCGTCTCTGGGCTTCCACATCAATACTCAAAAGTCTCAGATGGAATCAATTCAGTCACTGGAATTCATTGAAGCAGAACTGGATGCTGTCCAGGGCAAGGCATTCCTCCCTCAAGAGAGGGTAGACAACTTACTGACCCTGGTAAACTCCTTTGCTTGGGTCAGCCCAGGGCTGCAAGGCAATTCCTAGCATTCTGGGACACATGCCATTAACTATGGCAGTAGTCTCAGGTGCCAGGTTCCAGATGAGGGACATTCAGTACCACTTGAGATCCCAAAGAAGGGATGCCATTTCAAGGCTTGTGCCAGTTACAAGAACTCTGCTACTGGCTCTGCAGTGGTGGAAAGAAATGGACAACATCAGGCAGGGCATCCCTTTTCAGCAACAGCACCACACTGTGGTTCTAACAACAGATGCCTCCCTCCTAGGGTGGAGGGGCACACACAGGTGACCTCACAATCAGAGGAACTTGGTCACCTCAGGAATCCAAGCTGCATATCAACCTTTTAGAGCTAAGAGTGGTTCTTCTTGCCCTAAAGGCCTTTGCTCCTCAATTGAGGGATCAGTCAGTCCAGGTCAGGACATACAACACAACCATCATGTGGTACATCAACAAGCAAGGGGGTGCAAGACCCTCAAGGCTGTGCCCAAAGGCCATGAAAATCTGGTCCCTAGCACATTCCCTGGAGGTGCATCTGTCCGTCATTCATCTTCCAAGGAAGGACAATATACTGGCAGGTTCACTCAGCAGAATCAGTCAGGATCATCATGAATGGGCTTTAAACATGCAAGTATTGGACACAGTTTCAGATGTTGGGGCATTCCAGAAATAAATCTGTTTGTCTCAAAAGAAAACTATCAGTTTCCTCTTTATTGCTGCAGGCCCCCCTCATTGGGCACATTGCCCATGGAGGCGTTAGCCCTGGATTGGACAGGAAAATTCCTGTATGCTTTTCTTCCATTTCCACTGCTGTTGAGAGTCCTTCTCAAACTCAGGAGTCAGTCTGCAACAACGATTCTGGTTGCTCCAGACTTTGCCAGGCAGACATAGTACCCTCTGCTTCTCACCCTGTCCACCAAGAAACCCATCCCGCTTCCCCAGAGATGCAATCTCCTAACAGTCGTTCAGGGTCAGGTAGCATTCCCAAACCTCCAGACTCTTCACCTGAAGGCCTGGTTCTTGAGGAGCTAGAATTTTCTGAATTGAAACTGTCAGAAGAGGTCCTTAAGGTCCTGAAAGTTTCCAGGAAAATTTAAACCAAAAAGACTTGTGCTTCAAAATGGAAAAGATTTTCCATCTGGTGCAAGTCTAAGTACGTCAATCCTCTTAAGGCAAGCTTACCTACAGTATATTGCTTGACTACCCTGCACACCTTCAGGCTTTAGGCCTGAAGTCTGCAACTGTCAGGATTCATTTAGCAGCAATATCTGCTTACTTGTCTGCAGGTGCTCAGAGAACAATAGCGTCACACCCTATTTTTAAAAAGTTTTTCAAAGGCTTAGCACATCTGTTTCCTCCTGTTAGAGAATTACTCCCTCCTTCAGACCTGAATTTGTGCATAGCCAAACTCATGGAACCTCCCTTTAAGCCAATGGCTATGGCTGATTTGAAATATGTCACCTGGAAAACTGTTTTCCTGGCGGCAATTACTGTACTTCAGCAAGAAGAGTGTGTGCGCTCCAAGCTCTCTGCACTGATGCTAATTACATTATCTTAACATAAGGACAAGATGGTCCTTAGGACCAACAAGAAATTTCTTCCAAGGTGGTATCTGAGTCTCATTTGAACCAATCCATCACCTTTCCTGTATCTTTCATAGCCAAGTCCAGTTCGGGGGAATCGAAGCTTCATAGTCTGGATGTAAAGCGGTCTCTCAGTTACTACATCAGTTGTACTAAGGACCTCTGAGATTCCCACTCACAGCTGTTTATCACTTATGGTGATAGTGGAAAAGGCAGGCCTGCCTCAAAGAGGTCAATTGCATGCTGGATAGTATCCTGCATCCAATTCTGTTACAGTAAGGCTGAGAAACAACCACCACAGGGCCTCAGGGCACATTCCACTCATGGAACTGCTGCCTCCGTGGCAGCGGCAAGGGACATTCCCTTGCTGGAAATCTGTAAAAGAGTTACCTGGAGTACAGTCCACACCTTCACAAAGCACTATGCCTGGATGTCCAGTCCAGACATGATGCAGTATTTGGCACTGCAATATTGCAGAACCTTTTTCCTAAGTTGGTTCTGTACCCTCCTCCCAAAGCACTGCTTGGTAGTCAGCATATGTCTAATACTACTGGGAGATTCCCGGGGTTTGAAGAAAAAAATTACTTACCACAATAATATTGTTTCTTCCAAGGGATCTCCCAGTATGATTAGACCTCCCACCCTACCTCCCCTTACATAACCTGGATCAGGTTCAGCAATACTTTCATAGGGGTTCTTAATGTTGCCATTAATCATTGGCTTAATTTTCTGTTTTTGATGTGCACAGAGATGACTAGGGGGCCTAGCTCTCCCTTTGTGTTGTTTTCATTCTGTTGGAGGCCGGTCCTCTTCACCAGGAGGTGGTTATTATTATTACTATTGTTGTTTGGGTTAGAATTACTTAATTTGAAAAGTCTAGTATTTTTTCAGCTACAACAAGCATTTGTCAATGCCGAATGTTTGCTTGCTGGCATTGGCAGTGGTAGTGTAGAAGTTACAGAGCTGCGTAATAGGAATGACAGTGAAGTATTGAACTGAAGCCAACCCCACCACCACCCTGCAGAGAGTGACAGGCATTGGGGTGTGTGTTTCGGTCGTCAGGCATAATGGCCACGCCATTTCACCACACCTCACCCTGCAGACACTGACAAGTGTCACGGTGTTCCTTGGGGTCTTTGGCCCTTATGCGCACCCCATTTCATTAGGAAATACGGTGAGATGGGTGCGATATAGGAGAATGGGGTGAACTTTGGGGCTGAAGAGTCCAAGGCATACCTCAATGCCTCTCACTGGCTGCAGGGTGTGGAATGGTATTAGCATTACAGGCAAGAATCCCAAGTCACACCCCTGATGCCTGTCATTCTCTACAGGGTTAGGCGTTATGGTTGGAAACCCTAATACCTCAGGCATTCGTTGGTATTTTCACTCCAAATTTTCAACGTTTTTTTTGACCCACCTCATGAACAGGGGAATATCAGTTTGTTAACTAAGCTGCTTATGCACAGTGACTACGGCATTTAGCACCACAGGTACAAAACATTCCGAACAGGATGTAAAAATGACAGCATGTACTGTTCATGGGGAGGTGTGAAAAATGGCAATGTTGCAAATCTGCAGTAAAAATATTTAAAAAATGGTGAAGTCACAAGATATAGAAACGGTGCAACGCACAAGCGTAATATAATTAGGTTGGGGATTTTTACAGCAGATTGTCAACTCAGGCATTTTGGTGCCTCCGATCATGAACAGTGTCACTGTGATTTTCTTTATCTGTGCCAACAATGATTTCCCACAGCGACCATTACATCTCTGTGCTGAAAGTGTGAAAACACACTTCAGCCATGTTACAGAAAATGACAGCTGTACTGTTCATAAGGAAGTGTGGAAAATGCCACTGGTGAAAATCTGGACTGAAAATATTACAATGTCATGAACTTACGAGGGTGCGTAGAAACTGCTCAATGCTCACTCATAACACAGTCATTTTATGGACTTTTGTCACCAAATTTTCAACATAGCCATTTTAAGACCTCTGCTCATGAACAGTGTAACTGTGATTTTCTTAATCTATCCTAAACGTTGCTTTCACACACCAACAGCACCATTGTGAGCTACATGTGTGAAAACACATTTTGGGCGACATATGAAAAATGGCAGCTGTACTGTTCATAAGGAAGTGTAATAAAATGGCAATGTTGAAAATCTGGAGTGAAAATATTAAATTTGCAAACTTACGAGCATGCATAGGAACTTCGCAATGCACGCTCGTAAAACAGTCATTTTTAGGAATTTTTTCACCAAATTTTCAACATAGCCATTTAAGACCTCTGCTCATGAACGGTGTCACTGTGATTTTCTTAATGTGTCCTATACATTGATTTTGCACATCGATCATCGCCATTGATGCGCTACAGGGCGGAAACACATTTTGGGCAAGATGTGAAAATGACAGCTGTACTGCTCATAAGGAGGTGTGGTAAAATGGCAATGTTGAAAATCTGGAGTGAAAATATTGAAATTTGCTAACTTATGAACGTATGAGAACTGTGCTAATGCACACTGTAAAAACAGTAATTTTAGGAATTTTTCACCAAATTTTCAACATAGCCATTTTAAGACCTCTGCTCATGAACAGTGTCACTGTGATTTTCTTAATTTGTCCCGTACATTGATTTCAAGACACCGACGCCATTGTGTGCTACAAGGGCGAAACACATTTTGGGTGAGATGTGAAAATGACAGCTATACTGCTCATAAGAAGGTGTAGTAAATGGCAATGTTGAAAATCTGAAGTGAAAATATTGAAAATTCGCGAACTTACTAACCGCGATGAGGAACTGTACAACGACGTCAGAAACAGTCATTTTTGGAATTTTTCACCAAATTTTCAACATAGCCATTTTAAGACCTTGCTCATGAACAGTGTCACTGTTATTTTCTTAATTTGTCCTGTACATTGATTTTGCCACCGACTGCGCCATTGTGCGCTACAAGGGCGGAAACACATTTTGGGTGTGATGTGAAAAATGACAGCTATACTACTCATAAGAAGGTGTAGGAAAATGGCAATGTTGAAAATCTTTAGTGAAAATATTGAAAATTCACGAACTTATGAGCGTGCATAAGAACTGTACAACACACGCTCGTAAAACAGTCATTTTTTGGAATTTTTTTCACCAAATTTTCAACATAGCCATTTTAAGACCTCAGCTCATGAACAGTGTCACTGTGATTTTCATAATTTGTCCTGTACATTGATTTCGCACACCGACTGCGCCATTGTGCGCTACATGGGCGGAAACACATTTTGGGTGAGATGTGAAAAATGACAGCTGTACTGCTCATAAGAAGGTGTGGTAAAATGGCAATGTTGAAAATCTGGAGGAAAATATTGAAAATTCAGGAACTTACGAGCCTGCGTGAGAACTGCACAACGACGGCCAGAAAACAGTAATTTTTGTTAGCACTAAATTATCTGTGTAGACCTTTCATGACGATGTCACTGTTCAGTAGTTATTCAGGCTCGGCGGTGATTTCACGCAGTGACCGCGTAAATCACCCTTTGGGCCTGAATAACGCAATGACAGTGACATCATTCTTGAGAAGGGGTCCCAAAACCCCATGTTGAAAATTTGCAGAAATTCTAAAAAATGCCTGAGATATGCAATAGTTGAAACCCCTATCTAGCCCATTATACAGCTTACCGGCATTTCTCAGTTCGCGGTCGGCTTTGAAGAGTGCAGACGATCCCTGTCCACCCAAGACTGCCTCGCCAAGCCCGGAGGTAAGTATGGGGTGAGGGGGTGGGGAGGCTAGGTGCGCGAGTGGGTGGTGGGTGCAGGTTGGGGGCTGGGAGAAGCGCCGTGGGACCGCTTTTATTTTGCAGGTAAAAATAAAGATGACGTGGACGCTTTGCCACGCTGGGGTGGGCTCCTCAGCGGGCACAAGGACGGCTGGGGCCGTGGAGCCGACGGGATTGAGCACCCCTGGCTGGCCATAGATCAGTTGCCACACTGGGGTGGGCTCCCAGCGTGGCACCCAGTACGGGGGTGAGGACAGTGGAGCCGGAGGGGATTGGGCACCCCTGGCGCTATTCTATCGCTGCCACGCTAGTGGGCACCCAGCGTGGCATGTGGAAGGCTTGGGGAGTGCAGCACAAGCCGACGGGGATTGAGCAATTCTGCCGGCTATACGGTGTGTGTTGGGAGGGCAGCAGCAGCATGCGATGCATTCTGTGTGTGTGTGTGTGTGTGTGTGTGTGTGTAGGGAAGCGCGATGAGCAGGCGATATCTTATCGCTGCTCACTGAAGCATAGCTCCCTTTTCAACTGTATGCCACTGCATTTTGGAGCTTGTCATAGACAGCTCCAGCATGCATTGGCTTACAGGGGCCATGCCTGCCAACACACTGACTGAATTGGAGGAGGAGGTGACACACCTCCAAAATCTCGGATGATGGCACTATGTTTCTTGCACATGCGTGCTAGCAAACATAAAAATGAATCTCACTGTTAGATGGAACACAGTCCACCTAGAGGCAGCATAGATACATGGATACATAGAAACTGTTGGCAGATAAGAACTGCCAGGCCTATCCAGTCTGCCAATTTTATTGCTTGTAAAAGCAGCCTATGACTCTACATGGTCATTGGCAGTAACTTTACATTCCCATCACTAGTGTTCCTTTATTCCTGTCCCATGCATGTTTAAATCCTGCCACCATACACACAGCCACTACCTCCTGGGGCAGGCTATTCCATGCATCCACCACCCTCTCAGTGAAAAATAAATTCCTCACATTTCCTTTTAAACGGCCTCCCTTTGTCACATGTCATGTCCTCTGGTTCTGGTATTCTTTTTGAACTGGAAGACTGTTTCCCATTTAACCTTGTTTATACCCTTGAGGCACGTGAATGCCTCAATCATATGGCCCCTCTTCCTCCTTTGCTACAAGATGTATATATTGAGGTCCCTCACTCTCTCCTCATAATGCTTTTGCCGTAACCCTCTGACCAGCTTTGTCACCCTCCTCTGCATTGTCTCCATCCTGTTGATGTCTTTACGAAGGTGTGGCCTTCAGAACTGCACACAGTACTCCAGATGAGGCTTCAACAAGGTTTTGTACAGTGGAACTATTACCTTCCTCCTCCGGCTCGTGATACCCCTCCCAATAAAACCCAACATCCCACTTGCCTTCCCTACTGCCTTGGCCACCTGCCTGGTGAGTTTCAAGTCAGCTGTGATAATAATGCCCAAGTCCCATTCCTCCACTGTAACTGTCAGCAGCTTACCCCATCCTGTAGCTTGCTCCTCAGTTTTTACTTGCCACATGCATGATTTTGCACTTCTTTGATTTAAACCTCAGTTGCCACATGCCATCTCTCCAGCTTTCCCAGGTCTCTTCTCATCCTTTCCACCCCTTCTGGCATGTCTACCCTGTTGCAGATCTGGTATCATCTGCAAACAGGCAAACTTTTCCCTCCAGCCCATCTGCAATGTCGCTGATGAAGACATTGAAGAGGACTGGCCAGAGTGCCAAACCCTGAGGTGCCCTGCTGGTGACCTCCATTTCATCTGATTGGGTTCCATTTACCACCACCCTCTTTTTTCTGCCCCCCAGCCAGTTTGTAAGCCATCTTACTACCTTGTGGCCCACCCCCAGACTTCTGAGTTTGTTGACTAGTCTTCTGTATCGAACGGTATCAAAGGCTTAGATAAAATCAAGGTAAGTGATATCTACCACCCCCCCTCCGGTCCACTGCCTTTGTCACCCAGTTAAAGAATTTTTTTTTTATTTTAGTTTTTGGTAACCGGGTAAGACCCACTAGGCACAAGTGCCTGTTTTCAGGGGCGACCTGGGAGCACTGGGCAGTTAAGTGACTTGCTCAGAGTCACACAGTATGCAAGTGGAGGTTGTGAGAATCAAACTCGGGTCTGGTCTGCTGGATGTATCAAGCTCATTCACACCTCATTCCTCTAAACTCTAGGCTATACTGCCAGCCCAAAGCAATCAGATTTGTTTGATAGGACCTTCCTGCTGTGAAACCATGTTGCCTGGGATTTAGGGCTCCAATGGCTTCTAGTTACTCCTCTATCCGCTCCTTTAGGAGTGACTTCATGATCTTCCCAACAATAGAAACATAGAAACATAGACTTTGACGGCAGACAAGGACCACTTGGCCCACCCAGTCTGCCCATTTCCCTACCTACTGGATAAGCTACAGATTCTAGTTAACCAACAGCCTACTTCCTGCCACCCCCCACTAAAATTGCCTTGTGTCTGTCCCATGCATGTTTGAATTCCCCCACTGTTTTAGCCCCAACAACCTCCCCAGGAAGGCAGTTCCACGATCCACCACTCTCTCCATGAAAAAAATTCTCACTTTACCCCTGAGCTGTCCCTCTATCTTTAAATTGTGTCCCTTGTTCTTACACATCTCATTTTCTGAAAGATGCTACCCTCCTGGACTTTGTTGATTCCCTTGAGGTACTTGAACATTTCTATCATGTCCCCCCTGTCCCTCCTGTCATCAAGGGTATACATATTAAGCTCTCTCAGTCTCTCTTCATATGGTTTCTGATGCAGACCCTGCACCATTTTAGTTGCCCTCCTCTGGACTGCTTCCATCCTGTCTATGTCCTTGTGTAGATGAGGTCTCCAAAATTGCACACAGTACTCCAGATGGGGTCTCACCAACTGTCTGTACAGAGGGATAACCACTTCCCTTTTCCTACTTGTGATGCCCCTTCCTATGCATCCCAGTATCCCCCTGGCTCTCCTTACTGACTTCTCACATTGCTTACCCACCTTTAGATCATCTGATATGACTACCCCCAAGTCCCGTTCCATTTTTGTTGTTGTTAGTACTTCTTCTGCTATTGTGTACTCTTCTCCTGGGGTTTTTGTTTCCCAGGTGCATTACTTTACACTTCTTTGCATTGAATCTAAGTTGCCATATGTCTGACTATTCCTCCAACCTTGCCAAGTCCCTTCTCATCCTTTCTACCCCCCTTGTGTATCAGCTCTGTTACAGATCTTTGTATCATCTGCAAAGAGGCATACCTTTCCCTCCAGACCTTCTGAAATGTCATCTATAAAGATGTTAAAGAGGACTGGACCCAGTACTGAGCCCTGTGGTACTCCACTAGTGACCCCCCTATCTTCGGAATGTGTTCCACTCACTATTACCTTCTGTGTCCTGTTGTGCAGCCAGTCTGCAACCCAGGCTACCACCTTGGGACCCACTCCCAGGCTGGCTAACTTGATTATTAATCTTTTGTGCAGGACTGTGTCAAATGCCTTGCTAAAGTCTAGGTAGGCCATATCCACAGCCCCTCCCAGGTCTATTACTTTGGTCACCCAGTCAAAGAAATCTATTAGATTCATCTGCCATGATCTTCCTGCTGTAAATCCATGCTGCTTTGGGTCCTGTGCCCCGCTGGCCTCTAGGTACTCAACGATTCTTTCTTTCAGAAGTGATTCCATCATTTTCCCTACCACTGAGGTCAAACTTACAGGTCTGTAGCTTCCTGCTTCTGCCTTGCTCCCACTTTTGTGAAGGGGAATCACATCTGCCCTCCTCCAGTCTGTAAGACTTACTGGTCTGTAGTTCTCTGCATCCTCTTTGCTGCCAGTCTTATGAAGAGGGAAAACATTTGCCCTTCTCCAGTCCTCTGGTATCATTCCAGTATCCAGGGACTCACTGAAAAGGTCTGCTAGAAGGGCTGTGAGCTCCATCCTCAGTTTCCTCAGCAGCAGTTTGAATGTAGCAGTCTAGTTCCATTATTTACATACATTCCACATTCCATCACTACAGCTCCAGGGCAGTCAGAGATTCTGAGCTGACTGCATATGTCTAATCATACTGGGAGATCCCTTGGAAGAAACAATATTACCGTGGTAAGT
This sequence comes from Neoceratodus forsteri, assembly GCA_016271365.2. Classification (NCBI taxonomy): domain Eukaryota; kingdom Metazoa; phylum Chordata; order Ceratodontiformes; family Ceratodontidae; genus Neoceratodus; species Neoceratodus forsteri. The sequence continues at coordinate 1,776,820,878 of CM057456.1, read as the reverse complement.
AATTTTTACTTCTGGAAAGTGTAAGTGAGGAGAAAATAACAGGTGAGCTGTCAGATCATTGGCATGTGAGTGAGGAGGTAGAGGAGGGGCAGGGAACAGGAGAAAACACACAATTCATGCATGGAGAAGTAGAGGAAGGGGTAGAAGAGGTGTGAGTGAAGGAGAAGAAGCAGGACAGGAGGTAGGGCATGAGAAAGCAGATGTGGAAGAGGAGAATTAAGAACAAGAGAAGCTTGGAATTCTATTGTCATTTACACCACTGAATAGTGGTGGTGATGATGTGTGTGACACTGAGGTATGGAGGCCATTATGTGAGAAGCTGGCCAAAAAAAAGCAATTAATAAAAGAAAAGCAAGAAAGCAAGCTTTTCAGTCAGAGAGATCTAAAGACCATCCTTGCCCCAGCTACCACTTCCCCTCCCAATTCGGAAGTGGTGGATTTAGTCAGTTTATTCAAGTGATGGAGTCACCATGGCAGCCACAGCAGCTAGCTGATGCATCCTCAGGTACTGATGCTGCTTTAAACGCTGCAACCCTCACCAGCAAAACAATCTTCACTTCCTGAGACATTACATGTCTGCACTAAACTGCCACCTACTCACCCAAGTTTTGTCCAAATGACACAACTCATTGGTGAGATGATGGGCCTTGATCTTTAGCCATTCCCCATTGAACAAGACACTGGCTGTTGAAGACTGTTAACTTGCATGATGTGAAGCTCAAAAACAACATTCCATTATGCTTCACATGTTCCCAGCACATTCTCCTCAATATGTTTAAGGCAGTATGAAGGCAGATGGTGACAGTTCTTAAAGAAAAAGTGTGTGTGTGTGTGTGTGGGGGGGGGGGTTATGTGTGTTTCACTAAAGAAATCTGAAGCAATAGTGCAAGCCAAAGTATCCTACAGTAAGTCTCACTGCCCACTTGGGTTGTGTACAAGTACCACTGTCAGACCCCTGTTCTGCCTTCACCATTGCCAGCCCCTTCAGGAGTTATATTTAAGCAGACAGCCTCACAGAAGCAAGCCACATGACCTGCAGCAACCAGTCTCCAATCTAAGAGATTGCAAACAACTCATGCCGCACACATCTCAGCTCTCTTTCACGAGGGAAAGACTTGGCTACTGAAAGGAGCTCCTTATTTGTAAGATTGATTTTGATTAGAAAACTTCAGGAATCATCAGAGAATCATACATTTTCAGTCCAGTTAGCTAATTCACTACATCCAACTGTAGTTTCAGGCAGGGATGCTAGTGAAATTGTGCTACAGAGGAGAGAGAGAGAGAGTATGTGATCCTGCTCTGGCAGCTGCAGGCCTTGCAACAGAGTCAGGGCTGAGTGAATTTAGCAGATGGAAATGTGCAGGGGAATTTTTGAAGAATGTTTTTTGACATACACTGGGAACAGAAATACATTTTAATTTTTTAGTTTATTATTTTTTCCCCCTGCAGCAGCAACGGGGCAGAGTGAATTTAGCAAACTGGAAAAGTCCAGGGGGTTGAAGTGTTTATTTGACAAATAATCTTTTACTGACTACTAGTGGTGTAGGCAGGGCACAGAAATCCACCATTCTTTGTTTGTTGTATGTGTTTTTGCCCGTGAGAGAAAACAAAGTAAGTAGGCTGCTGCAGTGAGACAGTAGGTATCTCGGTGAGAGTGAAGAGGAAGGTGTGTCTGAGGGTTATGTGTGTGCATGGGCATCTGCTTTCATGTCATGTAGAAACCATGAGGAAAAGAACGGAAGAGAAAGGAGATGTAGGGATCCAGAAAGAAACAGGGGCAGGTTCCCCATTTCCAGTTCAATCAAATACCAGATATGCATGTGGTGCTGGCAGGGCAGGCGCTGGTATTCATAATGGTGGAGCTACACCTGACAGGAAGACTAGGGCTGGGCACGTGATAGTACAGCCAAAGAATCAATGGTTCATTGAAGTGTGCTGAAGTTGGGTAGTCTATGAAAGTGATGATGTCGATGTTGGGCATCACTCATGAAGTGAGCCAAGTTGAGCCTTCCTCTCTTCTTTTCTGTCTTTTGTTGTCATGTCATATATGAGAGACACGAACCAACCCATTCAACACACATACCCTGCTGAGTATGCCAGGCACAGTGAGCTGAATAGTTGGTGCCCCTTTTTGGTGGTAGAATCAAGAGTCTCGCTCTTTTTGGGGTGGAGAGGAGATAAACTGACTGGATGGTAAGGGCGGTTCTTTGACTATTTGGCTACACAATGTAATTTCACCAAAATGGGGTGGCAGGAGGCGCAAATCACAAAAAGGACCAATTTGTTAAGCAACCAACCACAGAACTTAGAGCAGGGAAAAAGGGTGATACAACATTCATTTTCGCTTTCTATTGCTACTGTAACTTTATAGAACCACAACTATAACTATTATTACTGAGATTATTGTCACCACCAAATGGATCTATTGCAAGACTCTAACACTACACAATAACATTAAAACCCATATTAGTAAATTTGTGAATTACACTAAACTGTTTGGGGAAGTCGACTCTGAGTCAAAATAACAAAGTGTAATAAATGACTTAAAAGAAATTGAAATTTGGTCAGTAGTTAACAGCATGGAATTTAGCACCAGCAAATGCTCAGTTTTACATCTAGGTAGAAATAATCCAATGACTAGCTATAAGCTAAATGGTCAGTTATTGAACACTGTTGAAACCTTGAAGTAGTAGTTAATAACTCATTTTCATCATCTACACACTGTAAAAAGGCTGTTCAAACATCTAACAGGTTGATCTACAATATCAAAAGAACTTTAGTGTTAAGACAGGAACAATGTATTCTTCTGTTATTCAGAGCGTATACAAGACCTTCTCTTGACTATGGTTAATAGTTTTGGTTACCATGCTTAAAAGGTGATATAAGATTGTTGGAAGGGGTGCAGAGGAGAACCATCAAAATTATCCCTAGACTCCTGAATATGTCGTATGAGGCACAATTAGTAGCCTTGGACCTGTTCGCTGTAGAGGAAAGCAGAACACATAGTGATTTATTGCTCTTATTTAAAATAATTCAGGACAGAGATCTAACGGATCAATGTGGTCTATCATTCAGTATCAGACTGTTTTATCTGAGGTCACACAACAGACAACTTAAAGTACCTTACATTAACACTAAAAAATGTGCACATTACTACACGGTAAGGGCTGCTAAAGACAGAAATGCACTCCTTCAGAATCTGGTGGATATTACATCATTTGAGAAGTTTAAGCATGAACTTGACAATCACCTAAGGTAATAGTCATTTTGACGAAAATTGCCCTCAAGAGTGGGAAATGGACTAGATGGGCCTTTCACCCTTTCTGTCTGTTCTAATTAAGTAACTATAACATTTGCACAATTTGCTCAGTTTTCACCCCAGAGTACATTTTTAGATTTGTTGGGCACCAAAAATAGATGCTGCAGAGGGATGTACAACAAGAAACCTCTGTGCATGTGCTTCTGTTAGCCAGCTTATAGAGCAGCTGAGGCAAAGACTTGGCCACAGAGCATCGATTGGACCCAGTGATACGAGCAAACATACTTGTATTCCAAAGGACTGGTGCAAGCTGAAAGCTTCTGGGCTGTTACCCCTAACCTGGGAAAAGGCTTGAAAACTGAAGATAGAAGAACTGAACACAAGAACACCTCTGGGCCATCACCTCTGACCCAGGAAAACATGAAGAACTGAGACCGAAGACTAGACAAACTGAAGAACTGTAGCACCTCTGGGCTGTCACCACTGACCCAGGAAACTTGAAGAACTGAGACTGAAGACTCGACAAACTGAAGAACTGTAGCACCTCTGGGCTGTCACCACTGACCCAGAAAACTTGAAAGCTGAAGACAGAATAACTGAGGAACAGTAGCACCTCTGGATGGTCACCACTGACCTGGGAAAAACTTGAAGATTGAAGACTGAAGATTCAATGACCTGAAGAATTGCAGAACCTCCGGGTTGTCACCACTGACCTGGGAAACTTGAAGACTGAAGACCTGATGACCTGAATAACAGAAACACTTCCACTGAAGAACCTCTGGAGGGTTGAAAACCTGTAACAAAAACACCAACTCACTGGGTGATGTATCCGTGTGGACCAGTGCGGTTCCCTGCACTATCTAGCTCACTATTGGGGAGGGGTTGGCCTAAAGATCTGATGAAAAAGCAAGTAAAGGGGAGCTCCTTAGTTGTCTACACTATTCCTACACTGACAGTTGGCTCTGAACTGTCAATTATGCAAATGACTTACACAGTCTCTGGGTGGTCAATGTTAGTGACAGTCTTTGGTCGAGCAACCATCAAACAGGAAACAGGATGATAGGCAGGCAGTGTGATAGCATGAAGGCAGTTTGTCACATGCGGGGCAGTTCATACATGCAAGACAGATTTCCAGGTCAGTCCAAATATTTTTTGGGATAAACGGGGCAAATTCAAGCAAGTAGGGCAATTTGGTGCATGCAGGGCAATTACATAGTCTCAGAGCATGTGTTACATTTCAGATGCTGTCCCTTTAAATGCCGTCTCAGGTCAATAACAGTTTTTGCCCTTTTCCACAGTTAACATACAGTTCAGCATTTTCATTTCAAAAGTGTTCAGCAGAATCACTTTCTATAGTAATTGCACTGGGAGAGGCAATAAACAAGGTGAAAACCTGACTAAATGCTGGATATACCTAGTGGGGATCCTGGGGTACTTCCTCCTTCCCACAGGCATTTACTTGGGTTCAAAGAGTTTAACAGGAGGATTACCCTATCAGGTGATGGTTATCTGGCTATTCTATATGCTAGGGATCCCATGCTAACTGTCTTTTCCTGACTTAGGGGCTACGGGTCAGTTATGCAGGTTACTAGCCCTTGGCTAAGACTGTGGCAACTATGCTGCTGGGGTGGCTAACTGGCTGGTCCACTCTCTTCCCCTTACTCCTGGCTGAAGTTGACACCCTAGTGCACTTTAAATTAGCATAGTGTTCCACTTTTCAAACACTAGCTTTGGTTTGGCTACTGGTGGTCACTTGGCTACTGGCCACCTTTGCCACTCTTCGACACTCTCCCTTTACAACCTGGGGGCTTGCTTCCCCTATTGCATTAGGTAGGGAGAAGGGGAAGACAAGGTGGACCACACAGTCCATATCTGCCATCAACTTCTATGTTTCTGTCTGACCCACTTGGTGCTATTTCTGAATAAATAATAATAATAATAAGAAAAATGTTGGGCTAGCTAACCCTTATTCATAGCCCGATTGACTGGCTTTCCTATAAATTTAACTGGGGCTTACTTTGCCCTGACTAGCTCACTTCTTTCTTCCTTTTTTTTTAAATCAAGCTTTGGGTTTACTAGCCCTTGTCCAGTAGCCTACCTGGCTAATACACAGGGGCTTTGCTCTGCCTCTGCTCCTGGATGGAGTTTCTTTATTTAATCTTTAACATAATGCAGCTCAGGGCTTGTCTGCCCTATGCTCCACCTCTGGGAGCCTCTTTATTTTATTTATTTATTTATTTATTAAATTCTCGGATTACAAATACCTTTGAGCAGAAACTGCTCGTTTACAAAAGTTCCACGTCCAAGGATGAGGGTCAACATACATACAGAGGTAGTAAAAGAATGCACAATAAACAACCAAAACAACTAAAAGAAAAAATAAAGATACTCAGTTATAACATACTTTGAGATAATATTCATATAACGAGCAGCTTGAGTAGGCAGCTGGCTGCAGTAACAAGAAGAGATAGAGGGCACCATAGGCAGTTAGTATTGCAGGCGTGCAACTGGGAGAGGAAGTTGGCAGGCTAATGGGCCACTGTCCGATGGTGGTGGAAAATGTCTTGTACCAGTGGAGATGTGAAGCAGGAAAGGAGTCACAAGGAAGGCCCAGTGCCATAGGGAATGAGACTGGGAAAGGGCGGGCTGTGAGACGTGAGTGAGCTGGGAGGTGTTTAGAGAGATCTCTGTTCAGAGAAGCAGTTACATTGAGTGGTAGAGGTGAGGTAAAGTTTGAGATTCCTTTTGAAGGGTCCAAGTGTAGTAGAGGAAAGTGCTTCTTTATTGAGGGAATTGAACCATTGAGCGGCTCTATAGATAAAGAACCACTGACCCATGGAGGTACGACATCTGGGAACCTGAAAGGTTAGAGATTGGGCACCACGTGTTTGTTGAGTGCCACTGTAGGTAGTAAGGAGTGAGCTAACACCAGGTGGCATGAGGCCAAGGAGAATCTTTTTGGTAAGTAAGCAGGTCTGGTATTGTGTTCTGCTGCGTAGGGGTAGCCAGCTGGCCTGTGCATAGAGGTCACAGGTGTGAGTTTGTCGGGCTGCACCTGTCAGTAGTCTACAGGCTTTGTTGAGAGCAACTGAGATCCTGCGGAGGGCACTTGTTGAGGCAGAGCCATAGATGGCAAGGCCGCAGTCAATGATAGAGGTGACAGAGCTGTAAATGGCTAGTTTAAGGGCATCCGCAGGCATACAGTGCTTGTGTTTGTGTAGTAGTCCAATCCGTATATTGGCGGTCTTGGCAACAGTGTCAATATGCCGAGTGTAGGAGAGGGTACTATCCAGGGTAATACCAAGGTACTTGAACTCCTTGACATGTTCGAGTGGGTTCCCAGTGTGGTTCTTGATGGTGAGGGACAGAGAGTTGTGCCTGCTGTGTCGGTTACAGAAGGACATGACTTTAGTCTTGCTGTGGTTCAGGACAAGTTTATGAGAATTGAACCAGTCTTCAATGCGCTTGAAGTAGAGCTGCAGCTGGGATTCAAGGACTGTAATGTCATGGTGGCTGGAAAACAGGACTGCATCATCTGCGTATAGTAATATTTTTTGGTGGCAGGCACTGGGGAGATTGTTGATGAAGAGGGAGAAGAGTAGAGGGCCCAGAATAGACCCCTGGGGGACTCCAGAGTGGACCGGTTTCTCATCCGAAGAGATCCCTGCAATCCTTACACATTGGATCCGATTATCAAGGTAGCTGGTGAACCATGGAAGGGCATCGCTGGAGATCCCAATGGAGGACAGTTGCTTGAGCAGTAGGGGGTGGTTAACTGTGTCGAATGCCTTTTTTGCATAAACCTGCCCCGTGAATGCTCCATTGTTGGAGCTTATTTAATTTTATTTCAATTTGTATAGAGCAACCTCTGCCCTAGGCTCCCTTTCTGTAGCCTATTTAAATATATTTATAAGCACCTGCCCATAGGCAGTTCTTGGTCCCAGGGCTTTGTCCTAGCCTCAGCCTTGGCTCTGGTCACCCCTAGCTGTGGTGTGAGAAAACTCTTTCTCTTTAGTTTATTATAAGTTCAGGCTGGCAGCACCTGCCTGATGCTGCTGTTGCTGACTCACCACCCCAGCTCGGGGAGAAGTTAAGAAGAGGAGGAGGAGGAGGAGGTGGGGTTTGGCTGATGGCTGCAGGGAGAGGGTGGTGTCCTTGGGGCCTTGCTGGACAGCTTGCTCCTCATGACACTTGCTCTTCCTCAAGTGTGACCCCCCCTCCCCTTGTGGGTACTGCCATGGAGGAACCGAAAATTACTTAAAAGAACAAAAAAACAAAAAGAACAAATGGGGCTAAACAGAGCCTGCACTGCAACTGGCCACTACTCCTGACTTTCTTTGGCCCACTGCCTCAGGATCCGCCACTACACTGCTGGATCACTGCCACTGAAAATGATCAGATTTCTTCAATGGATCAGCCAGGACACAGAGAGGGACCCCCCCCCCAAGCCTGAGGTAAGTCACCCTTGCCTTCACTGGCCTACCGGTCACTGGCCCCTATTTCTTCTGCCACTTCTGACTATGCTTCATATGCTCTGCCATTACTGGCTACACTATTCAAAGCCCCACCAGCATTCAGGATGCCAAGTTCCTAATGACCAGGGGGCAACCAGCTGTCCCGCTCAAGCTGGATTTCAGTTGTGACACAGGCTTGTGCCACTGTTACTGTGCTAACTGTGAAAAGAAAATGAAAATGTTTTAAACAGCAGGCAAGAAGTTTACTTTATAGGGGACCCTGCCATATTGTTTATCTCCCCCATGCCTCCTAAATTATCAAGGGCACCTTACTGGGGAACACCTTACTATGCTGGGGCACCTTTTTGGGGGTATTACATCATTAGTGTCCAGAAATCCACAGGCTCCACTCCCACATCAAGCTACTTTCCCAACCATTTGTCTGTTACATCTGGTGATGAAACCTCTCTGAGCAATCCAGAAGCACAGCAGACTCACACTCTTTAACCTTTCAATACTGCCAGTTCCCCTACACAGGGTAAAATAGTTCCATCTAGATTTGTAAAGGCATGCCCACCTCTCATCCATCTTGTATAATGAGCATGACTACAGGTGCCACAACAGCCCCCTGTACATGTGTGGGGACAAGGAAATTTCCAGTCCACCCTGAAGCACTGTATAATGCCCCAACCCCCAAATTATGCATCAACAGCAGTAGCACCCAAATAAGTGCTGCTTCCCAGTCATTGTGTAAGGAAGGCCTGAGATATTCATTTATTTTTATTTAGTGTTTGTTAATCAGGTGAGGTGCACTAGACATACATTTGCCTATTTTCAGGCATGACACATGAGAATACAACTAGTGGACCTTTACAATGCACACAGTAATAACACACGGTGTCAAAATAAGAACCAACGGGTATGTATATGTATAAAATACAAGGGTTTGGTAAGAAAAATCAGTTGGAGTACAGATACAATATAAATTCCGTACAATGAACGATGAATAAGACTGAAACTGTGAATGGAGAGTGGTAAGAGAAAAGGAAGACACAATGAGGCACATGCCTAAAACCGGGGGAGCTTAAAAGACAGGCATATTTCATTTAATTTTTATTTTATGCTGAGAAATCTGTAGGCTAAAAACCCATTTTCACAGACGTCCAGTTTACGCATATACATCAAACATACAAAACACTATAACAGTATAAACAAACAAAATAAAATTATAAAATTATTGAGTTTTAAGTAAAACACTTACAGACAGAATTAATAAGCATATTATTTCTAAGGGTTGTCTTAAAAGTTGTTAAATTTAAGCAACTAGCTATACTACTCAACATTTCATTATACAGCTTAGCGGCTGAGAAGGTCAGGGAGTTTTGAACAAATACAGTATGGTAAAAAGGAGTCTGAAAGGAGTTTCTACATTGAAGTCGTATATGACCAAATTTAGAATTCTTTGGAAACAAACCTCAGATACTATTTGGGAGTAAACCCAACTGAATCTTATGAAGAAATATCAGAGATCTAAAATTAAAATGCTCCACCAATGAAAGCCAATTAAAAGATTTATAAAGAGAACAATGATGTATTAATCTGGACTGTCCAGAGGCAAAACGTATTACGGTATGATAAGTCTAGAGTTTTGTTAATAATCTTTCCCAGGTATATGAATAAACTAATGATCTGTAATCAATAATAGAAAATAAAAGACAATGTGTTAACAAATGCCTAATATCAACAGTGAGATTGCTTCTTATACAATATAGAAACCCCAATCTTTGTGTAATTTACTAATTAGATCCATGATATGATGTTCGTATGAAAGATGTGAATCTAATATTAGCCCAAGATATTTAAATACTTTAACTTGCTCTATGTGAACGTGTATATTGATGGGGACATTAAAGTGCAGACAATAGAATAACTAAGTACGACAAGCTGACAAATGTAAGCAGGAAAGCGTAGCACTGTAGATAGGGGTTAGGGACTGGAACATGCTGTACATCAGAGCAACGATGATCGGTATGGGCGCCAAAAGGTGCGGGCAACTGGGCATAGACGTATGTTGACTAGTATGCTGTTCCATAGTTTTGGAGAGGCAACAGCGAAGGCGATCTCCCCATGTTTAGTCTGGTTCCTGGGGATGGATAGAGGGTCAAGGTTGGAGGATCTGAGGGAGTATGAATTTGTACAAGGTACCAAGTGGGAGGCTAAGGAGTGGGGCAATCTGTTCTGCAGTGTACTGTGGATATTGTTGCCAAATGAGAGGTCCTGAAGAGCAGAGGGGGAAAGCCAGCCTAGTCTAAAGTACAGTGTACAATGATGAGTGAGTGGATTGCATGCTAGAGTAAAATGACACATATTTATCATATGCCACATCCCGTTTTCGCAGTATGGAGTGTGAAGCTTTAACAAAGACAGGCAGGCCATAGGATAATTTGAGGAGTAATAGACTGTTTGCTACTGCAATGCGAGCTGATGGGGAAAGATTTGGACAAGCTTGATAGGCTAGACCAAGACTGATGTCAGCAGCCTTAAAGATAGAGGTTATGGGCTCAATATTACAAGCTGGATGCAGGGCTTGCATCAAGCCCTATGTCAACCACAAAGTTTGATGCAGTTGCGCCCAACAGTTTGCCAGAACTTGTGCCACATTTTAATACCTTTGGTGCAGTTGCAACAATTAACTCACTTTATGGCAACTTGTGGTAAAGGTTTGGCATAAGCCCATAAAAGGACTCCCCCATGATGCAAATATAAACCAGGGGGAGCTGGTCTAAGTACTGCATTCGGCACAAGAGACTTATGCTAGGGAGTTGTGGCTCAGTTCTTTGTAAAATTGGACTTGCCGCATTGCTTGCCGCAAGTTGTTAGTTGCGTCAAACTTCCTGCTGTAAGTCCCTTGTGCCGATCTATGGACTTTATAAAACTGGGCTCCATATGTAATGAGAAATCAACGGAGGGATAAAGTGTCACACCAAGGTATTTGAAGGAGTTTACAGAGTCCAGGGGAGCCATTATCACAGACCACACTGAGCAGAGTGCGAGTGTTTTTCAGTCGTCGGGTAATTCCGAAAAGCATAGCTTGAGATTTAGAGGGATTCATTAGCAGCCTGTTCTCTTTCAAACCAAGTTTGAAGGGCCTTCAGGTCAGCTGTGAGGGCACCATTAATGTTGGCCATGTTCCATGCACTAGTAAAGAAGACCAGGATATCGGCATAGAAGACAGGAGAGGAGTACAGTCTGCAAAGCAGTGGTGAACAGAGTTGACATGTAGGGAGAAAATTAAAGGCCTGAGTATGGAGTCCTGGGGGACACCAATAGTGGAGGGTAAGTTGTCTGAGAGGGAGGAGCTGATCCTTACACATTACTGTGTATTGTATAGGTAGCTCCTGAACCATGTTAGTGCCTGCTTGGATATCTCCAAAGTACTTACTTACTGCAAAGGAAAGTGTGATTTACCATATCAAAAGCTTTTGTAAGGTCAATGAAGAAGGCTCCAGTAAGTTCACCTTTGTCAAAAGAGGTGGAGATACTGTTGGTAAGAGTGAGCAGGGGCAGCAATGGTGCTGTCGCTTTGGCAAAAGTCATGCTGAGCAGGGGCAGAGCAGACTGTAATCATGTTCATGTGGATTTATTGGAATACAGGTACTCTTGATGGATTGTTCCCTGAACCTCTCCATACTACCCAGATATAACATGAGTGACCTTAACTAAAAGCATGGATACAGCAGCATCATTCTAAGAGCTGTGATATTTTCAAAGGGAATGTTAAAAATGTGGTTTAAATTGTTGTATATTTGGACATCTGGGTCGTTTGTTTCTTCACCCCAGTGTATTGTACTGTCTGCTTGTTTAGAAATAGTCCTATTTTCTCCTTAGTCAGGGTTTCATAATAATGCAGCCATGTTCCTGCTAAATATTCATTTGTTAATTACGTTTCTTCTGAGGACCCAGCGACATCAGTTAAGCGGACTACAATCAAGCAGAACACAATAGCATTGGCTCAGATGATGTCACTGTGCTCTGCTTCATTGTTGTCTTCAGCTCAACTGATGTCCCTGGGTTCTAGAATTGCTAAGTAATTAAAAAATGAATATTGGGCAGGAAAAAGGCTACATTATTATGGGGCCCTAAATAAGAGAAAAATAGGACTACTACAAAACAAACACACAAAACAATATATTGGAGTGATGAAACAGAATTCATGCATGCCCAGATTTATAAGTACCTGTATATTAAAAAATGTAAACAACATTGTTATGTAGAAACATATGTAACACACAGAATAATAGATAAGTGTGTATTAATAATACCATCAAGAGGTTTCGGGGACTTGGAACTCGAGAGATTCCACAAGTCCCAAAAACCTCAAGATGGGATTATTGCCTTGTAAAACACTTACCTGTTATTTTTTGTAACATATGGATCCTATTCCAGATACGGTGGTCTAAATTTTTTGCTGCTATCCTGGCCACTGCACTGAAGACTACTTGCTTTGGCCACTAGAGTACTGCATTTTTAGTCACTTCATTGTTCAGTCTGAATTTTCTGCTGCTTCCATAGTGCCTCTGTCTGTCATTTTCTGTGGAAAGTGTAAAGATTCATAGGTAGGGTGATTCTTCGTGAAGGCATGATCCACAAGACGCTAGTTTAAATTTGGCAATGAAAAAAAAAATTGCAGGCAGTACAAGGGCCACTAGTTACTCTCGCCAAGCGAGAGACGGCCGACATGTTATCTAAACTGTTCTGCTTGCCCACATTCTAAAAGCAGCAAATCAAAAGTTATGGTTTGACATTGAACATCAGGTCCCAAGCAACTGGACTGAGAATGCCAGCAACCAGCCTTACAGTGTGTCGGACAGAAGAGCCGTACATGGAAGGTTGTTTTTTAAATTTATTCTACAGAAAACAGAGCTTTTTCTTTAGTTCTGATTTCTTCTTTCCAGAGAGAGAGAGAGAGAGAGAGAGAGAGAGAGAGAGATACTGTAGATGTTGGTTTTTCCTTGTTTTGTGCTAGTGAGAGTCGACTTTTACTGTATGGAATGGTTACAGTGAAAGCTGTCTCCCGCTCTGAACATGCCATTGGTGAACTCAAGCTGCTGTCACTCTTTGATAATACTATAATTCAGACCTCAGAACAATAATATTATGGGGTCTGAATGATGGTATTATGGGGGAGTGAATGATAATATTATCATTTTTCTTCTGGTGTGTTATCAGGATTTTTTTTGTATGCTTTCTGATAATGTTATTTTACAAATCCATATATTGCAACATTGTTTACAATATGTAGCACTGCCGTTTACATTTTTTTATAATACTTTAATTGCGTAGCAAGTTCCCTCTTAGCACTGGTGGAAATGGTACATTTTCTCCTTTCACCAATTCTGAATCCTGCTCCTGGTACAAAAACACACAGTTTGCAACACGTTCATTTTCCCCAATTTTTTGTTACACATGAAAAACAGTTTTACTAGTGAATTGCTCTGATTTGGCAAAAATGTGGCTTTCTGCAAAGTTTACTTGGATCTTGGTGATATTTTGTTGCTTTTGGTGAAATTTCACTGGTAAAATCAGGCAACTTTTTTTTGTTAAAATTCTGTGAATTTTGCAATCATGTCAGTTTTCACCATAGAACTTTGTTATGGCTTAATATATAACTGTTTTTATAAGATATTATAGCCAGAAAGGTAAATTGGGAAAGCAGGTTCTAGTCTCTTCAAAAGTCTGTCTACATGATTTACTGCCCGATGAATGCCTCTGTTGTGTATTCTGAACATACATTTTGGAAATTATGTTTTAAAGTAGTAAAGCTACCCTACAGAATATATGAATCGAGAACAAAAACTTGTATAGAAGCTTTTAGAAGGACAAAGCGCTGGTTCCAACACAGTATGTTTTCTTCTTGTAGGGCACTATCTGTTCATTGAAACAAGCATGTCAAGTGGAGGTAATGGTGTGGCACACCTGATCAGTGAGTACCTCAAACCCACTACTGCTGCCTGTCTTATGTTCTGGTACCACATGGAGATGAGTGCATGGAGTGGTAAGTAGCCAGCAGAACACAAGACTCAGAATCCTGCATTTCTCTACACTGTTGATATTCCTTGTGCCAACTGAAGCAACAAAGTACTGTATATTTCTTAACCGAGTTCTGAGAATTTCTGAAAGTTGTAAGTCCCGCTGGGAAAATTTGAATCTGTAAATCCATGGGCTGTGATAAATGTTTACAGTAAACATTCAAATCAGTTTGTCTGGTTTGGGAAGATTAACTTTAATTGATTTCAGACCTTGTTTAATTCTCTGGCCCTAACTTTGTTTCTGTTAGAAAATAATCAACTTTTGGGGCTACCATGATGGGACAGCTGTAGTGCATTGCATTACCACTGGAGTGAGGCATGATCAGGTGCAGACCTGAGTTCTTTCTTGTCTGGTGGCTCACACACAGCTGTGCTGTCATTGGTATGGCTCTCTGTCTCAGGAAGGGGGCCATGCCACTCCCATGGCAACCCCTGCAACTGGTCAAAAATGTTCATTGGGGGCTATGAATATTGGATAATTTGTAGAGCAGTGAGTAGGGAGAAAGGTATATTTCTGTCAGCCTTGAGAGTGGGCATGCAACATCATCTCCTCCCACAATCAGCAAAGCAAAGCAAAATGAGGATGGGACAGGTTGAAGGCTGCGAACTTCTACCTAGCCCACTCCCAACCACATGATGACTCTCCCAAGCTGTGGATCCGCACCATGGGGGACTGTGGGGGAGGGGGATCTGTAAATCCTGGAAGACTGGTTGATCAGAATGGGGTCACTACCTAGGCACAGAAAAAGCTGAATAAAAAGGAAAAAAAAAACAGGATATACTTTGACTTTTTAATTTTTTTTTATTCTTTGGTAACCAGGTAAGGCCCACTAGGCACAGGTGCCTGTGTTCAGGAACCACTCCGGACCACTGGGAGGTTATGTGATTTGCTCAGAATCACACAGTATGCATGTGGAAGTGGTGGGAATCAAGCCCAGGTCTGCTGGATGAACCAAGCTCACTCACAGCTTGTCACTCTAACCTTTAGCCTGTACTGAATTAATTTTTTTTTACTTTTAATTTAACCTCTATTTTTATCTAGCAATCACATTACTTTGATATAGACAAATTAAAATGTTAAATTCATGGAAGGAGTCTCTTTAACTGGGGTTGGTCAGATTCGAACTTCTGATATATTCACATTGCATAAGTATTGATGGATCATGTCTAAAACATACATTTCACGTATTGACCACTTCACTGTCATGCCATTTGCAGCAAAAGGAGCTCTTACCATCTATATTGAAACTGATGAAGGCCTTGATAAGATATGGCACAGGAATGGCAATCAGGGAAATGTTTGTCTGAAAGCCGAAATTGACTACAGCTCAGCAACACATTATCAAGTAAGTAGGCAAACATTTTTTTTTACTTTCCCACTGTTGGTGGCGTGTACAGCATTAGATTATAGTAAATGCACCTGAGAACTAGAGCAAAGAAGAAATAAAATCTTACTGTGATATTATTCCAGGACCCCATCCTGACTATTGTTCAGTTGCTCTTCAAGGAGAGCTACCAGGCAAGCTGTTTATCCTTTGTCATTGGTAAAGGTCAGACCTCATTGCAATATTTAGTGAAAAGTTCTTAACCATCTCTTCATTTCCACCACAGATGTGCCATAAAAAGTTGTTGACTCTTGCACCAACAGAATGGACACTCTTGGGGGAGGGGGAGAAAATGAGACAGGATCTAGCCAGGCAGGAGGAGTGGGCAGATAAGTGGCAACTGCAATTCAATGTGAAAAAGTGCAAAATAATGCACATAGGATGTAATAATCCTAGGGCTAACTACTGCCTTGGGTGGGGGGGGGGTGACACTGCAGGCCACGGAACAAGAAAAAGACCTGGGGATTTAGATCCCTGACAATCTCAAGGTTAGGTACCAGTGTGAACAAGTGGCTGGTAAAGCAACAAGAATGCTAGCATGCATTGGGAGGGGCTTCACAAGTAGGAGCAGGAAGGTGATCATGCCACTATACAAAACATTGGTGAGACCACAGCTGGAATATGGAGTTCAGTTCTGGAGGCCCCACTTGCAGGGGGACAGGGACAGGCTGGAAAGAGTCCAAAGAAAGGCAACCAGAATGGTCCAGGGGATACAAGGAAGGTCATATGAGGAGAGGCTGGAGGAGCTGAGTCTGTGTTTGCTGAAGATAAGAAGGGAAAGGGGAGACATGGTTGAGACTTTCAAATATATGAAGGGAATAAACAAGATAAAAGGGGATCTCATCTTAAAACTAAGCAAAAACAAAACCACCAGAGGTCATTCACTCAAACTGGAAGGGGCAGATTTCAGTGGGGTATAAGGGGGTGTTACTTCTTACAAAGGGTTGTAGATCCATGGAACAGGTTGCCAGAATGGGTTGTGGTAGTGGATATGGTGGAAAAATTCAAGAGAACATGGATATCTACATGAGACTTGGCCGGGAGGTGAGGGAGGGTGGGGGTGGGAGGTAAAAAGGTGAGGGGAATATCTGTCTCGGGCAGTCTGGATGGGCTGAATGGTCTTTTTCTTTCATCAGGATTCTATGATTCTATGATATTGAGATTTTACTTTTGAGTTTTTGACAGTAATTTTCCAGTTACTTTAATTTTCTCTGTAATCCTATAGGAGACAGAGACACCATTACCAAATCATATGCACACTGTAGCACAGTGACTGATGTATTCAATATCATAGGAAAATGCCCTTAATCAGTTTCCAGTAACTTTGGTAGCACATTTACATACAAATTAAAAAGTAAAGAGGTCAACTAGTGCAGTACACAAATAAAATTCCACTGGCAGAATTACTGTGTAAGTCAGAACTTCACTTCCTCAAAATTTTGGAATGCACTTTGGCAACTTTCTGAAAAATCTGACATTAAATAGTAAAATGAATGCATGTATTGTGAATAGATGTATTAAACTGCAGAATGGAATTCCGCAGAAAAGATCACTCTCTTATCTATAGGACTCTGGAATGATTGCATGTGTATTATTTAAGCAATATACCATGACAGGGAGTGGGTATATTGGTGGATTTACAACGCCTGGTATGGTTTGGTCATGAGGCGCAGCCGAGTGACTTAACCACACCAGAAGTGGTAAATCCACCCATATACCCACTCCCTGTCATGGTATATTGCTATTATACAAAGTTCAACTTGTTTTTTTTGTCTTTATAGTGATATAAAACTTTTACAGTGGGTATACTGGAGGATTTATCACTGTCATGTGATGTGTTTCAACCAATGAGGTTACTGGATTTTCATACCCCATTGTATAATTCACAGTTTAACCAGAACGTTTTGTGGAAGGGGGGTGGAAATTTGCAAAACACATTCTTAGAATTATAATTTTGCAATGTGTGAAATGTATTAAATTTTGTGAAATCTGTGAGATTTCACACAATTTTCACATCAGAACTTGTTTATTTGTTTGTGCATTTCAAACGTTTCACCAGAAAAGACACTAACAGTTCATTTCCAGATGCGTCTTGGGGGTAGGGGATGTGAAAAATCATATACAACAACACAATATATCAAGAAGCATAATCAAAAATTGAAGACAAATCAGAATAATGTGTTCATGAAAAGTAGTAATGAACATGTAGTATGTACATGTAATGATGGTACATGTACAGGTAATGAAGGAAACAAATTTACAGGGCAGAACTATTGAGGGGGGAGGGTGAGGAGGAGAGCCATGGATACTTACAAGTAGGAGAAGAAAAGTCATGAAGGAGAGACTTTAAAAAGACAGATGAAGAGGCAGAATGAATAACCAAGGGAAAGGAGGACCAAAGTTTACAATAGCACTATGAGAAAGCAGATTGACCAACAGAAGATTTTCTAGAAGGAATAGTGTGGGAATGGGAAGCATTATTGTGTAGAGGGTAGTAGGAAACTGAGGAAGAGGATAAGAGGAAGGTAAGGTAAGAGAGAAGGGAACCACACCAGAATTTAGATATAAAGAAGACAAAATGGAAAAGGCACCTAGCATCAAGAAAGGGTAGTGGAGGGGTAGAGTAGAGTGAGCAATGATGGGTGCAAAGGGAACAATCCAAAGCAAAACAACAAAAAGAGTGAAAAAGGGGGCCCAGTCTGGCAATGGATGATTTAGGAGCTCCATTATAGACTATGTCACCATAATCAAAAACAGGGAGAATCATCCTTAAATCATTTCACAGTGGACAGGAAGTGGGATAATCACTTTGTTCCTGTCCAGAGCACCAAGTCTGGAGTGGAGCTTCTGGAATATGGCATTAGTATGAACCAAGAAATCAAGATGATGGTTAAGCCAGTTGTTGGGGCACTTAAAAGAGGAGACCTCCTCAATAATAGCACCAGTAAGGGTGTAAAATGAAGGGTAAGGGGGAGTCTAGAAAGCCCCTGATGGGTGCCAAATGTCATGGAGCCTGTTCACAGTTTCTAACCAGCAGTGGAGCCAACAAATTTAATTGCTTCACCCTGACGTTTGTTTTCTCAAATCCTAGTTGTATGTCCCTCCAAGTCATATCTTACAGTTAACCAAGTATGTGAATGTAATTGTGTTAAAATCCTTCTATTTTTCTCTTATATATATCTTATGTTTCTTTCACTATATAGTGTTTTTACACAATGGCCCAGATATTCAAAAGGGTTGCGCATGGCGCAACGGTGTTGCGCCATGCACAACCCACTGATGCGCCCCGGCACGATATTCAAAAGGGAAAAGTGCGCCACACAAATCCTGAAGTGCCGGAGCGCATCAGTAATGTATGCAGCCACAGGTAGGGGGGCGTGGCCATGCGTAACCTGCACAGCCCAATATTCAGCCCCGGATGTGCAGAGTCATGCATGCGCAACCCCTACCTGCACCTGCACAAAGTTAAGCCCCCCAAAAAAGGAACAAATGATGGCCACCCACAGGTGAGCTGCTACATTGCAGGGCGCAACACAGCAGCTGCCACCTGTGGGTGGCCACCCGAGTTCCTGCCACACCTGGCGGTGCCCCCCCATGCCCCATCGTGGGCATCCGTGTAAAGACACCCCTGTCCAATATCCCTGGTGGTCCAGTGGACCCCTATGTGCCCGATCGCCGGCATTGATATAAACCCTCCCTGTCCACTATCCCTGGTGGTCCAGTGGACCACACTCTGCTCTATCTCGGGCATCTTTAAAACATAGAACAGTCCTATTATCCTGGTGGTCTAGTGTACCCCCTCCTCACCCGCCCACTGAGCCCCACCACCCCGCTCCTCCACTGGTCAGCTGGTGGGCAACAGCACCCCACCCACCTGCTGCCCCGCCACCCAGCGACTGACAGCCTGGTAGGCGACGCCCATTGGTTCACAGCATGAGCACATGGGCGCAGCCCATGGGTCATATCACAGTCCAGAATGTGAATGAATTCACTCCACATATCTGGACCGAGTAGTACGGTATGGTTGCACGCCCATTGGCCTGACATGGTGAACCAATGGGTGTGCAGCCCTACTGAGCTGTCAGTCGGCAGGTGGTGGGGCGGCAGGCGGTGGGTGCTGTCACCCGCCAGTTGACCAGTGGAGGAGCCGGGTGGTGGGGCTCAGTGAGGGTGGGGAGGGGTACACTAGACCACCAGGATAATAGGACTGTTCTGTGTTTTAAAGATACCCGTGATCAGGCAGAGAGGCGTCCACTGGACCACCAGCGATATTGGACGGGGGGATTTATACCGATGCCAGTGATCGGGCACATAGAGGTCCACTGGACCACCAGGGACACTAGAGGGGGTTGTCTTTTAGATGAATGCCTACGATCGGGCTGCAGGGGGCGTTGGTCCCTGATGGCTGCTGCCTGGCAGGGCGCCAGGTGCAAGTTGTCAGGGATTGGCGTGCCTGCATGCTAATGGGATGCAAATGGGGCCATAATGACACGCAAATGACCCCATGTGCACCTTGCATAAATTATGGCCCCCTTTGCATGTCCCCTTTTGAATATCGCAGGTGCTGTGCATGGTGCAATGGCACTTGCGCTAGCGCATCTCCATGCTCCAGTCTGGCCACTTGCGCTGGTGCAGTGCCACTGCACCATGCACAGTGGGGGTGGCGAGGGTGCAATATTCAAAGCTGCTGTGCCATAGCACAGCTCTGTTGAATATCGCTCAGGCCATACCCCTGCACAACAAAGTTGAGCTGTGCCCAGGCTTGCGCCACAGCCTGGAGCAGTTTGAATATCCGGCCAGTATGTGAACAAGTAACTACAGTGCTTGATAAGGACTGAATATATGTCTTTTTATTTTATCTTTTATCCATTTCTCTACTCTTACTAATGAAACTTCTGCTAGAAGTTTTGCCACACAATCTAGAAGGCTAATTATCATATAATTTCATGGTACACGAGTCTCCTTTTTTAGAAATGGGCACTATTTGGCTTCCTTTCCATTCACCTGGGAGGTAACATTGTTCTATACATTTATTAAAAGTAAACGTTGAAAGATTTTGCCATTATATCTTATCCACCTTATAAACACATGAAGGTATATGATATACACCAGAAGCCTTATCTATGTTCAGTAAGTTATGGAATAAGTTCTGTGGCAATTATCAAGTTCTTATCTGTATTATCAAAGATGTTCAATAGGAAAGGAGTGTATTCTAATTCCTTTGGTCTGTAACAAACTTGATATTGTATTCTATACAGTTAAATGGTGAAATATTCACATTAATATTACTGCCATATTTAATTTTCCCTTAGCCACTAGGTTCCAAAATTACTTCGTTTTTTCTCAGTTATTGCTTTATACAGTACAGTATATCAGTTCCAACTGTTTAATATAATATTCCTCCCTAGTAGTTTTTTATAATGTTCTTATACATCTTTTGGGTCTTATTTAATATCTGCAAATTTTCACTAGTGGGAAGACATTTGGTACTGGCTACTCTGATCTTCCAGTTGCTACTTTTGTTCTCATACTGCAACTACTGTAGACACATTTATAGATTGTTGCCACCAAAAATAGTCCATCCTGCAGGATCTGCCCTGAGATTGAGAAGTAAAGAATCCAGTAGAAGCACAGGCTAAAGAGCTGGACTGATAATTCAGCAGGTAGAACACCCCAATTGGAATTCATACTATGGGTTCAGTTGCCAGTTAGATCACATTACTTTTTTTTCATGTTAAAAGTCATAAATAGGCAAATCAGAAATGGAGCCAAGTAATCATTTCCTCTTGTTTTATTTATTTTGGTTCATGCTGTTGTACATGCATTCATATCTTATTTTGTGCCTCATCATAGATTGTATTTGAAGGGAAGCAGGGCGATCCATTTGATGGAGGGGACATTGCTCTTGATGATATCTTAATTAGAGTGGGATCTTCTTGCTCTGACACTTCTTCACCAGCTCCATCGCCAAGCCCTGCAGAACCCACACAGCCAGCCTCTGTGTATGACTGCACTTTTGAACAGGGTAAATATCAATTATACGTTCTCAGTTATTTCACAGGTATGGAAGGTCACAAGGTACTGTTGCCTAGGGTCTGTCTGTATGCAAAACAAGGAATGTTAAGTGAAGTGAGTTAGTTTATTTTAAATCATGTTTATTTATTTTGTTACCAGGGATCAAAGTAATTGAAGTAAATACCCCCTGTTCCAGGAATGCCTTGGAGTAGCCATGTTAAAATAACATTCAGCACAAAATACAATCATGCAAACTGAAGTATTATTGTAACATAGTAATTTAGAAGGACTTGTATGAACTGGACCAGGCACTTGGGACATTAGAGTAAAGTAGGAGAGGGTATAAAGGGCAGACTGGATGGACCAGTGGTATTTTTCTGCCATCATTGTCTTTGTTTCTACATTTAGAGACTCGCATACCATTTTATGTTTGCTTGTGCATGAGCAAAGCAAACATATTGTTACACTAATGGGTTTCAGAGGTATATCACTGTCAGGTCCAATATAGCTCAAGCTACAGGAGGTTTGACAGTGACAGCCCAAAGATCACTGAGGCTGATCGTGACAGTGTTCTCTGCTTGTGGAGCAAAAACTTCTTGTAATTGAAAGTAGTGAGCTGCTCATATCACAGAGCAGCTTGATCATTTTGCCTGCATGACACCACCCAGCAAGCAGCTAAGCAGTGTTACAATCAGCTCTGAGCTCACCCTCCACCACTGTGTAGAGAGAAGAAGTGCAAAAACAAATCCCATCCACTGCCAAGTATCCTGCTCACCTCCTGATCCTTCCTCATGCCCCATCAGTAAAAATAAAACACCCCCACCTGCCACGTATACCACCCAGCTCCTGATTTGTCCCCCAGTGCCCTGTTCATTAAAATAAACACTGTCCCACTGCTAAGTATCTCACTTACCTCACAATATTTCTCCATGCCCTGTCCATAAAATACAATACCCTCCCATTGCTAAATATTATGCCCATCTCCCAATCCTTTCCTCAGTGCCCTGTCCATAAAAATAAACACCCTCCCACTGCTAAGTATCCCACCCACCTTCCAAACCTTCCCCATGCCCTGTCCATAAGCCAGTAAAACAGAAAAAGGTCCAGCAATATCTTCTGTCCCAACACATGACCCCACCCCCACTCCCTCAGCACCTTCCCCCACCCCATACCTATTTATCCATTCCAGCACTGCTCCTTCTCCAATGTTCTGTTTCTTCTGAGCTCCACCAGGAAGTGAATGGAACCAAGGTATGTTTGGTTAAGGACTTTTTAATGCATTTTGAACTTTTACTCATAATGTTGTCATTCCTTAATAGTTTTGTCCCAAATTTTCAGCATGACCTTTTTTTAACCCCACCTCATGAAGCAGGTAGGTGACATTTTTTTCAAACTTCCCCAAGCATGTTTTCACAGTTGGTCTGCAAAATTAAACAGCACCTTTTTAATTGCAGCAAGATTAAACAGGGAGCTCTGTTACTTCATGGGGAGATCCTCCAGGCTTTTTGCCCTTTTTTTAATACAAGCCCCAAAGGAAGGGAAGGGATTGTAATTTTCCTCTGAGGGTCTGGTCGTACAATCCCTCACCACTTCCTGACTCACTGATCCGCCTCCATGCTCCGACATCTTGTGACATCATCATAGGTCGAGCATGGGGGTGTCCTCCATTCACTTGAATGGTGCAGCATTTTCAAATATAATTTTCCAATTGTAAATTGGGTTTTGGTACCTATTGATGCCAGAGTTCAACTAACAAGGATGCTTTTAGTTGAACCCTGGCATCAATGGGTACCAAAACCTGATTTACAAATGGGAAATTACATTTTAAAAAGATACTCCATTCAAGTGACTGAAGTGCAACCCCATGCTTAACCAATGATGACATCACAAAATGTCAGAGTGCGGGGCAGATCAGTGAGTCAGGAAGTGGAGAGGGATCATGCTGCCAGCTCCTCAGGGACAACTTATGATCCCTTCCTTCCCTTTGGGGCTTGTATTAAAAAAAGCGTAAATAGCCTGGAGGAGCTCCCCATGAGGTAAGGGAGCTCTTTGTTTAATCTTGCTGCAATGGACAAATACCAGAAAAGGTGCTCTTTAAACATTTCACCTATATTGATCATACAGTGGGGTAATACAAGGACTGTTGAGAATTTGTGGTTAAAATCTCAAAAAACAACAAAGTTATGAAGCAATATTGAAATTCTTCACCGTTTACTCATAACTTTACTATTTTTCCAGATTTTGACTCCAGATTTTTAACATAGCCTTCTCTTTGTCACACCTCATGAACAAGGCAGGTGTGATTTTTCAAATCCACTCTGAAACATGTTTTCACAGTCACTCTGCAAAATCACTGTTTGGACAGGATTTAATAATACCACTTGTCTTGATAATAAGGTGGGGGTAATAAAAAGACTATGTTGAAAATCTGGGGTAAAACTTTCAAAAAACTACAGAATTATAAAACAAAATTGAAAATGTTCACCATTTGCTCTCAGCTTTGCTGTTTTTTTAGATTTTGTCCCCACATTTTCAACCTTGCCTTTTTTACCCCACATCACGAGCATGACACTGGTCATTTTTCAAATCCTGCCCAAAATGTCTTTTCACAAATGCAAAAATGACATTTTGGACAGGATTTCATTTATTTATTCAAAAGTTTTACCAAGAAAGCATACTGAGCAGACAACTGCTTGTTTCCAGATGCATCCTGAGGGAAGGGGAACATTGGGAGAAATTACATAGGTATAAAAAATTGTGCAAGCAAAACATGAGCAGCAAGTAATACAGCAATGTGTTACCATACAATACAATACAGTGCAATTCAAATACAACAAAATACAATACAATACAAAACAACATAATAAAGATAAGATACAGTAACTAAAATAGTGCAGCAGAATTCTACATTAAGTTGCCGAGGTGACACAGTGTCTGGTAGCACAGTCTAAGTAGGTATGCGAGTGCTAGGACATAGTTCAATGGCAAGAAGGTTAGGAACAGGAGTTGTAGAAGTGATCTTTAAGGAGGAAATTGAGATAAGAAGGGGAAGGGATGTGGCAAATGGTAGAGGGGAGAGAATTCCACAATTTAGGTAACTGATAGAAGAAGGCAGCCTGGCCAGCAGAGGTGGACATGCGAGGGACCGACCAGGACCAGAAGTCAAAGTACTTGAGGGAATGGGAGGGGGAGACAGCGGAAGAGAGATTAGCTGGCAGGGACTGTGACCAGTACTTAGCTGTAAGATTGTAGGGCTGGGAGGGACAGGGACTGGTAGAGGAGACAATGGTGGGTATTGGGCAGACAGTCTAGGGCAAAATGGCAGAAGGAGTGGTAAAGGGTGTCCAGTTTGGTTAGGGAGGGTTTGGGAGTGGCACTGTAGACTACATCTCTGAGGTTGAAAATAGTGAGGATCATTTTCTGTACTATTGCCCGGTGTGTTGGCAGTGGGATGCACCCACGGTTGTGATACAGGGTGCCCAGTTTTGGGCGCAGTTTCTTGTGGATAGCCTTAATATGTACAGAAAAGTTGAGGTGCTGGTGGAGCCAGACCCTGAGGTATCTAAAGGAGGAGCAGCCCTCAAGCTTTGTCCCATCCAGGGCGTGGAAAGTGGGGAGGGAAAGGAGCCGAAAGAGTCTCTACCTTATGCCAAAGGTCATGGAGACTGTTTTCTTGGCATTCAGGAAGAGCTTATTTGTGCAAAACCAGTACTGGACTTCCTCAAAGTCATGCTGTAGCCTGGTTGCCACATCAGAAGTTGAGGGGCCAGATGTAAACAGGACAGTGTCATCTGCATACATGTGGATGGATGTGTGTGGCAGATAGAAGGCAGGTCATTGAAGAAGATGGAGAACAGCAGAAGGCCAAGGACCGATCATTGAGGAACACCAGTGGTGATGGGGAAGGAGGAGGAGGTGGAGTTTCCAATCCTGATGGACTGAATCCTACCCACAAGATAGGAGTGGAGCCAGCTGGTAGCCTTGCTTGAGTCTCTCCAAAACAGTAGGGCCCTTCCACAGTAAAGACGGAGATGCAAACTGCAATAATCAGCTGTTGTTGAATTTATTGTCACCTCTTGTGAGAGCCCCTAGCGCCGCGGCAGAGTGCCTTCAAGGGGGCTCTCACAAGAGGTGACAATAAATTCAACAACATTTGGTTATTGCAGTTTGCATCTCTGTCTTTACTTTGGAAGGGTGCTACTGTTTTGGAGAGACTTTGAGATTATTAAGTGATTTACCTTGATGGCGAACTCCTCTGAGTGCTTGAGCGCAGTAATTTTGATATTTTGGAACTTGGTAGCCTTGCTTAAGAGCCCTGCTAATGTAAGCTTGGATAAGTGCAGGGGGTGTGAGACAGTGTCAAAAGCCTTTGCAAGGTTGAAAAATATGACAGAAGTGACGAGGCCCTGGTCCATGCCGGTATGAATGAATTCAGTGAGCCTTAGTAGGGAGGTAGTGGTGAAGTGGGACTTCCTGAACCCAGACTTGTAAGGTGTGAAAAAAGAGGTGGAGTCAATGAAGGAGGAGAGCTGGAAGATGATGAGATGTTCCTGTAGTTGGGCCAGAATGGGGAGGAGGGAGATAGGGTGATAATTCCCAGGAGGGATGGTCACCACCTTTTGGGAGGGGGATGACGGTGGCATGTTTCCATTTCTGAAGAGTCGGAAGAGAGAGAGAAAGAGAGATTGAAGAGAGAGGTGGTGAGGGGGGGAAATGATGGTGGGTGCCACCAGGAAAAGCATTTTGGAGTCCAACCCAGAGGGACATTTTCCCTTAGAAGGATTTAATGTGAGTAGGGCCTTATATACTTCAGCTGGTGTAATATGGCAGAAGGAGAACGAGGGGAGTGGGGCTTGGTCAGGTAGATGTGGGGTTGATGGGGCATGGCCATGTGAGGCTGGGGAGAAGAGGACAGGAATGAGGCAGTACAAGAGATAAAGAAGGAATTAAATTCAGTTGCCACTGTAAGTGGGTCAGTTATCATGATACTGCTAGCTTTAATGGTGGGGTAGGTGGCTGGGATGGGGGGTGGAAGAGGGATTGTACCACCTTCCAGAATTTGGAGGGGTGATTTAAGTTAGTATGGAAGGTGGAATTAAAGTAGTTTGCCTTGGCTAGATGGCTTGCTCTTGTACAGGCATTTCGAAGAGTGCAGTAATACTGGTAATCTGACTCAGAACTGGTGGCTTTGTAGTCTTCCATGCCTGATCTCTAGCCTGCAGTCTGGCCATGAGGTCAGTGGTGATCCAAGGCAGGTAGGAGCTCTGCACATGGCTCTGTCTCAGTGGGGGCATAGGTGAGACTGAGAGGGACTTGGACTTGAAAAGGCCTAGAATGGCATCAATAGAGGGGGTGCATGGGATGAATGACCAATCAGTGGAGGCTAGATCATTTATGAGGGGGGCGAGATCCAGAGACTTGTATGACCGAGCCAGTAGAGTTTTAGGAGGAGGAGCTTTGGACCTATGGATTTTCAGGACTGCATAAATTAGATGATGATCACTTATAGAGTAGGGAAGAAGACCTGCAGTGATCATCCTGTGTGGGTGAGAAGTGCGTGCCCAATCGATTAAAGAGTGATTTAGTGTTTTGGTGATTAGTCAGGAGGGTTCACTGATCAGCTGCGATAGGTTGAGAGTGGCTATGTCATTTTGAATTTTTGAGTGGGAGGAGGAGAGCCAGTTCACATTGAAGTCACCTAGGACATGAAACTCACCATCTGATGCATGAGATTGAAGGGTTGCTAGGAGGTCAGTAACGGCAGACAAGGGGGAGCTGGAGCAGCAACATGAGCAAGCAAAAAAAATGGGAATGGAGTGGGGGAGGGAGATTTGTACCATCAATGATTCAGTAGACTGTGGGAGAGGTAACATAGGTACAGGGGAGAATTTGAGGGAGGAAGAGATATACATGGCAATACCACCACCTTTTTTCTTACCAGGACAGTCATTGTGGATGACTGAGTAGCCAGGGATGGAGATACAGGCATTGTGGATGGCTGACTTTAACCGTGTCTTAGTTATGATCAGGGTGTTGGGGTTGAGGGATATGGCTATTGGTTGAAGCAATGAGATTTTGGAAAGAAGGCTCCTGATGTTTAAGAGAGCCAACTTTAGGCCCTGAGGGAGTGGGAGAGAGGAGGGGGTAGGACCAGAGTTGGCCTCAGTGTCCCCTGCCTTCAATAGGAGGAGCATTCCCAAGGGTCTTGACAAGGCCACAAAGGGTTTATGGTTGGTGGAAAGAGGTGGGTGGGAAAAAGTGGGACTATACCCAGAGGGGAACTTGAGGGCTACAAAACCAACATGAAAACTAGGGGAAGTATGGAACATCCGGGATGCCAGGTGTTTGGGGGCAAATGGGTGATCATTGGGGGGAGGAGGGGGGTGGTGAGAGATAGAGGAGGGTGATAAGAAAGGACTGAACAGCAGCTTTGGGTATAAAGAGGGCTGAAGGTACACCAGGGGGTGCAAGGAGGGCAAGAAGTGAAATAGTGACTAGAAGCATGGTGGAAATGTAAAAAGAGAATGGTCCGCCAGTGAGTCCGAGCATTTAGCAGTTAGGATGGGGCTGTGAGCTGCCGGAGAGTAAGCAGCCCAAAGGGTGCACCACAAGGAAGTGAGCTAGGTGGGCCAAGTGATGGCTGTGGGCTTAAAGATAGTGGCCACAAGGCTTATGGCAAGGGAAGCAAGTTAATAGTGGATGTTTGAGGTGCGGGAACAGATAAAATGAGCACCACTGCTGAACTCGAAACTGCAGAAGTTGCAAAAATCACAGGGCTTAGGACAGGGTATGTCTAGGTGAGGGCCAACTGCTGAGGTCATAACTGCAGGAATCGTGAAGGCCACAGGACTTAGGGTAAGGGTCGAGAATTGAGCAGTTGGTGGAAAGTGCAGGTTCTGCTAGGCAAAAAACACCACTAGAGTTGGAAATAGCAAAAAGTGTGGCCTCTAGTGGCAAGTGGGTATAAGCTGCAGAGGGAAAGTAGACTGTTAGGTAAACTCAGGGGCAGGACAAGGTGGGACAGGGTGGGACTACAGTAGTATATAACAGAGAGACTGCCAAGGGTGGTGGTGGCGGTGTCGGGGTAAAATGAAGGGAGACACCACAGAGACTTTCCACAGCTGAAAACCATCGTACCTGATAGTGTTGGGGATCAATGGCTGGGGAAAGCAGGATCCAGGTGCCCTCATGACCCTGTAGCAGCAAGGATCTGTGGAGAGAAGGGAACAGGGTCAGTACTGCAGCACTTTATAAATGGGTAAGCAGGGCAGAGGGAACAGGCAGGGGGAGGGAGAATTTAGCATCGAGAGGGAGGGGGGAAGAGAGAGATTCGAATTCAGGCTCACATTTGCAAAAGACACAGAGGCCTGTCATGTTCATACGGTTGTGTAATAAGAAGATTATGTTGAACATTCGAGGTCAACACTGAAAAACCAAAACAAAGTTATCAATAAAAGTTGACATTTTCAATGTTTACTCGTAATTTTGCAATATTTTTCTGGCAGGACACAAATATAGCATTTTATATTTTTGTTGAATGCTTCTCAGAGGCTTTAGTCATCTAATTTGAAATGCAAAAGGAACCCAAACTCAATTCTAAATGCCATGGTCCTAGTTGTCCAGCAGGGACCTCATGCTGCTTTTCATTTTGTATGGGGAGGAATTTC
Organism: Neoceratodus forsteri; assembly: GCA_016271365.2. Classification (NCBI taxonomy): domain Eukaryota; kingdom Metazoa; phylum Chordata; order Ceratodontiformes; family Ceratodontidae; genus Neoceratodus; species Neoceratodus forsteri. The sequence goes on along the minus strand of CM057456.1, from coordinate 1,776,792,009 downwards.
TGGGGAGGGAGTACATAGAGAATACAGGATGGGTAACCATGCAGAACCAGTGTGTTCTGCAACAGAGGGGTCTGATTCTTTGAGAATCAGACCCCGAGGTGGTAGAACACACAGTTCTGCATGGGGTTACCCATCCTGTATTTTTTATAGTGTAAGGTGTCCCTCAAATTATTTTTAAAACATTTTTAGGCTTCCATACTGTATTTAAATCACTGATAAAGAAATTGGTGTCTCCCCTCGCTAGGAGACGGAGTTGGGTGGCTGCTAGGGACTGGGCATCCCTAATGTAGCAGCGCACATGCCCATTGGTTGCCGCTCTGCTGTGGGTGGGATTTAGAAAAAAAAAACATGGTGGCCAGACATCTCACTTAGTGAGAAAAATAACTGTCCTGAGGCAGAGAAAACTATAAGTAAAGTACAATATCTGGTTGATCCTGCATTAAAATGAACAGTGCTCTTTCAGAAAACTGCCGCATTAGTTTTTCAGGCAGTTATGAATGATGTTGACACACGGTGGTTTTCTGTTCATTATTTCAACCCACGGCTCGAGTTTTCAAATCTAAATGAATGGAACGCTGTTCGGCACATACAGTCAGTACAGCGTTCCATTCATTTTACTGACTGTGGTGAACAGATTTTCAGTAAGGTGGAATTTGAGGTGAGAACAACATTCCACCATACACTATAAGTAAATGCTGTTGCACATCTGCTCCAGCTGGTGACCCTGGGGAAAGAAGATGCCCTGGCATTGTGAATCAGTGTCCACATCCTCAATGTCTGACATGTGCACTTGCTTCTTAAAACCAAGAGTCATCATCAGTGCTCAGCCATGCCTGAAAACAGGCAGAAACCCAGAGGGAGAGAGAAAAAAGGTAGCCACCAGAGTTACAGCTCCAGCACTCTTGACACCCATGCCCCCTACTACTCTGATCAGATCCTGCTCAGTATGGGTGAGAGCAACTAACTGAGAACCCTGCTGCTGGAGGAAACACCATGCTACACCCAGTGCATGAGATGAAGGCTGCTGGTGCTTGGAGGCTCTGGACAACAACCTGAAAAGAGGTAAATGGTACACAAATATCACATGATGTTAATGTGTTTTCATCCTCTGTCTCATATATGTTCCTAACTACAGGGCTGTGTAACTGGCAACAAGAAGTTCATGATGACTTTGAGTGGGACCATCAGACCGGAAGTGACGTCTCCATTCCAGGAAATGGTCCTCTTTATGATCACACCATAGGCAATGCTGAAGGTCTGTGGGCGGTTTGGTTTTCAAATTCTATTCCTTCCTTCCTTCCTTCCTTCCTTCCTTCCTTCCTTCCTTCCTTCCTTCCTTCCTTCCTTCCTCCCTCAAAAGCACACTGAGTCAAGACTCATTTCCAGGTGTGATGGGGATTGGATTAAAGACATTATTATTTTTTTATAGGCAGTACTTAAGACATTTATTATAGTGCTGTTAGGAATTACAATAGACTGTCTTTAAAAGAATAAGCAATGGCAAAATGTCATAGCCACAGGCAATTGTATGTTCTATATCAGAGTTGGATCCAAGGTTTCATTAAGAGGAATTAATAAGAGAGACATGTTTACAATTCAGATTAGGCTGAAACAGGCGCTGGTGGTCAAGCTGTGCACAATTTTCGAATTCTCACTTCCGATGGAATTCTATGAAACTTCAGAAATTCCACCTAATTCCACAGAATTCTAAGAAATAGAGTTCTGAAATTCTAAAAGCTGATTTTTGGTTTACATAAACAATGAATTAATGTTTCATGGTTTACATAAACTATATCTGTAGTTTACAGAAACCACTGAAAACTAATGTGTGGTTTACCTTAGAACACTTCCAAAATTCCGTAGAATTTAACAAAAAATTTAGAGAAACAGTTTGTAAGTGAATGCTATTCCACCTCCACTCTGCTGGTGGAATTCTTCATTCAGCACAGCTTCAGCTGTTGGCTGATCCAAGAAACACAGAAACAGGACTTGCTGGATAAAGACCACTTTGCCCACCTAGTCTGCCCATTTTTCTCTGCTTATATGCCAAGAACACCAAACAACTTTTCTCAGTGCAGTCAAGTCACTGCAAGGCAATTTTTAAATCAAGGAGGTAATGTGAAAGGAAAAGTGTGATTCCCACTGGGACTTGAACCCAGGTCCCTGGTGTACCATTCAAGTGGTCTAGCCCCTAAGCTATGGGAGACTCAGTGATTAGCAGGCTTCTGGGCTTGCCAAGAGGCAGTGTGCATTAGGTGGTACTTCACTACATGGCTGGATCCACTAGTATACTATATGATAAGATGAATTCAGTCATTCTGAGAAAATAAAATGTGTTACAATGAAAACTGAAACTCAGTACAATGAATTTTGTCATCATAATGATGTACTGTACAACAACCAAATTGGGGTTGACAGAAATATGAGTGAGCCAGGCTATTTCCTATTAAAAATGAAATGAACTGCAGTTCTTCAGGGATGATGCAGGCTGTACTCACCATTGAGGTAAAACTGAAAACTTCACTTTAAAAAGCATTTCTGAATTTATATAGCATCAGCCCTATGGTATTCTGTATTACACTTAGTACAGCTGTCTCATGCTTGCAACCCCTGATCCCAAACCTACAGTAAAATGTTTTTAAGTACAGTAATCCAAATCCATATAGTGTATGGTGGACTGCGGTTGTGTATGGAAATCCATACACCTCAAAAAGTTGTTCTGCTGCAGTAGTGACGTCCTCACTAACACAGAACGACTTTTCGTTCTGCATTTGTGAGGCTGTCATAATACAAGGGACTACAGCAGACGTTGTGATTCGTTCCTTGCTGTGTGAGAGGGATGCGCGAGTGTGCTGGGCAGTGTCAGTTGTGAACCGAGGGCATCGGCAGAACTGAGTGAAAATATAGAAAAGTGAGTGTCTTTTTGTCTTTTTTACGGGCACCATACACTATATAGAACAGTGTTTGGTTACCCATACACTACTAGGCTATTCTTTCACCTCGTAGATACAATGCCGACTTGGAGACCTCTCGAGCTTCGCTCTCGAGGTCATCAGTCGACATTGTATCCACTCGGTGGAAGAATAGCCTTGTAGTGTATGGTTACCCATACACTATCCCATATATTGCATACAGCACATAACTATCCAGGACCCCTGTACAAAGTTGCCAGTACAGACTGACACACAATACAAAGTTTCCAAAACTGATCTGAATCTGACTGACCAGGTAATAACATCATCTAATACTTCCCAAACACAACTACTGTAAGTTGTGAAGGCAGAGAAGTTCAAGGAGTCAAGATTTAGTTCAGTTTTTTCTCTGTTTCTCATTCTCTCTCATTTATTTAGAGTGTAAAAAGTGCATGGGCCCTGCCAAATCAGCTATAGCCAGAAACACATGTTTAATTGGCCATGTGGTCGTTCAGTTTTAATTTTCTGTCCTGTAAACTGTCCACTTTAAATGTTAGCCTTGAAGTCAATCACAAAATAGGAAGATGCTCTTGTTTTACACCTCAATTTATACAAAACAGTCTGTATTTAATTATTTATTTCAAAAGTTTGCACACTGTGATAGCCTTAATTTGGTGACACATCTATTTTTAAAGAGGAACCTGAAAGACACTTTACAGCACAAGAGTTGTTGCACATGTCAAGGCAAATGGTTACAGACTTGTCTATCATACATATGTATGAAACCCCCATGACAATTCTGGGGTTGAAATGGCATGGTCCAGATATAATGCAGGGCCCTGAACTCTGGTGCTCAGAGGTGAGGTTGAGAGTCTTTGAAGATGAAGGGCTGGATTTTCAAATGGGTCGGAGACTAAGTCCTGACCCACAGCCCCAACCGCAGATGAAAACCTCCGCACCTGTGGAGTTTCATATTTTCAGCTGGTGCAGCTGTAGAAGATATTATGCCTGATTTCACCAGGTGTAACCTATCCCTGCAGGTGCTCTGAAAAAATGTCCACAAGCTGCTATAAACTGAGGAACCGGTCATAAACCAGCTCCATTTTTGAGAATACCACAGCGGCGGGAAAAATGGTGGCTCCGTAAGTGGAGACCCACTTGTGCCAGTTTTTTTCCTCATAGCTGTAGGATTTTGGAGGGCTTTGAAAATCTAGCCTGAAGTGTTCCCAAAATTAGGAAGATATTGAACAATGGAACGGAACTTTATGATAAACTAACCTAGTGTAGCTTACTGTTTGTGTTATTATTTCCCTCTCAAAAACGTTGTTAAATCAATGGAAATTGCCTCCTGCTAGGTACCTGAGTGTATTTCTGACACTGCACCAGATAAGAGAAAACAATCCCTGTATAATGCGGTGGTACTTCAGCCCTATCGATTTACTGTGTCCCACAGGGCAGGGATAAAACATGTAAATGCTGATTTCATGTCTAGATATAGTGCAGGAATTGATGTCAATGGAATGTGATGGACTTTCTCTAAAAGGAGATGGAAAGGTACCATTAGTCTCTGTTGAGAAATGTGTTAAAGCCTTGGGGTAAAGCATGATGATATCCACTGGGTTTATGATGGAATGTTTATCCTTAATAGTGACCCTGAGACAGAGTCTTCTGAAGGTGGATGGGTAGAAGCTCCATCCCTTCCTGGGACAGGAAGGTAGTAAGCAGTCTGAGATAACTGCTTCCTCTTAAGGTGGGGAATATGTGACAGGGAGATCCTGCCACTCTTGAGGGCCAACCTTTCTTAAATCTGTTGCAACAGTTCTTCTGCTTCTTAGCCTAATCTATCCTTTACAAATTCTAGTCCATAAGATTTGCCACCTATGGCCCCCCTCTCCTTTCTTGACTATGCTATAGTGTCCTTTTTAATTTTCCTTTCCCTCTCAGATCCTCGAACAGGGAAGTTATCGTGGTAACCTCCGTGCTTATGCAAAACAACAGGCTGTGTTTATCATTGTTGGATTTAGTATGTATTAGCACTATGTCATAAAATACTTTGATGTATATAACTTATGTGTATGAAACCTGTAAATGTTGAAAATACCATGGCACTAGATGTTTTTGATAAAGGTAAAAAGTACTAGGTGACTATATTATAGAAACTGGTTGTTTTGTTAAATGCATGTACATTGGTACCATGCATTCCTGCTATAAACTGAGCCAATCTGAAATGTCATGGTAATTTGCATATACCCCATGATGCTTTGCCTTATGAACGTATGTGTGATGTCTGTAGCTTGTTTTGGATTGTTTCTTTTTGAGCCCCCACCACCCAAGCAAACAAGGTAACCATAGGGATGAAGGGTTTTCACTCAAAAGTTTAGATCAGTAGGTGCTGACAAGTGCAGAGGAAGGACATATATATTTATTTGCTGCTGCAAACTGATATATTAAAGAAGGAATATGCCATTACTGAGGTTATCACCTGGATTTTGAATAAACATCACACAGATTGTGTGTTGAAACTGAAATTTGGTGTCTGGTCCATCTGTTATCCCACAACCCCTCCACAGGGGGGTGGGTTGCATGGACCTGTTTTATTGAAGGGTGAATGTTCACCTTAACACTGGGAAAATTCTCTTGCTCTCCATTGATAAGTACCATGGTATCTTTTATTTCCACCTGGATAGTGACCAGAGATGGGTAGAAAGGATTTCTGTTTAACGTCTCATCTGAAGGATGGCACCACTCCAGTGCAGCACCCCCCTTGTAATGCACTTTTGTGACAGTTGTTTCACCCATGACAATGTACAGGCAATGTGGGTGAGGTAACTTAGGGTACAAGCAATATGTCACCTTGCAATAGCACAGCTAACTTTGTGCCAAAAACAAGTTATAGTGCCCAAGGACTGTCTGGTCCACCTGACAAAGGAAGGGGTGAGAGCGTTTGGTCAAAAATTTGATGTGTATGTGGGCCAATTAAACTAGAGGCAGGGAAGGTGGTGACCACATTTACCAAGGCTAAGTGAAAGAAAGTCACTACCCCCCGGAAAAAAGCAAACACTATGATAACTACTCCGAAAAAGATTAATGCTATACTAAATAGGAAAAACTACACAGGTCAAGAACCAGAGAGCTCCATTACAGCAACTAAGAAAGAGGGGCAAAAACAAGGGGAACTCAACTGTGCAAAGAGAGAAGACAGAACATGGAAGGCAATGGTAACAAATGCCAGGAGCTTGGCAAACAAAATCCCTGACCTTATGGCCTTCATGACTGAAAGTGAACTAGACTTAGTGGCCATGACAGAAACATGGTTCTCAGAAAGCCATGTATGACATATAGATATCCGAGGGTACAACCTGTAGAGAAAAGACAGGAAGAGGGAAAAGGAGGGAGGGGTGGCTCTGTACATCCAGGAGGAAATTAAAACCACAGAGATTCAGGGGATCCTATTGAGACTGAAGTACTGTGGATAACAGCTGAGACAGGGAAAGGGGCAGCCATTAGGTTGGTGTTATCTACAGGCCACCATCACATGGGGATATTGGGAACAAAGAAATAATAGAGATAATCCACAAAATAACTGACAAAGGCAAGGCAATAATAGTAGGGGATTTCAATTTACCAGACATAAACTGGAGTTCTTGCACAGCATCATCAACAAAAAGCAGCGACTTTGTAATGGATCTGTGGGGGGAAGGGTTAAGGCAACTGGATGATGCTCCAACCCGAGGCAAAGCTGTCCTAGACTTGGTTTTAACAAACAGTGACAGGGTAAAAGAGGTTGAGGTAGGTTGGCATCTAGGCAACAGCGACCACCGTATGGTCGGGTTCAATGTGAACACAAGCGAGCCTACTAGTCTGTCCAAGATCAGGGTTTTAGATTTCAGGAAGGCAGACTTCCAGAAAATGAGAGCCAGCCTAGCAGAGTGTCTTCGACACAGTAAAGTGGAAGGGGTGGAAGAAATATGAGAGAACCTCAAGGGAGCTATCACACAGGTAATTGATCAATGTGCCAGGAGGGTCAGTAAAGCAAGTAAGAAAAGGAAACCCCTCTGGTTCTTTAAGGAGGTGGCAACTATAGTAAGGAAAAAAAAGAAGGCGAAAAAAAATTCAAGGTATCAAAGAAAGAAGGAGATAAGGAAACTTGTAAGGAAGTACAGAGGAAAGCGAGGAAGGCAATTAGGGAGGACAAAGCACAGACTGAATTAAGGATAGCACAAGGGACTTCCGGTTTGAGCCTCACCCAAATGGAGTCTTAACTAAGTGAGAGCAACCAGACCAAAACTAAATCCATCTGAATCGCAAGTGATAGAACTCCATCCTGTCTTCCACAAGGTGCCTAACGGCATATTTAATGTTTCCAAAGCAAAGATTCAAAGATATCCTGCCAGTAGGAGGTGGGAGACAGGTTAAAAATGTCTCTGAGACCTCACGACAGACTGCAGCCTGTCAGGCCTCGGAATCCTCTGTGACTGAACCCAGTAATGAGGGAATCAACACAGAGCTGGAATGCACCATCACTTTGCAGCAATTGTGCCAGACTTTACAACAAATGAATGAGACTCTTCAGAGACTAAAGTCTCTGAGGATCGAAAAGATATAGCTGCTTTAACCCAGAAAACTGAAGAGCTTGAAACAACAGTAACTGATTATATGCAAACGATGGATGTCCATAACACTGCCCTCCTTGAACTTAACCATCGCACCAGCATATTAGAGCAGCGCTTGGAGGAACTTGAAAATAGAAACCGGAGAAATAATATTCATTTATGCAATAGGTGTGAGACCAAAAGCCATTGAATAAATCCATTTATTTCCACATATGTGGAATAAATCTAACCACCCTAGATTTATCCCACATATGTGGAATAAATGCAAACTGTCAATCAAAGCTTTTTTGTTCACTTTTTTGACAAACAAATGTGAATAACTTTAAAACGAAAATGATAGCATAGTACTGTGAGCACGAAAAATGTTCTGGACAAAAATATCTACAAAATGAGTGGGTTTCATTTATAGATACCTTTTAGTTTTTTTTATAATTAGCAAAAAACAGCAAAAAATCCTATTTTCTTTTCACTTTTCATACAAACAAATATAAATAACTTTAAAATGAAAAATGATAACATGGTACTGTGAGCACGAAAAATGTTCAGCATAAAAATATCTACAAAATGAGTGGTGTTTTATACAGAGATACCTTTTAGTTTTTTCATAATTAGCAAAAAACAGCATAAAATTCAATTTTCTTTTCACTTTTTCGACAAACAAATGTGAATCACTTTAAAACTAAAAATGATAGCATGGTACTATGAGCACAAAAAATGTTCAGCATGAAAATATCTACAAAATGAGTGGTGTTTCATTAATAAATACCTTTAGTTTTTTATAATTAGCAAAAACAGCATAAAATTAAATTTTGTTTCACTTTTCATCAAACAAATGCGAATAACTTTAAAACAAAAAAGGTAGCATGATACTGTCACCATGACATTTGTTCAGCAAGAAGTTCTCTACAAAATGAGTGGTGTTTCATTTAATAGCAACCACCCCGCTAGGCGGACATACACCAGGAAAGTTAACCAAAAGTCCCAGAAAGTCCCAGAAATTATCATTTAAAAAAAGAAGATAAACAGTCAAAACCAGATGTTCCCGCACTGATAAGAAGCATCCATATTGCATAAATGAAATATACAATGGTGAGCTGTCAGATAAATGATTTATCTACACTTGTACTGTTTGACCTCGGACACCTCACTCGTGGCTTATGCCACTCGTGAAGTTACCCGAGGTCAAACAGCACTTGTGTAGATAAATCATTTATCTGACAGCTCACCATTGTATATCCCATATATACATGGTTTGCCGCAGGGCACTGAGTCTGGGAATATGACAGATTTTATTGATTCATTTCTCCACGAAATTCTGAACATTCCTCAAGATAAATCTCTAAATATAATCCGAGGACACAGATCTTTGATTCCCAGGCCCAGAGATCTAAAGGCAAGGCTGAGATCGATCATATTAGCTTTTCTGGACTATCGAATCAAGGAAGAAATTTTATTGCTGGCCTGGTCAAAACAGAGAGTGGAGTTCGGAGATGTAAGGCTCTACTTTGACCACAACTTTACCCCACAACTACTGGCTAGAAGAAGGAGGTTTTTAACAGTAATAAAAATGCTGCAACAAAAGAGGCAAAAGGCATTTGTAGAATACCCCTCACGTCTAAAAGTACTCACAGAGAAAGGTCCGGTTCGATTTCAGGAGCTGGAGGATGCGATGGCGTATTTGGACCAGTATGGGATTTCCATGCCTGAGCGGGTACAAGATCAGACTCAACAGCAGCTTCGTAGCAAGGCCTGGACGAGAGGAGGACCAAAGAGGAGAGGGGAGAGAGCAAACACGAGTGTTTCTGGTCTGTGTGACTCAGTGTGGGCCAAAAGAAAATCCCCAAATCGTGATGGCAAACTACAAGAAGTAGATATGCCACGAGGCAAAGTAGACCAGAGAGCAGGAGAGGAAAACATGACTTGAACTGCAGGGACATTTAAGTATCAACGGGGGATATCCCTGTTCTCTATTTTTTCTCTTTTGCGCATATGCATTGTTCGATATAATAGTCTGCAAAGTCATCCCCAAAACCAAAATAGACTTTGAGATGGCTATATCTACCTGATTTAGAATGGCTTTTGGATTAACAAAATAAATATTAATGTGAGCATGTGGAAATAATGGTAACCAGAATTCTAGAGCAGAAATTAAAATTAAAATGCAGAGGTTCACTGCCTACGGCGGGTGGCGGTTTGCGATTTACCCCTTGGGGGAGGCCGTGTGTGGGGAGCATGGGGGAGGTAGGGGCCCTTGATTATTGTTCTAATTTTGGCCTAATTTGGAACTGGAGATGTTTCAGGTCTTTGGGGGCAAGCTCTGTCTCGAGGAGTCATGACAGTAATCAAAATGGCTTTTAGGGCTTTATTTATCACCTCGTTGTATACGGTGGAAGAAGGAATACATGGTTTAGTTGGTATGAGATGTTCATCCGGGGTTGGCTTTTTTAAGCCGTTCTGGGAATATCTGAAATATTATCAGAACTTAATTCCACCAAAGTCTCGAGGGGTTGGCCTGTTTAAATGAACAAAGGGTCGGGGTCGCCCTTGGAGACCGGAGCTGAACTTGATTTGATGGGGGATGTCTTAATTCACCCTCTACTTCAGCCACGTATCCTAAATTAACAGTTATGGAGACACTACACCTACTTAGGGCCCTCCTGCTTCCTACTGCTTGCTCCCGGTTCATGGCTCTTCATGGGGGGGGGGGGAATTAGTGAATTGCAACTTCCCTGTCAGAGCAGCTTGAGCCCTGCTTGGAAAGCCCTCATGATGCAACCTACAGAATTACTGGTCGGGCATGACAACGCTCTGTCTTGGTTGTGACGGTGATTAGTAGATTTACTGAGAGGGTGAGAGCTCAACACACAGTGCCATCAGAGGTTTTGTTTACAAGCAGTACCTCTGAATTAGGCACAGAGCTAATAACCACCTATAGAAGCTCTCGGAGGGGATCTCCTGCTGTGGGGACGTTCTATACTCCTCCCTATTTGCCCTACCCGGGTCAAAGGAGTGGGTAAAGACAGAGACCCACTAATTTGGGTCTTTATCATTAGAGGTCATATTTAAATGTTAAATGTTTCAGAGTTTTCGGCCATGTTGGCCACTACTATACTAAACAATGTTTGTATTTTTATTTGTTTATGTAAATACATGTATACAATTTATTACTAGGAACAGGAGGAGACGATCAGGAAGATATCTTGGGGTGCAAGTTTTGCAATGCTGATTGGGAAACTGAGGAAAGGGATTAACAGAATGAGTTTAGCCTTTTCTAAATTATATCATGTCTAACAAGGGCACTATAATTTGTTCCTTTAACGTTAATGGACTGACTAGTCCCATAAAATGAAGTAAGATATTAAGCCAAGTAAGGAAGGCCTCAGTAGATTTTTTTATTGCTCCAAGAGACGCATTTGTCATCAAAGGAACATGACAAGTTTCTGGGCCTGGGCTTCGGGGCGATGGCAGCTGCATCTTACAAAAAGGGTAGCAGGTGGGGCGCTGTGGTCCTGGTTCCATCTAAAACTCAGTTTGAGAAGATAGATTCAAAAGTTGATAAAGAGGGACGTTATGCAATGTTAAAAGGTAGATATCTGGGGAATGTGATCATTCTGGCATCAGTGTATTTTCCCCCAGGCTCAACGTTTCAAGAATATCATGCCTTCTTAACTCTGTTCCAGGACTGGGGGAGGAGACTCTTATATGTGGAGGTGATTTTAATTTAACGTTTAACCCCCAGCTAGATTCTACTTCCCAATCCATAGGGAAAATGCACCAGACGGCAAAGAAGATTTATAAGATATTGGGGGAACTTGGTCTAATAGATGTATGTTGCCATCAACATGGGAAGCAGAGAGATTATACTTTTTTTCAGTGTTACATAACATGTACTCCCGACTGGATTACTTCCTAGTACCTAGAGAGGGGGTAAATTGGGCCCTTAACTCTTGGATGGGAGATTTCTTACACTCAGACCATACTCCCCTGTTCATGGGAATGGATTTGGGAGAAACGCATCGAACTTTGTTTTGGTGTTTCAATTTTTCCTTGTTGGGGGATAAAAAAATAAAAGAGGAGGTTATAGAAACTTATAAAATTTCTTGGAGCAGAATGGGGGACAGGGCACATTGAATTCAATATTATGGGATACTGCTAACGCAGTATTGTGGGGTAAATTTATACAGCTAGCCGCTAGAAAAAAAAAAGAAAGGGAAGCCAGGAGAGAGGCTTTGAATACATGTATTCAGGAGTTAGAGGAGCATCAAAAACAGAAGATAGATAAGAAACGTATGAGGCAATTACAGAAATCTAAAAAGGAGCTCTTGGAGCAGTTAGATTACCAGGTAGAGCAAACGCTCCTGTTCTTGTGTCAGAAATATTATGACGGTGGCCACAATCCTTAAGGCTCTTGGTCGGTAGGTTACAGGCCAAGGAGGCGAGGGCTTCGATTGGGAGTATTTGGCATCCTCGGAAGAAAAAGGTAGTACAAGGGGTAGATGAGGTAGCAGATGCCTTTAAGGAATATTATGCAACATTGTACACAGAAGATATGAACCCCAGTGTAGAACAGATACAGGGCTTTTTGAAGAACCTAAAACTGCCAGGTATCTCAAGGGAGCAGGGAAAGGTTTTGGTGGCTCCATTATCGACTGAAGAAATTAAAACAGAAATAGGGGGATTGAAGATGGGTAAATGCCCAGGATCTGATGGTTTCCCATCAGAGTTCTATAAGAGTTTTAGAGAACATTTGCAGCCCCTTTTGAAACAAATGTTTGCAGAGCCGATGTGAGAGAGGGATCCTGTGCCACCAACTTGGTGTAGGGCTGTAATATCGGTGATACCCAAGCCAGGAAAGGACCCAACCAGATGCCCATCACACCGTCCAATTTTGCTACTAAACACTGACTACAAAATCTTTACTTCAATTTTGGCCAGGCGTCTGCAAGACTTTCTACCTACTTTAGTACATATAGACCAGACGGGATTTATACCCAGACGTCAGGCCCAGGATAATCTAAGGAGAACTACCCATATAATAAATTACATCAATGAGCAATGATGCCCTTCTCTGCTCATGAGTTTAGATGCTGAGAAGGCATTTGACAGGGTTTCTTGGTCCTTCATGTGGTGTGTCTTTTCCCGGCTTGGGTTCCCACAGCAGTTCATTATGACCATTTTTAAGTTATATGAGTCATGCCAGGTTTATGTTAGGGCTAATGGTCACATGTCAAAAGCTTTTGGTCTGGGACAGGGCACCAGGCAGGGATGCCATTTGTCTCCCCTGTTATTTGCTCTTTATATTGAGCCTTTGGCCAAGAGTATTAGGCAGAACCCAGATATTAAGGGAGTGGAATTGGGGGGGGGGGCAGTGCACAAATTAGCATTGTAAGCAGATGATATGCTTTTATACTTCGTGGACCCACAGACCTCATTGCCAGCTGTCTTCAAACAGCTGGAATTTTTTTCTGCGATAGCTGGATATAAGTTAAATAAAAGTAAGACGGAGATCCTAAATATGTACTACCACCCTGATGTAGAGACCAGACAGAAGTTCTTCATAAAATGGGACATGTTAGACCTAAAATACTTGGGAGTCAGACTGGGGGTAGACACATCCCGACTTTGGGAACAAAATTATCCGCCTATAATTAATAATAATAATAATAATAACAATAACTTTATTTATTTAGCACCTTTCAAATACCAAGGCGCTTTACATATAAATCGTAAAATCAAAATATACATATAAAATCAACAATTCAAAACAGCATCAATCCATGAAAGCCTTATTCCATAAAAAAGTCTTGAAATCCCGCTTAAATGTTTCCACGGTCGCGCATTCTCTGAGCCGGCGAGGCAGAGAGTTCCAGAGGGTAGGGGCCACGAACCCAAAAGCCCTAGCCCCAGAGGACTTTACTATAATCCTCGAACCTCAAGCAACCCTCACGGGTTGAACGGAGCTGTCGCATGGGGCGATAAGGGATGAGAAGCCCTTTCAAATAGTCAGGGCCGAGTCCGTGCAGGGCTTTGAAGGTCAAAAGACCTACTTTAAAGGTGATCCACCACTGTATAGGCAGCCAGTGCAGATCGCGAAGCACAGGGGTGATATGTGTCCTTCTAGTCACCCCTGTCATTAACCTTGCAGCAGCATTCTGCACTAGCTGCAAGCGGCGGATATCAACCCCAGGAAGCCCCAAGTAAAGGGAGTTGCAATAGTCAAGGCGAGATGTCACGAAAGCATGGACCAATACGGGTAAGTCGCTGGACGGAACAAGGTGTTTCACCCTGGCGATGTTCCTAAGATGGTAAAATGTGGACTTAACGACTGCTGACACCTGATGATGAAGAGTCAGCCTGTCGTCAAGTACCACTCCCAGGTTATGCACCCGTTCAGAGGAAGGGATCAGATCCCCCCCAGCAATACGCCAGAGGGCTGACCGGACCCCAACCCACCTGTCCCATGCCCTGGATCCACAATCAATACCTCAGTCTTACCAGCGTTCAACTTTAACCAGCTCACATTCATCCAGTCCTGGATTTCAGCGAGGCAGCTATTAAATACCGAGAGAGCACTAACCTGGTCGGGGGCAAAAGACAGGTAGAGCTGGGTATCATCAGCATAGCAGTGAAACCTCAGCCCATACCTTCTTACAATGTCTCTGAGGGGCAGCATATACACTGCAAACAAAATGGGGGAGAGCACAGAACCCTGGGGGACACCACAATGCAGAGGGAAAGGGTCAGAGGAAAAATTCCCCGACACAACTTTCTACGTTCTCCCAGATAGAAAAGATGAAAACCATCTGAGCACTGTACAAGACAGGCCGCAGATGGACTCCAGATGTTCGAGAAAAACCCCATGGTCTACAGTGTCAAAGGCTGAGGAGAGATCAAGGAGGACCAAGATAGAACGGTTCCGCTGATCTCTCGCCATCAGGAGATCATTGAGCACCCGAACCAGAGCAGTCTTGGTACTATGCCTCTTATGAAAACCAGACTGGAGAGGTTCATAGATATTATGGATGGTCAAATGGTCCTCCAGCTGGTTTGCCACTACCTTCTCAATAACCTTCCCAATAAAGGGAAGGTTAGAGATCGGTCTGTAGTTGGAAAAAACATCTGGGTCCAAAGAAGTTCTTCAGAAGGGGAGTCACCACAGCTTCTTTAGAGCTAGAACTCACCCAATTCTAGGGAGCACCAGATTATTTGAACCAGAAACGGGCCAACAATCTCAGCACAACCCAAAATTAGGGAGGTAGGGCCCGGATCTAAACTACAGCATGTAGAGCGCATCCCCTGGATGATCCGCATAATATCACTGAACGTCGGCAGGTCAAAGGAACACCAGGAGACAGAGGATTTCGTGACCGAACGCCGACCAAAAGCTTCCCCTTTAGAGTGTGTTGGATGGATCTTGGATCTGATGTCAGCAACTTTATTCGCAAAGAATCGAGCAATCTCATCACACTCCTTCTGTGAAAAAGCTCGACGGAGCTGGAGACAGGCTGGGTTGCACAGCCTGTCCACAGTTCTGAAGAGCTGAGCCGGTCAATTCTGAGTGACAGAGATCTCCCTGGACAGGAATTCTGCCTTCTTGTGGGAGATCTCTGATTGGTAGAGCTGATAATGCTCCTCTAAACTAAGTCGGTTGACATCCAGAGCAGATTTCCTCCAACGACGCTCTAACCATCGACCCACATGTCGCAACTCCCTCAAGGACCCATCGAACCAAGGGGCCTGAGGACGAAGAGAGAGGGGACGAACACGGACAGGAGTAATTGAGTCCAGGGCCAGGGAACTGGCCTGGTTATAAGCCAAGACCATAGTCTCTGGACCCATGCTGGCAGTCGGAAACTCTGAGAGGTTCAACACCGCCATCAGGTCTTCAGGGCACACATCCCGTAATGGGCGGTATCGAACCATCTCCACAGGGGCAGACCTACGAAGGGGAGCACAAAAATTGAAGCTCACGGTGTAATGATCGGACCAACTGACAGGTTCCACCACCAAATCAGAGGTCTCAATCCCCAGGAGAAAGACTAAATCCAAGGAGTGACCATGATTATGCGTAGCCGAGGAAACAATCTGTGTAAGGCCCAGTGATGACATCAACTGGAGGAAGTGCTGACCAAAGGCAGAAAGTTTGTCATCGACCCAGGCATTGAAGTCACCCAGAACCATCAGTCTGGGTGACTCTAACGCCATATCGGCGACAAAGTCTGCCACTTCCTGCAGGAATCGTCTCTCGTCTCCTGGTGGACGGTAGACAAGGGCTATCCTGCAACCCACACCAGCCACGACGGTACACTCAAAGGATTCAGATTCCTCAACTGGTACACCCATGAGCCCCAAGCTGGTCTTAAAACAGACCGCTACTCCCCCCCCCCCGCCGAGATCCAATCTCGGGCGGTGAATCACCGAGTACCCAGCTGGAACAGACGCCTCTAAAAAAGGGCCGGCATTTCCATCCAGCCAGGTCTCGATGATGCAAGCCAGATCTGCTGATTCAACAAAATCAGAAATAATAGCTGATTTGTTTTTAACAGATCTGGCATTGCACAGCACCGCCCGAGTTGGACAGGGATCCGAAGCTGTCTCGACTACTTGCCCATCCAAATAGGAGGAGCCCTTGGGTATGGAGACTAGGCATGGAAAACCACGTTCCAGGTTCCATTTCGCCCCAGGGCATCTTCTGGGCTTAACCACCCCAATGCGAACAGTCCGTCTCATTCGCCTTCATCAAGGCCCACGACCCCTGCCCACCCACCTCTCCACGGGCAATACCAAGTGCCCGACAAAGCTGGTAGGTGGAAAATGGGAGGGAAAAGGGCAGAGGGCGTGGAGGTCGGAGGACGAATAATGCACGACCGGGTTAGTAAAATGACACATAACAAAAGCGGGAGACAAACTGGTGCAAGCAAATAAATAAAGAAAATCCTAATATCACAAAAATAAAATACCCACAAATTACATTAAGACTAAAAAACCCAAAACATAAACCAACCTACTAACAACACAACCACAAATAAACAATAGACAAATTATTAAAAAAATCCAAATATAAAAATATAAGAATATAAGAGGACAGGGAGGCCCTCTCACTGCACACACTGTCCATCCAATAAAATCGAAAATAAGTAGAAACAGAGTCCAAAATATTCTAAATAAACATTCAAAAATAACAGTATGCAGGCGCAGTGCAAACTGATACATGAAAGGAGAAAGTAGCTCTTTGGGAATGATGATCGATTTAGCTGTGAGGCATCAGGAGGCTTCCCTCCCCACCACACCCCCAAAAGTGCCTAATAAGGCCCAGTTATGCCACTGAGACCCACAGCTTCAGATACCCCCTAGACTAGCCAAATAAGGCCAGCCCCAGAGCAGCTTAGAAGCCCCCCCGATAACCCCCAACTCCTTGAAGAAAATAGGAGAGGCTCCTGCTTGGTCCCAGACAGCACAACACCAAATGCCCAGGCGAAGAATGAAAAAAAGGGAGGGGGGGAGGATAAACCTTCAAAACCAAAACCAACACTGTGGCAATATTCCCCCAGAAGCCTCAACACAGCATTAAAGTCAAATCTAAGGTCCCAAATAAGCAAAGGACAGTGATGGAAACTCAAGTCCTAGTACTCACGATACATCTGAAATACACAAGTTATTTTTCAAAGGATGTAGAGCAGCCAAAGCAGGCCACAGCAACCAGACCAAGTCTTTTGCAAAATACAGCACTGCACAGATGCTCCCAACACATCCAGCATGCACGACCCGCATCAGCCAGAGCCAGTAATCCCAGGGACAGAAGCCGGAAAACTCCCACGGAAACCGGATCCCGGCTGAAGTTGACTCTCCAGTAACCACAAACTCCCACACGCAGTTACACTACGATAACAGTCAGTGAAGACATTAGTATAATAAATAAAACAAGTCCCAAATAAAAGTTGCTTGCAGACTCTCTGAAACAGGGCAAAGAAATTCAAGTGAGTGATTAATAACGATGCTGCAAGGGCTGGCCATCAGAAAATAACTACCCAGCAACTACGGCAGTCTACTTCGAGCAAACAACTAAAGGAAGATTTTCAGAGATGGGTCCTTACTTCCTATGTCCTTGGGAGCTAAGGTGATGGTGCTTAAGATGAATGCTTTGCCACGTCTTTTATGTATATTTCAGTGCGTGCCATGTATGGTTTCTCAATCAGATCTGGAGACCTGGCAGAAGCTCTTTTTTAATTTCATATGGGGTAGCAGTCGACCTTGAGTGCGAAAGGCTCTTTTACATCTCGCAAAGTTGCAGGCAGGGCTGGCATTCCCGGATCTTAGAGGTTATTGGGTGGCGGCACAGATGAGGATAGCTCTATTATGGAATAATCAGGGCTATGACACACATTGGAAGAGGATAGACCTAAAGAAACAAGGACATCCTCCAATTCAGGCATTATTGCTCAGGGAGGGTGGTCCCTTAGAGATACAGGGATTATCGGGTACTAAGGCTGTGCTGGAGGAAGGGAAGAGGGGCGTAGGTAAAGGAGTGACTCATACACACTTATGGAAATACAGGTGGTGGGCCCTGGATCCAAAGTTTGCTCCCGCCCAACTTGACAAATGTTTTTTTGCTCAGGCTCAAAGAGGGTTCCATTCACCATATCAAATATAAACAGGCAATATGGGTCATTCTTTTGAAAAAGTTAAACAAAAATTTGGTTTAAGGCCGGAGAATAGGTTCAGATATTATCAACTTCGGGATTATTTAAATAAGCAGGTTAACAAACTTACCCCTGACATGCAGGTCCTTGCAGAGTTTTCACTTTTTCAAAGGCTTTGGGATCCTGGGGGGGCTGAGCATGCAATTACACTGTTATATACTAATTATGTCTCTGATCAGGGGCACACAGCCCGCTTTCTTAAACTTAGATGAGAACAGGACCTGAACATCTCACTGTCGGAACGCCAATGGCCATTTATTTGGTGAAGTGTGTGGGCCCCATCCCGCTCTCCCTCCCTTTAGGACTTATGTTGGAAACTTGAGGGTCCATTATTTTTTAATACCAGTGCAAGCTGCACACAGTAATAGTGGACCACCATTGACTTGTTGGAGAGGCTATGGGGAGCCAAGAGCCAAGCAGGCCCACATTTTTGGTTTTTGCCTCCAACTCACTCCATTTTGGGAGGAGATACAGTAATTTATCATTTGTCTCAAATGTTTTTCAATTCAAATAATATTGGGCCTGGAACACTTAATACTAGGTATTATACCTAAAGAAATATCAGGCAAAGAAGCAAAGTATTTGTGGCTGATTTTGATAGCTGCAGCCCTAAAATCAATAACTAGGAGGTGGCTGCAGGGGTCTCCACCAGATCTCTTTGAGTGGTCCTCTATAATAGAATCCATACACCGTATGGAAAACATAACTTTTAGCTTGAGACAACAACCCCAGGTTTACCAGAATAGGTGGATGACGTGGCTCTTATATGGGCCTCTTCAGTCAACTGACTAGATGACAGATAAACTTGGGGATCATGGTCTTTATTATAGTACTATACTCTGGATGCCTAAAGGTGATGGTAACAATTTCCCCTGAATAGGACATTTAGTCCCAATACTCTTAGATGCTTCCCAACTTAGTCAGCACAAGTTTGAAAACTATGGTGCTGGAATATTAAATCCTAATGTATCTGGAAATCCTGGTATAGTTAATAGTTAATAATTAATAATATACTAAAATGCATTTATTCAGTGGTAAAATCATGAGTCTAGACTGTTGGAGTGGAAGTTAATTTCTGTGTATTTCACTTTTCAGTGGTCATGGAGAAATGGATATGGAAATGTACTATTATATGCTTGTAATAATATAATGAATAATATGAAAACTTTTAATAAAGCAAGTATAAAAAAAATGGATAGCACAAGGGGTAAAGGAAGGGAGACAAAACCTTCTTAAAGTGTATAAGGGAAAAAGGAAAAACCAAGGGGGGAATAGTAAGACTAGCAGCTGCAGGAGGGAGGCTAGTAGAAAAGGATGAGAAAGTAGAAGTCTTAAACCAGTACTTCTGTTCTGTGTTCACTGAAGAGAACGAAGGGGACTGACCAAGCCTACAAAGCAACAGCACCCAGGGACCAGGGGTTGATACAGGCACCTTCATAGAGGGACAGGTCTTGGAAGCCCTAAATAATCTGAAAGTGAATAAGGCCATGGGGCCAGATGAGATTCACCTGAGAGTTCTCAGGGAGCTGGGGAGCGAACTGGTGGCTCCAGTAGCAAAACTCATAACAAAATCACTAGAGAGTGGGACAGTACCAGAAGACTAGAGAAGGGCAACAGTGGTCCCACTTCACAAATCAGGGAGCAGAGAGGAGGCTGGCAACTATCGTCCAGTGAGCCTCACATCGGTGGTGGGAAAATTGATGGAGACTCTCCTGAAACAGAGGAAAATAGCATATCTGGAAACCAGTGGACAGCAAGAACCAAAGCAGCACAGTTTCATGGCTGGTAGATCTTGCCAAACAAACCTGGTCAACTTCTTCGACACAGTTGCAAAGGCAGTAGATCAGGGAGTGGTGGTGGATGTGGTCTATCTGGACTTTAGTAAGGCCTTCGACTTTGTTTCACACAGAAGGCTGGTAAAGAAACTGGACCACATGGGGGTGGGTTAGGAGGTGGTTGGGCGGGTGAGCAACTGGCTGAGAGGAAGGACACAAAGGGTGCAGGTAAACAGCGCAGAATCAGCTGAGAGGGAGGTGACTAGCGGTGCACCACAGGGGTCGGTGCTGGGGCCTCTACATTTCAATGTATTCATATCCAACATCACGAATGGCTGGAGGGAAAAGTGTGTCTATTTGTGGATGACACCAAGATACGTAACAGTGGACTCCCCTGAAGGAGTAATGTGTATGAATTTAGACTTAAAGAAACTGAAGTAATGGTCAGAGGCTTGGCAGTTGAAAATCAATGCCAAACAGTGCAAGGTCATGCATTTAGGCAGAGGAAATCCCAAAGAGGACTACTACCTGGGGAAGGGGGGGAAGCTAGCTTCCACCAGCCAGGAACGTGACCTAGGGATCATAATATAAGAAGATTTGAAGGTGAGGAAAGTATGCGAAAAGGCGGCAGTAAAAGCCAGTGGCATGCTGGGTTGCATTGGGAAAGGAATCACGAGTTGCAGGAGGGAGGTGGTGCTGCCACTCTACAGGACACTTGTGCACCCCCATATAGAGTACTGCATACAGTACTGGAGGCTGCACTTCAAAAGAGACATTGACAGAACTGAGATGGTGCAGAGGAGGGTGACGGATATGATTCAGGGGCTGCATGAGATGGTATATGAGGATAGGCTGAAGGAGCTTAACATGTACTTCCTGGAACAAAGGCGGGAGAGCGGGAACACAATTGAGACCTTTAATTATATTAGGAGTATAAAAAAGCTTAACATTCGGGAACCGTTTCAAGTGAAAGAGAACAGCAGAACTAGAGGGCATGATATGAAACTGAAGGGTGGGAGGTTCAAGATCAATGCTAGAAAGTTCTCCTTTACCGAGAGGATGATTGACCATTGGAACAGCCTGCCTCAGTAGGTGGTGGGTGCCAAAATGGTGAGAGAGTTCAAAAACGCATGGGATAGGCACAAGGATCATTTTACATAAGGGCTGGGTGGGGGTAGTATCCTATTAAATGTTTTGGGCAGACTAGATGGATCTTATGGTACCTTTCTGGTGTCACTCTCAATGTTTGTGTGTTTCTATGTTTCTGGGAAAAAAAGTGAAGTTTTGAGGGAGGGGCCTTTGCCCCCCCCACCCCCTGATGTGAGGGCTTTGCCCACTGCATCCCTTAAACTAAATATAACATCCTCTAGGTTGGGCATGCTGTGAAGGGCAGAAGAATTGTGGCAACGCCCAACATAGTGTAAGTGCAGGACACTCTAAAATCCAGAATGCCCCTGACACACATGACCTTGTTGCAGCACCCACATTACAGCACTCTGATCATAGCTCTCTAACAACGGCACCCATGTCAGTAATAGGTATTACCCCAAGTGTCTGGTGTGGGGCTAGAACCCACAGCCATCTGATCTTCTGGCTCCAGAGGTGAGCGTGCTACCTACTGAGCCACTGACACTGATAAATATATAGGATTAGTCCTGGACGGAGGCCTTGGAAAGGCCTTCCTCCTTATGGCAGCTTCCATATTCATGAGCCTCCAGTCTCACCTGCATATGTAGGTCCTTGAATGGTTGCTGCAGGTGCAGTGGTGTCAGTCCTCCAAGCTACTGGATCACCCAGCTGGAGTATGTTGTCCCCTACAGGATGTCCTGCTGTGGTGACAGAATAGGGATCACCTGCTGGTAGGTTTTAATTTTCTTCAACCTCATCTTTTAGTGATCCTCATCACAAATACCTCCATCCTAGGCTGGAATGCCTACTTAGGTCTCCATCAGATCAAAGGATCCTGGTGTCTGTTGGATCAATGCCTTCACATAAATATGCTAAAAATGAGGACAGTTCTGTATGGTCTCCAGGCCATGTATTCTTAGGTTTAGGGGACATCTCTTCTGGTTCAATCAGAGAATCAGAGTGGGAGTGGAGTGTGTTACCTGAACAAGCATGGCGCATGCACTCCTTACTTTATTTGCCTGAAGGCGATGAGGGTGTGGGTCTGGGTATTAGCCCAGGCATGTCTTGCTTATCACTGTCCATGAATGTTGTAGCAGTCAGCCTTAGCAAATCTGTTTTTCAGCTCCATGAGTGAGAACATGATCAGGCTATTGTAGATCAGTTGTTTAACATGTTGGCAATACCAGAATTGAATTTTTTTGCATCTCCACACAATGCAAAACTGCTACAGTTTTACCTGCTCATTCCAGGTAATTGCATTGTTTTGGAAAACACGTTACTTCTCAGATAGAAAGGGAGCTTCCTTCATGCCTTTCCACCTCTGCTTTTAATCTTGAGGTTTTTGACCAAGCTCAGGCAGGAATCAGCCAGGTTGACCCACATGACACCCTGGTGGCCCAGGTAGATCAAGTCTCCACTGCTGTGGGAACTGGCAGCCAGAGGCTGTCTTTCCCTACCCCTCCAGCAAAGTATTTTGTCTGAGAATGATGGCGCACTGCTGCATCCAGACCTGCAGTCCCTGTGGTTCCACACCTGGCTTCTGAGGATGTACTGTTCTCTTGGTTCAGAGTCTCAGCCAAGGGCTCAGCTATTCTACTTGCTACTAGGAAACATTCCACAACGTACATCTACTCACTGATGTGGAAGCTTTTCACCATATTATGTGATAATGATTATGTGGTACTGTGACTTTGTCACTATTTGATGGACTTTCTGGGCTGACAATTTTTTGTTTTAAAAAAAAGGCATTTATTTAAAATATTTTTGAGCTAGAATCAGGCTGTTGCTAAGAACCAGCTTTTCTGGTATAGTGCTCTAGCTCTGATATAACATATGAAGTAGCAGCCCACTGAGTTCTAGATTATTGAGATTCACTGTTACATTTGGCTGGTAAAAGTGAAATAGAAATGTATATATTTTTGAATTCTATATTTATGTATAACTGGAGGCTAGGAAAAGCTGGGCCAGAGGATGTGGGGCAATAGGTACATGTATGGGAAGCAGGAGAGTGGAAGAAGAGTGGTAATCTGCAATAGTTGTGGGGTATCAGTCCTTTTGGGGATGATGTGGAGTAAAGGGGGCTGTCCAGTGAGTAAAAGTCTGGAGCAGCTAAGGTCTGAAATAAGGCTGCTCAGATGGGAGCTGAGGAGGATAGTTTGGGAAGTCAGAGGAGCAGAGCAGTAGAGGGAAAGGCAGATGGGTAGTGCCCAGGGGATCAGGCAGGGGAAGTAATTGGGGAGGACCACCCAGTATACAGGACTGTCTCTTCCTCAGAGGACCAGAGAGCCCAGGGTGGAAATATGGCAAGTGGTAAGGGGAGGGAATGGAATGTGAAGGGAGCATCAGGGGTGGGAACTCCTGAAGGGGGTGCCTTTATCAAATTGATTTGCACCACTGTCTGGAAGGAGGAAGGGGGCAGCAGGAGGTGAGGTAGAAGGTCGGGTTGAGCCAGTGCTGAGAGTGGGAGTACAGACCAGGGGAGAGGGAACTAATTAGGCTGGGCAGGGAAGAGGAGGTAGACAGAACAGAGTGGAGAATGGGTGGGAAGGAGAGAAAAAGAAAGGAAGAGGGAAGGGGAAAAGTGGAAGCAGACATAGATAGTCAGAAGGGGAAGGGCAGAGTGGGAGATGGAAAAGCAGTTACGGGACAAATAGTGGATGCGGAGATAAGTTCACCAGGGTGCAGGGGAAGTAGTTAGGCAGGGAAGCAGCTAATAATAAAGGTAAGAAAGAAAGGATAGGGAGCACGGGTGCAGGGGATGGAAGGGTGGCAATCATAGGGGACTCCATAATTAGGGGTAATAACTGGGGAAAGAAAGAGGACCCAAATGCAAGCAGAAGGGTGGTTTGTATGCCTGGGATGAGTGCGGGGAAGGTGGGCCCAAGAATAAGGGAAATAGTAAGGGAGGTTGGAGGAAAACCTAAGTTAGTTATACACATGGGAACCAATGACCTACCTGGGGAGGAGGTTGAGGTAGCGCAAAGTAGGTTCTGGGAGTTAGGAAAGATCTGCAGGTAGGAAGCAAGTTCACTGGCCTTATCAGAGGTGATTCCAGTACCAAAGGCAAGCACAGCCAGAAAAAGAACAGAGGATTTTAATGACTGGCTGAGGAAATGGTGCAGGGAGGAGAGGTTCATCATTATTGGGGACTGGGATGAGACCTGGTCAGACAAAGCACTCTTTTCACTAGACAGGTTGCATGTCAATAGGGAGGGTTTGAGGGCACTCCGGGACAAACTGAGGGAATACATAACAACTATAGTTAATTGAAACTACCGGGGGTGGGGCGGCAGCAGGCCTGCATTCCCAAAGACTCCAAGAGGAGGTCAATGAACCTCCCCCTCCCCACAGTGATGGAAGAGGTTTGTAGTGAGGAGGTGGAAGGGGTGACAAAACAGTTAGCAAAGGGTTTAGAGAGTGAGGAACACATAACAAGGGTAGGTGGTGGGGTGCACACAGAATAGAGAAATGTGAAGAGAAGAAGAGAGGAAAGGGATGGAAGGTCAGATTCTAGGTGGAAGGTGGTGTCTCAGAATGTGCAGAGTCTTGGAAACAAGATGGACAACCTGCAGGTGCTATTAGCAGACAGGAAGGTGGACATAGTGGCAGTAACTGAGACTTGGCAATACCACACCATGACTGGGACCTTGCGATCCCTGGATATAAACTATGAATGAGGGTCAGGATACATCAGGGAGGGAATAACTTGCATAAGGGAGGATTTGGAGGAAGGGAAGGTGGAGGCATTATGGGTTCAGTTACAGTCCAATAGATGAAGAAAGGTGAGGTTGGGGGTGGTTTACAGACCACCCAACCAGGATGAGGAGAGGGACGGAGAACTGAGCTCACAAATACTGGAAGCTGCAGGTAAAGGAAAGGTAGTAAGTGTGGGGAACTTCAACCTGTCCAAGCTGGACTGGAGCATGCCATCCACAACATGTGCTAGGAGTCAGGTGATCCTGGAAGGACTGCAGAGTGGATTCCTGACTCAGGACATCACAGAACCAAAAAGAGTAGAGGCAATTCTTGATCTGGGGTTCATAAATGGGGAGCATGAACAGGAAATAATGGTCAGGGTGCCCCTAGGTGGGAGTGACCATTGCACAGTGTGGTTCCAACTGGATATGGGCAGGGAAAGCATCCTAAATAAGATGAAAATCTTGGATTTTAGGTGGGCACACTTCAGGAAGATGGGCAAAGTGCTAAGGAGCCACCTAGTGGACATCAGAGCAGATATGGGACTGGAACAAAGGTGGTTCATCATTAAGGAAGGAATACTGGCCACCACAGAAGAGTGCATAAGGCTCAGGGGGAAGAACACAAGGGCCAAAAGCACCCAGCTGGTTCAGTTCTTGGGTCGCCCAGGCAGTAAGGGAAAAGAGGTTAGCATATAGGAAATTCAGAAAGACCAAGAGAGAGGTGGATAGCGAAAATTGCCCAAGGTTAGCTAGTGAGGCAAGTAAGGAAGTCTGGCGAAACACAAAGTCCGGCACAGAAGGAGCTGCAGATAGCTGAAGGAATTAAGAAGGAGGAAAAGGTCTTCTTTCACTATATAATGTAAGTGAGAAAAGAGACAAGAAGGATGAGATTGTTAGGCTTAAGAAGGGGGAGGAGTGGGTGGAGGATAATGGGAAAAGCAGAGACACTAAATGAATAATTCTGTTCCGTCTTCACCAGGGAGAAGGATGGACCAGTGCCTTCAGGAGAGAGAAGAGGAGTGAGGGGGAGGGGAATACAGATGTGTAGTGATAGAGGAGGATAGAGTGCAGGAGAGGCTTCTAGCATTGAAGGTGGACAAATCACCAGGCCTAGACAGAGTACATCCAAGGGTATTAAGGGAATTGGCTGAGGAGCTGGCAGGGCCACTAGCAGGCCTATTTAATAGTTCACGGGAGTCAGTAGTGGTACCGCAGGACTGGAGAACACCACATGTGGTGCCCCTCCACAAAAGTGATCCTAAAGATGACCCATGGAATTACAGACCAGTCAGTATGGCCTCAATCGTGTGCAAGCTCATGGAGACCATACTTAAGGAAAGGCTGGTAAACTATTTAGAGGAGCATGGTCTCCAGGATGCAAGGCAGCATGGGTTCATGGGGGGGGGGGGATCATGTCAAACAAATCAGTAGTAGGAGAGAGGAGGCTATACTGCCCTTGTACAGGTCACTGGTGTGGCCACATCTAGAGTATGGAGTTCAGTACTGGTACCCACACCTCAAAAGGACATTAACCTGCTGGAAAAGGTCCAGAAGAGGGCTACAAAGATGATAGTGGGTCAGCAGGGTAAGGCATACGAGGAGAGGTTGAGGGCACTGAACATGTGCTCCCTGGAGGACAGGAGAGAGAGAGAGAGAGAGAGAGAGGACATGACTGAGACCCTCAAGTACATGAAAGGGATAAATGAGGTGGATAAGGAAGGTCTCTTTAAGCTAAGTGGCAACCATAACTCGAGGGGGCACAGTCTTAAGCTGAAGGGGGGAGGTTTAGGAGGGAGGTCAGGAAGCACTTCTTCATGGAGAGGATAGTGGACACTTGAATTGCCCTGCCAGAAGAGGTGGTCTTGTTGAAGACTATGGGCAGCTTCAAAAGAGGCTGGAATAGGCATTGGGGGAAGGAAAGGATCATGGGTAGGGTGGATGGAAAGATTGGGAGGATTGGGGGGGGCAGGGTCAGTAGCTGAAGCTGTGAAACCTGCAATACCAGCAGACTAAATAAACCAAATGGCCTTCTTCTGCTGGCTTCTTCATATGTTCAAATATTGTGCCAGATTACATCTCTGGACCCCTTCACTTGCCCAGTGTAGAGGGTGTCTGACTAGGTCCTGACTCTCCCTCAGTCAAGGTTGTAGTACTTCTCAGTGAAGGTTCACCTTTTGGCCATTTCAGATTTCCATGCCCCTATCAGTGACACGATGATAGCCCAGCTTGACATGGTCTGCAGGTCCCTGAAGGGCCTTTTGCACATGGCTCCTTCCACCTGCAAAGCTGTTACAGTTTCGGACATGAACATTTTTCTTAAATTTCTGACAAGAACCTCTTTTTAGCCTGCATCTTCCTGTGACTTGAAGTAGTTGTTCTGGAAGACATAATGTCTTGTGGCTATTACTTCAACCAGACTGATATCTGAATGACAGGCTTTGGTTTGTTATCCATCTTTTCTGGTGTTTCACAAGGACGGGGTGGTGTTGTGTGCTCAACCAAGTTCTTTCCTAAGGTGGTGTCTGATATCACACTAAAATCACTCAATTTTCTCATGATCTTCATGCCTTCTGATAGCCCAGATGAGGTGCCATTGCACTCCTTGGGCATCTAGAGAACCCTTTAGTACTACCTGGACCATGTCAAGGACTGTGCCAAGTCCTACCAACTGTTGTTTCCTTTGGCCATAGCATGAGGGTAGGCCAGTCCCCAAATAGTGTCTCTCCAAATGGATCTCTTCCTGCATCATGTTCTGCTATTGTATAGGTAGACAGGGCAGAACCTGCTGAGTAACATTACAGGGTATGTCATACAAAGCATGGCAGCCTCAGTGGCCTGTTTTCTGTCCGTTTCCACCACTGATATTTGCAGGGTAGTTACCTGGCACATGATCCATGCTTTCATTAAGTATTACCATCTGGGTTTACAAGGGTGGGTTTGGGCCTTACTGTGTTGTAAAGCTTGCTGTCTCAAGGGGTCAGTCTGCTGTTTTACCACCTCCCTGGATGGGGTTGGTACTGCTTGGTAATTGTCCCATGTATTATGGCTCTGTGGAGATACACTTAAAGAAGATATGTTCATTGCCTACCAGTAACACTAGATCTTGGATAGGATCTTTAAGGAATCATAACCCTTCTATCCACCGTCCACCACCCACCATCCCCTAGTATGGCAGACCTTTCATTTAGCTTCTTGGTATGGCACTGTATAGTGAGTCTACCACTTTTTATTTATTTATTTATTTTAGTCTTTTGGTAACCAGGTAAGGCCCACTAGGCACAAGTGCCTATTTTCAGGGGCGACCTGGGAGCACTGGGCGGTTAAGTGACTTGCTTAGAGTCACACAGTATGCAAGTGGAGGTTGTGAGAATCAAACTCAGGTCTGGTCTGCTGGATGTAGCAAGCTCATTCACACCTCGTTCCTCTAACCTCTAGGCTATACTGCCAGCCCACTTGTATCCTGCAGTGCTACTTATGGTGTTTACTTTGCTCCCCCTGTATCTCTGTGCATGATTTGTGGGGTTGGGTCCAATCCAGATGTTGGTGGATGTTGGAGCTCCATTCACTGATGGTAAGAAACTGAAGAAGTAGGGGCTGCCCATATCATACAGGCAACACAATGTGACAACAGTATATAGTACAAGTAGGCATGATGCCATGGGTGATCCTATCTTGCAAAAGCTTCCTATGAGGTCATGATACTGACAGCTTACAGTCTAGTATATTATGGCACAATGGAAGTCCTCTTGAAGATCTACTGTTACTGGTAAGAATCAAAATAGTTGTACTGTCATAACCCCCTTTTCCTCCTGTCCCACAGAAAGTACATGTTGAGATTTTCCAGTTTCTCCTCTTAGGACCTGCCCTGCTACCCATGAATAGCTTTGTAACTTTACACAGTGTAGTCTGTAATTGCTCTCTGTCTTTCCTTAAATTTGGGCTTCAGAACTGCACGTAGTACTCAAGGTACAGTTGAATGAATGGCAGTACCACCTCTCTCCTGTAATTAGTGAAACCCTACCTGATTCTTTCCAGTAGCCCTTTGCCTTCCTGTATGCTGTGCTGCATTGTGAAGAGGTTTTCAAACTGTTGTTAATTACACCCAGGCCCCTTCCCCCCTTCAGTGCTCCACCTTGACCCCACTGATGCAATATTCCATCTGTGGATTGTTGTTACCAATGTGCATCCCTTTGCATTTTTTGACATTAAATTTCAAGTGCCAAATTCTGGGTTACTGCTCCAGATCACTGCTTCAGCCTTTCATTAACCCTTTTCATGATGTTTAACCACTTCCAGTTATCCACTCACTCACTAAGTTGTCTATCATCTGCAAAGATACTCACTTTCCCTGAAAACCCATCCCAATGCTTCTAATCCATATGTTAAAAAGTATTGGCCGCAGGACAGATCCCTGTTGCACCCCACTTATTTATTTTAATTTTGTTAACCAGGTAGGTACACTGGGCCAAATACGTCCATTTGTGGACATGACCCCACTGTTTTTCAACTTTTTAACAAACATTACATGCATGTACATACATACATGCAGTGTCAGTGGCTTGGCTGGTTGCACACTTGCCTTTGAGGCTGGAAGATCAGAAGGTTGTGAGTTCTATCCCCACATGAGGCACTTGGGTTAAATCCCAATAGTGACGCTGTAGTGCAGCATGAGGGGAGTGCTGCACTCCTGAGGTGCCGTTTCTGGCTGAGACATTGAACTGAGGGCCCATCTGCCTGTTCCGGTGATAGTTCAGGTGGATGTTAAAGATCCCATGGCACTTCTCAAAAAGAGCATGTGAATTTCCCCAGTGTCCTGGCCAAATGTCCCCATTCACTAAAAATACCACCAATAGCTTAATCTAGTTCAGTGTCAGTGGGCATCCATCTGTATCCCCTCCCCCGAGACGAGGCTGAAAATAAGCAGAATTGTCTAGTCCTTCTTTCCTGGTCAACAAAAACTAACTAAATAAATAAATAATAGAAACAGAGAGTACAAAAGGATACATCATGAAACAATTACTACGTTCAACTGATTTTAAATAAAAACACTGACACTCGACACAATATTAGTAGTAAGTGCAAGAAGTAGCAGCAAACAAATGTGCAGTTAATCTATCCCTAAATAGAGGACACTAATTGATATGTCATACATCTGATAAGTCATTTCACAGTTTTATAACAAAATATGAAAAAGCTGTTTGACCAGTAACTGTTTTAATCACAGAAATCACCAATAACTGTTGCTCAGACAATCTTAACTCTCATCCTGGGACAAGTTTGGTTGGAAGATTTGCTAATGGGCTTTTCTCCCCAAGGGCTATGTTCTTAAAAACAAACTGAGCCACATTCAAAACATCGTTTTGTGGGAAAGGCAACCAGTTTACTTTTTACACAGGTTGCAGTAGTGCTAACATTAATCTGCTGGATGCAGAAAAATAGACACTTTTTTTGCAGTTACAATTTTTGTTTCAGATGTGAGTACATTTTCCAACCTGTACAAAAGTTTGTGTAGGGGTTGGTGGTACTGGATGCCTGGGTCTGTAGCAAGGCCTTAGCCAAACTGTAAGGGGCGGGGGGGGGGCAGATCTTCCTCAAAGATGCAAATCAGACAACATTTGCAACAAAGTAGGGAGGACAGACTCGATGCTACAAGGGGTGGGTTTAGGTTGCCCCCTACAAAGTTGTAGTTCCTTTAAATTATTGGGTCATCCTTAGAAGGCAGTCCATAACATCCAAAAAATAAGAAAAGATGAATTCCACTCCAGATATAGTCTTTTCAGTTGATAACACTGCTTTATTATGTAATCATCCATACTTAAAACCCATGGGGTGACAGTTTTGTAGTGTGACGCCACTTCTTCAGACCTGTACAGTGTTGCACCTGCTAGCACAGACCCAACCCAATCAAATAAGTAAGGTTTGTATGATAATATACACTGAAGTCACAAAATTAATTTTTTTTAATAGTTCCATCTTGCAAAACTATCAAAAATCAAAAATCCTTCAGAGTACAGTAAGAACATGGAATAAACTGCCTGATGATCTGTGTAATGCTCAGAATCTAAATCTCTTTGAGACATCATTAAAAAAAAAATACCATATTCCAAGTCCATATGCAATTGAACATAAATTAACATAGCTAGGTAATGCTTACCTATCATATGTTTTTATGTCTTAAATGTTATTTTATGCTAATGTGTGTTTCAATTCTTGGAATCAGTCAGTCTGAATTATGTTTTGTCTACGCTTAAGTATTTTTGTCCTTTTATCATTTTGTGCTTGTCTTGTTGTATTGTGATAATCTGTTTGATTGTCTTTGACTGTCACCGGGTCAAGCCTGTAAAAGGGCCATGTGGCCCGGCGCTTTTCTTTACCCAGTTATCAAAGTCTTAAATAAATAAAAATAAATATGCAAATGTACAAATGACCCAGTTTTTAATTGTAAGTTACCAGTTAGAATTTCATGAGCTTTTTGTAGTTTATTTATTTAGCTTTTGTTTACCAGTTAGGCACACTAGGCAATCAAATGCCTATTTTCAGGTGCAACCCCAGAAAGTACAAGCAAAAATACAGACATTGAAGAATGCAGTATAGTAAGAACATACAGAGTGAGAAGATACAGTATAACAAGGCATACTTTGGTAAGAGGGTACATATCATGAGGATACAATATAACAGAACATAAAATTGCAAGACTGTACATGGCATATAGTACATCAAATTACAACAGCGGCTACTGCAGATATACGTAGTGCACATTTAGTTAGAATGGTAGGGAGAAAGAAGGAAGGCCAATTTCATGCCAAATAGTTAAGACAGGAGTC
Organism: Neoceratodus forsteri; assembly: GCA_016271365.2. Classification (NCBI taxonomy): domain Eukaryota; kingdom Metazoa; phylum Chordata; order Ceratodontiformes; family Ceratodontidae; genus Neoceratodus; species Neoceratodus forsteri. Next base: position 1,776,760,359 of record CM057456.1, on the reverse strand, counting down.
TACTGTTATTGCTAAATATTTAAATATTCAAGTGTCTGTAATACAGACTAACCCAGCATTTCAATGTTTAATTTAATTTCATTATTTGTGGTACTCTGTGGAGTACAGAAAAGCATGGCCTTTGTCTTCTTCCTGTTCAGTGGCAGCTTATTCATTGACACCATTTTTGCAATTCATGTGTCAGATTTTTAACAAATCATTAAATCAATATTAGTCGCTGCAGTGTACAGTACTGCATCATCAGCATATGCCATTAATTTTGAATCACTGCGCAGATCTGGTATATCAAGTACATATATTGTAAATGATAAAGGACCCAAGATTGAGCTGTGGGGTACCCCTTACTGTACTGAACAGGAAGAATATCCCCTGAAGGCCTTGAATTCGGCACTTTCTGTTTTGGACTGCTCTCTGAGTTCCTTATGTCATCCAGTTCCTAATACTCCTGGTTAGCCCTTCTCCTAGTCCTAAATCTCCTACCTTTACTTACTAGCCTCATTCAGTATGTGGCACCAAACCAAAGACCTTGCTGAAGTCCCAGTGCAGGATTCAACTGCCTGTTGCCTAGCCACAACCTGTGTCAGTCAATTGAAGCAAATGAACTAAGTTCATTTGAGATGACCTGCTTCTCCTGAACCATAGATGATTCCTGTACTAAGGCCTGTTGTCCTCCAGGTGTTCAACTGTTTTGCTTTTATGATTGTCTCTAGTTGCTTGCCCACTCATGATGCAAGACTCACTCACCTGCAATTACCCAGAATCTTCCTGTTCCCACCCTCGTAAAGTGGACCACATTCGCCACCCTCTGCACAATGGCACTTCACATATTGCCAGAGATGAACTAAACTGGGCTTCCAAGGGGTGTTGACAGACTTTACTTGTCTACCTCAGCACCCTTGGGTGCAGCCTGGCTGGCCCTGAGAAATTGTTTGTGGTGAGATCCAATAGCCCCTTCTGCACTCTTTCCTCTTTCCTTAGATATATTTCACATTTTTAATCTGTGGCAGACAGTAACCTTAAATCTTATCTGGCTGTTCTGGATTAGTCCTGCAGCCTCCACCATGAACACTGAGCTAAATACTTATATAATAACTGGGAAATGTTTTCTCCCATAGAGGAATCCAGGTTATAATTAACTGTTATAACCTGCAGGTTATAACGGGTTTCCCTCCCTCCATGCATGCGCCAACTGCTGCTGTTCCCCTCCTCAGCATCGGATACTTGTCACAACTCAAACAATGGTAGCCCGCCTAATGGCGACTTATTAAAAAAAGAAACAAATGAACTCGGTTCCTAAGTTATGCCATAGCAACTAATGCCTTCAGAAAAAAAAAACAACAGCGGCTTTACCCTGACTGTGGACCTCGCTGAAAGCTGGTCGGAATGCAGCTACACAGGAATGTAAGTTTATTTTATATAAGTGCTGTGGCAAAAAAAATGCTCCCCAGCAATAATATCAAATAAAACATGGGTTGGTGTGTTTAACTCAAGATTTTACACACACGCTTTGTGTTTTTCATTCTTAAATAACCCCCTTGAGCCTTGCTCTTGGAGTTTATGTAGCATTCAACACCTCTGGTGTGGGTAAAATCTTGTTAAACACACCACCCCATATATTAGTCTATATTTAATATATTTCCCTTCCCTTTGTTTTCTTCCATGCTTTTCCACCCTTTCTTATCCTTGTTGATCTCCTTTGCTGTTTGTTTTTTCTGTATGTCCCCGAAGAAAGTTTTGTCATGCTTCTTGACCCATACTGCAATCCCCGTTATGGGTCAACTTTCAACTTCCTAAAGATTTTCTTACTTTTCTCTAGTGTTTCCTTAGATATGCCACCTTGTTGATCTCATTCAGATTCACCTTATATGAATACCCAAAATGCTCTCCTCTTGTCCCAGACTGCATCCGTCATCTGCCTATCTGTCCAGAAGGGTTTCTGTTGCATCATTGCCTCACTAAACATGGTTTGTGCATGTTCTATAGCAGATCTTTAAATAATTATGTCATTTTACCAAAGTCAGCTTTCCTAACATCAAGAACTACAGCGTGAGGTCTACTCAGCTCTGTTCCCGCTCCATTCAGGGATGCGTCAAGGCTGCCCACTTTCAGCAATGCTCTTTAACCTGTACCTAAAGCCACTATTATATCATCTCAACCCCCCCCCCCCAGTTAAAGGTATTCAGACTGGGGACTTGAATCTTTGCTTATCAGTATATGCAGATGACATCCTGCTGCATATAGCAGACCCGGCAACCACACTCCTTGCAGTACTGACAATTATAGAGTCCTATGGGACACTCTCTAACTATAAGTTGAATAAGGAAATGTCAATGGTGATGCCGCTGAACTCCCACACCTACTGATCACAAATTTCAGGTTTGCAGCTACCGTGGTCGTCCCAACTCAAATATCTAGGGCTCACATTATCTCTGAAAATGTCCCAAATTAAAAAACTCAATTTAGATACCCTTCTAGTGACTACAGGTCAGGACCTAGAAAGATGGGCCCCATTATATCTTTCCTTACAAGGGAGAATCAGTGTCATTAAAATGAATATCCTCCCCAGAGTGTTTTATCCTCTAAACATGCTTAACTTTTACCTTCCCCAATCCTGGTTTCAAAAGCTCCACAAAATAATTTCTACCTTCCTCTGGAATAAAAAAACCTCTGAGGAGATCTTATGTTTGACTAGGAGCTGCTAAACAGTTGGGAGGCTTTAAATTACTGAACTTCTTTCACTACTATTTGGTGAGTCACATGGCTGAATATTTACAGTGGTTATCCCCATCCTCTCCACAAGGGGCACCTGCATATTTACCTATCTGGCTACAAATAGAATGCCAAGTAATAGAACAGAGTGGACTTTCTCCCTAGTTTGTTATATATAACTCCGAAAGCAACTTTGCACCTACTGAAAAATTACTTGATCCATATGTCTATTAAGGTGAACTTCCAGATGTGTAAGGCTCTCAAATAGGACAATTGCAAGGCTGTATCACAACTAGGTGTGGGAGTTCAGCGGCATCACCATCACTGCTAGAGAGGAAGAAGGTGGAGGAGGGAAGTGATGAAATTAGAGGAGTAATTGATAAATGCCTGGACCAAACTGGAGCGGGGGGAAGTTCTGCTGGGAGAACTGCAACAGGGGTAAAAGGGCATAATAATGTGCAGGAGGAAGAAGAGGAGCTGGAAATGAGGGAGGGAGATGAAAGGAAGCAAGCAGGGAGTAAGAGGGGTGGAATCTTAGTGCTGGGGACTCAATACTAAGAGGAGTTAGGTGGGGTAGCAAGGCGAGAGGCATAGTCACATTTGGGTGGAGGCCTTGCCAGGAATGACAGCGGAAAGGGTGGGACAGTCTGTTCTGAAATATGCTAGAAGGGGTAGGGACAAGCCTCATTTAATTATACATCTTGGGACAAACGACCTGGCTGACAAGACAGTGGATATAGTCCAGAGGAGGTTTGAGGAACTAGCACAATTATGTGAGGGGCAGGAAGATCAATAACTTTTTCGAGATACTTCCGGTGCCAAAGGCAAGCACAACAAAAGCTGAGAATAGAGGAATTTAACAGATGGCTAAGAACCTAGTGTTGTGCTAAAGGGTATGGGCTGTTGGGGGTGGGAGGACCTGGGAGGACAGTAGTCTCTATGCCAAGGACAGACTACACTTGAGTGAGGAAGGAAAGAAAGTGTTGAAGCAGAGGATGGAAGAATATATAGAGGAAGTTTGGAGTTTAAACTAGGAGTGGGGTGGCAGTTGGGAAGAGATAGCAGGGACCACAGGTTGGGAAATCATATAGAGCTACCCCCATAACAGTGACAAAGGACAAATGGCAAGTACTGTTGGTGATGCTAGGAAAGGAGGGCAGGATGGGAGGAGGGAAAAGGGTGGAAGGTGGTTACCCTTAATGCTAGGAGCCTTGGGAGGAAAACTGCAGAGTTGCAGGTTCTCATGGCAGAGGGAGAGGTGGACATTGCAGCCATCACGGAAACATGGGCCACCCAATATAATGACTGGGACCTGTCTGTACCAGGGTACAGGTTATTTCGTAGGGACAGGGTGACTGGGAAAGGAGGGGGGGTGGCACTATATGTGAAGGAAGGACTGAAGTGTGTAAGGGAGGAAGGGGAGGAGGGCAGTACAGAGTCACTTTGGGTGCAAATCCAGGATTCCAAGAATAGGAGTCTTAGAATGGGAGTGGTGTACAGGCCACCATCTCAGATGGAGGAGTTAGACAGGGAACTAGCGGGACAGATCAGGAGGACCTGCGAGAAGGGTAGTGTGGTGATTGTGGGGGACTTCAACATGCCAGAAGTGGACTGGAGCACCCCAACAACCAGGAACAGAGGGAGCAGGTACTGCTGGATGCCTTCAGGACAGCTTCCTGCTGCAAATGGTCAGTGAACCAACCAGGTTAGGGAATACCCTTGACCTTGTGCTGGCAAATGGGGACTTTGTGAGAGAACTTACAGTGGAGGAACCGCTGTCAGGAGTGACCACCACTCAGTATGGCTCACATTGGATATGGGCAAGGAAGGAGGGAATCTGGCACAAGAGTGCTGGACTTCAGGAGGGCTGACTTTGGGAGGATGGGGAAGTGGTAAAAGGGTACCTGGCCAGAATTCAATCTAGTATGGATACTAACCAGAGATGGGAGCTCATAAAGTTGGGGATAGTGGAGGCAACCAAAACCTGCTGCAAAGCCCAGAGCAAGAAGGCTAGAGCTAAGAAACCGAGCTGGTTGAGCAAAGAGGTCATGGAAAAGGTAAGGAGAAAGAGCTGCCTTTAGGAAATACAAGAAAACAGGGAGGAGGAGGACAGAGGAGTACTGACAGAATCGAAGGAGGTGACAAGGGGCAGTAAGGGGCCAAAGCATCTAAGGAACTCAGGCTGGCACAAGGCATTAAGAAGGGAAGGACTTCTTTAAGTACATCAGGGAGAAAAGGAGCTGTAAGGACCACATAGTAAGGATTAGGAAGGAGGGGGGTTGGGTGGAAGCAGGGTATGATAAGGCGGAAGCACTAAATGAGTACTTCTGCTCAGTATTTACTAAAGAGAAGAGGGGGGTGACACCCAAGATGGGTGAAATGGCAGATGCAGGGGGGGAAGTGGTGACAGATGGGGAAATCATGGAGGACAGAGTTCGAGAGGGTTTGAAGGCACTGAGGGTGGACAAGGCACCAGGCCCAGATGGCATCCACCCCAGGGTACTGAAGGAGCTGGCAGAGGTCCTTGCAGGACCTTTGGCAGACCTATTTAATGCCTCACTACATTCGGGGTGTGTACCTCAGGACTGGAGGATGGCTCATGTGGTGCCCCTCCACAAGAGTGGCCCCAAGGATGAACGGGAAACTACAGACCAGTGAGCCTCACATCCATCGTGGGTAAGCTAATGGAGACTATCCTGAAGGAGGCTGGTGGCCCTCTTAGAGGCCGACTACAGGACAGCAGACAGCATGGCTTCATCGTGGCGATCCTGCCAAACCAACCTGGTCGGGTTCTATGACTGGGTAACTAGGCAACTGGACGGGGACATGCAGTGGATGTCCTGTATCTGGACTTCAGTAAGGCATTCGACTCAGTGCCACATGGAAGGCTGGGAAGGAAGTTAGTAGGCACAGGGCAGGTGCAATGCTGGTGAGATGGGTAGGAAACTGGCTGCAGGGGAGGCAACAGAGGGTGGTGGTGGGTGGGGAGCTCTCACACCCAAGGGGCAGTGCAGTGGTGTCCCACAGAGTCTCGGTGTTGGGACCAGTGTTGTTTGGGATATTCATTGCAGACATATCATGGGACATCAAGAGCAAGATCAGTCTGTTTGCTGATGATACCAAGGTTGGCGCGGTGGTGGATGACCTAGGGGATGGCAGGGGTTGCAGGATGATCTGGCAAGCTTGAAACCTGGTCAGACACCTGGCAACTGGGCTTTAATGCCAAAAAGTGCAAGGTGATGCATTTTGGGATGAAGAACCCAAGGAGGACTTACCAGCTAGGGGAGTGCAGCTAGCCCAGACAGAGGAGGAGAAGGATCTGGGTGTGCTCATCACAGGGTCAATGAACAACTCGGCACAGTGTGGGAAGGCAGCTGCAAAGGCCAACAAAATGCTGGGTTGTATTGCAAGGGGTATATCCTCAAGGAGGAGGAGGTGATTCTGCCACTGTATGGGTCATTAGTTAGACACACCTGGAGTACTGCGTGCAGTTCTGGCGTCAATATCTGAAAAGGGACATTAAGTTACTGGAGGGAGTGCAGCAGAGGCGACAAAAGATGATCAAGGGTCTGGGGGACTTATCATATGAGAGGAGGTTGAAGGAGTTGAACATGTACTCACTGGAGGAGAGGAGAGACAGGGGGACATGATTGAAACCTTTAAATACATGAAAGGAATAAACAAGACAGGTACAGAGGGGCTGTTCAAAGTAAGGAAGGGGAGGGCCACCAGGGGCCATGATATGAGACTGGAGCGAGGAAGGTTCAGGAGGGAGATGAGGAGACACTTTTTTACAGAGAGGGTGGTGGCTGGGTGGAATGCATTACCTGCAGAAGTGGTATGCAGTAGAACAGTGGACTGCTTCAAAAGAGGATGGGACAGGACAAGGGGGAGGGTTAATGAAGGGGAAGGGTGGAAGGGAGGGCAGCTGCAGAATAAGGGTGCTAGCTGCACATTCGAAGAAAGACTTGATAGACTCTCTAGGCCTTTATCTGCTGGGCAAATTTCGATGTTCAGACAAACTGTGAGCCATACCTGAATCCCAATTTTATGCTAGGGGACCAATTTCTAGAATCTAAGAGAGGATTCCCCTTTAATGATATTAGGATCTCCAACTTATTAGACCATGGGAAAATTAAATCTACCCCAGACCTTTTACTCTTCCCTGCATCTTCCGGCTACACAGGTATTCAAAAGATACCAAATCAGACACCTTCTGATTAGTAGACTTGGATCAGAGCTCTGGACTGTAGACCAGTCTGACCTTATCAGTACACTCTGTAACTTGGCCTGGAATTCACACGCAGTTTCCAAGACAGTATCAGCTCTCTACCCTGCTGTCTATCCCAAAATTCAAGGCAAATCCAAGTATTGGTCTGCCCAATTTCCTAATAAGGAGCTTTGTTGGGATAAAACATGGCAAGCAGTATACTCCTATTCTTCTAATGACAAGCTTCATATTATGCAATTTTACATATTGGATAGTATTTACTTTACCCCCACCAGGCTCGCAGACATGGGCAGAACACAGGACTGGAAGTGTAATAGGTGTGGCAAACACGATGGTACATTACTTCATGTTCTCTGGGCCTGCCCCATGATCATCCCTTTGTGGAATGAAATCTGGGCCAAAGTAGACCCCCTGCTAGGCCTGGACTCTGTATTTACACCAGAAATCTGTATATTGGGAGACTATCCCCAAGTCTCAGTCAGAGAAAGGAGGTATGGTATGTCACTTATTTCACACTCAGTTAAAAGACTGGTAATGAGACACTGGAAAGATCCCACTATTATATCCTATTCTGAATGGCTAAATGAGTTATCTAATCTAAGACTAGAAAGGATGATAGCAAGTCTAAGGCATAACTCTCATAGTTTTATTAAGAAATGGGACAAGTTTCAGACATAGTAATCCATCCCCGGGAAGTAGATTCCAGTACTTCAGGAAACAGTAACCTTCCTAAAAAACAATAGCCAGTATTAGTAAGATTACATCACCTGGATACGCAAACCAGAACCAGATGAAAGCTACCCATGGCACTACGAGCAGTGGGATGGAAGTCCCTAGTATAAATTTATTTTTCCCCGGTTTGGTAACCCTAGAAGATCCTGTAAGGGACAGGGAGGGTGGGGGAAGGGGGGGGAAGGAGGGAGGAGGGGGTTAGTGGGAGGAAATAATGGGAGGTGGGGTATATGAGGGGAGAGTTTATTAGTAGAATTTACAATATAAGTGAGCCGATGTAACCTTAAGGCTAAATACTTCTTGTATCATCTGTACACATCAATATGTTCCATAGCCATGTGTGCCAGGACATGAATATAAAATTTCAATAAAGTATATTGAATTTAAAAAAAAAAAAGAACCACAGTGCGAGATTTCAGCTACAGAGAATTCAGTACAGTGTTGAATTTAATAGTGTTGGGATTCCTCTGTCCTGTTGCCTCCTTAGTTGAGAGATCACTGATAATATCCACGTTGGACATTACCAGGTTCAAAGCTGCTTCTCCCCCAGTAGCCTTCCACACCCATTGGATGAAAAAGCAGACCTTTATCTTCCTAAACTTCTGTTATTTTTTAGCTCATTGCTACCAGAGAGTCCCAGTCTATATCTGAGAAATAAAGTCTCCCATGAGTATAGCCCCCTGACATGCTGCCTTCATGATGTCCCATATAGTCTATCTAATCTTCCTTCTCTTATCTAGTATTCTCTTTCAAGCACCTTAGAAGATGATGTTCAATGAAGTCTGTGGTATTTGCCTTGAAGCTGATTTTTAATGAATTCTGTGGCATTCTTCACCGGTAAAAAAATGTGTTTACTGCACTTTTTCTGCACTGTGCAGAAAACCCCAAACTGGACATGAATGTTCAGTGCTGTAATTCCGCTGAGTTGCCTAGTTTCTGTTTATAAAAGAAGCTCTGAGTAGAATTAATGTGCTGAAACTGGGTGGGTCACCAAAGGAATACAGTTCACCTTCCTCTTACAGATTGATATGAGGGTTCATTTTCAGCTAATACCTTTTTTCATTAAAATCTGTAGGACATTGTCTTCCTAGGAATTACAATTCCCCTACAGCAAAGCTGGAAATTACCCCTGCCCCACCCCGACACACCACTACCACCATCAAAGTCATCCAATCTCATGCAGCTCACCAACTGGTTAAAGATTTACATTTAGTCAGATACTGCTTAAATGTGTTGACAATATCAATATGGCTGGCAGTGACATTTCAATGTTTCCTGCATATGTGCGTTATCAAGAGACCAACATCAGTGGCTGCATCCTGAATTTAAAGTGTGCTCTTAAAGTGTCAATAGCTAATTTAATGAAAACATCAGAAAATGTAGAAATAATGCATTCCAGCACAAATTATCACACTCTGTTAAGGAATTCAGGGGTGGTGGTGGTTGGGGGGGGGGTTGAGTGTGGAGTGAAACTCCAAAATAGTGCATCAAGGCATCCAGGAATTCACAGTGGGGGATGTTCATGTAGAGGGATTCTGCATCAGTGGTGACCGACAGGTAAGAGTCATCGATGTGGATATCCCTCAGCATGGACTGAGCCCGCTTGTAATCCCTCACTAATGATCTGAGCCCACTCATAAAAGAACAAATAAATGCCATGTGGACATTTTTCTGATATGCAGTGCAAATTGTCTGCATCTCTGCACTGGCATATGATCAGAAAGTATCTTACTTTCAGTTGCAGTCTACTTGCCCATTATGGCTAATACAAGATACGTTTGGGCTACTTCACATCATTAACTGTTGGTTTTCCAATGTGTTTTTAAATGTGTTTAACATTCACTGTGCACTGCCACTCTGGTGTTTGCTCCTAATTGCTTATTTGCACATTTTCTGATGTTTACATTAAATTAGCTAGTGCCACTTTAAGAGCACACTGTACATATAGGATGCAACCACTGATGTCAGTCTCTTGACAACGTGCATGCGCGGTAAACACTGAGACATCACTGCCAGAGATACTGATAGCCTGAACATACTGTATATTAACTAACAGTGAACTACACTTTAAAGCAGTATCTCACTGTTTGAGTGTGTATCTTTGACAGCATCAGTGAGTTGTACCATCTTTGGCTACCTTGCCTGCTGATTATTTCTGGCTACACTGCCTCCATCTTAGTAGCGGCCCTGTCTGTTTCCTAATTCCGATCTGACCAAAGAGTATAGAGACTGATTTAGTCATTTATCAAGGGAAGATAGTCCCTCCTGGTCAAAACTGAGATGGATTAGCAGAGCAATGTGGGGGAAATCTACATTACATCCATTCAGATGTTACCTGCCCCATTAGAATATAGTAAGGCTTCAGTTCTCCAGAGCCTTCAGTCCTTTTATTGAAAAGGTGGGAAGGAGGAACAGAACGAGATTGTGACAGAGGGAGAGCGAGATTGTGAGAGAGAGAAAATATAGTTATTTCATATACAGTACTGGGAGGCAGGATATCAGAGTAGCAGGTCGGAGTAAAAGCAGTGTGTAGGATCTGTAATAGATGCAAGGAGAGAACAAACATTCCCCCATAAATATTGGCATACCCATGTTGATTCCCACTGGGTTTGAGGCTTTGCAAATATACAGTATGTGTAAGGCTTGGAGAGACATGGAGACTATAGTATTCTATAAAGTAACCCATACTTTATAATCCTCATAATTTCACTTGGTGTGAGTGTTATACACACAACTTTAGGGTGCACTGCAACATAATCTAGATGCCCTTTGGTTCCTTATGTCTCTCACCTTACTGTTCAGCGCTGGATTAACTACTTTTTACATTTACAGGTTTCTATATAATCATCAAGACACCTGGCCTAATCGATAATGAGTCTGCAGAGATTTCAGGCCCCCTGGTGTCAGACGCCAGTGTCCGTTGTCTCAAGTTTTGGTACTACATGTTTGGATCTTTGACTGGAACTCTTGATGTCCGTCTACAAATGGTAAGTCCTCTTTCTGTGGGAGATCATATGACCTAGTCATCTATCACAGATTCTATACATAATGTTGAAGTCCATGCAAATCCAGACCAGCACTGTTATAGTTTTGTAGAAGAATTATTCATGAAGAATTCTCAGACCTAAACAATTTCAGAACATCCTACCTCATTAAAAGGATGCAGTGCCATCTAGTGATTCAAGCACAGAACTGTGGCTCAAGATGCCTTGGAGGTTTCACATCTTAGTTATGCCACTTGCTCACTCTGTCACCTCGAACAAGTTCTTTACCCTTTCAGTGCTTCAGTGTAGCCAGCTGCAACAAAAAAAACTGCTTTGCAAATACAGCAGGTGTTGCCCAATATAATTTTTTTTAAAACACCAGGGGCCAGATATTGAAAACTTTGCCTGGTGATCAAAGTGATTGCGCCCCGTTTACCTGGGGTTTGCTCCTTCACTCGATATTCGAAGGGGCAGTTGGGCACACTAAAAGGATTAGCTCACATTCAAAAACAAATTTATGCAGTGGGCAGAGGGAGGGGTGGGGACATGAATTCCCAGCGCAATATTCAGGCCAGTAGTGCTGTGATAGGGGAATAGTGCACGCCAACTAGCACTGTGCAATTACTGCTGAGAAGATGCCTTACTTTCTCTGGGCAAAGTTAGCATTTACCAGAGCCACTGCAGCCAACAACCACGTTGGCAGTTGAGGAAACACACCTACTCCCTAGTGGCACCCGCTCCATCCTCCGGTTCCCATCCCTGTGAAAAGTTAAGTATTCCCTGGTGTCTAGTGGTATCCCCCACCCTCTGATCCCCGTTCTTTTTCCAAATAATGTATTCCTTGGTGGTCAGTGGTCCTCCCATCCTCTAATCCCTGGCCCCGTTAGAATTCAGTGTTCCCTGGTGTCCGGGGGGGGGGCCCCACCCTCCTATCCCCATCCTCACTGAAATTACCCTTGTCCCTGGTGTCCAGTGGTTCCCCATGTCCCTTGATCCCCATACCTGTGAAAAGTAAATGAGTTCCTGGTGGTCAGTGGTCCCCCCCATTCATTGATCCCTGGCTCTGATAAAACCAACCCATTCTCTGGTGCCCAGTGGTCCCCCCCAACCCTCCAATCCCTGGCCCTGGTAAAATTATAAAATATTCCTTGGTGTCTAGTGATCCCTTGCACTCTCCAGTTCCCGGTCCCAGTAAATTGAAATATTTTCTGGTGCCTAGTGGTCCCTCACCCTCTGATTCCCAACTCCAGTAAAATAAAAATAGTCCCTGTTGCCTAGTTGCCCCTCCCCACCCTCAATCCCTACGCCCCAGTAAATGAAAACATTTACTGGTGCTAATCAGTACCTCTCGCCCTCTAATCCGACCCTGAGTAGGAATGAAAAACTTCCTGGTGTCCAGTGGCAACCCCCCAATAGCTCGCACATTAACATACAAGAAGTCCCTGGCATCTAGTGGCCCCCACATCACCCGTACCAGGTACACCACCTTGCCACCCCCCCACCTTACTTGAGTAAGGTAAAAGAGGTGGTGTACTCAGTGTGTGCAGTGCAGGGGGCCACTAGATGCCAGGGACTACTTGTACATCACTGTGGTGAGCAATTGGGGGTGGGGTGCCACTGGACACCACAGAAGGTTTGCATTCTACCGGGGCAGGGGATCAGAGGGTGGAAAGGACCATTAGACCCCAGGGAATATTTTCATTTACTGGGGCCAGGGATTGGAGGGCTGTGAGGGGGGGCACTAGACATTAGGGAAAGCTTATTTTTAATGAGGATGGGGAGTGGGGGGAGGCCACAGGGCACTAGGGAATATTTTAATTTTGCTGGGGATCAGAGGGCAGAGGGGACCACTAGGCACCAGGGCATATTTGCATTTACTTGGGCCAGGGATCAGAGGATAGGGGGACCACTAGACACCAGGGCATATTTACACTTACCAGGGCTGGGGATTGGAGGGTGGGGGACCACTGGGCACCAGGACATATTTACACTTACCAGGGCTGGGGATTGGTGGGTGGGGGACCACTGGGCACCAGGACATATTTGCATTTACCAGGGATGGGGATCGGAGGGTGTGGGGGACCACTAGGCAGCAGGGCATATTTGCATTCACCAGGGATGGGGATCGGAGAGTGTGGGGGACCACTAGGCAGCAGGGCATATTTGCATTTACCAGGGATGGGGATCGGAGGGTGTGGGGGACCACTAGGCAGCAGGGCATATTTGCATTTACTTGGGCCAGGGATCAGAGGATAGGGGGACCACTAGACACCAGGGCATATTTACACTTACCAGGGCTGGGGATTGGAGGGTGGGGTACCACTGGGCACCAGGACATATTTGCATTTACCAGGGATGGGGATCGGAGGGTGTGGGGGACCACTAGGCAGCAGGGCATATTTGCATCTACTTGGACCAGGGATCAGAGGATGGGAGGGGGACTAGACACCAGGGCATACATATATTTCTTTTAATTTAAAGTTTATTCACACAATTTCCACCATAAAAGGCAGCATACAAAGAAGCTGACAGAGACACATTGATATAAAGTAAAAAGATGCTGCCCCCCTCACTGCAGTAACCCTTGGCAGTACCCATAAATGCCGAGCCACTAATCAAAAGGCCTTGTAAAAGCATTGAGTCTATTATAGACTTAGTTTGGAACCAGAGAGATTAATGATTGAAGGGGATCCCAGATCCTAGAGTAAGTTGCCAGTCTGTTATGTAGGCTGGCTATTGCTTTTTCTGTGCGCAAGTTGGATAAAACTTCTCTTACTCATTCCTGGAAAGAAGGGGAGGACCTGTCTTTCCAATGATGGAGAATTATTTTCTTAGCTGACAAGGTGACCATGGATGTGTGAAATTTACACATCTTGACTCTAATGGAAGACAGGTCCCCCAACACACATACCTCAGGGATAAAGTATTCTTGGAGGCCCGACAAGGGGTCTAAGGAAGTTTGAATTAAGACCCAAAATGTGGAAATACTTGGGCAAGACCAAAGCATGTGGAAAAGTGTGCCCTCATCTTGCAAACATTTGTTACATTTATTGGAGTCTAGGTAGCCCCACTTGTGGAGCTTAACCGGGGAATAGTATATGTTGTGTAATACATGATATTGCATGAGACGCAGTCTGTCCTGAGAGATAAATTTGTGACATGACTTACAGAGAGTACCAATCTAATTGCAGATGGGGGAAAAAGTTACTCCAAAATCTTGATGGCCCAAAGGGGCCCCCGAACTTTTTGTGAAACAAAACCTGATATAATTTAGAGATTACGCCAGAGGACCCAGAAAGCGGGGAAATCTCTGGTATCAGAGAGGAGATGATCTGAGAGGGAGGAGTACTCCCCAGGGAGATTACCAGTAATTGTCTCAATTGCAAAACTTTAAAGAAAGAAGAAATCGGGATGTGAAATTTTCTAATCATCTCCTCCGCTGATAGCCAGTATCCTTTATCATCGGTAAAAGTTGAGAGCTTCCCCTCTTCAAGTTGAGGCAACCAGAGATGGGAAATTTGATTCTTGTTAATAGTAAGTGACGGAGAATTCCATATAGACTGGGCCAGGTCCAGATGGGGAGAATACTGCAAAAAGGAGCACGTCTGTAGGTAGACCTTTAAAGAGGTCCTTATTATGGGACAGTCTACAGCCATACTTACTTGAGATAACTTAGGAAAAAATAACGCGAGAGGGTCCAGATTACTGGCCTTAATTGCGTCCAGTTCTATTTTGAGCCAAATGGATTGCGCTTCCTCTGGGCCGGGAGATACCCACTGCAAACATTTCGCAAGGTGACTAGCCCAATAATATATAGCCAGGTGGGGGATTTGCAACCCTCCTTCCAGTTTAGGAGCTGACAGCTTATGGTAAGCCAGGTGGGGATACCTATCGGCCCAGATAAATTTAGCAAAAATACCATGAACCTTTTTGAACCAGACTAAAGGAACAAAAGCATTAAGAAGGGACAACGGGTAAAAAATCCTAGGAAATACATTCATTTTAATTATATTGATTCGGCCCCACAAAGAGATAGGGAGTTTGGACCACCTCTCCAGATCATGTGTAATTCCCTGCAGTAAAGAATCTAGATTATCCTTGAACCATACTAAGGGGTTATGTGACAGTTTAATACCCAGATAATTTAAAGACCTGGGAGTCCAGTGTAGCCCCAAGGGACTAATATCAGTTTTGAAGACTTTGTGATTTAAGGGAAAAAACAGGGACTTACTGGCATTCAATTCATAGTTAGACAAAGCACTGAACCTTGCCACTTCACTTAATAAAGCTGGAACAGAGGATACCGGATGGGACAAATGTATTAACAGATCACCAGCATATGCGGTAACCTTCACTTCGTGCTGCCCAATTCTTACTCTTTGTATGGAGTCATTATTGAGAATGTTTTGGATAAGCAGTTCCAGATATAAGTTAAATAATAAGGGAGAGAGGAGGGGGCACCCCGTCTAGTACCTGAATGAAGTGGAAAAGAGTGAGAGAAGGCCCCATTTGCAGAAATCCTTGCCGAGGGTTTTTTGTAAAGGGTGGCAATCCAGGAGATAAACAGAGAAGGGATATGGAAAGCCTCCAAGGTATGAAACAAGAAGTTCCAGCTCACATGGTCGAATGCCTTCTTGGCATCCAAGGAGACCACGCCCACTGGGAACCCCCGCATCCCTGGTAGCCGAGAAGACATGCAACAAAGTGTGTAAATGATCAGAAGATAATCGCCCTTTCATGAATCCAACCTGGTTTGTACCTATTAACCCAGGAAGAACCAATGCTAACCTGTTGGCCAGTATTTTAGAGAGAATCTTAACATCTTGGTTTAAGAGAGAGATGGGTCTATAACTTTGAACCTTATCCAGGTCTTTATCAGGTCTGGGAAGCAAAACAATCAGAGCCTCGTAGAGATACTGATCTGTATCCTCCCAAGATAGGATTTGTTGAAATAAATGGCCAAGTATTGGTACAAGAAGGTCTCGAAAGACCTTGTAGAATAAAGTAGAAAATACGTCTGGACCAGGGACCTTGTCAGCAGACAATTCGCTAATAACCTTAGCAATCTCTTCCTGAGAAATAGGGACAACCAGAGTTTTACCGCACCTGTCAGGGAGAAGGGGTAAGTGAGAACCTCTCAAATAACCTTGTATATCTTCTGGGCAGGGAGGGTGCTCCATGTCACTATACAGTTTAGAATAATAAGCAGCAAATTCCTGGGCTATTTTGTTGGGAGACACTTTAAGAGTTCCATCTGCTGATGACCTGATAGGTGGGATGAATCTCATTGACTCCTGCTGTTTAATATGCAATGCCAGTAAACGTCCCGCATTTTCCCCCTGTTCTGTGTATTTAGCTCTGGTACGAATAATAGCTAGTTCTGCTTTCTCCTGAAGTAGCACCAGATATTTATCCTTTAATTTCAGGAGTTTCTGAAAATCCTCATCTAGAGGATTAGTCGGAAGGTTTGTTTCCAGAGATCTAATTTGGGATACAAGAGAAACCAGGGCATATTTACACTTACTGGGGTTGAGGATCAGAGGGTGGGGGACCACTGGGCACCAAGGCATATTTACATTTACCAGTGCTGGGGATTAGAGGGAGGTGACCACTAGGCACCAGAGCATATTTTCATTTACCAGGGATGGGGATCAGAAGGTGGGGGGCACTAGGCACCAAGGCATATTGCTTTACTGGGGCCAGGGATCAGAGAGTTGGGGGACAACTAGGCACCAGGGCATATTTACCTTTACTAGGGCTGGGGATTGGAGGGTGGGGGACCACTAGGTACCAGGGCATGTTACATTTACCAGGGCTGGGGACTGGAGGGTAGGGGTGGGGGACCACTAGGCACCAGGGCATATTTACATTTACCTGGGCTGGGGATTGGAGGGTAGGGGTGGGGGACCACTAGGCACCAGGGCATCTTTACATTTGCTAGGGCCAGGGATCAGAGGGTGGGGAGCACTAGGCATCAGAGCATATTTACCTTTACTAGGGCTGGGGATTGGATGGTGGGGGGACCACTAGGCACCAGGGCATATTTACGTTTACCAGGGCTGGGGATTGGAGGGTAGGGTTGGGGGACCACTAGGCACCAGGGCCAGGGATCAGAGGGTGGGGGGAGCACTAGGCATCAGAGCATATGTACATTTACCAGAGCTGGGGATCGGAGGGTGGGGGGACTACTAGGCACCAGGGCTTATTTATATTTACCTGGGCCAGGGATCAGAGGGTGAGGGAGACCTCTGGACACCAGGGAAATATGGCTTTTAATAGAGATGGGGATTGGAGTGGGTGGGGCCAGCCACAGGAGTGGCACAAACCTGCCACCGCTTCCCATGCAAATGGGCCCATAATGGGCAAGCATATGGCCCTTTGGTGCCTTGCGTGCCCATTGAGATCATTTGAATGGTGCCAGCTGAATAGAGCACCAGGGGCTCCCAGTGCTATCGGGTCTGGGGTTGCTGTTCCCTGCACTTGCCATGTCAGGGCAGTACCACTCAACTTAGTAGTGGGCCAACATGCCCTTATATTCAGTTGGATATCACTGGTGCACTGTCTTATGGAATATAGCATCCTGGGGTTCATGGGCAATGGGCAAACACAGCACAAACCTTTGTGCTCTGGTTTGCCCCTCATTCAATATCGAACCACAGGCCTTATTTTTATGGCTGTGGCAGAGCCTTCAGCCATCTTGCTATCTGTAGCTGGAAAATGGAGTATCGTGGAACACATGTTTTGGACTTTTCAATGTATCTTTCCATGCCAACTGAAATAATTCTGTTAAGAATGTTTGAGACATAACTCCAAGCTGCTTATCAGATGCCATTAGGAAAGTGAAACAGCTTGTTAAATATTTGTTAAATATTGGTTGCCTATTAAACTGGAGATTTGTTTACCCCCTTCGGAATGCAGCAACTTGCACATTTAAACAGCTTCTTGCTACGAGTTTAACTTGGGAATGTATTGTCTTTCAAGATAGATTCATATCCCATAAATGTTACCCTTTGCACAGCACATCTATAATTTATACTGTTTTTTTTTAACCTCTAAAGACACTGTCTCAGACATCTGCCAGGTCTTCAGTGAACTACTATTCATTGAATATGTAGCAATCAGCAGGCAGTTTCTTTTCTACTATGCTTTTTGGCAAAGAAATATATTGAGCTACAGCAAACACACACACACACACACACACACTCACACACAGAGTGTGCACATCATCCTCATGGTCACAACATTCAAAATAAATACTACATTCTAATATGTTATAAAAAAATAATTTGTTTATGTCAGTGAACACAGTGAAGTTCAGTTTAGAGTAGATTTCCTTTACATATTTCTTATTCTATATTTTGTATCCTGGATACATACACACACAAACGCACACACTGTACACACCATCCTCATGGCCACAACATTCAAAATAAATACTGCATTCTAATATGTTAGAAAACAATAATTAAACAATGGCAATAAAAACATACTGGAACCTGAATGTCTGTCTGCCCTTGGCAACAGTGAGGTTATCTGAGAACAACCTCACTGTATTGATTTGTTGTTGCATTGTTTGCATCTTCTCTTATGAAACAAAGATATATTGCCACCCTAAAAATCTACTAAAAACATTTTTTTTTTTTTGTAATTTTGTATAATAACGAGCCATTGTGTAATAGCAATAATGCACTTCAGGGTGCAGGTCATGCTGGAATAACGTAATATCGGGGACACTGGACATACTTGGCCTGTGGCCTCTTGCCCAGCCACCCAGGCATGAGGTTATCCCAGCATTATGCATTATTGCTTAAAGAAACTGTTTGTTTATGTCAGTGAACACAGTGAAGTTCAGTTCAGAGTAGATTTCCTTTAAATATTTTGTATCCTATATTTTGTATCCTGGATAGCGCAGGGGAGATGCTACATCTCGTTGTCATAGGGATCTTCATTTACACATTTTTGCACTGTATTTACTCAGGCTGTATCAGATTAGATGCACTATCTTGTTTTTAGTGGGGTCATGATTTTACAATTTTGATAAAGTATTTCATCAGGACAGCCTAGTCCAGGGCATCCATATTCATAGAAAATGTGAGGTGCACACCGGCAGAAAAGGGAGATGTACCACACAACTCCAACAATGCACTGCAGTGTGATATTCAGACATGTGGGATATGCCAGCTGCACCATCCATGAAGACCTCCATAATGTAGGGCCCCCCCCAGACCCAACTGCACCAGAGGAAACCATGGTCCATATTCATAGCATAGAGGACCCCCACCCACTCCCTCGGTATGTAGACACTCCCACTCCCCCATACCCGACCTGTTGCAGAGACTGGCACTGCCCTCCACACCCTGCCATGGCCAGCTGCTGTCTGCACTGGACCCAGGTCAGGGATCTGCACTCCGGAATGACTCAAGTGGCTATACCATGCATTGGGGCACTATGCAAGCTGCAGACCCACCAGTGTATGCAGCCATGTGTATGTCCCTGGCAAACTGTAAGAGGAAATTGACATACCTCTAATGCATGCCTTGTCGATGCTGTATCTTTGTGCTGCCATACACCTCTGCAGGCCCACACTCTCCCACTTTCCCCTGTGTAATGTGCTGTCCTCTGGACTGCTGAGGTATCCTGGGTGCCATGGGGTGCAGTATCTTGCAATGCCATTTGCAGTGTATGCTCCAGGCTATGGATAGTGTGTCTGCAGTTCCCTGATTGTACAAATGAATGGGAGGTTGGCTGTAACATGCCTGTTCCAGGACCTGTGTGAGTTGGTACAGCATCGGCTGTCACCCACTCTGAACAGTGCGAAGGCACCAGGATGATGGATCTGCATGCAAGTGTCTGAGGTGTATGGCCGCTGGGCATTATCACCCGCACAGAGCTCTTGCCTATGTATGACACACTACAGTGTCCTACTGCCAGTGCTCCACCACCCAAAAATAAGATGCCATTTCTTCTGTGAACTATCCAGGCTAAATATATAGTAATCAGCAGGCATATTCTAGGAAAATACATTGCAAAAATGTATAAGAGGAAGATCACATTGAAACTGCCTCTCAGCAGATCTGGATTGTGCAAACCCATTAGTAATAATACAACTGGGATACATCCTCATGTAGGTAAATAGATCTCTGGTACTAGAATAAACAGTCTGATATTCATACTTCATTTATTTTTTGGGAAGTTTCAACAATGAGAGCCCTGTATAATTGCAGTAATTTGTAGAAATGCCTGATTCTTAGAATTGTGAAATGGTCTTTATGGGCCCTATTCACTAAGGTGCCAGTTATACATGCAAAATGTGTGTATAATATCTGTGTAGCTATGTGGCCCTGGACAGGCACAGGGTGCATGATATTCACAACCATGAGCACCCACAGGGCACCTGTCAGTGGCCCGGCCCCCTGGTGCTCAGCAGTGTGGGGGTGGATCACAGCTGTGTGGGGAGTGGCTCACGGGGTGCAGGTGGGCAGGTGGGCATCAAATGGGAATGCCTAGCCTTGGTCCCATACTGGATCCCCAGCTCCACATGAGCAGGGGATTCTGGCAGGAGTGGGTTCCAGTATGTGTGGAAGAGTGCTGAATTTTTGTCCCCAGCTCTACCAAGCAGCTAGTGGGCTGGGGCAGCATAGTGGGGAGAATCCATGTCCCACTGGTGAGTGTCATTGGTGGTGGCACATAACAGTTATGGCAGGGTCTCCCCTCATGTAGCTTGTGTCCCCCCTTGCACAGCACTCTGCTGCTTAGTGCATGGTGCAGACACACCCCCCCGCTCACCCCAGACCACCTGTGCGTGTAGCTGTGCAGGTGACCAGGGGATCCAGTGTGCACTGGGCTCATGCAGTGGCTGTGAATGCCACTGGGGGTCTTCTGGACCCCCATTGCATGGCATTCCAATGTAGGGTTGCCTACATGCTTTAGATATGTGGCATGTAGGCAATCGGAGCTTTTGTGAATTGACCCCAATAATTGCATCATCAAGCAATCTAGCACGTGTTTGCATTTCTTAGAATTTTATTTTTTATGAGAAAACAAGTTGTATCTTGTTAAGACATACAGTACTGCTGGATGTTGTTGTGCATCATATACTGTAATATGATACTATGAGCAAGCGTTATCAACATATCAGTTGTCATCATGCAGTAGAGTACCAAGCTGTATCAGTGCCAAGATTTATTGGTTGATTGATTTAAAATGTGGTGACCAGGATAGGCACACTGAGCTGGAGCTCATTTCCAGGTGTGACCCGGAGGAGGGGATACAGCAGAGAGTGAGAAAGCTCTAACAGAATGACCGCAACAGGTGCATGAACATGAACAATACAATCACAGTACAAGGAATAGATTTCTGAGAAAGAGAAAAAATGTTTCCATCATAGAGGCAGAATTAGAAATACTTCCATTAGCAAGGGGTATGATGTAGTTCAGACCAGAGGACCAAGCAACACCAGACAGGAAGCCCACACACCTCATGTTCCTTCATCTGATGACATG
This sequence comes from Neoceratodus forsteri, assembly GCA_016271365.2. Lineage (NCBI taxonomy): Eukaryota > Metazoa > Chordata > Ceratodontiformes > Ceratodontidae > Neoceratodus > Neoceratodus forsteri. The sequence continues at coordinate 1,776,739,201 of CM057456.1, read as the reverse complement.
CTTCCAGAGAAGCTACAGTTTGCTGCAATCAGCTTCGGGATGCAGGGGAGGATAAGAGACTTTCATGATATTGGAGGCTTCCTGGAAGCATCAGTCTGCCCACCAGATATGCTTTTAAATAGATAAGGTTTTTGCTTTGATGTCAAGAGTATTGCCAGGTCTCCATGGCTTTTGATCTTTTGAAGATCATGAACAGACTGGCATGCATATGCACCTACTCGATATGCACAGAAGAGTTGGGCACATGTACCTTAGCTTGCGTAGCACAAGTTTATAGCAACCAGTCATCAAACTACTTATAGTGTATGGTGAAATGTTGTTCCAACTAAACTTCCATCTCTACTGAAACACTGTTCTACCACAGTTGAAATGTCATGGAACGTGATTCTACTCTTCTTTAGAACAACGTTCCAGTAGATTTGGAAAGCGCATGAGACACACATTTGAAAACAGCGGAGGCAACAGCAACCGCAGGATCTTTATTTATTTATTTTATTTAGAGCTTGAATTAAAACACCTATGAGCTAGAAGCTCTTTTACATAGGTTCCACATCAAGAAGAGTTACATTGTTGCAAACATGACACAGGAAGTGTTACAAATAATACAGAATTGCAAAAGACAAGAAAAATGATTGAATGGCATTGTACAATATTTGCCAGAAAGCAGTCTGTAAACAATTAGGCATATAAACACTCAATGACAGTAAAATCGAAGTTAAATCAGTCACTGAGGTCATTGTCAAGGACAGACAAATAAGTGGATAGGAAGTCAGTTAGGGAGTAGGAGTGCAAAGAGGGAGAGAGGAAGGAGAGAGGAGTGGGGGAACAAGGGGGGAGGAGTGGATAGGAGAGAGGGGAATATGAAGCGATAAGGGTAGGTAAGGGCTGGCAGAGTGGATCAACCAGATAAAGGACATGGTGATGGCACAATGATGATGCAGGATCAACTAGATATGCAAACAAATGGAGGATCAACCAGATATGCACAATTATATATAAACATGAATACAGGATCAACCAGATATTTAAAAGTACCTACTAAGTAACAATTGTTTCCTCACAGTCTATGACCTTTCACTAAGCAATAATAATACCACCGCCATTTTTTGTTCTTGAAAATCCCTCCTACACCCGATAGACACCCAGTGGGATTGTGCGTTACTAATGTAGAGATGTATATTCCCTAGATGCCACACAACTCACCATAGCAACCAGCCCTAACTCCCCAAATAAGATGAGGAACCGAACAATTTCTTTTTTATATCTAAAACATAAAAATTGCTCAAACCATATTAAAATTATTTAGAGAGGGCATCATACACTATAAAAAAATATTGAATGGGCAACCCTATGCCCAACCAGTGTGTTCTGCCACCTCAGGGGTTCTGATTCCCTCGGACCTCTCAAGCTTCACTCTTGAGGTCACAGGGAATCAGAAACCCTCTGCAGCAGAACACACTGGTTGAGCATGGTTGCACATTCAGTATTCTCTATGTTTATTTGGCACAATCCTACTCGGTGGTATTGAATAGAAATAGCAACAGTTAACTATCAGTGCTTCAGTTATCATCAAATAGAATGATTTAATTTAATTTTCTTTTTATGTTTGTCCTCTGAATGTTAAATACCCAGTGTTATCCCAACCCCCATATGATGTTTGAGTACTTAGAGCAATTTATTTAAACAATCTGGGCCAGAGGGCACACTGAGCAGAAAAGCAACTAATTTCCATGTACATCCTGGAGCAAAGGAAGTGGGGTAACTAAGGGATAACACATGAGAGGGAGTGCAGGTATATGAATAATGCACACCTTGGGTGGCTGTTAGGCATGAGGCATATCCAAGTGCTACAACCACCTAAGAAGGGCATTATTCTCTTATGAACACACACCCTGTGTTTTCATTTTATAACATGGGCTTTTGGTTTTTTTTTTATATTAAAAAATGTAGCTCAGGTGAGACGTGTGGTTGTCAAAAAATAATCAATGGTCATGTGACATGTTTCAAGCAGTGAGATTACAGGATTTTCTTAGCCCATTTTATCAATAGCAAAAGCCCTGTTGACTACGTAAGTGCATAAATAAAGAGAGCTATTTACAGACTAACACATGCCCACAGTAATAGATATAACTGTAGAACAACAACTGTTACTAGGGTAGTAGACTCACACAGGAGAGACAGCCAACCAAGGGGACCATGCGGGTTGTGGAGAGGGCAGAGGGGGAGGAGAAGGGAAGAGAATGATACAGATGAGGAATGGTAACTGGGGGAGGACAAAAGGGAAAAATGAAGGCAAGAGGAATGCAATATGTTGAGAGCAGAAGCTTGAGGTTAGGTACAGGTGCAGACATGAAGGGCATTATCATGGAGGGAGATGTTTTGAGAAATGGGTATTGAGGAGGAACAGAGAGGTGGGGAGTGGCTTGGCCAGAAGTGGGGAAGCTTGTAAAAGAAGGCCTGCCGTGCTGAAGAGTTGGGACAGGAATGAGAGATGGACTGGAAGTCAAAGGTTCTAAGAGAGAGCAGAAGGATAAGAGGGGGCTGGTAAGGACATGTTTATTTATTTTTATTTATTTATTTTATTTAGTTTTTGTTGACCGGGTAAGTGCACTAGTCAAATCCTGCCTATTTTCAGGCATGACCCGGGGGAAGGGGATACAGATGAATGCTTACTGACCTTGAACGAGATTAAGCTGTTGGTGGTATTTTTAGTGAATGAGGGAAATTTGGCCAGGACACTGGGGAAATTCCCATACTCTTTTTGATAAGTGCCATGGAATCTTTAACATCCACCTGAACTATCACCAATCCAGGCAGAGGTTGAAACAAATAGGGGAGGTAACCAAACCCAAATTTAAAAATAAGAGATATACACTGAGAGAGGGGCATCTACACTCCAGGGAAGGAAGAGAGAATAAAGAACAATAGTGTTTCCAGAGACAGCAGTCCAGACTACAGCATAAAGAGTCCAAAAGAAGGTTCAGTCTGACCCGGTTGGATTTCGAAGGAGTATCATAGACAACATCCCCATAGTGGAATGTTGGGAGAATAATTTTTTACAGCAGCCTCACAACAGAGGGGATTCAGGCTTTGTTCTGCTACAGTGCATCGAGCTTTGGGAGGAGTTTTTTGTGAAAAGCATGAGCGCAGTAGGAAAAGTAAAAGTAACAATTCAGTCAGACCCTCAGATATTTAAAGCTAGATATTTTCTTTGTAGGGAAATAATCCAGGGTCTCAAAAACTGGCATTGTTTGTAGTTTGTCTTACAGCTGTCTCAAGCCAAAAACCATGGATACATCTCTTTATTTTTGTATTAAGTGTGAATTGGTTTGCATGGAACAAGAGCTGAGTGTTGTCAGTTATAGCAGGACTAATTTTAGACCAAATCCCTAGCAGAAACCCTAGTGATGCCCTGCCTTCACTTCTCCCACCGTCCTCTCTCCTTTCTTTTGTTCCATCCCACATCTAAAATGTAGTTAAAATTCTCTGAACACAAGGATGATGAGAACAGTTTTGTTTTTGTACAGTATATAACATGCTGTTCAGGCTGATCGCTACTTATACTTTCTGTTGTACTTTAGTGTGCCCCGTCTCTGCTGGCACCTCTGAATAATAATAAAGATGAGTGATGCTCATTTCCTAACATCTAAGTACCATATTAACCACCACACACACACACACACACACTTGAGTAATAGAATAATAGATTTTGCTTCAGTGTCACATTTAGTTGAGCAAATAAGGAGTCATTATGGGTTACATAGCAGATTTTCACAAAATTGTTTGGTATCCAAAGGGTTATGGTGCTTAGAATGATTTTGACATACACACTACAGGGTTCTATCTGCCAACTGGAAACATATGGGTTGCAATATGTTTATTTTGTCAGGGCATTTGAGACAGGTGCAGAAGGATTTTCTTTTACTATGGTGTCCAATAATTAGGGATGAATAAATTAGGATTTGTTAAAGTGATTTTCAAAGATTTGCATATACCTTATTTGGTGGGTTAGGCTATGTTGGTGAAAGTCTATCTCTGTATATTTTATGTTTTTTTGACTCAGTCTGTCTGGAGGCAGAAGGGGTCACATTTTGGCCCTGCAGAAGTAGCCAGCCGATCCTTTCCACGTCCCAGTTGATCAATCCAACTCCATGCTCAGGCACATAATGATGTGTGCCCAGGGAGAGGGCCTTGTTAGTTGATCTGCAAATGGCCATTAATATATTTAAAGTCATTCCTAAATCTGCCTCCCATAGTCTTCAATGGAGCACTCTCCCATGCACTCCCTGGGCTCACATAATGACATGCCTGAGCATGGGTTGGCTTAAACAACTGGGAAGTGGAAAGGATCTGCTGGCAACCTCTGTAGGGCCAAAATTTGATCCCTTGTACTTCCAGAAAGACTGAATAAAAAATTAGACCCCATCAACTTCCAGAAAGACTGAATGAAAAATGATTAAATATACAGAGACAGACTTTCTCCGACCCTTGCTACCATACCAGGTAAGCCATATATTATTTTAATTTGATAAACTTGGTAAATCACTTTAAAAACATTCAGTTTTGATGGTACAGCTTTGGTTCACAATTTTTGGCACTTCAGAACACTATCAAGTGAATTCTTGAGGGCTGTCAAGTGTCGACCCCAAGTTTGCCTAATCACAAAATATTAACCAATGGTTTTACCTTAACTCTGTTTCTGGGCCCTCATCTAGCATCAGCCCCAAATTCTCCCTATTCATATGCAGAAAATGGACAATGCACACTCTGCTCTGTTACTCTTCTGTTTGTTCTGAGTGCACTAGAGACAGGTGGCATGAGTTCATCCTAAGGGAGAGACAGTCTGTAGGGATGTATAGAAACATTTTTCATTTTTTCACCGAATGAGTAACAGGGTATGAAACAGACTACTAGAGGAGGTAATAAATGCAGGTAATGTTTAGAGATTCAGGACTAGCTCAGTGTAGTATGAGTGTAGTGTCAGTGGCTGCAGTAGGATACACGTTCACCTTGGGGTCAAGAAGATTGGAATGTTGCAGGTTCTATACATACATCATGAACTTGGACTAATACCTGATACTGACACTTCAATGAAGCACTAAAGGGGTGCTACACTGTTGAATAACCATCCTTCAGATTAGATGTTAAACCAAGGTCCCTTCTTCTCTCTCTGGTGGCTGTTGAGGTGGATATTAACAATCTCTTAACACTTCTTGTAAGAGTAGGAGATTTTCCCTGGTTTCTTGGCCAACAATCTCTCTGTCAATAAAACTGGTCCATGTAATCCACCCCCAGGATGCACATGGAGATTAGGTGTCACAGCTCAGTTTGTCTTTCCTGTCAAAAATGTGGCTACACATTCTGCCTAACTACAACCTGAGGTGTGCATTATTCCCTTATAACTGCACTCCCACTCATGTGTTATCCCTTACTCATGGAACAAAGCACCAGCTACAGGCTAGTAGAGAACAATATGATTTGGTGGTTGTATCATGGAAATATGAATTTGGATAACCCAGTTCAAATCTCAGTAAGCCATGAGCTCAGTTTGTGACCTCAAGCAAGTCACTTAACCTCCTTGTGCCTCGATCTTCCAGCTGAAAATTGGGTAGAAGCGGGATCCCTGTATAAAAAAAATATTATGTATTTCAACAGGAAAATCTTGAAGAAACAAGTGTTTACAAAATGTAACAGAAAGATATATAGAAACCCATAAATTAGCATTTGAGGAGTAATTACCCTATAGTTCATGGATACTGATTTTAGAGAGTTTGGGTTATAATTGTTGTGACAGATCATTTATTGTCTAAGCTACATTCAGCAGGCTTTCCAACCAGTTATGTGTGGATGAAAAAAAAAACAATCAAAACAATATGTTTGATATAATCTTGTTTGTATTTTATTGTTTAGACAAGATGGAATTCATCTTAAATTTTAATGAGTTACTTACTATACCTCATCTTTTCCAGGACTCCTCCCCTGATAGCATTGTATGGACCAGAACTGGCACACAGGGCAAAGAGTGGACACCAGCACAGATCAGCATTAGAGAATTCACACCTTACAAAGTAAGAGACCAGCATAATCCTTTGGCCAAATGAAAGCTGTGACTGAGGGTGGCACCAGGCTGTCCTGACAAGTTCTAGATATCTGCTGTAACTATGCAATATAGCTGTTGTATTACAGTGCCAAACCTTGAGCTACTGTAAGTGAATGAATAATGGAATTGCTTACTGCAGAATTACTATTCCTGTGAGCCAAAGACCCATCCCCCAGGCTCTTCCCCACTGCCCCTCTCCATAATTGAGGTTGCTGTGACCACACACTGTCCTTCAGTAAGGACCATAGATGAGTGACTGTCTTTACAGGTGACAAAAGTGCCCCTCTGTAGTCGACTGCTAGGGGATGTCATGCAAGCTACGCCCTCCCTTCCTTCATGAGAGCCTTAAGCATGTCACCTCCACAACCTGCCCAGACCCCATGCTGCCTTAACTGATGCACCTCCATTTGTAAATTTTGCCAGCTTGGTGAAATCTTCTTCTGTCTGGAAAGGTGCCAGGCAACGCCCTTTTTCATGAACTTTGAAGAATTCAGAGGAAATACTAACCCCAGTAAAACAACAATGATTACCAGGATTTAATGCTTGTGCAAACTGTTTATAGGAGATCCAGGAAAAGCCAATAAAGTACTAAGGACCATCTAGAACTTCTAGAAGTACTTACAAGAATAATGCAGTAGCATTATGATTGTACATACTGTAAATGCACTCATGCTACATTGTGTTTCTTCTTCTCTGTCACCCTAAGCTCACTTCCCTCTACTCTCTGTGTCTTCAAAAGTGCTACAAGAAACATGGATGTGAGGGTAGAGTTCCCCTTTTAAGACATCTTAACACATATTTTTTTGCTTTGTTTTTTGTGGCTGGCGTTATCAAGCATGCTGTCAGTGACTGGCACAGCACAGCGAAGCATATCACTATGCATAAAGAGTAAGAGAGGCCTTAGCCTTCCACTTATGAAACAATGGCCTTAGAAATGTAGGTTATTGTCTCCCTGCTGTTCTATTGCCTTTCTCCCTCTAGGTGGCTGTCTGCTTGCATTTTTCTTCCTGCTTGGAGGAAAGGCTAGACATCGGTGCCACTTATTGCTTGGCTGACGGAATGCCTTTACACTGCTGTCTTCGTAGAGTAACCTTGTTACACCTACTCAGTGTGGAATCTAGGCATTCACTATCTCAGGGGGAATACTGTAGCTTGCTGCAAGTACTCTTGCAGACTTATCTAAAAGGTTTAATGACAGACCTCAAATAATACACTGAATTCATGAAACCATTTAATCTAGCTGTTTTTTGTTTTGTTTTGTTTTGGTGGGATTTTGACAAAATGTGAAACTTCAGCAAGCATTTAGGTCTACAAGATGAATTATGGTGTTAATCCAGGTTTACCTAAACATGGAACATTTACATCTTGCACTAAGGTAGAGCAAACAGGTTCTAAAATACTGGCTTTACTGTTTGACTGATTGATCAATCAGTCAATCAGTCAGTCAATCAATCAATCAATCACACCATTTTTTATACAGTATGATGCCTCCTTTGCTTGCTTACACAAGACACCAGACAGCAAAGAACAAAATGAGAAGAATGATAAATACTGCTCTATACAGACCCTAAAAAGAACATTAGCCCTTAGGCTGCCAACAGAATTAGAAGGCATAGGAATTTTGGACTGATATATCAGTCCACGGCCCTGCAAGGGTTAAATTAAACATTTGTTGTTCTATATTGTGACATGGACAATGATCTTAGAGTGAGCTTTTTCCTTTTTTAAAAAACTTAAGTACACATGTATCATTTTGATTGTCCTTTCCTTTAGTCATTCACTACTATTTCCCTGACTGCAACTAAGTTTGCTATTGTACAAGTGTCCTGCCTGAAATTAATATAAACTTTGGAAAATAGAGAACTATTACTTTTTACATTGGAAGTACTTTTTCTTTTCCTATCTACTAATTAGAAGACTTTGTACTTGACAGTACCAAGTGTGATGTATAAAACAACACTCTGCCTTGTGTCTGTCATATCTAGTTTTTTTCCTCTTTACATCTCATCGGCAGTGTGACCTCATGGACTATGATATCACCTCATCAGCAGTGTGACCTCATGGACTATGATATCACCTCATCAGCAGTGTGACCTCATGGACTATGATATCATCTCATCAGTACTATGACCTCATGGACTTTGATATCACAGCTGCTTAGGAAGAACCAAGCACTATGTCCCCAAGTGCTCCTTCTATGAAACTAAGTACAGTAGATAGCAGAATATCTGTCAAAAGAAGTGGTATGATAGCCACATTAGTCCAGACAAAGAAGCAGGAAAAATGTTATTGGTGATAGCTTTCATTTAACACATTTTTTTTTGAAAAGTAGCTTTTATTTAACACATTTTTTTTGAAAAGTTTAGTTCCTAGTTTTATCTTCTATATGGTTCATTAGATTAACATGTTTTTGTTTAGCACACAGAAACATTCTTAACCCCCAAGGTCCTTTCTTCAAGTGTTATTCTAAAGTAACCTTGGAGGTCTCTAAACATTCCGGAGGATGCTGGCATACCATGTACTATGCCTTAGCACAATTTGTGTAACTGTTTGTCATAGCAACCCATGTACTGCTGAGTTTTTTTTGTACTCTGTGGCCCGGAAATTCAGAAGGGTTGCGCATGGCGCAACACTGTTGCACCATGCGCAACCCACTGATGTGCCCTGGCGCGAGATTCAAATGGGGATTGAGCCTGGCACAAATCCTGATGCACTGGAGCGCATCAGTAATGTATGCAGTGCAGGTAGAGGGGGCATGCCCATGCATACTCCGCACATCCCGATATTTAGCCCAGGATGTGCTGAGTCCATGCATGTGCAACCCCTACTTGCGCTGCACACAGGTGAGCCAAAAAAAAAGGAGCAACAGCTGGCCACCCACAGGTGAGCCACCATATTGAAGGGTGCAGCACGGCAGCTGCCACCTCTGGGTGGCCACCAGAGCTCCGGCTGCACCATTGTGGTGGCGTCCCCCCATGCCCGATTGCGGGCATATGTAGGAGACATAAACGTCCAATATCCCTGGTGGTCCAGTGATGCTTGCAGGCCTGACTACCGGGCCAAGTATTGAAAATACTGTTCTAATCCCTTGTGGTCCAGTGACTGTTCACAGCTGAACACTGTTATTGCAAGACACGTTACACCACTCATCTCTGGTGGTTCAGTGGCCCCCCTCATTTGCTCTGATTGAGCTCTTCACCACACTGCCTCGCCGCGTGGCGGGGGCAGCTCCTCGACTGCTGTTCACCACTGACACCACCATGGTAGGGCTGTATGCCCATTGGTCCACAGCGTGAGCAATGGGGTGTGCAGCCCATCTGCAGTTACACAGTCCAGATATGTGAATAGATCCTTTCACATATCTGGACTGTGTAGATAGGTAGCTGTATGCCCATTGATCCACACTGTGGACCAATGGCATACAGCCCTACCTTACAGTGTCAGGCAGCTGGCGGCGGGCGGCAAGCCGGGTGGAGCTGCCACCGCTGCTGGACCGGGGAGTGGGTGGTGGGCCTCAGTGGGTGGTGGGGAGGGGGTACCGCTAGACCACCAGGGATGGGTTGGCATGGCATTAATGTTTTACTGATGCCCGTGATTGGGCTGCGAGCGGTCCACTATACCACCAGAGATATGGGACGATTATTATTATACTTAATCCCATGATCAGGCTGCGAGCGGTCCTCTGGACCACCAGGGATATGGGATGATTATTATTATACTTAAGCCCGTGATCAGGCGTGAAGCGGTCCACTGGACCACCAGGGATATGGGACGATTATTATTATACTTAAGCTCGTGATCGGGCATGAAGTGGTCCATTGGACCACCAGGGATATGGGACGATTATTATTATGCTTAAGCCCGTGATCGGGTGTGAAGTGGTCCACTGGACCACCAGGGATATTGGACGTGTACGATATTCTCCATATGCCTGGCATTGGGCAGTGGGGCACATTTCCGCGCTGTGCAGGGGGTGTCGGTTCCTGACGGCTGCATGCCTGGCAGGATGCTAGGTGCAAGTCACCAGGGATCAGCGCACCTGCTTGCAAATGGGGCCATAATGACATATAAATGGCCCTATTTGCGCCTTGCATGCATTATGGCCCCATTTGCATGTGCACTTTTGAATATCACGGTTGTTGCACCTAGCGCAATGGAACTTGCACTAGCGCATCCCCCTGCTCCACTCTCGCCACTTGCGCTGGCGCAGTGCCACTGCGTCATGCAGACTGCGGGTGGCCAGGGTGCGATATTCAACGCTGATGTGCCATGGCACAGCTCCATTGAATATCACCCTGTCAATGCCCCTGTGCAGCCCAGTTGTGCTGTGCCCAGGCTTGCACCACAGCCTGGCGCAGTCTGAATATCCAGGTCTGTATGTATAATTACTGTAATGTTATTGTGTCTCCTTGTGTTAATGTATCCGACGTGGAACCTCTCAATGAGCATCCACTCACAGGTGTCATCCAAGACTTCAATAAATTAAAAAAATAAAAGCTTGTGTGGGAAAAACAAACAAACTTTAGTTTAGTCTTATAAAGAATGATCCCAAAATGGTGCACTGGACTCAACCCTGGTCAACATGGCACCAGAAAACCTGCATTTAAAAAACAAACAACCCAAAAAACATATTTTTCAAGAAATTTTTGTGATATTTTGTCATGACATATTTTCCCTAGATGCACACATTTGGAACTGTAAGATATCAGCACCAGGACTAGGGTTGTGCAGCCAGCCAAGTTAGGGACTCAAGTCAGCCTCGTATTGACGTACCCAATCTAGTGGGCCAGAATCAGGCCACATCCTGTCTGAGCTGTTTCTGAAAAATGTGCTGTCAAAATCCATTTAAAATAAAAAATATATACATTTAAATTTTTTAAACCAAAACACCCACATTAGGGCTCCAGAGCTGGTAGGAATGCATTAGGCAGGCAGCACTGTGCAAGTAGAATCAAACAGGCACTACAGCCCTTTAGCACATCCTCCCTCCAACTGTGGGTCACATCAGGAGACATGCTGAGGTCGAGAGATCATGTGATGCCTCTGTAGGACACGCAGCTCTCAGACCGAGCTCCTGCTCCAGCTCCCATAAAAAACGCCAAAGCTATCTACCGATCGCTGATTCCTGTTCACTTGCTTGTGGAAGGCATTTCTGAAGGTGCCAGGAGTGACTGGTAAACATCGCCGTACTGCGTTATCAGGCAAATAGATAATACGTGCCTACCTTTGACAACAGGGCCTACTGAAAGCATGGAGGCGGAGATGTGCCAGGCTTTGCCTAAGCACACACCCCCACAAACCCCAGAGAAGGGCTTGAAACGCTTGAAAGGCACATCGGGGGTTCCATCTAAACCCTCTGCCTGCAATGCTACCATGCCAACGCAGACACCTCTTTCGGAGCAAAACTTTATGGAAGAGATACAATCCTTCAAGGAGGCTTTAAAGGAGATTACTAGTGAGCTAAGGATAACCAGGGGCAAACTAACAGAGACTAACCGGGCTATCTCGGATGTTGCAGCTCGCACCACATCCCTCGAAAGCTGGAAAGAAAGGATGGAACCAGAGATGATGGCTATAAGACAGCATCTACACAAAATTGAAGCTAAGCTGGAGGATTTAGAAGGCTGTAGCCGTAGGAACAATATAATAATTTTTGGCCTTCCGGAGGATGCCGAGGGCTCCACGCCCATTCTGTTCCTTCAAAAGCTACTTACAAAAATTGCTGGCCCCTCTCCCAATAACACAACCTATATAATAGAGAGGGCTCACCACTCATTACATCCTAAGCCTGTTGCTGGTAAACCTCCAAGGCCAACGATCATCAAATTTCTTAACTTCCTAGATAAAACATATATTCTTGGCCAAGTTAAAAGTCTACAGAAGGTGTTATGGGAAGACCACCCTCTGAGATTTGCTCAAGACCTGCTGGCCACGGTAAGGCAGCGGAGATCGGAATATCACCCCCCTTGTCTCAAAGTTAATCACTGCAGGGATTAAATATAAAATGCAATACCCATCGTGTCTATCGATGCAGCACGAGGGGAATGGGTTTCCTACGACACTGCACAGCAAGTCAACACAGCATTACAGTCTTTGCTCCCCGACCTATTTACCCTCCGCTGAGGTTGTTGGATGAGAGCCCTGAGGTTACTTTACTTCTTTTTGCTCCCATTTCGTTCACTCTAAAAAGAAGATGTTCCTGTTGTCTAAAGAGTTCACTTCCGATAATTGACCACAAGACGGCAACAAAGACCACGTCTTTGAGATGTAGAAGCTATGGTCACCTCTAAGAGCATCAATCAGCCACTTCGTTGCCTGCTTTGGGACAGTTGCCTAGTTACTTCTTGATTAGTTAACAATCCTGACTTGAGACTGGAGGATACACGTTTGGACAGGGTCCCCCCTCTTTTTTTTCTCTTCCTCTTTCGTGGATGATTGACTCTTGACACAGTCTTGGCTACTTCCTTTTCTGTGAAGAGGTTGTGTGACACTGCCATCTCCTGCATCTTAATTCAGGAAAAGTGGATGGTTTTACCAGGCAGATGACTCTGTCCTAATTTGCTGAGGGGTTCGAATTTCTACATCCATGACTCTAAATATTAGTGCTCCTGATCAAAGAATAATCCCCCTCTCCCCCCCTTTTTTTTCTTCCCTAATTCTTACACGCCATTAGGCAAACTTGATAGCTCAGTGTATTGTTGGCTAAATTAAGTATTCAAGATAATGTATATTCATGTTAGTTATGTGGTCTAGGGGAAGGGCTGGGGCGGGGGGCAAGGTCTGGAGATTATTGCAGTCCATTCAGTGCACCATGTTCTGGCACAGGGTGGGGGGGATACCATAGTGGGAGGTATAACCTGGTGTCTTTGGGGTGCAGTAACCATGCCTTGGGGACTGTATAGTATCAAGAACCAGGTGGTTAGACGGGGCAGTAAGTATGCTGGATACCCTACTATGTGGGAAGGGGAAATGGTTATGGGTAGTGGGGAAGAGGGCTAACGGTCTTTCTCATTTACTCATAATATGTTGTGTTTCTTCTATGCTTACATATGTTGTTGTATTTTCTATAACAGTAGGAAGGACAATTAGAGGGGAAGGCTGGGGAGAGGGGGATGTAGCTATCGGGAATTGGGAGTCTACAATAGGAAAAAGGAATGGGAAAAGGGATAAATATTATTCACCACAGGGTATAGGTACTGTGGTTTACAGGGTTATTGAAATCTATAGATATGGGGATGTTTTTCTCAAGTGGTATCTCATGATTTCTTCTATCCGCTCATGGCTGTGTCCCTAAAGTTCTGTTCATGGAATGTCAAAGGTGCCCAGTCTCCCACTAAAAGAGTCAAAATTCTCTTACACCTCCTGAAGCTTAATATTGATGTAGCCTTCCTTCAAGAGAGACATCTACCCACAGCACAGATTGTTCATTTTAAACGATCATGGGTGGGTACAGTGTTGGGGGCGGGGTTCGACAGTCACAAATGAGGTGTAGCGGTGTTGATAGCATGACGGATACCCTTTAAACTACTAGACTCGATTATCGATCCCCACGGCAGATATATTCTACTCAGAGCGATTTTGTTCCACACGGAACTGATACTGGGCTCTGTTTATGGTCCAGTGGGAGATGAACCACAATTTTTCACTAACTTAATGACTAAATTGGCCCCCTGGTCTACATTTCCCATGCTAATTGGTGGGGATTGGAACCTAGTTTTTAATAACCTAATGGATAGAGCCAACTCTAGATGTTCCTCCCTTACTCCCGCACAATGGGTATTGAGGGAAATGATGGATTCTCTAACCCTTGTTGATCCCTGGAGAACTTTCCATCCTTCAACAAAAGACTACTCGTTTTACTCTCTGCCGCATAACACGCTATCGAGAATTGACTACTTTCTGTTGGGGACTGAGCACCTACCAGGGATCCAAGCTTGTGACTACTTAGCAAAAGTGATCTTGGATCATCACCCAACTCTACTGCAATGGGTACTACCTAATTCGATGACCTATGACAAGACTTGGAGGTTTAACTCCCAACTGTTAAAATCAGAACATTTAAGGGGGCAGCTCAGTAAGTTTATAGAAAGATTCTACGAGTTCAATACTCCTTCCATGCCAAAAATGGATATATTATGGGGGGCTATGAAATGCTCATTAAGAGGAGAGGCTATCTGTATAGCCTCAATGAGAAAAAAGAAAATTTCCCATGAATCCTCCCCAATACTGCAACAAATTAGAGTGTTAGAACAAGCCCTTATGCCCTATTCTAAACCTGATGACCTAGAAAAACTAGAAAGCCTCCGTTTTCAATATAACACCCTTCTCAGAGATAGAGTTGAGCACCTCCTTTTGCGTTCTAAAGTCACCTACTTTGCTCAAGGAGACAAAGCTGGGAAATTGCTTGCCATGAGGCTCAGGGCACAGGTGGCTGATAGACTTATTTTGGCAGTGCGAGATGCCTCAGGCACCCTTCATACTTCCCCCAGGGATATTGCCTCCTCTTTCTAGGATTACTATCAGATGCTCTATTCATGTCCCCCTACGCCCTTTATTCATACCACACTGGACCAATTCCTTCAAAATGTAGAGCTTCCACAATTGTCCCAGAATCAAATTTCTAGTCTACAAGCCCCTCTGACACTAAATGAGGTCTACCAAGCTATTGATGCCCTACCAGCAGATAAGGCACCAGGCCCTGACGGCTACATATCTAATTTTTATAAATCATTCAAAGTCTAAATAGGCCCTAAACTCCTCGAATTCTATAACTATGTTTATAAAAATGGTCTTTCAGACTACAGCCTTACCTCTGCTACCATTGTGGTTCTATTAAAACCAGATAAGGACCCTACAATGCTGTCAAGCTATCGTCCAATATCCCTTATAAATGTTGATTTGAAGATCTTAGTGAAAATCCTAGCTAGCCAATTAGCTCAAGTATGGCAAACATTGCGAAGTCCCAAACAGGTGAGATTTGTGGCCGGACGCCTGTCGGCAGACCATCTACGAAAAATCTCCCATCTCATTTCTGCGTCCAGGGACTCCGACATACCATCAGCCTTGATGTCCCTGGATGCAGAAAAAGCCTTTGATCGAGTGTCATGGGATTATCTATTTAATCTGCTCCCGAAATATCTCATTCCAGTACAGTTTATTAGATGGATTAAAGTGCTTTATTCCTGCCCGTCAGCCCATATCTTTTGTAATGGAGTCTTCTCCTCTCCCTTTACATTACATCAGGGCACCCGCCAAGGTTGCCCGCTTTCTCCCTATCTGTTCAACTTATTTGTAGAACCCCTAATCAGAAAATTGAATACTTCTGCCTTAGTTACGGGCATTCATATCAACCATCTCCAATACAAAATATCAGTGTATGCAGATGACATTTTACTTCATATAACTCATCCATCCAAATCTATACTGGCTTCACTGGATATTATTCAGGAATTTGGACGTTTATCCAATTATAAATTAAACTTGTCTAAGACAGAGGTCATGCCGCTAAATAACTGGACCTTAAAGGCTGATATCCAACACCTCGGGCTCACATGGATAAAAGATGAATTGAAATACCTGGGTATATATTTATCACTATCTAACTCCAGAATGAAGCAATACAATTTAGATCAGTTAATAACACGTATTAAAATCGACCTGAATCGCTGGCCAATGCTTCCTATCACCCTATGGAGGCGAATCAACATTATTAAAATGAATATTTTGCCTCGGTTGTTATATCCCCTTCAATTATGTCACCAATATTTACCTAAGACCTAGTTTACTCATGTACATGGCATTATATCTAAATTCATCTGGAAGCACAAATCTCCTCGTAGGGCGTTGTCCAAGTTACAGAGACCAAAAGAATTAGGGGGCTTACAAATTCCTAATATATATCTTTATTATCTCACCACTAACTGTTTAGTCATTTCGCAATAGCTGACTTCGGCTCCGACTCCCCACTCGGAAACCTATGTTCCATTGTGGTTGCAGATAGAGAAGTCGCTCTGTACCTCAGCCGGAATAGATATTAGGGCATTACCATATCTTCCCTCTAATAAGGTCCCAGGACAGCTTAAAAGTACTTCTATTATAAAAGCCCTTCGTATCCACAAACAACTAAACAATATTATAAGGGATTCCATGGAGAAAGACACCTCACAGTGTATTCTGGGTAACCCTAATTTTAAAATTGGGGGGAAGATTATTAATCATACTTTTTGGGCGGGGGGAACGGAGAAAAAGGTTATAGACCTAACAGAGAACTATAGATTACTAACTTTTCCAGAGATAATGGCTAAATATAATTTGCCTGTTACTTTTTGTTTTAAATATCTCCAAATTCCCCAGGTCCTAATAAGGCATTTTGGTATTGGTTTATGGGACCATTATCTGATAGGACCTATTCTCAGCACATTGCAAATAAGGCCTAATTCTCATTTAATCTCTTTTTATTATAAAGAGCTGCGTAAAAGAGTTACAGATCTAGAAGGTACTCCCCATTATACATGGGACAGGATTCTCTCCCCCAACTTCCGAGGGTCCCCGTCAGTGGTCACAAATTTGGAAAAGGCTATACAAGGATATTAGGTGGGATCATTATAGACTGCTTCAATTTCAGATAATACAGGATTTATATTATATTCCTGTAAAACTTTGTAAAATGGGTAAGCTCCAGGTGGATCTGTGCACCAGATGTGGGAAGCAGCAGGGCACATTGTTCCACATCTTGTGAGAATGTGATAAAGCTTCCCCTCTCTGGGAAAGTATAAGTTCTATATGTGCTAAGAAAGTGATATTGCGTCATTGGCTAGATCAACAGACTCCCACATACGCAGAATGGCATCGTGAAATTCTCTTTGCTCTGCAAGCAGAATACACCATAGCAAGCTATTCCAAAAATAGTAAAAAATATCAGAGGATTTGGGCCCCTCTACATACCCTGTTATGTATCTAACACTCCCCGTATTTGTATTGTGGAACATGCCCTAAAATACATGGAGTAAAGCTGGAAGTAGGTGGCCGTTCCACTGGCTCTCGCTACTTCCGCTTGGTTTACTTTTTTTTTCTTCTCTTTCCTTCTCCTGGTGGTAAAGGGGAAATGAGGGTGGGGGAAGGGGGGGTGGTTTATTGGTTTTTACCCTTTGTCTGTTCCTTTTTACACCATCAAGTTCCGAACAGCAGCATAACTTACTTCCCTTCTCATGGTGCCAAATATTGGCTTTGGATTTGCAATAAAGGGACAAGGGGTTTAGGTTGTTGCTGTTGTGTAACGTCATGCTATGTAATGGTGTTCTGGACTTGTTTGCAGTATGGTAAACTTAATAAAGCTTACTAAATAAGGAGACACGTTGAGCCAGTCAGATTGCAGGAGAAAAAATGTGTGATGTTGCACAAAGAAGTGTCACTCACTGGTGGCTTTGCTGCTTTGGAAGACTTGGGGACGAGGGGGAATGACAAGACAGATAACTTCACTGAAGAGAGGTGTGGCTTGGTGTTGCTTGGTGTGCACTGGTTCAAGGAGGTAGAACCCAGTGTCTATGCTGTGGAGCAGAGGTGCATGATTAGATGTACTATCGATGGAGAGATTTCACCAGGCAAGCGACTAGTTTATGCCTTTTGTTTGTTTGAGGGGCTGTCATGGATTAAGTCTGCTGCCTGTCTGGGAGAGACTAGGTAGAGAATATTGACTAGTTCCCAATGGAATGGTTGTTTCTGGGGATCAGTATCACACTGCAGCAGTACAAGCACACAGGTAGCTCAAACGTGAATAGGACCAGTGCCAAATAGGAACAGTCATCCAAAATCACAAAAGCAGTTCAGTTTCTATGGTCTCCACCAAGTATGAAAAAACACTAAAGTTGTGTTCAGCATAAATGACTTTATTTGATAAAACAAGCGGAACTGTTGTAAAGAAAGCTCCATCCTTCCCTCCTCCTCCTCAACTGTCAGCTTTGAAAAAGCGCTCAGTTTAACACGAAAATGCTCAGCTGAGGTAGGAGGCTGTCTTCCTAGCGTTCTGCTGTTATCAAAAAAGTCATTTGTCCTGAACACAACTTTAGTGTTTTTTTTAAACTTGGTGGAGACCATTGAAGCCAAACTGCTTTTGTGATTTTGGATCACACTACAGCAGCAGCAAAGCTTCACACTGAGAGAGATAGCGGTGGTCGGCTCGGCTTGGTGGCTTGCTATATGAGAACATTGTAGTCATAAACTAAATCTGATAAGCTCTGACTAGTTCTAAATTACACTGAAAAAATACTTTCAAGAAAATAATATGTTAAAAAAAAATCTGACAGTACAGAGTAACAGAGACTGGAGCAGTAGCAGAGCAAAGCAGGCAACCTGGCAGTGGGCTTCGGACAACTTACTGGTGGGTGCTGATTGATGATAGGAGGAAGGAGAGCTTAACTGCACTGAAAAAAATACCTAATAAAAAGATTTAAAAAATAAACAATGACAAAAAGATTTAAAAAAATAAACAAAACACAAAAGAACAGACAGCAGTGCCAGCAGCAGACACTGAGTGAAGATGACAGGGAGGGGGGAGTGGCTTAGGGAGGGTAGTTTGCACTGTAGTGAATGCCTTAGAGGATTAGGAGTGGAGGACAAACTAGAGTCTAAAATCTCATTTGTCGATAACATAAATAAAAATATTACTTTATGCATGTGAGATATTGGACCTGGTTATATAAAAAAAGTAGAGGCTTGGTGGGTGTGGGGACTGGGGATGGAAAACCTGATTGCAATTTAGATAAGTTGTGGTCTAGTTCCACTACCAGTGGTCTACTCTGACAGACCAGCTAGCTATGTGTCCAAGGGCCAGTAGCTATATATTGCTACAACTCTAGTTGCCCAAAGAGCTTATTGCAGCTTATTGCTCTTGTCTATTTAAAAAAAAAAAAAAAAAAATCAGTAGTCTTGTTGACTGTTGTATGCCTCAGCTTGCCACTAACTGTGCCTGCCTGTTACATCCAGTTACCTACTGCTATTTTTTCTAAAAAAATATATATATATATATTTTTTTAAGTAGTCTCTGTGACTGTTACATGTCTCAGCTTGCCATTAACTATGCCTGCCTGTCACGTCCAGTTAATACTGCTAGGTTTCAGCTGCCCCAACAGCTCATTGCAGTGTATTGCACTTTTTTCTAAAAAAAACAAATTGAGTAGTCTTGATGACTGTTATATGCCTCAGTTTAGCATTAACCGTGCCTACTGTTACATTCCATTACATATTGCTAGGACTCCAGCTGCCCTAAGGGCTTATTGCAGTTTATTGCAGCTCCTCCCATCCGTATTTGGGTCCTCCCTTCGAACCCTATTGGACTATTACCACCCACACTCTCTCTCTCCTCTCCTACACCCTACCCTCTCTCATCCTATCACATCTCTGTCCCTCCCTACTCACTTGCTGTGCCCCAGCTAGGGCTCTCACTCCACTCTCCCTAACTTTACCCTTGCGATTTCTCTGCTCTACTTGGCGTAATGGGGCTGTCCATCTTGTCTTTTTCTCTTGCCATCCTTGCATCTCTGGTTCCTCTCAGCTATCTCCCCTGGAGCCTGCAATTCTTCTCTTCCCCCTAGCTACATAATCGATTGTCTCTATGCCCATATATGCACTCTAGCCCTTGCTCCTTGCTCCTCCACTGCATCCTTCCCTGACACTATCTGGAAGCATACAAATAAACATGGCTGGGGGAGACTTGCTCCGTCGACAGCCTTTCCATCCCTAGCACACGTTACAATGCTCTGGAGACACTGTCAGCTCCCCTCCCTATGCTCCCAATCAAAGCAGTCGACTAAACTCTCTACCAGATAAATACGTTGGTGCACACTGAAGCTACTGCTCTTCCTACTCCTGCTGTCTGGTAATATTCACCCCAATCCTTGCCCAATGACCACTCACTCAACCACCTAATTAAAGCAGGATGGTTCTCTCACCCTTGCAACAATCAACATCTGCAGCCTCCTCCCTAAACTTGATGCATTGCAAATCTTTGCCAACCATCATAATTCAGATATACTCACGGTTGTTGAAACCTGGCTCTCTCCAAAACTCCCAGACATGTCAATTGCCTTACCAGGTTATAGCATCTTTAGACTTGATAGGTTGACAAAGAGAGGTGGGGGCTGTGCAATATACCTGAAAGAGCCTCTCCTGGGCCACAGCTTAGATTCCCCAGTCTCAAATACAGCTGTGCAAATTCTGCCTATTAAAATCATTCTAATGGTCCATAACAAAGCCCTGAGAATTGCCGCAGTGTACACCCCCCCTAAAATGCAAGGCAAAGGTATCAGTGCTGTCCTAGACTTCATACTCTCCCCACTGGCTCTGAGGCAATCCTGTTGGGCGACTTCAACGTTAACTGGCTGGCACCAGAAATTGGGGGTGTCAAGGATGTGATCTCTGCCTTCAACCTCTCCCAGCTAGTTGACTCCCCTACTCGACACAACTATAAAACGGACACAAGTACGCTTCTAGATTGAGTACTTACTAACCACCTGAGTCACATCTCTAACATCTCCATCCTCCCTGACTCAATTAGTGACCACTCCCCAGTCATCTGCAATTGGTCTAACAAATTTAGCATGCTTCCGCCCTTATTCATCTCCAGTAGAGTCCTCCCTAGAGTGCACCTGAAACGCCTTAAAACCCGTCTCAAACAACAAGACTGGTCTCCTATTTACAATGCCACTGATGTCAACTCAGCTCTGGAGTATTTCATCAACATCTTTAATGCCGCCTGTGACGTCCATGCACCCCTCAAAAAATGCAAAGTCAAAGGCATCAGCAACCCCTGGCTCACTGCTGAACTACTTTTTTTTTTTTGGCAATTGTTTAACCAGGTGAGACACACTAAGCTGAAAGCTTGTTTACAGGTGCAGCCTGGGAGCACAGAGAAGTTAAGTGGCTTGCTCTGGGTCACACAGTATGCAAGTGGGGGCTGTGGGATTCAAACCCAGGTCTCCACATTTGCCGCTCAGAGCTTTAACCACTGCTATACTTGCTCAACTAAAAGCCAGGGATAATCTCTGGTTGCTGGCATGGGCCTCAGGTACTCAAGTTGACATACAGAACTACAAATGTGCACGTAACGCCTGCACAAAATCCATTTGACTAATGAAAAACCTCTACTATAATGAAACTCTCTTTCTGGAACAACATTAAAGAAGTTACTGGGAAACAACCTAAAACTTGCCCCACTATGCTGAATATCGATGGGGTTACTACCCTGGACCCCGTAACTATTGCAAATACCTTCAACTCAGCCTTCACCGACCTCAGCAGTGTTCCCCCCAAGACTTTTTCAACAATGATGATTCTCCATCACGTGCCATCAGCCCTCCCCCTTCTTCAAAATACCCACCCTTCTACATTAAGTCAGTCATGTTGCAGGAAGTATGCACTTACATCAGTAAAGCTATTGCCAAGACCCAAGTAAGTGGGGACACACTTGATCTAAAACTGTTATCCCTCACCCTGGATGAAGAACTACTCCCCTTAACAAAAATGTTCAACCTCTCCCTCAGCCTCAGTCAGTTCCCTGACAGATGGAAAACTGCGACTGTTACTCCAATCCACAAAAGTGGTGACCGGGCATTACACATGAAGTACCGGCCTATCTCCATATTGCCGCCCCTCTCAAAGGCCATTGAAAGGATTGTAGTGGACCAGGTTACTGAGTATGTGAAAAAATATAATATCTTGTGCACTCAGCAACATGGTTTCAGAAAGGGCCACAGCACTACATCAGCCCTACTGGATTTTACTGGAGCTATCCACAGTTCCATGGACAACGGTCATCTAACTGGTTCTGTCTAAAATTGACTTAACAAAGGCTTTTGAAACCATCCATCATCACCTCCTGAATAGACCAGCTGCTAAGCATTGGGCACTCACCCACGTCCACGACCTGGTTCAAAAGTTACCTCGAAAACAGATTGCAAAGAGTCAAAATTGGTGAAGCCCTCTCTGATGCTAGACCAGTCAACTCTGGAGTCCCACAGGGATCCATTCTAGGTCCCCTACTTTTCTCTCTCTCTTTCTGAATAACCTACCAAAGTCCTGCCTGGAGCAAATACTACTCTACGCTGATGATGCAGTAATCCATGCTACCCACAAGGATCACTATCCCCTTCAATGCAATCTACAGAATGGCTTCTCATCTGTCGAAAACTGGTTTTCTGAGCACAAGCTAGTCCTGAACTAAAAAAAAAAAGACAATGCTCTTCTGCTGCACACAGAACAAGTACAAGCATCTTCCCTTGACCATCCTCAACTGCAATGGTGCCACCCTGGAACATGTACCCCTCCTTTAAATATCTTGGAATCACACTCGACAGTCACCTATCATATGGCCCACACATCGACAACATTGCTAAAGCCGCTAGTAATCGTATCAGACTTCTCTACAGGCACAGGCAATGCCTTACTCCTGAAGCCTTAAGGGTTGCAGTTCAGAGCCCTGTGGTTTCGCTAATTGATTATGGCCTTATCATATACTGTATGGCTCTGCCACTACCACTGCTCTCCGACGTATAGCTACAGCCCTCAACAAAGCCTGTTGGCTCATTTCTGGTGCCCACCGTCTCACCCATATGTGTGATCTCTATGCCCAAACTGGCTGGTTACAACTTTCAAACCGCATAAAATACCAAACCCGCTTAATGGCCAAGAAGACAACCCTGGGCTATTCCCCCTCCTGGCATCCAAGCCCTCCTTTCTCCTGCTTGCAATTCTCACCAGACCAGGGGCTCAGACTCCCAACTCTTTCAGACCCCTCGCTGTCATACCTCTCAGGGGCTCACTCTGGTCCAATGGTCTCAGTAGTGACATCTCCTCCCTTCCCAAGCTTGGCCCCTTCAAATCAAGGCTTCATCTACTCCTTTCTGCCTCCAGCACTTGTGACTGTTTCCCATAAACAGCCCTCCTGCCCATTCAACCTTTCTGTGCTGCCACTGCCCCTTCTACTCAATAATTACTTTATCTCACACCTACCCCTTTCCCTTCCCCCTCCCCTTCCTCTTATGACCTCCTTCCCCTCCTCTCCATTGCACTTCCCTATGTACCACTGACAATGCCTCTGGCTGCTCCTACCTCTGTATCCCTATCTAGTATCCTCTCAGTACTCATGTCATCATTGACAAAATAAGTTAAGCCTACTGTCTCTGTTACCCAATGTTTTATCCACAACCTGTTCTGAATTGACCTGTGTTATATTGTACTTATTCTGACGTGGAACCTTTGTAAAAGTGCCTCGGCTCAAAGGTACTTGTAATCCTAGATTCAAATAAACAAACAAATGAACAAAATTTTCTTAAGCTATGAGGTATGATGGAGGTTTGTTTACCAGTAGTTAATCCAACCTTAGGTGCATAATGAGGTCACAAGGCATAGGCGATGGCCTCATGCACCTGGGGTTGGATTAACTACTGGTAAACCAACTCCTAGGAGTACCTTAATGCTATTATAACAAACTCTGTCCAGAGCCAATAGGGCTGCAGCTGCAAAATCTGGGGTAAAAATATTGAAATTTACCAAAGTTATGAGCCTGCATTTGCAAAATTCAATGTTGGCTTGTAACTTTGTTTTTTAATAATTTTGCACCAAATTTTCAACATAACCTTCTTATGACCCACCTCATGAAGAAGGACAGAGAAAATTTTCAGCTCCTGGCTGAAAGATGATTTCACACAGGGACTGTGAAATCACATTTTGGGATGTAAAAACACATTTTGGGCAGGAGTTGTTTTTTTTTTTTATCTTTGTTTTTTTACCAGGAGAGACACACTAAGCTCAAAGCTTGTTTGCAGGTGCAACTTGGGAACACAAGGAAGTTAATTCACTTGCTCTGGGTCACACAGTATGCAAGCGTGGGCTGTGGGATTCAAACCCAGGTCTCTATGTTTGCAGCTCAGAGCCTTAAACCACTGTGCTATACTGCTGCCAAAATTACCAAAATTATGAGCCCATGTTCAAAAATTCTACCTAGGCTCATAACTTTATTGTTTTTTAATATTTTAACACCACAATTTTCAACATAGCCTTCTTATAACCCCACCTCATAAAGAAGGGCAGAGAAAAATTTCAACTCCATCCCGAAAGGTGATTTTGTACAGGAACAGAGAAATCACCTTTTGGGACATATTTGCCTAATGTCAGTGCAATTGTTCATGAGGCAGAGTCCCAAAAAAAGCATGTTGAAAATGTGGGCCAACAATATGCAAAAATACCTACAGTAAGTTATGACACTAAGTTGAAAACCCCATTGAAATACATTGAACCACATGCCTGTTTCTTCAGTTCATGGTCTAGCTTTAAAGAGTGAAGGTGTCTCTGCAATCCAGAGAGGATTACAGCATTGAACCCCCAATAGGTAAGTAAGGGCTTGGGTGGGGTGTGGGGTACTGATTCAGGTGGGGGGGTCAGGAATGGCTGCAAAAGACATCGATGGGCTGTTTTCTTTTTACAGGTGAAAAAAAATCACAACCAGGATCCTGACACTGGGGGATTGGGCATCCCCAGTTTCATATGGTGTGGTGGGGGGTGCTGAGAAGGAAGGTCAGGTGGGGGGAGGAAAAAATATTTATTTATTTATTTAAACTGTGGTAATGGGATAAGGTACACTGAGTCAGCCATGCTGTTGAGTCTGGGAGGCTGGCTGACAAACTGAGGAGATCAATGGACGTGGAGATAAAAGCCTATAATGAAAGAAACAGCTCTGAAAATGTGAAACCTTCATTAAAAAATAAGTACTGAAAATGAAACATTCTGATTGGTTGACATACTCTAAAGGGTTTTACTAACTGCTGGAAAGCTCATGTACAATAAAATAATTCTAATTATAATTATAAAAGCAAATAAAAAAGTTTAGTTTAATAATAGCAGATGGGGTTACTTTTGTTAGTCTAGGGCAGGAGTGGCCAACCTGTAGCTCACCAGCCACATGTTGGTCACAAAGCAGTTTGATGTGGCTCACGAGGGGTTTGTCAATTATGTGTCAAGTACATGTCACAGTCTTTTAAATCTGAGAGAAGTCAAAGTACAGGAGCTGAAAAGTGCCCTGAGTGCCCAACAAGCTACTTTTACTAAGCCGGCAAGCCAATCTAAAGCTCCAGAGCTGCTATGAATAATTATTTTAAAATCACAACTATTTTTTTAAAATACTATAACTTAATTAAATACGATTATTGACTATTTACTATGACTATGTTATTATTTTAACTCCTAAATATGGCTAATTATGGGTAAATATGGGTATGGTAAGGGCCACACTTTGGATATGGTACAGGCTGCACGTTGTAGCTCACGTCTTACTCAGAAATTTAAATGTGGCTCATGACCCTGAAAAGGTTGGACACCCCTGATCTATGGGCATAAGGTGGTCAGCTTTTCCTGATGACCTCCCCCCCAACTGGGTTAGATTAACAGAATGTAATCTACGTCAAGAAGTGTTACTGGTTTCAGTTTAACCCAGTTCTATCTTATAACAGAAAATCGTTTCTGTGCTCTTACCTTAGCTGTAGAAAAAAACCCAGCAAAGTTGTGAGTCATACTTTTTAATAGCATTAACACATATTTCCATCCCTAGTTCAAATTAAATGATGGCCTAGTGGTCTGATTCAGTTTATGTAACTCATGGTGATTTGTGCAACAATTAATCTGATTGGCTGACATGAACAGGGAATAGCAACAGCTTATTAAACGCAGTCAATAAAATGGAAAAAAATGTGTGTGAAATTCATCTGCTGAAGGGCTCTGATGAAATTTGCTTGATGAGGGAGAGTACATTTTAATGTGGGCTAACTACTTGGCCCACGTCTGTGATGACCCAAGGAGACTAGTTTTTTCAGACTATGACAAAATGGGGCAGCTGACCATAGTGCACTAAGGGAATATTTTCTTTCAGCATCGCAAATGAACTTGACTGTGTAACACTTCCTGATGATAATTCCCTAATGAGAAAACAATCATTAGAGCAGTCCCCTGAGATAATAAAGCTGTTTATTTCAATGTGCTTGGCACTTTTGAACTCTATTACACATTATTGTGGAAGACTATCAACAATCCCTAGACGTCAGTACACTTGAATGTGGATAATACCCTCCAGACTGTGCAACACTTAATGTGTGACAGAAAATCCTAATGTGTCCTGCTTCAGGCAATGACAATGAAAATGTAGGCTGTAGTGGAAAGTGCCTGAAGCTTCACAGTGCCATAATATGCTGCCATCAGACAGAAAGGCTTTACTGTGTTTCTACTTGTCAGCATCAGGGTGAAGCTGGTTAAAAACAGTCACTTACCTTGCATGCCATTCATCTCTACTTCAAAACAAGGCAAAGAAACAAAACAACCCTACACTGCATAATGTGTATGGACATATCATATTTTTTTATATTTGTGTGCCAAGCAGGATACATCATCACAGGTATCACAAGAGTAACCCCCCCTACCAAAAATGTGGCTTACCTGTAGCCTATGGCTCCCATTTCTGTTCTCTTCCTGGAGCCTTCTGAAATGCCTGCCATTTTCTATTTGTCCCCCGGTCCTGGCCTGAGTTCCTTTTGTGCCCCTGTACACCCCAGAACAGCTCCAAAGTAATTCCAAGCCCTGCAGGGCTCCCAGGTCCAGACCGCGACCACCTGCACTGCCAATGCACTCGGGTGTGGTGGGGATCGTGTAGGCACTGGTGGCACCTTTGAACTAGTGACCGCTTTCCTCGTGGTCAGTTGTGAGAGTGTTTCCATGGTCCTGGTGTCCCCACCTGATCAGTGGGATCCGGTGACCAGGAGGGCGCTGAGCGCCCACTTTCATAAATATTAAAAGAGATACATGAGTTGTCTAGGATCCAGGCTCATGAATATTAATGAGCCAGAGCCCCAATCCATATTGATATTCACGAGGGTGTTTCTGCCCTCAGGGAAGCTGTGTTATCGGCAATCACCAAAAGGAAAAAAGAAATGTTTTAAAAATAAATAATGTAACTGCTGTATGTGATGGGGGAAAGCATTATAAGAAGAAAGGGTATTCTAACAAATAAATGCTTAATCATGGCTGCACCAGTGAATATTGGGACTCAGAGAGATAGCCTGTCTGCTGCTGCAAGGCATCCTTAAATAATGGCAGTAGCGACAGGCATGGGACTGAAACAAAATTTCTGATCTGTGCAGCAACAGCAAGTACACATCCAGGACTACTGGACTGTGGGGTATTTGGGCAAGTATTTAATTTATTCTGGCTGCACCAGAACTTTGTTTGGGACTGTGGTATTTCTGCCTAAGGGACTGTATGTTTCAGCAGCCATTACAGGGCAGCACAGCCAATCAAAAAGCTAGAATATTAAAGCCAGGACTTGTGGGACATTAGCCAAATCTCATGGGAAACTTCCAGGTGCTCATGGGAAACTGCCGAGACCTAATTTCAGGTACAAAACAGTATAACAACTGTGCATCGAGTGAGGTTCATGCATAATTCATTTTGTTGATTGACAGACCCTCCAGCCAATCATAGGACAGTCACCCAATAGCTTCAGCCAATCAGGAGCCTCAGGAGAGCCCTATTATAGACTGTGTTTTCAGCAATTTTCCAGATTCTAGTGGGAACCCCCGAAGGGGTGGGGGCTCAGGCCTCCAGCCATGCAACTGGGCCTGGTGATCCAGTAAATCCTCTCCATCCAGGAGGAGGGGTTGCCTTATTTAATAGTTAAAAGTTTAAAGTAATTTAGTTCATGCTGTACCTGCTAGCCTGGGGGTTGCCAGAATGTCCCCAGGTGCTAGTCCTCCCTTCCTCATCGGGGAAAGATGTGGACCTGCAACTTGATGACTAAGCCAGCTGTGATAGAGCTGATTGTACCTCAGTTTTGAGAGGACTGAAGAATTCAGGAACATTGATTGTGGAGATTCTACCGTGAGGAGCCTGATTGTGTAATCTTGTATCCCCCGGTGCAAGAATGAAAGAAAACTTGCTTAATTGAGGCTCCATATGCCCAAGTGACTGTGCTATGTGAGATTGTCCTTTGGTTTGCACCCTGCATCTGCTGCACCTAACCATAGCCCAGTGCAGGTTGACCCCTCTTAAACTTTTTTGCTGATTGTGAGTGTCCAATTGGTCTGCACCTTGCATCTGCTGTGCCTAACCTTAGCCTAGTGCAGGTGGACCTGACTGTTCTGAGGGTACCCAAGTGAGCCCAGAACATATTATAGATGTGCTGATATGTAATGTCTGCTATGGAGCCTACAGGACTGGAAGGAGAGCTCTCAGTACCGGGGCTCATCCTGACTTTGCCTGGAAGGTCTGGTGTTGTTAACTAATTTGGTCAGGATGTCCAGTGAAGCTGCAACCAACAGCCAACTGCCACGAGTCATACTGAGACCCAAAAAGTAAACTTTGCCTTCAGTAATCTAGAAATTACTATTTTTCTAAGTAACCTGACCAGGGCAGCCATCCTGGTCCCTGGTTGAAGAAGCCCTACCTTCTTCAATTGTGCCAATTGTGTCTAGGAAATAAATGTGCTGAATGCACTGAAACATAAGAATGTGCTGGATATGCAGGATTGTAGATTAGGACCAAACTGTGTAACTGGCTAATTGCACCTGTCAGTGCTTCAACTGCAACATGAAGGGCAATCTCTGCCGCCCCCCCCAAGAGACTGTAAATAGTTATAATGTTGGGAAATCTAATCATAATTTTCTGCTAATCAAGCCTGCCAACAAACAGCTGCACCGTCCACCAGGCCTGCGCCATGTTCCAGAACTGTAAAGCACTGGGTACCCAGGGTAATTGTGTGGGATTGCAAGTCCTCATACTAAATTTTGGGGAACTGGTACCAGTGAAAGCAAGTGTAATATTTGTGTTCCATCTGATTCTATGCAGCTTAGATAGCCAGGGCTCAGAGTGTCAACGCTGGTACAAAGTGATTGCTTTTTCTGATTTATAGCAGGTATCTACCCAGCTGGAGGGTTTTCACCAGTACCAAACCCAAAACCTCTAAATAAAATGTAAATATTGTAAATAATAATGATAATGACTACTTAACCTCTATTCCTTTGGTTTCCCCACTCCTAATCCCTATGCCCCCCAAATAAATATTGTTGTTGTTTTTGAAAATATTGGTGTCATGAGCATATTATTAGAGAGACTTTAAATGGTAAAGTGTTTGAAAGGTGGGGAAGTCTTAATGGGTCATGTGTTGGGGTAGCTAATGTCAATAGTGGGTGATATGACATCCCAGGAGGTTGTACCAGGTAACAGCTAGCCCACTTTAAAGCTAAACTCCGGGTGGAGGCACTGAACGGTCTGAAGTAGGTTTTGGGAACACAGGCCCCTCAACCTTGTACAAGACCACAAGGCAGGGGTAGTAGCCCTTGGAGTAGTGCCGCCTGGGGGTTTCACAAGTATTACTATACTATTAATGGGAATGAATAACCGATAATGTTTTTAATTATTTTTGGTATTGTTAATTAGTTGGCTAACATCATTTGGAAGCACTCAGCAGAAGTCTAAAATACACCTGTTCTCACCCAAAACATTATTATAAGTGGGTACAAATGACAGCTGGGCAAAATTTAAATTTTGAAAAACAGCCTTTTTCCTTAAACTTTTGGCCCTCCCCCACTTGTCCATATAAGTCTCTTACCCACCTCCCACCCTCTCTAGCCTTTCCTTGACAGTACCTCAAAAGGCATCATCAGAGGTTGCCCCATGTCCCAGAGGCAACGTGTCATACAGGTGACTCAGGTTAAGAAGCGAGTCCTGGTGCCTGTGAGAGGGGGCAGACAAGTCAGGAAGCCCCAGATGGCAGCGATTCTCCAATCAGGGTGGGTTGGTGTTATACTCGCAGCACTAGTGACCCCCTTTGGTAGGCCTCAGGGGTACAACTCTGTCCATAAGAGATGTTGCATGTGGTCATGGGTATAGCGTGGCTCCATGCAGCACCACAGGGAAGAAAAGGTATGGGAGAAAACCAGGGGTAAAGCACCGGACCAAGGTGAATCAGCAAAATAATAATTCATGTTTTCTGAACATCAAGTCATGATTGATCAGGGAGATCACAATATTATATCATTATCTAGCTCATGATATAAATATTAAAAACATAACTTTGAAATCACCTACTGATGACTAGTGATGATTTCTGCAAATGTAAGATCAGCATGATGATTTTTGATTAGACAAAAATGATTAGATGATAATTACTGATACCAGTTTCATTATGTGAGTTTGTAAGTCACTTAAGGAATTATAAAGTTTTATTTGTGTGATGAATATAAAAATATGAATGTGCCAGTTATCAGCAAAAGAAAATTACTTATAAAACGAATTATGCAAAGTCAATTTTAAACCTGTTTAAGAAGAGTAAATGCTACGTTTTGGTATAATATATACATTTGCATAACTAATTTGTATAATTTCAATACACATTTTATTATCCAAAATAATGGCAATTTCTATTTCTTAAAATAATTCTGATCTGACAATATTTGTGTGTAGACTGTAAGGAAAATTTTTGAGTATAGGCCAAGTGCTTATAAAAACTCAACAAAACCATAAAGGGAACCTTTTTCTGAAGTTACTTAGTGAGGCTAGGAAACAGGAAGTAGTTACTACTCCACTCCTGACACACCAGTTATGCCACTAAGTTCCAAATCCCTTTGAAATACATTGAACTACATACCTGTTTCTTCAGTTCATGGTCCAGCTCTGAAGAGTGAAGACATGTCTGCGGTCCAGAGAGCATTACGGCATTGGACCCCCGATGGGTAAGAAAGGGCTTGGTGTTGGGGTACGGGGTGGTTGGTGCTGGTTGAAAGGGTTGGGTGGGGATCAGGAATGGCCAAAAAGACATCGATGGATGGTTTCCTTTTTACTGGTGAAAAAAGACTCAACTAAGGATCCCGACACTGGGGGACTGAGGCACCCCCCAGTGTCACTGTTATGTTGCTGGGGGGAGGTGCTGAGAGGGAGGGTCGGGTGGGGGGAGGAAAAAATATATTTATTTAAACTGTGGTACCCAGGTAAGACACACTGAGCCAGGGCTCATTTCCAGGTGTGGTCACAGTGGAACACAATCACAACACTGGGGGATTTTGGCACCTACAGTGTCATTGTTATGTTTCTGGGGGGAGGTGGTGCTGAGACAGTGGGTCAGGTGGGGGGATATAAATAGTAAAAGAAAACTAGACTCTGCATTCAGTTTTTTTTGCATGGTTCATTCTTTATGGGGTTTTAACATTAGCGGGATGAGGACGTTCAGATGAATATGGGTGGGGTTATACTGCTAGGCACAGGAATGACAGGCAAGTCCTTGTTTTCCAGGTGAGCCCTCAGTTTGATCACTTAACATAAAACATACTGATATATGGGTTGTTGAAATAAACTTCAGCCTGATTTTTTTCAAGTGCTAACGTCAGGATGTAGACAGACAGAATGTGTGTGATAGTGTCAGCCTCTGCACTTCAGCTGCAGCTAATGATGTAAGACCACCTTTTGCGTTATTAGACATCCTCACTGTTAACAGCAATTCTGGGACTGAAACAAAAGCAAACAGATCAGTAAATATTTATGTTGGCGACAGGAGGAAAAGTAGTGCCCTGAGACAGCGGAGTTATTCAGGTACTGCTACCACAGAGGGGACTGTGGTGCAACTCCAAAATGTTGTTTGTTCAGAAGGAATGTGCCGAGTCCCTTTTTTGACAGCAAGAGGTCTGCAGGGCTCCGCCCACTGCAGCGCTAAAAATGAACAGCTGTACAGAAACTTTTTTATGCATTTTTGCCATTGTCATAAGTTTTAAAGAGATTTTTAATTTACCAACTATACTAGGGATGGGCAGACCTGAAAAGATCTCGACCCTTATTATCAGGACAGGATCCATGTCAGAGTCCTGATAAGTTCCGATTGGATCTAATTTAAATCAGAGCCATAAGCAAATAAATTATACTTCCTTTAAACAATCACAAATGTACTAAAAATGGAAAATAAAGTATTTTCTCTTACCTGAGTGTGTCAGCCTATTTTCTGATTATTCTAGCCACCCATTTGCTGGTTATAGATTATCCACTAGTGTTCCTTTTCCATACATTCTGTGTGGTCCGGGGCATGATATCATTCCCCCATTCTGCCCCAATAATTATGCCTATCCTGCATGTACACCATCTGATTACAACCTCCTCCCTAATATGCAGCACACTCCTGATTCCCCTATATGCTGACATACACACCACTGCAGTATGTACACCCCTGCCCCCTCCATCTGTCATCAACCTCCCTGCCCCAGTATGTAACCCCTGCCACAGTACTAAACTTCCTCCACCACCCCACCATCTGGTGATACCCATACTGTCCCAGTATAAATATTACTGCCCCCTCCTCTAATATGTGGAACCCACCCTGTTCCAGAATGAATACCTCAACCCTCTCGTCCGATCCGCTGAAGCCCATCTGGTCCCACATTGAGCAGCCTGTTCCCTCCACTCATCTGCTGATACCCACCTACCCTGTTCCAGTCTAAATTAACCACCCCTACCATTGGCTGATTCCAAGCCACCCTGTCCAAGAATAAAATAAATACCCTCTCCAATCTGCTGATTCCCAGGTACCCACCCTGTTCCAGAATAAAATAAGTACCTCCTCCCATCTGCTATATCTCAGGCACCAACCCTGTCCCAGAAAAAAATGAATATCCCATCCCATATGCTGATTCCCAGGAACTCACCCTGTGCCAGCATAAAATAAATACCCCCTCTCATCTGCTTATTCCAAGGTACCCACCCTGTCCTAAAAAAAGAATACCTCTTCTCAACTGTGGGTTCCCACCCAGTACAAGAAATACATGAATACCCCTCCCATCTGCTGATTCCCACTCACCCAGTCCAAGAAATAAATGAATACTCCTCCATCTGCCGATCTGCACTCTGCCGCATACACCTGAGATTGGATGCATGGCACTGCTGCGGCCTCTAACACTGTGCTACACAGGTCAGTACAGAACTTTAAAAAGCTGCCTCTCTCTTGTTCTGTGCATTACTTGTTACTGACATGCGGGCCAACTGCTCCTGCACTCCCTCTCTCTCGCACTAACAAGCATGAGCAGTGCGCACTTGAATCACTCAATTAGAGAGCGAGCATCAGGCAGGAAGAAAAAAAATAACAAAATAAAACATTTTCGTTTTGACCTTGTGGGATCTAGCAGGGGGTTTGCAGAGGGAGTTTCCTGGTTGACCACCAGTCAGAGTTTAGATCTATCTGAGTTTGACAGACATTGAAAGATCCAGGGGGGGTTCTGATTCTCCTTGGATGGGTCCACCCATCCCTAAACTATACTTTGCTGGTTTAGAAAAAAAAATAGTCCCTTTTTGTTACTTTTTCTCATATAGTAATTTGGAGCCAGTGCATTAGAGATGTTCTGTTTGATTGGTTTACATTCATTTTTTTTTTCAATTCAAACTTTATTAACTCATTTTTCCACAAGATTGGAGGCAGCGTATATAACATGTACACTAGTTCACAGTACCATACTCAAACTGCCCCCCCCATACAGCAGTATTATGCCACATTATAACATGAGCTCCTATGACAGTAAACATATTTGTGCAGGAAAAATTAGTACATAACAAAACTTAAATCCGAATACACATAATTAGGGTGTGAAGGGGATCCCAGAAACGTTTATACACTGGTAAGCTATTGTGAAGACTAGCTATGGCCTTCTCAGTGTGAAGGTTGGCGAGGATTTTGTTCACCCACTCCTGAAGTGTCGGACTAGCCTTGTCTTTTCAATGTATTAATATAAGTTTTTTGACGGATAATGAAATCATGGAAATATAAAATCTCATAACCTTGACCTTAATGGAGGACAGGTCCCCCAGGAGACAAATATCTGGTGTGAAACAATCCTGCAGACCCAACAGGGGATCCAAATTAGTTTTGATTGAATCCCACAGGGGGGTTATTTTGGGACATGACCAGAAAATGTGAAAGAGAGTTCCTTCACCCTGGAAACATCTGATGTATACAGCTGAGTCAAGGAGACCCCATTTCGCTAGCTTAACTGGGGTATAATACATGTTGTGTAAAATGTGGTATTGCATAAGGCGCTATCTGTCTTGGGACACATATTTATGACAGGACTTCCATAAGTCCTGCCAGTTAAGAGTATGTTGGGGGAAAAAAGATCCCCAGAACCTAGTCGGCCCGAAAGAACCCCCGTACCGTCAATGAAACAAGACATAATATAATTTGGAAATGATACCCGGCAACCCTGACAGGGAGGAAATCTCTGGGATCGGTGCCTTAACCGGCTGACAGGGGGGTGTACTGCCCAGCACCGTTATAAGCAAATGCTTTAATTGGAGCACCTTAAACTGTAAAGAAGCTGGGATACTAAATTTCTGTGTAAATTTAGCTACTGAAAGCCACATTCCATCGTAATCCAAAAACGTGGATACTATCCCGTCGCCCAGCTGGGGCAACCATGTACGAGGAATCAATTGTTTGTTTATAGTGAAGGCCGGCGAGTTCCAAATAGACTGGGACAAATCCAAATAGGGAGTATAACGCAGGAAAGAGCAGAGCTGCACATACACTTTTAAAGAGGTCATAAGGGTGGGACATTTCCCAGCACCATGTAGAAGAGATACTTTAACGTGAAAAAATGTTAGGGGATCCATATTCATAGACCGGATTACATCTAATTCTATTTTGAGCCAAGTCAGTCTCAGGCTCTCGGGACCCGGACACACCCACTTCAGACATTTTGCCAGATGACTGGCCCAGTAATAGATTGCCAAGTGGGGAATCCGTAGTCTTCCATCGAGTTTGGTGGCAGCCAGCTTACAATATGCCAAATGGGAGTGTTTCTTTGGCCAAATGAAATTGGTAAAAATTCCATGCATCCTTTGAAACCAGGATACAGGAATAAATGAATTAAGAAGAGAAAGGGGATAAAAAATACGTGGGAAGACATTCATCTTGATTATGTTGATTCGGCCCCATAATGAAATCGGAAGTTTAGACTATCTATCAAGATCCTGAACAATTAACTGGGAAAGAGGTTCCAGGTTTACCTTGAACCAGGCAGAGGAGTTACGCGTCAATTTGATACCCAAATATTTTATCATCCGAGGAGCCCAACACAAACCAAAGGAGGTAATATCGGTCTTAAAGACCTTATGGTTCAGGGGAAAAAGGAGGATTTATTGGCATTTAATTTATAATTCGAAAGGGAACTAAATCTAGCTATTTCCCCCAGCAAAGCCGGAATAGACAACGCCGGGTAGGATAAATAAAGGAGAAGATCATCCGCATAGGCTGTGATCTTAATCTCATTGCACCCCACCCAAATGCCCTGTATCCCCGCGTTGCTGAGGATATTTTGAATAAGAGGTTCCAAATAAAGATTAAATAAAAGGGGGGAAGGGGGCATCCCTGTCTGGTACCTGAGTGTAAAAAAAAGCATTTGGAAAATGCCCTGTTTCCTGAAATCTTAGCTGATGGAGCTCTGTACAGTGCACGAATCCAGTCTATGAACATGGTAGGGAAATGGAAGGCCTTGAGAACCTGAAATAAGAAATTCCAGTTCACATGGTCAAATGCCTTCTCTGCGTCCAGGGAGACCAGCCCGGCAGGAAAGGTGGCATCCCTGGACTCAGAGAAAGGCGTGTGAAAGATCGCAAATGGTCTGAAGATGGCCTTCATGAACCCGACCTGGGACATGCCTATCAGGTCCGGGAGAACCAATGTTAATCTATCGGCCAGTATCTTGAGAGAATTTTGATGTCTTGATTTAAAAGGGATATGGGCCTATAACTTTGTACTAGCTCTGGATCCTTATCCAACTTGGGGAGAAGAATGATCAGGGCTTCGAACAAATAGGCATCTACCACAACCCCGGAGAGAATGTTTTGGAATAACCGGTGGAGCACAGGCAGTAATACTTCTCGGAAAACTTTATAAAAAAGTGAGGAGAATCCATCCAGCCCCGGGACCCTGTCCGAAGGCAAGGCCCCGATAACCTCCGAAATCTCCTCCAGGAATACTGGTGAGACTAAGAAGCTCCTGTGCTGTTCTGATAGGGTGGGCAGCTGGGAGTCCCTTAAGTACGCCTCCAGGGTCTCCAAGGGAGGTGGACAATCCATGTCCCTGTATAATTGCTCATAGTACAGTGCAAACTCTTGTACTATCTCAGAAGGGGTTACTCTCAGAGACCCGTCCACCTGTGCCTGAATTGGGGGAATCAATCTTGCAGATTCCTGTTGTTTTAACCGTAATGCTAATAAACACCCCACCTTCTCTCCCTGATTTGTGTAACTAGCTCTAGTTCGGATAATAGCTAACTCTGCCTTTTCCCTCAGCAAGTCTAAATATCTATCTCTGGCCACCAGAAGTCTCCTTCTGTCCTCACGTGAAGTGTTAAGAGAAGATTTAGCTTCTCGAGATCGTATTTGGGATAGTAAGGATAATAATTCTTCCTCTTGTACCCTTTTCCTTTTCATTGCTAAACTGATAAGAATTCCTTGCATATAGGCCTTAAAGGCACCCCATAAAATATCAGGTTTTGCACTATCAATCGGGTTAGTTGAAAAGAAAAGCTCAATCTGTTCTCTTATAAGCTTGCAATACCTGGTATCCTTCAATAACTGTTCATTAAGTTTCCAACGAGTCTCTCTTCTAGGCGTGTTAAAGAAAGTTAAATTACAAATTACAAGGGAGTGGTCAGAAATAGGGCCAGGCTGAATTGAGGTGGACATGACCCCGGGCAATAGCCCCTGTGAAATTAATAAATAGTCTATGCGGGACTGCAAACCATGAACCAGTGAGCTGAATGTATACTCCTTGGAGCTAGGATGCAGCACATGCCAAACATCACATAACCCGCACTGATCCACCAAGTCCCTGAATGCCCTTTGCCCGGGGGACAGCCCCCTCAATCCACCACCTGACCTATCCATGTTGGAATCTAAGGCCAAATTAAAGTCCCCACCCATAATGATCGTGGTGGGAAGCATTGGGAGGATAATAGTAATCAGTCTCGTAAAAAAGCCAGGATCATCTGTATTAGGCCGTAGATACTGCAAAGTAAAGTGGTACCGACCAGAGAGGCCCTGAACCAAAGAAACTACCCCGGATCCTTAATGACATGTGAAGAGATAAAGGGAATGCCTCTATTAATAATTAGCATAACACCACAGTTATTAGTGGATCCCGAGGCATTGAAAACCTGACCTGCCTGCTGCCTCCTTAGTAATAAAGCTTCTGACTCCAATAAATGAGATTCCTGTAGAAACGTAACCTGGGAACGCAATAGGCTTAAGTGCTTGAGCACCTGATATCGTTTAGCTTTTTTCCTAATCCCCTTCACATTCCAAGTTGCAAAGACCACGTTGTTAGCCATCTAAATCAGTAAAAATTAGCATAGGACAACCCATATTGTACAATAACAGCAAGAAATCACAATCCAGATTACCATAAATACTGCAGCACCCCACACCCATCCCTCCGCCCCCGATACAAACCATTTCTTCCCCCACCAACCACCATAAAACTCCCCCCTACATTTGACATCGTTTAATCAATCCTTCAGACCAAACCTTAGAACCCCCGCCCAACCACCCCACTGTCATAAACAATGTTCAGCAAAGTACCGTTTCCTTCCTCACCCCAGCCCCCGAGAATGCCCTTCAGCTCCAGACAAATGTAACCCCCCTTTAACAAGAGCTGGCTAACATTAAGACAAGAACAAAAGGATTCTGCTACCTAACCAACTCCAGGTAGCTTAAGAGAGGTGCTCGGATTATGACATGAAAGCGCAACTAGTATGCTACTATAACTAGCAAGATTAGACATCCAGTAACCCCAGATTAATGATTCAAAAAATAGGACTCATTTACCTGGGGATCATGCCAGCCCCTCGGCCAAGTAATCCATTAAAGGGTACATTAAATAACCCAGATTTTGAACCCAAAGCCAATCAGAAAGAAGCAGGCCCTGAATTATCTGCAAACTCTAATCTGTAATGCTTATGCACAGGGCTCCCTCTTGTGGCTTCGGAGCAAATGTACATCGCTGTACAAATACACTAAAAAGCCCAGCACATCCCTTAAATTAAACTACCCCCAAATTTCAGTAATAAACCAAAAAGATGTCACACAATCAGCTCTCTTTTGCTAAACACTGGTATTCCCAACTATACAACACAGAGAACACCTTCCCCAAGTGAACAAACGAATCATTCAGAGCGAATCTTAAATATAGCATCAGTCCAATGCTAAGATTCAGTGCAAATGTGTCCCAAATCGAATTGACACGGCGAGATGGTGACTTTGCCACTTCCCAAATTGGGTTCCCCCGACCACATCCAGTGACCACAGACTATACGATCATTCAAAATAAACAGCAGGCTCAGACTAAGGATTCAAGGCACCCCCTCATGCTTAGTGCAGAGCTCCTCAAAGATCCCAAAACAGGTCAGGCAGGGCAAGTTTGAGACCAGCTAGGGCTGAATCTGGGTCTTCATAAGCTGACCAGGATCCATTTACTAAAACTTGCAGCCTGACTTGATACCCCATCCTGAACTTGAGCCCAGCAGCGATGATCCTGGCCACAATGGGGTGAAAAGCTGTGCGCTTCAGCCGGACAGATCCTGGTAGATGCTGAGCTATTCTGAGCTTGGAATTCTCCCAACAGACTTCTTGCAGGTCTCTCACTTTAGACAGGAGATGTTGCCTCTTTAAATAATTTAAAAAGCGGCATATGAAAGGGCGAGGAGCCGCCCCTAATGGAGGTTTCGGCCGTAGGGACCTGTGCGCCCTCTCGATGGTATATGTAGAGCCAAAGGGAGAGGGGCCAGCTATCCATTCCACCAATTTCTGCATGAAAGCAATGGCATTCTGACCCTCTTCACCCTCTGGTAGCCCCAAAATAACCACATTGTTCCTCCTACTATGGCCCTCGAGATCCTCTAACTTTGCCTCAACACGGGAAAGCTTCTGCTGCATAGCCACTAGCCCAGGATCAACCTTTTCTAGGCGTTTCTCGAGAGACATGATGCGAGCAGTGTTATCTGAGGTTGTGACAGAGATCTCATCCAGTTTTTTAGAGAGGGCTTTAAACTCCGTCGCCATCTCTTTTACTTCCTCGCGGAAGGGTTTGAACTCTTCTAAGAACCTGCTCAAGGTTAAAGGCTCCTGGTCTGGGGACTGGGTGGGGTGATCAGGCATTTCTGGCCCACTCGAGG
Source organism: Neoceratodus forsteri (assembly GCA_016271365.2). Lineage (NCBI taxonomy): Eukaryota > Metazoa > Chordata > Ceratodontiformes > Ceratodontidae > Neoceratodus > Neoceratodus forsteri. The sequence continues at coordinate 1,776,699,865 of CM057456.1, read as the reverse complement.
CCCGAGATATCTTCGGGACCTTCTCAGGATTAACAGGTGGAGTGTGTTTGTGCGACGGTTTTCTCATATACGCCTCCATCAGTATTCACACTCGTTTAGCTGAAGCTCGAGATGGTCAGAAGACAGAATTAAATGAAAGCGAAGGGTTTTAGATAGTTTTACAGTCTGAAATAACCAAATATAAAATTGGGAGGCTGAAGCTATGCTGAGGAGCTTCTACTCAGCACCCTGCATCACGTGATCTCCCCCGGTTTACATTCATTTTAAAACACAGGAGTGTCAAATAAGAACAGTAGATAAAGTAAAGATAATAGACAGCTGCAAGCTTTATTTGTCTGAAACATACTCACCACCTTGATGGCCCAGAGGCAGTGTGTGGTACTGTCATGCAGGTTAACTGGGTTAAGGAGGGAGCTCAGGTGGTCATATTTTCCTTTCAGTATCAAGAAGATTATGGTGGTGTGATGGGGCTACTTAACAATTGCAGGAGAGACTTGGACAATTTCTGGGATGAGGAGATAGCATTATGATTAACATTGGGGATATTAACAAAATGTATTGTTGTTTTACTGCTGTTTTTATGTGGCAGTCCTGTGATTAAAAAAAAAACAGAATTTGAAGATAATCTTTGCTTGATTGTAGATAGAACAGTATGTACACACTGCCTACTACAGCAGCTAACTTACATGAAATTTAAATGTCTGCCTGACAGTTCTCTTCAGAATGCTTGGAGTTTTAGACATACAGTATACTGTTTTTCCCACTCTTGAGTATAGATCTGCTGTGCCTTCTTGAGATGAGGTTTCAGCATTAGGTTTTCCAGCAGTTAATCTAGGGAATTAAATTGTCAGTGAGCAAATCAGATTGTGACTTTCTGCTTGCACATTTTATAATAAAAATATATATTTTGAAACAGTTAGTCAGTGTAGTATGCCTCTGTTTGTTGCCATCTTGTGGGCCTACATGCTGTCTCTCACATCCCAGTATATACTGCTCTGACCCAGTTGCCCAAAGAGCTAGTTGCAGTTTAAGCTCTTGTGTATTTTTCTTTATTAAACAAGCATTTGTCAATGCCGAATGTTATCTTGCTGACATTGGCATCAGTAGCACAGGAGTTGAAAAGATGCATAATAGGAATGGCAGTGAAGTATGAAAGTGATGTCAAATCCCACATCACCCTACAGAGACTGACGGGCACTGAGATGTGCCTTTGGGCATCAGCCATAATGTTTATGGCAGTTCAGCTCACCCCACCCTGCAGTGCGACAAATATCGTGTTGTGCCTTGTGGTCCTCGGGTCTTATGCTCACCCCATTCGGCCATAATGCTCATGGCATTTTACCTTACCCTATCCTGCAGACACCGACAAGTGCCGAGGTGTGTCTTGGGGTGTTTGGCTTTACAGTCACCCCATTTCATAGGGACATACGCTGAAAGTGGGCAGCATAGAGAATGGGGTGAACTGTGGGGCCAAGAGTCCAAGGCACACCTCGATGCCTGTCAGTGGCTTGAGGGTGGGGGGTGGGTGGCATGGCATGAGCATTGACAGCCAGCAATGCAAAGACACACCTCTGACGCCTGTCAGTCTGCACAGGGTGGGACGTTATGGTTAGAAACCCTAATGCCCCGGCCGTTTGTTGGTATTTGCACTACAGATTTGCAACATGGCATTTTTGTGACCTCCACTTCATGAAAGCATTTGGGACCTCTGCTCATGAATAGTGGCACTGTGATTTTGTTAATCTGTCCCAAACGTTGATTTCTCACAGCGACTGCGCCATTCTGTGCCAGATGTGGGAAAACACCATTCAGGCAGGATGTGAAAAATGACAGCTGTACCATTCCTAGGTAGGTGTGAAGAGATGGCAGTGTTTAAAATCTTGAGTGAAAATATTAAAAATGCTTGAATTTACGAGCATACTAAAAACTGCTCAATGCACACTCATAACACAGTCATTTAGTGGAATTATTTTACCAAATTCTCAACATAGGCATTTTGGGACATCTTTTCATGAACACTGTCATTATGATTTTCTTCATCTGTCCTGATCGTTGGTTTCCCACAGCGACCGCGCCATAGTGCGCCACTTGTATGAAAACACATTTCGGGCAGGATCTGAAAAATGACAGCTGTGCTGTTCATAAGGACATGTACAAAATTGACAATGTGGAAAATGTTGAGTGAAAATATTACAAATTGTCGATGTTACGAGTGCGTGTGGAAACTGCGCAATGCCAGCTTGTAACATAGTCATTTTATGGATTTTTGTCACCAAATTTTCAACATAGGCATTTTAGGACCTCTGCTCATGAAGAGTGCCTCTGTGATTTTCATAATCTGTTCCAAACACTGATTTACCACAGCGACTGGGTTATTCTGCACCGGTACTGCCAAAACACATTTTGGCCAGGATGTGAAAAATGTCAGCTGCACTGTTCATAAGGAGGTGTGAAAAAATGCCAATGTTGAAAATCTGCAGTAAAAATATTACAAATTGGCAAAGTTATGATTGTGCGTAGAAACTGCTCAACGCAAGCTCGTAACACAGTCATTTTTTGGAATTTTTTTCACCAAATTTGCAACATAAGCTTTTTGGGAGGCCACCTCATGAACAGCGACACTGTTATTTTATTACTCGGTCCCAAAAGGTGATTTCGCGCAGTGACTGGAAAATCACCTTTTGGGATGGAATAATGCATGACAGTGACTGAATTCATGAGGAGGGGTCCCAAAAACTCCATGTTGAAAATTTGGTGCCAAAATTCCCCAAAATGCCTATGATATGCACTAAAATTGAAAAAAAAAAACTATTTATGCCATTATACAGCTTACTGGCATTTCTTCACTCCGTGGTCGGCTTTGAAGAGTGCAGATGTGTTCCCGGTCCACCAAAGATCATCACACTGGGCTCCGGAGGTAAGTATGGGGTGGGGGGTGTGGGGAGGCAAGGTGCACAGAGGGTGTTGCAGGTTGGGGAGGGGCAACGGACTCAACGAGGGACCGTTTTCTGGTTTACAGGTTAAAAAAAAAAATTGCAGGATGTTTTTTTTCTTTACAGGGACACATTTGGCATGCTGGGGTGGGCTCCCAGCATGCCATCTGATTGTTTTTGGGGGCTGTAGCCATTGGGGGATTGGGCACCCCCACCAGTCATACAGAGTTGGGGGGGTCGCATGAGCTGAGGGGAATTGGGCACCCTCTCGGCACACAAGAAATGGGGGGTACATTATGCTTAAGGGGATTGGGCATCCCCATTGGCAAGTTAATTTAGGAGGGGTATTGGCGACAGGGGGATTGGCACCCCTGTCGGCTATCAGAGGGACTGTGGATGATGGTGGCTATCCCTTGGCTTCGGTGGGAACTATGAGAAGCTGACGGGAAGCTGCCACCATGTTGCTTGAGGGGACACCAGATGAGGCAAACAGTAATTTGCTGCTGCAATCAGGGACTACCCAGTGGTGCTCCCTGATTGCAGCAGCTAATTTCTTTCAAGGTGGTGGCATGTTTTCTGAACTGCTGTCATAGACAGCATGCTATGTTATTGGTGCCACAGAGCCCAGCCACAAAAATCAGTGGTGCCATTGGCTGCAGCAGGACCACACCTCTGAAACCCGCTTCTCCACTGAAGCAACCACAATATGTTGTCTGTGCTGCACATGCAAGACAACATAAAAATGATTTTGGAACAGTTGGCGAGTGTAAAATGTCTCATTTGTTGCCAGCTAGTGTTCCTGTCTGCTTTCACTCATGTCCAGTTATTGTACCTAGTGCTTTGACCCATTTTCTTGAAGAACTAGTGGCAGTTTAAGCATGTGCATATTTTTCCTGAAAAATATGTTTTGGAGCAGTCAGTTGGTATAGTATGCATCCACTTGTTGCTGCTTAGTGTACCTGCCTGCTGTCATTCATGTACTGATTTCATCCAGTTGCCCTAACAGCTGGTTGTAGTCTAAGTGATTGTCAATTTTTCCTTTACTTTCCTTAAAAAAAAAAAAAAAGAATTTGGAGCAGTCGGTCAATGTAGTGTGCCTACACTTGCTGACACCTCGATGCCTGTCTGATGTCACTCACATCCAGGCAGATACTGCTTTGATGCAGTTGTATGAAGGGCTAGTTGCAGATTAAGCACTTGTGTATTTTTCCTTGGAAAAAAAATGGGAGCAGTCAGTCAGTTTACTATGCCTCCACTTGCCACAGTTGTGTGCCCTTAACACTAATAAGAGAACTCATACTCTAGAAGCAAAGGTAAGGTGATTGCCTGCCCTGCTCTTCAACTGAGCCAGTACCCATTGCCCAAAACAAAACAAAAAAAAAACTGAACTGAACCAGGAAAGACAATGTCAAGTCCATTTAAATGGATGAAATCTTGCATATCTGGTTGGGTTATAAAGCTCAAAAGATTCAGCTCCATGAAGAATTCAGGATGGCAAATGAGATCAAGTGCCACTGCCACATCTTCATCATCATCATCCCCATCCTAATCCTTATCCTCATCATCTTCATTAAACTGAGAAGTAAACAGTCCTACACCTATTCTAACACAGAGCCAAGCTGCAGTTTGAGTTCATTGCAGCTTTCAGCTCATGCTCAAGTGCCATCTTCTTTAGTTCTTCCACAGTCAGATATGTCACTAGTAGAGCTAGGACCACCATCTGATTCTGAAGTCCATCCTTTCGATGATATGAGAACAGTCATCTGAAAATGATATTGGCTCACATGTGTTGGACATGGACTACAGTATATACATGTTGAGATTGCCTTTAATGATGATTATGATGATAATGATGCATTTGATGACGATAATGACAACAATGTAGTATTCAGAGTGTTACATAAAAAGACTGCATTGACAATCATACTCAGTTGTGACAAGAGCAAAACCCCTTCCTCTGCGTGTTTTTCTAGTGCCACAGTGATAGCAGCAATACTATTCCTTCCACAAGCTCCCTTTTAATGTCTCCCTCTAGAGGCCCATGTCTGTTACTACCAGCCCCAGTTTTGTACTTGTATGTATTGTACCTCTATTAAGACTTGGAGCACAGTCACATTCCTTGCCTGTCTTTAAAACTGGAAAAGGTACCAGCCTGGTGTGGAATTATATTTTGATATGTTCCACTGATGAACAGAAAGCATTATAGTGCACTGTAAAACAACCGTTAGTAGGAGGAACAAAATCAGAGGCGTGGTAACTTGGTAAGGCGACACCTAATGTGACAGCATTCTCATACAGTTGCTCATCTTATATATCTCACTAAGCCACAAAAGGGCAATTCAGATAATGATAATTATGAGTCAGAGCTGAATCATGACAGTGGTAGCAGTCAGTTGCCCTTGGGCAATCGTATTGGTAGAGAGAAATCAGTTACACAAGCTCCACCTTCATCACATAGAAGAAATAGGTCAGCATCTGTGGACTCAGTAGTATCAGCTGACACAGTACTCCTAGCATCAAAATACATACCATGGAAAACCAGCAGCGCAAGTTCCTTAGCCAGCCCTTTCCTAAATGCCAAACAACTAACTAGTATATCTCAGTCTTGACCACACCAACAAATCTGAATCCAGATGTCTAACTGTTTCTAAAATTACATGGCTTATTGGTGAGATGATAGTGACAGATCTGTAGCTCTTTTCTGTTGTGGAAAATATTGGATTCCAAAGACTGCTTGCATTTTTACAGTCGTGGTATGAAATACCATCTGGGTTTACATTTACCCACAAAGTAGTTCCAAATACTTACTAAGCAGTCAAAACCTGCATTGTGCATGCATTAAGGAGGCAGAGGATGAGTTTGTACACTTCACAGTAAATATCTGGTCAAGCATATTGGCTCATTAGCGTGTTTCTCTGACTTCACACTGAGTTTCTTTCTCAGTCACTAAAGCAGTGTAATCTGATACCAAAAGAGCAATACATGGGAATAGCCTTACTTAATACCAGTGTTCTGGATGATTTACACAGTGCAGTCAACATACTGTATGTAATACCCTAGAAAAACTGTGGGAGGAATGGGTACTCAGAAGTGGATTAAGAGTAGGAATGACAGTGACAGATAAGGTAGTTAACCTGATAAAGGCTTTCACTGACAGTTAATGGGGACAGTAAATGTCAACTGCTTTGCACATACATTACATTTAGTTGCCCGCCAAGCTTTACTCAAAACCCATGTATAAGCAATCTTATTGCAACAGCACATTGAATAACAAGCCACCGCCACAGAACTAGAAAAGCATCTGCCACACTTTGGACATTCCAACAGCTGGCAAAATTGTATCAACACTCCTTGATACTGGACATCACTACTAGATATATTATGTGATAGAAAGATTGGTAGAACAAATAAAGACTACACATGCCATGACTATGTCACATAACATTGGCATAACTAGTTATCACTGGACAATCATAAACCAACTTCATCAAATCCTCGCCCAGTTTCCCAGTGCCACCTGAAAACTCAGCAGCAGCAGTTCCTCTATTAGTGAAATCATGTCATGGTGTATATTCTCCTCACCATTACCAATGAAACACTTTATAGTGATGAATACTCATCTGATTTAATGCAACTGGCACAGACCTTGATTGAAGGCTCCACAGAAGGTCTGACAGAATATTGAAAGAAAAAATATGTCATGGCTACAACATGAGATCCTCATTTTAAGGATGACTTCTTTATGCAGGATCCTACTGCTTTACATGACTTTTAACAGCACATTATTGGAGAGGTGCATGTGGTGCAAACATTTTTGAAAGCTCAGGTTCTTCAGGTACCTCAGAGATGCTGTCCTCAGACACAGGGTTCAAGGGCCAGGTCACATACTGAAACATCTAGGGGAATACCTATCTCTAGTACAGCTCCAGAGAATTAGCATCAAATGCACCATGTCAAAAATATCTGAACTTGTTTGTCAGATAGAAAAATCAAGGCCATATTTAGAAATCTTGTCACAAGAGATCACTACTGCTGAAAGAATAATCACTGCTTACCTAAATGAACCCAGAGATCCAAACCCTGAGACAGGTACTTTGTTGTACTAGTAATTCATGAGATCCATTTGGCAACCACTTCTTTAAGTAGCTACCTATTATCTTGGTTTTCCACCCACCATTGTACCTTCAAAAAGGATATTCAACACCTCTGCTTTTATAGTATCTCCACCCAGAGCTGCACTTCTCCCTGAACATGCTGAACAAATGTCATTTTTTAAAGTCAGTTTGCCCACACTGAATTATATACAGCAGAATGAAAGAATCTGCTATTGAAAGGATAGATAATTAAAGAACTCCATACTTCCCTACTATCTTTTGGTTGAGGAAGTATAGGAGAAAACACTTCATGCTCACTTTCTGACTTTAATAAGCTTGAAAGTCTTACTACTGCTGTTGCACTCTTCAGTATTTGGCACTACACTGTCCATCACTGTCCTTAAAAATCAGTGGCAAATATGGAAATTAAAAAGTTAGATTTGAGTCTTGTTTTGGATTTGTTTAATAAATAATGATTGTGGGGTCTGGCCTGCTGGTGCAGCAGTAGTGCTACCACTTGCAATGCCATCGATCCAGGTTCAGAAACATGCCCAAGGAGATGGAAGACCAGTGGGGGGGAGAAGGCTCGAACGACCAAGGATTGCTTACCTTCTCCAGGGAGGGAGGGGGTTGAAGCTCGGTGCTTGACTGGCCTCTGGTGGAAGCCAGAGGTGTAGCAAGAGTCAGAGTCAGTTTGAAGGGTTGGGGTATAACAGACCTCGGTGGTTGTGCCTTGATGTCTGAGTGCACGTCATGTCCCCAAAGAACAAGGGAAAAACGGCTTCTGGAGCACCGGGAATACGGAGCGCCAAGTGCAGATCCCACAACTCCCGCCTGCCTGTCTTGCTGGGTGCCCGATGAGAACAAGAAGGACTTAAGGGGGTACGCACCCCACCTTTTACCTACCTGGGGGTATAGCCACGGCTCCATGGGGGTTCACCCACAGGTCTCGGGTAGGTGGAAAGAGGGCAGACACCATAGGTGACTCCCAATGGTGCAGGGCTCTGGAAGCAGGGAGGAGGATAAAATGCAAGTAAAAAAAAATAAAATAAAATAATAATGATTGTGGGAACTTTTGGGTCCAGACAGCACTAAAGAGTAGTTGACACCTTTGGCAAAACTTTGGGAAACGTAATAGTTAATCACAATTCAGCATCTGTTTCACATATCGTCTATAGATTCCTCCTTTGTATTATTAATTACTGAGGAAATGCCAACAAAAAAAAGATCTTCATCTCATAGAGTTCATCTGCCTCTATAGCTTATTCCTTACTTGAAATTATATTGCTCTGTTGTGACATCACAGACCATTGGCATAGGAATAACTGTGATGTCACAAACAGTGTTATGACATCAGGTTAAATAAGCGATGGAACTGATGAACCCTCAATGAACAACTATCCTGTTTTCATGCATAAGACTTCGGTAATAGACAATGGGGATAAGATATACAGAGCTAATTAGAAATATACAGTAAGCTGCTTTGTGTCCAATGTTTTTCCAAGATCTCCTAGAGGTGTCGGCAGCTCTTTAACAGCCTGTCTCATAAACAGTGGTAAAGGGTCAACCGACTGGACAGGTCAGTGGTATCACATGAATGGCATCACTAGGGTGGTATCAAATGGTTTTGTTCAAGAAAACATGTAATAGTGGAACTGCACTTACTTGACTTCAGGTTGATACAGGGGTCAACCAGTAATTCTACGTCTTTTCTGCACTTCAGGCAGCAGTACTGTATTTGTTAATCATCATGTTGTTTTTTTTTAAATAGTACTGCATTTCTGGTGAAAAAAGGCATTACACCAATTTTTCATTTCATTTGTTGTCATTCTTCAACTGAGATATATATTTTGAAGTTTTTTTTAAGTTTTTGCACCCTTGCAATGCCCACCATGAAAAAATTAAATATGTTGGTGAAGTGTGGTGATATTTACTATAAGAAACGTGTTCTAACACCATCATAATGCATTCACGGAATAAATCCAGTGTTTACAGTTAAAAGGGACCCACAGCAGAATAGCTCTCCTCCTCCCAGCTGACCACCATCCCTGCTACGAACCCCCCCCTCAGCTTCTATACCAATTTTCTCCCCTAAGCGGACCACCATCACTGCTACTGGACCACCCTCCCAGCTTCAGTACCAACTTCCTCCCCCAGCCCACCACTCTTGCTACAACTAGACAACCCTTCCAGCCCATAAACCAGCCTCCTCTTCCCAGTTGACCACCCTCTCGTCCTCTGGACCACCTCCAGCCCTCAGACCAGCTACCCCTTCCCAGATGACCACCCTCCCTTCCACTGGACCACTTTCCAGCCCCCAGAGTAGCCTCCCCTACCCAGATGACCACCCTTTCTGCAGCTGGACCACCCTTCTTGCCCCTGGACCAGTCTCCTATCCCTGACAATCACCCTTCCTACCGCTGCCTATACATTACCATGCATTTCAGTTTTAATATCAAGGAGCCCAATAAAACAACCAGCAACATTAATGAATTTTAGAGAGCTTTGATTTGCTTCAAATCACTGTACTGCTCTTACTGCATGCTTCCTGAATATTAGAAATACCCTCAAACAGTGCATCCACTCATGATACCACAGTCTCCTCTATTCCCACTGCATAATGAGTGGCTAGATTGTGTTGGGGGTGTTGCTGCATCCAGGAAAGATGCAATGGAAGTTGGTCAAGAAATGTAAATAAACATGTTTTGGTGTGGTAACACCAGTATGATGGGCACTCAGTTTTTAAATTTTTAAAAACAAAAAGGGATCTGAATCAAACTACCAGCTACATCAACAGTCTTTATACAATGTGAACAACCATAACATGTTTTTATGTTGGCTCACATCTTGCGGTACTAGCAGATTTGGAGGTGCGGTCACTGTTGGGCAAATGCAGGTTACGTGTCAGTAGGTGCGTCCCTCATTCCCCAATCAGCCAGCAGCTGGCGCTGACATCATGAATCCCTAATGTGGCCACCAGATTTAAGAAAAGGTCCACTGCATTGAGAGCGAAGCTCTCATGCAGCATGACCACAACACGCCTCCCGACGAGCACAGACCATGGTGGCAGTGACTGCCGCCACCTCCTGTCACAATGCCGATGGGGGAGCCCACTCCCCATCGGCATAATGACCCCCCTCCCATTTAAAATGTATACCAAGGGGGGTGCCCAAATCCCCTCAGTATCATGTGCCCCCCAACAGTTTTTCTTTGCTGACAGGGGGCCCAATCCCTGTCGGCATTTGTTCCCCATCCCGTTTATTTTGCTGATGGGGGAGCCCACTTCCCGTTGGCATAATGTCTCCCCCCCACTTTTGTACTGTACCAAGGGGGGTGCCCAATCCCCCTCAGCTCTTGTCCCCTCCTTCAGTATGTGCCGATGGTGGTACCCAATCTCCCATTGGCTACAGCATCCCACCCAAAAAAAAACATTTAGGCTTCACGCTGGGAGCCCACCCCAGCATGCCACATCCCCTGCAAAAGAAAAAGCATCCTGCATTGTTGTTTTTTTTGTAAACCTGTAAAAAAGGAAACGGTCCTTCACAGTCTTCCTGCTCCCTCCACAACCGCACCACCCTCTACGCACCCTGCCTCCCCACCCACCCATACTTACTTCCGAGTCTGGCGGGACAATCTTCGTTGAACCAAAACACATCTGCACTCTTCAAAGCCGACCGTGAACTGAAGAAATGCCAGTAAGCTGTATAATGGCATAAATAGGGTTTTTTCAACTTTGGTGCATATCTCAGCCATTTTTGGGAATTTTGGCAACAAATTTTCAACATGGGGTTATTGGGACCCCTTCTCATGAATTCAGGCACCGTCATGGCATTCTTCAGTCCCGAAAGGTGATTTCGCAGTCACTGCGTGGAATCACATTTCAGGACCGAGTGACGAAACTGCAGTGACTGTTCATGAAGTGGGCTCTCAAAAAGCCTATGTTGCAAATTTGGTGGGAAAATTCCAAAAAATGGTTGTTTAAAAGCTTGTGTTACACAGTTTCCATGCACGCTCATAACTTCGTGAATTTGTAATGTTTTCACTTTAGATTTTCAACATTGGCATTTTTCCGCACCTCCTTATGAACAATACAGTTGTCATTTTACATATCCTGGCCAAAATGTGTTTTCCCATGTCCGGCGCAGAATAGTGCGGTCGCTGTGCAAAATCAGTTTCGGGACAGTTTGAGGAAATGACAGTGACACTGTCCATAAAATGACTGCGTTGCAAGTGTGTGTTGTGCAGTTTCCACACACCCTTGTAACTTCGCAAATTTTAAATATTTTCATGCCACATTTTCAACATTGGCATTTTTCACACCTCCTAATGAACAGTACAGCTGTCATTTTTCACATCCTGCCCTAAATGTGTTTCTGCACCTGTGGCGCACAATGGCATGGTCACTGTGCAAAATCAACGTTTCGGACAAATTAACAAAATCACAGTGCCACTGTTCATGAGAGGAGGTCCCAAAATGCCTTTGTTAAACATGTGGTTAAAAAAATTCCAAAAATAATTGGGTTACGGATATGTGTTGCACAGTTTCTATGCATGCTCATAACTTCACCAATTTTTCATATTTTCACTCCAGATTTTCAACGTTGCCATTTTTTTACATCTCCTCATGAACAATACAGTTGACATTTTCCACATACTCTCTAAAATGTGTTTTCATCCCTGTGTTGCCAAATGGCATAGCCGCTGTGCAAAACTACCTTTCAGCCAACAAACTGATAGTGCCGCTTTTCATGAGGTGGGCTCACAAAAAGCCCATGTTGAAAATTTGGAGTGAAAATACCAACAGACGCCTACGGTGTTACGGTTTCCAGCTGTAGCACCCCACCCTGTAGAGACTGACAGGCATCAGAGGTATGACTTGGGATCATCGGCTGTAATGCTCATGCCATTCCATCCCAACCCCCACCCTGCAGCTAGTGACATGCATCGTGGTGTGCCTTACACTGTTCAGCCACAAAGTTCACCCCATTCTCCTATACTGCACCAACCTCAGCATATTTCTTTATGGAATGGGGTAAGTATAATGCCCAAAGACCCAAAAGCACACCACGCCACTTGTCAGTGTCTACAGGGTAGGGTGAGGTACAATGGCATGAGCGTTACAGCTGATGACCCAAAGGCACACCCCAATGCCTGTCTCTCTCTACAGGGTGGGGTTGGCATCACTTCAATACTTCACTGCCATTCCTATTATGCATCTCTAACTCCAGCTCTACCAATGCCAATGCCAGTGAGACAACATTCGGCATTGACAAATGCTTGTTTAAACTAGGGACAATTTTAGGACTAAGGGGGTTGACAGTGTTCCTTTAAGGCAGAATGGGCAGTCCCATGGGACACAGCAGTCATTCCAGTGGGCTTGGGTGTATTTTAGGGGGCTTGGTTGGGTGGCAGTTCCTAAGGGCTGGACAGACATTCCAATGGGTTGGGGTAAATTCTGCATGGTCAGGCAAGCATTCAAGTTGGGGCACATTCTGGGCATCGAGGCAACTGTTCTGCTGAGTGGGGGCAAATTCTGGTAGTCAGTCAGAGCAGCCATTCTGGAGGGCAGGACACATTCTGGGGGTCAGGGTCGAGCAGCACTTTGGCAAGGCTCATTCCTGATGGCACTGTGGTAGATGGCATGAGAAAAAATGGTTGATTACCCATACCACCAAAGCCACTTAGACTACTCTGTATATAGCTCACTGTTATAAGCTGCTGGTCTTGGAGCTATGGGAAAAAGAAAATATGAAAATGTCATGGAGCCCTGGTGCAGAACAGTACAGTCTTACTATGGATATCGATCATTTTAGTCTGGATCACTTCTACTGACTTCTACCAACTTGCTATGTGGACTCTTCAGAGGATTGCTCTATAACCAGATCTAGGCAGATCAAAACGTGAACATTTTACAACTGTAAAACAGGAACTCATGATCTAATCTACCCACATCCTTTCTGTCCTCTAAACAGTAGAGGGAACAAGTACTGGTTTGCACTGTGGATTTTTTAATGCTGATGCAGCTGCAGACCTGCATTGGCTGGCAGTTCAAAACCATCAAGTGCCCATTAGGACTAAAGAGAGCCAAGGCAGTGGGCCACATGTTCAAATCCCCTGCTGGGTGTTTGATTCTCTTGTGACTGAAGCAGTGCCCAACAGCGCTTAGTACTCTGGAGACACTCTACACGAGGGCAAAGCACAGGGCGAGGTGCCAGCCAGGTGATGCAAACACCAGCAACACAACTTCAGGCTCTATTACATGATACTGTGCAATGCATAGTAGCATACTGCATATACATATACATACCCCGCCTCCATTTTCCTGGATCCACTGCTGGAGTTGTCCATTCAGGAAGTCGGTCATCCAGTGGGCAATGCTGTCCATGTCCACCAGCAGGGACATCTTCCGTTTAACACTCTCCATGCGCAGTGCACCCTTGAACTCAAAGAAGACCATGACATGACCCCAGTTCACCTAGTTCTCAAAGAGCTGCTGCCTGCTGCTACCACCACTATCCTACCAGGACAAAAACCTGTGACTTTAATATTAAAATTAAAAATACTACTCCTGCTGCCTTTCAGCTTGACTTGCCGCTCCCTCTGTAATCAGTTGTGCCTGCTCCAGGGTCAGAAACCCTTGCTTCTGACTGGTGGTGTATTGTCGGATGTGACGTTGTCACATCTCTTGCACTCTGTTGTTTGGCCCAATTCAATCCCTAAGTTACATGTCTTGACTACTTCTTCCAAGGCAATGCCAGTCAGAGGGTCAGCTGCATGATGGCACCATCACCTAAGCAACCGGATGCAACTTGGAATGTTGCATGCCATGGCCAGCATGACAGTTGATGTCAGAGCACTGCTGGTGTCTCCGGACCCCATATGTGACACAAGTGAGTCAGTGACAGACAGTCCAGGATACTGAGATTGTTTTGAACAACAACAAAAAGTTAACACACTAAATGTAATACTGGGGCATGCAATGCGTGCCTTACATACAGTGAATGCTCATCACTGTTATGTAGAACTATGTATAGTTCACAAGTAGAAGGAGCACCCTGAATATAAGTATGATTCTGCAGAGTAAATAGTGACTCTCTGTAAATGAATTAGACTTTAATTCATGAAGATTTAAAAAGGAGCTCTAATACAACCCCATCAACCCAACGTTTGAATTGTGTACTGTATGCAGAGATGTAGCACTAACAGGATCACTCCAGTTGTCAGCACTGGTGTTATTTGACACTCAGACAGTTCAAACTCTTGCTATGTTTCCTTCAGCACTCTGACTGCTGTATCCGAGCTAATTTTAAGTAACTATGAATTTCAGGTAGTGAGCAGTGGCAGTATCAGGGCTGACTATTAGCTGACCTGTGTGCAGTTAGTTTAAAATGTGTTCCGTGTGGCAAAGAGCTGTCAGCATCAATGATGACAGAGCTGATTACCATAATAGTTTTTTTACACTTCATTTCAGTTGTACCATGTGAAGGTTATCAATGTAGCAACAAATACTTGAGCGACTAGTAAAATGTTGCCAGGAAATACACACTGAGCCATCTCAAGATGGCTGATCAGTCATTCTGACCATAACACTCTCACACTGCTACCACTGATGTCAGTCCTTGAATAACATCAATAGCAAGCAGCTCTCAGCTAAGATCATAAAAGAAATGGAGACAATTTCAGTGACTGAGATGTCACAAACAGGAGCTTGCTTGGCTGTTTGTAGTGAAAATAACCACAGGACACAGTATATACTGATTTAGTCATATCATTATTTAAATCCAAAACAAGACTGAAATCTAGCTTTTTAACTCCTATCTTTGCCACTGATCTTTAAGTGAAATGTGTACTCATTTGGTGACTCAGTAATAAAACAGATTCCCTTATTGAACCTGACTGGTTTTTTTTTTGCTATTTTAATTTTTTCCAAAAGCCAGGCTCAGTGGTATATTCATATACAGTATGTAAGTGACCGCTTGTTACTGTAAAATTGGTAGGGAAATTCTGACCCCTTATTGGCTGGCACCAATGCCTCAGATATACTTAATGCTCATGTAACCAGCTTCTCTCCTCAGGTGGCTTGAAGTAGGTTACTAGTGAGCACGCAAAGGGTTAAGCCAGACCCTGAGAGCTGTTCTCTGGGGTAAAATTGCCTGGAGACAGGATGACTGGATGTTCATGCTGGGAGTGGCCTAACATAGTTAAGAGTTGGAAAACTGAGCATTAATGTGTATAGTTCTGCCCTTCTCCCATAAACCTATAAGGGTAAGGAATTTGAATATCAGCCTTGCCAGCTAGGGTTAGAGCCTGGGGAAGAAAGAGGGACAGTCCAGTCTTTCTGGGATGGTGGCAGGGTCACTGGAACTCAGTGGCACTGGTTGTCTTGTGTCTGTTCTCCAGAGAAGAAGATCATTGGGAGCAGCTGAAAGGATGGAGGCATCAGAGAACTCATCTCAAAAGAAGCCGAGAAATCAGCCCCAAAAGGCACTTGGGAGAGTGCATGGCCACCCCTCATTGGAGGTCACCAAAACCCTTGCAGGTTCACTCACAGCAATTTAAAGAGAGAGAGTGAAGAGTCTGTTCTATGCAAATTGTAAGTTAATCTTGCTGAAGTAATGCTTATTGTGAGAAGTCCTAAGCAGCTTGTACTGAAAGCCTATGAAGGTAGCCAAATGGAAGAGTGTTGGGTAGGAGGGGGCCTGGCAAGGGCTGGGGTCAGTAACCCCCCTGAGAGGAGCCAGAAATGGGAGTCTGCTTTTTTGGACAGTAGGACTATCAGTGTAGTTTCAAGGGGAGGCACACAAAACCAGAACAACCATGTGTTATGCACTTATTAATGATATCATATGCTGATATATACATTTCATATTTGTTGTCCTACTGGGTATATTGAGATGTGCCGGCACAGCTTTCCCCTCTCCCAGGTAAGTATTTACCCTGCCTGGGTAAAGGGCCATTGCACAAATGGTCTTGGGAAACCCAGGTATCCTGTGACTTTGGCGACCGAGGTTGGGCACCTAACGAAAGAGAGACTCAGTCTCGGCACCTGTCATTGGGGTGACTGGGGAAGGTGGGTGACCGGATGGGTGTGTGTGTGAAATAGTGACATCCTGTTGCTACATGCCTATGCATGTGGGCGGGGGGCGAACATGCTGACTGTGGGGTGGGAGGGGACAGAGGAGTTGTAGGGGTGGTGCCGCAGTGAGTTGCTTCTGTGGCGTGGTGGGTGGGTTCAGGGCTGTGGTGGGAATGGTGGTGGGTTTGGGTCTGGATGCAGGTACTTTTTGTTGTGCCTGGCCTGAAATGTTATTTTTGCCCCATTTGCACCCCAACATACCCCTAGATTGAGAATCCTTATGTATGTAAGTGCAGGGACTACCCTTCGCATAAAAGTATTAAATCCCAACTCCCTGGCACTGTTTTGCTGTGCCGGGAGTACGCTATAAAATATTTTTTCGGCAGTGTGCCGTTGCCCTAATGGCAATCGCCCATTGGCGATCGCTGTTATCATATAGATCTGGAAACCCACAAGTGAGGTTAGGGATTTGTAGGGTTGAATGATTCCCAGTACTTATTGTGAAATGTAATTGTTTCCCTTTAGTTGAGGATGTAAACCTGGAAACTAATGTCACTGAAGGGTGGGCAATAGGCCCCACAAGTAAACTATGTACCATCAGACCAGTTATTAAGAAGCAGCAGTAATAACGTACACCACACTGGAGGTAGGGAAGCTATATAAGAGCCCCAGGGGTATGTGAAGTAATGAATGTGTAAGGCATGGCTCATGCAAGTTGTAGCATAGTGTGTGCAAGTACCATTGGCAAGGCAAGGCATGTTTATTTCTATGGCGCCCAGTCCCTGAGGCTCTGGGCACATTACATAAAAGCAGGTAAGGAAATACAAAGGTAAAAATACATATAACATATATATATATAATGTACATAAATATTAAAATAAATATAGTACTGGCATAGCAGATTAAATGTAAAATTAAATTAGCTCTGGCCAGTCAAAAAAACAGGGAAGGTCACAGAAAACAGGTGAGCCTTTAGACCCTTCTTAAATCTCTCAACTGTTGGGGCCTTCCACACACAAGCTAGAAAAGAGTTCCAAAGGGCTGGTCTGGTGACTTCAAATACCCAGTCGCCTGATGTTTTTAATCTGGCCCTGGGAACAGCGAGGAGGCCCCTGGTCGAGGAGCGGAGGGAGTGAACTGAGGTGGCAGGTTTCAAGAGATCAACCAGATAGCCAGGGGCCCAATCTGTATAGGGCCTTATAGGTGAGCAAGTCCACATTGAAGATGATCCTCCATTTGACAGGCAGCCGGTGCAGAGATCGCAGGGCTGGGGTCACATGACAAGACCTAGACAGGTCCATCAGCAACCTGGCTGCTGCATTCTGCATCAGCTGTAGCCATCAGAGGGTCCCTCCAGTGACCCCAAAGTATAAAGCATTATAGTAGCCAAGCCTGGAAGTAACAAAGGCATGTACTAGTGACGGCAGTTCTTCATGTTGGAACTAGGGGTTTAATCCTGGCAATATTCCTTAAGTGGTAGAAACCACTTTGCACCACAGATGACACCTGAACTTCAAGCATCAATCTGTCATCCAGGACAATGCCAAGATCCTGTACCCTAGGAGAGGCCATCAATGGAGCGGATCCCAGGAAAAATCCTGTAGCCACTCTGGAGGCACTCCCATCATGTCCGCATCCCAGTTCAATCACCAGAACCTCTGTCTTGTTGGGGTTCAGTCGCATCCTATTGGAAGACATCCAGTCATTAATTTCAGCCAAGCAGTTGTTAAGCATTTCCATGGTGTCTTGTGTTACTGGGGCAAAGGTCATATACAGTTGGGTATCATCTGCTTAGCAGTGAAAACCCACCCTGTAACGCCTAATGAGCTCTCCCAGGGGCAGCACCAAGAATAACATTGGTGACAAGATCAAGCCCTGAGGCATTCCACATGGCAGGAGCTTCAGGGAGAAGGAGAAATTCCCAATCACCACATGTTGCTTCCTGCCTGAGAGGAATGTCTCAAACCAGTCGATGACAGTACCAGTGAGTCCACAGTATTCTCGAAGGTGATCAAGAAGCACAACTTGATCCATGGTGTTAAATGATGAAGACATATCAAGGAGTACAAGAATTGACCTGTATCCTCTATCTCTAGCCATGAGGGGGTCATTCTGCACTCTTACTAACACCATTTCAATGCTATGCCTGTCCCTGAAACCTGACGGGAATGGCTCATAGATATTAAAGGACATGAGGTGCTCCTTGAGCTGCTGTGCCACTATTTTCTCAACAACCTTTCCTAACAATGGAAGGTTGGAGATCAGATGGTAATTCGCCAGGACATCAGGGTCGAGAGATGGCTTCTTCAAGAGGGGTCTAAGCAGAATCTCTTTCAAGTCATCCAGCAAGACTCCCTCTGACAATGAACACCAGACAATCCCTGTGAACACCAGGCCAATGGTCTCAACACATCTCATCAAGAAACGGGTTGGGGCCGGGTCCAGTTCACAGTAAGTGTGCCTTAGCTTCGAGATCACCACAATGACCTCAGCTACCTTCAAAGGTCTAAACTCATCCCAGACAGTAGGAGCACCTCTGCTCCGCCCAGGCTGACCACCGCACAGCAAAATGTGCCTCACTGATGGGATCCCTGACCGGATAGAGGACATCCTGTCAGCGAAGAACTGAGCAAACTCATCGCATAATGTGATTGAAAAAGGTTTTTTTGGCTGTAGACAAACAGGATGTAAAAGTCTGTCGACAGTCTGAAAAAGCTGAGATGTTCTGTTCTTCCCTGTGGCAACCTCCCTGAACTCTGCCTTCTTACAGTTGATTGCCCCTTAGTACTTGTGATAATGAGCACGCAAGGCCAGTTTGTCCTCCCATGATTAGGTCTTCTGCCAGCAATGCTCCAACCTCCGACCTTGAACTTCATTGCCTTGAGATTCCCACCAAACCAAAGGGATCTCAAGTGAGGGGATCTGGGTCATATATGGACCAGTGCAATGGCATTGAGCACCTCCAATACCGCTCTATTATAGGTGGCCACCACTTCACCTGTACCCACCCCTCATGTAGCATCAACACTAGATAAATCAGCTACCACCAGCAGTCCTTCTGGGAACAATCCCTTTAAAGGGCGATAGCTGATCATCTCAACAGGAGAGGGACTTTCGGGGTGGGGGTGGGGCCCAAACAAGAACTTCACCGTGCAATGATCAGACCATACAACCTGATCAGTCTTGGGATTCATCACCTCAAGCCCCAGTGAGAAAACCAGGTCCAATATGTGGCCGTGGTGATGGGTCACAGAAGTAACTGCTTATGTCAGGCCCAGTGACGACATCAACTGGAGGAGGTCATGACCAAATTGTGAGGCTTTGTTGTCAATCCAGGCATTGAAGTCCCCCAGAATCAACCATCTGGGGGAATCCAACACCTTGTCGATAATGAAGTCCGTGACCTCCTGCATGAAATCTCCTCCCGACCCCAGAGGGTGGTGAATGAGGAGAATCCTGCAACCTGCACCTGGACCCCCATGCACCGCCATACACTCAAATGACCTTCCTGACCCACTGGGTGCATGGAGAAGCACAAACTAGATCTAAAACAGATGACCACACCCCTGTCCATGTTCCCTCCTTGGGCTGTGCATCATGGAGTAGCCAAAGGGGATGACTGCCTCCAACACTGGCCTGGCATCATCATCCAACCATGTCTCCGTAATGCAAGCCAGATTGACCAAAGAAATCATGTTTGCCATAACTGTAGTCTTGTTCCTCTTCAATCTGGCATTGCACAGCAGAGCCCAAAGGGGACTAATGGACACTGCAGGCCAGCCAGCTACCTGCCCACTTGGTCAGGTGGGAACCCTGAGGACGGAGAACAAACATGCTTGGTCTCTCTCTAGTCTCTGTCTAACCCAAGGGCATCTCCTGCTCCTAACCACCTCAGTTCCCTTCACCTCCACCGTGCCTGCTGCACCCCACCATCACTGACCTACACAATCCCTAGTAATGCCAACCTCCCTATAGCACCTAGCTGCAGCAGCTGAAATAGGGAGGTCAGCAAAGGGGCAGAGGTCACACAGCTGAGAAGCAGCATAAGCAATGTGAGAGGGTCCAAGGCTCCAGCACATCCCCAATACTAACCAGAGTACTAAAAAATGCCACTGCCCAAAAATAATAGGGATAGCTGCACACCTGCTAGGACTATTTAAAACCTGTAACATTCAGAACTCATAATCACCTTAATTTATTTATTTCGTTTTTGTTTACTGGGTAGGTGCACTAGCCATAGACATGACTATTTTCAGGCATGACCTGGGAGGTTACAGTGGAAGACATTACAGGTGTAGCAGACAGTAAGATGACATCAGGCTACATATAACAGGGCAATTATACATAGAATGTGCAGCAATAAAACAAAACATTTCAGGTCAAAGCATTAATAACATATAATGAAAAGCAAGACAAGTAGTAGAGAACATCAGAATACAAAACAAGGGAAATTGTGCATCGGATGTGAAGCAATAATGACATACAATTCTGATCAAAGCAATTTCAATAATCAAATTCAAGTCAGAGCATCAGTACAGTCAAAAGGACAAAAAATGGAAATTACATACCTACCATAATTTTGATCTTTCTGTGTATCTTCACCATTCATTACCTTTGGGTTCTGGCCGGAGATCACGACCCCGTGGGAGCTTTGTTTTTTTTTGGATGGGCGAAGTCGACGCACCATCGGCACCACCCTCGAGGCTGACGTACTGCGTGGCGCTCACGGGTTGGCCGCTAGGTGTTGTCAACTCCACCTTCCGCCAGTTCTGAGTTGCCGTAGAGTGAGAAAAGGGTTGGGAGGGTGGGACAAGGAAGTCCAAGGACAGACAAGAAAAGATATATAAACTAAAAGGAGAAATAAATGACTGCTAGGACAGAACAAGTTTGAAAAACTAAGGGGATTGGGTAGGGTCCCCAGTCTCTGGAAATAGGAAAGGAGGGGGGAGGAAGGGTTAAGGATTTAGAAATAAGGATGTGAATGGGGGGGAGAAAGGGAAGACACCCGGAACCTTGACCTGTCTCCAGATTGTATAGGAACTGCGAAGGAGTAGCCAAAAGGCTAACTGCCAAAATTCAAGGCACAGAATCACTGGCAATAACTCCAACAAGCAGAGTCGGCTATTCTGAAAGAAAAGATAGGGTACAGGGATATCTCCCCCACAATAAATTTTTAGTGTAAGAAACTAGTTTCTTAAATTAAATTGAGGATGTGTCCAAGGATAAGGAAATCAAAGAAGTTGATGGGGAGAAAGGGAGAAGGAAAGAAAGGAGGGCAACAACCAACCCCCACCCCACGGGGTGGAGCTGAGGCACTGAAGAAGGAGTGTCCCCCATCCTGATCACTCTGCCCCAGAGAGAATTATCCCTCATGTGCCCCAAGTTACCCCACTCCTGACTAAACGGAAAGGAGGGGGCGAGGAAGGGGCACAGAGAGGGAGAGGGAGGGGGACCCAGAGACTGAGGCACCAGGAGGATGGAGGGCAGGATTGTGATGAATGGAGAAGATACACAGAGAGATTAGAATTATGGTAGGTACATAATTTCCATATCTTTTCTGTATCAATCTTCACCTTTCATCACCTTTGGGTGAGTGCCGAGCCCTCCCCCGACGGGGGCCCCTAACCCTAAGGGACTAAGTCCCTTAGCTCTCAGTGGGTGACACACTAAGAGAGAGAACCTTCATGGATCTGGAGCAGTCCAGGAGTGGGGAGAGTGAGACGGGGACTCCTTGGAAGGAGTAGGAGGTTGTCCTGACAGACGCTGTCTCGCTGTTCTGGAGAAAAGATAGGTTCTCTGGTGAGTGGAGTTAATCACCCCATGCCGGGCCAAGGGTGACAACCGGGAGAGACACAGTCATGCAGTCCGCCTAGTGCAGATCGCTGTCTCTATGACCCTGGAAGCTACCTCGTTGGCATCATAAGATGCCCTCGCTTGGTGCCTTGCTAGCTCCAGGCCACGTGCAGACAGTGCAATGGCTTGTCTGGTTACCTCCGTGTCAGGCAAAGTAGCTAGGAGTAGACCTAGCCTGGACCACAGGAACCTATCATAGGTAGCATAGTGGGCCTGATCTGCTGCAATAGAGAGCAGCAACCATGCCAAGTAGAACGTCCTCCTCCCCCAGAAGTCAAAATCCATAGAATCTTGATCTGGGGGCCGGTCACAGTGAAGGGCACAAAGCCCATTAGGAGTGTACAGCTGCGTCAATCCTGGCTGAGGATGAGGCATGGAACCTGGAGATTCTGGGGGGCAGAATACCACTGGCAGAGATCCCTAGGGGCTGGGACTCTGGAAAAGGGTCTCTGTCAGGAACGCAACAACGCCTCTCGAAAGGGAGTAGGCCGGGGGGCACCACAAGGGTGTCCGCACTAAAATCACCTAGGAAGATGCACGTTGAGTGCTCTGAATTGTGTTGAGTGGGTGGGGTGATGTGCTGGTCCTCCAACATCCTCACGAGGAATCACTGATACTCTGTGAGATCAGCAGCTGGGGAGATGTGGACAAATGGCTCTTCTCCCCCAGAAGAGGGGGATGAGGAGTCAGAGGACTTCAAGAGTTCAGAAGCTGGCTGCTCAGGGGGAGGTTGAAAAACCTGTCTGTCCTTAGCTTAAACATAAGAGGGAAATTGAGCAGCCACCACTCTGAACTGCTCCTAGGAGAGAGGACCGCTAGGACCAAGAATACCTGGGAGCACAGGAGAATGTGTCAGAGGAGAAGGGGCAGAGCCGACAACAGGAATCGTCTGTCCTCCGCCTGGGCTAGGGAGCACACCAGGAGCCCTAAGGAAACAAGGAGCTCCAGAAAACTCCATAGCTGACAGCTGGTCAACCAAACTGGATCTGCCTAGGCTGCGCCTGAAGAATCCCCCCTGTGAGGTGACCGGGGCCATGAAAGTCCAGAAGGATGGTCCCCTACCTCTAAAGAATGGGGCCCTCTCGAGGAAACTGAAAGGGATGGGTGGAGGTCCATGCTATGACTTCTCCTAGAGCCTGGGTGGGCTCCAGAAAAAGGCTGCTGCACGGACCCCATGCCCCTCGACCCCTCGGAATCTGAAAGTGCCCTCCTCCTTGAGAGAGCCAGCCTAGGCAGCTGGCAGCCCTGGTCGGCCCCCCCGAGGGGGCTATCCAGGGAGCAGCACCCTCCCCTCTGGTGGGTGCTCCGATCGGCCCCAAAGTTAGGTGATCCAGGCACACCACCTGAGGGGTCACCACTACTGAGGGGTCAGAAAACCCCCCAAGACCAGGCTGCAGAGCAATGGTGGCCTGCACCACTGCCTGCTGGTCAGCACCCCTGACCCTGGTCCCAGCAGCAACTGTCCTTTCCTCAGAAGGAGGCTGGTTCCGGCCTGTCGAGGACACTACCAAGGTATCCACATGAGCAGTCAACTCCAAACAGTCAGACTGCCTGTCTGACTCAGAATCCCGATTCCCCCTCCGAGGAGGTGGAGACCAAAGTTCTGTGCCAAACAGTGCTTGGACGCCCGCTGCCATCCTGACTGAAAGGGACACCAGACAGTGTAACTGCACCAGCGTCAGTGCTGAGGCCCTCAGCCATACCATGAATGGCATGGGAAGAAGACACGGTGCCGACGATGGCCGCAGCATCGGAGTTGGGGCCTGTCATGGCACCATCCTGGCCCATGGTGATGCAAGCAGCACCAAGGCCAGAGACAGTTCTGATCATGCTCTTAATGCCGTGAATGGTGCCAAGGTCAAAAAAACCCCACACCACCATCCTGACCCATGGCACCATGAGCGGTGCTGAGACCAAAGATGGCACCAATGATGGCTCCAGCCGCACCCGAATCCCCCACGGTGCCATGTCATCACTCGGTGCTGCAAGCAGCTCCAAGGCTGGACATGGCACCGTGCTCAACCACTGTGCTGCAAGCAGCGCTGTGGTGAGAAACAGCAAAGGATGGCACTGTAGAGCCTCCCACAGTGCCGCTAGCACCATTGGCACTGCAAACAGAGCTGACAGCTAGCAACGGCACCGAGCAATGGACCGGCACTGATGATGGCACTATCAGGGTCCATGGCACTGCAAACAGCACTGACAGACGGTGTCAAGGATGGCGCTGACCCAGGCCCTCCAAGCTGAAGGTACGACACCGGGGGAGCCTTCACCCCTGAAGGGGTGATTGCCAAGACGGTGCCTCCCATTCATCTCCCAAGAGGAATGGACCGGGCCTCCTGCACCGTGGAAGGGTCTTCTGCAACAGTGAGGTTACAAGAAGCAGAAGCCTCCTCCTCCTCGGTCCATATAGAACAGGGAGGGGACCCAGAGGAAAGGCCGCAAGAACACAGCTTGGCCTGATGAGTGCACTCTCATCCCCCAAAAGTCAGCGGAGCTCATCCAACTTTCCATGCATGTTGTTCAATGACATGATGGTCCATGGAGAAGCAGGCATCACATGAATCCATGTTGCGTAGCGGGCCAAGACACGCAAAGCAACGGTCAGCTTCTCAGCTACCCACGAGGTGCAACCTCGATGGCAGGAGACGAAGAACTGGTGGAGGGCAGAGTCGACAACACCTAATGGCCAACCTGTGAGCATCATGCATGGGATGCCGTCCTGTCTTCAAAGTTTTCTTGCCCCCCGACCAAGACATGACCTACAGAAAAAGAACACCAAACAAGACCCGACGTCGCAAAATAAAATAAGGAACAGTCTTACCAGGCGACGTCGAGTGAAGCGAAACCGAACCGGCAGGAAAATGGAATCGGGGTTGATGAACTGTGACATGGGGTCGACGACTTGTGACACAGAGTCAAAGGCTTCTTGAAAAGCAGCAGGCCTCTCAAAGTTTCTCAGCTACCCATGAGGTACAACCTTGATGGCAGGAGATGAAGAACTGGTGGGAGGGCATCGTCGACAACAACTAACAGCCAACCCTCGAGGGTGGCGCCGATGGTGTGTCGACTCCACCCATCCAAAAAAAAAAGCTCCCGCGGGTTTGTGACCTCCGGCCATAACCCAAAGGTGATGAATGGTGAAGATTGACATAGATAAGATCAAAACAGTGAGGACAGAAGACTCAAATCAGAGAAATTCAATAGAAAAATGAGGAGTTGAGGGAGGATAAGGTAAAAACACAGCAAGTGTGGACATGAGAGATATGCAGCAGCTAGAACAAGAGAAAGAGAACAGATATATGATAAGTGCAAGAAGGAGGAGGGGCAAGGGTGGGGGAGAGCTGCACCAGCCTAGGTAAAAGAGAGAAAGGTTCAGCTATAGGGTTGAGATGCAGCAAAGGAGGGAGAGAGTAAGAGTAAAGAGCGAGGTGGGGGGGTAGATGCTTGTGGACAGGACAGGGGAGTGGTGGCATGAACAAGAGTTAGGAGGAGGGCTGTGATGGGACACCTGAAAGAGTAGGAGGGGTCAGTGGGGCAACTAATGGGTGGGGAAGGGGTAAATTGGGTAGGGTAAGGAGAGATGTACAAGAGAAACTGCATGGAGTGAAGAGATGATAGTTAATGAAGATGGTGGAAGGAAAAATTAAACAGCTTATAAGAGTTCTTGGGCAGTGAGTCTAAGGTGGGTTGATGTGATGACTGGGCGCCTCACAGATTGCAAGTGGTAAAGAGTTCCAGTACTTGGGAGCAGCATGGGAAAAGGCACTAGATCTTTTGGAAGATTTGCTTCCAGGGTCATGTAACAGGGATAGATTTTAGGAGTGCAGTCCATATGGGGAGGACTGGGGGGTGAGTCAAGAGGCAGGTGACAGTGGAGTATTAGATCTTATGATACCATCCATCAGGGATCTTAGGGCCATAAGCTGATAGGTCAGTATAAAGTCAACAGTGATGTTTAAGTCGAGGAGATGCAGAGGCATAGCGACATATGTTATTGTAAGTGACATCCCATTTATGGAGAGTGGTATTGGAAGCGTTCATGTAGATAACAGATCCAAAGATCTGGGATGGAAGAAGAATGCCACAGGCAATCGTGAGTCTGGCACAGGGCGTGAGAGTATAACAGGTTTTGTAAGCTACTTTCATTTTAGTATTTACTGATTTACAACTGGTATGAAAATGCAGGCCAAAGCTGAGTGTAGCATCGAGAAGAACTCCCAGATATTTGAAAGTGGTGACGGCCGTAAGGGGAGTGCCACTGGCACAAGTTACGGTAAAAAACTTGCTGCAATCTTTCAGTTTGGCAGTGGAGCTGAGTAGCATTGCCTGAGTCTTGGTCACATTTAGCACCAACTTATTTCTGGTTAGTCAGGATTGGATTTCCTGAAAGGCATTGTAGAGGCTGCGGTTAATATCAGTCACACTGCTGGCGCTACTGTATAGGATCAGACTGTCCACATAGAGGATTGAGTTGCAGGGGACAGTGCTGAGGGATATGCGATTAACAAAGACAGTGAAGAGGAGAGGGTCCAAAATAGAGCCCTGGGGTACTCCAGTATCAATATGGGATTGTTCCAGTACAGAATTATTGAATTTGACCATTTGTATTCTATTTGATAGGTAATTATAGAACCATGCCACAGTGTGTGTAGAGAAACCAGGGGCTAAGAGACTTTCCAGGAGGAGGGGGTGGTCAACGAGATCTAAGGCTTTGGTCAAATCTATAAATACAGCACCCATAAGTTGGTCGTCATCCATTGTGCACAGTCTATCATTTAAAAGATTGAACAAGGGCAGTAGAGGTGCTATGGCTCTTCCAAAAACTGTGCTTATTAGGCGACAGTAGATTATATTTGGTGAAGAAGTCAGTTACTTGCAAGGAAACTAATTTCTCAAGTATCTTACTCAGGACAGAAAGTATTGCAATGGGCTGATAGTTAGCAATGTCTTTGTCAAATGAACCTAACCACACTCACACTCACGCACACAAACACATATCCACACCCCCTTTCCAAAGCTAAACAATACCCTCCCAATACCTCCCACCCTTCCTAACACAAAAATGAAGCAGATTTTAGTCCTTAGAAGAAATTCAAGAGAAAATGCTGTGAAACAAAGTTGAATACAACAAAAGCTCCTTTTCAGGAGCAATGTCCAGAAGTTCACTGCAAATTAAGGATTTATAATCAGCCAAGATTTTAATCTAATTTCAGTCTCTGTAGTGGAAACAATGTCCATAGTAAGCTCTCACCAGACTAAGGGAAGTCACAAATCGGGGCTGTGCACTCACCACCTAGCTCCCAGACAAATACTTTAAGGCTGATAAAAAGAACAGGAGGGGAAATTCTTGCTGGGGTCAGTCACCTGAAACAGACAAACTAGAGTGAGGAGGTACATACAGTACTTACCGGCCAATGTCCCTGAAACATGCCGCCCAGCACACTCTCACCAGTGCTGAACACAGTTCAATATGGGTAGTTAGTATACAGCAGGGAAAACTTCCTGAACCAAGTCCAGTGGCTATAGATTCCAAGAGACACAGCAGCAAGCAGATCATTTTAGATCAGACAACTGCTTTTCTGAATAAATATGATTTATTAACCCCACAACAACACAGTTTTAAACCTAATCACAATACTGAGATGGGCTTGGTAGGGTTCACTAGTTGCATACAGGGTGCCCTTGATAAAGGGCACTCTGTTGCAGCTGTTTTTGTGGACATCACCAAGGCCTTCAATTTGGTTGAACATAGCCTGATTACTGGTATATTCCAAAAATTATACTTTTCTACAGATGTTATTGCTTGATTTATAGATTACTTAAGTAACAGAGGTCATATTATGTCAATTTGAGATAAATTTTCACAACACAATTCAATTGTTTGTGGTGTGCCCCAGGGCTCCATCCAGGGGCCACTAATATTTTCCTTATATATAAATTCTGCTCCCAGTGTTTGTTCACAGACATCAATGATTATGTACGCAGATGATGCAGTTTAGAGTTTGTCTGAAACCTAATGATGCTATTAAGAAAGTTCAGGGTGATTTTGTTGCCTTTCAAAACTGGTTACTTTAAAATTATCTCGTTCTAAATTTAAAAGAAACCAAAGTCTTGTTATTTTCAAACAAATGAAACAGTGAGGACTTTATCCCCATTACTGTCTTGAAAGGGAACATAATAGAGTTAGTTGACCATTTTAAGTATTTGGGGTTGTCATTAGACTCTAATTTGTCTTTTGAAATTCATATAAATAGTGTGAGGAAAACAATTCATCAAAGGTTGGGTGGTCTGTATTGAGTGAGACCCTGTTTAACCCCTGAATTTAGGGTTTTACTTGCTTATAGTTTTTTTTTATTTAACGTGTTAGATTATGGAATGATTGTTTATTCTGCAGCCAGTAATAATTTGTTAGATTGTCTTTGAGTCACTTGTAATACTATTCTTAGGTTTATGTTGAATGCCCCCTTTTGTACGCACCATTGTTCTCTTTTTCAACAGTCTAAAAGTTTGTTATTAGATACTAGAATTCAATATAAAATTGGCATCTTTATGTTTAAAGTCTTTTCAGGTAATCTTCCAAATTCTATTTCTAGTCTTTTTCCCAGGATTATTAATGGATGTGGCACTAGATCTCAGCATAGATTTACCTTTCAGCTTCAACTGTTTCATAAGGTAATAGATCAAAGATTCATCCTATTTAGGACCCCTAATTTTTTTAATTCATTACCTGGTGAACTCCTGAATTATAGATCAGTTATTAATTTCAGAAGGAGATTGATGCTGTTTTTAAAAGAGTTACAGCTTTATGATTATAAGAAGTGATGTTTTCCTTTTTTATTGTTTGTTTTTGTTATATGTAATGTCTATTTATGTTGTTAATATTGTTATAATATGATATCGTCTATCTTGTTTCTTGTGATTTAATGTCATATTGTTATACTGTTTTTTTCCCTATATTTTTCTGTATATTCTCACTTGACACCTGTGAAAATGAGAAATTTGCTCATCAGGCCTATAAGTATAAAAAAATTAATGACAATGAAATGAAATCCAAAGTCCACAGCCATAAAGCCACACGTGTGGACCTCCACATCCTGGCACACCACCAGATCCAGCAACGACAGGCACAGCAAATGACCCAAGAAATATAGGTCATGTCCCACGCTGAATTTACTCACGCCCGGTATAACTACCAGAGTTTAAGCACTCTGGTAGAAAGTATGTCAGAGTGTTCCAGTGCAACAAAGCACACAGATAACTGGAGTCCAGGCAAAAATTCAGAAAACAATTGTTCCAAGGTCAAATCTAAAATATTTCCAGACCACAGCTCAACTCCTAAAGTGGGCTTGGTGGCGCTAGGTTCCCCAGCCATGAAAGAGGGACCTCCACATGTTGACTTCCTCGGCAGACCTTCTGACCACTTCACGTAGCCTCCAGCAACCACAGCTCTCACTGTTATCAAACCTCCAGCCTCCTCCAGACTTCTCTCCTACAGCTAAGTTCACAGCACATTCCCCTACTCCTCTCTAAAAATAAAAAAAGCTGGTTCCTAAACTACACTCACTACCCCATCCCTATCTATAGTTTAAGCCCTAAATCTTGTGTCTAAACTGAAATAACATTAACATTTAGAACTGTGGATGCCACAGGCAGTCACAGAGTCAGAACACACTGAGTTCTACTAAAAAATAAATGTAAGCAAAAACAGCTAAAAGAGGCGAAACAGAGGAAAAGTTTGGCTCCAGCTAGAGCCCATGCTGATAGCAGCCCAGCTTGGCTACCATCTTGCTCCATTGAGAAGTTATATGGCCAGGAAAATGCCCAGAGAGCTAGGTAACATCTAGTAGCTAATTAAATGATAAACACCATGCTTGATTTCAACTCCGATATGGACATTTTAGTTTGTGTGTGGTCTCACATTATTGGTGCCCCAGGGTATGGTTATAAGGTGATCCTGATCCCCATTGCCCCTGACTTGTGATGGCAAGGTGACTAGTGTTGATGCAGTAACAGTAATCTTGGCATAAGGTGGATGCTTTCCTGGAGAACATGCCATCATATACCCCTAGACATAGGAGGGTGAGCTGGCCCTTACACACGCATAATAAAGTGTTGGCAATCGGCACAGCAAAGTTACAATATCAATGCCTTTTTCAAACAATCCCTATTACCATTACAAACATGGCTTCCACCTTTACTTACTGAAAAAGCCATCCAGGCCCTAAAAATAAAAGAGTAGAGAAAATGATTCACTGTTCCCATTCTCGATGCTGCATTCCCCTCCTTACACACATACGCTCATTTAAAAAAGAATGAAACACTACTCACAGTTTCATTTTTGGAGCTTCTTTTTTGTTCATGAACCTTCCTCCCTCCATCCTGCCTACCAGAAATCTTTTCTGCTTGCCATGCCACAGATACAGTTGACTCTGTGGCTTTACTGGGGGATGCTGTTGTGTGAGCTTGTGTGGGGAGTGGTGAACATTTAACTACTACAATTCTGCAGAGATTTGAATTCCTACATTCCATGATATTCAATCTGTTGACTGTGTGGATAGACAGATGCCTGATGGATTGGGAGGCATTATATTATACTAATAACTTTTAATTAAAAAAAAAATGCTGCTTTTAATCAAAAATAGTTGGCATTGTTTTTATATTTTCTCAGTTTACTCGTTACCCCTGGGCATGCAGCTAAATCATCATAATGAATATCCTTTTGTGTCTTATGCCTTACTCTTTCTTATTCATAATTATGTTGCTGCCACTGCTTGCCCCAGACAACTGTCACTCTGCCTGGTGTCACTGTCACTGGATAGTCATCATTATAGACATACTGGCAGTTAGATACAGCGCCAAATTAGTCTCTCTCAGACTCAGCCTGTGATTGTCTTCTGCTTTCTTGAACCCTTCAGACACCTGCAAGGGTACTCAGTAGCTGCCATCACTCAGCACAGACACTCTCTTGGTGTATCTCTAGGTCTAAATCCCTCCAGAGCCACTTCTCCAACAGTACAGTGCTCCTTGCTCAAGGGCAAATGGCCCACTACTCTTTGTTAAAACTGAGAAACCCTTGCTGTAGAAACAAAATATTGTAACTGTAGCCGTCTCTTCAAAGGTGGAAATGCAGTTTTTGTCAGTTATAAATCAGCTACAGTATCTGTACTTCTAAAGACTCAGTCACAGAAGAATGAAGTATATAAAACAAATTATATTTTAATACTTCAAAATATTTACATATATAATACAGGATACTACACAAAAACTACAGGGAACAGTCACTCTACAGAAATAACAGAAAATGTTTTCCATGCAGCAGAAAAGAAAACACACACAACAGTTTTACTGCACTTCCTAATTTTCCCAAAGTAGAAAGGTTTACAAACACAGGAAAACCTTGACAAATCAGGGCAGATTCAAACCTTAGATATTAGCTATTCAGAGGTCCAGCATGACTGACTCTTTCAGGATCTGGCAGACCACAAGACCCTTCAGCTCTCCCCACCATGACATGTCATTCAGTATGTCACTCTGCATATCAGATGCAGTCTTCTGTAGTGTCCTGCAAAATCTCCCATCTGGATAGACTGAACTAAACTGGAATCTAGGGTTACATGTATTGCATGGTCTATCATTATGTTTTTCCTCCTGTCTCATACAGCAGGAGTGATTGCTTCACTCACTAGCTGGGGTCCTTCATGAAACATGAAAGGGTTGTTTTTGCTTCCAGCTACCACATTAATTATCCAGGAGGTCCTGTAGCACAGGACAACTAGATTGTAATCACTCTCTAGAGCCATCTGGCATACCTCTGGCAGCTAACTTTATCATACAGTTTTTAGCTCAGCTGAAAGACTTACAAGAGATCTAGCTGATATTGAAAATTAAACAGAGAAACATGGAAAACAAGCATTTGTCAATGCTGAACGTTTGATGCTTTGGAAGATGTCTGCTCCCGCACCTTGTTTATTTCCTTGAGGTACTTGAATGTTATGTGCTGTGTGCCAGACTACCCATCTTGCTAATCAGCCTTCGATGTTGGTGGGTGTCGAAGGCTTTCTTGAAATCAAGATAGGTGATGTCCACTGCCTCTCCCTGATTTACTTCCTTACTGAGGTATTAGGGTTTCCAATCATAATGCCAACCCCAACCCCACCCTGCAGAGATTGACAGGCATGGGGGGTTGTCTTTGGGTCATCAGCCATAAAGCTCATGCCATTCTACCTCACCCCACCCTGCAGACATTGACCAGCACTGCAGTGTGCCTTGGGGTGTTTGGCCATTACGCTCACCCCATTCCATAAGGAAATAAGCTGAGATGGGTGCAGTATAGGTGAATGGGGTGAACGTTAGGGCCGAAGACCCCAAGGCGCACCTCGATTCCTGCCACTGGCTGCAGGGTGGGGTTGGGGGTGCAATGTCCTGAGCAGTATGGCTGATGACCCCAAGTCACACACCCGACGCCTGTCAGTCTCTACAGGGTGGGGGTGGGGCATTACAGTTTAAAACCATAATGCCCTAGGTGTTTGTTAGTATTTTTGCTCCAAATTTTCAACATGGGCTTTTTGGGACCCCACCTCATGAACAGTGGCACTATCATTTTGTTTATTAATCCTGAAAAGTGATTTCGCACAGCAACCGTGCCATTCACGCCACAGGTGTGAAAACACATTTTGGGCAGGATGTGAAAAATGACAGCTGTACTGTCCATGAGGTGGTGTGAAAAAATGGCAATGTTGAAAATCTGGAGTGAAAATATGAAAGATAGGTGAAGTAATGAGCGTGAGAAGAAACTGTGCAGTGCATGCCTGTAACACAATCATTTTCTGGAATAGTTTCACCAGATTTTCAACGTGAGCATTTTTGGACCTCTCCTCACGAACAGTGGCACTGTGATTTTGTTAATCTGTACCGAAAGTTGATTTCCCACAGTGACCGCACTATTCTGCACTATAGGTGTGAAAACACATTTCAGGCAGATGTGAAAAATGTCACCTGTACTGTTCATAAGGAGCTGTGAAAAAATGGCAAAGTTAAAAATCTGGAGTGAAAATATTAAAAATTGGCAAAGTTGCGAAGGTGTGTAGAAACTGTGTAATGCATGCTCGTAATACAGGCATTTTTTTGAATTTTTTTACCAAATTTGCAACATTAGCTTTTTGGGGCCCCACCTCATGCACAGTAGCACTGTTGTTTCATTAATTAGTCCCGAAGGTAATTCCATGCAGCGATTACAAAATCACATTTTGGGACTGAGAAACAAGATGACAGTCACAGTGTTCATGAGATGGGGGTCCCAAGAACCCCATGTTGAAAATTTGAAACCAAAATACCTAAAAATGACTGAGACATCAACCTAACTTGAAACCCTCCCATTGAGTCCCATTATATGGCTTACCTCGGTTCCTCAGTTCAGAGTTCAGCTTTGAAGAGTACAGACACATCCCGTTCCACAGAAGATTGCAGAGCCAGACCTCCAGAGGTAAGTATAGGGTGACGGGGGATGCACAGAGGGAGGGTGCGGTTGGGGAGGGGGACTGGGAAGATGGCAGTGGACTGTTTTCTTTTTTACAGTGGAAAAAGAAGACTTCAGGGGACCGCTTTCTTTCTTTTACAGGTAAAGACTTTGGGGACAGTTTTATTCATTTTACAGGTGAAACTTAATTTAAATTTAGGCACACTGGGGTGGGGTCCCAGTGTGCCACAATACAGGAGAGGGTATGCTGATACCGGGAGAAGGCATGCCGGTGTCAGGAAAGGAAAAACTTTTTTATTTTGGCACACTGAGGTGGGTTCCCAGTGTGCCACTTAATGGGGGGGAAGGAACATTCTGACATGGGGATTGGGCACCCCGATGTTGGCTTTTCAGGAATGTGTGGCGGGCAGCAGGAGCTGCCATGTTTCGGCACACTGGGGTGGGCTCTCAGTGTGCTACAAAATGGGGTGGAACATGCCAACATGGGGATTGGGCACCCCAATGTCGACTTTTCAGGACTGTGTGGTGGGTGGCAGGAGCAGCCATGTTTCAGCACACTGGAGTAGACTACCAGTATGCCACATAGTGGGGGCCATTCCAACACTCGGATTGGGCACCCTGATGCCACCTTTTCAGAACTGTGTGGTGGATAGCAGCAGCTGCCATGTTTCAGCACACTGGGGTAGGCTCCCAGTGTGCCACATAATGGGGCGGGGATGCTGACACAGGGATTGGGCTCCCCGATGTCGGCTTTCTGGGGAGTGTGTGGTGGGCGGCAGGAGCAGCCGCCTGCTCATTTTTTTAGTAAAATGTTTCACCAGAAAAGGCTCACTGAGCAAACAAGTTGCTCATGGAGCTAGACTAGGGGACAGAGTGCTTGGTGCAGGACCCAACAGGGTTGCAACTGAGGGGGAGGTGCTGCTGCAATGATGAAATTGTTTGTGATTGCAGCAGCAGATTCTTTTTAACTCTTTGACTCTCTTTGAATTTCCTCATTATCGGCAGCTTCCCATTGATTGGTGGTTGTGGGACATGCCCAGTAAAGCATCCGTTGCATTGGTTGACCTTTCCTTTGCACTTATTGTCCCAAAGCATTTTGTGCGCAGGCGCATCAAACGCAAAAATACACAAAAGTTGTTACATGCCCTTCACTGGTTTAAAAAGAAAGTTACATACTGTACTGCTTGTGTCTATCTATGCTTGTCTTCTATTCCTCCCTTACATGACAAAAATCTTTTGGACTGACCAGGCCAAAATATTACACCTGTGTGAGACTATACCACTGGAGCAGGGTAGATGGGATAAAACAGTTGTAATGTGAAATAATTACACTAGTTTTCACCAGCCTTTTCAGTGCAACAAACACCTGCTGTGCAACACAAAAAACATTACTCTAAGTCTTCTGTTTTCCTATTGATTCCACCATTATGCCATTTACATGTTAAATTGTCCCTATGTAACTCTACTTATCATACTAATTTCAATCTTAATTCTGTTGCTGTCATTGCACACCCCAGACCACTGTTTCTCTTCCTGTTGTAAATGCTCCCTATGTGACTCCACTTGTTGTTTTCGTCATGCTTCTGTTGCTGGTAATGTATGCCACAGACTACTGTCACTCATTCAGTTATCTCTGTCACTGAAAAGACATAACACACACACTGGCTGTTTGATGCCCTTTACTGATTTTGAAAGAAAATCACATACAGTACTGCTTGTATCTATCTTTGCATGTCTTCCATTCCTCTCTTACAAGACAAAAATCTGTTGCACTGACCAGGTCAAAATATCACACTTGTGTGAGACTACCAGTAAAGGAGGGTGTGTGTGACAGAACAGATGGAGGAAAAAATTATGCCACTGATTCACACCAGCCTTTTCAGTGCAGCGGATCTAGACCTGCTGTGTAACATTAGTCTTGTGTTGTTCTATTATTTGCACCACTAATTATGACTATATATTTTACTTTTGGCTCCAATTCTGTTTCTGAATTGCCTGACCTGACCCAGCCTGACGCAGTAGAACCAGAAAACACAACCCACACTCCCACTATGGACCATTTGGAAACTTTTGCCAGAGGGGTATACCCACATTGGTGTGCATCGGCATCACCCATGGAATGTGAGTGGCCCCTCCTCTCTTCAGGTTTTTGGTCTCTCTCCATTGACCGCTGGTTGTCTCCATGAGGAAAATGCCATTGTCATATTGCTTTAAAGAAAAGTAGTGCCTCTCAAGGCAGATAAGATGTACCCTCCCCTTCAATGAAGTCTTTTTATGCCTCCCAGAGGCAGACTTGGTGGTTGTCCTGGTTGCCCATAATAGGTCAAAGGCCTCCACCATATGAGCTCTCAACCTTCTGACAAAAAGTCTAGAATGCTGGATAGTATGGGCTAGCGGACATATGAGTCTGCCTCTTTTGGCCTTCGTATTGCTAATTATCAATTACACATGATTAAATTATTATAGGCATACATGCTTAAATGTATTTTATTTATTTGTTTTTGGTTGCCTGGTAAGATACGTTAGGCATGTGTTATTTTCAGATATAACCTGGGAGAGTTACAGAAGCATTCAGAAACAAATACATCATGTCAACGTGTAAGCCACATACTGAAACGGATATCAGCATCATCACTTAGTAACACAATAGTATGCAAAAAGAATAAACAACAAGAGACATTATTTGACATAAAATAACAATAGAGCAACAGTAGAAGTGACAGCATAACACCAGAAAATTAGATAGTGAATGTAGTGTTACACAGGAGGTAGTAACTAATGGTAAAATACCAGAATACCCTGTACAATCCCAGTCCTTCATGCTTAACAAAATGCCTGATAGTCATATCATGAGTGAGGTCCAGCAGATGGTCACTTATGGGTTGGACACAGGGAAGCATCTGCTCCACCTATTATATCTCCTGTGCTTCTGCAAATGGAGCTGCCTCTGGTATTAATCTCAGGCAGTATTCTTGGATCACAATTGCTTGCTTTGTGTCTGGTATGTAACAGTCAGTCCTTAACTACCCTTTTCCCTACCAAAAGCTATCTGTCCATGATGTGAAGCTCATTCTTAGGGACTTATCATCCCCACTCTAGGCATTTCTTTCCCTAAAGTGTCTCATACCTTAGCCTTCTATGAGATATGGCCCATAAGCAGGGTGTTCAGTATTCCATAATGGCCCTTCAAGGGGTGTTGCACATTGTACCACCCACTACTGGCCCTTCAGGTGTCTTTTCCAAGGCCCCTCAAGGTGGTACTCCCACCACCCAAGGGGCTGTCTAGGTTTTCCTTGGGCCCTGTCCCTCCCCTACTTTTTTTGTTGTTATGGAGAGAGACTTTGGCTTCACTACTGTCTGTTTGTAACAGTTATTTTGCACCCTCTGAGGGTTCATGCTATCTTTGTGATGCCTTCAAGACCTGATTACATGTTCTATATTCTTAAGTTATCACAGACGCACAGTATGGTGCTTCCTCCTCCTGTTAGTGGCCAATTCAACTATACTGTGACCTCCGTTTGGTAGTTTTTGTTAATGTTCTGTGGCCCTTATGTCCTTTTCTGTTTTTTGTGCCCTCTACAACTGGGTCTGTCAGTCCTCTTCTTGTGGCCTTCCTTCCACTATGCTTGAGGTTCTGCTTAATACTCATTTCAAAGGTGTGGTTCTATGAAGGCTATGTTCTTGAAGAAGATAGTTTAGTTACTTACCGTAACAGTAGCTCTTTGAGAAAATGTCCTCCATAGAGCTACAATTCACCCTCCAACTGCCCTCATTGTGTGTTTTGGGTGACATATTGTGACTGTCTTTCAGACTGCTACACACTTGGTGTGCCTTATCCGATACCAGGTCAATATGTTGAAGCAACAGCTGCTCAGCACAAACAGCGTGGTCAAAACAAAGGCAAAATAGCTACAGGGACAGCATAGCAAAGGTAAATTATTTCTATCCTTGTAGCTATATTGCCTTTAGAGAATGTGAGAAAGCCTCTGGCTGGCAGTATGCTGGCAGAGCAGCTGCCATGGCTCAATGGATAGAGTCACAGGCAGTGGAGAGTTGTGGAGCAAAGATGGACTGGGGCTTGATTCCTGGTCCTGGGACAATTTTTTTTTTGTTGTTGTTTGTGTTGTCTCCCCCTGAGTTTTTTCCCTGACACTGAGTTTCATCCCCCTCCTGGAGTTAGATATTTAAAGATGTGGTGTGTAGGGCAGGTGCATCCCGCAAATATACAATTTCTGTGTGTTTTAGTTCACGGAAGGTGGTGCTCTCTGTTTTGCTGAGTGCTACCTTCGTTTTGGCAATATGCCTGAGCAGTTTTTGTCTGTGCTGTTGTTGTCCACAGCATATTGACCCCATGCCGCCTCATCCCTATCTGCTTCGCCTTGGGTTCCAGCTTCCCAGCACCATTGTCTCTCTTATGTGATTGGCTGTGCCTTGTTTCCTGTCTACATGATTTGTGGTACAAGCTTAACCCTGGTGAAGAAAACTGAAGGGAGATGGGGCTGCTCACTTCATATATGCAGTGCCAATGCATGGCAATGTGGGTGGCTCCAACCGGCAAAAGATTTGGAGTGGCTCTGATGCCGACAGCTTACAGTTCCAAAGGTGAGGTTCTATCTAAGGAACTCTCTCAAATATTTATTGATACGCTAAGTAACTAAGCTTTCATCTAATGTGTGGTGCTGTGGTGGGTCAATTAGGAAATTTACTCATGACATATTTTATTTTAACAAGTATCAAAACAGTATGGGGAAAGACAATAAACACAGCAGAAATAAATGTAACATCTTGAGCTGAAAGGACATCCCTATTTTAATCATTCACGCCCGACTATGAATGAGCATCCTTTTGGGGAACTACTGTATATTTTAGGACTATTTTAAGCATCTGCTGGGGTTCTTCGCTCTCTTCCCTCCCTTCTGCATCTCTTTTGTTTGTCTTTAAAGTTTCCCTAATTAAACCCACTGCTGTCTTTCACAATATCTGAAAAGTGTTGTCCTTTACAACTTGGCATGTTGTATTCATTTCTATCTTTTTTACTTTTTTTATTTTTGCCATGCTGTTTTGATACCTTAAATAATAAAAACTCCATTATGAGCACTGATGTCAGGTATCAATGTATCCATTTGGATTCAGTAGCTGAAAGTATACAGTATACAGTATACAGGGTTAAGGGACAGAAACAAAGTCAGTAAGTTTAGGAAACACTCTTAATGTTTTGAATTTCTCTTGCAGATTAAGTTATCTGGAAACAGAAACAAGAAAAACAGGGGATTTATAGCTGTAGATGATATTTCCCTATTGAGTGGCGAGTGTGTGAGTTATGGTATGTATATGTATTGAAATTATTAAATTTTTTCATTGTTTATAAGTTAATAGAGCCTCCCTAAGGGATTTTGTATGGTATAAGAGACTCCAAGCATGATGTTTTGGTGAGAGGGCGGCACTGTGAAGCTGATCATTTCTTGCTACCCAAACCTCACAAGACAAGTGTCTCATGCCATAAATGACTCTCATGCCACAGAAACCCTATTAACTTATTATAAAATGCATAAATTAGCTAGAGTGGTTTGTATTCTTTTTAATGTCAAAAGTTGAATGAAACCACCCTCCCTTGGCTGTAAAGTGGAACGATCCACACCTAACATTCTTGCACAAGTGAGAATTGTGAGCAGGATAAGTGGTACAGTGGCGTTGTGTTCTTATTGGCTGAAATCATATGTGATTTATACTAGATATTGTATTACAGTGGGCAACAAAATTACCAATGAGACCCAGATGAGTGTTTTATCTTACAAACATATGAAATCACAGGCAGAAAAATGCCCATAGGTCTATCAAGTTTGCCCGAGTGTGCAGCTTGCAGTTTAATATTCCTGCAGATACCTCCCCCACCCAACCTCCCCTTCATCCTTCCTCCCTCCATCCTGGGCTTCTCCCCCATTACACTCTTGTGTGTTCTCAACTTTCCCCTGACTCTATCCCATCCTTGCTTAAAACTGTCCACTGTCCTCAGTTTGATTAACTCCTCTGGCAGCGCATGCCATCCAGTCACCACTCTCTCTGTGAAATAGTGCCTCCTCGTCTCCATCCTGAACCTCCCCTTCTAACTTCAGACTGTGCCCCTTGTGACCATTCCCCTTTTTAAGTGGAACAATCCTCCCCTACTGGCCTTATTTATGCCTTTTAAGTATTTAAAGGACTCTATCATGTCTTCCCATCCCTTCTGTCCTCCAGGGAGCACATGTTGAGCTCTCTCAATCTTTCCTCATATGGCATCTCCCCTAGCCCCATGATAATTTTTGTTGCCTTCTGCTGCACCCCCTCCAGAAATCTCACATCCTTCTTGAGGTACTAGTATTGCACACAGTACTCCAAGTGCAGCCTCACCAATGATCTATAAAAGGGCAGGATGACTTCCTCCCTCCTGGAGGTGATACCCTAGGCAATGCACCCCAGCATCTGATTTTCCCTTGCTGCCGCCTTCCTACACTGTGCTGATATCTTAATGTCCCTTGTGACTAGTACCCCCAGGTCTCTCTCCTCTGAATCTGATATCTGCACTCCCCAGCCAGTAGCTGGTCCTGGAGTTTCTGGCTCTGAAGTGCATGACCTTGCACATCGTAACATTAAACCCCAACTGTCACTTCTCTGACCAGTGCTTGAGTTTAGCTAGATCCTTCCTGAGTGCCTGCCTCCCTTCCCTAATGTCCACTTTTGCACAATTCTTTGTGTCATAGGCAAACAGGCTGATTTCTCTTGACCCCCTCTGCAATGTCCTCTGTGCAGACATTGAATAAAACAGGGCCAGCACTGAATTCTGCGGTACCCCACTAGTTCCAGGTCTTGGCTTGGATATCTCCCCCCTTACAACTATCCTCTGCTGTCTGCCCTGAAGACAGTTCCTAACCCACCCCACTAGTTTCTCCCCTACCCCTAGGTCCCTCAGCTTGCCTAATAACCTCCCATGTGGCACTGAGTCAAAAGCTTTGCTGAAGTCCAGATACAAGACATCCACAGCATGGCCTTTGTCAACCACCCTGGTGACCCAATCAAAGAAGTCGATTAAGTTAGTCTGGCAAGAACTTCCCAAGACAAACCCATGCTGTCTCTCATCCTGTAGTCCATTACTATCCAGAAAGGTTATCAACCTCTACTTTAGAATGATCTATATCAACTTTCTCACTATAGAAGTCAAGCTTACTGGTCTATAATTGCCTGGTTCATCCTTGGACTCACTCTTGTGGAGGGGCACCATGTGCACCATCCTCCAGACCCTGGGCACATTCCCTGTCTCCAAGGAGGTGTTAAACAGGTCTGCCAGAGGACCTGCCAACACCTCTGCCAGTTCCTTCAGGACTCTTGGATGTACACCATCCAGTCCTGGTGCCTTGTCCACCTGCAAGGCTTTAAGGTCTTTTAGAACCCTAACCTCCTGGATGACCCTGTCTGTTACCTCTGCAATCTCCCGCCCCTCCCTCCTTTTACTTGTGGTATTTGGCCATCCTTTTCTTTTGTGATCACCAAGCAGAAGTACTCATTGAGTGCCTCTGCCTGGTTCTCCCCTTTTTCTACCCATCCCCCTTCCCTCCTGAGTCTAACAATCTTGTTCCTACAACTCCTCTTCTCCTCTATGTATTTAAAGAACTCCTTCTCCCCCCTCTGATCTCCTGAGTCAATCTGAGCTCCCATGCTGCTTTGGCTGCCCTGACCACCTTACTCATTTCCCTAGATGCTTTCGAGTACACCTCCTTGTCTTCCTCCTGCCAAGATTTCTTGAACCTGTTGAAGGCCAATCTCTTCTCCCTCACCTTTCCCACCACTTCCCTACTGAGCCAGCTATTTTTTTTTTTCTTGGGTTGCTTACTCTGAAACTTGGCACATGTGTTTGCAGCCTCATTCAGACCCTTCTTTATGACTGACCACTTCTGTTCAGCATCCATCCCTGGGCTAATTCCAGCAAGATGCCCTTCTAGGATGCTGTTCATCCTGGCAAAATCTGCCTTCCTGAAGTCTACCACCCTTGTCCTTATCTTAACCAACTGTCTCCCTGTGTTGAGGAAGAACCACAGTGAGCGGTGGTCACTTCCTGCTAGTGGGTCCTGTGTGATCACATCCTGGACTTGGTCATCATTTGCTAACACAATATCCAG
The DNA here is from genome assembly GCA_016271365.2 of Neoceratodus forsteri. Lineage (NCBI taxonomy): Eukaryota > Metazoa > Chordata > Ceratodontiformes > Ceratodontidae > Neoceratodus > Neoceratodus forsteri. Next base: position 1,776,658,280 of record CM057456.1, on the reverse strand, counting down.
TATGCTTCCCTTCCTGGTGGGCTCCATCACTCCCTGCTCTAGGTAGCTGTCCTGGATAACCTCAAGCAGTATCTGTTCCCTGGCATTTGTGGTAGTCACAGTCACCAGTCAATCCCAGGTAGGCTGAAGTCACCCACTATAACTGTACTCTTTGCCACTGATCCTCCTGATTTGCTCCCCCTGCTCCCTGTCCATCTCCTAGTTTTGTGAGGGTGGCCTGTATGCCACCCCCCAACCTAATCCTCTTACCTTTGGGGTTTTGGAGCAGCACCCATATGTCTTCTGGCCTCCTCACTTCTCCCTCCTCCCTGGTGCACAATAATCCATCCTTAATGTTAATAGCCACTCCTCCTCCTCTTCTCCCTTCCCTGTCTTTGCAGAACACCTTGTATCCAGGGATCATGCCATCATGAGATCTTGAATGATTTCTACTGTTATCTGTTGGAAGATCCTAGCATTATCTTTCTAATCACTTTTTTGCAAAAGATTACAAAAAGGAGTAATTGAGAATGAGAGAGGCTATCATACCAAAGAACAGCCTTGGGCATGTTATCTGCAAAGCTCATTAAAATGCCAGTATAGTATATCTACTTTTTTCCCATCAAGCTTTTTCCTCCCAGGACCCACCTCAGTGTGGTGGGGGGGGGGGTGCTGGGGGCAAAGCCCCTCACAAACAGCTGGAATGTGCCCTGGTGCTTTGCCATGATGGCGGTTGGGTGGCGTGATTACCGAGCGACATCGTCCCCATTGGCATTTTGTTGTCAATGTGGTGTTGGTCAACATGCTGGATGTTGAACTGACAAAGCCACTGGGAAGGGTAGAAGGGGCTGTGCCAGTGTCATGGGGCATGTGTGCACCTCCATGCATGCACAATGCCCGTGTGCTGGGGCCCTGGGAAACAGTGGAGAAAACGGGGTAAAAAATGCAGAAAATATAAATTAAAAGTTAAATTAAAAAAAAAATAACCTTCAGAGGTACAGTAGCACGGCAAGTAGCCCACTGCCCAGCAGAACAACAGACTTAGGGGAAGATATTCAAAACTTTGCACCGGGCAAAAACCGCGCGCAGGTTTAGCACGGGATTAGCGTGGGTCTGCTATATTCAAAAGGCCAAATAGCACGGGCAAACTGCATTAGAGCCGGGCAAAACTATAATGTATGCAAGGGGCAAACGAAGCATGAATACAGGTGCAATGCTATATTCAGCGACTAGTGCCACGCTAAGTGGTTTTGCGTGACTTAGCGTGACACCTAGCGCGGTGCAAATTACCACCCAGGAAAAGCTTGTCTTAACCCTGGGCAATCAGCTCTGCGCGACACTTTGCCTTTGCGCGGTGTTTGCGCGGGTTTAGCACGGGTTTTGCGCAACCCTAACAAATAAATATGACACATAGATAAAGCTAAACATAGAGGAAGCATGCTGCTAACCGATGGCATCACAATGATGCCATCATCTGCCACCAGTCCCAGCCATGCCAGGCAGTAAGCGGTGACCCTGCCGCCAGTGGACAGCATGGCAGTGTGGCCATACAGCACACACCTGCGGATCACACATCTGTGGACACGAACAGATGCCAGCACGCACATGCAGCACTGTGGGCATGAAGGATGTTGAGGGGAGCATGTATGGGTGGCGAGGCTGTGCCACAGACCAGGTGTGGCCACAAGGCTGGGACACATCATGCAGTGCACATAGGCCAGTATTGGGAATACCCCAACACTAGTGTGCCTTTTGGATAATATATGCCCCTCCGGCCACATACCGCACAGCTGTACAACTGCCACAGCACACAAAGCCAGAAATGTACATGTCACTGTGAGCATCCCATGCCACAGGTACAGCATCTGTGGGTCACACAACAGTGTAACAGTAATGTCCACTGTCAGTAAACACCTGCAGGTTGGGCCTGTCACTGTGTACAGTACAGTCATCATCACTGCCCTACACACCATAGGCAGTGCTGTGTCCCTCACACTACTGGCCCCCCCTGCTACTGTAGTGTCTGTTGTGCACTGTAGCATGCCCTACAGTGTGACAGTTGCATGCAGCACCACCACCACCTGTGCCTATGCTGCCTTGTCCCCTGGGGTACAATATGCTATGCTATGCTATGCTGTACTGTTTACATGTAGTCTGTAGCTATCATCGTGCACTGCCAGACTGACCTACAGGAGGAGCTGCGGTTGGACCTGGTCTGCCCCTGTACTTCCAGACTGACCTACAGGTGGCTCTGTGGGATCCTGCAGTAACGCTGGGCAAACTGCATGCAAATCAGGGTATAATGAGATACTAATCCGGTTGTTTGCCCAGAGACTACCTAAGTAGACTCATTTGCATAGCACTTTTGAATATGCATATTTAGCTCGAGCAAGCGTGTTTGTACCAGAGCAAATTGCTTAGCTCATGCCGCTAATGTGTTAGCGGCGCTAACGGGGTACAGGAATAATATACAGTTTTTGATCACTGTTCTTTCACATCTGCTGCTTCCTGCAGCTGTACTGAGTCCATGCATTTGCTGGCACACATTGTCCATGTAGTTCGCTGTACCTGCCCTCACGTTGCTGTGCACTGTGTTGTTGTTGTGGGTTGCACTTCCTGGTTGCTTTATTCAGTGCTGTCTTATTCCCGGGCTATTTTTGCCCTGCACTCCCAGACCAGTTTGCCCGGCTTCCTTAGACTGCTATATTCAGCAGGATTAGCACCGGGCTATTTCCATTTCAATATAGCTTGCTCTGTGCTCCGGGCTAAGTTTTCCCACCGGGCAGTGCTAATTTAGCCCCTGGGCAAAGTTTTGAATGTCTGGCCCATAGTCTTTTAATTGCTGAGGAAAATATGACTTGCAAAAGGCACAGCATGTGCACTGCATTGTCATACCTGAAACACAGGTTTCTGCCTTATTTGACTCCCATCTTGGGCCAGCAGGGCTATCCAATATTGTAGCAGTTGCATACAGAAACTGTTTTTTTTAGATACTGCCAGCAGTAAGCCATCATATTTTGCAGCTTTCTGAAGACCATAGAGCAGTGGTGAGGGATATAACAGCTGCACAGGAGGGAGAATATATAGGCATAGCAACAGCCAGGATGAAAGGTTGGAGGAAACCTATCCCCTCTTCTTTGGCACTTACTGTTAGATCCTGAATTGCTGCCATGGTATACATCTTTGGCTACAGCTACTACTTGCCTTGGTTCTGATTTCTTGAGTCACTGTAATGGACCAGTTTGGTGATATTCTCCTTTGGTGTACCTGCTAGACAGTAAGACAGAAAAGTCTATCGTGGAAGCTGGGTGTGCTGTCAAAAAGTATGTTGTAGATAAGAAATATCATTGAAGATTATGGCCTTGATCATTAGTTACTGAGGGCAGTGTCTCTGTAATCCTGCCTGGCATGAGCAAAGTCTGCAAAATGCTTTGTATGAGCATTTTTTGTTTAGATCATCCTTTTGCAAAGGCTTAAAGAGATGGAAGATGTCTTTATGGTCTGTCTTAGGCTAGGCTATCCAACTATCATCTCAGCAGATGTACCCATCATGTGAGGAGACGTATAGTGCCAGTGGCTCAGTAGGTAGAATACTTGCCTATGGGGCTAGAAAATTTGTAATGTCATGGGTTCTAGCCCCACACCAGATAATTAGGGTAAATACTCATAACTGAAAGTTCAATGCAGTCCTAACAGGGGTACACACAGTTAAGGTGCTGTCAAGATGAAATGTTAAACTGAGGTCCATTCTGCCTATCTTTGATCACTGTCCCAGTAGAAGTTAAATATCCCATGGCACTAATCGAAGAACAGTAATGGAGCTTCCCTAGTGTCGTGGCCAGTATTAACCCTGATGCACCAGGCAATGAGCCATCACAGCTCAGCTGGTTTACCCTGGTCAAAAATTACAAATAAATAAATGTAATGTTCTTGTAATGCTGTTTTTTATCATTATATTGGTACTGAGGAGATGAGAAAACACCTGTGTTGGAAAGTTCTGAAAACCTGATGTTCAGAGGATTCACCTATTCCTCCCAGACATATGCACAGTTTTTTGCAACCTTACTAGTTTATTTTCAACCTTTGCTCAGTTTGCATTTTGAGCAATAACAATTCTAATGAGCATTTGTCATTGTGGGCCAGATATTCAAAACTTTGTTCCGGGGCTAAATTAGCACTGCCTGGCAGGCAAAGTTAGCCCGGAGCACAAAGCAAGCTATATTCAAAAGGAATAGCCCAGGGCAAACAGCCTCTGAATATAGCATGGGAATGAGGCTGGGTGAACTGGGCTGGGAGTGCAGGGCAAACTTAGCCCTGGAATAAGACTGCTCTGAATATAGCCACCAGGAAGTGCAGACCACAACAGCAACACAGTGCACAGTGACGTGAAGGTAGGTAGAGATGACCTATGTGGCCAATGTGTGTTCCAGCAAATGCGTGGATCCAGTACAGCTGCAGGGAGCAGCCTATGAGAAAGTACAGTGTGCAAAACAGTATAATATTCCCAGAACCCTTTGCGCAGAGCTAACGTGTTTAGCGGGATTAGTCAGCGAGCTAAGCTGTTGCCGGTGCGAGACACGTTTGCCGGTGCTAAACTTTGCCATATTCAAAGTGACATGCAAATGAGCTTACTTAGGTAGTCTCTGGGCAAACAGCCACATTAGCATCCCATTATGCCCTGATTTGCATGCAGTTTGCCCAGCGTTTCTGCAGGGTCCCTCAGCGCCACCTGTAGGTCAGTCTGGACGTACAGGGGCTGGCCGGGTCCGACTGCAGCTCCACCTGTAGGTCAGTCAGGCAGTGCATGATGATAGCTGCAGGCTACATGTGAACAGTACAGCATAGCATAGCATATCGTACCCCAGGGGTCAACACAGCATAGGCACAGGTGGTGGTGGTGCTGCATGCAACCATCACACTGTAGGTCATGCTATAGTGCACACAGACACTACAGTAGCAGGGGGGCCGGTAGTGTGAGGGACACAGCAATGCCTGTGGTATGTCGGGCAGTGATGACCACTGCACTGTACACAGTGACAGGCCTAGCTTGCAGGTGATTACTGACAGTGGACAGTACTGTTACACTGTTGTGTGATCCACAGATGCTGCACCTGTGGCATGGGATGCCCACAGTGACATATACATGGCCATCTGTGTGTGCTGTGGCATATGTACAGTTGTGTGGTATGTGGCTGGGGGGGGCACGTAAGATCCTACAGGCACACAGGTGGTGGGGTATTCCCACTACTGGCCCATGTGCACTGTGTGATGTGTCCCAGCTTTGTGGCCACACCTGGGCTGTGGTGAAGTCTGGCCAACCGTGCACCTTCCCCTCAATGGCCACCATGCCCACAGTGCTGCATGTGTGTGCTGGCATCTGTTGGTCACTACAGATGTATGGTCTGCAGGTGTGCGCTGTATGGTCACACTACCATGATGTCCCTTGTGGGCCAGATCACCCTTTACTGCCTGTGCATAGCAGGGACTGGTGGCTGCTGTTGGCATCATGGTGGTGCCATCAGTGAGCAGCATGTGTCCTCTATGTCTAGCATTTTCTAAGTGTCATAATCATATGTTAGGGTCACGCAAGCCACCAAAAGCCACACAAACACCACGCAAAGCAACAATGTCATCCAAAGCTGTTTGCCCAGGGTTAAGACCAGTTTTTCCTGGGCAGTAATTTGTACCATGCCATGGGTTGCACTAAGTCGCACTAAACACCTTAGCGCGGTGCTAGTCGCTGAATATCTCATAGCGCCTGTATTCATGTTCACTTTGCCCCTTGCATATGATTATGGTTTGCCCAGCGCTAATGCAGTTTGTGCGCGCTATTTGGCCTTTTGAATATGGAAGACCTGCACTAATCCCACACCAAACCCGCACAAACGGTTTACGCACTGCACAAAGCTTTGAATATCTGGGCCAAAGTTCCTTATTTTCTAAAAAGTTATGTAGTAACTTTATTTACTCATCCTTTTTTTTTTTTAAGATAGTCTTATTTTGGTTAAACCACCCCTTTTTTATTTAAAATAATTGTATGTATTTTAATTTAATTGTGGATAAGTTCTCCATAATAATTTTATTACCTTATAATATGTTTATTTTGGGGAAATCACCCTTTCTTTTATTGTTTGCAAATGTACATGTTTTGTTTATATTTCCCAAAAAGTTCTCCACCTTTTTTTTTTTATTTTTTTATTTATGGATAAGTGTTTCACCCTTTGAGATTTTTTTATATTACAGTTGAGGATTATTTCAGAATCATATAAGTGTACTTAGTCATCCTTTCAATTATTCAAACATTATACAACTTAAAACTGCAATACAAACAGAAGTGTTAAGTTGTGGTTGAAAAGGTAGATTAAAATCAAGTTTACTGAAAGTATTCACAAAATACATACACATTGGGCCAGATATACAAAACTTTGTGCTGGGCGCAAACCGTTTGCACAAGGTTAGCACCGGATTAGTGTGGGTCCGCTGTATTCAAAAGGTCAAATAGCGTACGCAAACTGCATTAGCGCTGGGCAAAATTATAATGTATGTAAGGGGCAAACTGAGGGGGCATGTACATGAATACAGGTGCAATGCTATATTCAGTGAATAGCACTGCGCAAAGTGTTTTTACACGATGTAGCCCAACACTTTGTGTGGTGCGAATTACTGCCCAGGAAAAGGTCATCTTAACTTTGGGCAAGCCATCTTTGTGTGACTTTGTAGCTGTGTGTGGCTTTGTGTGACTTTTGCCTGGCTTTGTGCGACCATAACCAGTAAGTATGACACATAGAAATAAGCCAGATAGGAAGGAAACCTGCTGCTCATGGAAGGCATCCCTATGATGCCATTGTCTGCCACCAGTCCCAGCCATGCCAGGCAGTAAGTGGTGACCCAGCTCCCGATGGACACCATAGCAGTGTGGACATACAGCACACACCTGCAGACCACCCTTCAGAGGACACCAACCGATGCCAGCACACACATGCAGCTCTGTGGGCATGGAGGATGTTAAGGGGAGGGTGTACAAGTGGCCAGGCTGCACCACAGACTGGGTGTGGCCACAAGGCTGGGACAAGCCATGCAGTGCACATTTACCAGTGTTGGAAATACCCCAACACCAGTGTGCCTGTTTGATGGTATGTGCCCCCCCAGCCACATTCTGCACATCTGTACAGACACCACAGCACACACAGCCAGCCATGTAGATGTCACTGTGAGCATCCCATGCCAGTGGTGCAGCATCTCTTGGTTGCACAACAGCATAACAGTAATGTCCACTGTCAGTAAACACCTGCAAGTTGGGCATGTCACTGTGTACAGTGCAGTAGTCATCACTGCCCTACACACCATAGGCATTGCTGTGTCCCTCACACTACTGGCCCCCTTGCTACTGTAGTGTCTGCTGTGCACTGTGGCACAAACTACAGTTTGACAGTTGCATGCAACACCACCACCTGTGCCTGTGCTGTTTAGCCACCTGGGGCACAATATTTTATGCTGTACTGTATAAAAGTAGCCTGCAGCTACCACCATGCACTGCCAGACTGACCTACAGATGGAGGTGTGGGCAGACCCAGCCAGCCCCTGTACTTCCAGACTGACCTACAGGTGGAGCTGTGGGACCCTGCAATAGCGCTGGGCAAACTGCATGCAAACCAGGTCATAATGAGAGGCTAATCTGGATGTTTGCCCACAGACTACCTAAGTAGGCTCATTTACATGTCACTTTTGAATATAGCAAAGTTTTGCCCCAGGCAAATGTGATTGCACCAGGCAAATGGCTTAGCTCCGTGCTAAACCTGCACAAATGTGTTTGTGCCACACAAAGGTTTAGGAAACATTGTACATTTTTGCACACTGTAATTTCACATGTGCTGCTGCTTGCAGCTTTACTGACTCCACTCCTTTGCTAGCACACACATTGGCCACATAATACACTTTTACCTTCCTTCACATTGCTGTGAATTGGGATGCTGTTGTGGTTTGCACCTTCTGGTTGCTATATTCTGAGCTGTCTTACTCCCAGGCTATTTTTGCACTGCTCTCCCAGCCCAATTTGCCCGACTTCCTTAGCATGCAATATTCAGCAGATTTAGCACCGGGGCTATTCCTTTTGAATAAAGCAGGCTATTGGTTCCAGGCTAATTTAGCATGCCAGGCAGTGCTAATTTAGCCCCCAAGGGCAAAGTTTTGAATATCTGGCCAATTATCTAAATTAATAGGCAAAACGCATATATTTTCTAAATTAATATGCAAAACTTGCACATTTAAACACAAAAAGCATTGTGCAGCACAAATATTTTTCACAAATACTTCTTACTGCATGAAGAGTATATTCTCTAAATATCCCCAATACTTTTTACTGCATGAAGATTTTGTATTTTATAAATTGTCGCAAAGCATGAAGAGCCATCATACAGTATGAATATTATGAGAAACACTTTATAACCCCACAATCAGTTTGAAAATCTTCACACAGGACAAAAAAATGCCGCTCAGCACAAATATTTTAAAAAACAGTCTTCAGTGTTTGTACTACACGTAGATTTAAGAAAAAAAATAAAATTTGTGAAGGATTGCTTTGCAAAAACTCATTTTTAATCAATGATAACTAATTACTGGTAATTATTTGTTATTAAAAATGTTGTGTTATTCATATTAACCCTCCTTCACAAACACTACACTAGTGTCACCCCTAACTTTTACCAAATTAAAAAGTTATTTTACCTGAAACTGTTTGCTTGTGTTGAACTTTAACATTATTTAGTTAGTTAATACTTTATTACTTAATATTGCAACCAGGCACAAAAGTACTTGTTGAAGTTCTATACAGTATAAAAAGATCATCATAGACCTTGACAGCAGACAAGGACCGCTTGGCCCACCCAGTCTGACCATTTCCCTACCTATTGGATTAGCTGCAGATCCTAGTTAACCGACAGCCTACTTCTTCCTACCTCCCACCAGAATTGCCTTATGTCTGTCCCATGCATTCTTGACTTCCCCCAATGTTTTTGACTGTTTAGTTTGCCCCAAAACAAGGCAGAAATATGTTTATTTTATCTGTAGAGGTTTTACTGCCACAAATTGCAGCAGTATTTCGTGAAACGGGGGGGAGGGGGTCTGCCACAAACTGCGGCAAAAGGACTCAGTGTTGCAGCAGAACCTCCCTTTTTTTCATGAAAATAGTGCTCATAATTTGCGACACTAAAAGCTCTGTGGCTACACAAGCATTTCTAAACATTTCTGGGGCTAACTGACCCTAGAATCTGATTCCTTTGCTCCTGATTAGGTAAAAACCTCTTGGTATTTACTTAAGTCTAGTATTATTTAAGGGTTTTAAACCCTCTAAGGGGAAGGGAGCCGAGGCATGGTATTAAATATTTGCCAACATTGGGGTGCCCAATCCCCATGTCAGCACTAGAAGCTCTCCAGCAGTGTGGGACATTGTGGAGCCCACTCCCAATGTCCCTAGACATGTTTGCTCCCCCCCAGCAATGTGGGATCCTCGGGAGCCCACTCCCAGTTCCATGATATATGTACTATATTTAAACCTGTAAATAAAGAAAACAGACCCCCGACATACCATTCAGTTGCTGACATTGGGGGGCCCAATCCTTGTGTTGGCACTGGAAGACCCCCCCCCACCAGTGTGGGACACTGGGGAGCCAACTCCTAGTGTCCCCAGATATGTATCCCCCCAGCAGTCAGGGACACTGGGGAGCCCACTCCTAGTGTCCCCAGATATGTATCTCCCCAGCAGTCAGGGACACTGGGGAACCCACTTCCAGTGTCCTGAAATCTGTCTGTTTCAAAACCTGTAAAAAGGAAAACGTCCCCCAATGTTTTTTTTTGGCCTGAAAAAAAGAAAAGGTCCCTTGTTTTCTCCGCCGCCCCCCCATCCTGACCCTCCCACTGAGCTCCCACCACCCCACACTCCCCCTTTTCCATATACTTATCACTGGAGGTTGTTGGCTGTCATCTTCTGTGAACCGGGACACGTCTACACTCTTCAAAGCTAAACTGTGAGCTGAGGAATCAAGGTAAGTGCTGTATAATGTATTTGAATGGCGTTTTGAACTTATGATGATAACTTTGCTATTTTTTGGACTTTTTGCACTAAATTTTCAACATGGCCTTTTGGGGACCCCACTTCATGAACACTATGACTGTGATTTCGCTAATCAGGCCCGGAAGGTGATTTTGTGGTTGCTGAGTGAAATCCTCTTTCGGGCCCAAATAACAAAGTTTTATGACCAGTGTTTTTGAGGTGGAGTCCCAAAAAGGCTATGTTGAAAATTTGGTGAAAACATTCCTAAAATACCTGAGTTATGAGCATTTATTGAAAATTTTCTACACAGGCACATAACTTTGGTCATTTTCAATATTTTTACGCCAAGTTTTCAACATAGCCATTTTTTTACACCACCTCATGAACAGTACAGCTGTAGTTTTTCACATCCTGCTCAAAACATGTTTTCATACCTGTGGCACAGAATGGCATTTTGGCAGGGAGTTTAAACTTTTCACCTATTGGTTTATGAGGTGGGGTCATAAGAAGACCATGTTGAAAATGTGGGGTTAAAATATGAAAAAATGCCGAAGTTATGACATTTCATTGCAATTTCACTACGTCCACTTACAGCTTCAGAAATATTAAATATTTTTACCCAAATTTTGAACATAGCCTTCTTGTTACCCCACCTCATGTATGTCACAGCTTTAATTTTTCAGATCCTGCCCAACATGTGTTTTTACACATGTGGAGCAGAATGACATTACAGTTGTACAGAATTACATCTCAGAATGGATTTAACAATTTTTCTGTACTGGGGTACATGAGGTGGGGTAATAAGATGGCTATGCTGACAATTTGGTCACCGTTGTCCTATAAATGGCCCTGTGCTTCCACAGCTACATACATATGTGCATCTATAGAGTTATGGGAGAGCCCTGTGCTCCCACAGCCCAGGGAGCCCTGTGCTCCCACAGACAAATAAGCATATGATTATACATCTGAAAAAGTAAGGAAATTAATTGAAAAAATCTTCATTAATACATCAGTTAAGGTTCTTACTAAAGCAACAAAAGCAGGTAAATATGGTGTGAGGGTTTCCAACCCTAATACCCCACCCCCACCCTGCAGACACTGACAGGCATCAGGGGTGTGCCTTGGGGTCATCAGCCCTAACCCTCATCCCATTCTCCCATATTGTGCCCCTCTCAGCTTATTTACTTATGGAATGGGGTTAGCATTAGGGCCAATGACCCAAGGCACCCCCTGATACCTGCCAGTGTCTGCAGGGTGGTGGGTGGGGTATTAGGTTTGGAAACCCACCATATCACCACATTTCCCTGCTTTTGTTACTTTAGTAAGAACCCTAAGTGATGCATTAAAGAAGTTTTTTTTTTGCAATAAAGATATAAATCTATATCTATATTTATACATATACATATATGTGAGTATGTGTATATATATATATATATATATACACCACGGGGGTGAGAGCTTTCTCAGTAGGATATCCTGTGTTATTTCCACTGCAGTGAGGATAAATCCTGATGACATCAGCAGAGTGAGGATATCAACATTTATCCATACTCTGCTGGTGTCACCAGAGTGAGGATAACTGCAATGCTGCTTGCATTCTAAAGGAAACTGCTTCAGAAAACAGTTTCTCTTTGTCACTGAAGCTGCAACTTTCTCAATTACCTTTGCAAAAGACTCTCATCTATGTCCCATTGTGTTTCTAACATTCTTAGCCCATCACTGTGCTGATCTCAGCTTCAAAACAACCTGAATTCTAAATGAAACTCTTTTACAAAGCAGTTTCTGTTTCTCAGTGCTACCTGCAGCAGTTTGTCTTTCTCGCTGAGCCTCTGACTCGCTCAATTAGCTTTGCACACTCACCTGTGTTTCTGACTCCCAGTCCATTCAGAACACACACACACACACACACTCTGACAGCACACACAGATTGAGCAGGAAACACACAGAATCAGAAAAAATGTTCCTAAAGCTCTCACCCCTGTGGTATGAATTGTACACATGATGGGCAGATCACAGGATATGGAAAATATTGTCACTCCTGCAGAGTGAGCTGTGTATTTTCACTCGTGCCTTCGGCACTCGTGAGAATACACAGCTCACTCTGCAGGAGTGAGAATACTTTCCATATCCCACTCCTGCCCATCATGTATCCCTTATATACGGTATATGTATATTTATCAATGCTTGTGAGACTATTGTGTGGTAAGTATAACTGATAGTATTGCTCCCTTTAGACCTAGAGTGAGGATATCAAAATATTTTCACTGTATGTCTGATATTCTCACTCTAGGCACCAGGGACAAAAATATTATCACTGTATAGTAGCTTTTCATTGGTTGGAGCTGGCAATGCAAGCAGCACACTTTCTCTCACAGAAGTGCTAGATGACTCATGTGCTGGATCCAGCTCTCTACTTCTAATTCTAAATCTGTAACTGTCAAACACAGGTTATCTCTCAAAACTGTCAAAATTAAATAATGTATCCATGTTTCTTTTTAGATAAACTCCCCATTCAGTTTACTCATTTCCTGCCCCTCCTATTACCCATGTCATATCTCTGAGAAGCTCACGCAGCAGCTTCATGTCCATACTCTTGCTCCTGACTGCCACGTCACTTCTTCCTCCATTACAGCAGCACCTCATTGGGAAGCATAACAAACTGGCACCCAGCCCTCTGGCATGGCACATCTTCTATTCAGCCCTACACATGAACACGCAAATGGTCTGATTCACAGACAACATGATGCAACATGTATGAGCATCGTGTGTGTCAAACAGAAACACCGCTTGGTCATCCTGAATGTCTGCTCAGATATCTGAAAACTAAATTAACAGTGAAAAATGGCAAAATGACTTCTACATCACAAAGAAAAAAGGAGAGCATTGGATAATTTGAGTATGCCATGGCTGTCTCAAAAATATGTCCGATGTTTTTTTCTTGTGCAGGTTTGCCCCTGTGACATCATTTGTGATGTCAGCACTCATGATGTCATAGGGTCAACCCACACTTGAAAAAAATATCAGACATATTTCTGAGGCACCTATGGCATATCTCTGATATGCAATGCCAGCGGGTACAAAAAACTATCAAATTAATGCATTTATTTTCATGGGCAGTGGAGCGGGAGCAAAAACAATTTATTCCAACTCCAGCTAGGAGAACTATGGACAGTTCCACTTCAGCTCCTTAATGTTATGAGCAGAATATTCCTTTAAACCTAACATTATCTCCAGGCCTGCCAGTAAGGAATGGCACAAATAACACTATCTTACAATTGGGATTGCACAAATAACAATCAAACCTACTTGCCCCTGGCATTGTATAAATGCCACATACAGTACCATGGAGTGTGTGAAAATAAATGATTTTATTTTGAACAGTAGGGTTTGACCTCTATAGACCTCACTCTAATGCTTCTGGGACTTGAGGTCATAGAGGCCAAAACCAGCTGTTAAAATTAAATAGTTTATTTTCAAGCAGATCATGGCATATCCTCTATACTGCGTATTAATTGTAAAAACCTACGTTAATGCAGATATTAGGGTTGAAGAATGCAAACTGCACAAAGTAAGGGAATTAAAACATTAGGGTTTGGAGTCTCAGGAGTCTTGGCAAATCAGGGGTGTAGTGTGTCTTGGGGTTGTCAACCCTAATGTCCACTTCCTCACCCTAGCCTATAGCCTCCTGTCCAGAGCACAAGGTAAAGTTTCAAGCCAGTGCATCATAAGCATATACAGTACTCTTTGGAGGTGTAGAAGTTTGGCTCATCTCATGTGACCATTTGGGTTCACTTACTGTTTACTGTAGGATAGCAGATTATATCAGAAAAATTTTGTTTATTTGTAGCCTGACATCTTGTACTACAAATCCCAGAATCTCCTGCAGCTGACATTAGAGCAGTAGGTAGCAGAGAGAGATTCAATAGCCTACAGTGCATGTTAGAGCTTTTATAATTTCTGATCAGATTTTTCCAGGTATGCTTTTCTCCAGGGGCTAAACACTATCCTTTGTGACTGTACATAGTCCAGGGAGGACAGCAGCACCAGCAAACAAAAGATGAGAGCTTATGTAAACTCTGATATGCACTGCAGGCTATAGAATCTTCTCACTGCTGCCTACTGCTCTGATGTCATCTGCAGGGGATTCTGGGATTTTTAATAACAGAAGATGTCAGCCTACAGCCAAGTGAAATTAGTCTGATACACTCTACTATACTACAGTAAACAGTAAGTAAACCAAAATGTTTTTGCACACAAAGTGAACATTGGAACCAGTCTTACAGATGAGAGTGGAGGCCCTTGGTGGCAACTGTTCTTCTTTAATACTATCAGAATATCTTCAGTCATAACAGAACCTATCACTAAGCACTAATGTATACGCCTGACTAATAAATGTCCCATTGTAAGGAACATACTTATAATTCATTTCTATGAGTCAGTATTGTTATATCATAAATAAATGTACAACATATAAGTCATGTTATGTACTTTCTGTTCTCCTTTGGGTGGCTTTCGTGACAATAAGTCTGCAGTGTTGGTAAAAAACTTTCTTAGTTGAGTTCCAGAGGATCATCTTTGAGGATCAGGGGAACATCAGGTACACCCAGCAGGAGAAAAGAAACCCTGCAGCTGCATGCAGGCTAAATATCCAACAACCAGTCCAGGACCTGCATGTCAAAGCAATACGTGAAGTCACTGAGGCAGTAGAATGACATGCCACGAAGGCATTAACACATTTCCAGTAACATCTTCTACAGGCTCTAGGGGAACAAGCAGACATGCTGCGAGAATTGTTCAGTGTACAAATTCAGCAGCAATGGCAAACACAGCATGACCTAAACCAAAGTAACCATTTAACAACTAGAAGCACTGCAGAGAGATTTGGTGAGGGTCATCAGACAATACATCCATCTCTTATCAAGGATGAGTGATTTGTTACAAGTAAAGTATCCAATATGTCTGCAGCTATTACAGCTGGGAACAGGGTGCAAAAGTGCATCTGCTCAATGTTGTCAAGTGCTAAGGCTTTGAAGAAACAATTTTCCTGATGATTTTAAATACTACATCAAAAAAATGCTCCTGCCTTGATATTGATGTAAGCCCCCCTCCCTTGGTCTAGGGGAATGCTAAGTGGTAAAGTCCATGGGGATGGGGCACTCACAGCAGAAACCACAGAAATTTCTTATGGGATGGCTGGCATTGCACGGTGTTCACTTGTGCAGGAGTGCAGGCTTCTTCTTGTGCTGGGCTGCAATAAACTTTTAGTTAGTAGCCACAACAGTTCCAAACAAGTGACTGATGTCCATGCAGAAGTAAAACAAAAGGGTGTCTCATTTAATTTATAACAAAGCATTCCATGGATATAACACACTTAAACAATTGATTTCTTCAGTCCTGATCACAGGGGTCCTGAAGGTTGCTAGTATCCATTGTGGCCAATATGGCCACACAAAAGTTGGGCAGCATTTACTTGGGCTGGGTAGCCACTTTAAATATAGGCAGCTTACATATGGATGAGATGGCTGTAGAAACCTCAGGCAGCAGGCATAACCTATTTCTCTGTCATTCCAGCTCCATTCTCTATTCTGGCTCCTTGGAGTCACAGCCGCAAGCCCTTTAACATAGGCTACCACTCCTCTCCCAGACTTCTGCAAAACAGGTAGACCATGGCAGGTGTCTCCACTCTTGGATTTAGGGTGAATGTCCTCACAGTAGCTGCTCCAACCAGGTTAACATCTTGAACTTTCGGTCTCTCTCTGTCTCTCTCTTCTCTCTCTCTCTCTCTCTCTACTTTCTCACGCAGAATTTGGGCCAAGGCAAGTGATTTCACCCAAACTCACAGGGGAAATGTCCCCACCGTAGCTGCCACAACTAGGTTGGCATTAAGACTCTAGGGCTATGGATACCCACCCCAGTGTCTCCAGGTCCCTCTTTCCTTCTGGCTGCAATGATTCTCCCTGAGGGCATTTGGGCATGGCTATAGCCCGCTGGTCCACATAGGCGGCTCCCCTCTGGTCTCTCTTTCTCTCTCTACAGGGAAACACATGGGCTGAACCATGCTCTCAGGGCTCACAAATCTCTGATCCATGGCCTCCTCTGCTCTATCCAACAGATCCCTTTCTGCACCACCGGAGTGCATTTCAGAGGACTCATACCATGGATCACACCGTGGACCAAGCTGAGGGCCGCTGCCATGTCATTCACTGGACTACTCGGTCGCTCAACTCACAACAAACCTCTGGACCCCCTAAGAGCAGGCAAAGCAGGCAGTTGGTCCTGTTCTTCTGCAGCGCTCACACTGGACCCCTGCTTACTGTGCAGGTTCTCTTTCTGGCACCAAAAAACCCACACTTATACTCCCTGTACACCAACTTTGACCTTCGACCCACAGAGGCTCCTGCTGGTGTGATGGAGGGGAGTTAACCATTTAATTACAGGGTCCAGATAATACTCCTAAGCCCTAAAGTGCAAATAATATGTACACATCATGGGGGGGCATGGGGAGGTTACATTGAGCTATCTTGTCACAGATTGTCCAGGCAGACACATTAAAAAAATGTTTTTTTAAATACCTGGACTGTTTGAAAAGAGCTTGTGGGCCCTCGGAAGAGATAATGACCACATAAACAATTTACTCAGAGATAACATATATTAAAAAATGTAAATTCTCAAAAGAAAGATACAGTGACTGACTCGAACAAGAAAGTAACCTGTACACAGATGAAAAAATATCATAATCAAAGTCCGCAGTTCTAAAAGTGAAACATTCCCTTTTTAAGATCTTAAAACAAATTGTCTAGATATAGCTGCTATGTTTGCAATTTTTAGTGAAGTCCTTTATTTAGATCATGAAGGGAAAAAAATGAGTAATGAGGATGTAAAAATATTTGGACCCTATGACTCTGATAAGGGTTCATGAAAAGGTAAAATAAACATTGCACTTATCTAGCACAAAATGATGGGTTCAGGACATCAAAAACTAAAAAAACAAAATAAAAAGATAACAAAGCGTAGGCCTACTTAGGCAAATTACAGAGTTTTTGAAGACATTTGCCTATATCCATAAACACTAGCTATGGTGATAACACTACTTTACTTTGTTTTGCAAACCCAATTCAGTAATGTGCCATTAAGCTCATTACTTGCACTCCTTTGTCTGCTCCAATCCCCCCATCCTACCCCTCCACCTCCCTCCCCATCCCAGATCTCCTTCCATTCCTTCCCTCCACCTCTCCTTTCATTCTCTACCCCTCTCCCTTCTCCCTCCGTATCCACCCTGCATTCTTCCCCTCCCTTTCCCTCAGTCTGAAGTTTCTCCACAGTGTCCTCCTCTCTTGTCACCTCCCCCTCTCCTTCCTGCTCTCCGATCCACTCCAAAGGTAGGAAACCCCACTCCATGATTCTCCTGCTCCTTCTCCTGTCTGGCAATGTGAAGCCCACCCCTTGTCACTCCCCACATCTGCTACTGCCAAGGGTCTTTTCGTTGAGCATCTAAATGCTAGACGCATTCTCCCTAAACTTGACCTCTTCTCTGTCTAGGTTCAGCTACGCTCTCCCGATGTCTTGTTTGAATCCTGGCTGTCTTCCAAGACTCCAGACTCTAGCCTGATCCTTCCTGATTACCATCTCTTCAGGCAGGACAGGGGGAAATGTGGAGGTGGTGTTGCCATCTATGTCCTCCAGAGCCTCTTATGTACTATGACCATCATGGAGGCCATACCCTCCTCCCATGGATTTCTCCTAGTTAGGCTCTTGTTTCCCTCTTCTATACCTATGTTCATTTGGGTTTTCTATGTCTGTCCTAAGATCTTACACTCATCCCTGGCTGACTCTCTGTCCTCCATTTTCTCCCATTCTTCCACAGGTGAACACATCCTCCTTGGGCATTTCAACATAAATTGGCTTTCCCCATCCTCCAGATCTACCATTCACAGGACTGAGTCCCTTAATTTGAAACTTCCCAGCTCAATCCCCACTCCACCAACCTACCCTTTTGGACTAGCTTCTAATTTCTCATCCCCACCGCATTGTTGTAGCAGGAATTTTGCCAGATAAATTTAGCGACCACTGCATGACATTCTGTGTCAGAAAAATCTGGTGTCCCCCCCTCTTCGCTAAAGTAAATCTGGTCTAGGTCTCTACAGTTGCTAAACATCAATGCTGTACTGAGTGATCTCACTGAAACAGTCTGGTCAGCTGTTCTTTCTGTCTCTGATATTAATGTGGTCCTCTATCTTTTCCACTCCAAATTCTCCTCCATCTGGGACAAGCATGGCCCCCTCAGGAAATCCAGAGCCAAAACTTCCCACACCCCTGGATTACTACTGAAATCATAGACTGGTGAAAGTCCCAAGATCTTTCCTTGGCCCGCTATAAATTATCCCACTCATCTCCTCACCTCATCTATTACAGTTCTCTGAGGAACAACTGCACAAAGGCTGACTGGGTCATGAAATCCTTCATTTTTCTTTTCAACTTTGTATTTTGCTCAGACAATTTCTAGGCCAACCTCCAGAAAAAAACCTTAACTCCCCAACTAAATTCTGGAAGGTTATCCACTACCTTTTTGACCCTGCTAGCCAGTTCATGTCCCCAATCCTCATGGTTAATGGTTCACCTGTGTCTGGCCCTAGACTAGGTGGGCCAAGCGGTCCTTATCTGCTGTAAAATTCTATGTTTCTATGTTACATCTGTTGCTGCTCACCTCACAACCTGTGCCCTCCTTTCTTCTCTCACTCCTGGCTCCTTTCCTTCCTGTTCCCCTTCTCCCCTCCCACCCCTCACCAGATTTCTACTTTCCCAGTCACAATCCAGGAAACCCTACTTGCCCTCTTCTCCCTCAATCCATCAAAGTCCAGCCCCAAGGGTCTGAACTCCAAGCTCCTCCACCTCTCAGTTCCTGCCATTGCAGCTTTTCTTACTCACTTATTCAACTTTCCTTCTCCTTTTGCACTGTTTTCCAATCCTGGGAGTTGGTTAAAGTTATTCCACTTTACAAAGGTCTGATTCCTCCTCCCCTGGCAACTTGTGTCCCATCTCCCTCTTCTCCTTCTCCCTCACTAAGCTGCAAGACAAACCAGTCCATGTCAGACTCCATGGTTTTCATTTCATCCTCCAACTTCTTCTCACCCTTTGAGTCTGGTTCCCAGAAGCACCATTCCATTGTCTCCTCCCTGTGGCTTGTCATTGAGTCCATATTCTCCAGGATGCATCAGGGACAAATAACGGCCACCATGTTCATCAATCTGGCCAAAGCCTTCGATTCTATGTCCTATCTACACCTCCAGGACAACCTGAGCTCTGAAGACATCTCAGTTCCTGCTGTTGATTGGTTCCATTCCTACTTTATGGGCTGTTTAAAGTCAGTACAAGTAGGAGGTGTCCTGTCACAGCCACTACCCATCCAGGTGGGATTCCCACAAGACTTCATCCTAGGTCCATCCTCTTCTTTATTTTCCTGAATGACCTTCCCTCTGCCTGTGCCAACTAGCATATTTGCATGTATGCAGATGAAACAGTCATTTTCACCTCCAGTCCCTCCACTGCAGCTGTGGAAGACCTGAGCCAGTAGGACTTCAACAATATTCTACACTGGTTTCAATCCAACCAGCTCAAAGTCAACACAAAACAAATGTGGCATGACCTTTGGTACCAGTCAGAAACTGCCCCCCCACCCCAATTTTCACCATACTGGATGGCACCACTCTTTCTGCTACTTTGCTACAAACCCCTCCCCCCTTGTACCCACCACTGTTCGTCTCTCTCCATCATCCCTTTGTCCTCATGTCATCAGGCTCAATGTACCACCTTCATAACCAAATACTAGTTTGGGTCCTTTCCCTCTTACCTCTCTTCTTCCAACTGCCCTCTGCTTCCTGTTCCCTTTATTCAAAGGACCATCACTCTTTCGCCACTCTTCACCCCCACTCCTCTGCTGGGCAGTCTGCCTTTTCCTGTCAATGTTCCTCACTCTAGATCAAACTCCCCTCCTCCATACACTTCTCCTTATCTTATGACTCCCTCAGGCATCAAGTGAAACTCCAACTCCATCCCACCTGTTTCTGTTCCCTTTCCTCCTGCTGATGCCTTACGAGCCTGAGCCTGAACTGTCCTTGGTATGGCAGCCGGCTGGGTCCCCACTACCTGCCTTCTGGTTTCATTTCCTCATTATCTCTGTTTCCTTCTTCAGTATGAAAGCAGGAAATAACTCGCCCTACAGGTCACTTTCCTGTCATCAGTACTGTTCTGCTCACCATGTGTTGCTGCCACTTTTACACTGCACTTGTATAGGTGTTTATTATTGAGCTCTGACCACACATTATTCTCTATACCTACTGTTTTTGTATTTAACTAATTTTGTACCAACTTATTTTATCGTATGTTGTTCAGCTGACTGCTTGTATAGTACTGCTGTAAATAAATACATGCATGAAGATGCATCAAGCCAGGATGAAGTGCAGAAATGCAGCAGAATATCACAGAATACTGCAATTTACTGCAGGGGCCATTGTAAATCATATAAACATAAACTGTGATGGCAGATAAGGACCGCTTGGCCCACCTAGTCTGCCCATTTCCCTACTTAACAGATAAGCTGCAGATCCTAGTTAACCAACAGCCTACTTCTTCCTACCCCCACAATAATTGACTGTCTGTCCCATGCATTCTTGAATTCCCCCACTGTTTTTGACCCCATGACCACCTCAGGAAGGCTGTTCCATGCGTCCACCACCCTCTCTGTAAAAAAATACTTCCTTACATTGCCTCTGAGCCGTCCCTCCTCTATCTTCAAATTGTGTCCCCTTGTTCTTGCACATCTCTTTTTCTGAAAGATGCTACCCTCTTGGACCTTGTTGATTCCCTTGAGGTACTTGAAAGTTTCTATCATGTTCCCCCATCCCTCCTTTCCTCAAGGGTATACATATTTAGCTCCTTCAGTCTCTCTTTGTATGGCTTCTGTTGCAGACCCTGCACCATTTTAGTTGCCCTCCTCTGGACTGCCTCCATCCTGTCTATGTCTTTGCGGAGATGGGGTCTCCAGAACTGCACACTATACTCCCGATGGAGTCTCACCAACTGTCTGTACCTAGGGATAACAACTTCCTGTTTTCTACTGGTGATGCCTTTCCCTATACATCCCAGTATCCCCCAGCACTCCTTACAGCTTCTCACATTACTTGCTTACCTTTAGGTTATCTGATATGACTACCCCCAAGTCCCTTTCCATTTTTGTTGTTGTTACTACCTCCCCCTCCCCACCATTGCATATTCTTTCCCTGGGTTTTTCTTTCTTAGGTGAATTACTTTGCACTACTTTGCATTGAATCTAAGCTGTCATATTTTTGACCATCCCTCCAACCTTGACAAGTCCCTTCTTATTCTTTCCACCCCCCCTTGTGTATCAACCCTGTTGCAGATCTTTGTATCGTCTGCAAAGAGGCATGCTTTTCCTTACAGTCCCTCTGCAATGTCACATACAGACATTAAAAAGGACCGGATCCAGTACTGAACCTTGCAGTACCCTGCTAGCAACCTCCCTTTCTTCAGCTTGGATTCTGTTTACTATTACCCTCTGTGTCCTGTTGTCCAGCCAATTTTTCACCTAGGCTACCACCCTGGGACCCACTCTCAGGCTGGCTAATTTGTTTATTAATCTTTTGTGTGGGACTGTGTCAAATGCCTTGCTAAGGTCTAGGTAGGCCATGTCCACAGCCCCTCCTGGTCCACCACTTTGGTCACCCATTCAAAGAACTCTATTAGATTCATCTGACATGACCTTCCCACTGTGAATCCATGCTGCTTTAGATCCTGTGCCCAGCTGGCCTCTAGGTACTCAACAATTCTTTCTTTCAGAAGTGATTCCATCATTTTCCCTACCACTGAGGTCAAGCTAACAGGGCTGTAGTTTCCTGCCTCTGTTTTGCTCCAACTTTTGTGAAGGGGAATCACATCCACCCTCCTCCAGTCCTTAGGTACCACACCATCCTCCCATGATTTGTTAAAAAGGGTAGTCAGTGGTGTCACTAGTTCTCCCCTTAGTTCTTTTAGAATTCTGGGGTGAATCCCATCAGGCCCCATTGCTTTGTTCACCTTCAGTTTTAGGAGTTTTTTTAGAACCCTTTCTTCTGTGAAAGGACTGGTATCAACCCCCCTTTCCAGAGTGATTCTATTAATTGGATTAGGTACCTCCCCCTCCTCTTTTTTTTGTGAATATTGAGCAGAAGTATTCGTTCAGTATCCCTGCATTTTCACTGTCACTCTCTCTGCCCACCCACCTTCCCTTTATTAAGCCTCATTATCCCTCATTTGGTCTTTCTTTGCTCCCTAATGTGCCTATAAAAGGTTTTATCCCCCTTCTTAACCGAGTTGGCTATCTTGTCCTTGATTTGGACCTTTGTTATTCTGACTGCCTTCCCAACTTCCTTCTGCTTTAACTGGTACAGTTCTCTGTCCTGCTCCTTCTGTGTTCCCTTATACTTCCTGAATGCTATCTTTTTCTCCCTAACCTTACCCGCCACTTCTTTTGAGAACAATAGTTTTTTTATTTCTTTCATTTTGATTTGTTTATTTGCTTCACACAAAGGCTTGTTGCTTCTGTGATGGCAGTTTTGATGTTTCCCTATTGTTCCTCCACCCCACCTTCTTGCCTGTTTGCTAGTGCTTTTCTGAGGCACTCTCTCATTTTGACAAAGTCAGCCCTCCTAAAGTCCAGTACCCTCACTTTTGTATGGCTTGACTCTGCGGCTGTGTTTATCATGAACCACACTGTTTGGTGGTCACTTGTTCCCAGATGGCTACCCACTTCTAGGTCTGAGATCCTCTCTCTGTCCCCATTTGAGAGTACCAGGTCTAAGATTTCTCCCTCACAAGTGGGTGCCAATATAAGTTGTCTGAGGCACGCCCCCTGTAAGGCATCAAGAATGATCCTGCTCTTGGATGTGGCTGCAGCAAAGGTTCTCCAGTTACCTTCTAGCATATTCAGGCCCCCCATCAACAATATCTACCCTTTTTCTGCCATCCTAAGGATTCTTTCTATCATTTCCTTGTCCATTTCCTCTCCCTGAGATGGGGGACTGTATACAACCCCCGTGTGGATTGTGGTGCCATTTCCAGTCTCCAGGGTGACCCACAGTGCCTCCTCTCCTCAATTGCAATTAACCTCACCAGGTAAAGAAAAAGGTCTGGCTCCCCGTATGGTACACAGGGGAAACACCGGACCTCACCCAACAACTAATACACTGAAATCTGACCAATGGAAAATCATGTACACAAATGCTTGCAGTCTGGGAAACAAGATCTCAGACCTGCAGGCAATAATGACAGAGGCTAAACTGGACATAGTAGCCATTAGCGAGACATGGTTTACCAGTAACCACACTTGGGAGACTTCAGTACCTGGCTATGTACTGTTCACAAGAAACCGAGGTGCAAAAAGGGGGGGGGGTGGAGCGGCCCTTTATGTCAATTAAAATATCAAAGCTACAGAAATTCAGAATACACATAATGAGCCAGAAGAACTGTGGGTCACACTGGAAACAGGAAATAGGACAGCCATACGAACTGGGGTTGTCTATAGGCCTCCAGACCAGGGGGAGGACATAGATACATTACTGTTAGAAGATATACAAAATGTAACAGCTAAAGGGGAGGTTCTGATAATGGGAGACTTCAACATGCCAGATACAGATTGGTCAATACCAGCAGTGACATCTGCCAGAACTAGACACATTGTGGATTCCCTACAGGGGGAGGGCCTCAAACAACTGGTACATCAACCCACAAGAGACAGGGCTATCCTAGATCTAGTACTGACTAACAGGGAAAGGATCACAGATCTCCAGGTAGAAGATCACTTGGGGGCCAGTGACCATCAGATGGTATGATTCAGTTTGGCCTCTACAACTAAATCATCCCATTCCAAGGCAAAAATATGGGACTTCAGAGGAGCTGACTTTGATAAAATGGCCAACATAGTTAAGCTAGCCCTGACAAAAAGAAATACAGGTGAGGGGGTACAGGCAACATGGGAAAGCATTAAAGATGCAATGCTTGAAGCAACATCCCATTGTGTTAGTGAGAAAAGGAAGTGCAAAAGAAGAATGAAACCACTTTGGTTCTCAAATACAGTAGCAGAAAAGGTCAGAGCCAAAAGACTGGCCTTCAGGAAATATAAGGGAATGCAGCAGAATGAAGATTGGGAAGCATACCAAACTTCCCTAAGGGAAGCAGGGAAGGCAGTAAGGCAGGCAAAGGCCCCAACTGAGGAAACACTAGTAGGAACAGTAAAAGAAGGTGACAAGACTTTCTATAGATACATTATTGAAAGGAGAAAGTCCAGAGGGGGTACTGCTAAGATCAAAGGTGATAAGGGGTGCATGAGGAGGAGGATCATGTAAAAGCATCTATTCTAAATAGATACTTCTGCTCAGTATTTACTGAAGAGAAGGTAGGGCAGGGCCCACAGCTCTGCACCATGGACACAGGGGGGAGGTAGGTGTGCACTAGTCCTTTCACAAAAGAAAGGGTCCTACAAGAGCTCGATAAGCTCAGGGTGGACAAGGCAATGGGACCTGATGGCATACATCCCAGGATACTAAAGGAGCTAAGGGTGGAACTAGCAGAGCCATTATCAGAAATGTTTAGTGAGTGTCTGAGCACAGGAGAGGTCCCAGAAGACTGGAGAAGGGTTCATGTGATCCCACTCCACAAGAGTGGTAGCAGGGAGGAGGCACGGAACTACAGACCAGTCAGTCTTACCTCAGTAGTGGGCAAGATTATGGAGACTCTCCTTAAGGAAAGGATAGTGCAACACCTGGAATCCATAGGAGCAGGATCCAAGACAGCATGGGTTTACAAAAGGAAGGTCCTGTCAAACTAATCTCATAGATTTCTTTGACTGGGTAACCAGAGTGGTGGACCAAGGAAGCAGTTGATGTTGCCTACCTTGACTTCAGCAAAGCTTTCAATACTGTTCCACATAGAAGATTGATTAATAAGCTGGTTAGGCTCAGGGTGGGTCAGACGTTGGTCAACTGGGTGGCAAACTGGTTGACGGGCAGAAAACAGAGAGTGGTGGTAAACGGTATACAGTCAGAAGAGATGCAAGTCACAAGTGGGGCACCTCAGGGATCAGTCCTGGGGCCAGTCCTCTTCAATATCTTCATCAGTGACATTGCAGATGGACTGGAGGGTACGGTTTGTCTGTTTGCAGATGACACCAAGATCTGCAACAGAGTAGATAATCCAGATGGGGTGGGCAGAATGAGAAGAGATCTGGATAAACTAGCAAAATGGTCGGAAGAGTGGCAACTGGGGTTTAATGCAAATACGTGCAAGATCATGCACATAGGGAAGAGAAACCCTGAAGCCACCTATAGGCTGGGAGGGGAGTTGCTGGCAGTCACAAGGGAAGAAATAAACTTGGGCGTCATCATCACCAATGACCTGAAATCATCCAAGCAGACCTCTAAAGCAGTAGGTAAGAGCTAGAGGATGTTAAAAGCTAGTAGGGGTATCACAAGTCAGAAGAGGTGGGTATTACCCTCTTTACAAGACACTGGCTAGGCCCATCTGGAGTACTGCATGCAGTACTGGAGGCCACACCTTCACAAGGACATTAACCAAATTGAGGCAGTTCAGAGAACGGCAACCAAAATGGTGCAGGGACTGCATCAGAAAACATATGAGGACAGATTAACTGAAGTCAATATGTATACCCTAGAGCAAAGGAGGGAGAGAGATGATGTGATTGAAACATTCAAACACCTTAAGGACATTAACAAGGTGAAAGAGTCTTAACATGTTTCAATATAAGAAAAATAGCAGGACAAGAGGACACAGCATGAGATTAAAGGGAGGCCGATTAAGGGGTAATATTAGGAAGTTCTTTTTCACAGAAAGGGTGGTGGATGCATGGAACGGCCTACCTCAGGAAGTGGTGCATATGAATACAGTGCAGGGCTTCAAACAGGCATGGGATAGGCATAAGGAAGCAATACAGATGAGTATGAATAGATAGGCCATTGACAGAGCAAAGGCCTATGGCACATTCATAAGGTAGAAAAATAAATGGGCAGACTGGATGGGCCTTGCGGTCCTTATCTGCCGTCAACTTCTATGTTCCTATGTCATGCAGGATTTTGTGACATGTCATTACTGCAAGCTACTGCACTTCATCGTTGGTGACATATCTGTACATACATAAGCAGGAAAGCAACATGGAAGACTGCTGAATCATCTTAGAAAGCATAAAATAAAGTGGTGGTAATGCTAGATGGAGGTATTGTGCATGAAAATATGCCATATAAAAACCATTACAAGAGACCTACAACCATATACTAACATCAACTTGGATACCAAAGAAATGGAGTCTATCATATCTGTCATACCCAAATATGGGAACAGTTCAGCCAGATGTTGATCTTATGGGCCTGTTCCACATTTAAATGTGGACTTAGAGCTATCTATAGCCATTCAGGATAAATGAACGAAACAATATTAATAGAGTTGTCTGATTCAAATTGTTTAGGTTTTACTACACAAAACTGGACAAGTGATAATAAAAAGTGAGCCCTGTTAAAAGAACAGAAAGCAGTAAGACCACAAAATAAATATTTCTCTTATGGTTGGGCTTCAAGAAAGCCTTTTGACAGGGGTTCTTACAGGGTCATAAATAAAGTCATAAAGTCATAGGGTGGATCAAGACATTACATTCCTACTCTGTAGTATAGGTCTATGTTAACAGAGCGTACTCCCAGGAATTTTGATTGAAAAGAGAGACACACAGGGATGTCCTTTGCCTCTCCTCATTTTACACTAGTAATTGAACTAGTCATGGAGTGGATGAGAAAAAAATACCAGACCCTTTTCATTTGGGAAATAAAACTGAGCTCCAACCTATAGGCTGAGTTAGCAAATTTCTCCAAAAATAAGAATAGCAAGGACCTGTGGACTTTTTCTAGTTTGTGAAGGCAGCAAGCATGGAAATTGAGAAGATCTAGTGATAATTTCTGATTCAGACTAGAGAGACAGATATACAGTAGATATTTCTAGATAAAAGACTATGGCCCACATTTTGAGAATTTCATTTCATTTCATCTCATTTTGTTTTTTATGGGTGTGGGCAGAGCCTACAGCCATCTTTTAAGTCAACTATGGGATTTAAAGAAACAGATCTCCTCATGGGCCCCGTGAACAGCATCACCTTTGTCTTTTTTGAGTTCAGCACCGTACACCTAGAGAAGAGCCAGTTCTGAAAGTGGTTGAAATCATCCTACACACTTCTCATTGAAGAAGAAGGATCATCAGCAACACCAAATAAAATGGCATCATCTGCATAAAGCATCATAGATGTTTGGATGCACCTTTGAGGTGCTGAATTCATAAAGAATGAAAAAATCAATGGATCTACAATGGATCCCAAAGGAACCCCACAATGGATCTCTCAAGAAGTAGAAAAATTTCTTCTATCATTGTTCTATGACATCTGTTATTTAAGTAGTTTGAAAACCATGTGATGACACCTTGAGAGAAATGTAATTCACACAAGACTACAGATAATAAAGAATGTTCAACCAAGTTAAAAGCCTTAGTGAGGTACACAAAAATGATTGCAACAGAGGTCCCTTTGCCAAGGGCACGCTGAATGCAGCCGGGGAACCCCAACAAGGCTGTCTCCATATTGTGTTTGGATTTAAAGCCATGCTGAGATTCAGAAAGTAAATTGTATCCATCAAGGAATTCTGTAGTCTGATCCAAAATGATGTTTTCCAAAATCTTAGAAAGTGAAGTTAATAAAGAAATTGGGTGATAATAAGACACGAGAGATGGATTTCCACTTTTTAAAATCGGTTTTATAGTACCCATCTTCCATTTGGTGGAAAAGATTCCAGAACATAAAGAAAAATTAAAAATTACTGATGGGGAAAGGACAAGGAGTCAATCCCAGTTTAATAAATCTATAATCGATATTATCATGAGCTATAGATGGCCTTGGATCCAGTTTTAGTATATATTCTTTGATCTGATTGGGTGAGATATTCTTAAAATAGAATTCAAGGTGGGATTCTGAATTTATGTCTTGTAGATTAAGTGAAGAGGCTGGGGCAGAGATATCCTGAAATTATCCAGATTACCAAAAAAATCATTAAAGGTCTGAGAGACCTGTGCGGTGTCACTTATAAGAATATCACCAACTTCAAGTGTGATAGCAACATCCTTTTGTTCTCTCCCTAAGGCTATTAAGAGCTTGCCAAGTTTCTTTTAGGGTTTCTGGCAATTTTTTTCTGCTGTGACAAGCAAAACTGCTTTTTAACTCTCCTGATTTCCTTTTTATATTTATTTCTTAGCATTTTATAATTTTGCATTGAACTAGCATCCCTAATAATCTTATATTTCCTCCAGGCTTTGCCCTGGTTTTCATTAGTTTTAAGAGGTCTTGATTAATCCATTTACTTTTATGTGCTTTAACCCACATCTTCTTTTTGGGGGCCACACTATCAATAATGGAAAGATAGTGGTTACAAAAAGTCTCCAAAAGCTGATCAATATCATTAATTGAATCAAGTTGGGACCAGTCCACATTTTTACAAGCCTCATTAACAGTTTTGGAATCAATTTGATTGATGTTCCTAAACTCAATAATCCTTAGGGGGCTTCCCATGGACCTAGCAGATCACTCACAATAAATCGGACAGTGGTCGCTGATGGCATCAGATACAACAGCTGATGTAGGTATCTTATTATTAAAGAGAACAACTATCCAAGCAATGATAGTTCCTTTACCAGTTTTATTTTTTATTTATTTATTTACTGAAATTTCGGATAACACCTTTGAGAACAACCTCATTTCATAGGTTCCACATCAGATGAACAATACATATTGGAAAAGTATGAGACGGAGAACAAACAAAACAAGGAATTATACAAAACATTACAACAGCATATAACTAGAGATGTTCCAATACATGTGGCATTGTACAATGTATGCCATGGTGCGTATTTGATTAAAACCTGGAACTCAAAGGGTCATATTAAAGGAAGTGGGGTCTTATGAAATGACCCTTTACAGCAAAATGAGAACAGACTCAGCCTAATATCTAATAATCAACAAGGTAAGGGATGGCATCAGCCCAAGGTCCTTGTCAGAGGTGAGAAGGTATGGGACTAAGCATTTTAAAGTGAGCAAGGGAGCTTAGGAGATATAACGGGGGGAGGGGGATAGGGGAAAGCCGTAGAGGGGTGAGGGGAAAGAGTGGAAGGAATCAAGAGGAAATGTGAAAGGAGAATGATTAGAAACTTAGAACAGTTATTTACATGCTGATAACAGTTATGCATAAGGTCAGGATAGCATAAGGTTAGAATAAGTGCTGGTCACAACAAGGAAGGTTATTGGAAGCAGTCGCAACTGGCAACAGCAACTAGCTGTTGCTTAAGTTTAACCTTGAAAGAGCCCAAGGTGGATGCTGAAGTGATGTCATGGTGCAGCGACTTCATCCATAGCCTTATCCTTATGCCAATAGCTGACCGATCTTATCAGGCCTTGAGTGACCAACCCTGTCTGGTAGCACATCAATACAGCAAACTGAATTGTGTGACTCAGAAATGAGCACTTCAGTTTTGTTGCTTTTAGGATCAGCGATGAGGAATGGATAACAAGGGGAGGGAATAGCGAGGGAGGATGTGAAAAACAATGAGGGGAGGGAATAGCGATGGTAGGGAGAGGAAGAGGGATGGGCTAAATGGGGACATGGAGCATGATGCCACTGAGCTACCCACCTAGTGTAGTGGATAGGGACACCATCTGCAGTGCTGGTGGTCCTGGGTTCAGGACTGCATACAGGTACGTTTTTTTCTTTCTTTTTTTTTTTTTTAAAACGTATTGCCATCATCAGTCCCTCTTCTTTTCTCCAGTGTCTGCCCCCAGAGATGATTATATAAGCATGGGGGGGGTGGGCAGTGTAGCCCCCCGCATTAAACATTATTTTACATGTGCGTTGACTTGATGTTCGGCGTTTATTGTTATGTGCCGAACAGGTATACTCACTGTTTTGTGAGTCACCCCAAAATATTCGCTGTTATGACATGGAAGCACTCTGCCCTTAGAAACACACCAGTTCATATTGCAGCAATCCCAGTGGTTGTCTTAAAAACAAATTCTGAAGCTGGCCTGGTGGCACTGAGGGCTGAGGCGCTGGTTGCCACACCTCACACCATGCTGGCTACCGGTGTTCGGGAATGAGCATGGGTCGCCAGGGGTTAGCAGTGTAGGCTAGGGGTCGAGCATCTGATGGACTGCTCTCCCTTTCCAGGGAGGGGCGTCCACTACAGTCGTCATGCAGCTGCCTCCTGGCAGAGGCTGGGGGATAATCATGCTCTGCTGTACATAGGGGGTGGAGCAAAGGGCACACATCTGGAGGGAGCACATGCAGACACGTGGGCGCTCCCCTCCGCTGATGTCCCTGCACTTCCTCAGCTCTGGGGCATTAAAAAATAAAGAAAAGGGGAGATGGTGCCTGATGCAAGTGGCTTGATGGTCATCCGCGAGCTTCATTGTGGCACCCGTCTTGATCCGTATTCTGCGGGGAGTTGGGGGCTCCCCATAGCCCCGCCGCGGGAAGGGGAAGCCACAGGAGTCAGGGTGCTGGCAGTTGAGGCGGACGGTGGCTGGGTGTTCCCAGTGAAGGATGTGAGGACAGGAGGGGAGCAGGTCAGGCAGCCACAAAGAGGTAAAAAGTATAAGCAAAAAAAAAAAAAATTCTGAAGAGGGTCAAGAGATGAGGATAACTCTTGTATGTCCAATACCACCACACCATGCAATACTAAAGCCCTTTGTTGCTTCAAAAACCTTGATTATTGCTGTTACTAAGTGATTTGCAAATTTCTTATAAAAACAGTGAATACCCAGTGCTGATTGTCTAACTGTTGACTTGGCTCTAGATACATGAGGTGCCCAACTTGCTGTGTTAGATATTAATACCTCCAAATATATGTACGTATATAAGACTTCTATTTGGCAGCCATCAACTGTCCATAAAAATGTGTTTCTTTACAGCACTGATTATGAGTGCCCTTGTTTTTCTAATGGGTATTTCCAATTTAGGATTTTAATGCTTTATTAAATTGATCTATTGCTAGCTGGAAACTGTTCTCAGATAAAGATAACAGGAATGCATCATCTGCATATAGAAGTATTGATTTCTCATTCTCCAACTTTAGGAGCCTCCATCACTATTTTTTCTAATTTCTTAAATTATCATTGTAACAATATAAATATTAAACAGTGGGAGCAAGTATTCACCCTTGCTTGACACCTTTATACACACCATAGTCAGCTATTAGGTTACTTTCCTTACTATATCTAACGTTTGAGGTGTTATTTGTATGTAACACCATAGTAAGTCCTAAAAGTCTGTGATCGATTCCTTTATTCTATAGTTTTCTTTCAAAGATACTCTCATACTTGATTGTCAAATGCTCCTCATAGCCAAGAACATCATAAATAAATTACCTTTTTTCCCTTCAGTATTCTTCCTTCGTTTATGGTCTAAAATAAATATTTTTCTAGTAACATGGATACAGTTTGATTCCATACTCTGGCAGCCTTCCCACAGGCAGCTGAGTTACTGGAAGTCTTCAAGCTAAGCTCCTCCCACCACCCAGGTGGTTTATCCTCTGGCTCCACCCCGTGACATCAGATCTTTCTTTGTGCTGGAAGTGACAGGTCTCCTTCGCAGCTCTGCAGGGTTCAATGATTTTTGAGTTGTTCAAAGGCTTCTTTGTTAAATCTTCATCTTTTCAAGTCAGTATTTCAATTCAAGTTGCTACTGAAGTCTTCCGGCTCTGTTTCATGGTTGCAATCAATAATGTAGAGTAAAAAGGGAATTTAAGTTCTCTACTCAGTGCAGGCAGAAAATGTTGGCCCCAGACCCAAATGACATGTGATTATACTGCCTGGGTGATCAACCAGATGTCATGGACTGCAAGTTGTGCCGGGCCATGCCGAAGCATCCATCGAAGACTGGAAGGTTTGATTTGCCATTTGTTGGGCAAAAGACCACAAAAAGGCCTTGGTGGCTGCCAGATTTGCTATTCAGCTTGCGGTTATGGAAGAAGAGGTGACTATGGTGAATGAGTCTCAGTGCCAGCCTGGAGCAGCATAGGAGGTTCATTCTCTGACAAGTTCAGGGAAACATGTGTGCCCCCCCCCCCATACCTTCAGGGATAGCCCTTCACACTGCGGCAGAAAACACAAAAAGAGTTGTTGCAGGTCATGTGATCAGGCATGATCACAGTCTTCCTGTTGCTTTGACTCCCTCAGCCACTCTGCTTTGGTCACACTCCTTATGGTTCAGTGTATGGTCATGGGCTACATGGTAACCCTGTTGGACTTGTTGACCTCAAGTCCATTTGAGCAGATGGTCAAGATTTTTCTCAAGTCAGTTGACTGGATGTTGGAGGAGATTGACAAGGAGTCGATCTTCCATGCCCCGGTACTCCTGGTCCTCATTCAGGAGGATGTTGTCTGTCAGTGACTGTGGATGAGCCACCTCGGGAGCGGCCTGCACTGGTGGTTGTACTTCCAAAGCCTCTACTACTTAGCCAGCAAAGGCATGTGATTTATACCAAGTCTCTCAAAGGACACCCGTCAACCCTTGGGCCAATGTTTATGGTTGCAGTCGAGGCGGCAGTCATGCTCTCGATTGCACTCAACTATGATTCTTCTTGACCTCCTTATCCTCTGCTGAGAAGAGGCACTGATGAAAAATGCATCATCACTATGAGGCGCTCCTCTGGTAATAGTGGAAAATGATGGGAAGGGGAGGGCTCTGCCATATGGACCTTCAGTCCCTTGGTTTATGCCAGTCATTCCCATGCTAGTCCAGACTTCTTAGCAGTCCCCTGTGTCTGCTTCACTGCCCCTTTGGGTGGAGCCACCTCCACTGCAGCCCCTGTTCTGAGCTCCAGACAAGGAGTAATGCACTGTGGCTGGCTTGCTAGGCTGGCTGTCAGTGAAGATCACCAAATCTGAAGATACCAGGGTGATCCACAGTAGCAAATTGTTGAGGGACATCTCTGAGGAATCGTCCTATGGCTCCAAAGGTGTCATCCATGTCCTTGACCAGGACTCATATGTTCGAGTGGAAATTAGTTAAGGTGTTGACCACCAACCATGGAGTGGTGTGTTTTGGAGCTTTGGTCCTACTTATCTTGGAGTCCCGGAATGTGTCCCAGGAGCCAGTCCAGAAATATACAAACTACTTGTTTACTGAGCTACTGGACAGGGATGATTCCACAAGGGTTGCCTTTCCCATGGCTGAGGCAATCTTGGGACCAGTCTGGAGGTCTGGCAGCATCCAATATTTTGCCTGGCATCCACCACTCATATGGTCTGCAAACACATGGACCCAATGGGCTCCCTTTCTGAGTTCTCTGATCAATCCTATGCTGAGAGCTTGGTTTTGGACTCCATCTGCTGCAAAGCAGGGGCAAAGGGGACATGGACAAGCCTCCAGACAAAGACTCCAAGAAGACTGATCACTAAGCTAAAAAGGTGCATGTTGCTGGGTCTCCATCAGGCCAGCTATGCTGTCATGATGGCAAACTTTGGCCATTCCATGCTGGGAATGTTAGGGGACCTCCTACGCATCTTTCCACTGACAAACAGTTTCCAGGAAATATTGTCAGAGACCAGGGTCAATCACTGGATAAACACCAGCTCCAGACTGCTTTGGACACTGATGACTCCTTTGCCCTTGCCATGGCAACAGCTGTCACATTGCATCCTAGGGTCTGGTTGAGGCATTCCACTTTACAGTGGATTTTTTTTATTTTATTTTAAAATTTGATAACCAGGTAAAAAGCACTGGGCTGCATTGCCCTTTTACAGGCTTGACCTGTGTACATATACACAATTGGAAGGCTAGGCCTGTAGTTCAATGAACAAACAGCCAGCCACTCCCACTTCCTGAGCTACACAAGCAGTTCCTCTCAGCCTCATTGTGAAGCATTTTTTCTTTGCAGCCAAAGGCTTTGTTGGTTTGTCCTCTGAGCTGGCTGGGGCCTACCCCCCTCCTACTGTTTCTATGTGTCTCTGCTGGACTTTGGTGTTTGTTTTCCTGCTTCTGGTTTGTATCTTTCCTCCAGCTGTGTGCTTCCCTGTGCTTTGTGTCTCTTATTTTTGGGCCTTGTTCCGTTTTCTGTTTTGCTGTGTTTTGGTTTTGTCTTTTTAGGGGGCTTTGTTTCTAAGCTCCTATTATACTGCTACTCAGGGCTCATACTACTGCTTTCAGTTACCTGCAACTGCAGCCACTGCTATTGTTTACTCCAATTACTATTGTACCCAGTGCTTGTGTTTTTCACACTGTTGCTCACCACACTCAAACTACTGCAATGCAACTGCAATATTTCTTTGTGTTTCAGCTCAACCATAGCTGCTCCATGTTGCATACTCAATTCTTCTCACCTGACACAGGTTTACTCTGACCCTAGCTGTGCTGCTCATTCATGCTCTCATTCTACTTGCAGCTTCATTGCACTGCCTGGGTACACCTATTTTCAGAGCATTGTCTCCATGTTTTATTGCAGTTACAACTCTGAGGTCAGCCAACTAAGCTCCTGCTGAGGCTGTTAATATAGTTTTGTTATTATTAAATCCTGCCTCACTGCCCAAAATCCTCAGAGTATTTGTCACCTTGATTTGGCTATTCATGTCTGGCTGGCTTGCCCCCATTCAGTGCTGTTTCATTGCTACATGTTATGCAGACCTCTGTGCAGGTCCAGCTATCACTTACTAATGTTTATTGACCTACGTACAGGTCCACGCTTGCTTATGCTATCATTGCTCATTGCTTACACAGATCATTGCTTCACGCCTACTGCCATCCCCTTGGCTTCAGCCTCTGGGATTCTGCTGCACTCAGTTCTGCTTTTGACCTTGCAAGGTCTCAGCACTCAATGATTTTCGATCTCAACATGCCATGCTCATTCAGCTCACCAGCTTTTCAGCTCTCAATCAATTTTGGGGCATGCCAGCCATTCTGTTCTGGCAGAGGGTTCCTGCAGCTGGTGGTCTCACTCTGCAATTAGTCCACATCTTAAGCGTGTCCAACTTGGGGTGGGATCCTTCTCACCTGGCCCATAGCTGGGAATGTCCTCACCCCAGGCTTGACTTTAGCTGCCCGCTACGTGACAGCAGCTCCTGGTATAGAATTTAAGACTAGTGGTGAAGGGTGGAAAAAGTTACCTCCTTTGGCTCTAGTGTTCCACTATAACGGTTAGCCATTGATTTTAGTGGTTTCCCTAGCAAGGCACTTTCACTGCATTCTCCCTACAACTGACTCTGGCTCACCTGGTTTGAGTTTAGGGTGGGTAGACCAGGTGAGTGCCTCAGCAGTTGTTGTTCTCCTCCTGTGCCTTGGATGCACATATTGTTGCAGAGTTTTCTCGCAACCTTCCATGGCGTTTGAGTGAGAGCCTTTTTCCAAATTGGAATATTTTCCACCTTCCTTTAATTGGGTTTTCCAAATTGCAGCTGCAGAGTCATCACTGAATAAACTATCCCAAGCCTGGAGGGAAGGCGACCTAGGTCTTGGATCCCCAGAGATTTCCTCCTCATAGGGTTTTTTTTCTCTCCTCCATTGCCTCATGTCATTACTGTTAGTTAGCATAGTAGTGTCCCCTAGTTTCTTTAGGTACGTTCGCTGTTGGATGGAGGTGGAGGTATGTCCTGCCATTCCCTCTCACCTTAGAGGATCTCCTAATTCTCAATGCAAACCATTAGTATCATGCTATGCAAACATGGGCATTTCATTACGTTATTAAACTGTCTATGCTCCTCTACTACTACGTCACAGTTACTGCTACTGCATCACAGTTATTGCTTGCTCGTATGCTTTGTGTTGCCTCATTCTTTCAGGGTATGTTTGTACTACATTTCTTTTGGGGATTCCTAAGGTACCTTTAGCCACGGGAATCGTTCTGTGGCATCTCTAGGGGTGGAACCCTCTCCGAGGGTTACTTGTCTTTCGTACCCCTACAGGGTGGTAATTCCTCTGGAATAGAGAGTGCGAATGGCCAAAACCAAACTAACACAGTTGCACAAGCATAACACTATACTGGCTATGCAGGACATTGAATTGAAAGGCTAGGCCTGTAGTTCAATGAACAAGCAGCCAGCCACTCCCACTTCCTGAGCTATATAAGCAGTTCCTCTCAGCCTCATTGTGAAGCACTTTTTCTTTGCCCCACCATCCTCCCCTCCTCCTCCAGCGGCAGCACTTCTCTCCTTAGGGGGATTCTTATGGTACCTTTGGCCACGGGAATCATCCTGTGGCACCTCTAGGGGTGGAACCCTCTCTGAGGGTTCCTTGCCTTTCGTACCCCTACAGGGTAGTAATTCCTCTGGAATAGAGAGTGCGAATGGCCAAAACCAAACTAACACAGTTACATAAACATAACACTATACTGGCTGTGCAGGACTTTGAACATACTAATGTATAAGCTTAACTTGCATTGTGGGGAAGCTGATGGAGATAATACTTAAGGAAAGGCTGGTGACCTTTATGGAAGACAATGGGCTCCAGGACAGTCATCAGCATGAGTTTACCTCTGGAACATCCTGTCAGATGAACCTAGTTGAGTATTACAGCTGGGTCACGATGGAATTGGACAAGAGTCATGCGGTGGATGTCATATACTTGGACTTCAGTAAGGCCTTTGATTCGGTGCCACATGGGAGGTTGAGAGGAAAGCTGAGATACATGAGGGTGGGGACTAAGATGGTTAAATGGACTGAGAATTGGCTGCAGGGGAGACAGCAGAGGGTAGTTGTGGTGGGGGGAACTTTCATCTCCAAGGGCTGTGACAAGTGGGGTGCCACAGGGATCGATACTGGGACCAGTGCTGTTTGGAATATTCATAGTGGACATCTTGTATGGCATCAGGAATAAGATCAGTCTATTCACTGATGATACCAAATTGGGGGTGATGGTGGATGATATAGCAGGTTGACAGGGACTGCAGGACTACCTGACCAAACTGGTGGAATGGTTGGTAGCATGCCAGTTGGGGTTCACTGCAAAAAAGTGCAAAGTCCTGCACTTTGGAGCAAAGAACTCAGGGAGGGGTTACCAGCTGGAAAGGGTGCAGCTAGGTTCCAATGAGGAGGAGAATGATCTAGAGGTGGTTGTAATGGGGAAGATGAACAATACAGAGCAGTGTAGGAGGGCAGCAGCAAAAGCCAACAGGATGCTAGGTTGTATCACAAGAGGGATCTCCTCCAGGAGCAGGGAGGTGATCCTACCCCTCTACAGAGCACTGGTCAGGCTGCACCTGGAGTACTGTGTGCAATTCTGGTGCCCATATCTGAAGAAGGATGTGAAATTGCTGTAAGGGGTACAATGCAGGGCAACAAGGATGATCCAGGGATTGGAGGACAGGCCATTCAAGGACAGACTGAGAGAGCTGAACATGTACTCCTTGGAGGACAGAAGGGACTGGGGGGATATGATTGAGACCTTTAAGTATGCAAAGGGGAGAAACAAGTCAGGCACTGAAGGGTTAGCCAGGCTGAGAAGTGGGACGGCCACAAGAGGGCATGGCCTTAGATTGGAAGGGGTAAGATTTAGGATGGAAATGAGGAGACATTTTTTCACAGAGAGAGTCGTGGCAGAATGGAATGCTCTTCAGAGGATGTGGTAGCCTGTAAGACAGTAGGTAATTTCAAAAGGGGATGGTACAAAGTGAGAGGGGGGTAATTGGGAAGGGGACGGGGCTAGCTGTACACTCCAATAGACTTGATTGACCAGGCGATCTATTTCTGCTGGCAAATTTGTATGCTCATATATCAGTAACAGTATGATTATACATAGTACAATAAAACATTCAAATAAAGCTAAAAAGTTAAGTGTTCAAAGGGCAATATTATACATAATTCAATAAAACATTCATGTCAAGCTAGAGAGTTAAACATTTTATACATTTTACGATGCCCAAAGGCTAAAACGGCATTCATAAACAACTTCTCAGAGCTTCAGTTATTAAAGTGTTTTCAAGTTGAGTTTTGAATTGATAAACACTTTGGCCATTTCTTATTTCTAATGTTAGACTATAAAAGACTTTCATAGCAGTCTATCTGAAAGTTTTAAAGATTTTTTGTAGTTCTAGTATGTAAAGACACAATGCGTGTCACTACATCATTTGATCTCAAGGACTTTATATTTTATTTTTGGCCAAATAGTCCAGCAAGAGGACTGTTTTTTTTTGTATGTGCATGATTTTATACCCAAAACAATATTTATATATCTTTTCTCTTTGGGCAACTGGTAGCTAATTCAGTTTTTCATATAGAGTGCAGTCATGTTCTTTCTGCCCAACTTTTACTGTCAATCTACTTATTACATTGTACATGCTGGTTCATGCTTTAAAATATTTTTTTGAAGCCCCTCCCAAATTATACTCCCATACTCTACAGAGGGAAGTAGGCAACTGTGGACCAACGTTTTTCTGGCATCATCAACCAGTCTTTCACTGTATATAATGCGCTTAGTTTTTTGTGCAACTGCTTAGCAGTATGCTCTGCATGTCTATCAAAATTTAGGTAAGAAACTAGCAAAATGCCCAGGGGCCAGATATTCAAAAAAGCACATGGCAGAGTGCAAACATTTGCACTGCGTCTTGCAATAGCGTGGGTGGAAAAAAAATGCCATATTGAGAGGAATAGTGCAGGGTGCTATTCCTCTGAATATAGGTCCATTTTAGCCCAGTACAATGCCTCTGAGCCCTGTCCGATAGCACCCCTGAAATATGGCCCCCACAATGGCTAGCACTGGGGCACTATTTACAATATTCAAAAGTCCTCATGCAAATGAGCCCATTGGGCATGCAAGGTGCTAAGGGGCCATGTGTATGCTGAATATGGGCTCATTTGCATGGGGATGGAGGCCCTTTAGCATAGACTCTATCCCCCCACCCACCAATTCTGGACATTTATGAAAACAGCATTTTTACCCCCATACCTTCCAGTATACAAATAAAATTGATTGATTGATTGAATATTGCCCATCCCGTGAGCTGTACCTGATGTTAACAGCTCACCCTCTCCATCCGACTCCAGACCACCCACCCATTCCCATATTGTACTATTAATTCCTTGGTGCCCAGTGGTCCCTCCCTCCACCCAACACCCATTCCTGTAATGGTACGATAATTCCCTGGTGTCCAGTGGCCCTCCCCCACCTGATTCCCATCCCCATGCATACGATCACCCTCCCCCACCATGGTGTGTCACAACACCCTCTCACGGCCTCGACTGGCCCACCACAGCCATGCCACTCTGGTGTCAAGTAGCCCCCCTACAACAAGGCCCCAGCCCTGTTTCCATGACATAGTGGCACCTGTAGCCCCAGCCACCCCCCCCATAGGTGGTAGTGATCCCCCCACCCACCTGTGGCACTGACGGCCCACCCCAGTTCACCCTTACGGTACAGTTGGTGTCATGCTAAACTGATGCTGGGTGACATAGCCCCTCCACACACCTCCTCAGTCACCCACCGTCTGACTGTAGTAGGGATCATGCTGCTTATTTATAGGGAAGATGGTGGGTGGCCAAAGAGGTGTGTGGCGGGACTGTGTCACCCGCTCTCATTTCAGTGTGGCACTGACTGTACAGTAAGGGTGACTGGGTGGTGGGTCATCAGTGCTGTGGGTGGGTTGAGTGGACCACTACCACCCATGGGGGATTGGCTGGGGCTGCGGGCACTGCTATGTAATGGAAACAGGGCCTGGGCTTTATAGTTGAAGGAGGGCTACTTGACACTGGAGTGGTACGGCTGCTGTGAACCAGTGTACTGCCGGACTGGGAAGGGGTGGGGAGGGCCACTGGACACCAGGGAATTATTACTCCATTACAGGAACAGGTGTCAGGTGGGGTAGGGACCACTAGACACCAGGGAATTATTGCACCAATACTGGAACAGGTGTCGGTTGGGGGGAGGGACCACTGGATACCAGGATGTCATGTAACTCTGCCAGGACTGGGACTGGAGAGAAGAGACGCCACTAGACACTGGGGCCTAATGTGTTGATGGGAGCCAATGCACTACCTCTGGCGGCCACTAGGGTTGAACCGGATTAAGACTAGGTTTTGATTGGCGGTTTTTTCTTCATGCAAGGGGACCGCACAAAGCACCCTTGTGTAGAGTAAATACACTGAATATCGGACTTCGGCGATATTCAGGTCCCCACCCCCTGATTTGCATAGCTTTGCCTTGCACACCCCTCCACTTTTTGCCCCAGCACAAAGACATAACGCCAGCGCAAACCAGGCTTTTGAATATGTGACCTCGGCACAAAACCCAGTTTGCATGGGCAAACTGGGTTTTGCACCAGGGCAATCTTTTGAATATCTGGCTCCAGGTATTTAAACATACTGACCACCTCCAGTCAATGTCCTCCTCCTGTAGATATTTGAAACATTCCCTTGGTATTTCTCATTTTCTGGTTTGTGCAAAACATCATTGCCTTGGTTTTCTTATTTACAACAAGCCTGTTATTTATGAATCAGTTTGCCATTCTCTCATATTCAGTTCCCAAAATATTATTCAAATTAGTGATGTTTTTGTTTGCTATGTGAAGTACTGCATCATCTACATAGGGGACTATTTTTCCAGTATTACACACCAAGGGGGACAT
Organism: Neoceratodus forsteri; assembly: GCA_016271365.2. NCBI lineage: Eukaryota > Metazoa > Chordata > Ceratodontiformes > Ceratodontidae > Neoceratodus > Neoceratodus forsteri. The sequence goes on along the minus strand of CM057456.1, from coordinate 1,776,617,563 downwards.
TTTCAAAGGAGATGCACCAGCGCATCTCAAGAAATATGCTGCAGCATGATATTCAAAGGTCTAAGATGTGTCACACTTCTCCGGCCATGCCCAAGTGCAGTGATCATGTATGCAGCACATCTCGAGGGCTCGGGTCCATGAATATGTGGCACATCCGCATAATCACCCAAGATCGGCAGCGCAGTCACCTGCACATCCTGGAGATGTGCTGCACAAAGTTAGGCATGAAAAAATCATGCCTAAGTCCTGGCCACCCACCCACAGGCAGGCTGCTGTACTCCACACAGGAGCACAGCAGCCTCCCTTCCCCATCTTAGTCCTGATCCACAACAACTCCATCTTTTTTCCACAGTGTAGGGACCCCCATCCACATCCCGAACCCCATTCAAAATATAATAATATCCCCCATCCCTTTTCCATAGGGCAGGGCTCCTCCTCTCAAATTACGTTTGAAATATGATAATGTCCCACATCCCTTTTCCGTAGTGCAGGAATCCCCCTCTCCATCTTGTACCCCATTTGAAATATAATAATTTTCCCCATCCTTTTTCTGTAGTGCAGGGACCCCTCTCCCCATCCCAAACCCCATTTAAAATATAAACATTTCTTCCTATCCCTTTTCCATAGTGCGGGGACCCCTCCTCCCTGTCCTAAACTCTGTTCGAAATATGATAATGTCCCCAATCCATTTTTGGTAGTGCAGGGGCCCCCCCCACCTCATACTGAGTCCCGATCAGTGTTCGCTGTATAATAATCATTCAAATTATTTCCATAGTGTAGTGGCCCCCCACCCCACCACCCCAGCAGGCATGAACCCCTTTCGCACCCCCAACCCGACTGTGCCAGTGACTGGCACTGCCCACCACACCCTGCCACAGCCAGTCGCTGACTGATTGGTCCCGATCTTGTACAGTACTGGAATGAGCTTGTACTTTTTACGGTACGAGATCGGGACTGATGAGTTGGCAGCTGGCTGTGGCAGGGTGTGGAGGGTTGTGCCAGTCGCCGGCATGGGTCAGGTTGGGGGGGTGAGGGGAGGGGTTCATGCCTGCTGGGCTGGTGGGCCACTACACTGTGGAAATAATTTGAATGATTATTATACATTGAACGCTGATCAGGGCTTGGGATGGGGTGGGGGCCACTACACTATGGAAAAGGGATGGGAAAATGATTTATTTTATTGAAATAGAGTTCAGGATGGGGAGGGGGGTCCCTGCACTATGGAAAGGGATAGGGGACATTATTATATTTCGAACAGGGTTTGGGACATGAAGCAGGGGTCCCTACACTGTGGAAAAGGGATGGGGAATGTGTTTTTTTTAACATTCATCCCGGGTTTGTGACAGGGAGGGGGGTCCCTACACTATGGACAAGGGATGGGGTTTGATGTTGAATGGGACTGGGTGGGGGGCAGGCCGCCCAGTGCATCCTGCCATGCGCCACATGCAAATGCAGCCATAATGAGCATGCAAATGGCCCATTTGTGCCTTGCAAGCTTAATGGCTGCATTTGCATATTCTGGCTGAATATCAGGAATTTGGGACCGGCGCATCCGGGGATGCACCGTGCATCTCATTCCTGGTATTCAGGCCACCACCCGCTAGGATTGCTATATTCAGATGAGATGCGCGATCCATTGAAATTGCACATCTTGTTTGAATATTACATTTTTTGCACTGGCCCATTTATTTGGGCAGCATGTCTAGATGCGCCACGCATCCCCGGGTTTTGAAAATGATGACCCAAAGGAAGTTCATTTATGAATAGTGAAAATAGCACTAATTCTAAAATGGGTCCCTGTGGCACACCAGATTCTACCTTTCTTTGTTCTGACAGGGACCCATTTACTCTGACACGCTTTTTTCTGTTAGCTGGATAGTCACGTATCCAATTTACCACTGGTGTACTAAACCTGATTTGACTCAACTTGCTCTTCAGAACAGACTGATCCACCAGGTTAAATACCATGGTTAGATCCACAAACACTGCTAAGCTCAGGGTGGATAAGGCAATGGGACCTGATGGCATACATCCCAGGGTACTTAAGGAGCTAAAGGAGGAACTAGCAGAGCCTTTAGCAGAATTGTTTAGTGAGTCTCTGAGCACAGGAGAGGTCCCAGAAGACTGGAGAAGGGCTCATGTGATCCCACTCCACAAGAGTGGTAGCAGGGAGGAGGCGGGGAACTACAGACCGGTCAGTCTTACCTCAGTAGTGGGCAAGATTATGGAGGCACTCCTTAAGGAAAGGATAGTGCAACACCTGGAATCCATAGGGCACAGGATCCAAGACAGCATGGGTTTACAAAGGAAGGTCCTGTCAAACTAATCTCATAGATTTCTTTGACTGGGTAACCAGAGTGGTGGACCAAGGGGAGCAGTTGATGTCGCCTACCTTGACTTCAGCAAAGCTTTTGACACTGTTCCACATAGAAGATTGATAAATAAGCTAGGTAGGCTCGGGGTGGGTCAGAAGTTGGTCAACTGGGTGGCAAACTGGTTGACTGGCAGAAACAGAGAGTGGTGGTAAAATGGTATACAGTCAGAAGAGATGCAAGTCACAAGTGGGTACTCAGGGATCAGTCCTGGGGCCAGTCCTATTCAACATCTTCATTAGTGACCCTCGCAGATGGACTAGAGGGTAAGGCTTGTCTGTTTGCAGATGACACCAAGATCTGCAACAGAGTAGATGATCCAGATGGGGTGGGCAGAATGAGAAGAGATCTGGATAAACTAGCAGAATGGTCAGAAGAGTGGCAACTGGGATTTAATGCAAAGAAGTGCAAAATCATGCACATAGGGAAGAGAAACCCTGAAGCCACTTATAGGCTGGGAGGAGTTGCTAGCAGTCACAAAGGAAGAAAGAGACTTGGGCATCATCATCACTGATGACCTAAAATCATCCAAGCAGACCTCTAAAGCAGTAGGTAAGGCTAGGGGATGTTAGGATGTATTAGTAGGGGTATCACAAGTCGTAAGAGGGAGGTAATAATCCCTCTGTACAAGACATTGGTTAGGCCCCATCTGGAGTACTGCAGTATTGGAGGCCACACCTTCACAAGGACATTAACTCAAATTGAGGCAGTCCAGAGAAGGGCAACCAAAATGGTGCAGGGACTGCATCAGAAGACATATGAGGACAGATTAACGGAGCTCAATATGTATACCCTTGAGCAAAGGAGGGAGAGAGGTGATATGATCGAGACATTTAAACACCTTAAGGGCATAAACAAGGTGAAAGAGTCTAACATGTTTAAATATAAGAAAATAGCAGGACAAGAGGACACAGCATGAGATTAGAGGAGGCCGATTAAGGGGAATGTGAGGAAATTTTTTCACAGAAAGGGTGGTAGATGCATGGAATGGCTTACCACAAGAAGTGGTGGCTATGAATACAGTGCAGGGCTTCAAACAGGCATGGGATAGGCATAAGGGAGCAATACAAATGACTATGAATAGATAGGTCACTGACAGAGCAAAGGCCGATGGCACATTTATAAGGTAGAAAAAGAAATGGGCAGACTGGATGGGCCTTGCGGTCCTTATCTGCCATCAACTTCTATGTTTCTATGTTTCTATGTTTCTTTGTACAGTTGTTTATCCATGTTCTCCCGTAGATTGTTCGTGAAGCTGACCAAGGCAGTCACTGTGTTACAGTCCCTCCTAAAGCCGTACTGAGTCACTGTTACTATGTTGTTTTTTCTATGTATTCCACAATCTGGATATGCAGCCACCTCTCCAGGGTCTTAATTCCACTAAAGATAATAATGATATTGGCCTATAGTTATTTGCAAGAATAGTTTGACCCACCCCATGTACAGGGATTTCATATACCTGTTTCCATACTGTAGCTTTGGGATCATTTTTTTCACATAAGGATTTATTAAACATCATTTATAAAGACAATGACAGCTCAGCTGCAGCTAATTTTAAAAATGTTGTCTCGACCATATCTGAGCCTGATCCATGTGTTTCATCCAGGCTCTTCAGCTGCCTATAAACCTATTCCCATGTTATTTATTTAAAACAGAAGCTCAGTCTAATCATTTCATAATATTCTTTATTTTTAGTTTCTGTATTAAAACCTCTCACATAGCTCAATGGGTCAGTAAAAATTACATGAAGATACTGTAATTTGCTGTCTCTGTACTCCCTGTTCTCTCCTGTTCTCCTTTAAAAAGGTCTTTATATCACCTCTTTTTTGTGGTTTAGTTATTTAATCCTTCTCAGAACGCTTTCTTATTAGTACCATTAGACAGCTACTCGTTTTTGTGAAAATTAACCTTGGCCTTCTTTATCACATTTTTACATTTGGGAAGTAGTTCTCTATACTGAACCCAATCCCTATGTGTGCATTTATTCTTTATCCATGTAGCATCTCTAGCTTTCATACGATGAATCACATCCCTATTTAACCACTTATTTTGTGTACTTATTACCTTTTTCTTTTTCAGCGGGGCTCTAAAATTAATGAAGTTGTATTTTTCTAGGAAATATTCTACTGCCTCATTTGGATCCACAGTATTATCCACCAATTGCCAATTCACCTCCCTTAAGTCTTCTTTTATTGATTCATTTTTACTCCTTTATTTGTCGAGTTGTTCCCACTCTGCTCTGCCCCTTTTGTCTGCCGTTACTCCCTATACTGTATATGGGCATGTGGTCACTGACTGAATCTTGTAATGCCCCCACAGATTTAATGTCCTTTTAATTATTTAATAATACCTAATCAATCAGTGAATTCTTGCATGTTGTTTTATTCTTCCTAGTCCCCGCTGTTATCTGATCGAGGTTCACTTTCTGAAGCAACTTTTTAAATTTATTACTTTAGATTCCAGCCAGTTCAGGATTATGTCACCTAATATTAATTCCTTGTTTTAAATTTGTCCATTAATTTTATTAACTCCTTTAGTCCCTGTATTTTTGCTTTGGGGGTTTATATACACTACCTGTGATTTCTTTCTTTGTGTTTCCCAGTGTATCAGCTCAATAATTTTTAACAACCTGACAGTAATGTCTCTGTCTCTGTCTCCCTTAATCTATGTTGCTTACTTGTATGACTGATACTCAACATAAGCTGGCTGATGTCCTCTTCTTGGGCACTGAACTCTTTGGCCCTGGGGTGGAAGGGTATCTCACGTAGATTGAGAGGATCAATACCACCATTGATTCTGTGGTTCATACCAGAAGGACCAGAAACTTAAAAAGAATGCCTTTCAATATTGGTTCTTTCAGTCACAACAGCTTCAGCAGCAGCTCCAGCAGGGGCAATTTCAATATTGGCATCCAAAACCCAGGTCCAGTGGCCAGGGCCAAAAAAGAGGGAGGCAAAGGTGGTAATGCCTCTCTGACCATTGGCTGGATCCCCTCCATGGCTGCGCAGTGACAGGTTGTGAGGTGTCATCCCAGCTCCCACTCAGGGGTTGGTTGCACCACTTCTTGCCACAATGGTCCACATTAGCTCAGACAGGTGGGTGCTAGAATTGGTGGGCAAATGGCTGCCACTGGACTTCAAGGCTCTTCCACCATACCAACTTCAGGCTCCTTGGGAGTCCAGAGTGTCGAAGAACACATTGTCCATGCTGTGAGTGGACATTGCTCAGTTCCTAGAGAGTGAGGTGATAGCCCATGTTCCAGACATCCTGACCACTCAAGAATATGTATCCAGGTACTTCCTGATTCCAAAATGGAAAAAGGTCTGGTGCCCCATACTTGATCCTGCATGATCTGAACCAGCTCATGTGAAAGTGCAAGTTCCAGATGGTGACTCTGAATTAGATCATTCTGTCTCTAGAGCAGGGCATTTGGTTCTGCTCCTTGGACCTCTAGGAGGTGTCCTTCCACATTCCAGTCCATCCAATTGCTGGTACATTTGGTTTCATGCAGAGGAGATCCTGTACTAATTTCATGTCCTACAGTCTCTTGTCTGCACCCACGGTCTTTACCAAGTGCATAGTAGTGGAGATGGGGGCCTTCCTGCAGTGCAAGGCCATCAGGATGTATCCCTACCTGGACTACTGGCTGAGAGCCAAATCATTCAAAGAGGCCAGGCAGAGGTCCAAAGATCTGTCCTTCCAGACCTGTCGGGACGTGGACTTTTTAGTCAACCTGGCCAAGTCCGAACTGGTCCCCTCGCAGGTGATCAAGTTCATCAGGGTAGAACTAGATTCCCTGCATGCCAAGGCCCACCTTCCTGCAGGAGGGGCATTAGATCTTACCTCTTTTGCTCTATAACTTCTGTTGGGCTCTCGTGCTCTGCCCTGGATTTTCTGTGGCTGCTGGGGTACATGGCATCCTCCTCCAGCATGATTCATTGAGCTCACTGGCTGATGCACCACCTGCAGTGGGAGTCAGACTGACAGTGGTCCCAGTACCTAGGTCACTTGGTCCAACCAGTCATAGTCACCCAGCCAATGTGGGATGTCATTATGTGGTGGCTGAACCCACAACACTTGCTGGAGGTAGTCCTGGTTGTTCATCCAGAACTATCTGTCATACTCAGGACAGATGCATCTCTGGTAGGGTGGGGAGTACACCTGGAAGAACACAGATTGCATGCGTTCTGGTCACTACAGGAGTCCTGTCACCACATCAGCCTTCTGGAGCTCTGTACAGTGCGTCTGGCTTGATTGTAGTTTGTCAGTTGATTTAAGGTCAGGTTTTGCAGGACCAGATGGACAACACAAAGACCATGTTGTACCTGAACAGGTAGGGAGGGATGCATTGCTTTCCTTTGTGTCAAGATACTCTCCACACCTGGACACTCATGCATAGCTGGGGTGCAGATTTCTTGATGATTCAGGTCACAGGAGAGAACAATCAGCTGGCAGTTGCTCTCAGCCAGGTCAGGGAGATGTTGCATGAGTGGTCCCTCCCTCAGGAGGTGGCACTCCACCTGTTCTCCTAGTTGGGCACTCCTCTGCTGTACCTCTTTGTCTCATGGGAGAACAGAAATCTAAGACTGTTTTATACCCACCTCCCACAGTCCAGGACACTGTTCAGGGATGCCTTCATGAGGCCCAGGACCCCAGGCCACCTGTATGCTTCCCTCCCTTATCTTTGGTACACATGACTGTGGTTAAGGATTAGAGGGAGAAGGTATGGATGATCTTGATAGCCCCAGACTGGCTATTCCTCTACCCAGATCTCCTCAACCTCAGCAACAGGCCTCCATGGAAGTTGCCACTCCACTGAGATCTGCTGACTAGACAACAAGGGAAGATCATGCATCTGGATGATCAATCCTTGCACTTCTCAGCTTGGTTCCTGAGCAGCTAGAGTTCCAAGCTCTGGGCCTTTGAGCAGATGTTCTCCACAGTGCTATGCATTTAAGTGGAAGAGGTTCTCAGTCTGAAGCCAGGGTAAAAAGCTGGAGCTCCTTACCTGTCCCATGACGAGCATCCTCAACTACCTATACTCCCTCTCTCACTCGGGACTGTGAGCGACACCCTTAATATGCATCTGGCAGCCATCTCTACATACTGGGCAATGGCTGGTATGCTGATGGTGATCCAGGAGAAGGTGGTTGGGCACTTTTTCAAAGCCTAAATCACTTTTCCTATTTGGTGCATGAACTGTTGCCTCCATGAGACCTACTGCTGGTGCTGTCAATGCTCATGGGCAAGCTGTTTGAGCCATTGTGCAAGTGTGAGATGTCACATCTGTCCTGGAAACCTGTCTTCATAGTAGCCATCATGTCAGCCAGAAGGATCCGTGAGCTGCCGGTGCTATCAGTGGAGTCTTCTTACCTGGTCTTCCACAAGGACAAGGTCATTCTTTGCCCCACCCAAAATTCCCCAGAGGTAGTATCAGAGTTTTAATTTAACCAGGTGATAAAACTCCACTATGCTTTACTAACCCAACCTTGGAGGCCAAATTGCAGGCTCCATACTGTGGACCTGAGGAAGGCACTCTCGTACTACAAAGAGCGCATAGCCAGAGTTCTGGGTGTGGCTCCCCAGCTGTTTGTAATGAATGCTGAAGACATGATTGGCTGATCAGCATCAAAGCAGATGATTTCCAGTTTGATTACATCATGTATTGACCTCTAGTATAGGTTGCCTGGTAACAGGTCACCCAAGGGGCTTAAGGTTAATTCCACCAGACATACCACTACCTCTGTGGCTGCTTCCAAGGACATACCAACTATGGAAATATGCAGGGTTGTAACCTGGAGTAAAGCACTCTCCTTCATCTCCCATTACAACATCAACATCGTGAGTCATTGGGATGCTGCTTTTGGGTCCTCGGTCCTCCAGTCTCTGTTCACCAAATAGGGTGTGCTCCATGCCTCCTCCTCCAGGAAGACTGCTTGGAGTCTGCCAGAGTGTGGATGTGAACTGTATCCACATTGTTAGAAAAACAGGCTACTCGATGGCTCCGTTGCACTGAGTGATGGGTGTCCGCTTGGCCTGCTGGCAAGCTGGGTTCATGCCCTGAGCCCAGTAGTCAAGAGCAGAGATTGGCAGAGAGGGAGTTTAGAGCATGTTATGGATGCTTCCCTCCCAGGGGGAGCCATACTGAATTGCTGTTAGGTGGATCCTGGTGGTGGCTTGTGATGGGCGTTCTTGGTGGTGTGCAGCCTCAACACGCTGCTGAACACCCTCACCCCCAGGATGCTGCTGAGCCCGGACCACTACATGGGTGGGTTGTAAAGGAAATGTGAAAATGCCTGCTTGGTCGACTGGATGATGGCGGCCAATCCCCCCACCCGCCACGCAGCCTGGAAGTGTCTGAGCTAATCTCCCACTGTGTGCACCTAGTGTTGAAGGAACACCTCTGCACAAAATATGCCCTCGCAGTATGCCACCCTGGGGACCACCACCCCCGCTAAAAGATGCATTGGGTCAACAGGGGTCACAGAGGTGGTCGAATTGGCCGAAATTCGGCGGAGTGATTCGTGGAGTAACGCAGAATCCATGAAGTGCTCTGCAACATGAAGTGGAGTACTTTGCATCATAATGGGAAATGCACTATTCCGCCTTCCCCAAACCACTTCTCCACCAATTTTAAGGCGAAGTACATTGAAATCAATGTACTTTGCATCACTTCACCTTGTTACTGAACTCCAAGGCAAATTTGCAGTGCTTCATGGGATTGCAGGTCACATGGGCTCTAGGTTGTTCTGCACAGCCTCAGTTCTTTGTAGTGTATGTGTAGTGGAAGATGGAGACAGTTTCCTTTCAGAGCTCTGCGATTCAGATCCTCTAAAAGCTGTTAAAAAAGCCTTTTTAAGCCATTTTTTTTTTCGCAAAATTTAGTGCATCGATTGTAGGAAACCCTCCTGTGCTCATATTATCAAGTGTTTATTGTTTGTGTGTGGATTCTGAATGTTAATTTAGAACAGTCAGTCTGTGTACAGTGAAGTGTGCTTTGGGGGAGGGGTGTATCTGTGGTGTATGTAGATCAACTTGGAGAAAAAGGCAGTCTTTCTGTTTTGGTTATATTTTTCTTGCATAACTGTGTTAATTTACACACAGTAATATTTTCAGTAATTCTTGACATTTTTTTTTTGCTGATTGTAGTGGTGCAGCAGTGTATAATTTCAGTGTGTTTAAAACATTTGGCTATATTGCTAAAGGTTTTCAATTTGCTATGCAATACTTGTAGTGTGTGTGTGCGAGTGTGTGTGCGATGTGTACCATTAAATCAGACAACTTTTATTGTGCCAGAGTAATTGCAGCAGCGTGAACCTGCTGTCCACTGCACCTGCATGCATTTTTTATACTGCTTTGTGGTATCTTTAATGGTAGTGGACTGTTACTGCTGTGCACTACCCCACCAACTGGCAAAAGGTATTCTTTTCCAGATTTGGATTTGTGACTTGTGAGCACTGGTTAGGTGGTGTTGTGCCTTTATATCTGACTCTGCATCTCTTGAGTGCGCAGTGCAGTCTTAATCTGTGCATTTGCAGTACTCCATTAATTCTGGGAGACTTTGGTTTCTTGTTAAGCTCTCATTTCACTTTGTCAGCACTGGGGAATTTTCTGAACACAAGACAGTAGCATTTTGGGGATGCACATTAACTCTGGTGACTGTGTGTGGCCACTGCTCGCATGATGGAGTGCACCATTAATTCTGGGAGACTTTGCATTTCTTGTTACGCTCTCATCTCACTTTGTCAGCACTGGGGAATTTTCTGGACACAAGACAGTAGCATTTTGGGGATGCACATTAATGCTGGTGACTGTGTGTGGCCACTGCTTGCATAATGGAGTGCACCATTAATTCTGGGAGACTTTGCTTTCTTGTTACGCTCTCATTTCACTTCATCAGCACTGGGGAATTTTCTGGGCACAAGACGGTAGCATTTTGGGGATGCACATTAATTCTGGTGACTGTGTGTGGCCACTGCTCGCGTGACGGAGTGCACCATTAATTCTGGGAGACTTTGCATTTTTTGTTACCCTCTCATTTCACTTTGCCAGCACTGGGGAATTTTCTGGACACAAGACAGTAGCATTTTGGGGATGCACATTGATTCTTAGTTATTTATTTATTCATTTAATATTCTTTAGGAATTACAACCTTTGAGTCAGAGACTCATTTACAAAGGCTCCACATCAGAACACAATACAGACATACAATATGCAGTCACAGAAAATAAAGAGTTACAAGGTAGCAATAGCTTACAGTATTACAGGTTCTTTACAGTATTACAGCTTGGTTGTATTATACATTCAGCAGATAATCTACAGTTTACAGTGGTACACCAAAGCACAGGTTTGCTAAAGGAAGTAACAACTTTGAGTATACTAAGGAGTGGAGAAACTAGCATAGGTAACAAGCATGTGCAGCCAACAGAGGCGTTGTCAAGCAATTAAATTTAGCAGCCATGGAATACTAGACCTGCTGAGTAGGTAATTAACAAGGTGAAGGGGAAGTAATTCTGGTGACTGTGTGTGACCACTACGCTCATGACTGAGTGTGCCATTAATTATGGGAGACTTTGCATTTCTTGTTATGCTCTCGTTTCACTTCATCAGCACTGGGGAATTTTCTGGACACAAGACAGCAGCATTTGGGGGATGCAAATTAATTCTGGTGACTGTGTGTGACCACTGCTCACATGACGGAGTGCACCATTAATTCTGGGAGATTTTGCATTTTTTGTTACCCTCTCATTTCACTTCATCAGCACTGGGAATTTTCTGAACACAAGACAGTAGCATTTTGGGGATGCACATTAACTCTGGTGACTGTGTGTGGCCACTGCTCGCATGATGGAGTGCACCATTAATTCTGGGAGACTTTGCATTTCTTGTTACACTCTCATTTCACTTCATCAGCACTGGGGAATTTTCTGGGCACACGACAGTAGCATTGTGGGGATGCAAATTTATTCTTATTTATTTAATTATTCATTTAATATTCTTTAGGAATTACAACCTTTGAGTCAGAGACTCATTTACAAAGGCTCTGCATCAGAACACAATACAGACATACAATATACAGTCACAGCAAATAAAGAGTTACCAGGCAGCAATAGCTTACAGTATTACAGGTTCTTTACAGTATTACAGCTTGGTTGTATTATACATTCAGCAGATAATCTACAGTTTACAGTGGTACACCAAAGCACAGGTTCGCTAAAGGAAGTAACAACTTTGAGTATACTAAGGAGTGGAAAAACTAGCATAGGTAACAAGCATGTGCAGCCAACAGAGGTATTGTCAAGTGATTAAATTTAGCAGCCATGGAATACTAGACCTGCTGAGTAGGTAATTAACAAGGTGAAGGTGAAGTAATTCTGGTGATTGTGTGTGACCACTGTGCTCATGACTGAGTGTGCCATTAATTCTGGGAGACTTTACATTTTTTGTTACCCTCTCATTTCACTTCAGCAGCACTGGGGAATTTTCTGGACACAAGACAGTAGCATTTTGGGGATGCAAATTAATTCTGGTGCCTGTTTGTAACCACTGCGCGCATGACTGAGTGTGCCATTAATTCTGGGAGACTTTGCATTTCTTGTTACGCTCTCATTTCACTTTGTCAGTACTGGGGAATTTTCTGAACACAAGACAGTAGCATTTTGGGGATGCAAATTAATTCTGGTGACTGTGTGTGGCCAATACTCGCATGACGGAATGCACCATTAATTCTGGGAGACTTTGCATTTTTTGTTACCCTCTCATTTCACTTCCCCAGCACTGGGGAATTTTCTGAACACTAGACAGTAGCATTTTGGGGATGCAAATTAATTCTGGTGACTGTATGTGACCACTATGCACATGACTGAGTGTGCCATTAATTCTGGGAGACTTTGCATTTCTTGTTACACTCTCATTTCACTTCTACAGCACTGGGGAATTTTCTAGACACAAGATAGTAGCATTTTGGTAGGCACATTAATTCTGGTGTCTGTGTGTGATGTGACCATGTCCACTGTGCGCATGACTGAGTGTGCCATTAGTTCTGGGAGACTTTGTATTTCTTGTTGTGCTCTTATTTCACTTCCTCAGCACTGGGAAGTTTTCTGGATACAAAACAGTAGCATTTTGGGGATGCACATTAATTCTGCTGACTGTGTGTGTGTGTGTGTGTGAGTGTGGTGGCACTGGGGGGTCTGGCAATATGATTGCCACTCTACCTTACTTAGCATTAAGGTGGAATGACAACATGAAGTAATAATTACAAGGCGAAGTGAGCCTTTCCTATTGGCCACTCCATGTAGAGGAGTGACAACACGAAGTGGCCACTTTGCATTCACTTCACCAGCGGAATTTAATTTTGCTGCATCTCTAGTCACAATACTGGATGATTGCGAGAATGGTGACAGGGGTGTTTGGTGGACTGGGGAAGTCCTAGGCAGCCCCAAGGAGTGGCAGTCTGAGGGGACAGGGAGCATAAAGAAATCACACACACAAAAAAAATGTGTTACTCACTTGTAACCATAGTTCCTCTATTGATATGCAGTTCACATCGACACAACCTCCCCTGGTCTAGTGGCATGCAGAACCCTGCTTCCAGCATGCAAAAATCTGATGTCACAGGGTGAAACTGAAGTTTATACCACCCAGGGGGTGGAAACAGTTTAGTTTGAAGACTGCTGATGATTCGGCTTTCTCCAGGAAGACTTCCATCATGTGGATATGAACTGGGCACTGGGTCAGAACAGTGCCAATAATAATAGCATGATCCAGAATCACGCAGAAAAAATAGTGGCAGTTTTGTTTGCTCTGCCCCTCACACCCTCCGGACTGAAGGATTCTAACTTGGGAGGAGCGGATCACAGGGCAAGTTGAAATTTGTAGGGCTGTAGAATATTGTTTCCATGGCCCCATGTAAAAAACAAATAAGTTCCAATGCACAAAAATGTTTTGGAGACCAGGATTAGAACCCTGGTCTCTACTGCTGCTGGCCAAGCTGCTCTATGCACCAGCCCTCCATGGCACGCATAGACTGGCACTATTCATGTAGTGCTATCCTAACCGGGTACCTGTGAACTGTATACAACAAGTAGAACTGTCATTACAGGTAAGTAACCCATATAACAGCACCCTTAAACAGACAAGCCAATGCAACAAAGCTTATAGCAAGGCCAACAAAATGCTGGGTGCATAGGGAGGGGATTAGACAGCAGGGGGAAGGAGGTAATACTGCTACTCTACAGGTCTCTGGTAAGGCCCATATGGAGTACTGTGTCCAGTTTTGGAGTCCACATCTGAAAAAGGATATAAACAGGTTGGATGATGTTCAGGGAAGAGCGACCAAAATTATCCAGGGCCTTCAAGGGCATAAACACTGCATCCGGAAGCATTAAATTTGCTCTCACTAGAGACAAGGAGGGAGACGGAGATATGATTAAAACATACAAGTTCCTGAGAGGAATAAATATGGTCCTCGGACCTGTTCAACAGAGTCTCTGACTCTGACACTAGAGGGAATGAGTGGAAGTTGGGGGGCAGGGAGCTTCAAGAGGGAGCTTGGGAAACACTATTTTACAGAAAGAGTCATGGAGCCATGGAATAAACTGCCAGCTGAGGTAGTGTAAGCAAAGTCTGTGACATCATTCAAGCTGGGGTGGGACAAGGCTAAAGCACAGTCAAAAGCAAAAGGAGCAGTAGGAGGCATTAGGAAGAAGGGGGGTTAGGTCCTGGGATCTGAGAAGGTCCAGGAAACACGTGCACAGACTAGATAGGCCCTTGGTCTCCTGCTGTCTTGTTTTCTGTATGTCTGTAGTGCTCATGTTTTCCCTAAAACCCAATTGCTTATTACTAAGCACTTTTTCCTCTCTTCTATAATCAAATAACTTTTCTAGCAAGTATCTACTGTACAGTTCTGCAGCTACAGACAACAGGGTAATGGGCCTATATGATGCAGGATCTTTTTGATCCCTCTTTTTATGAATGTGGGCTGCTTTATCCCTCTGCCATTCTTTTGTGATCAACATATAGTCATTCATTTTAGTAAGCAAGAGTGCTAGCACTTCAGCCCACCACCTAACATTATTCCTAAAAACATCAATCAATCAATCACTTTATTTTACCAGGCATAGACACCATTGAGCAAGCTCATTTTCAAGGTGGCCCTGGACAGATAACAAAACAAACAGTACAGAAAGTACAAGGCACAGAAGGAGGCAGAATTTTACAGAATATACACAAATGACCAGCAATTAATTGACCTGGCAGGAATTACAAAAAATGCCAATACAGATATTAATATTGTACAAAGGTGAGGAAGATCATCAATCCTAATCAACATCAACTGTTGGAATTAGTCAGACAAGGAAGGGAAGGATGCAGCTGCATGAAGGAAAGGAGGGAGAAGATGTGTAAGGCAGAGGTATCTAAATGTGTACAAGGAGCTGTAGGTCACTTATGAGGAAGGGACTTGGTAGGTGTTCAGATTGCTGGAGGAGAAAGCAAATAGAGAAGATCATTTTTGTCTGAAGCAGTAGCAGTTTTCCCTCAAGAAGTCAGCTAGCATCTTTTTAAATGCGGATAGGCTTGGAAGTGATGACAGTTTTAGTATGCTTTGCATGGAGTTCCAAAGGGATGGCAGGGAGAAGTTAATTTCGGCCAAGCCAAAGGCGGCGTTTAGTCTAGGAGTCTGAAAGCAGAGTATTGAGAAATGTCTCAGACCATAGAGACCCTTGGCACACACAAATAAATTACAGCTGTATTCTGGGAGCTTATTTGAGAGAGCCCTATGTAGCCAAAGTAGAGCATTTCTTTTCCTCCTAGCTGATAGGGAAGGCCAGCCCGATTCCTGGTAGAGTAGACAATGATGGGTACGTAAGGGTAGAATAAGGATAAATCTAAGGGCCTGGTGGTATAATATGTCAAGTTTACTGAGCAACGTTCGAGGAGAGTGAGAGTACATAAAGTCAGTGTAGTCCAGTAAGGGTAAGAATGTAGATTGTACTATCCTCTTCCTAGCATCTAAGGTTAGTAGACATCTAATCCGGTAGAATATGCCAAGTCGCTGTCTTAATTTCTTCGAGATTTCATTCAGTTGACAATGGAAGTTCAATTTATTGTCCAACCAGAATCCTAGGTATTTAAAAGTTTCAACTGTTTCGAGAGGTTCATCTACTGTAGTAGCATTACAATCCGGGGAGTAAGTATAGATCCAGAGCCAACTTTTGGTGATAGGACCATGACTTTTGTCATTTTGGCATTGAGGAGAAGTTTGTGTTTAAATGAGATTGTGTTGGAGCTTATTAAAGTCCTGCTGTAACTTCTCCTGTGCCACTGCTAATGAGGAGTTTATGGTATATAGTACAGCATCATCTGTGAATAGATGTATATTTGCTGTTTTTAGATGTGTGTTGATGTTATTAATATAAATTGTAAATAGAATTGGGCCTAATATGGAGCCTTGAGGGACGCCCCTCAGGAGGGTTTTTTGTACAGAGAGGTCATCTGCCGCTTTTACTTGTTGCAGTCTGTTGGAAAGGTAGTTGGAAAACCATTTGATTGCAGGGCTATCCAGTCCTATTCTTCTTAGAACTGCAATCAATATGTTGTACTCAACAGTGTCAAAAGCTTTGCTCAAATCCAGGAAAAGGGTGATCACATGTTTCTTAGAGTCTAGTGCAGTTTGCCAATCTGTAGTTACTTTCACCAGTGCTGAAACTGTGCTGTGCTTGGCCCTGAAGCCAGATTGTACAGGGTTTAGTAAATCATGCATATCCAAATGTTCTCTTATTTGGGCATTAACAATTTGTTCGAGCAGTTTCGACAGTGCCGGGAGTATAGAAATAGTTCGGTAGTTATTCAGATCGCATGGGTCACCCGACTTGAATAAAGGTAGGATATGGGCAGTTTTCCATGGCTGGGGGAGTTCTCCTTGCATTAAAGACAAGTTAAATAAGTGTGTGATAGGGCCAGTCAAGTAGAGATATCCAAGTTTGAGGAAGTATGGTTCTATGTTGTCTGCACCTGCACTCTTTTTGGTATCCAAGGAGAGTAGTGAGTCCTTGACCTGCTTGAAGGGGACTGTAATGAAGCTGAATACAGGAGGATATGGTTGGCTTGGCTTAGAGGTGTTAATAAGGTCAGCAGAATTAATTCTACTAATAGGAGAGGTGTCAAAAACTAGTTCTGAAGTGGCAAAATGATCATTTAACTGTCCAAGTATATCCATTCTATCTGTATAGGTATGCCTATTGGACAAAATTTTGGCTGGTAGTGATGATTCTGCAGGGTGTCCTTCATAGAAACAGAGAAACATAGAAGTTGACGGCAGATAAGGACCGCGTGGCCCATCCAGTCTGCTCATTTCTTTTTCTACCTTATAAATGTGCCATCGGCCTTTGCTCTGTCAGTGGCCTATCTATTCATACTCATTTGTATTGCTCCCTTATGCCTATCCCATGCCTGTTTGAAGCCCTGCACTGTATTCATAGCCACCACTTGAGGTAGGCCATTCCATGCATCCACCACCCTTTCTGTGAAAAGAATTTCTTACATTCCCTTGATCGGCCCTCTAATCTCATGCTGTGTCCTCTTGTCCTGCTATTTTCTTATATTTAAACATGTTAGACTCTTTCACCTTGTTAATGCCCTTAAGGTGTTTGAATGCCTCGATCATATCACCTGTCTCCCTCCTTTGCTCAAGGGTATACATATTGAGCTCTGTTAATCTGTCCTCATGTGTCTTCTGATGCAGTCCCTGCACCATTTTGGCTGCCCTTCTCTGGACTGCCTCAATTTGGTTAATGTCCTTGTGAAGATGTGGGCTCCAATATTGCATGCAGTACTCCAGATGGGGCCTAACCAGTGTCTTGTAAAGAGGGATTATTACCTCCCTCTTACGACTTGTGATACCCCTACTAATACACCCTAACACCCCCCTAGCCTTACCTACTGCTTTAGAGGTCTGCTTGGATGATTTCAGGTCATCAATGATGATGATGCCCAAGTCTCTTTCTTCCTTTGTGACTGCTAGCAACTCCTCCCAGCCTATAGGTGGCTTCAGGGTTTCTTCCTATGTGTGATCTTGCACTTCTTTGCATTAAATCCAGTTGCCACTCTTCTGACCATTTTGCTAGTTTATCCAGATCTCTTCTCATTCTACCCACCCCATCTGGATCATCTACTCTGTTGCAGACCTTGGTGTCATCTGCAAACAGACAAGCCTTACCCTCTAGTCCATCTGCAAGGTCACTAATGAAGATGTTGAAGAGGACTGGCCTCAGGACTGATCCCTGAGGTACCCCACTTGTGACTTGCATCTCTTCTGACTGTATACCATTTACCACCACTCTCTGTGTTCTGCCTGTCAACCAGTTTGCCACCCAGTTGACCAACTTCTGACCCACCCCAAGCCTACCCAGCTTATTTATCAATCTTCTATGTGGAATAGTGTCAAAAGCTTTGCTGAAGTCAAGGTAGGTGACATCAACTGCTCCCCCTTGGTCCACCACTCTGGTTACCCAGTCAAAGAAATCTATGAGATTAGTTTGACAGGACCTTCCTTTAAACCCATGCTGTCTTGGATCCTGTGCCCCTATGGATTCCAGATGTTGCACTATCCTTTCCTTAAGGAGTGCCTCCATAATCTTGCCCACTACTGAGGTAAGACTGACTGGTCTGTAGTTCCCTGCCTCCTCCCTGCTACCACTCTTGTGGAGCGGGATCACATGAGCCCTTCTCCAGTCTTCTGGGACCTCTCCTGTGCTCAGAGACCACTAAACAGTTCTGCTAATGGCTCTGCTAGTTCCACCCTTAGCTCCTTAAGCACCCTGGGATGTATGCCATCAGGTCCCATTGCCTTATCCACCCTGAGCTTAGCAAGCTCTTGTAGGACCCTTTCTTTTGTGAAGGGAGTAGTGCTCACCTCCCTCTCCCCTGTGTCCATGGTGCTGAGCTGTGGGCCCTGCCCTACCTTCTCTTCAGTAAATACTGAGCAAAAGTATCTATTTAGGATATATGCTTTTACATGGTCCTTCTCCTCACGTGCTCGCTTTTCTCCATTAAGCTTAGCAATACCCCCTCTGGACTTTCTCCTTTCACTAATGTATCTATAGAAAGTCTTGTCACCTTCTTTTACTGTTTGTGCTAGTGTTTCCTCAGTTTGGGACTTTGCCTGCCTTACTGCCTTCCCTGCTTCCCTTAGGGCAGTTTGGTATGCCTCCCTATCTTCATCCCGCTGTGTTCCCTTATATTTCCTGAAGGCCAGCCTTTTGGCTCTGACCTTTTCTGCTACTGTATTTGAGAACCTCTCTGAGGATGCTCCAGAATTTGGCTGAGTTATTTTTATCGGCTTCTAATTCCACTTGAAAGTATCTAGTTTTTTTCAGACCTAATTAACTTAGTACAGACATTTCTAGAGATGCAGAAAGCTAACCAGTCTGCTTCCAGATGAGATTTCCTCGCTGTCTTCCATAAGTGGTCCCTGTCCTTAAGTGCTTTCTTCAAAAGAGGAGAGAACCATCCAGGGGATATTTTCTTAGATCTGATCAGCCTTAGCGGGGCGTGCTTATCGAGTAGATTTGTTAAATGGCTATGAAAGATATTAAATGCCTTGCTAATGGAGGGAGCTAGGAAGAAGCTCTGCCATCTGATCATGCTTAGGTCTTTCAGAAATTTGTTCTGAGAGAACTTTTTTCAAGATCCTTCTCAATATAAATTTAGTGGCCTGGTTTAATTGTAGAGGGTGTCTGATACAGGCAGTGGCACAATAGTCACTTATGTCATTGAAGAACACACCTGCATGTGAAATATTGTGAGGCTTGCTTACTAGCATGAGATCCAGTAAGGAGCTACACTCTGGGACTTTCCCATTTGGCCTGGTATTAGCAGGTGTCATTTGTACCAAGCCAATAGTATTGCAAAGGTCCTTCAGGCTTTTGAAACTGTCATCGTTCCAGTTCAATTCAAGTTGAGGTCCCCTAAGATGATACACTCTGTGTTAGCAGAGGCAGTAATGTTTTGGAGATGCGTGAAGAAAGCCATGCCCCCAAATGGAGGACGGTAACAGCCTGTAATTAGAAGCGATTTCTCCTTAGTAAGGGATAGTTTAAGAGCAAGATATTTGAACTCTTTGGGCTTCATAGTGACATCTGTGACCGTAACTGAAAATGTGTTCTTTGCATAAATTAAGACTCCTCCTCCTCTCGTATGTCTATCACAGTGATATGTATTGCACCCTGTAATGTTAATGGATTTGCCTGGTGTTGATGGTTTAAGCCATGATTTGGATATCAAGAAGAAGTCAGGGGCTGCATGAATAGCCCAGGTAAGAATACAGTCCATTTTTTCAACAGGCTACATGTATTAACATGCAAAAAGCTAAGACCTTTACATTGGGGGAGATTTGCATGAGTTTCCAGGAGAGCAGGTGGGCCTGGGTTTAGCTCAATGTTACCTGAACAGAGTAGGAGAAGTAGTATTAGTTTTTTGAAGTACTGACTTAATCTGCTAAGGAGACTTTTTCTGTTAAGTCTTGTGTTTGCGCTTTGTACTTCAGAAATGGCTTTTATTTGGGTATTGCCATAGTTGGGTGAGGATAGTGCATACATAAATGCTAAAACCGAAATGGACAAGGGAATTTTTACAGGGTTTCTGGGCACTGTTTGATGTGAGTGAATATATATCCCAGAAGGGGACATACTTGTTTTAGATTGCCTTAATGTATTGGGAAGGGGTAGATCCAGGCATTTATCAGATATACTTTTTGTGTATTTTAGCAGTTTAGGAATTGGCAGTATAAATAAAGCAAAGAATGGTACTGTAAGGCAGCTACGTTGGGCAGTAATGGAAAATGCCATTTTTTATAGGGTAATATCACCAAAAGCAGTGAGTATACACCAGGGTGTCAAACTCTAGAACACTCTCCTTTAAGACAGCTAAGATTATAGACAGAACAAAGGGTGTGGTTTGTCATCGGTCATCCAATCAGCCGGTAGTGGGTTGGCCTGGCTCATTAATGAAAGAGCATTTAATAGAGGCTGGGGTCAGGGCGGGTGGTGTGGGAAGAAAATTTGCAGCAGGTAAAAAACAGAGGCACCCTGGGCACTGAGACAAGCTACAAGAAGCAGCCACTGAAGCGGAGAGCCCGTGGGGCCAATGGCAGGCAAAGCTGTAATGGCAGCAGCCAATCAGTGGCGAGTCCCAGGAGCCTTTACCCAATCAGGGCTCCCACTTGGTTCTGAAATAGCAGACCAGGCTTACCCACGAAAGGGGGTTTCCCTGCAGCCAGGCGAGGTGTGCACGGCTGGCTGGCTTCTCCTGCCGCTGCCGCTTCCGTTCCATCGGTAGCCTGATCAAGAGCTCAGGAGCTGAGGGAAGAAGCAGATTGGGAGGTATTAGATAAGGGCACTGAGAACAAGGGAGTAAAAGCAGAGGCGTAAGTTAAATTGGAGGGCGGGGGTGCGATTGCAGCGTCTGGTGGTGAACAAAGGCCAGAAGAGGGAGAGGGGGCAGAAAAGAATAATTGCAGACTGCACTTTAGATTACTGCAACGCTGTCATTCCCAGAAATTAAGCAAAAGGAGAAATTAGCATCAGATAGGGAGAAAGAGTAAGGGGGCAAAGTTTTAGAAGCAGGAGATACAGTACAGAAATACACAGTTAGGTTCCATCTAACACAGTAAAATAGTCAATTATCCATTTTACACAGTATATTTGTCCTTCACTTCCCTAATACTAGCTTGCATAAACAACACATATCATCAGCACATCAGCGGGTATTTTATCAAAGCCTATGGTCTTGTTATTTTTTTGTGGCATAATAATTAGGGATGGGTGAACCAGTTCAGCCAAAATACAAACCGACTCGAACATGCCGAAGTGTTTGTAAACGAATGGCTTCCGAACACTTTGGGTGGTTTGGATTGATTCGGATGGCCATTGTATCTCATGGAAATTCAGCACGAGAAGTGCCAGAGCAGGAGGAACCCAAAAAAGGGACCAGAGGTAAGACTCTGGTTCCTCATTGGATGGCCAAGCTGTCCGTCTCTCTAAGGTGCTCTAGCAATCCACGTGGTCCACCTTATACCTTAAACTAGACATTCCACTTACATGTGCTATTTGTGATGAGGGACCAGAAGGTCCTTGAGTTTTTGTCTTTTATTGCATATTTTCCCTTAGACTTCTTCTATAGCCATTTTTTTCCTACTCAGCTGTTTATTATACTGTTTCCTTAGGCTGATAAATGCGTACCTATATTAAACACTGTTTATGGACTTACATGATTTCCCTGCTTTCCTAACCAGTTTTCTTATATCATCATAATTTCTTATCAAACCATGGTTCATTAGAGGAATTATTTTTCTTAATCTCTTGCTACCTAAGAGCTTTAGTTACATCTTCCTGTAAATTTTCTATCATGGTCTTGTAATCCTCTATGCTACAGCCAATATTTTCCTTTGGATCTGTGACTGTAGCTTTTAGTTATAGCATTATTTCTGAATTTAACAGTTCATTTATTTCAACTGGCACCTCATAATTCCACTTAATTTTCTTTTATTCACAGTTTCAAATCTCAGATTTTCTTCCAATTATCTTTTTCCCTCTATCACTAGGTCTCTGCCATGTACTTCTCTTCTGTAACTGAAATTGCAAAGGAAAATGGTCACTGCTAAAATCTTCCAAAATTTTAAAAGCTTTAAATTTTGAGAAAGATTACAAATTTGTACATACTGTAGATAATCAATTACTCTATCACCCCATATTGTCCTCTGTTTATGAACATGGCTCAGTATGCTTAAAAGGAACATACCTGCACAGTGGAGCTCTGTACCTATAGTGTTGTGCAACTCTTGCTGTATTTCCACACCCGGGGAGAACATCACTGATACGACCCCTGCTCAAGTAGCTGCCTGGGGGTCTGGTGGGTCTAGCACAGTGATCGATCATGGCCATCCAGTCAGATGGCCCCACCGCCATGCAAGAGGATCCCCACTCCATGCCATATGAGGGGATTGTTGGATATGAACAGTTCCCAGGGACTCATGTATCCCTTTAAGAGATAGACTTTTTAGCCTTTTGACATGGACATACCTCTAGCCCATCCAGTATCCTCTGAGGGCCAAGGGTACAAGGTTAGGTGGGGCAGCGTAATGTCCACAACCCCATGGTGTCTGCAGTTGGTGGCACTTAACTGGTTACTACAGGTCCCAGCTTGTATAGCCTGAGCCCTGGCCATGGACATCCCCGCCACAGAAAAAGTATATAATGTTTGGTGTGTAGTCATGGTATGCCACCATCCACTCTTCCTGCCGGGCCATGCACGTAGCCTGCATCTGATATGGGCTGGGGGTATGAAAATGATGGGGAAATTGCTATCGTGCATGCACAAGTTTCCACATCACCTCCACTGCATGACTTATTAGAAGACTAATGGGTCTGTACATACTGATATCCATGACTGGCCCACTAAGCACTTAAGCTTCCAAGGAAGGACTTGGTTGGTCCAAAAGCACTTTGTTCTTTTTGTAACATCTGTGTTGGTCCAATAAAAGATATCAAACCATTTGCTTCTGGATCTGTTCTTACAAGAACCAATATGGCAACTAAACAATCTGTTTAGTCCCTTTTTGTAAATTGAATATATAATACTACCCTTCCAGGAATCGGGAAAGTCCTCATCTTGCAGAAACCTATAAGATATATTAAAAATAGGAGTCCATCAATCTGGGAATGCTTTATAAATATCTGTTAAAATTTGGTCAGGGCTTGGAACTTTATTGGCTTTGATTGATGGAAATGCTTGCATGATATCTTTGGGAGAAAAGACAGCCAGTCTGTGCAATGTATTGAGTCATAGAAATCATATAGCTCAACCGAGATTGTATGCCTTTGTTCTTCTATTGGGGAAAAATATAATGCCTCAAAATGAGCAACCCAAGTCTGAGGCATGATATAGCTTCAATCTTAGTGGTATATTGATTATAGCCGACATTGACCAGTGTTCAAAAAGTTTTGATATCTTAATCCAACACTGCCTTTTTTAATTTATTCCACATCCTAGTCTGATACTTCTCTTTTTCTATCTCAGAAAATTTTTTTATAATCTTAGCTACATTTGTTTAAGTGTCTGAGATTTTCTCATGTCCTATGCTTCTTAATATACCTCACAACTGGCATGACCTGGGGCACCCAGGACTGTAGGAATCCTCTTCTCCCAGCAGAGTGGTGGGTCTGACCTAGCCACCACCTGAGTTCATCTCCCAGGATCAAAGCTTCAGCAGTTGGCCTGACCTGGGGTGTCCAGGACTGTAGGAATCCTCTCCTCCAAGTAGAGTAGTGGGCCTGACCTAGATGCTGCCCACACTCATCTACCCAGATTGAAGCCTCAGCAGGTGGCCCAACCTGGGGTGCCCAGGACTGTAGGAATCCTCTCCTCCCAGAGGTGTGGCAGGCGTGACCTAGCTGCTGCCCGTGCTCATCTCCCTGGATAGAAGCCTCAGCAGGTGGCCCGACCTGGGGCACCCAGGACCATAGGAATCCTCTTCTCTCAGCAGAGCAGCTGGCCTGACTTAGCCGCCATCTGTGCTTATCTCTCTGGATCGAAGCCTCAGCAGGTGGCCTGACCTGGGGTGTCCAGGAACATAGGAATCCTCTCCTCCCAGCGGAGCAGTGGGTCTGACCTAGCTGATGCCTGCGCTCATCTCCCCAGATCAAAGTCTCAGCAGATAGCCCGACCTGGGGCACCCAGGACTGTAGGAATCCTCTCCTCCCAGCAGAGCAGTGGGCCTGACCTAGCCGCCACCCATGCTAATCTCCCTGGAATGAAGCCACAGCAAGTGGCCTGACCTTGGGTGCCTAGGACTATAGGAATCCTGAGCGGCTGGCCTGACCTAGCCTCCGTTCATGCTCATCTCCTCGGATCAAAGCCTCAGCAGGTGGCCCGACCTGGGGTACCCAGGACCATAGGAATACTCTCATCCCAGTAGAGCGGCTGGCCTGACCTAGCTGCTGCCTGTGCTCATCTCCCTGGATCGAAGCCTCAGCAGATGGCTTGACCTGGGGTGCCCAGGACAGTAGGAATCATCTCCTCCCAGCAGAGCAGCTGGCCAGACCTAGCCACCATCTATGCTTATCTCCCTGGATCAAAGCCTCAGCAGGTGGCCCAACCTGGGGTACCTAGGCCTGTAGGAATTCTCTCCTCCCAGTGGAGCAGTGGGACTGACCTAGCCACCACCCACACTCATCTCCCCAGATTGAAGCCTCCGGTGGCCAGACCTGGGGTGTCCAGGACCGTAGGAATCCTCTCCTCCCAGTGGAGTGGCAGGCCTCACCTAGCTGCTAGCTGCACTCATCTCTCTGGATCGAAGCCTCAGCAGGTGGCCCAACCTGGGGCACCCAGGATCATAGGAATTCTCTCCTCCCAGTGGAGCGGTGGGCCTGACGTAGCTGCTGCCCACGCTCATCTCCCTGGATCAAAGGCTCAGCGGGTGGCTTGATCTGGGGTGCCCAGGACAGTAGGAATCCTTTACTCCCAGTGGAGTGGCGGCCAGACCTAACCGCCACCTGCGCTCATCACCCCGGATCAAAACCTCAGGTGGCTTGGCCTGGGGTGCCCAGGATGGTAGGAATCCTCTCCTCCCAGCGGAGTGGCAGGCCTGACCTGGCCACCACCTGTGCTCATCTCCCGGATAAAAGCCTCAGGTACACCCGTCTCATGGCTGCAGCTTTACAACTGGCACCGTGCTGCTTTTAGCTTCTGATTGGCTGTCCACCTGAACTGATCACCGCTGATTGGTGTGGCTATTCTGGCTGCCTAGAACCTCTTGTTTCAAGCTCTTAGCATTCTGTCCCTCCTGCCCTCCACAACCCAAGCCTGTATTAAATACACCTTGGCTCCACCCGTCTCTCTTTCACCCACCACTACTGGCTCCCAGGCTTGACACCAGCCTGTCTTCCCAGTGAGCACAGGTTGTACTGCCATAGGACAGGCCCCTGCTGCTATCTCTTCAAGCTGCATAAACTTGATTCAAGCCTAGGTTACATCCCCACTGAATCTTATCCCATCAGGGAAGCCCCACTGAACTTACCCATTTCAGGTACCAGCCTTAACCAATTCAGTGTCTCAAATCCCTGTATTGATAATGTTTCCTATTGCAATAATGCTGCTCCTGCTCCTCCTGACTGTGCTAACATCCTCCACTGGCACTGTTTTATAGTGCTCCTCACAATCTACTATAGATCTCCATGATGATAATCTCCAGCACAGAAGGGGGATGGTTACCAGTAGTTGTAGCATGAACTACACCCATCTCATTTTTCAAATCCTACAACATATGAATCTGCTTCTGCGACCAAGGATAACTTTACCTTCTAACTATTACTCCCTATTCTTACTGTTGGGAGTCTGGTCACTACAGAAAATACCTAAGAAAGATTATATGGGAAAAAGAGTACGCCTGAATCACTGCAGATATCTAAAGGAACTCTTAAGAAGGCTAATAGTGCTATTCTTGCTTATATTGTGTAACATACACCCAAACTGAAGACCCAGTACGTTAAACAGATCAGTGTCTCTCTCATTAGCCAGTATTAACATCTGCAGCCTGCTCAAAGAACCTGATGTTTTTACTGCTTGGACTGCCCAGCACAGCCCAGATGTCCTATCAGTGGTTGTCGCCAAATATCCCTGATAGCACAAAACAGATCCATCAAATTTCAGGCCTATAAGCCTGACTTCTATTATGGGTAAAATATCGGAGGGTATTTTAAAAGAAAAAATTCTAACCTTTCTTGAGGAACAGGTGTTGACAGATCCCCTGCAACATGGATTTACAAAATCAAGGTCATGTCAAACTAATCTCCTTTCTTTCTATGAGAAAGTTAACAAAGAATTAGATGGGGCAAGTTCAGTGGATGTTGCCTTTATGGACTTTGCTAAGGTATTTGCTAAACTACTCCTCTTAGAGCTATTAACCACACTGAGAGAGATAAAGTTGGAAACCAATATTGTATATTGGATCTTGGAATGGTTGCAGGACAGGAAGCAGAGGGTTATTATAAAAGGGGTACTTGGGGTTCTGCAGGGTTCAGTCTTGAGGCTATGCCTATTCAATATTTACATTTCCACCCCACAAATAAAAAAAAATAAAACATTTGGCTCTAAAAGTTTGCAGATGACTAGAGTAGGGTCGGTAGTTAATAAATCTGTAGAGAGGACTCGATTGCAAAAAGCAATAAATGAAAGTTTTAAATGTACCAGGGCAAACACACTTGAGTTGAATGTATCTAAATGCAAAATAATGCACTTGGGTAGACATAATAATGAAATAGTTTATAAACTGGGAACAGATGCACTTACTGTGACACATGAGGAAAGAGACCTGTGAGTCAAGATTGCTAATGATCTAAAATTTAGTACACACTGTAACTACCAGACAAAAAAGGCTAACCAAAATCTAAATTGTATCCTGAGATGTATCTCCAGTAGGGAGAGGGAGGTTCTGATGCCACTGTATAGTGCTTTGGTTAGGCCTCATTTGGAGTATTGTGTCCAACTGTGGTCCACTTATAAAACGGAAGACATCCTCAGAATGGAGGGGGTGCAGAGACAGGTTACCAAAGCTATTGTGAACCTCAAAACTAAAACATACAGGGAAAGGTTGGAAGCACTGAACCTCCATTCACTTCAATACAGGAGGTTTAGAGGGGACATGTGTATGTTGTTTAGAGCCATGAGGGACACTAATTGTGATGAAAGAATTGGGATTCACACTCTATAATAGCAGGGGTAGCAGTAGGAGGCATAGCAAAGAGTTATTTTTATCCAGATGGAATCTAAGTATGAAGAAAAATTGGTTTAGCCAGAGGGTGATATCATCATGGAATGATCTCCCAGATATGGTGGTAGTTAACCCTAACATGGATACCTTTAAATCAAGACTGAACATTTTTTGCAAGGATAGAACTACTGAATTTTAAAATGTAAGGGATTGGCAAGCTACAAGGACTCTAGTCTATGATGCCTGAAATTTCCTATGAATCCTATGCTATGGCCACACCTGGATATCTTGTTTTCAGGTAGGATAGACTATCTAAAAAATGGGGTGTCTGTGCTCTATACTTGAAAGAATTCCTGTTGGGGCATGCTCTGTCCCTACCCATTACTGGTGATGAGCTGCAGTTCCTTGCTATTAAGGTCATACTTGGGGACCACAGCAAAGCTCTGATGATAGCATCAGTCTATATTCCACACAAACTGATGAAAGCAAGCCTGAACCAACTCCTTACCTGCATCAACAGCCTAAAGCTCAACTTGGAAGTTATATTGCTTGGGGATTTCAATGTAAACTGGCTTGCCCCCAGCACAAGCAATTACAAGGATGCCTTATCGACAGCAAACTTCACCCAACTTGTTACATTACCTACAAGGATCAACTATAGAACTGGGACAGATTCCATATAGGACTGGATACTCTCAAGCTTCCCTGCTCATATTACCCTCACTAAAGTCCTTCATGACTCCATAACTGACCATTCTCCAGTCCAGTGCTTAGGGTACTTATCAGGGAACACTTTGAGCCACTGAAGTCACTGCTACAGCAGCAAGATTGGTCACCAATTGATACTACTCCAGATGTAGATACTGCACTACAATACTTTATCTCCCTGTTCAATGCATCATGTGATATCTGTGCCCCATACAAGAAATGCAAAATCAAAGGCCTTGACAATCCCTGGATTAGGGGCAATCTGCTAGAATAAATGAAAACACAGGGCCACCTATGGGTTTGAGTGAGAGCTTCTGGCAGTCAAGCAGATATTCAGGCATCCAAGGCCACCAGGAATGCTTGTGCCAGAGCCATTCACTTGGAAAAAGCCAGCTACCACAGAAATGCCTTATCTAACTCCCAGTTGGATGGTAGGAAATTCTGGAACAACCTGTCAGAAATCATAGGAAAGGAGTCCAAAGTAACCCCTAACATGGTAAACTTAAATGGCACCATCACCCTGAGAGTATCCAGTCCAATATGGAATCGGTCCCAGTTCTATAGTTGATCCTTGTAGGTGAGGTAACAAGTTGTTGGGTGAAGTTTGTTATCGATAAGGCATCCTTGTAATTGCTTGCGCTGGGGGCAAGCCAATTTATATTGAAATCCCCAATCCTCCCAATTGCCAATACTTTCAATCTTCCCCACCAAATTACTGTCTGCTCACCCCTTCCCGCTGGGCAGTTCCCCTGATTGTTGTCTCACATTCCCTTACCCCCTCCTACTGCCTTCCTGTTACCTCTCTTCACCCAAGTCTATCTCCTTTCCTCCCCCATTACTTCTCACTGGCTGGTAATCCACTCCCCTTGCTCTTGCTGACCTCCCCCTCATCTCCACTTGCTTCTTCCTCAGGCATCCCTCAAGCCCAGCCTGCCCTGGTATAATCTCAGTCTAGGTCTTAGGCAACTCTTTCATCAGTCCTTCTGGACAATTCTGTGCTAGCTGCATTATTAAACTGTACATATTATGTCTGTGTAATTTCAAGAATCTGTATACGTACGCTATGTTTTTGATTTATGCTACCCTCTACTGTAAATTGATTCCTGAACTACTTACCTAGCTAATTTTACCATGTGTCCTACTATCTATGTATCCTGATGTGGAACCTTTGTAAAGGAGCCTCTGGCTCAAAGGTATAAATCTGAAATTTCAATAAATAAATAAATAAAAATAAACAGGTTTGTTTATTCCTAATTTAGCAGTCCTGCATTTTACCAAGTCTGTTTAATGGATCTATTTGCTTTGTTTATTCTGAATAATGGTTTTAAAAAGTTGCTGATTTCCAAATACATATTGATAGCATTGGTGTTATCTTTATTTGTACTAGAGACTATTCCCAATGTCAGGGTAGATTCAGGGTCTAAGGTAAGTATCACAGAGAATATATTTACTGTCTTGCCATCTTAATCTCTTACTATTTATTACCTCTAATGTGTGCTTAAAAGGAAACCCAGACTCCATTTTCCCCCTGAGATCTGGGCAACAAAAATTAATGAGGATCGGTGAATGTGCTGAGTCAGACTGATCCAGAACTTTAAAGTCTAGATGGTTTACCAGATCACATTGGTTAATCCAGGCTAAAGCTATAGTCAAAGATCCCATAAGGCCCACAAAGGTAAATTCTCCCTCTTAAGCTCCCTGAGTACTGCCATTCACCAGAAAAAAGTCCAAGTTGGTCATTATTTCTTTAAGCAATTGACCTTGTTGATTAAATTTAGTATATTTGGACTTCCTCCCTATATTTGTTTCTGGATTACTCAGGTTAAGTCTTAAATTGAGCTCATCCACAAATTCATTAAAACCTATCAGTCTAGGGATCGTAGCATTAAAATCATCAATAATTACAATGGAATAATTCTTAAACTTGGACTTTCGTTCTTCCAATATTTCTGCTAGATTTTGCCAAATAACAGAATTATAAATTGTGCTAGTCCTAGGGTATATATATATATATATATATATATATACATTAAAATTATTTTGATATTGTTAGTCTTTCATTTAAGTATTAGTGTAAAGGACTGATTATAGTTAATTTCAGAAATCAGGAAGTCCAAGGAGATTCTAAAAAAATGGCCAGACCAACTTGGTACCTGCCAAATCTTTTTGTTCTTATAGCCAGCATAATGTAAAGAGAGTAGCCAGGTATCATGGGAGGGGTGACAGCTTGCCACCAGGTTTCTTGAAGACACAAAATATCATACGAAGTGAGGACATTATAAACCTCGTGATCTACCAATCTGGCAACTAGTCCCTCAATGTTCCAAGAAAGAATTCTTAAACTATTTGGATCATTAGTTAATGCCTGTTGAGCTACAGTTTGACGAGGTTCTGGTCAACTGACAAGATGTTCCTGTAAAAAGGAAAACCTGTTATGGATTAGAATCTCAAAATATTTACAAGTGAGAGATTCTAAGTTGTTTTCAGTAGTGCAATTAGACTCCACTCTATAGATGGACCTGAATGACTTGGATTACAGCCTCTTCCCAAAGTGTTCATGTCTACCAAAAAGATACCAAGACTATCAAGGATGGAGGAGGTTGTTAAAGTTGAATCTGCTAGTTGTGAATTCCTAAAGATGACATCTATTTGGGGACTCCCAGAAGTACCTTTATATAACGTAATCCATTCAGTTCCATCCTCCCCCAAATCAGCTTCAAGAGTATGAGAAAGACATGCGTCTACTACATGTCACTCTTTGTTTTTCCTATCATTTCTTTAGCAGAGACCTTCCAGCCAAAAAGGCAAAGAGTTCTGCCTCTCCATAATTGCTCATGATCTGTAACATATTTATTTATTACAGCAGTTACTCTATTAACCCTGTTTCTATCAGCCTCTCTTTCCCTATTGAAGTCATAAGACAATTATTCTTCAAAATACTTTGGGACTTTTTTTGTGGGGGGAGGGTATTTATGCCTCTTGATTTTATGATTTTTTATGAACCTTTGTGACTAAATCTGTTTTGCTAAATATTGAGACTCAAGTTACATAAGTACACAATCAACAAATTGAAGACTTGGAGAATGCCTAACAAATATTTCCTCTACTTTAGCAGAATTATGAAATAGATGGCACACCCAATGTCTGAACTTCTCTGGCATTTCTGCTTCCAGTTTTTTGATACCATAGATTTCAGCCAGTATTTCAGTATTATCTCTATTTCTATTTGGGCCAAAAAAAGGTCAAAGAGTAATTGTTTGCACCACTTTTAAGTTGTAGGGTAGAGGTATTGATAGCTTCATTTCTTGCTTCTAATGTAGATTGTACCATTAAGGAAGATACTTCAGGATTATTCAGTGTTCCCTGAGGTTCAGTTTATTCTAATGGATCTGGGGAGAGAAGAAGCCTGGGTATCATGGCTGGGGGCAAAATATGTTAACTGATCTATGGAAATTCCTTTATTTTTTTTACTTTAATAGCTTTCCTTTTCTTAGCAGCCTTAGTTGGCTTATTGGTATTAGTCTTTCTAGTTTTGATTTTGTTTTTGATTCTAATTTTGCAAGACTTCATGTCTGATGAATCAACAATTATAAGGGAATCTTCTCTGGAAAAAGAAGGAGGAAGATAAACTTGTATACACTTATTTTCTTTGAGACTAGGAGGCTCCCCTATATTGCTTTCAGAGTTATTGTATGCATAAAGTTGGCTACCTATATTCATCTCTTTTGACCGTGATATCACAGCTTGATTTTGAATAACATCAGATCTATGCCTTAGTAATTCTTCTTTAATAACCCACATGTTTTCAAGAATAAATACGTTTGCATAATAAGGGTTATTAATAATTTCAAATAATTGTTTAGAGATAGAGGAGGAAGAGATGAAATTTCCCTCATCAATAAAATTTCCATAGTCTGGGAAAGAAGAAATACCATTAGAGACAGATTGATCCCAGTTAGATTCAGCAACATCAGTAGGGAGCAGTTCTGGTGTTACAGACATTTCATATCTAGCTGCTGCATTAGTAGAGTTGGCAGTGACTAGTTTTTTTAAGGCCTGAAATAGTATGACTACACTCCTGTATTACTGATGCCAATTCAATTGGTGCGTGAAAGTGTTTGAAATAGGTTCTTTCTCTGGCGTCAAACCTGCAGAGGTTGGAAACTGAAAAACTCGAGAGTTACTGAGTGGACTATTTAAAGAAGCGATCTGAGGAGAGAGAAAAAATAGAATGAGACTCTTGTGTATCATTAGTATAAGAAGATATTAAATTGGAGCAAGAAAAAGCCAGATTAAAGCTTAAATTTGATGGTAACAGTTAAATTCTCTCAGTGGTTAGATCTATAGGTATGTTCTCAGTCAACAAGATTTTCCCTTTTTTTCCCCCTTTTTGCCTAAGAGACACCAATTGATCCTCCATTATAGGTATAAAGAGGGCTGTGGGAGTGGAAATGGGACAGTCCAAGAACTCAGTTATCCTAGGCTGAGCTGGATCCACCTCCTTAATCCATTGTAAGACATTGTTTTTAGTGGAATTGCTTTTAACCTTATTTCCCCGTGTCCTTTTTTTGCTTTCTATAAATGATAAGGACTGTACTAGGGACAGTGTCATATTTTTACTACTCCTTGTGGTAACCATAATAATAAGTGGTATCCAGAAACAATAATAATATATCATCTATAAATACAGATATTTTAAATTTATTCTATTGCACATGAATAACACTGTTGCACTTGCACAATAAATAAGTTAAAAAATATATTTGAAGAATAATCTTAACACAATGAATGCAACATTTATAATTCATCCAATTAGCCCCAACTTATGTCTAAAAAATGATAAATAAATAGATGCAAATGAGAACAAATATAATCAATACTTTACTATTAACAAAGTCCTTATTTAAAAAAAAAAATAAAACCAAAATGTAAAATACAAATAAAATATTAAAAAGGGAAGAATTGTATATCAGAAATAAAAAATAACTAATCTATCCTTACTAATAAAAGAGTGAAGAATAGAGTAGTAGAAGTGGGGGTGGGGGGGGCAGAACCAAGTGTTAATACGATAGCAAAAATGCTGACTATTAACAGACTTAAGACAAAGTGCAGTTCATAGTCCTGTAGAAATGCTAGCTGTTAGCAAGCTGAAAAATGTTGTCTGTTAGTGGACTGAAGACAAAATGCAGTTCACACTCCTGTAGAAATGTTGGCTGTCAGCAGGCTGTAGACCAAATGCTGGCTAACTGACACAGCTTTTCTGATTGAGGCACCCTCCTGAGGACAGCGACAAACATCCAGAGAATATGAACAATGTAAGTCTAAGATTCCACGTAGCCAACTGCAAGATGTTACACTTGTGAAGAAACGTTAGAGATAGGAACTACTGTACACACCACTACCATGGAGGATGAAAATGACCTGGTGATCATAATAGACAAGGGGCTGAAGTATGAGAAGTAGTGTCAAGACCCTATCAAGAGTGCAGCAGAATGCTCAGATGCATCACTAGGGGGTGATTAACAGGGATTCTGCTACTTCACAAGGCACTGGTTAAGCTCCACTTAAAGTACTGTGTGCATGTGGGCTCCTCAATACAAAAAGGACATTGAGGCAGTCGAGAATGTGCAGTTCAGGTCCACTAAAGTGATCAGGGCAATAGTGGACAAAAGCTATGAGGAGAGTCTAGTAGCCCTTAACATTTTCATTCTGGAGAGAAGAGGGATGAGACAGCACAGGATCTTCTGCATACTCAAGGGTATCAACAGGATCAAATAGAGAAGTCTGATATGGTGTCCTCCAGCAGGACACAGAGGCATGTCCTGAAGCTTAGAGGTGGTAAATTCAAAAGTAGCATTAGGATTTGAAGACAGTGCAGGCCTTTGAGGTAGACCTGATCAAAGTTCTACTTCTCGAGGGAATCAGAGGTGACCCTGGGTTGTAGAGTGTGTGGAGAATACTTATAAATTAGTATATTTGCACAGAATACTTAATTATTCTCATTTCCTATCTATAAAGCAGGGATGGAGGGGGCCAGACATGATGGATCTTGAGTCCATTCCAACCTTCAGTTACTATGTAACTTGATTTACATATGATCTCCTACTTGACCCACTAAGGGGAATCAAATTATTGCCTCATTCAGTGTACCATTGTGAGTGTTATGACCCAATTTTTGTTATCCAACCCAAATTTGGAAGTTAAATGTGTGGGAGACAACATGTTTTAATTTATACTAGCCCAAGAGCAAATCTTAATCCCAGTGTAGTGGACCTCACATAAATCCCACAATGTTGTAAATTTCACAGGACAAGTCGATAACTAGAAAACTGTACTATACCATTCAATAGGTTATATTTTAAGCAATGCCAACTTGAAAGAAGAAAGATGACATATAAGCAATTAAAAAGTAATTAAGCAACTGTCACGTTCAAATTTATCTCATTACAAAGAACATGGCATTGCTGATAGCCTTTTGCTTCCCCCTGGAAGGGGGAGCTGGAAAGGTATGTTCTTTGAGCAGTTCTTTTTTTAACTGATACCCTTAGTTCAAGAGTCCCAAGTATCAGCTTGGAACATAACCAGTCCATATGATGATAGTTTATACAGTTCTTAGCAAAACAAGCACACACATGAGCCATTTGATAAACCCACAGCCCCAGGTAAATGTCACTCTCAGCCCTTTTATTCTCTAGTAAAGATGAGATTTTAATTAGGGAGTTTTGTTTGGTAAGAGCTTGCAGTCTTTTACAAACTTTTTTTTTACTTTCCTTTTATTAGGGTTTTATAACAATACACATTACAAGGTTTACTTCATCACTTCATAATACATACAGTATATTAATAACTTATACAATCTGTGGGATACACATTTAATCGTTATTGATGGGGGAGTAGCTCAAGGTAGTGACAGGATAGTCTAAAGCATGATTCCAATTCATTGGGTTGAGGGTTGTCTCATCTTGCATTCACGCTGCTAAGTGGCAGTTGGTTGAGAAAATAGTGACTTTTTGTAGTAGTTCTGACCGGCCCAATTGTGTAGCAGTCTCCTCTTTTATTGATCATGGAACAATATCCGCTCGATGATGAGATGCATATAGGAACCAAGCCGTCCACATATTTTGTATCTTGGCCAGGTTATTTGGAAGTTGAGCAGTCATTCTCTCCATAATGTACTGTATATTTCATAGATAGTATCCTCCCCTGACATATATGTGGGAAAGACTGCTGTAACCATAAGCTAGTGATAACGTTCTTCATGGCCATCGGCCTAATACTGTACTTGATAGATATTTCTGGTGTTTCTGTTTGATCTGAGGGGGGAAATGTAATAATTTGGCAGTCTCTGGAGTGAGATGACCCAGTTCAGGAAATAGGACGTTTAGGGTGGAATCTGCCTCCTTCCAATATGGAGTGAGTACTGAACAGGACCAAAAGACGTGTATGGGTAGAGACCTCACAACCACAAACCTTCCAGCCTTTTACAAACATTTTTTTACATTTTACAATAAATGAAAAATTAGCAGAACTGAATAAAATATTTGGTGACTCTGAAATTAACCAACTAGGGAAATATTTATTTTTTAAAATGTTTCACCCTTTTCTTTCTTTCAAATTTTATTTTCCCCCCTTGGCCTTCTACTCAGGTCCTCCTTCAGCTGCTGTTAAAGTCCCCATTTCATCTGAGGAGCTTCTTCTGTCCAACACCCCAGGACCTCAGGACACCACACCCAGACTTACCATTGTGGTACCTTTGTTTGTCCTCCTGGGCAGGGTTCTACTGTTCAGCACCAGTAGGCAGTCAATCCCAGTTGTTCTTGTTAATTTGCTGTGATTTCCATGCATTTCCTCATAAATTCTATTATTTCCTATGGGAAGCAAATTTAATAATTTTTCTGTGGAGTGAATCAGAATGTGTGTACACTTTTGCAGACTGCTTCATGTCCCTGTAATAAACAAAGATTCCTGTAGATCTGTGAGCCCAACCATCCTATACATAGAGTAATGGACACTCATATCTCAGTTCATTCCATTAAAATGTAAAATTAAATTACCTACCTCATATGCTTTATAATGTCCAATGAGAGTCCTTCATTCTTTCATGCATTATTTATATCACTAGAATCAATTGATGTTCTGTCTGTGACTTTTTGAATGTGTTTTGCTATTTGCAGATATGTGTGATTTTGAAGACCTTTCCATCTGCAATTATGAGCATGATGTCACTGATGATGTAGACTGGATCCATGCAGAAGGTCTGGATACTGGGCCACCGGTAGATCATACCTCTGGGACAAATATTGGTAGGTCTTCTGAAAGACTATGTATTTTACTCTGTTTAGATCAAGTTTTGACAGGTAGTTTATTTGGCATGGGAACTGATCTGTATTTCTTAAGATTTTTTTGTGCAGTTTATCAACTACAGTACATAAGGTTTGATCCTCGAAGGCCTTGCACACTTGCCAAGTGCTGCTTAGAAGGACCCTCCATTCATCCACAGCTTTGGATGGGTACCAGTACTGCACCAAATCTTGTGCTACTGATGTACCTACACATGATTGGGTCAGGGACGGACACAGGGGCATGATAACACCCAATGCCCAAACCTATCTTTGTGGTGCGAAGACCTGAACCCAGTGCTCT
Source organism: Neoceratodus forsteri (assembly GCA_016271365.2). Classification (NCBI taxonomy): domain Eukaryota; kingdom Metazoa; phylum Chordata; order Ceratodontiformes; family Ceratodontidae; genus Neoceratodus; species Neoceratodus forsteri. The sequence goes on along the minus strand of CM057456.1, from coordinate 1,776,581,071 downwards.
GAGCCGGTATGGAGGGCTGGGAGTCAATCTGGAACAGTTTTTGGTTTTTGTCACAGAAGTTTAGCATCCCCCAAGGGGATAGAGCAATCCACTCTGTCAGGAATGGTAGATCCACTAAACAGCTAACATGTGCATCTTATTAGAGGCCTGGTGTCTTGCATGTCTTTGCTCCACCCATGCTGCCCCCCTTCCCAAACCAAAGCTCTGTAGTCATGGAGAGTGGTGGGCAGGAGTTATGAATGCCATTAGCTGCAGGAAGGCATTGGAACATTGATGGAAGGCATTGGAACATTGAGTTATGTAATTAGGATACACACGAATCATGCATATCCCAGGATGCTTTGTGGACTGGGCCCCAAAACACTATTTTATTTGAAAATGCTTGTTCCACACCAGCTCTATAGTGTTGAGTGGTGAGGGACCACTCTGGCATGCTGGTGACATGGGTTCACACTTCAAGCCCAGGACATCAGGAGCTGAGGTGGCAGGAAATCTCAGAGTGTCTATATGGATGCTCTCCTCCCAGAATGAGGAGGGATCAAAAGTGCCACTATCTTAGCAACATCTAGGAGTGGCCCTGTGGATGTGCCTTTGATGGCGTGGGTGACCACAGGCTACCTAGCACCCCAACCCTAGCACATTTGCAGTGTGTACTCTCAACCAGTTGGGAAGTGGAACTGGCTCAAAAAAATGGGAAAAAGCCCTCTTGTTGGAAGTAGCATGATGGCCTGCCAACCGCTGTCCACAACCAGTGGTGCACTAAAAGGCTGGCTTCACACACAGCGTGTCACATAAGAACAGATATTTACCTCTGCAAAAGTAGGTACAGACATGCTGTAAGGTTGAGCCGAGCCCAGCTGTGGGGGTCAAACTGTGGTCATATCAGTCGAGTATGGTGGAAGTCCAAGAGGGCTAAGAAGAGTCCAGGGACAGGCAACTGATGAGAAGTAGGGACCCGATGAAAGCACAGTCATTAGGTAACACATTATTAAAAGTAATTAAAAAAAAAATATTTTTCCTATATCCTCTGGAAGCCGCCTACTGTATATTCAGTAGTAGAAGAAATGGATTTTTCACTTTACAGTAGGTGTCAGTTTGGGCTGCAACTTCAGTTCTACCAAAGAATCAAGTACCTTGAATGTCAGGCTGTACAATTGCTTCAGACTGTGGTGAACTTTGGGGGCAAATAGGTGGATGTTTGGATTGACTGAGTCATCTTGGTCTGAAAGGTGTGGACCAGGAAAACCAGACAAGCTGCAATCTGTCCCTAAAGCAGCTAACTAGCCAGCATGTGAGCCACAGCCTCCATTTGCACTGCTCAGCTCAATGAAATGGGCCAGCAAAGAAAGCTCACTAGTGCATTCATTGTCAGGCTGTTAGGTTGCTCAGGTATGGCTCTGATCAATTCTAGTTAGATACCTAGGAAATTCCTCAAAATAAAGTCAAATCTTGATAACAAAACTCACAAAAAGAGGAACAGTAGCCCTGCTGAAGCAGGGACATTTTCCTAGTCTGAGCAGAAGAAAAAATGAAAACAAAAGTTAAACCTTAGGCTGCGCAGTGGATTGGGAGCAAGGGTTTGTCTAGAGGGAACTTGGAGGTGGGGATTGGAGCATGCTTTGGCAGTGGGCATATATGGTATGAGGTGGCAATCTGCCAGTACCCAATTGTTAATCCACACAGTTTTTTGTCAGATTGGAAAAACATTTTTTTCAGTAATTGCATTGCAAAACTAGCAAATCATGCACAGACAGATTGACTGAGACCCTTAAAGCCTTTGGTTTGGGAGTTACTTTCAGCTGGCAGAAAGTTAGTATCTTGGTGGCCTGGCAGTGCCCACATTCCTATTTTTATTGTTGTGTTTTAAACCAGAAAACTAGGGAGGAATGCTTCATTTTTTTTGTCTGCATAGTACAGCAAAGACCCCAATAGCCTGCAGATAATGCAGTGTGAGCCAGTGCAAATTGACACTTTTTAGGAATCCTATAGAGAAGATATTTATTTTACATTATCTAATTTCCTCTTCCAGTGTCTATGTTCCCAGATTTCTGAGTTTTCTTCTGTAAGATTTGTCTTCCTTTGCTGAGGTAGTATAGTGTGATCCGGACAGAGGACAGCAAGTGGGTTATCAGCTGGCAGCCTGCCAGTGCCCAGACACTGCTAGGTGCCACATTTGTGGCATCCTGAACATAAACAAATGCATACATACTTTTTCTTTGGCCTTCTATCATGTTTCAAACTTCCGAGATTCTGTAGCATTGTGTGTGCCCTCCTGTTCTCAGCTGTTCTACTGTAGTGTGATCTGGGCAGAGGCAGCCCCTGTGTGCTAGGCTGCTAGCGTATTGCCTGCTGGTGCCTATCCACTGCTAGCTGGCACCTTTTGGCATCCTAAAAACATTAAAAAAATACAGTTTTTTTTCTGCCAGTCTTCATGGTCCCCAAGTTGCTGAAGTTCCTTCTGTAACAGCCTGTCATCCTTTGCTGTGCTGGTGCAGTGTGATGTGGGCTGTGGGCAGCAGGTGGGTGTCATTTGGCAGCCTGTTGGTGCTCTGCTGCTGCTAGCTGTCACTTTTGTGGGATCCACAACATAAAAAATACATACGTTTTTTCTTCAGTCTTCTGTCATGTTCCTAACTCCCTAAGGGTTCTGTAGCATTGTATATGTCATCTTGGGCTGACCTAGGACCTGTGATCTGTGCTAATCTGGCATGATCTAAGCAGGGGCAGCAAGTCTGTGCAAGCTGACACCATGCTGGTGCCCAGTTCTAGCATTGCTAGCAGGCCTTTTTTGTGGTATCCTTTAAGAAATAAAATAAATACACAGAAGCGTTTCACCTTCTTGTTGTCATGTTCCCAGTTTGCTAAATTAAAACCAATAAAAAATACAATTAACAAAAGAAAAAAATAATAAAAAGAAGCAGTTAGAGGTACAAAGCTTTTGGAAATGGAGAGCAGAGAGGGCAATAGATGGTGGCATGGTAGGATCATCCATTCGTTTTAAAGAAAAAACAAAGCAGTGGGGGGGTGGTCAGAGATCCTCTGGCACAGTGTGAACTAGAAGTGTATAAGAAAATAGTCAAAGAGTCAGTGAAATATCACATATTGTAGGAATCACTTACAGTGGCACTGCAAGGGCTGCAACCCAAGCAATCATTGTTGAGAGAAGAAAAAAGAAATGGGACCAGGTAAGCAATAAGACACAATGTGGTGTGCATTATGGTGTGATAACCGCACTGTTAGGGGCATAGTTAGGCACAAGACTGAAGGCTGAGTGCTGGTCATCCCCAGGAGTGTGGTTTTCACATCATAATGTACAACCCTGGAGTGTCTTATTATGCTTATAAAATGGCCCTTTATTTTTAGAAGCATTTTTTGTAACCGAAAACAAATTCTTAAATAAGTAAAAATATAAACAAGTATGTGTTTTTAACATAAAATAGTTCTTCCACCTACTGGTGCTAGAATAAATTAGTGATTAAATTAGTAATAGTAATGATAATAATAGTAATAGTGATTAAATTTAGTTAGTTTCTGTGGTTGTTGCTTTGTCTTACTTTGGTAGGTTTATACTATCTACGTGTCCCTCCCTGCCCACCCAAGCAGTAAATTATCAGACTATGTTTTGGTTTTTTCTCTTTTTAAGTGTTTGCTGAATTTAGCTTGTCTCACCCCCAAAAATTCAATGCTGACTATTTATATAATAGGTTTTACAACTGCCCCATGGTTCAGGTGAGCGTTCAGTATGTCAATGTGGCTCAGTTGGTAGCACATCCGCCTCTGGGCCAGAAGGTCGTGGGTTCTCGTCCCACACTGGGATTGGACTCATATCTAAAATGCTGGCATCTGAGTGCAGTATTGGGGGGGTGCTGTACTGTTGGGGTGTGCCTTTCTTCGGAAGAGACATTAAACTGAGGTCCCTTCTACCCATCGTGGTGCTGTCCTGGTGGGTGTCCAGGTGGAAATGAAAGAACCCAGGGCACTCTTCGTAAAGAGTAGGGGACATTCTCGGTGTCCTGGTCAACATTCCCCTTCCCATAAACTGGATCATGCAATTGTCCAGGCTGTGTGTGGGTGTTGATGTGCGATATGGCCACCACTACACATTCAGCCACTTCACTACCAGTCTAGCATTGCTTGTAAAGTGCTTTGGTATACACTGTGTATGAAAAGCACTATATAAATGCTGATTCTTCTTCTTCTGCTCCAATACTCGTGCTCAAATTTATCAATGGCAGCAGCAAGGAAAATAGCATTGTTCTACTTCCGGGTTTGGGTGGACAGCAATGGGTGCATACTGTGAGTGGGAGACAGCAGATTCTGTTTATGTAACCCAATTATGGGAACCACAGAATGATGAAACTGGAATGAAACTGCTGCACTGGGAGTTTTTTTTTTTGGCTGTGTTCGATGAGATGGGGAATGAGGGTATGGCTGGATGAGGAAACAGATGGCAGTATCACTGAGAGATGCTGTCCACTGTAATTAGGAATGTAATGGACACTGGGGGAAATTATAAACATTTCACCAATGTTTTGAAAGTTGATTGTGTTAGATTTGCCACAACAGAGATGGGGGGTGTTGGTGAATAAAATGGCACAGAACAATGGAAAGTGGGTTAAAAAATGTCGACTTGAAACTTCTGTAAGATTCTAATTGGAATGTCTTAAAAATGAATCACTGAGCCATCAGATTTTGTTCTCCAGCTGTTTTACTGGGACTAGTTATGTATAGTGCATTAATGTCCTATATTGCACTATAAATAACCAATCAGATTACTCACTTGTTCTCTGCCATTTTGTAACAGGTAGTAACACAGGCAGTGGAGGAGGAGCTAAGTGATTTGGTGGAGTTTGGGGACGGAGACACAGGTCACGAGATGATTGCAGCAATTTTGGGGAGGAGAAGGAAGTGGAACAGGTGGGAGCTGATCTTGGGACAGATGCACATAACAAAAAAAAAAAGACAGAACATTATTAAGACAAAAACCAAACGAAAGAGGTACCAAAAAGATAAGGGGAAAAACAAGCATATGAAAAAAGGCAGAGAAAGACATAGAAAAGTCAAGTGGTATATCAGGGCTAGAAGGACACATGGTAGTAGCAGAAGAAAAACATTTCCTGTCCCTGAAGAACTGGTGGTGGAGGGAGGAGGAGGAGGGAGGGAGGGAGGAGGAGGTGTAAGAAGGCCATGTTAGCACACCACATAAAGAACAGCAGAGAAGGCCAGCAGGAAAGACAAAACTGATGACATTGGTGGTGTGGGAGTTAATTTGAGCTGTCAAAAAATCATGGACACGTGTTCAGAGGTAGTCATGGCCACACATAGTTATGGCATGCCATTTGGCGTGCCACATCCCGAAATTGGTCAGAAAAGCTGTGTTCAGGTGACTGCAGCTTTTGCAATATTTTCCAATATGGGTCATTGCAGTAGCACACCACAGTTTGTCGTAGCGGTGTCTACCACTGTAGTATGCCTTCTATATAGGGACAAGCTGAGTCTGGTCAGGAGAGGACAAGGCTGGGAACATCTACCACGTAAAGGAATTTGCGAGGACATGGCAACCCATGGCATTATTAGCAGCAGCACTAGCAGGCAGTGAAGTTGATGATGATGGGCAGGGTGGAGAACGTTGAGTGACTGGTAAACAGAGGAAGAAAGTCCTTCAAGTGATAGCTGAAACACAACTCCAGCATCTTCCATTCATAAATCAAAAGATTTGCCTGCAATTCAATGGTTGAGAGCAACCAGGCCCCCACCCCCTCGAGCTGTTTAAGTCAGCTTCATCCAGTCTCAGAACTGTTTCTTTCCTGCAGCCCAAGTATTCGTGCTGCTGTTTTGTTCTCATATACCGAGTATTTCTTCTGTTTTGGTTTTTGTATGCTTCTGGTTTTCACAGTGTCCAGTATGTTTCCTTCCATAGCACCTTGTCTCTGATTTTCCAATAAAAATGTTTTATTTGTGTACAGCTTCTAACTCATGAGCTTAATTATGTATGATTACTTGTGTGAATACTGTTATTGATTTACAAAAGTATTGATTTTGCCAAATTGTTGGTTGCACTGTGTGGGAGCTGGGAGGGTTGCAACAGTGGTGGACCATAATGGATTGCCATTATTTCCCAGGGAGCAGTACTGGCACACAGCTCTTTAATCTTTCAATTTACATCTAAATTTTAATTTACCGTATTTATAGTGTATGGTGGAAAATTGTTCTATGCAGAAATCCATCCCCAGAATAACGTTGTTGTACTGCAGTAGCTATGTAATTTTGCTGTTGTTCTGCACTAGCTACTGCAGCACAACAACATAGAACATCTTCGCGTACCACCTTTATTCAAACCACGGCACCCAATAAAGTAACCAGGGTGGTGAGGAAGCTGAACCCAGGAGTGATTTGTGACCAAAAGAACTGCTACAGTCCCAAGACCGCAATGATAAAGGAATTAACGGGGCACGAGAGATCTTTTTTGATATGTGCTGGGCACAGGCTTGCAGTAATGATTGTAGTTACACTTTAAATGATTGTGTATTAGCAACCATACACATACAAGGATGTGTTTCAAGTTTGAGGTTTCCACGGTAACAGAAGACCTCACAACCTGCACTCTCGAGGTCTTCTTTTACCATGTAAACCTCTCAACTGAATCACAGCCTTGTTGTGCATCATTACTCCTACACAATCCTCTATGTGTAATGCAGCCTCACACGAGTTATCCACCCAGGCTCCTCAGCCTTTGTTGAGGCTAAGGTAACACAGTACACTCAACTTTGCACATCAAAAGCAAATCATTGCTGACAGAGGATTGGCAGCTTGCTTAATTATCCTAATTCTCAAGTCTAACATATCTCCTCCGTCTGAATAGTAGATATAAAATGCAGTATAATGGAGCAATGAAATTAGATCAACATGGAAATTTACATGAATGTCTTTGTTTGCATTGCATTGTGATGCCTAATCATATGGTATCTGTACGATTGGGATGCATCGTTATACTGTGTAGATCAATTTAGATATTTACAACATTCAAAGTTCTTAATTTACTTCCAACTAGCATTCCAGTATAATTTAACTGAAAATGACATCTTCTCATACACATACCACATGGCTGCAGTATTTATTTTGTCTGTTGTATTACCACACAGAGAATTTGCTCTGTGAAAAACTGGCATGTAAACAATTCTAGCTTGCCAAATAATTATCTTCTTTTGAAGTCTAGTTATTTTAACAGAACAAAGAAGCAATATTGCCTGCTGAAAATAGTTGTTTGGATCTCCAGTCTAGTGAACAAAATGCTTTTTATGTCTAATGGAGGTTGATGAATGTGTCTCTTCAAATATTTTGTGCTTTATAATTTGCACAGTTTCTTTCACAGAAAAGGACATTTAACTGGAGACTTCACACTAGGGCTCCATCTACAGTAAAAGATGTGCAAGCCTCCTTTCTAGCACACTTCTGATTAATGAATGAATAAACCACAACTAATGAAATACATCTCGAAGTTCATGGCACAGTAATCAGGGTCGGACTGGGATGGGGCCCACCTGGAAAATGGATACAGGGGCCCACTGGGAAAATCAATTGGAAAGGGCCCTGGGAGAGACACTCACATCAGCATTACACTTGAGTTTGATACAATAACTTAGTGTTTGCAGCTTACATTTACTTGCTGTGCCTCAAATGTCCCATTTAATTAAAAAATAATTGATAAATGCAATGTTTTTCAGAGTTTAGAGGAAAACCAGGTAACCAACAAGGGGGTCTCACCCAGAAATTTCTAGGTATCCTTGTGGGTCAGTCTGCCTCTGGCACAGTTAGTGATCCAAGCAGAGAATGCTTGAAAAGAAAACAAGTAATAGTGATGCAGTGTATTATGAGATGGGAGTGCAGTGAGTAATGACCAGAAGCTATATGGAAATCTAAATGTGCAGTACTGTATGGGACTAACTCCTCATCACCACCACCATCCTGCTTATTAACATTTACGTACCTTATAGGTACTGTTACAGCATAGGTATGTGTACTGTCTGCATTGGAATGGCCCCTTATCACCTGTGTTTTATGTTCCAAGTTGATGAGAAAAGGCAGAACTACAAAAAATATTGTGATTATCATAGTCACCATATACATGGTAGCTACAGACATCTCACCCAATTTTGTTGACAGAAGATTTGCATACTGGAACACACACAGACACAAACACACACTACACACACACACACACACACACACACACACACACTTTACTGACAATATTCTTTATATTTTCATTGTTATAACAATTCTCTCAATCACTTACAGGGTATTTTATGGTAATGATGGCAGATGATGCGAAACCCAGACAGACAAGCCAGTTACTGAGTCCAGAGTATGCTGCAACAATGGAATCGTGTGTCCGTTTTTGGTAAGAGTCATCTAGTAAATGTATGTTAGATGGAACCCAGACCAGTACCTGTGTTCTTTTATAAGAAACTTCCACCAGCTCTTGATGTTCTTGCTATACTGAATACCTGGCTGCATAAGCTAACACTAGTTTCTCTGCTAATCCCTTGACTTTAATAGAAAGTCATCAGGGCATTCACATGGTTTACCTTGTTGGGATCCTGACATTCCCTGGGCTAGACACTTGGGCCCCCGATATTCAAATACAGTATGTGTAAAGTGCAGCACAAAACTTTGCACTGAGCCTTGTGCTCGCCCGGGTGCCTGAAGATGCTATATTCAGAGGAAAAGTGCACTGGCAGTATTCGACTGAATAGAGGGCTATGTCAGCCCAGCACTAAGCCACTTTACACTACCCTGACATGGCTCCGAAAGTACACTACCAGAATGGATAGCGCCAGAGCACTATTTCCAGTATTCAAAAGGACCCATGCAAATGAGCCCACTGGGCATGCAAGGTGCTAAGGGACCATTTGCATGCCCATTATGGACTCATTTACATGCTAGCGGTCACCCCCCACCGATTGCCGGCCAGTTCATTAAAATAAAACTATCCCTGGTGCTAGTGGTCCCCCCTCTCACCGATCATCGGCTTGTTCTTTAAAATAAATCCATCCCTGGTGCTTTTGGGCCCCCCTCTGCCAATCGCAGGCCTATTCTTGAAAATAAATCTATCCCCAGTGCTAGTGATCCCCCCTTGCCGATCACCGGACTGTGCTTGAAAATAAATCTATCCATCATGCTAGTGGTAACCCCTCTCACTCTGATGTCCAGCACTAGCTGACTGTATAATATCCCTGGTGCTAGTGGTAACCTCTCTCCCTCCGATGTCCAACCAGAAAGTAAACCAAAAACACTCCCTGGTGTCCAGTGGTTCCTCTTCCCCCGCAGCACGGGGCACACCCCTTCTCCCACTCACCCTTACAATATCTGTGGTGCCGCAGGAGCATACAGCAACCAGCACAGCCCTCCTCACACATCCTTGGCTGCCCACTGTATGTACAGGCAGAGAGTGTGCATCTTATTCATAGGACAGGCTGATGGACCCTGTCCTATAAATAAGAGGTGCTCTCCCTGCCTGTACATATGGCAGCCACCTTAGGAGGTGTGGGGAGGTGTGTGCTGGTTGCTGTATGCTCCCACCACACCACAGATATTGCAAGGGTGAGGTGGGGTATGCCCGGTGCTGCAGGAGGAAAGGGAACCACTGGACACCAGGGAGTGTTTTTGCTTTACTTCCGGGCTGGACATCAGAGGGAAGGAGGGTTACCACCAGCACCAGGGATATTATACAGTCAGCCAGAGCTGGACATCAGATGGAGAGGGGTTACCACCAGCACCAGGGATATTATACAGTCATCAGGGCTGGATATCGGAGGGGAGTGGAGTTACCACCAGCACCAGGGATATTATACAGTCATCTAGGGCTGAACATTGGAGGGAGGAGGCTTACTACTTGCACCAGAGATAGATTTATTTTCAGGAATGGGCTGGTGATCGGCAGGGCGGACCATTAGCACCAGGGATAGATTTATTTTCAAAAATGGGCCAGCAATCAGCTCGGAGGGGGGAACCACTAGCACTGGGGATAGTTCTATTTTAATGAATGGGCCAGCGATCGTCCGGGGAGGGGGGGGGTGGCAATGTATCACTGAGGGAGGTTGTGCTCCCCAAGTGGCCAACCAGCTTTTTGGCTGCATTACTTTGGCAGCTGCTAGGGTTGCCCAGAGTTAAGTCGGGGTTTAGTTCAGAGGTATTCGCATTGCGCAAAAGGACAGTGCAAAACCACTGGCTATGGGGTAGCACACATATTCATGGCCACGCCTCTCCCCTTGCCAGCACCCATACATTATGTGTTGCACTGGTGCTAACCCTCTTTGCACTCACAAAAGCTGCTTTTGAATGTGGGGCTCCAGCGCAAGCCCCCTTTTGAGGGGGTAAAGACCTGTTAGTGCTTGTGCAAACCTTTGAATATCGGGCCCCTGATATTTAGACCTATTTGATTCATTTGGCACTTTGGATGAGGTATGACACAAATACAAACAGGAGTTTGGTTGTCTAGCTGAAATCTACCTTTTTGGGTGAAGAGGACCATAAACTAATGAGCAGCCACCCTGGGCAGGATTCACAAAGCTTCTGTGTAAATGCAAGACTGGCCTGTGTTCAAAGGTCTGGACGTAAGATAACAATAAATCCATGCAATATACTGGGGTGACACAGTATTCACAAACCTCCCTGCATCCTTCTAGCTGGTCTCCTGTGTCCTCAACCCTCTGCATTCACACTCGAGACGCAAGCAGGGTACAAGATGGTAGACTGGGTTAGGAACTGGCTAACTGACAGGAGGCAGAGGGTGGTGGTAAATGGGATCCAATCCGGGGGGGGGGGGCGGTGACCAGCTGGGTACCTTAGGGATCGGTCGTTGGGCCAGTTTTGTTTAATGTCTTCATTAGTGACATTGTAGAAGGACTGGAAAGAAAGGTTTACATGTTTGCAGATGACACCAAGATCTACAACAGGGTGGATACTCCAGAAGGGATGGAAAGAATGAAGAGGGACCTGGGGAAGATTGAAAAATGGTCTGAAGTGTGGCAACTGAGGTTTAATTCTAAGAAGTACAAAATTATGCACCTGGGGTGGAGGAACCCTGGGGAGAGTTACAGGATAGGGGGAGAGTTGCTGAAACCAAGGAAGAAAGGGATCTAAAGGTGTCCAAGCAGAGTACAAAGGTTGTAGGGAGGGCTAGTGGCATGCTGGGTGCACAGGCAGAGGTATCACTAGCAAAAGGTGGGAACTGGTGATGTCATTGTATAAAACACTAGTGAGGCCTCACCTAGAGTACTGTGTGCCGCTCTGGAAGTCACACCTTTGTAAGGACATTGACTTGGTGGAGGCAGTCCAGAGAAGGGCAACAAAGATGGTACAGGGCTTGCACCAGAAAACATATAGGGAGAGATTAAAGGACCTCAGTATGTACTCGCTGGAGGAAAGAAGGGAGAGGGGGGACATGACAGAAACATTCAAGTACCTTAAAGGCATAAACAAGGTGCAGGGGGGGGAGACATCTTCCAATATAGGGGGAGCACAAGAACAAGGAGGCATGATATGAAATTGGTAGGTGGTAGTTTAAGGGGAAATGTGAAGAAGTTCTTCTTCACAGAGACTGTGGTGGACACATAGAATAGTCTGCCAAAAGAGGTGGTGGAAGTGAGCATGGAGAAATTTAAACATGCCTAGGATAGAAATAAAGGAACCTTCGAAGTGGGATGGAGTGGTGAAAAGTCACTGACCAAATAGGTTCAGAGGACGCAGACAAGCGTAAGGCTTAAGGCCAGACTGTATGGGCCTTGCAGTCCTTATCTGCCCACAATTTCTGTTTCTGTGTTTCTATAATGTGGATGCAAAATCCTACAAAGTACGTTCATAAAAGTGCAGAGTATGTTAACCCAGGTACTTTTATCACCTAGTCAGTTAATCTATATGTGCGTGTGTCTGCATGCATATGTGTGTATGTGTGTGTGGGGGGGGGAGGATTAATGACATAACCACATATTATCAAACTGTGAGGCCATATAGCAATCAAGCCAAGTTCAAACCGTTTATCTTGTTTCCATAACTGATGAAACAACCCCTTATGGGTCTGTGCTGTATATGAGCCAAAACTCCACACAAGTTTAACATGTTATGTCAGACAAAACTGCAGGATTAGCAAGCAAAATATCTACCTAATCACCGCCCTCAGTTGGCACCCAAACTCCTCCTTCTTAACCCCCAGCACCCAAGTATTCTACTTTAGGACAGCCTTCCTAGGGTGTGCCATTGTTAGGGTGCCGTCATGTGAGTACCAAAACAAGGTCATGAGTGACAAGGGCTTTCAGGATTTCACAGCGTCCTGCACTCAGACCTTTCTTGGCATCCACACTATTCTCCTGCCTTTCACTGCATGCCTGTCCTAGAGTTGGTTACAGTTAGTTTTAGGGGGTGCACAGGGTGAAGCTCCCCATGTTAAAGGGTGCAATGCCCTCGCAAAATGTAACTATTTTAATAGACGGACATTGGGCGCCATAAGTTGTTGGCGGTGCAATGTCAACCCGCAATTGTGACTGGCAACATTTTGCTTGCAGCCTTATGTACATCGCTCACATCTCCTGCACACAGCCATGGGTGAACCCCTTCCTAGTAGTCATCTGTGGCACATTTCAGGTGTCAAAGTAAAAACAGCCCAACAAGGCACCAGACACAGGAGTGGTGTTGGCAGATAAAGAAATGGTGGTGACATCTGAGGGATTTTTCCTGCACCTCTGGTAGAGCAAAGCCAACCATCTAGTGATAGGCTGTTGGAGTGCCTTAAGGGTGCCAGCAGGGACCAGGTGGGATGTTTAGGAGGAAATGCTGAAGTACATGGCCCAGCAACCTGGGAGGGGTATTCTTTCATCACGAAAATGGCACCTCCCCTTACGGTGCTTCAGTTCTGCCACATGCTGGGTAGGACCATTAAGAGCTTGAGGTTGGATGCGGCTGAATTCAGCACTCATTCTTTTCACAATGGAGCTGCAACAAATACAGGAGCAGCTGGTTTGACAAACACCCAGATAAAGGCCTTTTTGAGGTGGAAGTTGTGGGTCTTTGAAGGATACATACATCCACACTTACTGTAACTGCTTCTTTTCGTTTACTGGCAGGTGGTAGGGCCCATATGAAGCATATCTGGATCTGTGGACATTCATTTATCCATTTGGACTGCCAGAAGGGCCTGCCAGATGTTAGGGGGAGAAAATCTTTACCTGGATCCACACCAGTGGCATGAGCAGTGGATGAGCCATAGAGGAAGCTGGTGGGAGATTTTATGCCAGGATCTTGGTAAAGTCCAGGATGCAAGGCCCTCCGTGGATCCTACTTATCCATTTGGGCGGCAATGACTTGGGTCCGTTCATATCATTGGATTTGATTTGCCAAATGAAGGACAATCTCCACTGGTTGCAGCAATGGGACAGGGACCATGTTGGTTTTGTTGTATATTGTGCAATGGCAAACCTGGTGATATGCCAAGGATCCAGGGGCAATCAAGAAGGTCTGGAGAGTGGTGAACATGTCTATGTGCAGCTTTATGGAGTCAATTGTGGGGTATGGTGCTGTGCTGTGATGGCATCATAATGAAATTGCTGCACCTATTTAAGAAGAATGGGGTACATTTGCTGGCAGTAGGGCTGGATAGGTTTTTGGTAGATATACAATGTGTTTTGGAATGCTGTTAGTGTGCATGCTTTAGGGGGATTGATGACAGTCAGCCTGTGGCGGCACATAGTATCTCAGGTAGACTACAAAGGGGGATAATGGGGGGAACCTGCCTCTGTCACAATGGGTTCCTCTCGAGGCTGACAGGAGGCGAGTCCCCACTGATGAGAAGCCCTATGGGCCAGTTGGGGGACAGCAGCCTTGGGTTTGGTCTGTGTGTGCAGCACCCTATGATGGGGAAGAGGTGCATAGCACATGGCTCAGGAGCCACCCCTTATACCTCAGAGGCCAGAGTCCCTCCAGATGTGGTGCTCCTTTTAAGAGCTAGCGATTATGTCCCAGAGGAATTGGTGGACCACATAATTAGAGGCTTGCGAAATTACCAAGCTGTGCACATCATGCTATATATTGTAGTCTATAAATAAACACATGGCTGCAGCCATTTATTCCAAAACACTGTGTGTGTGTATCTTCTGTTCAGGTGAAAGTGGTAAGGGACTATCAGACAATAGACAGCAGGTGACACCCCCCCCCACCATAGCCTGCAAGCCTTTGTCTGAGGGCCCGTCCCCTGATGGCTGGCAGAAGACTGCAGGGAGGGAAGGATAGGGAGTAGGTGACTAAGAGAAGGAGTAGAGAGAAGGGACAGCCAATGGGAGGGGGGAGTTGGCTGTGGGGAGGAGCTAGGAGGCTACTTAAGGGCCAACAAATGTCAGTCCAGCCTCTTAGCTCCTACACATAGACTTTGATGCCCACCCTCCCACTCTGCAGTCAGGAGGCAAAGGCTGGGGATAGGCAGGGAACCTGTTATCCAAATAAGAGAGATCACCTTAGGGATTGAGGAGGAATTTTCCATTTTTCCAATGAAGTTTTTCCTGTTTTTTTGCATTTTCTAACAGGGTAGTGGTAGGTTAAGAGTAGGATGTTGCAGACATATAAGTGTGATGGTATGGTAGTCTCACAGGTAGAGTATAAAGGGGATAATGGGAGAAACCAGTCTCTGTCACAGAGGAGTTCCTCTTGGGGCTGGCAGGAGGCAAGTCCCCACTGACAAGGAGGCCAATGAGTCAGTCGGGGGATAACTGTCTTAAGTTTTGACCTGATGTGTAGCACCCTCTGATGGGGGAGGGGTGCACAGAACTTGGCTCAGGAGTCACCACTTAGGCTTTGGAAGCCAAAGTCCCTTCGCAGGTGGTGCCCCTTTTAAGAGCTAGCAGATATGCTCCAGAGGAGTGCGTGAACTGTATAATAAGAGGCTTGCTGACACTACCGAACTGCACACATCACGCTGTATGTTGTAGTTTATAAATACATGGAGAAGGAAGTCACAAAATAGGTCGGGCTACAGCTCAAAAGTAAACAATAGTGATAATCCCATATCAAAAAATGTATGGGGTTTCTTGAGAACGGGGCCCTTGGAACCATACCTTCTTACCTGTCACCACTAAAGTTTGTTTGGCATTCATAAAGTGCCTAGAAATGGTTAATCGATAGATGTTGATTGGTACTAGACTACTGATGAGTAAACTACCTATTCACTGCTCTGGACCTGGAGTTTCCTATGTTGCTTAGATTCCATATCTACTAAGCTTGTGATGAGGTCAGCTTAACCCTGGTTATCCCAGCACCCACACCGATACCAAGGGTAGGATTATGACTGAAACATTATAGCTATTTTACAACAACATTAGTTGCACCCTATTGTCCATGCACATCCATCCATGTCCATGACACATCTCCTAAAGACACCTAGCAAAGTGCACATCAAGTGCCATATCCGAGCAAAACAGCTGAAGTTCCAGTTCAACCCATACAGAGAAGTGGAAGAGCAGGAAATGCCAACTACAGGAACAACCCTTAACCAAGAGGAAGAAAACATGACAGAAGACTTGCTGGACCTAATTGACATGGACAAATATATTAAAATACATCAAAGGGAAAGACTGCAAAAATTACGCCTGACATACACAGTTAGGGAACACATAAAACAGATAAACAAAGTTATTGGAACCATCCAGAGGGATCCATATGATGTCACTGAAATAAACAGAATACATTATTGTGCAGCGAGACTAATAACAAATAGAGAAGTGCCAAAAAAAGCAAGGAATGAAGAACAAAAAGAGAGGGAAATTCAGCATACCACCATGGAAAAAGTGGATAGAAGGGACAATTATGGAACTAAGATCAGAAGTATCACTGCTGGAGGAGTTTAGAAAAGGTAATAGATCAATGAAAGTCATCAGGAAAGTGGGTGAAATCAAAGAAAAATGCTGTATTAAAACAGATCAGGACCTAAATTTTACCATCTCAAATAACAATCTTAAGATCTCTGCTCAAGCCGAAGCTCAGGAGATACGAGAAAGGAACAATGAAAAATGCAAAATAGATGGTTTAGAGAAGACCCAAAGAAATTCTATAGGAGCTGGGAAAGAGAACAGCCAACATAAAAAACTCCACCAGTAAAGAAAGAAATTGAGGAATTCTGGAGAAGTATTTATGAAGACCCAGTTGAACATAATAGGGATGCAAAGTGGATACAGGAAATAAAAGACAGCATTAGAAATGGTACTACTAGAGATATGGAGTGCCTAGCGTAACTGCTAAGGAGATAGAAATGAAGATAAGGAAGGCCTCCAACGGAAAAACCCCAGGTCCAGATGCAGTACCAACTTCTGGCTGAAAGTACTAACATCTTTGCACCAAGATTTAGCTACCTAAAAACTATTTATACGCACATCCTGACTTGACACTCATCTGGTTAACGACAGGAATACCACACTTTTTTTAAATCTGAACCTGCCAGTCTCCCCAAGAACTATCGCCTAATAACCTGTTTACCAACAACATATAAACTATATACTGAATCGATGCAGATAGAGTCTACAACCATTTAGACTGCAATAAACTCATAGGCAATAGAACAAAAGGTAATAAAAGAAAATCATATGGCACAAAGGATCATCTCATGTTGAACAAAGCCATTATGGAGAGCTGCAAAATGCGAAATCTTAGTGTAGCATGGATCGACTACAAAAAAGCATTTGACAGTATCCCACACTCCTGGATCACTGAGTGTTTACGGATCTACAGGATACATCCCACACTGATAAACTTCATCACAACAACAATGACAAAGTGGCAAACCACCCTGCATTTAAATCATGAGAAAGGTCAAATCACCATCCCAAATATAAGTATCCAACGAGGGATATTTCAAGGTGACTCTTTGTCACCACTTCTGTTTTGCCTTGCCCTCAATCCCTTGAGTAGCCTAATCAACAACCTAGGCTATGGATACAGCTTGAACCCAGAAACAAAAACAATCAACAGCTAACATCTCACCTTCTATTTGTAGATGACCTAAAACTTTACAGTTCATCTGACAAACATTTGAAAGAACAACTACAAATTGTTAAGACCTTTTCTGATGACATACGGATGACGTTTGGCCTAGACAAATGTGCCAAAGCAACATTTGTAGCAGGAAAGTTAACTCGTAAAGAAAACATGAATCTGGCGGAGGTTTGTGACATAAAAGAACTTGAGCAAGAGGGAGTGTATAAATACCTGGGAATAGATGAAGGAGCAACAGCACAACATGAACAAATGAGAGTAAAACTAAGCAAGGAATATTTTAGAAGGTTAAAGGTAATTTTGAAAACTGCTTTGACAACACGAAATAAAGTGCAAGCTATAAATCAGCTCTCCCTTCCAGTGATATCATACAGCTTTGGTGTGATAGACTGGCCACAGAAAGTGTTGAACCAGCTAGATATAAAAACAAGAAAAATGTTTCATGCTCACCAATTAATATACAAAAATCAGTGCATGCCAAGATTATACATCCCTAGGGCAGAGGGAGGCATGGGCCTCATTGAGATTGATTACACATATAGGTCCACAATAGTGGGGCTACATATATACTTACTGACATCCTTGGACCCAAATATAGTCAAGGTCTTGCATCATGAAGAAAAATAAGCCTAAAATGACTTCACTCATCAAATTAGGAGAAGCCTTCAGAAGGGTAGAGATTGATGTCAATCCAAAGGTAGATAAAGAATTGTCAGCAACAGAAAATGCAAAGAATCAGAAAAAGGAGTATAAAGATAAAGACCAACAGAAAAGAAAAACAATTGGAAAGTCCATAATTATAGTGGAAAATACAGGAGCTACTGGAGCAACCACAGGTCGATCAAGCCCTGACCCATGAGTGGTTAAAAAGAGGTGAATTTAGGCCACGAGATGAGAGACTAATAATGGCAGCCCAAGATAGTGGGCTACGCACAAGATGGTTCACAAAATCCATAGAAAAAACAGGAGAAACAGACAAGTGCAGGTTCCGTAGCACAGAATTAGAAACAGTTACGCATCTTGTGGCTGGATGTGAAGTATTTATGGCAGAAGGCCTGTATACTGAAAGACACAACAATGTAGCAAGATTGATCCACTGGAAACTGTGCAAACACTATAACATACAGGTAGCAGAGAGACACTGGAAACATGAACCACAAAGAATCACAGAGAATGAAGAAGTAATGATCACATGGGATCACCCAATACCCACAGCCAAGAAAGTGGAAGCAAGGAAACCTGATATTGTAATACAAGAAAAGAGGACAAAGGTAGCATTACTGATTGAAATACCCACCCCTAGTGACTACAGTGTGCTGCGTACAGAGAGACACAAAATCATGAAATACCAAGATATGCAGTCAGAAATCAAACTAATGTGGAATAAGGACACACAGATTGTTCCAGTAGTGCTTGGAGCAATGGGACTAATCAAAAAGAACTTTCAGGCACATTTAAATATGCTACCAATATTTGTGACACCTTATGAACTTCAAAGGAAGCTATTTTGGGGCGTTATGTGTGCTGGGAAGAGCGCTCTCAGCAAACATCAAAGATTAATACAGTACTAATTTCTTGAGTTTTGAATATGCCCTGGCTAAAGAATGGGGTCCATTCTTGCCACGGTATTAGAAATCCCTAAACATTTGGAGACACTAACCCTGAGAGAGTGCATGTATTTAATTATGTGCCTGTATCAATAGTATATAGAGGATAATGTATGGGACTTTATCAGTAATCATGCTGTAATCACTTCGAGAGGTTACTGTGACAACTTTGTAAACCTTGAGAGCGAAGCTCAAGAGGTTTACAGTTGTCACAGTAACCTCAAGAAGTAGTTTCAGTAAGGTTACCAATAAAACCCCCTACATTATATTTTATAGCATATGGGAAAAAAACTCAAGTGACCACCAGGTTTAAGAAGATAGTCCTTACCTTATAACATTTCCCCGTAGCTCCCCTGTTGATTAGGGCTAGCTCTCACCTCTGTGGCCATTTGCTGTGCACTACTCGTGCAAAGCCAGGCATGCACAGATCCACTCCCATTGTTATGGTATTGATGTGATGTAGTCAAGAGGGGTTAGCAACCTTTTGAAATCATATCGATACCATAACAACTTTATAAACTGTTTGAAATCAGACAATAATAAGGGCTCCCCATACATTATATAGAGGATAATGTATGGTGACTTATCGGTAACCACGCTGTAATCACTTCGAGAGGTTACTGTGACAATTTTGTAAACCTCCAGAGCGAACCTCGAGAGGTTTACAGTTGCCATGGTAAACTTGAGAAGCGGTTTCAGTGAGGTTACCAATAAAAACCCATACATTATATTTTACAGTGTATGGGCAAAAAAACTCATGTGAGCACCGGTTTTAAGGAAGATGGTCTTTACTTTATAACATTTCCCTGTAGCGCCTCTCTTGATTGGGGCCAGCTCTCACCACCGTGGCTGCTTGTAGTGTGACGCTCATGCAAAGGCGTGCATGCACAGATCTGCTCCCGTTGTTATGGTATCAATGTGACATAGTCAAGAGGAGTTAACAACCTCTTGAAGTCACATCGATACCATGACATCAGTATAAACAAACTCAGGATTTGCAGAACAAAGCCATGCAAAGCTGTGAATGGCATCTGTTAACCAACTGGGTGTTGAGGTGTGCACCCTATAAGAAACCCTGCTGAAGGGAAATTTTGGCTCTGTCCAGACCAGTCTGACAGCCAGGAGGCTGTGTATGTGAGTGTCCCAGAGAGACAGCTGCTACCAAGGCTCCACAGATCCAGTAGTTTGAGATGTGCGCCTATAAAATGACCTTTGAAGTTTATTGGAAATAGACTGAGTGAGCCTTCAGAGAAGCACAGGGAATATGTGTTTCTTGAGTAAAGGTGAGTACTGCATCAAAACTACCCACAGCAGGTGATCTGCTGGCTCAGCAGGCTCAGAGACTGGGGCCTTCATCTGACCTGAAAAGGGTTCCAGGCACAGCCATTTGGAACAGTGGTAATGGGTGCTGGTGTTTTTCTCTTTTCACAGTCACTGCATGGAGTTAGTGCCAATCAGCTCTCACAACTGGAGGGTTAGTGCCTGACCTCTCATAGAAACATAGACAGCAGATAAGGACCACTTGTCCTATCCAGTCTGCCCATTTCCCTACCTATTGGATATGCTGCAGATCCTAGTTAACCAACAGCCTACTTCATCCTACCCCCCACCAGAATTGCCTTATGTCTGTCCCATGCATTCTTGCATTCCCCCACTGTTTTTGACCCCATGACCTCTTCAGGAAAGCCGTTCCATGTGTCCACCACCCTCTTCATGAAAAAATACTTCCTCATATTGCCCTTGAGCCATTCCCCCCTCAATCTTCAAATTGTGTCCCCTTGTTCTTGCACATCTCTTTTTCTGAAAGATGCTACCCTCCTGGACTTTGTTAATTCCCTTGAGGTACTTGAAAATTTCTTTCATGTTGCCCCTCCGCCCCTTGAGGGTATACATATTAAGCTCATTTAGTCTCTCTTTGTATGGCTTCTGGTGCAGACCCTGCACCATTTTAGTTGCCCTCCTCTGGAATGCCTCCATTCTGTCTCTGTCCTTGCGGAGATGGGGTCTCCAGAACTGCTCACAGTACTCCAGATGGGGTCTCACCAACTGTCTGTACAGAGGGATAACAACTTCCTATTTTCTGCTAGTGATGCCTCTTCCTATACATTTCAGTATCCCCCAACCCTTCTTACTGCCTTCTCACGTTGCTTGCTTACCTTTAGATCATCTGATATATAGTGTATAGTGGAATGTCATTGTTCACTGAAATCTAGCACTCTCAAAATGTTGTTCTGCTGCACTGATGATGTCCACATTCCAGCAGAACCAAAAAGTGACATCCGCAGGACAGCAGAATGACTTTTTGTTCTGCTGCAGTGCAGACATCACACATTGTGTCCTCAAGCAGCAATCTGACAGTTAGTCTGATTTTAAAAAGAAAGATGTGTTAATGTTTTTTTTTGGAGGGGGGGGGCACATTCCACTATACAGTTTACAGAACAATGCATGCATAACATTTAATGTCAGGGCTGTTCTTTCACTTCGTTGGTACTATGACGACAGATTACCAACTCGGTGAAAGAATAGCCCTGTTGTTAACTGTTACTCATGCACTATCCTATATGACTACCCCCAGGTCTCTTTCAATTTTTGTTGTTGTTAGTACCCCCCCAACTGTGTACTCTTCCCCTGGGTTTTTGTTTCCCAGGTGCATTACCTTGCACTTCTTTGCACTGAATCTAAGCTGCCATACTTTTCACCATTCCTCCAGCCTTGCCAAGTGCCTCTCATCTTATCGACCCTGTTACAGATTTTTGCATCGGCTGCAAAGAGGCATACTTTTCCTTCCAGTCCCTCTGCAATGTCTTACTTATAAAGACATTAAAAAGGACTGGACCCAGTACTGAACCCTGCGGTACCCTGCTAGTTGGATATGGTTAGCATTCATGGAACAACGTGGGTGCTTCATTATCCACTGCCAACTATCCTTTGCGATTGCTCTTGAAATGCGTTCAATAATTTTTAACCACCAATCCTCCTCACCCAGTGTTGCACATGCTTATTATTATTTGACTAAGGGGTGTAAAATTCTTAAGATCAAGCACATTTTCAAGAATAACCCAGATTTAAGGGGCACACAAATTACAAGCAAACACAATATAGTACAAAACATTATTTAAAATTAGCTATATGACCATACATCTAGAATTAACATGAAAGCAAGCTAAAATGTAATTGCAACAGCACTGATTAGATGACTGACTATATTACGTACTCCATGTTATTATTTTTAAACAAGAGGCCAGAATTGTTGAAGTTATGATTTCCAAAGGGGATTTCATTAATTTAGGAGCTTGAACAGAAATGACTTTTGTCCTTGGGATTTCCTTAGTTGTGCAACCACAAAAGATGATTTGGTTAAAGGGCTCAGTTGATAATTAGACTGAGATTAAATAAATTATTAACAATTGATTTAGGGATACCATTCTCAGGATCCCATGGCTAAGATACACATAAGGGCCTGGTTTTCCGATGTCTTGATGCAGCACTTGTGGTAGTTTTAGTGCTGCATCCTATGTAAATGTGCTAGAATGTTTGTTGTAATTTTACCTTGTACTGTAGATGCATGTAGGACACTTTGCTCAAGCTATAGCCAAATAATGATGCATGTGTCAAATATTTGATGCATGTGCCATTTTTGGTGCACAACTTGTGACACTTGCGACAAGAAGTTAAACCACTTTTTTATAGTGCCAGTTTTATTGAAAATGTCATGTAGCTAACTATACATATAGTACATAACATGAGGAACAATATGTGGGTATAGTAACATAGGGGTTTGGAAGCTGTTGTTTTACTTGCAGAATAATTCATCCTATATCTAATGATATTATTGCAAGTATCACAAGTACAGCCAACTCATGCCACGGCTCGCCAAAAATCCAGCCCAAGGCCCCTACTTTTATTGTTATGGGTTATTCAGTCCAGTGTTTCATGTTATACATTTTTCTGTCTGGCAATGATGTAACTTTAAATCATGCCATAGCAAGAACCTGCTAATCAATACTACTAATGTCAATATTAAGGTGTTAGGAATAGAAATCAATATTACAAGGTCAATATTAAGGTGTTAGGAATAGAAGCTGGCAAAAAGCCCATAGAAACATAAAATCTAACAGCAGAAGGAGTCCAATGGCCCAACGGCACATCAAATCTGCCTATATTTATTACTACCTTATCCCCCTGACCTTAGTGTCATGGTGGTTCATTGACTGCCTGTCTCCTTCTGCTTCTTCCCCCTTCCTGGTTCCCACAAGTGGGACTGTAAGTAGCTTGGCCTTCTCCCACCCATGTTTGAACCCACTTAAGGTAATCACCCCATGACCTCTTCTTTCAATCTGTTCCAAGACTTCAAACCCCCCCCCCCGCTTCAGTGCAGAATTTTTTCATTTTTTTTTTTATTTTAGTTTTTGTTGACCGGTTAAGCGCACTAAACAAATTCTGCCTATTTTCAGGCATGAAGGGCCAACTGACTTTGAATCAGATTAAGCTGTTGGTGGTATTTTTGGCGGGAAATTTGGCCAGGGCCTCGGGGAAATTCCTTTACTCTTTTTGAGAAGTGCTATGGGATCTTTAACATCCACCTGAACTACTATCAAAACAGGCAGATGGGACCTCAGTTTAACATCTCATCCACAAGACGACACCTCAGGAGTGCAGCACCCCCCCCATGCTGCACTACAGTGTCAGTATTGGGATTCAACCCAAGTGTCTGGTGTGGGGATAGAACCCACAGTCTTCTGATCTCCCCACCTTAGAGGTGAGTGTGCTACCTGCTGAGCCACTGACACTGACTTCATTTCTTCACGTCCTTCCTGAATTTACCCACCAATCTCCAGTCATGCCCCTGCCCTCCTCTCATGATTGCATGTCTATTTCTAACAAATAGACCCTTGCAATTTACACTTTTTATACCTCTTAGGAATTTATAAGTCTGTATCTTGTTATCATTCTGTCATCTTGCCTCTGGTGAGTACATGTTCAGGGCTTTCAACCATCCCTCATGCAGTAGCGGAGCCAGGTTTGGGATTATTTGGGAGCTGGGGGGGGCATTCAAGTCAATCACAGGCTCCACAATGGGCACTAAACAGTGTATAAAGATGGTGGTGGGGCACCACTACTCACACTGGGGCAGCCAGGAGGGGTGACGGCCCCCCCCAGCCCCCTCTCTGGCTCCCCCACTGCCCTCACAGGATTTGTCTTGCTGGTGCAGAATCATTTTTGAAACCCTCTGCTGCACTGACTCCAGTCTATTGATGTCCTTTCTTAGGTGAGGACTCCAAAACTGGGCATAGCACTCCAGGTGGGGCCTCACCTCACCAGTCATCTGTATAGAGCAGTATCATCTCCCTCCATCTACTTTCATAAACATGTCCCTAAGTACCCCAGCATTTTAGATGCCTTGCCAGAAGCCTTACTGCCCTGGCCCACCTTGACCATCCTCCCACAGGCTCAATAGTTACATGTTGTGAGGTGCACATTCCCTTGTACTAATCTAAGTTTAGTGTAAATGTATCCTGCATGTTATGTTCCACTAATGGGGATGTAAGCTGTTCCGAATTCCCACAATTCCTTGTGTGAGAAACTATTTCTGCAGTCTGTTTAAAGCAGCAGTGCTACCTATCCAGGAAGTGATCAATTTCCATTTTCTGTAGATCTACAGAAAATACGGCTCCTGCCTATCTGCCTGTCTTTAACTGTTGCTCTCCACATGGCGGGGAGGCAGAAGTGTAAACAAAAACAAAGGCCAACTAAGCAGATTACAAGGTAATAGTGCAATGCTGGCGGGAAAGAGTACCAGGGACATGCTCAACAGAGCAAAGGGAATAAACTGTCGAAAAAGCACAATTGGTTTTACATAGTACGGCTGCTTTAAATTGTTTCTTTTGTAGTTGTAGGTTATGACCTCTAGTATGGTGTTCACAAAATGTAGGTGTTAAGTTAAGCTGCTCCATTATTGTCCTATTACATACTGTAATACTGGTACTTTCTGCTGTACATTATCAGGAGCAGCCTTATAGACTACACAGCCATAATGGTATTTACAAACTGTCCTGTGCATTGTGACTAATGTTCGTGCCTCTTGTGTACTGTTGGATTTATTTAATGTGATCTCCATACATAAATACTTCTATTCAACTTCTTTACAGTACGCAGTCAGCAAAAGTGAATCCTACTCCAATGTCATACCCAAGTAATTAAAGGAATTAATGGTTTCCATATGGTTCAAATGCAAAAAAGTTATTTTCAGATTACTCTTGCCTTTATCCTAGCTACAGTAGTTTATCCTTTGTGCCAAATAACATTCCCTTGATTTTTTTTTTTTGTGAAGCATTAACTAGTTCTTTAGCATTCGGTTCTGGACTTAAAGTCACTTTGCAGTTTTTCATTTGCTTATGTAGTCCTTTTAATTACGTCACTGTTTTTTTCACTTATGCTTTGTTCCCCACCTGCCTGAGCTGGGAGACTAGCAAGCAATAATACCCGACAGGGTGGGCATTACTGGGAAATACCAGACCGCCCAGGGGCTCTAAGGCCCATCGCCGCAGGTGGAGGGCCTTATAGCCCCTGGAAGGTCTGGTGTTTCCCAATAATGCCCACCCTGGAGGGTATTATTGCGCTTAGAAAATGGCCATGTTAGTAATTTCAATAAAATAATAAAGGAAATATGTTTAAACATGAATAGAAGCAGTAGAATTGTTTATTCTTGGAAAAATAGTCCATTTCTTTAAAGGCTGTTCCAGCTCCTCTTGGTTCTCCTCACAGAGCTATTCTAATCTGTTGACACCCCCCATACACTCATACACCCATACATACACACACACAGACACACACACACACACACACACACACAGACCTGAACAAGAAGTGTGCAGAAAATGTTCAGTCCAGCAGTGTCTGGATATCGTGCGTCTCCTTTTGTGCAAGACTTTTTTTTTCAATCCCGTAGCCGTTGGAGGATGCCTGTCTTAAGCGTGCAACTGACCTTGCCTGAAATTGATGGATAGCTGCAGCTGCGATAGCGAGGGAGAGCCCGAATGTAAATTATTCATTTCTTACTTAAATTTGAGGCAGCAGGTTAACTAACTGTGGGGAATGTATGGTATTTGAGGTGTTTAATTGTACGCGCTTGCTAGCATGAAGCGAATGGAGTAACAGCTTGTTTCTCATTGAGCGCGGCACTGGAAGAGCGCGTTCGGGAGACTGGTGCTGTTGTACAAGATGACAGCAGTGTGAAATTTATGTTTTGTCACTCTTTCCGACCGGAAAGTATCCTGGGTGTGAGCTATCTTTTTTTGGTTGCACTGAAGTGAGGAGTGTGTGTGTGTTTGGGTTGGGGGTGGCAGTAGCTCTCGCAAAGCGAGACAAAAGATGGTGGGGATTTGAAATGTTGCCGGGTGCTTTCAGCCAATGAGAAAGCAGGCTGGGCACCACTACACAAGGTTATCTGGTGAAGTGGCACTTGGACTGGCTCTTATTTTAAGCTGGGCATCTGTTGAAAAATAAATGCCCAGCTTGGAGCCAGTC
This sequence comes from Neoceratodus forsteri, assembly GCA_016271365.2. Classification (NCBI taxonomy): domain Eukaryota; kingdom Metazoa; phylum Chordata; order Ceratodontiformes; family Ceratodontidae; genus Neoceratodus; species Neoceratodus forsteri. Next base: position 1,776,554,906 of record CM057456.1, on the reverse strand, counting down.
TCAGCCAATCAGGTTTCAGAATTAATTCTGGCCATTTTCTAAGTCCTGTTAGCTCATTCAGGCTGCTGCTTCACCCTGAGTAAGTCTGGCCTAAGAGGACCACCAAGCTGGATAGTGACTCTGATCAAGTTATCATCCAACTTCATGCTCCTCCTTGGCCAGAGTTACGCAGCCACTTGTGAGCCCTGGAACTTACCTCCTACTGCGGGGCCTGGGTTGGTCATCCAGGTATCATTACCCTGCAATGCAAGTTGCAGGAAATGTGAGTGGTGTCAAAACTTAAGGCATGGAGCAGGGACCTGGCCTTCAATAATGGCCAGGTAACTATTTATCCCCTTTTGGAATCCTCCCCTCACAAGCTTGTATTCCGTTATCCAGGTAACTGGTTGCTAGGCAGCAATAATTTCTTAAAGAAAATAATTTTATTTAATTTTGTTAACAACAAACCATGATTCACTAGATCAAAGGCTTTGGTTAAGTCCACAAACATCCCAACCTATGAAGCTGCTGTCCACTGCACTATAGAGGAAGTCTATAAACTCAACCAAAGGTGTTGAGGTTCTGTTCCCAGTTCTAAAATCATGGTTTTGATGAGACAAGATACCATACTAATTCAAATATTTGTCTTTTTGCTTGTTTTTTAGGCTCACCATGACCCAAACCCGTAAGACCAACTTAGGGCTCTGGTTCATTTCCCCTAGGGTGTCATACAGACTAGGCACACTGATGAGTCCTGGGTAGAACAAAACACGGTCTGCGTCTTCTGTTTGCACTCTTTGCAGATCATGTGAGAGGCCTTTTGGCACCATGCATTCTTGTTTAAAGCTCAACCAGCCTAAAATGTCATGGTGATTTGCATATACATCCCATGATGCTTTTCATTATGGAGTTATGTGCGATTTTGTATTTCTTCATTCAAATATTGTCTCGTTTGTTCATACATAATAGCCACTTTTGTGAATTTAGGTCACCCTGGCCTCATAATTGTGGACAGTACATATACATAAGTGATCAGAAGCTATAATATTATTATGTGACTGTACTTGCAATGTTGTAGAATCATCTACGGTAAGTTCATAAAACAAGATATGATAAGATAAGATAAGCTATAGAGAATACTGGTTAGACTACCATGCACAACCAGCTTGTGCTACCACTGAGAGGTTCTGATTATATCAGACCTTGAGAACAAAGCTTGAGAGCTCCAATGTAATGAGAAGCCCAAGGTAGCAACACAGGCTGGTTGGGTATGCGGTTGCCCTATCAGTATTTTTTTTTTATATATTTTTTTTTAAACTAAAGTGTTTTTGCAGTGCTCCATGGCAGCAGTGAACATGTGAGCAGTTTCAGTTCAGAACTTGGACTGATTGCTATGTGCACGGTAGCTCTTGAGGATTTCCAATCAGCTAGAATGTTGTTGTACCATAGACGGGTACAACTGCATTCCATGACCATTGAACTGTGGTACAACATTTCAGCTGGCATGGAAACCCATGCAGAACACATCCTCCATACACATTAGAAGATACGATAAGGTACTGTAAGGCAAGATAAGATAAGATAAGAGTATTAAATGAGAGCAGGATGCACGTTCATTTTGATTATCTCACTATTCTGTGGCCGTAACACTTCGGTTCAGTTTTCCCTATACACCTATCCACTTCTGTTTTGAAGATCTTTATGGATTGTGACCCTACTACTGGTTCTGGCTAACCATTCCAAATGTTCATCACCCTGTGTGTATGAAAATATCTAATTTTGCTCCTTACATCATCCCCCAGCACCTACTAGTCATGTTCTCTTGTTATGCTACCATTATCCTTGAATCTAAAAAGTTTCATCTTTGGTCCTCTTCTCTCATTATCTTGAACCCCATAAGAAGAAGCAGTTCAGCCAACTTTCTTAGCTATCAGCCTCACGCATATTACATATCTCATAGACAGCACTTCTTCAGCAAGTGTTCCAATAGTAACACTGACCCTGATGTAACCCACAGTTTGTATCTTTCATTTCTCATCTTGAGATGCATTAGGTCTATCTGCTGGCAGTTACCTTCATTGTATCAAATGTCTTCACTTCCTGTACCTCTCCCCTTTTGTTAAACAAACTGTGAGAAAAAAACTCTTGTATGTATTCTAAAATTATGGTTAGTTTTCTTTCACCTAATGAAGATACATTAGAGATCTTGAAAGCTTGTGTAAAAATTCTTTGGTTAGTCTAATAAAAAGTATTACCTAAAACTGAGCTATCTTTCTGTCATATAATCATAATTAGAGCCCCAGTTCTCTCCTATTCCAGAAGCTCTGCAGATCCAGTTCCTTCAGTCTCTCCTCCTATGTCCTGCGCTCCATCGCTTCTGACATCCTTGTTGCCCTCCTCTGCACCCTCTCTGGTCTGTCAACATATCCACTTTGACATGATGTCCAAAATTTCCCATAGTACTCCACATGTTGCAGACACCCATAGTGAAAAGGACTCCACAGATAATGCCTCAGTGGCAGTGCTTTGACTTGCTGTAGGTCTTAGTCAAGGGGCGGCGGTGTCAGTTAGACAGACTCCTCTTTTTAAATGTGTCCCTTAAAGAAACAGTGTAAACCACAATACTTCAGCAAATTAATAAAACATAAAAAAGAACAGCATAGTACATTAAATGTGAATACTTGAAAAAGACAACATTTCAATTTGCAACTTTGAGGGATGTCAAATTAAATTAATATCTTTCATGCCATAGTGACTCACAGTTTTTTATTTACTCATCTATTAAACCAGAGCCATATAGTATAAAGACCAGACTTTGGTGGCATTCCTGATTTTTCAATATTATATATGTCCCTTCAGCCATCCCTTGCTTCCATCTGCCCTCTTTTCTCTTTTCTGGTTGTCTCCTTTTACTTCAATGTCTGTATTTAGTGATATGTAGATGTGACAATACTTTTATCTTGCTATTTATCAGTACAAACATGTTATGTGCATATATCTATGTATTTCTCTCTTTCTATTTGTCTGTCTGTCTGTCTGTCTATCTATCTATCTATCTATCTATCTATCTATCTAAAGCCCCAAGGTTCTGCTCCTGACGCTGACCGCTCTCGAAATGGCCTGGTCAGGATGGGCACAGGTTCACCCCCAGCTACAACTTGGAAATGATAAAACTTAAGGTAAACCAACTACGCCAACCACCCGGAAGTGGATTTTTGTGTGACGCCTGGCCAGCGGGTGTCAGGGGAAAATTTCGGGGAAGGGGACCCAAGTTCAAATAACACAACTGGGAACACAAGGAGAGGCATGAAGCTGGCTCAAATGCAAGAAACAGTGTAAAAGTTTATTAAACCCAGCTATCCAATAATATTATTCTAAATATCTACTCTCTAAAACTCTACAACTAGAATAGTACTAATTTAGAACTTTACTTATATGCGATAAATTAGTTGTAAATACCCAACGCCAGCCACCCTTGTGTGTTTAAAGGGGAAAGGAGAGAGTAGCAAGATGGGGAATCAGCTGTCTGGGATAGGGAAGACATACAACAGGACACAGGCCAGGACTATTCCGAGGCGGTGTTGGCCATCGGCGCAAATGTCTCTACAGACCACCAGAAATGACACCCCTTCAGGAAAAAGTCTGCCACAATTCCATCCAGCCACAGCCCCAACGCGGACTGTCGGGACTCAAGGTCACCCAGCCACAACTCTCACGTGGACTGCTGGGACAAAGGACAAACAAGGACATGGTAGCTGGTCAGGGCAAACAGGGTTGGTGCACCTGGGGCCAAACACAGCTAGAGGGTGGCGGAACAATAAACATTTTTATTTAGTTAAACTCTGTGTCTGTGTCTTTTATTCTTAGCCATAGGTACTAAGATACTCTAAATACACATAAAACAGTTTAGAAAATATAAACAAAGGTAAATCACAGTGGCATTGTCTTTTGGTGACCAATATCAGCTGGCAGGCATTATCCACATTTATGCAAACAATTAATTGGTTAAAGTTCCTGGCTCAATGGAGCCTTGTGCATACTTTGCCCCTTTAAATTTAGCACATGCTGCAATAAGTTCCATCTGTAGGCATTAAACAACAGTTACCACTCATTTGTATGGTTCCTTGCCCATTTTTGACTGAAGGGGCCTGACCTTACCTCTTTAAGTCTGCTAGGACTAGCATTGCCCCTTTAAGACTCCCTCTCATAATGGCAGTCAATCATGCTGCGACATCCCAGCCCCTTCTCTCACTGTCTATGGGGCTTTCCTATAGCTCTGCCCCATGGGCGGTCTTTTACTCGGGTCTGCCTGCCTCCACATGTCACTGGCTCTACGGAGCATTTTTTGTCCTGCCCCATGGGCGGTCCTACATTTGGGGCCTTGACCTTTGCCCCACAGTCATTTGGATGGAGGGCTGGCACCTGGAGGCCCTGAAGATTTATTAAAATAAAAAAATAAGCTATTTTTTCCTTTTTTGGCAGCCAGCACCTGACCATGGTGCTGCTTCCACTCACCCTGCTGCCCTCTTATTCTCTGGACCGGGACATGCTGCTGGGAAGGCCTGGACCCACTTCATCCCACAGGCCTCTTTTGAAGCTGGAGCCAGAGAGGACAGCCTACTTTTGCTGCCACCGCCCCTCCCAATAAACCCCCCGCTGCTGGACGGAGGGGACAGCCTGGACCTGCTGCCCCTCCCGACGAACCCTCAATTGACTGCTGGAAGGAGGAAATGGAGATGGGGGGGTTGGCCTAATGCTGCCACTTCTGCCCCTCTTGAAACGCCTCCAGATGACCATCTTGCTGATGCGAGTGCCCACTGGAGGGGCCGATCTGGACTTGTCACCCTCCCGATGGGACTCTTCCACCACTGCTGGACCTGGGAAGAACCCGATGACTACGTCACCACCACAAGGAGGAGGAAGCAATAGTCTGAGGACTGGCTGGGACATCAGGAAGGACCACAGAACATCAGGTGAGTCCCATCCCATTTGCCTAGCCCCGGCCGGCCTAGCGCTCCACCTCGTACTCATTGCTGCTGCTTCTCCTTCTTCCCTCACTCGCCAACAGACTGAACAGCCACTGCTGTTGAAAAGGGCTGAGGATTCCGTCTTGGAATCCTCACGAGCCCATCCTTGCCTACATGCCCTCGCGACTGGGCCCACGAGAGAGGGTGCCCAGCGTGAGGTAATTGGGGGGGGGGGTTTCTATCCGTAGCTGCAGGCAGGGAAAACAAGCAGGAAAACTTTTTTTTTTTTAAACGGAGCCCTGCTGTGGCCTCACATTTTTTTGGGGGAATACCTGGCCAGGGGCCCTCCCTACACCCTGGGGCACCTTCCCATCACCCCAGCCCCCAAGACACCTGGCTGCCCATATTTGGAGGGCACCAGGCTCTGGGGCACTACATCTATCTATCAATCAACACTGGTAATTATTTACTCTGTAAAGTATGGAAATCATAGTCCCATTATACTAGCTACAATACACTAGCCTTTGGTCGCTAATAGAGCTGGCCAAACTGCCAAAGGTCTTAATCCTAGCATCCCTAGTGACCATTGTCCAATCAGTTAAACTATGATTTGAAGTCAGTAGTTGAATTGTAGGGTAAAGCATGGGGGTGGAGCTTAGTTGCTTGTCAGATTCAATAGTAAATAGGTTGTCCTGATATGAATATGTTAGCATGGGCTAATGCAGCAAATACATGCATGATTCATTGTTATTTACTTCAGTATTACAAACTTGTGGAATGATTCAGCAATAATGCATCACAGGGCATGTGTCATGCTCAGATAACGTTGTGCCTCAGGTGGTTGTGTAAGCAGCCATAGGCCAAGTGTGTCCAGCACTCGATAAGTGACATTATCCTCACAACACATGCCCTACAGGGCATTATTGCAGTTATAAAATTACTTACTTGTAAAGGAAAAAAGGTGAAAAAATAAATTTTTCAAATGTGTTTCTTGTTGCTTTTCAAATATGCTTAATGTTGTGATGGGATAATGTCACAGTTGAATGCAACACTGACCAGTCAGAGACAACACATTTTTGTTCTGCAATTTTATAATATGTTTTGACATCCTTCAATAAAATAAGAGTGAGCCCTTCTTCTGAGGCTCCTATGTGTTCATTAATCTTATCTTATAGTTGAAGCTTTTCACATGATGCTGATTCTAAATCATTTGTTAACCAGTATCAGTATGGGTGGATGGGTTGGTGTGTGTGTGTGTGTGTGTGTGTGTGTGTGTGTGTGTGTGTGTGAGACTGTGACTTTTCTTAACTGTATTTTTAACTTTTCCAGGTTTTGGTTGTCTGCGAGCAGCAACAGCTCTCTCTCTGTCCACACTATGCAGAACGAAGGGGTAGGGCCTACATTGTGGTCCTTGTCTGGAAACTTGTCACAGGACTGGAATGTGGCCCAGGTCACAGTATCATCAGCAACTCATTTCAGGGTAAGCAATGTTTTCAGTAAAAGCAGTTTAACATGTATATAGTACGCAGTTATTTTGGATTCTAGGCACTTCTTTTCTTTCAAAGCATCTCTCTAGTATGGTATCCAAGTGTGCTAAATGCTGGAGTACTGTGAGGATAGAGTGCAAACAATCACGTGATCCAAAACCACAGAAGCAACACAGCCAGAGTCATTATAGTTGTGGGGGAAAAAACAGCATGCTCCACTGACAGCGCTAACACCAAGGGCCAGCTGAGAATGTGTGAGCAAACAGGAGAGGTGACTTGAGGTGACTCGGGAGGGTGAAACTCGGGGTGGACAGATCAAATAAACAAACTCCAGGGGGCATGCAACTCGGGGTGGGGAAATTAGGGAGGAGGGCAGATTAAATAAACACATTTTTTGGGGGGATCACCACTAAGGAGATGGGGGAATTGGGGGAGGTGGACATCGGGAGGCTGCCGCAGAAACCAAACTGAGACAAAAAAAAAAGCACCCGCTTGGCATCAAACCCAGATCAGCAGGATTTAGCAAGTCGACTCATACCTTGTGATTCTAACTGCTAGAGTATGGTGACAGACTGGTGAGACAGGACACACTCACGCACTTATAGTGGTAGGCATGAGTGAAAACATCTATACCTGTAGGTATAGTGCTATTATGTCCGTGCTATATTGCCCTGTAGCTGTTTTCACTCATGCTATTTTGTCCACACAAATTTTGACCACGCTATTATCTCCATGCGATCTTCACTAGATACTCTAAATGTCACATTTGGACTTGTTATATAGATCCTGAGCATTCTTCATTTAGTAAGATAAACAGAGGGAAGTCACTTTTCATAAAACAGAACAGAAATAATGTAGCTTATATAGGGCACATTTATGGGAAGTAAGCAGTTCACGTTATGATAAAAACTTTGCATCTGTACCCTTTTATTTCATTTTAGATCATTCCTTTTCTCCTATTTGGTAAGATGCCCTTTTTCCTTGGTTTCAAGGATGATACAGATATAGGCCCCAAGCTGGATTTAACACAATGCTCTCCATGTTTCCCACACCACCCTTAGTTAATCAAGTCTGGTAATAACCCCAGTGTTTCCTGGTTGCTCAGAGTTTAATGACTGGGGCCTAACTAGTAAGGAATTTAAATTTTCATACGGTTCTGGCTTGGTTGTGGACCAGCTGTATCACTCCAGTCCAGCAGATGAAGCATGCTACTTTCACATCTAGTATGGTTTATTGCTCATATGAGACTTGGTGGAGTGCACCACTCCTGGGTGTTGATGACAATGTCTCCCCCCTCCCCCATAGTCCAGATTGCCTGGGGTCACAATTGTTAATAGCCCTAGCACTTCACAGTTAACTCCCTAACCTAGATCAGAGGAAATCTTGTTCTTACCCACAAGGTGCTGGCTACCTAAGGGCATAATGCATGTGCTGATCTTCCACACTATACACAGCATGAACCACTCCATAGCAGCCTTACTGACAAATTAGAGACTCTTGCTATGCTCACGGAACCCAATAAGCATGGCCTTGTAGCTAGCATGCCTTGAAATGCAAACTCCCCTGGGGATACACATCAGCAACAGTTTCATACAATCTCTCACCCCTGCAAGCGGCTATAAATACACCTTTTGTTCTGCCAAGGGATAAACTTAACTACCTTCTCTTGTACAGATGACTGCACTGATCATCCTTTTTTGGCCATGTTCCAGGGACTATATTTTCTCAAGTGACGTTGCCTAGGCCCCCTCTTCTTACAGCTCTATTCCTTCAAGGTCCTTCAACTGGAATCCCTCTTCATGTTAGACAATTGTTCAGTTTCTGTGGCACACTCTCTCTACTGGGTCTCCCTATCCTTGTCTCTTCACTGCTCCCTCCCCTAGAGTAGACCTCTGTGTGACCAGCAAAAGCATCCTCACCTGGTGGGTGTTAGTTGGGTACCTCCTCCTGATTACACCGCTCTTCATCAAAGCTGCTGCTCTCTCCTGAAGCAGTCTCCTACCACAGCACTAAATGCTGCCTACTGCTTCAGAGCTGCTACTCTCACATTCAGAGCTGATGATCAAGCCTGAACACTCAACCCTTGAAGCACTAAATGCTACTTTCTACCTTCAGGTTCTCTCTGCAGCTCATTCCTCCTGCAGCCTAGCCACTCCTTACCCAGCAGTATGTGCTGCCACTTTAAAAGTTTCTAGAGAGGAAGTCCTGCCTCTGAACACCACTAGTCACCTGGCTCAGGGAGTGGTAGCAGCATTGAAGAAGCAAGGCCTCATCACAGTATGAAATATAATTTTGAATGTGCCTAAAATACATGTTTCTTTTTTTTCTAAATTTCTTCTGTGACCTCATGGTTTCTTTAAGGACCTCATAAAGGCATTATCTGAAAGCAACTTTGTACTAAAAGCAGCTTTTGATTATAACCTGACCAATTAAAATAACATAAAACAGGAAGCAAATGGTCACAAAAATGATGCATTATATATGGCAGAAAAACTTTCAAATTACCATGTTTTAAATAAATGGACATCAGACACTGACACAGCCCACTGTTACCATACTTTGATTATCTTGTGCATATTCTGAGGTTAGCAGAAGTCATGACTGGGAAATCCCATGCTTCTGACAGAAATATTTCAGAACAGTACACCCTTGCAGTCATGGCAGCCAAACTTTCTAGTGGCTTCTATCAATGGCTCCAGAAGTAAATATACAACCCATGACTTGGGCAGTCAGACTGAGATTGAAAACTAAAGTGATGTCATCCTAGTGACACAATAGCTGAGTTTTATGCTGCTGACATGGAAACCTGGATATGAGAACAGACTCTGGCTACAGTAACAGTTCCTTGCAAATGGTGGCAGGGTGGTTTACTGAAGGGGACATAATCTGTCTTTGCAGAAACAGATAGTGGGATCCAGCAGCTTGGTATATGATTAGCCCCTGCTAGCTAGCCGAGGGGTGGCATTGGTAATAGGTGAGGAGGCTCCCAGAAGAGTGGAGTAGCCACATGACTCAGGGTACCATATGTATGTGTTTATGCTTGCATGCATGCATGTGAGCATGCGTGTGCGTGTGTATACCTCTTGTCTTTGTTACAGAAATCCCTGTAATGTTAGGACTCATATAAAAAAAGTAAATCAGCACCATTAAGTTCATTCTTGCTGGATCTTTGGTATGAACTTACTTTCTTCATCTATGAAACATGTGATTGAATGATTCCCAGTATTGACAGAGTGTCAGAATATTACAACTTTTGTTATAAGTTCAATCTACTGAAAACTGGCTGCAGTGGTGGCTCTATTGGTGGATCTTGGGGGTTGTAGAGGGGTGACCACCCCCAATGGACCTTTCCCTTCCATCCACTCCCCTTCCCTTCCCATATTACAGCAGACTACATACAGTATTTAAAACCTGTTTAAAAATGTTACATTCCAAGTCCCATCCCCAAGTCCCAACCACTGTACCCCCAACTGTAAAATACTAGATCTGCTACTGACTAGCTGGTTTGTTTGCAAAGAGATGAGATACCTTAGAGGGAGCCAGAGGGTGGAGACTGTGGAACACAATGTCAACAGTGAAGTTGTTACACTCCTATAAACAGGTTGCAAATGCTTACCAACAATTTAATTAGGTACTGTAGTCAGTGCAGCTCTTCAATTAAAATTGAGGCTTACCAATAGAGTATGTTTACAGCATGTTTGCCACTGATCTCTAATGTTTTTCCAAGGCCCGTAAAACTGTAGAAACAAGACAGTAAAAAGTGAGAATTGATATCCAGGGCCCAGTTTTCAAAAGGCTGAGAATTCTGCAAGCCCTGGGTGCTGAACATATGGCACACAGCACTTATGGCATTCTCCTGGCCAGCAATTGGGATTTTCTATCCTGTGCACCAATTGCTGCAAGTTAGACCAACTTTTTCTGGTCTAACTTGTGGCAATCCTGGGTATCCTTTTACAGAGCATGCACCAAATACTTAGTGCAAGCTGCATAAATTGGGTAAAGTGTCTCAGCTGCGCCCACTGTACCAAAATAGTGCACAGTTGCTGCAAAGGTGTTTGGCACAGCTGCGTTAAAAAAGGGTTTGATGTAGGGCTTGACACAAGCACTGCATTCCCTTTTGAAAATTGAGCCCCAGTCTCCTTGTCCTCCTAGCTCTCATAGATCACGTTGGAAAAACTTGTTCTATTATTTTAATTGCAAGGGACGTCTCATAAAAATGACCAAACAGTCACTTAGACATCTATAAAATCCACTTTTAGATTATTTTGAAGTAATTCCATGTTGCCCATTTTTGGTGCTTGGATCTACATTCAATGACAAATACATTTCAGTTATCCATTTGTACGCAAATAAGGAAACAATGCATATCTGTCTGCATGTTAGACACTGTAAAACATACTTGAGAATAATATTACACTACTGTTCAGCAAATGATATGGATGTACAAAGACTGATCTTTATTCATATGACTCACAATGAATAAAATTCTGTTTCCCATTATTACGTGTTATGAAACTGGTAAAAGTAGGATTGATAGTACTTGAGATGTAGCCTCTATTTGGCCTAGTTAAATGTTTAAAATAATACAGTAATTTAAAGCTTGGTACTTGCACAGTGGTGTTTCTACTAGTGGTGGGTGAAGTCAGGGAAATTAGCAATTGCAACAGAAATTGCAAAGTGTTTTGTGAATTTTTGCCCAACTCTGATTCACCAGTAACTGTAATTTTCATACTTATTGCCCAGTGAAGTGCCCCACTTTGCAGAGTGAACCTACACAAATTGACACTTCACCAGTGAAGTATGTAATCTGCATAGTTCTCACAGGATGAAGTAGGTGCTACCCCAGCAAAAATTGTGTAAATGTTACAGATGGCCGTCAACCTTTTGAAAAAGAAAACCCAATAGCCTTAAACATCCACATCGTCCACTGTACATTAAGCTCCCACCACCTCCCACCTCCCAGATATCTAAAAACATACTCCCTCCAACCCCCACTAACACCCTCCACCCTTCTCCACCCTGCACTAGCAAAGTTGTACATATTATAAAGTCCTCCCCTCCTCCCATGTGCTGTTCATGTCAAAGATCACCCACCTTCCTCCAGCTCATTCGGGTGCACCCTGGACTCAAAAATATATATATCTCCCCACGGCAGCACCCTTCTGTAGCAACCATTCCTTACTCACTACTCATGCCTCCATAAAATATTTTTGTCCTGTAAATAAAGAAAACAGTCCCTCGTAGGAGCAAGACTGGTTCGCTGTTTCTCATGCAAAACCCAGTGTCCCTCTGAATGATGACAAGTGACCTTTAGCCTACACCTGATTGGCTAGTGTCACCAGTCAGTCAGGTGTAAGTTTAACATCATTCATTATCATCATTCAGGGTGACACTGATTTTTGTGAGAGAAAGTGCGAGCCAGTCTTGCTCCCATAATGGCATGGTTTTCTTCATTTGCAAGACAAAAATATTTTATGGGAGCATGGGGAGAAACAGAGGTGGGTGCTAGAGGGTGCATGCCAGGATCGTGGGGGGGGGTCATACCTCTTTTTGAGAGTGGGAGACATCCAAATGGGGTGGAGGGAGGTGAGTTGTCTTTGATTTGAACAACAAATGGGTGGTGGAAGGGAGGAATACACAATATGTACAGCTTTGCTGGAGCAGAGGGGGAAGAGGGTGCTAGTGGGGTGAGTAGAATGAGAATATGTTTTTAAGCAATGTCTGATGGGAGGAGTTGGGAGCACACCTGAATTAAATAGAACTCAATGTAAAGTGAGCCACAAAAAGTGGAGCATGGGAGTTTAAGCCTTTTGGGGCTTTTACAGAAAAATAGACCTGTGAAGATTGTGCAGCCCTCATGAAATTTGTGAATACAGGTATTTCCAAAGTACGAAGTTTCCCGCTCCACATTAACTTTGCCAGCAAATGAAATGTTTGCTACATCTTGAGTACCTACCATAGTGCATCTGAAATGGTAACCATTAAAACTGTATTGGGTTTTTTTTTTTGAGTCTTTCACAGAAATCTAAGTTTGGAAAATATAATCATTTCTTGGTATTCAGATTGTTTTTAAAGGTCAGCTTGACTCTACAGAAGACTCCTACATTGCACTTGATGATGTCAGCATAAGGGCTGGACCATGCCCATACATAGGAACCTGTGATTTTGAAGAGGATCAGTGCACATGGCTGAACACCAAAGGAGACAGTTTTGACTGGCTAAGAACAAACAGCCACTTTAGCTATGGACCTGACACTGACCATACAACACAAACGCCAGAAGGTTAGTCTGAGATGATTTGTGCTGTCCCATTGCTGAAGCTAGGTAGAAAGCAAAGAACAGAGAAAGAAGGCTTACTGAATATTATACTGACAAAATGTTCTTCTCCACCAGTTTGAATGGAAAGCTACTGTCTGGTTAGTCTGCTGTAACAGTGCAATGAAGTCTTATAATGGGACAGTAGGCTAATCCCTGTAGTCTGATTAGCTACCCCCCACACTGAAAATAACCAATTTCTACATAGCGATAATAGACGCTGTCACCCTACCCTCAAACCCTAATGTTCCTACCCATCCACCAGGTGCCAAAAATTACCTCCAGATTTTGTATCTCTATTTACTTAAAATTGTTTTAAACACACATTATTGTGTACAGCAACACTAGTGCACATCAGGAATGTAAATCTTTTTTTATCTGTAAACATCTGCGTTTCCATTTCTGTAAGAAATCACTGAGCTGGGTTTGGTTTCTCTCAGATACACATTAATGCTACACAGAGCAAAACTGTTTTTTAAGCAATTTTTAGGAATAAGATTTTGAAGGATGAATTTCTGTAGCTGAGCAGAAGTTTAGGGAACTAGGAGTTTGATCGTAGAGGTCTACTGTCCATTTTCGGGTGGCGGATTAACAATGAATCATTTTATATAAGGCATATGGACTTGGTGTTTATCAACTTCCAGATGAGATTATTAAGTCAAAACCCCAAACCAATCGCTGGTCATGTGGTGCTGAGGGTTGAGGAGCTGGACACCATACCTCGCACCATTCTGGTGACCTGAGCTCAAGAGCAAGCTCAGGTTGCTGGGGGTTGGCCAGGGAGGAGAGAATTGAGCGTCAGGAGAACGGCTCTCCTCTCCTGGGGAGGGTGGGTTGTGGTTCCCTGGCATCAGTAGCTCCCAGAGGAGGCTGGGTATGCTACAGCTGGGGATCACATCAGGAAGGGGTAGAGATGACGGCAGATGTCTGCAGGCTGGGTGTGGCACTGAATGTTGTTGCATGTTTGTGCCTCCATGCGTCATGCTCATGGAACAAAGGAAAAGCCCTGCCCCTTGGAGTAGATGACAAACAGCTCCCATGCCCACCTCCGTATCCCACTCACCTGGTCCCCAATATCCTCTGATCCTCACCCTGCCTGTAGACAGTTGGACTGAAGAAGCACCAAGTAAGTGGTGGTGGTCCTGCTCTGGGGAATGTAAGCCAGGGGGTTCGCTGCAGGTAGGTGTAAAGGGTTAGTTTGTCAGAGTGCAACAAAAAACTCCAGTGCTTTCCTTCAGGATTTAACAGGATCCTTGTCTGTAGGAGCAGTTTGTTTCAACCTGCTTCATTGCACTGTTAGAATTTGTAAGGCACTGACATCCTCACGGCACCCTTCTTGCCCACAAAATGGATGCCCCAATAACACAATTTTAAAAGTATTTTACTCTTTTAATGAAGAAATTTTCTAAATATAACCCATCAGTTTACATACTAGATCCCCATAGTAACCTTTACAATAATTACATAAAGAATTGCATGGATTCCCTTTAAAGCCACCCGCAAACTCCACGGCTTAATATCACCTGCAATGTTACATTTACTGACAGCTCCAAACTAGGCTATGGTAAACAAATGTTTAAAATAAAATGCTGCTAATTTGTTTGTGCAACCCACACACTGTCTCCCTCATACTTACACACACTGGCTGCTCCCTCTGCTTTCTCAGTAACAAGTGGCCTTTCACCATACTGATGCTGCAGAGCAACAAGAAAGGAATGAGCAGCTGGACATTTCTGTCTGAGCACTACAAAATAGCATAAAGATCCCCAAAACAATGGGAAAGGGTGGCACATGAGGAAGAATCACTTTTTATGAAGAAATTAAATATCTTTACTTTTAAATTAGTAAAATATTTTATTTATTTATTTATTTACCAATTTTATCAGTGCAATAACACACTCAAGGGCAATGATTGAGGTCAACCAATGCACTTCCTGGGTAGTCAAAGGCACTTGGCCTATGGCCTTGTTCCTCACAACCTACCTAGAGAGTGTGCTGGGTGAGTTCGATGCACACCCTGGAGTGTGTTACTGCTTACTCAGTTATCTGTAACATTGCACTCTGTGCTACATTGTATACATGAGCTGGTTATCCTAAAAGTATAGTGGCACATGTGCAGTGTTGTGTCACACATGACAACCGGGTTCAGGAGAGGACTCGGATGTTTTGCCTTGAGCTAGAAAAGGATGGTTGTAGAGGTGTCAGTTGCTCCTAAATTATTCTTCATGTCATAACAAGAGTTAGCACCTTTAGTGTCTTAATCTCTGAAAGCAGGTCAGAACAACCACGTAGCTAGTGAGTGATTCCACTAGGGGAATGGCTGCTAAACACAGGGTACTCGCCTATAACAGTAGTTCTAGAAGTGGTATATGATGTTCGTCCACACTTTCTGGCAGTTGCCTTTCCCTGTAAGACTTGCCGGAAACGTCTTCAAGCTGGATCCTCCCACCAACTCAGGTGGTAACTCCCTCAGCTCTGTCCCATGATGCCAGATCTTGCCTGCTGGAAGCAGTTTGTGTCCGCTGAAGCTGGGGAGGTCAGGTGGGACTGTGTGATTCTCAGGACTTATCCTGGCTGGTGTTTTTTGAAGCTGGTCTAGCTGGGTCATCTCTGCAGTGGCTGGAGGTGGTGAGAGGGCCTTCAGCTGCCAGGCAGTGAGCTGTTGACATTCCTTATCATTGCTTGCTGACTTATATTTTGCACTTTATCTGTTTAATTGTCCTGTCTTGTAGGATTTGTTTACTGAGCTGTGGACAGTGCTCTCCTATCTTTTAGGAACTCTATTCTGGACTTGCTTTTGCTCTTTTTTGGGGGTATTGGTGGGTTTGAGTTTTAGCCTGCGTGTGTGAGTGCATGAATGGTATTAGGTCGGTTTTGTACTAGTGTATGGTTGGCTGAGTGTGTATATATCTATATCTATATCTATATCTATATCTATATCTATATCTATCTATATATATATATATATATATATATATATTTTTAGTTAGTTAAATGTAAGTTTTAGGGTTAGTATTATTGTACAGGATGTGTCTGGAGAAGGATAGGGACCTGGGGCGTACCAAGATTGTGTACGGGGCATCCCTGCTACATGATCTGCGGCCCTTTTCTGACCTCCCAGTTACCATCACAACAGCACATTGTTGTCGAGAGGTCAGAATACAGAGGTACGGAGGGATCATATGGATCGATTGTGGCAGGGCACCTCATCCACGTTGGTAGGGGGCAAGATAGGGGTGGTTAGGTGCAGAATGCACCATGGGGTTTATTGGGCCTGAGATAGAGGTGAGACATGTTCGGTGCCCATCCCAAGGGTCTCCACCAGACTGAGTGGGCAGGGAGCCAGAGGGGCAGCACTGTCCACCAATCCACTGTGGGCAGTACTATGCAATGCCAGGTCTATAAGAAATAAGACTGCAATTATTGCGGATCTTGTTTTGTCAGGTGATCTGGCATGCATTATGGAGACCTGGGTGGATGACGATACTGGCCCTGTTTTTGCTGCTGCCATTCCCCCCCCCCAGGTACTCTATTGTTCACTGTCCCAGGGTGGACAGCAGGGGCCGGGAAGTTGCCATAGGTTTTAGATCCGAGCTGGGATTCACCATGCACCCAGTGGGAAGAACAGGTTCTTTTTGAATGTGTGGCTGTGCATGGGTGTCTGGGTGCAGTCTGGAGGGTTTTCCTGATTTACCACCCCAGCTGGAGAATTTCTTCAGGATGTAGACAATTTCATCATCGGCAAAGCATTGGAAGCCCCCAGATGTTTAATTCTGGGAGATTTTAATGTTTGAGCAGACGACGAATCATCTAGGCTTGGTTACAACTTCCTCCAGATTATGACATCACTGAGCCTGTTGCAGGAAGTTTCCTCTGTGACCCATCAGGGTGGCCACATGTTAGACCTGATTTTCTCACTGGGGCTTGAGATTAAGAACCTTAAGTCTGATTGGGCCACTTGGTCCAATCATTGCAAGGTGGAGTTCATGTTTGGGGCACGCCCTGAGAGCTCTCCCCCTGTGGAGACTGTCAGCTACTGCCCTTTGAGGGGTATGATCCCCGAGGGTCTTCTGGCAGTGACTGATCTATCTAATGTGGGCATTGCATGTGGGGGGTGGGAATGTGTGCTGCAGTCACCAACTATAACAAGGTGATGTCTGAGGCACTCAATTCCCTTGCACTGGTCCGTGTACCACCCAGATCTTTTCACTTGAGATCTCCATGGTTTGATGGGGAGTTCAAGGCAATGAAGACTTTGGGTCAGAGGTTGGAGCACTGCTGGTGGAGGACAGGCCTGGAGGTGGACAAGCTGGCCATGCATGCTCGCTATGGTGAGTGCCAGGGGACAATAAACTGTAAGAAGGCAGAGTTCCTGTCCAGGGAGATTGCTACTGGGAAGAATTAACCAACTGTGCTTTTTTGGACTGTGGATAGGCTGCTAAACCCAGCCTGTCCGCAGCCGGAAAAAGCTTTTTAAAACACTTTATGCAAAGTGTTTGCTCAGTTCTTCTTGGACAGAATGTCTGCCATCAGACATGGAATTCCACCAGTGGGCCAATATGTGTCCGACAGTGATCGCCTCAGACTCCCAGAGAGCACTCCACCTGGTTGGGGTGAGTTTAGACCAGTGGAGGTGGCTGAGGTCATTGGGGTTGCTTCCAAGTTGAGGCACACATATTGTGAACTGGACCCGGTGCCAACGCATTTCTTGATGGGATGTGTCAGCTCCGTTGGCCCAGTATTTGCCTTGATTGCCCAGTGCTCCCTGTCTGAGGGGGTCTTTCCCAGTGCCTTGAAAGAGGCATTGGTGAGACCCCTTCTGAAAAAGTAATCTTTGGACCCTGACATCATGGCAAATTACTGTCCAATCTCCAACCTTCTATTCTTGGGTAGGGTTGTTGAGAAGATTGTGGAGCTTCAGCTTGAAGAGCACCTCATGGCCTTTGATTTATACGAGCCTCTCCAGTCTGGGATTTGGGTGAGGCATAGCACAGAAACTGCAGTAGTTTGGGTGCACAATGACCTTCTCAGGGCGAGAGATTGAGGGGTGGGGACAATTCTCATTCTCCTCGATCTCTCCTCAACATTTGACACAGTGGACCATTGTGTGTTACTTGGCTGCCTGAGGGAATTTTGTGGACTTGCCAGCATAGTCATCTGCTGGATTGAGTCCTTTCTCATAGACAGGAGGCAGAGAGTAGTGATGGGGAATTTCTCTTCCTCCCCTAGTCCCCTGTCTTGTGGAGTACCTCAGGGTTCGGTCTTGTCACCAATGTTGGGAAACTTCAGTACCTGGCTATGTACAGTTCAGAAGAGACCAAGGTGCAAAAATGGGGGCGTTTAGTGACCCTGTATGTCAATGAAAATATCAAAGCTACAGAAATTCAGAATACACATAAGGAGCCAGAAGAACTGTGGGTCACCCTGGAAACAGGAAATGGGACAGCCATAAGAACTGAGGTTGTCTACAGGCCCCCATACCAGTGGGAGGACATAGACACATTACTGTTAGAAGATATACAAAACATGACAGCTAAAGGGGAGGTTCTGATAATGGGAGACTTCAACATGCCGGATACAGATTGGTCAATACCAGCAGGAACATCTGCCAGAACTAGACACACTGTGGATTCCCTGCGGGGAAGGGGGCTCAAGCAACTGGTACAACAACCCACAAGAAACAGGGTTATCCTAGATCTAGTACTGACTAACAGGGAAGGGATCACAGATCTCCAGGTAGAAGGTCACCTGGGGGCCAGTGACCATCACATGGTATGGTTCAATTTGGCCGCTACATCTAAATCATTCCATTCCAAGGCAAAAATATGGGACTTCAGAGGAGCTGACTTTGATAAGATGGCCAACAGAGTTAAGCTAGCCCTGGCAAAAAGAAACAAGGTGAGGGGGTACAGGCAAAGTGGGCAAGCATTAAGGATGCAATACTTGAAGCAACATCCCATTGTGTTAGACAGAAAAGGAAGTGCAAAAGAAGAAGGGAACCACTTTGGTTCTCAAATACAGTAGCAGAAACGGTCAGAGCCAAAAGGCTGGTCTTCAGGAAATATAAGGGAACACAGCCGTATGAAGATAGGGAGGCATACCAAACTGCCCTAAGGGAAGCATGGAAGGCAGTAAGGCAGGCAAAGTCCTAAACTGAGGAAACACTAGCACAGACAGTAAAAGAAGGTGACAAGACTTTCTATAGATACATTAGTGAAAGGAGAAAGTCCAGAGGGGGTAGCGCTAAGCTCGAAGGAGAAAAGGGGGCGTGTGAGGAGGAGGACCCTGTAAAAGCATCTATCCTAAATAGATACTTTTGCTCAGTATTTACTGAAGAGAAGGTGGGACTGGGCCCACAGCTCAGCACCATGGACACAGGGGGGGAGGGCGGTGAGCACTATACCCTTCACAAAAGAAAGGGTCCTACAAGAGCTTGCTAAGCTCAAGGTGGGCAAGGCAATGGGACCTGATGGCATGCATCCCAGGGTACTAAAGGAGCTAAGGGTGGAACTAGCAGAGCCATTAGCAGAACTGTTTAGTGAGTCTCTGAGCACAGGAGAGGTCCCAGAAGACTGGAGAAGGGCTCATGTGATCCCGCTCCACAAGAGTGGTAGCAGGGAGGAGGCAGGGAACTACAGACCAGTCAGTCTTACCTCAGTAGTGGGCAAGATTATGGAGGCACTCCTTAAGGAAAGGATAGTGCAACACCTGGAATCCATTGGGGCTCAGGACCCAAGACAGCATGGGTTTACAAAAGGAAGGTCCTGTCAAACTAATCTCATAGATTTCTTTGACTGGGTAACCAGAGTGGTGGACCAAGGGGGAGCAGTTGATGTCGCCTACCTTGATTTCAGCAAAGCTTTCGACACTGTTCCACATAGAAGATTGATAAATAAGACAGGTAGGCTTGGGGTGGGTCAGAAGTTGGTCAACTGGGTGGCAAACTGGTTGATGGGCAGAAAACAGAGAGTGGTGGTAAATGGTATACAGACAGAAGAGATGCAAGTCACAAGTGGGGTACCTCAGGGATCAGTCCTGGAGCCAGTCCTCTTCAATATCTTCATTAGTGACATTGCTGATGGACTAGAGGGTAAGGCTTGTCTGTTTGCAGATGACACCAAGATCTGCAACAGAGTGGATGATCCAGATGGGGTGGGCAGAATGAGAAGAGACCTGGATAAACTAGCAAAATGGTCAGAAGAGTGGCAACTGGGATTTAATGCAAAGAAGTGCAAGATCATGCACATAGGGAAGAGAAACCCTGAAGCCACCTATAGGCTGGGAGGAGAGTTGCTGGCAGTCACAAAGGAAGAAAGAGACTTGGGCATCATCATCACCGATGTCCTGAAATCATCCAAGCAGACCTGTAGATCAGTAGGTAAGGCTAGGGGGATGTTAGGGTGTATTAGTAGGGGTATCACAAGTCATAAGAGGGAGGTAATAATCCTTCTTTACAAGACACTGGTTAGGCCCCATCTGGAGTACTGTGTGCAGTACTGGAGGCCACACCTTCACAAGAACATTAACCAAATTGAGGCAGTCCAGAGAAGGGCAACCAAAATGATGCAGGGACTGCATCAGAAGACATATGAGGACAGATTAATGGAGCTCAATATGTATACCCTTGAGCAAAGGAGGGAGAGAGGTGATCTGATCGAAACATTCAAACACCTTAAGGGCATTAACAAGGTGAAAGAGTCTAACATGTTTAAATATAAGAAACTAGCAGGACAAGAGGACACAGCATGAGATTAGAGGGAGGCCGATTAAGGGGGACTGTGAGGAAATTCTTTTTCACAGAAAGGGTGGTGGATGCATGGAATGGTCTACCTCAGAAAGTGGTGGATATGAATACAGTGCAGGGCTTCAAACAGGCATGGTATAGGCATAAGGGAGCAATACAGATGAGTATGAATAGATAGGCCACTGACAGAGCAAATGCCGATGGCACATTTATAAGGTAGAAAAAGAAATGGGCAGACTGGATGGGCTTTGTGGTCCTTATCTGCCATCAACTTCTATGTTTCTATGTTGTTTGCCATGTACATGCTGCCCATGGGAGGGCTCATTAGGAGATACGGCTTGGGTTTTCATTGCTATGCCAATGATACCCAGCTGTATCTTTCCTTTGCACCTGGGACATCCAACGCAGTGGACGTGCTAAACAGCTGCCTTGCTGAAATCAATGACTGGCTGGCCTCCAGCTGGTTGTGACAGAACCCTGGTAAGATGGAGGTACTGGTAGTAGAGTCAAACAGAGGGTGTGATAGGATGGCCTCTGGTGCAGAGACAGGACCCGTCCTGAGTTCTATGCCTTTGATGGCCTCCTCCAGGGTACATAACCTGGGTGTTATTCTGGATAGCGGTTTGACACTTGAGGCTCAGGTGTCAGCCGTGATCCGTACCAGTTTTTACCATTTGAGGAATATCACCAGGATTAGGCCCCTGGACCTCCTTACCTTAGTGCATGCCTTTGTGATGTCGAGGCTTGATTACTATAATGTGCTCTACCTCTGGGTCTCGGGAGGTATCCTCCGCTGGCTTGAGCTAGTGCAGAATGCAGCTGACAGGTTGCTGATGGGGCAGTAAAAGTATTGCCACATTAACCTCATGCTGCGTGAACTGTACTGGCTTCCAGTCAGATGGAGGATCCTCTTTAAGATGGGCTTGCTCACCTTTAAGGCCCTACATGGCCTGGGCCCTAGTTACCTGATGGACCTTCTTACACCTGCTACCTCAGTCCACTCCCTCCATTCCTCCTCAAGGGGTCTCCTTTTGATTCCCAGGATGAGGCTGAAACTGCCGGCGATAGAGCCTTTAGCATTGATGGCCCCATCCTGTGGAATTCACTACCTCCATCTATTAGGGAGGCCCCTTTGTTGGAGGTATTCAAGGCACGCCCAAAGGCCTTCCTGTTTGTGCAGGCTTTTTCTGACCCAGTTTTGTAAATATTGCCCTGCTCTGACCTGCTATACTGCTATTGCCCTGATTTTTTTTATTATTATTCTGTTAGTTATTTTATTTATTAGTTATTGTGATTTTTGATAATGCTGTATTTATTGAAATTTGTTTTATGTTGATTTTATGTCCGGCGCCCAGAGCATCCGGGATTGGGGGTCTTTTAAATAAAATTTGCCATGCTTTGCCATCATATATCACTCCTAGGACTACTATTACATGTGAGTAATCTGTGTTTCTAGGGACATTTATATGATGTTCTATCCACAATTTCTGGCAGACTCCTAGCAGTTCTACGGGAGGAGGGAGGTAAGGCTCACACCCCATACTTAGGAAACAAAGATTGGAGAACTAAGGCCCCAAAACCATCATCCCGGCGTGACTCGAGGTCAATGTGGTAATGGGAAATGAAGGTGTGTGCTGTCTTCCAGGTTGCAGCCCTGCAGATTTCCTGGATAGGGACATTCCTAGAAGTAGCCACCGTTGCAGTGGTATGGTGGGTTGAATGAGCCCTTAAAGCTCCAGGAGGCTCCCTACCCGCCAACCTATAGCAGAGATCAGTGCAGGATGTGATCCACCTGCCAATTGTCCACTTGGTTGCAGATCTGCCAGGTGCAGCTTCAGCAGAGGTGACAAACAGCTGGCAAACCTCTCCCCAAACTCCAACCGTGCACTCTTTATAATAAGTGAACACTCGCCTAAGGTCCAGAGTATGGATCCTGTGTTCAGTCTCCGAGGTATGATTTGGGAAGAACACCGGAAAGGGTCATCACCTGATTCAGGTGAAACTCTGACACAACCTTCAGGAGGAACTTCAGGTTGGAGTACAGGACAACCTTATCCCTGTGGAAGTCCAGGTAAGGAGACTCCACCGAGAATGCCTAGAGCTCAATTATCCTTCTGGCTGATGTGATAACCACCAGGAAAGTGATCTTCCAAAACAGATGAGACATCTCACACCTGTGCATCAGTTCAAATGGCTTGCCCATGAGCTTTTCCAAAACCAGCAACATGTCCCACAGTGGTGGTGGTTCATGCACTGGAGAGGAAATGTGGCCAAGACCATTGAAAAAGCACCAGACCACTTTCTTCTGTGCCACCGACTGCTGACCAGCCCATGCCCAGTAAGCAGAGATGGCTGCCAGATGCACCTTAAGGGTCGACGACCGAAGTCCCCCTTAGAAGAGAGACCACAGATAGTCCAAAATGCTAGCCACTGGACAGGATGAAGGATTCAACCCCTTGCCCCGACACTGAATGGAAAATCTCTTCCATTTGAAAGCATAGCATTTTCTGGTTGATTCCTTTCTAGATGCCTCCACGACAGTGAGGACATCTTTGGGAGACCCGAAGCCTGGAACTCTAGCCACTCAGGAACCAGGCTGTCAGGTTTGAAGATCTGGGTGGAGAACCTTCCCCGATTGATTGATTGATTGATTGACAGCAGGTCCAGGCATATGGGAAGATGCCTTGGGAGCCTGTTGCTGAGACTGAGGAGATCGGGTACGAAAACTGGTGGGGCAGTCCGGAGCCACCAGGATCACCTGTGCCTTGTCCCTCCTGACCTTGAGTAACACCTTGTGGATCAAGGGAAGTGGAGGGAAGGCATAGAAGAGGCCTGGGGTCCAAGGCCTTGAGAAGGCAGCCCCCTGCAGTGTTCCCTGCTGTGGGGGGTGGGCACAAAACAGCCTCAGCTTGCTTTCTCCCTGGAGGTGAACAGGTCCACCTGAGGAGTGCCCCACTGGCAGATCAGACTGTGAACTACCTCAGGATGGAGAGACCTCTCGTGAGACGCCTTGCCCACCTGGCTGAGGGCGTCCGCCAGCTGATTGGAGGCTTCTGCCACATAGATGGCTAGGAGATCCACCTCCAGGCTGCGCACTAGAGTCCAAATGTAGAGGGTTTCCTTGCACAGGGGCAGGGAGTGTGTTCTGCTTTGTTTTTTGAGTTAGTACAGTACATTATTGTGGTGTTGTCCATCTGGACTTGGATCACTTGATCCTGAACAAACGGAGTGAATGCAGTCAGTGCCAGCCAGACTGCTTGGAGCTCCAGCAGGTTGATGTGGCATCAGGACTCCTGAGGGGTCCAGAGCCCATGGACTCTGTGTTCCCCCAGATGGGCACCCCAGCCCATGAAGGAGGCATTGGTCATCAGGATGACCGTCGGCTTGGGGCAGACAAACGGGATCCCTTCCTGCAGATGTCCTGGGACAAGCCACCACTGGAGGGTGTCCCACATCCTCTGGGTCACAGTGACCAGCTGGTTGAAGTGGCCTTTGTGCTGAGACCATTGGCTTGCTAGCTCCCATTGCAGGGAGCACATATGCTAACAGGCCCATCAGACCACCCTGTTGCAGGCTGCCATGTAACCCAGAAGGCACAGGAAGTCCTGGGCAGGACACAAGTGCCCAAACAGAAATTATTGGGCAGAGGAGGAGAGAACCTCTGCCTTGTTTGCTGGGAGCCAAGCTCTGCCCCAATGAAGCTGATCACCTGCAAGGGCATAAGTTCCAATTTGGCCTCATTGACCAGGAGGCCAAGGTCGATGCAGATCTGGAGGGTCAGGTCCCTGAACTACACCACCTCCTGCCTGGAGGGACCTGCTTTCAGCCAGTCATCCAGATAGGGGTACACCTGGACTCCTTGGTACCTCAGGTAAGCTGCCCACCACTGCTATGCATTTGATAAAGACCCTGGAGGCCAAGGAGAGGCCGAAAGGCATGGCTTGGAACTCATAAAAGGTTCCCTCTGCTTGGAAGTGGAGAAACCTTTGGTGGGATGGATGGATTTGGACGTGAAGGCATGCATCCTGAAGTTCCAGAGAGCAAAACCACATGTTTTGCTTCAGAGATGGTATGGTCTGGAACAGAGTTACCATCCTGAAGGTGTGGAACCTGAGGAATTTGTTCAGGTCATGCAGATCTAGAATGGGGGAGCCAGCCTCCCATCCACTTCAGCACCAGGAAGTACCTGAAGACAAACCCTGGATGCTCCAGAGGATCCACAGCTCTGACCATGATCTATTTGTAGAGGAGCTGGGTTATGTCATCTCAAAGAGCCGACTGAGTGTCTGCAGATACCAAGTCCTCCCATGGGGCTTGGCTTGGAGGGTACTGCTCGAATTCCAGAGGCAGACCCTAACTGACTGCTTCCAGAACCCACTTGTTTGTGGTAACAGTGGACCAGGTGGAAAGGAAGTGGTGAAGTCGACCCCCACAGGAGGACACAGGGGAGATGTGTCAGGCATGAGGGAGGTACCCCTCATCCCATCACTGAGCAGGCTTGGGGGAGAAGGACCCAGCAGAGGGGCCATTGGGTCCCTTCCCTCCAGGCTTTCAGACCACCGAGGCCATGGACTTGGTCCAAGATCACCAGGACTGAGCCTACTAGCCAGGCTGATGCTGTGCTGGTTTTGCCGCAGGGGTGGAGGACCGAAAGGGCTTGCACTTCTGCTACTTAGAGCCCTTGGAGTCCTTCTGGGCAGATGTCACAGAGTCCAGAGTGGCATTGGACTTTTCAATGCAATGAAGGTGACCCTCCATACCAGGTCCAAATAGGTCAGTGCCTAAGAATACCACATCTGCCAGCTTGTGCTGGGTGTCTGTCATGAAGGTCGAGATCTGCAGCCAAGCCCTACGGCACATGGCAACTGCAGCAGCCACTGAGTGGGCACAGGAATGTCCAAGGCCATCTGAAGTTGCTGTTTGACCACAGCATGACCTTGGTCCAGGACCTGCTTGACCATAGTATGGAGGTCTGCAGGAAGATGAGGAATCACCTCATCCAGAGAGCACAGAAGGGCATGGAAAAAGTGTGCCATCATGACGGCTGAGCTCACCTGGCAGAGGCCAAGCGAGGAGGCAGCATAGACCTTTTTAGCTGAGTGGTGCAATTTCTTGAACTTCTTATCTGGCTGTCTATCGATGTCCCCCATATTACCCGAGTGCCTGAACACGGAGTCAGTCACCAACCCCTCAACCGAGGAATGCTCCGTAAACCCTGAAAGGGTACTGGTGGACACCTCATATTTGTGGGCCATCCGGGCTGAAGGCACAGGGCAAGAGGCAGGGCTCTGCCAGAGCTCCAGGGCAGGGCCAACTACAGCCTTAGATACTGGGAAATCCTCTGTTGGAGAGTCCACTTTATCCAGAATTTCTGTAAGGGGGTAGCGAGCCCGTTTTTGAACAGGCTCCAGTTTCATCCCTCTGGACTCAGATATGAGGAGGAGAATGCCCATGAATGAAATTAGGCCTTCATCCATTGACAGATCTCCCATTGACTCCATATCCAGTGGAAGGGAGTGCAGAGAGGAATCCTCAGACTCTGGAGTCCGCATAAAGCAGGTGACCACCCGAATCACTCTCCACCTGCCATGGGCAGTCAGGTGTGAGGGTGACTGACAGCCAATGGAAAAGCCCCTTAGCTGACCGAGACTCCTTGGATGGAGCCCTGGTCGATGGCTGCTTAGGTGGTGGCTCCACCATGATCAGTGGAGAAGCCAGCTTCTGCCAAGCCAAAATGGTTTGGACTGGCTCCACAGGGGGAAGAAGGGTGTCGACTGGCCCTGACACAGCCAAGTAATGGCCAGGGTGGTAGCTGGCGTCAGCCAGGTCAGCAGTAACTGCTGTCATATAAGGTCTTCGTAGCATTGATGCAACTTGCACCAAAGCCTCTCCTCACCAGAGGAGGACAAAGATGAATAGTGGCGGTGCCGCTTCCCATAGTTCAGAGAGTGAGACCGGCAATGTCGGTGGGACCTGCTCGACCCAGAGGATGTAGATGACCGAGACTTTGACCACGGGCATCAGTGATGCCACTGGGAGGCCCTAGAGGGAGCCAGGGAGATCCACCACTCCTCCTGGTCTAGGTGCCGACTCAGCTGGCTGGACCATTCCTTCAGTGGTTACCGGCAGGACCAGGGTCCTGAAAAGAGAATTGTTGGCCTCTTCAGATGACAACTGGTCAACAGGGTCAAGAAAAATCTCAGCCGCATCTTTGGCTGGCATCTCAGTCAATTGGCCCAATGGGGTTTCCATGAGGCCAGCGGCCACAGTCGAGATTTTGACCGTAGTCAGAACTGAAGATTCCGGAGAGCAAGAATGCTCCCAGTTCCAGGATCGTCAATGATGAGTCTTTTTTTATCTATCTTGGACTCCTTCTTGTGTGAGTGGAAACTGTTCGATTTGGAAGAGCTTTGCCTGTTGGTCAGGAGGGACTGGCACAGCTCTTTTAAAGAGGCTGAAAAAGAGGAGCCTAACTGGAGCATAACGAAGGCCGAGGCAGAAGACGACTGAACATCTGCCTCCTCCTCAAAGGCCTTGAGTTGCTCCAACTGCTCAGCCAATGTCACAGCCACAGAGACCACCCAATAGGCATCCTTTGATTTGACCGGTGGATAATGTTTCTTCGGACGACCCAACTTCAGGCAGGCAGCATGGTCCTACATGACTGTCGGGTGAAATGACCAACAAAAGTTGCAGGCTTGTGGATCATGATCATGGCCCAGGCAATAGATGCATGAGATGTGGGGTCAGTGCGAGACATCTTCTGTTCGGTGACAGCACTGGGCAAATCATAAGGAGGATTTATTCTCCATTGTGGTTGCAGTCGAAGATTGAACCAAAGGCAAAACTCGAATAAGTTTTTGTTTAAGTATTGGAAGTAAATCTGAAGATTTAAGTGCCAGGGCCTACTCAACATTGGAGCAGTAAGGAAGGAACCTGCTTTCTCCATTGGAAAGGAAGATCTGGCATCATGGGGCAGAGCCGAGGGAGTTACCACCCGGGTGGGTGGGAGGAGCCAGCTTGAAGACATTTCTGGCAAGTCTACAAGGGAAAGGCAACTGCCAGAAAGTGTGGATAGAACATTATATCCTCGTCCCTAAAAAGGAACCATCTTCAGTGGGATGGAGGAGGCAGTTGGACATGAGGAGGTGTGTGACCCTCCTCCATGTCTGATATTGGCTTCAGTAATCTGTGCTCTTGAATTATGCAATATACTGTATACATTATGCCACCAGGGGCCCATTACATAGTCTCTGTCTGTAGCAGTATCCAGCAGCCCATACCCTGGATAAAATAACTCTAGCTTGGGTGACAAATTAATTCTGAGAGCAGTGTGCATCACCAAGAAAAATACAAATAACAGTCACTTTTGTATTTTACAGAGGTATTTTCCTTCTGAGACTTAGCACTAGATCCTTCAAGCGCTGTGTAGCTGCCTAGGACTTCATATAGTCCCTGCACTATGCAATATGTCACACTATAAATCATTGTATTGTAAAGGGCTTCAGGATACAGCACATCATATACACTGAAGTCAGACACAATGCAGTGCAGTAACTTGCACTAAATGACATGCCACAAAATACTACAGTAAAAAAAGGGGTTAATTGCAATTTAATTACACTTTCCCTGCAGCACACTGCAGCATTTTGTGAAATCTTGCAGCATTACTATGTTGCATCCTGGCTGATGCCACTGTATTAAAGTGCTATGTAAAATTGAATGCTGTTCTTTTCTGTTCCACTCCTGACACACCAGTTCCTCTTTTTGTGAGTGTCTGAAAATGTTTTCCCATACAAATGCACAATGATTTTTAATTTTATTTTAATTTCTGTATTTATTTACCCAGGGTAGCCCAGCTGAGATGCAACATTTTTTTTATTTATTGCTTTACTAGGCTGAACACCATGGGCTCAATTTTCAAAAGTTATGAGAATGCCGCTAGCCCCTGGTGTGTTGATGATACGGCGCACAGGGCTTTCGGCATTCTCCCGGCACCAATTGTGATTTGCACTCCCCTGCTCCAAATGCTGCAAGTTACACCAGCTCCTCACACCTGATCTAACCTGTAGCATTCTGTGGACTGTTTTTATAGGTCTTGTGCCAAATACTTGGTGCAAGCTGCCGTAAAGTGTGAAAAGTGTTGCAACTGTACCCAATGTACTAAATTCGGTGCAGTTTCATCAAAGGAGTTTGGCGCAGCTACTCCAAACAACAGGGCTGATGCAGGGCTTCATGCAAGCCCTGCAACCCCCTTTGAAAATTAAGCCCCATGAATTTACACTCATTTGCAATGACAAACTTGGATCAAACTAATCAATAAATACATTCAATAAAAAAAAGTGCAATACACATGCTGAAAATCAATTCTGATCATGTATGGTAGCAAATGTGCTTACAATGCAGAGACAACAGATGATTAAAACTGGTTAATTAGAGTAATCAGGTGGCTAAAATAGCCACAACATCATTACGCGATGATGACGTCAGTGGAGAGACAGGGCTTTGGAACAACAGCACCATCTGCATAGGGACCTTACAAATAAGCTGTTGAGATAACATTAACAAAGTGCTTCTCCTCCAGATCCTTTACTGTGCACGTGACAACCTTTTCTCACTTGCACAGTAAAGTATTTGGAGGAGAAGTGCTTTGTTAGTGTTATTTCAACAGCTTATTTGTAAGGGCCCCATGCAGACTGTATTACCACTCCAGAGCACTGTCGCTCCACTGATGTCATCACGTAAGGACATTGTGCCCATTTTAGGCACCTACAGAAGCGCAATGTTTAAATATGAAATGGGTTTGTTTACATTTGTGGAAACACTGAAACATTATAAAAATGGATTAAGATAACTTTTCTTTTTTTGAAACTCAGTTTTTATTGCAATATGCATATACATCATAAAAACAGTTAATTTCCCCACATAACATCTAAGATAACATTTCTGAGGCAAATGGAGCTCATGGTTATATATGTATTGGTAAGCCTCTAACCTGCAGTGTTTGGTTTTTGGTTTTAAAGATTGTTCTATTAAGACACCCCTGTTTATGTATCCTTTAAACATTTTATAATAATACCACAAAAAGGGGTGCTTCTCACATCCAATTTTGCTGCTCCTGACTTGTATGTATGTGGCTCTGTCAGCTCTTTTTTAAGTGGCGCTAATTTATTTTAGTCTCTGTTTTAAGTAATGTCACCCCTAAACTAAGGAGACTCTGAAGGCTCTTTAATGGAATCATTGAAAATATGTCACTCATTCTGATGCTCAGAGGCAGGCAGTTAGGACTTTCAGACAGTAGAATAACAAAGCTTGTCTAACAAGGTGAGACATCAAGCTAAACAGAAATGCTAAGCGTGACTGATCTGCTAGAATAACATCCATTTCTCCCCTTGCATTAGGGATGTACATGCTTGCTGAAACTCATGGCTATGCATTGGGTCAACAAACAGTCTTCCTGTCAGAGAGGTTTCAAAAAAGTGACATGAGCTGCCTTACCTTGTGGTATTCTATTAAAGACAGGTAAGCGACATGAACATCAGAATACAAAAAAAAAATCCAGTAATCAGAAGCATCTATGTCACAAAATGCCTTAGTGCCCTGAGCCCACAGCCCATTATTTGTTCCTCTCCCCTTTAAATATGGTCTGGCACTGGGGATAGAAATACCAGTTTGTAAAAACTGCAAACCCATCAAGCCCAGTTGGTTCCAGAGGTTTAGAACTAGACTGCCTCTGAAAAACTGGTTCAAATGGCTTGATATGCTAATACTGTAGTATAACTGGCATTAAGCTGAATATTAATTGAAATAATTAAGTTAAACAAATATTATCCAGGAAAGCCTTGCAAAATGCTAATGTATCTCATTGGCATGTGTTCTGGGGAGACAACAGCAGCAGAACATAACAGTTTGTAACACAGAGCTGTAAACAGGGTAAGGTCATATAAAAACAGTTAAGAGAAGTCATAAATTAAGATCGAGTGCAGCAGTGAAATGTGATAAAAGTACAGTATTAAATAACATATAGCCATGGTAGTCATAATATGAACAGTGCCAAAGAAATTGATGCTCATTTATGAGGTACAGTTTCCTCTGTTTTTTGCCCCAATTTGTTGAAAGGGAGACTTAGAGAGAATTCAATGTACATGGACTCATTTGTTCATAACTTATTCATGGTCACTGTCTGCGTGCTGGACAGAAATAGTGTGCGTTTTCACTGCACACTTTTTAAAGTGTCCTTTTTTTGGGACATATTTACCTCCTTAAGTGCAGAGCCTACTCAGACAGGACCAACAGCCATGCTCTGCTATGCCTACTTTTCCACATGGGACAAATTTGTGGGTTTTATTTCATGCTGCATTGTGCAATTGTATGCATTTTGCTAGTTATGAACTGCAGTCCTTTTTTAGGGCTGTGGGCGGAGCCTACAGCCGTTTTGGGATCGATCATGGTTCTAAAACTGGCCGGTCGTGAAACCTTCCATTGGACTTTTGGCAGTCCAATGAAACTTGGAACACTCCGCCACAATCAGCCGTTACGGAATAACAGCTGCACTATTTCAGCTGTTACTTCTGCATTCCAGGGCAGGAATGACGTATGAGCGACTTGCACGTATGCATAGTTCTGCTGGCGCTGCCATGTTGTGAATGGCAAAATGCCATTCACTGCAACTATGCAAGCACGAGTGCCACGCATGCACAGTCATGTCACCACCATCAGCACTGGCAGAAAAGCAAACCCTCCCACTGTTGCTGCCCTCCTCACTCCCCGTCCCTGTGCCAACATTGGGGTCCCCAATCCCCGTGTTGGCAACATGTAGCCCCCCAACTCATGTGGCACACTGGGAGCCCACCTCAGTGTGCCCAACTGTATTTATATATTTACCCCACACTGACATCGGGGTGCCCAATCCCTGTGTCGGCAGTATGTGTCCCCCAACTCATGTGGCACTCTGGGAGCCCACCCCAGTGTGCCCAAATGTTTGTTTTTCCTTCCCCCTTCTGACATCGAGGTGCCCATTCCCCATGTCAGCATCATGTACCCACTCTCAACTCATGTGATGCACTGAGAGCCCACCCCAGTGTGCCCAAATGTATGTTTTGTTTTAGTTTCCTGTAAATAAAGAAAACCTTCCCCCGACGTGTTTTTTTACCTGTAAAAGAGAAAACGGTCCCTCGTCGTTGCCCCAGTCCGCCCTTCTCCATCCCCACCCTCCCACTGAGCACCCACCTACCCACACCCCCCTTACCCAATACTTACCTCCGGAGTTCAGCGCTGTCATGTTCTCTGGACCGTTACACATCTGCACTCTTCAAAGCCAAACCGCAAACTGAAGAATCAAAGCTAAGCGTGCTATAATGGCATTCAATGGGGTTTTCAACTTAAGTTGATAAATCAGTCATTTTGTAGCATTTTGGCCCTACATTTTCAACATGGGTTCTTGGGACCCACCTGCGTGAGCTACTGTCATTGTCATTTCATTACTCGGTCCCGAAAGGTGATTAAGTGCTTAGCTGCTGGAATCATCTTTTGGGACCGATTAACAAATGACAGTGTGACTGTTCATGAGGTGGGGTCCCAAATAGCCCATGTTGCAAATCTGGTGGAAAAAAAAAAATGACTGTTATGAGCATGCTTTGTGCAGTTTATATGCATGCTTCTAGCTTTGCCAATCTTTTATGTTTTCAGTCCAGATTTTCAACATTGACATTTTTGCACATCTCTTTTTTAGCAGTACAGCTGCCATTTTTCACATCCTGCCTGAAATGTGTTTTCACACCTGTGGCACAGAATGGTATGGTCGCTCTGTGAAATCACCTTTCTGGACAAGTGAACAAAATTACACTGGCACTCTTCATGAGGAGGGGTCCCAAAAAGGCCATGTTGAAAATTTGGTGTAACACCTCCAAAAAATGGCCAAGTTACACTTGGGCATGCAATAATTTCTACACACATGTGTAACTTGTGTCACTTGGCAGCTCATCACAGCCCTATTGGCTCTGGCCAGAGTTTGTCTGAATATAGATACATGATCCTAACATTTGGAGTATACCAGATTCAGTGAGTTGAACACTAGCTCACACATCTAAAATATTAGAGAGGCAGTGATATGAACTATAATGGGCTAAACTGCTAGATACAACTCAAAACACCCTAGGGACAACCCATGTGTACTGTTTTACTTTTGGCCTAGTAATGTATTAGTAAACTGTAAGCAGAAGTTCTTTATTAAGTAAATGGCTCTAGTAAAAAGAAAAACTCAGACGGGTCTCAATTCATCAGTGTATCCCCCAGAACTCTCTAGAATCTAACACGAAGAAAGCATTCCACAAGAACTAACTACATATACATTATAGTATAAACCGAGCACTCAGTATTTGGTGACAGTGCCATCTAGAGGCTCTTACATAACATTGCATCTCCTTTCTTATAAAAAAAAATATTTCAGCAGACTATACAAAATGAATCTGGAATTGGCAGAATGTCAGTTGCATTCTACAAGTAATAAAAAAAAACTTTATTACTTCAGTGCATAAGTTCATTGTCTGAGGTGGCTTTACCATACAACCAGCATGGGTGACATAAAGATTTCCCATGTCCTTTGCTTGTTCACTGGGATCTTGTGGCAAAGTCTCCAATAATGGTATTGCTGGTTTAGAGTCATTTTGAGAAACCAAACCATCTTTTGGTGTGGAGCAATGTTGTCAGAGTCTAAATCATCACTGACTGAAACATAGAAACATAGAAACACAGACTTTGACAGCAGATAAGGACCGCTTGGCCCACCTAGTCTGCCCATTTCCCTACCTACAGGATAAGCCACAGATCCTAGCCAACCAACAGCCTATTTCTTCCTACCCCCCACTAGAATTGCCTTATGTTTGTCCCATGTATTCTTGAATTCTCCCACAGTTTTAGACCTCACATCCTCCTCAGAAAGGCTGTTCCATGCATCCACTACCCTCTGTGAAAAAATACTTCATCACATTGCCCCTGAACCGCCTCTCCTCTATCTTTAAATTGTGTCCCCTTGTTCTTGCATGTCTCTTTTTCTGAAAGATGCTACCCTCTTGGACTTTGTTGATCCCACTGAGGTACTTAAACATTTCTACCATGTCCCCCTCTCCCTCCTTTCCTCAAGGGTATACATATTAAGCTCTTTTAGTTTATCCTTGTATGGCTTCTCTTGCAGACCCTGTACCATTCTAGTTGCCCTCCTCTGGACTGCCTCTATCCTGTTTATGTCCTTGTGGAAATGAAGTTGGTTGAACATCCTGTGACTTGTGCAAATGGCGATGGCTACGCCTGCATTCTCCTCCACTGGCTGCTCGTACTAGGTATGACCTTGGAGTGTGCAATTTTGCTGCAACAGTAGCAGGTTGCCATTTCCCATCAGGTCTCTGCAGCAGACTCTGTCTCCTTCCTGAAGGAGAGGTAAGGCTTTGGTATTCCTGTTGTAGTATCTTGACTGACAACCCCGCTTGTCTGAATTTTTTCTGGGCCAAAGCTGGGCTAATGACCTTTGGCTTGAGCTGATTGCGTGTAGATGGT
Organism: Neoceratodus forsteri; assembly: GCA_016271365.2. Lineage (NCBI taxonomy): Eukaryota > Metazoa > Chordata > Ceratodontiformes > Ceratodontidae > Neoceratodus > Neoceratodus forsteri. The sequence goes on along the minus strand of CM057456.1, from coordinate 1,776,520,863 downwards.
AAAATTGAATGGAGGTGATGACTTATCAGTAGTTGAGCAGGTGAGCCCATACCATCAATAGGCATATTCCTGTATTCCAGCATTGCAAGATATGGCTCCCCTCTGCTTTGTTTGGTTTTTACCATTAAATGCTTCACAGTTTGTACTGTTTTTTTCTATTTGCCCATTTGACTGTGGGTAACGGGGACTAGATGTCATATGACAAAAATCATAATTACGTGCAAACTGTTTGAACTCTGTCGAGTCATACTGAGGACCATTGTCTGACACAAACTCCTCAGGTATGTCACGTCAGGTAAATATTCCTTTGAGTTTCCAATCACAGTGGAGGTCAAAGTGTTTCTCAACCTTTCCAGCTCAAAATAGCTGCTGTAGTAGTCCATTACTAACACATAACTTTCATTGTCCAGCATAAACAGGTCTGATGCTACCTTTTGCCGTGGATGAGAGGGTATGTCATGTGGAATCATGGGTTCCTTTGGTTTTGACATGCAATGTTGTAGGCAGATCAGACACTTTAGTACAGCTTTCTTGATCTGGGTATTCATGCCTGGCCAGTACAGCAGATCTCTGGCCCTGCGCTTACATTTTTCAACTCCCATGTGTCCGGAATGAATAAGCTGTATTAATTCAGACCTCATTTATCTTGGTATTACAAGTCTGTCCCTTTTGAAAATCAAATTTCCCATGACTGTTAATTCCTCATGGAAATTCCAGAATTCTGCCACTTCTGGCAGACACAAATGTTTTGCCCTTGGCCAACCGGTGTTGACTGTTTCAAGCAGTGAGGATAACTGGAAGTCTTTCTCAGTTTCTGTCTTTAATTCTTTTAACTTCTGCTCAATACAGGTAAACTAGACATGACTAAATGAACTTGCACTTCAAATGACTCTTCTATATTGTCCTGCCCAGTCAATGACAGTCTGCTTAGCGTGTCAGCAACTGGGATATCTTTCCCTGGCCTGTATTTCATTAGAATGTCGTATTTCTGCAGATGCAACATCATTCTCTGCAGTCTGGCTGGTGCTGTTGCAAGGCTTTTTTTTTTCATGATAATCGCCAGTGGTTTATGGTCCAACTCTACAGTAACCTTTCTCCCATAGACATACTGGTGGAATAGCTCACATCCGAACACAATGGCATACATTTCTTTCTCGATTTGAGTGTAGTTCACTTCTGTAGTTGTGAGAGACTTGGATGCATAAGCCACTGGTTTTTCCTCTTGTAGTAATACAGCCCCCAGTCCGCACTTGAAGCATCCATTTGGACTTTCTCTTTTCTTATGTCATAATATGCTAAAGTGCCTTTGCTGGCAATTAACTGTTTTATATTCATGAAGGCAGCATTCTATTGCGTATCCCACTGAAACGCGGAGCCTTTCTTCAAAAGGTCTCTCAGTGGTGCTAATATCTCCGTAAGGCGTGGCATAAACTTTGCCAGATAATTTGCCATCCCTAATACAGTTTCCAGTTTTGGACGACTCTCCGGTGGCCTCATTTCAGAAATTGCTGCAACTTTAGTTGAGTCTGGCTTGAGACCTTCAGATGAGAGTATATGGCCAAAATACCTGACTTCTGTTGCCCCAATGGTGCATTTTCCTGAGTTCAGTTTGACCCCTTTCTCTTGAGATCTCTGGAGCGTGGCTTGCAAGTTTGCATCGTGCTGTTCCATGGTAGCTCCATAAACTAGAATATCATCCACACAAGCTGCAACACCCTTGAGTCCTGCATAGGTTTCATCCAGTTTCTTTTGAAACACTTCTTGGGATGAGTATATGCTGGAAGGTAAACGGGTGAATGGGCATCTTCCCTGTGGGGTGTTGAATGTTGTAAGCATTGAGCTTTCCTGGTCTAGTTTTATTTGCCAGTAACCAGATCTAGCATCCAGTACACTAAAATACTGGGCTCCAGCCAACTTGCTTGTAATATCAAGTGTCAGCATCTGATAATGCTCACGCTTGATTGCCTGGTTCAAGTCACATGGGTCCAGGCACAGTCGTAGCTCTTCTGAACGAGATTTCTCCACTATGACCATAGAGTTCACCCACTTAGTGGGTTCATCTACCTTGACGATGACCCCTAAGTTTTCCATTCTTAGAATTTCTTTCACCACTTGTTCTCTGAGTGCAACTGGTACCTTGCACGGTGCATGCACTACTGGGTCTTCAGTGGTATCCATTTTAATTTTGTATTCACCAGGAAACTGCCCCAGTCCATGGAAAAACAGCTTCATATTCTTTTAGTATATCATCAAGGTTATCAGTTGCTGGTTGCATTGGATTTAGGCAATTCTCCACAGACATCACCAGCTTAATCAATCTGAGATCCAGTCATGCCCTTAGCCCCAGCATGGAAGGTGCTTTTGTGTTTACAATGTAACATTTTAGACACTTTGCATCATTCTTATACTTACAGTCTATGGTACACATGCCTTTCACATCCAGTGGCTCGTCTCCATATCCAAATAGCTGCTGGGTGGTGGACTCAAACGGCTTTGAAAGTTCTAATTGCTCAAACACCTTAACAGGTATCACATTGAGTTGCACACCTGTATCCAGTTTGAACTTCACCCAATGACTATTTTCTCCAACTGTTATTTCTGTAAACACTTGGTCTGTGCCAGCCTCCATGGCAAGAAGTGTTGATTCCCCTGAATTTGCTCAGGTGACTGTTTCCACAAACACATCTTCAGCACTGTAGTGTAGGTTGTCATCTACTCCATGCATTTTGTTTTGATTTACACACCTTTGCAAAATGGTTGCCCCTTTTACATTTATGACAAACTTGCTCTTTGGCTGGACACTCATGCGGCTTATGTGATCTTCCCCATCTGCCACATGCTTTCTATGAGCTGGTTGCCTTTCGGCCTGCCTGCATGAGGTTATCTGCTGCTTTATATGTCTGTGGCTGCCTGGGAGTATGGCACAGCTTGGCTACTCCGTGAACTGCTTCTTTGCCCATGGTTTTCAACTGACCCTGTTCCAATTCATGTGCACTAGCAATGTTCAGTGCTTTGCTAAGATCGAGATCAGCCCCCTGATTCATCAGTTTTTCCTGAACTTCTGGAGAATTTGTTCCAAACACTATTCTGTCCCAGATCATTTCATCCATGTCAGTTAATCCACTGTCTCCAGCTAGCAATTTTAATTCCATCAGAAACTGTTCTACTGGTTCACCTACTCCTTGCACCTTATTATACAATTTGTAGTGTGCAAACACTGGTTTGGTCCTTGGGGTGATGTATTCTTCAAATCTATCATAAAAGGCACTCAGTTTCTTTTTGTGCTCTGCTGATATATTCATCAAAAGTGTTATAAATATCCCTACCTTTCTCTCTGACCCATATGAGCAGGTAACAGCACTTTTCTTCCTCCTCCTCCTCCTTTGCCTTCAGAGGGCCCTTGAAATTGAGCTTGTCATGCTGCTTAAATGTCTTCCACTCCTCTGGAATATTCATGCTTTCCCTGTTCATTCTGGCCAACTGGATCCCAAGGTGTTTTCTGATCTTCTGTTTGCTCGGCTGCTTCTACACTTATGGGGACTTCAGACTCCATATACTGTTTTACTTTTTGTTTAGTAATTTCTTAGTAAACTGTAAGCAGAAGTTCTTTGTTAAGTAAACTGCTCTGGTCAAAAGAGAAACTTAGACAGGTCTCCATTCAACAGTGTATTCCTCAGAACTCTATAGAATCTAACAAGAAGAAAGCATTCCACAAGAACTAACTACATACACATTATAGTGTAAACCTAGCACTCAGTATTTGGTGACAGTGCCATCTAGAGGCTCTTACCTAATATTACCCCGTGGTCTGTTCATAGGGAGATGGCCTGTAGTAATACAACTGTATTTGCCAACGGGCTGGGTTCAGTGTGGGACCACATAGTATCAAGGGATTTTAATATATCATGGGGTGCTCTAGTTACACAATGCTGGGAATCTCGCACTGTAGTTCGTGAGATGCCAGACCCTTGTGCTGCTGCCAACTAAGTAGATGAGTAAGGGCCTGTTGGGGAAAACTGTTCTGCATTCCAGTTACCAGTTGTGTTAGCTGCACCAGTTGTTTCAGTTACTTGCTCCAGTACAGTGCACTAGTGTATTTGTTCCTCATCAGCAATTGAAGAAGGAGCATTCAGAATAAGCCCACCTCAGCCAGTTTGTTCAGCAAGCCTGTGGCCCACACTTCAGAAGCCTGCACAGCAAGTACACCAGAAGTATTCTGGTTCCAGTTTATCACATTGGCTACAAGGAAGGCTGACAAAGGTTTCAACTTATGGGGCACTTTTCTCGACCGACATTATAGCTTGAGCAATCGCACTGCCTACTATAAGCCACATTCCTGAATTTACTGAGGTGAGGAAGATTTTGAATCCTATTTAGAACAATTTGAGAGATGGCTGGCAACAAATGACATTGATGATGCTAAAAAAGCTGGCATTTTTCTTGCCACTTTATTGCAAAAACATATAGACTCCTTAAAAGCTTGATTGTCCCTCAGATGCTGACAGAGTGAACTTACCAGCAGCTGACTGACACACTCATTAGAGTCCTGAACCCATTTTCATCACATAACATTTCCAGTTTTACCATTGAAACCAAGAAGCAGGAGAAAGTCTTGCAGACTTTATTATTGCTCTTAAAAAGTTCGGCTTCCAACTGAAAGTTTGAAGCTGTCCCAGACCAAACCATCTGAGACAGATTTGTGTGAGGCCTTCAGGATGAATACTATCTTCAGCGACTCCTCAATGTAAGAGACTTGACTTTTAAGTCAGCCTGCAATATTGCCTTGGGCACGGAACTGGCCAGGAAAGACTCGCAGCAGTTCACGGAGCATACAACAGGTCCCCAGGGTGGCATTCACAAGGTCAACCACTCCACATCTACTAAGACCATGTCTGAATGGCACCGAACCCTCACAGAAGCACAGCCATCAAAATCCAAAGCTCCCCCTAACCCAGAAAGGGGGGGAACCATGCCAAACCTAGCAAACTCTGCTATTGGTTTGGGGGCAAGCACATGCGACATACCTGCAGATTTAAACAGGAGACTTGCCACAGTTGTGGAAAGATTGGCCTCATTGCTAGACTCTGCAAGAGTAAGCAACGCTCGTCTTGAGCACAGTACATGACTGATTGAAGCTTCAGTTCAGCTGATGAAGAATTCCCCCTCTGAGAGTGATACGGTGGCACTATGTACAGTGAACACCACCCAAAGTGGAGAAGAGGGAATTTGCATTTCCCTCAAGTTAGCGGCCAACACAGTGAAGATGCTGCCTGACACTAGAGCATCTGTTTTGCTTATTTCAGAGCGTGCTTACAGCGACTGTCTGGGCCAATGCCACTCTAACTGTCTAGTCTGAAGCTTACCTCCTACACAGGGGACAAGATTCCGGTACTATGACAGATCCTAGTCCTGGTCTCCTATAAAAGGAAAATGTCCACATTACCCTTAGTTGTGGTCCTAGGTAACCATCTGGCCTTCCTGGGAAGAAACTGGCTTCACCAGATCTAATTGAACTGGGTCAAGATCTTCGTGCTGAAAGAAGTTTCCACCATATCCAGAGATGCCCTTGCAAAGATTGTGGACAAGCACTGTTCCATTTTTCAAGAAGGTTTTGGAACCATACAAGGACTGAAGGTGACCATCAAGGTGCAACCAGGCACTACTCCTATTTTTCACAAGCCACGCCCTCTACTCTACCCGCTTAAGGAATCCGTGGAAAAGCTAGAATATTATGGCATCATATCATGGGTGGAACAGAGTGACTGGGCAGCACCAGTAGTGGTGGTCCTGAAGAAGGACAAAGCTATACAACTGTGTGGAGACTACAAAATGACTATAAATTGCTATGTTGAACCAGAGCCATATACCTTACTGAATGCAGAAGATCTTTTAGCTACCTTAGCTGGAGGAAAGTACTTTAGCAAAATTGATTTGTCTTGTGCATACCAACAATTAGAATTGGAACAGGACTCTAAGCCCTATTTGACCATCAATACCCATAAAGGTCTTTATCGCTACCATTGTCTCACCTATGGAGTCTCAACTGCTCCTTCTATTTTCCAGCATGCCATGGACCAAATTCTGCAATGACTAAACCATGTGGTATGTTTCTGGCCGATATTCTGATCATAGCACCCAACATTGAAGAGCACTTGGCACTGCTAGATCAAGTCCTAGCCAGGCTGGAATGCGATGGAGTGCGAGTAGAATTGGCAAAGTGTCATTGCAGGATTCTGTACAATATTTGGGATACCAATTGATGCCCAGGGTCTGCACCTGAGAGAAAATAAGGCATCAACCATGGTAAACGCACCTGCACCCTCCAATGTTTCTGAATTACTTTCTTTCCTGGCCTACTAAACTATTATGGACATTTCTTAGAAAATCTGTTTACACTATTACAGCCTTTGCATGACTTGCTACACAAGCATACCAAATGGAACTGGATGCCAGACTGTGACACTGCGTTCAAGGCAGCCAAGCAGCAAATGTTGAGCAGTAAATGGCTAGCTCACTGCAACCCAAACAGGCCACTGAGGCTAGCCTGTGATGCCTTACCTTATGGAGTAGACGTAGTGGTATTGCATGTATTGCTAAGTGGGGAAGAGCATCCAATTGCATTTGCCTCAAAGATGCTCATGCCCAGTGAACGGAACTACTCTGAAATAGAATGGGAAGCCCTCAGTATCATTTTTGGGGTTAAGAAATTCCACAAATACCTCTACGGGCATAAGTTCACCCTGATCACTGACCATAAGCCCCTGTTAGCTATCCTAGGACCAAAGGCTGTGATACCTACATTGGCATCATTTAGGATACAATGTTGGGCTCTGTACCTGTTAGCCTATGACTACAACACTGAGTACCGATGGTTGAAGGATCACGGCAATGACGATGCTTTATCCTGTCTGCCCTGTAATGCCAAGCCAGAAGACACAGAGGAAAGCTCAGTTTTTCAAATTTCCTATCTGGCACATCTACCTGTTGGTAGTGAGGGCATTGCTGCTGAAATCAGGCATGATCCTGTGCTTGCAAAAGTTTTGGACTTCACCTTAAAGGGTTGGCCTAACTACATTCAAGACAAATCCCTGAAACCTTACTTTGACAAGTGAGAGCAATTATCAACTGACCAAGACTGCATTCACTGGGGTCTCAGAGTGGTTATACCAACAAAATTCAGACAACAACTACTGCATGAGCTTCATGAATGCCACCCGGGTATAAATCGTATGAAGGATTGAGTGCAAAGTTACCTCTGGTGGCCTGGCCTCAACTGAGACATACAAGACCTGGTAATCAGGTGTACTCCTTGTGCATCTGTATAAAACCAGCCTCCTACAGCACCCCTTCATTCTTGGTCATGGTCAAAAGTACTGTGGGAAAGAATTTGTGTAGACTATGCTGAGCTAGACAAGCAGTACTTTTAGATAGTTATTGACAGTCATTCCAATAGGCTGGAAGTTTTTCCTGCCTCTGACACCACGACACACAAGACTATTGCTTTGTTACTCAACTTTTTGCTTCATGTGGACTCCGTCGAGAATTAGTCTCTGATAATGGTCCCCAGTTTAGGTCTCACGGATTTTAACACTTTTTCGGCAAAATGGGGTCACACACATCCTAACTCCTCCTTATCATCCAGCTTTAAATGGAGCTGCTGAACAGGCAGTCCAGATATTTAAAAACGCTTGGAAGAAACAAGCGGCTTATGGCACCCCTGATGCTACTACAGCTGAACAGAGGCTATCTAGGTTCCTGTTTACCTACCGGAACACACCTCATACTGTTACAGAATGTACACCTGCAGAAATCTTTCTCAACAGACAGCCTCGAACCAGGTTGGACTTACTGAAACCAGATCTTTCTCATACAGTCCAGAAACATCAACAACAACAATGACAAGCACGTGACAAGTCCATTAAACGACTGAGGAAATTCCAACTGGGAGACAACGTCCTGGTTCATGAGTTCTGAAACTCAAGACATCTGTTGTCCCCAGGTGCTGTTTGCGTTAGACGAGGTCCCTTAACCTACACTGTACAAGTGGGACAACATCTCATTCATGTGCACGTAGACCATTTGCTACCCTTGAGAACTGTTCTGGTTACACCTCCAACTGATTTGCCTGCAGAGGTCCCTGTCCCAATTTTCAACAAGAGACCTCTTGCACCACCAAAGAGTCAGGATGCACCTGTTCCTGTACTACAGTAGCAATCTGCCTCTCCAGAGCCAAGCCAACAGTCTGCATCTCCAGCACCATGAGGACAGCCTGCTTCACCTACGCCTTGCCAAGATGTTCCAGACAAAAGATACCCCATACACCAATGTAGGGCACCTCAGAGACTTGATCAATAAGGATTCTCTTTTTCTAATGTTGTATGTTATTTGTTGTGGGATTTTCTAGCTCAGGGGGGAGGGAATGTAGTAACATGGCTGTATTTGACACCGGGCTGGGTTCAGTGTGGGACCACGTAATATTGTGGGATTTCAGAATATCAGGGGGTGCTCTAGTTACACAGTGCTGGGAATCCTGCACTGTAGTTCATGAGATGCCAGACCCTTGTGCTGCTGCCAACTAAGTAGATGGGTAAAGGCCTCTTGGGGGACTGTTCTGCATTCCAATTACCAGTTGTGTTAGCTGTACAAGTTGTTCTAGTTATTTGCTCCAGTACAGTGCACCAGTGTATTTGTTCCTCATCAGCAATTAAAAAAGGAGCATTCAGAAGATGTCTGCCTCAGTCTGTCCATCAAGCCTGTGGCCCACACTTCAGAACCATGCACTGTAAGTACACCAGAAGCATTCTGGTTCCACTTTATCACATGGCCAAGGAGTAGAAGCAAAGAGAAACTGATGTTTCAAGACTAGCTCTTCATCAGAGAGAAACATTTTCCACTTTCTGTCTGATAAAGAACTAGCCTTAAAGTGTTTACTTTTTTAGACTTATTGAACTGTTATGAGATCTGTTTATATTGCAGTTTAACCACCTGAGCTATTACTGCTTTTATTAGTTTTAATCAAATGCAGTTTCAGAATATGTGACTAACCCTGATGAGTAATTCCATTTTGGATTGATTATTTCCCTTTATTTGTTTTTAGCAATTCAGGGACTTTGGCCATATATTTGCGAGCAGGTGTGTCCCAGCATGATCTGCTGTTTGAGACAAATAACAGCGGAAATGAGTGGAAGGCATTTTCAGATAATGTTTATGGGCCCAAAGGCTTCCAGGTATGTTGTTTAGATTCCAGGGTACAATTTGGCTATTTTTTATTCTGGTTACTTTTATCCTGTCAACCTAATTGCCTTTTTCTCTTTGCACTGTTGAGAAACTGCTGACGTTTTTAAACCTTTAATATTTGCACAGCTACAGCTCTGAGTGGGTTGGACATTGCAGGGGCAAACAGTGTGCTGCTGTGGTGATGGTAACTGTGGCTCACTGGCACCATGGGACAATTCTGTGAAAGTACCAGGTGGTTATAGGAAAAGGTTTTTCACAAGCATTGGAAATAGCACAGATGGTATTTTTTTCTGTACATATCTACTGGCACCAGAGTGCAGTAAATCAAGGACTGATACAAGAAGGTGACTCTGGCACTTTAAGGCCCTTTCAAACTCAAGCCCAGTTCGAGCTGTGCATTTCTGCAGATTTTTGGATTATATTTTGGCTATGTGTTTGATTTTTTTTTAATTTTCTTCCTTATTATTCTGTATATATTTTATGTGTGGATATTTTCCTCTCAGTTCACATAGATTACATGCACTGTGTTGTTTTTCCTGAATTTCACATACGTTTTATAATAGTACAATATGTGCATGCAGTTCTTCTACAGTTCAGATAAAAATTTTTATAAAATGGAAAGAAAAAATCTGCAATTTTCTTTGGCCAAAAGACATTATCTGGCAGTGCATTAAATCTCCAATAATGTGCACCTCTGTTGCAGCTTTAATACTTTACATATTATTTACTTTGCTGAGTTTCCTAAAGTGTGGGTAATCTTTGTGAGGCTATTATACTATGTTGAGTTATATAAAATGTGGGGAAAAGTGCAGCAGGTACAAAATATGTATCCCTCAGTTTTAATCTGAACACAGGCAATAAATGTACTGCAGAAATAATATTCATAGCAATTATGGGTAATCCAAGAGTTCTGGTCCAAAAGCAGAGCCAAGCCAAGTGTCTGGCTAGGCTTCATGAGCCAAAACACAAGCATTGTCAGTACACCCATGGCCATTTGTTCCCGTAAAGGAAATTGCCAAGTTTGTGTTTTGGGCTTAATAGCCCATTACCTTAGTGTTGCAATAGGCTTTTCCAACAAAAATGAAGTGGGAGGGAAGGGAATGTAAATCAAGCTGAAGTGACAGCCAGCTGATCCTTTTTATCTCCCGGTTCTGCGGGCCCGCCCCACTCTCATATGTTTTGTGACATCTAAGCAGGGAGAGTGCTATAAAGATAATCTTAGAAAACTTTGAAATTTACTTTAAACTGGGTCCTCCTCAGCTAAAAATATAAGCCATACCTCCTACCTACACAGGAAAAAAATCCCCTCTTCATCCCAACTTCCACCCCCCCCTCCAACAATGGGTGATAGGCTATGGCTGCCTTTCCATTCCCTTCATAGATAAACTGTAGCCTCTTTTTAATAGCTGCTACCTACAGTATCTAGGGATTTCTATATCCCACCTACGTGCCACAGTTTCACTTCCTCAACTTACTGTAGATCCAATACCTTCTTTGGGAGTGGAAAGCTGAGGAGCTCCTGGATTCTGCTTCACTCGTCATGCTCAGTGCCCTCCCTTCAGAATCACTGCATACACAAACCATGTACATAATGTGTTATGCACACAAACTTGGTATGCAACATGTCTGAAGGGAGTGCGATAAGTACAGTGAGTGAAGGTGAGTGTCCCTCAAAATGACAACCTGCCGTGAACCATAGTTGGGGGGTGGAAGGATGACTCAGCCTTCTCTCCTACGAAAAGCATATCTGTTAAGATGGTAGGGCAAGAGAGGAATTGAGAGCTGCAGAAGGGGGGGTGGTGCTTGGCATGGCTTGGCTTCACTTCCATTTATGGTTGTTGAGTGAAGCGGGGCCAAGCTGGGGCTGGGCACTGTGAGTGAGCCTGGCATAACCCAAAACTACAAGGTCACATGAGGTGAATGAAATGACCTCTGGTGACCTACGTCTTACACAAGTGTCACAGACAGATCAGGCAAGATTGCTTGAGAGGCTGAAGGGAGAGACTGTACTCTGAGATACTGATCAGGGAGTTACTTTACTAATAGTTTGTGTATGTATGTATGTATTTAAGTCAAGAGTTTCACCAGGAAAAACATAGTAGCTTGTTTCCAGATGTGTCCTGGGGGAAGGGGATGTGGAAAGTGCATTAATAAGTTACATCAGTAATGTTACCATTATAAAAAGTAATAATTATAAAAAGTATGTAGTAGACAATTGAGAGGATGCACAAAGTAAGTGGTGCAAAACATAGCATATCGATAGACTATCAATAGCAACAGTTCTGCAAAGTGCAATTTGCAGCAAAATGAGGAAGGGAAGGAAGACTTTGATTATAACGTGGGGGACTAGCCAGAGGGAAACGTGGACCAATAAACCAGGGCAGTATCAAGAAGGAGTAGTATGGAAGGAGGAGCAGTGGGATTAGTCTAGGATCAGTGCAACTGCAGGAGTGAGTAGTGAAGTTACAGAAGAGGGATTTTAGTGCTAGGGAAGAGGGAATAGAGCAAATATAAAAAGGGAGGGAGCTCACAAGTTTAGGAAAGTGGAAGGAGAAAGCAGCTTGATCAGCAAAGAGTTTTAAAGGGGCAGAGTGAGAGAATGGGTCTAAGGAGCCTGTAATGCCTCTGGGAAAACACATTTCTGTTGTTATTGGACCTGTGCAAATACCTTTGTCCGACACCAGATATTCGTTATTCGGTCAAATTTTCTGGATTTGGGTTAAATAAAAAAGGAAAAGAAACAGCCCCCCCTCCCTCCTCCATAGCCCAGATCTTTTAAATATAAAAGCCCTTCATCCCCCCAACCTCAGTTAGCACCCAAATTCCCCCCAGCACACACATTTTGATAACACTAAAGTCCAGCGATGGGTGACCAGCACAGCTTGCCTGCTTCCATGGTCAGCCACTGACTCTAATCAGCACTTTGTATTTATTCATTGATTGTTCCCCCTCCTCCCACCCTGGTAGCAGCACTCTTGTAGCAGGACACTTGTTGTAATCCCAGTCAAGATCCTTGTAGCACCCTTCCTACTGCACCCACATGCTAGAAGGGAAGAAGGCAATCGATATTGCCTTCCCTTCTCAGTCAACAACTGGCCACCTTCTTCTGAATGAAGATACTCACATGGTAAAACCAGCTGGTCATGTGATCAGCTGGTCTTACTATAAAAGCAAGCGTGGGAGTATCTTCATTCAAAAGATGGTGCCTTACCCTAGACTGAGGAGGGAGGGCTGTGTTAGTTGCCTTCTTCTGTTCTTGTATGCGGGTAAGGTGGGGTGCTACCTGCATGCAGGTGCAGTAGGGGGTGCTGCAAAGATCCTGTTTGTGCCTGCTATGAGTGTCCCACTACATGGGTGCTGCTACCAGGGTGGGGGGAACAATCAATGAATAAATACAAAACACTGATGAACAACAGCAGGCAGCCACCCATGCAGACAAGTGAGTTGTATCAGCTGCCTATCTCTGTACTTCCATTTTATCAAAACGTGGGTGTTGAGGAAGAGGAAAGGTATTTGGTTGCTAACTGAGGGTAGGTGGATGGGGTCTTTTTTATTTAGAGGATTTGGGCTTGAGAGGAGGGTAGTGGGCTGTTGGTTTTCCCTTTTGTTTTTTTAGATAGCATTTCCTGAATAGTGATGAATAGTGCTACATTTCATTGTTCTGGATCCGAATAATGAATAGTGTGTTATTTGGGAAACAGTATTTGTTGAGTGCACACCCCTAGTTTTTATCTTAGCATTATTTATATATATCTATCTATATATATCTATATATATATATAGAGAGAGAGAGAGAGAGAGAGATTTTAACATTACTATGTATTACAAACAAAGTTTTTTGTGGAAACAAGTTACTTGCCCTTCAGACTTCATCTATTCTTACTGCTTGTCAACGCATGATGCCATAATCTCCTGTTTGGCACATCATAATAATTTTCATAGTAACCAATTGTGATTAATAAATAGAGGATTGTGACATCATGTGTAGGTAGCAGAAGGAGCCAATCAAGTCTGAGAGACGAAGATCCCACATTTATTTATTTAAAGATTGTTCACTGGGAAAAGCACACTGAGCCAAAGCTTGTTTCTTGGCATGACCCAAGGAAAAGGAAATATGAGAAAGTATTCCCAAAAAATGAAGTGCAAATATTGTACAGTTTAACAGCACTGGGTCCAAACAGTAGTGACAACAATAGCGTCGGTTACAAAGGTGCTGTAAAAACGGCGCCAATTTTTTTTTTGGGGGGGACTCCTCCCCCTGCACCCCCCAATGCAGGGGACTCTGCCCCTGCATCCCTCCTTATTTAGGATTCTCACTTTGAGGGGAGTGGATCCCAGGGAAAGTAAAAGTTCATGGGGCCATTACGGCCCCATGTAAAAATATTTCAAGTCTCGAGGTGTGCTAAAGGTTCAGAGACCAGGATTAGAACCCTGGTCTCCATTGCTGCTTGATGCTCCAACCCTCCATACCACAGGAGCAGCTCAGCCAGCTGTTTGGCTCCTGGTGCTGTTGTCCTGCATACAGGACCATGGACAGTGACCAGTGGAGCGCTTACAGCATGCACTGTAAATCTCCAGTCGATGTCCATGTGAGCACTTACCACACTAGCGCCATATAGTGCGGCACTATTTTGGTAGCACTCAATTGACAGGGTACCCAATTTAACATGGTAAAAAAGCAAATAACAATTAGGGTGACAGAAGTTGGAGTTATAAGCAACGCAATGCCCAATTATAATTACAAAAGCAGGATGAAACTATTTGGTGCAGTAGTTTTATGGACATCACCACAGCATTGTTGGAAAGGGCATCAAGAAACAGGTCAGGTAGGGAATGACAGGAGCTGCAGTGGAGGAGATTTATCTGGTGCCTAAGGAAAATGGGGGAGGATGAGAGATAGGTGGGAGCAGGTTCCAGAGGGAGGGAAGGTGATAGAAGAAGGCTGGTTGTGCAGTAGAGGAGTGAGGGTTGGGGATGGAGATCCCTGGAATGGAGGGGGAATGTAGCAGAGGGAATGGGGTGACAGGAGTGCTGCTTTTTAAGATAGTAGTGACCAAATTCTGTACTTGGAGATGAAGGAGGCACATGGGACTGGTGACATGAAGGAAGGGGGGAGGGGAGGATAGATAGGGAGAAGTAGAGGGAGCAGCGGTGACTATGAGGGGGTAGTTGGTAGCAAAATGACAAAAGGCATTACAGAAAGTGTCCAGACTGACAAAGAAAGAGGAGGGGGTGGTACTGACTGGGAGCACCATTTTGGTAAGCAGCTCCCAATGAATCTGGGGGGGGGGGGTGTTTCATAGGGATGTTTCCAGCAGCTGTCCTTAGTAATAAAAAAAGTGAAGCAGAAATAGGCATATGTGAAATATTAGCAAAACTGTGTAAAAAGTCTACTTTTCAAGTTTCTCTTAGGTGGTCTCTAAAACAGCAGTTGTACTGCAGCTGGCTCCACCGCACCAGGCAGCATGGGGTTGCCTAGCACATTGGTGGCTAGGAGTTTTGCCTTAGCCTGGGAAAACAGGAGAGTAAGCCACTAAGGAGAGCAATCAATGAGTGTCCTTGAGGATACTCTCCTCCCAGAGGTGGCCGGAGTTTGTGAACTGCTACTTGAGTGACAAATGCCGCGTAGCAACGTCTCCCAAGCACAACATGAGTGGGGACCTGTTAGACTCTAGGAGCTTGGTTTCAGCAGCAAATGGGAAAATAACACCCCACTGGCTTCAGTGAGACAGCATCAGATAACCCCAGGGCATGTTTGATGGGCCCAAGAAATGTACAGCATCTCCTCTACCACCGTATCTGCTATAACCTATTCCACCTGAAAAACACCCTGGCCAGGCAGGAAAAAGGGTCCAGCTGAAGCTGTGCTGCATGTAGGTAGTTATTAGTCTAGAAGGAGTCAATGGGTACAAGGAGTCCCAGGGTGGGCATTTATTTTTTTTTGTATTTTTAAGCACTGCTGCCCACAAACAGTTGCCAATATTAAGCATTGGGTAAGTTATATGTTTATGCTTGTTCACACTGCTGTGCATTTAACTGCATCAGCATCTGTTATTGTGTACTAAAACAAAACTTCAAAAGTTAATAAAGCTATTCTGTTACTTACAAAATATCATGGGTCCAGCCAGACATAGCAGCCAGACTCTCCAACATTGTGTCCAATGAAAAAAGAGCATCTTCAGGAGGATTCCCCTGCGGAAGCTCTATTATAAGAAGCAGCAGCAGAGGAATCAGTATTTATATAGCACTTTTCATACACATTGTATCCCAAAGTGCTGTACAAGCAGTGCTAGACTGGTAGTGAAGTGATTGAATGTGTAGTGGCAGCCATTTCACACATTGACACCCACACACAGCCTTGGACAACTGCAGGAACCAGTTTTATGGGAGGGGGAATGTTGGCCAGGACATCAGAAAAAATCCACTACTCCTGCGAAAAGTGCCTTGGGTTCTTTCACTTACACTGGCAAGATATCCACCAGGACAGCACCAGAGATGGCAAGAAGGTATTTTGGTTGAACATCTCATTTTAAGGACAGCACACCCCAACAGTACAACATCCCCTAGTACTGCACTCAGGTGCCAGCACTGATGGTATGATCCCAATGCCAGTTTGGGACCAGAACCCATGACTTTCTGGCCCAGAGGTACCAACTGAGCCATGCTGAATAGATGTATTCACCATTAAATTATTCTGTGTGTGCTCTTCATTCTTATTTTTTTGCTGTTTGTTGTCAGATACAGCTGGCCGTTGGCACCACAGGATGTGAGTGTGCGGTTTCCTTCCTTTTTTGTGGTTGTGCACTGACAATTTTTGCCACAGTAACAGAGTCTTTAGCAGCATCTGTGGCTGTATATTGTAGTTATAAATGAATAAATGTTTTGTGCAATTGCTTGAGCAAGTGTGGAGATTAAGTTTTCCAATCACTGGCCAGCAGAGCTAGTGGCTTGGAATTTCATATGGTGGCAGACATCCCATTGGCCCTACAAATGAAAATACTGAAACCGACTTAAACAACAGTAGTGCAGGAATTAACTTACCTAGCACAGAAAGTCAACTGAACTGCAGAAATTCTACTAGTAGAATACAATTTGCAGATTATGTCAGAATCTGCCAAAAGAGATGCTGCAGGAGGAATCTGTGGGAATGAATATTCACATTTCTGCCCAACTCCTTGCCCAGTAAACATAGAAACACAGAATGTGACGGCAGGTAAAGGCCACTGGGCCCACATAGTTCTCCCATTTTATCTTTTTCTTTACCATCACTTTTTGCTGCAGACCTCACTTGATCTACAGTGTCATCTTGTCCCTTCCCTTCCATACCCATAGAATTCTCTTGTGCCTGTCCCAGGCATTTTTGAACCCCTCCACTGTTTTGGCCCCACTACCTCCACTGGAAAACTGTTCCAGGGATCCACCACCCTTTCCATGAAGAAGTACATCCTCAAATCCCATTCAATTTACCCACTTCCAGCTTCATAGAATGCCCCATTGTTCTAGAGCACCTTTTTCTCTGAAAAATACTCCCCTCCTGTACCTTATTAACCCTTCTTAGATATTTAAAGGCCTCTATCATATCTCCCCTCTCTCTGCTCTCCTCCAATGTGTACATGTTTAGCTTCTTTAGCCTCTTCTCATAGGGCTTTTGATGTAGACCCTTAACTATTTTGGTAGCCCTCCTCTGGACTGCTTCCACTCTATGTCAGTCCTGAGATGTGGCATCCAGAACTGGACACATTACTTAAGGTGCGGTTGTACCAGTGATCTATATAGGGGCAGCCACACTGCCCTCTTCCTGCTGGTGACACCCCTTTCCAGGCACCCCAGCATTCCGCTCAGACTTCTGACTACCTTGTCATACTGCCTGGCCACTTTTAGGACATCCGCTATGATTACTCCTGGGTCTCTTTCCTGCTTGGTCTTTGTCAATATCACTCTGCCCATTTTGTACACTGCTCCTGGGTTTCTATGGCTCAAAGGCTTTATTTTGCACTTTTTTGCATTTAAACCCAGCTGCCTTACCCTTGACCACTCCTCCAGTTTTTTCAGATCCCTACCCATCCCCCCCTCGGAAGTGTCCACTGTGCTGCTGATCTTGGTGCCATCTCCAAAGAAGCAGACCTTTCCTTCTAGTTCCTTTGCTATGTCACTTATAAAGACATTGAAGATGACCAGTCCCAGCACTGATCCCTCAGGTACCCCACTGGTCACCCTCCCTTCCTTTGAGTGAACTCTGTATACCACTACCCTATGTGGCATGTCCACTAACCAGTTTTTACACAGGTTACTACCTTATTATCCACCCCAAACTCTCCAACCTGCTTACTAGTCTCCTATGTGGAACAGTGTCAAAAGCCTTGCTAAAAAATCCATGTAGGCCATGTCCATTCCCCCTCTGTGATCCAACTGGTTGCTCACCCAGTCAAAGAAATCTCTCAGTGTTTTTTAGTATGACCATCCCCCTGTGAAACCATGCTGCCTTGGATCCTGTAATCTGTAGATTACAACATATTCCACAGTTATTTTATTGTTACTGCAATATTTAAAGTATGAGTTAGAAGAGCAAAGGGAATAAGTGGAGGGAACAGAGGGAGAAACTGGTTAGAGAGGAAGGAAGGTAGTGATGCAAATCAGTATTTGCAGAGAAAGGAGGCACAAAGGGGTAGACACCTTGAAGATAAGGAAGTAAGAGAGAGGAGATGGTACAGCGAACAGTGATGAGTAAGAGGAGGAGAAACAGTTGAAATATGGAAGAAAGACTGAAGGATAAGATCCAGTCTGGCTAATGTAGATTTGGAGGTACCACCTTAGACAACATCTGTGTAGTTAAGTAGCAGCAGGATCACTTTAAAAATGATCTCGCGCCAGACTGGAAATGGAAGACAAGATTTATTCTTGCAAAAGACATCTAATTTGGGGATAATTTTTTGATGTGGCATTAGTGTGGACTGAGAAGCCAAGAGGATTGTCAAGACACACACCACGGTATTTGAAACACGGAACTGTCTCAAGGGGAGTACCACCAAGGGCTTCAAAAGCAGGGGACTGTGCAAGCCTACTAAGCCATTGGTGGCTACTGAACAGCATAATGACTGTTATTTTGGCAATCAGTGAGAGCTTGTTGGCACAGAATCAGCACTGGATGCTATCCAAGTCATGCTGTTGGGATTGTTCCAAAAGGGAGATGGAGGTTCTGGTGGTATAAAGAACTGTGTCATAAACATAGATATGTATGTTTGTTGAGACACAAGCTGAGGGGAGGTCATGTGAAAGGGTAAGTACTGGGCCCAGGATGAAGCTTTGGGTCACACTAGAGTTAATGGGAAGGGGAACTGAGAAGGATTCCTCCTCACATGGATCGATTTGCCACAGCCAGTGAGGTGCGAAGGGAAGCAATCAAGGGCAGTGACTGAGAGCACAGCATCCTTCAACTTTTCTAGGAGTAAGAGAATTGTTCATAGCTTTATTGGTTATTGTATCAAAATATGAACAAAGTGGGTGATTTGACACATTTTCGTGGACCAACAAGAGATTTAAAAAACACAAGCTTTCAAGCTACACAGAGCGCTTCTTCAGGCATCCTGAAGGTTGCCTAAAGAAGAGCTCTGTGGCTTGAAAACCTGTGTTTTGCAAATCTCCTGTTGGTCCAATATACAGTAATATGGTATCAAGTCACCCACTTTTTGTTCATCTAGGAGTAAGGGATACAAGCTGAAAAGATGATGATTTTATTATGAAGTATCATGAATGATCATTATCAGTTATGTTCAAAGATCATGTTCAGTCTTCAAAAAACATTGGTGTGATCATAATTAACAATAATTAAACATCAGCGTTAAATGGCTGCCAATCAAAAACCACGAAGTTTTGGAAATAGTGATTGTGATTAACAATGATCTCACATCATCATGATTTTTTATGATTGCCCACAGTCAAGATTGCGGTAATAAATTAAAATCAATTGATCTCTTCTCCATACTTTTGGAATGTATCCTATATTTAGACATCTTTATTGGAATAATCAATTATGATACCTCTTCTCTAGAAACCTACTGCTTTCAATTATACTTACTCTGATACCTCACATCTTACTAGAGTGGTTCCTTTTATGGTTGTCATGAGTTTCTAAAAGTACCTGGTTTGTGCTAAAAAAACCTTCCCTAATAGTCTGCAAACTAATACTGCCAATGCAAAATTAATTTTAAAATAGAAATGACCATTGTTTTGGTCCATAAACTGTGCTTTTAAATATGCAAATTAGGTATGCAAATGTGTATACTATACCAGACATCGCTTGCAGTCTTTCTAATGGGATTAAAACTTGACTTCACGTGATTTACATTATAATTGATATTTAATTTGCCTTTGCTGATATGTGACATTCATATTTTCATAACTGTAACAAATAAAACTTTTAAATATTACTTTTGTGACGTGCAGTCTTATAACACTGAAGTAATATGATCATCAGTGATCATTACTTGATCATCCAGAGATTATCAACAATCATCATGCTGATTTAAGGTAACGCAAATAATCAATAATCATCAAATGGTGATTTGAATGTTCATGTTTGATGATTAAATCATAATCTAGATAATGATCTTAGATCATGCTCTACTTTGATGATCTTAACATTTGATGATTAACAATGATCAGTCATGACTGACCTTCAAAAAACATGACTGATGATTTACTGATTCACCTGGAATGAGCTACATAGTCAAATGTTAACCAGGTCACTAAAGATAGCAGCTTGCACATGACCCTTATCCATCCCCTTCAGGATGGAATCAGTGACACATGGAAGGGAGGAGACTGGGAGCAGGCTTTGCAGAAGCCAGACTGAGAGGGGGAGAGAGAGGAGAGAGAGTTAAGAAAGATGGAAAGAGCTGACCCAGTGATGTGGAGGGTTGAGGCACTAGATGCCACACCTCCCGCCACACAGGGAACCCGGGTTCAAGGAGTAGTCCAGGCCAATGGGGGTCATTCAGGGGGACAGGATCGAGCATCCAGTGATGGTTCTCTTCTCCCAGGGAGGAAGGGAGCATATGCCATGCCACTCAGGTACCGCCAGCATGTGTGGCATGGTGGAAAGACAGCAGCTATGACTCAGAGGGGATAGCCAGCAGTAGGCATGTAGTACATGTGCACCTCCATGCACAGATATGACTTTGTCCTTGCAAGCCACCTGGTCAGTGGAAAAGAAAATGAGAAAATGTTGCCAGAGTATGATGCTTGGTCCATTTCCCAGCCCACTCTGTCACCCAGGATGGCCTCATTTGGATGAGATATCGGGGGGATGGCCCTCCCTATTTTGCCCCCACCATGAGGGGTAATTCATGGGGTATTGTGAGGTAGGTCCTGGGGGAGGCATGTTCTGGTTGGGGATGGGATGAAGATGAGCAGGGCCAGCCCTAAGGGAAAAAAGCTGTATGAAAAAAAGCCACTGAAAAAATGGGAGAAAATCACCTTTTCCTGCTGTTTCGCCAGAGAGGGAAGGAGAGAAATATGGTGATAGTTCCCAGGGGTACAGGTTTCACTCCCTTTGTGGAGTGGGAGAACACTAGACAGTTTCCAGAAAACAGGAACAGAACAAAGTTAAATGAAGAAAATCAGAAGTGGGGGGGCAGCGATGTGGGGGCAGATAGGTGCAGGACTTTACGGTCAAGACCATCAAGACGATAGCCTTTGGAGGAACTGAGGGATAGAAGGGCAGACAAAAAAAATAAGAGATGATGACTGTGAGAAATTAAATATAGATGAGGGGGATAGACAAGTAGCAGAAAAAGAGAAAGTAGAGTTTTGAGGAGTAGAAATGGCACAGATGTTAAAGTATGCATTAAAAGCAGCAGCTCAGTAGGCTCAGAAATCACCACAGGGGGTTACTGAGCTTGAGAGTAGGTCTGGATACATGGGAGAGGGATTCAAGATGAAGTGGATAACTTATCAGAACTTATTTGGGAATGAACATTTTTCTGAATGTTCGAGGCAATGTAACTGGGTTTTTTCCCCACAAAGTGAAGTTGTGCTGGTATTCCATAATAATTGCTACCTCAACCAGTCATCATGGAACCTTGAGGATTTGTGGAGGGCCAGGCTGAGTCACAAGGCCCGAGGAGGGAGGAAGTTTGGAACTGAACAAAAGTACGTAGGTGGACACGTAATGTAATCCTCCTTGGTGGGGCATGCTTGTGCCAGGCAGATGTGAAATTAGAAGTAAAAAGGGTAAGGGTAGTATTGGTATCAGAACAGTGGACAAGAGGAGCTCAAATAGAGGAAAGTAGGTCATCCAGGAGATTGTCCATGTTGAATGAGCTCAACTACCAGGTCCAAATGTACTATTCGGGAGAGATTTAGGACAATGGATTTTCAAGACAAACAAGAACATGCAGTGGTCACTGATGTAGTCTGGAAGGGTACCAGCAGCACAAATTATGTATGGGTGAGGGACCAGGATCCAGGCAAGAAGTTAGCAATTTTAGAGTGGGGGTTGTGCTAGGGTGGTCAGAAATAAGTTGGGAAAGATCCAGAGACAACATTTTTTGGAATCAAGGATTTGAGAGCAGGAGATGACCAGTTAATACTGAAGTTCCCAAAAACAATTTGTTTCACAGGGCAGGTGAGAAAAAGTAGGGAGGAGAAAAGAGGAATGACAGAATCAGATTTAATTTTGGGGTAAAAATAAACCCCACAAATGAAGATGGAAAGACCGAGTGAAAGAAACCTCACACAGGATAAGCGAATGGGAGGATGTGATAGCTAGGGGTGGACCAATATTTTATTTCCAATATTTGGTCAAATATTCATATTTGGGGCCCCAAATAGTTAGAAATCAGTATTCGTATTCATATTTCCTGTATCTGTGGGAGGGCAGTAAAAAAACAGCCCCAACCCTCCTCCCCAGCCTATCATGTTAAAAACAACCCCCTGTCCCCCCACCTTCCTGCAAGCAACCACTCCCACACCCACCCCAGCACCCACAACTGAAGCTTTCATTAAAGATTAACAAAAACTCCTGACAGACAGCAGCACAACCTGTCTGCCTCCATGGCAGAAGATTGCCTCCTCTTGCCATTTTTGTAATAAATAATCCCCCATCCCCTAGCTCAGCACTAGCACCTGGTCCCACCTCCCTCCCCAGCACCCAAATTTCATAAAATTAATTAAGTCTCCCCTCCCCCGGTGCAGGAAGGTGACCCGATAAAACCTGCCGGCATCCATGGCAGACTGCCTTCTTGTGAATGTCACTCCTATGCTTGCTTGCATACTAAAACAGCTGCTCACATGATCAGCTGTTTCATTATGTGAGCAAATGGAGTAGCATTCATAAGAAGGTGCTGGCTTTGGAGGAGGGCGAATTTTGTTGGTTGCCTTCCCACATCAGGGAGAGGAGTAAATTTTGTGAAATGATGATGAGGGGAGAGAAGTGGGTAGGACTTCAATGTTGCAGCTGCAGTGGAGGAATAGGAGGATGATTTATCACATTAAACAAATGGCAAGAGGAGGCAGCAGTTGTGGAGGTGAGTGGGTTCTGCTGGTCATCCATCATGGGAGTTTTTTGTGAATCTTTAATAAAAGCTTCAATTGTGGGTGTTGGGGGGTGGGAGTATTTTTTTTTGCAGCGGGTTGGGGGAGTGGGGTTGTTTTTTATATGATTAGGCTGGGGAGGAGGCCGGGAGGCTGTTTCTTTTTCTTTTTTTTTCCCTTAGTATTCCCCAAATATGGATAAGTACAGAGTGCCACTATTCATTATTTGTATCTGAATAATGAATAGTGCATTATTTATGGTATTTTGGAAATGCTATTCATTAGTTGCACACCTCTACTGATAACATCATGGGAAACAACATCACAGGAGAGACTAGAAAGTACACAAATAAGTACACCACCTCCTCCTCCTACTGTGATCCTTCCTGATAGGTACATACAGCAGCCAAGAATGGAGATGCCACTATCACTGATCCTGGCAGAAAGACAGGATTCTGTGATGACCAGGATATCACTAAGTTTGCTGCACCCAGAGCCAAAGCTGGAGGATCTTAGGAAGTAAACTCACATTAAGGTAGAAATTGCTATGTCCCTTTGACAGATAGTGGCAGTCGAGGCAGAGGCAGGTCCAGAATTGAGGTCAACATTATCTGAAAGGAGAAGCGAAAGGACAATAATAACCTTACATGAGAAGCTAGAGTGGTGGTGATGGTGTGGGGGGAGGAACACAGAGACATGGAACAGAGGGAGAAGAAGCGAGGGAGCAACAAAAAGCTTCAAAGTGTAAATAGGGGAGGAGAGATTCTAAGAATGGATTGGAAAGGGAGAGACGGATGGGTGAGGTAAGAGAAGCAGTAGGGTAGTAGCTGAGGCACCTGTTGTGGAGCGGATAAAGAGAAAAAGCATAGATAAGAGGATGAGGAGGGGGAGCAAGGGAAGGGGAAGATAAAGAACATAGAACAGAGCCATTAGAAGGTTTATGGAACAGAGAGAATCTAGCTAGGAAAGAACAGTCAGCTGAGAGCAGCAGGATATAAACACAAATGTGCAGTGGTAGGTACAGTGAGTGCAATAATCAATATAAGAAGGCAATAGCAGAGGGTACCAGACTATGTTGTGGACAGACAGAAACATAGAAACATAGAATTTGATGGCAGATATGGACTGCAAGGCCCATCCAGTCTGCCCATTTCTTTTTCTGCTTTATGAATGTGCCATAGGCCTTTGCTCTGTCAATGGCTTATCTATTCATACTCATCTGTATTGCTCCCTTATGCCTATCCCATGCCTGTTTGAAGCCCTGCACTGTATTCATATCCACCACTTCCTGAGGTAGGCTGTTTCAGGCATCCACCACCCTTTCTGTGAAAAATAACTTCCTCACATTACCCCTTAATCGGCCTCCCTCTAATCTCATGCTGTGTCCTCTTGTCCTGCTATTTTTCTTATATTGAAACATGTTAAACTCTTTCACCTTGTTAATGCCCTTAAGGTGTTTGAATATTTCAATCATATCACCTCTCTCCCTCCTTTGCCCTAGGGTATACATATTGAGCTCAGTTACTCTGTCCTCATATGTTTTCTGATGCAGTCCCTGCACCATTTTGGTTGCCCTTCTCTGGACTGCCTCAATTTGGTTAATATCTTTGTGAAGCTGTGGCTTCCAGTACTGCACACAATACTCCAGATGGGGCCTAACCCGTGTCTTGTAAAGAGGGATTATTATTTCCCTCTTTTGACTTGTGATACCCCTACTAATATACCCCAACATCCCTCTAGCCTTACCTACTGCTTTAGAGGTCTGCTTGGATGATTTCAGGTCATAGGTGATGATGACGCCCAAGTCCCTTTCTTCCCTTGTGACTGCCAGCAACTCTTCTCCCAGCCTATAGGTGGCTTCAGGGTTTCTCTTCTCTATGTGCATGATCTGGCACTTCTTTGCATTAAACCCCCATTGCCACACTTCCGACCATTTTGCTAGTTTATCCAGATCTCTTCTCATTCTGCCCACCTCAACATGATCATCTACTCTGTTGCAGATCTTAGTGTAATCTGCAAACAGACAAACGTTACCCTCCAGTCCATCTGCAATGTCACTGTTGAAAATATTGAAGAGGACTGGCCCAAGGATTGATCCCTGAGATACCCCACTTGTGACTTGCATATCTTCTGACTGTATACCATTTACCATCACTCTCTGTTTTTCTGCCCATCAACCAGTTTGCCACCCAGTTGACCAACGTCTGACCCACCCCGAGCCTACCCAGCTTATTAATCAATCTTCTATGTGGAACAGTATCGAAAGCTTTGCTGAAAGTCAAGGTAGGCAACATCAACTTCTCCCCCTTGGTCCACCACTCTGGTTATCCAGTCAAAGAAATCTATGAGATTAGTTTGACATGACCTTTCTTTTGTAAACCCATGTTGTCTTGGACTCTGTGCTCCTATGGATTCCAGGTGTTGCACTATCCTTTCCTTAAGTAGTGTCTCCATCATCTTGCCCACTACTGAGGTAAGACTGACTGATCTGTAGTTCCCTGCCTCCTCTCTACTACCACTCTTGTGGAGCGGGATCACATGAGCCCTTCTCCAGTCTTCTGGGACCTCTCCTGTGCTCAGAGACTCACTAAACAGTTCTGATAATGGCTCTGCTAGTTCCACCCTTAGCTCCTTTAGTACACTGGGATGTATGCCATCAGGTCCCATTGCCTTGTCCACCCTGAGCTTATCGAGCTCTTGTAGGACCCTTTCTTTTGTGAAGGGTGTAGTGCTCACCTCCCTCCCCCCTATGTCCATGGTGCAGAGCTGTGGGCCCTGCCCTATTTTCTCTTCAGTAAATACTGAGCAGAAGTATCTATTTAGGATAGATGCTTTTACATGGTCCTCCTCCTCGCATGCCCTTTATCCTCTTTGATCTTAGCAATACCCCCTCTGGACTTTCTCCTTTCACTAATGTGTCTATAGAAAGTCTTGTCACCTTCTTTTACTGTTTGAGCTAGTGTTTCCTCAGTTTGGGCCTTTGCCTGCCTTACTACCTTCCCTGCTTCCCTTAGGGAAGTTTGGCATGCTGCCCTATCTTCATCCTGCTGTGTTCCCTTATATTTCCTGAAGGCCAGCCTTTTGGCTCTGACCTTTTCTACTACCGTGTTTGAGAACCAAAGTGGTTTCCTTCTTCTTTTGCACTTCCTTTTCTCACTAACACAATGGGATATTGCTTCAAGTATTGCATCCTTAATGTTTGCCCACTTTGCCTGTATCCCCTCAACTGTATTTCTTTTTGTGAGGGCTAGCTTAACTCTGATGGCCATCTTATCAAAGTCAGCTCCTCTGATGTCCCATATTTTTGCCTTGGAATGGGATGGGATGATTTTGTTCTAGTGGCGAAATTGAATCATACCATGTGATGGTCACTGGAACCCAGGTGACCTTCTACCTGGAGATCTGTGATCCTTTCCCTGTTAGTCAGTACTAGATCTAGGATAGCCCCTGTCTCTTGTGGGTTGTTGTACCAGTTTTTTGAGGCCCTCCCCTGCAGGGAATCCAACATGTGTCTAGTTCTGACAGATGTCCCTGCTGGCATTGACCAATCTGTATCTGGCATGTTGAAGTCTCCCATCAGAACCTCCCCTTTAGCTGTCATGTTTTGTATATCTTCTAACAGTAACATGTCTATATCCTCCCCCTGGTCTGGAGGCCTGTACACAACCCCAGTTTGTATGGCTGTCCCATTTCCTGTTTCCAGGGTGACCCACAGTTCTTCTGACTCCTTATGTGTATTCTGAATTTCTGTAGCTTTAATATTTTCATTGACATAAAGGGCCACTCCACCTCCCCTTTTTGCACCTCGGTCTCTTCTAAACAGCACATAGCCAGGTACTGAAGTCTCCCAAGTGTGGTTGCTGGTAAACCATGTCTCACTAATGGCTACTATGTCCAGTTTACCCTCTGTCATTGTTGCCTGCAGGTCTGGGATCTTATTTCCCAGACTGTGAGCGTTTGTGTACGTGATTTTCCAATGGTCAGATTTGGGTATGTTAGTTGTTGGGCACGGTCTGGCATTTCCCCTGTGCATCATATGGAGAGCCAGACCATTTTCTTTACCTGTTGATGCAAATGAACTACAAATATGCTGAACTCCTGTTTGACCACTAGCTGGGGGGGAAGGGGTGTTCTTCCCATTCGACGTATCGGGTGCTGAACCCCTCTCCCCATTTGCTAGTTTAAATATTCTGAAAAGACATCAAATTGCTGCCCCAATGCACTGACTCCCTCCTTAGTCAGATGCAGTCCATCAAATTTAAACAACTTTCGCTCCAAAAACTGTTGCCAGTTCCCTACAAATTTGTGTCCTTTTTCCTGGCACCAGCCCTTGAGCCACATGTTTAGCTCACCTATCTCCCCTTCTCTGACCTTCCGTCCATCTGTCCCCCTTTCCCAGACTGGCAGGATCTCAGAGAAGGAGATGCCAGATGAAATGGATGATAGTTTGTCACCCAGCCTGGTCAGGTGTTCCTTGGTCTCCACGACTGACCAGCTGGCGAGATCGTTAGTCCCTATGTGTACCAGGACATCAATGTTTTCTTCTGCTTTCTGATCAATTTTAGCAATGCAGTCAGTATCTCTCCACGCTGATGTACCTGGGAGACATCTGACCATTACCCCTGGCTGGAGATATGTATCAACTCTCCAAATCATGGAATCTCCTACAGTATGATCAGAAGTTTTTTGGATTTCCTTTTTTTGTTTTGGTTCCTGTTTAGGGCGAGTTTTGTTGTGCTAGCTCCTGTGCTGCAGTGTCCTGCTCTGCGCTGTCCTCTGCCCCTTTGTTTGATTTCGGAGACAGAGGCAGATACCTGTTTGTAGTTTTTATATGGTTTGTGGAGGTGAGATGTTGGAGAGCACTGAGTGATGGGGCACCCGATTTGCCCCACCTAACCACCTGCCAACCTCCTGGACCAACTACCAACTGTGGCTGAGGTGCTTCTGTTGAATGCTGGAGAAGTGGTAGGCAGTTTTTCTAATATATTTCCTCTTGAATATGCAATTTGAGGCATGCAGTCTCTGCCCATGCTGCCTGGAACTGAGCTCTTTTGATCTCCAATGGCCCAGCATGTAGGACAGTGTCCTAAATCCTGTAAAACTGCTCTTCTGAAAAGTGTTCCACAGTACCTGCAGTTAATGATATCCATTCTAGGTAAGTTGCTGGGTTTATAACCTGGTCAGAGTAATTAGAAGGAAGAAAATGAAAGCAAAAGTTTGATTTTGTGTTTTGTCTGTTTTTGTATAACTTGTTATAACAAGTTAAATTACTAGTGCCCCTGTAACTGAGGTCACTGTGTGAATACCCCTCTGATCTGCCCCTTCCTGCTTTGCTACAGAAAATGTCACAACTGTGCTACCCTATAAAGAGTGTAGTGTGGGGTGGTTGGGGATGGGGGTGGGTGGCTCATCCCTTCCCCTGCCGAAAAAGAACCACAGATGGAAATAACAAGGAGGTAAGAGCAGAAACAATCAGCCAGCAACAAATGCAGTAGCCCTGAAAGCTTATCCTAATGACAGATAAAACTGTGAAATCTGTAAAGCACCACCTGTAATAATTTCACAGACGATATACCCTGTAAGAAACACTTTGCTACAGAGAAACATAAAGCAGTAACAGAACTTATACCTTGCAAAAGACAATTTGAATCAGAAGATTACAGCAGTAATCTGTAGGCACACACACTGCAATAATGCAGCAGAAGGTATACCCAGCAACAACAATTTGAATCAAAGAAAAATAAAGCAATAAAATGTTAGCAAGAAACAGTAACAATCCCTGTGAGTACAAAATAAAAATAACAACACACAGTAAACCTGCCTAGCCAAAAAGAAGCCTTAATCCTTATTGTTACTCTTGTAAGGTTTTTTGCTTTGTCCTTTCAAGCAACCTAGAAGAAAAGAGCTCAGGTGAAGCTAGGTGCCTTGGCCAGCAAAGCTAGTCTTCCACCTGCTGAACTGTAGCCACAGTAACTATGTACTGCAAATATCCTCTGTACCAAAAAAAATGGCAGGAGGGAATAAATGCTTAAAATTAATAAAATGCAAACTGTATCAATATTAAAGTATTTGAAGAGCTTCTTTGATGGTGTTTCCATAGAACCATAATACAGTAGACTACAAGTCATCGGTATCCAGTGATATGGGTGAGTCAAATTGAGTGACACAGTATGAGCGACTCAGTTTGACCACCTGAAATAAGAGCTAATAGGAAAGGATAGTGAGGAGGGGAACAGTGACCCTCATGCACAAGAATCATGAAAGGGAGATACGGTGACTGTGGGAGGGAGGTATAGGGGAACAGCATATGGGAGGAAGTTTGGACAAGCAATTTCTAGCTAGCTGTTTGGTGTAGTGGTAGGGGTGTGTGCCTGTGGTGTGAGAGGCTGCAGGTTAGGAGCTAGCTATGTGCACTAAATATTTTTATGCTGCTGGTTGGGACTTAGAATTTTTGTCCCTGTGTGCCCCGTTGATCTGGATTGCCCCCTCCCAAAGATTCCCCTGTACTCCAGTATCAGGCCCTATCTCAGAGTTGATAATCATAATAATGGGGGGTGTTGGGGTTATTGTCCCCCACATAATAAAAGGTAACTGTCACTCGTTGCGAGTATGGTGCTAATGTTTTTGTTCTTGGTGTAGTGCACGTCACCGTTTGTGTTTTCGGTGTTGAGCACTCACTGATATGGCAATTGCGATTTTGCTTTCACTCATATCACATGGAACCCAAGTCATCAGCATCAGGACCTAGAGAGGAACCTATACAATGACAGGCTGCCAATGTTGGTATACCTACACACACGTCAGCAGTGCACAGTATCACCTAAATAACATGGCAGACCCCATCCACTTCAGCTCTGTTTCTCCTGCAATCAAGTGTGTGAATTTCAAGCCAGTGGAAGCTGTTTCTGTTACCATTTTACACTGAGAAAATTAATTTCTGTCTGGGAGCTACTCATTTGGGATTGGTGATTGTCAGTGTATGTCATCACTGAATAAGGCACTTTTTATGTTTGTTTGCATGAATGTGCAAGAAACATCTTGTGATAGTAGCAGGTTTCAGAGGCGTGTCAGTGTTGTGGTGAATGCCGGCAGTGGTTTTTTGGGTTTGTCTATTTGGCACCAATTAGTAAGCACACTGTCTGTGACAGCAGCTTGAAAATGTGCCACCAATTTGAAACAAATTTGCCACTGCAATCAAGGAGCACCCCAACATTGCAGTGCCAGCTCCTCCTTCACCCGTTAACAGTCTGCATGCAGGCACATCAAAGAGACCAAGAACTGAGTGACTAGCAGTGAAGGAGCCGCAGCGGGGGCCAGCCCAGAGAAAGAGCCAGTGAGGGTAGCGCACCAAGTCCCAACTGACTGAGGGCAGAGTGAGTAAGTGAGTGACAGTGGCAGAAACTTTCGCAGCTAGTGGCAGATTGGTGGCAGGCGGCATTGGCAAAAGGAATCCTCAGTCCTTTTACTGCTTGCTGCCAAGTTTGTCCCCTACTGTCTTTTCTGTGACTCAGGCTGTTGAGTTCTGGACGAGACAGAGCAGAGAAACAGCTGCAGAGCGAGAGCATGACCCAGTCAAGAGGGATAGCTGTCTGAAGTTATGAGAAGACCAGACCAGACTACACTTTGAGAAAGTTCTGAGTGACAGAGTGAACCCACACTGTCCGACAAGCCCTGAGCTGAGCTGAGCATACGTGAGACCGAGAGACGAGGAGGGCAGAAGAAGGCTGCAGTTTGTCTGGGTCTCTCACTCTGACTCTCCGTCCAGTCCAATTCACTGATCCAGTCAGCGCATCTGACTAATTCCACTGTCTCTCCAGTTCCTGAAGCTCCCCCCCCTCAGATTGTGTGGCACACTGGGAGCCCACCCTAGTGTGCCTCTGTTTAATGGAAAGCCAACTGCATTGGCATGTTCCTGCCCCTGACCCACCCCCATTGTGTGGCACACTGGGACTTTTCAGAGCCCATCCCAGTCTGGCCAATGTCACTCCTGCAAAAAGTCATGGGGCACACCGGGAGCCTACCCCAGTGTGCCCAACATTTGTTTTCTTTCACCTGTAAAGAAAGAAAACCGTCCACAGTGTTCTTTTTTTTTTTCTATGCCTGAAACAAAGAAAATGGTCCCTCGCTGTTGGTGGCATCCGCTTCACCAACCTGCACCCACCCTCTGCACATCCCACCTCCCCACACCCCACCTCACCCCATACTTACCTCCGGAGGTCT
Organism: Neoceratodus forsteri; assembly: GCA_016271365.2. Taxonomy (NCBI): domain Eukaryota; kingdom Metazoa; phylum Chordata; order Ceratodontiformes; family Ceratodontidae; genus Neoceratodus; species Neoceratodus forsteri. The sequence goes on along the minus strand of CM057456.1, from coordinate 1,776,489,873 downwards.
GGCGCTGCGATCTTCGGTGGAGCAGGAACACATCTGCAGTCTTCAAAGCTGACTGTGAACGGAAGAAATGCCTGTAAGCCATATAATGGCATACATGGGGGGGGGGGATTCAACTTAGGTGGATATCTCAGCCATTTTTCTTGAATTTTGCCTCCAAATTTTCAACATGGGGTTCTTGGGACCTCACCTCATGAACATATGCACTGTCATCTTGTTATTCGGTCCCAAAAGGTAATTTCATGGTCACTGCGCAGAATCACCTTTTGAGACCTATTAACAAAATGACAGTGCCACTGTTCATGAGATGGGGTCCCACAAAAAGCCTATCTTGCAAATTTGGTGGAAAAATTCCAAAAAATTACTGTGTTATGAGCGTGTGTTGCGCAGTTTCCACACACGCTCGTAACTTCAACAATTTTTAATATTTTCACTCCAAATTTTCAACATTTAAATTTTTTCACACCTCCTTATGAATGGTATAGCTTTCATTTTTCACATCCTGACCAAAATTTGTTTTCACGCATGTGGCGCACAATGGTGCGGTCACTGTGCGAAATCAATGTTCAGGACACATTAACAAAATCACAGTGACACTATTCATGAGTGGAGGTCCCAAAATGCCTATGTTGAAAATTTGGTTAAAAAAAAAAGTCCCAAAATAATTGCGTTACGGGTGTGAGTTGTGCAGTTTCTATGCAAGCTCGTGACTTCACCAATTTTTCATATTTTCACTCCAGATTTTCAGCATTGCCATTTTTTTACACCTACTCATGAACAGTACAGCTGTCATTTTTCACATCCTGCCCAAAATGTGTTCTCACATCTGTGTCTCTGAATGGCACACTCGCTGTACGAAATCACCTTTTGGCATTGAGTAATGAAATGATACTACCACTGTTCATGAGGTGGGCTCCTAAAAAGCCCATGTTGAAAATTTCGAGCAAAAATGGCAACAAACGCCCAGTGTGTAAGGGGTTCCAACTGTAACACCCACTCTGTACAAACTGACAGGCATCAGGGGTGTGACTTGGGGTCGTTGGCCGTAATGCTCAACCCATTCCACCCCCACCCCTACCCTGCAGCCACTGACAGGCATCAAGATGTATCTTGGGGTCTACGGCCCTAACATTCACCCCATTCTCTTATACTGCACTCATCTCGGCTTATTTCCTTTTGAAATGGGGTGAGCATAAGGGCCGAAGACCTCAAGGCGCACTGCGACACCTGTCAGTGTCTGCAGGGTGGGGTGAGGTGGAATGGCATGAGTGTTATGGCCGATGACCCAGAGGCACACCCCCAGCACCTTTCAGTCTCTGTAGGGTGGGGGTGAGGGTTGATGTTACTTCAATACTTCACTGCCATTCCTATTATGCATCTCTCTAACTCCTGCACTACCAATGCCAATACCAGCAAGCACACATTTGGCATTTACGAATGCTTGTTCACTACTGTCATTGCAAGAAACCAATATATAGGGAAGATGACCATCAGATGTGTATTTACTGCCTAGGCCTATCCCACAATGTGCAAACTGCACAGTTAATTAGGGGTTTAACCAAGCCACCTGGGGATGCAGTAGTAAGGCTTCGGAATATTTTCTGAAAAATGGACAAGGATACTACAGTAAAAAAAAATAGAAGGTCCATCACATCCTACTTTCCAAATATTATAAAGAGAATAATACATAGGTGACTGTGTGTGATGACTTTTATTTTTCATATCCGCTGTGTGTGATGTCGCATAAACCTCAAGAGAAAAACTTGAGAGGTTTAAGTAGACATCACATAGTGAGGGTGTGTAAAAAAAGAATTATTGGCACATAGTCACTTATGTTTTATATTTTTTATTGATTTTTTTGAATAAGAACTAGTGCACGGACATAGGCACTAAAAAAACAAAAAGACAGCTGGCCCAGTGGCGGGGAGAGCTGAGGTGCTATGTGCCATTCCTCTAGCCACAATGATGACCTGTGTTCGGGAACTACAAGCATGGGTTGCTGGGAGTCAGTGGAGTGGGAGAGGATCAAGCATCCCAGGGACTGCTCTCTTTTCCTGGGAAGGGGTGGCCAGTAATCTTGGCCTCTGACTACCACCAGGTTGAGGCCCAGCGGTAGTGTAGATCAGTAAATATCTTAAAGGGAGGCACCACAGTTCTACAGAGTGTGTGCGCCTCCACCTGCATGTTCTGACATGTTGCCTCAGCAGGGGAATGAGGACCAGGACAAGAAAAATGAGGTCAGGTGGTCTTCATGAAGCCCTGTGTGCCCTCTCTCAACCTACATCTCCACATAGCCGCCTAGGGCATCTGGCCATGTGCACCAGGGGGATTACCTCCCCCCTCTCTACACCAGTAGAGGCAATCCATGAGGGACTTACCCCTTGGATCAGGGAAGGTGAACAGTGGTCAGGAGGGGTAGGGATATGGCTGTGAGCCTTCCCACCTGCATAAGCCTGTTAAAAAGCATTATGGAAAAAAACAAAAAAAAACAAAAAGGCAATCAGGAAGATCAATAAACAGAGCAGTGAGAAAAGTGTGGCACTCAGCTTCAGAGGTTAGCATGACAGTGATTGTGTGTACTGTGGTACGCGAGTGAAGTTTCCCTTAACTGTCAAAAGGAAAAGTGGTGCATGAGTGCTTCAAACACTGTAAAAACTGTGTACGACATCATGTCCCATAATTATTGATAGTCAGTGTGATAGAGGGGGTCATCGGTTATTATTAAAGCTTTACTGATACATATCCAGTGAATTAAAATACATACCATAGGTGCAAAAACTGCTTACAGCCAATTTCAATCCCAACAAATTACTATGCATAGGACTCCTCACTTCTGAACTCCCACACATTTTGAGGCACACTGCCTCTTCCCAAGGATATGTGTGCACTAATGCTTTAATAATACTTGGAAGGTTGGATGTGCTTTTGGACATGAAATTTGTAGTACTCATATACACCAGTGTAGCCTGCTCTGTTTTCATTTAAGGAAAGCAGTGTTGCTGAAAACTGTTGCCGATGCTGCCCTGTTGATGAATCTGGGTGTTCCTCTTCCACCACCACAGGCTCCAGCAACATGGCTTGTCATAACTCCTTAAGCTTCTTCTCACAAGTCTGTGACTCCTTAACCTCTTCCTCTCAAGGACAAGGAAGAGAAGGATGAGTATAACCCTAATCTCCTGGATGAGAAAGGAGAACCCTCAGCTCTTCTACTCCTTGGGGCAAGGAGACTCAACAGGTTCTACGGTATCCTCTGGTAGTGAGCACACTGTTCTGTAGAGGTGCTGTTCTCTCCACTGTGATTTATATTGTGTAGGTTTCAATGAGGCCAACATAGGAGATTCCAAACTCCTTTCTAAAGGAAGAGGATTTATAAATAGAAACCTCAGTGACATTTTGAAGGTTGAAGGAAACTGCTGTTATACAAAATGTATGTTTAGCCTGTACTATTTGTATGCATTTGTATATATCAAGCACTTTAGATGTAGAAAGCACTTTTTTGCCAAAAGCATTTATATGTAACCTTGTGAATATTTATGAACTAAAACAAGTTACAGTGCAATCAAATATCTTTTATGCATATATGAATTATTTGGACTACATACTAACCTACCCTTAATTTGCTCACCAAATTGTTCAGTTGTTTCTGTGAAGGAGCCTGCTCAATGGTTATTTCTCCCATTCATGCTGCCTTGGGGGACGTCACTCTAATGGCCTGGCACTGGCTCAGCATCCTGCCAGGTGTTCCTAGGAAGGCTGATAAACTATCTAGCACATGTAGACAAAAAGTATTCCTTCACTCAGCCCAACACTGACTCAATGGTCATCATGGCTGCCCATGACATGTATTGGGCCCTTCCAAGGATGAGCACCATACTCCCTAATAATAAGTCCAGAACACTGGGTATTATGAGCAAGCACACCCTAACCTTGACATCACTAAGTCTGTATATTGCCAACTGCCAGGCATAAGTGGCTAAATATCAGGCCTGCGACTGGAAGGATATGGACAGTATTGTCAGCAATTTACCAGACAGGCTCAATAAGGCAAAAGCCCTGAAATGTGTTTCCCAGGGCACTGAAATTGGTAGACATCTTTACTGGTCTTTGCACAATGCCTCAGATGCTTCCGTCAGAGCAGCAGTGACTGGCATTTGTCTGAGGCAGCATTCCTGGCTTCATGTTGTGGGATTTGCCCAGGACTGTATTAGTCAGTACTAAATGTGCCTTTCAAGGGCAGACATTGTTTGGCTCAGAGGTAGAAGCCACTCTCAATGAGCTGGAAATGTCAAAGAAATCTATATGGTCTATTCAGTCCCTAGCTCTGAATGACCTTCAAAGTGGCCGTGGCCGTGGCAGGGGCTGCTTACGGAGGGGCTCTCAGTCCTACCCTCCGTGTGGTCAGGGATAAGTCTATGTGCAACAGCAGCCCACAGACAGATGGGACCTGAAAATTATCAAGCAAGGATATACTCTGGAATTAGTGTCAGAACTTCCAGTGACTCCTCCCAGGCCCTGCCTCTATTCCTAGAGGTTATCCAGGCCAAGGTGAAGACTCTGCTGCACTAAAAACTATCCAGCCAGTGTGATGGCTGATATACAGTACATCAAGGGTTCTACTCCAGGTATGCCCTGGTGCCCAATAGAACAGTGTGCTTCTGCCCCCATTCTGGACCTAGTAGTAAAATGATTGTATACAGGAAAAGTACCACTAGGGGGTTACCCTATTTACAAGGCAATTCTGTGTACAGGCTAAAGCAAGTTACATGTGATTCAAATATTTTTTACAATTACATACAAAGTGCACTTTATAAAAAGGGTGACACAGTAAGACATATACATTTCATACTGTATAGTGCACTAACATCTAACAAATAATGCCTGTTGGATACTTGTTCCTGAAACACAAAAAAAATTAGATTACTCAGTGAGTATATGGCTTACTGAAAATTCTGCATGCTGTCCCTAGGGTCCCTCTGCCCTCTTTTGCTGTGGGGATTGGGGGCACTGGCTATATACACTGGATATGCAGGGTGCTTACATGCACATCAAAATCAGGCAGTGCCACAGGCAATACATCCCCTTTGCTTCTGTTTGGAATGACTCCACTGGCAGGTTCAATTTGGGTATTGTGTTTTCGATTGTATTCAGCACCACATGTTTTTATCAAACGCTGTGTCAACCATGATGCTGCAGTGGGAAAAGCTATATGTTTTTCTATTCTTGAACAACTGGCTCCTGAAGGAACCATTGGCAGCTCTGGTGGAGTACACCTTTCACCACACTGTACAACTGTTTAACAGTTTAGCGATACTGTGGATGTGTCCTGGTCCTTTGCAAAAGGATCCAGTACATAGGGGCAGTCCTGAATACGGTCCAGGCAAAATACTTTCTGTTTGAAGACATGGCCTCTGCCTTAATAGCTCAGGTAGCCTTGGTGAGTCACAGCAATGAGGTTTTAGCCCATGTTATGTTCTGTCTCTTGAGTCTCATGGTGGTCTTAATTTTCATGGTTCCTCTGTCTCACCCTCATGTGAGGATTCTTCATCTTTACCGCAGACTCAGTAGTCACAGGACTCTCAATGCCTGGATTCACTGATTTAGGTTTACCACACCACTATGGGATGCCCTGCTATGGTAGGAAGACAGGAACTGCTTGCTCAAAGGTGCTCCTTTCTTGCAGCCTTTGCCACTGGTGTTCTTCACCAAGAATGCATCCAATCTTGCATGGGGTTCTCATTTGGGCCCTCATCAGACCCAGGAATCTTTGTCTCTTTTCAACAAGGCCTTCACATAGGTTTGCTGGAAATGAGGGCAGTTCTATACAGTCTTCAGGCCCTGACCACTCAGGTGATTTCCCTGTTGGTCCAGTCAGACAATCAGGAAGTGGTTTACTACCTGAATAAAGAGGGTAGCATGCACGCCCATGCCTTGTGCTAAGAGAAAATTATGGTTTGTGACTGTGCCATGACCATGACATCTACCTCATAACAGTGCATGTAGCCATGTCTTAGCAGACAGTCTCTGTCAGGCTGAAGTCCAGCCTCACAAGTGAGAGCTGCAACAGGATATGGCTAACTGGCTGTTTGACATGTGTGTATTCATTCCTACACAGTGCAAAACTGCAGCTTTTTTGCTCACTTGCTCCAGAGTGTGTAGATTTTTGGCAAATATGTTGTCCCTCTGGCCGAAAAGGAGATTACTCTATGCCTTTCCTCCTCTCCCTCTAATTCAGAGGATCCTGACCAAGCTCAGTCAGAAACCAGTCAGTATGATAATGATTGCTCCACTGTGGCCTGGGCAGATCCTGATCACCTCTACTGTGGGAGTTGGTGGTTGATGATCCCCTTCTGATACCCCTGCTGCCGAACTTTGGTCCTAGAATTCCAACATCTTGCTGCACTTGAACCTTCCAAACCTGCAGTTCCATGCCTGGCTTCTGAGTACTTTTAGGACTCTCACGTTGAGATTTCATCCAATGCATTGGTTCTCCTCCTTACGGCAAGGAAACCTTCAACCAGGCACATCTATTCCCTGATGTGGAACCATATTAGTGTCATCTGTTGACCACTGAAGGTTCATATCAGTCTTTCATGCTCCTATCTGTGGCGAGACTGTAGCCCAACTGGATGAGGTCCACATGTTTCTGAGGAGGCTACTGCATGTACCTTCTCCAGTCTGAGAAGTGCTGCCAGTTTGGGACCTAAACTTAGTGCTCCATTCACTGACTCAAACTCACTTCGAACATTTGGTTTTCTGTGACTTGAAGTTCCTTGAAGTACTTGTCCTGACAGAACTTGTTTCTTGCTGCCATTATCTCAGTCAGGCGTGTCTCAGAATTGCAGGCCTTGTTTCTGGAATCACTGTTTCTGGTGTTCCACACGGATAGGGTGGCCTTGCAGTTTGCACTCTATATTCCAACTAAAAGTAGTGTCTCAGTTCACACTGAATCAGTATACTGATTTGCCTGTTTTCTTCCCTTCCCCTCAAAACACGGAGAAGGTGCTGTTACACTTGTTGGATGTCCATAGAATCCTTTGTTACTATTTGCACCGCACCAAGGATTGTCCTTAGTCCTCTTGAAAGTTTGTTTCCTTTGCCATTGTTACCATAGGTAAGCCTGTTTTCAAACAATGTCTTTCTAAATGGATCTCCTCCAGTAGCCTGTTCTGTTACAAGCAGGCTGGTGGATTTTCCTTAGCACTGTCACCATGCATGCTACAGGGGGAGGGGGCATGGCATTTTCTGTAGCCTGTTTTAGGGCTGTCTCAGTCTCAGATATTTTCAGGACTGCTACCTTGCCCAGGATTCATATTTTTACAATACTTTACAGTTTTGAGCTGAGCTTTCATAGGAAGGATGGGTTTGATCTTGCCATTTTGCAAGGCATGCATTCCTAAGTGGTGATCCTCTGCATTCGCCAGCCACTTGATTGGTTAGTCATCTAATATATTATTGACTCTATCAAGATACACTCAAAGAAGAAAGATTTGTTGCTTACCAATAACACTAGATCTGTAGATCTTTGAGGGGATCTCCATACAGCAATACCTTCTCCCTTTTATCAGCTCCCTGGTGTGGTGGATCTTGGTTTCTGCGAATTTAGGTACTATGCTATATACTGTATTCTGCATACTACAGTGGTTGAAAGAAATATGTTTCAAGAATGTTTAGCTCTATCTAGATAAATCACAGGAATTCCCATTGAAATGAATGGGACTATCCTGTAAAATCTCCAGATATACTGTGTTTAGATGTCTTGGGCCATATCTCTGGCTACCCTGTATTTACACCAGTGACTCCACTGCTTCTGTGGTGGGATGTGTTTGATGGCTTACTTGCTCACGCTGTCTCTCCGTACATGATTGTTGTGGGTGGCCCCAGTCCATCACTGATGAATGTCTTTAAAACTCTGTTAACTGACAGCAGGACACTGAAGTGGAAGGAGCCCACCCACATTAAATAGGTGATGCTGTGCATCACTGCTGTATCATGTAGGCATGTTGACATAGGCATCCCTGTCATTGCAAAAGCTTCTCATGAGGCACTGATGCCATTGGCTCGCAGCCTGAAGTACTGTCTATCAATGGAGCTCCTCTCAAAGATCTGCTGTTACTGATACAGTAAGTAACCTTTTTCCTCAATTCAGGAATAAAATAAATAAAAAATTCTTGATCCATGGCCTTTTAATAGGAGGCACTACCTGATGGATTTTGTAACAAGCAAAGAAAACTTACTTAACATCACTTGTATCCAAAAGGGACAAAAACTTGTTATATTTAATGGCCTTTTCTTGCTCTCATCCATTTTTGTACCCTCAGATTCTTATTGTTGACATATAAACCCTTTCATGTTGCGATGCAGAACTTCTATAAAATTCTTTTATTTTGTTTGGATAGGTGGTGGTTGTTGTCGAGTCATCTGGTGAAGGGTACGTTGCAATTGATGACATTCATATTTCAGAAGGATTGTGCGGAGGTGAGAAGCATACTATGGCTAATCTTCTCAAGCATTCAATGATTTTTAGAAAAATGTTACAACACATTGCAGAGTATTAAAAATGTATTTAACACATTGGAGCTTCTTTTCAGAATCTCAAGACCTGTAAACTGAAATAAAAACAGCAGTGCATATTTTAACTACATCTTTTAATTATAGTACAGATTGCTCCTTATGTCTTGTCTTGTAAGATACTATTTATTCCCCATTTGGAGTCTGGTTTAGCCCCTTTTTATACACTTAGAATAATAAAAGGAGAACTCTGTTTAATATGACTAGTGTACCCATGTTTTGTCATTATTCATAGCTGTTTTTAAGCACCCATTGTTTAACCTCACTTGTCTTGTGACTAAAATGAGCAAGTATGCAACAGACAGTACTCACTGCTCTAATGGGAGAATGGGTGTTCAGAAACATTAAAGATAATGATAAAAACATGAAGTTTGCCATATTAAAAGTAATGCACCTTTTTATTATTTAAAATGTAAATCTCTCTGGTGGCCTACTTAGATGACGACAAACTTCAGGATGGCAAGCATCATGGGTTTGTGTCAGGGAGGTTAGACCAACCTGATACTGTGTTTTGACTGGGTCATTAGGGTGGTTGATAAAGAGCAAGTGGTAGATTTGCACTGCTTTGCCTTCAGCAAAGTCTTTGATTCAGTGCCACATATGAGGCTGCTAAAAAATCAGGAGGATTTAGGAGTCAAGAAAGATTTCATCAGGTGGATGGGGAACTGACAGACAGGAGGCAACAGAGGATGGTAGTAAATGGAGCCAAATCTGGGGACAGGGAGGTTATGAACATGGCACTGCAGAAATCTGTCCTCTGACCTGTCCCATTCTGTATGTTCATGAGTGACGCAGTGGAGGTATCCATGGCATGATGCATCTCTTTACTAGTGACACAAAACTATGCAGAAGGGTAGACAGCAATGAAGGGGTAAAGGAGCTTCAGAAGGACCTAGAGAAGCTGAAAAGGGGGTCAAAGATCTGGCAGTTAAGGTTCAGTGCCAATGGAAGCAAAGTAATGCACTTAGGGAAAAGGAACCCACGCACAGAGAAGTGGATGGGGAGGGGCAAGCTGGCCACTACAACACAGGAGAGTGATCTGAATGTCATCACAAGTGATTCCCTCAAGCTGGTCAGCCAGTGCAATGAAACATACAGTGAGGCATTGAGGATGTTTTGGGCTGGGGGGAGGGGTGTATCGGGAGGTGTTTTGATGGCAAGAGAAACAAAGTGATACTGCCCATACAGACCTCTGGTGAGACCTCACCTGGAATACCATGTCCAGTTCTGGGGCTTTCACCTGAGAAAGGACATAGACAGACTGGAATCTTACAAAGGAGGGCCACTAAAATTATTTAGGGCCAACAAGGCAGATCCAGGCTGTGAAGGATGATAGCTACCTTGAACATGTATCTTTCAAATGAGAATGAGCACCAGGACCAGGGGCATTATTATTCCCCACTTTTCCCTGCCTGTATATTTTTCCTTTTTTTTTTCTTTCTTTATACAGGTCCCTCTGTATAAACCTGGCTTAACAAAATGTTTAAAGTGTTTTTTTTATTGTAATATACACTGGAATATTGTTTTACTTGTTTCCCCTGCATAATTTCCACAGGTGCCATGTGAAGATGACGTGGAATTGACCTATAATCTACTACAGTAGAAAACAGATCACCTTGTATAAATTTGGTTCTGTCATATTATTTGTTGCAATATTTTTGCACTTGGATTTCTACTGTTGTTTGCTGTTTGATGTGGCTTTATCTATCTTTTGGGCTCCCTGTGCTGATGCTTGTGCTGTATAGCAACTATTCATTTATTTATTGTTAATTTATGCTCTGGTCCGACCTCCCCCTCTCATCCACATCATCCAGCATCCCAAGGACTTAGCTCAACTTTCATTCTTCCCCCCATGGCTTCTCCCGGTGGCAGGGTTGGCATGTCCCCTCTTACCTGCCAGAGAATCGATCCAGTTTGCAGAGGGAAACAGGGGAGTCACCAGTGGGGGCCTGCAAGGGGTTGGACTTCTAAGTGTTGCTGTGTCCAGGATTTTCCCTGCTGGTTTTCTTCCCTGGGATGCTGGCTTTGGGTGGTACGCAAGCTCTCACGCAAGCATGGAGCATGTCACCACCAGTATCACCACTCAGTGAGTCTGCCCAAGCACACCGCCACCTGTGGTCACTCAGGTGGCAGTATTGTGCTGGAGCATGACTGCCCTACCTCCCCAGAGAAGTGACGCATCCTCTGGGATGCTCAACCCTCCTTCTCCTCCCAACTAGCCCCCAATGATCCAGGCTCCGGTTCGAACCCAGATCACCAGTGGAGTGGCAGGTGTGGCATCCAGTGCCACAAACCTCCTCACCACTGGGCTGGTAATAGCAACTATTTTAAAAAGATATTTAATGCCTTAGAATACAGAGAGGAGCAACCTGTGACAAAGCTATTGAAAAATGATGTTAGGTCAGTGAATTTCGACCGGTTAGGCATCTTGGGGCTGCTGACAACCTAGCACTTTTGTAACTTTTGTTTCTTTCAATAACTCACAAGTGAACTGCTATAAATTATTCTGCACTATTGGTGAGCACTTTTCAGTTTATGGAAGATTTAATTGCTGTCCTTGTTTTCAGTTGATGTATCAAACTGTATAAATGCTAGTTCTCATACTGCAAAGTATATGGATCCTACATCGTAGTTTCTTTAGTATCAGCCAGATATCTTACTTATTAAACAGCTTCTGAAATCACTGGGAGAGCATTAAAAAACATACTTTTTGCATTCAGTTCTGCTTATATTTCACATATTTTCTATTTTTCTTCTCTTCTGTCTTTATTACTAATGGAAGCTACTTGTATATAGGATCTCTGTCCCTCAGACTTCTTCAGCTCCTTCTACCAGTCTACACACAACATCATATTCCTCTTTTGATGAATCATGATTGGTTGCCACAGAAGTTATTATGATGTCAGAAGCAGATTATGATATCATGAATTGAGAAACATCAGGCGCAGAAAAAGTCCAGTGGGCAAGGAACCTGTTTCTGTACAAATGTCCTTAGTATAGTATTAGAGAATATGGGGAATATAAAAACAGGAACTATAGGAAATACAACTGGAAGTGTGTATATCTATAAGTTTCACAACGACTCTTTAATCCACTTTGTTTTGGATTCAGTTTTCTACCTTACATACAGGACATTGGTAAATTATCATGCCACAGCTCCATTAATAAACACAGGGCACTGCAAAATGCAGACTACCACCACCAGAATTGATGTGGAATAGCTATTCCATTTCCAGAATGCTGTTTTTAATTCCACAGAATTCTGAAAAGCATTTCTGCTTAAACTGTAATAATAGTCTGTGGAACACGTAAACCATGGAATATGATTTTGTGGATTGCAGAAAAAGAATCTGCAGTTCATATAAACTGCAGATTATTAATCCGCAAAAAACATATTGCTTGTGAAATGTCAGAATCCTGCTACCAAAAGAATTCTGTAAATTTTCCAAAATTCCATGGAATTCTACTGTATTTCATCAGAATGTCAACCTTCATTCACAGCCCTGATAAACACTGCTAAAACTGTTGTAGAATAAAAGAGTTTAAGAGTTTATTGTATTTTGCTATCCTGCTCAGATGCTGTTTTTCCGACAATCGAGGATTTTGCTGACTGTGATTTTGAGGTGGACACGTGTGAATGGGCAGACAATAGCAGAGGGCAATTTAAATGGCAGCGGTATCAAAATGGGACCCCCAGCTCAAATACAGGTCCCAGCACTGACCACACTACAGGCACTGAACTTGGTAGGTCTCTTCACAACTTTAAACTTCTAATCATGTGGTATAGTATGGGGTTTCTATGTTGCCTAGTCCTTTTATTCTCACTATGATTGCCATTCCATTATTCAGGAAAGTAACCAATAAAGCAACTGTATATATACTGTGCAATAGATTCAAATGAGGAAAACATAACGTGCCATTTTATAGAAGCTGACAGACTGCATACCTCTATGTATAGGTAAGTGCATACTTTGCAGGGGAGCTGGGGAAAACCTAGGGGCAGCTAGACCCACTAAAACAAAGCCATTTCAAACAGTTGGCATGCATTCATAGAAATATAGAATATGATGGCACAAAAGGACTGCTTGGCCCGCCTAGTCTGCCCGGACCTTTCATATTTATTCTGTCTCTGCAGACCCTGTCTGGTATCCATCAAAACTCCCACCTCCCTGCCTCTTATGTGCCTATCCTATGCATGCTTGAAGCCCCCCAGTGTGCTCACCTCCACCATTTCCTCTGACAGTCTATTCCAGGCATATACTATCCTTTCAGTGAAGAAATATTTCCTCACATCACTCTTGAATCCCCTCCTCTTCCAACTTCATTGCCTGCCCCTTGTCCTGGTGCTTGTTCTCTTTTTAAAGACTTCTCTCTGTCTTACTGTTTCCTACTTCAGGCAGTGCCCTTGCAGCTACCATCAAAGCAACAGTCCTTTACACCATAATTCCTGTTGAGATGTTCTCCCTCAAGGTACTGCCCCCTTCTATGGAGCCCAGCTCTGACTAGAAAATGGAGTACCTGTGAGTGAGGGAGGGAGCTGGGGTGCAGCTGAGCCTGGAAATAGTGTTCAGAGAGCCACTGCTATTAATGGCACCAGATGTTGCACAACCTATCAGGATGAAACACCCTGTGATAAAGGTGTCACTGTTTCCTGCATGACAAATTCATTGGTTCATAGGTTCATTGATTGTATGAGTTTGAGGGACAGGCCCATATTGAACTCGTCGACATTTAAACCTAACGACGGTAGATGAATTTTTTGTCTCCCTTGTGTTGATCTAGGTTTTTTTTAACTGTTCAAGGTTTCTACTGGTTACTACCTCTACTGACAGTGTGTTCCATAAATAAGGTACTCTCTGAGTTACAAAGTTTTTTCTGTGCTCAGGTTTACCAATTTTTTTTTGTTAAAAATTTTATTATTATTTCACACAGGACACACTAAGCAGAAGTATAATATTGAGAGGTTACATGCAACCATACCGCAACCTTAATACAAGCATCCGAGACACAACATGCAGGATACCAAGAAATGGAATAAAAGGCACTGTCATAGGTAATGATCCAAACCTACCTAGACCCTACCACCCAAAAGAGTGGAAGCCATGGGATATAAACTGAAGGGCCCAAAAACCAAAAAAAATAACAATAACATATAGGGACCAAGGCAGCGTATGGTAGACAGGGGTGCATCCTGGATCAGGCCTACTGCTAATTAGAACTATATACACCATAAACTGGAAAAACAAAAAGCCAAACTAATTCTGAGATAGAAGATAATACCTTAACAAGTATAAAAATACAATGGGAAAGCCTATAACTCAGACCAGACAGGGGTCCCTCGGGAGTTACTGACCACCTAGGGTTGGACATCGTGACAGTACTTGGACTGGAGATATGGTTACCACCATCTGTCAAATTGGACCAGTGAACCCCCACTACACTAGAGAGCCTGTCATACATAGCTCCTTGGGCTAATGCCTGAAGGAACTCTCGGAAGGATGGAACCTCTGGGGACCGCCACCTCCTTAAAATAAGCCGTTTGGCTATCGACCCCTCAACAGTAACCCACTGGGCCCCCGGACAGCACTTGGGTGTATGGGAACGGGCACAACCAAGAAGGAGAAGAGGGGAGTCCAGTACTACTTGAGGGAACAGAAAAGTACACATATCCTGGATTGTTGTCCAGAAATGCTGGAGATAGGGACACTCCCAGAGTATATGAAAAAGATGGGCACCTTGATTACCACATCTCCAGCAAGTGTCCTGCTGAAGGAGCCCCATCCTTTTGAGTTTAACCAGATCCCTGTACCACCTATGAAGGGTTTTGTTGTTTTGTTCATAATGAGATGGGTGCGCCCATCCCTACACATCATATGCAATCTCACCCAAGCATGGTCCCATTGGGGCTCAGAGATAGAAGAGTTAAAATCCTTTTCCCATTGGGCTTTAGCTAACAAAGTAGGGTTTTCAACGGCACCTCTAAGAGCCTTATAGATCTCACTGGTTCTGTTCCTGGGTTGACGTAACCAACCTGTAAGAGGATGGGATCCTGATTGCGACCCTCTATTTTGGGGATAATTAGGTAGATGGATGATGGCATCTCTAATCTGGAGATATCTTCAAAAATGAGAAGCCGGGAAATGGTATCTGGATTTTAACGCCTCAAAAGTATCCATTGAACTAGAATCTGGGAGCAATAAATCTTGAACTAAAAGGATGCCCTGTAACTCCCATGCTTTCCAACGGATCATACTACCACCCACTACCAAGGCGTGGTTGTTCCATAGAGGCAAAAACCTCCAGGGAGTCACATCCTGGCCTAGCAGAGTTAGAACTCTTTGCCAATATTGGATGGATAATAGAATGGGAGGGGGAAGATTTGAGGGAAGATTTTTTTTACTGTACAGCGCCACCGCAGGAGAGGGGACCTGTAGTAATGATGCCTCCAATGGGAGCCAGGTAGGCGAAGTAGGGCCAGTGTTAAAGAACCATAAAGTGGTCTGGGCCGAGATAAAGGCCATGTGGTACCCCTGAAACCAAGGACGGCCCCAACCGCCCCTGCTCCAGTGCTGACGGAGTTTAAGCTTATTAAACCATGGACGGGAGCCCTCCCACAGGAAATTACCAATAACTGCATCCAGTTTTTGAAACCATTTCGAAGGAATAGGTATTGGAAGATGGAACAACAGATACAATACCTTGGGGGCCACCATCATCTTGATGGAGTCTATTTTCCCAGCTAATGAGAGCCTTAAGGCTTTCCAACTGGCCGTGTCCTCCTTAATAGACTCTACCAGTGGAGAAAGGTTAGCTGTGAGCATTTTGGACAAGTTAGGGTGTAAGATGATACCCAGATACTTTATGCCATTGGGGGACCATTTGAGACCTGCGGCCGCAGCATCTATACCAGAAGGCATCGAATTGAGAGGGAGGACCTCTGTTTTGGAATGATTGATCCTAAGGCCTGACATTCCAGAAAATACATTCAGTATATGTAAAATAGATTGAATCACCTGTAGAGTGCATTCTGTAGTGACCAGCAGATCGTCAGCATACAAAAAGGTTTTAAAGGTGATGCCTCCCATCGTTATTCCAGGGATGGAGGGCGCTTCCCAAAGCGCGATGGCCAGGGTTCAATGGCTAGAATGAACAGAAGGGGGGAAAGAGGGCAACCTTGTCTTGTACCCTTCTGCAACTGGAAAAGTGCTGATAGATTACCATTAGTCAAAACCCTAGCCATTGGGGAGGTATATAATAGTTTGATCCAGGAGAGAAAATCGGGTCCCACCCCTATGGAAGAAAGGGTATGAAACAGATATGATCACTCTACTGAATCAAACACCTTCTCAAAGTCCACGGCTAGAGCTACAAGGTGTTTTTTTGACAGTTTGCATTATTGAAATGAGGGTTCTGTGATGATCAGACCCCAGACGCCCCTTAACAAAGCAAGCCTGGGAAGGGTGAACCAGCCCTGATACGAAAGGCTCAAGTCTACTGGCAAGAACCTTGGCCAGGATTTTGGCATCTGCGTTGATGAGGGAAATGGGACGATAACTACCCGGGGAAAGGGGTCCTTCCCCTTCTTAGGGAGTACAGTAATAGTGGCTTCCCTTAGGGACGGGGGTAAGGTTCCTGAGAGTAGGGAGTGCCTAAACATCTGGACTAAATACGGAGCAATGTTAACACCTTGGACCCTATAAAAATCTATGGGGAGTCCATCGGTCCCAGGGGCTTTATGAAGATTCATGGATTGGATAGGCCTATCCACTTCTTCCACAGTGATCGGGGCTTCCAGCGCTTTAACATCCGATGGAGAGAGCTTGGGGATGGGCAATGAATCCAGGAATTTTTGGATGGAGGGCAGGCTGGGGGGATAGGGGAAGCATATAACTGCCTATAAAACTGAGCCATAATGTCATTGACCCCAGCCGAGGAATAACACGGGGCCCCAGTATGACCCCTTAAAGCATGTATCCTTCTGGACATTTGCCGCTGTTTGAGGCAATATGCCAGGAGTTTACTAGCCTTTTCCTCACTCTCCCAGTAGGCATGACGAATCCGCCTAAGGTTCAGTTCAGCCTGGCGGGTGAGGTGAGCATTCAGGGAAATTCTGGTACTCGCCAGTTGTGCGAGTAAAGACTGAGGTGGAGGTTTATCGTGAAATGATTTATATTGAGCTTCCAGGAAATATAGTTGTTTTTCTAAAGCCCTCTGATCTGCCTCGCGGTGGCGTCTCCTGGCCGAAGTGAAGGCCATTATCTCACCCCTTATTGTAGCCTTGAAGGCTTCCCATAGGGTAATATCCAAGACCTCCCCATTATCATTGTTAGTCCAATACTTGGCAATTGCAGGCCCAGCCATTTCTGAAAGTCCCCGTCCTACAGGAGCAGGGGATCCAAATGCCAGGAGGGGGAAGAGGGGTGGTCCTGTCCCAGTTTAACCTGAATTCCCAGAGGGGCATGGTCTGAGACATAAATAGGATGTATGCAAGAGGTAGACACCTTGTCAAAAAGTCCAGTAGAAAGTAGCCACAAGTCGAGTCTACTGGATGAACCATGCATCTGCAAGAAGCATGTATAACCCCACTCACCCGAGATGTAAGGCTCTCCACGCATCCAGCAGACCATGTTCATCCATTAACCTCAGGAGGGCATTTTTGGCCTGCCTATGTGGTTCAAGGGCCTTATTGCTTCTATCCAGAGAGTGGTCAAGCACCAGGTTAAAGTCACCCCCCCAATAAAATTGGGACTTTGTGAATGTTGAAATCCGTGAGGGCCTGGTTAACCATATGGAAAAAAAAGGGGACAGTCCTGGTTAGGGGCGTATAAATTAACTAGAACTAACGGGCCTTCTGGCGTCACCATTTCGGCCATGATCCATCTCCCCTCTGCATCATGAGTGTGTCTTTTAACCTTCCACCCCAGAGATTTATGTAGAAGTACAGAGACCCCACGCTTATGAGAATCTGCCACACTATGTATCTCTTCCTCTACCCAGCCTGTCTAAACTTCCTCGCTTCTGCTGAGGAGAGTTTCATCTCCTGAAGGAGGGCTACCGAAGGTCTGAGCTTCTTCAGATGGAGCAAGACTTTCTTCCGTTTAATGGGAGAATTAAGGCCTCGGACATTCCAGGAGGTAAAATTAGTCTCCATTTGACCTGGGTGGGATCATGGCAAACCCTATATGCATCCACAGACACCAAGGCCAGAGACACAATCCCCCAGGTAGGAGACCCTTTCTCTTAAGACAGCCTTGATGAAAATAGGTCAAAATCTCAGAAATCAGAATGCCTAAACTACTAACAACATCCAGAACTAAATATTTCTGAAAGGGACTCACTAGGCCCTGAACATGAACTACAAACAGCAACCATAACTTTGAACAACCACAGATGTAAGAAACCCTTTCCCCCTCCCCCTCCCTAAATCCCTTCCCCCTGAACAGATCAGCTCCTGCTGCACGCATCAACCGATTTACGGCCCAGATACCAGCAGGAATCGCTGGGAGGTAGGAAGTTATCTAACTACAGCGAAAGAGGAGTAGGACAGCCCACTGCCCACCTATACACCGCACCTGCACCATGAAGTCGGCTAAAGTAGCCACCCTCCCCCTTAAATTTGTTTCACAGGCATTGAGGGACTAGCCCCCCCTGCCCCCACACAACGTACCATACATTAGTTACAAGATGCAGGGTTGTGAAGAGCTCAAGGGTAAACAGTGAGGGGCTGTCACGCACTGTAGAAGACTAGTTGTCACCTGGCCGTGCCCCCTCTGAGAGGGAATAGAATAAATAGGCGGCCAGAGTGGAAACAGTATCATTAGATCCCAACCCCCTGGCGGCAGCACCAGGAACGCCCGGATATAATGGGCACATACCAGGGCCAGAGATCAGCGCAAACTGCCAATACTACTTATAACAGGAGGGAGAACCAGAACACAGAGAACAACACAAAACAGTCTCAGTCACATTCAGCCTGCAGATTTATCACGGGCAGCTGCAACACCAAAGGGTGTTGGATAGATAGAAGCAACATCCATAGCAGTGGAGATTTCTGGAGCTAGCGACTCCGCAGCATCCGCCCAGGAAAGCGAGCTTGCAGCCTGGGATTTATTCCCCTTAGGAGATAATCTAGGCGGCAGAGGTGGGTCCAACTGAGATCCATCTGTCGGAAGGTCCATCAAGGCATGGAACTGATTGTTGCTCATGTCGAGCTGTATAGAGGAGTGTGAGGCCATGGAGTCAGGACTGGCACTGCGACTCTGAGAGCGGAGCCAGGGGGTCTTATCAATATGGGCCTCATTGAGATGAGCCCTCCTTCTGTTTTTCTTTTTGCTCCCCGGGGATTTCTGAGGGGCAGAGCAAGATGGGGTCCTGGGCTGTAGGGCTACAGGTTGGGCGGACCCGGGGAGTTGTAGGGTAGACAGAAGTCTCCGTAGCTGTAGCCCCGAGTCCATAGATTCCTGGGCTCACCCCGTGCAGCTTGGGGAGCCTGTGATGCCAAAAAGTTCTCAGCGGCTGCTGGGTTGTCAAATAGCAATGGCGATCCATTCAGAATAATACGGAGACAAGCTGGGTATCTCAGTGAATACTCTAACCCCAAGTCAGCGCAGGCCCGACGTGCAGCAGTGAAGGCCCTATGGCATGCAGTGAGTTCTTGGGAGTAGTCCGCAAAAATCTGGATCCTGTGGCCCCTCCATATAAGTTCTTTTCTTTGGCGTGCCAACCAGGTGATGGATTCCCAGTCCTGGAACCAGAGAAAGTGGGCCAATATGGTGTGAGGACGCTCTCCAGGAGCCGGGCAGGGTGCCATCGTTCTGTGAGCCCTGTCGATCTCCGGAGGGTGTTCAGAATGCCAGCCCAACAGAGGGGGAAGCTCCTTTTGTAGAAAGCAAATAGCATCCGATTCTTCAAAACCCTCAGGGAAGCCCACAAACCTCAAATTATTCTGTCTGCTACGGTTTTCTAAATCCTCCACCCTGGTCCATAGCTGCTGAATGAGCCTATCATGGTTCAGCACTCATGCCCCAGTTCTCCAGCAACCATCTTCCGCCTCTGAGAGCCTGTGTTCAAATACGGTAGGCCACTGTGAGAGATCCGCAATGTCCGCGGTATTTTTCCAGGTAGCGCTGTCCATGTTGTCCATGCGGTGCAAGATTTCGGCGAACATCTGCCGAATTTCAGCCAGTCCGCCCTCTGAGGGCACAGCGGGAGAAGAAGGTTCCATCATTACAGTAGGCCTGACTGCCAGGGTCAGTAAACGACGGAAATACTGGGTACTTCCCGAGCGGAGCGGGGGTCCAGAGTGGAGCTACCGAAGGGCGGGACACTCCTTTAGCCAGCGGAGTGAGAGAGAATGCAAAGAGCAGGTACGAAACGGGCTTAGTTCGGATATGCGGTAGGAAAGGCAAGAGCTCCTCGTTTAGGTGTCCATTGAACTTGGCGGCTAACCACGCCCCCCCAGGTTTACATATTTTTTTAATTTATTTTATTTATTTAGGAAATCGGAATTACAACCCTTTGAGTCATAGACTCATTTCCAAAGGCTCCATGTCAGATGTCATATATCTGAATGCAATCTTAATTTATGTGATCTTGTACAATCAAGTGGGTTTTGTTTTGTCAAACAGTTTGATTCAAGGACTAACTCATCCTTTGATGCCTTGTATGCCCAACATAGTTCACCTCTAGTTATTCTACATTCTAGGGAATATAAACCTAAATTTCTAAGTCTTTCCTTGTAGTTTAATAATTGTTGATTCTTGACGTGTTTTGATAATTTATGTTGAATGGACTCATGTGTTACCTTGTCTTTAATTAGCGTGGGTGAGCAGAATGGGGCAAAGTATTCCAGGCTAGATCTAATCAAACTGTTGTACAATGGGAGTATGACCTCCGGCTCACAACTTTTTATGTGCTTAAAAATACACCATTATATACCATGACATTTTTTAGTTGTTTTGTGTACATGAGTGCTAAATTTTAGGTTGTTTGTGATGTTGACACCTAGATCTCTTTTGGATGTACTGACTTGAAGACTGATGTTATTGATGGTGTAATTGGCTTGTCTGTTGTTTGTTCCAAGTGCATTACTTTGCACTTTGCAATATTAAATGCCATTTTATTCTCATAGGCCCATGTATAAAGATTGTTCAAACTGTTCTGAAGAAATTTTACAGCTGTATTACTATCAATTATGCATCCTAATTTACTATCATCCGCATACTTTTGTATCCATACCCCGTTATCTGTCTGCATGGTAGAGATCGTTATGCTGAATAAAGTAGGATCTAGCACTGATCCCTGCGGCACTCCACTAGTCACTTTTCCCCACTCAGATTCGTATCCTTTTAGTACAACTCTCTGCATCCTACCATCCACCCAAGAGTCAATCCACTTTATAATTTGGGGATGTAGGTTAAGTTTTATAAGATGTTCTATTAGAATTCTATGTGATACGGTGTCAAATGCTTTCTCATACTCAAGATAAATTACATCTACGGAGAGTCCAAGGTCTAATGCTTTGCTGACTGGTTTGAAAAAACTAATCAGATTACTCGTACAAGATTTCCCTTGGGTGAACCGATGTTGAGACACATCATGGTTGCCTGTAATTTCCTAATGCTGGGTTATTTTATCTTGTAGTATTCTCTCTATTTTTCCTATGCATGATGTTAAATTTATAGGTTTATAATTGGAGACATTGTGTTTTGATCCCTTTTTATGTTTGCTTGTGCACATGTGCAAGAAACATTATGTGGCAGCTTATGAGAGAAGCGGGTTGTGGAGGCGTGGCAGTGTGACAGCCAATGGATGCATTGCATTTGGGGGCTTGGCACTAGTGGGCCAATGGAGGCACAGTGTGCTGATGACACTGGCTTCCAAAAGTGCCACCAACTTGTAAAGTTTTCATCGTAGCAATCAAGGGCCGTCTCATCATTGCAGCGTCAGCCATTCCGCTGCAATAAGGGAGCGACCCGTCATTGCTGGGAAGAACGTTCCCTACTATAATACTGTTTGTGAACATGGCAGCAGCTTGCCGCCATGTTCACAAACAATATTATTCAGCCCCCACTGCTGAGGGGGTGCCCAATCCCCCTTGGCAGCATGCACCCCCCCACAACAGTCTTTGTTTGCCATTGGGGGCCCCAGTCTCCATCGGCTTCAGTCCCTGTCCCAGCTTTATTTGCCGACAGGGGAGCCCACTCCCTGTTGGCATAATGTTCCCCATCCTAGTTTAATTTGCCAATGGGGGAGCCCACTCCCTGTCAGCATAATGTCCCCCCTTCCAACTTAATTTGCTGATGGGGGAGCCCACTCCCTGTCGGCATAATGTCCCCCCCCAAAAAAAAGTAGATTTGTGCTGAGGGGGGTGCCCAATCCCCCTCGGCTCTTGTACCCCCCATGTGTGCAGACAGGGTGCCCAATCCCCATCAGTTACAGCCTCCCCCAAAAAATACTGGCTGGCACACTGGAGTCCACCATTAGTGTCGTTGAAAAAAAAAAGGCTTGCAATGTTTTTTTTTTTTTTTTTTACCTTAAATCGAAAGCGGTCCCTCATTGAGTCTGGTGGCACCATCCCCACCCGTGCCCACCTCTGCGAACCTTGCCTCCCACGCTCACCTCCAGAGCCCAGCACGATGATCTTCAGTGGACCGGGAACACATCTGCACTCTTCAAAGCCGACCGTGAACTGAAGAATTGCCGGTAAGCTATATAATGGCATAAATAGGTTTTTTTCAAATTTGATGCATATCTCAGGCTTTTTGGGGAATTTTGCACCACATTTTCAACATGGGGTTATTGGGACCCCTCCTCATGAATTCAGCCACTGTCATGGCATTATTCGGTCCTGAAATGCGATTTTGTGGTCACTGTGTGGAATCACCTTTTGGGACTGATTAATGAAACAACAGTGCCAGTGTTAATGAGATGGCCTCTCAAAAAGTCTGTGTTGCAAATTTGGTGGAAAAAAATCTAAGAAATGACTGTTTTACGAGTGTGCATTGAGCAGTTGCTACACACGCTCGTAACTTCACGAATTTGCAATATTTTCACTCCAGATTTTCAACATGTCCATTTTTCCACACCTACTTATGAACAGTAGAGCTGTCATTTTTAACATCCTGGCCAACGTGTTTTTGCACTTCCGGCACAGAATAGCGCAGTCACTGTCAGAAATCAGTGTTCGGGACACATTACAAAAATCACAGTGACACTGTTCATGAACAGAGGTCCTAAAATGCCTAAGTTGAAAATTTTGTGATAAAAGTCCATAAAAATGACTGTGTTACAAGCATGCATCGCACAGTTTCCACGCACGCTTGTAACTTTGCACATTTGTAATATTTTCAGTCCAGATTTTCAGCATTGCTATTTTTCCACACCTCCTTATGACGAGTATAGCTGTCATTTTTCACATCCTGGCTGAAATGTGTTTTTGCTTTTCCAGTGCAGAATAGTGTGGTCACTGTGGAAAATCAGTGTTCAGGACACATTAAGAAAATCACAGTAAAACTGTTCATGAGCAGAGGTCCTAAAATGCCTATGTTGAAACTTTGGTGACAAAAATCCATACAATGACTGTGTTACATGCATGCATTGCGCAGTTTCTGTGTATGCTCAAAAGTGTGAGCATTTTTAATATTGCCACTTCAGATTTTCAACATTGCCATCTCTTCACACCTCCCTATGGTTGGTACAGCTGTCATACTTCACATCCTGCCCGATCTGTGTTTTTGTACATGTGGAGCAGAATGGCATGGTTGCTGTTGGAACTCAAAGTTCGGGACACATTGACAAAATCACACTGCCATTCTTCATGAGAAGAGGTCCCAAATGCTTTCATGAGGTAGGGTCACAAAAAGGCCATGTTGAAAATTTGTAGTGCAACTACCAACAAACGCCTGAGGCGTTAGGGTTTCTAACCATAACGTCCCACCCTGTACAGACTGACAGGCAGCGGGGTGTGCCTTTGGATTGCCAAAGGTACTGCTCATGCCATCTCACCCCCACTCCCCAGCCACTGACTGGCATTGAGGTGTTCCTTGGACTCTTCAGCTCCAGACTTCACCCCATTCTCCTATGCTGCACCCATTTCAGCATATGTCCTCATGGAATAGGGTGACTGTAAAGTCAAACACCCCAAGGCACACCTCAACACGTGTCAGTGTCTGCAGAATAGGGTGAAGTGACAAGGCATGACCATCATGGGCGATGACCCAAATGCATACCCCAATGCCTGGCTGTCTCTACAGGATGGAAGTGGGATTGACGTGAAGTTCAATACTTCACTGCCATTCCTATTCTGCATCTGTCTAACTCCTGCATTTCCAATGCTAATACCAGCAAACAAACATTTGGCATTGACAAATGCTTGTTATAAACTGGTGTGACATTAGTTAACCTCCATTCTTCTCTAACAGCGCCTTCATTTATGGAAGTATTAAATAACAAAGTAAGGATACCTGATAATTATGTTGAAAGATGTTTAATGAATATAGAAGGGATCTCATCAGTACCAGAGGTAGTACTTGGTTTTGGTTTGTTAATAGCTGTTAATATGTCATTTACAGTGAAGGAGATTGGTGGACATGCAATGTTTAAGTTACTTATACTTGAGTCTTCTTTTATTTTAAATATACTGGTGAAATATTTATTGAATTCACTTGCAATGGTATTTTCTTCAGTAATCCAGATATCCTGTATCACAAGTGGACCCACCCCAACATTGCTTCCTTTTGAAGACCCAGTATAATTATAAAACTTTTTTTTATTTGTTGTGTCATCCACTAATTTTACTTCTAAATCTTTATTTGCTTGCCTAATTTTTTTTTTTATTTTATTTGAGATAAATTAACATTTTTGCCTTGCTTCTTTAGAGGAATTTTTTTTGCAGTGATGAAATGCTTTCTTTTCCTTTCTGATGTTCCTCTTAATCTTAAGGTTCCACCATAGGGCAACCCTCTGTTTCTTATTGTCATATTTTGTTCACCCTGGAACCCAAGTCTCTATACAGTAGTTGATTTTATTTTGTATGGCTTCCCACATTGTATTGACATTGAGTCCCCTTAATTCTTGTTCCCAGTCCCATGCGTTGAGAAATCTTTTAATCTTTTTATAGTTTGCTTTATTAAAGTTTTTAATTAATGTGCTACCAGATTTATTTATTTTTGAATTAATAAAGCTCCATGAGACCATAAAGTGGTTGCTGTCTCCTAGTAGTTGAGAATCAGAGGACAAGAGTCATATTCAGAGATGTTGGTTAATATTAGATCTAGTATGTTGTTTCTAGTAGGTTTGTCAACCAACTGCTTTAAGTCATTTTGAATGGCATATTGGATGAATCTATTGTCCCAGTTATTTTTTCCAGTTAAGGATGGCCAGCAAATGTTGGGTAAATTGAAATCCCCTAACAGGACATAATCATCCTTTATCGTCATATTAGCTAATGTCAGGAAGAAATCACCATTTGCTGCATTGTCTAGGTTTGGGGCACGATATCCTAAACCAATTGTTAAAGGTTTTATGAGGAAATTAATTTTGACCCAGATTAGTTCACTGTTTGATTGTCCATTATCTAATACCTGATGTTTTAAGCTATTGTTTAAATACAATGCAATACCACCTCCTTTTTTGTTCTGACAATTTTTACTGACTAAACAGTAACCTGGTATATCAGTTGCCCAGTCCCCATCTGAGAACCATGTCTCGGTGACCCTGCAGCTATCAATATTATTCTTATTTATTATGTATTGTAGTTCACCTAATTTGTTACTAAGACTTCTTGCATTCAGTAATAAAATGTTGATTTTAGTGTTATTGATGTTATCACTGGTTCTATCTGTGGTGGGTAGTGGGATATTAGTTGTTTCAATCTTGGAGGTATGGTTATTTAGGTTAGTTGCTAGTCCTGTATTTACCCCCCTTGGAAATAGTTTAAACACCGGTCTATATATGTGCTAAAGTGTACCCCTAAGACTGGTGTTCCTTTTTTTATTGGATGTAATCCATCCCAGCAAGTTAGCTCTTTATGATCCGAAGATTCTTCCCAGTGCTTAATACATTCGAAGCATTGTTTGAGGCTCCACCTCCTCAGCCAGTTGTTTACATTTTTTATTTTGTGATTTAAGTGATTGTATGTACCAGTAATAGGGAGTATTTCAGAAAAGGTGAACTCACAGTTCCTGTCCATTAATGTATTGGCTAGTCCTACTAATTCCTCTTTTACTTGCTGGGCAGTTTGTTGCATGATGTTATTGATGCCAGCGTGAATGATGACTAATGGTTTCTGTCCCCCATTCTTAAGTATGTGTTTGAACATTCTTGTAGTGTTTCTAATGTTTGAGCCTCGAAAGCATGGCATTGTCTTTTTGGCCTTATCCTTGTCACATATCTTTTTATCTAGGTGTTTTACTATTGAATATCCTAATATGTAAACTTGTCTGGGTTCCGGGGCTGTTTCAGGTTCTATGTCCATAAGATTTATATTCCCTTCACTAGGTGATTCTAGTGGTTGTACATTGTTAATATTAGCAGGTAGGGTGCTGAACCCAGTGCCAGATGATTGGGAGGAGGGGGTATTAAGCTTTCTGTTTGATCACTCAGTAAGTTGAAATGGTTGTGGGTTGGGATGGTAAAACCTTCAGCCCCTCTCCCTTTTTTCAATATCTTGGAACTCCTTATCTGGTACCATTCATTCTGATCAGTGTCAAATTCATCTCTTGCCCTTTTCCTATTGGTACATGCACTATTTGTAATGTTATTACTAATTAGTAGTTCTCTTAGACCTGGTTGATTTGGAGAGTTAGAGATTGGTATAAGGGGCTCATGGTGTTCTAGGCTTTGTACCAAAAATGGTGAATGGTTGGTGCTTTTTGTGACTTCAGTAGTGTCATCTCTTTCCCTTTGATATGAGGTGTTCATTCGAGTTGCCATCTGTTTTTGACTTTCTTCTAAGTGTATAAGTCTTGCACTAAATAGACTAATTTCCTGCATCATATCTTTGTTTTGGTTGCATTTGGTGCATATGAAAGTTATGTCACTGGGTATTACTGTTTGAAAGCAAAACATTGTACAGGAGTTACATTTAATCCCTACTCTGCCATCAATTGTTGTTAGTACTTCACTCATTTTGTCATATGTTTATGATAGGACTGAATATACTTAGAATGCTTGGTGCAACTTTTTCAGGTACAAAGCCACACAGGTTACAATATACAATATACTGGTCTCAAATATAAAGGCAATATAAAATGAGTCATATATGAGTGTGAACTCTTACCTGTACCTCGTGCATAGTCCCAATGGTACCTTGTGTAATTCTAATACCATGTCAGCCGCTAAACACACAAAACATGAGTGGAGATGCGCGTGTCTTTGTGTGCGTTTTCATGTGTGTCGCCGCACTGTCGCCCTGCTCTGGCTTGCCCTGCTCACCAGGAGCTGCAAAATGTAGCATTCTCATGACCCAGAAGTAGCTCCCAGAGGGTTATGAAGTAAAGTGCTATTCCAGAGTGTTTAAATCTCAAATTATGGTCCCCAAAAGCTTTCAAATGCAGATTAGTAGCCTGCAATATGCTTTAATGTAAAAAGAACTGCAGTTTGCCCCGAGTGGTAGTTTTCTCTAAGAGAAATAAACTACCCACTCCCCTTTCTGTTTCCTGTGTAACCAGGAATCAGGGCTTACAGTTATAAAATACAAAGAACTGAGCTTACAAAGCTCTAAGCACAGTAAAATACAGTTCACAAGTAAAACAGTATGTTTTTAAGTGCTGTTGTTGAAAGCAGCCCAAGGCAGGCTTCCAAAGTGAGAGACCCTAAAACAAACACTTAGATATAGCACTCTCGTGACCCGGAAGCAGCTCCCAGGGGTCACCAACTAAAGTGCTATTCCAGAATGTTTACATCTCAAATTATGGTCCCCAAAAGCTTCCAAATGCAGATTAGTAGCCTGAAATATGCTTTAATGTAAAACGATCTGCAGTTTACCCTGAGTGGTAGTTTTCTCTAAGAGAAATAAACTACCCACTCTTCTTCCTGTTTCCTGTGTAACCAGGAATCAGGGCTCAAGTTTATAAAATACAAAGAACAGAGCTTACGGAGCTCTAAACACAGTAAAATACAGTTCACAAGTAAAATAGTATATTTTTAAGTGCTGCTGTTGAAAGCAGCACAAAGCAGGCTTCCAAACTGAAGGAACTACTGTTAGATTGCATTGTGTTCCTGCAGAATCTTGAAAGATATCACTGGCAGAAACTGTGTAAGGGTGCTTCATCCTAGCAGGCAATATTGTATGTTTGTCTCATTTCAACCCTCCCCCATCCCAACCTTTATGCCATCATACTAACAGTGGCCTACAAAAGTGGGAGTGGGTGTTAGCGGGCACCATGTGGTCACCAATGGCTTCAAGGCATTCACTTTTCACCAAAGGGGACAATTAAGCAGTGGGCTGGGCATCACCCTCCTGAGGTCTGAGTGTGGTGTCTCACCATCACGCCACTGACTCCTCCAGTATTAGCACTGGAGTCAGGCTTGAGATGCAAACCAGGGTCTTCTTATGGAAGTACAATGAGTTATTTCTAGCATCAGCATGCTGGGTATGTACTTCCTTATTAATCTATTTAAATCAAGTACTTAAACCCTCAGAAGAAATGTATTGAACCCACTCAATTGACACAGTGGAGCAAATCTGTAAATTCCTTATATTTAATGCACTGAAAATCCTTTGCATCTATTAATATTCATCTTACTACATGATCATTTTTATATTTGTATTCCTGTAGGATGGTACATGGCTGTAGAAGCAGATAATGGTGACAGGTATAGCTATGCTGTTCTGGAGACTCCTGGTATGAAGCAAGCTAGCTCAGAGTGCCTGATGGAGTTCTACTACCACATGTATGGGACAGGTAGGTAAACCGGTTATTACAGTATGTCTTACTAAGGATGACAGGGTGTGGAATTTGACAATTTCAGTTCAGCGTCTGTTTATACCTTCTGTCTTCAGTTCAGCTTCAACATTTTGGCTTCAGACACTTTGAGCCCTTGGTATTAGGATTTAGCAGACTACAAATAGTGGTGGCACCCTGTGACCCCAGGCAGCAGCACCTGGCAAAGTGCCAGGGCCCATTATATATATATTTTTTAAATAAATAAATAAAAGCAATGTCTGGAGAGAAATGAGGAGGCTAGAACTGACTAAGGACGAGCAAGGGTTAGTCATGGGAGTTGCATTGGCCATCTGAAGAGAGTGAACATGTTTTTTAATTAACTGGCTGAAAGTCAAAGCATTCCCAAAGTGGCCCAAAGATTTAAACAGGGCCAAATCAAAGTTAAAGGGTGTCAAATTGTGGCACATTCACTGAACACAAATGTGGCATCAGCTTGTCCTTATGTCTGGCTCACCTCATAGGCACAGTCACCAAGTGCCCATCATAGGAATCAAGCCATTGGCCCAAGTCTCCAAGGCAGCAGCTCTAACAATTTAGCTGTAGGGAATTCAATAAGCTGAGACATTAGTCTGTGCATTAACATTTCACATCAGTTCAGCCTCTTGCATCCAGACAGTGCTTCTGTTGCAAATGCTCAGTACTACCAAACAATTTTTATCATACCATATAACTCAAAGAAATCACAGCACTAATGTTTATAACTAGAAAGATGAGTGGAAGGGTGACAGATAAATCTAAACAAAAACCTGATTTTTGGAGGGGAAAGCTTAG
The DNA here is from genome assembly GCA_016271365.2 of Neoceratodus forsteri. Lineage (NCBI taxonomy): Eukaryota > Metazoa > Chordata > Ceratodontiformes > Ceratodontidae > Neoceratodus > Neoceratodus forsteri. The sequence goes on along the minus strand of CM057456.1, from coordinate 1,776,460,588 downwards.
CTGTGGGGGTAGAAAGAAATTTAAAGTATAAATGAGGATCTGTTGGCATTCGGTGAGGGAATGCTGAACTGGGAGGGGTAGTGATATATCTAAACTAAAAACTAAGGTTTGTTGGGGATTTGGAAGGGAATGTTGGGCTGGAAGGGGGAGTGATATATCTAAACATGAAACAGGTGTCTGCTGGTGTTCTGGGATGGAGTAATCAACTGGGAGAGATATGTTGAAGCTTTTCATATATCAGCGCATTTCAAATGTCCACATTCTTACTATGAACCACTGTTATAGATGTTGGAACCCCTTCCTCAAATCTAGATACTGTCACAACTCCCTCCCCCCCCCCAGGTCAATCCAGGTAGAATCCTGGCTAGGACATCTCAGACTTAAGCAGCATCTGTTAAGTCTAATAATCATGTACCCTTGTATGGTATATTTTTGCGACAAATCATACTGCTGTAGTAATTGTTCCGTAGACAGTATGGTTCTGTGTTCTGGTTTCTTTATGTATTTATTGTACCCCTTTTTTATCTAACAAGGTAAGCACCACTAATAATTGAATATTTTTTATGGGCCTTCATGGTGTTTATGTAGAGACCCAACTGCTGGTGAGCTGTAGAGACCTTGATAACTGGGTCTTAACATTCACATATGTCTTTTACATGTTTCATGTGATCCTTATGAGTGCTGGCCATTGTTATACCGTACGTGTTCATACTTAGCTTTTCTTTCTTGAATACTTCATGAGAGAAATTTTAGTCTTATTCTCTCTTTCTCACTTAAGTATATTTGTCATTCCAATATATATTGGTACCTTGTATTAGAGCTTTGGAGCTTCACCTGTGCAAGTGATGGTTACATTGTTCTTGCTTATACAATTTGTTTAACGGTCTTTCTTTATTTCAATAAAAAGAATAACCACAAAAAATTTCAACATTCTTGTGGAACTGTTTTAAGCATGTCAATGTATTCCATTTTGATGATACTAATGAACCAAGAAGCCTTTTCCAAGTTAAGTTCAGAAACCTTTAATGTTGTTTTGGGGCAAGGTGACCAGTGTTCCAGTAATCAAGCATGGCTGTTCTGTTGAAGAACGATAGTTTCTGGGTCACACGTATGAGTTCTATTGGTCTTATACTATTGCAGAGGGTTTGCCCACTTTAAGGTGAAAACAAATGTGGCACTGGAAAGCCAGACGCAGTCAAAGGTCCACAAGTAATGACAGTGCTCAGCAACCGTGCCACAGACACAGAGTGTGCAACTGATTTAGCCCCATGCACCCCTCAAAATAAATATAATCATCTCCTCCCAAGGCATATTAGGGAACAGGAGGCAGAGTGACAACCTCAGTGTACCATGCACACAAGTCCTGGATACCCACATGGGGTGTGCACTGTTGCCAGTACCCACATTAAGGCTCCCTCGTTCCTGCACCTTATTGATGGGATATCATTACAACATATGTGATGGCTTCCAGTTTGATGTCTGGCACACCTTTGAGCAACAGAGAGCTATGTGGCACCCTTTGCATACACATACTTTGAGGTAATCACCTTGTTCTTTCATACAGTTCTGACAATGGAGGGACACTGGCTGCTGATAGCTTACTGTCTGTCCATGGCAGCAACCCCATCCCCTGTCCCTGATACTGTCTTGGTGCTTGGCAACCTTTAGAGAGATGACTTGTCTGGCTGCATGAATAGCAGTGCTTAAATCCATTGCCAGCTTCCTGGTATACCTTATAGCTTTTCACCCCTGGCTGGACAAACTCTGATGACGTCTTGGTTTGCTTAATCATGGCAACAAACATTTGCCTTGCCATTTCTGTCCTCATTTCCTATACCATATCCTGGGTACCTGCATCAGGCATTTTTTCCTCAATTGACTCCCTCTTTTTACTCTAAGCTTTCAATGTGTGATGGGCCCTATTCTTCTCATGTACCTTAAACTGAGCCATGTCAGCATTCTTTGCAATACTGTGGCATTGCTGAAGTGCATTTACCTGAACTACTATCTGTGATTCATTTACCCTTGCACCTTTATTTTCTGCACTTTTCTGTAGCTCTTGCTGCCTTTCTTGTTCAAAGCTTGTAGCTTCGTTCATTTTTGTCAAATGATTCATCATGTGTAATGAAACAATTGTGTAGGTAGTCCTTAACTAAACTTAACTTGTCTGGAACTAGATATGATTACTTAACAGTAAAGTTCCCATAGATCTCAACAACTTATTTTGAATGAGACTAGAGCTGTACTGTTCCTTGTACCTACTGTATCTCGGGATACAAATAACAGTTGGTGTTTTAGTTCAGCCATCCTAAAAAGAACATTTTGAGGGGATTCTTCAGACCCCTGGGGGATTTTCATCAGTCTATGGTATGAGTTAAAGGTGTTTTTTTTTTTTTTACTTATAGTGACCATTGAGTATCGTATTTAGTTGAGGGATGATTAGGTCCTGTTTCATTTCTATTATGTACCTAAGATTAAGTCATGGACTGATTGCTGTGATAACCACTTCAGTTACATTTGCCTCTGCATGGTCCTTATGAAGACTTGTATCAGATTGCTGTATTAAGTTTGTGTACGACAATCAGACTTTTTGACATCATTCTCCCATCTGACCACAGAGTTTGAAATCTTGCCATATTGTCACTGTGTGTATTCTCTCAATTTTTGTGAATTTTCTTAGTATGATCTGGGTTCAAGGCTATCACTCCCAGATTATTTATTTACTTTGTATTGACTGCATAAGTTTACTAGACAAACACAGTACATGCCTATTTTCAGGAGTGACTCTGGAGATTACAAAGAAGATAAAGACAAAGCAACTTCACTGTTTACAGTAGTACAGAAATAATAGGGCAAATATGTGGCAAGGGTGCAGGGTCAGGAGCCACAAAAATGATACAATGGGGCAATTTTATAGCATGGGTGCAGCATCAGAAATACACAAAAACCATAAAAATGATACAAAACAGGTAAAGGTAACATGAGGAGCCTAAAAGATTACAGATACCAGGGTGCATCATAAAAAGGAGCTTCATAAGACAGCACCAATTATCAAACCTAACAGCTATTCAGAGGAGAGGTAATCAGAAATAACATGACTAGAATAGTAGATATAAAGACAGAAAGTAAACGATGACAGTAGAAAAAGACCAGAGGTCCATTCAGTCTGCCCAAGTTCTCTATAATCCCTGAAACCTACTGTTCCTCCAGGGTACTAACCTTTCCAGTCATCTCTCTATTCTTCTCCCTGGTCCTGTTGCCCCCAATATCCATTATTTCCTTCATTGTGTCCCAGCCCTGCTTCAATCCCCTGACAGTTTTCCCACCCACCACCTCAGCCAACAGACTGTTTCAAGGTTCTACCACCCTTTCTGTAAAATAGTACCTTCTCACGTCCCTCCTGAACCAACCTCCTGTTAATTTCCATTCGTGTCCACATGACTGTGAATTGGTATCCAGGCTAAATAGTTTCCCACAGTTCACTTTGTTAATTCCTTTAAGGAACTTGAAGATTTCTATTATATCACCCCTCTCCCTTCTAGTCTCCAGTGAGTACATATTTAGTGCCTTGAGACGCTCCTCATAGGGTCTGCTCTGCTGGCCCTGAATAATTTTCGCTACTCTGCACTGCACTGTCTCCAGTCTATCCTTATCATTTGTGAGGTGAGAACTTCAGAACTGGGCACAGAACTCTAGAGTAGGTGAGGCCTCACCAGGGGTTTGTACAGGGGAAGTATTACCCCTTTTCTTCTGCTATCAATACCCCATACCGTGCTATAAAATAAATATCAAGTACAAAAGTATCTTGTCAGCCTTCAAATGGTCCCACAAGGGACTTCTGAAAAAGGGGCTGAGCATGAGAACACCAGACCAGTAATGGAATAGCATTCCAAAGCCCAGGTGCACATAATGTCAGAGCCTGGTCTCCCATAAGTGTGCTGGTTTTGGTGAAAGTCAGTAGGGACTGTTCACTAGACCTGAGGGCATACACTTGGTTGGGGCATTTTAACATCTCTGCTGGAGAAGGGTAGTATATCTTATAACTTAATCCATGAAAGAGCCCAGGATAAATACGCAATTGTTCTCAGGAGACAGCTATCCTAACTTGTTGAAGAGGTCACAGTGGTGGGTGAGAGGGGCTGCTGACAGGGCAAACTTGCATATATTTTATTGTAGGCAATGTTGCATTTGTCCAGCAGTGTTTTGCCACCATTAAGACTGGGGAGAAGCACTCCACTAGCTAGGGCAAGCTGAGCTGCATGAATAAGAATGTGTTTAACCCGGTAGACCAGGCCACGTTTACTATTAGCAGCCCTACACATATTATGAATGTGTAGGGAGAAGTCAACCAAGGGGTCCAAGGTGACTGCTAGGTAATAGTATTTAAAGGACTAGTTGGGCAGGAGGGGTGAGCTGTCAGCCCAGGAGGTACCGGGTGAATATAGCGTGGACAGAACCATGCATGGAATATTGCGTAGGACATATAGCTTGGTCTATTAGTGTGACAGGGTACAAAACCCCTCAAGACATGAAAGTTGCACACGGTTTTGTACTTGGTAATGCATAAGTGGTGGGGAGGAATAACGCACAGGTCAAGATCTCTGTTGGGGAGGTGGTCCATCAAGCTGCCTCCGTGGCTCAGTGGGATGAACCACAGCAGTGCAGAGTAGCTATGCATCTGTGGACTGGGGGTCAAATCCCAGTCCCAGACTTTTGCGAAACCTCATTGAGCAGTTTTCTTTTTTTCCTCCCCCATCAGTGTTTCCCCTCATCCCTGTGTTGACCTCCCCAGAGTTGATTATATTTATAGGGGGTTCGGGCAGAGCCTTTCATGGGTGCGGGTCAGAGCCCCTCTCAGAAAACAAAGAACTTAATAGATTTTGTTTGCTGAACTGTGTTTCGGCATTGTGTTACTTTATTTTATTTATTGAAATGTTTCACCAGAAAGGCACGCTGAACAACAATTTGCTCATGTCCCAGTGCAACCTGGGGGTAGGGGAACATGAGGATAGTTTACAGAGATTTGGTACACAATATAAATTTACAGTACATTACATTCAAATAATTTAAGCAGACTGTACAGAAGTAATGAAATAGTAGCATGCTAACAGTTTTTTTTCTTGTTTAAGATTTTTAATTTTTCAATCAACTTAATGTAGAAATGTGTTAAAGGATAACATACCATGCACCTCTGTACAACATCATTGAATTCGATGCAGGTGCCTTATTTGGTGTTACTTATTTATCTCACCTCCCCCAGGCTTACAACATCTGCCTGATACATTGGGGGGGGGGCCTGGCGTAAATGAATTGTTCATCTTACGGTGCTGGTTTATTGTATAGCAATTAGCAAAGCAAACATGACACAAAGAATTGCTTCCTACCTGTCTTGACCCAGAGTATCATCTTTAAGAGGTGATTCTCAAAGTGCTGCTCCTGGAGACAACAAACGTGTACCAGTCAGGATAGGCCTGCAGTTAATCAAACAGTACAACACACAGGACATACCTATAGTAAGTACAGTGCTGTTAGGAGTGAAAATGCTTATTCTAGACAGTCATCTATAACAACAGTACACTAGGGAAGTCAGATATTTCATGTTCTAGTAAGAGATGGTGAGGAATGGGGGGGTTGGGTTCTGTGATTCAGCCAGTCCCCTCTATGGATTTCAATAGGGCAAAGAAGGGGTACCAGAAAGAAAAATACACCGGCAAGGTGTTAGCCACCACATGGGACATTCTTGCCAGATTAGCCACTTGACTTAGGGAGTTAACAACCTCATTCATAGTGGGGATTTCACTTGTCCTCCAGTGACAGAGGGGGAGCCTCTTAACCACCATGCTCAGGATAGAAGTCCACATTTTCTCCTGCAAGCTGAAATGGGGAGCGGAGGTATGCAACCCCAGCAGCATCATTGCAGGGTAAGGGGGGAGAGGTTTCCCTAGGATTTTACTTCCTAGTAGACCTACAGCCCCCATAGGGGTCTGATCAAGGGGCAATCCCACAGTATATGAAAAAGGTCCTTCCCGTGGAGGTCACATCTCCAGCATCTATCATCCTGAATTAGTTTAGCTTTATGCAAGACTGTTGGGGTTTTGTACCAAGACTGAAGAATTTTGTTTTGGATAAGAGCACTTCTGGGATCCGGGTAAGCTTTGTGTGCAGTCTGCCAACATTCCTGCTTCTTTATTTGTATGTTTAAGGAAGCCTCCTATTTAACCTTTGCCTCTTGCGATTGCGAAGGAAAATGGGCTTGGAGGGCTGCGTATATGGTACTAGTCTGTCCCCTCTTGAGAGCTAGCCAATGTAGAAGTGGGGAACTGAGTTTCTTTTTAGGGCTATTCCGAATATGATCAGGGACAGCACTTCTGAGTTATAAGTAGCTCCAAAACCCTTGGGGTGGGAGAGTGAATCACGAGCAAAGACCTTCAAATGTATCCACTATAGTGAAGTTGGGCATCAGCACATCTTGAATACTCAGCACTCCTGCCTGTTCCGATCTGGACCACCTAACTGGCAGTTTATCCACTGTAATATTCCTGTTACCCCATAGAGGAGTCATACCAAGGGGGATGGGTTTTTGTTTATTTTTTTGTGTAGCTTCCCCCAGTACTGAATAGCAGGGCCTATTGTGGGGTGGGTCGAGAACTCTTGAGGAGGAGTGTTGTATAACAAGAGGGATAGTTGCAGCATTGAACAGTAATCCCACTCCATATCCAACCACTGGGGAGATTCAGGGGTCTGTTTGGAGAACCACTTAAGTGTTTGAGCAGCTTGAAAGGCCCCATTTGTACCCCTCGAACCATGGCAGACCCCAGCCCCCTAAGGACCAGTGGGTCTGCATTTTATTCCTACTACATCTGGATCATTTGTCATCCCACAGAAAGGACCCCACTATTTGATCTATTTTGTTGTACCACATCTGTGGCAGGCTTGGGGGAGATGGGAAAGAATATATAGTATCTTAGGGGAGGTGACCATTTTTATGGCTGCTACTGTACCTGCTAAAGTCAGCTGCAGGAATTTCCATCTCTCCAGCGCTGTGCTAATAGCTGAGAGCAGAGGTTTTAAGTTTACTTCCTAAATTTTGGAGCGGTCTGGAGTTATCCTTATTCTTAGGTGTGTGATACCAGTAGGTGCCCAGCTGAGATTATGTTTTGAGGCCATATTCTTGGTACATTGACTATTCAGAGGGAATACCTCAGTTAGGATGCTAACAGTTTTGAACTAGATAGATACTATGCTAATGCTTTTGGACTAGATGGATACAACAACTTAATATAACATTTAGGCATACACTAAATGACACATAGCTGTGTAGCTAGAAAATGGCTAAATAGAATTGCTGTAGTTTGATCTAGGGAAGTTAGTGAGGACTAAACACAGGCAGAACAGGTTGGCTAGGGTGTAACAGAAGTGCAAGTTAACTACAAGTGCAGTAGAGATTAGGGGTCAGCCATAGCTAGAGCTATGTAAGGGGAAGAAGGGAAGGTGAGAGAGAGGTAGGTATGTCAGTAGGCAGAGAAGCGGGGTGGTGGTGGAAGGGGGTGGAACAAGGTGTGAAGGAAGAGGTAGGAGGAGAAAGGTCTGCTGGGGCCTGACCCCTTCAGTATGCTGAGGACCCTGCCTGTACAAGGCAGGGGTCAAACACAACAGGAAGGGAGCAGGTTGTGGCAGCAAGAGGTAGAGTACAATAAGAGGGAAGCAGGTTGTAGGCAACAAGGGGGAATAGGCTTTGGGAGGACAACAGCAACAATGTATCCATTGTATTTACAGTGTGGTACATTGCTGTGCTGTTTTGGTATATGGCATCATGACCCTGTGGCAGCCCAGGATAATATTAGTGGTTCGGGATTAGATTTATTCTTGGCTGAGGATCCAAAGAGTATGACCTAGGTCTTTTTCATGTTCAAGACAAGCCTGTGTTTTTTTTTTTTCCAAGCCAGCACTGGGCACTATGAAGGTCAATGTTAATGGGATTTTCCAAGATTTACCAAACACTTACTGTGTTTGGAAGCTTTAGGTAGGCAAAAGTCTATTCCCAACATTTTAAAACTTTTGTCTCAGTCTGTACAGGGTAGAAAGGGATTGTATTTTGACCCCAATCAAGTAGCCAGCAAATCCTTGCCATTTCTCTGTTGTTCCACACCGCCCTGTGCTCTGGCAGACAATGATGTGTGTCTAGGAAGAGTGCAGGGGAGCATAACAAAATGGCAGAAAAATGTACAAACTACCCATGGAGAAAAAAAAAGTAAATGGGGCTTGGAATTAATTACAGTTTTATGCATAATGATGGCCACTGTATGATTAATCACACAGCAACCATCATTGTGCATATTTTTTGAACAACTGCAGAAAAATGCTATACCTGATATTACCAGGCATAGCATTTATTGTGCAGCTGTGGAAAAAAATGAAAATACTGCCTGTGCCATAAAATGCTGAATATAGCAATCATTGCAGGTGCACAGATTTTTCCCTGCACCAGGGAGTTGCACACAGGTCTTAGCCCCTGGGCATGTCAGGTCCTTTGAAAATCTAGCCCTTGGACTGGAAAAATGTGGGTTTACAAAGTTTTGTATGCAGTATCTATAAATGTGTCACAGGAAATCAAAGTTTCAAAATGATCAGTTAGGAGTGAGGGAAAATACTCGAGCCACTCTCTACCCAGTGTCAAAACTACTCAAAGGAAAATGTCACAAGGACCTAAATGAAACATGGAGAAACATTTCAAACAAATACTGTACGTGCCAGAGCTGAGACCTCAGGGAAAACCTCAAATTCCTTCACATCACAGGAAAGGGTGGCAACTGCCAGGTTCCATTGTAGATCCAAACTGCTTCACTCACTCACTCCCACTGAAAAACATAGCATTTTACTATATGTCACTTCTTCTTGTTTCTATTGTACTTTGATGTTCTGTTGTATCTTAATTAATTGGCTCATACATCATTGCATGTTTCTAAAGGTATTGGAGAACTGAGCATTCACGTGCGGGAAGGGTCACATGACACACTGCTTTGGACAGCCAAAGGAGACAAAGGCGATCAGTGGAACCGAGCTGCTGTTGGAATTGGTCGAATACCTGCAGTCTTCCAGATACTTATTGAAGCCACACGATCTTTCAGCACTCTGGGAGATATTGCAATAGATGACATCTCCTTTGAAAACTGCCTGTTACCAGGTAACATTAGCTCAGGGCTCACAAATCAGTTTTTCCTGTTTGTACACCATTGGCAAATGAGGTCTGGTATTAATTTGTTGAACATTCAAATGCAGTCCAAGCTGCATGAAACAGGCAATTTAAGAATATAGTCTGGCTATTAAGTTTTAAGCTGAATTAAAATGAAGATGCCCCATAGAAGTTGAGAGTCAAAATATGTACAGCACTTAGCAAAATGAAGAAGCTGCCTTAAGAAGTAAGAAGTGGAGTTGACGAAGTGAATCATGGGTAATGTTGCTGTGCTTTGGCCAGAGCAGAGTTACATTACATTGATGACTTTTGGTAAGAGTGCAATACTTTGTCCAAGGTTGCTGTCCTATGCCTTCATGATTCAAGCGTATAAAACCTCCAACAACATAAAAAATAGACGGATGCAAATCTTAACATTGCACACATCTTGTTTACAAGAATTCTTACATTTTCTACCAATTTGTGTCCTTTTGCAGTACACTGGCCTTCCTGTCCTGTGGGCAAGTTTAGGTGTTCTAACTCAGCATGCACTGACAAGAACCGAGTCTGTGATTTCAGTGATGACTGTGGAGACAGAAGTGATGAACTTGATTGTGGTAAGGAAAGGTTCTTCACTTTTAATTCAGTCTTGAAAAGTATATGTGTAGTATCCTTTATTACTTTGCTAGACCCTGAAAGTGAATGGGGATTGTTGGGGCAGGGAGGTTGATGATCAAGCCTGATGTGGGGCATCTGGCCCAAGAGAATGAAATCCTTGATGGAAAAAAAAAAAAGATTTCTTTGGAGCATATTTACTATTTTCACCCAGTTTATACATTTTTTTAAAAATATTATTTTTTTAAAGACATCTGCTCTTACTGAATGCACATTTTACATAGATACATAGATGTTGATGGCAGATAAGGGCCTACAGCCCACCTAGTCTGCCCATTTGCGCATGTAACTATGGTTCTTCAAGCTTCCCAAGAACTAGGTTGTCCCCTTCCCCCAACTACCAGGATCCTCTGATGCCTATCTCATGCATTCTTAAATCCTGTAATCATTTCTACTCCCCAACCTCTTCTGGTAGGGCATTCCATATGTCCACCACCCTGTCTGTGAAAAAATACTTCCTTACGTTCCCGCTGAACCTTCTCCCTCCAGATTTATCCCATGTCCCCTAGTCCTGGAGCATCATTTTCTATGAAAAATTGTGTTTTCCTGCACCTTGTTCCTCCTTGTGAGGTATTTATATGTCTCAATCATATCCCCCCTATCCCTCCTCTCCTCCAGGGAGTACATATTTAAGTCTTTCAGCCTGTCCTCGTAGGTTTTGTGATGTAATCCTTGCACCATCTTGGTTGTCCTCCTCCTCTGAACTGCCTCCACCCTGTCTATGTCCTTATGTAGGTGAGGTCTTCAGAACTGGACACTGTACTTGAAGTGTGGCCTCACCAATGTCTTGTATAGTTGAATTATGACCTCCCTTTCCCTGCTGGTGGTACCCCTGCCTATGAAACCCAGCATTCTGTTTGCTTTTCCTGCTGCCTTGTTGCACTGATTCCCTACTTTGAGGTCATCAGAGATGATAACCACTAGGTCCCTTTCCTACCTGTAGCATTCTACTGTATATCCCCCCCCAGCTGATATACTGTTCCTGGGTTTTGTGCCCCATGTGCATTATTTTGCATTTCTTAGCGTTAAATCTCAACTGCCACTACCTTGACCAGACCCCAAGCTTCTGCAGATATCTCTCCTCATTCTATCCAAACCCCCCCAGTGTGTTCACCATGCTGCAGAGCTTTGTGTCATCAGTGAACAGGCAAATTCTCCCTTCTAGGTCTTCTGTAATGTCACTGATAAAGATGTTGAACAGGACTGGACCCAGCACCAGTCCCTGTTGCACCCCACTGGTCACCTTTCCCTCTGTGGAGTGACAGCCATTTACTACCACCCTCCGTGTCCTGCTATCCAGCCAGATCCCCACTCATTGCACCACTGTCCTACCCACTCCCATGTTCTCAAGATTTTTAACAGCCTTCTATGCAGCACAGTGTCAAAGGTCTTGCAGAAGTCCAGGTAGCATACGTCTACTGCCCCCCTCCCTGATCCAACTCCCTTGTCACCCAGTCAAAGAATTCAATGAGGTTTGTCTGGCACAACCTCCCACCAGTAAAACCATGTTGCCTTGTGTTCTGTAGACCGTTAGCAACCAGGCGTTCCACTATTCTTTCTTTCAGTAGTGATTCCATGATCTTTCCCACTACTGAGGTCAGGCTGACTGGTCTGTAGTTTATTTTAACAGGATTATTTTTTTAAAAAGACATCTGCTTTTATTAAGCACATACTTTATTTTGTGTAAAAGACAAAGAACCTCTGCACTAAAGCACTGAGGCAAGGGTTACCCAAAAAGGACATTGGTTACAAAGCCAAGTTTCAAAGAAATACAACATCACCACACATACCCTCATAATGCAACGCATTATGGGATTCATATGCAAATCACCATGAAAATTAAGGCCGTTTCTGCTTTAAGCAGGAATGTATGGTGTCAACAGGCCTCTCACACAATCTACAAAAGCTGAGAACAGAAGACACAGGCATGTGTTTCATCCTACTAAGGGCTCATCATTGTGCCTATATCTGTACCCCACCCCAGGGGAGTCCAGAGTAGGATGAAACTTGCGTCTCTGTCTCCTATTCTCAGCCTTTGCAGATTATGTGAGAGCCCTTTTGGCACTATGCATTCTTACTTAATGCAGAGCCAACCTGAATGTTCATGGTAATTAGCTTACATATCCCATGATGCTTTGCAACATGAGGGTATGTGTGATTTTGTGTTTCTATGAAGCCTGGCTTTATTGCCAATGCCTTTTGTTTGGTAACCCTTGCCTCAGTGCTTTTGTGCTGAGGTTTATTTGTCTTCTTAGCTTGTTTTCTCATTTGGGCTCACCATAACCTAAACCTGCAAGGTCAAATTGGGACTGGTTTGTTTTTCCACTGGTGTAAGATATAAATGAAGCACACTGATAAGTTTGGAGGAGGACAAAATACATCTCAGTGTCTTCTGTTCTCAGCCTATGCAGACTGTGTGAGAGGACGTTTTGCACCATGCATTCCTGCTTAAAGTAGATCTAGCCTAAATTTTCATGGTGATTTGCATATATATCCCATGATGCTATACATTATGTATGTGATTCTGTATTATGCTGATAAACCAAAGCTATGGGAACAAGGGAAATAATTATGCAACAGCCCAACTCACTACGGAGTGTACGCTCTGCACTACTGACTTCAAAACCTTCCACCCAAAGGAAAGCTCATCTTCTAGTAGTTATACAGTACAGTTTATGTACAACTTGTATGACTATGAAGCTTATAGTGGAAATAATCAATTTAGCAAGTTATCTACCATGATACTATGGATAAAGCTAGAAAAAAATATTCAAGGGAATGTTTATTGCTGCTTGAGCTGCAGGAAATCATGTGACAATCTCCTTAGAGGTTTTTGGATATTTTGGAAAAAAATTTATTAATCAGCTGCTACTACTGTAGTGGTTATCTAAGCATGTGAAAAGGATGATAAGAATCCTGAATCCTGCTTGGTTGAGAGGTGTTTTTAACTGTGCTGTTATCTCTCTACATCAGCATGAATGAAAGAAGCTCCACCCAAAAAGGTCTCATCACTTACTCTACTATCCCTATGTCTGCCAGATGTAGTCTCATGCACACAGACAACATGGCTGCCCTGTAATCATTTCTTATAAGGGCCTGACAGGCCAATTCAAACTCCACCACAACCCAGTACAAAAGTTGGAAACAAATTAAGTTCCCCATCTCCCTCCTGCAAACAGAACAGCTCCAGAGCCACTGCTTGAAATACCAAAACACCCACTGAGTGCAGCTTTAATAAATGCCTTCACCCCAACAATACATCTGTTACAGTATTTCTGCTGGCCACAGCTTGCTTTTTACACACACTGACTATACTTAGTAGTTTCTTACTCAGTAACACTGCTTTCAGGACAAAACTTTTCCCAACTCCTATTCAAATGTGACTACCGGCATTAAACCTTTCTCTCCCTGCTATCTACTGTCTCATGCTGTGTTTTGTTCAGCCCACTCTCTGACTCTTGTCTGTGTCTCACTTCTTTTCTTCACTCCTGCTCTCCCAGTCACAGCTAATAGCTGCATTATGCTATCTTTTCCCGATCTCTTGGTCTTTACTTTTCTTGTGGTCCTCACTCCTTCAGACACACACACACACACACACACACACACACACACACACACACACACTCGTCCTGATGCCAATGGTCTATGCACTTGCATATTTACAAGAAGCGTGGTTGCCATATTGTGTCCAAATTGTGGAACTACACCTGCCTTAAAATTTAAAAGAACACACTTAAAGGAAATCTACACCCTAATATCATGGATTTTTTTTGTTTCCATGTCAACAGACAATTCTTTTCCCTGTTGCTGTTGGTGCTATATGTGTTTGCTTTAGTTTGTTTTCACTGTTCATGCCAGTCCCCTGTAGCCATCCTAGGAGTCTCCATTTTGTGGTTGTAGAAACCTTATTTTTCATGACAGCTGCAGTAGCAGATTAGAACATGATGTCATGGCACCCATTTATACCATGTATCTCTATGCCAAAGTACAAATATCCTAGAAAAAAAAAACTCTCTAGAAATTGAATAGAATTTAAAGGGAACACCTTACATTACAGCTCAGTTTGCAAAACTAGTTGAACATAAATGCAGTATTTCACATGTTGCTGCAACTTGTTTTGTTGAATCATAATTAAGCAGGCAGGCATATTGTGGAGTCTAAAGGGTGCTGACACATCATGTTTCATATGTTAATGCAGCTCTCCAGGACAATGAGATTTTAACAACCAGAAAATGGAGACCCCCAGGATAGTTATAGGGTCTGGTATGAACAGTGAACATAAATTAAAATCATCACATATGTCCCTAACAACTGCACAAAAAGAGTTGTCTGTTGACCTGAAAACAAATAAAACTGACAAAATAAAAGGGTGTAGTTTGTCTTTCAAAATGCCAGTTTAAACTTGAAAATAAAAGGTTTTATTGTTTTTTTAACAATGACAACAAATAAAATAGATTGATTATTTTTATAATCACAATAAGACACCCCAAAGAGTGCAATGAGTGGGATAGTGGCACATTCCAGGTGACTGAAGCATCTAGCCTATGGTCTTATGCTTTAACTCATTCAAGGTATGCTGTTATCTCATCACAACACATATCCTGCCATGTCTTATTCCTTAATTTCAGCACTGGTGCCTGTGATTCCAATTCACCTTGAGGATGTAAGTGAACTGAGTTGAGAGGTTTCAAAGCCTATGTCAAGTTCTTTACCATTTGTCCATTTGGTATAATTATCAGTTTTTACTGGGTATTGCTGTCTTAATGGAATAAGCATAGAGACTTAATTATCAAGTTATCCAGGAGATGTGATTCTGCAGGTCAGAGAGGAAGGATGCTGGTGGAGTTTTTGTTAGTTAAAAATTATTTCAACCAAGAAATTTCTGATGAGAACAAGTCTTGCTCCAAAAAAATGTACTGTACAGGGGGAAGTCACGGAAAATGGCAGCATATTCACAACAGAGTTTTCAAACATTCACTGAGTCAGCTCTATACCAACAAAAATGGCATATTTCCAATCAGTTTAAATATTATTAAAACCCATTTTTTAGGAACACAATAACACATCGCAATTTCAGTTCTACACTACTTTTTAATGATTCTTAAGTGTTTTCCTGAAGGTATTCTGTTTGACTGCAAAGTGACTACTTTTAAATTATTATTCCCTTAAGTAGTAGAATGAAGCCAGTACGATGCCCACCCACATTGTACTTAACCAATGGATAAACATACTGTTTTTGTTTATAGTGCCAAAGCTTTATCTTTCACATGTGCAACAAGAATTAATTACATTTAAATGGAAAGGAAAACCACAACGGTGTATTTCTGTTTCAGAGCTGCAGGGGTTTCACAGGCATTGCAGTTTTGAAAATGGTATGTGCTTGTGGGAAAACAGTGTCTTGGACACACATGGATATGACTGGAAAAGGCAACAAGGTTTGGCAGCAGTTGGAACACAAGGAACCGGTCCTCCTAGAGACCACACCAGGAACTCAGCAGCAGGTATACTTGAAATTCTCAGTGATGCAAAACTAGAAAAAAGGCCAGAAACAAAGCTGGGGTAAATAAATGATTTGTTCCTTGAGATTAGTGAGATGCTTTTTTCCAGGCAGCAGGCACAATGGTTCCTTTGCACAAATGTGGGCCGGGTATGCACATGAGGCATGTACCAGACCTGCACACATCTACACCTGTGGACAGGTGTGCCACTCATTAATGTCTGCCACCTGTCTGTGGTCCTGCCCCACTGGTGTGTTGGTGCACAGGGGCAGACCGGTGGACAAAGGCACGCATCCAATCAGATGCCCATCCTGGAAGCAATGTGTATCCCTTGCTCAACCCAGATCAGAGGACTGTGGGACACAACACATCCTGGAATAAATTACATGTTTGGTGAGTGCCCTAATGCTGCCTCTGACCCTCTCTGCATAACTGGAAGGCTGGGGTGTCATGGTGGTGGGGTTGCCTGACCTGCCTTTGCCAGTGGATGCAGTACATGGGGGATGCATAATGGTTGTGGCAAGGTACTGCCTGTGTAGTCTGCACTCCCCAGTAATCCACACCTTGGTGAAAGGCGTCACGTGTATGACTGCACCTGGCCACTCCGCTGGTCCATCTGCATGCATAGCTGCATGGACGGACAGGGTACTGGGTGTCGAAGGGGGATGCATCCCTTCCAAGAATACCCTGATGCATGCCTGAGTGACTTAGGGAAGCATATGTGCTGCATATGTGCATCATGTAGGCTTGGTGCATAGAACCAATTGTTTCCTTTGTAGGCACCCCCAACATAAGACACTTGGCTAATGTGAAGACCAGCAACACCATAGGGAAGGGTAAAAACGGACTGTGAGAGACAAAGAAGAGAGCTTGATGTTTCCCTCACTCCCAGCCCCTCAAAAGCAAACAAAATTACAAAAATAGTGTTTGTACCCTTTTGGTCAACCTGGTCTTGTAGCAGTAAATGGTCTTGTGGCAGTACCATTGTTACTTCACAGAAAAAGGGGAAACATCCCTATTCCTTGTGGTGTTTATCTTAATAGACTGGTAATTTATTTGGCCATAAGTAAGCAGGGATCAGATTTACATGCCATGGGCTGTGTGATGCTCATTCTGGATCCATACATGCTGATGCAGCAGAATTAAACCTGTCTTGGAATAGATTTCTGGAAACTGGAACTAAGCTTTCATGCTCATTCATTTCTTTCCTCTCATGACCATTTTTTCCACTTTTATTCTTTGATTCATTGTTTTGCACAGCAACAATGGTACTCATAGTGACAACCCCTGATGGAGATAAGGGGTCTGATTTTCTAAGTCGCCAGTGTCGGATGCAACTTGTGGTAATGTAGGGGGCTTCGTCAGATGCAGCTGTGGCAAATGCAAAAGGTGCTATTTTAGAAAGTTTGCCTCTTGTGGCAAACTTCCTGGAATAGCAGCAAAATGTGGCCATGCACCAAGAAGAGTAGTGCATCAAAAAGCTGTGATGCAGGGCCAGGACGCATCCCCAGACTTGTGGAAGATGGCTCCCTGGGTGACGCAAGGAGCAGCAAGCCCGGAACTGGGACACAGACAGGGCAGCCAATGCCAGGCTGTGGCATGGGGTGGTCTGTCCCTATAGGGCATTGTCACAGTACAGCCAGGGCACCCTTGTGCCACCAGAGGGGAATGCCTGCTGTGACAGGCTGTCGCCAATCATCCAGCAATCCCTGTAAGAGCCACAACAGTGGTAGTGTAGTGCCCCTCCCAAGTAACAAGTGGCTTCGATCCATGTTTCCTAGTATAAATCAAAACTTGGTTCCAGTCCATCCCCACCCCAGCCTCCAGCTCATGACATGCCAGATAACACCGCCAATTTTATACCTGGTGGTCTAGTGCTCCCACCCGCCCCACCCTGACAGGCAGTGGTCACCCACCCCTCCCCCACTATCCTTGACCGGCTTCTGTGACTGAAATACACTCCACACACCACCACAGCCAGCTGCAGGGTGTGATCCCACAGACCACATAACTATACTGTACAGTTATGCTGTCTGTGCAGTCACATTCTGTGGCTGGCAGTGGTGGTGTGAGGAGGGTATACCAGTCACAGAAGTCGGTCCGGGCAGTGAGGGAGAGGGGTGGGTGACCACCGTCTGTCGGAGTGGGGAGGTGGGGGCCACTGACCACCAGGTGCAACATTGGCAGGTGTTAACGGGCATGTCATGGGCTGAGGGAGGTGGGGATGGACTTGGACCGGGTTTTCAATTTACACTAGGAAACACGGATCGGGGCTACTTGTGAGTTGAGGGCGCACTATGCTGCCATCATTGTGGCTCTTATGGGGATTGCAGGGGGGTTGGCCACAGTCTGCTGCAGCAGGCATTCTCCACTGGTAGCACATGGGTGACCTGACAATACTGGGACAGTGCCCTATGGGGCCCTGATGCCCATGCCACAGCCTTACAGGGCCACGGCAACCATTCCACTCCCCATGCTGCTGGCTACCATGCTCCTGGGGATCCCCCAGAGGATGAATGATCCAGGGATCTGTCTGCTGCAAGCCAGTTAGACCACCTCCAGGCTGGTCTACATGGTGGCCCTTCCTGCGTCCATAGTGAGGCTTCCCAACTCCCATGAAAGGGGATGTGGCAGCCCCGTCATGGCCCGAGCCCCCTTGTGACATGGTGACCTGGGTTGTTGGATGCAATTATGGCACAAGGAGGCTTTGGTGCACCTGTGTGTGGAACTGATGCAGGCCATCTTAGAAAATCCCATTTGATGCAAGTTGTGATGCAGATCGCAACTTGCGTCAAACTCCTTTGATGCAAGTCCGTTACGTTTGTCACAATGGACTTAAAATCAGGCCGAAGGTGTGACAACACCATGGTGTTCCTCTGTTCAGAACTGAGCCACTGCAGACCAGCCTTAATTGGAACCTTCATCACTGAAGGTAGCCCCTCTGAAGAACAGCTCCCCTCCTGCAATGAGCACTGAGATCTTCCAACAAGACTTAATTACAGCTACAGTATAGATCTCAGCGAAACTTGTGATGTTGGGAGTTAAAAGCATTGGGCCCAATTTTCAGTCCGTTATGACAAATGCAAGGGACTTGCATCAAAGGAGCTTGACAGAAGTTGTGATTTGCATCACAACTTGCATCAAATGGGATTTTCTAAGGTGGCCTGCTTCCGTTCCAGACACAGGTGCACCAAAGCCCCCTAGTGCCAGGGCTGCATCCAGGAACCCAGGGTGCCATGTTACAATGGGGCTTGCGCCATGGCTTGGCTGCCACATCCCCATTTTTGGGAGTTTGGTAACCCCTCCATGAAAGCAGGAAGGGCTGACACATAGACCAGCCTAGAGGTGGTCTAACTGGCTTGTGGCAGACTGATTCCTGGATCGTTCATCCTGTGGGGGATCCCGAGGGGCATGGCAGCCAGTAGTGTGGGGAGGGGAACAGTTGCTGTGGCCCTGTAAGGGTGTGGCACAGGGATCAGTACCCCATTGGACACTGTCCCAGTACTGCCGGTGCACCCGTGTGCCACCAGTGTAGAATGCCTGCTGCAGCACGCTGTGGCTAACCTGTCAACAATCTCCGCAAGAGCCACAACAGTGGTATTATAGTGCCCCCCCAAGTCACAGGTAGCCTGATCCGTGTTTCCTAGTGTAAATCAAAAACCCAGCCCCAGTCCAACCCCGCTCCCCCCCATAACCCCGACCAGCTTTTGCAACTGGCAATACTCTCCACACACCACCTCAGCCAGCCGCAGAATTCAATTGTACAGACCTTGTAACTACAGTAGAGTTATGCGGTCTGTGCGATCGCAGTCTGTGACTAGCCATGGTGGTGTAGAAATGGTATTGTCGGTAACAGAAGACAGTCAGGGATGGTGGGGGAAGCAGGGTGGTGACCACTGCCTATCAGAGTGGGGGGGGCATAAAACCACCAGGTAGAACACTGGCAGATGTTATCTGGCACATCATGGGCTGGGGAGTGGGAACAAACATGGGCTGGGTTTTTGATTTACACTAGGAAACACGGATTGGGGCTACTTGTGACTGGTGGGGGCATTATACTACCACCATTGTGGATCTTACTGGTACTGCAGGAGGGTTGTCCACAGCCTGCTGCAGCACTGGTGCAACAAGAGTGCTCTGGCAGTACTGAGACAGTGCCCTATGGGGACAGACCACCTTGTGCCACAGCCTAGCATCAACTGCCCTGTCTGTGCCCCAGTTCTGGGCTTGCTGCTCCTTTGGGTACCCAGGGTGCCCCCTGCCACAAGTCCAGGGATGTGTTCTGGCCCTGCGCCACAGCCTCTCAGTGCACCACTCTTCTTATGAACATATGAATCTGGCAGCAGAAACAGACGTCACGGTCTATCCAAGCCTGCTCGAGTGTGCAGCTAGCACCCCAAGATTGCAGCTGACCCAACCTCCTCCCCCACCATTAGGAAGTTCTTAGCTCTGTTCACCCAGTTCTCAGTACTATTTACCCAGACACTCCCTCGTTCCCTGTCCCATGCCCTTTTAAAACTTCCCACCATCTTACATGATACCATCCCCTCTGGCAGAGTATTCCACTTTGACACCACCCTCTCCATGAAGTAATGTCTCCTCATGTCTCTCCTAAATCTACCACCCTCTAGTCTTAGCCCATGCCCCCTTGTGTCCCTACCTTTTCTCAGATTAAACAACCCATCCACACCATCTTTGTTTATCCCCTTCAAATACTTGAACATATCAGTCATATCCCCTCTATCTCTCCTCTCTTCCAGGGTGTACATGTTCAGCTCGCATAGCCTGTCTTTGTAGGCTTTGCCACCCATCCCCCATAACATTTTTGTCACCTTCTGATGCACCCCCTCCAGCATTTTAATGTCCTTCTTCAGATACGGGTGCCAGTACTGCACACAGTTCACCAAGTGCGGCCTGACCAATGACCTGTGGAGGGTCAGGATCACTTCCCTGTGCCTGGACGTGAATCTCCTTGTAATACACCCCAGCATCTTGTTAGCCTTAGCTGTGGCTTTCCTGCATTGAGCAGAGTTGTTCATGCTCCACATTATCAACACCCCAAGGTCCTTCTCTTCCTCAGTGTCCCCCGGCCTCACCCCACCCAACCAATAGTCTCTATTCAGGTTCCTTGCCCCGAAGTCTATAACCCTGCACTTCTTTGCATTGAAGCCCTGCTGCCACCTCTCTGACCACTCCTCCAGTTTGGTTAGGTCCCCTTGTAGTTGTCTTCACCCATTCACTTCATCAACTACCACCCCCATCTTAGTATTGTCTGCAGACAGACTAATCCTGCTTCCAATTCAATGTGAGATATCTGAAATGAATAGCCCAAACAGTACCAGACCCAGCACAGAGCCCCCAAGTACTCCACTCATCACTGACCTAGGTTTTGAGAGTTCCCCCATCACTACCCATTGTGGCCTCCCCCTCAGCCAGTTCCCTATCCAGTTTGCCAGTTTCTCTCCCACACCTATGGCCATCAGTTTCCCCTTAGCTGCCCGTGAGGCACTGAATTGAAGGCCTTGCTGAAGTCCAAGTATAGGATGTCCACAGCATGATCCTTATCCAGCTGTCTTGTAACCCAGTCATAATATTCTACTAGATTGGTCTGACAAGACCTCCCTGAGATGAACCATACTGCTGCCCATCCTGGAATTCATTTCCCTCCAGAAATGCCACCAGTCTCTCTTTCAGTATCACCTCCATAAGTGTATCTACTCTGGAAGTGAGACTGACCGGTCGGTAGTTTCCTGGTTCATTCCATGGGCCGCTCTTGTGAATGAGCACCACATGGGCCACTATCCAGTCCTGGGGCAAATAACCCATGTCCACGGAGGTGCTGAACAGGTCTGCCATCAGTCTGGACAACACCTCTACCATCTCCCTCAGCACCCTGGGGTGAATACCATCAGGACCTGGTGCCTAGTACACCCTTAGTGCTCTCAGACCCTCTAACACTCTGTTCTCCTCAATCCATCCATCCATCCATCCATCCATCCATCCATCATCCCTTCCCCTCAACCTCCCCATCCACGAAGGTAGTGGACCTCCCTTCTCCTGCATGAACATGGAACAAAAATATTTGTTCAGTGCTTCTGCTTGTTCCACTCCCTTTTCCACCCACCCCTCTTTATCCTCATTATGTTGTCCCAGCACTTCCTTTTTTCCTTGACGTACCCAAAAAAATATTTTTCCCATCCCTTAATGCCCTGAGCTAACCTTAGCTTTCTTGAGGCTTTGGCTTCCCTCGTCTGCTTGGTAACCTCCCTGGACCAACTCTCACTTGCCTTCCTGTCCTCTCCCCTCCTTATCCTCCTGAATCTCTGGAATTCAGCAGTCTTTGCCCTCACCCCCTCCTTGGCTTCTTGGCTCTGCTCTTCTTGCTTTGAATCCTGGTGCAAGCCTCTGCAGCCTCTGCTATCCCAAATTTAATAATATCCCACTTTTGTTGGGCATCCATCTCTAGCCTAACCACCGCTAATCATCCCTGCAGTATTTATTGCATCTTCCCGTAGTCCGCCCTTCTGAATTCCACCACCCTTGTTACTGAGCCCCCACTCTCCTTACTCAAACTGAGTGTGACCCACAACATTTGGTGGTCGCTTCCAGCTAGTGGGTCCTCCGCCCCTATTATTTCCCTCTTGACCTCTCCATTCGACAGTACCAGGTTCAGCATGTTACCTAGTCGAGTTGGTCCGCTGACCAGCTGTGTCAGGAGACCATCCTGGAATGTGTCTAGGAGATCTGCTCCCTGGCACTGGAGGTAGCAGGGGTGCTCCAATCCACCCCTTGCAGATTGAAATCTCCTACCATGACCACACTCCCCTTTCTACATACCCTCCTAATCTGCTCCACTAACTCCTTGCCCAGTTGCTTGGACTGGGCAGGAGGTCTGTACACCACCCCAACCTCAACTTTCTACCCTTGTCATCCAGGAGCTGCATCCACAGTGCTTCAGTCCTACCTCCCTTCCGCCTCCTCATCTCTCTTGCATCTGATCCCATCCCTCACATAGAGTGCCACCCCCCCAACCCCTCGGCCCTTCCTGTAGATTCTATACCCCGGGATTGCCAGATCCCAATCATAGTGTTGAGTGGCCCACATCTCAGTTCTTGCTATGATGTCCACCTTCCCCTCAGCTAAGAGTGCCTGAAGCTCAGCTATTTTATTACTCAGACTCCTCGCATTTAGGGAGACCACCCTTCACCCATTCCAGTCCATCCCACCTCTTGGCCCCTTGGACTGCCCCCCTTCCTTCTGCTACCCCCTCCCCATGCATTCACTTTTTTTCTGGGGGAACAGATAGTTTGTCTCCCCATTCTGGTGACCCAGCTGCGCACTCGCCTCCCCCTATCTAGTTTAAATACCCCTTTGAAACTATATATTCCTCTAACTTTCTCTTTAACATCCCCTTACCCACCGCTTTCAAGTGTAACCCATCCGTAGTGTACATTTCTCTGTTATTCCATGTCTCCCCCATCCTCCTACCAGCCCATACCCTTGTGCATTACACCACTCCCTCAGCCAGGAGATGAACTCTACTATCCTTACCCTTCATGCACTGCTAGTCCTTGGAACTGGTAGCACCTCCGAGAAGGCCACAGAGCTCCTAGTTTCCGAGCATAACTTCCGCAGTTCCTCAAATCTCCCCTTCACCTCCTCCACTGTGCAGCCCCCCACCCCAGATCATTAGTGCCTACATGTACCACCACTTAAGTCTTCTATCTTCCTCCCAACACACTTAATCAGAGCCTGCCCTGCCCTGCCCACTGTCAAGCCCGGTACAAGCTCCACCCATATCCAGCTGCGTCTTTTATCCCTCCCCCCACCGTATCCCCTTCAGTATAGAACCCCCTATCACTGTCACTCCTCCTTCTCTACATCCCCCCCTCAGTTTGCCCCTCCTTCCATCCCCATCCTTGTCATGGTTATCGTCCCTTCTCTGTTCAGCAGCTATTGGACCCAAGTCCCCTAACACTAAGATTCTTTCACATTCTCCCTCTGCTTCTTCATTCCCTCCTACCTCCTCTCACTCCTTGCTCCTTCCACCTCCTGCACTTTATTCCCTCCATCTGCCCTTGTTTTTCCTCTCCCATCAGCACTCCCCCTCTGTTTGCTTTTTTCCCACGTCCCCCTTTTGCTCCTCCATGCTCCCCACTTGTCCTTTTTCCCTCCAATACTGTAGGGAGCTCCTCCTCCTCTCCACCCTCGCCTATAATCTCAGGTAATGGCCAATGCCTGTTTGAGCCTGGTGTATATCCAAGATCATTTCCACTGGCACCTGACTTGCCCCATGTACCCAGCACTGGCACCAGACCCCTGGACCCCCTTGTGGCCTGCACTCACCATCCTCTGCCACTTCCTTCATCCTGCCTCCTATCCCCTACCCAGCTGCCTTCTGTGCTTCTCCTTTCAATACCTCTTCCTGGCCAAGACATATCCCCCCCTTAGCCAAGACATTTCTCCCTTTAGTCATGATAATTCCTGCTCCAGTCTCTCTAGCTTTTGACAAATTGTGCACTCCTCCAGCCTGCTCCCCAGGGTGCACATGAATATGGCCAATATGGCCACTCAGCAGTTGTTACACCCCACTATCCTCCTCCTTTCATATCCCTCACTCCCCTCCCTCCACCGATCCTCCCACCCCTTATGCTGGCCCCCCCTCCTGTCATGCTCCCCTACTCTGTCCCTCCACCAACTTCCACAATCCTTCCCCCAATCTGTTCCTTCCTCCAGTCTCTGTGTCCCCCAGGTTCCATTCTCTGAAGTATGGCCCAATGTTATCCCTAACCAAAACTTCAGCTATGCCCAGTATCCCATCGTCTCACAATTAATTCTGGGGAGCCTGTTCCCTTTCCAAGGCTAAACCTAATGTTGAATCAAAAGCTAAACAGGGCCAACACAACACTACTGTAGCATCAATTGCACTAGCCTTCAAGGAGCAGCAATTTCAGTAACATTTAACTAGATCAGAGCACTCCCACACCCTACAGAATTTAACAGAGCAATGCCCCCCCCCATAGTATTAATCAGGCAAATCAAAAACATTCATCCCATTGGCTACTGTACCCTTTATCATTAACACTCAATTAAACACAATTAGGCTTTGTCATAGCCCACTACTGCATAGGAGACCTCCTTTCTTCTGGAACAGCCTTCTGACGGCTCTCCACTTACTCTATCTCCACCCAGCAAGGGAGGAGCCCAAGTAGAGTATTTAAAAAGTCATGGGGGTGGGTGGATTGGGCCGAACATTCTCTCACCATGCAGTCCTCACAGGCTACTCCCGATGGGGGTTGTGTGGGGGAAGCGTGGTCCCGGTGGGGACCAATCCTGCCTACCTCCCCCAGGTGCAAGCAGTGTCTCTATGAAGTGGTAAGCTGAGGTGCGGCTACCACAGTTCTTTTAAAGTTCCCCACGCTGGCACAGGATCGGGCTGATTGGTTGATCCTTCCACTCTCCCCAGTGCCTTACTGCCACACTCTGTCCCAGGGCTTTGTTTCAGGGTGTTCCTGATTGGACGGCCACTCAGAGCTCCTTCTGCACCCTGTTTCCTCCTGTGGTGCAGTCGACCATGTCTCTTGCCAAAAATTCTCTCACCGTGCAGTCCCCATGGCCTACTCCCAATGGGTTGTGTGAGGGAAGCGTAGTCCCAGCTGGGACCAATCCTGCCTACCTCCCCCAGCAGCAAGAGGTGCCTCTCCAAAGTGGTAAGCCGAGGTGCAGCTACCAAAGTTCTTTTAAAGGAAAACTGCACCCTCATATCTTCTAAATGTCATTTGTTTCCATGTCAACAGACAACTTTTTTCATGTAGCTGTTAAAGATGTATACAACTGCTTCAGTTAGTTTTCACACTTCATACTAGGCCCTGCCACTCTCCTGGAAGGGTCATTTTGTGGTTGTTGAAATTTCATTGTTCCTGAGAGTTGCATTAGCATATGAGAATGTGATGCAGAATCAACCTTTAAACAATCCAGTATGCCTGTCTGCTTAAGTAGTTTTAAGAGAAACAAGTTGCAAGAAGGTGTGAAATACCACATTTACCTTCAGTGAGTTTTACAAGCTATCTGAGTTGTAATGCAGATGATTTCCCCTTTAAAATCCATTTGGTTTATAAGTTTCCAGAGAGTTTTTGCAGGGCATTTGTTATTTCAGCACAGAGATACATGATATAAATGGTTGATCTGACATCATGTTCTCATATGCTAATGCAGCTCTCAGGGACAATGAGATTTCAACAACCATGAAATGGACCCTCCCAGGACAGTGACAGGGCCTAGTATGAAGTGTGAAAACTAACTGAAGCAGTTGCATACATCTTTAACAGCTACATGAAAAGAGTTGTCTGTTGACATGGAAACAAATAACATTTAGAAGACATGGGGGTGCAGTTTTCCTTTAAAGTTACCCATGCTGGCACCGTATGGAACTGACTGACCGATCCTTCCACTCTCCCCAATGCCTTACTGCTGCACTCTGTCCCAGGGCTTTATTTCAGGACAGCCCTGATTGGAAGGCCACTCCAAGCTCAGGGCCACATCTTGCGGCTATTCCAGGAGGTTTGCCACAAGAGAGAAACTTTCTAAAATAGCACCTTTTGCATTTGCTGTAGCTGTGTCAGACTCAGCACCTACATTGCCGCAAGTTGCGTTCAATGCAGGCAGCTTTGAAAACCAGGCCCATTGTCTTTCTCTGTATTATAGGCTCTTCAGCAGGCTGTCTAGCTAATGATTTGTAGTTTACTAACCAGGGTAGCCCCAAATGGGATGCAACATCTCATCTGCAGTTGAATCCTGCTTTTACTCAAGTATATACCTGGGAGTATAACACCTTGCTCCACATTATTCTGTCAGTATCTAAATGTGGTGGGAATTGAAGGGAACATAAACCTTCTCTTTCACTTTATGTAATATAATTAGAAATGTGGGAATATATGAAGTCTGTTTAATACATTCAGTATATTGTTTCAGGTGTTTGTTTTGAAATATTCCTTTTACCTTATTAAGAGCCCCTTGTTAATGCTGCCTTTATTCCACTCAATATTAATTGTTATGTTTGCACTTGCACACACACAAAGTGAACATGTTGCTGTGATAGCAGATTTTAAGAGGTGTGTCACTGCCCATCCAGTGCAGGGCAGCCTGCAAGGAGCTCGACAGTGTCAGACCAGTCATCAGCCTGGCTGATTATGACACTCTTCTGGGCTTGCTGTGTGGAACTGTATGAAGTTTAATGAAAAGAGCTGCTCAAATCATAGGGTGACATTTTCCTTTGATTTGCATAATGCTGCCCAGCAAACACAGCTGAAAAGTGTGGGTTTCGGAAGGGGCAATCCACAGACACTGCGTTCACTGACTTTTTTGACCAACTTGTTACCCCGTTGAGGGAAGGTAGGTCCGTGGGAGTGGTCCTCGTGGATTTGTCTAAAGCCTTCAACTTAGTAGAACACAATACTTTGCTAGATTGTTTATTAGATATAGGGGTTGGAAAAGAACCCCTCAGATGGTTTAAATCTTATCTGGAAGACCGATATCAATTAGTTTCAGTAGGTGGAAACAATTCATCTTTATCAACAATAGCAAAGGGTGTCCCCCAAGGATCAATTTTGGGTCCACCATTGTTCTTGGTCTATATGAATAATCTTACTAAATCAATACATCATACCCACATTACATTATATGTAGATGACACGGTATTGGTGGCAGAAGGACTAGATAACTATGAGGTCGAAACTAAGCTCCAGGCAGATTTTGGTACTGTGCAAAACTGGTTTAAGACTAAATTTCTGTTAATGAACCTAAAGAAAACACAAGTAATGCTATTTCATTCAGGTAGGAGTAATAAATATAAAAAAATGAAATGATTGAAATTAGAGCCGCTGATGGACGTATTTTGACTGAGACATTAACATATAAATATCTTGGTATTGAATTTGATCATTGCCTAAGTTTTGAGGCCCATGTAGATAACCTTACAAAAAAGATAGGAAGGAAATTGGGAACTATATGGCATATTTCTTACTGCCTAACTAAAAGTGATCGGCTATTAGTTGCTAATCAACTTACTCTAAACTTATCTATGGTGGGAGGTTTATGGTGACTAACTTATATACTGGTTTTATGTGTATTATCTGTTTTAAATATTTATAATGAGTGATTTTATGACTTATTCTGTTTTAACTGTTGTTAGGCACCTTGGTTTTGGAAAGGCACCATATAAATAAAGATTTATTTATTATTTAAATCGTAACAACCCCAGAGACTAATAAAATCATTACAGTGGACTAATCATAAATTTTGTCTGAGAAAAAGAAACACATCGCAGATACCTAAAGCTAGAAACAAGTTTGGAGTAATGACCTTTAGGTATTGTTCTGCAATTACTTGGAACAATTTTCCAAATCACCTTAGGGATTTGTACATGTCTGTAGATTCATTTAAATCCAAACTGAATCAGAATTTTATACATGAACGTGAATGTTATTAGAGTTCTGTCTGTGAGTATATACAGCAGTCTACATGTTAAATAGGATTATTCTGTTTAACTATTATGTTGTGGATCTTTATGTTTTTTATTATTAGAATTGTAACTTGAAATGTGTCATCTACAGGATTACCATGAAAACAAGGCTCTAGTTGCCCTGTGGCAAAAACAAAAAAATGATTGCCTGTATAAATAAAAATGTTTTACTGCTACTACTACCATGATCAGCCTGCTGTGGTCCTCCACCCCAACATGAAAACAATCCCTCCCACCCTCAGTGTTGGTACCTGAAATGAAGAAAAACATCTTTCTTAGTTTTTTAAATTGTATATACCCCTTAAAAAAGAAAGCGGTCCATCGATGTCTGTTGTCGCCCCCTCTCCACTGTTACCTTCCCTCCACCCAACCCCCCCCCACTCAGCACCCACCACCGCACACCCCCTACCTCATACTTACCAACCTGGGGTCCAACATCAGAATCCTCTCTGGACTGGAGGCATGTCTTCATTCTTCAACGCCAGATCGAGAACTGAGGAAATCATGTATGCGGTTCTATGTATGTCTCTGCATTTTGAACTTGTAGTAATAACTTGGTCATGTTTTAATATTTTTCTCCCAAACCTTCAACATGAGCTTTTTGGGACATAACCTCATGAACAAGGTGGTGAAACTCTTCAAATCTGGCCCAAAAGGTGAATTCTCAGTCACCCCATGAAATCACCTTTTGGGTGGGATTTGAACATTTTCACCTACCGAGTTCATAAGTTTGGATCGTAAAAATACTACAGTATATTGAAAATTTGGTGTCAAAATATTTTTTAAAAAAAAAAAGAGTAATGAAGGTACCCTGAAATTTTTCAATGCTTGCTCATAACTTTGGTAATCTTCAATATTTTGACTCCAAATTTCTAACATAGCCATTTTTTTCCCATCACTTCTTGAACATGACAGGTGATGTTTTTCAAATCTTGGCTAAAATGTGTTTTCATTATTGTGATACAAAATGATGTTCCGGACAGTATTTTATACATGACACCTGCCATGTTCAGAAAGAGGGGTCATAAAAAAGACTATGTTGAAAATTTGAGGTAAAAATGTGAAAAAACATTTTACGTGATGAAAAAACATTGAATTTTTCCAACATTTACTCATAACGTTATTTTTGCAGATTTTGGCCCCTAATGTTCAACATATCCTTTGTGTTACCCCACCTCCTGAACATGGCATGTCGTTTTTCATACCCCCTCCAAAACATGTTTTCATAGTTGTACTGCAAAATCAACTTTCAGATGGGATCTGAAAAATTAAATTTGTCTTGATCATAACTTCAGGGCGTATAAAAATTGTTTGAAATTTAGGGTCAAAATGTAGGAGCCCACTGAAAATTATATATTGCCTCTCAGCTGGCCTATCCTGGATAAATACAATTTAAAAATGTGTAAAAGCAGGACATCGCTGAAAATTAGGCATTGCAGCTTCTCTGGTCTATCCGGGGTAAATATTTAGTAAAAATTTAAAAGCAGGATACCAGTACAGCAGAACCCCCAATGAACTGTGCATACCCTAACCTGCCAACATATTTATGGAGGCAAGATGGCGACGATGCTGGATCAGCCATCAGTCAGTCTGAGAAAGAGCTAGAGGGATTTTGTTTTGTTTTTGGTTTTTTT
Source organism: Neoceratodus forsteri (assembly GCA_016271365.2). NCBI lineage: Eukaryota > Metazoa > Chordata > Ceratodontiformes > Ceratodontidae > Neoceratodus > Neoceratodus forsteri. Next base: position 1,776,431,089 of record CM057456.1, on the reverse strand, counting down.
TATTTGCTTTTCTGTAAGTTTATTTGCTTTGTCATGAGTTTCTTTTATTTGTTATTTGTGTTTTCACCTTTCCTGGATTATTAATGGGAATGGAGGAACAGAGGAATGAGAGTCACCAGTTTACTGCTCTGCTGTTGTGAACTGCTGTATTGTTGAAACTGTTATTGTTGATCGTTCAGTGCATTGACTGTCCATCTTGCAGTGCTTATTGACTCTGCCTGAACCTGATTTACTGGAAGAGTTTTCTGCCTCTATTTTGCCAGAGTGACTGCTTGAGATATGGGGGGGGCCTATGGTCACCTGCTTGGGGACCTCTGTTTCTAGCTGTGCCCAGGTCCAGCGCAGGAACGCCCGCATCCATTCACTGAAGAGTCAGTGTGGGAGTGCAGTGCTGCCCTAAGTCACCTGAGGGAGGTCGGTTGGAATGCTAACTCTCTGGGCACCATTAGTCACTGGTTGCAGGTTCAGAGAGGAGTAGTGGGCCTCCTGGGGGGTGGCCAGAGGCGCCTACTCCCCTTCTGTCCAGCTCCTTCAGGGCTGGTGTTTGCTGACTTTTCCTTGCAGTCTGGGGTGCCAACCTGCGGGAAGTTTGGTAGGGTCATCGGCTTGTAACTAGAAAGAATCTATGTAGTGGCTTTCGAATTCTTTGGTGGTGGCTGGAGCTGCTGAAGACAGTGGAAGTCTGGCCTTGCTTACTTGGCATGGACTCTGGATTTGTGACTGTATTTGTGGATTCTTCACCCCTACTTCTGCTTTTATTACAACCCTCTGCCTAAGATCTGTGTCCAGGGATTACATTACCTGGCTCATTTCCAATGCAGCAGACTCTGGAGGGTTGTTGAGAGCACCCTGTACAGTACATTACATTACTTTGTTTTTTCAAACCTTCAAGTTATTGTTGGCCTTTTCTCCTGCTACTGTACGTGAGAGGTAGTGGTGGAACTGAAGACACCTGGTTTTACCTGGACTGGTGAGAGCTCCCCGGGTGCTGTTCCCATTTTATCTGCAGTTTTATCTGGTGACTGGTTACTCTTCCTTGACCCGTTTCCATTGACTTTTTCACAATATCTGGACTGGTTTTAATGTTCATTTTCTTGTTGGTTTTCTTTTTGTTTAATTGGGGGGGATTGTTTTTGAGTTTATGTTTTCCTTGTTTTACCATTTTCAATTTCTGACTTTTCTGGCTTTTATTAGGATGTGCTGGCATTTGGCTCTCTTGGTCAGGCACTACTCATCCTCCAAGCTTTGGGGCCTCTGACCCTTTAATTGCCCTCTGCTCTTGACCGTGGTTTACAGGTGATGTAGGGCTCTTGGGATGTGAGTAAAAGGAGAAGGAGGGCTAGGGGCTCTGAATCTTGGGGGAGGAGTGAGCTGCGGGACCGAATTGGGGTAGTTAAGTCCAGGAGATGCTCTTGGTTGAAATGGGCTCCAGATCATGGTCCATCTTATCTGGTCCCCATACGCAAGGGCTCTTGTATTTCAGGGCCGGTAGCCTGGCCGGCTCTGAAGTCTCATCCATCTCGAGTGGTGTTGTGCAATGCCAGGTCTATAAAAAACAAGACAGTTATTATTGCTGATCTTGCTGTAACAGCTGACCTGACATGCATCACCGAGACCTGGCTGGATGAAAATGGTGGTCCGATTTTGGAGGTGGCTATTCCTGCTGGGTTTTCGATGATACGCCACTCGACATTGGATTGTGGGGTATGGGTGTAGCTATCTGTTTTAGAATGGAATTGGGCCTTACAAAGGTCCCAGTCGAGTTCCCAGATCATTTGAGTGTACTGCGGCTGCAGGTGTGGGGTGCAGGGTCATTCTCATCTACCGTCCACCTGGGGGTGAGAAGGTGTTCCTGCAGGAAGTCGTGGACTTCACTGCCGACATGGTGTTGGAGTCACCCAGATTGATGGTGCTGGGTGACTTCAACACCTGGATCAATGATGAACTCTCGCAATTTGGTCAGGACTTCCTCCAACTTATGAACATGTTGGGCTTCACACAGGTTGTTGCCTTTGCAACCCATGATCAGGGTCATTCACTCGACCTGGTTTTCCTCCTGGGGATGGAAGCCTCTAACCTGGTGGTGGAACTGGTTGGATGGTCTGACCATCACACTGTAAGGTTCAATTTCCAAGCTCCCTTCCTATAGGCCTGCCCCTGTGGAGATGGTCAGATACCGCTCTTTGAGGGAAGTTACTCCCGTTGATCTTTTGGCGGTTTTATATCTATCGGGATTTCCGGATGCTAGCGAGAGTCCAGAGATCCTAGTCCAAGCCTATAATAAGGCTGTGGTGGGTGCTCTGGATTCCATCGCTTCTATCCATGTTTGCCCCTTCACTCTTCGCCTTCAATCCCCTTGGTTTGATGGGACCTTGAGGGAGCTGAGGTGACCAGGGCGAAGGCTAGAGCAGTGCTAGCGGAGATCTGCCCTGAATGCCAACTTCCTTAGATTGATGGAATACTATTGAGTCTATCAATCAATAATCTCCTATCAGAAAGCAGAGTTCCTGTCCAGGGAGATTGCTGTGGCTCGGAATCGACTGGCTCAGCTCTTTTGAACTGTGGACAGGTTGTGCAATCCAACCTGTTTACAAGTTCAGAGAGCATTTTCACAAGATAAGTGTGATGAGTTTGCTCAATTCTTTGCTAATAAAGAGGCTGACATTAGGGAGGAGATCCATTCAGCACACTCTATGGGGGTTTATAGTGGTCGGTGTATGGTTACTATGCCTCGGTTTTCCTGGGTTCACTTTGATCAGACGGCGATCTCCGATGTTGTCCAGGGTATGCAGCCTACATGCTGTAGTCTGGACCCAGGCCCTACACACCTCATTTTGGTGTGTATGGATATCATTGGACCTGTTCTGACAGAGATAGTTTGCTGCTCTTCAGAGTTAGATGAATTTCCAAATTCCCTGAAGGAGACGGTGGTTACACCTCTCTTTAAAAAATCCTCTCTGGACCCAAACTGCCCTGCTAACTACAGACCAATCTCTAACCTTCCCTTTGCTGGAAATGTGATAGAGAAAGAAGTTGCCCTTCAGCTGGAGAACCATTTGATCATCCATGGCATTTACAATTCCCTGCAGTTTGGTTTTTGGAAGAGGCACAGTATTGAGACTGCTCTGGTTTGGGTGCTCAATGATCTCCTGACTGCTAGAGATCAGAAGAACCATTCAGTCTTGGTTCTTCTTGATCTCTCTTCAGCCTTCAACATCGTGGACCATCAGGGGCTGCTCGAGTGCCTGAGGGACATCTGTGGCCTCTCAGGTATGGTCCTCAGTGTTTTTAGATCTTTCCTCACTGGCAGAAATCAGAGAGTGGTGTCAGGGATTTATTCCTTGGCTTCATGCTCACTGCCATGTGGGGTTCCTCAGGGCTCTGTGCTGTCCCCTATGTTGTTCGCAGTATATTTGCTGCCATTGGGAGATGGTATGGGCTGAGGTTTCACTGTTATGCAGATGACACCCAGCTCTACCTGTCTTTTGCACCCAACCAGAATACCAGAATAGTGCGGTCTGTCTTTAACAGCTGCCTTTATAATTCCAGGACTGGATGTGGGCCGGCTGGTTAAGGTTGAATCCCAATAAGACTGAGGTGTTGGTGGTAGATCTGGGCCACAGGATAGAGAGGGCAGGGGCATGGTCTGCCTCAGGGCTTTGGCTCGGAAGTAACCAGCTCATGCCCTCTGTTCAGGTGCAGAATCTGGGGGTGATCTTTGATGAGGGGCTGACACTGCGTATGCAGGTGTCGGCAGTAGTGAAGTCCTCTTTCTACCATCTGAGGAACATCACCCAGATTCAGCACCTTGTTCCATCTTGCGACCTTCCAATGTTGATCCAAACCTTTGTGACTTCTCGCCTTGACTATCTTAACTCCCTTTACTAAGGGCTTCCGGGGGTTGATATCCGCCACTTGCAGCTGGTGCAGAACACTGCGGCTAGGCTACTGACAGGGGTTTCCTGGGCCAGTCATATCACCCCTGTGCTGCACAAACTGCAATGGCTGTCTGTTCAGTGGCAGATTGCCTTCAAGGTCAGTTTACTGACCAATACGACCCTACACGGACTGGGGCCTGGCTACCTGCAAGAGCTCCTGGTTCTTTACTGCCCCCTCTGACCCCTCCGCTCAGCTGATGAGGGGATTGATAGCAGTTCTTAGAGTCAGACTGAAAACTTCTGGTGCTAGAGCATTTATGTATGCAGCCCTGACCCTGTGGAACTCTCTACCTTGCCGGATTAGAGAGTACCTGACCCTGGAGAGCTTTAAGACAGCTTTAAAAACATATTTGTTCTATCGTGCCTTCGGGGATTAATTATATGAATATTGCTAATTGTATACCATATCAATGTATCTTTTATTGTATTTTATTGTTTTTATTTTTGCTTTCATACTTTTATTGTACAGCGATTTGATAAGCATTGAATTACTGTATATAAATAAATATTATTATTATTGTCATTATCGTTATTATTATTACTATCTGTGCTGCTCTGTCCTGTGAAAAATACATTGTAAAAGCTGGACCCCACTGAAAATGTAACTTGCTTTTCAGCTGGGCTATCCTGGGTAAATACATTATAAAAATGGGTATAAGCAGGGTCCCATTGAAAGTGAGATATTGCATCTAAAATTATCTGTCCTAGCAAAATGCATTATAAAAGCAGTACCTCGCTATAAACACGATCACATCTCACCTCTATTATCCGGTGTAAATGCTGTATAAAACTGTGTAACATCAGGACCCCTTTGCAAATGACATTACATCTCGTCTGCTCTGTCTTGGGTAAATATATAGTAAACATGCATACAAGCTAGACCCAATACAACAGCAATGCAATTGGCAAACATCTGGCATCGACAAATGCTTGTTTATTACAGTACTTATCAGTTCAAGAACCTTGTGACATCATATGAGTGGAATCCCTGCATATAACACTTTACTCTAGGCTCCGGCCCAACTGATGTCACCAGGCTCCAGCACTGATAAATAATTGTTTCACACTTCTGTACAATCTTTACAGGGCTTCAGGATAAGTATGCCCCCTATACCACCAGGAAGGTTTTCAGTCCCATTATAAAGTAGTTGGATCGTTCTCTTCTATCCCTCCTCAGATGGAGAGATAAATGTTGGGCATTCTACAAAACATCCTGCTGAGTCTCTGACTGGAAAAGCTACAAAAAGCTCAAAAAGGAGTGCAAACAGGCCATCTGATAGAGCAAAAGTAGTTACTACAAAACCCAGTTTGATTCCTCCATTGGCAACCTATGTCAAGTTTTGCAAGTGTATTAAGAAAACTCTAGGCCAGGATGGTACCCCCCCCTCCCCATATATTGAGTTTGGGGAGTACAATTTAATAACCCCTCCACCATCTTGAATGCTTTCAATGCATTTTTTAATGATCTCTCATCTTACACTGAGGCTTTTCCTCTCTCCTTGCCTAATCTGGAATTCTCCCCTACTCCTAATGTTGCATCACCCCCCCTTTTATCCAAAAGAAGTCAAATAATCAGAAGTCTGCAAACTCCTGAGGCAGATCCCAGTTTCTAAATCTGCCAGCTCTGATAGGAATGAGCCCTGTCTCCTCAAACTTGCTGCTAATGAATTGGCCTCCCGAAAAGCAAGAATCATTAATCTGTACCTTTCTTCTGGAGTCTTTCCTAACCTCTGGAAGATGTCTCACATAGTACTGGCTTTTAAAATAGGTAAAATTAAAAAAATCTGCAAGTACAGGCCCATTGCTCTCTTATTGATCCTTAGCAAGGTCTTGGAAAAAATTGTCACAACCCAACCTTCTGATCACCTCTCCACCCTCGATCTCCTCTCCCCTGCTCAACACAGTTACCATCGAAATCATAATACCACCACGGCACTGCTCTCCCTTACTAATAGCATTTCTAACACTTTTGATAAAAGGGAGCTCACCGGTTTCATTCTCATCAATCTTACTAAGGCCTTTGACATAGTCGATCACACCCTGCTCTGTCACAAACTTATTTCCCTGGGTATATCTGACACTGCCTTCTCCTGGTTCAATAGTTACTTGTCTGATAGGTAACAGTGAGTTAGGTTAGGATCCTCCCTCTCTGATGCAGCCTGTTACAATGGGTGTCCCCCTTGCTTGTATAAAAGAACCCTTGTTCTTTTCCCTCCAAATGAATTCTGTTCACCACTGCCTCACTAACAGCACATCCATCTTATACGGTGATGATCTGGTGTTTTTTTTCTGGTGCACAGAACACTGAACACATGAACGTTAAATTATCGCTCGACCTATAGTCTGCACAAAAATGGTTCTGTGAAACTAGGCTCTTAATGAATGCTATTTGGATCTTTCTCTTTTTAAAGAGCTGGTGACACGTTCAGGAGAACTTTAACAAAACATAATATTTAGGCACTGTCTAACTTGTATTTCCCATTAGTTCTGCATTATTCCTCCACATTATTTAGTAGTGAGGTCATTTGCATGAACTCAGGATCTTTGCTCCTGAACAGTTCATCTATTCCTGCTGCTTTCTCCCTACCTGAAGTAACAGAGCACTGCTTGTGACATCACAGTTGCTCCCATTGCAACAGATTGTGATGTCACAACAGAGGTTTATGTCTTGAAGTAGGGAGTATGCTAGAAGCAGATGAACTCAAAATGAACTGTAAGGGACAATAATCATATAGTCATACATATTTCTTTAGTAATAAATTATGGGAAGGAGAAATATATAAAATATGATGGAATGCAAGCAAAATTGTACCTAATTATTATTTTTTTTAAAGTTTTCTTTGAGGCGTCAGTAGCTCTTTAAAGAATATCCAATCTCCTCTCTCTGTGGTTTGCAAAAGTGGAACTCCCTTGGTCACTGTCCCATCCTTTAGTTACCTGTGCTTTACGCTTGACCCCTCCCATGAATTTTCAGCCCATGTGGCAGCAACCTGTAGAACTGTCAATGTCAGACTTGGGCTTGACTACAGAGCTAGCCGCAGCCTCCCCCTGTGCCTGTATTGCCATAGTCTGGGGTATTTTGCTCCCCAAATTATCCTATGGTCTGCCTGTTTTCTTTGAAGCCTCGATTGCTATGTTACATAAATAGGATATGGCATATCTGGTGTGGGCTGTGTCTTGGAGTTGTCAGCCCTAATGCTCACCCCATTCTCATATACTGTATCCATCTCAGCTTATCTATTGATGGAATTGGGTGAGCGTTAGGGCTGAGAACCCCAAGAAACAACCCACGCATGATGTGCAAATAGGCAAGATAGGTGAAACCATAATGGGTTTTCCTGTTGTTGTCTGCAGGGTGGGGGTGAGGTGTTAGCGTTGGAAACCCTAACGCCACATTTCCTTACTTTTGTCGCTTTAACCCTAACAATCCTATCTAACCTGCTCATACCTGATTATACTCTTTTACTCAATACATTCATTATCTGACTCTTATTGGTTTTCTTTAATACCCACCTACCCTCAGACTTCTAGTTTCCTTAATCCCAATCACTTAATATCAGTTTAGTTATATACTGTATGTATTAGGTTTAATTCTGAGTATCCTGGGTTTATTGCATCTCACCCAGCCTCCTACTTGTACCCAATGTATCTTTAACAAATGTTTTCATGACTGTTACTCCATTTCTGTATAATTTCTGAGTGTTCTAAGTCTATGGTATCTTACCCAGTGGCTTACTTGCACCCAATATTATTTTGTAACCAATGTATGCATGTCTGTTTCTCCATCATTGTATAATTTCCTTTGACATGGAGCCTTTGTAAATGAACCTCTGGCTCAAATGTATTAATTCCGAGATTCAATAAATAAATAAATAAAGTGCATTAATGGAGTTCTATGCAATAATAATAAATATATTAGTAGCTTTGCCCCCATTCAATGAAATTGCATTAAATTTATGTATAATATACAGCATTCCACAATGTATGGGAACTATTATAGATATAGTTATGAAACACCTCTACATAGAAACATAGAAACATAGATTTTGACAGCAGAAAAGGACCGCTTGGCTGACCCAGTCTGCCCACTTCCCTACCTATCGGATAAGCTGCAGATCCTAGTTTACCAGCAGCCTACTTCTTCCTACCTCCACCCCCTAGAATTGCCTTATGACTGTCCCATGCATGCTTGAATTCCAGCACTGTTTTTGACTCCACAACCTCTTCCGGAAGTCCGTTCCATGCATCCACAACCCTCTCTGTGAAAAAATACTTCTTAAATTACCTCTGAGCAGCCCCCTTCTATCTTCAAATTGCGCCTTGTTCTTGCACACCTCTTTTTTGAAAGATACTACCCTCTTGGACTTTGTTGATTCCTTTGAGATACTTGAAGTTTCTATCATGTCCTCCTCCCTCCTTTCCTCGAGGCTATACATATTCAGCTCCTTAAGTCTCTCTTCATATGTCTTCCGGTGCAGACCCTGCACCATTTTAGTTGCCCTCCTCTGGACAGCCTCCATCCTGTCTATGTCCTTGTGGAGATTGGGTCTCCAGAACTGCATGCAGTACTCCAGATGGGGTCTCACCAACTGTCTGTACAGAAGTATAATAACATCCTGTTTTCTACTGGTGATGCCTCTCCCTATGCATCCCAGTATGCCCCCAGCCCTCCTTGCTGCCCTCTCACATTGCTTGCCCACCTTTAGGTCATCTGATATGACTACCCCCAGGTCCCTTTCCATTTTTGTTGTTGTTAGTATCTCACCCCCCATTGTGTACTCTTCCCTGGGTTTTGTTTCCCAGGTGCATTACCTACACTTCTTAGCATTGAATCTAAGCTGCCATACATTTGACCATTCCCTAACCTTGCCAAGTCCCTTCTCATCCTTTCCACCCCACCTTGTGCATCAATTCTGTTGCAGATCTTTGTGTCATCTGCAAAGAGACATACTTTCCTTCCAGTCCCTCTGCAATGTCGCTTATAAAGACATTGAAGAGGACTCGATCTAATACTGAACCCTGTGGTCCCCACTAGTAACCCCCTTTCTTCAGAGTGGACTCCATTTACTATTATTTCTCTGTGTCCTATTCTCCAGCCAATTTTTACCCAGGCTGTCATCTTGGGACCCACTCCAGGCTGGCTAGCTTGTATATTAATCTTTTGTGGGACTGTGTCAAATGCCTTGCTAAAGTCTAGGTAGGCCATGTCCACAGCCCTCCCTGATCTACTACTTTGGTCACCCAGTCAAAGAAATCTATCAGATTTGTCTGGCATGACCTTCCCACTGTGAATCCATGCTGCCTTGGGTCCTGAGCCCCTCTGACCTCTAGATACTCAACAATTCTTTCCTTCAGAAGTGATTCCATAATTTTCCCTACCACTGAGGTTAAACTAACAGGCCTGTAGTTTTCTGCTTCTGCCTTGCTCCCACTTTTGTGAAGGGGAATCACATCTGCCCTCCTACAGTTCTCGGGTACCACCCCATCCTCCCATGATTTGTTAAAGAGGGTAGTCAGTGGTGTCACTAGTTCTACCCTTATTTCTTTTAGAATTCTGGGATGAATCCCATCAGGCCCCATTGCTTTGTCCACCTTCAGTTTTAGAGTTCTTTCAGAACCCTTTCTTCTGTAAATGGGCTGGTATCAACTTCTGTATCCAGAGTGTTTCTACTGTTTGTTTTAGGTACCTCCCCACTTTTGTAAATATTGAGCAAAAATATTTGTTTAGTATCTCTGCCTTTTCACAGTCACCCTCTGCCCACCCTCCCTCCTCTTTATTAAGTCTCACTAGCCCTCCCTTGGTCTTCACCCTCATGTACCTATAAAGGTTTTATCCCCTTCTTGACTGAGTTGGCTATCTTTTCCTCAGTTTGGGCCTTTGCTGTTCTGACTGCCTTCCCAGCTTCCTTTTGCTTTAACTGATACAGTTCCCTGTCCTGCTCCTTCTGTGATTCCTTGTACTTCCTGAATGCTTTCTTTTTCTCTTGAACCTTCACTGCCACTTCCTTTGAGAACCATAGTGGTTTCTTACATCGTTTCATTTTGTTAATTTGCTTCACACAAAGGCTTGTTACCTCTGTGATGGCAGTTTTTATTATTCCCCATTGTTCTTCCACCCCTCCTTCCTGCCCATTTACAAGTGCATTCCTTAGGCACTCACCCATTTTGGCAAAGTCAGCCCTCCTAAAGTCCAGTACTTTTGCCTTTGTATGGCTTGACTTTATTGCTGTGTTTATTGTGAACCATACTGTTCGATGGTCGCTAGTTCCCAGATGGCTACCCACTCTACATCTGTGATCCTCTTCATCTCCATTTGAGAGAACCAGGTCTAAGATTGCTCCTCTTGAGTGGGCTCAATACTAGTTGTCTCAAGGCATGCCCTTGTAGGCATCTAGAATAACCCCACTTTTGAAGTAGCTGCGAACTGCATTCCAGTTAACATCTGCATATTCAAATCACCCATCAGCAATATCTCCCTTTTCTGCCATTCTAAGTATTCTTTCTATCATTTCCTTGTCCATTTCCTCCTCCTGAGAAGGGGTCTGTATACAACCCTGTGCGGATTGTGGTGCCATTGCCGGTCTCCAAATTTACCCACAGTGCTTCTCTTCTCCCTCCTGTTTTCCATTTTGTTCTGTTGCTTTGATTCCTTCCCTTATGTAAAGAGCTACTCCTCCTCCTCTTTTACCCTCCCTGTCCCTCCTGTAGATAGTGTATCCTGGTATATTTATGTCCCAGTCATGGTTTTGTGTGTACCATGTTTCTGTGACTGCCACGATATCCAGATGTTCCTGCTCCATCAAGGTCACTAATTTAGGAAGCTTGTTACTCAGACTATGGGCATTGGTACTCATTGCTCTCCATTTTTTGATGGCTTTACCTTCTTTTGCAGCATCCCCCACTGACCTGTCTACCTCAGTCTTTTTCTCATTTAGTACCCTGTTTTGTAGGGAGAGGCTGGGATTTTCCTGCTGCTTATCAGTGCCTCCTCTTGACTAGTTTAAAAGCTTCACAATGAAGCATTTAAACGATTGCTCAAAAGACTTGTTCTCTTCCTGGACAGATGCAGACCATCCTGCCAGTATAGGCTGGTGTCCCTTCAGGTGGAACCCCAGTCCCCAATGAAGCCAAACCCCTGTGCTCCACACCATTTTTTCAACCATTCATTAAACTGCATGGTGCAAAGTACCCTCGCCTCACTCATGCCATTGACAGGCAGCACCTCAGAGAAGGATATTGTGTGTGCTACTTGTCTTAGGCCCCTCCCCAATTCTACAAAGTTCTTCTGCACTGCTCTAATCTCATGATTAGCCAAGTCATTTGTCCCTAGGTGGACAATGACATCCAGCTCAGACTCCCAGGCAGCTGTTCTCGTGATCCTGAGGATGCGCTTCCTGTCTCTCCAAGCCATGGCACCAGGCACCTCTATAACTTTAAGTTAATTTATATGTTTAAAATACATCATGCTGCTTCACCATGCCCACCTCTTACAAATGCATGAGGAGAGGTTAGCAGGTGAGTAGCATGTACACAGCACTCTTTCAATTTGTGACCCACACTCCATACCAACTCTTTGGAGAAATAAGAATGGCTTATGCTGGTATGCACAGCACAGACTTACACTCATAATGCAAAATACCCACAATGCCCCCACAGATAACCCACCCAGGAGACCCAAGACTAGCCAGCTCCCATGTAACCAGCAATAATATATGTAATACACCTTACCAGTCTGCCTCCTCATTTAAGCCCCCCAAATATTTCAAAGTTCCTAGCTCAAAAATCCATCGCATCTCACATTTCTCAATTTTTTTTTTTGAAATCTCCCCTTCTAGATGCTGGTAACACCTGTTCTATTCAACAAACCTAAGCTGTACACCTATAAACCCTCTTTCCTTAAAATGCAGTGCAACACTGGCACCCTCATCCTGCCTTCTAATTGTACTCTTGTGCTTTGTAATCCTACATGTTGGTTCTCTAGTGGTTTTGCTTACACACTGCCAGTCACACAGGCATTGAATAACATACACTATCCCCATGGAATTGCATGTGATATGAGAATTAATAGCATATACCTTACCTGTATGTGGATGTTTAAAGACTTCATTCTGTGAAGTATGCCCACATACTGAGCATCTCCTACAAGGGGTACTTGCCATTTTTATGTTTGCTTGCATGCATGCACAAGAAACATTATGCAGCAGCTTAGGCGAGAAGCGGATTGTGGAGGTGCGGCACTGTGGCAGCCAACAGAGGCACTGCATTTGAGGGCTTGGCACTGGTGGACCAATGGAGGCACAGTGTGCCGATGACACTGGTCTCCAAAAGTGCCACCAAGTAGAAACGTTTTCACAGCTGCAGTGAGGGGCCACCTTGTCATTGCAGCATCAGCCATTCTGCTGCAATGAGGGAGCGACCCGTCATTGCAGGGCGGCACCTTCCCAAGTCTAACAATTAAGTAAACATGGCAGCAGATTGCCGCCACCTATCAGCCACATGAAAGCCAAATGGGAGTGGCCAGTCCCCCCTACCAGCAGCCCCCGACCCAGTTAATTTGCCGATGGGACAGCCCACACCCCGTTGAAATGATGTAATCCCCTCCCCTATTTGTTGTGTGCCGAGGTGGTGCCCAATCCCCCTCGGCATCATGACCACCCAAACAATCATTCTTTGATGACAGGGGACCCAATGCCCATCGGCTTCAGTACCCCACCCCAAAAAAGGCAGGTGGCACACTGGGAGCCCACCTCAGTGTGTTGGAAACAAGCCTGGAAAAAAACAACCTTCCCACAATGTCTTTTTTTTTTTTATCTCCCTGAAACAAAGAAAATGGTCCCACGCCAGTCGCCGTCCTCTCCCCCCAATCCGCACCAACCCACTGTGCACCCGACCTCCCCACACCCCCTCACCCCATACTTACCTCTGGACCCTGGCGTGATGATCTTCAGAGGACCAGTAACATGTCTGCACTCTTCAAAGCCGACCGTGAACTGAAGAAATGCCAGTAAGCTGTATAATGGCATAAAGTTTTTTTTTTATTTTGGTGCATATCTCAGGCACAATTGGGGAATTTTGGCACTGAATTTTCAACATGGGGTTATTGGAACCCCTCCTCCTGAATTCAGGCACTGTCATGGCATTATTCAGTCCTGAAAGGTGATTTCATGGTCACTGTGCAGAATCACCTTCCGGGACCAATTCTTTCTTTCTTTCTTTCTTTTCAATTGTTTAACCAGAATTAATGAAATGACAGTGCCAGTGTTCATGAGATGGGCTCTCAAAAAGCCTATGTCGCAAATCTGGTGGAAAAAATCCAAAAAATGACTTTTATGAGCGTGCGTTGCGCAGTTTTCACAGGCACGCTCGTAACTTGGCGAATTTGTAATATTTTCACTCCAGATTTTCAACATTGCCATTTTTCCATACCTCCTTATGAACAGTACAGCTGTCATTTTTCACATCCTGACCAAAATGTGGTTTCGCACTACCGATGCAGAATAGTGCAGTAGCATTGGGAAATCAGTGTTTGGGACACATTAAGAAAATGGCAGTGACACTGTTCATGAGCAGAGGTCCAAAAATGCCTATGTTGAAAATTTGGTGACAAAGTCCATAAAATTACTGTGTTACGAGCATGCATTGCGCAGTTTCCACGCATGACTGTACTGATTTGTAATATTTTCACTCCAGATTTTGAACATTGTCATTTTTTCACACCTCCTTATGAACAGTACAGCTGTCATTTTTCATATCCTGCCCGAAATATGGATTTACACATCTGGCGCAGAATAGAGCGGTAGCTGTGGGAAATCAATGTTCGGGACAGATTAGGAAAATCATAGTGACACTGTTCATGAGCAGAGGTCACAAAATGCCTATGTTGAAAATTTGATGAAAAAATTCCACCAAATGACTGTGTTACGTACATGCGTTGCGCAGTTTTCACATAAGCCTGGAAGTTTAAGTATTTTTAATATTTTCGCTACAGATTTTCAACATTGTCATCTCTTCACAGCTCCCTATGAATGGTACAGCTGCCATTCTTCACATCCTGCCCAATCTGTGTTTTCGTACATCTGGTTCAGAATGGCATGGTCTCTGTGGGAACTCAAAGTTCAGGACACATTAACAAAATCACAGTGCCACTGTTCATCAGAAGAGGTTCCAAACGCTTTCATGAGGTGGAGGTCACAAAAAAGGCCATGCTGAAAATTTGTAGTGTAAATATCAACAAACGCCTGGGATGTTAGGGTGTCTAATGCTCATGCCATTCCACCCCCACCCCACCACTCTGCAGCCAGTGACAGGCATCGATGTGTGCCTTGAACTCATCGGCCCTACAGTTCACTCTGTTCTCCTGTACTGCACCCATTTCAGCACATGTCCTTATGGAATGGGGTGACTGTACAGCTGAACACCCCAAGGTGCACCGCAACACATGTCAGTGTCTGCAGGATAGGGTGAGGTGAAATGGCATGCATGTTATGGGCGATGACTCAAACACATACCCCAATGCCTGTCCATCTCTACAGGGTGGAGGTGGGTTTGGTGTGAAATTCAGTACTTTACTACCATTCATATTCTGCATCTCTCTAACTCCTGCATTTCCAATGCTATTACCAGCAAGCAAACATTCGGCATTGACAAATGCTTGTTAATGACTCTAATAGTAACTGGCCTGTGTTTTTGCCTCTAATTATTGTTTCTGTATGAACCAATCTAGATCTAAGATTAGGTGCTCTTTTAGAGACCACAAAGGGCCTATACAAACAAGTAGAGTATTATTGTTGGGAAGTGAGTAAACATATCCATACAAAGACTGTGAAAATAATTTTTCTTATTATTAAAATGCTGCTGCAAACTTTGAAAAGAGTATACAAAGCATTAGCTCATTTGAAAGTTCAGACAGTGTCTGTTCTTATGTTGTTAAATCCTCATTAAAAACATATTTATTTGGCCTAGCATTTGGGGATGATGTTTAGTTTTATTACTGCTGCCTTTTAATTGTGTGTGTTTTCACTGTTTAATGGTTGTTTTAATATTGTATACATAGAAACATAGAAACATAGAATTTGACAGCAGATAAGGACTGCTTGGCCCACCCAGTCTGCCCACTTCCCTACCTAATGAATAAGCTGCAGATCCTAGTTAACCAGCAGCCTACTTCTTTCTAACCCCACCCCCTAGAATTGCCTTATGACTGTCCCATGCATGCTTGAATTCAACCACTGTTTTTGACTCCACAACCTCCTCCGGAAGGCCGTTCCATGCATCCACAACCCTCTCTGTGAAAAAATACTTCCTTACATTACCTCTGAGCCACCCCCTCTATCTTCGCACTTTGGTTTTAGAAAGGCGCTTCAGAAATAAAATTTGATTTGATTTGGAAATTTGATTCTTACAGAAACAGAATTCCTGACCCAGTAGTCCTTTATGTAATGGGTTTGCCAGAAGCCATGCTGCTGGGGTGCTCCTTTTCTGTATCTCCACTTTTTCCATCTGTGCCATTGCCTCATCTGCCCCTGGCAACCACCCAGCCCTTTCATACCATCTGTGGCCCTCACCTTCCAAATCCCTAGCTTACCCTCTCTGAGCCAGAGGGTGTAGGTTCCTTTTACCAAAGGCCCTTATGAGCAGTGAGGAGTACCGTGGGCTGCATGGGGCTTGAGTATAGCAGGCATCATACTACGGTGTCAGGGAATTTTCTCCAGTTTTCTTCCGCTGCTTGGGACACTCGAATACAAGAACTCCAATATAGGCATGTGCACACATTAGCATGGTGCCATATGGAACCAGTGAATGCCCCCACTTGCCTTGCTGCTTCTGGATGCACTTACATCTGTAGTTACCCAGGTGGCAGTTAGTGGGGTGCTCATCATCCTTCCCCCTCTGAGAGACACAGTGTCCTCTGAGATGCTTGATCCTTCTTCCCTGCCAACCTTCTGATGATCCAAGCTCATATCCAGAACCTAGATTGCTGGTATTTGGAAGCTGTAGCCTTGCTGCCACACTGCTGATGGGCTGGTGTGGAGATACACCTTGTTAATAAATTTAGTGACAGCCTCACATGATCACACTTACATATTCAACATTCCACTTTTACTTCAACAGCTCATCTGGAATCCAAGTATCTTTGGACCTAGCCAGCCAGGTGTCCTTTCAGATAAAGATGATTTTGGAGGGTTAAAATGCAGTTGAATACAAGTCATCATATGTCTTGTATTAGAGGACCTTTATATCTTGAAGTTTTATGCTAAGGGTGGAGGTAATTCTGTTAGTAGAAAAAAATTGTAAGTTATATTACAACATGAAATACTGTATTACCTCTAGACATAATTGCAAGCAAGGGTTGTCAAATGTTGTCAGTGTAATTATGAGACATCTCTCATTTTCTATGATATTATAATCAAACTTCATTTGTTTTGAAGGTTTCTACATCTTTGCTGAAACTAGGAAGCACTCCCCAGGACACAGAACAGAAATTCTCTCCGGGACCATGCTTCCTTCAACTACCTGCACTGTATGTACTTCTCTACTTCTGTTCTCATACCACACAATATATACAGGAGACCCTCAGGAATAAATTGTGTCCTGACAAGAATGAGTTAACACTGTGCACTTTCCTTTAGAATGTTAAAACTTGATCACTGAAAACAAAATACATGTGTATTATTTGGATATAAATGCTCAAACTTTCAAATCCAGATTAGGGGTACTAATGTATTTCATACATTCTTTATCCCCATCCTCCATTTAGTCCAACTTGTGGTTCTGCGTCATCAACATTTATGACAATAGGATCTGCCTTGGGTGAGGCTGAAGCAGGCAGCAGGCAACCCTCCCTTAGCTGCTCCATTTCCCAACAGACTACCTGTATTCGTCTCCACCAGTTGCTAATGCCTGAAACCCCTGAAAGATGGAATCATTGACACAAATGTGTAGGCGTGTGCATTATCTGTTCTTGCTGATATGTGAGAGGGAGTCTCCATCTGTAGCCTGAGTGGTTGTATGGCATTCCTGAACACACACACCAGCTTGCTCCACCTAAAACACACAAGTACTGACATTTGTCCTTGCCTACAGTGTCTGACAGGTAGCAGGGCCAGAGGTTGCCTTTGCAGCCTCCAGCCAACTCCACCTCTTGCCTGGCTTCATGGCTGACCCACTGTACTCAGAGTTTCGTAGTCACTTTCCTAACTTACCTTGAGTAACAAATAGACAGTTATGTAACAGTGAGTGCAACTATCCCACCACAAAAACTGAGTACATCCTCTGGGACTATACTCGTGTGTTCTGCCAGCCGTGACTAGGACTGCCAATCACGAAATGAACTCTGCCAACCAATGTGGTAGGTGGGTGCCTTGCAACTATGTAATCGGGGTAGCCTTTACCAATGTTATTATTTTTTTTTTAAGTTTAAAGAAAGCTCAAAGCACTTGTAGTGCAAGAGCTCATGAGAATATTTACTGTTTGTTTCAAGAAACTGATTGGGGCATCACACAAGTAATGTTTCTATTTCCTTTCATAACCACAAGAATTTCTAAGGCTGAAGAAGCAGATGTTTGATTTGCTAAATCCATTCCAAACACTCGGGGTCAGGTATTCCAAAACATTTACACAAGCCATTGGTTGCTAAGGCAAACACTATAGAAACAGAAACATAGAATATGACAACAGATAAGGACCAACCAGTCCACCTAGTCTGCCCATTTCCCTATTTGGTTTGGCAATCCCTTCTCTTATCTGGACTTCGTTTCTCCTGCCCTGCAGTACAGCAGGGAGCCTTTATGCTCATCTCATGAACTTTTGAATCCCTGCACTGTTTTCACTTCCATCACCTCCACTGGTAGGCTGTTCCATGGATCCACCACCCTCTCTGTGAAAAAATACTTCCTAGCATTCCCCCTAAGCCTCCCTTCCTCCAGCCTCATGTTGTCCTCTTGTCCTTGTGGGCTTTTATCTCTGAAGTATTCTCCCTTTATGTATCCTGTTTATTCCTCTAAGGTATTTGAAAGTCTCTATCATATCCCCTCTCTCCCTTCTGTCTTTCAGTGAACAGATATTAAGTTCCTTGAGTCTTTCCTCAAGGCTTGTGGTGTTGTGTGGTGTGGTGTAGTCCATGCATTATTTGTGTTGCTCTTCTCTGGGCTGCTTCCATTCTGTCAATGTCCTTTCTGAGATGCAGTCTCCAGAACTGGACACAGTATTTCAGATGAGGCTTCACCAGTGATTTATAAAGTGGCATCACCACTTCGCTCCTCCAACTGGTTATGCCCCTTTCTATCCACCCCAGCATCCTGTTTGCTTTACCCACTGCTTTTCTGCATTGTTTGAATGACTTCAGGTCATCAGAAGTGATAACCCCCAGGTCTCTCTCCTGACTTGTGGTGGCTAGAACCTGCCCCCCATCCTGTATTCCTCTCTTGGGTTTCTGTGTCCCAGGTACATTATCTTGTACGTCATAGTGTTGAAACCCAACTGCCAAACCCTTGACCATTCCTCAAGTAGTCTTAGGTCATTTCTCATTTTATCTAGCCCCTCCTGTGTGTTGACTCTGTTACAGATCTTGGTGTCATCTGCAAAAAGGCATAATTTCCCCTCCAGACCCTCTGCAATGTCACTTATGAAGACATTAAATAGGACTGGACCCAGCACTGATCCCTGTGGTACTCCTCTGGTCACCTCCCTATCTTCAGATTTTATGCCATTTATTACCGCCCTATGGATCCTGCCTTTTAGCCAGTTTCCAATCCATTTTACCACTTTAGAGCCCACACCCAGATTGCCCAATTTGTTAAGCAACCTTCTATGCAGAATCGTGTCAAAGGCCTTGCTGAAATCCAGGTAGGCCACATCCATCGGCCCTCCCTGATCCATTACCCTGGTCACCCAGTTAAAGAAATTGATAAGCTTAGTCTGACAGGACCTTCCTTCAGTGAGTCCATGCTGCCTTGGTTCTTTTGCACTGCTTGACTCCAGGAACTTCATTATCCTCCTCCTTAAGCAGGGACTCCCATTACCTTCCCCACCACTGAGGTCAGGCTTACAGGTCTGTAATTGCCTGCCTCCTTCCTACTTCCACTCTTATGCAGAGGGACCACTTCTGCCCTCCTCCATTCCCCAGGTATCTCCCCTGTCTATAGTTATTGGTTGAAGAGGGTTGTCTTCAGACCCGCTAAGACTTCCCTGAGTTCCTTCAAAACTCTAGGGTGAAGCCTGTCTGTCCCCATTGCCTTGTCTGTCTTTACTTTCCCTAGTTCCTCCAAGACTCTATCCACCATAAATGAGCTGATGTCCACCTCTCCCCCCTGTAAAGTGTTCCTTGTGAGTCTTGGCCCTTCCCTTGCCTCTTACTTGGTAAATACTGAGCAAAAATACTTGTTCAGTATCTCAGTTTTTTCAAGGTCGTCCTCCACCCACCCACCCTCTTCCTTCTTAAGCCTAACCTATATGTTGGGTGCAGCAAAATGGCCATCGAGGAGTACTGAGAGACATCATTAAATGTCAAACTATTGAGCAACCTAATGATGTCTCTATACATTCTGGGCAGGCATTTATTTTGCCAGAATATATAAGGGATATACAATGGTGAGCAGTCAGATAAATGATTTATCTACACAAGTGCGGTTTGACTCTGGTAACTTCACAAGTGGCATAAGCCATGAGTGAAGTGTCCGAGGTCAAACAGCACAAGTGTAGATAAATCATTTATCTGACAGCTCACCATTGTATATTTCATTTATGCAATAGGGATGCTTTCAGTTAGTGCAAGGGCATTTGTTTTTGACTATTTCTCTTTTTTTAATAATAATTTATGTGACTTTTTGTTAACTTTCCTAGTGTAGATCCATCTTTTTTTTTTTTAATTTGTTCTAGGATTACAAATACCTTTGAGCCAAGGCTCTTTTACAAAGGTTCCACGTCATTGGTACAATTGAGACAATCATAAGCAAAGATAACAGTTTATAAAATTAAAAAAAAAAAGAACAACACATAGTCTTGTAGATGAAAAAAGAACAATAAGGTGAAACTTTGGGGAAGGGAAAGGGAAGGAGGATGGTGAAATCAGGGAGACTAAATGGATGGGAGAGAAGGGGAGGTAGGTTGGGGGGTTAGCGTAGTGGTTCCTATTAAATGAAACACCACTCTTTGTGTAGAAAATTTTGTGCTGAACACATTTCATGTTCACAGTGTCTTGCCTCCTTTTTCATTTTAAAGTAATTTGCGTTTGTCAAAAAAGTGGAAAACAAAATTGAATTTTCTGCTGTTTTTTGCTAATTATAAAAAAACCTAAAAGGTATACTGTATATAAAGAAAACACCACTCATTTTCTAGATATGTTTGTGCTGAACAACTTTCATGCTCACAGTACCATGCTATAATTTTTTGTTTTTAAAGTTATTGCCATTTAAATATGGTTAGTACTGCTTCTGAAGCCGAACATTCTAAATGTATTCTGGAGAGATTTGTGACATAGTAACTGTGTGTATAAATGAGTAACTGTGTGTATTAATAAATATAATAACTGGTGAGCAATTTTTTCTATGTGCTCAGCCAGTTGATATTTTTCATATTAACCCGTGGGTTATTAGAGCAGTCACACACTCTGCCTGTTAAAACCAAGAGCACTACCTAATTGGCTCTTGTTCTCTGTGTGGGCGGGCTGAATATTTCCACTAACATGGCGGTTCCATTAGTTCTTTAGCAAAAAGCTAGTTAGTGAGGAGCTGCCATAACATTCGTTCTCTCCTTCAAAGCATTTAATTTGTTTAGCTATCTGGTTTATCCTACATTTAAATAAAAAAATATCTATCTGGGTGATCCTGCTGTTCGTCGGCTGTGGGCGATACCTCATTGCTACCAGAAATGGGACCATGGCTGACTGCAGGCAGTGCTACCTAACCACAACAACATTTCAAATAGTGAGTTCCAAAAATAAATAGCTAATTAAAAAAATAATAATTTTCAAGAAGGAGGGAGGGAGACTCTGTCTGTGTGTGTGTGTGTGTGTGTGTGTGTGTGTGTGTGTTTGTGTTTGTGTGTATGTGCCACAGGCAGTCACAAAAGTCAGGCTGGGAAAAAAAAAATTGCTTGCCAGTTATTATTAAAAATAAAATATGGGGAAGTATGTCAAACTTAAATTTAATGCACACCCTCAGAGTGAGATGCTTTAATAAACTCCTTGGGCTTCACCTTCGGGGTTTATGTAGAATCCCACACCTCGGGTGTACATTAAATTCTCGTATCACACACTTCCCCATCCATTATTCTCTATTTTTACACATAGTTACTCAGATATATGGATTTATCACACTTGGTTTATTTGCACTCCTATTGCATAAATTTAACATGCAACACTAACAACATTTCTTGTGTAAAGCTTTGGAGTGTTTTGCCCCGATCTTTGGATTTGTTCAGATTTGGAAAAAGGTTCACTTTTTATGCCTATGTATCAATTATTTTAGGTAATACATGTTTACATAGCATACTTACATTCTTTTACTACCATATTTACATTCATTTACCGCCATTGTCCTTCCAGCATAACACATGCTTAACTGATTGTGCACTGAGGTCACTGTTTTTTTTTGTATTGATTTCTTATTTTGGTCTCACCATGACCCAAACCATTAAGACCATCATAGGGCTAGTTCCCGCTTTCCCTATGCTGAGGCATAGATGGGGCACTGATGAGTCCTAACAAGGATAAAACACATCTCTGTGTATTCTGTTTTCTTTCATGATGATTTGCATACACTTCATATGATGCTTTGTATTATTGGGGTATGTGTAATTTTATATTTCACTAAAACTTGGCTTTAGTGCTAGTTACCTTCCAGGGTTGATTCCTTGCTGTTAGGTTCTTTATATGTTTGATAAACGTATCTGTGCTTCTTAAGAAGCTGTACCTTGTGACCTTAAATTACTAGGTTACCATGTAGTCAGGTCTTTGTAATGTGGATGCGATATCACAGGCTGAGACTATTATATATAGACATGTGAAACTGGGGTGTGGGGCATTATTTATTTATGTATTTATTTATTTATGTATGTATTTGATAACTGGGTAGATGGACTGATACATACGGACCGATTTCAGCCATGATCCGGGCCCCAAAAGAAACAACAAGGTGGACATTAGTAAATGTACAGAAAATTGCATAACCATCAGTAATACAAATACATGCAAGGACAGTAAAGCAAAATGGACACAGCGAGGTAAAGACATTCATTCACCTTATTTAATCCAGTGGAAGACTCATATAGTGATATCAAGAAATTCCTTGTTTATTAAATGTTTACCCTGGAAAGCTGAACTTCATTATAACAGGGTTCAACTGCATTTGGTTTTACTGTTGTCTGCCTGTTATTGTAACTCCTTTCATATATAATGCCCCATCCTCAAATATTTATAATTTTCAAAAATCAAAAATGTGACCATTAAGTCCTTAAGGTATGGCATACCAGCACTCACATTAAACATTGCATCCTAATATATATGAAAAGGGTTAGGAAATTAAATGGTAAGATATCTATGGGAACTATGGCCTTTCTGGTAAGGAGCATGCAGTGGGATGAGCTGAAGACTCATTTCAGTCTGTTTTTTCCTGGTCTGGATTGTGAAGAAGGTGGAATGCTCAGCTCAGTATTAGTCGAGTATGAGCTGAATTTTGGTTTGCAAATCAGTTAACGTTCAACTACCTGACGAGTTTCCCTGTTCTGAATGATCAGACTTACCTCTAAACTAGCACTCAACTGTAGAACCATATGTGAGTCCTCAAATGGAATGCTCATCGAGTACTAAAATGCAAATTATCACCGTCAAAAAAATACTTTCAGTCAGAAGTTTATACAATAAATTATATGAACCAGACACTATTGTATACTACACTGTACACTAATTTCTCTAATTTGGCAGAGCTTTTTACCTAAGAGCATATTGCTTACAATAATGCAATATTTATCCCATAGTAATGGTATTCATATTTACCCATTGTTATGTCACTGTGAGTCTTCTTTTTCCAATGACATTTAGGCAGCAGTGCATCAATGTGGCAAAAATTTTGACCTATACTTTTTATGTTTGCTTGCACAAATACACAAGAAACATTATGTGGCAGCTTAGGAGAGAAGCGGGTTTTGGAGGTGTTGCACTGTGGTGGCCAATGCCGCCACTGCATTTTTGGGCTTGACCCTCTTTACCCAATGCGGCAGCATGCTGCTGGTGACAATAGTTCAGCAAGCATGCCACCAACTTGAAACGAATTAGCCGCTGTAATGAGGGAGTGACCCATCGTTGCAGGGTTATGCCTTGCCTGGTGTAATATTTCAATAAACATGGTGGTGGCTGTCGCCATCCACCTCTCGCAGTCCCCATGAAAGCCATCAAGGGTGCCCAATCCCCCTGCCAGCATGCCCCCTCCCCAGTTCATTTATTGACAGGGGAGTCCATTCCACATTGGATAATGTCCCCCCATTCATAGTGTGCTGAGGGGGAGTCCAATCCCCCTCAGCTCATGTGCACCCCCCAAACACAGACACATTGTATGTGCCAACAGGGTGCCCGATCCCTGTCAGCTCCAGGTGCCCCTCAACAAACACACAGGTGTCACTCTTGGAGTCCACCCTAATGTGCCCATTGTCCCTGTAAATGGAAAAACCTGTCCCATGATGTCTTTTTGTTTTTTAACTTGTAAAAAAAGAGAAAAACATCCCTCAATGTATCGGTGCCCCCTCCCCCAACCTGCACCCACCCTCCATGCACCCATCCTCCCCACAGCCGCTCTCTCCCCATACTTACCACCAGAGCCTGGTCCGATGATCTTTGGTACTGTGGGAACACGTCTGCATGCTTCAAAGCCGACCGTGAACTGAAGAAATGCAGGTATAATGTCATTCTAGATGCCCTACAGGGGGCATGCCTTAGACAACTAGTATTGGAGCCCACTCGAGAGGGAACAATCTTAGACCTGGTTCTCTCAAATGGAGATGAGGAGAGGATCACAGATGTAGAAGTGGGTAGCCATCTGGGAACTAGCGACCATCGAACAGTATGGTTCACAATAAACACAGCAATAGAGTCAAGCTATACAAAGACAAAGGTACTGGATTTTAGGAGGGCTGACTTTGTCAAAATGGGTGAGTGCCTAAGGAATGCACTAGCAAATGGGCAGGAAGGAGGGTGGAAGAACAATGGGGAAAATAAAACTGCCATCACAGAGGTAACAAGCCTTTGTGTAAAGCAAATAAACAAACGAGGTAAGAAACCACTATGGTTCTCAAAGGAAGTGGCAGTGAAGGTTCAAGAGAAAAAGAAAGCATTCAGGAAGTACAAGGAATCACAGAAGGAGCAGGACAGAGAACTGTATCAGTTAAAGCAAAAGGAAGCTGGGAAGGCAGTCAGAACAGCAAAGGCCCAAACCGAGGAAAAGATAGCCAACTCAGTTAAGAAGGGGATAAAACCTTTTATAGGTACATCAGGGAGCAAAGTAAGACCAAGGGAGGGATAGTGAGGCTTAGTAAAGGGGAGGAGGGTGGGCAGAGGGTGACTGTGAAAAGGCAGAGATACTAAACAAATACTTTTGCTCAGTATTTACAAAGGAAGAGGGGAAGTACCTAAAACAAACAGTAGAAACACTCTGGATACAGAAGTTGATACCAGCCCATTTACAGAAGAAAGGGTTCTGAAAGAACTCTTAAAACTGAAGGTGGACAAAGCAATGGGGCCTGATGGGATTCATCCCAGAATTCTAAAAGAACTAAGGGTAGAACTAGTGACACCACTGACTACCCTCTTTAACAAATCATGGGAGGATGGGGTGGTACCTGAGGACTGGAGGAGGGCAGATGTAATTCTCCTTCACAAAAGTGGGAGCAAGGCAGAAGCAGGAAACTACAGACCTGTTAGTTTAACCTCAGTGGTAGGGAAAATGATGGAATCACTTCTGAAGGAAAGAATTGTTGAGTATCTAGAGGCCAGAGGGGCACAGGACCCAAGGCAGCATGGATTCACAGCGGGAAGGTCATGCCAGACAAATCTGATAGATTTCTTTGACTGGGTGACCAAAGTAGTTGATCAGGGAGGGGCTGTGGACATGGCCTACCTAGACTTTAGCAAGGCATTTGACACAGTCCCACACAAAAGATTGATATACAAGTTAGCCAGCCTGGGAGTGGGTCCCAAGATGACAGCCTGGGTAAAGAATTGGCTGGAGAATAGGACACAGAGAGTAATAGTAAATGGAGTCCACTCTGAAAAAAGGGGGGTTAGTAGTGGGGTACTTCAGGGTTCAGTATTAGGACCGGTCCTCTTCAATGTCTTTATAAGCGACATTGCAGAGGGACTGGAAGGAAAAGTATGTCTTTGCAGATGACACAAAGATCTGCAACAGAGTTGATGCACAAGGTGGAGCGGAAAGGATGAGAAGGACTTGGCAAGGTTAGAGGAATGGTCAAATGTATGGCAGCTTAGATTCAATGCTAAGAAGTGCAGGTAATGCACCTGGGAAACAAAAACCCAGGGGAAGAGTACACAATGGGGGGTGAGATACTAACAACAACAAAAATGGAAAGGGACCTGGGGGTAGTCATATCAGATGACCTAAAGGTGGGAAAGCAATGTGAGAGGGCAGCAAGGAGGGCTGGGGGGATACTTGGATGCATAGGAAGAGGCATCACCAGTAGAAACAGGAAGTTATTATTCCTCTGTACAGACAGCTAGTGAGACCCCATCTGGAGTACTGCGTGCAGTTCTGGAGACCCAATCTCCACAAAGACATAGACAGGATGGAAGCTGTCCAGAGGAGGGAACTAAATGGTGCAGGGTCTGCACCGAAGACATATGAAGAGAGACTTAAGGAGCTTAATATGTATAGCCCTCGAGGAAAGAAGGAGAGGGAGACATGATAGAAACTTTCAAGTACCTCAAGGGAATCAACAACGTCCAAGAGGGTAGCATCTTTCAAAAAAAGAGGTGTGCAAGAACAAGGGGGCACAATTTGAAGATAGAAGGGGGGCGGCTCAGAGGTAATTTAAGGAAGTATTTTTTCACAGAGAGGGTTGTGGATGTATGGAACAGCCTTCCAGAGGAGGTTGTGGAGTCAAAAACAGTGGTGGAATTCAAGCATGCATGGGACAGTCATAAGGCAATTCTAGGGGGTGGGGGTAGGAAGAAGTAGGCTGCTGGTTAACTAGGACCTGCAGCTTATCCATCAGGTAGGGAAATGGGCAGACTGGGTGGGCCAAGCGGTCCTTATCTGCCGTCAAATTCTATGTTTCTATGTTTCTATGTTTCTATATATTGTTTTTTTTCAACTTAGCTGGATATCTCAGCGATTTTGTGAATTTTGACACCAAATTTTCATCATGGGATTCTTGGAACCCCACCTCATGAATTCAGTCACTGTCATCTGGTTATTCAATCCCAAAAGGTGATTTCACGGTCACTGCGCGGAATCACCTTTCGGGTCCAAGTAATGAAACGACAGTGTCACTGTTCATGAGGTGGGCTCCCAAAAAGCCTATGTTGAAAATTTGGTGACAAAAGTCCACAAAATGATTAAGTTATGAGTGTGCATTGTTCAGGTTCCATGCACACTTGTAACTCCGAGAGTTTGTAATGTTTTCACTCCAGATTTTCAACATTGCCATTTTTGCATACCTCCTTATGAACAGTACAGCTGTCATTTTTCACATACTGCCCAAACTGTATTTTCACACATCTGGCACAGAATGGCATGGTTGATGTGGGAAATCAACATTCAGGACAGATTAACAAAATCACAGTGCCACTATATTCATAAGCAGAGGTCCCAAATGCTTTCAAGTGGTGGGGTTCACAAAAAGACCATATTGAAAATTTTTAGTGCAAATTCCAACAAAACCCCTGGGCATTAGGGTTTCTAACCATAGCGTCCCACCCTTTACAGACTGATAGGCATCAGGGGTGTGCCTTTGGATTGCCGGCTGTAATGCTCATGCCATTCCACCCCCACCCTGCAGCCAATGACAGGCATCAAGGTGTGCCTTGGACTCTTCGGCCCTAGAGTTCACCCTATTCTTCTATACTGCACCCATTTCAGCATATGTCCTTACAGAATGGGGTGACTGTAAAGTCAAGCACCCCAAGGCACACCTCAGCACTTATCAGTGTCTGCAGGATATGGTGAGGTGAAATGGCGTGAGCATTATGGGTGATGACCCAAAGGCGCACCCCAATGCCTGTCTATCTCTGCACAGTGTAAGTGGGGTTGGCGTGAAGTTCAGTACTTCACTGCCATTCCTATTCTTCATCTGTCTAACTCCTGCACTTCCAATGCTAATACCAGCAAGCAAACATTTGGCATTGACAAATGCTTTTTTTTTATACACTTGGGAATTGCTTCATAGGCACCAAGCCGGAGCATGAGTTTTATTCTACATTTTTATCACCAGGAGTTAGCAGCTGAGTACAAAATGATAAACACAGCCTAGATGGAAATAAGAAATTTTAATTTGTGTGACAGTTTCCCACAGGAAGTGCCATATATTTTTACATTCCATATCAAGGGGAGGGATTGCTTTCTGATTTGCAGTCTTCATCTGTATTCCTTAACCAACAAGACACTCATCAACATGCAGCAGCTGTGTGGGTAGACGATGGAGGAGTAAAATAATCTATTTGTGTGTGTAGCTAATCACAATGTTATACCAGGTACAGTAGCTAAAGGTGTGAGGCAAATGTATTTCTTTATTACCGTTTTCTTGTGAGAGTGCTTTTAATTAATGCACCATGCACAGTCAGTGGATTTATTAATGTAGCAGGCTAATTCCTTTCTCAGTTACTCATTACGGCAAAAAGATTTTTTTTTTCCTTTGGTACAATATTAGCCACTGCTAAGCAATTTAAATCACAATTGTACTGAAAATATTAAAAAACAATGTTACCTACTGCGAATTGAACCCAGGCCCCCAGAATACCATCCCCTTGCTCTAACTACTGAGCTACAGGTTCATATGGTTGAACTTGAGGTTCCTGGACACACTTCCCTTCTCTGCAATTGCATATCCTGCAACAAAGAATAATCAACATGACAATTTGATGGGTTTTTTGGTTCCCTTTGGTGGAGTATTAACTACTATTACCCAATTTAGCTCAGTGGTTGGAGTACCGTGATGGTATTCCAGGGACCTGGATTCAATTCCCAATAGGAAGGTGACATTCTTTCTCTCTATGGATTGTGATTTTACTTGTTTAGCATTGGGTTATACTGCACAAAAGGGGAAAACAACATCTAATTATCATTTTGATTATTCCTTGTTGCAGGATATGCAATTCCAGAGAAGGGAACACTGTTCAGAAACTTCAGGTTTAGCCATGTGAACCTGTGGCTCAGTGGTTAGAACACTGGGATGGTATTCTGGGGGCCTGGGTTCCATTCCCAGTAGGTCACATTATTTCTTTCTCACTACAATTTCTGGTTTAAATTGCTTGGCAGTGGCTAATACTGCCCAAAGGAAAAACAATGGGTGAAGCTGGAAATAGCAGCATCACTGGCTCTGCAGGTAATTCAAGTCTCAGAAGCAACCCCCTTATTCCTGTTGAAGGCTGAATTGTTGCACTTCTCAGCTAGTCAGTTTTAGGGGGAGGACTGTTGGGCCACCTGATGGCCTAGTGGGTGGTGTTGCATGCCCCCGTGTCAGTGACTCCGGTTCAGAAGTGAGCCCAGAAAGGTTCCGAAGGGCTAGGGAGGTGCTGCCGTGCAGCAGCACTCCTAGCTAGGGAGGGGGGAGGGATGGTGGTGGTTTCTGCCACACTAACAACCCCTGTGGTCAGTAAGGAAGCTTGCCTCTCCCACAGTGGTATGCTACCTTGCGCAAGATCTAAAGGGGGGCAGGGGCCAATATCAGGGAGGTAGGCGGGGTTAGAAAAGAAGAAAAACTAGGACCCTACTAATAGGATGAGGCTCCTGCCTGTCCCTAGCTTCCCATCTGGATATAGTCACTGGGGTTGGGGAGGAGGTCCACCCTCCCTTGGCCCTGCTGCAGGGGGAGCATTCTGGGGGGGATCATCAGTAAGTCCCAGAGATGGGGAGTGATGGGGCTGAGTTGGCAGGAAGCTGAAGGGAGTCAAAGGAGAAATGGGACATGAACACTAGATGGAAAAATTTTTTTATAGGGAGGAGACTGCTGAAGTCAGAGGAGAAGGACGCATCTCTTGGGGATCCATGCTTTGCTCCTTGGCTCCACTGCCGTCTGAACTGTCACTCTCATAGCTACATTGGGTTCAGGACCCCAGGCTCTCCCCGGCCAAGGAGAGGCCCATGAGTCCCCAAGGGGAGAGTTGGGAGTTGCGGCCGACTCTGAATGTATGGCCGGGGCAACTGATTGTCTTGTCGCCTCACCCAGCGGTAGGGGATTTTCCTTGTTTTTCCCCCTATTTTAAGGGAAGTGCAATGCACTCCAGCACACTGCGTGCTCACTCCCAAGCACACCCACAGGAACGCCTCCCAGCCAATCCCCACTAATTCTGGCTCCCGACTGCTGTAAGCCCTCGGCACCACCAGAGGCCACTAGACTGCGGGAGTGTGAGACCTCCCCACCCCAGGGAGGGAGAGTTGTCCTCTAGATGCTCAATCCCTACCCTCCCGTCGACCCCCAGTTTCCTGGGCTTGTTCGCGAACCCGGGTCGCTGGCATGGCGCGAGGTGTGGTGACCAGTGCCTCAACCATCAGTGCCACCGGGCTGACTTAAAACTGATTTTTATGTTTGCTTGTGCACACAGAAAAGATCTTGTTATGAGAAGGCCATTTTCTCGTGCATGTTTGTTGTCATATTTAGCAACTTGGACTATGCCTCTCTACAAAGACGGTGATTCCATAATTAAAACAAAACTTTTTTTTAACTTGCTCTTTATTCCCCAGGATCCAGCTGGGCTTCCCCTGACCCATCTCGACCCCACAATCCTCCGGTCAGGCACCCCATGTATCCTTGGCTATCCTCCCCAGGCAGGGTTGGGGTGGAGGGAATCCCTATGTCCTTCTTTTGTCATCGGGCCCCTCATTGTGGCCTCACTGGTCGAGTGGTGAGGGGCACCTCCTCTGCTGGCAGAGCTCAGCCAGTTCTGATTTTTCCTGTTATTGCCCCAAGATGTGGTTGCGCTGTGACATCAAGGCATGTACGCCGACATCCTACCACACCTCCCCCCACATATGCTGCTGAACCTCTGAACTCCACCAGAGGTCAGACCAGCACTGGGACTACAACCCCCCTCCCTCCCAGGGGAAGCAAGCTGCCCATCATGCACTCAAACCTCCCCTCCTGGCTGGCCCTCGAGCTCCCCAGGATCATACCCGAACCCGGGACACTGGCGTTGCAAGCAGTAGTGCTATCACTGTGCTTGTGGGCCAGCTCCAGTGAATCCATAATTGACAAAAAAAATAAAAATAAAAAATCACCAATGCCGCACAATATTGTAATTCCAAAAGTACAGTGGTTTTGACAATACTGCAGCAATGTGTGCTTCTTTATCAATTCCTGTAATTATTTAAACATGCCATAGATCAATTTGGAAACACTTATACAAGTTGTAACTCTCCCTTGTAAACAGCAGGTTCTGTTTTTTTAACCACCATGGAGATGATGGAAGCCAAGATGGTTAGGGGATTCAATAACATGTGGGATAAATACAAAGGAATTGTGGTAACAAAGATAGGGAGATTGTGGGGGTGGTGGTGGCAGTAGTCCAAATCAAAACTTGGGCAGAAAAGATGGATCGATGGTCCCCATCTGCCGACACTTTCTATGCATCTATGTATCTATGTACCATCATCTTGCAACATATAGTTGTGATACAGGTGAAAAAGGGTATGTGACTAGACGAACATGTCTCATTTCCAGAACAGTGCAGTGGAATTTAAATGATCAGGGGACAACTTCATTTTTTCCTTTTTTAATGTTATTAGTCATTGCTATTGTTGGAAAACTGGGGAAATACAGAAAATGTTTCTTTCCTAACCTGCAGTTTTGCTGCCTGGCCCACTGTTTACTTTAGGATCTCAGTACAGTCCATGGCATTTTATAGTTCCATGGTACAGTCTGATTCAAGATCTGGGGCAGGGTCAGTTATTTGTGTTTGCTCTGCCATGGCGACAGGAGTTCACAACGTGGTCTAGTGCATGATTTCTGTGGTCTAGTGCCATGCTCCTTGACCTTTTGGCAAAAACTCCTGTTCTGGTTTATTTTTGTCTAACTCTTTCCTTTTTTTAGATTCTTTCTCCCTTCAGTCGCCAGTCTCAAGGGCATCCCTCAGAAGTTCCCACCTAGCTGCTCCCACCTGGCCTGAGACCTCCCAACCCCGGATCTCTCCCCGGAACTCTGACCTATTACTCCCAAACCTGCAGGAGACCCCCTGGCTTGTACCCCCCAGGGCAGGGCAGTCATCCACTTACCTGCCACTCCTTGAATCTAATTTCCTTGCAGGCAGGGTGAAGGCCAGAGGATACTGGGACCCAGGGAGGGCGAGATTTGATTGTGGGTGTGGAGTTGATGGCATGTCATTGTCCTCCTTGACACCGTGGTGTTTCCTTGTTCATGAGCATGATTTCCCTGGAGGCATGGACACGCAATGACATCATGGGTGTGACAGGTGCACTCCCACCCCCCAACACACAGATGTCTGCCATCATCTCCTCCTCTGTCCCTAACGTGGCCCTGGCTATTGCACATCCTGCCTCAGCTGGGAGTTGTTGAAGGCCAGGAACCACAGCCCAACTTTCCCTTGGAGAGGAGAGCTGTCCTTGGATGCTTAATCCTCCCACCCCTGGCCAACCCCTGGCAACCTGAGCTTGCTCCCGACGCCAGGTTGCCAACATGTTAAGAGGTAAGGTGCGAGGTGTCTCAGCCCTCTACACCACTGTTCCATCTTTGTCTTACTCTTTTCATCACAAGATGAGGAGCATGTATTTATTTTTCTTATAGTGCTATGAAGGCTGGGATGTTGTGTTTGTTTTTCAATCTTGGAACTCATGCGAGCAGTGCGTGTTGCTGTAAAATGCCTTCACAGATGCAGGAAATTGCTATCACAGTGTGCAGCAGCACCAGCCAGATCTAGCCTCCTACTGGCACAGTGAGAACGAGTATGCATGCACCCACTGACTTTGTCATCATTTAATGTTAGACACAACCAGAAGATAATCAGCTTTGCATGATGAAGTAAGCAAATAGCCTCAAATCAAAATCTGTAATTTATACACTACTTAGCACTGCAGAGACACAAAATTAGTTAGTTGCCATATTGGTCCTTGTAAGAACAGATCCAGAAACAAATGGTTTGATACCTTTTATTGGACCAAGATAGATGTAACAAAAGAAAACAGTGCTCAAGATTTCAGACCAACCAAGTCCTGCCTCAGAAGCTTATGACATGTCATAAGCTTCTGAGGCAGGACTTGGTTGATCTGAAAGCTTAAGCACTGTTTTCTTTTGTTACATCTATCTTGGTCCAATAAAAGGTATCAAACAATCTGTTTCTGGATTAGCACTGCAGAGGTAAGAGAGAAAAAGTAACTGTAGGCAAAACCTGCTGTATGCCTGGAGTGTTTATGTTACACTCAACACGCCATGCTGTAGGTTGCATTAAATGTTGTGAAACATTAACCAGATAAGGTAGTTTATAAGTTTTATTTTAACAGATCTGCCCACAGTACCAATCTCAGATTTTTGAAGAGTGATCATCACACTGCAGGGGTCTTGTACAAATTCAAACTACAGGCTTGTTTGGTATATGCATTGATGTGTGTTTGGCTACACTCTGTCAATGGTGTGGTCAGTAGATGGGGGTGTTACTAGCCAAGGTCTGAGCCTATCTGATGTATTATGTCCACCTGCCATCAAAGTCAAGTGTCCATTGCACCATATTTCAAACACAGACAAGACACTGCCCTCCACACAAAACCCTCTAATCCCTCTCATATATTAGAGAGAGAGACCAGTTTCTCCCAAATCTGACTGTTCTACAGTATCTGATCATTTCAGATTGTTCTGTCTTATCATTTCCAGTAGGGATTTTCATTCTATTTTGGCCTAAAAGATGCAGTGCCATTTTTCCAGCAACATCGTATTTTAGTTATAGATGAGCCCTAACTGTAATGTGCATTCATACAAAAACTGTTTCCCCAGCGTGTCCCATTGAAATGTATTGATGAGAAAAATCAACTGTCAGAAAACAACAGAATGCCGGTGTGCATCTAAAGCTGTATATGTGTTTGTAGAGTAGGGTATACAAGTGTGTGTGTGTGTGTGCGTGTGCATATATGTGCAAGCACATTCATGTGCGTGTGGTGGAGTGTGCAGCATTTGTATTGTGACATAGCATTGTGATGCATGTTCAGCATTATTGCATCGCGATAATGCAATGCATTCCCAACCATTGTATACTCCACGTCATGAACAAATCTTGCCCAAACAGTTTTGCATATTCAACATGACATTTTGGACAGGGCTTCATAAGTGAGACCTGTCATGTTCATAAGGTGGCGTAATAAAAAGACTGTGTTGAACATCTGAGATCAAAACTGAAATAAAAAGAACGTTATGAATAAACATTGACATTTTTCAATGTTTACTCACAGCTTTGCAGTACTTTTAGTTTTGAACCCGCATTCTGAACACACTCATGTTTTTTTACACCATCAAATGAACATTGCATGTGTTATTATCAAATCCACCTCCAATATTTGTTTTCATGGCTGTTACACGAAACAGGGTTTTGTGTTGCATTTTATAAGTGACACCTGTCATGTTCATATGCTGGGAAAAAAAATACACTAGTATTTTGGAAATTCAAGGTCGCAATCTAAGAAAATGACAATGTTATGTGTGAAGCTCTTTATTTCCAAATCATGACAATTTCACTATTATAACTCATGCTATTAATTTGTTAATTAGCAACTCTGCACTATAAGTGCTAAACACCTACACAGTAAATATAAGCAAGCAAACATTCGGCATTGGCAAATGCTTGTTTATTCTGTTTTAGATTGCCCTTTATCTACTGAATTGTATGATACCCTTCTTTCCACAATTTGAGTCTACTTTAGTACTTTTTTTCACATCTGAAACAATTAAAGGAGTGCTTCTTTTAATATGGCTTGGACCAGGTTTTCATCAGTATTATTTGCTGTTTTTGTACATCAATTGTTTAAAATCACTTTTGTTGAGATTTTGTTGTGATTAAAATGAGCTAGCATG
Organism: Neoceratodus forsteri; assembly: GCA_016271365.2. Taxonomy (NCBI): domain Eukaryota; kingdom Metazoa; phylum Chordata; order Ceratodontiformes; family Ceratodontidae; genus Neoceratodus; species Neoceratodus forsteri. Next base: position 1,776,396,923 of record CM057456.1, on the reverse strand, counting down.
CAGCAGGCAGTGCTCTCTAACCTTGTGGAACAGCAGGTGTTTAAAAACTGCTGGGAATAATGATGAAAATGGGATCTGAGCCACATTAAAAGGAGCACTCCTTTTATTATTTCAAATGTAAAAAGAAATACTAAAGTAAACTCAAAACAAAGAAAGAAGGGTATCATACAAGTCAGGAGATAAGGGTCAATCTAAAAGAGCACAAAAAAAGTATAGGTCAGAATTTTCACCAGATTAATGCACTGCTACTTTAAAGGGGCTTTTACACTGTCAGATCTGCACTGGTGACAGTGGTGCAGATGAGTTGCACCAATGCAGATCTGGCAGTGTAATGAACAGTCAAAGCATTGCAAGCCACTTCATTGTAACACAGATTGTTCCCTGATTTGTTGGGACACTGTTGCAGGCATTTTTTGTAAGCATGTAAAAACAATACTTTGCCTTCACTGATGCCACTCCCATTCATTAACCCCTTCACCAGAATTGCCCCCAAAACACAGAAAGGCCATAGACAATGCAGCACAACTGCAGTGTGTAAATAAAAAGGGCGACACTGCTATCAGATCGGAGCAAGCCGATTCAATATGACACTACTCCAGGTAAGCTGTAGTGTAAAAGCATCTGAAAAGTAGAGATTTGCATTCATACTCTCAAAATGAGCAACACTTTCAGGATATGGCGAACCAATACATTATGCATGATTTTGTTAGACAGCTAGTGTGCACTGTCTGTATTTACTATTTACTATATTTTGAAAGTAGTTACCTGTTATTTTTTTATATGAAGTATTTTTTATGTTGTCTTGCATGTGCAGCGCAGACAACATATTGTGGTTGCTTCAGTTGAGAAGTAGGTTTTGAAGGTGCGGCCCTGATTCAGCCAATGGCACCACTGCCTGTTGTGGCCAGGCTCTGTGGCACCAATGGGATAGCAAGCTGTCTATGACAGCAGTTGAGAAAACGTACCATCATCATGAAAGAATTTAGACATTGCAATCAGGGAGCACCACCAAGCGGTCCCTGATTGTAGCAGCCAATTACTGCTGATGTCCCCTGTAAGCAAAATAGCGGCGGCAGTGACAGGGAAGCTTAGGGACAGCCACTGCCTTGCATAGTGTTTCATAAAGCCGACAGGGGTGCCAATCCCCCTGTTGGCATGCCCCCTCCTAACTTAATTCATTGACGGGGTGCCCAATCCCCCTGTCAGCATGCCCCCTCCTAACTTAATTTGCTGACAGGGGTGCCCAATCCCCATCAGTATGTTCCCCCCCAATGTCTTGTATGCTGAGAGGGTGCCCAATCCCCCTTGGCTCATGCGACCCCCTCAGTATGTGCCGACAGGGGTGTCCAATCTCCATCTGCACTAGTTCCCCCCAAAACATGCAGGTGGCACACTGGGAGCCCACCCCAGCGTGTCAAAAGTACCTGTAAAATGGAAAAACCTTCCCCGATGTCAGTGACTTTTTTTTTTAACCTTGTAAAGAATAAAACGGTCCCCTCTCCCAATCCGTGCCCACCCATTGCATACCCCACCTCGCCACACCCCCCCTCACCCCATACCTACCTCTGGAGCACAGCGCGATGATCTTCGGTGGACTGGGAACATGTCTGCACTCTTCAAAGTTGACCGCAAACTAAAGAAATGCCGGTAAGCTGTATAATGGCATAAATAGGGTTTTTTCAACTTTGATGCATGTCTCAGGCATTTTGGGGAATTTTAGCACCAAATTTTCAACATGGGGTTATTGGGACCCCACCTCATGAATTCAATCACTGTCATGGCATTATTTGGTCCCAAAAGGTGATTTCACTGTCACTGTGTGGAATCACCTTTTGGGACCAATTAATGAACTGACAGTGCCATTGTTTGTGAGGTGGGCTCTCAAAAAGCATATGTTGCAAATTTGGTGAAAAAAAATAACTGTTTTACAAGCGTGCATTGCGCAGTTTCCATGCACGCTCGTGTCTTTGCAAATCTGTAATATTTTCACTCCAGATTTTCAGCATTGGCATTTTTCCACACCTCCTTATGAACAGTATAGCTGTCATTGTACACATCCTGTCTGAAATGAGTTTTCACACTGCCGGCACAGAATAGCATGATCGCTGTGGGAAATTGGTGTTCGGGGCAGATTGAGAAAATCACAGTGATAGTGTTCATGAGTAGAGGTAATAAAATGCCTATGTTGAAAATTTGGTGACAAAAGTCCACAAAATGAGCATGTTACAAGTGTGCGTTGCACAGTTTCCACGTGCACTCATAACTTCAAGATTTTGTAATATTTTCAGTCAACATTTTCAATATTGTCAGTTTTATACACATCCTTATGCACAGTACAGCTGTCACTTTTCACTTCCTGCCCGAAATGTGTTTTCACACAGCTGGCGCACAATGGTGTGGTCACTGTGGGAAATCAACAATCAGGACAGATGAAGAAAATCATAGTGACAGTGTTCATGAGCAGAGGTCCCAAAATGCCTATGTTGAAAATTTGGTGAAATAATTCCACTAAATGACTGTGTTACGAGTGTACATTGCACAGTTTGTATGTATGCTGATGAATTTGAGCATTTTTAATATTTTCACTCAAGATTTTCAACACTGCCATCTCTTCACACCTACCTATGAATGGTACAGCTGTCATTTTTTCACATCCTTCCTGAATGGTGTTTTCCCACATCTGGTGCAGAATGGCATGGTCGCTGTGAGAAATCAACGTTCAGGACAGATTAACAAAATCACAGTACCACTATTTATGAGCAAAGGACCCAAACACTTTTATGAGGTGGGGGTCACAAAAATGCCAAGTTGCAAATTTGTAGTGCGAATACCAACAAACAGCTGGGGCATTAGGGTTTCTAACCATAACGTCCCACCCTGTACAGACTGACAGGTGTCAGGGGTGTGCCTTTGCATTTCCAGCTGTCATGCTCACACCATACCATCCCCCTCAACCCTCAAGCCACTGACAGGCATTGAGGTGTGCCTTGGACTCTTTGGCCCCACACTTCACCCCATTCTCCTATGTTGCACCCATCTCAGCGTATGTCCTTATGAAATGGGGTGACTGTAAAGCTGAACACCCCAAGGCACACCTTAGCACGTGTCAGTGTCTGCAGGATAGGGTGAGGTAAAATGCCATACGTGTTATGGCCAAATGGGGTGAATGTAAGGCCTGAGGACCCCAAGGCACAATGCGATATTTGTCACACTGCAGGGTAGGATGAGCGGAAATGCCATGAATGTTATGGCTGATGCTCAAAGGCACAACTCAGTGCCTGTCAGTCTCTGTAGGGTGATGTGGGGTTGACATCACTTTCATACTTCACTGCCATTCCTATTATGCATCTGTTCAACTCCTGTGCTACTGATTCCAATATCAGCATGACAACATCCGGCATTGACAAATGCTTGTTATTTTCTCTTCTTGTTATTTTCCAATTAGAGGTGTGATGTGTGGAGCAGGAAACTACCTGAAATCTGACAGATATAGTTCTAGTCCCCTTAACACCTCATCAGTATTAACTTCAGTGAATGTTACATCACATCTGGCCAAGAAAAGCCAGTCACTTTGCCACATTGGTCATTTGCGATGTCACAATGAATGAAGCATAGAAATCAGGGGCTAGATTCAGAAAGCTTTCTGGGACTTATTTCCCATGCTACAACTTCATTTGTAGACCAAAATCTCTGCAGCTGCAGACCAAAATCTCTACAGCTGCAGAGATTGTTATGCACAGTGTAGCAGTTGAGGATGATGTTACCGCTGATACCACTGGCCGTAACAGTTCTCAGCAGCTGTGGAGATTTTCCTGGCAACACCACCCACAAGCCACTGTAAGTCATGGAGCTGATTGCAGTCTGACTCCCCTTTTGTGAACACCCATGACTGTGGGACAACTGCTGAAACCTGCGGATCAACAAGTGGCAACCAACTTGCGCCGGGTTTTTCCCACAGCTGCAGGTATTTCAGACATTCTGAGACTCCTGTCCAAAATATATACAAACTAGAGTGGCCATCATGTGTTGTTTCAGGTGGTTTGGCAAGCTATTCCCTATTATTAATATGGGAGAAGGAAACAACAAAAACACATGATGTCCCCTCTAGTTTTACTATATGTAAACTCTCTATGAAGTGAAGCCCAAATATTAATGTGCTATAAAAGGGAGTCATATTCTATGTAGCATGATGTTTTATATGTCATACCTAATAATAGTAGGTAGAAAATCCAATTAGCCAAAGTAAAAATACAACAAATTTAGAAATAAAAAATAACAAATGGTTACTTCCTAAAATTAAATACATTTTCTGTCTACTGTTTTTGGTGTTATTAGCTCTTTAAATTCAGGTGCATTCCTTATCTAAATTTGTAGTACAGTTCAAAAAATAATTTAAACCCTTGTCATCATCATTACAGTTCATAATAACACTGAAATCAGATAATTCAGTGCTGTTAAGATATGCAAATGTGTATTCTGACCCAGTTGACACTTAGCTAGTTCTCAACTTAAAATATAGACTTTCAGATGTGAGTTGTTTGTCTTTAACCAATACTCAACATTGTGAGAACAAATAGAATTCAAAAGCATACAACGTTCAACATATTTTAATAATTATAGTAGCTGACCAGTTGACTTTTTTTTCAAACAAAATTTAGTAAGGTTTTTCACAAATACAGCATTATAAATGAGAAAATAATAAAATTTGTTACAGCAGTGTGGTATTTGTGCTTACATACATGGCAATCTGTAAACAAAACAAAATGACAATGCAATAAACAGACACTTCCACAGTTCATGCATTCTCCTGTATTTTCTATGTACAAGCTACTGCCAGTGTTGTCCCCCTACATGGAGTGAGAGGGTGAGTGGGAGCCTGCTAACTATATCTGGTACTGCTCCTAAACATACTGCAAGGATTGGCTTATATCATATTTATTTATTAGTTTTTGATACCAGGTAGGATACACCAGACATACATATGCCTATTTTAAGGCATAACCATACTGTTCTTAGGCCCCTTACATCATCAAAGATAGGTATTCTTATCCTTACTTTGTACACCAATCTCTCAAGGAATATACTATCAATCAGATATAGCTCTTTTCTCCAATAATTAAAAGTGGGTGGTTGTTTCAGCTCATTTGTTAGTATGCCTACTTTAGTGGTAGAGATAGCTAGGGATATTAATTTAAGGTCCTTGGCTTGGATTTTCTCAGACTCCATCAGATCTCTGAAGTGCACCATTCTAGGTGGGATGCTGATGATTTCTGATAGTGCTGACTCAATGTCTTGTCATTGGCATGTTATGTGCAAGCAGCTGTACTTCATATGTAAGAGGCCAGCATCTTTCTGTGAACATTTTGGGCATGTGCCGTTGTAATGCAAACAAATGTGGCCAGTCTTCTAGGTGTATATTATACCCACTGAGTAGTCATGAATTGAATAACTTTATAGTTTGCCTGGATTGGGAGTCACAATCCTATATCTAATTTATCAGACCAGTCTTCTGGGTCAGTCTCTCTTCCCAGATTCATTTGCCATTTAAGGCAGATGTGTTCACCCATGCTAACCACTGAGCTCACCGAGCTTCTGTATATCTGCATTACCAGCCCTTTTGTGTTCTGTGCATTATCTAGGGTACAGGCTATTCCTTGAGGCTCCTGTAATTTACTGTGCTCCAGGGACTTCACCCAGAAAGTGCCTCAACTGTAGGTACAAAGAAGTGTCAATTTGGAATGCTGTATGTTTAAGAAATATCTGTAAAGGACTTTAGTGTGTCCCTTAAGTAGAGATGCCTTAGTAGGTGAATACCATTTGTAGCCCATAATTTATAGCATTGGTCCTTAAGGAGTAATGGGTTTAGGGGATTGTACCATCAAGACATGAGTACTGTGTATTGTACCACGTGTTGTTTAAATGTATGTGCTCTAGACTGTGCCATACTCAGCAAGTGTTCCAGAATCTGTTTGCTCTTGGCTCTGTATGTGTTTTGAAAGGAGTTATACAGTAGGTCTGTTAATCTGATGGACTGTGACCATTCTTTCTCTAGCAAATAACCTATATTTTTACAGCGCCCATCATGCCAATTTCAAAGGCTAACTAGTTGGGCTGTCCATTAATAGTTTTTGAAACGGGGAGTGCTAAGACATCCCAGCTAGGTTTCTGCATCAGCTGATTTAATTTGATTCTAGTGGTTTTGTTGTGCCATAGTCAGGTAGATACACGTCTTTAGTTGTTTTTTTTTAAATGTTCTGGTATTGGTATTGGTAGTACTGTACCTGAATTAGGTATAAAAGTTTAGGCAGTGTAATCATTTTGAAGACACTTGAGTGGCCCAGGAAGGACAGCAGAAGGTCCTGCCACTTCTTACGTGCAGACTGATTTTCTCCAGATTGAAGGGTAATTGGCCCTGAATGTCTCTTTAGCCTGCCGTTTAGTCAGGACCCCTAAGTATTTAAAGCTATCTTTAGTCCACTGCTGGGGCAGTTGTTCTTGTAAAGTATCATGAAGGCAGTTGCATAGGGGCATTGTCAAGGTCTTATGTAGATTCACCTTGTATCCTGACACTGCTTCGACAGCTTGAAGCTGTTGGACCAAGGCTTGCAGTGATGTTTCTGGATCTGTTATGCAGACCAGTAGGGGATCAGCATATAAAGAGTCCTTTGCTTCCACTCTTCCCAGAGTGACTCCTTTAATATCTGTACAGTCTCTTAGTTTTTGTGCCAAAAGTTCCAAAGCCATATCGAAGAGAAGTGAAGAGGTAGCACCCCTGCTGGGTCACCCTGCTAAGTAGAAATGGACTGGAGACCCATGTATTCATTTGTATGGTGGCTGTCAGTTGTGCATAAATGGCCCTAACCCATGCAGGAAATTTTGATGTTAAGCCCATGGTTCTCGTTGTGCACCAAAGAAGTGATCTCACTCAGTCCTGTCAAAGGATTTTTCTGTATCAAGGGAGGCCACCACAGGGTAGTTATTTGAGTTTTTCTCACCTCTTGCCAGAACCTCTAATAGTGTACTGAGATTGGAGGGGGCCCTTCTGCCTTTAACAAATCCTGACTAGTCTTCATGTGCCAGTTTGTGTGATACTTTTTGCAGCCTACTACATAATATTTTGGTATACATTTTGAAATCATCATTCAATAATGAAATCAGCCTGTAGGAGGCCACCAAGTCTCTGGGTTTATATAGTTTAGGAGTACTATATTTCTAACCTGTGTAAATGTTTCTGGGAGTTTCCCACTTTCAAAGGCCACTTGGAGGGTTTTGAACAAGGGAGCAGGTACAGTTGGAATTATTTTTTTTATATAAGTCGATCAGAAGCCCATCTGGGCCTGGGGTTTCCAGCAGTTAATAGTCCCATGGCCCAAAGCACTTACTGATCTGTGATGGACCTTTCTAACTCCTGGGCCTCCTCCTCCTCCTCCTCTGAAAGAGATTGCAGGTTAGAATAAAAAGATTGTGCTTTGAGCCCCAGGACTAAGACTGGGTTTCTTGTATCTGTGGTATACAGATTGGAGAAATAGGAAACAAATTCATTATTTATATTTTTAGTGTAGACAGCCACCAGCAGTTTTTATGCTGGTTATGTGATGCTCTGCACTTTCTTGCTTTAGCTAATAGGCTAATACTTTGCCTCATTTGCTTCCAACTCATAGAACTGAGCCTTTTGGTAGACTAAAGCTCTGTGTATCAGTTTGGTACTACTGTATATGTACTTCATTGTATTCTGCCTTTAACTGTGCAATTGCTTGGTGCAGGGCTGGATTCTTGCTAGTTTTAAAAATAGTTTCTGCTTGTTTAATCTGTGAGTTTTGCATATCTAATTGTGTTTTACTGGTCTTCTGTATTTTACAGGCAAAAGCAATTGCTGTATCCCTGATAAATGCTTTCAGGGAGTCCCAGACCACCCCTATATCCTGCACAGACTGTTAATTATTTTCCCAATATTTCTTGATTTCTCTACTCAGCTGGCCTAGAAAATTCTTTCTCTGTTATAGTACAGTGTCTAGTCTCCATATGTTTCCATTTTTTTGAGGTTGTGGTTCCAACTGCCATGTTAGTGTTACAAGGGCATGGTCAGAAATTAGGATAGGTAAGTATTCACAGTGCACCATGCTGTGAGACTCTCCAAATATCTTTCAGGCCCAGGTCTTTCATACTGAAGTTTAACAGTTGGACTGCTGTGGTGAGTTGACAGATGCATTATGAGGAGCAGTCTATGTGCTCATCTAAAACTAGATTAAAATCCCCTCCCCAAATCACTGTCCCTGATATTTGGCCTAGTTGGATCGGCATCGCTTGAAAAAAATCACTGTCACTGAAATTCAGTACATATTAAGCAGTGCTACTGGTTGATTGTAAACTTTCCCCTAGACTAACATCCATATGCCCGAGTGGTCCGATTTGGTTAGGGTGGCTTCAAAAGGGATCTGCTTATGTACTAAAAATAGTGACTGCCCACCCCCCAGAGTAGGAAGTGTAGGAGGCAGAGCACACCTTTACTACCCAGTCCCTATGGAACTTAAGATGTTCTTGCTGTGTAGGATGGGTTTCTTGGAGATAGGCTAGGCCCACCTCTTGCTGTTTTAAGCATGCCAGAACTCTCTTCTTTTTAATTGGGTGGGTCAACCCTTTAATATTCTATGATATGACATTCACTATACTAACCATAACTCTACCTCATTAACATGTGCAAATATAGTCATCACCAGTTTTCCATCTTTCCTCTTTCTCTAAACCCCCTATTAATGTACAGTATTGCAGTACTATACATTGGTAATGGCTGTACAGAGAACATATAAACGTGCTGGCAGTATAGCCTAGAGGTTAGAGGAATGAGGTGTGAACGAGCTTGGTACATTCAGCAGACTAGACCTGAGCTTGATTCTCACAACCTCCACTTGCATACTGTGTGACTCTGAGCAAGTCGCTCAACCGCCCAGTGCTCCCAGGTTGCCCCTGAAAACAGGCACTCATGCCTAGTGGGCCTTACCTGGTTACCAAAGACTAACAAAAAAAAAAAGACTGAACATGTAGATACTGTACATACAGTATATGATTCCTGATTGAACATAACCAACTTAGTGGTACCGTAATTCTAACTAATGTATGTGCCACCTAACCCCGGGTAGTAGTCTGTGCAAAATGAACAGTGTGTGGAGGTGCAAGTGTAGGGAGGTTGCCCCCCCCGGCCAATCTCTTTGAGACATAGCATCTTGGTGTATTCTGGAGGCTATAGTAGTTATATAAATTTTGTAAATGGTAATTAAAGAGCAAACATTCTTGGAGCTGTAACATTGGCAGTAAAAGACTGTGTAACTTGGATTGTCCACCACAAGTTGGCTGTTGTATGCTGTAAGGTGCCTTAGATGATACATCTATGCTGGCTTTGGTTTTGAACCAGTAGTGGATGTACCATCTCAGTCTCCATGTATGTAGGGATGTTATGGGGGCTGCCAGATCCACAAGGGCCATTCAGTTCAGACATAACACCCACAGCAATGGCTCCCTGTAGTCAAAGGCAACCAGACCCCCCTGAAGCTGACCAACCTCACTTCCCAGATGCAGAAGGTCTCCTCATGCTCAACATCCAAATACTAAAGTTTGATATAATTTGTACCTCTAGAAAACACCTTTCAATAACATAAATATGTACAGTATATTCAAGGTCCCTTGCTTAAGTCAAAGTCCCGACTGGAGATAAAACTGAAGAGCTTAAGCATCCATCCTTATGATATACAGTGGCGTGAAAAAGTATTTGCCCCCTTCCTGATTTTCTCTATTATTGCATATTTGTCACACTGGATGTTTTCAGGTCTTTAGAGAAAATGTAATATTAGATAAAGGGAACCTGAGTGAACAAATAACACTTGTTTTTTTTTTTAATTTTACTTATTTAATGAAAAAAAGTTAACCAACACCAACTGGCACTGTGTGAAAAAGTAATTGCCCCCTTACACTTAATAACTGGTTATGCCACATTTAGCTGCAATGACTGCAACCAAACACTTCCTATAATTCAATATCAGTCTTTCACATCGCTGTGGAGGAATTTTAACCCACTCTTCCTCGCAGAACTGCTTTAATTCAGCAACATTTGGTAGGTTTTCGAGCATGACCTGCTCGTTTCAGGTCCTGCCACAGCATCTCTATTGGGTTTAAGTCTGGACTTTGACTAGGCCACTCCAAAACTTTAATTTTACTTCTTTTTAGCCATTCTGATGTGGACTTGCTTTTGTGTTTTGGATCATTGTCTTGCTGCATGGCCCAACTACGCTTCAGCTTCAGCTGACGGAAGGATGACGGACATTCTCCTTAAGAATTTTCTGGTACAGAGCAGAATTCATGGTTCCTTTAATTATGGCAAGTCATCCAGGTCCTTAGGCAGCAAAGCATCCCACACCATCACACTACCACCACCATGTTTGACTGTTGGTATGGTGTTCTTACTGTGGAATGCTGTGTTTGCTTACGTGAGACATTATGGGATCCATGTCATCCAAAAGTTCCACTTTGGACTCATCTGTCCATAGAACATTTTCCCAAAGGCTTGTGGATCATCCAGGTGCTTTTTGGCAAATAGAGACGAGCATTTATGTTCTTCTTGGTTAGCAGTGGTTTCTGCCTTGCTACTCTCACATGAAGCCCATTTTGCCCAGTCTCTTTCTGATTGTGGGGTCGTGAACACTGACCTTAGCTGAGGCAAGAGAAGCCTGCAGTTCTTTGGATGTTGTTTTAGGATCCTTTGAGACTTCCTGAATGATTTACGCTGCGCCCTTGGAGTAATTTTGGCAGGCGCCCACTCCTGGGAAGATTCACTACTGTTCCAAGTGTTCTCCATTTGGAGATTATGGCTCTCACTGTGGTTTGATGGAGTCCCAGAGCCTTAGAAATAGCTTTGTAACCCTTTCCAGACTGATAGAGGGCACACATTTTTTCTGATCTTTTCAGGAACTTCCTTTGATCATGGCATAATGTGCTTGTTGAATCTTTGTGCTGGCAACGTGACTCTAATGGTAAGGGTCAAAATAAGTGAGATTTATATTGAGCAGGGCTGGCTGTAATCAAGCCTGGCTGTGTTCAATCAGCTGACTCTAATTATCCCTTTAATTGGGTTGATTTAACTAGGGGGCAATTACTTTTTCACACAGTGCCCGTTGGTGTTGGTTAACTTTTTTCATTAAATAAATGAAATAAGTAAAAAAAAAAAAGTGTTATTTGTTCACTCAGATTCCCTTTATCTAATATTATATTTTGTCTAAAGACCTGAAAACATCCAGTGTGACAAATATGCAATAATAGAGAAAATCAGGAAGGGGGCAAATACTTTTTCACGCCACTGTACTTACTTTTCAGGTGTAAAGACAGTTTTTTTCACCATGGTGTTCATGGTCATCTGTTCCATGCCTCGGATATTCGCGGCAGGTCAAACAGCTGTAAGCTTTTGTTGTCTGCATTTAATGAGAATGGTGGTGGGTCCAAGTCACTGGGGTGGGGAGGGAGGCAATATGATTCAAGAGGTACTACTGATCGCATACCATTCAAGGATGCTGTGTGTACATTACATGCCTCAGGGTTGCATGTATGTCTAAGTGAAGCATGGCATCCATGATCGCACAATAAAGAAATCTGCTTTGCTGCCATGAGATAGACCAGTGGGTTATAGTTCAAGGCAGGTATTGCAACAATTATTATATGGAACTATTAATCTGCCTAAATGTTACAAACTGTTCAAATGACCCAGAGCATTGCAAGTATCCTGCAAAGACAGTAAACTTACACTGATCGTCTTTTTAGAGGGGTGCCCAATAAAACTATGAGCAGGAGAGGAATGAGTTATTATGTACAAGCAGATACTAGATAGTAAACCTCATAGTCAGTTTAGTGTGTCCACGAATTCTCTAGCCTTCTTTGGTTCAGCAAAAAAGTGCTGCTTATAGTTGATGGTGATTGGTAGTTTGGCAGGTATCAGCAGGGCAAATGGGATTTCCTTTGGTTTTTAGGATAGCTTTAACTTCCCCAAAATGTTTATTGAACAGTTCAGAGCTAATGTCAGGGTATAATTGCAGAAGGTGTAGTTGGTGTTTTATCCCACCTTCTTTTCTTTTCTCATAACTATTTCCTTGTCCACATAAACACAGAACATACATAGAAACATAGTCTGTGATGGCAGATAAGGACCGCTTGGCCTACCCAGTCTGCCCATTTCCCTACCTATTGGATAAGCTGCAGATCCTAGTTAACCAACAACCTACTTCTTCCTAACCCCCACCAGAATTGTCTTATGTTTGTCCCATGCATTCTTAATTCCCACACTGTTTTTGACCCCACAACCTCCTCAGGAAGGTTGTTTCATTTGTCCATCACCCCCTCTGTGAAAAAATACTTCCTTGCATTGCTCCTGAGCTGTCCCCCCTCTATCTTCAAATTGTGCTCCCTTGTTCTTTCACATCTCTTTTTCTGAAAGATGATACCCTCTTGGACTTTGTTGATCCCCTTGTAGTACATGAACGTTTCTATCATGTCCCCCCCTCTCCTTCCCTTCCTCGAGGGTATACATATTAGGCTCCTTTAGTCTCCCTTCATATGGCTTCTGTTGCAGACCCTGCACCATTTTAGTTGCCCTCCTCTGGACCGCATCCATCCTGTCTATATTCTTGCGCAGATGGGGTCTCCAGAACTGCATGCAGTACTCAAGAGGAGGTCTCACCAACTGTCTGTACAGAGGGATAACAGCTTCCTGTTTTCTCCCTATACATCCCAGTATCCCCATATCCTTCCTTACTGCCTTCTCACATTGCTTATTTACCTTTAGGTCATCTCATATGACTACCCCTCCGGTCCCTTTCCATTTTTGTTGTTGTTAATACATTCCCCCCATTGTGTACTCTTCCCTTGGGTTTTTGTTTCCCATGTGCATTACTTTGCACTTCTTTGCATTGAATCTAGGCTGCCATACCTTTGACCATTCCTCCAACCTTACCAAGTCCCTTCTCATCCTTTCCACCCCCTCTTGTGTATCAACCCTGTTGCAGATCTTTGTGTCATCTGCAAAGAGGCATACTTTTCCTTCCAGTCCCTCTGCAATGTCACTTTTAAAGACATTAAAAAGGACTGGCACCAGTACTGAACCCTGCAGTACCCCACTAGTAAACCCCCTTTCTTTGGAGTGGACTCCATTTACTATTACCCTCTGTGTCCTGTTGTCCAGCCAATTTTTAACCCAGGCTACCACCCTGGGATCCACTCCCAGGCTGGCTAAGTTGTTTATTAATCTTTTGTGTGGGACTGTGTCAAATGCCTTACTAAGGTCTAGGTGGGTCATGTCCACATCCCCTCCCTGGTCTACTACTTTGGTCACCCAGTCAAAGAAATCTATGAGATTTGTCTGACATGACCTTCCCACTGTGAATCCATGCTGCTTTGGGTCCTATGCCCAGCTGGCCTCTAGGTACCCAACAATTCTTTCTTTCAGAAGTGATTCCATCATTTTCCCTACCACTGAAGTAAAACTAATAGGTCTATAGTTTCCTGCCTCTGCTTTGCTCCCACTTTTGTGAAGGGGAATCACATCTGCCCTCCTCCAGTCCTCAGGTACCACCCCATCATCCCATGAATTGTTAAAGAGGGTAGTCAGTGGTGTCACTAGTTCTCCCCTTAGTTCTTTTAGAATTCGGGGGGGAATCTCATCAGGTTCTATTGCTTTGTCCACCTTCAGTTTTAGGAGTTCTTTCAGAACCCTTTCTTTTGTGAATAGACTGGTATCAACCCCCTATCCAGAGTGCTTCTGCTGATTGGATTAGGTACACCCCCTCCTCTTCTTTTGTGAATACTGAACAGAAGTATTCATTCAGTATCCCTGCTTTTTCACTGTCACACTCTGCCCACCCACCCTCCCCTTTATTAAGCCTCACTATCCCTCCCTTGGTCTTTCTCTGCTCCCTAATGTACCTATAAAAGGTTTTGTCCCCCTTCTTAACCGAGTTGGCTATCTTTTCCTCAGTTAAACATTGCAGATATTTTTGGGACTTCATTAGGCAAAAGCATGGTTTCTCCATTGGAGCGGGTCTGCCCTGCAGAGCGCGGTGGACTGGATCAGTTTCCATGTTGTCCTTGAAGCCTTCAGAGGCTACAGAGTCATTGAAAAGCTTGCTGAAAAACATTTCTGGTTGATCTCCTTCCAGCCTCTGGGGAGTCCTATGACCATAAGGTTCTTTCTGCTATGGTTTTCAAGCCTGTCCACTTTTTGCTGTAGGTAAGTGATGGTCCTTTCATATCTGGAGACCTGCATTTCCCTCAGCACCAGCCTATCCTCATTTACACTCACTGTATTTTCTACCTGAGTCACTCGTTTGTCCAGTTCAGTTATTTTCTGGAGTAATCTGGGCCACATGTGATTGTATGGCTGATAGCTTATATGTCTCTGGCAAAATCTAGTCTCATTTCGGATAGTAGCTGGACCTGTTTGTGTGGCAGGTCTGATGTCCCTTCCAGACCCTCTGCTCCTGCTGGCTTTTTACTCTTGTTTCCCAGGCTTGTTGGCCTGGGGCAGCGCTGAATTTGGCGGCATCCTAAACTGTGGCTTACAAAAGACCAAGATTTCATCTGAGGCATCATTTTGCTTTTTAGACTTCTTGGTTGTTTTCATTTTCTTATTTGCCAGATTTCTGGTTTGGTGTGCAGGCAGATGGTGGCAGTTTAGTCAGGCTGTCTCAATACTCCAAGTTTGAGGTGCTCCATAGAAGGCAGCCATCCTGGAATCCTAGCCACGTGACTTTCTGAATGCTTAACTGGCAACACTCGACTAAGATACTCTTTCAGCTGAGTGCTAATTATCTGATAGGTTACAGTTGTTTGGTTATCAACTATAGTTTACCACATGGGTTCCCCCATACCATAAAATTTATATTGATTTTCTGGGGCTTAATTTAAGCCCTGATCCTCTACACCCTTTTACATCCATAACAGGGACATCCTTACCATTTCTGTTGGTCCCAGCATCTTTCTATCAGATTAAAACAGCTGGGCTCAGTCTTTGGAGGAACAGCAATATATACCCTCATCCTCCAGATCCCCTCCATCTGTAGTTGCTCCCTGATGCCTCATTAAGTTGAAGAAGTGGAGTAGTCAGACTATAGCTGGGATGTTTGGGTGCAGAGCATCACTAATGTTGTGGTTTGGAGGTGAGGATTTCATGAGGGCCTCCTTTGAAAGAAATGCCCTTATTTAAGCTTCACTTCCAAATCACTGCCAGGGTGTTCTGCCCTGAACAACCCAGCTTTACTCTTAATATTGTGTTTCTTCCCCATTTAGTGGGGACTCAGGGGAGTAGTTAAGGATGGAGGCACTTTGTAGGATGGGACACACATTGCCATGCTCCTCCCAGAAGACTGGGCACAAGTTCTATAAACTTGTAAAATGGCAACACTAAGGATGCCTTACTTATGAGTACAAAGGGGGCAGATGATGGGGACACACATTGCTGTACTGTACCACAAACGTTTATTAGCATTGTAAGCTAGGGGCAGGGGGAAAAGGAGTTATGGTGGATATAGGCTTAATAAAGGGAGAGATCAGGCTGTGGGTTTTTTTCCACTGGGGAGCACTGGTATGTTAGGCTCAAGTCCCAATATTCATTTGTTGTTAGAGCCCCAAATGACATCTGTGGTGCTATATCCCTAGTCGAGGAATTTCCTGTCTCCTATTGTGTCCCCTTTACCTTATGTATTATATTGGATGTGCTTTTTTCCATAAACAACCTGCTGTCCAGCCTGTCACACTGCTTCCTGCCCTTTGTGTTTTATTTCATTGGTGGTAGGAGGGGAAACCCAGGTCCCACATGATGAACACTACTCCCTAATCCAAGAAATTGTTCACATCACATTGTGACACAGAATGACTTAGAAATGTTGGGGGGATTGTCAGGGAGGGGTAGAGGCACAGTGGAGAAAAATAAGGGAGGGCATAATTAAGGCAACCAACCTCTGTGTGAAGGAAGTGAGTAAAAGCAGAACGAAAAAGAGACTATCATGGTTCTCTGCAGAAGGAGCCAAGGTGGTGAGGTAAAAAAGGATGGCATTCATATCATGATGTATGAGGAAATGCAGAGGGAAGAAAACAGGGAGGTGTACCAGGTAAAACAGAGGGAAGCAGGTAAAGCAGTGAGAAGAGCAAAGGTGCAGAGAGAGGAAAGGATAGCAAAGGGGTAAGTAAAGGGGGAAGACTGTCTTCAGGGACATACTGTAAGTGAGAAGAGAAAATGAAGAGGAGGGATAATGAGTTAATGAGGGCGGAAAATGGAGACTGTAGAAGAGGATCAAGAAGAGCAGACATCCTGAACAGGTACTTCTGCTTAGCCTTCAAAGTGGAGGTAGAGCCAGGGGGAATGGATTACCATGAAGCAGCAGAAACAAAGGGGGGGGGGGCATAAGTCAATTTTCAGAGAAAAGAGTCCTGAAAGGACGTGCAGCTCTGAAGGTAGACAAGGCTATGAGACCGGGCAGGATACACACAAGGGTACTAAAGGAACTCAGGGAGGTGCCAGCTGTACCACTGATGACCTTATTCAGTGGCCTTCTTGAAACAGACATGGTTCTGGAGGACTGGAGGAGAGCAGATGTGGTCCTGCTCAATAAGAGCAGCAGCAGGGAGGAGGTTGGCACTGTAGACCAGTCAGTCTCACTTCAGTGTTGGGGAAATTAATGGAAACCCCTTCAAAGGAAAGATTGGTAGAATATCTTGAATCCAGTGAGCTACAAGACCAAAGGCAGCATGGATTCATGGGGGGGGGTGGGAGTGGGTTATGCCAGATAAATATGATTTATTTTTTCGACTGAGTGACCAGGGAAATCGATCACAGGAGGGCAGTGGATGTGACCAATGTGGAGTTTAGTAAGGCCTTCAGCATTGTGATGCAGAGGAAACTGATGAAATTGAGTGGCATAGGGGTGGGATACAAAGTGGTGAATTGGGTAAGAAACTGGTTAATGGATAAGTGACAGAGGGTGGTGGTTAGTGGCTCTCACTTTAATGATGGGAGAGTGACCAGCAGGGTGCCACAGGGCTCAGCACTGGGACCAGTCCTCTTCAATGTCTTCATATGTTACATTGCAGAAGAACTGGAAGGGAAGGTGCAGTGGAGCCCACCAGGATGAAGTGCAGCACTGCAGAATTCTGCAGTAGAGTTACTGCAGCAAACAATGCAATTTCAATGGGAGTTGATCCCCTTTGTCATGCAGTAAACCTGTGACACCGTGCTTCATCATCCTGGTGGGCTTCACTGTATGCCTTTTTGCAGATGACACCAACATCTGCAATAGGGTGGACACTCAGGTTGGGTGGAGAGAATGCGTAGGGACCTTAGGAGATTCGAGGAGTAGTCAAGAGCATGGCAGTTGGGGTTCAATGCCAAAATGTGCAAAATCATGGACCAAAGCTATAGAAAACCAGTAGCTCAGTATAGGATGTGGGGAGGAACTAACAGACACTAAGCAGTAAAGGGACCTTGGTCACAGGACAGTGTGACAAAACACTGGGTAGGATCAGTGGGATGTTGGGATGCATGGGGAGAGAGGTATCTCTAGTAGGCGGAGGAAGGTGGTGTTGTTACTGTATATAAGACATGTCCAGTTCTGGTGGTTACATCTCAGAAAGGATATAGACAGGGTGGAAGCAGTTCAGAGGAGGGCAACTAAAATGGTGCAGGGGTTGTATCAAAAGTCTTACAAGGAGAGACTCAGGGATTTCAACATGCACACTTTAGAAGAGAGGAGAGCACGGGAGGACATGATAGAGACCGACAAATTTATCAGTTGCTATTATCTGTAATTACATTCTCTCCCTCCATCTCTTAACAGATGCGGTTCTATTATTACTTTTCTGGAGAGCATGTTGGTAAATTGTCTGTGAAGCTGAGGAGTGACAACAGTGGAGATGGAGACCGGCTGCTGTGGTTCAGAGATGTGGAAATTGGCTCTTACTGGGAAAGAGCAGAAATTGATATCTTCAGCTCAATTAAATACAAGGTATGGTATGAAAGTTTGGAAAACATATATACAAGACAAATGTAGAAGCAGCTTTATCATTCCTTTTGAGTTCTAGCTAGGCTGAAACTGAATTTGATTTTGATTTTACTCCCATGATATCCCACTTTTGACCTCTTCACATTGGTCTCCATAGCACTTCTTTCTTTAGTACCTAAACAACATTTTGCCAACAAACTATTTAAAAATCCGACTTTATAGGGGACTAAAGGAAAGGCTGCTGTGTACATCAACGCTGAAACTACATTTATTTAATATACCTAAATTTGGTTCCAAAACATTGAAAAAATGTAAAATCAGCCTTCCAACTTCAAAAAAACTGCCTTCCCTGCTTCCTAAAATGGCTGTCAAATGTGTTAAGTGATGACATCATTGGAGCCAGAGTCAGAGAGTTATATGGCTCTCTATAGTGCTAAATGGTTCTTTTTTCCGATTTGTTTAGAAGTGTTTCACCAAAATGGTCAAAACCATGTGTATTATTTTGATCAATACACATGTTAGGTGGGGGGGGTGTCCTCGCTGGGAAAGGAGATGGACGTCTGATCTACAAGCTCCTCTTCCATCCGCATATAATCTTAGCCATCCTGCGTTAAATTAATATAAAATAGTAATTTAGTGACTGCTAAGGATTTAGATATGTCTTCTACTATGAAATCATCCAAAACCCAGGCAAAAATAATGTTTATGCAAATGTGAGAGCAGTCCAAAAATCTGGGCCTGGAAGCTCCTGTTACTCGTGGCACTGCATGGCCTGCAATAGATGACCCGGACCAGGCAGACAAGCAGAAAAAACTGCCTCCAGACCAATCCTTCCAAGTACTTTAAAAGCTCTTTACTGACCTCAAGTATGAGCTTACGAGGAAGATGCAGGCGGGTTTTGAAAATATGTCCACACAGCTCCAGCATTTGCTGCAAACTGTAACTTCAGTATCCGATACAGTGGACCAACATGAAACATGGCTGCAGGAGTTAGAAACCCATACAACCAACCAGGAAGACAACATCACTCATATCACCTCAGATCTACAAAGAGCTTTAAAGGAAATTGCACAATTAAAACAGATCATGGATGACTATGAAAATAGAGAAAGAAGATGCAACTTACAAATAGTGGGCATGCCAGATGGTTCAGAGGGGGCTGACTGTGCTCAGTACCTCGGCAAGTGGCTTCGCAAACCCTGGCAACTCCTGAAGTAGTATTCCTGGAGATTCAAAGTGCACACTGGTCTCTGGGTCCCAAACCCACTCCAGATCAGAGACCATGCCATATCATCGTAAAATTCCTGTGGTACCAGGACCGGCAAGCCGTTCTCGATGCAGTGAGGAAAAAAGGATTGACCATGGTAAAAACAGCCAGGGTAAGCATATTCCCTGATTTTTTGAGGGCACTACAATCGCAAAGGCAGACCTTCCTACCTGTAAAGAGGAAACTCCATGACCTGGACTGGCCATTCACTTTGGTGTACCCAGCAAAACTGATTATACGTAGGCCAGGGTCTCGCCAAGGTGCATTCTTGAATCCTGAATCGGCGATGGCGTTCATAGCAGATGAGGAGAAGGAGGCGGGGAATCTGGAAGCCCCAGCCCAGGAAGAATAAGAACTGTGAATTAATTTTTACTTGAAGGTACTGTAACAATCTCTGCTTCCCTGACTTAAGGTTATGGGGGGGGCCTTTTGATTCTTTTTGATTCACACCCAGTGACACTTAGGTGGCCTATGATGGCAGGGCCATGACACTTCCCCCTCCAGCCTCAGGGTAGGTAAGGACACAATGGACTGCAACCATGGCCTGCAGGACTACTTTCTAGACCTGTACATAGTCCGAACTAAAA
The DNA here is from genome assembly GCA_016271365.2 of Neoceratodus forsteri. Taxonomy (NCBI): domain Eukaryota; kingdom Metazoa; phylum Chordata; order Ceratodontiformes; family Ceratodontidae; genus Neoceratodus; species Neoceratodus forsteri. Next base: position 1,776,377,043 of record CM057456.1, on the reverse strand, counting down.
GGTCCAATAGATTGCAGGCCTTGTGGGGCTAATCAGCTCCATTATTGTTAAACCCTTAGAACTGTATTATAATGAAGGGAAAAGTTATACTGAATTTAATCTGTTGCAATATTGCTCTGTTGGAATTGTTTTGCTGATTCAATTTATTAATAAGGGGTATACATTTCAAAAATATAAAAAACGCCCTGATCATATATGGGGATGATTGATCTATTCTGTAAGTTGATATTGGTTGGGTGGAGATTTATTCAGGGTGGGGGGAGAGACCTGGCTTTGGCACTGTTCTGATGCACATTTTAAAAACAAAACTGAGTTCTGCATAGAGAGTGAGTGGTGGGATCACCAGGTGGTTCTTTTTTCTGATTTGTCATTTTAGGCCCCCAGCATTCCTCAAAGGAGCCAGTACCATTCCTTGAACCCCCTTTGGGCTAGCCGACCTATGCTTGACCCTTCCAAAAAGTGAGTAATACTCATTTTGGAGACCCAAGACACACTATTTTACTTTGATAGGAGATCTCCTCACAGGAATCTTGGGAAGGGATACCCTATCTTTTGAGGCCCGTCTGAATGTGAAGATGGGGCTACCTTGGTTACAGTTGGGGAGTCAAAAAGGGGTGGGTAAGGAGGGAAGAGAAATTAGGGGGTGGGAATGGGAGTGGGGTAGTGCTTTTTTTAGGAAGGGGGTCTGAACAGAGGATTTGTTGGGCTTCTGTTCCAAGAGGGGGGTCTGAAGTTTAAGACATCCTATAAAAGTCTAAAGGAACTGTTAATTGTTGTTGGGGGTGAGTTTATGGGTGAGATGGTAGTTTACTTTAAAAACAAAGGAAAATCAGTCAGCAGAAATGGAAACCGTGAGAAATGTAATATGTATATTGTGGAGATGGCGTGTGAACCTTTTAATACAGTACAATTATACCATGAGTAGTTTAAACTTTATGACATGGAATGTTAATGGGCTTAAAACAGTGGTGAAACGTAAAAGGGTTTGGTCATATATGAAGAAAATGAGAGGGGATATTATTTTCTTACAAGAACTTCATATGACACAACAAGAAACAGCCAAGTTGGCCGCCTCCTGGGGGGAGTCTGGTATCAGCGCCCTTTACCTTCAGAGCCAGAGGGGTAGCAGTTTGGTTCCGGCCTTCACTTCAGGTTGAAACACACAGTGTCCTAGCTAATAAACTGAGTAGATATAGAATAGTGAATGGAACAGTTAATCAAGTATGATATGCTCTGGTGTCCTTCTATGAACCAAATTTTGATTCCCCTGAATTTTTCTATCACCTCTCGATTGCCCCGGCCCCCTTTTCTGGGACCTTGATAATAGGAGAGGACTTTAATACATATTGGGATCAAACTTTGGACCATTCTGGTAAGCAATGCAGAGCATAGGCCAAAAGTGCGGGGGCACTGAGGGATATGATGAAGGAGAGAACCCCCTGCAGAAATCTGAAGATACAAGCACCCCCAGGAAAGAGAATATTCCTTCTATTCCCATTCACACAAAGTCTGCACTAGACTAGACTAGACTATATTTTTTGCCCAAAGGTATTTCTCGGAGGTGTTCCAGAAGCCAAATACGGCCCTATTCTGATTTCTGACCATGCCCCACTTGTAGTCACCATGCAGATCAATGGGGAGCCCCTCAAACCTGGGCTTTGGAGGATGGATCCCACAATTTTAAATGATGAGACATTTGTGGGGTCTATTTCCCTAAAGCTTGCGGAATTCATAGCCTTAAATGAGACGGGTGAGGTGATGATCCAGATGGCTTGGGATGCCATGAAGGCTTTCATTAGCGGGGAGGCAGTTTCATACGCATCCTATACTAGGAAAAAGAAACTCCAGGAGGAGGAAAGTTTGGAGAGACAGAATATGGCAAAGGGAAATGCAGACACCAGTACTTTGGGCCTTTTAAAGGGGGAAGCTTAGTCATCTGACATCTAAAAGACTAGAGAGAGATTTACTAGTCTCACATTTCCACACATATTTTGAAGGGGATAAAGCAGGTAAATTCCTGGCCTGGCAAATAAAAAAAAGGGCTGAGAGAACTATTCTGGAAATAGAAAAGGTAGACGGTTCTTTAACAACTAATCAACAAGAGATAAACGAGGAGTTTAAGAACTTTTACCAAGCCCTCTACACCTCCCAGGCCCCTAGAAACATCTCCCCCAGACACTTTTTTAGATACAGTAGAGTTGTCTGAACTTTCCCCTGACCAGACACACCAGCTAGACAGACCTAGTTTGGAGGGAGAGTTGCATGAAGCAGTTTGGACCACCAAGGGGGGGAGACCCCCGGACCAGATGGTATCCCATCCGTGTTCTATAAGAAACTATGGGGTACACTTGTAGCATTAATGCACAAGATGGTATGTCCAGCTCTCGAGAGTAGCTCCCTTCCTAGATCTCAACTTCTGGCCACCATTACAGTCCTGCCGATACCAGGTAAGAACCCTCCAAAGTGCGGCTCATATAGGCCAATAGCTCTGTTAAATGTAGATTATAAAATCTTGGTGAAGTTATTTGCCTGATGCCTGGAAGGGGTCCTCCCAGACCTGGTACACCTAGACCAGGGGAGCTTTGTGGGGAGGAGAAAAGCCAAACATAACTTACGCAGATTCATGAATATTTTCTACTACTGGTCAAAGTATAACTCATGGAACAATCAAGGTCTTTTGGCTCTGGATGCCGAAAAAGCTCTTGACCGGGTTGAATGGCATTTTATGTTTGAAGTTCTTAAAAAATTTCAATTCAGCCCTAATATTAGGTCTTGGTTTGGCTCATTCTTCACAACCCCCATTGCTCAGATATTAATGAATGACACTATGTTCCCCCCTTACACTCTTCTGGGGCACTAGACAAGACTGTCCCCTATCACCCCTCCTGTACATCCTAACCATGGAAGCACTCACAGTAGCAATTCGTAAACACAAAACCTAGAGGGTTTTGAGTGGCAGGGAGAGAACCACATTATTTCACTGCTTGCCAATGACATCTTGCTGTTTGCTGCCAAACTAGAGAAAGCTCTTCAGGCCTTCACAGACCTGTTCCCAATATATGGCCTAATATCAGGCCACAAAATCAACTAGAGTAAGTGTGAATGGCTCCCTTTGGGAGTTAAGAAGGACCTAGTGATAATGGGGGGAGCACAAATACACCCATCCACAGAGATCAAATATTTGGGTATCAAGCTAACAAAGAAAATACCTCAGTAGATAGAAGCTAATTTTAAACCCCTAGTCCACAAGGTGAAAGAGGAATGTCTAAGATGGCAAGCTCTCCCCCTTACATTAATTGGGGGAGTTAATCTAGTCAAAATGAGTATTTTACCTCAATGATTATATCTTTTCCAGTCTATCCCTGTGCAAATCCCATTAAAATACATCCACGCCCTGGAGGGTGCAATAACCTCCATTACCTGGCAGGGCAAATGCCCAAGAATAAAAAAAAAGAAGCATTGTGGCCCCAAATGAAAAAGGGGGACTTCAGCCTGCCCAATGTGCACTTGTACTATCTAGCAGCCCAGCTAGCTTTCGTAGAAGATGTAAAACCTAGTAATAGAGTTTTTTTTTAAATCAAAGTTTATTGGTTTTAAACTACAGCGAACAGAACCAGTATACATCATCTGTATCATACAATGAATCAAAGACAGTACAATCCTATATACCTTGGAACTGTCCTCCCTATCCCGGGTCCCTAAACCCCACCCCACCCCTAACAAACCCCTCCCTCCCATTTCAGCACAGTCTACTCCATCCATATAGTTCACAGACTCTGCTCCTAACATCCTAACCTTATATATTAGATAGTAAACAGTGTGTGAAGAGGTTCCCATATCCTTTTATATCTATCCATTCTATTATTGAGACTAGCCACTATCTTTTCTGTTCTGAGGTTGACAAATAACTCTTTCAGCCATTCGGAATATGAAATATCCACACTGTCTTTCCAAAGACGGAGAATAACCTTCTTAACAGATAGGGATATCAAAGCCATATGATATCACCTGATGGTCACTGGAATCGTGGCGTAATCACCCAGAAGGCACACCTCAGGGGTAAAAATATCCGATAGCCCTAACAAGGGGTCTGTCTTTTGCTGGATACCCTCCCAAAGCATTGAGACCTTGGGACAGGTCCAAAATATATGATACAGGGATCCCTCCACTTGGTGGCAATGAGAGCAGGTGGGCGACACAATAAGCCCATATTTATATAATTTTTGTGGGGTGTAATATATATTATGTAGTATATGGAACTGAGTGACCCGCAGTCTATCCTGAGTAATATATTTATGACAGTTACGCCATAACATTGTCCAATCTATTTCTTTCTGAGGAAAAAATGAATCCCAGTACTTCTCAGGCACAAAACAAGTTAGGTATACACAATTATATATTACCTTATAGATATTAGATACCGAATAAGCAGAGTTGGACATAAGGGCCAATTCTTCCAAAAAGGCTTTAATTCCTTTTGGGGGAGGTGTCACCCGAAATTCCTCCACTAATAAATGCCTTAACTGAAATACCTTAAATGTAACTTTAGTAGGAATATTGAAGGTTTTTAAAATGTCAGTAGTTGAGAACCATAAGTTCTCTGCTGTGACTAAATTGGAGGGCCGGGTATGGTGCAACTGGGGAAGCCATTTGAGTGTGATCGGCTTGTTATCTATTTTTAAATTTGGGTTCCCCCTAATGGGTTGTAGTAAGTCGAGAATGTGGTTGTATTTCATGAAGGCACATATCTGAGTATGTACCTTGACAGAAATTGCTATAGGGGCTGATTTTAAACCTGAAGGAATGGCACTGGGATTGATATGAAACAAGGCAGCCAGAGTTAAGTCATTTACCTGGATCAGAGACAATGCAATTTTAAGCCAGACAGGAACAAATACCGAAGGATTCACTTCTTCTTCGTGTCCCAACCATTTTATATATGTAACAATGTGACTCGCCCAATAATAAAACATTAAGTAAGGGAGATGAAGACCTCCTTTATCCTTAGGAGCCGCTAACTTGTGAAACGCAATCCTAGGTTGCCTATTGGCCCAAATGAATTTAGTAATCAGGCTATTAATTTTATGAAACCAGGCCATCGGTAACCAGATGTTGAGTAAATATAGGGGGTAAAAAATCCTAGGAAAAACATTCATTTTGATTAAATTGACCTGGCCCCATAATGAAATAGATAATTTGGACCATGTGTCTAAATCTGCCCCTGTGGTATTTACTAACACATCTAAATTTAATTTTTGAAGTAAGGCTGAATTCCTGGTGATTTGAATCCCTAGGTATTTTAAAGAGTTCGGTATCCAGGCCAAGCCCAACTCTGAGACAGAGGATTTAAGAACCTTGTGATTAAGCGGAAAGACCAAAGTTTTAACAATATTTAGTTTGTAAATGGGAGTATTCCTCAATGATAGATAACAAGAGGGGATGGATGCATTTGGATGCGATAACTGCAACAAGAGATCATCCGCGTAAGCCAAAACGTTGATATTATGCCCCTGAATATTAATACCCTGAATCTTTGGGGAAAGATTTAACCAGCGTATAAGGGGCTTGAGGTATAAATTAAAAAGCAAAGGGAATAGCGGGCAACCTTGTCTGGTTCCCGAATGCAGCATAAAAAGTTTAGATACCACCCCATCAGCCGTCACTCGAGCCAATGGAGTACTATAGAGGGCTGTAATCCAATTTATAAAACGTGAAGAAAACTAGTAAGCCTTAAGAGCAGAAAATAAAAAGTTCCATTCGACCCTGTCGAATGCCTTCTCGGTGTCCAGAGAGACCAAAACAGCTGGAAAAGTAGCATCTCTGGACACCGAAAGGACATGCAACAGAGTTCGAAGATGTTCAATCGAGGACCGACCCCACATGAACCCAACCTGTTCAGGTCCAATAAGGTCAGGCAAAACTAATGCAAGGCGTTCAGCTGATATTTTAGACAATATCTTGATGTCCTGATTCATCAGGGAAATTGGGCGATAACTAGTGGTTAATTCTGGGTTCTTATCCGGTTTCAAAATAAGAATTATTAAGGCCTCCCACAATGTATGGTCAGTGGATGCTCCTGACAAAATATACTGGAAGAGTGGGAGTAATAAGGGAATTAACTGGTTTTGAAATACTTTATAAAAATTAGCGGAAAAACAATTGGGACCAGGCGATTTGTCAGAAGGTAAACTACTGATAACACCAAGGATTTCTTTAGAGGAAATCGGGGATATAAGTAAGTTTTGTTGAGAATCAGAAAGTGAAGATAAACCCAAATCCTCTATGTATGCAACTAAGTCCTAGTCTGATGCTGAATTCACCTTTGAGCTATACAACTGTGTGTAGTACTCTTTAAACTCAGCAACTATCTCTGTAGGAGATGTTTTAGAGAACCATCAGAGTGGGAACAAATTGAGAAGATGTATCTATTAGCTTCTTGCTGCTTGACCCAAAGTGCTAATAGTCTCCCCGCCTTTTCTCCCTGGTCCGAATAATTTGCCTTCGTTCTCAAAATTGCAAACTCTGCCCTGTCCCTCAGTACTCAAGGTAGGCATCTTTTAGTTTAGTCAGATCCAGCTGAAGGGCTTCTGAAAAACCTTGAGAGAGCCTAACCTCAATCGCCTGAATTTGTGCAAGTAACATGTTTAACTCTCTTTCTTTCTCTTTTTTCCTTTGCGTAGCTAAACTAATTAAGATTCCCCTAATAAATGCTTTAAACGCTCCCCATATTAAATCTGGTCAAGATACAGAATGGAGATTAGTTTCAATAAACTGCTCAATATTCCTATTAAGGGTTTCTAGTATGTGGGAGTCTTTCAACATTTGATTATTAATTTTCCACCGGGTTGTTCTCTTGGGTGAAAATGCAAGGGCAATTTGGCAGGTTACTAAGGAATGATCGGAGGGGGGACCTGATTGTATAGAAGCATTGATAAAGCCAGAAAGAAGGGATTGAGAAAGAGAGATATAATCGATGTGTGAAGCTGTTTTATGGACTGGTGATAGAAATGTGTACTTTTTCTCCGAGGGATGTAAAACCCTCCACACATCACACAAAGCATAGTGTTCTAGTAGCTCTTGTAGGGCTCTTTGAGCTGGTGATCGAGTCTTGCTCACACCTGAAGAACGGTCCATTAATGGATCCATGACAGTGTTTATATCACCCCCTTAAATAATTGTCAGGGATAGGAAAGGATATAGGAGCTCCACCAACTGTGTAAAAAAATCAGGCTAGTCTATATTAGGCCCATATAGACTACCTAACACTATCTCTGTCGCATACAAAGTACAATGAACAATGACAAACCTACCCTGTGGGTCTTTGATCACCTGCTTAAGAAGAAAAGGGACATTTATATTAATTAAAATCAGTACTCCTGCCCTATTGGAAGAAATCCCTGCAGAAAAAAAACATGACCAGCCTGCTGTCGTCTCATACAACTTGTCTCTGAATCAAGTAAGTGTGATTCCTGAATTAAAACAACATCTAAAGGTAATAATGCCAGGTGCTTAAGAATCTTGTACTGCTTTACTCGTTGACGGAATCCTTTAACATTCCACGTTGCAATCTTAATGTTCTGAGACATTGTTACTTATACATAGTAAATACAACAGTGCTGGATATTTATTCACCTTTTTAAGGACCCAACAATATTTTGCAGAGACTGTGCTGAATTTCCTTCCCCAAACCTTTATATAACCCCCTAGGCCCCCTTCCCCCCAACTATCAACATTACATATCACTAAACTACTAACCCAACTCCCCTCTCCCTCCAAATTACTACAGACTTCCCTCCACAGACTACCAACACTATAACTCCCTCTCTCCAGCCACCCTTATTTAACCCAAACATATTGTCCACTTCTGGGGAGTATGGGAATCTATCTCATCATATTAACATGAGTAATATTTAACTGAACTTCCCTCCATTTTCAGCATGAGTGTGGGTACTATAGTAAGTCCCAAACAAAATCTTCTTCCCTGAGTCAGTTTGCCTTAAAAATTATTGTACTTCCCTGCAGTGAGAAAAGGATTACACAATTAGCCTTGTTCTGCTTTATATAGCTTATGTCCATTCTAAAATATAAAAATAACTGGTCTGTTGGCTCCCTCTAGTATTCGCTCAAGGAAGCCAGACATCATCTGAATTTGAAGTGCAGAGTTTCAACTTAATTCTTTCCCTTATTTTTATTTTTTTCTAAAAAAACTTAGAAAGTGAAACCAGCAACACAAGGATTGGTATGTAATTTTCTCAACTCTCCCTCAAGCCCTATGACAATGAACAATTTTAAACATTATAAAGTCCAGTTTAGTTATCACCTGCTTTCGCACTACAGCATTATTGTAACCAGATGCTCAGATCTCCAGTGGAACAGATCCAGCAGTCCTGTCTCCAGACGAAGACAGATGGATTTTTAATTTTCTATGCACCATTGCACCTACAGGACTACCATCCAAGTGTAAGCTCGTCATACCTTCCTGGTCATGAGTCCCGAAATAAATCTGGTAGGGCTTCCTTCAATCCATCATGTGCTACCTCAGGGTCCTCGTACTTAAGCCAGGATCCGGAGACTAAAACTTGCAACTTCACCGGGCAGATCATTTTGAATCGGATCCCAGCGGCTATTAATTTTGAGACCAACGGATGAAAGGCAATGCGTCGCTGTCTCACCAAGGCCAGGAGATCCTGGGCAACCCTCACCTTAGACCCTTCCCAGCTTAATTCCTGAACTTCTTTAACTTTGCTTAAAAAATGTTGCCTTTCGAGGAAATTGAGAAAACGGAAGATCAGGGGTCTCGGGGGCGATCCAGCTGGGGGAACTGGTCTAAGGGCTCTATGGGCCCTCTCAATGGAATATTTTGCCCTGAATGGCGAGGGTCCTGCCACTTTTTCCAAAAATTTTTGGATGAACTTAATAACATCTTGCCTTTCCTCAGCTTCGGGCAGCCCAATCAGGACCGCGTTATCCCTCCTACTGCGGCCCTCTAAATCTTCCATCTTTGCCTCGATCCTGGCGATTTTCTGTCTTGTAGCCACAATCTCTGAAACCTAGTAATAGAGTTAACAAGTCGTGGACACTGATGGGGGAGGTGGACGGAGGCCTTTACCACTACCTCTTTACCCCAAGCCTGACACTCCAAAATATCCCCCTGCGATTAAGAACCTCTTTACAAGGAGTTTACTTAAGTCTTGGGTCAAAACACACAAAATAATGGGAGTATCAGATAAGCTGTCCCCAGAGGCTTCCATAGGGCAATGATGCAGCAATGGGGAATAGAGTCGGCTAAAGATTGGACAACCCTGAGGGACTGGGCCAGAGTGGGTCTCCATAACCTCTCACATTTATATGAAGATGAAGACCTAATGTCTTGCCCAAAGCTGAAAAGGAAATACAGCCTGGAAGCCTCAAACATTTTCACTTATTGTAAACTAAGAACCAAGCTACTAGAGGGAGAATCCCAAAGAATCCCCAGATGTACTCTCCTCAAGGAGATCTTCTCCTCTATCACCCTGTATAAAAAGAGTAAACTTCTAATCAGATGCTATAGAGTGATTCTGGGAGCTTTGCAAGACCCTCTAGCTAGATTAAAACATAAGTGGGGCATGGACCTAGCACCTAAAAGCTTAACAAAGGGGGGGGGATTGGGAGGGGATCTTGAAGTATGGTTTGGAATGCTCGGTTAATAACAGACTAAGAGTCATCCACCTCAACTACCTGCACAGAGTGCATTTCACCCTGTAGCTAGCCCATAGAATTGACCCCTCAACCCCAAATGTTTGTCCTAAGTGTAAATCACACCTTGGCACTTTTTATCACATGGTATGGGATTGCCCTAGAGTGCTAGCATTCTGGGCAGAGGTAAATAGGATTTTATCTTGATTTCTCTCTATCCCCATGATCTTAGATCCAATTGAAATATTATTGGGCCTCCCTAGGGGAGTAACCCAAGGGAATAAAGGTAGTAATGGCCTGTTAGCACTTGGTTATATGATTAACAAAAAGGTGTTGGCCATGCACTGGAGGTTGGACACAATTCACACTATAGTTCAATGGGCTCAAGCCCTCCTCTAGTGTATGCGCCATGAACACATGCAGTTTGCAGTCAGAGGCCAATTAAACAAGTATTTATTCATTTGGGAACCTTTGGAGTTAGCCACACAAAATAAGGTGTTCCCATCCTACTTAGAAAATGGGCTTTTTATTTCCTGGCATCTGATTGGCTAGTACCCTTGCCAGGGGGGTACATTAACTTTCAATAGATGCCCAGGAAATAAAAAGTACCAGTCTATAGTGCCTCTTCACCCATGGAAGTATCCTAGTTCCCACCCAGTTTCCTAATTGGCTGTAAGTGTCACAAACTCACTCAGCAGATCAGGCCCTCTACTCCCAAAGTGCCAAACTCAGAGCACAGTCTTGTGAACAGTGTAACAGACAAGGTAACCCTCTTGTCTGTTTTTGTGAGTTCAGATCAACCTTTGGTCTCAGTTCTGGAGGGATTCAAACTGTAACCTCTTGCTAGCATACCCAATGCACAGGCTCAGATATATCTGTCTTTGGGGGGCCAGATATCTTTGCCTAAGGGCACCTAACCAGGTATTCAGAGATGAACCCTTTAAAACTTTATAGAGACCACAGATTTAAAATGCTTCTGTTTCCAGTTTGGTACCACCATACAAGCTATATGTCTGCTGAACCATACATATTTCTTAGCAAAAGAAAGCAATTCAAAGACAGACCAGGTCTGCTCTAAAATTAGAGTTTTTACTAAAATATGTAGTAATATGTCAAACATACAATACAGAACTCTTATAACACACGACATACATATCTTTAAACAAAACAAGGTTTAAAATGGTGCAATTCCTACAACTATATTTAGATTTTGTCTAGCTTTCTAAATACCTGTTTTCAGTACACAGATGTTTCCTTAGTCAGTGTCAGATATAAATACATCTCTATAGTGCAAGAGAATAATCTTTTCAAGCAGTATTGGCCAACCTCTTTTTGATGAAGTCATCCAGCCCCTCCTCTGGTCAAATATCTAACAAAAATATATTTTTATGCAACCACAGGATGTAATTTTATTAATCTATACTGTTCAACTATACAGGATGTATTAATTCTGCAACCTTAGCATAACTCCAGTTTCAATGACACCTCTTTTGATCTTATGCTGCACCCTCTTCACACAGGCTTCATAGGGTCATTTGCAACCTTACACCTCTATGTAACATCCTAGCTTCCCTTATTTTAACTTCATAAACCTAGTTTATGATTTCTCTCTTAACAACTCTGTAATTAGCTCAGAGAAACAGGATCCTTAATAAAAGTCTTCCAGTAACACATTGTCTCTAAAAAGACTGAGTGTGTCATACAATGCTGTCAGCAGTTCTATTGGCCTGCATCTGTCAGCTAAAATCTCGGGGGGGGGGGGATGAGAGAGGTCATTCCTAGAGCATTTGAATTTTCAGCAGAGACATTAATACATTTTATATTAAAAAAATATAATACAGCACTCTGAACTGGCTGTCTACCAAATTTAAATTTCAAATTGCCGCCATTTTTTCCTGTCCCTTAGCAAGAGATATTGTTCCGAAAATGCTCTGTGCCATCTCCCTAACAAGACCACAGATCTCAGATCTGTCTTTTGTTGTTGCTAAAAAAAACATGACCTACGTCCTTTAATAACAGCACTGAATGGGTTCAAACACAATGTAAGCAGTACAGTCCAGCAACTCGTAGTACATCTCCGCCGCGGCCCCCCGTCCTGTCAACGATCTCTTGGGTTACTTTTTTATTAATACACTGCTCAGTTCTCCCATCTGATCACTAAAAGCCAGTGCAAATCACACAAATCTGCATTTCTCTTCCCAGCCATACAGTATTTTGTTCAAAATCTACGGACCTTGTGTCTATACACAACAGCTTTGTGGTGCAGCCGTGCGCCACTATTGTTCCTCGCAGATTTCCCAAGGATGAATAAAAAATGATTGTTTCCATGCAAAAAAATAAGTTGAGGTGCATATCAGAGCTCAACTAACATAACCTGTGCCACATCCTCATTTTGTTTGCTAATCTCCAGAAGAAAAGTTGTTCTTCTGTTTTAACGTCTTACTGTACCTCTGACTGCAAACTTGGACAGCTGCCAGGTCACGGACTCCACTACAACAGTCACCTGATCCTCAGTCCCACTCACAGTACATCTTGACACTAGTGTATTAAAGTGCACATCTCCCAATAGCACTACCATGAAAGTAAATAATAAAAAAACAAAACAGTACAATGCAGCTTTGGAGAAGGAGGTGGCTTCAACAGTCTCTTAAGAAGTACATTGCTGTGCAGCCCTCCCCATACGTCCGGGTCATGCAGTTCACTTCTGGCAATCATTCGGCAATAGGGTCAGGCTATTCTCAGTTATTCCGTTTCCTTGGTTCTTTTCAGTAACTAAGATTCACCATATTTTTATCGACTATCTTTTTTTTTGTGTGTGTGATTAATTTCCATGGCAGTACAACTAGGACATGTGTACTCTAATGTAGAATGCAGTGTACATATGTACCATGAGTGGTACTGGAATCAGGTAACACTTGTAGCTGAGCTGGCAGCTGTATCAGTTTGCATCAAAGCTAAGCACACTCCGTGCTTCTGATTCCATAATGATATTAAAACAAAGAAAATAACTGTTATATGGCACCGGTTGTGAAGCAGCTGTCAAACACAGCAGTCAAATACAGGCGTAGGAACTATTTTATTATAGAAGTTATTTTAAACTAATTTTTAGTTAATTTTTTAAATTTAACTTACATTCTTTTATGGTGCCCATTTTCTAAGCACAATAATACCCTCCAGGGTGGGCAGTATGGGCAATACCAGACCTTCCAGGGGCTATAAGGGCCTCCGCCTGTGACGTTGGGCCTCATTACACCCCTGGACGGTCCGGTGTGCTCCTATACCCTGTTGGGTAATGAGCTTTGCTGAATCTCAGTCTAAGCGGGAGGGCTTGACTTCTGTCGTTCTTTTTTTTTTTAAGAATGAGTTGTATAAGTGACATTAACCCTGAACTATAATGTCTTATATATAATGTTTTATAAACTGCTCTATACAGACTGCCACAATGTACTTCACAACTGTCTCCTGTGATCAGATGTTTGTATGGTTTACCACTTTGCTGATTACACTTAAATAAAGTTTACAAAAAAAAATACACATTAGGCTGTGGTTCTCTTCATTTTGTTTACTTTAACATGGTGAAATTGTGTTTTAATCCAACCAGCTTTCTCTTTGGCAAACCACAGTGCAGTACAAATCTTCAAATACTTGATAGTCTAGTGGTTATGGCGGATCCAGGATGTTAGAGTGGGAGCTGCTGGGGTGTTGTGCATACTTAATATCCACATTTTAATATTTTTATTAAACCTTTATATTGTCTGCTATTTTTATTTCTTAGTACCTTTTTAACAGAACCTACAAATGTAATCCATAATTTTGAATGTAAACATTTGTACAATCAATAAATCATAGTTCTTCAACAAAGTGAAATGCAGGAGTGGCAGGTTGGGGAGGTCACGTGATGGCTGCCTGAACGGTCACAGATTTCCTTGCTCCCGCTCCACGATCTAATTAAAGAAAGTTTAAAACTAAACTCAGGCTAGACTATCAAAAACTGGCTTACTCCATATTTAAGAAGCCACAAGGAGTGTCGCGGCAGCGAGTCCCCTCCAGGATGGATGAAGAAATGCGAGATAATCCACCTCGCCATACGCCACCTACTACATCGACACGGGATAAAGCGGCTAAGCACTCCAGGGCAACCCCAGCTGGGGTAGTTGTGTAAGCCAATTCCCAGGCCGCGCTCACAGAAGGGAAGTTTTGGGAAGGAATAGCTCCCCTGAAAGAATCGCTAGAGTCACTAACAGCCTCAATACAGGGTATTACCTCCTCTTTGGCTGTATTAACTCAGCGCATAAGAGACAACGAAGCAAGAATCTCCTCCCTTGATGACTGGAGGGGGAGAATCGAATCTGAGATGTCCCAATGGCGTCGTCGACTTAAGGCAATAGAAAGTAAAGTAGAAGATTTGGAAGGAAGGTCGAGGAGAAATAACCTTTTGATACTGGGGCTACCCGAAGGTGAGGAGGGCACGTCGCCAGTGTTATTTGTCCAGAAACTATGTAACAAGCTGGCAGGCCCATCTCCTGATGGCCTGGAATATGTGATTGAGCGGGCCCATCGATCTCGAAGGTTGACTCCTCCAGCAGGATCCCCTCCATGTCCTTTAATTTTTAGGCTACTAAACTTCAGAGATAAGCAGCATATTTTGAGCAAGACTCGGGACATTAGTGAACTGCTCTGGGAAGGCAAGAGAATAAGGTTGACCCAAGATCTCCCAAAGTCTGTGAAACAAAAAAGGAAAGAGTTCCACCCTGTAGTTGCAAAGCTTATTGCTGCTGCAATTAGTTTTAAAATGCGATATCCAGCTACACTACAAGTTTGCCATATGGAAGAATGGCACAGCTTTGAATTGCATCTTCAGGCAGAGGAAAAGTTGCAGAGACTTTATCCCGATTTGTTTAAATGAAACAAGATGTGGAATGCTTAGTTGAACACTGAAAACATTTAAGAGCTGTATGGTGGGAAAATTGAGACTAAAATCTGAAAAAGATTGCATCAGGAGGGGCACTACAGTGTATTATTGATTGCATACTTATGAATAGTGTTTCATTAGTTCTATATGAGAATGGGTTACGTCAACTTGTAACCTTTAGAAGCTCATCGTGGCTGGTAGATAACTAGAGGGAAAAGTGGTCACATGCTAACAAGCGCAACTGGTTAATTGCAGCCCGAATATTTTCTCTCCCGTAGCTCCTAGCTAAGTAATGTTTTGATAGAACTGTTGGGGGATAACAGACTGGGATGCCGGTCTTTAGATATTAATTATGTTGTTGAGCCTTAGGACATTTAGCATAAGGAATAGTTCTAACGAACATTTTTCTCTTCAGCTGACCTGTCGCATTTACGTTCTGCTACTGGGGTACTCAGCAAAATAGAGGATCAGGATGTAATTAAGCATCTGATGAGTACCTGGATATAATAAGTAACCAGTTTGTTGAAGCAATTTACTTTATATATGGGCGGTAAGGCCTAAAATAATCATTTAGATTCTAGCAAGGTAGAGGATAACTAATAGATATTTTGACATTTTCTAGACAGTTGAGACAATTTGGGATGGGAGCGGGGGCGTCTGATGGGCACGTTTAAGGGAGGGTTACATCACAACCCAGATTTGAATAGTGTTCTGGTGACGAAACCAGAATGCTGAAGGGAAGAAGTTTTACTTTTTTGCTAATTTTGGGGATAGGGGGTTTAGATAGGGTGATCTTGGGTTCTATTATTTTGCTTGGGGGGTATAAGGGAGGGTAAGATACCTAATTGAGGGGATAAATGGGTAATACTAGTTAGGGTAGCACGGAGTATGCACTATAATAGGACAAGACAGCATGAAATATGTTTCATGGAATGTTAAGGGATTGCGTTCCCCTACCAAGAGACATCAGGTACTAGCCCACCTGCAGGCGTTACAATGCCAGATAGCCTTTCACCAGGAGACCCATCTCTTAACATCAGAGAAATATTTTCTTAGGCGCCTATGGTTTGAGCATAGTTATACAGGGGGAAACTCCACCAGTCAGCGAGGAGTTGCTATTCTCCTTCTAAGGGGTTTAAGCTTTCAGCTAAATACAACAATTGTGGACCCAGAGGGTCGATACCTATTTTTGCACGGGGTTCTGGACCAGACAGAATTACTTTTAGGGTGTGTGTACGGCCCAAATATCCCATCTCCCAACTTTTTTATGGGACTAGTGAAAGTGATATCCATGTTTTTACACCTCCCTCTGATTTTTGCAGGAGATTGGAATGTCACTATAACCTCTAACGTGGATAAATTGAGTAGTTGGGTTATCAGGCCATCCTTGGCACAGCAAGCTCTCCAGGAATTCATATCCATGGGAGGCTTGTGTGATCCCTGGAGAACCTTCCATCCAACTACTCGTAAATATACTTTTTACTCTTCCGTACATAAATCTCTGTCTAGGATAGATTACTTCTTAGTTAGTGCCGAAGCTTTAAGTCACGTTACAGGCACTGGCATAGCTTCTAGAATATTGTCATATCATTCACTGGTATGGATTGTATATAATCCAGATCAGAATTTTAAACTGGATAAAATATGGAAATTAAATACACAACTTCTTAGGGACCCATGGATCCTAGAGAAGCTGCAAACCCTTATTAAAAACTTTTGGCAATCGAACCTTGGGTCTATCTCTAGTGTGGACAAAATATGGGGGGCATTAAAATGTACTCTCCTGGGGGAGTGCATTCGGATTGCCTCAACTTGTAAGAAAAATTGGGAAGCTTTAAATTACAGTCTGTTTTAGGGCAGATAGAGAGGCTTGAACATAGTTTAACCCTGGAGCTCTCTGAGCAAGAGCAAGTTGAGTTAGCTAAACTGAGGCATCAATACGCAGATCTGTTGAGGGAAAGGTCCGAGTATGCCCTACTTAAGACTAGGGCAAGGTATATAGATCAGGGAGACAAAGCTGGGCATTTGCTGGCTATGCGACTCAAAGAACAGGAAGCCTCCTGTTGGGTCAAAGCTATAAGTTCCCAATCTAATAGTACTTTTAAATCTTCCCCAGAAGAGATTGCCCAAGAGTTTGACAGCTTTTACTCCCAACTATACTCTCCTCCCTTGAATCCTCCTTCAAACAAGGAGGTCCAGGAATATTTGGACAGAATTCCACTCCCACATTTATCCCAGGCTCAGCAAATTTATCTGACGCGGCCTATATCGCAAGCTGAAATTTAACTGCTATTCAGGCATTGGCATCGGATAAGTCTCCAGGGCCGGATGGTTTTCCTGCTAATTTATACAAGGCTTTGGCAACTGACTTGGCCCCCATTCTTGCTCAGGTCTTCTCATATCTCTGTGATAAGGGTATATCGGATTTTTTGTTTTTGCAGGCCCTCATAGTAGTATTACCTAAACCCAATAGACCCCCCAATAAGGTGACCAATCACTGGCCCATATCGCTTATGAACTGCGATATTAAAATCCTAGCAAAAATTTTGGCTACTAGAGTAATGCAAGTCTGGGAGGGACTCATAGGGCCTGAACAGGTAGGGTTTATGAGGGGGAGGTCCTCTTTGGATCACTTGAGGAAGTTAGAGCATATTTTCTCCGTATCCAGGGAGTCTCGGGACCCAATGGTTCTGGTATCCATGGATGCGGAGAAAGCTTTTGACAGGGTATATTGGGAATTTATTTTTTTGACTATGGAGAGATTTGGCTTTCCTATTAGGTTTATTGAATGGGTGACATTTTTATACACTAAACCAAGTGCAAAGGTTTATTGTAATGGTGTCCTGTCGCAAGGTTTCTATTTACATTCTGGGACTCGTCAAGGTTGCCCGTTATCCCCATATTTGTTTAATATTTACCTTGAACCCCTAATCAGACTCCTGAACGCAGCGCCACAAGTGCGTGGTATTGTATTAGGTCCTTTGGCAGTCAAAATCTCAGCATATGCTGATGATCTTTTACTCCATATTTCCCATCCAGCTATCTCATTGCCAACTGCATTGCAAATTATTCTCAATTCGGATTGGTCTCGCACTACAGATTAAATCTGGACAAAACTACCTTACTGCCTGTAAATAGTTGGGTAGTCCCAGTGGACTATACACATTTAGGACTGAAAAAATCAAACAAAATAGTATATTTGGGGATAACCCTTTCGCAGAGTGCAGTTCTGAGGAAGAAATGGAATCCGGAGAATTTGGTGATAAATATTGCGAGGGATCTTAATAGATGGAGAATGATCCCGATGTCAATGCAGGCTAGAATTAGTGTGGTTAAAATGAATATTCTCCCCCGCACTTTTTATCCCATTCATATGCTTAATTTATTTATTCATATGGTATAGTTCAAAAAGCTTCATGCACTAATAGCCTGTTTCATCTGGCAAGGGAAAAGGCCCCGTTGTTCCTACATAAAACTGGGGGCCCCAACATCCTTGGGGGTTTTTAAATGACCAAACTTTTATTTATACTACTTAGCCAGCCATATTTCTAAGTATGCTCGGTGGATCATAGAACCAGGGGAGGTGACTCCCTTACAATATACGCCTATTTGGTTGCAAGTGGAGAGATATCTGATTAGTGCAATGGGAATCTCATTAGAATTCATGTTCTTTGTTTCGGTAAATAGATTACCTTTGCAATTAAAGTGTTCAGTCATTGGGACTTTGATCAAGGTGCATGCTCAACTTTGTAAATCTATGAAATATGAGAATATAAAAGATGTCTCTCAACCACTAAGTGGGAACCCCAACTTTAAACTTCAGGGAGCATTTATCTGTCATCCAGAAATGTCAGAGAAATGTATTTCAGATGTTTTACAAGAGGGAAGGATATTTGAAAGCCCCAAATTACTACTGGAGCTGGGACTGCCAAACCCCAAAATCTTTAAGGTTTATCAGATCCGCCATCAGTTACTGGAATGGTTTGGAAGCTGAACTTGGGATATCAATCAAAAGGATTTTCTCTCCCACATACAATGTTTTGCCAGATCGCCCCACTTGGTGTCAAAGTTGGTAAACTTTATATTCCCTTATATATACCCCACAATTTCTGGGGTATTCCAGTATTGGGAGACTACACTTTCTGGGCTATCTAAAGAATGGGATGGCATTTGGGCAGATTTACATCGATACTCTGCAAATGATAGGCTATGTCTTACCCAGTTCTATATTCTCCACAACATATTTTTAACTCCAAGACATTTATTTAAAATAGGAAGACTTCCCTCAGCAACGTGTTTGAGATGTTCCTCTGCAGAAGGCTCTTTATTTCATATCATATGGGAATGCAATGAAGTAGTCTCACTATGGGAGAGAATTAGGGCTACGATTAATCCCCTATTAGGCTTAATGGAGCTATTTTCTCCTGAAATATGTATTGTAGGGCCGGGGACTATTCATTGATTCCTATTAGGGAGAGAAGGTTCCATATCTACATAGAAACATAGAATTGACCGAGGATAAGGACCGCTTGGCCCACCCAGTCTGCCCATTTTCCTACCTACTGGATAAGCTGCAGATCCTAGTTAACCAGCAGCCTACTTCTTCCTATCCCCACCCCCTAGAATGGCCTTATGACTGTCCCATTCATGCTTGAAT
This sequence comes from Neoceratodus forsteri, assembly GCA_016271365.2. Classification (NCBI taxonomy): domain Eukaryota; kingdom Metazoa; phylum Chordata; order Ceratodontiformes; family Ceratodontidae; genus Neoceratodus; species Neoceratodus forsteri. The sequence continues at coordinate 1,776,357,799 of CM057456.1, read as the reverse complement.
TTCACCACTGATTTTGACTCTACAACCTCCTCCGGAAGGCCGTTCCATGCATCCACAACCCTCTCTGTGAAAAAATACTTCCTTAAATTACCTCTGAGCCGCCCCCCCTCTATCTTCAAATTGTGCCCTCTTGTTCTTGCACACCTCTTTTTTTGAAAGATGCCACCCTCTTGGACTTAGTTGATTCCCTTGAGGTACTTGAATGTTTCTATCATGTCCCCCCTCTCCCTCCTTTCCTCGAGGCTATACATATTAAGCTCCTTTCATTATATCTCCTTAATATCCTTAGTGGTTAAGAGGCTAGTGTTATGTCACTGGTTAGATCAGGAAGAAATTTCTTATTCAGAATGGTTACAAGAAATCCTGTATAGTTTAAGGATTGAAAAAACAATTGCTACTCTTAGGGATTGGCCTAATAGATATGATAAGAGATGGGGTAAACTGGAAACCTTGTTAACGGTGTAATTACCTGTTCTGCCAATACTGTTAAGGGAATGTATAAGGCCATATAGCATGGTGTTATGATGAGTGGTAATATGAAGGTTGTGTAATAGTTTTTACAAGTCTATTGTATACCCATGAGATAGAATCCCTTCAAATTCTCTCGGCATTGATTTTATTCCTATTCCAGGCTAGGTATCTTAGGGAGGAGGGTTATTAGGGGTGGAGGGTGGGGGGATATATGTTTGCTTGTGCAACTAAATACAAGATACAAGATGTCTGGTTATGCATGTCATGTATTGTATATTTTATTGTGCAAGTGGATGCAATAAAGCTTATTAAATTAAAAAAAAAGTGAAATGCAGCAGCAACAAGCAAGTAAGTTACAATGCAGAGGGTTCATCCGTACCTTTCATCACCCCTAGAGCCACCACTTGTTTGCATCAAAGTTCTTGTGTAGTCCAATGCCAGAGTTCATACTTCCTTGGAAATCAAAAATATGCTTGTCTTGTCTTCTTTTTCCATGGGAAATAATAAGAAGAAGAATCAGCATTACTATAGTGCTTTTCATGCACATTGTATCCCAAAGTGCTACACAAGCTATGCTAGATTGGAAGTGAAGTGACTGAGCATGTAGTGGCAGCCATTTCACACATTAATACCCGCACATAGCCTTGGACAATTGCATAAAGTGGTTTTATGGGAAGGGGAATGTTGGCCAGGACACCGGGGTCAGGTAGTGATCATGGTGCTGGCAGCCCCACATCTTATATCTCACAGTGATCTGCACATTTTTCTCCCCCTTCTGTCTTCCCCCTTCCTTGAATATTGCAGTACCCTACAGGAGTGACCTTCTCAGTCCCCATCTGGTATTCATTCTCCACTCCTGCTCCCCACACCAAAAACTGGTGCACTCATCAGCCTTCTACATCATGAATGCAGTTAGTACAGTCCCCCAGGTTTTTTGATGTATCAAAAATAAACAAATCTTTCCAGTAAGTCAAGCTGATAGTAGCAGGGCACAAGGGAAGGATGGGCTTTCCTATCAGTAAAAGATCTAGGCTATCTGTGATTAGGCACTATTAAATGATGGGTGTGCGGCACATCATTTAATAGTGTTTAATCATAGGTAGCTTAGACCTTATATGGGTAGGAAAGTCCATTTTCCCCCTTGTGCCCTGTTGCTATCAGCCTGTCTTACCAGAAGATCATGTTTATTATTAATATGTAAAAAAAAACGTGGGAGGCTGTATTAACCACATTCATGATGCGGAAGGGTGATGAGCTCACCAGTTTTTGGTGTGGGGAGCAGGTGAGAAGAATGAATGCCAGAGAGAGACTGAAGAGGCTGTTCCAACAGGGTACAGCTATATTCAGGGTAGGGGAAGACAGGACGGTGGAAGTTGAACAGATCATTGTAATATCTGAGATGTGGGGCTGCCAGCACCATGATCACTACCTGACTGTGGATGAGAGCAGTCAGTGATGTCAAATACTCAGAGTGGCAGGGCTGCACCTAAATTGTTACTTGAATTCAGTGTAGGGAGATTGTTTATGTAGGGGGGTGTTGAGGTTTGTTGGGACAGTATCGAGGGAGTTGTGTATAGCTCGTTCAAGATTAGAAAAAGTGGCAGCCAGCAAACTTGCATTTTGGAGTAGGGCACAGAAAAATACTGGAGAAGAATTGCTGAGGATTGTCCTGTGGGGTTCTGCAGATCACAGGTAAGGGAATTGACCAACACTGGAAATCAGGTGGATTTGCTCAAGGCATTAGTATGCCTCTCCTGTTAATAATATTGTTATCCATAGTAAGTGCAGTCCTTATGAGGGTATGAATTGCAGTTTTTCTGTCGTGTTCTGATGCTTATTGCTTGACCCTCCAGGAAGACCTAGATGTTGCTTAATTAGGCAAGAAAAAAAAAACACAACAGGGAGACTGTATATACTGCCTTCAATGTGCAGAAGGGTGGTGATATGCTCAATGTTTGCTGTGGAAGAAGAAGTCAAACATTGAGAATGAGGACTGGAGAGTGATTTGGGAGGTATTTTTTAACAGTGCTAACTGATGAAGCATATCAATATAGGTGTGCACTGCTCTCTGAAGTACAAGATTACAATCTGAGGTGTGACCGCAATCTCATATGCAGCCCCGGGCACTACTAAGGACAGAGTGTGGATGGTGGGGTGTTCAACAAAAGGCAGGCTAGGTGTAGGGGTTTCACATGGAAAAAGACCACAAGAGAAGCTTATTTGTGGATGACCAAGAAAGCATGAATTTTGGAATTAGATCAGACCAGTATTTCGCTACAAATTTCAGGACATCACATAACCGCTAGATCACCAGATATTTGAAGTGTTGTACTGTTCTGTGGTTTGCCAAAGAGAAAGTCAGCTGGATTACAAAACAATTTCAGCAAGTAAAAGTAAACTTCAGCAAGTTAAAGTAAACTTCTACTCAGTGTTCACTAGGGAGAAAGGGGGGCAAATACCACCTGGGAGAGGAGGAGTGGGCGGGAGGTAACTGATATAGGGATTACAGAGAACAGGGTGCTGAAAGGATTGAGGGCTCTGAGGGGAGACAAGGCACTGAGTCCAGAGGTACTTAGGGAACTGGCGGTGGTCCTGGCAGAAACACTGGCTGACCTGTTAAATACTTTCTTAGACACTGGATGTGTGCCACAGGACTGGAGGATGGTCCATGTGGTACCCATCCATAAAAGCAGACCTAGGGACAAACCAGGGAACTACAGACCAGTAAGTCTCACATCAACTGTAGGGAAACTCATGAAGATGATCTTGCAAGAGAGGCTGGTGACCTTTTTGGAAAGCAATGGTTTCCAGGATGGTCAGCAGCATGGGTTTGTCTCAGAAAGATCTTGCCAGACTAATCTGATTCAATATGATGACTGGGTGACAAAGGAACTGGACAAAGGCCATGTGGTGGATGTCCTGTATTTGAACTTCAGCAAGGCCTTTGATTCTGTGCCGCATGGGAGGTCTGGGGGGGAGCTGGAGTATATAGGGGTGGGATCAATGATGGTAAGCTGGACCACCAATTGGCTGAAGTGAAGGCAGCAAAGGGTGATGGTGGGGGGAGCTCTCATCACTGAGGGATGTGATGAGCGGGGTGCCGAAGGGATCAGTATTGGGACCAGTGTTGTTCGAAATATTCATAGCAGACATCTCCCATGTGGGTTCGGAGTAAGATCAGTCTCTTTGTAGATGACAGAAAGATGGGTGCCGTGGTTGATGACATCGAAGGGTGGAGAGGGTTGCAGGAGGACCTCACCAAATTGCAGGAGTGGTCGGATGTATGGCAGTTGGAGTTTAATGCCAAAATGTGCAGGGTCTTGTACTTCAGGGCTAACAACCAGGGGAGTAGCTATCAGCTGGGGGGGGTAGAACTAGAATGCACCCAGAAAGAAAGAGATCTAGGGTGTGTATAATGGGAAGGATGAACAACTCAGCTCAGTGCAGGAGGGTGGTAGCAAAAGTCAACAGGATGCTGGGGTATATAGCGAGGGGAGTCTCCTCCAGAAATAGGGAGTTGATCCTGCCCCTCTACAGGTAGCTGGTCAGGCTGCACCTGGAATACTGCATGCAGTACTGGCACCCATTCTTGAAGAAGGACATCAGATTGTTGGAAGGTGTACAGTGGAGGGTGACAATGATGATCCAGGGGTTAGAGGGGTACTCCCATTAGGAGTGGCTGGGTGAGTTGAACATGTATTCTCTGGAGGAGAGGAGAGGAGAAACAGGGGGGACATAATCAAAACCTTTAAATACTTGAAAGGGATTAACAGGGGTAGTAAAGAAGGAATTTTCAAGATTAGAAGGGGGAGGGTCACGAAGGGGCGCCAGAAGAGACTGGAGGGTAGGGAAGATTCAGAAGGGAAGTCAGGAGACATTATTTCACTGAGAGGGTGGTGGATAAGTGGAATACTCTTCTGTAGGAGGTGATAGCCTGTAGCATGGTAGACAGTTTTAAGAGGGGATGGGACAGAGTGAGTGGGGTATTTGTGAGAAGGGAGGGTGGGTGGGGCAGCTGCAAGTTGAGGGGCTAGCTGCACAATCAAGCAGACTCAGTAGACTGTGAGACCTGTTTCTGCTGGTGTTTTCAAATGTTTGTACATAAACAAAATTAACAAGACCATAGCCTAACGTGTATTGATCAAAATAATCCACGTGTTAACACATGGTGTTGATCATTCCGGTGAAACAATTCAAAACAAAGAGGGGAAAAAAGAACTAGTTAGCACTATAGGGAGCCATGTGGGTCTCTGCCTCTGGCTCCAATGATGTCATCACTTAACAAATTTGGCAGACATTTTAGGGAGCAGGCAAGGTTGTTTTTTGAAACTTAATGGCTGATGTTTACATTTTTCAAAAGCTATGAAACTGCATTTATGTTATTTACATAAATGCACTTTTAGCATAAATGTAAACAGCAGCCTTTCCTTTACCTCGATATGAAGCCAGATTTTGGAGTTTGGAGTTTGCAGTTTTAAAAAGCTGCTAGTTTAGGTACCCTTTGGGGCAGCTGCTTTGAGGAACAACCACTTTACTTGCATGTGGGGAGACAGAGAAGGTGGTTGTTGCTACCATAATTACTGTTTCTGAGCACCAGCAGTAGCAGCTAAACTCACATTCTAGTGTCTGTCTGCAGTAGGCCCTATAGTTAATACCCATTGATAGTTTCAAGCTGCATCTCTGGAAACTATAAATAATAAATACATTTTTCATTGATAAAAGTGTTATGATGCATATAGGTAGTAGAAACACAAGGGCTAAGTATACAATATTAGAGAAAAAAAACAGAGGAAAGTAAGACAGAGAGGGATTTGGGGACAATAATGAATGAGGACCTTAAGTTCAACAAACATACTAAGGAGACTACACAAAAATGTTACAGGATTCTGGGCTGTCTAGGTAGATATACAACCAGCAGAGATAGCAGGGTGTTAATGCCTCTTTACCATACATTACTCATTTGTTGTCTCTCCCACCTCCATCCAGTACCCTTGACCATACAAGCAATAATGTAGGGCACTCCCCTCCCCCTGTATACTGCCCCCCACCTTTGGAGCATGCCGCTCCCTTCCCAAACTAGGCATCTACTTGGAATGTGCCCAGACTTGCATGGCAATGAACCTCCTCACTGTCTTCATCCTCCATCCCCCCAAAAAAACACCCCTGCATGGGTACATGATGATTTTTATTCTTAACCACACCTTCTTATGCAAGGTTGATAAACTTAGTAACCACCAGGTTACTGGTCTGAAAAAGACACTAGAGGCTCCAATGTGGGCAAATGTCAAATTCTGTTAGTGCACGATTGGAGAGGACCTCCTCTCCCTGGTTCCCTAGGCATTATCAAAACTCCACCCCATGGGTGTTAAACTATGGTATCATTGCATGTTATTTCTTATTGTTTTTAAGTTTAATTTTCTTCTTCATACTTGGATGTTGCAAAATATTGACTTTTTTCTAATATTCTTCTCCTAACATACAGAGTATGCACCTCTAGTATTTTGATCTCTCTGTGTTTGTAGGTTGCAGAATACAGTTGACTAAATTATTTTGAAACTGCTATTGGTGTTATTTAGCAGGCCACGTAAGCCTGTTTGTATTCCTTCACATCCCCCACTGTGGGTTAGTCCCCGTGACCCTGTTTTACACCACTGGGCATTTCAAAACTGGGAACTAGAGAACTGGATGCTAGAGACTGTCTAATTCCTCATTCCTGAGACTGTTTCCTCTAAACAATCTAAAACCCTAGCACTTGATTACTGTTAAATCTCCTTAGCATCATCTCCGACCTCCCCTCCCCCTGCTACCCTACCCCCTTCACCTTTCCTCCCTTCTACCTAATGCCCCCCACCCCCCCCCCCACCATCTGTCCTGACAAGGCCTGTTGGCTGATTTCAACTTACCTTATGATTTTACCAGTAACTGACAAAGCTTGTTTTGGCTGATTTTTTATTTACTGTATGCATTCCTGTGCATGAAAATGCTTAGCGTTACTTGTTTCTATTCTTTAATTCACTGTGAATGTCAACTATTGCTTTCTTTTCTTATTTACAATTATTTTACCATACTCCATTTAGTCTGTAAACCTGTTGATCTCCTTTCTCTATGTATACTGTTTTGCCATACTTTTTGTTCTGTTAATCTGTTGTATTATGCTGCTGACGTGGAACATTTGTAAAAGAGTTCTAAGCTCAAAAATATTTGTAATCCAGGATTTAACTAAATAAAAAATAAAAATAAAATAATAAAATGTATCTCCTGGCATGTGCAGGGTCTACATTCATCAAAATCCAGGGGGTAGCAGTTCTCATACATAAAAGGCTTCCAGTGCCAATACTAATGTCCACCTATAGCAAGAAGGGGTGCTGGGTGCTTGCCAGAGTGACTATTAATACACAAATGATGGTGCTGTGTAATATTTATGTGCCAAATGGGGATTCATCAAGTTTCTTTCTGAACATAGTTCAAGCCTTCTATGACATGCACAAACCAGGAGACTAAATCATTACAGGTGTGGATTTCAATGAGATGTGGGGCACCCTCTTACACAGAACCAGGAGTATAAATATTAAACCCACTAAGGTCAAGCAATCCTTCCATCAGCTAGTTTAGGAACTTAAGTTTTCTGACCCTTGGAGAGCATTGCATCTGCTTGGAAAGACACTTATTTTTTTCCACGTTGTACAACATAAGTTGTAGTTCGCTAGAGGTGCACCCCTAAGCTAGTAAAGGTCAGGCAACATCCACCAGTAGAAGGCTTAGTTGATGTTTAATAGTTACACAGGTTACAAAGATACCGTATACACTATTGTTCTAAGTTTTTATGTAAAAAAGATATTAATATTGTGTGGTTCACCATTAGTCTTTGAAGTACTTCAGTTTTAAGTCCGACACTATAATTAGCATTCTTTACCAAGTTGTAAACATATGCTTAAATGTTTTTTCTGTTATATTGCTTAATGACCATTGTAAGACTGATGTTTATTGTACACTGTTAAATCATTGAAAAAGTCAATAAACGTTGTAAAAAAAAATATATATATATATCTGATGATCCGAAGGTGATAGGGCAGTGTGACAGGGCAGCGGGCAAGGCAAGCTGGATGCTGGGGTGCATGGGATGGGGCTTTCTAGCAGGAGAAGGGAGGTGGCGTTACTGCTGTATCACTCACTTGTGAGACCGAACCTGGAGTACTGTGTCCAGTTCTGGAAGCCACACCTCTGCAAGGACATCGACAGGGTAGAAGCAGTCCAGAGGAGGGCTACTAAAATGGTACGATGGTTGAATGAGAAACTGTGTGAGGAGAGACTGCAGGAGCTGAGCATGTATTTTCTAGAGGACAGGTGAGCAAGAGGGGACAGGATTGAGACCTATAAGTACGTCATAGGGGTGAATACGGTGCAGGAGAAGAGTCTCTTCAATAGGAGGAGGAGCACCACAACACAGGAGCATTCTGTGAAGCTTGGGGGGACTCTTAAGAGGGATGTGAGGAAATACGTTTTCACAGAAAGGGTGATGGACACTTTGAAAGCCTGCCAGAGGAGGTGGGGGGGCAAGACTGTGGGGAGTTCCAAGCATGCATGGGATAGGCATATGGGTATAATAAACAAATGTAAGGGAGGGATGAGGGACACCTGTGATCAAACAGAGTCTGGAGTGTAGTGCTAGGCATTAAAAATAGGGCAGACTAGCTGGGCCTAACAGTCCTTTTCTGCCAGCACATTCTATGTTTCATTGTGCAGTCTCATCATGGACATGCAGAAGGGGTTCACCCCCATCGGTAAGACAGTCATTTTGTTGACATCGATAGGGATGCAGGCAATATGGTGTCTGGCTCTGGAGCACCAGGCATTACAACTCCCTGGAGCCAGAGCACCAAAGTGTCATGGAAAAAAGATCATTGTTTTGCAGGGGGCGAAGCCCCCTGCACTCCAAAATGCATATTTTTCCAAAAAGATATTATTGAAGTTACTGTGTCATGTGATCTCAGGGCTTTGATACACTGTTTCTGTTCAAAAAGGCCAATAATTATTGGATAAACAGTGCAGTAAGTTAAAAATAAGACATATGTAGTTAAGATTATCCTTGGGGCCCACATTTTCAAAGGAGATGCGAGGTCCAAAATGAAGATGCATGGCACATCCCAGAAACTGTGCGGAAGGAGGATATTCAAAAGGGAGAGGTATGTCGTACATTTCCAAATGCGTGATCACACAGAAATAAAGTATGTGGTGCAAAAAAGGTGCTGGTGCATTAATATGCCATGCATCCGTATATTCAGCCAAAATGTGCAGCGCATCTGCCGCACAACCAAATAATGTTCCGTGCAAAGTTAGGCAGACACAAGGATGGCCTAAATTGGCCAGCCACCCACAGGAAGGCCATGGAACTGTGACAGGCCATCCTGAGACAGACCGTGGAGGTTCACCAGGATGTGCTTCAGGCACCCATACACAGCAGTCATGCTGGGGCGGAAGTACCCAAAGCCACATCTGCTGGCACACCATGGGCACCGCCCAGACAGCCATCCCTACACCACACCCAGGATGTAGACACCCAGCTGCCACATGCCAGTGTTGTCGGGTCCCTCCCTAACACACCAGCTGAGCAGATGGCCACACTGCAGCACATGTACCAGGGGCCATGACCTGCACCTATGTGGCCTGCAGTGCACCACCTGGTGGTGGCATGCACCCAGGGTGATGTCTGGGGCAACGGTGCCCAGGCAGCCTGGTGTTACCGGTGGCACACACCCATGTTGGTACATCATAGGTGCACACAGGTGGAACCCACACACTTGGGTGACTGATCACCCTCTGCACACTGCCATTTCCTGCAGTTATCACCATGTTCCCCTCATACGGGGTGTGTGGGGCACTGCAGGTGACTGTACACTGCATACGGAGCTGGTGTATCACATGCATGTGGTATACCAATCAGACTGTGTCACCCTCTGCCCTCCCCTGTTGCTTGTACAGGTAGGCCCCTGTGGCCACTGTCCAGGTGGGCCCCCTGTACCCCAGTCTGAGCCTCTACATGGCTATTGGTGAAGCACTGTACCCAGGCCAATGCAGTCCACCCACCCACACACAAACATTCCATCACACCTGCATGCTAGGCTGCAGTACCACCTGTTCACCTTTGTGGATTGTGGGGCAGCCCTGCAAAGCTGGAACTGCGCATACCCAGGGGTATGCAAATGGCCTGCATACATTCCAGTAATGAGCTGCACATGAGGGGAATTGGCTCGGAATGTGCAATGAGTCCATTTGCATATCCAAGCTGAATACTGCAATTTTGTGCACTGCACATGTGGCCACCTATCGTGCATTTCCCCATGCTCCGCATAAAGCTCAGATCACCAGCTGCACCACGCATCTCCTACTATCCGATCGCGCATGTTCGAGATGTTCAGCTAGACATGTGTGATCACATCTCAAGGTGCATCTTTTGAATATGCCATTATTTTTGCCGGGGCATCTTTGTTGCGTGGTGCAGGTACTTGCGCGATGCAGCCTGGGACTTCTGAATATGGGTCCCTTACTGCATACAGTGCCCCTGTCTTCCTATGTAATTTTTTAACTGAATTTTCTACATGTACATTAAAGTTTAACTGAACATCCACTGTGACACCCAAATATTTAAATTCAGATACTCTTGTTTATCTCCCCCACAATCAAAATCTCAATTGATTCTGTGGTAGTTTTTTGATTATGATTGGTGCAAAACAACATTCTTTTTGCTCATTACGAGTTTGTTCAACCACTTTGCCATATTCCCAAATTAATATTCTAAATCTAGATTTAATGTCTTAATGTCCTTTTTGGCCATATATAACACAGCATCATCGGTGTAATGTACCATTTTTGATTCTGCGCATATTGCTGGTAACTTGTTTATAAACAACAAAAACATCATAGGCCCCAATATGGATCCCTGAGGTACTCCATAGTATACATCCCCTTGTATATGGTATTATTGCATTTACCTGTACCTGCTGTTTCCCATTTGTCAAATAGCTATGTAACCAGTTTACTACTGGTTCCCCAAAGCCAATGTTGGATAACTTAGTTTCCAGGAGGGAATGGTCCACAAGGTCAAATGCCTTTGTCAGGTCTACGGACACTACTCCCGTATACAGACCGGCATCCATATTTTCCTGCAGATCATTCGTGAACCTGACCAAGGTAGTCGCCGTCTTGCACCCCCTCCTGAAACCGTGCTGAGACTATGTTAATTCATTGTATTTCTCCAGATAATCCAGGATATGGGAGTGCAACAACCTCTCCTGAATGTTGCCGATCAGTGATTGGAGTGATATTGGCCTATAATTATTTGGGTTATTAGTCTGTCCCCCTTTAAATATGGGGAGCACATAAGCTTTCTTCCATATATCTGGCACTGTCTGTGTGTTTAAAGATTTATGAAAAATTATTTGTAAAGGGTGTGCCAATTCCTCTGCTGCCTGTTTCAAGATTTTTGCCTGTACCAAATCTGGACCTGAACCCTTTGACATATCGATACCTTTTAAATGCTTACAAACTTCTTGCTTTGTGATATGTCTGAAATAGATCCTTGGGCATGTTATACCTTTTTTGCTTCTCAATTTCTTTAGTCAGTTCCTTGAGATCACTGAGATATTTTGACAAATCTGTAAAGATTTCATTTAAATAATTAGCTATTTCTATTTTCTTAAACTTCTCCAGTTCTCCTTTAATAAAGCTAGTTATGGTTTCTTTCTTGTTTGGAGATAACAGATTATTTAATCCACCCTCAAACCTTTGTTTTTTTAATTTTGAAAATTTAACATTTGTTCATTTTTGTAAAATTCCACCTTTGCCTTTTTTTTCTTTTTTTGCACTTGTTCCTTAGTCATCTGAACTGATTCCAATCTTTCTTGATTTGTATTCTTGTAATGTGCCCAAGTGTCATCTCTATCCCTAATGAATTTAATTACTTTACTATTTGTCTACTTATTGCATGTAGCTTTTATTCTTTTCTTTTTTAAAAGGGCTCCAGTGTTATATTTCTTTAAAAAGAAATCTACTGCTACATATACATCTTCTGTCTTTTCCAGTTCCTTCCAATCAATTTCATTAAAGTCCTTTCTCATATTAAATATTTTTTCATTGTTTATTGCCCTATTTTCTACACATCTACCTTTCCCTTTTGGTATTTTCTTACTTCATATACAGTAAGTAGGCAAATGAGCACCTATTGCATCCATCAATGTCCCCGCTGCTTTGCTGTTCCTTAAATTGCCTACCAGTATCAAATCAAGTAATGTCATTTCCTCAGTTCTATTATTTCGTCTTGTTCCTCCCTCTCCCACTTGATTTAAATTAACTGTCTGTAACAATTTTTTTATATTTATTGTCCTCTGTCCCTAAGCAGTTTAAATTAAAACCTCCCACTATGATTACTTCTCTATTTTTTTAAAATTTGAGCATATCAATCAGTTCTTCTAAGCCTTGGATTTATGATTTTAGGAGGAATGTAAATACATCCCACAATCAGCTTTATTTCTATGATAAGATTCTCACATCCAAATTTTAATGACTTGGATTCTATTTCTTTTATTACCAATTGTTCTTTTGAATATATTATTACACCACCCCTCTTTTTGCTTTATCCTCCCTCTCAACACTATTGTCCTCAATCTGTAACAAATTAATATTAATTTTAGGTTTTAACCAAGACTACTGCAAGTGATCATCATTACATCTGGGTTATATGAGGATATCCAGGCTTCTAAGTGATGTTTCTTTGGGAGTAAACTACATATATTTAAATATGCCACTTTTAACCCCTGAGTAGCAAATCATTTTGTTGTATCTAAACGTATCTCAGGGCCTGGATTCTCCTTTATGTCCCCAGAATGTAATCATTTCTATAAACCAAAATCATATGGGCAAAACTTAATCAACATTGTCTCCAAGCATCCTCCCAGTGCTCTTATCTTGCACTTTTTTAGTATTTCTATGCTAAGTGTACTGATATTGTATTGTATACTGTCCTGTGGCAAACCCATGTTCAGTGTATTGACATATGTGCCACTTTTCTCATCCCAATTTATTCTCAGAGCTAATACATCAAAAACAGAGAACAGAAAAGAATACATGATGACCATAATAATACCTTTGTTTGCCATTTTCAGTTACTTTTGATAAATGAATTAGTAATCAGTGATCCACAAATGTACTCAAAATAAAAGTGTACGAATCCAGGCTGATACTATATCAATCCTGTCTCCGTTATCCAACGCACTGGAGACAACTATTTCTGACCAACTCATCGACTGTCTTTGGAAATATATTATCCAATGTCCAGAGCAACATGGTTTCGGGAAGCTGCACAGCACTAGCACTGCCTTAATAGAGCTCACAATCTTCATACATGAGGCACTGGATAGTGGCCAACTGGTTGGGTCTAACTACAGTATATTGACTTAACAAAGGCCTTCGACCTGGTCAACTATTCAGTCCTCCTTACCAAGCTCCACACCCTTGACCTATCAACTGACACAGTGAACTGGTTTAGAAGGTACCTCTCTAACCAATCCCAACGCATCAGGATTGATGGAGTACTGTCTGACTGACACCAAAGTGTTACCACTGGTGTGCCCAAAGGATCGATACTGGGTCCACTGCTATTCAGCCTATTTGTAAATAACCTCTCCCCAGCCTGCCCATCAAAGGTCCTCCTCTATGCAGATGATGCGGTCATTTATGCTAGTGGTCTAAACCAAGTGACTCTCACTCAGGAACTACAACATAGTTTTGGGGCACTGGAAAGGTGGTGTGAACAAAATGGACTCTTGATGAATTATAAGAAAACTAAAACAATGCTATTTGCCCATCCCTAGCGAGGAAAAAAAAATCATCCTCTTACCATCACAAATGTGAAAGGTGTCATATTGGAACAGGTTTCCATATGTAACCCTGGATGAGGCACTCACATTTGCCCAACATATAGACTCTATAGTGAGGCAAACCCACTCAAAACTGGGTCAATATACAGGCACAGGCAATACCTCACACATGCAACTAAGCAAACCATTGTATCCAACTCAATACTCCCAGTGATGGACTATGGACTGACCATGTATGGTGCGGCCACTGACACGATCCTCAGTCGGGCCTGCAGATTCACCCTAGGTGCAAATAAGCTCATCAAACTGACTGGCTGCCACTGCAAAATAGGCTCAAGTACCAAGTTTGCCTACTAGGCAAGAAAGCAGAACAGCCGGATAGAGCCACACAGAGGGACGAGTGCTCAGAGACAATGCAATACATTGACAAAACAGTCTCTGCACACCACAGGGACACAAATAAAAACTCTCCAAACAAAGGAAGTTATAAATATAACAATTTTACTTACAAACTTCAAAAAACAGTGGCAAAAACTGAGTACAAAAATGCAAAGTGCTAAGTGCAGACACAGATAAACTCCTCACGCACGTTTCACCCGAACACAGGCTTTGTCTAGGTAAGAAAGCACTCATGGGCCTCTCCCCTCTGCCATACAAAACCTGTTAAGCCCTATAAACAATCAATACACTATAAGGAGTAGGGTCCAAACATTACTGGCTGTGCCCTTCCATAAAACCAGCCAGGTCCAATGCTCTTTTGCCTATAGAGCTCCACTCTGGCTAAACAAGATATGGAATCCCTGCTGAACCTCTCTAGCATTTCCCATATCAAAACAGAGCTGAGAAGGTCTCTCTCAACTGGGTCCAGCTGCAATTGCACTAACACCTAACAAATAACCTGTCCAATATAATGAGGTACAGACCACATAAGTATTAGATATCTATTGATGTAACCTAACCCCCTGTTATTCCGTACACTGTTGTAATGTATGTAACACCTTATGACAAGGATCTACTGGACCTGCTCTCTGTACCTACTTTTCATTGCAACTCTTTTCTTCTTGACAAGAAACCTTTGTAAAAGAGTTATTAACTCAAAGGTGTATTCTGATTAAATAAATAAGTAGATAAATAAAAATATGTATAATTGCCGGCCGGTGGCGCTGAGGGTTGAGGCGTTGGATGCCACACCTCACGCACGCCGGCAACCAAATTCGAGAGAGTCTGGATGGTCAGGGGCGGCGGGGAGACAGGCTGGAGCATCCGATGACAGCTACGCCATCTCCGGGTGAGGAGGTTCTTTCATCGTGACCCGGCGACCCTGAGTGAGACTGGGGGTGACAGCAAGCCAGTCTCTGGGGCATGATCGGTGCTGGCGAAGGCTGGCAGCTATCAGCCTCAGGCATCTCTTCCCGTGAGAGAGGCGCTGTTGGCGCCAGGGGGTTGCTGTGGCGAGGCGCGCAGCGGGAAGAAAAGGAGAAAATGGATCCCCCACGGAGCCTTCATGACGGGAGCACCGAGCCACGGCCCTAATGTGCCAGCACCCATCCACTACCCAGGACCTGGACAAGTCCCCAAGATTCGGGTAAGCCTCCCGACCCGACCCCACCGGGGGTATTCCGAGGCAAGATGATAGGTCTAGCGGTGAGTAGGAGGAGCGCTGGCAGGGGTAGGGCTTCATGGGTGCACCGGAGGGAGCGGCTCTGAGGGGGTATAAATTGCAATTTCAAAAAAAAAAAATATGTATAATCAGGTGGTTGAACAATGCAAGTTAACAACAAATTATTTTGGGAAAGAGACTGATTACCAGCAAGCAATCACAGTAGTCATGCAAGTACATGGCTCAATGCAAGCAGAGGGGCAAAAATACATTCAGCGACAGTGAAACTCGTGTCTCTGTCACAAGAACATAAGTACTGGCCCGCAGGATGTTCAGAGGTACGACAAGTACCAGAATAGTAGTGCCGCTGAATTTACAGAGCACTGCAAGCAAACGTAGTGTTAAATCAGGTGCAGCAGCCCAACACAGGCAATAGCAAATTTAGTGACAGTGTTTAACTGATGTTACTTTCACATATACATAGTTATCAGATTCGCTTGATATTAACAGGTATAGCAGGTATCGATTAATTGTCTCTTGACAGATCTAAACCCCTTTACCGGGAGCAAACTGGATCTTGGTGCAGGCACTACTATACTGGGCATCAACAATTTTATAAAAAATAGCAGCAGTTTGGTGACAATTCTTATAATATACTGGCTAACTGCCAGTCTCACAGGGATGCAGACAACAGGTGTAAGAAAAAATAAGCATTTCTGTACTGAGAATGGTGGAGTAATACTCGACATAAGACATTTAACAGGACTCTTTTTATTGTTTTGAACTTTGCCCGCTAGCCCCGTAACTAATTTTTTGCCACACTTCAGGAAGGGAACCCATTTGTGAGCTGTCTTTGACTCTGTAGTTTCCAGGGTCATCTCTATCCCCACTCTTGTGGAATAGCACTACATTAGTTACCCTTCTATCCACTGGCACAACCCCTGTTTCCAGGGAGCAGTCAAATAGGTCTGGAGTCCTTTGAGAACTCTTTCCACTCATACCATTCCTACCCCATGTCATCTTCCCTATTCTCTAGGAGTGGCCCACCTTCTTCCACTGTAAACACTGAACAAAAATATTAGTTCAGGATATCTGTCATTTTGTTGTCACTCTCCACCTATTCACTCCTGCCCTTCTGCCTGACAAGTTCCTTTTTTCCTTAACTTAACAAAAGAAAGTTTTATCACCCTCCCTTATCCCTTATGCAGTTCTTCCACGTTGTACTTTTGGAATGCTGATGCATTAGCACCTCCCAACCCATTTGATAAGTCACATTGGTTTTTGGTTCTTGCTATTCTTACCCACTTGTCTTCTGCAGGTATTGGTCACTTCAGCTATTCCCCTCTTGATGGTATCTCATTTGGCCTCCCCTCCTTTTGCCCTCTGTACCTCTACCAACCATTCTTTGATTAGCTCACTCATTTTCCCTAAATCTGCCCTTCTAAACTCTAGGACATTCATTTTTGAGTTAAAGTGATGGGCCTCCAGGTCAGTCTGAAACCACACTGAACTGTGGTCATTGGACACTAGTGGCTCCATCACCATGACATCCCAATGAAATCCCTGTTATAGAGTACCAGATCCAGGAAAGTCCCCTTCCCTAGTAGATTCCTTGACACACAGTACAAAAACGCAAACCAGTAGCAGCCTTACTTTTGCTTGGCTACTGCCACTCTTGGCCACCAGGATTGCCCAGTCTATGTCTAGCAGATTCAGGTCTTCCATTAGTACTACCCTATCTCCCAACAGCTAATAATCTCCTGATTTTAGTCCCCATGCACTGTCCTTGTCCTCCTTTTGACTTGGCGATCTGTACACTACACCCAACCTTATTTTCCTCCTCCCTCTTGATGTGTGCTGCACCCAAACTATGTCTCCCTTATCTCCCACTGAGGTGCCCACAGTGGCCACCATGCCCTCTTTCATATACAGGGACACACCTCCTCCCTTACCTACAGCCTGTCTTTTCTATAGATGATGTAACCTGGGGTGACAATGTCACAGTTGTTATTGCTGGATGCCAGGTTTTGGTTATGGTGGTCTAGTTGGGCCTCCTCCATTGTTCCCCAGGCTTCTGACATTCAGGCAAACAACTTTCTATGTCCCCAAATCTGCCTTTTGCCCCAGCCTTCCTTCTGCCCTCTGTCTCTGACCCTGGGAGTGCCTCAGTTCTCCTACTTACCTTGATCAGTCATACCATTTCCTGCCTGTCCTACAGTCCCTCCTTTTACTGCATCCACACCACATTCATCCTCACTCCCTCCCTCCCTCCCTTCTGGTCTGCTTGGTATGATTTCTGCTCCCTGGCACAACACTCTGCCACATAATTTGACTAAGTTTCCCTCTATTTTCTGAAGGTCCTATTGATTGGGGGAGTGCTGCCTAGGTCTTTCTCACCTGAGTAACCCCAAGGATGACCCTAGCCCCAGCCTCTCACCCTGCTAGATTAAACATCCAGAAATGTATGTTTCAAACTTGTGCTCCAGTGCCTTTGTTCTCTCCTGTTTGGGTGAAGATTGTCTGGATTAAATCGGCCTTTATCACTTATAGAAACTTCCCAGTCACCCAGAAAGTGAAAACCTTCTTCAGCACAACAGCTCATCCACCGGTTTTTGAATTGGTAGATTTTCAACTTCCTTGCTCCTGTCATCCGTTCACTGGTATAACCTCTGAGAAGGTTACACTACTAGCCAACCTTTTCAGCCTGGAATTCAGCTTCCTGAAACCAGCCTTCAGTTCTCCTAATGGACTCCCTGTCACAGCATTCATCCCTAGATGGACAATAATGTCTGGCTTCCCACTTACTTCCTTATCCAACCATTTCACCCTGGGGAGTACTTACTCTATCAGCTATACATACTATGTCAGCAGGAGGTAGTACACCACCCTCCACCCTCCCCTCCTGATCATAAGCACAGACCACATTCTAGGTATCTACCCCTATGGCATCCCCAAAGATGAGTACCATCATCCGAGCACTTAAGTACTGCATGCTGCATTCCTTTGTAAGCATCACTGCTACAGTGGTCTTGGGGGATCTGGTTGCAGCAGGGTGTTCTCCCTTGGAGGGGGAGTAGCATGCATCATGCTGCTCAGTACTGTAAACCAGTCATATGCTGCATTACCAGGATCCCTCCCCTCCACAGTAATTAATTTCTGTCAATCCCCGTCCCTGCCCACTAGCTTTCAATTCCCACTGGGAACTCTTGAACGTCACTGAGGAAGAGAAGCTGCAGTAAATATCCCTAGCACTTACTTCAGCCTATAGTGCAGCTGACATATTTCAGCCCTGGCAGCATCTATCTCTGAGTAAAATGTCTTCATCCTCCTGCAGACTAGGCAACATCCATACCTCTACAGTGTACCCTACATGAGTATGGTACAGCAGTTCCTGCAGCTCATTAAATCCATCCCGTGTTCCCTGTACTACCCCAATATATATGACTGTTTATGTTCTACTGCCATCCTTTTGGTATCAAACTGCTCTCGATACCGTAATGCAGATAGGGATTTACTATAGACCTATACCTAACTTCAATACTCTTATTTCGAGGTACTCCAGTTAGTTCAATACATGTACTTTCAGGTACACCAGTTAGATATTCTGAACACTGCTAAGCCCCATTGCAATATTCTAAGTTTGAAGTACTCTAAATAAGGATTTGCTACAGACCTATAACTTGCTGCAATACTTAAACTTTGCGATACCTTAGATAGGAGTTTACTACACTCCCAAAAAGTCACAGAAATCCCACCATTGTACTCTGAGGCCCAGATATTCAAACTGCGCCCAAAAAGTGCGCAATAGCAGGAGCAAGTGCATGTCTATTGCGCCCTTGTGCAAGAGACGTGATATTCAAAAATGGAGCAGGCCAAATTGCACCTACAACCGACGACTGAATATCACATCACCTGTGCCATAGCGCAACTAGGGAGGGGAAGCTGAGCAGATCTGATGCGCCATAGCGCAACAAGGGATGTGCAGCTGAGCAGTCCAGAGGTGCCATAGTGCAACCAGGGACCCCCACAGCAGCAGAGCAATGAAACTGCACAACCAGGGAGGTAGGGGCCCACCACCCATGCCACAGATGGGCACAGGAACACACAGTAGAACAGACATCGTCCCCCCACACCCCAAGCACAGCACAACTGGGGGAGGGCTGGAATAACCACTGGCCCATGGAGACAAGCAAACAACCCACAGTCAGGCCATGGTGCCCCATCACACTTACTGGCAAGCTGCGACTGGCACACAAGGAGGACAGACCACCCCGTGCCACACCATCCCCCCCAGTGCAGAGCACGCCATGCACCATGACCCCCAGACACCCCCACCATGAGCAGTGACCACCACTGCAGGAAACCCCATGCATGCCACCACCCCCACTGTGACAATGCAACCCTGTGCACCACAGAGCCATGCAAGCCAGCCCCACCACGAGCACCCATCAGTGGGTGGCAGCACATGGCAATGCAACAATGGTAGACATGTTGCCACCACACACAGTCCCCCCAAGGTACAGCTGAGAGACCGACCATGCGTCAGCACAAGAGGTACCCCACACGGGACAGGGTGTGCCCTTGACACCACCACCAGTGGTACAGCACCCTGCACAGTATTCCAGTGACACACCCCGACCCACCACTGGCCACAACAGCAAGCACAGACACCCACAGTGGTGCATAGAAGCATGCACCACACCGGATGCCACACAGTGTATGGACAGACACCCACCCATACCCAAGGGCACCCCAACATAGGGACACAGTGCTGGGGTAACCAAGCCCCCATTATGGGCCCATGTAAGCTGTGTACACACAACCCACAGTCCTCCATGGCACTGGAGTGCCAGCCACCCTGCGCAGGCACTGTGGACCCGTACACCACCAGCAGTTGCCTGGAGCACAAGTCACAGACAGTGGGGCACATCCCCCGCAACACATACAAAGCACAGCATGGAGGTGGGACAATAACTGTGGTGCCCACAGTGCCACCCTAGCCAAGCATGCACCACACCAGTGACCGGGGCAACCCAGCAAAGTGATGGGTATAGTGGCTGCCCTGCAGGGACTGCCACCACTGACATGCCAGTGGACCATGCAGGTCACAGACATGCATGTGTGTCAGCTGCACAGGCCATGGATGGGCCGATGGGGTGCCATGGACACAGAGCATGCACCATGGACCACTGCACACAGTCATCCAGTGCACAGGGCACAACACATGCACCACAGACACTGATTGATAACTACCCCCACACCATAGTCACCTCCACACGGACACACACACACATACCCATGACTGCACCACCCCTGACGCCATGCGCACCACTGCAGCTGAGCACCTATAGCCCGCTGCAAATCAGAGACCACCATAGTATTCACATCAAAATCAAATGTATTGCAAAAATATAATATTCAACTATTTACAACAATACAAAAACTTTATACAAGTTTGGGGGGGCCACAAACAAGATGATGGTGGGTAGGGGGCAAGGGTGGACAAATGAGATGGGATAGGAGGGGTGTGAGGGTGGGTCAAGGGGGGTAGGGGAATTCAGAGACTGAAGGATCCCTAGCAGAAGTGCCATTCTGCGCTGTGCAACCTCCATCCTCTGTGCCTCCTCAGTACCCCGGTTGTATCCAATCTCCGGAAGATTTCCAGGGATTCTTGGGCCAGCAGTAGAAGTTCCTGCACAACCTCCTGGATGTCCCATAGATGGCGGGTACCTAGGACAAGGGAGCACAGTCAATAGGTGTGAATGCACAACCCCATACAGCCTGCCCACGGTGCATGGCATACGGCCATGGGACACACCACTGTGATGGTGTGTGACCAACCGCAGTTATCACGTCCAGAGGACCTGCCCACCCACGTGCATACAGCCATGTGGAATGCTGCACACACCCACCGGCCAAGTCACGCACAGCACCACCATGGCCGTTTAGTGACATGGCTATGTGGTGCAAAGGCAGTGGCACAACCATGCACCTGGTGCATGCATGGACCACCATTGACGCACTCCCAGACATGCATTGCCACAGGACAGTGTTGACTGTAACAAGTTGTGTGCATGGCAGTGGTGTTGATGACTAGTGGCCATGCCCTGCTGCCCACCCTGTCACACAGCATGCAATAGTAATCATAGATGTATGGCACTCACCCTCATCGGGCCGGTCAGGTGGGTGTTGATGGCCCTCGCCCCGCCTGGCTGCACCGTCCTCCTCCCTCTGCCACTCCTCCCTCAACCTGCGCCGTTCATCCGAGCCTGTGGGGAAAACAAGGAGAGAAGAACATTAGTACAATCCAGAAGCAAAGTCCCCTGCCCCAAGGTGTGCCTCCATCCCAGCCAGGCCCACCCACCCCACACCCTGAGAACACTGCCACAGCCAACCCCAGATGGTCCCTTCCCTATGTGCTGGACACATACAATAATGTGACCCATATGGACGATAAAAGTGTGTTGATGGAACCCCTACCTGGACGTGGCACCGTGCCCCTCCTGGCATGTGCCCGCAGTCATGCCAGTAGCTCCGGCTCCCTCCTCTGCAGGTCCCATAGCAGTGCCTGCACTGCTCCACGCTCCGCCCCCATCCGGTGGCCTCCTCCAGGGCAGTGGCCACCTCCTGCCACACCTGGGTCCTGGCCCTGTCCAGGGGTGCCTCCCCAAAGAGAGGCCCATGGCATGGCTCAACAATTGCCACCAGATTGGCTAGCTCAATGGCTGTCCACTGCACTGCTCGTCTGTGTGCCATCCTTACAGCTATAGTAGGCAATATGGCGCTCTGCAGCGTGGCTCCCCACGTGCAGATGCTGCGCGGTACAGTGCTGCCATTCCCTATCGTGCTGTTACTGAACAGCGCGATAGAGGTGCACCCATGCCTGATGCATGGCGCCTAGGGGGCAAAGGTCAGGACAGGGTCAAGGGTCTCTGGTGCATGTCCACGCACAGCGCCATTAGAAGACAATGCATGTAGCGCGATTGGCTGCCTGTGTGCCAGCGCCTTAGTGGACTACCAAGCAGTTGGGCCATTGCACTTGTGATGGCCCAGTGCCAGAGCGCCATGTAGTGACCATCGCTATAGCGCCACTGGCACAATGGAGGCCGTGCCCTGCATTGCCTACCAAACACAGCATGTCATCGGCATGGCAGATGCCTGCATCAGCAACCCAAGCATGCGCAGTGAGGTGTACTACGCATGTCACAGAACTGCGCCATTGGCTCAGCACGTTCAACACAATTGCACAAAGCGCAACAATGCGATATTCAGCCGTAATATGCAAATCATCTAATCAGCCATTCAATGGTGCAGTACTGCAATTTGCATCTACTTAAAGTTGCTCCTTGTCTCAATGTACTGCAGTGGCCATAGTCGGTTACTGCAGTCTATTGGTGAATTGCATGCTGTTTGGGAGTGTGGACTGTGGATTCAGGGACATGCATGGGACTACACAGTCACAGGTAACAACTGCCATTCTTACAGGCTACATAATGACTGAGCAGGTTGTTGGAGAGGAAGAACACAATGGTGGGAGGAGGAGGAGGAGGCCTAACTTTACAAAGGCCGAAACCGAGGCCCTGTTCGAGGCATACCTGGATTAGGAGCCACTTCTCAGTGGACGGCGGGGAACACCTCAAGCCCATGCTGCTGCATGGGAGGAGGTGGCACGTGCTGTGAACCTGCATGGCAGCCACCAGTGATCTATGCAGAAGTGTAAGAAAAAGATGGGCACGGACAGGAGGAGGTTAAAGAAGAAGGCGGCTGCCATCAGGACAGCACATGCTTTAACAGGTGGGGGACAGCTAGAGGTGTTACAGCTGACCCCACAGGAGGAGAGGCTTGCTGGAAGCATGCAGCGCAGTGCCATTGAGGGTGTTCCTGGTGGTGGCTTCCAGATGGGTGGTGACCCATCACTGCATGGTAAGTCATGGTCTGTCTATGGGGGGGCGCAGGGTAGGTCACACGCAATAATGTGACTTTGCTTTCCCTTACAGATCCTGAGCATCTGCATGGGTCAGCGGTGGTGGTCCTGTCCACTGCAGACAGTCAGCTGGAGTTGGAGAAGGGACCATCCACCTCCACAGGTATACGTGGAGCACTGCGACAGTGGGGCCACCTGGCTGTCCACACTGATGTCATTGTGCCAGGTGTGGAGGAAGCCCTTCCTGTGTCCCAGAGTGCTGGCATCCATGGATGCCAGCATGCTGTGACTGTGACTGGTGCAGAGTCCGTCACCAGTGATGATGACACGACCATCATGGGCAGTGATATGTGTGTGCCATGGGATGGCCACACAGCAGGGCAATTCACACCCATGGCTATGGATGGTGCCACCATGGAAGCCTGTGTGTCAGCACAGTCCCAGGCTGTGCCTGTCAGCACCAGTGGGGCAGCACTGGTGTCTGTTCAGGACAGTGGGACTGTTGCGGCCACTGCGGTGGCACCACTGAGCCCTGGGGAGTGGCAGCCAAAGGGGCAGCATCAGCTGTCACCCAATGGGCTTGGGGGCACAAGGTTCAGCAGCGGCATCTGTGCACTGCCTGTGGATATGCCCAGACCTGGTCCTGGTGCGCAGCACCCACCCTCAAAGGGTGCTGATCATCGGGACCATGCACACCCTGAGGGACAGGATGCCGAGGAGGCTGATGACCTCTTGGATGAGCACACCCACCTACTGCAAGCATCAGTCCAGCAGCAGATGCGGCTTGCGACATCCATGGATGCACTGCGTGTGGCTCTGGAGTGGGCAGAGGAGCATCGCAGCAGGGACACTGCACTGATCCTGGCAGGGATGGACCGTTTGCGGGAGGATGTGACCACTGCCATTGACAGGCATGCACAGGCATTCATTGCTGTCATGGCCACAATGGGCACACAGTCAGGTGCCCATGCATCCCGGACACCACGCAGTGCACTATCCACCCCCAGTTCCCGGTGTCATACGACTCCCACCCTGTCGACGCCAGGTTCAGCTGTGGGCATCCCGAGCACTCCTGGTGCAGGCATGTTCCATGTGCTGCAGATCCCTGCGTGAGCACAGTTGCGTTCACGCAGTGGAACCCCTGGGGGACCATCAGTGCAACCCCCTGAGGCCAGAGGTCAGCCTGTCAGAGCTGGCAGGTCTCGGTGGGGCCACTCACTCATCCGTGGCAGCCGTGGCACTGTGTCGCATGACTGACCTGTCTCTCAGTGCGGTTACTGTCTGGTGCTGCCCTGGGTGCATTGTGTGTTTCAGTGGGCAGTGCACGGGTGGGTACCCGGCCCTGCATGCAGACACGCAGTCCACCTGCACACCCTCCCGGCTGCTGTCCGCAGTTGCGTGTGCATGATGATGCCTGCATTGTGCTGTACACCAATGTGCAATGGTGCTCAGCATCTGACACATGCACATGGACAGGCAGTGGGCATGGTGGCCTGTGGACATGTGTGTTGCTAGGGTGTGCGTTCTGGGTTGGTGTGCCTCCTGCCCTCCATGCATGTTTGTTGCATTGTGTGTGAGCGTGTGTGTGTGTGTGTGTGTATGTGTCCATCCGTGTGGCATGTTAATCCTCACCCATCCCTGGTTGTGTGTGTGCTTCTGTGCCCTGCCGCTTCCCTTGATGGCATGCACCCCTGGGGTGTGTCCATGCGTGTTTGTGGGTTGTGCCTTAGACACTGGTGGTTACGCATGGCCCCATGACTTACCTGGGTTGGCTGAAGTGCTTCTCCATGATGGTGTCCCAGTGCAGCTGTGCCAGCTGGAGCAGTCGAGGGTCCCGTTGCCCAAGGGGGGGGCTGCCCATCACCATCGTCACTGGCATCCCCATCATCCCCATTGCTGTCATCCTTTTCGACCTGTACGGCTGGCTATCCCACATTCATTGGCCATGTTGTGCAGGATGCAACAGGCCAGGAATATCCCGCAGGCCTTTGAGGGGCTGTACGGTAGGGCACCACCAGAGGTGTTCAGGCAACGGAAACATGCCTTCAGCATCCCAAACACCTGCTCGATGACATTACATGTGGTGGCGTGTGCCTCATTGCTGCGATGGGGTCGCGGGCCGCTGGTAGGGTGTGAGCAGCCAGGGACGGAATGGGTATCCACTGTCACCTGTGTGTAGAGGGGGGAGGTTAGTTTTGTGATCAGCATCGCCCTGCCCCAGGCCACGTAGGCCACTACCCATGCCACCTCTGGCCATGCCCCCCCAGGCCCTATCACTGTCCATGTGGTTTGCATACTCACCCACTAGGTGGCCAGTGGGGATGTCTCCACTCTCGAATCTGTGGCACAGTGCCGACTGGTGCCAGATGAAAGAATCATGTGCTCCCCCAGGGTGCGTGGCACAGACATTAATTATGCGGCCTCTGGCATCGCACACCACCTGGCAGTTGATGCTGGCATAGCCCTTGCTATTTATGTATGTGGCCCCCTCAGGGCCAGGTGGTGTGCATATGGGCACATGGGTGCAGTCTATTGCCCCTAGCATGCCAGTCATACATGATACCCTGTGGAACTCCTGTATGTTTGCTGTGTGCTCTGCCACTGTGCTGGGGAAATGGATGTACTCCGCAGCATGTGGCAGCAATGCACTGAGGAATTGGGCGAGGTGGCATGAAGTGGGTGACTGGGTTATGCCTGTGGTGTCCCCAGTTGGTCTCTGGAAGGTACCAGTGGTGAGCAAGCACATGCAGGCTGTTACCTTAGTCTCCACTGACAGGGCATGGCTCCGTCGTGTGGGTGCCTGCATCACATCACTGCACAGCTCACAGAGCTGCCTCAGAATTGCCTTATTCAGGCGGTACCGGCCCACAATCTCAGTATCAGTGCACAGCTCACAGTGGGTGTGGGCTCGGTACTGCCTGTTGGGGGCATACCGCCGACGGGCCCTTCCACGGCCATGCCCCCCTGCCACCTGCCTTCTTACCCCCCTCATAATGGTCTCCATTTGGAAGGTGGCACTGGCCATGTCCCTGGCTTGTGTTCACCCCCCCCGGCAGCTGTTACTGTATTCCCCCCACTGTCCTGGCTGCTACTTCTCCTGCACCGGGTACACTTGCCTGTGCTGGCCTCTGTGCTGTGTGGTTTCCCACACCTTCCCTGTGTCTGGCTGTTCAGACTGCCCTTTCCCTGGCCTGCCCTGTTTGTGCCTCCTGTCCTGTCTGTCTGGCTAGAGTTCTGCCTCATGTGGCTTCCCTGTAGTGTTCTTGCACCTCTCCCTTGCTCCTTTTTATTTTGTCTCATTTCCGCTATGACGCAACTTCTGCTTGCTCCCCTATAGCGCATGGCCCAAGTCATTGAATATCGCACTGTGCCATTTATGCATGGTTCCTCCCCCTTTGGTTGAGCATGCCTTCATTATCATTGCGCTGTTGCTCAGCATGATTTTGGGGGCACAACTGCCTCCTGCTGAATATCGCAGAATGGCGCAGTTTTGGTCTTGCCCAGGCACAACCCTATTGCGTATGGCTCAACACTTTTGAATATCTGGGCATGAGTGTAAAGTGCCCTAGATAGGGATTTGTTATGGACCTATACCCCTAAAGCAATATCTCATCTGTTCAGGTAACCCAGGTAAGTTTTGTTGATAACTGCCCTTGCTCACTGATCTGCAAGTCTGCCCTTAGAGACAATACTCTCGTAACACAGACACAGTTGCATGAAGAAATGACTAGTGAAGAAAATCCCTCAGTGGGAGGAAGCAGGTGGATCTTATCTTAACAGAGGAGACAACTGTGCAGAGTTTCATATGGACTCTCTACTTACTTACCCTCCAGGGTTACTCGCACTGTGCAGTTGCTTAGACCTGTGGGATTCAACTACTCACCTGCTACAGTTCAAGTGTTAGCAGTCGTGTGATCACCCATACCTCACAATGGCATTGTCCATTACTGGATCAAATTCATGCTAGCTTTCTTAACTGATCTTAAGATCACCTTGAAGGCAGCTGCTCTGTTCCAGACAGTAATTTGTTAATTTGTTTTAGCAACGTAAGTCTTTTAGTAATGTAACAGCAATGCACTCTCTTATGATTTATCTTTCCTTCTAATATACTTACTAATTTCTGTGGATTGTTTAAAGTATTTACATCCCTTAAGTTACATGGAGCTGATGTTGCATTATTATCGTGATTGAAGGAATAGAAAATCCCTTGTTCTCAAGCTCAGGTATTATTTTATTTCATTTAATTTTCCATTTTTATTTGTTAAAGGCCTGGATGGTTCATGAGTAGAAACATGCCTGTTTTCATGGATGGCCAGAGGTAAAACTAAATTACGGAATAAAAATAGTTATAGTTACAGTATAATATGCAGTATAGACATTATAAAAAAACATTGGCAGTTGCTTTTTTTTCAGACAGGTGAGAATTTTTTAATCCATCATAGTTTAAACAATTACTGATCTCAACAGGCAGGGAATTAAATATAAAAGGTACCTGGTAACCTAGTGAGTGCTGACCCTGATTTGTGTACATAGATGGTATCTCATCGGATATTTTAAATGAGGTTTCAGTCATAGCATTTGATGTCTGAACACATTCCTTTCTTAGTCCTAATGGGTGTTTGCAGCTATCCTGGCTAGTGGTACCTCATATTATGGGCCTACAGAGAGTCTTGGGAAAACACAGATAGAAGAACAGGCTGTGGCCTGCATTATTCTTCAGTGCAAGTGGTGTTATGGTGAGAGCCAGGTCAAGCAGTGGCTCATCAATCAATCAATCAATCTCTCAATTAATCAACCAATCAATCGTGGGCTCTTATTTAGGCAAGATAAACCAGATCAAAATAATTAAATGGGGGGAGGGGTAACTGCTTGAGAGTGAGGAACCCAATGCAGTACTGGAAAGGTAGTTTATGCTTAAGGATTCAAGGAATGTCTTACCGGGCTGACCAACAAATGCACTCTTCCCTGCTTTGTTTTTTGGCCTTGTCTTTTTTTTCTGTAAAAACATTGTTAGCAAAATACATTTTCAGCTTCTAAAGTTTTCTCGGAAAGCAAATTACACCAAGAATTAATTGACTTAATCTCTGAGGTGTGCTTGTCTTTTGAACTACAGTATGTATTGTATGTTATCTTGATAAGATCAATATAAAAGTTTGAGAATTCCTAACTACAGTAATTCATAGCATTTCAGTTTTTAAAATGAAATGCCAAACTGCTTTATAAAAATTCTTACAGTGGCAGTCCAGCAAGTCTTGCACTGAGTATTTCAAATGCCATTTCATAACAGAGCACTGGTACCATAAAGTGTTTGCCGGGGGGGGCGTGGCCTGGCTGTGCTGAAGATTGCTGCTTAATTCTGCTTCTCCCTGGGACTACCATCTATCATCGTCCATCCTCCTGATCCCAGATTGTCAGCGTTTACCAGCAAGTGGAATATAATTTTACTAACATCATAGCTCAACTCTGGTAAATTATTTTCTCTATATCATAACTCAATGGCTATAATTCTTCTGCATTGATACTGCTTCTCTGTGAAGGCCTACTACAATGGCTGAGCAACTCCTTCAAAACACCTCCCTCAGCAGAGTGGAAACTATGTTTCAACAGGTCATCTGTGAAATTAACGACTTAAAAATAACATCTCAACAAAACATCACTAACATGCAAGTGTTAGACCAAAAAATCAATGATGCTGGAGTTAAAGTTGCTCAAAATGAAAGTTCTATTAACATCCTGCAAGCCACCACCAGAGAGCAAGACAGAGTTATCAGAAGCCTACAAGATAAAATTGATGACACTGAAAACAGAAACAGATGCAATAACTGAGATTTTTGGGTTTTCCTGAAGGTGCAGAACTCAGAGACACTAGTGCGTTTCTATTACATGGGCTGCCAGCCCTGCTCAAACTCCCACCTGGTCAAGACCTTACTATTGAGAGATCACACCATACTTTAAGCCGGAGACCTGGTCCAGATCAGAAACCAAGGCCTATTATTGCAAGATTCTTAAACTATGCCCACACTGAACTGATTATCAATAGAGCAAAACAAGTGGGAACGCATGCTTGGCAAAATCACAGAATTTCTATTTTTAGAGACTTCTCTAAGGAACTCTTTAGTAAACGCAGAGCTTTTAATCCTATTAAAACTACCCTACACCAACGAGGGATCAAATTTGCTCTGTGCTATCCTGCCATCATGTGCCTGTTTCTGGGTGACTCAACCAAAGATTTCAACACTCCCGAAGCCTTGGCTGCATTTCTTGGTGAGCCCCAGCCCTCAACTGCCCTGTTTGGAAATACTGATGTGACCCCTTCTCCCACTGTCTCTGCAACTTCCCAATAAGACCAGCACACCCACATTATGGCTTCAAATCATGAACGCACTGAGAAACCCATATCTCTCCAGGCTGATGCAGCACCTCCTGTCCGAATCTCAACCCGCTTGCTAGACAAAAATAACTTGAATCCACTTTCTTCTAAACATGCCTGTTATGAAGATACTACTCCTTCGAGGCCTACCTCTCAGCATGAGCAACATGTTGGCTTCACTACACCCCTAACCCTCTCCAATACGTTTTCTTTACTACAAGAGAACTTAAACTCATCTCAGGAAGACCTCCCGGAATCAGCTGTGGATCCTGTCGGCAATGACCTTGGAAATGCTTTACAGGGTGGCAGGTCTCCCGATTCCTCTTGGGCTGAATTGATGACCAGCTCCTCTTTCAAATCGGCAGAGCCTCCTAAAAAGAACCAGAAGGGGAAGTGCAAAAACAAATCAAACCTATAAATGATGCCCGGGCATGTGTATATATTAATACATCTCAAGGTTAATGCCTAATTAACTTTGGCTCTCTGATCACTATCAGAATTTGTCTGCCCTGCAACCACGTATCGCATTCCTTGTGTGTGCATACTATTGCACCCAGCTGGTTTGGAAAGCGATAAGCTGTACATCGCAGTTACAGGCTTTGGGTTTAATACCATGCCATATTATTTAGGCATCTCATTGTGACAGTCTTGGGGTTTTTTATCTCAGTGTAATGTCTGCTACATTATACATCCAGTTATTTCTGCATATATTACTCATGATGTCAGTTTTTGAGTATCCCTAATGTTGGGTATGTTCTTTTAAAGGGGCAGTTCTTATATAATGTTAGACTAATTCATATGTGCTCAATGATTTTCTGTATTCAGTTAGAGGTGTCTACCATCCTTTTTATCAGTATGTCCTTCTCACATAACCATTAAGGGATGTCGCTTGCTTAACTAATTTGTAATCCAACATCACCCCACACATTTGTTACCATATATAAACATTATAAATTTAGAGTATCTTGGGGTTATATTAATGAGGTCCTCAACTAGTTATTCCCTTTGTCCACTACTACATCCCAGACTAACATTTAACACTTTAATATTTTTCTCTAGTCTCCTTCACACTCCAAGCCGCCTTTATCTAACTTTTAAATCCCCTTTTCTTTAACCATGGTATACCAACTTCTTGTACTGTTTTATTTATCTATCACTTAGTCTTCAGTTTTACCCTACAATTAGGCGTTGCAGGCTATTTTCGAGGTGTTGCATCTTTATTATTTTACTCAGTGTGCTGCAATCAATAATAGATAGCACAGTCTGACTCGAAGCCCTTATGATATGGCTTTTTATGCCTCTGTTGTAATCTTATAGCTGAGCTAGCTCGACCCTCTCCAGGTCTTGAAATCTCACTATGTTAAAGCAACTCCTTCCCTAGGGGAGATTTTTGGGTCTGTGCTACTATTAAATGCCTAGTACTTATCAATAATATATGTAGTACCTTGAAGCCTGAACAAACTCAACTCTTATAAATGTCATATTGCCAGAATGACTACATATTCCTGTTCAATACAAGACTTTCACCAGAAACCACCCCACCATACAAATTGGATCTTGTAATGCCTCGACACCCCATAAATCCTTATACTATTTGGACCCTACTCGCTCCATTTTACCTGAACACTCCTCCTCCTCCTACATAAACACTTCTGTGCTAAACATTATGATTATGTGAGTAAGCACATTGTAGATGGCACAAGTACAGCTGCTCTTATAATTTTAGGACTTAGCCAACCATGATGGCATACTGTTTGTATTGCGGTAATAGTGTTTCAGCTCAGTTCTTTTTTCCAGTCTAATTTAGGTTCAAGATGTATTATTATGTCTGGGATTGCATATACTTTCTGTAATCCCCTTTTCATATATGGTAAGATGTTCATGGTCCCCCCAAGGGAATTATTATGTTCACTTTAGTTCTAGTCACAGTTATAACTTGAAAGAAATAATTGCTTATAGTTTGTATCTTGGGTTGGAGATCATTTTCTCCCAAGATTTACTTACTATTTACATGCTCTGTAGTATAGCGAGAGAGTCTTGGTGATGTCATCAACTCATATCTTGCTATATCACCTAAAGACTTCATAGTGTGTTAATATAACATGCATAGGTTTTGTTTAGTAATTATATATATGTTTTCTATATTCTTTTTACTACCTCTCTTCTTGTGAGACCCAATGGAAATGTTTACCCAGGATTTAAGTATTTCCACAAACTAAATATCCTGCATGCATTTGACTGTGCTATCCCTCTCCCTTCTGAGTCTGTAACATCCTTTAACCCTTTCAATATGAGTCCCTTACTTCCTATTTGTGTTTTGATACTCACCTCTCCATTAACATGAATGATCTAATTCTACATTCATGGAATGTTAAGGGACTCAACTCGCCTTGTAAATGAAAGCAAATACTTTCTTACCTCAAAAAGCATAAAACTCATATTGCTTTCTTACAAGAAACAAAACTTTTAATAGAGGATGTCTACAGACTCAGAAGGGATTGGGTTGGTCAAGTATATGCATCCTCCTCTACTTCTGAAAAACGGGGGGGGTTGCTATTCTATTACATAAATCCCTTAACTGGACCCTTATCAAATCCATCTCTGATTCAGATGGCAGATGGATTATAGCCCACTTAAATACTCCTGCAAGCCCCCTTATGTTAGTCAACATTTATGCCCCTAACTCTGATTCATCTGAATTCTTTCATAATATGGCCCAACAAATTATGAACAGTAACTTTAACAATTCTCCTATACTTGTAGGTGGGGATTTCAATTTAGCTTTGGAAGCACATTTAGACAGAAGTAACTCTTCATGTAATTCCCACCCCAGAAGTATTTCTGCACTCTCAATGCTAATGAAAGACTTCAGTCTCACCGACATTTGGAGACTACATCATTCTAGACAGCTAGACTATACTTTTTACTCACCGCTTCATTAATCTTATCACAGAATTGACTACTGGTTTTCTTCTTCATTCATCACTAAAAAAATTATCGACACAACTATCCTCCTGATTACTATATCAGACCATTCTCCTATAAAATTACATCTTATTTGGGACCCGCCCCCATATAAATCCCCCTCCTGGCATCTAGACCCACTCTTATTGAAAGACCCCGATTTCTTACCTTGGATTAGATCCCAAATCCAAGAATTTATTTTCTTTAACAACATTCCTGATGTATCTCAAGAAACCATCTGGGAAGCACTTAAAGCAACAGTTAGAGGGAAAATTATAAGCTATGCAGCACACAAGAAAAAACTAAGGGAACAGCAATTGGCCGATTTAGAGAAATCTCTTAAAGAAAGATTTTATTATAAAACAAAAAGTCCAGATGATAACTCACAACTTCAGCTTGAAATTCTTCAGCTTAGAATTAAAATCAATGAATTAATATCCAGGAAAGTTGAACTCGCCCTTCTTAGACTTAAACACCATTATTGGGAACATGGGGATAAATGTGGGAAGCTGCTTGCTTATCAACTCAAGAATCAACAGATGGTGAGACATATTGCCAGTCTGAAAGATCCTTCAGGCAAAATCCATACAGATAATCCCTCAATTAACCATATTATGCAATCCTTCTACCAACAATTATACTATCACCCCACTCCCCCACAACCTGAATATGTACAACAATTTCTGGACCATTTACAGTTACCACACCTCTCCCAACAAGATATGACTTTGCTAGATGAACCTTTTTCCCTAAAAGAGATACAAGCAGCACTAAATTCTCTTAAATCTGGTAAAGCTCCTGGGAGTGATGGTTTTTCTGTGGACTTTTATAAACCCCTAGCTGACATCTTATGCCCCTTACTGTTTAAGGTCTTCAAACAGGCATCTTCACAAGGGAAACTTCCCTATTCTATGACGGAAGCCGTTATAACTGTCCTGCCAAAGAAAGATAAAGACCCTTCTCTCCCATCCAGTTACAGACCGATATCATTACTTAATACAGACAGGAAAATATTTGCCAAAATATTAAATACTTGTTTAGAATCAATAATTTCAAAACTTGTCCACACCTCCCAAGCTGGATTTATCAAAAATAGAACTGGTTCTGATCATCTCCTCTCATTATTTAATTCAATCTACAAAGCTAAATCTCTTAAATCACCTGCCACAGCTATAGCCATCGACTTTGAAAAGGCACTCAATTTTCTCAACTGAACTTATTTGTATCGCGTTCTATCCCACTTTGGTGTCACTAATAAATTTTGTACATGGATTCAATTACTATACACCTTCCCCTCTGCCTAGGTTCTTACTAACTCTACTTTGTCCTCATCCTTTCATCTGGCAAGAGGTACCAGGCAAGGGTGCCCCTTATCCCCCACTCTTTTTATTCTAGCTATGGAACCTCTATCAGCTACTCTTCATCAATCCTCCATGATCCAAGGTATCCCTATCGGTAATTCCCGCTATACTTCACTATCCTATGCTGATGACCTCATCATTCTACTCGAAAATTTTAACATTTTGGGACCACCCTTAATTAAGTTACTTAGCAACTTTACTTCACTTTCTGGGCTCACTCTGAATCTAAACAAATCAGAAACAATGCCATTGAACAATTTTTGTAACCCTTCTATGAATACAATATTAGGTTTTCCTTGGGCCCCTCAAGGTATCTCTTACCTTGGAATATGGATCACCTCTAAATTAGACAAGATATGGGACCCCAATCTTTCCCCGTTATTAGCAAATATTAAAAACACTCTCAACAGATGGAAACTGCTTAACCTCTCTTTTAATGGGAAAATCTCCACTATCAAGATGTCAATAGCTTCCAAAATACTTTATCTATTTTCTAATATCTCTTTAACCCTCCCTACTTTTTTTGTCAGAATTGCTGATATAATTGGAAATTTGTTATGGGAAGGCAAAATTCCCAGATTTAGCCTTAACAAACTGGCGTTCCCACTGGTCCAAAGGGGGCTTCGGGCTCCCCTGGTTCCAATCATATTTTTGGGCCTTCTGCACTGCCCAAACTGTAAAATGGTTTAGTAAACCCAGCAATAAATCACCGTTGTGGGTCAATATGGAAACATTTGTATGTCTGGGCAATGTCATCACTTCCTTCATTTATAACCCTCTCCCCTTAATTTAAAATCTCACCCTACTATAGATCATCCATATACTACTAGAAAATAATTCATAAATGCCTTAAATCCAACCCAGCCCCTCTCATATATGCCCCATTTGGGAGAACCTCAACATCACTCTTGATAATCACCCAATTTTTTGTTGTAACTGGAAAAACAGGGGCATTTTTTTTGGAGGATAAACTTATACTTCAGACTCTCAAATTAAAATCCTTTTCTGACCTGCACAAACAATGGAATCTTCCCCAGCATGATTTCTGGAAATATTTACAGTTACGCACGGCATGGAACCTTCGTCTTCCTACTATTCCTCATCAATCTATATATGATTCTTTTATTTCTAAATGGATCAAAACAAACTCTAAATTAAATAGTATCATTTACAAACATATCAGAAATACAATTCCAGATCAATCTATCATTGCAAAAAATAAATGGAGTACCCTTTTAAATTATAACATGACCAATTTACAATGGCATAACTGCTAGCTATTCTGCCATAAATCTTTCAAGGATAATCTCAGTTCACTCGTACAAACCAAAATTCTGCATCTATGGTACAGAACTCCTGAGATTTTGCAAAAAATGGGCTTAATGAACAACAATAAATGTTGGTGCTGTAACTCCCCCAGTGGCAATTTGCTACATATTTTATGGCATTGTCCTCCCATACACAATCTTTGGTGTCATATTCATTTCTTTGCAGTGAAAGTGATTGGTCTATCCTTTGCATTAGATCCAAAACATTGCATACTTGGTATTTTCAATGCTTATGCATACAAAATATCCCATTCTCAGAATAGGTGGTTATCCCTTCTATTCCTTCAAGTTACATGCCTTATACTAATGCATTGGAGATCCAACATCATTCCCACCCTCCCGGATATTCTCAAACAACTATCTCAACATGTCATCCTTGATCATATGTCACACTTAGCCTCTGACCGACTTAATTTATATAATGAATGCTGGCAGGATTATTTTAAATATTTAAACATGTCTACACATATTGTCACTTAATCCATGGGTTGTTATATGTTCACATTGGAATCTCGCTTCTAGCTCTTACGTTCCTTTTTCATCTCCTCTCTTTCTATCTTTTTATCTCCTTTTCTTCTTCCCTTTCCCTCTTCATTCTTGTTCACTTTCTTAGATAGTTTTCTCTTTTTTATGTTTTTCCTTTATACACTCTTACACATACGTGTATTAAATTACAGCATAATAGAAGTACAATCATGACTGCTCATGTTTCTTGTTTGTATCTACTCCTTTTACCCCTTGTACCATAAACTACCATATTTTCTCTCTCCTACAGATTGTACTGCAACATATTGTTTTCTCAACATCTGTTTTCCCCTTTAATATCGTTGTATAATACTTCAGACATCATGTTTTTTCCTTCTCCTATTAAGAATCTATGTAAGTGTATATTGGAGAATGTAGTGTATTTGTATGTATAATCACAATAATTACAATAAAAAAATTAACTGTAAAATAAAGTGTTTGCCTAGGGGATTTCTCACAGTACAAGTTGTGTGTGTCAAACTGTATCTGCAGCACAGTTGTCTAGGATGATGAATTTCTAACTATTTTCACCCATAAATTTGCCCAAAATATGCTAACCAGAAAATATTTAAACATCATTGAAATGTATACAGTAGCTTACAGCAACAGTATGTGTTAGTTGGAAACACATGTTGTCATACAATTTTTTAGTAATAAAGTATGCCTTGAAAAAAAAATCAATATAGCCATCTTTCTTTTCATTTTATTTGATTTCTAATCCAAGATTTAAAAAAGGTAAGCACTGTGGTATGGTGCTGTGATGTTTATCATCAGAAATGTGTGGTAGCACTATCCTGATACAGTATGTCCACCACAGTATGAATCCAGTTTGTACAGTGAGAATGTAACTTCAGTGCTGGCCTGGTGGTGCTGAGGGTTGATGTGCTGGATGCCACACCTTGCTCCACACCGGCGACCTGGGTTCGGAAATGAGCCTGGGTTACCGGGGGTCAGTAGGGGAGGACTAGGATTGAGCATCCGTTGACAGCTCTCCTAGTCCTGGGGAAAAGGGGTGGTTGCACTCCATGCTCTGGCAGTCCCTGGGGATGCCTGGAGGTACTACAGATGTGCAGGTGTTAAGTGGGGGGGAGCACGGCAGACATCTGCACATTGTGAATGGAGTCAATGCATGTCTGTGCTCCCATCAGGGAAAGAATAAGGAAAAAAAATGGCAGCATAGCCCATGGCAGCTTGTTGGCCACAGCTTCACTGGCCGATGATGCCTGAATAAGGCATGTGCCAGTATTGGATCCTCGTTGGGTGCTGGGGCATGGGGGGCCACTTTCGATGGTATAGCTGCATATGCCAGCTGGGCACATCAGCTTCAGTGTCAGTGGTGAAGGAAGATTAGTGGCTGGAAGAATAGGCAGGACTGTGGCTGCAGGTGAGAAAAAAGAGATGTTAAAAAAAAGAGAATGTAACTTCAGTGAGAGAGAGATGATATCCAGTGATATGGGCCAAGCAGATTGTGTGACTCAAAATGAGTGACGTAATTTGTGCACCTGAAATAACAGCGATTATTAAAGGATAGCAAGGGGTTTGAATAGTGAGGTACAGGGACATAATAACAAACATTTAGGAGGTTGGCATGTGTACACATAGTGGGTTAAGTAACTGGAGTGAGCAGGCTGCTTCTGAGCTGGCTACCTGGCATGGTGTTTATGCTTACCACCCATGGTGCACCTGGGCCTAGGTTCAGGACTGCTTATAGGTGTGTTACATTTTTAGTTCTGGGTGTTGCAGTGTACTTTAATATTTTTTATAGACCTCCTGTTCCCCCCAGGTTGTTCCCCCATCTGCGGGTTTTTCCTCCTGCAATGGTTGCCCCCTCTAGTGTTTTCCTTCCTGCCCCAGTGTCTGCCCTCCCTCGAAGTTTATTATTTTCAGTTGGGGGTGCGGGAGCTTGCCCCCACAAAGGGGTGTGTGTTTGTGTGTGGGGGTGTAGTCCCCTGCATAAAAGGCAGGTTTTTAATGTCACCAATTTTGCATTCAGCGTAGTGCTGATCACTGATTTTGTTTCTGGCGTTTAGCACTCGCCGTTATGCAAGTCGCGATTAAGAACTCACTCTTATCACATGGAACTGAGAGAGATTCTAAAACTGCTGAAAGTGACAATACTTATTGAGTTGAATCATTAAACACAAACTAGTAATAGAATCAGTTTGAAAAACATCTTAGGGAATTAAAAATACACTGATGAGTCTAAGGATATCAGAAAAGCATTATTGCTGAAAAAATATAGAATGACATGTTTTGCTAAGAAACATTGCTGCTTTACTGGCTTTTTAATGGCACTTTTATAATTTGAAAAATAAATTACTATTTGTGCCCTTTGCAATGCTTCAAGGGATGTTTCAGTGTACAGAAGTGCAATTTTTGCAACAGTTCTAAATAAACCTTTTTCACTGGTTAACCAATACGTTTTAGTGGAGCAACAAAAGAATTTCACTATACAAGCTT
This sequence comes from Neoceratodus forsteri, assembly GCA_016271365.2. Classification (NCBI taxonomy): domain Eukaryota; kingdom Metazoa; phylum Chordata; order Ceratodontiformes; family Ceratodontidae; genus Neoceratodus; species Neoceratodus forsteri. The sequence continues at coordinate 1,776,319,924 of CM057456.1, read as the reverse complement.
TCAGACTTCCACAAGGTCTTTCTTCGGGTTCAATCCCCAAAAAAGGGAAATACTGCATTGGGGCTGAATGTTCTTTCAGTTATAAGGCTGAGACAATGCTCCAAGAACAAACAAATAACCGTAGCAATTAGTCAGCAATTAGAAAGTCACAGTCTTTGTAAATGCAAAAGTGATCAATTATTTTGCAGTATCTAAAGTTCCTAGCAGTACTCAGAGGATGGCCAGTGCCAAGTGACCAACACCCTGAAGTTTTGCATCACTCTAATGCATCTGCTGGGGTTAATCACCTGAAGAAGGGGCCCTGTATAGGCCTGACAGCTTGTAGACTTAAGCATTTTTTGTTGGTCCAATAAAAGGCATCAAATCACCTACTTTGCCAGTCTGAGTCTGTAACGACCCATACATTCCCAAGCAAAGTTACGGTGGTTGTCTTGAGGCATTGCCCAGTTGTGTAGGTAGGGACCCTCATTAGATTATTGTTCCCTCTGCAGTGCATCATAGTAATTGGAAGCTATGTATTTACAATGTGCATGTAGCCTTATTATTTTATGATGTGGTTCCATTCCAGAAGCTAATGGTAGCCCTGAATGTATGAATATAAAAAGACTATCTCCACTGCCAATCAGTATGTATGTTGAAATAATCAGCACAGTGGAAACCATAATGTGTACGCTCAACTGAGTTGAGCTCCTTTTTAAATTAGCACTTCCCTTCACAAATAAAAATAAAAATAAATCACACATTGGCCATTATGCAAGTAGAAGAGTATCAACATTTTCTTATTTTTTTGTTTTCTTTCACCTCTTATTTTCTACTAATCTCCCTCTTCCTATGCCATCCTCTTTTCTGTCCTCAGGGCCCACACCCTGCTGACATATTCTACCAAGTCCATCCTTTGGCATGGTCATTCCTCTAAATCATTTGGTCTACAAATCAGCGGCAGAGCTGAACATTTAAAAACAAATCAGGGACTGAAGACCAAAGCCAGGCACACCATATCCACAATGATAATATTAACTCAGGAAGCTTGGAATTTAATGCACCTGGAAGTACAATAGCATACCCAAGAGGTAGTATGCAAGAAGGGCATTGAATAGAATCCGTAAAAAGGATGCAAGGAGAGAACAGATAGCTTGTACTATATCTGTATCCCAACCGTAACTGTAGTTTGCACTTCACTTGCTCCAAGGTGTGTTTTTTCGCACTGACTCACCACAACTGTATTTCCAATTTATATGCATCGCAATTTCTTGTAATGTTGATATTGTATTTATATTATGCCTGTATTATACTGTACAACTGTTATGAGGTTTGCACCCCTTGTCTGTATTGTTTCCCTGTTACCACCGGCTCGCACATGGAAACGAGCCTCAGCTCAGTGTACCTTTCCAGGTTACCAAGTTTTAAATAAATAAATAAAACATGTATTTAATTTGATTGGTTTCTGTGAATCTATCCAAACCACACACATATATTCTATACATTCTAACAGGAACACCTTATGAAGCAAGGGTGGGGACACTATGAACAGAGCTCCTTCCAGCCTTAAATTACTATGTTACTACTGCTGGATTTGACCAGGATAAAAAAAAACAAAGAACTATTCTAATATTTTCATGTGCATACTTAAAACTGCATATACTGTACTAGTTCTTCAGCTCCCTGCAAGTGTCATTTATATCCCTGCAACTATAAATCTAGTTCATCCATGAAAAAGAGACCTTAATCCTAATGGGACACTGCCTGGTAAAACAAAGGTTAAATAAATGAATACATTTATAAATGAATGAATACATAAAATAAGTTACTACAATATTGATTTTAGGCAACCAATCACCATTTGAAGCATTTATGGTACTATATATTGGCAGGGTTAAGTTTTGTGCAGTCAGGACTAACCATTACACATTAACTTGCTGCACCAAGCTGATAAAAATAGAACTGCGCCTAGTCCCTTCACCATGAGTTCCCCTCCCTAAGGTAAGTGGTAGAGCACCCTTTTAGTGTCTTTTGAAGACATTTCAGTAATAAAATATTTGCAGGTGCTACAGGAGGACATATGCCCCTTGCTAGTGAGATGTTCCCTGTAGATTTGTCTTTTTCCTAGGCAGAGGAGGCCATAGGTCCTGGCCTGGCATTAAATACCATCATCCTGTGTTTTTATTTACAGTCTAACCACTGTTAGAAAGTCTGAGCACATACTTTATGTAGGCAGGCATATTTTTCTTCTTACCTTTTGGCCTCATTTTCTATCCAGACCAGTGACTCATACCTCCAGGTACCCTGCAACAGCATGGCCTGATAAAGAACTAAATGGATCAGTAACCAAATTTGTATGTTATTGTGTATTATGTTGCTTATGTTTGGTTTATGTCTTGTTAAAGATTGCTTTGGAGTATGAACATGGACGTGGTAACCAGGTGGACGTAGCAGTGGATGACATCTCATTCTCCAATCAATGTGTTCATGAAAGTGAAAACAGTGGACTTCCACCGTTTGCACCAACTTCCTCCTCACCATCTACCACTCCTGACAATCCATGCAAGGTACTATCTCACATAGCAGACCAAGGTCTGGGGATAACTGGGGTAATTGCCTATCTTACAGCATCTAACTGAACAAGATTTAGCTCAACAAAATCATATTATTTGTGTTGCTTAAAAAGTCATGGAATTATTTCAGTGTTCCAGAATCATTATTAGGGCCAGCCCGGTGGTGCTGAGGGTTGAGGCACTGGAAGCCACACCTCACCCGGGTCGTCGGGGGGTCAGTGTGGGGGGGCGGGAGATAGATTGAGCAGCCATAAGGCAGCTTTCCCCTCCCGGGTGGGGACTCAGCCATGCCTGCTGCAAGGCTTCCCCAGGGTGGAGGCCTGGAGGTAGTGCAGTTGGGAGCGACTAGAGTAGGGAGGGTGCCATGGGTCACTGCACACACATGCCTCCACACGCACATGGGCAACTGTGGCAAGGAGTGGGGAGAAAATTAGTAAACTGGAGCCAACAGGCTCCATGATGGCCCTGCAGCACCCATGCCAGCCCCTCAGAGTCTAGATGTTGGTCTCCGGGGGAGGGAAAGTCGATTCTTTTCACCTCAGCCCTGCTACGAGGGGGGCAACCTGTAGGGGATTGCTGGGAATGGAGGGTCAGGGGTGGGAAATGCAGTCCTGAGACTGAGCACCTCCGAGGGGGCGCAAAGCCACCTGCCAGCTCCACCATGTATTTCCGTCGCCAAAGTAGGTGAGAGGTGGCAATGGAGTTAAACAGCTAGATAAAAGAAAAAGAATAATTATTAAGAACTAAGCTAAAAATAAGTTGGTCTTAAAGGGACACTGTAAACCCTTTTTTGCATTGTATTATATCTAGCTGAAAATCCCCATTTTATTCTTGATTAAGTTCTGTAAAGTTCATTGATGTTTCTGGTTGTTTTATCTGCTTACTTTCTTAGCAGAACTGGAAATGGATGCTAATGGTGTAATTATATCCAGCCTAGCATTGTTTGAAATGCTTGATCTACTCTTATTGCAGTCTCCTTTAACATAAGAAATGCCTTCAGACCAGTAGTGTAGCAAATTCCCAGAGGGCCTGGGTGCAAGGTGGTGTTATAGGGCCCCTCCCCAGTTTTAAATAAATGTAAAAATTTTGATTTGGGCCCCTCAAACCGCATGGGCCCGGGTGCCACTGCACCCCCTGCACCCTTGTAGCTACGCCCCTGCTTCAGACCGTGCAACAACTCATGACGCAACAGTCCCCTCTCCGCACACTGCATCACTAGTGGCTAGACTATGTTAGGAGTGCTTCCAAGTCAGGAAAGATGAGTGGCAGTTGCTCAAGGACTGTAAACAAATACATTTTTGTGTGGTAACACCAGTGTGGTGGGCTATTTTTACTTTTAAAAAGAAGAAAGGATCAGAATCAAACTACCAGCTACATTGGCAATTTCTAAAGAATATGAACAATCGTAATATGTGTGTTTGAACCTGGAGACACTTTGAGGCCTAAATAGGTTGACAATGTACATTTAATTCAAATGAGACTGAGTTGGCAAAAACTGAATTTATGGGTTAAGCTACGTGAATGTTTTAATCACCAGTATACAGTGACACAATTTTACTTTTAACATTTTTCTGAATTGTATGTGCTTTTTCTTTTATTGTATAAATATTCATCAGTTTTCGTGGCAGATTTAGCTCTCATGAAAATCCCAACTCATTTAAATTTTTTTTCTTGCAAACATTTTATCAGACAAAATTGTAGGTTTATATAACTTTTGTGTATGTGAAAATGCAGTCTGTCTGTGAAAAGGAGTGCTTTCTAGGTGTGAAACTTGTGAATGACAGAATCTGGCAATGCTGTGAACAGCAGGGTGGCATCTATAGGGCTGGCAGTATAGCCTAGAGGTTAGAGGAATGAGGTGTGAATGAGCTTGATACATCCAGCAGACCAGACCTGAGTTTGATTCTCACAACCTCCACTTGCATACTGTGTGATTCTAAGCAAGTCACTTAACAGCCCAGTGCTCCCAGGTCGCCCCTGAAAATAGGCACTTGTGCCTAGTGGGCCTTACCTGGTTACCAAAGACTAAAATAAAAAAAAAAAATCTAGTGGCACTTGTTGAGACTGCAATGCATGACGTCAAAGACTCAGTCTAACCTTCCTGCAATGGGGAATTTCCTTTTAGTGGACTGGTTATTAGAAGCATTAGAGCAAATGGATTTAGGTCTCAAGGTCCCAGATTTGATTACATGTAAGGGCTGAAAGTGTGCCAGCATAAGCAGATGGGCCAGACAGAACAACTAAGCAGATTGGCCAGACAGAACAGGCATAGTCCTACTACTACGACCCCTACTTCATTAGGGACAGCAGAAGCCCAGCAAAAAGCTTCAAGCCATCAGAAGGGGAGAAGAAAGGATAAAAAGTGACTTTAGCCCATGAATTTGATAATTCCATCCATTCTTTACACTACTACATTGTATCAACCGTCTACTTCCTGCAAGACTAAAGGGATTAGCTGCCATTGAAATGCTACTGTTTCCTGCAGAAACTCTGTAAAATTCTACAGTTATCTGCACTGCATCCTGGAGGGCTCCACTGTGTAACATGCGCAGGAGTTTCCCCAGAAAGAAGTAAGGAATGAAGTTAAAAACTGCAGTTTAGATAGTAAGTTTCTCCAGTTTGTGCTCCTGAATGCATACCCTTAAGGATAACATATCCAGACCCAAAGGCTCAGCTGCGTAGAGACCCTGATAAATCCACATTGATAAATGTAAGGACTATTTAACTACTGCACCCTTCTTATTTTTAAGCACATTATGTTTATTTACTTACAGTAGCCCTTCACTATAGTGAACTCCACTACAGCGAATACTCGGTTATAACAACTGCGATCTGTGGCTCCCAATTTGACACTGACTATCAGATGGCTCTTCACTACACTGATCATCACTGTCAATCGCTATAAGGCTCAGTCAGCACACTGAACACTAGCCACATTATTACGGACATAAGAAATAATGTTAAAATATAAGCTTCTCTCTCTCTCTCTCTCTCACTCTATATATATATATATATATATATATACACACATATATACTGTACACGGTACAGGCACCGATCATGATCTGAGGCAGTGTGACCGCGACCAGGACTCAGAGCCTTAGCAGGAATGGATACTTTGTCCCAACAAGGACCTCAGCAGGAATAGATGATTTTGTCACCAAAAGGACCTTTAAGCTGTAAGAATGTAACCAGTGATGTTAGACTGTGAAGAGGTTGGGACTGGCAGGCAGGAGGAGAGTGGTGGGCTGCCGGGAAACAAGGAATGATCATCAGTACTGTAAACTGGGAAAAAGAGAAAGCACAATTTTTACAGGGAAACAGTGGTATGCAAATTGAAAAGAAACAGCCAATTTCTATCAGGAGCCAGTAAGAGTAGGAGATGGGGGGAGATAGAGATAGTATGCGGAAATGACCACTTATAGCATGATACACTTTCACCTTCCTGGTCACCCACACAGAGCTTTGGAAGCAGTACAGGATTTCAGCACCGGCCGGTGTCCATTATTATAGTCTCTCCACATTGTGATCTCTGCCGTTGTCTCTTCATGCTTTTGGTGTTGCTACCCACTCCGAGCTATAGTGCTTTGCAGGTATAGAAAATAAATTCTCTATATACAGTGTAACTAAGTCATGGGAAATCAGTGATCGGGCAAGAAGAGAAGGCTATCATGGAACAGTAGTCTGATTTTTTTTTGTTTGGCGTCTCTCCCTATAACTAAAAGGGAACTATAATGAACATGAGTTATGGCTCCCAAACCATTTGTTATAGCGAGGGATTACTGTATTTAAAAGTGCTCCAGCCAGATAACTCCTTGAGATGCAACATCTCATTTTTGTGGGGGGATGGGTGGTAGAATGACAGCAGCTCATGGCAAGACAGTTTAGCTACAGCACTAAACATATACTATATATAGAATGAAGTATGGGGTGGTACATGTAACGAGAAGTTTATACCCGCCAAGGAGTTAGATGCTACATAAACTAGAGTGGTTTATTGAAGCATCTAACACCAAGGGTGTGTGTGAACTTTGAGTTTACACACACCACCCCATATTTTATTTTATATAATTGCTGGGTCTCCCCTTTTTTGCCACAGCAATTATATAAAATATTAGGCGTTCTGGTGAAGCCACGCTCCAGTTTCATTTTCGGAAGTCCTCAGATTTTCAATTTGCAAGGTTTTTTTAAATGTTTCAAAATACTTTGTTATCCCCTAAATGTGGCAAATGATAGTTTTTTTTGTTTTGTTTGACTTACTACCAAGTTCTTTTGGTGGCTGAGCTGTATGTGAGAAGATGGGAGCGTGGTTGGGAAGTGATGAACTGCGGCGGGTGCATGCACAGAAGTGAGGGAAACCATGCATGTTTACCGTAATAAACACTCCTTTATTACAGTAAATTATGGCACAGTTTCCTTATGGGGAAAAAGGGGCGATCCTGTTATTATAGTATATAAAAGTACACGCGTAGCATGAACTTGCACAATAGAGAGCAGAACCAAGTATTTATAATGATGATCTATCTAAAACAGCAGTATTAACAGAGATAAGTAGCAGTTCACTAGGTAATCAATACATATTGTACATCAAGTCATGGATCTTGGTAAGAGGGTTACAGGAGATAAGCATTAACAAGGCGATCTGCCTGTCTAACCTATGGGAATCAGAGGGAGGTAGGGAGGGGTCTACAAGCTTGGATGTGATACTGAGTTTATTAAAATGCATTCATGATATCAAGCAGGTTTTGGTAAAGATTTTTTTTTTCAGAGGAGGTAAGGGTACAAGGTATTAACCTTTAGGCTGTCAGAAGATCTAGAACTTACATGTTTTTAGGACATATGTACATGCCAGTGGCGCAGCAAGGGTTAATGCAATAGTTTGAATAAATAACCCTCCAAATTTTTCTGTCAGTGGTAGACAGAAAATAACAGATTTTTGTTCTGCATGCAATTAATTTTTCATAGATTTATGATTTCACACAGCAAGTGTCATTTTTGTTCTGGGAAATGGATAGTAACAAGGTTGATAGAAAACAAGTCATGTGCAGCCTACTCTGTTTTCTAATTTCAAATTATTGCATAAGACATAACTGTAGCAACATAAGATGCTGCTGGCATGCCTTGCTCCAAGATGACCCATTCAGAAATGGATCCCTTTAGTTTTGTCTGAAGAAAAAAAAATAGATTGAAAGGGCAACACGTGGCTATTTTGAAAATGTTTAGAATAACAGGATAATCCACAGAGTGACATATACTGTTCTATATTTAATATACAGTGAATGTTAATAAATTGAAATTGAAATGGGATGCAGCATAATTTGAAGATTCAACTGTTTGGTAGAGAAGGCATTGTAACCCATTTTCCACCTGTACTGAAGGTTGCTGTATTTAATTCATGCCTGAGATGTTCTTCAAGCTGCCTTAAATATATTACACACTAATATTTTGCCTTATTACAAATATTGATCATTAGACAACAAGGTAAAAAGTAAAAAAACAACAAATAAGAAAAGATTAACCGGAGGATGTTATACTTCATCCATTTTTTGGATGAGATGTCCATATTTTAAATGAAATTTTAAGCCATGTTCTCTTCCATCAGTCTTTGGTGGCTGTTCATGTGGAAATTAAAGATTCCATGTCACTTATTATTTGAGATCTTGATTTTCCCAGGTGTCCTTGGTAACATTTCACCCTGTTGATAACACAGGTTCATGTTACCCAACCCAGAGACACACGTGGAAACCAATTGTCACAGCTCAGTGTGCCTTTCCTGGTCCAAAAATACACCTAAATAAATAATTTTATATAAAACAATCCCCATATGGTATTAACACTTGTCCAAATCCTGTACTGTATAACCTTTTTATAAATTTAAATTCTTGCACAAAGACATGCCTATAGCAACATTATGTTCTTCTGAGCAGTAGTAGAAGACATCTTATTAATCAATATATTTCAACCAGATACATACTACAATATTGTCAAGTGTACAACATCTATAAAAATAAATATGTATATAATTTGACTTTATAGGTCTGTTATTAAAATGTGGCAGAGAAAAATAACCAATCATTTTTTACATTTGAATAGAATTTGTCAAAAAGCAGGTTTGCAGAATGCATGTCCCTCAAGTAAAGAGGCACCCTTCACAGTTAGACTACGGTACTTTATTTAAAACATACATTTTTACAACATATTCAAAATTCACAATCTGTTCAAACATTCTTTTGCAGCTGGATCAGTTCTTTTGCAGTAAGTCAAACAATTCTCAGTGCATCCCATCAGCATCCTATTGTGATTATATTGCTGACTGTTCCATGGGGGAGGATGAAGACCAGTGTGGTAAGCTATGATGCCTCCTTAGCTCTGAGTATTATATTTTTAAAGAAATTTGCCTCACTTATGGTTTTACAAAAAGCAGAACAAAATCAGTGAAGATCTGTTCACTTTTTTAAACTTATATTTCATTGCATTTTAAATACTGTGGGCAGAATTTTCTGAAACCTGTGTCCATTTTTCAAACATAAGTGCTTAATTCCACCTGAAAAGATAGACCACAAAATGTTGGTCTAACTCCCGGGATGGAAATCTGAAGTTGCATCTGAAAAGCAGAAGTGAGTCCTGCAGTTGCAGGATAAATTTGGGAGGGGTGATGAGCAGGATCTCACATGAGTCTGTGCTGGGTCTAACACTGTTTACTGCTTATGTGAACGATATCCAATGCACAGATAGTGAAATTCACTGATGATGTGAAAGGGAAAGGGGAAATTGTTTAACCTGGAGTGAAACACTAGGATGGAGCATGTTTCCAGGTGTGACCTGGGAACACAAGGAAGTTAAGTGACTTGCTAAGGGTTAAACAGTGTGCAGATGGGGGCTGATGGGATTCAAACCCAGGTCTCCCGGTTTGCAGCTCAGTGTCCTTAGCCCTTAGCCACTGTTCTATACTGGCTCCTGTAAGTTGCTCATGAAGTGGACACTGAGAAAGGCATAAGGCAACTGGAAAAGGAGATTAACCAACTAAATTATTGGGCAGTAAAGGCAAAAATGCAGTTCAACCCAGATAAATATTTAGTTATGCAATTCAGTTGCAGAAATAAATATACTGAGTACAAACTGAATGATATAACCTTGAAGGAGAGTAAGGGGGCGTGAGATCAAGGAGTATTGGTGTCAAACAACTTTAAGAGCAGTGCTCAATGTAGCACTGTAATAAAGAAAGGAAATGGTATGTATGTTATAAATTACTCCTTTGGACTAAGTGAGTAGCTAATGAATTTCTCATGAATTCCTGTGGCTGTTAATACACTATGAACTTGTACCTTATACTATATACAGCTATACAGCTTATACAGACATCAGAGTACCTCACCAAACATGATTTATTATGTAGCCAACAACATGGTTTCTGCAGGTAACATTGCGCTACCACTGCCCTAGCCCTATTTACCAACCATATATACACCAGTATGGATCAGGGAGTGCCACCAGTGCCGTATTTGTTAACCTATCAAAGGTGTTTGACCTGGTCAACCACTTCCTCCTCTTCTCCAAACTAAACTCGATAGGCTCATTCCCCGAAACCACACACTGGTTTCAGAGTTACCTAACTGACCGGTCTCAATTTGTCAGTTATGGCCCAGCCACCTCTCCTGCCCAGTCTGTCATCACCGGAGTTCCCCCAGGGCTCAATACTGAGCCCTCTGCTTTACAGAAAATTTGTCAACACCCTTGCTTCCGATTGACTCTCCTGTGAATCCTTGCTCTATGCCGACAATCTGGTCATCTACCACAGTGATAAATCCCTTCCTCACATATCTACTATCCTCCCCCAGCACTGCCCAAAATTGGTTCACCAAAAATCTGATGCTGGTTAGCACCAAAAAAACAAAGGCGATGCTGTTTGGATCAAAATCTTACCTTGCCAAATCACTTAAATCAAATTCTTCACTCCAGGTCCACTCTTCCAATGGCCCCAACATAGACATCGTTCACTCCTTCAAGTATCTGGGAGTCACGCTGGACCCCACCCTGTCTTTCAGTGACCATGTGAATTTAGTAGTTCATATAATAAACCAAAAATTTGGTGAGGCATATCACATGAGCCCTACCTCACTGCTGATGCTCACCTGGCCATTGCCAGAGAAAACCTACTCCCCATCCTGGACTACTGTTCCCCTGTTTACACTCACGTATCCTCTTCCCTCCGGTCCAGACTTGAGCTTGTATACAATAGCATCTGCCAATTTGCCTTGTCCACCCCTTACTCCACACACCACTATGACCTCTACCACCCCCTAAACTGGCTCTCCCTACAAGGTTGCTTCAACTTTACTACCAGCTGCCTTATTGATACCTGTATCAAGAGTGGTCCTGCCTCCCCCCATCCACCTTCTTCAAGCCACACATCCTACCAAGGCTCCTCCAGTCCTCCCTTGACCCCTCTCTGGAAACTCTGTGTACCACCACATATAAGAGTAGCAAAGCCCTGTCAGTCACAGCCTCCACCTGTGGAACAGACAGCCTGCCCCCCTTAGATCTACTGATCTACTGACAAACCTCATGCCTTCAAGTGAGACTATAAAGTCTGACTCCTTGCTAGAAACACCTGTACATGCAGATAATTGCCCTTCCTCCCAGCCTTCCATCGCCGTGACCTACAAACCTCCTTTCCAGTTTCTTGCTCCAGTCCTTAGACAGCAGGGACTTGACATGTGTGGGTATGATTAGCATTGTAACCTCTTACTACCTATTGTACTGCGAAATTTGCACATGTTCTCACACTTGCTTCTGAATCTGTGTTCTCTGTTGCCACAGCCCGGATCTCTACTGCACTGCTACAACTATTGCCATCTCACCTGCTGTTCTTTAGTCTGTCTGCCGTACTTACATACCTACAGTACCTGTTACATGTTATCTCATTTGCTGTTTGTTTGTTCTACTAATGCCTTCCTGGCCAGGAATTGCTGACTGTATTGTGGCTGCCTATTAGCATATAGAATGTATGTAGCTGTAACCAATTTGTATTATCTACTATTGTAACTATTTATCCTGACTGTGCCTTTTGGCCCAGGTAGTGCCTGAAAATGGTCTGTTGGACCAGTGCACCCTACCTGGTTAACAAAGTCATAAATAAATAAAAATAAATAAATAAATACATGTCATGTAAAACTGATGTAGAAATGTTGTACATATATTATTTTTCTTACTTTCTGTTGCCATCTCCTGAATGTTCTGTAACACCCCTGCTTTGCACTTTAAATTTTATATTTCATACTTCTGTATTTTGCTGTATGCTATTGATATACAGGTATATGGAATGTATCTGTTCCTTGGGTCGCCCCTGAAAAAGGGACTTATTTGTCTCAGTTTGGGCCCACCCAGTCATCACAATTCCAATAAATAAATAAAATGGATTATTTGCCTGCATAAGAAAGAACTTTGTAATGAGAGACAGAAGGTTGGTGATGCCACTGTTCAGGTCACTGGTGAGGCCCAATCTGGAATATGGAGTCCAGTTCTGGAAGCCATATGGGAGAAAAGATGTGAAAAGATTGGAGGCCATGCAGAGAAGGGCAACAAGGCTAGAATGGGATATAAGAGGAATGAGTTACAAAGACAGGTTGGAACAGCTCAAACTGCATTTACTAGAGAGGAGGAGGGTCAGAGGAAATATGATATTGATATATAAAGCTACTTGAAATAAGGATTTCTTGAATCGTATTGGGTTAAGATTGACGGCAGGAGAATCAAACTTGAAAGGGCATAATTTCCAACTAAAAGGTAATTTATATAGGGTGAAAATGAGGGACCAATGGTTCTCACAGAGAGTGGTAAAGATGTGGAAAGACTGGCAAGGGAGGTCATGGATAGTGAGACCCTGGATATATTCAAATGGGGATTAAACAGATACATGGAGCTTAATGATATGACTTATATCTGCTGTGCAGGCAGTGGACAAAACTGCGAGGGGCTTTGGCCTATTTATTGTCCAGAAAACCCATGAACCTATGAATTGTAAGAATGGTTGCAAATGGCATCCAGATGTCTGTGAATAGGATGTAGACATCTGGACATATCTGCATGGATACAACATGCATCCAAAATATGGACACAAGTGCTGCATTCGCTTGTTTAAAAATCCCCCGTGTCTATGATAGTATACAAATTCTTTGAGGTAAGATTACAGAGGAACTAACTCAAACATATGTTAGGAGTACACACTTTCCTCTACATATTGGTATTCACTGGCAGGCTTTGCAAAACATGAACTGTATGTCTAAGCATTATCTCCGAAAGGCTGGTGTTGCCAGGTAATGGGGCACGTCCAATTTCCTCAAAATACTTTTGATCAACCAAGTTGGTGCATTGTCTATTTAGATAATATCTCAAAGTCATGAAAGCTGGAAATTCAAATGAAAAGTCCTGACACCACCAAGAAAACACATTTCAGTAAAATTACATCTGATTCAATTAGACAGACTGTAAAACTCTTAAGAGCAGGTTCTCTAAACTGCAACAGGACCATGAGAAAGATCAGTTCATTTTTTACAAAATTATATTATGTATTCTGAGACTGTGGCCCAGCAGTTAATCTCACTGTAGCAACTGCACAATGGGGAATAGGGCTCTCCCAGGGGTTTTGGGATGAAGATAATAAGGGTTCTCAGAAAGTCAGGGAACAACTATTACAAGGCTTCATTCTGCAATACACTTATACAATACAATAATAAAGAGAGTACCCACAAAACAAGCTCCCACTTCCAAACCTTGCAGTTTCACGGCTGATGAGTGAAATAAAAAAACTGTCTGTACAAGGACACCATTTTCTTTACACATTTCTAAATCAGATTGTATCTTTGCCACCAACTTACTAGCACTTCTTGGCTCCACAAAGATCTGTGTTGCAACACCATACTGGATGTGCCATTTCACCAATGCAGCATTAAAAAGGGCTAACTCCCAACTCCTTGATTTGAGCTCTCATCCCATCAAAGTCTTATTGAAATGGAACATGGGAAAACAGAATTCTGTATTCTTGTGGTGTAGCTGACCCAACTACTTTGCTGCTTGGAGCACTATGTTTCTCTTAACAGTAGGGACAAATGGTGGGGGAGTAATGGTCAGACTTGATGGGCCAGGAGGGTCCTTTTCTGCCAACACATGTCTATGAATCTATAAATCTTAACAATATTTTTCCAAACCAGCAACAGAGTCAGGTAGGAGTGTTCAGTTGGCATTGCATGGCATGGAGTCACCTTGTGCCTGATTCCAGAATGGGTCCAGAATGACGCTGGGGATTTGCGACACCGTGTTTGATGCAAGTGCTGACTTGCATCAAGCATGCGATTCCAGAAGCCGATGCCACAAGTCCCCAATGCCGCAAAGTTAGACCATCTCCCCGATGGTCTAACGTTGCATCCATGGGTGGATCCTGGCAATGGGGCATGCTGCCGTAAAGCAGGTAGACTGTCGCAAATGCGTCAACGCTTCTGGAATAGATCAGGGTTGCATCCTGGTCTGTTGATGCATTTGTCAGTCACTTTGCAGCAGATGCAGGGCTTGCTACAAGCCCTGTGTCCCCTTCTGGAATCGGGCCCCTTGTATGTACATAGTACTTGGGGCTGTGGCTGCAGCTGCAACAAACATTGTGCTGTGAATCTCATGGAGTCAGACCCCTGCACTCCCTCTGGTGACCCAATACATGGATAGAGGAAGTTCTGACCACATTTTCTAACTGTTTAAAGTGGCTACAGGAGAGTACATTCTCTGTGATGAGGCCCATCATAATAAACAAGGCCTTCTCTGCTGATCATGCTGTCAACTTTGCCTCCCCCTTAACCTGGTCTGCTCTGGCCTCAAGCAGGACTGTATGTTTCTTAAAAGACTCAAATGTCTGATTTAGGGCCTGGATCATCTTTATAATGGCTGAAAGTTGTGAATCACCACTTTCCAGCCCTTAATGGTTAACACTGCATCATCACTATTTTCATGGCTAGCCTGTTGTTGCCCAACTGTTGCCCAGTGCTGCTAGACTGCACTGGTTTAGTGGTCATTACTAATATGCATGCTCAGGATCTTGGCTCAGTTTTTCCAGACTTTTTTTCTGTTGGATAAACTGGTGATTTGCTTGGGCAGAGTTAAGCAATAAAGATTGATAGTGTCCCTTTAAGCAGGAAGTCAAACTCATAACAGAACTAAAATGAGGACCCACTCACCAGTTCAGAGTTTAAGCTTTTTATTCATAGGTCATTTGAAGATATACAGATGCAGTTACAGCCAATGTTTCATGAGGTTCCTGTCACTTATTCAACACTGCTCTTTAATAGTTTACAACACATTTTATAACAATTTTACAAAACATTATTGAATAAAATCTTAAATGCTGCTGTCTTAAACATACTGGCCCAGATATTCAAAAGGGTTACGCATTACGCAGCTGATGGCCACCCACAAGTGAGCTACTGCATTTGAGGGTGCAACATGGCAGCTGACACCTGTGGGTGGCCACCCGAGTTCTGGCTGCACCTGGTGGCACCCCCCATGCCCGATCGCGGGCATTTGTAAAAGAAGACGTCGTCCAATATCCCCGGTGGTCCAGTGGACTGCACTCTGCCCGATCGTGGGCATCTGTTGTAATAAAAGAACCCCCGTCCAATATCCCGCTTTCTGCCTGATCACGGGCATCTGTTGTAATAAAGAACCCCGTCCAATATCCCTGGTGGCCTATGGTACCCCCTCCCCACCGCCACTGGGCCCCACCACCGCCCCGGTCAGCCAGTGGGCGCAGCGCCACCACCTGCCACCCACCGCCCGCCGACTGACAGCTCAGTAGGGTTGCACACCCATTGGCTCACACTGTGAACCAATGGGCATGCAGCCCTACTGAGCTGTCAGTCGGCCGCGGCAGGGTAGTGAGGTGGTGGTGCTGCCACCCGCCGCTGACCGGGGAGCAGGGTGGTGGGGCTCAGTGGGTGGTGGGAGTGGGGTACCACCATAGACCACCAGGGATATTGGACGGGGGGGGGGTTCTTTTATTACAACAGATGCACGTGATCGGGCAGAAAGCGGTCCACTGGACCACCTGGGAAATCGGACGGGGAATTTATTTTAAACATATGCCCGTGATCGGGCTGCAGGTGGCATCGGTCCTCGACAGCTGCTGCCTGGCAGGGTGCCAGGCGCTAGTCGTTGGGGATCGGCGCACCTGCATGTAAATGGCATGCAAATGGGTCCATAATGACATGCAAATGTCCCCATGTGTGCCTTGCATAAACTATGGCCCAATTTGCATGTCACCTTTTGAATATCATGGGTGCTGTGAATGGCGCAATGGCACTTGTGCTAGCGCATCTTCATGCGCCACTCTGGCCACTTGCACTGGCGCAGTGCCACTGCGCCATGCACAGTGGGGGTGGCCAGGGTGCGATATTCAAAGCTGCTGACTCATGGCACAGATCCTTTAAATATTGCTTAGTCCATGCCCCTGCGCAGCCAAGTTGAGCTGCACCCAAGCTTGCACCACAGCCTGGAGCAGTTTGAATATCTGGGCCCCTATATCTATTTGCATGTTTACTGTACTTATGGATATCTCAACAACAATGAGGAAAATAAATTCCATTATCCTATTTTAGAAAACTGATTCTTTTACCTTTTTGTCAATATTTATGAGAATACAAAGAGTTTTTTGATCAACTTTGTATATCCTGCTTCATCACAGTTTATTAACTGTCTAATTTAACTGATTTGGACTGCTCCTAACTCCTTAAATATTTGATATGAATGGTCTCTGCAAGTAATAAAGTAACACCACTACTGCCATCTTTGCTTTGTTGCATTTATAATAATACATTTTTTAAGATAACTTTTTTCTCTTATCCTACCTTATTACTTTAGGATTCTATTCTTTTACTGGTATCTGTAGTCTTTTGCCTAGAGAAAAGTAGTTCTAATTTATTTCAGTATCTTTTTTTGGTCTTTTTTTTGCCCTTCTCTCTATCCAGCCCCCTCCTGCCTTGCCCTTCCAGCCCTGTCACCTGGTGTACCCTAGACCTTATCTTGCCTTCTTGCTCCAGCAGAGTTTACCCCTTGCTGAGAATGGCAGGGCTCCCCAGCTCCTGCCACTGAACAGATCCATTGTGGAGGTGGTGCATATGGTATGGGTCCTGCTAGCGGCCAACATCATCCCACCAGTTGAAGTATTTTTTTCTCTTTTTCAGTCTCATTTACCATAGGGTGTTGGCAGCTTAGGGCATACAAGCTCGCATGCATGCACGTGTGTGTGGTGTGTTACCAACTGGCGTCCTCCTGCTCACTAGGCCCTCTGACTGCACTGCCTCCTTTAGTCACCCTGGCTGCCCTCCTCCCTCCCCAGAAGATTAGAATTTTATCTGGGATGCTCAGTCCCTTCCCCCCATCAGCCCCAGACAACTAAAGTTCTCTCCTGAACCTGGGTTGCCAGCATTGCAAGCAGTATCACTACCACTGCCCTGATAGGCCAGGTCATGATAGCCTTTTACTTTTTAAACTAAATCTTTGTTTGCAATCTGTGGTAAAAATGTATGATTTCATTACTCACATAATGCTATATCTCTAGCTTCATGATCCCACTCCTTCATTCACATTGGTTCGGTACACACATATATGAAACCAAAACAAACAGAAGACAGAAATAAATAAATGCCTCAGCTGGGATTTTAACCCAGGCTGCCCAGAAAACCATTCTGGTTGCACTGCCAGCTGTGCCACCAAGGCAACTGGAAACTGTGACTCCCAAAAGCACCTTACGCTTTCTCTAATGCACAACCTGGCACTACACAATTACATTTTCATTCACAAGGGTATGGGGTAGACATATATGGAACCCAAACAAACAGAAGACAGAACAAAATAAGTGCCTTGGCTAGGATTTGAACCCAGACCATGCAGAATACCATTTTGGTTGCTCTAACTGTTGTGCCACCAAGACAACTGGAAACCTGGTACTCCCAGAAACACCTTACTTTTTCCTAATGCATAACCTGGTGGTGATCACTCCAGTCCTGCCTGTTTAGTAATAAAGCCATCTACTAGGCTGAAAATAGGGGAGACAGGATCTGGGGTAGGCCAGATCTCTTTGCAGACAACACAGTGCTCTGTGGAAGAGTGGATAGCACTGATGCAATTAAAGAGCTACAAGAGGACCTGCAGAGGCCAGAGAGATGGTTGAGGATTTAGTAGTTGAATTTCAATACCAGAAAGTACAAGGTAATGCACCTAGGGAAAAAAGAACCCCAGGACAGAATACTGGATGGGTGGGTGGCGTACAACTCAGTACTGTGGCAGAGGAACATGACCTCAGAGTCATTATTAGCAACACCCTTAAGCAGGCTAGCCAATGTGACAAGGCTTGCAGTAAAACTGAAAGGATGCTGGGATGTATAGGAAGGGGTATCTTTATTTTATGTTAGGACCAAGTAATGAGGTTCAGAAAGTTAAGCATTGCTGACCTGTGCTGTTGTGCTGGGATAACAACACTGTCATATGACTGGATTCCACCAATCACTGACTGTACTTCTCTTACCCATTTTATAATTGTTAATAAATGAAACTGGAAAGAAATTAAAATTTAAACTGCAGATTAATAATTTATGGGTTACATAAACTGCAAATTGGGTTTCCACAAACTGTAGGAAACTAATCAGTGGTTTACATAAACTGCAGAAAATTAATCTGCTGTTTATGTAAAAAGACTTCTGGAATTCTGTGGAATTGACTGATAAATTCTAAAAAGCATTTCAGAAGCAGAATTACTATTTCACCTAACTTCCACTGGTAGAATTCTGTATTCTGCATATGCATGGCTCCAGGATAGGGCCAGACGGGGTACCTGCCCCGGTAAAATTCTACTGTGTCCAAGTTATACCCCAACAGTGCCAGCAACATAGTTTGTATTTAAATGCCCCTCCATGCTCAGACAGAAGCATTCTCTACCCTGCCCATACCCTGATCATCCTTAATTCCTGGAGCCACCACACATCTCTAGCATGGACCCATTCGGTTTGACCATAGCAATAGGATGTGAGCAATAGAAGATATGGAGCTCAACAGGGACATAAAGAGCAGTCCTTTTGAGACAAGAGAATGGTGACAGCCATTTACTAAAGTAAAGGAGTTTTTTTTCACATGTGAACTCAAGATCAGTGGATAATACGTAGTATCCACAGGATACTTAATAATATGTGGTGTCCACCAGGTATTTAACAATCCATGATGCCTACAATATACCTTGAATAGTAACAATTTTGTCTTAGATTTAATCTTTCATTTTAGATAAGCAGACATCTAGATCATCTGGTCAAATTATTTGGATTATCTGGTCAGATGATCTGTTATTTGTTACTGTAAACCTACAGCAGATACAGATATTGGAAGTATCCATTGCTAGTGATTCTGATCAGATTATACACTCTCCAAGTATCTCTAACTGAAATCACGTTCCACAATTTCAGTGTTCCATTCTTGTTTTACAATTGTACCTACAGGGCCATGCTCTTTTGAAGAGGGCATGTGTGGCTGGACTGACATTAGTGCTGGAAGATACAAGTGGCATCGGCAAAAAGCAGGCCAGATGACAGAGCCAGGACTGATTGGACCTGACACTGACCATACAACTGGCACAGGTAGATTAAGCCAAGCAGGGGTCTTTGTTTGCTCCCCTCTTCAACTTGAAATGAACAAAATAATTTTTAACCCTTTCCTTTCTTCTTGAAAACAGGTTACTACATGTTTGTAGATTTTGACAATGGCCAGTTCTTCAACGAAGCTATGTTCAGGAGTCCCCTCCTTCCTCCATCATCACCTTACTGCCAGATACTGTAAGTTGGGCGAACAGCCTTTGTTCATCTCACATGTTATTTCAGTTAATTAGAGCCAGGGAAAAAATGGAATTTGCCCAAATATCACATTGACTCCAGTATTCACCATCTTCTACCATCACTATCTTCCAACATGAAGAACCAACTGTTATGAACCCCTTAGATTATTTTACATTAGATGGTCTCTAGTTAATAGTAAAGAAATCACAAATGACTTTAGCAGATCCCAGTTTCAGATATTTCCAAACTAAATCTGAATGTCATGCTATTATTTTCCTAGTCCGTAAGGATATGTGTATGAAAATATATTGCTCATCTTTCACAGTTCACTTTGTCCTGATCCTATTCATGAACTGATGTCATAGTCCTTTAATTGTAGCATCATAATCTGTCACTGTGGATTTGATTGTGATGTCACAAACAGATAAATATAACCTCAGCTGGTGAATAGCATCATGACAGAAGGAACTTTCAAGGACAAGAATCATGTTTTTTATGTGCATACACTTGCTTTCAAAGAAGTGAGTGGCTTAAAGTTTAAGTTTATTTTGGAATGTTGTGCATTCTGGATCTGCTGAGGCCAGCCTCATTTTTTGGGAAGTCACTCTTTAAAACCAGTTTTAATATTACAGTCCACATTCATTTTTCATCAGATTTTACATGCAATGTACATATATTTTTCTCTATGGAATGCATAGGGAGAAAGACACATGTACAGTGTGTGTAACAATTTGTCTTGATGGTTTCTAGTGCACAAATAGGGGTGGTGAAAGCAATGTAAAGGAAAAGAGGAATATCCCACCAGTTGGTGGGCTCTTAAGAGATGTCATACTACTCATCAGCAACATCAACGCTTGGAAAAATACATGCCAACACACTTGGAATATTAGATGCTGCCATCTACATGTTTATTAAAGTCTTAGAACCTGGCCATTGAGCCAAAGCTCATTTGCAAGCGCATCCTTTGAATGAGAGAGGCACTGCAATTACACAGGTGTACAGTAATAATATATAAAATAGGCAATCGTACACCAGAGTGAAATTACATGTATTGGATAGATAGAAAAATATTTATAGTGTGACTAAGATAAGATTACTGTCAAATGCTTCAAAATGCTATAGTGTTAGTATAACGCATTAGAGATAAACGTTTAACCTATGACTAAGCTGTAATAAAAGGGCAGGGATTTAGAAGCTTGAGCACAGAACCATTTGGCTAAGGATGGCAGAGAGACAGAAGGATCAGATACGGGTAGAGATATGGATAGAGAAGATGCCCCTGATGACCTCCTTTTCTTCCCCTGTCTTGTTTGACTACTTTAAAGTTTCTAGCTTGACACAGTTACTACTACTACTACTACTACTACTACTACTACTACTACTACTACTACTGTAACTAGAAAAATACTGTGGTCTTCCTTGACAGAATACCACAAGTAGCTTTTGTATATTTGATACCAGCTATTTAGAAATTGTTATGTTTCTCATTTTTGGTAAAGGATAATGAAAAGGTTGGGGTGGCATAGCTACAGGATCAGCCTTCATAAGGATAGGTCTTATCATTAGAGTTTATGTGCATCAATATTAATTAGACAAAGAACCTCTGTGCGAAAACACTGAGGCAAGGGTTACCCCAAAGGGCATTTGGCTGGGAAGCCAAGATTCAAGAAAATACAAAATCACACATGCCCACACAATGCAAAGTGTCATGGGCTGCATATGCAAATCACCACAGAATGTTATACTGGTTCAACTTTAAGCAGAATTGCATGGTGCCGAAAGGCATCTCACACAGTTTGCAAAGGGTGCTAACAGATGACGTAGACACGTGTTTCATCCTACCAGGACTCATCAGTATGCCTCGTCTGTTTGACACCCCAGTGGAATGAACCAGCTACCCTAAGACGGTCTGTCTGGGTTATGTTGTGGTGAACCCACAATATTAATATTAATTATGTCACTATACTGTAGGGGAATGCACTTGTAACAATAACATTATTATTAAAAGAGTAGTTATGTTTATCCTTGTACATCCAAATGAAAAAAATCATGCAAACTATACCAACAGGATAAACTATGTCAACATAACTTCAAGCTGTTTAAAATAAAATAGATAGGTTTCTAGCCCTAGTGGTTCCAAAATCATCACTTTTCAAAGAAATGATCTTTAAAAATGTCTAACCTTGGAACTGTTAGGGCTAGGATCTTATTTTATTTAAACTGAGCTTACAGTTTGGTCAGTATAAAGAAATTCTGATGATTCTATTTCCTTACATAAAAAAGAGTGTTTAAAATATATCAGACAAAAATATAGATCTGTATACTTTTAATTATATCCGGATTATATTACTATATTGATACATGACTAGTATATTGTTAGAACTTATCTTTCTTGGCCTGATTTCGGGTTTTACTTAAAAAAATTTTTAGCCCTAGCAGTTCCAAAGTAAGTCTTTTCTAAACAGTTATTTACAAAGGACTAGCTTCTAAACCATTAGGGGTACAAACTAAATATTTTGTTAAATGAAAGCGTGTTGTCAATAAAGATAATATCTATCTATTGGTGACCAATGACCTGAGTGGGAACAAAGGAGAGCTAGGAAGGGTGCAGGAGCAGTTCAGGGAGCTGGGGAGGGGCCTGGAGCAGACAGCAAGCTCTGTGACCTTCTCGGAGGTGTTGTCTATCCACAGCAAGGGGGAGGCTAAGAATCTCCGCACCAGAGACTTCAATGCTTGGTTGGAGAACTGGTGCAGAGAGAAGGGTTTCAGCTCTATTGAGGACTAGGACCCACCTGGAGGGATGTGGACCTGTACAAGGGTGATGGCCTGCATCCTTCCAGGAAGGGGACTGATGTCATTAGTAAATGGTTTAAATGCTTCATTGGCAAGCATTTAAATTAGCCAAGGTGGTTGAGGAAGGAAGCAGGGTAAATCATACTGCTCACCCCCACAGAATAATTTCACCAGTATGGAGGACCATAATGTTACAAAATCGTCAGTGGAGACTGAACTCATCAAAAGGGGGAGGAGAGGAGGTACAAGGGGAAAAAGGGGGGAGGTCAGGAGGAGGATTTTCAGAAAAATGGAGGGCCATGTGTGTGAATGCACACAGCCTGAGAAATAAAATCCCAGATCTGGCAGCTTTGATGGCAAAGGCTGACCTGGACATTGTGGTTATTACTCAAAACATGGAATAGTAGAAACCATGACTGGGATGTAGCTATACCAGGTTATACTTGATTCAATAGAGACATGGAGGGTAGAAAGGGAGGAGGATGGCTCTTTACATCAAGGAGGGTATAAAGGCAAGAGAGGCTTACGGAATGCAGGGGGAGGCAGATGTACTGTGGGTCACCCTGGAGATGAGCAATGGCACAGCCATTCACATAAGTGTAATCTACAGACCCCCAGCACAAAGGGAGGAAATGGACAGGGATCTACTGGAAGCCATCCATATGATGGCAGCTAAAGTGGAGGTGCTGCTGGTAAGTGACTTCAGTCTACCAGATGTTGATTTGAGCATCCCAACAGCAGCCACAGCCAGGGGCAGGGACATCTTGACTTCCTGCAAGAGGCATGCCTCAAGCAGTTAGTACTTGAGCCAAACATGGTGGGAGTGAGTTTTGACCTGTATTAACCAATGGGGACAGAATTACAGATGTCAGGGTGGGTGAACACCGGGGGTCCAGTGATCATCGCACAGTATGGGCAATATAAATACTGCAACAGGGTCAAGCCACACAAAAAGTGAGGATCCTGGACTTCAGGAGGGCAAACTTCACGAGGATGTGGGTATGTGTCAGGAAAGCCTTAGCAGAGGGGAAGAAATGGGGGAGAGTTGAGGAACAGTGGGCCCATCTAAAAGGAGCCGTAGTGGAGGTGACAGACCTTTGTGTCTGACAAATAAACAAAGGAAGGAGAAAAAGAAAACCATTATGGTTCTCAAAGGAAGTGGCCAGGAAAGTAAGGGCAAAAACGTTGGCTTTCAGGAAATACAAGGAAACACAGAAGAAGGAGGGCAGGGTAGTGTATCTAGAGAAGCAAAGGGAGGCAGGAAAACCAGTCAGGGGTGCAAAGGTGTGGACAGAGGGAAAAATAGCAAAAGAAGTGAAAAAAAGGGACACAACTTTCTTGGGGTGGGGGAGGCTAAAAGGGGAGGATGGAGAGGGTGTGGAAAGAGACCAGGAAAAAGCATCAATCCTGAAGAAATATTTCTGTTCAGTATTCACAGAAGAAGGGGAAGAGGAGGGACCACAGCTAAGAAACAGAATTGGAAGGGAGGTGGATGCTAGTCCATTTACAGAGGAGACAGTCCTTAAGGAACTCACAAAACTGAAGGTGGGCAAAGCAGTGGGACCAGACAGGATGCATCCTAGAATATTAAAGGAGTTAAGGGAGGTGCTGACACTGGCAGCCCTTTTCAACAAGTCACTGGATACGGGAGTGATTCCAGAGTACCGGAGAAGGGTAGATGCAGTCCCTCTCCACAAAAGTGGGAGCAAGGAGGAGGCTGGAAACTATTGACCTGTCAGCATGGGATCGGTGCGGTGGTGGAAAAAATTATGGAATCGCTGCTAAAAGAAAGGATAGTGGAGCACCCTGAATCCAGCAGGGCACAAAATCAGAGGCAGCACAGATTCATGTCAGGAAAGTCATATCAAACAAATCTCATAGATTTCTTTGACTGGGTGACCAGGGAAGTGGATCGGGGGAAATGGTGGATGCGGTCTACCTGGATTTCAGCAGGCGATCAGCACCATTCCACATAGGAGGCTTTTGAATTAGTTGGACAGCCTGGGATTGGGTCACAAATTGGTGAACAGAGTAGAAATTGGTTGAGGGACTGAACACAGAGGTTGGCGGTAAATGGAACTAAATACGAGGAAGGGAGGGTGACCAGCACAGTGCCACAGGGATCAGTTTTTGGGCCAGTCCTGTTTAATATCTTCATTAGTGACATTGCGGAGGGGCTGGAGGGGAAGGTATGCCTCTTTGCAGATGACACTAAGATCAGCAATAGGGTAGACTCACCAGGAAGGGTGGAATAAAATGAGGAAGGACCTAGCTAAACTGGAGGAATGATGCAGAGTGTGGCAGCTAGGATTCAATGTGAAGAAGTGCAAACTCATGCACTTGAAGTGCAGAAATCCAGGGGAGGATTATATGATGGTGGGGGATTACTAACTCCCACCAAACAGGCAAGAGATCAGGGGGTGATCATATCTGATTACCTAAATGTGGCCAAACAATATGCCAAGGTTGTGGGGAAGAGCAAGTGGGATGCTGGGGTGCATAGAATGAGGCATCACCAGCAGAAGAAAAGAGGTGGTGATGCCACTGTACAAATCATTGGTGAGATCTCACTTGGAGTACTGTGTCCAGTTCTGGAGGCCACATCTCCGAAAGGACATAGACAGGGTAGAGGCAGTTCAAATAAGGCAACAAAAATGATGCAGGGCCTGCACCAAAGGTCATATGAGGAGAGACTGGAAGCACTCAATATGTATACTCTGGAGGAGAGGAGAGAGAGGGGAGACATGATAGAGACCTTCAAATACCTAAAGGGAATAAATAAGGTACAGGAGGGTAACATCTTTCAGAAAAGGAGATGCTCTAGAAGAAGAAGGCATGACATGAGACTGGAAGGGGGTAGACTAAGGGGCAACATGAGAAAGCACTTTTTCACAGAAAGGGTGGTAGAAGCATGGAACAGTCTCCCAGCAGAGGTGATGGGGGCAAAGTCGGTGCAGGAATTTAAAACTGCATGGGATAGACATAGGGTAACACTATCAATTCAAAAGAGGAGGTAAAGACGGCGCTAAAGTAGGGTCTGTGGCTTTCTTACTAGGTAGGGGAAAAGGGCAGACTGGATGGGCCTATTGGTCCTTATCTGCCATCAAATTCTATGTTTCTTTGTTAATATACTGTAGTTTTGCTATACTGGCATATTAAAACAATATTGATTATCTTTAAGTATATCAATACAGTTTAAAAGTATATCTACATATTAAAGTATATCAAGCCATATTTTTGCATGACATTTAAGTAAAATGAAAACATTTTTTAAACTTTTTCAAATTTTTGTTAACATTCAGACCAAATAAATGTTTCCATTTGCAAAGTACAACATGTAAATCAAATAATTTTTCATTTCTAGTTGGTGAGCACTTATCTTCATTGTTCTTACTGACTTTCTGAATGTGAAAGATGTGGAACATAAACTAATAAATAATAATGGGATCTGCACGAGGAGATAGTGAGATATATGGAAATGGGGAGCACAGAGAACCTGGGGAGGGAGGACAGGGATACCATTTGTGTAATCAGCTATTTAAATCCAGTCTGAAATTAGGCTGAATATGGAATAAGGCAATTAATGGGCAGACTGGATGGACTGCTGGGTCTTTACCTGCTGACAAATTCTATATATCTATGTAATAATAATAATAATAAAATTGAGAATTAGCATACGTTAATGAGATGTTCCATCAGTCCACTGTATAGAACAGCAAAGTCAGACAATTTGGAAGCTGTGAAATGGCCTTTTTGAATGAGGATTGTTAACAGTTATAATATGTTTCTGTTGTCTGGGTTGTTTTGCCTCCTACCCAGTGGCTTAATATATTTAGATAATGCCCTTTCCAACTGGCTAGTGCCTGAGCCTTAGCTTCTGTTGTGGTTATTACCTTGATACAATACCCTGTGGAATGATGTACTGTATATTGCTTAGTTATCATACTGTAATGCCAGACATTACTTGGATTATCAGTAGCCCACAAATTTATCAGCTGTCTGTCCCTTACTTGGACTGAACCAGACACAGTGCAGCTTGTCAAACAGTTTTTGCAGTTCCAACCCCAGCAGCTGCACGGTGCAGTTCACTTGCAATGCACTCACACTAAAACAGTTTCACCCTGGCAGACACTGCAGTTCATACTTTGCCTGCTGTAACTTGTGCATCTCTTTATTCATACAATCCAGCAGTGAAAACTTAATTTATATTCCAATGTATCTGTAGAGTAGCTCTTCATAAAGCTTTGAGGAAGATGTAGTCCAAAGCATCAGCAGCATGCAGGCGTATGATGTAAGTATGCGCACAGTTTCTTCCCCTGCAGACAAGGTTGTGATGCACACCTGTCTGAGACAAAAAAAAAAGACGGGAATGGTTATCTGTTCAAACTTCTTGGATGCGCCAAAATATAAGTTGTTCTCACCGATTTATTGCAGAGATAAATCTACAAGTTATGTGAGGAAAAGTATGAACTATAATGTTGTTGCGTTTTATTGAGATCTAGGATTACAAATTACCTTTGAACCAGCAGTTCGGTTACAAAGGTTCTACATCAGAAAACAGAGGAGACAATACAAATGAAATGATACAAAATGCAGGACTTTCATAAGTAACAATGCTTGGGACAGCCAAATACGGCAGTAACTAAGCTCGACACATGATTTGAAAATAGTACATGGTACATATGATTAGAAGGTAAAAAAAAAAGTTTGTAGAGGCAAAATAGGCAACAGGTAAGGAGGCGGTCAGAGAAAGACTCTGTCATAAGTGCAGTCTACCAGTGATAAGTGCTGGGGAAAAGAAGGCAGAGAGGGGCAGAGCACAGTAAGGTCAGCAATCAGGGGTGAGTGAAGGAGTAGGAGATGTGGGGAGATGGAAAAGGAGCAGAGCAAGGAATAAATTGGTTAGTATAGTGGATACAGGGAGGATGGAAGTTGCAGGTGAGGGGAGGGCGGAATAGCATTAACACACCTGTCAGGGGAGGGATATAAGGAGTGACAGGGGAAGAGGGAGAGAAGAGAAAGGAGAGAGGTAGGGGGAGGAGAAGAAAAGAAAGGGAAGGGGGAGGGCAGAGAGGGTGAGATGCACTGTGGGAGACTAGCATGAAACAATTGCAGTTGCTGAGATTAGTGAGGTGCTGGTATATGTTGCATTTGAAAGGGACAAGTCTAGCCTCAGATGAGACCTCCGGAGGGAGACGATTCATGAAGGAGGGGGCCCTATTAAAAAGGATTGTTGTGCTTGGGATGTGTGACAGAAGGGAATCTGGTAGAGAGAATTGTCGGTACTATGAGTGCAGCATGTGGTAGTGGTAGTTGTCATGAGGCCACACATGGCAGGAGGAGTAAGGCCGAGGCTGATTTTCTTAACCAGCAGACAGGTCTGGTAGCCAATCCTACCTTGCAGGTGTAGCCAGGATGACTGTTTGTAGAGTTCACAGATATGGGTTCTTTTACTCATGCCAGTCACGAGGCAGCAGCACTTATTCAGAGCTGTTCTTATTCTATTTAAGGTGGTGTTCATGGCAGCTCCATAGAAGATCAGTCCATAATCAATTAAAGAGATGACTGAACTGTTTGCAGATATGCGCATCACCTGCTGTGTGAGACAGTTGTGATGCTGGTAGAGGGTACCTATTCTGAAGTTAATAGCTCTGGAGATTAATTTTATGTGGGTGGTATAGGAGAGTGGACTGTCCAAGGTAACACCAAGGTATTTAAACTCGTGGACTTGTTCCAGTGGGAGGAGTTGCTTATTCAGAATGTGTAAGTTAGCCATTCTGTATCTGCTGTGTGAGTTGGCAAACAGCATGAACTTTGTTTTTTTGTAGTTCATCAACAGTTTGTGCTTATCAAACCACTTTTTGACAGTATTAAAGTTGGATTGCAGGTCAGAGGATAGTTGGTCTGGATTGGTATGCGTGGAGTAGAGGACGGCATTATCTGCATAAAGGATAATGTTGGTATTACATGTTGTTGGGAGATTGTTTAAAAAGAGGTTAAAAATAAGCGAGCCAAAGATAGATCCTTGGGGGACTCCGAAGTGCACAGTGAGGCAGTCAGAGACAGAGTCACTAATCCTAACTTCTTGTTTCCTGCCTATCAGGTAGCTTTCAAACCAGCCAGTTACTTCAGCAGATAAGCCTAGGGCAGAGAGTGTGAGCACCCGGAGCTGGTGATTAATGGTGTCGAATGCCTTGGTTAAGTCTATATACACTGCCCCAAGTAGCTGTCCAGAGTCCAAGGCTTTATGAATGTGCATTGTGAAATTGAGTAGGGCAGTAGTCGTACTATGCACCTTCCTAAAACCATGTTGCTGCAGGCATTGGATATTGTGCTTATCCAAGTATTCTGTCAGCTGATCAGCCACTATGAGCTCTAAGGCTTTGGAGGGTGGGGGAGGATAGAGACGGGGTGGCAACTGGAATGCTGAGTACAGTCTTCACTTTTGTGCACAGGCATTAAAGTGACTGATTTCCAAGCTTGGGGGAACTGCCCAAGGGTAAGTGAGAGGTTTAGGAGTTTGGTGAGAGGGAGAAGGACAGCTTCAAGTGCAAGGCGGAGGAGCTTTAGGTCAAGGGTGTTGCTACTAAAGCTGGATTTGCCTAGCACTTTACTTAGATATCTGCGAGCTTCAATAAGGGATACCATCCTGAAGTAGAAGGGGAGGGAGCATTGGGGCGAGGCATAGGAATTACATTGTTGGGGGGCAGGGTGGAGGTGGCCAGGGAGTCTGGGGGTAGTATTCCCCTTAGATCAGTAAAGGTGATATTCAGGAAGTCAGCAATCAATTTAGGGTCTTGAGTCAGAGTGCCATTGATCTCAATAATTGTAGGGGGGATCTATTGGGATTACCAGTTAGGCTTTTTATGTTATCCCAAAATTTCTTACTGTTGCCCCAGCTGTTAGTAAGCACCCTTTTTGTAAAAGTCTTGCTTGGATCTCCGCACTACTTGAGCGCATTGGTTTCTGGCAACTTTGTACTGTTGCATATTAGTGTGGAGGCCAGAGGCCATGGCACGGTGCCAGAGGTTATCCTATTCTTCATCATTGTTAGAAGGGCAGGGGTGATCCATGGGTTTGACACTCCCCATGTTTTTATTTTTCTGATAGGGCAAACTGGTTTCACACCACATTGAACTGCTTAATGAAGAAGTTTAGCGCATTGTCAGTGCAGTCCACATTGTTAGGGGGGACCAGTCAATCATAGAGAGTGTGCTTAAAAATTGCAAGAGCTTCCCTTTTTTAAGTTTATGGTGGTGGGCGAACTTGGCTTTTGGTTTGTGCACCTTGTTGGACCACTGGCAGAGAACAGGGGAGTGATCGCTTAGGGTGTCGCTGAGGACTCGAACGTTGGAGACTCTACTAGGGTGGGTGGTGAAAATCCAGTCAAGGAGGGAGCTGGAGCCAGTTCTGTAGTTCATATGAGTTGGTGAGGTAACCATTTGGGTGATGTCTATTGAGGCAAGAGTGTCTTTAAGCAGTTCAGCTTCCAGGGTCATCCAGTTTACATTGAAATCCCCTAACACCACTGACTCTGTACAATGCGGGAGATTTTCAAGGTATTCAGTAATCATTTGAATACCAGAGGTCTGGTCACGTGGGGGGATATAGATGGATATGAAAGTGAGGGATTTTCTCTGCTGTCCAAGGATAATTTTAACTGCAAGCATTTGGGATTTGTTGGCATTGGTACTGTTGGAAGGACATGGCATGTAATGGTTTTGGTTACATAAATGGCACACCCACCCCCACGCTTCCCAACATGGTCATGTCTGAAGAGGACATAGTCAGGAATAGCTACAGTATTTTCAAGAACCTTGGGAGATAGCCAGGTTTAGTTGAGAGCTAGGATGTCTGGTTTGTGTATCGATACCCAGACTTAGAGTTCATCTTGTTTGGGTAGTAGGCTGTGAATGTTAATTGAGGCTAGGGTGAGTGAGTTTAAGGTGTTGCATGGGTGAATAGGTGTTGCTTGAGGACCTGGGTTCGGGTGGACATTACCTGAGATAAATAATAAAAGCAGTGTAATCCTAAGAAGGTGGCAAGCAAGGACCTTATTGTGCTTAAGTTGTTGCCATTGAGAGATTATCTGTGGATGGGAGTTGTTAATAAGGGAGAGTAGCAATAGGATATTGCAGTATTCTAGGGTGCATTTTTATATGCATCCAGAAACAGGAGGGGTCAAAGTGGCCGGTCAGGCAGAGTAGGAGTCAGATCACAGTATGCTAGATGGAATGTCTCTGAGGGGTGTAATGCATGAAAGCAGTGAAGTGAGGGGGGGGGCAACAGTGATGGTAGAAGGAAGAACAAAGAGAAAAAATAGGAGAGGTGTAGTATTAGGAAAGAACATTGTGACTGCAACGAGTGACATGGGCAACTTGAGATAAGAATGGCTAATATACTGAGTCATAGACTGTATAACAGCTAGCCACATTAAGATAGCTAATTAACTGTGTTTGGTAGAACTGGCAGATAAGGAGAGCAGATCAGGCTAGCGAGAATGAGAAATGTCACTTTAAGGGGAGGAGAAGAGTGAGTTAGAGACAGAGAGAAGTTAAGGGGCGGTGACTTGTGAGGGAGGAGGTGTATTTAATAGCGGTCAGGGTTGGGGAAGGTGGGTGGGAACAAATTAGAGCCAAAAAGAAGCAGGACCAGCCAGAATAACCTGTGGCTGAAATCAGTTTAAAAATCATGCACCACAGATGCTGGAATATTGAGCTGGAAATTAAGTCCAATCAGGGAGCTGCAGACAAGTGTCTTTAGCCAATAGGGGAGCCTCACTTTGCCATGAGCAACCAGGGGATTTTTGCAGAATCCTGAAGCACTGTACCTAATTTGGGGTGGGCAGACACTGAGAGGCTTTACCGGCTGTTGGGCTGCTGGCTTGCAGAGCACCCATGGGGGCTGAGATCTGATTTGGGGTGGGCAGGCACTGAGATGCTTCACCGGCTGTTGGGCTGCTGGCTTGCAGAGCGCCATGGGTGCTGAGACCTGATTCGGGGCAGGTGGGCACCGGGAGGCATCACTGGCTGTTGGCTGCCAGCTTGCAGAGCACCCGTGGGGGCTGAGACCTGATTCAGGGTGGGCGGGCACTAAGAGGCTTCACCTGCTGTTGGGCTACCAGCTTGCAAAGCGCCCATGGGGGCTGACACCTGCAGGGAAGAAAAGGATGTTGGCCACGGTAAGTGAACCACCTTGCAACTGTTGGGGCTAGAACTGTCAACACTTGGCACCCAAATTCAAAGTATATATTTACTGAAGACGGAAAGCGAATGAGCAGTACCCCCCCCAATAATATCAAATGCTTAGTCTTTGTTAGACTATAACAATAGGTTTAAATGCATCTGACATTACTGACATCCAAGTGCATCAAATTGTATTTTATTTATTTTGTAATTTTATAGACCAGGATAGCCTTGTTAACCAAAACAGATATTTTTCAAGAGGATCATGGGGGTGGATACTGGCAGCACAGTATTACAGTATAGTTACAGTTTAGCTAGCCAAAGGGTAAGAAATAAACCATAAAATACAATAACATAATGTTTTTTACATATTTACAAGAAAAT
Source organism: Neoceratodus forsteri (assembly GCA_016271365.2). NCBI lineage: Eukaryota > Metazoa > Chordata > Ceratodontiformes > Ceratodontidae > Neoceratodus > Neoceratodus forsteri. Next base: position 1,776,288,151 of record CM057456.1, on the reverse strand, counting down.
GAACACAATATTTAAAAATACAAACAGGGCTGTCTGCCTTCCTTGGCTTGGTTAAGTTTTCTAAGCAACTCCATGTAATGAAGAGACTAACCTCTTTCTAGGTCGCCTGACGTAATTTCTGATTAAAGTGATAGAGAGCCATTCTCCCTGTATATTTCCCATTCAGCCGAACCCAGTTCCTATTGCTGTCAGAACATTTTATGATTGTTCCAATAGCTGGTGCGTAGAACTATAAACCAGAAGATACAGGAACCAATTCTGACATAGATACTGGTTTAGCAAGTGGCATTGACCAAGTCAAAGACCAGCTCCCTTTGCCTATTGTCACCTACAGTAGCTGTAAAGTTAGGTAAAAACAGAAATACTCAGTAAGCAACATTGTACAACACATTTAAAATCTTGTTGGTAGACCAAGACATTTAATAATGGTGGACAGAATGTGCAGTGTCCTGTTTTTGTCACAACTGTTATCAAAGTTTGCACCCTGGAAAAAACACCTAACAGGATGTCCTACAGAGTTCACACTTCTAATGCAGTTGTGTCACAAATTGGTGCTTTTGTCCATAAAAAGATGCTTGCATCAAATTATGATACCAGTTGCAGCAAACAGTGGACTATTGCAGCAAATCATGTTTCAGTGGGCTCCTCCATTCAGGTCCTTTGGCAAGATGTAGTTGAGAAAGTAAGTCCCAGAGAAATGTAGTGATGGTGTTGGGGAGGGGACCAGTCCAGATAGGGGTCGATCATGTCTACTGGAAGATAAACACAGGGTGGAGAAAAAAAATGGCTTTGCAAACAGTTTGGGTTTACTTATCAACAGGAAAATTTACATGCAACAGAATTTCATAAAAACTATTTTGCAATTTGGTTCTTTTACAACAAGCACATTTTATAAACAACAGACTTTCCCAAAACAATGCTGCAAAAAGTTTGGGTTCACTTCTAAGAAACACATTTTACAAGAAACAGACTTCCATAAAAATTGCTTTGCAAACTGTATGGGTTAAGTTAACAACAAACACATTTTGCAAGTAACAGACTATCATAAAAATGGCTATGAAACAGTTTGGGTTCACTTTACAACAAGCAGATTATACAAACAACAAACTTTCCTAAAATGGTTTCACAAACAGTATGAGTTTACTTAACAAGCACATATTGAAAAGCAACACACTTTCCTAAGAAGGGCTTTGCAAACAGTTTGGTTTAGGTTATCAGAAAGCACATTTTATAAACAAAAGGCTTCCCTAAACATAGCTTTGCAAACATTCTTAGTCCACTGAATAACAAGCATATTTTTGTTCAATTCAATTCATCTTTATTTATAAAAAAGGCACCTTTCCAAACCAAGGCGCCTGTACAATAAAAACACAATTAAATAATTATCCCATTAAAGGAAAACCAAGAAAATACCATAGTAGCTTCAATAATCAGGGAAAGCAAGATCAAAAAGGTATGTTTTTAATGCAGTTTTAAAACTCTGAATGGTCAAGCAGTCTTGTACTCGATGAGCCAGAGAATTCCACAGGGTCGGGGCTGCATAACTAAATGTTCTTGCCCCAGATGTCTTTAAATGGACCCTGGGAATCTCTAGCAATCCCTCATCCGTGGATTGGAGAGGGCGGAGGGGAGAGTAGGTACAAAGGAGATCTTTCGGGTAACCCGGTCCCTGGTCGTGTAGGGTCTTATACTGTAGGTTAACAAAGCAACCTTGAAGGTGATCTGCCACTGCATCGGCAGCCAGTACAGTCCACAGAGCACAGGCATTATATGAATGGTTCTAGAAGTACCAGTCAATAGCCTGGCTACCACGTTCTGCACCAGCTGCAGGCGGCAGATATCAACCCCTGGTAGCCCTAGGTAAAGGGCATTGCAATAGTCAAGACAGGAGGTAATGAAGGCATGAACCAGTGTTGGAAGATCGTCGGGAGGAACCAGGTGTTTAATCCGGGCACTATTCCTCAGATGATAAAAGGAAGTTTTAACAACTGTAGGCACCTGTGACTTTAGGATCGAACAGTCATCAAACATAACACCCAGGTTTCACACCTGGTCTGAGGTGTGTAGCCAGACACCTCCAAGCCATAGTCCCGAAGGAGAACCTGCCAACACATTCACCTCATGATGACTGGGGTCCACAACCAACACCTCAGTTTTTTCAGGGTTCAACCACAGCCAACTCACATTCATCCAGTCTTGGATTTCGGCTAGACAGCTGTTTAGCACCGAGACCACATCATCTTGATCAGGCACAAAAGACATGTACAGTTGAGTGTCATCTGCATAGCAGTGGAAACTCAAACCATACCGTCTAATAATCACTCCCAATGGCAGCATATACACTGCAAATAACATGGGTGCCAGGATGGAACCCTGTAGTACCCCACAAGATAGGGAGAATGGAGCTGAGGAAAAAAAAAAACCCCGACACCACCCTCTGAGTCCTACCCATGAGGAAAGATCGAAACCATCTGAGGACAGATCCTGATAGTCCACAGATTAACCGCAGGTGATCCAAAAGCACACCATGATCAACAGTGTTAAATGCTGCAGAGAGCTCAAGAAGGACCAAGATGAAACAAGTCCTTCGATCTCTTGCTATCAGGAGGTCCTTTAGTACCCGAACAAGGGCTATCTCGGTACTATGTCTCTTTCTGAAACCAGACTGGAGAGAATCATAAATATTATGGCTGGTCAAATGGTCCTCCAGCTGTAATGCCACCACCTTCTCAATAACATTACCCACAAAGGGCAGGTTGGAGACAGGCCTGTAGTTTGCTAGACAGTCTGGGTCCAAGGAGGGCTTCTTAAGAAAAGTTCGGACAACTGCCTCCTTAAGGGGACCTGGAAAGATCCCCTTCTCCAAGGACAACCAGACAATCTCAGCAAGGACCAGGCCGATAACATCAACGCAACCAACCAGCAGGCGCGTAGGGCCTGGATCCAAACTACAGCTAGTAGGACGTAATGACTGGATAACTATCACAGTATCATTGATTGTGGGGTGGCTGAAGTCATGCCACACAAACTGGGTGTTCAACATCTCCTGTTGACCATTGCTACTCCCTAAAGGAAGGGTCATGCGGATTTCAGACCTGATCGTGGCAACGTTATCTGCGAAGAATCGAGCAATCTCCTTATAATGCTCTTGTGATAAAACCTTTCCAGGCAGGAGACAGAGTAGATTGCAGTCTGTTGAAGGTCTGGAAAAGCTGAGCTGGTTGATTCCGTGCAGCAACAATCTCCCTGGACAGGAATTCTGCCTCCTTATGGGAGATTGTTGATTGGTAGACCAAATAATGGTCCATCAGTTGTTGATTGGTAGACCAAATAATGGTCCATCAATCTAAGGCTGTCACTTAACAGGCCAGACTTCCACCATTGCCTCTCTAACCTCCGTCCAACTCTCCTCAACTCCCTCAAGGTCTCATCAAACCAAGGAGACCTGGGGCGAAGGGTTAGTGGGCAGACACAGACAGGAGGAATGGAATCCAGGGCCTCTGCCACTGCCTTATTATAGGCAAGTACAAGATTTCCTGGATCCAAGCAATCATTCGGCATACCCGATAGGTCCAACACTGCCATCAGGGGATATGCCCCTCAAGGTGCACTACTGGACCATCTCCATATGGGCAGGCCTCCTGGGAGGGGCCTCAAAACCGAACCTGATGGAAAATGGTCCGACCACCCAACTGGTTTCACCACCAAGTTGGATATCTCCATCCCCAGGAGAAACACCAAGTCCAATGAAGGACCACCCATGTGAGTTGAGGAGAAAACAACCTGTGGAAACAACCATATAGTACAACCAACATTCTAAAATGAAATAAACATTTACATTTCAAAACATTATTTCAATATACAGTGGAATCAGTGCAACGCAATAGCTTGCAGAAAGTGACGTCACAAAATGCATGCAAAAGGCCATATTTGCCATTGAATTACACTGTTCCCTGCAGTAAATTTCGGCATTTTGTGGTATATTGTAGCAATACTGCTTTGTGTACTGGTTGGTGCCACTGCAGGAAGCAAGTAGCATGGACCTGCCTTATAACAGCTGGGGTTTTCTTATAGTTCCAATGAGAAAGCACATTGCTGAGGAATAGAGCACTCAACCACAGAGCACAGAATAGTTGGCAGCCGTGCTTCTCTGGCTCACTGTCACATAAATCTGCACGTCTGATGACTAACTGTGGCTGCCTGTTTCATGGTCAGGTACAGTCAATAATATGATCATGATCATGTTTGAAAGCTGAATAATTTGAACTCTTACACTGCTGGAAAGTTTTCCTTATTTGTACAAATAAAAAGTTTGAGTCATGTTTCAAGTAACCAATTGTAGTACTGTAAATAAACAAACACTAGAAAAATCTGTATGTAACCCCTAGGTGGCACTATCCCAAGGGCTACTACCCCTGCCTGCTTGGCTAGTAGCAGGTTAAGGGGCCTGGGTAATGAACCGGGCACCTCCACCCAGAGGTCAGGGTTGTTAGTGGTCAAGCTAACCTGGGCACAGCCCTCCTGGACACTGAAAAACCCTCTTTCCCTTCTAGTGGCCTGAACAATATACAATAATCACTTTCACAATGACCCTTATTCACCAAGCAATTACCCACATTGTGTGCACTTATCACCACGGCTGGTTCCTCTAGCTTGACCCTGGGGACCCCCTGTAAAACAAGGTTAAGCACAGCAAATAGCAATAGTACAATACTTTTGGCACAAACTGGAACCACAGTCAGGTTAAATGCAAACAAAGTTAAATCTGATTTATTCAGGGGACTTGAACAAGGGAGGGGCATAATCAGGTTGATTTGCTTATAAGCTATATTAATCAGACAGTTATGCATTCAGTTCAGAATCCCTACACAGTCACACACTCTGGGTACCCAGGTAGAAGAATGGTGGGATAGCCAGGAACGTTGCAGCTGGTTGGGGCCCTGTGATGGAAGAAAGCAACATGCACAACACACACTATTTGTAATCTGGAGCCGAAGGGCTCAGTTCGTGAAAGAAAAGACAAAATGACAATCAGATGACAATACTTTTAGATTTAGCTGTTGTTGCAGGGAGCTACCCTGATGTTTACTCACGATACCGAATACTGGACACAGACAGGACGAAATCGAGACTGCAGGCTGTTGAGCTGGAGTTCCTCGAGAAGCAGGGCCCACACGAATCACTGAGGCATCATTCCTGTTCAAGCCATTAAACGGAGCTGATCCCCAGGCCAGTCTCATGTAGATGACTTTCTCTGCATAGCAGATATTCTGGCCGGGCCAGTGTAGCAGAGCCCAGGCAAATAGAAGTGGATATGGATTTAGTTGGTGGAGCTGGATACAGCCTCAAGCAAGCAAAACACAGTTCAGACACACAGTGGGGAACCAAATCATGACCGACTATAAGCACAGTGCACATTCACATGTAAGGAAATTCCACTGTACCAGGCAAATGGCTCTCCAGTCGCAATTACAGAGTCTCTGCACAATCCGGGAGTTCAGAGGTAGCTGGAAGTCCTGACAGGCCAATCGCATTCAGTAAATCTTTGGTCTTCTTCAGGTTAAAGCCTGGTCACAATTCAGTGGCTTAATTTGCTCTCCAGATTCAGATTTGGTCCAAAAAAAGCACAAGTTCCCTCTCAGGAACAGCAGGCAGGCATGCAGGTCAAACTCAGGCCTTACCATAGTTCTCCCACACGAATCCACTATGGATTGCTGCTCGAACTATCTCGAGCTGTTACTTCTTCACTTCCCAACTCAGATCTAACTGAAAATGCAAGCAGTGTGGGACTTTTTGCAAGACCCAAAAGGTTCGGTTGGCTGATCTGTTTGTCAGTCACAACAAAGGCCCCCCCTCCAGGGTATTTTAGGTGCCAAAAGCCCAAAACTGCAATTTCTACAAGTTTTGACCCCACCAAGCCCCTGTAGGCAGGCTCCATTTTAGAGTTCCAAATGTACTGATTGACCCATTCTGCAACGCAGGGCCAAGATGATGGAAACAAACAGAACTGTCCATGCTGCAAAGAAGGCAGGTTAGAACAAACTGCAATATTAACAAATAGCAAATAGCAACTGTACAATAATTTTGGCACAAACTCAAACCACAGTCAGGTTAATTGCAAGCAAAGTTAAATCTGATTTATTCAGGGGACTTGAACAAGGGAGGGACGTAATCAGGTTGATCTTCTTAAAAGCTACATTAATCAGACAATTATGCATGCAGTTCAGAGTCCCTACACAGTTACACATTCTGGGTACCCAGGTAGGAAAACAGTGGGTTAGCCAGGAACATTTCAGCTGGTTGGTTCCCCATAATGGAAGAAAGCAACATGCACAACACACATTATTTGTAATCTGGAGCCAGAGGGCTCAGTTCGTGAAAGAAAAGGCAACAAGATGATCAGATGACAACACTTTTAGATTTAACTGTTGTTGTAGGGAGCTACCCTGATGTTTACTCAAGATACCCAATACTGGACACAGGCAGGACGAAATCGAGACTGCAGACTGTTGCGTTGGAGTGCTCGGAGAAGCAGGGCCCACACGAATCACCGAGGCGTTGTTCCTGTTCAAGGTGTTCAGCAGGTGGCTGATCCCCAGGCCAGTCTCTCGTCGATGACTTTCTCTGCGTAACAGATATTCTGGCTGGGCCAGTGTAGCAGTGCCCTGGCAAATGGAAATGGATATGGATTCAGTCCATGGAGCTGGATGCAGCCTCCAGCAAACAAAACATAGTTCAGACACAGAGTGGGGAACCAAATCACGACCCACCTAAGCACACAAAACATTAACATGTAAGGAAATTCAGCTGTACCAGGCAAATGGCTCTCCGGTCGCAATTACAGAGTCTCTGCACAATCTGGGAGTTTGAAGGTAGTAAATCTTCAGTCTTCTTCAGGTTAAAGCCTGGTCACAATTTAGTGGCTTAATTTGCTCTCCAAATTCAGATTCAGTCCGAAAAAACACAAGTTCCCTCTCAGGAACAGGCAGGCATGCAGGTCAAACTCAGGCCTTTCCACAGTTCTCCCGCATGAATCCACTATGGATTGCTGCTCGAACTATCTCGAGCTGTTACTTCTTCACTTCCCAACTCAGATCTAACTGAAACTGCAAGCAGTGTGGGACTTTCCGCAAGATCCAAAAGGTTCAGTTGGCTGATCTGTTTGTCAGTCACAACAAGGGCTCTCCCTCCAAGTTATTTTAGGCACCAAAAGCCCAAAACTACAATTCTTACAAGTTTTGGCCCCACCATGCCCCTGTAGACAAGCTCCATTTTAGAGTCCCAAATGTACTGATTGGCCCATTCTGCAGTCCAGGACCAAGATGATGAAAACAAACAGAACTGTCCATGCTGCAAAGAAGGCAGGTTAGAACCATACCTCTCAAGCTTTTGTCCCCCAAATGTGGAACATTGCCTCTCAAAATGTGGAACAAATGAGCAAAATGTGGAACACTTAATCAAATCTTTACCTAAGAAGCTCAGAACACTGTTAAAATGTTTGCATTTATGTTCAGAAAGTCTGTTATTAATTGAATAATATATTTGTTGCATCATTTACTATATTTTTTTGCTTTAAAATGTTAACACTGAATGTGGGACAAGTCCTCACAATGTGGAACAGGGAGCTTTTGTGAAGTAAAATGAGGAACGTTCTTCATAATGTGGTACAGTTGAGAGGTATGGTTAGAACAAACTGCAATATTATTACTACTCTAACAAATGATCAGCAAACAAGTACATCTTCTAACAGAGCTCCCTCTCAGATTAATTATGACTGCAATCCAGGTAGCTGTTAAAGAGACAGTACACAGAGGCTATACAGGCACTGTCTGGTAATACAGTTAAACTGCTAAAATGCAGAACACCAGCCTGGCAGTGAGCATTTAGGCAAGCTCAAGAAAGACTTTTCAGGAATCCCCATTTGTAGGGGGGTTAAATGTACACTCATGCAATAATGTCATTGTAGGACACATAAGTCTAGTCAGCTGGTTTATGAGCTCATTGCCCCCCCATATCATTTTTTTCCATGTCAGCTCAGAGTTTCTACCATATAGTTGGTCCTGGGCTGTGTACAGATGGGAAAATAACTTAAAATTAGCCAGATAATGTTTGTCTTTGCAATCTAGATACTCATTCAAATTATCAGATTTAAAAATGAATCCCCTACTATTATGTGTTACTTGGAAAGTGATCAGATTAACAATATATAGTTACAATAATCCATTGCTTTCACAACTCTTGATGAGCCTATCTGCAGTAATGGCGGCCATATGTGGTATATGAACATGGAAAAATAAACTGATTTCTTTATTCTTTTGCCACCAATATATTACCTCTGAGGTCCCCTACTTAAATTGTAAACATGAAGACACAGTAATATCACATGAGGTTTTCAAGATCCAGTCCCTAACGTTTGGAAACAGTGACCATGTAACATATGTAACACAGACAGATAAGAGGCTAAACTAAAAAAACAAAGTTATGCATAAATATATTTTGATCTGTACATGAAATTGCAGTACATTAACATTAAGGGGGCACCAGTACCAAATTATGGAGGGACAATTTAGGGGTAACGCTGGGAAGTATTTCTTTACTGAGAGGGTGGTGAACAACTGGAATGGGCTGCTGGGGAAGTACTGGGGAGAGGAGAGTGGGAGGTTTGAGAGGGCATGGGATAAACATACAGGGGTTGGGGAATTGAGAGCAGTGAAGTCCCTAGTGGCAAGCTAAGCAAACTGGGCAGACTGGGTGGGCCTGGAGGTCCTTTTCTGCCATCACATTCCTACATATTTAAGAATGAGAAAGTAAGCTTGAAAACTTTTTTGAGATCATCAGAAAAATGGCAATTTGAAACACCAGGGAACATCTTTAAAGGACATCTACAGGCAGAGGTGAAGCACCAAACGCTGCACGGATTGGGGTTCACCTCGCAGCTCTCCCTGCAGGCACAATATTAAATCAATTGTTTTTGTACCTGAATACTTATAAAAACTGGACCGAGTCTCCATAGCAGCTGGCATCTTGAAGTATGGTGATCCTCACCCCCCAAGACACCGTGATATAATGATGTGTCTTTGCCCCTTCCTGAATGGTGCCCTTATGTATAGAGATGTATTATACAATGGCAAGGACATTTCCTGTATTCTGATTGGTCAGTGGGTGCCTGAGACAGTGATGTTATTACACAATAACATCACTGTATGGATTTACTTGACCATATTGACCATTAGATTGACCACATTTTTCTCTTCAGAAAGACAAAAAAATCTACTAAAAATATTTTTAATGTTTTGTTTACTTTGTATAATATCGAGCCATTGTATAATTGCAATAAGGCACTCCAAGGTGTGTGTTATTGTGTAATAATATCACCCCTGGGGTGGTGGAAGCACTAGGCTTCACCTCATGCTTCAACCCACCCCAGGAGTGATGTTATTACTCGGTAACACACACCTTGTCGTTCCTTATTGCTTAAATAACCTCCATATCTCTCATGCCCAGTGCTATTTTTACTCCCATTCCCTTTCTTTTCCCTAGCCCTGTCAAATTTCCAAGAGACCTGGTGACACCCTCCTCCATCTCTCTAGCCTTTTTCAGCAGTCCTTGGACTTAGTGGCACTCCCTTCAAAGGCACTTCAAGGGCATGCCTCATCATGCTCCTGGTATGATAGTGATTGATAATGGGATGTAAATACAGTAGTTTTGAATGGCTGGGGGCGGGTAAATCCCAGTCGCACCCTTTTAGCAAGCAGACAGGTTTGGTACTTTAGTCTGCCTTGCAGGGGTAACCAGCTGCTGAGGCTATACAGGATACCGCTATGGGGGTAGCTTGTCTAGTTCCAGTGTAAGACAACAGATTTTGTGGCATCTCGCCATGACTATGTTTAGATTAGTGTCACATGCAGTAGCTCAAACAGGGAAGCCATAGTCAAAGAGTGACAGGACAGTACTAGAGACAACAAAATGTCTGTCTTCAGTGGTCATGTTGAAGTAGTTTCTATACACAGCTACCAGTCTTCTGGTAGCCATTCTAACAATGTAGTCCACATGCGGGGCAAAAGGCAGGGTATCATCTAGTGTGACACCAAGGCATATAAAGGTTTCTACATGTTCTAAACTTTGGCCTTTGCATTCAGGATGACTTGGCGGGGGGGGGGGGTTCATTTGAGGGCCAGAGAATATCATGATTTTTGGTTTTTTGGTAATTCAGCACCAGTTTGTTATTGGTGAACCTTGCTTCCAGGAATTCAAAATTGGCCTGGAGGTCAACTGAGATGTTGCTGTAGTCAGCATTGCTGGTAAAAATGATGGCATCAGAAGTCGAGCTGGTGGTGCTGAGGGTTGAAGCACTGGATGCCACATCTTATGCCAGCCGGCCACCCGGGTTTGGGAATGAGCCTGGGCCATCATGGGGGGTGGGGGCAGGAAATGGATTGACACAGGGCAGCTCTCCTCTCCCAGTTGGGAAATCAGTCACCTCCGCTACAGAGCTGCCCCGGGTGGAGGCTCAAGGGTAGTGCAGATGGGAGTGGCTAGGATTGGGTTGGTGCTGTGGTTTGCTGCATGCGCGTGCCTCCACATGTTCTTGAACAGCTGCAACACAGGGAGGGGAAAAGAAAAAGTGAAAATGGAGCTGGCAAGCCTAAATGCCTATTTGCCTAAATGCTTACAGAATTTGCCTAAATGCATGGCTTTTTGGCAAATTCTGTAAAAATAGTGCTGGGCATGGGATATAAAGATATTATTAAATATCTGTACATAAGGGCACCATTCAGGAAGGGGCAAAGGTGTGTCATTATATCATGATGTTAGCAGCATGATGTCTGGGAGTGAGAACTGCCTTACTTCAAGATGTTGGCTGCTATAGTGGTTAGGGCATTAAGGTACAGAAACACTTGATTTAATTTTGTGCCTGCAGTGGGGATATGTGAGGTGAGGCCTTGATCTGTGCAGTGGTCGGGGCTTCATCTCTGCTGGTAGTTCTCATTTAAGGAACACAATCATGTATGTAACTTTGAGGGACAGATAAGGTTACACACTTGACTGGGACTTTTCACTGTTTTTTTTTTTTTTTACAAAATGGCAGCAGTAGTGTTTATTTGCAAGACATGAAATGCCACATCATTTAGGGAGACTGAAGCAACCCATATACCTCTCAACCTCCTGACTCCTAAATCAGGGACAATGCTTAAAAAAATCAGGGACAAAGGACCAAAATCAGGGCCACATCTTCAAAATTGGTGGTGTCCACTCAGAAAGCTGGTAGAATAAGGGACTTAGTGCAACATGCATTTTCTAAGGAAGAACAAGTCTGTAACCTTAATGTTTGACATTATTTTGTATTTACAACTCCCACTGTTTGGTCGTGGAAACACAAGTTTTAGGAGGGACAGAGTAAAATTTTGAGGCAAAATCAGGGACATCCCTGAAAATCAGGGATAGTTGAGAGGTATGTCAACCCAAACAAGATGCACTGCATCGAAATGTCCCATTGAGTACAAAAAAAGAATCATGGGACAATTTAGAAAATTCTATGGTTAACATTTATTGCTTGTGCTGTGTGGCTAATGTTATTAATGATCCACTCGAATGTAGTAGTAGACTGCCGTGCATTTCTTTGCCATTTTAAATTAATATTTTTTTGTTTAATAGAATGCAAATAATGTGTGGTGTAAATTTACCCATTTAGTGTGGACAAGCCCATATACAGTACACCCAAGATAGTTTAGAGAATGAAAAACACAAATTCCATAATGATATTGGCTAAATTGGTTGGAATATACAGTGTGCTTTAAATTTATAAAATTGCATATTATATTTTAGATGGTATGCATTCATTTTGGTATGCATTATTAAATTTGAGAGTGGACTGCAACTCTACCACAGAGGTTTGCACTGAAGTGCTCTTTATAATTCTTCATTCTTGAAAGAGGGAGCCTGGGGATAGCTTATCTTGGAAGAAGAATTCCTATGCAGTTCTTTTTTTTCTTCAAATTCTTTGTACAGGTTCCACTTTCATATGTATGGCCTTGAGGTTGGACATCTCCAGGTACTCTTGGAGAAGGCTGATGGCTCGCAGACAGTAATTTGGTCCCATTCAAAGAGTACAGGCAACTTCTGGAATGCAGAATATGCAAATGTGGGAGAGACAAAGGAAAACTACAGGGTAAGTGAGAAGTTTATTCAGGATGAAAAATGCTGGACAGTATGCAATGAATAACTGCAAAATATAATACACTTGTGATTCTTGCATCATATACATTTTTAACTGAATCTGTACACTCCTTCTGTTTACAGCTATTGAAACTTTTTTTTAATGCTCTTTTTCCCTTCGGTCACCACACTTTGGGACCTCACTTGAATGTCGCTCGGTGTCTTCCACCCGGCCTGAGATCCTCCCACCTCAAGTCCTCCATGGTGCTCTGAACCTACCCATGCCTTAACTGCAGTCAGCCCCCCTGGCTTGCACACCCCAGGGCATCACCACCTCCACTGCAAGTTACTCCTTCAGTCTAGTTGTACTGCAAGCAAGGTAAGGGTTGGAGAATATCTGGGACTCCAGTGGGTAGGATCTGACGGTGAGCATGGGGCCATGGCATGTCATCATCCTCCCAGAGCACAGGTGTTTCCTTTTTTCATGAACGAGATTATGACATTCCCCTGGAGATGTGGCTGTGCAATGACATCAAGCTCCTGCCCTGGTCCATGATGTCTGCCATCACCCCCTCCCCATCCTGACATGGCCTCAGCATGTTGCACCCCCAACCACTGTGGGAGTCTCTTGGTCACTGGGAACCACAACCCACCCCACCCCACCTGGGAGCTGTCCTCTGGATACTCAATCCTCTTCCCCCACCCAGCCAACCCCCGGCAACCCGAGCTCGCTTCCAACCCTGGGTCACTGGTGTGGTGAGAGGCAAGGCCGTAGATTCTTCAGCCCTCTACACGACTAGGCTGGCACTACTGAAACTTCTTATACAGCAAAGCCAGCCAAGATTCAATGCAGTAAATTGCAGTATATGACATGTCACAAAATACTGCAGGACAAAAGGGCTTAATTACCATTGAATTGTACCATTCCCTGCAGCATACTGCAGCACTGTGTGGTAGTACTGCAGGGTACTGTTTTGGTTCCTGGCTGGCTCCACTGTAGTCCATGTCTGTACTTTGTCTGTGACAATGCCCAACTTATGGTTTGGGATGTGCCTGAAAATGGGTTAATTCTTGGCCAAGTGCACCTACCTGTAACCCGCCTACAAATGGGGGTTCCCGAAGAGTCTTCCTTGAGCTTGCCTAAATGCTCACTGCCAGGCTGGTGTCATGCATTTTAGCAGTTTAATTGTATTGCCAGAGAGTGCCTGTATAGTCTCTGTGTACTGTCTCTTTAAGAGCTGCCTGGGTTACAGTCATAATTAATCTGGGAGGGGGCTGAGTGTTTCTAAGCTCGAGTCCCGCCTGTGCTGTCAAATAATCGCTCCATTCTGCAATCGCTATTAGCGCAGAGGGAGCTCTGTTAGATGTACTTGTTTGCTGATCATTTATTATGTTGCTTGCATGCATGTGCAAGAAACATAGTGCCATCATCCGAGTTTTCGGAGGTGTGTCAGCCCGTCTTCCAATGTAGTTAGTGTGTTTTCAGGTGTGGCCCCAGTTCCTCAATCACTGCTGCAGCTGTCTATGACAAGCTGAAAATGCAGTAGAATACAGTTCAAAGGAAGCTCCTTCAGTGAGCAGAGCACCCCCACGCACACACACACGTGCAAACCGCATAATGCGTGCTGATGCACTCCACCACACACTGTATGGCGATAGAGGTGCCCAATCCCTGTCGGCTCCACCCCCAACAGCTGTCAGGTGCCACGCTAGGGAGCCCACCCAAGCGTGACAAAAACTTTATTCAGCCGAAAGGTGCCCAATCCCCGCCGGGGCTCCAAGGCTGCACGCCTCCCCAAAGCTTCCGGAAGCACGCTGGGAGCCCACCCCAGCGTGGAAAATCTTGTTTGTCCGACAGGGTGCCCAATCCCCGTCAGCTCTACGTCCCAGACAGCTTTTCCTGCTGCCATGCTGGGAGCCACCCCAGCGTGGCAGACATCAGCGTCATCTTCATAAAGCACAACAAGAAAGCTGAGAATAGAGGAATTTAACGGATGGCTAAGAACCTGGTGTTGTGCTAAAGGGTATGGGCTGTTGGGGTGGGAGGGACCTGGGAGGACAGTAGTCTCTATGCCAGGACAGACTACACTTGAGTGAGGAGGAAAGAAAGTGTTGAAACAGAGGATGGAGGAGTACATAGAGGAAGTTGGGAATTTAAACTAGGAGTGGGGGTGGCAGTTGGGGAAGTGATATGCAGAGACCACAGGTTGGGAAACCATATGAGCTTACCCCCCATAACAGTGACAAGCGACAAATGGCAAGTACTGTTGGTGATGCTAGGAAAGGAGGGTAGGATGGGGGGGGGAGGGTGGAAGGTGGTTACCCTTAATGCTAGGAGCCTTGGAAGGAAAACTGCAGAGTTACAGGTTCTCATGGCAGAGGAAGAGGTGGACATTGCAGCCATCATGGAAACATGGGCCATGCAATACAGTGACTGGGACCTGTCTGTACCAGGGTACAGGTTATTTCGTAGGGACAGGGTGATTGGGAAAGGAGGGGGGGTGGCACTATATGTGAAGGAAGGACTGAAGTGTGTAAGGGAGGAAGGGGAGGAGGGTAGTACGGAGTCACTTTGGATGCAAATCTAGGATTCCAAGAATAGGATTCTTAGAATGGGAGTGGTGTACAGGCCACCATCTCAGACGGAGGAGTTAGACAGGGAACTAGCGGGCAGATCAGGAAGACCTCGAGAAGGGTAGTGTGGTGATTGTGGGGACTTCAACATGCCAGGAGTGGACTGGAGCACCAACAACCAGGAACAGAAGGGAGCAGGTACTGCTGGTTGCCTTCCAGGACAGCTTCCTGCTGCAAATGGTCAGTGAACCAACCAGGTTAGGAAATACCCTTGACCTTGTGCTGGCAAATGGGGACTTTGTGAGAGAACTTACAGTGGAGGAACCGCTGTCAGGGAGTGAACATCGCTCAGTGTGGCTCACACTGGATATGGACAAGGAAGGAGTGGAATCTGGCACAATAGTGCTGGACTTCAGGAGGGCCGACTTTGGGAGGATGGGGGAAGTGGTAAAAGGGTACCTGGCCAGAATTTAATCTATTATGGACACTAACCAGAGGTGGGAGCTCATAAAGCTGGGGATAGTGGAGCAACAAAACCTGCTGCAAGCCCAGAGCAAGAAGGCTAGGGTTAGAAACCTATCTGGTTGAGCAAGGAGGTCATGGAAAGGTAAGAGGAAAACAGCTGCCTTTAGGAGTACAAGAAAACAGGGAGGGGAGGACAGGGAGGTACTTGACAGAATTGAAGGAGGTGACAAGGGCAGTAAGGGGGCCAAAGCATCTATGGAACTCAGGCTGGCACAAGGCATTAGAAGGGGAGAAGGACTTCTTTAAGTACATCAGGGAGAAAAGGGCTGTAAGGACCACATAAGTAAGGATTAGGAAGGAGGGAGGTTGGGTGGAAGCAGGGTGTGATAAGGCGGAAGCACTAAATGAGTACTTCTGCTCAGTATTTACTAAAAGAGAAGGGGTGACACCCAAGGTGGGAGAAATGGCAGAAGCAGGGGAAGTGGTGACAGATGGGGAAATCATGGAGAGCAGAGTTCGAGAGGGTTTGAAGGCACTGAGGGTGGACAAGGCGCCAGGCCCAGATGGCATCCACCCCAGGGTACTGAAGGAGCTGGCAGATGTCCTTGCAGGACCTTTGGCAGACCTATTTAATGCCTCACTACATTCGAGGTGTGTACCTCAGGACTGGAGGATGGCTCATGTGGTGCCCCTCCACAAGAGTGGCCCCAAGGATGAACTGGGAAACTACAGACCAGTGAGCCTCACATCCATCGTGGGTAAGCTAATGAGACTATCCTGAAGGGAGGCTGGTGGACCTCCTAGAGGCCAAGAACTACAGGACAGCAGAAACAGCATGGCTTCGCACATGGCAGATCCTGCCAAACCAACCTGGTCGGAGTTCTATGACTGGGTAACTAGGCAACTGGACAGGGCACGAGTGGATGTCCTGTATCTGGACTTCAGTAAGGCATTCGACTCAGTGCCACATGGAAGGCTGGGAAGGAAGTTAGTAGGTACAGGGCGGGTGCAAAGCTGGTGAGATGGGTAGGAAACTGGCTGCAGGGAAGGCAACAGAGGGTGGTGGTGGGTGGGAGCTCTCACACCAAGGGCAGTGACGAGCAGTGTTCCACAGGGCTCAGTGTTGGGACCAGTGTTGTTTGGGATATTCATTGCAGACATATCATGGGACATCAAGAGCAAGATCAGTCAGTTTGCTGATGATACCAAGGTAGTCTCGGTGGTGGATGACCTAGGGGGATGGTAGAGGTTGCAGGATGATCTGGCAAAGCTTGAAACCTGGTCAGACACCTGGCAGCTGGGCTTTAATGCCAAAAAGTGCAAGGTGCTGCATTTTGGGATGAAGAACCCAAGGAGGAGTTACCAGCTAGGGGGAGTGCAGCTAGCCCAGACAGAGGAGGAGAAGGATCTGGGTGTGCTCATTACAGGGTCAATGAACAACTCGGCACAATGTAGGAAGGCAGTTGCAAAGGCCAACAAAATGCTGGGTTGTAGTGCAAGGGGTATATCCTCGAGGAGGGAGGAGGTGATTCTGCCACTGTATAGGTCATTAGTTAGACCACACTGCGTGCAGTACTGGCATCCATATCTGAAGAGGGACATTAAGTTACTGGAGGGGGTGCAGCGCAGATTGACAAAGATGATCAAGGGGCTGGGGGACTTATCATACGAGAGGAGGTTGAAGGAGTTGAACATGTACTCACTGGAGGAGAGGAGACACGGGGTGACATGATTGAAACCTTTAAATACATGAAAGGAATAAACAAGACAGGTACAGAGGGGCTGTTCAAAGTAAGGAAGGGGAGGGCCACCAGGTGCCATGATATGAGACTGGAGAGAGGAAGGTTCAGGAGGGAGATGAGGAGACACTTTTTTACAGAGAGGGTGGTGGCTGAGTGGAATGTGTTACCTACTGAAGTGGTATGCAGTAGAACAGTGGACTGCTTCAAACGAGGATGGGACAGGACAAGGGGGAGGGTTAATGAAGGGGAAGGGTGGAAGGGAGGGGCAGCTGCAAAATAAGGGGTGCTAGCTGCACATTCGAGCAGACTTGATAGACCTCTAGGCCTTTATCTGCTGGCAAATTTCGTATGTTCGTATAAAAAACAAAAGAAAAACTGTGAATTAAAAAGCGGTCCCTCGTGAGTCTACTGCCCCCTCCCACAACGCACCCACCCACTCGCACCCTGCCTCCCCACACCCTCCCTCACCCCATACTTACCTCCGGAGCTTGGCGCAACGATCATCGGTGGACCGGGAACACGTCTGCACTCTTCAAAGCGAACTGAAGAAATGCTGGTAAGCTGTATAATGGGATAGGTAGGGTTTTTTCAACTTTATTGCGTATCTCAGGCATTTTTTGGAATTTTTGCACCAAATTTTCAACATGGGGTTTTTGGGACCCCTTCTCATGAATGCTGTCGCTGTCATGGCGTTATTCGGGCCCGAAGGGTGATTTCGCGGTCACTGTGCTAAATCACCTTTCTGGAATGATTAACGAAACGACACTGCCAGTGTTCATAAGGTGGGCTCTCAAAAAGCCTATTTTAAATTTGGTGAAAATTCTAAAACGACTGTTTCTATTCTATCGCGTTAGCAGTTCCTACGCACTGTAAGTTCACTAATTTTAATGTTTTCATCCAGATTTTCAACATTGCCATTTTACCACACCTCTTATGAGCAGTACAACTGTCATTTTCACATCCTGCCCAAAACATGTTTTCGCCATGTAGAGCATCAATGGCACAGTTGGTGTGCAAACTCAATGTATGGGACACATTAAGAAAATCACAGTGATACTGTTCATGAGCAGAGGTCTTAAAATGGCTATGTTGAAATTTGTGAAAAATTCCTAAAAATGACTGTTTTACAAGCGCATACGCATTTCTGTTTAGCTAGTAAGTTCGTGAATTTTCAATATTTGCACTCCAATGACTTCCAAATACCTAAGCAGCACATAGAAGCAAGCAACATTTGGCATTGACAAATGCTTGTTAGAATAGTAATAGTATTGCAGTTTGTCTAACCTTCCTTCTTTGTAGCATGGAAATTTCTGTTTATCTCCACCATCTTGGTCATGGACTGCTGAAATGAGCCAATCAGTACCTTTGCAGACTTTAAAATGGAGCCTGTCCCCAGGGGCTTTGTGGGAGTAAAATTCTGTAGGAATTGTAGTTTTGTTTTTTTTTGTGCTTAAATGAACCTGGAGGGGGAGCCCTTGTTGTGGTTGACAAAGAAATCAGCCAACCGAACCTTTTAGATTCTGGGGAAAGTCCCAGATTGCTTGCAGTTTCAGTCAGATCTGAATTTTGAAGTGCAGCAGTAACAGCTCGATATAGTTGAGCAGTAATCCTGCATAGATTTGAGTGGGAGAACTGTGAAAGGGCTGAGTTTTGACCTGCCTGCCTGTCTGCCTGATTTCCCTGAGAGGGAAATTGAAGTTTATTCAGACTGAATCCAAATTGTGAGGATGATTTAAGTCACAGAATTGTGACCAGGCTTTAACCTAAAGAAGACAGAAGATTTGCTGAATACGATCAGCCTGTCAGGATTTCCAGCCACTTTTGAACTCCCGGTTTGTGCAGAGACACTGTAATTGTGACTGGATATCAATCTGCCTGGTACAGTAGAATTTCTTACGTGTAAATGTGCTGTGTGCTGTTAGTGGGTCATGATTTGGTTCCCCACTGTGTGCTGAACTGTGTTCTGCTTGCTGGAGGCTGCATCCAGACTACCCGCTACACAGAGAAAGTCATCAACGAGAGACCTGCCTGGGGATCAGTCCCCTACTCAACGCCTTGAACAGGAACAATGCCTCGGTGATTTGTGTGGGCCCTGCTTCTCCTGGAACTCCAGCTCAACAACTTGCAGTCTCGATTTCATCCTGCCTATGTCCTATATTGGGTATCGGGAGTAAACATCAGGGTAGCTCCCTGAAACAACAGCTAGATCTAAAGTGTTGTCATCTGATTGCTTTGTTGTCTTTTCCTTCACGAACTGAGCCCTCTGGCTCCGGATTACAAATAGTGCGTGTTGCGCATGTTGCTTTCTTCCATCACAGGGCCCCAACCAGCTGTGATGCTGGCCTACCATGGGCAACGGTCCCGGCTAGCCCACCTTTTTCCTACCTGGGTACCCAGAGTGTGTGACTGTGTAGGGACTCTGAAGTGCATGCATAACTGTCTGATTGATTTAGCCTTTAAGCCAATCAACCTGATTACGCCCCTCCCTTGTTCAAGTCCCCTGAATAAATCAGATCTAACTCTTTTTGCATTTAACCTGACTGTGGTTCCGGTTTGTGCCAAGAGTACTGCACTGTTGCTATTTGCTGTGCATAACCTTGCTTTACAGGGGTTCCCCAGGGTCGAGCTAGAGGAACCAGCCCCGGTGGTAAGTGCAAACTGTGTGGGTAATTGCATGGTGAATAAGGGTCATTGTGAAAGTGATTATTGTACATTGTTCAGGCCACTAGAAGGGAAAGAAAGGGGTTATAGTGTCCTGGAGGGGTGTGCCCAGGTTAGCTTGACCACTAACAACCCTGACCTCTGGGTGGAGGTGCCCGTTTCATTACCCAGGCCCCTTAACCTGCTACTAGCCAAGCAGGCAGGGGTAGTAGCCCTTGGGATAGCACCACCTAGAGGTTACATACCTGCATGCCAAATATATTTAAATCAATACGCTATGGTAGAATGAAGCAAAATATGTAACCTGCCATATATTAGTTTTTGACTGGCTGGGCTTTAAACAGGACTGATGCATGCTGCAAATGCCTCTACAAGCTGTTGTTGGCTTTGCAAATTGAGTCAAGTTGGTATGGCAATCTCCATATAATATCCACGATGCACTGAACTGGGTAATGTGTTAATTGTTTGTTGCTTTTTTAAAACTTGTATTTTCTGCTAGTGAGTTTTGTTTATATATTTATTTAGTCATTCATTTGGATAATACATTTGAGCGCAGGTGTTTGTTTACAAAGTTCCACATGAGGGCCATGTCAGTGAATTTACAGTACATACAAAGATAGTTTCTTCATCAGTCCCAGAGGAATACAGTCAAGCCAGGATACACAGTCTCTGAGATGAATTTAAGCAGTACATTAGCAACTACAATGTCAAGTTACAGAGCTAGTCAGAACAACATTCATCCAGTTTACTGCCCTGACAGCGAGGGAGTATTAACCTAGACTGGTTGCCTGGAAAGGTAATTCAAGGGCATGCCTCATCATGCTCCTGGTATGAGATTGATTGGTAATGGGATAAAATACAGTAGTTTTGAATAAGGCCTAATAGTACCCTTTTAAAAAAGCAGACATGTTTGGTACTTAGTCTGCCTTGAAGGGGTAACCAGCTGCTGAGGCTATACAGGTTACAGATGTGAGGGAGCTTGTCTACTTCCAGTGTAAGATGACAGCTCTTGTTGCATCTCACCATGACTATGTTTAGAACAGTGTCACATGCAGCAGCACAAACAGGGAAGCCAAAGTCTAAGAGTGACAGGACAGTACTGGAGACAACAAGATGTCTGTCTTCAGTGGTCATGTTGAAGTGGTTTCTATACACGGCATCCAGTTTTCTGGTAGCCATGCTAACAATGTAGTCCACATGTGGGTCAAAAGGCAGGGCATCATCCAGTGTGACACCAAGGCATATAAAGGTTTCTACATGTTCTAAACTTTGGCCCTTTGCATTCAGGATGACCGGTGGGGGGGGGGGCTGTTATTGATGGACCTTGCTTCCAGGGACTCAGAATTGGCCTGGAGGTCAGCTGGGATGTTGCTGTAGTCAGCATTGCTGGTAAAAATAATGGCATCAAAAGCCAGTCCAGTGGCACTGAGGGTTGAAATGCTGGACACCACTCCTTGTGCCACGCCGGCCAGCCGGATTCAGGAATGTGCCTGGGTCATTGGGGGTTGGTGGGGGGGGGCTAGGAGATGGACTGAGTGGCTGCAGGGCAGCTGTCCTCTCCCAGGTGGGAAATCAGTCATCCCTGCTGCAGAGGTACCCCCGGGTGGAGGCCCAAGGGTAGAGCTGAAAGGAGTGGCTAGGATTGGGAGGCTGTCATAGTTCACTGCATGCGCATGCCTCCACACGTGCTTGAGCAGCCACGACAAGGGGAGGGGAAAAAGAAAAAGTTAAAATGCAGCTGGCAGGCTCCATGATGGTCCTGTGCAGCCGTGCTGGCCACCCGGAGTCTGGATGTTGGTCTCTAGGGGAGGGGGGAAAGTCGACACCCCTCACCCTCAGCTCTTTCTCAAGAGGGTAACCCATGGGATATTACCAAGAGGGTCAGGTACGAGCACAATCAGAGACTGGAGAGCGAGCCCCTCTGAGGTAGGGGCTGGAGCCGCCTGTCCGCTTTGCTGAAGAGGAGCATAAAATGTAAAAAAACAAATGATGGCATAATCAGTATGCAGGAGTACCCTTTCAGACTGGCAGGCCTCCTGTAGGTTTTTTATGATAGAGGCCCTGGATTCCATAGCTTCTGTTCATGCTCACCCACTCACTCTTCACCCAAGTTCCCCGTGGTTTGATGGGACCTTGAGGAAGTTGAGAAGGGTGGGCCAAGGCTAGAGAGGGGCTGGCGGAAATCAGGCCTGGAGTGTGACAGACTTAGATTGATGGACCATTATACGGTCTATCAATCGGTAATCACCCGTAAGAAGGCAGAATTCCTGTACAGGGAGATTGCTGCTGCACAGAACCAACCTGCTCAGCTCTTCTGGACTGTGAACAGACTGTGCAATCCAGTCTGTCTCCAGCCCAGTAGAGCCCTTTCGCAAGAGAAGTGTGATGAGTTTGCTCAGTTCTTCGCAGACAAGTTGCAACATCATGTCGGGGATCTGTCCAGCCCCCTCTACTGGGTATTGCGGAGGTCAGCAGGAGGTGGCGGGTGCTCCGTTTACCTGGTCTGACTTCAGCCAGCTGGAAATCATAGACATCATGAGGGTCATCCAGACTTTTTGGTCAACCAGCTGTAGTTTGGAGCTGGGCTCTAGGCCCCTTCTTGTAGGATGCGTAGATGAAATCGGCCTGGTCCTAACTGATATAGTCTGGAGGTCTTTGGAGAGGGGGATATTTCTGGATCCCCTTAAGAAGGTGGTTGTTTGACCCCACCTTGAAAAGCCCTCCCTTGACCATGACTGTCTGGCTAACTGCAGACCTATCTCAAACCTACCCTTTGTTGGAAAGTTTATTGAGTAGGTGGTTGCATTGCAGCTGGATACCAATTTGTTCAGCCATGATGTCTATGATTCTCTCCAGTCAGGATTCAGGAAGAGGCATAGTACCGAGACGGCCCTTGTCCGTTTGCTAAATGACCTCGTAATAGCGAGAGATCAGAGGACTCATTCCATCTTGGTCCTCCTTGATCTCTCTGCAGCATTTGACACTGTGAACCATGGTGTGTTATTTGAGTACCTATGGTTCACCTGTGGACTACCTGGGGGTCCACAGATGGTTTCAATCTTTCCTCGAGGGTAGGACTCAGAGATTGGTGTCTGGGATTTATTCCTCAGCCCCCCTCTCTCCCTATCCTGTGGGGTACTGCAGGGTTCCATTTTTGCACCCATGTTGTTTGCAGTGTACATGCTGCCATTGGGAGAGATCATTAGGTGATACGGTCTGAGTTTTCACTGCTATGCAGATGCTACTCAGCTGTACATGTCTTTTGTGCCCGGACAAGATGTGGCCCTCTCGGTATTTAATAACTGTCTGAGATCAGGACTGGATGAGTGCCAGCTGGCTGCAATTGAACACAGATAAAACTAAGGTGCTGGTTGTGGACCCAAATCAACGGGAGGTGGGTTTGCCAGCTGGACAACTGTTGGGGCTTTGGCTTGGGGGTGCTCAGGTGACTACCTCAGATTGGGTGCGGAACTTGAGCGTTATTTTTGATGACGACCTGACCCTCAAATCACAGGTGTTGGCCATTGTCAAATCCTCTTTTTACTATCTGAGGAATATCACCCAGGTGAAGCATCTGGTTCCTCCCGAAGATCTTCCAACCTTGGTCCATGCCTTCATAACCTCCTGCCTTGACTACTGTAATGCCCTTTACCTAGGGCTGCCGGGGGTTGATATCCACCAATTGCAGCTAGTGCAGAATGGGGCAGCCAGTTTATTGACCGGTACCTCGAGGGCCAGTCATATAACACTTGTCTCCATGGACTGCACTGGCTGCCTGTACAGTGGCGGATCACCTTCAAGGTCATGTTACTGACCTATTAGGCCCTATACAATCAGGGACCCCTCTACTTGAAAGATCTCCTTTGCCCATACCACCCTCTCCATCCTCTTTGATACACTGATAAGGCATTGCTAGAGATTCCCAGATTTCATTTGAAATCATCAGGGGCCCGGTCTTTTGCTTTTGTGGCCCCGATCCTGTGGAATTCT
This sequence comes from Neoceratodus forsteri, assembly GCA_016271365.2. Classification (NCBI taxonomy): domain Eukaryota; kingdom Metazoa; phylum Chordata; order Ceratodontiformes; family Ceratodontidae; genus Neoceratodus; species Neoceratodus forsteri. Next base: position 1,776,264,563 of record CM057456.1, on the reverse strand, counting down.
CTACCTCATCGTATACGAGAGTGCCTGACCATCCAGAGTTTTACAATAGTGCTAAAAACACATCTATTTAGTTTAGCCTATTTTGAATTTGGCTGAAAATGATAGTTAGTGCAGTATATTTTATTTATTTTAGCTGCCTTTGATTTGATTAACTTTATATTTATCGTTGAAATTTTACTTAAATATTGGTGTTATGATAATTTTAACTGTGATGTTTGTTTTATTTTAATGTACAAGTGCCTTGGTTTTAGAATTGCACGTTTTATAAATAAAGAAATCAAATCAATGGATAGGCCAAATAGGAGAGGGCCAAGTGTTGACCCCCGGGGCACCCGTATGGAAACACTCCTATCATCAGATAAAAATAATCAGTCTTTACACACTGGGAGCATCCAGTAAGTAGCTACAAAACCAAGTTACAGTGTCCTGAGACAGACAAAGGAAGAGAAGTTTTTCAATAACAGTTTAGAAAGGGAAAGGAATTTGTTCAACCAGGAAAGACACGCTAAGCTAAAGTTTGCTTCCAGGTGTGACCTGGGAGCACAAGGAAAGTGACCTGCTTAGGGTCACATAGTATGCATGTGGGGGCTGTGGAATTCAAACCTAGGTCTCCAGGTTTACAGGGAATGCAGCAGGATGAAGATAGAGCAGCATACCAACCTTTCCTAAGGGAAGCAGGGAAGGCAGTAAGGCAGGCAAAGGCCCAAACAGAGGAAACACTAGCACGAACAGTAAAAGAAGGAGACAAGTCTTTCTATAGATACATTAGTGAAAGGAGAAAGTCCAGAGGGGGTATTGCTAAGATCAAAGGGGATAAGGGGGAGTGTGTGGAGGAGGACCAAGGAAAGGCATCTATCCTAAATAGATACATCTGCTCAGTATCTACTGAGGAGAAGGTAGGGCAGGGCCTCCAGTCCAGCATCATGGACACAGGGGGAAGGGAGGTGTGCACAAGTCCCTTCACAAAAGAAAGGGTCCTACAAGAGCTTGCTAAGCTCAAAGGTGGACAAGGCAATAGGACCTGATGGCATACATCCCAGGGTACTAAAGGAGCTAAGGGTAGAACTAGCAGAGCCATTATCAGAACTGTTTAGTGAATCTCTGAGCACAGGAGAGGTCTCAGAAGACTGGAGAAGGGTTCATGTGATTCTGCTCCACACGAGTGGCAGCGGGGAGGAGGCAGAGAACTACAGACCAGTCAGTCTTACCTCAGTAGTGGGCAAGATTATGGAGCCACTCTTTAAGGAAAGGATAGTGCACCACTTGGAATCCATAGGAGACAGGATCCAAGACAGCATGAGTTTGCAACAGGAAGGTCCTGTCAAACTAATCTCATAGATTTCTTTGCCTGGGTAACCAATGTTGGACCAGGGGGTTGCAGTTGATGTTGCCTACCTTGAATTCAGCAAAGCTTTCAATACTGTTCCATATAGAATATTGAGTAATAAACTGGGTAGGCTCGGGGTGGGTCAGAAGTTGTTCAAATGGGTGGCAAACTGGCGGGCAGAAAACAGAGAGTGGTGGTAACGCTGTACAGTCAGAAGAGATGCAAGTCACAGGTGGGGTACCTCAGGGATCAGTTCTGGGGCCAGTACTCTTCAATATCTTCATCAGTGACATTGCAGATGGATTGTAGGGTAAGATTTGTCTGTTTGCAGATGACACCAAGATCTGCAACAAAGTAGATGATCCAGATGGGATGGACAGAATGAGAAGAGTTCTGGATAAACTGGCAAAATGGTCAGAAGGGTGGCAACTGGGGTTTAACGCAAAAAAGTGCAAGATTATGCACATAGGGAAGAGAAACTCTGAAGCCACCTATAAGTTGGGAGGGGAGTTGCTGGCAATCACAAGGAAAAAAAGAGACTTGGGCATCATTATCACAGATGATTTAAAATTATCCAAGCAGACCACTAAAGCAGTAGGTAAGGCTAGAGGGATGTTGGGGTTTATTAGTAGAAGTATCACAAGTTATAAGAGGAAGGTAATAATCTCTCTTTACAAGACACTGGTTAGGCCCCATCTGGAATACTGCGTGCAGTACTGGAGGCCACACCTGCACAAGGACATTAACAAAATGGAGGCAGTCCAGAGAAGGGCAACCAAAATGGTGTGGGGACTGCATCAGAAAACATATGAGAACAGATCAACAGAGCTAAATATGTGTACCCTACAGCAATGGAGGGAGAGAGGTGACATGATCGAAACATTCAAAAGTCTAAAGGGCATTAACAAGGTGAAAGAGTCTAACATGTTTCAATATAAGAAAAATAGCTGGACAAGTGGACACAGCATTAGAGGGAGGCTGATTAAGGGGTAATGTGAGGAAGTTCTTTTTTACAGAAAGGGTAGTGGATGCATGGATAGCCTGCCTCAGGAAGTGGTGGATATGAACATGGTGCAGGGCTTCAAGCAGGCATGGGATAGGCATAAGGGAGCAATACAGATGAATATGGATAGATAAACCATTGACAGAGTAAAGACCTATGGCACATTTATAAGGTAGAAAAAATGGACTGACTGGATGGGCTTTGCAGTCCTTATCTCCTGTCAACATCTGTTTCTTTGTTTCTATGTTAAGTGCTCTTAACCACTATGCAATACTGCCTCACTCCTTGGAGTTTGTGAGTGATAAGGTCAAAGACCTTAATCAGGTTGATGTAGATGGTTCCAACCAGGTCACCAATGTCAAGGGCCTCATGTAGGTAGTTAGTGTAGTCTACCAATGCAGTACTGGTACTGTGAAATTTTCTGAATCCATGATGTTGTAAACACTGAGTATTGTAGTTTACGAGGTAGGTGACAAGCTAGTCTGATACGATTCTCTCCAGGGCTTTGGACAAAAGAGAGAGGATTGAAATGGACCTGTGGTTAGCCAGATTGGAGTAGTCACCATTTTTAAATGCCAGCATAACCAGTGTGATTTTCCATTTCCCACAGACCTGCGAGTACCCCAGGGAGAAGTTGGAGATCATGGAAATGGAGCAAGTGAGTTCCTCAAGGACCAGAGCTAGCATTTTCATGTCAAGCACATCGCCCCCTACCCGGGTTTTACATAATACCTTTTTGACATATCTTAAAGAGCTAGTGTACTGCTTAAAACTTATATTAGATTTTAAAAGCAGCCAACCATTACCTTTCATATCTGAGGTGCTTTTTCTTTTCCCTTTATTTAATTAGAAGATTGTTTACCTGATGTTAGTAGGTGTGATGTGTGAACAGATCTTAGCCTGGCAGCTGACATATCTTGCTCTACTGCCCCACACATCATCAGGATTGTGACCTCACTGACTGTGACATCACTGTTACTTAGGAACAACAAGTGAGTGACTGCCATGTCATTCCTCTGTGGTGTCACTGTCAGTGAGATTATAACACTGATGCTGTAGTGTGGGACAGTAGAGTTAGACATGTCAGCTGCCAGGCTAAGAGCTGTTCCACACATCCAGCACAATAGTATCACATAGAAAACTTTCTGATGAGCAAAAGGAAAAGGAAAAATACTTCAGAAATAAAAAGTTACAACTGACTGCTACCTAAAATTTGTATTATTTTCCTGTCTGCCTGTTTTGACTCCACTAGTTCTTTAAGATAACTTTGATAGAGACAGGCTGAAATAGAATTTTGGGTGAGCTGTCTCAGGGTCATGTCTACATTAAACTCTATTGCCACCACTGTCTCGTGTCACCTATGTGGGAATGGCTGAGATGACAAAGCTTAATTCCTTAAAGGCTGTGTTAAATTTGGTTGCAGTCTCTGTCAGGTCCGTCATCTCTGTCTCATCAACTTTGGGCCCTGCAACGCTGGCCCAGTGATGCTGAGGCACTGGACATCTCACTTTGAGCCATGCCGGTGACCCGGGTTCAGGAATGGACTCGAGTCATCAGGGAGCTGGCATGGGGGGGGAGGGTCGGAGCAGGATTGAGCAGTCGGAAGGCAGATCTCCTTTCTGGAGGGTGGTCACCACCCCCCACAGTCCCGCTGCCACCGGGTGGAGGCCGGTGGTTAGTGTAAGTGTCAGGGGTGACACATAGCAGGTGAGTACCTCAAAATGCGGCCTACGTATGCCTCCACTTGCATGCACGTGTCTGAGGTAGGGGGCTGGGTTACGGGGAGAAAAATGGAAAAACACCATAAACTACATATAGAAAAAAAAACTTTCGGCCTTGCAGTATTCAGATTATGTCAGCCTAATCCTACTGATGCATCTGTTTCATGCTTCTCTGTACTTATGAGTTCTAAGCCTAATATTAGCATAGCCCAAATTAACCACAGTCTGTTAGGAACCTTTTCAAACACCGTAGGAATTCTGAAGACTTTTGGGTGTGAATTATTTTAAAATGTGCTCTGTGAGGAAGAGTTCAGTGTTGGCCTGCCCTTTTAAGAAAGCAGGTCTCCCCTGCTTTAGAAATTGTGATGCTGCTGGACAAACATGGAGGAATGAGGCATCATGTGTCCATTAAAGTAAACTTGAGGTGTTTTCCTGATGTGTCCCATTGTTTTGCCTTTTAATTTTGGGTTGTTTGCACCTGCCTTCATGTCTCTGCTGGATCCAAAATTGAAAGGCAAAACAATGGAAGACATTAATAATCTTGATCCACTATTATTACCTTCTCACTTCAGTGAGCTCGCCTACATAACAAACACAGGACTTCTTATGCCCCACAGTTTTACCTCCTCACTTTGGGCTGGTAATGTCAGTGACCCACTAGTCAACAGCCACTTCCTACTCCATGAGAGCTGGTTGTCACTCAACTGCCCCCCAGGGCTGCTCTGCACCACATTTGTACAGTCTCTCTATCCTGGAGCTTTCCCATCTGACTGAAGTTGTGACTGATCTTTCTGCACCAAGATTTGGATTGGAGTTCCACCTGGGACCCCTCTCTCTCTATCTCTCTGTAAGGCGCACCACTTCCCTAGTGGGCCTTCCACACTGTAGAAAAACTCAGAACTTCAGCATGAAGAACTCCTCCTTCTTACCTACTGGGCTCTTTCTGGAACATTCTAACCAACTGTTTACGTCACAGAACATTGTATAGATTTTTCCTTGTATGGTTGATTACCTCTGAACTATACCTGTTATTTGTTTTGTCTGCCAATTTTGTATTGTAACCTCCTGGGTCGTGTCTGAAAATAGTCATATTTTGTGGCTATGACACCTAACCCAGTAAACAAAAACTAAATAAAACTACACCAACTCACACTTCCTGCCATGGACCTGTTATACGTATCCCTAGGCTATAATACCTGTTAAGCTCTTCTTTGATGGTATGGCAGGAACAGATTAGTTAAAAAAAAAAAAGCACACTGTGGTAATGTGACCCTCTACCATTTATAACAATAAGCAGAAAACCGTGAGGGATTTTGTCTGTAAGGCCTCCGTGCATATTCTACCACACAGTGGAGAGTAATGATCCATTCACTGGTAGATTTGGTTAGAATTTTATTGTTCAAACCTCTAAACATATCAATCTAGGTGTATACACAATGTGTTTTGGGGTTTGCTGCACCATTTCATCAGGAGTAACACCTGCTATAATACAAAGCACACTTTCCACGCTGCTATCATCCTTCTGACCAGTCGATATTAACTCCATACAATCTAAAGCTAGTATCTTACTCCACTACTGATAGAAAATACCAGGAAGCAGTTTATAAGTGGGGACAGAAATTGTGAAAAATGGAGACAGTACTGACTATAAAAAAATACGTAATTATAATTAACTATAATGAAGTAAGATAACAGCTTTAGATTGTATGGAGTTAATATTGACTGGTCAGAAGGATAACAGCAGAGTGGAAAATGTGCTCTCTATTATAACATGTGTTTCTCCTGATGAAATGGTGCAGCAAACCACAAAGCAGTTACTATGTATACACCTAGCTTGATAAGATTAGAGGTTTGAACAATAAGATTCTAAATAAATCAACCAGTGAGTGGGTCATTACTCTCCAATGTGTAGTGAAGGAACATCGGTAGCACAACAATGGGGGCTGCATCGTCGCTCACATAGCCTGACACATCATCACAATGCTGGGCCTTTGGGAAGAGAGCTGACCATGACTGTCACCCACAGTGTCAAGGCAACTTCTCTGTCTGTCCAATGGAGGTTCTCTAATGGGGGGGGGGACTGTGACACACTCTTCTCAGAATCAAAAAATGCTGCCACCGCAGTGTATTTAAGAATCCTCTGGCTGAAGCTGGATGTCAGCCTCAGGATGCAAATATGGGTCTCCCACAACTTGTGCTACCAAGCTGGTGTCATTCTGATATATATTTCTTGCTACTTTTCCACATCCCCCAGCCTGACACTCCTTGTGGTCTGTGCAGTATCCCATTCTGTCCACAAGTCTCATGCTCCGCTGCTGATCACTGCTACCTGGCTCCCCAGGCTATCACCACATCCTCAAAGGGGTCCAGCGTCTCCCTTCCAGGAGGCCCTTCCCCTGGCCAAGGGAAGGGAATGACAGTTCCTGAGGAGGGGGTTCTGCCAAAGCAGGCTGGGCCAGGGGAACAGTGATGGAGCACCTAGGGGACTGCTGGCATGGGGGGACATGGCAGCCATCATCGGTGGCCATGATGGATGCTATTTTTTCATTTTCTGGGCATGTCTCCTCTCACTAATGGTGCACAACACAAAAACACCCTAAAGGCACAACCAGCTGGTGTGTAGTCACCCAGGCTGGCTAACAATCTACTCAACACCAGGCATCACTGTCTGAGTGCTGCTTTGCAACATTGTCCCTCAGGAGGAGAGCATTCACTTGGACGCTGTATCACCCTCCCTGCTGGCCTCTACTCTTGTCATCCCAGGCTCTGGGCTTGAACCTGGGTCACCAGTGTGCTGAGCCGGTGCCCCACCGCTCAGCACCACAGAACCGGCACAATTATAGTCTGATTGTTTGATGCTGAAAGTGTTAAACAAAGCTGTGCAGTTATGGATGGATTTCTGGTTTATTTTGACTTGTTGTGTCCATTTTATGAGCTTTGTGCCCATAATATTAGTTTGGCTAGTTTTGCTAGTTAGTTATTCACCCAGTATGAGTGCTTTTTTAGCCTGACAGCCATACAGGTCATGCTTTTGTAACCCCTAGGTGGCGCTATCCCAAGGGCTACTACCCCTGCCTGCTTGACTAGTAGCAGGTTAAGGGGCCTGAATTCTGAAACGGGTGCCTCCACCCGGAGGTCAGGGTTGGTAGTGGTCAAGCTAACCTGGGCACAGTCCTCTGGGACACTGTAACCCTCTCTTTCCTTACTAGTAGCTGGAACAATACACAATAATCACTTTCACAATACCCCTGATACACCACACAAGTACCCACACTGTTTGCACTTACCACCAGGGCTTTCCTGTGGCCCAGCCTGGGGGCCCCCTGTAAAACAAGGTTATACACAGCAAATAACACCCCTGAGGAAGACTTGCGATGAGTTGAAGCGCTGGGTGAGAGCAGGCGTTGTTGTTTGCATGTAAGCTTAAGGGCTCATTAAAGTACTATTTTGGATCATATTTAGAGCTCTGAGCTGCTTTTTTGGTGTGAGTGCACTCCTTTTGTGTTCTTCATCTTGTATATGAGGCATAGTGTATTGGTCTGGGATGGTCCGCCTGTTCAGGGTTCAATAATCAACTCACATCCTCATAGACCCATTCTTCTTACGCACAACTACAATGGGAGAGGCGTACGGGCTCCTGGGTTCTTGTATCACGCCAGTAAAGAGCATTTCCTGCAGGTGTCTTCTCACATCATCTATGTCTGCTGGGGCTAGGTGTTGGAACCTTTCTTGAAATGGCTGTTCATTGTGCAGGCGTATGTGATGCACCACACTCTGGACACATCCCACATCCCATTCCTTCAAAGAAAACACTTGGTCTCTCTGGGCAAGTCTCTTGCTAATTCTAGCCTTCCATTCTGCTGGCAACAGGGAGTCACCAAAGTCAAATAAGTCTGGGATCACTCTCTCCTTCTCACCAGGGTGCTTGTTGCTGGTCAATACTGCAGTGTCTGTGCAGTGTACCATAACTAGGGTGCACCCTCTGTTCACCCGGATCTCCCGATCGGACACATTGAGAATCTGGACCATCAGTCGTCGTGCATAGGCATGGGCATGAGCAGGCAAGATACTGGGCTTGACCAATAATCCTTCTGGCAATTTTCCATCGCCTGACGCATCCAACATCAGTATTTTGTTCTTGACATCATTCCGGAGGCGGACCTCCCCTTGAATGCTACACTGGGTGTTAGGGGCCAGTACCATTGAATTGGGATCCTTCTTCGACACGATCCCCACCGGTTCATCCTGGTCTACTTCCTCGGGTTTCTGTTGCAAATCATAGGCCCTCTTGATCAGAGCCAGAATTCTCAGGGCCTTCCCAGTCCATCGCCCTTGTTTCTCATGACAGAGTTGCACCAGTCTCCCAAACATATGGGCGTTTGTCCCAATTAACAGGGGGACCCCATCATACAGTCCAGTGGGGGAACACACTAGGGACAATGTCTCTACTCACTCCTCTACACCCATTACAGTCGCAGGAAAAGACAACCAGAGGCAGACATACCCTAGGTAGGGATAAGACTTGTTGCTCAGGCCCCACACATGTAGGCCTTCCAGGTATTGCAAAGGCACATCAGATAAGTGTTTGTCATACCAGTCTTGGAATACAGTGGTCATAATCAGGTAAATTTGCTTAAAGGCTCTATCAAGTCAAACAGTTATGCATGTGTAACCCCCCTGCAAATGGGGGTTCCCAAAAGACTTCCAGGAGCTTGCTTGAATGCTCCAAGCCTGAATGGTGTTTGGCATTTAAGCCATTTATCAGTGATTGTTTTTAGAACCTCTGGTACTGTCTCTTTAGAGCTGTCTGCTTGCAGACATAATTAGTTGTATGGGGGACTGTGTGTTTCTTTGATTAGTACCACTCAAGCTGCTGCCAATGCACTTCATTTTGCAGTCACTAGGAGTGCAAGGGAACCTATCTGAAAGATGTAACTGTTTGCCAGAAATTATTTAGAGTAATAATGAAATTACAGTTTGTCTAACCTGCTTTCTTTGCAGTCAGAACTGTGTCTGCTAGTTCCCATTCTAGTTTTGAACTGCTGAACTGGACCAATCAGTGTGGGGTAAGCTAGCTCTAAAATGGTGCCTTGGACGAATCAGAACTTGGACTCATAATCTGAGCCAGCCACAAGAGGATTGTATGGGCAGTGACTCTGGGAGATGTAGTTTAGACTTCAGTGCCTTTTGGACCAACAGCAGCAGTCTATTGTGAGTGACAGCCAATCCAGTCAAGAACTGGGAGGAACTCAAAGGAAGTGCCAGTTTTGTCGGTTGGAGTTTCAGTTGAGCTTTGGCAGTGAAGAAGGAAGGAGCCCTGTGCTTTTTCAGTGTGCATTTTAGTCAAAAAAGCAGTGTAAGGCCCAGAGTTCGGTCTGCAGCTTGTGTAACAGCTTGTTAGGACTGAATCCATCCTGTGAAAAGAATCAAAGGATCTCTGAAGAGTAGAAACCAGGCTCACCCTGTAGAAGACTGGAAGAATTGCTGAAAATTGCACTCGGTCTGTCAGGAACTGAATCTGCTGTGTGTTCTCCGGGTATTGTGCAGTAATTGCGATCGGGATACAGATGCAGCCTGCCTGGTATAGTGCTTTCTTTATATGGATGTGTGAAGAGGTTTGTGTACCTCAAGTGAGCCCTGCTGACATTGAAGGACCCTATCTTATTTGGAGGTCGTGAGTACTAATTCAGGGTTGCTCCCTGTTGAATTGCCACATTAAATCCAAATGGAATTACTGTACTGCTGACTGTTTAATTCTCCTTTTCTCTGTGTGAAAGGGCCCCTACCAGCTGCCACGGTTTGGACTAGCCACTAGGGCTTGGGTACCCAGGGACAGTAACTGATAGGGATAGGCCTGTGCACAGAGCCATAAATGAATTATTAGAGTGATAAGCTAATTAACCTGATTTCCCCTGTCCTTGTTATATCCCCTAAATAAATCAGAGCTGCTTGTTTCAGCAAAGTTATACTGCCTGAGGTATTTGTGTATGTTAAAGTACTGTACTGTGATTGTTGCACTGTATCTCGTTTCACAGGAGGTCCCAGTGCGGAACCAGACCTGGGGGTAAGTGTATACTGTGAAGGTAATTCTGATATATTGTGTGGGCCACTAGTGGGAAGAAAGGGGTTGCAGTGTCCCAGAGGGCTGTGACCAAGTTAGTTTAACTATTGCAAACCCTGACCTCTGGGTGGAGGCACCCGCCATTGGATCAGGCCCCTCAACCTGTTAGTGGCAAATCAGGCAGGGTAGTAGCCCCTGGGATAGCGCCATCTAGGGGTTACATCTTGGGAAGCACCGCTGGGATTGTGTGTCCTCTAGTGGCCATATTTACGAACCACTGTTAAGAAAAATGGGTACCCGACAGAAGTGGCTGTGCACCGGCTGGTGGAGTGGTGTACTGGGGAGGAGATCGACTCCCAAAATGCTATGCTTATCCTGGACATCCCCCTGGGTATCAATACGGACACTGTGCAGGGAGTACTTTCCAAGGTGGAAGGTTTACAAAACCCTGTGGTGGTGGGTCGGCATGCTAATCTGCTCACCCACACTTTCCTGGCCCTAGTAGAGTTTAAGGATCCCATAGATAGCTCCAAAGTGCCACAGACCATTACCCCAGAGGAGCCCTCACTGCTTGGAGAGTGATAACTAAGGACAGTAAGACCGAGGGGAATCAGCCCCCACCACTATCTGAAACTTTGAGGAGAAATTTGCTGAATGGTTGCTGGGAGAGGGAAAACTGTGGAGGACTTGAAGAAACTATTCTTGCCACCTGGGGGTGTTCCTCCCCCAACACCCTCTCCTGCTCCAGTGCCCGTAATGGTGGCTGAACCAATGCAGACTCCTATTTCTGCACCTGCCATTAGTCATGACTCTTACCGAAGGTTGAGGATCTTCTCTGGCACCCTCCCCACCCCCCAAGGGGAGGATGACTGGGAGACCTGGATAGACTATGTTGCCCCCAAGTGCTAGAATGGCAATGCTCGGAAGGTGAAAGCGAAAGAGGGTTAGTGAGAGCCTCCGAGGTCCCTGCCCTGGCTACCATCCGAGCAAACGGGCCAGTAACCCTGAAGCGACTGCACAGGCCTATCTTGAGGCCTTGGAGAATGTGTAGGGAGCCCAGATTCTGATGAGGACCTATGGTGGAGAGTAAGAGATGCACAACAGTACCAAGGGAGTTGTTGTCTGTGTATGTATCGGCTGGAAAAATTGTTGCAAGAATGCCTCAGAAAGGTAGTTTGCCAGCGATTGAACTGGACGAACCAGGCTGGACAGGATCATAAGTCTCCCCTTCTCAGAACTGCTGTTGCTTCAGTTACACCTGGCAGATCGACTGGAATCCCACCCTCCTATGATGAGTTAATGAGAAATTCGAGGGTTGAGAAAAGGCGACCTCGGGAGGGACCTGCACCAATAGCTGTGGCTCGACCCGAGTGACTGAGGTGACCCATCAAGTGAAGTTCAGGGCAGAGGTTGGCAGTCAATGAGTGCTCTGACAAGGAAAAGATATGTCACAATGGGGAGAACTGTTGAGAGATCCGAGATTCAAAACAGTCCTTTATGAAGGCCACGCCTGCAAGTACGGGCCCTGACCTATATCCGACTGCATCTGCTATGGGGTGGGGTACCCACCCATGTATCTCCTGCTGATAACAGCTCGAACTCGATTCCTTGACCATGGAAGTGGAGAAACTGAGATGTCTCCAAATGCTTATCACACTGCAGACAGAGATGGCACCAAGGTTTCCAGTTAGTAATACCCCGCCCCTGGCTCCCAGTGTGGCGCCTGGCCAGCTCAAACTCCAGAAAGTATGTTTTGCTATAATTGTGGGAAAGATGGGCACATGAAAGGGAATGCCAGTCCCAAAAGACACTGACAAAGTTGCATATAGGCTACAAGGAGAGCTTCGGAGAAGAAATCAGTGGTTAAGAGGTGCATGACATGATCCCAGTGAGGGCACCAAAATGCTAATTCACGTCCTTTGTGGCAAGGTCAGTTGCCCAGGCCCCCACTACCGCCTCTCCAGACTGGTCCAGAATAGTGGGTCCCTCCATGGAGACCACTGTAAAGGTGAACGGAGTGTCTACAAGAGCTATATTAGACAGTGGCTCCCAAGTGACAATTATGTTCCAAGATTGGTATCAGAAGCATTTGTCAGGCGTACCCTTACAACCATTAGAAGGACTGCATGTATGGGGTTAAGTGAGAAGGCCTACCCTATTCCGGGTATATCCATTTGGCTGTCTTTCCCACCTCCGTGGCTGGAGTGGCCGAACAAGTAGAGACCCTAGCCTTAGTGTGTCCCCCACTGGACTGTATGATGGTGTCCCTTTGTTGATTGGAACAAATGCTCATATGTTAGGAAGGCTGGCACAGTTGTGTTATGAAAAACAGGGGTCAAAGACTAGTAGAGCTTTAAGAGTTCCGGCTTTAATTAAGAAGGCCTATGAGGCACAGAGATGCTGAAAAACAGAACCAGAGGGACCGTCGGATTGTATGGAAGAAGGATCCTGAGTCTCTGATCCTGGCGCCAAATGCCCAGTGTACCTTACAGGAGAGGTCCATATCAGAAAGGATGTTAAGAATAAAATATTAATGTTGGATGCACCAGGCGATGGAAAATTGCCAGAGGGACTGCTGGTCAAGCCTAGTATTTTGCCCGCTAGAGCCCATGCTTATGCCAGAAGGGTAATGGTCCAAGTTCATAATGTGTCTGAAAGAGACATTCGAGTAAACAGAGGCTGCATCCTGGCTAATGTGCATTGTGCAGACACTGCAGTGCTACCCAGCAGCAAGAGTTCAAGGAAGAATGACAGAGTAACGCCTGACTTGTTTGATTTGCGACTCCCGCTGCCAGCTGAATGGAAAGTGAAGATCAGTGAGAAGCTTGCCCAGAGAGACCAGGTGTTTTCTTTAAAGGAATGGGATGTAGGATGCGTGCAAGGGCTGAGCACAATATCCGGCTGCATGATGAAAGACCATTTCGTGAGAGGTCTCGACGCCTGGCACCTGCTGACATAGATGATGTGGAGCGGCATCTGCAAGAGATGTTAGCTGCTGGTGTAATACAAGAATCCAGAACTCTTATGCTTCCCCATTGTGGTAGTGAGGAAAAAGAATGGAACAGTAAGGATGTGTGTGGATTATCGCACCTTAAACCGCGGACTATCCCTGATCAGTACACAATGCCCCGATTCAGGATGCTTTGGACTGCCTAAACGGGAGCAAGTGGTTCTCTGTGCTGGATCTCCGCAGTGGGTACTATCAGATCCCGATGGCCCCAGAGGACCGTGAAAGACAGCCTTTATCTGTCCGCTTGGCTTCTATGAATTCATGAGGATGCCTCAAGGGATTTCAGGTGCCCCAGCCACTTTTCAACGATTGATGGAGCGTGCAGTGGGGACATGAACTTACTAGAGTGCCTGGTATACCTAGATGATGTTATTGTGTTTGGCAGCTCACTGGAGGAACATGAGAGCAGATTATTTAAGGTATTGGACCGACTGGAGGACTTTGGCCTTAAACTGTCCATTGATAAGTGTCAATTCTTTCAAACATCAGTAAAGTATGTGGGACACATAGTATCCACGAGGAATAGAGGACCGACCCAAGTAAAGTTGAGGCCTTGACCACCTGGCCACAGCCAAAATCTAAAGAACTGCAAAGATTCCTGGGATTCTGTGGTTATTATCGGCTTCATCAAGGACTATTCAAGAGTGATCCGCCCTTTACTTAACCTTACTCAAGGGTATCCCCAACCCACAAAAATACCAAAGTCAGCGTCCTCAAGACTGAAAGAGTGTATTTTCATCCAGTGAAGTATTTGGGGCCGCTGGACTCCTGATTGTGAGACTGCTTTTCATGAGATCATATATCAACTTACCCATGCTCCAGTGCTGGCCTATGCCGATCCAAGAAAACCTACGTCCTGCACACTGATGCTAGCTTGCAAGGGTTGGGGGCTGTGTTGTACCAAGAGCACGAGAATGGCCTGAGACCAGTGGCCTTTGCCAGTAGAAGCCTGACCCCATCCAAAAGAACTATCCTGTACATAAGTTAGAGTTCCTAGCTTTGAAGTGGGCTATTGTTGACCAATTCCATGAGTACTTGTATGGGGCTAAAATACTAGTAAAACTGACAATAATCCTTTGACCTATGTGCAGACCTCAGCTAAGTTGGATGCCACTGGCCATAGGTGGCTTTCTGCATTATCTACATATGACTATGCTCTCGAATACGAGCAGGTCTGAACCACATAGATGCTGATGCTCTCTCCGGAGGCCTGTTCCCCAGAATGATTGGGTCGATTGGCAGAACCTGACATTCGGGCACTCTGCGAAGTTTGACAGGGAGGAACAAATGTCCACGGACGCAGTGGACTGCATGGTGGATTGCTTGGGAGCCTCTGAGAATTGCATACCTGCTGCTTATTGCCACTTTTCTGCAATAGACATTGGTGCACTGCCTCAGCTGGACAATGACAGTATTCGGCGGGCTCAACTCACGATCCCATGATCAAAGCAGCAGAAGCCCTCTATGCAGGAAAAGATGTGTCCAAATTCGCTCCACTGATTTGAGAACTGCACTGTTATACAAAGAAGGTCCTAAGTTGAAACTGATCAATAAACTGTTATACAGAGAAACAGTAGACAGAGGGGGACAAGTAGACAAACAACAACTAGTGCTGCCCACTGCCTTTCGAGACTCAGTACTGAGGTCCTTGCACAACCACATGGGGCACCTTGGTATAGACAGAACACTTGACTTGGTGAGATCCAGATTCTATTGGCCTAAGATGGGGGCTGATGTGGAGCAACACATTCGAACTTGTAGTCGCTGCTTACAGAGGAAAGCTTTGCCCCAGAGGGCTGCCCCCCTTGTTAACATCACCACCAGTGCACCCATGGAGCTGGTCTGTATTGATTTTCTGAGTTTGGAGTCAGATCAAAGAAATATCAGTAATGTGCTGGTGGTCACTGACCATTTCACGAGATATGCCCAAGCTTTCCCACCAAAGACCAGAAAGCATCCACTGTTGGCAAGTACTTGTAGAAAACTTTTTGTTCACTATGGGGCTCCACAAAGAATCCATTCTGATCAAGGGAGAGACTTTGAGAGTCGTCTGATCAAAGAGATGCTTTCTCTGTGGGGAGTGCGAAAGTCCAGAACCACTCCTACCACCCCAGGGGGACCCACAGCCTGAACGTTTCAACTGCACTTTGCTAGATATGCTAGGCACCCTGCACCCAAAGGACAAGCCTAGATGGAGCCAACAAATTAGCACCCTGGTACATGCTTATAACTGCACCAAAAGTGATGCCACTGGATTCTCCCCTACCGCCTGATGTTTGAGAGAAGCTCACTACCAGTAGATGTGTGTTTTGGGGTCTCTCCTGATGGGGTTCAAGCTGACAACTATTTACAGTATGTGCAAAAGTTAAAGGCCCAGCTAACTCATGCGTACCAACTGGCTCAAACCATGGCTGCCAAAAGAAATCTGGCCAACAAAGAAAGGTATGATAAAAAGGTGAAAGCACAGGAACTCCAGGAGGGAGATTGGGTATTGCTAAGAAATCTGGGACTGCATGGCAAGCACAAGATTGCTGACAGATGGCACCATCTCCCTCACATTGTAGTGGGCAAACTAGATGATCTGCCAGTGTACAAAGTAAGGCCTGAGAATAATTCAAAAGATGTAACAACAATGCATAGAAATCATTTACTGCCCATTGGACAAATCTTAATTGAGTCTGAGCCCCTAGAAGATGTCCCCTCTGGACCAGTGACTAGAGCTGCTGCTAAGAAAAGATCAAGAAAGTCTGCACCTACAGAAGCAAAGTTAAAGTGTTCCCTCCACAAGTCCCAGTTGAGCATGACTGTCAGTCCATATCGGAAGAAAGTGAGAGTGACTTTGAATACTATCCTTCTACGAACTGAGTCAATTGTTTGGGGCAATCCCTAGTCAATACTGGAGATGAAGCTGGGCCTTCTGGACTGTCTAAGCCCCAGCTTCATCCCTGGAGCCAATGCTCCCAGAAAGTGAAGTGCAAAGCATCAGATCAGATGAAATGGAATCATTGTGCATGGTTGAACTGTTTGAGCTTTCAGGGAAAAATGATAGATTGGGGCAGACTGGTGATACACCCGAACAAGAAGAGTATTTTGAGTGCCCTGACAGTCCACTGCCAGTGTCCGAAAGCTCTCCATGCAGGCCAAATGTTGTGGACTCAGAAACTGTAACTCCTGGAGCTGAAAGTGCCCCAAGTTCTAGCCTCTCTACCCCATGGAGACTCCTGACAAGTGAGGACAATGCTGAAAATGAGGCTCAGAGTGCAGAGACTATAACAGTTCCCCTAGAAAGACTGGTCGAGCTGTAAAGCCTGTGGTGCACCTCAGTTATGATTCACTTGGGAGGCCTGTGGACTTGCCTCTCAATGTTGTCCATAAAGGGTGTATGTGTCCCCGAGCTCATTGCCCAAACTGAGCATCAGTGCTAACTCCAAGTTACTTGTGTTGCCCTCTAAGTATGGTGCCCTTGCCCCATCCAGCCCCAAGGTAACTGATAGGAAGGGCCCCCTTCAGGTTTCATGTACAAGAGGTAATAACTTGAGTTATGGTACAATGTGTATGTAATACTGTGTAAAGAGGCGTACTGCAATGTTTCAGAAATGTGTTCTTGGTAAAATGATATATTGACTGATGATTACATATGTGAGCCTAATGCAAATGTATATGGTTGCCGTTGAAACTTATGGGTACTTGTTGACAGGGCGTCAAGCTTTTCCCAAACCAGGAAGGGTGTAACCCCCTGCAAATGGGGGTTCCCAAAAGACTTCAGGAGCTTGCTTGAATGCTCCAAGCCTGAATGGTGTTTGGCATTTAAGCCATTTATCAGTGAGTGTTTTAGAACCTCTGGTACTGTCTCTTTAAGAGCTGTCTGCTTGCAGACATAATTAGTTTGTATGGGGACTGTGTGTTTCTTTGATTGAGTACCACTCAAGCTGCTGCCAATGCACTTCATTTTTGCAGTCACTAGGAGTGCAAAGGGAACCTATCTGAAAGATGTAACTGTTTGCCAGAAATTATTTAGAGTAATAATGAAATTACAGTTTGTCTAACCTGCTTTCTTTGCAGTCAGAACTGTGTCTGCTAGTTCCCATTCTAGTTTTGAACTGCTGAACTGGACCAATCAGTGTGGGGTAAGCTAGCTCTAAAATGGTGCCTTGGACGAATCAGAACTTGGACTCATAATCTGAGCCAGCCACAAGAGGATTGTATGGGCAGTGACTCTGGGAGATGTAGTTTAGACTTCAGTGCCTTTTTGGACCAACAGCAGCAGTCTATTGTGAGTGACAGCCAATCCAGTCAAGAACTGGAAGGAACTCAAAGGAAGTGCCGGTTTTGTGGTTGGAGTTTCAGTTGAGCTTTGGCAGTGAAGAAGGAAGGAGCCCTGTGCTTTTTCAGTGTGAGTTTTAGTCAAAAAACGTGTGTAAGGCCCAGAGTTCCGGTCTGCAGCTTGTGTAACAGCTTGTTAGGACTGAATCCGTCCTGTGAAAAGAATCAAAGGATCTCTGAAGAGTAGAAACCAGGCTCACCCTGTAGAAGACTGGAAGAATTGCTGAAAATTGCACTCGGTCTGTCAGGAACTGAATCTGCTGTGTGTTCTCCCGGGTATTGTGCAGTAATTGCGATCGGGACACAGATGCAGCCTGCCTGGTATAGTGCTTTCTTTTATATGGATGTGTGAAGAGGTTTGTGTACCTCAAGTGAGCCCTGCTGACATTGAAGGACCCTATCTTATTTGGAGGTCGTGAGTACTAATTCAGGGTTGCTCCCTGTTGAATTGCCACATTAAATCCAAATGGAATTACTGTACTGCTGACTGTTTAATTCTCCTTTTCTCTGTGTGAAAGGGCCCTACCAGCTGCCACAGTTTGGACTAGCCACTAGGGCTTGGGTACCCAGGGACAGTAACTGATAGGGATAGGCCTGTGCACAGAGCCATGAGTAGATTATTAGAGTGATAAGCTAATTAACCTGATTTCCCCTGTCCTTGTTATATCCCCTAAATAAATCAGAGCTGCTTGTTTCAGCAAAGTTATACTGCCTGAGGTATTTGTCTATGTTAAAGTACTGTACTGTGATTGTTGCACTGTATCTCATTTCACAGGAGGTCCCAGTGCGGAACCAGACCTGGGGTGTAAGTGTATACTGTGAAGGTAATTCTGATATATTGTGTGGGCCACTAGTGGGAAGAAAGGGGGGTTGCAGTGTCCCAGAGGGCTGTGACCAAGTTAGTTTAACTATTGCAAACCCTGACCTCTGGGTGGAGGCACCCGCCATTGGATCCAGGCCCCTCAACCTGTTAGTGGCAAATCAGGCAGGGGTAGTAGCCCCTGGGATAGCGCCATCTAGGGGTTACACATGCATTTCAGGGTCCATAAACAGTCACACACTCTGGGTACCCAGATGAAGAATGGTGGGCTAACCAGAAATGTTGCAGCTGGATGGGGCCCTGTGATGGAAGAAAACAACATGCACAACACACACTATTTGTAACCTGGAGCTGGAGGGCTCAGTTCGTGAAAAGAAAACAACAAGACAATCAGATGACACACTTTTAGATTAGGCTGTTGTTGCAGTGAGCTACCCTGATGATTACTCACGATACCCAAGACTGGACACAGGCTGGATGAAAATCGAGACAGCAAGTGGTTAATCTGGAGTGCCAGGAGAAGCAGGACCCACATGATTCTCCGAGGCGTTCCTGTTCAAGCGTGGCGCTGAGGACTGATCCTCAGGTAGGTCTCTCATTGGTGGCTTTCTCTGTGCATCAGGTAGTCTGGCAGGGCCAGCATGGCATGACCCAGGCCGAATGGAGATGAATGTGGATTCAGTCCGATTAGGCTGGATAAAGCTTCCAGCAAGCAGAACACAGTTCACACAGTGGGGAGCCAAGTCACAACCCACTTTCAATACACAGCACATTTACATGTAAGGAAATTCTACTGTACCAGGCAAACCGGTCTCCGGTCATGATCGCAAAGTCTCTGCACAAACCGGGTATTCAAAAGCAGCTGGAAATCCTGACAGGCCGATTGCATTCAGCAAATCTTCTGTCTTCTTCAGGTATGAGCCTGGTAAAAAATCAGTAGCTTACTTCATTCTCACAAACTTGGATTTAGTCCGAAATAATTCTCTTCGGTCCCTCTCAGGGGCAGCAGGCAGACATGCAGGCCACGACTTAGGCCTTTCCACAGTTCTCCCACGCAAAACTACTCAGACAGCTGCTTGACTATCTCAAGCTCTTGCTCATTCAGCTCCCAACTGAGATCTGACTCAAACTGCAGCAAGCCTGGGAATTTCTCCAGAATCCAAAAGGTTTGGTTGGCTGATATGTCTGTGAGTCACAACAAAGGCTCCCCCTTCAGGTGCAAAAAGGCTCCAAAAGCCCAAAACTACAATTCCTACAGATTTTGATTCCAGACAGCTCCTGTAGTCCAGCTCCATTTTAGGTCCCACCAGAATTGATTGGTCCAATTCACAGTCCAGGACCAAGATAGTGGAGATAAACAAAACAGTCCTTGCTGCAAAGAAGGCAGGTTAGACAAACTACATTATCATTATCATTCTAAATGATTTTCAGCAAATAGTTACATCTTTCAACAGAGCTCTCTCTCAGATTATTTATGACTGCAATCCAGACAGCTCTTAAAGAGACAGTACACAGAGGCTATACAGGCACTCTCTGACAATCACATTTAAACTGCTAAAACGCAGGACACCAGCCTGGCAATGAGCATTTAGGCAAGCTCAAGGAAGACTTTTTGGGAACCCCCATTTGTGGGGGGGGGTTACACTTTATTATCAGAATTTCTTTTTTTTTTTTTCCTCCTTCA
Source organism: Neoceratodus forsteri (assembly GCA_016271365.2). Lineage (NCBI taxonomy): Eukaryota > Metazoa > Chordata > Ceratodontiformes > Ceratodontidae > Neoceratodus > Neoceratodus forsteri. The sequence continues at coordinate 1,776,244,614 of CM057456.1, read as the reverse complement.
TGCTGCACAACCCACCACTCCTTCGGGCTACCGAGGTCCCGTCTGATCCACCCTGTCCCTTCCTGAGCCTCCAACATCACACAGCAGCCACCCCAGGGCAACCCAGATGTAACCCTTTGCTGGGTGGGTCCCCCTCCTCCGAGGGAGAAGGCACCGGGGGGACCAGCGCAACTACTTGGCCCCAGGGTGTTGCTGAGGTGGAATGGATTCTTCAGGGCATTGGTGGACTGGCAGGCATCATCCGGTCAATCGTGGCGCAGTTTCCATTTTTTTCCTGTGTTGTTCCCCCTTGCGCTGCTTCTGCAGTGCTTCTGGTCTCCACCAGAGGCCGTTGCAGAGCAACGTCATCCCGCTACCCACCCCAGGAGAGGGGAGCAGTCCTACGGATGCTCAATCTTCTCCTTCCCCTGCCAGCCCCCAGCGTCCTGGGTCCATTCCCAAACCCGTGTCACTGGTGTGGTTCAAGGTAAGGTGCCAGCACCTCAGCCCTCTGTGCCACTGGGCCAGCCTTATCAGAATTTCTGATGCATACTGCACTATAGAGCTTGAAGTTATAGTACTCTAGCTTGACTGACTACTACAGTAACCATACCGAATGCTGTATTTGTGAAATAGACTTCAAATGTTCACTGCATGTTTGCAGATACAGTTGGCAGGAGGCATTGTATAAACATGTCACTAGTTGCCTGCAGATGTGCAGACAAGGAGGAAATCTAGCAAATATACATCAGCTTTGAAAACAGGACTGCTTTATTGTTAGAGGTGGGCGAGGTGGGCAGACTGGTTCAGACAAAATCCAATCTGCCCCCGGAACTGGCAACATAAGTGGCCATTGAGCCACTTTTGAATCATCTGCTGAGTTTGGATTGGTTCAGATCGTGACTGCTATTACTTTAACATGGTAGAAGGGAGGCAGGGAGCAGGAGATGCCTTCTTGGGCATTGAGAGGTGTGAGCAGCAGAAAAGGGTGGGTGGTATGGGTTGAAGGGAGCAGCAAAAAGGGGATGGAGCAGGAGGCATCTTGAGCCCTGAGAAGAGGCATCAGTCACAGAGATGGGAGGGAGGGGTAGGAGAGAGCACGCAGGAGCCATCTTGAGCCCTGAGAAGAGGCATCAGTCACAGAGATGGGAGGGAGGGGTAGGAGAGAGCACGCAGGAGCCATCTTGAGCCCTGAGAAGAGGCATCAGTCACAGAGATGGGAGGGAGGGGTAGGAGAGAGCACGCAGGAGCCATCTTGAGCCCTGAGAAGAGGCATCAGTCACAGAGATGGGAGGGAGGGTTAGGAGAGAGCATGCAGGAGGCATCTTGGAGAATGCTGAGAGGAGAGAGGTGGAGCAGACAGAGCCTGGACTTGCTTGGCTGGGAGAATTGGTGTGCACTGTAAGGGTGAACCTGATTGATTTAGGCAGACAAACATCCACTTGGTTCCTCTTCTAATGCTGCTGGCTGCACTGGTTGGTGTTATGTGCATGGCAGACATTCAGAAAGGAAGCTGCAAGGCAGCAGCTCAATCCTTGAATTGAAAACCTGCACCAAAAAGCAATTTTAAGAGTCCTGGTTCATCTATTTCTCATCTACAGCAAAAAAAAAAAAAAAAAAATCACTTGGGGATTATAAAAAAATGCCGAAATACTAACCAATTAGTGATTTACTGAGAGGCAAAAATGGAGGGTGGGGAGGTGGGATGGGAAAGTGTTTGGCACATGTGAGGTGGTCAGGCAGGCTGCTACTTGCTCATATATAGTCTGTAGGTGCTGTACTACTAATATATCTCGTTTCTCGATCTCATTCTCAATTTCTCATAATTTTCTTATCTTTCTTGAGTCTCTCAGTCACAGAATACTAGTGTGGAAATTGGAAGCAGCTTCAGCTCAACTGCAGATAGGGTTTGCAGTTGCAGTCAAGATCGACAGAGCAGACATTGATAAATAATATAGCCTGCAGGTGCTGCTACTTATTATTAATCAAGCTAGTTGTTAGATTATTAGCAGCACCAGCGGCAGCTAGTTTACTTAATCAAGCCAACCACAGAGGACTAGTAAAAATAAATCTTAACAGCATCACCTGCAGCTAGTGCAGAGTCTGACCCCCTGATTTAAACTCTAGCACTTAGCAATGGCACTAGCATTAACCCTGAGAAGACTGTGGGCATATATGCATAACATGTTCAGCACTCAAAGAGTTAAGTAGCCTAGTAGAGCACCAGTGTGAATTTATAGTAGACCTGTGTTTAAAAACAATCACCCACTATTAGCATACTGTCTGTGTGACCCTGGCCTGACCAAGACCCTTAAATACTTCCCTGACTCTGCTCCGGGACACACATAAGCTTCAGGTTAGTGGTCCTTGACTGGTTGATTGAAAAACAAAACAAAATAATTCTTGTTGTGAAAGGACTGAGAGAGGGATAAGCCAAATTGCTGACTCCTCACCCTTTGACGTTGACTTCTTTTGTATTTGGTGGCAGGCACCATCACTTTAGCTTAGTGTTTGGAGCGCCAGTGAGAACCAGAATAATATACAGCAGACCTGCGTTAAAATAAAACTCACACTCACCCACTGCTTGCATACTGTCTGTGTGACCCTGAGGAAGACCATTAAATAACTCCCTGTGTTCCTGAGACACACCTACAATCTTTGGCTCAGTGGGTCTGTGGTTGGATGCTTAAAAAAAACTAATTCTGGTCAGAGCCAATATGGCTACTCAGTGCGGCAAGAGGCCGTGAGACTGAGTAAAAGAATTCTCAGAGCTCTCGCCATGCTGTCACTGCACCAGAGTCTGCTATAGCTAAGATGGTGGCAGCAACAGAACTGCACATGTGTGATACTTGTCCATGCGCAGTTTGAGTCTGTGGCCATCTTGGGTAAATGGTCATCACTTCAGTAGTTTTAGAAGAAAAAGTAAAGCCCCATGAAGGGCGTGTGTTTGTGACCCCCAGAGGAGAAGGGCTGCATAAACAGCACAATGGGACATTTTCCGGAGCACCGTGAAAGCACACTGGACAGGAATCCAGTCATATGCTTCCACAATGCTCTTTTACAGATGATGGCATAGTGTCTGCAGAGCTCCGCCCATGCAGCAGTAAAGAATTAATAAAAAAATAATCCTTGCTTTGGAAGGACTCATAGAGGGTTAGTCCAATTGGGTAACCCCTGATTAAACTAATTTTGTGACCAATTAAAAAAAATCTGTGCTTTGGAAGGACTCGGAGAGGGGTGGAGGCAGAGCAAACTTCTTGTTGCTAATCCATGATTTATTCTGAACTCTACCATTGGCACCAACCCTTACAGCTTAGTGATTAGGGTACCAGTGTAAATCAGAATAATATATAGCAGACCTGTGTGTGACTTAAACTCTGACAGTCATAAACCCCTGTGTGACCCTGAACAAGTACTTTTAAGTACCTTGCTGTGCTCCTGAGGAATGCCACCTATAAACTTTGGCTCAGTGCACCTATCATGTATGATTAAAAAAAGAAAAGTCATTATTGCTTTGGAAAGACTTGTAGAGACTACAAAAGGTTAGGCAAACTTGGTGCCCCTGATTAAAAATGTTTGTGGCTGATTAACCCAAAACAATCTGTGCACGGAAGGACTCAGAGGGTTAGTTAAAACTTAAAGATGCCTGATTTATTCTGAACTCTAGCAGTGGCATCAGCCCTTACAGATAAGTGGCTGGCGCAGCAGTATAAACCAGAAAAATATATAGCAGACCTATGTGTGAATTAAACTCTGACGGCCACCTACCTACCACTTGCACACTATAGGTGCTTTTACACTACCTGTTCTGTAATGGAATAACCACTACAGAAACAGTTTACCTTTACCTCCACTGGTGTGCAAAGTGCATGTGTTCTGATTCTACAGCGAACTCTCACCCGAACCACGTTCCCTGGTTTGCATGGTTCATCCCAATGTGTTCCATTTTGTCCTGCTGTGTGTGTAATGGCCATTCTGGTAGCAGTCATTCCTATCTTCAGAGTTCTGGGGAAGCGGAATGAAATGACAAAATGGAGGAGGAGTTTTCTGACACACTGCTGGGTGTGTAAAGTCAGCACAGAATGGAACAGACTCCAATGGCGCCACACAGGTAGTGAACATTTCGGAAAAAGAAATCTGTATAGAAAAGTGCCTTATCTGTGTGACTTGTAACCCCGAACAAGTCACTCAAGCAAGACTGGCAGTACAAGTACTCAAAAACATTGTAAAACAAAAGCTACTGGCAAACAAGGTAGTAATTGTAAAAGGTGTAAAAGTCCCCCCTTGATTAAGTCTTCATGTGAGACGAAACATTGGGGCAGAGGCTAGTTCTCCTCTTTGGATTGCCAGCAGCAAATGCCAGTTTGCGTCATTCTGGATTGTGGAACACACCTTTTGTGAAAATTCAAGTTTGGACATTATTTTTTGAACCTCTCAAGTCGAACTGGTGAGAACTTCAATACGGGTTGGACATTCCCTATTCCCGGTGGACTGCTTGGCATATTGGTGACTGCTGTATTGTCAATACATGTGGATCAACTCCTATGAATTAAAGTAAGCTCCTTTTTCTAATTTTGGGCTGCTGGTCTTTATGATTCCCAGTGTGCTTCTGACTTTTGGTTTAGTAGATGACACTGTACTGGCAGCAACTGTGGCAGAAAAGTCCCTGTTCTGAATCATCAGCCTCTTTCTCTTTTTGAACAGACATTTTTGGTAAATATGTCTTAACCTGGTTGATCTCAATGTTGGTAGTTCTGTTTTCTTCCCTGATAGTAGGGATAATAACAGTAGTGAAGTGGTGCCTGACTGGCTGTCTAACTGGCTGGTGCTGCTTTTCACATTCTGATTCTTCCAAATGGTGGTGTGTTTCTTCTTTATTCAGAACTGAGAGATGTTTCTTAACTCAGGGGAACCTGTTGAGAACTAGAAGTAATTATTAGCTATGCACAGTATTACCTTCTAAACAAGTCCAAATCAGAAGAGTAGTTAGTTCTGGGACCTTCTTGCCTTTTATCAAAATCACAAGGTGAATGGTTGTTGGAATTCACACACACACACACACACACACACACACACACACACACACACACACACTTCTGCTAACTGCTGTAGATTCTTGTTCACACTTGTACTCCAACTACTAATCTACAGCATAAGGGCTGGTCAGAGATTTGGGAAATGACTGCCTTCGAACCAAATCATCATCTTGGGTGGGGGTTCTGGAGTGGGAGGTTCAACTTGTACAACAAAGCACTCCCACTTCTAGTAGGCACATCCACTGATTCATTCACTCATTTCACTAGTCATGCTATTTATAACTACTAAACAGCGGTTTACTTGCTGTTTTTTCTACAGATCTGTGGATTAAACGCTGTTAAAATAATTTTTTAGCATACAGATATCATAATACAGAAAGGTTCTAAAAAATTTAGATAAAGTTCAAATTAGCATTCCAACCATTTGTTGTTTATCAGAATCTTTTAGATCCTCAGAACCTTTTGAGATTCTTCCACTTCTGCTTATTGTTGGAGTCTGCGAATGAACTAGAAAGTGAAGGAAGATGGTGCGTTGTTATACCTAGAAAACAAGTGAATGGAAATCACTCGCCCTCCCATCATAAAAGGAGGGTCTAGACCCAAGCTTGTCAATCCAAAGACACTTTACCGCAGGAAATATCAAGACACAAAGAACAAAAGTGCAATTAGTAGCAACTGTGCTTGGCCAGGCAGCCCAACATTTTGCACCTGTTCTTGGCACACTGAGAAACTGTCAAGTGCAGGTGCAAAACATTGTACTGCCTGGTCTAGCATAATTGCCTTCAATGCACTTCTGCACTGTGTCGCTGCTGTTTTTGCATTCATTTTCTGCCATGGAAGGACAAGTGCTTTGTCATTTGTTTTTTTCTTCATTTGTGTTGATTTATCACCCCCCGTATACACCCACACACCATTTGTCTTATTCAGCAGCATCCGGTTACATGTTATTAGACCGCAGAAAACACTGGAAGAACCATTGTCATATTATGGGAAATAAATAATGTGACCTAACAAGGAACTGAACCCAGGCCCCCTAGACACAATTCAGGGGATGTACCTGATAAGCTACTAGGACAGTGCTCTTGTCTGTACTTCGTCTAGCTCCAGTACTTTTTGTAATCTCCTGTAATACTTCATCACCTAGCAGCAAAAAGAACTATATATTGGTGCATCATTGGGATGGTCATGGGCTCAGTTCCTAGTTACTCTGGGTCATAATATTCCAACCCCACCACTGATCTCTAAAAATGTAACTTTAGATGTTTTTTTTTTCCTTTGAACGTAATTAGCACATTTCATGTTTAGCAAAGCCCAACATATTTTTATTTATTTCATAATTTTTTTATTTTTATTTATTTATTTGAAAATTGGTGACCAGGAAAGACACACTGAGCTAAGGTTCATTTCCAGGTGTGACCCAGGGGAAGGGGATAGGAGTTACAAAATACCTAGCACAGACACAGTTCGCAGTTACAATAAAGTGCAATCAGAATAACAACATAAATACAGGTATAAGTTCAGCATGAATAAGCTAGGCAAAAAACAACAATTAAGCACCTCAACCACATTATCCCAGCCCTGTGGAAGGTGGCGCGGGTTGTCCCTGTGCTCAAACAGGGCAACCCCAGGATCCTTGACAACTATCGTCCGATTGCCATTCTGTTTGCCATCAGCAAGCTCCTTGAGAAAGTTGTGGCAGGACAACTCTTGGATTATATCCAGGTTCATGAGCTTCTGTCTCCTTCACAGCATAGCTTTTGAAAAGGGCACAGCACCACCTCGGCCCTAGTCTCTTGTCACTTCTGGGATAAGGGCTGCTATGGACCAGGGCAGACTCTCTGGGGCTGTCTTTATTGATCTCTCTAAAGTCTTTGACCTTGTTGATCATGCCTTACTATGTTCTCAACTTGGGTCTTTGGGCTTGACCCCTCCGGCGCTGAGTTGGTTCTCCAACTACCTTCAAGGAAGGCAGCAACTGACCAAATATAGTAAGGTGCTCTCGGACGCCACCCCTGTGTCCTCAGGGGTTCCCCAGGGATCAGTCCTTGGGCCCCTGCTCTTTTCCATATTCATCAACGACCTTCCCTCCTCGGCGGCCTCCTGCAGGGCTATCCTGTATGCTGATGACCTAGTTATCCTCACTCATTCCAAGGATATTTGGGTCATTAACCACCAACTGAGTGAGGGTTTCAGGAGTGTCCAATCCTGGATATCGTTCCACAAGCTGGTCCTAAATCTTAAAAAGACCCAGGCCATGCTGTTCGGTTCCCTGGCCAAGTTAAAGGCCTCCCCTGTTCCCATATGCATCTCAGTTATTGACTGTACTCCTGTTCTCACCACCGATTCCATCAAATACCTTGGGGTAACACTTGACCCTCAGCTCGATCTTGGTCACCACATCCAAAATGTGTGCAGAGCTGTTAACTGGAAATTGGGTCTGGCTTACAGAGCAAAGAATAACCTTACTCCGGCTGCTCGCCTAGCACTGGCTAGAGGGGTGTTTCTACCACCTCTCTGTTATGGGCTCCTTTTGTTTACCCATACCTCCAAGATCCACCTCTCTAGGTGGACCGTTGCCTACAATAATATCTGCCATTTTGTTCTTGGAGTCCTCGTCTCACTCACCACTGTGATCTGTACAGTAAGCTCAACTGGCTCTCCCCACCCAATTATATAGATTTTGTTGTGGGCTCTTTCACGGAGTAAGGTACTCGGTACTGGCACCCCTGGACTGGCAGACTCCTTGTGCCAGCAGCCCTGCTTACCTACCCCCTAAGGTCACTTTGGTCTCGCTTATCCTTAAAGTCCCCTACATGTACCAAAATGGGGGACAGGTACTTTGTGTCATGTGCCCTTAGATTGTGGAACTCCTTTCCTGTCCAGGTCCGGACCTCCCATTCCCAGTCGGGCCTACGCACCTCACTGTGGAAACACTTGAAGCTCTCATCAGTATGTGACTGTCTTAAACCTCCCTGATTAGCCTGGTCCTCTGCACAGTATTCATGAGCGTATCATCCTATGTGTCTTGCAAATGTGTAAACTCTGTGTATATATCTGTATATTTATTGCTGGTAATCTTGTGTCAGTGACTCTGTACCTTATTACATTGACTGTGCTTACTGTTGTTACCTGAGATTTCTTACTATGTATGTTATGCTTCTCCTGATATCAGTGTATCTGCCCTACTTGCTTCAATTTGTACTCTGTTTGTTCTATGATTTCCTGTACTCTCCTGGGTTCTACCTGAAAATAGGCATGAGTTTGTCTAGTGTACTTACCTGGTTAACAAAAGCTCAATAAATAAATAAATAAAGGATAGCAACTGAAGGTGAAATGCCAGGGAGAGGGAAAACAGGAGTGGGGAAGGGGGAAGAAAGGAGTTTAGGCTGATACTACAGGAAGCCATGGAAGGAAGTGAAGCAGATGAATGTTGGAAGCTGGTCCCAAAGTATGGGAAGATGATAGGAAAATGCTGATTACCCAGCAGAGGAGTGAGGATAGTTTTTTTAAATTTACTTTTCAGTTTTTGGCCAGGAAACACACACAGAGCCAAGACTTCTTTCCAGGTGCATTGTGGGAACACAAGGAAGTTAAGTGACTTGCCCATGGTCACACAATATACCATTGGTGGATGTGGGACTCAAACCCAGTTCTCCAGGATTGCAGCTCAGTGTTCTTAACCACTATGTTATACTGCCTCGCCATACATATAACACAAGTGCTTTTTGTTTAAAATTAGTTTTCCACCTAAATAATGCTAAAGGTATATATACTCTCAGACCGCACTCACCCAGGTCACCTCTGGCTGTGTATGTTTTAAGTCCCAGGCTCATCAAGGTAATGACTTTGAATCAGGATGTAGACTCTGATCGAGAGTTTGGGATTCCCTAGCCCTCTGCACTTCTCACCAAGTGTTTCCCAGTTATAACTCCAACGAAGATAGGATGTTGCATCACACCCAGGTTGTCCTTGATAGGCATTCTGGTCTAGTGGATATTGTACCAATGTGGGGACCAGGAGATCACAGGTTCAAACCCTAGTAGAGATAAATACTCACTGTGAGACCTCAGGCTGATCACTTTACCTTCTCGTGCTTCAGTGCACACAGCTACAGAATTAAGAACAGGGACCCCACTGCAAATGAGAGGTTATATATCAGCTGTGCTGTTCTGGGTAAATACATTGCAAAATAAAAATAAATAATTCCTTGCCCCATGTAGGTAGCAGCCATGACACATCTGGCAGCTTTAGCCAAGACAGCTGTTATACAGTATGTGCCTCTTACTGCACAATGCCAAAGCCTGATTGAAAACAATTGCTGGAAGATGAGGGGCAGTTGCAGCAAGAGATATGTCCTAGTATATGAAAGAGTTAATCCATTACAGGGTGTGCAATCATGCTCTGATATACACATGCCTTGGTGTGCATTGCGAGGCATAACGCTGCAGGCCGAATGCATTCAACTACCCAAGGCAGCATATCAGAACATGATCGCACGCCCTGTGATAGATTATCTGTTTCATAAAATGGCCAAAATTGTTTTGGAGCATGTTGAAAAATAGAAAGAAGTGCAGCCATGCAGTAGTTGTAAGATAATGCACAGCCATGTGGTATGTTTTGTCAAATCAGTAGACAGCATTTTTACTAATTTTTCTCACCCAATTTGTAACTATAATTACTTTATATGGGTTATACCTTGGTCTGACTAAAAATATCACATTTATTTGTATCTGCAGGTTTTGATTTATATGACCTCACAAGTGGTGGAGCAATGCGTGAGGTATATAGAGGTCAAGCTCAATAGATAAGCTATGAAACAAATGATAATCCGAGGTTTAGATACCACCATAGCAACTGGCTGACATTGTGACATCCAGCAGACCACTTAACCTCTCTGTGCTTTAGTTTCCTGAATGTGAAACAGGGCAGTAGGACTCCACCAAAAACAAGATGTTGCGTCACACTTGGGCTGTCATGGGTAAATCAAGTACCACTAATCAGCACTGTCTTCCCTGAGACGGTACATTGGGCTTGTATGATATATGGCTAGTTCTAAACATTAGGAATTCATTGTTCATTAACAATTTATCAATAAAATATATATTTTTTTTAAGATTCTGTTCACTGCATTGCCAAGACTTAATTCAGAGAACTCTTCTTTGGCTACTGAAGACATAGCAGTGGATGATATTTCATACAAGAACTGCGAGCTCACCTACCAGCCACCAGGTGGAGTATTTGCCTTGCTATTCAGAAACAGAAACCCATTAGCTGTTATTGGATACAATAACTGCCAAGAATATTAAAGCTGCTTTTCTATGTGGTTGATGTTATGCAGTATGGCTAAAGAAACAGCGGCATATAAAATCATTGATCAGCTAATTCATGTTTCATTTTTTCTCCTTGGAAGGAATCTGCTGAAAGGACACACACACACACACCCCATCACCACATTTTCATGACTGAAGCATTAAATGTAGAAAACAGGGACCCTTAAAATATAGATAACATGTGGGGTGTGTGTGTGTGTGTGTGTGTGTGCCTGTTTGTGTGTCTGTTTCCAATCTTTATAATATGTAATAGGCTGTGTGTTGTTAATAAACATATTTTTCTCTACATGAAGACCCAGAAATCATAAGTGGTGAAGCTACAAGTTGGTAATGAAGATCTCATCGTTATAGTATATGGTTTAGCCTTATTATATATAAAAATCAGTAGCTACTGAAAAATTGTTGTGCACATTCTAAAGGTTGTTGTGCGCATTCTAAATGCTATTGTATACATTCTAAAAGTTACTGTGCATGCTCTCTAATTAATATTCATCAGTGCTGTGTTCCTCGCCACCTGATTGGAGCAAATCAAGCTGTTAAAAAAAAAAAAAAAAACATGGCGGCACTGCTTGCCAATGGTTCACTAAGACGGTCTGGACATGGAGACATGGATTGCCATAGTCAGCTCCATGCTCCAAACCATAGTAATTTCATGTTTTTTTTTAAATAAACTGGTACTGTGATTCTGTAAAGGGTCAGGATGGCAATGAAACCACACCAATGGACTTCACAGCAGACAGAGCTGCTGACCCAAAGTGGAAGCACCAACACAAGGTATGAGACCTTGTGAAAATTAAAATGTTCAAGAAATGCAACTTCTTGAATCTCAGGAAACCATATACTATAAGAAATAGTATATGGGCAACCATACACAAGCATAGAAATTGTCGGCAGATAAGGACCGCTGGGCCCATCCAGTCTGCCCATAACCATACACAAGCAAGGCTATGTTTTTATCTCGGGGTAAAGACGACATCAGGACCTCTCAAGCTTTGTTCTCGAGGTCCCTATGATGTCATCTCAACCCATCGATGAAAACACAGCCGTGTTGTGTATGGTTGTGCATACACTATTCCTTATATTACTATATGAGTGCGGAGATAATTATGATGCTTGATAATATCACAACTCATATAAGAAAGAATTATATTATAACTGGCGAGTCCTGATATCAACCCATTTTTGAGACCTGTAAAAAGTCATATCAACTTGCAAGTTGATATGGCAAAGTCATATCAACCTGTGAGTTGATATGGCTTTTACTGCCTCACGCCGGGCTGTGTGTACCACGCTAAGGTATTTATCGACTCAGAAAATGGAACTGTTTACAGTTTTTTTTTTTAACTTTAAACTATGGAGAAGCTGTTGAACCTTCGCCTTGTCATCATAGCAACCAGCATGCTATAGAGCCCATACAGAGGTCAACTCAGCAATGCAGGAAGTACGTAATGCTAAGATTCTGAGCTTTGTTTACTTACTTAGCACCAGTTATTATAAAAAATAACACATATGAAGGTGTGTGATCTGCAGTTTTTTTACACACCCTCAGTGTGTGACAATATACAAACCTCTCGAGCTTTGCTCTCGAGGTTTATATATTATCACACACCTTGGGTGTGTAAAAAAACTGCAGATCACACACCTACATATGAATTATTGTCTATTTGTTAATAAGTAAAAACAGTATATTTGAATTAACGCCAGGCAGAACTGCAAAATTCTGCTTCCTTCAGAACTGTATGGAATTTCGCACAATTCTGTGGAATTCCTTGAACTTCTGGTAGAGGCAGAATACTCCTTTCATGCTGTGAAGAATCACAATAAATGCAGAATTTCACCAACTAATGTGGAATTCCATAGAAAATGTCAAAATTGGGCAGTTTTATCAGCTTTTACATGAAACCTGTTTCCATGATTTAGAAAACAAAAATGTAGTTCACAATAAAAACCTGCAGTTTGCCTAAAAACAAGTTGATGTTCGCTTGGCAACAGTCCACATCATTCAAATGAAATCACACCAGGCTCAACAGAAGCAAAACTGCCATTCTGCCAGAATCCCGCTGCTGGATTTTGCATTCAGAGCACTAAACTGCATATATCTCAACAACATTTTATATACATGCACAGTTTTCCAAACATATACTAATTATTTGCAGAATTCAGTGATATATATATCTTATACTGTACTTGGCACAGATGTTTGAAATATGTTTTGACCTTACTTTTCTGCATATACACCTGGGTATCAAGGAGGTTGAACAGGAATAGTTCTCCAGCAGGAAATGTGGGTAAGCCTTGAAGCTCTGAGGCAGTAAATTCAGGGGTATTGATAGGAGGCATGTCTTCTTCCAAACAGTGGTGAACCTATGAAACAGACTTCCAGCAGAGACAGTGGACACAGAGATAGTACAGACCTTCAATGCACATGCTGGACAAATCCATGCTTCCCAAGAGAATCACAGTTTACAATTGCTTAATGAAGCAGGGAGCACAGACTTGATACTGCAGCCATTATTAAGTAGAAACCCAAGGTGTTTAAGTTCTCAGTTTTCTGTTAAGGTTGAGTTTCTTCCCTTGAAATGACAGACCATATGTGCTAGAATGTTTACGGCACTAGGATTGGGCAATTCAGTAGAATGTGATGGTCTCCATCGTCCTTTGCTGTCACTTGGACCAGAACTTTTAGCTGGATTGCCAGACAAAATACTGAGCTGCAAAGCACTATATGGCTGCTGTGCAATGGGAGACTTCAAAAGATGGACAAACAGTGGAATATTTGATGGTGTACAAGCCTTTTTCAGAGCTCTGGTCAGAGTTCTGGTCAATGTAGTAGTGAATGATGAATGACCGCAGTACTTGGAGCAAAACCAAAAACAGCACACCAGAGAAACCATGGAAGGTGGCCAGTTGCTGACTAGGGAGGAAGGGACCAGATGCAGCCATGCCAAGGGCAGCAAGCCACCAGGGGAAGGGACCAGTCAGGGAAAATAAACATAAAAACACACAGCTGAGGCAGAGAGTAGGTGCCAGTAAGAATGAACATAGAGAGCCAGCAGCATACCCAAGAAGGGCTGGAAGGAGAGAGGAAGCCTGGGATGAGTTGGGGGTGCAGAGACTATTCTGAAGCAGGAGACACTGAGTAGAGCAACCAGACAAGGACCCAGCTGGAGACACTGGCAGAGGCGATGGTGCTTGCATTGAGAAATAGGTGCCAGGCTGCCAATGCAATATACAAGTCTGACTGCATGTAGCATAAGAAAATGATGCAGACCCAGTTTGGATATTTATTTATTTGTATTTATTTTCAAAAAGTTTCACCAGGAAAGACATACTGAGATGTGTAGCAGCTCATTTCCAGATGCATCTTAGGGGGAAGGGGAAAAGTGTGGCAAAGCATAACAAACAAAAGCCATATTTACAAAGCAGGAAGAGAAACAAAATTTGCATTGAGAATGAACAACAACCATTAATGTGGAGCAACAAATTAAGAAAAATGTGGGCATCAGCAGAGAAAACTAGGTGGCAGAAACCTGGAGGAGAAGGCAGCTGAGCAAGAGTTGCATAGATAGGAGAGCAATGGGCCAGAATGGGAACCCAGCCATTGGAAAGCTCCTACCAAAGCGCAGTGCTTCAGCAAGTTAGCAGCTGCTCCGCTGGCCAAAACCATGAAAGAGAGCTGGTCCTGACCATGAACAGCAGAACCCAAGCCATAGAGGGAGTGGAATCGGTTGGGGGGTTGCAGTTGAGCCAAGAAAGCCAGTGGAATCAGACAAACAGACCACAGAGGACCACCAGGAGTCAACTCGAGGTGGAGGCAGGCGAACGAAAATGGCTAGCATGTAGCGAGGAGGCAAGACACTATCAGCAAAGAAAATGAGCATCAAAAGGATGCTTGGGATTTGCGCTCTTACATAGTGCTCAGTGGGAGAGGGCACTGGGTAAGTCACCTGCTGCCCCATCTAAACCCCAGGCTAAAACCTTGTAAAAAAATATATATATTTTCACCCACTATAGTGTGCATGTGGGTGTCTTCATCTTCATGTTTTCTCCTCTCCTCCCTTCCCTTCCCCTCCCCTCTTCCCTGCTATTTGAATGTAACTTGTGTAGTGCTACTGCTAGTTGTGATGTGCCTTCCCCAGCTCTATTGCATATCTTCTTTTTTCTTTCACCCAGTGACCTTGCACTGAGAGGTCATGTGTCTTTCTTTCTGCAGTGTCAACTGCATTCCTGAGAGACCTGAAGGCAAAGCCTTTGGGGGGACTTGTGGCCTCTGATGTTCTTACTTTTTGGGCAACATGGGGCCCTAAAAGTAAGTCCATCAAAGAGATAGAGAAGGAGGGAGAGAGAGGGTGAGAGAGAGCATGCCAGCAGAAGGCAAAAGAAGAAGAACATTATTGAAGTCTATCACCAACACTGGTAAAAACTATAGACAAAACTAGAGTAATGTGGTAAATCGTGCTCCTGACTGAAATCCAGACTATGAACCCTAGCAGGATTAGCATTTGTACTGTATGCAATTACTGGCTTAGTACAGTAGTTTTTCAACCAGTGTATGATCACTTTTGAACCCTATAATAGCCACCCATATCATAATATATGGAAAACCGTGTATTCAAACCCCAGAAAATCTTACTGTATTCTGATTTGGTAGTATGGTCTCACCATAAGACTACCCCAGAGCCGAAATGGTTAATAGAACCTATTCTAATCATGGAATACTAGGCTCGAGCTCGATTTTCAAACCACTGTCCCTGGTAAACATTCTGCAACCATCAGATTCTTTGATCCGCTTGCCTAGTACAGATGCCTCAGACAGCCCTCGTTCCTCTTTCTTGAAGATTTTATTTTGTTGATTTTCTGAAGTAAAATTTTATTTCTGTTAGTTTTTAAAGCACTGTCCTTGAGGTTTCAGGTAGATTAGTCTAGATTTAGTGTTATTCCTGTAAGTTTTCTCGGATTATTCTCGGTTCTTTTAACTGGGAGGGAACAGGGTAGTATTTCATTATTTAAAACGTATTTATTTACTTAAAAACCCTTTTTGGGTCCGGTTGGTTATTTTGTGGAAAATTGGGGTAACTCTCGTTTTTTTCTTCGGTCGCTAAATTGATTGTTTAAAAGAAAAAGTATTCTGTTTGGGTGGCGACCTTAGGCTCATTTAATCCCACTGTTAGGGTTTTTTTGCTGGTATGTCACTACCTAAAAAAAGAACCAGTCCAATGGGTTTTCAACATTGTACAGAGCGTGGGGAACCTTTTGCCAAAGCGGATCCTCACTTGATTTGTGTTCTCTGTCTGGGTTTCGATCATTTAAAGGCAGTTCATGATATTTGAAAAAAATTTCCTCAGGCGATGCTGGATAGGTGTTTGAACCCACTGAAGGAGAAAAGGTCTGAAAAACCTGCTGACCCAGCTATGGAAAAAAGCCTCTACTTCTCAGAAGGAGAAGTCTTCTGAGCCGAGTGAGCAGCTGTCTGACCAGGGAGATGGTTCCACAACAAAAAAGAGAACCGCAGAACCTGTCGCTGAACCGATAAATTCTGCAAAAAAGAAGAAGAAAGAAAAGCACTCAACCTAGGAACCACAACCAATGGTTCCAGTGGTTCCTACCATAGAAGGTATTGTGAGTGTCATAAGCATTTTACAAGCATTGCAAACCAGTACCGCAGTACCGGTTCAATGACCCGGTTCACAACTGTTGGTTCCACATTCTAGTTCCCTCTCGGTTCCCAGTTCACTGGAACAATCTACTGATGTCTTCGTGGAGGAAGATGATGATTTTGACGATGATGAGGATGACTATGGAGAACCCATTGAACCTGAGGTTTCTCCGGATCCCCATGGTGCAGATTCACCGGATAAGGCAGTGGAAGATTTTCTACCCACTTTGCCTTTATGAAGCAGGTGGCACAGACTCTGGACCTCTCCACTCAGGAGTCCACAGAGGAGGAGGAGGAACCAGATTATATGGAGATGAAGGATGTTCCAGCAACAAAGAGGCCCTTATTGCCCATCCCTCAGAAGACAAGCCACAAAATTCCAGCAGACACCAATGTCCATTCCTCCAATGGACAAGAGGATGGACAGGAAGTATTGGGTAGCCAGATCAGGAGCTGAGTTCCTTTTTGGACATCCTAGCCATGAGGGGGTGGTGCTGGCTGCTGCTTGTTACAAGGCTGGCATCCCTTTGGCATTACATTCCCCTGAGAAGGATTCCAGGAAAATGGATTCCACAGCCAAAAACTCATACCTGGGGGCTTCTTTAGCCATCAGGCAGGCTACCTACATGGCCTATGTGTCCAGGTACCAGAAAAGCCTCTGGAACACAGTGCTTGTGATAGCCAGGCATGTCCTGCACCTATGGCATCTGATCTGTCCGAGGCAGCCAAGTGGGACACTGAAACTTCTAAATGCCAGTTTTGCATGGCAGCAGATGCCAATGACATTGCAGCCAGACAAATGGCTACCTCAGTGTCCCTGAGGAGATTTGCTTGGCTGAGAGCAACTAATTTGTCTCAGGATACCCAGACAAAAGCTCTTGACTTCCCTTGTGAGCCCACATCCTTGTTCAGGGAACAAACTGAGGCTTATATGAAACAAATGGATGACTACAAGGTAGCTTATAAGAGTGCTGCTGCCAAGGAGAATGTAGCAACTCTCCCGAAGTCCCAAGGAAGAGGCAGGGGTAGAACTCAATATAGGCCCTTCTTCTAAGCACAGATTCTGCCCTCCTACCAGCCCCAGAGGGGATATTTTAGAGGCACAGGCAGAAGAAGCAGCAGCTGGACTGGGCACAGCACTCAGGATACTGCCCAAGCTAAACAGACTCCCTGAGAGGTCTACCAGGGTCACCTCCCCACTCCCAGTAGGGGCAGGCTGGCTCACTACCTCCAGGCCTGGGAATCTATCACCACAGACAAGTGGATCCTGGAGGCAGTAAGCCAGGGTCTTGCTCTCAGTAAATTTCTGCCCAAGTTGAGAGCAAGACTATTCAGACCTGTCAATCCATCAGAGACATCTTTATTGGGGGAGGAAGTAGCCAAGCTCATCCAGGATCAGGCAGTACAGCCTGTCCACTTGCCTCAAAAGGGAAAGGGTCTTTAATCAAGATACTTCCTCACTCTAAAGAAAACGGGAGTGGCAACCCATTCTAGATCTCAGACACTTAAACAAACATTTGACAAAGCCAAAGTTCAAGATGGTCACTCTGGCAACCATTCTCCCTTCACTCAGGAGAGGAAATTGGTTGGCATCTCTGGATTTTAAAGGATGCCTACTTCCATATCCCCATCAGGCAATCACACAGGAAGTACCTCAGATTCAGGTTGCCATCAGGGCACTATCAGTTCAAGGCTATGCCTTTCAGCCTGTCATCAGCCCCAAGAGTGTTTACCAAGTGCTTAGCAGTAGTGGTGGCACACCTAAGAAGACAGGGGGTTACAGTCTTCCCATACTTGGACGACTGGCTGGTGGTAGCGCAGTCCCCACAGCAGGTAAAAAGAGCACTAACCATCACTCAGGACACGCTGGGTACACTGGACTTCCTGGTAAACCAGAAAAAGTCAGTTCTGTTACCAGTTCAACTCCTGGAGTTTATAGGGGCAGAACTGGATACCCTGAAAGGAAGGACATTCCTCCTGCAGGGCAGAGTAGACTTCTTGGTGCAGTTGGCAAACTCCTTCCATCTTCATACCACCAGACCAGCAAGACATTTCCTTCAGCTGTTGGGTCACATGGCTGCATCAACAGCAACAGTGTCAGAATCAAGATTTCAGATGAAAGATATACAGTTCCATCTCAGGGCCCACTGGTCTCAATGAAGAGAGTCCCTGTTAAAGATGGTACCAGTCACAGGAACTCTGCTTCAAGCTCTCCAATGGTGGCAGGAAAATGACAACCTCAGGGAGGGCGTGCCTTTCATCCAGCTGCCTTCAACAGCAGTGTTAAAAACAGATGCGTCCCTCTTAGGATGGGGTGCCCATCTGGGGGAACATACTGCCCACGGGACCTGGCTCCAGCAGGAGTCCCTGCTCCACATAAATCTTCTGAAATGCAGGGCAGTCTATCTAGGCATTCAATCCTTCACTGCTATTTTGAAGGGCAAGGTGGTTCAGATCAGAACAGACAATGCAACCACAATGTACTACATCAACACACAATGAGGCACAAGTTCCTCCCCTCTGTGCACAGAAGCAATGAGGTTATGGAACCTGATTTACTGCCTGGGAATCTCCCTCTCAGCAGTCCATCTACTGGGGAAGGACAGCATCTTGGCAGATGCCCTCAGCAGGATCAACCAGAATCACCATGAGTGGTCACTAAACAGGCAGATCCTGCCAGTGGTGTTCAGTAAGTAGTGAACCCCAGGGGTGGACCTCTTCACAGCCCCAGACAATCACCAGCTGCCACTGTTCTGTTGCAGGCCTCCAGCAGTGGGCACAGTGCCACTAAATGCACTCCTGATGGACTGGACAGGGAAGTTTCTGTATGCCTTCCCACCATTTCCCTAGCTGCTCAGAGTGCTGAACAAGTTCAGGGTTCAGCCAGCAAGAATGATCCTCATTGTTCCAGACTGGGCCAGGCAGCCCTGGTACTCACTGCTGTTGACCCTGTCAATCTCCAAGCCAAGTTCCCTGCCCAGGAGGTACAACCCACTGACCTCCTCCCAGGGCAGAGTTCTGTAACCCAGTCTCCAGTCCCTCAGACTCAGAACTTGGCTCTTGAGGAGTTAGAATATGCTGACCTACACCTCTTAGAGGAGGTACTAGAGGTCCTAAGAGTGTCTAGAAAATCCTCCACCAGAAAGACCTATTCAGCTAAATGGAGGAGATATTCTATTTGGTGCAGACAGAGACAGCTAGACCATAGCCAGGCTGGCTTACCTGGATTATCTGGTACACTTACATTCCTTGGGCCTTCGGCCTTCCACTCTTAATGTGCATTTAGCAGCTGTCTCTGCTTACCTATCTGCTGGAAAGGAGCATCCCTGGCTTCCAACCAGGTATTCAGGAACTTTTTCAAGGGGTTACTGCACTTGCATCCCCACACAGGGAGTCCACTCCTGCATGGAACCTGAACACATGCATTGGCCAACTAATGCAACCACCGTTCGAACCCATGTCATCAGCTGAGCTTAAGTATGTGCCATGGAAAACAGTGTTCCTGGTAGCCATCACCTCAGACAGAAGGATTAGTGAGCTACAGGCCTTGTCCACAGAGCCAGACTATATAGCAGTCCACAGGGACAAGGTGATCCTAAGAACCAAAAGGAGGTTCCTTCCTAAGGTGATGTCAGATTTCCACCTGAATCAGTCCATGACTCTACCAGTCTTCTTCACTGATCATTCCACTTCTGGAGAATGAAGCATGCGTAGTCTTGATGTCAAGAGAGCTATAAGCTACTACTTGGATCATACAAAGGGACACAGGCAGGATAGGACACAGCTCTTCCTCACCTATGGAGAGGTAGGGAAGGGCAATCCCACCTCAAAAAGGACTATTGCCCATTGGATCATTGCCTGTATCCAATATTGTTACAGTAAAGTGGGTAAAGAGCCCTCTGTGGGCCTAAGGCCCTACTCTACAAGGGATACTGCTGCTTCAATAGCAGTTGCAAGAGATATCCCTTTGTTGGAAATCTGTAAATCAGCTACATAGAAAACGGTTCACACCTTTACCAGACATTACAGCCTGGATACCCAGGCCAGAAGTGATGCCAGGTTTGGCATAGCAGTACTGCAGAGTCTGTTTCCTAAATAGGTTCTCTACCCTCCTCCAAAGGTACTGCTTGGGTAGTCTGCAGAAGTCAGAATACAGTAAGATTTCCTGGGGTTTGAAGAAAAGAAATGACTTACCACAGTAATCTTGTTTCTTCCAAGGAAATCTTACTGTAGTCTGAGCTCCTACCCATCCTCCCCTGCTAGAACCTATAGGCACTGCAACAAAGCTGTTCATGCTGGTCAAGTCCTATGGGTGTTTCTTTTTTGGGCTAGTGACCTGAGTGTTAGTGTTGCCCACAATTTTAAATATAGGGGACTATTTGGTGTTGGATGTTGTTAATTG
Source organism: Neoceratodus forsteri (assembly GCA_016271365.2). Taxonomy (NCBI): domain Eukaryota; kingdom Metazoa; phylum Chordata; order Ceratodontiformes; family Ceratodontidae; genus Neoceratodus; species Neoceratodus forsteri. The sequence goes on along the minus strand of CM057456.1, from coordinate 1,776,224,211 downwards.
TTTATTTGATTATGAGTATAGTTTAGATAGCATGTTATTAACTTTGCTACGTAAGAATCTGACGGTTGCAGAATGTTTACCAGGGACAGTGGTTTGAAAACTGAGCTTGAGCCTAACATTCCATGATTAGCATAGGTTATATTAGACATTTCGGCTCCGGAGCAGTCTTATGTACTGCCGAAGTCAGAATACAGTAAGATTCTCTTGGAAGAAACAAGATTACTGTGTTAAGTAATTCTTGCTTACAACCTGCCCTAACACACAGTTGTCTGTGTATTATCATCATTTGTGAAAATCTCCTTTTCCTTACCTTGTTGTTTGTCTAAACAGCCAGCACAAGTCGCCCTATTACTCTTACAATGGGATATTGCTCACAAAAGTCCCCAGTTTCAAAGGGCAACAGCCAGATCTGGACAGACAGAGCTAGCCATCAAGCAAAGAACAGCAAGTGGGCATGAAAAACTCAGCAGGGAGGTGGCATGTAGTGGGTGGAAGAGTAGGAACCATTTATTATATAAAAGAAGATAAGGGGATTTGTATCTACTCATTTTTTTTCATACACTCTCAGTGTGTGGTGCCTTTGCTTCACGATTTAAGTGGCACGTGTGACAAAAAACTTGTAAAACACAACTCCCCATACATTATTCTATAGGTAACAGTGACTGCTGCTCTCATTTCTTACTGGCTACTCCCCCTGACTAGTCAGTAGTAGATGTAATCCTAGTTCCTAATAAGGCAATGCAAGCAATGAAAATGAATGTCTGATTACCAATGGATACTCTGTCTTTGGGACCCAATGCTTAGTACAGTATTTTCTGTAATTCCTCGTATTCATACTCAGGAAATAAAATAAATCATGTAAATACCCTAAAAAGCTCTAGACCTCCCCTGCTGGCCAGGGCAAGTCCTGTGGCCACCAAATCCCCAGTCATCTTCAGCATCCCCATCCCCCCCCGGCTTCCCACAAAAGGAGTTTAGAAAACTAAACCCAACACAGTGCCAGGACCCAGTATCATCTATTTGAATGCTCCCACCTCCCTATCATGGTCATGCCATCATTGGTGGAGTAGGACTTTCAGTCACTACAACTGGTTGCCCAGCCTCAGAACTGGAGAACCACCAACATGGATCATCATGGGAGACCTGCCACACCCCAATAATGTGAATTGCTTTGGGAGACCCTCAAGCAGGGTCCATGACATCACTAGGGTGCTGAGACATGTGACTGTCGAATAATGAAAAATGTGAAACTTAAAGTCAAGAAAAAGCAAGCCTTGAACCTGTAGGAAAGGCAGAACTTCAGAGAAGGAGAGGATGATAACAATAACAGCAATACTTACCATATGCCAGTAGCTCCTTGCAGAGGGTCAGCAGCCACTCTCTTCAGGAATTGTCCTGCCTGCCTTGCCAGACAAAATCCTATACCACTCCTCTGGAGATACTGTAAGAGAGATCTTTTGTGTGTGACTGTGTCTCCAGCCTCTGGTTTCCTTTCCTTCCAGTTGGTCTGCCGATACATCATATGCCCTTTCTGTTGTGGTGTTCCCTACAGAAGGAAACCATTTCTGGTCAAAATATTCCACTGTCACAAAGTGGAACTGAGCACACGTCACCTCTGTATCGAGTCTCATGTACAAACCTAGCTATTTGTGGAACCAGTCAACTCCTGTTTTTTTTCCTGTTTTTTTTTTTTTTTGTAGCATGAGAGATTCTCCCACCTATATGGAAAAACTTGCTATTTCTGACTCTTTATTGTATGGATTTCTACCCTCCTTCAGAATGTTTTCACACCCAAGACCAATGTACAATGTCAGAAACCCCTCTAAAAATTCTGCTTTCTAGGGGTGTCAATATGGTTCACTTACCTACACTCTGGCAGTTCCACTGGAACAATGTTATTGGCTAGATGTTTTTAAGCTAAGCTCCTCCACCACCCGGGTGGTATATCACCCGACTCTGCCCTGTGATGTCAGATCTTTCTTTCTGCTAGGTGAGCAGGTCACCTACTTCGTGGCTTCCACTTAGGTTTTCTGGGCTGTAGATGAATATTATTTATGGATGTTTTCAATTGTTCTAAAGCTCAGTTTTGCAATTCTTTTGACTCCATCTCCACACCAACAATGAAACACAAGAAACCAGGACTCAAATTTTGTGTTCAGTGCTGGCAGATGATGTCAGTCACTGATCTACACAACATGTGTGTCTGTACTGCCTGGGCGGGCAACATGATGTGAAGGAGTGTGGCCTTTGCAAATCTATGCTTCTTGAGTACATCAAGGACAGGAAGCTCTGGCTTTTGCTGGGTCGGCTTCTGGAGAGGGATCCAAAGGACCACCCTAAGGCTACAAGAAAGCTTTGGCTATGGTCAGGTCAGCTGAGCAACTTGAAGTCCTTGAGGCAGAAGTGTTGGCTGCCACGACAGGCACCTCCTCTGTCTCAGCTCTATTCCCTTGGGCCAATGTTGGAAGGTCTTTCACCCTGGAATTCTGTGAGATGTGTTTGGCCCTCACGACCTTGGAGGATAGTCTGCCCATTGTGGTACAAAAAGCAAGTGCCACCATTGCTGGTCATGAGACCTGAAATGATCAAGGTCCTCCTGGTCCCTCAACTTGCCTGACCACTTGACAACCATTGAGTGCCCCTCAGCTGAGGGGCAGGTCGCCAAGGTCGAGGGCTCTTCAGTTCTCCTATTGAGCCAGTAGACTTCATCTCTGGTTGACTAGGCCATCAAGATATTTCTCGAGCCTGTCTACCCTTTGTTGGATGAGGTTGTGGAGTCAGTCTCGCAGAGCCTGGTGCTCCCTGTCCTCACTCAGGAGGATGTGGCCCAGTCGATGTCCCTGTCCAGTCCAACACAAGATCATCTCCAGCCAGGGTCATATCTGCAGCACCTGTGCTTCGTAATATCAGTTGCCACATGATATATGGCCACCTGCAGGAAAAAAAAATCTTGCTGTTAGTGGTCTGGCTAAAGTTCAAGGTCGGGGTTGCAGTCGAGGTGCTTGTGCTCTTGTTAGACTGGGAGGTGTCACTGTTGGCATTCCTAATCCTCCTTCTCCTCCTATGAGGAAAAGCACCAATGCAAGATGCCCTGATAATACAAAGAATTCCTCTGGCAACAGTGGGCCATCACGGGCAGTTTACAGTTCCACCCCATGGACCTCTGGTCCCCTGGCAGACCCCAGTGGTACCCCTGCAGGTCCATGCTGTGCACGTTCTCCCTGAATCTGATTTTCTGCCCATTACAGTGGAACCTCCACCACTGCAATCGAAGGCTGGTGCTCTGTCCAAGGAGACTGGCCATTTGGCCACCAGCTTGCCAGGACGGTTGTCAGTAGAGATCACCCCAGGTGAAGACTCCCAGGAGGTCCATAGCAAGATGTGGATGAAGGCTGTTTTTGAGGAGTCATCAGATGACTCAGATTAGTAGTCTATGTCCTCCTCTGGGACTCAGATCTTCAATCATAGCTCAATCTAGGAGCTTGCCACTGAGCATTTCCCAGTTTCTTTCAGAGGGCTTCTCCTACTTGTTTCGGAATCCATGCTGGTCCCGCTTAAGCCAGTCCAGAAGAGAGCCAAGTACCTTCTCACAGACATTTTAGGCTTGGACAAACCCCTGGGGTTTGTCTTCCCTGTGGCTGAGGCCATCTGGAACTAGCCCTTGAGCTCTGGCAGCATCCAGCATCCTGCCCGGCAGCCTTGGCCCATATGGTCCTTAAGCATGTGGTTCCCATGGGCTCCCTTTTGGGTTTCTTTGACCATCCAGACACCAGGGGGGTGTGGACAAGCCTCCGGACAAGGAGTTTCATAAGACAGATCACACAGCTAAAAAGGTGTATACTGTGGCAACTCTAGGTCTCTGGCAGGCTAACTATGCTGTGATGATGACTAACTATGGTTACTCCCTGACTGGAGTTTTTGATGCAGTCCTCCCTCACGTCCATCACTAGCTAAACACCAGCTCCAGACAGCCTTGGACATGTGCAGTTCTTGTGCCCATGCGGTGGCAGCGGGTGTCTTTATGCATTGCAGGGCTTGGCTGTGTTTGTCCACCTTCATGGCATACACCCAGCATAAGTTGCCAGTGTCCCCTTTTCTGGGCACTGACATTTCTGGCCCTAGGGTAGAAGAACATCTCACCCAGAATGAGAAGTCTAATGCCACCCTTGATTCTGTGAGTTCATTCCAGAAGAATCAGAAGAAGAAGAAGAAGAAGAAGAAGCCTAAGAAACAGGCCTTCCAATACCGGTCCTTTCAGCTGCTGCCTCCCTGGCAGCATCCCCAGCAGGGGCAGTTCAAAGCCTGGCATCTTAAGCAGAAGTCCAGGAGCCAAGGTCTAAAAAAAAGGGGAGGGGGCAGGGGTAGTGGTACCCCTCTAACAGCAGCTGCTGGTGACCCCATGCAAGCTACCCAGCAATGGGTGGGGGGCATTATCCCTCTACCTGCCCTGTCTCCAATTGCTCTCCCGTTTGAGGCCAACTATGTTACTTCTTTCCACATTGGTCTATTTGCACAATGGACAAGTGGGTGTTTGATGTAAGTGGGCAGAAGATTTCCTAGACATCGAAGCTCTCCCGCCCTACTGGCTCCATGTGTTTCAAAAATCCTGGATGTCTCAGGACACACACTGACTGCCTTAAGGTCAGTCATTGCTCAGGCCCTTTTGAAAGAGGTGATAGCCTGTGTCCCAGATGCACTGGCCTGTCAGAGTTATATTTCCAGGTGCTTCCTGGTGGTGAAATGGGGGTTGGGGGTGTTAGTGGACAGGTGCCCCATACAGGATATGCACAGTCTCAACCAGTTGATGTGGAAACACAAGTTCTGGAGTCATTCTGAGCCTAATTATTCCACCCCTAGAGCAGAACATGTGGTTTTCCGCTATGGACCTTCAGGATGCATTTTCCCACATTCCTGTCTGTGGGCTCCACCGCCAGTACCTCAGGTTTCATGTGGAAGGGGACCTGTACCAGTTTCAGGCCATGCCCTTTGGCATCTCCTCTATGCCAGGGTCTTTACCAAATGCAAGGCAGTGGTGGTGGCCCACCTGCGGCACCTCGGGGTCAGAGTGAACCCCTACCTGGATGACTGGCTGATTGCTGGTCCATCTGGAGAGGATGTGGAGAGAACCACAGATCTGGTTCTCCAGACTTGCAGAGATTTAAGCCTGTTGGTCAACCCGGACTTGTCCAAACTGGTACTAAAGCAGGTGATCCAGTTCATCAGGGCGGAATTAGACTCCCTGTGGGCCAAGGCCCGCTTCCCTATGGACCAGGCACTGGATCTTATTGCCGTTGCCTGCTCAATTCAGGTTGGGCTATCATGTCTTGCCTGGTATTTCTGTGTTACATGGCATCCTGCACCAGTGTGTTCCATTGAGCCTGTTGGCAGATGCGCCACCTTTAGTGGGAGCTGGGCCATCAGTGGTTTCAGTGCCTAGGCCATTTGGACCAGTGGGTCATAGTGACCCAGCCACGGTGGGATGCCGTCCACTGGTGGCTAGTCCCAGAACACGTGGAGGAAGGAATCTCACTTGTCTGCCTAAAACTGACTGTCACACTCATAATGAATGTGTCTCTGGGATGGGGATTGCACCTGGGAGACCACAGAGGGGCCACAGGTTCTAGTCACCCAGGGAGTTCCATCACTACATAAACCTACTGGAGCTCTATGCAGTGTACTTGGCACTGGCAGAATTCACTCCCCTAGTCGAGGGTCAAGTCATGCAGGTCCATATGAACAATGCCAGGACCATATTCTACCAGAACGGACAGGGTAGAACACATTCCCTTCCTCTGCATCCACAGGCATTCCACACCTGGATCCTAATGTGGAGCTTGGGTGCGGATCTCCTGGCAATCCATGTCATGGGAGATAACAATCAGCTGGCAGTTGCTCTCAGCTGGGTAGGAGAGATGTCGCATGAGTGGTCTCTGAATCAGGAGGTGGGGAACCACCTGTTCTCCCTGTGAGGCACGCCCACTGTTGACCTGTTTGCCTCCTGGGAGAACACCAAACAGGCTGTTTTGTACGCATGCCCACCCAGCAGTCTGGAACACTGATGGGGGTTGCCTTTATGAGGCCCTGCACCCCAGGCCTTGTGTACTCCTTTCCTCTCTTTGCCTGATCCACAAGGTGGAGGTCAGGGTCTCTCCAAGGATGCACTGCCCTTTTTGCTAGCTACCTTGGGGAGAGAGTTCATAGTGTTAAAATTGCTAGAGTCTCCTCAGTTGAAAAGCCAGTCCTCTCGGGTGTCCCTCAGGGGTCAATACTGGGCCCATTACTCTTTCTCTCTTCCTTAACAACCTCCCTGGCATCTGCCAACAGAGGATACTACTCTAGGCAGACGATGCGGTCCTCTTTTCTAGCAACCGGGACATTAACCTACTTGAGAGTCAACTGCAACATGATTTCAGGCTGCTGGAAAAATGGTTTGGTTCTTACAAACTTGTCATGAATTATAGCAAAACTAAGGTTATGTCTTTCTTCAATACACGTAGTAAGTATAAATCTCTACCCATCACCATCAAGAATCAAGATGGGACCTCACTTGATCAGGTTCATGAGTTCAAATACCTCGGCATCACCCTGGACTGCTCACTCCCTTACTCCCAGCACATTGGGAAGGTTGCTAAGTCTACCAATACACGCCTTGGCCTGCTCCACAAGTACAAACACTATATGACTTCTGAAGCCCTTAGATTGGCTATCCACAGGTCTGTTACCTCCATTGTCGACTACGGTCTAGTCATCTATGGCTCTGCCTCCCCTACTGCCCTTAGGACGATATCTGTGACACTTAACAAGGCCTGCAGACAACTTATGGGGGCTGACCGCCTAACGCACACCTGTGACCTTTACGCCAAGGCTGGTTGGCTACCTCTCATTAGTAAAATACAATACCAGACCTGTCTGATTGCCAAAAATGTTCTTCTCGGACTCATGCCACCAGGTGTGGCAAGAATCCTTACTGTCAACAGCAGCACCCAGCCAACATGCAGTTCCCAATACCAGACATTCCAGGTCCCCAGGTGCCAGACCTCGCTGGGTCAGAGATTCTTCATGCACAGGGCTCCTCAGTGGTTCAATACCCTTAACAAAGAAACTCTTGCTGCTACAATGCTAAGCCCCTTTAAAAGGCAACTGCGTCTATTCCTCCCCTCTACCTCACATTGTGACTGCCTCCCCTAAGCCATGGTCATCACTCTCTACTCTAGTTGTAACTGTAACCAGCCTTTCCAGCTTTGCGTTTGTGGCACCAGCCCCCTCACCCTCACCCACCCATCCCCTCTCTATGGACTCACTCATACCTATGGCCACTGGCACCTATCCCCTTCGCTGTTTTCATCCTTGTCTGACAATGGCACCTACCAGCTGGCTTCCTCCTGACTTCTTCCTACCAAGTATACTGTTCTACCATGAATTCTGATAGAAGCTAGCTTGTGTTGTTCTACTTCAACATAGTGACTGAACTATTTATGTACAAGTAATCTGTATGTTATGATTGTTACCATCGTTTACCATTGTTGTATGTTACCCCCCATCCTCTGACATGGAACCTTTGTAAATGAGCAGTTCCTGCTCAAAGGTACTTGTAATCCTAGAGTTTAATAAATAAAAAATAAATAAATAAAGGTCTGGTAGGAGAAGGTGCAGATGAGCCTGATAGCTCCAGACTGGCCTCGGTAGTCCTGGTACCTGGATCTCCTCAGCTTCAGCAGCATGTCTCCATGGTGACTGTCTCTCCACTCAGACTTGCTGAACAGGCTTCAGGGAATGGTCCTACTCCTCACGGCCAGGTTCCTAAGCAGCTAGAGTTCCAGCCCATGGGTCTCTTGGAGGGTACTCTCCATATTGTAGAAGCCTCTAGAAAAGTGTTGACTCGCAGATGCTTTATCTTCAAATGGAAACAGTCTCCTTTTGATGTCAGGGCAAGGAGCTGGATCCCCTTTCTTGTCCTGTGGCTAGCATCCTGTACTCCCTGTACTCTCTTTCCTAACTGGGACTGCAAGTGATGACCTTCAAGGTGAACCTGGCAGCCATCTCTGCTTACCAAGCGTGGGCTGGTAGCCAACAGTTTTCAAGGGACTGGACCACTTGTCCTCTCCAGTGCTTTTACCACCTCCTCTGTGGGGCTTACTGCTGGTTTTGGCAGTGCTCATGGGCAAACCTTTTGAACTGATGCACAGGTGTGACATACCACATCTGTTGTAGAAGATGGCCTTCCTGGTGACCGCGATGTCAGCCTGAAGTATTAGGGAGCTCCAAGCACTGTTGTTTGACTCTCCCTATCTGGTCTTACACAGGCACAAAGTCATCCTTTACCCCAACCCAAACTTCCTCCGAAGGTAGTATCAGAGATTCATCTTAACCAATGATCAACTTACCAGTATATTTTGCCAGTCCATCTTCAAAGGCCGACCGCAGGCTTCATGCCTTGGACCTGTGGAGGGCATACTCATATTATGCAGAGTGCACGGCTGGAGTTTGGGAATAGGCTTGCCTGCCATTTGTCATCTACACTGAAGCTGCGCCTGGCAGACCAGCAGCAAAGCGAATGATTGCAGGGTGGATCACCTCTTGCATCGACCTCTGCTATAGGTTGACTTGTAGGGAGCCTCCCTCAGGGATTAGGGCTCATTCCACCAGACATACTACTGCCTCAGTTGCTGCTTCCAGGGATGTCCCCATGCAGGAGATATTTTGTATTTGTTAGTGTAGTTATATAGAGTACAGTACATTAGCATAAATATAAGACTGATACAGAAACACTTTCATCAGAAACCCCTGCTCCTGTTGCTATATTTATGATACAGATTTTGTCCTTCTGCCACTGCTTAGAGAATTAAGTCTGGTTTGAAAAAAATCCTGCTCAGGTGTAATATGAAGAGAAAATGAAAGCCAAATAAAATCTTAAGTCTCTTGTGTTCTTATTTTTGTTTGAAAAAATGTGAAATAAAATAAGATAATTCATGGGGCTACACAAGTAGACATAGTCCAATTATCTGTTCCTGGGGTATTTTATTTTATTTTATTTATTTATTTTATTTAAACATTTGGTAAGTAGGAAAGGCATACTGAGCCGATGCTCATTTCCAGGTGTGACCCAGGGACAGGAGTAACAGGATTATGTACACATGAGAAATATACATATACATACGTATACATATAAGAGACATACATTAAAATTGACTATGCAGAGTAATACATAGAAACACAGAAACATAGAAGTTGACAGCAGATAAGGACTGCAAGGCCCAACCAGTCTGCCAATTTCTTTTTCTACCTTATGAATGAGCCATTAGCCTTTGCTCTGTCAATGGCCTATCTACTCATACTCATCTGTATTGCTCCCTTATGCCTATCCCATGCCTGTTTGAAGCCCTGCACTGTATTCATATCCACCACTTCCTGAGGTAGGTGGTTCCATGCATCCATCACCCTTTCTGTGAAAAAGAACTTCCTCACATTACCCCTTAATCGGCTGCCCTCTAATCTCATGCTGTGTCCTCTTGTCCTGCTAATTTTCTTATATTGAAATATGTTAGACTCTTTCACCTTGTTAATGCCCTTAAGGTGTTTGAATGTTTCAATCATATCACCTCTCTCCCTGCTTTGTTCTAGGGTATACATATTGAGCTCCGTTAATCTGTCCTCATATGTTTTCTGATGCAGTCCCTCCACCATTTTGGTTGCCCTTCTTTGGACTGCCTCAATTTGGTTAATGTCCTTGTGAAGGTGTGGCCTCCAGTGCTGCATGAGTACTCAGATGGGGCCTAATCATGTCTTGTAAAGAGGGATTATTACCTCCCTCTTCTGACTTGTGATACCCCTACTAATACACCCCAACATCCCTCTAGCCTTACCTGCTGCTTTAGTGGTCTTCTTGGATGATTTCAGGTCACCAGTGATGATGACACCCAAGTCTCTTTCTTACCTTGTGACTGCCAACTACTCCCCTCCCAGCCTATAGGTAGCTTCAGGGTTTCTGTTCCCTATGTGCATGATCTTGCACTTCTTTGCGTTAAACCCCAGTTGCCACTCTTCCAACCGTTTTGCTAGTTTATCCAGATCTCTTCTCATTCTGCCCACCCCATCTGGATCATCTACTCTGTTGCAGATCTTGGTGTCATCTGCAAACAGACTAACCTTACCCTCCAGTCCATCTGCAATGTCACTGATGAAGATATTGAAGAGGACTGGCCCCAGGACTGATCCCTGAGGTGCCCCACTTGTGACTTGCATCTCTTCTGACTGTATACTGTTTACCATCACTCTCTGTTTTTTGCCCATCAACGAATTTGCTACCCAGTTGACCAATTTCTGACCAACCCCGAGCCTACCCAGCTTATTAATCAATCTTCGGTGGGGAACAGTATTAAAAGCTTTGCTGAAGTCAAGGTAGGTGACATCAATTGCTTCCCCTTGGTCCACCACTTTGGTTACCCAGTCAAAGAAATCTATGAGTTTAGTTTGACAGGACCTTCCTTTTGTAAACCCATGCTGTCTTGGATCCTGTGCTCCTATGGATTCCAGGTGTTGCACTATCCTTTCCTTAAGGAGTGCCTCCATAATCTTGCCCACTACTGAGGTAAGATTGACTGGTCTGTAGTTCCCTGCCTCCTCTCTGCTTCCAGTCTTGTGGAGCGGGATCACATGAGCCCTTCTCCAGTCTTCTGGGACCTCTCCTGTGCTCAGAGACTCACTAAACAGTTTTGATAATGGCTCTGCTAGTTCTATTAGTTATACAATTCTATGAGTTTATATACAGAGTCTATAAAGTGACAGCAGTATACATAGTGTATTCATTAACATAATTTCACATAGATTATACTGATAGGACATACATAGATAATTACAGATGTGTAGTTTTTGAGAGAAATAGAAAATATCCAGGAAGGTTTACATAGTTTAATTATTTTGCAGGTAGTATAGGATGGCCTGGAGATGAGGCCTGGGAAGATGTGAAGCATAAGTAGGAGGTGGGTGGTAGCAGGCAGAGTTGCTGCTTTATAAATTTATGCAAGGGAGAGAATCTTAGGAGAGGAGGTAGTTTTTTCCATACGAAGGGGAATCTGAATCAAAAGTCAGATTTGCCAGCAGTTGAGGAAGGTTTGGGCAGTGAGAAAGAGTAGTTGTCCCTTGATTGCAGGGTGTAATGAGATGGGTTCACTGGGGATAATCTCTCCAAGAGATAGGGAGGTAGCAAGTTGAACCAGAATTTTGTTATTAAGGAGACTGACTGGATGTAGCAGCGGTGGGATAGGGGAGCAATGCTGAGACTGGAGTGCAGGGAACAGTGGTGGGTTCTAAGGGAAGAGTTAGTAGTGAAATGGCAGAAGGCATTTAAAAGGGAGTCAAACCTGGATAAAAATGAAGTATACTACATCAGCATAGTCAAAAATAGGTGTTATCATTTTTGTAAGTAATTCACGTCTCATTGGCAGTGGGAGAGAGTCTCTGTTGTGGTACAGCATACCTAGCTTTGGGCAGGGTTTAGAGGCGATGGCTTTGATGTGGGTTGAGACATTTATGATTCATGTGGTATGATTAACTCTGTTACGAATACAGTTTAAAACCAGGATAAGAGCCCAATAAATATATAACAAAACAAGAAAAATGAACAAATGTAGAGTGAAGCTAAATTGATATAGTGGAAGCTTTATATCCTGACAGAATTCCGTACATCTGGGTGGTGCCACCAGGAGGCATCAGTTTCCCCCTGCCTGCTGAGATCAGACCGATCTACCCTCTAACTCCTCAATGAGGTTCATAAAAGGGAGCCACACTCCCAACTTTGTACCTATCTGTAGACGGAGGTCAGCAGGGATTTTTTCCATGTGATATATAGTTTTAACTATAGATATCCTGTCAGTAAGTGTAGGGGAAGTCTGGAATAACCATCTTTTAGTGATTGTGTTACTGACTGCCTCCAAGAAAATGCCCAAGAATGATTTTTGCTGATTTTATCTTTTATGTTTTGGTAGTTCACTAAGAATCAACTGCTCGAATCCCGGTGTGCAGGGCATGCCTGCCATACTGTATTTCTGCCCAATCTTTTTCCAAAAGGTCTGAATCTTAGGATTGTCCCAAAAGATATGATAGGCAGTGCCCTCCATACCACACCCCCTCCAACATAGGTTGGAGCCGCCCCTCATATAATGCTTTGTATTAGATGGAGTGAGAAAATAATGACTCATAATGTTCAACCTTAAACTCTCTTCAGGTATTGGAGGCCGAGGTACAGTATACCCCCTCCGAAAAAGATTTCTACTACTGAGGGGTGAAATTTAACTCAGATTCCATTTCCCATGGCAATTGACATGGAGGTGGCCACTGCTCCCTGTGATGGGTAAAGGTCTGGACAAGTAGGGAACTGTTTCTTCCACAGTAGTCCATCTATTGTTTGTTCCAAAATGTGGTATAATGGGTGTGTATCTGCTTGAACCTCCAGCAGTCTGTTCTTCATCCTAAGGAATGACACTACCTGGAGGGTAATGTAAGAAGTCCATTCTATGTAGTGTGAACTCTGCTTGGATGAAGCAAACAAGTTCTAGTCTCTGCCACCTAGAAAAAGTACTATCTGTTCTCGGGGGGGGGGGGGGGGGGAATTCAAGACATCTAGCTATATGGGTAGAAGAGGTCATAGAGTCGTTACACTTAAGCTCCCTCTGGACCACTCCCCAAGTTCAATAAAGCTGCTGTACTTACTGATTTGTTGCCACTGATGAGGTCAGTCTCTCCACTGGGGCATCAAAGAGCTCTAAGGGGTGTCAACCCAGATTACTACTGAGTTCTTGCAATACTCAAACATTATGTGGGTCATTTTGTTCTTAAAAACTATCCATGGGAGGAGCTGAGCTGTCTGGTAGTAAACTTTAATGTTCGGGAGCCCCGCCTTTCTTGATCTCTGGATCTCTGCAAATCCACCCAGCAGGTCCGAGTTTTTTTCTTATCCCATATAAAGTTGTGTAACACTTTATTTAGTTTAGTCTACTTAGTTTGAGGAATATTTTGGGGGAATGTCTGAAAAAGGAATAGGAACCTGGGTAAAACATTCATGCGAATGGAGCCTACATTTCCTAACATAGATAAAGGAAGTAACTCCCCATGCTCAATGTCTGTTAGAACGTCCGTTAGAAGTTTACCATAGTTTGCTGGTAGAGACCATTTAGGCCGACTGAGATATATATCCCAGGTAACTAAATTGTGAGGTTACCCATTTAAAGGGAATTAATGCATTCTCTCCTGGTGGTCATTTTGGGTCAGGTTCAGCAATGGATGGTACCGATGCCATATGGCGACTATGGGACTGAAGTTTTAATTGCTTCAGTGAGGGTGAGGAGGCGCCACTAACAAGAATAGCTTCCATTTTGCCTTTGCTAATATTGAACTCCTATATACTACCATACGTTTGTAGTATGTCATATAGTGTCAGGAAGGTACAAACTGGATTTTTCAAATAAAGCATGGTATAATCTGCATATAACAATATCCTGCTTTCCTCTCCTCCTATAGTAATACCCTCTAAGTCTGGATGGCACCTCGCCAGTGTTGCTAGGGGTTCCATAATGAGCATGAACAGCAAGGGTGATAGGGGCATGCCTGCCTAGTACCCCAGCTGATTGAGAAGGGATCTGATATGGTGCCATTAACCTTAACCACAGCTGTAGGTGACCAAAACGAGCCCCGAAGCCATTGACAGGAACGGTTCCCAAATCCATATTTTGTCAGGGTGGCAAAAAGAAAATCCCAACTGAGCCAATTAAAGACATTTTCGGCATTGATTGTAATAGCAATTTCAAATCAAATCAAATCATACTTTATTTCTAACGCGCTTTTCTTAAATCAAAGCGCGTTTACAATTTAAAATAATCAACAAACAGTTAAAACACAAGGAATTAAAAGACAGCATACATATGATGCATATGACTAAATATCCTCCCCAAATACTAGGCTGAATAAATAGGTTTTCAAGGAGGATTTAAACATCTCAGTGGACAGGCAGTCTCTAATCTGACGAGGTAGAGAGTTCCACAGGGTCGGGGCTACAAAAGCAAAAGCCCTAGCACCTGATGTCTGTAAACGGACCCTGGAAACCTCTAGCAATCCCTTGCTGGCGGAGCGGAGAGGGCAGAGGGGGCAATAAGGTCTCAGGAAGTCTTGCAAGAAACCCAGTCCCTGTCCGTGTAGGGTCTTATAGGTCAGCAACGCGACCTTGAAGATGATCCTCCATCGCACCGGCAGCCAATGCAGTTCACACAGCACAGGCGTGACATGGCAATATCTTGACTGCCCTGTCAGCAACCTGGCCACTGCATTCTGCACCAACTGCAGGTGACGGAGATCCACCCCCGATACCCCTTGGTATAGAGCATTGCAGTTGTCAAGACAAGAGGACACAAAGGCGTGAACCAACACAGGAAGGTCATCGGGCGGAACAAGGGGCTTTATCCGGGCAATGTTCCTCAGATGGAAAAATGAGGACTTGACAACTGCTGACACCTGTGCTTTAAGCGTCAGTTCATTGTCAAGCACAACCCCCAGATTCCACACCTTCTCAGAAGCTCTCAAATGGTCACCCCCCAGCATCAGGCCGGATGGTTGTCCAGGAGTCAACTTCTCTGCCCGATGACCAGAGTCCACCACCAACACCTCAGTCTTATCTGGATTTAGTTTCAACCAGTTAGCACTCATCCAGTCCTGAATCTCTGCAAATTTGTTGGTCTTTAACCTTTTTTCCTTTCTGCAAAATATTGAGGCAGCGCCTTATGTTATCTGCCAAGTGCCGGTTGAGTATGAAACCAGACTGATCTGGATGTACTAATTTCTGGATGACCCTGTTTACTCTACTGGCTAAAACCTTTGTGAATATTTTGGAATTGACATTTAGTAATGAGATAGGCTGATAGGATTCACATTGATCAGGTGGTTTATCAGGTTTGTGAATTACTGCTATGAATGGTGTTTCCCATAGCAACATAGACTTTGATGGCAGATAAGGACCGCTTGACCCACCCGGTCTGCCCAATAAATGCCCCATGAGCAGGGCATATCCTCTGGGCCCTCGCTGGCATTAAAAACTCTTTTTAGCAAGAATACTAACTGGTTCCAAAATGTTTGATACAATTTGGTATTAAACCCATCTGGACCAGTTGATTTCCCCATATGCATTTCAGTAATTACCCACTCTGTTCCTTCCAGTGTAATTGGGGCATCTATTATGTTTTTCTCTGCATCAGTCAAGCTAGGAAGCATTATCCGATTTAAAAAGTCTTGGACCCCATCCTCACCTGTCTGTCCAGTAATTTCCCTTTGGTAGAGGGATTGATAATAGTGGTAAAAACTAAAAAGCTGATGTTATGTCTGTGTGATTGAAGGCCCTGACCCCCACCCTTCAACAAGCACCTTTTTAACACAATGATCTGCTTGGGTTTTGTGCAAGCAGAAGGCTAACAGATTAACTGCCTTGTTACCGTGCTCAAAATATTTTTGGTTGAGATATCTTAAATTGCCCTCTGTTTTGAGGTCAAGCAAGTTTACAACTCATGGCAAACCTGCTGCATCTCATTAAAAATTTCTGGGTTGCCTGATTGCTTATGTCATCTCTCTAGCTCTTTGAGCTTGGTTTCAAGGCTGGTCTGGCTTGCTGTTTGCTGCCTTTTCAAGTGGGAGGCATAAGAAACAATGACCTCCCCCTGAAGTGTGGCTTTCAGGGTATCCCACAGCCACATCTCCTTAGCCTCTGACTATTGATGGGCAGTCAGATATCCCTGAATAGTGTCTCTAATTAGTTGTTTAAAGTCCTCTCTGACCAGTGGGAAGGAATCATTCTCCAAAAAGTAGCCTTTGTCCAATCCCCCATTTGGAACTCCAACGAGGGGGGGTGGGGAAGGAGAAATTGTTTAACCAGGAAAGGCACACTAAGACAGCTTGTTTCCAGGTGCAACCTGGGAGCACAAGGAAGTCAAGTAACTTGCTCAGGGTCACACAGTATACAAGTGAGAGCTGATGGGATTCAAACCCAGGTTTGCAGCTCAGAGCCCTTAACCACTATGCTATACCACCTCCTAAAGAGACTGCAGCATGGTCTGAACATACTATAGTACGAATTGAATATGAACCATATAGCTTTGAATGAAATGTGAAATCCCTTTCGGATGGGTGAAGCTCCCTCCACACATCTGCCAAGGCCAGTTCCTCCATTCCCACCCGAGCCACCAGACTCATAAATCTGTTAGTCGTGGTGGAACCAGCTGAGGGTTGGTCACACAGTTGAAGTCTCTACTTAATAAGATTAGCCCTTCCCCTAGTCCCACTACCTTGAGGAAAACCCTCTGATAGAAGTCAGGAGTATCCACATTCAGGGCATAAATATTAATAAGATGGAGCTTCTGCCCAAACATGCTGCCAGACAAAATAACCTACCTGTGGTTTCGGAATAGAATATCTCAAAAGGGACATCTCTGTGGAGCAGAATGACCACCTCTGCCCACTTTCCAGAGGGGTGATAGGAAGCCACCACCCATCCCACACTGGTCCAGCATAATTTAAGGTATCCTACCACTAACAGTCTAGTTTCCTATAAAAATCCAATATCGGTGCCCATGCATTTTAATTGGGCAAGGATCTTTGTCCTCTTGGCAGCTCTGAACATTTAAAGAGGTAACTTTTAAGGAACCCATGGTAATACTGAAAGGTTTTCTCATACCTAAGGCTCCGACCCTAGCCTACCCCACTTGTTATCAGAGGGACTGACCCACCATCAGTGCCACCACCAGGAGCACTCATCAATAACCTCACTCTGTAACATGAAAAAACCTAACATTCTTAACATGAACTGAGTTACACACAACAGGCGCAAAAACAGATATAGTAACAGGGCTCAAATTTAGCGATATTCCGGTACATTTTGGGTTCCAAATTTCATACCAGAATACCAAAATTCAAGCCCTGGTGCGCCATATGAAATGCCAGATTTTTCTGTCACTTGCATGCAGTACCGGTGCTGTCCATGTGGTGGCACTGTTCGCAATGCAAAATGTGCAAATATTAGCTCTTCTGGCTCTTCGAATATACCTATGTGAGCTACATTCAGTGTAAATTTGAGACGGCAGGATTTTGCAGTTTTGCCTAGCACTGTTGTAACTGGTCAGCCAGCAGACACCCCTTCCCCCTACAGAGCAACTTAGCTGGCTGACATGTTCTTTTCTGCGGCAGTTCTTTGAGTGCTGGCGAGAGAAGGCATGAGTAAGCAAAAGATTGGTCCATATCTAAATGCAAAAACAAAGATACATGTACAGTATTTGTTTTTCAGGGAGATTGCCTTCTGACAAATATAATTTGGTGCAGCTGCCCCGGAGTTAGTTTTTCGTAGCAGTGTATTTCTTTTTGTATTCAGTGTAGTTTTGTTCAGTCCAGGGCTGAAGTGGGGGGGGGGTTCAGTGTATCGAATAAGTGGACATGTGTAATGCCTGAACTGATCCTCACCAGTGCTGGAGCTTTGCTAGCCAAGGACTGTTCTCCTGCGGCCCTGGACTTACGATGCCGGTTCAACAACTATTTTGTCAACCGACATTACAGTGATGGATTTATGCCAACCACAAGTTGCGGTTGACATAAATGCAACAGGAGACCCGGTTCCTTTTCTATTGGGGGGCTTCAGCCCCTGCACCCCCAAACTTATAGATTATCAACTCTGAGGCAGAGTTGATTCGGGAAGGGGGTATAGGATCGGGGGACAGAGTGTCGGGATCTTGGGTGAACTGTTACAGTGAACTGTCAATGTTGTCAGCATCGACGTGTTCGCTGTAATGGTGTCACTGTACAGAGGACTTACCCATTCCCTAACCATCTGTCCCTGTCTCCCCCAACAGCAGCTGAGAGACCCATCCGTGCCCTGCATTCAGTCCATTGGCGACTGCCACCTGCTCACTTGCACATCGTTTTGGCAGATCCGATGAGCCTCAGTTGACAGAACTTTTACTTTCTCTGTGTTTGAGATGGAATAGAAATCATCAGACTGCTTGCCCGGCTATCCCTTCCTGTCTGCTCTTCAGCCATGCGTTGACCCCGGGTCCCAGCCTCACCCCATTGCTTGCCACAACCGACCACAGTTACGCCCATGATGCATCCTCCCTTGATCAAAAAATGAATGAATTAATTGAATAATGAATTAATCCATTAATTTTTAGTGTTTTGCTGCAATGTTTACAGCTCTCTCTGCTAAGTATGCCTGTGTTGTCAATGAAGTCCACAAAGTGTCTGCCCTCAGTACCCTGAGTCTGTGTGAGTGTGAGCCTGCCCTGCTTTGTGTCTTAGTCCTCCATGCTGCTGCTTTGATTGTGAGTGCTGCTGCATCAAGTGTAAAAGTCCTGGGGCCAAATCTCTTGCCTTGTTACCATCATTCTCTGGCATCTTCGAGAATTTATAAATAAAGAAAAATAAACAAGTCAATGAGCCTGGCCTCCAACAATTGTGTCTGATACCTGCCCCCCCCCCCAAAAAAAAGAGACAACAGACAAGTTTTTTTTTTTTAATCTTTGAGCCCCATTAACAGGACCCTGCTCGAGAAAGGTACCACTGGCAAAGTGAAAGGCATGAGGGTCTGCGACACTAAAAGATCAAAGACAGTACGAAAGTGACAGGTTTCCTGGCAGGATGGAAGTGACAAAGTGTGTGCAACACTGTTGTTGGGGAGAGTGTGTAGGTGACAGAGCACCTGAGATGTAGCAGTCAGAACAGTGGCAGTGGGAGTCAGTGGGGTGAAGGCGTGAGTGACCACCACTGAACTTATGGCAAACTGGAGTTTAGTGTTGGGTCATTTAGTGACTGACACCGAATCCACCAATGATTCTACTACCTGATGGTGAGTGGGCATGGTGGATGACTGACCTGACAGTCCTTGCATAGGGTGACCCTTTGCAAGGACTGTCAGGTCACTCATCTACCTTTCCCACTCACTACATACATGGGCATAGTACAATCTCTGGTGGATCCTCGTAGTCAGTAACCAAACGATCCAATGACCTCCAGCTTGCCATAAGGTTGGCGTTGGCCACTTACATCTTCACCCACTCCCACTGCCATACTGTATTTAATGTTATCAGGTGCTCTGTCACCCCACACTCTCCCCAACAACAGTGTTGCAGGTGGAATACCAGATTTCCAGGTGGGGTACCAAAATTCTGCATCTGGTATTCCACCAAGAATACCCCTTTTTTTTCTTAAATTCTACCCTTGAGTAAGTTCCACAGGCATTGCTGAGAGATAGTATTGTACTTCCTAGGTTATGAATATCAACCTTGCATGAACAAGATAAAAATAGCAGGTGATACTATACTTGCAGTAGAAGGCAAGCCTGATTTGTAGGAACTACATATCAGAAATTGTCCCAGGCTGAGGACTGGTGTTGGTGTGGCCTGTGGCACTGTTGGAAGAAGGATATAACCAGACCACTCTCCTGGATCCACTGGCAAAATCTCGGTGCAATTCCTGAGAAGTATTCCTCTCTATACGAGAAGGAAAAAAAATTATATATATATATATATATGTGTGTGTGTGGGTGGGGAGGGAAATAATGGACCTTGTTAGGAGTCTGTGCTCACTCTGGAGGTAAAGAGCAGCCAACAGTCCCTCAGTCCCAGGCAACAAAATGGGGTCGCTATGGTCCTAACCAACCCCTCAGGGCCTGGATTCCCAGTGGTCACCAGGCAGGCGAGCAGCCACCCCCCCCTCGGTCTGATCTCCACCTGACCTTGATCAATGCTCCTTCTGCAGAGGAGCTCACAGGACACCATTATATAAGCCAGGTGCCTTAATGGCCTGTCACATCTGATGATGTCAGACCAAGCTGTTCAATATCACTGTGCTGGAGTTGTACTGCCAATATCAGCCACCATGGCAGTCCATCACTTCTGGAAAACAAAGGGTCCCTCAGGACTGCCTGCTATGAGCAGGGCTTCCTAAGAAGGACTCTGCTGTCAAGAGTCTTAACTCCAGCTTCTCGAGACCTCTACTAAAAGTTAGAAAGTAAGTAGCTTATTAGAAGTTATAGCTGGTTTAATGAGAGTCATTCTTGGGTAGCCTGTGTACTGTATGGTGCCAGCACAGTATCACTGACCAGGCTGGAAGGGGCAGCATGAATGTATTTTTCCTCACTCTCCCCAGCAACCCCCAGAAAGATGCCAAAGCCTCCCAGAGGGGTACCGAGGAGCCTAAATCCACCACGGGGTCTCCCTCTCCAGGGAAGCAAAAGTCCAACTACTTCGAATAATCTAGCCAATCTTCTCAATGCCCATCCCCTCCAATTCAGTGTCCAGCCCAACAACTTCAAGGGAAGGGGGGATATTCCCTGTGCCATGACAGTGTGTACACGACTAAAGCATGCATTATCCCTGCATGCCACCTCCACCCCCCCATTATCCAAACATTAGCACATCAAGTGGCAATCAGGAATCCTGCTAAGGATAACATACCACAGAGGAGAAAAAAAAGCAAGCCCTAGTGATAGGAACTATCTGAATAAATCAATCCAAGCTCCATAGGTTGCATTAGTCCAGACCTTGGTGGAGGTGTCAACAGAAGCGGAGTTCCAGTCAGCAGACAGAGAAAGAAAAAAAATAACCCAGTACCTTAAACTGGGGAAACTGTTATGGGAAGCGAGAGAATTAGTTTACTATGGTGACATAGTGGAGACCGTGCTACTTGTTGTGTCTAGTTCTCAGTCGATGTCCCAGCTCCTCTGATTTCTGCCACAGAGGTGGTGATGTTCATGGCTCTTAGTTCTTTGTTCAGGAGGTGCTGGATGTCCTCTTGCAGGTGCTGAAGTAAAGTAGTTGCAGTTAAATTTGCTTGGTTTGTTCTTCGCACCCTGCACCAAGTCGTGATGGAGATATTGTGTTCCAGACCTTCCATATCTAAAGCTGGGCATTTCAGCCCTAGTTTGCAGAGGGTAGGAGAAACCTCCTGAAGGGAAACAAAGGACTGCATCCAGCATCCATGAAAATGTTAAGTCTTGCTGTGTAATTTCATTGTATTTTAATATGTTTCTCCTTTGCTTGTTTAATTATCTCCCGTACTGCATGTAGCTTCTCATTCAGCATGTCTTTGAAGTGTTGATCAACAGAAATGCACCTTCCGTCTAGCTGTAAGTCTCGCGTTAGCCAAGCCGTATACAGAATAAGTTGCTGCTTTGGATATTCTAACATTTTAACCACAATTCATCTGGGTCTCACCTTCTGGGTTTTTGGAGGATCGAACAATGTGCTCTTTCTATTGGGAGAGGTATGTCTTCCAGAATATTTAAGACTGACCATAGCAGATGTCCTACAAAATCCTCTATAGTAGCAAAATATTTCTCCATGTCCTCTGGTACCCCATGCACTCGAAAATTGTTTTGCCTGGCTTAATTTTCTTAATCATCCAGGCAGTTTTGCAGGTCTCTTTCTCTGTGTAGTAGAGCCCTATCATGTAGGCTGATGTCATCTGTAACCTCCGCCAGAGCTTGTTCTGTGGCAGCAGTATGTTTTTCCATGGATTTTAAGTCAACTTGTAAGTCCGCAATGGAGGACTTAACTCTGTAGATGGCTTTCATAATTCTATCAAGTTTTGAAAGTACGATTTCTTGCTCTGAGGCCCCCGAAGAATTGTCAGTACCATCTAGGCTGATGGTTTGGGATCCCAGCCTACTACCCTCCTGCCACCCAAGACAGCCATCTATATCCATCAGTGTTATTAACTCCGTGGCTTGCAACTGTTGTTTTTTTATTATGATTACTGGCCATGACAAGTGTGTTTTGCAGCAAGGATTTATCCATGATTTGAGGTGGAATATTTGCCTTTGCCTGTAAGAATTGCCCATCGACTCCCAGAGCTCTTGACTCAAGAAGCCATCAACCTTGTTACATCACCAGAAATCCACCCCATACAGGAGATCTGTAAGACTGCTACCTGGAAGTCAGGACACACCTCTGTTTCCCACTACCGCATGGACCTTGAGTCATGCCAGGATGCTGGTTTGGAACCTTGGTTCTCCAGTCTTTGTTCACCAAATAGAGGTGCACTCATTGTGACCTCCTCCCAGAGAACCACTAGGAGTCTGCTAGAGTGTAGACAAGTGAACCATATCCATGCCTCTAGAAGAATAGGTTACTCACCTGAAATCTATGTTCTAGGAGTGGTATATGGTTCACAGGGCTCTACGATGCTGATTTGACAACACTTTTGTCGACCGGCATCACAGCAACAGGATTTATGTCGACTGCAAGTTGCGGTCGACATAAATCCTGATTGTCTCCCAGTCTGTGTTTTCATCAGGGGACTTTGCCCCCCGCATCCCCTGTACTTTAAATGATCAACGCCATGTTGGAGTTGATTTGGGGAGATGGTGCAGGACTGGGAGAAATGTGTTCCTCTGTGTCAGGTGCACCAACACAGTGATCTGTCAGCAAACTGTCGATTTTGTTGACAGGTATATAGTTCACTGTGTTGGTGTCACTGACCATGGCACATACCGGTTCACAGCCACACAACTCACATTGGTCTCCCCTGGCAAGTGGCACATGGATCTGGAGTCCAGTATGCAAGATCTGACATCATGGGACAGAGTCAGGAGATATACCACCCAGGTGGTAGGAGGAGCTTAGCTTAAAGATGTTCCCTGGTGTTTCAAATTCCTATTTTTCTGATACATCTGAAAAAATGTTCAAGGCTGTTTTCTGACACAAATACATTCTTAAATATATGGAAGCATTACTAGAATAATGATTTATCCTATTATGTCATGTCCAGCTAAGAATAGATACAGACTAGTAGCGAGGAAATTAACTCCCACAATTGTAGCCGTTAGCATCCATTCAAGGTGCTTTACATAGATGTCTGTCTGTCTGTCTTTTTCTTTTTTTTTTTTCAACCAGGAGAGACACACTAATCTGAAAGCTTGCTTACAGTTGCGATCTGGGAGCACAAAGAAGTTAAATGACTTGCTCAGTGTCTTTGGTTACTCTGTTTCTTTTATATTAATGTCCTTGTCATTCAGTATGGACTTTTAAATTGTTTGAATAACTTTCCGTCATGTTTTATTTTTTGGGAGGATTTAAAAAACAATTTTGTTCTGAGCCGGCCACCTCGGAAACTAAAACTTTGAAAGCAGATATAACTAAAAGAAGCAAGGCAACTCCTATATTTCTTTCTTTTGCTATATTTACAACCATATTCTGCTTCTATCAAAAAAGTTTTATGAGAATGACCTGGGATTGAAATGGTTCTATACATAAAAACATACAACTATTACCTCAATTTTTGGGAATGTTAGTTCAAGAGGGTGTCACAGTATTGGTAATTTACTCTTTATTTTTGCATTTGTGGAAAAAATTAAGCAGACATCATGACACATGATGTGTCCTTGTTTCACTTTTTCTTTCATACTCATGCTGACATCTAAAATATTAATGTTTCTAACTACATTAAACAATCTGACCCCTTACTGATTTTTTCCATAAAGAGGGATCAGGTCTCACCATGTAACTTAACAACAAACATGGTGACCCATGGTTTTGTTTTTGTGGCTTTTAACTGTGTAGATGGCAAGGATGGTAAAGATGCCACGAGAGTTTCCTGTCGGGGAGTTGTCCTGTCAGGCACCTGTGGTACCTCACTCACTGCACTTAGTGTTTCTGCCATGTAAGTCCCTATTTCCATATAGATTTACTATTCTAACACCATGTCTCCATGGATTGCCACTCAAGTGAAATTCTGAGAAAAGAAAAGTGAGGGGATGTTGTCTGGATTCAAACCCACACCTTCTTGTTTATGAAGTTGTAAACCTTTCCACTACACCACAAAGCTGACCCAGCAATGAAGTGAAGTTCTTTAGCTGTAGAGGTTCAGACCATGCCAGGAGGTTTCTGACAAGACAATTTCCTGACACGACAGTCTCATTCCTGAGAGGAGAATGTCATTCCTGACAGGAGAATTTCCTGACAGGGAAATCTCTTGGCACCTTTACCATCCTACCAGTTAGATGACCATCATGTACTGAGCAAAAAAATTATAGATTTGACATGAGGTTTCTAAAACAACAGGAAACATCCTTAAAGACATCTGGCCAATAACATTGTTCCAGTGGAACTGTCAGAGGGTGGATGTGAACCAGATTCCACTCCTAAAACTATGGTTTCAGGTAATCAACCTATTCTCCCCCCCCCCCCACAATAACTGTACCTTAAATGTATTAGTTTCATTTACATTGCCCCAGCTAACAGCTGCTGACCATGCAGACCCTAGCTTTAACCAAGGCAGCCCTGCTTATGAGTAAATGACAGGCTACATGAACTGCTGCCATAGCACTCACTACAGAATGTATATGGTTTTACTTACATTGTTACCCTCATTTCTGAGACATCATTCAGCTTTCTCTTAAAGAGAAAGAGTGTCAAAGGGGGCAGCTTGTAAGTTGCATGGAGCAGTTGCTTGAAAGAAATTGAAAGGTAAATGGAAAATATGGCAGATGTAGAAGGGGTGCAAATGTTAATCCTTTGAGCACATTATCTAATCTATCTGCATTTAAAAGCTGCCAATATTATATACTACATTGAATGTAGACGCTTGTTCTTAATTCGTGCACTTTAAAATATAATTTAAAACATAATTCCAGAGTAAATATTGCAAATAAATGTGCTGTTAACAAGCCTTTGATTTGCAGGCTAGATGCAGTCTTGTACTATTTATTGGTTGGCTGGTTGGTTGCCAAGGAATGTTCTGAAGGCAGTCAGCACTTTAAAGCTGAAACCCTTTTTATTTCAGAACTCTAAAGAGAGGTTCAAAGAGCATCCACTTATAAGAGTAAATCTGGTTTATGTGAAGCCATGCTTCATCTTGACATTTGGCATGGTCATTTCAATAAAAACAAAACAAAACATGAAACAGCTAAAAACATTACCCTAGACCAAATACAGTCCATGGCTTTCTCTGAAGTCTGGCCTGCAGCACCTTTTTAGCTCCTGGAAAGCTCTTCAGTTCTGAACACTCTCCTATAAAAATGTCCTAGGTAGAACTGGCTTCACCTTCCTTTGCCCTTGATATGTAATACTCTTACTGACTGCAATACTGCTTCTGCAGTTTGTTTGGCTTGGTGCAAAATAGCTCACACATCAAGCTCTATGGCAGAATAATTTTATTGGTGCAAAGAAATGCTGTCTGACTTCCCCATGTATCACCACAACAATTTTGCTTCTTCAGGAGGGCCCTGTTACCTATTTTCATTGTGGACAGCAGCACCTTTGGGGGTCAGGAGTGCTCTTACTTCTCCATTGCAGTTCTACGATTTGTTCATTCCATAATGCATAGAATTATTACCATGTAAACCTCTGAGATTAACTTTTTTTTTGTAGAAATTATTAGTTCAGTTTTAATAAATTAGTTTCCTGTTTTAGGCTACCCCTGACAAATGTGTATATTGCATATGTTAAATGTACAGTACCAGCATTGTTTTTATTTATGAGTGCCTTCTTGAGTTCATGTGGTGAGCAAATTGCAACAGTTCTGGCACATGAATGGTGTGATATACTGTAGTACTCTTATAATCATAAGAGATGCTTGAACTGTACATATACATAAAAAACACATTGTTTAATAATGTTAAAGGCTATTTTTTTTTTAAATAGAACCAGAATTTAAAATTAAAATGTCTTACTTTGTAGAAAATTAGAGAAGCTCACTTGTGTAGGAAAAGGACTACATTACAACATTAAACTGTTCTGTCCACTTGCTGCGTGTGTACTTCCCGAGTTTTATAAGTGTTGATGGACCCAGAACAAAGGCTTGCAAAATCTGTTGCCTAAGAGTTGCAACTCAGTTAGCTGGCTGTCAGTGCAGCATGTCTTTGACCTGGGCATGAGAATGGGCACACTCCTCCTCCAGGGAGGGTGGATTGTGCAACCCACTACTTTACTGCCACTTGGGTGTCCAAAGGTGATAGTGCAGTTTGGATCCCGCAGCATGCCTCTCTATGCATCTAACTTGCCAGAACCCAGACAGTGCACTTTCAGGAGATGGGACAACATAAGGGAGAAATGGTGCTGACAGGACAGATGGCATTCCACCTTTGCCCCACGTCCATCTCAGGTTTCATCCCCCAGCTACAGGAACAACTCACCGAGATCACTTTTGCTACAGAAAGACAGATCAGAGAGACAGACTGCCATAGAGCTGTTGACAGACCACACCTCAGGGGCCAACCCAAGGAGGTTAACTCAGGGGTGTGTTGTGTGCATCCCAGTGTCTCTGGATGACCTGTTCTGAGGATCTGTGAAGGACAGGAATGTGATACTGGTGGTAAGCTGAAGAAAGGCCTAATTATAGAGCCTGGGAAGTGAAAAGAATTGACTGAAAAACAATTGCAAGTCAGTTTGCATTGCGCTGGGACAGAACTCCAGCTGCATTTTAGAGTTGCACAAAAAGAGTTGATCTTGCACTGATTAAGAGCCTAATCCACAAAAGGTGCAGCCACCCTACACAGCCACATAGTGGAGGTGTACAGGAGATATTGACAGTAGATGCATGTGGTTCTCCCACAGTGATCCACAGTGTGCCACGGACAGGATACATAGGCCACTTGTGGAGGCATCTGCATGGCAGGGCTGCAGAGCACAGACACAGGGTATGACCAGTGATATGCACCTGCAGTAGATGTGAACACTGATCCACAGCCTTGCAGGGTCCACTGCATGGGGACAGCCAGGGCTCGGTGACTGTGCAGACGGGGCTGCTGTGGATGAGGCAACCACACAGCATTAGGCACAGAGGAATGCACACATGGCAAGCATGGATCAGTGCTGCCACAGACTGCATTGTGACCACAATCAGGCCCCCAAACACCCCCCCATACACCCTCTACCCACCACCCGACACCTGCTCCACCATCAGGAATAAAAGGAGCACGTAGATGCTAATGGTTTCCACAAAGGCATTTACGTAAGCATGTGCACTCAAAAAAAGGCATGTCCCATCAACAGACAATGGAGGCATGAGTACCCGACAGCTCCTGCATTAGTACATACAATAGTCCATCCTGTACTCTGGGGTGTTACCACATACCCCAGCACGGCAAATACGAGGTGTTTGCCACACCCTGTGGTGCACGAGAGCCTAGCATTGCAGCTGCCATCCCTGGGTCCTGCAAAACACCACCCAGCTGACTCCTCTCTGGGTGTGCTGTTGGACAACCAGTTCAAGGAGCTTCAGCCCCTGGTTCAGTTTGTCCTCCCTGAGGGCTGATGGGTCCACACTGACTGCCTCCTTTTTGTCCCCGCCACCATACATGGGCAACCAGTCCTTGCAGTTCCAGTCAAAGGTGGGTTGTATGTGGATGGGGCATCACATGGTTTCCATGGCTTTCCTCTCCTCAGCTTCAGTGTGTGGACTGGTTCAGTGACCCGTGAAAACAGAAATCACCAAATCATGGACATGTGAGTAAATAAGAGACAATCACACAACAGCATTGCTGGTGGGGACACACAGTTGAATACCTACTCTAACCCACTAGTCTCCAGAACCGATCATCCTGGTCATGGTATCCATTATCCTCTAGGGTGAGGATACATGGCACATAAGCCATCAGTGGCACAGGTCCAAGATGCAGATTTGACTCCTCAGTGCTAGGCATCCTTTTGGTAGCTCTGCAGAGGCATGACTGCTGTCTTGCACATACAGTGCATCAATGTGGTGGCATGATGCCACGATCACAGGTTCCATCCGCACATGGCCACTGGTTATTGGCCATGTGAATGCACAGCTGGCAGTTAAAGGGGCCCACAGTTGGAAGCCAACATCACTGGTGCAGCGCATTGCAGGGCTGTACTATGGGAGGATGGATCATGCAGCAGTGTTTACCAGTCTTTCTGTAGCATATGGTACTCCTAAAGATGCACCATGAGGCACTGGAGGGGTGAGGATGCACTGCACACCAGCAATATATCTATCAGCTGAGGACAAACATGGCAACTCACAGAGCAACAGTGCACTGTCAGGTACCCTTCAATATGGGAACCATAAAGGAGCTGTGCAAGCTGTTGGGACCATGTATCCAGATCAAGATGTGCCGCAGCCATGCACTAGAGGTCTGGACATGCATGCTCACAGCCCTGGCCTACTATGGGACATGTTCCTTCTAGTGCATGAAAGAGCCTTGGCTGGTATGAGACAGTGATCCATCAGCAGGTGATGGATGTGCTACTGGAACAGGTAGCCTGTCAATTCGGTGACTGTGGAACAGTGACCCATGAAGAGGACAACGGAACCACAGTGCCGACACTTCTGGGTGACTAGAAGTTCTTCCCATCCCCAAAGTATGCCCCACTGAGTTGGTATCTTAAATAAAGAGGGTTTGGGGGGGCAAAGCCCCCTGCAAAAAATACTTTGTTCCCTGTCATTGCACTGCAGAATTTGTGCCCTCTTCTTGGGTCGCCGTTCTGCAGTCTCCATTATGACATGGAACCCTGAAATACAGCCACAACAACATCACTTTCCCACAGTTGGATTAGGACCCAGAGGGGATTAAAGCGATCCTCTGTTCCATGGCAAGCAGCCAATATCATCAGTGCCATTGACCATACACACGTGAGGTTCATTGTCCCATTCCAGGCAGAGGAGGCATGCATAAACTGCAAAGCATTACACAGTATGAACATGCAGGCTGTCTATGATGCCACGGATTAAATACGCATGTCTATGCCAGGTACCCTGGCTCACGCATGACCCATACATAACGGAGAATTTGGGACTGTGGAAACTGGCAGAAAAGGGGTGGCCACTTGGTAAGAGCACACAGGCATGTGGGTGAGTGACAAGAGGGTCCAGCACACACTAATGTCTTCCCCCCTTCACAGGTGACTGTGAATACACATTATTCACATTCCTGATGACCCCATTCCTGCAGCCACAGACCAAGGAGGAGCAGAGGTACAATGAGGCACAATATCTGACAAGGGACATCATTTAAAGGCTATTCTGCCTGCTGAAAATGCACTTCAGGTGCCAGGACAGAAGTGGGGAACACTACAGCTAACATCTGGCAAGGTGTGCAGGGTATTTTCCACACTTTACATGCTACACAGCAGAGCTATTCAAAAGCACCTACCTGTATAGTACCTGAGGGCAACAGACCACGTCCTGGTAACATGTCCTGTGACAAAGAGGGCCACATGGCTGATGGTGGTGGATGCCCTGGCAAACAGGGTACAGGGTATGATGCAGGGCAAGGGCTGTGCAGAATAACTTTACATAGTGCTGTGGATGTTCATGAGGGTGTTTATAGAGGCACTGGTCTATTGTTCAATAAAGTGCTGTGCTGTCAACCATGCATAGTGCTTCCCTTGGTGTGTGCCCCGTGATACGTACTCTGCAGTGCAGGTGTGCTCACTCCTGCATTATGTCTTTGTGCAGGTGTGCACTGTGCCATCTGCTGCCCAGTATGATGGACATCCTTTTCACTGAGGCCCATGGTACATTGGTGCCATTGGTGTCACCCTGTTGGTAGTGGGGGGCTGCTCCAGTGCCTTCGTGCCATCATCTTGTGCTGTGGCCAGTGGCCTAGGGAATGGGGGAGGCTGTGGGTGGGGAATCTGTGTTGCTGTGACCATCCAGCATCTCGGGTGTCAAGGCAGAGAGGTCCCAGATGAGGACATCAGCAAGCTGGTGAAGGACTCCTTCCACAGACAACATTCCACAGACTGGCAGATGGTCACTAGCTCCCCCTGCATGCCCTCAACCTCCATGCATAGGCTGCCTACACTGTGGGTCATGCACTGCAGGTGTTTGTGGCTGGTCCTGGTCTGTATGATATGCTGTTGCTCCAGACCATGTATTTCAGCATACATGCCATGCAAACACTGCCATGTGCAGGGGGAGGGCACTTCATGGGGTCTGTTTCCCTCTGTGAAAGGCTGACTTGGTTTCATTGGGGTACTTAAGGGGGGTTCTTCCACCAGCTACCTTCCTCCTGATGAAGTTCCAACTATGTGAAGTGCTGGGACACTTAGATTTTGGGTGTTGTTAGTTACCTCTATGAGAGTTGAACTGTTGCTGAAAATCTGGCTTGCAAATAAAACCTAACTGCAACTCTACTTGCAGTCTCACTTGTATTTCATGAGTTCTATAGTTCCCCTCTATCCTGGGTGTGAAGTGCTACAGCATTCTGGATACTTATTTTTCATACAATTGAAACTGCTTATCTCAATTGCTGCAGCTGGATCCTGCACCAGCGAGCATGTGCAAGCCCGGCTTTCTTCTACCCAGTGACTCTACTGAACCTTGCATACCCCGTGCTGTGCCCTGTCTGTGCATGTCTGATAGGATTTGATGTGGATTCATCAGAGGTTTCTGGTGTCTCCTGCATGCCCATGCTGTGGGGAGGCTGTGGCGTGGGTGGCAGGGCTAAGATTTGGTGGTAACATCTGTGTGTCCAGGGCCATATATGTGTGCTCTGTGCTCTGTGCCATGGCACATGGTGTACTGGGCCATCAGTGTCATCCTCACTCTGTTTACTTAGGGTCATGGTGCCCTTGGTGTCTGTAGCATCTGAGGATGTGCTGGATGTGGGACATGTGGGGAGAAAATGGAACAGTTTCTAGAGTACCTTGTGTGCAGCCAGACTCCAGTGAATGTGGCCAGGCATGTGGCACCTAGCACCCCTGGCAGCCCTACCTGCATCCTTTGTTCACTCATTGTCCTTTTCCATGTCCACTTCTAGGGCCAGAGATGGTGGTTCTTCACCTGTGGGGGATATATGAGTGGTTAGCACCAGTCCGTGTCCTAGCCCGCCCTGGTAGTGCTCCAAGCCTAAACTCACTCTGTAGCATGTCAAGATCCCCTTCGTATCCTCCAACTGTCTGCTGTTCGACAGTGTCAGCCATGATGCTTTCTTTCCACCTCTGTGAACACCAGATCTCTCACTGGGCTGCCACCGCCTGTTGCTAGTTATGCCTGCTGCTGCCGTGCAGTCTTCCTCTTCACAGCCTCCTTTAGGTCCCTCCATTTGTGATTCAGTGCACTGGCTGTCTGTGTTGAGTCTACCTTCATGCTGATAGCATCTGGATGCTGACCTATACCAGTTGTTTAGGGCTTGGTGTCCCCTTCAGTGTCCTGGAGCCATACAGAGTGGAGTAGTTCAACCTCACCTCCATGGCCAGAATATTGGTCTCCTTTGATCATAAAATTAAGTGTCCATGGCCTTGTACAATGGTCATTGCTACTTCAGCAGTTGCACTCCTCCCGTGGCCATGCAATAGGCAGCTGTGCCATGGTGGCAGTATTACTGCCAAAGCCCGTAGTCCACGTCTGTGCACCAGTGGCATCCACAGCCAACATTTCCATATAGTGGTCCATGGGGAATTTGCATTGCCTTATGAAAGAGGGTCTCAGTGTGTTCAGTGGCCATGTGTAGCACATGCACTTCCTAGGCCTGTTCCCTTTGTGCACCTCTATGGCCCATTCTGCACCTGTCATCTGCACCCCCGATCTCTGTGGATCATACCACATGTACAAATGGTGTATGCCATGCAACCGCATGCCTGCATTACATGCGGGACTGGGGGTATTCTTGCTTTTCTGTGGACTGACCCTAAATGATGTAAAACAGTACAACATGAGTGGCAAGTACATTGCTTAATTTAAAAAAAACATTGCAAAACCAACTCATTGGCATGAAAGTTTATTCGTTCTTGTACTGCATGCCAACTGAAAAAGGAACGTCAAAAAATTTTAAACTGTTAGCATGAGAGACCCTCTTATGGTTTTAAGAGTGTCTGGAATATTTAGAAGTAAACACTCTTGACTGGCTAGCAGTGATGCTATTATTTATAACAACCATTAGAAGTCCTAACTTGCAGGGTTAAAATCACTTGAAAATTCCAGTTTCAGCAATGGTGGAGCCCAAAGTAAATCTCATCTGTACATTTCCTTTGAAATGGCTTGAATAACTTCTCATCAGTTTCTAGATGTGCTAAGGAGATCTCAAAGGAGTAAGAGTTTCTGCTCCATCATCCTTAGGGTGTCAAAACCTCTCAGCTTTGCTTCACAGTTCTCTTACCTTATGAATGCATAAAGAAGCCCTCTTCTAACCATGAGAGTCACATTAACGATATAAGATATCGAAATGCATGTACTGTGTGTGACCTCCTCAGCATAGCTATACACATTTTATTCTATATTATCTTCCTTCTCTGATATTAGAAATGGCTGGCAGTATGAAATCATGCCACTACAGTATGATAATACAAGTATGGCTGCATCCCTGCAGTTCTAACATCAAAGCATTATACCAATACTGACAGCTTAAAAACCAGATGATTTATAGTGCAGACACTGATTACAAAAAGCACACAGTCCCATTCTTCCATCTCTGTAAGTGGAACATTGCACTTATGAAACCTGTGAGTGAGAACCTCTTATCATTATGAGAAATTATCTGGTGCAGCGCAACTCTCTACGATGACTGGCTGAATCAGTGCTGAAGATACATAATCTTAGATGGTATACTTGATGGTTTCTGCCATTTGTCAAGGCATAATTCGGATGACTTATTTTTCATCTTCATACACTTCAGTAAGGGCTAATGCTATGACAACTTTTAAATGCAAAAATATTTCAAGGAGAACAGATACATGTGAAATGGAGTAGTCATGTTACTGAATTCCAAAGCTGCTGTTTGCTTTTCTGCAGATGGTTCACTGGGAACAACATTATGCATCAAGAAGGCACTGGTGCCCCCTTGAGAGCTTGCAAACTCAGGAGTTCCACTTTGTTTGGAACACATTTTCTGGTGAATAAATCTAAGCGCTGTACACAGCAAATGATGGTGAGGTGACCAGTCACATTAGTGTTAAGAAGGATTAAAAATGTAATCCTTTATGGGACTCACACAACACACATACACAGGGTAATATTTCTCTCATAACTTGTTGTCATGAGTCCAACTGCTCAAGGATTGAGAAATGCAACATCCATTCTTGATATCGGTTCTTTGTAGCTCATCACCATTTATTTACTGTTATCTTTTCAGCCTTACCTTTACACAACTGCTCCTTTGAGACTGACTTATGCGGCTGGGTACAGGGTGCCATAGATAACTTTGACTGGGACCGAGTATCTGGGCCAACAGAAACCCCTAATACTGGGCCAGCAAGTGATCACACAACAGGCGGAGGTAAGAGTACAAAATGCATTAGCATAATTTATCAGACAAAAAGTAATTTTTTTTCTCCTGAACTACAGATGTGTTGATATGCATAGATAGTAACTTTCTAAATTTTGTCAGTTACCTTAGCTTTCTAGAAAATTTGGGGTTTCCATGGACAAATGATTTCTCTGTTTAAAATGTAGAGACACACATCAAGTCTATACAGAAACTGTGGTGCCTGTGAAACGTGACTCTTCCTACATTGTAACTCCTTTTAAAGAGCTAGTGTACTGCCTAGAATTAATAATAACTTTCAGTAGTAGATGACTTGCACATCTTATATCCAAAGTATTTTTTATTTCCCTTTAGATAATTAGAAGATCTTACTTCAAGGGTATCTCTTGCAGCAGGCTATCACTGGTAGGATTATAGCTGCCAGGCACTAGGACCACACACAAACCTTCTAGCTAGCAGTCTACCAGAGGGGCCGCCCCCCGTCAGCCCCTAACATCAGCCAATCCTGTAAAGGCAGGTGGCCCCCATACCCTCCTCAGTTCTTTCCTGCCATTGACCAATGCATGTTGGACTGCAGAAACCACCGCAGCTACAGTCGACCACCATTTTCTCATGTTTAATGTGCTTTATTATTTTTCAGTTTCTTTTTGGCATTAACATTGGAATTTCGGTGTTCTCACCTGACAGTTTATGTCTTCTCAACCATCTTTATCTTCTGACCACTCTGTGAAGTGTGCCTGTGACAAACAGATCCCTGACAAGGATGGCTATTCTGCTTGTGTCTAGGCCCAGACCAAGATGTCCAAGCCTATGAGGCCTGCCAGAGGTTCAACCTGGCCACCTGGAGATGTTGCCAGAAGATCTTGGAGAACTACCTCCTTAGGCAGATGGTCATCTCTATGAAACAGGAGCTGCCGGCCAGGCGCTCCTCTGTTTTCCCAGCCCAGTCCTCAGGGTCTTCATCCTCGATGTCCTGGGATAATGCATCTGGGAAGCACAAGCACCAGGATAAGGACTGGGACCAACCCCAATCTGTCTTCCGCTTGTGGTTTCCTCACAAGAAGTCTTCGACCCCTTGAATGTTGACCGCCGTGGCCCAACACACCCTATCTCCCACAGGGCAACCAGTGGCCCAGCCACCCACCCTGGTATCCCTTGCAGATGGTAGATCCTTGGGTCAGGATTCATTGTATCCTGCTCCCCAGCCCCTACTGTTTCATTCCTTATTCTCTGCAGACATGCAGTCAGGCGTCTTGGCCAGAATATCTTTGTCTGGCATGGGTGTGGTGTTCACCAGTCCACCAGCAGCTGCCAGTCCGACACCTGTGCCCCCAAAGATGGTCTTGTCCTCTGGGACTGCTGCAGTTCTGCTCCTCCTTCACAGAGGCAGACGCTGTGGACACTGGTGCCTTCCAAAGCCTGGTCTCTCCTCAGCCTTAGCCTGGGGGTCACCCTCCACTCTGGCACCTGTCTCCCTATGACTGGTGCCTGTGGATCCTCCACAAGCACCCCCCCAGCTGATGCCCACTGGGCCTGTTCTCCCTCCACTGCAGCCAGTGGGACATATGTTGACGCTGCCTGTGCCTGGTCTTCTACACCCAGTGTCTGCCCACCACGTTGAGCCTGCACCTGCCCTGCCGATACCTGCTCCTGTGGGATCGGTGCCTGGCCTGCTGCAGCCTGTGCCTGTAGATTCACAGTCTGGTTACCCTACTCCAGTGCCTGCCTACCCTGCACCAGCAGGACCTACACCAGGTTATCAATACCTGACACCATCAAGACCTGCGCCAGTCTACACCTACCAGAAGCCAGAGGAACTGACGTTGGCCCTCGTTGATTACCATTACCTGATCTCAGCCTTGAGGTCCTTCATACAGATCCAGGCTCCCACCCCAAGGGCACTGGCTCCAGCCCCCCCCCAGGCCTCCTCTGGACCCCTTTCTACATGCCCCTGTTAGGCTGGACCCTAGTTCTCCTCATCCCCCCCCAGGTAGGCCTGATGCAGGGTCTTCCGGATGCTCAGACAGTCACTTGCCTGTGAACAGCGATGATGTGGAGGATGGGGAGGAAAGCATCAGTAGTGAGTCCTCCTCTCTCCGCCCTGACTCCTTGGAAGGGGAAGAAGCCCCGACTAATGTTCCCAAAGCCTATCTGATGATCCTACCTTTATGGCCATCATGAGGCACATTCAGACCACTATGGTATGGGAGACAGAGAAGCAGGACCCTGTAAGGCATTGGTTGGCTGTCTACCTGCAGCAGCCCTATGCCCTTCCCTTGGTGGTCCCTTCAGCCACTGACTCCTATGAGAATGTCACCTGGGCTGCCTGGAACTACCCTCACACAGTCCTGGCAGTATCCAAGAAGGCAGGCAGACTTTACAATGCCCTGGCTGGCAAGCTGTACTTTGGGGATCAGCTCAGGGCCTATTCGGTCATCATCAGTGCTGTGCACAACTGCACCAAGAGGCCCAAACACCTAAGCTCCCTCCCCCTGGACAGGGAGTCTCATCAGCTGGATCAGATGGGCAAATGTGTCTTAGCCTCTGCCACTCTGGCCATTCATACCATCAATTATTTGGCCCATATGGTGCAATTTCAGAAACTACTATGGGACCAGGCTAGGGAGGCTATTCTAGCCCTGCTGGGTGACCCCCTTCCAAGCAACAGACTCTCCAAGCCCTTAAAACAGGCTCAGATGTCGGTACTCACATCCTAAGGACTGCCTATGATGCAGTGGATGCCTCCAGCAGGGCTGCGGTCATAGGC
Source organism: Neoceratodus forsteri (assembly GCA_016271365.2). Classification (NCBI taxonomy): domain Eukaryota; kingdom Metazoa; phylum Chordata; order Ceratodontiformes; family Ceratodontidae; genus Neoceratodus; species Neoceratodus forsteri. The sequence goes on along the minus strand of CM057456.1, from coordinate 1,776,188,257 downwards.
ATTTGTATGAGGTGCCACTCCAGGCTTCACCCCAGATGTCCAGTCCAGCATAATGGATGCCCCTTTCAGGGGTCTCAAATTTTTCAGGGGAGATGTCCAGGATCTCATATCCGAACTGCAGACCTCAGGATGGGCCCATAAGTCTGTCCACTCAATGTATCATACCCAGCCTAAGTTGAGACAGTAGGCTTCCTTTTATCAGTCTTCCTGCAGGCAGGCCCGACCCCCTCCCAAAGTTCAGGGCAATCACAAGATGGGGGTGGCTCTCCCAACCCCCTCCTCTGTCACCACCCGTAGCACCTGAGGGGCAGCAGCAGCCTCCACGGCTTCTGCCCCCAAAGATTCCTTGTCAGACCCCTCCCTCCAATAGAACTTCAGGAGGCAGTAGCAGGGGGTTGCTTCTCCTTTTACCTGGATAGGTGGAGGGAGATAACCACAGACAACTGGGTGCTGCAGCTCATCAAGAACGGCCACATGCTCTAGTTCTTAGAGTGGCCCCCAGAAAACCCTCCGGGCCTATCCTCATATCCTCTCGATCACGTTCCCCTCATCTGGGAGGAAATTCAGGCCTTACTTCAAAAAAAGGCCATAGAACCAGTCCACTGGACTCAGCAGGGCAGGGACTTCTACTCCCATTTCTTCTTAGTCTCCAAGCAGAAAGGAGATCTTCGACTCATCCTGGACTTGAGCCAGCTGAACCTGTTTATAGTGTACAAATGGTTCAGGATGGGTACCCTTCAGGGTTTGCTGCCCCTGCTACATCAGGGGAACTGCATCTGCTCTCTGGATATTCAGGATGCCTACCTGCATATCAAGGTTTTCACTCCCCACTGATGCTACCTCCAATTCCACTTCCATGGTGCCCACTACAAGTTCAGAGCTCTGTCTTTTGGTTTGTACTCAGTGCCCAGGATCTTTACCAAATGCCTGGAGAAGGTTGCAGCTGCCTTGAGACAGCAGGTTCTCTATGTCTTCCCCTACCTGGATGATTAGCTCACAGCAGCCCTGTCCCAGGACATTCTCCTTCACACCCTGGTGCAGACTTGCAGTTTGTTCCAGGTGTTGGGCATCACTATCAACATGCCAAAATCCTTCCTTACCCCCTGCCAGTGTCTCCAGTATATAGGGGCAGTACTGGTCATGGCTCAGGGAATGGCCTTCCTGCCCTCAGACAGAGCAGACCATCTGATGGCCCAGGCCCATCTTCTTTACTCCAGTTGTTATGGTTCGGGGAGGGCCTTTCCACAACTTCTGAGTCTCATGGCCACCACCATTTTCATGGTTCCCTTGGCTTATCTGTACATGAGAGCCCTTAATGGACTTTGTGGATGCAGTGGAACCAATGCACTGACGACCTGGAGCAACCAGTTATTGACTCAGATCCAGTTCAGAGGGTACTCTTGTGGTGGCTGGAGCCCAGCAACCTGCTTCGGGGGATTCCCTTTTGTATTCCTCAGCTGGCCACCATCTTACATACTGAAATAAAATGAGAAGTGACAGCATCGTGAAAAAAACAAACCCAAGAGCGATTCACCCCTATCAGGGACAACACGTTATGCCACCTGCCAGTGCCCCTACTAGTACTCCATCCCTCTTCCCCTGCACCCTGTACCCAGCATCCAATTCTCCTTATTAGGAGATAGCAATTGCCCACTGCTGGTCTGGCACAACCCTCCCTCCTCCACTGCTGACTCCGAGTGCCTGGCTTCTATGAATGAAATTGCACTGCTTGTTGCTGTGGTAAAGGCAAGCCAGCAGATCATGTGATCTGCTGGCATGGCTTTACTATATACTTACTATATACTATATACTATATACTTTACTATATACTATTTTTTCATATATACTTTACTATGAATGGCACTGACACTACCCTTTTTTGCAAGCCTATGGACTGGAACACAATCCTGCTTGCTAGTTCCTGTCACCACAGGCACACGATTAAAGCTATACCCACTGGCCAGTTCATCAGGGTATGTCGCAATTGCAGCACACAGACTATATATGACAAGAATGCAGCTATGTTGAGCAAAAGGTTTAGAGAGAGGGGTGATGGCAGCGCGGACATTAACAGGGCTTGGTCAGCCAATGCATCAATAAAACAATTAATGACATAAGCAGTGTGACACAATGGGGTGTGCATTCATTCTAAGGCATGGCCAGGGGTACAGTAACACATAGGGTTGTAGGCCAAGTGCCTTTGGCCCCTGGCAATGCATTAGAACTGTGCATTGCACATCCTTGAAGTGTCTTATTGCATTTGCAAAATATGTACTTTTATAAAAAAATATGTTTAGAAACTTAAATAAACCTCTTCAAATATGAAAAAAATCATAGTATTTTTCTTGATTTATTGTCAAAATAGTCCTTTCATTTAGCATTTTTCCTTTTGTTTTGAAGAGATTTGTCCTAATGTAGTACCTGTAGTTATAGTTAAGACCACTATATTTAAACTGAGAGTGATAGCCGGCTCATTGGCACTGCGGTAGTGCTACCGCTCATGACGCCAGCGACACAAGTTTGGGTATGAGCTCGGGTCATCAAGAGCAAGCTGGGGAGAGGAAGATTGAGCATCCCAGTGGATGTTCTCTTCCTCTGAGGAGGATGGGCAACCAGTTCCGCTGCTATGCTACCACCTGGGTGATCAGAGGTAGCAGTGCATTCAGGAATGACTCATGGGTGGGAAGGCATCAGCTGATGCTGCACCTTACACACCTATTTGCACACCCTCATCACTGATGTCCTAGGGGGTATCGGGAAGAAAAATGGAAATATCCCAGCGATCTGGATGATTCCGGCTGCCCACAGGCTCTACATCTGGCTACACAGGCATTGCCTCCTATGTACCGGATCCATTCTGCAGTAAAGATTGGGGTAGTCTTCACCATCTCCGCCAGAGGGGGTTAAGTCCTGTGGGAAAAATAGATGTGAGGTAAGACCTGGAAGATGTCAAGGTGATGGTGCTGGGACAGCTGAGCAGATGGGGACCAACTGGAGACTAAGGGACAAAAAACAGAATTAATTGCAAAAACAACCTCCACACAAATAAACAAATAAACTGATAGTGAGGGAAAAAGTCAGGTATGGCATCAGGAGAGAGAAAGAATGAATGGTATCGAGAGAGAGAGAGAGAGAGAGAGAGAGAGAGAGAGAGCATGATGGAAGGTGATGGCGCTGAAATGGAATTAACTGTATTGGGAGAGAAAACATGTGCAATTGTGCATGAGATGGGTCCACCCCTTGGGTCTACTAACTGAGTATCCCCACTTACTGGCCCAGCTGCTTCTAATCCTGTTTTTGACTGCTCCTTGTTGATTGCTGTGCATTGACTCTGTATCGTTTTAATCCTGTATCTGACTGTTCCTTGTTGGTAACTGTGTCTTGACTCTATTGTTATTGCCTGTACCGTGAACCTTGTAATTCTCCCGGGTCGCACCTGAAAATAGGCACTTGAATGTCTAGTGTGCTTACCTGGTAAACAAAAGCCAAATAAAGAAATAAAATAAAAAAAAAAAGATTTGTGCAGTGTATATAAGCAGGACGTTTGAACAGTGCAGTTTTTATGCACACCAAGTAAGTTGGTGTGTTTTTCGTAATCAGCTGAGTGGTGGTGAAGGGTGAGACAGCAACTAAACGAGTGGTGAGTGAGGGAGCAGGTGGGGAGTGGCCAAAAGAAATTAAACGGCTTTGTGAGGCTTTGGGCTGCAAGTATTAATTTGCAGGATAAATGACTTGCTCAGGGTCTTGCAGTGAGTAAACATGGGGATTGAGGGATTCAGAACTGGGTCTCTTCATTCACAGCTGTGTGCTTTAATAACTAGGCCAAAATAGTCCAGCACTGGGCTAACACTGGGGTGAGTTGGAAGACAACTGGCAGACAAAGTTTAATGCACAGAAATGAAAAATAATACTCTGTGGTAAGTACAATAGTAGCTTCAGAATTACCTTAAATAGATTCTAAATTCAGTGGAGAAACAAAAAGATCTATGTGTGCTAATACATGAATCTTTAAGAAGCAAGCGCATAGGAAAAATATCATAAAAAGGAAAAATTAATTTATTTTAGTTTTTGTTGACAGGGTAAGTACACTAGATGTAAAATGCCTATTTTCAGAAACAACCTGCATTTTGGGGCACTGAACACAAAACAGAAGACATCATTACGAATCTGTGTCTGAAATGGGATTAGGGTAAAGGCAGACCAAAATGAAAAGAGAGCGGAGCCTGGCATCTAAAATGGTGGCAAGCTAATTTCCACAGAGGAGACCTAGAAAAACACCTATATGACCGGCCGATTGATCTAATTGTAGCAGACATTTCCAAACAAAATATTCAGTAACCTGAATTCCAGCTCTTTAAAAAGCGACATTCCTCTCCTGAATTGGACGGGGCATCCTCATGCGGCTCCCACTCTACAGGCCAGCACAACAGCGCCACCTAAAAGCATCCTACTCAGAGCTGTCCCTGCGGGCACCAATACCAAAGTTGGAGAGGTGCAGCATGGCCGAGCATGGATCCCCATCCCACATGGCAGAGAACATTGCAAAAATAACTGAGATGCTCAGCAAAATTCTGCAAGACACTGCAGAACTAAAAATTACTACTGCTGAAACAAATGACGATATGAAAGGGCTTGCGACCAGAGTGGAGTGGAGTGTACTGAACGAACGGTGAAACAGCATTCCGACAAATTGTCCCAACTTGATGGGTACATCAGAGAACACCATAGCCAAATCCAGTATTTGTTAACAAAAGTGGATGATGGGCTGGCCTGGTGGCACTGAGGGCTGAGGTGCTGGTGCCTTGCCTTGTGCTACACTGACGACCCATGTTCGGGAATGAGCATGGGCAGCTGGGGGTTGGCAGGGTTGGAGATGGTCGAGCATCCGATGGACTTCTCTCCATCTCCAGGAAGGGGGGAATTCAGCAACCGGTGTGCACCTGACCCCTGGTGGAGGCTGGGTCTCAGTGCTATGGAACCGCTACAGCGTGGGTGCGTTGCGCAGCAGACTCCTGAGGTGGGTGTGCATGGGATCATATGCAACCCCATTGCAGGCATCATTGCACACCGCGCGGCCATACAGCACACTGGAAAAAGCTCCCAGTGGATGATGGGGGAGCTCACAGGCCCCACACCTGGCTAACCACGGCACAAACACTTGATCCAGTCTCTGTGAGGGAGGGCCCCCTCCACCGACCCCACCATGTGGGGGTAAGCCCAGGAGCACTAGCGCTGGATGGTAGATGCCAGGGTGATGGGACTGGGGCCCCCCCCAGAGTGAGAGGGCTGTTGGAGCATGCGGAGCATAAATAATCTCCAAAAAAATCAAAAAGTGGATGATATGGAAAAAATGGCCAGAAGAAAGAACATCAGAATTATTGGTATCCCTGAAGGAATGGAGGGAAGGGACATGATATCCTTCCTAAAGAATGCTCTGTCTGGGATGCTGAGACTTACCAATGAGCAGCCCCCTGAGTCTGAATGAGCTCAACGCACACTGGCCCCCAAACCCAGACCGGGTGAGCACCCATGCCCCATACTTTGTAAATTCTTGATGTACCCAGTTAAGGAGCGATACCTCAGGCTCACAAGGAATTTGAAAGAGGTGGAATGGCAGGGCTGCACAGTTCAGTTATTTCAGGACTATTCCCCTGATCTTGCCAAGCAAAGAAGGGCATATACGGGGGTGAAACAGCAGTTATATAGGATGAACATCTCTGCTTCCCTGAGATACCCAGCGATTTGGGGAATAGCTTATGTTCATCACACCTGGTGAGGTGGAACAATTTCTACAGAGCATTCAATGAGTGGAGAGGGTGTCATGGCAGCCCCCACAATTGCCACGAGGTACAGCATGGCAGAGCATGGCGGTCACTCCAGCACCCACCACGCAGGCATAAGGCAGCCCACTGCAGGAGAAGGAGCAAGACAAAGAATGGCAAAAGGTACAGAGGGGCAGAACAAAAAAACCCAGCAGGAACACTCAGAGCAAAAAGCCAGTGCTAAGAAGGAAAAGATCCAGGAGTTACCAGAGACTGCAGAACTTGTTGGATGCCAGTACAAACTCCCCAGCAGACACCCCAGTGAAACTAACTAATTGATACGATCCACTAAGACAGCTTCTGTCAATGGCCATCAGCCTATCTGGAGGTATAGCACGTCCACCGCAAGAAACGCAGCATGACCAGGATTTGCTAATAGACTGGGCCCCCTATGCCAGGAGTGGGCTGAATGTGCGGTAGAAACGGAGGAAGAAAATCAGCTCATGGCCCAAGCGCTGCCCTGATGGGAATAGAGCGCACATCTTCACTGTTGTGCTGAAAGGAATAATTTGTTTTCCATCAACAATTTAAAATGGGAGAGGTGCAGGACAGTGGCAGTAGAACTCTGGGGTCTTGCTGTGTGGCTGGCAGAGTCTGCTTGATCCACCGTAAGCTCCGAGGCACAACGAGTGAGCAGCCAGCCACACATCTTGGGGCGAAGGATATAAACCATGGGTCTCAGGTGTAAGTTACTGAGCACTACAGGGCAGTGCATTAACAGACTCAGACTCGATTGCCACGCGCTTATGGTTTTGTTATTTTCTGCTGCAGCCCACCCGATCTCAATGAAGCAGCTGCACCCTTGTTTTAATATGCAGTCGCACAGGCAGTGGATAGCGTAGCAGCCTCCACATTGTTAAGAGCTTTTCCTGTATTTTATTGCCGACTACTGTGCTGCATAGCAAAGAAGCCCCTACACATAAGCATGGGCAGTGCAACAGAGAATTCTTAGGGTGAACAATGTTGATGCCCCATCACGTCCCCTGATATGCTAACACTTTAGTTCAAGTTCAAGTTCAAGTTCAAGTTCAAGTTTATTGCAGGAAAACTCCATTGAGCAAGCTCATTCACAAGGAGGTCCTGTGACATAAACACTTAAAGTACAAACACAGATAGGTAATAACAGTATATACATGAAATACACGTTACATGATACAGGCTGGATATACATACAAGGGTACCACATATGGTGACCGCAGGTGGTAAACATTGATATGAGACAGAGAAGCGACTTATAGGTTGCATACTGATAAATGAAACATGAAGACTGGTGTGTGCAATACATATACAGTATTTTGGCAGCTAGAACAAACAATAGTCTACAACTGACATGGGAGGGAGGAGAGATTTGATAGAGTAGCAGTGGAGCGTAAGCAAAGATAAAGCCAGGAGTAGAAGGGGAAGGGAAAGCAGTTAATATGACAAATCAATTATACCTTACCAGTGGATAAATATGGCACACACGGGGAAGGAAGAGACTTAATGACAGTTACAGGTGTCTTTTATTTTGGCTGAACTTAGCGATTTGTAGAAGTTTATTGAAACTGTGCTAGTTAGTTTCAGTACGGTTTGTAATTGGTTCCAAATGGAGGGAAGGGCATATGCAATAGCACGCTTATCAAAGGAAGTCCAAGGCCTTGGTATGTCAAGCATAATAAAGTCAGATTTTCTTAATGAGTATGCACTATGTGAGATACTAATAAGGGAAGAGAGATAGCTTGGCAATTTCTGCAGGAGCAGTTTAAGAGTCCATAGCCCAGCATGGAGCAGGCGCTAGTAGTAAGGGATGTCCAACCAACAGCTGCATATAAGTCACAGTGGTGCGAACGGTAAGGGAGTTGGTAATGAACCGTAACGCACGGTGATAAAGGATGTCCAGTTTACTTAGATTTGCAAGAGTGGTGGAGGAATAGATTACATCGCCTAGTCGAGTAGGGGAGAAAAGTGGCCTGTACAAGCTTGTTTGAGTTTTAGGGGGAAAGGGCCTATTTCTGTAGAAGAAACCTAACCTTGCTTTTAACCTTCTAGAGACATCTTCGATGTGGTCACTGAAAGATAATTTATTGTCGATCCAGATACCTAGATATTTAAATTTGGTTACAACTTCCAGAGGCTCGTTTAGCTGTGGACAATGAAGTCTTGAGCAAGAGTATTGGGGGCCTGAGACAGCACTGCGGAGAATATCATCGCTTTAGTCTTCTTAGCATTGAGCAGAAGCTTTGCCTTTATTTTAAATTATGCTCAAGTTGTGCTGGTCCGCTTGAAGCACTCCCTTGACTTCAGATAACGATGAGCCAGAAGTATACAACACAGTATCATCTGCAAAAAGTGCAGATTGGACATAGATATGTTAGCATCTAAGTCATTGATGTACAGAGAAAACAAGATAGGGCCTAAGATGGATCCTTGGGGACTCCTCTTGCAACTGGCAAGGCAGCAGAAAAAGCCTCCGCCTTTACTTTTGGAATCTTCCAGTTAGGTAGCTAGAGAACCACTGGGTGGTATGGTATGTGGCACCCAACTTTGCAAGGCAATTGACTAATAGTTTGTGATCAACAGTATCAAAAGCTTTGCTGAGGTCCAAAAGACTGCACCAGTTACCTTCTTAGCATCTATAGCAGAGATCCAATCATTGGTTACTTTTGTTAGTGCAGTGACTGTGCTATGATTAGCCCAGAAGCCAGATTGAGCTGGGTTAATGAGAGAGAAGGTTTCTAAGTGAGATTTTAACTGAATATGGACTGTTTTCGAGAACTTTAGAAAGGATAGGCAATATGGAGATAGGCCTATAGTTGTTTACATCGCATGGGTCACCAGATTTAAATAGAGGGAGGATATGTGCTGATTTCCAGCAGGACGTCACAGCAGCAGATGTAATGGAAAGACTGAAGATGTGAGAATTGGGGCAGTGAGATGGGCATAGCCTGACCTTAGGAAAAAGGGTTCCAAGCCATCGTCCCTGCGCTTTTTTGGTGTCTAAGTTAAGAAGAAAATCTTCTACTTTTATAAGTTATCTCAGAGTTGGAAGGAACTGGGTGCAGGACTAGATGTGGCGGGAGGGGTATGCTGGCTCACCACAGCACCAGCATAAGGTGACGAGTCAAAAGCTAATCCAGCTGTGGCAAAGTGGGAGTTAAGTTCCTCCAGGATTAGGGACTTGTTTTCCACAATCTTGCCACTTGCAACTATCTCTGTTGGGACAGAGGGGGCCAAGGGCCGTCCTTCTATAGCTTTGATAGTCTTCCATATTTTATGAGGGTTACCTTTAGCTTGTTCGAGAGTAGAAATATAATAGTTAGCTTTAGCAGAGCAAAGTTTTTTCACACAGTTATTCTTGGCTGTTCTAAAGGCCTGCCAATCCGAAGATTCTTTGGAATGCCTAGCTTTAGCCCAGAGCTTATCTCGAGCTATAAGGGCTGCCTTGAGATCCGAGGTGAACCAGGGATTGGGAATTGTTCCTGCACTTACTTTGATGAAAGGGCATGCTTATTTATTATTGTAGTGAGTTTGTCATTAAGGATGCAAGCTGCCTTGTTGACATCTTTGGCTAGGTAAAGATCTTGCCATCTGATCATGCTCAGGTCAGATAGGAAGTTTACTGCACTGAATTTGCGAAAGGATCTTTTTGTTATAAAGATGGGTTGCGGCCGGCCTTAATTTGAGATCTTATGCAAGCAACAATTCTATGATCGCTCATGTCATTGTGAAACACTGCCAAATGAGATATTTTGTGTGGATGGGTGGTTAGTACCACATCTAGAATGGAACTGTTGGCAGTATTTAGAGTGTTGTTCCTAGTAGGTTCTCTGACTAATTGCCCAAGACCTAGCTCATCACAAAGGGATTTGAGGCCGTGTGATTTAGGTGACAGCCAGTCCATATTTAGATCTCCTAGAAATATTGTTTCAGTTTTTGCATCTATGAACATGGATTTCAAAAGATTAAGGACTTCATCACCACCAGACGGGGGTCTATAGCCACCTAGGATAGTGATACATTCCGAGGAGGGGAGATGAAGGCTCAGCGAAACTAACTCAAATTCCTTGGCTAGAGATTTGCAACTAATATTGGTGACCAAGTACTTAGATTTGGCATAGATAACCACACCCCCGCCTCTAGACTCTCTATCTGGTCTAAATAAATTGTAGCCCTGCAGTGATATTTGTTGATCAGTGTTCGTCTTTTTTATCCACGACTCAGTAATTATGATAAGGTCTGGCTTAACGTGTGCAGCCCAGGCTTGCAGCTGTACAAGTTTTTAGGCAGGCTTAAAATGTTGACCATCATCATTTGGAGTCCTGTGGCCTCAACAAAATCGATAGGCGAGGGTGATTGTAGGGGGGCCAGGGTTGAGCTCCACATTTCCTGAGCAGAAGAAACGCAAGGTAACTTTCTTTAGGAGCTTATAAGAATGGAGATTGCTTATTTCTTGGCGGGTAACCCTATCGTGCGTACAAGTAAGAGGCGCCACTGTAATGACAGTTGATTGTGATCAATGTAAGTGCTTGGTAGACATAGGTGAGGACAGTAGCAAAGGGGTGTAGGCTAACCGGGGAATAGGCTAAAAGGGGAGGAGAATGACAGAATGTCTGCACGGTGAGACAGTTATAACATTAGGTATTGATAAGGTACATTGGAGAACTGAATTGCTTTGAGGTACTTCGAATTGCACTGTATTGCAGAAAACTCTGCACCTTAGGAGCAATAAAAACACAATAAGGAGAGCCATGGTCCCAGATTGAGTGGTCTCGTGATTTGTATTAGTGCAATATTTTCTAGGCAAGAAATTTGCCCACCTAGGTACCCATTTAAAACCTAGATGAGAAAATACAGCAGAAAGGGAACAAGAAGATCAGAGCAGCTTAGTTAGTGGCCATCCACCCTTCAGACTCAAGTCCCCTGTAGCAGAACCGGAAAGAAGTAGAATGATAATGCAGGCCATATTGCCCACGAAAGAATACGGTGATTTATGTAGAAGACCAAGAATCCTCTAGTGGCAGGTCTGTATAACCTGCTAATGGAAAAAAAAGGTAGTTAGATTCTATCGGAGCCAAGACAGAGTGCTTGGATGGGGGCGCTGCAGGAATAGCAGTCAGACAGAAGAGGTGTAAGCAATTTAAAACAGTAGTAGAAATTACAATCCAGCTAATACAGTAGAAAAACTCCTAATAACACAGTAGAAATGTGCTTAGTTCTATGGAAAGTCTAACAAAGTGCCAGGTGTCTATAGCAGGAAAACTCCTGCCAATCAGAGTGGGTTTGCTGGAAACACCCATGTTCCGATTGGCTGCGCTGTCCCGTACCTTCCAAGGAGCTGCAGGCGGGTGTCCTGGTCTTGGTCGGTGGCTGGCTGGGTGCCGGCCGACCGTGGGTGAGCTGGAACAGCCCTGTTCAGGGACAAGCAGCTAGAGAGAAGAAGACAGAGCAGGTCTTAAATAGCATAGAGGTAAAGGGGTTAGATTTGAGCAGTTTAGTAAGACAAAAGGTAGTTAGACTTATCGGAGCCAAGACAGAGTGCTTGGATGGGGGGACTGCAGGAATAGCAGTCAGACAGAAGAGGTGTAAGCAATTTAAAACAGTAGTAGAAATTACAATCCAGCTAATACAGTAGAAAAACTCCTAATAACACAGTAGAAATGTGCTTAGTTCTATGGAAAGTCTAACAAAGTGCCAGGTGTCTATAGCAGGGGAAAACTCCTGCCAATCAGAGTGGGTTTGCTGGAAACACCCATGTTCCAATTGGCTGCGCTGTCCCGTACCTTCCAAGGAGCTGCAGGCGGGTGTCCTGGTCTTGGTCGGTGGCTGGCTGGGTGCCGGCCAGCCGTGGGTGAGCTGGAACAGCCCTGTTCAGGGACAAGCAGCTAGAGAGAAGAAGACAGAGCAGGTCTTAAATAGCATAGAGGTAAAGGGGTTAGATTTGAGCAGTTTAGTAAGACAAAAGGTAGTTAGACTTATCGGAGCCAAGGCAGAGTTCTTGGATTGGGGGTGCTGCAGGAATAGCAGTCAGACAGAAGAGGTGTAAGCAATTTAAAACAGTTGTAGAAATTACAATCCAGCTAATACAGTAGAAAAACTCCTAATAACACAGTAGAAATGTGCTTAGTTCTATGGAAAGTCTAACAAAGTGCCAGGGTGTATAGCAGGGGAAAACTCCTGCCAATCAGAGTGGGTTTGCTGGAGAGCACCATTGTTCCGATTGGCGCTGTCCCGTACCTTCCAAGGAGCTGCAGGCGGGTGTCCTGGTCTTGGTCGGTGGTTGGCTGGGTGCCGGCCGACCGTGGGTGAGCTGGAACAGCTCTTTAGACTGGAATGCTCGCAATGCGAGCCCCTAGACTCTGGTCTGCTCCAATACGTGTCCAGTATGGCAAATAAAACTGCAGATGTACTGATGGCTATGGGGCCAGGTGCCTTGATAATGATGGGCAACCTAAAGCAATGTAGATGACTGACTCTGCTAAAACGAGGGCAGCCCAGCCAGAGTACAGTGTCCTGATGAGCAGGAAATCTCGGCTCAGACTGGAATGCATGCCGTGAAGATCCCCTGCTACTTGTCCCTTTTCCTGTCCAAATTAATTTTCTTCTCCTTGCACGTAGCAGCAGCCTAGACCTCTTGTGTGGGGAATAGACAGGGGCAATGATACAAGGCACAGCACCTAAGCATGGGGCCGGGGAGTGGGGATACGACTCATGAATGGTGAAAAGGGCTGCAGTGCATAAACCACTATGCTGGTCGCACGTGTGGAGATGATCCAGTACACAGTTGCATGGGGTTTGGGACTGAGGGTATAATACCCCCCTTGTACAAACATTGCAGCTCTGTGTACATAGCAAAACAGACTCCTTCAACCCCCCCATCACCTTTCATCCTGCCGGCTGAAGGATCTTGGCTGCTCTTCCTGGACTCAGACCGAATTAGGGGATGGATCTTGATGGCCGCAGGTAACAATACCTGCCACCAGGGTGTTTCTTTTTTCAATGTTGGTTAATAAATAAAAAAAAAAGAGAGAAAGAAACAAGGAGTGGGGAAATTACTTACATACTTGTTTTTACAGTTATCTGTTGTAGCTTGTTAAAAGGGGACACTAGGTCTCAAAGTTAGGTAGGTATATAGAAACAGAGTGCCATTTCAGGAGATTAGCACTCAGCTCTGAGAAGTGAGATGCCAAAATCCTCACCCAGGAGGGGCTCTCCAAACTATGGGCTAATGAAGCAATTTGTGGCCAGGTTGCCATGGGGAGGCTTCTTAGGCAGAAGTAAAGTTGAGGAGAAGGTAATAGTTCAGCCAAGATTAAAGGAAACACCACTAACAGCAGACAAACATACATTTGTTCAACCCAAGTCGTAGAAGGCCCAGCCCAAGGGACTAGCCCACTATCTCAGACTAGCTGGAGGAATAGGATCCTATTGGTGGGCATCACGGCCAGTTGTATGCATAAGAGCAAAAGAGCTATGGAGCCACAATTACCAGACTACAGTATTGCTACTGAATATGGGAACTCGAGGAGTGGTTGCTGGGATAGAAAGGGGGGCAAGAGGGGAGTTTGGGGGGAGACCAAATAGACATTTTCCTGCAAAAAGGCACAGCCAGCACTGGGCTTGGCATACAGAACAGGGCAAAGATTTAGGACTAACTAATGGCAGGCACTGATATATTGACAGCCACCTCCTGGAATGTGAGGGCCTGAACTCACTTATTAAGAGAAAGAAAATCCTTGCCAGATTAAAAACTTTAAAATCCCAAATTGCCTTTTTGCAGGACACTAAATTGAACCATGCAGAAGCCAAGAAACTGGTTATAGAGAGTGGGTGGGTTGGGAGGTTCATAGTACAGCGGATAAGGCCAAAGGTCTATACTCTGTCACAAAAACCTAAGATGGAAACTGCTGGAGCAGAGAGCAGATAAGGAGGGGAGATGGGTTCTGGCAAAGGTAGACTCCTCCAAGGGTGAGATACTGCTGGCAAATATTTATACCCCCAGTGAAGATACACCTGATTTCTTCCACAAAATCTCACAAGAACTGGTGGACATGACAGCAAGGGATACAGAGATAATGGTGTGGGTGATTGACTGCAACTTAGCAATGGACTTTCTGTTAGATAGGTCCAACGCTAGGCCCGAGTCACATACCTGGTCCATCAGGGCTCTGAAAGAATTGCTTACCTTACACAAACTCCAAGACATCTGGAGAGCAGCCCACCCAGATGGGAGGGACTATACATACTTTTCAGATGTCAGACAGGTAGCCAGAAGGCTTGATACTGGTTTACATCCCCTAACATTACTCATCATGTGTTGGATGTCACAATAGCCCCACTATATATGTCAGACCATGCCCCACTGACTCTATCCCTTATGCTGAAGTCCTCCAGCCCCAGGTCAGTCAGCTGGAGATTAGACCATCTGCTGATGCAGGAGACAGACTTTAAGGAATGACTAAAGCTAGAGGTGTGAACTTACTTTTTGGATAACCCACCAGGGACTGCATTAGCAGTGGCCATTTGGGAAGCATTTAAGGCCACAGTGAGGAGCCGGATAATTAGCTATGCTCCCCACCATAGGAAACAAAGGGAAAAGGAGGCAGTAGCGCTGGAGACTAAACTGGGGGAAAAAGAAAAAATGTACAAAGATGATCCAAGCAGGCCTAAGGACCCCCGACAGACAGCGTTGGTTTCCAGCGGGTCTCCCACAACGGCTAGGCGCTGTAGTCGCTATGGGGACCTCTACCGTCGAAAACTGGTGCTGTCTGTCAGATCCTGCACCCCCCCAATCAGATCTGACTGGAGTTGAGAATCCTCAAGTTGGGGGGGGGGGTGTGCAAACCGGCAGCTGACTGCAGAATGCGATCGACCTGCTGGTGTCGCTGACCGGGCATTCAACAAAATTTTTGTCGGACTCCTGTCGTGGATCTCTAGACCCTAAGAGAGGTAGTTATAACAGTCCTCCCAAGGATGGGAAGGACCCTACCCTCCCTGTGAACTACAAACCTATCTCTTTAATCACAAAGGTCCTGGCAACTCACTTGGAAAAGATCCTCCCCTTTCTGATCCACCCAGCACAGGTGGGCTTTGTCAAAGGCTGAGCCAGTGTGGGCCACCTAAGATCCCTGGTATCCCTCTTATGAAGAGAAGAACCTCTTCCAACTCCTGCTGTGGCCATCTCAGTTGATTTCAAGAAGGCTTTTGATTCATTGGAGTGGGAATTCCTCCATGCAATAATCACACACTGCAGTTTTGGCAATACCTTCGGGGGGGTGGATCGAAACATTATACAAATTTCCCACTGCCAGAATACTGACTAATAACATTCTCTCTGAACCATTCCAGCTCCACAGGGGCACAAGATAGGGTTGCCCACTGTCACCAATGTTGTTTGTGTTAGCCATAGAGGTCCTAGCAAGTGCTGTGTGGGAACACCCAGGTATAGGGGGCATAAGCATAGCAGATAACACCTACCATGCAATACTGTACACAGATGACTGCCTCATAGTGACAAATGATTTCCAGGTAAGTGCCCCACAAATTGTACACTTGCTGCAGTCATTTGCAGACATCTCTGGCTTTCAAATAAATAGGAGTAAAACAGAAGTCCTACCCCTTAACACGCTGCTAACCCCAGAGGCAATATCAAAGGTGGGTTTGGCATGGGCAAAAGGGGGTCTTAAATATTTGGGAATTAAGGTCAGCTCTAACGTGCACTCTATGGTAGAAACTAACCTATCCCCAATTATCAATGGCTTGCAGGCAGAGGCTCAGAGATGGAAGCAATTGAACCTATCATTGCCAGGAAAGGTCGCTGCAATCAAAATGATGATTGCCCTCAGGGTTTTCTATGTGCTATCTCACCTGCCAATAGAAATTCCAAAAAAATGGTTCCAAAAACTGGATACTCTGGTGGGCAATTTTCTGTGGGAGAACAAAGTCCCTAGGTACAGCAGGGCTAAACTTAGTGCCCCATAGAATAGAGAGGGTTGGTGCCTCCCACATTTTCAACACTACTCCTATGCCTTCTCTGTGGCAAGAATCTGCAAGCTATTTCTGGGGGAAGGCCATAACAAGCCACCCTGGGAATAAATTGAAAGGAATGCCCTACAGGGCAATGCTTTAACAGGAGTCTTAGATAAACCGCTTCCACCCCAATTCAGACACTGGCTCACAGTAACGGCAGCTCACATGACCTGGCAATAATTAGGGGTTATCATCAAAGCCTGCTTGAACACGGGGAAGTACATTAATCTCTGGAACAACCCCTGCTGAGCAATAGACTATAAACCATTTCTATGGGAAGACTGGAGGATGAGGCAGATTTATAGATTAAAAGACATCCTAATGGCAGATGGGTGTACCCTGGATAGCTTCACTTCCATACAGGAGAGATACAAGGTAGAGAAAAGGGACTTCTGGAAACACTTGCAGTTGAGACATCTTTACAGTGGCTGGGTAAAGAGAGGGTATTCATGTGTCAGGTGCCAAGCTGCTGGGAAAGGTATAGAAAAGAAACTCCCCATAGATAGATGGCTAAGAGCACCAAAGGGCCTAGCAGGGCTGATCTATAAATATATGAGAGATGAGCTGCCAGACCTTTCTCTGCCAGCTAAAAGAATGTACCAACAGCTGTTAGGATTCCCCATATCAGATGAGGATTGGCAAGGCTGTTGGGTCTCAGCCAAAAAGACCTGTGGGAATCCTCGGAGCTTCCTAATTCAAAATAAGATACAACTTCTTTGGTACCGCACACCAGTACAGCTAAAAAAAATGGGATTATTACACAAAAATGTATGTTAGAGGTGAGATGTTAAAGGAGCGGAATTACTACATATACTGTGGCATTTTGGCCCCATTGGTCCCTTCTAGAATGATGTAATTACCCACTACTCCTGAATACTAAGGTATCAGGTCCCAAACACCCCAGCTTTCTGGATCCTGGGTATTCCCCCAGCCGCCTGCTTGATTATGGGTCAGCAGAAACTCTGGTTGATGCAGGCCACAGAGGAGGCCAAGAGGCTCCTACTGCATAAGTGGCGCACTAAAAAGATATCAACAACTCATGAATGGCTCTTAGCCATGGAGAAACTAACAAACTACTCCAGGGTGACACATATAGTTAGTAGTACCCATCATGTATTCTCAGTGAGATGGTCCCTCTTTATGCAATATGTATACATCAACCACCCTAGGGGCCCCTCAGAATAAGGACATGCTTAAATCCCCCTGATGGGTTTCAGCTGCCAGCGGGGCAGGCCAGTCCCAATCCTCTCTGATAAGCACAGAAAGAACCTCCATCTCTCCCCCACCCACAATCAACCAGAAAATATTTGGTAGAGGACCCTCCCACCCCCATAGGAAACCACTCTCAGACTCCTATATGTACCATTAAATGTAGTCATTTATGTAGCTCAACTACCAGTATGTATATTCTGATATTAAATGTATGTAGCACTGTGATTTTGAGCTATTGTAAGTTTAAATGGATTGTTGATTGTTAACTAATGTTTGTATGTCTCTATATTTCAATAAAAAATGTAACTACAAAAAAAAAACAAGCATTTTTCTATGTCGAATGTTACCTTGTTGGCATTGGCATTGGTAGTGCAGGAGTTTGAGATGCATAATAGGAATGGCAGTGAAGTATGTAACTGATGCCAAGCCCACCCCACCCTGTAGAGACTGACAGGCATTGAGATGTGCCTTTGGGCCGTCAGCTATAACGCTCATGCCATTTCACCTCACCCTACTCTGCAGACTCCGACAAGTGTTGCGTTGTGCCTTGTGTAGTGCTCCAGGGAAATTGGGGGCACCTCAAGAAATAGTGGAACTGGTGGCATCACAGAAAATAGGGGATGCTCAGAGACATGAGGGGTCAGACAGTTATGGGGACCCTGGCAGCTTATTGGGAAACCCTTGAAAAGCTTAGTGGACCCTCTGAAGCACAGAACATACCCCTCTCCAAAAGACAGTCCTAGCAGTTTAAATTCAGACTTTTTAAAGAAAACCATTTTTTTCCTTGCTTTGTTCCCCCTTCCCCCTGCTCAAGACTGGAACCTAGTCAGCCAAGGCCAAACCAGTTGGGCCACATTCCTTTCTCAGTAGGGGAAAAGGAAGCCAGGCTGAGCACTCTCAGCCAATCGCTGTGGCCAGGGTAGATTCAAATTTGGAGACTTTTTTTAAGCTACTGACCCAGCCTCAGGAGGCTGACCTCTGGATGGAGGAGCCAATCCCGTGGCAGGTAGCCAGGACTTCCCCAGCCTAGAGAAGGATCTGCACAGGCTGGAGAGAGGAGAAATAGTTTGACCAGGGAGGGTGAAGGATGATAAGGCAATGGATGTCGGCTTCCCTGTTAGGAGGTTGAAGCGAATCCCCTGGGTCACTTCAGTGTAACTCCCTACAGAAGATCTCCAGTAGCAGCCTCGGTCAGTTTTCTGCAGAAATTTGCTGTCTAGTCAGGTCCCCAGTGTGGCGAGTTAGTCTATTTGGCCGGGAAACAAACCCAGTGAACCTTTTATGCAGCAGTCTCCAGCAGAAGAGGCCTTATCACTCCTTTGTGGTTGTGCATTCCCCAGGGTACAGAAATCTTTGTTGAACTTCAGTGGCTCCTGCACACACCTCATCTAGGATTCCTCCAGTGCCTCTTCTTCAACTCAGGGAGGGTCCCCGGGAAGCACAGCATCATCTGCACCTATCTCCACTGACCTCCACCTACCCCAAGTCTTCGCCATGATGCCCCAGGTTCGAGGTGCTGGTCTAAGTGGTAGCCAGCCGATAGCTAGGGCCCACTAAAGTGAGTCAGGTTAGGGGCCGCCCCGGCTGTAGCTTGAGGGACTTCAGTCATCCACCGAACTCGAAGTCACGTTGCCCATTCTCCTGCATAGACGTTATCCCAAGGTGGCAATAGTACCGGTGGCCTATACTAAGGCCTTGCTAAGGATTGCCAGGTTCTTTGCCTCATCCTCCAAGGTGGTGTAAGTACCAGTGGCCCATGCAAGAGGCCACACCGAGGGTTGCCACGCTTGTGATTGTACCATCCATAGGTGTCTCATGTTCCAGTAGCTCATCAAGAGGTCACACCGAAGATTGCCAGATTCTGAAACTGCAGGGGTGAGGTGGTAAGGGTTCCAGGGACCTATACAGTGGTCATCCAGTGGATCATCGCACCCAGCATCCTTTCCTCGACTGGATAGCACCTGCCCTCCTGCCCAAGGTCACTGCAGCTGACAACTCCAGATAAGGGTTCTCTTCACCTACAACCAGGCGTCAATACCCATCCTTGACCAGGTGCTTCCCTTTCAACATTGCCTCAGTGATGCCAGGAGTCACCTTCTTCCCATGGCCAGGAGGCCTACAGTGCTTTACTCTGTTTCTGGTTCACTGGGGAATGCCCCATTTTATGGCCTGTATAGGAAGTGCTTCCATAGGTTCACACTCAGCGGTCGGCCAGCCAAAATACTAGAAACCCAAGCTTGGTGCATCAGATTGCTATGTCCTTAGGACTTGAATCACCTGGACCTTTGTATGACATTAGTGGGGCCAATTTGTGGTCCCGGTAATATTCATTCTTCCTCTTGTGTGATAGTGATAGTAAATGCTAAGTCTTTTTCTGCATGCTCCAACTATTGCTAATAAACCTTGCATCTTGGCTGTAGAGTATGCCTCCAGTCTCTCCTTCCAGATTAATTTGGCATCACCCTAAACTATAGGTGTACGAACCACCACAGCTCGTCCACCACACTTGGCATCATCTGGACTTACGCTCACCCCATTCCATAAGGAAATACTTTGAGATGGGTGCAGTATAGGAGAATTGGGTGAACTTTAGGGCCAAAGAGTCCAAGGCACACCTTAATACCTGTCACTGGCTGCAGGGTGGGAGTGGGGGTGGAATGGTGTGAGCATTACAGACGACAATCCAAAGTCACACCCCTGGCGCCTGTCAGTCTCTACAGGGTGGAACATTACGATTAGAAACCCTAATGTCCTGGGCGTTTGTTGGTATTTGCACTACAAATTTTCAGCATGGGCTTTTTGTGACCCCACCTCTTGAAAGCATTTGGAACCTCCGCTCATGAACAGTGGCACTGTGATTTTGTTACTCTCTCCCGAACATTGATTTCCCACAGCGACTGTGCCATTCTGCGCCTGATGTGTGAAAACACATTTCAGGCAGGATGTGAAAAATGGGAGCTGTACCATTCATAAGGAGGTGTGAAGAAATGGCAATGTTGAAAATCTGGAGTGAAAATATTTAAAAGTCAAGAGCTTAAGAGCGTGAATGGAAACTGTGCAATGCACGCTCATAACACAGTTATTTTGTGAAACTGTTTTCACCAAATTTTCAACATAGGCATTTTGGGACCTCCACTCATGAACAGTGTCACTGTGATTTTCTTAATTTGTCCTGAACATTGATTTCCCACAGCGACTGTGCCATTGTGCGCCAGATGTGCCAAAACACATTTTGGGCAGGATATAAAAAATGACAGCTGTACTGTTCTGCAATGAAATTTGCAACATAGGCTTTTGGCAGCCCACCTCATGAACAGTGATGCTGTCATTTCGTTACTCTGTCCTGAAAGGTGATTCTGTGCACTGATCACGAATTCAACTTTTGGGACCAAATAACGAAATGACATGACTGAGTTCATGAGGTGGGGTCCCAAGAACCCCATGTTGAAAATTTGGAGCCAAAAGTTGCAAAAATGGCAGAGATATCCACCTAAGTTGAAACCCCCCATTGATGCCATTATACAGCATACCGTGATTTTCTTCAGTTTGCGGTCAGCATTGAAGAGGGCAGATGTGTCCCTGCTCCACTGAAGATCATCACACTGGGCTCTGGAGGTAAGTATGGGGTGAGAGGAGGTGCGGGGAGGTGGGGTGTGCAGAGGTTGGGTGCAGGTTGGGGGGCCATCGTGATCACAAGGGACTGTTTTCTGTTTTACAGGGTAAAAAAAAAAAACTTACGTTGTGTGAAGGTTTTTTTCTTTCAGGGTGTGACAAGGACATTTTGGCACACTGGGGTGGGCTCCCAGTGTGCCACCTGTGCTTTTTGGGGACAGGGGACAGAAGCCGATGTGGATTGGGGGTCCTCCATCGGCAAAGAAAGCATATCTGTGTTTGGGGGTGGCATGATGCCGAGTGGGACTGGGCACCCCCCCTTCTGCAGACAAAACAAGGGGGGAACATTATGCTGACAGGGATTGGGCTCCCCCTTTGGCAAATAAACTGGGGAGGGGGCCTGCTGACAGGGGCATTAGGCACCCATGACGTCAACGTTGGCAAGACTGTGAGAGGTGGATGGCGGCAGCCGCCACCATGTTTATTGAAATGTTTCAGCAGGCAAGGCATGCCCTGCAATGGCAGGGTGCTCCCTCATTGCAGTGGTAAAATTCTTTCAAGTTGGTGGCACACTTCTGAACTGCTGTCATATACAGCATGCTCATTCATTGGTGCAACAGAGACCAGCTCAAAAAAGCAGTGGTGCCATTGGCCACAACACGGCCGCACCTCCACAACCTGCTACTCCATCAAGCTATCACAAAATGTTGCTTGCACTGCACATGCAAGACAACATAAAAAGTAGACCAAAACGGGGGTAACTACTAAAGCAGAGGCAGAAAGAGACAAATAACCTCCTCCTGTTCCTAAAATTATGTATTGTTTTATAAGCTCTGCTAAAATAGTGTGAGCAAGCAGGCTGATTTCAGACTATGGGAAATTCCACCTGACAGCTCATCTGTGAAGGATAAAAGGGTACGATGACTGCAGTCAAATATTTTCTGTGTAATGGGGTATATGGTGCCTGTATCAATATACTGTACTGGTGAAACAGGAACAGTTTTCAATGGGGATAATGAAAGCTCAAGTCATGCTACCCGTTGCTGATTTTCAAGTTTTTTTGAGTGCTGCAATTTGTCAGTTTGAAGGTAATTCTCTAAGTCTGCACTGGCTTGCCTACTTTGTACTTTTGAAGCGGATAACAGCAAAGCTCATGACCAACAAACTTGGCAGCATTGTCCTCTCCTTGTAAGCTGGGGCTGCCAGTGTAGGCTAGAGGTTAGATTAGTGAGCTGTGAATGAGCTTGATACATCCAGCAGACCAGGGTCTGATTCCTACAACCTCCACATGCATATTGTATGACCCTGAGCAACTCATGTAACTTCCACAGTGCTCCTGGGTCAGTCCAGACAAGTTGTGCCTAGTGGGCCTTACCCATTTACCCCCCCTCCAAAAAAAGATTAAAAAAAAATGTAGTCCTTTGTTACTCCTTTATTTTAACCACCGTAAAGCAGCTGAGGTTTATACAGTTAGTAAACTACATGCACAGCATAAATACACTAAACATTTTAAATTCTGTAATACACAAGACAGTCATAAGTTCAGACTTCATAGATAATACATTATAGCATACAATAACACAATTCAACCTTAAAAATCTTTAGCATGTGGCCCAAAGTATAGTAAGCTCACAATATTACTCCATTTCCAGTGTCGAGCCAGCACTTGGACAAGGGATAATGCTGTCCTCATCTGCGCTTCTAGGAACTGTTAGGCTTTTCACAATGCAGTGTCTACTGTACCCTGACTCCCAACTGTATTCCATTTTAAATCATGCTACTGTTATCACACTGATTGCTCTTACTGTTGTAGACAGTGCAATAAGGGGTCTGGGGCAGGATGTTCAAAGAAGTATGTGTTCCACATGTGCCTTATTTGTGTTTGCGCAGCCATTTGCAACCAACTCCACAATTTACAGTAGTTTGCTGCCATGTTTTAGTGCTTCTGTGCCAAAAGTTTAGGCCTGTTTCAACAAGGAGTAACATTATCTGCAGCTATGCCCGCTGCCCAGGTAGCCAGGACTTGGCACTGGTGCAGAGATTTTTTTTTCTGCACCGGCAGTGCAGAGTGGAACTTAGCCCCAAAACAGGCAGAAAATCAAGCCCCCGGAGTCTGCATTTGTTCTTGACTTGGAAACTAATGTAAGAGACCCAGCTAATTTGAAAATGAATAAACAACACAGTTTGCAAGCAGTTTATTTTCTCTGCGAGATAGAGTTCATGTTCAGGAATGCTAGTGTGATCAGTAGTGCAGAACTTTATCTTTCTCCATTAGCTCTCTGCCTTTCTCCCCTGCTCCAGTATGGAGAGTCATATCCTTCCTCAAAATCTCTGACAGCTTGTTCTATAGCACCAAGCTGTACTAAATTGCTGCCTGAGGCTAAATGCTGTATCAAAATGAAAAATGACAGCTTCATATCTTTATATTTAGTCCCAAATGATAAATGTGCTTTCATTTACTTAATGCTGTAGGCCATAAACTTTTAACTGCCTGCAAGAAAAAGCAGAATCAAGTATTTTGGAATTGTTATTAACTCACTATATAACATCACTCCACAAGCCAGGACGCTGGACTAGGGAAGCTGGTGGATAGTTTGTAAAGGAACACTCCTATTTAAAATTAATTTTGCAGAAAATTTTAATTTCAAAGGATTAGAATTTCCAATTTGTGCTTGCAAAGCTGATCTAATAACCTCTGCTATGATCGTTCATTTAAAGAGGCTTTTATTTGATTGATAATAATGTAGAACTTGGGGCTGGCAGTATATCCTAAAGGTTGGAGTAATAGGCTGTGAAGGAGCTTAGTACATCCAGCAGACCTGGGTTTGATTCACACAACCTCACCGTGCATACTGTATGACCCTGAGCAAGTCACTTAATCTCCCCAGTGCTCCTGGGTCAGTCCTGAAAACAGGCACTGTGCCTTGTAGGCCCTACCTGGCCACCAAAGAATACTAAAACAAAAAGTCAAAAAAATAGGGCAGGTGCAGTCTAATCTACATGGGTTAATAAAATAGGGTCTGACCAATTCTGTCTTCTCATTGGTTTAGACCTGGACATGGGGCTGGCTTTAACCTATAGATAATAACCAACTAGAGCGGTATGACACCCTTGGGCTTTTAACCCACTACATTGCTGTTGTGTTATTTTTACTGTAACAGTTCAAGGTTGAAAGATCAATATGCAAATAACTTAACTACATGACAAATCCCTCTTCCTGCCCTTCAGGCAAAGGAAAAAAGGTTGAACTATTCCACTGCATAAGATACCTGATGTGACATAAAAATAAAACTTTAGGTAAACCAAGCAGACCCTCCAGTGCGACATACTAAAGAAAGTCACCTAAAGCTTTCCATTGCATGCAGTTTCCAAACTGAAGAAAAAATACACTGTAATGTAAATAAAAATGCCCTCCAAACCTACATTGAAAGAAAAGTTAGCATAACATTTCCATCGTATGCAATTTCCAAATGGACACAAAACTACACGTCAAAGTAAATCACCCCCCCCCCCACACACACACACACTGAAAGGAAAATCACCTAGTAACATTAATTTAGGGTCTGAAGGAACTCTAGGACTATCTCGCACATCACCCTGCTTCATAAGCAGTTATGATTAAATACATTGTGCAAACATGTACCAGCTTTAACTCATTCCCTACCCATCCTACTACTCAGGGTATCTAATGATTCACTTGGTAAGCAGAAATTTGCCAAGGCTTACCTTGAAGACCTAGATTGTCTTCATGTCCACTGTTTCTGCTATTTGGCTACTCCATAGGTTCCCCACCCTCAGGGAGAAGATGTGTATTCTAACATTAACCCTGAATTTACTCCCTGAGCTTCTCTGTGCGTGTATGCGTGTGTGTGTGCCCATGTTGTGCTACAGGACACCCGATCAAACATCACTGTTTGCTAGATCTTATCAATAACCTTCAGAATGCAGAGCATGGACATCTTATCATCGCTCAGATTCCTCTTCTTCCATGTGAACATTGTCTTCCATGATCCAGATCATTTTGGTGGCTCTGCATTACACCCTCTTGACTGCCTCAACATCCCGTTTCATTGAGGAGAGCAGAACTACAAACAGTACTCAACATAGGCTTGACCAGGACCTTGTAAAGAGTCAGAATAATTTCCTCTGCACTGCTGATCACTTCCCCTTTGATGCACTCCAGTATTCTGCTAGCTGTTTTGACATCAGCTGCACACCACCTGTCATGCTTCATCCTCTTGTCTCTTATGACCTCCAAATCCTTTACTGCTCCACTGCAGCAAGAAGAAGAAGAAGAATCAGCATTTATATAGCGCTTTTCATACACAATGTAACCCAAAGTGCTTTACAAGCATTGCTAGGCTGGTAGTGAACTGACTGAATGAGTAGTGGCAGCCATATCGCACATCAACACCCACATATAGCCTGGACAATTGCATGAACCAGTTTTATGGGAAGGGGAATGCTGGCCAGGACACCTGGAATGGCCCCTACTCTTTGCGAAGAATGCCCTTGGTTCTTTTACTTCCACCTGGACACCCACCAAGACAGCACCAGGATGGGTAGAAGGGACCTTGGTTTAACATCTTATCCAAAGGATGGCACACTCCAACAGCAATGCACCCCCCCCAATACTGCACTCAGGTGCTAGCATTTTTAGGTACAAGTCCAATCCCAGTGTGGGATGAAAACCCACAACCTTCTGGTCCAGAGGCGGATGTATTACCAACTGTTCCATGCTGACACCAGCGAGATGAGCCCTACACAGTGTGTCAGTCCTACAGCTATTTTTCCTCCCCAGGTGTAGCACTTTGTACTTGGCTACACTGAATCGAAGACTCCAGGAGTCTGGCCAATCACCAAGGTAGTTCAGGTCTCCCTGAAGTTTGTCCCCATCTTCAAGGGAGTCCACCACCAGGGCCATCTTATTGTAATCAATAAACTTAAGCTGTCTGCCAGAGACCCCAGATTCCTGATCACTGATGAAAATGTTGAGAACAGGCTTCTGCAATGATCCCTGAGGGATGCCATGGAGTACCTCTCTACACTCAGAGTAGTACCTGCCTACCACAAGTTTCAGCAATCCACCCTGTGTATGTCTTGTATATACAGTACTGGTGTATTTAGAGGCTTGTCATGTGCCACAGTGTCTAAGGCCTTTCTGAAGTACAGACAATGTCTGTGGAACTGCATCTGTCCACCTCCCCAGTCACTCCCCCAATGAAAGCGATCCCATTTGTTTGGCATTATTGGCTTCTCATAAAATCATGCTGAGAAAGGGAAAGACTTCTGGCCTCAGTCAAGTGCCGCATTATTCTATCCTAGGTTATGGCTTCTAGGACCTTGTCCAGCACTCATATCTAACTTACTGCCCTGGAGTTGTTGAGACCTGACCTTGTCCCATTCTTCATGATGGGGACCACACTGGCCACTTTTCCATTCTCTGGCACCACCTGTCTGAACAGATCCTGAAAGATTACTGCAGGCAGCCTCACTGATTGTTCCCTTAGTGCCACTATGATCCTAGGATGTAGCTTGTCCACCGCTTGGACTAATGAGACATGCTCTTTATTCTTTTATTTATTTAAAAATTGGTAACCGGGAAAGACACACTGAACCGAGGCCTGTTTCCAGGTGCAGCCTAGGGGAAAGGAGAAGATCAAATTTCTAACAAACAGAATGCAGTTACAGTGATAACTTACAAATGCAGGAGCAAAATGATGAATAAGCAGGTAAATTATGCCATGGTGCACAGCCTAGACTTGTAGTCAATGGTGCAAGTATGCAAGTATTAAATAAAGTGCACTGT
Organism: Neoceratodus forsteri; assembly: GCA_016271365.2. Lineage (NCBI taxonomy): Eukaryota > Metazoa > Chordata > Ceratodontiformes > Ceratodontidae > Neoceratodus > Neoceratodus forsteri. The sequence goes on along the minus strand of CM057456.1, from coordinate 1,776,161,797 downwards.
ACCTGCTGGAGAAGGTGGTAATGCTGCAGAGGTTCAGAATCAGTCCATTGGCATAGCCTAATCAATTAGGGAAAGGGCATTTGTGGGAAGGGAGGACAGGTGGGAGGGGAAGGAGAGTCAAGTGGAGGGATTGACAGGGACAGGAGGGAGTGAGGAGGTCCCTCAATTGGTATTGTAGGGCTGGAAGAGAAGGGGAGAGTCAGATGGATGAGGGGAGGGGGTTCCAGAGGGAGGGGAGATGATAGGAGAAGGCAGATTGCCCAGTTGTGGAGTGATGGTGAGGAGTGGAGAAGATATGGGGGTCCCTGGAGTGGAGGAAGTAAGAGGAGGAGGTGATGGTGAGAGGAGTGAGAAGAGGTAGGAGGAAGGGACCCAAACTAGTAGTAGGATAGAAAGTTGAGGGAGCAGTGATGAGTATGAGGAGGTATGTTAGTAGTAGAGCAGCAGAAGGCATTGCAGAGGATATCCAGCCTAGCAGGGGAAGAGGATGGGGCAGTGTGACCAGTTCCCGGCAGACCTGAGGGGGGAGAGGAAGTCCTTGTTGTGGTACAGGGCACCATGTTTGGGGCAGAGCTTGATATAGATGGTGTAGGTGTGGGCAGGGAAGTCCAGCTTACTATCGAGCCACACACTGAGGTACTTAAAGGTGTGGACTACTTCAAGGGGAATGCAATCCAGCACGGAGAAGACAGATCAGGGTGAGAGCCTGCCCAGTTTCTGGCTGTTACTGAAGGTCATGGACACTATTTTCATTGTGTTGACCTGGAGTTGATTGGCATGGAACCAGCACAGCATGTTGTGAAAACCTTGCTGGAGGAGATCTTCCTCCACTGAGGTTGAAGGGCTGGAGGTGTAAATGACCATATCATCGACATACATGTGGATATGCAAGGAGACACAGGCAGAGGGCAGGTAATTGGGGAAACTTGAGAAGAGGATAGGATCCAGGATGGAGCCCTGTTGGACACCAGCTAGTATTGGGAGGGGAGGGGACAAAACACCTACCACCTGTACTGACTGTTGACAGCCTGTGAGGTAGGAATGGAACCAGTCAACAGCAGGAGCTGAGAGGCCAGCAGAGCTCAGCTTGTCCAGGAGGAGTGGGTGGGACTCTGAGTCAAAGTCTTTAGCCAGATTGATGAATATAGCCACGGTGATGTGTCCCTGATCCATCCCAGTGAGGTTGGAGTCAGTTACACACACATCAAGGAGACAGTGAAGTGGTGATTCCCAAAGTCAGACTGAAAGAGAGAGAGGAAGTTGGAGGAATGAAGGAAGTCAGCAAGTCTGGAGTAGACCATACTTTTCTGCAGCTTTGTAAGAGAAATGAAATAGGCCAGAAGTTGTCAGGGGAGAAAGTGGCATCCCCTTTGTGCAGAGGCAGAACCTTCACAATCTTCCAGGTGGAAGGGACAGCACTGAGGGAGAAGGAGAGATTTCCAAAGGTGAAAGAGTGGAGATGCAATAGCAGGAGCTGAGATTTGGGAAGTATGAGGTCCAACCCCTAACAGCTGGACTTCGAAGGGTTAAGTGAAGTAAGGACGAGGAAGGTTTCCTGAGGGGAAACAGGAGGGAAGTGGAAGCCCTCGGGTGAGTGGGATAGGAGAGAGGGAGCAGCAAATAGAAGGGGACAGGGACCAAGAAAGGGAGGAAAGGGGATTGCACAGGTGGTAAAGAATTCTTTAAAATGAGCAGCAACAGAGGGAGGGTTGAAGATCAGTGAGTTATCCACCAGAAGAACAGGAGGAGTGGACTGAGTGAGAGGGTTAAAAAGAGAGTGGATAACTTTTCAGAATTTTGCTGGGTAACTAAGGTTAGACTGGAGGTTAGATTTGAAGCAAAGGGCCTTAGCAGTATGAGCAGCCTTTGTGCAGGAGGTCCTGAGCTACCGGTAGGATGAGGTCAGGCAGGGATTGTGAGAACGCGAAATGGGCCCAGACTTGTACCAATGAAGCTGGTGAATTTGAAATGGGCCCGAGCTTTACCAGGTAGTCAGCCACTAGGGTGAGAATGATTTTCCCAAGCTGCATTATGGTTACTCCAGATGCCATGGGCCCTAACAATTACCCCCCCACACACACATAGGCTCTGAGATGAACATGGAAGCAAAGTGTTCATTCAGTGTACCTCAACACATGGCCCAAACTGTCTCACTGGATTCCTCCCCCGTTCATCTATCTTCAGGGGCCCAATCCTCTGCTTCCCCTTCCTTCTTTCATTTATGTGCCAGAAGGAGGCTTTAGCATTCTCTGATGCTCAAACTGCTCTCCTGATTTCCAGTCCCTCCTTGGCTTTCTTAATTCAAACCATGCAGTTCTTCAGTGCTACTCTGTACACCTCTCTGACCTAGAAGTAGCTGGTCTTTTTCTAGTGGCCAAAACTTACCTTTTGTTCAGCATTAGCTGTTTAGATCCCTGCTGAGCTGGAGGAGAGTAAATTTTGTCTCCTTTCTCCTAATTGTTTACAAGGATGAGACTTATGTTGCTGCTGCAAGTACCCTCCTCAACAAATTGCACTTGGGCTCTGCACTTCCTGCTTTGTGCTACTGCTCCATACAGACCCTTGAGCACCAGGTCCTTCACCTTAGCAAAGGCATCCTTTCTGAAGTTCCAGGTCCTAGTAGCAGAGGCCTGGCTAGTTTTCCCTGATGCCAGGAAGGTTACCCAGTTGGGATCACTGCCTACAACCAATTCTTGGATGTTCAAACTGGAGATTATCCTGTCTCCACTTCTGAGACTAAGGTCAAGGATGGCCTCCTAGTCCCCTGCTCAACATGCTCCTCTAAGAAGCAGTCCATAGAGGTAGACAGAAACTCTGTTGCAGCCCTACCATTAGCCATCTTGAGACACCAGCTTATACCTTGAAGATTGAAGGTTCACCACCGCATTCAATTTGGCTGCTTTTGAAATATCCCCAACGTTTTAGGCATCATGCTCTACTGAACTGTTTGGGGCCTATAGCACACCCCTTCCTTTCTCCTAGCTTGTTCCAGATGGAATCTGTGAACCTCCTCATCCCTCTGATGCCCTGCTTGACCTTCACAGTGACTACCTCTTTTATGAAGAGAGCCACGTTTCCACCCCTTTGCTGTATAGTCTAACACTTCAGAACACAAGGTGGTTTTTATTCCTCTATTCTTGTGTCCCAATCATTTTCATCTCCCCACCAGGTCTCTGTCAGTGCCACTAAATCTTGGCATTGAAAGTGCATTAGGTCCTGGAGCTCGCCCATTTTGCTGTGTACACACTTCATATTATCCTGCATGGAAGTGACAATACTGTCGTTGACCCTGTTTGCTTCCTCAATCCCACCATCCTGGGTGTCTCCTCTTGTGACACTGCCCTGTGCTTTCTACTGCATACACTGCCTAAACTGACCCCAAATTACACCATCAAAGCACACCACACAGAGGAAAACCCAACCTCCCAGCAATGCAAAACAACAAAAACAAACAAAGCAACATGTAACTCACTGCTGTGTCTAGAGTACAATTCTGATTGAAAGCCCAGCAACATTTTCACTGCTGTATATACAGAGCTGATTTATGCTGTGGATGGTTTCAATATGGAGGCTGCTGATGTCATCCATAATGCCATCCAATCCAACAGCTCATGCAAATACAGCACATCGCATTTTTGCTTAAGCCAGCAGATCATGTTGCAGCTCTGTCTGAAGCTGCTGTTAAAGACACAGTAGCACTTCTTTTCAAACTCCATAAAATAAAAATAACACATTCCAAACAGGGGAATTATGGTTGTAGTAATGTACTTCCTGGTGGTTTAATTCATGCAACCTTCAACCTCAGGATATAAATCCAACAGCTGATACATTGTTATACCATAATTCCCTGTCTGTCATGTGTTATTCTCCTTATGTAACATAAACTGATATAAGCATGAAATTGTGGGTGATGGGGGAGGAGGGTGGGATTTGGCTTTGTTATAGAGGGTGTGGGGATCAGGGTTGTAGTTAAAGATGATTTGGCTGGGGAAGAGTGTGGGGGCTGTTTTTTTTTTTTCACTTCTTCCCATAGGTACATGAATAACAAATTCAAATACTGAACTGCCAAATATTTGGGACCCCAAATACAAATATTTGGCCAATAAAAGGCATTCACCTACTCCTAATGGAGGATCATCAACTGGTACTTTATTCTATGATCTTGACCAACTCTGGGCAGTCACTATCATTCTCTCTCAGGAACATGTCTCTGCCCCTGACAACAGATCCCATCTCAGAGCCATCATCAAAACCAAGTTTGGTGCCACCTTTACCTTTTAGTGCAGGAGATCTGGCTGAGCTGCTGTCTGCGCTATCCATGGTGCTGTGCATGGTGCTGGTGTTGGCAACATTGCTGTGCCACTTTTGGTACTGTCCTTGGTGCTGTCACTAGTACCACTGTCCCACCCTAGGCATGCTCAGAACTCATCACTGTTATGGAATATCACAGAACTATCCTTGTTCTCCTCAGCAGCCCTAGGGTAGACAACAATGTGCACTGATAATCCAAGCAAGGTGGAGTTTGCATTCCTTAGCATCCCTTGCCTATAGTCACTATTGGTATTTACAGCTCTGCCTGTACGGAGGCCACACATGTGGCATGATGAAGACCTTTTAGGTTTGCTCCAGCTCCTACTGGAGTGTCCATCTGATAACTGGTCACCCCGAGACTCTAGGTCATCTCACTCCCCCTATATCAGGGACTAGTGCTTTATTGTATGTATAATTAAGGGTGTCTATCGAGTCCCCCATCCTCATATTTTCCAACTACGCTGGAGTCCAAATAGCTAGATATCCTTCAGAGGAAGGCATACAGTATTCTCCTGTAATGGCTTCTTGCAGAATTGAAACATACTGTATCATTCTCATATATCCTGCTATCAGTTACATTTATAGGAAGTTATTCACGCCAGACGCTTGACTATGCCACAGATTTATAACACAAGTCTTCTTATGGATGAAGTGACTGAAGGAGTGGGGGTTACAATTCATCTGGTTCATTCAGTTTATAATGTCTCTGAAATATTGCTCAAGGCAGCAGTCACATATGCTTGTCTCTGTATTTGTGCGTGGCTCTATTTGTCTAAGCTAAGACCCATCTTCAGACCAAAAATTTAAAATTCTTCTTTTCAGGGTCAAATCCTCCTCCCTCCTAGAACTTCAGTCCCTGCCTAGGGTCCCCCTCTTTATTCAGGATCATCTCCTGTACACTTCTCAGCAATCATTGGCTAGGGTATTGCCACTTTATTCAGGATGCTTTACTGTACACTGCCCAACAAGTATCTGGATAGCCCATACCTGGACTTGCCATAGTCCAATTTTCCAAAGACAGCGGGCCAGATTTTCAAAAGTCAGTCACAAGCTGCGACAATGGCAGCTTGCACCGACTGCCCCTGCATCAGGGACTCTGCGCCTGATTCAGTATCGGACAGGGTCACTGAGCCTGCATCCTGCGGCTTGTGGCATCAGTGGCAGTTCACCAAACAGATGGTGCAACCACAAAGTATGCCGCAAGCTGCAGGGTGGTCAGGTGGCACCTGCAACCTTGGAAGGTAGTGGTTCACCGCCCCGTCCCCCCAGCCCCGAACTGCCAGCAATGTTTTAACATTATAATAGAATATCTTCCCTGGTGGTCTAGTGGTCCCCCCACACCCCAGCCTTGATCGGTCCATAATGTGTTAAAATTATAATGAAATAACATCCCTGGTTATCTAGTGGTCCCTCACCCTCCCAGTCCTGATCAGTGCGTAATATGTTGATATCATAATGAAATAACATCCCTGGTGATCTAGCGGTCCCCCCACCCCTAGCCCAATCAGTCCATAATATGCTAATATTGTTACAAAAAAAGCCCTGCTGGTCTAGTGGCCCCCCCACCACCCCACATTGGCAGACAGTGTCCACCACCCAGCTCCCACCCATCCCAAACCCCAATCCAGCGACCAGCACGGCCCTCCTCACACCACCGTGGCTGGCTCACTGAATGAACTATCAGAGCACCTACTGTATTTGCCAGGGTGGGGGGCCCTAAACCAGCAGGGATTTTTTTTTATAATATTAAACATATTATGGACCAATCTGGACTGGGGTGGGGGGGGGGGACCACTAAATCACCAGGGATGTTATTTCATTATAATATTAAAACATTATGGATTGATGGGGGGTGAGGTGGACCACTTGATCACCAGGATCTTCAATTGATATAATATTAACTACATTAGAGACCAGTCATGGCTGGGCGGTGGGAGGACCACTAGATCACCAGGGATGTTAGTTACTATACACATTTTTGGTGAATAGGAGGGGAACACAGTGGTGCACAGTTGCCAACCTTCCCAGAGGGTGTCTAAGTACCGTTAGACCAGCTTTTGGCTGGTCTAACAGTACTTAGACCATTGACCAGGGATGTTAATTCATTATAATATTTCACTATGATATTAAAACATTATGGACCAATCGGGGCTGGGGGGAGGGAGGACCACTAGATCACCAAGGATGTTAGTTACTATAAATATTACACATTTTGGTTGAATGGGAGGGGAACACAGTGGTGCATAGTTGCCAACCCTCCCAGAGGGTGTCTAAGTACCTTTAGACCAGATTTTTGCTGGTCTAACAGTACTTAGACCATTGACCTCTGGAAGGGTTCTCTGAATACCAATTAATGGGATATGGCAGCCTGTGGCTGCCGCAAGCCCCCTAGCACCATGCTGCAGTCCTTTATGTGGCGCAAGGCTGGTGCAACCCCCCCGTTTGCTGCAAGCAGCCTGCGTTTGACTCAGGCTGCTTTTCTGAATAGTTCCCTGCCATATCTTTTGACTCAAGGTACCAGTTGCATCAGAAATGTTTGATGCAGGCACCTTGCATCCGTCTTATGGCTTTGCAAATCCCCCTCCCCCCAGTGTCCCTAAAGCTCCCTCTCTCAGAAAGCTAAGAATTAGGCCACTGGTTATATTTTGGCTTTGGTGAACCTAGAATCTGCATAAGAGGGATCCAGCTAGGATCACAGGAGGGGGAGGACAGGGAGGTGAGGTGCCTACCAGGTGCCACGGCATGGAGGGATGGAAGGAAGATCCTGGGGATCACTGGGAAGGCAGGATGGGAGGGTGAGCTGGATGTCATTATCCATCTAGGCACTAATGACCTGGCAAATGGGGAGCCAAAGGAAGTTCAGGAAGAGTTTAGGAAATTGGGGAGGGGTCTCAAGCAAGTAGCTACTTCTGTCACTTTCTCAGAAGTACTACCTGCGAGAGGCAAGGGAGAGCATAGGAGTGCATGCACCAGGAACTTTAACTCATGGTTGAAGAACTGGTGCTGTGAGGAAGGGGTTGGATTCATTGGTGACTGGGGACCCACCTGAGGGATGGAGGTTTGTTCAAGCCTGATGGTCTGCATCCATCCTGGAGGGGAATCCAAGACTCAATGATAAGTTTAAATGCTACATTGACAAGCATTTAAACTAGCAAAGGGGGGTGGCAGGCCAGCAAGGTGGGTACCTCCTTGCTCACCCCCCACAGCTAGCAGTGGAACCAGTGAACCAGAGGAGGAGTGGCTATCTCTGCAAAGCAGTGTGCAAAAGATGGAGATTAGTGCCCAAGAGGTGGATAGGCAGAAAAGGGGCAAAATTCAGCAGAAGGGCAGACAGCAAGGAGAACCAGGGATAAAGGACAACCAAGGAAGGGGCTGGAGTAGAACAGTGAAACAGTCTAGGAGGTCAAATCATGGAAAGCCATGTGCAAATGCCAGGAACCTTAGCAACAAGATGGAAGATCTGGAGGCTGTCATGGTGCAGTCAGACCTGGACATTGTGGCCATCACAGAAACCTGGTGTAATGATAACCACAACTGGGAGATGGCCATACTTGGCTACAACATATTCAGAAGAGACAGAGCAGGCAGGAAGGGAGGAGGGGCACTGTAGTGTGAAAATGACATAAGGGCCACAGAGATCCAGGAGGAACAAATGGGGAGAGATACTGTGGTTAGCTGGAAAGGAAAATGGGAACAGCCATCCGCACAGGTGTGGTCTATAGACCACCAGCCCAGGAGGAAGAAACAGATAGGGAGTTGATGCTAGCCATCCAAAGGATGGCAGACAAGGGTGAGGTAGTACTGGTTGGAGACTTCAATATTCCAGACGTGGACTGGAGCATCCCAGCAGCAGCATCAACTAGGAGCAGATTTATCCTGGACTCCTTCAGAGTGCCTTCTCAAGCAACTGGTCATGGAACCAACTTGGCAGAAGGCAATACTGGACCTTGTGCTCACAAACAGGGACAGTGTGATGGGGTAACAGTGGGGAGCACCTGGGGAACAGTGACCACCAGTCATTGTGGTTTGAAATCACAGAAAGAGCAGAACCAAACCACACAAAAACACGTATCCTGGATTTTAGGGGGGCAGACTTTGGGAAAATGGGGAGATACTTGAAAGAGGCATTAAGGGGAATGGGACAGGAATCAGGGGTTGAGGAACAGTGGGCAGTATTTAAAATGGGGATTACAAGAACAACAGAATTATGCATTAAGCAGGTTAGCAAAAGGAAAAGGAAGAGGAGACCATTATGGTTTTCCAAAGAGGTAGCAAAGAAAGTGAAAGCCAAAAAGATTGCATTCAGGCAATACAAAAAGACACAGGCAGAAGGGGATAGGGAGAAGTACCATGAGAAGCAAAGGGAGGCAGGGAGGTCAGTAAGGGAAGCCAAAGCTCAGACAGAAGAACACATTGCAAAATCAGTTGGTAGAGGGGACAAAACCTTTACAGGTACATTAGTGAAAAAAAGAAAGACAAAGGGAGATAGTGAGACTGAAGGAGGAGGATGGGGGCCAGGAGGAGGATGACAGCAGTAAAGCTGACATATTGAACAGGTATTTTGCTCAGTCTTTACTGAGGAAGAGGAGGGTAATGGGTCTGAAGGAGTACAAGGGTGAGAATGGTGCAAAATGGACACAAGTCCCTTACACCAGAAAGGGTCCTGAAGGAACTGGAAGTAATAAGAGTTGATAAAGCAATGGGGCCAGATGGGGTGCACCCAGGTCCTTAAAGAACTAAGAGAGGTGGTGGCTGAAGCTCTGGCTATCCTGTTTAGCCGATCACTGGAAACAGGGAAGGTACCCAAAGACTGGAGGACAGCAGATGTAGTCCCTTTATACAAAAGCGGAACAAAGAGGAAACAGGGAACTACAGACCAGTCAGCCTCACCTCGTAGTGGGGAAGATCATGGAAGCACTACTGAAGGAGAGATTGGTGGAACATCTAGTTGTCAATGGACTACAGGACCCAAGGCAGCATGGTTTCACCAGGGGAGGTCTGTCAGACCAACCTCATTGACTTTTGACTCGGGTGACTAGGGAGGTGGATCAGGGAGGCAGTGACATGGCCTATCTGGACTTCAGCAAGGCCTTTGACACTGTGCCATAGAAGACTATTACACAAACTGGGGAATATGGGTGTGGGCAGGACAGTAGTGTGGTGGGTAGGTAACTGGCTGGGTGGCAGGACACAGATGGTGGTGGTAAATGGCTGTCACTCCACAGAGGGAAGAGTGACCAGTGGGGTACCACAGGGATCAGTGCTGGGACCGGTCCTATTCAACATCTTCATCAGTGATATTGCACAGGACCTAGAAGGCAGAATTTCACTGTTCGCTGATGACACAAAGCTCTGTAACAGAGTAGACACACCGGAGGGTGTAGACAGAATGAGAAGGGATCTGAAGAAACTTGAAGAATGGTCAGGGGTTTGGCAGTTGAAATTCAATGCAAAGAAGTGCAAGATAATGCATATGGGGCACAAAACCCTGGCACAATATATCAGTTGGGGGTGAGGATATAGCATGCACCAAGCAGGAAAGGGATCTTGGGGTTATCATCTCTGATGACCTCAAGGTAGGGAAACAGTGTGACAAGGCAGCAGGTAAAGCAAATAGGATGCTGGGATGTATAGGCAGGGGCATCACCAGCAGGAAAAGGGAGGTCATAATTCCACTATACAAGACACTAGTGAGGCCTCACCTGGAGTACAGTGTACAGTTCTGGAGACCATACCTACGTAAGGACATAGACAGGGTAGAGAAGGTTCAGAGGAGGGCAACAAAGATGGTGCATGGATTGCATCACAGGTCCTATGAAGACAGGTTGAAGGAACTGAACATGTACTCCCTTGAGGAGAGGAGGGAGAGGGAGGATATGATAGAGACATACAAGTATCTCACAGGGAGGAACAGGGTGCAGGAATACACTATTTTTAAGCAAAAAGATGTTCCAGGACTAGAGGGCATGGGATGAAGTTAGAGGAGGACGATTCAGAGGAAACATGAGGAAGAATTTCTTCACAGAACGGGTGGTGGACAAGTGGAACACCCTGCCAGAGGAAGTGGTGGGGGCTGAAACAATCATGGGATTTAAGAATGCATGGGATAGACATAAAGGAATTCTGGAGGTCAGGGGTAAGGGGCAACAGACTTCTAGGAAAACATAAACTGAACTTACAAGCTCAAATGGGCAGACTGGGTGGGCCATAGACCCTTATCTGCTGACACTGTCTATGTATCTATGTATCTATCTTGTGAATTTTTTCCTAAGAGTTGTTTATCCCTATAGATGAATCTCATTTTGTCTCTTACCTGTTCGGTAGCCTCTGTCCCAAATTTTTTTTTTGGGGGGGGGTGTTACTGCTGGTTGCTCTACTAGAGACTGTGGCTCAGTGATAGAGACTTACTCTGAGAAGATAGGAAAGTTATTTACCAGTAACTCCTGACCTTCTTGAGTATCTTCTCCATGCAGCCACACTCAAACCACCATTTACTACCCTTTCCTCTGTCTCCAGGATGAACAGGGTGTATGTACATATGGCTGACTTATTCTAGTCGCATCCATACCTTCTGAGCAGTGTTTTTGATGCAGCATCAATGATCCTGTTCTCTGTATCATTATTATTATTATTTTCTTTTTGTATAAGCTGTTTAGGGAGATGTTATGCTCATTCTTCTGTTTGACACTGCTGTGCTGGGATTCTTGATTCCCTTTTAGTCCTCACTGAGGACACTTTGTGTCCCTTTCCAAAGCTTGAGACAGACTGTGAGGCTTCATCTTTTTTCTGTTGCCAATTTCTCTATCATTGTGCTAACAGCATCTGTTCTATCTCATTGGAATTGCTTTAGTTGATTTGGGTTACACAGACTCCCATCTCTTGCAAATTATTTTTATGTTCACCATGCACGCACATGCAGCAAACATTTTATTAGGAGAGTGGCTTTTTAGATGCGTGTCAATGACAGTCCAATGCAGAGTGATCTGCAAGGGGCTTGTCAGTGGCACACCAATCATCAGCCAGGCTCATCATGACAGTATTCTGACTTGCTGGGAGGAAACTTTGTGTATTTCAAAGGAAAGAGCTCACCCAATCATAGGTTGGCTCTTTCCTTTGATCTACACAGCACAGCAAGCACAGCTGAACTGTCATAATCAGCCTACTGAGGAGTTACCCCCTGTAACAAAGAAAACCATCCATTGATGTCTGTTGTTGGTGCCACTACAACTGTCCCCCACCCAACCCTCCCTCCCTCTCAGCACCCCTGGCCCCTCCACAAACATAACACTGACACTGGGGTGCCAATCCTCCAGTGTTGCCACCTGAAATCAAGAAAACCTTCGCCCACAGTTTTCTTTTATATATATATATATATATATATGAATGTCTGTTCCACTCAGCACCCACCACCCCTATAAACATAACACCAACACTGGGGCTGCCCAATCCCCCAATGTTGCCACCTGAACTACAGAAAAATGTCTATTATATTTTTATTTTTTGTAAACCCTGTAAAAATGAAAAACATCCATTGATGTCTGTTGCTCCGTTAATCCCCCCCCACCTGACTCTCCCACTCAACACCCACCCCCTGAAGCCCTCACTTACCCACTAGGGTCCAATGGCATAATCCTCTCTGGACTGCAGACACATCTTCACTCTTCAAAGTCGGACTGTGAACTGAGGAAATCGGGTATTATTATAATCAATGTATTTCACAGGGGGTTTTGAACTTAGTGGTATAACTTGGCCATTTTTTAATATTTTTGCCCCACATTTTTAACATGCCATTTTTGGAACCCCACCTCATGAACAATGACAGTGAAATTAGGCACATCTGTCTCGAAAAGTGATTTTGTGGTTACTGCGCAAAATCACCTTTCTGGCAAGAGTTGAACATTTTCTCTGCTCTTGTTCATGAGCTGGGGTCATCAGAAGGCTATATTGAAAATTTAGCATCAACATATTAAAAAAACAACAAAGGTATGAGCCTACATTGAAATTTAGGAACACAGGCTCGTAACTTTGGTAATTTTCAATATTTTGACCCAAAATTTTCAACATAGCCATTTCTTCACAGCACCTCATGAATGTGACAGCTGTCATTTTTAAAATCCTGGCCAAAATGTGTTTTCTTGTCCTAAAGGTGATTTTGTGGTTGCCGTGCAAAATCACCTTTTGAGCAGGAGTTTAAAAATTTCTGTGCCCTTGTTCATGAGGTAGGGTCATAAGAAGGCTATGCTAAAAATTTGGGGTAAAAATATTAAAAAAAAAAAAACAAAGTTATGAGCCTACATTGAAATTTACTAATGCAGGCTCGTAACATTAAAATATATATAAAAAAAACAAAGTTATAAGTCTACGTTGAAATTTATGAACCAAGGCTAACGCATGTAATTCTCAATATTTTGTCCCCAAATTTTCAGCATAGCCATTTCTTCACATCCTTGCCAAAATGTGTTTTCGCACTTGTGGTACGAAATCACCTTTTGGTCAAGATATGAAAATGTTCTCTGCCCTTGTTCATGAAGTTGGGTCAAGAAAGCTATGTGGGGTCATAAGAATGCTAAGTTGAAAATCTGGGGTACAAATATGAGAAAACAACAACGTTATCAGTCTATGTTGCAATTTTTCAATGCACGCTTGTAACTGTGGTCATTTTCAATATTATGAACCCACCTTTTCAACAAAGCCATTTTTTCACACCACCTCATGAATGTGACAGGTGTCATTTCTGAAATCCTACCCAAAATGTGTTTTAACTTTTGTGGTGCAAAATGATGTTTTAGCCACTGTTTTATAAATGACACCTATCATGCTCAGAAGAAGTAGTCATAGAAAGATTATGTTGAAAATTTGGGGGAGAAATGTGAAAAATCAACTATGTTATGAGGAAACAAATTGTTCCAACATTTACTCATAACTTTATTGTTTGCAGGTTTTGGCACCCTAATATTCAACATATCCCTTGTGTTACCCACCTCCTGAACGTGGCAGGTATCATTTTTCAAATCCCTTCCGAAATTTGTTTCCATAGTTGCACAGCAAAATCACCTTTTGGATGGGATTTTAAAAATTCCACCTGTCTTGGTTATAACAACAGGTCATAAAAAGACTGTTGGGCATTTGGGGTCAAAATGTGGGAGCCCACTTAAAAGTAAATATTGCCCCTCAGCTGCCCTGTCCTGGGTACTTACAATCAAACAATGTGTCAAAGTAGGTCACCACTGAAAATGAAATACTGCATCTCATCTCTCTAGCCTGGGTAAATATATAATAAAAATGCATGCAAACAAGACCCAGTACAACAGTAATACTAGCAGTGGACATTCAGCATTCTTCCTTCTCTGGTAAATTCCTTAATAAACTTAGGGTGACTTATAATTCCATTTTAGGTTTCATGCTCGATGTTCCCTTTCAAACTCATCATTGTCTTTTGTTTAGATGCTCTCATAGTTTATCCCTCAAAAACAATTCTTTACAAATTGGGCACCTAGATGTTTAAGGTAAAGAATGGCCTTATATCCCCAGTAGTATTATTACTGTTTCCTAGGTTTTCTAATTCATGGTACTAGGTCTCAGGTTAAAATTTACTATTGAAATCCCGTTGTTTTGAACTACTTTTTGTCAGAGATCGATCTTATATAGGGCTCCTTTGTTTTTTAGCTCACTACCTGCTGATATAATAAAAAGCACTACAGTATGGTCTTTTAAAAGCAGATTAAAACATTAGATGATGGATAATGATATATACATATGCTCATGTTTAAATAATTGGTTTTCATGTGTTTATTTTTTTTGTACTTTTGTACTGTCTCTAAATGTTCTTGTTTGTTTGTATTGCTATGTATATCTAAGTATGTTTTGTAACTTGTCGCTGGTGAAAACGGGCAGTTTGCTCATCCAGCTTACAAGTATAAAAATTAAAAAATGAAAATAAAATGAAAAAGCGTTTGAATTTTCTTCCTTTTTACATAAATTTATGGGAGACGTTTCCTTGGGTTTCCTGTTTTATTATGGGCATTGTACTGTAATTCCTGCTGGTCAGTTATTATGACCCCAGGTCTCTATGCTATGGCTTGGTATTTGTTTTTCACCATATGCCGACAATGTTGTGCTACTGTAATAATATAACATGATGTTTTGTCTTTGTAATTTGGACCCTTTTTAGTTGTTTCATAATACACAGTTTTCCCATGGCTTAAATAAAACATATTCACTTATTGCCCATATTGTGTTCCTGCTTCATATGAAGCACTTGGTTGTTTTAAGAACAGCAGCTCCATGTGTTGTATGTATTTCTTCATTTAAGTTTTTTCCTTTCTCTCATTTTCTTTACTAAGTAAAAAAGAAACTGAGATGGCTGAGACTGATAGTATCATTTATAGAGCATGGGTGCATGCATATTACACCATGCAAAAGCGCCATCAGGTCCAGAAATTCTAAATTTCTGCAGTCTGCTAGTGTCTCCTGCTCTAGACCAAAGTGTGTAGTTGTATGGAAGAGATACTTAGGGAGACTGAGAGTTACTTACTAGTAAGTAACTCTCCATTAGTAGGACATCACAAGTTCAAGATCCATCACAACCAATAATTTACTCTGACATCTTGAACAACTAACTTTCCCATCTTGCGTTTCAGTTGTCCCACTCTAAAATTGGGTGAAGGCAGGTCTTCACTAACAATTAGATGCTGCATGTCATCTGGGCTATCCTGGGCCAATAAATGTTAACCAAATGATGATCTTCCTGGACTAGAAGTCTTCACCATTTATTCACATTTCTGAGTTCTATCCAGAGGTGCAGGGACCTGTTGGGAGCCAAAACTCTTCAGGAGAGCCAGCGCTGAGATAGGACTGTGCATGTCTAGTGCTGCTAGACTGCCTTGTGCTGTATAGGCTACCTCGGCATCGACCCTCCAATCGCCTCAGTTCCTTTTTTCCCCCTCTATTGCACGTGCTTCAGTCATGACGTCGCTCACCTACCAGGAGTCAAATCTCATTGTCTATACAACATCAACATTTCACTTTGTTGTTTTGGTCTGGTTAAGTCAAAAAAAAAGGAAAAGAAAAAAGAGAAGACTTTTATTATTTTTCTTCTTCAGCTCTATCGATTTAGGGAGTCGACCATAGATGGTGATGGTGATGGTAGGGACTCTTTGTTGGAAGGCTGCTCTGTCAGCTGGGCTGTGTCCAGTCTGCCACCCCCGGCAAAAGGGGGGGGTCTGACAACGAGCAGTCCAGTGCTTGGGAGAAAGGACAGTCTTCCTGTAGACACAAAAAGAAGTGAACCCATTCCTGACCCAGGTCAGGGGCCCGGCACCGCTCTGCCTCAAGTTCTTCTTCCCATCAGAAGAATAGGTACTGCTAGAAGTCGCCCGCTGGTATGTCTGCTAAGAGGTCAGTGGTTGACAGCAGCGGTCTATTCCCAGTTTTCCCTGGTTCTCTGGCCACCTGGTCTCTTGATCACCTTGGCTCTCAACACCGGAGCCCCTCTTTGTCCTCTGGCATGGTTTCCAGTGGGCAGTTTCACCAGTGGGACACTCTTTTGGAACAGTTGGTACAGTGGCTGTCCCGGTTACCTCTTCCTGTTGATCCAGTTCCAGGGTCCTCAGGCCTAGGAGCACATGCAGAGCCGGCAATGGATTTCTTTCCCTTGCTGGCATCGTCGTCTCTGATGACAGTTCCACATGCCTTCCTCCCTCTTGCTCTTTCCTTGCAGGGGCCCGTACAGGTAACACTCCCTTCCCCCTTTAGGTCTGTTTGAAATTCTCAGATGTTGCCAACGCATTCGGTGCATTCTCCCTGTGGGATGGCGTCATCCGTGGTGCTGCCAACGGTGCAAAACATGCAGTACCAGGATCTGTGGCACCAGGTTTGGTGCCAGGGGCCATGGTGCCAAGTATGGCACTGCGAGGACAATGCTGGAGTTGGCAGGGCTGTGTTCAGTGTGGTGTTGGGTATGGTATTGAGATCTTTGGAGCCAGGTTCGGAGCCGGTATCCTTGGTGCCGGGTCTGCTGCCTATCCCAGTGTCTAATGTTTTTCCTTTGCCCAGGCCAGGTGAAGGCCTTTTTTGATCAGCCCATGTTTCATTTGACGGTTACTTAGAGTATGATGGGTCTGACCCCTATTTCTTACATTCTGAACAGGGTGATGAGGATTCCTTCTACAGGTTAGAGGATAAACCTCCTCTCCCAGTCGAGGCACCAGTAAGGACCTCTCTTTCCAGTCTCTGCTTAAGAATATGAGGGCTACCCTAGATTTACAGTCTTCGTCCATGGATCCAGGTAGGCTTATGGTAGGCTTATGTGATTGGAGTGGCTTCACATTTCTAATATCCCAGTGATCCTTATGCTCCCAGTCACCCCACCCTTTGAGACTATGTCTGAGGTGGTGTGGGCTAGGCCCGCTCTTATTCCTTCCATTTGCAAGTTCATAGATAGGAAGTATTTTCCTCCTAAGGACAGACCAATTCTAACCTCTCAACCTTTTGCAGATGTACTGGCTGTCCTCAAATGAAAATGACAAAGTTATTCTTCCACAGGAAGTATCAGCTCATCCCATCAATAAGGAAACCCATAAAAGTCCTGCAGGATGTCATCAGTCAGAAGGTAATTCTTCTTCACCTGCCAGGATCCCAGAACAACTTGGCAGACCAGCTCAGCAGCTTAGAAGCAGATCCTCACAAGTGGTCACTTGCACCAGACATCGTTAAATTGGTCTTTGATGAGTGGGGCAGTCCAGATCTGGACCTTTTTGTGTCCCCACTCAATGCAAAACTGCCTCTTTTCTGCTTCAGAAATCTAGAGCTTGGTGTTTTCTGTCTGAATGCATTCAGACTGTGGTGGACAAGATGCTTTCTGCACGCATTTCCTCCTCTTTTGTTAATTCAGAGGGTTCTGCTCAAATTGGATGCACAAGGGGGCAAGATGCTTCTCATTGCTCCATATTGGCCTCAACAGATACGGTTTCTTTTACTCAACAGGTTGCCAGAGGTCTCCCCAAAAAAGCTGTCCCTACAGACGGACTTCCTGACTCAGGGACCCCTGGTCCATCTCAACCTGCGCTCCCTCCATCTCCACGCCTGGCTCCTGAGAGGTGAGCAGGTTTGAAGTTTCTCAGAGAATCGCAGACATCCTTTTGGCAGCTTGTAAGCCTTGTACAGCTAAATGGAGATGTTTTTTGGAGTGGTGCACTAAGGTCTATTAAGATCCTTTTCAGTGGCCCCCAAACAAAGTATTGGAGTACTCATTGGACCTTTCAGATGCAGGATTGCAACACTCATCAGTTAAAGTACACCCCTGTGCACTCTTTGCTTTTTATGAGCCAGTCCAAAACATGTCCTTGGCTCAGTTACCTATGTTCAAAAGATTCCTTAAAGGCATTTTACACTTAAGGCCTCCGATTAGGAAACCGGTGGCCACATAGGATGTCAGTCTCATGCTAGATATGCTCATTTGCAAACCCTTTGAGCCTCTAGCTAGCTGTGATACGAAGTTTCTGACCTGGAAGATGGCCTTCCTGGAGGCCATCACTTCTGCTCGTAGGGTCTCTGAAATATATACTCTGGTCATGAACCCTCCGCATACTGTCTTTCACAAGGACAAAGTGGTCCCCCAAACTCACCCAAAGTTCTTAGCAAAGGTGGTTTCAGATTTCCATCTCAATCAGCCCTTGGATCTCCCCACCTATTTTGCTAACTTGAAAAATGAAGGGAAACATACTCTTCATTCTCTTGATATCAAAAGGGCTCTTTGCTTCTACATTGATAGAACTGGGTATATATGAAAGGACAAGCAACATTTTGTGTCATTCAGCATGGCCCAGATGGGTCAGTTGGTATCCATAAGATGCATCTCTGCTTGGGCAGTGGCATGCCTATGCCATTGCTATTCTATGGCGCAGGTTAAGCTGGAAGGCCAGGCTCATGTTCACTCTACCAAGGTGGTGGTGGTTGCATCCCTGGCAGAGATATGTTTGGCCCCCATTGCTGGCATTTGCAAAGCAGCAACGTGAAGCTCAGTGCATACCTTTGTAAAGTACTATGCTCTAGATGTTCATGCCAGGCAGCATGCCTCCTTCAGCAGGGCAGTTCTGAATGGACTTCTATCCTAAGTGAGTTTCATTTCCTACCGCCCTGCTCAAGGGATTGGTTAGCTTGGTACTCCAACCCAGAAGTGTGACTAAATGGTGAAGACTTAGAGTCCAGGAAGATATGAAAATTACATTCTTACCATAATTCTTGATCTTCTTGGGCAAGTTTACCATTTATTCACATGCCCACCCACCATCCTCCATGCTCACTCAATCTGTTCCTGGTCTTCACTCCCTCAGTTGATTTGGGCTGTGAAGACATTGTTTCAGTTGACCCTTCTTACATGAATCAGAAAGGCTATCTCATGCCCTTCCTTAGAACATAGAAACATAGAAACATAGAATTTGATGGCAGATAAGGACCGCTTGGCCCACCCAGTCTGCCCATTTTCCTACCTACTGGATAAGCTGCAGATCCTAGTTAACCAGCAGCCTACCTCTTCCTACCCCCACCCCCTAGAATTGCCTTATGACTATCCCATGCATGCTTGAATTCCACCACTGATTTTGACTCCACAACCTCCTCCGGAAGGCCGTTCCATGCATCCACAACCCTCTCTGTGAAAAAATACTTCCTTAAATTACCTCTGAGCCGCCCTCCATCTTCAAATTGTGCCCTCTTGTTCTTGCACACCTCTTTTTTTGAAAGATGCTACCCTCTTGGACTTTGTTGATTCCCTTGAGGTACTTGAAAGTTTCTATCATGTCCCCCCTCTCCCTCCTTTCCTCGGGCTATACATATTAAGCTCCTTAAGTCTCTTAAGTATGTCTTCCGGTGCAGACCCTGCACCATTTTATGCCCTCCTCTGGACAGCTTCCATCCTGTCTATGTCTTTGCGGAGATTGGGTCTCCAGAACTGCACACAGTACTCCAGATGGGGTCTCACCAGCTGTCTGTACAGAGGATAATAACTTCCTGTTTTCTACTGGTGATGCCTCTCCTATGCATCCCAGTATTCCCCAGCCCTCCTTGCTGCCCTCTCACATTGCTTGCCCATCTTTAGGTCATCTGATATGACTACCCCAGGTCCCTTTCCATTTTGTTGTTGTTAGTATCTCACCCCCATTGTGTACTCTTCCCCTGGGTTTTTGTTTCCCAGGTGCATTACCTTGCACTTCTTAGCATTGAATCTAAGCTGCCATACATTTGACCATTCCTCTAACCTTGCCAAGTCCCTTCTCATCCTTTCCACCCCACCCTGTGCATCAACTCTGTTGCAGATCTTAGTGTCATCTGCAAAGAGACATACTTTTCCTTCCAGTCCTTCTGCAATGTCGCTTATAAAGACATTGAAAAGGACCAGTCCTAATACTGAACCCTGCGGTACCCCACTAGTAACCCTCCTTTCTTCTGAGTGGATTCCATTTACTATTACTCTCTGTGTCCTATTCTCCAGCCAATTCTTTACCCAGGCTGTCATCTTGGGACCCACTCCCAGGCTGGCTAACTTGTATATTAATCTTTTGTGTGGGACTGTGTCAAATGCCTTGCTAAAGTCTAGGTAGGCCATGTCCACAGCCCCTCCCTGATCTACTACTTTGGTCACCCAGTCAAAGAAATCTATCAGATTCTGTCTGGCATGACCTTCCGCTGTGAATCCATGCTGCCTAGGGTCCTGTGCCCTCTGGCCTCTAAATACTCAACAATTCTTTCCTTTAGAAGTGATTCCATCATTTTCCCTATCACTGAGGTTAAACTAACAGGTCTATAGTTTCCTGCTTCTTCCTTGCTCCCACTTTTGTGAAGGGGAATCACATCTGCCCTCCTCAGTCCTCAGGTACCATCCCATCCTCCCATGATTTGTTAAAAGGGTAGTCAGTGGTGTCACTAGTTCTACCCTTAGTTCTTTAGAATTCTGGGATGAATCCCATCAGGCCCCATTGCTTTGTCCACCTTCAGTTTTAAGAGTTCTTTCAGAACCCTTTCTTCTGTAAATGGGCGGTATCAACTTCTGTATCCAGAGTGTTACTACTGTTTGTTTTATGTACCTCCCTCTTCCTTTGTAAATACTGAGCAAAAATATTTGTTTAGTATCTCTGCCTTTTCACAGTCTCCCTCTGCCCACCCTCCCTCCCCTTTATTAAGCCTCACTATCCCTCCTTGGTCTTCCTTCACTCCCTGATGTACCTATAAAGGTTTTATCCCCTTCTTAACTGAGTTGGCTATCTTTTCCTCGGTTTGGGCCTTTGCTGTTCTGACTGCCTTCCCAGCCTCCTTTGCTTTAACTGATACAGTTCTCTGTCCTGCTCCTTCTGCGATTCCTTGTACTTCCTGAATGCTTTCTTTTCTCTTGAACCTTCCTGCCACTTCCTTTGAGAACCATAGTGGTTTCTTACATCGTCTTGTTTTGTTTATTTGCTTCACACAAAGGCTCGTTACCTCTGTGATGGCAGTTTTTATTATTCCCCATTGTTCTTCCAACCCTCCTTCCTGCCCATTTGCTAGTGCATTCCTTAGGCACTCACCCATTTTGGCAAAGTCAGCCCTCCTAAAGTCCAGTACTTTTGTCTTTGTATGGCTTGACTCTATTGCTGTGTTTATTGTGAACCATACTGTTCGATGGTCGCTAGTTCCCAGATGGCTACCCACTTCTACATCTGTGATCCTCTCTCATCTCCATTTGAGAGTATCAAGTCTAATATTGCTCCCTCTCGAGTGGGCTCCAGTACTAGTTGTCTAAGGCATGCCCCTGTAGGGCATCTAGAATAACTGCACTCTTAGTGGCAGCTGCAACTACACTCCAGTTAACATCTGGCATGTTCAGATCACCCATCAGCAATATCTCCCTTTTTCTGCCATTCTAAGTATACTTTCTATCATTTCCTTGTCCATTTCCTCCCTGAGAAGGGGTCTGTATCAACCCTGTGCGGATTGTGGTGCCATTGCCTGTCTCCAAATTTACCCACAGTGCTTCTTCTCCTCCTGTTTACCCTTTTGTTCTGTTGCTTTTATTCCTTCCCTTATGTAAAGAACTACTCCTCCTCTTCTTTTACCCTCCCTGTCCCTCCTGTAGATAGTGTATCCTGGTATGTTTACATCCCAGTCATGGTTTTGTGTGTACCATGTTTCTGTGACTGCCACGATATCCAGATGTTCCTCCTCCATCAAGGTCACTAATTCAGGAAGCTTGTTACCTAGACTACGGGCATTGGTACTCATTGCTCTCCATTTTTTGATGGCTTTACCTTCTGTTGCAGCATCCCCCACTGACCGTTCTACCTTGGTCTTTTTCTCATTTAGTACCCTGTTTTGTAGGGAGAGGCTGGGATTTTTCTGCTGCTTGTCAGTGCCTCCCCCTTTGACTAGTTTAAAAGCTTGTCAATGAAGCATTTAAACCGATTGCTCAAAAGTTTAGTTAGGTTTTTATCTAGTTAGTGTATGCTGCACCTCCTCTGCCAAAAATATATAAAGGTATTTGGAGAGTCGGCACTGAGATAGCCCACAGAGTGCGAGGGCAG
This sequence comes from Neoceratodus forsteri, assembly GCA_016271365.2. Taxonomy (NCBI): domain Eukaryota; kingdom Metazoa; phylum Chordata; order Ceratodontiformes; family Ceratodontidae; genus Neoceratodus; species Neoceratodus forsteri. The sequence goes on along the minus strand of CM057456.1, from coordinate 1,776,139,934 downwards.
TCTTGAGGAGCCACACATGAGTGGTCCTATCTCAGGGCCTGCCCTCCAGAAGATTTTTGGCTCCCACAGGGTCCTAGCTCCTCCGACTAGAACCCATAAGTGTGAATAAAAGGTGAAGACTTGTCCAAGAAGATCAGGGATTATAGTAAGAATTTAATTTTCGTCTGAGTTTAGTCTTTACAATGGTGAAACTACTGCTGATAGTCAGTATTTTTCTGATACAGGGTGTTGACATGTGTTCATATTTTAAAGTGACCAGTGTGCTGGCAGTTATCCAGTGATATGGGTGAAGCCAACTGAACGACTCAAAATGAGCGACTCAATTTGTGCGCCCGCAATGAGACCGAGTATGAAAGGATAGTGAAATACATGGATAGTGGGGTAGGGAGGACAGAATAGTGAGTGTTGAGGGGATTAGTGAGTGTAGATGGAGGAGATTAGGTAGTGGATGTGAGCAAGCTGCTGCTGAGCTGGCTGCCTGGTGTGGTGGTTATGGTCACTGCCCCTGGTGTGCATGGTCCCAGGTTTGAGACTGCATGCAGGTATGTAATACTTTTAGGTTTTGGTGTTGCCAGTTACTTTATTTTTTTTTAACACAGCTCCCATCCCCCCCAGATTGTTCCCCCATCCATGGGTTGTTACGCCTGCAATGGTCACCTCCTCCCGTGTTTGTCTCCCTCCTCCAGTGTCCGCCCATCCTGATGTTGAGAATCATTAGTTTGGGGGGCAGCAGGGGGCTTGCCCCCACATTGTGGGTAAGGGGGAAAAGTCCCCCACATTAAAAGCAAGTAATGTTGTTGTTTAGATTATCACCAATTTTGTATTCGACATAGTGCTGCTCACCGATTTTGTTTTCGGCGATTAGCACTCGCTCATATATCAGTCGCTATTCAAACTTTGCTCTTATCACATGGAACCATGCTGGCAATGCCAAAGAGATAGGGAGAGATAATATTTTATTTTCTGCATCCTACTACCCCTTTATTACAATATATGCATAATTTCCAAGTCTGAACTAGCTGGCAGGACCCTTGTGTATCTGCTTCCTTATTCAACAGTCAAGCTGCACATACTCATTCATTTGAGGCTGAAGAATGTGATGACAGCCTTAATATTCGTAGCATATCACTTGCAAGTTAAACTTGAGTTATGCACTGTGGAAGTCTTAGAGTCTGATGCAAACCTGGCCTGGCAATATGCCAAGATTTTTTAGCCCTTCTTGTGCCAATGAATTATGCTTTAACTACAAATACTCCTATCTTTTTTATACATAAAACATACATTTTCAACATCAGCCTGTTATATGGAGGGAAAACAGTGTTAGTTGAATGTCCCAGCTATACTGGATAGTGTAACAGTGCAACGGTGTGAAAATAAAAGTAGAACTAGACAAAATATGGTGGTGTCTATGTGAAAAATGGAAGAAATTTACTGTGGGATCCATCCAGTGTTAGAAATTGAAACAATTCACTGCGGGAACCTGCCAGCTTTAATGTAGTATGTAACATACCTAGCAGGGGTCTGGGGGACATGTTTCATCATGAAGCGTTACATTTTTACACTGTTTTTCAGTTTTATGTTGGGGGTTGCATTTTTTGCCCAGGAACAGTACTTTCCCAGTTTGCTCCTGGAACTGAAACAGACTTTAAATTTCACTTCCAGGGTGGGACAAATCACTTTTTGACCTGGTGGCCAGTTTGGCCACCATACCTCAAAATCTGGTGGCCAAAAATATTTTTAGGTGGCCAATTTTTTTATGGCCGCTAGCCTATAAAATATGGTAGCCATTTTTTTAACTTGCCTTTCAGATGATGAATTGTCTATTAACCTACATTTGGGAACGTGTTTACCAGAGATTCTGATGAGAATTAACCTGCCAGAACAGCATCAAGTATACTCAGGAGGGAGAATTTATAAAGTACAAATTGAAAGTCCTGCCTGTCTAACTAACTGACTAGAACCTGCTGATTTACAAGTGAAAACAAGTCCTCTCCTAGTGCTAAGTGTACACTGCGTTTTTTTTGTTGTTGTTGTTGACTTGTTAAATAAACCAATAAAACCTTTCAGATGTTCTGATTCTCTTATTGTTTTGGGTGTTCTTTTTTTTTTTGGGGGTACTTTTTTGTGACTTTTTTTTCATTACATGGCCAGACATGTGCTGCTGCCTGCTGCTATGCTGTTATCATCCCCAATCCACCACTGTGTAGGGTCATCATCACTAAAATTAGATTTTGAAGGCAAGGGCAGAAAATAAGTAAATGCTTCCTAAAAACTATGGCTGACAGATTGCTAACAGTATTTATATTGCTGTTACTGTCTTCTTCAAAATCGGTCCACCTCCCACATCCCACTCCAATGCAACCACTGTCTGTGTCCTTTGAACTCAACTCCTCGAGTCCGACTCAGACTCCTCATCTATTTCTGCTTCCAAGTCCATTACATCTGATTCTGGATGTGTGACTTTATGCCCAGAAAGATGCCGATGTCCTGGTGTTGATGAGTACCAGTGATCAATTGATGGGTCTGGATTAAAGTCCGCTATTGTTGGTCCATTTAAACTGATCATCAGCAAATTGTCCATAGTGCTATCAATAAGATTGCTACAAGATATTGTTTTAATCCTATTATGAGCACTAAATCCCCTTTCACAAGCAGCTGTACTCACTGGCATTACCTGAAAAATTGTGATCAACAACCGTAACAGACCAAATGTCTTTAAATTTTGGTGACAGCATTTTTGAAATCTTGCTACTCTTCCAAAACTTTTTGTGTAATTTCTCTTTCAAGTTTAGCGTCCTCCAGCTCTGGATCAGATAAAAGTTGCCCTGAACCATATTGCTTTTTCAGGAATGGCATGTACATCTGGCAAAGCCCTGTGATGGATTCCTGACCAAAATTTAGTAAGAAAGGGTCATCAGGAGAAGGCCAAACAGTTGTGTCAAATACTGAAAATCGTTTGTAGTCATCTGACTGCCACATGGGCTCAAATCTGTCACATAAGAATCCAACCACACTGTTGCATATTTTCTCCTTGATCAGTGTGCGGACATTTTCACTGGAAACAATCTCCTTGGCTGCTTGGTCTGAAGCAGTGGCCTGCCTGGTTCTTTTTTGCCTTTTATTCCTATTTTCCTGTACTACATGATGTTCACTAACATTTTGAGTCATGCCTGGTGGAGGAGCTTGAGGAGTGCTGCTGCCATCCATACCACCAGTAAGGAGACTGCCCTCTGAACTGGCATACTCTAAAAACTGTGCCTCAGCAGGGCCCGCATTGGTCTTCAACTTCATGAGCTCCGAAATGCAGCTCTCCACCCGTGGCTGTACCTGAGTAAGAAGAAGACCCTCTTTTTGGAAATTTTGAGAAAGCCTTCCAAGAATAGATAGATAATCTTGTTGAAAGGCCAAGAACTCCATTTTTTTTTTTTTTTTACAAAGTTCAAATGTCCTTTAGCACTGTCTGCATCAGGAGTCCCAATGTGCTGTGTTGCAGTATTCTCTAAGTGTGCAATTATTGCCAGCAGGTTGTGGAGAAGAGCTGACACAGCACTGTAGTGCGAACTGACCCAGCGCACTGTGAAAATGCTGACCAGTTTTATCAATTCAATGAAAAGGGTGTTAGCAGCCTCCTCCAAGGCTCTCATTCTTCCGTGAGAAGAATGATAAAATGAATACAGGGCCCGCAAGCCATTTTCATTTTCGTGAACTTCTGGCATATGTTTTTGGGCATCCAGAATGGCCAGTTGTAAAAGATGTGCGATGCAGTGTGTAGCAATTAACAAAGGCAGGCCACCATTTTGTAACTTTGCCGTGACTCCGCCACGTTGACCTCGCATGACTGATGCACCATCAGTTGCCATCCCAGAAATCCATGGAGGAGTTTTCCACAAGGGGATGTTAAGTTTGTTAAAGAGTGAATCTAATGCTGCAATGTATCCATCGGCATCTGCTTTCCCTATTAGCTTGGTACCAATAAAGGAGGTATTTGGAGTACCATCTTCACCAACATAACTGATGAACACATTCACACATTCCCTCACACTTCTGTCAGTGCTTCCATCTATTAACAGTCCAACAGCAGGAGATTTTTATCTCTTCAGTTGTATTTTCATGACATTGCTGTAATATGATGCACAAACTCGCTGCACCTCTTGTGATTTGTGTATTGTTCAATCACTTTATATTACATTTAGTGAATAGTGAGGTATGAAATGGAAAGTCCCGAAATGGCCTATCCCTTGATGCCAGAAAGTAGGCAACATAAAAGACACTGCATGGATTCTCTCATTGCAACATTCATCTTTTGAAAACAAAAGGCCATAGGTGTGGATTCAGGTGCCCTCTGAGCCCTTTCAGCCAGAATGCATTTAACATGGGAGCTGCTTGCATCATGATTTTTTATAGACTCCATTTTAAAAGTACTGCTACCAACAAAAAACACAGATGTATGATCTGCCAGATGGGGTTGCTTCCTATACACCTTGCAGCTCATAGTGTTGCTTTGCTTCTCATGCTGAAGCCAGTCAAATTCCCGTGACCATTCAACCCTGAATTTGCGTTTCACTGAATCTTTTTTCCTGTTGGTAGGATTTATTCTGGGCAGAGAGCTTGAAGAAGATGAACTATCTGCAATGGAAACACTATTAGAAGTAGCAGAAACACTAGGAACCTGAACAATATCAGTAACCATTACTGATGGTCTGTCAATATGGTCGCGGCCGTCACCCTGGCTGCCCCTTCCTCCAGAAATAGAAGAAACAGCAGCAGCAGCATTACCAACTGGAGGATTTAATTTCACATGTTCCTACTCATCAGCAACATCCACAATGTTACTATCAGTGTTACTGATGACTTGAATGGTTCTGTTACGTAATTCTTCCACAGCACATAGCCTGGGTTTAATAAAGCCAAAGGAAAACAAATTAGGTTGTTGTTTTTGTTTCTTTTTTCCAGACATTTTTATTACTCCAATCCCAAAACAGTATGAAAAACAACGAGTGGTTGCCAGTAATGGCAGTTGCACAGCAGCAGACAGTTTTTGGATGCCTGCCTGAGCCTGACACAACCAGGAGGACTGGCTCAGGCTGTAGCTGTGATGACTATGAGTGAGACTGATGGACTTGTCTTGGATGGACTGATATTTGTAGCACACAACCAGAGGCTGTCACTAATATTTTTGCACACAGGTTATAATAGCTATGCCTTTTTCATTAATTGTGGCAAGTTTTAATTTTTTTTTTTTTAAATTGGTCTCCTCCAAAAAGCCTGACACAACCTCAAGAGGACTGGACGAGACAGGTGGATAGCCAAACAACAAAAGATGCAGTCAGTGATATGCACACAGGTAGTACTAGTATGGGCGTTTCATTAATTGTGGCAAGCTTTAATTTTTTTTTGTTTTAAATTGGTCCCCTCAAAAAAGCCTGACACAACCTCAAGAGGACTGGGAGAGACAGGTGGATAGCCAAACAACAAAAGACGCAGTCAGTGATATGCACACAGGTAGTACTAGTATGGGCATTTCATTAATTGTGGCAAGCTTTAATTTTTCTTTTTGTTTTAAATTGGTCCCCTCAAAAAAGCCTGACACAACCTCAAGAGGACTGGACGAGACAGGTGGATAGCCAAACAACAAAAGACACAGTCAATGATATGCACACAGGTCAGATAGTACTAGTATGGGTGTTTCATTAATTATGGCAAGCTTTAATTTTGTATTTTTTGGTCCCCCAACCCCGTCCCGAAAACACACAACCTGACACAAACACAACCACTACAACACTGGACGATGAGACAGGTGGACTGTCAAAACAGACTTTGCTAATAATATGCACACAAGTGGTAGTCCGGACTTATTATTGTAGCAAGCTTGTATTTTTTTATTTTTTTTGTTCTATCAGTGAGTGGTCCAGCCGGTCCCACTCAACAAAGCCTGACAAAATCACAGGACAAGATGCCCAAATAGACTGTGGCACACAGATAAGTAGCTTTGCCCTCCCACCTGGACTATCAAGCAACTTAAGCTCCTGCTCCCCTTCTTCAGTCAGCTCAAGGTCTACTACTTAGAGTTAACTTTCTTAACTTTTCTTGCAATGCCGATTGCCTGAAGTTGAACTCGGTAATGCAGTTCTTTAAAATAGTCTCTCTCACTAGTGTCAACTCTGAATGCTTTTTATGCAGCACTTTGAATCAGCATTAGTAAAACCAGCACAGAATGGATTTTTTCCCCCTCAGAGCAAGCAAAGCAAGTCCCTTCCCCGCTCCCCCTTACTTCAGCAGCACATCGTCATACTTTGTGGTCATATAGTTTAAATTGCCAAATGCCAGTTTAATGTTTTTCTCACTTTCGACAGAATCTGATACTATAATATTACCCCCCTCCCCACAGTGAACAATTGTAGATGTTTCCAAGCCTTTAAAAGGGCTTTTGATTTAATTTCTAAGACGCAGTCGCAATGTAGTACACAAAGAATGCTCTTCTCTCCCTCACAAACATATTACCCCTCTCCCCAGTGAACAATTGTAGATGTTTCCAACTTAAGCCCGTGAAAGGACTTTTGATTTAAATTCTTTAAATTCTTAAGTTCTAAGACGCAATCGCAATGTACTAGTAGTACACAAGAATGCTCTGTCCTCTCCCTCACAAACAGTCAACAAAATGGCGGGCAGCAGCGTTCACAACATTTATACCTAACAGCACACACACGTGAACGCCTGCTAGATCATACCTTGTGATCTATCATCTGGGCACAAGTTCATCCCCTCTCGAGTCAACTTGCGCAGACTCCAAGAAAGACCCCATGGCTTGCTCTCTCCAAGTTCAGCATCAGCATACTGGCTGATGGGGAACCGTGCGGCGCACTACAATTCCGGATCGCGCTTGCATGGCCGCGGACTCGGAGACTAATCTGCACATGTGCAGTGGGGAAAAAAGAGAAATACTGCGCATGTGCAAGGACGGCTGCACTTGCGAATGAAATGAAAAAAAAAAGGTGCCTGCCTGCTGCTTCCACAAGTGTTACTCGCCCGAATGGCGACTTTTAGTCAAAATTAAGTGGGCAGAATGGGGAAATAGGTCACATTTGTTGACCTGGTGACCCTATTTGTCCCACCCTGTTCACTCCTCCAACCAAGTTACCCCATGTCACACATTCCATCCCAGTTTCCACCACTGGACCCATCACTTTCAATGTACAGTAGGATGGAACATTTCTGATGGGGTTCTCATTATGTTTCCTTATTAAATGTTGCAGTTTTACACTTTAGCTGGTGTGCTTGTATGCCTTTAGGGGGCATGGTGTACACCCCCTGGGTCAGTTCGCTGTTTGCAAGATGGCATATGGTAAAACTGCACAATACAGACAGCGAGGGTGGGAATAGTGACAGAGGACAAAACTGCTAAATGGTCTATGTGTGGTTGTGCACCTTGTCACTATTCTCTAGCAGAGGATAAGTTCTCTGCTGGGAGGAGGGGTCTGCTGAGCAGCTGCCATGGCTCGACGGATGAGCCACAGGCAGTAATGGAGGCAATGGGTCTATGGACTGGGTATCGAATCCCAGTCCCAGATGCATGGAATTTTTCTTTCATTTGCACTTTGTGTGATCTAAGCCCCCACTGGAATTGATTATTTTAGTTGATGGGTGGTTCGGGGGTCACAGTCCCCCCATAACGGGGGGTACAGGGGCAAAGCCCCCCCAAAAACACAGAGAAATGCCATTGGCAATATATCGAGCTGTACTGACAGTGTGGTATATTGCTGTAGCATAATATCTTGTGACATTATGACCTTGTGTCTGGTGAACAGATCAACAGTCCTTCTCTTATTTTGTTTCTGACTTGGAATTTCCCTGACTAGGAATTTTCCTCTTGAAACGTGGTTGCCACTGGTTTCTCCTCCCTCATTTCTACCACTGTTGATTACTATGAAAAGGACTCCTGCAACAGGTAATCAGACCATAGATTTCCTTAAGCTCGATTGACCCAAGAAAATTAAGGAAAACAGGGTGGAGGAGATCTTGCAGAAATATAATGTTGTGTAGGGCAAAGGAAAGAAAGATACAAATAACCTGTTGAAGTTAAATAAAAAAAAGGACAGAAGGCGTGCACTGAAGTTAACAAAATGCTTGGATCTAAAGAAATTAGGTGGAACTCTCTCACAAATAGGGTACTTATAAAAAATCAATTGCACAGGGCAGTAATTGAAGTCAACAATATAGATACTTCACAAGATCCTAAGGAAGAAGATAATTGGATATCACTGCCACAAGCCATTTGCTCACTCAGGATGGAAACGGACAGAATTTCAATTAACAGAAGGGAATGTGCCTTGATATATTGTTCCATATCCCTCCATCCCAAAATGACCCGTATTTCTATCAATCAGTACCTATGCATTACATTTGGTACACAGGTCAGTTTTCTGCTACATTTTGCTAGTTGTCTGCTACAGTAAAAGAAATCTGATTAAGCTGTTTCATTTTTTTCTCTTTAAATATTATTTCATGCCAACTGTTTGGTTGCTAATGTTGGATGTTTAAATAGCAATGAAATGAATGGTGTGAAGCAGCATGAGATTAGCTTTAAGTAACATGAGGTCTCACTGATCTCCCCGCTGCACAAGTTTCTGTGCTGCATCTGGTTTCCTAACCATTTTTGCTTGCTTTAGGGTCCTTGTAAGCATGTGATTGCTGAAATGCTCTGCTGTGTTGCAGGTGTGGCAAAAAATGCATTTCAGAAAGAGTGGACATACTGAAAAACTGACATGTGTGACTCAGGCTGAACAAAGAATGTAGTCTTCACACCTTAGCATGGGCGTAGAGTTTGGGGGCTTCCAGGTTCGAGCCCCACCCCAGAAAGCTGAGCCCCCTACTCCCAGAATGGGTAGTCTAAAAATAGGATAACTATTTAGGCCAATAGTTTTGAGAGCTCTACTCACCCCTGGAAAACTAAACTTTACACCCATGCACCTTAGTTGGTACTGTAGCTTATCATATGGAGAGCCTGGACTTCCATTCCTGGAACCACTGAAGAATGGAACTTAGACAAACAAATGCCATTCTACCACTGCATAGTACATGTATTCATCAAATTATGTCTGCCTCTGCAACTGACACCGTCAATGCTGTCCATTTGTCTTAAAGAGATTGGTATAACGCTATAGGGTAGTTTTTTTTCTGTAGATTTCTACTAAAACAACGGTAATAAAGAACAAAAACTGTTTGGTTACAAATATTCATTTTTGTCACTTCCCTTAGAGATTACTGTACATAAGGATATGATTATTAATTTGTATTAACCTTTTCTTTGTTGTAGGATACTATCTGTATATTGAAAGCTCCCACCCAAGGAGATTCAATGACACTGCACAGTTAAGGTCACCACTGACTGCTCCCACTGGTCCTGATGGCTATTGTATGGCATTCTGGTATCATATGTATGGGGCAACCATTGGAAGATTAAGTATATCTATCCAAAGAAGCCACTTTGAAAGCAAAATACTGGTAAGGGGAGGCTTCAGAAGGGTACTGTTTCACTAGCAATTGTTCAGGTTTCTTATTTAAAGTGAGAAATGCAAATTGTATCTTTTTCAGATTCATGTCTTACAATTATACTGTGATAGCATGACTCATAACGTCTCCTGAAGGGAGTTTATAATAGTACTTAGTACCTCAGGCAGTTGATGACCTCAGTGTACTACTCCAACAAGGTTATGCTGCAAGCTGTTAATGTGAGTAACAATGAAAACTGAGCAAGGTATATTCTTTTGTACCATCTCTGTTAATAATGCCATCTTTTTGTTTTATCATTTTGATAAAAGAGGAAAGTGAATGATTGTTGATGGTTTGCCCAGTTCCATAATTTTGTCTGGCTGTCATAACTAATTGGTACTGCAGAATGGTGTACTAGTCATTACCATGAAATATAATAGTGAGACAAGCATTCTTTGACCCTTACGGTGGTGAAGTGAGTCAAAGCATCACTTCAGTTAATGATTAATATAGTATGTTCCAGTCTCAATTTCAACTTTTTATTTTTTTTTATATAAAGATCATATTACCTTAGAGACACTGGTTTATGGTATTAGAAAAAGTAAAAAGCCAATTTTTAAAACATGACATTCTGTTATAGTACTGTTATACTACTATTTTCCACAGATGAAAGTGTTTGGGACCGCTGATGCATTACACTAAACCTATATGACATCATCTTAGTCAAGATGCCATGATGGTTACAGTTCTGCATACTGCGTTCTTAATAAAACAAAAATAACTGCATTTACAGTAAAATAAACTATGGACTGAAGCAGTTTATGTGTAACCTTGGGGCTGAAGGGAGGATAAGGATTTTTAGGTTGAATGCCAGCTGGATCAATAGGCATTACATTGCTTGAACACACAATTACTGTAGGTGGAGAACTATGGATTGATTTGAACAAGGGGGCTTTGCACCTCCAGCATTACTCTGAACTTAAGAGAGAACATCATAACTCATTGCAGTCATGACCTTACCCCATCTTCAACATCATCTGGCAAGGGTGGTAGACAGAAGGACACCAACATTCAATACTGCACATAGTCTTTCAAGAACAGCAGTGTGCCACATTTTTTGGCCACCAGCATTCCTTCAGATAGGGGGGACAAACAGGTAAGCTCCTCAGACAGAAAGACACAGCTCTGATACACAGTCACATTCAGGTGGACAACAGTCAAAATATAGCACCATGGCCTTACTCCCTGTTGGTGTCACACAGCTTCCAGACACCTTTTAGGTGGCCCCCTGGGGACTTTTAACTTTCCTAGTGGTTTTGCTGGCTATGACTGATAGCATGCAGAGAGTAAAGCACTGGCAAAGATGCAATTAGTATCTACTTAGGAAAGACCTGTGTCAGGGACCTGACTGTCAGTTAAGTGCTTTGATCTTGCATCCAATTTGCTGCTTAGAAAAATACTTCCTTTAGAGGAACACATCAGGATTCTGGAAATCTTGGTATGAGGGACCTTGCTTCAGTTCACCAGTGACTCATGTCTATGGAGACTTATTTATTTATTTGAATTCTGGTGACTGGGTGAGTCCACTGAGACAGTACAGTCCCTTTTTCAGGGGTGACCCGGGTATGGATTACATACAGTAGCAGAGCAAAATTAACAGAGTGGTAATAAACTGGACATTAATAGTGCAGATTTACAGAGAGGTAACATTTGACATTTAGAGGAAACAAAAAAGACAAAGCAATGATTAAAGGCTTAAACAAGGTTCATCAGGGTAAGAGATAAAACAGTGATTAGACAGTTGGCACATGATAATAGTTACATCACGACATTAAGTAGTAAAGTGCACATCAGGGGTACATTAGGAAAGGAGGGGAGAAGGGGGGACCTGTTCAAGAGAAGCAAGAACAAGTTGAGGAGGGGAAAAATGAGGCAGATAGCTTGGATTGGAACAGAGTGAGAGAGGAGCAGGACAAAATTGTCGGGGGGGGGGGGAGAGAGTTCCAATCCGAGAGAGCAACGAATGAGAAGGATCTCCTGGAGGTGGCCAAACATAGATTCGGTAGGACAAGGAGGGGAAGTGAGGCTGAGCGAATGGTGAGTGGTGCATGCTGGAGGCGCACAAGTTCGTTAAGGGAAGCAGGTGTAAAGTCATGGATGAGCTTGAATATGAGGCTCAAGGAGGAGTCCCTTAATTTATCAATGTAAGGGAACCAGCACAGTGAGGAGAGGACATCCCAATTACAAGATACTAGGCAGGAAACATTCAGTGATCAGCTTAAGCAAAGACTGTCACATCTCATGAGTTTGAACCCAGTGAGGGAGCCTGTGTGTATCTAGCCTAAGTGATAGGTACCTGTAGTACCTACCCCACAGGGCAGCCACTTCCTCTCTTCATGCCATGGCTTCTTTTATTCCATGGCACAGGCAGTCCTTGGCTACATGACTTTCAGGACTGCCTCCATTAGAAAGAACCTCCCTGGCCTACACCTCCAGGCCAAAACTGCATTAGCCCCCAGACCGCTAACCAATGAATACACTTCCTGTTCTGCCCTTTATACCCCCTTGGGACAATACACTTCCTATCTGGGGAAGCTTTAGAATTGAAAACCCTTTATACCCCAAAATGGAATAGGGTTATATGCAAATCTTTTTAATCCCCACTTTAAAAAAAAGTATTTTTCCAAATTTTTATTAGAAATAATACCTTACAGCCATGTAATACAGTTGACAAAAATCACAGACTGCAGTTTCTAAACTTTGCCCTTACTTCAATACAACAGCAATTGCATTTGCGGTATAGTGGTTTCCTCTGCTGTAGTTTTGTCAGTAATGCAGTGTGCTGCCAGATGAGACCAACTGGAACAGAGTGTGTAAACAAAGATACAACTTGATGTCTTTCCGGAGAAAGTGGGAACAGAGGTGCAACCCACCCTGCTTCAGCCTGTCCTGCTGTGTGTCATATCTTCCCAGATGGGGTGGGCATATCTAGGGCAACTCCCATGTCTGGAAGTATTTAGCTATAACAGCTCACCGGGAGCCCCCTTGCAAATACTTTTAGAATTTACATCCTTACTCTGTTTACTGTAGATATCAGAAACAGTCACAGTGTCACTCAGATAATCATGCCTTACATCAGATTGATAGTTCATGTGCGATCCCATTACTTAGGGAATAAGGAATTAAAGGTAGTTCATATTGTGCACCTTATACACAACTCATTTCCAGAACAAATCAGTGCCCTGTACTATAGTTCATTAATAGTTAGTACATACTTCTTTCTAGTGTTTTTGTCACAGTCACATTTCACCTTTCATTAAATACTTTCTCATCCCTTCATGTTATTTTGTTGCCCCTATGTGCCACTGCTATCACTATGGGAGCTATCATTATCCCATATGGATACTCATTGCAGAAACCATACATAGCTCTGGGTATGGCATCCCGTTTGGACAAAGAAACCCTGAACAAGCCCTGGCAAATTCTTAAAAAAATAGGACACATTCTCTTTACCTTCTTATGACTGCTACCTCAGCCAGCTACTTTCTCCAAAGTCCCATCACTGCCGGTCCATATGCCTTAAACTGGTTTTGGCTCTTGTTCAGTCCTTATGCTTGGGCAACTACAGAGGACTTTCCAGGCCTGAAAGCCATCAATGCTAGTCCCTTGAGGGGATGTCCACATGGGAATCCACTATTGCTGAAATGCACCATTACCCAGTTGTACTTCATACTGCCCATCCATCTACAGTGTATTCCCTTAGGCCTCCAAATCCAGAACTCAGTGCCCCAAAGTCCTCCTAGATAAGTCCAAGAGTGTGGGTCAAATATGCAATGCCTAGCAAAGATGCAGCCTTGTACAGCACCACTGTCTTTCACCTCTCTTCCAAAGATTTTCCAATAGTTCCAACCATGCAAATGCATGGTTACCAGATCCCTTTCAATCCCACCTTTAGAACCCCCAGACTGGCTGATGTTGGATCCCCCCCCCACACTGTTATGGACAGAAAGAGCCATCCAAAGTGTTCCATGCTACTGTGTTCCTGGCACATTGCCACTGAGCCAGACCTGGTGGACATTCTGAACTCCCAACAGTGCCCTGAAGCCCTAAAAGTTTCCCATACCACTCCAACCATGACAACCGGCCACTGTGCCAAGGCAGACAGAACACCCCTGTCAACCTGGTGCCCAAACCTCTTTGGCAGAACCATTACACACACTATCTACTCCTATGAGTATCTCTTATCCCTTTGCATGAGCTCTCTTGGGACTCTCATAGATAAACATCTTCTTCCACAAAATCCTTTTAATTCTCACTCATTGCCTAGCCTTCACCCCGCAGCTAAGAGACAAAGTGATTGGTGCACTGGCAACCAGTGCTTTGATGAACATTTTAGAACCCACCACCACCCACTTTCCTGGGAAAGGGTTGTTATAAGGGTGATAAGGAGGAAAATCAGGAAGATGGGACTAGGATCATCCTAAATGGGCAAGACTTGTTTAGGTCATTTGGTTTTCCCCATTCTGAATGTTCTTATGATCCAATGTTATAATCACGATGCAGCATGCAGTTACTATTGGTTGTTTTATAGTATTGTTTTATTATTTTGTTTGTAACTTTTGACCAGGAAAGACACAGTAAGCTGTGACAGATTGTTTCCAGGTGTGTCCAAAGGGATAGTTTATACAAGCCTGTTCTATTGATGGGGGGATGTTGCCTAGAACCCTGGGAAAATCCTCCTGCTCTTACACTAAGTGGCATGAGATTTTTTAACTGCCACCTGACAGCCACCAGAGAAGAACACAAAGGTTGTTGGTTCAGTATTTAATCCAAAGGACAGTACCTCAACAGTGTAGCCTCCCCCCAGGTACTACCTTACAGTGTCAGTACTGGATATTAGCCCAAGTTCCCATTGTGGAACAAGAACCAAGGACCATCTGATCTTCCAGTCCCAGAGGTGAGCGTGTAACCTGTAAAGTCACTGACACTGCTGTGAATAAATGTAGCTAAGCATTGCTTAAGTGCCACCTCTGTTTCTACATCAGTATTATAACTTAGAACTCCACTACAGTATATTACATTCTATGAATAGCATTTATAATTATATTTCTCATGCATTATATCACCTGCAGTGTTTTTCTCCCAAGGATCCTGTGATCAGCAGGATAAACGTTAATAAACAAACTGTAAACTGACTTCCAGCAATGAGCTTTGCCAGTTAATGCTGGATGAGCATGTGATGTCCCTGCACTGTTATTTTTGTAATTGAAACTTTATTTATTTTACAAAAAGTCACCTAAACACACAACTGAGAAAGTGAAGAGTACATGGTAACAAATACAAACAATCAACAACCCCAAAGCAAAACACACACAACCCCTCCACCACCCACCAACCCATCCCCCCTGAGCATAAATAACCAACAAGGAACACAAAAGGAAAGAAAAAGAGGGGGAAAAAAAGAGCAGGAAAGGATCAGAGTCAGGGCACCAACAGTCAAACAGAGTCCAAAGATGAAAAGGTAACCTCTAATCAGGTATCCTCTGAATGGAGAGCAGGGTATGAAATTGTTCCCAGCAATGCTGATAAAGTCCAGGACACCAGTGTAGTCTGGCAATGTGTTCTTCGACCACAATCACTTGTATAATCTCACCATACCACTCCCTATAAGGTGGGACACAGGCAGTATGCCAGTGCCGAAGAATAACCACCTTGGGCACCATAGAGATCAATGCAATGTGTGCTTTGAGATTACCAAACAACGAGGGGGAGAGGTAATCCCCAACTAAATATATTTCAGGGTGAAGACATCCAAAAAACCCAAAAGGGGGGATCCAGGGAGGTCTTAATGCTAGACCAAAAGGTGGCTACCGAGAACATTCCCATAACATGTGATACAGATGGCATTCCACCTCACCACATCTATTACACATTAGGGTGTCCGATTGTCCCATCTTAAACAATGCAAAAGGGGTGTAATAATGATTGTGCAAAATGCAGAGTTGAGTTCAGCGGTAACGATCCCTTTTAATAAACTTACACAAATTACGCCAATTGCGCCTTCAACGGTCTGGATCCATTTGCCACTGGAACACCTGTTGCCAATAGAAACAGACACCTGTGGGGGCATCGGGGGACAAGGGATTGTATACAAGAGTACAACTGGGCAACAGAGTGGGGCACAGCCGCCAGAGGTAACATCTGGGAGAGGGGACTGTCTGCAGGCAGGGCCCAGGGCAGATGACCAAAAACTGAGGTAAGAGCAGCAACTAGTTGCCAGTTTGTAAAGGCATAAAAAGTGGGAACGACAAAAAAGCTCCTGCAGCCACTGGTTAGAGAGGAGGACCCCCTCTACGACAAGGGAGGAAATGGGGAAAACCCCAAGCTGGGGGCAGAAAGCAATCTTAATCCAGTGCCCACCAATTGCAATGTTGGAATTGACTAAGACAGATGGGGAGAAAGAGCAGGACCAGTCTGGAGAAAACACTCTAGTTGTAATCTAGCTTTCACAGACCATAAAACAGGAGGGGTTTGAACTGCCGCTGGAAGATTAGAAAGCTTCACATGTAGGATGCTTGCAAAGTAAATACCAGCTGTTTGACACAGCCTAGACTCAATGTGGGGCCAGAACAGAAAATATGCCCCACACCCTGGCTCTGCTGGGATGAGTCCACAATGCAAGAATTTGGAAGCATGGAGAGCCAAGTGTTAGAGGTAGAAATGAGGGAGGCACAAGCTGCCCTGGTGCCTTGAAAGGAAAGTTTGAAATAGGCATGCTTGACCGCCCCCCTTCCAGAGAAAGTGGTTTAAGAGCATCTGCAGTGAAGTGAACCATGCCTTGGGAAGAAATACACCAGTCATAACCAGTGGATAAAGTAACCAGGAAAGAATATTCATCTTAATGATATGATAATGACCCCAAAACATCATAGGGAGGGAGCGCCATCTAGTCAAATCATCTTTGATAGTTTGGAGCAGGAGTGAAAAATTCAGGGAAGTTAGGTCAGAAGGATGATGAAGAAGAAAGACCCCCAGATACTTAAGAGCTTTGGGTTCCCAAGACAGGCCCAAATCTATAATGCCTCACTTGAGGGTGAAAACATTGAGGGGCATAACTTGGGTTTTATCAAGATTCAATTTGTAACCAGCCAATTTGGAGAAGGCCTCAATTTCTGCCAGAGCAGCAGAGATATAAATGGTTCGACCTGCCACATGGAGAAGTAGGTCATCAGCATATGTGGAGACTTTGAAGCGTTCGTTGCCGACAAGGATTCTCTGAATAGCCGGGGAGGCCTGTAGGTGCCGGAGCAGGGGCTCTAGATACAGATTAAACAGAAAAGGGGAAAGAGGGCAATCCTGTCTCATGCTACGGCCTAATAGGAAAGCAGCAGAGGTCAGACCATTGCACCAGATTCTTGCTGAAGGCTTGGAATAGAGCACTCGCTGCCAAGAATGGAAATTGTGAGGGATACCAAACTTTTGCAAAATCATAAAATGGAAAGGCCAGAAAACATGGTCGAAAGCCTTCTGTGCATTGAGGGAGATCAGCACCACAGGGGTCCTGTTCTCCCCAAATGCAGAGATTAGATGGAGCAGCTTCCGAACATGATCACTAGAATGGCGACCAACCACAAAACCCACCTGCTCTGGCGAAATTAGGGGCTCCCAAACAGACTGCTATCTGTTAGCGAGTACCTTAGCTAGGATTTTTATATCCAAATTAAGAAGAGAAATTGGTCTGTAACTAATGGGCAAAAGCTCATCCTTACCAGGTTTCCGGAGGAGGGTGATCCAAACCTAAGTAAAAGAATAGTCCTGTAGGCCATTGGACAAAAAGGAATTGAAAAACTGGGTAAGTGGGGGCGCAATCTCTTCAGAAAAAAACTGTAGAAATTATTACTAAAACTGTCTGGGCCAGGGGCTTTGTCCAATGTGATGTGGTTGATAATGATTTGGACCTTTACCAATTGAATAGGTCCATTAAGTGTCCCTTCAGTGGCAGTGGCTCAGTAGGTAGCACACTTGCCTCTTAGGCCAGGAGATCAGAGGGCTGAAGATTCAGTTCCCACATCTACACTTGGGTTAATATCCCAATACTGACACTGTAGTGCAGCATAAGGGGGGTTGCTGCACTTCTGAGGTGCCATCTTTCAGATGAGACATTAAACTGAGGTCCCATCTGCCTGGACTGCTGGTAGTTAAGGTGGATGCTAAAGATCCCATGGCAGTTATTGAAAAAAGAGTAGGGGAATTTCCCCAGTGTCCTGGCCAAATTTCTCCCATTCACTAAAAATACCACCAACAGCTTAATCTGGTTCAATTTCAGTTGTTTACCATCTGTATCCCCTCTCCCCCAGTCATCCCTGAAAAAGGGACTTCTAGGCCCAGTGGGCTTACCGGGTCAACAAAATTCAATTCAATTAAGAAAGTCCTGTTGGGATGGGGAGAGACATAGGTCCAGACACTGTTATAATTGAATAAAATATAAGCCTTCAATTCAATGTTGCTTTTTAACAAATTACCAGCTTAGTATGAGGCATTTCTGTCACTCTCTTAATAGTTTCAGTTCAATGTATGCTAGAAATTGTCTCTGCTCATAAAAGCTCAAATATGGCTACTGAGGTTAAGAGGCCGAGGTGCTAAATTGCATGGACATAATACAAAGAGAAACAACAACTCTGACCCTTTAACCACACATTCCTCAGAGCTCTGAAGAACGTGTGCTCAAATGCCAAAATGTCAGCAGTGATGTAGTGCATGTGTACGTGTCACCCTTGCCAAGTAGTCCCAATCTGGAATGAACTGTAAAGCTTCCAGCCAGAAATGGAATCAGTGTAAATAAGCAAGTTTTTTGAATAACCTTTGGACTGGGCAAGTGAGTCAACAAAAAGGACTACAGTTTTGTTGACTGATAGAAAATACATCTTTTGTTGCACTAAGGTACACTGTATGTAAGTGTGACAGGGTTGAATAAGGCCCTGTCCCATTTGTTATGCAGACAGAGTTAAACATAAGGATCTGTTCTATCCTCTCGTTTTCTGTCTCTGTCTGGTTGCACAATCAAAAGTTCTTGTGAGACCTAGGAACTGATCACTCTGATGGTCTCGTGATTCTCCTCCTCTCGCTATCTCTCTGCCTTCACTTACTGTTTCTGTCTTTTCTTCCCCCTTGCATATCTGCGATTATAAAATATATGTGAATCTTTGTGTGAAACTGCAAGTAATACTGGGATCCCTTTGTTTGAAAATGTATATAGTTGTACTGCTGAAATGATTGCAAAAAGCTATTTGAAATTTAGGAGGTTGACCTGCGATGCAGTTTGAGTTCCTCTCAGGCTTGTTTGCAAACTCTTTTGCAGAGCTGTCAGCAGGAGGCCAGCTGTGGGCACTGTTATGTTTGCAAGCCTGCTCTGGTAAGAAACTGATAAGAACATTTTGTGAGAAACAGGATGTCTCTTAACGAGTTCTTGGGCACAGACTTTTAAAAAGAGCAGCAATATTTTGGTTAGAGAGTGAGAGACAGAGACTGAGAGTTGGAATTGAAAAAAAACACTCAGATGAAGGACTTTGTTTTCTCTATACTGCCTTTGTAAGTAATTATACTGAAAAGTTTATATTTTCTTATTTTACTGTTATTGATAATAAAACACTACTTGCAAATTTTACAACTGCTCCTGGTCTTCCTATGCTTTCTGACCTGTGCCTCGATGATGGTAAGTTTGGGAAGCTTGTAAACACAGTAAAGAAGATTGGATAAGATAAACATCTGTCTCCCATCTTTTATTGCAGAGTTCTAATAGACAGCATATAATACGGACATAGGGCCAAAGCTGTTGTTTCTCCTAGTTTAAGTTCAATTATATTACTCTCAATACATGTGTGCATCCATCCATGTGATAAATAATTGGGCTGTATTTTCTGAACATTGTTGCTGATAATCAGATATTTATTATTATTTAAATGAGAGCAAGGCTCTGTTGATGTAATTTCCCTTTGATTGCAGCTTTGTTTAATCACTGAATAGCTCTGCCTTTGTTAGTCATTTGCATCACTTTGGGTGTCTCTGCATGAACCCTTCAATTGTAATTGCATCAGACAATTAACTCTTACCTGCATATGATCATTAGCTGGCTAGAAATGCAGTACTTAGAAATATATAATTAACTTGTCTGTCTACTTTATAGCAGTATCTGAAATATATAATTAACATGTCTGTCTATTATATAGCAGTATCTTCTCCCAAGCTTTTCAAACTACTCTTACTCAAGCCAAAGCACTGCTTGATACAGAGAAAGCGTAACAGACCTAACTTTGTCACTTATTTTTGAGGTGAAAGAAAGATATTAATGAAAATCCAGAAGCAGTTTGATGCAAATAGAAGGACAACTTCTGAGTGTGAAATGTAGTTTTATTGTGTTTTTCTTTTGTTTCATGCTTTTTTATGGCCAATATTTGTAATCCATAATATTCTGCTGCTTAACATTAGCTTTTTATATGCAGTACATATAAACACATTCTGTGGGGCCTGTCAGGTTGAGAATAATTAGTTAAATATTTTTTCCTGTTTTAAAAGAGGTATTTTTTAAACTTGCCAACAAACAGGAATTATTTGATACACATCATGGCTGGGGTTTTGGCATAATGCTCAGTGCTGAGCTGTATTTCGGGCCCAAAATAAAGGCACAATTAATTAGTCTACTGTCTTTTAAAATCCAGTCACTTATATTAGAACACCTACATTTTAGAACATGGCAAATGAAGTATATTATTGGGTCTCTTTGACTTTCAGAGCTTACTGTGATCTCTTGGAATTCTTTTCTTTCTCTGTCTCTCTCTCTTTCCCCCACTCTCACTTTTTCTCTTTCTTGCTATCTGCCTCTCAGTCAAAACAGAAAGATACATACATTTAGTTAGTACATGGTGAGGCACCCAACTGTTGATCACCAACACACCTCGAGTTAACCAGTCAGGTGTAACCAAGATTTAGTAAGGCTACTGATCGTGATGCCAGCAACCCAGGTTCAGAAGAGAGCCCAAGTCATTGTGGGACCAGCTGGGGGAAGGAGGATTGAGTGTCCCAGAGAATGCTCTCCTCCTCCGGGGAGGGAAGGCAGCCAGCTCCAGTGCACAACTGCTCCTTGGGTGACCACAGGTGGCAGTACAGCTGGCAGCAGCTCAGTGGTAGGAGAGACAATGACACGTGCCACACCCCATGCTTGCATCTCTCCCCAAGGCCAGCATATCGAGGGAGGGGAGAAAATTAAGGAAACAGTGGCAGGCAAGAGCAGAGTGATGGACCAACCTCTCACAGGCTCCTGACCACAGTGACATGGCAAGCTTCCCCAGGAACCAGATCCTGTTCAGCAGCAGTTGGGGAGTCCTGCTGCACCCTACCGTGGTGGGGGGGCAAGCCATGGGGGAAGACACGGGAGAGCAGGCGGGCCCATGAGAAGCCAGGTGACAGGACCGTGGGGGCTCAGTTTGGATGGGGGCACAACCTACCAAGAAGAAGAAAATAAAAGTGTGACCAAGATAAACTGCTACTGGATAAGTAAATATGGAGGAATATTGTTCAGATAATGTTTTAATCCTTGCTTTTTCTAATACTGCAGTAAAACCCTACATTGTTTGCAGGTCTGGCAGCGGAGTGGGACAGTGGAGGATGAATGGATGGAAGCCCATCTTCATGTCACATTGCAGGATCTTCATGAAGTTATCATTGAAGCCACAGTTGGGGGTGCAGCTGGTGATATTGCAGTTGATGATATCACTTTTATACATGGAGCATGTCAGGCTAAGGGTAAATATTTAAACAAAGAAGTCCATGAACAATTTGGCACATTGTTGTGGAAAGAGGCAACTGTTTTGCATTTCAGATAAAGGGCACACTTCCAACCAATTGGAATGCTATTTCCATCTGCACAAGACATTCTTGTTTTGTGTTGAGTGTCTGTCATGCAGCTGCCCTGAAAATGGGCATGTTCGGGGCAGGGTTGTTTTTTTAAATATAATACATTATTGAGGTATCTTGATCAATAATATATTAGTGCTGCTACCAAGACTACTCTTACTGTTGTAAAAGTGGTCTCACATCCTTTTGGGAATCAGAGTACTCACCTTTAGTTTGTTGTTCCCATACCTTAGGAATGCATGTAAGATCACTCTTACAACCCTAAGAGTGGTCTGGGTGGTGGTATTAACATACAAACAAGGCAACTATGGCTCTGTGCCACCAACAACAATATTATGTGTATCCACAGAGATCTTCAGAGCACAAATTAAAATTGCATGAACTCACAGCTTCTTATCTTGAGAAAATATGGGAGACACATTTCAAGGGAGGAGACCTCATGAATTAAAATTACTGTATACTGCTGTATGAAGAGATATTTGTTCTGTCAAAGGGTCAGAGGTGTGTAAGAAAAAGGAAGTCACCAGTCAGTTCTGGAGTCAGCAGTTTGACATTAAAAGGAACTGGACTTGAGAATCTTTAAAACAGACCCTGTAAGGAAATACATGCCCTGGAAATAAAGCCAATGTTTTCTTTTATAGAGAATTTTGTACAGTGTGGAAACCTCATTTAGGTGAGTCGACTATTTGACAAGAGAGTTCCAGGGGGACAAGAAAAGTAGCAGAGTTACTAGAGGTTAAAAATAATGTCTAATATCTTACAATGTTACAGTGAACATTTTGGCCCATACCTTTTTTTCTGCTGTATTTTTGAATGCCCTTTTTTTGTCAGTTTTGGAAAATGCCGTTTTGAGTCTGCTTTAGAACATTTTTATATTTGAAATAATAAAAAGAGTGCTCATTTTAATATACAACAATGCAACAAACAGAGTTAGCACTCAGATTGAATAACCAATGCTGTTTATAATATCAAAGGTGAGTTTTTATTCAGACATTTGAAGACATAATATCTGACCCCGGTGGTTCAACCACATGGGTCTTCTCAGGGGATGTGTCTCATTTTAAAATAGGTATCCCAGGTTTGCATCAAGAGCAATGTCTCTTGCATGGTAGTTTACTGTAGAGAAGCTGCAATTTAAACTGTCACTGGTGAACTTGATGCGAAGTTAGGGACATTGCACTTCAGGTATTGTCACACAGTTTTCTGACATCCCACAAGTTTGTTCAGTGAAGTTTTTTTTAAATGAAAAAGGTTAAAACAAAAACTAAAACCTGCCCACCCACTAGTCACCTTTTCTTACCCTTCTCCTAAGCATTTAAAAGTACCTCATTGCACCCAACCCACCTTCTCCACCTAAGTAGTGGCACAAAGTGCACCATGTTTAGTCTTAAAAGGTTAGTAAATTGCAAACTCTTCCACCATCCCTGCAGCATTTCCAGATCCCACCCACCTCCTCAGCCTGACCCTGTAAAATGCAAACTGAGTGACATCACCTGTCCTCTAGGTACCCATGCCACCTTCCTTCACACATGCACCCCTAAAAAATGGACAGAAAGGATCCCATGGTGGGCAACCAGCACAGTCCTCCCTCCAACTCAGAGGGCTGTGAGCCAATGAATTAAACTGTTTTCCCCCCGAACAGTAATCTGAGCAATGCTAGTTGGGAGCATGTGGTTTCATTCATTATATTACAGCTGGCTGAGTGGGAGGGAGGGCTATAGCAGTCATTCAGTGTTGAACCCTTGGTGTCCTTTTTTGTTGGTGTTTGGGGGAGGAGGTTGACACGGTGCCTAGAGGTTGGAGGTGGACATATGTTTGTGTTTTACTAGGCTGGACTCAGGGAAGGTGACTGGGATTTGAAAATGCTATGGAGTGGGGGGAAGGGTTTAACTGAACTATACTTCACACTACTACCGGATGGAGGAGGGTGGGTTTGGTGCTTTGAGGGACGGGGGATGGTAGTATGGTTTAAATGCATAGGGAGTTGGGGAGGAAGCTGGGAAATTGAAAAAAGGGTAGGCTTTAATTTTTTTTATACTTTTCTAAACTAAAACTTTATGTAGTGTCATCTTGCCAAGCAACGTGCAACACAAAGTACCTCTTCATTGGTGAAGTATGACTTTGAGAAATGAGATAGAATCTTTGCTTGATGATGGTGAAGTTCCCATTTTGCCAGATGAAGGAATCTGTAAAGTTTTATTTTGCTGTATGCTATGTCAGGAAGCTTTGTGTCTATTTTCACAGAGCTAAGTTTCCCAAGTTTGCCCTGAACTAGTTCATAGTAATCACAAGGAAAGTGATGTTAGAGCAGCAGTATTTGTTAGTTGGCAAAACATTTAATCATATGGGTTTTTAGCAAAAATGTATTTCTGACATCATCAGTTTCATGCTCAGTGTATTTTTAGTCTTCTCCGATATTATTAAAACAGTTCTTACAGCTCATTTTGTAATTACTGACTTGCATCATTAAAGATGGCTGCCACTTGCAGTTTTTAAACATTTCTTTCACTGAGCGAACCTGTTGAATGTACTTACTAGACTCATATTGTGGATGCATAAGGATGGTGTTGCCACTTGTTTCTGATAGCAAACAGCACAGCACTGTCCATATTATTTTTTTTCAAGGCAGGCACAGCACGGCAGTGGGAACTTTTACAAATTTCAAAATCCTATATCTTGGTCCAGGAATGAAAAAACATGAAACAAAATGGGTATCTTGAATTTTCTGCCTGACAAACATTATTACCAATATATTGTTTTCATGGCGGGCATAGCATGGCAGTGGTAAATTTTAAAAACTTCAAAATCCTGTATCTCTGCTCTGGAATAAAAGAACACAAAAAACAAAATGGGTATCTTGATTTTTTTTTACCTGACAAACGTTATGGCTAAAAAAATATGGTGACTAACAAGTACAATAAAAATATTTTTCCGAAAAAGCTAGTTTCAGGTAGAGTTAATACAATTATCAGCATACCTGTGAGGTCTGCATTACTAGGTGCCTCCTATGTTGTGCACCATGAAACTTTTTTTGATTTTCTCAGTCTTCACCCTTACCATGCTTACTATGATATTTTTAGAGATGCAGTGAAGTAAAATTCCACCCACAAAGTGGATGCAATGTGGCCACTTCGTGTTAGTATTCTGCTATGCGAAGTGCCCATTTTAAACCCTCACTTCGCCACTTCGCATTGTAATTATGACTTTGCGTTGTGCATGCCACCTTATTCTGCTTTAAGGCTGAGTGAGAATTCACAGGCAACCCACACAGATCACATGACTTACACAGAGTACATCACATGCTTCAGGCAGGCAGGCGGTTACGGGTAAAAACACTCCCCAATTTGGGCTGATTTACATGTTTTGCACGGGATGTGACAAATGGCTCTGCTCTGCAGATGGCTGGGGATGGGGTGTGGACATGTGATGAAGAAGGGTGCACAGGTGGCAAGTCCACAAATTAAGTTATTTTACCCGTTTTATGTACAGGGGTTGATGTACCACTTACACTAAACATACTGCATTGGTCACCACCACCACCACTGCTACTCTGACCACCACTTGACAACATTTCTAAATCATAATCCTCCCCCTCATCATGCCTGTAGTAATTTTATGGTGTTATTTCATTGCTACTGCAGACATTCCTGCTTGGTCTTACACTCATGGAAGGGGATAGCATGATCATTAAGGTTGATGACAAGGGTGAACGCCCCACTATGGTATTAGCTGCAATCTGGTGCCGGGTCCACAGTGCCATGTGCCTGTTCTTAAGATGTGTATGCTGGCCCCCCATACCCAGATGACTCCCCTTTTTACCTCAACTCACACACTCATGGCAAAGCTGGCAGATTGCAATTGACTCATCATTTGCATCCTGGACAAAAAAATCTCAAACAAGGGATTGTGATGCTCTACTTTTAACATGTCTCTGATGCTGCTTATTGGACTCCATTTTTTTAACCCCTGAAATGGGGGTGTGCTACATGATTTTTCAGGCTGGACACACTTGGACTCCAACTGACCACCACAACTACCTATGATTAGTACTGGGTCATCATCATTATCATCAACAGGAACCGCTAAATCACAACTTTTTTGAGGAGGGGGGATTTAATGCCAACAGACTCAGATACAGCCACCTTGACCTTCTTTTTCTCCGGTTCCCAACAGGGGTCACTGACATCATCATCATATTCATCAACATCATCCGTATCCACATTTTCAGCTTGGATGCTGTCATGTGGAGGACATATTCCAATCACAGTATCATCATCATCATCAACATCACTCAATATTTTTGTGCCACACTTTAAATCATTGGATGGCAAAGGTATGACCTCAACAGTGCTGGAAGAAATGTGACATTTTGAGCTATCATTGCCAGGATCAGAATCACATTTAATTACCATGGGGATGTTAATGGGGAGTATGACATCATGTACACTGTCAGTCACAGCTTTAGACTCAACTATATTTTTTGAAACGTTTAACTGGTCAGAAGTGGAACTTGAGGCAGCAATACTTATGTCAGCAGAAACTGTACTGACACCACCAGCTGGGACAACATCATCTCCTCCAACTGTGAGTGAATCTACAGATTGTGCTGTAAAAAACATTGATGGAGAAATCCCTTTACTGACATCAGCTATGTATTTCTGCGTACTACCATGCCCATGGACAATCTTGCCACTGGCAGCAGTGCCATGGCCAGAATTGGCTTTGCTTGCACATCTCTTTGCAGGCATTTCGGGGGATCACCAAGAAAATTCTAAACAAATTTAGATTTCTGAACTTTCAGTCTGGGCCTATGGATGTGAAGCCAAAAAAAAAAAACGACTTTGGCTTGTAGATGGAGACTGGGCACTAAACAGATGCAAAAGCACAGGCAGATTAAGATTGCACTGTACAATCAAGAAGAGATGCAGATACAAAGTCACAACAACACCTTAACCAGTGCTCACAAGTCACAATCTAATCTGGAAAAGAATACATTTTGCTGGTTGGGGTGCAGTGCACTGCACTGCAGTAACAATCCAAAACCAAGATACCACAAAGCAGTACAAAATCACACAGGTGCAATGGATAGCAGGTTCACACTGCTGTAATTACTCTATGGCACAATAAAATGTGTCTGATCTGATGGCACGCATCACACACACACTCACACACACACACACACACACACACACACACACATATACTACAAGTAATGCATAGCAAATTGAAAACTTCAGTAGTATAACCAAATCTTTAAACAAACTGAAATTATGCACTGCTGCACCACAACAATCAACAAACAAATTTCAAGAATTACCAAAAATATTACTGTGTGTACATTAACACAGTTATATAAGAAACATTTAACCAAGACAGAAAGACTGCCTTTTTCTCCCAGTTAATCTACCTCCACCACAGATAACACCCCTACCCTAAAGCACACTTCAAGTGTCTGTCAGCACACAGACTGAATGTTCTAAATTAACATTTAAAATCCACACAAAAACAATGAACTCTCGATAATATGAGCACAGGAAGGTTTCCTACAATCTATGTACTACATTTTGAGCAAAACAAAGGCTCAAAAAAGCTTTAACAGCTTTTAGAGGGTTTGAATTGCAGAGCTCTGAAAGCAAACTGTCTCCAGCTACCACTACACACATGCTACCCTGAACTGAGGCTGTGCAGAACAATCTAGAGCCCATGTGACCTGCAATCCCATGAATCACTGTAAAATTTGCCTTGGAGCTGAATAACAAGGCGAAGTGATGCGAAGTACAATGATTTATACTTGGTATTTATACTTGGTATAGAACAGTAGAAGACCAATAGGTCCATATGAACTGTTCCCCACCTAAGTGGGTACACATTCAGTTATTCCCCAGAAGATACTTATCAAGTCTTTTTTTAAACTCATTCAATGTTTTACTTTCTACCACTTCTCTTGGTAGTGTATTCCACACTCTCCCCGTTCTATTTACAAATGAATAATATACACCATTTTTCCTTACGATTTTTAATTTAATTTGTTTATCAAGACTTCTCAGCCCTCTTAACCTTTCTTGCATTTTTATGTACTTCGCATTAAAATTGATGCAGAAGTGGTTGGGGGAAGACTGAGTAATGCAAAGTCATTATTATCAATGGACTTCACATTCCTCATTATGACCCGAAGTACTCCACTTCACGTTGTGGATTACTTTGCGGATTCTGCATTGCTCCACGAATCATTTCGCAGAGTGAACTTTGGCCACTTCTCCCATCTCTAGATATTTCTAAGCCAAATGTGGCAGCCATCTTTTTTCTTGAGAACAAAAAAAACGGAATTAAAATATTAATAAAATACTCACATTTTGGTAGAACTAGAGAATTTTACCAGCAAATAAAACTGGAAGATGCCTGAAATTTTTTGCCAAGTTCGTTGCACTACTGATTTGAACAATGGCTCTTGGTGTCGTAAAAGAGCAGAGAATGCTGATGAGAACCTGGGTATAGAATTATTCAAATGAGAGCTCTTTTTATTATTTTTATTTATTTATTTAGCTTTTGTTAACCAGGTAGGTGCACTAGCCATGAAATGACTATTTTCGGGCATGACCCAGGAGAGTACAACAATCGAAGACAGGTACATAGCACGAGTACAATGAAATTACAATAGCATAGGTCAAAACAGTTAGTAGCAATGAATTCATGCAGCCAGGACAATAACAATCAATGAAAACCACAGCATAGTAGCAAAAAAATATTGTTCAAATGAATGAATGAAGATTCAAATAGGCAGCAAAACAAGGCAAGGGCAAATTCCTGACTGAGCAGGATGCATTATCATGGCCTCTGAAACAAGACTCGGGGTGTGTGTGTGCTAAAGCAGACTCAAAATTGTGACATAGTGATATAGGACAGCAGTATATGGGTAATCTAAATCTGAATAAAAAGGTATAAATAAAAATGTTTCCCATTGACATGCACTGCTGCTTCAAGTTTTACATTCAAGTTCAAATATAGTATTTAAGAATGCACACTGTGGTGTCAGAGTGCACACTGCATAGAGAACAGTTGTAACCAATAAAAAAAAAACATAAGTTAATCAGAAAGCTGTCAGTAGAGTTGCAAGGTTGTTATAAGAGCACAGATGATATCACCTCTGATTTGCTCACTGGGATTTCAGGAGTGGTCGCCAGATTTAAAAGGAACATAATCCTTGTTTTTTTACATTCTGAATAGAACTGGAAATGTGGGCATGTGTGGAATCTAATACCACCAGTGTACTGGCCTGTGTGCCTGCTCTGAAATAATCCCATTTTTTCCATATTTAGGGGGCCCTTGTTATTGCTGCCTCTTTCCCACCCAGTAGTCATCTTTAATTACTCAGCAATTGCAGAACCCAGTGACACTGTAGAGTGGAAGCCCTGAATGGAAAACCTCGCTTTAGGCTTCCACTAAACTGAAGTCACTTCCTGAACTCATAAATAGGGCCACAACAGATCAAACAATAGATCGCTGGGACTCGTAGCTTGGGAATTCCAAACTTATTTTTATGTTTGCAGAGTTGCACAATGTGCGCATGCAGTAAGTACCCAGTGCCTTACATAAAATATAATCACTTCCTCCCTGCATTGCAATACTGCCACCCTCCCCATCCATATTAAGAAGAAGACCCCTTTACATAACATAAAGGTCTGCACTTGTAAACACAGTTTAGTTCAGTGCAAAGATTATGATCCACTCCGTCTCACCCCATGGCTGAATGCTAATTATTTCTACTGCTCACAATGCACAAAGCACCAATGAACAAGATTGCTGGCCTTAAGACTGATCGATGAAACCAAGAGGATGGGGATCTTCACATTATTTTGCACTGTGTTTACAAGTACAGGTCTTAACAAGCCACATAGTAGTGACTTCAAAGGATTTAGGGGAGGGTGGTGGGGCTGAGATGGGTGGGGAGAGGATTTTACTGTATTGTATCACTAATGTGAAGAAGATGCGCTGGCCAGGAAGAAGTGTAATCTCTGGAACTACTATCTCAGAGCGCTTTACTTTCAGGAGGGGAGACAATGTAGTTGCCATTAGGTAGGTTGGGGCAGAGAGTGAAGGTAATAGCCACACTATTTTTTATTCTCATTTTAACCTAATGGGAAAAATAACAAAAGAAAAAAAAACACTTGTGGCTCCACAATTTTTGCCCCATAAGGAACATTATTTTTTCATTTTGCTTTGCATTCCAGACTGTATGCCAAAAGATCAGAGGATTCATTTTTTTTCAGCCTACAGTAATTAATAAATGAATATTAGATGGTAAAAAGGCAGCATCAACTGTGGGTCCTAAGTAAGGAAAAAATAAGGCCATTTCAAAACAAACACACAGAACAATACAATGAGGGCAACTTACTGGAAGCACTCAAAAACCCACTCACAAAGTCATTGTGCTCACAAAATAGTGGGCATGGCAGTATATTCAAACAGTCACAATGTAATGTGGGAGAACATAAGCTGAGCTTGACTATAACCCCTATCACGTGAGGAGAAATCCCAAATGAAGCATCAAGTCCACTCATAAAGCAACCACGGACATGACCACACTCACAAGTGACTGGACAGCAGCCTTCATGTGAGCAAAACATATGGAGGACCCAAACACTCCCTCTGTTCACTCCTGTAGTAGCCCAGTCCTGAACTACAGGCATGCCTGTAGAAGAAAATTTACTGAGTGGCCTTTTTAAAACTGCACTGAGGAGATCATTGACTGTTGTTCTGCTAGCAAAAGTGATTGTAGTGATACAAGAATGACTAAAAGGGATTGTAGTGATACAAGAATGACTTAAATAGCACAGTCACCTAGCAAATGAACAGCCACTCAAACCCAATGGGCATGGTTGTGTAACCCACCTACAAATGGGGGTTCCCGAAAAGTCTTCCTTGAGCTTGCCTAAATGCTCACTGCCAAGCTGGTGTCCTGAGTTTTAGCAGTTTAAATGTGATTGCCAGAGAGTGCCTGTATAGCCTCTGTGCACTGTCTCTTTAAGAGCTGCCTGGATTGCAGTCATAAGTAATCTGAGAAGGAGCTCTGTTGAAAGATGCAACTATTTGCTGAAAATCTTTTAGAGTGATAATGATAATGTAGTTTGTCTAACTTGCCTTCTTTGCAGCAAGGACTGTTTTGTTTATCTCCACTATCTTGGTCCTGGACTGCGAATTGGACCAATCAGTTCTGGTGGGACCTAAAATGGAGCTGGACTGCAGGAGCCGCCTGGAGTCAAAATCTGTAGTAACTGTAGTTTTGGGCTTTTGGTGCCTTTTTGCACCTAAAGTGGGAGCCTTTGTATGTGACTGACAGGCAGATCAGCCAACCAAACCTTTTGGATTCTGGGGAAAGTCCCATGCTTGCTGGCAGTTGAATCAGATCTAAGGTGGGAGCCAAAGAGGCAACAGCATGAGACAGTCAAGCAGCCATCTGAGTAGTTTTGCGCGGGAGAACTGTGGAAAGGGCTTAGTTGTGGCCTGCATGGCTGCCTGCTGGCCCTGAGAGGGAGAAAAGAGAATTCTTCCGGACTAAATCCAAGTCTGTGAGAACGAAGTAAGTCACTGATTTTTTTACCAGCCTCTTGTCTGAAGAAGACCAAAGATTTTGCTGAATGCGATCGGCCTGTCAGGATTTCCAGTTGCTTTTGAATCCCCGGTTTGTGCAGAGACTTTGCGATCGTGACCGGAGAGCGGTTTGCCTGGTACAGTAGAATTTCCTTACATGTAAATGTGCTGTGTATTAAAAGCGGGTCATGATTTGGTTCCCCACTGTGTGAACTGTGTTCTGCTTGCTGGAAGCTTTATCCAGCCTAATTGGACTGAATCCATGTTCGTCTCCATTCGGCCTGGGCCATGCCACACTGGCCCTGTCAGACTACACCACTGCACAGAGAAAGCCACCAACAAGATACCTGCCTAGGGATCAGCCCCCTGCTCCACAATTGAAGAGGAATGACACCTCGGCGATTCATGTGGGCCCTGCTTCTCCTGGCACTCCAGATTAACCACCTGCTGTCTTGATTTTCGTCCAGCCTGTGTTCAGTCTTGGGTATCTTGAGTAATCATCAGGGTAGCTCCCTGCAACAACAGCCTAATCTAAAAGTGTGCCATCTGATTGTCTTGTTTTCTTTTCATGAACTGAGCCCTCTGGCTCTGGATTACAAATAGTGTGTGCTCTGTGCATGTTGTTTTTCTACCATCACAGGGTCCCAACCAGCTGCAACATTCCTGGCTAGTCCACCATTCTCCATTTGGGTACCCAGGGTGTGTGACTGTTTATGGACCCTGAAGTGCATGCATAACTGTTTGATTGATACAGCCTTTAAGCAAATCAACCTGATTATGCCCCTCCCTTGTTTAAGCCCCTTAAATAAATCAGATCTAACTTTTTGTTTTGCATTTACCCTGACTGTAGTTCCAGTTTGTGCAAGAATACTGTACTGCTGTTATTTGCTGTGTATAACCTTGTTTTACAGGGGGTCCCCAGGGCTGAGCCAGAGGAAAGCCCTGGTGGTAATTGCAAACAGTGTGGGTACTTGTGTGGTGTATCAGGGGTATTGTGAAAGTGATTATTGTATATTGTTCCTGCCACTAGTTCAGAAAAAAGGAGGGAGTTACAGTATCTGGAGGGCTGTGCCAAGGTTGGCTTGACTACTACCAACCCTGACCTCCGGATGGAGACACACATTTCAGAACTCAAGCCCCTTAACCTGCTACTAGCCAAGCAGGCAGGGGTAGTAGCCCTTGGGATAGCACCACCTAGGAGTTACATTTTGGAGGCTCACCGCTGGGATTTTGTACCTTCTAGTGGCCAAAAATTAAGAATTATTGTTAAAGATTACTGGCTACCCCAGTAGAAATGGCTGTACACCGGTTGGTGGGGTGGTGTGCTGGACAGGCGATCGACCCCCAAAATGCTCTACTTATACTGGGTATTCCTCTGGATACCAGTAAAGATACTGTAGAGGGAGAACTTTCCAAAGTTGAATGTTTAACAAACCCTGTGGTGGTGGGTTGACAGGCTGATTTAATCACCCAAACTTTCATAGCCTTGGTAGAGTGTAGTGACCTCTTGAACAGCTCTAAAGTGCCACAGCCTATTGCCCCAGAATGGGTTCCAGCTGCCTGGAGAATGATAACAAAAGGTAGTAAAGACCCCGAGCAGGATGAGCTCTCACTATTATCTGAGACATTTGAGAAGAAATTTGCTAAGTTGTCGCTGTAGGAAGGGAAAACCATAGAGGACTTTAAGAAACTATTCCTGACACCTGGGGGTGTTCCTTCCCCAACACCCCCTCCCACTCCCGCACCTGTTACTGACCCACCTTCTGTGCCTGTGCCAATGCTGGCCCCTATATCTGTACCTGCCATTAGGCACAACTCCTACCGAAGGCTAAGAATCTTCTCAGGCACCCTCCCCACCCCCCAAGGGGAGGATGACTGGGAGACCTGGATAGACTATGTTGCCCCTCTAGTACTTGAATGGCAATGCTCAGAGGCAGAGAAATGAAAGAGGTTGAGTGAGAGCCTCCGAGGTCCTGCCCTGGCTATCATCCGTGCCAAGTGGGCCAATAACCCAGAAGCAACTGCAGAGGACTATCTTGATCCATTGGAAAATGTGTATGGAAGCCTGGATTCAGATGAGGATCTGTGGTGGGGAGTACGAAATGTTCAGCAGTACCCAAGGGAGCCATTATCTGTGTATGTACCTCATCTTGAAAAGCTGCTACAAGAGTGCCTCAGAAAGGGAAGTTTGCCATCAAATGATTAGATTGAACTAGACTGGACCGGATCCTTAAGTCTGCTCCATTTTCAGAATTGTTACTGCTTCAGCTGTGCCTTGCTACCTGACTGGAATCTCCTCCCTCCTATGAAGAGCTAATGAAACAAATTTGGGGGGTTGAGCAAAGGAGACACTATGGGGGAACTGTACCCATATCTGCTGCTGCTGTGCAAGTGACCGAGATTGATCAGCCAGGGCCAAAAGTCAGCACTTAATGAGCACTCTGAGAATGCAAAGGACTTCCCGCCCTGGCATCAGCATTAGAAAGACGAGCTACTACCGAGGGTGGGTCCAAGACTGAGATCACCGGATTGACTGCCACTCTAAAGGAACTGTTAAGACATGTTACACCACTCTTACTGCTGCAAGCAGATACTAGACCCCAGTCTCTTACTACTGCTTCAGTTCCTTATACGATGTTCTCTCCTGGGATGACCCAGGAGTCTATCATTTGTCACAACTGTGGAAAGGATGGCCATATGAAAAGAGAATGCCAGTCTCAGAAGGACTTAGAAAGAGTAGTAAACAGACTCCAAGGGGAGCTCCAAAAAGCAAATCAATGGCCAAGGGGTGCCTGAAATGACCACAGTGAGGATTCAAGAAACCCTAACTCAAATTTCTTTGTGGCTAAATCATCTGTCCAGGTCTCTGCTACTGCCTCTCCAGACTGGTCCAAAATAGTGGGCCCTTCAGTGGAGACTACGGTGACTGTGAATGGTATTCATACTCGGGCTGTGCTTGACACTGGGTTGCAAGTGACCATTGTATTCCAGGACTGGTATGACAAACACTTATCTGATGTGCCTTTGCAATCCCTGGAAGACCTACATGTGTGGGGCCTGAGCGACAAGTCTTATCCCTACCTAGGGTATGTCCGCCTCTGGTTGTCTTTTCCTACAACTGTAACGGGTGTAGAGCAGTGAGTAGAGGCATTGGTCCTAGTGTATCCCCCCACTGGACTGTATGATGGGGTTCCCCCTGTTAACTGGGACAAACTCCCGTATGTTTGGGAGACTGGCACATCTCTTTCATGAGAAACAAGGGCGAGAGACTGGGAGGACCCTGAGAATTCTGTCTCTGATCAAGAGGGCCTATGATTTGCAACGGAAACCTGAGGAAGTAGACCAGAATGAACCAGTGGGGATCATGTGGAAGAAGGATCCTGATTCAATGGTACTGGCTCCTAACACCCAGTGTACCATTCAAGGGGAGGTCTGCCTCTGGAAAGATGTCAAGAACAAAATACTGATGTTGGATGTGCCAGGCAATGGAAAATTGCCAGAAGGATTATTGGACAAGCCCAGCATCTTGCTGTTCCTGCCAATGCCAATGCATGATGAGTGATGGTCCAGATTCACAATGTGTCAGATTGGGAGATCTGGGTGAACAGAGGGTGCACCTTAGCTATGATACACTGCACAGACACTGCAGTATTGCCCAGCAACAAGCATCCTGGTGAGAAGAAGAGAGCGACTCCAGACTTATTTGACTTTGGTTACTCCCCATTGCCTGCTGAATGGAAGGCTAGAATTAGCAAGAGACTTGCCCAGAGAGACCAACTGTTTTCGTTGAAGTAATGGGATGTGGGATGTGTCCAGAGTGCGGAGCATCACATACGGCTGCATGATGAATTGCCATTTCAAGAGAGGTCCCAATGCCTAGCCCCAGCAGACATAGATGATGTGAGAAGACACCTGCAGGAAATGCTCACTGTTGGTGTGATACAAGAATCCAAGAGCCCATATGCTTCTCCCATTGTGGTTGTGCGTAAGAAGAATGGGTCTGTGAGGATGTGTTAATTATCGAACCCTGAACCGGTGGACCATCCCAGACCAATACACTATGCCTCGTATACAAGATGCTCTGGACTGCTTGAATGGGAACAAATGGTTCTCCGTGTTGGATCTTTTCAGCGGATACTACCATATCCCGATGGCCCCAGAAGACCGTGGTGAGAAAACAGCCTTCATCTGTCCATTGGGGTTCTATGAGTTTCTGAGGATGCCACAGGAGATATCTGGCACCCCGGCCACCTTTCAGTGACTGATGGAACGTGCGGTGGGAGATATGAATTTGCTGGAATGCCTGGTGTACTTGGACGATGTCATTGTGTTTGGGAACACCTTAGAGGAGCAAGAGAACTAACTGTTTAAAGACCTAGATTGACTGGAAGACTTCGGCCTCAAGTTGTCCATTGACAAGTGCCAGTTTTTCCAAACCTTTGTGAAGTATGTGGGGCACATAGTATCTACAAAAGGGATACTGACTGATCCCAGTAAGGTTGAAGCACTGGCTACTTGGCCCCAGCCCCATAATCTAAAAGATCTACAATGTTTCCTGGGGTTCTGTGGCTACTACCACAGGTTCATAAAGACTATTCCAAGGTGATTCGCCCACTCTTGAACCTTACCCAGGGTTACCCTCCTACCAATCGTAAATACAAAAAAGGGGCCATTAAAGAACCAGAAAAAGTATACTTCTGCCCAGGTGAACTCTTGGGCCCCACTGGATGCCTGACTATGAAGCAGCCTTCCATGAGATCATATACCAGCTCACCCATGCCCCCATCCTCTCCTATGCTGACCGCACCAAACCCTATGTGCTGCATATAGATGCTAGTCTTCAGGGTCTAGGAGTGGTGCTGTATCTGGACCATGAGGATGGCCTGAGACCAGTAGCTTTCACCAGTAGGAGCTTGACCCCGTCTGAACGAAACTACCCTATGCATAAGTTGGAGTTCCTTGCGCTAAAATGGGCCATCGTTGACTGGTTTCATGAATACCTCTATGGGGCAAAGATATTGGTGAAGACTGACAATAACCCATTGACCTACGTACAGACTACAGCTAAGTTAGACACCACTGGGCACCAGTGGCTTTCTGCTTTGTCAACCTATGATTATGCTGTTGAATACAGACCAGGTCTGAACCATATTGATGCTGATGCCCTATCATGAAGGCCCACTTCCAAGAGTGATTGGGTCAGGCTGTCTGAACTTGACATTCAAACATTGTGCCAAAAGTTTGATAGAGATGAACAGATGTCTGTGGACACAGTGGACTGTTTAGTAGATTGCTTGGGCCCTTCTGACACCTGCATACCAGCTGGTTATTGCCACTTCTCTGCTCTAGATATTAGTGCACTACCTCAGTGTGACAATGACAGCATTCAGTGGGCTCAATCCCAAGATCCTATGATTCAGCCAGCACTTGATGACCTGTGTGCGGGGAAAGATGTGTCTAAGTTACGTTCCATTGACTTAAGAACTACTTTATTGCTTAAAGAAGGCCCCAGATTGAAGTTGCTCAATCAGTTGTTGTATAGAGAGATAGTAGATTTTAGTGGCAAATTAGGCAAGCAACAATTGTTCCTGCCCACGGCCTTTAAAGATTTGGTACTGAGGTCCCTCCACAATCACATGGGGCACCTTGGTATTGACAGAACCCTTGACCTGGTACAATCTCGCTTCTACTGGCCCAAAATAGGGGCTGATGTTGAACACCATGTAAAGACTTGTAGTCACTGCCTGCAAAGAAAAGCCCTGCCTCTGAGGGCTGCCCCCCTTGTTAATATTACTACCAGCACCCCCATGGAACTAGTCTGCATAGACTTCTTGTGTTTAGAACCTGATCAGTGGAACACTGGCAATGTGTTAGTGGTTACTGATCATTTCACAAGGTATGCATAAGCTTTTCCCACCAAAGATCAAAAGGCATCTACTGTGGCCGAGGTGCTAGTGGAAAATTTCTTTGTTCACTATGGTGCCCCCCAGTGGATTCATTCTGATGAAGGCAGAGACTTTGAGAGTCAACTAACCAAAGAAATACTCTCTCTATGGGGGGTGCGAAAGTCAGAACCACCCTCTATCACCCGCAGGGACACCCTCAACCAGAACACTTTAACTGCACCCTTCTAGACACGCTGGGCACCCTCCACCCAAAAGACAAGCATAAATGGAGCCAGCAAATAATCACCTTGGTACACACATACAATTGCATGAAAAATGACGCTACTGGGTTCTCCCCCTACTGCCTCATGTTCGGGAGAGAGGCCTGGCTGCCAGTTGATGTCTGTTTTGGGGTCCCTCTAGATAGGGTCTGAGCTGAAAATTACTTGCAATATGTACAAAAACTGAAAGCTCAATTGAACCATGCCCATCAACTGGCCCAGACAATGGCTGCCAAGAGAAATCTAGCCAACAAAGAGAGGCATGATAAAAAAGTAAAGGCTCAAGAGCTTCGACCTGGAGATTGTGTGTTGTTACACAATTTGGGACTGCATGGTAAACACAAAATTGCTGATCAGTGGCACCATCTTCCCCACATAGTAGTTGGAAAGTTGGATGATTTACCTATGTACAAGGTGCACCCAGAGAGCAACTCCAAAGCAGTCAAGACCATGCACTGTAACCACTTGCTACCTATCAGCCAAGTCATGATTTAGGCTGAACCCCCAGAAATTGAGCCCCCTGGGCCAGTGACTCATGCTGCTGCAAGAAAGAGACAGAGTCAACCTACCCCAGTGGTCACAGTTTTAAGGTTTCCTCTGCAGCAGGCCCAGAATGATAGTGACTGTCAGTCTACTTCTGATGAAAGTAAATGCGACCATGCCTATTACCTCTCTTATGAACTGAATTAGCTGTTTCAAGGAAACCTCCTGATAAACTGTGGAGATGAAGGTGGGCCTTCTGGACTGCCTTACACCTCAGCTTCGTCCTTGGAGCCAATGCTCCTAGAAAGTGAAGTGCAAAGTATCACATCTGAAGATGTTGAGTCTCTGTGTATTGTGGAACTGTATGATTTTCCTGAAGAAGGGGCTGAGGGTTTGAGTCTTTCTGGTGACAAACTAGAACTTGAAGAACACTATGAGAGTGATGACCATCCCCCTTCAATGCCTAAAAGCTTGATTGTGCCTTAGCCTTCGAAAAATGAGTCAATTGTTGTAGAAACAGAGCCTGAAGAACAAGGAGCCGACAGTGCCCCAAGTTTGGACGTTTCCACCCAGGCAGAGGCACCCCTCACAAGTGACAAGAGTTCCCAGACCAGTGCTGAGAGTATAGAGACTGTAGATGTCCCCCTCAGAAAGACAAGCAGAGCTGTCAAGCTAGTAGTACACCTCAGTTATGATTCTGCCAGGAGGCCAGTGGATTTGCCTCTCAGTGTAGTGCACAAAGCTGTTTATGTCTCATCAAGTTCACTGCCCAAATTGAGCTTGACAGCCAATTCCAGGTTACTTGTCTTTCCCTCTCACCATGGTGCCCCTGCCCCCTCTAGCCCCAAGTTAGCTGATAGGGAAGGGCCCCCTCTTGCATTGTTTAAGGTACAAGAAGTTATTACCCGATTCAGTATAGTAATGTTCAATTTACTTGTGTGAAATATGCCTAATGTATCGTCTGAATGGACAAAGTATTGGCAAATGTAGTGAATATGTATAGTAAAGTAATAAGTTTATGTTAATTGATGCATGATGGTACAGACTTGATGCGGACGCCAAGTATTCTCCAGGCAGGGAAGGGTGTAACCCCCCTACAAATGGGGGTTCCCGAAAAGCCTTCCTTGAGCTTGCCTAAATGCTCACTGCAAGGCTGGTGTCCTGCGTTTCAGCAGTTTAAATGTGATTGCCAGAGAGTGCCTGTATAGCCTCTGTGCCCTGTCTCTTTAAGAGCTACCTGGATTGCAGTCATAAGTAATCTGAGAAGAAGCTGTGCTGAAAGATGTAACTATTTGCTGAAAATCATTTAGAGTGATAATGTAGTTTGTCTAACCTGCCTTCTTTGCAGCAAGGACTGTTTTGTTTATCTCCACTGTCTTGGTCCTGGACTGCGAATTGGACCAATCAGTTCTGGTGGGACCTAAAATGGAGCCGGACTACAGGAGCTGTCTGGAATCAAAATCTGTAGGAATTGTAGTTTTGGGCTTTTGGTGCCTTTTTGCACCTGAAGGGGGAGCCTTTGTTGTGACTGACAGACAGATCAGCCAACCAAACCTTTTGGATTCTGGGGAAAGTCCCATGCTTGCTGGCAGTTGAATCAGATCTAAGTTGGGAGCTGAAGAGGTAACAGCTTGAGACAGTCAAGCAGACATCTGAGTAGTTTCGTGAGGGAGAACTGTGGAAAGGGCTAAGTTGTGGCCTGCATGGCTGCCTGCTACCCCTGAGAGGGAGAAAAGAGAATTATTTCGGACTAAATTCGAGTTTGTGAGAATGAAGTAAACCACTGATTTTTTACCAGGCTCATGCCTGAAGAAGACCGAAGATTCTGCTGAATGCGATCTGCCTGTCAGGATTTCCAGCTGCTTTTGAATCCCCAGTTTGAGCAGAGACTTTGCGATCATGACCAGAGAGTGGTTTGCCTGGTACAGTAGAATTTCCTTACATGTAAATGTGCTGTGTATTGAAAGTGGGTCGTGATTTGGTTCTCCACTGTGTGAACTGTGTTCTGCTTGCTGGTACCGTAGAATCCTTTACATGTAAATGTGCTGTGTATTGAAAGTGGGTCGTGATTTGGTTCCCCACTGTGTGAACTGTGTTCTTTTTGCCAGAAGCTTTATCCAGCCTAATTGGACTGAATCCGCAGTCATCTCCATTCGGCCTGGGTGATGCCATGCTGGCCCTGCCAGAGTACCCCACTGCACAGAGAAAGCCATTGATGACAGACCTGCCTGGGGATCAGCCCCCTGCTCCACACTTGAACAGGAACGATGCCTCAGCGATTCGTGTGGGCCCTGCTTCTCCTGGCACTCCAGATTAACCACCTGCTGTCTCGATTTTCGTCCAGCCTGTGTCCAGTCTTGGGTATCGTGAGTAATCATCAGGGTAGCTCCCTGCAGCAACAGCCTAATCTAAAAGTGTCTCATCTGATTGTCTTGTTTTATTTTCATAAACTGAGCCCTCCGGCTCCGGATTACAAATAGTGTGTGTTGTGCATGTTGTTTTTCTTCCATCACAGGTCCCCAACCAGCTGCAACATTCCTGGCTAGCACACCATTCTCCATCTGGGCTCCCAGGGTGTGTGACTGTTTATGGACCCTGAAGTGCATGCATAACTGTTTGATTGATACAGCCTTTACGCAAATTAACCTGATTACGCCCCTCCCTTGTTCGAGTCCCTTAAATAAATCGGATCTAACTTTTTTTTCCATTTACCCTGACTGTGGTTCCAGTTTGTGCAAGAGTACTGTACTGCTGTTATTTGCTGTGTATAACCTTGTTTTACAGGGGGTCCCCAGGGCTGAACCAGAGGAAAGTCCTGATGGTAATTGCAAACAGTGTGGATACTTGTGTGGTGTATCAGAGGCATTGTGAAAGGGAATCTGTACAATTTCCCGACTCATAGTACCCCGACGACTGACTTCCCGCAACCAACTTCCCAACTGTTGCCACATCCCGTCAATACTTATCCCGTCATTTGTTTTCCTGTCACTATTTAAACCCCGTCTGCTAAACCCCCAACATGCTACATCTTCTTGTCTCTAGGATGCATATTTTGAGGTATCCAGTTGAAATGTACGTTAAGCTCAACAAAACACCGCTTAGTTTAAATTAAAATGAAGCTCACACTGCTTACATTTGGCGGAGATCTCACCTGGAAAATTAAAACGGGAAATGGGCGGTGCCGCAATAACAGCAACAAAACACTGCTTACTCCATTTAAATTAAAATGAAGCTCACACTGCTTACTTTTGCAATCACTGCAATAAGTTACAGCAGACAACGAGATGAAGCTTACCTTTACCTGTGCCTTTGATGTACCTCTGATGCTCAGACTTGTAGAAATTAAATTAAAAGCAAACGCAGATTTCACAGAAGTTCAATTAGTAAAAGTCTAATGAAAAAGTAACTTTATTTAATTTCAAAGTTTCAAATTTGGCATCTACTTAAATAACCATATTGTATGCCACTCCTCTAATAAAATCCATAACAGAGCGGTATTCCATGTCGGAAACAATGTTTGTCATCTTTTCCTCTGTCAGAGCATATTTCTTTTTGATTGGAGATTTTGGCAACGCTTGGTTAATTTTTCCTATCATGGTCTCTGTCACAAGTTGTTCTTTATGTAGCTCTTCAACAAACCGGTATTTATCCCTATGTGGGACGCTCCAATCAAGGTCCCTAAGCATCAATGCCATGACTCCACTTTGTTTTGTGTTCTGGGTACACCCTGAAGCATTTGGTCATCAACAATCCAAAACTGAGGAGGAAACAGAGGTGGTGTTCTGACAGTGGCATTATTTCTCATTCTTCTCAGCACCCTTCCCAGAACATATGTCTCCTCAAACCACTCCACTATGCATGCAGCCTCTGTAGACATGTCATTCTTTACATCTTCAAAAACATCCGGAATTTAAGCAGGACTTAAAAATGCAAGAGCAACAAGTTGTCTAAGTTTAAGGCTACATTCAGGGTCAGTTCCATATCTGTGTGCAAGCCCACATCCTTGTATTTTGCGCCAGATTATTTGTCCTGGGTGAAATAGACAACCCTTGTTGACAACATTGGGGAATTCAGACTTGCAGGCATTGATGGCTGCCTGCTCAAAATCAGTGAGGACAAATTTTGGTGGCAGACAAATTTGATATTCATCTGCAACGTCCTGCAAATCCTGTAGCATGCGTACATAACATTCCTGTGATTTAGTCGACATCAAAGCATATACCAAAGGGAGGATTCTACGGGTCTCACCAGTTTCTACTAGGGCATGTATAGAATATAATTGCCTAAATAGGTTAGGGACTGTGCAGAAGGTACCATCCATGATCCAAAAGGTTGCTGTACTAAGCTTCTTAATGTTTGTTTGCTTTTGTTGTGAAAAGGAATATTTTTTCATTACCACATGTTGAATCGCGGGCCAGGAATGGGTGGCCATTCACCACTGAGAATTCTTGTGGGATGCACACACCGTCTAATGTTTTAGGTTCAGGCATGCTATTTTGTTTTCTTGCACACTTAACAACCTGCAACAGGGAATGCTTGCCTGGCATGTTATATCTTACTTCTGGATGTACCTGGGCAAGCTCATTTTGAATAAGTTGTGCAGGTGTGTCATGGGTTGTCAATGCATGGTGTTTCAGGGAGGCTATTGCAATTGCCACAGGAGCATCATTTGTATCTGGTGCATGGTTATGTTTTGTTGTTCCATGCAATTGATACTGGTCACCTACAAGCACTGTGGATGCACGGCCATGACATCCTGCATACTTTCTATGTTGACAGCACCAGTAAAATAAGTCTGCACGATTCCGCTCTTTAACGTATAGGTAGCCGCTAATGCTGAGCTTTGAATTTCCTCGCTGAGATTTCACAACGTTGCAAACAGTTGGTGTAACCGGTTTCGCCATGGCTCTCTACAAAAACTACTAAGCACGAAGGAAATGCAAGTGTAAATGTTTCTGGATATAATAGCCTAATTGGAGCCACTCCTTGATCCAAGAACAGAATTTAATTGATAGCACACACTTGCACTGGAATTGCTTTACAGCTGACTTGCATGTGCAAATGAAGCCTCACCCTCCCGTACCTCCCAAACCTACTGACTGCTAAATTAAAGCTCTAAAATTAACACTGACTCACTGTCAATGAACGATTCCTGTTCCTGCTCTAACATTCTCAGCTTCACCTCAGTGTTATCTTCATGTAAGGCTGCAATGAACCAGAAATTAGGTACTTGCACTGGTTCCTAAAGTAACCTCCAATGCTGGCACCTTTCATGTTACAGCTTGTAAACTAATTCAGTGATCAGGTTTAACGGGTATGCAGACTCCAATACCATGCATACAGAAGGTACAGTAACAGGACAACAGTATTATGGTTGTGTATGTCCACTTGCATGTTCAAACGAAGCCTCCCTTACCACCTGACTGGTAAATTACAGGTGTAACATTAACGCTGACTCACTGTCAATGAACGATTCCTGCATTCTTGCATGTTTCTCTGAGCAAGTCAGCCTCCTTTGTCATCATATGGATTGATGACAATGGAGGTTGACTTGCTCAGAGAAACATACAAGAAAGCATGGGGAAACAGTAAAAGGGAGAGCGAGAATGGCCAGCAGCAGTGCTGTGGGAAAAAATGTAAGTTACAGGTTGATGACAAACGGGGAAATGGTATGCCGGGGGATAATCTCGTCGGTAAAATAAGTAGATCGAAGCTGGTATATGGGAAGTTGTAGTCGGCAGATTTAACGTCGGTCAGAATAGTGACAGGAAATCATACTAGACCCTTGTGAAAGTGATTATTGTGTATTGTTCCAGCCACTAGTAAGGAAAGAGGGGGGTTACAGTGTCCTGGAGGGCTGGGTCCAGGTTGGCTTGACCACTACCAACCCTGACCTCTGGGTGGAGGCACCCGTTTCAGAACTCAGGCCCCTTAACCTGCTACTAGCCAAGCAGGCAGGGGTAATAGCCCTTGAGATAGCGCCACCTTAGGGTTACAGTTGCAAGCCACAAAACCTGTTTGTGTCTCACACATAGGTTCGCACCGTAACAGGAATGCCCCACATTGGAACACAAAATGCAAATAAATACACTATTTATGCAACTCACATACAGGATTTTACATTAAATTGACTGCAATTTACATGCATTGTGCATCTACATAAGAGGGCACCATCCCCCACATGGTAAAAGAAGGCTGTATGCTGTCTAGGAAACCAGATCAAACAAAGCAGGAATATGATGCAGCAATAGTGCAGATATGTGGAAAAATGGAATGTGGCAGTCTTTAGACCACCAATACTCAAATAGCCTTTTGATAATCGTGTCTGTATGTGGTTACCAATAACTTTATACAAGAAGGTACAGTGAAAAAATAGTGCATTGGTAGCTACAGTTGTTTTTAACTTTCTTTTTATTAGCCGGCCCACCGGCGCAGCGGTTGGATTTCCCCTTGTGACGCCGACTACCCGCAAGTCAGAGGGCTGGCAGAGGGAGAAGGACCAAGCATCCTGGAGTTGGCTCTCCTTCTCCAAGGGGAGAGGAGGTAATAGTGTATGGTGCTTTATGAACCCCCGGCATAGGCTGGGGATACTGCTATGAATGGCGCCATGACATTCGGGATTAGGGCAGGCCCTGAACATCATTGTACTTCCCAACCCCCAGGGAGCAAGCATTGAAAAAAAACAGGCCCCCGACATGACGACCCACTATGCTGCCATCTCCACTGCCTCCTACGTCCACTGGA
Source organism: Neoceratodus forsteri (assembly GCA_016271365.2). Taxonomy (NCBI): domain Eukaryota; kingdom Metazoa; phylum Chordata; order Ceratodontiformes; family Ceratodontidae; genus Neoceratodus; species Neoceratodus forsteri. Next base: position 1,776,095,554 of record CM057456.1, on the reverse strand, counting down.
GGGGTCCCGCTCCTGTGGCCCTGACCCGGTGGGGGTAAGCCAGGGCTTGCCAACAGTGTCTGTTGGGAGGGGATCCCTCCTGGTGGCTCTGCCCAGAGGATTGCCTGGTCATGGGGCGGCAGGTGGAAACATGTCTGAGGATTGGGGGACCGGGACAAACCTTTCTTTTTATTAATTTCAATTAAAATCAGTAAAACATCACAGAAATCCATCCAGTAGTTTGAACATTAAACTCATTTGATCCACGGTATCTCACCTGTACTTGGAACAATTAGGGTGGAATTTAGTTCCACTAGTATTGTAGCTCTTCATCTTTTACTTGAAATTCATGAAGACTTGTGGACTGTATCACAGCAATCATACCATACAGTATTATGCTTAAACCCATGGTTATTACAGTGGCAGCCTGTCAATTCTGCTGACTCACAAGCTGACATCTTCTGTAACTCCAAATTCCTGAATCCCCTGTAGCAGACTTCAGATCAGGGTTGCAGCAGTGGGAGATTCAATAGCCTACTGTGAATCTTAGAGATCTTATAAGCTTTGCTGTTTTGTTTGCTGGTACTGTTGTCCTCCTTGGGCTAAGTACAGTCACAGAGGACTGTGCTTAGCCCTGGGAGAACAGCAGGACTGGCATAAATCTAATCAGAGCTTATAAATGCTCTAACATGGTAGCAGGCTACTGCATCTCCCACTGCTGCATCCCTCCTCTAATGTCAGCTGCATATACCAGTAATGGGGCGCCATTATTAGGGTAATGTAATGTGGTCACTGCAACAAGGGTGTGAGTGACAGAGGCGATCTTAATTTTAGATTGTCCCACACTCAAAACCTGACTGCTTCCCGAATGCCGCTATGGCACTCTCACTCCTGGGAGGCACAATGCCAGCTGCGGTAATGCCATGTGGTATATTGCCTGTGCCCTAATCTATGTAAACCATATTTCTGGGGCACCGACATGGGTGAACCTGTTAGCTGCAGGGGATTCTGGGATTTGTAGCTACGGAAGATGACAGCTTGCAAGTCAGCAGAATCAGTCAGATACAATCAACAATACTGCAGTAAAGAGTTCAACAATTGGGTGTGGGGCACTTAGTGTTGACTGTTCCCTTTAAGGTCATGCTTAGGAGGACTGTCCCAGTGGCAGAGCAGTAGTGCTACCACCCACCATGCCAGTGATCCGAGTTGAGGAGCAGACTCGAGTCACTAGGGGTCGACTTGGGGAAGGGGAGAGGATCAAGCATCCCAAGGACTTCTTTCCTCTCCTTGGAAGGGAAGGCAAGCTATCTTAGCCATTGACTGCCACCGGGTGGACAGCTGGTGGGGGTGAAGGTTAGGGAGCAGCTCAAAGGGAGTGGCCATAGTTCTAGAGAGCATGCATGCCTGCATGCGCACATCCTTACATGTTTTTGTGGGGGGAACAGGAGCCATAAAATGGGAATTTGGATAAGCAGGCTTCATAAAGCCTTGCCTACTCGCTCTCAGCCTGCATCGCTACCTGACCACCAGGGCACATCTGGATTTGTGCACTGGGGGGAGGAAGGCTGTCTCTGAGTCCCACCATGGTGGAGGCAATCCATGGGAGACTTAGTCCCTGATGGTTTGACAGAAGTGTACGCTGGCCAGGAGGGATGGGGACTGAACTATGAGCCTGCCCACCTGCTTCCGGGTGGAAAAAGGATTGTGAAATAAAAGATAATGTTTAGATTTGTACTCAAAACACAAAAGTCAGGCAATTTAAAGTCAGAAGTCAGAACCTCCCATGTGCTAAATGTTATACCCGTAGTAAGTTTATTACCATAGGAAAGTTACATTACTACACCTCTGTAAGCTATGGTAAATAATATTATAATATTAATTTTGTCAAAACATACCAGACCAACAGTAACTAGATTCTATAGTATACAGGTCCACTGAGGGTATAAAACTCTGTTACCATATCATAGAATGTATGTACAGTATAGAGTTCTGACTAATTTGTTGTCTACACAAAATATGGCAGGATCCCCTTAACCTACAGTAGTTTTTTTTTATTTATTAGAATTGCTTTTATGAACTATGTAGTTTCCATTCTGTGTGAGAGGAAGGATAGACAAAGTGTGGGTTTTGTAAAGGGTTAGATGAAATATTTCTTCTGCTATGGATCTGCATCAGAAAGACATACAAGAACAAAGTTCTAACGGGGAAAGGATCACAGATCTCCAGGTAGACGGTCACCTGAGGGCCAGTGACCATCACATGGCATGGTTCAATTTGGCCACTAGAACTAAATCATCCCATTCCAAGGCAAAAATATGGGACTTCAGAGGAGCTGACTTTGATAAGATGGCCAACAGAGTTAAGCTAGTCCTGGCAAGATGAAATACGGGTGAGGGGGTACACACACAGTGGGCAAGCATTAAGGATGCAATACTTAAAGCAATATCCCATTATGTTAGGGAGAAAAGCAAAAGCAAAAGGAGGAAACCATTTTGGTTCTCAAAAATAGTAGCAGAAAAGATCAGAGCCAAAAGGTTGGCTTTCAGGAAATATAAGGGAATGCAGCAGGATGAAGATAGGGAGGCATGCCAAACTTCCCTAAGGGAAGCAGGGAAGGTAGTAAGGCAGGCAAAGGCCCAAACCAAGGAAACATAAGCACGGACAGTAAAAGAAGGGTCAAGACTTTCTATAGATACATAAGTGAAAGGAGAAAGTCCAGAGGGGTACAGCTAAGATCAAAGGGTATAAGGGGGAGTGTGTTGAGGAGGACCAAGGAAAGAGTGGCAACTGGAGTTTAACACAAAGAAGTGCAAGATCATGGACATTGGGAAGAGAAACCCTGAAGCCACCTATAGGCTGGGAGTGGAGTTGCTGGCAGTCACAAGTGAAGAAAGAGACTTGGGCGTCATTATCACCGATGACCTGAAATCATCCAAGCAGACCACTAAAGCAGTAGGTAAGGCTAGAGGGATGTTGGGGTGTATTAGTAGGGGTATCACAAATCGGAAGAGGGAGGTAATAATCTCTCTTTACAAGACACTGGTTAGGTCCCACCCAGAGTACTGTGTGCAGTACTGGAGGCCACACCTTCACAAGGACATTAACCAAACTGAGGCAATCCAGAGAAGGGCAACCAAAATGGTGCAGGGACTGCATCAGAAAACATATGAGGACAGATTAACTGAAGTCAATATGTATACCCTAGAGCAAAGGTGGGAGAGAAGTGATATGATCGAAACACCTTAAGGGCATTAACAAGGTGAAACAGTCTAACATGTTTCAATATAAGAAAAATAGCAGGACAAGAGGACACAGTATGAGATTTTAGGGAGGCCGATTAAGGGTTATTGTGAGGAAGTTCATTTTCACAGAAAGGGTGGTGGATGCATGGAATGGCCTACCTCAGGAAGTGGTGGATATGAATACAGTGCAGGGCTTCAAACAGGCATGGGATAGGCATAAGGGAGCAATACAAATGAGTATGAATAGATAGGCCATTGACAGAGCAAGGCCGATGGCACATTCATAAGGCAGAAAAATAAATGGGCATACTGGATGGGCCTTGCGGTCCTTATCTGCTGCCAACTTCTATGTTTCTATGAAAAGCATCTATCCTAAATATATACTTTTGCATAGTATTTACTAAGGAGAAGGTAGGGCAGGGCCCACAGCTCAGCACCATGGACACAGGAGGGAGGGAGGTGTGCACAAGTCCCATCACAAAGAAAAGGTCCTACAAGAGATCGCTAAGCTCAGGGTGGACAAGGCAATGGGACCTGATGGCATACATCCCAGGGTACTAAAGGAGCTAAGGGTAGAACTAGCAGAGCCATTAGCAGAACTCTTTAGTGAGTCTTTGAGCACAGGAGAGGTCCCAGAAGACTGGAGAAGGGCTCATGTGATCCAGCTCCACAAAAGTGGAAGCAGGGAAAAGGCAGGGAACTATAGACCAGTCAGTCTTACCACAGTAGTGGGCAAGATTTTGGAGGCACTCTTTAAGGAAAGGATAGTGCAACACCTGGAATCCATAGGAGCACAGGCTACAAAACAGCATGGGTTTACGAAAGGAAGTTCCTGTCAAGATAATCTTATAGATTTCTTTGACTGGGTAACCAGAGAGGTGGACCAAGGGGGTGCAGTTGATGTTGCCTACCTTGACTTCAGCAAAGCTTTTGATACTGCTCCACATATTTGATTAATTAATTACCTGGGTAGGCTCAGGGTGGGTCAGAGGTTGGTCAACTGGGTGACAAACTGGTTGGCAGACAGAAAACAGAGAGTGGTGATAAATGATATACAGTCAGAAGAGATGCAAGTCACACGTGGGGTACCTCTGGGGCCAGTCCTCTTCAAATTCTTCATCAGTGACATTGCAGATGGACTAGAGGGTAAGATCTGCAACAGAGTAGATGATCCAGATGGGGTGGGCAGAATGAGAAGAGATCTGGAAAAACTGACAAAAGGGTCAGAAGAGTGGCAACTGGGGTTTAATGCAAAGTAGTGCAAGATCATGCACATAGGGAAGAGAAACCTTGAAGCTACCTATAGGCTGGGAGGGGAGTTGCTGTCAGTCACAAGAGAAGAAAGAGACTTGGGCATCATCATCACAGATGACCTGAAATCATCCAAGCAGACCACTAAAGCAGAAGATAAGGCTAGAGGGATGTTGGGGTGTATTTGTAGGGGTATCACAAGTCATTAGAGGGAGATAATAATCCCTCTTTACAAGACACTGGTTAGGCCCCATCTAGAGTACTGTGTGCAGTACTGGAGGCCACACCTGCACAAGAACATTAACAAAATGGAGGCAGTCCAAAGAAGGGCAACCAAATTGGTGTGGGGACTGCATCAGAAAACATATGAGGACAGATTAATGGAGCTCGATATGTATACCCTGGAGCAAAGGAGGAGAGAGGTGATATGATTGAAACATTCAAACATCTTAAGGGCATTAACAAGGTGAAAGAGTCTTACATGTTTCAATATAAGAAAATTAGCAGGACAAGAGGACACAGCATGAGATTAGAGGGAGGCCGATTAGTATGTGAGGAAGTTCTTTTTCACAGAAAGGGTGGTGGATGCATGGAACGGCCTACCTCAGGAAGTGGTGGATATGAATGCAGTGCAGGGCTTCAGACAGGCATGAGATAGGCATAAGAGAGCAATACAGATGAGTATGAATAGATAGGCCATTGACAGAGTAAAGGCCTGTGGCACATTCATAAGGTAGACAAAATGGGCAGACTGGCTAGGCCTTGCGGTCCTTATCTGCCGTCAACTTCTATGTTTCTATGTAAAGTTATTTTGGTAGAGTTCAAATCAATGGTGGAGTGCTGATATTTACTTGCTGTATTTGTTTTGGTAAGCAATCAAGGGTAAACCTGTCTAGACCCAAGCTGTCTATTACCAAACATTGATAGTCTTTATGATTTCAGCAAAGACTGTTCTACATTAACTGACACCGCCATTAAGTGAATGTGCCTCATCTGCATCCATAAGAACCTGATCATTCAGTTGTTTTTTTGTTTGTTTTGTTTTGCTAGGGGCCTGTTAACCTGCATAAATGACAGTATTTGATTTGCAGGCAGAAAACTTACAATAGCACATTGCTTTGCATTTTACACACAAGCCAGGCTGTTAAATTTTGGTTAACATTTTACATCTGAGCTCCACAGCATACTCTAGTCCTAGCATTGCGTTGGAATGGCTGGGTGTTTTCCTGCATATGACAGTTTTCTTCTTTTGTTAAAGAGCTCTGTGATTTTGAAGAAAATGACTGCAACTGGATTCAAGCGACAGATGATGATACTGATTGGATTAGAAGCTTTGGTGGAACCCCAGCTCCAAATACTGGGCCCAGTTTTGACCATACCACAAACACAGCGACTGGGTACTACTTGTACTTTGAGTCCTCCAGCCTAAGCTCAGCAGGAGAAAAGGCACTGATCAGCACTCCAGAGTACCGTGCAGGTAAGAGACAAGTAATAGGGTTAACACAGAAACATAGAAAGATTGATTGTCACCTGTTTTCAGCCTTTGCAGAGTGTGTTAGAGACCCTTTGGCAACCTATACTCTTGCTTAAAATAGAACTGGTCAAAATTATTTCAGAGTAATTTGCATATACCTCCAGTGATAATTTGCATTATGGGGATATGTGTAATTTTGCATTGCAATTTCTTTTAACATGCTGTGCTTTTTGGAGCCAGGGTAGCTGACTTCCAGGGGTGGTGGCATCTTGAATTAGGTAATGCTGAGGAACCTGCAAGCATTCCTGTAGTAGGCATACTTGGTTTATTGCCTTAATGGAATAGTGGAAATGCCCACAAATGCCTCATGCAGTTTTTATGTCTTCTCTGTATCAGCTGTTCTGCCCAGGCCTTGGTCACTACCAGAGTTTGGGTGCAAAACAGCAGATACCTCCAAAATGACCATTTTGCAAAGCCTTAATCTTTTTTGTGGAATTATCAGCGAACACAAAACCAATCTACAACCTGCTGCCCTCAATCCATGGACTCAACATCTCCTGTAACACTGGTGGTCTTTTTCTAACTTGGCTACATTAAGCAGCATGGACCTGCACTGACCACCACCAGATGAGGATGCAGTCATGGCTACAGTTCCTGAGCCACCACCATCACCACTGCCCACCTCTGTTCCAGCACACCTGTGTGCTGTCAAGGACAAATAGACATGTTTGGACTTGATGCTTCTCCATATGCTGGTGGTTCAATGAAATAAACCACCAACAGCCTTCGAAAGTAGGTTGTGCACTGCCTTGTTCACATCAATGTATATCCCAGGCAAAAAATTCTGGGAAAGGTTGTGAGAGAAGGGATATTATATCGAAGGTGTACATACTGCAGCTGCAGCCGGAACTCAGTATCTTTGACAACTGAGAATGCCTGAAGGCCAAGGGCCATCATTTTCCCAATTAACTGTGTGATCTGTTCTGCCATTGGGTGTGTAGCAGGATATTTAATGAGGATATGGAGTGCCTCCACGAGGGGGGTGCTGCTGGATTAGGAAGATGCGTTTTTTTGGGCTTGCCTTTCGCTTTGCGAGGGTGAGAGTATGGAATGACCAATAGACTCACAGATAGAGGTTAACAGTATGATTGGAGAGCCTACTGTATAGGGGAAAATTGTTCAGCCAGGAAAGGTATGCTAAGCTGAAGCTTATTTCCAGGTGCAACCTGGGAGCACAAGGAAGTTAAGTGACTTTCTCAGGGTCACACAGTATGCAAGTGGGGGCTGTGGGAATCAAACCCAGGTCCCCAGGTTTGCAGCTCAGCGCCCTAAGCCACAGAGCTACATTTCCTGCTATATGCCACAGACAGTTACTGGTGTGTGGTAAAGATGAGTCAGTGTCTGATTAACTTCAAACACATGGTGGAGCAGAAACTGGATCAACAGAACCTGAGGAGGGGATAAAACATACAGGAATCTCAAAATCAGGAGCACTCAGAGATTACTCAGGTTGAGCTAGCTACAACACTGTAAATGTTGGAATGCACCTCACACAACAGTACCTTAGTCCAAAATTAAAGAAGTCCTCCAAACTCCAAATTTCCTAATTTAAAGTGCAGTTCTTTGCCCGGCTGGGCAGCTGATGAATTGAAGGCAAACAGCGAAGCCCCCTAAAGCCCTGTTGGAGCAGGCACTGAAGTAGATAAGTTGGCAAGCCAGGTGAGAGGTTACTGACCTTTGTAGATTTTTTTTCACTGAAAAAACTGTGTAAGAAGAAATAGTCACTGTCATTTTATTTTCACAATATTCACTGATTTCATATTAGTGGGAAAATAAAAAGACTGAATATTGGGTGGAGCACTATACTATAGCAGTACTAGTGTTCCACCAGTGAAAATAAGATGGAGTGAATATGTCTATTGAGTTTAAAGTGCTGAATTTAATTAATAGGTCACGTTTTTTCCCATACAAATAGCCGTGTTTTGAATGCCATAATACACGAGTGTTAACTATGGCATTTAATACACGGCTCTTTGTGTGAGAGTGTGGCAAAAAAACGTGACTCCACAATTAAATAAAACAAAGTATGGGGTGAAGTGTGTAAATTTGAATTTTACACACACCCTCGTTGCTGGATGGCTGCATAAACACTGAGGGTGATGTCATCCAACAACTCGGGTGTGTGTAAATTCTCGCTAAACACTGCACCCCATGCTTTATCCTATATATAATTAATGGCTTCCCCTTTTTCCCATCAGGAAACCATGGCATAATTTGCCGTTCTAAAGGAGTGTTCATAACGGCAAAAACATGCGTGGTTTCCCTGCTAGTGCATGCACCCGCCAAATTGTCTGTCCTAGCCGGTTACCACTTCCTTCGAGCGCCACAGAAACTATGGTAAGTGATTGAAAACCAAAATGTATTTCTCTTTTCTTTCTCTAACAGGGTGATAGATTTTCTGCACATTTGGAAATCCTGACAGCGCACAACAATCTCTGCATTGCTCAAAAATGAAACTGGAAGGCAGCTGCACCACAACAGCTGATATTTTATATAATTGCTTGTATGAAAAGGAAACCCAGCAATTATATAAAATAAATTATGGGGCGGTGTGTTTAAACTTGAAGTTTACACACATTCACAGGGTTAGATGCTAACATAAACCCCTCGGATGTGTGTAAACTTCTAGTTACACACACCATCCCATACTTTATTCTACTGTATATATAACGGGCATGAATTTAAGGTGTTATATAGTATATTACATAGTAATTGCACTATTTGCCTTCAGTTCATCAGCAGCCCAGGTGGGCAAAGAACTGCACTTTAAACTATTGGTATAAGTATGCAGAAGGTAGATCTTATGTGCAATAAATTTGAATCTATAAAGCAACATGAAAATCTGGAGTTTCGAGGACTTCTTTAATTTTGGACTAAAGTGCTGTTGTATGAAATGCATTCCAGCATTTACAGTGCTGTATCTAACTCAACCTCAGTAGCCCATGAGTGCTCTGTCATTTTGGGATTCTTGATTAAGAGTGGGGGCTCAGCCAGCCTCAGGGAAAACACCGTCCCAGAGTCTGATTAGTGCCAACCTGGTGTTGGGATAATTGTCAATAATAACTGGTTCAGCACTGAAAGGAATCACAGTTCTGGATGAACAATGGAGTGTACTGAGGTGCATCATATGCAGGTGGTTCATCATTGCCACGACTGTCAGGTTTGATAGATTTTCCCCATGGCTAATGATGGCCGGGCATGAGTCATACAATGCTTTTGTTGCATCATCCTTAACCAGGCTAAAGTGCAATATCACAGCATTTTAACCTCCATGTACTTGTGATCTGCAAGTCTCAATAGTGTGGCCACGGCCAACACTTCTGGAGCCACCCCTTCCCCTATCAGCCTTGTGTGCTGTACCCTGCTGTTTACTAGCTTCAGCAAGTGTCTGGATATCTGTTCCTTGGGGTGCCAGAGAAATCTGTGTGCTTTGGGGAGCTGACACAACCCTTATATAATCGAAGATGGATTGTTAGGTTTTCATTGGTGGAAGTGGTTGATGTCCTTCCTTTCCTGTCCTGACCCTGGATTCCCTAATCCTTTTTTTTTCTTAGCTTGTCTTAGCATTTTACTGGTTAGGTATGAGGCATATTCATCTCATAACCAACAATTCCACTGGTGAAATTAGCACGGAATGACCATTCCACCGGCAGAATTTCCACCAGAATTTCACTGGTTATTCTGCAGAATTCCACCTGCTGTGATCCGTCGAATAATATTCCACAGAACAGCATTTTTCCACAGACAATTATTCTGCAACCATTTCCATAGAAAATATTGTGATCCATAGAATAATATTCCACAGAACAGCAATTTTCTGCAGGAAATCATTCTGGAACCATTTTCTGCTGTGGAATTCCATCATTCCATTTCCAGAGAAATTTGACAGAATTTCTGCAATTTTCAAAAAATCCATGAAATTCCATTCTGCTGAAATCTGAAAATTCCACAAAGCAATAACACACAGGCAAGATGTCAGAAGTGAGCTGTGGGACAAGGGAGCCATCCGACACCCTTATCCATCATACAGGGAACTGAGCCAGAAACAGGTGATGGTCATTTTTCCTGGTAGCAACTATTATTAAATACTGTTTCCAATTCGGTTATTGTATCCTCTATACTGGCCTACTAGTAACCTCAGTGAATGTTTCTGTTTTACAATATAGTGTTAAATTCCATTTTAGAACTGTATGATGTAGTTTATGTCCCTCTCAGCCACAAAGTTCTATAGTAGAACATGGATTCATTTCAGCAATAATGGAAGAGCCTAGAAAGGAACTTAAACTACATCATATAGTTCTAAAATGGTACTCATTACCTGTGTATAAATCACAAACAACCACTAGGATGACAAAGACGCCTGCAGAAATGGAACAGTAACAGAACTGAAACCTGTATTTAAAAATCTGCTTCTACAGGAGAAAATAACTTACAATTTCAGTGCAGTTCTCCTTTAATTGTGAAGTGAATCTAACTCTACTGCCTTGTAGTTATAGTCATTTTTTTTTCAATTCAATCATTTGACTACACAGCCTCCTGAAGTTAAAGCAGCAGTACTAGTTAACAATAATTTAAATAACTTGGTGAACAGTTAGGACAAACCAAAACATCAGTATATCTGATTTTCATTCTGCTTTATTTCATTTCTGAGGCAAGATAGAGGATTTTGAAGTTCTTAAAAGTTATTGGTCTTTTTGCCATGTCAACTATCGTGGATTTAAACAAAGCAGGATGGTGCTGAGCTGCTGCCCATCAGACACATATGCTGACAGAACACCCTGACATATCTACATTATAAATACAGTGGTGCAATTAGTGTGTGCTCCCTGGGGAAAAGATTTTTGGAAATTGCTGGGGGCTGCCATCTTTATTGTAGAGCCACACAGACTACAAAAGTTGTAATTAAACACAGTCTTAAAAATAGTTGATTGATCTTAAAATACCCCAGTGAAGAATCTAAGATTATCAGGTATACATTACTGCTGAAAAAAGGGTAGGATAACATTTTTTTGCTGGATAACTAGTACTGCTGCTTTAATTATCATGAGTGAGCAAAAGGGATGTACCCATGTGTTACATGTTTGTTGCATTGATATGGGTGTACTGTATTACTGTATTTAAGGTAATGTGGGACAATACCTGCTTTAAAAACAAAACAGTACTGTATACAATTCATTGAAGCAATGTTGTGGGGCAGGGCTTGGCACAAGCCGTGCACCATGCTTTGAAAACCCAGCGCCAGATATTTGCTCCTAAAGGTTCATCCATTCCTGTTCCTTATTCCCTACCTACCTGAGATCCAAAAGTACCACACATTGCGTCGTGTCCTCTCCTCTCCTCTCCTCTCCTCCTCTCTCCTCTCCTCTCCTCCATGTTGTTATCAGCCTGCCTGCCTGAAACTAGAGTTAAATGTAGTGAATTAGGTACTGTAACTGTAAAGAGAATGCATTATTCTTTGTGGAACAATGTTGGACACTGGCCCTTGTAATATGGGACACATCATCAAATAAATTGGAGATACAAGCTCAAAACAGTTCGGAAACTATTGAGTTGATATGTACAAGGTTTAAGGAGGCAGGACAAAATAGTGGTTAAGGGCACTGAGCTGCAAACCTGGAGACTTGGTTTTGAATCCCACCAGGCCCCACTTGCATAGTGTGTGACCCTGAGTAAGTCGCTTAACTTCCATGTGCTCCCAGGTCGCACTTGGAAATAAGCTCTGGCTTAGTGTGCCTTTCCTGGCTAAACAATTGTGCCCCCTTCCTCCTAATTCTGATTCAGCATATCAAGATGTGACCAGGTCACTGTAGATCTCAGTCACTACCCCTTCCTTATGGTCATAAATAAGGTTAAGGGGACATGGTTGATAAGGTTTAGGAGTCTGGATCAATGCATTCTGACTGAGGGAGTTGTATCAAAGACTGAATTTCAGTTGTGAGGTGTCTTCACCCAGTTAAAGTAGGCCTTGTGTTATGTATAGCACCACTAAGAACCACAAAAGGCAGTGCACAAAGTTACTGGAGAAATGGATTGTAGCTAAAGTAGTAAGGTTATAAGGAAATGTGGAGACACAGACAAAAAACACAGGTCTGCTCTGGTGCTTCAGTGATGCACTGCTTCATCATCACGGGGAAGTATAGTACCACTACCTGGAATGCAGTATCTCCCCACCTCTGCCCAGGATCACACCACCCATGAAACAACTCAATGTAAGAACAGTTTCCCCAAAAATGCAAATAATAACAGTGTACTAATAATATCTTCATAGACCATAAATGTGAACAAATAAGAATTTGGTTAAGGATAGCAGGTGTAGAGATGTGTGAAGTGGCCCCAATTCGCTCTGTGAAGTGAATTGCAAAGCGAAAGCAAATTCGCGGAGAGCCCCGCAACGCAAATCGGGGTATTTCGTGTTATAATGGGTAATGCAAAGCCCATTGAAAACAATGACTTCACATTACTCTGCCTTCCCAAACCACTACTCCACCAATTCTTAAGGTGAAGTACATTGGAAACAATGTAATTCACCTCACTTCGGCTTGTTTTTAAGCTCCAAAGGTGAATTTTGCAGTGATTCATGGGATTTCAGGTCACATGGACTATAGGTTGTTCTGCACAGCCTCAGTTCAGGGTAGTGTGTGTAGGAAGCTGTAGGAGACATTCTGCTTTTAGAGCTCTCTGTGATTCAAACCTTCTAAAAGCTATTAAAAAGGCCTTTTTGAGTAATTTTTTTTTGCTGAAACTTTAGTTCATCGATTGTAGGAAACCCTCCTGTGCTCATACTACCGAGCGTTTTTGCTTGTGTTTGGATTTTAAATGTTAATGTACAACATTCAGTCTGTGTACTGAGAGATAGTGGAAGTGTGTTTTGGGGAAGGGGCATATCTGTGGTGTAGGTAGATTAACTTGGAGAAAAAGACAGTTCTTTCTGTTTTGGTGATATTTTTCTTGTATAACTGTGTTAAAGTACACACAGTAATATTTTCAATAATTCTTGCTATTTTTTTGCTGATTGTTGTAGTGCAGCAGTGCAAAATTTTAGTTTGTTTAAAATACGTAGTTATATTACTGAAGTTTTCAATTTGCTACGCATTACTTAGTATGTGTGTGAATATGTGTGTGACGCGTGTCATCAAATCAGACACCTTTTATTGTTCCACGTAGTAATTTCAGCAATGTGAACCTGCTATCCACTGCAGCTGTGTGATTTTTGTACTTCTTTGTGGTATCTTTACTGGTACTAGTACTAGTGACTGTTACTGCAGCACTGCAGTACACTGCCCCCCTCCGCGGCCTGCCCCAACTGGCAAAGGTATTCTTTTCCAGATTTGAATTTCTGATGGCGAGCACTGGTTAGGTGTTGTGCCTTTGCATCTGCATGTCTTCAGTGCGCAGTGCAATCTTAATCTGTCTGTGCATTTGCATCTCTTTAGGGCCCAGTCTCCATCTATAACTTAAGTCACAGTTGTTTCTTTGGCTTCTCTTCAGAGTATTGGACTGGAGTGGTGCATAATTCTGCATGAACATTGTACTCATTAATGTGCATTTTTAAGTCATGACCATCATCACTTTCACGAGTATCATCACGGTCACAAATGCAGTCACAAATCATGATTCACGATCACGTCACGAATCACAGTATTAATTTTTTTACTAGTTCCTTGGATGTATCATAAGCCTGTTTTGTGGTATTTCTTCAGGCTTCACCACAGCACCATTGTACTCATTAATAAGTGTTTTTAAGTTGGGGAGTTTTGTGCTGCAGCTCATCGGGGAAGTACAGCCGTAGGCATTCGCATTCCCAATACAGTTCCATATTGGTTATCTGACACCATCGACACCAAATCATGTTCTTCATCATCACAGTCACAAATGCAGTCACAAATCATGATTCTGCCATAAAGCAGGCTGACTATAGTAACTGTGCCTGAGATTATAACAGTTGTGGCAATCTAAGGGCTAGACATAGGATATCACACATGCCCAGTGGCAACCTTTGCAAATATGGCCCATAGTCATTTTTCTTCAGTTATATACAACAACTCACTCCAATCTGACTCCTACAACAGCCACAGGCTGGAAAAGTTCTGGAATGGCCATTGTTGTTCACTGGGGACTCCAACTCTCAGTTGGTTCATGAACCTGTTAATTACTGCAGGCAGAGCTAGATGACAGTTCCACGATTAAAGATTGGTCGCAAAAGTTTTGCTTGGATTAAGTCATCATCAGGTCAGAGCCTTCCATCTCCAGTTGCAGAATGTGTAGCCTAATTGGCTGTGTTGCCACACTATGACCCCATTCCCATATCTCCCATGGGTCAGAGGTGATTAAGATAACTACTCAATTGTAGCCCTAGGACGCTCAGCCCAAAGTCTTTATTCTTCAGAGCTTCTACCTTTAAAACATTTATCCATGTCCCCTTTCATGTTGTGCACAGTTGTGCTGATGTATCAGTTCAGTTGAGGTGGTAAACAAGGTATAGGGTAGTTTATTGAATGAGTCCCTGGTCTCAAGCATCCAACAATGCTCCTTTCATCGGTGTCAGGCAGCTGCTTGGAGATGTGGCAGGAGCCACAAATTCAGTGGCACCTCCTGTGCTGATAAAGGTATTATTCTCTTCACTTTCTCTGCAGTCCCCTACTAAAGTAAAAGTTCATGGCAGATGGAGGAAGCACCAAACTGTCAGTAGCAGCTGGATGGGAGCTCCGCGGAGCCAAAGGTAATCCCCCAAATGTGTTGGTGGGGGATTGCAATAATATTATGAATTTCTGTTTTAATGGCTGACCCTATAGTATCTTCTCTGTGTGGGCATCATCTTTTCTATGTGGGGCAGATATGGGACAGAGCAATTTTGAAGGAATTATTATAGGGCTGTGTGGAATTTTGAATTTCTGACAGAACAGAATTCTGCAGAATTTTAAAAATGCCCACTGATTTCCATCATCTGTGGAATTTTGACATTCTGCATGCGAAGTGTTTTTTGCAGAACAATAATCCACAGTTCACATAAACTGAGGATTCTTTTTCCACAATCCATGGAAAATTATTTTGCAGTTTACATGTGGGGTGTACAGATAAATGGGTATCAGATGTTCAGAAATGACAGGAGAGATAAAACTGGGGGAGGAGTAACATTATTAGTAAGAAACGACATAAAAGCATATGAGATTCCCTCCCACTCTGAAATGGAAACTGCGCATCTATGGGTCCAATTAAGTCCCCTGCAAGGGAAACACATTACTGTTGGAGTGTGCTACAGGCCCCCATCATTAACCAGTATGAAATCATTAGAATTCATTAGGCACCTAGGAACACAGGACCTAGGTAAAAGACTTTTGATCGCTGGGGATTTTAATTTTCAAGGTACAGCAGTCGCCACAGACATTACCAGCTATTTCCAGATAGTTCACAGAATTTCTAAAGAGTTTCTCTCTGCTGCCCCTATTGTGGAAATGCAGAAAGCAGGAGATTTCTCCAGAAATATCACAGATATTTCAGGAAATAGCCAGCAATGTCTATAGCTACTACTGTATTAAATGGGACAGATGGATTTCATCTACACAGTTAGCAACAGAATTCTTAGAGGTACTAGACAACTTGAATCTTGATAACCATGTTGCTGAGGGTACAAGGGGAGACTGCACCTCAGTTTGGTTCTGAGCAACCTGGGGGATGATCTGAAAAGATGTCAGGTGAAAAAGCCCTTGTCAACTAGTGACCATAACCTGGTTGAATTTTATATAGAGTCAGGGAAAGATGATTAAACAGATATGAGTATAATAAAAAGATACAGCCTTGCAGATTATAATTTACTGAAATCTGCAGTTAAACTATGGGACTGGGAAAAAGAATTTAAGGAACTAAAAGTACAACAAATGTGGGAAGTTTTTAAAACATTCCTACATGACTTAGTTGGGAAATTTATGCCAAACAAAATCAAATATAATAAAAATGGCAAGATCCTGGTGTGGTATAACCCAAAAATTCGGAAACTTGTCAAAAATAAACAAATTTCACCATAAGTTAAAATTTAATGGAATAATTCGGTATAAAGACTTACTTAGATCAAAGCAAAGGGAACTCAAATGAGAAATAAAAAAAGCAAAGAAATCCATGGAACTTAAACTAGTAACCAAAGTAGGAGACAATAAAAAGGTCTTCTACAATTATATTAGTAACATGTAAAGTAGTAGTACCATGATAGGTCCAATCATAAAGGATGATCAGATTATGTCAAATTTTGACAGGATGGATGAGGAATTCAATGTTTATTTTCAAAGTGAGTTCCTCTCCAGAAAAAAGTTTCCCAATACAAATTGAGGGTAATATGGACAATGATATGTCAATTACCACTAAGAGGATCAGTGATAAACTATAAAAGTTAGATCCTACAAAATCAGCAGGACCTGATGACTTGCACCCCAAGATCTCTCAACAGTACTTTGTGACTCCATACATGTGATTTTCCAGAGGTTCATTAGCACACAGAAGAGATACCTGTGGACTGGACCATAGCAAATATTGTACCAATCCTTAAAAAAGGGTCCAAATCATTGTGTTCAAACTACAGACCGATTAACCTCACTAGTATTATAGGGAACGTTTTTGAGGGCTTTGTTAAGGATGAGATCGAACAACACATTTGTGATCAAGGTAAAAATGTCATCCACCAACATGGATTCAAAAAGGTAAGGTCATGTATATGACCAATTTGATTCAGTTTTTTGATCCCATAAGTGAAGCACTGGATAATGATATTTCGGTGGGTATATTATATTTGGACTTTGAGAAGGCATTTGATAGTGTCTCTTGTGGTGAGGTTATAAACTCAAACCTAGATGGTGATATAGTGAAATGGATTTCTGCATGGTTAACTAATAGAAGGCAGAAAATGATCATAAATGGGCATGTGTCTGATTATGTACCTGTGACCAGTGGAGTCCCCAAGGGATCTGTGCTCTGGCCTACACTGTTCAACATCCTGGTGTCATCATTAACCATTACCAAGGGGGCATGGATAGAAAAGTTTCCTGATGATATAAAAATGGGAGCATTGGTAACAAATTTAAATGATGCAGGAAAATTCCAGGAAAATATCGATCAACTGGTAAAAATGGCATATAAAAAGAAACTTTGTTTTAACTTAGAAAAGTGTATGATTATGCACTTGGGGGAAAACATCATAAATGTAGCTATAATATAAAAGGTTTTCAACTGAAGACTATAAATTTACAGAGGGATCTGGGCATTCAGATAGCAGACACTCTAGATTACAGAGAAAATTGTGTTATGGCAGCCAAGAAGGGAGATGCCATTTTGGCTTGTACAGTATAGGAAAGAATATAGAGAGGTTGTGATGCCACTATATACATCATTGGTGCACCCACATCTGGAGTATTGTGGCCAGTTTTGGTCACCTTACTTGAAGAAGGATGTGGCATCTGGCAAGACTGGAGGGGATTCAGAGGAGGGCTACAAAGATGGTGGTGGGAATGGATGGGAAGACATATGGGGAGAGATTGTCAGCCTTGGGGATGTATTTGCTTTAGTATCGCAGATATAGAGGTGACGTGTTTGTTATTCAGAGCATTTCAGGAAAGTGATTTGTGGGAATACTTGGGGCTTCAAAGGAGAACTGTGACTACTATGAACAGAGGGCATCAGTTCCAACTGCGTAGAGGACCCTTTAACAAAAGTCCAAGAGAGCACTGGTTCTCCCAGTGAGTGGTTGTAAAGTGGAATGCCTTGCCACCTGAGTTTGTACCTAGCCACACCACGAGAGGGTTTAAAAACGTACTGGATAATTACCATGGGAATAGGTGTTTCCAATACATTATTTAAAATGTACTGATCTTTTATGACTAACGCTAATTGACCAAGTAAGTCATTCTGTGAATCCCACATGATCTGCAGAAAATTATTCTGCAGTTTGCACAAAAATGCTTTTTGAAATTCCACAGAATTTAAAAAGAAATTCTGCAAAGTATTTCCGAAGTGAAATTGCCATTCCGCAGCAATTCTGATGATGGAATTTCACATTCTGCACAGCCCTGGGTTTAAATTAGGAACTCCCCAAGTAATGTGGGACAGCTGAGAGGCATGGGTCATTCCCCTTTGAGAAAAAGAACAGGAACTTGCACTGAGATTTGCACCTCATAAGGAATTCTCAAGTACCAATTTCTGTCACAGACCACATGGCTTGCTAATAATTTCAACATGCTTAATACATACCCCTTATTATATACAATGGGTGGTTGAAAATCCTTGAAATCTGATTAGTCAGTGAGTGCTTGGGACAATAATGTTATTTTATTATAGTACCACTGTATAAAGTCCAACCACATATATATATATAATTACATCTTACTACAGAAATTTGATGGCTTATCTATAATGTAGCAAAAGCTTAGTTTCATATAAAAACCTTATTTACTAATATTATGAGGACTAACATTATTTGCCATGGCTAAAACATTTCATACTTAGGCACAGAACATGTGTTAGAACATCTCCTTTATACTGTGGGAACATCTGTTTTATAGTATTAGTTTTACAGTTTTATTTTTTATGAGGAAACACACCACATATAAATGCACTGCATCATGGGTATGCAAATACATAATTACCTGGTAATGCATAACACACTACAGTGATGCCAGACAATTGATTATTTGCATACCCATGATGTAGTGCTTTCACATGGGGAGTGTTTAGTCAAAAAGAAAAATAATTAAACTAATACTATAAAATAGATGTTCCCACAGTATAAAGGAGATGTGACACTTGTTCTCTGTCTAACTATGAAATATTTTAGCCATCTACGTGTGCTCATTTTTCCGCACAATATTAATAAACAAGAGCCATTATATATAGCAATAATGCACATATGGCTATGTGTTACAGAGAGATAATATCCCTTTTTAAGTGGTGGATATGTTATTGTTTAATGGGACTTCTGTATTGTAGTGTTGAAGCATCAAATTACCAAAGGAAAACCAAATTATTTTGGGCTGGTTTAAAAAAAAAAATCTCTGCATTTTGATATGTTCACTGAATGCAATTCAACATTGTCTCATTTGTACTATAGAGCCTCTTTTTTTGTAGACATAGTATTCTCCTTCTTGAAGTTCCCTTTCTGTGCAGTACAAAAGTAGTTTGTCCCAATTACTAATTTTTCTTACTTAACATGCTGGCATACTTTATTCATTCTCTTTTTGTACTTTTATTTAGGTGGTGCCCGGTGCCTGCAGTTCTGGTACCACATGTATGGGGACAGCATTGGAAGACTGAATGTCTATAGGCATGATTCTGCAACAAATGTGAGGCTGCTCATCTTCTCTCAGCATGGAGACCAAGGTGTTCTCTGGAGATTTGCTCAAGCCAGCCTGAATCAGGTCGACCAATCACCATTTAAAGTAAGTACTATGTATTGTGACCAAGAGACACTGGCCTACATAACATATTCGGGTTACTGAACATCTGTGATTCGCTGGTCACAGAATGTGCCTCCGAACTTGTATCTGGCCGCTCTATGTAGGACTCCAGAATTCTGTATTTTTTAGAGTTTTTTTTTTTAAATATACCGTTTCTCTATAGTGCCGGACTTCTTTTTATGCTTTGTTTATCTTGAAGTCCAGGACTGGCCTAAAGGATTAGGTGAACTAGGCAGCCACCTAGGGCACCCATCCCACACCCAATTTTTATGTTTGCTTGCGTGCATGTGCAAGAAACATTATGCGGCAGCTTAGGAGAGAAGTGGGTTGTGGAGGTGCAGCACTCTGACAGCCAAAGGGGGCACTGCATCTGGGGGCTTGGCACTGGTGGAGCAATGCAGGCCCAGTGTCTTGATAACACTGGTTCTACAGAAATGCCACCAAGTTAAAACGTTTTCACTGTTGCAGTCAGGGGCCACCTCATCATTGCAGCATCAGTCATTGCAGGGCAGTACCTTGCCTTCCCTATGCCACCCTGACCCAGTACATTTGCCGACGGGGGAGCCCATCGTCGGCTGCTAAACCCCTCCCCATTTGTTGTATGCCGAGAATGCCCAATCCCCTGCAGCATGCACCCCCAACCAGTCGTTCTTTGATATTGGGGGCCCCAATCCCTGTCAGCTTCAGTCCCCCTCAGTTCAATTTGCCAATGGGGGAGCACACTCCCCATCGGCATAATGCCACCCCCAGTTTGCTGTGTGCCGAGGGGGTGACCAGTCCCCCTCGGCTCACCCACCAACTGGTATGTGCTGACAGGGGTGCCCAATCCCCAGATGGCTACAGCCCCCCCCCAAAAAAACACTCAGGTGGCATGCTGGGAGCCCACCCCAGCTTGCCAAAGTCTCTGAAAAAACAGTCCCGCAAATTTTTTCCCCCAACACCTGTAAAATAAGAAAACGGTCCCTCATAGAGTTCGCTGCCCTTCCCCAATCCGTGACCACCATCTGCGACTCCCCACCTCCCCACTCCCCCACCCCATACTTACCTCCAGAGCCCAGGGATAATCTTCTCGTGGACCGGGAACACGTCTACACTCTTCAAAGCTGACTGTGAACTGAAAAAATGTCGGTAAGCTGTATAATGGCATAAATAAGTTTTTTTTTTCTACTTTGGTGCATATCTGGGGCATTTTTGGGAATGTTGGCACCAAATTTTCAACATGGAGTTCTTGGGACCCCTCCTCATGAATTCAGTCACTGTCATTGTGTTATTCGGTCCCAAAAGGTGATTTCGCGGTCACTGCATGGAATCACCTTTTGGGACTGATTAACAAAATGACAGTGCCACTGTTAATGAGGTGGGCTCTCAAAAGACCTATGTTGCAAATTTAGTGAAAAAAATCCAAAAAATGACCACGAGCGTGCGTAGTGCAATTTCCACGCAGACTCATAACTTCCCAGATTTGTAATATTTTTACTCCAGATTTTCAACACTGGCATTTTTTCACACCTCCTTATGAACAGTACAGCTGTCATTTTTCACATCCTAGCCAAAATGTGTTTTCGCACTTCTGGCACAGAATAGCACAGTCACTGTGGGAAATCAGTGTTCTGGACAGATTAAGAAAATGACAGTGACACTGTTCATGAGCAGAGATCATAAAATGCCTATGTTGAAAGTTTGGTGACAAAAGTCCATAAAATGACTGTGTTACAAGCATGTGTTGCACTGTTTCCTCGCACCCTTGTAACTTCGCAAATTTGTAATATTTTCAATACAGATTTTCAACACTGTCATTTTTTCACACCTCCATATGCACAGTACAGCTGTCATTTTTCACATCCTGGCCGAAATATGTTTTTGCACTTCTGGCGCAGAATAGCACGGTTGCTGTGGGAAATCAGTGACTGGAACAGATTAAGAATGAACAAGTGAGAGAGGGGAGTGAACGAGCTCAACTGAGCTCTGTCAGGACTGCTGCGGATTTCTTTGTGGGCAGAAAAAGGCACCAACGCAGGCAGGAGCCCAGTACAAAAGGGCAGCCTGCAGTACCAGGAGAGACAGAACGAACGAGTAGAGAGGGGGAGTAAGCGAGCTCAACTGAGCTCTGTAGGGACTGCTGTGGATTTCTTTGTGGGCAGAAAAAGGCATCAACACAGGCAGAGGCCCAGTACAAAAGGGCAGCCTGCAGCGCTGGGAGAAACAGAATGAGCAAGTGAGGGAGGGGAGTGAACGAGCTCAACTGAGCTCTGTCAGGACTGCTGCGGATTTCTTTGTGGGCAGAAAAAGGCACCAACGCAGGCAGGAGCCCAGTACAAAAGGGCAGCCTGCAGTACCAGGAGAAACAGAACAAACGAGTAGAGAGGGGAGGTAAGCGAGCTCAACTGAGCTCTGTAGGGACTGCTGTGGATTTCTTTGTGGGCAGAAAAAGGCATCAACACAGGCAGAGGCCCAGTACAAAAGGGCAGCCTGCAGCGCTGGGAGAAACAGAATGAGCAAGTGAGGGAGGGGAGTGAGCAAGCTCAATGGAGCTCTGTCAGGACTGCTGTGGATTTCTTTGTGGGCAGGAAAAGGCGGCAACACAGGCAGGAGCCCAGCACAAAAGTGCATCCTGCAGTGCTGGCAGAAACAGAATGAGCAAGTGAGAGAGGAGGAGTGAGCGAGCTCAACGGAGCTGTGTCAGAACTGCTGCGGATTTCTTTGTGGGCAGAAAAAGGTGCCAATGCAGGCAGGAGCCAAGTACAAAAGGGCAGTCTGCAGCACAGGGAGAAACAGAATGAGCGATTGAGAGATGGGGAGTAAGCGAGCTCAATGGAGCTCTGTCATGACTGCTGCAGATTTCTTTGTGGGCAGAAAAAGGTGCCAATGCAGGCAGGAGCACAGTACAAAAGGGCATCCTGCAGCTCCAGGAGAAACAGAACGAGCAAGTGAGAGAGGAGGAGTGAGCGAGCTCAATGGAGCTCTCTCGGAACTGCTGCAGATTTCTTTGTGGGCAGCAGAAAAAGGTGCCAATGCAGGCAGAAGCCCAGTACAAAAGGGCAGCCTTCAGCACCAGGAGAAATAGAATGAGCGAGTGAGAGATGGGGGAGTGAGCGAGCTCAATGGAGCTCTGCTGGGACTTTAGAGTTGCCCACCCTCCCGCTCTGGGTTCTCTGTGGTTATATTACAGCAGTGTCTCTGGGGTGGAGACAAAGCAATGATTGGATACTTTGAGGAGTGCTGTAATAATTCAGATTTAGTTGTTCTGTTTATTTCTCTAACTGAGCTAAGTACTGAGCTATACTTTTATGATTGCTGTAATACTACATATTTATTTGTTCTTTTTATTTCTCTAACTGAGCTGAGTAATACTTGGAGTGCGATAGGATTTCTAACAGGGCTAAGTGAAACTACATGAGAGCTGAGAACAAAAAGTATGGTAGCTGAGAGGTGAAAACCAGACAAGGAGGCTTTAGGATTGCTACAGTAATACAGTATCTAATGGATGAGATTTGAGACTGAATTACCCCGGTTGGCAAGAGGCCAGTAGGGGGACTACTGTGGGGGGGGGCAGGAATTTGAGTAAATAGGGGTCTAACAGTTGTAGTAGGGTACAGAACCTGGGAGTAAGAGCCTGTAACATAAGATGGGGGCCAAAATGGGGCAGGTGCCACATGTCAATAGGGCAGGCATCTTTGGAAGGGTGGTAAGATGTACAGGGTGTGGGTCCACCATGATCCTGGACTGGGCTTAGAGGATGGGGGGTATGGTCTGTAGATGACTGGCTAGTTTGAGAGAGGAACTGTGGAGGTTAGGGAGGAGTCTAAGTGGCAGGACAGATGAGTATGGTAGGCATCCTGGCGGGGGGGATAGTGGATGGCAAGGGAGGATGGAGGAAGAACAACTAGGGACTGAAACCAACCCCAGTATCAGAGGCACTAGCAGAAAAGAGAGGACAAGGGAGGGGGTGCCCAAGGCGAGGGGGGCCTCTTGTTGGGGGAGGAAGAGACCATGAGGAGTACCAGGAGAGAGAGCAGAAGGCTGCGGGTAGGGAGGGAGCAGGGATGGAACCAGGGGTGGCACAGAAGGGAACAAGTAGGAGGGGGGAACCGATGGGGGAAGAGATGTAGGAGGGGTATCGACTAGGAATAGCTTCAAACCTCTGCTATGGGAGAGAGGGGGGAGCAGGAGCATACCGAAGGGGGGAGGACAAGCAGGGCATGAGAGGGATGGCAACAGCTAGGGGAAGAGATAGCGAGGACGAAAGGGTAGAAGGCGGGGGCCTCCTGTTGGGGGAGGAAGAGACCATGAGGAGTACCAGGGGAGAGAGCAGATAGCTGCGGGTAGGGAGGGACCAGGGCTGGGACCAGGGGTGGCACAGAGGGGAAGAAGTATGAGGGGCAACTGATATGGGGAAGAGATGTAGGAGGGGTATCAACTAGGAATAGATTCGAGCCTCTGCTGTGGGAGAGAGAAGGGGAGCACGGATATACTGAAGGGGGGAGGACAAGCAGGGCATGAGAGGGATGGCAACAGCTAAGGGAGGAGATAGTGAGGACAAAAGGGTAAAAGGTGGGCTAGTAAGAAAGGAGGGGTGGTGACTGGAGGATAGAAGGCTAGGGGAAGGGAGAAGGATGGGAGGGGCATCACTATTGGGGTAGAAGAGAATAGGGCTCTAAATCGACAACAGCGGGGATAGGAGAGGGGTTGGAAATCAGCAGGGGAGATGGGGAAGTCGACATGGGAAGCCCAATAGGAAGCAGTCAGGCTGGAAAGGGGTTCAAGGGGGATGGGAGGAATAAGGCAGAGAAAAGTGGTGAGGTGGAAGTAGGGTTACAGATACAGAAATCACAGAGGGTGCAGCTGGTGGGGGTAAGGGGCAGGGAAGATCGAATACTGGGGTGGTGGAAGGGGCACTAGAAGGGAAAGGGGCTAAGGGATAGGGGGTACTCATCCTAGGGGATTGTATACTGAAATGGGTGAGATGGGGCAGAAAGGGGGAAGGCACAGCCATATTTGGGTTGACGCTATCCCCAGGTTGACTGCAGGAGGGGTAGGGCAGGCACTGCTCAAGTGTGCAGCAAGGGAGAGGAAGAAACCTCATTTACTGTTGCATGTAGGTACAGACAACTTGGTGGGGTAAACTGTGGAAGTAGTGTGCAGGAGGTTCGAGTAGTTGGGCAAGCAGTGCAAGGTGGGGTAGGGGAGTTGGTGGCATTCTCAAGTTACTTCCCGTGCCAAGTATAAGCATGGGGAGGCAGGGTAGGATTGAGGAGTTCAACAAGGGGTAGAGGGATTGGTGCCCCACCAAAAATTATGGTTAATGACTAACTGGGGTAGGGTCTGGGGAAATAATGGCTTGTATGCGGGGGACAGGGTACACTTGAGCAGGAAGGGAAGTATTAAAGGCAGGATTAGAGGGGTATATCTCTACTAAGGTGGATTTAAACTAATGAGGGAGGGTGGCCAAAAGACTGAGGTTAGTAGAAAGGCCTGGACAGGGGAGCATAATGAGCTCACCCCCCTCTAGATATAGGCAAAGGCAGAGGCGTAGTAACCCTGGGAGGGGGTGGGCAGAGTGGTCCGAGTATAATACAGAAGGCACCACCACCCGGTAAGAATAAGGAGGAGAAAGGGTGCAGACTACCGGGAGGAGGGACACAGGTCAAGAAGGAGAAGAATGAGGAGAAGTAGGGGTACGGGTGGAAGGTGGTCTCTCTCAACACAAGAAGCCTGGGGAACAAAACTGCAGAGCTACAGGTGCTCCTTTCAGAGGGGAAGGTGGACATTGCTGCAGTGACAGAGACTTGGGCCACAGAGTACCTTGATTGGGGCTTAGCAATCCCGGAATACAGGATATACATGAGGGACCGGGGTTGGAAAAGGGGGTTGAACTGCAGTGAGGAAGGGATTAAATGCATAGGGATGAGGAAGAAGAGGAGAGGACAGAGGTGCTTTGGGTGTAGCTCCTGCACTCCAAGGGCAGAAAGCTAAGGCTGGGAGTGGTGTACAGACCACCAGCCCAATCCGGGGAACTGGATGGGGAGTTGGCAGAGCAGATAAGGAGGGTGTGTAGAAGGGGAAGTGTGGTGATAGTGGGGAATTTTAACCTACCATGGGTTGACTGGAGCACCCCATCACTAGCAGTACCAGAGAGCAGGTGCTCCTTGATGCATTCCAGGATGGCCTTCTCTCACAATTGGTAAGTGGACCTACGAGACTTGGTAGCACTCTTAACCTAGTACTGGCAAATGGAGAGGTGGTGAGGGAGGTGAGGGTGGAGGACTCACTAGCAGGTAATGGCCACCAAACAGTGTGGCTTGTTGTCATGCTGGGCAGGGAGACAGGAGGCACGGGTACTAAGGTGGTGGACTTTATTGGGGTGGACTTTTGGGAGATGGGAACAATACTGCAAGGAAGACTCCAGGATATAAGGCTGGGGATGGATGCAGAACAAAAGTGGGGAGTCATAAAGCCTGGGCTAACAGAGGCCACAGTAGCCTGCACCAGGGCCAGGAGTAAGAGCAGAGGCAAGAAACCATGCTGGCTGAGCAAGGAAGTGCTGCAAGGGGTGAGGGTAATGACATCTGCATCACAGAAGTACAGGAAAACAGGGAAGGCAGAGGATAAGGAGGCTTTCAGGAGTTGGTCAAGGGAGGTTGCCAGGAGGGTGAAAAAAGTTAAGGCCTCCAGGCAATTAAGTTCTGCACAGGGCATAAAAGGAGGGGAAAAGGACTTTTTTAGGAATGTCAAGGAAAAGAGGAGGTACAAGGAACATATTGTGAGAATAAAGCGGGGAGGGATTGGCTGGAAAAGGGGGAGGAACAAGTGGAAATTCTAAATGAGTACTTCTGCTCCATTTTCACTAAGGAGAGGGATGGCCCACTACCAGAATGGCTGGGGCGGTGGGGAAAGGGGGTGGAGGAGGTGACGGATGACATGATCACAGGAAGTAGTGTGCTAGAGTGGCTGAGGGCAGTAAGGTTGGACAAGGCACCAAGTCCCAATGCCATCCACCACAGAGTGCTGTGGGAGAAGACGAAGCAGTTGGCTGAGCTGCTGGCAGATCTGTTCAACACCTCCCTGGAAATGGGGTGTGTGCCCCATTACTGGAGGGTGGCCCATGTGGTGCCCTTACACAAGAGTGGGCCTAGGGAGGAGCCAAGAAATTATTGGCCTGTAAGTCTCATGTCCATAGTGGGTAAGCTTATGGATCCAATACTGAAAAAGAAGTTGGTGGCATTCAAAGGCAGTAATGGCCTTCAAGATGGGTGGCAACACGGGTTTGTCTCAGGGAGGGCTTGTCAAACCAACCTAACAGAGTATTGTGACTGGATGACAAGGGAATTGGACAGGGGCCATGCAGTACATGTCCTGTACTTGGACTTCAGTAAGGCCTTTGATACAGTGCTTCATGGGAGACTGGGTGGGGAAGCTGATGGCAGTGGGGGTGGGGAAAAGCTGACTAAATGGATAGAAAACTGGTTACAGGGGAGGGTGCAGAGGGTGGTGGTGGGGGGAGCTCTCGGCACCCAGAGCAGTGACAAGCGGGGTGCCGCAGGGGTCAGTGCTGAGCCTGGTGTTATCTGGGCCTTTATCTCCAATATAGCACATGGAGTGAGGAGCAGGGTTAGTCTGTTTGCAAATTATACCAACTTGGGGGCAGTGGTGGACGAAGAGGACGGATGGGGAAAACTGCAGGGGGACCTAACCAAACTAGAGACATGGTCAGTAGAGTGGCAGCTAGGATTCAATGCAAAGAAGTGTAAGGTGATGCACTTTGGGGCTACGAACCAGAAGAGGGACTACTGGTTGGGCAACAGGGCAGAGGAGAAGGACCTAGAGGTCTTGGTAACTGGGAGCATGAATAACTCAGCCCACTGCATAAGAGCAGCAGTGAAGGCTGGGGTGCATCACAAGGGGGTTATCATCCAGACATAGGGATGTGATCCTACCTCTCAACAGATCATTAGTCAGATCGCACCTAGTGTACTATGTGCAATACTGGAGGCCATACCTGAGGAGAGATATAAAGTTACTGAAGGGAATGCAAAGGAGGGCAACAAAAATGTTAAAGGGGATGGAAGGAAAGAAATATGAAGTTAGGCTGAAGGAGCTGAACATGTACACACTGGAGGAGAGGAGGAAAAGGGGGGATATTATTGAAGCATTTAAATACCTGAGGGGGTAACTAAACCTAGCACAGAAGGGGTGTTTAAATGGAGGAATGGAAGAGAGATGAGCGGGCATGGACTAAGGTTGAAAGGGGAACATTTCAAGAGGGAAATGAGTAGGCACTACTTCTCTGAGAAGGTGGTGTCTAGTTGCAATGTGCTGCCAGAGGGTGTGGTAACATGTAGGACAGTCAATAGCTTTAAGGATGAGTGGGATAAAGCAAGAGGAAGAGTCAGGGGGGCAGGGGCTGGGACAAGCGGGGGAGGAACTGAGGGGGAGGAGACTGGGGCAGCTGCAATCTAGAGTGCTAGCAGCACACTCAGGCATACTTACATAGATCAATTGGTGTGTTCTGCTGGCAGATTTGTATGTTCGTATGTAAAATCACAGTGACTCTGTTCATGAGCAGAGGCCCTAAAATGCCTATGTTGAAAATTTTGTGACAGATATCCATAATATATATGACTGTGTTACAAGCGTGCGTGATACAGTTTCCACACATCCTCATAACTCCACAAATCTGTAGTATTTTCACTCCAGATTTTCAACATTGCCATTTTTTAGGACCTCCTTATTAACGGTACAGCTGTCATTTTTCACATCATGCCCGAAATATGCGTTTATACATCTGGCGCAGAATACCGCTGTTGCTGTGGGAAATCAATGTTCGGGACAGATTAAGAAAATCATAGGGACAGTGTTCATGAGCAAAGGTCACAAAATGCCTGCATTGAAAATTTGGTGAAATAATTCCACTAAATGACTGTGTTACAAGCATGCATTGTGCAGTTTCCACATACGCTCAGAAGTTTGAGCATTTTTAATGCTTTCACCACAGATTTTCAGCATTGCCATGTCTTCACACCTTCCTATGAATGGTACAGCTGTCATTCTTCACATCCTGCCCAATCTCTGTTTTCATACATCTGACACACAATGGCACAGTCACTGTGGAAACTCAAATTTTGGGACACATTAACAAAATTAGAATGCCACTGTTCATGAGGTGGGGGCCACAAAATGCCCATGTTGAAAATTTGTACTGCAAATATCAACACATGCCCGGGGCATTACGGTTTCTAACCATAATGTCCCATCCTGTACAGACTGACAGGCATCTGGGGTGTGCCTTTGGATTGCCAACTGTAATGCTCATGCCCTTCCAACCCCACCCCCACCCAGCAGCCACTGACAGGCATTGAGCTGTGCCTTGGACACTTTGGCCTACAGTTCACCCCATTCTATATTGCACCCATTTCAGCATATGTCCTTATGGAGTGGAGTGACTGTAAAGCCAAATACCCCAAGGCACACCTCAACACTTGTCAGTGTCTGCAGGATAGGGTGAGGTGAAATGGCATGAACGTTATGGGCGACAACCCAAACGCATGCCCCAATGCCTGTCCATCTCTGCAGGGTGGAGGTGGGGTTGGCGTGAAGTTCAATACTTCACTGCCATTCCTACTCTGCATCTGTCTAACTCCTGCATTTCCAGTGCTAATACCAGCAAGCAAACATTTGGCATTAACAAATGCTTGTTTTTGTTTTGTTTTTTTAATCTGCGGGAGTGAGGAAAACAGAAACATGTAAAAATCTGTGGTCATTTGTAGGTGGAGTGGGGGAAAGGATTTGAAATCTCAGTCCATCCCATTCCCATCCTGGTGTCTGCCCTGGCTCATACCTTGTAACTAACATACTTGTTTTCTGTCCTAATGGATCTGCTGTGTGCTTGTTGCACATTCAGCAGCAGCCAATAGCATTACAGCATTTGTGGCAACGCTCTGCACCCCCCACCATCCCTAATGATTCTCTTCTGTCTTTTTGGCAGCAGCAGCAAGCAGAGCAGATGGTGATGGAGCAGACTGTGCAATTGGTTGGCAGGCAGCAGCATGGATGCAAAGGGAGAGCAATCAAAGCAAATGCAAGGAGATGGAGTGAGTGGAGTGTGTTCACTTGTACCAGGTCATAATGTTGTACGCATAATAGCGCACAACATTATGCAGAATCCCGGACCTGTGTACTCTCCGTATTGGGCCCCCCAGAATTAGAGTCCTTAGTGGGGGGGGTCTGGGGTGAACCCCCATAATGGGGGGGTGGGGCAGTTTCCACAGAAGAAAAGATTGTTGTGAAGTTTATTAACGTGCTTTCTGCTGCACAACATTCTGTTTTGCACGGTTTTGACCCCATGCCGTGGTCACCACATCACCAAGTTGGCCTGGTGAGGGCAGCTCACAGAGGCTTGAACTGTAGTGGCACTGACTGTGTCAGGTATCAGAGTGTGCTGGGACATGGTCCAATGGGAGGGACAGGATTAGGGCGGCTGGGCCATTGATCAGCACACCTCTCTTTGGTGCCGGCACTATTACTGGGACAGGGTTCTGTAGTGGGAGGTCAAGAGTCAGTCAAGAGTTTAAAAGGACTAAAAGAGTCAGGTGGAGCAGTGGAGGAGACCTGAGGAGAGTTGGGTCAAGCAGAGCAGGACTAAGAGAAGTCAGGCTGAAGACCGAGAGCAGAGTCGGGACAGAGAGAGAGCAGCAATAACCAGATACATGGTGGTGTGAATGTGATCTGGAAGGTGGCAGCAACTATACTGTACACAACTAACAAGGTGAATGATGAAGCAGTGAGCTCAGCTGAGCTAAAAAAAACAACAGTTGCTGACATTTTGTTTGCCAACTCCCTGGAATCCCGACCCAACTTTTGACTTCCCATGGTTCCTCCACATGTACCTGCTTGCTTAATTTTTTTCAACAGTTTGTTGTTAGGTAGGTTTCTTATAGCTGTCACCTTACACCTGATAGTCACCCAGATAGTGGTGGTGGGGGGAGGGGATGTTGTTCTGTAGCTGAACTGTGCACCCTAATTTTAATCAGTTTAATGAAACCTTCAGAAGGAAGAACTCAGAGTAAAACAAGACTACCCTTCACTTTTAGTGACTAGAAAATTCAGTTTGGTTTGTTGCTGGCATTTGAGAGGTTGTTGTGGTGTCAAAATAGAAAAAGGGATAGTGACATAATGGCCCAGCAGCCAGTAATTCTGGCCCATAATAGAAATACCAATAACGATACTACAGAGGCAAAAACTAATCTCCTTGTACTATATTTATTTGTTATTACATTGGAATTCTACATCATCCTATAATTTAGTATCTACTCCCACTACCTTTCTTTTTCCCTTCCCCTTTTTTTCTGGGATTAGTGTTTGCTTCTGTAGTTGGGTATTTCACTTACTATGCACCACTGATTATCAATGCTGGGTTATGTCACTATCCTTTTTTCTTTTTCCCTTCTATTACTGTTTCTGGTTCCGTCTTCATGACATTTTCCCTTTTTTTTAAGACATCTTGTGTTTTCTTGCTTGATCATGCAAACCTTGGTTGAACTATACTGTATTTTAGACATTCTGGACAGTAACAGTTGTAGACCTAACCTGCTCTCCAGCTCCAGTGCTCTCAGTCTGAATAATGTTGCTATAAACACTAATGCTAGGCAGGGCAGGTGCATCAAAGTATCAAGTCTAAAGTTTTAAGTATTTGCTGGCTGTGTGTACAACTATAGTTTGTTGAATGCCATTTTTCCGGGGGGGGTGAAGATTTAAAAAATTCCACGGGGCACCATTTGCACATTTGCCTAGGGGCACTACATACCCTAAGGCTGGCCCTGCTGAAGTCCCTCCTCCATGCTCAATATCTGATGTGAGTGATGTCATTTCATGGTATTGTAGCCAATGACTGAACAGAAATCTGCCACCAAGGAAAGCATTTTATACCGCATACATAAATAGCAAACTCTGTCACTAAACTTCAGGAGCCCCTTTGCTGACATTAGAACTGAATCACTAGTGCAGTCTTGCAGCTCCTTTATTTGACTTTATTTTATTAATATTATTGTTTCTGCTGCCCCTACAGGACAATGCTGTACCAGTACAGTGTACTCCACTTATAACAGACACTGTTATAACGGACAATCGGTTGTAACAGACAAAAACAGATTTCCCAAACCAACTATATCATACTAACAGTGCTTATAAAGGACACTATGAAGTTTTTACGTGCATTTGTAGTGCTTTTTGTTGGGAATGCAGAGCTGGTGAGGAGATTTCGCAAATGTAGAATTAAGATGGAGGAGCTACAGAGATTAAATTTCTCTCAAAATAATTCTCCTCAAGCTGCATACACTTTTATTAGTTAATTAACTACACTAAAAGAAAATGATTGTATATGTCAATAAAATCCTTACTGTACAATTGCTTTTGTCCTTACTGTTCAAGAACCCTATCATCCAGCCACTAGAGTTACTATCTTCTTACATTCTGCAATAAAATTCCTTAAAAAAAAATCATGTTCCAGGACAGTTAAATAACTTTAAATGAACACACAGAATACAGAAACACAGTACATGCTAGGAAAGATTCTGAGTATTTTATGAAGTTTTATAATAGATTCTCATTCATTCTGACCCCATTCTAACACGTGTGTAGACACACCTAACACATAGGCTCCTTCTCCTCTGAATATAATGGACACTGAGTACAATGGACAAATGTTGTGTGCACAGATGCATCCATTATAACAGGCTTGCACTGTAGTTTACTAAAACCAACAAGAAAGATGCAAATAATACTGACTTTATAAATAATGGGGTAAAATATATGTTAATACATCCCCATGGAGCCACTCGTTGTTGTGTAAGAGTGGTTTCACATGCGTTCGGCTGGTGTGAGAACAGCGAAGCAAAGCTGAGCTGTTGTGGCTCAAGGTGAAGGCAAGTGAAACCACTCTAATACAGGAATGAGTGGTGGTGGGGGACATAGTAATATATTATTGATCGAGAGCAATCAATAATATATTAAAAAAAAAAAAATGTTCCCAGAACATGCCTGTTTCCAGGGGCATATGTGCATGAGAGGCCCTTCACAGAATAAGAGTGTCTGTCACGCAGGGGAAAAGGAGTGCTTTGATTGGCCGGGAGTGCCTCCTCAAACTACGATAAGACTCCTAATGCCATGAAAAACTGCTTCATGAATATAATCCATTGTGACTTAATACCCTTATTTTGGAATGGACAGATCCAGTTCTAGAAAACAGATGCCTGTAGAGCCTGTGGATTCTAGAATTTATAAACAAAATAACCTTCCCTTAAAGAGCAGCTAACGCAATCAAGAGAACTTCAACAAAACATAACACCTAGACTCAGTTCCGATTACTTTTCCCATTAGCTCTGTATTTCTCCTCCCCATTATTCACTGCTGAAGTTATTTGCATGAGAACAGGGGGCCAGACTGTCAGACAGCCACAAATGCCACAAGCTCCAGATGCAGTGAACATATGGCACAAGGGGCTTCTGGCATTCTCCCTGCTGGCGATCAGGATTTTCTATCCCATGCACTGATTGCTGCAAGTTAGACAAACCTTTTGTTGTCTTGCTTGTGACAATTCCAGGGGGCCTTTGTAGTGAGCTTGTGCCAGATATTTGGTGTAAGCTGCTGTAACTCATGAAAACTATCTCAACTGTGCACAAAATTGTAAAGTCAGGCACAGTTGCAGTGAAGGGGTTTGGTGCACCACCAGAACCTAAGTGTCATGGTTCAGGGCTTGGCACAAGACCTGTACCATGCTTTGAAAAGCCAGCATCAGATCTTTGTGCCTGAAGAGTCCATCCGTTCTTGTTGCTTATTCCCTACCTAAGGATATACTACACCACTTGCGACATTACAGTTACTCCCATGGCAACAGACTGTGATATCACAACAGAGGATTATGACCTTGTGAAAAACAGGCTATAGAGGCAGATGAACTCTAATGGATAAAGGTCATGTATGCATACAAATATTCTCAGTAATCAATAATTGAGAGGAGAATTGTGCAGAAGACATATGGAATACAAGCTGAATTGTACCTACTGTAAATATAATGTTTTTTAAAAGTTTTCTTTGAGGTACCAGCAGCTGTTTAAAAAAACAACTTGAGTGGTTAGAAATGCGAATTAATATAAGCACATAATTAGAATACAATAAATATGCTAATTGATGTAAATAAGTGTAGGAGAGAAGTTAGAAAAGAAGACCGTGTAAGAACTTTACTTGTCTCTATGTAGAACTGGGGAAGGTTGGCTCATTTGTACCCTGGCTACTATTTAGCTGTCCTATAGCTGGCATACATATTGTATGTTCTTTATTTAAAAAATACTTTCTGCATAGAAGACCTTGATCTGAACTTAAAAGTGGAAATACTATTACTCCTCAATAAAATGACTCCTAACAAGCTTGTTTACAGCAGATTGCAGATCACTTTTAATGAGTTCACACAATAGGCTGGAGTTTCAGACTTTGCACTAGTTTTCCTTTAGAAGGAGACTTTTGTGAACTAAGCAAACTTTACTGAAACAATTTAAAAAGCAGCTGACAACTTTAGGAGAACTTTAACAAAACATGATATTTAGATAAAGTTCAGCTTGTATTTCACATTAGTTCTTTATTTCTCCTCCCCATTATTTATTGCTGAGGTCAATTGCATGAAAACAGGACTTTTGCTCCTGAAGAGTTCATTTATTTCTGTTGCTGGCTCCCTGCCTGAGGTCATAATGCACTGCTTGTGACATCACAGTTACTCTCATGGCAACAGATTGTGATGTTACAACAGAGCATTATGACTTGAAGTAGGGAGTAAGCTATAGAGGCAGATTAACTTTAAAGTAACTGTAAGGGATACAACATAATGTATTCATGCACATTTCCTCAGTAATAAATAATGGTAAGGAGAAATCTGGAATATATATATATATATATATATATATATATATATATGGAATACAAGCAGAATTGTACCTACTTATTATGTTTTTCAAAGTTTTCTTTCAGGCGTCAGTAGCTCTTTAAAAAAAGCAGGCAAGCAAAACAATAATAATGGCAAAGAGCAGAGTCAAAGCACAATCTCACAATAGCAGTTTGTATAAGGTTACCTATGTAAAAAGAGATTAAACATTTATAAAGGAAAACATAGTAAACATTATAAAAAACCTTAATAACCATCAACTAGAAAATACCTATGAAAATGAGCAACAAATACCCTAATGAATTTACAATTTAAAAATTAGAAAATGAGAAGGCCATTGTGGGATAAAAATATGAGACAGCCCCACTCTGAGAAAATTTTTTGTTTAATACCAACAGGTATACTGGGCCAGAATTATCTAAAGATTTATCAAATGAAGGAGGCGGACCCTCAAGCATAAGATGAGGTTAAGATAGTTCCAACAATGTATGAAGAGTTTGCCATTGTGAACAATAAGCTTTATCATTGTGCCGAGTGCTGGCAAGCATATGTTCTATACACAATGTCTCAAGCATGACTGCTAGCCATTCTTTATATGGGGGCAGATGTTTGTCTGCTCAGTGTCTTGCTATACTCTGTTTAGCCAATGCTGATATCAGTGCCACATGAAATTTCTGCTGTCCTATGAGCTTCTCTAGTCCTAAGCCTATGAGACATAGCAAAAGGGGTAAAAGCATCTTGTAGGCCTAAAAGCGGGTCTAAGCATTTGTGTATTTCCTGCCATAAGTGTTCAGCCTTTTCGCACTCCCAGAAAATATGCTTGAGAGTTCCTTGACCCACTTTACATTTCATTCATAAATCATTATCCAAAAAATTAAATTTAGACAGTTTGGTTGAGGTACAATACATGTTGTAAAGAAGCTTATATTGGCCCCTCTCGCATCTTAACTCTTTTACTCCGTTATCATGGTTTCAGAAAATGTACGGAATTTTCACAGATTTTATCTGGTCTAATAAACAAGCCAGGTTAGCATATTATAAGCTAGCCGCTCTGAAAATGGATGGGGGACTGCGGATCCCCCATCTGGCAATTTACTACTGGGCCAGTCATATTGCAAAGTATATGCGTTAGGCGAACCCGAGAACATTGACCCCCAGACGATGTTCTATCTTAAAATAGCGTCCCTTCCTGACACCGTTAGCTGTCCCACTATTAGAATGTCCCTCAGAGTTTACACGCAGCTTTGTTCATTTCTGCGGTATTCTCCATACTTGGACCTGTCTCAGTCCATTTGTAATTCCCCGTCTTTCACAATAAACAAAATGATGATATCTCAGAATGGTTACCCCAAATTGGGGATGGAATAATCTCTACTTTTCTGGATGATGCAGGGGAATGGCTCTCAGTTTCTAATATAATTCGTAAGTTTGACATCCCATTAGCTTTTCACTTCAAGGTGGTCCAATTGAAGCATCTCCTCTCTACAGTATTTGGTAACATTCCCCCTCGCCCACCTGCCTTTCTCTTTGTATCTGATCTCTCCTCCTTGTCGGGGTCACCAGGCGCTATTTCCAAAATATATCATGTCCTATTTTATTGGAAATAGGGGAGACCTGAAGGCCCCACTAGGCTCTGGGTCTCTTTTTTTCCACAATATACTCCCAATTGGTCAGCTTTATGGAAGTTCTGCTATAAATATGTCTCTCAGGATAGACTCTGCCTTATGCAATACCACATTATGCACAACATGTATTATACCCCTGTGAAGCTGAAGAAATGGGGTCTTATAAGTTTGGGGGCTTGTACCAGAGGATGTCAAGAGGATGGCACTCTTCTTCACATCTTTTGGTCATGCCCCAAGATAAAGTCTTTGTGGGTAGCCATACAGCCTAACCTAGATCCTATACTGGGTTTGCAGGATTACTTCACCCCAGACGTATGTTTGTTGGGAGATTTATCCTCTATTAAGGTAAGAATCAGGAGATTTCATATCTCCATGATTGCTTTATCTGTTAAAAAAATTGTGCTTCAGCATTGGAGGGATACAGTAAGCCCAACATATCAGGAATGGGTTAATGTAGTTTTGGCTAATCTACGTACAGAGAAAGCGATAGCGAGCCTCCATAATAAGTTGCAGTGGTACAAGAATACTTGGGATCCCCTTCACACGCTAATCATGGCCAGATTAGGTAAATGAGTCACTATATTCAATGATCTTTGATTTGCAATACTATATAGTATTTTTCTATTATTGTGTGGACTCTGCTGCTGTATGGGGTGGGGGGAAGGGGGGATGGGGACAGCTCATTTAACATTCGGTGTATTGCATAGTATGTTGTAACTTTCTGTCCTCTGTAATAGAAACATTTGCTAATAAAATATGAATTAAAAAAAAGAAGCTTATATTGGGATAGCTTGAGGCCATCAAACTTCAAGAATTGAGGAAGGTTCTGCCATATGGTTGCTAAGTTAGTCTGATATAACTTAGCTGTGGCATGAGTTCAAAGCCTCTTATAAAGCCGAAATATTGTATGGCTCTGAGAGGAATCCTGACATAACTCATCCCTAATTTCTGCAGTTCACTTGGACCAAGGGGGAGGTCCTAACACAGTGGAGACTACATGGTAAAATTGCATATAAAAAAAAAACAGCCTTGTCAGTTAGTGCAAACTGAGTTTTGAAAGTGTTAAAAGACAAAAAGGCATTATCCTGAATAACGGAAGAAAAGGTGCCCAAATCAACCCCTGGTAAAAATGTATGACCAGCTGGCTTATCTCCTATTTGAAAGTTTGCGTTGAACCTAATTGGCTGGAACCAATCCTGGAAATGGTGGGTGCCCAGAGAATTATATAGCTGTTGACACACTTTTAAAAATATGCCAATTGGGAAATTCCGTAACGCTGTCAGGAGTTAGCGTGGAGTACAACTAGTTAGAAGGAGACGTTTTTTGAATCAGTAACATTTAATGTAGTTGTTGGTACTAAATTGTTGTGAACTATTCACACCAGTGTGATCTACAGACCTCCAGCACCGGGGGAAGTGTTAGATAAGATACTGTTGGAAGTCATTGGCAAAATGACAGAAAAGGGGAGGCGCTGCTGGTGGGGGGCTTACGTCTGTCAGATGTAGACTGGAGCCTCCCAGCTGTGGCTTCATCTAGAAGCAAGGACATTCAGTACTTCCTGCAGGGGGCGTGCCTAAGGCAATTAGTCATTGTGATGCTTGGCCAGTTGGTTATGATTGCTGTATGATATTTGTAATATAAAAATATAGTATGTGAGTCTGTGCTCCTTGGGTCCCCCCCCCCCACAAGGTTTCGGTGAAAACTACAGGATATATAATTGACCAGGAGAGCTCTGTAATGTAATTAACTTCCTTGAGAAATTGCATTTTATAGCCTTTTTATGACCTCCTGCCTCTGAAGTTGGGAAGCTAAATATGCATTTTATTACAGGACAGAACATAACTTAGCTGATTCCTGTTGGCTATATTTGCATCTAGGTGACAAACTGCAGAGTTGTAAAAACCTTTGATGTTCCTTGGGAAAACAGGAATTAGCCACCAGTTCAATGGAAAGGCTTGATTAAAAACTGTCATAATTTGGGAAATTGGTTTTTGCTGATGTCACCTTATTTAATATACCTCCTGATAGGACATCCTGTTTGTAATTTTTTTATATTCTAAAAGGAGGAGCTAGATGACTCACTGAAGGGGTGTGGAGAGACACAGTTTAAACTATACCGTGTCTGAATTGTTTAGTGACATACCATCTTGGGACTCTAGACAGACACAATATCCATCTTGGCCTCCTCTACCGGTTTGAACATTGTCTTACCCCAAATGCCTTTCACCTAGCAGTCTCCTCCTCAGTCCTCTCCCTTCTCGACTATGGCATTCTGATCTATAGTGCTGCCAACTCATTGGCCCTGACAAGGCACCGGCTCTCCCTCAACAAAGCCTGTCACCTCATCTTGGGCTGTGATCGGCTAACTCACGCATGCTCCCTATATAATGCCACTAACTGGCTCAACCTCGATAATAGAATCAGGTTTCACACTTGCCTCATGGCCAAAAAGATTACCCTTGGTCTTGCTGCCCCCCCCGGTCTCTCACTGCGTATCCAATGGGCCCCTACATACCAGCACAACCGTAGCGCAAACAGGCAACTCCTCGTAGTTCCCTACTGCCGCACCTCCCTTTTCCAAAGGTCCTTTGGTTTTCGAGCCTTTACCTGGATAAATAACCTACCTAGCGCCTTCACAAACATGAATAGCATCGGCACCTACGAAGCATACCTCAGGAATCATCTATAGTCCTCCAATCCCTGTGATTGCCATGGAACCTAGCTCAGTCTAGCTCCACTTCTCATCTGACTAAGGCCTCTGGCTGTTTTTGACCCCCCTCCACCTGAACTTTTCAAATTAGCTACTTAGTGGAGACTATATGTGTAATGGTTCTTGAAACTAATACGTTGAATCTACTCGTATCCAAATGTTAGCCTTTTACTGTGTTTCTTGTACCATCATTATTGCTTGTGTCCTCTTGCAGTACAACTCTGTACAGTTCTCCATGTTGTATCTGTTCTGACATGGAACCTTTGAAAAGGAGTCCTTGACTCAAAGGTCTTTTCCGAATAAACAATGAAATGAAAAAATGAAATGAAAACAGCTGTCTGATATAACTATAAGCACTATAGAAGTAATACATTAGATAGAAAAAGTCTAAATGTACTGTGGTAGGAGTTTTTGTGTTGTACTTTTCCTTGTTTTCTTTTAAGTGATTGTATGCTCTTTGATATATTGCTCTGTGTTTACATTTTTCATATTTTTATCCATTTTTAGTAAATATATTATTTGAAAGACTGCATTGGACTGTCTGCCAGTTCTTTTTTTTTGCATGTGATGTATAGAAGATTAAGTCTGACAAAAACGGTTCAACAGCTTGATGGTGTTACTAAACTGGGAAAAGGTAAGAATATACCTAAGGTCTTTTATAGAGTTTTAAGGGTTCATTTTGGATACCTGGTTAGGTGCCTTTAGGCGAAAGATATATTGCATCCCCCCCCCAAGAGAATATTATCTGAGCCTGTACATTTGGGTACACTAGCATAAGGTTCACAGTTTGAATCCCCCCAGAACTTGAGACCAAAGGTGATTTGGACCCACAAGCAGACAGAGTTACCCTGTCTGTTACCTGTTCACATTACTATGCTCAGAGGTTGGCACTGTGGGAGCCTAGGGCCTGACTTGCTGAGTGCATTTTTGACAGTCATGAGCCCACTCACGATAGGGCAATACTGGGCCTGGTTCTCACTAATAGGGACAGTGTTGCAAATGTCAAGGTGGGAGGCCACCTGTGGACCAGTGGTCATTGTATGGTGTGGTTCAGTATAAGGTCTGCTGTGGAATCGAACCACACATGGGTGAGGGTCTGGGATTTCAGTAGGACAGATTTTATAAGGAAGGATGAATTTCTCAGGAGTGATTTGGTGGGAGAGATGACTGGGGGGGTGGAGGAACAGTGGGCCAAGCTAAAAAGGGGCATAGTGAAGGCAACAATCTGCTGAATCAAGCAAATGAGCAAAAGCAAGAGAAATAAGAGACCACTATGTTTCTCTAAAGATGTGGTGGAAAAGGTAAAACCTAAAAGGATTGCATTAAGAAGGTACAAGAAGATACAGACTAAGGAAGACATGGAGGTGCACTACGGAAAACTGAGGGAAGCAGGGAAAGCAGTATGGAATGCAAAGGTACAGACTAAAGAGAGAATAGCCCAGGCATTATCAAAAGGGGACAAGACTTTTTTAAGCTTTATAAGCGAAAATGACTACAGTAAGTTTTTTTGTGTTCAGTAAGTTTTTTACTAATGTTGTATTTTGCACTGCTAGCACTTTATGCATAATAGCACTGCACCTTTAAAGAGCAGCTTCCTAGTATTTGCCTGCCCCAGCCCGTTTGATCCCTTATCATATCAGTAGATGAGCTGCTCAAGTTTTGCATAAAAAGTCCATCTATACAAAGATACATCCTGCATTTTAATGTATAGTGGCCAAAACACCAACTTCCGGATCCGAAAACATGCCCCCATAGTTGGCCCATGCAGCCCTGTTTTGTGATGTCACAAAATGAAGGCTGCATGAGCGCGCCCCATTCAGTTCTATTGGGCTGGTATTTTCAAGCATATTTATACTCTTTAGTGCTGGGATTTTAGTATATCAAAGTGATCGATTGCCTAATAGAGACCCAATAAGTCGATCGATTGCTTTGATATGTTTGAAAATACCAGCCCCATAGAAGTGAATGTGGTGCGGTCATGCAGCCTTCGTTTTGTGACATCACAAAACAGAGCTACGTGGGGTGATGTGGGTGCATGTTTTTTGGACTGGGAAGTCAGTCTTTTTGTGGCCACTATACACATTGACAAAATTATGAGGGATATAACTTCTTGCATAGATGGAATTTTTATGCTAAACTTGAGCAGCTCGCTACTGATATGGTAAGGGATCGAACATGCTAGGGGAGAGTAGCAGTGCCGAAAGTAGGATCCTGCTCTTTAACACTTTAGTCATGTCATGTGACACAGTGGTAACTACTATTTAAACATACCCATATGCAAAGTACCCCTAACTGTTGAGAAAGCCATTTGTGGTGAAACCAGGTCGGGTCTTACACCAGCCAGGAATCTTGTTTTGCACTTTACGTCCCGCACAATGCAGCCAAGTATTTATTGTTAAATAAATGTTTTTTTCACTGCATTTCTGGTGCCATGCATCCTTCTTCATAAGAAAAAAGAGGAAGTTCAAGGGAAGGATTGTAAGTTTAAAAAGGGAAGGGTGGAGACTTTACAAAGGGGAACTAGGAAAAGACAAACATCCTGGACAAATACTTCTGTTCATTGGTCACAGAGGAAGGGGAAGGGAAGAGGCTGCAAAAAAGTAACACATCTTTGAAGAGAGGAGGTGAACACTAGTCCTTGCTCAGAGGAGAAAGTCCAGAAGGCACTCACAAATCTGAAAGTGGACAAAGCAATGGGGTCAGATGAGGTGCATCTAAGAGTGTTGAGGGGGTTCAGGGAGGTACTGGCTGCACCTCTGACAGCACTGTTTATTAGATCACCGGAAATTGGAGATGTTCTGGAAAACTGGAGGCGGGGAGATGTAGTCCCAGTTTGCAAAAGTGGTAGGGACAAGGCTGGCAATTATAGGCCAGTCAGCCTGACATCAAAGGTGGGAAAGTTAATGAAAACACTGCTAAAAGAAAGGATTGTGGAATATCTTGAATCCAGTGGGTTACAAGACCCAAGGCAGCTTGGATTCAAAGGGGGATCATGACAAACAAATCTGATAAATTTATTTGGCTGGGTAACCAAGGAACTGGATCAGGGAACAGAGGTGGATGTAGCCTACCTAGATTTCCATAAGGCTTTTGGCATCGCTCCACATAGGAGACTAGTAAGCAAGCTGGGTAGCTTAGCGGTGGGTAAAAAGGTGGTAAACTGGGTAAGAATTGGTTAGTGGATAGGAGACATAGGGTGGAGGTAAACAAAATTTGCTCAGGGGAAGGGAGGGTGACCAGAGGGGTACCTCAGAGATCAGCGCTGAGCTAGAAGGGAAGTTCTGCCTCTTTGTGGATAACACCAAGATCTGCAACAGGGTGGATACTCCATGGGGGGTGGAAAGGATGAGCAAGATCTCAGAAAACTTGAGGAGTGGGCTAAAGGTATGGCAGCTGGGTTTCAGTGTGAAAAAATGTGAAATAATGCACATAGGGCACAGAAATCTGGTGGCAGAGTACAAAGTGCATGGAGTGGTATTGATGACAACCAAGCAGGAAAGAGATCTAGGGGTAATTATATTGGATGATGTAAAGGTAGCCAATCAGGAGAGCTAGTGGGATGCTGGCATGCATAGGGAGGGGTATCACCAGCAGACAAATGGAGGTGGTTTTGCCCCTAAATAGATCACTAAGACCCCACCTTGAGTACTGCATCCAGTTCTGGAGACCACAGGCCAGATATTCAAAACTTGGCCCCGGGGCTAAATTAACACTGCCTGGCTTGCTAAATTAGCCCAGAAACAATAGCCTGTTATATTCAAAAGGGATAGCCCCAGTGCTGAACCTGCTGAATATAGCATGCTAAGGAAGCCAGGCAAACTGGGCTGGGAATGCAGTGCAAACATAGCCTGGGAAATAAGACAGCTCTGAATATAGCAACCAGGAAGTGCAAACCACAACAGCAGCCCAGTGCACAATGACGTGAAGGAAGGTAAAGGTGAACTATGTGGCCAATGTGTGTGTTAGCAAAGCAATGGATTCATTAAAGCTGCAAGCACCAGCGCATATGAAATTCTGCAGAAATGTACCATGTTTCTGAAACGTTTGCATGGTGCAGATACATTTGCACAGATTTAGTGTGGATCTAAGGCATTTGCCCGGTGCAAAAATTTGCTGTGTTCAAAAGTGACATGCAAATTACCCTACTTAAGCAGTCTGTGGACAAACATCCATTATGTCCTGATTTGCATGCAGTTTGCCCAAAGCTATTGCAGAGGTCAGTCAGGAAGTACAGGTGCTGGCTGGGTCTGCCCATAGCTCTACCTGTAGGTCAGTCTGGAAGTGCGTGGTGGTAGCTGCAGGCTAAATTTGTTCAGAACCGCATAGAATAATGTGCCCCAGGGGACTACACAGCCCAGGCACAGGTGATGGTGCTGCATTCAATAGCTGAACTGTAGTTCATGCTACAGTACACAGCAGACACTACAGTCACATGGGGGCCAGTAGTGTGAGGGACACAGCAATGCCTATAGTGTGCAGGGCATGAATGACTGCTGCACTGTACACAGTGACAGGCCCATCTTGCAGGTGTGTACTGACAGTGGACATTAGTGTTATGCTGTCGTGCGACCCACAGACACTGCACCACTGGCATGGGATACTCACAGTGACATATACATGTCTGGCTGTGTGTGCTGTGGTGTCTGTACATATGAGCAGTACGTGGCTGGGAGGGCACATACCATCAGGCAGGCACACTGGTGTTGGTGTATTTCCTACACCGGACCATTTGCAGTGTGTGGATTGTCCCAGACTTATGGCAGCACCCAGTATGTGGTACAGAACTGCCACCTGTACACCCTCCCCTCAACACCCACCATGCCCCTAGTGCTGCATGTGTGTGCTGGATTCTGTTGTTGTCCACCAAATGGTGGTCTGCAGGTGTGTGCTGTATGGACACACTACCATGGTGTTCACTGGGCGCCGGGTCACCAATGAATTACTTTATTTATTTCAAAAGTTTCACCAGGAGAGACATACTGAGCTGTAGACAACTCATTTCCAGAAGCATCCTGGGGGACAGCGAGAAATACATATCCGTACAGCGTAAAAATATTTACAGAGAATGTACATTCATATTAAGGCAGACTTTTATACAATATATCATAAATTAACATTGAGTAACATACATTGAATGTACAAAAGCATATACATAGGGGTTATTTTGCTGAAAATGCAGTAACAGCAGTAAGTAACATTTGCCTACAAGAATAGGGGATGAACCAGGTTAGTGCAAGTGGCTAAGGGTAGTCTAGCAAAGGGTAAAGAGTAGAGAGGGGGACAAAAGAGAAGGTAGAAGGTAGATCATAGGAAGCAGACAAGGGAGATCCAGAATTATGGTGGGTAGGTAGAGGAGTTAGTGGAATGGGGGGGAGGGAGGAGTTGGGGGGAGATATGTAGTATGAGTGTCAGGGGATGGGGGAGAGAAAGAGGGTAGACAGCCAGGAAGAGGAAGGTATGTGGGCAATAACAGGG
Organism: Neoceratodus forsteri; assembly: GCA_016271365.2. NCBI lineage: Eukaryota > Metazoa > Chordata > Ceratodontiformes > Ceratodontidae > Neoceratodus > Neoceratodus forsteri. Next base: position 1,776,051,379 of record CM057456.1, on the reverse strand, counting down.
GTGGGTGCATTAATGCCTGGCATGGTTGGGACTGGTGGCAGATGATGGCAACATAAGAGGTGCCATCCATGTGCAGCATGTGTATTCCATGTCTGATTTCCTTCTGTGTTTAATATTTACTGGTTAGGGTTGCGCAAAGCCGTGCAAAAGTCATCCAAAGCCACAAAGTCGCACAAAGCTGGTTTGCTCAGAGTTAAGACTACCTTTTCCTGGCAGCAATTTGCACCACGCAAAGTGTCAAGCTAAGTCACACAAAAACACTTTGTGCAGCGCTAAAGCACTGAATATAGTATTGTGCCTGTATTCATGTACACGCCCCCTCTTTTTGCCCCTTGCATACATTATGCTTTTGCCCGGTGCTAAAGCAGTTTGCCTGTGCTATTTGACCTTTTGAATATAGCGGACCTGTGCAAGCGGTTTGCATCCAGTGCAAAGTTTTGAATATCTGGCCCCACATCTCTAGAAGGACATAGACAGAGTGGAGATGATTCAGTGGAGAGTACCTAAAATGGTGCAGCGTCTGCATCATAAGCCCTAGAAGGAGAGACTAAAGGACCTCAATATGTGCTCCCTGGAAGCAAGGAGGGGAGGGAAGGGGGATATGACAGAGACCTTTAAACACTTCATGGGGTAGAGAAGGTACATGAGGGAGTATATTTCAGAAAAAAGGAGCTCAAGAACAAGGGGACATGCCATGAAGCTGGAAGGGGGTAGATTTAGGAGAGATGTGAGGAAGTACTTCTTCATAGAAAGAGTAGTGGATGCTTGGAACTGTCTTTCAGTGGGGGTGGTGAGGTGAAAACAGTGGAGTGGTTCAAGAATTCATGAGACAAGCACAAGGGAATCAGGATGGAAAGGAAGGGGGGAAGGGAGAAAGAGCTACAGATCAAGTAGGGTCTGCGGAGAGAAGGTAGATAGGGAAAATGGGCAGACTGGATGGGTCAAGCGGCCCTTATGTGCCATCAGAGTCTGTTTCTATGTTTCTGTGCATGTATAAATGAGAAAGAGATGCCATGCAGTATTTTTGCATCTGTGGGTGCCTTTGCAATGCAGACCTTTTGTTGGGGATGCAAATCTGCCTGATCTTCTGTTTTTAGCCTTTACTGATTGTATGAGAGGCAACTTGCACCATAGAGCCAGTCTAAATTCTTTCATTGAGATTTGCGGAAACTGTCCATCATGCTTTGCATTATTGGTATATGTGTAATTTTGTGTTTCTTTGAAACATGGCTTTGTTGCCAGTGCACTTCTTGGTCAATACTTGCCTCAGTGTTTTTGTGCTGAAGTTCTTTGGCTTTTAGATTATTTCGCTGTGTGGGGTTTGTTATTACCTTAACTAATAAGGCAATAACAGGACTGGCTCCCCTTTCCTTTTTGTTGAGTTGCAACTGAGGCACACTGATAGCCCATGAACAGGATGAATCATGTGGCTTTGTGTTCATTTCTTAGCCTTGATAAATTCTGAGAGAGGACATTTGGTACTATTTACCCCTGCTTAAAGCAGAACCAGTCCAAGTGTGTTTTTGGTGATTTGCATATACTTCTCTTGATGCTTTGCATTACTGAGGTATTTGAAAACACAGGGGGGAAGAAATAGAGCATGCATGTGGAATAGTGGCAGAACTGAGCCTGAATAAGGTGTTTTTTCAAAGTTGTTTTTTGTGGTTGTTAAAAGCTGAGCACAGTGCAGTGTTGGAAAAGATATGGTTTGAAAATAATTTTTTCTGCACGCCAGCAGATACAGTATTAAGTAGCATGTTCCACAGACTCAAGGCCAACAGCTTTTTCAATAACCCTGTTCAATGGACTTGCATCTTATCAAACACTTTTGAGGATATTATAGGTCCATATCAACTGGTTCAATCTCCTTAGGATGTTTTATTTGTATAGCAAAGATGAAAGCCAATATGCCTTCTAAAGAACTCAATTCGACATTTGTATAGCATGAATTTTCTAAAGCATGTCTTGTTTGCAGAAAGTTTGACATTCTTACAGAAGTTCATTTTTCAAACAAACACAAAAGACACCTCACACTACTGGTGAGAGGTGACCTGAGCTGCACTGATACTGAACTTCAGATAAAAGTGCAGAGGAAATACAGCACATTCAAAACTTACTCATATAAACATAGAAAGGTAAAGACAGAAAAAGATTTGGATTCCCACACAGTCCGCCCTGGAACCCTATCTGAGCTATGCTGAGACAACGCCTCCCTCTGCCTCTCATCTCTTCAGTCCTTCTCACCCACCCCAGTTAATATTTTTTATGTTGTCTTGTGCAGATGCAAGCAACATCTTGTGGTAGTAGCACATTTTAGGGGTGTGTCAGTGTTGGGCAATGCAGGGAACTCTTAAGTGGGTGTGTCCCTTAGCCCCCAATTAGTGAGCATACTAGTGCTGACACAAAATTTCAAAGAGTGCCAAAACTTTGAAACAAATTTGCTGATCCAGTGAGGTGCAGTTACCTCATTGGAGTGTCAGATGGCAAGGATCCATTACGTGCCTTTCCTGGTGAAACATTTCAGTAAATATGGTGGCTCCTGCCATCCGGCACACACATCCCCCACAAAGCCAACATCAGGGGTGGCCAGTCCCCATGTCGGAATGTTTCCCCCTTCCCCTGAACACAGTTTCTTTGCTAACAGGGACAAAATCTCCATTGGCATCATGTTCCCCCACCCCACATACTTTCTTTGCTGACAGGGGACCCAATCCCAGTCAGCATCAGTCCCCCCCCCCAAACTCATGGGGCACACTGGGAGCCCAACCTAGCATGCCTAACATTTTTTTTTTACCTGTAAATAAACAAAAATGTTCTCCTATGTCTGTTGCTTTTCCATGTAAAATAGAAAATGGTTCCTCGTCGTCCCTGGCACCACCCTCCCCAACCCACACACACCCTCTGCACACCCACACCTCCCACCCCATACTTACCTCCGAAGGTCCAGTGCTGTGATCTTCTGTGTACATAGAAACATAGAAGTTGACGGCAGATAAAGACCACAAGGCCCAGCCAATCTGCCTATTTTTTCTACCTTATGAATGTGCCATAGGCCTGTACTCTGACAATGGCCTATTTATTCATACTCAGCTTTATTGCTCGCTTATGCCTGGCCCATGCCTGTTTGAAGCCCTGCACTGTGAAGCCCTGCACTGTATTCATATCTGCCACTTCCTGAGGTAGGCTGTTCCATGCATCCACCACCCTTTCTGTGAAAAAGAACTTCCTCACATTCCCCCTTAATCGGCCTCCCTCTAATCTCATGCTGTGTTCTCTTGTCCTGCTATTTTTCTTATATTGAAACATGTTAGACTCTTTCACCTTATTAATGCTCTTAAGATGTTTGAATGTTTCGATCATATCACTTCTCTCCCTCCTTTTCTCTAGGGTATACATGTTGAGCTCTGTTAATCTGTCCTCATATGTTTTCTGATGCAGTCCCTGCACTATTTTGGTTGCCCTTCTTTGGACTGCCTCCATTTTGTTAATGTCCTTGTGCAGGTGTGGCCTCCAGTACTGCTTGCAGTACTCCAGATGTGGCCTAACCAGTGTCTTCTAAAGAGGGATTATTACCTCCCTCTTACAACTTGTGATACCCCTACTAATACACCCCAAAATCCCTGTAGTCTTACCTACTGCTTTAGTGGTTTACTTGGTTTACTTGGTTGCAAAGGACGAAAGAAGGCTACTGCCCATCGAGATTGTCCCCCACCACATTGGTGGGATAATTATACCTTGAAGTTGTTAAACTCGAGCCAACAATCCAGCCTTTTTTTGAAGACTAGATTAGAGCTACTGTCCACTAAGTATTGTGGAAGGAGATTCCACAGTTTGGGTGTTCTTACTGTAAAGTAGTTTAACCTTTTTGTTGTTTTAGCTTTAGATACAAATATCTGTTTGTTATGATACCGTGGGGAAGTCCAACTGGTAGAGAAATGTAAGCCACAGTGGTGCATTAACTCCTGAGAATTCTGGATTTTGTACAATAGGAGAAGGTCACCTCTGGTACGTCTTATGCATAGTGAGTGTAACCCTGTAACTCTTAATCTATCCTCGTAGTCAAGTTTGGATAAATAAGGGACCATTTTTGTGGCTCTTCTCTGCACCCTCTCAATTCCGTCAATGTCCTGCCTCAAGTAGGGACTCCAGCAGGGGGATCCATAGTCCAGATGGGGCCTGACATAAGCTCTGTACAAGGGAATTATGCATTCCTGTGTCCTAGACACAAATGAATGTTGGATCCAAGTGAGCAAGGCGTTAGATTTCCTAGCTATCATCTTGCAATGATCACTGGATGATAATTTATTGTTAATGATTAAACCGAGATCTCGTTCTAATGGTGACACATGAAGGGCAACACTGTTCAGAAAATAAGTCTGCCTAGGGTTGTTCTTACCAAAGTGTACAACATGACACTTGTCTGAGTTGAGTGTCATCTTGTTTAAAACTGCCCATTCTTCGATGGATTTTAAGTTATTCCTCATGGATTCTCTGTTTGACGATGTAAGAACAGAGCCACACAGCTTGGTGTCATCAGCAAATTTCGAGAGAACATTCTCAGGGCTAGCCTGCAGATCACTAATAAAGATATTAAACAGGGTGGGTCCCAACACGGACCCCTGCGGGACCCTGCTGGTCACACTCAGCGAGTGGGAAAGTGTGCCATTAATTCTGACTTGCTGATATCTTCCATTCAACCAACCTGACACCCAGTTAATTACGTAGTAAGAAAATCCCATATCATTCATTTTGTCAAGTAGGATGTCATGAGGAACTTTGTTGAATGCTCTGCTGTAGTCGAGAAGTATCACATCCACAGGAATGAAATGCCATTATCCAATGCTGTACTGACATGATTATAGAAGGAAACCAAGTTAGTAGTACAGGAGTATCCCTGTCTAAAGCCATGTTGTGTAGTGTCAGTCAAGTTACCCCCAATAGATTCGTACTCCAGTAGTTTCTTAATAACTTTCTCCATGTTCTTGCTTATAACGGAAGTCAGACTTATCAGACAATAATTTTCTGGTCTGGAATGATTACCTTTCTTAAAGATTGGGACTACAGTAGCCATTTTCCAGTCCTGAGGGATAATTCCCTCATATAAGGATTTGTTGAATATAATTGAAAGTGGTTTTGCAATAGCAGCAGCTGTCTCAATTAGAAATCGGGGGCTGATGTTATCAGGGCCAGGACTAGAATTAGGTTTCAGGGATAAAATTGCTTTTAGTGTATCATCCTCGGTGATGATGTAAGAGAGGGTAACATTGTTTGCATGTTTGAAGTGCTTAGGAACCTCTGTCTTGGTAAATACTGAGCAGAATTGCTTGTTAAATGTGTCTGCCATACCTCTGTCTGTAGATATAATTGTGTCATATATGCATAAGGGCCCCATGTGTCTATTATTTATTTTTTTATTGTTAAGGTAGGAAAATAGTGATTTATAGTTGTCTTTGGTATGGGCTAGATGAAACTCAAGTTTTTTTTAGATTGCAGAATGGCTTATTTTAGTGATTTTAGAGTTTCCCTGTATTGAGTGAACAATAATTTTTTGGTGTCTCCCTCACTGTTTTTAACTCATGTAAATAGCCTCTGCTTGTTCTTAATTAAGGCTTCGATAGTATTGTTAAACCACAGGGGTATTTTCCCCTTTTTATTATATTTTTTTGTTATAGGAACATATAATTTTTCTGAGTAGTAAATGGTAGATTTGAAAAAGTCCCAGGATTCTTCCATGGAAAGAGAGGATAGTGTTATATCCCAAGAAATTGAGTTTAATTGGTTATTAATAGCATTAAAATTAGCTTTATTATAATTTTTCAATTCAGTACAATTGGTGATGTGTTGACAAAATGACAGTGTAAGGGAAATGGTGTAGTGATCACTTGATCCTAGTGGGGCACCAATTATAACTTTGGATATTAGATTCCCTATATTTGTAATAACCAAGTCCAGTATATTGTCACCTCGTGTTGGTTCTGTAATGATTTGTTCAAGGCCCATATCAACCATGAGTGTAATTAAGTCTTTCTTGGCCTGCGTACTTCCAGTTAAAGAATACCAATTTATAGTAGGCAGGTTAAAGTCACCCAGTATAAGGATTTTTCCTTTAGAGGCCATATCTAAGATCTCATTATTTAAGCATGTAGAATATTCTTTATTAGATGTCGGGGGCCTGTAGCATGTCCCTACCATCAGTTGTGGGTAACTCTTAAACTGGATGTTAACCCAGATTGTTTCAATATCACTCGTTATGGGGATTTGGAATGAGGATATGTCGTCTCTAACATAGAGACATACCCCCCCCCCCCATTTGTCCCTGGCAGTCCTTATGATACAGTTTATACCCTGGGATGTGCTGGATCCAAGAAGTATCAGGATCCCACCAAGTTTCTGTAATAGAAATGAGTCCATATTTATTCAGTTGACACAGCTTCTAGTTCAGCTATTTTAACCTGGTTTAAAGATCTGGCATTTAGACTGAGTACCTCACACTCAGAAATGTCCGTAGTAGGTCTCTTTAGAGAACAGGATCTTTTGTCACTGATCTCACCCCCGGGTTTTAGTTTAAAAGTTTATTAATGGCTGTTGTAAAGCTTTTAGTGGTCTGTTTGGATGATTTCAGGTCATCTGTGATGATGATGCCTAAGTCTCTTTCTTCCCTTGTGATTGCCTGCAACTCCCCACCCAACCTATAGGTGGCTTCAGGGCTTCTCTTTCCTATGTGCATGATCTTGCACTTCTTTGCGTTAAACCCTAGTTGCCACTCTTCCGATCATTTTGCCAGTTAATCCAGATCTCTTCTCATTCTGCCCACCCCCATCTGGATCATCTACTCTGTTGCAGATCTTGGTGTCATCTGCAAACAGACAAACCTTACCCTCCAGGCTACTGTATATGCAATGTCACTGATGAAGATATTGAAGAAGACGGGCCCCAGGACTGATCCCTGAAGTACCCCACTTGTGACTTTCATCTCTTCTGACTGTATACCATTTATCGCCACTCTCTGTTTTCTGCCCGCCAACCAGTTTGCCTCCCAGTTGACAAACTTCTGATCTACCCTGAGCCTACCTAGCTTATTAATCAATCTTCTATGAGGAACAATATCAAAAGCTTTGCTGAAGTCAAGGTAGGTGGCATCAACTGCTCCCCCTTGGTCCACCACTCTGGTTACCCAGTCAAAGAAATCTATGAGATTAGTTTGACAGGACCTTCCTGTTGTAAACCCATGCTGTCTTGAATCCTGTGGGTTCCAGGTATTGCACTATCCTTTCCTTAAGGAGTGCCTCCATAATCTTGCCCACTACTGAGGTAAGACTGACTGGTCTGTAGTTCCCTGCCTCCTCCCTGCTACCACTCTTATGGAGTGGAATCACATGAGCCCTTCTCCAGACTTCTGGGACCTCTCCTGTGCTCAGAGACTCACTAAACAGTTCTGATAATGGCTCCACTGGTTCCACTCTTTGCTCCTTTAGTACCCTGGGATGTATGCCATCAGGTCCCATTGCCTTGTCCACCCTGAGCTTAGTGAGTTCTTGTAGGACCCTTTCTTTTGTGAAGGGACTAGTGCACATCTTCTTCCCCCTGTGTCCATGGTGCTGAGCTGTGGGCCCTGCCCTACCTTTTCCTCAGTAAATACTGAGCAGAAGTAACTATTTAAGATAGATGCTTTTCCTTGCTCCTCCTCCTCACACTCTTCCTTATCACTTTGGATCTTAGCAATACCCCCTCTGGACCTTCTTCTTTCACTAATGTAGCTATAGAAAGTCTTGTCACCTTCTTTTACTGTTTGTGCTAGTTTTTCCTTGGTTTGGGCCTTTGCCTGCATTACTGCCTTCCTTGCTTCCCTTAGGGAAGTTTAGTATGCCTCCCTATCTTCATCCTGCTGTGTTCCCTTATATTTCGTGAAGGCCAGCCTTTTGGCTCTGACCTTTTCTGCTACTGTTCTTGATAACCAAAGTGGTTTCCTACTTCTTTTGCTCTTGTTTTTCTCCTTAACACAATGGGTTGTTGCTTCAAGTATTGTACCCTTAATGCTTGCCCACTTTGCCTGTACCCCCTCACCTGTATTTCTTCTTGCCAGTGCTAGCTTAACTCTGTTGCCCATCTTATCAAAGTCTGCTCCCCTGAAGTCCCATATTTTTGCCTTGGAATGGGATGATTCAGTTCTAGTGGCCAAATTGAACCATACCATGTGATGGTCACTGGCCCCCAGATGATCCTCTACCTGGAGATCTGTTATCCTTTCCCCTTTAGCCAGTACTAGATCTAGGATAGCTCTGTCTCTTGTGGGTTGTTCTACCAGTTGTTTGAGGCCCTCCCCCTGCAGGGAATCCTCTATGTGTCTAGTTCTGACAGATGTTCCTGCTAGTATTGACCAATCTGTTTCTGGCATGTTGAAGTCTCCCATTACCAGAACCTCATCTTTAGCAGTCATGTTTTGTATATCTTCTAATAGTAATGTGTCTATGTCCTCCCCCTGGACTGGAGGCCTGTAGACAACCCCAGTTTGTATGGCAGTCCCATTTCCTGTTTACAGGGTGACCCACAGTTCTTCTGGCTCCTTATGTGTATTCTGAATTTCTGTAGCTTTGACATTTTCATTGACATAAAGGGCCACTCCACCCCCCCCCCCACTTTGTGAACCTTGATCTCTTCTGAACAGTACATAGCCAGGTACTGAAGTGTCCCAAGTGTGGTTACTGGTGAACCATGTCTCGCTAATGGCTACTATGTCCAGTTTAGCCTCTGTCATTGTTGCCTGCAGGTCTAGGATCTTGTTTCCCATACTGTGAGTGTTTGTGTACATGATTTTCCATTGGCCAGATTTCAGTGTGTTAATTGTTGGGTGAGGTCCGGCGTTTCCCCTGTGCATCGTATGGGAACAAGTCTGAACTCTTCAAAAGCTGACTGCAAAATAAAGAAAACCACAGTACACTTTATAATGGCATCAGTGGGAGATTTCAACTTAGATTGATATCTCAGCCATTTTTTGGAAATTTGGCTCCAAATTTTCAACATGGGGTTCTTGGGAACCCACCTCATGAACACATGCACTGTCATATCGTTACTCGGTCCGGAAAGGTGATTTCGCAGTCACTGTGTGGAATCACCTTTCAGGACTGATTAATGAAACGACAGTGCCACTGTTCATGAGGTGGGGTCCCAAAAAGCCCATGTTACAAATCTGGTGAAAAAATTCCAAAACATGACTGCATGCTGTGCAGTTTCCATGCATGCTTGTAACTTTGACAATTTTAATATTTTCACTCCAGATTTTCAACATTGCCATTTGTTTTAGACCTCCTCATGAACAGTACAGCTCTCATTTTTCACATGATGCCCAAAGCGTGTTTTCACACCTGCAGCTCCAAATGTCGCAGTTGCTGTTCAAAATCACCTTCCGGCTAATGAACTGATAGTGTCATTGTTCATGAGGTGGGGTCACAAACTGCCTATTTTGAAAATTTGGAGTGATAATACCAAAAAACACCATGGGTACTAGGGTTTTCAACTGTAACGCTCCACCCTGCAGAGACTGATAGGTGTCAGGGGTGTGACTTGGGATCATCGGCTGCAATGCTCATGCCATTCCACTCCCAACCTGCAGCCTGTGACAGGCATTGAGGTGTGCCTTGGGGTCTTCAGCCCCAGAGTTCACCCCATTCTCCTATACTGCACCCATCTCAGTGTATTTCCTTATGGAAAGGGATGAGCATAAGGCCCGAAGACCCCAAGGCACACCACAACACTTGTCAGTGTCTGCAGGGTAGGATGAAGTGAAATAATGTGAGCATTATGGCCGACGACCCAAAAGTACACCCCAACACCTGTCAGTCTCTGCAGGGTGGGAGTGGGGTTGGCATCAGTTCAATACTTCACTGCCATTCCTATTATACATCTCTCTAACACCTGCACTACCAGTGCCAGCAAGACAACATTCAGCATTGGCAAATGCTTGTTTTTGTAGCCATCCCAGCCATTTCTAAGCCCAGGGATGTTTTTTTGCATTGGCTACTATTCTAGGCAGGCTATTCCACTTATCCACAACCTTTTCAATGAAAAGTTCTTCCTAATCTTTTCTGAACTTGCTTCCCCCACTAGTGTTAAAGTTTACCCCCTAGTGGATGAACTTTCTTTCAGTTTGAACAGTTCTACATGGTCCACCTTGCTGTACCACTTTGGATATTTGTATCTCTCTGTCTTGTCATCCCCCCATTCCCTCCTGTTCTCCAGGGAGTAAATACCATATTGTGACTTTCTAACCAGTCCTCAGAAGTCTTACCCTGTGGCCCTGTATCATCTTAGTCACCCTCCACTGTGTCATCTGCAGCCTGCTCTTTTTTAGGTGTAGACTTCGGAATCTATACTAAGTACTTCCAAGTGTTATCTCACCAGAGACCTGTACAGTGGCATAACAACCTCCTTTCTGCAACCAGTAAATCCCCATTTAATACACTCAAGCAAACTATTTGCCTTCCCATATACCCATACCTCTCAACTTCTCAGCATTAAAAATCATAGCACTGGCCTTCAAAAATCATAGCAAAGGGTCAGAATGTGGAGCACTTTCTTATTTTAAACAGTATTTTGTCTACAGATAGTGGACCCCATATAATATGTGATGAGGAATGTTTCTGTCAGCTGAGTTCAATGATTTAATAGTTTGCGTGTGTCCAGAAATAGCTCTAACATTACAAGGAATATTGGTAAACCTTTGAGGAGCAAGGGTAAATTTGAGTGTGAAAATCATAGCACTATGTGGAATTCATAGCAGTTGAGAGGTATACATATACCTTACTTCCTTGTGGAGCGGACGACATGTTATCACTAATCAATACCCCTGCATTCCTTTCTTACTTAGAATGTTCAGCATTTAGCTGACCAATGCTAGATTCCGTTTATGGATTTGTAATTCCTATACACCTACTACAGTCTGTGTACACAGCGGTGAGAGTTATTGAGGTACACTACTAATACTTCTTGTCCAGTGAGTTTTGAGTGTGCTGCTCTTCCACAATGCCTTTGTCAGAACAAGTTCATTTTACCCCTTTGACACATGTTTGGCAGTTTAGAAGCTCTTTACACAGAGGAACTGACACTTGTTAGAATACAAGTCTCCTTCCTGGAACTCAGAGTCCCATTCCATCAGATGTGAAACAGCTGATATATATTCTTTTTTGACCATGCACACAAATGTTTAAGATTATGCAACTTTGTTTTTTCCCGTTAAAATGGTTGCTAGGCATCTCCATAAAATAACAGAAAGGCTTAATTAAAAAAGCACTAACCTTCCTGTTACCCTGCTTAGAGACAAAAATGTAGATTAGCAGCTGTGTATGCAGGCTACAATAGGAGTAAAATCCAGGAATAAAAGGTTTAATTGCCAATCATTCTATTCCTTCAACTGAAGGAAGCACAACACCTGTCTCCTGCCGTACCTCATACACACTGTAACAACACAGAAGAAAAGGACATAGACAGTGTAGCCTATCAAGATCATATACTGCTTAACTATTACATCCTGTTTCTCTGAGGTCTACTTCTTGCACATTATTACATCATTATGAAAAATTTAGGAAATTGTACTTGATACTAAGGGCATACTGGTATTAATTTCAAACAGAAGTGCATGGATATGTATGAAGATTTTATGGGGATGGCAGACTATGAAATAAAAAACCTTGCAAGTACAACACACTGTAATTTGTAAACTTTCTCCATATTCATGCATCAAGCAGTGTGATTTGTTATAAGTGCAGTATATAATTTTATCAAGATTCACAACAGGGATGACGATAAAATTAATACTTGTGTCCTACTAGTCTCATCGTAAGTACAGTTTTACTACTGCTAACACATTTTTAAGGATTTATTACAGCTGAGCTAAAGTGAGAGGATAAAACAGAACAACCACAGCTCCAGGGTTTATGTGGTGCTAGAGCATAAAAGTATCAACAATCAAATTTAAAATCACTACACTCACTTACCCTCATATGAGGTTATACTTGCAACATAAATGCTGCTTGACACACAAGAGAATGTGCAAAACAGTACCTTTGATGAACAAACCACTCTGGGATTAAAAATGTTTAGGAGGGCTACCAAAGCCTCTGTACACTGGTCCCATTGTTTGTGCTGCTCATTTGAGTTTTTTTTTTTTATTTTTGAATGTAATAATATTGAAAAACATGAACATCAAAAGAAACTTCAAGCTTTGCTCTCTACTGGACTTTGTAAGGTCCATTAGAGACTGAAAGGTGCTCTTTATTAGGAATATTACAGACATACCAAGGTATATGCCACATGTGGTGTAGAGTACAGCAGTCTATAAGCACACTTATTAAATAACAGGCAGGAGCTGGCCCGGTGGCACTGAAGGCAGAGGCGCTGGTCACCACACCTCGCTCTACACTGGTGACCCAGGTTCAGGAGTGAGCACGGGTCGCCGGGGGCTGGCAGAGGAGGAGAGGGATTGAGCATCCATTGGACTGCTCTCTCTCTCTCCAGGGAGGGGGGTTCAAAGATGGTCAGCACCCGACTGCCCCCTGGCAGAGGGTGGGTGTCAGGGACACGTGCCAAAAACTGGGGAGGAGTTGGGCAGATGCCAGGATGGGGGTGCTTGCGAATGCATGCACACTCATGGCCACCGGCATCATTACACACCCACTGACTTGAGGGAAATCAAGAACAGAGGAAAAGTAGCACCTCTTGCATGGCTTGATGGACATCTGTGAGTGTTCATTGGGCCCTGTCACCTGAGCAGGATCCATGAGGGGTGGGGAGTTAAGGGGCTCCCTGCTGCCCTGCTGGAGGGGGCAAGCCACAGGAGTTGCAGGTTCCTGAGGTCCCAGTCGAGACAGACAGTGGCTGGATCCCCCGGCAGGATGTGAGGAAAATAATGGGGGTGCAGAGAGGTGGCCAAAGGAGGATAAATAATAATCTAAAAAAATAAATAAAATAACAGGCAGGAGACATAAAATTTGTTTTACAATTTCCAGTGTTTACTTCATATAAAACTTCACCCCACATAGTGCAAAGTGACACAAGATGCATAACCATAATTCATAAATCCCACACAGCCTTTCTTCTTCATGAATTAATGAATGAATGAAATCTTTATTTATAAGGCACTGTGCATAAACCAAATAAAATAACAGGTTAAAACACACATTACGATCAAATATTAAAAACCATAAAACTACAACACCATAAATATTAACTTCAATAAAATCTGAATATGCCAGACTCAGCATTTAAACTAGAGACTAATCTGGATATGCCAGATTAAATAAATATGTTTTAAGTGTCGTCTTGAAACTCTGAATAGTCAAGCAATTTCTTATCTGATGAGGTAGAGAATTCCACAGGATTTGGGCTGCAAAAGCAAAGATCAGGCCACCGATGTCTTTAAACGAACCCTTGGGAAGCTCTAGCAATCCCTTATTGATGGATACGAGTGGATGGGGGGGCAGTAAGGGTGATGGAGATCTTGCAGGTAAATGGGTCCCTGGTCTCGTAGGGCTTCATAAGTCAGTAACCCAACTTTGAAGGTGAATCACCACTACACTGGCAGCCAGTGCAGTCTGTGGAGCACAGGTGTTATATGACTGGCTCTAGAAGAACCAGTCAATAACCTGGCTGCTGCATTCTGCACTAGCTGCAAGCAGCGGATATCAACCCCTGGTAGCCCTAGGTAAAGGACATTGCAGTAGTCAAGGTGGGAGGTTATGAAGGAATGGACCAATGTTGGAAGGTCATCAAGAGGAACCAGATGCTTCACCCAGGTGATATTCCTCAGATGGTAAAAAGAGGATTTGATGACGGCCAACACCTGGATTTAAGGGTCAGGCCGTCATCAAAAATAATGCCCAGGTCCCTCACCCAATCTGAGGTAGTCAGCTGAACACCCCCAAGCCAAAATCTAGAAGGTTGTCCTGCTGACAAACCCACCTCCTGATGATCTGGGTCCACAGCCAACACCTCAGTTTTAGCCGGGTTCAACCGCAGCCAACTGGCACTCATCCAGTCCTGGATCTCAGACGAGATAAATGTTGGAAGCAATATAGGGCAACGTGAGATTCTGTTCTCCTCCAAGAGTATAAGACACTCAGAAACAAATATAAATCTGAAATTAGGAAGGCTAAAGTGGCTTTTTGTTTAAATGAACAAAGAAATTCCATGGGTAATCCCCAAAAAAACTGGGATTCTTTGAATAAAATGATGGGAAGACAAAAAAAAATTTGCTCCCACTGTTTTCCAGGATGGACAAAGTATTAGTGATCCCTCCCAGGTATCAGATGTTTTTAATAAACATTTTGGGAATCTTGTTCCTTACAGAACTCCCATAGTCCCAGATAGTGATATTTTGTCTGAGGATCCTTGTAGTGATATTAGTCCCAAGTTCTATTTTAAGGATGTTACTCCTTCTCTTGTTAAAAAATATATTCTGAAAAATAATCCAAAACCTTTTCTGGGCCATGATGGAGTAGATTATAGGATTGTTAAATTAGGTATTAATAGTTTTGCATACCCTCTATCTCATATTTTTAATTTCTCCCTATGTTATAATGTTTTTCCCTCCAGTTGGAAGTTAGCAACAATAAAACCCATTTTGTAGAGTGGAAGTCCTTCCATTATTTCAAATTATCGACCAATATCCCTCTTGACGCCTATTTCAAAAATTCTTGAAAAAAATAGTTATGGATCAAACCCTGGCTTTCCTTGAGAAATATTCTCTGCTCTCCAATAACTAACATGGGTTTAAGCCTGGTTGCAATACTGAAACGGCCTTGTTGGGGTTCACAGGCAACATACACTGTGCTTTCGATAGAGGGCATTCATGTGCGGCTTTGTTTGTGGACCTCACCAAGGCCTTTGATTTGGTTGAATTTGACGTTCTTCCTTGTGTTCTCCAGGGATTACAGTTCTCACAAGATGTTACTGGGTGGTATCAAAATTACTTGTGTAACAGACACCATAGAACAATCATTGGCTCAACTATTTCTCAGACTATTTCTTCAGTGTGTGGTGTTCCCCATGGTTCAATCCTGGGGCCACTAATATCTTTCTTTTTACATGAATTCAGACCCTAGTATTTGTACTCAAACTGAGATGATTCTTTATGTAGATGACGCCGTATTATTTTGTTCCAGTCCCAGCCCTGACACTGTCCTTCTCAGTCTTCAGACTGATTTTGGGCACCTTCAGGATTGGTTATCCATAAATCATTTGCACTTAATTCTAAAAAAACTAAAGTAATGTTTTTTTCTCATAGTAAAAAAGAAACCTCTAATCTTCCTCCCATTATTGATAATGGGGGTAATGTTATTGAACTTGTATCTGTTTTTAAGTATTTAGGGATTATATTAGATAGTCAGTGTACTTTTGAGCCACATATTCAAAATCTTAGGAAAATCTTACATTAAAGGTTGGGTTCTTTATACCGGATCAAACCATTTTTGACATTTGAATCTAGAAGACTTTTGGTTCATAGTTTTCTGTTTTTGATGTTAGATTATGGTATTCTTATATAAACTTCTTCTTGTAGTAGTGCTTTAAATTGTCTTCAAGTTACTTATTACTCTGCCATATGATTTTGGTTAAACTTGCCATATCGATCCCATCGATCTGATTTCTATGAACACTCTTACTTGTTATCTTTTGATAATCGAGTTTGTTTTAAAATGGGTATTTTTTTATAAAGTAAAAATAGGATTCCTCCCGTCATCTGTTTCTATAATTTTCTCATGGCCTTAAATGTTCTTTCTACTAGGTCCCAGTACAAATTTACCTTTAAAATACCACTATTTAAAAAGACCATTGAACAGAGATCTCTGTCATATAGAGTGCCAATTTTTTTAACAAGATACCTACTGAAATTGTTGAAAGCAATTCTATACTGTGTTTCAAAAAAGTTTAAAACAGTGGCTTTTTTCTCAAGCATGAATGTATTTGTCTCTTTTGTGTGTTATGTATTGCACTTGCTCTTCTGTGGACAGAGTTGTTTGCTCTGAAATTCTGTATTAATTACATGTAATGTGTTGTCTTATTTAGATATGACTTGTCACCTGTGAAAACGGGCAGTTCTTGCTCATCTGGTTTACAAGTATAAAAATTAAAAATGAAAATGAAATGAAAGTAAATACCGAGAGGATCACATCAGATGTTCTTTGTGGCTCAATTACATACAAATCCCAGATTAAAGTTCCTTTCTTCTTTTCTATAATACTACTTTCAACGCAGAAATGTTTTCACTTGTTTAGTGTGCCATACATTAGTTTATACAGCATTCCCGTAACTAGTGGTGACTGCTGCCGGCAACCGGGGAGTGCCTACGTTACCGCTGACATTTCAGCATCATGATGTCTTCTTCAGAATGAAGAGTTGCTGACAAAAATATGTTTAAATATTGTTTCTGTCATCATGGTAACTTGTGTTCTCCAACCTGAAAGCTTCAGCAATATTTTATGCCATTACTGCATCTCTGTTTAGAAAATTCTGTCAAAGAAATGCAATACATAAAACATATTCATGGTCGATCCCCATCAATGTATAAAAAGGAATTATGGATAAAAACAGTAGATTTCCATTTGGCTAGTTCAGACAATTAACTTTTCATGTGATCTCATTATTTAACAAACATAAATGAGACTTGCATATCCAGTGCAGTTTCCAATTAACATATCAGTCCTACAGAAGTCTGCTGATTGACTGTAATATGCATAAAGTATTTCAAAATATCATAGTACAATTAGTAGTGCTCGCTATTAATACTTCAACCTTAAACTCAAGGTTCTAACTGACCTTATATATCAACAAATTCCTTCATACACCAATGGGTGTACTGACCCCTTCTAGAGCCCCGCTAGGAGAGAGGTGATGCATTATGAGAATACTACTACACATATAATCATGCACTCAATTATTATGTCCCCTGCCTGAGGAGCAGGGGAGGTACAGATTGGGAAATTGAAAGGATCCTGGTGAGGGACCAGGGGGAGCCCGGAGGGAGCCTGGGGGAGTGGAGGAGGCAATCCGTCCAAGGCCTTAACGTCCCCTATGGGGTGAGAGGTATGGGTTCTCCTCAATCATCTGGACAGAGTTTCCTCTGTAGGCCAAGGAAGGGATGCCAAGGGGTAATTGGTAGGTGGGGAAGGGGGACTGGAGGGAGAGGGATCATGGTCAGTACACACAAGAGCAATTCAGACCCGCAGTTCTAATGGCCCATCATCTCTATTCCCCACCTCCTTCCCTCTATCCCACACATCCAAGTATTTAGAAACAGTTGAACTGTGCATATTGTCAGTACCCCTTGGAGGAATTGTGTCTGGGGGGGGGGCAGGGTACAACTTTAACCCTGCCCTTCTTGATGTTCCCATATTTTACAGCAAGGGAGGGAGGGGAGGTCCCCTCTCAAAATGATGTAGCATCAACAGGGCCTCCACCTGTCCCCTACCCCATTATACCTCTGCCTAAATTACTCCCCTCCTGACACAAAATCTGTTAGGCACTTATCTGTAGGCAGTAGTCCTCGGATCACACAGGGAGCACGTTGTGCGATGTCTTCAGACCCTCCTGCTGTTCCACCTGTTACGACTGTCCTGGAGGGGGGCCCAAGTCCACGGTCGAAATTTCAGGTTACCCAAGTGGCAGTGCAGCGTCTGTGGAGGCTGCCCAGGATCCCCATACCTCATCAGTCTCTTGTTCAGGGGGAACGAGGGGGGTAATGTCCATCTCGGTGTGTGGGGGTCTTCACTCTTTGTCAGGGACTTGACAACAAGAGGTGAAAATCGGTTCTGCAAAACATAAGGGCTGGTGTATTCTAGGTCCTGGGTCTCTCCTCTCTGGATGGTCAGCTCATCCGAATCTTCAGATCTTCCTCTATCCTGAGGGTGCTTTTTTTCTAGTGCGGGAGGCAGACAGTGGTCACTTGCAGCCTTTGGGAAACCTAGACTCCAGTTCTTTACTGGGTCCTTGATGGGTAGCCCCTTCTGCTGAGGCATGCTGGTCCCATTTCAGTGGTGATCTATGGTCCAGATAGGCACTTTGTAGTGTAGCAGAAGGGCCTTGAGCCAGGCTGCGGCACTTTTAGGGAGTCCAAGTTTTAGTAATGAAGTCCAAAGTGGCCTCAGGTGTGGAGAACTGATAGGGGGACCCACTGCAAATAACATTGAGGATTGCAGAGTACCATAGTGTAAAAGGTACCTGCAGCTTGTGGAGGATCCTTCGTGTATCAGTGTAGGCCTTCCTTCTGCTGGCTAGTTCTCTGGAATAGTCCTGAAAGATCATTGTCTGATGGTCGTGCCAGTCCAGGGATCCGAGTTCTCTGGCCCTGTTCTGGATGGCCTCCTTTTCTGCAAAACTAAGAATCCTGGCTAAGATGGGCCTCGGTTGGTCTCAGTTAGTTGGCTTTGGCTGTAGCGAGCGGTGAGCATGCTTGATAATGATTCTGGTGCTGGACGGGAGCCACAGGAATTCCGAGAGAGCTTGCTGCAAAAAGGTAACTGTTCTGTTTTCCTCACAACCTTCTGGGAAGCCCAGGAGCTGCAGGTTGTTATGGTGACTCCTGTTCTCCAGGTCGTCCATCTTGTCCTGGAGAGATTTGATCTGGGCCGCTTGCTCCTGCATGGTCGCACAGTGTCCCTGCAACGTTTCTTCGTGGGACACCATGTTTTGTTCTGTGTGATCAATTCTCACATCCAGTTGCTGTATTGTTGTGGCAGAGTCGTTAGATGCAACTGTCAGTGCATCTATTCTGCTCTATATTGACACAAACATATTCCACACCAAGGGCTCCCTGCCCCCGTTAGAGTTATAAGCCATGTGGCCGAATGTGGAAAATTGTCCCTGGCAACGGACTGGAGTATTGCAGATTCCTTCCAGCAAAGGACTCAAAATTCAACCAGTTAGTAAGCACGCACCTCCGATAGCTTCAAGCTGAAAAGTGAATGTAGGGATCTTCTGTGGATCATATAAAATTAACGTTCTTGGCTCTGGGTCGGCAGCTCAAGAGATTTAAGTCGTCATCTTGTTCGTTGGCTAAGCCACTCTCCCGACCTTGCTGCATTTTGTTTTAGGTGAATGTAAAATTGTTTTGTGAGTTTAAGTAGGATGATCTTAATGGGATTATCCCAGTTTGGTTGGGTGTTCTAGCTAGATAGTCTAGCACTTGTCTGGTAAGTGTGGGATGTGCTGGGGCTAGGGACCCTAGCAAACTACCTATGATGCATTTCAGCTGCATGACCTCAGTTCCTTTGCTGGCCTCCGTGTGTCAGCTATGACAGTGAGGTGCTGTCAGGAGGTCAGCATTATGAGGGAGCAGAGGGACAGGTGCTGGCAGAGTGTGGCAAGTATAGTGGAGGTGAGAGGTATTGAGGTGGTCAGGTGCAGGAGTCACCCTGGGTTTAGGTGTATCCAAAAGAGATGCCAGACATGTCTGGTGTCCATCTACACGGTTCCCGCCAGACCGTGTCGGCAGATAGCCAGAGGGGTTACAATGTCTACCAGTCCCCTTCGGGCAGTGCTTTGCAATGCCAGATTGATGAGGGACAAGACCGCAACTATGGCGGACTTGATTTCTTTGGTCGATGTAGCTTGCATTACGGAAACCTGGTTGGATGATGATGATGCTGGGACAGTTCTGGAATCAGCCATCCCCACTGGGCACTTGGTGGTGCACTGCCTGAGGCGGGAATGCAGGGGTGGGGGAGTAGCCATCTGCTTTAGATCCGACTTGGGCTTTACCATTCACCCGGTGGAAATGACCAGGTCCTTTGATTGTGTGGCAGTGCATGGGGGTCCAGGTGCAGGTTGCAGGATTCTTTTTATTTACCACCCTCCTGGGGTGGGTGGAGATTTCCTGCAGGAGGTTGCAGACTTTGTCGACAGCAAGGTGATGGAGTCCTCCAGATGTGTTGTTTCTGGGGGTCTTTAATGCTTGGGTTGATGACGAATCCTTGCAGTTTGGATCCAGCCTTCTCTAGTTGATGTTATCACTGGGTCTGACACAAGAAGTTACTTCCCTGACCCATCACCATAGCCACATGTTGGACCTGGTGTTCTCACTGGGGCTTGAGGTAACCAACCTCAGGACTGATCAGGTAGTGTGGTCTGATCATTGCATGGTTAAATTCTCATTTGGGGCCTCCCTTGAGAGCCACCCCCCTGTTGAGATGATCAGCTATTGCCTTTTAAGGGGCCTGTCTCTGGAGGGGCTGTTGGCAGTAGCTGATCTATCTAGTGTAGACACTGCATGTGCGATGGGTATGAGTGAAGCGGTTGCCGCATATAATAGGACAGTTTCTGGGGCCCTTGATACCCTCACACTGGTCCATGTACAACCCAGATCTTCTCACTTGAGGTCTCCGTGCTTTGATGGTGACCTCAAGGTGATGAAGATCAGGGGTCAGACGTTGGAGTGTTGTTGGTGGAGGTCCTGGTCAGATGCAGACAAATTTGCCTTGTGTGCTCAATATGCTGAGTACCAGGGGGCAATTAACTGTAAGAAGGCAGAGTTCCTGTCCAGGGAGATTGCTGCAGGGAAGAACTAACCATCTCAGCTTTTTCAAACTGTTGACAAACTTCTTCATTCAGCCTGTCTGCAACCGAAAAAAGTATTTTCAATCACTTTATGTGATGAGTTTGCTCGAATCCTCACTGACATGGTGTCCTTTATCAGGCAGGGGATTCCATCAACAAGTCACGTTGTGACTCACAGTGATCAGCTTGGGGGTCGCAGAGGTGCTCCACCTGTCTGGGATGAGTTTAAGCCAGTGGAGGTTGCTGAGGTCATTGGAGTTATCTTAAAGCTGAAGCACACATACTGTGAGCTGGACCCGGCTCCAATGCATTTTTTAATGAGATGTGCTGGTTCTGTTGGCCCAGTGTTTGCCATGATTGTCCAGTGCTCATTATTTTTCACTTTTTGCAACAAACAAATGCAAATAGCTTTGAACTGAAAAATGATAGCATGGTACTTTGAGCACAAAAGTTGTTCAGCACAAAAATATCTACCAAATGAGTGGTGTTTCATTTATAGATACCATTTAGATTTTTCATAACCAGCAAAATATCACTGGAAATTAATTTTTTTTCACTTTTTTGGAGGTATGGCATGTTAGTAATAACACATGGCAGGGTGTACAACAGTGTCAAATTACAGCACCCCTAAGGTGGGTTGTGAGGCATGAGGCACATCTGAATGCCTTCGACCACCTCGGAAGTGCGGTAAATGATTCCCATAAGATCACATAGTAAATTGTAAGTAAGCAATAACACATGGCAGGGTGTGTGACAATGCTAAATTGCTGTATGGACTAGGTGGGATGTAAGGCATGAGGTGCAGTTGAGTGCCTTCAACTTCCTGGAAGTGTGGTATATGATACCCATAGGATTACCTTGTACATTGTAAGTAAGCAATAACACATGGGAGGGTATGCAGCAAGCCTAAACTGCTGCATGCCCTAGGTGAATTATAAGGCATGAGGCACAGCTGGGTGCCTTCAACCACCTGGAAGTGCAGTATATCATTTGAATAACATTATATTATACATTTTTTTATTTTAATTTTTTTCTTGCTTTTCCTGGGGAACTGGCAGGCAACTCTGCCCCTTCCTCAGGGAGAGGAGGGTCCCATCTGGACTCAGCCCTCCACCAGGATTGTCATAAAGCCTGCCAGGTCCATTTTTCTCTCTGTCTCTTGCTACTGTGGAGGGACATGCACACTGTGGTCCTGCAGCACCCACTCATTCTTGTGTCACTTCTGACCTGCACTATGCTCAGACCTCCACCTGGGGGCAGCCATGCGGTGGAAGCAGCGAGACCCTTCCCCAGAAGAGGAGAGCTGCCTTGCAATTGCTCAATCCAACTCCCATTCTCCTTCCCACCAGCCAGCCCCCGACAACCCCGGCTCATACCCAAACCCGGGTCACTGGCATAGTGTGAGGTGTGGCATCCAGCACCTCAACCCTCAGTGCCACCAGGCCAGCTACATTATAAATTTTAAGAGATCAGTACCACACATCAGGGTGTGCAGCAAGGCTAAATTGCTGCATGTCCCAGGTGGGTTGAGAGGCACAAGGCGCAACTGAGTGTCTTCAACCACCTGGGAAGTACAATATAAAATTCCATTTGGATCACATTATAAATTGTAAGTAAGCAATAACACACAACAGGGTGTGTTGTAATGCAAAATTATCGCAGGCCCCAGGTGGGTTGTGAGGTGGGTTCTGAGGCACAAGGTGCAGTTGAGTGCCATCAACCACATGAGAAGTGTGGATGTCTTCACTCAGGTGCCAAAGGCACCTGTGCTGCCATTGAAGTGCATGCTAAGGATGTGGGGGAGTAAGCTAGTGGCTGCTTTGAGGAGGACCCGACCCCTGGCTTCTTTGAGTGGAAAAAGAGATAACATTCCATCTTAAATGGCACATAGCTGAATGACACAAAATGAAACCAAAAAAATGGGAAATGGCATCAGAGCGAGATGTAGCTCTGGGTAGTATGGCAAAGGCAGTTTTCATGTGCACTGACTAAATGCAATGAAGACAAGGAAGTGTCAATGGTTGGCTACATGAGAAATGCAGCATGCCCTAGATTACTTTGCCTGATAACGTAAAGTGGGAATATGAGAATCAGTGGCTCAGCCTGTCACAGCAAGGCTGACAGAGATGGGGAAAATAGAAATGGAAACATTAAGCGTATAACAGTTTTGTACCCCTCCCTCTCGTTTGGAAGGCAGGAAGTGGGAGCTATTTGAAAATCAAATTGCAGTTTGGTTAATTGGAGGAGGGCACGATAACAAAAAACTTAACAATATTTCCAGTAGGGAAGTATCTTATTCCATTTATGCCATAGCTTCAATAAAAGTAAAAAAAAAAGAATTTCCTGCAATTTTATGCTGATTATAAAAAAATTAAAAGATATATATAAATGAAACACCACTTATTTGATAGATAATTTTGTGCTGAACAATTTTTGTGCTCAAAGTACCATGCTGCCATTTTTCAGTTTAAAGCTATTTACATTTGTTTGTTGCAAAAAGTAAAAAATAATTGAACTTTCTGCTGTTTTTTGCTAATTATAAAAAAACTAAAAGGCACATATACATGAAACACTACTCATTTTGTAGATATTTTTGTGCTGAACAAATGTCTTACTCATAGTACCATGCTATCATTTTTTGTTTTAAAATTATTTGCATTTGTTTGTTGAAAAAGTGAAAAATAATTGAAATTTTCTGCCGCCTTTTTTTGACTAATTTTTTACAAACTAAACAGTATCTATAAATGAAACACTAATCATTTTGTATATATTTTTGTGCTGAACAACTTTTGTGCTCATTGTACCATGGTATCATTTTTCATGTTAAAGTTATTGGCATTTGAATACGGTTAGCACAGCTAGAATACATCTGCACAGCTGGGCATCTCTCTCTTCAATGACATCATCAAGACAGCCATTTTAGGATTAGAGCAGGATTTTTGAATCAGGAAAACCTGTGTTTACAATTTTCAAATGCCATGAAACTGCATTCATCCTGCTTTAATAAATGCAGTTTCAGTATAAATGTAAACAACAGCCTCTCCTTTACAAGCCTATGGAGTAATTTTTTAAAAAACAAAATGTGTGAAAAAGATGGTATAGGTATCCTTTAACATCTGCCTGGCTGAGGTCAATGAATGGATGTCCTCCAGCTGGCTGTGACTGAACCCAGATAAGACTGATGTGCTGGTGGTTGAGCTGGGTCAAGGGCATGATGGGAGTGCCTCCAGTGGGGCCTCATGTTTTTTCTGGCATTAACACCATTGATAGCCTCCTCTAGGGTATGAGATCTTGGCATGTTCCTGGATGGCAGGTTGATATTTGAATCTCAGTTGTCATCTGTTGTCCGAAGTGTTTTTTACCACTTAAGGAACGTCACTAGGATCAAACCCCTAGTTCTGTATGAAGACCTGCCCACACTGGTTCATGCCTTTGTGATGTCCAGGCTTGATTACTGTAATGCTCTTTACTTCAGGGTCTCTGGAGGTACCCTCCGCCAGCTGCAGCTGGTGCAGAATGCTGCTGCCAGGCTGCTGACTGGTCTTTCTAGGTCCAGTTATGTGACCCCAGTTTTGTGAGCTCTGTACTGGCTGCTGGTCAGGTGGAGGGTTATCTTTAAGGTGAGTTTACTCACCTACAATATAAGGGCTTACATGGACTAGGCCCTGGCTATCTGTTTGACCTTCTGACACCAGCTGCCTTGGCTCGATCCCTCCACTCGTTGACGAAGGGCCTCCTTGATGTTCCCAGTACCTGACTTGAAACTGCCGGCTCGGTCTTGTGGAATGCTCTTCTACCTTTTGTTAGGGAGGCCCCATCGGTTGAGTGCTTCAAGAGTGGCCTTAAAGTCCATTTATTTTTGATGGCCTTCCCAGATGAGGTGATTTAATCAGCTTTTAGATCTGATTGCAACCTGTATTTGCTGTTTAATGGTTTTACTGACATTTATTATTTTTCTTATATTGTGTTTTGGTTTTATTGTTACCTGCCTTTTGTATGTTAGGTGCCCAGAGACTCTGGGATTGGGCGCAATACAAATAAACTGTGCCTAGCCTTGCCTTAGTAATCTTTTCAAAGATGTCTTAAAATAGTGACCACTCTGTATATTATGTAGATAAACTTCCAAGCTGTTCTAAGTTTCAACTGCTAATTATTTGAACGCTCTTTGTTTTTTGGTAGTTTTACATAAAGGAATTGTAAGAGTAACCATATCATCAGAACTTAATGCTTTCAAATTCTGCTTTTGTTTGAAAATTGCAGAAAGAGGGCTATTTTCTGTAGTATGCAGCATTTATGAACAAAGCAGGATATATGTAATCCATCCCTTTGATTCAATAGGAGCCAATTAAATTTTTCATACATTGTACAGTGGTGTTCTCTTTATTTTGCTCTTAAGGCAAGTCTACATCAAATTGCACATACTGTACATGTACGTTGTTTAATAATTTCTTCTGAAGGCTTCCTCCTCCCATATTTTAATTCCATATTCAGCAGTGGGAAGGAAGCAACTCTGTGCAAGCAACTTCCTGGTGTCTTCTTTAAGATAATCATTTATTGCGTACAACACTCCACTTGTTTATGTAACTGCTTGACAATATTTTCTAAGTTTGTTATAATTTAGGTGTGGCCTCCTCTGTGATCAGATCTCCAGGGACCCATCCCCCCCCC
Organism: Neoceratodus forsteri; assembly: GCA_016271365.2. Classification (NCBI taxonomy): domain Eukaryota; kingdom Metazoa; phylum Chordata; order Ceratodontiformes; family Ceratodontidae; genus Neoceratodus; species Neoceratodus forsteri. The sequence goes on along the minus strand of CM057456.1, from coordinate 1,776,026,170 downwards.
CAGTGTTTCCCCTATGCTATATAATGCTCCTTTAGCAACAGCAGTTACTGGCGGATCTTTAGTATTAGTTTTTTTTATTTCTTTGTTCTCTGGTGGGTTTCAATCTGATTTTATGCAAATTTACTGACCCTAAAGGAAACGTGAACCTTTGCTCTGCAATGCTTTTGTCTTTCCAAAATTAATGTGAGTAGGATTATAAATCTACATATGTACCTCTAGCTATAGAACATCCTCAAATATGTTATAACTGTATGATGACTGTTTTATTGTGTTCTCTTTCTTTTTCAATAAAAATTAATTAACCATAATTATACAATGGCAAGAAAAGATCCTGGTCTCTGATTGGTCAGTGTGGGACTGGACCCATGATGTTATCCCAGTATAACATCACGGGTCTAGTCTCAGCACTGTGAATCACTAGATGATTCTTTACTACTTGATGATGATATTCTCCTTCTCCTTCTCTTAGGAAACAAAAATATTTTTCCACACTTACAAAAACATTCTTTAAAATTATTTTTTTATTCTGTATAAGAATGAGCCATTGTATAATAGCAATAATGCCCTCCAGGGTGTGTGTCATGGTGGGATAACGTCACATCTCAGGTATTGGATGCACTTGGCCTGCAGCCTCATGCCCAACCACCTGAGGCGTGATGTTATCCCAGCATGACACACACCCTGGAGGGCATTTTTGCTTAAGTATTTAACAGTGAGCCCTACTAACTGCAATATGAGATTTTGAAATATGCATATTCCAGTGTGTCAACTCAGTAGACTTATGGAGGATTAACTTGTTGAATGGAAAGTGCACTAGATATGTAAGCCTCATATATATTTGTTAAATAATGATGTCAATTGAAAAGTTAAATGATTGTATAAGTCAAATGGCAATCTACTGTTTTTATCCATAGTTCTTTTCTTGTACACTTGGTGGTCATTGAGCATGAATATTTGTTAATACTGCACTTGTTTTGAAAGAATGTTCTAAATAGAGATGCAGTATTGATGTTAAATATTGCTGAAACTTTCTAACTGGCAAATTCAAGTTACCGTGATGACAGATTCAGTGTTTAAATGCCTCTTTACCAACCACAAATCACTCTGAAGACATCACAATGCTGAAATGTCAGCAGCCACGTGATGTGTATCCATGCATATTCATGTAGGTGATCCCTAGTTGCCAGCAGCAGTCACCCCTGCTTTCGGGAATGCTGCATTAAGTATGACATGTTGAACAATTGAAGACATTTCTGTTTTGAAAGTAGTATTATGGAAAAAAAGAAATAAACTATTGTCTGGGATTTTTAAGCAATTTAGCCATGATGAATGTCTGAAGAAAAAAGTCTCCTTTGGACTAATGAATTATGGTTATGCATCTTGCACCACTTTACACTATTTATGGGCGAAGTCTTACACAAAGTAGAACAGTGGATATGGTAAGACAAACTATTTTATTTATTTATTGAAGGAATCGGAATTACAACCTTTGAGTCAAGGACTCCTTTGCAAAGGCTCGATGTCAGATACATACATTACAAAAAATGACAAGATATACAATAATAAATATACAGAGAACACACCAGAATACATACATTGCAAGTTTGGAAAACAGCATATGCAATAAGAGGCATATAATGAAGACAAGTTGCAGTTCAAAGGTGGAATGGACCAACCCATATCAAAACATTATACTGTAAGTCCTGCATATACAATAACAATATGAAGAAATCAAAGGTTATAGTCACAGGCAAGAGGGAGAAGGATTAAGTACAGTCACAGTTGGAGTGGGAGAGAATTTCAGCATGGAGTATGGTTTTAAATGGGCTTAGCTGCTGTTCCAAGGTGATGGCCAATGGCATTTCATTTACCCAGAAAGGAGCCCTGTAGTAAAAGGAACATTGGCCCAGAGAGGTCCTGCAGTGGGGTACAGAGAGGGGGTCTTGCACGGAGCTCCATGTAGACCATGATTGAGTGGAGGGCTGAACAATGTGGCAGAGACCGGGGGGGAGGTGTTTAGGGAGAGCTTCCTAGCAAGGAGACAGGTCTTGTACCTGAGTCTGCCTTCATAGTTAAGCCAGTTGGTGCATCTATAGAGCTCACAAGTGTGTCCAACAGTTGCATCCGGTGAGTAACCGGCAGGCTTTATTTAGGGAGATCATGATTCGACGCAGGGCAGTAGGATCGGCTGTGCCATAGATAACAATCCTGTAGTCAATAAGGGAGAGCACTGATGATGTCACAGTAATACCTAGGGCATCAGGAGGCAGATGCCCCCTATACAATGGCAAGAAAAAATGCTTCTCTCTGATTGGTCAGACTGGGACTGGAACTGGAATGTTATCCCAGCATAACATCCCAGTTACAGTCCCAGCACAGTCATGACCGCACTGAATGTTAAACAAAAAAAAAAATCAATCCACAGCCACTGTTGCGAATGGCTTCACTGCTCCCCGAGAAGCATGGCATCAACACTCCCTGCCCCCAAAGCACTAGCTCCATTGTTGCTGGGTTTTTTTAATGTCTCCCTCACACAGCCACAACGAAACTACCAACACAACCTGCATGAACTTAATTTGTGCCTGTCAGTGATAAAAGAAAATATCCTATTACTGTAATCACCTTCTCCAGCCCCCGCTCTTCTCCCAGCCTGAAAACAGCGTGTGACACAGTACTTCCAGTAATTTATGGCAGTTTCATTTTCTGGCTTTCTTCTTCTGCTGGTACCACTTGTAACATATCAGTACTATACAGGGAGAGCCAAGCAGACCAGGAACACGAAAGTGAGAGCAGAAAACTGTGCTCATAAACATGGGAGCTTCCAACAAAGCTGTCACTCCAATTGGCTTCCCCGCTACCCACTACCATTACCACTGGCTCTTCCTGCCCCACCCACCCTGAACAGACACACAATCACACAGTGGTGACTCAGCATGAGTGTTCAAAAGCACACTGCGCTTAAAATACTCACTCTTTCTTCACTTCATTTTTCTTTCTTCCTCCAGTACAAAAGTCACTTCTACTGTGTCAGACTGAATCCCCGATCATAATGCTGAGCCAGCAGGTGGGGGGGGGGAAGCTTTCCAGCATCACAGAAGATGAAAAGTGAGTAACAGACTTTATTGCAGAGCCATCAGTGTAGGGGGTTGGGGGAAAGCTTTATAAGTGGGGGACACAAAAGCAGACCAAAATAAGTGCCCATGATGGAAACACTGTTAGGAAAGCAGAGTCATAATGCTATATTAGAACTACAGCAGCTCCACCTACTAACCAGAACAAATAATCAGCACTACTTTTTTTTAAATATACCTATGCATTAAAAATGTCAAAAAATCTACTTTTAATAAACTTTTTCTTCTTTTTTTTTCTTCCTTTTTTAACAAAAAACCATTGTATAATAGGAATAATGCACTCCCTTCTCGGGTGTTGGACACCCTCAGCTTGTGGCCTCGGGCCCAACCACCTGAGGTGGGATGTTTTCCCAGCATAACAGCCACCCTGTCGTGCATTATTCCTTTATTGTGTAAGTCTCTAGCCTGTTATTTAATAAGTGTGCTTATAGATTGCTGTACTTTAAATCATGTGTGGAATATACCTTGGTATGAACAATAATAATAAACATTTTGTACATTATCTTTTGTGTTAAGCAGTATATCTGTTGCAGGGTGTAACCCTATGAGGTTAAGTGAGTACAGTGTTTTTTAGATTTGGTTGTTGATAAATTGAAAGGATTTTTTGGGGATAATTGTGTGATTCTCCAAAGTACAATTTCTATGTCATTCCATGTTGTCATTGGCTATTCATTTAATGTTGGGTTACACATGTTCACCGACTGGGGCCAACACACTACAAATCTGTGACATCATCAAAGAACCCTGGCTTCACCCCATTCTGAGGTGGTTACTTTAGAATATTCAGTCTAAGTGCTTGTTCCTCAGAAATTTCTCAGCCCCTCCACATGTGCAGAGGGCTGGGAACAGTTGCAAAGGTTGCCCTTTTCACAGGATGCTTACCATCAGGACACTCAGGGCAGTCTCATAGAGGGATGCATGTCCCCTCTACATCTGATCCCAAGCCACATACCTGGCTACATGGGAGACCTGCATAGTGTGGGCAAAGTAGCAGGGGCAGACATGTGCCCTATCCACATAGAGGTTATCACATTGCGGAGGACCAGTAGAGTAAGTAGAGGAACAAGTGACCATCAAACAGTGTGGTTCACGTTAAACTCAGCTACAGAGTCAAGCCATACAAAAGTGAGGGTACTGGACTTTAGGAGGGCTGACTTTGGCAAGATGGGAGAGTGCCTCAGAAAAGCACTAGCAAACAGACTAGAAGGAGGTGTGGAGCAACAATGGGGAATCATCAAAACTGCCATTACAGAGGCAACAAGCCTTTGTGTGAAGCAAATAAACAAATCAAAATGAAAGAAAAAGCCACTATGGTTCTCAAAAGGTGGCTGTGAAAGTCAGGAAGAAAAGATAGCATTCCGGAAGTATAAGGAAACACAGAAGGAGCAGGACAGAGAGCTGAACCAGTTAAGGCAGAAGGAAGCAGGAGAGAAGTCAGAATAGCAAAGGCCCAAACTGAGGAAAAGATAGCCAACTCAGTTAAGAAGGGGATAAACCTTTATAGGTACATCAGCGAGGGTAGAAAGACAAAGGGAGGGATAGTGAGGCTGAATAGAATGAACGGTGGGTGGGCAGAGGGGGACAGTGAAAAAGCAGGGATACTGAACAAATATTTCTGCTCAGTATTCACAAAAGAGGAGGGGGAAGTGCCTAATCCAATTAACAGAAGTACTCTTGATAGGGAGGTCAATCCCAGTCCTTTCACAGAAGAAAGGGTTCTGCAAGAACTCCTAAAACTGAAGGTGGACAAAGCAATGGGTCCTGATGGAATCCACCCCAGAATTCTAAAAGAATTAAGGGAGGAACTAGTGAAACCACTGGCTACTCTTTTTAATAAATCATGGGAGGATGGTGTGATACCCGAGGACTGGAGGAAGGCGGATGTGATTCCCCTTCACAAAAGTGGGACCAAGACAGAGGCAGGAAACTACAGACCTGTCAATCTGACCTCTGTGGTAAGGAAAGCAATGGAGTCACTTCTGAAGGAAAGAATAGTTGAGTAACTAGAGGCCAGTGGGGCACAGGACCCAAGGCAGCATGGGTTCACAGGGGGAAGGTCATGTCAGACGAATCTAATAGATTTCTTTGACTGGGTGACCAAAGTAGTAGACCAGGGAGGTGCTGTGGACATGGCCTACCTAGACTTTAATAAGGCATTTGACACAGTCCCACACAAAAGATTAATAGTCAAATTAACCAGCCTGGGAGTGGGTCCCAGGGTGGTAGCCTGGTAAAACATTGGCTGCACAACAGGACACAGACGGTAATTGTAAATGGAGTCCACTCTGAAGAAAGAGGGGTTACTAGTGGGGTACCGCAGGGTTCAGTATTGGGTCCAGTCCTTTTTAATGTCTTCATCAGTGACATTGCAGAGGGACTGGAAGGAAAAGTATGCCTTTTTGCAGATGACACAAAGATCTGCAACAGGGTTGATACACAAGGAGGCATGGAAAGGATAAAATGGGACTTGGCAAGGTTGAAGGAATGGTCAGAAGTATGGCAGTTAGGATTCAATGCAAAGAAGTGCAAAATAATGCACCTGGGAAACAAGAACCCAGGGGAAGAATACACAATGGGTTGGGAGGTAGTAACAACAACAATAAAGGAAAGAGACCTGGGGGTAATCATATCAGATGACCTTAAGGTTAGCAAGCAATGTGAGAAGGCAGTAGGGAGGGCTGGAGGTATACTGGGATGTATAGTGAGAGGCATCAGCAGCAGAAAACAGGAAGTTGTTATCCCTCTGTACAGACAGTTGGTGAGACCTCATCTGGAATACTGCATCCAGTTCTGGAGATCCCATCTCAGCAAGGACATAGACAGGATAGAGGCAGTCCAGAGGAGGGCAACTAAAATGGTGCAAGGTCTACAAGAGAAGCCGTGACGAGAAGAGACTAAATGAGCTTAATATGTATACCCTTGAGGAAAGAAGGGAGAGGGGGGACATGATAGAAACTTTTAAGTACCTCAGTGGGATCAACAAAGTCCAAGAGGGTAGCATCTTTCAGAAAAAGAGACATGCAAGAACAAGGGGACACAATTTAAAGATAGAAGGGGGGCGGTTCAGGGGCAATGTGAGGAAGTATTATTTCACAGAGAGGGTAGTGAATGCATGGAACAGCCTTCCTGAAGAGGTTGTGAGGTCTTAAACTGTGGGAGAATTCAAGAATGCATGGGACAGACATAAGGCAATTCTTGTGGGGGGGTAGGAAGAAATAGGCTGTTGGTTAACTAGGATCTGCGGCCTATCCTGTAGGTAGGGAAATGGGCAGACTAGATGGGCCAAGTGGTTCTTATCTGCCGTCAAAGTCTATGTTTCTATGTTTCTATGAGGCTACACAGCCCTAAGCACTGCAGTAGCAATATGCAACCCACTTCACCTAATCTCAACTGTGGTCCTGGGGCTCAGTTGTCCTCTCTCCTCCAGCCCCCAGACCTAGAATCCTCCACAGTGGGCTGGGGGATGTACCAATACTGGCTGTCAACAGTTTACTTACTTTGGTATTCAATCAGTGATATGGCAGTCCCTGGAGGACTGCATATTCTGTCATCTCCAGGTCCTTGTGGTGGTAGGGATCTACTGTCAGCCTAGCATAAACATCTGATTGGATGCTGATAGTACAAAACATCTCTACTCCCACCCCCCTGCAGCCTCCTGCCCCCACATGCAGATCCAAATCAACGTATCATAGTGGACAGGTGTTGCAGATGCTGGCAGGTGCTCCACTCCTGCAGCTGTGGGTCAGTGCACCCTGGATATGTGCAAGTCATGCATATTTGGAGTGCCTTTGAGTATCAAGCCCTTGGTGTGTTGGTCGACAGAGCAAGCAGCATTGTTAGGAGCTCTACTGCTTGAAGACTTTCTTTGAAACCTTTTTTTTTTTCCTTCACTATAGTAACTCTCATCCAAAACTGGCTGCCAGTACAGTGGCGGATGACCTTTAAATTTGGACTTCTGACTTATAAAGCCCTACACAGACTTGGCCCAGACTACCTGAAAGAGCTCCTGGTACCTTACTGCCATAGGTGATCACTCCGCTCGGTGGATGAGGGGTTGCTAGAGATTCCAAGGGTTTCTTTAAAATCCTTGGGGGCTGTGCTTTTATGTATGTGGCCCCAGCCCTTTGGAATTCTCTACCCCATCCACTTCAGGAGTGCCGTCCTTGGAGAAATTTAAACAGGCCCTGAAGACCCATCTGTGGTATCAAGCGTATTTGACTTGATGTTATTTTATTGGGTTTTATGAACCAGTATTTATTGCATGTGTGTTTTAGTATATTGTTTTATTAGGAATTGTTTGTTAAAGCGCCTTGGTTTTAGAAAGGCGCGGTACAGATAAATATTATTATTATTTATTATTATTATTGTTATTATTAAAAATGCCATTTGTTTTACAGGCACACTTTCTAAATTTAAATCATGCCTGTTGTTTATTTACTTAATTGGTCCCTGCTTTAACCCCAAATTCCTGTTGGAGGCTGAAAGTTTGGCCATTATAACTATATTTTACCTGGTGAGGTTAGGGTCACCACCTTTGGATGAGGTAAAAACCGGATCCGAAACCACCCCCCAAACTCCACCTCTGGCTCCACTCCTTTTTTATGACTGGTGAGTATATTACTCCTCCTCCAAAGCCATTTGTAATGTTGGAATAGACATTACTAGTGATGGGAAATTATTTTTATACTGTTATTTATTTGATTTATTTACCAGTTATTTATTTTTATTCTTTTACAACCAGGTTACCTCCCATAGGTCACATAGCCCATTTTACAGGAGTGACCCAGGAGCACAGGAAGGTTAAGTGACTTGCTCAAGGTCACACAGTATTTAAGTGGAGGTTGTGGGAATCAAACTCAGGTCTGCTGGATGTGCTAAGCTCAGACACAGCTTATTGCTCAGCCTTCTGTTAAACACTTTCCCATTTTCCTTTCTATGTTAGTCATGTATTCTGATTCTTTGACCAATTTTTGATAACTTAATTATCAGTGCTTGTGGTACCCTTACTACTGCGCTGTATTCCCTTTTACCTCAGCAGCTACTGCTGTTTCTTTTCATATTTCTAAGACATTCCACAATTTCAGATACACCATTCCATGCTGTTTATCTGAATAATTTGACAAAGTATAGCTAATATCATGGAATCTTCAGGTAATACAAAAAATTAGAGCAAATGTAGTGATAAAAGCAATAAAAGTTAGATTATTAATTTAACAAAAATGGGTCTAAAACTTAGCATAATATAGAACAAACAAAAAGAAAGACATGAGAGCACATAAAGGTGTAAATGCTGTTTCCTGTCATAGCAGTAAAAGACCATACTTAAAATTCAGAGTGGAAAAGATTAATTTACTGCTAATAATCTTAATGGCCATACTTTACACCTCTCAGACAGTCTGGTTTTACAAACAAAGGCAGGTCTGAATGACTGTGACAGCAGAACTTCTTTGTAACCTGGACGTGTAATGCATCCAAAACAGTGAATGATTTGACACCTCAGTTTTAAGAGAATACAAGCACTCAAAATGGCCCAAAAACCGGACTGCATGTAACCAAAACCGGATGACTGGATAAGGACTCTAAAAACCGGATTATACGGTCAAAAACCAGATAGGTGGCAACCCTAGGTGAGGTAAAAGGAAGTAGCTATATGGTGGAATTTAAGAACAGACTGGATGATTATTGTAAACAAAATCTAATCAGAGCTGTCATGGCTGCAGCTGAGCTTTAAGAGCGATCACTGGGCTCATGGTGGAACAGTCTGCTGTGCCCAAGACAGCACTGAGCTCCAGTGGCCATCTTGGACATGGCGTGCTTTATCTTACATAACAACAATATAAAACATTGTGCCTGTGGAGGAAGGGGCTAAACAAAGGGCAATCTGTGCAGCAGGGTGCTCCAGCTTGCAGAGTGATCATGATGCGACTCCAACTCTGTATTTGGGTTGGATCCAGTAGCTCATTTTTTCAGGCAATCGCAAGATGGCTGCAGGCTCTGCCCACTGCTGCAGTAAAAAGGATGCTTAATAGGATATCCCCTGGTATAGGGCAAGCTTTGCATGGGCTCTTGCATAATAAGCTCATATTAGAACCTATGAAACCTATGAATTCTGTCAGAATTTTTCAATGAGTGTAGTATACAATAAGTGTTAAATGTTATTGCAAATGCTATTCTTGTCTGATGTTAGCCTCATCCATAAGCCTTTTTTGCAGTTTTTTTTTCTTTCACAACAGTCTTCCTTCCCTCCTCTGTGTCATCTTCTGCTCTGTTTTCCCCCTTAGAATAAACTTGTTCAGTTTAGGTTTCTTTTCCTTTCCTGTGAGTTATGATAACAGCCTGAGAACTTTTTATGTTTTTGAAGTTTAAATTGGTTTTCTGGCTATTTTTCTCTTTCTGGTTGTTACTGCTGCATTTTGATGTAATTTAAGGCATTTTTCCCTGCTTTTTTTTTTCATTTTTGGTGGGGCTTTGTCTCATGTTGGTCAAAACTGATGTAACTACATAAAACGTTTCATTTAGGTACACCTGAATTACATAGATACATAGACAGTGTCGGCAGATAAGGGCCTATGGCCCACCCAGTCTGCCCATTTGAGCTTGGAAGTTCAGTTTATGTTTTCCTAGAAGTCTGTTGCCTCATACCCCTGACCTCAAGAATTCCTTTATGTCTATCCCATGCATTCTTAAATCCTGTGATTGTTTCAGCCCCCACCACTTCCTCTGGCAGGGTGTTCTACTTGTCCACCACCCGTTCTGTGAAGAAATTCTTCCTCACGTTTCCTCTGAATCATCCTCCCTCCAACTTCATCCCATGCCCTCTAGTCCTGGAACATCTTTTTCACTTAAAAATAGTGTATTCCTGCACCCTGTTCCTCCCTGTAAGATACTTGTATGTCTCTATCATATCCCCTCTCTCCATCCTCTCCTCCAGGGACTACATGTTCAGTTCCTTCAACCTGTCCTCATAGGACTTGTGATGCAATCCATGCACCATCTTTGCTGCCCTCCTCTGAACCTTCTCTACCCTGTCTATGTCCTTATGTAGGTAAGGTCTCCAGAACCGTACACTGTACTCCAGGTGGGGCCTCACTAGTGTCTTGTATAGTGGAATTATGACCTCCCTTTTCCTGCTGGTGATGCCCGTGCCTATGCATCCCAGCATCCTATTTCCTTTGCTTTGAATTGATGCAACATGTGTAAAATATTACTGCAAATGTACAAGAATTGATGGAAGTGGGTAAAACTGATGCAAGTGCAAATATTGATGCATGTGGGAAAGAAAATTGATTCAAGTGTTTAAAGTATCTGACGCTGACCACCTTTTAAGTTTTTCATGATAGAATAAATAAGATGGCACCCTAGCATTCCACTAATCATCTTCCAGTAATAAGAGAATTAAAGCATGTCATAAGCAGTCTCTGTATGGCATGGTATGTTCTGTCTGTTCTGTAGTAGCAAGGTTAATTTTTCAGCACCTGGGACCCAACTTCACAAAGCTTTGCCCTGGCATAAATTGGGATTTGCCCAGAGTTGGTAGTCACCAAAGGTCAGTTTGCACCTGCAAGCAGGGTTTGCTCTGGGGCAAAGGTCTGGAATGGAGGAAGTGGGAGGGACCACTACACTGCCAGGGTAATTATTTTATAATACAGGGACAGCGATCAGACATTGAGGAAGGGGAGAGGAACCACTAGACTACCAGGGAGAATTGTTTATTCTACTCAGGACAGTGATTGGCGATGGAGGGGAACCACTACCACCAGGGACACTTAAATATTTTTTACTGGCAGACAATTGGCGATGGGGGGGGGGGCACAGAAGAGACTACACGAACACAGGGCTGCCTCTGGGCCAGGGACTGGGGGGTGTACAATCCTCCATTGCAGCCCATGTAAATGGGCCTATAATGGGCATTCAAATGGCCAGTTTGTGCCTTGCATGCCCAATGGACTAATTTGCATGGCTGCTTTTGTTAATACAAAATAGCGCACCAAATGCTATTCATTGCAGGGCCATTTACAGGGATGTAGGTCAGGGCAGCACTAGTGGGGTTAGAAGTAATGGAAATGGGGTTACCACTGCCTCTACCTATCCCTACTTGTAGTCAGATAGTACCATACACTATCCCTCTGTGAATAGCATATTTTACCACCTGGACAAAACTTTTACGCTGCATTTTGTCATTTTTTTTGTCAGTCTGTCCCCTGGTCCCCAAACTTCTGGTGGCGCAGATGAAGGTACATCTGGGGCACAATATTTAAAAAATTGCCCTTGGGCAAAGTTTGCACTGCCTGGCAGGTAGCACTAGTTCACAACTCAGTGCACACAATATTCAAAGGAATTGCCTGTGGCCGTGCATAAACACTGCTGAATATTGCATACAAACAGAGGTGTGCAAAGCCAAACCCAGAGTGCAGTACAAAGATTCCCAGCACAAAAAACAACTTTGAACATAGTAAATGGACAGTGCCAACAACTACACCTGCCCAGTATGCACAGAGATGGTGTGAGGCACAAGTGAACTATGTGGCTACTGGGGGTGCAAGCACAGAAGAGGCACATGAAAGTAGACAGAAGAGGCAGGGAGCAGTATGCAATGCAAAAACAACAAAGAGACAAACCCAAGGCATTGGCAGTAGACATGCAAATAGAAAAGTAGTACCACAGTGGGGAAGTGTAGTGGGGATGAAAGGCGGAGAAGAGGCAGTGAGAGTGGTGAAGAGGGCACCATAGGAGGGAAGAGCTAAGCAGTGAGGACACTCCATCAATCCACAGGGAAATGGTTATACAGCACAACAACAAACACAGGACACAGGAGCATAACAGAAGATAACAACTTTAGAAAACATCATAAAACACAAAAATGAAGGAAACAAGAGTCAGCATAACTATGTACAATAACAAAGGAATCATTCAGGAAAAGGTCAGGAGAAATAGGGCAAAAACAAGGGTAATGCAAGTCCAAAGAGGATGTAGGGTAAGTCTAGGGTGCACTTGGTGGTGGTGGACATGTATTGCGAGCCACCTCTTCTACTGCCACAACAGTCCTGCCACATAGCTCCTCTAGGGTCACCAGCTGCCTCATCATTACTCTTTGTTGCCACACAACATGGCAGAGTAGGTCGTCTTGCCCCTCTCCCACCTCTGGGCAATGGGTTGTTGCACCTGCCTGATAGACACCTATGAGGAGAAAGACAAAAATGTACAGAAGGTGAGCAGACACTGTGGACCATCTAGGTACAACTAGCACACAGAGCTGTGTCCCCCACTCCACACCTGCAGCACTGACATGTCACCCTGCAGCACTGATACCACCATTACACATGTGACATACAGGTCGCATGGCCACCCCAGAGGCTATAGACACATCAACACACTTGGATGGTTGGACATGGGCGGGTTGCACACATGCCCTGCTGTGGCCCAGGGGGAACTGGCTGGGATGGCAGGTGCACAAACAAAGCAAAGGCCATGGACAAAGTGCATGGATCAAGACCTTGGCTGCAGTGCATGATGTGTAGATGGCCTCAATGTGCATCACAGATGGAACACAGCAGCACACTGGCATGGCAAAGTACACTGGTAACAGGAGGTATGGATGCCCCCCTCGTGAGGCAGCCACAGAAGGACACCCCTTGTCCGGAGAAGAGGTGGCTCATGGGGTTGGTGATGGGTGTGGCCAACCCCCAGTCATACCTCCTTGTTAGCTGCTGCAGTACATAGATCTGAAGACAGCCAAAGGCATGCATGTACAATGGTGTAAATTAAATCATATACAGCGCAAATGTATGTGCAGCCAAAACCGCACTGAACAGGTGCACAGTGGACATTATAAAGGCATTGAAAACAATACACAGGAGACAGAAGGGGTATGTGCACAACCACAGCAGCGCCCTAGAAAACCAACCTTTAGTGGCCAATGGCCATGGGGCTGCTTACGTCCAACGTCCACAGAGGACTCTAGGCCCACATGTGATATGGCCACAAAGGACAGGCTGGTGGTCAGTGCCACAGCAACATGATGCAGGCACACACATTGGGCATGAACATCCAATGCACAGGAGGCCAGCCACCAGGATGCAGTAGCAGGACAGGTGGACCACTCTCTCACGGTGAGCCTGTGGCTGCAGAGGGGAGTGCAATGCACACAGCACCCAAAAAGCACTGGCCAGGCATGCATGGGCCACCATGAGGTGGTGGTGGTGTATGGTAGACAGGCCCAGACAGGGTAACACAGCATAGGCCAACAGACTGAGGAGCAATGACCATGCAATAAACATGCCGCCAAAGGGGTATGTGCAGCACAAGACTGCAACCCTGCAGCAGCGACTCCTGACTGTTACCATAACCACTGCAGCAGGCATGATGATACGCCACCCGTGGCCCACACCTGGATCCAATGCCCAATGCACATGATACAGAGCATGGTTACCACAAACATAGAACAGGCAAACTCGTCCCAGGACCGTGGCACCCATAACAATATACAGAGTGGATTCAGTATACAAGTGGGTGACATAGACTCATTGAAAACTGACCACAACCTATGCTGAAAGCCTAATATGTCACACATCTGTACACGTGTGTCTGTGACTGACAATGTGTGGTGTGGATAGAGGTACCACAAGCTGCTCAACATCAACATGAGGAGATGGGGCAAGTAACACAGCAGGAGTTGGAGGGTAGGGGGTGGGTAACCAATGAACCATGGAGAACAAAATTGGTAGAGAGGCCAGCTGCCAACAAACTAGGCTATACTAGACATGTTGCAGTGTGTCCCTCACATCCAGGGATGTATGTCCAACAAGCGGCACAGTGGTGACCCTGTGTTTACCCGTGTAACACAGTGGATGTAGGTCACCTGCAATAAACCCTGCAGGAGGCCTGCCCACAGTGCAGGGGTAACCACACGCACGCAATAATACATGACGAGGTGTGGTTTATCGCCTGATAAGAGCATGCCCAGGGGTGTACTAAGGCACGAGGCGCTTGCACCGAGTGCCTTATGCCACTGGGCATGCTCTTATCAGGCGATAAACCACACCTCAGAGTGTGTTATTGCACTTATAAAATGGGCACCCCAAAGTAAATAAAAAAAAAAAATAAAGGAGGAAAGAAAATGTTCAACAATTTATAAAAAGGAGCTTTTTAATATTGCTGATAGGAAAAATAGTTCTTGTATCACTGTATTGTGGTGTGTTTGAAGTTGGCTTGCTGGCCAGTAGAGGGCTCTCGTTCCTATGAAACATAATGCAGAGGCTAGGTCCCACCCCAAATATTTTAATGTTTGTGACCTTGTTTGAACTAAACGTGTTTAGAACCATGTCCCTTTTTACCTGCCATAGTTTAGATCTTTCTGTTTACTGGCGTCTCTAGGAGCGATCGTGGTTAGTTTCCTGGGATCACATCTTTTAAAAAGTGAAAGCTGCAGCATGGAATATGAAAGCCGCTAGTGAGGAGAGCAGAAGGGTTTATATAATGCGGTGGAGAGAGGGAGAGGGATTCACAAACGGAGCTTCTACCGGACAGGACACTGAGGTAATGGCAGAACAGTACTGTGGATTGGGAACCTGCATGCCTGTTGTTCATAGTCTGTGCCCGTGTTTAAAAAGTGAAAGCTCAAGCACAATTAATAAAGCCGCTAGTGATGAGAGGAATGGGGTTTACAGTTTACAGTATTTGGCAGGGTGGTTACTAATGGAGCTTAAAATGGACAGGACACTGAGGTGATGGCAGCACAGTACTGTGCATTGGGAACTGGCACACACAGCGCTACCTGATCTACAAAGTGTTGCCGTTCGGTATCGGACCCCTTGAAAGCTGTGAGAAAGCCATCGTGTTGTGAGCTGTGCTAGTCTGTGTTTCTATTTTCAGTTGGCACAGCTCAGTGATTCCATGCTGTTGTGGGGCTCAGGAGTGGAGGGTAGTGCCGGTTGGCTACTATATCATCTGATAAGGACTCGGCTCAGATGATGTAGCAGCCAATCAGGATGCCTGATTTCTTTACCCCATTTTATAAGCCATGATAATGTAGCAGGCATGGAACAGTCTGCAAGCAGGATGGGTACAACACAAGCCATCAGGGATGGTAACATAATAGGATGCATGTCCATGCAGGACACACATGTGTCCGTGCCACATGGGATACAATGGTGCATGTAGCAGTAGGACTGTGCAACAATAGCAGGGTACAACAGGCATATGCACAGCAACTGGGTGTCCCATGACATGGACCACATAGACATGGGTGCCCCGAGGGCAGGAATACCAATGCGCACAGCACAGGGAGTGGTGCCAGTAAATGTCAGGGCATACCGACCAAAACAGCAGCATCTATGAAATGGGCAGGGGTTGGCAACACACACCAGGGCCACATTGCACTGTAACAGATGTTGTGCATGATCACAACAGCATATCAGGTGGTATGGAAAAGGTGTAAAGGGATAACCACCCTGTCACAGGCATCCTGGTGGGTCACAGGTGATTGCAATAATATAGCATACACACATGTCACAGCTCTATGAGTCATCCCCAACATCCAGGGATGATGGCCTGTGCTCTGGTCCCCCTCCTGCTGGTCCCTGGTTGCAGTTGTCTGTCGCTATCTCCTGGCAGTGCAGTCTGTAGTGTGTAGGAAAAAGGACAATGTCAGTACCATCATAGACAACATAACCTCCCCTCCATCCACGCCTCATCCATGGTCCATATCACAGTGGCGGTATGCTTACATCGAAAGCCATAAAGCAGGGATCATAAAGTTGTTGATGCTGCACAGCAATGAAATACTGAGGACCCAACATAGCTGTGGAAGCACACAATACCAAATGGCAATGGCCACAACAGGGACCCAAATAGTGACAGATACTGTATGCCTGACATCAAATCAAAGAACACATCAGGGACACAACAGGCATCCATCCTTGATGCACAGTGACATACCGCACAGTACACCCCCAGGATGTGCCAGGCCCATGCTGTCCCACACCAACATGTTGCCATGCTAGGCACTCAGCTGAAGCAACATGCAACAATGTTGTAACACCCATCAAATTGGGAAACACAAGGTACATGTGCCCACAATATGTGCCCACATGTATGCTGCCTATAGCGCCATGAATGACATCATGCCCCTCACCAGGACTGTTCCTGTTAGACAATAACCTACATGCCCAGTGCACAGAATGGACATGGGTAACATGCAGGGGTGCTAGGTGATAATAGTGAGTGCACAACAGTGTGGACCACAACAGTGCAGACAACACAGCGAGAACCAGAACAGAGACCATGCATAACAGTGAGAAGGAAAAACAGCTACATAGGTACCACATGTGATGTGAGGGGCTTTGCCCCCTTCACACCCCCAACTAAAATATAAAGAGACTCCACATCACACAAAGCATAGGAACAGCAGTACAAGTCAGAAACGGTGCCCAAATGACCAGCGCTGTCCTGTGTCATTCGCTATTTTCCATGGCGCTGTTAATCCCTCACTGTTATTCCTGCACTGTTATGCTCTCACTATTTTCACCTGACACTCAAGTGAGGAATATACATACCTCGCAACCAGTGATGGTGGGGCATACCGAAATGTGAGGGGTCAGAAATGGATAGGCCCATTGATGGAGCACTGCAACACCCCAGCCCAGGACACAGTACATAACATTATCTTACTGTATACACTCTCAGCAACATACCATATATAGTATATCCCAGAGTAATCCGCATAGTACAAGGAACAAAACACAGTGTGTGCAGATATATATATATATATATATATATATATATATATATATATATATATATAGACCATATGTGATGAGCACAGCACAACAAGGGTAGTATTTGCAACCCCTAGACAGCCCTAATAGTGTAAACAAGGCCCAATGAACCGTACAGTGCAACGCACGTAACAGTAATACAAAATGTACCAGAGCGCATTCACAAAAACAAATAACCTGTCTGATAAGTCAGTACCCACTGCACAAATGACAGTTAACTGCATGTTGTCTGTTGTCCGCGTGGAATGTGTACTAGGCGCAGTACCATGTACTGCTCCACTTGATGACATGTTGGGGGGGCACAAGACATTGGTTGATCTCCTAGCCACCAAGGTGAGCTCTTATCTGAACCCTATGGCCTCCTGGCACTTCTGCCTATGCATCCAAACCCCTGCCGCATACATCAGGGACATGACATAAAGACATCATGGAGAATAAACCAAAATCATGGACACATCTAACAGTCTGGTGATAGGCACTCAGACAGTTGACAGAATAAGATGGTTAATAAAACATGTACAATCTGATGCACATATGGGTCTATCACCATAATGTATGCCAATAAGAAGAATCAGCATTTATATAGCGCTTTTCATACACAGTATCCCAAAGCGCTTTACAAGCAATGCTAGACTGGTAGTGAAGTGACTGAATGTGTGGAGGCGGCCATATCGCACATCATCACCCACACACAGCCTGGATAATTGCATGAACCGGTTTATGGGAAGGGGGAATGTTGGCCAGGACACTGGGAATGTTCCCTACTCTTTTGCGAAGAGTGCCCTGGGTTCTTTTACTTCGACCTGGACACCCATCAGGACAACACCAGGATGGGCAGAAGGGACCTCGGTTTAACGTCTCATCCAAAGGACAGCACACCCCAGCAGTACAGCACCCCCCAATACTGCACTCGGATGCCAGCGATTTTTAGGTGCAAGTCCAATCCCGGTGTGGGACGAGAACCCACGACCTTCTGGTCCAGAGGCGGATGTGCTACCAACTGAGCCACGCTGACTGCAAACAATCCCCACTGTTTAGTCACAAACACAAAAAAGTATACGTTGGACAAGGTTATAATGTAAGGCACCAGCAGAGACATCCCTGAACATCTGGGTCAGATGAGAGGTATGGAAATGCATGCTGCAGAGTTCAATAAAAGTACACCCATATCTGGCCACAGAGTGTCTAATGCCCTCTTCCATACCTAGCCTCAACCAAACCTGGAAGACATTAGCCATGCATATGACCACTTACCTGGCTGTGGTACTGTTCCATCATATACCATCTGCTGGTACCGGTCAAGCCTCTGCTGCTCCCTTTGGACAAGGTCCCCACACCTTTGCCGGCATTGCTCCCCTGACCATGACATCCTGATCCTGGCACTCAGGCGCTGCTCCTCAGAGGCCCACACTTCACTTCGGGGGTTCGAAACCCTCTTCCACATCCCCGAAAAGGAGACTCTCCCTAGTCAATACAAGGCTGACCAAATTGATCAACTCGACCTCCCCAACACTGGTTACACCATTGCAGCGCCCTATGTCTGCTGTGGGATGACATGTTACTGTGTAATCCTAGTCTGTTAAAGCTCCTGCCTCACCCAAACGCTGACAGTATGTGTGGAGTGAGTTGCCGTTGTGTGGCATTCAACATAGCCCTTGCTCTGCACATGCATCGGTAACACCGCGCAATCACCATGGATGCCAATATTACGCAGGTGTGATCCCACACATGACCCACACTACATCATGCATATGCATAGTGCCATGCACAACCCATGCTATGCCATGCATATATGTAACCCAGGTGGCGGGTAACAGTGACTGTAGCAGTGGGCCACAAACCAGGTTGAGGGGCCTGGGCTCTGTTTCTGGTGGAGAGGGGGAGTTCTTTCCCAAGGCAAAATAAATAGCATGATGCCCCCACCCAGAGTGAAATATAGTAGGCTAGCTGCTTGTCTAGTACAACCCCCTGGGTTGCTGTACCTACCCACCTCCCCTTACAGTCACCCCACACATGGATTATCATAAACCAAAACTGCATTTCAACATACTTGCAATTATTGACTTAATCTAATAATATGCTCACTAATTACATCGTCATGAGAAAAATGTAAAAAGGTTAACCAACAATTTATTTACAAGGGTGGGGTTGGAAAAAGGGAAAAAGGATATGGAGGTTAAGCAACATTTTAATATCTACATTTTGTAACACTACCATAATCAGATACTTTGTATGCAAGCCCAAGCATTTTAGTGCCCACCTCCCACCAGCATACAATTCAGAACTGGCGTTAGTCCACTGGATTTTACATTGCTACCCCCAGCTGATACCAGCTTAAGCCCTAGAGTCTTATCTGGGTACCCAGGGTCTAGTTGCAGGCCTGTACAATGCAGTGGGTTGGTCGACATTGATGCACTTTATTATGTTTTTTTTTGTAATTATTTTATCTCCTGCACCAGCTGCCCCCTTCAGCCCGACCGGCCCCACCAGCCCCGACATCCTGGAATTACCGGGGCTTACCTTAAGCCTGGCCTGGGAGCAGAGCCTGCAAAGGGTCAGGCATCATCCTGCATCCGGATCCATTTTTCCGTTTTTCTACGGTCCTCCCATTTTTACCCCGGGGCCTCAGGAGTAGAGACCCATGTGCATGGAGGTGCATAAGTGTACTACAGCCACGGTGACAGCCCCATCCACCCACCCATTGGCCAAGCATCAGACGCTCCCTCTGGCCTGTGCTGATTCCAAGCCTCCACCACGGGGCAGTCAAGAGCCAAGGGATACCACCTTCCCTCACCAGAGAGGAGAGCTGCCTTTCGGCGGCTACATCCAGCTCCTCGCCCCCAACCCCCGCTGACCTCTGGTGGTCTGTGCTCGATCCTGAACACAGATTGTCAGCATGGCATGAGGTAAGGTGTCCAGTGCCTTAGCCATTAGCGCCACTGGGCTGCGCTACATTGGTGCACTTTATTAACAAATTAAATTGTCTTCTGTTAGACAGTGTCAATAACTGGGTATTAAAACTTGACAACAGCTGGTGGCAACAAATAGTTGATGAACTTGGCAGCTGGGGCTGGACGGCCAAACACAGAAGATTTTATGACAACTATATACAGTTCTCCAGATGCAGGGCAAGCTCTGAGTTACTTGTGGTTTGAAGAACAGTCTTGTGGCCTATCAGGCTAGTGACTTTCAAACTGTAGATCTGGGATAGGTGGGTCAGTAGAGCTTGGATGCTTGGATTGCTGAGATGAGCAACAACAGATATATTGCAGCTTTGGGTCTCCTCTTTGCCTTTCTCACAGCTTGGGCCTTCTCTGTGGCAGGCACTTGCAGCTTTAGCAGGTTGGACACCTCTTTGTTTTTGTGGCAACTTGTTTTCCTTTTGGTGGCATCACAGAACTAGAGCAGACCAGTGCTTGGGACCAGGGCCACATGCCTAAACCCCTACATCTAGGCATAAACCCTCAGAGGGAAACAAATAGGTAGGGCCTCACGGTGACACCACCTGGTTGATTACTCAGACTGAACTTGGATGGTATTCTCTGTCTTTTGGGAACTTCAGGATCATCCAGCTGTAAATGCTTCAGCCACACTGCCAGTCGGCAGCAGTGGCTGTCTCTTGACTGGAACATAGTCTCTGGGTTTTCAACTGGAGGTTGACAGGAAACAGTCTCTTGGCTTCAGACATTACAGATGCAGGCTTGAGTCAGAAGATGGGGGTCGTAACTAGGGCTAGGCATCAGGTCGGGTCACATGTTCGGGCTGTTTGGGTTTGGCGGTGTTTGGAATTTAAGGTCCGAATCGGGTTTCGCACCTCCAAACCTGAAACGGCAACCCAGATTTAGTTATCGCTCTGCAGCATTGCCACCAGAAGCTGCAGAGTGCACCAAAGAACGCTCACACAGTGCCGGTCAGTGTGAGTTGGTGGGGGGGTGGAGTGGGACAGAGTGCACTGCAGATTGAGAGGGAGCCGAGGCATGCTGCTTGCTCTTGCTATGCCTGTATGTGTATGGGGAGGGTCAAAATGGAGAAGGGGGGAGTCAGATCAATTGGAAAGGAGACAGACACAGTGTCAGTCACTCGGGACGGGAGAACGCAGGAGTACACAGCCAATTAGATTGGGGAAAAAATACACTTACTGTGTGACTGACGCCTCTTCTCTCCAGTCCTAGAGTGACATTCGGCAGTAGATTACTCCCTCCTCCAGAACCTCATCCTCCAATGGGGCATTTGACAGTGCTGGCGATCATGCGACTGCAGTAATGGCAGTCCAGTCACAGCTGCTGTCTTTCCTTTGCTGCCCCCTGCTGCAGTGAGCTGCTGAGTGATTGGGTGATGTCGAGAGGCAATATACCCTCAGTCTCACGCAGCAGCCATTTGCAGCAGAGTGTTCCAGCAGGCAGCATGTCTGTGTTTGAGCTTGGGGAGAAACAGCATGTTCTTCTCTGGATTCCTCGTGGAGTGCTTGGCCCTAGTTGTTTGTAGTACTCTACTAAAAGTACTACTGCAAAAAAAATTATACTCCGGTCCACACTTCTTACTACTGCTTCACTCACTGAGGGGATTATGGGAATATAATTTTTTAGTGAGGTGAGGTCACAGAAAGAATGATGAATAATTTTTTTTTTGGTACTAATGATGTACCAATGGCTGGCTTAACTGCAAGAGCAGCAGTAGAGTAGTACAGGGAAAGGGAATTTAGTGAGACAGATGAATATTTTTTTTTTGTACTAAAAAACTACTGTCTTAACGAGACAGAGCAAGTGCAACAGGCAGCATCTAAGAGAACAGTTCCAGTTTTTTGTTTTGGAGGGGGTTATTAATCTTTGCTGTGTTCTTCTGAAGTGAATATATCTAGTTCACTGTTCTGAAATCAGTAATTCCAATTTTTTATGTTGACTCACACTTGCACGCCTGCCAACATATTGCAGTAGTAGCAGATTTGGAGGTGCAGTCACTGTGGGCGAATGCAGGGAACGCATCATTAAGTGCGTCCCTCATTCCCCAATAAGGCAGCATGCAGGCGCCACACCAGCAACATGTAATGTTGCGAGCACATCTAAGGAAAGGTCTGCTGCAATGAGAGCCAAGCTCGTCACGCAGCAGCACTTCCCGACATGCCTTTCCTGGTGAAGCATTCTAGAAACATGGCGGCAGTACCGCCTGCCACAATTCCAACTTCGGGGGTGCCCAATCTCCCTGTCGGCATGCCCTGACCCAGTTCATGTGCTGATGGGGGAACCCACTCCCCATCGGCATAATGGCCCCCCCATTTGTTGTGTGCTGAGGGGGGTGCCCAATCCACCTCAGTTCTAGCCCCCCTTCGGTATGTGCCGACAGGGATGCCCAATCCCTCGTCGGCTAGCCCCCCCCAAACATTCAGGTGGCATGCTGGTAGCCCACCCCAACGTGCCAAATGCCCCTGTAAAAAAAAAAGTCCCGGAATGTTTTTTTTTTTTAACCTGTAAAAAAAGAAAACAGTCCCTTGCGGTCTTTCCTGCTCCCTCCCCAACCCGGCCCACCCTCTGCGCACCCTGCCTCCCCACACCTCCCTCACCCCATACTTACCTCTGGAGTTTGGTGCGATGATCTTCAGTGGAATGGGAACAAGTCTGCACTTTTCAAAGCCGACCACGAACTGAAGAAATGTTGGTAAGCTGTATAATGGCATAAATAGGGTTTTTTCAACTTTGGTGCATATCTCAGGCATTTTTTTTGAAAATGTTGCACCAAATTTTCAACATGGGGTGATCAGGGCCCCTCCTCATTAATTCAGTCACTGTTATGGTGTTATTTGGTCCCGAAAGGTGATTTCGCGGTCACTGCATGGAATCACCTTTCAGGACTGATTAACAAAATGACAGTGCCACTGTTCATGAGGTGGGCTTTCAAAAAGCCTATGTTGTCAATTTGGTGAAAAAAATCCAAAAAATGACTGTTTTATGAGCGTGCATTAAGCAGTTTCCACATACGCTCATAACTTCATGAATCTGTAATATTTTCACTCCAGATTTTCAACATTGGCATTTTTTCCCACCTCCTTATGAACAGTACAGCTGTCATTTTATAAATCCTGGCTGAAATGTGTTTTTGCACTTCTGGCGCAGAAGAGCGTGGTCACTGTGTGAAATCAGTTTTTGGGACAGTTTGAGAAAATGACAGTGACACTGTTCGTGAGCAGAGGTCCTAAAATGCATATGTTGAAAATCTGGTGATGAAAGTCCATAAAATGACTGTGTTACAAGCATGTGTTAGCGCAGGATTCCACATGCTCACTTTTGTACTTTCAAGTAAATGGTAATATTTTTCATGCCAGATTTAACAGTGGCATTTTTCCATTATTTCTTTATGAACAGTACAGCTATCATTTTTACATCCTTCCCAAAATGTGTTTTCGCACCTGTGACGCAGAATGGTGTGGTCGCAGGGGGAAATCAACTTTTGGGACAGATTAACAAAATCACAGTGCCACTGTTCATGAGGGGAGGTCCTAAAATGCCTATGTTGAAAATATGTCTCCTCAGGGTGGGGTGAGGTTGGCGTCAGTTCAATACCTCACTGCCATTCCTATTATGCATCTCTAACTTCTGCACTACCAATGCCAATACCAGCGAGACAACTTTCGGCATTGACAAATGCTTGTTTATATTAGTGGCTTAAAAAAGATACATAGATCTCTTGGAGCAGCAGCAGTCCCAGTTTTTTTGAGGGGCTTTACTGAAAATCTCTTCCATTTAATGAGATTCAGCAGGCAGTAAATAAAATAATAGTAGTATCTGTTTTATATTTGCAGCAGCAGCTCCTTATGATGATGATGGTGGTTAGTTTTATGTTACTTTCTTAAAAAAAGATAGAGAGAGAGAGAAAGAGAGAGAGAGCAGCGGCACTCCCATTTTACAGAAGATGTTTGTTCACTGTGTTGAATTTCTTCGTCAGTATTTAAAAAAATCATCACCAGTCACATGTATCCCCCCCCCCACTGCCCCCTTTATTTAACTAGCAGGGCTGCTCCTCTCACCACTCTGATAACTTTGTCTCTGACATATCGAGTTGCACCTGGATGAAGTTCTTTAGTTGCCTCTTCCACTAGTCAGGCTCTCCTGTTTTTCTCAATCTCCTGGTTCAACCTGGTGCTGCGTACTGCTACTTGCAGGATCTTGCAGCTTTGTCCAAGTGGGAACCAAACAAATTTTAGGTGCTGTGGACAGAACTTGCTTCTCTAAGCACCCTGAACAGTTAGGAATCATGAATACATCCCTTCCAGCTTTGAAGCACATTATGCATACTCTCACAGAGTATCCGGGAATTGCAACATGAGGAGGTAAACTTCCACTGTAGAAACATTGCTCTATTTCTTTAAGTTTGGTAACCTCTTCAGCCATCATAGCCCGGGCATGATCCAGGTAGCGGGATGGTCCCGAAGCCATGACTTTAGATAAACACACAAAAGTTCACAGTTATTACTGAGCTCACTTTACTGGGAACAGTCTCACAAAATGGCTCCCTGTTGCTGTGTTTACTTTATAGCCCCACCCTGTAATGGCAGCACTCCTGGCACATCAACAATCTGCATCTGACTCAAACCACTGCGCATCCGATTTACTGCATACTGATAAATTTTGCTTAAACTGTACTGACTGCGCTGCTTTTCTTCCTTAGCACATCTGTATGATTTTCGAGGACTTTACCATTAGCTTTCAATCATTTTACTTGCTTAAAGTCACTAAAGCCACAGTATTTCTTCAACAGGATTGCCTGCTTGTTGCAGCCTCTCATACAACGCACAGTCTCTCTAGTTGCTCAGAAAATTACACTGTTGCAGAATTCATAATACGTGCTCACAGTTTATTGCTCAGAATTCTTGCTGGGTTTTGATTACTTTACAATCCTTCTTTGCAAAACAGTCACACTGTTTACATAAAGATTCTGCTGGCTTTTGAAAATCTCAACACAGTTTGAGCTCAGTTTTGCTGAATGCTGCTCACTGAATTAGTAGCTGGCTTTTCAGTGGAAAATCTCGGCCTAAAGCCGATCCTAGAAGGCCTCTGGGTCAAAGCTGGCTGGTGATCCCGCCAACTGTCACTACGAACACCACACTTTCTCCCCAGTCGATCGGATTACAGGCTGCGCCCGATTTAGCACAGAGAACAGTCTGTCTTTATCGAACGTTTACAGTCACTGCGATGATTCTCCTCCTACCAGCTCGCACACCACTCGCTCTCTCCTCTTGAACACTGGACAGCACTTTGAAGCTGGCTAGGGGGCAGGACTGATTGCAGTCTCACCACTCGGCACCATGCAAATGAGCCTCTCTCTCTTCTCGGGCTCTTCTCCTTCATGACGATCATCGAGCAGGCAAAATTTAAACTGCAAAACAACTTTTTTTTTTCTTTCAACTGCAGCTTCATAGCAGGAGCACCATTTTGAACCGTTTTTCATGGCTATTTCTCTAGTGACTGCCCCAGTTCACACAGAAAGCATTTGAAACTTTCAGGCCACAATTGTCTCTTTGTTTCCCACAGTTCACGATATATTTTCCCTGTCACAACTTCAAAATTAAAGCTGGCAAATGTTCTTTTTGATGCAGGATAGGGGGCACACACAATCTGGTTTTACAGCTCCTTGATAAACATTGGCACAATCACAGCAGCACATGAACAGCAGGCACACAGTGGCACATACGGATGGCAATACTCTGGGCAAATCCCTTATGCGCAAAACTTCTATTTTGGGCTACCAACAGCCAGACAGACAAAATGCTAGCCACAACATGGGCAAGCATCCCTTGTTTTCTATCAAATTCAAACACATCATCAGACAAGCCTCCATTTTGTAACCCCACTGCCCCCCTTGTTTAACTAGCTGGACTGCTTCTCTCACCACATAGCATCTAGGGCAAAACAGAGGGAAGGGGTTTATAAACAT
This sequence comes from Neoceratodus forsteri, assembly GCA_016271365.2. Taxonomy (NCBI): domain Eukaryota; kingdom Metazoa; phylum Chordata; order Ceratodontiformes; family Ceratodontidae; genus Neoceratodus; species Neoceratodus forsteri. Next base: position 1,776,000,339 of record CM057456.1, on the reverse strand, counting down.
GTACACACATTTCTATTTCTAAACCTGCTGTTACAGACAGGAAACCAAGTGTGGCGACTACCTGGCACACACCTGGTGGGACCATTTACCATGGCCAGCAGCCCAGGTCCCTGGGAGAAAACGATTGCTCTTAATTGTGCTAGGTTTGCTCTTCTGGTCAGGAGCACCCAAGTAAATCCAGACACAGTAGAAGCAATAACTACTGTCCAAACCAGATTAGGATTCTAGAGTATGATTTTTATTCACATACACATAGAATAATCACAAAGCGAAGATGGACCCCCACAGGGTTACTCATACTGGTAATGCAGATTACTGAGGTGCAGACATTCCTGAACTTCCCATTTAACATAGGCATACTGAACACACACAGCAAACTCTCAGGTTCTGAAACTGAGATTAGCACACATGGCCAGTTACTGGTACATTTCCTCTCGACTAGGCACACACACAGCCAGTACTAGGACACTTTCCCATTGACTAGGCACACACAGCCAGTACTAGGACACCTTCCCATATTTCATGTAGAATACTGGTGGCACACATGACCACCAAAGAGCACATACAGGCTCAAAATCTACCAACACCCACTACACTGAGGTGAACTGAAAACAGAGAATCCAAAATCCACACCTGGGTAACTATTTCCACCAGGCACTGGCCAAATACTCTGACTGAAAATTGAACTGGTACCCAAACTGAACCTGGAGAGGTAAACTGGTTACTCCAGATGGGGGGGTCTCCCACCTTTTGCTTCCAAGTTTATACTCGGCCATTCACTGGTTAATAACACCCTCACAGAAACTTGTAAACGCTATCTTGAAATGTTTTTTACACTTAACATATTACATGACTAAAAGTTCTGTACCTGGACAGTCTCTCTCACTAGACTCCATCGTAGGCAGTCACTTTTAAAAATAGACACAGTCTAGGTGACAGGGTCCCTTTGTCAGAGAAAATTCACCAAAAGGAATGCAGGTGCCCCTCCTGGGACGACACAAAAGTACTCTCAGTTTCTGAAGTTGTCACAGGCAGCTTCACTAGACAGACTGGGTGAAGGGATTGCCCCTGAACCCTGAAGATCGCTCCCATCCCTCCTGGGATGGGGAAAAGGAAAACTCACTTGGCAAGGTCTCCACTTCAATCACTGTCTTCTATGTTCTTCTTCTAGGGTGAGAACAAACTACCCAAAACACAGTTATAGTTCTCTGTCAGAGCTGTCTGAGGAGCTGCACAGCAAGCTGCAGCCTCCTCCTGGAACTCCTACTCAGGACTGACCCCACTCTCTAACTGAACATTCTAAAGCTATCTCCCTAGAGCTGGCAACAAATGTGGCTTATGCTGCTGTGAGAGTTCTCAGATTACATCACCCTCCAGCTCAACTGAGACTGAAACCAGAGAATGACTGGGTGAAACCCATTTAATTGGCATTTCACTAGCTGCCTTTCCCTGCCTGCCACTGTTTCTAACTGGGATTCTAGTAACCCCTGGGAACAAGGGGATTACACACGTATATGAATAATAAGCATCCTTAATTGTTATGTTACTGGCTTCAAAAAAGATATAGCTAGAGAACAGTGGCAGTCCCAGTTTAAAGGGTGCTCAGTGTCTTGAATTTCTTCATCAGTATTTAAATCATCATCAGTCACATATAAGAATTGTCCTTAATTGTTTATGTTACTGGATTAAAAAAAGATATAGCTTGAGGGCAGTTGCAGTTCCAGTTTAGAGGGTGTTCGCTGTCTTGAATTTCCTCATCAGTACTTATTAAATCGTCACTGAATACATTTTTTTCTTCAAGCAATACTAATAATGGAGAACAGTGAACTCAGAAAAGTAGGCCAAAAATGCCCCCAGAGCAATACTACATCTAGCTCTGAGGAAAGTGACAGCACTGTGTCTTCAGCTAATGTAACCAGTACAAGATTTGGTCACACTGTAAAGCCCAAGAGGCTGTTTACACCTATAAAATAAAGTACATTATCTTGGTTTAAAAGAATAGTTTATGCAAAAAGCGTAGCAACTTCACAGAAAGGAACTACACAAAATACTGCAGTTACAACAGAAAGAGGCAGTGATAATTCTTTGAATGATGATGATGAACATGAGTCAGAGCTGCTTGCAGTTGAATGTGAATCTAATGTTCAAGTACATACTGTTAATGTTGACCTTGCAGACTTTGGTGGTAATGGTGGAGATAAGGAAGATTATAATGATGACGATAATTTCCAAGGCAATTCTTCTTCTTCTGTCACGGAGGTGAATGATGATAACCAGGCATCATCTTCCACTTCTTCAGTCTCAATAAATAAAAATACAAGTGTCTGTAATACCACCAGCCCACCACCACAGTTTGTTGTAGAGAATGCACACATACCACATACTGCTGATAAAGGGGTCACTGGCACTACAAATAAATGTGCAACTTGCAGCATTCAAAGATATTTTCCAGCATTGTCTATCACTTCACAGGCACAGCCAGTATCTGATTCTGTACCAGGAAAAAGAGGCAGGAAAAGTTCATCTGTAGTGTGGAATCATTTCTCCATATGCGCAATTGATTCATTAAAACAGTATGCAATAATTGCAAAAGTAGATTTAGTAGGGGGAAGTCAGCATGTAACCTCAGTATGATGGCACTGATTAGACATCTCCAGCATCAGCATCCAACAGAGATGAAAAAGAATATGAATACAGATGATGATAATGATGATAGCTTGGATGATGTTGACTGTTTTGACGATGATGATGATGACGACAGCAGGTACTTATGCAGTACTCCCACACAGCTTGCAGAGGCAGATAGCGAATCTGTTATTTCACGGTGTACAGAGGAAGGTTCACTACAGTCAGCACAAATAAAATACTACAAGACCCCACCATGTCCCTCAGAAAAGAACTGCACATTTTCAAACTCCACTGCACCATCAGGTAGTCGCGGGGAAAAAAAAACCATAACTTTAAAGGCAGCATTTGCTGCCAAAAAAAAAAAAAAAAAAATTCAACCAGGTCATCAAACTGCGGTAAAAATTGACCACCTAATTGCGGAGATGATAGCACTTGATTTAGAGCCATATGCCAAAGTAGAACACATTGGTTTTTAGCGTCTGTTACAGGAATTACAACCTAGGTATCAAATGCCTTCACGACGTACTTTTTCCACTCGTTTTGTACCTGAAATATATGAAGCAGTGAGAAATGCAATTTCCAGTCAATTGACACAGGCAGAGAGGGGATTTGTTCACTTTACAAAACACCTTTGGACAAGCTTTGCACCACATGCTTACTTATCTCTCATAGCTCACTGGGTCATGTTTAAGGAGACTGCTGCATCATCAGCAGTACAGACCAAAAATATCAGTCAACCTAGTTTGCCTCTTGATAAATACAGGTGTATGGCACCACTTAGTGTGTCTCCAATGGACACTGAACATACCGCTGTAAATATAAGGGCAGTTTTGGAGAAACTGTGGCAAGAATGCATTGTGTCCCAGGGCCTTGCCATTGGTATGACTGTGACTGATAATGGTGCAAATATTATCAAAGCTCTTCAGGACTGTGGTAATGAGCAGACAGTTAATGTTTTTTGCATTGCACACACTCTCAATTTGGTTGTATGCCATGCCCTGCAACACCAAGTTGATGTATGCAACCTTGTTCACACTGCACATAAAATATGTGGCCACTTTCACAAATTTGTAAAGGCCACATCCATTCTTGGGCAGTACCAAAGTGACTACAAAGTACCACCTAACAATTTCATCCAAGATATAGTTACTCTATGGAATTCCACCTATCATATGTTGGAGCGTCTACTGCAGCAGAAGTTGGCAGTACATAATATGGCCTTAGTCCATGATATCGGTGGCATGATCACACAATGGAAGTTGGAAGAAGTTGTTAAAACATTGCCAGCATTTGAAAATGCAGCAAAGGTACTCAGTAGTAACAATGCATCCATTAGTCAGGTCATACCAATGGTACGCATCCTTTTCAAAGAGACGGCTGATACCATGAACAGTAATGGAGAGGAAGGGCAATTACAAATGATTACAGAACTTGCTAGCATGTTAAACGCAGAGATGCACAGAAGATTTGATTCTGTTCTTACAGGCAGGAAATATGTAATTGCTACCATACTAGATCCTGTTTCAAGGACATCTTCTTGGTGCGAGGCAGTTTGCCAGTAATGAATATCAAGGCACAACTCATTGATGAGATTCAGGAGGTCCAAGACAGAATGGATGGCCATGGTCAGCAACAGCCATCACCAAGGCAGTCACGGCAGAACTTGACAACTACTAGTCCTCCTGCATTGTCACAGCAAACAGACACTCCTTCCTCTTCTTGTACACTTCACGTTAAAGTTAACAAAGCTGATGATATCTGGAATAAGCTAAATGCCCTGGACTGAAGGCCAATATCAGAACAGTCATGTGTGCCTAGCACTGAAAGAGTTCTGAATATTTACCTCATGGAGCCTTGAGAGACCAATCCTAAACGTGATCTTTTTATATATTGGGAAAGCAAGCGCTCTGTTTGGAAAGCCGTGACTCAGTTGCAGTTAAATATCTTGGATATCCACCTACAAGTGTGCCTTCAGAGCACATCTTTAGTACTGCTTGCGATGTTGCATCCACTGCTTGGAGTAAATTGGACCCAGAGCATGTTGAACAGTTAAAATTTCTGAAAATAAACCTGCCTTGACTTAATTACAAGTATAGTACTGATACATAAACCTGTAATTCTAGAATATGTGAGCGAGTGCCTTAGTGTGTGTTACAAATACATGAAATCTCCCTTCTGCCTGTCTTCATTTACTATGCGTACCAAAACACGTATAGGGGATTATTTAAAAAAAGACAAAAAAACGCAACTAACCATAACAGATTACGAGCAAGCACCAACTAAATGATTTCACTGCTCTTGAATAAGGCATGTGAAACAGTTCAACATTATTAAACAAAAACATGCCAAATGTGCCAAGACCCCATTCAGGTATACTGCGGGGACCTACAAGCCTACTACTACTACCAGTTTCACTCCATCAGGGAGTGTTCGCCAGTTGCTGTTACACTTAATTTATGCTTAATTTAACCTCCACACTTAAAGTGATCCACTAATAAAGTAAAAACACAAATATGCAGCTATGACCCACTGGAAGTATAACTATAAGAAAAAAAGAAAAAGAACATAATGGCTACACAGTGATGCATTAATTCACAAATTCATACAGGCACCCCAGAACATGTATCCAAAATGCATGCACAAATTAAACAGCAATGAAATCACCACTTGGGTATTTGCTGATAATCTGTTTTGGTGGGACTGGGTAGTGTTAGAGTTTGTACTTTTTTGTTCTAATTATTCTCCTGTGCACACCCAGCCAGCGGGACAGCATTTTGTTCTCTCATTTTTCAGACTGCAATTTATTTTCCTTTACCAAAGCTCTCTTGCCATCATCATCATCATCATTCCCCCAACATCAGTGCTGCCATGGAGAGTACTATCTAGGGGAGCAGGGGTGGGTGGGTTGGAACTATGGAGGAGGAAGTATGTTGCCTCTGGGTATGCTGCTCTGTTCTGGTGTCCTCCACAGCCTAGCAGCTAGCTATAGCTACAACATGTGTTTTCCTCAGTTTCAACAGTGCAGCAGCGCATAGCTGTTACCTCGCACTCTCATTTTTCAGACTGCTATTTATTTTCCTTTACCTAAGCTCTCTTGCCATCATCATCATCATCATTCCCCCAACATCAGTGCTGCCATGGGGAATACTACCTAGGGGAGCAAGGTGGGTGGGTTGGAACCATGGAGGAGGAAGTATGTTGCCCCTGGGTATGCTGCTCTGTTCCAGTGTCCTCAGTAGCCTAGCCAGCTATAATATATGTTTTCCTCAGGTTTTCTAAGTCTCACCAATGCAGCAGTAGCATAGCTCTCTCATTTTTCTCACTGCTGACCCCATGGCCACCATCAGTGCCACCATGGGGAAAAGTACTACTTAGGGGAGTAGGATTGGGTGGGTGGGGGTTGGAACAGTAGACGAGGAAGGTGTTTGCCTGATTTTAAGCCTCTTGGTAAGGTAGCCTGTTAGGCTGCCACACTCATTATGAAGGTTCTGTTTAAAGTTATTGTTCATAGCTTTTCATGCATTTTAACAGCACATTTTAATATTACATGATAAGCCATTTAAAATAAAATGTATTTTGACCCTCATAAACCTTCATTTAATTTCAGGTCAGATTGGGCCAATTCAAGTTTTGTCCTGCCTGGCTCAAAACTGGCCTGTCGGGCCAAATTTGCTGACTCACATGGCCCTAGTCATATCTTCTCACCTCCAAGCACAGACTTGGACAGAAGAACAAATCTTCTCACCTTACAGGTGCAGACTTAAACAGAAGATCAAATCTTTTCCTACTACTGGAGAACATCGGGCAGACTTCCCTTGGCTACTCAGCTGTAAAAGCCTCCAAGTAGGCCTCTATGCATCCTTCAGGCATCACAGCAGACGTCTTACATCCCTTGGCTGGGGGCTGCGAAAGCCCTTGGAACACCTCCAAACTTTTTTCGGGTGCCACAGCAGAGTTTCCTCTACCTGTGGAAGCTCCCAGACAATGACTTGACACTGGCCAACAAACAAACAACACTTTCATTCGGGCAACCACTCATTCCAGGCATTGCAAGGCAATGCAGGGCAATGCAGAGTACCTCCTGCAGCCCCTAGGCAAGTCTCCTTCACACGAAGATCACAGCAGGCTTTCTTTCCCTCTGCAAAACTCTCAGGCAACTTCCTTGCCTTGGACCAGCAAATCAGCACTTGAATTCGGAAACAGCTCCTTCCATGTGCTGGAAGGCAGCACCATGCACTTCCTGGGCTGGTTGGTGTGCAAGCCTCAGACCAACCTTCTTCATCTTCTCAGGGCAAGGGTCAGAGACCGCCTCCCTCAGGAGGGGCTCCAGCCGAACTCAACTCAACTCAGACTGTCCTCTGGGTTTCAGGGGATCAGGACAGCATCCTATTGGTCAAAACAGGCTGTCGTTCTGAAAATTAATATGCATTAGACTCCTTCAGTGCCTGATTGGCTGTCTGTTCTGGTGCCCAAATATTGTCCTTGCCTTCTCCCAGAAGACCTTTGGTTATAACCTTTTAGGGTCCCAGCTCTGTCATTGCCTACCTGTCAGGTCAAAAGTGGCAAATATGGCTTCTACAGTTCAGTACAAATAATCTTTAAAATTTTGCATAATTTTGCAGGAAAACAGTGCTATTTTAAATTTGTTTATTCCAAGAATTTGGTAGCACCCCCTCCACCCTAGTGTCCAGTTGCAGAGTGGGACAAATCTGGGGCTTCCCCTGCCTGTCGCACCCTCCATTACACAGTTCCCATAGGCAGCAAGCAGGGCTATTAATGTTCATACAGCAGCCTTGGCTGTTCCTTAACGATACAGGTGCCCTTACTATTATAGTGCTTAAAAGTGCTCATTTTTACATTTTATTCCCCCCCAGTGCCTCCAGTCCCCTTTTTACCATATTCATATCCACAGGGGCCAGAGCATACTGAGATGGCTTGCAGGAGCCACAGGGTGGCTTTACACACTGAGTTCCTGGCGTTTCCTCAGGTGTCCCGCTTGCACACTAGGAGCTGCTCGGCACTCGGAAAAAATGCCAAATGGGGGGCTTCACTTTTACTACACTCCTTCAGTCCCCACAGCATAGGGGAGCACAATGGGGTTAACATGAGCACAGATGGACCCGAGACTGGACTGAGACATGGCAGGGCTAGCGGTCAGAAGGACGGGCAGGTGGAGCAGCACTCAGGGAGGCAATCACGGTAAGCCCCCTCCCATGGGGGTTACGTATGCATAGCGCTGTTCATGATCCATGCCTTGTCATGCATATGCATAGCACAGCGCATGACCCGTGCTATGTCATGCATATGCATAGTGCCACGCACGACCTGCACAGGTGCGTCAATGCTGCTTACATTATCAGAGTGCAGCGCAAATGTGCGAACGTCGTGGAATAATGACTTGCATGACACACATATGCAAAACTACGTTGTGCATTGCACAACATTGCTATATTGAGACAGGCTATGCAAATTTGCCTCATTGGGCAGTCAGTGGGCAAATGGACACATTAGCACATAATTATAGATGGATTTGCATATATTACCATGTGTAATTTCACTTAGGCTATTTAAAGGGGACCAAAGCCCCCCCCAAACAATGTGCTTTGGAACTGCAGCCAACACAGATTCAGTGACTTGGAAGAAGGCTACAGCAAATCATAAAAAAATGGAGGACCAAAATAATGTCTCAGCCGCCATGGGTACAGTAGGTGTCCCACATGGCATTGTCATGTTACTACACTGTGATAAATTGGATACGGCCACTGGCAGGACCCTGGGTGGGTTGCATTGCAAGGGAGCTCACATTGCATCATTGTTATTGTACTGTAAGCCAATAACATGCAGTGTGTGCTCCGTAACTCTCAACTGTCCCTGAAGTACAGGAATAGCTCTATATGTGGCCCACTAAATTCCTATGTCCCCCAAAAGGGTTGTGTTTATATGACTGAACAGTGTGGCGTGTCCGTGCAACATATAGACAAACATTACATAGGACCTGCTCTGCATCTATATGTGTGTTAGGCTGTATGATCCACGTTTGAAATGCTGGTTCAAATGCTATTCTTGCTTCACCTTGCCAGGCTGCTGTGTTATGTCACTGAGTGTGTCTGCTGTACGTTCTGCTGGTGTGAACCATTTGGGAGCTGTATGCTGTAGTACATGTCCCTGAACAATACCTTTAGTGCTGGCGCCATGCATAGTTGTGCTACTATTAAACACAGGGTTCGAGACACAATAATCATCATACATCTGTACACTAGTACATTACAGAGGATGGTACAGAAGGCCCACATACTGAGTTAACCAAAAGGCCTGTATAAACTGGAAATAGAACAGGTAATTACCAGTGCATAAAAAATAAATACTATAGGGTCAATTGGCCTCCAGGGTTTATACATTTCCCCTTGACTGGTACAGATGTGTGTGAGCCTCAAAACATACATTCTATACTATGTCTCTAGTATGCCAACTGTCTGGGTGACTTGTAACACTTTCTAGGATGTGGACCTGATTCAGAGTCTTTGCCCCTGCTTGTCATATGCCATGTCCCTCATGTATGAGGCAATTGCATAAGAGGTATGGTGGGCCCTAAATCCACAAACAGTGACATTAACCTTGGCAGTGTTGTGCCCTACACAGAGCAGTACATGTTGTGGTCGTATGGACCACATCCCACTTGCAGGCCGGTGAGTGTGGTCTCTGTTTTGTGTGTCCCTGTGCTTTGATTGACACTTTTTACTGGAGAACCTCTGCACATCAGTACTTGCAGACTGTGGTATGTGTATATCACATACGTATGGGTGACTGCAGTTTGTGGAGTGGTATGGACTGACAGCTGTCAGGTGAGTACCAGCTGTGTGCAAATATCTAACATGGTTCCCCCAATGCTGCACGTGTTGTATGGGGACAGGGGCAACCACACCTCACTACTGGTGCCTTTCCTGGCCAGCTGGGGTGCTATACAGGTCTGCAGTATGTGCATATGCATGGAGTGTGGGGCCGCATTGACCTGTGGGGTGTCATTGCAAGGCCTGACCATCATGTCGCATGCTCCCATGTGTCTGGGTGTGTCTCGTGTGCTGTATGTTGTGTGACATAACCCTGCAGTCCATGGTTCAGGTTCCGGATGCACAATCTGTGCAGCACAGTGCACCGTTGTCCCCTGTCTGTACATCAGCCTATGACTGCATGTTCTGCAGTATGTACAGCACACACATCCAACACTTGGGCCCATCACAATGTTCCTGACACAAGAGGCCAACAGTAGGCATATCACAACATGCATGCAGTGTGCTTCACATATCTGCCTGCAACAGTTCCCCAGTGTGCTGACCAACCATGACAGTGCATGTGTGGTTGCATCAGCACAGAGGCCTGTGGCCTGGCACCTATCTGTGACATGGCAGCATGGACGTGGTCTGCCAGCCAGGTTCTGCCCATAACGCTGCCATGCATGATGGCGCATGGCCATGTTATGTTACAGATGTGTTGAGCCATGTCAGGCCAGTGAACTGTGTCTGCCAGTGGGGTGGTATATGGGTGGCCAATTGCACTCTTTGCCCAGGTATAGTGCTCATGCATGCCATGGTGTGTTGCCAGTTCCCATGCAGTGCTCTTGCATGACTCAGAATATGCCACTGGGCACTATGCATGGCCCAAGCTGGTAGTGGGGGGCCTACACATGCATTGTCCCACAGCACCCCCACATGTGCGCTAATGGTGGCTGTGCTCTGGGTCAATACCTGTCTTGGTGGTGCAGCCAGAGGGTTTAGATGCCTCAAGTTCCTACACCCCAGAGTTGTTGTGTGGCAGCTCCTTGGCCAGGCTCAGGCCCTGGAGGCTCTGACAGACTGCCATTACACACAGTGCCCCTGTGCCACACCTGTACAGGATACATGCCACCGTTGCATCAGCATGGCACATTGTGTGTGGTCAGGCATTAATCTTGTACACACTCATTACTGACCATTATGCATCTCTTGTCGCTTACAGGTCCCATGGATGATGGCAATAAGCTGAGGGCCCACCGGTTCAATGAAGATGAGTTGAATGCCCGGTTCACCCATGCTGCAGCAACATACATTTTGCCAACACTGATTACAGCGCATGCAAAATGCCACCTGGCATTACAGAGCCAGGCATTTCATCTCCCAGGAGTTACAGCACCAAAGCGCCCTCCCGGGAAACAGACGCTTTTCTGGAGTGCTTCACCCACTGCACCCCCACACCCCCCAAAACTAAATATAACCTCCTCAGGAGAGGGCATGCCCAGGAGGGGTAGAAACTGTGTGGTCAAAAAGTGCGACATGAGTGAAGGGCAATCTAAAATCTAGATCACCCCTTTAACTGTCGTCCTTGTTGTGGCAACATAATTGCCCCAACCAAAATGAGTCAGCAACTTGATAGACTACGTGCATGCCCTGGCCCAGGCCTATCGAGTGGGAGAGTCAGTCTTGTCCTACAGCCGGACCTCAGATGCCACAATCCAGCAGGCGAGACTTGAGATTACAGGGGCCGTCAACATTGTGGGTGGCTGGTGCCTCAGGGTGGAGGCCATGTGGAAGCATTTCAGCATCCTCTGCCGGCAGGCCAAGGGTCACTGGCAAGGGGACATCCATCTGAAGTTGCTGTCAGGCCCATGGATCTGACAGAGGAGGTTGTGGCATCTACCCTGAAGGCCGTGGAGGTTTAGGTGTGCCTGGGGGCAGGTACGAGACCCTGGTGGCATGCAGCCAGTCATGCAAGTACACAACTGGTGCACATCCTTGTGTGCATGGGAACACGTGTGGGTCCCACCACTGATGGGGTACAGTGCAACATTGGGCATGGCACATGTAGTGTGTGCCGTTGGCAGCCTTGGTGCTCCTTGGTGTGCTGTGTTACTATGTGGTGGACTGTTTCCCCCTCTGCCACATGTTTCATTGCACCCTAATGGGTACTGCTTTTCACAAAGCTCCTCTGGAGTGTGCCCATGCACATAAGAAGAAGTGTGTGTGTACTGTAGTGCCATTTGCTGTCCATGGGTGCTGGTGCATTCAGACATGTGTGCTTGGTGGGTTGGGCTGTGTGTGGGGTGGTGGCATGCACTGTGATTGCCTCTGTCGTATCTCTCAACTGTCCCTGACTGTCAGGGCTGTCCCAGATGTAGCATCAGTGATTTCATATTTCCCTTCTACATTCTGACTGTATGCAGTGATGGGTAGTACTGTGGATCACATCTTGATTGCAGCCATTGTGTTACTGTCTACCTCGTATGATACATGCTATTCACAGCATGCAGTATATCATACACAGCTTCTGGCTGTACTGTTACAGGTATAGAGATGTGTCCCTGGGTATGTCCCTTTCTCCCTGGTTATGGCAGGCCATGTCCCTGATATGTGACGAGGGTGGTTGAGAGGTGTGGCCTCTGTGCATGTGTTGCATGTGTTGGTTACTTGGTCAGGAAACACTGTCGTGCTTGCATGTTCCTCCTGTCACTGGCGACTGTGTTATCATTGTGGGCTAGGGTAGGCAGACCTGTTAACACCTGTTTCATTCTGACTCTGGGCAATGCATGGCACCATATGCTGCAGCATGCACATTACTGTAGGAAGGTTGGGGCGGGTGGTGCACCGCCTGAGTGCATGTGCCTCCGAGGGTGCACTGGCGCAGTTTTCAAATCTGTGCTGTAACTTAAAAAAATGTTTTTGTTTTTAAATATAATGACTAATGCCTGCCAGCAGGGGCGCATCCCCGAGGAAGGACCAGCAAGTCCGGGGAAGGGGGGGGTCACATGGTCCGCTGTCTGCAAAGAAAAAAATCATGTGGTGGGGTCCAGTCCAGACAGACAGTATAAAAGGTACAGGTGCTGGAGACTCGTGGTTGTAGTGAGAGAGGCGCCAAAGGTACTAGTAGTAGAGTAGAAGAGAAGGAGAGAAAAAAAAACAAAGGAGCTAGGTGAGGAGCAATAGACAGAAGAGAAATAGAATTATTAGAGTGAGTAGAAGACTAGAGAGCACAGAGCAGTGGAGTGCAGTGATAGATAAGACAGAGTGAGCCTCTGTGTAAGCAAGCAATCGTCTTCTTTATTCGGAGGGTAGACAGACTGAGTAAACTGCTGGCACTGGAATTAATTTTTTTTTTAATTGGGATGATCCTCAATTCTGACGATGATTCCAATTCCATCCTGACCTGTCTGATCTCCTCCTCCAACCTCCACACTCCTCTCTCCCTCCCCTTAGTTCTCTGAGGGGATGCGGTGTGTCAACTAGTACTCTCATTCTACCTTGTCCCTCCCACAAGTTCAGTCTGACGCCGGTGATTGGAAAAATAACAAATTTTATTTAACTTGGGTCCAGCTCCAGGTACTAGCAGCCAGCCAGGCCTGCGTCCCGCCTCCCAGACCCTGTTCTCCCCAAGTTCTCTCCCTTGCACAATCCACCCCACACCCAGCAGCAGCAGTGACTGACTGTGAGACCATCTCTCACTCTTAGTCTTTTTGAAATATGTGAAAGCAGGGCCGGGCTGCCGCGGTTGAGTGAGTCTGTAAGGAAGGTGAGCGCCCACATGATTCTTACCTTGATGACTCCGACTGCAGTGTGCTGAGTCTGACCAGTCGACCATACAGTGCTTGCCTTAGTAGTGCCTTCTTAAGCTCCCGGGCTGCCCACCAACAGTGCTGTTCTCTTAAAGTCCAGGTGGGTGGCTGGCAGCATAACCTCCCCGTCTCTCTCATAACTGTCTCTTATAAAATGGGTAGGCTAAATCAAGGAATGTGATTGGCTGGTTACCCTTCATGAAATATGTTCCATGCATGGGTAAAAAAAGGTGCTGGCAGTAAAAAGGCCAATATCCATAAGCCATGGAATGTTGGCATTTTTACTGTCTGCCATCTTTGCATTTGACAAGCCGCGAGAAAACACATTTGAATTATTCAGCTGCACCCATCTTAAAAATCGTAACGATGCTTAGAGCAAATGAAGTAGATTTCAATATTAGCATGTCAGATGAGGAGATGGAGAGGATTTTTAGCATACCAGAGGAAAATTTTACTGTGGTGGAGAAAAAGCTGGCAAGTCCCACGGTAAGTGTTATTAATTGCACAGAACCTGTCACCACGATGCCACCACGAATGACAGTGACTGCTATGCCAACACATTTAACAAGGCAAAAGTTGCAAACACGGCAATAAATGAAGTTAAAACTGTAAACCCGATGGCCAATTCATCACAGTACCTGACAGTTGGAGCTGTAACTGGCATCAAATTGCAAATGTCAAAGACCGCAGGAAATGTCAATTTCGGTGAAACTGACAAGCCGATCGCAAGCACATCACGGCACTTAGCACTAAGCAGTGATGCTATTGATGCAATCGATGATGGGAAAAATGAAATGAACCCAAAAAAAAACACATTCTGGGCCAACAGCTAAAGAAATGTAAAAACATTTTTCTTGTTCAAATACCCACTCCACTTCCCAGTTATTATTCTATCCCTCCCTTTACCCTTTATTCTATGTAGAACTACTTTATGCTGCATAGTAATTTTTTCAGCAAAAATAAAAGTTTTTATGCACTTAACTTAAAAGTTTTCCTTGCTTTTTTAACCCCAAAAATGCATGACCATTTTATAAGTGCAATAAGACATTCCAGGGTGTGCATAGGAACATATTTTACCGCATGCCAGGGGCTAAAGGCACTCGGCCAAGGCCTCATGCCTTATTACGCCCCTGGCCGTGCAGTAAAATACGTTCCATGCACACCGTGTCATGTCTTATTGCTTACATATCATAAGGGCATAGGTGGATGAGCATTTTAAGGGGGGGGGATGATAGCTAGGCTTAAGTTATATAGCGATAATTGGCAAGGCAGGCATTAGGACTAGCCAGGGCACTAGGGCAGCGTAGAGCAATGAGCAAATAAAAAATAAACGGCATAATGACGGAAGTACTGTAAGCACAAGCCCAGAAGTGACACACTACACACACACACACCACTGCACTGTAATTTCCTTGCTGCTGATGTAATAGGAATGCCCTTTCCTTTGAGAGTGAGTCTACATGATTTCAAATTCAACCACCTGAGTCTAAGTTGTTTAAATGTATGAAAGGGAAACAGTATTTTTATTACCTCAGCAACAAATTACAGTGGTCAACTTGGGGATGTATAAACTACGAATAACTTCCTTCCTTGTGACAGGAGGACTAGAAGGCTAAGTTCAGCTTAGCCTTCCAGTTCTGTCAAAAAAAGAAGGAAGTTATTTGCAGTTTACATATCCCCTCCCATACCAAGATACCATATGTGGCTGATCACCCCTTACCAGGGAGGGAGTACTGCAATTAGGTGTCTGTGGAGGACATCGGACCACTGGTGCTTATTAGGTTACATATGGTAACCTGCTGAAACGCAAGCGCAACATTCCCCATCATGAAGAGAGATGTCAGTCAGATAGAACTATATGCCTGTGTTGGAAATAATGCTGTTTGCTATTAATGATATTCTTGTAACTGTGGGGCTCTGCCCCAACAACCCCCCCCAGGGGGGTTGAGGCCCCGTTAACACTAATTTAATTGATTTCGTAATTATAGATGGGGAGTGTGGGGGGTGAAGTCCCCCAGTTACAAGAATTACATTTACAATAAGAGACTGCTTGTTTAACTTTCCCTTCCCTGTACAACCCGATGCAATAATTACAACTGGTCCAACATCCACCACAGATGCCGCAGATGCCCCTATTACATTACTGTACATTCATAGCAACGCTTTTAGTTTTTTATGGTTTCAGGTCTTTTTTTTGTGATATTCCGTGATATTATTCTTTCTGTGGGGGGCGCTCTGCCCCCCCACACACACCTCTGGGGACACCGATGACGTCGTATTTTTTACCCAGGGGGTTGGGGGAGGCAGAGTGCCCCCACAGAAAGAATATCACGGAATATTACAAAACATAAAGCAACCTCACAACTGGTTGGCAGTTAAGTTATTGTGGATTCTCATTCTCCTCTGCCTTTTTTTTTCAGGAAAAGCCGCAAAACTCACCACAGAGCATGTAAATCCCTCAGAGCTTCTAGGGGCCTTGAGTCCCCCAAGACCCCTGGCTCTTTTCTGGGGGGGCCACAAAATTAGTTTCTTACCCAGGGCACCAAAATTCCATCATACGGCTCTGGGCATGCATGCCCCACAAGCAACATGCATTGTGTACTGCATATTGTATGTGACACTGACAGAGTGCTCCTCTGTCCACAGCCCATGCAGGGCCATCACAGGGGGAGGAAGAACCATCTAGTGTCTGGGGTGTGCCGTTCACCAGCCAGATGGCAGTGGGGCCTGATTGCTTACACAATGGAGGAGGAGGAGAGTGAGAGTGAGGTGGAGTACTATGGGATATTGTGACAGGACATGTCACCGGTCCTACTGCAAGGAGAGCAGTGCCTGGTGCAAAGTACTCTCCCATTGTATGGTGGGTTGCATACACCAGTTCCCTTGCCACAGCTGTCCTCAGAACCCCTGTACCCAGCACTGCTATCACCATCAGCTCTACTGCCAGTGCCATCACTGCCACCACCACACACTCCCCTTGCGTGGAGCCTCAGGGGGGTGGTGTGTGGCCTGGCTGCACCCCCACCAGCCCAACACAGGCCAGTGCAGCCACCCACTGAACCTGTGCTCCTGTCACCTCCCCTAACATGGCCTTGTGTTGTGTCCACACCAGCCACTTGGGGCTGCCCAGGCCTACTGGGTTCTGTCCCCCAGGGCAGTGTCCCCTGGAGGCAGGCTGAGCCAGACTCCAGGCAGTGGCTGCTGTACTTTTCCATGGAGTCACAGACTGCCATGCACCACAAGTTCACCCTGTTCAGTAGCACGGTGCATGAAGAACTCATAAGCATGAGGGACCTCCAGCACGTGGACCTGCAGAGGCTTGAGCAACAGTTGGAGGCCCATGATGACAGTCTAGTTGAGACCATCCGCACTGTCATTGGTGATCTCACCATGGTGGTGCATGAGCTCATGGCTGCCTTGCATGGTGGTCTGCTCCAGGGTCACAGCACTGCTGCTTCTAGTCAGCAAAGCCCCAGCTCCATTGGGACAACATGCCACTCAGCAACACCATGCAGTGCCTGATTGGACTCTGGTAGCACACATGTGACCCTCAGGACTGGTGCAACACTGTGCTCGCTGGGATGGGAACTCCCTCTCCCGTTGAATGTCTCCTAGCATGGTCATCCGTGGGCCAGGCTGCTTCAGTCACCACAGGTGTCGCACTTCATCTCCCCATGTGTCACACCAGCCTCCTCTCGGGGTCTGTGGCAGATGCACATCAGAATCTGAGGCAGCCACAGACTGTCATGATTGAGCTGGTTCCCCTTCACCACACTGTTCCACACATCCTGAACACGTCACATCCACTGTTGTGAATTCACTTTCCTTTGTTATGTTTCCACAACACTCTTCCCCTTGCCCACCCTGTCTATCACCCTTTATTTCCATTTTTGTGTCACTGCCACTATCTGCTTTGTTTACCTGTTTTTCATAATAAAATATTAGCACATACGACAGCGTTCTTTCTTTCTTTCCACTCACCTGGTCCTATGTTGTGAGGCTTCTTATGATATTTTCACTGTATTCTTGTGCCCTCCTGGCCATAGAGGGGACTTGCCTGATGAGCTGCCCCTGCATCTCCTGCACCTCTGGCCTCATGTCACTGTCATTGTGTTCCTTTTGAATTGGCAGGCCTATTCTATGGGTAAGTGACATGATGTGTAGCATACAACAAACTAGGAATATGCCACAGGCCTTCTGAGGGGTGTATTGTAGAGCACCTCCTGAATGGTCCAGGCACTGGAATCACATCTTCAGCATACCAAAGACTAGCTCAGTGATGTTGCTTGTGGTGAAGTGTGCCTGATTATATCTGTCCTCCTCCATACGTGTGTGCCGGAGGATGGGTATGAGGAGCCAAGGGTGCAAGGGATAGGCACTGTCATCTATAAGGTAAACACATATGTTAGCACTGTTCACACTGTTGCTGCCTGCATAGCATCATTGGCCCATGGGCTGTGTTGTTTCCTGTGCACCTGACCGCCCTCCCCCTCTCCACTCTTCCCTTGGTGTGGCCTGTGTGAGCTGCATTACTCCTGCATTACCCATTGGGGGCGGGTTGGGGGACATGCTGTGTGTACTCGCTGATTAGATGTTCTCTGGGTATGTGACTGCCTTCAAAAAGTTGGAATAGTTTTGAGATTTGCCATATGAAGGCATCATGGGCACTGCCAGAGTATCATGCCAGGACATTTGTTATGCACCCTCTTGAATCGCACACCACCTGGCAGTTGATAGAGTAGTAGTCCTTCCTTTTGAGGTAGGCATCCACTCCATCACCAGTGGGTGCAGGGATGGCAACATGGGTGCAGTCAATGGCACAGAGTACTGCAGGTAGGTGTGCAACCTGATAGAACTGCTGCATGGTTTCTCTGCACTCTACTGCTGTCCTAGGGGAATGTGATGAACTCGCCAGCATGTGGAAGCAGGGCATCTAGGAATTGGGCCAGCAGACACAAAGTGATGGATTGCAACACGCTGATTGTATCTCCCACTGCTGTCTCAAATGATCTGGTGGCTAGGAAGCACATCACAGCCAGTACCTTCTACTCAACTGTCATAGCATGGCTGTGCTGTGTGACACTGCACAACTGCTCATGCAGGAGTTCACACAGCTGCTATAGCATGTCCTGATTGAAGTAGTAATGGCCCACCAACTGGTCATCAGTTGAGAGTCTCGAAGAAGACTCTTGGCCGGTACCATCTGTGCACAGCATATTGCCTCCCCTGCCTGTGGAGTGGCCCAGGGTGGCCTTCTGCTCTCAAATCCTCTTCCATGGCCTATACCATTAGAAACAACATGTGTGCTGCATATTCAAACATTATGTGTTGTGGTTGCAGTGTCACTGCTTGCTTCTAGGGTTTGCTCAGAGTAAGACTGCGTTTTTATAAATGGTATTAGTGCAACATAATGGTTCTGTGCAAAGCCTTGTTACACAGCATTAATGCTCTGAATATAGCACTGTGCCTGTATTGATGTCGACACCCCTCACTTGGCCCACTGCATACATTATATTTTTGTGTGAGTGCTAGTCGTTATTGCCCACACTACTAGGCATTTTGAATATTGTACAGTCACACAATCAATGTGCAATCAGCATGCAATCTCTTTGCCCACTGGACAAAGTTTTGAGTATTGGGCCCTGGGCCATGGTCTCATATTTGATAGTGACAATAGTCAGTTACATAGGTTTTTTCTTTATCTTAACAAAATGTTGTAGACAGAAAGACTAATCAACTAGAATGCATATGAGTGTTCCTTATATCTGATGCACTACAGATGCCCTATTTTTCCCTGGGGGTGGTGGGGGTTAGGCAGGTTCAAATATGTCATTCCACCTGTCACAGAACTTGGGCTGAAAGCGTTCCTAGACCTGTCCAGGCAAGGCAGCTCTCCTCAGTTAGATGGGCTGAAATGATCCCAAGGAGGTACTGATCCTACTAACTCTTAGGATCCAGAACATTTTGGAGGGGATGAAGATGAAGGTGAATAGATAAAGGAAAATCAGTCTTCCTTAATCCTATCTCTGTTTATTCCAAGCCATATTTCCTTCTTGGTCAAAGATACCTGTAGGATTCTGCAGCTACCAGAGGCACAGTCTACTCCTATGCTGAATATTAATTCCGTCTTGTCCTCCACATGAAGAGTACTTAGGTACTTCCCTGAATCTGAACATTTGATAAAAAATAAATGGGATAATCTGGACAAGATTAACCAGTTTTATAAGGCACAGGTGAAAAGCTGCCCGCATCTTGACATGTTTGTAAAAACATGGGGCCTTTCCCTGCTATGGATGCAGCCATCTCTTCTGTAGTTAAATGTGATTATTCCAGTAAAAGATGTGGCAATGCTTTCAGACCCTAAAGATAAGCATCTTGAATCAGCCTGTAAATGGGCATAATCTGCTGTGGATTTTGCCTTGCAGCTCACCTCAGCTGTGGCATTAGTAGCATGAGCTTTGTGTGACTGGGCAACGGCAGTAGCAGATGAGGTTCAGAGAATTCTCCAGTCAGAGCTGCCTTCCCCTAGTTCATATGGCAGCCTCCTTTCTGGGGGATTCCATGGTGGATTTCCCCCATGCCTCATCAGGAAGTGGTGCAGCAGTTGTGGTGGCCCTTTGGTCGGTTAGGCTGAGACACATGTTGGCAGACCATGCATACAAGTCTGACTTGATTAATGGGCCTTTCAGAGGTGGCATGTTGTTCATCCCACAGTTGGAAGAAATTCTTTAGGATCTTAAGGAGAATAAAGTTTCTTTGCAGAGTTCCAAAACTCAGCAATCTTTTAATAGTGGTTTCAGAGGTCAGAGTTGCAGATGTGGCCTTCATTCTCATGGTTAATTTTGTACTTTCATTTCTTTTGAGGATGTGGAAACCAGTGCATAAGAAGCATATTCTTAGGCTTCAAGGGTCAGCAGAAAATGTGCACTTTCTTTCATAAACACTTCCAGAGAATCAGCTATGGAGGTGGATACACTGCCTGAGGATTTGTGCACTGATCATTACCCACAAGCTCTTGGCAGTGGTCTACAGACTTTTATAACAGGTGGGTTGAGACCACATCAAATGCCTGGGTACTGGAGATAATTTTTGCAGGACTGTGTGATAGTTTTCTTCTGTGCCCACTAGAGGATACTTTTTCCAGTCCCTATTTTCTACAAATCCCAGAAATGTTCAGCAGTAGAACATAACTTAAATCATCTGTTCAGCATAAGGGAAATGATTCCTGCTCCTCCCAAGAAAAAAAGAACAGCGGTTCTACTCCATTTACTTCATGGTCCCCCCAAAATGGGGAGGAATCCATATAATTCTGGATCTCTCCAGTTCTTCACCCTGGGAATGTTTGTGTAGGTTTCAATAGTTCTGGTTGCTGTCCTTCAGCAGGAAGGACATTACAATTATCCCTAGACAAAGGATCTCAACAGGACTTTGCAGATCCTGGAGGAACACAGTTGAACAGTGAACTAGGAGAAGAGCTCCCTTCTGCCTTCTCAACTTCTGGAACACCTCACAGCATGCTTTCAGACTGACCTGATAAGTTTTTTTTTTTAATGGAACACAATGAAAACCTCATCAATCAGATTTGGAAAGTCAGGGTGTAGAAAGTTGTGTCAGTCCTTAGGCGTCTAGATCTTAGGTTACAAAATAGCTTCTATAGAGATGGTTCTGGAAGCAGCACTTGTGCTCGACAGTGATATTGTGCCATCCCAAAAGACAGTGTTTTTTGCAGGGGGTGTAGCCCCCTGCAACCCTGCATTTAATTATAATCAACTCCAGGTTGGAGTAGTTTCAGGAAGGGGGCAGAACACTGGGAGAAGCAGTGTCACTGAAAACATGCCATTACAGTGACAGTCGCTGTAATGGGCTTTTTTCAGGTTTCATTCTTGTGGTGTTGCTCTGATGTGGGCCACTGGATGGTTCCACAGGCCAGACTGCACATGACACCTATCAAGGTCTCCTGATATTTCATTGGTCACTGACAGAGAAAAAGTACCATGCCCCACTCTGGCTCCTGAAGACTTTACACTAGTCATTGCATTGATGGGAGAACCCCTAACACTTGTTGAAGGGGTCTACATTAGCCCCAACAGAGCAATTTAGCCTGACCTCGGGTGGCAGCATGACAGACTAGGATGTGGTGCTGAACCAGGTTCTTATCCAGGAGTATAGTCTCTGGAGGAGCAAAGCCCCAAAATAAACATTCTCTAGACTAGAGCAGTCTTACTGATATTGAAACACTTCATCCACAGAATTTAGCAGAAATCAGTAAAATCAGAAGCTTGTCCAACAATATGGTGACAGACACTTACACAAACAAGCAAGATGGCACAAGAAGTGAGATGAGGCTGACATAAGCATAATTACTTCTTCAGTGGGCGTCAGGCAATCTGCAGTCCTTGTCTGTGATTAATCTGGTGGGACAGCTCAGTTCCAAAGTGAACTGAGCCATACACCAATAGGTTCATCCAGGAAAATGGCATTAGAATCAGAAGATATTTCAAAACCTTTCTTACAGATGGATTCACCACCGGTTGTCGACAAACTTTTTTGTCGAATGACCAGACAGCGAAACCAGCAGGACAACTGCATTTTGCAGTTGGCTGCTGGTTTCATATTACAACAAGTGTTTTCTTTGGGGGCTTCACCCCCAAATATCCCATGCGGAGGGCTGTGCCCCCCACACACCCCCACTTAGGATTGTCAACTCTGAGTCGGAGCTAATTTGAGGGGGGGGTGCAAGACCCCCGACAGACAGTGCCGAATTCCAGCGGCTTCCTGACAGCGATGTGGCGCTGTTGTCGCTGTAGGGGACCACACTGTCGAAATGTCGCTGACAGTGCGATATACCCTTGCAGATTCAGGTATTCTGAGATAGACCACTTTTTTCTCCCAAAGCAATGTTCAGCTGGCAAGATTTTACAGTTGGTGAAGATGTCCAGTGATCTGGGCTCTGTGTACATTGTGGCACTGTGGAACTACATTACATGTCAGGACCTCATGCTTACTGCATCCAGACGATGAGCAATCATGCAGTGATTCTGTGACAATTCTGGAAGGGGCTTTACATGTTCAGCAACTTCTTGACCACTTGGAGCCACTAGAATGAATCAATGATGAGCTCATCAGATCTTTTTGAGATTCATTTTTGCAATAATTACTAATACCTTTTCATTCAGCAGTTTTATAACTGGCAAATAGGGCTGCCTTTTTAATTTTGTATTTAATGGAAATAGCTATCAGCTTTAGGGCTGTGCCAGTGGATTGGAAAGAGTTGCCCCACTGACCACTGCAATTTAACCAAACCTTCTCAGAGGGAGAAATGTGTAATGGAGCTGCCAGTAAACACACTAATGTCAGCTGAGGCGTTCTTACACTCATCTTTGCAGTTTCATTGTTTTTTTTCAGTGCAGGTGATCATCTTTCCTGCACCAAGCAGGCTGTTGCTGCAGAAGAGGATTGTTTCTGGGGCAAAATCATATTCATGTGGCACGTGCTGCAACTGCAGAACCACAGTAAACACATTGTCCTGCCAATAGTGGAGGCACTGGACACTTTCCCAGCTGTGGGTCTTCAGCGGGGCACATTGGTTTCCACCATTTCCCTAGCTGCATGCAATTCTCAAAAAGATCTGTTGATCTCATGTTTGATTCATTCTAGTGGCCCTGAAGTGGGCAAGAAAGCTGTGGTTCTTGCTCCTTGTCAGCCTAGTAGTTAAAAAGCCCTTGCATCTCCCCCAGCAACACACTCTTGTGCGTCAAAGTCTGATTCTTCATCCCAGTCTGGTTCAGCTCCAGTTGGCAGCTTAGCTCCTGAGAGACAGAGACTCCTCAGTCTAGGATATTCTGAGAGAGTTGTGGATAACCTAATGCTATCAAGGAAACAGTCTACAGGGGTAGCTTATATAGGTGCATGAAGTTGGGAGACTTCAGTTTCTGAAATACTTCATGAAGTTGCCAAAGCTTGCATAGTTTGAAGGGACACTTTGCATAGTTCTTCACCCAGCAAAGTGACTGCTTTACCCGATGACATTTATGCATATTAGTACTATACTGGCAAAAGTGCTGAGTAAGTACCACTGTGTGTAGTTTTCTTTGGATAAAGAACTACATTGAATTCATTTGTTTTTGTTTTTTCTAATAAACTGTTTTCTTAATATTGACCCCTTCCCCACCAAAGTGCAACCATCATCCACCCTCCTCCCATGCCCCAGACCTCTAAAAATAATTTCCCCCAACTTGCCACCTTCTAGCAACCACCTCCCTCCTCCTTCCCCACGTCACCAAAAGATCTCCGTATAATAATATTGGAAATGATAGTCCTGTAAATCCCTTCTCCTACCCACACCAGATCAAGTAACTACCTACCTCCCCCACCCTTTCAGTCACCTGAATCCCTAAATCAATAGGAACCCCACCCCACTCTATCCACCCTCTAGCAACTAACCTCTCTCCTACCCCAAAGCCCACAAAGTGTAAGGATATTTTGGGAGCCTCTAGGAAAAAAAAGAACTAAAACCATCCCTCAGAGGGGTGATTATGCTGTCTTCAGTGTTCTTAGATACATGAATACATGATAACATCCTCCATAATAACACCTGATTGGTTGAATTGCAAGGATTAACAGTTACACATTGGGTGGGGAAGTCATGAAAATGTTAAGAAAATAGTTTTTTTCACTGAGCAGCACAGGCACAAAGTCAGGGACTTTGCGATGTTATTCATAGCACAAAGTTTTTTTTTTGCGTTATCTTTTTTTTACTCCCCTACGTGCTCCTGGACCTGCCACTCCTTCAAGCCACCATGGTCCCGACTTACCTCCTACTACCCTCACTTGAGTCTCTGTCCTCACATTGCAGCTGTCCCGAGGTAACCCGGCATAATCCTTTGCTGGATGGGTCCCTCTCCTTTGAGGGGGAAGGCACTGGTGGGGCTGGTCAGTGCACTCTCTGTTTGGCCCCGGGGTGCTGCTGAGGCAGATATAGCTCCTTCAGGGACTTTGGTGTTGTTGGCGGACCAGCAGCCATCATCCGGCTGATGCTGAAGCTATTTTCCACTTTCCTGTGGTTCCTCATTGCATGACTCGTGCAGTGCTCCCAGTCTCCACTGGGGGCCACTGCCGAGTGAGGCATCCCTGCAATCCACCCCAGGAGAGGAGAGCAGTCCTGTGGATGTTCAATCCTCTCCTTCCTCTGTCAGCCCCCAGCACCCTGAGTCTGTTCCAGAACCTAGGTTGCCGGTGTGGTTTGAGGTAAGGAGCTAGTGCCTCAGCCCTCTGTGCCACTGGGCCGGCTATTGCACAAAGTTTTTGACTGCACTTGCTTCATTGGTGAAGTTGAAATTCACAAAGGGCTCAATTATCTATTGGCCCCTATATCGGTATACAGTGCACCGATTCACAGCTGTGGCAAACTCTGGGTGCATGAGGGACCCTGTGCCCTATTCTATATAATGGAGTCCCTTTGCCAAAATCTTGAGAGTTGCTGCAGCTACAGGGTTGCATCAAGCATTTGGTGTACCTGAGGTGTTTGATGAAGGGTCTCATCAAACCCCCAGCCTGGCTTAACCCTAGTGGAGCCATGAAAGTGTGTGGAAGGGGGAATAGGCATACAAGGTCAGAACTGGGACAGAGGGACCAATGGGGGTGTCATAGTGGGTGATGGGGGAACAGTGGCCATGGTAGTATTCTGAGGTTGCACCCAGCAGAGGTGCCATGCCCACTGGGACGTGGCCACTTGGCCCAGGAACATGGATGTCCTGGACCCCAGGTGGCAGCAGCTCTGGCAGCTACTCCAGAGGTGACACAGTCCCTGACAGTGTAGCTGGGCATCAGCATGGCTCCACAACATAGGCTGTTTAGCAGAGGAATGTCACGGTGCCCAGAGAATGTTCCCATCCACCAATTGCACCCCATAACCTGCAGCCAATGCTACCCGCCACAGGTCAGGGACTGTGTCACATCTGGGGAAGGTGCCAGGGCTGTTGCCACTTGGGGTCCAGACACAGGGCTGTCCGTGCCAACCTCAGTGAACTCGAGCCAAGTGGCTCGGTCTCTCTGTGGCCATGGGACCTCTGCTGGGTGCCACCTCTGAACCTTGCCATTGCCACCATGCCCCATTTGCCCAACATGGCACCCCCACTGGCCTTCTGCCCCCAATCCAGACCTTGCTGGCTCCCCCTCACCTCCCTCTGAACCAGTAGCACAGGGCCCTTAGACCAGCTCATGCGTCCATAATGGGGTTTCTAAAATACCAAATAAGGGGATGATGCAGCACCACCATGGCTCCAGTCCCCCCTGCAACCTGGTGCACTGACACTTCTGGGACAGGGGTGGAGCAGGGTGGCTTCAGTGCAAGGCATCCCGATTTTGACACAGTCTGTGCTCAAAAATTAGGATTGCTACAATATTTGGGGCAAGGTGCCACTTGTGTCAAATTCTTTTGGTGCAGGTACAGTGCACCAAATGTTGGGCTTTGAAAGTTGAGCCCAATGTCTCTAATGGCTTATGATAGAGGTTGCTGAATTTTTTCCCATTGGGTAAACAGGCAGGTATTAGACCTAGGATGGAGGAGATGCACAAGCTGGATGTTTGCAGATCAGTTGATATAAATTATACAGACAGTCTTTTTGGAAGTCTGATAACCTCTTTGTACTATTCAGAGCAGCTAAAATGGGCCAGAAAGTTTACGAGGTAACCTTGGCTAGATAGGTCAGAACATGTATAGCCAAGGCTTACATGGTAGCAAATTTGAAACTGTCAGTTTTGATCAGCGTGCATTCAACTAGGGCTATGGCAGTCTCTTGGGCAGAAAGAGCAGAGGCCTCAGTGACTAACATGTACAAAGCAGGAACATGGTCTTCCTTGCCACATTCACAAAGCATTACAGATTAGACACTCAGCTTCCTGGTGAAGGGTGCTTCAAGTGGCAGTAAAGTGATAGGCTGCAGAAACTGAAAGAAAATTCTCTTTCTCCTGGATACAATTGGTGAGTACTGCTTATTAAATCATATCAGTAAATGAATATACAGTAACAACATGGAATGAAACAAAAGAAGACATTTTATCAGACTTGCTATATTTCTTTTTCTGCTAATTCTATTGTTGTAAGTGTGACCCACCCTAGTGTGTTTAATCTATATACTCTGAAGCTGAGATATGATTAGATTTCATAGCATTATGCAACAGACAAGTTCATGTTATTTGTTTCAGTTTCAGGCACATATTCTTTAGTGCATTGTTAACATCAGAGGAATGGAGGAGAGCTGACATAGTCAAGTTCTATAAAAGCAGCAGTTGAGAGGAGGCTAGCAATTGTAGACCAGTCTGTCTCACATAGTATCTCGTGAGCTCTTACAAAAAAAGCAACTCAATAGAGGCGTCTGCACACAGGGCTACTGGACAGGGGGGCAAATATGTGTATAACGACATCCTGTCGCTATATGTATATGCAAGCGTTGGGGGGGGGAGCGAGCACACCATGCGATGGGCAGAAGGGAGGGAGCATTTGTGATTTGTGTGTGCAATATTAGGTTGCTGAGCTGGCCATATGGCATGGTGGGTTCATGGCAGGCTATGGTTGGGATGGTGCAGGGTTCAGTGCTGGGCGCATCGGGATTTTTATGCCGGTCTGTGAAAATGTTGTTTTTTTTTTCATCCCCTCGACATGCACCCTCCTGGAGTTGAGAATCCTTTAGTAGGGGGGTGTGGTGGGCAAAACAAAAAACCCTATCTTTTCAGCAGCCTTTCGGTTTGTGCTGACAGTGTACAGTGGCGAAATTGATTTTCGCAGATGTACATTTGCTCTAACGGTCTGTGAGTGTCGCTATCACATAGACCCGTCTCACATCTGTTGTGGGGAAATAACGGAAACTCTGTTATGGAAAAGACTAGTGGAATATCTAGAATCCAGTGGGTTACAAGACCAAAGGCAGCATGAATTCAAAAGGGGAGGTCTCAAGCAGTTGGAGTTGAAGCTCAGCAGAGGGAGGCAGGCAGCTGGAGCTAGAAGACAAGTACTTTCTCTGTGCTGTTTGTTTTCTTTTAGGAGTGAGGTAGCATTTAATGAGATGGCAATGTGTGTTGTGTGATTTAAACAGTGTAACTGAAAAACAAATAATTTTGTCTTGGCTGGGAGGAGGGAGAGGTTGGGAAATACACAGGAGAGGTAGTCACGTGACTCAGATCAGCCAATAGCAAGGCTGGGATCCAAATATATTTCAAAGAGGATCAAGCGACCCCAAAGCTTGAGTGACCCCTGAAACTTGAGTGCCATGAAGCAGGAGTGTAGCATCTTGAGTAGCATCTGCAGGGTGCCAGCAGGGAGGACCACAGGCAGGACAGCAGGCAGTGGGCCATGCTGGTGGACAGGAAAGAGCCTAACTTGGAGGGATGCATATTTCCTCTACAGACATGGGGAGTCCAAGGAGGGGGAAGGGTTCAATGGAGTGAGGTAGGACCAAGTTAAGGGAGGAGAGGATGTGCAGGGGAAGTCAGATAGAGTGGGAGATGGGAAGGGTTGTATGTTGCCGAGGATGTGGAGCAGCCATATTCCTAGGAGTGGCTTGGAGGGCAAGGGGTTATAGGGTGTGTTGGCAGGTTGGTCAGCTCAGGCATGAAATAAGGTGGTTGAGGAGAGAACTGGAGGCATGGAGGAGACAGAAGAGGTGGGATCACAGTCAGGAAGGGAAACTAATGAGGCATCCAAAAGAGCTCAAAACAGGCAAAAGTAAGGGGGAACTAGGTGGGACAGCAGGAGGGCTACACAGGCAGGCACAGCCAAGGGAAGGAAGTGAGACTGGAGGAGGGTCAGGCACAGGGGCATGACTAAGACTGGGTGGGAACAAAGATATCAACCAGTGGGAAGGTGGACTGGACTCATTCAAGGAAGGGAGATTAGCACTGCAAACAAATTCTCAGTGTTGGCTAGTCCAGAAGACCAGGTAGAGAGAGAAGGGAAGCTACAGTGAAGGAGCAGGGAGAGGACGCTACAGGGGAAAAGGTACACAATGAGGAGGCAGTAGGCAGTACACCACGAAGACACAGTGGCAGGGGTGGACAGTGAGGTGATGATGATGCAGTCTGTGTGGAGGGAAGGAAGGGGCAAGGAGACAGGAGGAAGGGGGAAGCGGCAGGCAGCCCGGGGAAGGGCTAAGGATAGAGAGAGAAGGGGAGTCTGAGTGGGGAAGGGCCACATTTCAGGGAAGACATGGGAAAGTAATAGCAGAGGAGGTGGTAGCATGGTGGCTGGATCAACAAGTGAGTGCAATGGGGAGGTTCCACAGATGGAAAATAGTTCAGAGCTGGAAGTCAGTAGCCAGGTCATATTTATAAGGGGGAGAGGACAGGGCAAAGGTTAGGAGAAGCAAAGGGGAGGCAAGACGGGGGGATGAGAGGGCATCATACGTTGGGGTGCAGGGGAGTGGAGGGCAACAAGAGGGTGAGCAGGATAAGTGTCAGAGAGTCATAATTCTAGGGATTCTATACTTAAGGGTATAAGATGAGGTGGGAAGGGTGCCAGAAAAAGTAACATTTGGGAAGAAAGCATGCCAGGTATGACAGCGAGTACAGTGGGGCAACATATGGGCAGATATGTGGGGAAGGTGGGGGGAAGCTGCACATTATGATGCACCTGGGAATGAATAATCTGGAAGGCAGAAGGATAGAGGAGGTATAAGACAGCTTCAGGGATGTGGGAAAACTATGCAGCAAAGAGGGAACATAGGTAGCCTTCTCAGAAGTTCTGCCAGTGCCAAAGGCTAGTACAGACAGAAATAGAAGAATCAGTAACTTCAACAAATGGCTGAAGGAATGGTGTGGGACCAAGGGGAATGGATTGGTGGGGGACTGGGGTAGTACATGGCATAACACAGATCTTTATGCAGGGAATAGGATACACCTCAGCAGGGCAGGGTCACAGGTGTTGAAGCAGAAGCTGGAGGATTTCATCAATGAGAGGTATCATTTAAACTAGGTAGGGGGACGCATTGGAGCTAGGAATCACCAGGAGAGGGGGGGTCCCATGACCCCCCACCACAGGGATAGCTATGACCTTAGCCAAAACAGGGGTTGGAGTGAAGGGTAAGGAAGCAGGAAGGATAGCAGCAGCATGAAGAATGGTTTCACTAAATGCTAGGAGCCTGTGGAACAAGTTGGCAGAGTTACAGGCATTGATGGTAGAGGGGGAGGTGAACATAGCTGACATTACTGAGACGTGGGCAACCTGGCACAGTGACTGGGATCTAACCGTCCTCAGGGTGCAAACTATTCTGAAGGGATAGAGATAAGTAGCAGTAGTAGTAAAAAATGTTATTCGTTATAATGAATCGGCACGTCAACTGAGTTTAAAATAAAACTCATTTCCAGTGAGATCCACAGGATATCATAGTTACATCAATTACATAACATATAAAACAGTCAAAATGGTACATTCATGAATCAAAACTGTTAACAATCCTGAGCAATAAATATTTGTTATAAATACACTGAGTAGCAAATATTGCACATAACTCTGCTATAGACTATCCTCTAGTCTATTATTTCATTCCATTATTGCCCTTAAGTCATTTAATCCTTCCTTTCCTGAACCATTTTTTTTCTGTCATGCATGTTTCCTACCATCTTGGAGAAAGGTAAAGAGAAGGCTGGGGGATTGCCATTTACATAAGGGAAGGGATCAGATGTAATAGAGAGGAAGGGGAG
Source organism: Neoceratodus forsteri (assembly GCA_016271365.2). Taxonomy (NCBI): domain Eukaryota; kingdom Metazoa; phylum Chordata; order Ceratodontiformes; family Ceratodontidae; genus Neoceratodus; species Neoceratodus forsteri. The sequence goes on along the minus strand of CM057456.1, from coordinate 1,775,970,437 downwards.
GAGGGCAGGTTGGAAGAATCTGGCTGCAACTACGTAGCCAGAAAGGGGCCAATATCTATTTGGGGGGTTGTTTATAGACCTCCAGCCCAGAAGGAGGACATTGACAGAGACCTGGGGGAGCAGATAAGGAGGCATAGTGGCAAAGGGAGCACAGTGGTGGTGGGGGACTTTAATCTACCGGGGTGGATTGCTGCATCCCAGCAACCAATGGCTTCAGGGAGCAGATCATCCTGGAAGCATTCCAGGATGGCTTCCTTACCCAGAGTGTAATGGAGCCAATAAGGGAAGAGAATATACTAGACCTGATACTAGAAAATGAGGAAGAATCAATCAATCAATCACGTCTTTATTTAACCAGGCATTCATCATTGAGCAGACGCTCATTTGCAAGATGGACCTGGGTGGAGCATGAACAATTGTATATACAGGTCAACACATGTATTTACAAGGCAATACTGATAATACTCTTTACAGAGAGGAAGAAAAAGAAGTTCATATGTACATAGAATTATACCGATATTGTACAGATTACACAGTATTTATACGGAAGTATCTATAGGAAGATAAAGCAGGTTATCTAAGGTTGCAGGGAGAAATGTGAGAGAAAAAAATAAAATAAAAATATACACCAGGTAGAGGTGAAGGTAGGGGGAAGGAGGGAGGTAGGGGAGAAAGGCTAGGAGGCACGGTGCACAGAGAGGAGTTGGTAAAACGGGATGTAGAGAAGGTGGATGGAGAAAAGGAGCAGTGTGAGCCCGGATTGAATGTTATAAAGATGGGCATGGTAGGATGTCACAACCCAGGGTAGTGAGCTCCTATCCGAGGTTGGGAAAGGAAGAGTAAGGGGATAGACGGGCCTAGTGTTGATAAGACAGGGGGATAAGAGAGAGAGAGAGAGAGAGAGAGAGAGAGAAAACAAGGTCAGGGATGTAAGGGTGGAGGAACCTCGAGTAAGCAATGACCACCGCACAGTGTGGTTCTCAATCAATCTGGGTAGGGAAGTAGTCACTACAAAAACTAGGGTCCTGGACTTCAAAAGGGTTGACTTTGGCAGGATGAGACACATGCTGGAAAGCCATATGTCTAGCAACTGTCCAGAAATGGACACGGAACCAAAATGGGCAGTCATCAAGCAGGACTGGCTGAAGCCACTAAAACTTGTGTCAAGAGCCAGAGCAAGAAAGCCAGGACCAAGAAACCCAGTTGGATGAGTAGAGAGGTAGAGGAGAAGGTGAGGGAAAAGAGGAATGCATTTTGGGCCTACAAGAGATCCAACAGGGCAGAAGACAGAAAAGAATATGTGAAGAAATCCAGAGAAGTAAGCAGAGTGATAAGGGCAGCAAAGGCAGCTAGGGAACAAAGGTTAATGCATGGGATCAATGAAGGAGAAAAGGATTTCTTCAGATATATCAGAGAGAAGAGGAAGAGCAAGGATCAAATTGTTAGGATCAGGAGGAGAAGTGGGTTGGTAGAAAAGAAGGCTGAGCAGGCAGAAGTACTTAATGAAAACTTCTGTTCAGTCTTCACCAAGGAGAGGGATTGGCCCATACCTGAGAGGAAGGACGAGGTGGGAGAGGGTGGGGGAGAAGCAACTACGGATGGGGAAATCACGGTGGAAAGGGTGAGGGAGGGTCTTAAGTCCCTGAAGGTAGACAAGGCACCTGGCCCATATGGAGTCCACTCCAGTGTGCTGTGAGAGTTGGCAGAGTTCCAGGCAGGGGAGGGACTGGAGGGAAGCACGTGTGGAACCTCTCCATTAGAGTGGGCCCAAGGACAAACTGGGGAACTACAGACTGATGAGCCTTACTACAATTGTGGGAAAACTGATGGAGGCAATCTTCAGGTAAAGACTGGTGCAATTTCTTGAGGATAACAGTTTCCAGGACAGCAGGTAGCAGGAGTTTGCCTCGGGCAGACCGTGCCAGATGAACTTGGTTTATTTTTACGACTGGATTATGAGGGCACTGGACAAGGGACATGCAGTGGATGTCCTCTACCTGATTTCAGCAAGGCCTTTGACTCAGTGCCACATGGTAGGCTGACCTGCAAGTTGAAGAGTCTGGGAGCAGGAAGGAAACTGGTCAGATGGGTTGAGAACTGGCTGCAGGGTAGACAGCAGAAGGTAGTAGTTGAGGGGGGGGACATCTAAACCCAGTGCAGTAACAAGTGGTGTACCACAGGGCTCGGTGCTGGGACCTGTTCGGTTTAACATTTTCTTAGCCGACATTGCTGTAGGGGTTAAAAGCAAGATCAGTCTCTTTACAGATGACAAAGATTTGGGCTGAGGTTGATGAGGGAGAGAGCAAAAGTACTTCAGGATGATCTGGCAAAACTGGAGGAATGGTCTCACGCTTGGCAGATTGGTTTCAATGTCAAGAAGTGCAAAGTGATGCATTTAGGAGGCAAGAACCCAGGACACATTTACTGGCTAGAGGGTGTTCCATTAACAAAATCCAAGGAGGAGAAGGATCTGGGAGTGCTGGTAACCAGGGAGATGAACCACTCTACTCAGTCCAGGAAGGAAACAGCGAAGGCAAACAGGATGCTAGGGTGTATAGCAAGGGGGATTACTTCTTGGAGTGGGGAGGTCATCTTGCCCCTATACAGATCCCTAGTGAGATGGCACCTAAAGTACTGTGTGCAATTCTGGCACCCCTACTTGAAAAGGGACATCAAACTACTGGAAAGGGTACAACGCAGGGCAACAAAAATGATCCTGGGGTTGGGGGACAGACCATATGGGGAGAGACTGAGCGAGCTCAATATATAAACCCTGGAGGAAAGAAGGTAGAGAGGGTGGGATAAGATTGAGACCTTCAAGTACCTGAAGGGTTTAAACAGAGTAGACACCAGGTGTATGTTCAATCTGAAGGGCGAGAGGGAAGCCAGGGGACATTCTATGAAGTTGGAAGGGGTCAGGCTCAAGAGACAACAGAGGAGGCACTATTTCACAGAAACTGTGGTGGCAAGGTGGAACGCTCTGCCAGAGGAAGTTGTATTGCTGCAGTGTTGGGGGCTTCAAGAAGGGGTGGGACAGATTCTAGGGAGGGTACAAACCGGGAGAGGGTGGGAGATGGGGGGAGGGCATATGAGGAAGGGGAGACAGCTGCAGTCTAATGGACTGAAGTGCTGCACACTCGAGCAGACTAAATAGCCCGAATGGCCTGTGTCTGCTGGCAATTTTGTATGTTCGTATGCAAGACGAATCTGATCATTTTTTTGACTGGAAGACCAGTGAAATAGACCAAGGAAGTGCAGTGGAGGTGGCCTTCTTAGACATCAGTAAGGCCTTCAACACTGTGCCACACAAACGACTGATAAAGAAATTGGGCAGACTAAGGATGGCATCTATAGTGGTAAACTGTGTAAAAAAACTGGCTGACTGTCCGCCTTCAAGAAAAATTGAAGGCCATTGACAGGGGCACCGGAGTGATTTTGGCACCTCTTAAACACCTGATGAGAGGGCCAAGGGTCCTGCAGTTTTGTTGCTTGGACTGGATTAATCTCCCACGGCCTTCCAGTGGAATGAGGGCTGATTACAGAGCTCCAGAGTATTCATGGTGCCTCTTAGATATCCTACGAGGGGCTGAGGGAACTGTGGTGCTGTTGTTTGGCCGGATTCATCTTCTGTGGCAAGTGAACATTGAGGGCACCATCTGTCGTGTTTTTTTCCTTTCCCTGGAACATTTGGACTGCCATGGAGTTTGCTTGTGAAGCCAGTAGAACTGTGCTGCTGAGTGAATTTGGAAGGATGAAGTTCCTCTGTTGCCCCTGCTGATCTCCGGAGGAACATCATTTAGGTGGCTGGCAGTGTCTTGATAAGGAGGGAACTCTGCATGCTTCCATTGACTGGGACAAGTGAGAGTGGCCCTGAGTAGGATATTGCATTTTCTCTGAGTTATGTTGGTGACATTCAGTTTCCTGCCCAGCAGAGAAATTTTGGGTTGTGAGTGGACCCTGGAAATTGGTATAGAATGAGCTCTGGAAAAAAAACTTAGGGGGACAAAGTCCTGTAGCCTGCTGTCCTGGGAATTAAACAAGCTGCTATATACCTAGCTGTTTCTGTTTTTACGGGGGTTTCTGTGGGTTGTTGGGTGGTTTTTTTTTTAGTTAATTGTGTGTTTGTTTAGCGTGGTTGGTTAGGTCAATTAGTGTATGAGGGTGTTTGCTCAATATACATAGAGAGGATTGACGTTGTCATGGATCATTGCTACTGGTCAGGATGTGTTTGGGGAACTATGGAGGCTGGGGGTGGGCCAAGATAGTGTACGATGCAACCCAGCTGCTTGATCTGCAGCCCTTCACCGACCTTCCTGTGTCCATCATGACTGTTCACCATTGTTGGGAGGTCAGAATTAGGAGGGGCAGCATTGGTCGGGCGTGGCAGTATACCTCGGGCATGTCTGTGGGGGGACAGGATCGGGGAGGTCAGGTGCAGAAGGTGCCCTGGGGTTTGTCAGGCCCAAGGGAGAGGCCAGACTTGTTTGGTGCCCATCCCCAGGGTTCCCACCATACTGAATGGAAAGACAGTCAGAGGGGCTTCACTGTCCACCAATCCCCTGAGTGCAGTGCTTTGTAATGCCAGATTGATCAGAAACAAGACTGCGGTTATAGCAGATTTTATTTCTACGGTCGATCTGGTTTGCAGAGACCTGGGTGGGAGATGATGCGGGCCCGGTTTTAGAGGCCGCTGTCCCTCCTGAATACTCTGTGGTGCACTGCCCCAGAGTTGATCGCAAGGATGGGGTGTGGCCATCTGCTTTAGATCTGAGCTTGGCTTCATCATGCACCCAGTGGGAAGGCCGGGTTCCTTTGAATGCGTGATTGTTTATGGGTGTCCAGCTGCAGGCTGCAGGATTCTCCTGATTTACCGCCCCCAAGAGCGGCAGGAGAATTCCTGCAGGAAGTGGCCAGTTTTGTAATTGGTGAAACGTTGGAAGCCCCCAGATGTTTAATTCTTGGGGATTTCAATGTTTGGGCCAACAAAGAAACATCTAGGCTTGGCTACAACATCCTCCAGACAATGTCCTCACTGGGCCTGTCACAAGAGGTTTCTTCCATGACCCATCAGGGCGACCACATGTTGGACCTGGTCTTCTCACTGGGGCTTGAGATTCATGATCTCAAGACTGATCGGGTCATTTGGTCCGAGCATTGCACGGTGGAGTTCTCATTCAGAGCACCCCTTGAGAGCCCTCCCCCTGCTGAGATGGTAAGCTACTGCCCTTTGAGAGATTTGAACCCAGAGGGTTTTTGGGTGGTGGCTGATCTATCTAGTGTAGGCAGTGCATGCGTGGGGGGGGGTGTCCGTGGTGGTCGCCACTTATAATATGGTGATGTCCGCTGCACTCGACCTGCTTACACCAGTTGTGTATGACCCAGGTCTTCTCACTTGAGGTCTCCCTGGTTTGATGGGGAGCTCAAGGAAATGAAGATTTTGAGTCAGAGGTTAGAGCACTGCTGGTGAAAGACTGGGCTGGAAGAGGACAAACTGGCCCTGTGTGATCACTATTGTGAGTACTGGGGGCAATCAACCATAGGAAGGTACAATTTCTGTCCAGTGAGATTACTCCAGGAGGAGCCAACCAACTATACTTTCTTGGACTGTAGACAGGCTGCTAAACCCAGTCTGTCTTCAGCCAAAAAAGACTTTTTCAAATGAGCTGTGTGAGGAGTTTGCTCAGTTCTTTTCGGACAGTGTCCGGCATCTGGCTTAGAATTCCGCCAGTGATCCATGTCATGGCTGACAGTGATCGCCTTAGTTGTTTGGAGAACACTCCATCTGGTCGGGGCGAGTTTAGACCAATGGAGGTGGCTAAGGTCATTGGGGTTGCTTACAAACTGAGGCACACATACTGTGAACTGGACCTGGTGCTGATGCATTTCTTGATGGGATGCATTGACTCCTTTGGCCCAGTGTTTGCCTTAATTGTTTGGTGCTCCTTGTCAGAGGGGGTTTTCCTAGATGCTTGAAGGAGACATTGGTGAGACCCCTTCTTACAAAGCCATTATTGGACCCTGACGTCAAGGCAAATTACCGTCCTATCTCCAACCTCCAATTTGTGGGGAAGGTTGTAGAGAAGGTTGTGTCGTTTCAGCTTGAGGAGCACCTCTTGGCCTATGATCTATACAAGCCTCTCCTTCTGCGTTTCAGGTGAAGCATAGCATTGAAACTGCATTAGTTCAGATGCACGGTGACCTTCTCAGGGCGAGAGAATGAGAGGATGCTTCAATTCTCATTCTCCTTAATCTCTCCTCAGCTTTTGACATGGTGGACCACTGTGTGTTACCTGACCACCTCAGGGAATTTTGTGGACTCAACAGCATTGGTCATCTGCTGGTTTGAGTCCTATCTCACAAACAGGAGGCAAAGGGTGGTGATGAGGACTTTCTCCTCTTCCTCTAGCCTCCTGTCTTGTGGAGTACCTCAAGAATCAGTCTTGTCACCAATGTTGTTTCGCCATTTACATGCTACCCCTGTGAAGGATCATTAGGAAGCATGGCTTGGGTTTTCATTGCTATGCAGGTGATACCCAGCTATACCTCTCCTTTGCCCCTGAACACCTGATGCAGTGAACTTGCTAAATAATTGCCTCGCTGAAATCAATGACTGGATGGCCTCCAGCTGGTTGGAGGTACTAGTTGTGGAGTCAAACAGAGAGCATGCTAGGGTGGCCTAAGGTGCAGAGACAGGATTGTTCCTGGGATTTGTACCCTTGAAGGCCTCTTCTAGGGCCCAGAACCTGGGCGTTATTCTTGATAGCCGTCTGACACTTGAGGCTTAGCTGTCAGCTGCTGTACATGTCAGTTTGTATCATCTGAGGAATATCACTAAGGTCAGACCCCTAATTCCACTTCTGGACCTCCCAACTTCGGTGTACACCTTCATGATGATGAGGCTTGATTGCTGTAAGACTCTCTATTTCAGGGTCTCTGGGAGTACCCTCCACCGACTGCAGCTGGTGCAAAACGCAGCTGCAAAGTTGCTGATAGGGCAGTCTAAATACTGTCACATCACCCCAATGCTGTGGGAATTGCACTGGCTGCCAGCAGGTGAAGGATCCTCTGTAAGGTGGGCTTGCTCACCTTTAAGGACCTACATGGACTGGGCCCTGGCTACCTGGCTGACCTTCTCACACTGGCCGTTTCAGTCCGTTCCCTATGTTCCCCTTCTAGAGGCCTCCTAATAATTCCCAGAATGAGATTAAAAATGGCTGGCGACAGAGCTTTCAGTGTCGCTGGCCCCGTCCTGTGGAATTCGCTTCCACCATCTGTAAGGGATGCCCCTTCAGTTGAGGTATTTAAGGCCTACCTCAAGGCTTTTCTGATGTTCCCACACAGATGTTCCCTGATTCTTCTTTGTAACATCCTTTGCCTGACTGCTACATAGATTGTTCCTGCCTTTTGTTTTTCTTTCTAGCTAACTGCAATTTAAATGATTTATTATTTTGATATTTATAATTTTATTATGTTGTGTTATTGTACTGCAATTGATGTTGTGTTTTGCCATTGTACGGCACACAGAACCTCTGGGATTGGGTGTCTTCTTAAATAAAATATGTCTTGCCTTGCCTTAATAGATAGGCAAATGATGGTGGTAAATGGCATTCACTCTGAGGAAGAGAAAATGACCAGTGGGGTGGTGCTGGGCTCGATACTGGGACCAGTTCTCTTATGTATTCGTGACACTGCAGAAGATCTGGAAGGGAAGGTACGCCTTTTTGCAGATGACACCAACATTTGTAATAAGGTGGATACTCAAGGGGGTGATGAGAATTTTAGGGACCTTAGAAAACTGTAGGAATGGTCAAGGATATGGCAGCTGGGTTCAATGCTAGAATGTGCAAATTCATGCAACTAGGGCATAGAAACCCAGGAGATGAGTATAAGATTGTGGGGAGAAGGGGGTTACTGATGGTCACTAAGCAAGAATGAGACCTTTGGGTTATAATATCTGATACCTCAGCGTGGTGAGGCAGTGTGATAAGGCAGTAGGCAAGGCCAGTGGGCTGCTGGGGTCCATATGGAGAGGTATCACCTCAGAAGGAGGGAGGTTGTGATACCATTGTATGGGTCACTGTTGAGACCCCACTTAGAATAAAGGTATCACCAGTAGCAGGAGGGAGGTTGTGTTACTACTGTATGGGTCACTGTTGAGACCCCGCTTAGAATACTCTGTCCAGTTCTGGAAGCCACATCTCAGAAAGTACATAAACTTGATAGAGACACTCCATAGAAGGGCAACTGAAATGGGCAGGGGTTGAATAAGAAGTTGTATGAGGAGAGTCTAAAGGATCTCAACATGTACATCCTGGAGGGGAGGAGGGACAGGGGGGACATGATAGAAACCTACAGGTACCTCAGAGGGGCAAACGGTGGAAATGGAGGGGGTCTATTACAAATCAGATGAACCAGGAAGGGAGGTAGTTAAAAAGGGATATGTGGAAGTACTACTGCACTGAAAGAGTGAAAGATGCCTGGAACAGTTTTCCAGCAGATGTAGTAGGGGTGAAAACAGTGAGGGGCTTCAAGCATGTGTGGGATAGGCATAGGAGAATTTTAGTAAATAGGCAGGGGGGTGGGATTGACAGAGACTAGGTAGGGTCTGCTGAGAAAGAATAGGCACGGAACATCTAGGCAGACTGGGTGGGCCAAGTGATCCTCTTCTTTCAATAGCTTTTATGCTTCTGTTTCTATTCTCAGAGATTCTCTGGAGGGAGTTCATTACTGACGGTGGCATTGTGGAGGCTATGTTTGGAGATGTTGGAGACAGTATAACTGACTGACTGGGTGGGCCATAGGCCCTTATCTGCCGACTGTGTCTATGTATCTATGTATAATATGAATGACGGAGAACTTAAGGCTGTCTTCGCATTCCTGCAAGTTTAGGCTGAACATTTTCTCTATCTTTTAATTGATGTATAACTTACCTTGGCATGGTTATGTTGCTGCATGACTGAAAGATCTATGACTGAAGAGTCTAAGTCAACTGCCTTGGAATATGGTTGAACCAGGGTTCTATGATGATGTCACAGTGTGTGTTGTCTCTAGTAGGTGACCATATGCAAACCAGCAGTAAATGGATGCCCAGTGACAGCACTGTATCTTGCAGAAAAATAAACTCAACATGAAACATTTATAAAGCACTCCTGTCACTAGGCACAGAGTCTATGGAACATAAATTGGGTAAATGGAACAGAGTAAGGGGCAGCAAATTACGCCCAGGAGCAATTGCTGAAATATGTACCCCCTTCACTTTTTGCAATTTCACTGAATATTTAGAGTACACCTGGAAGGCAGATATTCAGGATCCCAGCAATCCAGGACATTTTTATGGGATCAGAGATTGGGAAATGTTGTAGAAATTATGTAGTAGTAAGGCAGATAATACCTGTATATTATGGAGCTGCCCACTGATTACACATTGCTGCGGAGCACAATCCATAATTTGCACCTCATTATGGCCTCATTACAGGCCAGAAACAAGCTGGGATTGCACCCCGGCCCCGTTGCCATGCTGCCTGTCTGAAACTACCCCACTGGTAATCTTGTTCACCCCCCCAATCACCCATCCATGTTGTTATATCTATTTCCTGGTTATCTAGTGGTCCTCCCACCACTGAAGGCATGTCCATGTTGGTATATGTATTCCTTGGTCATCTAGTGGTACCCCTCAATCTTCTGTTTGTGTTGGTATATGTTTTCCTTTGTTATTCAGGGCCCCCTGATTGCCCATCCGTGTTGGCATATGTATTCCCTGGTCAGCAAGTGGTCCCTCCACCTTCCAATCATATGTCTATGTTTGTATATGTATTTCTTGGCCATCTAGTGGTTCCCCATCCCCCATTTGCCTATCCATATTTTTATGCAAATTTCCTGGCATTCAAATGGGTACCTCTACCCCATGTCTGATTTCAGTTTTATAATGCAACTCATCAGTAGTCCAGCAGCCACTCACCCCTTAATCACAATTCCAAACCACCATCTCCCATGAAAGTAGCTTGCCGTCCCCCACATTGACGTTGTCATCCAATATCTGCAACACACAACTAATGCACAGTACAAAGTCTAATGTACATTGGTTATGTGGGGGCAGTTTGCAGTTGACAGTGGCAGTGTATGATGGGGGAGTGACATTCACCATCATGGGGTGGGTGAGTTTGGCATTGTGATCAGAGATGAGGGGACCACTGGACTACTGATGAATGGTATTGCACAACTAGCATTAGTGATGGGAGTGGGATGCCCACTAGACTGCAAGGGAATTAGTGCAGCAATTTGGACAGTGATTTGAGGCATAGTCAACCATGGAAAATATGAAGAACGCAAAGCACAAAAAGTAGGGAAATTAAAAACATTAGTGTTTCTAGATCTCCGGCGTATTGGTGAATCAGTGTTGGGGTCTTCCTATGGGTCACAAACCCCCAATGTCCCCCACCTCCCCCTGCCTGCTCATAGCATCCTGTTCAAAGCACAATGTACTGCTCCAAGCCAGTGTCTCATAGTGATACACTTTTCAAAGGTGGAAAACTATGGCTTGCAACATGTTGACAACAGAATCTGTCATAAATTTCTTCATGCATCACCTTGCAGGCCATGTGTGAAGAAAAGAGATCTCATCTAACCTTGTTTGCTCAAAAGAAAGGGGTGGGCATTAGGGTTGACATCACCAAGGAAGACCCCACCAGTGAGTTGCCCATACTCAAGAGATCCAAAATCCTAATGTTTTTCATTTTCCCACTTAGTGCCCCTTGCATTCTTCTGCCCTAATTTCTGCATTTAAGTGATTTTTCCAATAAATTTCCCTTCTTTTTCTGATAGTGGAATCAAATCCTCATTCACCGGTGTCCCTCTGGGATCTAATTTCTGGGACCGCTAAAAAACGAAGTAAACAGAATATTGGAGTTATTTCTACCCCCTTTTCACCAACCAATGAACAAGTGAAAGACAGCAGTGTCTTAAAAGTTGTAATTACACCATTGCACTGTACAATAGTATGGTGTAATGGTGCAAAAAATATTTTAACTACTAGCAGATATACAATACTAGTAATAAAGATGTCTTACCTGGGTACTGTAGACTGTGGGATGCTTGAGGGAACATCCACACACCTGTAAAATAAGAACAGCAATAGGGTCACAAAGGATCTACAGCTCTTTATTAACTAACTGGGAGAAACAAGGGACTCTAAACATAAGAACAATACTTATCTGATACACTTAGTCAGTGTCTCCAATGCTGGTGCTCACACCTATTGGACCTATAGACACAAAGTGGAAAACGGGTTACCTGACTTTCATCCTGCCAGATACACTTTCCCCTATTTTTCTTGCCAACTTACTTGTCCACACACAGTGCATGGGCCCATCAAGCCTTGACACACACATCAACCCCTTGTAAGATAAGGTTCTCCAGCCCACCACAAGGTGTTGTGTGTGCACCAGTAGACTGTTCTGTCCTTTCCCAGTCTGGGGTCACTGCTTAATGTTGCACCGCCTTCACCCTAGCCTCAGCCCATTCTGCCAGCTCACTGAGCTTGCACTCAAAATCAGGTTACTGGCATGGGAAGGCAATGTGGTACCCAATGGGTCAATGGCCATCTCTGCAGACAACATTACTTTGTACATATTCTATGACATTGTTGACCAAAAAATGTCAACCTTCTCATTTTATGACCCCCCCCCAAATATGACAGATGTCATTTATAAAACACTGGATAAAACATCATTTCATGTCACAGGTGCAAAATCATAGTTGGGGCCAGGATATGAAAAATGACAACTGTGTGGTTCATGAGGTGGCGTGAATTCAAGGCTATGTTTAAAATTTGGGATCAAAATATTGAAAATTGCCTAAGTTATGGGTGAGCATAGAAACATTTCAATATACGCTCATAACTTGATCATTTTACAATATTTTTAGCCCAGATTTTCAATACGGCCTTTTTGGGGCCACACTTCATGAACATGAGCAGTGAAAATTTTTAAAATCCCGCCTGAAAGGTGATCTTGTGCAGTGACTGTGAAACCACCTTACAGCCATAGGAGCCGACTCCATGGGTGCTTGGGTGCTCTAGCACCCACAAAGTTGACATAAGCACCCTCAATATTTTGAGCGCAGCCTGCAACAAAGGATTATTAGGGAACCTGGTCACAGGAAAAATACTACCTACTGGCAATGAGCACCCTCAAAGATTCTTAAAAGTTGGCATTCCTGCTTACAGCATCAGTTTAACCAGATGATTCTGGATCAGGCTTGGGTCTCAGTGGCTATGGTGTTGATGAGTACCACCTTGGAGGAGATAAATTACATTAAATTTAATGCTAGCAGTTAAAAAGTGTATTATGAGATTGTGGTTGAAAAAGCAGATTCCCACTTTGTTGCAGTAGAGGGACATAGATAATTCCATCTATAGGAAGGAAAAGATGACAAAAGTACTGCAAGGGAGGTTGCCATAGTTTCTCACTCAGTGGCAGAAATGGGTTATCTATGTCATGCAATATGATGAGTCCTTTGTTCCCTAGGGACCCGGTGCCATTGTTTTGGTTTTCAATTAATTTAATTACCCAAATCATGCCTGTGTCTGGAATATGGGATAGGTGTTGTGGACACCATTTATTTCTTTAGTTGTTCTTAACTTTATATGTGATTGTTTACCTTATGTAATGGTCTTGGGAAGATGATGTATCAGTGTTTTGTATGACACCATTACTATACATTTTTTTAAATATTAAATGTAATTTCTCAATACAAAATAAAATGCAAGTTCAAATAAAAGCAATTTACAAAGAAAGAAATGATGGTAAGTTTGGTTAAAATTTCTTCTATTTCCCCTAAAGTCTCTTTAAATTCCAGAATAAATGCACCCACTACAACCTACATATCACTGTAATACATTGGGTAAGATACAGCAGCTATTACAATGCTTTCTGCTGTCTTCTGTGGTTGTTCAAGTAGAGCTACTGAAATTCATTGATTGCTTTGTTTGGGCAGTTCTATTGAGCTGAGAGTTTAACTTGGAGTGGTAAAGAATCTCTTAAGGAACTACCCCCAAATGTATTTCTACTGTATCACAGTCACTTAAGGAGTGCCTTTCCTGGTCAAAATCAAAAGACACCATGGCACTTACCTCCCTGGAGTTCAAGGGTGCCAAAATGGGCCTTGTTAGTTAAGCAGTGGCTTTGATTTCCTCATATCTCTCCTGTCTAAAATATTAAAAAAGTATTAAAAAAGTAAAAGAGCCCTTTAGAAGTCTACAGAGTGTGCCCCAATGGCCTCCAGACTGTTATATCACAACATGTGCGAGTGCAGAGGCTGATCTCACATTTGGGATGGGGAAGCGATTGGGCTTTCAGCTGTCTGACGCCCAAATACAATCCCGTCCCTCCCTAAGAGCCTTCAATAGAAAATTTAATTTTGTCATTCTTGAACTCTCTGGGAGATAAGAATCTGTCTTTAAGGATGTACTGTGCTACAATTGGGCAAGGTTACAAATCCAGCCCCAGCATCTTCTGTCACGCCACTTACCATTAGAAACCCTGATATCTTGTATATCCACATCTACTCCTATACATAATCCTTTCTAACTCTATTTCCCACTCCCTGCATTCTTCTCTCCCACTTTCCTGCCTATTAACTGTTCTGTCACCCATTCACTCTCCATGACTGCCTCCACTTCCACTGGTTGGCTGGCTGGCCTCCAATGGTTTGAAGGATTTGTGCCATCTGCATTATTGTATACCAGTTGTTCCAGCTCCTTAGCATGCCTGTCTTATTTCCACTGTATTTAGCATTAATGTATTATATTGTATATGTAGTTTATAATTGAAATGACTATAAATTACTTGTCTTTCATCCTTTTTTCATTTTATCTAATGTCCCCTTCCTCTGAACCCACCTGGAAACTAGTTGACCTACGCTCTCTACGCTATCCATGTCAAATATTTTAAATAAATCAATCAACCAAGCAATCAATCAATAAATGAATGAGTAAATAAATAAAATATTTAAGGATGAGTTTAGGCAGTGAAACAATTTTCTTGGGGACAATGGTTACTTTTAAAATGGTACAAGAGTGTGCAACTGTGCTATTTTCAGTCCTTGCTTCTCTTGCTGGTCCATTCCAGGAAATATCACAAACACGGTAAAATGTTAATGTTTTGGGACTGAGCGTGTAGCATGGAGCAGCACATCACTTATCACTGTCACCTGGCAGCCCAGAATTTGCATGACCCCTGGAATACCCACTGAGCAGGCTGGGCCAGCTGTATCACAGAGGTTAGGCACTTCACCCTCAAGGAGGAAGGGCACATTGGCACCCCTACCTTACCAGCCTATAATAGAGTGGCACTGGTGTTGGATTTAATGGCAGTTGCTCACACACCCATCCTGGCTGTACAACGGGTGTTACCATGATAGCCCTGATCACCATGGTGGGGCCAGGGCACACCGGGGAAAAAACTGGAGGATGGGGGAGGGAAAAAGGAAATAAGCAGTAACACCTCTTTATTGAAATTGACTAACCCTAACCCTAAAGGTCCATCTTACCATCACATTCTATATTTAAATTTGCCATATGGGATAGCAAGTTAGTGTTACAGCCCCAGAATCTCATACTGGGGCTGGCTGGAGGCTGGGCATGTCCCAAAGATGCAGTGTTGAGATCCTAAGGAAGGACATGGGCCACCCAGCAATCATCCAATCATCCATCCCCTACAAACTGGCCAAGGACTGACACTAGGGTGGTCAGCAGAGGCAGCTGCTGTTCCCCTACCCTGTCAGCCAAGGAAGGATTGCAGCCATAGTGACATTATTGTCGGCATGGAGGATAGGAAAAATGGGACAAACAGAGTTATAAAAAAAGACATGAATACAGACTGAACGTTGGGATTAGATAATTGTTAGAAGTGATTTGAAGAGTACTGACTCCCCAGCTGTCATTTGCAAAGACTTAGCTCTGCTTTCTATTGTTTCAGATTGTGTTTGAAGGAATAAAAGGCTACAGCGAAACAGGTGACATTGCGATCGATGATGTCCTTGTCGCCAGTGGACCATGTACTCCTCCTGGCTTCTGTGACTTTGAGAAAAATCTTTGTGCATGGACCAATGTTGAAGTGGTAGATAAAACAGACTGGCTACGGAATAAGGGCATGTCACCAAATGCTAATACAGGGCCCAGCGTAGACCACACCACAGGCACCGCTCAGGGTAAGAACTTGTGCATCTTTTTGTAAGAATGGATCTGATCTGTGGTCTTCATGTGGTACTCTTTGTCTATATTACAAAGTTAATAGAGTTTACTTGAGCAATAACAATGGAAAAGCCAGTCATTTCTGAGGGTTTAACAAGTTGTCGGGAGGGGTGGCCCAAGGTGCAACCGAGACACTCCTCCCTTCAGCTGGTCATTAATCCAAGGAAATTGCCAGCACTGAGGTTGTTATTGCAGTTATAAGTCAGATCACAATAATAACTTGTGCTTAACATTTTTGTAACTTACTTTTTCGTTTTGAGTGGAGTGGCTTGAGTCATGTGTGCCACACAGCATCAGGTGGCAGTTGAATTGATCATTTCTAAGATGTTAATGACCAGTCTAGTAGCCAATCAAGAGCCTCACTAGACCTAAGAATATTTACTAATAATTTTAAGGCAGAAGAAGACTATGTGGTCCATTTAGGACTGGCATTCATTTCTCAGTGGTAATAGCAAAATATATACACTATCATAATCAGTCTGTCAGTCTGACTCCTGAAACTGGTTTAGTATTAGAAACATTGCATTTGTCAGCAGAAGCAGACTGCTTGGTCCACCCAGTCTGCCCATATGGACCCTGCCTAATCTGTCTCTGCAAATAACTGGTCTCTGGCGAACCCCCTCCTCCCTGGCTATTTAGTAATATTCCCCTATGTCTATCCACTCGTGCTTGAATCCCAATACTTTTTTCACGTCCACTACTTCTGCTGTCAGTCTGTTCCAGGCATTTACTACTCTTTCAGTGAAGTAGTACTTCCTCACATTACTCTTAACCTTCCCACCCTGCTTCATAGCATGCCTTCTAGTCCTTGTGCTCTTTCTCATTCAAAAGAAAATGTATTTCTTATTTATTAAGGTTAAGTACAGTACTATTTGTGGAAGATTGTTCCATGTGCCCAAAACTCACTGGGTAAAGAATTACTTTCTCTTGCTTGTTATAATGGCTCACTGTCCAATACCCGCCCCGTTTGTTCCGGGGTACCCCAGGGCTCCATTTTGGGCCCTGTACTTTTCAGCCTCTACCTCAACACTCTCCCCAGTTCCTGTACAGGAAAAATGCTCTTCTATGCTGACGATGCAGTTCTCTTTGACTCCAACCCCGATCCCTCTTCTCTCCAGGTATCTCTCCAGCACACCTACAACCAAGCTGAAAAGTGGGTCCTTGACCACCGACTTGTCATTAACCTAAAGAAGACTAAGTCAATGCTCTTCTTCCATCACCAAAACAAGGCCAAGAATGCCCCCCTCTTCATTCTCCCCAGCACTCTGCACCCGCTGGAGCAAGTGACCTCTTATAAATATCTAGGCATCACATTCGACTCGGCTCTCACCTTCCACACCAACATCAATGCCCTATCCTCTGCCATAAATTCTCAGATAGGCCTGCTATACCATCATAGAGATTGCCTCTCCCAAGTTGCCCTCTGGCTGGCCATCACCTTTTCCGTCCTGTCGCTAGTGGACTATGGCTTGCCCATTTATGCTGTAGCAGACAATACTGCCTTGACTAAAATCCAGCTCTCAATCAATAAGGACTGCAGGCTCCTGATTGGAGCCCCTAGCCACACTCATACTTGCCTGCTCTACTCCACCACCAACCTGCTCACCTTTGAGGAATGTCTGTGCTACCAGACCTACCTATTTGCCAAAAAATCTCTTCTAGGGCTCTGACCCCAAGGGTCTCTGCTTCCCTATGGTGTGTGTCCTCGTCTGTTGCCACTAATAGCTCTGTCCAGACCACCTTTTTGGTGCCCAGAACCAAGACCTCACTAGCCCAGAGGTCCTTCCATTACCGAGTCCCTGCTTGGTTCAACTCCCTCCCACTCTGCATCACAGACATTGCCAAAATTGATCCCTTCAAAATCGCCCTCTGGAACCATCTCTTCAGTGCTCGTTGCTGTAGATGCACCTAATTAATCCCACTGTGGTATCATCCTGTTCGGCCTCCCTGACTTGACAATGTCCTCTAGACAGCCTATCCTCTCCCCTCCCTCCACCCCACTCCCCATCCCTACCTCCACCCTCTCCAGGTATTATTTAGGTATGTCTAGGGCTCTGCCCCCAATGTAACTCTTGGGTACCTTGTATATGACTGTAACCTATTATAAGTAATATTATTATGTAACCTATGTGTACTCTATGTTTAATGTTCTGTACCTGTACTGTTCTCACTGTTGTAACCACACTATGTTACTCTGTCTACCCCCGCCGTGACGAGGTGCTTTTGTAAATGAGTCCATGACTCAAAGGTCATAAATCCAACTTTCTAATAAATACATAAATAGAGACACACATACATAAATACATAAATAAATAAAATAAAATTATTGGTCTTGCTATGACCCTGAATTGTCATTTCAGTATTTTTAAATTCCACACCTAGTCCTCTCAATAAGCCATATCTAGCTCAGGCAGACCTGGTGATGATTGTTCACGCTTTCATCGCTTCTAGGTTGGACTATTGCAATGCTCTTTACTTAGGGCTATCAGGAGGTCCAATATGATACCTGCAGCTGGTCCAGAATGCTGTAGCCTGACTGATAGTGGGCTTCTCATGGATCCTATGTGATAATGGTGATCGCGGAAAGGCGATCGCCGTTAAGGCGAATGCACATCAGCGAAAATCAATTTCACCAATGTACACTCATGGTGCAAACCAAAAGGGCACCCAAAACATAGTTTTTTTTGTTTTTGAGAGGGCTGTACCCCCATTAAAGTATTCTCAACTTCAGGGGGTGCATCTAATTACCACAGACTGGCGCAAAAATACAGACACTTTCAGCATCGATCCCGGCACCCTCCCAACCCTAGCCAACCACGAACCAACCATGCCACATGGCCAGCTCAGCAACCCACTGCTGCACTTCTCCTCACAAACCCTTTCTCCCATTCCACCTCTTGCATGGCATGCTGGCTCTCCCCCCTGCGTGTGCATATACATATAGCAACAGGATGTCGCTCTACCCATATTCTCCCCCCTGTCCGGTAACCTTGTGAACAGGTGCTCTATTGAGTCACCCTTTTTGTAAGTGCTCAATAGCAGATGCCCTTATCATGGAGTACCCTTCTCATGGAGTGACCATATCACCTTAGTCTTGTTTGCGCTGCACTGGCTGCCTATGCAGTGATGCATTACCTTCAAGATCTGCTTGTTAACCCACAAGGCCCTACGTGGTTTGGGATCAGACTACTTGAAAGAATCCCTTGTTCCCTATCAACCAACTCACCCCTTACACTTCACCAAATTCAGCCTGCTTGTTGTCCCCACTTCTCAGTTAAGACTTTTGAGGGAACTGAGCATTTGGAGTTATTGCTCCAGTTTAGTGGAATGCATAACCGGCATACATTCACACGGCCAAAACAGTGGGGACCTTTAAAGCCTCTCTTAATACTTTTCTGTTCAAAAAGGTGTTTCCAAGCTAACTAATTTATTTGTACCTTTGTTTGAATTTACATATATAGTGTACAGCACTCAGAGCCTGCGGGAATGGGTGTTTTATAATAAAGGTTGCCTTACCTAACGTCTCATCTTGTACATAAAAGTAAGTCCCCTCATAGTCATCTAATTTCTAATGTAGTGAGCCCCAGATATACAAAATCACACATGCCCCCACAATGCAAAGCATCATGGGCTGCATATGCAAATCACCACAGAATATTATGCTGGTTCAATTTTAAGCAGAAATGCATGGTGCCAAAAAGTCTCTTACATAGTGTGCAAAGGGTGCCAACAGAAAACATAGACACATGTTTCAACCTACCAGGACTCTTCAGTATGCCTTGTCTGTTTGACACACCAGTGGAATGAACCAGCTACCCTAAGATGGCCTGTCTGGGTTATGTTGTGGTGAACCCAAGTAAAACAAAAAACTATTTAAAAGACAAAGAACCTCTGTGTGCTAGCACTGAGGCAATGGTTACCCCAAAGGGCATTTGGCCGGGAAGCCAAGTTTCAAAGAAATACAAAATCATACATGTCCCCACAATGCAAAGCATCATGGGCTGCATATGTAAATCACCACAGAATATTATGCTGGTTCAACTTTAAGCAGAAATGCATGGTGCCGAAAGGCCTCTCACACAGTCTGTAAAGGGTGCCAACAGAAGACATAGACACGTGTTTCATCCTACCAGGACTCATCAGTATGCCCCGTCTGTTTGACACCCCAGTGGAATGAACCAGCTACCCTAAGATGGCCTATCTGGGTTATGTTGTGGTGAACCCAATTAAAATAAAAAACAATTTACAAGACAAAGAACTTCTGTGTGCTAGCATTGAGGCAATGGTTACCCCAAAGCCCCAGTTTACTCTGTCCTCGTATTTAAGATGTTCCAGTCCCCAAATTAATCTAGTGGCATTTTTTTGTACCTTCCCCGACAAAATCTAATCATGGCTAATGTGGGGTGACCAAAATTGTGAGCAGTAGTTAATATGGGGTCTGAGCAAGCTTCTATAAAAGGGAAGAATCACCATTTAATTTCTTAACACAAATTTCTTTCTTACACACTCTGTCAGCCTGTTTGCTTTATTTGCCATCATGCTGCATTGCTCTGAATGAATTACTGTAGTTTATTAGCCACAATGATTCTTGCCAGTCCTTAGATGTCATAAGTTTGCTAACATCGATATAATATTTTCTTCTGGCTTGTTGTTACCTAGGTTCATAACCTTACATTTGTCTGTATTTCATTTCTAACCCCATGTACAGTCCTCGACCTGTCACTTACAGTGTTCTATTCAAATCATTTTGCAATGCAAACAATTGTTCTGTTAAATTCCTTGTGCACCTTGTGTACATTATGGAAGTGTAGTTTTGATTGAATACTGTTGTGTGTGAAGAAGATACAGAGTCTGTTCTCACAAACACATATATCATACTTTATGAGCAACCGTTCACAAAATGGATGCTTCCATGGAGTGGTTATGTTGACATCAGAGCCCTCGAGATTAAAACCCATGGTCTTTTATTAATGTTATCAGAACCCTGGGATATAAGCACTTGTCTTGCTGTGCAAGGTTGTCCATATTTTATTTTATATATATTGTATGTTTTTTTGGGGAGGGATCAGGTACTACCCCATCACCTGCCACACACATATTACTGTGCCAGTTTTTTAAATGTTAATGAAACCCACCCCACGCTCAGCTGTTAAGTACCTACCCAGTTCTCACATCAGTATGATGCAAGTAGTGATTTATTTGAATTTGTTACTTGACAAACACACACATCATCAAAGGAGATAGGAAACTGTTTTCTGGTTCAAGTTTTATTTGTAACAAAGGTGGGAGACCGTGAGTGCCCTGTCAGTATGTTTTTAAGTCTATTTCTGGTTCATTTTAAGTGCGTTCCTTCTTACAATATGAAGGCTGCATTCTGATATTTTTCGTGAAACGGTATCTGGTTATTTTTACTCACAGCCCTGCATGTTAGTTCTAATCTGATGAAATAGATTCCTAATGCTTACTGTGGCTAGGATGATTTATGGATTTCACTGTTTAAGGCGTTGGATTTCTGTTTGATAGATTACCGTTTTTTTTTATCTTGGTATGTGCCTCTGCTAGTTTTCCTGTTCTGCTCTAACAATGTGAGAATTTTTTTACTGTGTTGTGAATACGAATTACTGAAATGGCAGTAAATTTTATTCTGTATTGTGAGTGAGATGAATAGCCAGCAGTGTATTTCAGAATTACTGAATTTGATCAGAAACTGTAATTGACTGAATACTTTCACTGTATTTGAATGCGCACTTGTCATTTTAAGACTTGATGTTACTTCTGTTTTGATCTAGCTGATGGAGAAACAAGATAAGTCGAAGTAGCGATCACAAATTTAGTAGTCAGACAATGAATCCTGTCTTCAATAGGTATGGTGCAGCTTGAGATGAATCCTATCATCAGAGGCTTTCAGTCCACAAAATGACCCACTACTCCTCTTATACCAGCTATCTCGACTGTTTCATACCCTCCTATTATGTTTGTGTCATCCCATCCATGTTGCTAGCTGCTTCATTCTGCTAACTGCTACCCCACTCATGCTGGCTGCTTTTTCTACACCCCCGTGTCATCTTCCTAGCAGATCACAGGCAATTTTTTATCCCTGTAAGCACACCAGCACAGTTCACAATAAACACCTAAATGCACGGGCTTTATAATAAAAGATCATCTCTGCTTTTGTTCCTGTTATCTGGCCAGTCTGAACTGCACTTCTGACCAAGCTCATTGTTCTGTTGATTCCTGTACTGCAAGCCCCTACTTTGCTAACCAGTCCCACAGCCATGTGAACCTCTGTAAATGAGCCAGGTGCTTCATGAAGTGCTTGCTAAAACCTGCTTTGCTCAAAACAATCATGAGAACATTCAGTACACCACATCAATTATTTGGATAGAGAAGGATCAGTCCGAGTATGAGTATTTAAAACAAATAAATAAAAAAATACGGATTTTGTTGTGGCAACTAAATACAGGTGCAGACTGTGGAGTGGTTGCTGTTCTATAATGCTGACTGCATTTTCCTTTAGATACTGCAATAAAATCCACCCGCTTTCAAATGTGGAACATGGAATGAATGTTCGTATCAACAACTTGGGGGAAATGCGGGGATGCATTTAATTTCATTTTTTTTATTTTTTAGATTTGTAAGCAGGATGAGCAAACTGCCAGTTTTCACCAGTGACAAGTTACAAAGAACACTTAAACATACACATCAATACATACAAATATGAAAATATTATATAATATACAAAATACAAAAAACATAAATAACATTACAAGTAAGAACATGTGCAGTTATCATTATCTATCAACCAATGTTTTAGTCTAGATTTAAAAGACCATATAGTATTACTTTGTACAATATCAGCAGGTAATGAATTAAAAAATAACAGGGCCCTGTACAATACAGATCTCTGTTCAAGAAGTTCAAAACAATGAGAGTTCAAAAATAAATTTAGATTGAGACCTAGTTCCATAAAAGTTCAGGAACCTCAAAAATAAAGATGTTACTGCAGGAGATAAAAGATTTAATTACCAGAGAGTGTATTTTTTTAACTTCACATTTGGCATTTACAATATATTAATCAATCCTTTATGCATCAATCTTATTTCTGCTAATTATTTATTTTCCATGGGAGTGGGATGATAGAGGTTACTGATATTGGGTGTATTTTGAATGTGCATGTAGGGGTACAGGAGATGATTGTAAACAGATTGGGCATGTGTCTTGCACACAATTGATTATATGGGTGGGAGAGTGGAAGATGCTGTCAGACTTCTTGTTCACCTCTCCACATTCACTGACAGACTATTGTGAGTTTCTACTTTGGGTATTTTTTGTTTTGTTTTTTTGTGTTCAGTTTTTGAGATTGCAGAAACGCAAAGCATGCAGAACCATGCAGGTGTTATGTACATTTACAATATCAGCCGTAGGCAGACCCTTGATTGTTATGTTAGTCTCAACCCCCCCCCCCACGCACACACACTCTGAAACCCGATGCTCAAACCAAGAGAGACAGGAATCATTGTTCCCACCTTGAGGATACTGGCACAGTGCTAATATACTTTCCTGTCCCCACCCGCCCATACACAAAATATAGAAGTTTCTAAAGATATATATTTTTTTAAAGGCTGGTAATGAGTTTACCAGTTCCTTCCCCTGAATCACTGCATATGCTTTCTTTACCCTCTGCAGAGAGATGCAGCATATGCAAGCAATGATGCTCACCCCCAGCAGTCCAATACACACTATATCACTCAACTCCTAACCCGCCAACCACCCCCATCTAGACTCCCAGATACTTTCAACAATTCAAGCTGTGTCACAGCTGGGAGAGAGATGACTTAGAGATTCAGAGTTTGATCCCATGGTGGAACTGCTTGAGCCTGTCTTTTGATTATGACTTGAACATGAATGAATGCTGACATCATCAAATAGTAAAGCATATTCCACCAATGCAGTTACTACTGCATTTGGTGATGACAACATTCCTTATCATACCTGTCCTGGTCAGAAGAGGTACAGAGCTGCTCCACAGTGGGACACATCAGTACTCAACTAAGTCATTTGTCACCATGCTGGGACCCCACTTGAGTAAAAAGACAAGGGTAGCGGGTAAGGAGGAAAGTGCTTTTGGGTGTATTGGTCTGCGAGGTGTAAGGGTTTCAGATGTTGATCATGGACTGATTGCTGGTGACACCTCAGACAATAATGCAAACTGAATTGAATGTTTTTATCCCCACACCATCTACATAAAAATAAAAAATAAATGATACAAGTACAGTACTCATGCTGCATCATAAATGAATGTCACACACTGTAAAGCCAACAGTTCATATCGGCATCTACTGAACATTCAGTGTATGCCCTTGGACATTGACAAACTAACAAATGATTTAAATTACACTAACACATTGCCATGGGAATCACTGTGATGTCACAAGCATTGTATTATGACATCAGGATGGGAAGAAGCAATAGGAGCTGATGAACCCTCAGGGAACAGCTTTCATGTTTTCATGCATATGACCCCAGTAATAAATATTGGGGATAATAAACACAGAGCTGATGAAAAATATAAATTGTTTTGTGGCCAAATATTATGTTTTTCAAAGTTCTTCTCAAGGCGTCAGTG
The DNA here is from genome assembly GCA_016271365.2 of Neoceratodus forsteri. NCBI lineage: Eukaryota > Metazoa > Chordata > Ceratodontiformes > Ceratodontidae > Neoceratodus > Neoceratodus forsteri. The sequence goes on along the minus strand of CM057456.1, from coordinate 1,775,946,561 downwards.
GCTCTTTAACTTCCCCACAACCGATGTTAGGCTGACTGGCCTGTAGTTGTCAGCCTTCTCCTTGCTACCATGTTTTTTGAAGCAGTACTACATCTGCCCTCCTCCAGTCCTTTGGAACCACTCTCCTTTCTAGTGAGTTGTTAAGAAAGACTCTTGGAGGTGCAGCCAGTACCTCCTCGAGTGCCCTTGGGTGTACTCTGTGTGGCCCCATAGATTTTTCGAATTTCAGATTTGTGAGTGTCTTCATGACTCTCTCCTCTCTAAACAGATTTGTGTTTACCTCCCTGTCTCCAATGCCCTTGTTGCATTTATGTGGCCTATCACCTTCCTCTCTGATGATTAAACAAAAGTATTTCTTCTGGATCTCTGCTTTTTCCTGATCCTTCTCTGCACCAACCCCAGCCACCCTTCTTAGCCTCACAGTCCTTCCCCTAGTCTTCCTCTTTTCACTTATGTACCTAAAAAAAATGTCTTGTTCCCTTTCTTTACCCACTGGGCTATTTTTTCCACATTTTGCACCTTTGTGCTCTTTATCAATTTCCTTTCCACCCTCTGTTTCTCCTGATACGCCTCCTTGTCCTCTTCTCTCTGCGTCTCTTTATGTCTCCTGAATGCTACCCTTTTTAGCTTTTATCATTTCAGACTCTTTCTTTAGAAACATTGTGGTCTCTTTTTCCTCCTCTTTTTGCTCACTTCCTTTGCACAGAGGTTTGTTACCTTTAATATGCCTTCCCTTAGCTTAGCTGTTCCTTCATCCCAACTTTTTGAAAAGGAAGCAAGTACCATATGGTCTATTGTACTGACAGCAAATATGTTTGACAGTCCTCATAGACTAATAGGAAAACCTACAGACATCTAAAGCCTTACATGTCTGCATTGTGATATCCCCAACATCAAGATCACCTTTTATCTTGGTGTTGGAGAAATCACTAAATTAGATAAATGACTTATGTTTACAAATATATACCCACTCACATGCAAAGATTTTAACACACTTGGACATTATATGCCATGTGGAGCAGTTTTATTTCTTCTGTATAGGTTTATTTTCATTATACCTTCATTATTATAATGCCATTTTTCTTTCTGAATGTACAGCGAAAATAAACACTAACCAGTGAGTTTAGTTTCAGTTTATTGGTTGGCAAGGTATGCCATTACAATTATAAACATCACAAGTCATACAGAAAAATATAAAAAGCCACAACAATATAATCTATGTTTAAATTGAATTATCAGTGACATTTAAATAAATAAAAAAACACATTGCAAGGTAATAAATATATAGATAAAAACCCAAATCCCAATGAAGTGGTAGTTTCAGAGTTTCAGTCACATGTAATTTTGTTGTATCAACAACTTTACACAAAGAGATCACATTTTCCAGTGCATGTAAAGAATTAGATTTACGCAAGTGCATTGCCATTTGTTTTAGTTCTTGTTCCAATGATGACAATATCTAACCAATAACAGTTCTGGCAGGTACGGACACAAAAAGAATAGTTACACATGTGCTCTGCATGTGCAACATACTGTATCACTTGTGGGTTTAGTAACTTTCATATTGTTTATCTTTTCCCCAGGTTATTACATATATGTTGACAGTTCCCAGGGTATCCCAGGAGACAAGGCTATGCTTGTCAGTGAGATCTTCGAGCCAGCTCTCGGTAGCTACTGTCTGACTTTCTGGTACCACATGTACGGTCAGGATGTGGGGAGACTAAACCTCTACAGTTCCAACAGGTACCACATGTGTTTTTGAAGTCTCTGCTATAAGAACTCAGCCAAATTCCACTAATGCCAAAATTGGCTTGTTTCAGGTAGGATTATCCCCTGGGCTTTCCTCTTATGGGGTGTGCCTTATTTTTGCAAAGCATTGCAGTGTGAATCCTTCATCACTCACATAGCAGACTTTATCAATCCAGTTCTGAAAGGGCAATCTCTGCATAGGGTACATTTGTATTTTGCTGTGTCACACCTTATGCAAAACGTTGGGCTATCAGAAAACAAAAGAAGGGTGACACATATCTTGTCGTCTATTATCTGCACCAGTTTTATGCTTTCTGCAGGACAATTATCCTACAGAAAGGCAAAACCCAGCTGAAATTATCATGATTTCAATGACTGTGCAAAGACTGTCTGTGTACAGGAAAACCCTTAATGATCAGAAAATATCTACAAGATTTTTTTTTATTATTGAACTTGGCAGGTCTTTGGGTAGGCATTTAAAATGGGTCCCTATTTGTTTGATTTCTTTGATATTAGCTGAAAAATAAAACAAAGTTGCATTGCACCTGCTTATGCAAACCTCCACAATGTCCCGACCTCACTGTAGCTGCTCCTTCTGTTGCCATAGAGATCTCTGCCTGTTGAACACCAGGGCAGCCTCCTCCTTGCATATGGGACTATGAGCCTTCTTTCTTTTTTTGATTGGGGAAAAAGGTCTGGGAAATTCTTCCTGTTTTCAGCATTACCCCAGTGGGAGGAGGATACAGATACAATACAAACCAACTGATATTGAACCAGGTTAAGCTGTTGGGTGTTTTTTTCTTGAATGGGGGGGATTTGGCCAGGACACGGGAGAAGGGGAAATCCCTACTCTGTATTTTGACATACAGATTTAATCTTTGCCGTATTGGTCCTTACATGAACAGATCCAGAAGCAAATGATTTTGTCCCTTTTATTGGACCAACATAGATGTAACAAAAACCTTTTTCTTTATATCTATGTTGGTCCAATAAAAGGTATCAAATCATTTGCTTCTGGATCTACTCTACATGTGAAGTTCCATGGGATCTTTAATATCCACCTGAACAACCTCCAGAACAGGCAGATGAGACCTTGGTTTAATATCTCATCTGAAAAATTACACCTCTGGCAGCATAGTGTCCCCCAAACACCTAGCTGGGGAATCAGTAGGGTTACTTTTCACCAAGAAAAGCGTGCCATCTGCAAAGTTACCACCTTCACTTCCTGCAGTACCTGGTGTTCCTTTGTTGGTTCATTGGAGGTATTTTAACCTACTATTGATCACACCCCACCATGCTTAGTTTCTGAGATCTGATGCAATACAGCTCTAATATAGTAAGGCTGAATGCCCTTCCACCAATATTGCCTGTTACCTAATGTTAGTTTCTCATCTGGCCATCTGATATCCTCTACTTGGACCACTCCTCCTGACCTAAAAAATAACAGTGGAGCTAATTCTTGAGTAGAGAGAACTTGAGATTAAATGTACAGTGCTGTGTCTCTGAAGACCAGGCAACATTGTTTTTAATGTACGGCTGGTAGCAATTTGGATTTTGGCCAGCCTGAACTAGTAGAGGCTATAGCGGCAGTCCACAGAGTCATGAACCTGAAGATCCCAGTTTGAATCCCACAGCTGCACTTACTTTCTACAGTATGTGACAAGAGTACCTATCCTGAGCAAGTCCTCCCTGATGTTATGCTCTCTCATCTCTAAGTCTTGTTTTGTTTTGCCCATGTGCTTAATAGCAGTAACATTCCCTCTCCTGTGTTTACTACTTGCAAAGCACTTTGGGATACAGTTTGAGTAGAGCCTGTAAGGCAGGTTGGGGGAATAGGATAAAAATAGATGAAGACTATTAGTGGTAACATTTTCTTTTAAATGCATTTATTTGATTTTCCCCTACTCTAACCCTGACAGACTGCTGTATCAATAGTATGCCATCACTGCACTCTTTACAACACTCCTGCTGTGAGAGTAGGTTTGCAATGGCTGTACTGTTTCCCCACTCTTTCAGAGAGGGAAGGTTTGCCATGGCTGCACCCTTTCTGCACTTTGGCTGTGAAGGATGGTTTGCTATGGCCACACCATTTCTCCACAATGGATGTGAGAGATGATTTGTCATGGCTGCACCCTTTCTCCACAATGGTTGTGAGGGACAGTTTGCCATGGCTGCACCCTTTCTCCACAATGGCTGTGAGGGACGGTTTGCCATGGCTGCACCCTTTCACCACAATGGCTGTGAGGGACGGTTTGCCATGGCTGCACCCTTTCTCCACAATGGCTGTGAGGGATGGTTTGCCATGGCTGCACCCTTTCTGCACTCTGGCTGTGAGGGAATGTTTTCCATGGCTGCACCCTTTCTCCTCTCTGGCTGTGAGGGAAGGTTTATCATGGCTGCAATGTTTCCCCACTCTGGCTGTGAGGGAAGGTTTGCCATGGCTGCACCCTTTCTGCACTCTGGCTGTGAGGGATGATTTGCCATGGCTGAATCCTTTCTCCACAATGGCTGAGAGGTAAGGTTTGCCATGGCTGCACCCTTTCTCCACAATGGCTGTGAGGGACGGTTTGCCATGGCTGTACCTTTTCTGCACTCTGGCTGTGAGGGAATGTTTGCCATGGCTGCACCCTTTCTCCTCTCTGGCTGTGAGGGAAGGTTTATCATGGCTGCAATGTTTCCCCACTCTGGCTGTGAGGGAAGGTTTGCCATGGCTGCACCCTTTCTACACTCTGGCTGTGAGGGATGATTTGCCATGGCTGAATCCTTTCTGCACAATGGCTGTGAGGGAATGTTTGCCATGGCTGCATCCTTTCTCCTCTCAGGCTGTGAGTGAAGGTTTGCCATGGCTGCACCCTTTCTGCACTCTGGCTGTGAGGGATGGTTTGCCATGGCTGTACCATTTCTCCACAATGGCTGGGAGGGACAGTTTGTCATGGCTGCATCCTTTCTCCACTCTGGCTGTGAGGGAAGGTTTGCCATGGCTGCATCCTTTCTCCACTCTGGCTGTGAGGGAATGTTTGCCATGGCTGCACCCTTTCTCCACTCTGGCTGTGAGGGAATGTTTGCCATGGCTACACCCTTTCTCCTCTCTGGCCATGAGGGAAGGTTTGCCATGGCTGCACCCTTTCTCCACAATGGTTGTGAGGGACAGTTTGCCATGGCTGCATCCTTTCTCCCCAATGGCTGTGAGGTAAGGTTTGCCATGGCTGCACCATTTCTCCACTCTGGCTGTGAGGGAAGGTTTGCCATGGCTGCACCCTTCATTCACTCTAGCTGTGAGAGAAGGTTTGCCATGGCTGCACCCTTTCTCCACTGTGGCTGTGAGGTTATGTTTGCCATGGCTACACCCTTTCTCCACCCTGGCTGTGAGGGGAGGTTTGCCATGGCTGCACTCTTTTCCCACTCTGGCTGTGAGGGAAGGTTTGCCATGGCAACACCCTTTCTCCACTCTAATTGTAAGGGAAAGTCTGCCATGGTTGTGCTCTTTCTCCACTCTGGTTGTGAGGAAATGTTTGCCATCCCTGCACTCTTTCTCCACTTCAGCATTGAGGTAATTGAATGGCTGCTATTCCAGTGAGTGTCAATGCTTCTTCTTAGTCAGTTGGCTGTTTGTGAATGCCCTTATCTAAGCATCCCATCACTTGAGATATCCAGTCACAGGCTGACTTCATCATGGTATTCTGACATGAATGGTATACTAATCCTGGATACCCAGATGGTAACATGAGGATTAAACATTGCACCACCATGCCAGCCTTAGAAGAATATTTTTAATCAAATTAAAGGGGATCAGGAAAGACAACAGAATAATTGAGAAACACTCTTTTTAACTCTATACTCTGCCATGAAGTACAGAGTGCTATGCCCTTGAAGATGTCAGAATTTTCAATCAAATCAGGTAAGGGTGTTGTTTGATTCTGTGGCGGGTGGCGAACTATTCAGAATGATGAGGAAGGGTGGGGATAGTGAGACGAATATTTATTTTGAATACCAGCAAATAGTCAATGATCAGCTCTGTATATCATAATGGGAACTATGCACCATCAGGTTGAAAGTACATGTCAAAGGTGTGTACTCCGCCCACATAGCTCCGCACTCATGGACAGGTGCACACATGCCAGCAGTCACTAATGTCTGCCATCTGCCTGTGACTCTGCCCCCCCAGCACTCAGGACTCCGCAGGGTGGCCTGAAGTAGGGTTACAGACCTAGGCAGGCATCCAATCAGATGCCAGTCCTGGGCCCACAGTGGATCCCTTGCATGGTAAGGCATGGGTCCAGGTGCGTGAATGCTGACTGCAGGCACACAGTCCTGCATGGCCATTCCTCAGCATCCAGGTGCCACCCTCCGGCTGTGCCCATGTCTCACAATGCCCTCCAGTGCATGGTTGGATCCCAGCCACAGGATCCCACCCCAGTCCAGAATGGCAGCCCACCCCACAGTGCACAGCTGGGCTCTGTGCCTCCCACCAATGCAGCCATGTATGGGACCCTGTCCCAGTACCATGGAACCAGACCACCTCACCGCCTCTGAACCCTACACTGGCAGTCTGTGCCCCCCCCACCCCATGACTGCCCTGTGGTTACCTGCCCATGCCAGTACAGCACAACCCAGACACACACCCTGAGCCCTTTACACTCACACACCCCACCCTCAGTGCTGTGCAGTGGTCTCTCCCACCCTCCCATGGCACCAACAACCCCTTGCACCTGCTCGTTGGTGCCATGGCTCTGAATAACCAGCAGCACAGCCCTCCTCCTGCCCCCATGGCCGCTGGCCATCCAAGTCTTTCTGGGAACACGCTGCCTATTTATAGGGACACGCTCTCAGCATCACTTGGATGGTCGGTGGCTTTGGGTCATAAGGAGGGCTGTGCCACTAACAATCCAGAGCCATGGCATTGACAAGCAGGTACTTGAATATGAGGAGGTTGTTGGTGGTGCGGGGAATGGTGAGACTGAGCCGCCAACAGGCATGCAGGGTACTGAGTCAGGGTAATGGTTATGTGCATGGGGCATCGTGTTAATGTGGGGTGGAGTACGACTGTACCAGGAGTACAGTATACCGCATGGCAGTCCTGCCATGATACATGGATGGGGTGACTGTGTGTTTGGGGGGGTTGTATTGCTCACAAGGGGTCGGGGCTGATGTGTGTGTGGAGGATGTTCTGTACTGCAATGGGTGATGGGGCACCTGTGTGTGTTCGGGGGTCTTGTGTTACAACAGGAACTGGGGCTACTCAGTGTCAGTGGGGTGGGGAGTTGTACCTTGGGCACACAGGGACCAGTGCTGCCTTGTTCTGGGGAAGAGGGGTGCAGTACTGTATGGGGACAGGGCGACCATGAGCGCAGGGCTAGGCATGTAGGTCACTAATGGCTGGGTTCCCCCTGGCATAACAGGCACCCTCCTATGCCCCCTGGTGCACAGCACTACTTGCCTTGGTGCATGGTGAGTAGTGCTGCACACCTCTGGCATGCCCACCACCCACCCCTAGTGCGTTGCTGTCTGCATGGCCAGAGATCAGGTGCATAGGGCCTGTTCTCCATTTTGTGCATCCCCCATGGGGGGGTGCAAGGGGTTCAGAGTGGCTACATGTTGCAGATTCATGGTGTGTAGGCACTCTGAACATTCGTGCATAGACCCCAATATTATTAATGGTACAGTGTTTGAAAATATTTCATTTCACATGACCCCTAATGTTTGGTGGACTCAGGCTGGAGCCTAGGTGGATCAGTGGTTGCATGTGTATAAACAGTACATTACAGGGGGGATGTCTTGGGCCTAGGAATGTTTTACTGAGTGGGGTGTTGTCTGAAAATGGGAGTGGAGTGAATATTTCTCTCTAGGATTTGTCCTGTAATTTAAATTTGTTTTTGATCAGTGAGTTCTAGGATCAGAAAGATGTCAGCACTGGCCAAAAGAAGTTTTTTCTAGAGCCCACGGGAGCACCTAACAGAAGGAGAATTCAGACCTTCATTCACCATCTGAAGAATTCTACACTTCGATGTGCTAGTATTTCTTTTTTTTCCTGTTTTGTTTGTCTTGTTACTCAGGCTGTAGGGTCCACTACAAGCTGCACCTCTGGAACAGAAGCACATCTTTTTATTTGTTCCTAGTGTTGTGATTGGGGCAGTGCTGTGAATGGGGGACAGTTTGTAACAGGGCTGTGCTTCAATTGTCGGGCCTGTATTATGACTGCTTTAGTGCTGTGATTGAAGATTAGTGCTCTGATGGTGGGGGTGGACAGTGCTATGATTGCTGGGGTGTAGAAGTGCTATAAGTGGGGTACAGCTTTGACAATTGGGCAGTGCATTGACTAGGGGTGTCAGTGCAGTGACTGTGGCAGAGGTTAGTGTGGTGACTGTGAGTGAACAATGGTGTGACTGTGGGGGTAATGTTATAACTGTTGAGGTGGGGCCATTTCATGACTGGGGTTGTGCGGTGACAGCTTGGAGTGAGGCAGTGCTGTAATTGAGTAGTGGTTCATGTTGTCATTATGGGGTGCAGTACTGTGAATCAATCAATCAAAGTCTTTATTTAACCAGGCGATCACCGTTGAGCAAGCTCATTTTTGAGGTGGACCTCGGTTTGTCAACAAGGAACAAGGGATCTAAGCATCATACATGGGATACAACACACAAGAAAATAATAATAATAAAAATAAAGTGAGATACAATTATACAGTATATACAAAGTATCAGCAGATAGCATTGACAGTAGTATATGTTTGGAACAGAAGATACAGCTAGTTTTGGGTAGGACACAATTTTTCATATAAGTAAAGAAATATACATATCATGTGCACCGAACACAAATAAAACCTAATAAAAAAGATATATAGTGATACAATATGGAGAATTTAGAGCTGGAACCAGGGTCAAAGGAATGTGGAAGGGACAGATATGGGGGACAGAAAAAGGGGAGATGGAAGAGTCCACTATAGATGTGATCAGTCTTTTAACAGTAGTAATTAGAGTGTACTTGGACTTAGAGGAGTCACTATTTAGGGTAGATAGGCACAGAACTCATTATTATGATGTAGATATAGAGATTTAAAAGCAGCTAGGCTGATGGGTGAGTTAATTTCAAAGTTTTTTGCGGCTTGTTCCACAGTTGAGGTAGCAGAAAGCTGATGGCTGCTCTGCCAATGTGAGATTTTGCTTTGTAAACATAAAGGTAGATATATGAGGTGCTTCTCAGGGCATACTTCCCTAGAGTGCAAAAAGGTAAACAGACAGAGATATACTGGGGCAGTTTATTTGAGATAACTTTATATGTTCAAACCGCAGCATTTTTTTGCCGTCTGTAAGCAAGGGATGACCATCCCACTGCCGTGTACAATGCACAATGGTGGGTTGAGTAAGGAAGACCCATAATAAATCTTACGGCTCTGTGATAGAGCATATCGAGTTTGGCTAGGGTACCTGCAGGTCCCTGGCTATATAGAAAATCTGCATAATCCAATAGGGAAAGAAAGGTAGTTTGAACCAATTTCAGTTTAGCGTCTCTTGTGAGGAGATTATTAATCCTAAAGAACAGACCAAGTCTTTGTCTAAGTTTCTTTGCCAGTTCTTCAAAGTGATCTGCAAAAGTAAGTCTATGGTCTAACCAGACCCCCAGGTACTTGAATTTTGGTACATAATCCAACTGCTCACCTAGAATGGTAGTGATCTGCAGGAGTGTCCCAGCAATTGCAGGACTTATTACATTGTGAAGGGGCGAGAGGAACATTGCTTTGTTTTTTTTTTCATTTAAGAGCAGTTTCTGGTTTATAAGCTGATGTTGCAGCAGATTAAATTCATTTTGAAGGGCTTTACAGGCCGCATCAGGGGTGAGACTACTAGCATAGAGCACCGTATCATCTGCGAATAGGTGTATTTGTGCTTCTTTGATGGGGGCATCTACGTTGCTAATATAAATGGTGAAGAGCAAGGGACCAAGAATGGAGCCTTGCAGTACACCCTCAATAGGGGTTTTGGTGGAGAAACTTCCCCTTCTGCCTTTACTTGTTGAAGTCGTCCCGAGAGGTAGTTGGAGAACCATTTAAGGGACAGGGAATCCAAACCAATGTTCTGGAGGGATGACAGAAGCAGTCTGTGATCAATGATATCAGATGCCTTGCTTAGGTCCAAGAAAACTGTACAAAGTTTTTTTTGTCTAATTCAAGCTGTCAGACATTTGTCACCTTGGCTAGAGCAGAGATTGTACTGTGCTGTGCTCTAAAACCAGATTGTAATGGGTTGAGCAATTTTTCTGATTCCTGGTACTTCTGAAGCTGTGAGTTCACTATTTTCTCCAGCATCTTTGGCAGGATTGGAAGTAGGGAGATTGGCCTGTAGTTATTGAGGTCACTAGGATCTCCTGACTTAAATAAAGGGACCACAAGTGCATTTCTCCAAATGGGTGGTAGGTCACCCTGGGACAAGGATAAGTTGAAGAGATCAGTAATTGAGACTGCAAGGACATGGTAGCTGACCTTTAAGAAGTACGGATCAATGAGGTCGGCCCCAGCACTTTTCCTAGTGTCCAACTGAAGGAGAAGATGTTCGACTTCTTTCAGGAAGGTAGGCTGCAGAGAGTAGGATGGACTGGGGATGGGTTTTTCTTGTGTATCCAATCCAAGTTGTTGGCAGAGGATATTTGCGGTAGAGGAGTCAAAGGCTAGCCCTGCAGTGACAAAATGATTATTGAGAGTGTCGAGGATAGATGGTCTGTCGGAGATCACAGTATTGTCAATTAGTTATATAGTAGGTAAAGATTTAAAAGTGCTGTGACCTTCAATGTCTTTGATTGTCCTCCAGAATTTGGAAGCATTTCTTGAGGAGCTCTCCAACTGAGAGCGGTAGAAATTAGCTTTGGCTTCTCTGACCATTTTGGTGCAGAGGTTTCTCACCCTCCAGAAAGAATTCCAGTCATTTATTAAATTAGTTTTCCTAGCAGTTCTCTAGAGTACATCCCTACTCCGCAAAGGATCTTTCAGGTCTTCTGTAAACCACCGACAGGATTTGTTTCTGGCACAAACCTTTACTATGGGAGCATACTTGTTGAGAGCCCCTAGCACAATTTCTGAGAAAATATCATAAGCCGTAGTCAGGGACTTGGCTAGATAGAAGTCCTGCCATTGCATGGAGTCTCTTAGCTCTGATATATACCCATGGAGATCAAAGTTACGTATGCACCTTTTAAAGGAGAATTTGGTGCAGTTGTGGATTTAAGATTGGATCTTACACACGCGATGAAGCAATGGTCGCTAATATCAGAGAAAAAGACACCAGCATGGGAGAATAAATGGGGTTTGTTAACTAAAATGTTATCCAAGAGAGTATTGTTATTGGGGTTGAGCTTGTTAGGATGAGTAGATTTGTTTATTAGCTGTGACAACCCAAGAGAATCACAGAGCATTTTAAGTGGGGTGGATGCACTGGAGAGCCAGTCTAAGTTGAAGTCCCCTAGTATGATATACTCTGAAGATGCTGAACCCAGGATGTTTCCGAGATGTTTTAACAACTGTAGTCCACCTGATAGGGGTCTGTAGCATCCTGTTATACATAATGAGACACCGATAGCAATTTCAATCTTTAATGACAAGCTTTCAAATTCTTTTGGGACAGAGGCTGAGTCAATTATGGAAGCAGGGAATTTATCCTTGACGTAAATAGCTACCCCACCACCTCTGGTTTGCCTGTCGGCTCTGAACAAAGAGTAGGAGGGGATGTTAACTCATTGTTACTGGTTGCTGGTCGGAGCCAGGACTCTGTAATCACCAGAACATTTGTAGCAGTATGACATACCCAGGCCTGAACTGAAGTGATTTTTTTTAATAGGCTACATACATCAACATGCAAGAATATAAGCCTCTTGAGGCTTTGTAGCTCTGCTGAGGATTCCATGGGTGCCAGAGGGCCTGGATTAAGCTCAACATTTCCTGAGAGTAATAATCTACTCACTGATCCTACTCTGGGTGGACAGGCTCATAGACCCATTCCCCCCAGAACCAGTGAGCAATCTACATAATATCCCCCACATGACTTCCTTAGCAGCTACCCTATCTCAAGTATATCTAGTCTCTTAACAGAGCATGAGATCATAAAAAGGGTGTATGCTATGACCTGCTTTACTATATGAGCAGGACACGTCGAAGACACCTCATCTCAATACCTAGCACTAAACTGCTCAGGTTACTAGTCTTGCTACTTCTCCTATGAGGTGATATCCAACCTAACCCTGGCCCATACGTACCCAATACCTTGGTAGCATCCCCCCCAGGACCATAAATGGGCGGCCACCAAGGGTCTGAAGATAGCACATATGAACATATGTAGTCTTAGAGCAAAAATACACGAAGTCCAGGCCTGGTTGGACCTCTACAAACTGGACTTCCTAGCCATCTCTGAAACCTGGCTAAAAGCCCACATCCATGACCATGAGATTCAGGTCGTGGGCTCCAATAGCTACCGCAATGACAGAGAAACCAAAAAAGGGGGTGGGGTTCTAATCTATGCTAAGGATGACCTCTCCGTGTCACCTCTACCCCAGCAGACTAATCCTACTGCTGAGGGAGACAGCATATACATCTAGATAACCCTAGGTCACACCAAACAACTAACAATTGGCTGCATCTACCACCCACCAAAATCAGCCCTCAAATCCCTTGAAGCCATCACAAACAATACGGCTACCAAGGTAACAATGGAGCAACTAATCCTGGGCGACTTCAACATTAACTGGGCCCAGGACCCTGGTCATGTCTCGAAGTCACTTACCCATGAAGCAGGTCATCTCTGAACCAACCAGACTTAATTACAAAACTGGAAACCACACCACCCTTGACTGGGCCCTGTTGTCTAACCCAACTAATATACAGAGTGCAGGCACAATGGCAGACTCCCTGAGTGACCATTCCCCAATCTTCTGTATATGGAAAAACAAACCACCCAAGGTCCAACCTAGAATTCTCTCCGCCCATGACTTCTCCAAGTTCTCTGAACTACAATACAATCGCTACCTAGGTAGTCTGGACTGGAACCCCATAAATCTTCTCCCTACTCTTACTGAGGCTGTGCAATACTTACAGGATGAACTAACCACAGCGGCCAACCTCTTTGCTCCAATGAAGAGAATGAGGGCTAAAGGCAACTGCTACAAGTGGATCTCTCCTTCCCTCAAAGCCCTAATGGCTACTCGGGGAAAAAGCCTGGAAAAAGTTTAGGCTCTCCTCCCTCCTGGCAGATCTCGCTGAATACAAAGCCCTGAGGAACAAAGCCAAGAGAGCCATAAAACTCGCTAAGAGAGATTACTTAACACACCTCCAGAAAACCAGCCTGGGCAACCCCAAGCAATTCTGGAATCATATGAATGACCTGATCAAGGGCAGCAAAAAGCCTGAGTCCTGTTCCATGGAGATTAATGGTCAGCTCACAACTGACCCTTCTCAAATATCGGCTGCCCTTAACAGGCACTTCTCAGACCTCGAGGCCTACAAGACCTGCCTGTCTCCCAGACTCTCCCCCTACCTCAGATGAACCACCTTACATGGAAAGACCCCATTTCACCTGAGACTGGCTAAATGCACTGAAGTACTAGATCTCCTAAGGAACCTGAAACTGAAAGGGTCATGGGGACCCGACGGTATCAACCCTCGGCTACTCAAGGCAGGAGCTAACTCCTTAGCCTGGCCTATAACCATGCTCCTCAATCGATCACTGAGGGAAGGAGCAGTCCCTGACCCGTGGAAACATGCCAATGTTGTCCCTGTTCACAAAGGGGGGCTCAGGGAAAAACTCAACAACTACAGGCCCGTCTCCCTCCTCTGCTCACTTGCTAAAGTGCAAGAAACAGTCATCTACAATCGACTACCTGGAAGCTCATCAGCTCCTTGCCCCCTCCCAACATGGATTTAGAACAAACCATGGTACTGACGCTGCCCTCATTAACTTCATGGATGAAGTTCTCAGGGCAATGGACAAAGGGATACCCACTGGTGCAGTCTTTACAGTTTTATCCAAGGCATTCGACCTCGTCGACCACAACTTGCTGCTACAGAAGCTGCAAAATATAGGCCTAGTCAATCATGCCCTGAAGTGGTTTGGGAGCTACTTATCAGGCAGGGCACAGAGGGGCTCATGGAAAGGGACCATGTCTGACCCACTACCCCTAAACCAGGGTGTACCTCAGGGCTCAATTCTAGGCCCCCTCCTGTTTTCCTTGTTTACCAATGACCTGCGTACCCACCACAGGGAGAGCTCAGTTGTGCAGTACGCTGATGATACTGTCATCTTCTGACCCCTGTGTGACATGGTTGTCCTAGGCCCTCTACTAAAAAAGGATCTCACTTCACTAGACACTTGGCTATGTAAGAACAGAATGGTACTAAATGCCGACAAGACCAAGGCAATGCTATTCAGGCCAAGATCCCTGGGATTTGACAGGTCCTCATCCCTCTCCTTAACCTCACTCTCTGGTAAAGCCATTAATGTAGTCCCTTCCCTTAAAGGCCTCACGTTGGGTCAGAATATCACATACAAGGAACATGTGGACCAGGTCACCAGGACCCTACATCGGAAACTTGGCACTCTGTACCGACTCAGGGACCAACTCATCCCTGAAGCCAGGCTCTCCATAGCTACCAGCATCCTTCTACCCAACTCTGACCTTGCGGCCCCTATTATACAGGGCATGGCTAAACTAAGAGATTACCAGGATGCAAACCCTATATAATAAAATAGCTCATTTTGCAACCTTAGACCACCGAGATGTCACCACTGTGACACTTTGGCCAATCTTCGTTGGCCCATTGGACTCCCGCCTCCAACACCCCTTGCTTGTCCAGGCCTACAAGCTTTTCAAACCCCATGCTCTGCCAAGCATTGCCGGGACCATAACCCTCAAACACAACCCAAGGAACCTAAGGACCTCAGATAGAATGCTATTAGAAGTCCCTAGGGTAAGGACAAATGCTGGCGGAAGATCCTTTTCCTCCCAAGCAGCCTGCCAATGGAACAAGCTCCCTCCCCAGGTCCAGGCCTCCTCCTCACTCATGAACTTCTGCACCAGGCTTAAATTCCATCTGCTGACCTCAAGCACATGCCACTGTCATGGCACCTAAAGCTCCTAAGGTACTCCCCTCCTCTCCAACTCCCGTCTCCTAGCTTAACCTTCCTATTACCTGCCTTATACAGACTGCTCACCAGAGGCCACGTGTAACCCCTGAATAAACTATATGCAAAGTACTACCAATTGCTTACATGTCATGATGATAACCATGCCTGTACCCATGCCTGCATCCACTGCTTTTCTTTTACCGTGCCTGTAAGCCATGCCTGTATCCACTGCTTTTCTTTTACCATGCCTGTAACCATGCCTGTATCCACTATTTTTCTTTACTGTAACCACCTCATGATGTAACTCACAATGCCTCAAATGTTCCTTATGTCCTTGTTCATTCTTATAACTTGTATTGTTATCCCGGGTCGCCCCTGAAAAAGGGACCTTCGGGGCTCAGTGGGCCTACCCGGTCACCAAAACTTAATAAATCAATAAGAGTTTCCTGCAGAGTCCTAGGAGAAGTGTGGGTGGCTGAGTCTTCTTTCAGTTACGTGATTTGTCTGCAGCAGTATAGGGAGTTCTGAGGCTAGTTCCCAGTTTGCCTGATGCTGCATACAATAATACCCTGACCGACAGAGTCAATGAGAGTAGGGAGGAGTATGCAGATGATGGTGTACCCCTGTGGGTAGGCTCTAGGAGATTTCCTGTATGCAAATGCGGGTGAAGGACCAGCATCGGGCTAGGGGAAGTTAGAGCACATACAAGTTCTTCTACCTGATAGGAAAAGTCCCGGTCAGGCAATGTAAAAAGAGAGCCATTCTCCACTCTAGGAGTTACTTTTTGATTCATGTTCGGGTCCAATACATATAAGATGAGCAAAGACAAGCATAGAAGCAGATAATATGCCCTCATTATGAGACCATCACCCAATGGGCACTACAAGTGCTGGCAAGAGAAGAGATTCTCAGTGGAGGAGGAATTCTTAATCCCTGCAGAATACTACTATAGGCAGTGAAGCCTGAAGCAGTAATCCTTAAGTACAGCTCCTTGTCAGGCTAAATAAGAAAAGAGTTCACCTGACTATAGAATAGTACTAGGGGCAGAGAGGCTTTGAAGCTAATTTCTTAGCTACTACTCTGGAGCAGACTAAGTACTAGAGAGATCACTGACCTAAATCAACTGCCTTAGCTAGACAGGATATGATAGTAAGCAATAAGCAAGCATAAAATATCAAAATGGGATACCTCAGCAAGACAGGATAGGATAGTGAAAAATAAGCAAGCATACAGTATCAAAATGGTATGCTTCAGCAAGACAGAATAAGATAAAGCTGCTAGCAGGCTTAGTTGCAAAAGGGGATGGGAGGAATGACAGTGAATGTTAGATGGGGTTGTGAATGTGGGAACTGTACTGTAACTGGGAGAGGGTGGAAGTTACAATGTTGTGACGTTGGGGTACGAGCATTGTTACTGGTGCAGGTGTCAGAGCTGTTGCTCTTTCATGGAGCAGTGCTGTGACTGTTGGATGGAGCAGAGTGGTGAGTGCTGCAACTGTTTGGGTTGGGGCAGTTTTATGACTGGGGTAGTGCTTTGCTGGCAGTGATTCGTTGCTTTAACTATGTGGTGGTTAAATATGGTGGTTATATTGTGGTTTTGTGGTTGTGGTTATATGATGCAGTGCTGTGACTGCTGCTGGGTGGGTGATATGACTGGAAGGGTAGTGCTGTGACTGGGAGGGGTTGCAGTAACAATGCTGTGACTGTTGGGCACCAGTGTGGTTACCATTGGGAAGAACAGAGCTATCACTGTCAGATGGGGCAGTGCTACGACTGTTAGATGGGGCAGTGTAGTGAAAGTTAGATTGGGAAATGCTTTTACTAATGGATGAGGCAGTGCTGTTACTTTTGGGTTGGGCTGTGCTGTTATGTTGTATTGGGCTGTGCTGTGACTGTTAGATGGGGTAGTGCTACTTTGTTGGATGTGGCAATGCTGTGACTGTTGCTTGAGCCAGTGTGGTGACTGTTGGATGGGACAGGACTGCTACTTTTTTTCTATAAAGCATTTTCATCTAGGCGGCAATATAGGTGGCAATCAGTCTTGTCCCTGCCACCCCGACCATCCATCATCTCCCTCAGGATTTATCTGACCCATAGAGTTCCCCATAGATTACCCCCTCTGGAGGGGCAAGTAGAGAGAGCCATCCTCCTCCTCCTCAGAGACACACATCCAAAAGTCTATGTCTGGCATCCTAGTCAATGACACAGCCTGAGGCCAGGCAGGACTTTGTTAAGCTTGCTTGTCATTTTCTGTTTTCTTCAAAGTTCTCTGCTATGGTGTGGACATTAGCGCATGTCGTGTGGAGGCACACACATGCTGCATTAAACCTGCAACTCCTCGCTTTGTACCACTAGTGGCTGCACCACCACCACCACCAGGTCTTCACCTGGTGGCAGTCAAGGGCTGAGCAAACAAGTCTCTCCTCCCTGGGAGAGGAGAGCAGTCCTACAGATGTTTAATCCCTTCCCACCAGGCTGACCCTCGGCAACCTGAGTCCACTCCCGAACTAGGGTCACCATAGTGGTGGGCAGGACCACTACCACGAACCACTGGGCCAGCTTAGTGCTGTTACTTTTGAAAGGGCAGTGTGACAGCTGTTGGATAGTGTAGTGCTGTTACTTAAGCAGGGTTTATGTTAATGTTCTAGTTAATCACCCCTTGGGAGAGTAATGTGGCACGAGGTGCAGCCAAATGCCACATGCCTCCCTTGATGTGATCAACTTGAACATTAACATAACCCCTGGGAGTACATTATTGTGATTATAAAATAAAAAAAACATTTTGAAATGTATATAAAATGTGGCTTTTAAAGTGCGATTTTTACATAAAATAGTTCATCCACAGTCTTACCAATTGTTTTTGATGTCTTTGTTGCATGCTGTGTGATAAAAATGCACTGGAACTATTGCCATAGTGACTAGAGCACATTCACAACTGTGATCCATTAAAAGTTTTGAAATAAATACATTTCCTGTTACAGTGGCTCACAAACTTTGGTATAAGTGTAGGACCAATCTTTTTGCTTGCCCCCTTCTACTGATCTGCTTTTTGTTTGCTAGGTACCCTGCTGTACTGGAGCAAGTTACTAATTTATACAAAATGCTTGTCACAGTCTGTCAAACAGGGGTGTTGTAGTAGACAGCCTGCTTGCCTACTGAGTTTGCTATGGTTGTGTGAGTGGGAGGTGAGACTTAGGACAAGAGGAGGCAAGGATACCTGACTCATTTTTACAGTTGCAGTAGGCAGAGCCTGCAGATGTTTTGCATGTACAAAAGGAGTGATGTCGTGTTTTCTGTCCATGGAACTGACAGAATGTGTAAATAGTCTCCTCTGCCTTACCCTCCTCCAAGGAATGTTTTTCTGCCTTCAAATAAATACGCTTTCATATTAGTCAGTGGTTGCAGTGCACTATTTTCTTTCTTAAGTGGGAGGTACAAGAACTGGAAACTGAGTAGTGGGAGGCAGCATTAGTTTTTTTGGGGAGTAAGATCCACCCCCACCTCCACCCAAGAAGCTGTTAAAGATCCACCCCACTTTTTTGGGGTTCATGTGGGAAGGACATGAGGTCGATCTATCATGCTGGAACAATTGACTAACAGAGCTGCCTGGGGCATCAGAGCTTAAGCTTTGGAAAGTAAAGCCTGAAGCTGCATCCCTATACAGCACTTGTGTAAACAGCCTTGGCTCAGCTTACATTACTCTCCTAGTAACACATTTTCACAAATACATTCCAAGAGATGGAAAGTCCCTCCTGGTGGGTATATGGTGTTATTCAGACCTGCCCTCCAACCCTGCCCCTAACCACCTTACTCTGTATTTTGCATCAGCTGAATCAGGTCAGTACAGCAAGAGGCTGCAGTGTAGATTTTTACTGAGCTTGCAGTTTTAAAGGAGTAGTCCACTCAGAATTTGCAAAAATATATGTTATGTACAGTGTTTTGATTTGTATGTTAAGTCCTAGTGTGTCCCTCCCTCTGTCTGCTATTAGGAGTTTTTCTTAAATTAGCCTATTAGCAGATACCTGAGAGCTAGCTAACTGGGGTTTCTGTAAGAAAAACCCTATTTAATTAAGCTTTGATTCACTATTGTTGTTTTCTGTGTGTGTCAGGTCTAGCTTGCAGGAGTGTTTTAACACTTAATTTCATCAAACTATACACAACCAGAAAAGCACAGAAATTGCCCAGATCATTAGCACTATAATTAGTTAAGACTCTAGCTGTTTTCTTACAGAAAACCCACTCAGTTAGAGTTCAAGTATTTGCTAAACTATACATGTAGGTACCAGCTTTCTATTAGGTAGAACTAGCATTTAGTATGGATTTTGATCTGTGACATGATTTTCACTTTTTTTTCACAAATGAAGTGTATGGTATGAAGCTGCAGCCTAGAAAGTGCAAAGTACTTTAAAGTCACTTTTTCTCCTGTGTGTGGTATAGCATGCACACAACAGGATGACAGTGACCATTTCAGCTACTCATTTGATCCCATTTTATAATGGTTCATTGCACTACCCATTTAGTAGCTTACATTCCTCTCCTGGTCACACATTTTCACAAATACATTCCAAGAGATGGAAATTCCCTCCTGGTGGGTATATGGTGTTATTCAGACCTGTCCTCCAACCCTGCCCCCAACCACCTTACTCTGTATTTCGCATCAGTTGAAGCATATCGGTATAGCAAGAGGCTTGCAGTGTAGATTTTTACTGAGCTTGCAGTTTTGAAGGAGTAGTCCACTCAGAATTTGCAAAAAACACATGTTATGCTGAGTGTTTGATTTGTATGTTAAATTCTAGTGTGTCCTTCCCTCTGTCTGCTATTAGGAGTTTTTCCTAAATTAGCCTATCAGCAGACACCCAAGAGCTAGCTAACTGGGGTTTCTGTAAGAAAGCAGCTACTAAATTAAGCTTTAATTCACTATTGTGGTTTTCTGTGTGTGTCAGGTCTAGCTTGCAGGAATGTTTTTTTTTTATCATATAAAATTTTATTAGTCTTCCAAGTACATCCAACCATGGTAGAAGCACTTAGGCAAGCCTCCTACTTAGGAACATGAATACCACAAGCATGTTTGTGAACAGAAACACCATACACATGAAAGGGATATCCCATAGCAACAACAGCTAAGAAGTTTACATCTTACTTGCTATCCCCTTTATACAACGCACACCCATACATTAAATTCACGTTACTTTGAACCATATTTATATGTACCAGTCAATTTTTAAGATTTGTATCATCGTCCAACCAGGGAAGTCTCCAGGGACTAACTGCTCATAAAGTAATCTTAAGTGACATGGGCCAGGGTCTTCATATTACTCCTTATTAGTCAGACCATCCTAATCTTCTCAGAAGGAGGATCTGAAGCATATGACACCAAGGTAGGGAGTAAGGACAGATTGGCAGTGGCCTGGACAGTACGGAGAGACTGCGCAATCTACACCCGACACTGGGTGTCCATTGCTTGAGTAGAAGGTAAATATGAAGGCAAGATTATTAGAAAAGGAAAGAAGACATCACAATTTAGACTATTGGTGGGTTTTGGGGGGGTGGAACAGCACAGATATGTGAGTGCAAATATGCGTCCCACTTCTTATGAAATCTGGAGAGATGACCTTTCCCAATCACGGAAAGTCTTTCAAAGGAAGCCAGCCGCACCATTGCTGCCCATCAGCAAGTAATCGTAGGAGGGGTAGGCAGCCTCCACTTTATCAGTATAGACCTCTTGGCTTCCATGATAGCCACCAACACCCAGGCCTTAGAGGGTGCAGACAATGGGCCCAAGGTAGAGACATCCCCCAGCACCAGGGTGGGCTGGGCAGTAGACAAGGGTCTGCCGACAATTTTAGAGCAGTCCTCCAATGCCTGTTGCCAAAACCACCGAACTGTTGAGCATGTCCATAGAATATGAAGTAAGTGGGCAGGGGAGGCATTGCACCTCCAGCACTTATTGTGTTTCATAATGTTCAATTTATGAAGCACTGCAGGTGTCTTATACCACCTGAGAAGGATTTTCAACTGAATCGATTGACTTTTGGCATCCTCATATGCCAAATGGGCAGCTTTCAAGCAATTACTCCAATGCTGCTGGAAAAGGGGACATTGAAGTTCAGCTTCCCAGGCTGTTCGACTGGTCAGCATGGTGTTGGGTTGGGCATCCCTTATTACCTTATAGAAGGTTCCCACCAAGCCTCTACTCTTGTTGGGCTCGTGAAGGGTGGTCAAGCATTTCCATCTCCCTGTGCCTATAGGCACCTCCAAAAGAGATGCAGTTGTGCTCTGGATTTGAAGATACCTCCAGAAATCCTGAGTTTTTATTCCGTATCTCTCTCGCAACTGTTTAAAGAACATAACTGTCATCCCATCAGGGAGGAGGACATCCCTCACCACCCGTATACCTCTAGTGGCCCAGTGTTTCCAGTATACAGGTCTACGGTCTACCTTTATGAGTTGGTTATTCCATAAAGGGCCATATGAAATCAGAGGGGGGTATGCTCCTCTTGGAGTACCAGTGAGGGCCATTGCCCGTCGTCAGGCCCTAAAGGTTTCTGACATGATAGGAGTGAGCATGCTCCTTTCGGCCTCTTATCGGTGAGCAGAGAAAAGAATGCATTATCAGGTAGGAGGGCTGCTTCTAATTGAACCCATTGAGGAGGAGGGGGACAAGGGGGCAGCAAACCAGTTAGTAGCCTGGGCCATACAAAAGGCCAGGTGGTATCCCATAAACCATGGGAGCCCCAGCCCTCCCCTCGTCCAGTGTGCCCATAATTTGGCCCAGCTCCAGCGTGCCATTTTGCCTTCCCATAAGAAGGAGGAGATTAATTTATCCAATTGCTGGAAGGGCATAGGGGTTAGGGGGATGGGATTGTTACTAAGGAGGTACGAAACCCTAGAAAAAATAAACATATGGATAGCCTCTATCTTACCCTTCAGGGAAAGCTGCAACCTTCTCTATCTCTGAACCTCAGCCGTAATGGCTGTTATCAGGGGGGAAAAGTTGGCCTTCTCCAGGTCTTGCCAGGCAGAGGGAATAAAGATCCCAAGGTATGAAAATCCCTGGAGTGCCCAGGTAATGTCCGTATTTCATAGACACTCTCTACTGCACCTTGCATTCAGGGGGGATAAGATTGTCTTCTTCTGGTTAGTTACCAGTTCAGAAAGGGAAGCAAACTCCTGCAGCACCTGGAGAATTGTAGGGATGGAGCATTCTGGGTTAGACAGGGTAAGCAACATATCGTCCGCATAGGCATTTACCAGGAAACAGTGCTCCTTCACTGGGATCCCAGTAATGTCTGGGGTGCTCAGATGCTTCCGTATCAGGGGGTCCAGAGCCAAAATAAATAGAAGGGGGAGAGGAAGCCTTGTCTAGTGCCCATCTGTAAAGGGAAGGGCTGGGATACATCTCGGTTAGTTACAGTTTTTGCTGCAGGCAGGTGGTAGAGGCTGGAGACCCAGAAGCAAAACCCTGGCCCAAACCCGTAAAGAGGTAATACCGCACGGAGATACCCCCACTCTAAAGAATCAAAAGCCTTGGCAAAATCTGTAGCCAAGGCTGCCATAGGTGTGTCTGAGTGCAAGGCTAACCACTTTAAGTTAAGGACTAATCGGAGATTGTCTGTCCCCCGATTTCCCCTCAGAAAAACCTGCCTGTGAGGGGTGTATCATGGTTGGTAGAAGTGGGGTGAGCCTATTTGACAGGACTTTAGCTAGCAGTTTGGTATCCACCGACAGTAAAGAAATGGGCCAAAAATTGGCACAATCCAGTGCATCAGAGGATTTCTTAGGAATTAAGGTCACCAGAGCCTCCCTCATGGTGGGAAGGAGAACTGTGGATGCCTGAGCTTCTTGCAAAGCCTGCAGGAGAGGAACAGTGATTTCTGTTTGTAGTAGTTGATATAACTCCACTGTCATACCATCTGGGCCTGGTGCTTTTCCTTTGGCCAGCTGGGACAATGCAGAGCAGAGTTCCTCTGCAGTAACTGGGGCATTTTTAATTTTAAAACTTTTAATTTCATCAAACTATACACAACCATAAAAGCACACAAATTGCACAGATCATTAGTGCTATAATTAGTTAAGACTCTAGCTGTTTTCTTACAGAAAACCCACTCAGTTAGATTTCAAGTATTTGCTAAACTATAAATGTAGGTACCAGCTTTCTATTAGGTAGAACTAACATTTAGTTTTCATTTTGGTCTGTGACATGATTTTCATTTTTTTCTTTTACAAAGTGTATGGTATGAAGCTGCAGCCTAGAAACTGCAAAATACTTTAAAGTCACTTTTTCTCCTATGTGTGGTATAGCATGAAAACAGGATGGATGACAGTGACTATTTCAACTACACATTTGACTCCATTTTACAATGGTTCATTGCACTACACATTTAGTGTATCCCACTTTTTCAAATATAACAAATATTCGCCAACCTAAATAACTCGCACATACATATTTTTATATTTTATTAAAAAGATACTTCACATTTGTAACAAAAAAAAATTGAAAATTATGTCACAGAGCAAAATCAGCACTAACTGACAGTTCTACCTATTAGAATAGAGGAGGCAGTATAGTGCGGTGGTCTAAGGGCTCTGAGCTGCAAACCTGGTGTCTTGGGTTTGAATCCCACAGCCTCCACATGCGTGCTGTATGTCTCTGAGCAAATCACTTAACTTCCTTGTGCTTCCAGGTCACACCTGTAAACAAGCTTTAGTGTGACTCTCCTGCTAAAAAAAAAAAAAAAAAAAGAATGCTGGCACCTACATTTACAGTTTAGCAAATACTTTAGAGCTAACTGAGTGAGTTTTCAGTAAGAAAACTGCTATAGTCTATTAATTGTAGCAGTGATGATCTGGGGCAATTTCTGTGCTTTTTATTGCTGTGCGTAGTTTGATGAAATTAAATTTTAAAATTAAAACATATATTACTGCTAGCTAGACATGACACACCCAAAAAAACACAAATAGTGAATTAGAGCTATTTAGTAGCTGTTTTCATACAGAAACCTGAGTTAGGTAGCTCTCAGGCATCTGCTAAATTGTAACTGTTGCCATTTGTGCTCACTGGTAAGAACAGTTACAAAGCTCTGCTGTTGTGAACTGATTTTAAAAAGTACTGCATATGCTAAATCTATGGGCCTGGCTACATCACTGTCACATGAGACAGGGTGCATTGTAGGAGGCAGAAGGCAATAAACCTATTTGTGATGGAGATCCCCAGGGGTCATTAAACTACCCTAAAGTTAGCAGCCTAATTTAGGAAAAACTGCTAATACCAGACAGATGGAAGGACACACTAGGACTTTACATACAAATCAAAACACTCTGCATAACATATGTTTTTGCAAATTCTGGGTAGACTACTCATGTAATTGAGCCATCCCCAAACTGTATCCTTCCAAGAACCACTTTGTGGTGTGTATACCAGCTTGGTTATTTCACTCTTATTTACAGCTTTACACCTTTATCAGTTTCTAATTGCAATTGTGTCTAAATAATAATAATAATACATTTTATTTCACAAAAGTGGCTTTCGGGCCATCAAGGTGCTTTACAAAAGGATAAAGCCAGTTACAAATATATGAAACAATAGACATCAAGATAAATGACTAACATACAGAAATAAACAGAGGATCAAAGTTCTATGGAGCCGTCATAGGCAAGATTCCATAAAACGTTTTTTAAAGCCTGTTTGAACCCCATCCACAGTCATGCACTCCCGAAGCTGACAGGGTAGAGAATTCTAGAGGGTTGGAGCCACATGCATAAATGCATGGGCCCCAGAAGATTTCAAAGACACCCTTGGAATCTTAGCAACCCCTTGTCAGCCGAATGCAGCTGTCACACTGGATGGCAAGGCACAAGGAGCTGTTTTAAGTAGTCAGGGCCCAGTCCGTGTAGGGCTTTGTAAGTCAGTAAACCAACTTTAAAGGTGATCCGCCACCTAATCAGCAGCCAGTGCACATCGCGCAGCACAGGAGTAATATGGGATGCTCGAGAAGCCTCAGTTAATAGTCGTGCTGCTGCATTCTGCAGAAGCTGCAGGCAGCGGATTTCAACCCCAGAAAGCCCTAAGTACAGGGAGTTACAATATTCAAGGCACGAAGTCACAAAGGCATGGACTAATGAAGGCAAGTCCCTGGATGGAACCAGGTGCTTAACCATGGAGATATTCCTAAGATGATAAAAGGAAGACTTGATGACAGCTGACACCTGATATCATAATGTCAGCCCGTTGTCAAGCACTACCCCCAGGTTTCGCACCAGTTCAGAGGAAAGGATCTGAGAACCCCCGAGAAAAAGTCCAGAGGGCTGATCAGCCCTAAACACCTCTATCTGGTGACCCGGGTCCACTACCACCATAAATGCTCCACCATGTAGCCTCCAGTCTCCCACTATACCTGCATGTATTGCAGCACTATTTCACTGCATGCAGGGAGATCAGAGGCTACTAGGACATATGCAGATGGCAGTGCGGAGCATGGGTGTAGGCTGCAAAATTGGGATGCCTCCATACCACAGTAACCTGACAACTGTATGCACACATCCACAGGTGTACCCCCATGTCCCCACCTAACCTATCTCTCTGGCTCCACTTGCCTCCCCGAGGGCCAGCTCCTGATGGTATCCATGTACTGTCCTTGATTACTCTTCTCACTGTGCCGAGTGTTGGGAGTTCCCTGCCTGCCCTGTGTGATGTGGCAGCAATACTACCTGCAGAGCAGTGGCAGTAGTGAACACATACATTAGTGGAGCTCCTGAGTGCATCATGCAGCACTGCTATGGTGGACAATAGACGTGTGGTACTGTGTACAGTGGAGCAGTGGGGAACACTGAAAGCAGTAGTAGAGGGTCTGCCTTCAGCCATACAGTAGAAGTACATGAACGTCTGTTGTGCCCAGGTGCCTTAATACTGGCAGAACTGATGCCATCTCTCCCCTCCCTCCCACTGACATAGCCCCCGATTCCAACATACAGATCTCCCCCTCCCTCAAACCTCTCTCTGTCACCTCCACAACATAAGTGTGTCTCATAACAGTGAAATATGGTTATTGACATAATATGACTGTGCCATATACACAGTACTACATAGGACATGTAGGAGAGCATCTCAAAATGCAGCTGTCATCGCCAAGTGCACCATGGGATGTGCACTGCTACTACAGGGTGGAGACCACACACACTATCATTCTCAGTGTGGACAGGCTGTTTTCAAACCATTATCCATATTGTTCACTGGCAGTGTGGACACACTGTAACGTTTACAGTCTGTAATGGTTTGAATCCATTACCGCTTTTTCAAGTGTAGTGTGGACAGGGCCTGCATGTCTATGTAATTATCTATCTTTTTATCAATTGCATTTATTGTTATTTTTATCTATTTCTAAAACAAACCTGCATATCACATTTGCTTGCACTCTGAGCACATACTTATGAAACTGTGCATATTTGTACTCCACTTCTGCATAGACCTCATACTTTCCTAATATTCCCATTATCACAAGCATAACTACCTTGCCCTTATCAAAAGTGACCCCCTCTGAAAATTACTATCAAATTTTCTCTGCTTACAGTACATCATCATTACACCTGACTTCCTGACATCAACACATTGTTTAAATATAACTTACATCACCTCATGGACAAAAATCCTGTTTCTCTAAAAAAAAAAAAAAACTGTGTAAACAATCCCAAGGCTGAACATATGCCAGCCATTTACTTTTTCATGTGCTGCCACCTTCTGTACCATCATGGGGATTTGCATATGTTTTCCATAATGCTTTGTATTATTGGGGTACGTGCAATTGTGTTTTCTTTAAAATTTGGCTGTCTGGCCAATATCATCTGGGATAACACATATTCAGTGGCATTTGCTCTGGGGTTCTTTTGTAGACCTACAGTGCTTCTTATTCCTTCCATTAAAATGTACACTTCCATGTATTTTCCTAATAACTTGTATGCCTTCCTTAGAACAGAAACTAAATCAAATCTTACTACTTACAAATCATCGTGTTGTTTCTCCATACCTCCTTAACAATTCCACACAACTTCACTAACTTCATAATGCAGCCATGGTGGATCTGACCAGACTTTGTTTTTAAAATGATTACTACTTGCAGTCACTCTGGAATCCCCATTGGGGCAGGATTTGTATTTACACTGACTGCCTGCTTGCTACGGTTACGATGTCCACCCCACTTCAGCTGACAGCAATTCCGACAGACTGCTTCCCAGGAAGTTACTGATGGTGACAGTTGGGGGACGGGGCGACCCGATCGAGTATTGCCAGTTATCAGACTGAAAACATCTACTGGGCTCCTGCAGGGTTATGAGGAGACAGACAGGTAACTTGTTAGGCATGAAAATGCTACCTATAAGGCAAGATGAAGAATGCTATAGGGCTGCTGTACGGGGCCACTGGAGAGATCGTGGCCTTGGTTTCTTTTGGAAAAAATATGTAAAATAAGAGTCAAACTTAACATCTCAGCCGGTGATCTTAGGCTCAGTATATGGTCCTAATAGTGATTCACCCTCCTTTTTTAAGAATCTTTTTGATAAGATGGACCTAGATGTTCATAAAATCACCATTCTTGGAGGATATTGGAACTTGGTACTTCAAAATAACTTGGATAGGTCTCATAACAGGCGTAGGGGCCTTTCCCCAGCCCAAAGGGCCCTGAAAGATTTTATTAATAAAGCCGCCTTAGTTGATATTTGGTATATTCAACCCTGAGAGCGGCAGTATTCCTTCTACTCTCCCGTACATTATTCTCTCTCGAGAATTGATTATATTTTAGTTAGCTCATCGGCGGTGCCCAACATGATTCAGGCAGATATCTCCGCCAGAGTAATTTCAGATCATGCTCCGGTTAGCATAACTTATAGGCCTTTTCCAGAGTTTCGACGATCAACACAATGGAGATTAAATTCTCAAATGTTAAAAGAAGAACCCTCTTTAAGGGTCATGAAGGACTTTATTGTACACTTCCTGGTGGATAATAAAGATTCCGTAAACCAAAGAGACCTGATCTGGGCTGCATTAAAATGTTCATTAAGGGGGGAATTAATCAAGATGGCATCTAGGAGGAAACGAGAGCAGAGGGATAAATTAAGCTCTGTTTTATCCTCAATTAAATGTTTGGAATCCAGTTTATCTCGGAATTCATCTGATTCTGAGTGGGTTAAGTTACATCAACTACAGGCTCAATATTCGGGTATGGTCTTTCAACAAGCAGAGCTAGCTCTCTCTCGAGCGAAACGTCAATACTTGGATATAGGGGAAAAGGCCAGTAAACTCCTAACTTTGCGTCAAAACAACTTGACTCGCCCACCACATAGTGAGTGTATGAGTTGGTCAGGGGGATCAGATTTGTACAGACCGAGAGAAATACCCAAGATCTTTGGGAATACTTTCAGAAATTATACGCTAGGAACCCGACTCCAGGCCTTCAGATTCTGAAATTGCAGCATATTTAAGTGTATCTAATTTGCCAAAGTTAACAGAAGCCGAATCCGAAGTCTTAGATGCACCAATTGTGATTTCTGAGATACATCAGGTTATCCAGCAGCTGCCCCCTGATAAATCTCCTGGACCTGATGGATTCCCGAGTAATTTTTATAAAGCCTTTCTCCCAGATATCTCTCCAATTTTGCTAGACACATTTAGGTATTGGTTCAATGTTGGATGTTGGTATCTCTGATCCAAGCTTCTTGGAGGCCACAATATCTCTAATTTTAAAACCTGGAAAGGATCCCTCTAGCTTAGATAGCTACCGGTCAATATCTCTCCTTAATACGGATATTAAAATATTGGCGAAAATTCTCGCCAATAGATTATCAAAAGTCATGGATCGCCTCGTGTGTAGGGAACAAGTGGGGTTCATGAAAGGGAGATTATCCCATGATCATTTAAGAAAATTATTGCATCTTATCACAAAGGCCAAAGAATCCAAAACTCCAGCAGCTCTTCTGTCACTTGACGCCGAAAAAGCCTTCGACCGGGTGTCCTGGCCCTTTTTATTTGCTACCCTTTCGGCTTTTGGCATACCCCGGAACTTTCTAAGATGGATTAGAATCTTGTATTCTTTTCCCTCGGCGAGAGTGAAGTGCAATGGAATGTTATCACCGGCTTTCAAACTTGAGCGTGGTACCAGACAGGGTTGCCCCTTGTCCCCTTTATTATTTAATCTGTATTTAGAGCCGTTGCTGCGTAGGTTGATGAAGAACCCACTCGCAAAAAGGCATACAAATAGGAGTCTAGCTATATATGCTCGGCCTATGCTGATGATGTGTTATTACATATTGAGAACCCAGGGGCTTCTATACCACCTATATTAGAAGAAATCAATAGTTTTTCCGAGTATCTTTTATAAATTGAATTGTTCCAAAATAAAAGTCTTCCCTTTAAATCACTACACCAGGAAAACAGATTTGCAGGATTTAGGTTTGAGCTGGGAAACCAAATCCATTGCATTTTTAGGTATTGCCATCAACGCAAGTCTCACTCTAATGGTTAAGGATAATTTAGGTGCGCTGGTTCAAGAGATCTCGGAAGATCTTAAGAGATGGAGTACAATTTCCTTATCTTTGTGGGGTAGGTTGAATCTCCTAAAAATGATTGCTCTTCCGAGGATACTATATCCATTAGACATGCTTGGAACCTCCCTCTCAAAGGAATGGTTTGCTAAGGTACAGAAGTTATTTAATTCCTTTTTGTGGCAAGGCAAAACAACCCGTCGATCATACCTTAATCTGACAGCTCCCAAATCTAAAGGTGGCTTAGCTGCCCCCTCCCTGTTTATGTATTACTTGGCCCAACATATGTGTAAGTTGGCCTTATGGAGCAAGGAGCATGGAAGGGTAGCATATTCACCTCTCTGGCTGGATATTGAACAGGACCTGGCGAAGATGGTGAAAAGCTCCTTGTATGCTTTACTGTTCGTTCCTTTGGCCACCGTACCTAAACTTCTCAAAAATAACCCTATGGGATGGTCAATCAGGGCTTATCATCAGCTACAACGTTATTTGGGGGTTCGCTGGTGGTTATCGGGTTCCCAACCTATTTTGGAAAATCTCCAAATTAAAATTGCTAAAACTCCCATACCCGCAACTTTTTGGCCGCAAATAAGCAATTTGACCGTAGCCGACTTTTGGGACCAGGATAGCCCGTTCTCGTTTGAGGTTCTGAAAAAGATCTTTGGTTTCGTGGGCTCGGATTTCTTTAAGTGGCTACAGCTCAGTAAAGCTTTAGCTCAGGTATTTTCGTCGGTCTCCTTGTTTAATCAGGGGGGAAAAAATGTTGACACTCTTCTGAAGGCCGCGAGGCAATCACATGCAGTGTCCAAGGTTCACAAGCTCCTCCAGGAATGGGATCACAGGCTCCCTTCAGGTACATGTTATTATTGGGTAAAAATTTTGAACATACGAGACTCCCCGGAGGTCTGGAAAGCACTCTGGTTGACCGCGTATAGGTATATTAAGCAAGACAAGATTAGATTGGTACATTTCAATATCATGCATCATCTATACCTGACCCCTACCCACTTATTCAGAAGGGGCGCACTCAGCTCACCTTGTTGTTGGAATTGTAAAAAGGAAGAGGGAACCCTATATCATTTACTGTGGTTGTGCCTGGAGATTCGCACTCTCTGGAGAACTATGAGTAGTTTATTAGACCCTATCCCTGGCTCAAATAAAATGGACACTCCCGAGATTTGTTTGTTGCTTGCTTTCCCAATGACCACTCCTAAAGTTTGGAGGGCACGTGTCTCTCTTGTTTCAGCTGTTATGAAGTTGTTAATCTTAAGACATTGGTCGTCGGATAAGGTCCCAACTCTTTTGGAGTGGCATTGGGAATGTACTTTAGCATTACAACTTGAAAACACATTGCTTGTATGGGGTAAGCTTGAGTATTATGTATCTTTATGGGGCTCTTTGGAGCATTTTTGATGACCTGGAAGCCGTTAAACTAGAAGTTTTCTATATTGTGGCAAACACCTCTGATTTCTTTATCTGACTTGACTGTTTATAACTTAGGGGTAGGGTGGTGGGGAGGGTGGTGGGTTTTGGGGTATATATTTTCTTTGTTGTTATTGCAGCAGAAAGTGCGAGACTTACAAAAATTGTATAACAGAGGATATATTATGCACTTTCAGTGTAACACCTCTTTGGTTATGTATCTGATGCTTTGTTGGAGTTAAAACTAATAAAACATTAATTATAAAAAAAAATAAGAGTCAAACTATGGGGGAAGGGGCACTCTAGCATTCAGTGTTCTTGCCTGCAATCTGTTGCTGCTTGCAGCTATTTAAACTATTGAGATTTATTAGGTCACTACAGTCAATAAAGGTAATGGTGGACAAACATTCTAAAAATAGAATTCTATGGTACTAGGAACATTTTATTCAAGACAAGTACGCAAGTGATCAGGATCTACAACTATATTAATTACAGGTTAATGTAGGGCTAATGGAATGTTATCAGCCAATCACAGTTCTCCAAATCTTAGACACTTTTTGTAATATTAGATAGAGAAATGCTGTGACTGTTGGATACATTAGTGCTGTGATGGTTGGATGAGGTAGTGCAGCTACTGTTAAATGGGGTAGTGCTGTAACTGTTGGTTAAGGCAATGCTGTGACTGTGGGAGGAAGGCTGTGCTATAGCTATCAGATGGGCCAGTGCTATTACTGTCAGATGGGAAAATGCTATTACTGTTATATGGGGCAGTGCTGTGACTTTTGGATAAGGTGATGATGCTGCTGTTGGATCAGATGGTGCTGTAACTGTTGGTTAGGGCAATGTTGTGACTGTTGTATGGGGACAATGCTCTTATTCTTGCTGGTTTTGGATGAGGCTACTACTAAGACTGTTGGCTGAGGCAGTGCTGTCACTATTGGATGAGGACAGTGCTGTGTATGTTGGATGGGGGCAATACTGTGACTGTGGTATGTTTGTAGTGCTATGTCTGTTGGGTGGGGAAGTTTTCTAATTGTTAGACTGGAGAGTGATGTGACTGATGGCAGTAGCAATGTTGCATCTGTTGCTTGGGCCAGTGCTGTGACTGTTGGATTGGGCTAGTTATGTAAGTAGATAACTAGATGAGGCAGTGTGGTAACTGAGGGTGAGAAGTGCTGTGATGGTTGGTGGGCTCTGCTGTAGTGGTGGCAGAGCAGTACTATGAAGGAGGTAATGTTATAACTCTTGGATAGGGCAGTGCTTTGACTGTTAGGTGAGGGCAATACTGTGATTGTTGGAGGGGGCAGTGTTGTGAGTGCTGCAACGGTTTGGGTTGGGGCAGTTTTGTGACTGTGGTAGTGCTGTGATTGTAGAATGGGGCAGTGCTGTGCCTGTTGAATGGGGCAGTGCTATTAGTTCTAGATGGCACAATGTTGTGACTGTTGGAGGGGGCAGTGCTGTGACTGTTGTGTGAGGCTGGGCTGTGAATGTTGAATGAGAGCAGCACTGTGACTATTGATTGTGGGAAGTGTTGTGACTGTTGGATGAGGGCAGTGTTGTAACTACTGAATGAGTACAGTGCAGCGACTGTTGGATGGGTCAGTAGTGTGAGTGTTGGATGTGTCAGGGCTTTGACGGTTGGGTAAGGGCAGTGCCGTGTGTGACAGTTGGATGGGGGCAGTGCTGTTACTGTTGGTGGTTAGTGCTGTGGCTGAAGCATAAGTGCTAGCACTGTGGAAATCATTGTTGAGACTGTAGGGGCAATGCTGTGATGGAATTGTACTGTGTCAAAGAGAGGCAATGCTGTAACTGTGGAAGTACTGTTGTGACTCTGCAAGGGCAGTGCTGTGACTGGGCAGCAGTACTGTGATGGGTCAGCAGTGTAACTGTAGAATGCAGAACTGTGAAAGTATGGGTAGTACTGTGATGGGTGGGCAGTGCTGTGACTGTTGGGGTCAGGGTAGTTTTATGCCTTTGGGAACAGTGCTGCGACATTGTGCGAAGTTCAGTGACTATTCTGGGTTAGTACTGTGGCTGTTGGGGCAGCGCTGTGACTGGGAGATGGCAGTACTGTGACTATGGTGAGAGCAGTGCTTTGAAAAGGGAATCAGTAGACTGAAAGGGGGAAGTTCTTTGACTGGGGTAGCAGTGTTCTGACAGCGTGGACAGAGCGGTGACTGGGGGGGTTAGTGCTATAAGTGCAGGGAGGTCACAACTCCTATTGAGGTTTAAGATTCAAAGCTGAGAATAAGTCATCCGGTGCCTCCTCCCAGGGACAATTAAAATGGCCAAAGTGATAAGCATGGAATTGCCTTCCAGGAAAAAACCCTTTCCCGCTATGGCCCCGCATGTTCAGCTCATACGACACCCAATGTTTTAAATGAGACAGTGTAAACAATAATGAGCAGTAAGCACCAAGCAAAGGTAATGGCAATATCTTTTTATCAAAGCCCACCCCTATCCTCTGCCTTCTCACATATTTATTTATTTATTTGTTTTTGATAACCAGGTAAGTGTACTAGACATAAAATGCCTATTTTCAGGCATGACCTGGGAGAATAGCAAACAGTGCTACACTGTATATATATCTCAAGGCTTAAACCATTTAAATTGCCTGTATTATTACCCTTAGCCCTTTTAGGGAGCTCCCAGTATTTTAATGTGTGTCTAACCATTGAAACATTGCAGCCCCAGCAACAGTTGTGTTGTACATGCTATAGCATGTAAAGAAAATAACTTTACAAAAGAGGTCTGTTTGTATCAGCGGATGGTTGACTGAGCTTATGCCAGATTCCAGGACTGGTGCTTTAACACAGTGTCCTGAGATCTATGACCCTAGCTGAGAGGGATTGGCCATGGCAATAGGGGCCATGGATCTAGAGTTGTGCAAATACCTCAGTGCACTACTGTATGTGCATGGAAAGGTCTGTGGAGGCACCTGAAAGTTATACATATAGTGAATGATTGCTTTATCTCTTTCTCGCTCTCTCTCTCTGAGCAATGCAATGCAATGAAACTGACACTTCTTCTTCTTTGCGCTTGTCTGGATAGGCCGCTCCAGACACCTTGACCAGCAATGGAGCATCTTTGATTGACATTAGTTTCAGAGCTCCTTCCGGTTCCACAGGTTCTCCATTTCCCTCCTCAATGGGCACATCACTGGGTATGGGTTCTGTATCCTAAGGTACAAAAGGCTTGTTATTGGAATTCAACAGGGTTCTACAGGATTTGTTGTTTGATTTCACAGTAAACTGGGAAGCTCCACAATGGGATAGTTCTGCACCGGATCCAATTCTTCATCAAAATTGTCCTGAAGTCCTGCTAGTGCATCAGGAGGTGAATAATCAATAATCTTGTGGTGCTTTGTGTCTGTGAATAGCAGCTCAAATTACAGGTTGGCCTGACTGTTCTACAAAAGCTACATCATAGGACCAGTTGTTTATGGGCAGCAGGTGGTTCCTGAGAATTGTCTTAGCAGAGGTGTGTCTTCCTTCTGGTGACCTTTGTAAATGGGTAGAGTATGCAGTCATTCAATCACCATGTAGGTAGTGTCATCTCAAAGGTGTGCTATTTTGTGTTTGTTTGACAAACCAAAGTTTCTCAAGAACCCTCTCTCTCTGGATAAAGGTTTTTAAACTCAGATGTTCTGGTCAAATTACTCTTTATTAACTTGATTACCCTTAGTAGCAAGCAGTGTCTGAAGCTAATGTGTAGGTGACATTTAACTGATCCGTTAGGTGTTGCACATAATGCAGGCCAAATCTCTCTAGCCTGGCTCCATTTGCAGAGACTCCAAAGCAGTGATCCATGGGTGACCTGCTTCTTATCTGAACATGATGTATTATAGGGACAAAATCCCTTTGCACCACTCTTGTTGCAGTTGTGAATACGAACAAATGTATATAATTACTGGTGACCCCCTTCAACAATCTGGATTCAGACAATGTAAAAACCCCGTAATAACCCGAAATCGAATTATTACGGCGTTTCACAATCTCAAAGTCACTCTCGAGTGGTACGCTGTGCTCGAGACAACTTGAGCTCTAACTTGGAGATTTTCCCAGCCAAAGTGCTTCTGCTTACCACTTCAAGCTTTGGCACAACTGCCGCCGTTCAAGTTGTTTTTTCAAAATCCCTCAAATTTCTTTTTTAAAGAACAGAAAAACACTGCAGAACACCACAATTTCGAGACACTCCCTTATTTCTTTTTTCTGTTTTACACACATCGCCACAGCAACACTTCCTGCTCGTCGCATTGCAAACAGCAGAATTTCAAGTTCCTAAATGTTTTAACTTACTACTTTACTAAAATTTCTTAAATGTTGCCTAATTTTAACTTTTACTCGCTCTCTACCGTTTGACTCTGATCACCAGCAGACTTCTACAACCTACTCCACTGGACTTCAAGGACACTTAAACTCCTGGTATTTAGACAATTTAAACTTCTGCATTTTAAGACAAACAAATTCATATACTGTTTCTCAAAGTTTTTAAGGTTTACAAAATGTATAGCAAAATCAGTTCAACAAAGCCTATTCTGTTACATGAATTTAAAATAAAACTAGTTCTGAACAAAAATCAGGATCTTTTTTTCCCTTATAAGAAAAACACTGGCTAAGACTCTGCACCAGTAATTATAAAAAATAAAAGATAGGCAAGTGTGTGCTTATGAATATTTTTTTCACACCATCGGTGTGTGATGACCACATAAACCTCTTGAACTTTGCTCTCAATGTTTATGGGTCATCACACACCTCGAGTGTGAAAACAATATTCATATCACACACTTTCCTGTTCATTATTCTCTATTTACTTGCTGATTCCATCTGACTTTTTGTGTGGTGTCCAGAGATCCCAACATGCTCAAATGGGTGCTCTTCAACTGTTTTAGATGAAGATGACCTTTAGATTGATAAGATGTAGACCTTGACTTGCTCTCCCCTAATCTGAGTGAATCTATTTGTGTGTATATAATGGATGAAGAACATTTCCACCAGAACCTTGGCTATGGTGATTGACTTCTATTCCTTTGTGGAAGATGCTTGGGAATATCAGGTGAATTTATCAGTCACCATTAGCACATTATTAATATTCCAACTGTTGGAAGCCAAGATAAATGCATGCAAGTTCTATCAGGTTGCTTGTTGCAATGTTCACAATAGGAGCTGACCTCTTTAGTACAGTTTTCCTCTGCATACAGCTACTGCGACGCTTGCAGTATTTTTCCATTTCACTTCCCATCCTGGACCAGTAAAATAAGTTCTGGTTAGATCCCAAATGTCCTTTATCATCATGCAAGGAGTGAATGACAATCTTTTTATATTTGGTACACAGCAGAGGTTGGTGTCATGAAAACACTGTGTGCCTTGATTTTCTCTGGAGAGGAGCATGCCCTTTAATTTTATTTTAATTACTTGTCACAGGAGCAGTGGAGTGTCTGGTGATTTGAAATCACCTTGGTTGCATCACTCCACTGCTCCAACGTGGTAATGATGTCCTTAAATCTCTGTTAAGTCCCTTGCTTGCTCTGTGAGTCATTTTGATTCAGTTGTCACAAAGAGGTAACTTTCAGTACAGTGAAACTGCAGGAAACTTTGTGCAGGAACTCCGTAGATGCTCCCATGATGTCCACAAGTCTTTTAGGATTGGCTGTTTTGACATGTTCATATTCCTGTATGTTATACTTTTGTGACAGCAGGTTCTAGGACTTGAACTCAGTCTTGTATCTCTGGTGTTACTCTGTGGTCACTGGGACAAGGCTTCATATCAATATGGTTGAGTCCTGGGTAGTACTCCACAATGCAGTCATCAGTTCAGAGAGCTGACAGTCATTGATATCCAGCTGTGTTCAGCTTTGCAGTAGTCTTTATATATGTCAGAGTATTGTTAGCTGTCTCTACAGTGATCCAAGTATCTTGAAGAGATTTCTGGAACTGGTCTATTATGGCACCCTTCAATGCCATACATTCCAGTTTGTGAACTGGATAGTTCTCAGAGAGAATAAGCATCTGCTGGTAAATGCCACATGTTTCATTCCTTCAGTATCAGGCTGGCAAATTGACACTCAGGCTTGTTTTTATAATGCAGTGTGTATGTTCTGGCAGGGTCAGCATATGCAACTTTGGAGATGAGAGTTAGTTAATGAATGATGTCCTTGAATGCTCTCTCACTGGAACTGTCCAATTGAGGTCCAAAAGGGTAATGAACTTTAAAATATTTTTTTTTATCAGTGTCATTCTTGGATGTTTATGTTTGTTTGTCAAAGGGAACCCTTGAGACAGGTTCATCAGTGGGCATACCGCTCATGTGTAATCATTGATGCTGCATCAGAAATATTTCCAAAATCAAAGAAATCACAGGAGCCAGAAATCCTTTGTTACATCCTCAGAAACTCATAGCAGTCATGTGGATAGGTGAAGGCGGTCTTAACTAAGTCTTCCCTGCCCACTGGTATTTGGTAATAGCTACTGCGAAGGTCAAGTACAGAGAACCCCGTATGTCCATTTAGGGTGTTCTGTACCCTTGGCACTGTGTATTGATCTGGGATCATTCACTTACTTAGTGTTCATACATTTTGACACTTCTATTCTTCTTATGGATGGCAATGGGCAAGGCATATGGATTCTTTGATTCTTGAATAGTCCCAGTTACTAATTGTTCTTGAAGGTGGCATCTCACATCATCTATCTAATATGGTGTCAACCTCCATGACCTATCTCA
This sequence comes from Neoceratodus forsteri, assembly GCA_016271365.2. NCBI lineage: Eukaryota > Metazoa > Chordata > Ceratodontiformes > Ceratodontidae > Neoceratodus > Neoceratodus forsteri. The sequence continues at coordinate 1,775,909,042 of CM057456.1, read as the reverse complement.
AAATGGACAACGGTCGTGAAGTCTGATATGACATTCCTCTCCTTGGGCACATCCAACATTCCACTCATGTAAAGAGAAAATGTGGGCTCTCTTTGATAGCTTCCTGCTAACTCTGGTCTCCCATTCATCTGATAAGGGTGAAGCTCTAAACTCAAACTCTTCTGGATCTCTCCCAGCTACTGCATCCTCCAAATATATCGTCAGACTGATTGACTACCATGTCTTCTCAGTGTATGTAGGCCAGTGTAGACTATATGCTCACTGACCAATGTTAATGTCACGATCAGACACATTCTTCATTTGGACAGTGATGATCCTCGTGTATGCATGAGCACATACTGGTAATACACTGTGCTTCACCATTAATCCCTCAAGCAAGCAATGTTTTCCTGGGGCATTGATCATGTGTATATGGTTAGTCAGAACCTTACAAAACTCCACCATAACAGTGATGGCACACTCATAGTTGAGTGATAATATTACATTCTTTTTGTTCAACTCTGAGTACTCCAGCCAGCTCATCATCAGTTTGGTCTATGCCTGATTCTTTTTTGTATAAGTTTTCCTTACCATAGTATGTATAGGTACAGCTGTTACCCATTTCCTTTCCTTGCAAAGTTGGGCCAGACATCAAAATATACGAACATACGAAAATACCAGTAGAAACAGGCCTCATGGTCTATTGAGTCTGCTCAAGTGTGCAGTTAGCACCTTATAATGCTGCTGCTGCCCCTCCCTTCCACCCATCCTATTACCCTTTCCCCTTCCCCTATCTCAACCCCTCTCGCAGCTGTCCACCATCTTGCAGGCCACTACCTCACCCGGCAAGGAGTTTCACTTGTCCACCACTCTTTCCATGAAAAAATGTCTCCTCATCTCTCTCCTGAATCTACCCTCCTCCAATCTCAGTTGGTATCTTCTTGTGTTCCTCCCCTCTCTCCTCCAGAAAATCCTCTCTGTATCAGTCTTGTTTATTCCTTTCAGGTACTTAAAGGTCTCAATCATATCTCCCCTGTCTCTCCTCTCTTTCAGAGTATATATTCAACTCCCCCAGTCTTTCCTCATATGGCTGGCCCTCCAATCCTCGGATCATCTTTGTAGCTCTACGCTGTACCTGCTCCAACAATCTGATGTCCTTCTTCAGGAACAAGTGCCAGTATTGCCTGCAGTACTCCAGGTGGGGCCTGACCAGTGACCTATACAGGAGCAGGATAACCTTCCTACTTCTGGAGGAGATTCCTCTAGCTATACACTTCAATATTTGTTGGCTTTTGCCGCCACCCTTCTGCATTGAACAGAGCTGTTCATGCCCCCTGTTATGATCACCCCTAGGTCCTTCTCTTCTGTGGAGCAACCCAACTGAACCCCATTTAAGTGATAATCCTTCCCCTGGTTCCGGGCTCTGAAGTGCAGAACCTTGCACTTCTTGGAGTTTAATCCCAGCTGCCGTTTATCTGCCCACTCCTGCAGCTTATTCAGGTCCTCCTGCAACTCATTCCCCACTCTGTGTCATCTACCACAGCTCCCATCTTGGTATCATCTGTGAACAGACTGTATTTGCTCTGGATCCCATTTGAGGATATCTGCAATGAAAACCCTGAACACTACTGTTCCCAGCACAGATCCCTGTGGTACCTTGCTCATCACTGCTCTCGGTGATGAGAGTTCCCCCCTACCACCCCCCCCCTTTGCTGTCTCCCCCTCAGCCAGTTCCTGATCCAGGTCACCATTTTTGGTCCTGCTCCCACATATTCCAGCTTCCCCCAATCTCCCATGTGGCATTGAATCAAAGGCCTTACTGAAGTCCAAATACAGGACATCCACACCATGGTCCTTGTCCAGTTCCTGTGTTACCCAATCATAGAACTCTACCAGGTTTGTCTGGCATGATCTGCCCATGACAAACCCATGTTGCTGGTTGTCCTGGATGCCATTTGCCTCCAAGAAGCTCATGAGCCTCTCCTTTAGGATGGTCTACATGAGTTTGCCCATGATCGAGGTGAGGCTCACTGGCCTGTAGTTCTCTTGTTCATCCTTTGGCCCACTTTTATGAATGGGCACCACATGGGCCATCCTCCAGTCCTGCAGTAAAAACATCCAGTGTCCAAGGAGGTATTGAACAGGTTGCCAGTGGCCCTGCAAGGACCTCTGTCAGCTCCCTCAGTACTCTAGGGTGAGATGCCATCTGGGCCAAGGTGCTTTGTCTACTCGTAATGCCCTCAACCCCATCCAGCACCCTGCCCTCTGTAATCTCCACATCTGTCATTCTCTCCCCTTACCCACCCCCACTTGCCTGGGGTAAGTGTGAACACAGAGCAGAAGTACTCATTTAGTGCCTCTGCCTGCTCTACCCCTTCTCCACCCAACCCCCATCTTTCTTGATCCTCACAAGCTGGTCTTTGCTTCTCCTTTTCTCACCTATGTAACAGAAGAAGTCTTTTTCTCCTCTTTTGATCCCCTGTACCAGTCTCGGCTATCTAGATGCTTTGGTCCCCCTGATCAGTCTGGTGACCTCCCCAGATTTTTCCCTGTATACATCTTTAAACTTCTCCCCTCTCCATTTTCCTATATTTCTGAAGTGCCACCCTATGGCTCTCACCCCTTCCCTGACCTCCAGTGACAGCCAACTGGGTTTCTTTGACCTGCCCTTCTTGTTTTTTTTTCCTAGTACAGGTCTTTGTTGCCTCCTCCAGCCCTCCCCTTATTATATTCCATTTCTGATCTGCATCCATGTGTTGTTGGATGTCTGCCAGGTGCTTGCTCAGAATTTCCCCTATCATCCTAAAGTCCACCCCCCTAAACTCAACCACCCTTGTACCCATGCCGCCTGTGTTCCTCCCCATGTTTAGCATGAACCACACCAAGTAGTGGTCACTCCCAGCAAATGGTTTCCCCACTTCTAGGTTCCTTACAGCTTCCCCATTATCCAGTACAAGGTCCAAAGTCCTTTCCAGCCATGTTGATCCCTGTACTAGCTGTGCCAAGAAGCTGTCCTGAAAAGCTTCCAACAGGACCCCCTCTCTTACACTCATGGTGACAGGTGTGCTCCAATCCACCCCCGGTAGGTTGAAATCCTCCACCACCACCGTGCTTCCCTTCCTGCGTGCCCTTGGAATTTGATCTGCCAATTCTCAGTCCAAGTCACAACCCTGTGATGGTGGTCCGTACACTACACCCATCCTCAGTGTCCTATTCCTTGCATCCTGGAACTGCATCCACAGAGCTTTTGTCCTCCCCTCCTCCCCTTCCTCTCTTATGCACTTAATCCTCTCCCTCACATACTGTAGATAACCACCCCCCAATTCCCCTTGGCCCTATCCTTTCTGAATAGCCTGTACCCTTGGATCTTCATATCCCAGTCCTGGTACTGGGTGGTCCATGTTTCCATGATGGCAGCTATGTCCACCAATTCCACCGCCAAGACAGCCTGTAACTCCAAAGTTCTGTACCTTAGGCTTCTTGCATTCATTGAGACCACCTTCCAGCCTGCTGCCTCCCCAACCTTATCATTCCTCTTCCCTCCTTTGGTTCTCTCTGTGCCCCCTCCTCACTGCCTTCACTTCTAACTAGGGGGGTGAGCACCCTATGCTCCCCTTGCCGGACATTGTTTCTAACAACAGTCCCCTTCCAACCCCCTCTTCCAAGTTTAAATCCACCCTTGTTGAAATATACCCCTCCATTCCCTGTTTAGTATGCTCTTCCTCTCCCTGCTCAAATGTAACCTATCCCTGGCGTATAGGTCGCTGTTGTCCCAGGTCCTGCCCCAGTCTGACACCAGTCCATATTTTCTGGTTCAGCACCAATCCCTCAGCTACCCATTGAACTCCTGTATCCTTTTTTTTCTCTCCCTGTACTTGCACATGGTACCGGTAACATGTCAGAGAATTCAACCAACACCCCCACCTTCTCATATTGTCTACCCAATTCCTCGAACCTCCCCTTTACCACCTACACTGTTTCCCCAGCCAAGTCATTTGTTCACATGTGCACCACCATGTGTGGTTTCATCCTCCCTCTGCTTTTGCACTTGAGAAGTGCCTGCCTGCCCTCTCTGTGGTCAACCCTGGAATTGCCTTGACCCAGATGTGACTGTGCCTTCCCCCCTTCCTCCTCATCTGATCCCCTTCAGTATGGAGTCCCCCAGCACCAACACCCCCCCCATCATTCTGATCCTGACCTCCCCTTCCACTGTGATCCCTGTCCACTCCCCCAGGAACCCCTCTGCCTCCATCCTTACATCCCTTATCTGCACATTTTGTGCTCCTTGTATCACTCTCCCCTTCTGCCTCCCCTCTTGTTACCGCTGCTCCCTTTTTCTCTACCCTACCCTTCATCTCCCATCTCAGTTTTGTAATTCCTGCCTCTTGGACCTTCCCTACCCCTCTCCCCCATCTCTTGTGGCTCCAAAACCTCCCCTTATCCTTCCTCAGTCAACACTGCAAACCTATTGCTTGATAACCCCACAATGGTGCCCATCACCTCCTTCCTCCTTCCCTGATCGATCCCTCCCTCCTCCTACTTCACCTCCACTCACCCCCCCATCCTCCTTATATTTCCATCTTTAGCTGTACAACTTGTGTGGACATTAGTTCCAACAAGGACAGAAACCTTGTTGTACATTCCTGATTCAGGGCACACCAGTGCCAATGTCTCCATTGGCACCTTTATTTCAGTCCCTTACTATTGGAACATAATTCATACCTTCGCATGTCCCAGGTTGGGGAGGAGGCGGTTCTTGTCCCCATACAACCTATTCATCAAGAGGGAGCAACTCTAAATTAGACAATGCTTGTTATACCATTCCTTTAGATGATTGTCAGTTGTGAGTTGCTGCCAAGGATAACTCTGGTCTCCCTGATGGTCACTTTCACCTCCAATAATGGTTCAATCAGTCCCTATGTCACTCAGGGCTGATATGATGTTGACATATTGACAGGATAGTTAGATGTATGGAGCTTTTGGTGGTTGAGGCCCCAGTGATGTTTCCCTGCTTTGTTGCTGTCTTTTCAAACTGATCATTCACTCTCTTCAGGCCCTCAGGAGATTGGTACTCTCTCTTTTCAGATGTGCATCTTCCCACCAGTGGTAGCAGGAGATCCTGTCCCTATGTGTCTGATAATGTTTTAACCCATGCAAGAGTTTCTAGTTCTTTTCCCCTTCCTTGGATAGGTCACCAATTGGTGCCTTGGCTGTGGCATTTACTACAGCAGAGTCTTGCTTAGTAAGTCCTTTCATCCTCAAAACCACTTGCTCTATGTTGCAGCTGCAAAGCTTGGCAACTGCTGCACACATTTCATTCTGGAAACTGCAAGTTACAGATTGATGCTGCTCTTACATCCTAACATGTGCCGTAGTCCATGTCATGTTAACTGACTTAGCACACAGACTCTTAGTGGTGTCCTGCCCACCAGCTGAAGATAATTTGGGCACTAATTCTGTCATGAACTCTTTTATTTCCTTCATCAGATCCCTGAAATCCTAATTCTTAGGGGCAATCTTACTCTCAGTGACTTAAGTTCTGGCTGTTGACACAGTTTGAGAATCCCACTAATCTTCCTGTTCCTCAGCGTCTCATATCTATCATTAGCAACTGGTAGGAAGCTGGGTCACTCCTCCTGAAAATGTAGCTTGATGATTAGTAGGTCAGAAAAATGGTCAGTCTTCAGCAATTGTTCAATTCTTACCCTGTCTGCATCACTGGACACAATTCTGATAACCTTCTTCAGTGCTCTCTTCAGGCAAGTTAGGTAGGCTGGCAATAGTTCCTCTTTCCATCATTTGACAACCTGAACTTTCAGTGAAGGTCATCACCAGACTTGGAGCTGCAAATAATTCTTTCTAGAGAAATTAAATACTCCTCTGCAGGGGCATCTAGGTCAGTGGATTTGAATAATTGGATGGCCTCTAGCATTAGCATCCTGAGATTCTTTACCACTTGCTTCCATTTCTCCATCTCTGAGCGTTGCCAGTCCTGAAGCAGTGGAGTTGCATAGTTCATTCACGTTTTCAGGTTATCTTCTCACAAAAGAGTGGTTTTGACTCACAAGAAAATCTTGGGTTGCAGGGCAGGTGCCTTGAGTATCTTGAAGCTCTATGTCTCTCTTTTCTTCAGCCTTTAATAGAAACATAGAAACACAGAATTTGACAGCAGATAAGGACCGCTTGGTCCACCTAGTCTGCCCATTTTCTTACCTATCAAATAAGCTGCAGATCCTAGTTAACCAACAGCTTACTTCCTCCTACCCCCCACTAGCACTGCCTTATGTCTGTCCCATGCATTCTTGAATTGCCCCACTATTCTTGACTCCACGACCTCCTAAGGGAGACTGTTCCATGCATCCACAACCCTCCCCGTGAAAAAATACTTCCTCACATTACCTCTGAGCCATCCCCCCCTCTATCTCCAAATTGTGCTCCCTTGTTCTTGCACATCTCTTTTCTGAAAGATGCTACCCTCTTGGACTTTGTTGATTCCTTGAGATACTTGAAAGTTTCTATCAAGTCCCTCTCTCCCTTCTTTCCTCAAGGGTATACATATTAGCTCCTTTAGTCTTTCTTAGTATGTCTTCTGGTGCAGATCCTGCACCATTTTGGTGCCCTCCTCTGGACAGCCTCCATTCTGTCTGTGTCTTTGCGGAGATGAGGTCTCCAGAACTGCACACAGTACTCCAGGTGGGGTCTCACCAACTGTCTGTACAGAAGGATAGCAACTTCCTGTTTTCTACTATTGATGCCTGTCCCTATGCATCCCAGTATCTCCCCAGCCTTCCTTACTGCTTTCTCACATTGCTTGCACACCTTTAGGTCATCTGATATAATTATCCCCAGGTCCCTTTCCATTTTTACTGTTGTCAGTATCTCACCCCCCATTGTGTACCCTTCCCCTGGGTTTTTGTTTCCCAGGTGCATTACCTTGCACTTCTTTGCATTGAATCTGAGCTGCCATACATTTGACCATTCCTCCAACCTTGCCAAGGCCCTTCTCATCCTTTGTGTATCAACCCTGTTGCAGATCTTTGTGTTGTCTGCAAAGAGACATACTTTTCCTTCCAGTTCCTCTGCAATGTCACTTATAAAGACATTAAAAAGGACCGGTCCCAGTACTGAACCCTGTGGTACCCCACTAGTAACCCTCCTTTCTTCACTGTGGACTCCATTTACTACTACCGTTTGCGTCCTGTTGTCTAGCCAATTTTTTTTTTTAATATGTTTTGGAACCTTGCCTCAACATCTCCTGGCTTTGAAAGATCATTGAGAACTGACCCAAGACATGCATGGATTGCTATAGTTCATCTGGAACTGCTTCTCTCTGGGGCTAGTCTGTCAGGCACAGTAGTGGCATCCACTACTCGTTTGCATTCCATTAACACCATTAGGGTCCTCATGTCATTGACGCAGGATTGCCAATAAACAGTCACATTTCCTAGCCATTTAACAGTGGACAATGCAACCAGCATGTCCATGCAGTGGTAGCGCTACCATTGGCAATGCTGGCAGCTAGGGTAAGGTAATGAGCCTTGGTCATAGGGGTACAGCTCGGGGTGGGGAGTATTAAGTGTCCTAGGGGATACTCCCCTTGGGGGGGAGGAAAGGTCACTGGCTGCACTGCTGTACTGCAACATGGATGATCAAAGGTAGCAGGGATGTTGGAACAGTGAATGAGATGGGGGACACCGGCTGGAGCCATGCGTGTAGTCGTTCATCGGCATGCATATCTAAACTAGGCTTCCCCACTGGCAGAGTGTTGGGAAACAGTATAACAAAGATGGTAAATACCTGACATACAGTATTATGAAGCCAGCACTTTCAGGTCCCACTGGTCCTTACTGCCTACTGGTCCTCCACACAAGATGGTCTCAAGAGAGGTCAATTCAGACACCCTCTAGGGAGCCTACCATAGAGTAATTGCCCTCCAGGAGGAAATGCCCTCTGTGAACCTGTGTATACAAACTGAGAGACAAAGATAGGACTGGGTTGTGCAGGAATGTATCCTTGTAGAAGCAGACCTTACTAGAGCAGGAGGATAAACAGAATACAAAAAAAAGTTGATAGACCAGTCTCTATAGGCCTAGTCTGTGACTCCAGACCCAGTACAAAATTCAGAGGATACATGTCCTTGTCTGCTTTCTAACTAATCAATCTGTCATGCTCAATTTCGTGAGTTTGAATTGGGGAGAGGGGGAATAATGTCCTGAATCACATTGTAGTCCATGTGGTGATCCAATGTTAAAGAGTAGACCCCAGCAGTGCCTCTAAAGACATGCCTGGCCATCATGGTACAGTTCCACTCATGGTCCCAACCTTACTGGTACCAGTCATTACCCCCAGTTCCTTAGGGAGCACCCCTCCGTATTTCACTTGGTACCCAGATAATAAAACATTGCAGGCCTGTTGACTATCTTTTTGTACATGGTACTGCAAGTGAAGAATTTTTTTTTGTAGTTAAATGTTTCTATTGATTAAGTTTTTAGGAAAAGATAACAGAAGAAAACATAAGAAAAGGGAACATTACAGCCATTATGTCATGAGTGCTGCTATCCTTATAGTATACAGTTATATCTCTGGTGATATAGAACATTGTAGTGTTTATAGACATATAATCTACATTCAATAGTATATTCAATAATCTTTGACTGTGTAGCACAGGATATACATACCCTAATCTCTAAAAATATGTTTAATACATTTTACTGGATTTAATACAGCAAGTTACAATATCCAGTGGCAGTATAATGCATAATGTCTAAGCTCCTAAACATCCAAGCTCTATGTGCGTTGTACAGAGACACAATATGTGTGCATCATCCATTTCAGAACATGAAAGAACTATTTACAACTTAGTGAATCTCATGATAAAGATCAGATTATGTCCAATTGGAGTCAGCATGCAGCCTGCCTTTGATTCAACATCACTACTCCACAGAGGTTGGGGGTGGGGTGGGGGTGGAAGAGGAAAGTCAGCATTCTGACATCCCAGTAGGGTCACACCCCTTGATTTGTACAATCTTATCTGATGCCCATCCTGGGAAAGGGTATTGATGCCTAGTGGTGCAGTGTCTTAACTGAGTCAGTTGCATGGAGAAATTTTAGGAAGAGGGCCCACACCTTTTCATATTTAGGTTTAGTTTTAGTAGAGATATGTGACATTCTTTCAAATTGTGCTAATTGTGTTAGACATTCTAGGAATTCACATTTGGTGGTGTGTTAGTGGTTTTCCATCGGTGTACCAAAAGCCTCTTTGTTTCTATACTGGCCAGGATTACTTGATCTGATTGACTTCTGCTGGGATATGGAATTGCTTTCATAGAACCTAACAGAAACAGTTTAGGGGTCATTGGTACATGGGATTATAGTAGCTGTTGTATTATACTATGCATCTGTTGCCAGTAGCGTAAACTTAGGACATACCCATAGTATGTGGAACAGGTCCCCAGTAGGCTGCATACATCTCCAGCATGTATTATCTGGTAGTAGATGGACATAGTATAATACTGCTGGTGCAGATTGAGAAGTGGGTAGCCATCTGGGAACAAGCAACCACCAAACATTGTGGTTCACAATACACACAGCTGTAGAGTCAAGCCATATAAAAGCAAGGGTGTTGGACTTAAGGAGGGCTGACTTTGGCAAAATGGGAGAGTGCCTCAGAAAAACACTAGCAAACAGGCAAGAAGGAGGGGTGGAAGAACAATGGGTAAAAATCAAAACTGCCATCACAGAGGCAACAAGCCTTTGTGTAAAGCAAATCAACAAAACAAAAATGGTTCTCAAAAGAGGTGGCAGGGAAGGTTAAAGAGAAAATGATAGCATCCAGGAAATATAAAGAAACACAGAAGGAACAGGACAGAGAACTATATGTAGCCAAGGAAGGCAGTCAGAATTACAAAGGCCCAAACTGAGGAAAAGAGAGCCAGCTCTGTTAAGAAGGGGGATACAACCTTTTATAGGTACATTAGGGAGTGAAAAAAGACCAAGGGAGGGATACTGAGGCTTAATAAAGGGGAGGGAATGTGGGCAGAGGGTGACAGTGAAAAAGCAGGGATACTGAAAGAATACTTCTGCTCAGTATTCACAAAAGAAGAGGGGGGGGTACCTAAATAAAACAATAGAAACACTCTGGATAGGGTGGTCAGTACCAGTCCATTCACAGAAGAAAGGGTTCTCGAACTCTTAAAACTGAAGGTGGACAAGTCAATGGGGCCTAACGGGATTCACCCCAGAATTCTAAAAGAACTAAGGGGAGAACTAGTGACACCACTGAATACCGTCTTTAACAAATAATGGGAGGATGGGGAGGTACCTGTGGACTGGAGTGGGGAAGATGTGATTCCACTTCACAAAAGTGGGAGTAAGGCAGAGGCAGGAAACTACAGGCCTGTTAGTTTGACCTCAGTGGTAGGGAAAATGATGGCATCACTTCTGAAGGCAAGAATTGTTGAGTACCTAGAGGCCAGCAGGGCACAGGACTCAAGGTAGCATGGATTCACAGTGGGAAGGTTGTGTCAGATGAATCTAATGGATTTATTTGACTGAGTGACCAAAGTAGTAGACCAGGGAGGGGCTGTGGACATGGTCTACCTTGACTTTAGCAAGGCATTTGACACAGTCCAACACAAAAGATTAATAAACAAGTTAACCAGCCTTGGGGTGGGTTCCAAGGTGGTAGCCTGGGTAAAAAATTGTCTGGACAACAGGATGCAGAGGGTAATAGTAAACAGAGTTCACTCTGAAGAAAGGGGAGTTACTAGCAGGGTTCTGCAGTATTCAGTACTGGGACCAGTCCTCTTTAATGTCTTTATAAGTGACATTGCAGAGGGACTGGAAAGAAAAGTTTGTTTCTTTGCAGATGACACAAAAATCTGTAACAGGGTTGATACACAAGATAGGCTGGAAAGAATAAGAAGGGACTTAGCAAGGTTGGAAGAATGGTCAAATGTATGGCAGCTTAGATTCAATGCAAAGAATTTGTGCATAGTAATGCTCCTGGGAAAGAAAACCCAAGGGAAGAGTACACAATGAGGGGTGAAATACTAAAAATAATAAAAATAGAAAGGGTCCTGGGGGTAGTCATATCAGGTGACCTAAAGGTGGGCAAGCAATGTGAGAAGGCATTAAGGAGGGCTGGGGGGATAGTGGGATGCATAGTAAGAGGCATCACCAGTAGAAAACAGGCAGTTGTTATCCCTCTGTACAGACAGTTGGTGAGACCCCATCTGGAATACTGTGTGCAGTTCTGGAGACCCCATCTCCGCAAAAACATAGACAGGATGGCGGCTGTCCAGAGGAGGGCAACTAAAATGGTGCAGGGTTTGCACCAGAAGCCATACGAAGAGAGACTAAAGGAGCTTAATATGTATATCCTCAAGGAAAGAAGGGAGAGGGGGGACATGATAGAAACTTTCAAGTTCCTCAAGGGAATCAACAAAGTCCAAGAGAGTAGCATCTTTCAAAAAAAGAGATGTGCAAGAACAAGGGGGCACAATTTGAAGACAGAGGGAGGATGGCTCAGAGGTAATGTGAGGAAGGAAGGATGGCTTAGAGGTAATGTGAGGAAGTGAGGAAGTATTTTTTTCATGGAGAGGGTTGTGGATGCATGGAATGGCCTTCCTGAGGAGGTCGTGGAGTCAAAAACAGTGGGGGAATTCAAGAATACTTGGGACAGACAAGGAAATTCTAGTGGGGGTTAGGAGGAAGTAGGCTGCTGGTTAACTAGGATCTGCAGCTTATCCATTAGATAGGGAAATGGGCAGACTGGTTGGGCCAAGTGGTCCTTATCTGCCATCAAATTCTATGTTTCTATGCCACCAGTACAACATCTTATCCTGCATCAATCTACTACGAGTATGTCTAATTGGGATTTGTGCTGTCTTCCAGCATGCCAGCTATTCTTCTTCAAGTATCTGGTGGCCAATAGCCACTTCCCATTTCCCTTTTTCACTGTTATTATCCGATTTGGGAAGCTGTCCCTGATTAAGGAGTAAATGGAGCCTATTCTACCCTTCCTGCTGAAGGGGGTGGGTTGTTATAGAAGTTTTTACATTATGGAGGTTTCTGATAAGAGGGTCTAGTGCACTTCTCAGTTGCAAATATTTCCAGAGTTCTGATTTCTGTAGGTCTTATCTATTCTGATATCCTTGGAAGGAATCTAGTATGGCTGAGTTGGGTAGTAAGATCTCTTTTAAAATTAATATGCCTTTTTGTATCTGGGTGGGCCAGATAATTGGTTTACTTGCTACTTTGATGTTTTGAGTACCCCACAGGGGAGTGCAGGTAAAGTTGGACAGGTTCTTCTTGAGCCATTTACCTACTCTGAACCTCGAGCTGTTGATGGTAAGAGGGGTAATTGCCGGTAGCTGGTAATTTTCATAGAGACAGACAATAGGAAGATGGCTCCCTAAGAGATAAGTTTCAGTCTTTGTCAATAAAGGATGAACTAGGTCAGGATCTGGGAACCATCAAAGAAACTGAGCTACCTTGTAAGCCCCCAAATATCCCTGTAGCCAAGGCAAACCCCAACTCCCTTTCTTCTAATGTGATCTAAGTCTAGTTCTGCTGAATCTTGGTTGTTTTCCTTCCCGCAGGTAACTGCCTAGGAGTTTGTCCAGGCAGGAGAAGCAGTCGTCAGAGATAGCCAGGGGTATGTGGACAATTAGACAAAGTAATTTAGTGGTTATAATAATTGCAAGGGCTTCGATCTTTTCCACAATGGACAATTATTAGGGTTTCCACCAGTCTAGATCCCTTTTAATTTTGGTGTGAAATGGCCCAAAAATTAGTTCCACTATGCATTTAATTTGAAGTGAGATTTTCATTCTGAGGTAATGCAATGTATTTTGGGGTCCTTCTTAACTTCAGGTTATTAAAAACAGTCTGTGAGCATTGTTGATTTAGTGGTAACACTTCTGTTTTAGATTGGTTGATCTTTAAATCTGAGAAATGTGTGAATTTTTCAAGAAGGTCAATTAGGGGCTGTATGGAGTTGTAGGCATCATTAAAGGAGAAGTCTATCCAAAACTTGAAAAAATATACGTTGTGCAGAGTGTTTTAATTTGTATGTGAAGTTCTAGTGTTTCCTTCCCTCTGACTGGTATTAGGAGTTTTTCCTAAATTAGGCTGCTAGCTTTAGGGTAGTTTTATGACCCCTGGAGATCTCCATATCAAACAGCTTAATTGTATTTCTTTGTCCTACAATGCACCTTGTTTCATGTCATGGTGATGTAGCAGAGCCCATAAATCCAGGAGAAAGCATTGCTTTACAATCAGTTCACAACAGTAGAGATGGCTATATTTTAAAATCTGTAGAATTCAGCTTGGTGACCACCCTTATCGTAAATGTCTTACTGTCCTGAAAAACTTTGCTGCTGGTAATTTTTGTGCAGCTTATAAAGCTTCCAAGATACTTAGTTTGTTTGGCATGTGTGTGCTGAATGTTGGGTCTCTCTTACATCACTGTCACATGAGACAAGATGCACTATGGGAACAAGAAATACAATTAAACTGTCAAGGGTGAAGATCCCCAGAGGTCATAAAACTAGTATAAAGCTAGCAGGCTAATTTAGGAAAAACTCCTAATACCAGTCAGAGGGAAGGAAACACTAGAACTTCACATACAAATTAAAACACTCTGCACAACATATGTTTTTTCAAGTTTTGGGTGGACTTCTCCTTTAAGAAGGACCAGGAGGACATCTACATACCTGAGATTTTGTATCATGTTTCCCCTCAATAATATCCCTTGAATGAAGAAATAATGTTTATTATTAAGCGAGCTCTACTTTTATCTACATTCAGTTGGCCAAACTGGTATCCCAACTTTCAGGACATGGGCTTTAACAAATTGTTCATGTTCCAAATTAAGTCTGTAAACCCCTATTTATCTACATTTTGAGAGTTGCAGTGCCATTCTCTGTTTAGGCACACCTGGTAGGCCTTCAAGATGACAAAACCCTGGCTGCAGTCACAGTATCAGCGCCTCATGTTACATGAAGAAACTGCAGCGTTTCTTCATGTAACTACCATTTTAAAACAAGGGTTACAAGTGTTACTCATTCCTGCTCCAAAAGGTAAAGGGTTAACACACTTCAGTAAAAAAAGACAGAAGAAGAAATGGTACAGTGTTTGGTGTTTACTGTTTTGCAGAAAGCTCAGTGTTCTAAAATTTGTAAGTTACAGGTGTATCCTTTCCTTGTTTACCCTGCAAGACTTTGTGTTTTCTCAAGTGCTTTCCTGCAACAGGGTATAAATATGCATAGGCTGACAGAGGAACAGTTCAGTTCTTTCAGCCTTTACTGTGTTACTGGATGTAAAACAAAGCTGCTCCTCTGGGAGTACTTTCTCCAGCAACTGGTCAGAGAGGGCTTGTGGATTCTGGAATGCTGGCAGGCTCCTGGGTCCGAGTGGCACTGGCTCCCTCCAGTGCTGGTCTCCAGAGGTGCTAATTATGACCAGGGTCCAAGATTAGGGATACCAGGGGTCTGTTGGTAGTCCACCATCAAGGAAGACTGCCTGATAGTTGCTGCATCAATACTAGGATTCATACTAGGAATATTAAGAAGTGCAGAAGGCTGATGGCCCATAGAGCACTTCTCCTGCATGCAGGTTAATGATCCCATACCAATCATCCCATGGTTACAGAAGAGACAGCTTATAGAATACCCTGTGCTAGTGACAGCGTAAGACTTGCACAAACAGTAAGAGAAGTGATTTGCAAAACAATGAGTACAGCTGGCAGGTAACAATGATCTGTACCTGAGGATACAGGGGAGGATACAGTAAGCCCCATTGTTTTCCCTCTGGGAGAGCCCTCTAGTAATAACCTCTGCCAAAGCACCGAGTAAAAGCTTGGCCTCACAGGGCTGGGTGGGTACACCCAGGTCCCTTTTTCCCAGTCACTGTAGTGAGGGGAGCTGTGTCTCTGTGCATCTAGTACTGCTAAATGTGTGATGTTTCTAGGCATCTATGTAACTCCCATACAAATAGGGGTTCCCAAAAAGTCTTCCTTGAGCTTGCCTAAATGCTCACTGCCAGGCTGGTGCCCTGCGTTTTAGCAGTTTAAATGTGATTTCCAGAGTTTGTATAGCCTCTGTGTACTGTCTCTTTAAGAGCTGCCTAATTGCAGCTTAAGTAATCTGAAAGGGAGCTCTGTTGAAAGATGTAACTATTTACTGAAAAATCATTTAGAGTGATAATGATAATGTAGTTTGTCTAACCTGCTTTCTTTGTAGCAAGGACTGTTTTGTTTGTCTCCACTATCTTGGTCCTGGTCTGCAAATTGGACCAAACAGTACTGGTGGGACTTAAAATGTAGCCGGATTACAGGAGCTGTCTGAATTCAAAATCTGTAGGAACTTTAGTTTGGAGCTTTTTTGTGCCTTTTTTACAACTGAAGGGTGAGCTCTTGCTTTGATTGACAGCCAAATCAGCCAACCAAATCTTTTGGATCTTGGGGAAGTCCCGGGCTGCTTGCAGTTTTCAGTTAGAACTAAGTTGAAAGCTGAGCAAGAAGGAGCTGAAGTGTTTCTGAGCAGCCATCCTGAGTGGATTCGCATGGGAGAACTCTGAAAAGGCTAAGTTTTTGGCCTGCATGGTGCTGCTCCTGAGAGGGAGAGAAGAGAATTATTTTTGACTAAATCCAAGTCTGTGTGACTAAAGTAAGCTACTGAAGTGGGCCAGGCTCAACCTGAAGAAGACTGAATATTTTTGCTGAATACGATCAGCCTATCAGGAGTTCCAGCTACCCCTAAGCCCCCAGTGTGTACAGAGACTTTGCGATTGTGTCCGGGGAGCACTTTGCCTGGTACAGTAGAATTCCCATACATGTAAATGTGCTGTGAGCTGCTAGTGGGTTGTGAGTTAGTTCCCCACTGTGTGAACTGTGTTCTGCTTGCTGGAAGCTGTTTCCAGCCCAAAACAGACTGCTTCCGAACTTGTCTCCATGCGGTCTGGGCTTTGACAGACTGGCCCAGCCAGACTACCCACTGCACAGAGAAGCTATCGACGAGAGACCTGCCTGGGGATCAGCCCCCTGCTCCACGCTTGAACAGGAATGACGCCTCTGCGACTTGTGTGGGCCCTACTTCTCCTGGCATTCCAGATCAACCACCTGCAGTCTCGATTTTCATCCAGCCTGTGTCCAGTCTTGGGTATCGTGAGTAAATACCATGGTAGCTCCCTACAACAACAGCTTAATCTGAGTGTGTCATCTGATTGTCTTGTTTCGTTTCCTTTATGAACTGAGCCCTCTGGCTCCGGATTACAAATATTGTGTACTGCGCATGTTGTGTTTTCCATCACAGGGCCCCAACCAGCTGCAACCCCGGGAAACTGTCCTGGCTAGCCCATCTCTTCTCTACCTGGGTACCCAGAGGTGGACTGTGTGGGGGGACTCAAAGCGCATGCATAACTGCTTGATTGATATAACCTTTAAGCTAATTAACCTGATTTTGCCCCTCCCTTGTGCAAGTCCCCTGAATAAATCAGATCTGACTTTTCTGCATGTAATCTGACTGTGGTTCCAGTTTGTGCTCAAAGTACTGTACTGTTGCTATTTGCTGTGCTTAATCTTGTTTTACAGGGGTCCCCGGGTCAAGCCAGAGGAACCAGCCCTGGTGGTAGTGCAAACAGTATGGGTACTTGTGTGGTGTACCAGGGGTATTTTGAAAGTGATTATTGTACAGTGTTCAGGCCACTAGAGGGGAAAGAGGGGGGTTACAGTGTCCCGGAGGGCTGTGCCCAGGTTAGCTTGACCATTACCAACCCTGACCTCCGGGTGGAGGCACCTGTTTCAGAACTCAGGCCCCTTAACCTGCTACTAGCCAAGCAGGCAGGGGTAGTAGCCCTTGGGATAGCACCACCTAGGGTTTATACTTAGTACTGGTAAATGTGTGGCGTTTCTGTGCACCTAGTACTGCTAAATTTGTGGTGTTTCTGGACATGTAGTACTGCTTAATGTGCGGTGTTTCTTTGCACCTTCTAGCACTGCTAAATGTGTGGTGTTTCTGTGTAACTAGTATTGCTAAATGTGTGGTGTTTCTGGGCATCTAGTACTGCTAAATATGTGGTGTTTCTGGGCACCTAGTACAGCTAAATGTGTGGAGTTTCTGGACACCTAGTACTGCTAAATGTGTGGTGTTTCTGTGTACCTAGTACTGCTAAATGTGTGGTGCCTCTGGACTAGTACTGCTAAATGTGTGGTGCCTCTGGTTTCTTAGTACTGCTAAATGTGTGGTGTTTCTGGGCACCTAGTACTGTTTCAAGTTTAAGATTTTGTTATTTTATCAGAACACATACATATGCACAGGACAGTGTGACAATGTTCTGAACCATACCGAAACATTTGGTAGGGAGAAGGAGCAAGGAGCAGAATTAAGCATGAAAAATAGTACTGCAGAATATAACAAGTATCGTCCTGAAAGGTATATGGTACGGTACAATATAATAATATCAGATTACAGAGATTGTCAGGGTCTAGATGGGTCTGCTCGCCCCCAGAAAAAAAAAATAAGGGGGGAAAGCCAGGAATTAGTAGCCTGTGATGAAGCAATATCTAGAGCCTTGAGGCCCAAGTAGACCTAGGATGAACTATGATGCGTCCCAAATCAGGCATGAGATACTGTTAACTATAAACAAAGAAAAAACAAAACAAAAGGCAAACTGATCTTGAGATTCAAGTGTGAGCCTGGTGGAAGCCGGAACAGAGGAGTCCTATACCCTTCAGGGAGGGAAGGGAAGAAAAAAACAGGATCAGGGAACCCTAAAAGGTTAGGTACTAGCCTGGGGATGGGTGTTATGACAATACTTAGATTGTAAATAGGGCTGCCAGTGTTTCTCAAATTGAAACAAGGTGCCCCCAGCGAAACTAGAGAGTCTCTCAAATATAGCCCCTTGGGTAAGTGCAAGAAGGAACTCACAAAAGGTTGGGACTTCTGGGGATTTCCATTTCATTAAAATAAGTCTTTTGGCTATGGCCCCCACTGCTGTGACCCATTGGGCCCCTGGACTGTACTTTGGTGTAGTGGGTCGGGCACATCCTAAGAGAAGGAGGAGGGGATCGGAGACTATTTGGGGAAATACCTGACTGCACATATCTTGGATTGATGCCCAAAAGTGTTGGCGATTAGGACAGTCCCATAGTATATGGAACAGGTGGGCCCCTAAGCTGCCACATCTCCAGCAGGTGTCGACCTGAATGAGTCCCATCCTTTGAAGTTTAGCCGGGTCTCTATACCATCTATGGAGAGTCTTGTTCATAATAGATTCATAGATTCATAGAAGTGTGACGGCAGAAAAGGACCGAAACAAGGCCCACCAAGTCTGCCCATTTGTCCAGCTATCTGCTTGGACCTGCCCCCCCCAACACTCCCCTGTGGTTGTCCCATTCCCTTTTGAATCTCTCCACTGTTTCCTCTCCAACGACTGCCTCTGGGAGTTTGTTCCACCTTTCCTCCACTCTCTCTGTGAAATAGTATTTCCTAATGTTACCCCTGAACTGCCCCCCCACCTGCAGACCATACCCCCTCATCCTCTGATTTACCTTCATCTGGAAGATGCTTCCCCCTGTCACCCTGTTTATACCCTTAAGGTATTTGAAGGTCTCGATCATGTCCCCCCCCCTCCTCTGTTCCAGGGAGTACATGTTCAGATCATTCAACCTTTCTTCATAGGATAGGTGGCTTAACCCTTTTACCATTTTTGTCGCTCTCCTCTGAACCTACTCTAGCCTCCCCACATCCTTCCTGAGTTATGGCCTCCAGAACTGGACTCTGTACTCCAAGTGTGGTCTAACTAGATGGGTGCACAAGGGTACTACGACCTCCCTATTTCTATTGGTGATCCCCCTTCCTATGCATCCCAGCATTCCACTCCCCCTAGCCACTGCCCTCCCGCACTGCCTTTCAGGTGCGCCCATCTCAGCAAGCCAGATGTATTCTTACCCACACATGGCCCCATTGGTGCTCAGAAATGGGGAACTGGAGGTCCTCCTCCCATTGAGTTCTAGCTGACTGGGTGGGGTCTGCAGAGGCATCCCTGAGGGCACTATAAATATCACTAGCTCTGTGCCTGGAGCGATGCTGCCATATGCTTAAGGGGTGCTGGCTTTGTTGTACCCATTTAGTTCTGGGGGAATTAGGTAGAGGTGATCTGGCATCCCTAATCTGGAGATATCTCCAGAAATGTGTGGCCAGGAGGTGGTATCTAGCTTGTAGTGCCTCGAAAGTATCAATTGTGCTAGAGTTAGGGAGCAATAGATCTTGTAGTAGGGAGATACCATGGGCCTCCCATATTTTCCAGTGGATTGTACTTTTACCCACTTCCAAGGTTCGATTATTCCATAGGGGCATGTAGTTCCAGGGTGCCAGGTGATGACCCAGGCGGACTAGGACTCAATGCCAATATTGAATTGACAGCAGGATGGAAGGGGGGAGATTAGGGTATAAATGTTTCCTGCTATACAAGGCCACCACCAGAGAAGGTGCCTGAAGCAATGATGCCTCCAAAGGGAGCCAGGTGGGGGAGGCATGCCCAATTCTAGAAAACCTTTTGGTAGTTTGGGCTGAGACGAAGGCCATGTGATATCCTTGTAACCAAGGGAGTCCCCAACCACCCCTGCTCCAGTGTTGACAGAGTTTAAGTTTGCTGTATTGAGGTCAGGATCCTTCCCACAGGAAGTTGCCCATCAAAGTTTACAGTTTCTGGAACCATTTCTGCGGGATGGACACAGGGAGATGGGCCAACAAGTATAGAATCCTGGGGGCAGCCATCATCTTGATGGAGTCTATCTTGCCTGCAAGAGAAAGCCGCAAGGCCTTCCAACGCTCCATGTCCTGTCTGAGAGACTCCACTAAAGTGGAAAAATTAACTGTGAGCATTTTTGACAGGTTACGATGCAAAGTGATACCTAAATATTTTATACCATTAGGAGACCACTTAAGACCAAGGGCAACGAAGTCTGTACTAGAAGGTACAGAATTCAAAGGGAGGACTTATGTTTTGGACTGGTTTATCTTGAGACCTGATACCTTGGAAAACTCAGACAGGATATTAAGGATATCACTTGCAGGGTGCACTCAGTGGTGACAAGGAGGTCATCAGCATATAGAAAAGTTTTAATGGTGATATCACCCACCCCGGGAATAGAGTGAGATTCCCTGAGCGCTATGGCCAGGGGCTCAATTGCTAAAATAAACAACAGGGGGGAGAGGGGGCAACCTTGTCTCGTACCCTTCTGCAATTGGAATGGTGCAGACATCATACCGTTCGTCAGTACCCTAGCCAAGGGGAAGGCATAAAGCAGTTGTATCCAAGAAAGAAAACCTGGTCCCACGCCCATTGAGGAGAGGGTATTAAAAAGGAAGGGCCATTCAACAGAATCGAATGCCTTTTCAAAATCAATGGCTAGGGCTACAGAAAATTTTTTGGACAGATCAGTGGAGTGCATTAACGAAAGCAATGTCCTATGGTGGTTAGACCCTAAACAGCCTTTAACAAACCCCACTTGAGAAGGATGAATGAGACCTGGAAGAAGAGGTTCAAGCCTACCGGCGAGGACCTTGACCAAAAATTTGGCATCTGTATTAATAAGGGAAATAGGGCGATAACTGCCAGGGGAGAGTAAATACTTCCCCTTTTTGGGGAGAACCATGCTGGTAACTTCCCTCATGGAAGGGGGGAGATGCCCCGTATGCAGGGAATGTTTGAAAGCCCTGACCAAGTATGGGGGCAAGGTTGACTCCCTGGACTCTATAAAAGTCAATGGGTAGCCCGTCTGTCCCTGGGGCTTTGCAGAGGTTCATGGACTTGTTAGCCCTCTCCAATTTTTCCAGCATAATCTGGGCTTCCAGCAACTTGGAATCCATTGGGGGAAGTTTGGGGATGGTAATGAGCCCAAGAAGCCCTGAATTTTAAGAGGATCTGGGGGATGTGGGGAGGCATAAAGCTGCTCGTAGAACTGCGTCATGATCTCATTCACCCAATTGCCAGAGTAGCAGGGGGTACCATTGCTATCTATTAAAACATGCATCCTCTTGGACATTTGTTGATGTTTAAGGCAGTATGATAGGAGTTTGCTGGCCTTTTCTCCCCCCTCCCAATAGGTGTGGTGCATCCACTGGAGATTCAACTCAGCTTGGCGGGTTAAGTGGGCATCCAGTGATAGTCTAGTTCTAGCCAGATTTGCAAGCAGAGGCACAGATGGGACCCTGGAGTTAAGAGATTTATATTGGGTTTCTAAAAGATGTAATTGTTTCTCCAAGGCCCTCTGGTCAGCCTCTCGGCGACGTCTCCTAGCCGATGCGAATGCAATTATTCTGCCTCTTATTGTCACCTTGAAATCTTCCCAGAGGGTCATATCAAAAACTTCCCTATTGTCATTATTGGTCCAATAGTCCATTACTTCAGGGCCTAACCACTGCTGGAATTCCCAATCCTCAAGGAGGAGGGGGTCCAAATGCCAGGAAGGAGATTGAGGGGGGTCCAACCCTAGTTTAAACAGTAACTCCAAAGGGGTGTGGTCTGACACATAAATCGGGTGTATATGGGAGGTAACAACCTTGTCATAAAGCCCAGAGGAGATCAAGCAGAGGTCTATTCTGCTGAATGAACCATGAGACTACGAAAAGCATGAGTAATCATGCATCCCAGGGTGCAGGACTCTCCACGCATCCACCAGTCTATGCTCCACCATTAGCCTCTGGAGAGCTTTCTTAGCTTACCTATGTGGCTCAAGGGCTTTATTGCTTCTGTCTATATAATGATCGAGGGCCAGGTTGAAATCGCCTCCTAGTATGACTGGGATCTTATTTGTATTAAAGTCCGTAAGGGCCTGATTTACCAAGTGAAAGAACTGGGGACAATCCTGGTTAGGGGCATAGAGATTGGTCAAGACCAAAGGGCCAGGGGGGCGTGGCTTGACCAGGCAGAAGATAGCAGCATAGTTCAGAATCTCTGCAGGAATGAATGCAATCTTACCTCATCCAGCCTTCTCCAGACCTTTCTTTGGTACCAACTCCTGTGACCATCCTGTAATCTTACTGCCTGACACAGTTTGTAAGTCATTTTTGATCCATCATCTACTTATATTCAATTATTCTACACTGTACTGCTGCACACTAGGCCTCATCCTTCAGCATTATGTCAGATCTCCAAGCACAGCAAAGCTCACTTGTTAGAGTGGAAGTAATGTTTTCTAAATTGATGGCTGAGATTAATGATCTAAAATCCTCCACCCAACAGAATGCGACCACTCTTGAAACTTTTAGCCAGAAAATTGCATTTAATGAGAAAGCATTAGCCTGTAACACCACTACTGTTCATGACCTCCAAGCTACTGTCCGCAATCAAGATCGAACTATTAAATCCCTACAAGCCAAAATTGACGATATTGAAAATCGTAATCGTCGCAACAATTTATGATTTTTTGGCTTCCCTGAGGGTGTAGAATTAGGAGACACTACTGTGCTTTTATTACATGTGCTGCCTGCAATGCTTAAACTGCCTCCTGACCTAACGTTAATCATTGAGCGGTCTCACTGCCCTCTGGGTCCCAGGCCAACATCAGACCAGCGACCAAGGCCCATCATTGCTCGCTTCTTGAACTATTCCCATACAGAATTAATACTGAAACGAGCCAGAAAAATGGGGAAACTTCAGTGGCAAGAGTTTAATATTTACATCTACAGAGGCTTTCCAAAAGATTTAACCATCAGAAGGAAGGCCTACAATCCACTTAAATAAGTCCTCCACCAAAAAAGCATTAAATTTGCTCTACGTTACCCCGCGACACTACGCCTTTTCTCAGGCTCTTCCTTCAAAACTTTTGAAACCCCTGATGTCTTAGCCAACTATCTGGAGGTCTCTCTCTGTAATCTTACCCTGGGAGGTTCAGCAGCAATTGGCAACCTGAACACAGAGGGTGGACGACGAGGTATGGGAACGTGGGGAAAGTGTTCCGGAACTCGCAGCCCCAAGCAGCAACGCCACAACTGATTTGACCCCAAGGCAATCAACACGACTGCAAGAGAAGCTTCTGTCGGGGCATTATTCTTCAAGACTTTCATGCTGTTCTAGCGAGGTTTCACCCCAAACACCCCAAGCTACAGCCTCTGATCTTCAAACCAACCCCTCTATTCCCTTGAGCAATAAGTTTGCTCTCTTGAAGGATGACATGCGCTCCTCGCAGGAGGATCTTTCCCAACAAATTTCAGATGAACATCCCTGTAATTTGGGCCCTGTGCCTCAGGGATGTATTTCTGCCAATACTTCATGGGCAGAAGTTGTTGCAAGGTCCCCCCTCAAATCTTTAGAGCTACCCAAAAAGAAACATAAGGCAAAGGCCAAACACAAGAACATCAATAGTCACAATCCTGCTAATAAATCTAAGGTGCCATGAGTTTTTATGGTCAGTAATATGGTCAGTATTGCTATATCTTGGTAGGTTTTGCTTTCAGGATACTTGAAAGGAGTGCCAGTACACTTTTTCTGCCTAGCTGCCCGCTCTACAGTCTATGCTACCTGGTTGCTTTCGCTCCCAGTGGGTACAGAAAGCAAAGGCTGTACATCGCGGTGCGATCAATTTGCTTTTTGTTGCAGTGTTTAAACGAGCAGTTTGAAGGTCTTCAAGGGAACTTTGATATATTAACAATGCTTTTCTAACCCATTATTTTAGTGTTAGATCTTGTACATTACCTCACTAAACAGGCTTTCTGTAGCTAGCCTTTTACTCTCCAGTTTAGCAGTGCATCAGGTTTATAGTCTTTTGGCTGTTCAGTTGCATATCTTCAATCGGTATGCATCCTGATTATTGCCTTTCCTTTTTTCACATGTGAATTATTATATATTACAAGGCAATTTACCCCTTCCCTCTCCTGATAACAGGTTCTTAAGTATTATTGGCAACTACATTTAATCTATCTCCTTCCCTACGCTTCATTATTCTTACTACCTCCTGTTTACAATATAGAACTATCATTAACACTCAAGAGGTGGGCTGTGTTTGGTGTACTGTTGTCAATCTACATCTTCCTTATGCTCCTTATTTTACCCGAAGCCTACAGATATTATAGAAATCCACTGCTGTGTGGTCCCTCCTGTTTTGGGGCTCACTGGGCCTAGTCTTCTAGACCTAGTCACCCCATATAACACCTATTTAGGCAAGTTTTGAGTAATCAGAGCTGATCTTTACTATGACTATCTCTTCTGTCTACAGTTATCACCGAAGCCTATCCCTCTCCACATAATCCCGATTTGCATTTGGCTCAGGGCGTAAGGGCTTAAGTTGACCTCCCCTTTCTTCTTTCCCCCTCAATATTGTATTTATTATGTACTTATTCTGTTGCACTGCAAAGTATACTCAGAGTCACTGTAATGTGGTAATGATCTACTTTTCCTTTTAAATTTGTTCATTTGCATTCCACCTGGCTCCCTGAATTCCTTACTCTATGTCTAGGCTGTACTGGCATCTCATATATGTTTTTTTAATTTACTGTTATTTCAAGTTGGTATATCTTGTACTATTACTACTAATGTTTATAAATAAGTTCAGATGTTTAGCTTTATCCTTATACCTTGTCCTGTTAGCTTAGAATTAAGCTGAGGTTATTACAGTCCCCTTCTTTTCTTGGTGCTGTTCCCTTTCAGTTTAGCTTATCAGGAATACTTACTTTATTATATTACTGGGATCAGACTTAGGTTTGGGCCGATATTTATAACCGGTCCTCCCTAGTCTCCTCCCTACATCGACGCCCCAGAGTGTGGTGAGAGTCTCTTGGCCAGTTGGCTGGCTCGTATCTCCTCACACCCATAAAATGTTTTCTTTGTTAATTAGCTTACTAATATTGTTGTTGTTAATGACTTTTCTCCTTCCCCATCTCTATTCTAACTTTAATAAGATATCTGTGCCGCTCTTGTATCATATATCTCACTTTTTTGGCTTGAATGTTCCTGCCACTCTCTGCATATATGTAAGCTCTCTGTATTGTATTCTAATCATCCTCTGCCTCATCTAAGGCCTGCAGGCTGATTACTGGTGCCCCCAGGCTCACACATACTTGTCAACTCTATGACGAGGCAAAACTACTTAACCTAGATAAACGGCTATGCTATCAAACCTGCCTCCTCATGAAAAAAACTCTACTCGGGCTCTCCCCTCCTGGGGTGATAGCCTCCATCCACCACACCCAACCCACTATCGCAACCCGAACCTCCAACAAGACCACTCAACTGGTTCCCAGATCCAGGACCACCCATGGTCAGAGGTCTTCCTCCTACAGAGCCCGATCCTGGTTTAACTCTCTCCCTGCTCCCATCTCCAATGCCCCCACAATCTCCAACTTCAAAACCGCCCTGCAGAGCCAACTGTTTAACACTCGCAGCTGCTCCTGTCTCTAAATGTGGCCTTGATCTCTCCACACTTGATAACGCCCACTGGGCGGCACTCCACCTCACCCCCCACTTCTCCCCCATTGCATCCTGCCTCTGTTAATTACCAGCATGTGCTCAGCTGTATCACTGTAATTGCTACTAAATTGTAGAAATGTATGAAATCATTCTGTGTAACTCTAAGTCAGTGACTTTTATGCTGTAACCTAAATTTGTTCTGTCTGTCCTCAATGTGACGAGGTACCTTTGGAAATGAGCCTCTAGCTCAAAGGTTGTAAACCGATTTACAAATAAATAAATAACATTTATTTGTCCCTTCACACTCCAGCAATTATTCCCTTTCTTTAACACTAACAATATGAGTGACATACTTTTATATACATGGAATGTGAAGGGACTTAATTCTCCTTGTAAGCAGAAGCAAATTCTTTCACATCTCAAAAAACATAAAACACAAATTGCTTTCCTTCAAGAAACAAAATTATTAGCAGAGGATGTTCATAGACTTAAAAAAGATTGGGTCGGTCAGATCCACGAATCATCCTATACCTCAAAAAAAAGAGGAGTTGCTATTCTTATTCATAAGAGTCTCAAATGGTCCCTTGTAAACTCCGTTTCCGATACTGACGGCAGATGGGTGATGGTCAAACTGAATACCAACTCTGGTCCTCTTCTTCTTGTTAATGTCTATGCACCCAACTCCGATTCCCCAGAGTTTTTTCATAATTTAGCTCAACAGATTCTATCCTTTAACACTGATAATACACCAGTTATTCTTGGAGGGGATCTTAACTTAGCTTTAGAAGCCAGCAATGACAGAAGTAGTCCGACTACAGATGTCCACCCTAGAAGTATTAAAGCCCTCTCATTACTAATGCAAGATGTTGGATTAGCTGATGTATGGTGCCTCCTTCACCCCCGTGATCAAGAATTTACTTTATACTCCTCTCTACATATGACATGCAGTAGGATTAACTACTGGTTAGCCTCTCCTGTTATAATGGAAAAAACTATTGATTCATCCATCTCTCCCATCATAATCTCAGACCATTCCCCTGTCAAATTGCAACTTTTGTGGGGCCCATTAGCACCTAACTCTTCTTACTGGCAGCTGGACCCTCTCCTTCTCAAGGATCCCAATTTCTTACCCATGATCAAAGCACAAATTCAGGACTTCCTCTTTCACAATACCCCAACTGAATCTTCTATGTCCTCTGTATGGGAAGCTCTTAAAGCTACGATTCGAGGGAAAATTATCAGTTATGCAGCACATAGGAAAAATGTAAGGGAACAACAGCTGGCTGACTTGGAAAAATCTCTTAAGGCTAAAGAGAATGTATACTTTTCTTCTAATAAGCACTGTCCTGATTCTCAACTTCATCTTGAAATTCTTCAATTTAGAGTTAAAATTATCAAATTAATTTCTCGTAAAACCGAATTGGCCTTGTTTAATCTTAAATATAAGTTTTGGAAACACGTCGATAAAAATGCGAAACTCCTCTCTTACCAGCTCAAAGCCCAACAAATGATTCGACATACCATAAGCTTAAAAAATGAACAGGGTACGATTCACTCTGACAGCCCGTCTATAAACAGTATCATGAAAACCTTTTATCAAAAACTATACTGTAACACAAATCCTCCATCTACTTTACAAATTCAACAGTTCCTTAAATCATTACATCTTCCTCATCTTTCTACTCTTGAAACAAATTCTTTAGGTGAACCCTTCTCGCTTCAGGAAATCCAGAAACCTTTGTCTTCCTTGAAATCCGGCAAATCCTCTGGGGGTGACTGATTCCCTGTTGATTTCTATAAAATGTTTTCTGACCCCTTATGTCCCCTTCTTCTTAATGTTTATCAAGAAGCTTCCAATACTGGCAAACTTCACCCATCTTGCACTGAAGCAATCATAACCCTAATCCCTAAGAAAGAAAAAGACCGTACTCACCCCACAAGTTACAGGCCCATCTCTTTATTAAACATGGATGGGAAGATGTTTGCTAAACTACTAACTTCTCGACTTGAATCCTTGATTCCCAAGCTAACTCATTGTTCGCAAGCTGGTTTTATTAAACATAGATCTGGTACTGATCACCTACATTCCTTATTTAATTTAATTCACAAAGCCAAATCCCTCAAAACACCAGCTGCAGCTATAGCTATTGATTTCGAGAAGGCCTTTGATTCCTTAAACTGGGACTACCTTCATCAAGTTTTATCTTATTTCAGTCTTTCTCATACATTTTGCTCCTGGATCAAGCTATTATATCACTCCCCTGTTGCTAAAGTACTTACTAATTCCACCCTTTCCTCTTACTTTCATCTAGCAAGAGGAGCTAGCTAAGGCTGTCCCCTGTCACCTTCCCTGTTTATTTTAGCCATGGAACCCCTGACTGCTTGTTTACATCAATCTTCTGGCATTATGGGCATACCTGTAAGCAATTCAAGATATGTTTCTCTCTCCTACGCGGATGACCTCTTAATCTTACTCGAAAACCTGAATGAGGCTGGGCCCCTGTTGGTTGATTTGCTCAATAATTGTACTAAAATTTCTGGCCTTGCTTTGAATTATGGCAAATCACAAACTATGCCCCTTAACGACCACTGTAAATGCTTTACGAACATAGCTCTTGGATTCCACGGGTCACCACAGGGTATAACATATCTAGGAATCAAAATTACTAGTAACTTAGGGAAGATATGGGACATTAACTTTAACCCCTTATTTGATAACATCAAAACAATTCTGGACAGATGGAAGTTTCTTAATCTCTCTTACATGGGGAAAATTTCAGCCATTAAGATGTCAATTTCTCCCAAGATTCTTTACCTCTTTGCCAATATTCCTTTAGTCTTACCATCCTCCTTTTTTCCTAAAATTGATAAACTAATAGGTAACTTTATCTGGGATGGGAAACCACCAAGATTTAACCACAACAAACTTCGATCACATTGGAAAAAAGGGGAATTTGGACTCCCCTGGTTCAAATGCTACCTCTGGGCTTTCCGAATGGCCCAAACCATTAAATGATTTCAGAAACCCTCCCCACACTCACCACTATGGGTTGCAATGGAATGCACATTGTGCCCAGGAGGAGTTCCCACTTCCTGCATTTTTAATCCCATTTCCTCTAAACTAAAATCTCACCCGACTATATCATCCTCTGTTCTTTATTGGAAACTAACCCACAAATTCCTGAAATCCAATCCAACACCCTGGTTTTATGCCCCCTTATGGGGCAATCCACTGCTCACTCTAGAAGATCACCCAATTTTTTGTCGTACATGGAGGAACAAAGGCATTTTCTTTCCTGGAGATATCTTGGACCAGAATTCACTCACTCTTAGATCATTCTTAGACTTGCAGGTCACATGGAAACTTCCTAAACAGGACTTCTGGAAGTTTTTACAAATTCGGGCAGCTTATAACTTTCTCTCTAGTTTAGTGTATAGGCATACTCTTCTAAACCCACACATCTCGCACTGGACTAATTTATCAATAAAATTAAATAGCTCCATTTACAAAGACATTATTGATAATCTACCTGATCAGTCTATACAGGCCAAAAATAAATGGAGTACTTTTCTTAACTACAATATTTCAGATGCACAATGGAGTAATTGTTGACGTATTGCACATAATACCTTTAAAGATTTCCAGTAGTTCTTTAATACAACCTAAAATCCTACATCTTTGGTATAGAACCCCCTCTGTGCTTTAACGGATGGGTCTATTAAATAATAATTGTTGATGCTGCAATTTGGCCAAAGGGGATCTACTTCATATCTTGTGGTCCTGCACTCCCATTAATAAGCTCTGGCATAAAGTCTGTTAACTTGCCTCCAGAGTAACAGGACAATAACTACCTTTTGACCCCAAGCTATTCCTTCTAGGCATCCTTATCCCCAATAGCTCTCTCATCTCACATGCACATTTTAGATGGCTAAACATACTTTCTCTTCTTGTAAAACACCTGATTCTTGTGAAATGGAAATCAACTCTAGTGCCTTCTCTTTCAGATGTTCTTCAAAGCCTCTCTCAGTATGCCTCCCTAGACTGATTATCTCATGTTACTCATAACCGACTCACTGTATATGACAGATGTTGGCAGGATTACTTCAAGTACATCAAACCTAGTTCTTCTAGACACTAATTCTTAGGGATATTTAGCCCTCCTTCTTATTTTGCTCTTAGATTAGGTTTTCTCAAAACTTTTGTGCACAGATTTCTCCTTTTTCCCCTTCTTCCCTGTTTTCTCCCCCTCTCCTTCCTTTCCTCCTTGCTTTATTCTCTCTTCTTTCCTTGCACACTTTTCTCTTATCTTCACCTCTCCATTACTGAACATTGTTCATATTACCACATTTATCACTTTTTGCAATTTACTGAATGCCTTGCCATAGCCTGCCCTAGCATGTATTCCTTACATGGTTGCTATTTCTGATCCTATAATACCCTATTGATTGTAACCCTTCTGCTTTCCACTTACATCCTGTCTGGTTTGTATTTTATTATTAATACATGTATATAAGGCTTCTCCAATATGTTTACCCTAAATACTATGTTTTGTTAAGTGATATTTTATACCTTACATGGAGGATAGTCTTCTATTGTATTAGATGTGTGCTTTCTTATATACTCAAATTTTAATAAAAAGATAAAGTGAAAAAAAAAAAGACCGAAGAGCCCCCCGGTGTCTCCATTTCGGCCATGATCCAGCTCCCATCTTTATCCTGAGTATGTCTTTTAAATTTCCACCCTAGGTTTTTGTGTAATAGTATAGATGCTCCCCATTTGTGGGAGCTGGCCACTCTGTGAAGTTCTTCTTCTTCCATGAACCCTTTGATGGAGCTTCACCAGAAGACAGTTTTGTCTCCTGCAGGAGAACCACCATGGGACTTAACTTTTTCAGGTGAAGCAAGACTTTTTTTCATTTGATGGGTGAATTAAGTCACCTAACATTCCAGGAAATGAACCTAGTCTCCATCTGGCCTGTGGTAGATCACAGCTGAAAGGGTAGACAGCAAGAAGCACCAGGACAAGGGACTATAACCCATGTGATAGTTATAATCTCCCCATGTTAAACTCAGAGAGAGTCTAATCACCGTCTCAAAGATCAGAATGCTGAAACGTCTAACTCTAAACAACCATGCACATTTCCTGTTTTCACAGTGGTGTCCTGAAAAGGAAAAACAACCAATAACAGTAACAATGTCAAACAACAAATACGAATTTCCCTCTCCCCCTACCCTCCCTCTCCCAAAACACTTCCCCTTATCAGACCAGCTTCCGCTTCATGCATCGGCCAACTCATGGCCCAGATACCAGCGGAGATCGCTGGGAGGTAGATGTTTGACTAACTACGGCATGACAGATAGGACACCCGAACGTCCTGGAGTCTCTCTGTACATCATCCCCACCTACCCAGAGAAAAAAAAAGGCATTTCTGCATACACGGTGTATTGAACTGAGACCCATGTATTTAAACACACTGTTCAGCTGAAGTACCAGCCCCCCAACCCTTATTGTTCGCTCCAAGAAGTGGATAACATATAGGGCCACTGGGAGTAGCAACAAGGGAGATCACCACATTACCTCCCATATTTACGGGGTTGCCCTGCATAGCTGCCTGTGTGGAGAAGGCTGGCTAAGTAAGAATAGGGTAGGGGCCAAGCAGGGACCACAGCATTAATCGCACACCCAACACCCTTCTTTCAACCTAGAAGCCCATCAAAGAACCACAGTACACATAGGGAATAACAAGCAACCAAAACAGATTATGCAGTCTGAGTATACTGTTCATAGAGCAGGATGAAGAGGACTTGGCAGTGTAACCAATTAATACAGATCTGGAAAGACGATTACCACAAAGGAGACATATCCTTGTCATGTTCATCCCACTGATTCAGAAGTGGAGGGGGGAGCAGCCCCAGAACAAGCAAATGGTGGCTCAACAAGTGCAGTATCAGTGGAAATGAGGGACCCAGGAGAAACAAGCTTTGTGTCCTCTGCCCAGGAAAGGGCCCGTGCTACGTGGGATTTATTGTCCCTGTGGTGAGATTGCCTGGTGGGCAAAGGAGGATCCTGCAGTGTGCCGTCTGACGGTAAGTCCATCAAGGCCCTGTATTGATTATTACTCATGTCTGGAGTAAAGGAATAGTGTGAGGCTATTGAGTCAGGGCTCACACTACGGCTCCGAGATCGAAGTCAGGGAGTCTTGTTGATGTACGCCCCTTCAGTCTGGGCTCTCCTTCTGTTCTTTTTCTTGCTCCCCAAGGATTTCTGAGAAACAGAATGGGCCAGGGTCCATGGTTGTGGAGCTCAGTGTGTGGCGGGCGAAGGAGTTGAAACAGTTGACTCTTGCAACATGGTCTTCATCAGGGAAGGCACTGCAAATATGGCTCCAGGCTTGCGACCTTCTCTTAATGTACCCCAGTTCAGCTTGGGGGCCTGAGCTGCCAGGAATGTTTCTGCGACTGATGGGTTGTCAAATAGCTGTGGAGAACCATTCAGCATGATCCGTAAAAGAAGCAGGGTATCTTAGGGAGTACTCCAATCCAAGTTCGGTGCAGGCTCTGCATGCAGCTGTGAAGGCCCTGCGACGTGCTGTGAGCTCCTGTGAATAATCTGCAGAGATCTTTTTTTGGGTGAGCCATTCTGGTAATTGATTTCCGGTCTTGAAACCTGAGAAAATGAGCAAGAATGGTATGGGGGCTATCCCCGGGCAGGTTGAGGAGCCAGAATTCTATGGGCTCTGTCTATCTCAGGTGGGACATCACAGTGCCAGTCTAGTAGAGAGGGTAGCTCATTTTGAAGGAATGAGATGGCATTGTTCCCTTTGCTTCCTTCTGGAATTCACATGAACCTTAAGTTATTCTGATGGCTGTGGCTCTCTAGGTCCTCCACTCTGGTCCAAAGTAGATGAATCATCTGATCCTGTTCCTGCATTTTTGCCCTGGCCTTGTGCCAACCATCCTCCGCTTCAGCTATTTTGTGTTCAGAGATGCATGCCCTTTGTGAGAGGTCAACGATGTAAGCAGTTTTTTGTTTTGTAGCCAGATCCAAGTTATCCATGCAATGAAGATTTCGGTGAACATTTGCCGAATCTCTGCCAGGTTGCCCTTCCGCTGCGAGGATGGTAGGGCAGACTCCATCTCGGTGGTGAACTAGGCCACAGACTGGAGCGTAGACAGTGAATGTAATTGCTGCTTTCCACACTGGTAGAGGACAGAAAGGCATGGAGCCTCCAGATGGGTGAATACTAGGAAGGTACCAACGCCCTTAATTATGCTGAGAAGCAGAAATGGAGTGATTAAGCAAGGATTTGCAGTGGGGTTTCAGAGAGCTCTCAGCTCAAGCGTCCATTAGGTTCAACGGTTAGCCACCGGGCACCTAGTACTGTTAAATGTGTGGTGCCTCTGGACACTTAGTACTGCTAAAGGTGTGGTGTTTCTGGGCACCTAGTACTGCTAAATGTGTGGCGTTTCTGGGCACTTAGTACTGCTAAATGTGTTATGCCTCTGGACACCCAGTACTGCTAAATGTGTGGTGTTTCTGTGCACCTAGTACTACTAAATGTGTGGTGTCTCTAGACACCTAGTACTGCTCAATGTGTGGTGTTTCCAGGGGTGCTGATAGAAATTTCTGGGTCCAGAACACATCTTTAGGACTGGGCCCCCCCCACCCTCCTGTTCCATTGCCTTGTAAGACATATATAAACAAGCATTTGTCGATGCCGAATGTTTGCTTGCTGGCATTAGCAGTGGAAGTGCAGGAGTTAGACAGATGCAGTTTAGGAATGACATTGAAGTATTGAACTGATGCCAGCTCCACCCTCACTCTGCAGAGCTGGACAGGCATTGGGGTGTGCCTTTGGGTCGTCACCTATGACAGTCATGACATTTCACCACACTCTACCCTTCAGACACTGACAAGTGTTGAGGTGTGCCTTGGGGTGTTTGGGCTTTACATTCACCTCATTCCATAAGGAAATATGCTGAAATGGGCACAGTATAGGAGAATGGGGTGAACTCTGGGGGCAAAGGGTCCAAGTCATACCTCGATGCCTGTCACTGGCTGTAGGGTAGGGGTGGGGGTGGAATGGCATGAGCATTACTGTCAACAATCCCAAGTCACACCCCTGACACCTGTCAGTCCCTACAGGGTAGGGTGTTATTGTCGACAACCCTAATGCCCTGGGCATTTCTTGGTATTTTTACTCCAAGTTTTCCACATGGGCTGTCTATGACCCCACCGCATGAACAGTGACACTATCAGTTCATTAGGTGAAAGGTAATTTTGCACAGCGACTGTGCCATTTGGCACCACAGGTGCGAAAATGCATTTCGAATAGGATGTGAAAAGTGACAGGTGTACGAATAGTAGGTGTAAAGGAGGAAACATGAGGAGGTGTAAAAAATGGCATCGTTGAAAATCTGGAGTGAAAATATACAAAAACTGGTGAAGTCAAGAGCGTGCATAGAAACTGCACAACATACACCTCTAATGTGATTAGTTCAGTGATTTTTTACAACAGATTTTCAACATAGGCATTTTGGGACCTCTGCTCTTGAACAGTGTCACTGTGATTTTCGTAATCTGTCCTGAACATTAATTTCCCACAGTGACCGCTAGTCTGCACCAGAAGTGCAAAAACACATTTCGGCCAGGGTTTAAAATAAAATGACAGCTGTACTGTTCATAAGGAGGTGTGGAAAAATGTCAGCGTTGAAAATCTGGACTGCAAATATTACAAATTCGTGAACTTACGAGAGTGCATGGAAATTGCGCAATGCACACTTGTAACAGAGTCATTTTATGGACCTTTGTCACCAAATTTTCAACACAGCCATTTTAACATCTCTGCTCATGAACAGTATCACTATGATTTTCTTAATGTGTCCCGAACATTGATTTCACACGCCCACCACACTAATGTGCTTACATAGCGAAACACATTTTGGGTGAGATATGAAAAATGACATCTATACTGTTCATAAGGAGGTGTAGTAAAATGGTAATGTTGAAAATCTGGAGTGAAAATATTAAACAGTCTCAAAGTTACGAGTGTGCGTAGGAACTGCTCAATGCACGCTCATAAAACAGTGATTTCTGGGAATGTTCCACCAAATTTTCAACATAGGGTTTTTATGGGCCTATCTCATGAACTGTAACACTGTTGTTTTGTTACTCTGTCCCGAAAGGTGGTTCCATGCAGTGACTGCAAAATTCCCTTTTGGGACTGAATAACAAAATGACAGTGACTGAGTTCATGAGGTGGGGCCCCAAGAACCCCATGTTGAAAATGTGGGGAAAAAATTCCCAAAAATGGCCAAGATATGCACTAAAGTTGAAAAAAAAAACCATTTATGCCATTATACAGCTTACCGGCATTTTTTCAGTTTAGGTCGGCTTTGAAGAGTGCAGATGTGTTCCTGGTCCACTCAAGATTGTCACACTGGGCTCTGGAGAAAGTATGGGTCGGGGGTGTGGGAGGTGGGTGCGCAGAGCGTGGGCACGGGTTGGGGAGGGGGCAAGACAGTCAACAAGGGACTGTTGTTTGTTTTCAGGTTTTTTTTTCTTTTTATAGGATGACAGAGGACTTTCACTGTGCTGGGGTGGACTCCCAGTGTGGTAGCTGGAAGTTTTTTTGGGGGGACAGTGGAGCCCACGGGGGATTGGGCACCCCCCATCGGCCATACAGACATTTGCCATGCTGGGGTAGACTCCCAGCGTGGCAACTAGAAGTCTGTTTTTGGGGGGGGAGTACAGTGGAGCCGATGGGGGATTGGGCACCCCCGTCCCCATATGGACTTTTGCCATGCTGGGGTGGGCTCCCAGCGTGGCACCTAGAAGTCTGTTTGGGGAGGCAGCAGAGCTGACAGGGGATTGGGCACCCCTGTTGATCATACGGTGTGTTGGGGGGAGCGCATGTGCATGCTGGGGTGGGCTCCCAGCGTGCTACTTGGGTGTTTGGGGAGGGAGAAACTAGAAAACAAGGGAGTTGTCTATGTCAGCTGTGCTCAGATGCAGTGCTGAGTGTAGGCACTTTGCATACTGCCCAAGGCATTATGTAAATTACCTGCCGACGGCATATGCAAATTGGCTACACGTTACCACCTCCGTTTGTAGCGGTTTTTTTGCTTTCAACTGTATGCCACTGCATCTGAACTGCTGTCATAGACAGCTTGGACATTTATTGGTGCAGTGAGGCAGCACCTGCAAGAAGGAGCAGGGCACTGGAAGTTGAGTGGCACACCTACAAAAATTTGTATGGTGGCACTATGTTTCTTGCACATGCGTGCAAGCAAACATAAAAAATGAGTAAATTTATATTTAAATAAATAATGCACCACTGCACCAGTTAACAAAAAAATATAAAACTTATATAACAGAATGCACTTTACTTGTACAGTACTTAACTAAGTTGCATAATGAAATTATGCAAATTCCACGTACACTCTCCCACTAAATTCAGTCTGAAGTCCCTGAAGATGAATATCATCTCCTCACTTTCATACTGGCAAACTTTCTAATGATATCATTGAAGTTTATTGTTACAAGTTCATGCTCAATTAACAGAATTGAAAGATTGCTGAGGCGCTCTTCAATCATTGTTGATTGCATGTAGTTTTTTGTTATTGAAAGCTTGCTGAATGCTATTTCTCCCTCGGCCAGAGACACGGGAAGAGTACATAAGATCCTGAGTGCAATGCATATTTCTCCGAATATTCTTTCAAGTTGTAAGTTATAAATAGTATTCAATAGTTCAAGAGGAGCCGAGATGCTTTTCTTAAAAGTGTCATCATAAACCTTTTTGAGACGGAGGATCTCACTTTCTAGGGAAGATGTAAGATCTTCAGTGTATTTGGCAACCAATGCTTTACATGAAGTGGAAATTTCTTCCTCAGTCATTGTTCTAAATCTAAGAATGGGAGCAAATCAAGTAAAGATATCTTCCAAGGCCATAAATTGGCAATTAAGGTCAGAAATTATGGAATCCAGTACTACAAGGAAAACATTTCTCTTAAATTCTGTCTCTGCATCCTGATTTTCATCTGTGCCTTGTGATCCACTGCTCCGCTTTCCTTTCATCTGGCGATGTGGCTACGTTCTGAACTCGGCTGGTATATTTACTGTAATGCGGTGGTGACAAGTTTTGCTTCAGAAAGAATAGCTGTCCATTGCTCTCTAAGACATTGCATTTCCACTGAAAGACTTTTAATATTTGCTGATGCAATTTCCAGTGAAATGGATCTCGATTGCAAAATCAAGTCTCTCTCTTCAAACTTTGCAAAACCTTGATCCAGAACATAGCGAGAAAAACAGCCTTGAAGGATGAAAAGTACTGTTTTAGGCCCACTGCATCAGAATGAGCCTCATTTGACAGTTTGTGAGAGGACACAATGACTTCTAAAGCTTCAATAACACTTGGAAGTTTCTGAGCTATTGGTCGAACTGCCTGCACTCTTGCACTCCACCTCGTGTCAGACAGACCGTGCAGAGAACATCCCGTTTTCTCAGTTAATTTACTCCACCTTTCAGGACTTCCACTGAAGAGGGTATATAGGCAAGTCACACTACCAAAGAAAGTAACCACATCTGTACAACATGCTGCCGCATGTACACCCACAAGATTCAAGGAGTGGGAAGCACAAGGGGAAAAAACAGCAGCTGGATTCTTTTCCTGTATGCAGGTCTGAACTCCTTTTATTTTGCCTGACATAATGGCTCCATTATCGTATCCTTGGCCCCTGCAATCTGCAATATCGATGCTATATTCCTGTTATCTTTTTAGTAATGTGTCTGCAATCTCCTCACCAGTCTTATGACGAAAGTCAAAGAATTCTATGAACTTCTCCTGAATAATCCACTTGTCAAGTAATGAGTCTCTGTGAACGTATCGTAAAATAAGAACATTCTGTTCTGTGTGAGACACATCAGGCGTAGCATCACATATTACTGAGTAATAAATTGCCTCTTTTCTTTGAGAGAGAATGATATGTAATACATGTTTTCCACACACAGAAATAAACTCATTTTGAGTTTTCCAAGATAAATAATGAGCCTGTAGCCTTTTTCCTTTCTCTTGACTCCTCTTCACTTTCTCCAAGTGCTCTCTCAATAGGGGATCATAATGAAAAATCAACTCCAACAATCCAAGGAAATTCCCATTGTGTGGATTTCCAGGTTTTTGAGAATGTCCCCGGAATGCTAAGTTTCTTGATGCCAAAAACAAGGTCACATCAAGTAATCTGTGTGGCAAAGCAACAAACTTGTCAGTTTGATTTTTAGCATTCCTTTGCATTTTACTATCCACACCATGTCCCCCAAGAGACCTCTGAAAGTTTCTCCAGCTCCAGTAACATTGTTTGTGTACATTACTCTTTTTGCGTTCAGGCAGTCTGTCATATAACTTATGCCATTTGTTTTGTAAAGGGTCAAATCCCTCTTTTTTGCAGAGGGAACTGGATGTTTTGCTTGGATTGTCATAAAACAGAAGGCATGTAACACAGTATAACATGCCTTTGCTACAGCTCCATGCAAGTCAGTCCTTCAGAAATTTCTCACGTCCATTAGATGATTTGGAATACAGCAAAAATTCAGGAAATGATTGTGCTTCAGAATCTGAGGGCATGCATGTAATCATTTCCCTTAACTCAGTTTCACTTTTCAAGCCACAAAGCAATATATGCTGTCTGTCAATGTCTCTTAGTATTTCTGGCCACATTCCTGAATCTTTGTAGATGTCTTTATTGAAATCAGGATCAGAACTAGTAACACTGCCTCTTTTTGTTTCTCCTTCTTCTGTCCCTCGACCCTCCTGCTGCACTTCTCCAGCTTCCCCACTGACAGCATCACCAGAACACATTTTTTCCACAATAGTGGTTTGGTTCAAATGTTGCTGTTGTTCCACAGGTTCATCTAATTTTTCTACAGAGTCATCATGTTCACCTCCTTGCTCCTCTGACTCTGGCTCCCCTGTTTCCTTTTCCTCTTGGACTGTATATACTTCAGACAGAGTTGTCCAACTTGTCCCTAGATCCTCCTCCTCATTAACAGTGTCCTCCTGATGAAGAGGCTGCTCTGGCTTTGTAAAATATTTTAATATCGGTTTCTTCTTTCTTAATTCCTCTTCCTCCTTTTCACGTTCCCTTTTGTTTTCACTTTTGAAATCTTGATTTATGGTGATACATTTTCTGGATTTTTTAATAATTATTTTGTCCAGTTTCCACAACACCAGATCCCAGGGACTCAGCTGCAGAGTGAGTGCTTAGCTGACTGAGACAGACAGCCTGTGAGGCAGGCAGCAGCACACCACTAAACCCAGAAAGGGAACCAAGCCAGGCAGACAGCAGGGAGCCAAATCCAAATGATGAGCTGGTAAAAAAGAGCGGTCACTGCTGCTAGTCCAGCAGAAAATCAAACATGAGATGAAGATCTGAGTCACAATTCAATCAAATTACAGCACAAGATGAACCCCTACACACAGCTGCCAAGACCAGCACAGCACAGCACAGGCTGGGGTGGGGGGACGATAGTCAGCCAGCACTCAAAAAATAGGCTAGAACGGCAGCCGCCGGTGACTGCTTCTTAATCATGACTTCACTAATCAAACATACAGGAGACAACTTAGCAGCAGGCCACATCTACTACTAACTGAAGCAACATGTGGCTGGCCTGGCTGCCCATACACCGAGTTACCAAACAATGACTACTTAACTACTTCGTCTTCTCAGACAGTTAACTTTCTTGAATTTCAGTCCACAAAACAACAATTTCAGTTTAGGTCATTTTTTAAGTAAGACTTATTAGATGTAGTCACACTGTCTAGACATAAGACATCTCTATTCACAGAGTAGGTGGTGGTAGGTTATGGTTGGTAGGTCAGACCGTCAGCAAGGTACTGAGAGCCTGAGCTGAGGTGGTAGCCTAGGTAGACTGTAGACAGGACTATAATTATTAAGTGTAACAGTCAGCACCCCACCCCTGCCTGGCCTGCCTAATAATTCCCTTCAATCCAACTGAAGTACTTTTAACTTTACTTATCTTGGTTCTGGGACTCCGTCTCCACTGTATCCCATCCAACTTACTGAACCGTCCAACTTCCAATACCATCTGACTCTCCACCACTGACTGCTGAAAACCGACTATGGCCATGAACTGATGATAGAAGGGATCTTCACCAGCCCATGTTCAGATAGCACCACACTACCTGTTGGATTGTGGAAAAATAGTCAGTAGTAGTAGTATGCGTTTCTGTGTAGCTACTAATAGTATATTTTACTGAGCTAAGTAGACAGGAAATTATTTTCAGGGCCCCAGGTTTTATGCGATTCTGCGGTTGCAGCAGCTGCTGAAGAAACATGGCCCTGCCACAGAAACAGCATTTTTTTGGTGCAGTAAAAATGGCTGTCACTCACTGTGACAGCACTGAAAACAAAATGGCTAAAATTGTTGTTGTGATGTGAGCAGTTTGTCATTTAGATTTTTTTTTTCAGTGCTTTCATAGTAGTGACAGCCATTTTTACTGCACCAAACAAATGCTGTTTCTGTGGCAGCTGCTGCTGCAAATGCAAAATCAAAAAAACCTGCGGGGTCCTGAAAATAATTATCTGTCTACTTAGCTCAGTACAGTAGTGGCATAAAGGCATTATTGTGAGTTGTTTTCGGCTCCATCGCACATCCCCCCTCCCGGGCTGCAGCAGTGAAGGCCAGGGGGAACTTCTTTCTTTGCAATGAGACCAGCATCAATGATGCCTTCTATAAAAGCACTGAGGGAACTTCAGGACATCTACTGCAGGAGAAGAAACAATTGTGGTTCTGTTTGCCAGCTGTTGAACTGTGGAATGAGTAAGTACTGTGTAGGGTAATTATTGGAGGCTTTCTTTTCTGGGCCTGTATTGTAAAATAATCTAGGCTACCTAAGTACATAAAGTAAGTTCTGACAGAGTGATGCACAAGAAGATATCAAAGCAACGTAGCCAGCTGGCATTGGCACAAGCCACGCAAATGACACCGGCTATATTGAACAGGGCAAGCAGGAGGAAGCATGTAGAACAACATTACACCACAAGCATCATCACCACCAGCCTTCAAACAAGCAGCTGGAACAAAACTGTTTTGCAATATTACTGGTCTTCAAGCAACTGGCCAGACAGGGGGAGAAATTCTCAGGAGCGTAATGTAGGAAACCTAAAACCAGCACTGGGCAGGTGAGACTCTAGAGGGAGCCATGGGACAATAAAACAGACCACAGTAAAACAATAACCTTTCAATTCTCCCATGCCCTTGCTATATATTCAATCCAAATCATGATACTAGAATAATTGCATTGCCTTGCCTCAGCTGCCTGTGCATTTGCCAAACTTGAAACTGCCACATGCTGCCTTTTCTGAACATTCTTTCTGGGAAACAGGGAAACAGCATTTCATATTGGGCTGGAGCCTATTTGAGTTTCCAGACATTAAGAATGTATGTAAATCCCATCATCACCAAAAATGCCACATAATTGCTCACCATCCACAGCAGCATGAGATCCCGTCCTGCCACAGAATGTAGGTCCAGTTTGCTGCAATGCACATGGGTCCCTGATTATTTGTATGACAACAGAAGGCTGCATGCCTGGGCTAGCTACTACATTACAGTCATCTACACACACACACACACACACACACACACACTACTCATCTAGGCCCATCTCCCCATCGTTGAACTCGTCCCCCCGGGCCCCCCCAAACCTGCTGCCTAAGCCTCAGTCTTCTGTAACTTGATGGAAGGAAGGCACTAGGCTGTCTTAAAGGAGGGGGAGCCTGGGGGGAGGGTTAAGGCTCTGAGCTCAGCTGCCTGCAGATCATTCTGGAGACCTGGGTTTGAATACCACACAGCCACAGCCACCAAGATGCATACTGTGTGATCTGATTCCTATCCTGAGCAAATTACTTTCTTGTGCTCCCCAGGTTGCAAGAATGATCTGGTCTGCAAACAAGCTTCTGCTTAGTATGCTACCCCCAAACTGTTCCCTTCTGGCTTCTTCCCTAAAGTTACTTGGTCTCTCACTCTCAATCTCAGAATCTAACACACAGCATATGAAATGGACCTGGCAATTGGCAATCATGCCATTATGTTGTGTTAGTATGAACTGTCCTGCAGTGTTTTTCTGTCAACTCCTCCAAGGCCCAGCCCCACCGGTCTATACCCCACACCCACTCAAGTTGACTCAAACAAGTTAGTTAAACAAATAAATTTCAGCTAATATTCTTCAGGTGAAGCTACCTCTGGCTGGAAGCTGCAATACTGAACATAGGATTTGCAAGAAAGCGAGTTGTGCTTGCAACAGAGGGAGGTAAACCTTACAATTGTCTTTGGTTTGTAGCAGATATTCTGCAGGTGGAGGCTACTTCTAACTGAAAGGTGAAATAAGGAACTTAGAATTATCAGGAAAAGACAGTCTTTCAAGCAACAGAGGGAGGTGGATCTAGCTTTACTTTTGTTACAATTTTTAACATTTTCAGTGCAGGAAGAGTTTAAACCCAGGGCTAAGAATTTGTCATAAGTCCTGAAGTAAGTGCAGGTACAGGCTGTGTATTTGACCCAGACAGTGCCCTAGGGGTTGGAAACTGTTTTTTTGTGTTTATCTGTGTGTGCCTTAAAAGGCCAGACCAGACTGTGCCAGGAGGTGCTTACATCATAGCTACTTATCAGCCAATAGCTTTGGAAGAGTCTTACAGACCTGAGAACAATAGTATTATAAGCAAGTGTTTTATAGCAAACTCATCAGAACAGCTAATATTCTTCGGGTGAAGCTATCTCTGGCTGGAAGCTGCAATACTGAACATAGGATTTGCAAGAAAGCGAGTTGTGCTCACAACAGAGGGAGGTGAACCTTACAATTGTCTTTGGTTTGTA
The DNA here is from genome assembly GCA_016271365.2 of Neoceratodus forsteri. Classification (NCBI taxonomy): domain Eukaryota; kingdom Metazoa; phylum Chordata; order Ceratodontiformes; family Ceratodontidae; genus Neoceratodus; species Neoceratodus forsteri. Next base: position 1,775,866,759 of record CM057456.1, on the reverse strand, counting down.
GCAGATATTCTGCAGGTGGAGGCTACTTCTAACTGAAAGGTGAAATAAGGAACTTAGAATTATCAGGAAAAGACAGTCTTTCAAGCAACAGAGGGAGGTGGATCTAACTTTACTTTTGTTACAATTCTTAAGATTTTCAGTGCAGGAAGAGTTTAAAGCACAGCTGCCTTATTTTGGGGCTGACTGCTTTCAGAGCACAAACCACCAGGCTGTTTTGGGGCTGGGCAGGTTTACCTGTGTCTGACTTGGATGTCTGGATTTTTCTCTGTTTGATTAGCAGGGTATTTTCTCTGTCAAATTGTTGTGTAGGGCATCTAGCTGACAGGAAGGCACTCATTGCAGCGGTGGGTCAGAGCTTTTAGCCGATTGTTTCGTGAGGGTACAGTTTAGGCCCAACACCTGTCCACCCCTCACCCCACCCGCCCCTGGAAATAGTTCCTTTATACCTGGGGTTCTGACATCATTTCCTGAAGAGTGCAAGGTGCATATCACTGTCATATCCTCTCTAGCACACTGCACTGACAATATAAGCATACACATTGTATAATATATATATTTCTACATAACAAACCAATCACACACACACAAAAAAAAAGTAGATAAACATGTGGGGAGTAGTGCAATGTAATGGCTGTGGGGCAGCAGTCTTCCGGGAGTCTTTCTGGAGGCTGAGATGCTGCCCTATTTGCAGACAACTCTCTGCCCTGAGGGAGGAAGTTGCCCATCTTCAGGCCACACTTTACAGTAGTAAGGGAACCTTTCCCCAGGCCACACTGGACAGTAGGAAGGGATCCTCCCCCATCCAGGGAGCACCAGAGCCACCACCACTACCTCAGAGGTTGCGAAGAAAGCACAGCAGTTGGACCACAGTGGGCTCAGGGAGGGTGAGGATGGTGGAACAGAGGCACACCCAGTCAGTTGTTCCACTCCACAATCCATACACCATTCTGGGGGAGCATAGCTCTCCTATGGATGCACCCACAGAGGAGACTAAGGAGGCTGAGGACAACTGTCACAAGGGAGGCCCACAGGAAGGAGGCAGAGGACACCATAGGGAAAGGAAGCAGCTCCTGGTGGAAGACTCAATTATTAGGGGGATAGAACTGGGGGGAGCAGGGAAAACTGAAGTAAGGTGCCTTCCTGGTGCCATGGCTTGGAGGGACAGGAAGCACATCCTCAGGATCATGAGAACAGCTGCACAGGAGTCTGAGCTGGACGTCATTGTCCACCTAGGGACAAATGACTTGGCTCATCATGAGATTAGAGCAGTGCAGGAGGACTTTGTAGAGTTGGGGAGGGGCCTAAGACAAGTAGCACACACAGTATCCTTCTCAGAGGTGCTGCCTGTCAATGGCATGGGTGAGGTGAGGGTACTTTGCACCATGCAGTTTAATTAATGGTTGAAAAAATGGTGTGGAGCACAGGGGTTTGGCTTCATTGGGGACTGGGGTTCCACCTGGAAGGACACCAGCATATACTGTCAAGATGGTCTGCATCTGTCCAGGAAGGGAACAAGTCTTTTGAGCAATCGGTTTAAATGCTTAATTGGCAAGCTTTTAAACTAGTTAAGGGGGGAGGCACTGATAAGCAGCAGGAAAATCCCAACCTCTCCCTACAAAACAGGGTACTAAATGAGAAAAAGACTGAGGTAGAAAGATCAGTGGGGGATGCTGCAACAGAAGGTAAAGCCATCAAAAAATGGAGACCAATGAGTACCAATGGCTGTAGTCTGAGTAACAAGCTTCCTGAATTAGTGGCCTTGATGGAGGAGGAACATCTGGATATCGTGGCAGTCACAGAAACATGGTACACACAAAACCATGACTGGGGCGTAAACATACCAGGATACACTATCTACAGGAGGGACAGGGAGGGTAAAAGAGGAGGAGGAGTAGCTCTTTACATAAAGAAAGGAATCAAAGCAACAGAACATAAGGGTAAACAGGGAGGAGAAGAAGCACTGTGGGTAAATTTGGAGACAGGAAATGGCACCACAATCTGCACAGGGGTTGTATACAGACCCCCTTCTCAGGGGGAGGAAATGGACAAGGAAATGATAGAAAGTATACTTAGAATGGCAGAAAAAGGGGAGATATTGCTGATGGGTGATCTGAATATGCCAGATGTTAACTGGAGTGCAGTTGCAGCAGCCACTTCGAAGAGTTGGCTTATTCTAGATGCCCTACAGAGGGCATGCCTTAGACAACTAGTATTGGAGCCCACTCAAGAGGGAGCAATCTTAGACCTGGTTCTTTCAAATGGAGATGGAGAGAGGATCACAGATGTTGAAATGGGTAGCCATCTGGGAACTAGCGACCATCAAACAGTATGGTTCACAATAAACACAGCAATAGAGTCAAGCCATACAAAGGCAAAAGTACTGGACTTTAGGAGGGCTGACTTTGCCAAAATGGGTGAGTGCCTAAGGAATGCACTAGCAAATGGGCAGGAAGGAGGGGTGGAAGAACAATGGGAATAATAAAACTGCCATCACAGAGGTAACAAGCCTTTGTTTGAAGCAAATAAACAAAACAAAACGATGTAAAAACCACTATGGTTCTCAAAAGAAGTGGCAGTGAAGGTTCAAGAGAAAGAAAGCATTCAGGAAGTACAGGAATCACAGAAGGAGCAGGACAGAGAACTGTATCAGTTAAAGCAAAAGGAAGCTGGGAAGGCAGTCAGAATATCAAAGGCCCAAACTGAGGAAAAGATAGCCAACTCAGTTAAGAAGGGGATAAAACCTTTATAGGTACATCAGGAGCGAAGGAAGACCAAGGGAGGGATAGTGAAGCTTAATAAAGGGAGGGGTGGGGAGAGGGTGACTGTGAAAAGGCAGAGATACTAAACAAATATTTTTGCTCAGTATTTACAAATGAAGAGGGGGAGGTACCTGAAACAAACAGAAACACTCTGGATGCAGAAGTTGATACCAGCCCATTTACAGAAGAAAGGGTTCTGAAAGAACTCTTAAAACTGAAGGTGGACAAAGCAATGGGGCCTGATGGGATTCATTCCAGAATTCTAAAAGAACTAAGGGTAGAACTAGTGACACCACTGACTACCCTCTTTAACACATCATGAGAGGATGGGGTGGTACCCGAGGACTGGAGGAGAGCAGTTGTGATTCCCCTTCACAAAAGTGGGAGCAAGGCAGAAGCAGGAAACTACAGACCTGTTAGTTTAACCTCAGTGATAGGGAAAATGATGAAATCACTTCTGAGGGAAAGAATTGTCGAGTATCTAGAGGCCAGAGGGGCACAGGACCCAAGGCAGCATGGATTTACAGCAGGAAGGTCATGCCAGACGAATCTGATAGATTTCTTTGACTGGGTGACCAAAGTGGTAGATCAGGAAGGGGCTGTGGACATGGCCTACCTAGATTTAGCAAAGCATTTGACAACCCACAGAAAGATTAATATACAAGTTAGCCAGCCTGGGAGTGGGTCCCAAGATGACAGCCTGGGTAAAGAATTGGCTGGAGAATAGGACACAGAGAGTAATAGTAAGTGGAGTCCACTCTGAAGAAAGGGGTTACTAGTGGGTACTTGAGGGTTCAGTATTAGGGACCGGTCCTCTTCAATGTCTTTATAGCGACATTGCAGAGGGACTGGAAGGAAAATATGTCTCTTTGGAGATGACACAAAGATCTGCAACAGAGTTGATGCACAAGGTGGGGTGGAAAGGATGAGAAGGGACTTGGCAAGGTTAGCGGAATGGTCAAATGTATGGCAGCTTAGATTCAATGCTAAGAAGTGCAAGGTACTGCACCTGGGAAACAAAAACCCAGGGGAGGAGTACACAGTGGGGGGTGAGATACTAACAACAACAAAAATGGAAAGGGACCTGGGGGTAGTCATAGCAGATGACCTAAAGGTGGGCAAGCAATGTGAGAGGGCAGGAAGGAGGGCTGAGGGGATACTGGGATGCATAGGGAGAGGCATCACCAGTAGAAAACAGGAAGTTATTATCCCTCTGTACAGACAGCTGGTCAGACCCCATCTGGAGTACTGCGTGCAGTTCTGGAGACCCAATCTCCGCAAAGACATAGACAGAATGGAAGCTGTCCAGAGGAGGGCAACTAAAATGGTGCAGGGTCTGCACCGGAAGACATATGAAGAGAGACTTAAAGAGCTTAATACGATAGCCCCGAGGAAAGGAGGGAGAGGGAGGACATGATAGAAACTTTCAAGTACCTCAAGGAATCAACAAAGTCCAAGAGGGTAGCATCTTTCAAAAAAAGATGTGTGCAAGAACAAGGGGGCACAATTTGAAGATGGGGGGGCGGCTCAGAGGTAATTTATGGAAGTATTTTTTCACAGAGAGGGTTGTGGATGCATGGAACGGCCTTCTGGAGGAGGTTGTGCAGTCAAAAATAGTGGTGGAATTCAAGCATGCATGGGACAGTCATAAGGCAATTCTAGGGAGTGGGGGTAGGAAGAAGTAGGCTGCTGGTTAACTAGGATCTGCAGCTGATCCATTAGGTAGGGAAATGGGCAGACTGGGTGGGCCAAGCGGTCCTTATCTGCCATCAAATTCTATGTTTCTATGTAAATTATTTTGCGCTTTTAGTACGCCATGATATAAAGTTAGTACCCACCACCAGTCCAGGAAAACTGTCTGGGAAGCCTCAACAGGGGATGGAATCCAATCCTCATCCACTTCTCAGTCTGGTGTGGGTTGCGCCTGCGGTGGTGGCCTGGCCTCCTCGCTCCTTTGAGTCTGACTGCACTGCACCAGTCTGGTCCCCAACCTTGTCTCCAGACCCCAGCCAGCCAATCCTCCCTCTGATGACCTTAAGTTGTTAACTTGTTCTGCCGAATCCAATCTCTGAGTCCGGATTGGTCCTGCCGGCTCCCCTCGCCCTTCAATTCCTCTACACTGTCTCCAGCCAGCAACCAGTCCCTGGGCCCAACTCCCCACCACTGCCTCTTGATGTCTGCCAGTGCCAGCAACAATTCAAGGACAAAAACCAATCCACCTGCTGCCCATCCCTGCCCGGCGCCCCTGGCTGCTACCCGCTGAACTTTGCTAAGGCTAGTAATTGCTAATCAAAGGAAAGCAACAATCTATGATACGATGACTTTCGACAACTCCTGCTCTTGGTAGCTACACACAGAAGACAACAGTATTGCCACGTGCGCTATGACTGATCCACATCTGTCATGCGGGACAGGCAGCACCACCAATCAGCAATCACCATCTCTAATGACCCGCCCCAATGACCTCCTCTGACCTGAGTGACCCAGCAGTAGGCAAGGGTGGATTTGAGAATGGCTAGAGAGTGTGGCAGGGGGCAGTGCATAATAAACACAGCTGACTGGGTATGGAGCGGGGGGGGGTAGACAGCTGCTGCTGCTGCTCCTGCATATTAGGCTGCATTGGATTTGGGGTTGCATTGCAATAAATGCTGGGCCTCCCTCACCCACCAGGCCCTGAACAGTTGTCCTGACTGTCCTCCCTGTTGGCCCCTCTGGATGTTTCTGTGCACCTTATACTGCTAAATTTATGATGCCTCTTTGCACCTAGTACTGCTAAATGTGTGGTGTCTCTAGACACCAAGTACTGCTAAATGTGTAGTGTTTCTGGGCACCTAGTACTGCTAAATGTGTGGTGTCTCTGGGCATCTAGTACTGCTAAATGTTGGGTGTCTGGGCAGTTAGTACTGCTAAATGTGTGGTGTATTTGTGAACCTAGTACTGCTAAATGTGTGGTGCCTCTGGGCACCTAGTACTGCTAAATGTGTGGTGCGTCTTTGCACTTAGTACTGGTAAAATTGAGGTGCCCATGGGAATTAACACTGATAAATGTGTAGTACTGCTAAATATTTGGTATCTCTGCACATCTATTACTGCTAAAATATTGCTAAAGGTGTGGTGTCTTTGAGTACCTAGTAATGCTTAATGTTTAGTGTATCTTTACACATGGTGTTGCTTAATGTCTACTGTCTCAGGACACTATTGTGCTTAAAGAGACTTACCAGTTTCAGCATTTGCACCTGCTGGATTGGTGCCTTACCCCTTCAAAATGATCCTGCTGCTGATATTTCCAAAAATATTCCAAAAGGTTTAAAGTTATATCCCTCGTAATAGCCTTCTTCCCAGATCTTCCTGGACATAAAGTCTCCACTGCTCATTCACACTAGTGGCACTACGCTGGAGGCACTAGGACTGAGCAGAAGCCAAAAATCTTCAGGAGGGCTGGCATCCAGGTAGAACCACGCATGTGCGGCGCTGCAAGACTGGCTCGTGCATATAGGCTATCTTGGTGTTGACCCTCCAATTGACTCAGTTCCTTTTTTCCACCATTGAGTGCCCTTTAGTGATGATGTCGCTCGCCTGCTGGGAGTTGAATCTTCACGTCTATATAACAGCAGCTTAGTTGTTCAGTATTTGATTAGTTTTATATATTTATTTAAAGAAAAAAGAAAACTTTTTCAATGAAGAACAGAGAAGTCTTCTTCAGCCCGCCTTCGACGGAGTCCACCATGAACGGGGCTGGTGACGGTAGGGAGACTTTGCTTGAAAGCTGTTTTAGCAGCAGGGCTGGGTCAGGTCTGCTGCCCTCTATGGAGGGGGTGTCTGACTATGGGCATTCTGGTGCTCAGGAGGAAGGGCAGTCCTCTCAAAAGCACAAAAAGAAGCGAGCCTGTTCCCGATCGACATCGGGGACCCAGCACCGCTCGGCCTCGAGTTCTTCTTCATCCCACCAGTCGAAGAAGAAGCGGTATCACTTGAGGTCACACTCTGGTACATCTACATGGAGATTGTTTGAGCGGGGGACAGGAGGCTGACCCCAGCTCTGTCGGGTCACCCAGCCTCGGTTCATACGTGCTGTGATCCTCAACCTGAGTCCTTTCTCGTTACTCAGGGGTTCTCCTTGAGCAGTTTCATCATTAGGCTGCTCTGATGGAGCAGTGGGTCTGGTGGTTGTCCCAACTTCCCGTGCCTCCAGAGCTGGCCCCGGGGCCTTTGGGCCTAGGGGCCTCGGACCCATGTGCAGGGTGGTGGGGTCAACCTAGTCATGCGACACCTTCTTCGGTGCTGTTAACACCACTATCTTTTGCTTTTTCCCCTTCACATGGCTACTATGCTGCTATGCAGGGGCCAGTACAGGTACTACTTTCTCCTACTCATGTTTTCAGATCTTCAGATTTGGGTGCCCTGTTGTTGGGGTTGGGGTCTCCAGGTGCCACCCATGGCTCTGGCCTTGGTAGCTCCACAGTCAGTGCCACAGCTCGTGCCATTTTCGATGCTGGCAGCACCTCAGGTGCCAGGATTTTTGACTCCAATTCAGGAAGCACCTCCTCCTGCTCTCTTTCCTACTTTTCCTTTCTATACTATCCCTTCTAGGCTAGTAGAAGACAATATTGAGCCTGATCCTGATCTGCGATTAGGGGACGATTTCGATGAGGATTCATCCTTTGGAGTAGAAATTAAGCCCTGTATTTCAGCAGAGCCTTTGGCTGAGGACCCATCCTTTGAGTCTCTCCTGAATAACATGAACACCACCCTTTCTCTCCAGACTTCTGAGGTGGATCCTGGGAAGCTGTTGTGCCTTAGCTATTTGAATGTCCATGAAATCCCTGTGGAATTGTCACCTCCAGTACAGCCCTCTTTCGAGACTCTTTCACAGTTGGTGTGGGACAGTCTGGTGCTCATTTCATCTGTGGCTAAGTCCATAGACAGGAAATATGTTCCACCTAAGGATAGACCAATCCTGGCCTCTCAAGTCTTTGCAGACGCCATAATGACAAAACTGTTCTCCCTCAGGAATCTATGGCTCATGCAGTAAATAAAGAATCCTGTAAGACTGACACTTTAGGGAAGCGAGTGCTTGCCACTGCTACCCTAGAAATGCATTTTGCTAGCTACTAGGGCTATTTCTCTCAATATGAGTATACCCTCTGGCACTCACTAAGAGTCACTGTGGAGGCTCTTCTAGAATTAGATGTTAATTCAGAGCTTCTCCCAGCCATTACTAGAGGCATTGAGTCCAATAATCAGTCACTTAAGGTTGCTATGGATGCCTTTGACACTGCTTCAAGAGCAGCAGCACCTGGGATAATCACCGGCATCACTCATGGTTAGGGATGTAAGTTTGTCATGGCAGTCATACACGTCATTGATTCCATGACATTTGATCTTTATTCAGGACTTCCATGACTTTCACTAGTGCCATCAAAATGTAGCAATGATGACAGTGCCACAACATTTACTACTGTTTACTAATGATTTCATGAACAAACAATGAGTCATTAAAACCTCATCCATGACAAACTTACATCCCTACTCATGGTTACTGACTTCGAGGTTCACAAATGATGCTTAATGGAGAGTTATGAATTTTCTATTCGTTGGAGTTTATCTCTTTGGCCCACAAGTGGAGCAGACACCAGAGGCCACCGAGAAAACTAGGACTACTATTAAGGCAGCACGACTGCCCCCTGCTGCTCATCAGTGGGGTGGACGTCATCGGCAGTTTTTATAACCGTCAGTCCTTTTGTGGCAATGGCCGAGGGGCCTTCAATAAGAACCAAGCCCCCCAGCCACAAAAGAAAATGCAACAGAAGGCACTGGGCCTGAAGGTGCCTAGTGCCACCCTCTGAAGACTTGGCTCATGTCCCACCTCAGCTGCCCGAGGGGGACTCTTCTTTGGCAGTAGAGGACAATATGACACAGTTTTACAACCATGGGAAGTCAGTCACCATGGACAAATGGGTCCTCAGGATAATTCACAAGGGTTACTTTCTAAATTTTTCAGATACCCTCCGGATCATCCACCCTAATGACAGCCCAAACTGTCTATCACTCAGTCAGACCTCCTCGCTTCAGAGGTTCAGGGCCTTCTGAACAACAGGGCAGTAGATGTGGTTCCACAAGCAGAATGGGACACAGGTTTCTACTCCCACTACTTCCTAGTTCCAAAGAAAACAGGCGGTATGCACCCTATTCTAGACTTAAGGAAGTTAAACAAATTCCTCTTCAAAGAGAAATTCAAGATGATATTGCTCAGTACGCTTCTACCTCAGATTCATCAAAAAGATTGTCTGACCCCTTAATAGGAGGGGAGGGAAAGGTGGGGCAGTTGCAAGTTGAGGGGTAGCTGCACAATTGGGCAGACTCGATAGACCATGAGGCCTGTTTCAACTGGCATTTTGTATGTTCATATATTCCCTAGACATGCAGGACGCCTACCAACATGTCCTGGTGCATCCAGGCTACCACAAGTATCTCCACTTGTGGCTCTTGGCCAGCACTACCAATTCAGAGTCCTGCCCTTTGGGCTGTCCTCAGTGCCTTGAGTTTTTACAAAGTGCTTTGCAGTACTCACAGAGCATGTCAAGAAACTCGGAATTCAAGTAATCCCGTATCTGGACACCTGGCTGCTAGCAAGCTCCTCCAGACAAGGAATACAGGAAGTGGTGGCCACCACTTCCAAGTTTCTCCCATCCGTGGGAGTTCTGTTGAATCTGGAAAAATCACAGCTACAGCCCTCCCAACAACTCTTCTTCATAGGAGTTCTCCTGGACACCTCCAGGGCGATAGCCTTCCTTCCGGGAAGACTGAAGAAATTATATCCTCCAGATGGCTCATTTCATCAAGGAGAATGACTCAGTTCAAGCTCTCTTGATGCAGCGGATGCTGGGTATCAAGGCATCATCTGTGTTCACGGTGCCTCTGGCTCACCTACACATGAGAACCACACAGTGAATGATCAGTACTCAGTGGTCCCTGACCACACATCGACAGTCCTTTCGCATCAAGGTGACTAAACCCCTAATTAGGTCACTTACCTGCTGGACTCAGGAGGACAACCTTCTTTAAGGCTTTCCCTTTGCCCCACTGGAGACACAGATCACCATCACCTCTGATGCATCTATGATCAGCTTGGGAGCTCACTGTCAGGCTTTCCACACCCAGGGTCTGTGGAATCCGGATGAGTCTCAGCTACACACATAAATGCCCTGGAAATGATAGCTGTCCTATATGCTGTCTGAGCCCTGAAGGATATCCTCTGTCACAAAGAAATTCTCCTTCAGATGGACAACAAGGCAGTGATGTATCACATCAACAAGCAGGGTGGACCAGACACTTACCCTCTGTGCAGGGAAGCAATGTGGTGCCTCGACCATGAAGCCTTGATCCAGGTGGTCTACCTACCAGGAATCCAGAACGACCTGGAAGATCACCTCAGCAGAACAGAGTTGGATCCACACGAGTGGTCTCTCGACTCAAACATCATGCAGTTGCTCTTTGAAGAGTGGGGCACTCCAGACTGGGACCTTTTTGTGTCCCCACTCAAAGCAAAGCTGCCTGTATTATGTTCTAGAAATCCAGAACCTGAAATTTACTGTCAGGATGCATTCAGACTGCAATGGACAAGGTGCTTTCTGTACACATTTCCTCCTCTTCCCTTAATTTAGAGGGTGCTGCTTAAACTGGAGGCACAGGGGGGAGAATGATTCTCACCACCCCATACTGGCCTCATCAGATTTGGTTTCCGCTAATCAACAGATTATCGGAAGTTCCACCCAGACAACAACCACTTCAAATGGACCTTCTGACCCAGGGCCAGTGGTTCATCCCAGCCTAAGGTCCCTTCATCTCCAAACCTAGTGCCTGAGGAAGCAGAAGTAAGTAGATTCAACGTCTCCCATAGAGTCTCAGACATTCGCCTAGCAGCACACAAACTAGCCACTAGAAAAACCTATATGGCAAAGTGGAAATGATTCTCCAGCTGGTGTGCAACATCCTCCCTGGACCCCTTTTCTAGCTCACCAAACAAAGTATTAGAGTACCTGCTAGACCTGTCAAATGCAGGACTACAATATTCAATGGTGAAGGTACACCTCTGTGCGATTTTGGCTTATCACAAGCCTATCCACAATATGTGAGTGGTTCAGCTGCCCTTGGTTAAGAGGTTCCTTAAGGGTATCCTCCACATTAGGCCACCAGTCAGGAGACCATTATTCCCTTGTAATATCAACCTTGTGCTAGGCATGATCACTTGTAAACCTTTCAAGCCTCTAGCAACCTGTGAATTGAAGTTCCTGACCTAGAAGGCTGCCTTCCTTGTAGCCATTACTTCCACTCACAGAGTGTCTGAAATACATGCCCTGGGCGCAGACCCTCCATATACAATATTTCACAAGGACAAGGTGGTTCTCAGAACTCATCCTAATTTCTTTCAAAAGTAGTCTGGAATTCCACCTGAACCAGCCCTTGGTCCTTCTGACCTACTTTGTGAACTTTCAGAATAAAGGGGTATGTACCCTACATTCTCTGGATATAAAAAGAGTTTTGTGGTTCTACATCGACAGAACAAAAGAGATCCACAAATCCAAGCAACTCTGTCTCTTTCAGCATGGCCCATCAGGTACATTTTAGCATGGCTGGTAGCATGTCCCCGCCATTGCTATTCGATGGCTCAGGTCAAGCTGGAAGGTAGGGTGTACGCCCACTCTACCAGAGCAGTTGCGGCATCTCTGGTAGAACTATGGAATGTACCCATTGCAGACATCTGCAATGCAGCTACTTGGAGCTCTGTGCACACCTTTGTGAAGCACTACACCTTGGATGTCCATGCCAGACAGCATCCATCCTTTGGCAGGACAATCCTTACTGGACTTCTGTCCTGAGTGAGCTCCTTTCTCTCCTGCCACCCTTCTCAGGGCATTATTTTGGCTCGGCACTCTCCCACTAGTGTGAATGAGTGGTAGAAACTTTATGTCCAGGAAGATATGTAAATTAAGTACCTACTGTAATTCCTGATCTTCTTGGATAAAATCCACTCCACATTCACATGCCCACCCACCATCCCTCGAGCTCACTTACCTTGTTTTTGGTCTTCACTCCCTCATTGGCTGGGCTGTGAAGACACTGTTGTATTGACCCTTCTTACATGGGTCATACGGACTATCTTATGTCATAGGTTAGTTTTACTTGGTTAGTTTATGCTACACCTCCTCTGTAAAAAAGGTACTGAGGCGGTTGGAGGGTCGATGCTGAGATAGCCTATATGGCTCTAGCCAGTCTCATGGTGCTGCGCATGCGCGGTCCTACCTCAGCTCCGGCCCTCCTGAAGATTTTTGACTCCCGCTCAGTCCTAGCACCTCCAGCATAGTCCCACTAGTGTGAATGAGTGGTAGAGACTTTGTCCAAGAAGATCAAGAATTACGGTAGGTACATAATTTACATTTTCTGTAGCTGCCCACGCTCCAACCCTGTGCTCAGCAAAGTTATGATGTTATACCAAGAAAAGCACAGGGACGAGCTCCATTACAGTCTGTGGGGGGCAGATTTCAAATCATTCTGTCTATTGCAGTGGTCATTTGGTGATTAAGGTCACCTAACAAGGGTTTTCAAAGTTTCCTCTTTGTCTTCCCATTTACCGTTACTCTCAGAAGAGTTTTTTTTTAAGTTTCTCCTTTGTCACTCCCTTCTTACTCTTACCCTAAATAAGGTTTTTCAAGTTTCCCTTTTGTCTTCCCCTGTTTACATTTACCCTCAATAGGGTGTCTTATCAGTACCCTCTTTAACAGGTGCGTATGGTTCCTGCACGCGTTGATGCAGGTGTAACAAGTATTCAGGTAGTCTACCTTACCTTACTGGACAGGCACAGTTCACTGCATATCTGCTGTCACTTGCAGATACCTGCTAACCCCTGAGGCACCAGCCTCTACACCTGTTCCATTCCTTTTCTGTTCCACTGCTATTCTGGAGCATTAATGTGAATGGGACATGTTAGGAGTGGCTGAATTTATGCTGGGGTTTAGACTTCCTGGAGCTATGTGATTGGTTGAGCCAAGTCACATGACTCCATTCCCCTGACTGCCTCCTGGAACTACTAGAGTCCTTCTCCAGTCCTCCTGGACAAAAACAAACTCTGCAGTAAGTATAAAACAGCATAAAAGTAATAGCCATGCTCAGTGGTGGAGCCAGGTTTGGGAGTATTTGGGAGCCGGGGTGGCCATTCAGTCAATCATGGGCTCCACAATGGGCACTAAACGTTGAATAAAGATGGTGGTGGGGCACCACTACTCACACTGGGACAGCCAGGAGGGCTGACCACCCCCCAGCCCCCCCCAGCTCTGCTACTGGTCATGCTGACACACAATTAGAATGTGGTGATGCTACCACTCTGAGCCCAGCACAGTGAAACTGAGAATACTCTCGAAATGTAAACCCCCAAGCAGACTTCCTGGAGCCACGTGATTGGTGGAACATAGTTACATGACTCCATTCTCCTGACTGTCTCCTGGAACTGCTGGTGTACTTCTCTGGTTCCACGGACAAAAACAAACTCTGCAGTTAAATTTAAAACAGCATAAAAAGAGCAGCCAGACTTACATACAATTACTGTAGAGTGTTTTGGTGCTACCACTCTGAGCCCTCTACACAAAAAAACAAGAGTGCTTCTGAAATTCTGTCATAAAAGCAAGTAGATTTATGAAGTCCTTCAGGAGCCCAGAAGCCCCTCTGGTTCTGTTGCAGACTCATTGGAACCTGACTGATTGATGAGCTGCCCTCTGACTCCATTGCCAATGAACCTATCAATCAGAGGCAGTAAGGATGGTGGCCACCTGTAGTTTTTTGGCAAAGGTCCAACAAGTTCTTTAATTTGTGAGGGCTTCTGTCCTTAAACACATTTTGTGCTCCCTGATGATGATGATGATGATGTGTGTGTGTGTGTGTGTGTGTGTGTGTGTGTGTGTGTGTGTGTGTGTGTGTGTGTATGTCAGGGCAATGATGTCTAGTGTTGTCAGAGCTATGATCTGGGGAATCTCCAGACCTCTGAATGCACAATCATGTTCACTTCCTTGCCTTGGATGTGCCAAAGATGAAGGTTGTCTACTTCACCCCCACCTCTTTGTCCATGGAAAGTCCAGGTCTCTTGGTAAAACTGGAAGGAGCAACAGTGGTAGTAAAGCAGTTCCATTGAGCCCATGAAGGTAAGCCCCACCACTGGAGGAGATCACATCAGTATTGTAACTTGGGGGTAGTATGTGATTGTAGACAATGCAGAAATGGAGCAGTTTACTAATGATTGCAGTGCTGTGACAGGGCTGCATCTTGGAGGGGGGCAGTGCCATGACTTTGGGGGTCAGTGTTGTAGCTGGGGGTTAGTGATGTGACTTTAGTGTCTGTGACTGTACGGGGCAGAGTAAAGACCAGTGGTTGGAGCAGTGCTATGACTGGGGGGTCAGTGTTGTGAATGGGAGGCTGTAGTGCTGTGGCTGTGAGAGGCAGTGTTGTGACTGATGGTAGTGCTGTTACTGAGGCAGTGTTTTTACTAGGGGCAGTAGGGGGCAGACCCATGCTGTGACTGTAGGTGGTAGTGTTATGACTAGAGAGCAGTGCTGTTACTGGAAACAGTGTTTGGACTGGAGGGCATAGCTGTGACTGAAGATTCAGTGCTATGATAGAAAGTACTGTGACTGATGTGGCAGTGCTGTGACAGGAGGCAGTGCTGTTGCCTGGGGAGTTAGTGTGTGGGGGAGGGGTCAGGGCTGTGACTGTGCGGGACCAGTACTTTGACATGGTGTCAAGTCTGTGACTAGTAGTATTGCAGTGACTCGGGCAGTGCTGTGACTGGAGGTAGTGCTGTTGCCTGGGGAGTTAGTGTTGTGACTGTGTTGGGGAGGGTCAGTGCTGTGACTATGGGGGACCAGTGCTTTGACATGGGGTCAGGTCTGTGTCTGGTAATATTGCTGTAACTCAAACAGTGCTGTGACTGGGGTGGCAGTGCTATGTCTGGGAATCGGTGCTGTTATTAGGAAGACATTATTGTGAGTGGGGCAGTATTATGACTGGGCAGTGCATTGATAGGGCAGTGCAGCCACGTCGGCATTGTTGTGATGGGGCAGCATTGTGAAGGAGGGACAGTGCTGTCACTGTGGATTTATTGCAGTGAGTTTGTATCAACGCTGTGACTGCAGGGGCAATGATGTGACTGTGGGTCAGTGTTGGGATTTGGGAGGGGGGTAAAGTTGTGACCAGTCTGTGGAGCACTAGCAGTGGCTAAAACAGACATTCATAATGGAGGGAACTCTATAAGCAGAGGGGCAGCAGGGGTACAAATTCCTAACCTCTCTAGGTTAGTCTGGGGGCATGCCTTCCATGGAAGAATTTTAAAAAATTGATGCCAAATTGTGCATTTTGGTGGCTTTTAGGACGCTGTGAAGAAGATTCATAACAGCCTACTAAAAGGCAGCAGAATGCTGATGTATAGTAAACAAAGCAGTAATGTTTGTATTACATGATTGTAAAAGTCACTTACTCCCCTACAAGTTTTCATCCTGTAAGATATTTTTTATTTTAAATGTACATTTAAGACAAACTCCAACTGTATGCAGCTCTGTCCTGGTATGCTTTAAACTAAGTAAAGTCAAACTGCATTTTTATGAGGTTACCCTCAGGTTTACAAATTGCAACCACCAGGCAGAAGCATCTGGATTTGTATAGCTCCACTGGATTAACTGCAACACAAATTGGTTGAAGGCTGGATACTTCAGCGCGTGACACTGCAGAACATATTTTGCAAGTCTCTCAGTAAAGACAGTCAGAGTTTATACTATTGCATCATGTATTTAAATAGGCAGACATGTGGATCACTGGAGGATTCTCTGTTCCTCGTGTGCTGGTGTATGGCAGATCAGTGCGTTCTCAGCCACTTTTGGGCAAATTTGCTGGCATCAAATTCAGTCACTGGAGGGCCAGTGAGGCTAATAAACATCAAGTTAGACAGATGCACAACAGTAAGTTTATTAAGGATTGGGCTGGCAATAATGTTCATTGTGCTGTGACCTCACTCACAGTCTGCCATGCTCATAGGCATCATGTTAATCATGGACAGCAACTTGCATAGTGACTGTCCTTTCTTGTGACCTCTGAATGATACAAAGTCATCAAAGTCACTTCTTACAGCATTCCATTCTGGGAGTTGCTCTAGGTTTCTGAACCTATACATCAGCATCTGTAACTCCACTTCTCCAAAGCCAACCTCTACATCTTCAGGCCGTGAGTCAGGCTGGAGTGTAGCAACACACTTCACTAATACTTCCTCTAATGTCAATGTCATTGTCATCATGTCTATCAAGGCCTGGTACAGCTGCTGATGAGAAATGCATTGCCCCTCCTGTCCTCTACCAATAAGACACCATGGAACTCCTTGCATTTAACCACATCTTCAGCTTCTGTTGTGTATGTGCCAGGCTGATCCTTCATCTTATTGATTACCTGTATGCAGTGTTTAATGTAGCTGTCAGTGTCAAACACTGTCACACTCTGATTCTGCAGGCGTTCTGACAGGAACCATAGTTCATCAAGAGCATCCAGCATTATGCCCATGTTGGGGATGAAGGTAGTGGATGTCATCTTGTTCAGCAGAGCACAACAGAGCTGCTTATTGTCTGAGCTTCTCTTAGCATTGTCACACACTGATTCCAAGTATTGACTTAGTGCAGCGAATGACTTCCATACAGCATACACAGCACGGTAGCTACTAGTAACCCACCGAGTTGACAACAACCTACCAAATTTAGCCATATGAATGGAGAGAGCTTCAGCAGTCACTTCTAATTTGCATGTGTTCTTAGGTGAACAGCTGTAAAATGAATACAATTTATCTAGAAATATCCTGAAATGATTCGCATCTTTGCAGCAGTCAACGGCATCAGCAACTAAATGTTCCAATTGATGATTGAGGCAATGCCACACAAAAAGATTAGGATATTTAAGCATAGCAATGCTCCAAGGCCTCCTCTCTTACTGAGCATCACTCTTGCACCATCACATGCGAGCCACACCCACATTGTCCTCAATTTTTCATCTCCCAAGCCATATCGAGCCAACGTGGATAAGAGCGCTTCATGAATTCCCTTTGTAGTTGTGTCAGAAAACTGTACCAGTTGAAGGAACAACATGATGTGAGTTGATTCCTTTTCCATGTATAGATGTATGTAAATGATCAAAGTTGATCTGTTGCTGATTGTTGTACTCTCAGCAACCAGAACTGATATGTGGCATCTGGTCTGTACTATGTATCTCATTAGGTTCCTCCTCATTTCTTCAGAAATTATGTCAGTCATTTCAAGACAGGTTATGTTAGACTGCAGATATGTGTCAACTCCAAAGAAGCTCTGTTTAGTGTTTAGAGCTCAAGGAGTTTTGGATAATTAGTAAATGGGCAGTTCTCCTTGGCTATGCAATACGCTGTTCTCATGACTCTTGCGGTAGCTTCCAGATGTTCACTTGTCAACTTTTCAGCAGCCTTCTCAATAGCTTTTTTGCACGTTTAAGAGTTCATCAACATTTTGGTGTCCTAGTGACTTCTCATGTTTTGAAACCTTCTTCTGAAGGAAGAGTAGCTGCCTCAATTTGTGCCATATGGTGAGATTTCACCAGCAGCCATTTCCTTGGCAAATATGACATCAGAAACTAAGTTTACTTCTTGCAGGTTGAGCAGCCAAGCTTTTTGTTGAGGATGAACAACTACTTGTGTGCGTTCTTGAAATACTCGCCCTGATCAGCTGTCCAACAGTCAGGCAAATGGCTGGTCACAGACAATGAATCAGCCTCTGCGGTCTGAGATTCTGTGCTTTGAATATGCTTAGTGGATGATGAGGCCACAGATCATAAATTAAATTTTAATATTGAAAAGTGTAAGGTGATGCATTTTTCAACCAATAATCTATTAGTGAACTACTTTATAAATGATATTAAACTTGAAGTGACTACCTTTGAAAAAGACCTAGGTGTGACCATCACTAATAATTTGAAATTTAATCATCATATTAATGTTACTGCAAAAAAATGTCATAGTATACTTAGATGTATCCTGAAGAATATAAAAAGTCAGGAAGCCGAGGTTTTGGTACCCTTGTATGCAACTTTGGTAAGAACACATATGGAGTATGGTGCCCCATTTTGCTTCCCTACTGCAATCAAAGATTCTAAAACCTGCGAAGCGATACAGTGTGGGATGACTAAATCTGTAACTAAGGTAGCACACCTTGACTATGGGGATAGGCTTAGGAATTTAGGACTCTATTCACAGGAATATAGGATTTTTAGGGGAGATATGTGTTGGGCTTATAAATCTTACAATGATGAATTGCTTCTAGAAACAAAATGTTTAATGAAACAACCAATAATTAAAAGTACTAGGTCACATAATCTTAGATTATATGTTGAAACCTGAAAAACTATACGAAGGAGACAATTTGTAACTCAAAGAGTGCCACACATGTGGAATTCCCTTCCAGCTCATGTAGTTCTGAATTAGAGTATTAGCATCTTCAAATATGAACTTGATTTGTTTGTTGGAGAAAAGACATTTCATTACCATCATTAGACTAATGAAGGTGAGTTCAGTTATGAACCTGTCCCTCGAACTCGTACCTACCTATTTTATTTATTTATTTAAGAGATTTACCAGATCAGCATTCTGAGCGGGGACCGCTCATTTCCAGATGCGACCTGGGGTTACATAAGTCAAGAACAGATACAATTAAAACACAGTACATCAGTGTTACATAGGTCTAAAGTAGCTAACAGTAGTCACAGTACATCAGTGTGGGTAGACAGCAGACAGCAGGTACAAAGGCATTATATGTGACAGCTAAATCTGTGGGTGGCAGTTACATACATCTGAGAAGTGGGACATCAGGCGCGGTTTGAGAACCCAGTGGGAAGCTGAGAGCCTGATGTCTGTAGGTAGCTCATTCCATAGTTTGGGCAGTCGATGCATGAAGGCCATTTGGCCCTTAGAGGTGCGCATGAAAGGTACTTGGAGCTGTTTTGAATCTGAAGCTCTGATGGGGTAAGCTGGGGTGGTTGGGTTGCTAGAGCACAGCTGAGGTAGAGGGGGAGGGTATTTGACCAGTATTTAAAAATAAGATTTGTACAATGTAGTTTAAGCCGAGACTGTAGTGATGGGAAGGAGAGGGCGCTGTACAGGTTACAGTGATGGGTGGAGGAGGGCAGTCAGTGCATGTGACAGAACGAGTGATAGAGGGGGTCCAGGCTGGCCAAGGTAGATGGAGGGGCGGCGCTGTAGACCACGTCACCGTAGTCAAAAATGGGGAGGATCATTTTGAGGACTAGCTCCCTCCTAACAGAAGTGGGAAGGGTGCCTTTGTACCGGTACAGTGCTCCTAATTTAGGGTGGAATTTTTTCTGTAGTGATTCGATGTGGGCATGGAAATCGAGGTGTTGATCGAGCCAGACCCCTAGGTACCTGAAGGAGGTGCAGGAATCTAGTTTGGATCCATCCAGGGTGTGGAAGACAGGGGGGCTACTGGCCGGGATAGCTTAGGATGGGTGCCGAAAGTTATGGAGACGGTTTTCTTAGCATTTAGGATAAGCTGGTTGGACCTATGCCAAGTTTGTATGGCATCGAAATCCCATTGAAGAGATGCAATTGTGTCACTGGTAGAGGGGCCAGAGGTGTACAGTACTGTATCGTCCACGTACATTTGTAATACTGAGTTGGAGCAGACTTAAGGCAGATCATTTAAGAAAATGGAGAAAAGTAGGGGACCCAGGTCTGAGCCCTGGGGAACCCCCATGTTCACTGGAAGCGGGGAGGAGATGTGAGGCAATTTTTACAGCCTGCACTCTGCCTGACAGATAGGCTTGGAACCAGTTAGAGGCAGGCTGAGAGAGGCCTGCGTGTTGCAATTTTGAGAGAAGTTTAGAGTGGGACACAGTATCAAAGGCTTTGGCCAAGTCAATAAAAATAGCAGAGGTGACGAGGCCCTTGTCCATACCCAAAGAGATATGGTTAGTGAGCCTTAGCAAAGCTGTGATGGTGGAATGATTTTTTCGAAAGCCCGACTGGAATGGAGTGAAGAAAGAGGTGGAGTCAAGGAACTGTGATAGTTGGGTGAGTATGAGCTGCTCTTGAAGCTTGGCCAGAGCCGGTAGGAGAGAGATTGGGTGGTAGTTGCCCGGCTCAGATGGGTCGCCCCCTTTAGGTAGTGGGATGATTACAGCTTCCTTCCAGGCAGCTGGAATTTTTGCCGTGGTGAAAGAGAGGTTTAGTGGGTTGGCTACTGGGTGGCAATTGCGGGGGCTGATAGGAAGAGGAGTTTGGTGTCTAGACCTTGAGGGCACTTGCCTTTGTTTGGGTCAAGGGAGCGTAGAGCAGCAAAAACTTCTGCTGGGGAGACCGGCCAAAAGGAGAAGGAGGGCATGCTTGAGGTCGGCGGGGGTATGACAGGGTGGTTGTTGGCGGTTGCGCAAGGCTGTTGGCAGTCTAGGAGAGTTTTGGCACTAGTAGAGAAAAGGAGTTGAAAGCAGATGCAACTTCGCTGGGGGTTGATATGATGTTGCCCTGAAGGTTTAGGGTAGGGGAGGGTGGCTGGGCCGGGGGAGAGAACAGGGTTTTAACGGTTTTCCAGAATTTGGAGGGATGACTCAGATTTTTGGTGAGGGCGTTACGGAAATAGTAGTTTTTAGCCTGTCTTATGGCTTTAGTGCAATTGTTTCGGAGGGTGCGGTAATATTGCAGAGATGTAGGGGATTTTAGTCTCCTGTGATTTTTCCAGGCCTGATCCCTTGCTATACATTTACTAATTATGTCAGCAGATACCCAGGAGAGGTGGTAATCCCTAACTTTTCTTCTTTTCTTATGGGGCGTGATAGTCCCATATGGTAGGAGCTGCTTTCTGAACCTATCAAAAGCGTGGTCGATTGAGGGCGCTAGATTGATAAAAGACCAGTCAGCAAGTGTGATATCGTTTAAGAGTGATTGGAGACAGAGGGATTTGTAAGCTCTTGTAAGGATCAACCTAGGAGGGAGGTGGTTTGTTGGTCTGTGCACTTTCCTAGACATATAGACCATGTGGTGATCACTCAAGGAGTCAGGAAGGATGCCAGCCTTGATTTTTCTGTGTGGTTGTGAGGTGAGAGCCCAGTCCAGGAGGGAGTGGTTGCTTGTTGTGGGATTTAGGCGCGTGGGTTGTTCTATTAGTTGGGAAAGGTTGAGGGCTTTGACACTGCTGCATATTTTCACACAGGCGGATGCAAGCCAGTTATGATTTAGGTCACCTAGGATGTGGAGTTCACCTGTGGCAGCCAAAGCTTTTAGGGCGGCTAGATGATTGATGATGGTATCACCAGGAGTAGTCGGGGCAGAATAGATGCCTGCAACATATACCGGGGAGGTGTGTGGGAGCAGGAGTTTAATCAGCTTAGTTTCAATCTGGGGAGACAGGCTTGTGATTTGGACAGAGGTGTAATTAAGTCTAGTTGACATATACATGGCTATGCCTCCGCCTTTCTTAGGGCCTAGGCGGTTCTGCCTAATTGCAGTATACCCCGGGATGGCTATTGAGGCATCCGTATGGTGAGGTTTGAGCCAAGTCTCGGATATGATGCAGATGTCCGGCTTGAGAGTTTGGATGGTGACTTGCAGCTCAGGTATTTTTTTTAGTAGGCTGCGGATGTTCAGATGGAGTAGGCTAAGTCCCTTTGGAGGAAACACATGGTTGTGATTGGATATTGGGCCAGGGTTAGTTTCAATGTCACCCGCCATGAGAAGCAGCAGGGTGAGATATCTAGTAGCATTTCACCATGTAAGTCTTGGTTTGGGACTGGATCTGGACAGGTGTGTGGCATGGGGAGGGATACCAGCACCCAGGTTAATTAGGACTGGTATTCTCATGGAGAAGGACAGGGGAGTGACTGAGGGGCCTATGAACATATGATAACTACATAGGTGATGCAAATGGTACAACATCTGCCATGTTTTGCTGCAGCACTTCCAGAAGAGCAGTTCTTCTTTCACTGTTCTCAGAAGTGGGCAATTTGGGTTGTTCAGTAATTGTTTCATATTGGTCCACTGAAAGTGCCTCAGAGAGTCTAGGCTACTGCTCAATGGAGAGGCTTGAAGTTTCTCTTTTGAAGAAATCAAAAATTGTCCTGGCACTATGTGCAGACTATTCCAATAATCATTGTGATCTGGCCTTGTGATACTCCATACCAGACAATTTCCTCTTCTTAGACATAGCTATACAGATACCCCTGTAACGCTGATTCACAGGAATAAAACAATAGTGAAAAGGACACAAGTTTTCTTCTCTACCCTGGTTAAACTGGTCAATTCCCCCTCCAGCACATAGTCTTGCAGAGAGTTGAACTGACACTTGAGCTTTTTTTATTAAATTTATTTTCTTCCACAAGAGATCCCTGAAAAACTTTTTTTTTGTTTTTGCTTCAATTATTCCATCCCCCTCACTAAAAAGGTCACCAAAATCCACCACTCGGCCCCTCCAGCATTGGCTGAGAGCCTAGCCAGTTGAAACTGCGTTCTTCAAGACAGTCCTGTTATCTGACTTTTTGTTTAGCATTTTTTCCACAAGATCCCTGCAAAGAGCTGTTTTCTTTCTAAATGTTTCTGTCCTCCCTCGCTGAAAGGGATATCAAAATCCTCCACTCAGCCCCTCAAGCACTAGCTGAGAAAGCCTAGCAAGCCGACACTGCAGCCCTCAAGACAGACCTGTTATCTGACTGTTTGTTCCTGTATTTTTTTCTCAATGTTCCTGCAAAGAACTGTTTTTTTTCTAAATGTTTCTGTCCTCCTCACTGAAAGGGTCACCAAAATCCACCAGTCAGCTCCTCCAGCACTAGCTGAGAGCCTAGCCAGCAGACACTGCGGCCCTCAGAGTCAGGACAGTCCTGTTATCTGACTGTTTCTGGGTTTTTTTCCCACAAGAACACTGCAAAGGCCTGTTTTTTTTTTTTTTCCTTAAATGTTTCTGTCTCCCTCACTGAAAGGGATACCAAAATTCACAACTTAGCCCTTCCAGCACTAGCTGAAAGAGCCTAGCCAGCCGACGCTGCGGGCATCAATACAGCCCTGTTGTCTGACTTTTTGTTTCTGTACTGTTGCCCCCAATATCCCTGCAAGGGCTGCTTTTTTCCCCTAAATGTTCTCCCCCAACACTCAAGGTTAGCAAAAAGTCCTTCACTTGGGACTTAGCACCTGCAGCAATTGCTAAGAGCTCAGCCAGCCAGCTGACACTGAACCCTAAAACAAAGTACTCCATCGACCCCAGTACTGTAATCTGATTTTTTCCACTAAACAGATCACAAAAAGGAAAGCCCCCCCCAATATCACAAAATTCCATCCCCCCAACATGGTACCTACTCTTTCCCCTCCAGCAAGAGAGGCCTCCCCACCAGCTGCAGCTCTCAAATCTGATCTGTTTTTTTCTTTCCAAGATACACAGACACTCACACACTGCCTGCCCAAACAAACAGGGCTCTTACTGCTGGCCATTTTTTTTTCTTCAATATAAATCATTTTTGTTCACTTAGTTCTCTCTCTCTCATTGGTTTTCTGGCTGTCCAGTTTGCTACTGGACCAGGTCTGACAGTTTGGAATAAGTAGCAGCTATAGACAGAGTCATACCAGTGCAGTAAGTTGCAGTGCTCAGAGCTCAGCAGCTTAGTGTAACCCCCTACAAATGTGGGTTCCCAAAAAGTCTTCCTTGAGCTTGCTTAAATGCTCACTGCCAGGCTGGTGTTCTGCATTTTAGCAGTTTAAATGTATTGCCAGAGATTGCCTGTATAGCCTCTGTGTACTGTCTCTTTAAGAGCTGCCTGGATTGCAGTCATAATTAACCTGAGAGGGAGCTCTGTTAGAAGATGTACTTGTCTGCTGATCATTTGTTAGAGTAGTAATAATATTACAGTTTGTTCTAACTTGGCTTCTTTGAAGCATGGACAGTTCTGTTTGTTTCCATCATCTTGGTCCTGGACTTCCGAAATGGGCCAATCAGTACATTTAGGACTTTAAAATAGAGCCTGCCTACAGGGGCTTGTTGGGGCCCAAACTTATAGGAATTGTAGTTTTGGGCTTTTGGAGCCTAAAATAACCTGGAGGGGGAGCCGTTGTTGTGACTGACAGACAGATCAGCCAACCGAACCTTTTGGATCTTGGGGATAGTCCCACACTGCTTGCAGTTTTGGTTAGATCTGAGTTGGGAAGTGAAGAAGTAACAGCTTGAGACAGTTTGAGCAGCAATCCAACTGTAGAAAGGCCTGAGTTTGGCCTGCATGCCTGTCTGCTGTTCCTGAGAGGGAACTTGTGCTTTTTTTTGGATTGAATCCGAATTTGGAGAGCGAATTAAGCCACTGAATTGTGACCAGACTTTAACCTGAAGAAGACCGAAGATTTGCCGAATGCAATTGTCCTGTCAGGACTTCCAGCTACCTCTGAACTCCCAGATTGGACAGAGACTCTGTAATTGTGACTGGAGAGCCATTTGCCTGGTACAGTGGAATTTCCTTATATGTGAATGTGCTGTGTGCTTATAGTGGGTTGTGATTTGGTTCCCCACTGTGTGTCTGAACTGTGTTTTGCTTGCCGGAGGTTGTAGCCAGCTCCACGGACTGAATCCATATCCATTTCCATTTGCCTGGGCCCTGCTACACTGGCCCAGCCAGAATACCTGGTACGCAGAGAAAGTCATCGACGAGAGACCGGTCTGGGGATCAGCCCCCTTGCTCAATGCCTTGAACAGGAACAACGCCTTGGTGATTTGTGTGGGCTCTGCTTCTCCGGGCACTCCAGCTCAACAGCCTGCAGTCTCAGTTTTGTCCTGCCTGTGTCCAGTATTGGGTATTGTGAGTAAACATCAGGGAAGCTCCCTGCAACAACAGCTAAATCTAAAAGTGTTTTCGCCTGATTGCCTTGTTGCCTTTTTTTTCTCGAACTGAGCCCTCCGTTTCTGGATTACAAATAGTGTGTGTTGTGCATGTTGCTTTCTTCCATCACAGGGCCCCAACCAGCTGCAAAGTTCCTGGCTAGCCCACTGTTTTCCTACCTGGGTACCCAGAGTGTGTGACCGTGTAGGGACTCTGAACTGTATGCATAACTGTCTGATTAATATAGCTTTTAAGCAAATCAACCTGATTACTCCCCTCCCTTGTTCAAGTCCCCTGAATAAATCAGATTTAACTTTGTTTGCATTTAACCTGACTGTGGTTTCAGTTTGTGCCAAAAGTATTGTACTGTTGCTATTTGCTGTGCTTAACCTTGTTTTACAGGGGGTCCCCAGGATCAAAGTAGGGGAACCAGCCCTGGTGTTAAGTGCAAACAGTGTGGGTAATTGCCTGGTGAATAAGGGTCATTGTGAAAGTAATTATTGTATATTGTTCAGGCCACTAGAAGGGAAAGAGAGGGGTTACAGTGTCCCAGAAGGCTGTGCCCAGGTTAGCTTGACCACTAACAACCCTGACCTCCGGGTGGAGGCACCCGTTTCATTACCCAGACCCCTTAACCTGCTACTAGCCAAGCAGGCAGGGGTAGTAGCCCTTGGGATAGCTCCACCTAGGGGTTACATTAGTTTTTTAAGGAATAATTCACAGTAGATACATGGATTCCACCTATTATTCTCCCCAATTCCCCACCCCACCACTGGAGTCAACCCCTACTCTCTCCCCTGTCCCCTCATGGTCCTGTCCCTCAGCTTAAGAGAACAGTCACAACTGCAGCCATCTGACAAGTCAGTGTCAGTCAAGCAGCTTTGACGGTTCTTTTTTTTTTGCCTCAGAAATTAAATAGGAAATCCTCTAGTCATCTAGTAGTGATGTTTATAGTTATTTAGCCTTTTTAAGGTTTATTTTTAATTCTGCCATTCACACTCACTCGCTGCTCGCAGTAGTGCTTCTCCTCCTTCTAAAACAGTTAGCTAACTGCCATGGTGAGAGAGGTCCAAACATTTCAACTGCACATGTGCAATCAATCTGCACATGTGCAGTTTACGTGTTCGCGATGCCTCCAAGATGGATGCTGCCTCTCTTCCTGTCTGCCATCATAGAGCAGATTGGTCAAGTGACTGCCTTACTGATGGTCACTTGGTGCCAGCAGTTTCTCTCTAAGACTCTCTTGTAGTTCTTGTTTGCAGTCACAGCAATGGGCAGTGCATGGGAGGGGTGGCAGGGTGAGGGTAGTACAGACGTGCCATGGACATCTCTCATGGTCTGTCCAATCACCACACATCAGGAGCAGAGGAGGAGTAGGAGGATCATGAATGAGTAAGTAAACACACTCAGTCTCCTCTTCAAGTTTCCAGCTGGTGCAAGGGCGCATCAAGTATTCTGCTCGGTCCAAGTGCCAGGCGCGTTCCCTTCCAAGTTGCTTGACTCTGACTCTTTAAGGGCTAGTGCCACCAGAAATTACATATTAAAAAATGGCTTAAGGAGTGCACATGAGTTCCCCTGAGTTCCCCCTCATGAGAACCATGAGGGGGCACAGGGGACTAGTTCCTCTGAATTTCCCCTCACTTTAATCACTGAGCACTTCTGTGACTGGGTGGTCAGTGTTGAGA
The DNA here is from genome assembly GCA_016271365.2 of Neoceratodus forsteri. Taxonomy (NCBI): domain Eukaryota; kingdom Metazoa; phylum Chordata; order Ceratodontiformes; family Ceratodontidae; genus Neoceratodus; species Neoceratodus forsteri. Next base: position 1,775,840,418 of record CM057456.1, on the reverse strand, counting down.
CTCGGGAAAGTATAACTGCAGGAGGAGTAAGGGGGGTCAGCTTCATGGTATGTAACCAAGCTGCACACTTGAATGGACTCGATAGACCATCACAGCCTGTTTCTGATGGCAATTTTGTATGTTTGTATGACTGGGAGGTGGTGGTACTGTGACTGTGAAGGTAGTTTTTTGATTGGGGAATTCAGTGCTCTGACTGCTGTAAAGTGATACGATTAGGGTGCTATTATAAGAGGACTTTATTGTGACTTGGGACAGTATTATCACTGTGGGCAGCGCAGTACTGAGGTAGTGCTATGTGACAGGGCAGCACACTGGGAGGGGCAATGTTGTGACTTTGGAGGTCACTGCTGTGACTGAGGGCTCAGTGCAGTGAATGGATGTCAGCTCTGTGAATGGAGGGGTCAATGATGTGAATGTAGGGTCTGTGGCTTTGCAGGGCAGAATTATGACGTGTGGGTGGGGCAGTTTAAGTCTGTGACTGGGGGTTCAGTGCTGTGACTGGGAGGGCATCACTGTAACCCATACCAGCATTTATCCTGGTTTTCTCCTTGTATGTGCAATCACTCTGTATTATCTCTGCTGATAGAGAGCGCAAGTGCAGAGAGTAATATTTCTCCTAAGTGTGGATTTATATCCGACACAAAGATTTTTTTTTGAACAATTATGCTATGGTTGCCTCATTTGATATACTTCTGCTGTTATACCTAATATTTGTTCTGGTGTCCCCTTTCTGGTGGCTCTTATCTTCTACCTTGCAGTGTGGTGATTAGGCCTGAGTAAGAGGTGACAGTCTGGACTGGGTCAGTGCTGGAGGAAGAGTTGCCGAACAGCCACCTAAGATGCCGTTAAGGTCTACATTCTATTGGAGGAGACGGGGTCCAACTGACTGACTGACCAACTACCTGATGTCTGCTAAAGTCATTCTTTGAATGACACACATTGGGAATGTCTGTTGTGAGCTGTGGGTAGTGAACGGAGTGAGCAGAGACAATGAAGAATGGAGAACTGTGAACGGAGACTTCTAAAGGATTGAACTTGGTTTTTGCCTGTCTCCTCTTTCTCCCTTTTTTGCCCTTTTTTTTTTTTTTAGCTCACAAGTGGAGTCAGACTGTGGGGGTCCCTGGGGGTTTGTAGAAAGGTTGACGGGTGCCTTTGTGCCTTGGTGCGTGGTCTAGGTATCAGTACCCCCCCACACACACACTTTGGTAATACAGTCAATGTATTTCTCAGAGACTGTTCTCGGGTTCAAGGTGGTCCTAGAGAAGAGGTTTTCTTATTCCACTTCTAAAGGCAACAATTGCACTCTATTTTGAGCCACTCACAGAAGAAGAAGAATGAGAAGGGAAGGCTGAGTGGAAGAGAGGCAAGTTCCTTTTATTTTTCCTCAAGTACCTTTAGATTCTCCATACCCTACATTCTAAATCTGGATGGTTAAATTAGAACTTATTGCCTTATTGTAATTTTTCATAAGAGTCATTCTCCCTTTTGGAGAATTCTGTCAAATTAAGGTACCTGGAACTGAGAACTGAAAATTACCCCCCTTATTGGGTATATTTATTCTACTAAGGGTCTTCTATTTTAAAACCTTTTAAATTAGTCTTTTTTTTTTTTGCATTTTATTGCCACAATATTTATTGGTATTCATTGAATAAAAGTAAAAATGGTGCTAACTAGGCAGCAAAGAGAAACCCTAGGAGATTCCTCACTGCATGAATTTAATCCCCTACCAGTTTCCAAAAACCAAAAGAAAATGAGATAGATAAATAAGGGGATTACTGATAAGCAAACTAAAATCACTGATAATTTAAAACTAGTGGACTCTTATGACTTTGATAAAACCTCAACTCCTAAGCTGAGAATTTCAAGGTCTCTCCCTCAGTTAAATCTCAGCAAGGAGAAAATCCCGGAGTTTAGAAATCCCTGCACGAACATCAGTGATAATTTCAATCAATCAATCAATCAATCACATCTTTATTTATCCAGGCAGGCATCATTGAACAATGTTCATTTGCAAGATGGACCTGGTCATAACAAAATCATAGTACAGTAACAAGGTAAAACATAGGAAAATAACATACAGATAAGTAAAATATACATATGTACAGTGTGATATCAGTTATACATACAACCAAGATATATATTTAATTAGTACCCCAGGGTTACTAGTTGGGGTTGAGGAATCCATGGAGGCCAAGGAGGCTAATGAGCTTTCAGTGCAATTAGGTGCAAGTTTTATGGCAATACCTACTGAAAACTCAAAACAGGTCTATAGGGAACATGCATACTATACTTGTCATTCAACACTGAATGAATCTGCATTAGTTAGACTTCAAACAGAAAATGTGATTATTCCTAGGGAGGAGTTTACGGATGTTACAGTAAAGTTGAAACAAACGATTGAAGGGATTAAATCAGTAGAGATAAAATATGAAGTTACTATGTTATAAATGAGTAGGAAATCATTTACTGAATCTGAGATTAGTAGTGGAGTGCAGGAACAGGCCACTGAATCATCCCTACTGACACCTTATGCACCAACTTGTTTAAGTGAGGACCTAATTCACTTATTAAAGAATCAGTTTACGGTTAACATGTTAATTATGGAACAAATGGTAGTTTTAAAGAATGAGCTAGAAACAATCAGATATTATATTGCTGTAAATGCTACCAAGTAGGATACTATTTTGGCCAAATTGGATGAGATGGATCCCCAAAATTGTCTGACTCTATTCCACTAGATACAAATAGTGGCCTACTAGATGGTAAAAAATCCGGTTTTAGCCCTGTAATTATTCCAAAGTTACCTAGCATAAGAAGCGGGAAAGGAAAAATAAGAAGCAGGAAGAAAATGAAGGAAAGGAAGTTAAGAAAAAATGTAAAGGTAAAAAAATGATAAAACCAGCAATAAGCATAAGCCAAAAAATGACACTGCTTGTACATCCCCTGTTATAGGGGGGCTTATTCTAAACCCTACATATAAAGTAGTGGCCTCCTTAGCTGCTAAGACTCTTTCCACTTCTGAGGACACAAATAGGTCTATCTCCATTACAAACAGGAATGAAGTCCAACAAGGGGACTTAGGTGCACATCTACTATTACTGGAAACTGAACTGAACCATCTGGGGAAAGAACTTGGTACAGCCACTTAGGGAAAGTTTTTTCAAACAACAACACATATGGGTTCAAATAAGCATTTGTATGATACAAATATGACTCCCCCATATGTAAAGGACTCACATGCTAAGATAAACACTAACAGTGGACAAACAGATGTTAACAGTGGAATTTCTTTCTTGAGAATAACAGCAGGAAGGGAATGGCCTAAGGTTATGGAAGAGTATTTAAAGATATATTTGGTGGATATGTTTAATAGGGATCTGGATTTAGATATACAGTAACTATAGACAACATTGTTAATCTTATTATTCCCAGAGATGGTCGACAAAACACCATTGAATTATATTTGGACTCAGCATCATTGGCAAATCAATTATGGTACAATGGTGAATGATTAGAATCCAAGGGTATCTTTCTTTCATTTTCTAACTTATCCCTATTCAGTGTTTTAAGATCTAATAAGACTGCTATTAGTGAAAGGCCTAAGGTTCTGACTCTCTTTGGGATGGACAGAATGCCAAGAGAAAATAATTATAAATTATGTGGGGCCTTATGTAATGTATTTAGAAACTTCTTGCAAGTACACTTTGGAGAGAAGGGTATAATTAAAGCTGTTAGATCTGAGGCTGGCTCTCAGAATAACATATGAGTCAGAAATAATTAACTTGCACAGTCACTGTTGGCTAAAACTTCTATACTGGTTATGATAGGTTTACACTTGGTATTGGCTGATAATATTTTTGATTTGGATGAAGTGCAATCTTTGGAGATTTTGCTACCTGAAAGGTCTAAACATGTGCCATCAGCATCAACTTCTAAGGAAAATATATTAACCTTAAATAATAGATTTACTGTATGTATGGAACAAAAAATTGATTGCATCATGAAGATATGCTTATAGGTACTGGTACTGATTCTGGCAACATTTTGGACCTCTCTGTTAGTACAACTTCTCTAGATTCCAATTCAGAACTGTATGGATTAAATGAGAATATAATGAGAATACTCTCCTGGAATATTTCAGGATTTTTTGCAAAATTACCTGATAGTAAATGCATGGAATATTTAAGTAAACACGATGTTATTAATCTACAAGAATCATGGCATACATTGGACATATTGATCATCTACAAATAAATGGTTATCATTTGTTACATTATCCTGCATTTCGCAAGGCCAGCTGGAGGTCTTTTAACATATATCAAGATACATGATGATCACCTAGCTTTCATAAAAACTGTGCTTGCCCAGAATTATTTGATAATATTACTGAAAATATGTAATGACTCGTTCTTATTAGTGAATCTGTATAACCCTCCAAAAAATTCCCCTATTCATGATTCTAATTTGTTTACAAAACTTGTTGCTAATGTAGAAGAATTTATTGACATTCATAATGGTCTCGAAATAATAGTTACAGGTGATTTTAATATAAGATTTGGAAAGAAAAACACAGATAATGAAACTTCCCTACAGTACCTGCAAAACATATATGGAATTGATAACAGAACATCATCAGACATAATGAATACTGATTGTGATGGACATTTTGATTTCTTACTTAAATCACTGAATCTATCAATTCTTAATGAGAGATTACCTTCGGACCCAGAGGGTGCTGCTACTTGCATCACTCATAATGGACGATCTATAATTGACTATATTTTAGTTTCCCCTCTATTACAGTAAATACATTAACTTATGTATCATGAACTGGGTGGAAAATGATCACTTCCCCCTAGTCTTGGTAAGAAACATAAAAGTTTCCATTTCTAGAGCACCGCAAGAAAAGGTAGAAATTTATAATAATAGGAAACTTGTTCAATGGAATCGAATACCTCAAAACATATTAAATAATAATTTCAAATCTTTCTGTTACATCATTGACAATTTATCTACTAAAGATATAGAACCCTTTGCTATGTATACAGAAATAATAAATCAATTTGATAGTTATTTCTTGCAATACTGTAGAACAAGAACCAGAACTAAGTATAACTATGACTCTTAGGGCCAGATATTCAAAACTTTGCGCCGGGCAAAAACCGTTTACGCAGGTTTAGCGCGGGATTAGCGCAGGTCTGCTATATTCAAAAGGCCAAATAGTGTGGGCAAACTGCATTAGTGCTGGGCAAAATTATAATGTATACAAGGGGCAAACTGACATGAATACAAGCGCAATGCTATATTCAGCGACTAGCGCCACGCTAAGTGGTTTTGCGCGACTTAGGGCGACACTTAGCACGGTGTACATTACCGCCCAGAAAAAGCTTGTCTTCACCCTGGGCAACCAGCTTTGCATGACACTATGGCTTTTCGCGGTGTTTGCGCGGGTTTAGCGCGGGTTTTGAGCGACCCTAACAAAGAAATATGACACATAGATAAAGCCAAAATAGAGGAAGCATGTTAACTGATGGCATCACAATGATGCCATCATCTGCCACCAGTCCCAGCCATGTCAGGCAGTAGTGGTGACCTGCTGCCAATGGACAGCATGGCGGTGTGGCCATACAGCACACACCTGTGGACCACACTTCTGTGGACACCAACAGATGCCAATACACACATGCAGCACTGTGGGCATGGAGGATGTTGAGGGGAGTATGTATGGGTGGCGAGGCTGTGCCACAGACCAGATGTGGCCACAAGGCTGGGACACATCATGCAGTGCACATGGGCCAGTATTGGGAATACCCCAACACCAGTGTGCCTTTCGGATAATATATGCCCCCCCGGCCACATACCACACAGCTGTACAACTGCCACAGCACACAAAGCCAGAAATGTACATGTCACTGTGAGCATCCCATGCCACAGGTACAGCATCTGTGGGTCACACAACAGCGTAACAGTAATGTCCACTGTCAGTAAACACCTGCAGGTTGGGCTCTCATCGTGTATAGTGCAGTCATCATCACTGCCCTACACACCATAGGCATTGCTGTGTCCACGCACTACTGGCCCCTTGCTACTGTAGTTTCTGCTGTGCATATAGCATGACCTACAATGTGACAGTTGCATGCAGCACCACCACCATCTGTGCCTATGCTGTGTTGTCCCAGTAATAGCTGCTAGGCAGCAGCAGCGTGGAAGTAGCGTTCCCAAACTGTATAATATTCCTGCTGTTCGCGAGTGCTAACATCGCTTATGCCGGTTTAGCCGTGGGCTAAACAGTTAGCCCGTGCAACTCGTATGCAAATCAGGTCATAATGAGATGCTAATCTGGATGTTTGCCCACAGACTACCTAAGTAGGCTCATTTGCATGTCACTTTTGAATATGGCAAAGTTTAGCTCCGGGCAAACGTGTTTACTCCGGGCTAACGGTTTAGCCCTGCGCTAAACCCGCGCAAACGTGTTAGCGCTGCGCTAACAGTTCGGGGAATATTTTACAGTTTTGCACACTGTACTTTCACATACACTTCTGTCTGCAGCTGTACTGGGTCGACGCATTTACTGGCACACACATTGGCCACATAGTTCATCTCTACCTACCTTCACATTGCTGTGCACTGTGTTGCTGTTGTGGTTTGCACTTCCTGGTTGCCATATTCAGAGCTGTCTTATTCCAGGGCTAAGATTGCCCTGCATTCCCAGCCCAGTTTGCCCGGCCTCATTCCCGTGCTATATTCAGAAGCTGTTTGCCCTGAGCTATTCCTTTTGAATATAGCTTGCTCTGTGTTCCGGGCTAAGTTTGCCCGCCGGGCAGTGCTAATTTTGCCCCGGGGCAAAGTTTTGAATATCTGGCCCTTAGTTTCATAAAAATTGCACGGTACAGAAAAAGAATCTAACAAAGTGGGTAAGAGATATCAAAAATTATCCTTCAAGAAATAATTATAGGATGTAAAATTACCAAAGAAAGCAATACAGAGCCCATGTTTCAAAGGAAAAATCTCATCAGCAGCAAAAATTATGGGAACAAATATTACAGGAAATTGAAATAAAGGATGACAAATTATTTTGGCAACTCATTTGCTAAGGGAACTAATAATTATAAAAAACAACTCGATGCTAATATAACCTCCAGTCAATGGGTGGAACATTATACAAAAATGTTTCATAAACCAAATACTAAACAATATAATTTCACTTTGATTAACTCTGAATCTATATGGTTTACCGTGAAGGAAGTTTATACAGCGATAAATAGTAGCAAATCAAACAAATCTCCAGGACCTGACCAAATCCCAATGAACTTTTATAAAATAAATATTGATTGGATGACTGCTTTACTTACAGATCTTTTCAACAAATTTATAATGTATGATTTCATGCCTGATTCCTGGAAGGGAAGCCATATTATCCCAATACATAAAAAGAGATAAAAATGACTGACAAATTTTCATCCAATTAGTGTTATTGACAACATGGCTAAATTGTATTCTAAAATTCTCTTGAATCATTTATAGGAATAGGTTATCAGTAACAAAAAAATATCTCTTTTATAAGCAGGCTTTCAGAAATACATTGGAACCGTACATCAGATTTTCTTACTTATGCATATAATTGAAAAATACTGTATTATGAAAAAGCAACCTTTTTTTTTGGCATTTGCCAGTTTTTCAGCTGCATTCAATTCTTTATCTAGAGAAATTCTTTGGACTAGCTTAGAAAAAATGAGGATATATTTAAATCGTCTTAATTTTATTATGAGAGTATATACTGATAGATGGATTAAGGTTAAATATAACAATGTTGGAGAACTTACAGATAAAATCTGCACTAATTCGAGGGTAAGGTAATGTTGTTTGCTCTCCACCACATTTTTCAATTTGTACATTAATGAAATACTGGCTGAGCTTAAGGATCCATACATCAGGGCCCAGATATTCAAACTGCTCCCAAAATGTGCGCAACAGCAGGAGCAAGCACAATTCAATTGCGCATATGCGCAACAAACGCGATATTCAAACATGGATCAAAACAAATTGCGCAAGCAGCCAACATCTGAATATCGCACAAACTGCGCCATAGCGCAACCAGGAAGGGGAAGCTGAGCAGAAAGGTTGCGCCATAGCACAACAAGGCCAGCCCAGCTGAGCAGTCCAGAGGTGCCATAGCACAAGCAGAGCCCCCCCCCAGCAGAGCAATGGAACTGCACAACCAGGGAGGCAGGCTGGGGCCCACCACCAGCCATGCCACACATGGGCACAGGAACACACTGCAGAACCAACAAGACACCTGCACACCCCAAGCACAGCATCACTGGGGTGGGACGGATGATCCACTGGCCCACGGGACAAGCCAACAAAGCACAGCAGGGCCATGACGCTTCCAGCACAACCACTCGGCAGGCTGAGATCACACACACAGGGGCTGAACCACAGTGCACATCATCCCCTCATATGCACAGCACACCCTGCACCGTGACCCCAAGACACCACCCATGTGCAGTAACTGGCACTGCAGGAAACACCATGCATCCCCCCAGCACACGTCAACCTCATGTAGCAGAGAACCATACAAGCCAGACCCACCCTGTGCACCCAGCAGTGGGAGGCAGCAGATGGCAAGACCAACAGAAAGTCACTGCCACACTGGAGACACCTCTCCATGCACACACACACACACACACACACACACACACACCCAGGACCATACCACCCCAGATGGCATGCACACCACTGCAACTGAGCAACCATAGCCAGCTGCAAATCAGAGACCACCACAGTATTCATATCAAAATATATATATATTCAAAAAATGGAAAGTACAACAAGAACAACAACAAAACTATTTACAAGGGGGAGGTAGGGGTACAAGGTAGGGGTGGGCAAGGGGTAGGGATGAACAACTTGGAGAGGGAAAGCAGGGTGGGAGGGATGGGTGAAGTGGGAAGGGGAAGCCAGCCTAAGGCCTAGCAGGCTGGTCCTCCGCTGCCTGGTGCCATCTCGCTTGGCTGTGCCTCCTCCATAGCCCATGGCGCTGGATATCCTGGAGGATGTTCTGGTTCTCCAGGGACACCCGTGTCAGCTGGTGCAGTGCCTGCTCAATCCTGCAGAGCACGATGTGGCTTAGGAAAAGGGAACACAGTCAATGGCTGTGACTGACCACAACCCTGAACACCGCCCAACCTGCAAGGCATATAGCCCAATGTTCTGCACCTGTGATGGTATGCACCCACCCACAGTGACCATGCACATGACAAGCCCAACCAGGCGGCACCAGCCATGTGCACCACTGCACACACACTGCCCATGTCCATCACAGCACAAACAAGGCTGTCAAGGACGTGGCAATGTGGTGGGATGCCAGTTCCACAGCCATGTGCCCAGTGCATGCATGGACCACCAGTGACGCACACACAGACGCAGTGACACTGGACAGTGATGAATGTCGCCTGTGTCATGCATGGTTGTGTTGTCCATGGCTGGTGGTCATGCCTACCCCCTCCAGCATGCAATAGCATCCATGATGTAATGATACTCACACTCCGCAAGCAGCTGTGGCTGCTGCTGCTGCTGCTGCTGGCCCACCCCTCGCAGCACCACCGTCCGCCACCGGGGCACTGCCACGGTCCTCCTCATCCCGTGCCTGCATCCTCTCTGCCCGGCCTGTGGGAGACAAATGTTGAGAAAAACATCAGTGTGACTCCAAAGCAGACTGCCCCCTGCCCCAGTGAGTGTGCCTGCCCACACAGCCAGACCCATGCATCTCACACCTGCACACACTGACACAGCCAACCATGGCAGAGCCATCACCCATGCACAACCACCAAAACACACTCCCACCCCTACGGAGAATACAGGTACATAGATGGTACACCCACCTGGCCTAGGCACAACGCCCCTCCTGGCACGTGACCGTAGTCTGTCATACAACTCCGGCTCCCTCCTGCGGAGGTCACTGTACCTGTGCCGGCACTGCTCGGCAGACCGGCGCCACCCTGTGACCCCCACCAGGTCATTGGCCACCTGCAGCCAGACCTGGGTTCAAGCCATGGTGAGGGGCTCCTCCCCATACAGTGACCCATAGTGGGACTCTACCAAGACCACCAGGTTGGCCACCTCCACTGGGCTCCATTGGGGTGCCCTCCTGTGTGCCATGGTTGTAGTGTTACAGCAGGCAATATGGCGCCCCACAGCGCGGCAACCCCACGTGGAAATGTTGCGCAATAGACCACCATAGTTTCCAATCGCGCTGTTCGTACAGCGCCGTCAGTTCACATAGCGCTGTCACCAGACAGCGCAATAGGGCTGTACACATGGCAGCCAAACAGCGCCAGGGGGCAAAGGTCGGACACCAGGTCAGGGGTCTATGACGCAAGGCCACGCACAGCGCCATCTGATGTCTACGCATCCTGCGCGACCGACCACCTGCGTGCCAGTGCCACAGTGGACTATTGCGCAGTAGTGCCACAGCGCCATATAGTGCCCAGTGCTGTAGCGCCACTGGCACAATGGTGGCCATGGCCTGAATTGCCGATCGCGCACAGCACGTCATCAGCACGGCAGATGCCTGCGTAAGCTACCTGGGCATGTGCAATGCAGTGTACCGCACAGTCACAGATCTGCGCTATTGGCTCAGCCGGCTCAACCGTATTGCGAAAAGCGCAATGGCGCGATATTCAGCCGACACATGCAAATCATCTGATCAGCCATTCAAAGGCGCAGTGGCGCGATTTGCATCTCATTACAGTTGCTCCACTCCCTAATTTGCATGCATTGCGCTATAAATGTGCGACATTGGGCTGCACTGGCCAGATTCGGTTACTGCAGGTGAGAGGTGGGTTGCATACTGTGGGATGTTCTGGACAATGGGCATGGGATAACGCTGTAGACTGCACAGTGACAGGTGTCCACTTCCACCCATACAGATCGCCATGACCGAGCAGAGCCAAGGTGAGGGTGAGGATGGTGGGCGAAGGAGGAGGAGGAGGCACAACTTCACCACGGCAGAGACTGAGGCCCTCTTCCAGGCCTACCTGGAGGAGGAGTCACTACTGAGTGGATGGCAGGGCACTCCTCAGGCCCGTGCAGCTGCATGGGAGGGGGTAGCCCGGGCAGTGAACCTGCATGGAAGCCACCAGCGCTCCGTGCAGGAATGCAAAAAGAAGATTGGGACAGACCGCAGGAGGGTGAAGGAGAAGGTGGCAGCCCTCAGGGCGGCACGTGCTGGCACTGGTGGGGGCCAGCCAGCGGTGGTGGAGCTGACCCCGCTGAGGACCGACTGGCTGCATCAATGCAGCGAGTGCTATTGAGGGCGACTCAGGAGGTGAATTCCAGACAGGTGGAAGCCCATCACTGCACGGTATGACATGGTGGTGGTGTTGGGGGAGAAGGTTGTTCACATGCACTCACATGTCCTCTTTCTGTTACAGATCCTGTTCGTCTTCAGGGGATGGTGGTGGTGGGTCCAGGCAGTGAGGATGACCTGCTGGACATGGAGGAGGGTCCATCCACCTCTGTCACCAGCCAGCATGCACTGCACCAGCATGCACGCCGGGTTGCCAACTCTGGTGTCGGTGAGTCGGGCGTGGGGGGTGCACAGCCTGTGTCTCAGCAGTCTGGCATGCAAGCATGCCAGCATGCTGTGACTGTGGCTGTAGCATGTACCTGCACCATTGATGATGCAAGGACTGCAATGGGCAGTGACATGTGTGTGTCCCATGACGGACACACAGCAGGCCAGCACGTGCTCCTGGGCCTTGCTGGTTCCAACTTGTGTGCCAGCATGTCGGCACAGTCCCAGGCTGTGCCTGTCAGCACCGGTGGGGCAGCACCAGTGGCTGTGCAGGTGTCTGGCACTGTTGCGGCCACAGCAGTGGAACGAGTGGTCCCTGGGGCACAGCGGTTGGAGGGGCAGCAGCAGCAGTCACCCACCAGGTCTGGGGGTACAGTGTCCAGCGGTGGCACATGCCCGCCGCCCTTTGATATGCCCATTCTTGGTCCTGGCAAACAGCGCCCACCCTCAAGAGGTGTCATGCATCAGGACCTTCCACACCCTGGGGGACAGGATGCCGTTGTGGCAGAGTACCCATTGGACGAGCACACCCGCCTGCTGTGGGAATCAGTACAGCAGCAAAGGCGGATTGCAACATCTGTGGAGGCACTGTGTGCAGCTGTGGAGCGGCACAGCAGGGAGTGTGCTCTGGACCGTGCAGAGATGGTCCATATGCAGATGGATGTGACCGCCGCCATTGACAGGCAGACCCAGGCATTGGTCGCTGTCGTGGCTGCATTGGGCACACATGCAGGTGCTCCTGTACCGTGCACCCCACACAGTATGCTCTCCACTCCCCATTCCCAGCATCGTGTGACACCAGGCCTGTCGACACTGGGTTCTGCTGTGGGCATCCCAAGCACCCCTGGTGCAGGTATGTTTGGCATCCTACAGACCCCACTGCGGACAAGGTCACGATCGCGCAGTGGGACCCCTGGTGGTCCATCGCTGCCACCCCATGTGGCCCCTGCTCAGCCTTCCAGTGCTGTTGGATCACGGCGGGGCTGCCCATGCATCCACGGTGGCCGTGGAATGGTGCAACATGACTGACCTGTCTCCCAGTGCGGGCCCTGTCTGGTGCTGCCCTGTGTGCACTGTGCATCATGGTGGGCAGTGCACTGGTGGGTGCCCTGCCCATCACACCGACATACGGACCACCTGCACACCATCCCAACTGCTGTGCACAGGTGCGTGTGCATGATGATGCCTGCATTGTACTGTACACCAAGGTGCAAGGGTCCCAGCATCTGACACATGTGCTTGGACAGTACAGGTGGTGGGTGTGGTCTGTGGATCTGTGTGTTTGCCATGTCTGTTCCTGCTCTGCTGTGCACCTGCCCATGTACGCTTTGTGCCTGGTGTGTTTGTGTGTGTGTGTGTGTGTGTGTGTCCATATGACTGTTCGCCCCTCCCTGATGGTGTGTTTGTGTGCCTGGTCCCTTCCACCCCTTGCCGTCATGCACCCCTGGTGTGTTACTCTGTGTGCCTGTGGGTTGCGCCAGGACAGTGTTGTTTGCACATGGCCCCTTGACTTACCTGTGTTGTGCATAATGCTCCTCTGTGATGGTGTCCCGGTGCAGCTGGGCCTGCCGGATCAGTCGGGGGTCCCGCCGTCCAAGGGGGGGCTGCTCATCACCATCAACACCGGCGCTGCTGGCATCCCCATCACTGTCCCCCTCTTCAACCTGTACGGCTATCCCACAGTCATTGGCCATGTTGTGCAGGATACAACAGGCCAGGAATATCCCACAAGCCTTTGAGGGGCTGTACTGTAGGGCACCGCCGGAGGTGTCTCGGCATCGGAAGCGTGCCTTGACCATCCCAAACACCCACTCAATGATGTTGCATGTGGCGGCATGTGCCTCATTATAGCATTGCTGCAATGGGGTCATGGGGCGCCGCTACGGTGTGAGCAGCCAGGGACGGAGTGGGTATCCGCTGTCACCTGTGTGGAGATAGTGGAGATCAGTCTCATGTTCAGGTCCATATTGCCCATATCCCGTGTGCCACTACCATGGCACCTGTGGCATTCCCACCCTTGCCCCGAGTTTGCATTTCCTACATGTGTACTCACCCACTAGATGGCCTGTGGGGATGTCCCCACTCTCGAATCGATGGCACAGTGCGGACTGATGCCATATAAAGGCATCATGTGCTCCACCAGGGTGTGTGGCACAGACATTGATTATACGCCCAGTGGCATCACACACCACCTGGCAGTTGACACTGGGGAAGCCCTTTCTATTCCTATATGCGGCCCCATCGGGGCCAGGTGGCATGTGAATGGCCACATGGGTGCAGTCTATGGCCCCTAGCATGCCAGGCATACGTGCTACCCTGTGGAACGCCTGCATGTTTGCCGTACGCTCTGCCGCGGTGCTGGGGAAATGGATGTGCTCTGCAGCATGTGGCAGCAGTGCGCTGAGGAACTGGGTGAGGATGCATGACGTGGCCAACTGTGTGATGCCTGTAGTGTCCCCTGTTGGTTTCTGGAAGGTGCCCATGGTGAGCAGGCACATGCAGGCTGTCACCTTGGTCTCCACTGACAGAGCATGACTCCATCGTGAGGGTGCCTGCATCACATCACTGCACAGCTCACAGAGCCGCCTCAGTATTGCCCTGTTCAGGTGGTACCGGCCCACGATCTCTACATCTGTGTACAACTCAAAGCTAATGCGGGCACGGTACTGCCTGTTGGGGGCGTACCGACGGGCCCATCCACGGCCACGTCCCCCTGCACCTTGCATTCCTCACCTCATTACAGCTTCCATGTGGAAGCTGCCACTGTCCATCTCCCGACTTGTGCCCCCGCTGATGTTGCTCTGTTACCCCGCTGTCCTGACTGCTACTTCCACTGCACCAGGCACCCCCCACTGGCCTCTGCAGCCTATGGCCCACACTGTTTCCCTTGCCTCCCTGGCCTGTCACTGTCTGTCTTCTCTCTCTCTCTTCCCCACTTGGCATCCCTGTGGCGCTTCTTGCGCCTCTTCCTTGAGCCTTTTATTTTGGCTCATTTCCGCTGGGGCTCAACTTCGGCTGGTCCGCTTTGCGCATTCGCAACTCTTGATATCGATTGCGCCTTTATGCACGGATCCACCCCTTCGCTGGCGCATGCTGTCATTTGCATTGCACTGTTGCTCAGCATGTTTTCGGTGGCGCAACTGCCTCCTGCTGAATATCGCAGAATGGCGTGACTTTTGACTTGGCGAGACAAGAACTTTATTGCGCATGGCTAACCTTGAATATCCCACCCCATATACCTAGAATATTACAACAAGTAATCCCGGTACTTGCATACATGGTTGATTTGGTCCTTTTTTCCACTTCAAGACTTGGACTCCAGAGAAGTCTTAGTAAGCTTGAAAAACTCTGTAATTTAAAGCAGTTGACTCCAAACATTCAACAACAAAGGTTATGGTGCTTGGATCAAAGAAAAAAATATCATACTCTTTATCTTAATACTCAGCCTCTTGAATATGTACATCATTACACATATCTAGATGTTATACTTCCTTCTTCACTATCCTGGAATAAATATATAGGCTACGTAGCATGTAAGTTGAAACAAACCTCAGCTGCTTTGCTTTGCTTCAGTAGATTATATGACAGAAAGAACACTGAGCCCATAATCAAAGCTAAAAATTCAAAATTGTTTGGTCAAGGGCTATACGTGGTTGAAATCTGGGGGATTCTGGCTTCTAAAACTATTGAGCCTATAATTAATTCAATTTATAAAAAAACTTTAGGGCTTCCTAGATCTGCACCAAATGCATTGGTAAGCGTTAATCTAGGACACATTTCATATGCAGCTTGAGTACATACTCAGGCTATTAACTTTTGGATAAGAGCCACAGCTGGCTCACATATCAGATTGTCTCAAAAAAAAAGTAAAGTATCAAAAAATAGGTAAAATAGAATGGTTATCTAACATTTATGACTTATTGAGTAAATATGGCATTTTCCATTTAAAATACTGGGCATAACAATCCATAGTAATCTGTGAAAGGTATAAAACTAAAGTGTCAAATATTATCAAAATTAAAAGTAAAGAATCTGATTTACATGAAACAAAACAATTAAAAGTATCATTGTAGTTGTCTAAAAATACGCAAGAACACTATTTTAAGAAATATCTGAGGATAGTCGAAGATCCGAAACTCCATCAGATGTTAACACTGTGTAGATTTGAATTACTTTACAGTAATGTAACACAGGTTAGGTATAACAAGCCCCCAAATATGACTGAGCATTGTCCATGTTATCTAAAAGAGGTTGAGAATTTACATCACGTGGTAATGAGATGCCCATTGTATGAATTCTTTAGGAAGAAATATTTGGCTAACTATATTGCAGCTTACATTATACCATTGTCCTTCATGTTAGACATCTTATTTAATTCAGAAAACAAACAAATGTTATTAGACCTGGCTAGATTCTTGCTTACGGTAAAGAATTATAGGGTTAAACTTCAAACAACAAATATTTGAGTATGAATCTTAATTGATCCTTTTGAATCTTCTTTCTTGTTTAATTGAGAATAGCGACTACAGTATTACCTGGAATGTAGGTAACCAGACCTGAACCTTGTACCCTTACACTCACTAAGCATACTTCTTTTCTATGTGTGCTTAAGGCGTTTGTTAAGTTTTTGACTCTTATGAAATAGTTTTTGTCCAGTTCATGTCATTTTCCAGTTAACCTTTGTATAAATGTATATGCGTTTGCCAGTACTATTTGGTGCTGTCTACTATTTTTGATCATAGAGGAAATGTGGATGTACTGTGACAAATATGGACAAGTATATATGTATGTATTGAATTATCTTGATGCATATCTATTTATCTATGAATGTTATTACTAAAACAAACTTTTTATTATCCAACTAAACTTTGCATAAATTTCTAGTGTGTCTACTGGTACCATTTGCCCTGGTCTAATAACTCCTCTTTAGATAAAATCTGGATGCACATTGATACGTATTAATTTATTATTAAATATGTATGTATATATGGAACTGTCATGATGCATATTTTTGTAATAGAGGCTGCCTTTTTGTTCTATATGTCTGTATGTATGGAACTGTCATGATGCATATTTTTGTAATAGACTGTCTTTTTATTCTACGTGTTTATGCTTTTTTTAAAAATATTTATCTTACTTTTTAGTCCTCCTGCTGAGTTGTCAGAGCTCTGCCCTGGTCATGGTGCCTCTGAGGCTTCCACCACCTGTTAAGCCCCTTGCTCTCGTAGTCACTCCTGGCTTACTCTCAGGAGACAGAGCATGGCACTGCAGCAGACACTGGTGCTGTGTAACAGTATCTGGTTGGGAGAGCACTTTGCCAGGCAGCTAATTGAAGTCCAGCGGCAGGGCATCATAGAGACAGCTGGCATGGAGGGAGTTTATCCCTATAGGCTGGGGTGGAGATGTGCAATGATGCCTGCATCTGTCCTGCCCCAGAAACTCTTGACCATGCATTGGTGCATAGTGCAATACACCCAGCTTTCACTAGGTGTCACTCCTGCACTGAGTGCAGAGATCCCCCCACCTCCCGGAGAAGGAGAGCTGTCCTGAGGATGCTTGATCCTTCTCCCCCGGCTGGCCCTCTGATGATCCGGGCTTATTCCTGAACCCAGTTTGCTGGCATCGCGAGCGGAAATCCAACCACTGTGCCAGTGGGCCAGCTGTGTTTATGCTTTTTATATTGGCTTGCGCGTGTGCGCCAGCCAACATATTGCATTAGTAGCAGATTTGGAGGTGTGGTCACTGTGGGTGAATGCAGGGCATACATCAGAAGGTGCATCCCTCATTCCCCAATAAGGCAGCGGCAGGTGCTGACAACAGTCATATGTCAGGTGGTCACCAGATCTAACAAAAGGTCCACTGCAATCATGCAGTGGCACAATAACATGTCTTCCCAATGTGCCTATCCAGTGCCTGCAGACTGCCCCGACCCACTTTACTTGCTGATGAGGGAGCCCACTCCCCATCGGCATAATGCCCCTCCTATTTAAAATGTATGCTGATGGGGTGCCCAACCCCCTCGGCATCATGCGCCCCCCTGAACAGACTTTCTTTGCCAATGGAGGGGTCCAGTCCCCTTCAGCGTGTGTCCCTCTTCCCCATTTATTTTGCCAATGGGGAAGCCCACTCTCCATTTGCATAGTACCCCCACTTTTTGTTGTGTGCCAAGGGGGGGTGCCCAATCCCCTTGGCTCTCATTCCCCCTCTTCAGTATGTGTCGACAGGGGTGCTCAATCCCCTGTTGGCTACAGCATCTCCCCCGGCAAAACAATCAGGTAGCATGCTGAGAGCCTACCTCAGCGTGCCAAATGCCCCTGAAATGCAAAAACCATCCCGCAATGTTTTTTTTTTTAAACCTGTGAAAGGAAAAACTGTCCCTCATGGTCTCACTGCCCCCTACCACAACCCATGCCCACCCTCCGTGCACACCACCTCCCCACACCTTTCTCACCCCATACTTACCTCCGAAGGTGGACATGACGATCTTCAGTGGACTGGGAACACGTCTGCACTCTTCAAAGCCGACCGTGAACTGAAGAAATGCTGGTAAGCTGTATAATGGCATAAATAGGGTTTTTTCAACTTTGGTGCATATCTCAGCCATTTTGGGGAATTTTGGCACCAAACTTTCAACATGGGGTTATTAGGACCCCTCCTCATGAGTTCAGTCACTGTCATGGTGTTATTTGGTCCTGAAAAGTGATTTCACGGTCACTACGCGGAATCACCTTTTGAGACCGATTAACGAAATGACAGTGCCACTGTTCATGAGGGGGGCTCGCAAAAAGCCTATGTTGTAAATTTTGTGGAACAAAATCCAAAAATGTCTGCTTTATGAGCATGCGTTGCGCAGTTTCCATGCACGCTCATAACTTCGTGAATTTGTAATATTTTCACTCAGATTTTCAAAATTGGGATTTTCCCACACCTCCTTATGAACAGTACAGCTGTCATTTTACATATCCTTGCTGAAATGTGTTTTCACATGTCCAGTGCACAATTGCGTGGTCGCTGTACGAAATCAGTTCTCAGGACAGTTTGAGGAAATGACAGTGACACTGTTCATGAACAGAGGTCCTAAAATATTTATGTTGAAAATTTGGTAATGAACGTCCGATAAAATGGCGCTGTGTTATGGTGATGCATTGACAGTTTCATGCACTTCTTGTAACCCATGGTACAGTATCTTCATGCCAGATTTTCAACACTGGCATTTTTTCACACCTCCTTATGAACAGTACAGCTGTAATTTTTCACATCCTGCCCAAAATGTGTTTTCGCACCAGTGGCACACAATGACGTGGTCGCTGTGGGAAATCAACTTTTGGGACAAATTAACAAAATTAGAGTGCCAGTGTCCATGAGGGGAGGTCCCAAAATGCCCATGTTGAAAATGTTAAAAAATCCTGAAAATAATCGGGTTACGGATGTGTGTTGCGCAGTTCCTAAGCATGCTCATGACTTCATCAATTTTTCATATATTCACTCCAGATTTTCAACGTTGCAATTTTTTTTACACCTCCTCATGAACAATACAGTTGTCATTTTACACATCCTGCCCAAAATGTGTTTTAATCCCTGTGTCGCCAAATGGCATAGCCACTGTGCAAAACTACCTTTCAGCTTACAAACTGATAGTGCCGCTCTTCATGAGGTGGGTTCATAAAAAGCCTGTGTTGAACATTTGGAGTGAAAATACAAACAAACGCCTACGGCGTTAGGGTTTCCAACTGTAACTCCCCACCCTGTAGAGACTGACAGGCATCAGGGGTGTGACTTGGGATCATTGGCTGTAATGCTTATGCCATTCCACCCCACCCCCATCCTCCAGACAGTGACAGGCATCGAGGTCTGCCATTGAGTGTTCACCCCATTCTCCTAAACTGCACCCACCTCAGTATATTTCCTTATGGAATGGCTTAAGTATAATGCCCAAAGACCCCAAAGCACACCATGACTCTTGTCAGTGTCTACAGGGTAGGGTGAGGTAGAATGGCATGAGCATTATAGCTGATGACCCAAAGGCACACCCCAATGCCTGTCACTCTCTGCAGGGCAGGGTTGGTGTTGGCTTCAGTTCAATACTTCACTGCCATTCCTATTATGCATCTCTAACTCCTGCATTATCAATGCCAATGCCAGCACGACAACATTCGGCATTGACAAATGCTTTTTTAGTTTGTAATGTGTAATGATGTATATTGTTGAACATTAAACTTTTAAACTTGTACTGGGAGGGATAGTGTAATGATGGCCAGTGCTATGCCTGTGGAGATAATGCTTTGACTGAGGCAGTGTTTTGACCAGGTGCAGTGCTATGGATTGGGGTAGGGATGTGACTGTGGTGTGGGGCTGTGCTGTGGCTATAGGTGGCAGTGCTGTGACTGAGGGAGCAGTGTTGTTACTGGGGTATAGTGTTACAACTGTAGGGCAGGTTATAACTGTGGATTCAGTGCTGTAAGGAAAAGTGCTTTGATTGTAGGTGAGGGTCATTGCTATGACTGTGGAGAGGGCTAGGACTGGAGTGGCAGTGCTAGACTGTAGGTGGTAGTGTTGTGATTTTGCAGTACAGTGGCTGGGATCAGTTCTAGCTGGTTCCAGTTGGTGCTGTGACTTGGGGCAGTGTGGTGACTGGTATGGCAGTGCTATGACAAGGGAAATGTTGGAGGAGTTAGCACTGTGACTGGGGAGGTCAGCACTGTGACCAAGAGGGGAGTGGGCCACTGCTTTGACTGGAGTCCATTTCTGTGACTGGTGGTATTTCTGCCACATGGGGGCAGTACTGTGAATGGGGAAGTTCTGTGACTGGGGATAAGGATGACAGGGACAGTTTTATGACTGTGGGATTCCGTGCAGTGAGTTTGTACAACAGCTGACTGCTGGGTCAGTGATGTATCCGTGGGGGTTGTGATGTGACTGTGGGGAGAGGGCAGAGTTATGACTGGGGGGGCAGAGTTTTCACTGGTGGTGTAAATACATTTCATTACAAAAATCTTCATCTTGTTCCAGAAGATGTGCACTGCAGAATGTGTAGCAATTCCATATTCTCGATGATTCATGTTTACCTGCACCACAGCATTCAGCATGCCTCTGAAGTTGAACATGTACATCTGAATTTCAAGGAAATAGACCCCCGCCCCATCTTATGATCCAGGCCTATATGCCTGTTACTTTATATGTATCTGCGTGTACTTGACCCTAGCTGAATGAATGAATTGTGCTTCCATATTTTGGCTGGAGGCATTCAACTACTGGCTGAAATGTCTTATATACAGTAAATTGTGTATCCTGTAATATGCTGGGGCAGGGATAAACTTCCACTTTTTAAGAGTATAAAGTCTGAAATTGGATGTATTTGGTCATACAAACAAGCAACTTCTGGGCACACATGGGAAAATGGTACTGAAATATGTAGCTTTACCTTAGCTTTTAATTCCAGTGCAATGCAGTGTCAGTGAACATAGTAAAATGCCAGAGACATTACCAGTCAAGCACCCTGGTGCTTTGAGCATACTGTAGTTCTTCCTCAGTCAGTCATGCCTCCTCCTCCTAGTGGAGCACAGAATGAGAACCACCCCGTTGCCCTAATCAGTCCAATAAAACATCCTGACACTCACATTTTTTAATATCCAGCTCCTGAATATAAAATGGGACAATACAAACATATGAAAATTGCCAGCAGAAAAAGGCCATAGTAGTCTATTGAGTCTTCTCCAGTCTGCAGCTAGCTCCTCTACTCAGTGGCTGCCCCTTCCCCCTCCCCTTCCCTCCCATTACCCTCCCCTTCATCAAGTCCCACTCCTTGTTGAAGCATTCCACTGTGTTACATGCCACCACCTCTGCTGGTAGTGCGTTCCATGCTGCCACCACCCTTTCCATGAAGAAATGCTTCCTCTTTTCCCTCCTGAATCCACTCCCCTCCAATCTCATGCCATGTCCCCTAGTGTCTCCCCTCACCCTCCTCCTGAGTAGACCCCCTGTGTCTATCCTGATTATCCCCTTCATGTATTTGAAGGTTTCAATCATATCCCCCCATCCCCCCAGTAATATTTGAGTAACTGAGTGATTCTTCACACCCCACATTATTTAACTTCTGAAGTGCTAATTAAAGCAGTGCTGGAAGTAGGAACTGTGATCATCATACATGTCAGGAAAAGGAGAAGAACATTTTATTATATTTTGCAACAGAACAGTTATTTGTAGACATTACACGAAATGTTTAGTCTGATAATCAAATGTGTGACTTCATGAAATATAAACCTATTCTGCAATGTATTGATTGTATTTCATAATATGTTTAAGGGATTCAGATTATTGTGAAAGTTATTTTTTGAACTTCCAGCTCTAAGATGTTTAAATGTACTTGTGAATAAAACATTTTGCTTAGGCAGGAAGGGAGCTTATAGAGGCAATCCTTGAAAATAGCTAGGGGCATCAACATTGTAAACATAAAGACATTTTTAACTAGTTTAAGAAATTGGAAAGGGGATAATGGAGCTTCAATAACTAATACCTAGTGAACTTATGTACTTCATAATGTTTCATGTCTTAAAAAAGCTGATACATTTTCTAACCGTACGTGTCTTGCGTTCTCTTCTGATGTATAGGACTCTGCAAGCAACCGGGAACAGATATGGCACTCTGATGTGGACTAAATCTGGTAATCAAGGAAATGCTTGGTTTGAAGAAAGGCTTCCCATTGACTTTCTGGAGCAGTACTGGGTATGAGTCCCCTGACAATCACTAATTAAACGTTTATAATCAATTAGTAAAATAAACTCTACTGATCTCTCATATTCTTTTAGGTAATAGGAATTTTTGCTATTACAGTTCATAATGCTATAATAACAAGATTTTACTGGTTACTTCAAAAATGTAATTGTTGGCACCAGCAGACCTCAGTAACACAACATTGCCCCCAAATTAGGAATTTCAGGATATTACATTGTTTTATTACAGAAGACATTTTCATGAAAGCAAGATCATTCTTCTCTTAGATTTAATTTGTTTATGTCACTTATTACTGCTTTGAGGTCATACTGTAGTTCACATTTGTTGAATCCAATATCACAGTCTGTTGCCATGGAAAGTTTTATGTTATAATTCATGGAAATGTTGTTTCCCCACAGAAGTCATTAGCAGTTATTTCCCTTCATATACTCATTCCTTGTCTATAAAACTGCAATCAGTATTAACTGGAACCATGCCAATGTGTCATATAAAATAAACAACAGGCAGTTGTGGTGTGCATAAGGAATAAAGCATGCCAGGGGGGAGGTTTGCTATGTTAATGTACCAAGTGGTGGGTTGGAGTCCCGAGCCTGAAGAGTGAGGACCTTCAACCAACGTGAGATACAGTACATTAACATAGCATGATCACCCCAATGGAATTGCCTTATTCCACTTATAAAATGTTTAGTATTGTGAGTTTTAAAGCAGTGTGGCAGTGTTGCAATTTGGTGCTGTATTCTTAAGTTGGCTGCCTTTAGGGCATTAGCATAATTAGATATGCGGCAAAGATTAGGTTGCAGCTGGCAAACTGCACTAACTGGGTGCAGTTACACTGCAAGGGAGTGGGTTATTTTGTTGTTTTAAATAGGTATTCCTGACTTTTAGCTGCCTGTACTTCTCATGTGGCCTTTGAGGCTAAGCTGAAAGCTTAGGCTGTTTCCTGTTCTTTCGATGTGATCTGAGTCAGATCTGGGAACCTAGGTTATTGATTAGTTGTCATGTGACCTCATTCAGGTGGTGCAATGCTGAGCAGCTGAGAGAGTAAAGCAGAGAGTTTAAACTCTCTTTCGTTTCTGGTATGTTGTTGTTTTATTAGCTTTTACAGCAATGTTTGTAGAAGCTTTGCTGATGGCTAAGTGATGTATGTCTATTTCTGTTGTGTAGAACTGTAGCTTTGAAATATATGTTGTGTTTTTATTAGGTGTTTAAAATGTTTTTCTTGTGTGAGCAGCACTGAGGCTTTTTGGGTTTGGATTTATGAGTAGGAAGCACCATATTTCTTTTTTTTTAAAGCTGGATAGATTTCCTTTATAGTTTGCCATTATTGAGCAATGTTTGCTTGGGAGGCTGTTTTTCTTTATTTGCACAGTTTCTTTTTGATGTTGCTGAGTTGTTTGATTTGCATTGTGACCTTTTTGACCCACAGGATATCTAAAAGCATATTGATCTTTTTGACCCTGACTGGTTGTGCTGTCGATTAATGCACCACTATTATATCTTCTGAGCAGGAGTATATGTTAGATTAACACAGTACCATGTGACAGGCTCCTGACTGAATGAGGAGTCAGAATTGAACAGACACCATTTTATAAAAGAAAATATACCACTGAGGGGCACTCATGAGTTAAATCCAGCTACTCACCCTTCAGGCATGAGGCTAATTACCTTATGAGCTCTCCTTAATTGTATATTTCCTTGCACTCTGCAGTTGCCTGTCATTTTATCTTATGTTACATGCAGTGAATTCTAACTTGAGGGTAGGAAAATTAGCAGGAGCAGATTAAGTGTAAGGGCTAAATGCCTGTTTCATTTAAATGGCCATTGTAATACAAAATGGAAGGTCCTGAAATATAGTACTGTATAGCTGGTTAAATTAGCATCTGTTATATTTAGCGTAAGTCAACCTTCTACACATAGTCGCATCTGACAGAATTAATGAGGACAGCTTACTCTTCAATACAGTACTACTGAAAATCAGCTGTCCGTTATTTTTCACTATACATTTATTTTCACTGATTGTCAGCAGTAGCGAATATAGTGAAAATAAAAAAACTGAAAATAATCTTCTATACAGTATATAATGGAAGGTTATGAAATCTGAGTCCCACTGATGTTTGTAATTTTTTTTAAGGAAACTGGAAAATTGCATCAAAGACAATTTCTATTCACATAATAGATTTTCCTTATAAGGGGTGTTTTTTCCCTGTTGATGACGTAATCATAATTTGTATGATTTATGAGGCATGCTCAAAAACCTTAATGTGACTTCTTTTGTTTACAACATTCTTCATTCTTTCTAGAACAGGGGAGTTTTAATTCTTATCTTGGTTCCATAATTCGTCTAGTATCCCAAAGGGCTGTACAAGTCATTAACAGTTTGTGGTCATCAAGTGCCCCCATATACTGTCATTTAAAGCACTACACAATTTTCCAAAGAGAGGGTTTTGAAGTGGTTAAAGGTGCTAAGGGTTGACAAGTCTATGGGCCCTGATGGAGTGTACCCAAGGGTGTTAAGTAAACTAGGTGAGGTCTTGGCAGTCTCACTGACAGACTTGTTTAACATCTTTCTGGTATTAGGAGTTTTACCAGTGGACCTGAAAAGGTGGGTGTTGCCCCCATATGCAAAGGCAACAGCAGGGAAGAGGCAGAGAATTGCAGGGAACTGCAGACAAGTAAGCCAACCTTTATGGTGGGGAAAACAATGGAGCAGAGACCCTGTTGAAGGAGTGAATATAATTTCTGTAAACTAATGGATTATAGGGCAGTAAGCAACATGGGTTCACCAAGGGGAAGTCGTTTCAAACAAATGTAATATAATTTTTGACTAGGTGACAAGGAAGGCAGACGGGTGAGCTGTTAATGTGGTCTACTGGGACTTCAGTATGGCCTACAACACAATGCCTCAAAGGGGTAGGGGAAAATAACCCAATGGATCTGAAATTGGTTATAAAACTGAGCCCAAAGGGTACTACTAAACAGAGAATTCCCAGAGGAGCTTGGATCACAACTAGAGTAAACCAGTTGCCAGTACTGGGCCCCCTTACTCTTCAATATATTCATTGGTGCATAGGTGTTGGGCCAGAACAAAAAGTTTGTCTATTAACAGATGACACCAGGATCTGCAGTAAAGTGGAAGTAATGGAGGGATTGGAGGCTATGAGGAGGGACCTGGAAAGGCCAGAAGAGTTATCCAGAATTCGGCAACTGGGATTCAATGCCAAAAAGTGTAAAGTCATGCACATTGGACACAGAAACTATAGAGCTGATTGCAGGATGGAAGGGGAGATCATGGCATGTACCTCAGGAGAAGAGGACCTAGGGGTTATTATTACAGGCAACCTGAAAGTAGGTTTTGTTTCCACCAGTAGATAGGCTGGAAGAATTTTCATGTATCAGTGTCAGGGCTCAGTAGGTAGCACACTCACCTCTTGGGTAAGAGGATCAGATGGTAGTAGGTTCTAGCCCCACAGCAGGTGCCTGAAGTAATACCCATAGCTACCACTGTAGTACAGTACAAGGGGGTGCTATACTGGAGAGGTGTTGCCCTTCAGAATAGCAGTTAAACCAACGTCCATCTCTGGTCACTGTCAAGGTAGAAGTAAAAGATCCCATGACACTTATTAGAAAAAAATGAGAGTTTCATTACGAATATTCCCCTGTCAATATAAGAGGGCTATGCAACCCATGCCCCAAGAGGTACCTGGAAGCAAGCTATCAAAGCTTAATGTGCCTTTCTTAGTCAAAAATTACAAGTAAATAAAACAAATACATTTTAAATCCTAAAACCTGTATTTTATGCTGTTTCTTCTGGATCAGTGGATAAGTTGAGAAAATCTTAGGGTCTACCACCTTAATGCACATGTTTGTCAGGCAGAGGATTTTAAATCAAGAGCAAGAAAAGCATCAGAAACATATGAAGTGGCAGTTACTGAAAACAGGCCTTATGAGCCAGCCCATTTTCCTGTTTAAAGTAGCAATGCAGTCAAACTGAATAAAAATTTGACCCTACCTTTTTTCACTAGAAAAGATTCCGTCCAGCTGCCAGTTTTATTTTGGGGTAACATGTGTTGCGAACCCTCTCCTGAGGATCAGGTCCACTGAGCTCACAGTGCCTACCCCTAAGTGCAATCCAAGATGGGGGGGTAGGGATACTCTCCTTGTGTCCTTTCAGAATGCACGCCGAGGTCATGACTGAACACCCCCCACGAGGACCAAGGGAATCCCTCTAAACTCTGATAAGGGTACAATACCAGTCTTGAGTCTTGTAGCCAAATATGAACCCCTCTTGGTTGTTACACAAATGGGAAGATCCAGGTGTCACACTCTCTTCAGGATGGCAGTGTGCTCCTGATTTCATCTTCTCCAACAGCACATACAACAACATGGTTCAAAATCCATACAGACTCTTCTTTGAGGCCTTGGTATTCTCTCTATGTCTACCCAGATATCCCATACATACCCTTGCTTGATTGGTTACTTTATGGAGGCACTCCTTAGCAATAACAGTTTCTCACAGATTATTAATAACTGTCCCACAATTCACACACAATTTAAAAAGAACCTCGTTGAGGCATGTTTCTCAAAAACAAATTTTTTTACTAAAATACTTAAATAATAATCATACAGTTACAACTAAAAGATGCCCAATTTGGTCACAGAATAACAGAAACAAAAGTGGAAAAATATACATGTCAAATGCAATAAAACTGTTATCTACAGTCTACCTTAAGTCCATAGTAAATTGAAGTCCCAAGAAAGTAAATGAAAGATTCAGTTTCCTTTGTACTGTTAGTCTTGCTTCTTATATTGTCAGGAGAAGAGTGTCCCTTGTAGATGCTCATCAAAAATAAGAGAGAGTTCCTAGTTTGTAAGCTCTTTATATAGTGGGTGAAAATCCCATAACTTTTAGGCCAGTAGATGGAACCCTTGCGTTTTCCCCACAGCACAGTTCCCAGACTACCCTGTGATGTCACAGCCTTACAATTATGATACACAATTATGTCTTATGTTTTACTGATCTGATAGAGTAAACCAGTTTCCTGATGAAGGGTTCACCTGAAATGTTGTTTTCAGTCATTTAGCGTCAGCTTTTATACTGGTGTTAAGAGGTCTTTCCCCAAGATAAGTGACTAACACTTGTTCTACATATATTTTTGTTTGAGGAACTTGGCTGTACTGGACAAATCTTTTTTCACATTCAAAATACTAAAATCTCCCACTTTAATAGAACAATGCAAACTCTCATTTGCCAGCAAATGTACAGCTGGCAGATTGCATAACAAGCAACTATTAGTTGACTGGGCTAATGCCAACAAACGGGATAACTTTTTCTGTATTAGAGCAGCTAAGCAGTGGAATGTACTACCACAGTAACTGGCTGATATTACTAATTTTGACGTCTTTAAATGGTATCTTCACACATGGCTAACTCAACACTAATAAATAACTTTAATGGCCCACACTTGTGGGGGACAATCATGGTGGGCCTTGAACCTTCTTTTGTCCTACCAAATCCAGTAAATACCTCAGCTGCTCAAGATCTCACTAAAAAAATCAAAGAAAAAATGTCACAGGAATTCACTGTGTTTTGTATCCTTTTCTACATGGTAGCTGGCTTAGGTTTAACTTGGCCATTACATCAACTGTAGAAATTCCTGCTGCTGTTTCAGCCATAAAACACGTTGTATTACATACAGTATATTGTTTCCAGTATTGTTTTATTTTAAATCTTTACAGATCCCAATAAACTCCAACTGAGGAAAACCTCTCTCTGTGGTTAGACTACAGCATATGTAGCCATAAATGCCACAGAGTTCAATGCCCAGCCACTCTTAAGACTCTGCTGGATAACAGCCTTTCTCATCCTGTGTACTTACCTCCCTAACCCCACTCAGAGAACCACATATCTCAAGTGACCTGAGCCAAAAAGCATCATCTCATTCCAAGAGTACACCTCCTGAGCCTCTTAAGCTCACAAGTTTGGTTCCACTACTTAACCCTAGCTGTGAACCCAAGAACAGAAAAAAAAATACATCCCTCCCCCCCTACACCCCTATCTTGATGTGTCTCCATGACTGCTTAGGTTGAAAAAAAAGCCTTGTTAAGGGTCATGAATCACTAAAAGGACACCCTTACTATAATGGACTGCCACCACATCTGCTAGCCACTTCTTTCCACCTTTGGTGGTCATCCTTTCAGGCTTTCAGAACCTCTCACAGTTTCAAGTTGAACATCTCTAGGTTCACCCCAACAGTTGAACCCTGTCATCATGAAACAAACCCAGGTACTTAAGATTTATATCACATTTCAAATCACCCCAGTGCCCAGCACCACCATACAGATAAGCTTTATGCTGCACTGCTCAATAGCCCAGTGTGAAATGGAAAGGGAGAACATTGTTTAAAGAGGAGTAGCAGACTAATCTGAAGCTTGTTTCTAGATGCGACCTGGGAGCACAAGGAAGTTAGGTGATTTACTCAGAATCACACAGTATGCACCTAGGTGACTATGAGATTCAAACCCAGGTCTCCATATCTGCAGACTTAATCCACTGCACTATACTGCCTCCTTATGGAGTGTGGCCATATCTGCTGTGACTTAAAGGATACCTAAACAACATTTTGACAACAAATTATTCAAAACTGTGACTCCGTAGGCGACTAAAGGAAAGGCTGCTGTCTTCATTAAGGCTAAAACTACATATATATAATTTAGCTAAATGTGGTTCCAGAACATTTGAATATTGTAAAATCAGCCTTCTAATTTAAAAAAAAAACTGTCTTACCTGCTTCCTAAAATGGCCGCCAAATGTGTTATGTGATGACATAATTTGAGCCAAAGTCAGAAAGATATATGGCTCTCTATAGTGCTAACTAGTTTGTTTTTTCCTTTTGTATAGAATTGTTTCACCCAAAAGGTCAAAACCATGTGCATTATTTTGTATAATACACATGTTAGGCTATAGTTCTGTTCATTTTGTTTATTTTAACTTGCTGATATTGTGTTTTAATCCAACCGACATTCTCTGTAGCAAACCACAGCGCAGTACAAATCTTGAATAACCTGGTGGTCTAGTGGTTATGGTGGATCCAAGATGCTACAGTCGGGGTGCTGGAGTGGTGTGAATGCTTAATATGCACTTTTTAAAATTTTTATTAAACCTTTATAATTTCTGCTGTTCTTTTCTAGTACGTTTTTGACAGAACCTACAAAAGTAAGCCATAGTTTGAATGTAAACATTTGTACAATCAATAAATCAGACTTCTTCAACAAAGTGAAATGCAGCAGCAGCATGCAAGTTCATTACTATGTGTGTGTGTGGGGGGTGCAGCCACACCCATCACCACCCCATAGAGCCACCACTATTTTGTAGCAAAGTTCTTGTTCAGTCCAATGTTAGAGTTCATACTTTCTCAAAACTCAAATATATGCTTGTCTTGTCTTTTTTTTTCTATGGGAAATAATAAGAAGAATACTCAGCATTTATATAGTGGTTTTCATACATATTGTATCCCAAAGTGCTTTACAAGCAACACTAGACTGGTAGTGAAGTGACTGAACATGTAGTGGCAGTCATTTCATACATTTATATCCACACACAGCTTTGGACAATTGCATGAACTGGTTTTGTGGGAAGGGGAATGTTATCCAGGACAACAGGGTCAAGTAGTGATCAAGGTGCTGGCAGCCCACATCTTATTTCTCACAGTAATCTGCTCATATTTCTCTCCTCTGTCTTCCCCCTTCCCTGAATATAGCAGTATCTGGCAAGAGTGGCCTTCTCAGTCCCCCTCTGGTATTCATTCATCACTATTACTCCTCACACGGAAAACCGGGGAGCTCATCACCTTTCTGCATCATGAATGCAAGTGGTAGAGTCCCTGTTTTATTTTGACATATCAAATATAAACATATCTTTCCAGTGAGTTAGCCTAATAGCAACAGGGAACAAGGGGAATGATGGGCTTTCCTATCCTTAAAAGATCTAGGCTACCTTTGATTAGGCACTGCTAAATGATGGGTGTTCACGTCATTATGCACATCATTTAATTGTGCCTAATCATAGGTGGCTTAGAAATTACATGGGTAAGAAAGCCTATTTTTCCACTTGTGCAATGCAGCTATCAGCCTGGCTTACCAGAAGATCATGTTTATTATTAATATGTAAAAATAACATGGGAGACTGTACTAACCACATTTATGATGCAGAAGGGTAGTGAACTCACCAGTTTTTGGTGTGGGGTGCAGGTGAGAAGAATGAATGCAAACAGAGGGACTGAAGAGGCCATTTGGTGGGTATGGAAGCTATATTCCAGTGCTATTGAAGACATGAAGGAGGATCGCTGAGCAGATCACTGTGAGATCTGAAAATGTGGGGCTGCCAACATCGTGATCATTACCTGACTGTGGGGTGAGAGTAGCCAGCAATGGCAAATACTCAGAGTGGCAGGGCTGCACCTAAACTGTTACTTGAATTCAGTGTAGGGAGATTACCCTCAGGTGGTGGTGGTGGGGGGTGTTGATGTTTGTTAGGACAGTATTGAGGGAGTTGTGTATAGCTCATTCAAGATTTGGAAGGGTGGTAGCCAGCCAACTCGAATTGTGGAGTACAGCACAGAAAAGTACTGGAGAAGAATTGCTGGGAACTGTCCTGCGGGGTTCTTCAGATCACAGGTAAAGGAGTAGACTGACAATGGAAGTCGGGTGGATTTGCTCAAGGTATTACTATGCCTCTCCTGCTAATAAAATTGTTACTCGTTGTTAGTGCAGCGCTTATGAGGGCATGAACAGCACGTTTTTCTGATGGGTCATGATGCTTATTGCTTGGCCTTCCAGGAAGACCAAGTTGTTGGTTAATGAGGTGGGAAAAAAACACAACAGGGGAACTGTACATACTACCGTCACTGTGCAGAAGGGTGGCGATCCACTTAATGTTTACTGTGGGAGCAGAAGTCAAACACTGAGAATGTGGACTGGAGAGTGATTTGGGAGGCATTTTTTAACAGTGCCAGCTGATGATGCATATTGGTGTAGGTGTGCACAACTCTCTGAGGTACAAGATTACAATCTGAGGTATGATAATTCTCTTCATGAGACTGTAAGCACATATGCGGCACCAGGCAGTACTAAGGACAGGGTATGGATGGTGGGGTGTTCAACAGAAGGTAGGCTGGATGCAGGAGGTTCACATAGAAAAAGAAAGCCTTATTTGTGGATTAACAAGACAGCATGAGCTTTGGAATTGAAACAGACCAGTACTTTGCTCTGTGAACCTGAGCAAGTCATTACACTTCCTTGTGCACCCAGGCCACACCTGTAAATAAGCTTTCAGCTTAGTGTGTCTTTCCTGGCTAACAAAAAACAAAATTCAGTGCATCACATAACCACTAGATCATCAGGTAATTGAAGTATTGTACTGTAATGCAGTTTGCCAAGGAAAAAGTCAGTTGGATTGCAAAACATTTTCCACAAGTTAAAGTAAACTAAATGAACAAAATCATAGCCTAACATGTGTACTGATCAAAATAATCCACGACTTAATATATGGTGTTGATCATCCTGGTACAACAATTCAAAACAAAGAGGGAAAGAAGAACTAGTAAGCACTATAGAAATATTTGTGGGTCTCTGTCTTTGGCTCAGATGATGTCATCATGACTCATCACTTAAAAAGACTTGGCAGCCATCTTAGGGAGAAACCAAGGCTGTTTTTTGAAAGTGAAAGTCTGATGTTTACATTTTTCAAAAGCTATGAAACTGCATTTATATTATTTACATAAATGCAGTTTTAGCATAAATGTAAATAGCAGCCTCTACTTTACCCTGTTATGAAGCCAGATTTTGGAGTTTGCAGTTTAAAACAAATGCTTGTTTAGGTACCCTTTAATTTCTGACCAGGTGAAGAAAACTTTTGAGAATATGGAGCAGTTAAGGAGAAATTCTGTCTGATCTTTCTGACCAGATTGACAAGCTTGGTTTCTCCCAGGTCACCTTTTCACCCAGACTGATGAGGATGACTTCTGATGGAGGTGTGCTGGCCCTCAGCACCAAAAGCATATGAAGTAGGGTGATCTCATTTCATGGTCTGGGTTCTCAGTGCAGCACTGCTACCAGGGTGTCAAAAACGTACTACTTTGACCCCTTTGTACAGAGTGCCTGTTTCCTTTTTTAGTACATATATAGGTGTGACCAGAGATCTAGATCTCTGCCAGGGAGCCTTGATGATGAGTGAAGAAGCAAACAACAGTCAGTGAGTAATCAGCCTGATGTATCTCTTAAAGGTGGTGATGCACAAATTTCCATTGCCCTTTATATGCTCTTTTAAAAACAAAATATTTTATGAGACACTGTTGCTGAGACTATGCTGCAAGAGTACAGTATTACTGAAATCCCACAATAGGAACTGGCATGCCCTTAACACTGCTTTGGAAACTGGGTTTTAGTCACAATCCCACCACAGCACCCACCCTGTTGTCTTATTTATTTCTGTCTGTAATGTTTTCAAGATATGTTTGTCTAATCTTGTTAATTCTTTGGAATTTTTTTAACGTTTGTAATTGTATGAATATTTTCAGTGCTGCAAGCCTTTTTGTGAGGGGCCCAATAAAATTACCGATCAATTTTATGTAAAGAACTCTTTCAAGTATGACTGTCCCTAATTTTCATCAGTATTTTCAGCTGATTTTGAACACCAATTCTTCACTATCAGATTTGTTTTGATTACGTAAGAAGAACAAGCCTGCATTTGGCATTGCTGTCTGACATTAGTGGACTCTGGGGATGTCAGGGCTATACCACAGAATGTAAGACCTAACACAGGAAGTAAAATGACACGTTGACACCATATAACTGGATTTATAAACCAAAGTGAACAGCAGGGATCTAAACTGTCATTTTAAAGGGAGAACACAACTAAGTATGGCATATAATTATTTTAATATGAAATGCTATTTTTAGTATTTTATATGTACTGTACATAGTGGTATGAACATTTTGTCCTTGTCTGGAAACAGTTGTGTGTTTGTGAAACTCACCATTTCTGATATTCATATGCATATATGTCCCATTTTGTTCTAGTTTATATTTGAGTATGAAAAAGGAGCTGGTTTGCGAGGTGATGTGGCCCTTGATGACATTGAGCTTCACCATGATATCTGTGCTGCACCTCCACCTACGACAGACATGCCTACTGTTCCACCAACATACTGTGAGTCAATAGACTTGTTTAGAGTGATGCCCTTGTTTTGTGTGAAAATACATAGGTAACATAAATTCTGCAGAGTGCTGCTTATGACGTTGCAATACTTTTGGAGAAAGAACTGAATTTAATATGAAGCAAATGCAGGCATGAGTTAGAAAACTAAGGCTGATGACCATCATTTTATATCTTGTATTTATAATTAAACAAGGTCTTCTTTAGTTAGAGAAGTTCTGACAGTAGTGAATTATAATAGCTTTAAGTTGTTAGCTGACTAGCTGACCAGATACAACTTAGGATTATAGTGTAGCTCATGGAACAATTAGCAGGACCACCTGTAGTAATCCTTCATGAGTCTCCCTGGACAGGTGTGGTACTGAAAGACTGGCAATTGGCCAAAGTGGCAAGGCAAGACAAGCAAAGTTTATTTATAACATGCCCAATCTAAAAAGGCTCAGAGTGCTGTACAGAGATAGATACAGAATAAAACAGTAATATTATGATACGCATTAAAATCAGTAGATGCCAACACAATAATCACTAAATGCCTATTGAAATAGATAAGTCTTAAAAGAGGCATTAAAGGCCACTACGGTGTTGGCCATACAGATATACATAAGGACTGAGTTCCATAGCAGTGGAACAGCCACCCCAAAATCTCTGTCCCCAGAAAATTTCAGCCTGGATGGAGGGACAACAAGTATACCCACATCAGTAGAGTGGAGAGGGTGAATTGGGTGGTAGGGAAGCAGGAGCTCTTTTAAGTAGTCAGGACTTAGACTGAGTAGGGCCTTGTAGGTTAACATGCAGATCGTGAAGGGGGTGCACCACTGACTAGGCAGTCAGTGCAGTGCATGCAAAACTGGCATGATATGTTCATTCCCTGAGGAGCTCACAGTCATCCAGGCTGCAGTATTCTGGACCAGCTGCAGGCATCACATCAAACCTCCAGATAACCCTAGGTAAAGAGCATTGTAGCAGACTAACCTTGAGGTAACAAAAGCATGAATGATCGTCGCTAGGTAATCGTGAGCAAGATACAGCTTGATCCTGGCAATATTCTGAAGGTGATAAAAGTCGCATCGGACCACAAGATGGCACCTATATTCTAGCATCAATCTGTAGTCCAAAATGACTCCCAGGTTCTTTGCTGCATTGGTAGTGATAAGATAACAGCCGCCCAATGGTGGGAGAGCCATACTATCTCCGGCAGCCATGCCCCAGTGACCTGACTTGGTATACTTGACCTCTGGCTTACCCAGATTGAAACATAACCAGTTCAAGGCCATCCAGTCATTGATCTCAGCCAAACGCTGACTCAGCACCAAGGCAGGAACATCATCAATAGGGGAACAAGACAGGTAAAGCTGAGTGTCATCTGCATAGCAGTGATACTCAGCTCTGTACTGTCAAATGATCTCTCCCAGCAGCAGCATGTATACAGAAAACAGAATGGGGGCAAGAATCGAGCCTTGTGAAACTCCACAGGACAGCACATAGGCCCCCGAGATAAAATTACCCGAGGCAACGTGCTGTGTTCTCTGTTTTATGTAGGACTCACACCAGCACAAAATTGTGCTGGTGAGGCTCTCATAGCTCCTCAGGTGATCCAGAAGCACCCAATGGTCACTGTGACAAATGCTGATGATAGGTCCAAGAGTACCAGAATAGAACGATGCCCTTGATCCCTCGCAAGGAAGAGGTCATGGGTTACCCTAAGGAGAACAATGGTGCCCATCTTCAAGAAGAACACCAACATCAATCTTTCATATGCCATGGCATCTGGTACTATTCTTGTGGGTGTGGAAACCAAAATGTTCTCGGTTGCACCTGACCCCATGTGGTTTCCAAGTAGTAAACTGGAGATCCCAGAGGTGTCTCCAAAATGTTAACTTGCTTGCTGTAGATGTCATAGTTGGTACCCCTGCCTTGTGGGCTCAAACAAGGTTGAGGGGCCTGGCCTTCTGTTTTCCTGGTTGTGGGGTTTGTATGCAGAAATTTTAAGTTTTGCATGGTACCTCCACCCAGAGTTAAGTTTAAGTGGGCCTGGTGTCAGAGCTGTACAACCTTCTGTGATGCAATACCTCCCCACCTCCTCACAGTACCCCAGCACATGAACATCATAATGCAACCTTAATTACTTAAATTCAACAAAAGTGCAATGAATGACTTACTACTAATAATATGCTCATGAGACAATGTAAAATACCAATAAAAATATTTATTGGGGATATTTACAGGTGACAGGGGAATGTAATGCAGCACTCATTTTGTAACTGTGATGAACTTTCAAAGTACTGAGGCCAAAGGTTGGTGCCTCATTATGTTTGGACTATAGAACACACTTTAACTGCAGTAATGCCCACCCTCATCAGGTATTGCATTACAATGGCTATATCAATATGGTAATTTTTGGTATTAGCAGCCTACCTGCACTGGGGGCACTACCTACTATCCACTGGTACCAGTATAGGACCCTTTTAAACCTTTTGTGAGCTTTCCATGCTTCAATGGGTACCTAGCCAGAGAAATGGTGTAGGCCCAGTGAAATTGCAGCTTGTTGGCCAAGGGTGCAGGGGACACTTTAAGCAGAATAAACACTTTTGTCTTGGGCATGTTCAGGTCCCATTTTTCCTAGGAAACCAACGTTGCACTGAATGGAAATTTTGCTCAAGGGCCTTGTTGATGTCAGCCATATCTCTCCTATGAACATAGACAACTGCATCATCTGCATAAAGCAGGGATTTAGAAGAAGCTCGGGTCCTAGGCAGGTTTTTAATGAAGATCGTAAGCAAAAGGGTCATAGGATAGCTCCCTGTGGTATCCCACGGGTGATGGTGTTGGTTTCATAGGTTACTTTGCTAATCTTGACTGCTTGAGACCTATTTTGGCGGTAGCTTGAGAACCACTGAGTAGCTGCTGGACCCAGGGCCAAGATCTTGAGTCTTTGTAATAGCAGACTATGGTCTACCAGGTTGAAAACTTTAATCATGTTCATGAACATTGCACCAGACATTTAGCCTCTTTCGATAGACTGGTGTAGAAAGTCACTGAGATTGACAAAAGTAGTGCAGGTTCTATGATCCTTCCTAAAAACAAGCTGCTTTTGACAGAGAAGCTTGTGCTGGTCTAGGTATCTGGTTAGTTTGTTGTGGATTATCCTATCTTGTACCTTAACTTAACTAGGACCAGGAGAATGGAAATAAGCCAGTAGTTGTCCCGGGCAGTGCATTTACAGTTTTTAAATAAGGACACTACTGTGGCTAATTTCCAGATTTCAGGAACTGTTTTAGTCTCAAATGAGAGGTTAAAAATGTTGGTGATTGATAGGGCAATCTGTGGTGTAGCTAGCTTGAGAAATGTTTGAGGCAGTCCATTGCAGGGGGAAGATTTATTTGTAATTAAGCTCACCACCAGTTTATGAACTTCCTTGATTGTGACCTTTTTTAGGTAGAAACTGGGAGAGGGCATTTCCAAATTTTAATTATATGCAACACTATTGGGATCCCCTGCTGTGGCAGGATGATTACATTTTTCCAGACTGCAGAAATGGTTGTAAAACAAGTCTGCTACCATATTTGAATCTGCATGCTTAGTGCCATTTACTTTGATGGTTATGGGGGCCTCAGTGTTTCTAGGGTTAATTCTTCATACAGGTCCAGAATTTTTTAGAGTCTCTTAGGCTGGCTACTTGTTGCACTTTGAAATATGAACTCTTAGTTAGATTGAGTTCTCACTTGCATTTACTTATTCTACAGGTGCCTGTAGGCTTCCCAGTTAGGTTTGATTTTATCTATATGAGATCCATCTCTAGTTCTCATTAGTTGAAGAGGTTTCCAGTTAGTCAATCTGAATTTAGTTTTTTGACTGTGACCCTGGTCTGGGGAAGGGGTGCTTGCCAAGTAGCCTTGTGAATTTAGCAGTAAAAAAGTCCAGTGCACAACCTGACATCAGGAATTACATCCTTGAAGAACCAGCCTGTAGTTGTGAGGTCAGCTTGGAATGCCTGGGGGTAGAAACCTTTTGTACCGGGTCATAATGTCGCACGCTTAATAGCGTATGACATTATGTTGAAACAGACCTGTCGCTCCCGAGTTGGACTCCCCCCTGGAGTTGAGAATCCTTAGTGGGGGGGTCCGGGGGTTCAGCCCCCCATAACGGGGTGTGGGGGGCAGAGTCTACCACAGAATAAAGACATGATGCCTCATGGCATTAATCGGGCAGCATGATAGTGCCATACGGCATAATGTCTTGCGACATAATGACCCTGTGCTGAAATCTTTACAATTGAGGTAGAATAACTCCTTTGGGACTGGATTGTGCACTGTGCTGTTGCACTGAAAGCAGTAAAAATTGGAATGGTTGCTGACTGAGTCAGGCAGATGGCCAAAAAATCTGATCCTTGATGGGCTAATGGCACCCCTTGCTCATCACACCCCTCCCTCACTTTTTCTTCTGCCCCTCCACCTCCCGCTCTCTCTTGTCCACCCACTTTAATGAAGCGACCCTACCCTCCCTCTTTTCCACCAGTCTCACTCCCTCCCACCCTCCCTATGACATTGCCTCCTGCTGGTATGCCTCCTATTCCCTCCCTGCACACCTCTCCCATGCTCCTTCCTCCCTGCCCCTCCTTCCTCCCCACCCCTCCCTCCCTCCCTCCTCTTCCCTTCTCTAGAGTAGGAATATGTCCTACCATGCCTACCCTGACTACCCTCTGCCTTTCTGTCTCTCCACTCCCCCCTACTCTTGTACTATCATCTCCCTCCCTCTGCTTTATGTCACCGTTCTCTGCCAAATACCATGTTCCCCTTTCTCCAACTTTTACACTTTCTGCCCTGCTCTAGTCTGACACAACTGCATCTCCCATCAGGATGCTGGTTCCTAACCTAGTGTAGGTCCCCGGAACTATTCTTACCCTTCCTTACCTCGCTGTGTCCTCCAACTGTCATAATTTTCTCCTTTCCTCTCCCCTTTTTTGTCTCAAGGAAAATGTAACTCCTGAATATTGACTGTACTATACCTGTACATACTCTGTATAATTAGGATTATTTTTTGGTACTAGTTGTTAAATGTACTGTCTCTTATGTTCCACATTTTGTTTCATGATGTGGAACCTTTGTAAATGAGCCTCTGGCTCAAAGGTATTTCTGAAAGCTAAATAAATAAATAAAATATATAAAAGTACCCAGTCATTGAAGAAGTGGGTCCCTGTTTTAAAGTTTAATCTAGTTGGGGCAGTAAGGATCTGTTTACGGTTGTGATCAACCAGAACACCTCTGTCTACTATAGTGCTGGATAACCAATTTAAGTTAAAATAACCCAGCACATTTAACCAGCTGCAATTTCAATGAGCCTACACTATTTCTCTGGCTAGGTA
This sequence comes from Neoceratodus forsteri, assembly GCA_016271365.2. Lineage (NCBI taxonomy): Eukaryota > Metazoa > Chordata > Ceratodontiformes > Ceratodontidae > Neoceratodus > Neoceratodus forsteri. Next base: position 1,775,801,535 of record CM057456.1, on the reverse strand, counting down.
CCCATGAAGCATGGAAAGCTCACATAAGGTTTGAAAGGTTTCTATACTGGTACCACAGTTTGGTGTGACCATGGTAGGTACCATGTGTGCCACATCTTTGAGGCCCTTGGTGCTTAGTTTGGGTTGGCTGCACACACAGTATACACTGAGTTTTTTAATGCCTAGATTCAGATGTACTACAAGTCACTCACATGGGAAACTGAGTTCAGCTTGACTGTCTGAAGGCAGGGACTGCATTTCCTATATAAACATCATGCAGAAGCGGGTATAACTTGAATATCTTGTGGCAGAAGTGGCTTTTGAGGGGTAAATGTGTGTGGTGCATGTACAGTAAAGGTGGTTAGATACTGGACTTAAAAATACACAGTAGGGGAAAGCAGGGTAGACACTTTACAGTACTTAATAATACAATATACCTTAGGCGAAAGCAGGTGGATCACCGCAAAGCTGGCACATACACATATTTAACAGTCTAATATGGCACTCTGTGGCAGTGATCCACAATTACATCAAAATATACTGGCACAGTAACAAATAGATACAGTCAATGTCATGTAGGTGACATGCCCAGTGAATGCAAGAATGTGACACCAAATTGATGCACAGCTGCGCGATCATGCGTTAGAAAACAACATACTACTGGGCAGAACTATAGTGCAGTGCCTGAAATTAATATTAACTTTCAAAAGTAGTGAACTGTTACTTTTTAAATCTGAAGTATTGTTTTCTTTTCCCTTTTACTAATTAAAAGACTGTTTTACCTGACAGTATTAAGTGGAATGTGTTCTCTACTTGGAGGCTGACATACAATGCCTAGTTCTAGTCTTCCTTGTATTGTACATCAGCAGCCCTCTGACCTACAGTAACAACTAATCAAGAAGAGCCAATTACCTGCAGTCAGACTGGTTACTTGTACCGTCACAATAAGAGAATCACAATGCTGATGAGGTATGTAGAGGACTAGAACTAGATGTAACAGCCACACACAAAAAAACAAAAAACAAAAAGAAGCGCTCATGAGTCAGTATGATGCTGCAAATCAGGTTAACAGCATATATACACGCACACACACACACACACACACACACACACACACACACACACACACACACACACACACACACATTGTGATTGGTTGAACATCCATGGCACTCCAGACATTACCTCATAGGTTTTAGCCCACCTGATAGGCTAGTGATGCACATGACTCTAGGATCAGATTTCTAGTATATCCAGGTCCTAGAAACCCCTGCTCTCCAGTTTAAATCTTGCATCTGATCAGGCTAGCACACCAGGATCCCTGCTGTCCTAATTATCAAGGTAGGCCTCTTCATATTTAATCTTACTCAGTTACAAGAAAATGCAAACCAACTATCAGAGACTGTATAGTCCTTCAGATATACAATTGTTGTTTGGAATAAGATTTGTCCCCCTAGGGGAATAGAACCTCTATCTACAGTTTTTTTAGGTAATATGGGGAATAATAACTTATACTGGGAGTCTCATTGCTTGTTTGTTTACCCTGCTAATTGTGCAGGTTCCTCAGCTTTATTGTGCATTAACTCCGTTTGTAGAAAGATTGCCTCGCGGTGAACCATGCGTTGCTCTATGGTTCACTATGTTTGGTTTTTTGGCGTTTAAGCAAATACAGTTAAATTGACTTACAGCATTACCGCAGTACAGCATCAGTTTATAGTTGCGTTTTTTTCCCGTTGTTTACTTCATGCTAGAAAAGCGCTTCCCCAAGCCTCTATCTCTGCAGGCTCTTTGGCCTCCCCCACGCGTTCATTTGCGTCACACACACTGCTACGATCCCTCCCTCCTGCAGCCCCCACAGTCTCTGTGCCGTCCCCAGCTGCTCCTGTGGCCGTGTCACACTTACCCCGATTCAGAGAATGGAGGCACTCTGGTCAGAAGCAAGGCCTCAGCCCCTTCTGCACCACCACTTGGTCGGTTACAGGCCGGCCGCCTTAACACATGGCGCTGATTCTGCTGGTAGGGCCTGCACCTCCCCCCACCCCCCCCGGCGTCCAATCGAAATCGCTAGCTTCCTTTCACCTGGCTAGCACTCCTGGCACTCACGATTACATTCATGGTGCCTACTTTACCAGGGGAGCTATTCTTCAGCGTTAAGGCACCAGGGATTGCGCTGGGACCATCTACCCTCGGCCACGTGAGCCAGTGAGCCGCGCCTAGAATGGGCAGATCAACACCCCTCGCCCACTGCATGGCTGTTTCTTTTCTCAGCCCTCACTGCTCATTGCTGAAGTTCTCCCCTACAATGCTGAGTTCCATCCTACAGCCATTTCTCCTGTTCATGTTTTCCCTGTGGTGCAGAGAACAAGTGACAGGGAATTAATCTCCAAAAAAATGAAAGGGTTGTGGGTTCAAAACCAGTTTCTCAGGGCTTCCTCTCATGGGACATCAGCTGGGGGAACCCCGCGGATATTACCCCTTACGGCAGATTGGGGGGAGTGAGGCTGTAGTTCAAAAACACAGGCAGCACTGTTTCCCTCTGTTTTTTTCAGTGTTTCAAACTGCAGGAGAGAGCCAACGGACTACAGCTACCACAGTTCCAAGGCCTCTCTCCTGTACAGTGCTACCATCGTGGCTTAGAGGGCACAGCCATCATTGGAAAATACAGTATGAAACTAGGCATCAGGAGTTCGAGTCTTGGGCCTCTCTCATACCATTGCCCTAACCTACAAGGGGCTCACAGTTATGTGTTTTTTTCTAGAGCACTGACTTCGGAAAAAAAAAAAAAGGACATACGGGCTCCTCTCTTAGCAGCCCGTATGTGCATTTCAGTAACTTATAACTGCACTGGGGGTCCCTCTCTATAGTGACCTCCAGTATACCAGTCTCTATGTGGGTCCCTCTCTACAGCGACCCCCATGAGAAAGACAGCCTGCATCTCTCTCTAGCCTCTTAAAGGCAGCGTGTCATCAACGCTGCTTAACGTGGACCAACCACAGGTTGAAGGCCCATTTTGTACCTCTAGTAACAAATGCAATCCATCTTTTGTCTTCTCCAGATGGTCAAGGCCAAGAAGTGCACAGCGTGCAGTGCTAACCTCCTGCCCCACGCCCCGGCCCCCTATGCGCCGCATGCCTCCACGATGACGATGACCTATCGCTAGAACAGTCCGCCAGCATGGGCCCAAGTAACCCGGGCCCCAGCAGTTCAACTTGTTTGGATCCGGGCGCCTTCTTACTACAGAACCAACAGGCCACCGTAGCAATGATGGAGAGTCAGCAGAACTTCATGCTGAAGGTGATGGAAAAATTGGAGTCCCTCACTCAACACAGAACGCTGGCAACACAGCCTCTGGAGCAAGGTGTCGAGGGAGGGGCCAGCGAGAATCACATGGACCTGATGGAGCAGGTTCCAGATAGTCACAAACCTGACTCCGGGGAGGACAGGGACCTGCCAGAGGAGGAGGATGGAGCAGACTCCGATGAAGAGGACATGGAGCCGCAATCCGTTCCATCGCTCACCTCAAAACTCTGCTCCTTTGATATGGTTCCAGGCCTCATGAAAATCGTGAAGGTCACCATGGGGCTCGAGATGGAGCAGAACAAACCAGAATCTAAGTTGGATTCACTGATCCAGCAGAGGTCGACTGTCAAGGAAACATTTCCAGTCTGTCCGGTGATCGAAGACATTGCCACCAAGGAATGGCAGTCCACTGAGCCCAGCCGGATGTCGAACAAAAGAAATCTGGACCGTATGTACCCCGTTGAAGAGGACAAGGCCAGCATGTGGTGCAGAGCTCCAACAATTGATCCTCAGGTGGCTGCACTTAGTAGAACGACTATTCTACCATGTGGTACCATCTCCTTAAAGGACCCCACAGACAAAAGGGTGCAGGATATGTTAAAGAAGGCCTTCAAAATGGAAGGAATAGCGGCAAGAGCATCCACAGCAGCCATTTATACAGCACGGGCCCAGATACGTTGGCTAGAAGAGCTTCTGGAACAGGCCAACCCCAAGTCAAGAGAGGCAGAACTGTTAGAATGCACTCTCGATGCAGCAAAATATCTAGCTGATATGGCAGTGGACTCCCTTGGGCTCAATGCAAGGGCCACAGCCATCACCAACTGGGCTAGACAGGCATTGTGGCTTAAACTGTGGGAAGCCGACAATGAATCCAAGACATTGCTACAAAATCTTCCCTTGAAGGGGAAACATGTTTTTGGGGAGGGCCTTTTGGAGTTCCTAAAGCAGAAAGAGGAGGGCAAGGAACTCCTTAAGAACAAAAGTCAGCACTCCTACCTACCCTCCACTAGATGGAGATTTCGGGAAGGGGGCAAAGATCTTACCAGACAAGTAGAGATACAGCATGCCCAACCACTTCCTTTCGCGGTAGAGGGTCCCAAACCTCACAACGCACCCCTCTCACCCAGTCCTACCATCCCTTATTCTTCAGAGCCCGCGGATCCAGGTTCAGAGGAAGAGGTAGAGGTCAGCGAGGTAAGCAACAATGACTGCTCACATAGACCCCCGCGCAGGCAGAAGCGATGTCCCCCCGTGGGACAGAGACTAGTGCTCTTCAGCCACCAGTGGCTTTACACCACCTCGGACAAGTGGGTTCACAAGGTCATGTCAAGAGGTTACTCGATAGAATTATCAAAGTTCCCCCTGACACACAGGTTCATCACCTCACCGATCACCAAAAAAAGGCCACAGTCCATCAGGTGCAGCAAATCCTGTGTAACCTGATCCACAACAAGGCGATACAGCCTGTACCCCCGGACGAACAGAAGTTGGGAGTATGCTCCATCTTCTTTCTCGACCCAAAGAAATCAGGTGAACTACGCCCCATCCTGGACCTCAAGCACCTCAATCAGCACGTGATTCCCCAGAGGTTCAAGATGGACACACTGAGGTCCACTGTACGCAGTATTTGTGTGGGCAACTTCCTGATGTCCATAGATCTCAAGGACGCATACCTTCACATCCCCATCAGGCCAAAACACAGACAGTACCTCAGATTTCATATCCTAGGTCAGCATTTTCAGTACCAGGCACTACCCTTTGGGCTTACCTCAGCGCCAAGAGTGTTCACCAAGGTCTCAGTGGTGCTAGTGGCCAGACTCTGGGAGCAGGGTTTCGATATCATCCCCTACCTAAACAACTGACTGATCTGGGCGCAAACCAAAGAGCGCTCCTGCCAAAACACCACCCTCACCCTAAGGGCTCTTGAGGAGCATGGCTGGGTAGTAAACCTAGACAAGAGCCATCTGGTGCCCACGCAACAGATAGAGCACCTAGGGGCAAGCATAGATACAGCAAAGGGATGGGCAAAACCATCCGAGACGAGGGTCCTCAACTTGATCAGCCTAGCACGCCGAGTGCGCACCAGTCATCAGGCCTCCATGGCAAAACTTGCTCAACTATTAGGATGCATGGCATCCTGTATCAACCTGGTTCCCTGGGCCAGGTGGCACATGCAACCACTACAGACGTACGTTCTCGCATGGGGGTCTCCAAATGAGCACAACCTGAATGCGACACTTCCATTACCACCATCGGTGAGAAAATCACTAACTTGGTGGGCAGTTCACACCAATCTGACCAGAGGAATATCTCTGGAGGCTCCATACCAGGTCTCCATCGAGACAGACACGAGCCTCCTGGGTTGGGGTGCTTGCCTGGGCAACAGGACAGCACAGGGCTGATGGACTTCTGCAGAAACACAGCTATCCATCAACATCCTAGAAATGCAGGCAGTATACCATGCCCTTACAGCCTTCAAGACCTCCATCTCTGGACAGTCGGTGCTGATTCGCTCTGACAACCAAGTCACGGTGGCCTATATCGCCAAACAGGGAGGTACCAGAAGCAGAGCTATGCTGAGAGAGGTGGCAAAGGTCCTCAACTGTCACAACACCACCTCTCCCATCTCGGTGCAGTTCATTTCACTGGAAAGCTCAACATTCGGGCAGACTGGCTCAGCCGACAACAAGTCCACCCAGGGGAGTGGCATCTACACCCCAGTATCTTCGAGCTGATTCAGGAGACCTGGGGACCCATTTCCATGGACCTCATGGCCATGGCACAAAACGCACAGGTCAGGAACTACTACTTGAGATACAGGGAGAGTCAGTCACAGGGAACCGATGCCCTGTCGCAGCCTTGGCTCCGGGACCACTCCTACGTCTGTCCACCCATTTCCTTGCTACCACGAGTTCTCGCCAAGATCCGTTCTTCGGGACGGACCATCATTCTAGTGGCCCCTACTGGCCGTGGAGAGCGTGGTTTGCCACAGTCCTGGCAATGACGTTGACCAGTCTCAGATTACCCTACAGACCCAACATGTTGACCCAGGGCCCGGTATTATATCCAGCTCCCAGGACCCTAAAGCTCAAAGCCTGGCTCCTGACAGGAGAAGACTGATGAACGCGGGTTATCATGACTCGGTCATCTCTACAATGCTGCAGTCCAGGCGTTCCTCAACCACTTCTACCTACGGCAGACAATGGTTGGTATTCGCTAGGTGGTGCTGAGATCGAGGTATGGATCCAGAACTCGCAGACATGTCTACCATCCTGTTATTTCTTCAAAAAGGTCTAGATAAGGGATTGGCCCACTCATCCCTTAGAGTACAGCTGTCAGCCATCGGGGCAGCCATTGGGCCCATAGGGGGCCACAGCCCCGGTGCCCACCTGGATGCCTTGTGTTTCTTAAAGGCAGTCGAGATTCTATGACCCCGGGTCTGCCCATCCATTGCTCCCTGGGACCTCCCTCTGGTACTAGACTCCCTCAGCACAGCCCCATTCGAACCACTACAGAATGTAGACCTGTTCTGGGTAGGTCTGAAGACCTGTTTCCTCATGGCGATATGCTCAGCCCGCAGGATCGGGGAATTAGGAGCACTATCCTGCAGGGAACCCTACACAGTGTTCACACCGTGTGGGGTATGCCTATGCACAGTCCCAGCCTTTCAATCAAAAGTCTCCTCTGTCTTTCACAGGGAACAACCAATTGAGTTACCCACATTCACGGGAGACTCTCAAATAGGAGACAGGGCCATCCCACAGCACCTAGACGTAGGCACCACCCTATCCACTTACATAACTAGGACACAAGCTCTACGCAAGACCGAGAGGTTGTTCATTGTCACAAGGGGACAGAGACAGGGAAAGGCTGCTTCCAAGACCACCATTGCAGGTTGGTTACGGAGAACTATTCAGGAGGCCTACAAAGCAAAACAAATTACACCCCCTCTGGGGATCAAGGTGCATTCCACCAGGGTGGTAGCTACATCCTGGGCAGAGAGGGCCAATGTCTCAGCAGAAGACATCTGCAAGCCAGCTACGTGGACTTCCGTCCACACCTTTGCCGGGCATTATCACTTAGAACATCTGTACCAACTACAACCAACCTTTGCGACACAGGTCCTCTCCACAGCCGCCAACTCTTCCTTTCACTCCTAGACCACTCTGTCTCCCTCCCGTGGGAACAGTACTGCTTCTTATCTACCCATGAGGTAAAATATGGAGTGCCATGGATGTTCAACCAATCACAATGGGTGTTTACTCACCTGGTAAAGGTGATTGTGTTGGTTGACATCCATGGCACTCTCCGACCCACCCGACACAGTGGTCAAGAAGTAACCAGGAACTAGAAGAGACTATATTGTCTAAAGCTAACTGCTTCCATGCCTTCTCAACAGACATCCAGGATGTCCATCGTCCACTCATTAGGGGCCGAGTTTAGATTGTATTAACAGGGAAATAAAGTAGGGGCTTATGGTCTGATGTTACATACACTTCACTCTGCTTTATTTATACAGGATGGACACTGTGTGTTTGTTTCTTCTTCTTGGTATTGCCTGTTACTAACCTTACTTTAAGCTTTGGAAGATTCGAACTGTAGAGCAGGGGTTTCTGGGACCTGAATATGCTAGAAATCTGATCCTAGAGTCATGTGCATCACTAGCCTATCAGGTGGGCTAAAACCCATGAGGTAATGTCTGGAGTGCCATGGATGGCAACCAACACAATCACCTTTGCCAGGTGAGTAAACACCCATTACACTGCTCTGCCCAAGTTCAGAAATACAAGAAGTTTGTTGTAAGCATACGGTACCAGAACCATTTTGGCACTTTGAAATGCTCTTCCTCTTCCTTAGGATAACTCCCTGAGGAAGAGGCAAAGCCAGAGCACCTGAAAGCACCAGAGTGGTTGTGTTATCCTGTGCTCACAATAAACTTTACACATTTCTGAACTTGAGCACTGCATTGCCATTTATATCTCTGTGTAGATGTATCAGTCACCAGGTACAGCCCTGTCCTTTACACCACACATTCTATTTGGTGTAAAGCCTGCTAATGAGTACATGAAAACAAATCTTCAGAAATGAAACATAACTGGCTACTTTTAACAAGCATTGGCCAGTGCCAATTATAGTAGTTTGTCTGTGTTTTCTGTGTACAGTAGTTGTTGGGTGTAGACAGCATAGCAGTTAAATGAAAGAAACTACAAACACTAGTTTTAATAGACAAATTACCATAATTCAGAAACAAAATAAGTTGACACACAGCATTGTTGTTTTCATAGTTTGTGAGTCAAAATGTTCAAGATAAATAGAATAATAGATAAGTGAGTGTCTATTACAAGGGAGTAATACCATCGAGAGGTTCTGGGGACAAGGGAACCTCAAGAGCGAAGCTCGAGAGGTTCCCTTGTCCCCAGAACCTTGAGATAGTATTACTCCCAAGTGATAGACACTCGCCTATTTTTAATTTTTGTAATATATGGATGCAAGGGTTTTTTGTTAGCCATTTATGTGGTGCTGTGATGCTAGGTTCCCACCACAGTGAGGGCTCACTCTCGCCAAGTACACTGCACTCGCTCGCTTGCCCACCCGCTAGCTCAGTCCGTCTCATGCCTTTTTTTTGCTAGGCTGTCTTACCTTTAGTTATTTTCTTGTTGAAGGCTATAAAGGATAGGTAGGAAAACGGCATGTTTACTGAACTACAGGAATGATTTTCTCTCGCTAAGCGAGAGACGCCCGCCATGTTAGTTTAACTAACTGGCCCACCCTCAACGAAACCGCGTCCAATCAGGAGGTGCATTTTAGTGACATCACCATGCACAGCTTTGGCGATGTCAGGAAGGAGCCTACGGTGTTCAGTTTGCGCTCTTAAGGTTTTGTGATAATACTATTGTTCAGAGCTCAAACTATAGTACTACGAGTTCCGAACGATAGTATTATCACTTACCAACAATACTATTATCACTTCGGCTCCAGTGTATTACCAGAAATTGTTTATATGCTTTTTAATAGTATTTTTTTAAATATCCATATATTACATATAGAATAATGCATGGAGAAGTGTGTATAACAAGGATTTTATGCACACCCAAGGTAAGCGATGCCCCACAAACCCTGAAGGTGCAGCCTAAGGGATTTATCTGGCATCGCACACTGAGGGTGTGCACAAAATCCAAATTCATACACTACTCCTTGTTTTTTTATATTTATTGGTTAATTTGGTATAGCATTTGTTGTTCTGGCTGAATTGACAGTAGAGTGCACTGCTGTGTGTGTTCAGTAAGACATTTTCAGCTGGTTTCCATCCTTCCCCAACTTCATAAGTGCCATTAATGTTTATGTTAGTTAGGTGAGCTCAGGAACAGTTTTTTACCTGCTAGATATATAAAATGCATTTGGGACAAACAGTTGGGACAGCGTGTTTGGATAAAGCCATTTGAGGATGTAGGCATGGCCGTGCTTTCTGATCTGATGTCCTGGGTGGCTATGTTGAGAGTTCATGACGAGACAAATGGTCTTTTTTTTAAGAGAACATTTTTGGAAATGTGTTACAGTTTTCTCTTTGTTTTTTAATCAGAAGTGCCAGCATCAGCATGGTTAGGAAAGCGATGGCAAAGAGAACTCGGTTGGCTAGAATGTGATGAGAGGCTGCGGAGGGAGCAGGATTGATGGTGCTTTGAGACAGTGCTATATTCACTAACTAGACCTTCTTCTTCTTTTCTTAATTTAAACTGCCAGTGGGTGGGGGCCATGTGTGAAGATATTTTGTGAAGAGGAGAATGACACATTTTGTTTTTTTTTAGGGAATTCTTATTCTACTGCTCTTCTATGAATTTCAGATGTTCTATTTCATTTGGAGGGACAAATCTTGATGAATTTGTCATTTTGTTAGTTTTTCCTTACAGCTTTATTAGAAAAATCAGTACTAACTTTAGTTTATTTTAATAGCCAAGATTTCCATTGTTCATGCTGGCAGTTTCTTTGAGAAAGTGTGAGCGAATGACCAGCGTGAGAATGGAAACCTGGCACAGGTGCACTACTAGAGTAAGAGGCATTTTTAGAGCAGCTTCAAAGGTGGTTTAAGGAACTCTGTTATTCACATGTGTGAATAATGGAGTTTGTGAGGCTCTGACAGCAAGTGTTTATTGACCCTAACCAGTAAATATAGTATTTTTATTATCCCAGCAGATATATTTAAAAGGGTCAATGTGATTTTGCAGAAGGACCGTGAAAACAGGTTTTTTTTTTTTGGGGGGGGGATTTGAAAATGACACCTGCCATGTTCATGAGGTGGGCTAAATAACAAGACTGTTTTGACAATGTTTGTTCAAGTTGTCAAAAAAATTGCAATGTTATGATTAAACATGATGAATGTCAATGAATGTCAACATTTATTCATGAAGGGTTTTTTTTTTCAGATATAGTCCCCAGATTTTCTTTTTTTTCCCTATATATAATTTATACTCCTCCTGAGGTGACATGGGGCAGTATCTCAGCCCCACATCACTGGATCACAAGCCAACCAACACTAACCCACCCTGAGACTCCCATGGATTACCCCCCATGGCAGGGCCAAGAAGGGAACTCCCCCCCTTCTAGAGCACAATCCAAATCCGGGGTGGGCTGCAGCGGAGGGCTGCTGAGACACATGAATGGGCATCATAGAGCCCCATGCCACCATTTTTCCTCTTTTCTTTGTCCCCCCTCCCTGCAGCATCTGGCATGAGCATGTGCATGTGGGAGCACCCACACACCACTCCCGCCGATCACATGCCTCCCATCTTGTATCGCCTCTCATCCCCCACCATGGGGTGATCAGCAGGCAGGACAACAATCCCTCCCTCTCTGAGAGAGCAGTACTCCAGACGCTCAATCCTCTCTCACCACCTACTGACCCCCTGGCAGCCCGAGCTCATTCCAGAATCCAGGTCACCAGCATGGCATGAGGTATGGCATCCAGTGCCTCAACCTCTAGCACCACCGGGCCGGCTTTAGTCCCCAGATTTTCAGCACAGTGTTTTTATTACTCGACCCTATGAACATGACAGGTGTAATTTATGAAATCATACCCAAATTGTCATTTTGTGGAATGAGTGTGAAGACATTTTGAGTTGGATTTGAAAAATTACACCTGTCCTGTTCATGAGGTGGGGTAACAAAATGGCTATACTGAACATTTGGGACTAAATTTTAAAAAATAGCAACATTATGAGTAAACATTGAAAAATCTCAATGTTTCTTCATAACTTTGTTCTTTTTTAAGATTTTGACGCCCCAAATTTGCAACATAGTATTTAATACCCAACCTAATGTTCAAGAGCAGTATAAATTCCAAAAGGTGATATTGTGTAGGTGACTGTGAAAATATATTTCAGAGGGGAATGCAAAAAATGACATCTGTTTTGATCATGAGGTAAGGCACAAAAAGGGCTATGTTGAAAATTTGAGGCAAAACTGTTAGAAAAACGTGATGCAGTTATGAGTAAAAGTTCAAAATCCATTGAAAAGCCATGAACTAGACTTGCCTTGTTTTCAGTCAGTTTGCAGTCGGGTGCAGTAACAGAAGCATATTTGACAGTCACAGAGATTACTTTTTTGGACTCTACTGAGGTAACAGAAGGGTGTGTGTGGTGTGAGGAGTGGTAGGTGTTGAGAGGGGTTCAAGGTAGGGGGTTGGGAGGGCTAGAAGGCAGTGATGAACAGTTTTCTTTTGATCAAGTTAACAAAAAAAAAGAGACAGTGAATGGTTTTCTTTTTCCAGGGTGCCAATACTGGGGATTGGGCACCCCTGTGTCAGTGTATTCTTTGAGTATTCATGAATCCATAGTGAAAAGCATCATATTCTGTCTCCCAGTTCTAATGTACAGTAGTTTATTCTATTTATATTGTATGTTGTATAATGGTTTACTGTAGATTATTATGAGTCAAAGTATTTTAAAGAACATTAATATTAGCTTTCAAAATCAACACCGGGAGTTGGGCACCCTAGTGTCACAGAATGTGGTGGTGGGAGGCAGGTGGTGTTTGCTGGTGCTGGGAATTGAGCATTCTGGTGTTGTACAGTGTGTGTGTGTGTGTGCAGGGAGGGGTGCTGTCACAGGGGTGGAGTTTTGCTGGTACCAAGTGGGGTTTGGTATCCCAGTGTTGTAGTGTTATGGTAGTTTGTCAACTGAGCACTTGAAGCCCTTTTCCCTAATGGGAATTAAGGGAAACAAAGTGCACAGGAAACATTGACTGTAGGAAGTAAAAGGTGTACCCCCCCCAAAACTTTCAGATTGCAATTCCCACTGTTGTAATTGACCAAATACTTCAAAGGTAAATGCAACAGGTAGGCAGAGAATGGCCAGATGGAGATTGGATATTCTGAATATGTGATAGGTGGAAGATGGCTAAGCCCCCTAAAACCCTTGAGATTAGCTATTCTGAAGATGTGATAGGCGAGGGATGGCTAAACCCCCCCAAACCCTTGAGATTAGGTATTCTGAAGATGTGATAGGCAAGGGATGGCTAAGCCACCCAAAAGCCCTCAAGATTAGGTATTCTGAAGATGTGATAGGTGGAAGATGGCTAAACCCCCTAAAACCCTTGAGATTAGGTATTCTTAAAATGTGATAGACGAGGGATAGCTAAACCCCCCAAAACCCTTGAGATTAGGTATTCTGAAGATGTGATAGGTGAGGGATGGCTAAACCCCCCAAAACCCTTGAGATTAGGTATTCTGAAGATGTGACAGGCGAGGGATGGCTAAACCACCCAAAAGCCCTCAAGATTAGGTATTCTGAAGATGTGACAGGTGGAAGATGGCTAAACCCCCAATGGCCCTCTCAGAGCTCATACCAATTGCAATGTTTTCTAGCCTTTGCCGGGCAATCATAAAGATTAGTAATATTTATTGCCTGCTTTCTTTGGCACTACCAGCTCATAAAAACATACATAATATCCATTGTGTTCAAAGCAGAAATTGAAAAAAAAATGAGGACTACAAATAATAATCCTTTAAGGGTACTGTCTTTCTAAAGACACTTCATAAGACAAACCCCCCACACATACTGTCTTCTGATTATATATATGTGTATATATATATATATATATATATATGGTACCAGGAGAATAATATAAATCGTCTATTCTGGTATCATATACAGTATTAAGGATGACATATGCCAAATTTTGCATTTGTTGAATGTTCCAAAATTTAGCATTTTGGACCCTGGGGAAGCAGTTTTGAAGAAACTTAGTTTCTCTTTGGCATTTTGACACTTCATCTTCATGACTCAGCACTTTTACAAAGAGTGCATGTTGAGCATGTCCAGTGTAGTGTGGGGGTGGGGTGGGTGGTCGGGAGACTGGGGGACTAGAAGGCAATGATAAAAAGATTTCTTTTTTTCCAGGGTACATAATAAAAAGTGAATGATGATAGATGGTTTTCTTGTTTACCGAGAGCCATCAGTGGGGATTGGGCACCACAGTTTTGGTGTACTCTTTGGTGGCATGGGATTGGGTACCCTGATGTCATGGTGTGCGGCAGAGGTTTGGTCTTGTTTGGTGGCGCAGAATGTTGGGCACCCTAATGTAAGAGAGTGTGTGTATGGGAGTTGATACCTGGGGTTGGGCACCCTGGTTTTGTATTGTTATGGGAAGGGGGTCGCCATATGAGCACCTGAAGCCCTTTCCCCCGATGGCACTGCTCTTTAGTTATGGTGTTGGATTGTGGCTTGGGGGAAAGGTATTGAATGGCCATCCTCCGCTCCTTAGATCACTGCAAAGTGTGTGCAGTTCTCTCACCCCACTCCATGGTGGGTGTCTGATGAGAGAGTAGTTGCACTTGCTGCTCAGTGGCAATAATATGATCGAACTGCCACTGTCAGTGTGCATGTGGGGGCTGGCAGACAGTGCAAATACTGCTGATCAGCATAACTGACATGGCAGCCACAGGCAGGAAGAAGCTGTGACCATTATGGAACATCTCTGCCTTTCCCAGAACAGCAGAGAAACAAAGCACTGTACAGCACCAGTTCAGGGGACAAACTGCACTGGAAACAGTGACTGTAGGAAGTGGAAGGTGATTAAGAACAGACTTCCTGCTTGCATTTACAACATTGTGATTGACCAAGTACTTCAAAGGGGAAAAAATCAGGCAGGAGGAGAGTGGGTAAAACTGGTGTGGAGAATAGGCATTTTGAAGCTGTGATAGGCGGAGGACAGCTAAGACCCCAAAAGCCCTCTCAGTACTCACACCAACAACAATATGTTTAACAGCTTTTGGCAAGCAAACATAAAAATTGGTGACATTTTCTGCCTATTTTTGGTGTTCCTAGCTCTTAAAAAACATACATAATATATAATGTGTGCAAAACAGAAATTAAAAGGAAAAAAATAATGAGGACTGTAAATAATTTTTTAATGGGTACCATCTTTCTAATGAATCAGAATACATAAGGCAAACCATCTACTCCTCCAGTCTTCTTGTCAAATATATATGTTACCAGGAAAATAATATACATGTTCTGTTCTTATACCTTGTACTGTACAGTATTAAGGAAAGCTGTTGCCAAATTTACATTTGTTGAATGTGCTGAAATACAGGGTGAAGCAGGTCCAAAGAAATTCACTTTCCTATTGGCACTTTGGCACTTCATTGTCATGACCCAGCATTTTTTCCAGGAGTTCACACTGAGCATGTCCAAGTTGTTGGCAAGCCACATGACCTACAGCAGCTAATTGGTGGTGCTGGAAAAGGAAACCTTTTCATATTGCCCACATCTTGGTGCCATTTCTAGCTCTTTTTCTCACAGGGAATGACCTGGCTACTGCAGAAGCTGCTTTAGTGTGAAAAAGACTGACTTTTGATCAGAAAACTTTAAAAATTCATGATTCTCCTGCATTATCATTCCAGTTAGCTAATTCTGATTACTATTCTGACATGCAGGCTAGAGAAATCATGCTGCAGAGGTAGAGAGTGCAAAGTGTGAGCCTGCACTAGCAGCAGTAGGCTCATAGCTATTACAGGGCACAGTGAAATTATCATCCTGGGAAAGGTGTAGGGGATTTGTGAAAAAATAATTTGACAACAATTTTTTTTTGCTGAGTGCTGGGTCACACAAATCCATATTTATTTTATTTTAGTTTTTTGCCCCGTCCAGAAGGAGCAGGGTACAGTGAATTTAGTAGACTGGGAAAGCTTCTAGGAAGAGATTGGAGGATTAATTTGACAAATAAGTTGACTCCTGGTGGTATGGCCTGGGCACAGAAATTAGTATTGTACAAATACCTTTTTCCAAATATTTGGCATTCGGCAGCTGAATATTTGGGCATTTGGTATTCAGTCTCTTTATATGATTATTACAATAATACTCCTAATCTTTGCTTAAAGACATTTCCACAAGGTGGAAATTTGTCTTTGGTGGAGACAGTCATGGAAGAGAAACTGATGTCCTGGGATATGAAATTCGATGATGTGGCTTTTAAGGGATCTCTGTTATGGGTGAAGTGGTATGCTATGAAAAAGCTTGTTTCACTTCTGTGACCATATGAATAGGCCACTAACAATTTCAGTGCTGAATCAGTAACCCTTAGCATGGTCATTCCCATGGTATGTTTACTTGAACACCACTCACTATTTTTTATGATTGTCTGTATCAACCAACAAAGCAAAGCTGGTGGTGGTAGCCATGGCAGTACTGGTGGCAGTGTCAAGAATGAAAGAAGAATGGAAACATAGAGAAAAATACATGTAGATAAGACCAATGATCCATCTAGTCCGACAGCGATGATGGTGACAATTGACATCCACTTCCATTCCCACCACTATTCCTACACTTCCTGGAGGCACTGGCAAGTTTCCCTGGACTCCTCTAAATGGTGCTGGCACCACAGTCTAACTCACTATTCCCAACACAGTGATGAAACTCCTCCTCCTGATGAAGCTACAACAACTTACACATTGTCATCACCAACAAGCCCAGTCTGACCAGATGTGATACTAAGCATATAGAGTTGATATTAGTTAAATAAGATCCATGAATGGAATGGAAACAGAATGAGAAACCTGACCAGCCACAAAGCCTGCACAGTAAAGTTATCTAGTCTAACCTCTAGCCAGTAATTAACTACTACAGTTTTTGGTGCCAGTGGGCAGTATCTGTGTTCGAAATAAATTCAATTAATGAAATGTATAAATATATATATATATACACACACACAGTATTTATTTTAAAGAGCCCCTGACAGCATTATAAAAACGTTGAAGAAAATAAGATTTATAATCAACTCCATCCCATTTTCTATATTACTTCATATATTTTCAGTAATTAATTCCCCACTTTCTTTATTACTAAAAACAGTTGCATAGAAGCAATATCCTTTTCCATTAGACTATATCTACTCTGGCTGCTTCTCTGCACATGACATCACAATTGCCTATTTATGACATTATAATTATCTCAACAGCAACATATTTTAATGCCATAAACAGAATTATGACGTCAGGTGTAGGCAGGCAGCTAGAGCTAAAAGGGCAGATACACTGCATTCATGCAAATACCCTTAATCATAAGGAAATGCAATTGACAATTACAGAATAAACTCTGAAATATAAGCTACATTTATTCCTGAACATTACATTTTTTCAAAGTTATTTACTGTGTCAGGAGCTCTTTAATATAATTGAGCAAAAAAAAAAAAAAAACTTATCTCAGGCACCATAAAAATGTATTGCTATATTTTCATGGTTGCATTACATCATCCTGGTAACTTTCTTTGTTGCACTACAATATGTCATAGTGCATTCTGAAATAGAAGTAGAAGTAACAGTAGATCACAAAACTGACCAGTCCCAAACAAGCACAAAAAGAATGCAATGAATGGCTAGCTTCTGAATTCTACACCCCAGCTTTCAATCCTTGCAGAAGCTGTGAAAGAAGAAAACAGTTTTAGTAATACATTGCAAAGTCACAAACACTTTTACACATTTCCAATCATTTCTATCCCAAAATGTATGTTTTAGTAAACACAACATGACATGGCTTGACTTAAGATAAAGCTTTCTTTATTTAAGCCAATGATAGTAAGATACCTCACTCATGACTTCATCACTCATGAGATACCAAAATATGGTATCTTCAGCCAGGCATTTTCATATCACACACACACACACACACACACACACACACACACACACACACATATTCTATGCAAAAAACTGTGTTACTGCATCATTTAGGGTTAAACACAAAAAGTCAGGAAATGAAAAATCTTTAGGGTTGCCCCTCCCCCCGTGGACCTGCCAATATGACTAGATTGACGGTGTTGTTAGGAGGCTTAAATGTTGCCCTATTCCTTGTGTAATCATATTGAGAAGCAACAGTGAACAAGAATGAGGCAACATTTAGGCCTCACAACCCCAATGACACACCCCGTCATCTGTCAATCTTGGGATGATTGGTGGACCCCGGGGGGGGGGGGTAACCCTAAAGATTTTTTTCATTTCCTGACTTTTTGTGTTTTAACCCAAAATTATGCATTAACGCAGTTTTTTGCATAGAACTTCTCTACTTTTTGAGAAAAAATACAAAACTAAGAACTTGCGAAAGTTGGTAGAAGCATGGGCCCTTCAGGCTGTGTGTTCCCACCAACTTGTAAATGTGTCTTTACCATCAACACCCTCCAAATTTTGATGTAAAAGACCAAACCGTGTCTGAGATATAACATGTTAAAGTTTGAGATTTTCATTCGTCAGAGTTGCAGAATTCCACACCTGTTGACATTTTACTGTCACAATGACTGAAAAGTACATCCATGACACTAAAGCTAGGTACCCTATCAATTTCAAGGCACCACCACAATGCAAAACACTGTCCGCAAAATGTAAACTGCGTCATGCAATATCTCCACAAACAACATTTTCTCTGACACATTAACACAATAATTCACACGTATAGGACATGCTGTCAACATCCTCAAAATTTCAAGTAAAAAAGACCAAACTGTTTCCGAGATATTTAAACTTAAATATTGTGAAAATTGGCCTATCTATTACATTATACAATCTGGCCATCTTGTTCCTCCCTTGCAATGCAAGATCACGATCAGAGAATTTCATGATCAAAGAATTTGCAGGCTCGTGATCAAAGAATTTGCAGGCTCATGATCAAAGAATAAAAAATGGTGTAACTCAAGTTTTAGGCAGAATTACATAAAAACCACCACCATGCCTCGATAGAACAAAGCCCCTGAGCAAAATCCAATCTCAGTTGTGTTCCTAGGCCACCCCTGGGCTGAAAAATGTGAATTTTTCAAAGGGCCATTTTGTTCCTCTCTCATGATGCAAGATCACGATCAAAGAATTTGTATGCTCGCGATCAAAGAATTTGCAGGCTCACGATCAAAGAATAAAAAATGGTGAAACTCGAGTTTTAGGCAGAATTACATGAAACCACCACCATGCCTCAATAGAATGAAGCCCCCTGAGCAAAACCCACCCTCATTTGTGTTCCTAGGCCACCCCTGGGCTGACAAAATTGTATTTTTACCTTGAGATGCAAGATCGCGATCAAAGAATTTTGCAATAAAAGAATTTGCAGGCTTGCGATCAAAGATCACTAGTGAGTCGTGATCAAATAATTTAAAACATTATATCTCTATTTTTTGACCATTTTAGGTGAAACCAAAGGCATGGGTCAATTGATCGAAGCCCCCTGAATAAAACCCTTTCAGGTTTTAATTCAGGAGTGACCCCTGAGCCGAGATATTTGATTTTTTTCTGACGGAATTTAAAAAACAAGATGGTGGACCTCGCAATCAAAGAATTCTCAGGGACAAAGATTCCTTGACCCGAGGCTACAAATTCTTTGACCACTAGGTGGGTCAAGATGACCCAAACCCCATTCTTTCTTCACTAAACAACCATATAAATTTTTCCCATTGACATAATGGGAGCTTAAAAGTGCCATAACTTTTGAATGCCTTAATATTTTTTCACCAAATGAAAAGCAGCATGTTCAGCCACTGAAGCTCTTTCAGATGAGCCATCTTGCAGACCAGCATACCACATGATGGCCGTGCAGGGCCACAGGCAAAATCCCCAAAACTGCCTCCAAAACTGGTGAAAAGTGCATTTTTCAGCATTTTGGTGTGCAAAGACCGTCAGTCCAACCAAAATGAAATTTGGAAAATCAAGAAATCTACCATGCCCCACCATGCATACCAATTTCAGGCAAATCCATTGAATGGGTCCAAAATTATTAACATGCAAACTTTTGACTTCAACATGGAAGTGCTTTCATAACCCTAAAGATAGTGGTGCATCAGCACTAATTATAATATATATATATATATATATATATATATATATATATATATGTAGATAAGAAATACAAGTCACACATGACCCCACAATGCAAAGCACCATGGGCTGCATATGCAACTCACCACAGAACATTATGCTGGTTCAACTTTAAGCAGAAATGCATGGTGCGAAAGGCTCCTCACACAGTTTGCAAAGGGTGCCAACAGAAGACATAGACATGTGTTTCGTCCTACCAGGACTCATCAGTATGCCTCATCTGTCTGACACCCCAGTGGAATGAACCAGCTACCCTAAGATAGTCTATCTGGGTTATGTTGTGGTGAACCTAATTAAAACAAAAAAACATTTAAAAGACAAAGAACCTCTGGAGAGGCCTTTCGGCACCATGCATTTCTGCTTAAAGTTGAACCAGCATAATATTCTGTGGTGATTTGCATATGCAGCCCATGATGCTTTGCATTGTGGGGTCATGTGTGACTTTGTATTTCTTTGAAACTTGACTTCCCAGACAAATGCCCTTTGGGGTAACCCTTGCCTCAGTGCTTGTGCACAGAGGTTCTTTGTCTTCTATATATACTGTGTATATATATATATATATATATATATATATATATATATATATTGCAAAACAATATAATTAATGCACCAGTTAGGGCTCAATTTAGTGCCACAAATGTATTGAAATGTAGCATTAGGGTTTCCTACCCTAGCTACCCAACCCCAGCCCCCAAGCAGCAAAAGGGAGAAAAACATTACATTTTTGGGTCTCTGGAATCTTGGCGAACCAGTGGTGGGGTCTTCCTTGCTGTTATCAGTCCTAATGCTCACCTCTTCCACCAGCCCATAGCCTCCTGTTTGAAGCAAAAGTTACAGCTCCAAGACTGGCCTCAAAGTTATAAATTCTTCTAAGGTACAGAAGTATATCTCGCCAGATGTTGCCAGCACAATCTGTTGTACCTTTCTTCATTCAGGGCCCACAGGAATGGAGATCATGTGTGATGTTGCTTGCTCAGGTAACGGGGTGGGCATTAAGATCAACAGCCCCAAGGAATACCCCACCGCTGGATCACCAAGACTCTGGAGATCCCAAATCCTAATTTCTTTCCTTTTTCTACTTAGGGATGAGGGAAGTGGGGTAAAAAACCCTAACACCACATTTCCCTACTTTTCTGGTATTAACTTGATCCTAACTGGTGCATTAACAAAGTTTTTTTGCAAAGAATTTCCTTCCTTTTTGAGATAGAGGAATCATATCCTCATTCAGGACCTGCATGAACAGATGCAGTTGTCCTGCCAAAAGGGAAGACTCTATCCACCAGAGGTGCCAGAACCTATGGGTGAGGGGTGGCGGTAGCCCCCCACTTTTCCCATGAGCATTTAAAGTGTCCATTGAATGCATACAAGGTCAGAAGGAAAGCAGTCATGGTATCTTTTGTAAATTACTGCAGCCCCCCATTGTTCCCCATGTTGCTGAATCCATGCCATTCACCAATAGCAGTGCAACAACAGATGTCAAGAGTTCATGAGACCATCTGGTGGGCTACAGAAGTGCAGGTCCCTTTGTTCTCTGTGCTTCCATGTAGCCACAGATACAGAAACACCGAACAAAGAGTCTATCTGTCAGCCAATGCACAGGACCATCTGCCACCCACAGGTGCAGAGATGCAGGACCCTATACCAAGAGGCCAGTTCTCTTCACTATATGGTACTCGGGCTTGTGCAGACAACCCAGCAGCTTTCATTCCCTGTCTGGGGGAGTGTTATATAACAGTGCAATCCCCCACCCTCACCTCATCCAGCTGGGTTACTGAGCTTGTCCCTGAACTCAGCTCACTGGTATGGGATCACAAATCATACCAGCTGAGGTGAAGATGGGCACAATTCACCCAAAGTTTCTTAACAATTATATATTTCTTTTTATTTTGACGCCTCCCCAATTTTCAAGATAGTCATTTTATGAGTCCCCTTATAAACATCACAGTAGCAGCCACAGACACTGCCAGCTATTTCTGGAAATTTCTGTGACATTTCCAAAAATATCTCTTGCATTCTGCATTTCCACAGTAGGGACAGCAGAGAGAAACTCTTCAGAAATTTCATGTAGCATTTATAGTATATTGGTCTAAAAGTCATTTCACATGAGCAGTGTGAAAACATGTCTCATGCATGTTTTAAAAAATGACACCTGTCACGTTTATGAGGTGGTGTTGAAGAATGGCTACGTTGAAAGTCTGAAGTCAAAATATTGAAAACTAGTGAAATTGTGAGTGAACATTGAAATAGTACAACGTTCACTCATAACCTAAGAATTCTATCGTTTTTATACACCATAGTTTCAGGATTGCCTTCTTATTACTCCACCTCATGAACCCAGTAGGTGAAAATTCTCAAATCCCAGCTGAAACGTCATTCTGCACCACCGAAATATCATTACATTCCATAGGCTCAAAAACACATTTTGACCTGAATTTGAAAAATGACAACTTCACACTCATGAAGTGGTGGGAAAAAATGGCTGTGTTGAAAATTTGGTGTCAAAATATTTAAAATTATCAAAGTTACAGGCACGTATATGAAATTTTCAGCATACACTCATAACTTTTCCATTTTTACATATGTTGAACCCACATTTTCAACATAGTCTTCTTATGACCCCACCTCATTAACAAGGGCAGTGAACATTTTCAAATCCCTCCTGAAAGGTGATTTCGCCAAGTGACTGCAAAAAGAGAAAACACCTTTTGGGCCTGATTTGTATAATTCTACCACCATTGGTCATGAGGTGGGGTCCTAAAATGGTCATGTTGAATATTTGGGGTCAAAATGAGCAAAAATGACAAATTATGCATCAAAGTTCAAAACCCCACACTCACCTTAGTTTCTCATATAGCAGTCACTGCTTCCAGCAGTAAGATTTGTCTTTGATATGTGAGTGGATCTTCCCTGTGAGACATGTTCAGGTGAGTGAGGGTATGTAGGGTGTGTGGGGTAGTGGGGGCTGAGTGGAAAGTCATGGTTGGGGGTCTGATTAGCGAGGGAGTGTTTTCTTTTTTTGCAGGTTAAAAAAAATTAAAAAATGACTGATGTGTTTCCTTTTTTCAGGGGCTAGTGAATGATATTCCAACACTGAGGATTGGGCACCTCAGTGTTAGACTACTGTTTGGCGGTACCAAGGGTCAGATATATTTTTTTTTAATTCATTTTTTATTGTTTTTCCAACACACAGCAAATGACATGGCACAGCAAACACAATGACATATGTGCCCACACAGGCAATAATACAAACATAGGCACTATTGTGTCATGTCCCAACCCCTTATCACCCCCCACTATTACCTTCCCCCCAAACCCCTCATGATACTCCCACACCCTCCTCCCATCCCACCGCCCCTCAGCTGGATATATATATATATACATGCTTTTGCACCTTAGAACCAGAAGAACAGCAAGGGAATACATTGGCTTGAATTCTTGAATGGCAGGGAACTGCCCGGTATTAGAAAAATGACCCAAAGCCTCAGAATCTCTCAATCCAGTGGAACTCCAACTTATATCATGTACATAGTGTACATCCCGGCCCATATCTTTTGGTATCTGAAGGGGGAATGGCCCCGGGGAGTTCTAAATTGTTCCACCCTAAGATTAAACAAGAGGTCTTGGAGCCATTCTGTATAAGAAAGCTTTTGGGTGTCAGTCCAATGCCTTAAGACAATTTTCTTAAGTGTTATGGAAATCATTGCTATGTGGTATCTACATGTTCTGACCTGTACCTTAGAATAATTTCCTGTAAGACAAACCTCTGTGTAAACAACCCCTCTAGACCTAGCAAAGGGTCAGTGTTCTGTTGAATTTCCATCCAGACGTCCTGGATAGAGGGACAGTCCCAGAACAAATGACGGAAGGAACCTTCTTCCATCTTGCACCTAGTACAAGTTGGAGTTAAGGATTTACCTATCTTAAAAAGTTTGAGGGGCATCCAATATAAATAATGTAAGAATTGAAATTGTGTTAGTCTCAGCTTGTCTTGGGATAGGTAAATATACGTATCTTCCCAGATTTTATTCCAGTTAATACTAGGATCTGGAAATTAACTAGTCCAATATTTCAGGCCTCCTTCTTGAGTAATAGGTGCCTGTCCTAAAAGGGAACTGTACACCTGGGCTATTGCATGTGGAAGGATAACCACTTCTGCTAAGGTGGCAAACAGTTCACTAAATTTGTCTTCTGTCACCAAATGTCTACTCAGTCGATTTAGGAGGTGAGATTGCTGATATGTGCTGAACATTTGTCCCTTGTTCTGTGAAAATTTATTAAGAATGTCCAGTACCGGGAGACATCTCCCTTCTAAATCCAGAAAATATTTTAACTTTGTGTGTTGAAATTGAGGGATCCAAAGTTTAGAAATCATCTTATTACCTAGCTTAACATTTGGATTCCCTACTAATGGCTGATTCCAGTCCTGAGAGTGTTTATATTTTAGAAAGTTGCATAGTCGGGAGTGGGGTCAGCATATACATAATGGTAATGGGGAGTGGGTGACCTGAAGGGGAGGGGCATAAACAGAAGTGGTACCGGGGTGTGTATCCTGATCCACTTAATAAAAATTACAATTAGATAGACAGACAGACAGAGAACAGAGATAGACAGGAAAAGAGAGAAAGTCACACTGGTCTCATACAGAGAATGCAGGTGAATGTCTCCTCTCACTAAGCTGGGCACTCTGGATTTTTGGGTGCTCAGAAAAGGTATGTCTGTGCATTATTGAAAAAACAAACACACATCAGATTCCAACTAAACAGAGCAAGCTTAGTTAGGTTCAGGTGTTTGTTTTCAAAAATTACACTATTTTATGTATTTTCTGTGTTTTTTATTTCAGGGGAAAAAACAAGATGGCAGGTCTCACATCACAAAAGATTTTTGGGTGTTGCGAGAAGCAAATGGCTGACAGTATAGTCTAGAGATTATAGTGACAAGCTGTGAATGAGCTTGGTACATCCAGCAGACCATGGTTTGATTCAAACAACCTCCACTTGCATACTGTGTGACTCTGAACAAGTCACTTAACCTCCCCAGTGCTCCCAAGTCATCACTGAAAACAGGAACTTGTGCCTAGTGGACCTTACATGGTTACCAAAGACTAAAATAAAATAAAGTGGTGAAAAAACTAGAATGTTCTTGTGACACAGAAGTTTTGGTGTTGTATCAGAACGTTATCCCAAAAATCCGATTGTGCATGCTCAGAACAGAAATAAAATATGACTGGATACATTCTATATATGTGATATATTTTTATGTTATGCTGGTTTTATTTTTTGTTATAGTCTATATAACTAATAATATTTATTCAATTACAAAAAAAGAACAAAATAGAAAAAAAAAATTTAAATCCTTATAACTCTGGAAGTGTTTAATATTTTTTTCATGAAACATTCCAAAGGCACTACCTTGGTACAGCAAGCTACTACCCTATAAGTTTTGTAAAAAAAAAAATTAAATTCTGTGTAGGCTGTACATAAGAGCAGACCCAAACCGCATGTTAAGTATAGGAAAAAAATTAGACAATTACAGGAAAATGACATATGAAGATCTCAGACACTGCACAAGATGCCATCAGAAAACCTTCCGCATACTGTATTTAGACCTCGCCTACTAGAAAATACATGCAGAATTTCAACTAATTTTATCAAATGCTGCCAAAGATATTCAGGCTCAAAGTTAGGGGTTTAATGTTGCACACCCTACTCAATCCTAACTATAGGGCACTATTAAGCCCCTATAATATAAAAGAAAAATCAAACAAAAAGTCTTCATTCGTGGATGGAAAATATTGTGAAGGGCAATGTAATGCTCCACATTTAATGTGTTTTCATTTCTTTTTTTTTTTTTGGTGCATAACTTGTTTTTCTTTGCAGGGATGTTATTTTATCGTGAAAAACAATCAAGCCAGAGAGAATGTAATAATTGACTTAGAGGTAAAACCAAGACTACATAAGGGATAAGCATGGGTGACCTGTGGATTCATGATTTATATAGACAAGTGCAGTTTGACCTCAAATAACCTCATGTGTGGCGTGAGCCACAAGTGAGGTGCCTGAGGTCAAACAGTATTAGTATACATAAATCATGTATCACACAATGCCCCTCCCGCATATTTAATTTATGCAATAGGGACCTTTTAAAAAAGTGCAGTTATATTTGTTTTAAATTATTTTTTTTTTTAAATACATTTTAAAGGAGTATTGTGATATAACTTGTATACTTCTGCTTTATTGTGAGGTTGCTAGGAACACACTAGTGTCCCAATACTCCTGATGCTCCCGATGTTTGCTATGATTGGTGGTAAGGCTTATTTGTGAATAATTAAGGGTAAAGAATGGTGGTGCCTCTCAGTGAGAGGGCCAAACTGTCTGTGACTTGTGGTTCCTGGAGTTATTTGAATTACTTTCTGCTGTCTTAATATACTGTAGGTATTTTTTATGTTTGTTACTTGATTTTTTCCAAACATCTATGGAAGTTTTGTTGAGGAGCAAACATCCCAGCCAGGTCTCATCCATTTTGTGAGGAACAGTCAAGCAGGTTTCCACCACTTGTGAGGAGAGACCGGGTGCAGTTCAAGAATTGTGGTTCAGAGATTTAAAATCAAAAAAAGACTGTGAGTAGTTAGTGACTTGTGGTTTCTTTATGTGTTGGTGCCATGAGGATGAGCAGTGACTGGTGTTCAGTTTTGCTTGCCAGAGTGTGAAGCGAGAAGTGGCATTACAAGTCATAGTATTCACAGGTATTGCTTTTGGGGGGGGGGAGGGGGTTACAAATATTTGCTTGAAGGAGCCTGGGTTCCTACTAGTGCTGTGCAGAATTTTCAAGTTCAAGTGGAATGGAATTTTAATGGAATTTTTCAAAATTCTGCCAAATTTTTTCAGAAGTGGAATCATGGAATTCTGTGGCAGAAAAATGCAGAATGGATTTTCCTCTACATTTGGTTTCTTCAGATGTCTGTTCCAAGGATCTCAATCTTTTCCACGGAAATGGTTGCAGAATGATTTTCTGTGGGAAAATGCTGATCCATCATAGCAAGCAGAATTCCATAGAAGGACCAGCAAATTTCCAATGGAAATTCCACCTATTCCATGCTAATTCTGCAAAGAATTTTGAATTCCACTCTGCACTAGTTCGTACTAGTGAGAAAAATGTTGGGCTGGGCTGGAAAGATTTGGGAGAAATGATGTGTTTTACATATGAGAGTAGTGCAGCTGCTGTTGATGTAAAACTGAGTAAAAGTAGTTCTGGTGGACAGACAGCGAGGGTATGGCATGTTTACCAGGTACGTAAACTCAGAGTATGACAAGCTTACTATGTGTCTAAAACAAATGTAATATTGTGCGTTTATTCATATAGTAGCCCAGATAAATGGCATTTATTACAGTCTATTTATGTCCACCCCATATATGTCTTGTGATCAACAATGAGTAGAAACTATTACTTTAGCTCATAGGACCGTGGCAGTCTTAGTAGGTTTCAAAGACTCTGTCACAACATCACAAATAGTAGTCCATAGCAGATTCATGTCAACAGTACCTGCAACAAATAAACTACAGTAATTATTATTCACTACTGACCTCGCTTCTTTTACTCCTCCATTTTAGTCTGCTTTATCCCATGCAAATTATTGTATTGAGAGTCAAAGTAGTTCAGCCAAATTCTCAAAGCTGAACTAAATTTATTGGCTCCAACTTGAAGTCGAACTGAAGTTCTCAATGGTCAACTTCTCTAACCCATGTACAGCATGTGTGCATACTATACAAAGGTGAGAGAAGCTGTATGGTATGCACACATACTGCAGAAAGGTGAGAGAATTTGGACAGTACGTGTGCATGGAGGTGGATGCAGATAAGACATTTTAATAGATAAAAATATGTGTAAATATGGCAAAATATCTAAGACATGAATAATAAATACAGTGTAGAATCATGGGCAACCAGTATGCATGCCAAAGCAGTTGATAAATGTGTAGTATACAACTTGGTTAAACAAATTTTTATACAAATCTTTTTTACATTGGTTGCATGGATGTGCAAGCCAACCAATTGTGGTAATAAGGGATTTTGGGATGTGTGTCACTGACAAGCCCATTGCAGTACACAAAATTAGGGGCTCAGAATGGGCTTGGCAGTCTATACCAATGACCACTTAGTGTGGTCCTGATGCAACTCTCTACTGGGTGGGCTGAACAGTCATGCACTTCAAAGGAT
The DNA here is from genome assembly GCA_016271365.2 of Neoceratodus forsteri. Classification (NCBI taxonomy): domain Eukaryota; kingdom Metazoa; phylum Chordata; order Ceratodontiformes; family Ceratodontidae; genus Neoceratodus; species Neoceratodus forsteri. The sequence goes on along the minus strand of CM057456.1, from coordinate 1,775,773,698 downwards.
GAAGCTGCTCCAATCAGAGAGGGCTTTGGGCCTTTGATTTACATAAAGTGGACGGCTACTGGGCAGATGGGGAAAATGAGCACCCAGCAGAGCACCAGTCAGCACTGTTGCTCGTGAAAGTACAGCACAGTGTTTTTGTCGACATTTCATTGAGCTGAGCCACAAGGCCTACTGCGGGATGAGGGAGGGGGATAAAACAGTGATCAGGAAGTGTGTTCCCCCCCACGGTAACCATTTTTGTTATTGCTGCCATAGTCCCTCCACTTATCTTTGCCAACATCGGGGGGCCCGATCCCCATGTCGACAGTGGAATCCCCCCAACAGTATGGGACACTGGGGAGCCTGCTCCCAGAGTCCCCAGTAGTTAGTACCCCCACCACCACTGTGGAACACTGGGGAGCCCAACCCCAGTGTTCCGAGGCATTTCTGTCCCTTAAAAGAAGAAAAACCATCCCCGACGTCTTTATTATTTTTTAACCCTGTAAAAAAGAAAATGATCCCTCGTCGTCTCCCCTGTCCCCTCTCCCCCCATTCTGACCCTCCCTCTATGCACTCACCTCCCCACACCCCCTCTTACCCCATACTTACCACTGGAGGTCAAGCACTGCCATCTTCTCTGGACTGGGACACGTCTGCACTCTTCAAAGCTGAACCACAAACTGAAGAATCAAGGTAAGCACTATAAAATGGCTGTCAATGGCAGTTTCAACATATGTTAATATCGCAGCCTTTTTTTGAAATTTTTGCACCAAATTTTCAACATGGGGTTCTTGGGACCCCACCTCATGAACACTGTCACTATCAATTTGTTATTCAGTCCCAAAAGGTAATTTGGCAGTCACTGCATGGAATCACCTTATGGGTCCAATTAATGAAACAAAAGTGCCACTGTTCAAGAGGTGGGGTCATCAAATGTTGAAAATCTGAATATATAAAAATATCAGCTCTAGTCGAGTTACGTGAGCTCAATTAAATTTTTATATGCACACACATAACTTTGATTATTTTTAATATTTTGACTCCAAATTTTCAACATAGCCATTGTTTCACACCACCTCATGAACAGCAAAGCTGTCATTTTTCACATCCTGCCTGAAATGTATTTTCGCACCTGTGGCACAGAATAGTAAAGTCACTGCGTGAAATCACCTTTCAGGTTAGTGTACTGAAATGATAGTGCCACTGTTCAAGAAGTGGGGCCCCAAAATACCAACAAATGCTCAAGTTATGTGCATTATTTAAATTTTCCTACACATGAGCGTAACTTGGTTAGTTTTTAATATTATCACTCAAAATTTTCAACATAGCCATTTTTTCATACTACCTCATGAACAGTACAGCTGTCATTTCTCACATCTTACCCAAAATATGTTCTCACACCTGTGGCATGGAATGGCACAGTCGCTGCATGAAACCACCTTCCGGGATTGAGTAACAAAATGAGAGCACCACTATTCGTGAGGCGGGGTCCCAAAAGCTCAGGTTGAAAATCTGGAGCAAAAATAACAACAAAAGACAGAGTTACGCGCACTCATTGAAATTTTCCTATGCAAGTGCATAACATTATATATTTTGACTCCAGATTTTCAACCTTACCATTTCTTCACGCAACCTCGTGAACAGTACTGCTGTCATTTCACACATCCTGCCCCAAACAAGTTATAATTTCACATGACTTGAAAATGTCAAAGCAGACTACAAAGGCAGCGGGGAGGGCCAGTGGCATGCTGGGGTGCAAAGGCAGGGGTATCACCAGCAGAAAAAGGGAGGTAGTGATGATGTTATATAATACCCTGGTCAGGCCTCACATGGAGTTCTGTGGGCAGTTCTGGAGGCTTCAGCTTGAAAGGGCATGAACAGGCTGGAGACAGTCCAGATAAGGGTGACTAAGATGGTACAGAGCTTGCACCACAAAACAAATGAGCAGAGGTTAAGGGACCACAATATGTACTCACTGGAGGAGAGGAGGTAGACAGAAGACATGATAGAGACATTCAACTATCTCAAGGGTATAAACAAGGTGCAGGGGGAAGACATCTTCCAGTACAAGAGCAGTACAAGAATGAGGGGGCAGGACATGAAATTGGAAGGTAGCAGGCTAAGAGGGAATATGAGGATGCTTTTCTTCACAGAGAGGGTGGTGGACATATGGAATGGTCTGCCACAGGAGGTGATGGGAGTGAATACTGTGGTGGGAGTTAAACATGCATGGGACAGGCATGGGAGAACCATAGAGGTACAGCTGAGGGAGGGTCAGAAGCCTTGTCAAGTACGCGATTTATGGTCAGACTGGATGGGCCTAGCGATCCTTATCTGCTGACAGTTTCTTTGTTTCAACCTCTGGCAGCCATGTTCACAGAGTCACTCATCACAGGAGTGGTGCCAGAGTATTGGAGGAGGACACATGTGGTCCCTCTACACAAATCCGGCAGTAGGGAGGAGGCAGGGAACTATAAGCCAGTCAGCCTCACATCAGTAGTAGTAAAGATCATGCATGCACTGCTTAAAGAAAGGATAGTGGAACATTTACAATCCATCGGTGCCCAGGACCCTAGGTAGCATGGATTCACAGTGGGTAGATCGTGTCACACGAATCTGATAGATTTCTTTGACTGGGTGATGAAGGAAGTAAATGGGGGGATGGTGGATGTCGCCTACCTCGATTTCAGCAAGGCCTTCGACACTGTACCACGTAAGAGGCTTATTAACAAGATGGGTAGTCTGGGCATAGGACACAAGGTGGTGAACTGGGTTAGAAATTGGCTAACAGATAGGAGACAGAGGGTGGTGGTAAATGGGGTAGAATCTGGGGACAGGCGGGTGACCAGCGGGGTGCTACAGGGATCAGTTTTTGGGCCAGTCTTGTACAATGTCTTCATTAGTGACATTATAGAGGGGCCAGAACAAAAGGTTGGTCTGCTTGCAGATGACACCAAGATCTATAACCAAGGCCCCTAGAATTCTGTGGCTGTAGAATTTTGCAAAGAACTTGCAACCTACGGCAGAACTTCTGCAGTGCTGCAGAATTCGCTGTTCTTGGTGATTCTTTATTACTATTTCCATTTATCCATAGAACCTGGCTCTCTTCCCCTCTTTTTATATCCAAAATCCCTCTATGCTCAGAATGTGATGGTATCAGTGCTATAACATCATACATTAGCTAATGAAATGGCTGCATTCTTCCACAGAAATGAATAGTTACTTATCTATCACAGGTCCCACTGCGAGCGGCGGTGGCATAGCACATCAGGTATGGTGATATTTGCTCTACCTGCACTATAGCCTAATACAATTTTCAGACTTGTGTTATTACATTGGGGCCAACTTAAACAAAACCTTGACAATAGCATAGACCTATTAAGTCCATGCCTTACTTTGTACAAACTTACTTGTGCCTTTAAGGTATTTATTTATTTATTTAGCTTTTGTTGACTGGGTAAGTGCACTAGACAAATCCTGCCTATTTTCAGGCACGACCCGGGGGAGGGGGATACAGATGAATGGCAACTGACCTTGAACCAGATTAAGCTGTTGGTGGTATTTTTAGTGAATGAGGGAATTTGGCCGGGACACCGGGGAAATTCCCCTACTCTTTTCGATAAGTGCCATGGGATCTTTAACATCCACCTGAACTACAACCAATCCAGGCAGATGGGACCTCGGTTTAACGTCTCATCCGAAAGATGGCACCTCAGAAATGCAGCACCCCTCTCATGCTGCATTACAGTGTCAGTACTGGGATATTAACCCAAGTGCCAGATGTGGGAACTGAACCCACAGCCCTCTGATCTCCCGGCCTCAGAGGCGAGTGTGCTACCTACTGAGCCACTGACACTGCTTAGCGACGCTGTATAGCGATGCCATCTGAAATGAATAACCGGTAAAATGAATTACCTGTCGTTTTTAAGAAAAATAAAGTAATTATGCCCAGAAAAGTGGAATATACTAATGTGTAGACCTGTTGAAAGAATAGACCTGTTAAATAAATAATTGCGCTGTACACATTTTTGCCAGGGTTATTGATTACATATTGTCATTGGTTGATAGAATCACCTAAAAGTTATGGAGAAATGTGTGCAGGGCCAGCTGTTGTACCAGAGGGTAGCATGTTGTGCTCCCATGCCAGCAACTCGGGTTCAGAGATGAGCTCTGGGAATTGGCTGGGCAACACAATGATTGGGGGAGCACACCACTGCTCTGAGCCTGGAAAGGTATGGCTCAGTGTTCTATCACATGGGGGACACATTGTGATGGGCTGGAGAGCTCCATCTCACAATGGGTTCACATACATGTCATGGCCTGATGGTGTTACGTAGTGTGTCGGCATGAAAAATGAGTTTTGCAATATCTCCTCTATTCTGTTTATTCCATTTCCAAAGGGACCTGTATGAATGAGGATACAATTTCATGGAAATAAAATATATATATATATATGTATATACACACACACACTCTATCTCTCTCACTATATACACACATTCACACACACACACACACACACACACACACACACACACATATTTGTATGTATGTTACAGACTGCATATAAATATATAAGTGATACACAGTGGGGACCTCATGAGTGGCATAGACAGCACATATAAATATATAAGTGATACACAATGGGGACCTCATGAGTAGTATAGACAGCATGAGTATGGAAATACCTTATTTATCACATAAGGGTCCCCTCTGCATATTTCATTTATGCAATAGACTAGGACCTTAAGGGACAGATTTTTTGTTCTTTCAGACATAAAATTATTTCTATAAGTCTGTTATATTTTGAACTAGTGTTACTGTGCTTTCCCCCGTCCTGATTGCTATAACCAATGCCATGGACAGGCTGTCAGGATGACAAGCTGACACTGACATAGTAGTTTGTTAGTGCCGCAGAACGTCCGCAGAAATTACAAACTACCACCACAAAAGTTCTGCGGCAAATGGTAATCTTCCAGTAGAACTTGGTCCCAACTAGAGATGGGCTATGTGGCCCCAATTCGCTCCTTGAGAGTAGTTAGCGAAAAGTGAAGTGATCATGAGTGCTCCATACAACGTGAAGCTGAGTACTTTGTATTATAATGGGTAACGCAAAGTCCATTGAAAAGAATGACTTTGTGTTACTCTGCCTTCCCAAACCACTACTCCATCAATTCTTAAGGTGAAGTACATTGAAAACAATGTACTTTGCCTCACTTCACCTTGTTTTTAAGCTCCAAAGGCGAATTTTGCAGTGATTCATGGGATTTCAGGTCACATGGGCTCTAGATTGTTCTGCACAGCCTCAGTTCGGGGTAGTGTGTGTAGGAAGCTGTAGGAGACAGTCTACTTTGAGAGCTCTCTGCGATTCAAACCTTCTAAAAACTGTTTAAAAAGCCTTTTTGAGTCTTTTTTTTTTTTTGTTGAAACTTTGGTTCATCGATTGTAGGAATCCCTCCTGTGCTCATATCATCGAGCATTTATTGTTTGTATATGGATTTTGAATGTTATTGTATAACATTCAGCCCGTGTACTGACAGACAGTGGAAGTGTGCTTTGTGGGAGGGGCATATACGTGGTGTAGGTAGATTAACTTGGAGAAAAAGACATTTTTTTCTGTTTTGGTGATATTTTTCTTGTATAACTGTGTTAATGTACACACAGTAATATTTTCAAGAATTCTTGCCATTTTTTTGCTGATTGTTGTGGTGCACCAGTGCATCATTTTAGTTTGTTTAAAATATGTGGTTATATTACTGAAGTTTTTAATTTGCTATGCATTACTGAGTGTGTGTGTGTGAGTATGTGCGTGATGCATGTCATCAAATCAGACACCTTTTATTGTGCCACATAGCAATTTCAGCAATGTGAACCTGATATCCACTGCAGCTGTGTGACTTCTGTACTTCTTTGTGGTATCTTTACTGGTACTAGTACTAATGACTGTTACTGCAGCAGTGCAGTACACTGCCCCCCCCCCCCGGCAGCCTGCCCCAACCGGCAAAGGTGTTCTTTTCCAGATTTGAATTTCTGATGGTGAGCACTGGTTAGGTGTTGTGCTTTTGCATCTGCATCTCTTCAGTGCACAGCGCAATCTTAATCTGTCTGTGCATTTGCATCTCTTTAGGGCCCAATCACTATCTGTAACTTGAGACACAGCTGTTTCTTTGGCTTCCCTTCAGAGTACTGGACTGGTGTGGTGCATAATTCTGCATGAAGATTGTACTCATTAATATGCGTTTTTAAGTCAGGACCATCATCGTGAGTCACTCGTGATACGAATCACATTCTTCATCATCATCATCACGGTCACAAATGCAGTCACAAATCATGATTCACGCTCAAGTCACGAATCACAACATTAATTTTTTACTAGTTACTTGGATTTACTGTAAGCCTGTTCTGTAGTATCTCTCCAGGCTTCACCACCCCACCATTGTACTCATTAATATGTGTTTTTAAGTCGGGGAGTTTTGTGCTACAGCTCATCAGGGAAGTACAGCCATAATAGGTATTCATGTTCCCAATACAGTTCCACATTGGTTATCTCACACCGTCTACACCGAATCACATTCTTCATCATCACTGTCACAAATGCAGTCAAAAATCATGATTCACGATCACGTCACGAATCACATCAATTTTTTAACTAGTTACTTGGATGTATTGTAAGCCTATTTTGTAATATCTCTCCAGGCTTCGCCACCCCACCACTGTACTCATTAATAAGAGTTTTTAAATTGGGGAGTTTTCTGATACAGACTCAGCTTATCAAGGAAGTACAGCCATTGGCATTCCCATTCCTTCCTGTACAGCATGTGAGTTACAGTACTGTAAGTAGTCGTGGGCAAAGTGGCCCCCAATTCATGCCGTGAAGTGATTCACGAAGTAAGGCGGAATCCACGGAGTACTCCACAATATGAAGAGGAGTACTTTGCTTCATAATGAGGAACGTGAAGTCCATTGAAACCAATGACTTTGTGTTATTCCATCTTTCCCAAACCACTTCACCACCAATTTTAAGGTGAAGTACATTGAAATCAATGTAATTCGCCTCACTTCGCCTTGTAATAGAGCTCCAAATGAAATTCTGCAGTGATTCATGGGATTGCAGGTCACATGGGCTCTAGATTATTTTGCACAGCCTCAGTTCCGGCTACTGGGGAGTGTGTGTGTAGTGGTAGCTGGAGACAGTTTGCTCTCAGAGCTCTGTGATTCAAAACCTCTAAAAGTTGTTTAAAATGCATTTTTGGGTCATTTTGTTTGCTCAAAATTTATTACATCGATTGTAGGAAACCCTTCTGTGCTCATATAATTAAGTGTTTATTGTTGTGTGTGGATTTTGAATGTTAATTTAGAACAGTCAGTCTGTGTACTGTGAAGTGTGCTTTGGGGAAGGGGCGTATTTGTGGTGTAGGTACATTAACTGGGAGAGAAAGGCAGTCTTTTTGTTTTGGTTATATTTTTCTTGTATAACTGTGTTAATGGACACAGTAATATTTTCAGTAATTCTTGACATTTTTTTGCTGATTGTTGTGGTGCAGCAGTGTATAATTTGTCTGTTTAAAGCATTAGATTATATTACCAAAGGTTTTTAATTTGCTACGCATTACTTGTAGTGTGTGTGTGATGCGTCCCATTAAATCAGACACCTTTTATGTGCCACAGAGTAATTGCAACAGCGTGAACCTGCTATCCACTGCACCTGCATGAATTTTTTATACAGCTTTGTGGTATCTTTACTGGTAGTGGACTGTTACTGCCGTGAACTAATCACCCAACTGGCAAAATGTATTCCTTTTCAGATTTGGATTTGTGACTTGTGAGCATTGTTAGGTGTTGTTGTGCCTCTTCGTATGCATCCCTTGAGTGCGCAGCGCAATCTTAATCTGTGTGTTTGCAGTGCACCATTAATTCTGGGAGACTGCATTGCTTGTTACGCTCTCATTTCACTTCGTCAGCACTGGGGAATTTTCTGGACACAAGACAGTAGCATTTTGGGGATGCACATTAATTCTGGTGAGTCGGTGACTCTGTGTGTGACCACTGCGTGCATGACTGAGTGTGTCATTAATTCTGAGAGACTTTGCATTTCTTGTTATGTTCTCATTTCACTTTGTCAGCACTGGGGAGTTTTCTGGACACAAGACAGTAGCACTTTGGGGATGCACATTAATTCTGGTGACTGTGTGAGTGAGTGGGGTGCTGCCAATATTGATGTTACTCTGCCTTACTTCATGTTTGAGGTGGAATGACAATGCAAAGTAATAAAAACAAGGTGAAGTGAGCCTTTCCTATGGGGCACTCCACGTAGCAAAGTGCCAACGCGGAGTGGCCACTTCATGTTCACTTCGCAGGTGGTTTTTAAATTCACTGCATCTCTAGTCCCAACATGCCACAGAAAGTAGGGGCCTTGTCTATAACAGGGTGGATACTCCGGAAGGAATAGAGAACATGAGAAAGGAATTAGGCAGGCTTGAAAAATGGTCTGAGGAGTGGCAACTGAGGTTTAATTCAAAGAACTGCAAAATTATGCACCTGGGCTATAGAAACCCTGGGGAGAGCTACAGGATGGGAGAGGAGTTGTTGACAGTCACCAAGAAACAGAGGAACTTGGGGGTTATTATTTCAGATCACTTGAAAATGTTAAAGTAGAATACAAAGGCAGCGGGGAGGGCCACTGGCATGCTGGAGTGCATAGGCAGGGGTATCACCAGCACAAGGAGGGAGGTGATGATGCCATTATAGAAAACCCTGGTCAGGCCTCACATGGATTACTGTGTGCAGTTCTGGAGGCCGCACAGTTGAAGGGACATAATCAGGCTGGACATGGTCCAGAGAAGGGCGACTAACATGGTACAGGGCTTGCACCACAAAACTTGAGAGGACAGATTAAAGGGCCTCAATATGTACTCACTGGAGAAGATAGATACATAGACACTGTTGGCAGATAAGGGCCTATGGCCCTCCTAGTCTGCCCATTCGAGCTTGTAAGTTCACTTTATGTTTTTCTAGAAGTCAGTTACCCCTTATCCCTGACCTCCAGACTTCCCTTATGTCTATCCCATCCATTCTTAAATCCCGTGATTGTTTCAGCCCCCACCATTTCCTCTGGCAGGGTGCTCCACTTGTCCACCACCCTTTCTGTGAAGAAAGTCTTCCTTACGTTTCCTCTGAATCGTCCTCCCTCCAACTTCATCCCATGCCCTCTAGTCCTGGAACATATTTTTTGCAGGAACATAGTGTATTCCTGCACCCTGTTCCTCCCTGTAATGTACTTGTATGTCTCTATCATATCCCCTCTCTCCCTCCTCTCCTCCAGGGAGTCGATATTCAAGTCCTTAAGCCTGTTCTCATAGGACTTGTAATGCAATCCCTGTATCATCTTTGTTGCCCTCCTCTGAACCTTCTCTACCGTGTCTATGGCCTTACATAGGCAAGGTCTCCAGAACTGTACACTGTACTTCAGGTGGGTCCTCACTAGTGTCATGTATAGTGGAATTATGACCTCCTTTTTCCTGCTGGTGATGCCCCTGCCTGTGCATCCCAGCATCCTATTTGCTTTACCTGCTGCCTTGTTGCACTGTTTACCTACCTTGAGGTCATCATGGATGATGATCCCAAGGTCCCTTTCCTGCTTGGTGCATGCTATATCTTCACCCTCCAATTGATATGTTGTTCCTGGGTTTTTGTGCCCCACATGCATTATCTTGCACTTCTTTGCATTGAATTTCAACTGCCAAACCCTTGACCATTCTTCCAGCATCTGAAGGTCCCTCCTCATTCTGTCTACACCCAGGGCATGTCCACTCTGTTACAGAGCTTTGTGTCATCAGCAAACAGGGAAATTCTGCCTTCTAGGTGCTGCACAATGTCACTGATGAAGACGTTGAATAGGACCAGTCCCAGCACTGATCTCTGTGGTACCTCACTGCTCACTCTTCCCTCTTTGGAGTGACAGCCATTTACCACCACCCTCTGTGTCCTGCCACCCAGCCAATTACCTACCCATAACACTACTGTCCTGCCCACTCCCATATTCCCATTTGTTTAATAGCCTTCTATGTGGAACAGTGTCAAAGGCCTTGCTGAAGTCCAGATAGGCCACGTCCACTGCCCTCCCCTGATCCACCTCTCGTCACCCAGTTGAAAAATTCAATGAGGTTGGACTGGCATGACCTCCCCAAGGTGAAACCATGCTGCCTTGGGTCCCGTAGTCCATTGGCAACCAGATGTTCCACCAATCTTTGCTTCAGTAGTGCTTCCATGATCTTCCCCACTTCCAAGGTCAGGCTGACTGGTCTGTAGTTCCCTATTTCCTCTCTGTTCCTGCTTTTGTATAAGGGGACTACATCTGCTGTCCTCCAGTCTTTGGGTACCTCCCTTGTTTTCAGTGATTGGCAAACAGGATTGCCAGTGGTTCAGCCACCACCTCACTTAGTTCCTTTAGGAGCCTGGGGTGCAGCCCATCTGGCCCCATTGCTTTTTCGATTTTTTTTCTTCCAGTTCCTTTAGGACCCTTTCCAGTGTAAAGGGACTTGTGTCCATTTCTGCACCACTGATTTTGCGATGCACTCTTCTGTCTGAGCTTTGGCTTCCCTTACTGACCTCCCTGCTTCCCTTTGCTTCTCCTGGTACTTCTCCATATCCCCTTCTATTTGTATCTTTTTGTTTTGCCTGAATGCAATCTTTTTGGCTTTTACATTCTCTGTTACCTCCTTGGAAAAGTATAATGGCCTCCTCTTCCTTTTCCCCTTGCTAACCTGCTTAATGCACAATTCTGTTGTGCTTGTAATCCCCATTATTTGAGGAGGAGGGAGAGAGGGGACATGATAGAAACATTCAGGTACATCAAGTGATAAACAAGGTTCGGGGAGGGATACATCTTGCAATACAGGAGTAGTACGCAAATGAGGGGGCATGACATGAAATTGGAAGGAGGCACATTAAGAAGGAATGTGAGGAAGCTTTTCTTCACAGAGAGGGTAGTGGATGCATGGAATGATCTGCCACAGGAGGTAGTAGGAGCAACTACTGGGGGTGGATTTAAATCTGCATGGGACAGGCATAGGGGAACCATAGTGGTAAAGCAGAGGGTGGGTCAGAAGCCGTAATAAAGTACAGGGCTTATGGACAGACTGGATAGGCCAAGCTGTCCTCATCTGCCGACAATTTCTAAGTTTCTATGTCTGTATGTGCTTCCACACCTACATACATATGTGCATCTATGCAGGAATTCGAGCACAGGGTCCAATACTATTACACTATCTCAAAAAGTAAGGAAATTCATTGCAAAAACTTTGTTAATGCATCAGCATGCCATCTCCAGTGCTGCTTCCCTTCTCTTACTACAGTGCTGACCCTTGTCTGGCACCTTACCTTCCACACTATTTACTGCACTCTGAGAACTATTACAAACAATGCTTCCTATTAATTTATATCAGCCACCTAAGGTACTAACACTTTTGTCATTTATTAGTCCCAGCATTCATGTACCCTGCTCAGCATACCAAGAAGGTAGCAAAGCAGTATGGTAAGGCAATAGGAAAGGCTAGTGGGATGTTGGGGTGCACAGGGAGGGGTATCACCAGCAGGAAAAGGGAGGTAGTGTTACTCCTATATAGATCAATGGTAAGTCCACACCTGGGGTGGTGCTGCAACGTGGGAGGTCTTGTGGGTATGCAGACTAGACTCACTGGGCTTTTTCGGAAAAACATAAAATTATTTAACAAGCAATCAACATTCGGCATTAACAAATGCTTTTTTATAATGTGCATGTGAGAAATATGTAATGATGTTTAAAGTGTTGCCTGATTTTAAATTGTAATAGTAGAAGGTGAACACTATTGGGGGGGAGTTGGACAGGGACTCAAATGCATGCTGCCTCTTCATCCATTTTCTTGCACCTAACTATTTTCAGAAGTTGCATCCATTTAAGACAAAAGTCACAAGCTGCAGCAAAAAAATGGATGCAGTTGTGTTCACTTTTGGATGCAAACTTTGTATGCTGCTAGGCCATCTAAGTGATGGTCTAACAGGTTTGGATGCATTTCCGCCTTGAAAGTAGCAACAGATGCATCTCATATGAATCCTTTTGAAAATCCTGCCTGACATGTTTTTGATTGTGATGATACACTTAAAACATTAAACCTACAAAAATATAAAATTATATATATATATATAAAATTATATAATATACACGTACAACTGATGCACAAAAGTAAACAAGTGTAAGTGTTTAGAGGATGTATCATTTAATGATAATGCAAGGATGATTATGTAATAGCTAAACCAGCATATCCAGTGGTTGTGCTTTTGTGACTGCAGTGAAGAAATATTAAGGCACAATTACAAAGGGAAGTAAATATAGACAGAATTTTCTGTGAAAAGAAAAATACACCATTACATAGAACAAGGGTGAAATACTGAACAATCTCCTCTGTTTGACTTTCAGCACCCACAGCCAATGACTGCAACTTTGAGTTGAATTTCTGCAGTTGGCAGCAGGACCAGAATGATGATTTTGACTGGACAAGACAGCGTGGGTCAGTGGGACCAAACTCCATAGGACCTGCAGGGGATCACACTACAGGCAGTTCCAGAGGTACTGTAGCTGTGACCCTTTTTATAGACACCACATTCAAATGAGAATATTTCTACCAGTGACCTTTGAACTCCGCAAACTGTCCTATAGCTTAGAAGAAGTTATTAATTTAGTACTGCGTGACTTTTTTTGAAGTCCAACAGAAAGCCCAAACTTGTTTGTTATTCTGCAGGCTGATCCCAGAGACTAAAGACTACACATTTTGATTTAGGCTGTCAATTATAAGTCTGAGAAATATATCTGAGTGGCCCTCATTCAGCTCTGACCATTCTGAATATTGCAAACTGTAGAATATATAGGTGGCAGTTTGGTCTGATGGTGTGAATAAAGGGATGAGAACTAGGAGATCCTAATGTATACCCCAGTATATCAGGTGACTTGTACACCTCTTTGGGCATCATTTATATTTGGTCCTCTATGATTTAAGAATTCCCTTTGTATGAAATGAGATTTGATGCTTACTTGGTTTATCTTGCTTAACTAAATTCAAAACTTAAAAAAAACAAAAAAAAAACAACAGTAGGACTGAGGGTCAATGACCCTCAAATTTACCTTTAGGCCAGGATATTCAGAGGCCATTAATGATAGCAAAATGGGTAAGTGACTGGCTAACACCATGTTGTACCCCAAAGTAGGGAAGGATCACAAAATGCAATACTGTGTGGCATGGTTAGCGAGTCGATTACCCGTTTACCCTAAATCATGCTGGTGTGACAATGTAAAGCAGCAGACAGCACCTTGAGTATTGATGCACTGGGATGCTGGTAGGTTTGGAAAGGAGGTAACTAGCCATTAGTGCCACACTTATTACCTCTTCCCCAAGCCAGGTCCCATTGCTTGCAACCCTTAAATACCGCCCCCTGATCACCCCACTGGCAATGTTATTAAATATCCCTGGTGCTCAGTGATCCCTCACCCCCCAGTCACTCTGCTGTTAATATCATGACACATCTCTGGTGTTCAGTGGTCCCCCCTCCACCAAGCCCCTGCCATTAATGCCATAACATTTCCCTGGTGTCCGGTGGTTCCCAACCCCCCATCCCACTACCATGAATATCATAAAATTACTCTGCTGGTCAGTGACCTCCCCTGCCTCCATAGGTTTGATGCCCCCCATCCTACTGAGCTATCCCCACTGCGACCACCACCCTGCCCCTGGCTGCCAACCTACAGCAGATGCACCCCTCACCCCATCAGCAACCAATACAGACTCTCTCTCATCTTCATTTTCATGGCCAGCCACTGACTGACAGTTCACACACACCTGCCTACTATAAATACAGGTAACTGCTTCTACAGTGTGCTTGTGATTGCAAACTGTTAGTCTGTGGCCGGCCTCAGAGGTAAGCAGAGAGTCTGGGCCAGTCACCGACGGGGGGGGGGGCACATCTACTGTAGGCAGGGGCCTGAGGGAGGGTGGTGCTCAGGATGGGACAGAGTGGGTGGATTGGAGTAAGAGGCTTCAAACCTATTGGGGGTGGACCACTGGACACCGAAGAAATTCTGTGACATTCACAGCAGGGGAATTGGGGTGAGTGGACCACTGGACACCAGGGTAATTTTGTGACATTAATAGCAGGGGGATCGTGGGCAGGAGGGACCACTGGACACCAGATAAAGTCTATGGCACTCATGGCAGGGTGCTTGGGGTGGAGGGGTCCACTGGACTCCAAGAAGGTGTCATGATATTAACAGTGGGGTGTTTGGTGGCTGTGGGTACTACTGTACCAGGGTAATTTTTATGACATTCACAGTGGGGGGCGGCCACTGAAAATTTTATGATATCAGAACAGGGGTTTAGGGGTAGGGGAGCCACTGGACACCAGGGAGTGCTATGACATTAATGGCAGTAAACTCTGGGGTTGGGGGAAACCACTGGGCACCAGGAATGATTACAGAATTACATAGTTGGCAGTCCTGAGTGGCACTAAGGGGCAAGGGACTGCTGCAAAACATGTCTGCTCTGGACCTGTGTTGAGGCCCTACTGCGGTGTAAATGACCACATAGCACCTTGCTTGTGCTATGGGGTCATTTGCATCCTCGGGTATAAATATGGCAGATTGCTCCAGTGGAGCAATCACCATTAGTTGACCCTAACAGCTGGATTGCTCCCGCATTCCTCATAGCATCCTATCAGCCCCATGCCTCGTGTAGCCCGTAGAGGGCTGGGGTTTGCGATCGCAATCGAGATAGTGCCTGTCTAGTATATTGGAATGTGCCTTTCGAACCTGCAAAATGCCCAAGCATGTTCCTTTATACCCTGTTTTTTTCAGGCACTAATTTGCTACTGGAGCAAACATTTAGCAGGCCTAACCAGAATCTTTGTATAACCTGGTCCTAATATTTAGATGACTAATAGACATAGAGAGAGACAGATGGACAGACAAATAGACAGATACTTAGATACAGAGCTGGCCTACACCATGTTCTCTTTTATAAAATGGGTAAGGATAATTATGCTATGTAATAGGTCAAAATACAACACCTGACCCTAATTTGATTTATCTTACAGCACGGTTATTCTGGTTCTCAGTCTGATTACATATTACTATGCCAGAACAGTTTAAAAAAAATGTCAGCAATTTATTTCTTCCCTGAAAGTGGAGTAAGTGTCCTTGGCAAACAACCCTTGTAGTTAGAAGTCCACCAAGATAGAAACATAGAATTTGATGCCAGATAATTACTGCTTGGCCCACCTAGTCTGCCCATTTCCCTACCTAACGGATAAGCTACAGATCCTAGTTAACCAGCAGCCTACTTCCTCCTACCCCCCACTAGAATTGCCTTATGGCTGTCCCATGCATTCTTGAATTCCCCCACTGTTTTTGACTCTACGACCTCCTCAGGAATGCTGTTACATGCATCTACAACCCTCTCTGTGAAGAAATGCTTCCTGACATTACAGTACCTCTGAGCTGTCCACCCTCTATCTTCAAATTGTGCCCTCTTGTTCTTGCACATCTTTCTTTCTGAAAGATGCTACCCTCTTGGACTTTGTTGATTCCCTTGAGGTATTTTAAAGTTTCTATCATGTCTCCCGTCTCCCTCCTTTCCTCGAGTCTATACATCTTAAGCTCCTTTAGTCTTTCTTCATATGTCTTCTGGTGTAGACCCTGCACCATTTTGGTTGCCCTCCTCTGGACAGCCTCCACCCTGTCTATGTCTTTGCGGAGATGGGGTCTCCAGAACTGTACACAGTATTCCAGATGTGGTCTTACCAACTGCCTGTACAGAGGGCCAACAACTTCCTGTTTTCTACTGGTGATGCCTCTCCCTAAATATCCCAGTATCCTCCCAGCCCTTATTACTGCCTTCTCACATTGCTGGCCCACCTTTAGGTCATCCGATATGACTACCCCAGGTCCCTTTCCATTTTTGTTGTTGTCAGTATCTCACTCCCCATTGTGTGCTCTTCCCCTGGGTTTTTGTTTCCCAGGTGCATTACTTTGCACTTCTTTGCATTGAATCTAAACTGCCATACATTTGACCATTCCTCCAACCTTGCCAAGTCCTTTTCATCCTTTCCACCCCACCTTACGTATCAACCCTGTTGCAGATCTTTGTGTCATCTGCAAAGAGACATACTTTCCCTTCCAGTCCCTCTGCAATGTCACTTATAAAGACATTAAAAAGGACCGGCCTAGTACTGAACCCTGCGGTACCCCACTAGTAACCCCTTTCTTCACTGTGGACTCCATTTACTATTACCCACTGTGTCCTGTTGTCCAGCCAGAGTTTTACCCAGGCTACCACCCTGGGACCCACTCCCAGGCTGGCTAATTTGTTTATTAATCTTTTGTGTGGGACTGTGTCAAATGCCTTGCTAAAGTCTAGGTAGGCCATGTCCACAGCCCCTCCTTGGTCTACTACTTTGGTCACCCAGTCAAAGAAATCAATTAGATTTGTCTGACATGACCTCCTGCTGTGAATCCATGCTGCCTTGGGTCCTATGCCCCACTGGCCTCTAGGTACTCAACAAATCTTTCCTTCAGAAGTGATTCCATCATTTTCTCTACCACTGAGGTCAAACTGACAGGTCTGTAGTTTCCTGCTTCTGTCTTGCTCCCAATTTTGTGAAGGAGAATCACATCCACCCTCCTCCAGTCCTCAGGTACCACACCATCTTCCCATGATTTATTAAAAAGGGTAGTCAGTGGTGTTACTAGTTCTTCCCTTAGTTCTTTTAGAATTCTGTGGTGAATCCCATCAGGCCCCATTGCTTTATTCACCTTCATTTTTAAGAGTTCTTTTAGAACCCTTTCTTCTGTGAAAGGACTAATATCAACCCCCCTATCCAGAGTGCTTCTATTGACGGGATTAGGTATTTCCCCCTGCTTTTTCATTGTGAATACTGAGCAGAAATTTTCGTTCAGTATCCCTGCTTTTTTACTGTCGGTCTCTGCCCGACCACCTTCCTCTTTATTGAGCCTCAGTATCCCTGCCTTAGTCTTTCTTTGCTCCCTAATGTACCTATAAAAGGTTTTATCCCCCTTCTTAACCGAGTTGGCTATCTTTTCCTCAGTTTGGGCCTTTGCTATTCTGACTGCCTTCCCTGCTTCCTTCTGCTTTAACTGGTACATTTCTCTGTCCTGCTCCTTCTGTGTTTCCTTATACTTCCTGAATGCTGTCTTTTTCTCTCTAACCTTCCCCGCCACTTCTTTTGAGAACCATAGTGTTTTTTCCTTTCATTTTTATTTGTTTATGTGCTTCACACAAAGGCTTGTTGCTTCTGTGATGGCGGTTTTGATGTTTCCCCATTGTTGCGCCACCCCACCTTCTTGCCTGTTTGCTAGTGCTTTTCTGAGGCACTCTCCCATTTTGACAAAATCAGCCCTCCTAAAGTCCAGTACCTTCACTTTGTATGGCTTGACTCTACAGCTAAGTTTATCTGAACCACTCTGTTTGGTGGTTGCTTGTTCCCAGATGGCTACCCACTTCAAGATCGAAGATCCTCTCTCTGTCCCCATTTGAGAGTACCAGGTCTAGATTGCTCCCTCCGTGTGGGTTCCAAAACTAGCTGTCTGAGGCATGCCCTGTAGGCATCGAATTGCCTTGCTCTTGGATGTGGCTCAGCAAAGGTGCTCCTCAATTCACATCTGGCATATTCAGGTCCCCATCAGCAATGTCTCCCTTTCTCTGCCATCCTAAGGAATGCCTTCTATCATTTCCTTGTCCATTCCCTCCCCTGAGACGGGGTCTGTCATACAACCCCTGTATGGATTGTGGTGCCATTTCCAGTCTCCAGGGTGATCCACAGTGCCTCCTCTCCTCCCTGTTTGCCCTTTAGTTCTGTTGCTTTGATCCCTTCCCTTACATAGAGAACTACTCCTTCTCCTCTTCTTCCCTCCCTGTCCCTGCTGTAGATTGTGTACCCTGGAATGTTGACATCCCAGTCATGGTTCTCTGTGTACCTTGTTTCTGTGACTACCACAATATCCAGGCATCCCTCTTCAATCAAAGTCACCTTTTCGGGAAGCTTTTGACCTAGACTACGGGCATTGGTATTCATTACCCTCCATTTTGTTATGGCTTTATTCCTTTTGCCCCATCCCTGTCCTTACTGCCTTTGTCTTTTTCTCCATTTCCCCCTACCCTTCTCCCTATCGACAGCTCTATCTTGGTGTTTACCTCATTAACTACCCTGATTTTTTGGGGGGAGCTAGGATTTCGCCTCCTTCTCCTTTGAGTGCCTCCCCTTAGCTGAGTTTAAATGCTGTGCCATGAAGCATTTAAACCTATCACTTAGGATCCTGGTTCCCCTCCTGGATAGATGCAGACCATCGCACCAGTATAGGTCTGCATCCCTCCAGGTGGCACCCCAGTCCCCAATGAAGTCAAATCTCTGAGCTCTGCACCAGTTTTTCAATTGGAAAGGCTTTGCCTGGAGTTCAGTGGCCAAGCAGTCAGCAACTCCCACTTCCTGAGCTATATAAGCAGTTCCCCTCAGCCTCATTGTGAAGCATTTTTTCTTTGCAGCTGGAGGCTCTATTGGTTTGTCCTCTGAGCTGGTTGTAGCCTATTACCCCACCTGCTGTTTCTGTGTGTCTCTCTGCTGGACTTCAGTGTTTTTTTTCCTGCTTCTAGTTTGTATCATTCCTACGGCTGTGTGCTTCCCTGTGTTTTGTGTCTCTTGTTTTTGGGCCTTGTTCCCTGTTTTCTGTTTTGCTGTGTTTTGATTTTGTCTTTTTATTTTTGGGGGGGGGCTTTGTTTTTAAGCTCCTAGCATACTGCTACTCAGAGCTCATGCTACTGTTTCAGTTACCTACAACTACAGCCACTGCTACTGTTTACTCCAATTACTATTATACCCAGTGCTTGTGTTTTTACACTGCTCACCATGCTCAAACTGCTGCAATGCAATTGCAATCATTATTTGTGTTTCAGCTCAACCATAGCTGCTCCATGATGCATACTCAATTCTTTTCATCTGACACAGTTTACTCTGACCCTAGCTGTGCTGTTCATTCCTGCTCTCATTCCACTTGCATCTTCATTGTACTGCCAGGCTACACCTGCTTTCAGAGCATTTTTTCCGTGTTTTATTGCAGTTACAACTCTGAGGTCAGCTTACTAAGCTCCTGCTGAGGCTGTTAATATAGCTTTATTATTAAATCTTGTCTTGCCACCGAAAAAATCCTCAGAGCATTTGTCACCTTGATTTGACTTTTCATGTCTGGCTGGCTTGCCCCCAGTTTAGTGCTGTTTTATTGCTATACAGTATATTATGCAGACCTCTGTGTTGGTCCACCTATCACTACTACTGCTTTTTGACCTATGTACTAGTCCATGCTTGCTTACGCTATCATTGCTCATTGCAACCGTTGCTCCTTGCTTATGCAAACCATTGCTTCATGCCTACTGCCATCCCCTCGGCTTCAGCCTCTGGGATTCTGCTGCACTCAATCTGCATTCGACCTTGCAAGGTCTCAGCACTCAATGCTCATTACAATCTTAGCATGCCATGCTCATTCAGCTCACCAGCTTTTCAGCTGTCATTTAATTTCTGGGGCATGCCAGCCATTCTATTCTGGTGCAGGGTTCCTGCAGCCGCTGGTCTCACTCTGAATTTAGTCCGCATCTCGAGCATGTCCAACTTGGGGCGGAATCCTTCTCACCTGGCCCATAGCTGGGAATGTCCTCACCCCGGGCTTGGCTTTAGCTGCCTGTTACATGACAGCAGCTCCTGGTGTAGAATTTAAGAATAGCAGTGAAGGGTGGTTATGATGATCTCCTTTGGCTCTAGTGTTCCACTATAACGGTTAGCCATTGACTTGAGTGGTTTCCCTAGCAAGGCACCTTCACCGCATTCTCCCTATGACTGCCTCTGGTTCACCTGGTTTGATTTAGGGTGGGTAGGCCAGGTGAGTGCCTCAGCAGTTGTTGTTCTCCTCTTGCACCTTGGACGCACATATTGTTGCAGAGTTTTCTCACAACCTTCCATGGCACTGGTGCTAGAGTGAGAGCCTTCCTCCAAATTGGAATATTTTCCACCTCTCTTTACTTGGGTTTTCCAAATTGCAGCTGCAGAGCCGTCACTAAAGAAACAATCCCAAGCCTGGAGGGAAGGCGACCTAGGCCTTGGATCCCCAGAGATTTCCACCTCATAGGGTTTTTTTCTCTCTCCTCCATTGCTTCAGGTCATAACACTTAGCATAGTTGTCTCCCCTAGTTTCTTTAGGTAGGTTCTGCTGTTGGATGGAGTTGGAGGATGTCCTGCCTTTTCTTCTCTTCTTAGGGGATCCCCTAATCTCAACACAAACCATCAGTATTATGCTATGCAAGCCTGGGCATTCATTACGTTATCCAACTGAGTATCTCATTACATTATCAAACTGCCTATGCTTCTACTACTACGTTGCAGTTACTGCTTCTGTGTCACAGTTACTGCTCGCTCATTTGCTTTGTGTTGCCTCCTTATTTGGGGATGATTATACTACATTTCTTTTGGGGATTCCTAAGATACCTTTAGTCATGGGAATTGTCCCAAGGCACTTCTAGGGGTGGAACCCTCTCCAGGGGTTCCTTGCCTTTTGTACCTCTACAGGGTAGTAATTCCTCTGGAATAGAGAGTGCGAATGGCCAAAACTAAACTAACACAGTTGCACAAGCATAACACTATACTGTCTGTGTAGGTCAGTGAATTGGAAAGGCTTTGCCCGGAGTTCAGTGGCCAAGCAGCCAGCTACTCCCACTTCCTGAGCTATATAAGCAGTTCCTCTCAGCCTCATTGTGAAGCATTTTTTTGTTGCCCTACTATCCTCCCCTCTTCCAGTGGCAGTGCTCTCTCCTTAGGGGGATTCCTAAGGTACCTTTAGTCACAGAAATCATCCCATGGCATCTCTAGGGGTGGAACCCTCTCTGAGGGTTCCTTGCCTTTCTTACTCCTACAGGGTGGTAATTCCTCCAGAATAGAGTGCGAATGGCCAAAACCAAACTAACACAGTTGCACAAGCATAACACTATACTGGCTGTGTAGGTCAGTGAATCAATCATTGAGTCCCATGGTGTGGAGTACTCTAGCCTCATCCGTGCCATAGACAGGTAGCACTTCCGAGAAAGTTATCGTGTGCGCTACTTGTCTAAGGCCCCTCCCCAAGTCCACAAACCTGTGCCCTCCAGAAATAAACAACTACAACTCTGACCCTCCACCCCGGGGAGTGCCTTCCTTCCTTCCTTCCTTTCTGACACCTATTTCACAGAGATTGTGTAACAGGTCTAGTCACAAATTACTGCAAATATCTCCCAGCTACAGTTCCTCCCTGGCAAATTAAAGTTAAACTCAGAAACAGCAACTCCAAAAACAGAGAATCAATACTAGTTACTTACACAGGTCCAAAAAGCAATAATTCATTTCAGTGTAGTCTAGTAAATAACCTCCTTGATTTAAGGAAGCCTTGTCTGCTTTCTCTGGCTCTCTCTCTCTGTCTCAGCAGACAGAGTGTGTGCACAAAGGACATTGTATGCATTCCAAAAAGCGTGTTGTGCATTATCAAACCAGCAGACAGAATTTCCATAAAAAAATTCAAGCTTTGATTCAATATCAGCAACTTGCTTTAGCCACTTACTGTATAAAACATCCTAAAGGTTTTTGGCTATGCCCCTGGGTTTTTTCAAGGGAAAGTGGTCCTAGTGTACAAATAAAAAAGGTTCATGTTAGCAATACATTCACACTCACCAAACATCTCTCTGTCTGGCCTTATGGTACAACACTATCCATTCCAAACTGTCAAAATAATGTGCTAATGTCCAACTAATTGTAAGTTCAACTCTACTTTGGAGATTTTAATACAGGAAAGTGCTGTAAGAAGTAATATGTCAACTGAGGCTCTTCTCAGCCTTCTCTCTTTCTTATGCCATGCAATCATGTTTGTATCTGTTTGCTGCTTTCTTTCTCACTCACCACACACTGCTGCTTATGGCTGTCTCTCTTTCACTGTACTCTCTCTAACTCTCTAACTTGCTGCTACATAGTGCCTTTCCCTCAGAATAAAAAATATATGCAGCACCTTATATGACTGAAAAAACTGTACCCCCAGCAGTCCCAACATCCCCCAAAGTGGGTACACCAGGCTTTATTCCCCCCCAAAGGACTTGGTAAGAGCTCTCCAACAGGTTTAGTGGGTACTTCTCCGGGATGCAGTAGTTGCTGCTTGCAGGGCAGGTGGTTCACTGGTGCACTTACTAAATCATTGCAGAAACAAAAACCAAACAAGTTTAAAAGGAGCCCTTATTTGTAATCCATGAGAGTGAGGTTCTGATGGCATCCTCAAGCCTTCTGCCTGGGTCTAACCATTAAAAATAGTCCAGCTGCCAAGCCAGCCAGGTGGTGCTGAGGGTTGAGGTACTGGACACCACACATTGTGCCACGCCGGTGACCCAAGCTCATTCATGAGCTTGGGCCACCAGGGGTCAGCTATGGGAATGGGTGAGGAGCTAACTGATCTGCCAGCAGGCACCTCTCCTCCTCCTCATGGAGGGCTTGAGGGTCTACTCGGTGCTTGGCCACCTCCTGGTGAAGGCTGGAGGGCAGTGTCACATTGAGGAACCCTGGCATTAGGCTAATGTGAAGGTGGAAGGTGCCGTCACCAGAGCCACAGTGTGCAGATGTGCCTCCATGCACATACGTATCCACATTCTGGGGTCTTGGGGTTAAAGGGAGTAAATGGGGAAATACAGAGGTTGCAGCAGGATAACACATCCGGGTCGGCTCCAGGGGTCTGCCAGGATATGTGAGGCATCCATAAGATCACAAAAGACCCCGGTGACCAGTAAGGGTAGCTGACACAGGCTGTAGCCCGCTGTGGAGGATAAAAAGCAATTTGGAAAACAAAAAGAAGAAATAGACCAGCTCTGAACTTTACTCCCTGTTTTCTGTCACTAGACAACCACCCAGTTGCAGGGCCAAAACCTCAGTTGTTTCTCGCAGTTTTGTACTGTTTGGGGTACCTCAGCTACCCACTTATGCAGGGCAGGAGAGATTCTGGATGTTGCTCCTGTCTGAAATGGAGGTCTGCCATATGGTTGTCTGGATTCTCTCACCAGCACTCCTCCTCTCCCTGTCTGGTAGTTTCTCTGTTGTTTCAGCAGGGGCTGCACAGAACCCCTGTTGGTAGGCAGTAGCCACAGTCAGTTCAAGCAACACTCTTGAGCTTATTACTCTTGTTGGGAAAAGTCTCTTGAATCAAATTAACCCAGCTCCACTCCAGTGCCTTTCTCCTTCTCATTTCTTGATAGAACTACTGTACTCCCTCCTGTGAAATACTTTGTTGTGCTCATGCTTCTGTGACTTGTCAGAACTGCAGCTCCTTGCAGCCAGTTGATATCTGGCTCACAGCTTCCCATGTCATGCAGACAAACTGAGCCCAGAGGCTTGGTTTCAGCATCTTTTATAGGTTTCTGTACATGATGCCTCATTGGTCAGACAGTTACCCAGTGAAGTACTACATGCTTTGGAATGTTATCCCAACTAAGCAGGGCATACATACATGTACGCTTCCTCGCAAGCCTGAGCTCATGATTGGCCCAAATTCATGGGCTCATCTGTTTGTGTGCCACTGAACCCTTCCCAACAGCCCTTGCAGAGTCAGAGGGCTGGACTCTGCATGGCCATGATTGTTTGCATCATATCCCTGATTTCTGGAGCCTCTGTCTGCTTTATTATTAGCCTTGAGGGACTGCTGTAGGGTATCCTGGCCCCTTTACTGGTCTGGGGCAAAGAAGCTTCCTATTCTGGGTGCTTTGCTAGTTGGGGAGTTTGGGGCTCTGTAGAAAAGAGCTGGCAGTGAAACTGCTGTCTCTCTCCCCACTCATATTTGTGTATGCCTGCATGCTTTAATGGTGCTCCAGCCTTGTCCCTACCCCCACTGCTTTTCCTGGGTCAGGGGCTGCTGGTCACCAGATGTTGCATTCCTTCAACCCAGTCTTAGCCCGCTGCTTAGTCTTGGGGCCAAGAATGTGGGTCACACAGTATAGCTACAGATGTGAAGGCAATGTGAGCCATAGCTCGAATATGCCATGAACTCCTTGCAGCTGACTTCTGTACTAGTCTGCCAGCCCCCCAACATTAGTGTGAAGAAGAGGATCCCTGTGTGGCAGAGGGGTGTCAGCTGGGGCCCAAAAGCCCAACAGGTGAGCTCCTCCCCAATTTGGGGGGGCACACTGTGGACCTATTACTGTAGTTCTGGAACATGGTGACATCAGTTGAGTGCATACATTATGTCACATTTTGTCACAGGGCAAGTAACTGGACAATATGATGTTTTGTGTTTTCTTATTGTTCTTCTGTTTGCCACCATGCCTGTCACAGGGTGTGCTCATCCCACGGTGTCAGGGGCTATGCCCCAGGTCAGCTCTGTACATACATATGTAACCCCTAGATGGCGCTATCCCAGGGGCTACTACCCCTGCCTGATTTGCCACTATCAGGTTGAGGGGCCTGGATCCAATGGCGGGTGCCTCCACCCAGAGGTCAGGGTTTGCAATAGTTAAACTAACTTGGTCACAGCCCTCTGGGACACTGCAACCCCCCTTTCTTCCCACTAGTGGCCCACACAATATATCAGAATTACCTTCACAGTATACACTTACCCCCAGGTCTGGTTCCAGCACTGGGACCTCCTGTGAAATGAGATACAGTGCAACAATCACAGTACAGTACTTTAACATAGACAAACCTCAGGCAGTATAACTTTGCTGAAACAAGCAGCTCTGATTTATTTAGGGGATATAACAAGGACAGGGGAAATCAGGTTAATTAGCTTATCACTCTAATAATTTATGGCTCTGTGCAGGCCTATCCCTATCAGTTACTGTCCCTGGGTACCCAAGCCCTAGTGGCTAGTCCAAACTGTGGCAGCTGGTAGGGCCCTTTCACACAGAGAAAAGGAGAATTAAACAGTCAGCAGTACAGTAATTCCATTTGATTTAATGTGGCAATTCAACAGGGAGCAACCCTGAATTAGTACTCACGACCTCCAAATAAGATAGGGTCCTTCAATGTCAGCAGGGCTCACTTGAGGTACACAAACCTCTTCACACATCCATATAAAAGAAAGCACTATACCAGGCAGGCTGCATCTGTATCCCGATCGCAATTACTGCACAATACCCGGGAGAACACACAGCAGATTCAGTTCCTGACAGACAGAGTGCAATTTTCAGCAATTCCTCCAGTCTTCTACAGGGTGAGCCTGGTTTCTACTCTTCAGAGATCCTTTGATTCTTTTCACAGGACGGATTCAGTCCTACATGCTGTTACACAAGCTGCAGACCGGAACTCTGGGCCTTATACACGCTTTTTACTAAAACTGCACACTGAAAAAGCATAGGCTCCTTCCTTCTTCACTGCCAAAGCTCAACTGACACTCCAACTGAAAAACCGGCACTTCCTTTGAGTTCCTCCCAGTTCTTGACTGGATTGGCTGTCACCACAATAGACTGCTGCTGTTGGTCCAAAAAGGCACTGAAGTCTAAACTACATCTCCCAGAGTCACTGCCCATACAATCCTCTTGTGGCTGGCTCAGATTATGAGTCCAAGTTCTGATTCGTCCAAGGCACCATTTTAGAGCTAGCTTACCCCACACTGATTGGTCCAGTTCAGCAGTTCAAAACTAGAATGGGGAACTAGCAGACACAGTTCTGACTGCAAAGAAAGCAGGTTAGACAAACTGTAATTTCATTATTACTCTAAATAATTTCTGGCAAACAGTTACATCTTTCAGATAGGTTCCCTTGCACTCCTAGTGACTGCAAAATGAAGTAAATTGGCAGCAGTTCGAGTGGTACTCAAACAGAGAAGCACACAGTCCCCCCATACAACCTAATTATGTCTGCAAGCAGACAGCTCTTAAAGAGACAGTACCAGAAGGCTCTAAAAACACTCACTGATAAATGGCTTAAATGCCAAACACCATTCAGGCTTGGAGCATTCAAGCAAGCTCCTGGAAGTCTTTTGGGAACCCCCATTTGCAGGGGGGTTACACCCTTCCTGGCCTGGGAAAGCTTGACGTCCGCGTCAAGCAAGTACCCCTAAGTTTCAACTGCAACCATATACATTTGCATTAGGCTCATGACATGTAATCATCAGTCAATATATCATTTTACCAAGAACATATTCTGAAACATTGCAGTACGTCACTCTTTACACAGTATTACATACACATTGTACCATAACTCAAGTTATACTCTCTTGTACATGAAACCTGAAGAGAGGGGCCCTTCCCTATCAGTTACCTTGGGGCTGGACGGGCAAGGGCACCATACTTAGAGGGCAACACAAGTAACTTGAGTTAGCACTGACGCCAGTTTGGGCAATGAGCCTGGGACACATACACTCCTTTATGGACAACATTGAGAGGCAAGTCCACAGGCCTCCCAAGGGAATCATAACTGAGGTGCACCACAGGCTTTACAGCTCGACCAGTCTTCTAGGGGAACTGTTACAGTCTCTGCACCTGAGCCTCATTTTCAGCATTGTCACACTTGTCAGGGGAGTCTCCATGGGGGTAGAGAGGCTAGAACTTGGGGCACTTTCAGCTCCAGGAGTTACAGTTTCTGAGTCCACAAACATTTGGCTCGCATGGAGAGCTTTCGGACACTGGCAGTGGACTGTCAGGGCACTCAAAATACTTTCTTGTTCGGTGTATCACCAGTCTGCCCCAATCTATCATTTTCCTCCCTGAAAGCTCAAACAGTTCAACCATGCACAATGATTCCATTTCATCTGATCTGATGTTTGCACTTCACTTTCTGGGAGCATTGGCTCCAGGGATGAAGCTGGGGCTTAAACAGTCCAGAAGGCCCAGCTTTGTCTCCAGTATTGACTAGGGATTGCCCTCAAACAATTGACTCAGTTCGTAAGAAGGATAGTATTCAAAGTCACTCTCACTTTCTTCCGATATGGACTGACAGTCATGCTCAACTGGGACTTGTGGAGGGAACACTTTAACTTTGCTTCTGTAGGTGCAGACTTTCTTGATCTTTTCTTAGCAGCAGCTCTAGTCACTGGTCCAGAGGGGCATCTTCTAGGGCTCAGACTCAATTAAGATTTGTCCAATGGGCAGTAAATGATTTCTATGCAT
Organism: Neoceratodus forsteri; assembly: GCA_016271365.2. Lineage (NCBI taxonomy): Eukaryota > Metazoa > Chordata > Ceratodontiformes > Ceratodontidae > Neoceratodus > Neoceratodus forsteri. The sequence goes on along the minus strand of CM057456.1, from coordinate 1,775,746,534 downwards.
TGTTTTTACATCTTTTGAATTATTCTCAGGCCTTACTTTGTACACTGGCAGATCATCTAGTTTGCCCACTACAATGGAGGGAGATGGTGTCATCTGTCAGCAATCTTGTGCTTGCCATGCAATCCCAGATTTCTTAGCAATACCCGATCTCCCTCCTGAGTTCCTGTGCTTTCACCTTTATCATACCTTTCTTTGTTGGCTGATTTCTTTTGGCAGCCATGGTTTGAGCCAGTTGGTACGCATGAGTTAGCTGGGCCTTTAACTTTTGCACATACTGTAAATAGTTTTCAGCCTGAACCCCATCAGGAGAGACCCCAAAACACACATCTACTGGTAGTCGAGCTTCTCTTCCAAACATCAGGCGGTAGGGGAGAATCCATGGCATCACTTTTGGTGCAGTTATAAGCATGTACCAGGGTGCTAATTTGTTGGCTCCATCTAGGCTTGTCCTTTGGGTGCAGGTGCCTAGCATATCTAGCAAAGTGCGTTGAAACGTTCAGGCTGTGGGTCCCCTGGGGTGGTAAGGAGTGGTTCTGACCGTGACTCCCACAGAGAAAGCATCTCTTTGATCAGACAACTCTCAAAGTCTCTCCCTTGATCAGAATGGATTCTTTGTGGAGCCCCATAGTGAACAAAAAGTTTTCTAAGGACTTTGGCCACAGTGGATGCTTTCTGGTCTTTGGTGGGAAAGCTTGGGCATATCTCGTGAAATGGTCAGTGACCACCAGCACATTACTGATATTTCTTTGATCTGACTCAGACTTAGAAAATCAATAAGACCAGCTCCATGGGTGCACTGGTGGTGATGTTAACAAGGGGCAGCCCTCTGGGGCAAAGCTTTCCTCTGTAAGCAGCGATCACAAGTTCGAATGTGTTGCTCCACATCAGCCCCATCTTAGGCCAATAGAATCTGGATCTCACCAAGTCAAGTGTTCTGTCTATACCAAGGTGCCCCATGTGGTTGTGCAAGGACCTCAGTACTGAGTCTCAAAGGCAGTGGCAGCACTAGTTGTTGTTTGTCTACTTTGTCCCCTCTGTCTACTGTTTCTCTGTATAACAGTTTATTGATCAGTTTCAACTTAGGACCTTCTTTGTATAACAGTGCAGTTCTCAAATCAGTGGAGCGAATTTGACACATCTTTTCCTGCATAGAGGGCTTCTAAAGCTGCTTTGATCATGGGATCGCGGGATTGAGCTCGCACGAATACTGTCATTGTCCAGCTGAGGCAGTGCACCAATGTCTATTGCAGAAAAGTGGCACAAGCAGCAGGTATGCAATTCTCAGAGGCTCCCAAGCAATCCACCATGCAGTCCATCAGCCCTCGCGGGACATTTGTTCCTCCCTGTCAAATCTCCGCAGAGTGCCCAATGTCAGGTTCTGCCAATCGGACCCAATCATTCTGGGAACAGGCCTGGAGAGAGCATCAGCATCTATGTGGTTCAGACCTCGTTGTATTCGAGAGCATAGTCATATGTAGACAATGCAGAAAGCCACCTATGGCCAGTGGCATCCAACTTAGCTGAGGTCTGCACATAGGTCAAAGGATTATTGTCAGTTTTACTAGTATTTTGCACCATACAAGTACTCATGGAATTGGTCAACAATAGCCCACTTCAAAGCTAGGAACTCTAACTTATGTACAGGATAGTTCTTTTCGGATGGGGTCAGGCTTCTACTGGCAAAGGCCACTGGTCTCAGGCCATTCTCGTGCTCTTGGTACAACACAGCCCCCAACCCTGCAAGCTAGCATCAGTGTGCAGGACGGTTTTCTTGGATCGGCATAGGCCAGCACTGGAGCATGGGTAAGTTGATATATGATCTCATGAAAAGCAGTCTCATAATCAGGAGTCCAGCGGGCCCCAAATACTTCACTGGATGAAAATACACTCTTCAGTCTTGAGGACGCTGACTTTGGTTTTTTGTGGGTTGGGGGATACCCTTGAGTAAGGTTAAGTAAAGGGCTGATCACTTGAATAGTCCTTGATGAAGCTACCATAATAACCACAGAATCCCAGGAATCTTTGCAGTTCTTTAGATTTTGGCTGTGGCCAGGTGGTCAAGACTCAACTTTACTTGGGTCGGTCTCTATTCCTCGGTGGATACTATTGTCCCACATACTTTACTGATGTTTGAAAAAATTGACACTTATCAATGGACAGTTTAAGCCAAAGTCCTCCAGTCGGTCCAATACCTTAAATAATCTGCTCTCATGTTCCTCCAGTGAGCTGCCAAACACAATAACATCATCTAGGTATACCAGGCATCTAGTAAGTTCATGTCCCCACTGCACGCCCATCAATCGCTGAAAAGTGGCTGGGGCACCTGAAACCTTGAGGCATCCTCATGAATTCATAGAAGCCAAGCGGACAGATAAAGGCTGTCTTTTCACGGTCCTCTGGGGCCATCGGGATCTGGTAGTACCCACTGCGGAGATCCAGCACAGAGAACCACTTGCTCCCGTTTAGGCAGTCCAAAGCATCCTGAATGCGGGCATTGTGTACTGATCAGGGATAGTCCGGCGGTTTAAGGTGCGATAATCCACACACATCCTTACTGTTCCATTCTTTTTCCTCACTACCACAATGGGGGAAGCATAAGGGCTTCTGGATTCTTGTATTACACCAGCAGCTAACATCTTTTGCAGATGCCGCCTCACATCATCTATGTCAGCAGGTGCCAGGCGTCGAGACCTCTCACGAAATGGTCTTTCATCATGCAGCCGGATATTGTGCTCAGCTCTTGCACGCATCCTACATCCCATTCCTTTAAAGAAAACACCTGGTCTCTCTGGGCAAGCTTCTCACTGATCCTCACTTTCCATTCAGCTGGCAGCGGAGTCGCCAAAATCAAACAAGCTGTATGCTATCGTCATTCTTCCTTGAACTCTTGCTGTGGGTAGCACTGCAGTGTCTGCACAATGCACATTAGCCAGGATGCAACCTCTGTTTACTCGAATGTCTCTTTTCAGACATTATGAACTTGGACCATTACCCTTCTGGTATAAGCATGGCTCATGGCGAAATACTAGGCTTGACCAGCAGTCCTCTGGCAATTTTCCATCGCCTGGTGCATCCAACATTAATATTTTATTCTTAACATCCTTTCTGATACGGACCTCTCCTGTAAGGTACACTGGGCATTTGGCGCCAGGATCAGAGACTCAGGATCCTTCTTCCATACAATTCCGACCGGTTCCTCTGGTTCTGTTTTTCAGCATCTCTGTGCCTCATAGGCCTTCTTAATTAAAGCCGAACTCTTAAAGCTCTACTAGTCTTTGACCCTGTTTTTCATAACACAACTGTGCCAGCCTTCCGAACATATGAGCATTTGTTCCAATCAACAAAGGGACACCATCATACAGTCCAGTGGGGGACACACTAAGGCTAGGGTCTCTACTTGTTCGGCCACTCCAGCCACGGAGGTGGGGAAAGACAGCCAAATTCGATATACCCGGAATAGGGGTAGGCCTTCTCACTTAACCCCCATACATGCAGTCCTTCTAATGGTTGTAAGGGTACGCCTGACAAATGCTTCTGATACCAATCCTGGAACATAATTGTCACTTGGAGCCACTGTCTATACAGCTCTTGTAGACACTCCATTCACCTTTACAGTGGTCTCCATGGAGGGACCCACTATTCTGGACCAGTCTGGAGAGGCGGTAGTGGGGCCTCGGGCAACGGACCTTCGCCAAAAGGACGTGAATTAGCATTTTTGGTGCCCTCACTGGGATCATGTCGGCACCTCTTAACCACTGATTTCTTCTCCGAAGCTCTCCTTGTAGCCTATATGCAACTTTGTCAGTGTCTTTTGGGGACTGGCATTCCCTTTTCATGTGCCCATCTTTCCCACAATTATAGCAAAACATACTTTCTGGAGTTTGAGCTCACCGAGGCGCCACACTGGGAGCCAGGGCGGGGGTATTACTAACTGGAAACCTGGGTGCCATCTCTCGTCTGCGGCGTGATAAGCATTTGGAGACATCTCGTCAGTTTCTCCACTTCATGGTCAAGGAATTGAGTTTGGAGCTATATCAGTAGGAGATACATGGTGGGTACCTCCACCCCATGGCAGATGCAGTCGGATATAGGTCAGGGTCTGTGACTTGCATGCGGGCCTTCATAAAGGGACTGTTTTTGAATTCCCGATCTCTCTCAACAGTTCGCCCCATTGTGGCATATCTTTTCCTTGTCAGAGCACCTATTGACTGTCAACCTCTGCCCTGAACTTCACTTGATGGGTCACCCTCAGTCACTCGGGTCGTAGCCACAGCTGTTGGTGCAGGTACCTCCCGAGGTCGCCTTTTCTCAACTCCTCGAATTTCTCTCATTAACTCATCATAGGAGGGTGGGATTCCAGTCGATTTGCCAGGCGTAACTGAAGCAACAGCAGTTCTGAGAAGGGGGCAGACTTAAGATTCTGTCCAGTCTGGTTCGTCCAGTTCAATCGCTGGCAAACTACTCCTTTCTGAGGCATTCTTGCAACAATTTTTCCAGCCGAGAGACATACACAGACAACAACTCCCTTGGTACTGTTGTGCATTTCTACTCTCCACCATAGGTCCTCATCAGAATCTGGCTCCCACACACATTCTCCAAGGCCTCAAGATAGGCCTGTGCAGTCGCTAGGTTACTGGGCCCGCTTAGCACGGATGGTAGCCAGGGCAGGACCTCGGAGGCTCTCACAACCCTCTTCGCTTTCACCTTCCGAGCATTGCCATTCTAGCACTTGGGGGCAACATAGTCTCATCCAGGTCTCCCAGTCATCCTCCCTTGGGGGTGGGGAGGGTGCCAGAGAAGATCCTCAACCTTCGTAAGAGTCGTGACTAATGGCAGGTGCAGAAATAGGAGTCTGCATTGGTTCAGCCACCATTATGGGCACTGGAGCAGGAGAGGGTGTTGGGGAGGAACACCCCAGGTGGCAAGAATAGTTTCTTCAAGTCCTCCACAGTTTTCCTCTCCAGCAACCATTCAGCAAATTTCTTCTCAAAAGTTTCAGATAGTGGTGGGGGCTGATTCCCCGGTCTTTACTGTCCTTATATCACTCTCCAAGCAGTGAGGGCTCCCTCTGGGGTAATGGTCTGTGGCACTTTGGAGCCATCTATGGGATCCTTAACCTACTAGGGCCAGGAAAGTGTGGGTGAGCAGATTAGCATGCCGACCCACCACCACAGGGTTTTGTAAACCTTCCACCTTGGAAAGTACTCCCTGCACAGTGTCCGTATTGATACCCAGGGGGATGTCCAGGATAAGAATAGCATTTTGGGGGTCGATCTCCTCCCCAGTACACCACTCCACCAGCCGGTGCACAGCCACTTCTGTCGGGGTACCCATTTTTTTCTTAACAGTGGTTCGTAAATATGGCCACTAGAGGACACACAATCCCAGCGGTGAGCCTCCAAGATGTAACCCCTAGATGGCGCTATCCCAGGGCTACTACCCCGCCTGATTTGCCACTCATCAGGTTGAGGGCCTGATCCAATGTAGGTGCCTCCACCCAGAGGTCAGGGTTTGCAATAGTTAAACTAACTTGGTCACAGCCCTCTGGGACACTGCAACCCCCTTTCTTCCCACTAGTGGCCCACACAATATATCAGAATTACCTTCACAGTATACACTTACCCCCAGGTCTGGTTCCAGCACTGGGACCTCCTGTGAAATGAGATACAGTGCAACAATCACAGTACAGTACTTTAACATAGACAAATCCTCAGGCAGTATAACTTTGCTGAAACAAGCAGCTCTGATTTATTTAGGGGATATAACAAGGACAGGGGAAATCAGGTTAATTAGCTTATCACTCTAATAATCTACCTGATGGCTCTGTGCACAGGCCTATCCCTATCAGTTACTGTCCCTGGGTACCCAAGCCCTGTGGCTAGTCCAAACCGTGGCAGCTGGTAGGGGCCCTTTCACAAGAGAAAAGGAGAATTAAACAGTCAGCAGTACAGTAATTCCATTTGGATTTAATGTGGCAATTCAACAGGGAGCAACCCTGAATTAGTACTCACGACCTCCAAATAAGATAGGGTCCTTCAATGTCAGCAGGGCTCACTTGAGGTACACAAACCTCTTCACACATCCATATAAAAGAAAGCACTATACCAGGCAGGCTGCATCTGTATCCCGATCGCAATTACTGCACAATACCCGGGAGAACACAGCAGATTCAGTTCCTGACAGACAGAGTGCAATTTTCAGCAATTCCTCCAGTCTTCTACAGGGTGAGCCTGGTTTCTACTCTTCAGAGATCCTTTGATTCTTTTCACAGGACGGATTCAGTCCTAACAAGCTGTTACACAAGCTGCAGACCGGAACTCTGGCCTTCACACACGCTTTTTTACTAAACTGCACACTGAAAAGCACAGGGCTCCTTCCTTCTTCACTGCCAAAGCTCAACTGACACTCCAACTGAAAAACGGGCACTTCCTTTGAGTTCCTCCCAGTTCTTGACTGGATTGGCTGTCACTCACAATAGACTGCTGCTGTTGGTCCAAAAAGGCACTGAAGTCTAAACTACATCTCCCAGAGTCACTGCCCTACAATCCTCTTGTGGCTGGCTCAGATTATGAGTCCAAGTTCTGATTCGTCCAAGGCACCATTTTAGAGCTAGCTTACCCCACACTGATTGGTCCAGTTCAGCAGTTCAAAACTAGAATGGGGAACTAGCAGACACAGTTCTGACTGCAAAGAAAGCAGGTTAGACAAACTGTAATTTCATTATTACTCTAAATAATTTCTGGCAAACAGTTACATCTTTCAGATAGGTTCCCTTTGCACTCCTAGTGACTGCAAAAATGAAGTAAATTGGCAGCAGTTCGAGTGGTACTCAAACAGAGAAGCACACAGTCCCCCCATACAAACTAATTATGTCTGCAAGCAGACAGCTCTTAAAGAGACAGTACCAGAAGGCTCTAAAAACACTCACTGATAAATGGCTTAAATGCCAAACACCATTCAGGCTTGGAGCATTCAAGCAAGCTCCTGGAAGTCTTTTGGGAACCCCCATTTGCAGGGGGGTTACACATACACGTCAGGTGATCTATAGCAAATATTGCTAAATAACTGTAGGGAAAACATATATAACCGAACAAATGCTGTGGCAGCCAGCTTTAGGGATTGGCAAGAGAGGTAAGAGTGAGATCAAGCTTAAATTCCATTCCAGAGCTCTAGGAACTGGGCTCAAATGTTTAGAGACTGCCCACTTTGGGGTGGGGGAATTGAATAAGAAGTGGTTCACTCATCTTTTCTCTATGTAGATTTTTCTGGATTGTGAGGTTTTAGACTCAGGTTCTGGACAGTGTCTATCTAAGACTTAAAGGGAACATAAATCTTGTTTGTTGCACTTTTTTTAAAATATAGTTGGAAATTGGTGCATAGATGTAGTATATTTAATATACCCCGTGTTTCATTTGTTTGCTTTTAAATAGCAGCAAAAGCAATGCTTAATGATCAACCTACATAGATACATAGACAGCATCGGCAGATAAGGGCCTATGGCCCATCCAGTCTGCCCATTTGAGCTTGGAAGTTCAGTTTATGTTTTCCTAGAAGTCTGTTGCCCCTTACCCCTGACCTCCAGAATAACTTTATGTCTATCCCATGCATTTTTAAATCCAGTGATTGTTTCAGCCCCCCCCACTTCCTCTGGCAGGGTGTTCCACTTGTCCACCACCTGTTCTGTGAAGAAATTCTTCCTCATGTTTCCTCTGAATCGTCCTCCCTCCAACTTCATCCCATGTCCTCTAGTTCTGGAACATCTTTTTCGCTTAAAAATAGTATATTCCTGCACCCTGTTCCTCCCTGTAAAAAAATAAAACACACTGGGGAGGTATCTGAGCCAAACAGCAAAACAGTAGTACTGAGTCTTGGTTATGCTTATTAACTAGGACTCAGTATTAGTTTTACTTTAAAATAGTCCTATTTTCTGTAATTTAAAACCTCTTGTTGATGCTGATTTTCACCAAAATGAAACACAGATAAAGTGCACTCATACCTGGATAGCGGGGCTGAAAAAACACACTGCACACATTCAGCTTGGTGACTCCGTAGTTTATTTCAGGTCATCCATTTCCAATGCAAAAGTGCAGAAAGGACTACTAGGTAAATACCTTCACCCCTTTCACACTGCTCACCCCGGTGATCACCTTCATCTGGGGGCAGGTGGCATGAGTTTCATCCTGCTCTATCCAGGCCAACACTGGCAATAATGGGGCTGGTTTCAGTTATTATTGAGTTGTTTTTTTTGGGGGTGGGTGGGTTAGCTTGAGATGCCTTGAGATGCCTCAGTTTTTCTGCTTTATGTAAAAGATACCTTGGGGCACAACACTGACTATGAAACAGACTTCATATGGCATATAAATAAATGTTATTATCCATAGTTACTCAGTCAAACAGCCAAGGGGTTTATTTAAACAAATAGGACATCAGGGAGGCATTGCTTTGTACTGCCATAGTGTAGTTTGTTTTTAGTTAGATGTTTTTTTACCTTTGTTTTACCAAGAATGATACACTAAGCTGAAAGCATGTTTACAGGTGCAACCTGGGAGCACAAGGAAGTTAGGTAACTTGCTCAGGGTCACACAGTATGCAAGTGGGGGCTGTGGGATTCAAACCCAGGTCTCCAGGTTTGCAGCTCAGAGCCCTAAACCACTGCTTTATACTGCCTCCATGTTACAAGCACTTCATAGCTCATTCACTGACAGGTTACACTTTGCACAGTTGTTGGTAACAGTTACATGTTTTCAGATACAGGCTTCTCAATTATACCAGGCTGTTGCATATAGTTAAACTCACATCTGGTGTCATCTTGTCCACCACAATATTTTCAAAAACTCTCATTTTATATTTTCCACACTTGCACCTTTAGGTGTTTCATCTCCCACATTACTCTGTAGGGCAAATATTCTCCACATTACACCTTCCTGTATAGTGAGGCACTCTCACCACCTCCCTCATGCTGCCACCACTCTTTATTATTCCATTGAATTTTTTACTTTAAACTGTGTTGTATTATAGTCAGTGAATGTCTAGCACACTTTCTTGGCCACTTATTTTTGCTTTCACAGTTGCATAATAATGTTTGCTTTACCAGTCTTTAGTCTCAGCCCTCTTAGATCTTGGACACACTACAGAACTGTTTTTGAAAACTGTTTTTAAAACCAGTTTAGCTAAACCATTTCAGTGCAGGCAACTACTCAGTAACCATTTTTGATAACAGTTTAGTGTGGCCACACTGCTAGTATTAAACCTGTTCTCTGTGTAACTATTTTGTGTTAAATCCAACACACAGAACTTTTTGTTTTAGTAAAACCATTACAGCTTAAAATGTTTTTACTCCTGGACAGACATGTGAGTAAAACCATGCTAGCTCCAAAACATTTTTAAAAATGGTTTTAAGATTAGGTATCTAGCAGGGTTTAAAAACACTTTTGTTAAAATGTTTTAAGGGGCTTGTAGTCTGTCTGCAAACAGTGCTAGGGGGATTTAAAACATTTTATGGCACTTAAAACATTTAAGTTCCCCAGTGCCTTAGGCCCCGTCCACACTACACCGCTCAGGCCCAGTAACGGATGCAAACCGTTATGGCCGGGGAGCGGTGCAGTGTGTCCACACAGTGGTGGTATCCGTTATGGGACCGGTACTGCTGGTCCACACTGCGGGAGCCGGACTGACTGTTATCGCGGCACCGATCACAATGCAGCTCGCTGCTCTGGGGACCGGCTTTCGCGTTCTAAAAGCCGGTAATGTTACCAAGGTGTAACTGGTTTCATAACCGTTATTGAAACCACTCATATGTGGTTTCAACAACGGTTACGAAAATGCCTTATGTAACGCTACAGGTGTAAACACAAACTGTTGCGGTAACAGTTTGTGCCCCCTGTACCGTTACAGAGGCAGAGTGTGGACAGGGCCTGAGAGACAGGACTTCTTCCTCTTCCTTCCTAAATTGAGACACCACACTGGCTGTTCCGGACACTTCATCACATGGTCTATCATGCACATCTCCTGCAAACTTCCTTCTTTCGTCCCAGGGTTCCTGCTCTCCTTCTGTGGTGTACTGTATGCTAGATATCCACCCAGGCAGGCTGCCCGGGAACCAGAACCCACGGGTTCACATGTGCCACCACTCCAGACTCAACAGGCTTACACTTGCCCTAGGCTTTCAGAGGCCCCTGAGCCTTCCAACATGGTTTGGAGAGCAACTGTTGCTTAATTTCTGCTCTTCTCCAAACTGCTCTAAAACAAAGCATTTTTGCACTGTCAATCTTTATATTCTCAACTCCTTTCATTTCCTGTGTTCTGACTGCCTTTTGCAGCATGGTCAATCACAATGCAAGCTTTCCCACATTACCCCACCAGTGTGTCTCAACCCTGCCATAGAGGGACCTTGATGCAGGTGAGATGGTAGTCCAGACTCAATGCCCTTTCAATCCTTGGCCTGTCATGTGACACTGTCAAGGGTATAATATTTCACTTTAGTTGCTTCTTACAGGATTGCTGGTTTTAGGAATGACTGGACACCACAAGTAACTTCTAACAGCTCTGAGGTTTATTCAACAAACATACATTAGATAGATCAGCAGGCCTCAGCAGAACTACAACTACAATCTGCTCTTGCAGTTTCTACCCAGACATACCATTGGCCCAAAACTGCAGGGGGATGTGGACTAAACCATTCTACACTATTACCAGGGTAAGTTACCATATACTACATCTCCCCTTCTAGTAAAAGAAAGCAATTACCTTGATTTCGGTTTGCATATCAATGACAAATAATTACCAAGCAATATTAACATAATGGTTGAGTCTTACTTTGTGATGAGTTAGGGTCTAAAGTCACTGGTACTCAGCTTTGTTGAAATAAGTCTTTACCACTGACTTAAGTCATAACAAATCTCAACCTCTCAGGAACTTTAAGCAGACGCCTCTTCTGGTCATTCGAGTAGACTGCACACTGGGTACAGCCTCAGGACTTTCTTGCAAAGTGTCATTGAAAACAACAGGTTCCATCTCAGGTTGCTACTCTTGACAGGTGTCCTGTTCCTGGCTGTTGTCCCTGGATTGCACTGTTTGTGACAATACGATTCAGTTGACTCATCTGCCTGTTGCTCTTCAGCCTCCAAAGCAACTGTTCGGTCTCTCCTCAGGTGTCTCCTGTTCCTGTGGTATCGCTGTCCTGCAGGTGTAATCACACTATAGGATCATGGCTCATCACGATTCTTTCCACTGTAGCAGGTTGCCACCACTAGAAGTCTCTATGCATACCCTTTCCCTTCTCTGAATGGAGTAAGTGGAGCTACATTCCTGTCATAATACTGTTTCTGTCTTTTCTGTAGTCTTTTCAGACATTTATGTGCATCCTTTGGTATTTCAGGTCGCAGTGCCTTGCACTTGCTGGTAATGTTGTCCTCAACATTCTGCCCATTAACAATTGAGAAGGTGTAAGTTCAGTCCAGTGACTGGTGTATTTCTAAGACTGAGCAATGCGAGATGTGGATCAGTCTGACCTTGCATAGACTTCAGAAAGATTCTTTTTACTGTCTGGATCATTCTTTCAGCTAAACCATTAGATTGTGGGTATCCTGGGCTGGAATGAGTTATTTTGGACTCCCACAACCTTGCAAGTTGCTTCATTTCATGACTTGCAAATGGTACATGATCCGCTACCAGTTCTTTTGGAATTCCATGTCTTGCAAATACAGTTTTCAATTTTGCAATAACTGTAGCTGCTGTCTTGTCAGGCATTCTGAGAACTTCAGGGTATTTTGAAAAATAGTCCACTACTATTAAGTAGGAGTGTCCCCTAAAGTCAAAAATGTCTGCTCCAAGCTTTAACCATGGCATGTCAGGTATTTCATGTGGACACATCGGCTCTTTATGGTTGCTGGGTAAGAGTTCCTGACAAGGTCCACATGCTTCAACCATCATTTCTACTTCTCGATTCATGCCTGGCCAATACATCACAGCTCTGGCTTGTGCCTTCGACCTTTGTATTCCTTGATGTGCAGTGTGAAGTCTTTGTAGCATATCTGTTCTCAGCTCTTTGGGTATGATGATTCTTTTACCCACCATTATGAGATCATTTTCTATGTATATATTGTGTCTCATGGGCTAATAGTGCTGAAGTTTGATGCTGACTTGTTTTTCCTGTTAGTCCATCCTTTGAGGTGCATTTCTTTAAGCAACTGTAAATCACTGTCCCTCTGTGTGGCCTGTTTTAGCCCCTCTAACATGCTGTCAGGCAGTGTCTCTGTTGCTTGGATTGAGTATATGACCTTTTCACTACTTAGATCAATGTCTTCCTCTGCTGGTTTTCTTGGTACTGCCCTGGATAGAGTGTCTGCAATTAGAATATCTTTGCCTGGAGTATATATTACCTCTATGTCATATTTCTGTATCTGTAACAGCATCCGCTGCAATCTTGCTGGAGCCTTTCCAATTGGTTTGTTCAGTATGGACTGTAGTGACTTGTGATCTGATTGTACTTTCTCTGACCTTCCATAAACATACTGATAAAATTTCTGTAGAGAGAACACAATTGCTAGCAACTTTTTTCTATCTGTGCATAGTTTTTTCAGCACTGGACAATGACCTAGATGCATAAGCTATTGGTCTGTTTCTTTGTAGTAGACAAGCACCTAGTCCGTCCTTAGATGCATCTGCTTGGATTTCAATGTCCTCTTTTGGATCAAAGAATTTTAATACTGGTGCACAAGAAATAGTCTCTTTCAGCTTTTGTAAGGCTTCTTCCTGTGCTGGCTGCCACTGCCACATGACATCTTTTTTGAGTAGCTGCCTTAGTGGTGCAGTGAGGTTTGCTTCATTCGGATGTACTACGCCAAATGTCGAGTCATTCCTAACAGCCTCTGTAGTGCTTTTTTATCTTCGGGAGGGGGCATCTCAACTATTGCTTCTATTTTGGCTTCATCAGGCCGTAGTCCATTTTCAGTTATGATGTGCCCCATGTATTTCACCTCACTCACCAAATACTGTATTTTGTCACTATTGAACTTTACATTGAGTTCCACTGCTCTGTCCATTACTTTTCTCAAAATATTGTCATGCTCTTCCTTGGTAGCTGCGGCTATAAGCATGTCATCAGCTATTACAAAAACACCTGGTATGTCCCCGAAGTGTTCAGCATTTCTCTGCTGGAATACTTCACTTGCAGACCGTATACCAAAAGGAAGTCTGTGAAATTTGTACCTTCCCCATGGACTGTTGAATGTACATAGGTCTGCAGATTCGTCATCTAATTTGATCTGCCAGTACCCATCTTTTTCATCTAGAATTGTAAAAAACTTTTTACCTGCAAGCTTGCTCTGAATATCCTCCAGTGTGGGGATGGAGAAGTGATGTCTTCTGATAGCTTTATTTAAGTCTCTAGGGTCCAAACACACCCTGATCTCACCATTTTTCTTTTCAGTAATTACAAGGCTTTTTATCCATGTTGTAGGTTTTCTTACCTTGCTAATCACCCCAATTTGCTCCCGTTGTTCCAGTGTCTGTTTTAGTCTGTCCGTGATTGCATATGGGACTTTCCTGCACCCCATGTATCACAGGAGTAACATTTGGGTCGGTATATATGTGGTAAACTCCTGGGAATTCTCCTAGGCCTTCAAACACTGTTTTATATTGTGCAAGAAGTTCCTCTTTTGTGCCTGGTGGCTTGGTTTTAAGCACCTTTACTTTGCGAATCAGATCCAGGATGACACATGCCTGTTGACCCAGTAGGGAAGCTCCCGATGTATTAGTGACATAAAACTGCAGATTGGCCTCTCTGTCTTGTGTCTTACACTTTAGCGTCACTTCCCCTTCAGGATTAATTTGTGCTCCTCCATATGCCATTAGGATAGTACTGGTCGGCTTGATTTGTACCTTGCATGGAAACTGCGCAATCACTTCTTTAGTAAGTATATTGGCTTCAGCCCCAGTGTCCAACTTGAACTTAACTGGCTGTCCCATTATCTTCAAGGTAGTGTACCACCCTTCATCTGGTACTTGTGTCCGCACCATTTCTTTTCTTCTTTTTACAGCACCCACAAACAATGCTTCTACCCCTTTGGTCATTTTCTCATGAGGTTTGCTGGACTTTTTGGACCTGCACATTTTTGCACAATGATTGAGGCCACCACATTTACGACATTCTTGTCCATACACTGGACAAGCCTTTGGCGCATGTCCGTTGCCACACCTCCCACACGTGTTTGATTTTTGTGCACTTGTCTCACGTGTTGGTAGCTGGCGGTCTGGTTTTTGGCCTATATTACCATCCTGCCTTGAACAATAATTCTTAAATGCTTCCATAACCTCAGCGGCTTTTTTAGCTTGTGGGTCAGCATACATTATATTGAGGGTATTGTACACCTCGAGGGCCTCATTCCCGATCGTGTATAGCAGGACTGCAATTTTCATTTCCTCTGACTTATCATCTAATACCATGGCTGTGAAGTACAGACTGAATCTCTGTGCCCACCTTTTCCAGTTTTCTGCAAGATTTCTAGTCAACAATAGTGGTGGAGGTGGCTTACATTGCTCCATACTGCCAAAAATACTTTGTTATACAGCCTTTTAGTAAGCTTTAGGTACTCACAAATACTGTCTTTTGTTTCTTTTCTTGGCAGCACAAACTTTTCTTCATTCTTGCAACTGCAACACTGCAAGTTCACTTCTGGCACCATATAATATTTCACTTTAGTTGCTTCTTACAGGATTGCTGGTTTTAGGAATGACTGGACACCATAAGTAACTTCTAACAGCTCTGAGGTTTATTCAACAAACATACATTAGATAGATCAGCAGGCCTCAGCAGAACTACAACTACAATCTGCTCGTGCAGTTTCTAAAACCCAGTTTCCACCCCAGACATACCATTGGCCCAAAACTGCAGGGGGATGTGGACTAAACCATTCTACACTATTACTAGGGTAAGTTACCATATACTACAAAGGGTACCAGTTAGTACCATGTTCTTGTTCTTTTGCTCTGCTGTTACACTATAACCCTTTCTTGTCTGAAATTCTACACTGCAGGGGCATTTGGAAGGCAACTCTGTGGAGTAGAGCTACACAAAGTTTAACACTGTACCTGTGGTGCTACACTGAGCCTTACAATGTCACATTTACATCAGAGTAACCTAACAGCTCCTACTAGATTTTAACTATCAGGGGAAATGGCAATTCAGAAAACAGCTTTAAGGCATTCATTTTACTTCTCCAGTCGACAGCCTAATTTCTATTCTTGCATGTGTCTTCTTGTTTAGATCTATGATCACTGAACTTTTTACAAGGAAATAACTCAGTGGGAGGCAATGACTTATTTATAGGAGGGCCCTGCTGGTGACAATAGGAAAAGCTTTATCTTGTAATGGAGATTTCAAACTGTTTCACTTTTAAAGCAGCAGTGCTCAGGGTTATTTTTTCCCCTTGAAGAGGCTCTCTGATCTCTATCCCCAGAAAATTGCAGTTGGCACCAGCAGACTGCAGTTCCTCAGCACTCCAAAAACAATGAATTTCCAGTAATTTATTCTTTCATTTTAAGGACATTAACAACAAGACAATCTTTAATTCCTTAGAACGCAACAGCTCTTTATAATTATCTCTTAGCTGAGGTTATATTCATCATCTTATGACATTGCATTTGATTCTTATGGAAATGACTATGCTGTGAAGAACAGGGGATTATGATTATAAGATTTTGGCAGCTGTAAATGACTCCAGATGTATGGACTCACTGACCACAAATCAGAGCTTTGAAAATCTATCCCCGGATCACAGAATCCATACACAGACATAATTTGGTACCAGTTTTAATCATAGTTGAGGAACATTGAAACTGAACAAGTTGTAATGGCTGAATTAAAAAGGTAGGTAGATTTGCATTTGTTTTGGCGCCCTTCTGAGATTCAGAGCACCAGATTACAAGGCAGGTAAAGTGTGTGGACAGAGCAACACAATCAGTCCATCCATCAGTAACTAAATAAATAGACACAAGAACTACAGTCAGCCAAATGTGATCAGGTTGGATATACCATGAATCTTTTTCTGTTCATAAATATCTATGTATTTGTGTAGTAAATAATATGTAAGATAATAAATAATACATGTACCCCACCCCTTCCCCGGTGTCTAGGGGTATGCTGGTGGTAACTGTCCGTGGGAAGGTGGGACAACAGCAGAAACACCGAGACTAGTTGAATTTACCTGTTCTTCTGGAGGGGTGCCATCCAACTCTGCGGGGTGCTGGGCTGGAGGCAATAGTAATTAGTTGTAAATCACAAACATTTTGAAATGATTGGAGCCAAACTTCATTCGAAGAACCATGGGGTGCCTTTTAATAATAAAACTATATAACTCCATGGAGCCAATATGAAAATTGATTAATATTCATGTATCAACCATATCTCTAACAGACCACAGGTGTCACATTAGTTCAAAGTCAAGAAATATCCTCGAGCTGAAAGTACAGTGTTCATAACTGTGGGATGTTAATCAGATGACCCCCTAAAGTATCAGGCAGCATGTATCCCTAGACAGCATTATATCCACGCTGACTATGCAATCCCTCTACAGCCAGCAGTCTGACTGAGATCTCTGTATCCTGCAGGGCTCTCTGACCTCTCACATAAGGGCCATCGACCCTCCTCAAAGTCATATTCCTCCCTGGCACAACTCTTGTGTGACTGCTCCACAGAAAGGGTGCAGTATAGTGCAGTGGTTTAAGACTCTGAGCTGCAAACTTGGAGACCTGGGCTTGAATCCAGTAGCCCACACTTACATACTGTGTGACCCTGAGCAAATCACTTTACTTCCTTGTGCTCCCAGGTTGCACCTGTAAACAAGCTTTCAGCTTAGTGTGTCTCTCCTGGTCAAAAAACAAAACAAACAAAATATGGGAGGCATGTCCCCATGAATACCTCTTCTTGCTGTCTCTCCTGGTGACCGTCTTCAAATCCCCAACCCTACATATTCTCTTCAGGCCCAGGGTCCCCTCTGATCCAGCCACCTCTCCCCTTGATACCCTGTCTCTGCCTGTGCCCCACATGGAGGTGAAGTGCTTTCCCACTCTCTCACATCTAGGCAGTTGCTCCAACTTGGGTTCGAGTATCACTTGTGGCCTCTTCTCTCTTGTCATGACTGGGGTACAGGAGGGACATCCCCCCTCCGGGGGGAGTCTGTATTACACAGCCATCACATGAAGAGCTGGCTTTCTCCCTCTTCCATCTCCTCCAGAATCTAATTCGGTACCTCAGTGGGCAATCGGCTCCGCTCCTCCAGCACCAACCTTCCACCTTCCTGCTTGTGCTTGCCCACACTCATTGAGCAAAGCCCACCCCTCAGGGTACTTCCATGCTCATAGCAGTCCCCTGGGGTGTCAAAATGCTAACCCTCTCTGGGTCTGGGCTGAAATAACCTAGAACATATCCCTATGGTGCACGCTGTATACAATAACTAACACCCCTACCCCAGGGGGTTACAAGTATCCCTCCTTTAAAAGCGTGACACCCTTGGCAAGCTCAAGAGCACCACAAACCACCCCTCTGGGGCCTAGAAAGGAAGGGTATGTGCACTCCCCTCTGCCAAACCCCAAGAGGGCTCAGACTGCCTCACAATGAAGGTGGTCCTACTAACCTAACAAAATGGGGGCCCCAATCCAGCTAGATTTTCTCAAATCTGCAAGCTCTCTCACCCTGGCCATATTACATATGGATGTGCATTTGTGCATGCCCAGTATGGTGGCTTGAGTTTAATACCCCAATTTGTATCATTTCCAATGCAAAAGTGCAAAAAGTGCAGAAAGGACTAATAGGTAAATACCTTCACCCCGTCTCAGCTTTCTTCATACTTTCAAAAAATCTGTTTAGCTGTACTCAGATGTGCTAAGCCATGAATGAGCCTTCTGGCACTTCAGCACCATTTAGAGATATGATCTCGGATTGAATGTGGCACAGTAGACTCGCGTGGACTGTGGGGATTTCACTTTTATAGGGAACTATTTTAAATGTAAGTACTTTTCTTGGAAATATGTGCCACATTACATTCTACATGGATTAGGACACTGCTACAGAAACTAAAGGTACATTTAAAGACACCCCTGCAAACCAAGTAAAACTCTGACAGTCTCCCTTTAAGTTTTTAGTGTTATGCTGCACCCTCTAGTGGTGCTATTTTTTAATTTAGCAGTATTGTTGATCCAATTGAATAATTCCAGTAGATATTGTAAGTAGTCACAGATGGACTATGCCATGTCATAACTATTCCTTTCCGGGACGGGGTGTCCCTGTAGGTCAGCACTTGTATAAAGTGAACTGGTGCTGCAGGAGAAAGCTACACTACCCTCTCCCCCCCAAAAAAAAAAAAAACATGCACTATAAGTACAGTAGAAGGCAATTTACAAATATGATGTTTCTTACTTTGCTATGCTTGTAGTAAACAGTGAGGAACAAATACCCCCACTAAATAAACAGAAATGCAAATTTCAGTGGGAAAATTTCTCTAGAAGCCTAAGAATTAGATTTTCATTTTATTTTTATTTACTGCAGGTACACATGAGGCTTTCTGATTTTGGAAACAGCTTGGAACTGAAAGTACTCCTTTGCTACATGTAAAACCCTTTTACACTAGTGCTGCAGGTACTCACTGCCTGCATACAGCTGTGCCTTGCAAAGAACTGGCAGGACCTCACTGGAAATGAGATGTTACATTTCAGCTGGACTAGCCAGAGAAAAGAAATGGTCTTAAAACTGTAAAAGCACTGAAGTGTGGTATGGAATGAGCTTGCTGTAGTTATTACATAACTAAGATGATCATGTGTAGCAATGGAAGTACATACAGCTCACCACAGTATTTACATTTGTTGGTGCCTTTTTTACATTTAGGATATTATCTATTCATCGATCCAAGCGATCAGGTGATGGGAGCCAAAGCTAGGCTAAGAAGCAGTTCTATCTCAATGGTATCCAAAGGGCTCTGCCTGAAGTTCTGGTATCATATGTTTGGAAAGAATGTTGGTACTCTAAAGGTGTACTACTCAAAGATGCAGTCGGATATCCTGATTTGGCAAAAGTCTGGAACTTGGGGACCACAGTGGAACTACGCCCAGGTTGGTGTTAACAAGAACTGGAAATTAATGTCAGGGATATACAGAAGAGGCATTGTACTCTTTCCTTAATGCACATGTCTGTGAGCTGTCCATTTAAAGTAATCCATTCCAAAATTGGTTTAGCATCGAACATCATGTCATTTCTATGCTTCAGATGTCCAACAATTTTTTATCCTTTTTTATCTTGTGGAACAAGCAGAATGAGCTATAACTGTGCTCTCTGTAGATAAAAATCCAATGAAGAATAAGACACTTTTGCAGGCAGAATGAGGTTGCACAAGATAGTTTTGCTTTCCCCTCCATCAGCAGGCTGATAGTTACACATCCAGTAAAGATGTCTTGATCCCAGAGCTAGTCTTCGTTGCTATGCACAGAATTCTGTGAGTGTGTCTCGGGGTCAATAAGTGGGAGACTGATTGCCATCGGCTGGACTGTAATTGATAACTGTGGTGTTGTTGGATTTGGCCCTACATTTATTTTCTTCTAAATTTAAGAAACTTTGCCATTTTTTCCCCCAGAAAAGTCAGTTAGGATAAGAGATGACTAACCTCGGATACGGCACACTTAAATGCATGAGGAATAGGGACAAAATCTGGGAAAACTATCAAAAAAATAAGACCCTGGAGCTTTTACTAGCATTCAGACAAGCTAGAAATCTCTGTAAAACTGAAATTAGGAAAGCTAAATCCAACTAATTTAAAGCAAATCAACAAAACTCTTTTGGTAAAGACCCTTGACAGACCTGGTACTCACTGAATAAGCTGTTAGGAAAGAAAACATTTTCAAACATAATCAATATCAAACTAGATTAGGAAATCTGTACTGATGCTAATACAATTGCTGAAACCTTTAACACTTTTTTTGTAATTTATCACATTATTATGCCATCACCCAGGTTCTTACTAAACAAGTCAGTGAGTACCAAAATCTGACCCAGCAGGATATGAACCAACCTACATTTTATTTTAAAATTCAAACTTGTGCAGAAGTGGCAAAGTACTTAAAGGAATTGAACACAAGTCCCAGGGTTGGTAATGATGCCAAAGATGAATGCATGGTTACACTGGTTTGCTGACAGTGTTGCTGTAACATTATGTAAACTATTTAACCTTTCTCTTTGCACCAGTAATATGCCATCTGCCTGGAAGCAGCCCAACGTTTCCTGAATTTTCAAATCTGGAAATCCCTCCAGTATTAATAGCTATAGGCCAATTGCTTTGTTACGTCCACTGGAAAAAGTACTGGAAATGATTATTATTGATCAGTTGTTTAAATTCCTTGATCAGGAGAATCCTTTAACTGAGGTTCAGCATGTATTCAAACCAAAACACAGTATGACCATGGCCTTGGCAAGGTTCATATGAACAAGATGCTGGAAAGATGGTAGCAGCAGTCTTTATAGCCCTCACCAAGGCCTTTGATCTAGTTCATCATAGCCTATTATTGGAAGTTTTAAGAGGGACATATAGTTTGGTAGATGTATGTGGGTGGTTTAAAAATTATCTTGCATCTCAACAACAGAGGTTAAGAACTGTGGATAGTTATCCCAAATGTCCATCAAATGAATTCGTTTTTCCACAGGGATTGATCCTGTGGCCGCTGCTATTCAGTCTTTTCTTAAATTCTCTACCCCAAGCATGTGAACCTATCAACATGCTGTTAAGCAAGCAATAATACCCAACAGGGTGGGCGGTATTGGGCGTAGGGGCGTAATGAGGCCTGACGCCAGAGGTGGAGTGCCTTATAGCCCCTGGAAGGTCTGGCATTGCCCGTACCACCCACCCTGGAAGGTATTATTACACTTAGAAAATGGGCATCTGTGTAAAGTTTAATTATGTTATTGAATAAAAGAGGAAATTATTTTCAGATTGGGTACAAACAGTAGAAAACTACTTTTTCTGGTAACATAGTCCTTTGTTTTTGTGCTGTTCCATCTGCTGCTGTGCTCCCCCAAGAGCTATTCTGTTGTACTTATCCCATCCCCCCGCACCACCATTTACAGAAGAACAAATGGTGTATTTTTTGAAGTTTCCTCCAAGCAGTTAGTTTCGGTCTTTTAAAATTCAGCTCTGTACTCTTTCTACAACATTTGTTCTTTTTTTCTCTGGTCCAAAGATGCAGCGTTTAGCCACGTGACCTTGCACGGCCCTGTTACCTCATACCTGGAAGTGGAGAAGCCAATCACATAACAGGTCCACGGTGCTTAACTCCTGCAGTGTTTTTTTTTTTCATCCAGGCAGTTGAACTAAGGTACAGCTCTTAATAATAAATATATTTGTTAGGGTGATTTCACTGTCGCCGAGACGACAGGTTTGACTGAAGCCAGAACAGAGCTACTCTCTGTATCAGAGCTAGTCTTGGAATGGCGAGACCCGATTGCGGATACTTGTTGTGCAGTAAGCTAGTATCATGGACAACAGAAAAGAAAGGTTATTTTGTCTTTTTAAGGTTTGCACAGAAAGAAATATTGATCTGTGAGGTTTTCGTTTACAGTTATGAGCGGGGATACACAGCTGGGCTGCCAACAGAAATCTCGCTAAGTGAGACAAAATAATATGGCAGCTGGGCAGCTTGAAAAATCGGGGTGCCCAAGAATACCTTAAGTAATGGGCAAGCTGAATTAGCACTTGTTTTACACTGGTCATCAATCGTAACTTAATGTATGCCCCCGGTGTTGCTGTCAGCCAATGGGAAACCTCCTAGTATCTAGCCCATTTTCTAAACCAAGATAATGTGGTCTTACATTGTGTAGGAAAGGATACTCTGCAGTTAAAACATAAACTCTAAACAAGCTTTTATAACCTCCAGACTTGGCTCATTGCTCATCATTTGTCTTTAAATGCAAAAAATATGAAAACCTTGGTTAATAGAAATGCATGGAAAAAATAGACCACTTCAAGGATTTTATGATATGCACACTGGATGAAAGCAATTTGGATTTAGTGGAGCTGTTTTATTATTTGTGAGTAATCTAGGATTTTTAATCATCATATAAATCATATGTAGATCACTAAACAAAAATTATTCATATTCAACTGGATTTATTATATAGGGTAAAATCATTCCTTGTTCCAGAAAAAAATAGTCTCTTTGCTCAGAGCTTCTCTTTCTCAGTCATAGAGTATGGTCTTATTTGCTTTGATTCCACCTCAGAAACAAAAGAGTATATACTTTTAATAAAATGTTATGGTTCATTACACAATTTCCAAGAAGAACTATCATTGCGATTATTAAAACTTGGGCAGTGCTTGTCCGGGGCACAGAAACAGTTATCAAACAGTTTGTCTCATGTATAACGTGTAATGCTGATTGTCTGTATGTGAATGTTAAGGTGTATTTTCTGTAGCTCAGCCAGCAGTGGCCATTCGTTCTTCCCAAAACATTTTGTTCGGTATTCCATCCATGCGTACTAATCAGGGTCAAAGATCCTTCGCTTTCCAGCTCCATCCACCTCCAGGGCATTAATTGATGGATTGTTTGCTCATGTGTCACTCACTGAATTTAAAAATTGTCTAAAATCTTATTTGTTAAATTAAATATGTTATTGTCTTGCCTAAACAATATGCACTTCTATGTTTTTGTACTCCAAAATGTTGTAATTTATGCCCTTTACTCTTTCGTGTTTTCCTCCCTGTCCCCTCATGAAAATGAACAAGCTACTACTCATAAGCTAACCAGGTCTATTAATAAGACTGAAATGAAATTGCAATGAATCCCAGACCCTTTGCCAGTGAGAACTGGATGTGGTAGATTGCTGATATGCTCAGTCTCTAGAGGAGAAGGGATGGGCCAGCACCCAACACGTGAGTATCCCTTTCCAGTTGCTCACTGAACATCATTTGCAAAGACTGTGAAAGCAGGTAATTGCACACCCCAGGAAGAAGACAAAGTTACTTAGTCAGGCAGGTAACAGGTCTGTTTGGGGAACGGAAAACAGGAGACCAAGGAGGAAAAACAGAGAGATAAACCGAGTATGATGTACATTTAGAGAATGAATGCAACCAACAAAATATAACTATAGTATTTAATTGATGGCAAATGTGCTGATGCAATAATCATATTTCAATATTTTTAGTCACTTTTCAAATTGGAATGGAAAATTAGTTTTAATGTTAGCTGAAACTCATAAGCAGCAATACTAATTTTGTTTGCTGAAGTAGCTGAGAAAGGAAATGCAACTTGTTAGATTAATGTAATGGATCATTTCTGTTTTGCATAACTGCAGGCTCATATTGTGGAAGGAGGCAGCATTGAAGTGATATTTGAAGGCGTAAGAGACCTTCACTGGGCTGGCACCATTGCCCTGGATGATATCTCATTTAATGTAGATGCTTGTCCACCAGCACGTGAGTTAGACTTTTAATTAACTATTAAAAGGCAGCATGGCTTAATGGCTAGAGCAAGGACTGTGAACTGGAAATGTTTAACTTGAATCCCAGTTTAATGAAACATTTTCAACCACCCCCTTGTGTGTGTGTGTGTGTGTGTATATGGAGGGGGTGATGGTGTCTTTAACATAAAATCTGATTGTATTTTTATTTCAGAGTTAGGCCTTGAGAGGTTTTAAGTTTAGTTTAGTCTTTAGCAAAATAAACATAAACCATCTTAAGACCCAATTTTAAAACGAAATAAAATACACTGCATGCTATGCTATCTTAGCACGGTAACACCAGCACCCAGCTGTATTAAGGGTACTCCTGGAATATTAAGAATGTCTATTACACACCATTGCACTATAATGCAAGAAACCTGCACCTTGTTTTTAAACAGTACTCCCCCCCCCCGCCAGCACCGCCATTACCATCACCTTAGTTTGAATGGGTTAAAAACAGCCTGTGGGGGTTGACATTTGACAGTCAATGGTTCACTTTGTGACCTGGGGCAAACACTTAGTAGGAGTGGTGAATACTTGGTTTCGAATATTCATCTGAATATTCACATTTGAGGCCCCAAATTCTCAAAAACTTGGTATTCAGCTTCATTATTCATGTACCTCGGGGCTAATGAAAAAAAAGCCCTTGTCCTCCTCTCTAGGCCAGTCATGTTACAAAAACCTTCCTCCCACCCTCTGCAACAAGTTTACTCCCACCTCTCCCCTGCACCCACAATTGAAGCATTAGTAAAACAAAAGTTCCTTCAATGGGCGACCTGCTCAACCAGCTTGCCTCCGCAGCCGGCCACCTTTTCCTCTTCTGATTTTTCTGATTTAAAATCAGAACCAACTGGGACATCAGAACAACCATGGCAGCAGCACCCACGTCCTTCATTCCTCCCCACAGAGCACAAATATCATTACATTAAAGTCTCCCCAGGCTTGGATGGTGGCCAACACAACCTGCCTTCCTCCTTGGCTGGCTGCCTGCCTTCTTGTGAATGAGAAAGCACTCTTCATGCTTGCTTGCATAATAAATTAGCTGATCATGTTATCAGCTGTTTTACCACATGAGCAAGCACAGGAGCAGTTTCCCATTCACAAGAATGTGGCCAGCTGTGGAGGAGAGAGGGTTGTATTGGTCCCTTTCCAAGCCTGGTGGGGGTACTTTAATGTAATGACGTTTCAGTGCTGGGATGGAGGAACTTGGATGTTGCTACTGGGGTTTGGGGGATGAGATTTTAAAATCGTAAAATCGGAAGAGGAGACGGTGTCTGGCCATGGAGGGAGGCAGGCAGGTTGTGCCGGTCACCCATCATGTTTTTTTTTAATTAACGCTTCAATTGTGGGTGCTGGGTGGAGGAGGGAGGGAGGGAGTAGGGTGTTGCAGAGGGTGGGGTGATGGGGGTTGTTTTTAACATGATGGAGCTGGGGAGAAGGGTGGGGGGCTGTTTTTGTATTTCCCAAATACTAATAAGCATGAATAGTGCATTATTCGTGGTATTCAGGAAATACTATCTGTTACTCGCACACCCCTAACACCTGGAATAAAACCCATATCCATGGTAGTGTTGTATTCTACAGCCACCATTTTCCCTGTCGTCTTCAAGGCTGCTGCTTTAAAAGCATGTTACAGTTCAGGTAATTGCTGATAGCAAGGAACAGCATGCCTGCAGATCAATGAATGTAGCAAACATATTCCTATCTAAAATTACATCTGCGTACCACATCTGTTATTCTGTAAAGCATGGGCAAAAAAAAAAAAACACAAGAACTGGGCACTGGGCACCCATTTAGTTTTCTGTAGTATATTAACCAGAGTCATTGCATAGTTTGACACCCTTAGTCTTATTGGATCAATGTACTGATTATACAAAGATCTTTATAGTACACTCATAAGCTTTTGGGGCCACACATGTCCCTTCATCATCAGGCGTGACTCTAGTTTTCCAAGGATCCTCATGGCTGCAACCTTTTTTATTTCCTGCATTTTGTTGAAAACTACAGAGAAATTCTCCAGTTTCTACTGAAAAAATGCACAGCTAACATTATCAGAACTCAGTTACACAGGCCCCCCCCCCCCCCGAAATTTGAATTTCAGAACCTTTCATTCTTTATTATTGAAGACATTTTGTGTTTTTGTTTACTGTGTTCTGCATTTAAACTGTTAATTGTAAGGCTGTCTTTTGTATACTTACTTACCCTGTGCCCACCAGTCTGTTTCATTCCTGAAAAACAGCAACTTTGTTCAATGTACTTACTCAGTGAACAAATCTGGAAATGGACCTCAAATTCTATGTTTCTATCAAGCATGTGTGGGATAGACATATGGGAATATTAGGAAATGGGAAGGGAGGAGGGAGGGTTGCCAGAGACCAGTTAGGGTACGTAGCGGCAGACTAGGCAGGGACCATCTGGGCAGACTGGGTAGGCCAAGCGATCCTTTTCTGCTGACAAATTCTGTTTCTGTGTTTATAAATTGAAATAATAACTGGTGTAACAGCCAGGTTTTGGACTCACCTTGGCTGTTTCCTGGGCCCTCAGGTCCTCCCTGGACACAACTCAAGGGGGCCAGCCTAGATTCTTGGAGTACCATGGTGCTGGAACAGTAAGTGCGCTTGGTGCCTCCACCTGGGGTAATGAATGGGAATACCTGAAAATAAATTACGGGTTAAAACCCCTCAAGAAAATATTGTAGCTGCTCCCACTGTACCTTCCCCACACAGCAATTCCCACCTTTTGTAATAAGTCACTGTACGAGAATATAACATTAACACCTAACAGTTTTATTTTGTGGGAGGGGTAAAAAGGGAAACACAGTGCAACAGCTTAGCAACTGTACCAACACTTCATCCTACACAACTCCACCTACGGGTGCACCCAACTTCTCAACTGGCAGCTACCCAGAGTGTCTATACAGTCCCTTGGGTGGGTACCACACCGCAGTGATAAAGACACTGAGGAACTTGCATTGGAGCCCAAATAACTTTGAACAAGAACAAAACTTTAACTTTCTGCCCGGGTGTAGCTTGGATCCTAGCACAGTCCAGCCCAGGGCGTAACCCCCTTATGTCTCTGACTAGCTAGTTAGCTAAATAAGGTCTTCCCTGAGGCCACAGCCCGGGCTACTTACAGTTCTGCAGATTCACGGGGGGTTGTTGCAGGTATTTGTTTTTTTGGTACCATGCTGGTGAAGGAGTTGGTAGCATGTCACAGCCATAGGTAACTGAAGAAATGATGAAGATGAAGGTCTTCACCTTTCAGGCCTTTTCCAATCTTCACCCAACCCCTGGGACCTTTGTATGCGGTGTTTACCTGGCAGGCCTCTCGACATCATCCTTGCTGTCAATCTTCTCTTCGGTCTGGGTACAAGCAGGCTGAATGGCTCCCCAGATGAGTGGCTAGCACACCTTTCTTCCACTGCAATAACACAGGAGCTGGGAATTTGGTTCAGACTCTTTTCCTAGTACCCACAACTACTCAGGCTTCCAATAGCAGCAGTCTCTATGCTTTGACCCCACCGAGGGGAAACACAATTTTGCAGGTCACTTTTCCCTCTAGCTGTAGAATTTTGACTTTAGGCTGTGACCTATACAGTCTCTGATTCTCAGCTGCCACACTCCTCAGGCTCTTTCTGCACTGCAGGACAGTTCACACTTTTTAGCAGAAAATCTCATCAGTCTCTCTGTCTCTCAAGCTGTGGTTTCCTTCTTTCACCACTGAAGGTTCCAATCCAAGCAGCAGCTCCCAACTACTCTGAAGCAATTCACAAAAGCTTAGGTTCAAATCTCACCCTGGAAAAATCTCTCGTAGCCCAGTTCTTTTCCAGGGGCTAAGTCTCTTTCCAGGTGATCTGCAGCTTGTCCAGACTGTGGACAGGCAAGGTCTTTTGGCAAACCACAGGCCTGCTGGGCTAGCAAGCCCACCGCAGTCTCTCACCCTCATGCTGATCACTTTCCAAATCCTCTCAGGACTCCCCCTTCTTGGGCAAAGCAGTCCCTTTTATCAGATCTGAAACAGCTCTCTCTCTTTGGCTGTCACACTTGCCCATTAGGACAAATTAATATTTATTTAGCTGGCTTGACGCCCTATTGGTCCTCTGACTGGGCATCAAGGAAAGTCCCTCTATTCACCCAACAGTCCTCAGTTCAATCCCAAGAGCCCTCTTGCCAAATCCTGGCTCCTGGTTGGCTGTGCAGGGGGACGAGGTGTAAAGCATGGTTGCTACTGTATGATACAGTCCAGAGCACAGTCACAACCTTTGTTTATATATTAGAGCCACACCACACACATTTAACATTTATTTCCCCCAGTGACTAGTAGTATCCCCCTGCCCTTTAATTTACACGCAGAGTTTTACATTTTCAGACAATCTACAGCCTGTCACTGCTGCCGTAACATGCCCCCAACCCCCAAAGCAGCAGGCAGGCTCATTATTAATATTTATGAGGAGCCATAATAGCACTCATAGGTGCTCTCTAACTAAACACATTTTTCACTTCGCGAGGGACCCTTCCATGTCTCCGGACCCCGTGTTGCCTTACTATGGATCCAGGAGCACTGGAGAGGCATTTGGTGTGCCACAATAGTGGCGGAAAAATGGAGATGTGCTACCGTGCATGCACAAGCCACTGCCTCGCATGTTGGTGAGTCGACAGCACTGTGGTACAGAATTTACTCTTCTGGCCCCATCTAGGCAAATAAAACACATTAGGGCCAGATAGAGACATGGGGGCTCATAGAACCCGGGCACCAGCAGTGGTAAGGAGCCTGGAGGAAAGCAAGTACACCCAGGTAAGCCCAACAACAACTGGGGCGCTTACACTGGTACCCACTTTATGAACTTCTTTTCGGTTGATGTCAAATGTCATAATAATTGGGTGTGACATCACACCCAGTTATTATGGCATTGTTGATCTATAACAGTGGAAAAGTGAAAGCGCAAACTGGTCTCCGTGCTATCAACCCACTGTATAGCAGCAGGAATGTGAAAATGTGAGCTGTTCTCAGCATTCTCATTGTCACAGAAGCAAAAAATTCTCGTGTTTTGAAAATACTACTAACGTACAGTATACTGTATTTCTTGCACCAGTTATTATAGCAAATAACACACAAGACATCCATGTGATTGAGTTTTTTTACACACCCACAGTGTGTTATAACCTTGTAAACCTTTTCAGTTTTGCTCTTGAGGTTTGTATGTCATCACACATCTTAGATATGTAAAAAAAACTCATAACACACAGATGTCTATGCAATATTCTATATTTAACAAATACATTTAACTGAAGTTTTATTAAAACTAGATCTTTTTCCTGCAGTCTTCATCTGTTCATGTTGCTTATTCCTGCCGTGAAGTAATCCTGTGCAGGCATTATCTCTGCCTGTTGCTATGGATATGATTTTGATGTCACAAACAGAGGATTATGACTTCAACTCAGGAAAAGCAGTATGGACAGATAAAGTGTAAGGGACAAAGAGCATGTTTCCATGCAAATATGTTTGGTAAAAATGACCGGAATGTCCACAAATTCAGCTATTTTTAGACTTATGAAATTTGAGCCCTTTCAATGCCAAAAGTAATTGTTTTACAGAAACCTAGAAAATCACTTTAAAATGTATTTCTAACATTTATTACACCAGCAGAAAGAGAGGTGGTGTTGCCCCTGTATAGATCACAGGTAAGACCCCACCTGGAGTACTGTGTCCAATTCGTCAGAAGGACATAGATAGATTGGAGACAGTCCAGAAGAGAGTACTAAAATGGTGCAGGGTTTGCATCAAAAGCCCAGTGAGGAGAGACAAAAGATCTCAGTATGTACACTCTGGAGAGAGAAGGGATATGATAGAGACCTTTAAACACCTCACAGGAGTAAATAAGGTACAGGAGGGAAGTGTTTTTCAGAAAAACAGGAGCTCAAGAACAAGGGGACATGCTATGAAGCTGGAGATGGGTAGATTCAGGAGAGAAGTGAAGAAGTACATCTTCACAGAAAGAGTGATGGGTTCCTGGAACCGCCTTCCAGAGGAGATAGTGGGGGCAAAGATGGAGGCATTAAAACATGCATGGGATAGGCTTAAGGGTATCCTAGTGGAAAGAAAGGGGAGAAAGAGCTGGAAATTGATTAGAGTCTTTAGTGACACTTTTGGTAGGGAAAAATATGGAGACTGGGTGGGCTAAGCAGTCCTTATCTACTATCAAATTCTATGTTTTTATCTTTCTATGAGGTAACATAGAGAAGGTGTAGTTTGCAAGAAGAGCAGTGTGTAGGGTGCCCTTAAAAGGATGCAGGGAGAAAAGAAATGTCTATATTGATCAGTTTCTGCATCTCTTTCATGTACACTTTATGTATTGTATGTGTATGCATGTTGGAGATACAGAAATCCAACAACTTTAAGCTATATTTATTCTAACAAGCTATGTTAGACTAAATGAAGGGGTGGTCAAAGTTGCTTTCTAGTGGGGAGTTTAAACAGCTGTGATTCAGGGGCTAAAGGTTTGGACTCAATATTCAGATCCAGACCTGCCAATTTTATGGTGTTTGTTCAAATTCTGTTGAAAAATAACCAGTTAGCTGACACAAGCACTAATATGTCTTAATTTAATTAACCCCTTGGACAGTTTCTGTATTTTAAAGTTTTCAGGTACTGTTTGAGGAATGTTACTATTGTCGACATTTTGTTAATTGGAAGAGATCACTCAAGTAGACTATTCTCCATGTTTCTGAAGAAAACAGATTCCCTGAAAATCTGATTGAGTTTTCTGTGGTGCTGTTTACATGCATGATCTCTTAATAATCTGATTCAGTGTGCCTGTTTACATGTTTGAGAGGAATCTGGTTTCTTTTACATGGGGTCCATCTGTGATATTACTGTTTTGTCCACAGTATGCAGTTTATATATCTTTTTTTTTTCATTTTTTGTTGACCGGGATTAAAAAAAGAAATCTTATCCTCTAAAAGTAAGAGTATTTTATGTCAGCTACCTCAAACTCCAAGCACTACCCCATAGGTACCCCCTCTTTAGTAATGTCTCATGGCTAGCTACTCAATATTCTGGCCTAAATTTAACCCACCCCAGTAGCAGGCTCACAACTACCCTCATTCCAGTATCCCTCTCATATTGACTACCCAATATTCTGCCATACAACTAACACTACCCCAATATCTAGCTCACAACAACCCCTACTCTTGTATCCCTCTCATAACTACCCAATATTGTCTTTTGTAACTCCCTCACCCCAATATCTGCCCCATAACTACCCCCCACTCTAGTAAAACTCTTGAAGCTGCCCAACATTTTGCCCTGCAGCTTCACCACCCTAGTATCTGCCGCACAACTACCCTCACTCTAGCAGTACTGATGCAGGTACATAATATTCTGCCCTTCAACGTCCCCACACCACAATATTTGCCCAACAACTGCCCACTGTACTAACATTGTCAGTATCACAACTATCTAATATTATGCCCTGTGACTACCTGACACCACAATGTCTGCCCCAAGCTACTTCACTCTAGTAACACTCTCACAGCTACCCAATATTCTACCCTGCAACTACCCACTCTCAAATATCAGTCTCACAACTACACTGTAGAAACACTCTCAGAACTACCCAATATCTTGCCCTGCAACTACCCCACATTACAATATTTTTCCTACAACTACCCTATGCAATCTAATATTCTGCCCTGCAACTACACCACACTCCAATATTTGCTCCACAACTGCCCCACTCCAGTAACACTCTTGTAGCTACCCAACACTGTGCCGTCCAACAACCCCACTCCATAATATCTGTTCTACAACTACCCCACTCTGCAAAGACACTCATAGCTATACAATATTCTGCCCTGCAACCACTCAAGTGACAACATTTGCCCAATAACTGCCACACTGCAGTATCACTCTCACAACAGCCCAATAGTGTGTCCTGCAACTACCCCACATTTCATATCTGCCTCCACTCTAGTAATACTCTTGCAGCTACTCAATACTGTGGTTTTCAAATACTCCACTACCCAATATGTGTCCCACAACTACCCCACCTCTAGTAATACACTCACAGTAATCCAATAGTCTGCCCTTCAAATACCCCACACCACAATATATGTCCCAGAACTACCCCACTATAGTAACACTCTCACAGCTTCCCAATATTCTGTCCTGCAACTACTCCACATTACTATATCTATCCCACAACTACCCCTGCCAAATACCACATTTACTGTAAAACAATATTCTTCCCTGTAACTCTTCCACACCACAATATCTGCCCCACAGTTACCCCTAATAACACTCATGTAGCTACCCAATTGTCTGCCCTGCAAAAACCCTATAACCTAATATCTGCTCCGAAACTACCCCAGTCTAGTAACACTCATTAACGTACCAAGTATTCTGCCCTGTAGCTACCCAAACCTTAATATATGCCCTGTCACTATTCCTTACCACTGTATCTGCCCCATAACTACCCCCACACCATGGAATCTGCCCAACAGCCACCCCATGTCCATATATCCAACAACTGTCCCCATACTCTAGCATCTGCTCTAAACTGGTACATCACAAAGTAGTACAGTAACTACCCCAAATCACAGTATCTGCCCCACAAATACCCACACTCTGATATCAGCTTCAAAACTATTCAGTATTATTCTAACAACTACACCACACCCCAGTATCTGCCCTGCAACTACCCATCAATGTATTATCCACAGCCTACACACCATTGTTTCTGCTCCTTAATAACCATACACCATGGTACCTGATCAGAAACTACATGTCATCCATATATCAGTCACACAATTACACCACAGTATCTGTGTAAATCACCCATATACCAGTATCTGCCTCACCACCACTACTACACCCCAGTAGTTGCTACACAGCTACTGAATACCCATCATCAATTTCTGAACTAATCCTCATTTCAGTGAAGAGTAGTACAGAATCAGCTACTGGGGTGTGAATTGATTATGGGTACATACTGGAGTGTAATAACTGTGAGTCGAAAAGAAGGGTAAGGCAATTTGCAGAGCAAAAATTGAAGTATGATAGTGGTCATGGGCATAACCTGGAGTCTGTGGGGTTCTTGGCATATACTGGGCTGGGGGTAGTGGTGGGGTATGTACTTGAGTGTGGGGGACTACCTTACACCAATATGCTCATCAATTACCCAACATCAGGATATCATTCCCACAATGTTCCCATTCTTTAGTGGGAGGCCACAACCTTCCTGACATAGAATGAGGACTCCAGAGGCTAGGAGCCAGAAGAATCAGACCTTGGTGAAGGTCACAATGGCCTGCTTCATTATGTATTAGGTGACTCTGACATTTTTTCAGCTAGGGTGTGATATATATATATATATATATATATATATATATCTTTTCTTTTTAGTAATTCATATATATATATATATATATATATATATATAATTACTAAAAAATGAAAAGAAAAAATGAAGTGCCCTATCTGTAATTTGAACCCAGGCCACTCTGATACCATTCTGCTGCATAACCAACTATGTCACCCAAGCAACTGGAAACCTGTGACTCCCAGAGACATCCATTCTTTCTCAAATACACAACCTGATGCCACATACATTTTAATAACTTTCACCCCCCCATGTGACCCCAACATTCAGCCCACAGTTGCTGGCAACAGAGGCATAACTTTAATAGTAAGGCAGGTTCTGTGATGTTGGTAGTGAGTGGACACTGGTATTGTCATACTTGCAGGAGTGGAGATTTGCAACAGTTTTATCTATTATCTCTCCACAAAAAGCTAATTTAAATAAATGGATTATGTAAAAAAATATTAATAATGTTTCACTTCACATATAATACAAAAGAGCAGAGAACCATTTTAAAATCTCAAGTATCTGAATGCACTTTTCAGGGGTGTAAGGACACTTGGCCTTCAGTTTTGTGCTGCATGCCATGGGGCGTGCATTAAAATCCTTTTATGCACACCTTGTTGTGTCATATTGCTTACTTATTAACAACTATACTTATTTTTAAAAATTACTTTTCTCATGTTATTGTACAGTACCAAACATTTTGATTTTTTTAAAGCAATGAATAACACAAAATAAGAATTTATATAGATAAATACTGGTTGTGTGTGGTGATTCTTAGTCACAAAGTGTGGAAATAAGAAACAGAGGGCCACCTGTCACCCTGTTGTGGCCCACATTTTTCAGTGCAAGCAATATTACCTGACAGGGTGGACAGTATTGGGAAATACTGGACCATCCAGGGGCATAATGAGGAATTACGCCACAGGCAGAGGGCCTTGTAGCCCCTGGAGGGTCCATTATTTCCCAAATACTGCCCATTCTGGAGGTCATTATTGCACATAGAAAATGAGTACGGTAAAAAAAAAAGAATTGAGAAAGAATTGCTAATAAAACATAAATTTAGATTAAGTTTTGTAATTAAATAGTTCCCCTACCTATATTAAAATACAAGACGTTTGTCCAAATGGAGATGCTGTAGTTGAAAAAAAGCTGGTTGAATGGTGTTGGTGCCCCCACAGCAGAGTTTCTGTTCATTCATTGCCCCTCCCCCCCATCGTCATGGCACATTTTATGTTCCTCTCTGCATTTAATTTTTGCTTCATTTTCATTTTCAAGACTTCCTTTTGCTGTTTTCTTTTTTAAAAATACTGGGGCCAAGAGCTGTTACAATCAGGAAAGAAAGTCATGGTTTGGGGAGTGAGCGTGGTCAGGGCAGGTCTTCATTTTAGGATGGAAGTGAGTTTTACCTTTCCTGGTATAAATATTCAGAAACTGCTGTTAGGTATTTTGTAGTATTCAGAAGAGAGACAGAGGATGAGAAGAGTGGCATTTTGTTAGTTTTCCATGCTGCAAATGAACATCCATCTGCCGTATGGAAAAAGAACAAAATGCTGCTCCTCTCATGCACGGTAGTAGTATTGGAACAACCGGTCTATCTGATGTTGTAAAGCCATTTAGAGGAGCACAGTACAGAGAAGTGAAAAAAAGACAAAAAACATTAGTGATTTCTGCCTGAACAGCACAGTATTTGCAGTTTTTGTAGCTTCTGTGAGGGAGTCGTGTGCTGCCCTTTACAAATTCGCACTTCCACCATGAAGCCGAAAGGACCAATGGCTTCCTTTTTCTTTGCTTTCCTTGTTTGTTTATTATTTTTAAATGTGCTGCCATCTAGAGGAGGGACAGGGAGGGTAAAAGAGGAGGTGGAGTAGCTTTCTATATAAGGGATGGCATCAAAGCAACAGAACAAATGGGTAAGCACAGAGGAGAGGAAGCACTGTGGGTCAATTTGGAGACAGGCAATGGCACCACAATCTGCACAGGGGTTGTATACAGACCCCCATCTCAGGGGGAGGAAATGGACAAGAAAATGATTGAAAGTATCCTTAGAATGGCAGAAAAAGGAGAGATATTGCTAATGGGGGATCTGAATATGCCAGATGTTAACTGGAGTGCATTTGCAACAGCTACTTCTAAGAGTGGGTCATTTTAGATGCCCTACAGGGGGCAAGTCTTAGACAACTAGTATCGGAATCCACTTGAAAGGGAGCAATCTTAGACCTGGTACTTTCAAATGGAGATGGCGAGAGGATCATAGATTTAGCAGTGGGTAGCCATCTGGGAACTAGTGACCATTGAACAGTATGGTTCACGATAAACACAGCAGTAGAGTCAAGCCATACAAAGACAACGGTACTGGACTTCAGGAGGGCGGACTTTGCCATAATGGGCGAGTGCCTAAGGAATGCGCTAGCAAATGGGCAGGAAGGAGGGGTGGAAGAACAATGGGGAATAATCAGAACTGCCATCACAGAGGCAATAAGCCTTTGTGTGAAGTAAATAAACAAAACAAAAAGATGTAAGAAATCACTATGGTTCTCAAAGGAGGTGACAGGAAAGGTTAGGGAGAAAAAGAGAGCATTCAGGAAGTACAAGGAATCACAGAAGGAGCAGGACAGAGAATTGTATCAGTTAAAGCAAAAGGAAGCAGGAAAGGCAGTCAGAACAGCAAAGGCCCAAACTGAGGAAAAGATTGCCAACTCAGTTAAGAAGAGGGATAAAACCTTTTATAGGTACATCAGAGAGCGAAGGGAGATCAAGGGAGGGATAGTGAGGCTTAATAAAGGGGAGGGGGTGGGCAGAGGGTGACTGTGGAAAGGCAGAGATACTAAACAAATACTTTTGCTCAATATTCACAAATGAAGCGGGGGAGGTACCTAAACCAAACAGAAACACGCTGGATACAGGGGTTGATACTAGCCCTTTCACAGAAGAAAGGGTTCTGAAAGAACTCTTAAAACTGAAGGTGGACAAAGCAATGGGGCCTGATGGGATTCATCCCAGAATTCTAAAAGATCTAAGGGTAGAACTAGTGACACCACTGACTACCCTCTTTAATAGATCATGGGAGGATGGGGTGGTACCTGTAGACTGGAGGAGGGCAGATGTGATTCCATTTCACAAAAGTGGGAGCAGGGCAGAAGCAGGAAACTATAGACCTGTTAGTTTAACCTCAGTGATTGGGAAAATTATGGAATAACTTCTGAAGGAAAGAATTGTTGCATACCTAGAGGCCAGAGGAGTGCAGGACCCAAGGCAGCATGGATTCACAGCAGGAAGGTCATGTCAGACTAATCTAATAGATTTCTTTGACTGGGTGACCAAAGTAGTAGATCAGGGAGGGGCTGTTGGCATGGCCTACCTAGACTTTAGCAAGGCATTTGACTCAGTCCCACACAAAAGATTAATATAAAAGTTGGCCAGCCTGGGAGTGGGTCCCAAGATGGTAGCCTGGGTAAGAAATTGGTTGGAGAACAGGACACAGAGGATAATAGTAAACGGAGTCCACTCTGAAGAAAGGGGGGTTACTAGTGGGGTACCGCAGGGTTCAGTACTAGGACCGGTCCTCTTTAATGTCTTTATAAGTGACATTGCAGAGGGACTGGAAGGAAAAGTATGTCTCTTTGCAGACGACACAAAGATCTGCAACAGAGTTGATACACAAGGTGGGGTGGAAAGGATGAGAAGGGACTTGGCAAGGTTGGAGGAATGGTCAGATGTATGGCAGCTTAGATTCAATGCTAAGAAATGCAAAGTAATGCACCTGGGAAACAGAAACAGAGGAAGTGTACACAATGGCGGGTGAGATACTAACAACAACAAAAATGGAAAGGGACAGGGAGGTAGTCATATCAAATGACCTTAAAGAGGGCAAGCAATGTGAGAGTGCAGTAAGTAGGGCTGGTGGGATACTGGGATGCATAGGGAGATGCATCACCAGTAGAAAACAAGAAGTTGTTACCCCTCTGTACAGACAACTGTTGAGACCCCATCTGGAGTACTGCGTGCAGTTCTGGAGACCCAATCTCCACAAAGACATAGACAGGATGGAGGCTGTCCAGAGGAGGGCAACTAACATGGTGCAGGGTCTGCACCAGAAGACATATCAAGAGAGTCTTAAGGATCTTAATATGTATAGCCTCGAAGAGGGGGGGGGACATGATAGAAACTTTCAAATACCTCAAGGGAATCAAGAAAGTCCAAGAGGGTAGCATCTTTCAGAAAAAGAGGTGTGCAAGAACAAGGGGGCACAATTTGAAGCTAGAGGGGATGACTCAGAGGTAATGTGAGGAAGTATTTTTTCATGGAGAGGGTTGTAGATGCATGGAATAGCCTTCCTGAGGAGGTTGTGGAGTCAAAAACAGTGGTGCAATTCAAGAATGCATGGGACAGACATAAGGCAATTCTAGGGGGTGGAGGTTGGAAGAAGCAGGCTGTTGGTTAGCTAGGATCTGCAGCTTATCCATTAGGTAGGGAAATGGGCAGACTGGGTGGGCCAAGCGGTCCTTATCTGCCATCCAACTCTATGTTTCTATGTAAATAAGAGCAATAAGATGAGATGGGGATAATAAGGGAAGGGGGGCTTGACCGGCCACCAACTCACTTGATGAGCGAGAGAAAAAATGATGGCTGGCCACTTTAAAAATCTGGGGTGCCCCTGGATACCCTAAGTAATGGGGCACCTTGAAGTGGGACTTGTTTTTTCCCAGGCATCTATTGAAAAATAAATGCATGACTGACCATGACTTTCAGCCAGTCAGGATGCGATATTTTTCTTGCCCATTTTCCATTATACAGTACAATAAAGTCTGTCTTCATTGATGTGGGAGGAGTTCTCCATGTACATAGCTGTTAATGCAAATGAGGATCACCATGTAGCATGTTAGTGTTTGCAAATTAAGTTTACAGATGTTCATATATGAAGTTTGATACTATGAACTTTTATATATGTCACAGAACCAGTTGCCTGGCACTATGCCATGAACAGAGGCAGTGGGCATACAGTAGGTGTGATCACTTTAGTCATTCCCCATAAGCCAGCCCTTGTTAGCCCACTGTTGAGCTATGGTTTTTATATTCACCATTGGTCTCTCTTAACTCTGCTTGTAATCTAGGGCCCCCTTCTGAGCATCTTCCTGAATATTATCCCAGCCAGTAGAACCCCTTCCCCAACCAGTTTCCCAAGCACTGTTTTCTTGTGACTAAAATTAATTGGCATACTGAAGAACAAGCACTGCTCCCCGTCCCTAAAGGATGTGGACATACACTTTTGAAAATACTGCTTTAAACTTTGCCCGAAGGAACTTCTTTTATTATTTCAAATGTTAAACAAAGGGCTAAGCAGACTAAAAATTTGGGAAGACGGGTATCATACTAGACAGGTGGCAAGAGTCAGTTTAAACTGGGATAAAAAGGTATACGTAAAAATGTTTATCATAACATGCACTGCTACTTTCAAAACAAAAAAAATATATATACATATATTTTCTTTTTAAAAAAACGCCTTTTCTTTCTCTTTTTGGCACTTTAAAATTCTAGAACATTTTCATACACATACACATCCATCTAGTACTGTACGTTTAATCACCTAACAAACATATCATCACTCCCCTCACCCACACACACACAACCAGCCTTTAATTGTTCTTGCAGGTTTTGCCAGTTAAAACTTCAGAAGATAATATTTATCAATAAGAATAATACTACTGTCTCTGAAACATGTATTTAGTGTTTCATTCATTATGCCATTTAGTCAGAATATTGATCTGTGCACTGCAGACAGTCTGGGACACATTTCATGCAACTAGGCATGTGCAAACAGACCAACAGTCTGAAAATGCTCCCAGATCTGTTTACATGAGGCAGTAATCAGATTTGAACAAGAACACCCAGGTATGTGAAACAGTTTTCTACAAATTCAAGCAATCTGATTAGAATAAGAATTCCCCTGTTTGCATGGATCTGCATAATTTGAGTTGGTAATCGGATTTCTCAGTATTCCAATTTGAATCAGATTACCAAGTGCATGTAAACATGATGACTCAGTGATTGTATTTGCATGGATTCAGAGGGAGGCTTGCTGCCTGGCCCTGTACACAATCCCAGTATGTTTCCATGTCTCGCTGTGTCCGTTCACCTTCAGTGTAAAATAAAAATCACAGTTTGCTGGTTTGGTGCCATTTCATCATGATTTAGCTTCAAGGAAAATAACACTTTTATGCCGGTTCCAGGGTGTACATTGAAGCTAAGTGTTTTGAATATCTGATAACAATGCTTCTTCCTTTGGAGATTAAATTTAATCTGTTCTTATGTGACATTTCTCTGCACCATGAAATACTCTTACAATTTATTTTTCTACTGACTCATATATTTTCTGTTGTATCACTGAGTGAGTGTTATACTCCATGGGACATCATCTGTTTTGTTCCCATACAGTAACTGACTTCAATTCAATTCAGTTTTATTTGATTACCGGGTGGGTACACTGGGCCACATGGCTCATTTACAGGCATAACCCAGAAACATACAACATAATATTTGCAAATACAGACATAAGATAATCATATGTACAAAATACAACAAAAATATACTGCCTAAAAATCTTTCGGAAGAAAGTGCAGACTACTTTACTCATGTGCAGACTCAAAGTATTTTTGAGTACTCATTCAAGCTACTGGCCTGGTAGGATCCCTTAAACCTGCCTATGGTACACCTTGAGTCTAGTGATATCAAACACTCAGGGAGCTGGATCTCAAATTCAACTACTGCTTCTAATACCATACTACTATAAGGTGTTCTATGTGCACTCCTCTCATATCTGTTTCTGCTGGAAATTCAATCCTCTGTTTGCCTTATCTTAAGCTTTACTATAAGTTTCTAAGTGAGAAGTCACCTATGGCACGAGTGTTATTTCATGTAGTTTGGGCAGAAAGACCATGAAGCTGAGTGATTCTGTCTGACCAAATTTATGTCATAAGAGACATTCCCCATTGCACATACAGACTGATTACAAATCTCTTGAGTTGGCTAGAGTGATTTATAATACATTTTATATTCCATCTTTTAATTAAGAAAAGGCACACATAGCACTTTTTCCCACACTGGTGAAGTTGATCATGCCACTTTTACATTCTCATACTAGTTGACAACTTTATAAAAGTATAGGAGACCTTGCATTTCTGGTTTCTGTGTGCTGACTGGCAGAAATCACATACATGATAAGGGGAAGGAAACATATTCAGTACAATGCTTTACAGTAACTGGTAATTGCTATTTTTCTTTTAAACTTAGATTGTGAGCTTTTAGTGACACTGTAATTTATTTGCTGTCTTTACTTAGAATTGTTTTGGGCTGTTGAAAATTTAAAACATAGCGGTGGTGTATTTCTTTGCTGTCTTTAATTGCTGCAAATTTAGTCTTGGCTTGTCTGACTTGCCCTGTAGTTTGGGTGAGGGGTGTTAATTGTCTGGCCTCTGACCTCAGCTACATGATAACTGGAGGTGAGGCTTAGTCAGAGTTGAGGTAGCAAGTGAGTTTTGTTTTCTCAGAAGAAGCCAGAAGGGGAAGGAAACATATTCAACTCAGTGCTTTATAGTAACTGGTAATTGCTATTTTTCTTTTAAACTTAGATTGTGGGCTTTTAGTGACACTGTAATTTATTTGCTGTCTTTACTTAGAATTGTTTTTGGGTTGTTAAAAATGTTAAACATAGTGGTGGTGTATTTCTTTGCTGTCTTTAATTGCTGCAAATTTTCACCCCCTTCCCCCAACTCTTAATTATATGCCCTGTTAAATCTGATTGACAGGAGCTAAACACAGGGGATAGTAAGGGGTGTGGAGTAGGAAGGGCATAAGGGGGAAGAAGCCCACCCTCAGCATGACAAGTGTTTTGACTCATTTATTTATTTATTGGTTTATTTTCTTTTTTTAAAAAGAAAAGTATCTGAGGATCAGAGGCAGGATTTTTAGGACAGTAAATTAATAAAAAGGGAACTAGGAGAGCTTCAGTAACAGACAAGTAGTGGAATAGCAGTATAATTGCAGTATACTGTGGGGAGTGGCGCAATGCAGTGGCTGTGGGGCAGCCATATTCAGGCAGACCTTCTGGACACTGAGGTGCTACCCTATCTGCATGCATCTCTCTGGACTTCAGGATGAGGTAGCCAGACTCAGAGTGGAAGTAAACTGGGTTAGGAGTACCATCACCCCTATCCAGAGACCACCCAGTCCAATGCAACTGCCTCAAAGGATGCCAAGAACGAGGAGCACTTGGGTGACAGTGGGCTCAGGGAGGGTTAGAGTGGTCAGGCAGAGGCACATCCCAGATATTATTCCACTCAAGAACTCATATGCCACACTGGCAAACAAGGACAACCAAATAGAGGTACCCAGAGAAGTGGAAGGATAGGATGTGGAGGTTAGCCAAGGAGGTGACCTCAGCGGGGAGAGCAGTGGACCCCAGAGGAGGAGGAAGCGAATCCTGGTTGGGGACTCCATCATAAGAGGGATCCAGCTAGGAACACAGGAGGGGGAGGACAGGGAGGCGAGGTGCCTACCAGGTGCCACAGCATGGAGGGATGGAAGGAAGATCCTGGGGATCACTGGGAAGGCAAGACGGGAGGGTGAGCTGGATGTCATTATCCACCTAGGTACTAATTACCTGGCAAATGGGGAGCCAGAAGAAGTTCAGGAAGAGTTTAGGAAATTAGGGCGGGGTCTCAAGCAAGTAGCTACTTCTGTCACTTTTTCAGAAGTACTACCTGTGAGAGGCAAGGGAGAGCATAGGTGTGCATGCATCAGGAACTTTAACTCATGGCTGAAGCACTGATGCTGTGAGGAAGGGTTTGGATTCATTGGTGACTGGGGACCCATCTGGAGGGATGGAGGTTTGTTCAAGCCTGACGGCCTGCATCCATCCTGGAGGGGAATCCAAGCACTCAATGATAAGTTTAAATGCTACATTGATAAGCATTTAAACTAGCAAAGGAGGATGGCAGGCCAGCAAGGAGGGTACCTACTTGCTCACCCCCCACAGCTAGCAGTGGAACCAGTGAACTGGAGGAGTGGCTATCTCTATAAAGCAGTGTGCAAAAGATGGAGATTAGCACCCAAGAGGTGGATAGGCAGAAAAGGGGCAAAATTCAGCAGAAGGGCAGACAGCAAGGAGAACCAGGGATAAAGGACAACCAAGGAAGGGCTGGAGTAGAACAGCAAAACAGTCTAGGGAGATCAAATCATGGAAAGCCATGTGTGCAAATGCCAGAAACCTTAGCAACAAGATGGAAGATCTGGAGGCTGTCATGGTGCAGTCAGACCTGGACATTGTGGCCATCACTGAAACCTGGTGTAATGATAACCACGACTGGGAGATGGCCATACCTGGCTACAACATATTCAGAAGAGACGGAGCAGGTAGGAAGGGAGGAGGAGTGGCACTGTATGTGAAAAATGACATAAGGGCCACAGAGATCCAAGAGGAACAAAATGGGGGAGAGATATTGTGGGTTAAGCTGGAAAGGAAAATGGGGCCAGCCATCCGCACAGGTGTGGTCTATAGACCACCAGCCCAGGAGGAAGAAACAGATAGGGAGCTGATGCTAGCCATCCAAAGGATGGCAGACAAGGGTGAGCTAGTCCTGGTTGGAGACTTCAATATTCCAGATGTTGACTGGAGCATCCCAGCAGCAGCATCAACTAGGAGCAGATTTATCCTGGACTCCCGTCAGGGTGCCTTCCTCAAGCAAATGGTCATGTAACCAACTCGGCAGAAGGCAATACTGGACCTTGTGTTCACAGACAGGGACAATGTGATGGGGGTAACAGTGGGGGAGCAGCTGGGGAACAGTGACCACCAGTCATTGTGGTTTGAAATCACAGAAGGAGCAGAATCACACCACACAAAAACACGTATCCTGGATTTTAGGGGGGCAGACTTTGGGAAAATGGGGAGATACTTGAAAGAGGCATTAAGGGGAATGGAGCAGGAATCAGGAGTTGAGGAACAGTGGGCAGTATTTAAAATGGGGATTACAAGAGCAACAGAATTATGCATTAAGCAGGTTAGCAAGAGTAAAAAGGAAGAGGAGACCATTATGGTTTCAAAGTGGTAGCAAAAGAAAGTGAAAGCCAAAAGATTGCATTCAGGCAATACAAAAGACACAGGCAGAAGGTGATGGGAGAAGCACCAGGAGAAGCAAAGGGAGGCAGGGAGGTCAGTAAGGGAAGCCAAAGCTCAGACAGAAGAACACATTGCAAAATCAGTGGGTAGAGGACAAAACCTTTTACAGGTACATAAGTGAAAAAAGAAAGGCAATGGGAGGGATAGTGAGACTGAAGGGGGAGGATGGGGGCTGCGTGGAGGTTGACAACAGTAAAGCTGACATATTGAACAGATATTTCTGCTCAGTATTTACTGAGGAAGAGGGGGGTAATGGGTCTGAAGGGAGTACAAGAGGTGAGAATGGTGCAGAAATGGACACAAGTCTCTTTACACGAGAAAGGGTCCTGAAGGAACTGGAAGTAATAAGAGTTGATAAAGCAATGGGACCAGATGGGATGCACCCCAGGGTCCTTAAAGAACTAAGAAAGGTGGTGGCTAAACCTCTGGCTATCCTGTTTAGCCAATCACTGGAAACAGGGGAGGTACCCAAAGACTGGAGGACAGCAGATGTAGTCAAAAGTGGGAACAAAGAGGAAGCGGGGAACTACAGACCAGTCAGCCTCACCTCGGTAGTGGGGAAGATCATGGAAGCACTACTGAAGGAGAGACTGGTGGAACATCTGGTTGTCAATGGACTACAGGACCCAATGCAGTTTGGTTTCACCAGGGGGAGGTCATGTCAGACCAACCTCATTGAATTTTATGACTGGGTGACTGGGGAGGTGGATCAGGGGAGGGCAGTGGACATGGCCTATCTGGACTTCAGCAAGGCCTTTGACACTGTGCCACATAGAAGACTATTTCACAAACTGGGGAATATGGGTGTGGGCAGGACAGTAGTGTGGTGGGTAGGTAACTGGCTGGGCGGCAGGACACAGAGGTGGTGGTAAATGGCTGTCCTCCGCAGAGGGAAGAGTGACCAGTGGGGTACCACAGGGATCAGTGCTGGGACCGGTCCTATTCAACATCTTCATCAGTGACATTGCGCAGGGCCTAGAGGCAGAATTTCACTGTTCGCTGATGACACAAAGCTCTGTAACAGAGTAGACACACAGAGGGCATAGACAGAATGAGAAGGGACCTGCAGAAGCTTGAAGAATGGTCAGGGGTTTGGCAGCTGAAATTCAATGCAAAGAAGTGCAAGATAATGCATATGGGGCACAAAAACCCTGGCACAATATATCAGTTGGGGGGTGAGGATATAGCATGCACCAAGCAGGAAAGGTATCTTGGGGTTATCATCTCTGATAACCTCAAGGTAGGGAAACAGTGTGACAAGGCAGCAGGTAAAGCAAATAGGATGCTGGGATGCATAGGCAGGGTCATCACCAGCAGGAAAAGGGAGGTCATAATTCCACTATACAAGACACTAGTGAGGCCCCACCTGGAGTACAGTGTACAGTTCTGGAGACCTTACCTACTTAAGGACATAAACAGGGAAGAGAAGGTTCAGAGGAGGGCAACAAAGATGGTACATGGATTGCATCACAAGTCTTATGAGGACAGGTTGAAGGAACTGAATATGTAGTCCCTGGAGGAGAGGAGGGAGAGAGGGGATATGATAGAGACATACAAGTATCTTACAGGGAGGAACAGGGTGCAGGAATACACTATTTTTAAGCGAAACAGATGTTCCAGGACTAGAGGGCATGGGATGAAGTTGGAGGAAGGGCGATTCAGAGGAAGCGTGAAGAAGAATTTCTTCACAGAGCAGATGGTGGACAAGTGGAACACCCTGCCAGAGGAAGTGGTGGGGCTGAAACAATCACGGGATTTAAGAATGCATGGGATAGACATAAAGTTATTCTGGACGTCAGGGTTAAGGGGCAACAGACTTCTAGGAAAACATAAACTGAACTTACAAGCTCAAATGGGCAGACTGGGTGGGCCATAGGCCCTTATCTGCCGACACTGTCTATGTATCTATGTATCTGCGTGATTTATGATTACATATCATTGTCGAATTTTTCTTACACCATGTTTTGT
Source organism: Neoceratodus forsteri (assembly GCA_016271365.2). NCBI lineage: Eukaryota > Metazoa > Chordata > Ceratodontiformes > Ceratodontidae > Neoceratodus > Neoceratodus forsteri. The sequence goes on along the minus strand of CM057456.1, from coordinate 1,775,701,552 downwards.
AAGGGTTCATTAACAGATCAGCAGCCAGCTGTATTGACAAACAATTCAATTTCATGTATTTATAACTACACATACATATGCAGACACACGCACCACCCCAGGCTGCAGTTTCTCTAGCAGTTCATATTCACTTTACCCATTGTCAATCACTTGCAGCAATGTAACCATCTGAATGACTGATAGCATTACATGAATTCATAAAATGAACACATCTGAATTTAACAGCAATATTTTTTGAAGTCTCACCATGAGGTTGACAACACGTATTATACCACTGCATTGACTGAACATCTACTGTGATCAAATCATGTTCAGTATTTTGAAGGGCTAGATTCATTTGTGTGAACAACACAGTGTACTGTAGCTAAAATTACTGTTCAGCAACCAAAATTATCAGCTCCCAGTTCTGAATGGAAATTGAAATAAATGAGTTGAATAGTAAACAAAATATTTCAATAAAAAGTGACTTTCCTGGGCTCTAGGAATAATCATATTCCTGGTGTATTTGGGGGTACTTAGCTTATCACAGAGATGAGTGGTCAAATCTCAATATTCACACCCCTTGTCATGACATACTTCTTGACAAACTACATACTATAGTAATTATTTGATAATTTGTCATTTTCTATTACACTAGTACAGCTGTACTATAATTAGAATGGAGTTTGGCTCTGTAGTATTGAACTTGTGTAAGCACAGAAACATTTTCATTAAGCAGGGGAAGACTGCATAGAAAATAACGAGGAACATTCTACTCAGTTACATTAACTGTCTGTCTTTGAGTTGGTACCACTGTTCAGGTAAGCAAGGAATATGTCTTTTTTTATGTGAACCACCCAGTGGTTGGGTTGGTGAAATGAGTTCTGTGGTGGACACATGCACTGGAGGTAAATTCGTTTTAAAATACTCCTCCTCCCCTCTTGTGCCTGCCTATAGCTGTGAAAAGTTTCTCAACAGTTACAATTTTCTGTTGTAGGAGAATGCGACTTTGAAAATGGACAGTGTGACTTTACCCAGGATACCTCTGATGACTTTAATTGGACCCTGGGCTCTGCTGCAACTGCAACATCTGGCACAGGACCAGGTTATGATCATAGCTATGGAACAAGTTATGGCCATTACATGTATACAGAAGCATCAGCCCCACAACAACCAGGGTCCATGGCAAGGCTGGACAGTCCCTTTTATCCGCCATCAGCACACTGCTTAAGGGTAATAAGAGACTTCTGTTTTGTTTAGAAATGTTTTTCAGTAATAATCTTCCATTAGCAGTTTTCCTTCCACAACATTAAACTTGCTGACCCCCTTCCATGAGGTATTTAGCACTCCTTTGTTCTGCTGATGGTGACTTCTGCTTATAAATTCATGACAGCTGGGGATGGGGTGGATAGCAGTGCCCCACCATTTTTAGAAGAATACCTCTAATGGTGCAGAAAAACCAATTTATTTGTTTTCCTACTTTTTGCTCCATTTGCTGCTCTGACCAGACCTCCTTACAAAGCTGCCTTGTACTGTATCTGTTCCCAGCTGTGAGGTTCTCCCCAGCCATACTGCATCAGGCTTTCCTGCTTGTCACAGTCCAGCCACCTTCCCTAGATAACGTTTCTGGGGCAGGGCACCACCATATTAAACTCCTCAGTGGGTACTGGATCTCCACTGCTGAGTCAACTATTGTGGGTCAAAGTGGGATCCTGGGGCAGATGGAAGTGATAAGGCCATACTAAAGGAAAGTATAGGCTGAGGTGGCCTGTGAGGTTTCATCTGCTGACTGGTTGCCCGGGCCAATTCCACCAAGACATTGACCCTCCTCTAGACCATGCTCTGGACTTGCAGGTGCCAGTATGCTTATCACATCAATGGCAGAATGTTTTCCCCTCCCAAAGTGTGTAACCATGTTGTACTGCCACCTGTGGTTACTTGGTGGCAGTATAGCAGTATAGCAGCAGCAGGTGCTGCCCACCCCTTCTCGAGAAAGAGAGCATCCAATACTCTTCATACCAGCCCTCCCACGTGCCCCAGCTGTGGGTGTGAACCAGAGTGCCCAGCATCAGGAACATCACCCTGCAGCCCTGCCACTGTACCAATGAAAATTAAGTTTTGATGAGATCTCAGTCTGCTTTCATTGTTTTCTAAACAGAAAGATAATATCAAATGCATGCTGAAAACAAAAAATAGAGTAAGAGTCAACTTTTCAACCACACACCTTCTTCAGTAATTATCTGTAAAGAGAAAAAAGCAAAGTTAGAGGAGAGGTAAAGCAAAATGAGAGATATATATGTGAGGAAAGAAAATAAGGGCAGATCTAGGAGAGAAAGTGATAATAGGTACAGTATGAAGAGAAGCTGGAGAACAAAAAGGTAATGATGGGGATGGAGAGACATAGTAGTGAAAGAGCAGAAGAGTCCTGAAGTGGGGTCATATTAACAGGGCATAGTAAAAAGACTGAAAAGTGACAAAAGTCAAGGAAGGAGACAGGGGCATCTAGAGAAAATGGATATGCGCGCGCACGCACACACACACACACACACACACACCCCAACTGGAAGAATGCAGGTATATCCACACATGCAAACATATCATATGCACCTGAAAAAAATGTATGATGGAAGAGGGTTAAAAGGACATACTCAAATGGGCATTCCAGCTATGTGTGTATATCCATTTTCATTTTCTCCAGATGTCCCTGTCTCCTTCCCCACTTTTGTCACCCTTCAGCCTTTTTACTATGCCCTGTTAATTAGACCACACTTGAGGACTCCTTTGCTCATTCACTCCTACTACGCCTCGTCATCTCGCTCAACACGTTTTTGTTCACCAGCTTCTGTTCTTACCTTGTCTAGTCTCTCTTTTTCTCCTGGCTCCTGTTCCGTTTTCTTTCCTCACATAAATATCGCTCATTTCCACTTACCTATCCAATAACTTTGTTTTTCTTCTCTTAAAATATATTTAGTGAAGAAGACTTTTGGTAGAAACATCAATTCTAACTCTATTTTCCATTTTCAGCATGCATTTAATGTTATTTTTGTTTTGTTTTCAGTCCACACACTGACACACCACCCTGATTTTTGTTTTTTTTCATTTTTTCTCAAATTCCTCTTGCTTGCAGTTGTTCCAAACAGAAAACACATGGCCTGGCATGTTTGATCCAGAGGATTCTGGAATTTCTGACCTCTGCAGCCAGTGCAATAGTATTGTGACAAAAATGAGTGAAATACATTTCTCAGCCTGCTCACTGAACAACTTCATTTATCTTGCTCATGATGCCAAGAAAACATTTTTTTTTGTTTTAAAGATTTTGAATTTTTTAAGAAAAGCAAAGAAAAATCTATAACAATGGTTATCAGTTGATGTCAAACAATAAACTACATGAAAACCTGGCTGGGGTGATGCCCCTTGGATGCACAACTCTAATTTAATATACAGAATTTATCAAAAACACATCACATGTTACTATAAAGTAGTCTAAAGGTAAGCATCAATTACAAGTCGTTCACAATAGATACTGACCTAGGTATCAATCAAATGGATGATACACACAGTTAAGATTATGATACTATAAAATGACTGAACACTATTTCTAAACATAGTAGTTCCTACCAAGCTATCCTAAAACAGTTCAAGCAGTCCAGACTAAAATTAATAGAATTAAACTTCATAAAAAAATGTTTATCTTGGCAAAGTTGTATAAATAGGGAATATCATACTAGGTAGCTCAAAATATGATTATTTGTTGTGGAATGTTGGTATTATTGTTCCCTTGTTTGCTTAGTCACTCATGCAAGGGAACATTAACATCAACATTCTGTGCCAAATAATTATATGTAAGCAATAATACATGATGGGGTGTAGTTTATGCTCTGATAAACGTATGCTTAGTGGTGTAGTGAGGCATGAGGCCACAGGACGAGTGCCTATCTTCCCCTAGAAGTGTGTTTATCAGAGCATAAACCACACCCCAGAGTGTGTTCTTGTGCTTATAAGATGGGTATATGTTGAGAAATATTATAAGGGTTTAAAAAAATTAACAAACATTAAAAATGCTCTTTTCTGAAGCAAAATAGTCCCTCTGCTGCACCCATTGTGTTATTTACTCCTACAGTGTTTTCTCTCACAGGTGCCTCTTTTTTCATTGCCACCCTGTTTTGTCTCCCAGTCACATTCCCGACTTATGGTTTGTTTATTCTGACAGTGTTTTCTGTTACACTTTCTTCTCATTATCATTCAAACAGTGACTGCAGCGGGTCATTAGGCCATAGGTAAGACCCAAATTTCCTTGTGGTCTTACCCATGCGCACTTCCATCTGCAGTTGCATCTTTTATAAAACTGGTGGTGTTCTTATTGCCTGCTATTTGGAATGGAGAGCGTGAGACTGCTGCCAAGTCAGGTGAGGACTGCAGCTCTGGGACACATAAGTCTCTTTGCTTTGGCAAGATATGTGTTTTTTTTTATTTATTATTTATTGTAACCATTATTAATAGCTTTTTTACTTTTGGCAATGTGAGATTGCGGCACAGTGGGAAGTGGTGTTGAAGATGGGTTGGGAATACTACATCCAGTGTAGTATTCTGTGGGTTGGGATGGACAAAAAGTATTGCCCTGACAGTGTTGTGTGGAGAGCTGGGAGGAAGGATGGAGAGAAAGACAGTGGCTGTTTGAACCACTTATGATTTCAGTCCCTGTATTCTGCATTTTCACTGCTTATGCCAGTCGGGGTCTTTGCATCAGGAGGGATGAGAAGGCATATGGATATCCTGGGTGTGTGGGTCACTGGTGGTGGCTCTTGTTTTTTGTGTGTGGTATATCCAAAATAAAAGGCATAGTTGGCAAGGGCTGCCAGCTAATCTGGTTGCTTTACTGTCTTTACCCATTTTATAATTTGAGCTACCTTACGAGATAGCCTCCGTATACCATGGAATTTTAAGGTTTTCCTAACCTGTTATATTTTTTAGGAGTCCTTGTTAGTGTGTCTCTCTGTTAGAAGTCCACGCAGTTCATTGATGTTCCTGCAGTTCCTGCAATTCAGTGAAGTTCCTGCAGTTCAATGAAGTTCATTTATCTCATGTGTGATCATTAATTTCTGAGCATGGTCAGTGTGGTCAACATGAGTGAGATAAATTTCTAAGTTTGCTTTGACCACCTTTATTTATTTTGCTGATGTTGCCATAAATATCATGTTTAGGTTGCCAAATGTATTTTTTATCCTGTGACCAGTTTCATTAATCTTGCTACACTGGATCGAGATAACTGTTTTTATGCAACAGGGGTCAGGATAAAAACTGTAGAATAAAACCATTTATCTTCGCTACTATGGTAATAAATTTATTTATCCACATAGTAACTACATCACTAGCTCATTTATCTACACAGTTCTCTTCAGAATTCATTTAGAATGTTCGGCCTCAGAACCAGTACTAACCTTATTTAAATGTCAATAACTTAAAAACGAAAAAAGATAACATGGTACTGTGAACACGAAAATTGTTCAGCACAAAATTATCTACAAAATGAATACTGTTTCATTTATATAAACCCTGTATATTGTATATGGTTAGCAAGAAAACAGAAGAAAATGTAATTTTTGTTTACTTTTTGACAAACAAATATAAATAACTTTAAAACAAAAATGATAGCATGGTACTGTGAGCACGAAAAATGTTCAGCTCAAAATATCTACAAAATGAGTGGTGTTTCATATATAGATACCATTTTGTTTTTATAATTAGCAAAAACAGCATAAAATTCAATTTTCTTTTCCTTTTTGACAAATTATTTACACCTACCAAAATCAAAATGTTCACACAACATCTAAACCTGTTTGCATAAATGGAATATGCAGTGGTTCAGTGTGTGATAATGCATTATTTTGTGCAGTTTCCAGTGACCTCGTGCTCTCACCGTGCTTGACCTCGTGAGGTTACTTGAGTCTAAACTGTACAAGATAAATGCATTATCACACACTGAACCGCTGCATATCCCTTATTTATTTGCAAAATGTATTCACACTCCCATGGTATACATATAGGTTAGCAGCCTAAAGGTTAAGGAGTTAAAATTCACACACACAAAACATTTAGTTCTTACAGTAACTATTCATATTTAACTACATAAATTCAGTGCCAGCACCTTTGGATATTACTAATAAATATTTTTTTTTACATATTGGAACTTATTAGGTTTTTCTTTAGGCTCTAGCCATTTTCTAAAATGATGATGCCACCCTTTGATAGTGTTGCTAATTGACTTTATATTTGATGTTTCAGTTTTGGTACCACATGTATGGAGCAGACATTGGCTTTCTTAAAGTATACCTGAAGAGGCGGGATTCCACAGAACATGCAGTTTGGAGCACAGATGGAAACCAGGGAAATGAATGGCATGTCACTCTTGTGAATATCAACAGTCCTACTCACTTCCAGGTACAGGGATAATACCACTATCCACAAAGATAATCTTAAGACAGTGGGAGGGTATTAAACGATAGCTAAGAAGAGATGAGCTGGAGGAAAGAAATGTAAATATTTTCTGGAGCATTGTACATGTTTATGTAGAGAGCAGGAATGGTTTGCAAAAAAATTCAATCCTTGTAAATTCTGGTGCCCAGTTTTTAGGCACAGTTGATGGCAGTCCCTCAGTGCAAATTCAGGGTGTAAACAGGCTCTCTGTTGAGTCACCTCCAAAGACTACCATACACAAAGTTCTGACTTTGTCAGTGGAGGTCACAGTCTCCCCGGTGACAAAGTCACAATGTTGCAATGTAAATCCCTTGGTCAAATGTTAATGGGTGTAAGCAGAATTTACACCTGATAGCATGCTGGCTAGAAACAACCACAAATATCTCCTCATGGCATAGCAGCAGTCTCTTGGTTCTGTGCCATGCCCACAGCTCTAAGTAAATGACAATACCACTGCCCATAAACATTAGGCTTACTTCTATAGTAGATTGATGAACAAATTCCCTGTCACCACTGTCTGTGACTGATGATCCAGTGACCTCCCCCCACCCATGCTCCTTAAATACCTGACATTCAGTATAACCCCCCCCCAATAGCATACTTCCTTGTCAATGGCCTCAAACAACATGACCCTACAATGATCTCAGTCCTTTGTTGGCTCCATGGAAGGTAGTTGTAGCATTAAAACATCTTCTGTAGTACTACCTGTCTTTAGTAGTTCTATAGACTGTGGGTGTCCCAAAGCTCTACATATGCCTTTGACAGGGTCACTTTGCTTTGTGTCTGAAACTTTGCGCCATGTTTATGGTGACATCTGTCCCTTTCCCAGCACAGCCAAAATGTTGCCACTGGAGACTGCTCAGAGAAAACTTGTGAATTCTGACAGCATTGTGCATAGATGTAGCACAACAGGGTCACTTGTAATGGACTGGAGCTAAATGGTTGTTGGGACCAGTTACAGTAGCAACAGTCCCTTGTGACAGTGATTTAGGGTGGTGTAAGGGGCTTAGACCAGTTCATTGCTCGTCTATCTGAAGCCCTGTGCTATAGCCATGGCAGGGCTTCTTGAATCCAGAAAAGGGGATGTTTCAGCCCTGCCATGGCGCAAGCCTCCCAGCAATGTGGTGCACCCTCAAATGTGTAATAAGGGGGGCAATGTGCTGGTTTGCCGAAGTAGGTCCAGATTCAGACACAGACCTCTATTCTGAATCAGGACTGCCGCATTCTTTGCCTCAAGGTGTAAGTTGCATCTGAACTCTTTTCCGCCAGCACCTTGCGGCAATCATAGAGCTTTGAAAATCTGGCCCTATGTTTCTATGCTTCTAAGTTTATGAGTGCTACATCAAAACTAGATCTTACAAAGCAAGGAAAATACTGACACCCCTCATTAGAGAAGATGCCAACCAGCAATCTATATGCAGAGTCTGCAGTGCTAATCTAAGCTGTCAAGTGGAGCAGTAAGTGCCACTTTTACCTGTGTTTCTTGTGCAGTCCTTCCTGATAGTTCCTTTGAATTTTCTTCATTTAGAGACATTGAGTGCCTCACATGCCTCTCATCCATGTCCGGTGATGCCCATCACCAGGTTCCCTCTTGTCTAGCTATGTCAGTCAGTACTGTAAGCAAAGAACTGTCATGAATACTCAAGGCATCACTTTACAATTGCATGCCATCTTGCAGTTTACTTGCTGACTACTAAACCTGCAGGCTAAAGGGCTTGTATAGGCAAGCACATAACCAGCACTGTTTCTGTATAGTGCCACCTGCTGTCTATGCAACAACCTTGCAGATGATGATGTATGTTTATATAATCTGAAAACAGTGACATCATGCATCACAACTATTTATGACTGAGAACACTGACAGTAGTATAACGTTATCCTTAGTCAAAATGGAACCGGACGTTGGGAACCAGTGTATATTTGGAAGAGCTGCATTTGGTCTGATGGTGTTCTCCTTTTCAGATATTAGAATACTAAAATCATGTCATCTCTGAGTCTCGTTGTCTCTGAGACTCTTGGTTAAACAATGTTCCCCCTTTCCTTCCTTTGTTCCATGGAGAACAGTCCTACATCTGCCAGATAGACTTCATAACCCAGGGGTTTTGAACATTCTATCACCTTGATCATTCTCATTAGACATTCTAAATCCTGTCAGTATCCTTTCTCTGATATTGGGATCTAATCTATTCACTACGCTTAAAATGGGATCTGATCAGGTGATCTGTACAGGGGTGTTACAATATTTCTCAACCTTCTTATGAAGTTTCTCTTGGTGTACACCATGATTTTATTTACTTTTCTAGCTTCTGCCCTAATTGTTGCCTCTTTTTAAAGCTGAACATTACTTCCAGGTCATTTTCCTGCTGAGTTTCAGTGGTCTCTCTGTTGTTTAGGCAGTTTTTTGCTTTCATATTGTTCTAGATGCATCACTTTGCTTTTTATTTTTCAACATTGAAGATCATCTGGCATTTTTCTGTCCAGTTACCAGCACATTCTGGTAACTCTGTATTTATTTACCTGTGTTTCTAAGATGTACAGTAAGTACCCTTCTTATTTTGGTGTAAGTAGTGAACATAACAACCCAGCTACTGGTGCGCACTTCCAGATCACTTTTGAGTGTACAGTGGAACATGTCTGTAAAGGACCCCTTTGGAACCAAAGAATCTGCCCCTCATATAATTTTTGTCCTTAATATACAGGTTGTATATTACCTAAGAATAGAGCTGTATTGAATGTGGAATTCTACCAGTGATTATTCCACTTCCAAAATACTTTTCCAAATTTCTTTCAGAATTCCATGGAATTCCAAAAAGCACGTCTATGTAAATCACAGAATAATTGTCTGAGGACAATTACACCACATAGACATTTTTTACAGACTGAGAAGAAAGAATCAACCATGCATGTAAACTGTGGATTACTAATCCACAAAAACCTTTCCGCTTTTGCAATTTCAGAATTGCACTATCAGTGGAATTTTGCAGAATTAGGTTGACTATTACAGAATTCTATGGAATTCTATTCCATCAGAATTTGAAAAGTCCACCCAGTACTACTAAGAAATTTCAATCAGGACTACAAAAATGTCCTTAATATAAAGATGTCCTTAACATCAATATCCTTAATAGACATGTTTCACTGTACTGAATGAAGCTGTTCCCAGCACAAAACCTAGTGGGACTCCAGTGAGTGCTTATTTTCATGTGGGATACTTTATTTAAGCAATAAGGCACGACAGGGTGTCTGTTATTGTATAATAACGTCACTCCTGGGGTGGGTCGAAGCACGAGGCGAAGCCGAGTGCTTCCACCACCCCAGGAGTGACGTTATTACACAATAACACACTCCCTGGAGTGCCTTATTGCTATTATACAATGGCTCATTTTAAAATAATATTAAAAGTTAAAAAGAAAACTTTTTTTTAGTATTTGTATTGTTTTTTTTGTATGATAGGCATATTTTGAAAATGAAAGAAAAAAGTAGTCCAGCAGGTGGTGCTGCTGCTAATACAATGTCGTTTTTTGTGTATGCACCCCCCCCCAATGTAACGTTTGCTGAAGTATATGATTTGATGCCTGTGCTCCCACTTCTTGCCTTGGGAGCATTTGACAAAGTTTTTTTTTTTTATTTGGTTTTCTTTGCCCTGTGAGAAAACAGGGATCGGGGGAAAAAAAAAAACAAACAGCGAAGGCGAGCAGTAACTTCCGGTTTCCCGCTCCACTCCGTAATGGGACATCAGTTGGAACCTGTAAGTTACAGGTCTTTTTTTCTTTTAATTTGGGTGAACTGCTATTTACGAAGACTGAAAGTTTGTGGGTTTGCTGAGAAGCTGGCGAGTGTCTGTTTACATTTTATTGAAACGGCTGAGCGCGTACAGGGTCACAGTCTGAGGCAGCTCCGTGAAGTAGAAAACAGGAGAGCTGCCGTTTTTCTTTTTCGATTATGATTTTTATTAAGTGCCTCAAGGATTGAGACAGGCAGGGAACGTGGGTTTGTATGTGGATGGGGGGGTTGAATCGGGCTAAGTTGTGGTGTCTTGGTAAATGGTGTGGTCACTGATCTAGTTGTTTACTGGGAGAGGTGATGAGGTCATCAGCATGCCAGACCTAGATACAGTGATGTTATTGCTCAATATCATCACTGTCTCTAGCTGGTGGTAGCCAATGAGAGCAAAGGAAATGTTCATGCCATTGTATAATATGTGTTATAGCCATTTGCTTCACGTCCTACAACCGGTTTCTAACCCATTACATTACACAACTGGTTATGCCTGGGTTCCACAGTTCATGAACTTATCTCTTGTGTGATAGTGTCCAAGACTTTTCTGAAATCCAGATATACAACACGTACAGGTTTCCTGACATCAAGCTCCTTAGTAACATTATCAACAAATGCAGTAAGATTGGTCTGACTTGATTTACCCTTGCAGAATCCATATTGGGCCACCAAGTCCAACTTATTTTTCTGCTCCACAGTTATGTTCCTTATGATCCTGTCATGCATCTTCTCCTATAATATTGATATGAAGTTCACTGGCCTATAGTTTTTCAGTAGGCCCCACCCTGAAGCCTTTTTAAAATGCCACATGGGCCATCCTTCAGCCAGCAGACACAAGCATAGTTTTCAGTCACTCATTGAATATTATTTCTGATGTGATGGATAGTTTATTGGATAGATCCCTCAGGATTTTTGGGGACATTCCATCACACTCCATTACCTTGTTTTTGTGTACCATCTTCACCATTCTTTTAATCCCTTCAGGTGTCCCACATATTTTCTGTAGTTTATCCTGTTGCTCCCCTGTGAACAACTACTTACTATTCAATATTATTCAGACCTTTTCCTCAGTAAATAATGATGTGAAATACGATTTATGCATTCATCCATCTGTTCCTCCTTGGTATGGCACCACTTTTCTGATTCTTCAGTGGTTTAACAGTCGGTGCTTTCCTCTTCTCATTAACATAGCTGAAGAACTTTTTGTTATTGGGTCTGAATTCAAGTGCTCTCAATGGTTCCACCACTTGTTTTGTACCCATGCTTTTTATTTGCACTGTCTGTGCTTGCCTCTATAGCTGTATCTGTTTTCACAGTTGTCTTACAATTTACTTATCTTTTATGATTCCTTTTTACTCGTATTATGTTAACAACCTCCTTTACCATCCACATAGGTTTAGGTAGTCTATTATTATACTTTCACTATTGTGGAATACATTCTTGCATCAAGCTGTCTTAATGGATTTTGAGGGTGTCCGATTGTTACTAATCAAATCCTCTCATTGGTATGCATTTCAAAAGTATTGTGATATGGGTCCCTATTTTTCTGAAATCTACTTTGTGCAGAAGTATAGTGTATGTTCCTCCTTGTGTTTTTCCCTTGCTATTTGCAATGGAGAATCTGATGATGTTATGGTCCCTGTTTGTTAATGTCACTCATATTTCCACGCCCCTGACCAAATTGGCCTTATTGGCAAGGATCAGGCCAGGTGCTACTTAATCATTAATGGTTTCCTTGATAAAAAAACATCAAATAGCAAACTTCCATACTATCCAAATTGTCTACTTTGCTCTTAGTAATTCCATCCTCCCTTTCTAAATCTTGGTAATTGAAATCTCCCATGATCATCATACTTCCTTTTACCTGGCATGCACCCACTGACATGGCACAATAAGGCTTTGTGACACATGCCTGTTGCATGTTGTTACGCAAACAGATGCACCAAGTTGGCTTCCCTGGACACACGGCTATCTAGCTTACTGCACCACTATGATTCCCTTGTGGTTCTGTGGTTACCACCTCCATATCCCCATACGGTCACTTTGTGGTTGACCAAAACCCCTGTCATTCCCCAGTGGTCATTACACCTGTTGCTCTAGTAGTTCATACTTCCTCATCTAGCTGCCCAGCAGTTCTTGGTAGTTCAGTACTCCTTAACACTGGTCAAATTAACAGACACTGGGCTGGCTCTAGTACCCACTTGGTCCACTGCATAACCGGGGGAGTTTGCAGCAGCACGCTCACACGCCTGCCATGACTACCATGCATTTGAGAATGGTCTTGGTGATAATCTGCATTGCAACCCTGACCTCCTTAATTGAATACCTGCAGCAGCCTTTTAGGACTGTAAAGGAAAGCAGTGCAACCTTTGCTGAGAATGGTCCAACTGAGTTGCAATGGCTTTGCATCACAAAGAGGTCTGTGTAACTCATGTGTAATGCAAAAAACAATGGAGAATGGGGTCTTGTGTGTCTAATGAGTCATTGAACTGGGACCAATTTTGCAGCAAGCATAAGGACTTAAAACAATCTGACCCCCATGACTAAGGTATTGGTAGAAGCAGTGTGGTCCAGTGGTTCAATGAAAGACCTATGAACCAGCAGGTCACAGGTTCAAATATGACTAGTCACTGAGCAAGTCAGTTATCTACCCAATGCTTTAGTTCACCCAACTTTGGTAGAAGCAGGTACCCACTGAACACAAGATGTTGCATCTTGGGAACAACACCAGGATGAAAAGACTGAATACATTTCTTCAGACTATCCTTTCTGGATGTATTCAACCTATTCTGTTTCACATGATGAGGTCTACAGTAACTAACTGGCCACAAAATGGTAATGTCAATTGTGATCTCACCAAGAGTTTAGAAACAGTCTGATGTTGACAGTCAAATGTAATATCCTAAGTACTGTATTTGCAGACAGACCTAGGTCACTCTGAAATCCTCCATGAAAACATAAACTATTCTTGCCATATAGTCAGCCAACTGCCCTAACTACTTAAAAAGCATTTGGATTGACTCTCCCCTTTTCTAATTAGCTAAAACAGCAGAATTATGTAGAATTATTGCGTTTATTTGTGTCTTGCATAAACACAAGAGTTTGATGTCTCTTACAGGAAAAATGTATGAGAAATTGTCTATAACAGGATCTCTAAATGGGAAATAATGAAATGATTCCCACTGGGCTCATTACAGTTGTAGATATTAGTGATAATTCTGTTCTATTCATTTCCTTTTTGGTACAATTGTGCTTAGTAGAACTCTGTTGTGATTCCACACAGATAACTTTTGAAGGAGTCCTTGGCTCTGGTGTGAAGGGAGATATTGCTATTGATGATATTAGCCTGCAGGAGGATCTTTGCGTGCCAGCAGGATATTGTGATTTTGAAGCAGATACCTGCAGCTGGAAGAATGAAGAACATTTAGATCAGTTTGATTGGATGAGACACGCTGGACCTACTGAATCAGACTCCAGTGGCCCCATGGTTGACCATACTCTTGGGACAATATTTGGTAAGCAACTTTCCATTTCGTAGTTGAATTCATGTAATGGAATAAAACTAAGAAAACATTAACCCTTTAAAAGCATGCCACATATATTTCAATGTTTGTTCTTTAGTGGACAATGCTAAATAATACCTGTGTGTAGTTGTTTCTATTTTAGCTCTTCCAGTATTCAGACTAATTAAACTGCAGTTTTGTGAGGTGCCATGCAAATAATTGGTTAAAGCAATAACTGTAGGAGACAGTGTGCACTAGAGGTTAGAACACAAGCTTGGGAACCTGAAGAACCAGATTCACATTCCACCATAGCTACTTACTTACTCTGTTATCTTGTGCAAGTCACTTATATTTTCTTTGCTTACTCCCTCCCAGTTTACCGTACTACAAGTCAGATATGTGAATTGAATCATTCACATATCTGGACTGTCTTCTGACTATACTGCCGCCTATTGGCTCACACTGCAGACCAATGGGCGACAGCCCCACCGCATGAAGTCAGTCGGTGGGCAGGGGCTGAGCGGTGGGATCTGCCACCCGCCACTGACCGAGGATGCTGGAGCGGTGGGGCTCAGTGGGTGGGTGGGGAGGGTACCACTGGACCACCAGGGTTGGGTTGGTTCGTCATGCTATTACTGATGCCAGTGATCATGCTGCGAGTGGTCCACTGGACCACCAGGGATATGGGACTATTATTTTATCTACAAATGCCCACTATTTTGCTGCAAGCGGTCCACTGGACCACCAGGTATAGAGTTAACTGTTATAAAGACACTAATGCCCGTGATCAGTCTGCAAACGGTCCACTGGAGCACCAGGGATATTGGACGTGTTCTTCCATATACACATGCCCATGATCGGGCATTGGGGCACTTTGCCGTGATGTGCAGGAGGCATCAGACCACGACGGCTGAAGCCTGGCAGGGCGCCAGGTGCAAGTCACTGGGGATTGGCACACCTCCATGCAAATGGGTCCATAATGACATGCAAATGGCCCTATTTGCACCTTGCATACATTATGGTCCCATTTGCATGTGCACTTTTGAATATCACGGTGGTTGCACCTATCACAATGGCGCTTGTGCTTGCACATCCCCCTACTCCACTCTGGACACTTGCGCTGGCACAGTGCCATTGTGCCATGTTCACTGCAGGTGGCCAAGGAGTGATATTCAACATTGCTGTGCCATGGTGCAGCTCTGTTGAATATCACCCTGTCAGCACCCCTGCGCATCCAAGTTGCACTGCGCCCAGGCTTGCGCCACAGCCTGGTGCAGTCTGAATATCCCGCCCAACGTGCACAACATTTTAGAAATTCATTATGTGCTTTTAAAGGGACACTGCCAACCTTTCTTGCATATTATTTATAGTTGAAAACCCACATTTTTATGATTGCTTATCTTCTGTAATATTCATTGTTGTCGATGGTTGTTGTATCTGCTTCCTTTCTTAGTAAAACTGAAATGTAGGCTAATGGCGTAGTTATAACCTAAATAGTTTCAAATCCATGATCTACTCTTCTTGCAAAGTTCCTGAACATTAGGAACACCCCAAACAGTATGGTCACTCATTATACAATAATACCCTCTCCTCCCACTACATCATGAGTGGCTAGACTATTTTGAGGTTGTTCCCAAGTCCAAGAAAGATGCAGTGGGAGTTGATCACAGACCGAAAAAAAACAAGTTTCTGTGTGGTAACACCAGTATGGGTGGCAGTCTGTTTTTCACATTTAAAAAGAAAAGAATCAGAATCGAACTGACCAGCTATCTCAACAAATTCTACAGAATGTTAGAAATCATAAAATGTAGTGTTGTTTTTTTTTATTTTTTTAACTTGGCACAATTTAATATGTAAGGGGGTTGACAGAGTCCTTTTATATACCATTCATCAAATCCATGTTTAGTTTCATATGCATACAGGAAGGAACACAAGGGATGAGTAGAACTGTGTGGAATTGGAATATTCCAAATTCATGGAATTCCAATAGAATTCTGCAAAATTCCACAATAGTTCAGTGGAATGTTGTTGGCATTTTGACACATTTTTGAAATGTCTTCATATAATTATATCTCAGTTGCCTGTTGAGCTAGTTATCTGAAATGTGGCATGATTAAGTATTACAGTGTGTCCTAGAGGTATGCTTAATATCATGACATTTGGTTGCATCCTTTCAAAACAATAGAGGCTCAAAATGTGGCATTTTATTTTTTGGGGAGATTTTGTGAACATTTCTTTATCGGATTATAACTAACACCTTTAGAGCTAGATATATGAAAGTTAACAGGTATACACTTTTTGCAAGGGTTATAGAATTGACATAATATGGAGAAATTTTTTTGGAAATTTTGTTACTGGGTTCACAAATTCACAAGGTAATTATTTGTGAAATTCTGTGAAAACTTTCTAAAATACAGAATTTTACAGGTGTAGGTCTCACATTTGTCATGCATATCCAATGACAATGTATCCTTGTATCTAAAATAAAAATGGGAAGAAAATTATTTTTCAGTTTTTAATTTACAGTGAAAATACCAAAAATGATTGGCAACATGTTATCAAATTTTTATGGTAACATAATAGTAATACCCCTGAATTCCTCTTGTAGAATTTAACATTCACAAAGGCTTGATGTGCAACGGTGCATAGAATGTGCCCCAAACTGTTGGACCACCATGTGTGCCCCACTCAACACCAGACAGGTGCAGGGTGTGTGGATTCATGGCCTCAAGGACTCGCAGGGCACCTGTCAAGAGCCCAACCCCTCTGGCATTCTGCCTTATGGTTCCAGATCAGGGCTAAACAGGGGCAGGTGGCCCCTATGTGGATCCCTTGTGGCACCAATGCAGTGGAGCCTGGGATGGTGCTTAACCCATCACATGTTAAATTATGGGTGTGTGTCAAAATTATTGCCCCTGGCCCCCTGCAAGCCCTGTGGGCTGGTGCAGCAGTGTGGTAGTGATCCTGCTGCCACCCCACTAGCAGGTGTCTTTTGGTGGGTGCATAATGTATACAGCAGGCTCCCCAGGGCATACCTCTGCTCAGCACTCTACGCCACCTTTGCACCATCATGAATAGTACAGAGCGTGGGCACACCCCCGACATGCCCCTGGACTGCCCCAGGTACATAGCTGTGGGATCGATCAGGGGATCAAGTGCACAGGTGCCTTGTGCATCTGTTAAGAAGGCCACCGGGCTCCATCACACCCCCACTGTGTGGCATTCCAACATGGGTTAGCCTACACATGGCACATATGCTAGGGACCAAAACACATATTACTATTACAGAAGTTGCAAAGTTTTACTTCACTGGTGAAGTTCTGGCAAAGTGGTGAAATTTGCCATCACAAACCACTTCACAAAGTTACTATTTCACCAAAGCCTCGCACTTTGCAATGAGTTTAACTGGTAATGAGGCACTTTTTCAACAAAAGGCATCATGAAATGGAAACTTTACAGGTGAATTAGCATGAGTTTGCTTGAAAAAGTGCCAGTTCACCTGCAAAAAATTCACAAAGTTGGCACTTCTCTCTTTTTGAAATTGCCAAATATCACAAATGAATTCACAAATTATAGTTTGCCAGTCTCGCACATCTATATTAACTACTTCATCTGATAAGTCAAGTGAAGCTGTTTATAGTCCTGTGGCTCCTCCCAGAATGATTATTTTGTCCATCCCCTTTTTCTCTTAGCTTAGCCAGAGAGACTCAGTGCAGCTGCTGCCCCCACCCCTGATATCCTCCTTGTTCCTTATAGTGACACACTTATTAACAAGCATTTGTAAATGCTGAATGTTGATTACATTGGTCCATTGAGCTCGCTCACTGCCCCTCTGTCACTCGCTTACTCTGTTTCTCCCAGTGCTGCAGGCTTCTGTTTTGTACTGGGCTCCTGCCTGAATTGGCACACCTTTCTGTCCACAAAGAAATCTGCTGCTGTCCCGACAGAGCTCCGTTGAGGTGGCTCACTCCCCCCTCTCACTCGCTCATTCTGTTTCTCCTTGAGCTGCAGGCTGCACTTTTGTACTGGGCTCCTGCCTCTGTTGGTGGCTTTTTCTGCCCACAAAGAAATCTGCAGTAGTCCCGACACAGGTCTGTTGAGCTTGCTCACTCCCCCTCTGTCACTCGCTCATCCGTTTCTGCCGGCATTACAGGCTGGCCTTTTGTACTGGGCTTCTGCCTGCGTTGCCGCCTTTTTCAGCCCACAAAGAAATCTGCAGCAGTCATGATAGAGCTTTGTTGAGCTCACTCACTCCCTCCCCTCTCTCAATTGCTCATTCCATTTCTGCTGGCGCTGCATCCTGCCCTTTTGTACTGGTCTCCTGCCTGCATTGCTGCCTTCTTCTGCCCACAAAGAAATCTGCAGCAGTCACAATAGAGCTCCACTGAGCTCACTCACTCCCCCCTCTCACTCGCTCATTCTGTTTCTCCTGCTGCTGCAGGCTGCCCTTTCGTAATGGGCCCTGCATTCATTGCTGCCTTTTTCTGCCCACAAAGAAATCTGCAGCAGTCCCAACAGAGCTCCATTGAGCTCACTCACTCCCCCTCCCTCACTCGCTCATTCTGTGTCCCCCACTGCTGCAGGCTGCCCTTTTGTACTGGGCTCCTGCCTGCATTGGTGGCTTTTTCGACCCACAAAGAAATCTGCAGCAGTCCCGACACAGCTCCATTGAGCTCGCTCACTCCCTCTCTCTCACTTGCTCATTCCGTTTCTGCCGGCGCTGCAGGCTGGACTTTTGTACTGGGTTCTTGCCTGCGTTGTGCCTTTTTCTACCCACAAAGAAATTCACAGCAGTCACAATAGAGCTCCATTGAGGTCGCCACTCCCCCTCTCTCGCTCACTCATTCTGTTTCTCCTGGAGCTGCAGGTTGCCCTTTTGTACTGGGCTTCTGCCTCTGTTGGTGCCTTTTTCTGCCCATAAAGAAATCTGCAGCAGTAGCGACAGAGCTCCGTTGAGCTCAATCACTCCCCCTCTCTCACTCGCTCATTCTGTTTCTGCCAGTGCTGCAGGCTGCCCTTTTGTACTGGGCTCCTGCCTGCATTGCTGCCTTCTTCTGCCCACAAAGAAATCTGCAGCAGTCACAATAGAGCTCCACTGAGCTCGCTCACTCCTCCTCTCTCACTCGCTCATTCTGTTTCTCCCACTGCTGCAGGCTGCCCTTTTGTACTGGGCTACTGCCTGTGTATGTAGTTTTTCTGCCCACAAAGAAATCTGCAGCAGTCCCAACATAGCTCTGTTGAGCTCACTCATTCATTTTGTGGTTCCTGCTGCTGCAGGCTGCCCTTTTGTCCTGGGCTCCTGCCTGCGTTGGTGACTTTTTCTGCTCACAAAGAAATCCGCAGCAGTCATGACACAGGTCCGTTGAGCTTGCTCACTCTCCCTCTCTCACTCGCTCATTCCGTTTCTGCCGGCACTGCAGTCTGGCCTTTTGTACTGGGCTCCTGCCTGCAGTGCCGCCTTTTTCTGCCACAAAGAAATATGCAGCAGTCATGATAGAGCTCCGTTGAGATTGCTCACTCCCCCTCTCTCACTCACTTGCTGTGTTTCTCCT
Source organism: Neoceratodus forsteri (assembly GCA_016271365.2). Taxonomy (NCBI): domain Eukaryota; kingdom Metazoa; phylum Chordata; order Ceratodontiformes; family Ceratodontidae; genus Neoceratodus; species Neoceratodus forsteri. The sequence goes on along the minus strand of CM057456.1, from coordinate 1,775,682,267 downwards.
GGCACTGCAGGCTGCACTTTTGTACTGGGCTCCTGCCTGCATTGGCACCTTTTTCTGCCCACAAAGAAATCTGCAGCTGTCCTGACAGAGCTCGGTTAAGGTCGCTTACTCCCCCTGTCTTACTTGCTCATTCTGTTTCTCCTGGTGCTGCAGGCTGCCTTTTTGTACTGGGCTCCTGCCTCTGTTGGCACCTTTTTCTGCCCACAAAGAAATTTGCAGCAGTCCCTACAGAGCTCCACTGAGCTTGCTCACTCCCCCTCTCTCACTTGCTCGTTCTGTTTCTGCCAGTGCTGCAGGCTGCCCTTTTGTACTGGTACTGGGCTCCTGCCTGTGTTACCGCCTTCTTCTGCCCACAAATAAATCCGCAGCAGTCACGATAGAGCTTCATTGAGCTCGCTCACTCCCCCCCCTCTCTCAGTTGCTCATTCTGTTTCTCCCACCATTGCAGGCTGCCATTTTGTACTGGGCCCCTGCATGCATTGCTGCCTTTTTCTGCCCACAAAGAAATCTGCAGCAGTCCCAACAGAGTTCCGTTGAGCTCACTAACTCCCACTTGCTCACTCACTCATTCTGTGTCTCCCACTGCTGCAGACTGCCCTTTTTTACTGGGCTCCTGCCTGCGTTGGCAGCTTTTTCTGCCCGTAAAGAAATCTGCAGCAGTCATGGTAGAGCTCTGTTGAGGTCACTCACTCCCCCGTCTCACTCACTCATTCTGTTTCTCCTGGCACTGCAGACTGCCCTTTTATACTTGGCTCCTGCCTCTGTTGGCACCTTTTTCTGCCCGCAAAGAAATCTGCAGCAGTCCCGACAGAGCTCCATTAGGCTCTCTCACTCCCCCTCTCTCACTCGCTTGTTCCGTTTCTGCCACCACTCCGGGCTGCCCTTTTGTACTGGGCTCCTGCGTGAATTGTTGCCTTTTTCTGCTCACAAAGAAATCTACTGCAGTCCCAACACAGATCCGTTGAGCTTGCTCACTCCCCCTCTCTCACTCGCCGATTCCATTTCTGCCGGCACTGCAGGCTAGCCTTTTGTACTGGGTTCCTGCATGCGTTGCCGCCTTTTCCTGCCCACAAAGAAATCCACAGCAGTCACAATAAAGCTCCATTGAGCTTGCTTGCTCACTCTCCCTCTCTCACTCACTCACTGTGTTTCTCCTGGCACTGCAGGCTGCCCTTTTGTACTGGGCTCCTGCCTGTGTTGGCACCTTTTTCTGTCCACAAAGAAATCTGCAGCAGTACCGACAGAGCTCCATTGACCTCACTCACTCCCCTTCTCTCACTCACTCGTTCCGTTTCTGCCGGTGCTGCAGGCTGCCCTTTTGTACTGGGCTCCTGTCTTTGTTGCCGCCCTTTTCTGTCTACAAAGAAACCCACAGCAGTCATGATAGAGCTCTGTTGAGCTTGCTCACTTGCCCTCCCTCAGTCACTCGTTCTGTTTCTCCCACTGCTGCAGGCTGCTCTTTTATTGTACTGGGCCCCTGCATGCATTGCTGCCTTTTTCTGCCCACAAAGAAATCAGCAGCAGTCCCGAAAGAGCTCAGCTGAGCTTGGTCACTTCCCCCTCCCACCTTGCTCAATCCTAATCTGTCCCAAACACTGATTTCTGACAGTGACTGTGGTATTCTGCACCAGAAGTGTGAAAACACATTTTGGCCAGGATTTGAAAAATGACAGCTGTACTGTTCATAAGGAGGTGTGGAAAAATACTAATGTTGAAAATGTGGCATGAAAATATTACTAATATGCAAAGTTACAAGGGTGCATGGAAACTGCACAATGCACACTTGTAACACAGTCATTTTATGGAGTTACATCACAAAATGTTCAACATAGTCATTGTAGGACCTCTGCTCATGAACAGTGTCAGTGTGATTTTCTTAATGTGTCCCGAACACTGATTTCCCACAGCAACCGTGCTATTGTGCACCGGAAGAGTGAAAATACATTTCGACCAGGATGTGAAAAATGACAGCTGCACTGTTCATAAGGGGGTGTGGAAAAATGGCAAGGTTGAAAATCTAGAGTGAAAATATTGCAGTTGTGAAGGTACGAATGTGCATGGAAACTGCGCAATGCAAGCTCACAGCACACTCATTTTATAGACTTTCGTCACCAAATTTTCAACATAGGCATTTTAGGACCTCTGCTAATGAGCAGTGTTGCTCTCATTTTCATAAAGTGTCCCGAACATGGATTTCCCACAGCGACTGCGCTATTCTGTGCCGGAACTGTGAAAACACATCTCGGCCATGATGTGAAAAATGACAGCTGTTCTGCTCATAAGGAGGTGCAGAACAATGGCAATGTTGAAAATCTGAAGTGAAAATATTATAAATTTGCGAACTTACAGCGTGCGTGCAAACTGCGAAACACATGCTCATAAAACAGTCATTTTTTTGATTTTTTCCACCAAATTTGCAACATAGGCTTTTTGAGAGCCCACCTCATGAACACTGACACTGTTGTTTCATTAATCAGTGCCAAAAGGTGATTCTGCACAGTGATCATGAAATCATCTTTTGGCGCTGAGTAACGCCATGACAGTGCCAGAATTCATGAGAAGGGGCCCCAAAAACCCATGTTGAAAATTTGGTAGCAAAATTCCAAACAATGACTGAGATATGCATCAAAGTTGAAAAAACCCTATTTATTCCATTATACAGCTTACTGGCATTTTTTCAGTTTGCGGTCGGCTTTGAAGAGGGCAGATGTGTTCCTGGTCCACCGAAGGTCATCGCACCGGACTCTGGAGGTAAGTATGGGGTGAGGGGAATGTGGGGAGGCAGGGTTCGCAGTGGGTGGGTGCGGGTTGTGGGGGGCAGGGAGACCATGAGGACCATTTTCTTTTCTTGACAGGGTAAAAAAAAAAAGAAATCACTGGACCGTTTTTGTAACAGGGCATGTGGCATGCTGGGTGGGCTCCCAGCGTGCCAACAAACTCTTTTTTTGGGGGGGAAGCTGTAGCCGATGGGGGATTGGGCACCCCCATTGGCAGACAACAAAAGTGTGGGGTTGACATTATGCCAACAGGGATTGGGCTCCCCTGTCAGCGCACAACAAATGTGGGGAGTGGGTTACATAATGCCAATGGGGAGTGGACTCCCTCGTTGGCAACATCACTTGGGCACTGAAGCCAATGGGGATTGGGGCCCCCATCAGCAAACAAACACAGTGGGGGGGCACATGCTGCCAAGGGGGATTGGGCACCCCCCCAGCGGGGGTGTGTGCTTAATATTGTTTATGAACATGGTGGCAAGCTGCCGCCATGTTCAAAACAGTATCACCATTACAAGATTCGGCCTAGCAATGACGGGTTGCTTCTTCATAGCAGCGAATGGCTTACACTGCAATGACGAAGTGGCCCCTGATTGCAGAGGCTGAAACCTTACAAGGTTGTGGCATGCTGGCTGAACTAGTGTCGGCAGCAGCATGCCATGGCATTGTGGAAAGCGGGCCAAGTCTTTAAAGGCTGTGGGGGCATTGGCCACAACAGTGCCAAGCCTCCACAACCTGCTTCTGGTAACCTGCCACAATATGTTTCTTGCACATGCGAGCAATCAACATAAAAATAGTTCCTTGCTCCTTTTTCTATCAGACCTAGCCCATTGGAATAAGCAGAATTCCTCCTTCTTGGTGTTCTGGACCTTTCCTTCACCCATTACATCATTGTGAGTACCTCTAAGACATAGACTTGCAAGTACATCAAGGTATTGGAATAGTCAGCTTTAGTGGGTGTGATTTTTTTATAACCTGCATTCAAGTTGGAACTGTTGACACTCTACTTCATTGCTCTATGTGGGAGGTCTACTATTATTTCCTACAGTAAATTGGTTCTCTTTAGCTAGGCACAGGTGTTTGTTTTTTAAAAAACATTTTTTTAAGGTATTTTTTGTGTTTTTTAGTCTGGGGAAAAAAACAAGATAGTAGCCTATGCAACCTGAAAAACTGTTTTTCAGGTCATGGAAATGAAGTAGTGTGAATGTAAAATGGTCTCACAACCCCAACATTTTCAAGTCATGTCAGAGTGTTATCCAAAAACCATACTGAGCATGCTCAGGAAAAAACTTAAAATCATTATAACTCTGGAACCAATTAATATTTTTTCACAAAACTTTGAAAAGGCATTACCTTGGCACAAGCCAAGTCTACCCTGAAAGTTTTAAAAACAATTCTTCACCATCTAGACTATAGATGAGAGCAAAATAAATATAGTAAATATCGGAAAAAACACTGGCCTTCATTAAAAATCGACATTCCATATCTTGGGGACCACATAAGCTGCTATCATGAAACATCTCACTTCTTGAGAACTTGCCTCTAAGACGATGCATGCCAAAGACTGGGAGATTTCATTGAATGCTGCAAAAGTTATTAAGATGCAAACAATGTGGTTTAACATTAAACACCTTACTCAGCCCTAACTATACAGGCACTTTAGTACCAGTACAATACACATATATATCTATCTATACACATACTTTGCAAAAAACTACATTAATGCACCAGTTAGGGTTCAGTTTAATACCACAGAAGTAGGGTAATGTGGCTTTAGGGTTTCCAACCCTAATACTCCAACCCCCCAAGCAGCTAAAAGACAAGATGACATGCTGGCCCGGTGGTGCTGAGGGTTGAGGCACTGGATGCCACACCTCATGCCATGCCGGTGACCTGGGTGTGGGAACAGACTCAGGTCATTTGCGGGTTTGCCGGCGGTGGTAAGGACTGAGCGTCCGGAGGATTGCTCTCCTTCCTCGGGAAGGGGGGTTTGTGCTGTACGCGTCAGCACAAGAGAGATTCAACCCACACCCAGGGTGCTTGGCTGCCTCCGTGAAGGTGGAGACAGCTGCTGCGCCAATTGCATGGATGAAAAAAACAGAGGAAAATATAGGGACCCAGCAGAACCCATGATGGCCCCAAAGGGCCAGAGGATGTACCCCTCTGAGGGGGTAGATGTAGCCCTTGCCAGGTCCACGAAGGTGACAAATAAAGTCATGATAAAAAAAAGAGGAAAAGATGACACAAGCAACCATAGACAGTCATCTTTAAGTAAGACAAGCAACATACAATTGTTTCCAGATGACACAAATTCAGGTGCAACCTTCACGGATTTGTATCTGTCGCTGTGCCTGTGTTTCTGCAGCCAGAAGTATGTGTGTGTGTGTGTGTGTGTGTGTGTGTGTGTATCTTACAGCATGTATGTATACTTGTGGCTGAAGAAGCACTGGCCCCAACAGGTACATTCACTTCTGCAGACAGAAGTAGCATTGCAATTTGGATATCGTGGATTTCTATACATAACAGCAGAAGTGCAGACCCTCCGGAGTCGGTGCTTCTGTAAACAGAAGTCATTGTCTATGTCTTACACCAGTGGCTGCAGAAGGGGTCATGTGCTTTTGCAGACAAAAGTAGTGTTGCAGTTTGGATATCATGGATTTTTATATGCAATGCCACATAGGGGCCTGCACTTCTGCACAGAAAAGTTGGTGTGTATGTCCTACACCAACAATTGCAGAGGAGCAGTCCCATGAGGTGCCTGCTGTTCTGCAGACAGAAGCAGTGTGGCTATTTGGGTATAATGGATTTTGTGGGGCCTGTGTTTCTGCAGCCAGAGCTCATTATGTACAGTACCTAGCTCAGCTGCCCTTTTCTTGGTGAAACCATGCATAAAACCCCTGTAACTGATGACCACTTGCACTAGCCACCTCCCCAGTCCCCATCCTTTAATTTAAATCCCCCAAACTTTGTGTCCCTTGACAAAACCAGTACCCCCTTCCTCATGGCACAACTACAGCACATCCTGAGCATGCAAACATTTCTTGCCCCTCATATACCCTCTAACTTGCCAGAATCGTGGCAGATCAACTATCAGACTACCTGCAAAAGTACGATCTACTCTGCATTCAGCAACATGGATTTAGGAAACGACACAGTACGTTGATGGCCCTACTTGATTTCTCTAGTAACTCACAAAGCCTTGGATAAGGGTTATTTAATCGGAGCTGTTTTCATAGACCTCACAAAGGCCTTTGACACTGTTCACCATAGCCTTCTAATCTCTCTTCTGCTCAACATTGGGCTAGCCAAGGGACTTGGAGCCTGGGTAAAAAGTTACCTGGCACAACGTTCTCAAACAGTAAAAATCTCTGAGGTTCTCTCTGACTCCAAACGCGTTCTCTCTGGTGTCCCCAGGGCTCAATTTTAGGTCCTCTCCTCTTCAGCCTATTTCTAAACTTGCTTCCCAAATCCTGCCCTGAAAAATTAATACTCTATGCATGTGACACTTCTCTCCTCCCATAAGGATCCAAATCCACTATGACAGAGCTTGCAGCTTGCTTTCTCATGTGTTGAAAAGTGGTTCCTTGAGCACAAACTGGTCCTAAATAAAAAAAAAGTTGTGCTTTCACCAGTCATCAAAACAGAAATAGGCATACTCCACTCATCATAAAACTTCTCTTGGAAATACACTAGAACAAGTGAACACCTTCAAATACCTTGGTATCACTTTTGACGAATGTCTTACTTTATGTCTATATGGATAACACTGCAAAAACAGTGCACCAACGCATTGAAATTTTGTACCGGAACCGTCAATTTTTCAGCCAAGCTGCCTTGAGGATTGCTGTTCAAAGCTCCATCATCTCAATCATAAACTATGGTCTAATTGTCTATGGCTCAGCTACTACCACTGCACTAAAGCGCATCTCAACAGCACTAAACAAAACCTGTCGACTCCTCACTGGAGCAGAGACGGACCCACACTTGTGACCTCTACACGGAAACTGGTTGGTTGTATCTTTCCAATCGCCTCATGTATCTCACCTGCGTGATGGTAAAAAAATCAATCTTGGGACTCACTCCTCCATGTATCCGGGACCTGCTCTGCCTGAACAATAGCACTCATACCACCAGAAGATCTAACCACCAACTTTTCCTTGTCCCTAGATGCTGGACTGCTCAGGGACAAAGATCTTTTACATACCGTGCCCCTACCTGGTACAATGCCCTTAACCTGCCCTCCGTATCCTCCATGACATTGGGAGCTTTCAAATCCATACTTTACGCTCACCGCACAGCCTCCAGCTCCTGTGACTGCTTCGACTAAAGTCTCATCCCACTGAGTGCACTTACATTTGTTTCACTCAGCCACCATGGTCCCCTCTTTGACAAAGACAACCTGAGTACCACTAACCTAGTTCTGTCTGCTCCTAAACTTCTTATTTCTCCCTCTCTTCCCTCTCTTCCCTCTCAAGATCTCCAATCCTTATTCCTTGCCCTTGACACTGCTTCTGAGTTCCTTTTTCTTTTCTGTACATAAATGTTACTGTTTAAGATGTGGCCTTGTTAAACGGCTTACTGATTGTTTGTAACACTGTCTGCTATGTTTTTGCACTTAATGACGTGGAACCTTTGTAAAAGAGCCTTGCCTCAAAGGTATTAATTCCTAGAACAATAAACTTCAAATAAACTTCAAAGAAAAGAAGACCATTCCTCTTTTAACAGAATCTTAGAAATATTTAGCATTTCTTATTGATGGCACAGTCATTCCTCAAAAGCTCCAGAACCATGAGGCCTTGGAGAAGAGTCTTCTGGGTATCTTTTCTCCTAGGAACACCACTCATTCAATAAGTGACATCCTCACATCCTTAGTACCTGTATACTCTGTCACAATGCCCCCAACCGTCAGTTACTCCCTCTGCAGTGGTTTGCTATGGATAACACACATTTGACCTGCACTGAAGGCAGGCAAATCACCTTAGCTGCATTAGCATAAAGGGCCTACAATGTCCCTCCTGCCATCCTGCTTTTATGATGCGGTCCCCCATGAATCCAGCCTTATTACTACTACTCTAATTATTCTTTTCCTTTCTCCTGCATGACAAGTAAATGTATGGCTAGGAAATAATCATGAATATGGCTACCACATAATTATTATAAAATTATACAAATTTCACAAAGTCTTATGGAATTCAGCTTTAAGTACTGATGTTATTTTGTAGTTTTTGCCAGCTTGTAACATGGGCATACTTTGAGCATCAAATAAAATAAAATTTACACACACAGGGCTTGATTCTCAAAGCCCTGAGACTGACGCAAGACACCTGCGCCAAACATAAATGGCACAAGTGGCACGTTCTGTCAAAAACTGCCCCCTGAGCTATTCACAAAAGCAGCCTGTGTCAACTACAGGCTGCCTGCCCCAAATGAGGCTTGCACTGCCCATGCACTCAGAAATAGTCTGTGACATGGTGCTAGGAGGCATATAGCAGACACAAGCTACCACATCCCGTACATGAGAGTCTCAGAACTCTCCCTGAGGAAGAATTTCTAAGTACCCTTAGACAAGCCAGGACTGGTCTAAGTGCACTTAGAAAAAATCCCCCTCTAGGGAGAGTTGACTAGTCTGGCAATTAGTTGCCCCCCCCACATGCCCGTAACAGAATAGGAATTAAACCATGACCTAGGGCTAGTTGCCCCTTCCCCAATCCCTGATTACTCTTATGATAAAATATATATAGAATTAGCCCATCCATAGTGGTCTAGTGGGCCCCACTCCCCGATCAGTCCCGTTATAAAATATTTATAGAATTAGCCCATCCATAGTGGTCTAGTGGGCCCCCTTCCCCGATCAGTCCCATTATAAAATATATATAGAATTATCCCATCCATAGTGGTCTAGTTACCCCCCCCAATCCTTGAACACTCCTGTTATAAAATATATAGAGAATAATCCCATCCCTAGTGGTCTAGTAGTCCCTCCCAATCCAAGAAGCTGCCAATTCTGATGCAAATAATCTGAAACAACCATGTCAGTGGTCTAGTGGCCCCACCCCAGCAGGTAATGCCCACCACCTTCCCCCCGTCCTACATTCCGAGCCAGCAACCATCACAGCCCTCCTCTCACCACCATGGCCCACTGCCGACTGACCTGTCAGTGAGGTATGCTGTATAATACCGTATGTGCTCATTATCAGTCCATGAGTGCGTATGTTATTATACAGTACACCTCACTGACAAGTCAGAGCAGCCGGCATGTGCTGGAGAGGAGGGCTATGCTGGCTCATGGTGGAGATGGGGGGTGAAGATAGCCACTACCTGTTGATGTGGAGCCTCTAAACCACCAGGCATGGGTGTTATGTGCTGAATTACAGTAATTAGCAGCTACAATCAGGAGAGGGGGCCACTAATTTCTACCCAAAGATAGAAAGATTTATATACAGTATATATATTTATTAACAGTTGGAGTTTTGGGGATAAGGGAGATGGGCATTGCTTGCCTTAGCCGCAGGGAGCCTGCAGCTAACCCCCTTCTGTGCACCATGTATTTGTCACATAGGACAGGGTGTCTCAGGTGTGGGAACTTAGGCACCAGGACCTTTCCTGTACCAGAATCTGGTGCAGGGTCTCTGGCACACTGGGCTTCAACACAAGCTATTGTTAGCCACAGCTTGCTCTGATCAAAGCCCTCTTTGAGAATCAAGCCCAGTCTCCTTTTACGTTCTATGAACCTGCCAAATTAAATTCATTATGTTCTTTAGTTTTAAAGTCAAAGGGTTTACAATTTTGCCGTTTACATATTTTCAGTATGTAATTTAAAATGTTATGAATGTTTGGCTATTTATAATTCATTCCCCTTTAAAGCTGGAAATGTGAAATACAGCACACATAAACATGGTGGGCCAGATATTCAAACTGCGCTATTTTGTGGAGCAAGTCCTTGCGCTGCACAAAATAGTTGTGCAGGGGTGTGTACAGAGCGATATTCAAAGGAGTTGCACCCTTGAGCAACTCCTTTGAATATCACCCCCCAGCCACAGCCACTGTGCATGGCGCAGTGGAACTTGCGCCACTGCAAGTTGTCAGAGTGGAGCATTCAACTTGCGGTGGTGCAAATGCTAATCGCATCGCAAAATCCCGATCAGGATTTATGGTCCACTGGACCACCAGGATGTGTTCATGGGGGGTTTATTACATCCATCCCGCGATTGGGATTTACGGTCCACTGGACCACCAGGATACGTTCGGGAGAATTGCTGCCCGCGATCGTGCTGGTGGGGAATTAAACTATGCCCACGATCGGGCCAGTTGGGGGTGGTGATGGGGATTTTACACTGTTTTGCCCATGATCGGGCTGCAGGGGGCACAGAGGTGGGTTGGGGGCCAGCCACAGGTGGCAGCTGCTGTATTGCACCCTGCAATGCAGCGGCTCACCTGCGGGTGGCCCTCGACTCGCCTTTTTGCTGGTGTGCAGGCGCAGGTTGGGGTTGCGCCTGCACAACTCTGCACAGCCCGGCTGAATATCGGGCTGTGCAGTTTATGCATGGTTCCTCCCCCTCCAGTTCAGCATGCATTCATTTGCATTGCGCTGTTGCTCAGCCTGTTTTCAGTGGCACAACTGCCTCCTGCTGAATATCGCAGAATGGAGCAAGTTCAGACTTGCGCAGGCGCAACCCTATTGCGCATGGCACAACCCTTTTGAATATCTGGCCCGGTGTCTCATAGACTGAACATTTCAAATTCGGTATAATTTGGATAAATTGTTTTAAAATTAGAAGGAAATTAGAGAAATTTAAATTTTGGCAAAATGTTTGTTTACCTATGTCACAGTACACTTTAAAGCTGGGAATCGAAAACCAGGAACACATATACATGTGGTATGACCTGTGTACCTGCCAAATGTTGTAACATTTAGATAACTGCTTTTAAAATTACACTGAAATAACTGACATTTTAAATGTAACAAATGTTTGGCTGCTTATAACACAGTTCTCTTCGAAGTTTGAGACCTGAAATTCAGTGCATTTACATACGAACATACAAAAACACTGGCAGAAAAAGGCCTAGAGGTCTATCAAGTCTGCCCGAGTGTGCAGATTGCAGCATACTTTTACTGCAACCAACCCCCATTCCCATCCCATCATCTGTACTCTCTGGCTTTTTCCTCTCTGGCTACTTATCTGTACTTACCATCCCTTTGACTCCATCTCACTCCCTTTAAAACCGTCCACTGTCTGCAACACAATCAATTCTTCTGGTAGTTTGTTCCATCCAGCCCCCACCCTTTCTGTAAAGTAATGACTCCTCGTCTCCCTCCTGAATCTTCCCTCTTCCAGCTTCAGACTGTTCCTCCTCATGACCCCCCCCTTTAAACAGAACAAGTCCCCCATCTTAACCCTGTTTATGCCTTTTAAGTATTTGAAGGTCTCTATCATGTTCCTCCTCTCCCTTCTGTCCTCCAGGGAATATATACTGAGCTCTCTCAATCTTTTCCCTACGGTTCATCTCCCAGACCTAGGATCATCTTCGTCACCCTACACTGCACCTCCTCCAGTAGTCTTATGTCCTTTTTCAGGTATGCGCACCAGAACTGCACACATAACTTCAAGTGTGGCCTCACTAGTGATCTGTACAGTGGCAGGATGACCTCTTCCCTTCTAGAAGTGATGCCCCTGGCAATACACCCCAGCATTTGGTTGACCATTGCTGCTGCCCTCTGGTACTGTTCTGATACCTTCATGTCCCCTTTGACAAGTACCTTAGGTTCTTCCTCAGAAATAGATACCTGCACTCTCCCCAGCCAGTAGTTGGTCTTGGAGTTTCTGGCTCCGTGGTGCATGACCTTGCACTTCCTAGCATTAAACCCCAGCTGTCATATACCTGACCAGTGCTCGAGTTTGACTAGATCTTCCCCTAGTTCCTGCTTCCCTTCTTCACTGTCCAGTGTCACACATATCTTTGTGTCATCAGCGAACATACTAATCTTACTCTTGATCCCTTCTGCTATATCCTTGATAAAGATGTTAAATAAAACAGGGCCTAGCACCGAGCCCTGTGGTACCCCACTGGTCATGGGACTTGGTTTGGAGCTTCCCCCTTATGATTACTCTCTGCTGTCTGTTCTGCAGCCAGCTCCCAACCCATCCTTCTAGCTTCTTCCTGGCCCAAGGTTCCTCAACTTGCTCAGCAACCTTTTGTGAGGCACCAAATCAAAGGCCTTGCTGAAGTTCAGATATAGGACATCCACAGTACGGCCCCATCAACCGCCCTTGAGACCCAATAAAAGAAGCCAATTGGGTTAGTCTGACAGGATCCTCCAAGACAAACCTGTGTGGCCTTTCATCCTGGAGACCATTTTCATCCAGAAAGGTTATCATTTTCTCCTTTAGAATGGTCTCCATTAACTTCCCACAATGGAAGTCAATCTTACTGGCCTATAGTTACCCAGTTCATCTTTGGGTCCACGCCTGTGTAAGGGCACCACATGAGCCATCCTCTAGTCTCTGGGCATGTACCCTGTCTCCAGTGAGGTGTTAAACATGTCTGCCAGTGGTCCTGCCAAAACGTCTGCCAAATCCTTCAGGACTCTTGGGTGTACACCATCTGGTCCTGGGGCCTTGTTCAACCACAGGTCTTTCAGGACTTTTAGAACCCTATCCACCTGGATGACCCCATTTATTACCTCTGCTCCTCCCTTGTCCATCCCTCCTTTCCCTTGGTATATTGGCCCATTCTTCTCTTTAGTGAACACATAACAGAAGTCCTCATTGAGTGCCTCCGCCTGGTCTTCCGCATTTTCTGCCCAACACCCCCCTGGTCCTGAAAATCTTGTCCCTACAACTCCTCTACTCTCTTATGTATTGGAAGAAAGCCTCCCCCCCCCAATCCTCTGAGCCAATCTTAGCTCCCTTGCAACTTTTGCCGCCCTGACCGCTCTACTTATCTCCCTGGAGTTCTTCAAGTACTCCTTCTTGTCCTTTTTGCATCCAGTTTTCTTGTACCTGTTAAAGGCCAATGTCTTCTCTTTCACTTTCCCTGCCACCTTCCTGCTGAGCCAGCTTGGTTTTTAGACCTGGACTGCTTGCTCTGGGTCTTGGCACATGCATTAGTGGCTTCTGTCAGACCCCTCTTTATGATGGACCATTTCTGCTCTGCGTCCATCCCCGGGCAGACTGCAGTAAGATGCCCCTCCAGGATGCTGCCCATCCTGATAAAATCCACCTTACTGAAGTCTACCACTCTCATCCTGGTCCTGGCTGCCTCCTTGCCCATGCAAAGGAAGAACAACACTGTGCAGTGATTGCTGCCTGCTAGAGGGTCCTGCACAACTACATCCTGCACATGGTACCCTTTAGCCAGCACAAGATCCAGTATGTTACCCTCCCTAATGGGCTCCATCACCCCTGCACTAGGTAGCTGTCCTGGACAGCCTCCAGCAATACCTGTTCCCTGGCATTAGAGGTAGCTGTGGTCTTCCAGTCCACACCAGGCAGATTAAAGTCACCCACTATAACAGTGCTCCCCCTACTGCTGATCTTTCTAATTTGTTCCCCCAACTCCCTGTCAGTTTCATCATTCTGTGAGGGTGGCCTGTATACTACCCCTAATCTAACCATCCTACTCTTGGAGTTTCAGATCTGTATCCACAAGGGTCCTGGCTTGCCCTATTCCCTCTCTTCCCTGGTACATTGTATCCTATCCCTCACATACACATGTATGATTCTTTAAATCCTGAAATGTGGAGATATTTGGAAAGGAATTTATAAAATCAGATGAAAGTAACAAAATGAAATTTTAATGAAATGGTTGACCACCTATTTTTCAAGTCCCATTAAGGCTAGGAATTTAAAAAAATGGTGCATGACTTCATGTAGTTAGGACCTTTATACTTGCCACATTTGGTAATACAGTATTTGGATGTGTACTTTTAAAATTAGACCAAAATTACTGAAAATAAATTCTTTGCAGAAATTCATCAAACTCTTATTGAATCAGAATGGTAATTCTGTCTTAATTCAACCATCAGAATTTTACATTGTGCACAGCTCTAGACATGAGGCATAATAATGATTGGTGTCTCATGGAGTTGGGTACCTGAGTGCTGAAAGCCCTGCCATTTCACTACTGGAGGCCAAGGTTGAAATTAAACCTCGTGCCAGAAGCAAAATTAATTTGGGTTGCTCTTAGCTCATTTCTAAGTGGACGTGAGACTTTGCCAAAAATCATCGGACACAATTCATCATGATTCAGCATGACTGGCAGTCTTTGTTTACATTGAACCCTGAACAGAATGAGCATGGAGACCCCCCCCCCCCCGAGTCATGATCACTACAAGCTCATATTAAAGTGCTTTGGAGCACAGGAATACCTACAGGTATATGATGTCCTTTTTTTACTGTATCTTACCTATGGATCAATAGGAGACTTCATTTTCCAGTAGGTTTAGTATTTTACAATTCACAAGAACAAAATACATCACTTGCATTTAAAAATATAGTGATGCATCAGCAATAAAGATTAATGGTTAAGGTATCTGAACCCTATACAAAGAATAGAGACTTGCAGTACCATCATAGTAAAACAGTATGTGGTGATGGAAGGGACCTATGGATTCACCTTGTTTACAGTTCTTGCTGCTCCGCAGTGACTATGCCAAATTAGACTGGACACACATCAAAGCTTATCCTTTGGGATGTTGCCCCTACTGTTGCTGTGCAGCTATCAATGTCACTTTTATCCATGGTATACAAACTGCTGTATAGTGTGATTTCAGAATTCCTTTCTACAATGCTCAGTCCTGCAAACAGCCAGTATTTCTTGTGGTCTTTCAGGATTTTTCCTTGAAATAATCACCATTAAAAACCAGTTCTGATAAAATAGCATTTACACATCAGATCTGTTCCATATGGATTAGGCATCCTCCATCGATAGAACTGGTTAAAAGTCTTGGGACCCCATATTCAGAAATTAGCATAGCACAGACAGGAACAGCACTGAGCTAACTAAACAGTGTGTCTGAATGGCTCAGGGCCATATTCAAAGGGCCCCATACTGTGACACACAGAGGGTGGCACATTCAGGCAAAATATGTCACTGTACCCATACTAATGAGGGAATTCCTGTTGCATTCAGGGACAGTGGTACATTTTTACTACTTCCAAAGCCCAACTCATACACCGTATACAGGCACAGTGGTGCATGACTCAACAACCCCCGAGGTAGTACAGATGCCAAGCCATGTAATGACATTCCCTCTTCCCCCAATGCCTACAGTAAAACACAAACATATAACCTGGTGGTAATGTGTTAGCCTCTCCCATCATGATCTCAGATGTAACAAGATATAAGGCTGGTATTCCAGTGTTACCCAAGGAATACAAGAAAGAAAGAAAGAAGATGTGACTCCTTTTACAGTATGTGTTGTTCTTCAATGATTTAATATTTCCACCAAAACACTTGCTTATGTAGCCCAGTGTTACCCCCTCACTCAACCCAATCCCCATTCCCTGTTAGTCCAGTGGTACCCCCTCCTACCTCAATCCCCATTATACAATGAAATCTACCATTGTAGTCCAGTGGTACCCCCCTCCTTCCCTTATCCCTATTGTAAAATGAAATCTACTTTTGGTAGATTGGCCAGTCAGCCTGACATCAGTGGTGAGAAATATAATGGAATCACTGCTGAAGGAAATGATTGCGGAATATCTTGAATCCAATGGATTACAGGACCTGAGGCAACATGGATTTATGGAGGTGGGGTCATGTCAAATGAATCTGATAGATTTCTTTGACTGGGTGACCAGTGAATTAGATCAGGGTGGAGTTGTGGATGTGACCTACCTAGATTTCAGGAAGGCTTTTGACACTATTCCACATAGGAGACTAGTATGCAAGCTGAGTGGCATAGAAGTGAGTCCAAAGGTTGTAAACTGGGTGTAAAATTGGTTAGGAGATAGGAGTTAAATGCAGTTCACCTCGAAGAAGGGAAGATGACAAGTGAGGTGCCTCATGGGTCTGTGCTGGGACTGGTCCTCTACAGTGTTTTCACAAGTGACATTACAGAGGAGCTGGAAGGGAAGGTCTGCGCTTTGTGGAAGACACAAAAATCTGCAGTAGGGTGGACTCTCTGGGGTATGTGGAAAGGATGAGCAGAGACCTGTGATAACTCAGGTAGTGGTCAAGAGTATGGCAGCTGTGTTTTTATGTAAAAAAGAGCAAAATAATACACTTAGAGTACAGGAACACATGGCAGGGTGTAGAATGGGTTTAGTGGTATTGACAACCACCAAGCAAGAAAGAGACCTGGCGGTAATCATATCTGATGACCTAAGGGCAGCCAGGTAGGGTGTCAAGACAGTTGAGAGGGCTAGTGGGATACTGGGGTGTATAGGGAGGGGTATATCTAGCAAAAAGAGGGAGGTGATGTTGCCTCTCTATAGACCTCAGGGAAGACTTCACCTTAAGTACTGCATCCAGTTATAGAGACCACATCTCATGAAGGACATAAACAGAGTGGAGGAGGTCCAGAAGAGGGCAACTAAAATGGTGCAGGGTCTGCATCAAATGCCATACAAAAATAGACTAAAGGACCTTAATATGTACACCCTAGAGGAGAGGCGGGAGAGGGGGATATGATACAGATCATTAAATACCTCACATAGTAAATAAGGTACAGGAGGGAAGTATTGTTTTAGAAAACAAGGAGTTCAAGAACAAGGGGACATGATATGTAGCAGGAGAGGGGTAGATTCAGAAGAGATGTGAGGAAGTACATCTTCACAGAAAGAGTGATGAATTCTGGGAACAGCTTTCCAGCAGAGGTGATGGGGATGAAAACAGTGGTCAGGTTCAAGAATGCATGGGATGGGCATAAGGGAATCATAGTGAAAAAAGAAGGGGGGGAGTGTAAGAACCAGAGATCAAGTAGTGCCTGAGGTGATACTTTAGGTAGGGAAAAATTGGCAGGCTGGGTGGGCCAAGCGATCCTTATCTGCTGTCAAATTCTATGTTTCTATGTAATCTCATGGTACTACCCTACCACCCTGAGCCGCATTGCAAACTGCATTTCTAACTTGGTAGTCCAGTAGCACCCCTTCCAATCCTTTTCCCCACAGTAAAATGAAATTTACCCCAGTAGTCCTGTGATAACCCCCCTACCGAAATCTCCATTGTAAAATAACATACTCCCAACTCCCCATCCCACCCACTAAGCACCCACCATGCTCCAACCCATATTTGGCACCCAACTCACCTTTAAAAGCAGTTTTTGGAGCTGTTCCGGTGGTGTGGAGGGCTGAGACACTATGTGCCTTATGTTCTACCATACTGGCGACCTGGGTTTGAAAGCAGATTCAGGTAGTTGGGAGTCGGCCGGGTAGGGAGAGGATCGAACATCCGTGGGACTGCTCTCTTCTCCTGGGAAGGGTGGATTGTCATTCCTGGGGAACGACTGTCATCAGGTGGAGGCCTGGTGATAGTGCAGGTCTGGGGTGACAAACAATGGGAGGGTGCTGTGGGACTCTGCAGTGTGCACGTGCCTCCATGTACGCAGGCTGACTTGCACGCCCCTGCAACGGGGAAAAGGGAGAAAATGGAAAAGGGATGCTAGCAGGTTTCATGAATCCCTGGCTATGCACCTGACTTATGGTGCCACCCTGGGAAGATCTGGATTATTCACTGGAGGGGGGGTCCACACTTCCCTGGCCCTTCCACAGGGGGGAATTGGTGGGGGAAATGCCTGGTGTTGGAGCCAGTGTTGATGAGAGAGACAGCAGAAGCTGCAGCCACTAGCCTCCTGCTGGGAAAAAAGAAATATGAAAAAAAAAAGCATTTTTTGCAGTATGTGCTTGCTCTGTCCCAGTCATTCAGATGGCAGATGGCTGAGTTGGTGTGAGGAGTGCCTGTACCAGTCACCACCCACCACTGTACCTGTAGTCATGGATAGGCTTTTTAGGGTGAATCAGGTGCTGTTTATGAGTGGAGGTTGGCGGGTACTAGGGAGGGTTGTACATTGTTTTATAGTGGGGATTAGGGTAGGATACTTAGATACATAGAAAGTGACTGCTGAAGGGTACCATAAGATCCATCTTGTCTGCCCGCATCCCTATTCTCCACCCGTAACTATTACTCAGTGTTATGATGCCTTTGTAATCATCCGAGGCATTCTTAAATGCCCCAACCATTTTTGCCTCCACCACTCTCTGCGAAAGGCTGTTCCATGTATCGACCACCCTCTCCATGTAAAAGAACATACGTGTGTTGCTCCTGAACTTGCCCCCTCCCAGTTTTATATTATGACCTCATGTTCTTGTATAACACTTGACCAGAAACAGGTCTTGAACCTGTACCCTATTTATTTCCTTCATGTACTTGATGGTTTCCATCAGGAGGAGGGTACCACTGGGCTACCAAGGTAAATTTAATTTTACAATGAGGATCAGCATGGGAGGTGAGAACCACTGGATTACCAGAGCTGCAGTGGAGACTGGGGCAGGAGGGAGGTAACACTGGACTGCCAGGGTAGATTTTTCTTTACATTGGGATTGGGCTGGAGTTGGGTATCACAAAACTACATGGCTATGTGTGTATTTAAAATGGGGGTCAGGGTGGGATGGAGACACCAGAAGAATACCAGGATATGTGTGTATTTGACGCTGGAAATTGAAGAGGGGTGGTACCACTGGACTACTAGGGTAGATTTTATTTTACAATTGGGATCAGGAAGGGGGGGCCACTGAACCACCATGGTTAATTTCTAGTTACTTTAGGGCTCAGAGCAGGAAGGCTGACTGTTAGACTGCCCTAGTATGTATATGTTTTACAGCGGGGATTGTGGCAAGAAAGTTGGACCAGTGGATTGTCAAGGTGGATTTCATTTTACATCAGGGATTGGGATGGGATGGGGTACCTGAATGTATATGGACTAGGATGCCCATAGCAGGCATGAGGTCATTCCGCCTAAAACAAAAAAACATACGGCAAGCAATGCTGCAAGCAAAAGGGCATGCGCTGCAATATCGTTGGGTAAAACACCGACCCAACGCAAAAAGCACATACCCTTCAAAATAAAAGGCCTTCTTGTTTTTTTGCAGGGGGCTTCACCCCTCAGAACTAATATAACAAACTCTGGGGTGTGTGGACTTTAGGGATGGGGAGTAACTGTGGAGGAGGGAAAGTTTTTTTTTTTTTTTTTTTAAAGAAAAGGGGAAGCAAATTGTTGCAGCACAAGGAGACCGGGGGGACTGAACCATGGTCCCAGGTCTCCCATTCCACTGTGTGCCAGTGCCTTAGTCACATCACCACAGGAGCAGCTCAACCAGGCATCCAGCACACAGCAACTTGATCCCTTTCCAGAAAAGCATACAGCAACAGGGGTAGCGGTAATTCCCTACCGCTGTTCTGCCCCTGTAAAGTCATGCACTCTGCAGAGCGCGGTCAATACCACGCTGTCTTTCTTGTGCGGTATTGACCCAGTACTCCAATAGCATAACATGCCAATGAAATGAAGTTCAAAGGAACTGTTCAATACAGGAAAAGCCCAAAAAGTAAGAGAAATGAAAGTTCAACTCTTAATTTCTGCTCAATTTTCCTTTTATTTTGAGTACAAAAAAAGAAAAAAAAAGTTTCTTAGGAACATTATAGAAGCTCATTAAGCTAAAAGAATTTACATTTTACAATTTTACTGTATATTTTAGGGTGTTTTTTGGCACTGGAATAGTTGTGTCTGTATATAGCTAGGTAATCCAACACTATGCAGTTTTTTTGGTTTGGTTTGTTTTTGTTTAATATAATACTGCCTACCTGAAGAAGTGGATAGCCACAAAATAACATGTTTTAAGGTGGGAGATAAAAATAAAATTGAGCAGAATGTGGAAACTGAACTTTTATTTCTCTTGATTTATTGTAGGAGGTACCACTGGACTGCAACAGATTAATACACTATTTGAAGGGTAACAGACCTATGGAAGCATTGGCCGATGCTCTGCACAGTGCCTCCCTGATGACCCTGTTTTATGCATGGTCCTTGAGTTGCACAATACAAATTGCTGGATCTGAATGAGTGGGCCCAGCTATGTTGTAGAGGGGTCTAACTAATATACTCTCTTCTTTTAGCCTGGCATATACGAAAAATAATCTCACAAAGATGCAGTAAAAGGATTCTTGTTCATTTTTTTTTTTTTTTATAAAAGGCACCTACATCTACATAGAAACATCAAGTCCTCAGACTCCTGGAGACAAGGCCTGGCTTGTATCATCAGTCATGGATGATTCAGTCACTCGTTGCATAACCTTTTGGTACCACATGTTGGTAAGTCATAGGAAGATTCTGAGACCTCTCACCCTGTAGCTGCTGTAGTATAAAGGAAATGATTTGCTGTCAATTACTTTGATACTGCTTTAGTTTACTGTGCTAGAAGGGCTGTTATGTGCAAATGCAATTTACATTTAAGATGTCTTTGCTATCTGGTGGGGATTGTTTCCTGAGGCATATACAGTACTACCATTTAATCCAATATTTCTTGACATTTCACCCATCTATTTTGTGCTTTGAGCATTGCAGAAATTGGAGGCTGTCACTCAGCAAGCTAAAGAGAGGGTTTCAAAG
Source organism: Neoceratodus forsteri (assembly GCA_016271365.2). NCBI lineage: Eukaryota > Metazoa > Chordata > Ceratodontiformes > Ceratodontidae > Neoceratodus > Neoceratodus forsteri. The sequence continues at coordinate 1,775,661,888 of CM057456.1, read as the reverse complement.
TAAGATGAAACAAGCATTTGTCAATGCCAAATGCTGTCTTGCTGGTGTTGGCATTAGTAGTGCAGGAGTTAGAGAGACACATAATAGGAATAGCAGTGAAGTATAGAACCAACGTCAACCCCACCCCACTCTGCAGAGAGTGACAGGCATTGGGGTGTGTGTTTGGGTCACTGGCCATAATGTTCATGCTATTTCACCTCACCCTAACCTGTAGAGTCTGACAAGTGTTGCATTGTGCCTTGGGATCGTCTGGCCTTATACTCACCCCATTTCATAAGGAAGTAGATTGAGATGGGTGCATCATAGGAGAATGGGTTGAATTTTGGGGCTGAAGAGTCCAAGGCACACCTTGATGCCTGTCAGTGGCTGCAGGGTGGGGCTGGAGGACCGATGGCATGAGCAGTACATCAGACAATCCAAAGACACGGTCCTGATGTGTGTTAGTCTGTACAGGGTGTCACGTAATGGTTAGAAACCCTAATGCCCTGGGCATGCGTTGGTATTTGCACTCCAAATTTTAAAACATGGGCTTTTTGTGACCCCACCTCATGAAAGCATTTGGGACCTCTGCTCATGAACAGTGTCCCTGTGATTTTGTTAATCTGTCTCGAACATTGATTTCCCACAGTGACCTCACCATTCTGGACCACATTAAAATGTCAGCTGCACCATTGATAGGGAGGTATGAAGAGATGGCAATGTTGAAATCTGGAGTGAAAATATTAAACATTCTCAAAGTTATGAGCATGTGTGAAAACTGTACATTGCACACTCGTAACACAGTAATTTAGTGTAATTATTTCACCAAATTTTTAACATAGCCATTTTGGGACCTCTGCTCATGAACAGTGGCACTATGATTATTTTAATCTGCCCCGAACGTTGATTTCCCACAGTGACCATGCAATTGTGTGCCAGATGTGTGAAACTACATTTTGGGCAGGATGTGACAAATGACAGCTGTACAGTTCATAAGAAGGTGAGCAAAAATGACAATGTTGAAATTCTGGAGTGAAAATATTACAAATTCTCAAAGTTACAACTGTGCATGGACACTGCGCATCGCACGCTTGTAACATAGTCATTTTATGGAATTCTTTTACCAAATTTTCAACGTAGGTATTTTGAGACCTCTACTCATGAACAGTTTTACTGTGATTTTCTTACTCTGTTCTGAACATTTTTTTCCTACAGCGACTGCACCACTGCCTGCTGGATGTGCAAAAACACAGTTCTGGTAGGATGTGGAAAATGAAAGCTGTACTGTTCATAAGGAGGTGTGAAAAAATGGCAATGGTGAAAATCTGGAGTAAAAATATTAACAATTATTGAAGTTACAAGCATGCGTGGAAACTGCACAATGCATGCTCATAGCATAGTCATTTAATGGACTTTCATCTCCAAATTTTCCACATAGGCATTTTAGGACCTCTGCTCATGAACAGTGTCACTGTGATTTTCTTAATCTGTCCCAAACACTGATTTCCCACAGAAGTGCCAGAAGTGCGAAAACACATTTTGGACAGGATATGAAACATGACAGCTGTACTGTTCATAAGGAGGATGGAAAAATGCCAATGTTGAAAATCTGCAGTGAAAATATTACAGATTTGTGAAGTTACGAGCGTGCGTTGCAACTGCACAATGCACGTTTGTAAAAGTAATTTTTTTTATTTTTTTCACCAAATTTGCAACATAGGCTCTTTGAGAGCCCATCTCATGAACAGTGGCACTGTCGTTTTGTCAATTGGTTCCGAAAGGTGATTTCGCACAATGACTGCAAAATCACCTTTCGGGACTGAGTAACGCCATGACAGTGACTGAATTCATGAGAAGGGGTCCCAATAGCCCCATGTTGAAAATTTGGTGCCAAAATTCCCTAAAATGCCTGAGATATGCACCAAAGTTAAAAAAAAAACCCTATTTATGTCATTATACAGCTTACCGGCATTTCTTCAGTTCGCGGTCGGCTTTGAAGAGTGAAGACATGTTACCAGTCCATTGAAGATCATCACACCAGGCTCCGGAGGTAAGTATGGGGTGAGGGGGGTGTGGGGAGGTGGGGTATGCAGTGAGTGGCCATGGGTTTGGGAAGGGGGCCGCAGACAGTGAGGGACCATTTTCTGCTTTACAGGGTTAAAAAAAAATTAAACATCACGGGAAGGGTTTTTTTTATTTTACAATTACATTTGACACACTGGGGTGGGCTCCCAGCGTGTCACCTGTGTGTTTTGGAGTGGGGGAGGACTGGAGCCGATGGTGATTGGGCATGCTGTCTACAAATAAAACGTGTTTGCCGGGGGGGATGATGCTGAGGGGGATTGGGCACCCCCTCGGCAAACAACTGGCACAGGACATGATGCCAATGGGGACTGGGCTCCTCCCATCAGCAAATGAACTCAGGAGGGGGGCATGATGATGCTGACAGGGGGATTGGGCACCACCGTAGTTGGCTTTTCTGGGGACTGTGTGAGCTGGACGGCACAGCCGCTGCCATGTTTGATTGAAATGTTACACCAGGAAAGGCACATCCCTGCAATAAGGTGGAGCACTCTCATTGCAGAAGCTAAAACATTGCAAGTTGGTGGCATGCTTTTGTACTTCTGTCATAGACAGTGTGCAATCTAATTCATGCCACGGAGCCCAGCCCCAAAAAGCAGTGGCACCACTGGCCACAACACAACCCGCGCCTCCAAAACCTGCTATTCTAAAGTAAAGGCAACATGTTTCTTGCACACTCGCAAGACAACATAAAATTGAGGCTTTACTAAAGAACTGTAGCAACAGACTGAGAAATATTCTCCGGCTTTTGAAACACTGTTGACCCTACTAGGAAAACATTTGCAATGTAAACACAATTAACCTTGCATTTCATATACATGTGATATCATTCTTTACAATGGTATACAAAGGATATTTTCCTGGAAACATGACTGTTGTTTCTTGATCTTCATCTGCCACTGCCAGTTATCTATACTACTAATTAATAGGGCTTCTTATGGGATGTCTCTTATGATATAAGAGACTCTAAGCATGAGGACTGGGCAAGATGACCACCTATACCATAAAATACACCCCATGGAGGCTCAAAAAATGTATAAATTACTAGAGTTACAGTAGCTAGAGTAATTGATACGTTTTAATTATTTTCTTTTAAATTTCAAATGCACCTAAAAGACTCTTTAGCGGCTCATGTTGCATTGATGTCTAGTTCTGGGGGTGATGGGGTTAAATGTAGCCATCCTCCCCCTGGCTGTGAAAGGGAATGCTCCACTCCTAACATTCCTGAATGACAGACTACTGTATGCAGTATAAAAGGTATAGTGACTTTGTGCTGATTGACTGAAATCAGGTAAGTAACCAAAAAAGATACAGCAGAGTATGAGTTTAAGTTTGTAAATTGCATGCCCAGGTGTGTGGTGAGGCACAAGGCTCTGTGGTGAGTGCCTTCACCCACTGGAAGTGTGGTTTGCAAACATAAACACACACCCTGGAGCATCTCATTGTGCTTATAACATGGGTAAAGAAGTAAAAAAAATTTAAAGATACATGTTTTGTTTTATTCAAATTGGACATTTAAAAAAATGAAAAATTAAACCAATAGCAAAAATAGTTCTCCTGCTGCGCTACAAGTTAGGCCACATGCAGATGCATTGCACTTTTCTAACCTGTCTGCCACAGTGAGGTTAGTCTTTGCATTCTGTATTCTGCATCTCACCTCCCACACACACATACACACTCACACACTCACACATTCACCTATCGCCAAAAAGGAAAGAATTCTGGCTTAGTGCTTTTTATTCTGCTTTAAGAAGTAGTGCAATAGGAAGAACAGAGGGATAGTGTCAGCTAAAGACCCCCCCACTTCCACTTTGTACCTCAGTCAGCTAAAGGGGAGGGACCTGTGACCTGGGAAAGCAGTGCAAGGTTTCCCTAGAGCCATTTGCATTCTGCTTTCAGAAGCAGTGCATTAGTGAAAGCAGAAGGCAGAGCCAGCTAAAGCTCCTCCTCTCCTTCTTCTTTGCACTTTGAGGCAGCTAAACGAGAGAGACCTGTGAGCTGGGAAAGCAGTGTCAGGTATTCTCCAGATCAGTTTTGATTCTTTCAGAAGCAGTGCATTGGGGAGAGTAGAGGGGTACAGCCAGCTAAAGCTCCCCCCTTCCCTCTGCCACTTTGCACCTGAGGCAGCTAAAGGAGAGGAATCTTTGAACCTGAAAAAATATTTCTTACCCACAATTCCCAGCAATCACAGCTGCTTGCAGCCCACAGTGGCTGGAGGTCCACTGGAGTGACAGGATGGCATCTGCAGGAGTGTACACATGCAGTCCTCAGTTTTGCAAGGGACTCTGAAGGAGCGGTGAATGTCTTACTGCAGTTGGTAAGCACAAACTGTATCTGATATGTAGTGTTACAAACCACTGTACATCTAAAACTGTAAAATACTAGCTTCTAACTATGTTGAGTAAGGCTAGAAAACAAGCAGACAGAATGTTCAGCTGTGTCTCAGATGGGGTTTTCCTGATTATTGTTAATTTTAGTTTCTACCTATATAGGACAAGGTTGTAAGAAATTTATGTCCACACATCACTTAGTAACTCAGACTGTTTTATAAGCATTTATCAGGCTAGACGGAAACATAGGGTAAATGGTGAGGTAGTCAGCTGTGTAGACTCTGGGACACTCATCTCCATGGCTACACTTTTAAGGAGGGGACATTGCCCAAAATGTGGGACATTCTGGGAGATCCATGTTTATCTGGAAGCAGCAAAAGAGGAACTATCCCAGCTGTGACTCCAGCTAGGCTGCTGCCTACCTCCTGCACCCCCACTACCTCAAAGGACCACTGGTTGGGGGGATGGAGAGTGGTGGGAAAGGAGAAGGGAGAAGATCAGGTGTCAGGGGCAGTCACACAGCAGTCAGTCATACCCAAGAGACATCAATGACATATTGCTTTGCACCCCTGCAAGAGGAACATGTGCCTATCTCTAATAGGGGGGCCTTCAGTCAGTTGGCGTTGAAGAGAAAGAAGACATGGTGACACCTGGGGGCAAGAGCAGGCAGAAGTTAGTAAAGAGGATTCTGGTGATGGGGACTCTATGGTTAGAGGTGTAGAGAAGGTGTTAGGCAGTACAGGAGAGGAGAGGGAGGTTATCAGAAGCCTGCCTGGAGCGTCATCCATCTGGGATTTGGAGAGGATAGAAAGGATAGTGGAGGAGGAGAGGGATCAGGGAATGCTGTTATTCACTGGTACCAATGCTCTGGCAAACTGGCCTGCGCAGACAGTGAAGAGGGACTTCCAGAGCCTGGGGAACAGACTAAAGAAGCATACAGCTTCCTTGGGCTTTCCTGAGATCCTCCTTGTTTGGGGTTGGGAGAAGGCGGAAGAAAAAGTGAGGAAGGAGGAGATAGAGGAGTTCAATGAGTGGTTAAAAAGATGGAGTCAGGAAGAGGGGCACTACGTTGTGGGGGATGGGAGGCTTGTGGTTTAGGAGCCTCTCCAAAGGTGATGGCCTTCACCTGACAAGAGTGGGGACTAGTGCAGTAAGGCAGAGGTTTGACATGTACATTGGCAGTCAATTAAACTTACTGTGGGGAAGACTGGGGCTATGTATTCCACAGCTGAGGTAGGTGAAGTGAGGAACCTAGACAGTACTCCCCAGGGATGGTGCAAGGTGTACAGGAAGTAGTAGCAGAGTGGAACGAGTTCAGGGGACTTGGCAGTGTAGACCAAATAGATCAGCAAAAAAAAAAAACTGAAAAAAGAAAAGAAAAAAAGACACCTAGGATATTAATTGTGATGGGGGAGTCATTCAAGAACCAAGAGGGAAAGAGGGATAGAATTGTAGTGTGCCTCAATGCCAGGAATCTGAGTAATACAATTAATGAAATCCAAGCTCTGACAGTAGTCTCTGCTAGACCTGGTGACCATCACAGAAATTTGAGCCAATAAGACCAATGACTGGGACTTGGCGATCCCTGGATATACCTTATATAGTCATAATAGAGGGCTGGGTGGAGAAGGAGGGGTGACCATTGATCTCAGGGGAAAAAAATTAAGCAGTGGAGGATGAATCCATTGGAGGGAAAGGGAAGGTAGAATCACTGTGGGTACAACTCACAGACTCATCAGGTAGAAAACTTTACTTGGTGGTGGTTCACAGGCCACCAGGGCAGGAAGAGGAGAGAGATAAGGAGCTATGAGCAAAAGTAGAAAATGGATGGCAAAAGAGAAGGTTGTAGTTATAGATCTCAGCCTGTCAGATATTGACTGGGCCTTCCCAGCAGTTAGGCACACTGGACGCCATGTTCTTTTTGATACTTTGCAGAACTACATGCTGGTACAGCAGGTCAGGGAACTCATTAGACAATTAACCATTCTCAATGTGGCACTCACCAACTTGGAAAGAGTAGATGGAGTGCAGGTTGGGGACTCAATGGGGTCCAGCAACCACAGTACTATATGGTTTGAGTTGGTCCTGTGCCCAGTAAGCCCTCATCTAAGGCTGAGGGGCTAGACTTCATAAGGGCAGATTTCAGCCAAATATGGGAACTAGTCCAGGGCAGCTTAGCTGGGGTAGATGGCATCAGGGGAGTAGAAGAAAGTAGGTTGGGATCTTAAAAAGTGCAGTTAAAACATGCAGAAGAACAGTTATCAGGAGAAACAAGTAGGAGAGACCAATTTGATGCTCTAGAAAAACACATTCAGGGAGGCAGTGAGGGTCAAAAAGAAAGGCTTTATAAAGTACAATGGAAAACAGGGGGATGAAGGCTGGGATGAGTATCAGGAACAAACTAGAGAGGCCAAGAGGGCAGTCAAGATTTCAAAGGCAGACTCAGAACTGCATATTGAGGAGCAGATCATGGGAGGGGAAAATGTTTTTTTTTAGATATAAAGGAAAAAGGAAAGTTGGAAGGAAAGATTACCAGTTTAAAGGAGGGGAGCAGGATAATAGGGGAAGATAAGCAGAAAGCAGCAGAGCTAAATGATTGCTTCTGCTCAATATTCACTCTGGAGCACAGCAGGCCCTTGCTGGAAAGCAGCATAAAGGCAGTTAATAGAGGGATCCTGAGGCTGCAGATGTATACTAACAAGAGTCAGAAAAGGATTACCAGCCTTGAAGGTAAACAAGGCCCTGGGGCCAGGTGGGATACATCCAAGGATACTAAGTGAACTGGTATCAGTGTTAGCCGAACCGCTGGCGGGGATATTCTTTTAGGCAAGGTGTGGTTCCCAAGGACTGGAGGATTGCAGAGGTAGTTCTTCTATACAAGGGAGGGAACACAGAACAACTGGGAAACTATAGACTAGTCAGCCTTACCTCTGTGGTAGGGGAACTGATGAAGACAGTAGTCAAAGAGGACCTAGTGGAATACCTGGAGAACAGTGGGCTTCAGGATAGTAAGCAGCACAGGTTTGTAGTAGGGAGTCCTTGTCAAACCAACCTGATTGTATTCTTTGACTGGGTTGCCAGGGTAGTTGACTCAGGGCACTCAGTAGACTTACTTTACTTTGACTTCAGCAAGCATTCAACTCTGTGCCACACAAAAGGCTGATGAAGATGGGGCTCTAGGTACAGTCAGGGAAATGGTAAAATGGGTAGGGAGTTGGTTGAAGGAGAGGCAGCAGAGAGTTGTGGTGAATGGGGTCAGATCAGTGGAATGAAAGGTCACCAGTGTAGTACAATAAGGATCTGTCCTAGGCCCAGTCTTCTGCTTTATGTTCATCAGTGACATAGGAGAAGAAATCTAGGGCAGGTTATGCCTACCTGCAGGTGATACTAAACTATGTGGTAGGCTTGACCTGGCAGTATAGTCTAGAGGTTAGAGTAACAAGCTGTGAATGTGCTTGGTACATCCAGCAAACCTGGGTTTGATTCCCACAATCTCCATTTGCATACTGTGTGACTCTGAGCAAGTCACTTAACCACCCCAGTCCTTCTGGTTTGCCCCTGAAAACAGGCACTTGTGCCTAGTGGACCTTACTTGGTTACCAAAACAGAAAACAAGTAAACATCTTGACAATGTGGAGGGGATAAGGGAATTGTAGAGAGACCTGGAAAGGCTGGAAAATTGGTCCAATGTCCAACAACTAAAATGCCAGTGCCAAGAAGTTGAAAGTGGTGCACTTAGGGAAAAAGAACCACAGAACAGAGTTTTGGATGGGAGGGGTAGAGTTAGACACAACATTGAAGGAATGGGATGTAGGAGTTATCATCACTGACTCCATTAAACAGACCAACCAGTGTAATGAGGCCTTCAGCAAAGCTACAGGATGCTAGAATGCATTGGGAGAGGGTTCAACAGCAGGAAGCAGGAGGCACTGTTACTTTTATTTTATTTAATATATTTTGTTGATCGGGTAAGTACACTGGCACTGAAGCACCTTTTCAGACATGACTCAGGTACAGAAGAGTGCAAAACAAGACAGTGGAACAGGTACAAGTGCATAAGTATCATAATACAAAATTAAGTGACATGGTGTAAAAGTAAGGCATTCAGATGGCACATCAAGTCAACAGTGTTTTGCAGGTAATGCAAAGCGTGTACAGATATTAGATTCTTGGAGATGTACTTTTGGCTTGGCAGTGGCAATTTTAGGGGCAGGGACAGATCTGATAGTGAAAGGGATGGTGTTCTAGTACAACGCTGCTCTGTATCTGAAAGAGTTCTGGCTCATGACTGTGCACAAGAATGGAACTTTCAATAGATTGTTTCCAGATGAGTGAACGGAGGGGTTGTCCACATACATGAATAGCTTGGATAGACATTGGGGAGCTCTTCTATGTAGAATTTTGTGCATACAATTCACTAGGGTTATCTGGGCTCTGGTTTCAGGTTGCAACCAACCAAGCCATTCAAAGTTGGTACAGTGATGGGACTGTCAGTCCGGCGAGGATGCAAATTTGGCAGACTTGTGGGTTAAGACTCTTTCTTTGCCCAGATTGTGAGGGGATTGGCATATTTAATGATGGAGCCATACTCAGTCAGAGGGAGTATGGAGCTTTGGGCGATTCTGACTTAAGTGTCAGGTGCCAGATACTTTGCACAATGATAGAGTATACCCAGTTTTTGATTAACTGTTCTTATAGTGCTGAGCATATGAACATCAAGTGTGAGTTGGGGACTGATGGTAGCACCAAGGTATTTGAGTTTATTAACTAGTTCCAGTTTCACTCCATCTAAGGTTGAGATAGTGAAGTTTTGGTAAAATCTTCTAACCTTTGGGGATGAGCTGAGTAGCATGGCTTTTGTTCTAGGTATGTTCAGGACAATCTTTCATTTGTGAACCACTGCTGAAGGTGAAGGAAGTTGTGCCCAAGGACTTGTTGCTAGTGATGGTATCTTCTCATGCAAAAAGATGACTGTCACCTGCATACAGAATGGTGTTGGCAGTATTACAGATCTTGGGTAGGCCATTGATGAAAATAATAAATAGGAGAGGACCTAGGATGGAACCCTGGGGGACTTGACAGGAGACATTGTTCACCCTGGACATGATTTTATCAATTTTGACAAACTGTGACCTGTCTTGCAGATAGAGAACCACAGAGTAGCTGGGCTCCCCAGTCCCAGTGCAGTCAGATTCTGTATGTAAGCAATAAGACATGACAGGGTGTGTGTTGAACAGGTATTACCGCACGCCCAGGGGCGTAGTAAAGCACGAGGCCCCGCCGAGTGCCTTCAGCCCCTGGAAGTACGGTAATATCTGTTCAACACACATACCCTGGAGTGTTTTATTGCACTTATAAAATGGCTCTTTTTTTAAAATATTTATAACCTTCAAAAATATTACTAAACTGAAGAAAAACTGAAATCAATGTGTTAATTTGAGATAAAATAGTCCTTCCGCCTACTAGGTGATGACATCATTGTCTTCCATTCATGCTAGTGCCCCCCACATCCCCATGGAGAGAACAAGTGTGGTTAGGAGAGGTTTGTGTCCTTTTAAAAGAACAATTGAAGAACAAGAAGTTTATCTATGTACATACTTTTTTGTTTGAATCTCAAGTAGCTCCTCCATTCTCATGACAGCCCGAGCACCAGAATGGAGCGAGCAGAAGTAACAGGTTACCTCCGACAGTTTGCACCATTTTCGCAATAAAAACAAACAAGAATAACGGATGCAGATTTTTTTCTGTTTTTTTAGTTAACTGTAGTGGGACTGAAGCATAGTTTGCTGTGAGACGGTGGAGTCGGGATGGTGCGGGATCACCAGTGGTGACTATGGCTCAACCTAGTTCCCTTACAGTTCTTTATAAAAATGGGCATAGCGTAATAGAACAGTTGAATGGCAGTTTTGTCGGTAAGCGGTGGAGACAAGTTGGGGGTAGCTCGTGACCACAGCTCGACATTGTTTACTGTTTGGTATGTGCTTTACACGGAGGCTGAAAACAAGATGGCTAACTGCATTTTTCTCAACATTCCATGCCTAGCTCTGAACATTCCATTCATGGGCATTGATTTAGTTACCTGTTCTTTTTATTTTGTATGTGTAATACATATTTGACACCTCATTTCTGGCGAATCGCAATGCTTGTTTTTACATGCCCATTTTATAAGAGCAAATAATGGCCCACCAAACTGAAGTTTTAGTCAGGTCCACGAACACAGCACCAGTCAGCAGGCCATTGTTAATAGAATATTGTACTGAATCCATGAAGCTGACCAATGCTACGCATGTTCTATTACACTTCCTGATGCTGTGTTGCTCTTTACAGAGTAGACTGTGTGGATCCAAGCAGGAATTGAGCTGATTATGTACTATTCTCTTCTGCACCTTAGTCAAAGCCAATAATATAGAAATATGCCTCTAGTTGTCCAGGACAGTTTGCTTGCCCGTTTTGTGCAACAGTACTACAGATGCCGATTTCCAGATATTAGGGATTTTTTGGGGATCCAAATGAAATATTAGAAATTTCGGTAATGGGGAGAGCAGTTTGTCTGACTGCAATTTTAAGGAATTTTGGAATTAGGCCATCACAGGCAATCGATTTGTCAGCTTTTCAATGAAGTAGCAGTTTGCGGACTTCCTTAACATTGACTTTCTTAAAATAAAATAGGGGATGGCATGGTCATGAGTTAAGCATGCTGGAATCCAAAGGACATACTGTACCACACAAGGGGAGTCTGTATTTCTCAGGGTTGCAGAAGTAGTCATTGAACAAATCAGCAACAGATTTGGGACTACTGTGCTTGAAGCGATTCACTTCAAGGGTGGGAGATGAGGTGGCAGTTCTGGGGTTAAGCAAGGAGTTTATAAAGTTCCAGAATTTTTGTGGTCACTAAGATTGCCTGCTGCACTTTGAGATACAGTGTGCACCATTTGTAATGGACTAGTTTGACATTCTACATTGTGTCCGGTACAAACGGCATCTGTTACATTGCTACCACTAAAGGGAGAGATCCGGGGACAGACAAAAGATGACACTTCCTTTCCCTGCCATGCTTAACCCTGAAACCTGACTGTTGAAACTGCCTATCCCGATCTTGATTCATGCGTGCCATATTATTCTGAAGGTTTAGATTAGTTTTTTTTATAACAACGTTCCTAGTTTTCTTACACCTTAACTGAACTGAGCTTACCTATGCCACAGTGGGACAGGATCTCTCGAGTCGATACGAGGGGAATAGCTAAAAGGAAGGTGGAGATGGATGTGCTGCAGAAGAATACTGTCTCTCAACCCCTGTGCCTCAGAGAAGTTCCATGGACTGTGCTTGTACCCAGACAAATTTACAGGTGCATAGTCCACCCCTGTTAACCGCTCCTGTTGAGTGTGTCAGTTTGTCTGTTGTTTTGGGTGCTGTTCCTGTAGAACAGGAGGAATTTCTGTTGCAGAATGTGATGTGCAGAAACAAGGATGTTTTGCTAAGATTTATTTAAATTTTGCTGAGATTTATTTAAAGAAGATGCCTCCCTGCCTGATAAGACGCTGAGTGCTCCTGCTGTTACTCCACCCTCCGCACTTGTCACTCGTGTCCGCCTTTTCCCAAATTACCTATGGTACCGAAACTCTCCTTGATTGTTTGAAATGTTCTTAACACCCCAATGAAAGAAATGTTGTGGAAAGATAGCTCATTGTCTCAAAAAAAAAAGGATAAGAAAGGTGTTAGGAGTTAATGGCAGCTGAATACAGATCGTTATCACCTGTATGAGGTGCCAAAGGAGCAGTTAATTAGCTACCCGGTGGCCATTAAATGTGGAATTACAGGTCCACTTAATAAGGTGAATTTATTACTGAGCCGTATACTAAATGGCTTTTGGCTAGGGGGGTCGTCCGTTAGAAGTGGACATCAGCTACAAGCATGTCCGTTTAACTTAACGCATACTGTATGCGCTTTTGGCCATGCTGAGCTTGTATTTGCATTTATTCTGTAAATATCTATATGCAACCAACTCTGAGTGTGAGTTTTGTCTTTCATTAACTCGAAATGGCTTTTAGTAAGCAATTTGGAATTAAGATTTTGGACCTTGCATCTGGTAATAGGGGCATAGTGATCAAGTACTACCATGGAGTCTGAAATAAAGATGTCCGGCACGCAGTTGATCTCAGGTATTGCACCCATGAAGAACCAGTCAATATATGAGAGATGTTGCAAGAATGCCAAGGAATTGAAGTTGGTTTTGCAATTATGGTATTTGATGTCTTTTGGGCCTGGATTGCTAGCTGCACCATTGTGCCATAGGCAATAAATAGTGGAGTGATCACTGACTGTGTCAGATAGGTGCCTGACTCTGTAAATGTGGCTGACCAATATCCATTCGAAAGGGTGTAATTTCCAGATTTGATATTGGGCCTAGTAGGTGCAGTGAGGATATAAGTAAGGTCATAGTCATTGAGAATGTCTTTGTATGATGCTACAATATGCTGCTGAGCTAGTTTAAATTACCGTCATCTATAATGATTAACTCAGCCCTGCCTAAAGTAAAAAACAGTTGGACCAAGTCCTTGAGGCCCTTAGTTCTAACCTTTGGAGGCTTGTATACAAAGCACAGATTTAGTTTATTGATAACCAAACTCAGTTGACTTAATAGCCATTCACAGTCAGTAGAGGTTTAAGTAATTAGGGAAGATTTGACCTAATGTAAAATAGCAAGCCCCTACCTTTTTTCTGAGTCTGTCTTTGTGGTGGATCATATAACTGGGTAGCAACATTTCAAAGTCACTGACATAAGGCTTTTATTTTCTCTCAGTGATGGCCATAATATGAGGATTGTGCACAGAGAACAAGGCCTCTACTTCGGCCAGTTTAGAGACCAGGTTACGAACATTAGGTGCATTAACCTTAGACCCTTAGGGCCAGTCCAGAGCTTGCTGCCAACTAAATTTGAGTTAGACAGATGGGGGTACTCTCAATGTCACCAGCATTAACAAGCAAAAGGCAGATTATGTTGTATAACTGGACACCATCAAAGGAAACAAGTTCAAGTTGCATCTTATGCTCAAGCAGATAAAGGTGTTTTTTAGATATCAGGCCTGGAGGAGGCATGAAAATTAATGGGAGTGGGGAGGGGGTGAGCAATCACAACGTCTTGGCTGGGTGCATATATATGGTGTTTGTGGCCTGAACTTGACAGAAGGGAGATGCACAAATTGTCAAGCAGTAGGAATAAGATACAGTAGACAATGTTAAGACAAATACCTTTGAGTACCTGTGGGAAGTCACCTTCTACACTATACGTAACAACGTAAACAATTTGATCAAATGAAAAATGAAAAGAAAAATCTCCTAGGCAGGGAGCAGCTAGATAATGAGGAGTAACCTAAACTGTTACATAAGCCACCTACATAGGTAAAACATGCCTCCTATGCACAGCTCAGACAAAAGCAGCACAGAAAGCCAATGTAGTGATCACCCAGATAGAAAGAAGTACCTGAAAGAACTTTTACATCTATGCACCTGGTGTAGAAAACATTCTATGCATAGAATAATCATAAGCAATGTGGTATGCACCCAGGACAGTGACACTATTACAGCAAAAACGTCGATGCCAACATCATCATTGTTTTCACTGTACTAGACCACCTGAGACCCCAAGACTCTCACTGCTGGTCCTGCACCCCCTCCCCAATCCAACTCCAACTCGGAGATAGAATCCTAGAGATTGGGAGGTGTGGGGGGCTCGAGTTCAGGAGGTAAAGCCCTTCTGATGAAAAAATGGCCAGGGTCTCAAGTCAGATTTATGTCGACTGCAAGTTGCGGTCATCATAAATCCATCACTGCGACGGCAGACGACAACTTAGTTGTCAAACCGGCATTGCAGAGCCAAGCAATGCTATACAGACAATGCAGTGAGCACTCAGATAAGTAACATAACAGAATTAACTGGATACAATTAACTAAACAGTTAAGGAAGCTAATAGTCATGCTAAGCTGTGGACTTGGATACGGCCCAGCACTTTTCCAACCGGATGTGGGATATACTGTATGAACTGGCCTATACTGTGACAACTACCACACTAGATTATGTAAGGTACAGGTACAGAAGTCAGTGTATAAAGTGAAACGTTCATAAAGCAACTTACCAAGCACATTGGGTCACCAGCCAACAGTGAGACATGCTCCAGTCCCTGCTGCCATGGCTGATTCGGCAGACTCACCTCTCAGCTTGTGCCACTCAGTGCTGGGCCAGTTGCAGGGGGGCCACTCATGGAGTGAGACTAAAATATCTGATGAGAGGGTTGAGCATCTTCCCCATAGCCAGATTGGCTGGAGCAGGGAAAGGTGCCATGTTCAAAAAATTCCTGCTGTTGGTGATTGGGGAGAGGGCTCTGCTGCCCTCATGAACCCTTTGCAGTGGAGCTGCTGAGTTACCACCACTGGTGGCCTGTGTGCTGGGGGGATCATCAGGAGTGCAGTAGCCATTGATGATTGTGGAAGGAGTCTTATTGCTCATTGAGGGAGTCCTTTTTTTGGATCCACCAGGTCACCACCACTGGTGGCCTGTGCACTGTGGGGTATTGTACGCCAGTAACAAAGTACTATGCATACAAACACAATAGTAGGTGAGCTTCTTCAGGCAATCTAAGTCCAAATATGTAATATAATGTCTTGTCCAAGAGACCAAGAGTCAAAAAATGAAAAAAAAAATAGTCAAATCCAGAAGAAATGGTGAACTGCTGTGGTCTAGTAGACTGTTGTTACTGTAGATCAGAGTCACAGAATGTTTTAAATTCCTGAAAGTGACGAACTGTGGCCTGGGGCATAAGCAGGATGTGAAACCCCTTTGTCAGTATCCTCCCTTTGTTATCCAAAATGGTTGTGAACAGCCCTCAGAGAAAAGTACGGTTCCATTAGGAGCAGGTCAGAAAACAAACTCTGGCCAGAGCTGATAGGGCAGTAGAGAGGAATTTGGGGTAAAAATATTGAAAATTATCATACCAAAGTTATGAGCCTGCATTAGTCAAATGCAATGTAGGCTCATACATTTGTTGTTTTGTAATATTTGTACACCAGATTTTTTTTTGTCTGGTACCTCCACCACCGCTGCCCAATTGGGCAGAGGCTCATCAGTCCTCTCCCCCGCTCGTCACCCCCCCAGCCCGGGCTTTCCCCCATGGGTGAGGCTGCCAGGTGGGCATCCCCTCCCCAAGACATATGGTCTCTAGCCCTGACTTACCCCTTCCAGGATGGGGCCACGGGAGTGGGACCCCCAGTGGACCTTAGTAGCTTGGGAGTGGTGCCATAGGTGGGAGCATCACTCAGGGGGCCAGATTTTTGTGAATGCTTTTTCCCCTGGAGGCAGGACATGCAATGACATCAGCTGGCATGCCCAACATCTGTCCCACCTCTCATAACATGAGGCCTCAGTACCTGCAGCTCTCCAGCCTCCACCCAAGGCCGCTAAGGTACCAAGAGCCCCCCTTGGAGGAGGAGAGTTGCCAGACAGCACTCGATCCTTCTCCACCCTGGCCAGCCCTCTGACTCCTGGTCCGTTCCTGAACCCGGGTTGTAGGCATCATGAGTAGATGCCCTGCCACTGTGCCATCGGAATGGCTGTACACCAGATTTTCAACATAGCCTTGTTATGACCCTGCCTCATGAAGAAGGGCAAAGAACATGTTCAACTCCTGGCCTAAAGGTGATTTTGAACAGGGACTGCAAAATCAACTTTCGGGATGCAAAATCACAATTTGGGCAGGGGTTCAAAAATGACAGCTTTCACATTCATGAGGTGCTGTGAAGAAATGGCTATGTTGAAAGCTTGGGGTAAAAGTCTTGAATATTACCAAACTTACGAGCCTGCATTTGCAAAATCCAACATAGCCTCATAACCTTGTTTTTTAAAAAATATTTTGACACCAAATTTAGTACATAGCCTTTTTATGATCCCGCCTCATGAACAAGGGCAGAAAAAAATGTTCAGTTCCTGTCCGAAAGGTGATTTTGTGCAGGGATCGCAAAACACCTTTCGAGATGTACAAAAGTAGTTTGGCCAGGATTTGAAAAATGACAGCTGTCACACTCATGAGGTGCTGTAAAGATATGGCTATGCTGTGAATTTGGGGGGAAATATTGAATATTACCAAAGTTACGAGTCTGCATTCATAAAAGTCAATGTAAGCTCATAACTTGGTTGTTTTTTAATTTTTTTACACCAAATTTTCAACAGAGTCTTCTAATGACCACCCCTCATGAACAAGAGCAGAGAAAATGTTCAAATCCTGCCAAAAAGGTTTCACGTAGGGGGGGCCACAAAATCAAATCACCTTTTGGGATGTAAAAAAACATTTTGGGCAGGATTTGAAAAATGGCAGCTGTCACACTCATGAGGCACCAGAAAGATATGGTTATGTTGTCAATTTTGGAGAAAAATACTGAAAATTAGCAAAGTTACAAGCCTGTGTTCACAAAATGTAGGCTTATGACTTTGTTGTTTTCTAATATTTCTACATCAAATTTTCAACATAGCCTTCTTCTAGCCCCACCTCATGAACAAGGGCAAAGAAAATGTTCAACTCCTGCCTGATAGGTGATTTTGTGCAGAGACAGTGATGTCACCTTTTGGGACAGATCTACCTAATGACAGTGCCTTTGTTCATAAGGCAGGGTCCCAAAGAAGGCATATTGAAAATGTGGGGCAAAAATAAGCACAAATGGCCAAGTTATGGCACTAAGTTGAAAACTCCATTGAAATGTATTGAGTTGCATACCTGTGTCTTCAGTTTGCAGTCTGGCTTTGAAGAGTGAAGATGTGTCTTCGGTCCAGAGATGATTACGGTGTTGGATCCCCAATGGGTAAGTAAGGGCTTGGGGGTGGGTGGAAAGGTGGGTTGCTGAGTGGGAGGGTTGAGTGGGAGGCAGTGTAACAGTGCAAGAGACATAGGTGGACATTTTTCTTTTGTTACAGGTTAGAGAAGTCACATAGAACTGCAACACAACTGCTTCAAGAAATGCCCAGTGGCTGCTCGTTCTGTTTCTCTGTACCTCTCTTTTTCTACCTGTCTCTCTTGCTGGCTGCTCATGTGCAGGTGTCTCCTGGCCACTGCTTTACAGGTACAAATGCCGGAGCACAGTTACAGAGGACAGTATTGTGAACAAGGCATGGGAGAGATCTGAAAGAGAGCCGCAGCAGAATTGCTTCAGCAGATGAAATGCACTCTCTCTCTTTCTGTCTTTCTGCCCATTAGTGTGGCAGTTGGGATCATGAAGAAGGAGCATACTGTCACAGACCACCATTGAGCAGAAGGCATGGGACAGGTGTGCATGTCCCTCATTGTCCCTTGCAGACCTGCTCCTTTTGCACATCTGTCCCACAGAGGACTACAGTGCCGCAGGCAGATAAGGCACAGTCTCAGCTCCTTAACGGGGTGGGGGGGTGGGGATAACAGTCGGCACACAGCAGTTCACTCTCTGTACAGTGGCTCAAACTCAGCCATACATTCCTCCACCAGTGGTCACTCTCATGGAGAGGCAAAACAATCATGAGTCACAGAGGACAGTGCAGGAACTGTGCTGGTCACTCACTGTCTGTGTCTCATTGGGTGCATCCGCTCAGTGATCTAGGTCTTGGCGAGGGCAGGGTGGGGGATGGGGCAGGGGGGGGTTCGACACAGAACAGACCCACAGGCATTTGCTTCTGTCTTCTTTTCTGTGAGGATTGCTCAGTACAGATTCAGCAACACAACCAGAGAAAGACAGAAGAGACTGCAGGATGATCTACTCACCATTGCTGTCTACTCATCTCTGTCTGTCTGTCTCTCTCCCTCTCTCCTAGAATGGCTTGATACACTGTCGAGGGGCAAGGGGGGAATGAGGTGTGGAACAGCTGACTGGGAACTCTGTGACTACATTGGGGGGGTAGGGAGACTTGTGCTGCAGGACAATGGCTGCCATTTGGTGTGATGGTGGGGCAGGGGAAATGTGCTTAACCTTCCTCTGCTGAACAGAAGACAGCCACTCAAACAGAGAGCAGGACAATGTGGCTACACTGGATGTATTGAAAAACAGAGATAGATAGAAAGAGACAGACACACACAGAGCACACTGCAGTAACTGTTCATTACAGCACCCGCCCACTCTTGCTATGTCTCTCTCTCTCTCTCTCTCTCACTATCTCTGTTTCTCTGTCTCTCCCACTATCATCAGTATACTTGGACTCATACTGGGAACATGGCTTGAGGAAAAAAAAAACATTGTTGACAGACCATGAACTGGCACAGCTGTCAACACTACACTAGGGTCATTTGTCAGTACATTTTCAGCTGGGGTTCTCTCGCTTCCCCACATTATTTAGTGGCTGCCATTGCTGCTTGCCTTTCTCAAGTCAGGAACTAGTGCCAACTGCCCTTGCCCTGAGTCACTCCATGGAACTGTGCATTAAAAAGGGAATTTAATGCATGGCCATGCAGAGGGACTCCACCAATTTGCTTGCACATTTTCAGCAACCCTTGTTATAACTGCTTATAGAGAGTTCTTCACAGATGTGGAGGCGACTGTGTCATCACTCCAACATGTAGTTCATTTGCAAGGAATGCAGGAGTCCTTTTTTCATAGCCAGAGGTCTGCAGGGCTCCACCCACTGCAGCCCTAAAAATGTGGATTCAGTTTAAGGCCCAGCATCTCAGTTTGCTAGACTTAGCTGCTAGACAAAAGCCATGTTTACACGGCTACACTGCTTCTAACAAAAGTCTGCTCTGGTGTCCTACTCACCTCCTGAACCAATATGCAATTGCATTTACACAGCCTCTCTCTGCACTGAGATAAGTCATGCTGGAGAGTGGCTGTGTGAGTCAGGAGTGGGCAGTAACGGTACCCAGAGCTTAGGGAGCTGACATGGCAACCAGAATATGTCTATCATGCCAGTAATCAAAACTGATTAATTGACTTGCATCACAAAATTAGTATGAGTTTTGATTACTGGCCTGCTAGGCTTATTGCAAGTGTCAAGCCACAAAATAGTAGAGTTTTTTTAGGAGGTTTCAAAAGTCACCAGCAATGATAACACCAGCTAAAGAATAATCTTCAGGATTCTAGTTGCAGAAAGCATATAAATATAGCAGCTCAGTTTCACTTTGAATTTCTGAAGATTTTCAACAATGAGCAGAGGAGGCTTCTGGGAGTGTCTCCTTGTGAGCCGGACTGAGCGGTTCAGCATATCCACACAGCTGCTTAAGCTACATGCTCCTGTCAGCATCCCCAGGATTTCTGCCGATACCAAGTGGCATACTGAGTGATGTACCACAACTCGTAAATGTCTAAATTACTGCATTTGTGCCATAGCAACAGACATACTCACATTGCTCTGGTGCAAATTCAATTGTGTAAACAGAATTTTAGTTTTATTTGGGATGGTTTCCAAAAACTTGATTTAAAATGAAAATGTTGGTGGTGGTGACATGTTTCAGAAATTCAGTTCAGGAGACTTTCGCAGATGTCATGTACAAGAACAGCATAGTTACTCCATGTAAAAAAAAAATGAAAATCCACAAAAACTAATCTACTGACACAAACACAGTCACCCACACAAGACAGGGAGGTGGGGTATATAATTACCTCTGTATAGGTCACTGGTAAGGCCACAGTTGGAGTACTATGCATGGTTCTGGAGTCCCCACTGAAAAAATGTCTGGGGACAGGCTAGAGATGATGCAAATCAGGATGACTAAGATGACTCAGGGCAAGGAAAGCATATCCTATGAGGACTGGCTAAAGGTGCTGAGCATGTATTCACTCAAAACCAGATGAGAGAGGGAGGCTATGACTGATACCTTCAAGTTCCTGAAAGGAATAAACAAAGTGAACTGTGAAGAGCTATTTAACAGCAACAGAGATGCTAGAACATGGGGTCATGAGTGGAGGTTAATTGGGAGAAGATTTAAAAAAGGATGAGAGGAAGTATTATTTTACAGAAAGACACTTGAGCCATGGAATGAACTGCTGGAAATGGTGGTGGGTGCCTGAAACATACACGGTTTCAGACACAGCTGGGATAGAGCTAAGGGTATAGTAATTGCTCAGATAGGGAAATATGGGCAGACTAGATGGACCATCAAACATATGAACACAGCCAGCAGAAAAAGGCCTTGTGGTCTACTTAGTCTGCTTGAGTTTGGAGACCTTTCAGTATCTACTGAGTGATCTGCCCCCTCCCAGCTATCTACTCCATCCTCCCCCATGACACCACCACCCCATATCCCCCCATGCAATCTTCCTTGTCATCAGGTCACATCCCCTCTTGATGCTATCTACAGTTTTCAGGGAGACCATGTCCACCAGCAACTCATTCCACTTTGCTACCATTTCAGTGAAAGGTCATCATCTTATTCCGACATCATCATCTTTGTTTCTGTGTTTCTAAGAAAGTAATCAATAACATACAACAAGATGTGAGTTCATGTTTGTAAACCACACATGGAGGTGCATTGTGCAGCACAAGGCTGTTTTGCTGAGTACCCTCAATTACATGGAAGTTTGCTTTACAAATATAAACCCATACCCTGGAGTATCTTATTGCACTTATAAAATGGGTAAAAAATAAGAAATGTTTAAATGATGCATATATTGTTTTATTCATATTGCACTTTAAAAAAAATGAAAAATTACAAACAAGAGAAAAAAAAATACCCCTGATCTGCCATAAATTAGGTCAGATGCAGATGAATTACACTTTTTTCCTGTGTGCCAGAATGAGGTTCATGTCTGCATTCAGAATCCCTTCCCCTGCAAACCCACCCACACACCCTCACCGATCCCCAAAAATGAGAAGCATGCTGGCTTTAAGCACAGCTAATGCTGCAAATAATGAGGCTGCGTGTACAGTCTCTCATCCCCCCCCAACTGGCAATCCATGAGTTAAAAAAAAATAACAGTTCATTCTGTAGTTTTCATCAGCTCCAATCTCCTCATTAGTTGAGCAGTACTCAGTTGTGTCAGCCCAGGAGTCATTATGGAAGACCTGGAGATGGCATCCTCATAGCGAGCAAGATAAGAACCTTGTGACCTATAGCAGAACATCTGATTTTTGTTTAAGCCTTTAGAGCCTTGAAGCTGTCATAGTTACAGTAAGTCAGCCAAACTCACATCAGTTGAATTTGTCAAATCCCCTCTGTGCTAGATCTCACTGACATGTTTGTGATGCTGATACAGAGGTGTAACTGCTGCACATGCTCCCTGAACCAGAAAAATTGTGCGGCTAGGGCCATAGGAATTTTACTGCACACTCGGCACCAGGAAGAGCTGCAAACTAAACAATGTGAATTGAAGTTCATGAGTTAATGTAGTGGGAGGGTAGACAAATGAGCAGGACTGAGTGTGAGTGAGCATTCCTATTTTAATAAAAGAGAATCATGCCTTGTGAGTGCAAGTTGTGTCCTTTTGTTTTTTCCAATGTGGATCTGGATTGTTACTCAGTGCGGTTACAAATTATGAAAGCATGCTACATGAACCCCAGTAATAACACCATTGAGTCAGGGAAACAGAAGTGGAGTTATCTGGTGTGCGCACAATTTGACTGGTGATGAGATAACTCAGGATGGTGATTTGGACCCACAAAAAGAGGTACTAGAATGAGATTAAAAATAATGTTTATTCATACAAGCTATTTATATTGTAAGTGTGTTACATGTAGAAAAGGAATGTTGGATACGTGTAGTAATTTTTTGTTTGCATGTTTTTAACGTTGATGGCAATTTGCCACTGTTCACTGATTTTACCAAACAAATATGACTGCCAAAAAAAACATTGAAAAAAGACTTTTAAGAAGCATGGATACTTATGTGGTTAAGCTCTCAGCATACGCAGATGATCTTCTGCTTCAACTTTCAGATCCTGTCACCTCCATTCCAGCCATGCTTCACATTAAAGAAGGATTTAGTTTAGTTTCTAACTATAAGTTGAATCTAGATAAAACTACAGTTTTCCCTCTTAATCATAAAGTACATAAAGGGGAGGTATCTGCCTTCGGTCTTTTTTGGAAAGCTGACTCCATTAAATATTTAGGGCTTTTTCTCACAAGGAGCTTAGCTTGCCTACAACAAATTAATTTGGATTCTTTGGTTCACATGATCAGCCAGGATTTAAAGAGATGGTCCCTTCGCCCCCTTTTCCTATACGAAAAGATTACCTTAATAAAAATGAATGTTTTCAACCGCCTTTTTCACCCTCTTAACCTTCTGAATATTTGGCTCCCTGTTAAATGGTTTAAAAACATTCCGAGTATTATTACTGATTTTATTTGGGCAAACAAGAAATCTAGAATGGCATTTTACAAATTGGAAGCCCCCAAGCTAAAGCGAGGCTTGAGACTTCCTCATATTAGGTTATATTATTTAGCCAGTCATGCAAATAAATATCTCAGATGGTTATCTGTAAAGGACCTCCAACCAATTACCACTTATACTCCAGCCTGGCTTAAAGTAGAACTGACATGTATTACGGATCATGGCCTTTCCCCCTTAGCTATGCTATATACTAAACCCGGCTCCCTTCCTAGATCCCTTCATGGCTCATCGATAGAAACTTCTATCAGGGTTCACCTGCAGTTGTGCACTCTATTGAAGTATGATAACATCTTAGATCCATTGCAAGGATTAAGAGGCAACCTCAAGTTTCTAACTGATGGTAAACCTCTTCCGGATAGCTGGCTTCCACAGCTTAAGGAAGGTCAAGTTTTACACCTAGTTGGAGATAAGTTCAAGTTCAGGTTCAAGTTTATTGCAGGAAAGACTCCGTTGAGCAAGCTCCTTCACAAGGAGGTCCTGAGGCACATACACATACAGTTCACAATTACATAGACAGGAGATATAAAATGTAGAACAACAAAGAAAAAAAAAAGATAATACAAGAGGTATACACAATATAAGTCCTTATGCTATATATGCAGTACATTCCAGCTTTAACCTTGCCCTAAATTGTGCAACACATTTCAGCTTAATAAGTAGAGGGCCAGTTGGCACCTAGGAAGTTGCCTATAATGGAAAATGGCTTTCTCACCGGAAATTATGAATAAATTTTGTATCCCCCGGAATAATATTTTCAAAGTTTTCCAGCTCCGTCATCTTTTGATAAAGGTTATGGGAGCCTCCCCCCTCCGATTGCAAAATTAAGCCCGCAGTTGGATTTAGGTCTGTTGGCAGGTCTCTCACAGGCAGTCTCTAAAATCTATAGTGTGCTTTACAACTGGTGTTATCCTAACACTCTGAGCCCTGTAGTATACTGGTCTTCGCTCTTCCTGGATAGAGATTTTGACTGGGATCTGTTGTGGAAGAACTGTCATAAATTTTTACTTCAGGATAGACTTTGACTTATGCAGTTTAAGATTTTACATAATATTTACTACTCACCTCAAAAATTAGTTAGACTAGGTATTATTGCTTCCTCTTTATGCAAGCGTTGCCTGCAGGAAGAAGGAGACTTGCTGCATATTTTCTGGAAATGTCGTAAGGTAGCCCCAGTTTGGACTACTATTAAACAGAAGGCCGATCCACTTCTGGGCCTGGCAGATTTATTTACTGCAGAGAGATGCCTCCTTGGGGATTTTTCGGCTATAGATGTCCTTAATAGGAAATATTACATGGCTCTAATTGCTTTATCACTTAAAAAAGTAGTTCTAAGGCACTGGAAAAACAGCATAGAAATCACTTATGTGGAATGGTTGCAAGAGTACCTGGCCAATCTCAGAACTGAGAAGACCATAGCCAATCTTCAGAATAAAACCAAGAAATTCAATAGAATATGAGGCCCTGTACCAGCTTTATATTCCCTTGAAGATACTGGGAACTTCTCGGTTTCTCCAACCTCTGGTAGGGATAGACCTTGAGTAGAATGCTGTTTCTGGATGTGAGGGAGGGGTGATGGGTTGGGTGGGGGTGGGGGATGGATGGGAGAGAATGAAACCAGTATGTTATGTTTTTCTCATGTTTATGTTATTTATTTGACTAGCTGGCTTTATTCTCTGTAATGCAAAATTTGAATAAAGTTTGAATGGCAAAAAAAAAAAAAAAAGCATGGATACTTGTGTGCGCTGTGTCCTGTGTGCCAGAAGAAGTGTGAAGCCATAGGTTTCTATTGCTAAATTACATGGCTTTGGAACCTTGTCTGCAAATCAGGGTGCAGGATTTTTCTTATTCATTGTAAAAGTGATTTATGAATACAAACATAATTATTTTAATGATAACATTATAATTTCTATAGCAACAGATTGTGATGTCATGAACACAGGATTCTGACATTATGTGTAGGCACACAGCAGGAGAAGATGAAATTTAAAGGACTGACATTCAGTTTTCATGGAAAACTCTTGAATAATGAAAAAAAATGCAAGACAGAGAAAAGATTATAGTAACATGGTACTGCCGATATAGTTAGGGTTGAGAAGTCAATTCTGTGTTAAATTCTGATTCTTGCACTTTAATACTGTTGCCATCTTTGAATGGAATAAAATAACATTTGGCATGTGAGTTCTCGGGCCCTGGATCTCTGGATCCTGAACATTTGGTAATGGTCAGTCTGGTTGTTTAAAAATTTTTGAAGGTTGTAAACATGAAAACTATGCTTTTTATAACTGTTTTTGTTTCATTGCTCACAGATAGCTACAAAAAAAAAAAACACTTTCAGTTGAAACCTAAGACTTTCAGGATTGTTTGATTTGGGGACAAGGGGTTTTCATATCCATTTGGTTTAGTTAGAAAATGTGTAGAATTTGAATTATTAACAAATTAATATTCAATTTTTGCTCTTGTGCAGTTCCATGTTTCACAAATTTATCATAAGCTGTTTTTGAGAAAACAGGGTACCCATTTTTATGACATGAGGATACTTTTATAATGGCACAATCTGAAATGGCACACCATGTGATGAAAATGGAGCAACACCTTTGCATCTGCAGATAAATGCCAGGTGAAACAGGACATCCATTTCTGAGCCACCCGATGATTTTTTTGTCTGGATTTTTTTAACTATTCTTAATGTTGGTAGCTGGGATCCACCCTGACAAGAATAATTACAACTCTGCTACCCACCATGAGCAAAACCACATGGTGGATTTACTGAAATGCCATCTTTCTGGAGCCCATCTCCTTTTGCTGCTGGCAAAAGTGTGTCACTGCAGCCCTTCCAAACCTGGTGCTGGATATACAGTAAATATATATTTTTAAAATCCTCCCCCTCCCCCACTGTCCTGATATCCTTCCTCCTCTCTTCTGACTCAGTAAATTAAGTTATAGTACCCCTCACCTCCCACTGTAACTCATGATACTCTAATCCCCCCAATACAGTCTTCACTAAAATATATATAGTTTCTGTCTAACAAAAGGCTACGGCACTGCTCACTTCTCAGCAGAGCATCATTTTCTGGATAAAAATGAACTAAGCACTGCATTCTGTCAAGTTGGAGGGACAGCTGTGCTGGTCATCTTCCTCGGGATATATACTACATCCTTTTGGGTGTTTTGGGAGGAGGGTGGCACAGGTGGCATAGGATTAGAGGTCAAGGACACATTGCGGCAGTAGCAGGTAGGCCCTGTGTTGTGGTTTTGAGTTTGGGGGCTTTATTTATATCTTTTAGTGGGTGACGGGGAGGAATGTGTGTTCAGTAGTATTGGGGGGCTTGTGTGTCTGGTACTAGGGTGGGGGGAGCAAAGCCAGGGGCAGTGAGAATGAATCATCTGCTTCATATATGACCTGCAGGGTCATACATGAACCAACCTAAAGGCCTAAGGCCATTCCAGATGGGTCTGCTGCTTCTTGGGCAATGAGTGACACAAACTACAGGGCTGGGACCATGTGTAATGAGTCAGTTGCTTCATGTATGACCCACTGTGTCCTGTACGAGTCAAGCTACAGGCCTAGGACAGGGCCCTGCTGCATCTCCTACTTTGTGCCTGGCTCCCAAGGCCATGTACAAAGCAAGCTGTTGGTCTGAGTCAGATACAATGGTTGTTATATATCTTTTTTAAAAATGTAAGGGAATGCATGACAAAAAACTATGTTACTTCATCAGTTAGAGTTCAACTACGTAATGTAAGAAGTAAAGAAATCCAATGTTAGGACAAAAAGTTACCAGAATCATGGCAAATCTGAGGTGAGGTCCTCCTCAGAGTTTGCACAATCACATGACACAGCATTGGTGTTGCCATAACTGTTAAACACTCTCTCTCCAAGCATTTTTTGTGACTGTTTTTTGTGCCCGGTCAGACAGGGCCTTGGCTAGGATATTGCTAACATATAATTACCTGATTGTTTCAACCCTGGGAAAGACCACTCCTCAGATTCTATAAGACTTGGGGAACTTTTTACCTTAACATTGCATGTTGTTACTTTTTATAGTTTGTGTGTCAACCCTAACTGATGCATTAATGTAGTTTTGTGTAATGAATATGATTTATGAACTGAATGTTATCTACAAATTATAATTTCCAAAGTTTCCCTGCAGCATAAGTGGCTCTATACATCTTTTACATTTCACTGTCAGGCTGTTGATCTTTGTGGTGATTTAATTGTTTTATTTTGTTTTGTTGTTTGCTGGGAAAGGAGGGCTGGGATATACTACCTATTTTCAGCCTCATCTCAGGGTGAAATGAGGAATAATGATGCAAACCAACTGAAATTGAACCAAATTAAGTTGGTGGTATTTTGTTGCATGGGAAAAACTGGTCAGGATTCAAGGGAGAGAAGCAGCCCTTTCTGTCAAGGAGGGCATCAAGGTGGCAGAAGATGGGTGCATTGGGGTAGTGATGGAGAGACAGAGTCACTGTGGGTGCAACTCATGACAGCCTCAGGCAAGAAACTGTGATTGAGGGTGATCTATAGACCTTTGGGGAAAGGGGAGGAGAGGGACAGAGAGCACAGGGAAAACTTGAAAGAGAGGTTGCAAAGAGGGAAGTAGTAGTGGTAGGTTACCTGAACTTGCTGGACATTGATTGGGATGTTCCAGTAGCCAGGAGAACCAGACGTCAGGCCTAGCTAGGTGTGATCCAAGACTGTCTACTGGTATGGCTAGTTAAGGAACCAACCAGGCAGGCCACAGTTCTCAGTGTGGTGTTCACCAACTCAGAAGTGGTAGGAACTGTGGGAGTAGGTGAGCATCTGGGGAACAGTGACCATAAGTCTGTTTGGTTCAAGCTAGTCCCTGGGTCTGGTCAACCACAACTGAGAGCCAAAGTCCTTGATTTTAGAAGGGTGGACTTTAATAGGCTGAGGGAACTGGTGAGGGATAAGTTAGTAGGGGTGTATAACATAGGTGGGGAGGAAGCGAGATGGGGGTAATAAAGGGGGCCATTCTTTCTTGAGGCATCTAAGGTATGCATTAGAATGGTAACCAAAAAGAACAGGTTCAAAAGACCGATATGGTTTTCATCAAGGGTCAGTACGGCAGAGAGTGCCAAGAAAAGGGCCTTCTGTAAGTATAAAGAAAAGCAGGAGAGGAAGAATGGGGAGAATATTTGCTGAAAAACAGGGCGATATAGAGGGCGGTTAGGGAGGCAAAAGCAGACACAGAGCTGCAGATTGCAGAGAGGGTCACAAGCAGAGACAATTCTTCAGATATATCAAAGAAAAAAGGAGGAAGGGGGAATTGTAAGGCTAGCTGGGGGGTAGGGTGGCAGAGAAGGATGGGCAAAACACCACTGTCTTTAATGACTAGTCTGGCTCAGTTTTCACCAGGGAAGATGGTGGGTCCCAGCCAGGCTTTCAATTTTCTAATCAATAAATAAATAAATAAAAATGAATAGCTATGCTTTTCAAAGAATCAGAACACTTTGGGTTCGGGAATGAGCCCAGGACATCGGGATTCAGCAGGGGAAGGAGAGGATTGAGCGTCCGAGGACAGCTCTCCTCTCCTCTCCTGGGAGGGAGGGGGGACATATGCTCAGTTCCTGACTGACCTCTGGTGGAAGCCAGAGGCATAGCAGACAGGAGCGCACGAGGGGGTTGGGAAGTGGCTGACGTCGGCAGATACGCCTTGACATCAAGGCGGTGGCCACTCCTGAGGAACTTTGGAAACACCCCACGGCACTCCTGCATAGACGGAGCACCAGGTCCCGATCCCCAACACCCCTACCTGCCCCAGTGACCAGTGTCCTGATGAGACAAAGTGTTCGGGATGCTTGCCTCCCCACCTCGTCCCCGCTGGGGGGTAAGCCAAGGCTACATGGAGGATGAACCACCATGGGATACAGGTAGGAGGTCGGGACTAGAATGGCCATAGGTGTCTCCCGAAAAGAGAGGAGTGCTGTGGGAGGGAAGGAGTATAAACAGAAAATTAAAAAAAAAGAATCAGAACACTCTGTATAAGTCTATATTTATAGCCCTTGAGAATTTACTGAATGGCACACAGAAAACAGAGGCACTAGCAGCAGTACCTCATGGTAAAGAGACTTGTTAAGTTCAGTATACAAACTATCAGATGTTTTACAAAGAGCAACCACAGCAAGGAGCAGCATGAGGCACCACTCTTAGTTATTAAGTATTAAGTTTTGCAACTGAGGTACAACAGGAAGTTATCAATTGCCCCTTTGAAGGGGACACAGCAATGAAAGTAGGACCCACTCTTGTCTGTAAAATTCAAAATAGCTTTATTCAAATGTGAGGCAGTATAGCGCAGTGGTTTAAGGCTCTGAGCTGCAAACCTGGATACCTCGGTTTGAATCCCACAGCCCCCACTTGCATTCTGTGTGACCCTGAGCAAGTTACTTAACTTCCTTGTTCTCCCAGGTCACACCTGTAAATGAGCTTCAGCTTAGTGTGTCTCTCCTAGTAAAAAATAATGATTATCAGGCCACTATAATCGTCAACATTTCATGACACCGTGTTGTCAGTTTAACAAGGCACTGGTCCTTAATAACATTAAACATAACACAGTTCATCATAAGCGTCATGTAAGTTGTTCATGGTGTAGTGATTGATTGATTGTATTCAGAAACACTTTTGAGCTCAAGACCCCTTTTTAAAAGGTGTCCAAGTCGGAGAGAGTAAAACAACACCAGCAACAAATTAACACATGACCAGAAGCAATGTAATGGAAAAAGTACAAAGCAGTATACAAGTACAATGTAGTATACAATTGAAGTTGTAAGATATAACCAAAGTTATATAACTGTGAGAGTTGCATATGAGTTTCTGGAGGAAGAAAGCACAACTTGTGCTTTGATGGCGTTAAAGGAGGTGAGCCCAGTCACTACTGGGATAGAGAATTCCATGCTTTAACAGCTGTAGAAACAAGTGAGCATTGCCCAAGGACAGTGATGATTTATTTAAGATATAGTGCAAGCATTTTAGTGTAATTTTCTATACACTAACAATATATGACCACTGCAAAATAATATGTGGAAGGGTAGCAAGTATGATAATACAATTAGAAGGACTTTTGTTAATAGATCTACTAATGAAACATGTTATACTTTCAGTATATCAATTGTATATTAGGCCACACCTTGACTTTTGTTCATCACTTTGGAACCTGTATAACCAAGGGTTTGCAAAGACTACTGAGAAGGTTCAAAGAAGAAAACAAAGATGATCAGAGGTCTAGAAAACATTAGGTACGAGACTTCAGAAACTGGGCATGTATATGCTTGAGAAGAAGGGTTTTCTTTATTTATTTAAAATGTTTGGTAGCCAGGAAAGGCACACTGAGTTGAGGCTCATTTCCAGGTGCAACCTGGGAGGTAGGGGGAGACAGATACAAGAAATGTACAAAGCTCATAAGTTACAGACATTGTGAGCATAATCTGTAAAATACATAGACACAGCAGACGCAACAGCTAATGCTTGTAAGATTACAGACAGTGTGAGCATAATATATAAACAAATACAAAGATTCAGCAGAGACAACAGCTAGCAATCCAACAAATTACAGTAATAGTGCCCAGTGGAATATGGGAGGCAAGGACTGAGAGGAGGGGAGTGAAAGAGGGCCAGACATGAAAGAGAAGAAGCGAGACTTAGCAGCAAAAGGAGAAATCAGGGAGAAGGAGATGGAAGTAGAGGAAGGGACACATTGGGAATATCAGGGGTGAAATGAGAAAGGCCTACAAAAACAACAGGGCTCATTAGAAAGTTTGATTTGGCATTTAAGGGAGGAGAAGGAGGAAGAAAACTGGAAGGGGGGCTGGTTCCAGTGGGAGGGAAGGCAATAAGAAAAAGCCACTTGACCAGCGCATGAATGCACTTGGGGAGGGAGAGTGTGCGAGAGTCCCTGGAGCAAAGCTGATAGTCAGATGCACAAATGGGGGAGAGGAGGGAGCATAGATAATTTGGGAGTAGGCTGAACCAATATTTGGCAATGAAGGATATGCTATGTAGCTAACGGCAGAGGGAGCATGGAGAGTGAAGAGTTCAGAGATCAGTGGTGGGTAAGGGGAGGTAGATATGAGGTGAACCAGCAGAAGATATTGCACAGGGTGTCCAACCTGGCAAGCGAGGAGGAGGGGCAGAATCGTAGACCACATCTGTGTAGTCAAAAATGGGAAGAATCAAATTGGTGACTAGCTCACGGTGTAGTGGGAGGGTAAGCCAGTTCTTATGGTGGTATAAGGCCCCTAACTTGGGATGAAGCTTTATTTGTTGGGCATCAATGTGGTGAGAGAAATCCAGCTTGGGGCCCAACCTGACACCAAGATATTTGAAAGTAGAGGCAGTTTTCAGGTGGACGCAGGGCCGGTTCTAGGATGTACTGGGCCCTGGTGCAAGACTTTGTAGTGGGCCCCCCCCCCATCCACGGGCCCCAGCGCCATCCCCCCAAAGTGCCCCCACCCTGTTCTCCCAAGTCACCCAAAAATATCGCTGCTGTTATTCCATTTTGTGAACTTAAAGGTGTACTCGGAGAGATTTTGCTGCAGCAAATGTTTCTATCACATCAGAAAAATTTACTTGTCTTGCAAGTCTATTTTCAATGGAAAGTACACCCAATGCAGCCAATCTCTCCTGTAACATTGTGGAGCGCAGGTAATTCTTTATCAGGACAGTTTACTGAAAGAACGCCAGCACTGGCAACTGTAATTGGAATTGTAAGCAGTATTTGCAGTCCAATTTGGGTGTTTGAAATCCTCTGCTCAGGTCTTTCTGTACCAGGTACTGCAACACTTCAAATGGAGATTTCACATCATCAGGTAACAGACGAGCCAGCAAGGTAATTTCTATACATGTCTGAACCATCTACCCCCAAGAAATCGGGCCAACTCATTGCATGCTACTTGTAAGTTTTCATCATGTCCACATGTTTTTATGTTGAACAAGAAACCAAAAAGTGACTGAAAGTCATGGAGAAATTGAAATCGCTCATCAATTTCCATCAGCACTTTATCCAATAGGCAATTGAAAAAATTGACTTCAAAGCTTTCTTGCGGCAAGCTCTCCTGGCATGCATTTTCAACGTCTGGTACGTTTTTCTGGAAAAGTTGGTTCGATGTCCATGGTTTGGGCTAGCAGCTTTGCTTCCTCTAATACTCGCCCGAATCCTTGTCTTCGATAGTCAGACAGTTGTTCCTTGATTGCTGAAACCACATCTATGGCATTTGAAAGATTTAAAGCAGGTGACTGTAAAATCACTGTCACCCGATTGATGGCACTAAGCACTTCATTCCACACAAGTAAAGATACAATAAATGGAAATGATTCCAGTGTTTTCACAAGGCCTGTGATGTCAGACAGGGTTTCACTGTCACAGTTTCCAGTTTCTGATACTTCCAGCAAAGAATCCAACAATTCAGGCAGTTGTTCACAGACTGCCTTTGCAGCATCAGCACGGCACTCCATCGGGTCTCGGAAAGTGGCTTGAGGGTATATCGTTTCATGTGCTTGACAAGGATGTCCCAACGCTTGGTGGACCCAGAGAAGATTCTGTAAACTCGCTGTAGAACTCCAAAGAAATTCTTTGCTTCCAAGGATGATTCTGCTGCATGTTCTAACACAAGGTTCCAATTATGAGGACAGCAAGGCACGTATAGTGCACGTTCATTCATCTGTCATATTCTCGCTTGAACTCCTCGATGGATACCTCTCATGTTAGCTCCATTATTGTAACACTGGCCCCTGCAGTCTTCAATTTTAATGCCATGTTTAGTAAGTCGACTTAGCAATAATTCAGCCAAAGCCTCTCCTGTTGTATTTTCAACATGGAGAAACTCCAGAAGCTCTCCTGCATTTCAACTTGATCACCATTGATTTCAACATAACGAATCATTAGTGATAACTGCTCCTTGTGAGAAATATCTGGAGTGCAGTCCATCAGCACACTATAGTAGTGAGCATTGTGTATCTTGTCCCTAATCTTACTAGTCACAGCTTCAGCTAACATCAGCATAAATTCGTTCTGGCTATCTTTGCTTAAATAATGAACATTTGTTCCTCGCTGAACACATTCCAAGTAATCAGCCATAATACGGTCATACCTGGACAACAGTTCCAACAATTTCAAAAAATTACCATTGTTGTCTACATACAGACGGTTTACTGAACCCCGAAAGGCTAAATTTTGGCCTGCTAAATATAAAACACAGTTCAAAATTCGACAAAGCACAGCATGCCATCATTCCTTTTCCTTATCCAGCTTTTCTTGCAAACTCCTGTCTATTGTAGCCTGTTTCTGTAGCCCTAACTCTAAATGTTTCCACTTGTAGAAATTCTCCATGTGTGATGGGTAAGCTTCATGCTGACTCAGCCTTTGTGATAAGTTTTGCCAGTTGGAGAAACCTTGTGTAAACACACCCCTATCCTCACCAAAAAGCTTACAGCAGAAACAAAATACAGCTTCAGCAGACTTGGAGTAAATTAACCAAGGCCTGTGAATCTTTGAGGATCCCACTTTACGCTCATAGTTTGCTGAAGTAAACTGCCACCAGCTGTTTTAGGGAACTCAGTGTCAGTTCTTCAGCTGCAGGGGCTTATGCTGCACAATTTCAACCCTGAGGCACTCTGACTCTGTAGCAAACTTTCAGGCCAGGTAGCTGGTCGTAAAAATTATACATGAAAGGTGGTTGACTGGGTTCAGGGTTTATGTCACAACCTGATTCCAGTTCAATATGTTGTATTTCTTCTTCTGTGCATTTCTTTCATCTTGTATTTCTTCTAGGCCTAGCTGTACATTTCTTTCATGTATTTCTTCTAGCTGTACATTTCTTTGGAGTCAGAGTAAGATTCATGGTTCCCTGACTCCCCAGTCGCCTCCCCTGGCCCTCTACTACTGCCTCTACAGCTACATTTTCATGTGATGAGGTTGATGGTTCTTGCTCACTTGTGGTGCTTTCACCAGATGCGTCGCTGTTGCTCGATTGCTGCTGCTGGTGGACAATTTAACCATTTACAAAATATTTTGTTAGCATTTTCTGCTTCTTTCTGACTCAGTTCTAGCTGTCCTTTTTGTTCTTACGTTTGCAGAACCAGACTTGTACTTTGGTAGTGCTACAGTATTTGACATCTTATTTTTCTTTCCTTTTCTTTCTGTTATGAATGGTTTGTCTTGCTAGCTATGTTTTTTTTTTTTATGAATGCAAAATGTACTTTTTGACCACTACTTATACTACCTCTATGACTTGAGCTGTGGTGGTTCACTTAACACTAGCAGACAATTGTGTAGAAAAATGTATAGATGTGCTGCTCCTGAGTCCTATCCTTGCAGTTTCTGCCTAAGTTTGAAGCAGGCTGGCAGTAAGCTAAAAAACAGAGCCAGCCAGCCAGTCCAGAGAATGTACTGCTCTTCTCTGCAAAATAAAGTATTGTCCTTCTTTCTTGTCAGAAATTAAGGATCAAATTAGACTATTCCTTTCCTGAGGGGAATTTCCACTACAAGTCAAGTTTACACACAGCGCAGACTCCTCTGTGGGGACAGAAGGAAGACTGTTGTTGAATATCAATAATTTAATCACATCAGACAGAGAGACAGCACTGTCTCGAACTCTGAAACTACTAGCCAGAGAATATCTTGTTATTTTAATGCCAAAACAGAAACGTCTACAGTGGAACTAGTTAAATGCTAGCTGCTGCTGGCTTACTTTAAGGAAGAATAGGCACTGGCAGGTTGCAGCAGCAGGCCAGAGAATATCTGTTATTTTAATGCCAAAAACAGAAACGTCTACAGTGGAACTAGACTAAATGCTAGCTGCTGCTGGCTTACTTTAAGGAAGACTAGGCACTGGCAGGCCGCAGCAGCAGAGCCAGAGAATATCTTGTTATTTTAATGCCAAAAACAGTAACTCCTACAGTAGTACTAGGCTAAATGCTTGCTGTGTGCTGCTGGCTTACTTAAAGGAAGATTTTCTAGGCAGGCCACAGCAGCAGAGCCAGAGAATATCTTGTAGTAGGCTGGCTAGAAGCTAGCTTGCTTACTTTGAAGAAGAGTAAAATAAACAAAAAGGACTAGGCGCAGCAGAGCCAAACAGTGACTCCAGTCCAGTCTCCTACTAGTTTATGCTTCCTGACCTGACACAGAGATGAGATATATATTTCGCCAATGCCAATTTCTTTTGCCAAAGACTCCAAGTAGAAGTGTATGTGTACGGTATATTTTATTTGTTATTAATAATTTCTATCACCCTCAGAAGCAAAGCAGTCAAATTCAGATTTTATTTGTGTTGCATTGTCTTGAACAGTGACTACCTACAGTCACTCACCACTCACTCACTCACTGATGATTGACCTTAGTACTCAGTAGTCCAACTAACCTGCTGCCTCCTGCCTGCAGCTTCTTCTCCTCCTAATGTGGAGAGAGTGAGTCAAGTCAAGACTCAGTAATACTGCAGTAGTAGTAGCCCCACAGAGTTCTTTTTACTTCTTCTCCCTGTCCCTGACTCCCAGTCCTAATCTGCCTGACTGTTCTTCTTATATATTTTCTTAGAGAAGTTCTGAAGATAACTAAGCCACAGCTTACTAGTCAGCAGCAGTGTGTCCTATTCAGATTTAAATTAATTAATTCATCAATTTCTCCCCCGCAGCCGCAGGCCGGCACGACTGCCTGCTGGCCTGGGGCCCTGCCAGCCACAGTATTCACTCCTTCCTGCTGCTCATGAGTCGCTGCTGCCCTACAGCCCTAACGCTAGCTACCTGCAGTTTTTTCTCTTCAGATGTTCAGTTCAGCCACAACACAACAACAAGTGTGTAAAATTGTTAATTTGTTTTAAATGTGTTTTAGTTTACAGTCTCAGATGAGACAAGTAAGTTCTGTGTTAACAGTCAGCTCCGCCAGCTTGTCTGCCGCCAGAAGAATGTCTCACTCACGAGTCCGAGGTTCGCATGCCTGACTGCAAACACAAGCGTCAGTCGTCACTAAATATTAATATTAATTTATTAAACTAATCAGCCTTGCCCTTAGCAGCACCCAGCAAATCAGAACACAGCCAGCCGAGCCACTCAGCCACCCATGGCATTAGGAGGGCGGGAGCAGGGGAGGAGGAGGAGCTGCAGACTAGAGCACACTGAGCAGCAGTGCCAGCAAGTGTTGGGGAGCATCGATGGAGAAGAGCTGCCAGGGTGAGCGAGGGCGCCAGGAGGGCCTGGGCAGCGTGGAGGAGGAGGAGCCAACTCAGCCGAGGAGGTGGAGCTGCTGTCATCATCACCAGCCACACTAACACTACAGGTACGCTGTAATGCTGGTGACTTACGCGGCGGTCCGACTCCATGGTCCGGGACCGGGACTAGGGAGGTGCGCTGCCGCTATGGAGGAATTGATGGGTTGGGGAAGGGATGAGCGACGAGCCCGAGCGAGCATTTTGCAGCAGCGCCAGCGCAGGGAGGAGCCGGAGGGAGGGGAAGGGGAATTTAATTTTTAAATGCCCAGCCAGCCACAGCGTGCACAGTCTAGTCTGTCTGTCTGTCGGAACTTGGACTGCCGTGGGTCTCAGGCAGCGGGGGGGTGCAGAAGAGGTCACCGTCAGTCAGGCAGGCCGCAGGATGCTAATTTTTGCTCCGTGTCCGTGTGAGCAATTTAAAAGTAAAAAAAATATATATATATATTTTGACTTCAGGAGCCATGGGCCCCTCTGGCACTCTGGGCCCTGGTGCAGTGGCATCCCTTGCACCCCCTCTGACGCCGGCCCTGGGTGGACGCCATCAAGGGTGTGGAAAGTAGATGGTGGCTGGAGTCTAGCTAGCTTCTGGGAGGATCCAAATGTCATCAAAACTGTCTTTTTGGTGTTCAGTATGAGTTGATTTGATTTAAACCAGTGTAAAATGTTTAGGAAATCCTGCTGGAGAGAGGCCTCAATTATACTATGTGAGAGTCCTGACAGGTAAAGAACTGTGTCGTCTGTGTACATACGAACACTAGAGGAGATTCAGACAGTGGGAAGAGCATTAATGAAGATAGAAAACAGGATAGACCCCAGAATAGAGCCCTGTGGAATGCCTGCTTGGATTGTAAGGGGAGGAGACAGGGAGTCTCCAATTTACACTGATTGCTGGCATTCAGAAAGACAAGACTTAAACCATTGCAAAGTGGCTTGGGAATGACCAGCAGAGGCTATTTTCTGGAGGAGGAGGAGGAGGAGGAGGACAGGGTCAGACACAGAATCAAATTCTTTGGCCAAGTCTATGAAAATGGCTGCGGTGAGGTGACCATAATCAATTGCGGAGAGGATGGAGTTAGTCACACAGAGGAGGGAGGAGACAGTAGAGTGATTCTTTCTGAAGACTGTTTGGATAGGGGTGAGGAAGGAGGAATTGTCAAGATGGATGGTGAGCCTAGGGAGCACAAGAGTTTCCTGAACCTTAGCAAGGGCAAGGAGAAGGCAGATGGGTCTGTAGTTCCCTGGGGAGGAAGGATCACCACATTTGAAGAGTGGCAGGACTGTAGCCATTTTCAATGCTTGAGGGACAGGAGACAGGGAGAAAGAGAGGTTTAGTGTGTGTGTGAAGGGAGCTGCAATGGCTGGATCTGAGAATTAGAGAAGTGTGGGATCTAACCCATCAGGACTGTGTTTTGAAGGGTTGAGAGAAAGGAAAGCATTGAGAACTTCCTGAGTGGTGACTGGGGGAAGGGAAATAGATATTTGGGAGAGAGGCTGGCAGCAGAGGGCAGGATTGGACTAACCTGGTTATGGAGGGTGCAGGTGGTGAAGAAATTGTTGAAATGGGAGGCCGCCATGGGGGAGGTGGGGTTGGAGACTAGTACGCCATCAACAAGGAGGAAGGGCGGGGAGGACTGGACAGGTGGGTCAAGAAGGGAGTGTAGAATTTTCCAAAAGTTGGCTGGGGAATGCAGACTGGAGTTAAGGTTAGACTGGTAAAAGAGGGCCTTAATGGTATGGATCACTTGGTGCAGGTGTTGCATAGGGTTTAGTAGTGTTGTGCAGCTGGAATGTTGGAAGACTTGTAATTTGTCTATGCCTGGTCATGAGCTTTAAAAAGAGCAATCAGGTTTGGGGAGATCCAAGGATGGTGTAGTCATTTGACTTGCAGCTTCCTACAATAAGCATCAGTGCCCTAGACCCTGTTGAAAATATGAGTAAAGAGAGATAGGACCTCATCGATATCATGAGCAGTGTACATGGGGAACCAGTCGGAGGTTGTAAAACAGAGAGAAGGGCATTGAGGTCAAGGGATCTGAGGGATCTATGCCAAATATACTTAGGGGGGATCGAGGAAGGTGGTTTTTCCTGACATAGGAAGTTAGGCAATGATCATTGAAAGCATCGGGCATAGTCCTGGCAGCAGTGATCCTGTGGGGATGAGAGGTTAGTACACAGTTAATGAGAGTGGGTTCAGTGAGAGGGTTGAGCCTGGTGGGTTCAGTGATAAGCTGGGTGAGGTTCAGGGATTCTATAGTTGCACAGTTTGGGTTGAGGGATGGGAGGGCCAGTTCATGCTAAAATCATCAAGGAGGATAAGGTTCCCCTAGGTTGGATGGATTGGGAGACAAGGAGTCACAGGATATTTGGGAGGAAGTTAGGGGGAGATTTGGGGAAAATGTAGAGAACACTGATGAAAAGTGGGGTGGAGAAAAGGAGGGAGAATTTCAGAAGGAATAGTTCATGGGAGGATGGGATAGACTGTTTGTGATGGGCAATGGAGGGGAGGGATGAGCAAGTGTAGATAGCAACACCACCTCCACACTTGGCTCTGTCCTGGTGAAACAGCTGGTAGTTGGGTAGAGATATGAGAGAGTCTGGTGTTCTGGAAGAGAGCCAAGATTCTGATATGCAGAAGACATCAGGGGAATGCAATAAGAGCCAGAATTTTAACTGATCGAGTTTAGGGTTTAGGCTCCTTGCATTCAGGTGGAGATTCCTTAGACCCTTTGGTAGGGAGGGGGAGAGAGGCCTGGGTTTTGTTCAGTGTCACCAGCCAGTAGGAGAAGGAGGGAGAGGGGGAAAAAACAATGCACCATCTGTGCCACTTTTGTCTAGGGGAGGAGGGAAAATGGGGAGGAAGGGAACAGGATAAGCAACATTGGTGGAGGGATTCCAGGCTTACTGAGGGGGAAGGAAGAAGACCAGGGTGAATGGGAATGAAAATGGAGTAGGGAAGTTGAGGGGAAGGCTTATATGGCAGTGGCAGTGAGGGGGATCCTACAGGAGGAAGGGGTATGGAGAGGGGAGGAGGGTGGTAAAGGGAAAGGGGAGGATAAGAGTGGAGGGGGTTGTGGGTGATGTTATAAGGGTAGAAGAGGGGGTTGTGCATGGGGGTGTGTGAAAATGAAAAAGAGGGGTCAAGGTGGGTAGAGTTAGGGAATGGAGGCTTAGCCAGCTGGTCGGCAACAGGAACATGGGTGAAAAGGGGGAGAAGGGGAAGGAGAGAAAGGGGCAAACAAAAAGCCAAGGGAAGGCAGACTCAACTTAGGGAAGTGATGTGAGGGATGAGTAAGAGTATGGCATGAAGAACCAAATGGTGATGAAAGGGGAGGGATATACCAATGATCAATGTGGAAGGAGTATGGCAGGAAGGAACCAAATTGTGATGTGTGAGGGGGATATACCAATGACTCAAAGTGGGGAGGGGGAGAAAGCGAGCTGATTAGTTCTGGGTGATTAAAAGTATGTATAAAAGAGATACCACCCTGGGTGGGTGGGAGGAGGGGTACGTGGGTGGTCAGTACTTGATGATGCCCACAAAACAAAGGAGCTGGCTGTAGAACCTGTATGTGTTCCTGGGAAGGGCTGTTCTGCTAAGAGCCCTCATGACTCTATCTGCTGGGCAGGTGGGTTCCTAGTGAGTGAAGCTGAACTCTGAGGAGGAAAGGAAAGAGAACAAATGGTTAAGAGAGTGCAGCTGTAGCTTGAAACTTCAGGGGAGTAATGGCAGACAATAACACGTTGAGGCACTGAAACAATCAGCCTATGCTGCATCTTTCATTCCCTGGCTGGTGGGGTGTTGCATAACAGCACCATTCTCCCGCCTGCACCTATCCAGCTGGGTCACTGAGCTCACCCCTGAACCGAGCTGACCAGCACGGGATCACAAAACATACCCATTGGAGTCAAGAGTAGCACTACACACAAAGTTTAACAATTATATATTGTTTCAATTTTGACCCCAAATTTTCAAGATGCTTGTTTTATGATTCGCCTTATAAACACAACATGTACCATTTATGGTATACTGTCCCAAATGTAATTTCACACCAGAAGTGCAAAAACACATCTCATCCATGATTTAAAAAATTACATACGTCACATTTATGAGGTGGTGTGGAAAAATGGCTATGTTGAAAGTTTGGAGTCAAAATAGAGAAAATTGGTGGTTATAAGTGAACGTTGCAATACTGCAGTGTTCATTCATAACCTGGGCATTTTACCATATTTGTACACCAAATTCTTAAAATAGCCTTTGTATTACCCCACCTAATGAACCCGATAGTGAAAATGTTCCATTTCCTGCTGAAACATCATTCTGCGCCACAGGTGCAAAAACACATTTTGTCCAGGATTTGAAAAATGACAGCTATCATGTTCATGAGGTGGTATAATAAAATGGCTATGTTGAATAGTTGGGGTCAAAATATTTAAAATTATCAATGTTGGACCTGGAGAAGATGGCAGCTTGAACCTTTCGCTCTGCCCCAGCCCGTCGAGAAACTGCCTACTGATCGTCATAATGCTAGACTGAAGGCTCATCTTTTTGTTCGACTTTACCACTTCCCACCTCTGTCACCACTTCGGAACTGTTCTTAGGAATAGCCACGCTCCTGCAGCACCTGATGCACCGCGCAGATATCAGTCCTGTTCTCTCTCGATAGGCTGCAAAAGCCTGAGTGCAGTTTCTAAGACATGTAGCATCCTTCCCGGTCGGAGCATCGGTGCCTTTCCTCCCCCCCCCACTCATTGCCGGGCTGCGATTGAGTGCATTCAGTGGCTAAGCAGGACCTAAGCAGCCCCCTGGCGGCAGATCACTAATATACTGCCTGTCTGCAGATCACTGGTTCTCTCAATGAAATGGATCCTTTAGACAGCTGTAATGAAGGAGCCGCTGGCTAGGTGACCCTTGGATCTCTGGACCAAGTGCAGGTGGGGGAAACCCTTGCGAATATTACTAAAATGCTTGAAGCATTATTATCCAGAGTTGATACAATTGGCGCCTCCTTAGTGTGCAACGTTGTGGATGTCCGCAGACTTGAGGATCAGAACAATGTGCTCGAACAGCAAGTGGAGGAGCTGGAAGGCCAACATATAAATGTGCTGCATAAACTTAGGGATCATGAAGCTAAGCTAGCCCAATTATGGCATAGAGTGGAGGATCAGGAAAACCTAAGCAGGAGAAACAACTTTCAGATCCTTGGGGTGCCAGAGGGGACAGAGGGCCCAAACATGGAGAGATTCCTAGATGAGTGGATTCTTCAACTATTAGATGAATGCTGGAAAGAGCTGGTGGGGGTTGAATGCACTCATCGAGTTTCTGGCAACCCAAATAACACCAAAGGCCCTCGGACTATAATCGCCTACCTGTTGCGCCTCTCAGTCAAAGAGCGGTTACTTAGGGCTACAAGGGACATCGGGGAGTTAACTTGGAGAGGCAACACCATCTCTTTTTACAGGGACTTCACACAGGAGGTTGCGACCAAACGTAAAGCCTACAACCCTCTGAAAAAAGTCCTGAATGCAAACTCAATCCAGTATCGTTTCAAGGGTCTTACTGCACTGTACCTGTCCAAAAATGGCCAATCCTTCCTTGCAGAATCTCCCCGAGATGCTGAGGCCTGGATTCGGAGTCATTGGCCTAATATGTTGCCAGGAACTACATCTCCCAGACGCCTCTGGGAACCACGGGGCCGAACAGAACAAGGAACTAATAGGAAAGGAAACGCTGCCCTAGGGGACAACAATCGTAGCCAGACAGGTCCACCCAATAAGGACTCCCCCACACACAGGCAGCTCTGGGCTCCATCTCCTGTAGGGACGAAGCAACCTTCGGTCCCCACTGTACTTCACTCAACTCTCGACATATCTAATGCTAGTCAAAACCCAAGCTGTTGGAACCAACCGACTCCCACCTCCCAGCGAGACAGTGTCAGCACTCCAGAAGCCCTCGCTCCTCAGTGCAGGCTAACTTCACTGCGTCTCCACCTGCAAAGCTTCTTAAGGTGGACCTGATGGTGCTGGAAATGGGAAAGCAGCTGGACTGTGCTGAGGACTTAACTGTGGTTCTCATGGATGACCCAGTTCCTTTGGACTGGGCAACAGCGATGGAAAAGAGTGAGGGAGAAGCCACAGCAACTGCTGGTTTGCTAAATCCTGGACTGAAAACTTTTGCGGAAGCCCTTGCGACGCCTTGCACCTCAGCTAGGATGTACTCGATAAGTGAAAATGGGGAAGCCCTAAAGGAGCATGATAAACTAGTTGTTTAATATATATACAATTCTAACCTACTGTTGGCTCAGGCCTCTATATCCCCACTAGGCCGAAGGGAAGGGAAAGCGGGCTCCCCTGCCCTCCCCGCTTTGCACTTTGACCCTGATGGGGCACTGCCTATGAACTATAGGCATTCAGACCACTCCTCTGCCCTATTCGCCCATTTTCTGAGATCATTAGCCACCTTCCCGGGTAAATGAGTGATCCGATGTGACTTGCATGGTAATC
Source organism: Neoceratodus forsteri (assembly GCA_016271365.2). Lineage (NCBI taxonomy): Eukaryota > Metazoa > Chordata > Ceratodontiformes > Ceratodontidae > Neoceratodus > Neoceratodus forsteri. Next base: position 1,775,619,448 of record CM057456.1, on the reverse strand, counting down.
CCCCCACACACCTATTGTTTCCTCTTCCTGTCCCCTCCTGCTGCTAAAGTCATTTAGGTAATAATTACCCCAGCCTGATGAGTGCTGCAATCATGCAACCTTAACCTAAGGAAGGAGCTCCTGTATCCAAATGGTGCCCATGATCAGAAGTAACCATGGCACCGTTAAGGGTTGGTTAAGTCCCCTTCATGGGCGCTATGTTATGCAGGTTATAGCTGGCTATCCCCTGTCAATCCCCTAAATCTCTGATAAGCTACTACTCCTATCCACTGGTTGATTTGCATACATAATGGGTGGTTGACAGACCCGCTGCATTTCCAGAGCAGGCGAACCCAGCCTGCTACCCGCTGGTTGACCATGTCCCCCCCCCCCCAGCTCAGGGTGGTCACGGTTGCAAGATCTACCCTGACTGTTCGGAGCAGACCTCATGACCAGTTCTATGGAGTCGGGCTGGGACAGATCACCCATTTTTGGTGTGTCCTCTCCCCCTTATATATTTGGTGTCTGAAGCAGTGTGGCTTAAGGGATCATTTTTCCCTTCTCACACGTACAACTCAGCACCAATAACTGAGTTATTGTTGTTTGCTTAGAGAATTATACTGTATTGAAGCTAATTTGTTGTTGGATAATTACTTATTGTTAGGTTTATAGTTCCTTAAGATGCATAACTTATGTGTTCTCTTCGATTTGTCTGGGCTTTTTCTCAGCTAAAGGCAAGAACACTTACTACCGTCATCTCTCCTCCTTCTCAGCACCTGTCCTTTGAGGTTACCTGCTGCATACATTCTAGTACAAGCCAGTAGCCGGGTACCCTCTCTTCTTTTTTTCTGCCTCTTCTACTGCTGCCACCTGGGTGAGTACCTTCTTCTCTACTAAATGTCTGGTGGTGAACAACAATGGTTATAACTTCAGCTGCGCCACGTGGTTGGGGGTGTGTCTCCTGGAATGTGGGGGGGCTGAACCATCCAGCAAAACACACTAAAGTCCTGCAATTTCTGAACTCTATGGGTGCGGACATAGTCTTACTCCAGGAGATGCACCTTACCAACTGTACGGTGCAGTGGTTAAAGAAGCTCTGGGTGGGAACAGTGCTGGCAAGTTGTGCTTCCACAAAATCCAGGGAAGTGGCCATCCTATTATGGAGGACAGGACCCTGGACCATTGAGGCTCAACGCCAAGACTCACAAGGGAGATGGATAGATGCCAAACTATCGTACCCTGGTGGTAAAGTTATAGTAGCCAATGTCTATGGCTATAATACTGATTCAGGAGATGTCTACTCGGAACTGAGCCAGGCCTTCACTGAGCTCTCTGTTGAAAACCTCAATATCCCAATATTGCTTGGAGAGAACCACAACTTGGTGCAGGATATCTTCCTAGATAAATCCCTCCCTACACCTCAGTCCCATCCGAAAGTCTTAGAAACATTAAACACTCTGATGTCGGAATGGGGGTTAGGGGACCCTTGGAGAATCAACCATCTGAATGGGCAGGACTATACCTTCTTCTCCAATGTCCATGGGACTCACAGTAGACTTGATTTCTGGTTGGCTAACTATGCTGCTATGCCTGGGGTAGGGACCTCCACCATCGGTAGTATAGTTATATCGGATCATGCTCAGGTGATGGTCACATTCCTTCCTCCGGGGCAAAGTTCACCCTCCATGAGATGGAGATGCAATCCACTATTGCTGCAGGATGCAATGTTTTGAGACTACATAAAGGAGGCCCTCTCCTACTTTTCTACCAACACCCCAGGGGAACCTCGTGCGACCACAGTCTGGGAAGTTTTCAAGGCAGTTATCAGAGGGAGAATTATCTCCTCAGCAGCCAAAAATAAGGAAAGGGTGAGACAAATAAGAGAGCTGCAGGTTGAGCTTACATGCCTGGAAAAGCAGTTTAAGCTATCTACCGTTAACCCACTTAACTCTCCTCTTCTGGCTGACATCACAGGCTTAAAATATAGAATTAACGTGCTGTTGAACAGAAAAGCGGAGTGGCAGTTGACTCGGGCTAAACATAGGTCTTGTCAGGAAGGGGACAAGGGAGGAAAACTGTTAGCCTACTACCTGCAGAAGCAGCAAGCTTCCTCCAGAATTCTTGCCCTGAAGAATAAACAGGGAAAGGTAGCAACAGCACCTAAAGCCATCAATGAAGTCATGCAACATTTTTATCAGGAACTCTATCAGTCCCAGAACGCTCTGTCAGATGACGAGCTCTCCCATTGGCTACAAATTTTTTGTCAAGGAGCGCAACTCCCTCTGCTGTCCGAAGAGCAAGCCCATACCCTGGATGCCCCAATTACTCAAGTCGAACTTCACCTAGCCCTATCCCAACTGGCTACAGGAAGGGCCCCAGGGCCAGACAGGATGTCAGTAGAGTTATACCAATTACAAGACGAGATTACCACCCCCCTTTTGTGAGCACTCCAGGAAGCCCAGAGACATATCATATTCCCCCCTACTATGAGTGAGGCCCTCGTCACATTAATCCTTAAAAAATCCTTGGACAGCCTGCTGTGTGCAAACTACGGGCCCATATCATTTCTCCCGGTAGACACCAAGATCTTGGCCAAAGTTTTGGCAACCAGATTGTCCCTAGTCCTATCAAATTTGATTCACTCATCGCAAACAGGGTTCTCAAACGGGAAGTCAAGCGCAGATAACTTGCGTCTTGTTTTGAACCTCAAATGGTTAGCACTATAATCTGAAACCCCAATGGCCACTTTAGCAGTTGACTTTGCTAAAGTGTTCAACTCCCTGGAATGGGCATATCTCCACCAAGTTCTTAGATTGTATGGATTTGGACCCTACTTCTGCTCCTGGGTATCTACACTGCATAACCTACCCATGGCTAGGATTCTCACTAACAGGGATACTTCCTTTCCCTTCCCCTTGCACAGAGGCACCAGACAGGGTTGTCCTCTTTCCCCTCTTCTCTTCCTTATACAGTGGTAGCCACAGACATTGCCAGCTATTTCTAGATATTTTGCAAAATTTCTGAAGAGTTTCTCTCTGCTGCCCCTACTGTTTAAATGCAGAAAGCATCAGATATTTCTGGAAATATCACAGAAATGTCAGGAAATAGCTGGCAGTGTCTGTGGCTGCTACTGTAGCTCTGGACCCATTGATCAGAAAGCTTATCAATACCCCAAGCATCACCGGGATTCCTATGGGAGAAACATCATACCTAGTCAATGCATATGCAGGTGATATGCTGCTCACTCTTTCCAATCCACAGGCTTCCCTCCCCACTATTCTGTCAATCCTACAAGAATTTGCCTCGCTATCAGGACTAACTGTGAACCAAAATAAAATTACACTCCCTCCCATAAATAGGAGATGTAGTAGGCACTGTCTTGCTGGAACAGATATTGCCTGGGCTCCACAGGGTTTCCCATATCTGGGCATCACTGTTACAACAGCCTGGGAAGATCTTGAAGTAGCGAATTTATCTCCTCTCCTAACATTCCTTATGGCCGATATTCAACAGTGGAGCAAGCTGCACCTAACTTTGAAAGGAAAGGTAGAAGCTGTTAGAATGTTTATTTTCTCCAGGGTCTCTTACCTACTTAACAACTTTCCAATCCCTCTCTCTAAAAAGCCATTCCAGGCCTAGACAGGCCGGTTGCACTTTTCCTATGGGAAGGTGGAGCTCCTAGATGGGGGCGAATGAAGCTGTGAGCCCACTGGACTAGAGGTGGACTAGGCCTCCCCTGGTTCATAGGCTACCAGCTTGCTTCAGAATGGCCCAAGCCCTGGCCTGGTTCTCCCCTTGATCTACCCCTCCTCCCCAGTGGGTACTTTTAGAAGCTGCCCTATCGGTGGACGTCCCCCTTTTCTCCCTGCTATCTAGCAGGATGCCCACTGGCCATCAGCTTACGCCTCTCATGACAGAAACATGCAAATCCTGGCGCTGGGCGATGGCAATAACTGGGGTCCCAAGCACTGATTACCTCCCTCCTCTCTGTTATGCTCTGATCTGGAATAATCCCCTTATCAAGGTGGATCACAAACCACATAAATGGACTTCATGGCCCTCCAAGTATATCCAAACGGTAGGGGATATTCTCCTTCTGAACACTCGAACACTGATGTCCTTTGAGCAGATTAGAGACAAATACGGGTTGCCATCACAAGACTTCTGGAAACTTCTCCAGCTAAGGAGTGCTTTAACCCCTCTCCTTAAGACGTTACCATCTCAGTCCCAATGGACATGCCTGGGAAATCTCCATCAATCCAAAAAAGGTAGGGGCCTCATAGGTGTTCTTTATAAAACCCTTAGAGATACCCAGCCAGATGCCACCTTAACTAATAGAACCGCATGGGATCGAGACCTCTCTCACCCCCTATCCCCGCAGCAATGGTCGGAGTGCCTCAGAGCGGCCCATACAGCTTATGAGGACTCAAAGAGTCAGTTAATCCAACATTAGATGGTACAGGACCCCACAGTTCTCCACAGGCTTAAGATAATACCACAAGGCAGCTGCTGGAGATGTCACTCCTCCCCTGCCCACTTACTCCACATTTTGTGGACATGCCCAACAATACACACTTTTTGGATGCAAGTTCTGGATGACTGCTCTGCCACAGTAGGCAAGCCAATATCCCTTCAGCACTACCTTCTCATGTTGGGGGACACCTCCACATTAAATCCACTCCTCTCCCCTAGCAAAGCATGGATCCTAGTTGCAGTTATGGAAGTGAAAAGAGCTATCCTGGTGAGATGGAGGCAGTCTTCACCTCCCACTCTTTCTCAGTGGCTGGCAGCTATGGCCAGGCTGGCCGTTTTTGAGAGACTTACAGCAGCAGCCAGAGGCAAACTTACTGATTACTACCTGAAATGGGAAGCCTACCTCCACTCTCACATTTGCATGGTGGCACCCTTCCCCCATTGCAAAACCTCCCCACTATCTTGACTTGAGCTTGAAATAGCAAAGATGTCATCTTTCTTTTTAATTTCTGGTTTGTTCCCCACCACCCTTGACTATGTTTCCTGTTCTCCCCTTTTCTTCTATCCTGGTCCTCTGGCTATCCATACCTCAACACCAGACTACCTGGTATATACTATCTAAGAGAACCCGATAGATATTTTCTAACATGTAAGTGTGCTGACTGGACTGCACTGACCTGCTCTTTTGAGCTTTACCCTAATAAATTTATATGGTTGTATAAAGCTTGACAAGATTAGTTAGTACATACTATACACCTTTCTGGAGGCTAGCTGAGATTCTTATATGTGCTGAATTAGATTATTTCTATATTAACCTTTGTTCTCCATAACTGGATGTCTTATAAGTTGTTTTGCATCTGTATGACTGTGATTGAAACTAATGGCATGTTCAATATTATGTATCTTACAAACAGTTTGTCAAAATTGAAAACTCAATAAGATTTTACATGATAAAAAAAAAATTATCAAAGTTACAAGCGAGCGTAATAACATTTTAACATATGCACATAACTACCAGTTTTACATATTTTGATCTCAAATTTTCAACATAGCCTGATTATGACCCCACTTCATGAATAAGTGTGGTGAAAATTTTCAAATCCTGCCAAAAGGTGATTTCACCAAGTGACCGAGAAATCACCTTTCAAGCTTCATTTGCATAATTCCACCACCATTGGTCATGAGGTGGGGTCCCTTAAAGGCCATATTGAAAATATGGGTAGGAATATGCAAGAATGACAAAGTTATGCTTCAAAGTTCAAAACCCCATTGAAATATATTGAACTGCGCTTACCTTAGTTTCTTATATTGCAGTCAGCAGTTTCAGCAGCAAGGTTTGTCTTGGATCAGAGAGTGGATCTTTGCCCTGGTACATGTTCAGGTGAGTAAGGGTGTGTAGGGGGATGTGGGGTGGTGGATGCTCAGTGGAAAGTTGGGATGAGGAGGTCGGCTTGATGAGGGCCATTTTCTTTTTTTACAGGTTTAGTTTAAAAAGAATCAAGGGGTGGTTTTCTTCATTACAGATAACATTAATGTGACATTAATTAAAGTGACCCGCTTTGCCACCCTATCCCACTCTAGGAGCCACCACTGTGAGGTGCTAGTAAAACTTAACTGGCCATCCTTGGAAGCACGCTTCAGCTACCCCTTGCTCTGTCTGGCCAAAAAGATAATTATCCCTTCCCCTCCCCCTAGCCTTGAAGGACTCCTCATAGTAAAGAGTAACCAGTGCAGCCTTAGGTCTTCAGGCCAAACGTTGGTTGAGGTTCCCAAGGCTAGGACTAAGGCAGGCCAGAAATCCTTCTCTTTTACTGCCCTGTCCTTATGGAACCACCTCCCACTGGAGGTGAGAGAAACCCCTACAGTGCAGTGCTTCCGCACCAGACTCAAAACTCATCTCCTAGCTAAAAGTGTATGCCAGTGCCACCACACCTGACACTACCACCACGACCCATTACTCCACCCCCACCCCAAAAAGGTAGTACTAACTTTTCTTTTCCTTTTTACTCCTCCTACCTCTACAATTAACCACCCTAATGCCCTCTTTGGGCCTTACCTATGGAACCCTAATGTTGTTTTACCTACCTGCTTGACAAATGTTTAATGCTCTAAATTACAACTTACCAATATGATCTACAATAGCCTAATTACTACTGCTATGTGTAAACAGCCGAATACTGTATACCCATGATTACCTATGTTATGTTACTGCACTAAGTTCAAATATGTCTGTATTAGTATTCCTGGGTTGCCCCTGAAAAAGGGACCTTCGGGGCCCAGCGGGCCTACCCGGTCATCAAAATTCAATAAATAAATAAATAATGTGGGTATGGTGATTGGAGGGTGGGAGGTGCTACTAGACACCAGAGGGAAAAAATGTACTTAAGGGGATGTCAAGCTGAGTGTGGGGGACACCACTAAACACAAAGGATACATTATATTAATAAGTGGATGGCAATCAGAGGGTGGGGGGTGGCATTAGACACCAGGGATACGTTATATCAGTAAGAGGACAGTGATCATAGGGTGAGGGACATAACTAGACACCAGGGATACATTATATCAATAAAACGATGGTGGTCAGAGGGTGGAAGGAGCCACTAGACACCAGGGATATATTATATCAAGAAGGGGATGGTGATTGGAGGGTGGGGGGATGCTACTAGACACCAGAGAAACATTATGTCAATAATGAGCCAGTGATTGGAGGGTAGGGGTGCCACTAGACACCAGGGACACATTATATCAATAAGGGGACAGTGATTGGAGGGTATGGGGCACTGCTAGGCACAAGGGATATATTATATCAATAAGGGGATGGCAATCGGAGTGTGAGGGGTGCCACTAGACACCAGGTAAACATTATATCAAGAAGGGGTCAACAATCAGAAGGTAGGGGTGCCACTAGACATGAGGGAAACATTATATAAATATGGGACTGGCAATCGAAGGGTGGGGATGACACTAGACAGCAGGAAACATAACTTACATAATTGGATGGGGATGGGGATGGGAGGGTGGGGGTGACACTAGACATCAGGAATTATTGCATAAGGGGACGGCAATAGAGGGTGGGGCACCACTAGGAGCCAGGGAAACTGCATCTCACTGCTCTCAGAACAGGCTGCATCTCAAGCTCCAGCTGCAGCTGCAGAACTCAAGAAAGTCCCTCTGTCCTTGTACAGAGAATGCAGGTGAACGGCTCCTCTCACTAACCTAGACACCCTGGATTTTGGGTGGCCAGAAAACATATTTCTGGCAACTTTTAAAAACAAATGAACACCAGATTCTAGCTAAATGGGTCCCATTTAATTAGTTTCAGGTGTTTGTTTTTTTAAAAGCCATTATTTTTATGTACTTTAAATGTTTGCATGTTTAAACTGTAAAAATATAGTGGCAGCCATATGAAAAAGGACCCAAGTTAGTATGGACCAAATTATTTTTTTCATTCCAAGCAGCTATCCAAAAGAGTATACTAAGCGTGCTCAGAACCAACATTTTAAAATGTAATAACTTTGGAACGGATTCATATCTTTTTCACTAAACCAGCAAAAAGCATGTCTGTGGACCATGCCCTTTTTTGTCATGAAAATTTTAGACCTAATTTCCAAACTGTTTGGGTGTGAGGCAATGGGAATAAAATGCAATTTTTTATGTTTTTTCACTCTCTGCATCTGTACATCTAGCTAGAATGAAACTTGGCACATAAAGAAATCTACCCCCAAGACTGTGCATGCAAAATTTTGTGCAAATCTGTTGAACAGTTGCAAAGATATTGAAGTGCAAAATGTAAGATTTAGTGTAGAAACCCTGCTCAAACCCACTATAGTGGCATTACCGCACCACTACAATATATATTTTTTTAATTCAGTATACTTTATTGCATTTATAAGTTTGCATTATGATACATGAGGTAGTGAATAGGACATTATGCTACATGAGAAATGAACTGGAACTTTCAGGTTATATCAGCTCATTAAATATCACAACAAAATCCTACTATCCCCTTCTTCCTTCTTCTCTCCCCCCTGCCCCCCACCTGTTATTACTAACCTAAAAGTCCCCCCCCCACCCCCTAGGACCTAGTTGTGGTGACTTGGTGTAGGTAACAGGTTATAAGAAAAAGAAGGACTGCGTTTAATGATTAACAATCAAGAGGAGGGCTAATCCAAAGCACAGTCCAAGCAATTATTGTTGTTCTCCATCTAGTGGCAATTGTGCATAAGACTATCTGAGTCGTCAGTCTATAGATTTGATAATTAGTGTTTGGGAACTGAGTACAATGCATATAATCTTCTCCACTTTTTGTCAAACTGTTAGGAGTATGCCTAAGGGATACATAGACAGTGTCGGCAGATAAGGGCCTATGGCCAACCCAGTCTGCCCATTTGAGCTTGTAAGTTCAGTTTATGTTTTCAAAGAAGTCTGTTGCCCCTTACCCCTGACCTCCAGAATTCCTTTATGTCTATCCCATGCATTCTTAAATCCTGTGACTGTTTCAGCCCCCACCACTTCCTCTAGCAGGGTGTTCCACTTGTCCACCACCCGTTCTGTGAAGAAATTCTTCCTCATGTTTCCTCTGTATCGTCCTCCCTCCAACTTCTTCCCATGCCCTCTAGTCCTGGAACATCTTTTTCACTTAAAAATAGTGTATTCCTGCACCCTGTTCCTCCCTGTAAGATACTTGTATGTCTCTATCATATCCCCTCTCTCCCTCCTCTCCTCCAGGGAGTACATGTTCAGTTCCTTCAACCTGTCCTCATAGGACTTGTGATGCAATCCATGCACCATCTTTGTTGCCCTCCTCTGAACCTTCTCTACCCTGTCTATGTCCTTACGTAGATAAGGTCTCCAGAACTGTACAGTGTACTCCAGGTGGGGCCTCACTAGTGTCTTGTATAGTGGAATTATGACCTCCCTTTTCCTGCTGGTGATGCCCCTGCCTATGCATCCCAGCATCCTATTTGCTTTACCTGCTGCCTTGTCACACTGTTCCCTGCCTTGAGGTCATCAGAGATGATAACCCCAAGATCCCTTTCCTGCTTGGTGCATGCTATATCCTCACCCCCCCAACTGATATATTGTGCCAGGGTTTTTGTGCCCCATATGCATTATCTTGCACTTCCTTGCATTGAATTTCAGCTGCCAAACCCCTGACCATTCTTCAAGTTTCTGCAGGTCCCTTCTCATTCTGTCCACACCCTCTATCATCTTTTCCACCAGTAGGTTACATAGCAGTTCGTTTAAACATTCAGAGTATGAAATCATTGTAGAATCCTTCCAGTGTCTTAATACCAATTATTTAACTGATTGTGAGATTAGAGACATACTGAACCTCCTCTCTCTGACAGGGACCTGGGAGTAGTCTCCTAGTACACAGACCTCTGGTGTAAAAAGTGCCTCGAGCCCAAACAGGGGGTCAGCCTTATTTCTTATCTCCTTCCACAGAGGTTTGATAATGAGGCAGTCCCATAAGACATGGAGCAGGGTACCCTTAGTGTTACCGCATCTAATACACTTGGGATCTTGTGACCTGCCCATGATGACCAATTTGGATGGGGTAAAATAGATATTGTGCAATATATAGAATTGCATGACACAAAGTCTATCATTAGATGTGTAAGAATAAACTGCTTGCCATATTTTATCCCACCGGAGCTCCTTGTTAGGGAATTGATCTGCCCAGTATGTAGATATTTCCCAGTGTCTCTGTGCAGATGGCAGGATACAGTGCTGCTGTTATCTGAGACACTGCGTGAGGCTGCCAAGCCAGATTGCAAAATGAGGTAATAAGGTCACTTATCATTGTAGAATCCTTCCATGGCCTGCCCACCCCTGCCATCCCCAGTGGACACCCACCAATTCCTTATTTATATCCTGCCATTTTTGCACTGCAATCCCTGGGGTATCCCACAAAAAGGCTCTCTATCCTTACAACATTCCTCAAGTGCCTTGCATCCATTTTGGCATTACATTAACCCACTATGCCTGTCCATCAGATTATTACTTTGTGATAAATTCCACACCCATATAACAGGACCCTCACCCATTACACAGTGGTTCCCCAAGAAGAGGAGGAAATGCTCTGATCACTCCCTATCCCTATCATTTGGTGCCCTCCTCAAACTAATCTTCTTCCTTCTGATCAGTATTGGTACTGTTGAAATCAATCCTGGCCCCACTGAAAGTTTTTTATCCCCATCTGATCTAACCTCCATAAATGGCCTAAGTTTCCTTCACTTCAATGCCTGCAGCCTCCTAAAAAAGTTCTCCTTAATACAGGCCTGGGTTGCACATACCCTACCTGACTTCCTGGTTATCTCTGAAACTTGGCTCAGATCTACAACAAAAGACAGTGATATAAACCTTCCCAATTACCAGTTCTTCAGATCAGATCGCCCTTCCAGGGGTGGTGGGGTGGCCATCTACGTCAAGGAAACCATCTCTGCATCCTGCCTCATCAATACATCCGAACCAAAGGAATTTGAATGCTTGTCAATTAAAATATCCCTTCCTAACATGTCTTCCTTTAAATTGGCTGCTATAGGCCCCCCTCTGCAGGCCTCAAACTCCTATCCCACCTAGGAACAATACTCAATCTAGGCCCTGAAGATACCATCATCCTTGGTGATTTGAATTTAAATTGGTTATCTAATACATCTGCACCCCTAGTAACCTTCTGTGACACCTATGGATTCACTCAATTAATCAAAGATCCAACCAGGATTAACCTAAAAAATACTACCAACAGTTCACTCCTGGATATCATGATGGTAAACAAGCCTCACTTATATTCTCATGCTGGAGTGCTACCCAGTGACGTAAGTGATCATTGTCCTATAGCTGGCATAAGATCTACACTCAAGCCATCCAATCCTGCAAAATTTCTCCATAAAAGGTCAAAAAAGAATTTCAACATCTCAGGATATCTCCATGATTTGTGCAATACAACATATTGGCAAGATTTCTACCTTACAACCTCAGTTGAGACAGCTCTTCAGATCTTAAAGGATATTATCACTAATGCCCTCAATATACATGCACCAATCACCAGTGTCAGAACCAAAGTAAAATCTTGTCGTTGGTTCACTGCTGACCTTAAATCAGCTTTGTTAGCCAGAGACAAACTCTGGAAAAAGGCAAGAAAACAAAGGATACTAGAGACTGGCTTCAATTCAGAAAAGCAAGAAACTCATGCACAAAACAAATAAGAAATGCCAAAGCTGCCTTCTATAGAGCTGAATTGGATGCATCCTATACTAACCCATCCAGATTTTGGGTACTATAAAGGGAATTCTAGGCCAAAATTCTACCCTTCCTTACCCTCAAACTGCTCTAAGTGACATAGAAATCATTGACAAGCAAGAAATCTTAAATACCTTCAATGACCATTTCACCACAGCTGGCCTAGCATTTGACTCTTCACCTGCAAATCTCTTGAGATCATCATTAAACCTTCAATCCACTGTGGGACAAAAGGCTGCTTCAACATTCTCCTTCGAACCAATATCCTTAAAAGAAGTAGAAGACCTCCTATCCAATTTAGATACATCTAAGAGTGCAGGTGCAGACTCCCTGGATCCCTACTTTCTTAAAGTAGCACTGCACACCTTATCTGCACCCCTCACTCACCTCTTCAATCTTTCCCTAGCTACTGGTTCCATCCCCTCCATATGGAAAACAGCTCAAGTAGTTCCACTACTTAAATCAGGTGATCCCATGGACCTTAACAATTACAGGCCCATTTCATCATCCACGGTACTATCCAAGATGCTTGAAAAATTAGTAAATTCAAAGTTAAGGGCCTATCTGGACACCAACAACCTCCTAAATCCAGCACAATCTGGATTTAGATCAATGCATAGCACCATCTCTGCCCTAGCCAAAGTCACTAATGATTGGCTGACTGCCTTGGATAAAAAGAATAGTACCTGCGCTGTGTTCCTGGATTTGAGTAAAGCATTTGATACAGTGGATCATGAATCATTAATCTCCTCTCTTAGCTCTGTAGGCCTTGATTCACTCTCTCTCAATTGGTTTAGGTGCTATCTCTCTGGAAGGTTACAATTGGTAAAAAATGAAAATTACCTATCTACCTCTAAACCACTGCTAAGAGGTGTACCACAAGGCTCTATCCTAGGCCCCATCCTCTTTGCCATTTATATTAATAACATTGATGCCAACCCTCTCAATCTAACATTCACCTGTTTGCTGATGATACTGTATTATATGTCAGCAATCCCTCACCATCAAAAGCCTGTGAACTGTTACAGTCAGAATTCTCCATCCTACAACACAACCTATTGGAAAAAAAATTACTTCTAAATGCCAAAAAAACAAAAGCTATGTTCTTTGCCACAAAGAATTGCTCTGCCACCACCCCATCATTCATCACCCCACAATTATCCACCTTATTTGGAGAAAAGCTGGAATTTGTGGATAAATTCAAATATCTTGGAGTCTGGATTGACAATATACTTGACTACTCTGTCCACATTGAAGAGCTATTAAAAAAGTTGAGACAAAGGCTTGGCCTATTTTACAGAATAAAACACTACCTTACCAGAGATTCCAAACAAAGATTAATCCAGGCATCATTCCTATCCCTTATTGACTATGCTGACTTTCTCTACAGCCATTGCTCACTCTCCCTCTTAAATAAGCTGGACACCCTGTATCATAGAGCCATCAGATTTATTACAGACCTTCCCTCCAGCACCCATCATTGCTCTCTTTACATGGCAGTCAATTGGACATCCCTACAGCACAGAAGAAAAAGGAATGCTGCAATCTGGATCTTTAAAGCTTTGTCAGGCAAACTCCCCTCCTATATCTCAGACTGTTTCACCCGAATCACATCTAGGCCATACACCTTAAAGGAAGGCTGTCCTAAACTGTGGGGGCAATCACCAGGGCTGCAAAAACGCCCGATTAAAACAACCAATATAGTTTAAAATGAATAGCGCTAACCTTTTATTAGTTATTTATTGTTGTACAGTTGCTCCTGGATGCACCATTTTGAAACTGCCACCGCACCGGAAAACAGAGTGTGACCCAGACATCCGGTCCTGTGCCGGAATGCTAAGTAAAATAATGACGAGGCACATTACACAGTGGATAAAAGAAACACTGTACCATGTAGAGGTCTAATAACTGAACCTCTAGAAGTAATTCCCAGTTAAAACAGAGCAGTGTAAGGTATTTAAAATTGTTCTTAAAGTTGGGCTCCAAGCTCCAGTCATGTAATAAGCCCTAGTGCTCAAGTTGAGGGCATTTAAAATTGTTCTTGTGCTGGAGCCCTAAGTTCAGTCATGCGTAGTAGGCCTAGTGCTCCAAGTTCTGGCATGCGACATTAGCTTAGGTTCTATCATGCATGACTGAGCTTGGAGCTCCAACTTCAAGAACAATTTAAATACCTTACACTGCCCTGCTTTAACTGGGAATTACTTCAGAGGTTCAGTTAATAGACCTCATACATGGCACAGTGTTTCTTTTTATCCACTGTAAATGTGCCTCGCTCGTCATTTTTACGAGCATTCCGGCACAGGACCGGATGTCTGGGTCACACTCTGTTTTCCGGTGCGGCGGCAGTTTCAAAATGGTGCATCCAGGAGCAACTGTACAACAATAAATAACTAATAAAAGGTTAGCGCTATTCATTTTAAACTATATTGGTTGTTTTAATCGGGCGTTTTTGCAGCCCTGGTGATTGCCCCCACAGTTTAGGACAGCCTTCCTTTAAGGATCAATAAGCTCATTATGCTAAAGATTCCCAATACCTGCACCCGGTTTGGGAGGGCTGCTATCAGCTATTCCCTAGCATTGTCTGGAACTCACTCCAAAAATCTATGAATCTGAATACCCTCTTACCCTTAGCATCCTTCAAAAAATTATACACCACCCTATTTCCAGAGTTGTGCAACTGCTTCCATAAGGCCTAGTCTCCCATCCAACCTACATCCTCCCTTCTGTAATCCACTATGTTTAGTTCCTTTCTTCTACCCAGTCAGTTATCACATTTCATATAAAAGCCTACAAAAGCCCTATTATTTGATTATTATCCCTTCTATATCTATTATCCTCTTCATTTTTACAGGTTAAGTTATTTTACTGTGTCTAGTATATCTGTAAATTTTGTATATATCTCTTATTTATTTGATTGTACTAATGTTATGCTATTCTCATGTCTTTGTAAAAAACTTGTATCCTTCTTTGTATGACCACTCAGGTCCATCTTGTAAATGAGCTACGCTCAATGATGTTCGCCTGAATAAATAAAGATTTTGATTGATTGATTGATTGAAGGTCAGAATGGTCAACATCCCATATTCCAGGCCCTAGTTTAGCAACCAGTAGATGTCTAATCTGGAGACCTTTGAAAATCTGTCTCTCTGAAAGATTCAGGGTAGATAGGAACTCTAAAGTAGTTTTAAGTTTACCATTTGCTAGAAGATCTGAGATTTTAATCTCCGTATAGGAAAACTTCGCATTTGGCTTCAAATATTGCCCATCCAACCTAAAATTGGGATTCGAGGAGAGGGGTTGTGAGATGTCTTTATCATTGTCATATTTAAGTGCCCTACAAAGCTGGGCATGGACTTTGACAGATATCAGGATCAGTTCATTCTTAAGGGAGGATGAACATGTTTTGGGGGTGGTATATAGCAGGCTAAAAGGAGAGATGCCACTCTGGTTAATCGAGTGACGTTCTATTTGCAGCCACTCTGGTATAGAGGGAGAAGCATGTTGCCGGGAGACAGGAGGTATCCAGTGCAAATATTTGGCTAAGTGACTTGCTAAATAATAGTGATAAAAGTTAGGAAGCCTAAGACCTCCTTGATGTTTGGCTGCCCCTAGCTGGACATATGATCTTCTTGGGGGTTTCTTTTTGCAAAGAAATTGGGAAATTATACTATGAAGTTTCCGGAACCAGGAATGAGGGAGGTGGAAATTAAGCATATTTAAGGGGTAGAATATCCTTGGGAGGATATTCATCTTGACTACACTTATTCTCGCTTGTAAAGAGAGATATAGTGGAGGCCATCTGTCCAGGTCATGTTTTATGGTCCCTATAAGGGAGTCCAAGTTAAGCTTTTTAACTTGAGACATATCCTGGGAAACAGTGAGCCCTAAGTATTTAATTTGAGGAGCCCAATCCAGCTGCAATTCTTCAATCTGGGAACAACACGCATGAAAATTTAATGGAATTACTGTAGATTTTTTCTCTATTTAATTTGGAATTGGAAAGTGCCTCATAGGAGTCTATAATATCAAGTACTGCAGGAAGCGTGGTTTCCGGGCCTATTATATGCAGCATACTATCATCTGCATATGCTGACAATTGAAGATTCAAGTGACCTACTTGAATACCGTTTATGAGGGGGGAGTTCTGAAGATGGTAAAGTATTCGTTCTAAGTAAAGATTAAATAGCATTGGAGAGAGTGGGCATCCTTGCTGGGTTCCTGAGTGCAGCGAGAACAAGCTGGAGTAGACCACGTTGCAATATATTTTAGCTTTGGGATTTGTAGCCACTACAATACTAACAATTGCATATCAGTGATTGGTTTCAGTTCCATTTTTTTACTGTTTGTGGACATTTGTAGAACCTGGCACATTTGTGAGTGGAGCCACGCTGTCTGTTTTAATAAAGAGTGAATGTGCCAGGTCCAGCACTTCTGTAGGTGGAAAGAGTCTTCTCATGGTGAAGGGCTCAATGGGCTCTGCACATCTGCACCTGTTCATGCAAGTCCAGAAGGTGATTGTGTGAATGAGGATACAATTCCATTATCTCAAAAAAAAAGGAAATTCTTTGCAAAAAGCTTTGTTAATGTACCAGTCTGAATAACTTAATGCCACAAAAGTAGGGAATGTGGCATTAGGGTTTCCAACCCAACTCCCCACCCCACCCCACCCCCACCCCAAGCAGCAAATGAAAAAACATTAGTGTTTTAGGTCCCTGGAGTCTTGACAAATCAGTGATGAGGCTTCCTTGTGGTTGTTGACCTTAATAGCAGTGTTAGTGGCTCAGTAGGTAGCATGCTCGCCTCTGAGGCTGGGAGATCAGAGGGCTGTGGGTTCAGTTCCCACATCTGGCACTTGGATTAATATCCCAGTACTGACACTGTAGTGCAGCATGAGAGGGGTGCTGCACTTCTGAGGTGCCGTCTTTTGGATGAGATGTTAAACCGAGGTCCCATCTGCCTGTTCTCGTGGTAGTTCAGGTGGATGTTCAGGACCAAGGATCCCAACTCACACCCCGATGCTGGTTGGGGAGTGGGCTGGGGGGGCAAGGTGGGCTTTCTACCCTAACACTGAATTTCCTCACATTTGTCGCTGTGAAACAACCCTAACTGATGCATTAAATGGATTTTTTTGCAATGAATTTTCCTTCTTTTTGAGAATGAGGACTATAAATAGTGAATAGAATGTGGTGGTGGGAGCGCGGGTCCTTCAGGTCCCATGATCCTACCATGTGATGTCTTGTGACATAGTAACAATAACTGCAATGCAAATGCAAGTGCTAACGCTTATGCACATGGTGATGCAAACATAAATGGTAACGCAAACGTTAATAGAAACTCAAGCGCAAAGTGACACCAAAGCAAACAGTGCCAGAAATGGAGAAGCAAGCGCATACTGAAATGCAAGTGGTAACGTGCACAGTCACAGTACCACTATTGTAAACATAAATGTTAACTGATACAGCAACAATAACATCAAATGGAACAGAAACGGAAAGACAAATGTAAGCACGTATGGAAATGCAAAGCATAATGCGCATTGTCATGGTACCACAATTGCAAATGCAAATGGTAACGATAACAGCAAAAATAACGCCAAAGGAAACCGAAACGGAAAGGCAAATGCAAGTGCGTACAAAAATGCAAACCGTAATGCATACTGTCACAGTACTGCAATTGGAAATGCAAAGGGTATCAATAACAGCTAAAATAATGCCAAAGGAAACAGAAATGGAAACGCGAATGCAAGCACATACAGAAACGCAAACCGTTACATGCACGGTCATGGTACTGCAATTGGAAAAGTAAATGGTAACAGTAACAGCAGCAATAATGCCAAAGGAAACAGAAACACAAATGCAAGCACATATGGAAATGCAAACCTTATTGCACACGGGCATGGGAATGCAATTGGAAATGCAAACAGTAACGGTAACAACAACGATGACGCAAAACGAAAGACAAACTCAAATGGAATGGTGGCCGCAAACACAAATGGTAATGTGCATGGTGACAGAAAGTGAAACATAAACAGAAACAGTACTGTAGACACAAATGGTAAGAGTAACGCAAACGCAAGCGCAAACAGAAACGCAAAGGATAACGCACAGAGTGGCGGACAGGAGAACGCTAACGCAAATAGGTACAGAAACACAAGTGGAAACACTACGTGTAACAGTAACTGAAGTGCACACCCTCATTTTCCCCAACAGCTGCACAGAGAAACACAGTGAGTACAAAGCATGTATGCATAATAATGGGTCTCGGAGCAGAAAATGAGGAGTTGGAATACTAAATTGCTTATATCTCAGCAACCATATGCTGTAGAAAAAAAATTAAAATTCATATGAATTATGACTTTCCTGGCTAGTTTTGTACTTAGCCCCTGCTTGGTGGGCTAAGCATTTTTTCAGATGAAAAGTCTGTATCTCGCACCGTTTCCGAGATATGGGCCCCCGAATGGCGCGGCGACTGCCGCAATGTTAGTCTACGGGGAAAGTGTCAAATTTGGAGTACTGTAACTTTGCATCCCTGCAATATTTTTACACCAAACCACCAAAAGGCACATCTGTGAGATGTTGGCTTTCTTCCTTCCAAATTCCATCTCAAAAGACCAAACCATTCTTTTGCAGCAGGGTGGCAAACTATTCCTGTCATTTTAGCCATAGTGTTGAAAAGTAGTGTCATGATTTGTGACACTTTTCGTAAAAAAGTGCAACAGTGTCGTAGGTGCAACACTACTTTGTGACGCTACTTTTCTCAAAAATTTGAAAAACATATTTCTGGGGTGTTTAACCCCAAAATAAAGACATGCCTAGCATCCTCAGGGCTCGACTAGGTAAACACAAAAAATAATTATGTCCCTGGAGGGTCCCAATTTTAAATGCCAAGCATTTCTGAGATCAGTAGTTGAAAACAAAATGGCAGATTTGTGACACTACTAGGGTCATTTGTGACACTAAAAAGTGCATTTGCGACACTGTCAAACTTTTTGTTAACTTTTCCCATTGATTATAATGGGAAACTTGTTTTTAGTGTAACTTTTGAACCATTCAATATTTTTTCATAAAATCTTCAAAAGGCACATCGAGGACCCTGGTCACATGTTCCAGTATGAAAGTTGGCAGATCCCAAGATCTATGGTTACACCCCGTGCCTGCCAAATTTCAGGCAAATCTATTGAACGATGGCAAAGTTATTAAGGTGCAAAGTTTCATCAGTTAAACTTAAATGGGGTACTTTACCTTAACTATGGTAGCACTGCTGTGCTACCACATTGTATATATATATGTACACATATATATGTGTGTGTGTGTGTGTGTGTGTGTGTGTGTGTGCAATAGCCCCCCTATAGTTAGGATTGAGTAGCATGTTTAATATTAAACCTCAAATTATTTACTTTAATAACTTTGCAACTGATAAATGGATTTGCTTAGAATTTGGATTGCACTGTTTTGTGGGGTACATCACTTGATGTGGCATGTTTCGTTCTGGTTTGATGTGTGGATTCTGAGATCCAGACAGTGCAAAAAATCATAGTCACCACTTTTTGCAGTTTGTTCCTCATCGCCCTGCATCCAGATGGTGTGGAATTTTGGTGTAATTGTTTTATGGTAGAACCAACTTGAATAACAGAACAGGCATGCTTAGTTTTGTGAAAAATATTAATCTGTTGCAAAGTTATAACATTTTTCATTTCCCATTGTTTTCAATGGGAAGACCACTTTTCAAGATAGAGAAGAAAAATCAATAAAGGATTTGTTCTTGTGAAAAAGGATTCACTCTTGAGAGACCAGTGCCTTTTTTGTGAGAATGCAATTCTTTTTCATGAGAGAAAGTTCGTTTGTCATGAGCTGCCATTTTGTTTTTGGTTTTTTGAAAAATGTTTTTTCAAAAGCCACAAAAATGACATCCTGCAGAGACCACCACACCTGGCTGGCTGATTGGGAGCCCCTTAGTTGTAATTCACACTTCATGGTTGCAGACATGCCTTAAAAATGATTTTACTTTTATTAATCCTTTTTCGTGACCATGTTATACAAAATGAGAATCTTTTTTCATATCACGAGTCACAAAAAGGATCCTTTTTTGTTACTTAAGAATGCAGCTCAGTGCTCAAGTTCAAGGACACTGGTTTTCCATTTTCATGGAAAAACAGACTGATTTACAGAATCATGATTGACTCATGGAGTTGCATGAGTAGACAGGGAATTCTTTATCAGCAGCTCCATGATTACAGTGCCTTAAAAGGCAAAGTGCTGAGGTTGATAATCCCCTTGTTGTGGAAGCCTGTGACATGGGTGTCAGTGATTGGGCACCTACAATAATGGTGACCCAATCCCCGGTGCATGTCATCGGGGCTAGGGTAGGGCAGGGCAGCTGGATGGAGGGGTTGTCGAATATAGCAACAGGATGTCCCTATACATACGTGAGCAGGGGGAACGAGCATGCACAGCGAGGGGTGGGAGGGATTATGAGGGGTGGTGCCATAGTGGGCTGACAAGCTGTCCCCATGGCATGGTGGTCTGGTAGGTAGCATTGGTGGGCAGGGTGCTGGGTTTGGGTCCAGGTGCTGGTGTGTTTTTGTTGCACCTGGACAGAATTTTTTTCAACGGTTTTGCATCCCACAGACATGCACCCCCTCCTGGAGCTAAGAATTCTAAGGTGGGGGTGGGGGCAAACCACCCCAGGTGCAGGGCACAGCCCCCCCATAAACCATTAAAAAAGCAAGTCCATAAGGGTTGGGCCTGTTGGCGCACCAGTTGGATTTCTGCTTGGGACGCTTGTGACCTAGGTTCAGGAACAGACTCAGGTCATCAGAGGGTCTGCCAGGAGGAGAAGGATGAAGCATCCCGTGGACTGCTCTCCTTCTCCTGGGGAAGGGTGGGGAGTATGCTGGGTGCATCGGGATCCCGGTGGAAGCCAGGAGCAACACAGCAACCAGTGTCAGTCTGCTTCAGGAGGCAGGACAGACGCCAGATGTCACTGCATGTCCCTGCCTCCCAGAAAAACAAGAAAATCTCTTTGGGCACTCCGGATGATGCCACCCTGCACCCAAGTCTTCATCACTCCTCGCCGCTCTGCCGGAGACCCACAGTCATCACTACTGGCCCTGAAATCAGCCCTGGGGGAAGCCAGGGAGGCAATGTCGGTTCACTTACACCTTACCTGTCGTAGACAGGCAGGTCATGATGCTGTGGCCCCCACCCTGGTGGGCAAGCCAGGGAGTATCTGCTGCAGATGCCAGTAACTGGGGAAGTGAGACTGGTGCAGGAGCAAGCAGATGGATGAGTGCCCCGGGGGCAAAAAGCATAGTAAATAAAACAAAAAAAGGCAAGTCCTTGGCGCTGTTTTGCTCTGCACCAGGGAGTCAGAGTGCTGAAATTAATTTTTGGCACTCTGACTTTGTGATAATGGTGATAGCCTTTAGACTTTCACCGTTATCACATAAACCCCCTTGTTGTTCCTCTCCGCATGTTGCATCTTGTAGCTGCTATCTCCCTGCAAGAGCCCAACCATGTATTTATTGTCCTTTAATTTAATGTAGTTGATTACCATTTCTATGGGGGGGGTGGAAACTCACAAAGAAGAGATGGCAGTAAGTCAAAGGACATTTACAGTGAGGGCTGTTAATTATGATAAAAAATGCATAAAACTGATCTGAAGGGCTATAAAACATGAACAACCTCTAAGAAGGCAATTGGCAAACTCTGTGTCAGAAGTATCGATGTGCCTGACATGCCTAGAAAACAATGGGACTCCTAGGACTTGATGGAACTCCAGAAATCCAAGTGGATAAAAACAACATCTTCTGCGGAGAGAAAATTTCAAGCAGACCAGACTTTAACAGAGTTTGAAACCCTGTTGCAGACTTCCCTCAGGGAGTAGGTGGATTGAACTTTGTTTTCCTTACTGTAATCTGTAGTGAGTATTGATTTTGTGTGCAGTGGAAGATGATGAAGTATAGATTGTAGTGTAAGAGCCAGCATTGGGATCTCTTCAACACATGCTGGAATAGCAGGGAACAGCATTGGGACTGGCGGGTGGGTGGCTGGCTTGGAAATGCCCTTATTCAGGCATGCTTAAATATATTCTACTACAATCTGAACAGTATGTGTTTGCAACTGGTCTTCTTATCCCTAGGGATGTAAGTTTGTCATGGGTGAGGTTTTAATGACTCATTGTTTGTTCATGAAATCATTAGTAAACAGTAGTAAATGTTGTGGCACTGTCATCATTGCTACATTCTGATGACACTAGTGAAAGTCATGGAAGTCCTGAATAAAGATCAAACATCATGGAATCAATGACGTGTATGACTGCCATGACAAACTTACATCCCTACTTATCCCCCCCGGCCCAGATGAGTTTTCTCCCTGCCGCATGAGTTTGCTCTGGACCATCCATACATGCTTTATTATCATGGCAGTGATCGGCTTCTCATTGTATAGTGGTGACCCTGCAGCCACCCTGGGAACCTGGGCACAGTTCCATAACCCCACCGAACAGTGCCACTCAACCTGAAAATAAGAAAAACATCCCTTAATGTCTTTTTTACTTATTTTGTAGCTGTAAAAAAAACAACTTTCCGTCATCGATCACACCAGCACCCCCCACCTGACCTCCTACTGTGCATCCACCTCCCTACACCATCCTTGACATCCCCCCACACCCTCACTTACCTGAAGAGGTGACAGGTTTGAGATCTGCTCTCCTGATCAAAGACACATCTTGCTGCTGGAACCAGTGACTGTATTATGAGAAACTAAGGTAAATGTGCTTCAATGTAATCCAGTGGGGGTTTCAACTTTTATGCATAACTGCCATTTTTTGAGGTTTTGACCCCAAATTTTCAGCATTGCCTTTTGGGGACCCCATCTCATTAACAATATGACTGTAATTATGTAAGGTGATTTCCCAGTCAGTTAGTGAAATCACCTTTCTGGTGAGATTTGTTTAATGACAGTCATATTGTTCATGAGGTGGCGGTAATGAGAAGACTGTGTTGAAAATTTGGTGTCAGAATGATTAATAATAGCATATTTATGACCATTCATTGCAATTTCTCTGCATGCACTCATAACTTTGGATATTTTCAATATTTTCACCCCATATTTTCAACATCTTATTACCCCACCTCATTTATGTCACAGTTGTCATTTTTCAAATCCTTCTCAAAATGTGTTTTCACAGTTGTGCAGAATTATGTTTTGGTGGGAATTTGAAAAATTTCTCTACTGGATACATGAGGTGGGGTAATAAGATGGCTATGCCAATAATTTTGCCATGCATCTATGGAAGGGTGGGTGCTCAGGGTCCGAAGGACCCTGTGCGCTCTCAGTAAAATAAGGAAAATCATGGAGCATGGCAGCTCTCACTGTGACATAAGGATAGTTATATAGTGTGGGAGTGCAGGGTACTTTAAATAAGGATACAGGTAAACTATCTGAGAAAGTAAGGAAATTCATTGCAAAAACTTTGTTAATGCATCAATTAGGGTTGTTATTAAAGTGATGAAAGTAGGGAAATATGTCGTTAGGGTTTCCAATCCTAATGCCCCACCCCCACCCTGCAGACACTGACAGGCATCAGGTTTGTGCTTTGGAGTCATCGGCCCTAACACTCACCCCATTCTCCTCTACTGTACCCATCTCAGCTTATTTACTTATGGAATGGGGTGAGTGTTACGGCAATGACCCTAAGGCACATCCATGATGCCCGTCAGTGTCTGCAGGGTGGAACGTTATGGTTGAAAATCCTAACGCCATATTTCCTACTTTTGTCACTTTACTACCAATCCTAATTGATGCATTAACAAAGTTTTTGCACTGAATCTATATATATATATATATATATATATATATATATATATATATATATATATATATATAATATACTGTAGTCCCTCTATAGTTAGGGGTGAGTAGCCTGTTCAATGTTAAACCTCAAAGTTTGCACTACAATAACTTTGCAACCTCTCAACAGATTTGTACAAAATTTGGTATGTGTTATCCTGAGGGGTAGATCTCTTGACTTGGCAAGGTTCATTCCAGTTGGATGTGTAGATTCTGAGATCCGGATAGTATCAAAAAGTTAAAAATCACCACTTTTTGCAGTTTTCTCCTCATCACCTTGCACCCAGATGGTGCAGAATTCTGGCATGATTTTTTTTGTGGTAGAAAGAACTTGGGCAACAAAACTACCAGTGTTTGTTTGTTGCAAAAATATTAACCTGTTGCAAAGTTATTCAGTTGTTAAGTTCCTGTTGTTTCCTATGGGAAGTTCATTTTTCAGGATAGAGGTAAAAAGTTGGACAAAGGAATTGATCTCATGAGAAAGGATTCAGTCTTGTGAGATCATTTTCTTTTTCATGAGGACAAAATCCTTTTTCATGAGAGATAATTCCTTTTTCATCAGTTGCCATCTTGTTTTTTTTCCATGAACTAAAAAGCGTGGAAAATACATAAAAATGTAATTTTACAAAACAAGCACCAGAACCTAGTTAAATGGGACCTGTTTAGCTACATTCTGGTGTTTGTTTTTCTCAATTAGCTCCATAAATACTTTTTCTGGTCACTCAAAATCCTGGGTGCCTAGCTTAGCGAAAAGAGCCTTCTGCCACATTCTCTGTATGACAAGAGCATATTTTATTTACTTCTGCAGCTGCAGCTGAAGTCATGCTGCTAACAGCAGTGTGAGTTGTGTGCCCCCATTTTCTCTGGTGTCTAGTGGCACCCCTCACTCTCCATTCACTGTCCCCATATATTCCCTGGTGTGTAGTGGCACACCCCCACCCTCCAGTCGCTGTCCCCTAGTTCCTTTATTTATTTTAACCCAAGACCAGGATGCCCACCCCTGGTGTCGGATGCCCCCCAGCATATTGTTTTATTTCAATACCTGACATCAGGGGCACACTCCCCTTGTCAGCATTTAGACCCCTCCATTAGTGTGGGACACTGGGAAGCCCACCCTCAGAGTTCCAAAATATTTATTTAATGTAAACCTGTAAAACAAAACAGTCCCCCTGAAGACTTTATATTTTTTTACCTGAAAAAAAGAAAACAGTCCCTCGTCTTCCCCATCATCCCCCTCCCCATCCTGAACCTCCCACTGAGCACCACTACCCAACCCCCCTTACCCTATACCTACCACCAAAGGTTGAGGACTGTCATCTTTTGTGAACTAAGACATGCCTGCACTCTTCAAATAACCAATAGGGCCCTGCACTCCCACCGTGACATAAGGATAGTTATAGAGGGTGGGAGCACAGGGCCC
Source organism: Neoceratodus forsteri (assembly GCA_016271365.2). Taxonomy (NCBI): domain Eukaryota; kingdom Metazoa; phylum Chordata; order Ceratodontiformes; family Ceratodontidae; genus Neoceratodus; species Neoceratodus forsteri. Next base: position 1,775,594,479 of record CM057456.1, on the reverse strand, counting down.
AAAGGCCAACCCTAATGCCCCACCCCCAACCTGCAGACACCAAAAGGCATCAAGGAAAGTCTAACCGTGAACTGAGGCATAAAGGTAAGTGCTGTATAATACATTTCAATGGTGCTTTAAACTTATGTTTATAACTTTGCAGTTTTTTGGAATTTTTTAAACAAATTTTCAACTTTGCCTTTTTGTGACCCCTCCTCATGAACACTGTCACTGTCAGTTTGTTAATCAAGCCTGAATGGTGATTTCACAGTTGCTGCACATAATCACCTTTCGGGACTGAATAAAATTTTACCACCAGTGTTTATGAGGTGGGGTCCCAAAAAGGCCATGTTGGAAACTTGGTGAAAAAAATTCCTAAATATGGTCAAGTTATGAGCATTTATTGAAAATTTTCTATGAATGCACATAACTAGTAATTTTCATATTCTGAGTCCAAATTTTTAACGTAGCCATTTTTTCACACCACCTCATAAACAGTACAGCTGTCATTTTTCATGTCCTGTCCAAAATGTATTTTTGCACCTGTGGCATGGAATGGCATTTTCTCATGGATTTGAAGATTTTCTTCTATGGGGTTTATGAGGTAGGGTCATGAGAAGACTATGTTGAAAATTTGGGGTCAAAATATGAAAAATAAATTTCAACGTTATGACCATCCATTGCAATTTCACTACGCACGATCATAGCTTTGGAAATGTTAAATATTTTTACCTCAGATTTTCAATGTAGCCTCTTATTACCCCACATCATGTATGTCACAGCTGTCATTTTTCAGATCCTGGCCAAAATGTGTTTTCACACCTGTGGTGCATAATGGCATTGCAATTTTGCAGAATTACGGTTTGGCGAGAATTCATACATTTTCTGTACTGGGTACATGAGGTGGGGTATTAAGGTGGCAATGCTGACAATTTGATCACTATTGTCCTATAAATGGAAGTGCAAGGCCTGGAGGGCCCTGGGCTTCCACAGCTACATACATACATATATATATATATACACATCTATGGAGGAAAGGACTCTGTGCTCCCACAGTAAAATAAGGATACTATTATACTGTCTCAAAAAGTAAGGAAATAAGTTGCAAGAAAACTTTATGAATGCTTCAGTTAGGGTCAAAGTGACAAAAGTTGGGAAATGAGTTATAACTGTTTCAAATACTAACACCCCCCCCAAACCAGGCAGGAGAGCATGTGTGGGGCGTGCCTTAAGCTTCTCAAGCCTAACGCTCACCCTGTTCTCATAAAGTCTACACATATAACCTTATTTACAGATGGAATGGCATGAGTATTAGGCTTGAGAAGCCCAAGGCACACCCCATGCCTGCTCGCCTGCCTGGTTTGGGGGGGGTGGAGTGTTAGGGTTGAAACCTTAATGCCTCATTTCCCAACTTTTGTCACTTTGACCCTAACTGGAGCATTAAGTACATTTTTTTGCAACTTATATGTACATACTGTATGACTTCTGTATGCACAAGGTCATAGACTATCTACCTGCCTTTGATGCAGGCTGCCTTTCTAATGTTTTCTTGTTACTGTATGGAAGAGCTTCTTTTGCTGATCTAGAGTTAACGGTAAGTAATTTCCTAACTTTAGTAGTTAAATGACAGTCTTCTTCTCTAATCCAGCATGTCACAGCCTACTTTAGCAGCTTAGCTTTCATATTCTTCAGAAACATAAGTCTTGAGTCAGCATAGCGCAATCTTCTACTCAGGTCACCATGTTAGTAGCAGCAGAGGCTCTATATACTGTATACAGTACTATCTAAGGGGACCTTTTCTCAATAATCCAAAACCTTTTTGTTCTACAAAGCAAGAAAACAACCAAAATGTCTCTCTAAGTTTTGTGTAAACCTCTCTGCATCATGCACACTGGGCTTATCCCGATCAATGACAGTACAACAGCAATTTGTAATAGATCAGTAAAGCATAGTTCTGGAAATGACCGGATGAACCCAGCTCAGATTCAGATATGAAATAACAATATGAACACCAAGTTCCAAACAATGTCATGCATTCTTCTGGAGGAAGTGCATACTTTTTTTCCTTTTTAAATAGCAAGTGTACTGCCTAAAATTAATATTAGATTCTAAAAGCAGTCAACCATTACCTTTTACAGTATATCTGTGAAACTTTTCCTTTTTCCATTGTTTAATTAGAAGATTGTTTACCTGATGTTAGTAGGTGTGATGTGTGGAACAGTACTCGGCCTTGCAGCTCACATATCTAGCTGTATTGCTCCCTACTACATCGTCAGCACTGTGACCTCACTGACTGTGACATCGCTACTGCTTAGGAACAGCCACCCAGTGGCCACCAGGTCAATCACCTGTGATATCACTGTCAGTAACATCACAATGCTGATGATGTAGTGGGGTGGACAGAGACAGATATGTTAGCTACCAGACTAACAGCTGTTCCTCACATACAGCACAGTATTATCACGCAGAAGATTTTCTTTTTTTTATAATTCAAACTTTATTAGTACATTTTCCACAATAAAAGGCAGTTACAATGAAAATGAGACGAGAGTACAGCCACTTAATAAGATATAACTGCCTGACCCTACCATCCCTCCCCATACAGCAGTAACAAATCCAAATATCCCATAAATAATAACGTCATTACCTGAGAACCTGCAGGGCAATTTGAACTGTGACATGATTAAGACTGAGCAACCAGAATCAGAGAGTGAAGGGGATCCCATATTTTTGTATATGTTGCCAATCTGTTGTGGAGACTGGCAATTGCTTTTTCTGTACGTAGATTAGCAAGAATTTCATTCACCCATTCTTGAAAGGTTGGGGTGGACTTGTCTTTCCAGTGATGTAGAATAAGCTTCTTGACAGATAAGGCAATCATAGATATATGAAACCTTCTTACTTTAACTCTAATAGAAGACAAGTCCCTTAAAAGGCAAATATCAGGTGTAAAGTACTCCTAAAGGCCCAGTAAAGGATCCAGGGAAATCTTGATCGAATCCCATGGAAGAGAAATTTTGGGGCAGGACCACAACATGTGAAGAAGTGTTCCTTCTTCCTGAGAACATTTAGTACATATATTGGAGTTCAAGAGACCCCATTTCTTTAATTTTACCGGGTCGCAATACATGTTATGTAAAATGTGATATTGCATGAGACGTAATCTGTCTTGAGAAACATATTTATGGCAGAATCTTCACAGGGGTTGCCAATCCAGATGATACTGAGGAAAATTGGAGTTCCAGAATCTTGTGGGTCCAAAAGAGTCCCCATATCTTTTATGAAACAACACCTGGTATAGATTAGATATGACACCTGAAGATCCAAGAAGTGAAGAAACTTCAGGTATCAGGGCCGAGACTATCTGAGAGGGAGGGGCATTGCCAAGAACTATTGTAAGTAGATGCCTTAACTGTACAACTTTGAAGTGAGAGGGAGCCGGAATATTGAATTTCCTAATAATATCTCCTACTGACAACCATTGCCACCTTCATCCACAAAGGAGAGCACTTTCCCATCCCCCAGTTGGGGCAACCATTTATGGGGAATCTGCTTCTTGTTAATGGTGAAAGATGGGGAATTCCAGATAGACTGGGCCAAATCCAACTGAGGGGTATAATGCAAAAAGGAACATAATTGTGCATGTACCTTTAATGAAGTAACTACTATGGGGCATTCCTCAGCCATACGCACCAGAGATATTTTAAGATAGAATAAGGTTAGGGGATCTAGGTTCTTGGGCCTAAATACATCCAATTGAATCCTAAGCCAAACCGGCTGTTCTTTTCCCGGACCGGGATGTACCCATCTCAAGCATTTTGCTAAATGGCTGGCCCAATAATATATAGCCAAATGGGGAATCCGCAAACCCCCCTCAAATTTTGGAGCTTCCAATTTATAATAGGCCAATTGAGGATACTTATCGGCCCAGATAAACCCAGTAAATATGCCATGCATCTTTTTAAACCAGAGTAACGGGATAAAAGTATTGAGAAGAGATAAGGGTTAAAAAAATTCTAGGGAATATGTTCATCTTAATTATGTTGATCCAGCCCCATAGTGAAATGGGAAATTTGGACCACCTATCAAGGTCATGAGTTATAAGCTGAGAGAGGGATTTGAGATTTTCCTTAAACTATGTTAAGGGATTAAGAGATAGTTTAACGCCCAAGTACTTAAATGACCTGGGAGCCCAACATAAACCTAAGGGACTAATGTCATTCTTAAATACCTTATGGTTTAAAGGAAAGAATGAGGATTTGTTAGCATTCGGTTTGTAATTGGACAGGGCACTAAATTTTACTATTTCGCCCAGCAAAGCCGGTACAGAGGATACCGGATGGGATAAGTGTATCAGCAAGTCATCCATATAGCAGTGACCGTAATTTCATAGGCGTAACCCAAATACCTTGTATTGAGGCATTATTGAGAATATTTTGGATGAGAGGTTCAAGGTACAAATTAAATAACAGAGGAGATGGGGGCAACCCTGTCTGGTCCCTGAATGGAGTGAAAAAGGTTTGGAAAAGGCCCCATTCCCAGAGATCCTTGCTGTAGGGGTTTTGTATAATGTAGCAATCCAGGATATGAATACGGGGGGATTGGAAAGCTTCCAAAACTCGAAACAAAAAATTCCAATTCACACGATCAAATGCCTTCTCGGCATCCAGGGAAACCAACCCTGCGGGAAACTCAGCATCCCTGGTAGCCAAGAAGACATGAGAAAGTGTGAGCAAATGGTAAGATGATGAGCACCCTTCACAAATCCTACCTGGTTCATACCTATTAGCTCAGGGAGAACTACAGTAAACCTATTGGCTAGTATCTTTGAAAGAATTTTAATATCTTGGTTTAGAAGAGATATAGGTCTGTAGCTTTGAACAAGTTCAGGGTCTTTATTTGGTTTAGGAAGAAGAACTATCAAGTCCTCAAAGAGGTGAGGGTCTGCCTCTGCCCCAGATAAAATATATTGAAACAGGCGATAAAGTGCTGGTAATAGAAGAGCCGGAAAAAACTTTGTAGAACAGGGAGGAGAACCTGTCAGGTCCTGGGACTTTGTCTACAGGTAATCCACTAATAACCTCAGAAATCTCCTCCTGTGATATAGGAGAAACCAAAAAACCCTTGTGTTGCTCTGAAAGGAAGGGCAGATGGGAGTCCCTCAAATAATTCTCTGTATTCCCAGGACAGGGAGGATACTCCATGTCACTATACAGTCTTTCATAATATACAGCAAATTCCTGCACTATCCTGGTAGGGGATACTTTCAGGGACCCGTCTGCCACTGCCCGAATTGATGGGATGAATCTTGCAGATTCTTGTTGTTTTATACGCAATGCCAATAGGCACTCACTTTCTCTCCCTGATCTGTGTGACTAGCTCTAGTTCGAATAATAGCTAATTCTAATTTTTCCCTTAGTAACTCTAGATATCTGTCCTTAAACATTAGGAGCCTCCTCTTGTCTTCATCTGGGGGACTTACGGAAGTATTCACTTCAAGTGATCGAATTTGGGACAATAATGATAATAGTTCTTTCTCCTGTGCCCTTATCCTACTCACCGCCATACTAATAAGAATCCCTCTCATGTATGCCTTGAAAGCCCCCCATAAGATATCCGGCTTTGTACTATCTAGAGGGTTAGATGAAAAAAGAACTCAATTTGCTCCCTTATGAGCTTGCAATACTTGGCATCTTTAAGAAGTTGTTCATTGAGCTTCCATCTGGTTTCCCTATTAGGTAAATTAAGGAATGCCAATTTGCATAACACAAGTGAATGACCAGAGACAGGGCCAGGTTGAATCAAGGAGGTCTTGACCCCGGGTAGGAGATCCTGAGAGATAAATATGTAGTCAATGCGGGACTGCGAGCCATGCGCCATTGACCTAAAAGTAAATTCCCTAGAGTCAGGATATAGCATGCACCAGACATCACAGAGCCCACACTGGTCTACTAGGTCCCTAAAAGCCCTCTGCCCCGGAGACACCCCTCCCAGTCCACTGCCTAACCTGTCAAGGTTAGAATCTATGACTTGATTGAAGTCTCCCCCAGAATAATCCTGATGGGAAGCATTGGAAGAATAATGGTTATGAGTCTCATAAAAAACCCTGGATCATCCATATTAGGGCCATATATACTACCAAGTAAAAGTGGAACTGACCAGAGAGTGCCTTTAACTAGAATAAATCTGCCCTCTGGATCTTTGATAACCTGCGTAGAAACAAAGGGAGTGCCTCTATTGACAATAAGCATGACCCCGCAGCTATTAGAGGAACCCTTAGTGTCATAAACCAGCCCCACCTGTTGCCTCCTTAACTGTAAGGCTTCAGCTTCTAATAAATGGGATTCCTGTAGGAAAGTTATCTGAGAACGTAATAAGCTTAAATGTTTGAGAACCTGGTATTGTTTGGATTTTTTCCTGATCCCCTTTACATTCCAGGTAGCAAAAGTCACCTCATTGGCCATCTGATAGTGGTAATTGAACTTAATATGTTCAGCCCTGTTTACAGAATACATAAAACATGCAACCATACTCCAGAAGTTACTGCTGTAAAACCCTCCCTCCTCCCCAACCACCCCACAAATAACCCGTCCCCTTCCCCCGACTTCCTCCATTCCACCTAACAGAACCCCACATTTGCCACCCCACCCAACCCCCATACTGCCATAAGTAACGTTTAGCATAGTACTGGGTCCTTTCCTCCTTCTCCGCCTCCCGATAATGCACCTCTGCTAATAGCCAATAAGAACAACATCCACAACTAAATACTTAACAATGCATGATATTAACAACCCCCAAAAACTAGAGAGAGGCCTTAGGCTTCCAATGCGTGCGCACACATACATATTAACATAATAATGAAAGGGGGGACAGAGTAAATTGCCAAACTCATAAATATGGCAGATAGCTTCCAGAACCTGACTGAAAAATACGGGTTACCTTACCCCATGGGAAACCTTTACACAAACCAGAACCAGATCGGAAAACTAATGGAGGGGAATAACCCTTTCCCATTGAAATGAAAACAGAAATCGAGAAAAAACACTGAGATCATGGGCCCGAGAGAAAGAGCAATGAGAAAAACAACTCTTCCCAGAAATATACCAGCCCTTAGGCACGAGAACTCCCATTGGGGTAATTTGCTGCCCTGAACTCGAGACAAGTGGCAAAACTGAGGGAAATCCTCCTCGAATTAAGAACAGCACAGCGTTACATTTCATATGCATGATATGCCCTCTTGTGGCCAGAGCCCAATCCTGGCGAGATAATTATATGAGATACTGAGAAAGCCCAACACCGCTCCCATTTCCAGCAAACTGTAAAGTGAAACATTAATCCTAGAATAAATAACACAAACTTCCCCTCTCTAATGCAATTTGCAAAACTGAATGTGCTGGGACACAAAACTCTTTTTCCAATTAAGCCAACCGAGACACCACAAACGTCTTTGCCCTAAGCAACAGTTAGCTTTATGGAGTTAGGGCCTGAGAGACTCTTAACAGATAGGCCATGTACTGATTAACACAGTCCAGATGAGAAAACAAGAACTTCCAAATGTAGCTCGTTGACATTATCTCTGCAGACAAGAAGAGAGATAACAGTTCCAGTGAAGCAACTCCAGGCAACTCCTCAACATGTAGACAGAGCCTCTCAGGGCTCTCAGAACAAGTCCGGTAGCATGGTTTTTAGGCTCAAAAGGGCTGCTTCAGGATCACCAAAATTTAGCCAGGATCCGTTTACATAAACTTGTAGCCTAGCCAGGTATCCCATCCTGAATTTCAGGCCCGCAGCAATGATCTTAGATACAATGGGATGGAACTCTTTTCATTTCAAACAAACCGATCCTGGGAGATCTTGTGCAATTCTCAATTTAGTATTCTCCCAACGAACCTCCTGTAAAGCTCTCACTTTCTGCAAGAAGTGCTGCCTTTCTAGGAAACTTAAGAAGTGGCAAATAATAGGTCAGGGGGGAGCATCCGGATAAGGCTTCGGTCGCAGTGACCTGTGAGCTCGCTCTATGATATATACTGGGCCGAAGGCAGAGGGGCCAGCGACCTGTTCCACCAGCTTCCGTATGAATGCTACAGCATGCTGGCCCTCTTCTCCCTCTGGTAGCCCTAGTATCACAACATTGTTTCTGCGGCTATGGCCCTCCAGATCTTCGAGTTTTGCCTCCACATGAGATAGCTTCTTCTGCGTAGACATTAATTCAGGATCAAGTTTCTCTAGACGTTTCTCCAATGAGACTATTCGGGCTGTATTATCAGAGACAGTTAGTGAGACTTCATCCAGCTTTTTAGAGAGAGTCTTCAGGTCGATCACCATTTCTTTCATCTCTTCACGAAAGGGTTTAAACTCTTCTAAGAACCTATTAAGCATTAAAGGTTCTTGTTTCCCAACTTGACTCGAAGGATCAGGCCTAGCTGGCCCACCTGAGGCCTGGGATTTCTTTGGGGCATTTTTGGGAGTAGCAGGGGGGGTATGTTTCTGTGGGGCTTTCTTCATGTAAGCCTCCATCCGCCAATCGAACTCACAAAACAGGCACACAAGATGTTTAGCTAGCAGGAGAATTCGAAAGCAGAGGAATCTGAGAAATTTAAATGTCTAAAGAAGACGATTTAATAATCAGGAGGCAAGAGCTTAGTGGAGGAGCTTCTACTCAGCACTGTGCATCACGTGATCTCCACACAGAAGATTTTCTAATGAGCAAAATGAAAAACAAAAATACTTCAGAAATAAAAAGTTATAACTGACCACTTCTTAAAATTTTTATTATTTTCCTGTCTACCTGTTTTGACTATAATTGGTCTTTAAGAGTTAATTTTACCCAGGACACCCCTACATCTTCTTTGCAGAAGGGTATCTGTTTCTGCTTGTTTTTATATCTTGGAGTATGGTAGCATAAGAAAAAAAAAACTCTGTCCAGAGCTGATAGGGCTGGAGTCGAGGAATCGGGGTTAAAAATGTTAAAAATTGCCAAAGTTATGACCCTGCATTCACAAAATGTAACGTATGCTCATACATTTGTTGTTTTATAATATTTTTACCCCAGATTCTCAACATAACTCTGCCTCATGAAGAAGGGCAGCAAAAATGTTCAACTCCTGGCCTAAAGGTGATTTCATGCAGGGACTGCAAAATCAACTTTCAGGATGCAAAAACACATTTTGGGCAGGAGTTAAAAAATGACAACTGTCACATTCATGAGGTGCTGTAAAGAAATGACAAAGTTGAAAATTTGGGGTAAAATAGTACCAGACTTATGAGCCTGCATTTGTAAAATTCAACATAGCCTCTTGACTTTTTTAAAACATTTTTACACCAAATTTAGAACATAGCCTTCTTCTGGTCCCACCTCATGAACAAGGGCAGAGAAAATTTTCAACTCCTGTCCAGAAGGTGATTTTGTGCAGGGGCAGTGAAATCACCTTTTGGGATGTAAAAAAAAAAAATTGGGAGCATGATTTGAAAAATGACAGCTGTCACATTCATGAGGTATAGCACTGTCAGGATATGGCTATGTTGCAAATTTGGGGTACAAATATTGAAAATTAGCAAAGTTGTGAGCCTACATTCGCAAAATTCAATGTAGGCTCATAACATTGTTATATTTTAATATTTGTACACCACATTTTCAATGTAGCCTTGTTATGACCCCACCTCATGAACAAGGGCAGAGAACATTTTCAACTCCTGCCTGAAAGATGATGTGGCACAGGGAACAAAAAATCATCTTTTGAATTAGATTTGCCTAATGGCAGTGCAATTGTTTATGAGGTGGGATCCCCAAAAAGGCATGTTGTAAATGTGAGCTAAAAATATGCAAAAATGCCCAAGTTATGCCACTAAGTTCAAAACAACATTGAAATACTTTGAACCACATACCTGTTTCTAAAGTTTGCGGTCTAGCTTTAAAGAGTGAAGACATGTCCATGGTCCAGAGAGGACTATGATGTTGGACCCTCAATGGGCAAGTAAGGGCCTGAAAAGGTATGGGTTGGTTGGTGCTGAGTGGGAGGGTTGGGTGTGGGACTGTTAAAGACTGCAATCAACACTGATGAATGATTTTCTTTTTACAGGGTGAAAAAATAAATAAATGCCCAAGGATTCCTGCACTGGTGGACTGGGCACCCCCAGTGTCACTGTAATGTTTCAGAGGTGGAGTGGGGTGGTGGGTGTTGAGAGGGAGTGTCAGGTGGGAGGAAGTTAAAAATTAAAAAAAAAGCTGACTTGGATTCCTGCCCTTAGGGTTGAGCAACCCCCAGTCAAACAGACCCAGGGGCATTGGGCACCCTCAGTGTGACTGCAATATTTCTACAGGGGGAGTGGCATGGTGGGTGGTGAGAGGAGGGTAGGGTGTGGCAGGAGGAAGAAAATTTAAAAAAACTAAGCAGTCACATCTGCGGACTTGCTGATAGAGATCACAACAGAACACAGCACAGTCCTCCGTGACCACGATGACCACCAAACTCTATTGTGCATGCACAAGTATTCGCATATGCACAATACAGGTTGTCTGCCATCTTGGACATAGCTGACTGTGCCGTGTTCCGCCATGAGACCTCCAACTACAGAGACTAGTCCTATGCAACTGCTAATGGAGAACACAGAGTACTTCGAGGATGTGGAGGCAACTGTGAGGCAACTCCACACTATTTTTTGGTCAGAAAAAAAGTCCTTTTTCCGATTGCAGGAGGTCTGCACGGCTTCACCTACTGCAGCTCTTAATAGCACCTTGCCTAAAGTCACACAGTGAGAGAGTGGCTAGAGTGGCATTTGAATTGGAATCTCCTTTTTCAGCATTCTGTATTCTAACTATAGATCACTATTTCTTCCCTTTCCCCCAAAAAAGCACTGCTCGACGTGCTTTGCTGGCCATCTTCCCCCTGCAGAAGTTCCTATTTCAGTAGGTGGCATGGCAGTAATTATTGGGCTACTTAGTGCTGCACTGTAGTGGGAACAAGCTGCTACTCCCTTAGTGCGCTGACAGACTATAAATAAAAGTATTTAAATGACTAAGGAAATGATGACATCTGTTTATGTTTAATTGTCTTTCAGCAGTTTGGGGATTAATAGGCATTCACATCCCCTTCAGGCCCTAACTTTGAATTCTTTCTTATGCTTTGAATTCCCCAGAAACAGAGAGTATTAATTTCATATCTATTTGACTAATATGTAAGTGCCTGTGATTAATATTTTAAATTAAAAATGAGATTTCTGTCAATATTAATAAACTGTAGTGTGGTCAGCAAGTTATAGCACATCATAAACTGCATGGTGCATTGTTTTACCAAAAGAAAAAAAAACATAAAAGTGATGTTGTTCAGTGGGGATACATATTTCTAGAAGCATAAACACTGGTTACAGAAAAAGACCTCACAACCCATCTAGTCTGCCCAACCCAGTTCACCCAAATCTCAGCGACATCTATTTCGGCAATAAAAATCATATCGCAAGCAACTGGCTGACAGCAAATGCTGTTCTTTGACACTTCACGGCCAGCAATGTACAGTGCAATACCTAAACAAGAATGTCACCTAACAGTAGGGGAAACACAAGAAATCAGTGCCCCACTAGATCATCATACAGAATACGGCAAAGGAACATGAAACTACATTATTGCTGGGGGCTCTGCCCCATGGTACCCTCACACCTCCCCTACTACTTTATATAACAACCTTCCAAGTCATGGCAAACTTGAGGGAAGGCATATAAACAGTGAGGAAAGAATAACAGGAGCCCCATATACTTTCTGTTGAGCAACAGTAATACAGCTACAATGCCCGGCCCTGTCATTAGAAAGTTGTGTGTCTCCTCTCTCCCTTCTGACCTCCAGCATGTAAATACTGAGGTCCTCAAGCCTTTCCTTACAAGGCTTCCTTTACTGTTACTGGATTATTTGGGTGAATATACCCTAAGATAATGTATATATAAGTTTTGTATGTATACTGTATATTTCCCCATTTACAACATTAGCAGAGCCACTGATTAACAGTTTGCACCACACACAAAAAAAAGTAAAATACCAGAATTTGACATTCTGCACCCTGGTAAAATCCACTGAATTTAGCATTTTATATGGTGCCAGCCCACTGGTGCAGCAGTCTTGCTACCGCTTGTGCCACCAGTGACACAGCTTCAGGAATGAGCCTGAGGCATCAGAGGGCTGGCCAGGAGGAAGAGGATTGATTGTCTGAAGGACCACTCTCCCCCTCTGGGGGTGGGGGGTGGACAAGAGCTCATTGCTCAGCTTTCTCCTGGTAGAGGCCAGGGGTACCACAGCCCACGCAACAGAAGAGAGAGACATGGTAGATAGTGATGTACGTGCCTTGACATCAGTGCATGTCATGTCTCCTAGGAGAGAAAACAGGGAAAAACCCTGGCTGAGCTGGATGATCACATGCGGTGACCCAGGTGCTGCACGAGGCTGAATCCTAGTTCTGGCCAGTTGAGAGACTACCCACCCCCTGCCATGGAGGGCATAACCTGGGAGACTATGGGGAATGGCAGGTAAGACCTGGAGGAAGCATGGGTGACAGGGCCTGGAGGATAACTGGGAATGAGGGCCAGCCTGGACAGGGGAGATAAGAAAAGAAATTATCACAGAGCAATGTATCTGCTGTACATAAGTATTTTTCAGAAAATATTTTCTGTTCTTGTTTCAGTTTGCTTTCTATATTCATAAGAAGAGTTAAATAGTATAGTTTTGACAAAAAGTCTGACACACTGATTAGGAGTTACTGAGAGAATCCCAAAATCCCAAATCTTATAAATTAGTCGGTGTAAATCAGTGACATTGGACATTAGTATAGAGGATGTGATTGGCATGTAAACAGCTGAACATTTTGTGAGAATCCTGCTGTGGTTAGATTTTGACATTGCTTGATTACTGTATTGAAAATGGCTACCTACCTAGTAATCATATACTTTTTCCTTACAGGGCAGTGACATAGGAACTTTGACAGTTAAGCAGCAGTGGTTTGATGGTGCAGATGAAATTTTATGGACCAAATCTGGAAGCCAGAGTGATCAGTGGGCCAAAGGTCATGCCATGCTGTCTGGTAAACAGCTTGGGAGTTACAGAGTAAGTTTACTATACATTGAACCAACTTCTGAATTATATTTGTACACAGCTAGAACTATAAATGTTCTCGGAAAAATCTGGACAAAAGAGTCTTCTTAAACTGCCTCAAAACATGAGTTTTCTCAATATAATAGATTTATAGCCACAAATAATACAATGTTAGTAATAGCACTTTTCATATATTCTTTTTCTCTCTCTCTCTTTTTTTAACTTTCAGTGTTTCTCGAAAATGTCCAATCAGATCTGGCTTTGGCCTTTTCTAATCCAGGATAACCTCACCATCTTCTGAAGGAAATGCATCTCCTTCCTACCCCCTGTAAGCCTCCTTGGGCTTACTCAACTCCAACCAAATAGTGGGATCTTGTTGCCGGAGTTCTGCCTGCCAACTCTGGTGAATGAGAGGGCAGACCTCTCCCTTAAAGAGGGCAGAGTGACCCTAGATGATATGGAGCTTGCAAGCAATAAGACAGAACAAGGTGTGGGTTATCGCCTGATAAAAGCATGCCCCAGGTGCGTTATGAGGCACGAGGCACTTGTGTCAAGTGCCTTTAGCACCTGGGAAGAGCTTTTATCAGGCCATAACCCACACCTGATAGTGTCTTATTGTGCTTATAAACAGGGCTCCAAGTAAGAGATTAAGAAAAAAAGGAGAAAAAACATGCCAAACAATTTTAAAAACCTGAGGCTTTAATACCTGAAACAATAAAAATAATCCCCCTATTAAGGTAGTTTGTGAACTGTGGGATGGCCAGTATAGGGTGATCCCCACCAACCCACACACATACATACACACACACACTCATACAGAATAATGCTAAGGTTGTGCTACCCCTATGCATACACTGTATTAATGCCCTACTGGCACACACCTGGTGTCACTGGTGGCGTGGAATGAGCACAGTGGCCATTTCTTCCAGAGCGAGTGGTTGGTTTCCTTAAAAGCGAGCATGCCATTTGTCTGCCGCCATAGTTACTGCCTGTACAACTGTGGTTTGTAATATTGGCTACTCGCTCTGTGCATCTGTGGAAAACATGTGCGTTTTTTAATCCATCTGTTTTTTTTTGTTAAACTGATGCATAACACAGGCAGTGAAGGAGCAGGTATGTTGTTTCATTTCTACAAGGGATCCAGGGAACACACGTACCTGTCAGCTTCATTGCAGTCAAGTTTGTTTCCAGCGGCAGCACAGGTTAAATTTTCGTTAGGTGACATTTTACCCATAGCTGATATTCATCACCAAGTGATGTGTGTGTAGGCTGCCAGTTCCACAGCATGTCAGCTCCCTTTGTGTCTGGTAACAAGCCACATCCACACTTGTTCAACTCAAACTGAAAATCAGCTTGTGTCATTATTACGAACATATGAAGAAGCCAGCAGAAGAAGGCCATTTGGTTTATCAAGTTTGCTCATATTGCAGGGTTCACAGCTTGAGCTAATATTTGTGTGTGTATATTTGTGTTGTGGGGTCGGGGGTGAATCGTCTTTTACTCACTGCCTATTCATTCCATCACAGCTCTAGCTCTCTGGGATCAGAGACAAGAAATAGTGTGTTTTCTCTTATGTTTAAAGCACGTAATGGAGCAGCTCTGTGAACAGATTTAGAGATCGCATTGCTCTTTGTACCTGAAATGGAGGTCACAGTTTTATTTTTAAATGTTAAACTGAGATGTTCGAATGATTGTGCAGGATTGAGAACTTTGGATACTCATTTGTCTCTTGTTGCCACCGTTCACCCACTGCATCTGTTTTGTCGGATGCAAGCTGAGGAGCTGCAGTGGGAGTGTGGTGTAATGGATTGATTTCCCATGTGCTGCATCTTGGTTGGCACAATAGTGCCCATTGAAAAGTCATGTCCTGATAAGGACACGGCTGGAAGGGGCTTCCACCCAATCAGGATGCAAGAATATTTTTGCCCATTTTATAAGAGGGGCATAATTTACCAGCAGCCTTTTTCTCTATGTGTGTCTACCCATTCCCCTCCCACATGGGTGCTACATTTTGATGCCTGAAGCGCCAGTCATGGCCCCACTCACACTTGCTCTAAGTGCTTCCCAGCTGTGCCACCAGCTAGGTTCACTCAGGTGGTGGTAATGCAGTGGGAGCTGCTGTCCTCACTTGTCAGTGGAGGAGAGTGGTTGCTGGGATGTTTGATCCTCTTTCATCTTGTCTATATTGATGCCTACTACAATATAATGTGAGACCTGCCTGTCCTTCATACATTCTGTAGCACAAAATGCTTTATGGGATTATTATAAAATGGGCAGAAAAAGTCCTGCATCCTGACTGGTTCATATCTGTGCACTGAACTTGTTCAGTGCACAGGTAAAAGCAAGGTCTCAAAACCATGACCACAGTATGAAAAAAATCAGTATGCCATTTCAACAGTCAGATTTCAAACACTTCATTTTTTGTATCTCAGCAATTAAAACATCATGAACCACAGAAGCTGCTGTGAGCAGTTTTTATATGCAATAGTAGCCGTACACATATGTGACCATAAATTTCAACAAAAAAATGTACTAACTGTTCCCACGGTCAGACCTGACAATCCTGCTGCCGGTTCCACAGCATGTCAGCTCCCTTTGTGTCTGGTAACAAGCCACATCCACACTTGTTAAACTCAAACTGAAAATCAGCTTGTGTTATTATTATGAACATATGAAGGAGCCAGCAGAAGAAGGCCATTTGGTTTATCAAGTTTGCTCATATTGCAGGGTTCACAGCTTGAGCTAATGTCCCTGCCCTCCCTCCCCACTCCTCCCATCCTCCCTATCCATGATCCTTACTTTCCCCTATACCTATCCCAGCCTCTGTTAAAGCTGCCCGCTCTGCAATGAGATGACCTCTTCTGGGAGTGCATTCCAAGTGTCCACCACCCTCTCTGTGAAGAAGTGCTTCCTGACCCCCATCCTAAACCTCCCACCCTCCAGCTTAAGACTGTGCCCCCTCGTGTTATGGTTGCCACTCAGCTTAAAGAGACTCTCCTTATCAACCTTATTTATCCCTTTCAAGTACCTGAAGGTCACAAACTTGTCCCCTCTGTCTCCCTCCTATCTTCCAGGGAGTACATGTTTAGTACACTCAACCTCTCCTCATATGCCTTACCCTGCTAACTCACTATCATCTTTGTAGCCCTCATCTGGTCCTTCTCCAGCAGGTTAATGTCCTTTTTGAGGTGTGAGCACTAGTACTAAACTCCATACCTGTACAAGGGCAGTATAACCTCCTCTCTCCTTCTACTTATCCCCCTAGATATGCATCCCAGCATCTTATTTGCCTTTGCTGCTGCTTTCTTGCACTGAGTGGAGTGCTTCAGGTCACTAGTGATCCTCACTCCCAGGTCCTTTTCTTCCTCTGAAGCAGCTACTCGGACTCCACCCAGGTAGTACTCTGTCCTAGGATTCTTGGCTCCAATATGCATAACTTTGCATTTCTTGGCATTGAAGCCAACCTGCCAGATCCTGGACATCAGTCCCAGCTTTTCCAGATCTTCCTGTTGGCCTTGTATCCCTTCAGCTGTGTCCACTCTCCCATAGAGAATGGTGTCATCCACGAATAGGCACATTTTGCCTTAATGCCATCTCCAATGTCATTGATGAAGATATTGAACAACACCAACCCCAGCACAGAGCCCTGTGGGAGCCATTGGTTACCTCTCTGGTACCAGATAACTCTCCCCCACAAGCACTCTCTGGGTTCTGTCCCTCAGCAAGTTTTCCACCCATCTGGCCATCTTTTCCCTAACCCCAAGATCCACCAACTTACTGATCAACCTTTTGTGGGGTGCAGAGTAAAAGGCCTTGCTGAAATCAAGATAGAGTATGTCTACCACTTGGTCTCTGTCTACTATCTTAGTGACACAGTCAAATAAGTCAATCAGATTCATCTGATGCCATCTCCCCCCCATGAACCCATACTGCCTCTCATCAATGAGCTTGCCTACAATGGAGGTCAGACTGATTGGTCTGTAATTCCCTAGGTCATCCTTAGGGCCGCTTTTGTGGAGGGGCACTACATGTGCTGTTCTCCAGTCCTGCAATACCATGCCTGACTCTAGTGAACTATTAAATAGATCTGCCAATGGCCCTTCCAGCTCCTCAGCCATTTCCTTTAGTACCCTTGGATATACTCTGTTTGGGCCTGGTGAGTTGTCTGCCTTCAATGCCAGCATCCCTTCCCTCATTCAATCCTTCTCTATCACTACATCTGTGTTCTCCTCCCTTCCTGCTCTTCTTTTCCCTTCTGAAGGCACTGGTTCATCCTTCTCCCTGGTGAAGAAGAAAATTATTGTTTTATTTTATTTTGATACTTGCAGCCTCACTTATCAAGGCAAGGCATTTTGGGAAGGAATTACTTCTGCTCACTTGTCAGCAGTGCTTGGTCTGTCATAGGAAGAGGAGGGGCTGCTCAGTTCAATATGTCTGGTCACAGCAGTTGAAGTCTATGGTTACAGAAAAAGAAAGTTATTTCACACACATTACACCACCGTCAGCAGCTGCTCACTTTCCCCTGCCAAAATCACACAAAAAATGCCAATGTCTTCTCCACCGTAATATACACTTGGATGATGGTGGGGGCTGGGCTCCTGGCTGGCAACCAAACTAGTATAGTAAACAAATGATGTCATGTTCTAGGCATGGAAGGACTATTTTAGGCAAATTCTCATAGTAATAACCTTTTTTATGGCTGTGTGGGTTGAGCTCCACAGACGTTATGCCAGCATAGTAGATTTAGTAGAGCACTGTGGAAGCACGTGTCCAGACTGTTGTCCGTATGCTTCCACAGTGCTCTGGTGAATGTCCACTGGTGCTGTTTATGTAGCCTTTTCCCTTTGTGAGCCACATAAACACATACCCTTTTCCAGCACTCTACTTTTTCTTCCATAACTGTGGAAGTGATGGCTACTGTGCCCAAGATGGTGGAATCAACTCAGCTATGCATGAAGAAGTATCATGCATGCACAGTTCCTTTGGTATCACCATCTTGGGCATGGCAGACTCTGGTATGGTTAGAGCTCTGAGTATTCTTTTACTTACTCTCACCACACTCTCACTGCTCTAAGCAGCTATATCAGCTCTGACCAGAATTTGTTATATATCTATATATATATATATATATATATATATAAAGTTGCTTTTCTAACATAAAAAAGTAAACAAAAATGAAGCCCATATTATAAGCACAAGAAGACACCCCAGGGATGTGTATTGAACAGATCTGACTGCACTTCCAGGGGCTGAAGGCACTCAGCCTTCAGCCTTGTGTCTTACTACACCTCTGTGCGTGTGGTCATATCTGTTCAATACATAACCTGTTGTCTCTTATTGCTTACTTAAAGAACAAATAACTGTGGACAATCTTGGTGCATTAGCAATTTACAAATGTACTATTACCATATTTAAATATTTCTCACTTTCAGTCTGTGTTTTATTCAGCAAAAGATGTCATCTCTTCAGCAGGTTAGAAATGTCATCTTAGTACATATACAGATCATTACACTTGACTTTACTGGACATTATATTTCTTGATTTTGATTAATTTTATCAAGTGGCTCACCTGTTTGCACATACCCACATTTTTATGTTTGCTGCGCATGTGCACCTAACATTTTGTTGCACTAAAAGGAGATTTGGGGGGTCACTGCTTAGCCCATTGCAATTGAAACTAGAAGGGACTCAGCAGTCTAGACCAATGACCACACACTGTGGTCATGACACCACTCACTGCTTACTAGGTGGAAACTTCTTCTACTTGAAAGGACTGAGCCACTCCAATTAGAGAGGACTTCAGTCCTTTCATTTGCATGAAGCTGGCCAGCAAGCAGCTGATTGGCTGTCAACATCAGGCACCTGTCATGGGAATGTCCAAGATTAGTAAGTGCACTTGAACTAGGCTTTTTTTTAAGTGTCCTAGCCCATTACTAGAACGTGGCGAAAGTCTTTTTATCTGTTGCCTAAATTTTATAAAGTTGTTATTCGGAAGGTAAGGGATCGTAAATTCAGCTGAACAGATGGCCAGCTGATCCCTTCCACTTCCCTGTCAGTCAGTCCTGCCTCCACACTCAAACATTTTGTGACATCTAGCTAGGCAGAGCAAGTGGAGCACATCCCATAGAAGTCTATGGGGCCAGTTTTAAAAAGAGCTTTATTTTTTTAGCAGTGCTTGACATAAATGAAAGCCAGTGTTTAATTAAGGGGACACCACTTAGTTAAATGCTGGCTTTCATAAATATCAGACTTTGCTTAAAAATACATAATGCTCTTTTCAAAATCAGCCCCATAGACTTCTATGGGACGCACTCCTGTGCTGTCCCTAGTTAGACACCACAAAATATCTAAGCATGGGTGTGGGGCTGACAGATCAGGAAGTGGAAGGGTTTGGCTAGCCATCTGTTCAGCTGAATTTATGATCCCTTCCCTTTAGAATAGGACAGCTTTGTAAAATGAGAGCAATAGATGCAAGGACTTTTGTCAGGATCTAGTACTGTGCTATGACATTAAGAAAGCCTATTTTATAATTTTGGACTGTGAAGCAGGGTGTACACCCCCACTACTACTTTCTCTCTGTTCCCTCCAGGTCACTTGCCTGCCTGCCTGCCTATTCCTATCTTTCTAAATATTTGCAAGCGGAGCAGGGTGCCCACCCCTGCTATTGCTTCTTTCTCCTCATCCCTGCCAGGTTGCTCATCTGCCTGCCCTTCCCATCTTTATAAATATTTGTATATTTTTTTTAAATATAAGTGGTCGAGGGTTCCAACCCCAGGAACTGCTTTTCTTGACCCCCCCTGCAGGTTGCCCACCCCCATTCCCCAGCAAGCCTGACACTGGGGTGCTTAATCCATTTTGGAATGCATGTATCTGCAATAAAGAAAACTATTCCTTGATGCTCTTTTTTTTTAACCTTGTAAAAAGGAAAACCATCCATCGATGTCTGTTGTGCCATTAGTTCCACCCACCCTGACCCTTCCATTCAGCACCACCACCCACCCCACCCCACCCCACCTCAAGTCCTTATTTACCCACCAGGGTCCAATGCCATAATAGATTCTGGACTGTTGACACATCTTCACTCTTAAGTGTTGGACCACAAACTGAGGAAATGAGATATGTGGTTCAATGTATTTCAGTGGGGTTTTGAACTTATTGGCATAACTCTGCCATTTTTGAAATTTTTTGTCCTAAATATTCAACATGCCTTTTTTGGAACCCCACCTTATGATCAATGACAGTGAAATCAGGCACATTTGTCCTGAAAGGTGATTTCATGGTCACTACTTGAAATCACATTGTGGGCAGGAGCTGAACATTTCTCCACCTTTGTTCATGAGGTGGGGTCATAAGAAGGATATGTTGATAATGTGGCTTATAAATATAAAAAAAAAACGTCATGAGCCTATGTTGAAATTTATAAAGGCAGGCTTGTAACTTTGGTAATTTTTCATATTTTGAACCCAGATTTTCAACATAGCCATTTCTTCACAGTACCTCATGAATGTGACATTTTTCAAATCCTGGCCAAGATGTGTTTGTACCTGTGGTATGGAATGATTTTTCAGTGATGTGGAATGATGTTTTGGTGGACATTTGAAAATGTTCACCTATCGGGCTCATTTGGTGGAGTAATAAGAAGGCTATGCTGAAAATTTGGTGTACAAATGTGGTGAAACTCCCAGGTTATGACTGAATGTTACAGTTTCAGTGTTCACACATAGCTTCGCTAATTTTCAGTATTTTGACTCCAAACTTTTAACATAGCCATTTTCCTCACCACCTCATAAACATGACGTGTCATTTTCAAAATCATGGATGAGATGTGTTTCCCAACCTCTGGTGTGAAATGACATTTTAGTCAACATGCTATAACTGATACAGTACATGTCATCTCTATAAGGCAAACCCTAAAACAAGTATCTTCAAATGCTGGGGTCAAAATAAAAAAAACAAAAAAAAAAACATTGTTTAACAACCAGGAAATATTCAGCACTGACAAATGCTTGTTTCAGTCTTCTAACCTAGCTATTTAGCGGTTTAAACTACCGTTAATGGAATTTTTTTTCTTTAGCCAACTTTTCTTCAGATGTTGTTTATGGTTACGCTCTGGGCCATGGAAACAAGTGCTCTTTTCCAAAAGTTCCATGTCAGTTACATTACATTTAGGGTACTTAATTTATCTTGTTGGGAGCGTGGTCAGATGGTACATTCAAGAGACAATGAGCCAGATATTCAAAGCATTGCACCTGGCACAAAGCCGCAGTGCTGGAATAGCACTGGATTAGTGCCAGGCTGCAATATTCAGAAGCCCTAATAGTGCCAGTGCTGTGTAATAGCACCGACACTAAGAGTAAATGTATGCAGGGGGTGGGAGTTAGGAGAGCGACCAGGAATGCCCACTGCATGGCATATTCAAAAGCACAGTACCATGCTACAGGCATTAGCATGACTTGTAGCGTGGCGCTAAATACCGCCAACAAAATTGTGGTAAGGTGGCGGTACTGACAGTGCTCCCCATCAGCATGATCTCTGACCCCTGATAACCCTGTAGAGCACAGATATCCCTGGTGTGCTCATGGTCACCCCAGCACAAATTCTGACCCCTGGTAGCCCCATAGAGGACAGATATCCCTGGTGTGCTCGTAGTCCCCTCAACATGATCTCTGACCCCCTGTAGCCCCGTAGAGCACAAATATCCCTGGTGTGCTTGTGCCCCCCCCCAGCATGATCCTGACCCCCAGTAGCCCTGAATAGCACAGATATCCCTGGTGTGCTAGTGGTCCCCCTACCCCCAGCACAATTCCCCCAGGTGGCCCCAAATATCACAGATATCCCTGGTGTGCTAGTGGTCCCCACTCCCTCAGCACGATCCCTGAGCCCCAGTAGCCCCAAATATCACAGTAATCCCTGGCAGTCTAGTGGTCCCCCCTACCTGGAAGTGCACCACTCGCCAAACTGTACGCAGCATATGTATGGCGCCGGCGACTGGCTTAGCCCTCCTCTCACCACCACGGCTGTCCACTGACTGTGGTATTTAACGTCCTGCCTGAAATGTGTTTTCGCACCTTTGGCACCAAAATGCACAGTCACTGTGCAAAATCACCTATTGGCTAATGAACTCATAGTGCCACTGTTCATGAGATGGAGTCACAAATGGCCCATGTTAAATGAGTGAAAATGCCAACAAATGCCCTGGGCATTATGGTGAGCATTATGGTTGATGACCCAAAGGCACACCCCAAATCCTGTCACTCTCTGCACAGTGGGGCTGGGGTCAGCATCGGTTCATTACTTCACTGCCAATCATATTGTGCATCTCTCTAACTCCTGTACTACCAATGCCAATAAGACAAATTTCTGCATTGACAAAAGCTTGTTATTTATGTTTTATCAGCACTGTATCCTCTAGTTTTCTATGTGCGGCCACATCCCCAGAATGATGTTATCCAAAAAGACTGTCAATATTTTACATACAGCACCAAGGAATTCTGGGCAAATTATAATGTTGATGTAAATGTTAGTTATTCAGAGGAGCAGTCCCTTATTTTGGTGGTGGTGACTGGACCTAATAGGTAGATGTGCATAGCAAGGCATTGTGGGTACAATAAGAAGTTGTTTCCCAATTCCCTTACTATGAGGTGCAGCCTCATATTTCTGTAGTGGCTTCAGCAATAAAAGCTCTCATATGTTTACTTGCAAAACAAGGCATTGTGCATATAGTATCTAACTGACAAGATTTCTTTACTGAGAGATGTAGTCTCCTATGCTCGTAGTGTAGATGTCTGCAATACCAAGACTGATCAAAAGAGGTCTCTGTTTCACAACAGTGCTTAAAAACTTTGTTTCCCTTGCATGATGTCATGTTTGGGGGTTGCAGCACTGAGAAAAAAAGGGGTGGGTTATGTAAATGAAGCAGAGTATGGAAATACAAGCATTTATTTCATGGAAAACAGCACTTTTTGGCAGTTTGAATGGTAGGAGACTGAATCACAACTCCCACATGTTACTACAGGTCACTAATTAAATTTTCTATGGCAAAGCTCACAAAATCACTTTAAGCACCTGCTTTTTGTGATTTGAAGTGTGGTAACTCATTTAAAAAAAAGAAAAAATGTATATAGAAACATAGAAATTGTCGGCAGATAAGGACTGCTACTCCCATCTAGTCTGCCCATAGGCCCTATATATTGTATGTGGCCACTGACCCTATGTGATCAATGGCTTTTCATCACTGCCTCCCCTCAGGCTTCCCTTGTGCCAGTCCCAAGCATGCTTAAACCCTTCCACTGTGCTTGCCCCCACTACCTCCTGTGGCAGACTATTCCAAGCATCAACTACCCTTTCTGTGTAGAAAAATGTCCTCACATTACCTCTTAATCTACCCCCTTCAAATTTCATATTGTGCCCCCTTGTTCTAGTACTTTTTCTACATTGGAAAAGGTCCCCCATCTGCACCTTGTTTATGCCCTTGAGGTACTTGAAAGTTTCGATCATGTCCCTCCGCTGTCTCCTCTCCTCCAGTGAGTACATATTGAGGTCCCTTAGTCTCTCTTCATATGTTTAGTGGTGCAAGCCCCTAGACCATTTTTGTTGCTCTTCTCTGTATAGCCTCCACCTTATCTATGTCCTTGCGCAGGTGTGGCCTCCAGAACTGCATGCAGCGCTCCAGGTGAGGCCTTACCAATGTTTTATACAATGGCATCACCACCTACCACCTCCTGCTTGTGATACCTCTGCCTATGCACCCCAACATGCCACTGGCCGTCCCTGCCACCTTTGTTCACTGCTTTGATACATTAAGGTCGTTACAAAATGATAACTCCTCAGTCCCTTTCCTCTTTGGTGACAGTCAGTTCCTCTCCCCACCCTGTAGCTCTCCCCATGGTTCCCTCTACCCAGTTGCATTATTTTGCACTTCTTTGCATTGAACCTCAGTTGCCACATATCTCACCATCTTTCAAGCTTCTCAAAGGTCCCTCTTCATTTCCTGCACCCCTTCTGGAGTATCCACCATGTTGCAGATCTTGGTGTCATCCGCAAACAGGCAGATATTTCCTTCCAGCCCTACTGCAATGTCACTAATGAAGACATTGAACAGGACTGGTCCTAGCACTGATCCCTTTCATACCCCACTGCTCACTCCACTCTCCCCAGATTGTACCCCATTTTCCACCACCCTCTGTCTCCTGTATGTTAACCAGTTCCTAACCCAGTTCACCACCTTGTCTCCCATACCCAGACTACCCATCTTGTTAATCAGCCTTCTATGTGGGACGGTGTCAAAGGCTAGGCTGAAATTTAGGTAGGCGATGTCTACCACCCCTCCCTGATTTAGTTCCCTAGTCACCCAATCAAAAAAATCTGTGAGATTCATTTGACATGACCTTCCTGCTATGAATCCATGTTGCCTCAGATCCTGAGCAATGCTGGATTCCATATGTCCCACTATCATTTCTTTCAGCAGTCTCTCCATGGTCTTTCCCACCACTGAGGTGAGGCTGACTGGCCTGTAGTTCCCCACCTCCTCCCTACTGCTGCTTTTGTGCAGTGGGACTACATGTGGCCTCCTCTAGTCCTCTGGATTGACTCCCATGTTGAGTGACTCTCTGAACAGGGCTGCCAGAGGCACTGCTACTTCCCTTTGCAGCTCCTTTAATATCCACAGGTGGATGCCATCTGGCCCCATGGCCTTATTCACCTTCAGCTTTGTGAGTACTTCCAGAACTCTCTCTACTGTGAATGGACTGGTGTCCACCTCCTCCCCATTGCCTCTGCATCCCAGCTGTGGTTCTTGACCTTCCCCCTCCTTAGTGAATACTGAGCAGAAGTATTTGTTCAGTATTTCTGCCTTGTTCAGATCCCCCTCCTTACACTCTCCCTTCTCCCCTTTAAGCCTCACAACCCCCCCAGTTTTTCTTCTTTCATTTATATACCTATAAAATGCCTTATCCCCTTTGTTTACATACTGTGCTAAGCACTCTTCTGTCTGCGCCTTTGCCCTCCTAACAGCCTTCCCTGCTTCCCTTAAGGTACACCTCCCTGTCCTCCTCTCTTTGACTCCCTTTATATTTCCTGAAACTCCGCCTTTTAGCCCTGACTTTGTCCCCCACTTCTTTGGAGAACCATAGTGGGTTTCCTTCTTCTTTTCCCTTTGGCCACTATCCTAATGCATTGGTTTGTTATCTCCACTATGACTTTTTTCAGTTTTTCCCATTGTTGTTTCATTCCCGCTATTACCTCTCCCTTCCCCCAGTACTGTTTGTATACATCTACCCATTTCTGTGTTTATATTTTTTCCTCCTGGAATACCTGTGCTGCTCCAGTATTCTGGCAGCCACCTTGGGATTCCAGCCACCATCCAAGCATCTGCACTCCTTAGAGGTCACACCTTTGTCTCCTGTGGCTTACCCCCCTGCAGCAGGGCAGCAGGGAGCCCCAAACTCACCTGACCTAACAGATCCAGATCTGGTTCCCCCCAGAGCCGGTGTTCAAGGACTGCCATCAAGCCGCTCACCCAGGTGCACACTCCTCATTTTTCTAGGTTTCTCCCCAGAGCTGGGGGTGTGCAATGATGCCAGTGGAGGGGAGCACACATGCGTACACACGTGGTCCCTCCAGGTGCCTGCCCCAAACTCCTCCCCAAGGTACAGCACAGCGCCTTGTCCCTCAGCCTCCACCAGGTTGTTAGCAGGTGCTGACTGTTGTGGACCCCCTTCCTTGGAGAAGGAGAGTAGTCCGATGGATACTCTATCCTTCTCCTCCCCTGCTGACCCCCAGTGGTTCATGCTCATTCCTGAACATGGGTCACTAGCATAGCACAAGGTAAGACATACAGCGCCTCAGCCCTCAGCACCACTGGGTCGTATACATCAACCCACTGCAGTGAAATCAGCCCTCCTGAAATCTAATACTCTTGGCCTTGCGTGGCTTAAATGAGTTCATGTCTCCATGCTGAACCATACCTTGTGGTGGCAACTGGACCCCAGCTGCACTTCCATCTGTATTTGTTTGACTCTGTTCCCATTGGTCCATACCAGGTCCAGAATTGACTTGTGCCTGGTTGGCTCATGCACCAGCTGCCTGAGTTCAACCCCCTGCATAAATTCAAGGATGGCTGTGCTTCTGGCCGAAGCAGCCATTTGGTGGTCCAATCCATGTCCAGCCTATTGAAATCCCCCAGTAGCAGGATTTTGCCTTTAGCTGCAATGTTGTTTATGTTCTCCACTAGTTCCTTGTCTACTTCCTTCCTCTGAGCCGGAGGTCTGTAGATCGCCTCTGTGTGTATTGCTGTTCCATTCCCTGGCTCCTGGGTGACCCACATTACCTTGCATCCCTCTGTATTCCCTGAACTTCTGTAGCCTTTATACCATCTCTGATGTACAGGGCCACTCCCCCTCCCTTTTTACCCTCCCTGTCCTTCCTGAACAGTGTATAGCCTGGTACATTGACTTCCCAGCCATGATTAGTAGAGTACCATGTCTCTGTTATTGCTGCTATGTCAAGGTCTGCATCTGCCAACAAGGCCTCCAGGTCTGGAACCTTATTTCCTAAGGTACGGGCATTCATTAGCATGACCTTCCATGTATTACAGTCTGCCATATATATATATATATATCTATTAGAGGCAAAAAACTCAGTTTAATGCATTAGTTAGGGTTGTTCCACAGTGACAAAAGTGAGGAAATTCGGTGTTAGGGTTGAAAACCCCTTTGCACCCCTCCAGCCCATCCCCCCAACTGGAATCGGGGTGCTTGTTGGGGTCGTCGGCCCCGCGCTTCCACCACGTGATGTCTTGTGGCATAGTAACAGGAACAGCAAAGTAAACAGAAGTGCTAACAGTGGTGCACATGGTAACGCAAGCCCGAATGAGAACAGAAAGGGTAACGCACATGGTGGCGTAGACGGAACGGTCTGCCATGTGATGTGTTGTCATATAGTAACATGGTGCCTGCAAACGGAAATGTCAATGGGCATGGTGACGCAAAGTGAAACAGAAAGAGAAACAATACTGTAGACACAAATGGCAAAAATAACAGAAACACAAGCGCAAATGAAAATGCAAAGGATAACGACATGGTAGGTAGATGTCAACGGTAAGTGAAAGGGTACGGAAACCTCGCCGAAAGGGCAACGGTAACAGTAATGTAAGCGCACAGGCTGGTTTTCCCCAAAACCTGCATAGAGAAAGACAGTGAGTACAAAGAATGTATGCATAATAATGGGTATCGGAGCAGAAAATGAGGACTTGGAATACTAAATAGGTTATATCTCAGGAACCGTTCGACATAGAAAAAAAATTTAAAAGTCATATGATTTATGACTGTCCTGGCTAGTTTTGTACTTAGCCCCAATCAGGAGGCTAAGTATTTTTCCTGCGAAAAGTCCGTATCTCGCACTGTTTCCGAGATACGGGCCCTGAAAGGCGCGGCGAACGCCGTAATGTTATCCTATGGGGAAAAAAGAGAAGTTCGGAACACCATAACTTTGCCTCCCTGTAGTATTTTTTCACCAAACCACTGAAAGGCACATCTGTGGGATGTTGGCTGTGTTCCCTCCAAATTTCAGGAAAAAAGACCAAACCGTTATTTTGCAGCAGGGTGCCAAAGGATTCCTGTAATGCGTCGGGCACCGTAACGTTATCCTATGGGAAAAAGTGTCAACTTTGGAGTACATAACTTTGCCACCATGCAATATTTTTTCAACAAAATACTGAAAGGCACATCTGTGAGATGTCGGCTACGTTCCCTCTAAATTTCAGCCCAAAACTCCCAACCGTTCTTTTGCAGTGGACTGCCAAAGAATTGCTGTCATTTTCCCACAGACTTGAAAAGTACTGTCGCAATTTGTGAAAGCTTTCGCAAAAATTTGCAACACTTTCGTGAGCATGAAAGTAATTTGAGAAAGCACTTTTTCCAGAAATTTGAAAAACATATTTCTGGGGGGTTTTACCCCAAAATAAAGACATGGCTAGCATCCTCAGGGTCCTACTAGGTGAATACAAAAAAAATTAGATTGCTAGAGGGTCCCAAATTTAAATGCCAAGCATTTTTCTGATCACCAACTGAAAACAAAATGGCGGATTTGAGAAAGTAACAAGGCCATTTGCAAAAGTAAAAATGCATTTGCGACACTGTCGAACTTTTTGTTAACTTTTCCCATTGACTTATAATGGGAAATTGTTTTTGAATAACTTTTGAACCATTTAATATTTTTCACCAAATCTTTGAAAACACATCAGGACCCTGGCTGCATGTTCCTTGATTTTAGACCAATCGCAAACAAATGCGACCTGTACCATAGCAACTGTGAATTCCAGAAAAGCGTAAATGGGCCAAGAGATCATGCTTAATAACCCTACAGTTGCATCTGATCAGTACCTAAACTTGGCAGATCCCAAGGCCTATAGTTCTTGATTGTGCATTCCAAATTTCAGCCAAATCTGTCAAACAGTTGCAAAGTTATTAAGGTGCAAAATGTTGAGTTTAACATAGAAATGGCTCCTCAACCCTAACTATGGTAGTACTGCCGTGCTACCATAATATATATACTGCATATATATATATATATATATATATATATTACAGAAAACTTTATAATGCTGTAGTTGAGTCAAAATGACAAAAGTTGTAAAATGAGGTGCTGGGGTTTCCTTAACACCTACATCTCCAAACCAGGCAGGAATTTCAGGTGTGGGGTGTGCCTTGGGCTTCTCAAGCCTAACTCTCACCCCATTCCATCTGTAAATAAGGTCAGATGTGTAGACTTTATGAGAATGGGGAGAGGGTTAGGCTTGAGAAGCCCAAGACACTCCCCACACCTGCTCTCCTGCATGGTTTGGGAAGGTGGCATATTAGGGGAAACCCTAACACCTTATTTCTCAACTTTTGCCACTTTTACCCTAACTGTAGCATTAACAAAGTTTTTTGCAACTCATTTCCCTACTTTTTGAGATAGTATAATTGTATCCTTATTTTACATCCCAACGTAGATGCATATATGTATGTAACTGTGACAACAGTGACCAAATTGTCAGCATAGCCATCTTATTACTCCACCTCATGTACCCGTTACAGAAAATCTTCAAATCTCCACCAAAACATAATTCTGTGCAACTGCAATGCCATTCCGTGTCACAGCCACGAAAATACATTTTGGGCAAGATTTGAAAAATGACAGCTGTGACATACTTGAGGTGGGGTAATAAGAAGGTTAAGTTGAAAATCTGGGGAAAAATATTTAATACTTCATAAGTTACAAGTGGGCGTAGTGAAATTGCAACAAATGTTCATAACTTTGGCATTTTTTCGTATTTTGACCCTGAATGTTCAACATAGTCTTCTTATGACCCCACCTCATAAACCACAGAGCTGCTGAGACAGGGAGAGAGAGAGAGAGAGAGAGAGAGAGAGAGAGAGAAAGCAGCCAGAGATTCCTTAAATCAATGAGCTTATTTTCTAGACTACACTGAACTGAATTATTACTTTTTGGATCTGTGTAAGTAACTAGTATTGATTATGTTCTTGTGGTTGACTTGTCTTAGTTTGAACTTTAATTTGCCAGGGATGAACTGTAGCTGGGAGATATTTCCAGTCATTTGTGACTAGACCTAGTACTTAACCTCTATGAAATAGGTGGCTGAAAGGAAGAAAGGCATTCCCTGGGGTAGAGGGTCGGAGTTGTAGTTGATTGCTTCTGGACAGCATAGGTTTACTCCCTCCCACCCTTCCCTACACCCCACCTGCCCCAAGCACATAACTTCCTTTATAGCAGTGGTTCTGACATTACTTCCCCAAAACTGCTAATAACATATACCTGTTCATATCCTTAAAGGCACAGCATACTGAATAGGGAGTAGACATACTCACAAGCTTGCACACACTAAAACAAGAATAAAAAAACAACAAAAGAAAAGCGTCTTTAACAGGAAGGGACAAAGACATGTGGGGAGTGGTGCAATGTACTGGCTGTGGTGCAGCAGTCTTCCGGGAGACATTCTGGGAACTGCATTGCTACCCTATTTGCAGACACCTCTCTGATCTGAGGAAGGAGGTTGCTCGTCTCCATGCTGACCTGGCAATGATTCAGAAAACCTGCTCCTCCACCCAGGGACCACCCAGGCCACCACCACTACCTCAGAGGTTGCCAAGAAAGAGGAGTGGTTGGACCATGGTGGGCTCAGGGAGGGTGAGTGTGGAGGAACAGAGGCATATCCCTCCAGTTGTGCTTCTCCACAATTCATTCACCACTCTGGTGGAGTATGGTTCCTCTATGGAGGCACCCACAGTGGAGACCAAGGCGGATGCTGGGAACCTCCACAATGGAGACCCACAGGAGGGTGGCACAGGACTCCACAAGGGAAGGAAACAACTCTTGGTGGGGGACTCAATTGTTAGGAGGTAGAACTGGGGGAGGGAAGGGAAAGGGAGGTAAGGTGCCTGTCCGGCACCATGGCTTGGAGGGACAGGAAACTAATCCTCAGGATTATGGGAGAAGCTGCAAGGGGGAGTGAGCTGGATGTCATTATCCACCTAGGGATGAATAACCTGGCTGAGAATGGGATCAGAACAGTGCAACAGGAGTTTGTGGAGTTGGGGAGGGACCTTAGACAAGTAGCACACATGGTAACTTTCTCTGAAGTGCTACCTGTCTATGCCATGGATGAGGTTAGGGTACTCGCATCATGGGATTCAATGACTGTTTGAAAAACTGGTGCAGATCTCAGGGATTTGGCTTCACTGGGGACTGGTGCTCCACCTGGAGGGATGCAGGCCTATACAAACATGATGGTCTGCATCTATCCTGGAGGGGAACCAGGATCCTAGGTGATCGGTTTAAATGCTTCATTGGCAAGCATTTAAACTAGCCAAGGGGGGAGACATTGAAAAGGAGAAGGGGTATGCTAGCCCTCCCCAAAAGTCAGGGTAGTTAGTGAGGTAAACACCAAGATAGAGCAGTTGATAGGGATAAGGGCAGGGGTAAATGGAGAAAAAGACAAAGGCAGTAAGGACAGGGATGGGGCAAAAAGAAATGGAGGGCAGGGAGTACCAATGACCATTTTCTAGGTCAAAAGCTTCCTGAAATGGTGGCCTTGATGGAAGAGGGTTGCATGGATATTGTGGCAGTCACAGAAACATGGTACACAGAGAATCATGACTGGGATGTCAACATAGCAGGGTACACAATCTACAGGAGGGACAGGGAGGGAAGAAGAGGAGGAGGAGGAGTAGCGCTCTATGTAAGGGAAGGGATCAAAGCAACAGAACTAAAGGGTAAACAGGGAGGAGAGGAGGCACTGTGGGTCACCCTGGAGACTTTAAATGGCTCCACAATCCGCACAGGGGTTGTATACAGACCCCCATCTCAGGGGGAGGAAATGGACTAGGAAATGATAGAAGGCATCCTTGGAATGGCAGAGAAAGGTGAGGTATTGGTGATGAGGGGACCTGAATATGCCAGATGTTAACTGGAGCACCTTTGCTGCAGCCACATCCAAAAGCAGGGCCATTCTCGGTGCCCTACAGGGGGCATGCCTCAGACAACTAGTTTTGGAAACCACTCAGGAGGGAGCAATCTTAGACTTGGTACTCTGAAATGGGGAAGGAGACAGGATCTCTGATTTTGAACTGGGTAGCCATCTGGGAACAAGCGACCACCAAACAGTGTGGTTCACGATAAACTTAGCTGTAGAGTAAAGTCACACAAAAGTGAAGGTACTGAACTTCAGGAGGGCTGATTTTGTCAAAATGGGAGAGTGTCTCAGAAAAGCACTAGCAAACAGGCAAGAAGGTGGGGTTCAGCAACAATGGGGAAACATCAAACCTGCCATCACAGAGGCAACAAGCCTTTGTGTGAAGCAAATAAACAAATCAAAATGAAAGAAAAAAACACTATGATTCTCAAAATAAGTGGCAGAGAAGGTAAGGGAGAAAAGGATAGCATTCAGGAAGTATAAGGAAACACAGAAGGAACAGGACAGAAAACTGTACCAGTTAAAGCAGAAGGAAGTGGGAAAGGCAGTCAGAATAGCAAAGGGCCCAAACTGAGGAAAAGATAGCCAAGGAAGGAGGGTTACTAGTGGTGTACCACAGGGTTCAGTACTGGGGCTGGTCCTTTTTAATGTCTTTATAAGTGACATTGTGGAGAGACTGGAGGGGAAGGTATGTCTCTTTGCAGATGACAAAAAGGGGGATAAAACCTTTCATAGGTACATTAGGGAGCAAAGAAAGATGAAGGTAGGGATACTGAGGCTGAATGAAGAGGAAGGTGGTTGGGCAGAGAGCGACAGTGAAAAAATAGGGATACTGGATGAATATTTCTACTCAGTATTCACAATGGAAAAGCAGGGGGAGAGACCTAATCCAGTCAATAGAAGCACTCTGGATAGGGGGGTTGATATTAGTCCTTTCACAGAAGAAAGGGTTCTGAAAGAACTCTTAAAACTGAAGGTGGATAAAGCAATGGGGCCTGATGGGATTCACCCCAGAATTCTAAAAGAACTAAGGGAAGAACTAGTAACACCACTGACTACCCTTTTTAATAAATCATTGGAGGATGGTGTGGTACCTGAGGACTGGAGAAGGGCGGATGTGATTCTTCTTCACAAACTTGGTAGCAAGAAAGAGGCAGGAAACTACAGACCTATCAGTTTAATCTCAGTGGTAGGAAAAATAATGGAATCACTTCTGAAGGAAAGAATTGTTGAGTACCTAGAGGCCAGTGGGGCACAGGACCCAAGGCAGCATGGATTCACAGCAGGAAGGTCATGTCAAACAAATCTAATTGATTTCTTTGACTGGGTTACCAAAGTAGTAGACCAGGGAGGGGCTATGGACATGGCCTACCTAGACTTTAGCAAGGCATTTTACACAGTCCCACACAAAAGATTAATAAACAAATTAGCCAGCCTGGGACTGGGTCCCAGGGTGGTAGCCTGGGTAAAACACTGGCTGGACAACAGGACACAGTGAGTAATAGTAAATGGAGTCCACAGTGAAGAAAGGAGGGTTACTAGTGGGGTACCGCAGGGTTCTGTACTGGGGCTGGTCCTTTTTAATGTCTTTATAAGTGACATTGCGGAGGGACTGGAGGGGAAGGTATGTCTCTTTGCAGATGACAAAAAGATCTGCAGCAGGGTTGATATGCAAGGTGGGGTGGAAAGGATGAAAAGGATGAAAAGAGACTTGGCAAGGTTGGAGGAATGGTCAAATGTATGGCAGCTTAGATTCATTGCAAAGAAGTGTAAAGTAATGCACCTGGGAAACAAAAACCCAGGGCAAGCGTTCACATTGGAGGGTGAGATACTGACAACAACAATAATGTAAAGGGACCTGGGGTAGTCATATCAGACAACCTGAAGGTGGGCCAGCAATGTGAGAAATCAGTAAGGAGGGCAGGGGGGATACTAGGATTCACAGGGAGAGGCATCACCAGTAGAAAACAGGAAGTTGTTGGCCATCTGTACAGACAGTTGGTAAGACCACATCTGGAGTACTGTGTACAGTTCTGGAGACCCCATCTCCGCAAAGACTTAGACAGGGTGGAGGCTGTCCAGAGGAGGACAACCAAAATGGTGTGGGGTCTGCACCAGAAGACATATGAAAAAAGACTAAAGGAGCTTAAGATGTATAGCCTCGAGGAAAGGAGGGAGAGGGGGGACATGATAGAAACTTTCAAATACCTCAAGCGAATCAACAAAGTCCAAGAGGGTAACATCTTTCAAAAAAAGTGATGTGCAAGAACAAGGGGGCATAATTTGAAGATAGAGGGGGGACAGCTCAGAGGTAATGTGAGGAAGTATTTCTTTACAGAGAGGGTTGTAGTTGCATGGAACAGCCTTCCTGAGGAGGTCATAGAGTCAAAAACAGTGGGGGAATTCAAGAATGCATGGGACAGACATAAAACAATTCTAGTGGAGTATAGGAGAATGTAGGCTGTTGGTTAACTAGGATCTGCAGCTTATCCGTTAGGTAGGGAAATGGGCAGACTAGGTGGGCCAAGTGGTCCTTATCTGCCATCAAATTCTATGTTTTGATGTTTCTATGAAAATGTTCAAATTCGTGCCTGAAATACATACTGCACTACAGGTGCAAAAACACATTTCAGACTGGATGTGAAAAATGACAGCCATACTGTTTTTGAGGTGGTGATAAAAAATGGTTATGTTGAAAATTTGGAGTCAAAATATTGACAATTACCAAAGTTATGCATGTAACGCAGGCATTTTAGGAGTTTTTGCACCAAATTTCCAACATGGCCTGTTTGGGACCCCACCTCATGAACACTGGTGGTGAAATTTTGTTACTCGGGGTCGAAAGGTGAATTCACACCGCAACCGCACAATCACCCTCTGGGCCTGATTAATGAAAAGACAGTTCATTGTTCATGAGGTGGGGTCCTAAAAAGTCCATGTTGAAAATTTGGTGTAAAAATTCCAAAATATGGCAAAGTTAGGAACATAAGTTAAAAATGCCATTGAAATGCATTATGCAGCCTTAACTTGATTCCTCAGTTTGCAGATCAGCTTTGAAGAGTGCAGATGTGTCCCAGTCCACAGAAGATGACAGACTATGACCTTCAGTGGTAAGTATCGGGTAAGGAGGGGTTTGGAGTTGAGGGTACTCAGTGGGAGGATCAGGATGGGGGAGGGGATGGCGGGGACAATGAGGGACCATTTTCTTTTTTTTTCAAGTTTAGCAAAATAAAAGATGTTAGGGGATTGTTTTCTTTTTACAGGATCAAATAAAGTAAATAAAGATTTCTGGACATTGGGGTGGGCTCCCCAGTGTCCCACACTGCTGGATGGGGCTTGTATAGCTGACATGTCCCCGTGATGTCAGCACTATCAAATGGGCTACAAGGGGTGGGCATCCTCATGTCAGATTATATAAACTTTCAAATATGAAAAATAACTGGCCATAGGGAAAAAATAAACAGGACAAGTGGAAGCAAAAAAAAGAAAATAATCAAAGGCAGTGACAGTAGTTCAGTGCCCGGTCATCCCAGAGCCATGATCACTGCTGTCTGCCTGCATTGATTTGGTTATTAAATTTTGAGTCCTCAACCCTCCACTCAAGGGTCTCTTCCCTGTACTGCTGCAGTTGTTAGGAGCACTGGTCAATGGTGATCATTTGAGGTCCTGCAAGGTACGGTGCATCGGTGACCTACTGGGCCACCGTCGACCCATGCACGTCGGACCCAGAGAACATCACAACTACAGTCGAGCACTATTTCCTGTGCTTTTGATTTTTCTTTTCTTTTTTACATTTCACATTGAATTCTTCGGTGTTTCCTGGATAGGTTTATATCTTCTACACCAGCCTTGTCGTCCGACCACTCCACTAAGTACAGTATGCCTGCGGCAAACAAATTCCAGAAAAAGACTGTCATTCTTTGTGCCTGCTCTGCTTAGGCCCCAGTCATGATATCGAAGCCTGCCAGCACTGCCAAAAGTTTAAGCAGGCCATTCACAGGCCTCCTTCTTTGTTTGTAGTGGCTGCTTGTCTGTGTCTGTAGCTTAGTTTTTGTGGATTTACATGGTTTTCTGCTTGGAGTAACTACACCATTCTTGCTCACTACATCCGTGAAAGTCTCCTGAACTGGATTTCTGCAAAACATCACAACCAGGTACCTGCATTTTTCATTTAAAAATCAACTTTTTTGGAAGATATCCCAAGCAAAACACAAGTCAAGCAATTAAGTCTGACAAACTCAGTGACTCTAGGTCTGCTTGAATCCACATTTTCGTCTGACCTGCTCCATGATCTGTGTGTGGGCTTTTCAACAACCTCTTTGAATGATAAAGAAGCATGCAGACAAAAGGATTTCACATCCTGCATATGCGCAGGCACAGTTCATCACCTTCAGGAATTCTAACATATTCTGTGACTCTGGACCTCAGCTGTTGATAATTTCTTTTGGCTTATGACTTAACCACCAGGTATCTACAAGATGCTGAAATCCTTTTTCCTACAAATTCTCCTTATGCTGCTCCTGCTCTCAGGAAATGTTGACCCCAACCCAGGACCACCTGGGCAGCCAGCAGTGGCACCAAGCATAAGGACAGGGACACTCACCATGGCATCCATCAATGCCTGCAGCATCCTCAACAAACTTGACTCCTTCCAAACATGGATCCTACAGCACAACCTGTCAGTTGTGAAAACATGGCTAAACCCTAAAATCCCTGATACCTCAGTCTCTATCCCTGGCTACTGCATTTTCAGGCAAGACAGGATTGCTAAACGGGCCGGGGGCTGCACCATCTATCTTAAGGATACCCTCATGGGTCACATCATCCCATCCCCTAGCCTGAGCAACTCCTCTCAGGTCCTCACAATCAAAATCCTCCTTGGTGCACATAACAAGGAGCTCACTGTCATCTCAGTTTACCTACCTCAGGAGACCAGGCTGCTGGCTTCCATAGCATCATGGAATATCTAAGGGTCCAGCAACATAATTCTGAAACCATAATCATGGGTGATTTTAACATTAACTGGCTCTCCGCTGAGGCCACTGCCTATAAGGATGCAGCTGCGGCACATCACCTCACTCAACTGGTCAATGCCCCCACTAGGTGTAACTATAGGACAGGCTCCCTTACGCTTCTAGACTGGATTCTATCTAACCGCCCTGAATGCATCTCCAATATTTCTGTACTCCCGGATACAGTAAGTGACCATTCGCCTGTCATCTGCTCCTGGTCAAACAAATACCACAAGCCCCCTCCCAAGCTTATCTATGCCAGGGTTATCAAACAAGGGCACCTCCAGCTGTTAAAATTCCATCTAACCAGGCTGAACTGGGCAGTGCTTGACTCCCTCAATGACACCAACAAAGCTCTGGACCTATTTATCAAACGCTTCAATGAAGCCCTGACATCTATGCACCAGTGAAAAAGATGAAGGTCAAAGGACAGACCAACCCCTGGGTTTACTACTGACCTTTAACTCTGCTCAAGCACAGAGACCACCTCTGGCACTGTGCTCTGTAACTCGATGCAAGTAAACATACAATTATACAAAGCAGCCAGAAATGATTGCACTCGAAGAATATGGAATGCTAAACACAGCTATTACAAAGAGGCTCTAACCAACTCTTGGGGCCAGGGAAACAAATTCTGGAACAACATGAAAGAACTCACAGGCAAGGATCCTAAAGCACCACCCACTATGCTCAACCTTCATGGCACTCCTACACTCGACCTAGGTATCATCACCAGCACTTTTAATAATGCATTTACAAACCTGGACAGTGTCCTTCCACCAAATGTTTTCGACGACCTCCCCTTCAGCTCCTCCGAAGTTACCCACCAACTAGAACCTACAACCCCAAAGTTATTTTTTAAGCAGGTCCCACAAGTAGCTAGAAAATACATTCAAAAGGCCATCGGCAAACAAGGGTACAGTGGTGACTCCCTTGACCTGAAACTGCTGGCACAAGTCGTCGATGAAATCTTAGAACCACTTACAAAGATCTTTAATCTCTCACTTAGATTGGGCCATTTCCCCTCTCTCTGGAAGAAAGCCACTGTCACACCGGTTCACAAAAGCGGAGATAGGACACTGCACACCAATTACAGACCTATCTCACTCCTCCCCCCACTATCCAAAGCGCTGGAGTGAATAGTGTCGGACCAACTAGTTGAATTCCTGGATAAGTACAATGTACAGTGCCCAGAGCAGCATGGCTTCAGAAAAGAGCACAGCAGCACCACTGCACTATTGGAATTTACAACCTTCATCCATGCCACGCTTGACAAAGGGAATTGTGGAGGGGCAGTATTTATAGACCTTACCAAGGCATTTGACACAGTTAACCACCCCCTACTGCTCAAGCAACTGTCCTCCATTGGGATCTCCAGCGATGCCCTTCCATGGTGCACCAGCTACCTTGATAATCAGATCTAATGTGTAAGGATTGCAGGGATCTCTTCGGATGAGAAACCGGTCCGCTCCGGAGTCCCCAAGGGGTCTATTCTGGGGCCTCTGCTCTTCTCCCTCTTCATCAACAATCTCCCCAGTGCCTGCCACCAAAAAATATTACTATACGCAGATGATGCAGTCCTGTTTTCCAGCCACCATGACATTACAGTCCTTGAATCTCAGCTGCAGCTCGACTTCAATTGCATCGAAGACTGGTTCAATTCTCATAAACTTGTCCTGAACCACAGCAAGACTAAAGCCATGTCTTTCTGTAACCGACAGAGCAGGCACAACTCTCTGTCCCTCACCATCAAGAACCACGCTGGGAACCCACTCAAACATGTCAAGGAGTTCAAGTACCTTGTATTACCTGGATAGTACCCTCCTACACTCGGCATATTGACACTGTTGCCAAGACCGCCAATAACGGATTGGACTACTACACACAAACACAAGCACTGTATGCCTGCGGATGCCTTAAACTAGCCATCTACAGCTCTGTCACCTCTATCATTGACTACGGCCTGCCATCTATGGCTCTGCCTCAACAAGTGCCCTCTGCAGGATCTCAGTTGCTCTCAACAAAGCCTGTAGACTACTGACAGGTGCAGCCCGACAAACTCACACCTGTGACCTCTATGCACAGGCCAGCTGGCTACCCCTATGCAGCAGAATACAATACCAGACCTGCTTACTTACCAAAAAGATTCTCCTTGGTCTCATGCCACCTGGTGTTAGCTCACTCCTTACTACCTGTAATGGCACTCAACAAACACATGGTGCCCAATCTCTAACCTTTCAGGTTCCCAGATGTCGTACCTCCATGGGTCAGCGGTCCTTTATCTATAGAGCCGCTCAATGGTTCAATTCCCTCAATAAAGAAGCATTTTCCTCTACTACACTTGGACCCTTCAAAAGGAATCTCAAACTTTACCTCACCTCTACCACTCAATGTGACTGCTTCTCTGAACAGAGATCTCTCTAAACACCTCCCAACTCACTCGTGTCTCACAGCCCGCCCTTTCCCAATCTCATTCCCTTTGGCATTGGGCCTTCCTTGTGACTCCTTTCCTGCTTCACATCTCCACTGGTACATTTTCCACCACCATCGGACAGTGGCCCATTAGCCTGCCAACTTCCTCTCCCGGTTGCATGCCTGCAATACTAACTGCCTATGGTGCCCTCTATCTCTTATTGTTACCGCAGCCAGCTGCCTACTCAAGCTGCTCGTTTTATGAATATTATCTCAAAGTATGTTATAACTGAGTATCTTTATTTTTTCTTTTAGTTGTTTTGGTTGTTTATTGTGCATTCTTTTACTACCTTTGTATGTATGTTGACCCTTATCCTTTGACGTGGAACCTTTGTAAACGAGCAGTTTCTGCTCAAAGGTATTTGTAATCTGAGAATTTAATAAATAAAAAAATAAATAAAAAAGTTGGGTGTCCAGAGAAAGAGCCAGCTTTGAGCATGTGGAATTCCGTTTAGTGTGTTGCAGAGTCATGGTGGCTAAGGACTGGGTGCGTAATGTAAATTGAGGATTGAGCTGAGAGTGTTACAGGGAGAGAGAGTTGGTGCTTGGTGGGGGTGCTGATGAATCAGGTGACCAGAGTAAGTGTGATTCTGTAAAGGGATTTAGGTAAGAGATGAGCGGCATTTTGGGGTGAGAGTTTAAGTAGCTGTTAAGAGCCTAGTACCAGGTGAAGTATTTTAAGGCAAGGATTGCTCAGCCTGCAAGCAACAGCAGCATTCACAGAAAAGGGAACCATGCATTTAAACAGTAACAGTCATCATTTTTATCATTTTACTAATGGCATAATGGCAATAGTGAAATGGCACTAACACTTGTCCCAATTCCTTTTTCATCATTCGTGATTCTTTTTCATTTGAATGAAAAAGGATCTTAGAGATGATGAAAAAGGATTTAAAACATACAAAAAAAAAGTTACAGGATCATTTGGTACCAGACAACTGCAGAATCTAACTAATTGAGTTCCATTGAGCAAGATCCGTTTTCTGTTGTTCTTACACCACCTCATTTTCATGGGTTTTCAAAAGTAAAAAAAATAAAAAAAAAACAGAAAACAAGATGACAGCTCACGATAAAGGAATTTTTCCTCATGAGAAAGGATTCTGTTCTTGCAAAAGAAGAATGCTCTCACAAGACTTAATTCTTTTTTTCGAGATCAAATCCTTTGCAGAACTTTATACATCTATCCTGAAAAATGAACTTCCCATAGGATATAATGGAACCTAAAAACTGAATAACTTTGCAACAGTTTAATATTTTTGTACCAAACTAACAGTGGAAGTTCTGTTACCCAAGTTCTTTCTACCATAAAATAGCACAACAAAATTTCACACTGCCTGAGCACAACTTGATGAGGACTA
Organism: Neoceratodus forsteri; assembly: GCA_016271365.2. Classification (NCBI taxonomy): domain Eukaryota; kingdom Metazoa; phylum Chordata; order Ceratodontiformes; family Ceratodontidae; genus Neoceratodus; species Neoceratodus forsteri. The sequence goes on along the minus strand of CM057456.1, from coordinate 1,775,554,114 downwards.
AAGTGCAAAAAATTGTGACTTTTTACTTTTTTTCTCTATCCAGATCTCAGAATCTTCATATCCAACTGGAGCGAAACTTGCCACATCAAGCGATCTACCCCACAGGACAGCACATACCAAATTTTGTGCAAATCCATTGATGTGTTGCAAAGTTATTGAAGAGCAAAATTTGACATTTAACTTTAAACAGGCTACTCAACCCTAACTATAGGGGCACAGCTGTGCCCCTATAATATATATTTATACAGTGCTATAAATATATTGATGTAGTGTATATCAGGGTATATAAGAACATGGAAACTGTAGTGACAAGAAACAGCCATGCTGATCAGAGGCAAAGTTTAATTTAAAAAGTACAAGAAGGTCCTTTCCGTAGACCCAATATTCAAAAGTTTGCCTGGTGGGCAAAGTGATTGCATGCAGTTTCCCTGGGTCTGCACCTGGTTGTAATATTCAAAGAGGGCTTTTGCCTACTGTACATTAATAGTGTTAACTCATGCAACAGAAAAATAATGTTTGTGGTGGGCAAAGAGCGGGGCCGGGACAGGATTATCAGCACAGTGTGATATTTAGTGAATTTGTGCTGGGCAAAGGGGTTAGCACAGGTCACTTTGTGCAGCAAAAATACTGCCAATCAAAACTCAGACTTAAGCTGGGCAACCCTAATAGCTGCTGAAGCAACTGCAGACAACTACCAAGTTGGTGGTGGGGGAGCACACCTGCTCACTGGTGGCTGGTGGTCCACACACATTCTGATCTCCATCCCATAAAGTCAAATACTTGTCCCTGATGTACAGCAGCCCCCCACTTCTAATTGTTATCCCATATTTGTACATAGTTTCCTGGTGTCCAAATGGTCCCTTCCCATTCCCTGATCCACGGCACCATAAAATAATCATATTCTCTGTTCTCCATTGGTTTCTCTGTGGTCCCCAATCCCCTAGTCCCCCCAAAATAATTATAGTCTCTGGTGCCCACTGGTCATTTTCTGGTCCCTGGTCCCTGATCCCCGGCCCTGTATAAATAATCATATCCCCTGGTGTCCAGTGGTCCCTCCCTGGTCCCTGATCACTAGCCCCATAAAAATAATTATAATCCCTGTCATCCAGTGGTCCCCATCTCCGATTACCAGCCCTGTTGTAATATTCATATTTCCTAGTATCTAGTGGAACACCCCCACACACCAATCCCTAGCCCCATACCAACATACCTGTCCTTGGCATCTAGTGGCCCCCTTCCACACCATGGGTATGAGAAACCCACCTTGCCACTCCCTCACCTGAAGCACTGGTGCCATGGATCCCATACAGTGACCAGTACAGCCCTCCTCACACCTCCTCAGCCAGTTGCCATATGGAATGTCAGGAAGCGCACATCCTATATATGGTACTCTCTGTAGCCACACATGTTAATGCACATGGTACAACATACATACACAGGTGTGTGAGTCCTGTAGTTACATAGCCACAGATACAAATCCAGGAAGGCAACATGATAGTGTTACCACATTTGTGTCATCTGGAAGTAGTTGTGTTTTTTTTCTTACCTAATGATAGCTGTGTATGATTACTTGTGTGGTGTTGTTCTTTTGCCACATTGGGGGATGGGGAGCTGGAGTTGGAACCGCTAACACCACATTCCCCTACTTTAGTTCGCTTAATCTGAACCCTAAGTGATGCATTACCATTGTTTTTTGTAATTAATTTCCTGTCTTTTTGAGACAGTGTAATTCATATCCTCATTCATTCAGTCCTTTCGGGACCTTCATGAACTAATCCATCTGGCTGAAGAAGCACAGGGCCATCTGGGCCAGTACTTCAGAACCTTCAATCCATGTAGCAAGTGAGGAGTCTGTCTGGCTGGTGAAGAGCAGGGCTCTCTGGTCTCTATGTTTCCATGTGGCTACAGATGTAGACATGCAGGGCTCTTTGGGTCCTGCACCACATGTGGAGTCAATCAGGGTGTGAAAGCACAGGTCCCTCTGGGCCTTGCACTTCTGTGAATCTGCAGATGTAGAAGTGCAGGGCCCTCCAGGCCCTGCACCAACTGAGGAGTCCATCTGGGCACGGAAGTACAGGGGCCTGTGCTTCCATGCTAAGTGAGGAGTCCCTCTAGCTGTGGAAGTACAGGGCTGTGCAAGTACAGATGCAGATACCCAGGACCCATTCATAATAAAGTTGTTGTTTTTTTATATTTTGACTCCCAATTTTAAGCAAAGTCTTTTTATGACCCCACCTCATGAACCAGTCAGGTGAATTCTTTTTTCAAATTCTGCCTGAAAGGTGATTTTACCGAACAACCACAAAATCACCTTCAGAGCAGGGGTTTCTTTGGTCATACGCCACACATATTGATATCGCATTGATAATTGATATCTCATGTCCTTTTGCACAAATGATTTAATATGTATTTGTATATGTTTTCTTGCTCTTGACACAACACAAATTGTTGTGTTATCTATGTAACCTTTTGTACTGTACCTAATTGACGTGGAACCTTTGTAAAAGAGCCTCTGGCTCAAAGGTAGTAATTCCTAGAACAATAAACTAAACCAAACTAAACATATGGCCCCTCACACTAGCTGGTTGTCTTGTCTATATGTTACAGAAAGGGCCCAGAAAAGCCATTCTCTGGTTATATTTCTGGTCTTCTTTTTCTCTTTTGGGATCATTAATATTCTGACTGTTCCTTTAGTCATCAGGGTGGAAACCCTCAGGCACCTCCAAGGGCCCTTCATTGTGAGACAGAAAGAGACAGGACAGATAACCATTCATTTTTTAGAAGCAGCACATCATTTCATTTTCATCTATGCCCCTCAGTGACCTACAGAGTTCCTTGGTGATGTGCATTGTGTTTTTTCATTTGAACTTCATAGCACCATTGATGCTGTTGTTTTGGAGAACTATTAATCACGGTAATAATAGTAACAAGCCTAGAAGGCTGGTGACCTAAGTCCTTGGATCCACAGAAGTTTTCTCCACACAGTTTTGTGCCCTTCTCTTCCATACCAAAGGTTATAACTTTCTGCCATGACTTGGGCTTGGATGGTACAGTCATTGGCCATTGCTGCCTCATTCCCTCTCCCTCAAAAGAATATCATCCACATATTTCCATAAGGCACAATTAGTCTAAAAGGAAAAGATCCTGCATCACATCTAGGTGTAAACCCTCACTGAACGGAGTCTTCCTTTGATCACACAACTGAGCACTGTGGCACTACAAATGGGCGATCATCCTAATCATGAGATAAGTGTGAATGGCAAAATTTACAATACAAAAGCATTCTTAGCTACACACTCATTGTTACCTAATGACACAGTGAATCCAATAAAACTCACTAAAATATAACATTCTGACAAAATATAACAGAATGTTAGAAAAATGTATTTTGTCTAATTGATACCACTGTCATTCCTCAAAGGCTCCAGAACCATGAGGGCCTTGGAGAAAATCCCTCTGTATATCTTTTCCCTTAGGAACATATCTCATTGAATAAGTGATATCTTAGCAGTGTCAGTGGCTCAGTAGGTAGCAGACTTGCCTCTGAGGCCAGGAGATCAGAGGACTGTGGGTTCAGTTTCCACATCTGGCACTTGGGTTAATATCCCAATACTGACACTGTAGTGCAGCACTTCTGAGGTGCCATCTTTCAGAAGAGATGTTAAACCTAGGTCTCATCTGCCTGGATTGGTGGTAGTTCAGGTGGGTGCTAAAGATCCCATGGCACTTACTGAAACAGAGTAGGGAAATTATTAATTGAAAAGAACAAAACATCAGGGGCCAGATATTCAAAACTTTGCCCTGGGGCAAAATTAGCACTGCCCGGCGGGCAAACTTAGCCCGGATCAGAGAGCAAGCTATATTCAAAAGGAATAGCCCAGGACAAACAGCTTCCGAATATAGCATGGTAATGAGGCCATGCAAACTGGGCTGGGAGTGCAGGGCAAACATAGCCCTGGAATAAGACAGCACTGAATAAAGCAACCAGGAAGTGCAACCCACAACAACAACACAGTATACAGCAATGTGAGGGCAGGTACAGACGACTCATGGCAGTGTGTGCCAGCAAATGCATGGACTCAGTACAGCTGCAGGAAGCAGCAGATGTGAAAGAACAGTGATCAAAACTGTATAATATTCCCCGATACCGTTAGCGCCCTTTGGCGCTAACACGTGTGTAACATTGAATGAAGCTAAGCAGTTAGCCCAGAGCAAACACACGTTTGCCCGGAGCTAAAATGTGCCATATTCAAAAGTGCCATGCAAATGAGCCTACTTAGGTAGTCTCTGGGCAAACAACCGGATTAGTATCTCATTATACCCTGATTTGCATGCAGCTTGCCCAGCGTTACTGCAGGGTCCCACAGAGCCACCTGTAGGTCAGTCTGGAAGTACAGGAGCTGACCAGGTCCAACTGCAGCTCCACCTGTAGGTCAGTCTGGCAGTGCATGATGATAGCTGCAGGCTACATGTAAACAGTACAGCATAGCATAGCATATTGTACCCGAGGGGACAAGACAGCATAGGCACAGGTGGTGGTGGTGCTGCATGCAACTGTCACACTGTAGGGCATGCTACAGTGCACAGCAGAAACTACAGTAGCAAGGGGGCCAGTAGTGTGTGGACACAGCAATGCCTATGGTGTGTAGGGCAGTGATGATGACTGCACTATACACAGTGAGAGGCCCAACCTGCGGATGTTTACTGACACTGGACATTACTGTTACGCTGTTGTGTGACCCACAGATGCTGCACCTGTGGCATGGATGCTCACAGTGACATGTACATTTCTGGCTTTGTGTGCTATGGCAGTTGTACAGCTGTGAGGTATGTGGCTGGGGGGGCATATATTATCCGAAAGGCACACTGGTGTTGGGGTATTCCCAATACTGGCCCATGTACACTGCATGATGTGTCCCAGCCTTGTGGCCACACCTGGTCTGTAGCACAGCCTCGCCACCCATACATGCTCCCTTCAACATCCTCCATGCCCACAGTGCTGCATGTGTATGCTGGCATCTGTTGGTGTCCACGGAAGTGCGGTCCACAGGTATGTGCTGTATGGCCACACTGCTGTGCTGTCCACTGGTGGCAGGGTCACCACTTACTGCCTGGCATGGCTGGGACTGGTGGCAGATGATGGCATCATTGTGATGCCATCAGTTAGCAGCATGCTTCCTCTATGTTTGGCTTTATCTACGTGTCATATTTATTTGTTAGGGTCGCGCAAAACTCGCGCTAAACCCGCGCAAACACCGTGCAAAGCCATAGTGTCATGCAAAGCTGATTGCCCAGGATTAAGACAAGCTTTTCCTGGGCGGGTAATGTGCACCGTGCTAAGTGTCGTGCTAAGTCACGCAAAACCAGTTAGCACGGCGCTAGTCACTGAATATAGCATTGCGCCTGTATTCATGTCAGTTTGCCCCTTGCATACATTATACTTTTGCCCGGTGCTAATGCAGTTTGCCTGCGCTATTTGGCCTTTTGAATATAGCAGACCCACACTAATCCCGTGCTAAACCTGCGCAAACGATTTTTGCCCGGCGCAAAGTTTTGAATATCTGGCCCCAGGTGCCTAATATACAAAAATATCAAAACAATAAAATAAGCAATCACTGGAAAGGAATCATATAATCCAAAGAAAAGAATACATACAGAGAAAACAAGAAAGAAAAAGAAAAAAATATCTGGACAATTCACAGCACAAACTCCTGGAATCCAATGCACATATCTCCAATATCTAGTGAAGGTTAATTTCTTATCATGGTCCTTCTTCAAACTAATAGCTGATTCAATTTGTTGTATCAAATTCAAAGTTGGTATGACAGTATGCCGCAGGGAAAATTGATATCTGGCCTGCCACAGGTAGTATTTAATACTAGCAAATATCACATTCAAAGTACTAGGATTATACTGAGAAAAAAAAACCCTGAACAATCTCCTAAAATTAAACATTCATAAGTAATAAGTTGTAAAGGACCCAGGGCCAGATATTCAAAACTTTGCCCCTGGGCTAAATTAACACTAGCCGACGGGCAAACTTAGCCAGGAGCACAAAGCAAGCTATATTGAAAAGAAATAGCCCGGTGCTAATCCTGCTGAATATAGCAGTCTAAGGAAGCTGGGCAAACCGGTCTGGGAGTGCAGGGCACAAATAGCCCGGGAATAAGACAGCACTGAATATAGCAAAAGGGAAGTGCAAATTGCAACTGCAGCTCATTAGACTCTGTATCAAGCCAGTGTTGCAGGTGAAGAACATTGGTGTGATTGCACAGAGATGCCTCACAGCTACTGCAAACACACCTATCAACCTCCTGCCTCATAAATCAGGGACAAGGCTTAAAACATATAGGGACAAAGGTTTAAACTCAGGGACACACCCTAAAAATTGATGAAATCCACTCAGGAAGCTGGTAGAATAAGTGGTTTAGTGTAAAATGCATTCGCTAAGGAAGAACATGTCAATAACTTTAATGTTTGACATTATTTTATGCTTACAACCCTCACTGTTTGGTCATGGAAACAAAATGTTTAGCAGGGACAGAGTAATATTTTGAGGTAAAATCAGGGACGACCCTGAAAATCAGGCACAGTTGAGAGGTTTGATTGCAAACAACAATGTAAGCCACACACTGCAGAACTGTGTTATGCGGAAGTGAGGTTTGCCTGGGGCTAACCAGATTGCACAGTGCTAACACGTTAGCCCGGTGCAAACTGGTTAGCCAAGGGCAAATAGGAGCAATATTCAAAGCTCCCATGCAAATGAACCTACTTAGGTAATCCGTGGGCAAACAGGTACATTTGCATCTCATTAAGTGCTGCTTACCATACATTACAATGCAGTTTGCCCAGTGCTACTGCATGGTGCACACAGCTCCATCTGTTGGTCGGAATGGCAGTACAGGCTGGACACTGCAGGCCAAGGCATGCCCACAGCATCCCCTGTTGGTCGGAATGGAATCACAGGTATTAAGCAGCAGGAACTGTTTGCTGGCAGGTACTAGCAGTGCAAACAACATACCTATGCAGTACTGCAAGCAGTACATAATGATACATATATATATATATATATATATATATATATATATATACATATGTGTGTGTGTAGATCTGCAATGATCTATAAATATACATAGAGACACACACACACACATATATATATATATATACACATACATATATACAGTGACTTGCAAAAGTATTCAACCCCCCTTGAAAGTTATCAGATTTGTCTGGATTACAAAAGAGACTTACATATATTATTCCAGTCAGTATTTTTATTGCAAACTCATATGCTCTAACAGTATATTGTCAAAGCCAAAATTAATTATCCGTCAGCAGATCTTTTAAAGAAAATTAAAAACTGGAAAATGCTGCTTGCAGAGGTATTCAACCCCTACACATTAGTATTTGGTAGAGCCACCTTTTGCTGCAATAACCGCTTTAAGTCTTTTGGGGTAAGTATCTACCAGCCTTGCACACTGTTCGGGAGCGATTCTTGCCCATTCTTCTTGGCATTTGATGTTCCATGTCGTTCAGGTTGGTTGGGTGACGCTTGTGGACCACAATCTTCAAACAGTGCCACAGATTCTCGATGGGATTGAGATCTGGACTTTGACTTGGCCACTGTAGGACATTCACCTTTTTGTTGTTTAACCACTCCTGTGTTGCTTTGGCCTTGTGCTTGGGATCACTGTCTTGCTGAAAGGTGAAGTTTCTCCCAAGCTTCAGTTTTTCAGCAGACTGAAGCAGGTTCTCTTGCAGTATCTCCCTGTATTTTGCTCCATCCATTCTTCCTTGAAGTTTAACAAGATGCCCAGTCCCTGCTGATGAAAAGCATCCCCACAGCATGATGCTGCCACCACCATACTTCACTGTGGGGATGGTGTTTCTCGAGGCAAGGGCAGTGTTAGGTTTGCGCTACACATAGCGCTTTGAATTTTGGCCAAAAACCTCTATCTTGGTCTCATCAGACCACAAAACCTTGTGCCACATCTTAGCTGGGTCACTCTCATGCTTTCTGGCAAACTCCAGACGTGCTTTGATATGGTTCTTTTTGAGTAATGGCTTCTTTCTAGCCACCCTCCCATACAGGCCAGTATTATGCAGAGCTCTTGATATGGTTGACTGGTGCACCTTCACTCCATTCTCAGCCACTGAACTCTGTAGCTCCTTCAAAGTGATTGTTGGCCTCTCTGTGGCTTCCCTCACTAGTCTCCTTGTTCGGACACTGAGTTTTGAGGGACGGCCTTGTCTAGGTAGTGCCTGGGTGGTGTGATTCAGCTTCCACTTCCTCACTATTGATCCAACAGTGCACACTGGGATATCCAAACACTTGGATATTATTTTGTACTCTCTTCCTAATTTATGCATGTCTGTTACGTTATCTCTAACTTCCTTAGAATGCTCCTTAGTCTTCATTTTCACACCCTTCCTTCAGATTCACAGTCTGGCCAATGGTCATTAAACTGAGGGGGGGTATCCAGAAAATGTGAGCTACTTTAATGTTTCAGAGGTGAGGCCAATTGTAAGCCAACTGTGTCCCCGTTAGGGCAATATTTTTCATCTGTGTAAACTTGGAGCTTCCAGAGCACAGGGGTTGAATACTTATGCAAACAGCATATTTCAGTTATTTATTTTTCTTAAAAATATTTTCTAACATAAAACCAATGTCACTTTAAAATAATTATTTTGAGGGTCAGTCTTTTTAAATAAAATATTACACAGAACAAAATCTCAATGTACCATTTGTCATTCAGACAAATCTGACAACTTTCAAGGGGTTGAATACTTTTGCACGTCACTGTGTATATATATATATATATATATATATATATATAGATAGATAGATAGCTGTATACACACACACACACACACACACACACACACACACACACACACACTACCTGTGGCCACACGTGCCCTGGATGATGCCCCCACCCCACACCAACAGAGCCGGCCCACAGCAGGTGTGGGTGGAACACAGTGGGGGGACACAAGTATGCATGGGGCAGGCATAAGGCAAACCTGCTGAGGGTGGGGGTCACTGGGCTGTGCAGCGCAGCCACCCAATATATAGGGACCTGGGCAGACAGGCTGGGCCAGGCAGCCTGTCTCAGCCATCATGGTCCCTGTTCCCACTTGTGTTGACTCCACTCCCTGGTAGTCCAGTGGTCCCCAACCCCCCCAAACACGAACCCCAGCCCCTGGTCCATATAAAACACCTATTTGTCCCTGGTGTTCTAATGGTTCCCCCACCTCCCAAGCATGATCCCCGATGCCCGGTAGTCCTGAAAAGAGAGCAATACCTGGTGTTCTAGTGGCCCCCCCCAAGCACAATCTCCGACCCGTAGCAGCGGTATTTCCTCAATATCCCTGGTGGTCTAGTGGCCCCCCCACCCCGAAGCACAATCCCTGACCCAGTAGCCGTGGTATTTCCTCAATATCCCTGGTGGTCTAGTGGTCCCCCACCCCCAAGCATGATGCCTGACCCAGTAGCGGTATTTCCTCAATATCCCTGGTGTTCTAGTGGCCCCCACCCCCAAGCACAATCCCTGACCCAGTAGCCGTGGTATTTCCTCAATATCCCTGGTGGTCTAAGTGGTCCCCCCACCCCCAAGCATGATGCCTGACCCAGTAGCAGCGGTATTTCCTCAATATCCCTGGTGGTCTAGTGGTCCCCCCACCCCCCACCCCCAAAAGTGCACCGCCCGTCCTCTTGGACTCAGTCGAGAGATGTGGCACTGGCGACCGGCTCAGCCCTCCTCTCACCATCACGGCCGGCTGCCGACTATGGTATGCATGAGCGCTGTAGCACATCCTCAACTTTTTTATTGCCAGTAAGGCAAATTCAGGAACTTACAAAGGGGCTCGAATTCTAAGCACCTCTGCCCCCCAGCACTGCATGAAAGGCTGAAACAGAGCAATAGTCCAGGATTCCCACACAGAGGGTAGCATCTTTCCAAAAAAAAGGTGTGCAAGAACAAGGGGGCACAATTTGAAGATGGGGGGCAGCTCAGAGGTAATTTAAGGAAGTATTTTTTTACAGAGAGGGTTGTGGATGCATGAAACGGCCTTCTGGAGGAGGTTGTGGAGTCAAAAACAGTGGTGGAATTCAAGCATGCATGGGACAGTCATAAGGCCATTCTAGGGGTTGGGGGTAGGAAGAAGTAGGCTGCTGGTTAACTAGGATCTGCAGCTTATCCAGTAGGTAGGGAAATGGGCAGACTGGGTGGGCCAAGCGGTACTTATCTGCCATCAAATTCTATGTTTCTATGGCCAAGCACCATAGTATCCTTCCCAAAAGTAGTATTTAGAAAAAAAGAAAGATAAAAAACCAACGGGTGAATCATCCCTAATCCCCCTTGCTGCTGTTTCAAATATGTAAAATCCCGCTTACTAGGGTTTAAATGACTGCCCCACAACATTTGAAAGACGACACTCAGCATCCTAGTTTCCAAATATGTGGAACTCAGATAAATGGCACTTAAATAAAGAAAGAGAGGGAGCAAAAACTGTTTGATAACCATTACCCTTTCCTTTTAGAAAAAGATCAAGCCTTCCAAACCTGTACCTTCCTTTCCCCAATCACTATTTTCTCTTCCCAATTCAAATCCACTAAATTATCATTGCCAAAATGACAACCCAAAATCTTAATAGTCTGATCAGTGATAGCAATCTCTGAAATAGAAAAATCAAAGGGTCCCACTCCCACATGAACCCCTATACTTTTCTGTTGATTTACGGCAGTTCCAGCCAAAGCTGCGTATTGTCCTAAATGTTGTAAGGCTTTCAATCCTGAAGCTGAATCCTGAACTAACAAACACAAATCATCTGTATAAACGGCAATTTTTTGAGGTGCCAACCACAAGGATGGAGTCAATCCCAACATGTCCTGAGCCTGAACAATTTCCCTAATCACAGGGTCCAAAATGAAAGTATATAACAGAGGACTAATGGGACGCCCTTGTCTGACCCCCGCCTCAAACTAATCTCTGTACCAAGAACTCCATTCATAGTAGGATACAAAACAGCAACATTTTAAAGAGTCTGAATCCAACCCCAAAAGTGCCTAGAAAACCCATTTTTCTCCAGCACTTGATACAAAAAGTCATGTGAGACATTGTCAAAGGCCTTAGACTGATCCACGGCCAAAACATAACCATGCAATCTATTTAGTCTCCCATATTCACAAACATCATGAAGAAAAGCGAGATTCAACTGAATGCTTCTACCTGGTATAGAACATGTTTGTGTCAGGTGAATTACCACAGGGGCTACTTTCTGCAATCTATGACATAAAATTGCAGATAAAATCTTATAATCAGTATTAAGAAGACTGATAGGCCTCCAATTCCCAATATCATGTTGACCCCCTTTCTTATATAAAAGAATCACTAAAGCAGTAGAGAAATCCCAAGGCAGCACTCCAGTATCCAAAAGCTCATTAAAAATATTCTGCAAAATCTCACTAACCTCAGATTGCAAAGATTTATACAATTCATGAGTAAGACCATCCATCCCTGGAGAAACCCCCAATTTTAACCATGATATTTCTTAAAAAACATCATCTTTAGAAATAGGTTTGACTAAGTCAATATTCTGTTGATGCGTTACACTAGGGGGCTTAAAGGTTAAAAGGTCAGCCCACTGCCTTTGATGCCGAAAAGCTGTGCCATACTGATCAACCAGAGCCCTCTCTGCAATATCCAACATCTCAACAGATGTCTGTTTCAGTGTGCCAGTCTCATCCAGGAGACCATCCATCAGTTTAGAATCCAAAACCTGTTTATATGCTGAAAAAGGATCAGAAGAAGGAGTTTTCTTTAATCCATATTTCATTTCAGACTGGAGAGAACAAGCCCTGTCGTATTGAAAATGTTTCATTTTACTTTTAACATGTTCAATCTGTTCTCTAATACGAACATCACTGGCATTAGGTAAGGACATCAATTTATAAAATTGATTCTTATATTCCAAATAAGTAAGATAATCCCTATTACTGTTTTCTATTCCCAGAGAAACAAAAAAATTCTTCAACTCCAATTTAGTATCTCCCCACCACTCAGCCCAAGAATCACACATACCAGCTAACGATTTCTGGTTATTTAACAATCTCATCCTAACTTCTGGTTGGTCCAAAAGAGAGGAATTAAACTTCCATCTCGAAGAGACTGAAGAAAACCTGGGAGGTTCTTTCAGCAAACTTACTGTACATTTTAAAGCAAGGTGATCCGAAAATTCACAGAATTGCATAGTACAACCAACCGTGATCAAAGTTTTGGAAAGAAAAAAAATAATCAATCCTAGAGGACAAAGAACCTCTACGATATGTGGATCCTGCATCCTTATGCAGTTCCTTATAAGCATCTTTTAAATTTGATTTAATCAGAACATCCTGCAGAGCATGGGAATCACAATACACTTTTTGCTGAACCTGATTCCTAATTTTAAGATCTAAACTACAGTTCAGGTCTCCCCCCAAACAACATGCTTAGAGGTAAATAAATATGGATGGATGGCCTTAAACAAATCTATCCTCGCTGTTTTAATTTGTGGAGCATAAGTATTAATAATTCTGAGAGAAAACCCCTTAACCAACAATCAATCAGAAGAGCTGTCCCAGGCAATATATCCACTAGGCATTGCACTCGCACTTGAGGATGACAAAACAAAATACCCACCCCATCAGCAACATCAACCCCAAAGGACCAAAGGGAGGGCCCTCCAGACCATAATTTTTTGGTCTGAGCTATGTCCAGCAAAGAATTGAATCTAGTCTTCTGTAATAAAATAATGTCCACCTTTAAAGACCAGCAGAAATGTAAAAAACCCAACTGTTTTTTATAATTCTTAAGACTACAGGTGTTAATGGAAACTAAACTTAAAGAAGCTATATAACAATAAAAGAAAAAGTACCCAATCACAATTTCTCCTTTTTCCTGTTTTTTCCTTTCTTTTTCTTAGTTTCCAAAACTTCCGAAGGCCCCTCATCCTCAACATCCATTTCAGAAACTGCCCCAGACTGAACAGACACATCAGATTCTGAACCACCATCCTGGTCCTGAAGAACCTGAAAAGAATTCCGAGTAACAAGCCCCACCGACCCTGGGAACTGCTTACTAGTCGCTCTAGTGACCCTCCTGGCATGGGGGGGCCTGAAAATCGGACACACCACAAGGGGGGGGGCAGGGGGAGGCATACTCTTTTTCTCTAGAGCCCCAGAAGCTAAAGATGTACAGTCCTCATGTTCCTCAGTAGGGGCTGCAGCAGACTGCATGGCATCCTTAGGGATAAATTGTGAGGGAGGAAAATCAGTAGAAGGCCCTGCTTCCAGAGTATCCCATTCAGCAGTGTATGGCCTATGCCTATCCTGAGCCTGATTAATTAGGGTGTCTTTGTCAGGGCCCCCTTGTCTATTCTGACCAGCCCAGGGACATTGATGATAAGCATGTCCCTATTCCTCACATAAATTACAAATAAAGACATTCCTGCAAGTCCCACTGTTGTGGTCTAAATCCTCACACAAAGCACATTTGATTTTATCACAGGCACTACTTAAGTGCTTTGTCTTTGCTGGACATAGCTCAGACCAAAAAATTATGGTCTGGAGGGCCCTCCCTTTGGTCCTTTGGGATTGATGTTGCTGATGGGGTGGGTATTTTGTTTTGTCATCCTCAGGTGCGATTTACTATTTAAGTAAAAAAAAAAAAAAAAAAAAAAAGTGTCGTTTGCTACCGCATTTGTAACAGGCCTTAGGCTGACCAGGATAAAAGCACACCCCCTGTCTTTCCCCTAGGAAAAAACTATTAGGAATGTGTTGAACATCATTTCCCAAAATTTTAAGTTTAACCTTAAACAGCCAACCCCCAGTCCAAATTCCCTCTTCATCAATAATAGCTTCAGGAGGCCCTAAAACCACACATTTATTTCAAGCCAATACTGAATATCCCCCACATTTACACCCTCATTTCTAAACAAGACATTAATTATTTTAAATAAAGGTTTTGTGATGGGTATAGCCCAGAAATAAGTCCATAAAGGCAAAGTTTTACAAGAGTCATATTTATGCTAAAAAGTGTCAAGCCCAGAAAAAGTTTTGAAGCTGATATCAAAGATATCCTCCCCTCTCACATTGATTAAAGCAAAAATGTCACTTACATGAAACTGCATCGATTCCTTCAGTAAGTGCCCAGCAACATAAAACCTATCTGAGTGGTCAGGTAAACCTCCCCTATAATGCAGGTGAACGGCATTACGTCTGGGGGCCTGCTCAAGTTTATTGTCCTTAAAAAGATCAGAAAAGCGAAGGCCAGTTCTGTGGCTATCTCTCCGAGGGGAAGGAGGAGGAGAAGTATGTGGAAAACTATTCGCAGAATCTTTCCTCTCAGGCCCAAGTCCCATACCAGAAACACCATCAGCGTCATGCCCCACAGACTTAGGAGATAATAAATCAGACAGAAGCCGCCGACCTGAAAGTGTATCCTCCGTATCCACAGCAGACTTCTTCCATGCAGCAGGCGAACTATCCTGTGAAAAGGAGATCCAGGCAGGGTCGGGAACCCATTTTCCCTCACAAAAAATCCAGCCAGTGTTCTCCAAGGCATCCTGCTTTGACCAGCCGAGTCAGAAGGAGCCACGTCTTTGCTTGCAAAGTTCTGCATTCCTGTCTGAACAGCATCATGGGGCTGAATCACCCCTTGCAGAAAGGCCTGACCACCACTCTGACAGCCAGACAAGAGCAGTGAAGCACTATCCAACACTACAGCGCATATAGCCAAATTCGGCTGGGTACTCTCTGTTACAGCTGAAACAGCGGTCGAGATAATGGTAGTAACATCCTTCCGAAGCAAGTCTCCTGCTGCATGAATCATGTCATGCATATTCATTCCAGCATCTCCAATAGATATTGAGTGAACCTCTGCATCCTCGGCATATTCCATAGCCAAAACTGAGGATAGAACCTCTGGCTACCTGCACTTCAAAACGTCCTGCTTCTCCCAAGTCCCGAGGCCATCTGCCATTCTGCAGACAGACACCAACAGTGCCCCCCTACCCAAGAGTGGGGATTTCCCTGGTGTCCTGGCCAAATTTCTCCCATTCACTAAAAAAATACCACCAATAGCTTAATTTGGTTCAATTTCAGTTGCTTACCATCTGTATCCTCCCTACCCCTGGTCGCCCCTGAAAAAGAGACTTCTAGACCCAATGGGCTTACCGGGTCAACAAAATTTAATAAATCATCTTCATATCCTCAAGACTTGTACTTCCTATTGCAATGCACACAACAGTCAACTAATCCCACTACATACAGTGCTTAGCCATTGATCACACTCAATTGACCTGCACTGCAGGCAGACAGATCACCTTACATGCATAGCATAAAGGTCCTGCAATGCCCCTTCAATCATTCTGCTATGTTTACAATGGAGTCCCCACATGAATGAAACTTTATTATTACTCTCACTAGCCTTTCCCTTTCTCCAGCATGACAGTTTAGGTGGATGACTGGAAAATATTCTTGGATATGGCTTCTGCATAATTTTCACAAAATTCTAAAATTTTCACAGAGGCTTATGGAATCTGACTTTAAGTACCAATGTTATTTTGCAATTTTTGACAGCTTATAATATGGGCATCCTTTAAGCAATGATCAATAAAACTGACACACACACAGTCTCCTTTTACAGTCTAAGATCCTGCAAAATTTAATGGCATTGTGTTCTCTTGTTTTAAAGTTTCACAGGTTTAGAAATTTGCAGTTGACATACTTGCAAAATCTAACTTAAAATGTTGTAAATGTCTGACTATTTACAATTCAGTCCCATTTCAAGCTAGAAATGTTAAGTATGTCAGAGATGACCATGTGGTATAGTAGTTAAAATGTTTCAAATTTGGATATATTGTTTTAAAACTAAATGGAAATAACTGAAATTTAAATTTTGGCAACATGTTTGGCTGCCTATAATTCAGTCTTCTTTGAAGCTAGAACTCTGAAGCTAGGTACACATATAAATGTAGCACTGACCTGTATATCTGCAAAATTTTGTAACATTTCAGTGAGTGCTTTCAAAATGATACTGAACTATCTAAAATCTAAATTTTGGCAAAATGTTTGGCTGCCTATAACACAGCCCCCTTTAAAGACTGAGACTTAAAACTGTGTGCATATACGTATGTTGCACATTTCTGTAAATATTGCAACTGTGGAAAAATGTGGATGGGAAATGTTAAACTTTGATGAAAATAACTGAAAATTACATTTTGACAAAATGTCTGGCTGCCATTAACTCAGCCCTCTTTCAATCTAGGATTCTCAAATTTGGTATACTTATAAATACCCTCAGTACCTGTATACCTGGCAAATTTGGTATCATTTTGATGTGTACTGTACTTTTAAAATAAGACAAAAATAACTAAAATTTGAATTGTGGTGAAATTACACTAAATTTTCACACAGATTTCACAGGGCTCTAGGGAACTGGAATGGTAATTCTGTGAGAATTCTGCCTGCAGAATTTCACATTTTACACAGCTCCTCTAGAGACCTAAAACATGTCACATAGACTAACATTTCACTCAATCCATGTTTGGAGACATTTGGATAAGTTACATAGACTTTGACGGCAGATAAGGACCACTTGGCTCACGCAGTCTGCCCATTTCCCTACCTATTGGATAAGCTGCAGATCCTAGTTAATCAACAGCTTACTTCCTCTTACCCACCCCTAGGACTGCCTTATGCCTGTCCCATGCATTCTTGAAGTCCCCCACTGTTCTTGACTCCACGACCTCCTCAGGGAGGCTGTTCCATGCATCCACAACCCTCTCAGTGAAAAAATACTTCCTCACATTACCCCTGAGCCATCCCCCCTCTAACTTTAAATTGTGCCCCTTGTTCTTACACATCTTTTCTGAAAGATGCTACCCTCCTGGACTTTGTTGATTCCTTTGAGGTACTTAAAGTTTCTATCATGTCCCCCCATCCTCCTTTCATCAAGGGTATACATATTAAGCTCTCTCAGTCTCTCTCTCTTCATATGGCTTCTTGTATAGACCCTGCACCATTTTAGTTGCCCTCTCTGGACTGCTTCCATCCTGTCTATGTCCTTGCGTAGATGAGGGTCTCCAAAACTGCATGCAGTACTCCAGATGGGGTCTCACCAACTGTCTGTATAGAGGGATAACCACTTCCCTTTTTCTACTCGTGATGCCCCTCCCTATACATCCCAGTACCCCCCCTGGCTCTCCTTACTGACTTCTCACATTGCTTACCCACCTTTAGGTCATCTGATATGACTACACCCTGATCCCTTTCCATTATTGTTGTCGTTAGTACCTCCCCTGCTATTGTGTACTCTTCTCACTGTATTTTTATTTCCGAGGTGCATTACTTTACACTTCTTTGTATTGAATCTAACTTGCCATATGTCTGACCATTCCTCCAACCTTGCCAAGTCCCTTCTCATCCTTTCTACCCCCACATTGTGTATCACTCTGTTACAGATCTTTGTGTCATCTGCAAAGAGGCATACCTTTCCTTCCAGACCCTCTGCAATGTCACCTATAAAGACGTTAAAGAGGACTTGACCCAGTACTGAGCCCTGAGGTACTCCACTAGTAACCCCCCTTTCTTCAGAATGTGTTCCATTCACTATTACCTTCTGTGCCCTGTTGTGCAGCCAGTTTGCTACCCAGGCTACCACCCTGGGACCCACTCCCAGGTTGGCTAACTTGATTATTAATCTTTTGTGCGGGACTGTGTCAAATGCCTTGCTAAAGTCTAGGTAGGCCATATCCACAGCCCCTCCCTGGTCTATTACTTTGGTCACCCAGTCAAAGAAATCAATTAGATTCATCTGACATGACCTTCCTGCTGTGAATCCATGCTGCTTAGGGTCCTGTGCCCCGCTGGCCTCTAGGTACTCAACAATGCTTTCTTTCAGAAGTGATTCCATCATTTCCCCACCACTGAGTCAAACTAGCAGGTCTGTAGTTTCCTGCTTCTGCCTTGCTCCCACTTTTGTGAAGGGGAATTACAGCTGCCCTCCTCCAGTCCTCAGGTACCACCCCATCTTCCCATGATTTGTTAAAAAGTGTGGTTAGTGGTGTCACTAGGTCCTCCCTTAGCTCTTTTAGGATTCTAGGGTGAATCCCATCAGGCTCCATTGCTTTGTCCACCTTGAGTTTTAGGAGTTCTTTCAGTACTCTCTTCTGTAAATGGACTGGCATCTACCCCACTATCCAGAGTGCTTCTACTGTTTGGTTTAGGTAACTCCTCCTCTTCTTTTTTGTGAATACTGAGCAAAAGTATTTATTCAGTATCTCTGCCTTTTCACTGTCTCTCTCTTCCCACCTCTCCTCGCTTTTATTAATCTTCACTATCCCTCCCTTAACCTTTCTATGCCCCCTAATGTACCTATAAAAGGTTTTATCCCCCTTCTTAACTGAAGTTTTTTTATCCCCCTTCTTAACTGAAGTTGTTTTAAAATTTTATGAAAATAGCTGGAAATTACATTTTAACAAAATGTTTTGCTGTGTATAACTCTGTCCCCTTTAAAGATAGAGGCCTGAAAAGTGGTATACCTACTAGCGTGATTAAATATATTCGATTTTCCAAATAAATGGAAGTGGGTGGTGGGGTGATTCTGGAGGGATGTGAGACCATTTTTTACTTCATGGAGAAAGTAGTTGAACTATGGAACAGAATAACAACTGAGGTGGTGGGAGCAAAAATCATAAATGAGTTCAAGCCTGGGCAGAGTAATGGGGTTTGATAATTACACAGTGGGTAAGAGTAAGGCACGGAGCAAGGCAGGAGGTGAGGGCAAAAATTCAGACTAGACAATATGTCACAGGGTAGGATACAGTAGGGTAAAACAGGACTGACAGAATGGACCACTGATCTTTTTCTGCAGATAGTGTGCATGTTTTTATGTTTCTAAACTGTGTGACATTTGGATGAATAGTTTTAGAATTTAATGGAATTAACTGAAAAATTGATCTAAATTTTGTACATTTCACAAACTTTTCTGGGAAGTTGAAAGGCTGATCAGATGATTTTTCATTTGTGAATTGGTACAAAAGTTGTTCCAGTCCAAACTGAATTTCTCATGGCCTTGGGCATCCCTGGTACTTCATGCATGCCTATACCAGGTTGACAAACAGCAAGCTAAACTGTGATATAACCTGCCCAAGGAGGTTGGCTCTCGGTTTGCTAATTAAGAGGACTACCTTACTCCTGCAGGGTCATCATCCATTAAATAACCTTTGGATACTGTGTGGGCTCCATTCTAAAGCAAGTTTCTGATCAGCAGACCTGGCAGTTCAGATGTCCTTATGTACAGCTTGTATCTCTTGGGCCCTAGTTCACAGGCTCAGCATTATGTACAGACTTTCCAGTGTCTAATATCTTGCCTTTACAACCAGTGGTGGTGGTAGCCTACATAGGGAATCCCTATGATTAACTGCTGCATTTTTTGGCTTATTGCCAGCTTTACTTTGATAGCCTATAGAACAATCTGGTCTGCTCTTCTTGGGTGACATCTCCTGAAAGTTCTACCTCCTTAGTATTCACGTCCAAGAGAACATCCTATTCAGAGAAGACTCTGAGAAAATCCTCAAGTCTCAGGTATAAGCCTTGCCTTACCACAGCATTTTTAGACCCAGAATAGACCTTCCAATAGATCTGCATACTCTTATAGTCCAAGACATCATTTCAACTGTAGTAGGAATACTTTTCTCCCAGAACACCTTTCATGCCAACAGATGTGTCAGAGTAGAGGCCAGCAGTAGGACAAAAGTAACCAGTATAAAAACTTTATTCAGTAACCTCGTATCAGCAAGGTCAAGGGCTGTACATACCCCACCCACATCATTGTCCCCCTAAAACTAATAGAGCTTCACACATTTTTGGATATCAAGTGATTAAACAGATGCTTTTTGCAGACACTTGAAGACAGTAGTTTGGGTTGTTATGACAGGACTGGAGAAGGGCAAATGTGGTCCCTCTTCATAAGAGTGGTAGTAAGGAGGATGCAGGGAACTACAGACCAGTGAGTCTCACCTCAATATTGGGGAAGATCATGGAGACACTGCTTAAGGAATGCATTGTGGATCACCTGGTATCCATTGGAATGCAAGATCCTAGACAGCCTGGGTTCATGGCGGGAAGGTCCAGTCAAACAAATCTGGTAGTTTTCTTTGACTGGTGACCAAGGTGGTGGACCATGGAGGGGCAGTGGTTATTGCCTACCTTGATTTCAGCAAGGCCTTCAGCACAGTACCACATAGAAGGCTGGTAAACAAGCTGAGAAGTCTAGGGGTGGGACACAGGGTGGTGAACTTGGTCAAAAATTGGTTAGCGGACAGAATACAGAGGGTGGTGGTAAATGGCACACAGTTAGAAGAAATGGGAGTCACCAGTGGGGTGCCACAGGGGTCAGTCCTGGGAAACATCCTCTTCAGTGCCTTCATAGCAGACATAGCAGTAGGGCTAGAGGGAAAAGTATGCTTGTTTGCAGATGACACCAAGATCTGCAACAGAGTAGATACTCCAGGGGTTGTAGAGGGAATGAAAAGAGACCTGGAAAAGCTAGAGAAATTGTCCAAGGTATGGCAGTTAAGGTTTAACATGAAGAAATACAAGATCATGCACATGGGTAACAGAAACCCTAGGGGGAGCTACATGTTAGGGGTGAGTTGTTGATGGTCACCAGGGAGGAGAGGGATTTGGGGGTCATATCAGATGACCTGAAATCCACCAAACACACTGCAAAAGCAGTTGGGAGGGCTAGTGGGATGTTAGGGCATATAGGGAGGGGTATTACAAGCTCTAGAAGGGAGGTGGTGATCCCACTGTACAAAACACTGGTTAGACCTCACCTAGAGTACTGTGTGCAGTTCTGGAGGCTGTACCTGCATAAGGATATTGACAAGATGGAAACAGTGCAGAGGAGGACAACTAAGATGGTGCTGGGTCTGCACGACAATGCATATGGGTATAGTCTCAGGGACCTCAATATGTACACATTGGAACAGAGACAGGAGAGGGGGGACATGATTGAGACTTTCAGATATCTTAAGGGCATAAATAAGGTGGAAGACATCTTCCAGTATAAAAGGTACAATAGAACTAGAAGACATGGCATGAAATGGGAGGGGGGTCACATAAGGGGTAACATGAGACAGTTCCTTTTTACAGAGATGGTGGTGGTTGCATGGAATGCCCTGCCTCAGGAGGTGGTGGGAGCACGTACAGTGGAGGGATTCAAGAGCACATGGGTTAGGCACAAGGGAATCATACAAATGAAGTGGGCATAGGTGAGGCCACTGATCTAGTAGAGGCAGTGGGAGCAAATTGGTAAAACTGGCAGACTGGATGGGCCTTACGGTCCTTTTCTGTCATCAACTTCTATGTTTCTATGTCTGTGACAGCACTTTGCCTAGAGGCATCCTGACACCCTTCCTTTGCTAGTGGCATAACTTCACATTCCTATCCATCCTGCAATTAACACATATGGTATCTCTGTTTCTGAGGTGGACAACCGTATTATCAGTTCAGGGTTTATGGCCATTTCTCCACACCTGCGATGTTTAACAAGGTAATAAAAGTTATTGCTGTGGATTTATACACAAAGGAACCCCATGTGCAGAACTATCTGGATGGCAGGCTTACACTGTATGTATACAGATTATATTCTGCACTGGGATTAGATGGAACAAAATCATTCATGTACAAGTTGTACAGAATGATCCTCAGTATAGATCCCTGTGGTATGCCCAAGGCAGCTGATTTTAGGCAAGAAGACCATTCATTTATTGATATCTGTTGTAATCTATCTTTCAGGTAGTTTCTAAACCAACTTATGGCTGCCTCAGACGTACCAGAGGATCCAAGTCTGGATAGGGGGATGTCATGGTGCAAGGTTTCAAAGGCCTTGAATAAATCTAAAAAGACTGCTCCCACTGACATCCCCCAGCCAGAGCCTCAGAAATATCACCCATAACTCTTAGCAATGCAGATGTTGTTCCATGCACTGGTCTAAAACCTGACTGAAATTTGTTCAGAATTTTATGTTTCAATAAAAAACCGTGTACCTGTTTAGCAATTCATTTTTCAAAGATTTTTGAAATTATTGGTAAGAGTGAAATCAGACTGTAATTTTCAAGTTGGCTTTTGAAACCTGATCTAAAAATACGCAATACCTTGGCAGTTTTCCATGTTGTTGAATACTCAGCATATGATAATAACATATTAAACAATCCAGCAAGTGGACAAGCTATAACGGGTGATGCATATTTTAAAAGGGTATCGGGGATTCCATCCAGACCTCCAGCTTTATTAACTGTTATTTTAAGTAACAGATCCATTACCTCATTTGCTGCTATTGAGGAATAATTTAATTCTTCTTCTTCTACCACCTGTTACAGTGTGGGATATAAAAGATGGACAGACGCTCCAGAATAAGGTGCAACCCACCTGGTTAAGTGGGAATTTTATTATAAAACAAAAAAAATACATAAATCACAGTCTTAGCTTTGGCACCTTCTTCAGCATTCACTTCCACTGCACCAGTTTGTAGAACAAAATAACAAAAACATAAACGGAATATCCTCAAACTAGTGGAACCTTCCTCCACCACTGATCAGCAAGCACTGACCTTATCTAAAAAAAAGGCAGTTTACTAAAGGACGTTTATATCCTCCCCCTGAATCATGTGATTTAGATTCATTATGTAACAAAACAATAAATGCCTTTAAAATTTAATTTAACATTTTAAAGCACACATGGGTTGCTGTACAATGCTTAAATTAATTGTAGAAGTCTTTTCAGTGACCAATTTTGATATACCAAGCCTAAGTATATTCAATCACCATACATGACTTTGCAACAGTATAAATCTAGCTCACTAGTGGCCGCCATTCCCCTATAGCTCCCTGCCAGAATGACACAGCTAATTCTCAGAGCAGCTTCCATTTTGTATCTCTCCTGCCAAGCTTAAGGTACAATTTATTTATTCCTTTATTTTGGAATATAACATTTCTACTACTGTAGCATAACTGAAGGGGGACATTTCAAAAGTGCAGAGTGTAAAAGTAGGAGCCACGCTACTAATATATTGCTCCAGGGGAAAGAAAAATTAAAATGAAAAGCTCTCACTGAGAATGAAGCTCATACTTATTTTCACAGTGTTTTTCGGGGCTTCCTGCAAGGACAATATTTGTTTACCAAGCCTGCCCACCCTCTTCTGCCTCTAGGTCCATTCCACTGGGAAGCACAAACTCCTGCAGCAAGAAAACGGGAGGAAACTGTGTTTATGCAGGCTAGACAGCTGGCTTCAGTGCAGACTTGGCAGGATAAGCCTTCGGCAGCATTTACTCTAGGAACAAGGAAGCACTTCAGAGAGTCACTGCACTCTCTCCAGGACAAGGGGCTTTGCAATTTGGGCAAAATTACAACTCTAGGCAGCATTTAACATTATGCTGCCATTTAATTCTATATTGCAACATAAAAATTCACTGCTGCAGCATGCGCCAGCGATCACACTATCGCCGCAGCCACCGCAAAGAGAGCGAAAAGGGGAGTGAGCTACAAAAGCATACAAAATAAGCCCAAACAGATTTTATTACCCCTTTTGGCAACTTAAGGACCTTATAAACTGCAAATCTCCCACAGTCTTTACCACAAAAGTACAGGGGATTTGTTTTCCTTTATTATGGGCATTATACCACTACATCAATTATTTAAGGGATCCATAACCCTTTTCTAACCTGTATAAGGTGGATTTATGCTGGAAATTTGTGAATAATGTTTCAGTGGAAGGAAGAGAATAAAAAAGAGGGTCAAAGAATATAGAAGACTTAAAAGGGGGGGTTACTTGATAAGGAGGTGGCCTGCCTTCTTATCAGGAAAATAAAAGGGATAGCTCTAGAAGACAAGAAGATAGATGGTTGCAACCAAAAGAAAGTATGAAACATTATTCCGTGACAGGTATTAGCCCTGTCACATTTACCACCCCTTAAAGAAAAAAGGAGAATACTCCCTCTTTTAGATATAAACATCCTTCCTTAAGGAGGGTGGCACTCCCACCCTCCCACTCTCAGTAGTTCCATCCCAGGGCCCCTTTTATACCAAGATACTGGCATCCATCATGCCATTAATTCCTTTCCGAACTTGCCCTGGGATAACAATAGCCATCTTATCCTTTTGCTACTATATCATTTCTCTTGAGAAATCATATAGTATCCATATGGTCCACACCCTTCTTGTACTAAAAGGGATGGAGGAGCTCCGGCCCACCCTCTTCCAAGAAGCTCCATCTTAGGGACCCTTTACAACGATCAATCCAACATTAATTAGATCCTAATTTCACCATATGTTATCTACTACATTCTCCCTGAGGTCCATATGATACTATATGTTACATTATTTTTGTAAACATTCATTCCTTGTCTAAGGGTCTGTTTTCTCCAGGTGTAATTTCAACATCCGCCCCATATCGGGATAGATAGTCAGCATTTTTGTGTTCACTCCCTTTCCTATGGATAACTTTGATACGGTATGGTTGTAAGGCCAAATACCATCTCATAATTCTGGGATTTTTCTCTTGCATTTGATGTAGCCAACATAAAGGATTATGGTCCGTAACAGATGTAAATTCTGAACCCCAGAGATAGTATTTCAAAGCTTCTGTAGCCCACTTAAGGGCCAAACATTCTTTCTCTACAGTTGCATATTTCCGCTCTCTCACATGTAACTTCCTACTCATATATACTATTGGGTGTTCTTCTCCCTCTGTAACCTGCATAAGTACAGCTCCCAAACCTACTCCTGATGCATCAGTCTGTACATAAAAAGGTTTTTCAAAATCTGGACTTCTCAGAACTGGGTAGGCACATAAGGTAGCTTCAATCATTCTGAATGCTTCATCGCATTCCTTGGTCCACTCTACCTTATTTGAATATTTTTTCTTAGTTAACTTTGTTAGGGGTCCTGCTATGGGTGAAAATCTGGGTATAAAGCATCGGTAATAACCGGCCAACCCCAAAAAGGCATGAACTTGTTTTTTCATTCAGGGAATATCGCAGTGGGATACTGCTTCCACTTTATTCACGTCGGGTCTAATAACCCCATTCCCAATCATGTACCCCAGGTACCTTATTTCAGTCTGTCCCAGGCTACATTTGGTAGGATTTATAGTGACCCCTGCCCTTTTTAATGCCCTTATGATCTCTTCCAGGTGGCTCAGGTGTGATTCCCAATCTGGACTAAACACCACCACATCATCCAGGTAGGCTGCAGAGAAGGATGTGTAGGGCTGTAGTATGTGATCCATGAAGCGCTGGAACATAGCCAGCGCTCCGTGCAATCCAAAAGGCATTGATAGGAACTTGTATAGGCCTACCAGGGTACTAAAAGCAGTAATTTTTCTTGATTGAGGGGCAAGGGGAAACTGCCAGTACCCTTTTGTGAGGTCAAGGGTGGATATGTACCTGGCACTTCCTAGGTGATCAATAATATCATCTTTGCGAGGTATAGGATATCTATCAAGGAGGAAAGCAGCATTCACATTTCGGAAATCCAAACAAATATGAATACCTCCCTCCTTTTTATTCACTATCACCATAGGTGAAGACCAGGCACTATAGGAGGGCTGAATTATACCTAGTTGTTCCATAGCTCTTACCTCCTTGATTACCTCTGTTCTAACCTGTACTGGTAACCGGTATGGTTTCTGATGTATAGGATTATTTTGTGTTAATCTGATCTCATGTTGTATACCCACTGCACGACCAGGTACACTGGTAAATATGTCAGTATATTTACTGAGCAATTGTTGCAACTGAGTATGTTGAGATGTAGATAGAGAGGTATTTATCTGCATTTCCTGTAGTTGGACCCTATTTTCCAACCTTTCGTAGGCTGTATCCAGCTCGCACTGTTGGGGTGCTGTTTGTATATAGCCATCTACTTCTTCCTCTTTGGGCCTTGCATGCCATAGCTTAAGCACGTTTACATGGTATATCTGTTTTTTATTCTTTCTATGGGGCATCTGTATTTCATAAGTTACAGGGCCAGCTTGACTTACCACACTATAAGGCCCCTGCCATTTCATCAGTAGTTTACTTTTGCTGGCAGGTAAAAGTAATAATACTTGGTCCCCTGGGATGAATTGTTTATGTCCTACCCCTACATTGTAATGTTTCTTTTGTTGAGCCTGTTTATCGCTCAGTGTCTGATGGGCTAATGTAACATACCTTTTCAAACGTTGTCTCAAAGCTACCATGTACTCTAGGACCCCCTTCTTTCCTACCTTAGTGTTTTCCTCCCAGGACTCTTTGACTACATCCAAAGGTCCCTTTGGGTTATGCCCGTGCAGGAGGGTAAAAGGGGAGTAGCCTGTAGAGGGCTGTGGTACCTCTCTATATGAAAACAAAAGGTAGGGCAGAAATAAGTCCCAGCTCCTGCCTTCCTCACTAACAAATATCTTTAACATGTTCTTCAAGGTCTGGTTGAATCTTTCTGTCAGCCCATCAGTTTGGGGGTGATTAGGTGAAGTCTGAATAGCCTGTTTACCCAGTAGTCTATATAGTGCCGCCAATAGTACAGAAGTAAAGTAGGTTCCCCTATCCGTCAATACCACCTTAGGGATGCCAACTCTACAAAAAACTTTTGCCAATTCTTTGGCCACTCTTTGTGCTGTGACCATTTACATTGAAATTGCCTCTGGATAGTGGGTGGCATAATCACAGATGACTAAGATAAACCGGTTACCCTTAGTGCTGGTCTCTAAAGGGCCCGCTATATCGATGGTGATTTTATCAAATGGCTGGTTAACTATGGGTATATTCTGGAGAGGTACCACCTCCTTTCTTCCTATCTTAGCAACTTTCTGGCAGTCAGGGCA
The DNA here is from genome assembly GCA_016271365.2 of Neoceratodus forsteri. Taxonomy (NCBI): domain Eukaryota; kingdom Metazoa; phylum Chordata; order Ceratodontiformes; family Ceratodontidae; genus Neoceratodus; species Neoceratodus forsteri. The sequence continues at coordinate 1,775,527,205 of CM057456.1, read as the reverse complement.
ACTCTGAACATAGTCAGCTACCGTGTCATGTATTCTAGGCCTGAAAAAAAATGATCAAGTATTCGTTTTAAGGTGGTATCTCTCCCAGAATGCCCTGCTAGGGGTATATCATGGGCCAATTGTATTATTTCTTTCCTAAATTTCTGTGGCACAATTAATTGCAAGACTTTATCCCCATTTTTAGAGTTGGTACATTCTCTGTACATGATGTTATTCAATGATAAGAACTTATGAGTCCCATCAGTCCCATCATCTTTGTTAACCTGTAAGAAAAACTGGTTAAGGGTTTCATCCTTTCTTTGTTCCTGAGCTATTGTCTCAGGATCTTGACTCATCAGTCCATTAATCTTTTGGTTTCACCAGTCCCTTTTTATTTTTCATTTTTCTGCCTTCCCTTTAGGTGTTTTCCTTGGGGCCTCGAATAAGTAATCTGAAAAAGGAAACACAGATTTCATTGTTTCATTTGCCTGTTTTTGCCTGGTTTGTGAACGTGTTGTTACTGCTACCTCAGGTGTTAAATCATGTCTTTCCATTAATTTGGAAAAGTCTGGATGGTCTTGTCCTATTATCAGTGGAACAGGCAAATGAGGTACTACTCCTACTGCCAGGTCTTTAGTGCTTCCATTAATGATGAGCCTCATTGGGGCAGTGGAGTAATAGTGGGTGGCCCCATGGATACATGTGACCCTGTTTTCTCCTTCCATCTTTGCTGTTTTCTCCACTAGGTCAGCTCTCACTAGCATTTGTTGACTCCCAGAGTCCAACAGTGCTATGATGTTATGGGGTCCTATTTTAACTGTGGTGATATAAGGAGCCCAATTGGCCAAGGTCAAATGTCCAAAATCTTTTTTAGCTGTTGGGCAGTTTCTAATCATATGTCCCTTCTTCTTACAGCCATGGCATACTACCTCTGAGAGGAGTAATCTTTCTCTTCTCTCCTTTCTCATTTCTGGTCTGTTTCTATATAAATCAGAAGAAAAGGTGTTCCTTACCGGAGTAGTGGCAGTGGTATAGATGGCTCCCCCTGTGTATCGTCTCCATGATGGTCTCGCTGCCAGGAAGTCTTCGGCTAGTTCAATGTTTTTTTCAGCTCCTTCAGGTCTATGTTCTCTAACCCAGAGTTGTACGTTCTGGGGGAGAAGTTTGATAAATTGCTCAGTGGTGATGGCCTCCATTATTTGCTGAATAGTCTTACTATCAGGTTGTAGCCATTTGTCACTAAGATCCTTCAAGTGTGCATAAACCTGTCTGGGAGCATCTGCTGGCTGCATCTTTAAGGAAAGAAACCACTGCCGATAGGTCTCAGTGTTTATATCATATCTCCATGGAATTTCCTTCTTTGCAAAGTCATAATCATCTGCCACTTGCATAGCTAGTTGGCTATATATGACCTGGGCTCTTCCTGTCAAATGGGGGGCTAGTCGCACAACCCATTGCTCCTTCAGCCATCCACATGTTTGTGCCACCCTTTCGAATGTGGTTAAATAGGTCTCAGTGTCATCAGTCTCTTGTAGTCTAGCTAATTTAATATCCCAGGGGTCTTGAGGATGATCAGCATGCTCTACTCTGATAGCCTGTAGTACCCGCATAGTATCTGCCCATTTGGCATCTTGACGCCTTCAATCCAGTTCTTGTTCCTTATCCAACTGGACCTGCCAAACACATAACCATTTCAAGAGTTCTCCCACATCCTCCATGGGAGCTTGTTCCATGTATGAAGCATCCACCTCCTTCTCGAGATCCTCCAATTCCAGTAGTTGTTCTGTGGGTAAGTCATCTCCAAGTTCACCTGGTTCCTCCTCTGACCTCTCAGATGGTTGTCTCTTAACCTTGGGACATACATCAGGCAAATCAGTCAATAATTAGGCTCCAGTCTGGGCTGCCATGTGTCTGGTAAGGGTGCCCTATGGTTGTCCACCAGCCGCCATGTCCATCCTGGGTATCCAAACAAATACCTGCCACTTCAACTCTCTTCTTTACTTTGGTCATATAAACGGCAATTATATCCCGCTTTTGACACCAAATGTTACGGTGTGGGATATAAAAGATGGACAGACGCTCCAGAATAAGGTGCAACCCACCTGGTTAAGTGGGAATTTTATTATAAAACAAACAAAAAAATAATTAAAAAAAAACAATATAAATCACAGTCTTAGCTTTGGCACCTTCTTCAGCATTCACTTCCACTTGCACCAGTTTGTAGAACAAAATACGAACAAAAACACAAACGGAATATCCTCAAACCAGTGGAATCTTCCTCCACCACTGATTAGCAAGCACTGATCTTATCTAAAAAAAAAGGCAGTTTACTAAAGGACATTTATATCCTCCCCCTGAATCATATGACTTAGATTCATTATGTAACAAAACGATAAATGCCTTTAACATTTAACTTAACATTTTAAAGCACACATGGTTTGCTGTACAATGCTTACATTAATTGTAGAAGTCTTTTCTGTGACCAGTTTTGATATACCAAGCCTAAGTATATTCAATCACCATACATGACTTTGCAACAGTATAAATCTAGCCCACTAGGGTCCACCATTCCCCTATAGCTCCCTGCCAGAATGACACAGCTAATCCTCAGAGCAGCTTCCATTTTGTATCTCTCCTGCCAAGCTTAAGGTACAATTTATTTATTCCTTTATTTTGGAATATAACATTTCTACTACTGTGGCATAACTAAAGGGGGACATTTCAAAAGTGCAGAGTGTAAAAGTAGGAGCCACACTACTAATATATTGCTCCAGGGGAAAGAAAAATCAAAATGAAAAGCTCTCACTAAGAATTGGGGCTCATACTTATTTTCTCAGTGTTTTTCTGGGCTTCCTGCAAGGACAATATTTGTTTACCAAGCCTGTCCACCCTCTTCTGCCACTAGGTCCGTTCCACTGGGAAGCACAGACTCCTGCAGCAAGAAAACGGGAGGAAACTATGTTTATGCAGGCTAGACAACTGGCTTCAGTGCAGACTTGGCAGGATAAGCCGTCGGCAGCATTTACTCTAGGAACAAGGAAGCACTTCAGAGAGTCAGTGCACTCTCTCCAGGACAAGGGGCTTTGCAATCTGGGCAAAATTACAACTCTAGGCAGCATTTAACATCATGCTGCCATTTAATTCTATATTAGTAACATAAAATTTGCTGCGCGAATATGCTGCGGTCGCTATTAACGCAGCCACACATAAAGCATTATACGGCGAGCGAAGGTGGTGAGCTACAGAAGCATACAAAATAAGCCCTGATTTTATTACCCCTTTTGGCAACTTAAGGACCTTATAAACTGTAAAGCTCCCACAGTCTTTACCACAAAAGTACAGGGGATATGTCTTTCTTCATTAAGGGCATTATACCACTACATCAATTATTTAAGTGAGCCATAACCCTTTTCTAACCAGTATAAGGTGGATTTATGCTGGAAATTTGTGAATAATGTTTCAGTGGAAGGAAGAGAATAAAAAAGAGGGGCAAAGAATATAGAAGACTTAAAAGGGGGGGGGGTTACTTGATAAGGAGGTGGCCTGCCTCCTTATCAGCAAAATAAAAGGGATAGCTCTAGAAGACAAGAAGATAGATGGTTGCAACCAAAAGAAAGTATGAAACATTATTCCGTGACAGGTATTAGCCCTGTCACACCACTTTTGGAGTGACTACACACTATACTCTGTACAGAAGGCTACAAATGTGGTGCAGTGAGTAATGTAAAACCTGAATATCATGACTGGATCATCATTCACTGAAGAAGCAGTCTGCTCCCCACATAGCACCTGGCAGCAATTTTCATTTCTCAATCCAGGAACATAAACAGCATCTCTGGATTCCAACAGACTCTTCACAGTGACCAGAGCATGCATACTTCTCAGTGGCCAGCAAATGTAAATTTTTTTTTTTTTATTTTGATATTGGGTAGGCACACTATAATTTATGGGTTGGCACAGTGGAACTTACAGTCCTTTTTTAGGTGTGACCCAAGGTCTATAAGACAATTACTGTACAAAATACAAAAAGTTCAAATTACTGTGAATTTCATATCACATGCATTACAGCAAAATACAGTATAGCAGAATCACATTTAAAACAAATTGTTTCAGCACTAACCATTCTACACAGTTGGAGCCTCATGACTGCTTGCATAGCCCTTGATCAAAGAGCCAGGCAGCATGCTTCTCCTCTGCAACTACATCTGCAAATATTACGGAACCTGCTATGCATGCAACCCACAATTCCTCTCACACCTAAGCTGAGTGCCTTGCTGCAGTAGTGGGGCATCAAGGATAATATCTTTAAGGAGTGTCTATAAAGAACTCAGGTGCACTGTTCCTGACTTCAGATGCCACTCTCTCATGGCAGAACATTGTCCATGGCACCATCTCAGGTCAAGGAGTGTGGACCCTCCAGCAACAGCAGCTGCTCCCAGTCAATGTGCTGGAACTGAAAGCTATGTTCTGGTCCCTTCTGACTTGCTGAAGCAACTCTGGGCATGTCCAGGTCTCATCCAGCATCACAGTGATATATTGCATGCACAGAATAGGCACAATAGTGGCTTCATGGTGAAACTGGCCTACAATTAAAGTATTCTGCTTGGCAGAGCTGGACCTGCCCTTTCAATTGTTCACCAAGTATGATTTTCTAAACTAGCTAACAGACTAGTTATGCAGAAAGGCTCTCCTCTTAGGAACACTGCATACATGATTGTTCAACCCCCATTGCTGGTCTTCATGGCATCATGGGACAATTCCACAGTGCAGAACTCACAGAATGCTGTCTTCTTCAACAAAAGAATACAAACATGCTGCAAAAAGACTGGATACTGAAACCAATGAAGCAGTTTTTTTTTTTTTGGTTGGTGGGAGAAGTTCTTCATTTTCAACCCATCTCTAATCCATTTTGCACCAAGACTATATATTGGGGTCATTTTGTAGGTGACATTGTCATCATCTGGAAAGGCACACAACAGGTGACTTCTCAGTCTGTGGAACATATCAACTCCAATGACTGGTACTTACGTTTTATCCATACTTAGGACTCTACTAGAGTAGAATTTCTAGACATTTAACAGGAGTGTCCAATTGCTCCATTCAGATACAAAATTAACATAAACCTACATCAGACACTTCTCAGAGTAGATAGCTCACACCCCAAACATCTCATTAGGAGCATCTCATATGGATAGTTAGTTCATGTTCACAGAAATTGTGCTGAGGAACATGCATATTGAAAACATGCCACTGACCATAAACATAGATTTCCAGAAAGGGGGTTATGACCCCAAGTTCCTGGATGATACCAAAGAAAAAGTAGGGTATATTTACTAACACCCAAATCTAAGGATCAGCCCAACAAAATGGACACTGTAAACTTTATAGTTGACTTCAATGTCGTTTCCCTTCAAGTAGCAGGCATCTTTAAAAATTACTGGGAAGTGTTGTATGCTGACCTTGACCACAGAGAAGTAGCGGGTAGCCATCCAAAAGTGGTATACAGAAACAAATTGGATTATCAAGGACGCTGTAGTCAGGAGTCATTACACTGACAGATCATAGAAATATAGAAACATAGGAGCTTTTAGCAGATAAGGACCATTTGGCCCATCTAGTCGACCCAGGATTCCTTACCTATAGAGCCACATGAGACCCTACTTGGATCCCAGTTTAGACCCTCTCTTGCTTCTAAGATGCCCTTGTGTCTATCCCATGCATTCTTAAATCTTGTGACCATTCTAGCCTCGACTACATCAGCCGGGTGGCTGTTCCAAGCATCCACCACCCTCTCCATGAGCCTCCCTCCCTCCAGTTTCATATTGTGTCCCCTTGTCTTCAAGCATCTTTTCATTTTGAAAATGCTCTCTACCTGTACCTTGTTTATCCCACTAAGTTACTTGAATGTCTCTATCATATCACCCTTTCCCTCCTGTCATCCAGGGAGTGCACTTTTAAATCCTTGAGCCTCTCTTCATAGGGTTTCTGATGTAGTCCCTTCATCATTTTGGTTGCCCTGCTTTGTACCGCTTCCACCCTGTCTATGTCTCTTTGGAGATGGGGCCTCCAGAACTGTACACAGTACTTCAGGTGGGGTCTCACCAGTGATCTACACAGGCGCATTATTACCTCCCTCCTTCTGCAGGTGATGCCTCTTGCTATGTATCCAAGCATTTCGCTAGCTTTTCCCACTACCTTATCACACTATTTTGCTACTTTTAGGACATCTGAAATTCATCACTCCCTGGTCCCTTTCCTGCTTTGTGACTGTTAATATCCCCCTTCCAATTGGTATGTTGCCCCTAGGTTTCTGTGCACGATGTGCATTATTTTGCACTTTTTGTGTTAAAACCCAGCTGCCAAACCCATGACCATTCTTCCAGCTATTTTAAATTGTCCCTCATTCTGTCTACCCCCCAAGTGTGTCTACACTGTTGCAGAGTTTTGTGTTTTCTATGAACTGGCATACTTTCCCTTGCAATCCTACTATAATGTCACCGATAAAGACATTGAAGAGGACCAGCCCCAGTACTGATCCTTATGGCACTCCATTAGTCACTTTGCTTACCCCAGAATGGGTGCTATTTACCACCACCCTCCGACTCCTATTGGACAGTGAACTCCCACTAGGATTCCCTACACACCTCATAGGATTTTATCTGTGTGGTGCATGCAGTGTTTGCACCCCGTCCCACGATAGAAAGAGCATTCACAAGCCCCACCAACTAACACACTTACAGTATGAAGTGAGACATTTAATTACATGTTGCACATAATTTGTAATTTATGCCCTTTATTGTAATTGCCTGAACCTTTACATAGGTTGTACCATGAGATCTGTGAAGGATCAGATTCAACAACGTGTCCATTGAGTAATTGGTGGCAAATACAACACTGTTGTGGGCCAGCACTTGTCCAAATTCCACTATGGAGATCCTAAAGCAATACATTTCATGGGGATTGCACCTATCCCCATACTTCAGAGAAGAGGGAACTGGCCCAATAATCTTCTAAAGAGGGAGAGCCATTTAATCTTCATTATGGGAGTGTTGGCTCCTAGTGGTTTAAATGATGATTGGGATGTTATCATTTTCTTAGTGCAGAAATGCTTCTGTCTTACTGGTCTTGTAGTGCTAATTTATATAGTAATTGCATTTGCATTTAGGGATTTTACGTCCATCCTATTTTGCAAGTGTTTAGACCATGCAGGTATTTGGAATTTCTAGTGCCATTAAATTTCTTCCTTTGTTGTTCAATTACTTTTTCCTTCTAGGTTTGTTCTTTGTGGTTGGATTAGCAGGGATTTTGAGATATAAATTTTCAGAGAACTTACTTTGATACTTATGTATGTGACTGCTAAATGATGATTGCAATTTCGCTTTCATATTGTACTATTTTGAATATTTATTTATGCTGTCTCCATCTCACTATCCATTGTACAATACTTTAATTTGTGTACACTTTTAGTTCACTGTGAGTGGTTTTCATAATTGCACTTTGAATATGTTAGTCTGGGCACTGTTCCAAGAAACTGGGTCTTTCACTTTTAATTGTCTTAGATCAATTGACTTGCAGTGTGACATGACCCCACACCCAGAAGAAGAACTGCCTGTGTTCAAAGTGCCAGGGTATTCAGTACCAGTGTTTATCTGTCTTACCCACTCCTGAACAAACCACTGCTTCATTGTTTTCATCAGCTTCAGTATCCAGTCTTTTTCTAGTGCTGCTTTTTTTTTCTTTTGCTGTTCAGTTCACACCGAAAGTTTCTGTTTTTTTACAGAACTCCAGCCATGATCCCTGTTTACACAAATGACAGAGTTCCAGAACTCATTGCCTTGGTGTTGAACCATCCCTTACCCTTACTGGATCCACTGGACAGAACTGAGACAAGGACCTCTAATACACTCGGATGCCTGCTGTAGCTTGGCTCCTAAATGGTGAAGGTTTCTGAAAGCCAGTTACTCAATTAAAGTTGTTGCTACTTTACTACAAGCATGGAAACCTTTGTCAACAAAGTATACTACATGGTCTGGACAGTATTTGAGGCATGGGGACAGACTTGAGTTTTATACTGTCCCACCACAGTTGTGCCCAAGGTGCATTCAGTGGTGCATTCAGTGGTTGTCTTACAGAAACCTCAAATATGGAAAATTGCACACATTATTCCATTATTCAAATCTGGAGACCCCTGTGACCTAAATAATTACAGGCCAATCTCTCTCCTCCCCACACTCTCGAAACTCTTGGAAAAAATCATGAATGGCCAATTGAGATCCTTCATTGACAGCGGAAAACTACTAAACTCCCTACAATCTGGCTTCAGAGCCAACCATAGCACGGTCTTGGCATTAGCCAAGGTAACCAATGATTGGCAGCAAGAGATGGAGCTCAAAAAGTCTGTCTGTGCTGTGTTTTTTGACCTAAGCAAAGCATTTGACACAGTTGACCACAGCCTGCTCCTTGCCTCTCTGAAATCGATAGGGCTGGATTCTACCTTTCTAAACTGGTTCCATGAATACATGACTGACAGATACCAGATACCATCAGGTAAAAGTGCTTTACCTGAGTTGCCAAACACCTGAAGAGGCATGCGCTGATCTACAAAAAGACTTCAGCCTCCTGCAACTTCAACTAATCAACAAAAAATTGTTATTAAATGCCAAGAAAACAAAAGCCATGTTATTTTCCCCTGGCATCCATCTGGCTCACCCAATTACAATCGGCTCTCCCCCCCAGTCACCACAATCCTGGGAGAGAACCTAGAGAATGTTCCGAAATTCAAATACCTGGGGGTTTGGATAGATTGCAAACTTTCCTTCACTGACCACGTGGACGACCTGTTGAAAAAACTAAGGCAAAGACTTGGCCTTTTCTATAGAATAAGACGGTTCCTAATTGCAGATGCAAAGAAACGGCTAGTCCAAGCTACGTTTCTGTCCTTAATTGACTATGCAGACTTCATATATAGTAGCTGTACTGCCTCATGCAGCAGGAAAACTGGATACGCTTTACCACAGAGCTATACACTTCATCACAGACCTCCCCCTCTCTACCCATCATTGCTCACTTTATGCTGCCATGGACTGGACCTCCCTTCAATATAGGCGCAACATGAATGCGGCACTCTGGATACTCAGAGCCATTAGTGGCAAACTCCCCCAATACATAGCTGACTGTCTAACTCCAGTTGAAGCTAGAAATTATACCCTCAGAAGCTGCTCCCTGATCTCACTATACATACTTAGGGCTCACAATGTCTTCAGGAGGCCGCCATTGGCTTCTCCTCCCCTCACTCTGGAACAAAATCCAGAAATCCTAAAGCAGAGGTCTCCAGTTAGTATTCACTTGTTCAAAACTCTTTGCCATGATGGCTCAACGAAACCTGCAACTGCTTTATGGCACTAGCTATACCACCTTCCCCCACATGGCAGCACCTTGCTATATTTCCTCTCTCTTGTGCTCCGCCTCAAGTTATTCAGTATGTCCACCATCCTTCCCCATGTTCTTACATCAACCTGCTCTTACCCTTAACCGGAAATGTGTGACAGCAACCCCAGCAGCTCAGACCCCCCAATGCCGGGGTAAGGTGTATCAGTCAGCTGGTATTCTCTCCCCCCTGACAGTTCTTTGTTTTGCCCCTCTTTCTTTCTACCCCAACCTTCAGCCTGCCTTACCCAATTCACCTTGACTACCTGCCCTCTGATATTATACAGTACCTGCCTCTTTTCATCCCGAGTGCCTTCCAATTCCTTAACAAATCCTCTCATAATTGCATAGTTTTGGGCACGGATCCAGCACAAGCACTATACTGATGACTGTCTTCTGAATTATGTATAATGTCTATTATCTGTATATGTGTATTATTACTGTAAAAGCTAGCATCTTTACTGCTTCATATGACTGTAACTTGTCCAACTGTATTATTGTTTGTACGATCGTAGGTCCACCTTGTAAATGAGCTTGCTCAATGGTGTTCACCTGGATAAATAATGATATTGATTGATTGATTGATTGATTGATTGATGAAGTGCTGGAAGCCATTTGGATTTCCTGTTTCAGCCTCTTTTCCTGAGACTCCCTGTGATATTTATCCTGAAAGATATTGTTCCTCACACCAGTTTGCTCAGCCAGATGCATCAAAGGCATAAAGTCCATGCACAGGATTTTCAAAACCCTTGATGCAGACACAATTCCCAATTCTGGGCTGTGACTGTGACAAAATAAATTCACCCAATTTCTTGTTATTTACAAACATTCTAGTGCATTGCAAAAATTTACAGTACATGCTTTTTTGGTAAATACATGATCATGTGTCATTTTTGTGATGTACCGTATGCATAATTTTCTAAGCACAAATTGTGGTATTTTCAATAAGAAGTTAGACCATATTTTGAGTGCCACAAGTTATGCAGTTGTGCTACAATCATGCCTCATGTTTGCATGTGCATACAGAAGGTCATTCAAAATATGGCCCCTTATCTCTATAGTAACCTTCTATCGTGTCTCATAAGACAAGGTCCTGCTACATATTGTCCCCTCTTTCACGTCTAAGTTTACCCTCAGATTTTTATAGGACTTCATGAAGTTACAGAGCCTTCTCTTTGCTCCTCCAAGAGCATGTCAAATCATGAAGGCTCAGTTCACTGGTTGTTTGAAGTATCCCTTGTCCTTTCCTTAGGTATATGGCAGTCTCTTAAAAACTGACAGCTGATTTGTTCTCCTAGGTGCAGGGAAACAAGGACTGGCCCTGTCTAACCCTTCTGTGGCTAACATGCCCTGAGTAGCTACTAAAGAAGTCTACTCTATCTTGCTAAAAACTTTTCACCCCCTAGACCTTGTGGTTCATTATACCATGGCCATGACTTCCTTTCATGCTGAAATAGCTTTAATATCTTAGGAATACATTTGTGAGGCTGCCATTGTATCCTGTACTCACATATTTAATAAGGTCTACCACCTGGATGTGTTTAGTTCTACTGATGCTAAAGTGGCAGGCAATTTCTGGGCTACATGGTGCTGCACTGACTGCCACCTACATGGATACTGCTAATTAGTGCACATTTTCTTCTATATGCCCATAGGAGAGTGTCCTTATAATTCTTTATTGATCTGTATGTTTCCTGGCTAAGGGAGGGACCCGCCCCATTTTCTTCTACATGTTCATGTATGGCAAGAGTTACTAGTATGTAAATCATGTTTCATGCATATTATGCTTAGTAATAAAGAAGTTGGCAAGAGAGAGAAAATATTTATAATCAAAACTAAATTACATTAACATATAATGTTTCACAAGTAGTTTCAAGGGACAGGAGAGAACCTTTAAATCCACAAGTGCCTGCTTGCAAATATGAATTGGACAGCAGTGGAAAACATTACTCCTTGGTCCTGTTCTTCGCTTGCCTAATTTATAAACTGATTTGAATCTAAAGTCATCATCTGATGAAGTTAACATTATATTACTGCTACTGTTTTTATGTTCAAAACTGCATTTCTGTTTGTTGTGCATTGCCATATGATATTGTGACTGAATGTGCTATAGAGAGAGAGTTCAGAAATATGTTTCTCCAGAAGCTGTTTCCGTGTGGTGAAAAACTTAAACGGTTACTCAAGAAATTGTTCAGGTACCCACAACCAAACAATATATGAGCAGTCACAGATATATGTATGCTCGTGGTAATATGTGATTTATTTTATCAAAAGTAGTTCAGCAAAGTGCAAAAAAATGCGTTTGTCTTCCAGGTATATGGTGTGTATCACACCCACAGCACAGCCACATCAGTGACATAACGTGTCTAAAGTTTTGCCCACCCCCTCTATCCCTGATGAAGCCCTTTGGGGGCCAGGTGAAATGTCTGAAGTGTTACATCACCCACATGGCTGTTGTGGGGGTGTAATAAACACCATGGCGGATATTCAGAAGGGTGCGCGTAAGCTTATCACTGTTGTGCCATATGCAACCACTGATGCGCTCTACCTATATTCAAATGGGGATTGTGCCTACAAATCCTTGATACATCAGAGCGCATCAGTAATGTATACAGTGCAGGTAGGGGCGTGCCCATGCATACTCCAGCACATCCCGATATTCAGCCCAGGATGTGCTGAGTCCATGCATGATCACAACCCCTACTTATGCTGCACAGATGAGCAAAAAAAAAAAGGAACAGCTGGCCACCATTATGTGAGCTGCCATATTGCAAGCAGTGCAACACGGCAGTTGCCACCTGTGGCAGGCCACCCGAGCTCTGGCTGCACCTTCGTGGTGGCACACCCCCATGCCCAATCGCGGGCATATATTTAAATGTAAAAGTCCAATATCCCTGGTGGTCGAGTGGACCACTCACAGCCTGATCACCGGCATAAGTTGAATAATGAAAGTGTCCAACATCCCTGGTGGTCCAGTGGACCACTCGCAGCCTGATTGTGGGCATAAGTTGAATAAAGAAAGCGTCCAATATCCCTGGTGGTCCAGTGGACCACTCGCAGCCCGATCATGGATATATCCTGTAGAAATACTAGCCTCATATCCCTGGTGGTCTAGCGGTACCCCCATCCCCGCCCACTGAGCCCCACTGCCCCACTCCCTCCTGGTCAGCTGCGGGATATTGGATGGTATTTTTATTACTTAAGCCCGCAATTGGGTGTGATGTGGTCCACTGGCCCACCAGAGATATTGGATGGTTAATAAAGTCTACATATGCCCACAATCTGGCAGTGGGGCACATTTTTGTGCTGTGCAGGGGGTGTTGGTCTCCGACAGCTGCAGCCTGGCAGGGGGCCAGGTGTAAGTCACCGGGGATCAGCGCACCTGCATGCAAATGGGGCCGTAATGACATGCAGATGGCCCCATTTGCACCTTGCATGCATTATGGCTCCATTTGCATGTGCACCTTTGAATATCACGGTTGTTGCACCCAGCGCAATGGAACTTGTGCTAGCACATCCCCCTGCTCCACTCTGGCCACTTGCGCTGGTGCAGTGCCACTGTGCCATGTACACTGCAGGTGGCCAGGGTGCGATATTCAGCGATGCTGTGCCATGGCACAGCTCCATTGAATATCATCCTGTCAACACCCCTGCGCAGCCAAGTTGTGCTGCACCCAGGCTTGCGCCACAGTCTGGCACAGTCTGAATATCCGGGCCCATATGCTTATAAGGTAAATGTGATTTTTTTACACTGTGCTGAACTGCTTTTGATAAAATAAATCCCATATTACCGTGCTTATACATATATCATTGAACTGCTCATATTTTGTGTGTTTGTGGGTGTATGAAAAATTTTTCAACTAACTGAATGCACGGCATTTATTGTGCGTAATTGCAGTGCAGTGTGTTTGCTTGCACTGTCAGCTCACATTGTATTGTATTTAATGGGGCAGTCCTAACAGCATGAGCTTTCCTCTCTTATTTGTGTTACTGTAAAATACTTGTGAAATAAATAATATTGGTCTGATTCTGTTCTTTGGCAGATTATTGTTGAAGGTTCTGTTGGAAGCGGCCCCAATGGCAACATTGCTGTAGATGACATTAGTGTACAGTCTGGGTCATACTGCATGCCTGATCCCACACCACCAGCATCCTGTGAGTTTCAGTGTGGAGATGTCTGGGAAGAATGTGTACAGATTTCTCAAATGTGTGATTTCATGTTGGACTGTGAAAATGGAGCTGATGAAGAAATTTGTGGTAAGCAAACTTTTTATACAATGTATGAGTGCATTAACACAGATGCCAGATGCTATCATATGCCTGCAATCTGAAGCAAGGCACACTTGTACAGAAGAAAATTAATGAATTCTGGAAGTAAACCTTCAAAATGAATGAATGACATTTATTTGAAATTTATTTTTATTTTTATTTTGAGTATTGAATAAAAGTTTTGCTGAAAATAAAGTTTAAATCAAAGTTTCACTGCAAAGTTTCACTGCCTATATGTAATACATTTTTCAGGCATCTCTCTTAAGAATTGTTGCCGTTCCTCCCTGTAGCAAACACAGTACTATAACGAACGCTCCAAATGACTCCACTTGCATTCATTATAGCGAGGGAGCACTGTAGCATGTTTATTTTCAGTTTAGACCGGTCATCAGCATTCTTTTCAACTTTGCTTAGGACACTTAAGAACACTTAAGCAGCGTGAGTGCAGCTAGCAATATGGCTGATGGTATTACAAAGTTGGCACTCAAAATGTAGCCATGAAATCAAACAGATAAAAACACCTTCTAGTAAAACAGATTAGATAAATTAACTCTTAAAGCTGCCAGAAGCAGTTGTGAATGGAAATTAAATGGCTTGAGAAATATAGATTTCCTGGACTCCATGTAAAGTTATTAGAAAAAGACTGTGGAACCACACTCAACTTAAAAAATCTAATTGTATGTTTTACTTCTTCACAATTAGTTATCAAACCCATTTCATTGAAACATCAAACAACATCAAGAAAAATCTGTCTGGTGGATTTTTCACTGTGTACGTAAATATATACAAAACTTAGAATTTATAACATATTTATACCAATTATTGCACGTTGTATATATGTGTGTTGTATCTTATATTACGTATGGCTGCTGTTTTTTTTAAGGTCCCATTTGGGAAAATGTATTCCTGCACTTATGTACTATAGCTTTGTTACCTGTACTTATGGTACTGTCAAGATCCCTTATGGGTGAATGTATTCTCCACTATAACCCTCCTATCCCCCTCCCCAGGTTACCACTGGAAACAAGTCTTTTGGGCTCTGTTTGTTTACCTGGTAAAATATGTAGAAATAAGTACATAATACATACATTATTGAATGAATAAATAAGGGATATGCAGCGGTTCAGTGTGTGATAATGCATTTATCTTGTACAGTTTCCAGTGACCTCAAGTAACCTCACGAGTGCCGAAGGCATTAATACAATTAATTGGCATGCACCCCTTGTGAAAATGCATACTAAAAAAAACTCATGCCCTTTGGTTCTCGTCCAGACTCAAATTTGAACTACTACTCAGGGATACCCTTTGGAAAAAAGCACATATGACTAAAAGCACCTCTTATTGGACAGCTTTCAGAGTGGCTAGAAATCGCTGCACAATGTTGACTTGGGCCATCAAAGCTAGTTACTTCAGGGACAAACTGGACACTTCTACAAAATGTTATTCGCTTTTATGGAAAATCTTAAGAAAGGTAGAGGATCATAGATCAACTAACTCCCTCCCCACAAAAATCATGTCTGAAGTTCTATTGTTGCAGACAAACTTGAGATTCTAAATCTCTTTAATAATCATTTTGCTATAGCAGAGCTGGCATTTGACTCTTCTCCAGTCAGTAATCATAGAGACCAATTCTTTGGTAAGGATTCAGACCTGACCGCCCCTACCTTTCCTGAGGGACATAAAGCCTTCTCCTTCAGCCTGATTACACTAAAACAAGTTGAAGACTTCCTCCTTCAGCTTGACACAAGGAAAAGTGCTAGTGCTGATCTCCATGAACCATTTTTTCCTAAAAATGGCTTATCACACCCTGGCTGTTCCCACTACCCACCTGTTTAATCTGTCTTTCACTCAGGGTACCCTTCCTTCAGTTTGGAAAACTGTCCATGTCATTCCGTTATTCAAATCTGGTGATCCTAGTGATCTCAACAACTATAGGCCCATCTCTTTGCTGTCAACACTCTCTAAGCTACTAGAAAAATTAGTCAATCAACAAATCAGGAACTATCTCAACTCCCACAACTTGCTTAACCCAGTACAATCTGGTTTCAGGCCTTGTCACAGCATGATCTCCACCCTTGCCAAAGTCTGTAATGGCTGGCTAAATGAATTGGATAATATGCAATATGTCGGTGCCTTGTTCCTGAATCTAAGCAAGGCCTTCAACATTGTGAACCATTTTTTGCTCCTGGGCATTCTACATTACATTAGACTAGATAGTAAAGCCCTCAAATGGTTCAATAGCTATCTGATAGGATGCTCTCAGAAGGTAAAAGCCAAAGGAGATCTCTCCCCTACAACAACTCTACAGAGAGGCATCCCCCAGGGCTCTATTTTGGGCCCACTTCTGTTTGCAATGTATATTAACAATATTCACTCCTGAATTAAGTCTGATAACATACACCTATTTGCCAGTGACACAGTGCTGCATATTTCTAGGCCATCTCCAGAAACTACATGTCATGACCTGCAACTTGAATTCTGCCACCTCCAGAAACACCTGCTTCAATTAAAACTGTTCTGAATGCAAAAAAAAAAAAAAAGGCAATTATATTCTCTCCATCCTTGAAGTTGTCTCATACTCTTAATGTGGGCGACATACCCCTGATCACCACCCTCCTTGGTGAGCGCCTTGCATTCATCTCAAAATTTAAATACCTTGGTGTATGGATCGACAGTAAACTGTCCTTCTCTGAGCATATTAAGGAACTCATCAAAATCTTAAACAGAGGCTTGGCATATTCTTTAGACTTAAGCACCTCCTCACAGTTGAAGCTAAAACCAGACTTGTTCAAACTACATTCCTCCCTTTACTGGATTATGCAGATATTCTATATGGCCAAGGTACCAGTGCAGCACTGTACAAACTTCACATCTTATACCACCTGGCTATAAGATTCATTACAAGAGCACTGTCACAACGCATTACTGCTTACTGTATGGACTGGTGGGTTGGACATCACTCAGCTACAGATGGCAGAGAAATGCAGTCCTTTGGACATACCGAGCCATCTTAAAGAAGCTCCCACAATGTATCTCTGACTGTTTAACTATCTGTCCCCTTGGTAGCTATACACTGAGAAGCCTATCTTATTTATCCCTGGCTATCCCAAGAGTCAGAACTCTCTTTGGGGCAGCATCCATAAGCCATTCCCTCCCTGATCTATGGAACAAATTAAAAAAAATTCACCAATTAGCCTCACCAGTGAAATTATCCACCTTTAAAACCTTGTTCTTTCGAGCCTTCCCTGAATCCTGTAATTGTATAAAATGACTTCTCTTTAAATCCTGAACTTTTATACCATCTCCTCCCAATAATGCAACCTACACCTGTCCTCATGCCAGTCCTCCGCCCTCCCTCCCTTCTCCCTACTGATCATCTTAGATCATTATGACTTGCACCTTATGAACTATGTTTATTCTTAATATATTCAAATAATGTTTTATGATGTTTATGCTCCAGTCTCGTGTAATGACAAATTGTCTATTATACTTTTTTGCACTACTATCATTGTACTGTCACACTGTCTTGCACCGTCTTCATTGTTTATTATATGTCCAGGTCCATCTTGTAAATGAGTTCTTCTCAATGATGTTTTGCCAGGTAAAATAAAGCTTGATTGATTGATTGAGATGATATATACACAAATGAAATCTAAATATATATAAAATCTCGATTTAAAAATACTCCAGTATCATTCACACTGTTGTTCTCACCAGAGAAGGCCAGTATGGCTTCAGAAGCTTTTCTCCTTTTCTGTATTTCATAAGAAATATAGACTTTGATGGCAGATAAGGACTGCTTGGCTCACCTAGTCTGCTCATTTTCCCTACCTATTGGATAAGCTGCAGTTCCTAGTTAACCAACAGCCTACTTCTTCCTACCCCCCCACCAGAATTGCCGTATGTCTGTCCCATGCATTCTTGAATTCTCCCACTATTTTTGACCCCACAACCTCCTCATGAAGGCCATTCCATGCACCCACCACTCTCTCTCTGAAAAAATACTTCCTCACATTGCCCCTGAGCCGTCCCCCCTCTATCTTCAAATTGTGTCCCCTTGTTCTTGCACATCTCTTTTTCTGAAAGATGCTACCCTCTCGGATTTTGTTGATTCCCTTGAGGTACTTGAAAGTTTCTATCATGTCCCCCCTCTCCCTTCTTTCCTCAAGGGTACACATATTAAGAGTTACCTCAGTTCAGCATCTTTAGATGATATGTACTCAAGTGAAATCTAAATAAATATACATTCTTTATACAAAAAAACTCCTATATCAGTCACAGTGTTACTTATTTACATTAAATAGGTAATTCCTTCTATATCAAAATTACAAATGCTGTACATTTCATTTCAGACTTGTGCTGTATAAATTCATTTAATATGTAATGACATTGAGAAGGGTTAGTTACACTCATCAACACTACTTTTCATAAATCCCTGCATTTCACTAATTTATACCATTTTTGATAAATCTTTTCATTTTACTCACTAACAAAACTATTTTTTGTGAAGAACTTTTGACCTGATTATAGAAGGTAGCTGGAGATGTGCGATAAAAACTTCCTCCAATGGAATTTCCACAAAAGTCAGACTTTTGCTTCTGCAAAAGTCAAATTAGCAATATTTGCAGAAATTCTGACTTAGAACAATGGACTAAATGTATAAATTGCAGATTACATAGATACATAGACAGTGTCAGCAGATAAGGGCCTATGGCCCACCCAGTCTGCCCATTTGAGCTTGTAAGTTCAGTTTATGTTTTCCTAGAAGTCTGTTGCCCCTTACCCCTGACCTCCAAAATTCCTTTATGTCTATCCCATGCATTCTTAAATCCCGTGATTGTTTCAGCCCCCACCACTTCCTCTGGCAGGCTGTTCCACTTGTCCACCACCGGTTCTGTGAAGAAATTCTTCCTCATGTTTCCTCTGAATCATCCTCCCTCCAACTTCATCCCATGCCCTCTAGTCCTGGAACATCTTTTTCGCTTAAAAATAGTGTATTCCTGCACCCTGTTCCTCCCTGTGAGATACTTGTATGTCTCTATCATATCCCCTCTCTCCCTCCTCTCCTCCAGGGAGTACATGTTCAGTTCCTTCAACCTGTCTTCATAGGCAGATTATTCTATTAAACTGCAGAGAAAAAAGTCTACAGAACTGACCACTGAACTGCGGAACACTTACATGTATTGTGGAATAATTTATTAAACTGTGGAAGTTCAGGTATATAATTTCACAGTTCAGCCAAAAAATTCCATGGAACAGGGCATAAATCTGCCAAACACATTTGGAAGATTACAATCTCACCAATGGTGGAAATTTGGAAAATTCAGCAAAATTTCCAAATTTTCACAAATGGTCAGGGAAAGCAGACTTTGCATCTTTCACCCACCTCTACAGGTAGCAGATATTACATATATAATGTATGGGGGACATTATTAATAACTGAACTCAAGCAGATTACAACCATGTTATGCCATCATTATGACATCACTCTGTTGTTTACCCTTCTTGAGTATGTCATATCAATGATATAACAAAACAGAATGCTCACAACATTCAGTGTTCCACTTTGAGAAAAATGTTTAAAATGCTGTTATTAAATTAACTGATTTGCGCAAGGCTGTACCAATGAATAGTGTTGTGAATAACACACAATAAACATTGTTGAGGAATCTTCCTACATGATTTGTGACTGCTTAAGGTAATAATTAATCAGTAAAGTAATTCAATCCACAATTACACAACCTTGGTAGCCCATATACAATAAAATGTAATGTATGGTCTTTAGTTAATAACTATGCTGAAAACATTTCTTGAGGTTGCCATGACATCTGAAACCTCTCGAGCTATGCTCTCGAGGTTTACAGTGATGTCATGGCAACTTCTCAAAGTGTTTACAGTGTGGTTATTAAGCAAAGACCATACATTATCCTATATTTTGCCATAGGCCTGCATTTCACAAATAAAAACCTTTCAGTATTCTGAGCTCATCCTGAATATTCATGTTATCAGTGTTAAATATTTTTTAGAAGACCTACTGCTACTCTTGTTGTTCTTTTTCAAGTTGTATCAAGCCAGTATTTGATTTTTCATGATACACATGTGCTAGAGTTGGTGTATTATTTTTCCATGTCCTAAAGGACAAATCAAAATAACCATTAAAATAAAAATGTTATTTCTACTAATTGTGTGTGTGTGTGTGTGTGTATATATATATATATATATATATATATACACACACACACACACACACACACATTTGTATCTTTCACTGGATACAGGATAAATTCTCTCTTTGTTAAGTCACATTTTTAGCTAAACATTACCTGTATGATATGAGAGAAAGTTATATGAAAATCATTGGTTACTGTGATGCCTCAAAATCATTTGATATAAATAAATTCATAGGCTCAGTATTTGTCAAATACATAAGATAAAGCACATACTAGAGGTTGTGGAGCTGCCACATTTAAATTTATTATTATTATGAGACTCAGAGAATCCTCCTGTTAAATACTAGGGAGTAGGGCTATGCTGACATCACTGGAGTCAAACGTGATAACGGAATAGTCATCAGTATTGTGCAGCACCAACTGCATGTATACAGTGTTTGTATGAGTGCTAAGTATATGGCATGCAAGGTCTCCCTACTATATTTTCATGTGTATCTTTCATTATTTTTGATTGTTTCAATATCTTTTCCAAATGATTCAAGGAATTAATTTACCCTGGAACACTGCAACCTAAGCCAAACATATTATGCCAACTATGCCATTTATTACTTCCTGCAAAGATTAAGAGTAAATACCCTCTTACCTAAATACTGTAATATCAAAATAAGCAGGAAAAATAAAAGGAACTAACATATTTCCAAATGGGAAGAATGAACATAAACTGAGAAGCATATCCTGCTCTATCATAACATGTCAATTATACAAACAACAGACCTAGAGGAAAAATACACAGTAGGTAGATGTCAAATTACATTAGTGCTGACCACTCAATTTCCTTGTTTAAACAATAACACAAATTTAGGGTATCAACCCTATATATTCATGCAATTTCTCTATTTAATATCAGATGCTTATTGCTTGTGTGGTCTGTTAACTTTTTAGCTTCTTTACTCTACCAGTGTATGAACAAACTAGTACTATGCCCTGCCGCGAGAAAGTGTCCTGCTACTAGAGAACCTAAATCCACCCTTTCACTAGAGCTCTTATGTTCAGTCATTCTTATTTCAAGTTGCCAGGGTGTTTGTCAAATATAGGTGAGGTTATGTGGACACCTAAAAGTGAAGAGCACATTGTCACTTGTGCAAGTCATACAGCTAGTGATATCTATATATTTCTCTTTACTTGCATTATATATAACAGTAGTTTTACCGTGTTGGAATTGTGAGTGCAAACTCTGCACTGAAAGTTACCTACAGTTTCCTAACAACTTGGTTCTAGATTCTGTCCCTCCCAAGACCTTATGTACTATTTTTGACAATCTGTCCTTTAACTTTTTTAGTCTTTCTAGTGGTAACCCAAGGCTTAACTTGAAATAATGTTGAGGATTTTTCAGTTGCTTTGAACATCTTCCATTTATTATGGATACTGTTTTATATTTTTTCCATGTTGATTAATGCAGGTGAGTGTTTTTTTCTCCCCATATGACACCTTACCACTCCTTGGCCAGACCCCACCCAGCCCACTCCCACCACAATGACTGAATATATTATGTATGTGGTGTCCAGCCTTCACCTGCATACAGCTTGAAAGAAACAACAAGGGGACATGGACTCAAACTTAAAAGGAAAAGGCTACAACTGAATGTTAAGAATTACTACTTTACACTATAGGTGGTAGTAACGTGACAGCTAACAAAACAGTCAGCAGGAGCTGAAATATAATTTAAATTGAAATTACTATAGATGACTATTGTACCTGGGAAGACAAGACTTACAGGTCAGGATTTCAAAAGTGGATCTGTCATGTATCTGCCCACTCTATTTTCAATTAAGGCTATACTGGTAGGCCAGCAATTAGCTGGTCTACATTTGCCTGATGAGCATCTGATTGTCAGATACAGTTACCACACTTGTGCCAATAAATGATGAAAGAAGCCACAAAGCCCTAATAATGCAAGGTGCCACACCATGTGGTGCACTGTCATAACCCCTTTGCAGCCTTTGAAAATAGCTGTGGGTGGCACTAGCACACTCCCTTCAATGCAGATGTGGGTGGAACTTACTCCTACATCTGTACAGGGTTTGTAAATCCCCTCAACTGGATGCTCAGTAACTTCTATGGGTTGCTAATCTGGGTCTGTCCTACAAAGACAGCCAAGGATAACTTGTCCTGTATCTAAATTTATTCAGCACTGGTGGAGATGTAAGTGACAACATAACAAGTGATATTTTGCTAAAAGGGTATTTAACATCAGGATATCATCATACCTGGCCAAAAGATACAGTTCATCTTTACTGAATAGCTGCCCCTCAGTTGTTGTGTCCTATTACCTACTCTAACACTACACAACTCCTATCTAACAAATATCCTAATGTTTTCTACTGGCAAGACCAATTTTACCCTGAATGCTGTGTAATTGCATATGTAGCATGAAACTGTGGAGCTTTGTAACAAATGAATAAATTACCTCTTCATATTAATGGAACCTTTGCTTGTGTACCTGTATAATAAATTGTACATTTGTAGGCTGAGTAATGTATGTAAAAATGTCTGCTGCTACTGCTGTTTTAATTGCCACTCCAGGAAAGTCATGACAATGAGGGGATGCACCTAAATAAGAATATCCCAGTTCTGAACATTTTCAAATAAATAAATGAATAGAAACATAGAAGCTTTGATAGCAGATAAGGACCACATGGCCCACCTAGCTTGACCATTTCCCTACCTATTGTGACACCGCAGACCTTACTTGATCTCCTGCTTCCCCCCCTTGCCTTACCACTAAGGTTCCCTTATTCCTATTCCATGCCATCTTGAATCCCAAATAAAAAGTATCTCTAAACAAAACTGAAATGTCTCTATCCAAAACTACCTTTGTATCTTCTTGTGTTTTCTCTTTTAATTTGGCTCTTCTATGATCTATTAGGAGGCTATGGAACTGTTTGGTGGCAGCAGTAGTAAGTGGAAACCTGCTGGGGGAGGACCATAGCACTGACTGAAAAAAAATATTTGTTTTTCTTAAATTGGACTCTCTTTGCTTCACATAGGCTTTTCTTCCTGCTAGCCTGCTTGTGAAACAAAAATAAATTAGCTTTTTAAACTTCTAAAACTGGGACAGACCAAAATCACTTCTGGCCCAAGGCAGAAATGGCAGCTGATTCAGGGTAAGAGTACAAAGTGATCCCCTTGTGAGCTGAGGCAAGCTATGACTGGCTTGGGGCAGGTTCCACAAATTCTACCCATTTACCAAGGTGCATGCTTTGTGCTAATATTGATTGGGATAAAATCCTGAGACTTGAAGTAAACATATAGGCATCAAATGTGAGGAGTACAAAATGTACACTAGAGTAGAAACTATAATAAATTCAGAGGTTTACACAGTATGTGCACTAGATGCATACTGCTTCAGCATCTAAAAAGTAAAAACAGGGAAATTACCAAGAGCTTAGATAATATGCATCACACCCAAGAACAAGAAGGTTTCCTAGGTGAAATGCATCATATTGCTACTGGAACTGCTGGAGTTACTGACAAAGCTCAAACTGGAGGTACTATATATTAATTATATGGGCACAATCACACCCCTATAGTTAGGGTTAAAACATCACTTCTGTATTAAACTCAAAGGTTTGTACTTTAATAACTTTGCAATCATTCAGCATTTCTCATGAAATTTTGCAAGCTCCATTAGGGAACAAGGTTCTCTTAATGTGGCAAAGTTTTGTTTCTGTCAGATTCGTGGGTGTGGAGATACAGAATGTCATAAAATGTGTAAATTACCATTTTCTGTCAAATTCTTTGTCATGCCACACAAAAACAGTGTGGAATTTTGCTCAGAAATTTTTAAGGTATATAGGTCTTGGATCACAGTTGTGCCATTTGAAGATTTGGTGAAAAAATATTAATCCTTTCAAAAGTTATTACATTTAGTTTCCCATTATCTCCTATGGTAGATGTAAGATGTTCATCTGGAAAAAGGATTTTATGTTGCAAATGGGGAATCCTTTGTTGCAAATTGGTAATCCTTTGTTGCAAATGGAAATCTTTTTTCATGCAGCCACCATCTTGTTTTCAGTAAGTGGTTGCAACAAAATAAAAAAAAAATAGAGGGCTTTAGTAAACACCAGTGGTTGTGTTTACCTAATCAGGGCCTGTAGAGTCCAATTCTGAGTTTAATTTTTTTTATAACTGGGTTGGAAATGCATTTTCTTAAAATGCAGAAATCCTTTTTCACAAATTACGAAAAATAAATCAAGAAATAGGATCCTTTTTGGCAATTTGCAAAAAAGGATCTATTCCTTTGCTGCAAATTGTGAAAAAGCAACCATGGAAAAAGATTTTGAGCTGTGGACAAGGATTCTTTCTCACAGATTCAGAAAAAGTAACCACAGAAAGGGATTATGTTTCATAGTTTGCGAAAAAGGACTTTATCTTCTCAAGAAATCACATTTCCTTGTCTAAAAAAATGTATAATTCCCTGGTAGTCTAGTGGCTCCTCCCCTGTTCACAAATCTCCATCCCCTGTAACAAAATCTATTTCCCTGGTAGTCTAGTGGTTCCACCCCCTCCCCTGATGTCCAATAACCATCCTCTTAGTGCCAAAAATATTCCCTTCCAGTTACAGACAAATAGGGTCCACTGTGGCATAGGATCATGTCACTGCAAACAAAAACCACATGGCAATAAATGCCACAAGGAAAATAGCAGTGTCCCAAACAACATCGGGCACAACAGTGATCCAATAGAAAGGGCACAGCCCATTGAATACAATGGAACTTCTTTGTTTTTTCATGGGGCCTTGCCCCCCCATACATCCCAGACTTAAAATAATCAACTCCAGAGGGTCGTGGACTTGAGGGATGGGGAGAAAATGGGGAAAGGGTAAAAGTTATTTAAAAAAAAAAAGTTTCAGCAAGAGGAGACCTAGCTGGACTTGAACCACAGCCCCAGGTCTCCTGCTTTGCTTTGCTGTATGCTCATGCCTTAGCCACTCAACCATGGGAGTGGATTGGTCAAGCACCCCAGCACATGGCTAGATGATCCCATCCAGGTGAAGTACAGAGCAACAGGAGTAGCAGTAATTCCCTACTGGTATTCTACCCCTGTCACTCTAAATCCTTTCATGCTTCACACAGTGTGGTTCCTGTAGTGCTCTTCATGGTGCGCTATTTTGACCTGATACCCTCCACTGCACAGTCATCATTTGAAGAAATAGGTAGCACACGCTGCTCCAGGTTAATAATCTTTAATGTTTTAAGGAGGGACTCTGGGCAAAAGTGCTACATTGCAGAATTAGAATAAGCATACCCCCAATAAATCTCAAACCAAACATTAGGTTTCTGTGTTACTTCATTTTAAAGTTATGGGCTATTTTGTAAGCCTGATTTCACTACCTGTTCAAAAAAGCCAGTTTCAGTGAAGAGGTGCTGATGATGTCATCTCCCGAACTCACAGTCTAACCCTCCCTGTCAGCAAGTTTATATGACCTGTTTCTCCAAAGTTAAAAGATCATTCTGCAATGGTTTTCACAAGTAAAACAGGCAGCAACATTCTAAAAACAGTGCTATGGAATCTATGTGTTTCAGGTTTTGTAACAAAGTTGACATATTTGTATTTCAATGCCTTTTTGGTGTGGTTCATTTCTCCAGAGTTGCAGGATGCTGAGTCAGCATGCCTCCAGACTGCTGATATCATGTGAAGTGCTACTCTGCAGTTCCTGTTTGGAAGTTGTATTGCTACAAGTGTTGCAATGTTGGAAACAGCATTATTGTTTGTCAGTGTCTGCTTTACAATAAGTTTTAATAGTGGCCTTACATGTGTTAATTCCTACTGAGGTAGAAGTGTTAGCCCTGGTAAAACAATCATTGTAATGTGGAGTACAACACAGATGAGCCTGAATATAGCTCAAGTAACAGCCTGTCAATTAGAAAACAGAAAATGAGCTCTGCTGTATTGAGTATCCCATTCATTCATTCATACTTTGATGAATAAAATATTGATTGAGTGATTAAGCATTGAGCTGACTACTGCATAGAAACTCTTAGTGAAGTTTCAAAATAGCACTGTGTCTCCCACCCCCATTGTTTTGGTCATGTATCCATGGCACTCCAGACATTACCTCATGGGTTTTAGCCCACCTGATAGGTTATAGATGCACAAGTGACCTTGTATCAAATTACGTGGTATAGCTGGGTCCCAGGAGTCCCTGCCCTCCAGTTCTCTTGTGCATCTGACAGACTAGCACGCAGGGGTCCCTGCCTAGATTTCTACAAGGTAAGGTACATAGCTTTGTGCAAAACATTTTTTTTAAAGTAGAAGGATACAAGAAATGTCTTAGAAACTATGCATTTGTATAAATTAGAAATCTAGCATGGATGGTTTTGTTTTCTGTTGCTAATACAGTGGCATTGGTTCAAAAGGCAGCTTTTTTGTAAAATGGAACTAAATGTGGTGGTAGCACTAGATTTCCTGTCATAGTAATTGCTCTGCTGTAGAGTTATTTGAGTTGCTTAGCAAGAATTAAGTCCGCTTGGTGTAAACTGTGACCAATTGAGCTGTTGGTTTTGGTTAGCTTTTTATGGGAAAGCTTAGAATGTGTTGAAGAAAGTGCTCCTGTTAAAAAAAAATTCAGTTAATATCGCGGATTTGCTCTGTTGTGTCTCCCCATTGGTATGCTTTGCAAGACCACGAGCAGATGCAGGCGTCTGTTGGCATTTAGAAAAATTGTGCTCTCTCTAGAGTGTGGTGCTGCTTATGGGCTGCCATGGTGTAAACTGCACCTGCTCCTCACTGATTGCACCCATGCCTCGCTGCTCAATCTGACTCTTGGGGAGTGTGTATTTTCTTTAGCAGGTGTTCTAGGGCTTTTCTCTGAGTTGCGGAGAGTCCACATGTCCTCAGTTTCAGACACTCGCTCCGATTGGCAGCTTGTCGGGTGGGTCAGAGATTCTCTCTTTCTCCTCCTACTACCACTCTAATTGCATGCTGCAATGCCTAGAGGGAGCCTGTTTTTTCATTATTTCAGCTTAAATTTAAGGAGATTGGGGACACCCTTGGCCTGGCCTACTCCCTTCACAAGTGGGGTAGGGCAGGGCCACCGATCACCACACAACCTCAGCATTTAAAGGGGATAAGGATGAAATCATTCAGAGAAGGGATTGGGGCGCAAGGATGAAAATACAGGGCCATAATGGGTATACTGGGACAAAATGCCCTTTAAAAACAATTTTGAAAATGTAGAAGGCCACTCAGTCAGTGGCCCCCTCTTCTCACTAGGAGCTGCAGCAGCCATATTGTGGAGAGCTACCATTTTGTGAGCTTCAGCCACAGGATGGACTAGCTACAGCAGCCATTTTAGCTAGGGTTGATGAAATTCCATGTTGTGAGTTCAGCCTACAGGCTAGCCTTGCCAGTTGATCACCTCTCACAGCGGATCAAGAAGAGGTGCAATATTGTAATTTCATTCAATTTTATTCAATTTTATGCAGTTTGAGCAAACTCCCTGCCAAGCGAATTTGAGCAGGCCTCTCGAGATAATAGTGATGCTATCAATATAATTCCATACAAATGACAATATGAATATAAGCTGCTAAAGGTGTCTCGACCCTTCCAGACCCCTAACAAGCGGGTCAAAAAAATGGGTTATGCTATGTTCCCCACTCTTCTAGACCACCTAACAAGCGGGTCAAGTATAGGGTGTACAGCACTCCCTAGGCCATCAATATTATACATATCCTGCAAATGTCAACTGTCTTACCACTTAAAGTACAAGACTTGAGTCTCCAGGAGGTGCTTCAGCTGGTATCACCTATGTGGTCACTCATCGTGTACAGTCCCTAATTGGCCCTTATACCCCCCTTGTGTATTTCAGATGGCAAAAACAAAGAATTGCACCACATGCAGTGCCACTCTTCTGCCTCACAACTCGGGTCCTCAGTGTCTGGCCTGTCTCCATGATGACGATGATCTGTCCATGGAACAGTCACCATCACTGGACCCCAGTAACCAGGGAACCAGCAGAACTGCATGGGTCAACCCGGAGGCTCTCTTCATCCAAAATCAACAGGCCACAGTGGCCATGATGGGAAGTCAGCAAAATGTCATGTTGTGGGTCATGGAAAAACTGGAGGCTCCAGCACCGAATCCAAGACTGTAACCCATCCCCACACCCATTGACCACACCGACAAGCATGCAGGGTCTCAGGAACCAGCTCCACCTCAACCGGACAATGGACAAGGAGATGAGGAACCCCAAGATGAGGAGGATGAGGCCTCAGATGAGGAATAGATGGATGTCTCCCAGTCCATTCCCTCCCTCACCTCCAAGCTCTGTTCCTTCAGTCTCATCCCAGGCATCAAGAAGGGCACAAAGGTCACAGTGAGGTTTGAGGAGGAGATGGCTAAACCAGAATCCAAACTCAATCCAATGATTCATCAGAGGCCTAAGAATAAAGAAACATTCCCGGTGTGCCCTGCAATCAATGACATATTCACCAAAGAATGGGAATCAAATGAACCAGGATGCATGTCAGAGAACTGGAACCTGGACAGGATGTACCCTATCCAGGAAGACAAGGCACAGGCTTGGTGTGTGGCCCCTACAATAGACCATCAGATTGTGGCCCTCAGCAAGAAAACCATCCTGCCATGTGGAACCATCTCTCTGAAGGACCCAACTGACAAAAAAGTAGAGGACATGTTAAAGAAACTGTTCGAAATCAATGGCATGGCAGCAAGGGCAACCACCATGGCAGTCTATGTGGCTCGAGTGCAAATCAGATGGCTGGAGGAGCACCTAGAGAGGACCTCAAATCAAAGAATACAGAATTGTTGGAATGTTCTTTGGACACAGCAAAATATTTGAGGGATATGGCCATAGATACTCTTAAGCTAGAGGCCAGAGCATTAGCACTAACTAATAGAGCTAGGAGAGCATTATGGTTAAAGTTGTGGGAGGTGGATACTGAATCAAATAGCCTTCTGTAAAATCTCCCCCTAAAAGGGAAACATATCTTTGGGGAAGGCCTTCAGGAGTTTCTGAAACAAAAAGAGGAAGGCAAGGAGCTGGAAAAGAGTAATGCCAGAACCACATACCTACCATGGGGCAAACATCAGTTTTGGGGCATCAACAGGTTTCTCCAAGGATGGAAGCAAAGCCAATAAGGTCAGCCCAATTCCTTTAGAGGCAGAGGGTACCACAATGGCAATGCCAGTCATGGTACTTTCAAAGTCAACTATGCTTCCTCCTCATTCTCTTCATTCAGAGGAAGGATCAACAAGTTCAGAGGCAGAGGAGGAAGAGGAAAGGCACAATGACTACCAGGACGCGGATCTGTAAATGCCCATTTGGGGGAAAGAGGGTATCCCACCATGGGCAAGAGACTCATGGTGTTTCTGGACTGATGGGTGTACACTACCATGGACAAATGAGTTCTGGAGATTGTATCCCAAGGATACACAATAGAGTTTACACAGTGACCACACAAAGACAGATTCATGCAATTCCCAATTTCCAGGAGAAGGGCATCTGCTCACCAAGTGCAGCAGATCCTATTGGATCTAATTCAAAACAAGTCCATTCAGACTGTTCCCATATAAGAACAGGGGAAAGGGATTTACTCAATATTTTTTCTGGTCCCCAAAAAGACGGGGGAACTCAGAAGTTCAAGATAGAGAACCTTCGCTCAACACTCAGAAGTGTCAGAGTCAGGGATTTCCTAACCTTGATTGACCTGAAGGATGCCTACCTTCATATTCCCATTTGACTAAGCCACCAACGGTTCTTGTATTTCCACATACTAGGCCAACACTTCCAGTACCAGGCACTGCCATTCAGGCTAGCCTCTGCCACAAGAACCTTCACAAAGGTGTCGATCATCCTGACAGCCCATCTAAGGAAAAGGTAGGTGGATATCATCCCTTACCTGGACTACTGGCTGATATGAGCCAGGTCCAAGAGTCAGGCACAGAGGAACACCCTACTAGTACTATGAACTCTGGAAGAGCATGGCTGGGTAGTCAACTAAAGCAAGAGCTCCCTGATCCCAGCACAACAGCTGGAACATCTAGGGGTGGAAATAAACATGGCCACGGGTAAGGCAAGATTGGCAAAGAAGCATATAGACAACATGGTGGAGCTTTTAAGTGCCCTAAAAGCATGCCCCAACCCACCATCAGACAAATAGCACAGGTGCTAGGGTGCATGGCCTCATGCATAGATCTGGTCCCATGGGCCAGGCGGAACATGATGCCACTGCAAACTTACCTGTTGACTCAAGGCTCCCCAGCAAAGGGAAATCTTGGAGTCAAAGTCACCTTACCACAGGAAATAAAACACTCCCTCACCTAGTGGATGAGCAGGTGCAGTCTGCAGTGGGGGACACCTCTGGAACTGACATGTGAGGTCACAATAGAAATGGATGCCAGCATCATTGGTGGGGAGCATGTCTAGACTCCCAATCAGCACAAGGCCTATGGACCCCCTCAGAAGCCAGATACTCCATCAATGTTTTGGAGATGAGAGCAGTGTTCCTGGCTCTGAAAGCCTTCAAAGAAACCTTACAGAGATGCGATGTCCTTGTACGATCAGACAATCAAGTTACCGTGGTCTACTTGTCCAAACAAGGGGGCACAAGAAGTCGGGCCATGCTGTGCAAGACAACAAAGGTGTTATCCTGGGCACAAGTCCACTTGAAGCACATCGGGGCCATCCACCTAGCGGGCAAACTAAATGTCAGGGCAGACTGGCTAAGCCGACAACAGATTCACACCGGGGAGTGGCAGTTGCACCCAGAGGTGTTTTAGATGATTCAGGACAGGTGGGGGCCCATCACCATGGACCTCATGGCCACAGAGACAAATCACCAAGTGAAAGAGTTTTTTCT
This sequence comes from Neoceratodus forsteri, assembly GCA_016271365.2. Lineage (NCBI taxonomy): Eukaryota > Metazoa > Chordata > Ceratodontiformes > Ceratodontidae > Neoceratodus > Neoceratodus forsteri. The sequence continues at coordinate 1,775,496,478 of CM057456.1, read as the reverse complement.
CAAGGTACAGGGAAAGAAATGCCAAAGGGGTTGACGCCTTGCCACGAAACTGGACCCGAGACAGAGCATATGTCTTTCCCCTGATTCCGCTAATTCACCAGGTACTAGCCAAGATCAGGCAGTCTCAAAGGGTCATCATTCTAGTAGCACCATACTGGCCATGCAGAGCCTGGTTCTCCACGGCCATGGCAATGACATTGGACAAGTGGGGACTACCTTGCAGATCAGACCTACTAATACAAGACCCAATGATCCATCCGACACTGCAGTCGTTCCGCTTGTTGGCCTGGCTCCTGAGAGGCAGAGACTGCTAAAAGCAGGCTATCATGACATCATCATTTCCACCTTGCTGCAGTCTAGATGGTCCTCTGCCATGTCCACATATGGACGACAGTGGAATATTCCGCATGGTGCTATGCTAAGAACAAGAACCCCAACACAGCGGACATGTCTACAATTCTGCTATTTCTGCAGGAGGGCATGGAGAAAGGGTTATCACATTCATCCCTCAGGGTACAACTATCAGCTATAGGGGTAGCCTTAGCACCAGTGGGCCTACACAGCCCAGAATCCCACCCAGATGCTGTCAAATTCATGAGAGCGGTTGAAGTGATGAGGCCTCAAACCAGACCATCTGTGTCACTTTGGGACCTCACACTAGCACTAGATGCCCTGGCATTGCCCCATTCAAGCCAATACAGGACAACCAGTTGTACTGGATGGGGTTGAAGACCTGTTTTCTTGTAGCCATTTGTTCATCCCGCAGGGCGGGGGAACTAGGGGCATTGTCATGTAAAGAGCCCTATACTATGTTTACCCCAAGGGAGTATCTTTGAAAACAGTTCCCACTTTGATTCCTAAGGTGGCTTCCCAGTTCCACATGGAACAGACACTAGAATTTCCAACCATGAATGAATGAGGGGAGCCGGTGGTCATTCCTGTCCCACATCACCTCGATGAACGGGCCACACTGGCCATGTACATCATCAGAACTCAGACACTTAGAAGGACTGAAAGACTTTTTATTATTGCAAAGGGACATAAAAAGGGCTTGGCAGCTTCAAGGATGACAATTGTCAGCTGGCTGAAGAGGACAATTCAAGAGGCATATAGACTCAAGGATGCCACTCCACCACAGGGCATCCAGGCTCATTCAACAAGGGCTGTAGCTGCATCCTGGGCCAAAAGAGCCAATGCATCATCATAGAATATCTGCTGGGCAGCAACCTGGATGTCCATTCATACATTTGATTGACTCTATAGATTACAGACCCTGTATAAACAGAGGGCCTCCTTTGCCACCAAGATCCTCTCAGCAGCCACCCTACATGCCCACTCTTAGCTGCTCTGACCCTCCCTGAGGGCAAGGATACTGCTGATTAAGTACCCATGAGATAATGTCTGGAGTGCCATGGATACACAACCAACACAGTGGGTGTTTACTGGTAAAGGTGATTGTGTTGGTCAGTATCCATGGCACTCTAAGGCCCACCCCTCAGAGCACCTGGAGAGGTAAGAGTGGGGATAAACCACTGAGCCAAGATATATATATATTGGGATTGGGAGCAATGTATCAAAATCTGGACATTGGGAGTAACTAGGGTCATCAAGGCAGAGGATAAAAATGGACATATAATAAGAATAGTGACAGATACATAATCCCATCAAGCATACTAGATGTCTGAGCCTTAGCATTGTAACAATAGGAAATAAACCCTTATAGCACAGTCAACTTGTTTCATCCAGTTATCTTTTTGAGTGTAGTACATAGAGAGTGGTATATGTTGTTTATTGACTAAACTTGTTTCAGCTTGGGAAAACAATCAAACTGGAGGGCAGGGATTCCTGGGACCCAGCTATACTGCGAAATTTGAAACTAGGTCACATGTGCATCTATAGCCTGTCAGGTGGGCTAAAACCCATGAGGTAATGTCTGGCTACAAAAGTGCCATGGATACCGACCAACACAGTCACCTTTACCAGATGAGTAAACACCCATTTACAGGGAGATGGAATAATTGATTTAAAATGCCATCCTGAGAAATCACCTCGATTGAATGATAGGTGTGAATGATCACAGCCTTTCACCACATCAGAGATATCCAGTCTGCAAATCTCACAGTAATGTCCTATGACTTAGCACCCAGCAACCCTGGAGAAAAGGACCACAACGCAAAACCACCAAAAACAAAAATAAGAATTTGTCAGCTTTGTTACAGAACCTGAAACACACATAGGTTTTAAAGCGATGTTTATTGAATGATGCTTCCTGTTTTACTGGAGAAAACCATTTGCCCATAGTTTTTAAACTTTGGAGAAGCAGGTCCTGTAAGCTTGCTGACAGGGAGGGCTAGACTGTGAGTTCAGGGAATGACATTATCAGCACCTCTTCACTGAAACTGGCTTTTTTGAACAGGCAGAGAATTTAGGGTTGTAAAATGATTTGTAACTTTTAAACAAAGTAACCTAGGGATCTCAGTTTTGGCAAGAGAGTGATTGGGGCTACGTTGATCCATATTCTGAATTTATTCATGCCAGTAATTTGTGACCATAGTCCCTCTTTAAGGGACACTGTCAACCCCTTTAAGCCTGAAACTGTCCTTAGTTTAAAAAACATATTTTAAGATTGTTTAAATTCTGCAGAATATGCTGATGTGGCTGGAAGTTTGATTCTGATTCCTTTTTTCTTTTTAAAAGTGTGAAACAGATTGCCCACCATACTGGTGTTACCACACCAAAATGTATTTGTTTACATTCCTTAATCAACTCCCACTGCATCTTTCCTGGACTTGGGAACATCCCCAACACAGTCTAGCCACTCAAGATGCAGTGGGAGAAGAAGAGACTATTGCATCATGAGTGGCTGCACTGTTTGGAGGTGTTCCTAATGTTCAGGAAGAGAGCAGTAAAAGCAGATCAAGGATTTGAAACAAAACAAGATTGGATATAATTACATAATTACCATACATTCCAGTTCTACTAAGAAATGAGGCAGACTAAATCCCCAGCAACACCAATGAATTTTAAAGTAGGTAAGTAATCATAAAATGTGGGTTTTCAACTTGAAATAGTATGATGCAAAAAGGGTTGACAGTGTATCTTTAAAAAACAGCAGTGCAGGTCAGTACTTGAAAGTATGGGAGTCCACTAGACCACCAGGGTTATGTTTTTTCCTATTTCATGGGACAGGGATTGGGATGGGAAGGGACCACTAGACTACCAGAGAATGTTAGGGGGAAAAAACAGTACTGGGAAGGTGATTGGTGATTGGGGAGGGGATGGGATCACCAAACTAATAGGGAATACTTTTGGGCATAAGGGGAAAATGATCAAACATTTGGGGAGGGTCCACTAGACTACCAGGGAATATTTTGTGAAATACTGCGAGGGTGATCGGGGGGATGGACCACTAGACTACCAGGAGATATTTTTTGGCATAAAGGGATGGTGATTGGACATCGAGGGAGGGTGGAGGGACCTCTTTACTACCAGGAAAACATTATATATTTTTATATGGAGATGAGGTGAACAGGGGATGGGGAAGGATCACTAGACTACCAGGGAAATATATATTTTTATACAGGGATGGTGATTGGTGAATGGGGAGGGGGGACCACTACACTTCCACAGAAATGTGTATTTTTATATGGGGATGGAGATGTGTGGAGGGGGAGGGACCACTAGACTACCATGGAATTCAGAAATAAAGTTAAATGCAGTTCAATGTATTTTAATGGGGTTTTCAACTTTGGCGTGAAACTTTGTCATTTTTATAGATTTTGACATCAGATTTTTAACATACTCTTTTTGGGACCCCTCTTCATGAACAATGTTGATGTAATTTCCCAAATCCTGTCAAGTAAGATGCTTTCATGGACAGCTGGTGAAATCACCTTTCAGGATGGATTTCAAAATGTTCATCATACTTGTTCATGAGGTAGGATCATAAGATGGGTATGTTCAAGATTTAGGGTCAAAATGTGTTTGGCGCATCTGTTGCCATTTAACTACGCTCCCCCCTAACTTTCATAATTTTCAATATTTTCACCCCAAATTTTCAACATAGCTATTTCTTTACATCACCTCATGAACGTGATAGCTATCAGTTTTTTTTTCTTTTTAGTTGTTTAACCAGAATTAGCACACTAAGCTGAAAGCTTTTTTACAGGCGCAGCCTGGGAGCACAGGGAAGTTAAGTGACTTGCTCAGGGTCACACAGTATGTAAGTGGAAGCTGTGGGATTCAAATCCAGGTCTGGTCTGCTAGATGTCACCAGATTTGCAGCTCAGAACCTTAAACCACTGCGCTATACTGCCTCCCAGTTTTCAATTCCTGGCCAAAATGTGTTTTGTCACCTGTAGCACGGAATGACATTTTGGTAGACATTTGAACATTCTCAGCCCAGCATTCATGAGAAGGGAGTAATAACAAGGCTATGGTGACAATTTGGTTGCTGTTTTGGCTGAAATGTTGCAAGGCAGCATACATGTATAGACCTATGGAGGGATGTGAGAGCAGGGCCCTCCCGGCCCTGTGCTTCCACAAGCAAACAATGCAATGATTATCATTTTTCAAAAAGTAAGGACATTCTTGGCAAAAAACTTTGTTAATGCAGCAGTTAGGGTTCCAGTGACAAAAGGTTGGAAATATGGTGCTAGGGTATTGATCTCTAACACTCCACCCCCACCCTGCAGGCAGCAACAGGCATGAGGGGTGCATTAGGGTTGTCAACCCTAATGTTCACCCCATTCTCCTATACTTTACCAGCTTACTTACACATGGAATGTGTTGAACATTTGAGTTGACAACCCCAAGGCAACCCCACACCTGTCTCTGGAAACCTAACAGTTGCATTAACAACGTTTTTTTGCCTAGAATATATATCTATATATTAGAGGCAAAAAAATCCATTTAATACATTAGTTAGGGTTGTTCCACAGTGACAAAAGTGAGGAAATTTGGTGTTAGGGTTGAAAGCCCCCCTTTGACACCCCCGTCCACACCCCCAACCAGCATCGGGGTGTGCATTGGGGTTGTCGGCCCTAACTCTTACCCCATCAGATGTGTGAAGAAGCAGAGGTATAGGAGAATGGGGTGAGAGTTAGAACCGACAACCCCAACACGCACCCGATGCCGGTTGGGGGTGTGGACGGGGGGTCAAAAGGGGACTTTCAACCCTAACACTGAATTTCCTCACTTTTCTTGCTGTGGAACAACCCTAACTAATGCATTAAATGGAGTTTTTTGCCTCTGATTTCCCTTCTTTTTGAGAATGATAATGAGAAATAGTGAATGTAATGCGGCGGCCCCGCGCTCCCGCCAAGTGATGTCTTGTCACATAGTAACATGGTGCCCACAAACGCAAATGGTAATGCGCACGGTGATGCAAAGTGAAAGAGAACGATAAACAGTACTGTAGACACAAATGGTTAAAATAACGCAAATGCAAGTGCAAATGAAAACGCAGAGGGTAACGCACATGGTGCCGTAGATGGGAACGGTAAGTGAAACAGGTACGGAACCACAAGCAGAAGTGGTAAGGGTAACAGTAATGTAAGCACACAGGCTGGTTTTCCCCAAAAGCTGCATAGAGAAAGACAGTGAGTACAAAGAATGTATGCATAACAATGGGTCTCGGAGCAGAAAATGAGGAGTTGGAATACTAAATTGCTTATATCTCAGGAACCATATGACGTGGAAAAAAATTTAAAAGTCATATGATGTATGACTTTCCTGGCTAGTTTTGATCTTAGCCCCCTATAGGGGGTCTAAGCTTTTTTCTGATGAAAAGTCCATATCTCACACCGTTTCTGAGATACGGGCCCTGAAAGGCACAGCGAATGCCGTAATGTTATCCAGTGGGAAAAAAGAGAAGTTCAGAGTGTGATAACTTTGGCTCCCTGTAATATTTTTTTCACCAAACCACTCAAAGGCACGTCTGTGGGATGTTGGCTTTCTTTCCTCCCAATTTCAGCCCAAAAGACCAAACTGTTATTTTGCAGCAGGGCGGCAAAGGATTCCTGTAATGTGTCGGACACCATAATGTTATCCAATGGGAAAAAGCATCAATTTGTGGAGTGCTGTAACTTTGCCGCCCTGTAATATTTTTTCACTGAAACACTGAAAGGCATATCTGTAAGATATTGGCTATGTTCCTTCCAAAATTCAGCCCAAAAGACCAAACCATTCTTTTGCAGCAGGGTGGCAAAGAATTGCTGTCATTTTGCCATAGCCTGGAAAAGTAGTGTCGCAATTTGCGAAAGCTTTCACAAAAATTTGCGACACTTTCATGAGTGCAACACTACTTTGCGAAAGTACTTTTTCCAGAAACTTGAAAAACATATTTCTAAGGTGTTTAACCTCAAAATAAAGACATGCCTAGCATCCTCAGGGTCTGACTAGGCAAACACAAAAATAATTGTGTTGCTAGAGGATCCAAAATTTAAATGGCAAGCATTTTTCTGATCACCAACTGAAAACAAAATGGTGGATCTGCAAAAGTAAAAGGGCCATTTACGAAAGTAAAAACTGCATTTGTGAAAGTGTTGAACTTTTTGTTAACTTTTCCCATTGACTTATAATGGGAAATTGTTTTTTGACTAACTTTTGAACCGTTTAATATTTTTCATGAAATCTTCAAAAGACACATTGGGTACCCCGGCTGCACGTTCTCTGAAGATTTCAGACTAGTCACACAAACCATGCAACCTGCAAAGACAACCAAAGAATTGCAAAAAAACATAAACGCACATGCAGATCACGCTTAATAACTCTGCAGCCATATAGCTGAACAGTACAAAAGTTGGCAGATCCCAAGATATATGGTTCTTGATCGTATATTCCAAATTTCAGGCAAATCCATTGAACGGTTGCAAAGTTATTAAGGTGTAAAATTTTAGGTTTAACATGTAAATGGCTCCTCAACCCTAACTATGGTAGCACTACCATGCTACCATAATATATATATATATGTATCCCTATATAAAATACTGGTGCAATCACACCAGTATAGTTAGGGTTGAGTAGGCAGTTTAATGTTAAACCCCAAATTTTGCACCTCAATAACTTTGCAACCGTTCAATGGATTTGCACAGAATTTGGAATGCCTGGTCTTGTATGGTAGGTCTCTTGATTTGCCAAATTGCGTTTCAATTGGACTTGTGGTTTCTATGCAGCAAAGCACCAAAAAACATGGTTTCCGCTTTTTTTTTTGCTGAGTTTTTGCCCATCGCGCTGCTGCTACACAATTTGGTATTTTGGTCTGAAATTTTCAGGGTAGAAAGAGGTTTGGTCAAAGAATAATCCAGAATTGGTTTGGTGAAAAAATATTAATTGTTCCAAAATTATTTAATTTTGAATTTTCATTTTCTGAGCATGATCAGTTCAGTCTAAGATTTATATGTATGTTTTGTGAAAGAGGATTGGGATCACGATCAAGGATTTTATCACCTCATGAAAGGAGACTTGTAAAATCCCCACTCATGAGGAAAAATTCCTCTTTTGCGAGCAGCCATCTTGTTTTCATTTTTTCCTCCAAACAAAATGTTGTAGCTTGCCCCATGGCTGACTTCTTTTGCAAATGAAGCATGGGTTTTGTTCAGGGTGACACCCTGTACAAACCCATGCCTCTGGTTTCCTTCATTTTGGCCAAAAAAATTACATTTTAAACTTTGAAATTCTTCGTTCGTGAATCTTTTCTGATCCTCTTTCATGAGCTGACAAAATCCCCTTTCATGAGACGATCCCCTATCGTGAGGTAACAAAATCCTTGATTGTGACTTAGGGACCAGATGAACCTATCTGACAAACAAGGATCAGCTTGTGAAAGGGGATTTTGTCAGCTTGCGAAGGGGGATTGACCTCATGAACAGGGATTTTGCCACCTCACGAGCTAGGAATTTAAAAAATTTGCCAGTGCACTGTAAATAAACAGTTTGGTATTTTGGCTTGCAATTTACAGGGTATAAAAGGGGTGTCTCAGAGATGTTAATTATGCTGTTTAGGTGTAAAAAAGTTAATCGGTTCCATAGATATACTATCACAAAGTTCAGGTTTTTCCCATAGGATAATATTGTGGAGCCCAGAGTGACTTTTGGTGCCTATATCTTGGCAACAATGTGAAATACAGATTTGTTGTGACCCACAGTTTTGGACTAATCATGTGTGGAGGTTTTGAAGTCATGATTACAACTGCAGTGGATTTTTTTCATAGATTGTACAGTTACTAAGACATTGGCAAATTAGTGCTACAAAGGTTCCTTTTCAGCCCTGTACAGCTACTATATGGTTCTGTTGTTATGTGTAGATGGGAGTGCAGGCAAGGTAGGTATGAGTAGGAGGGCTGAAGAGGGAAATTACTAGAAACTCTATCTAGGGTAGGGTAACAAATCATTTTCTGGCATGGGTATAAGAATTCATAGATACCCATCGCAAGTTAGGCACACTTACAGTAGGCTGGCTCTGGAAGGGACCCTGTGGTTCTGTACATTGTTAGTGGCACTAGTTTTAGCTTGTATGTTTGCATCACTGTATTGGGGGGTGCATGGGGCATGGAAATGTGTGTACCACAGTGCTGTGGGGGTCATCTGTAATTTTGCCAGGACGGATGCCCCTTAGACCACCTCCATGCTGGTCTAACCCCACAGTGCCATGTCTGGACTTGGAATTGTGTAAATGGGTTATGGCAGCTGCCCTTTCAGAATAGGGCACAGGTGCTGTCATAACCCACCCTTGCATCATGCTGCAGTGGGATGCGGGCATAGTGGGAGTGTAACCCACCTATGAAGCAACCTGCAAGTGGCATGGTGCAAGCCGCTTCTTGTAATTCCAGCAAGCCACTTCTTGTAATTACAAGGTGCAATTTGTGCCTTAGGGTTTGGTGTAAATCACCTTGCCCCATGTGTAAGGCAACTTGGAATCAGGCCCCAGGTTTTCAGGTTTCATAACCTTGCCGGTTTGCAATTGTTGGTGAGTGTGTGGTGGAGGAAGAAGAGGGAAGAGGCCCTCCAAATTAGCTATTTGGTTTATATTCAGTGCCATTCTCTCTTTAAATATTACTACACACAGTATTCTTGTTTGAAATGGATCCTACAGGAGAAATCCTAGAAAGGTTGAAGAATGAGGGATTAATGGTTAAATTGCACTTGTTACTTTATGTTTGCACTTGCTCTACCACATGGGATGAAACAACATTTTGTAGGTGTGAAATGCCTTCATCTACAGTATGCACACATTAAAAATGAATGTAACAGATTAAAGGAGAACTTCTAAAAGCCCAAGAATAAATAGTTTAGAAATGTCTGTAAACACCATTGAGAGCCCTCTCACATCTTCACTTAGGTCAGAGAATAAAAAAAAAGGTCAAGAGGGAAAAATGTGGGTACAATTAGCTCTGGCTCAGATCAGCATACTGCAGAAAGGGAGGGGTTGATGAACCATCAGAGGTGAAAATGAATGGTGCTTAATAAAACCTCAAAGTACAAAAAGGGGAGGAGAACATTGTGCTCAAATGATACATTGCTCCACATAACAAATGAGTCTGTTGAAGGTAGACTGCCTGTCTTTTGAACACAAGAGTGCAACAAATATGGAGACACCACCAATAAAGAAGTTTGTTGTAGTAGACTCTATCATCTGGTTCACATACAGCCACACATGTAGAAATGACAAACCTAATACTACAGTATCCTGTCTACCTAGGGCTAAGATCACTGATATAGAGAACAAAATGGACTGCCTCTGTTTGTTGAAGGAATCCTCAGTTATTATTCATGTGGGTAGTAATGATGTGGGCAGGTCACATCAGAAGGATATTTGTCATAACCTATTGACCTTAGGGAAAAAGATAAGGGTCAAAGGCTATAACATGGCTCTCTCAGGTATTCCACCTACCTCCAAAGCACACCTGGATAAAAAACAATTAATAGAATAAATGCTCGCCTATCAAACTGGTGCAATAGCAAGAACATTTTGTTTCTAAATCACTGGGAAACTTTCAAATCTAATACAGCACATTATTATAAGGATGACTTACACCTCAGCAAACATAGAGCAAAGGTCTTGGTTGGGTATATTAAAACAGTCACTTGACAGACTGTGTCTAAACTAAATGTTATGGGGAACACTTCTTGCATATCATTGGAGACAGCCGAGTTATTAAGATCAGAAAGCTTAAGAAGTCAGCGGGTTCTAAATAGTTAAATTATATGCTTCTAAATGGTTGTAGATTGGGAAATAAATCTGATGAACTTCTTGCCATTATTCAGAAAAATAGCTTTAACATTATAGCAATCTCGGAGACTTGGTGACCAGATACTACTGACTGGGGAACTTACATGGTGAGATATTAAAGGAATAATGCCCGACAGGGTGGGTGTTATGCTGGGATAACATCCCACCTTGGGTGGTTGGGCCCGAGGCCAATGGCCGAGGGCGCCCAACACCCAAGGCGGATGTTATCCCAGCATAACACCCACCCTGGAGGGCATTATTCCTCATATACAATGGCTCGTTAATTTTAAAAGACAGAAAGATGAGGAAAAATGCATTTTAAATACATTTTGTGTTTGATTTTCAATGTGGAGGTGTACTGAAGAGAAAAGTAGTTCTGTTTTGGCCAGTAGGTGGTGCTGCTGCTAAACAAATTGATGTGTTTTTAATGTGTCTATGCCCCCACACACACAAACAACTGTATCTTGTTTGCAGTTCTCTCGGTACAGTTTGCTTAATGTACGGGACAGTATCAGTGTGGATTACAATTTGATCGAGCTGCTGCAGCGTGTCACTGTTCTGTGAGACTCCGGTTTTAGCAATGTGAACAGAAGGCTGTGACATATGAAGTCTGTGACAGTACATGGCAGGATGTAGGGAGGATTAGTTTTGGAGATTACGAGGTGAGCTGGGATCGGGAACGCTGGAAAAACTGTCAAGTCCGTGACTGTTGACAGTTCTGCGATTTACTGAGTCGAGGATTGCGGTTTTAGGGTGGAAGCAGGTAGCAGCTTTTGAAATTGACGGTTCAACTATCAGAGCTGCAGAGTGAGTGGACTTCGGGGCTTCCATTTGTTTATGTATTTTAAACTGTCTGAGTTGGGAATGTTAACGTTGTGGCAGCATGGTTACCAGGGTGGCGTGTGACACGGAGCACAGTTGTTAAGCAGGGCGGGAAACTTCGATTCCGTGCACAAGAAGAACTGCTGTAGCTGCTGCTTGGGACGATAGTGGAGTGATATTTTGTTTACTTGGAATGCGGTCGTCAGTGCACTGGGAGTAGAGTCGGGATGTTATGCTGGGATAACATCCCGGTTACTGTCCCAGTCTGACCAATCGGGGACAAGGATTTTCTCTTGCCATTGTATAATATCTATATAAATAGAATGGAATACAGAGGAGGGGGGCCACAGCCCTTTACATGAGAACTAACCTAAATTCCACTACTATTACTGAAAAACTAAAAAAATGAAATGTTCTTCTGAAATCATCAGGGTAAAAATTAACACAGACAAAATTTATTCACTGATTATAGTACTCTGTTACTGACCACCAAGATACTCCACTGCCAATTACAAATGAAGGGCTTTCAACACTGTTTCTCATAGAAGATTAATAAGCAAGCTGGGTTGCTTAGGAGTGGGTCCAAAGGTGGTAAACTGGATAAGAAATTGGTTAGAGGATAGGCAACAGAGGGTCATGGTAAATGGAGTCTGCTCTGAGGAAGGGAGGGTGAACAGTGGGGGTGTCTCAGGGATCAGTTCTGCAACTGGTCCTCTTCAATGTCTTTATAAGTGACATTGCAGAGTAGCTGGAAGGGAAGGTCTACCCCTTTGCAGATCACACCAACATTTGTAATAGTGTGGACACTCTGGGTGGGGGGCAGGGTATGGAAAGGATGAGCAGAGACCAGAGAAAACTAGAGGAGTATTCAAGGGTATGCATGTTGGGTTTCAATGCAAAAAAGTATGATATAATGCTCTTGGGGCACAGAAATCCAGGGGCAGAGTACAAAATAGGTGGAATGGTATTGACAACCACCAAGCAGGAAAGAGACCTGGGATAATCATAACTGGTGACCTAAAGGGGCCAAGCAGTGCAACAAGGTAGTAGGGAGGGTTAGTGGGATGCTGGGATATATAAGGAGGGGTATTACCAGCAGAAAGTGGTAGGTGGTGTTGCCTCTGTATTGATCACTGGTAATACTCCACCTGGAGTACTGTGTCCAGTTCTGGAGAGTGCATTTCTGGAAGGACATGGACAGAGTGGAGGTGGTCCAGAGGAGAGCAACTAAAATGGTGCAGGGTCTGTATCAAAAGCTCAATGAGAGACTAAAGGACCTCAATATGTACACCATGGAAGAGAGGAGAGAGAGGGTGGGATATTATAGAGACCTTTAAATACCTCATGGAGGTAAATAAGATACAGGAAGGAAGTATTTTTCAGAAGAAAAGGTGTTCAAGAACACAGGCACATTATATGAAGCTGGAGGTGGGAAGATACAGGAGAGATGTAAGGAATTATTTCTTCAAAGAAAGAATGGTGGATGCCTGGAATAGCTTTCCTGTGGAGGTGGTGGGGGTGAAAACAGTGGTGAGATTCAAGGATACATGGGATAAGCACAAGGGAATCATAGTGGAAAGGAAGGGGAGGGAGAACGAGCTGTAGATTGGACATGGTCTGCAGTAATAGTGTAGGCAAGGTAGGTGGGGGAGATTTGCAGACTGGATGGACCAAGTGATTCTTATATGCCATCATATTCTATGTTTCTACATGTCTATGTAGAGGCAGAGCTTAAATAACAGGGGTGCAAGGTTGTAGTTTCGTGTGTACTACTGGTCCTTAGGGTAGGGATGGGAAGAGTTCAATCAAGTCCACAAAAAAACAAACACATGGTTGAGATGACCATCAAGGTAAAACATTTTCTTCAAGAGAAATATGGATTGTTCTTTCAACAAACAAATCTTGTATAAGCAAGATGAACTTCATCTGACCAGTAAAAAAAAAAAAAGTATGGAGAGGATTCCTTAAAACAATAAGAAAAGGTTTGAAGTAAATAATGCGGGGTGCAATGGAGTGGGAATTAAACTCACAAGACACAGCAGAGTAGAATCTAACTATGTAACTGAGGCAAATGGGCAGAAGGCAAAGGTACTTGTTTCAGAGATTAATTCTAAATGTGAAAAAATAGGAAGGATGAAATTGTTTATGAATGCTAGGAGTTTGAATAACCATAAGAAAGAACGAGAGGCAAAGGGCAGGATTTTCAAAGGGCCCTTAGATTGATGCAGGGTGCATCAAACAACCACCTTGCATCAGATCCAGGGGCACCAAGTACCATGCACCACATTTTGCAAGAAAAACGTTCTCTGTGGCAAAGTCCCCCAAACTGATGCAGAGATCCACTGTGTCAAACAAATGATGCAATTGATGAGAATGATGCAAGCTGTGTAAAACAAAATGGTGCACTGAGTCAAAAAAATGACTCAAGAAACGAGAATGAGATAGTATGACCAAATAAAATGTTGCAAATTAAGTCAAAAAATGACTCAAGGAACGAGAATGACACAAGTTGAGTCAAACAAATGGTACAAGTTGAGTCCAAAAAGGATGCAAAGGATGAGAATGGCTCAAGTTGAGTCATAAAATACAGCAGATGAAATGGCCAAGACTCAGCCTCAAAACATTTTAAACTAGACCTGCAGGGGAATATTGGCCCTTAATAGTAACATAGTCAGGTCTGTCACCCTGTTATGGACCTCTTTATATGCTCTAGTGTATGTTAAACCAGCTCTGGCTGGTCTAACAGTGACAAGTATCTTAGGCACAATGACAGGACCCACATCTTCTAACATGGCGCTGGCATTTTTCCAACGCAAGCATGATGAAGCCAGTCTGGCACATGCAGACCTCTTTTTGACACAAGCACCATTTGAAAATCAGAATTTACACAGTTTTGACACATCCTGCTCCTTGCATCAGTGGTTTTTCATGCAAGCACCCTGCATCATTCTTTGGCCTTTGAAAATTTGGCATAAGAATGTAAATCAACAGCATACAGTGGAGCACACCAAGATTTAATGCAATACTGCAGTATTCTGCAGCAGAGTAACTTTAGGGAGAATAGCATAGTTCAGTGGCTGTTAATCCCTTTTGACATGCAGTAACCTGAGACAGTATTGCATACCGTTGAGTTCCACTGTAAATGGAGTTGGGTTAACTGAGACCTGGTGGTAGGAGCATGAGTCCTGGGGAAAAAGCACTGCTGGATACGCTTTGATTAGGGAAGAGTGAATGGGTAGATGATGTGATGGTATAGCCCTATATATGAGGAAAAAACTTAGACGAAATAAAGGAAGCAGGAATAAAAACTGGTGGCAATACTACTATAGAAACTCTATGGATTAAAATAGCAACTGAGGGAGTTAAAAACTTTGTACTATGTCTGCATTGCAGACCTCCTGATTTGGATGCATATCAGGTTCACCAAATCAGACAGGAGTTAGAGGGAACTAGAAAGCTGGTGGATTTTATTTTCACTGGGGACTTACTGAAAATCATGAAGACATAAATAGGCAAGTAAAAACAGTTACTTCATTTGCAGGCAAATGTTTCTTACATACCATAGTTGATAATAGCCTACAGTAATACAGTACTCGCATGAACATACTAGAGGAAAATTTACATTAGACCTTATAATCAGAATATAAAGGAAAAAATGCATTTGTTTAATTTATTTCAAATGTTTTACCAGGAAGGACATAATGAGCATATAACACTCCTTTCCTGATGCATCCTGGAGGAAGGGGAAGTTGTGCATAACAGCGTGTAAATACATCAATACCCAAGGTGCATAGCAATGGAAGTGTCCTCACCTGGTAAAGGTAATTATAGGTGCACCTTTTGCAGCACTCCAAGACATCACAAGTGTCTTCTGATAGGCTGATGCATGACAGAACTTTTGAATCTGATTCTGTCTCTGCCCCCTCCTGTGGGATCCTTTTCAGTATGAATCTTCTAAAGCTGTTAGCCTGAAATACAATATCTTTTGAGAAAACAAGAACCAGAGAACATTGCAGAGCAACACATAAAACTCACAATGGAGACAGACTAGCAAACTGATCAGATTAAAGGGCTTTTTAACAACCTATACTAGAAATTAACTGGACACAGATGTGGAAGGGGAGAGATAATCACAAGAAACAACACCAATACTCTTTTTTCTTTAGAAAATGAAACCTTCTAGCACGTCATAGGGTTTAGCAACAGTAAAAACAAGAGATCCACAATGTACATTCTAATGTGTACTTAGATGTCAAACATCAGAGGAAAAGAACTAGGCAATACACATAAGATGGCAGAAATCAGTAAACAAATATGAACTGTTCCTCTTCACTGGGTGGGATGTGGAGTGCTGTAAAATGTGTTACTATAATCATCTTTACCAGGTGAGTAAAATTCCATTATCAATTGCAGCTTTTACAGCACCTTGAGGCAAAACAGTTGGGTGATCTAAATAGTAGTATCTGGAAAAATCTTGGTGGGGGGGGGAGGTTCTCTGATAGTTTGAAGCATTTTTGACTAAACTTTGCTTTATCATAGTCCCAGGTACCAAGTCTATAATGCAGAGAAAAAGTGTGCAATAATGATCCAGTAGCTGTGGTATAAATTTTTGCAATGAATGCAGAGTTTCTCTCCACCCAGGAGGTGGCAATCGCCGAGTGGACTTTTAGTGTAGATGGAGGTTGTACGTTTGAAACTGTATAAGCTTCCAGTTTGGCAGCATTCACCCATGTGGCAATGGTAGACCTTGAGGCGGATAGGCCTTGCTTGTGTTTTTGGACTAGGATGAACAACCTGTCTTCCTGCAAAAATCGTCCTACTCAACTGCATTTTAACTGTTCTGGTCGCATCCAGGTTAATGAGTAAATGTCTATGGGGGTTGTTTGGCCATGGGTTGAAATAACAGAGTGATATTTCCTGATCCAGGTGAAAAGGTGAAGATATTTTATGCAAGAATGAAGGGACAGCCCTGAGGGTAACTCAGTCCTCATAGAAAGTCAGGAAAGGTGTGTAACATGATGGTGTCTGGAGCTCACTTGATCTTCACCATTCATTATAGCTGGGTGTAAGCCAGAGGTGCACACCTGTACGGGAGTTTTTTTTGGGGGGGAGGAATCGGTGCAGATGGTGCTGCCCACAAGGCCAACACCTTGTGTGGTGCACGAGGGTTTGCTGGTTGGCACTGCAGACTCCTCCTTTACCCCAGTTCTGTTTTTCCCGCTATCAAGGTTGCACCTGCTATGAGAGTTAACAGAAGCTTTCCTTTGCATCACTAGGTCTTCGCCATTCAAAGCCGTTTCCTGCCTTCTCTGTCTCCATCCCAGTTCTGAATTCACCCAACACCATTGGAAACTGGTAAGCCTGATCATTTTATTTCTACAGATGGTGCCAGGTCCTTTTTCTGTGAAGTTTTGTAAATTTCTTTCATGTCATGTCTGGTTCAGGGACTAAGAGAAAATCCAAAGCGGGCCGTGCTCCCATGCGTTGGTGCCCCTAGGGCCAGCATTTTTCTGTTATGGACTGACATGATGTTTGTCTGCATTGCTTGGGTCCAAACCATGATATGGACAACTGCAACACCTGTTTCTCCATAGACCTCCGTGTTCTTGAGATCCGTGCATTTAAAGTAATCAGGGCCCTGCTGACTTTCAGGGTTGCCATGGCAACAGCTCTTGATCCTGCCTCCAGGTCCCCTTACGGGTCTATACGGCCCGGTGAGGAGGAAACCTCCTCGGATTCCAGCCTTACCATCAAAGAGGATTTTTTCGCAGTACTGGAGGATCATCTCAGTTCCCTGTGGGGCCGGGTCGAGTGCACAGCTATGGCAGTCACCTCCTCGGAGGTGCAGGCTTCCCTGGTGTTGTGGCCCACAGCTGCTGGGCCTGGCACTGACAGACCCTCGGCATTGCCTGATGTCACCACTTTGGATCCCTACACCATTCACAGTACCAGTGATCGAGGTGGCACCATGGGCAGTGCCATGTCCTCTGACAGTGCCATTCATGGCACCATTGGTAGGAGAGCTCCTGGGGTCACTAGTCTGGTGGTTTGTGTGGTCCCCTCTTCTTCAGAGGCAGATGACTAGCTGGCCAATCTGGACTGGCACCCTGACTCCTCAGAGTCAGGGAGCCCTCTTGGACATGGCACCAGGTGGCCCAGTGTTTGCTTCCTGGGCTCCCCAGAGTCTGTGGTCTCTGCAGCCCCCCATGCCAACTCTGGTGATGGGGGTGATGTTGTGGATAGTGGTCTCGGGGGATCTGGTGTGGTGATCTTGACCACAGGAACCAGGGTAGCTGCCATTTCAGGTGCTGCTGTGACATCCTTGGTGGGAACGGGGACCCCCTCTTCTGTGGCCTCCCTTGGGGGCCTGTGGGTTTGGGGGACTCCTTGTAGCTGGGTTTGAGGAAGAGGGCAGCCTTAAAGTCTGAGGGGTTGAGAGACCAGGGTGAGGTGTGGAGGTCTTCTTCCACTACCCTGTGGGGGGTGGGGAGGATCCACAGTGCTGAGCCCCGCTTCTCCTCCTCTGAGACTTCAGAGGTGACCTTAGTGGGCAATGCTGAGGGTTGCCCTTCTGGAATCATGCAACCTCATTTGAACCACAGGGGAGATTCTCCCTCAGGGTTCAGCCAGGATTCATTTTCACATTTGCAGCATCTGCTGACCGGATCGATCCCGGATCCCCCTGTGTGGGCGGATCTTCTGTGGGGTCTCAGAGCCCTGGCAGAGGCCAGGCACTTTCAGTGAGGTGCCCTTCCCCAATCCCTCTACAGACACCTCCCCCTCTCCCAGGCCACATGGGCCCTTTGGGACATTTAACCTGGGAGATTTTCCAGGCCACTATGGCAGCCTTCCCTAGGTCTGTTAAAACTATGATGAGCAGGTCTTTCGCCTGTCTCCCCCCCACTGCAGGAGGATTCTGGACATCCAAGCTCCTCTACTTCCTTGGCTTCCTCATCTGAGGAAGAGGAACATTCTGTCCACCTTTCCTCTGATGCTGATTTCACCGAATATCAGTGATTCCTTTTAAGGTTAGTTCAGGAACTCCACATCTCCCATGTGGTAAGATGCAATACCAAGTAGGGGATGCACTCTTTTTCTGAGTTTAGTGCCAACCACCTGGTGGTGCCTTCCTGGCCTATTCCCTTCCAGAAAGTGTCTATCCACACCTGGCATTCTCTAGCCACTTCATCTCCAGCCCCAGCGGACTGCAGGAGGAGGTATTGCACTCTTCAGGAGTCTCTTAGTTCTCTGTCTCACACACCCGTGGGGCTGATGGCTTTAGACACTCCTTCCGGGCTTCAACACCCATTGCACAACCGACCTCTGGATCTGGATTCCACGGAGTTCGACCGGTGGGGTTGAAGAGTTTTCTCTTCAGCTAGTGTGTTAGTCTGCATCAGCTCACATCAGGCTGACCACGCTGCCTACAACAGGCACCTGTGGTCAATGCTGGTGCAGATTTTATCATCCTTGCCTAATTTGGAGGAATCTGTGCAAGCCATTGCCCTCTCTGCACTGGGTCTGCAGCTTGCAAGGCACCAAGCAAGGGCATTGTATGATGCCAATGAGGTGGCATCCAGACTAGCAGGGACAGCAATCTGCATCAGGCAGACGGCATGGCTTCTCCTTTCTAGATTGTCACCCATTGCCCGGCATAGGGTGATTTCCTCCACTTTCTGGGAAACCCATCTTTTCTCTCACAGGGTGAGGAGGAATCTTTAGGGGTGTCTTCTGTCTCCTCAGCCATGGGGGATATCACCTCAGCCTGACCAGCCTTAGGCCATGTTGACCTAGTACGGCAGTAGGGTCTCTCCCTCCTGCATCTCCCCTGCAGGAGGCTGAGGGAATCTGTTCAATCAGGGCAGTGCAAGGTCCCCTCTGGGAGGTTTGGCACTCACCCGGCAGTAATGAATGGTGAAGACTGACAAGGGAAGATATGAAAATTACGTACCTACTGTAATTCTTGATCTTCTCTTGTATCTTCACAATTTATTACTGATTTCTGCCCACCTTCCCCTCTTGGGTGCCACCTCCATCCTGCTCGCCCTCTGCCTCTTTGAGGCCAATTGGGGGCAGAGTCCCCCGGTATCTCAGGGCCCTCTGTTTCCTTCTCTAAAAAGTCACAGATCTCCCATCCTAAGAGGGTGGCAAGTAAGGCTGTCACCCTGGTCTCGGAGGGAAGTCCCTGGGATTCTCAGTGGGGTGCACTGTGGTATCCTCCTTAATTGGCATGGATGTTTCTGCCTGTTTCATCTTCTTGAAGTGGGGACTGCATCAGTGCATTTTGTGAGAGAACCCATAGGGATTTCCTCCCCCTTTCTCTTCCTCTCTACCTTTAGAGGTCAATCTGGACAGAATCCTCTCCTGTTTAAGGGGTTTTCCCCCTTGACTAAGCCATCGGGTGTTAAACTGTGGAGGGCTATGTTCCAGGACTTTCATCCCAAATGTGGATTAGGAGTGGAGAAAAGGGTCTGACACCACAATGTTTTATATTCTCCAAGACCATTTCAAATTCTCTTGTTCTGGACCTCCGTTCAGTGGTCTCTGAAGTGGATGGGATCCTTGCTCCTGTGTCTTCATACCCTTCAGGTTTTTGAGGCTAAAATAAGCCAATGGTCTTTCAGCACCCCCTTCCCCTGCATATATTATATATTTCTCTTTCTCTCTCTCTTTCTCCTTTTCCTGTGCTGCTGCCCAAGGGTTGGGGCCCTATGGCCTCTTAGGGAAAAATTCCAATCCTTCTGTCCTCTGGTTGATTTATTCCTTTTTCAGTTTATATCCTTTCCTTTTCCTATCCCTCAGCTCTCTTGCCTCACCTTGGTTTTCTCTATCCCCCTTAGATTCATCATCTCTGGCAGAACAGAACTGGGGTGGAGGAGTCTGCAGTGCCTAAAGACAAACCCTCATGCACCACACACTACATTGGCCTTGTGGGTGGCACTGTAGGGGCTGACTTCTCCCCCCAAAAAAACTTCCATGCAGGTATGCGCCTTCGGCTTACACCCAGCAGTAATGAATGGTGAGGATACAAGAGAAGATCAAGAATTATGGTAGGTACGCAATTTTCATTTCTACATGCTAAACAGATGGCAATTAAAAATACTGTCTTGAGTGTAAGAAAAAATAGGGAGACCTTGTATATGAGTTCAAAATGGTGCTTGCTTAATGTATCCAGCATGACATTTAGTTACCATGGTGCCACAGGAGTCTTCCATCTAGGTCTAATATTTGACATTGCTTGGAGAAAAGTGAGAACTTGTGGGTATGTCCCTGGTAATGAACTGTCCCTCATATTGCCCCATCATTGCCGCTTGCACCCGAACAAAGGCTGTTGAGAGACCCTTTTCAAATTTGCATTACAGAAACTCTAAAAACTGAGGTAAAGAACAAGAAATAGCACTGAGAGCATTAGAATCACACCACCTGTTGAAAATTTTCCAGTGTCTGTTTTATGTTTGGTTTGTTGATACTCTGCGGGACTGTAACATAGAGTCTATTATTCTGTTGAAGAGTCTTGTGGCTAGCAATCTGCTCCTAAGAGTAGCCATGCTGTCAGTCTAGTGACTGTGGATCTGGGTGGAGGATCGGGCCTTGTGATAGTAGATCTGATCCATTTGGAAGTGGTAGAGATATGTCTATCAATGTCTGAATGATTAAACATAGATAATGATGGCAGAAAAAGATCAGTGATCCATCCAGTCTGCCTGAGTTCCCTATTTAGCCCTGACACTTACTGTCCATCCAGGGTCCTAGGCTCCTAGGGTGATTGAGGCATATCAAGTTCTCCTGGTCCAGTCTGGAGACATAAGGATCACCATGCTCCTGCATTCATGAAGCTTGAGAATTACCCATGCAGTCAACAATATTGGGGGAAATGAGTATGCTCTAGAGAACTGCCATGCTATTGAAAGGGCATCCACCAAAGAAGTTTTGGACTCCTTGTACCTCAAGAAGAAGTTGGAGAGTTGCCTGTTCTTCTTTGTGGCCATGAGGTTGAACTCAAATGGGCCCCAGCAGAACTGAATTGTCTGGAAAACTTTCTTGTTGTGATTCCATTCCTCTAGGTTCAGCATCTGATGACTGAGCAACTCTACCTGTAGGTTGAGTTGCCCTAAGTGGACTGCCAGTATGCTCCCCAGATGCAATTCCATCCAGGACAACAGGTCAGATGTTTCATCGGACATTTGTTTGCTTTTTTTACCTCTTTATTTGTTGATGTATATCATTGTCACCTTGTTGTCCATTCTTATCCTGATGTGACACCCTTGGATCTTGCTTTGAAAGTGGATGAGAACCAACCTGAGAAATCCGGTCTCTAGAAAATTGATCAGCAGCTTGGCTTCAATCACTGTCCATTGTCCTTATACTGTTGAGTTGTCCAGAACTGCACTCCAGTCATGTAGACTGGGATCTATACATATGGTGGTGGATATCTGTCTGTCTAGACTGAGTGTCTCCCTGCCTGAGGTTGTGGTCCAGCATCTACCAGTGGAAGGGACTGTTTTACTGTCAATGGGAGTTGTAGGGATCTCTGATAATTCTGAGTCTTGTGATCCCAGTTGTCTAAGATAAATCTCTGAAGAGGTCTTATGTGCTGTCTTGCCCAGTTGTGGAGGTCTGTGCATAAGGTCATGAGCTCCAGGAACTGCATCATGTCCCAGACTGTTAAGAATTTGTGGTCTAGATGTTTGCTGCGGTACATCATTAGGTTGAGAATGCAGTCATTTGATGGTCGTACTAGTCCTTGTGTGGTTTCATACACTGTGCCAAGATGCTCCTGAGTCAAGGATGGGTTGAGGTTGCTCTTTGTTCTGTTCACTACCCACTCATTCTTAATCTGTATTTCTTGAGCCCTGTTCATTGCTTGTTCAGATGATTCTTCTGTTCTGACCCTTATCAAACAGCCGTCAACGTATGGACCCACATGTATCCCTTCCTTTCTCAGGCTGGCTGCAAGTGTTACAGTAGTCTTTGTGAATACTTGCAGGGCTGATGAAAGGCTGAAAGGTAGACATTTGTACTGTAAGTGTCAGTCTAGTATATAGAATCTTGGGAATGTTTGTTGTGCTGTGTGGATTAGTATGTGGAGATATGTGTCTTCCAGATATTTTGACATAAGATGGTCTCCTCTCCTAACTGCCACAATCATGGTTCACAAGGTCTCCATTTTGAAACATTTGACCCAAACAAATTTGTTGACAAACTTTAGGTCCTGAATGGGTCTGAGATCTCCCATATTTTTTGGGGATGAGAAAAAAGATGAAGTATACTCCTGATTATTGATCATGTCATGGGACTGGTGCAGTGGTGCCACCTTGTAGTAATCAGTTTAACACCCTCACTTGTGGCAATGGCAACCTGCTTGGAGATATTTACAACTATATGAACCTGTTGTTTCTGGTAAGTTGGTTGAACTCTATTGAATAGCATCTCTAGATCCTCTCCGTTACCCATTTGTCTGGTGCTGAGTTGGCCACATCTGTAAGAAGAGCTGGAGTCTTCATCCAATTGTAACATTTCATTCCTGGTCCATGTTCTCCTCATTCCTAGAAACATTCGCTGGTGGAGTTGGAGCTGTTGCCACCTCTGCTTTTGGACTATCCTTCTAAACTTCTATTGCCTGAGATGTTTCTTTAATCTTGAAGAAACTGACCTTGAAACTGAAGTTGCTGGATTCACCATTTTAAAAATAGCTACTTTTCCTTCCTCTATGAAAATTGCTATGAAATCTGTTTCTCCAGAAACTAGGGAGGTCACCTGACTGCTCCCCTGTCAAGTCCTTGCCATCCATCTTTTGTTTTAGGAATTTTTCTAACCCTGGCCCAAACAGCATGTTGGCTTTGAACTGTAATTTCAGCATGTTCACTGACTCCTGGCCTGCTTGCCAAAGTTTTAACCACAGGTGTCTCTATGCCCTGTTGATTGTAGCAGTGGCACCTGTCGACATTTTGAGTGTCCATGGCTGCAACTGCCACATTCCTGATGGCCTGAATCATATAATCCACAGTGGCTTTGGCTCTTGTGGTGTAAATAGAAGTCATAGCTGTTTTAGTATCCATATTCATAATTTTGGGGTCCTTTTTTATAGCATCCTTTGCCTGCTTGTGAACCAGGTCTCTTAGCGCCATGGATCATTTGGATGGTAGCAAAGTTTGATGGCTTAAAGAGGCTATTTGTGAATCCACTCTTGATGGCAGAGACCACAGTTCTTGCTTTTCCTCTGGTAATGGATATTTCCTGTCAAAAAAAGCCTTTTCCCTGGTTTTGGCTGGTTCCAGTACATCCCAGTCTTTAAATTATAACTCCTCAAGTGGCTTACAGACTGGGAAACATGTTGAGAACTTTCTCCCTTTCTCTCATAAGGGCATCTAGTCTCTTTTCCTTCTGGGGGGTTTGTAACTTCAAATTATTGGGTTTTGCACACCACCATTATGATCTTAGAAGTTGTGTTATGGGGCAGAGCCAGGCAGCAAGTTGCTCCCTGTGTTCTCCCTTTTCCTTATCTGAGTACTTTTCCTCCGACACATTGTCTCCGTCTGCGCCCAAGGGTTCTTCTTCTTCATCTGGTCTGTATTTCTTTGGTTTGTTCTTTCCCCCACTGTCTCTTCTTTTGGGCATTTAGGATTTGACAATGACTCAGTTTCTGAGGAATGTCTGCAAGTGAGTCTTGAAATATGGTATATTCAGAGTCTTCAATATTGTTGTCCGGTGAGGAATCCAAGGCTAGATTCTCTCTATGAAACTCGTGTTCCACCATACCGAGGGAACAGAGGTCCCTTGACTTACTGGATGGCAAGATGCTGGGACTCCTTCTACACAGTATCTTGCCTCATCTCATCTCAGAAAAGGACTCCTGAAACTAAATCTGAGATGAGAGGTGTGTCAGACCAGTAAACGCTGCCTGCATGTACTAGAACATCAAACTATGCCGTGGAAAAGGAGACACGACATAAACCAGCTCACATAAATGACATGTAGTGCCACATTGATTAGTCACAACACTGACTAGGAACATATAGCACTAAGTCAATCCCAAAGCAAAATCTTCATCAAATGCCAACACATTGAAAAGAAAGAATAAGAAACAATCTCGGACTCCCATGATAAACACAATCAAGAATAGTGCTAGACCACTATAGGCATTCTATACACAAAATGGCTTCCTTTCAATATGTCCACAAAATAGCTGCTTCCAGAAAAACTCTCAAAATGGTGGCCACTGACCAGAATGAAAGCAAAAACCCAGAGAAAATCATGTGTCCTGCAAAATGCCCCTGAAACTGGAGATATTGCAAGATCTCAGGGAATGGATCAAACATCCAAGTTGCATGATTCAAAATGGTTGCTGAGAACTAGCTCTATAGAGATCTTGGCAGCGCTCACCTCCCTTAAGTTGACCACTGACACGGGACATCTTTTGGGATCTTTGTGCTATCTTAGAATCACAGAACCATTGCAGAAGAAGCTCCTTCCCCTAAGATGTCTACCAAGATTGTGTGTCTCATGGGACCTCTGTACCATCTGTCACACACACAGACACACATGCACACACACACACACACGTACACAGTAGTTGCACTCCATGAAGAGGAAAGGGAAAGGGAAAATTGTTTAACTAGGAAAGGCACACCAAGTTAAATCTCATTTCCAGGTGCAAACTGGGAGTATAAGGAAGTTAAGTGACTTACTCAGGGTCATACAGTATGCAAGTGGGGGCCATGAGATTCAAACCCAGGTCTCCAGGTTTGTTGCTGCATGCCCTAAACCACAACATTATACTGCCTCCAGCAAGTACCCATGGACAAACTGAGCCCCCAGGAAGAAACAGGCCAGCCATTTGAAGCAGAATACACAAGACGTCTCCATGGTAGACAGACACTTGTGTGTGATGAATATTACAGGTGCATAGAGTCCAGCCCAGACATGGCTCACATCACTTCCCAGGAGACAACTCAAACAACGGCCCTTGCCAAAAACTAAAGGGAGCAGACACAGACAAAATTTAAAGTGCAACCAGCAGCGTGAGAACTGCACTAGGAAGTGGCAGTAGCAGGCCACCAAGCAGCCCATGACCCAGACCTTAAAAAATCTGGTAAAGTGGGTAGGCAACCCCTTAACTCAGCATAAAAGGGAACCACCTAGGCCTGAGGATCATCTACCCTGTGGAGCTGTCAGGGATCAGCATCAAATCAGCCAAATCTACCCTCAACCAACAAGGTAAGCCTGGCATTGTTAAAAACAAAAATTAAAGTGATTCCACAGCAACTCTGAATAAACAACTAGATCCTGAAGGCATGCCAGCCAATGAAACAGACTCCACACTCTGTATAGTAAGCTGACAAAAAAATTGGGAAACTTTCTCATTTAAGGTGGGCAGAGTGAACAGGTACATACAAATCAACAAAGGCATCCAGAGCAAAACAGCAAACCAAAAACTACTGGGAAAAACAAAGTAAAAAAGCTGATTGAGACCACGCCCAACCTTACCCAAAGCCCTGGCGGGGGATGGTGACTCAAAATACAGCACTCCAAAAAGAAGGGAAATACCAAAAACAATGTTAAAAAAATATACAAAAACAGGGACTCAGTGAAACAGAGCAATGGTCACAGTCAAAGTCATCTTTATTTATGAGCCACCTAATCCCGGAGGCTCTAGGTGCCATACATATCATTAAAGGGAACATTCAAGACATATTAAAATCAACAGATCTTATCTGTGTCAGTCTTCATCATTCATCACATTTGGGTATGTGGCCGGAGGTCACGACCCCACTGGAGCTCTTTTTTTTTTTGTGAATGGTCGGAGTCGACACACCGACGGTGCCACCCTCGAGGCCAACGCACTGCGTGGTGCTTGCGGGTTGGCCGTTAGTTGTCATTGACCCCACCCTCCCGCCAGTTCTTCTTCTCCCAACATAGAGGTCGCACCTCGTGAGGAGCTCCAAGAAACTACGTCGGGCCTAGTCTTCGTGTCCTTTTGACGCCGAGTTCTACCTGCCAGTTCCATTTCACCTTACTCAACGCCACTGTTTTGGTAAGACTGTTTCTTTATTATTTTCAGCGATATCAAGTCTGTTTTTTGCATTGTTTTTCTGTCAATCATGTCTAGGTCGAAGGGCAAAAAGTCACTGAAAGCGGGGCGGCCTCCTATGCGGCGGTGCCCATGCAGCTGCAAGTACTCCATTATCGACCAGCATAATCATTGCCTTACGTGCCTTGGCCCACTTCATGACATGGATTCATGTGACACCTGTTTCTCTATGGATTGTTGTGTCCTGGAACAGAATGCGTGGAAAGTTGGACGAGCTCCACCAACTTTCAGAGGATGGGTGCGCACTCATCGGGCCAAGCCGTGGTCTTTCAGTCTTTCCTCCAGGTCCCCTCCCAGTTCTATACAGACCGCAGAGGAGGGGGCTTCCGCTTCTTGTAGCCTCGCCGTGCAGGAGGCCCAGTCCATTCTCCCGGGGGGCAGGCGGAAGGCACTGCTCCGGCAATCGCCCTTTCAGGGGTGAAGGCTCCCCTGGTGTTGTTTCCTCAGGCTAGAAAGTTTGGGTTGGCACCATTCTCGATGCCATCTGTCAGTGCCATTTTGGGCCTCGGTGACGTCCACGGCTCCGTGGGCCCTGATTGCGCCATGGTCGGTGCCGGTCTGCTGCTTGGCACCATCACTGCTGTTGATGCTGTTCATGGTGCCAATAGCACTGGCAGTGCCATGGGAATTTCTATGGTGCCACCTTTGACAGCTTCTCATCTCGGCACCATTCATGGCACCGAGGTTGGGGATGGTGCTGTGCCTAGCTCCAGTGCTGCTTGCGGCGCTGAGCAAGGATACAGTGCCATGGGAGGTGCCACTCTTGGCACCACTCATGGCACCGAGGGAGCTGTTGGTGTCACTGTCGGTGCCATCCCTGACTCCAGTGCTGTTCATGATGCCATGGGGGATGGCACCATGGCGGGCATCAACTCCGGTTCTGCTGGTGCGCTCTGCACCATCTCTTCCTCGGGCACCATTTGCGGTGCCATGGGGAAGTTCAGTGCTGGCTCTAGTGCAGACATCCAGACTGGCACTTCTCTCGGTCCAGACAGGAGTGGGCATCCATGTACAGTCTGGCACCAGACTCCGGTTTCTATCCCTTCATAGGTGGACTCAAAGTCTGGTTCGGACCAGCTGTCTGACTCTTTGGAGTTGGCAGCCCATGTGGACACCCTGGTGGTTACCTCGGCTGACTGGAACCAGCCTTCATCTGAGGAGCGGGCAGTAGCCCCCGAGTCTGGTGTCAGGGGTGCTGACCAGCAGGTGGTAGTCCAGGCCACTATTGCCCTGCAGCCTAGGCTTGGGGGGTTTTCTGCCCCCTCAGTTGGGTTACCCCCTCATGTGATGTGCCTGGATTGCCCAAAGGCTGACCAGTGTGCCTTCGGGAGGGGAGGAGAGGGTGCTACTCCCTGGGTGGTCTCCTCAGAGACTGACCAGGGTTGTCAGCTGCCCAGGCTGGAGTTTGCAAGGTGGAGGGCTCTTTTAGACTCTGAGGGGTCGAGGGGTCAGGGTTTGATAAGGCGACCCTTTTCTGGGACCCTCCCGGGTCTGGGGAGGAGTTGCAGTGTGGACCCCTGTCCTTCCTTCTCAGTCTCCTCAAGAAGGCCCTGGTCTTTGGAGGGAAGTGACCGTCCTTCTGGGTTTACAAGATCCCAGTCACCTCACAGGGGAGATTCTTCAGGGCATGGCCTAGGCAATCCAGTGTGGTTGATCAGCTGTTGGCTGTTGGGCTTTCCGGAGTTCCTCCTTCCCTTGAGGCTTATGGTGTGCTCTCTTGCCCGGATAGAGGATGGTCCCCTTCTGTTGTGGACTTAGCCTCCATTTCTCTGTCACCATCTCCTACTCTCCCAGGCATTCATAGTCCTACAGGACCTCTCTCCTGGGAACAATTCAGGGGTGTGGCTGCTCACTTCCCTACTTATGTCAGGGCCATGGATAAGCGGGTGTTCCACCCTCCCCCTGAGCAACCAACCTCTGGATCTCCAAGGTCTTCCACTTCCTCATCCTCCTCTTCTGGGGGAGAGGAGCCCTCCATCCACATCTCCCCTGCTGCTGATCTCGCTGAGAATCAGAGTTTCCTCGTGAGGATGATGAAAGACCTGTGTGTCACCCCACCCACTCATAAGAATCCAGAGCATTCAATGAGTGCCTTCTTAGGTGACTTCAGTGCAGCCACCCGTGTGGTGCCCACCTGGCCTGCTCCTTTCCAGGAGGCATCATTGCGGTTCTGGCAAAGACCCTTGCCAGAGTCCCAGCCCCTAGGGATTTGAGCCAAAGGTATTGTACCCCCCGAAGTCTCCAGGTCATATGCCTCATCCTCAGTCAGGACTGATGCAGCTGGATACTCCTGATGGGCTTCACGCCATCCACCGTGACCAACCCCCAGATCAAGATTCTGCAGATTTTGACTTCTAGGGGAGGAGAATCTTCTACTCAGCATGGTTGTTACTTTTGATTTCTGCTCATCACGCCCACTATGCTTCCTATGATAGGTTCTTGTGTCCCAACTAGGTCAACTTCTAGCCTCCTTGCCTGATTCAGAGGTAACCAGACAAGCCATTGCACTCTCTGCATGTGGCCTGGAGCTAGCAAGACACCAAGTGAGGGCATCTTACGACTCCAACGAGGTAGCTTCCAGGGTCATAGGGACAGCAATCTGCACTAGGTGGATGGCATGGCTACGTCTTTCCCGGTTGTCACCTTTGGCACAGCATAGGGTGATTTCCTCTGCTTACTGGAGAACCCACCTTTTCTCCCATAGAGTGAGGTGGCATCTTTTGGGGCAACCTCCTGCCCCCTCCCGGGGGTTCCTGCTTCACTCTTCCTAGTCTCAGGCCTCGCCAGGCCTGTAAAGGTTCTCCCTCTCAGTGTTTCCCCCCACTGGGAGCTAAGGGACTTAGTCCTTTAGGGTCTAGGACCCCCTTTGTGGGGTCTCGGTACTCACCCAAATGTGATGAATGGTGAAGATTGACACAGATAAGATATGAAAATTACGTACCTACCGTAATTCTTGATCTTTCTGTGTAACTTCACCATTCATCACAAATCCCACCCTCCATCCCCCTGGGGCCTCAGTCTCTGGTCTCTCTCCCTCTGTGTGCCCCCCTTTTCCCCCTTTCTCCCCATTGGTCAGGAGCGGGGTGACCTTGGGCACACAGGGGGATTTTTCCTTCACCTTCTGGTAGAAGGGGAGAGGGATCGGGGAAAGGGTGGTTCACTCCTCAGTGCCTTGGCTCCCCTTTGGGGTGGGATTTGATGGCTGCCCTCTTGTTCTCTCACTCTCTCTCTCTCTCCCTCTACTGTATCTTCCTCTGTTCTTGTCCTTAGGGACTCATCCCTCAGTTTTTAATTAAGGAGACTTGTTTTTCTCCCCTATTCCAATTATTTGGTTTCGGGGGAGGACAACTTTGGATTCCTTTCCCCTTCTGTCCCATGGTAGCCTCTACTGCTTCTGCTGGAGTTAGTTGCCAGTAATTCTGTGCCTTGAATTCTGGCATTACAGCCTTCTGGCTACTCTTTGCAGTTCTTAAAACTCAGTTTGGGAACAGTTAGTGATTCCAGGGTTTGCCCTCTGCCCTCCCACTTCTTGTTTCCCTCCCTCCTTCTCTTTCCTTTTCTAATTCCAGAGATTGGGGCCCCTTCCCAATCCCCTTAGTTTTTCTACATCTCCTGTCTGTCCTCTCCATCATTTATTTCTCCTTTTAGTTCATATATCTTTTCCTTTTTCTGTCCCTTAGACTTCCTTGTCTCCCCCAACCCTTTTTTACTCTACGGTGACTCAGAACTGGTGGGAAAGCGGAGTCAATGACTTACTATAAAGGGCAGTACTCACCAGGGTGGTGGAACAGTGTTGTATTTGATTGTTTCTAACAGTCACCAGTGGTTGTGGCCTACCCACCCACCCTTCCCTCACCCTGCCCACCCCAGGTGTGGCATTTCCTTTATAGCCAAGGTTCTGACATCATTTCCTCAACAGGTCTTGGAGCAGAACTGTCATATTCTTAATTACCCAGCCCAGTGCATAAAGGGTAAGTAGACACAAACAAACAAACAAAAAAATTATATATTACTCATTGTATATTATAAGGAAGAGGGACATGTGGGGAGTGGTGCAATGCACTGGCTGTGGGGCAGCAATTTTTCAGGAGACATTCTGGAACCTGCATTGCTGCCCTATTTGCAGGCAACTGTCAGCTCTGAGGGAGAAGGTTGCCCACCTCCGGGCTGAACTGGCAAGGACTAAGGAGGCCTCCCCCACCCAAAGAGCACTAGTTCCACAACAACTGCCACAGAGGTTGCCATGTGTGAAGAGCAGATGGACCACAGTAGGTTCTGGGAGGGTGAGGGTGGTGGAACAGAGGCGTAGCCCCCAAGTTGCACCTCTACACAAATCATATGTCAGTCTGGAAAATCAAGGTTCCTCTATGATGACACCCTCATTGGAGACCAAGAAGAATGCTGGGGACATCCACAAGGGAGACCCACAAAAGAGTGGCAAGGGATAACACAGGGGAAAGAAACAGCTTCTGATAGGAGACTCAGTTGTTAGGGGTGTAGACCTGGGGAAGGGAGAGGAGAGGGAAGTAAGGTGCCTGCCTGGTGCCATGGCTTGGAGGGACAGGAAGTGAATCCTCAAGATTGCAGAAGCAGCATCACAGGAGAAAACTAGATATCATTGTCCACCTCAGGGACAAATGACCTAGCTAGGCATGAGATCTGTGCAGTGCAGGATGAATTTGTGGAGTTGGGGAGGGGCCTCAGACAGGTAGCAAGCACGGTAACCTTCTCAGAGGTGCTGCCAGTCTATGGCAGGGATGAGGCTAGGGTACTACACACCATGCAGTTTAATGAATGGTTGCTAAACTGGTCCAGAGCACAGGGCTTTTGCTTCATTGAGGACTGGCAGTCCACCTGGAGAGATGAAGGTCTATACTGGCATGATGGTCTGCATCTGTCCAGGAAGGGAAACATGCTCCTAGGTGACAGGTTTAAAGGCTACCTTGGCAAGCTTTTAAACTAGCCAAGGGGGGAGGTGCTGATAGGAAACAGGAAAGTTCAAGCCTCCCCCCACAAAACATGGCAGGTAGTAGGGTAAACACTGAGGTACAGAGCTTGACAGAGGGCAGGACAGGGGTAAATGGAAAAATGGACAAGGGCAATAAGAGCAGGGATGGGGTAAAAGGATAAAGCCAACATTAAATGGAGGCAATGAGTACCAATGCCCGTAGTCTTGGAAACAAGCTTCCAGAGCTAGTAGCCCTGATGGAAGAGGACACTTGGATATTGTGGCAGTCACAGAAACATGGTACATGGAGAACCATGACTGGGATATCAACATACCAGGGTACACAATCTACAGAAGGGACAGGGAGGGTAAAAGAGGAGGTGGAGTAGCTCTCTACATAGGGAAGGGATCAAAGCTACAGAACTAAAAAGTAAGGGGAGGACAAAGGAACTCTGGGTCACCTTGGAGACAGGGAATGGCATCACAGTCCACAGGGTTGTGTACAGACCCCCGTCTCAAGGAGGAAATGGACAAGAAAATGATAGAGGGCATTCTCAAAATGGCTGAAAAAGGGAGATACTGTTGATGGGGACCTGAATACTGCAGATGTTAACTGGGCGACATGGACTGCAGCCGCATCCAAGAGCAGGGTCATTCTCGATGCCCTACAGGGAGCATGCCTTAGACAGCTAGTGGTGGAACCCACTAGGGAGGGAGCAATATTAGACCTGGTACTCTCAAATGGAGAGAGGATCACAAACTTAGAAGTCAGTAGACATCTGGGAACAAGTGACCACTGCACAGTGTGCTTCACAATAAACACAACCATGGAGACAAGCCATACAAAGACAAGGATACTGGACTTTAGAAGGGCTGACTTTGGCATAATGGGTGAATACCTGAGAAATGCATTAGCAAATGGCCAGAAAGGAGGGGTGGAAGAACAATGGAGAAAAATCAAAACTGCCATCATGGAGGCAACAAGCCTTTGTGTGAAACAAATAAAGAAAACAAAGCGGAATAAAAAACCACTATGGCTCTCAAAAGAGGTGTCAGGGAAGGTTAAGGAGAAAAAGGCTGCATTCAAAAAGTATAAGGAATCACAGATGGAGCATGACAGTGAACTGTATCAATTAAAGCAGAAAGAAGTGGGGAAGGCAGTCAGAAAAGCAAAGGTCCAAACCAAGGAAAATATAGCCAACTCAGTTAAGAAGGGGGATAAAACCTTTTATAGGTACATTAGGGAGCATAGAAAGGTTAAGGGAGGGATAGTGAAGATTAATAAAGGAGAAGGGGTGGGCAGAGGAGACAGTGAAAAGGCAGAGATACTGAATGAATACTTTTGCTCAGTATTCACAAAAGAAGAAGAGGAGGAGTTACCTAAACCAAACAGTAGAAGCACTCTGGATAGTGGAGTTGACACCAGTCCATTTACAGAAGAAAGAGTACTGAAGAACTCCTAAAACTCAAGGTGGACAAAGCAATGGGGCCTGACGGGATTCACCCTAGAATCCTAAAAGAGCTAAGGGAGGACCTAGTGACACCTCTAACCACACTTTTTAACAAATCATGGGAAGATGGGGTGGTACCCGAGGACTGGAGGAGGGCAGATGTGATTCCCCTTCACAAAAGTGGAAGCAAGGCAGAAGCAGAAAACTACAGACCTTTTAGTTTGACCTCAGTGGTGGGGAAAATGATGGAATCATTTCTGAAAGAAAGAATTGTTGAGTACCTAGAGGCCAGCGGGGCACAGGACCCAAAGCAGCATGGATTCACAGCAGGAAGGTCATGGCAGATGAATCTAATCAATTTCTTTGACTGGGTGACCAAAGTAATAGACCAGGGAGGGGCTGTGGATATGGCCTACCTAGACTTTAGCAAGGCATTTGACACAGTCCCGCACAAAAGATTAATAATCAATGGGTCGTCGGAGGGCCAG
This sequence comes from Neoceratodus forsteri, assembly GCA_016271365.2. Taxonomy (NCBI): domain Eukaryota; kingdom Metazoa; phylum Chordata; order Ceratodontiformes; family Ceratodontidae; genus Neoceratodus; species Neoceratodus forsteri. Next base: position 1,775,463,448 of record CM057456.1, on the reverse strand, counting down.
CCGGGGGGAATAGGATCGAGCGTCCGACGGACGGCTCTCCTATTCCAGGGGGAGGGCGTGGGTAAGCCTCGGTGCATTGGAGACCCCTGGTAGAGACTGGGGGTTCCACACAAGCCGGCGCTCAACAAGGGTGGGGATGGAGGCGGGGTGGATGCTGGTGTCTTTGCACATCCCTGCCTCCTCTAGGGAGAAAAACCGGCAGAAAAAGATGGAGGGCAGGACCACCGATTAATGAAGCCCTCCCTGGAGAGCCTCATATAGCCGCTGCCACTGCAGGACCCCGACTAGTTACAGTTCCGGGGCCACGTAGGTGGCCATGTTATGCGGGGGGGCAAGCCGGGGTGACCGAGGGTCCTCAGCAGCAATCGACGGTGGTAGAGGTCTCCGGGGGCGATGACCAGGGTGGATGGCTTCAGTGGTCCTGCCAGGGAGAAAGAGGAAAAATAAAAAAAAAAAAAAAAAAAAAAGATTAATAATCAAGTTAGCCAGCCTGGGAGTGGGTCCCAGGGTGGTAGCCTGGGTAGCAAACTGGCTGCACAACAGGACACAGAAGGTAATAGTGAATGGAATACATTCTGAAGAAAGGGGGTTTACTAGTGGAGTACCTCAGGGATCAGTACTGGGTCCAGTCCTCTTTAACATCTTTATAGGTGACATTGCAGACGGTCTGGAAGGAAAGGTATGCCTCTTTGCGGATGACACAAAGATCTGTAACAGAGTTGATACACAAGGGGGGTAGAAAGGGTGAGAAGGGACTTGGAAAGGTCGAAGGAATGGTCAGACATATGGCAACTTAGATTCAATGCAAAGAAGTGCAAAGTAATGCACCTGGGAAATAAAAATCCAGGAGAAGAGTACACAATAGCAGGGGAGGTACTAACAACAACAATAATGGAAAGGGATCTGGGTGTAGTCATATCAGATGACCTAAAGGTGGGTTAAGCAATGTGAGAAGTCAGTAAGGAAAGCCAGGGGGATACTGGGATGCATAGGGAGGGGCATCACAAGTAGAAAAAGGGAAGTGGTTATCCCTCTATACAGACAGTTGGTGAGACCCCATCTGGAGTACTGCATGCAGTTTTGGAGACCTCATCTATGAAAGGACATAGACAGGATGGAAGCAGTCCAGAGGAGGGCAACTAAAATGGTGCAGAGTCTACATCAGAAGCCATATGAAGAGAGACTGAGAGAGCTTAATATGTATACCCTTGATGAAAGGAGGGACAGGGGAGACATGATAGAAACTTTTAAGTACCTCAAGGGAATCAACAAAGTCCAGGAGGGTAGCATCTTTCAGAAAAAGAGATGTGTAAGAACAAGGGGGCACAATTTAAAGTTAGAGGGGGGATGGCTCAGGGGTAATGTGAGGAAATTCTTTTTCACGGAGGGAATGGTGGACGCATGGAACCGCCTTCCTGGAGAGGTTGTGGGGTCTAAAACAGTGGGGGAATTCAAACATGCATGGGACAGACATAAGGCAATTATAGTGGGGGGTTGCAGGAAGTAGGCTGTTGGTTATCCAATAGGTAGGGAAATGGGCAGACTGGGTGGGCCAAGTGGTCCTTATCTATCATCAAAGTCTATGTTTCTATGTTTCTAATGGCCAACCCATGAGCACCACACAATGCGTCGGCCTAGAGGGTGGCGCCATCTGTGCATCGACTCAGCCCATCCAAAAAAAAGAGCTCCCACGGGGTCATGACCTCCGGCCACATACCCAAATGTGATGAATGGTGAAGATACACTGAAAGATCAAGAATTACGGTAGGTACATAATTTTCATTTTTCACATACAGATAGGCGATCTGATTCCTCTAATAGCATTAATTAATTAAAAGCTGTCAAATGCTAATCTAAATAAATGATGTTTCAGTCCATGTTTAAATACATCCACAGAGGGTGCCTCCCTTAGAATTTTAGGAAGGAATTTCCATAAAACAAGTCCAGTGACTCTGAAGCCGTGATCACTAGATGTCTTTAAGCACATCCTCGGGATCACCAGAAAGCCCTCTGTGGATGAGCAATGAGAGTGCACAGGGCAGGCAGGTGTGCAGTGTATTCAAAAATGGGGAACATTTTGCTAAAAACCTTATCTTACCTAAAGTAGATGAAATTTGGCAGGTAGCCAATATGAGATGTGATCAGCCTAGGCAGATGTACAAACTTAATGGGAGAGGATCCCACAGAAAGTGTTGGAGACAGGATCAGATTCAAAAGTTTCTGTGCATTAGCCTCTCAGAAGACACTACTATAACCCAATTGTGATTGCTTGGAGTACTGTAAAAGGTGTGACTGATAATTACATTTTGGTACAGTGAAAATATTATAATGCATGGGGAAGTGTGTGTAACTCGGATTTTATGCACATCTGAGGTGTGCAATGCCACATAAACCCCAAAAGAGAAGCTGAAGAAGTTTATCAAGGTATAGCACACTGAGGATGTGCATAAAATTTGAGTTACTAGACTTCTCCATGTTTTATTTTTTTATAATAAATGGTTCCTTTATGTGTTTTATATTTTTTAGTCAATGAAACAGAATATGAAGAGTGTCATTTTGAAGCAGTTTTATTACTGTGAATCTGAAAGATTAATTTTTTAACATTTTGTTGTTGAAATAAATAAAACATGTACACTTCTGCAGTTTTAGCATTATAAGGTTTTGTTTTGTTGACTGTGTAGTGTGTTCCCCGCTCTATTCCCCCAGCACCCCTGCTACCCGTACTAATGTCAAGCCAATTTCGGAAACAAGGAAAAATGTCTTTAACTGCTTAAAAGAACTGTAATAAGTATCAGATTGAACAAGTCTGTAAAGAAAAACAATCCATTTGAAATCAGGGAATCAATTTTGTCAATGTGCACATTTCTTTTTTTTCCCTCTGTTTCTGAGGTTTGAAGTTCGATGAGACGTGCTTGAGGTTAGTATGGGTGTAGAGAGGGATGTTGAGTGGGGAACAAACTGCACAGTGAAATAAGAAAGCCCTAAAATATACTGAAATCTTGATTACTATTCCATGTTCTATGTTACTTGAAACAGTTTATTAGTCTGCTGCTAAAATTAGTTTTCTGTGTTAATTTTCTGTTTGTTGAAGTGCACTCAGATTCCTGCTCGGTGGCTTCTGTGAGACTGCCATGATTGACTTGACAGTGCAAGCTGACAGGGAGCCAGTAGCACTGGCATTAGGCAGAACTTAGCATATTTTGAAAAGGTGCTTAATCAAACTCCGTTATAAACAGGCCATTATACATGGCCATGTATAATAGATTTTAACAGATTCTGTTTATGGTTGATAATCACTAACCATTTATTTTAATACAACAAGGTACACAGTGATTTGTAATACAACAGCAGCAGTATATTGTATGTCACAAGTATGATGCAGTGTGAGCATATCAAATGAGTATGAATCCAAAACCATGTAGAAATGGAGCATTTAGGAAACAACAGTTGTGACACACTCCAATTTATCATTGACTTTCCCATAGGGGAATTAGAAAGGGGAACCATGGTTAAAAGAAACTTCAGCAGGGCAGACATAAGAGCTATGAGATGTTTACTGAATTCATGGAATTGAAAAAGTACTGTATATTCAAAAATAAAACAGTAAAAATAGAGTTCACTTGTCCAAATGATCAAAAACCCTAGAAGATCTGTATATACTCATGCATAAGAAGTATAAGTAAGTAAGTAAAATGTTATTTATCTAGACCCTGTGCCACAGATTCTGGACACTGTATAGGCAGGAAACAGTTTAAAATAAATAAAATACATCAAATGCAAAAACATGTATCAATAACAATGACAATGAATGAACAATGATACATACATAAAACCCTTATTTAAAATAAACGATTCAGTAGTCTACTATTTCAGGGCTCATAAACAGTTCACAAATGCCTCTCTAAAAAGATGTGCCTTCAGACCTCGCTTAAACACCTCCACTGATAGAGCCTCCCTCAGAGATCTTGGAAGTGAGTTCCACAGGGCCAGGCCCACCAACTGAAGTTGTCAATCTCCAGAGGTCCTAAGCGGGGCCCTGGGAACAGCCAAGAGGCCATCGATGGAGGAGTGAAGTGAGTGCACAGGGTGGACAGGAGTCAGCAGATCACTCAGGTATCCAGGACACAGTCTGTAAAGGGCCTTATAGGTGAGCAAGCCCACCATGAAGGAGATTCTTCATCTCACTGGCAGCCAGTGCAGGTCATGTAGGACTGGAGTCACATGACAAGACATTGAAAGGCCCCTCAGCAACCTGACCTTTGTGTTCTGCACCAGCTGCAGGTGACAGAGAACTCCTTCACTGACCCCAAGGTAAAGAACATTGCAGTAGTCGAGTCTAGATGTTACAAAAGCATGTACCAGTGACCTCAGGTCATCAAGTGGAATTAAGGCTTTGATCTGGGTGATATTCCTAAGGTGGTAAAAACCACTCCAGATGATGGATGACACTTGAGCCTCAAGTGTCACTCCATCATCAGGATAACACCCAGATTTTTCACCTTAGTAGATGAAGTCAAAGAAGAAAGGTCAAGGAATAACCCTGTTCCCATCCTGGCAGCAGCTACATCCCAATGGCAACCAGGTTCAATCACAAGCACCTCCATCTTTTTGGGGTTGAGCCTTAGCCAGCTAGAGGACATCCAGTCCTGGATCTTGGCCAGCCATTTGTTAAGCACCTCCATGGTGTCGCTGGCCCGGGGTGCAAATGACATATACAGCTGGGTGTCATCTGCATAACAGTGAAAACCCAAGCTGTACTGTCTAATGATCTCACCCGGAGGAAGAATGTACACTGCAAACAACATACTGTAGGTGACAGGATCAAACCCTGGGGAATGCCACATGGCACGGGCTTCAGACAGAAGGAGAAACTCCCCATCACTACCTTCTGCATCCTGCCTGTGAGAAAGGACTCAAACCAATTGATGACAGTACCGATGAGTCCACAGAGCTCCCTTAGGTGATCCAGCAACACTACCTAGTATGTGGTATCAAATGCTGAGGACAGGTCTAGGAGAATGACTATTGACTGTTCCCCTCTATATTTTGCCCTGAGGAGATCATTTTGCACCCTAATGCCATTTTGGTGCTAAGCCTGGATGTAAACCCAGACTGGAAAGACTCATAAATGTCATAGACCACAAGATGTGACTTGAGCTGCAGGGCCACTACTTTCTCAATAATCTTACCCAAAAATGGGAGGTTAGAGATCAGTCTATAATTTGCCCAGATATCAGGGTGAGGTTTACAGTGTATCTGATCTCTGTTTTGGTGTGGTATAGGACTTAAGTAAAGTATCTTTGTTTTATCCTCAGTTACTGATTTCCACCCAGTTAGAGGTGTCTGGGTGGACATTTATGGCAAACAGAAATGAGAGTTCCTGGCTGAGGAGCCCAAGAGATGCAGGGGAACGCTGGAACTGGAGGAGGGATTGGGGGAGGGAGAAAGGAAACTGACTAGAGACCTGAAGTGTAGTTACAGTTAGTTTAAATAATGGCTGGGGGTAATGATCGATCATCTGATGACTGAACCTCAGCAAGCTTCTAATTCACTGGTCATTCGATCTCTGATTTGTTGGTGTGGTGTAGTGCTTAAGCAATGCACCTCTGGCTTATTCTGAATTATTTCCACCCAGTTAAATGTGCCATAGACAGAGCCCTGTGGCTAAAGGAAATGAGAGTTCCTGGATAAGGAGCCAGAAAGGTTAGGCAAATTAAGCTGCAGAATCCTCTCTATCTCATGGAACTATTGTATCCCTGGCACAGAGGAGACAAAATTCCCCTGTTGGGAAATCTCTGGTTATCCAAGGCCTTGGGCTTGCCTTTCCTGCAGGCACCACCAGTAAAGAACCTCCGCCTACCCTAGTTGACATTGTAAGCAGGATCCATGATGGAGATACAGTGCTGCTAAACTGATGGGTCTTGATCCTGTTCCAATTGTGGTTGAGTTGGTCTGAGTACAGCAGCTGTAAGAATAAAGGGTTCAGTTGAATTCAGGTAGCTAGAGTAGAGATGTTATGTACTCTGGGCACAATGCTTTTAGGTCATGTTTGAAGAGCATGATGTAAGGTTGTGGTCCTCTGTTGGTTACTTGATTTGAAGTGCTGCTGGTAGATCAGGTGTTGATGAAGTCTGCCAGTTGCATGTTTTCAGCAGAGGTTGACAAGCATGGGAACCCTGAGGTGTTCACCTGGTCAGGGGATGGTGAGATTGTAGGTCATAAAGGAAGTAAGGAAGTTCCAGGCTTTAGGTGCTGCTGGAAGCATGTCTCATAGCTGATACAGTAAAGGTATTTCCTGTGAAGGTAGAGGGCTGATGTGGCCAAAGAGAAAGACTTGTAATTCTTAGTTTATAGTTGACCAATTATGTGAGTCAAAGGAAGTAGATCCCACAAGGGACTTAGTTAGTAGCAGGACAAAACCAGAAGGTGTGAAAGCTTCATGCAACCATGCTGCCTATTGTTGCTGGTAGGTAAAGCTGGCAGTATGAATCCATAGGAGGCAAAAGTGTACTGAGTCCTTGCCAGTAGAGTACAGGTGACTGCCCAAATCATGGAAGGCAATGTTATCCGCTAATGTTGGCATTGCCCTGGTATGAAACTAGAGAAGGCAAAAGTATACAGTGTTCTTGATGACTACAGCAAAGATGAGGCTCAACAGCTGGAAGACTGATGCATGTTGTCAGCAGGTGTTGCATCCAATATGAAGCCACAAGAGATGAAAGAGTACAGTGCTTCTCTGGGCAGAGAGTAGGAAATAAACCAACTAATAGATGCTAATGCCTGTGTCATGTGGGTGAAATTGTCTGGAGTACAAAGCCATGGGAGGCAAAGTGTACTGGGTTTTCAAGGTGAGGGGAGGGAAGGCTTGACTGGAGGAGAGCTGTTATCTGTTGTTTCTGGGCATAGCCAATGGTATGAAGCCATAGGAGGCAATAGCATTCTGGTCTTTGATAGACAGAGCATAGGTGAGGTTTGATGCATGGAGAACTAACACCTGTTGTTGTTGTCAGGCCTGTACCTGCAATATGAAGCCATCAAGGGTGAAACCATACTGTGCTCTTCGGGGCAGAGAGCAGGTGACAGCCCAGCTGACGGAAGGCTGCTGCTTTGTTCTGTTGGAGGTGTTGCCAGCCATACAAAGCCATAGGAGGTGAAAGTGTACTAAGTAACTGAGGCAAAGGTGGCAGAACTGCTGAACTCTGTTGCTGGTGCTGGTTGTTACCTGTTGTATGAAATCATAGGAAGTGAAAGTGTCCTTGATGAGCAGAGCATATGTGAGGCTAGACAAATGGAGGACTGATACCTGCTGTTTACATACAGCATCCTCAAAGGGAGAGCAGAGGGAGCCCGACTGATAGAGGGGTTGAAGTTGTTGGTGCTTGGCATTACTGGCAGTACCTAGCCATATGGGGCCAAAGTGTACAGGGCCTTTGGGCAGAGTGAGCGAGTCTGATGGAAGTCTGCTGCTTCATCATAGTTCATGGGTATACTTGACTGTTGAGAGTGGGTCTATGGTTGCTGAGTGTGAAGTAATGCTTATGAAGGTCAAATATAGTCAGAAGGACAGGAGGAAGGCTTGACTATGATTCCAAATAGAAATGAAACCAGAGCTGCATGGTTCTTGGGAGTAATGAATGCCTGAACTGAGTCACACATTTGCAAGGGTGCAGCAGTGACTAGAGTCTGAGCAGAAAGAGGAGCAGTAAAGCAGTTTGGAGAAATAGACAACATACACTGGATAAGGATTTGGTGCCACAATGGTGACAGTCAAAGCTTGAAGCAAACAATTCTGACTTCTCTAGTTCTTGAGTGCCAACCAGTTTGCAGCTTCTGAGGAGCCCACTGTGGGTGATCATCTTGCAAAATGCTGGTTGTAGCAAAGCAACCTTTCAGGTCATCAGGAAGCACACCAGATGCAGGGAACAGCAAAGAGGGAATATCCCCGGGAGACAGCAGAGACACTGCCAGGGAGTGGACTATAGTGGTTGATGACTTCACAAGTGTGATTGGCATATCAGGAGCTGTGGAGTAGATAGGTATGCATTCTAAGCAAGCATAATCCCATGGTGGCTGCCATTATTGGTTTTATGCACAGGAAGGTATAGGTGACATGCCATTGAGGAGGAGCCGCAGTCTGAGGTCAGTAGGACAGAGACAACACTGGGTGCAGTGACCAAGCCAGAAGACAGGATGGTGATGGCATTGGACAAAGGGGCTATAGCCAGAGGACAGATGATGACAGCACAGGGTGGAGGGGCTGCAGTCAGAGGTTGGATGATGACAGCACTGGGTGTAAGGCCACTGCCAGTGGTTTGAATAGGTTCCAGAAGTTAGGAATGTAGGGCAGGGAGGTCAATGGAATCTGAAGAAACTGCTTGGCTTGGCAATTAGGCAGGAGACCCTGTGGTGCCTGAAAGGACTTAGTAGTAATAGGACTCTAGAAGTAGCAGAAAGTAGCTGAAGCAGGGAGGCACAAATCATGAAAGCAGTTGCTGAAGGCAGAACTAGTGGTAATCTGCTGCTTAACTGTTTGTTTCCTAGCAATGATCTGGAGCCTCCCCCAAAAAACGTTTTTGGTGCCGAACCAATGCTCGCAGCCTATGGTAACATTAGCAGTCTAGTCACAGTTCTACATGCAGGAAGCTTGATGACGTTTCCTTTTTAATTGCCTTAGCAAGTTATTTACTTAATGGAAAAGCAATGGTATGCACTCATTTTCAGTAGATAGAACCCCTGTACAAGTAGCACAGTGAGGTCAGACAGAAACCTTGTTTCTGGCTACAAACATGTCCACAAGGCTCTTTTAAGAGTAGTGCTATAGAGAAATGCAAGGGAAACTCGTGTTAGTAGACATTATCATAGTAACATTCAGCCATCAGAAGGAGTGCCAGAAGCTATATTAGAGCAATGGCTGTGGTGGAGATAGTGAAACAGTTAGCCTGTTTATATTAATTATGAATGGAGCTTTTTATTCTTATGGGATGCCTTATTGTGAATATACAGCTACATGTATTTAGGACCTATTTAAATACTGAGTATAATCATTCAAATTATGAAATTCCTGGTATGCAAGCAATTTGGTTTAATTCATTTTGGTACCTTGATAAGTGGGATTATTCACATACCGTAAATTTGTGCCTGGTTATTTATACCATGCTCTTTATTTTATTCACTATGTGATGGTTATATAACAAATGGGTCTCCCTTTTTCCCATAGGGAAACCATGGCATAATTTGCTGTTATAAAGGAGTGTTTATAATGGCAAACATGTGCATGATTTCCCTTGCTGTGCGCATGCTCAGTCAGCAGCATGACTTAGTCGAGACCGCTCACCGCTTCTGTGTCGCCCGAAACAGAACCACCCCAAGAACTCGGCGGTAAGTCATTTTCTTTTGGTTTTTCCCCATATATCCTGGAAACACACAAAGTCCTTCAGAAAAGGAAAAAAACAGTTTTAAAATATGAAAATCTCGGCGCCAGACTAAAAGGAAACCGACCGTAGGATACACTGGGAGCTGTTTATTTTATATAATTGCTGAGGTGAAAAAGGGAAACCCAGCAATTATATAAAATAAAAAATGGGTCAGGGTGTCAAACTCGATTTTACACACACCCTCGTTGTGGGATGCTTTTCACAAACCCCTCCGGTGTAAGTAGCATCCCACAACTCAGGTGTGTGTAAAATCTCGTTACACACCCTGACCCATACTTTATTCTATATGTTATTTGCATAATTGGGGATATATAATGGACAGTGTAGTATGTTGTAATCCACTCCGAGGGTGCTTGGGAGTTCCCAAAGTGAAACAATTTCCGGCATTGCCATGACGTCACTCATTCACTTTCAGCGGGTATAGTCCATCTGTAGCTGGACACTATTCAAGATTTTTTGGTTTGCACAATGTGGAATAAAATGGTAAGATTTAATTTTATTACCACGTCTGAGGGTTTTCTCTTACTTTTGGTGCTTACTTTTACCTATCTGGAAAATTGTTTTGGCGTTTTAGCACAGCAGCCATGTCCTGGTGCTTACTGGTTTTGTTTGTGATTTGCAGTGTATTAACATAAAATGTTCTTCACTTTATTGACATTTATTGATGTGTTTTGATACAGTAAATGTATGTCAACAAAATAAGAATCTGTATTGACCTAACTCTAAGCTTTCATTTTGAAATGGTAAGTTTTTAGCTTTAACAGTTCCAAAGTTGGCCCTTTCTAAAGACACTTTCTTCAAAAAGTATTAACATTTGAATTGAAGATCTAAGATTTTTTTTTATGAATGCTTGTAGGCAATTGATATGAACCTCCAGGGACTAAAGCTGTTTCATATAGCTTTGCAGTCCTCTATGCATCAAGCAAGGCAACATGGAAGCTTGCACAATGGTCCTGCTTTGGTATTTTCTAATGGAGGCAAAACTATTGTCTAATAGTTATTACTAGTAATTAGGTCTACCAACTCTGCAGCATTTGTACTCAACCATAGGTTTTGATCCCGTAATCTATTTCTACTACAGTAAATCTCTGAAATCACTCTGAAATACCTGGGCTGTATTAACAATCCCTGATTGTATAACCATGTATTAAAACAAATGGCATTCAGCAATACTTTGTAATAGGTAATAAACTGCTAATTTACAAATCTACAGTAATTTTATTTTGGCAGATATGCTGTTTTCCTTAATAATACTGTATGTTGCACACAAAAGGTTTCCAAGAAGGAGGTAGATAATGCTGACATCCTAGATATTGTTGAGTAGCTGATGGTGTACTAAAGGGAGCAGAAACCCAGTTGTTTACACGTTTTAACATCATGGAAATTTGGGCTTTTGTGATGTCTGTGTAATATAGTGTATTATTGTGTGTGCTTGTTTTGAAATGGTCCTATTTTTCCTTATTTAGGGTTCCTTTTTAAAAAGGACAGGACATCTTTTCGATTTAGCAGCTGTTTATCAGGTTCTTCTTATTAGAAATGATATTCATTCCCATAAGTTATCCATATTTCACAGTACCAGAATAAAAAGCATGTGAAAAAATTTATTTTGCATTGTTTTGCTTTTATGGGCAGTATTCTGTTACAGTTCTATTCATGGAAGCTGTGATTTTGAATTTTTATTATGTCTTGGTTTGTGCACAGAACGCTGGACAAGGTTCTGATAGGTCAACAGCTAATAAACAGCAAGGCCACTGTTTTACCGTATATTCCGTGATTACAGCTGGAATCATGGAAATCTGATTGGCTGCCAGAAATTTAAATGTCCTGCGGTAGAGTAACGGAACTCACGCTGCTTGCGTGAGCATTCGGGAACTGGGCTGCATAAAAGGTAACCTTTTGCCAGTCAACCACCCCAATTGATCCAGGAGTACAGCCAGGAGCATAGGATAGAAGCACGTATGACCTCAGAGACGAGACCACGTGGACTCCAAGAACACCAAGCAGCCAAGAACGCCGATAACGCCATTTCGGAAAGACGGCTTTTTTTTAAGAATTCACTCTAATTCCACCCTCTGCTAAGCACTCGCTCCGATTAACAAAAAAAAAAAAAACAACACTGCAAGTTTGACGACTATCCAGGAATCGCACTGCAAGTCTGCAAGCCTGCCTTGTCTGCCACCACTTCCCCGGACACATCAGGTACCCGCTTTTACTGACTGCAAATATTTGGGGTTTAATAAGGCAGGTAAAGAGTGTTGAAAAGGGATGCAACACACTGCTAGTGTTTGTTTGCTTGGGGGGGTTGTCATCTGAGATGCTCACAGATCGTATTTCTTTTAAATTGTGTGTTGTAGGGCGACAAACTCTGTGGGGTCCAAGGTGTGTGTGTGTTTGGTGGGGGGTCCGAGGTGCTCATCTGCTTTTTCCTTTGTCTTGTATCCTTTGGGTTTGGATTCAGCACCCTTTCGCTCCATGATGCACTAAGGCACCTGTTTTGGACCCCCCATTTTCAAAATCAATCAGCAGGGCAGACTTGATGGGCCTGGTGGCCCTTAGCTACCTTCACTGTAGGTAGGAGCATCACCATCTGGCTGTATTCTGAACATTTTGAACTGCATGGAGTCCTCACATTTTTAGGCTAATGTGTATTTTTTCCTTTAATGTATCTTTTGATGCCCTCATTATTTGTACTATTTCTTTGCTGTACTTCCTTCTCATGCAACCCTACAGCTTACACCTTGGAATGAGTTTTATGTGCCTAGCTGGTTAACAAATTTTGTAAGTAACTTCATAAAATAAAATAGTATGTCCTTGGTTACCCACAGTTTCTTTGTTTCTAACTGCTTAACTTGTATATACAGCCAAGAACCCCTGTATCAGTGCATGTGTGGGGAGTAGGGGGAGTGGGGTTCAAGGTCCCAGAGCAGTGCAGGTGATCTAACATAAAGAACGTGTGTGTGTGTGGCAAGGAACAAATCAAAGAGGGTGTCTGAGTAGTGTGGTGGGGTCTGAGTATTCCTCAGAACTTTTTTGCCCTTGTGTGCCCCTCCGTAGCACAGTGTGGGTGTGGGGGGAGATCTGAGGCGCCCAAGAGCAGCGCAGGTCATTCTAACAGGAAGAACCCCTGTATCAATGAGTGTGTGGGTGTAGGGGAAGTGGGGTCCAAGGTGCCCCAGAGCAGTGCAGGTGATCTAGCATGAAGAACATGTGTGTGTGTGTGTCTGTGTAGCAAGGAACAAAAATCAAAGGGAATGTCTGAGTAGGGTGGTGGGGTCTGAGTATTCCTCAGAACTTTTTTGCCCTTGTGTGCCCCTCTGTAGCACAGTGTGGGTGTGGGGGGAGATCTGAGGTGCCCAAGAGCAGCGCAGGCCATCCTAACAGGAAGAACCCCTGTATCAATGCGTGTATGGGGGTGGTAGGAGGATTGGGGTCCAAGGTGCCCTAGAGCAGTGCAGGTGATCTAGCATGAAGAACGTGTGTGTGCATATGTGTGTGTGTGTGTGGCAAGGAATGAAAATCAAAGAGGGTGTCTGAGTAGGGTGGTGGGGTCTGAGTATTCCTCTGAACTTTTTTGCCATTGTGTGCCCCTCTGTAGCACAGTGTGGGTGTGGGGGGACATCTGAGGTTCCCAAGAGCAGCGCAGGTCATTCTAACAGGAAGAACCCCTGTATCAATGTGTGTGTGTGGGGGGGGTAGGGGGAGCGGGGTCCAAGGTGCCCTAGACTAGTGCAGGTGATCTAGCATGAAGAACGTGTGTGTGTGCGTGTGTGTGTGTGTGTGTGTGTGTGTGTGTATGGGGCAAGGAATGAAAATCAAAGAGGGTGTCTGAGTAGGGTGGTGGGGTCTGAGTATTCCTCGGAACTTTTTTGCCATTGTGTGTCCATCTAGCACAGTGTGGGTGTGGGGGGAGCAGCTATTGGCAGGCCTTCAGACTTGCCAAAGATCATCTATGCATACCCACACAACTCCCTATGTTAGATTACACTCCTGGAAATGGCATGTGTAAGTCTCCCCACTTCCTTGCAAATTTTCTGTGGGGTGCAGTGCTTTCTATGAGGCCCAGAGCAAGTTTGTATCAGGGCTGGGAGCTCCTCACACACTGTGTACCTGAGCAAGGCAAAGCATGTCAGTCTGTTACTTGTTATTTCCTGCAGACCCAAACCAAGTTGGTGGTGGGGGGGGCATTGGTGCATCCCTGAGCATGTTATTTTAAATTTTTTTCCTGCCATCTGCTGGGACCTCTCTCAGATGTATCCATTCCTAGTTGTCCCTTTCCCATCCAGCCTGAGGCCCCTGGTTACACACTGCTCACACTGTACAGTAAGCAGAAATGACCCTCAGACTTGCTTAGGAGTACATAGTGTATTAGATCCCCCAATCTGTTCTGTGGCTGCATTGCATTTGTTTATTACTAACATACTAACATGCCAGCAGAATAGACCTAATGGTCATTCATGTCTGCTCATTCGGTCAGCACCCACCCTGGGAGCTGACCTTACTGCCCACCTTGCCCTCTCTGGCTTCTCCCTTCCCTGTCCCAGATATTCCTACTGCACAGGACTTTGCTTCCAAAACCCTTCCCCTGTACATGTCCCACCCCCTCTTGAAACCCTCCACCATCTCTGCCTCCACCAGCCCCCTGGGCAGCACATTCCATGGCTCCACCACCCTCTCAGTGAAGTAGCACCTCCTCCTTTTTCCCCTGAATCTCCCCCCTCCAGCTTCCACCCATGCCCTCTAGTTTCCCACCTCCTTCCTTTGGAGCACCCTGACTGCTCCTCCCCTATTTAACTCCTTCATGACCTCTATCATGTCCTCCCGGTCCCTTCTCTCTTCCAATGTGTACATATTTAGCTCTTTGAGCCTCTCCCTATAGGTCCTGCCCCCAGGCCCCAGATCATTTTGGTTGCCCTCCTCTGGACCCTCTCCAGGAGTTCAATGTCCTTCTTTAAGTGTGGCCTCCAAAACTGCATGCAGTACTTGAGGTGCGGCCTCACCAAGCAGTTATACAGAGGGAGTATCCCTTCCCTCCTTCTGGATGTGATCCCCCCAGCGATGCATCCCAGCATCCTGTTGGCTTTGGCCTCTGCCCTCCTACATGTCTCAGAGTTGTTCATCTTGACATCCACCACCACCCACAGGTCCCTCTCAGCCACTGTGACTTGTAGCATTCCCCCCCAAGGGTGTACACTTGGCCCGGGTTTCTGTCTCACAGATGCAGTACCTTGCATTTCCCTGCATTGAACCTCAGCTTCCACTTTCTAGACCACCTTTCCAGAGCCTCCAGTTCCCCCTGTAGGGCCTCCTCCCCCTCCTCCCCATCCACCACCCCCCCCAGTTTTGAGTCATCTGCAAAGAGACTCATCTCACTCTACCCTTCCTTATGTCAGAGACGTAGGCATTGAACAGGAGGGGCCCAAGGACCGATCCCTGAGGGACCCCACTAATGACCCTCCTTGGAGATGAGACTATCCCACCAACCATGACCCTCTGGGTCCAGTCCTGGAGCCAATTGCCTATCCATCTGATCATCTGGTTCCCCACCCCCATTTCTCCCAGCTTATTCAACAGGCCCCCATGAGGCACAGTCAAACGCCTTGCTGAAGTCAAGATAGAGGACGTCCACCGGTCTACCCAGGTCCAAGGCATTCATCACCCAGTCACTGAACTCCACAAGGTTTGTCTGATATGATTTCCCCAGGATGAATCCATGCTGTCTATCTTCCAGGCACCCTGACTTTTCCAGGTCCCCCCTAGCCTATCCTTGACAATGTCCAGCATCACCTTGACCACCACCAATGTCAGGCTGATGGGCCTGTAGTTCCCTGCCACCCCTCTTGATTCCTCCTCTTGTGGATAGGCACTATATTCACCACCTTCCAGTCCTGGGGCACCCACCCTGTCCTCAGAGAGATGCTGAAAAGCTCCACCAGGGGTTTTGCCAGGACATCTGACAGTTCCTTCATCACTCTGGGATGTAATTTATCTGGCCCTGGTGCTTTCTTCATCTTAAGGGACCCGAGGGCTTCCCTCACATTCTCTGCCATGATTTCCACCTCCGCTACCTCATCCCCCTGCTTTGTCTTCCCCCCTCCTGCCAGTGATGGCCACCCCTCTCCTCTCCCCAGGCCTGCCGATCGGCAAGGTTCCCCCCTCCTCAGTTTCACCATCTCCTCCAATCTATGATGCAGCCCCCCCATTTTCCTTGGTGAAAACTGAGGCAGTACAGACTGGCCACTAGGAGTCAGTGTTGCACCTCCCCTTTCACTTCTCTCCAGCTCCTATGGGCCCTGTTTTCCATCACTCCCCTCTTTGAACTCTCATTCTGGGCATCCTTTTTCTCACAATTTGTGACACTACTCTAGCTGGGTTCGAACCTTGTACCCTCAACACCAGATGCAGATACCTTTCCCCTGCACCAAGGTGTCTGCTATATTCTCAAAGTTTGTGTGGGAGATGGAAATGCTGGGTTATTTGGCTGTTGTGGTGCAGCCTACTGTTAATGTCTCTGGACAAAGAATGGCTTGTTTTGAAACTTGTGGAGTGGTGCAAAGGTATTCTACAGTGTTTTGCTTTCTGTGTAGCTCTGAGCAAATTCCACCCTAGAAACATGCCCACGGTCAGTGTGTAGTGCCAGTTCACTCCAATCCCACCACCGCAACTTACTCTGGGGCACACAGCAAGCAAACCAGCCCCTTGAACTTTGCAGTAAGAGGTTTGCACAGTGTGTATCTGAAGCAAGTACAAGGGGAGTTTTGCTTGCTGTGTGCTCAAGAGTACACTGGTGGGAGGGTTAGCTTGTGCTACACTAACAAAGGGCCAGGTTTTGGGGGGCTGACTTTGCTGTGACCATAGGGAAAGTTTGGAGGAACTGGCATTGCTGCATCCCTGAGCAAGCCCAAGTGACTGTTTTGTGTCACACGGCAAGTTAGTGTTTCAGTACATAGTGCATAAAGTCCACTTCTAGCAAACTAGGTGCAGTTTTCACATTTTACTGTATGTAGGCACATATTTCTTCTGCTGGTGAAAGCTGGGAATGTACCCCCCCAGATCCCATGCACCACAAAAAAGTGTTGCCATACCTGCCTACCATGCCCCTTTTTGAGAAACTTGGGTAACACTAGTATTCTCTGTGGAATATGGAAAGCAACACAGCTCTTCATACTTTGCAAGGGTGGCCTTACATGCTATGTCCTTGACCAGGTCAGTGTATGCAATTTTGCTTTCGAGCAAACCACAAGGTAGAGATGCACTCTGACTTGCTCTGCGACATACAGGAGGGGTCAAAATTACATTCTGCAGCTACTAGCAGCAGGGCTAGTGACTGGGAAAATCCACTGGCCCCACAGACTTTTCCACTGGCCCAGCTGTTGCACTTACTGAAATGTTACCTTCTCTGGCATAAACCCACAGGGCTAGTTAAAGAAAAATCTTACTAGCCTGATACAGAATCTACCAGCATTTGGCTAGTAGGCTTGTGCTAATTTTGACCCCTGATACAGTGTAAGACCTTTCCCCAGTGAAGCTGGCCATCCGCTGTAGTGTTTTCTGTATGCCCCAGAGAAAATTCTCAGGATGGTCCTTAAATACTGAGTCAAGGAGCAAAACCAAGACCAAGGATGTGTGTAGCATCTATTTTCAGACCAGTTTGCTGTGTTTTGTACAAGTCATGTTACTGTAAGGTATATTCTGAATGGCTGTGCAAATAGCCCTGTGGCACCTGGTAAGTCTGGATGTTGCTTGTGTAGTGAACCAGTCAGGAGAGGAGAAGAGGGTTACTTGCCATGTGGTTGTGGGCAAGTAGTAGGGTGTTTATTTGATGTTGCCACTGCACCCAGATCATGCTGGCTATTGGCTACCCTACTGCAATCCTATATCAGTAGGATGCTAGTTGTAGGCTGCTGCCATCTCACCTAGTGAATGGTAGTTGTAGAATGCTACTGCCATCATACCTGGATGATAGGAGTTGTAGAATGCTGCTGCTGTCTTACTCGGAGGATACGAGTTGTAGGCTGCTGCTGCTGTCATACCAGGAGGATGGGAGTTGTAGGCTGCTGCTGCCATCTCACCTAGTGAATGGTGGTTGTAGAATGCTACTGCCATCATACCTGGATGATGGGAGTCATAGAATGCTGCTGCTGCTGTCTTACTTGGAGGATGCGAGTCATACGCTGCTGCTGCTGTCATACCAGGAGGATGGGAGTCATAGGCTGCTGCTGCCATCTCACCTAGTGAATGGTGGTTGTAGAATGCTACTGCCATTGTATCTGGATGATAGGAGTCATAGAATGCTGCTGTTGTCTTACTCAGAGGATGCGAGTCGTGAGCTGCTGCTGCTGTCATACCAGGAGGATGGGAGTCGTAGGCTGCTGCTGCCATCTCACCTAGTGCATCGTGGTTGTAGAATGCTACTGACATCATACCTGGATGGTGGGAGTTGTAGAATGCTGCTGCTGTCTTACTTGGAGGATGCGAGTCGTATGTTGCTGCTGCTGTCATACCAGGAGGATGAGAGTTGTAGGCTGCTGCTGACACTGTACCTTGAGGATGAGAGTTGTAGATTGCTGCTGCCATTGCACCTGGAAGATGAGAGTCACAGATTGCTGCTGCCATTGTTCCTGGAGGATGGAAATTGTAGATTACTGCTGCCATTGTACCTGGAGGATGTGAGTTGTAGACCACTGCTGCCATTTCACCTAGTGAATGGTGGTCAATGGCTGCTACTGCCATCTTACCAGGAGGATGGGCATTGTAGGCTGCTGCTGCTGTTACACCTGCAGGATGGGAGTCATAGGCTGCTACTGCCATCGTACCTGGAGGATGGGAGTTGTAGGCTGCTGCTGTTGTGCCTGGAAGATGGGAGTTGCAGGCAGTGGCTGCTGTCATACACTGGAGGATGGGGGCTGCAGATGAAGGCTGCTGCTGTACCAGGAGGATGGGGGCTGTAGGTAGTGACTGCTGCCATCGTATTCATAGCCAGAGGATAAAAGTCATGGACTGCCCTATCTAGGGGATCTGAGTCTCCCATTTTGTTGAATTATCTCATCAAGCAGATTGGTGGAACACACTACTAATATGTCTTTGGGTTGAGATTTCTGTATTCATACTTTCGGCCTGTATGATGTCTGGTGCACCACTGAATAAGAAAGCCAAGGTCTGCTACACCTCAACTAAGGAGCGAGCCCTTCAGTTTAAATCTGAAGGCTTCTATGAGGACGGAGGAAAATTTTTCTGTCCATGCTGCGACCATGTCCTGGACCATACCAGAAAAGATACAGTAAAAGATCATCTGATCAGCAAGAAACATGCTAGGAATAAGGAACAAGCTGCTAGCGAAGGAAGACCAGCAAGGCAGGTGACCCTGACAAGCAGTTTTAGAGCTGCAACAGAATTGTCCATCATAAGAAATGAGATGGTCATGGACACAGTTAAGGCATGGGGGGCTGCAAATATTTCGTTAGAGAAACTGGATCATCCACAGCTGAGGGAATGGATGTGCAAGTATGTGAAGGGGAGTGGAGCGGTGCCAAACGCAGACACCCTGAGACAACTCTATCTACCCAACGCAAGAGAGCAAATTGATGAAGACCTTAAAGCAGCTGTGATTGGGAGATCATTGTCTGTGATATGTGATGAGAGCACAGATGTACAGTCACGGTGCATTCTTAATGTCGTCTTTGCGTCGGAAGGGGGCAAGACATATCTTGGCAACAGCACATAACTAGACTCTGTCAACCATTCCACAGTGGCTCAAGTTGTCTTGAAGACTCTTCAGAGTTGTGACATTGACTTTATGAATGTAGTTTCCTTTGTCAGCGACAGTGCTCGTTATATGATTAAATGTTTTAATGATGCACTTTGTGGAGTTCTTGGGGACCATGTTGTGCATGTGTGTTGCTGGGCACATGTCTTGTCCCTTGCTGGGGATACATGGCTGCACCATTTCGAAAAAGTTAATGAACTGGTTTCATTGGTAAAATATCCTTTTCAGCAATCACCAAAATACAAATGAGAATTCATCACATTTTTGCAGGATCTGGAAGCTCCAGGAGAATTGACTGCTTTGCCACCGGTTCCGGTTTTGACTAGATGGAACACATGATTTGCAGCTATGGCATACCACTCAACACACCTGCAATATCTGAGGGACTTTTTCAGGGCAGATTCGAGTGATGCCACCTCAATAAACAATCTACGGGCATTACTTGACGAATAGTACGATGAGCTACAAGCACAACTGGCATTCATTGCAAATAATTCAGGTGACATTATTGCTGCAATAGAACTTTTGCAGTCAAAGGAGAAACCTCTTGCAACATCCACGTATGACATGCTAATGTCAATTAGGAGCCGCTTTGAGGCTGGCACAACTAAAAATGAAGGCTTTGGTGAGAAGGCAGAGCTGTACCTCTCTTAACTGAGGAATAAAGTAAGGGATGAGAACATTAAACTGTTCAAAAATGCTTTCAAGGTCAGTTTGGAGAAACTGACAAAACACCTGCAGTCAAACCCATCTGTACAGTTTCTCATGGCCAGTCGAATTCTAAACCCACTCAACCTACCCAAACTCAATAAGGACTTCCAACTGTACTTGCCCTATATCCCAATGTTCACGTTACACAATAAGAAAGCACTGTTAAGGGACCTGGAGATCTACATATGGCAGGATGTGCACGAACTACCAGAGATTGAATCATTTGATCTTCACCAGTACTGGATCTCTATATCCTCACAGGTACCAACTCTGGCAAAGACAGCCCTTCAGGCTATCTGGGTCCCTGTTTCTAGTGCAAATGTGGAGCGGTCATTCTCTGCACATGGACAAATCCTGACCGACCAACAGAGAAGCCTGACTGTGGACAATTTAAAAGTATTTTCAATGCTGCTATTCAATAAGTAGACCCAGAATCTCCCACCCTCATTTGTGTAATTTCAGTTCTGATGCACTATTGCAGAAAAATGGTGCTCCCCTGTGCAATAAAGTTGCAGACATGCAGTTCTAGTGCAATACTGTAGAAAACAAAGTGGTGCTTCACTGTGCAATGACTAAGATGTGCAGTTCTGGTGCAGTATTGTATGGAAAAAATGGTGCTCCACTGTGCAATAAAGTGTAGATGTGCAATATGCAGTATCTCTGCATTATATATAGCTATGGGTTAGATTCTACTGTCCTTCACATAGTATGCTTTAGTTCATGTAGTCTGTATAGCATATTTGTCTGGGTAGCGTATTTGTCTGGGTAGTGTATTTGGGTAGCGTGTTTGTCAACTCATGTTCAGTAGTCAATACTTGAATTGTGTTTTTTTTGCACGTGTTTATCTTTGTAAATCTTTTTTAAAATAAAACACATGAATTGCATTTTCGCTTTGAGAAGTTTTTATTATACCTGTCACAGAACACATTGTCAACACTAAAACAGACTAGATTTTGATGTCTATTTACTGTAGTATCTAACAGACATAAGAATTGGTTCTTTCCTGTGAGAAAAATGTTACTGTTACATGAGACCATTTATTTTCACTGGCTGCCTTGATCTGAGAAGGGAATATTTTAATAATTATGCCAGTTTGGCCAATGGAGTTCCATAGTCATTAGCCTTGACAGCTGGTAGATGCAAAACTTGGGTAGCTAATATAACATGCAATATAAGATTAAATGTTTTCGTTTTCTGCTGATGTGACTTGAATCTGCATAAAAACATTGTAAAACACTGATAGACAAATTTATTACTTAAAATGAGTGAATAACAATACGTTTCGGATTACCAGAAAAATCCCGGAAATTGGATTCCCAATCACCGTTAAAATCCCAGAATCCAGGATGGTCAAAACAGAATTTGCTTTTTCCAAGCACCGAAAAACAGTGGCCTTGATAATCAGTATTCTGCACACAAACAGTGATATAGTAAAAACTCTAAACTACCAGTTCCATGAAAAGAACCGTGCAGCATGTTGTCCATAAAAAGAAAACAGTTGAAAACACAGTTTTAATATATGTGTTTAATCAGGTACAGTTAAATATGAACAATTTGCAGGTATGCACTTCATTGCTGTAAACAGGACCATTACTAATTTCTGCCAATTACCCTTTCCCTTGCCACATATTATTTTTTTTAGTTGCTTAGTTCTGGAACCCGGTGTCATAAGTTGAGTGAAAGCCATCATGAAAAGCTTCACTGTAGGCTTCAGCTCAACTGATACCACTGAGTTCTGAAACTCATACAGTAAGTACTGTAATTAAAACATGAACATTGAGTGGGAAATAGGTAACCTGAACAAGAGCCCCTACTGTACCTCAGGAAAAATAAGACTATTTCAAAGCAAACCCATAAGCCAGTACATTGAGATACTAAACAGGCTTCACACATGCTCAAATTTCCAATTATGTTAAAAAAATGTGAACAACAGAGTTGATGTTCCCTAAGTACAGTATGAGGAGTTTTAAGCAATTTCTGACAACAAGACCTATGCAAGTGAATGGTAGGATTTTATTGTTCTGTTATTGAAATGAATTTGAGGATTATTTGGCTCTTTATGCAGAAAATGCATCTTGTCTGACTTTATTATCTAATTTGGTTTTAGATAGAAGATATCAGTTTATATCATAAGAAAAGGAATCTCATTTTCACTCAGACTGTTAAAACCTATTACATGTACTTCAAGCTTCACTGTCCTTAATAATAAGGTTTCATATTGTGCATATATTTTTGTTTGTGGAAAGAAGTGTATCATGTTGTGACATTTCAGAATGCACCATGGACAAGTATCTGTTAAATTGCTCAGTTAAAATACGCACTAAAGCTTAAAGGTATCATTTATTTATATTTTTTTATAATGTATGCATTCTTCATTTAGGTTTTAGACATTTATGCAGCCACATTTTCTCACAACCAAGACACTTAGTCATTATAGCTACAGAGAGACTTAGTTTAGAGAATCCTGACCGGGAAGCATAGACTGAACTGAACTTGATTAATCAAAATCAGTCAGGTGTAAGAGCTGTGTGAGTTATCTACTGTTGTTATTTTCAATTACACAATGGTAAGAAAATGTGTTGCTCTCTGATTGGTCAGTGCCCACATTCTGAAAAGGATTCCCCTCAAAAAATCTCTGCTTTGCTTCTTGTCATTCTTTGTTTTCTCTCACTATCGGAACAGTAGGAATGGCCAGCTCATGCAGCCTGGCATCAGTGTGACTGCCATAATTAAAGTGCATGCACAGCCGTTTCATCACAAAAATGCATGCACTAACAGTGCCTAAATTAAATGTAAGTGAAGACGCATGCAGCTGTGTCTATAATCAATGTAACTGTAAAATGAAATCATTTTACACTGTCACTAGCTCCACCCTCCTGACAACCAGTCTGTGCGACTTACCACATGACCAGAAAACCAGAGGTATCCACCTGGCATCTTCAAATTGTGGTGTTGGTAGATAGGGATTTTGGCAGAAAAAAAAAGACAAGACACATCTTTATCCAGTCCCAGGGCAGGGAACAAGACATGGTCAATTAAACTCCAGAGGTGGAGGGGGTTTCAGATAAAAGTCAATAACACTACTGTTTTGGAGGAGGAGGAGAGCAAGGCCACAGCACCAAAAAAAACAGCACCACCTACTGGACAAAAGAGTATAGCAGCACGATTTTTTGATATGTACACCTACCCAGCAATAAATTCATTAAAAATGTTTAACACATATTTCTTGATAGATTTTCTATTTTATTTTCATATGAGCATAATAGCAATAATGCACTCCAGGGTATGTGTTGTGCTGGGATAATATCAATTCTTGGGAGTTGGACATACTGTGTCCACTCAAGAGGTGACATTATCAACATCACCCTTTACCTCCTGTTGTGTATTATTGTAATTATCTTGCATAGCAACATACAGTACATGGAGTAGTAGCCTACATTTTCTCTTATAATCAACCAGGCTTTCACATCATTTACTTTACCATAGCCAAGTACAGTTGCAGCATTTGTCATGGTCAAATATTTCCAGATATTGTGGGATATACTGTATAAAAGAATGAATTCACTGCCCTTAAATTTCACTGTTTTGTCCACTCTGGCATTTTCGTGGCAGTTTAATTTAGCTGAAGTGCAAGAGCAAGCTAACTTGTCAGTTGCATTATGTATTTTCACTGGTATATAGTTTTTACTGGACTTTCAAAATCGTGAATATAGCAAAAATGTTATTCCAGTGAAAATAATGTCTTATACAGAGTATTTAAAGAGGTTCTCTAGGGGCCTGACAGTGGTACTGCAGGCAAACAGGAATACATCTCAGACCATCACAGAATTTCAGGAACTATCTCACCATGTTAATTACTGAAACTGTGGTTTGAAATTAAACACATGACAGGAGGACCTTATTAAAATGGGACAAACACACTGAAAACAGAGCAGTGAAATCAAACAGCAACAGTTAAATCACTGGCACACCTATACCTGAGATCTGTATACCCAAACCTGCTGGCTGAATCTTAGTGGCAGGATCATGTACCAAACCTGCCTACTAGGTAAGAAGATCTGTCTGGGTCTAACTCCTCCAACAACACAACACCTCCTTACCCCAGTAACCAATCCTTGAGGGACGAGAAGCGCAACTAGACCTACCTATCAGGCTCCATTCTGTCAAACTAGTCAAGCACAGTGGGCCTTTCTCTACAGAGCTCCCACCTGGCTATCTGATCTCCCTCTTGATGTACAAACTGCATCCAAGTTAGTGCAGTTTAAACACAACCTCAGACAGTACCTTCTTTCTCTCAACAGCTGTGACTGCTCAATTTAAGCTACTTCACCCTCACGTATCCCCTCATTTCCTGGCTAAATAGCTGCCACTCTTCCCACATCTCCCCTCCTCCCCTGCACCCCCCATAGGTACCTCTCTCTTGATGTGTTTCCTCTCTACTTCACCTCACTCTGTAGCTCTTGAACCCTGATTTACACCTATTCCCCCTTCTCCCTCTCTCCCCTTTTTCACTGCTCCTTTTTGTTTATCTTGGCTGACCCATGTTAACCTACTGACTTCGACAAAGTTATTCTTGACTGACTATTATCACATACTGATACATTGTTGTATTTTATCTTAGCTTTTCAGAAGGAACTAGAAGGGGACAGGATCAGATCTGTTCCAGTACAGTAGCTGCTTCTTGTTGTTTTTACAGGGTTTCTTGTGGATTTTACTTGGTGGAAGGTTATTTCTTTCCTTTCTTACTACTTCTAAGGGGCTAGCAGGGTATTGTTTTTGGGGTTGTTGGAAGTTTGAAAACTGGTTTGGTGGCTGTAAGTGGGCTCATTTGTTGGACGTTTCACTGTGTAGCAAGCTACACTGGTGGAGGCCTATTTCTTCTGATTTAAAACCTATTGGTGGGATTTGCTTCAGGCTGTTTCTTTGGTTGCAGGGCTTGGAGGGGCAGACACAGGGCTGATACAGTCTCGAGAGGTTGGGTGTGAGCCTAATCCCACCCTCCCCCTCCTCCCCAGAGCTCTGCTTATTTATAGGGAAGACCTGCCCTGCAATTGGAGGAAAAGGCTTCAGGTATAGCTCATGTAGTTCTAGCCACTGGCAGTTGGATTTAAAGGCTGGGAGAGAGGAGCTAAGGGAGTTATTCACATCCCTTATAAGTTTACTGTGTAGTACTGCACTTAGTAACAGGGTTACTGGTTTACTGTGGGACTGTATCTAGGATTAGTGGGTGACCTTATTAGTCAGTAGGGGTGTATCTTTGACTAGTGGGGAACCTGGTGGCTCACCCAAGGAAACCTACTTGGAGGGGGATGGAACCACATGTCATTAGGGCTGGCATCTTTGGGAGGGTGGTGTGGTGCACAGAGTGTGGGACAGCCATGATACTGGACTGGGCTTGGAAGTTTGGTGGTTGCCCAGTGTGCTACCAGCTGGAACAGCTTAGGAAGGAGGTTGTGGGGATTAGGAGACAGCTGGGGGAAGGGGATAGGTATGGTTGGGGAAGAGGGCAGGGGATCTCCCACAAGGTTGCAACAAGCACTAGGGGTGGGGGCATAGAGAAAGGAGTGCAGGAGAATACTCTGGGGTTACATAGGGACCCTGGCAGAGGAAGCCCAAAAGAACATTATCAAGAAAGTAGGCAGGTAACTGGGGACCCTCACAAAGGGGGGCCAGAGGGAAAACATTCTCAGGGAAGTAGGCAGATGGCTGGGGCTGGACAGAAGGAAGCAAGGTGGGGAGGTGGATCAGACCCTATGCTCAGTAACCACTTCAATTCTCTTCTTCTGCTTGAGGATGGGGGGGTGATGTAGCCATGACAGGGGTGGTTAGAGATGGAAAGGGAGTGGGGGGCAGGAGGCGGGGGCCGGATAGCAGGAGGAATGGGGGGAACCTGGAATGCAGGAAAATGGGAGCAGTGGATCAGAGCAGGAGGGGCAGGGGGAAGAAGGAGGAAAGTGCTAGGAGAAGGACCAGTTGGGAGGAAAGTGCAAGGAGAAGGACCAGAAGTACAAGATGGATACAGTAAAGGGAGCTGAGGGTTTAGGCCAGGGGAGCATGACAAGCAAGGAGGGCTGAATGGAGACAGGAAGGAAGGGAGGATGAGCCAGGCTAGTTTAGCGGATGGGGAGAAGGACCAGTCACGAGCAGTGAGGGGGGAGTTAGCGAGGTACAGAAGGATACTCAGGAGGAGGAGAGGCATAGGATCAGAGGGGAGGGGTGGCCAGGGTAAATAAGGAGGGAGTGGCATGTGGCACCCAGATAGGGGGAGGAACAAGGAGCCAGCTGGGTGGAGGGGCTGATAGAAAGGATGAGGGACATGGAAGGGGGAATGGAGGAAAAGGAGCGGTCAGAGTGCTCCTGTTGTGGGATTCTATGATCAGGGGTATCAAATGGGATAGGAAGGGGGAAGCCTGGCCAGTTACAACAAAATGCTTCACTGGACTAACGGTGCACAGGGCCAAGCACGAGGTATATCAGCTGGCAAAGGATTGTGGGGGTTCCCCGGACATACTGGTCCACCTGGGTACAAATGACATTGAGTGAAATAGTGAGCTAGAGATACAGGCAAGGTTCAGGTAGCTTACCGGGGTCTGTCATGACATAGGATGCACAGTTTCCTTCTTGGAAATCCTGCCAGTACCAAGGGCTAATGGGGAGCACAAAAGGAACATTAGGGAGATAAACCAGTGGCTCAGGGAGTGGTGTGAGGCCAGAGGATATGGGTTGATGGGGGATTGGGAGAAGACCTGAGAGAATAAGGAGCTATGTGCTAGAGATAGGCTCCATCTCAATTTGGAGCGGAGGGGAATCCTTAAGTTGAAAATAGTGGGGTTCATTGGTGAAAAGTGGGGTTTAAACTTGTGAAGGGGGAGGGATGGGAGAAAAGGCTGTTGAGGGGTGTCCGATAAAGGAGAGACTCTGTCTCCACCCCCCTGGGGAGCTGGAGGAATGCAGGAAAAGGCCAACTGGTAAAGTGCAGACCAGGGGAAAATGGAATCCCCATGCGAACCCAAGCAGGGGAAATGGAAGTATAGGGAAAGAGTGGAAGGTAGCCCTGTTAAATGCCAGGAGCTTGGGCAATAAAATGCCTGAGCTCCAGGTTATGCTAAATGAGGGAGCAGTGGATGTGGCAGTGGTCACTGAGACCTGGGCCACCGCAGGACAAGACTGGGACCTGAACCAGCAGGGTTACACTATGTTCAGGAAGGACAGAGGGGAGGGAAGGGGAGGAGGGGTAGCAATAATAGTCAAAAACTGCATTGGCATAGGGGGAGTAGAGGAGGTGGAGGGAACTGTGGAGGCAATTTGGGTCATCTTGATAGCAAGGGGGCGCAAGAGAGTAAAAATAGGAGTGGTGTATAGACCCCCTGCTCTAGCGGAGGAGCTGGAGGAGAGTCTGGTGGCAGATGTTGGGAGACAATGCAGATTGGGCAGGGGAAGAGTGGTGGTGTTGGGGGACTTAAACATGCTAGGAACAGACTGGGAGACTATGACATCCTCACTGGCCAGGGAACAGAGGTTGTTGGATGTCTTTCAAGATGCATTCCTAACTCAGCAGGTGGGGGAACTGACCAGGGAGGTGCGGGTACTGGATGTGGTCCTGGTAGACAGTGACCAGATTGGGGGCCTGGAGGTAAGGGACCCTTTGGTGGGGGAGCGATCATGCCACGGTCTGGTTCTGCCTGGACCTAGGAGGGGTAGAAGGCTGCACAAAGATGAAGGTAACTGACTTCAGGGGGGCAGATTTTAAAAAAATGGGAAGGAATCCTTAAGGAGCATTTGGATGTGATTGGGTCAGACATGGACGCTGACAGTAGGTGGGAAATCATTAGGAGAGGGGTGCAGGATGCTACCAGCACCTGTGCAAAAGTAAGACAAAAATGCAGCAGGGCCTGAAAACCCTGCTGGTGGACCAGGAAGGTCCAGGAGGTGGTGTGGGGAAAGAAGGCAGCCTATAGGCAATTCAAGTGCTCAAGGAGTGAAAGGGATCAAGGGGAGTATGAACTGATGGCTAGAAGGGCCACTAGGGTGGTGAGGGTGGCTAAGGCAAGGAAAGAGCAGAACATGGCCAGGGAAATTTGGAGAGGGAACCAGGGGTTCTTTAGATACATTGGGGAAAAATGAAGGGTGAAGGGTGAAGGGGCAGATTAGCAGGATTAAAACAGGGGAGAGATGGTCACAAGACCCGGGGGAGCAGGCTGAGGTACTAAATGAGTACTTCACCTCAGTTTTCACCAAGGAAAATGGGGGTGTTGCATCATACATGGGAGGAGATAGTGATACTGGGGGGGGACCCTTACTGATCGGCGAGTCTCGGGAGAGAGGGAGGCATCACTGGCAGGAGGGGGGAAGACTAAGCAGGGGGAAGAGGTAGCAGAGGTGAAAATCACAGCAGAGAGAATGAGGGAAGCCCTCAGGTACCTTAAGATGGAGAAAGTACCGGGGCCAGATAAATTACATCCCAGAGTGCTGAAGGAACTTGCGGATGTCCTGGTGAAACCCCTGGTGGAGCTTTTCAGCATCTCTCTGAGGACAGGGTGGGTGCCCCAGGACTGGAAGGTGGTGCATATAGTGCCTATCCACAAGGGGAGGGGATCAAGGGAGGTGGCAGAGAACTACAGGCCTGTCAGCCTGACATTGGTGGTGGGCAAGGTGATGGAAGGCATTGTCAAGAAGAGGCTGGGGGGACCTGGAAAAGTCAGGGTGCCTGGATGATAGACAGCATGGATTCATCCTGGGGAAAACATGTCAGACAAACCTTGTGGAGTTCTATGGCTGGGTGACGAGTGCCTTGGACCTGGGTAGACCAGTGGACATCCTCTTTCTAGACTTCAGCAAGGCATTTGACTCTGTTCCTCACAAGGGCCTGTTGGATAAGCTGGGAGAAATGGGGGTGGGGAATCAGATGATTAGATGGATAGGCAATTGGCTCCAGGACTGGACCCAGAAGGTCATAGTTGGTGGGATAGTCTCATCCCTAAGGAGGGTCATTAGTGGGGATCCACAGGGATCAGTTCTTGGGCCCCTCCTCTTCAACGCCTACATCTCTGACATAAGGACAGGTATCAGGAGTGAGATGAGTCTCTTTGCTGATGACTCAAAACTGGGGGCAGTGGTGGATGGGAAGAAGGGGAGGGTGACCCTACAGGGGGACCTGGAGGCTCTGGAAAGATGGTCTAGAAAGTGGAAGCTGAGGTTCAATGCAGGGAAATGCAAGGTACAGCACCTGGGAGCCAGAAACCCGGGCCAAGTGTACACCCTGGGGGGAAATGCTACAAGTCTCGATGGCTGAGAGGGACCTGGGGGTGGTGGTGGATGTCAAGATGAACAACTCTGAGACTTGTAGGAGGGCAGTAGCCAAGGCCAACAGGATGCTGAGATGCATCGCTAGGGGGCTCACCTTCAGATGGAGGGACATGATACTCCCTCTGTATAACTGCTTGGTGAGGCTGCACCTCGAGTACTGTGTGCAGTTTTGGAGGCCACACTTTAAGAGCATCATTAAGCTCCTGGAGAGGGTCCAGAGGAGGGCAACCACAATGATTTGGGGTTTGGGGGACAGGACCTATGGGAAGAGGCTCAAAGAGCTAAATATGTACACATTGGAAGAGAGAAGGGACCGGGGGGACATGATAGAGGTCTTCAGGTACATGAAGAGGGTAAATAGGGGAGAAGCAGTCTGAGTGCTTCAAAGGAAGGAGGAGGGGGCAACTAGAAGGCATGGGTGGAAGCTGGAGGGGGAAGATTCAGGGGAGAAAGGAGGAGGTGCTACTTCACTGAAAGGGTGGTGGAGGCATGGAATGCGCTGCCCAAGGGGCTGATGGAGGCAGAGATGGTGGAGGGGCTCAAGAGGGGGTGGGACAGGTATGGGAAGGGTTCTGGAAGCAAAATCCAGTGCAGCGAGAATATCCGGAACTGGGAAGGGAGAAGCCAGAGGAGGTGTGGGGGACAGCAAGGTCAACTCCCAGGGTGGGGGCTGACCAAATGAGCAGACATGAAAGATCGTTAGGCCTATTCTGCTGGCATTTTAATATGTTAGTATGTTTTACACTGGTATCTATTTTTGGTTCTTATTTGACAACTCTAGCAAAGTCTGATATAATGACTGCTCTGATTGTTTTTTTGTTTTTTTTGTCATAGCCATGTCATGTTTTTGTTACATTGTGGTATTTGGCTAATTGTTATGATTTATTTTGGATGTGGAAACTTTGCAAATGAGTCTCAGACTCAAAGGTATGTCAAATTCTGAGACTGTAATAAATAAATAAATATAGGTTGCCAGGATTAACTTGATCATATGCCAGCCATGGCTCTGTGCACCCGGTTGTTGGTCTGCACTGGTTGGCATAAACAGGTCCGGCATTGGGGAAGGGAATGAAATGGGTGGGCAATGAAGTTCTGGACCAGGGGCATCCAAATGCCCATGTCTGTCTGCCAGTGGATCCCTGCTTGCGCAGGGTGAAAAGAATGTCAGGGTATGGTAACCTGCCAGGACTAATATACACCCACTGGAATCTGCAAATTTGTTGAAAACTCTACAGCTGGTGAAACAGTGATGACTCCAACCCACTGTAGAGGCTCCTAGGGATAGGGGGCTGGAAGAGAGGGGATGGACAAACAACATGTAGCTATATAGAGGGGATATAGCTGATAATGCTGCCCCTCAGTAGATGTAGCACCTGCCCCCTCTGCTGGAACTTTGCACTGCAAAAATCATTTCCAGAGTGCAGCACATGTCTGCACCTGGCATCTGTTCCACCCCCATCCTGACCACCAGTGTTGCAACTCGTGCAGATCAGATGCGGAGGGAGCTGGCTGACAAGACTGTATAGACGTAGAGTTCCCCATACTGATATGTGTAGAATCGGACTTTTTTCATATCACAAGCTCTCATTAACTGTCCTGTGCAGGTGCAGAAGGTGCTGGTCATTTGGACATCAGGTTTTATATATTTAAAATAAATAATTCAAAAGGTTTACAATTTAAACTCATTGTTTAGGTTAGATAAACAATGCCATGACTCAGAATATGACATTTGACATCACTTGTGTGTGAGCATGGCTTTCATAACGTACCCTGGCTTTGCCACTCATCAATTATAGCTCTTCTCCCTCTCCCATAAAAAATAAATAGCATATTTAGAGTCAGACCATTATGTATCCTTTATATAACTGCATACAGTATCTTCAGGTCTCACTATTTTCGGGGAGTCTCCCTGATTTTGCTTATCTTGACATTCCACATGCTTCTTATGACACCATTCCACTTCCCCCCCAAGAGTAATGAGAATCCAACAACAAACTGTTCCATTTATCCTGTAATGGGCCTAGCATTGCTCTTCTATCATCTTACACTTAATGATGCACTTAAATTAGGGTTCTGTGAAACTCTCCCGGATTTCTTTTTTATTGTGGTCAAAATTAGGAAATTTCTCTCATTTGAGGAGTATTACAAATAAAAGGTAATTTTATTATGATGCAACACATCATGGCTATTCATATCATTGTAAGGAGCAAACTGGCATGGCTTTACCATTAATAAAGTTGCCTAAAAACAGGCTTTTACTTTGGTTTTAGAAACACAGAAACCAAACAATTTGGATGTGAAAATTAGCATGAGAGAACTGCAGAGGTGAAATGAAGTTTATTAACACATGCACTTTGATGAACATTTTATGAATGGTTTGTGAAGACCCTTCAAGGTTTCCCAAAAGCTCTTCAACTCATTTCATGAATCAAGTTCATGAACTGGTCATCAGTGCAAAGTTCATGAAGTTTCTGAAGTTTTATAATGGATCATGATGAACTAAGACAAAAATTAATTTGCATAGTTAATTTGCATATCAGAATACACAGTTTCCAACTGTAAAAGTTACAAAAATCACAAAATCTAGATGTTTTCAGTTTAGAACTTGAAACTATATGTTGTACAAGGCAATTAACTATTTGAGCACACAAAAGGATTAACATTTAAACTCCACTTAATTTAAGAGAGTGGCAGCTTCTACCAATATAAATAGCAATTGGGCCTTTCTATTAATTGAAGTTGGGTGATGATTCCATTTCATTGACTAACACATGAAAGTTAAGTATAAGGTAAGTTACTAATTCTGAAATGCATTATAAAGAAATGGCATTCATTATGAAGTATTGGGTTTGTTATAAAATTCAGTTGTCACGGTTAATTACTTTGGTTGTATGATAAAACAACTAGATTCAACATGTCCACCTCTGGTTTGAGAGGGCAAAAAATCTTTTTAGAATAGGGCTAAAGAAGGGCTGCCTGATAAATGAACCAGTATTATAAAAGCAGGGTATTCCTGGGGCCCAATTCCAAGTCTTGTTAAGCATGGCACAAGGTGATTTATACCAAACCCTATGGCACAAATCACAACTTATGCCATGAGTTACATGAGTTGCAATTCCAAGTTGCGGCTTGCACCATGCTGCATGTGGGTTGCACCAAGGGTGGGGCTATGCCACCCATTATGCCCACAACCCACTGTGGCATGGTGCAAGGGTGGGTTATGGCAGCACTTGCACCCTATTCTGAAAGGGCAGCTGCCATAACCCAGTTCTGCTATTCCAGGTCCCGTAATGGCACAGCGGGTTACACCAGCATGGAGGTGGTCTATGAAGCATCCATCCTAGCAAAATGATGAATGCTCCCCATGCAGTGCTGCAGAACAACCATTACCATGCTCCAAGGACCCCCCAGCACAGTGCTGCCCCCCACTGCCCACCCCTCAAATCTTGGGGTGCCCATGGGTCCATTATGTGCCTTGCCCCCTTGCACCTGTGCTACCAAGCCTACCCCCCAAGGCCCCCAGAGGATTGTGGCCACATTATGGGGTGGGGCTTTGGGAGGCAGTTTCATGTGGTCTGTGACTTGTGGCACCCAGGTCCATTGCACCATTCCTGTGGCGCAAGCCTGCAGCTGCCACAAGTTGTGGGCCATAGGTGCCAGGAACCCTGCCTGTCTTGGAATAGGGTACAGAGTCCCTGGCATAGTAGCACATAGTGCAACTCGCATGCACCCATGAGTTGTGCCATGCATTCTGGAATCGGGCCCCTAGTCAGCACAAATATTGATAGACTGTGTTTATAAAAGTTTAATGGAAAAATGACATGAACTTTCATGGACCTTTATAAACCTTTATATTCACGAATGTTCATGAAAAATGTTTGCCCTTTTGTTGCTCTTGGACAATTCATGAACCTTCATGAATATGATTGTCAAACTTTGATGCACCTTCGTGGACTTAGTTCATGAATAATTCATGGATGCTCAAGACCAAATCCTGATCACGTCACTGGGGTACATTGTCCTGGACATAATTTCAATGAGAAAAGGAAATCCTAAGAAGTGAATCCTAAATAGTAATCATGTGTCAACTGCGAGTTTCAGTGATAAAACTATTTGAGCAATATTGTCATTCAAGTGAACAACAAAGACCTATATAACAGTAACATGGATGCAGTCATGAGGAAACATGAATGGAGGCTGGTAAGAGGAAAATTTAGAAGGGATATGAGGAAGTTATGCTTCATTGAGACAGTGGTAGAGTTGTGGAACAGATTACAGGCAGCAGTGGTTGGGGCAAGGACTATAAACAGATTCAAACATATCTGGGATAGTGTTAGGGGACTGATAGTTCCAAATGGAGGAATAAGGGAGATTCGGATGTGGAGGAGGGGTAGATGACCCATAAGGGTACAAGTTTCAGATTGTGAGATAGGATTCATTCTGTGGGTAGACTGGATAGAACCTTGATCTCTATCTAGTGGCAATGTCTGTATTTCTAATATAGACCAAAGGATGCCATCTGCATTTAGTTACTGTGTAATCAGAGGTAAGGTGATGTAGCAAATTTATCTGTGGTATAAGACAATGCAAACAACACTGCTGATACGCTAACAGTTATAGATTGTAGTGTTGAATCACCAAATCAATATGTCAGTACTTTACCTTTCACAAGAATGGCAGGAATGATATTTCAAGTATGTTGTTCATAGATGGCTCTGTCATGTTTTAGAATTGCTGTTTTACTCCCAACACTCTATTGATGGATGGGAGCTCACACATACAAATGAGCAAACTAAGGTTACTGGCTGAAAACATCACTGAACTGCTGCCAACTGAACTGATATGAAAGCAAATAATAAACACTTAAGTAGTCAAACTCCAGTGTACTGAAATGGATAAACATTCACTAGTTCAATTTAAAATTTGAACCCCTAAGGGGCTGAAACATTTTTGGATTTCATTCTGTTGTTGAAATGTATACATACGTATTTTGTTTTCTTTTAAATAGCGCAGTAAAAAGATATTGCTGCCTCAGGGAAAACTTTAAAGGAGCAGTAGTTCTACAGAAATAAAAAAGAAAGGGTTTCGAACAGTAGGTTGCACACAGAATACCCCCCTCTCTGTTTAGTAAGTTAGAATTGCTTATCACACAAGACACCTTGATGAATCAGGGCAGACTAGAGCCCTTAGATGGCAACTGTTCATAGTCCCAAAGCTGACTGTGTCTTCAGGGCTCTGCCAGATCATAAGACCCTCCAGCTGCTCCCCTTGCCCCATGACACATCATCCAGTATGTCACTCTGACATCACATATTCAACATTCTTTGTGTCTGGAGAGCTAGATCCTCATAAAAAAATGCTTAGATCTGGACTAAGGACTTTATACGTATAAAGACATCTGTTTTTTGACCCAAGTACTGTCTAGCACAGCAGGGGTGACTCCTTGATGAAACATGAAAGGGATGCTTTCTGCTTTCAGCTGTACCAGTAACTGCTCAAAGAGATTGTTATCTTTCACCAGTGTTCTCTGGCATACCTCTTGGCATGTAGCTTTATTAGACAGTTTTAACTCAGCTAAAAACTTACAAAAAGTCTAGTTGTTAATGTCTAACTGATACCCCTGCCAAAAGGGTATGCTCCACTGACAGTGACATCAACACAGCAACCTACCAATCTGTCCACAAAATCCACAGGTTGCTGTCAGATCACTGTGCTGGTGTGCCTGACACAGGGGCACACTGTCTCCCAGTCCTCACCCCCTCCCTGAATCAATTCCAACTGAAAAAATAGGACCGGGAGACAACCTGGATTTATGTCAACCACAACTTGCACATGCAGGTCAGTGTTAGGATAGTGAGTCTCGGCTAACAGGGAAAACAAAACAGTAATTTCTCAACACTACAATCCACAGGGAAGACAAAACAACACAAGAATGGGGAAGGGGAAGGAGGAGAAATACGAGGAAGGAGAACAGTTCTTTGCTTTTACATTAACAGCAGAGAACTACTCTGATTTAGCTGAGCAGAGCCCTGCCCCATAGCACTTCACAACCTGCTCCTCTGATTACTGTCACTCATATAGTGCCATGAAATTGCTGGTTTTTTTACTGTGCATGTGTGGTGAATTTAGCTAGTATGTGCCATGAAAAAACTACAGCCCTACACATACCGCATACTGCCTATCACATTCCACATGCCACTACCTCTTCTGCAACTACCACATAATAAGGTGCCCTTATGATTAGCCGAGACTCATTATCATGACACTGACCTGCCTATGCAATATTGCCTGACAGGTTCAGTATGCACTTCCTGTATACAGGCAGGTCACCCAAAAATAATAAACATGAGAACAGAGTGTGTGATGTAAGTGAAATTTACTTCTTAGCACTTTGTTATAAACTCCACTTGCACGGTACTTTATTCTGCACTTTGCCAAACACTTTCAAATACACTTTTAGTTCTGTGAACCTGTTTCTGGTGCCTGCTTTTGTTCGCTGTTCACATTTGATTTTTTCCAGCCTCATGATTTCTTGGCTCCCACCTACAGTATATGATTTCTTGCATCTCACCTATATGTTCAGAAGCAATATTGTTAATCTGTAAACAACACACCTCTTTAGCTTGCTAATATTATTTTTTATAATAAGTACAATAATAATAATAAATCATCTGGACCTGGCCAGTTAACATGCTCAGTAAACAGACAGCTGACTTTATTCAGTATCCACTTGCTATGATAATAAATGAGTCTTTAACAACTGGTGCAGTACTGGAGGACTACAGTGATCCCCTCGTATAAAAAAGGAGGACAATCTGAAGTATCAAACTATAGGCCAGTGAGTCTAACTTCTATTATGGGAAAGTTGACAGAAACATTAATAAAGAACACAATATAAGAAAATCTAATGATTCTAGGGTGGGAAGACATCGAACATCACACAACATGGCTTCAAAAAGAATAGGGGATGTAATACAAACCTACTGTGTTTTTATGAATATATTAGTAAAAATGTGAATAACAACACTCCCATTGATATAATCTATCTTGATTTCATGAAGGCATTCAATAAGATCCCACATAGTTGTTTAATAAGAAAAATGTAGGATATTGGCATAGATAGTAGAATAATAGGATGGATCAAACACTGGCTCTAAGACAGAACTCAGAAAGTGAGACTATTAGGAGAATACTCAGAACCTGTTAATGTAACCAGGGGGCTCCACAAGGCTCAATTTTGGGTCCAGTTTTATTCTTCCTATATATAAGTGATTTACATCAGAATATCAAGAATAAGGTAATTAAATTTGCCAATGACATTAAAATAGGCGGACCAGTAGTGAATGAGGAGCAACAATCAGCCATGATTGCAGATGTGAAGGAAATAGAAAAGTGGGCAGATAGAAACAAATTGCCACCAAGTGTGGATAAATGTGCAATAATGCATTTGGGACTGTATAATGCACTACAACCATATACATTAAATGGGAAAGGCCTAAGGATCAGTGTACTAGTAAGGGACTGTGGAGTATTGATGGACAATAAGTTCAATTTCAAGGGTCATAGAACTAAAGTAATTAGGAAAACTAACCTTATGATGAAAAATATTAAAAGGAGTTTCATGAATAAAAGTATAGCATGTATGTTGCCACTGTACAAAACATATATAGGACCCACCTGGATTATGCATCCCAACTCTGGAGTCCATATACTCAGAGTGAATCTGACAGAGTGGAAAGGGTACAGAGGCGATTTACAAAATTAATGGGATCCCTTAAAGCAAAATGCTATCAGTTTAGACTTTAGAAAACAGAGCTGTTTTTCTTAAAACAAAGAAGAACTAGAGGAGCTTTGCTGACCTTTTATAAATTTGTGAATGTTTCAGGATTAATGAGAGAGATGGGAATTGCATTTCAGAACAAGCCCTCAGGTTTTAGGAAGCACAAAAAGCAGGTTAGGATGGAAACAGCTAGAAACAATAACAGGCATATCTCATTCCTGAATAGAACAGGGAGATTGTGGAACAAATTGCCTGCAAATATTGTGTATACTAGTCCCATAAATAGCTTTAAAAATCAATTGGACAATTGGATTTTGGTTGATGAAACTATATAGGCCCACTATTGTGGGGAACGGTACATATGGGCTTTAAGCCTTTTTCCGTTCTATCACCTAGTATGAGAACGTAGTATGAAAACCTAGTACAAGCTGCAAAATACAATGAAACAAAGTAGAAAGAAATGGCTGAATTAAATTACACAATATACTGAGTCATGGATCTTGTGAACAATTGCTGGATTTATGCTGAAGTGTCACACACACACACAGATGCAGCATTTAGTGACAAACTGTTGATTTTTATACTGCTTAACAGGTAAATCTATATTTGCGACCTCAACATTTTTAAAAGCCCACATGGCAAAATCAATATCAGGCAGTGCATAGTATCAAACAGTGGTATGTGATGGGAGCTATCAGTGGTGTCAGTTTGAAGTGCCTGTCTGATTATAAGGTACACTAGCTCTTTAAAATGGCATGTGCTGACTGCCGCTGCTGCACAACTGTGTGCTGCCCCTGACCTAACCCAGCTGACCAACTGCCTGCTATCTGCTACCACTAGTCAATCAAGTCAGAATGACCCTGATTTCAGCACCACATGTGAGAGAAATGCACACCACCATGCTCAGACAAAGGACATCATTTCATTAATGTCCTGGCAGTCAGAAATGTTCAGGGGATACTGCTGTCAGGATATTTTAATATGCCCAATTGCATCACCTAGTGCTGTGAGCAGACATACCTGAAGAGCCTCTCTTTATGCCAGTTGATAACAGACAAATAAGACTGGAAACTTTCATTCTTCAAGTATCATGTCCTATTCCCTAGGAAACAAGTCCATGGAAGAACATTAGCCAGGCAGAGCAAAAGAGGAAATTCATCCTTGCTTCATCAATTTGTTCCCTCTAGGTCCCACACCTGAGTGGAGCTATAAGTCTGCAACTAGTGACCTTTATATTTACCGCACAAACATATTGCCTATAAACCCTTAGCAAGTTGAAAAAGAAAACAATATAGGCTTAATCCTATTTCAGACATCAGGGCACAAATTGGGGTTTTCTGAGGTACAATTTTTACAAAGCGAATGTTTATACAGTAGCTGCATTAACTGAAAGAGTTACCTTTTTTATTCTTCACCACAGTACTGATTTTCCAATATCTGTAGCGGGTAATAGATCTCAGTTAGCTCATATTATTATGCTACATTAATCAGAGCATTCCATTGGCACAGTAGTTTGCTGCTCCTCAGAGAAGTCTTCAGTATACTTTCTAGTTCAGTATATCTTTGCTGGATGAGGCTGTGTGTAGCCATAATTTGTAAAGGACATAATTTCAATAAAGATATTTCTTTTTCATCTCTGAAAACTGTGTTGCTGTAATTACCAATATCACAAGAGTTCTAGGTTTTTGATTGGACTTTGGAATAGGCTACATACCACAATTTCCTATGTATACCAGTTAGGAGGAACACATCCTACTATATGATTTTTGTTACATGTGACTGTGATGTAATGCATTTTCTGCATTTTTCCTTTAACTTAAAATGGGAAGGGCAGCATGTTTTACAGGAATGATGGACACCAGGGAACCAATATCATTTAGGCTACATACTGCAATTTCCTATATCAACTTAATTACAAGAAGCAAATCCTACTGTAGGATATTTGTTATAGGTGACTGTGATGTAATGCCTTTTCTGCATTTTTCCTGTGTGAATGTGGCAATGTTTCTGATTTATCTTAAAGTGAATAAAAGGAAATAATAAAAAAGACTTTATTTCTTTTACATATAAAACAAATAACCAAACAGTCCTTACTGACTATTCTGCGTAAGGTGGTGATGGTGGGAGGAACTACTTTTAGTCTGGAGGAAGAATACATGCTGTCATGCAAATGTTTTCAGTTGATTAGTGTGGTCAGGCTTACTGAGTGATTACTCTGATATCAGATAGGATAGGTAAAAGAAGCAGCTTTTTATATGTGGTATATTTACTTATTTTAGCATGATATCAGAGCCATTTGTGTCCTATGTAGTGGATCCTGAACAGATACCAAGCAGAAAGGATTTGACTGTAAAATGAATGTGGAATTCAGCACACCCTTCTTCCACCTTTTCACACCACTCTAGATCCATTACTGAGGTCACTTGAAACTGATTGCAAGTGAGAGAGGGGTTAATTAGGTGCTAATATTGTCACTGTCTTCTGAATGCATCAATAGTGCTTGGGAAAGGGCAAAGAAATGATTGAAGTATTGTGATAGGAGCCACAATGCAGAGCAGTTCAGCATGTTTTCAGCTTGCCATCCATCACTTTTCCCAACCCCCACTACCCACTGCTAACTCTCTCTCTTGCATTGATGGGGGAGGGATGCCTGAAGAAAACAACTTGAATTCTGCATTTAATGAATCCGTAATGGTCTGTCTAAACCTTTAGTTGCAATATTGTGCAAAGTCTGCTAAAGTTGAAACTGAAGTGTTGTCCAGCAGGATTTACTGTAATCCATATAAAATGTTCTGAAGACAGTACAAGATGCTGACCATGCCAGACACCCACTTCAAAAAAAAAAAAAAGAGAACACATTAAAAATCAGTGCTGAGATTCAGGCGATAACTATACATATTTACAAGTGAAGCCTATTAAAGATATGTGCTGTATTCTGTAAAATAAATTAATACATTGAATATACTTCTGGTTCGTTTCAGAGATATTAGTCCAGCTTCAGATATTTTTCCACAGTAACATTGGCAGCTTATCTCCACCATTGCTGACACTCTTTATTTTACAGCATCATGTCTGTAACTAAATTAATAGGATCCCCTTCAATAAAACTGTCTGATGAGGACAGTTCAGTATCTCTGTTTTTCCTGTAGAACATCATAACTGACTGAATCTGTTTCTCTTCAAAAAAAATATACACTCTCTGTCTATATTACTCTAAAATGTATACATGGAAACTATAAGCTACAGACACACTTTCATAGGCATGAGGTTGTAAATTATTGCTACAAATGGAACTTAGGGCCATACAACTTAATAACAAATGTACTAAAATAAAATATGGGATCAAATATGTAACTGTCGTTAGGCAGGGATGCTTTAAGTCTGGTGAAATGATGTTGGTCAGAAATGTCACTGAAGGGAGATTAAAAAAAAGCTTTGACTGGAGAATAATTTATGGTTAATCTACTACTACTTGAATGTTTTTCCACATCAACTAACCCTGCAAAGAGTAGAATTTATTTGCTCCGATTCTCTCTCCTCTGCTTGTTAGTATTAGTATATGAGATGCACTTTAGAACAGGTTCCCTTTAAATTAGAATATATGAAAGTAAAGGGAAGGTTTAATAACATGACCGTGGCAGGACAATGTTTTTTTTTTCAAGTACATTTCATATATTCTGAGTTATTTCATGTACTACAGATAATGTATTTTTCATTCAGCTGTTGAACCACTTATGAAATGCTACTGTAAAAGGTGCTCTATAAGCTTTTGGTTAGATCAGTAGTTATAGTACATTCACTGTGGCTGAAAAATGTTCGATATATATATATATATATATTTATATATATATATATATATATATATATATATATATATATATATATATATATATTACATGATAGGAAAATATTTTCACTCCTGCAGAGTGAGCTCTGGATACTCATGAGTGCCAAAGGCATGAGTGAGAGTATCCAGAGCTCACGATGCAGGAGTGAAGATATTTTCCATAACACACGATCTGCACATCATGTGTTCGATTTATACAATAGGGGTATGAGTTTCAGAAGTATTGTTATGATTTTTTGTGTTCTGTTACTGTTTCTGTGCTTGCTGTTTCTGTGTGTGACATTTTCTGAATGGGCTGGCAGTGTTAAACTCTATGGGAAAAGATGAGTGTGTTTTGCAGTGCTAAGTACATTATCTTCAGGCAGCAGTGAGAAAGAAACTGTTTTGTGAAGTTGTGTGCTTTAGAATTTTGGCTGCAGTTAGCTAAGAGTATCACAGTAATGAGCTGGGAGTGAGAGAGTGTGGGAAGCAGGTGAGGATGTTTTGCCATGGTAATTATGTTAGCTGCAGGCAACAGTGAGTCATCTCACTCTGAGCCATGAGATAAATGTTAGTTCTCACATTTATCTCACTCTGAGCCATGAGATAAATGTCAGCCCTTAAATGTATCTCACTCTGGTGAAGATGCATGTTTTTATCACGCTCATTTATCCTTCACCCCATTGTATAAATATATATATATATATAAAATGGGGAAAAAGAGTAGCTCCTAATGTCAACTTCTGATTGTATAAAACACAACACATGACCATACGTATATCAGAGCACGACTGCACACCTCCACTTTTACCCCCTCCAGAACAATTTTGTCATTTTATAAGATAGGTAAACCACTCTGAGGTGTGTGGTCGTGCTCTGATGTCTGCACGCCTT
Source organism: Neoceratodus forsteri (assembly GCA_016271365.2). Taxonomy (NCBI): domain Eukaryota; kingdom Metazoa; phylum Chordata; order Ceratodontiformes; family Ceratodontidae; genus Neoceratodus; species Neoceratodus forsteri. The sequence continues at coordinate 1,775,421,734 of CM057456.1, read as the reverse complement.
GGGTGGTTGAAGCACTCAGCCTGCGGCCTCATGCGTACAATGCACACCAAGGCATGCATATACCAAAGCATGACCACACACCTCAGAGTGGTTTATCTATTACATATATATATATATATATATATATATATATATATATATATATATATACACACATACTTTTATTTAATTAAATGGGCCACATTGCCCCCAAAAATGAGGTTTATTTTTACAAAAATTGTGTTCTGTCCCTCCATTAATGGATTACATGTGTTGGCACTGTACTGTCAGTTGTGCATCACAAACTTGCAACTATACAGTCAGAGGATAATTGTGCATAAAAGGTCAAAAGGAAAGCATGAAAAATGCAAACAATATTTAACATTATTTAGTAACTTTTTATTAAGCTTTTAAAAAAGTATACATACCAATAGAACAGGATTGAGATTCTGCAAGGGTTACAAAGGGCAGAGCTGAGTCCAACACACTATCAATGTAATATTAACATCATAGCATACTGTTATTTCAGAAATTAAGAAACAATGTTAAGGTGCTATATGCAGAGGCTGCCTTCTCACTGTTTGCATACAGTTCCTTAAAGTACACATAAATTTGTAGCATGCCAACCTAATGGGATGCCAGCATTGTAAATATCTGCTTCACAGTACACAGTACAACAGCTTCTCCTTCCATGCCCATTTGGTTGTCTGGAGCCTGATTGAGAGTGTGGAAGACTTATGTTGTTATGTCATATGGACTAAGTGTAATACCCTGACTTATCATAAGTTGGGGAAAAGGTATTGTTCTATGGGAAAGAAGTGCCTTTCTGAGGAGTACCTCCAGTGTACAGAGTAATAGATGAGTCATGGCAGCTTAATATGTACTTACATTGCCAGCATGGTGGGCCCTTGGCACATCTTCTAGTGCGATCCTTGGGTGTAGGCTTCAAGGCATCCTGTAGGATCCAGCATCTAGGTCAGTTCTACTCTGCTCTGAACCTAGGAGGAGGAGTGGTCTTTAATACAAACAGAAAATACACACAAAGAATACCAGACTAAACATGTAGTGTGGGTTCATCTTTCCTATTTATGCTCGGCTCGACTGAGCCAGGTGTTGAACAGTATTCAGCATTTAATACAGAATTACATTCGGGGGGAGACTTCCCTGAATGGAATACTGTACTAACTTCCCAGAGATTTGTCCCCTGTGGAGTTAGAATAATTAATCTATGTGAAGTGTGTGGTTGTGTGAGGAAAGGGTGCTCTATGTCCTCTGGTTCTCCACATAAATTAATGAATACAACTCAATGGTGGAGAAGTTTGTACTGTTCAATACAGAATTCATTAGGGGCATTCCTACCAAAATTAATTCTGTATTAAAAGTTACAACTGTGTGCCAAAAATTAACATGGGGGGGCTCTTGATGCTGACTGTTCCCCTTTAAAGAGCCAGTGTCCCATACTAAAAATTAGGTGGATTGGCATTTATTTATTCACCTACCTAAGTAAGTGAACCACCTCCCTTATCTTCCAAAAGCAGCATTATGAAGTTCAAGTTTGAGAGTAATTACAGCTCTTAAATTTAACATTAATTTATTAATTTATTTATAGTGTTTGAAATTTGGTGACCAGGAAAGGTATTTCAGAGGCAATTAATAAAAACAATGTTGAATAAAGAGAGTCGGCTGGATTCACAAAGCTTTCTGAAAGTGGAAAACCTTCCCTTAATCCCCAAATCTGCCGTAGCTATGGAAACAAAGGAGACTTTGCACTGAGTACTATTCACAAAACCCTCCACAGCTGTGGAAGACAACACTAAGGACTGTAGAAAAAAGTGCAGCTGTGGAAGTCCCTGAGGAAAAAAAAATGTGAGATAAGTAAGACACAGCCCCTGAAAGGCTTTTCACAACCAGTTTTTTTTTGCAGTTGTGGAAAAAATGTTACACGCGGTGGAATGAGGTGTAACTCTCCCTCAGAAAACTGCAGTAGTGCCCCAGCAATTGAAATCAATTAAGGTGGAGGTAAGGCACAGATAATAACATCACAGATAGTATAACAGTGGCTGCTGTAACAGCAACAAAAGCACACATTGCCATGATATGGCAACAGGCAACAACCACCAGACACAGTGCAGCCCATGACGGAGCCCCACAAGCAGTAGAGCCTGGCCAGCCTGCAGTGAGTGCTACCCCTTCAGGCAACAGGAATACCCCAGGAAGGGAGGATCAGCAGTGACAGTTGGCCACTGTGGTGCCATGGTATTGCTGGTACCTGTGGTGCTGCAGTGGTCCCAGTTGAGGGACTGGTTGCTGGTCTCTTTGTGGGTGCTTTCAGCTTCATTCTATGCTAGCCCCGTTAAAGTCTGCTGTTCCAGCTAATTAAGTTCACTGTTGCTGTGTCTCCTAAGCTATTTCTGCAGCTGCGGATCTGCAGTTGCAGATTTTCAGCACGTGCGCAATTTCCGCAGCTGCGGGGATTTTACTAAATTCTGCATCTGCTCAAAATTTCTTTATGAATATCATGCAACTGTGTTTCCACAGTGCTACATGCCTTTTTCCCACAGCTGTGGGATTTTTGGCTTTCTTTGTGAATCCTGCCCAATATGTTTATGTGGAAAAGATTCTGTTCCAATTGCCATCTTCTGTAAGAAAAAATGGAAGACTTTGAAATTGGGATTTTGTGGAAGTTTTGAGAAAGTGAGTTATGCTGATGCCAGAGGTAAATAAACTGTGGGAAACTAGGGAATCCCTGGAAAGTTTAGAGCTGTAATGCTCATTTTGGAAGCTAAGTGTGGTGATTCCATTAAAATGATAGGTACAGTTCATAAAGTAGCAGGTACTTGCCAGCATCATTTTTGTCAAGCATGGAAAATAGAGGATTTTCAACATTTCTGGGGAGGGTAATTCACAGCATCAGCAGCCCTTTGTCAAAATTTAGAGCACCATTCTGTCCAATTTGTGTCTAGGTGTGAATTTGCTTTCATCCATCATTATTTGACTCTGTCAGTCTGACACATTGCTCTTAGGGAACCAGAGTGCACATTTAATTTTCTCGCTGAAGAAGTTCACTGGACAATGTATTGACAATCAAGGCACATTGAACCAAATGATAAGATAGCCCTTAACGGGAAGAATGGACTTCAATTTCATGAAATTGGAAAATGACAAATCATTTCCCACCTCATTTTTGGGAAGATAGTTATTTGATGCACATCACAAGAGTGCAAAAGTTTGCTGAATATTTATGTATGGTCTATGTTTTCCTTATGCCAACATTCTACCATCTACTGTATTCATGTTTAAAGTACCTGAAATAATTTTGTGAGTGCTCAAATGCACATTGACTTCTCCACTACATTATGTAGCCCGGGCCTCTTAATAAGCACTTAAAAAAAGACAGACATCAAAACTCTTTGTTATTTTGCCACACTAACTAAAACAAAAATCAAAACATCTTTAAAGAGCGTGTAGCACAAATTACTCATAAGAAAAACAATGTTCCTGTTTATAGAGGCAAAACAGGAATGGTTTATTAAGGAAAATGGCTAAACATGGAGTAGAATGAATTTTCTCTGGTTATTGGTGCTATTTGGAATCATCAAAAGCGACTTATTTTGATCATGACTGAGGAGATGAGTTGTAATTTTCTGGGCATTTATTTAGTCTAAAAATGATCTTAATTTTTATAAAGTAAGATAATTATTGTACGGTGAGGTAATAGACAATTTTTTTTATCTGAAATACTGGAGTTCATAAAATTCTGAACAAATTCACAGGGGTGAAATCATCCTATACAGTAACAAGTTTGTTTTCTTTACACAGGCTATGACTATTGTGATAAAGTCTATACAAACACATATTCTGAGCATAAACTCTGATTTTAATTTCTGGGCTGGGGTCCTGTGTAAAAGGGTTGCTTTCAACTGAAGTGCACTAATACACACACACATATATATATATATATATATATTTCATACACACTACATCCAAAGTTTGACTCCCCCTGAACAAAGAGGTCCTGATATTTCAACATGGCTTGAGTTCTCCTCGCATTCATCTCTTCATATACTGTACAACTTGAATTGGTTACAGCAGAGATTGAAACACAAAACTAGAGCCCCAAGCCACACATAGCCCAGAAAATGCCAGACCTGTTACTTTTGGACCACAGCGCTCAATAGCCCCAGGATTTTCTACACTTTGCAGAGCCCCTAGGCTGCTCCAGAGTGTAAGCCAAAAGGTCAGCACAAGGACTGAGGCAATCTGAGAGTGGGGCTGGGCTGAGCACCAGGCTTACCATAGTTTGTTAGGTGCAGAATGGATTCCCTGCTCCACACTGAGAAGGGAATTGGAATATGGCAATGTTACAAGAACTGCCGTTACCCTCTTTATTCAAAATAAATGTTTGCCCTCCATGGCTATCCATGAGGGCTGGTATTGTGGCAGATGGGGGCCCACTGGGGAAATTAATATGTTAAACTATAAGCATCTGGTGCTTAATGATTACAGAAAGCCACATCTTCTAATAAAGAGGGCACAAAAACTCAAATTTCCACACTGAGAACCAGTTTTTCTAGTTTCAGCCTCTGGCTGGCCTCCTTGAGGGAGGGATTGATTTCTTGTTTCATCTAATCCTTTTGAGAGTGACTGTCCTAGCGACAGAGGGAGGGATTGTGCCTTCATCCCTAATCCCTTCAGACATTGTTGGGAAGAACACCACCTCTGTTCTAAATATATATTATACTATTTTCTATGCACTATTTGCCTTATACATAAGCTGTTTTCCTCAAATCTGTAATTGCTTCCTCTGCCTAGCTTAAATGTCTAACTTAAAGCTCTGTTTTCCTGTAATGTAATGTATTTGTCTCAACTGAAATGTATTTACCTTTATCTGTAACTCTCCCAAGTCATGCCTGAAAATAGGCAAATTGCTTGTCTAGCGCACCTACCCAGAAAACAAAAACTAAATAAAAAAAATAATATATAAGCAATTTTACAGAGAGGCTGAAATGCTAAAATTAATGTACTGTATTAAGAAGCTGTCCATTACCTTCTAGTGTTGTTAAAATAAAAAAGTGATTACATGCTCCAGAAATCCACACTTCTCCAATCACCTCTCACCCCTGTTTATCCAGTGTTATGCTTTACAAGTATAAATTATTACAATAAGATAATGAAGACTATTTTTTTATGTGCCCCTTATTCTGTGCATTATCAGAAAGAAACCAGTACAGTTTGAAATAGCTGCTTGAGTAATCAAAAGCAACTATGTATTTTTTGCAACATTGTTACGTTTGAAAGAGGTACAGAATAATTTTGAGCACTTTGAAAATGTTCACTATACAATGCTACAATGTTATAAATAGTGATGTTACTAAATTTTAACACATTGTCTCATTTGATTAGCCAAGCAGGGATTTTTTTGTTTATTGTTTTTTTGTTTATTTAGATCTAGGATTACAATTACCTTTGAGCCAAGGCTCTTTTACAAAGGTTCCACGTCAGGAGAGTGCATGCATGTTAAACATGTTAAACAAGGGCATACAACATTAAAGAGAGCATACAACCATATTCATCAGTTCAGGTACGGCATCACGGTAAATAGGATACATGAATAACACATACAAGGAATCATTTCAGAAACCTAGAAGAAATCAGGGAGGAAGGGTGAGAGGATAGTGGAGTGGCAGCCGAAAAAGAGACTAGATCTGCTCACGGCATTGTCAAAGAACATCAGAGGGGGGTGGTGGTTTTGAACTGTGCAGACTTCTTTCAGATAAAGGATTGAATAAGTGGCACAGTAAAAACAGCGTTAATTATCTTTGCCATTTTATAATTTTCCACAATCATTCTAATTTTTGTAACAGTTGTATTGGTGACCTCTTGACAGTCTTTACTTACTTACAGTACTTCCTTACTTTAATTAATTACTGAATTACTGAATTGAACTGAAGCAGCCAAACAGATTTTAAGCAAATGATTTAGATTTATAATGTAAAAGTTTTTAATTACTGTAGCAGTTCCAATAAAGTCTTTTGTATAGTTGCATGAATTATTTTTAGTTATAATATACATAGAGGTCTAGACAGTGAGCAGATCAACTGCAACATAGAAACATAGACTTTGATGGCAGATAAGGACCACTTGGCCCACCTAGTCTGCCCATTTCCCTACCTACAGGATAAGCTGCAGATCCTATTTATCCAACAGCATATTTCTTCCTACCCCCAACAAAAATTGCCTTATGACTGTCTCATGCATTCTTGAATTCTAGCACAGTTTGAGACCCCACGACCTCCTCAGGAAGGCTGTTCCATGCGTCCACCACCCTGTCTGTGAAAAAACACTTCCTCACATTGCCCCTGAAATGCCCCCCCATCTTCAAATTGTGTCCTTTTGTTCTTGCACATCTCTTTTCCTGAAAGATGCTACCTTCTTGGACTTTGTTGATTCCACTGAAGTACTTAGAAGTTTCTATCATGTCCCACCTCTCCCTCCTTTCCTCAAGGGTATACATATTAAGCTCCTTTAGTCTCTCCTTGCATGGCTTCTTTTGCAGACCCTGCACCATTTTAGTTGCCATCCTCTGGACTGCCTCTAGCCTGTCTATGTCCTTGTGGAGATGGGGTCTCCAGAACTGCATGCAGTACTCCAGATGGAGTCCCACCAACTGTCTGTACAGAGGGATAACAACTTCTTGTTTTCTGCTGGTGATGCCTCTCCCTATACATCCCAGTGTCCCCCCAGTCCTCCCTACTGCCTTCTCACATTGCTTGCTAACCTTAAGGTCATCTGATATGATTACCCCCAGGTCCCTTTCCATTTTGTTGTTGTGTCTACCCCCATTGTGTAATCTTCCCTTGGGTTTTTGTTTCCCAGGTGCATTATTTTGCACTTCTTTGCATTGAATCCAAGCTGCTATACTTCTGACCATTCCTCCAACCTTGCCAAGTCCCTTCTCATCCTTTCCACACCTCCTTGTGTATTAATCCTGTTGCAGATCTTTGTGTCATCTGCAAAGAGGCATACTTTGTCTTCCAGTCCCTCTGCAATGTCACTTATAAAGACATTAAAAAATACTGGACCAAATACTGAACCCTGCATTACCCCACTAGTAACCCCTCTTTCTTCAGAGTGGACTGCATTTACAATTACCTTCTGTGTGCTGTTGTCCAGCCAATGTTTTACCCAGGCAAGCACCCTGGGACCCACTCCCAGGCTGGTTAATCTGACTATTAATCTTTTGTGCGGGACTGTGCCAAATCCTTTCTAAAGTCTTGTAAGGCCATGTCCACGGCCCTTCCCTGGTCTACTACTTTGGTCACCCAGTCAAAGAAAACAATTAGATTCATCTGACATGACCTTCCAGCTGTGAACTCATGCTGCCTTGGGTCCTGTGCCCCACTGCCCTCTAGGTACTCAACAATTCTTTCCTTCAGAAGTGATCCCCTCACTTTCCCTATCCCAGAGGTCAAATTGACAGGTCTATAGTTTTCTGCCTCTGTCTTGCTCCCACTTTTGTGAAGGGGAATCACATCTGCCTTCCTTCAGTCCTCAGGTACCACACCATCCTCCCATAGAAACATAGAAACATAGACTTTGATGGCAGATAAGGACCGCTAGGCCCATCTAGTCTGCCCATTTCCCTACCTACAGGATAGGCCGCAGATCCTAGTTAACCAATAGCCTTTATCTTCCTGCCCCCCACAAGAATTGCCTTATGTCTGTCCCATGCATTCTTGAATTCTCCCACAGATTTAGACCCTCAACTTCCTCAGGAAGGCTGTTCCATGCATCCACTACCTCTCTGTGAAATAATACTTCCTCACATTGCCCTGAACCGCCCTCCTTCTATCTTTAAATTGTGTCCCTTGTTCTTGCAAGTCTTTTTTCTGAAAGATGCTACCTCTTGGACTTTGTTGATTCCCTTGAGGTACTTGAAAGTTTCTATCATGTCCCCCTCTCCTTCTTTCCTCAAGGGTATACATATTAAGCTCCTTTAGTCTCTCCTCATCGGCTCTCTGCAGACCCTGCACCATTTTAGTTGCCCTCCTCTGGACTGCCTCTATCCTGTCTATGTCCTTGCGGAGATGGGGTCTCCAGAACTGGACACAGTATTCAGATGGGGTCTCACCAACTGTCTGTACAGAGGGATAACAACTTCCTGTTTTCTGCTGCTGATGCCTCTCCTATACATCCCAGTATACCCCAGCACTCCATACTGCCTTCTCCATTGCTTGCTAACCTTAAGGTCATCTGATATGATTACCCCAGGTCCCTTTCCTGTTTTGTTGTTGTTATTACTACCTCCCCACCCATTGTGTATTCTTCCCTGGGTTCTTGTTTCCCAGGTGCATTATTTGCACTTTTTGCATTGAATCCTAGCTGCCATCGTCTGACCATTCCTCCAACCTTGCCAAGTCCCTTTTCATCCTTTCCACGCCTCCTTGTGTATCAACCCTGTTGCAGATCTTTGTGTCATCTGCAAAAGGCATACTTTCCTTCAGTCCTCTGCAATGTCACTGATGAAGACATTAAAAGGACTGGACCCAATCTGAACCCTGCGGTCTCCACTAGTAACAGCCCTTTCTTCAGAGTGGACTCCATTTACAATTACCTTCTGTGTCCTGTTGTCCAGCCAATGTTTTACCCAGGCTACCACCCTGGGACCCACTCCCAGGCTGGATAATTTGACTATCAATCTTTTGTGTGGGACTGTGTCAAATGCCTTGCTAAAGTCTAGGTAGGCCATGTCCACAGCCCCTCCCTGGTCTACTACTTTGGTCACCCAGTCAAAGAAATCTATTAGATTCATCTGACATGACCTTCCCGCTGTGAACCCATGCTGCCTTGGATCCTGTGCTCCACTGACCTCTAGGTACTCAACTATTCTTTCCTTCAGAAGTGACTCCATCACTTTCCCTACCACAGAGGTCAGACTGACAGGTCTGTAGTTTCCTGCCTCTGTCTTGGTCCCACTTTTGTGAAGAGGAATCACATCCGCCTTCCTCCAGTCCTCGGTACCACACCATCCTCCCATGATTTATTAAAAGAGTAGCCAGTGGTTTCACTAGTTCCTTCCTTAATTCTTTTAGAATTCTGGGGTGAATTCCATCAGGACCCATTGCTTTGTCCACCTTCAGTGTTAGGAGTTCTTGCAGAACCCTTTCTTCTGTGAAAGGACTGGGATCAACCCCCCTATCAAGAGTGCTTCTGTTAATTGGATTAGGCACTTCCCCCTCCTCTTTTGTGATTTGTTAAAAAGGGTAGTCAGAGGTTTCACTAGTTCTCCCCTTAATTCTTTTAGAATTCTGGGGTGAATTCTGTCAGGCACCATTGCTTTGTCTACCTTCAGTTTTAAGAGTTCTTTCGGAACCCTTTCTTCTGTGAAAGGACTGGGATTAACCCCCCCATCCATAGTGCTTCTGTTAATTGGATTAGGTACCTCCCCATCCTCCTCTTTTGTGAATATTGAGCAGAAATATTCATTCAGTATCCCTGCTTTTTCATTGTCCCTTTCTGCCCACACATGGTCCATTCTATTCAGCCACACTATCCCTCCCTTTGTCTTTCTACGCTACCTGATATTTATTTATTTATTTATTTGTTTTTGTTAACCAGGTAGGCACACTAGACAACAAATGCCTATTTTCAGGTGTGACCCGGGAGGTTACAAAGCATAAAAACATGGTACAGAGTCACGGTAGCATACAAGCACAATGCAGAGAACATGGTACATAGTCATGGTTACAAACTGCCCATAGTACAGGTGTGCCGGAGAAATATCAAAACAGAGAACTAGGTACATAGTCAGGGAGGCTTGCAGACCCACATACAGGGGGTACAAAAGCCCGACAGTATAGGCAAGAAAGCAAACACGTAAACCACCACAGCAAGAGACTGAGAATGTTGAGAGAGTGTTGCATCTAATGCAACTAGTCAATACACCTGGAGGTGGTAGTCTAAGGTGAGGAGCAGGGAGCTAAACAGGAAGCCAGGGGAGGGGTGGGCAGGGACCATCCAGGAGAGGATCAGGTAAGTAGGCGATGGGAGAGAGGCGGGAAGTGAGCCAGCAGGGAGCTAGAGGGTGCAGAGAGGGTAGGAAAGGACATGAGGAACTACCACGACAGGCCTGGCTAGGCCTGCAGACTGAGTGGCCCTATAGTTGTGAGCCCCAGAGAGCGGGGCAAGAAGGATGGGGGTACAGCAAGTGCTGCAAGGGAGGGAGCAAAGGGCAATAGGGGAGAGGGGCACCCCGCAGAGGAGGGTAGGTAGACTAAGTGCCATGGGGAGAGAGCTAAAGGATAAATCAGTATGTGGGAGAGGTGTGGGGAAGGGGGGAGTCTCACAACCACTAGATGGAACAAAGACAGGTGGAGGCAGCCTTGAGGAACTTCCACAGGGACGTTTTGAAGCTGGGGTGGGAGGGGGGCAGCCCGGACTTAGATGGGAAGGGAGTTCCAAAGTCTCGGGGCAAAGGCGGAGAAGGCCTGATCACTGGTAAGAGAGCGGGTCCATGGGATCAAACAGACATGGGTCGAGCTGGACCTAAGTTGATAGGCCGGGGTGCAGTGTTTGAAGGGAAGGGTGAGAGCAGAGGGGCGGGCAGTCCGGACAATATTATTGACCATGTTGCCAAGGACAAAGGCACGGTGTTTTTCAGGGGGAAGCCACCCCAGTTGGGCATAGCGGTCACACCGATGCAGAAGGCGGGCGCAGAGAGGCGGCGACATATGTTGTTATAGGCCGTGTCCCATTTACAAGACAGGCAGCAGGGGTGCGCAAGGCAACCAACCCATAGCAGAGCGTGGGTAGGAGGATCCCTCTAGCTATGGCGAGCCTGGCGGCTGGAGTGAGGCAGTCCTTAGCCCTGTAGGCTAATCCAGGCTTGCTGTTAGATGCTTTGCAGATGTTTCAGAGGTGCTCGGCAAGATCAAGCTGAGGATCAAGTCACCCCTAGGTACCTGGCGGAATTTAGGACAGGCAGGAGGGGAGCCATTCCCTCCGAGGATGGCAAGAGGGGAGGGGCAAGAAGTGGTTTTAGCCACCAACCCGAATAACATGGCATGGGTCTTGTTCAGGTTGACTGAGAGCTTGTGACCCATGAGCCAAGTTTGGATATGCCCAAAGTCAGAGTTGAGTTGAGCGTTAATGGTTGAGATGTCCTGGGAACTAGACAGTAGTACCAGGTCATCCGCATAGAGTGTGGTGGACCCAGAGGTAGCCACATTGGGGAGTTCATTGATGTAGAGGGAGAACAGTAAGGGACCAAGGACAGACCATTGGGGGACACTGCATCTGACTGGAGAGAGGTCCGAAGTGGCACGGTTGAAGCTGGTGTATTGTAGTCTACCCTCAAGGTAGCTGGTGAACCAAGCAAGTGCTCGGGTGGAGAAGCCCCTGTGAGAGCAGAGTGGATTGAAGGAGGCTGTGGTCAACCTGATCGAAGGCCTTAGAAAGGTCGACAAAGATGGCTTCAGTCAGTCTGCCAAGGTCGGTAGCAGATCTGATCTCTGAGGAGACAACGGCGATAGCAGTGGCTGAACTGTGCCCCTTCCTGAACCCGTGCTGGGCAGGGGAGAGTACAGCATACTCCTGAAGAAAATGGGAGATTTGTGCAGATATAGCCTTTTTGAGTAGCTTGCTGGTGGCAGAGAGTATGGCAATGGGGCGGTAGTTGTTCATCTCTTTAGGGTTGCCGTGCTTAAGCACAGGGACAATCTTGGCCACCTTCCACAATCGGGTAGATCCTGAGGTGAGGAAGAGTTGGAAATGTGGGTAATCAGCAGGGGCGAGGAGGGTCCTCCAGGCTGAGGAGCTTAGGCTCTAGATTATCGTGTTCCACCCGGGTGGTGAGAAAGACCAGTGAGCAGAGCTTGAGTCTCTAACAAAGATTTGCTTTAAGTAAAGGGGGCTGGGGGGTTTATGGAGGTATGGGGGAGGAAGGTGAGGTGGGTGGCAGGCAAAAGGAACAGGTTGTTAAAGCAGAGGCTATAGTCTGGGGCTGTACAAGTTAGCCTCAACAATCATGTCGATACCTGAAATTGAGGTGGACCCCCGACCATGTGTTAATATTTTAGCTATAAGCGCTGGGGTTCTGAGCCGGATTGAGCATAGCAGTTTGGCAGAACTCACTCTTGGTGGCCCAAATGGTGGCCTAGCAGGAGTTTCTGAGCTGACGATATTCAAGGAGGTCGAGTTTGTCCCAGGAGATTTTGTACTTGAGCCAGCTCTTGTCCCTCTGCTTCATGAGAGCAAGTAGACCTCTATGGAGCCACTTAGTAACCGTACCCCACACCCTCCTTTTCGTGAGGGGAGTGTGTCGGTTTTGCAGAGGGATGAGAATAGCCAGGAAGTGGTTCAGAGCTAAATTCGGGTCATTGGAGCTAAGAACCCTGGGCCAGTTGGCGCGGTGGAGGTTGTCCAAGAAGTCGCTGAGGATAAACTTGGAGTAGTCTCTCATCTGAATCACTCTACTGGGATTTTTGGGGGCGGAGGATCCCCATACGCAGTATATGGGATAGTAATCAGAGATCGCATCCGGAAGTGTACCAGACTGGATGATTTTGTCTAATCTGTTGCTCAGAAGCCAGTCAATAAGGGAGCCCTTGGCACCCCGGAGGTTTTATCCCTCTTCTTAACTGAGTTGGCTATCTTCTCCTCAGTTTGGGCCTTTGCTATTCTGACTTCCCTCCCTGCTTCCTTCTGCCTTAACTGGTAGAGCTCTCTGTCCTGCTCCTTCTGTGTTTCCTTATACTTCATGAATGCTATCTTTTTCTCCCTGACCTTCCTTGCCACCCCTTTTGAGAAACATAGTGGCTTTTTCTTTCATTTTGATTTGTTTATTTACTTCACATAAGGCTTGTTGCCTCTGTGTTGTCAGTTTTGATGTTTCCACATTGTTGCTCCACCCCTCCTTCTAGCCTGTTTGCTAGTGCTTTTCTAATGCACTCTCCCATCTTGCTAAAGTCAGCCCTCCTGAAGTCCAGTACCCTCACTTTTGTGTGGCTTGACTCTGTAGCTGAGTTTATCATGAACCACATCATTTGGTGATCACTTGTTCCCAGATGGCTACCCACTTTTAGATCTGAGATCCTCTCACTGTCCCCATTTGAGAGTACGAGGTCTAAGATTGCTCCCTCATGAGTGGTTCCAAAACTAGCTGTCTGAGGCATGCCACCTGTAGGGCATCCAGAATGTCCATGCTCTTGGATGTGGCTGCAGCAAATGTGTTCCAGTTAACATCTGACATATTCAGGCCTCCCATCAACAGTCTCTCCCCTTTTTCTGCCATCCGAAGAATGCCTTCTATCATATCCTTGTCCATTCCCTCCCCTGACATGGGGGTCTGTATACAACCCCTGTGCAGATTGTGGTGCCATTTCCAGTCTCTAAGGTGACCCACGGTACCTCCTCTCCTCCCTGTTTACTCTTTTGTTCAGTTGCTTTTATCCCTTCCCTTACATAGAGAGCTACTCCTCCCCCTTTTCTCCCTTCCCCCCCTGTCTCTCTTGTAGGTTGTGTACCCTGGTATGTTAACATCCCAGTCATGGTTCTCTGTGTACCATGTTTCTGTGACTGATACGATATCCAGGCATACCTCTTCCATCAAGGCCACCATTTCAGGGAGCTTGTTGTCCAGACTATGGGCATTGGTACTCATTACCCTCCATTTCCTGATGACCTTACACCTTTTTGCCCCATCCCTGTCCTTATTGCCTTTGTCACTTTCTCCATTTACCCCTGCCCTTCTCCTTATCAACATCTCTAAATTGGTGTTTACCTCACTTACTATCCTGACTTTTTTTTTGGGGGCCGGGCTAGGATTTCCCTGCTCCTTTCCAGTGCCTCTCCCCTTGGTGAGTTTAAATGCTATTAGTACTAGCAGTAGTTGTTGTTTGCTGATTACTTTGCAGAATTAATTCCCCAATATTAAATGATGACTCTGTTCTCCTCTTTTTCCTTGGCACATTATTTCCCGTAACATATATTTTTAATTTAATGAATTTAAGATTTGTGCTCTGTCCTGTGATCCTGGACATCTACTGGCAGAAACAGACTATTGGCAGGGCCAAAAGTAGCAAATTGGGTGGAGAACTGGCTATGGAAAACATAAATAAACCCAGCTAAGTCAGCTGTGTGTGTGTGTCCTGGAAACAAAGAACCCTTGTACCCCAGTTTATATGCTTGCTAGCCACACATCATCCAACAGTTTTTTTTTGTTTAGGCCCTCTGAGACTGTGGTCAATAATGATCTGCAACTTTCACTCTCTATACAGCTCCTTCTAGTTACTGTAGATACAGCAACCTGCATTTGATTCCTACAACCTCCACTTGCATACTGTGTGCCCCTGGCAAGTCACGTAGCCTCCCTGTGCTACTGCAATAACCTGGAAATGAGCAACAGATACAAAATGACATATTTTACTGCTAATAGATTAACTCTGAAACAGCTCAGCTCCACAGCTACCAAATCACTGGAAATAACACAAATGTTGTAGTGTAGTATAAAGAATCTTTATTAAAGTAAAAACAGCAGCAGCACAGATGCTCCCTCCACAAAGGCTATACCTTTTCACACCAACTGATGCTTTCTCATGGCTGACATCAACCGTATGAGCTGCTCATTAAACGCTATACACTTAGAATGACAGTGTGATATTTTGAGAATGAATGAATGAATGCATGAATGTAAGAATTACATTGTCGCTTGTAGTAAAACCTGATTGGCGGGGCCTCTGCCAGTCAAGTTTTACTATAGGCAAAATGACATTCATTTGCTCATTCATTTATTCATTCATTCACCTGATAGTAATGAGTCAGAGATGACATCCCTCTGTAACCTGGTAACACAAATAGTTGAAACTTGATACATTAGCCCCCTTCCCCCTGCCACCTACTGACCTCATGCCTAAGGCATACTGCACATCTGTTACATTGAGCTGTTTCATCTGTGAAGATAGATAAGAAAAAATACAGTGGACAGACATTGTTCATTTTTAAAACTTTTTCTTGGTTTTCTTTTCTTATTGTGATTGATGATAGTGGTTTAGGGGCAATTGTGTTTCTTTCATCATTTTTTGCTGCTTGACTTACATTCGGGAAGAAAAAAAATAAAGTGGCTGTGTGTGAAGTGAATCATTATTTAGTAACTATGAGGAGCTGAAAGAGAAGTACATTGGAAACTTGTGTGACACCTGGCCTTTATCCCCTGCTTAAATACCTTTTTTTATTTGTGCTATGGGATGGGGGTGGGGGTACAGTGATGATTTTCAGAATGATAGCAATGCTATTGTTATCTCTCTTGAGCAGAGGAGCAGGGTACCAGCTGCTGCTCACTTATGCCTCCATCTACCCATATGAAGAATGTGCGGGGGAAAAGTTGCTACTTCACTAATTTTTCCCAACTATTTTTCCCAGCTCACACCACACTCTCAGTGCATGTATTTTCTGAAAATGAAAGTAGACAATCATTAATAGTATTGCTAAATCAGTTTTTAAAAAAGAAGATGAATAAAATATATTTTTTTTTTGCCAGCTCGCAAGACAACTTAGTGGGTTGGGGGTGAGTGTCAGTGACATATAGTAGGATAGGAGCACATAGTTTTGAAGGTACTGGATAGTGGACTTCTCCACCTGCATACAAACAATGAATGTGTCAGGAGGTGAATCTATTTTCCCTCTCTTTGTCTCTTTCTTTATGGCTAAGATTGCACTAAACTGTTTGCAATTGTAACATGTTCTGCTTTTACTTTGGAAAAAAAAATACAGTTTGGGTCAGCATGCCCTTAGACATTTGTTAGCTGTGTCCTTATTTTATGTCACCCTTCATCACGGCCCATGTGCATGAAAATGGCTCTCAATTACTGTATGTTCTTGAGGGGGTTGGGGGGGTTGCAACCTGACTATGAAGCTGTATAAATATGTGATGATCACAAATTTCTGTGAGTAGGGCAATTCTTATTATTTTTCACATAAAACAAATAATAAAAATGATAATGCCCTAATTGACAGCTTACTTGGTTGTTAGGTGCACTTCTGAGCCGCTGCATCGGGTTGTATGCCAGCATTTGGTGGCTGCCAAATGATAGTATGCTTAACATTGAAAAGAGAGGTTTTGAACTACTGAATGATGGAAAGGTGTGAGTGTGATTGTAATATTATCTTCAGGAAAGACACAAAAAATTGGCAATCACACGAGAAAGCACTTATTATTATAAAAGCCTTTTTTTCATTTTTAAAAGTACATTCACTATAAAAATTCCTCTCCTATACAGGCTACATTTTAGTAATTGCAGCTGCCTCTACAATCACCCATATTTGCAGAGAATAATTTTCCATCAAGATCCATTTCTGCAGCAGACATTACATATTGTCTATTTTGCCAAGGACAATTTTCCATCAAGATCCATTGCTGCCGCCGATGTTATATAGTGTCTATTTAGGATTGATGATTTTACAGTTGAGAAATATGTGGTAAGATTGGTGAAGATTACATGGGAAGTCATTCTGGGAATGCAAGAGAAGCCAGGTATGAAAGCATCTGAAGAAGTCTTACAGTCCATGTCAAAAAGGGGTTGGGGGAACAGTAGCTTGTGCATGTGGATCATAACATTGTGCTATCTTGCCCCTTATTAGAAAAGGCTGCCCAGCCATATGCAGAGATAAGAACTCCCGTACCCCAGAATTTAAGTGTTAAAAAGAAACAACAGGGTCCAAGTGGAACATAATCAGTACCAGTAAATAAAAAAGTAACTTCTCTAGGTGGCATTGCTGTTCACAATAGAACAATCTCAAAGATGTTAGTGCACAAGGCAGACATTGTTTGCCATCACAGGAACTGGGCAAGGGTAACCCTGAGCTATGTAATACCAACAATATAAATTATACAATGATGTTCTTTCTCCATAGTTACACATGCGTTGAGCCAGTTCACTGCACTAGAACTGATAAATCCTCTCCCACTTAAACAAAGCAACATTCATGCATGGTGTTACCAACTGTTACCAAGGCTTATACTGTATGCCATGACCAAGTGTCCCTTACTGACCCATTTGGGAAATAAAAGTGCTGATCAGCAGTCCAACATCTATTGCCTCTGTATAACCTCTGTGTTGTAATACCTTCCATAATGGCTGCACTCCGGCTCAAACAACCCCCACCACCTAAACCATAATTGTACATTCTACGAGCACCAGCCATATACAGTCAGACTACTTCGGGCCAGCTGGTGTCGCAGACAGCTATCAGATATTTTATCTCCATTGTGAATACTGACATGATTAAGGATACTATTACTAAAATAGAAGCAGTCCATCAACCACTACACCCCACCCCCACCCAAGAGAATGAGCTATTGTAAAAAAAAATTGTGTAAGGCTACTGTTTTTTTTTTTGTTAATGAGGAATCATGCAGAACTGTACATAAGTATAAAGGGCATAGTAAGCATGTCAAGCATTTGATGGCTGTATTAAAAACCTACACTCATGAAACATGCAGCAGCATGGCAATGTACACATTGACAAGGCCAACTGTCTGTTGAGAGCAAGCATATAATAGTTATGATGTTTAAATTATATGACTTATGAAGTCCCAGTGAATTTGTTATGAAGAAACAGATGCCAGTATACAACTAATGAAATGAATTGGGGATTGGGACCACTTGACAACCAGGGAAAGTTTTTTTACAATAACAACCTTGTATCTTGTGAGGCACTGGGGATGGTGGTGGTGGTGGTGCTGGGAGGGGGGCTGCTAGACTACCAAGGCAAGTTGTTTTTAATAATTTCACACTGTACTTGGGGTGGCATCAGGGATAGGGGACTGGGACTGCTTGACAACCAGGGATTTTTTTTTACTACAATGCCATCTGCTGGCCGATACCTCCATTTAGTTTTAACAATGGGAAAATGACACCACAGGTCAGCAATCACTCTGAATGAGTGGTGATTGCCATCTTGTGAGGAACAGATGAAATGCATTAGCACTTTCTGGAATGCCACATTGAACATTGAACATTTACAGTGTCAGTGGCTCAGTAGGTAGCACACTCGCCTCTGAGGCCGGGAGATCAGAGGGCTGTGGGTTCAGGTCCCACAACTGGCACTTGGGTTAGTGTCCCAGTACTGACACTGTAGTGCAGCATGAGAGAGGTGCTGCACTTCTGAGGTGCCGTCTTTCAGATGAGACGTTAAACCGAGGTCCCATCTGCCTGGATTGGTGGTAATTCAGGTGGATGTTAAAGATCCCATGGCACTTATCAAAAAGAGAAGGGGAATTTCCCCAGTGTCCTGGCCAAATTTCCCTCATTCACTAAAAATGCCACAAACAGCTTAATCTGGTTCAAGGTCAGTTGGCATTCATCTGTATCCCCTTCCCCCGGGTCGTGCCTGAAAATAGGCAGGATTTGTCTAGTGCTCTTACCCGGTCAACAAAAACTAAATAAATAAATAAATAAAATAAAAACACCACGTTACCCTTCCACTGCTTAGTACCAAGCGTCATACCGGGGTACCGCCTCAGTACTGAGCAGCATACAGGGGTACCTTGCAACCTTTCTATAATGACCACTGTATGTCTTAATTCTTCATTCATGTTACCATTGTTCTGTTACACAGCGTGTATAATCTTTTGATATTTCTAGATCAAGAAACTAATTCTTTGCATCCCCAATCTGTAACAACAAAATATAGCTGCATAGTTGCAATGCTTTTAGGTCCTTTTTAACTTCTTTATCCTTATTCTACTGAGGACTAGTTTGTGTGTTTAACTTCTCACAGCTTTCTTTATATCTCCCAAAAATGTGTTCAGTCCAGGGTTGTAAATGGGCTTCTAAAAAGTACATTGCAGTGTTTCAAAGCTGTCGCCATTATCCAGGATGCTGATTCACTGTACAAGGTGTTGCCTTCATGCTAAAGGTCCAGAATGGGCTGGGCCAAGAGTGAACATGCTCACTGAAACAAAGGATAACTGAACACAAGAGTAACATTAGGAGACAAGATGAGAGGTCTCCATTAGTAAGACACTTTTTGGAATTCCATCATCAGGTCTCATGTTAGAAATGTTTGGGTTTAAAGGAGGTTATGGAACCCAAAAGGTGAGGAATTTGAGACTCCGGTCTTCTCTAAAGAGAAGCATGGTGGATATTTATATTGAGAACATACAGAAGGCAAGGCAAATTTTATTTCTATGGAGCCTATTCCTGGAGGTTCTGGGCACCTAACAATAAAACAATGCGAGTAGTAAAAACAAAAGACATTAAAATAAATAAAACTAAAATTCATACTCAGAACTTTATCATTCATTTATTTATTTAAACATTTGGTAACCGGGAAAGGCACTCTGAGCCAAGGCTCATTTCCAGGTGTGACCCGGGGGAAGGGAACAAGGGAACAGATAAACAATACAGAAGAGTAAATAGTTCAAGGAAATCAAAGACAAATGCAACATTTACATACTATAAACAGAGTACAATATTTCCAGTAATTACACATAGTAACAAATTGAGGGGACCATGCCATACAGCAGTGGTTGAAAAGTATAAACAGAGTACATCAATTCCAGAGTTTACACAATGTGCACTGTGTACAGCAGACTGGAGATAAAATAAAAACACAATCAGACAATACCTTAGTTGCTATGCAACATTGTGTGAGCACACAGGGAGGGGGAAGAGGTGGAGGAGAGATTTAGTAGTGTAGTGAGAGGGAGAGTTGCGTAAGAGAGGGGGTTGAGATTTCCACAGGAAGGGGAGGCAGAAGTTGAAGGCAGCTTTGCCTATGTTAGAAGATGGGGTGTGGAGAGCAAAGGTGCGAAAGTCCCTTGAGTGTAGAGAGTTGTTTGAGTCAGTGGCTGGAGACAGGGTGGCTGAGATATAAGATGGGAGTAGGTTAAACCAGAACTTGGAGATGAAAGATAAGGAGTGGATGAGGTGCCTGTGGTTTAGTGGAGGTAGGTCCAAGTTGGAGAGTAGTGAGCAATGGTGGGTCCTGTAAGGGGAATTAGATGCAAAGTGACAGAACGCAATAGAGATCCAAGATGGATAGAGCAGAAGATGGGGCAGTGCAGTACACAATGTCGGCATAGTCTATTACTGGTAATATCATCTTGGTCAGGAGATCCCAACATACAGGCAGGAGTGGGAAGTCCCTGTTCTGGTACAGGATTCCAAGCTTTTCATGGAGTTTAGAGGTTAGATAGTTGATATGCACTGTGAAGCTTAATTGAGGATCTAACCAGACACCCAGGTATTTGTAGGAGGGTACTCCTTTAAGAGGGGTGCCATCAAGGGAGATAATGGGGGACTTCAGGTGCTTTAGCTAACCTTTGAGAGGAACTGAAGGTCATGAAAACTGTTTTTGTTGTGTTTAGTTTGAGTTGCTGTGAGTTGAGCCAGGATTGAACAGAGTGAAAGTCTTTCTGCAGGGTACAATGGATGGTGGCAAAGTCAGGGATGGATGTGAATAGAATTGTGTTGTCCACATACATATGGATGAGGGATGCAGAGCAGGCAGATGGGAGATTATTTATGAAAATGGAGAACAATAGGGGACCGAGTATGGATCCTTGGGGGACGCCAGATAGGCTAGGGTAGAGGGAAGATGAGTAGCTCGCTGTCTTTACTGATTGCTGCCAGTCAAATAGGTAGAATCTGAACCAGTTTAAGGTGGAAGGGGTGAGTCCAGCATCCTCAAGCGAGTTAAGGAGAATGGGGTGAGAGACTGAACCAAAGGCCTTGGCCAGGTTGATGAACACTGCGGTGGTGAGGTGACCTTTGTCAGCAGCAGATTAGATGTGATTAGTGACACAGAGAAGGGTGGATAAAGCAGAGTGGTTCTTTCTGAAACCAGGTTGGTATGGAGAGAGGAAATTTGAGGAGGAGAGTAAGTCGGATAATCCGGCATTTCCGAGTCACTCTTATAATTTGGCTAAGGCAGGGAGGAGGGAGATGGGGCAATAGTTCCCCAGGGAGGTTGGGTCACCACCTTTGTACAGTGGGATGATGCAAGCTGACTTCCAGACTTTTGGAACTATTCCAGAGGAGAAGAACAGGTTTATGATGAAGGTAAGGGGGTTGACGATGGCAAGGGCAGAGAGGTGAAGGAGCCTAGGATGCATATCATCAGGGCTGGATTTGGATGCATTGAGGGAGAGGAGGGCATGCATTACTTTTGAGTTGGAGACAGGGGCTAGATGGAGTTTCTCATTTGTAAGGCCTGTTGGAGTTTGAGTGCAGGTGTGTGCAGGGGTAACAGCAGGGTTGAGGGGAGCACAAGAGGTGAATAAAGTATTGAGCTTTTATGCAACATGGGAGGGATCTGATAGCTCGATGCCCTTATACTTCAGGGTTGGAATACTAGCCTGTTGTGAGGGGTCCATGATGGAGTGGACAATATTCCAGAAAGAGGAGGGGTGTGCATAGTTTAACTGGTGTTTAAAGTAGTTGGCCTTAGCATGCCAAATAGGTTTAATACAGGCATTCCTCACTGTGTTGCATTCTTGTATGGCGACAGGTGTTTGGGAGATTTTGGAAATGGACCAGGCTTTGTCCTGTGGCTTTGCAGAGGGTGACTACAGGGGCAGTAATCCAGGGGTGGTGCCATTTTCTGAGCTTAGCTTTTTTGACAGGAGCATGGTAGTCCCAGACATTATTGAAGATAGTAGAGAAGTGGGCAAGAAATTGAAGATAGTAGAGAAGTGGGCAAGAGCAGTGTCACCATTATTCACAGAGTAAACTGGAGCCCAGTTAGCTTGCAATAAGTCAGAGAAGACAGCATTTGTATCAAGTGAATGTAGTGGGTGAGTGTCTATATATTTTGGTGCCAACTTGGGGAGGTGAGTTTTTCTGACACAGAAAGTGATGCAGTCGTCACTTAGGGCTGGGTCAATTACACTAGCTGAGGATATCTGGTGAGGGTGGGATGAGAGTATCCAATCAATAAGGGAGTGGTTTGGGGAGAGTGGGTTATAGCGTGTCAGTTGGGTGATTAACTGGGTGAGATTTAAGGATTCCAGTTTGATAGTGGTGGACTTAGATGACGGAGACAGCCAGTCGAGGTTGTAGTCACCCAGTAAGATAAGTTCACCTGACTGAGCCAATGGGGGAAGAGTGGAGATGCATGTTTTGAGGGCATCTTGCATTTATTGAGGTAAGGCATAAATAACCTTTAAGAAGGTAGGGAGGGTTTGGGGTAGGGTAAATTTGGTCAACAGCAACTCGTGAGATCCCAGGCAGGTTTCAGCTTTTATTACTGAGAAATGAAAGTACTGCCTTATGATCATGGCTACACCGCCACCTCTTTTGCCGTGATCTTGATGAATGGTGAGGTAACCCGGGAAGGAGTTAGATGAGTCAGGAGTTTGGGCTGAAAGCCAGGTTTCTGATAAGCACACTGTGTTGGGGGCATTCTTTGTTATCCAACATTTTAGCAGGTCTATTTTAGGGAGGAGGCTTCTGATGTTGATGTGCATTATTGTTAGTCCTTTAAGAGCAGATAGTGGGTTATGAGTGGTAGGAGAGCCGGGATTCCTTTCTTTATCTCCAGCTATTATCAAGAGGAGAAACAGTGTTGAGAAGGTTGCAGGGAGCTTTCTACCTAGCGTGGTGTTGAGGGTCTACTTTCTAATCTTAGTACATCTAATGAGGGTAATACAGCAGCATATTGGAGGAGGCAGAAGGTTAGGAGCTATCCAGTGGAAGGAGGGGGTGGAAGGGGGCATCAAAGTTGGCAGGGAGTGGGAGGTAAGATGCAGCATGAGTGATGGTACTGAGGCAACAGGAGAGGAGAAGGAGTTAGAGCAGCCTTGAAAATGGTGGGGGAGAAGGAATAGGAGAGGAGATAAAAAAAGCTCAAAGATAGCAGAAGAAAGGAGAAGGGGTGCATGGTAATGGTAGGATGAAATTATCACAGAGAGAGGATTCAGACCATAAATTAGCTACCCCTGGTTAGACAAAAATAGATGGTGAGCTAGATAGGGTAACCAATTACAGTGGAGAAAAATCAATGTGGGTGAGGCACAAGCGTATTTAAAGAGTGGTGGTGTGGCAGTGGGGGAGGGCAGGAAGGACAAAATACCCTTCTGTAGCTGCACCAGCCATGAGAGCAAAAACAAGCAGGTCTGCATGGCTGGAAGAGCATTCACAAGGGCCCACAACAGCTGCATGAGATAGTGCTGCTGGGCAGCACAGCTATGCGCCAAACAGGAGCTGACTAGAGCCGCGATCACCCAAGGACAGAAAGCAACTGGAGACACTGCCCAGTCTGTTTCAAGGCATACAAGCCTAGGCAGCTCCAAGGAGGCTCTGGTAATCATACCTGGTGAACTGCTTCTAAAGCAGTTTGCAGTCAGGGAGGCCAGGGCAGCAAGTGTGTGGAGGTTGCTTGTAGCCGTGGTCCATTCTTTGGCCCAAAGGGGCACACTCTGGTGAACTGCTTGTAAAGCAGCTTGTAGTTTGGGAGGCCAGGGGAGCAAGTGTCCAGTGGCTACTTGTAGCCGTGGTCCATTCTTTGACCCAATGGGGCACAGAAATTACTCAAGCAGTTGGGCATGAAAATTATCTTACTGTGGGTTAAGTACCACAAATTATCTGACTAGACCATATCAGTGTACCCACAAAAAATCCATTTGTTTCCCCTCTCATTCCCAAAACCTTACTGCCCTTTCAAAATGTTCGTACTTCATCCCCCTGCAAATGTTCACCCCAACCCTTTCCAAAATGTGTGCATTTTGTACCTCATAAACTGAGTACCTCTCACCACTTCAAAAATGTGTTTCCCTTACCCATCCCAAAACTGACCCTTACCACCCACAATCTTCACCCCCCACCTATCTCAAAATCTGTATCTCTCAATACTCTGGAAAATTTCACCTCTTCTGAAATTTTTATCCTTTGCCCCTCCTTCCCTTCACCTCTTGTAAAGTTCACACTTCATACCCTTTGAAAATTTGAATCCATTGCCTCTTCCAAAATTTACACCCCTCATCCTTTCTGAAACTGGCACCTCTTACCCCTCCAAAAATTCACCTTTTACTGCTCCCTAAATCTCTTCACCCCTCACTCCTTGCATCATTTCCTCACTAACCCTCTGAATCCTTGTCGACATGAAAGTCTGTACCCATCTTCCCTCCAGAAATGTGTACACCTCCCATCTCCCAAAATTTGGAACCGCCACTCACACTTCCCAAAATGTGCACCCCACCATTCCCAAAATTTACTCCTCTCACTTTTACAACATTGTTTCCCTTCACCTTTCGTGAACCTTGTGTACCTCATCCCTCCCAAATGTGATGTATTTATTTATTGACTGGTTAAGTACACTGGTCCAAGGGACATTATCAGGGAATGACCTTGGCCTAGGTAGGCAAAGAAAAGAGTGGAGAGGGTATAAGAGAAACCTGGTTATAAACAAACAGGAAAAGAAATGTTCAAGAGTAACTTAAAGTACAGATAAAAACAAAGTAAAATAAAATTAGATGCAATTTCAATATGTTCTGTGGGCCGGAACTTGCCAGCCAACCTAGAGGTTGCATTATTATTATTATCAGGAGTTCCACTGAGGGGATTTTTTTTCAGCCATTCAACAAGTTATTCCTACCCAGGCACTAAGACAACTCTTGGAGCAACTAAAGCTTAATCTCAGCTTCCAAACAATATACTTTGTGAGCCATATGACACTCTGAAGAAACTTTGGACAGACTTGCAACCGGCTGGGCTGAAATACACCACAAGGCCTATGCCTTGGGTAGCTGCAGCAGACATCTGTTTTCTCTACAAGAATCACAGACATACTGTACATATAATTAAACCATGGCTGTGATTTCATAACCACCATGGCAAACCTGCAGCTTGCTACACTTTCTCAGGATATCTCGGCAATTACAAGCAAAATGAAAGAAATACTGAATGAGACAGCAGAACAAAAAACGTACAGGACTAAAACTAATAGAGATCTTGAAGCCCTTGCCTCACGGGTGGCTACCACTGAGTGTCAAGTACAGGCCCAAGCAGCCATATCATCTCAACATCAAGGGATCATCTGAGAGCATCACTCTCAGCTACAGTACTGTATCAATTAAATAAAGTGGATGATCTGGAAAATAGGGCCTTAAGGGACAATATTCATATAGTTGGTATCTCAAGAGTGCAGAGGTGAAGGACATGGTGGTGTTTTTCTGTTCTACACTGCCTGACATTCTGCATATAAACAGTGGTTCCTTACTGGAGGTTGAAAGAGTCCCACCATTTGCTGGCCTGAAAAACCTCAACCCGGTGAGAAACCTCGACCGATCCTCTGCAGATTCCTAAGATATCCTACTAAAGAGTTTTATCTAAAAATTGCCAGAGAACATCACAATCTAAAATGGGGTACACATAGCATTCAATTATTTCATTATTTTTCCCTGAATCTATCTTGGCCTCACATAGCTCATGTGGGGGTTAGAAAACAGTTTTAAAAATTAAGCCTACCAACTTCATTGAGATACCCTGCTCTGTTAGAAATCCACTACAGTGGACAATATATTATTTTTGATATCCCTGCAGATGCTGAACACTTCTTGAGTCATGATCTGTTAGAGGGTAACTCTGACATGCAGATACAGCCTGAACGTCTTGACAACAGCCCACCCAATATGGACACTGCATTGACAAAAACTGCTCCATCATTGAATGGCCCGAACCAAATACTGAGAACTCTTCAGACTGGCAACAAGTCAATCAAGGCAGGCAGAAGAAACAGTACAGAAATCACCTCCCACAAAAATCTGCACCTCAGAGAGATAGATACCAAAGTAAGCAACACCAGTATACTCCCTCTAAAGCAAGTAGCAGTTCCCCAGAAGATACGCCTATCAAAATGTCAAACAGATTCAAACCTCTTAGAGAGCTAATGCCGGGAGCACTGAATCTTTCAGGAGGGGCAAATTTAAAACACTAAGCCCTTAAACCTTTGTGTGTCAGACTATGCTATAGTGGGTAATGAATGGCAGACTGCATACCCAAAATGCCAGTTGACATTGTACACCTGCCATCTACCTTTGGCAATCTGCAACACTAAGCCATTTACAGGCTTAAACAGCCACAGAAATTGCCTTTTCTTTATTCTGAATTTGGATATGCCATTGTTACAGCAATGCTGTAACAGTGACACATTTATAGAAACACCTTTACAGTGACTGCACTGTCAATGAGCTGTTTCTGCCACTGACAGGTGCATTACTTTGACTGGTGTGCTGCTGAGTATTAGGAAGACGAGGTGTGTATCTGGGTTGGGAGTCTGTTATGGAGTCAGAGTCACAGGAGGGGTGGTACTAATGCGGGACCTGTTCTGTGCATTTTTCTCCATGGTATGTGCACCGTAGAGTTTATTATATTAATCTTTGGGGGGTTCAGAGATGCGGAGTTCGACTGTAGTGTTTCTTTTGTTGTTGTTACATTTGTGGTATTTTTCACCATGGTGGTGTTTCGCTTTGGTCAGCTGTCAATATAGGGGCTGTTGCGTCTATCTTGTTGCTGTAGAGGCCATCAGTGTTTTTTTTCTGACAAACCGGCTTGGTGGAACCCTGAATTTGCTACACACTAACATGGGTGGGATATAATGACTCCAAGGTTATCCTATGGGATTTGGTCAGCTGTATGAGGCATTAAGGGACTTCCTGAAAAAGGGCTGAGCTGTAGAATTAATAGAGAATAACTCAAGTAAGGGATATGTCTACTCACTTTTCATCCTAGGGAGGCTCCTGCTTTTTCTTTTGATATGTTATAAAAGGGATTACATATTAGCTCTACGTGGTATCCTATCTCATCATAGAAGGTCCTTAGTACTTTGTTCTGGTTTCATAATAAGGTTGCTCATATGTACATAGCTTTTTCAATGTCAGTGTTGTTAGGGAACAGGCTCTTTATAACCTGCTATGCTAATATAAAATGCTTCTCAGTTTAAAAACAATGTTGTCAATCAGAGGGGCATATAAAGGACACTACATGTTAGGCATGCCATGAGCTTATCAAACAAGCATTGCTACCTGTATTGATGGCTTCTGGAAGAGTCTCCCCTGTTGGGCCCCTCTCATTATGCATTATCAAGTGACAGTCAACTATGTGCTTGGCCAACTGATTAACATTTGTGCCCCTATCCTTGGGAAGATGATATCGTGGTACCAAAGAGAATCTCCTCATGACCCCAGTGTTTTCCCCTAGTGATCCTATGCCTTCAATGTTTTCTTTTTTTTTCTCTCCTCCTCTCTCCCCAAAGAAGAAACACTCGGCTCACAGGGCATTTCACACAGAGGTTGTTCCAGGAATTCTGTATCTCTCAAACTCTTATCCATTCCTTGTGAATCAGCCTGGCTAATTTGAATGCACCACTTTGAAACTCAGGTCCTACCCTCCAAGACTTAGAGTCTAAGTTGTTTTTCTTTTTTCACAATAATGCACAGCTCCATATCATGGAGGTTGGAAGCGTATCCCCAGAAGGGTCATGATACTTTCCCCTCCTTGGTCCCCCTAGAGACTCATATTAGGTACTTCTCCCCCTTCTTTCTTTGGTGGTAACTCCTGGAGGTTGATGCCTCACCTCACCCCCAGAGGGGTCCCCCCAGATCTGTTGAAGATGTGCAAGGTTCATCTTCTAGGATCACTATGGGAGACCATACTCCATTGGCTGTGCGATTGTTTAGATTTGTTTTTAATGATGGTTGTTCTTATTCCACTATGTTATCATTCTTGTTAGTTTTACTGCTACAAAGTTATTTTCTATGCTATGCAATGTTCAATTCCTCTGCTGTTTATTACTTTTCTAGGTTACAATATCTTTGCTTTGGGTGTTTTAACTGCCCACACATATAAGAAACTAAGGGCATATAGTTACTTTATCTGAATAGTGTATTCCTTGCAGAGCCAAGCAATGTATGGTTCAGGTTTCTAGACATTAGCAGCAGTATTATAGCTGTGCGCTACTTTGATGAAAGGGCTCCCCTGGCCTGGCCAAGGTCCTTCTATGGTTTTAATTCATATCTATAAAGCCATATTTCTTCCAGGGTTACTATGGATATGACTTTGTCGGTAACATTTACATCATGGAATGTGAGACGGTTAAATTCACCAATTAAGGGGAAAAAAAGTATTATCTCACCTGAAACAATTAAAAGCTCATATTGATTTTCTTTAAGAAACAAAGCTAACAAAAAACAAGCCCCAAAACTGGTAAGAGAATGGGTTGGGAGAAAAGTTAATAGTACATCGAGGAAGGCTAAATACTGGGTATCCATTTTATTCCACAAATCTATAAAGTAGAAACTCATTGACCAAAAAACAGATAGTGAAGGGAGATAGGTGCTAGTGAAGCTGGTCACTCCTAATGATACCATAATACTTGGTAATGTTTATGCCCCTAATGATGATTCACCTAAGTTTTTTAATATTCTCATGCAAAAGGTAATGGACATGGCTGATGATAACTCAGATATAATACTAGGGGGAGATTTTAACTTACCACGTGATCATTTTTAGGATAAATCAAATGCTAAATGAGAGCCACATGCTAAGGCACTGCATACCATCTGAGAATTGCTATCATTGCACCAGCTGTCTGACATCTGAAGACTATCCCACCCTTCATGTAAGGATTATACATATTTTTCTGACTCACGTGCAATGGCTAGCAGGCTTTATTATTGGTTTATGTCAGTGGGATTGACTCCTATTGTATCTGATGTAACCACAGTCCTCCTTTATATATCTTACCATCCTCCAGTAGTGATGACAACCATTGTTGATCTGCCCTAATCCTGGTCAGTGGCTTGGCACCTGGGCCCCCTATTATTACAAGATCAGGAGATTAAACACTGAATCAATCTAGCAATCAATAATCATTTCCAGGACAATCCACCAGGTTCAACTCACCCCCCCCGGGTATGATCTGGGAAGCTTTCATACAACCATAAGAGGCGAAATTATTTGTTTTGCTTTGTACCAACATCATCAGAGAGATGGAGAAATGGAAAACCTTGAGGCTCAGCTTGAAAAAAAAGAAAAAGTATATGAAAATTACCCCTGACAATTAACAAATCCCAGCTTAATATATGAGATTACAGAGCTACATATCCAGTTAAATAGATTGGCTACCAGGAAAGTAGAGTTGCAAATATGTAGACTTAAGCATAAATACTGTGTGTCCAAGGAGAAAGCGGGTAAACTACTTCAATACAGGTTATGTAAACAACAGGTGGACAGGTAGATAACTCAGCTAAAAAACACTCGGGAATTTCTCTCCTCACCATCTTCTATTAATTCAGTAGCGTCAGACTTTTATAAAAACTTATATACTGCACACCAAAAATTTGACTCAAACAAGTTCTCCCTTTTCATACCAAAATTAAATCTTCCCCAAATTACAGAGACAAAAAAGTGGAATTGGATTCTCCCATTACAGAAAGTGATCTTTTGAGGGCTACTAAAAACATGGCACTACATAAGTCTCCAGGTGGTAACTGTTTTCTAGTTGACTTCTACCAGTTGCTGTTGGATACGGTTTCATAACCACTTTTAAATATTCTGTAGGACTCCCATACTCACACTTCCCTACTGTCCACTTTAAATGAAGACATTATTACTGTTTTTCCGAAAGAAGGCAAAGACCCTTCTCCAACCAGCAAGCTATAGGCCTATCTCACTAATAAATGCAGATGTGAAAATACTCCTGTTTGGAACAATTTCTTCCATCCATAATTCACCCATCACAGATGGGTTTCATTAAGGGTGGAATAAGTTCTGACCACTTGCGGGCCCTTATATAATTAATGTAGTTCACCTTTGTACTGGGTGTCAGCGTGGCTCAGTTGGTAGCATGTCCACCTCTGGACCAGAAGGTCGTGGGTTCTTGTCCCACACCGGGATTGGATTTGCACCTAAAAATCGCTGGCATCCAAGTGCAGTATTGGGGGGTGCTGTACTGCTGGGGTGTGCCGTCCTTCGGATGAGACGTTAAACCGAGGTCCCTTCTGCCCATCCTGGTGTTGTCCTGGTGGGTGTCCAGGTGGAAGTGAAAGAACCCAGGGCACTCTTTGCAAAAGAGTAGGGAACATTCCCGGGGTCCTGGCCAACATTCCCCTTCCCATAAAACCGGTTCATGCAATTATCCAGGCTGTGTGTGGGTGATGATGTGCGATATGGCCGCCACCACACATTCAGTCACTTCACTACCAGTCTAGCATTGCTTGTAAAGTGCTTTGGATGTATGAGAAGTGCTATATAAATACTGATTCTTCTTCTTCTTCTACTTCCTACACCAACTGTGGTATTAATGGTGGATTTTGAGAAAGCATTCAAGAGGGTACAGGCAAAGAGGTCAAGCATTAAGGATGCAATACTTGAAGCAACATCCCATTGTGTTAGGGAGAAAATCGAGAGCAAAAGAAGGAGAAAAACCACTTTGGTTCTCAAAAACAGTAGCAGAAAAGATAAGAGCCAAAAGGCTGGCATTCAGGAAATATAAAGGAACGCAGCAGGACGAAGATAGGAAGGCATATCAAACTTCCCTAAGGGAAGTAGGGAAGGCAGTAAGGCAGGAAAAGGCCTAAACTGAGGAAACACTAGCATGATCAGCAAAAGAAGGGGACAAGACTTTCTATAGATACATTAGTGAGAGAATAAATTCCAGACAGGGTATTGCTAAGATCAAACAGGATAAGGGGGAGTGTGTGGAGAGGACCAAGAAAAAGCATCTACAGTATCCTAAATAGATACTTCTGCTCAGTATTTACTGAGGAGAAGGTAGGGCAGGGTCCACAGCTCAGCACCATGGACACGGGGGGGGGAGGTGTGCACAAGTCCCTTCACAAAGAAAGGGTCCTACAAGAGCTTGCTAAGCTCAGGGTGGACAAGGCAATGGAACTTGATGGCATACATCCCAGGGTACTAAAGGAGCTAAGAGTGTAATTAGCAGAGCCATTAGCAGAACTGTTTAGTGAGTCTCTGAGCACAGGAGAGATCCCAGGGGACTGGAGAAGGGATCATGTGATCCCGCTCCACAAGAGTAGCAGGAGAGAGGAGGCAGGGAACTACAGACTAGTCAGTCTTACCTCAGTATTGGACAAGATAATGGATGCACTCCCTAAGGAAAGGATAGTGCAACACCGGGAATCCATAGGAGCACAGGATCCAAGATAGCATGGATTTATAAAAGTAAGGTCCTGTCAAACTGATCTCATAGATTTCTTTGACTGGGTAACCAGAGTGGTGGACCAAGGGGGTGCAGCTGATGTTGTCTACAGTGAAGCCCACCAGAATGAAGCACAGTGCTGCAGAATT
Organism: Neoceratodus forsteri; assembly: GCA_016271365.2. Lineage (NCBI taxonomy): Eukaryota > Metazoa > Chordata > Ceratodontiformes > Ceratodontidae > Neoceratodus > Neoceratodus forsteri. Next base: position 1,775,390,448 of record CM057456.1, on the reverse strand, counting down.
CTGCAGTAGAGTTAATGAAGTAAACAATGCAATTTCAATGGGAGTTAATCCCTTTTGTCATGCAGTAAAACTGTGACACTGCACTTCATCCTTGTGGGCTTCACTGTACCTTGACTTCAGCAAAGCTTTCAATACTGTTCCACATAGAAGATTGATTAATAAGCTGGGTAGGCTTGGGGTGAGGCCAGAGGTTGGTCAACTGGGTGGCAAACTGGTTGGTGGGTAGAAAACAGAAATTGGTGGTAAATGGTATCTAGTCAGAATAGATGCATGCCAGAAGTGGGGTACCACAGGGATCAGTTCTGAGGACAGTCCTCTTCAATATCTTCATCAGTGACATTGCAGATGGACTGGAGGGTAAGATTTGTCTGTTTGTAGATGATACCAAGATCTGCAACAGAGTAGATGATTCAGATGGGGTGGGCAGAATAAGAAGAGATCTGGAAAAACTGGCAAAATGGTCAGAAGAGTGGCAACTGGGGTTTAACGCAAAGAAGTGCAAGATCATGCACATAGGGAAGAGAAACCCTGAAGCTACTTATAGGTTGGAAGGGGAGTTGCTGGCAGTCACAAGGAAAGAAAGAGACTTGGGCATCATCATCACAGATGACCTGAAATTATCCAAGCAGACCACTAGAACAGTAGGTAAGGCTATAATGTTGGGGTGTATTAGTAGGGGTATCACAAGTCATAAGATGGAGGTAATAATCCCTCTTTACAAGACACTGGTTAGGCCCCATCTGGAGTACTGCATGCAGTAATGGAGGCCGCGCCTACACGACATTAACAAAATGGAGGCAGTCCAGAGAAGGGCAACCAAAATGATGTAGGGACAGCATCAGAAAACATATGAGGACAGATTAACGGAGCTCAATATGTATACCCTAGAGCAAAGGAAGGAGGGAGGTGATGTGATTGAAACATTCAAACATCTTAAGGGCATGAACAAGGTGAAAGAGTCTAACATGTTTCAATATAAGAACAATAGCAGGACAAGAGGACACAGCATGAGATTAGAGGGAGGCCAATTAAGGAGTAATGTGAGGAAGTTCTTTTTCATAGAAAGGGTGGTGGATGCATGGAATGGCCTACCTCAGGAAGTGGTAGATATGAATACAGTGCAGGGCTTCAAACAGGTATGGGATAGGTATAAGGGAGCAATACAGATGAGTATAACTAGCTAGGCAATTGACAGAGTACAGGCCTATGGCACATTCATAAGGTAGAAAAAATGGGCAGACTGAATAGGCCTTGCAGGCCTTATCTGCCATCAACTTCTATGTTTCTGTGTTTCTATTACTTGCATGCCACTCTCAAGCATTTTAACATAGACCCTGCATTCACTACATGGATAACGACTCTATATAGAAATCCATCAGCTAGGCTTCTCACAAACCGAACACTTTCTCAACCATTCCCATTACAGAGAAGTACTCGCCGGGTTGCCCACTCTTCCCTGTCTTATTCATAATTGCTAATGAGCCTCTAGCAGCTGCTATTCGAACTAACTCTCAGATAGCTGGAATTAAAGTAGATCGCACACACTTCATTACGAAGTTATATGCACATGACTGTTTTATTCTTACTAGTAACATTCAATCTAGTGTACAACCTATAATGTCCATATTGGAAGATTTTGAGTATCTATCTGGACTGTGCATTAACAGAAATTCTCCTGCTTAATACAAGGACCAAAGTTGAGATGACACAAAGTACAAGACTAGTATGGGCCTCTGCACGAATTGAATATCTGGGGATTATACTTACCCCCAATTTGAATCATTTGATCCCATCGAACTTTAAACATCTGCTAAAACGCATCCAAAATACTGTGAATAGATGAAGACATCTAAATCAATCATTGACTGGTAAATTTATGGTGATTAAAATGATGTTAGCACAAAGGTAATTTATTTATTGGACCATTTACCATTAGTAATCCTGGCAATATGGTTTCAAAAGTTGAACTCTATTATTGGCTAGTTCTTATGCCCTTAGATACAGAAGAACAAAACTGAGGGCTTATTGGAAGAGAGAAGGATGGAGCATTGTACATTTTGTGCATTATGCTTATGTCTTTCAGACAGCCAAGACATGTCAGCTTTTTCGGTCTCATAGGCCTGCTCAGACTCCGTGGATAGAAATTGAATCTGCTCTACTGGAAGGCTCCCATCCCTCAGTATATTGGATATTTCCTTTGTAATCAGTTTCAGCAATGGTGTATGCTAAAGGCTGCTCATATAGCATGGGGAACAGTTGTTATGCAATCTAAGCCTTGTCTTAACCCAGATATGTATACTTATTTGTGGAAGAACCCCTATTTAACTATTGGGCATTGACCCATTCTCTGGACAGATTGGGAGAATAAACATATTCACAGAATAACCAAAGTGCAATGGAATCTTTTCAGAAACTGCAACGTAAACTCTCTCCCAAAATCAGATTTGTGGAAGTATCTGCAGATCAGGCATCTATGTGCTCAATGGGCAAGAGCAGTCTACCTGCGTTAAACTTGTAGTAGACACAAATATGCGAAACTAGCTGACTTGCCTATTCTGAAATGGTTAAAAGTGAAAACAGGGTAAGCTGGTGTTATCCAAACATTTGTAACAGAGGCAGCATCTAATCCTTTTACCTCAACTAAGGACAAGTGGCAACACTCCCTTAATTTATACATCTCTGACATAGAATGAGATCAATGCTAGAAACTAGCAAACAATGCTTGTGCAGAGCAGTGTAGCCTTTTGACCTAGAATAAAATTCTGCACCAATGGTATCGTACTCCTGTACAACTATAAATCATGGGAATTTTAAGTCATGATAGATGGTGATGCAATGCTCCAGGGGCTGACCTGCTACTTAGCTTGTGGGGACATGACCTTATTCAACCATTTTAGAGGACAGTGATTCAATATTGTTCCTCAGTTCTCAAAACAGATACCCCAGTGATCCCAGAAGTGATCTTGCTAGGTATTCCTAACTGCAAGATATCACTTACTACTCTCAAACAACAGTGGCTGCTTTCAGCCTCTGTGAAAGATAAACATTTAATTCCCAGGAGATGGAGATGTACTGATGTCCCTGTTTTCTCTGAGTGCTTACTCTCTGTGGAAATCTTGCCAATTAACGTTAAGATGTCCCATATTTCCCTAGATTCTAGCTCAAAATTTTATAAAATGTGGGCCCCATATCTTAATTTCATTAAGGATAAGGCTCCCCTAGCCCTGTCTTCTTTTAGCAAGGATTTGCATAAACTCCCATGAAGTTTCTGTCCATTTGTACTATCCAATGGATCATTTAAAAATGTATGAAGCATGGATAGTTTTGATCTCTTTTTTCCTGAAGTCTGATTTTTTCCACTCAAGTATGAGTCACACAAGTACTTATTTGTTATATAACCAGAAACTCCCACTTTAACTAGATTGCTTTTAACTACTATTGTTAGATAGAAACATAGACATAGAAACATAGACTTTGACGGCAGATAAGGATCACTTGACCCATCTAGTCTGCCCATTTCCTTAGCTACAGGATAGGCCGCAGATCCTAGTTAACCAACAGCCTATTTCTTCCTACCCCCCACAAGAATTGCCTTATGTCTGTCCCATGCATTCTTGAATTCTCCCACAGTTTTAGACCCCACAACCTCCTCAGGAAGGCTGTTCCATGCATCCACTACCCTCTCTGTGAAATAATACTTCCTCACATTGCCCCTGACCCCTCATCTTTAAATTGTGTCCCTTGTTCTTGCACGCTCTTTTTCTGAAAGATGCTACCTCTTGGACTTTGTTGATTCCACTGAGGTACTTAAAGTTTCTATCATGTCCCCTCTCCTTCTTTCCTCAAGGGTATACATATTAAGTCCTTTAGTCTCTCCTTATATGGCTTCTCTTGCAGACCCTGCACCATTTTAGTTGCCTCCTCTGGACTGCCTCTATCCTGTCTATGTCCTTGTGAGATACTGTCTCCAGAACTGGATGCAGTACTCCAGATGGGGTCTCACCAACTGTCTGTACAGAGGGATAACATCTTCCTGTTTTCTGCTGCTGATGCCTCTCCCTATGCATCCCAGTATACCCCCAGCCCTCCCTACTGCCTTCTCACTTTGCTTGCTAACCTTAAGGTCATCTGATATGATTACCCCCAGGTCCCTTTCCTTTTGTTATTGTTACTACCTCCCACCCATTGTGTATTCTTCCCTGGGTTCTTGTTTCCCAGGTGCATTATTTGCACTTCTTTGCATTAATCCTAGCTGCCATGCTTCTGACCATTCCTCCAACCTTGCCAAGTCCCTTCTCATCCTTTCCGCACTCCTCGTGTATCAACCTTGTTGCAGATCTTTGTGTCATCTGCAAAGGTATACTTTTCCTTCCAGTCCCTCTGCAATGTCACTGATGAGACATTAAAGGACTGGACCCAATACTAGAACCCTGCGGCCCACACTAGTAACCCCTCTTTCTTCAGGTGGACTCCATTTACAATTACCTTCTGTGTCCTGTTGTGCAGCCAATGTTTTACCCAGGCTACCACCCTGGGACCCACTCCAGACTGGGTTAATTTGACTATTAATCTTGTGTGGGACTGTGTCAATGCCTTGCTAAAGTCCAGGTAGGGCCATGTCCACAGCCCCTCCCTGGTCTACTACTTTGGTCACCCAGTCAAAGAAATCTATTAGATTCATCTGACATGATCTTCCCGCTGTGAACCCATGCTGCCATGGGTCCTCGCCTCACTGGTCTCTAGGCTCAACTATTCTTTCCTTCAAAGTGACTCCATCACTTTCCCTACCACAGAGGTCAGACTGACAGGTCTGTAGTTTCCTGCCTCTGTCTTGGTCCCACTTTGTGAAGAGGAATCACATCCACCTTCCTCCAGTCCTCGGCACCACACCATCCTCCCATGATTTATTAAAAGAGTAGCCAGTGGTTTCTACCTAGTTCCTCCTTAATTCTTTTAGAATTCTGGGGTGAATTCCATCAGGACCCATTGCTTTGTCCACCTTCAGTTTTAGGAGTTCTTGCAGAATTCTTTCTTCTGTGAAAGGACTGGGATTGACCCCCTATCAAGAGGTGCTTCTGTTAATTGGATTAGGCACTTCCCTCCCTTTGTGAATACTGAGCAGAAATATTCATTCAGTATCCCTGCTTTTTCACTGTCCCCTGCCCACCCACCGCTCATTCTAGTCAGCCTCACTATCCCTCCCTTTGTCTTTCACGCCGCTGATGTACCTATAAAAGTTTTATCTCCTTCTTAACTGGAGTTGGCTATCTTTTCCTCAGTTTGACCTTGCTATTCTGACTTACCTCCTGCTTCCTTCTGCCTTAACTGGTACAGCTCTCTGTCCTGCTCCTTCTGTGTTTCTTATACTTCTGGAATGCTATCTTTTTCTTCCTGACTTTCACAGCCACCTCTTTTGAGAACCATAATGGCTTTTTCTTTCATTTTGATTTGTTTATTTTCTTCACACAAAGGCTTGTTGCCGCTGTGATGGCAGTTCTGATGATTCCCCATTGTTGCTCCACACCTCCTTCTAGCTTGTTTGCTAGTGCGTTTCTGAGGCACTCTCCCATCTTGTCAAAGTCAGCCCTCCTAAAGTCCAGTACCCTCACTTTTGTATGGCTTGACTCTGTAGCTGAGTTTAACGTGAACTACACTGTTTGATGGTCACTTGTTCCCAGATGGCAACCCACTTCTGGATCTGAGATCCTCTCACTGCCCCCATTTGAGAGTATGAGGTCTAAGATTGCTCCCTCACGAGATGTTTTCGTAAATGCTTGTAACTCTGCAAGTATTATTTTTTCATTACTTAACTTCTTCTTTTTTCTTGTATAAGAATGCACTATAATGTATGTTTGCTGAGTAAAAATAGAAATGTGATGTATGTTACCATATGCTACCAATAAACAAATTAATTGCAAAAAATAATGTGCACAAAAACATAAGTTAATGAATTTCTTTTTTAAAATGCTGTATGGGTGCTAATATACCATAGAAAGTACAAGCAGTGCTAACATAACAAATATAAGCTGACAAGAAAGTAACAAGTCTCTTACGCTGCATAATTGGGAGTTGGAAAGGAGGTAGGGTCCTATATGGGTGAGCATGGGACAGACATAAGGCAGCTCTAGTGGGGGGGTAGGAGGAAGTAGGCTGTTGGTTAACTAGGATCTGCAGCTTATCCGTTAGGTAGGGAAATGGGCAGACTAGGTGGGCCATGCAGTCCTTATCTGCTGTCAAATTCTATATTTCTATTATTGAGTGGCTCAACATCAGCAACTCAATGATACCACCTGTAGCAATAGCGACTGGTGCAAAATGGTGAATGGTAGGTTAGCGTGAGTTTAGCTGTGAGCTGTACTTGCTAGAAGGATATAACAGAACATTTTTGGCTGAGTTCTGCCAAGCTGGCCGTTTGTCATAGTGGCTAGGCCACTGCATACAGAGCTATCAGACATGGTTTCAGGTCCTACAGTAGGATTAGTAATTTTTTTAAAGTCCTCCCACCCCCGAGTTGGTTATATTATTTTGGGGGGAGCGAGGGGCTTGCCCCCACAAAGGGGGTGTGGGGGCATAGCCCCAGCAAAAAAAAAGAAGTGTTTTGATTGCCATTCATGGAGCAGCTGAGGATCATCACTGTTTGCAGTGGTCACTCTTTATTGCAGTTTCCCTTTAGCTTCGGGTGATTTTTGGGTTTCGGTTTATGTGACGCATGTTCAAGGACTCACCTTTATCACACAAATCCAGAAAGGACAGTCCTAAATCCCACTAGAAGGGTGTACAGAAGAGGGATGGGCCAACAGAGGAGAAATCCATTTTGCCCATGTTAGAATTTACCCATGGTACTTCAAGCAGAAGGCAATCAGAGGAGCGTAGATTATGTTAATTTGTTTTGTGTCTTGGGAACTTCAACAAGTGAGAGATATTAGAGGTGCATAGTGACTTAATCAGGGAGCAGTGTAGATCTGTGCTCCTATGGGGAGAGCCAGCCATGGTTAATGTAAAGATCATAGTAGTATGTTCTAAAAGGGGCCAATGAGGCAAATTGGCATATGGTGTTGTAGACTGATTAGCCAGGAGATGTATTTGGCTGTGGTTTCTGAGTAAATAGGAGAAGAATCTCTTCCAAAATTTGCACCCAATGACCTCACAAAATTTGCACCATCACCCATCTAAAAATTTTTACTCCACACCCCAACCAAAATTCTACCCCAACCCCACCTGAAATTTGTATCCCTTTCTCTTTCCAAAATTTGTGTCCCATATCTCTCATGGCATTTGCACCTTTATTCTCATCCCAAAATGTATACTTCTTAACATTTTCAAAAATTACTCACCTTGGCCATTCTAAAACATAAACATCTCACCTCTCTGAAAATTTGCACCTCTTATGCCTCCCCAAATGTTCCCTTACTCCATCTAAAATGTGCACCCCCCTTATTCTCCAGAATTTGTTGTACTTACCTCTCTGAAATGTATGTGTCCCTTGACAGTCTCAAATTTAAGCCCTTCATCCCTGTTAAAATGTATGTTCCTCACTCATCTCAAAATGCATGCTTCTGCCCAACCCTCATTTCATCACTAGCCTCTCAGGAGATTGTTTCCTTTCCACTCCCAAAATGCGTGCTCTTCACCTCTCTCAAAATTTGTGCATTAAACCCCTCCTAAAATATGTAATCTCACCCTTTCCCAAATGTTTACTTCCTATTGCTCACAAAATTTGTACCCCACACCCCTCAGCTCTTCAAAAGTCAGTACACCTCACCTCTTATAATACTTAAGCATGTTGTCCTCCACAGATTTGCATCCTTAACCCTCCAACAATTATACCTTTCTCTTCCCAAAATGTGCATTTTTTTCCTGTCTCAAATTTCTATCAGTTACCACTCCCAAAATGTATATCCTTCACCACTCTTGAAATGTGTCCCCTTCTGAAATTTGCACCTTTTCTAGTCTTGCAATTTGAGCTCCTCAGCATTCTCATAATTATGGTCCTCACTATCCCAAAATGTGTACTCTTGCTGTGCCAGAATATTTTCTCCTCACCCATCTCATAATTTGTGTAATGACTTAAACTCTTCCAAACTTTGAACAGTAAGCCTCTGCCATACTACATTTCTGATGCCAAAAGGAATTGCAGCTTATCTCAAACTGAATATGTTTCAGCATGTACACAGGTGCCCCCATACACACAGTGGTTAAATTATAATATAATAAGTTATATAATCATATGTTATGTATAGTATTATAGGAGTGCAGTGCCATCCCTGTAGTTAGGGTTGAGTAAGCTGGTTAATGTTGAACCCCTAATTCTGCACCTTAAAAGCTTTACCCCCCGTTCAATGAAATTGCATGGAATTTTGCATGCACAGTCTGAGGGGCAAGAGCTCTTGATTTGGCAAATTTCATTCAGGTTGGATGTGTGGATTCCGGGGTATTAATACATTCCCACATTATAAGGATTTGAGATTTCAGTTCTGATCATGCTCAATAGGGTCTTTCAGACAGATGTTTGATACAAAACAAGAATCTTCCAGCTCACATCAGAAGAATCTTCTTTGAGATTCTTCTTTTGCAAAAAGAGTTAAAGTGCCGGCCCTTGCTAAGCAGCACTGCTAGTACTGTAGTATGCTCATTTTTAGCCCATAGGCATTCTGAACCTGACTCTCTTGTAACTGCAACCCTTTTCTGCCTGCCCCCTACTGCACTTGAGAAAAAGAGACAGAGAGCTCACCTCCTTCTCCGAGCAAACAAGAGCAAGGCACTGAGTGAAGAGAACTGCAACAGATTTTGTTGGCAATATGTGGTGATACAAACTTCTCTTCCTTTGAAGAGTGTATCAGTATGAGGCACTGACACTGGAGCTGTACCTTGTGCTTCAGACAGGAGGCTATGGGCTGAGTGGAGAGGTAACCATTAGGATTGACAACCCCAAGGAAGACCCCACCACTGATTAGCCAAGAGTCAGGAGACCCGAAACCCAAATGTGTTTTTCCTTTTGCTGCCCTTACTTCAGGGTAGAATTCCTGAAAGCAGGAAAGTGGTATTAGTTTTTCCTGTGCACAAGGGTGTTCCCAAGAAACCTATTAAAAACTACCATCCCATTTCCCTACTTAGACCCTTGGCCAAAATACTTGACAGGTTAATTTACAATCAGCTGCAGGAGAATTTGGAACAGTACCAACTTCTGAAAGACAGGTGCCATGGTTTCAGGAAATAGCACGGTACAGGCACTGCACTGGTCAGGCTGTCTACAGATATACTGTAGGTCATGGATAAAGGGAAGTTGACAAGTGCTGTCTTTATTGATCTCATCAAACCCTTTGATTTGGTAAACCACTCTTTCCCATTAGATACAGTAAAACTGCTTGATCTTGATAATTTCTCCTGTCAGTGATTATCTCATTACCTGACAAATAGGTCTCAACAGGTTAAGTGGAAAGGTACCCAGTCTGTGCAAAGAGCCATAACTGCTGGTGTTCCCCAAAGTTCCATCTTAGATCCTTTGCTGTTCTCCCTCTGTATTAACAATATGCCTGATAACTGTGGCATGTCTAATTTACTATTGTACACAGCAATGCTCTGAGGTACAGATGCTCTGGTAATAGAAACATATAAACATAGAAGTTGATAGCAGAAGGTGACTGCTAGGTCCATCTAGTCTGCTCATTTGTTTTAGACTTATTTTGACACTCTAGTTGCCATTTGTAGTCAGGGCTCCCTTGTGTCTATCCCATGCATTCTTGAATCCTCCCACAGTGTTGACCCCCAGAATCTCTTGGGGCAGGCTGTTCCAGGCATCCACCACTCTTTCTGTGAAGAAAAACTTCCTGGTGTTGGTAGAGAACCTTCCCCCTTGCAGCCTGAGGTCATGTCCCTTGGTCCTGAAGCCCTTCTTGAAGTGAAAAGGTTCCTGTGCCTGCATCTTGTTAATGCCGTTTATGTACTTGAATGTTTCAATCATACTCTGGTCCTCCAGTTGTACACAATTTCAGATAACTGAAAAATAGATCTTGTGTAGACAAAAAAAACCTTTGTTGCCAGATGAGGAGCTACCGGGGGGCAGGTACCTCTCTAGCTGTGGACTGGTGCCCCTTTAAGACATGGCCATCAGCAGGCATATGCACCGTATATCCAAACATACTGTAAAATAGAAATGGACAAAAAAACAAACAAACTGAGCTGGAACTAAAGTTTTAATTTTTGGTGCACAGAGAGCTCCCTCCAAAATGACTGAGTACACAGTGCAAGTTGTGGGGGGAGGGGGCAGCATAGATGCCATGAACCACATGGTCAGTGGTTGTTCCCTGTTTTGGTTTTTAAGTGGAACCCAGTCCAGCAGTGGGAGGGAGGCGTTTATCTGTATCGGCAGTCTGAAGCTCACACTCCAATTGACTGCTACCGGTACATACTGATGGCTGATTTGACAGTGTGAGCCCTATATAACCTTAACTGAGGAAAGTGGCAGTTACCTCTTTGCTGATTGGCTACTTTCTGTAGCACAAATCAATCAGTGAGGGTTCAAATCACCATCATTTTCCTCATTACCTACACATCATTGGAGATCTGAAGCTGGAGAACAAGATAAGGAGCGACTCGGGATGGAAGCAAGCAAAAGGATCTAGGTGCTGAGCATATGGACTGGCAAATATTAAGGGAGTGAATCAGGAGAAGCAGTGGCAGCAAGTTTGAAGGCGGCCTGGATATGGTCACCCGATCCAGCACTCCCAAGCCACTGGACCTCAGTAACTACAACAGCAGCTGGCAAGGCAGGATCTGTGTCGGAGATCATGGTGACACTGGTGAGAGAGAGAGTGTGAGCAGAAAACTGAGGGAGTCTCCTCCATCTGTTAAACGTTAGTTCTAATTTTTGTATTTTACTACCTATGAGGGGAAGAGTCAAACATGTGGAAATAGAGTAGTCCTGGAAAAAGAGGGCATTTGGAAGCAAATACAGTGCAGCAGTATTGTATACCAAAGCATCTTTAGGAATTAGCAGGTAAAATAGACCATTTGGGGGGATGGAGTGAGAGGTTTAATTTGTTTTAAAAAAATGCCTGCATCAGGATTGGGTATGCACAAGATGCACAACATGCTTATTGTTAAAAGTGTCTTATATTAATAAAAAAAGAAAACTTGAGAATGGAGACAGTAGATCCTGTTCAGTTCAATGTCGTACAGAAACCACCTGCTGGTGAACTGCCCCTTTAAGTAAGCCACACCCCCAAAAAACAGAAATGTTTTGCAGAGTATTACAGGTTTTGTGCAGTATCTTTGTGTTAAAGGCCATGCAGAGTTCTACAAGACTGCTCTTCATCCATGTGGGAGCACTGCAGTGGGTGCTCCATTGAAACTGCTGGTAAACAACAAGTCAAATATGTTTTGATAATTTTTTTTATTCCCTTTAGGTTCCCTTTAGTATTGGGCTGCCGCAGTGCATAAACAATTAATTAATTTTAGTTACATCTTTCATGGTAAGGAGGCCAACTGAAAACCATTCACATACTTTAAATATTTTTTTTATCATTTTCAGAGTCTGAGTTGACGTTGCATGCTTCCAAAAGGGTTTCCATTTTACCAATTGAACTATAGTTTGTTTTCTCTTTTCCATTTTTACATCAGGGTGTTTGACACATACACACAGCAGCCACGATTCTCTTCAGACTTCTTGATTTAATGGCATAAAACTTAAGTTTGAAGAGTCAACTCAGACTTGTTAAGGTCTGAAAATCCTTTAAAAAAACATTTTAAGTATGCAAATGTTTTTTTGTGTGTCTTCCTGCCATAAGAGGCCTCAACTAAATTAATTATTTGTTTTACGCTCTTAGTTACTGGCAACCATTTTGTATGTAGTGTCATTTAGAAGTTTATTTTGTCTTATCTCATGTGTATACCTTGCCCTTCTATGACTGATGTGTGACTGAAGTCCCTGTCCCTGAACTCCGCTTGTGTAGCTTCTTAGGTGTGCTTACAAAAACTATTTTTGTACTAACCAATGATTAATTAAACTCACTAGCTTAGTCAATAATGGCATCTACAAGTAGTAGCCCTAACGACATGCTTAAGAGGCACCCAGGGGCAATGCATGGCAAAGTGCTAGCAGAGGTTTATCAGAAGAGTTTGCAGCTATTAGGAGTTTATTGTTTTTTTTTTTTTTATGAGCAGTCACCTACATCTCTGCTGCATAGAGAACAACTGTATTTACATTACCACACAGTAAATGCAGCTCTGAGGTACTGACCTTTGAATTTATAATTAAAGAAAATCGGATAGAACATTCAGACTATAGTTATTTGCTCATTTGTTTAGTAATATGTTTTTCCATGTGTTTGTTGCAGTGAAAAGGACCTCTGAATAATGAAATGGATGTTTGAATTGTGTAGAGGAGATTGCTGTGTGTGGAGTTGACTGTGTGTGCGTAGCAGGGTGCAGGGGGAAACTGGATATGTGGGGAGGAGAGAGCTGGCCATGTGTGTAGGGGGGAGCTGGCCGTGTGCATGGGGAGGACTGTCTGTGTGTGTAGGGGGAACTGTTTGTATGTGTAGGGGAAGCTGGTGGAGGGGAACTGGCTGTGTGTGTAGGGTGAGGGTGCTGACCATGTGTGAGGGGGTAAGCTGGCTGTAGTGGGGAGCGAGCAGGCCATGTGTGTAGGGGAGGAGCTGTCTGTGTGTTTGTGTGTGTGTGGGGGTGACGGTGTGTGTAATAGGGCTGGTTATGGCTGTGCAAGTAGCTGGTCATGTGAAAGGATAGCTTGCAGTGTGGTTGGGGGATGGGGGCTGGCCTTTTGTAAGGCTTTGCTGAGCTGAAGGCAAAACAGTGGGTCTTACTGAACAGAGAGATGGGCTTGTCTGGAGAAGGTGGGTATGTGGAAGGTAACACTTTGTTGGTGTTTCTGAACAGTGTGTGTGTGTGTGTGTTTATGCTTCTAGCCATACCGCATTTTCAAATTGTCACTTGTTGCAATTTGGAACCCCCAGCTGACTAACTTGCCCCCCCAGCTCCCAAACTTGGCTCCACAATTGTTTGCTGCCACTGCCTCTTCTCTGTAGAGAGCCCTACCTGCTACCCTCCAAGATTGCCCCCTTGCTTTGTGGCTTTAGAAAACGGTTTAATATTTTTCTGCTTGGGCACAGTCTATGTACTTGCAATTATTGAAATGTACCTACCTGTTGTTAAATTTGCTCTTTGGAAATCTTAGACCTGTATGCATGTTTGCGTTTTATTGTGTATGAACCAATGTTGCTAACTCTGTAACTGTGTAATTTTGTTTACATTTTTATTTATTTAAAATTTGGTAACCAGGTAAAGCACACTGAGCCAAGACTCATTTCCAGGTGTGACCTGGGGGAATGATAGGGGAGGAGGATAAACAAATATTTCAGGCAAACAACAAAAACAGGCAGTTCTAGACAGAAATATGAGTACAGCATAACATCATTTGAATGTAAAACAAAAATCGGAAAAATAAGAAGATTATAATAATGCCAAAGTGACAGAGAATGAGCGTTTCAAAAATAGAGTAAACATCATAGGCATTGGAGACTGGGGCTAAAACAAATAGGAGAAATTAAGTGCTTTTGGAGGAAAAAGTGGGGGAAGTAGTCAAAAGGAGGCACAGACAGGGGTTTTCAGAGAGCTAGAAGGAGAGAGGCAGGGTAGAGGAGAGGCACAGGTGGTCAGAGTGAGGCAGAAGTTGTAGGGAGGTCTTCAGAAGTGAGTGTGGGGGAGTGGTGAGCCTCCCTGGGAAGCTGATTCTAAAGGGAAGAGAGGCAATATGAAAAGGCAGACATCCGGGCCCTCGATTGGGGGTGGGGAAGGGAGACAGAATGGGTATCCCTGGAGCAAAGGAAATGGGTAGAAAGGTGAGCAGGTGAAAAGTGGGAGGAGAGATAGTAGGGTCCAAGACCAGTATTTGGCAATTAGGGAGACGCTGTGGAACCAATCAATCAAAATCTTTATTTTGCCAGGTGGAACATCATTGAGACATACTCATTTACAAGATGGACCTGGGCCAAAACAATTGCCAACAGGTGCGTGTGAGAAACAGGCGCAATGGAAAGAGTGGAGTAAAGGAGACAGTGGTGAGTGAAGGGAGGGGAGGAGTTTGCAAAGTGACAGAAAGAGTTTAGGAGAGTGTCAAGTTTAGAGAGGGGAAGTCACAGGGGCAGAGGCATAAACAGTATCAGCATAATCAAAGACTTGTAAAATTGTTTTAGTGGCAAGGTCACGTCAAGTAGGTAATGGGACACAATATTTGTGCTGGTAGAGGATGCCGAGTTTTGGGCAGTTTGGTGCAGATGGTGTCAATATGGGAGGAGAAGTCTAGGTTACTGCCCAGCCAGACTCCTAAATATTTGAACGTATGAACCACCTGTGGGAGGAGCCATCCAGAGTGAGGAACACGGGGGTGGGTTGAAGTCTAGACAGCCTCTGTCTGGAACCAAAGAACATATAACAGTTTTCTTAGAGTTTAATTTTAACTTGTTTGCCTGGAATCATAGTTGTACTTTTTCAAAGTTGTGCTGGAGGAGGGTAACAACATCACTTGGAGTCAAGCCAGAGGAGAAAATCATGATGGTATGGCTTGTACAATTCTTCTGACTTCCTGTGCTGTTTTGTTATGTTTCCACCTAACTAATCCTGGGTCACCCCTGAGAAAGGGACTTTTAGTTTTAATGGGGCTACCTAGTGAACAACATTAAATAAACAAACAAATTGGAAATGCTTTGGTGGGGGTACTGTTTCTACATTTGTAGATAGGAAACTAATATCACCTATAGGTGCTGGAACTCCTGAATAGTACAGTATATAAACAAAGATGATTGAGGTGCAGGAACTCTAACACAATTTTGTAAGAGCGGAAAGAAAGTGCTTGTTGAGTTTAAATTCTGCACTCACATACAGTGTGCTATTTAAACATGTTAATTCACTAGCTGTTGCTAACAAGGTTATTATGGGCTAATCAATTGACAGTGGCTGAACTGAGATAATAAAGGCCAGTTCTCTTTTAAAAAGACCTTTAAAATCTATTCTACACTTCACTGCAGGCATCATTTACTCCCACAGGCTAAGACTGTAAAAATTCCAAATGGGTAGCTTTCAAGTCCGCAATATTATTCTTGTATGTAAATGGACCCAGTGGCTCTGCTGTGTCCATAATGTCAAGGATTCCGACATTCAGAAACATTTTAAAGGTTCTAGAAAGTCATGAGTCATGCAAAGCTTATTTGTATCTATACTGTACACCACTGTTCAACCTGAACCAGGGGCTCAACAGAGAACAGCTTATACAGTACGAACCTTACCATCCCATGTTCTCTGCATTGTACAGTTCTGGCACAATTGTGAGTGGGGTATAAGTAACATGATATACAGTACAGATTCACTATGGATCATGAAAACAAAGTACCAGGACTTCACAGTACTGATGCCGTGGAACTTTTGCAGAAGTGGAAAAGCAAGTGAAATGAAATACAAATGCCAGCATGGCAGACCCTAAACAGAGGCCCTGATATGAAATGTTTTCTGATACAATGTGACAATTTGGAAAACTAAGGTTATAGTTAGGTAAGTTAGCATACAGATTCAGTACTGCTGCAATTTAAATCATATCATTTAAAGTTCATTAGCATCAATGCTATGCATTCTGATGCCCTGATGTTTTTATAATCATTAGGGAATAAGCCCACTGTTTGTATTGATTTTATACCACCTGCAGCCATGTCACAGCTGCACAATTCAGAGAACATGGGGAACATGGTTTGTCTCTGCTTGTTCCTGCAGACCACCAGACCACCCTTTCCTATTAAAAACTAGGCTGTGTGTAAACAGAGCCAGAAGTTAAGTGTAAAATACACTTGAAAATTCTACCTGGCCAGTTTAACAGAGGCCCCAGCCCAGGGAAAGGGGTATTCACTCACCCAATTAGCCAGATAATTTATGAGGATAGGGACCCAGGCAGTTTGATGAGGTGGATACAATCCTTGTGCATAAGGCATCAAGGGAGCCATCATTAAGGCTGCTCAGATGGGAGCTGGGGAGGATGGTGTGGGAAGTCAAAGGAGCAGAGCAGTGGAGGGAAAGGCAAAGGGTGATGCCCAGGGAAGTGACACCATCAGGAAGGGGATGGGAGTGGGGAGGAGTACCCACTGTGCAGGAGTATCTCTTCCTCAGAGAACTAGGGATCCCAAGGTGGAGGAATGGTAAGTGGTAAGGGGAAGGGGAGGGAATGTGAGAGCAGCATCAGGGGTGGGAATTTCTAAAGAGGTGCCTTTATTGAACAGAATTGCGCCACTGTCTGGAAGGAGGAAGAGGTCAGCAGGAGATGAGATAGGTGGTCAGGTTGAGCCAGGGTAGAGAGCAGGAGTACAGGGGAAAGGGAGGGAATTAATCAGGATGGGCAGGGAAGAATATGCAGGTAAAATGGAGTAGAGGATGGGGGGAAGGGAGAGAAAAGGAATGGAAGATGGGAGGGAAATCTGAAAGCAGATGCAAATAGTCAGAAGGGATGTGGCAGATTAAGAGATGGAACAACATTTATGAGGATAAACTGTGGATGTGTAGATGAGTTCACCAGGGTGCAGAGGGAGCAGTTAGGTGGGGACGCAGCTAGTACTAAAGGTAATAAAGGAAGGATGGGGAACACAGATGAAGGGGATGGAAGGTTGGCAATCATAGGGGACTCCATAATTAGGGGTATTCACTGGGGAAGTAAAGGGGACTCAAATACAAGCAGGAGGGTGGTTTGTATGCCAGGGATGACAGCGGGGAAGGTGGGCCCAGAATAAG
The DNA here is from genome assembly GCA_016271365.2 of Neoceratodus forsteri. NCBI lineage: Eukaryota > Metazoa > Chordata > Ceratodontiformes > Ceratodontidae > Neoceratodus > Neoceratodus forsteri. The sequence goes on along the minus strand of CM057456.1, from coordinate 1,775,373,663 downwards.
GAAATAGGAGGTTGGAGGAAAACTTAATTTAGTTATACATTTGGGAACCAATGACCTAGCTGGGGAGGATGTTGAGGTAGTGCAAAGTAGGTTCAGGAAGTTAGGGAATATCTGCAGGGAGGAAGTTAGTTCACTGGCCTTCTCAGAGGTGATACCAGTACCAAGGGCCAGCACAGCTAGGAAAAGATGAATAGAGGATTTTAATGACTGGCTGAGGAAATGGTGCAGGGAGAAGAGGTTCATCTGTATTGGGGACTGGGAGGAGACCTTGTCAAACAAAGCACTCTTTTCACCAGACAGGCTACACCTCAGTAGGGAGGGTTTGAGAGTACTCAGGGACAAACTGGGGTAACACGTAACCACTACACTTAATTTAAAATACTGGGGGGGGGCAGTGGGTGAGCAGGGCCACAGACTCCGAGAGGAGGTGGTCAGTGAACCTCCCCCCACAGTAATGGAGGAGGTCTGGAGGGAGGAGGTGGGAGGCGAAAATACACAGTTAGAAAAGGATGAAGGGGTGAGGAACACATAACAAGGGTATGTGGAGGGATGCACACAGAGAGAATAAATGTGAATAGAAGAAAAGAAGGAAGAGAAGGAAGGTCAGACTATAGGTGGAGGGTGGTGTCTCTGAATGCATGGAGTCTTGGAAACAAGATGGATGACCTGCAGGCACTATTAGCAGACAGGAGGGTGGACATAACTGCAGTACGTGAGACTTGGGCAACATCACACCATGAATGACACCTTGCTATCCCTGGATATAAACTATACAGGAGGAACAGAGTAGTCAGGAAGAGGGGAGGGGTGGCAGTTTATACCAGGGAAAGAATAACTTGCAAGAGGGAGGAAACACTAAGGAAGGGGAGGTGGACGCATTATGGGTTCAGTTAAGGTCCAATAGAAGGAGAAAGGTGAGGTTGGGGATGGTTTACAGACCACCCAGTCAAGATGAGGAGAGAGGCAGGGAACTGATCTCACAAATATTGGAAGCTGCAGGGAAAGGGGCAGTGGTAATTGTGGGGGACTTCAATCTGCCCAAGGTGGACTGGAGGATACCATCCACAACATGTGCTAAGAGTCAGGTGATCCTGGAAGGACTGCAGAGTGGGTTCCCGACTCAGGACATCACTGAACCAACAAGAGCTGAGGCAATTCTTGATCTGTTGCTCAGAAATGGGAAGCATGTACAGGAAATAATGCTCAGGGAGCCACTGAGAGGAAGTGACCATTGCACAGTGTGGTTCCATTTGGATATGGGCAGGGAAAGCATCCTGACTAAGACCAAAATCTTGGATTTCAGGAGGGTGGACTTCAGAAAAATGGATGAGGTTCTAAGGAGCCATCTGGTGAGCATCAGAGCAGATATGGGGGTGGACTGAAAATGGTCCATCATTAAGGAAGGAATACTGGTTTCCACAGATGAGTGTGCTAGGCTCAGGGGGAAGAACACAAGGGCCAAAGTGCCCAGCTGGTTCAGTTCTGGGGTTGCCAAGGCAGTAAGGGAAAAGAGGTTGGCCTATAGAAAATTCAGGAAGACCAAGAGAGAGGTGGATAGGGAAAATTACCTAAGGTTGGCTAGTGAGGCAAGTAAGGAAGTCCGGCGAGCAAAGGCACAGAAGGAGCTGCAAATTGCTGAAGGAATTAAGAAGGGGGATATATATATATATAAGTGAGAAAAGGGACAAGAAGGAAGGGATTGTTAGGCTTAAGAAAGGGGTGGAGTGGGTGGAGGATAATGGAGGAAAAACAGAGATACTAAATGAATACTTCTGTTCTGTCTTCACCATGGAGAAGGATGGACCAGTGCCTTCAGGAGGGAAAAGAGGAGCAGGGGGGAGGGAAACACAGACATAGTGATAGAGGAGGATAGAGTGAGGGAGGGTTTGCTGGCATTGAAAGTGAACAAATCACCAGGCCCGGACAGAGTACATCCAAAGGTACTAAAGGAACTGGACGAGGAGCTGGCAGAGCCACTAGCAGATCCATTTAATAGTTCACTACAGTCAGGCATGGTACCACAGGACTGAGAACAGCATATGTAGTGCCCCTTCACAAAAGTGGTGCCAAGGATGATCCAGGGAATTACAGATCAGTCAGTCTGACCTCCTTTGTGGGAAAACACATGAAAACCATACTAATGGAAAGGTTGGTGACATATCTAGAGGAGCATGGTCTCCAGGATGAGAGGCAGCATGGGTTCATGGGGGGAAGACTGTGTTAAACAAATCTGATTGACTTCTTTGACTGTGTCACTAAGACAGTAGACAGGGGCCAAGCAGTAGACATCCTCTATCTTGATTTCAGTAAGGCCTTTGACTCTGTGCCCCACAAAAGGTTGACCAGGAAGTTGGTGGATCTTGGAGTTGGGGAGAAGATGGCCAGATGGGTGGAAAACTGGCTGAGGGACAGAACCCAGAGGGTGGTGGTGGAGGGAGATTTATCTGGCATCAGAGATGTAACCAGTAGGGTCCCACAGGGCTCCGTGCTAGGGCCAGTGTTGTTTAATGTCTTCATCAATGACATTGGTGATAGCATTAAAGGCAAAATGTGCCTAGTTGCAGATGATACCAAGCTCTGTGGGAGAGTGGACACAGCTGAAGGGATACGGGACCTACAGGAAGATCTGGAAAAGCTGGGGAGGTGGTCCAGGATCTGGAAGCTTGGCTTTAATGGCAAGAAATACAAAGTTATGCATATTGGAACCAAGAATCCCAGGACAGAGTACTACATGGGTGGAGTCCGAGTAACTGCATCAGAAGAGGAGAAGTACCTGGGAGTGATGATCACTAGTGACTTGAAGCACTCCATGCAGTGCAAGAAAGCAGCAGCAAAGGCAAACAAGATGCTGGGATGCATAGCTAGGAGGATTAGTAATAGGAGAGAGGAGGTTATACTGCTTTTGTACAGGTCACTGGTAACGCCGAATCTAGAGTATGGAGTTCAGTACTGGTGCCCACACCTCAAACATGATATTAACCTGCTGGAGAAGGTACAGAGGAGGGCTACAAAGATAATAGCCAGTCAGCAGGGCAAGGCATACCAGGAGAGGTTGAGGGCACTGAACATGTACTCCCTGGAAGACAAGAGAGAGAGAGAGAGAGAGGACATGATTGGGACATTCAAGTACTTGAAAGGGATAAATAATGTTGATAAGGAAAGTCTCTTTAAGCTGAGTGGCAACCATATCACGAGGGGGCACAGTCTTAAGCTGGAGGGTGGGAGGTTTAGGAGGGATGTCAGGAAGCACTTCTTCCACAGAAAGGTGGTGGACTCTTGAATGCGCTGTCGAAGAGGTCATCTCATTAAAGACAGTGAGCAGCTTTAAGAGAGGCTGGGATAGGCATAGGGGAAGATAAGAATCATGGGTAGAAAGGATGGGAGCAGTGGGGAGGGAGGGAGGGCATTAGCTCAAGCTGTGGACCCTGCAATATAAGCAGACTTGATAGAGCAAATGGTCTTCTTCTGCTGGCTTGTTCGTATGTTCGTATTACTTGTTTGACTAAAATTTAAATTAAAAAAGCACAATTCAAAGTAGGGGTCACCCTGTCCAGCTAAAGGGCAGGCAATTCAGAAATGATCACTGGAAATGTTTTCACCTGAATGGGTAGAGACCTGGAATAGATCACCTGAGTTGGTGGCATTTAGCTCATCTGTGTAAACCTTCAAGAAATCACTGGATGGTTCATGAGAAAGTATCAATCATGTTCATGAATATTCATGAATTGTGCAAGAACAACAAATGGGCAGTCTGTGTTCATGAACATTCATAAATATAAACGCCCTTAAATGTTCATGAAATTCCTCCACTAAGGATAAATGGATACAGCCCATTAACATTTTTGGCGACCAGTAATACCCTGCTTTCATAACATTGGGTGTTTCATCATGCAATACTTTGTAAGTCATACACTCAAAATAGTTTTGGATTTTCTAAAATCCAAAGGCATATCCAGTCAACCTTTGTTTTACTATGCAAACTAAACAATTTGCCATGATAACTGATTTTTTAACAAACTCAACATTTTCATATCAATAGATTTTCTAACAATGCATTTTAGAACTAGTAACTTCCTTATTACTTATTTGTTTTCTCTCATTCTTCAATTAAATTGAATCACTGCTTACCTCCCTTTCATAAATAGAAAGACTTAGTTGCTATTTACTGTGTATGAGCAGAATTTGCAACCCTTGTAAAATATAATGAGTTTAAATGTTAATCCTTTTGGTTGTTCAAATAATTATTTGTCCTGTAGAAATCATATTTCTCACTCCTAAACTGAAAAAGTTCTGATTTTGTGGTACTTTATAATGTTTACAGTGGGAAACTGTGTATTCTGATATGCAAATTAGTATGCAACTAGAGTTTTTTCTTGGTTCATCATGGTCCTTAAAGTGTTTCAGCAACTCCATGAACTTTGTGTTTATGACTAGTTCATGAACTTGGTTCATGAACTGGATGAAGAACAGTTGGTATATGTTGATGGATGTTCCATGAACATTCATCAAAATTCCCAAGATAATGAACTTCATCTTGCATGGAAAATGTACAGTACATGGATACAACCATTGAGAAATGGGGGTACATCTCGAAATTCTCATGTTCTTATGTTCCCTTGCATCTAGCAGACCCTCACCTTGGCAGGTAGTGCCTTACCATCCCTTTCCACCATTGCTGGCTGCCGACTGATCTGTCAATGAATGAGTGTGTACTTGTACAAGTACAACCTATTCATTGACTTGAGAGCTCTGTCTGACTCCGGGGGTCCACTGCACTATTCCTCCCATCCCAACCCCAACCAGTGACTGGAACAGCCCTCCACTGTCATCTCAACCATGGCTGGCCAGTGACAGAGCTGTCATGTCAATGAATAAGTGTGTACTCATATAAATACATGCTCACTCAATGATAGCTCAATCCATGGCTGGCCATGGTGGACAGCAGAGGGCTGTACTGGTTGCCAACTTGGAGTGGGGGGAGAGGGGTGGTGGGGCCTTACTTGCCAGGGTGGGAGATCTGCTAGACACCCAGGAATGGACTAGTATCTTATTCTATTACAGGGGAACATGGATGGAGAGGGGCGTCCAATAGACACCTGGGAATGGTATATAACTTCTAGGGGATCAGGATGGGGGAACCACTAGACACCAGGGAAACATGTTACAGTATGTCAAGTGGGTGATTGGGTGGTGGTAGGGACCACTGGACACCAGGGAATACTCTACAGATAACATGGGCATGGGTGCAGATAGGGGAGGGACCACTAGACTCCAGGGACTACTCTAAAGACAACATGGGCTTGGTATAGGTGTGGTTGGGGGAGAGACTGCTGGACACCAGGGAAAGATAATGTAATTTGAATTATGCCTTTTTCTTTAACTGTCAAATTACTGTACCTTAGATTTAGCATATAATATGTATGCAAAACAACACAGAACAGTGGTAAAGTGCTGAACCAAAATGGACCACACTTCTGAACTGGGCCAACTTGGCAATCTGGGTCAAGCCATGAAAAGCTTGGTTCTCCCAGTCAGAGCCTAATCAGCCAGGTCTGGGGAGGTTCAGTTGTGCAGCAGAGCCAATTTTCCCATCCCTAGTGCAAACAAACAAACAAAAGAAAAATCTAGTGGCCAGTGAAGTAAAAAAAAAAATGTGCCTGCAAAATATAAAACATTGGAATACGGAAAAATCAGTGATACCAACTTTGCTGCTACAAGAACAGCATATAGGAAAGAAATACATTCAGTGTAAAAGATAATGCACATCAGAGAGCTTGAGTGGAAAGTGGAACAGTGCTTGGGCAGCCAGTCCTGAGATTTCTAGCAAGAGCAAGGGCCAGGAAGACACAATGAGTTCTTTAGACCCTTACAAAAGATCGGGTGGCTGGGAGAAATGCATAATTCTGGGGAAAGGAAGCTGCAGTGGATAGGGACATGGACTGCAAAAGCCAGTTTCCCAGGTCAGTGGAGCACCAATGCTAATTTAAGATGTTGGGAGTCTACAGACCATAGCTAGTATGTAGGGGAGAGGTGCTGCAGATACCTTTGCTAGGGAAGATGGGGAGCCTGTTTGAAAGAGTTTGTCCACAGAATGAACCAGAGCAAGTGATCATTGGGCAGCAGGGGATGGTCAACACAGACTATCATAGATGAGACAGTGATGTGTGAGCTTCAGAGAGGCCAGGGCAAAACAACACATTATTGTATGGTGAATCCCACCTAGACATGACATTTTCTTTGCACTCAGCAATGCCAGAAGGCAATACATGAGACCTGGCAGGAGGACTCCTTGAGCTATAGACTGTTGAGCAGTTGGGGATAGGCAGTGTTTGACTTCAGGGACCATTCCCAGTTTACCACTTACAGATCTGCAGACTGAGGAGACACAGATGGAGAAATCAAGGGAAGAATCTAGCCATACTCCCAAATATTTGAAACAGTGGTCACTCCTGTGTGGGCACACATTATTACAGCTGATGGAGAGTTTTGAAGGGGTAGCATATAGTTTTAGCTTGGAACCAAAAAGCAATGGACTTGGTCTTTTTGCTGTTTAGGATGAGCTTCTTTGAGGATAGCCAAGACTGGGTAATTGCAATGGCATCGGAGAGGGATTTTGGGATGGCAGGAACAGTCTGGGCACTGTTTTTCAGGGCAAGATCATCAGCATACAGTAGTGAGTCAAAGCCAGAGGCAACATCAGGGAGATCCTTGTTATAAACAAAGAATGGGACTGAGCCTAGAATTGAGCCCTTGGGACCTCCAACAGTAATGCTAGCAAGGTTGGAGGCAGCAGAGTGGAGGCAAACGTACTGTTTCCTGTCATCGGATTGGCCAAAATTTGCTGCATCTGCTATGATGATCCAGCAAATGCATTGGCCAAACATATTTTGGAGAACTGCAACAAGGAGGAACATTCTTTTTCCTTTTGTGGTATTGTAAGAATTATGCTCGGCAAGCTAGGCAGTGACCTCATCAACCAACTGCTAAAATGGGAAGCCTTCTAGATACACCTGCTTAAGGCTCTCACCCCACCAGGTCCCCTGTTAAAAATTTGGGGTCAACATCTCAAAAAACAACACAGTAATGAAGTAACATTGAAATTCTTCAATGTTTACTCAGAACATTACTATCTTTCTAGATTTTGATACCACATTTTCAACATAACCTTTCTTTATCCCACCTCATGAATAAGACAGTTGTACTGTAATTTTTCAAATCTCTTCTGAAATATATTTTCACAGTCACTCTGCAAAATAACCTTTCAGACAGGATTTTAAAAAATCTACTTTTCTTGATCATAAAGTGGGGTAATAAAAAGGCTATGTTGAAAATATGAGATCAAATTCTTAAAAAAAATCAAAGTTATGAAGCAATATTGAAATTCTTGAATGTTTTCTCATAACGAATCTATCTATCTATCTATCTATCTATCTATCTATCTATCTATCTATCTATCTATCTATCTATCTATCTAGTTTTATGTATGTATGCCTGTAGTTTTTGTTGACCAAGAAAGCAGAATGAGGCAATTGTGCCTATTTTCAGCCCCATCCCAGGGAAGGGGGGATGCATATGGAAACCACCTAACATTGAACCAGGTTAAGCTGTTGGTGGCATTTTAGTGAAATGGGAAAAATTTGGCCAGGACACTGGGGAAATTCCCTTACTGCTTTTGAGAAGTGCACTGGGATATTTAATGTCCACCTGAACAAGCACCAGAACAGACAAATGGGACCTCAGTTTAATGTCCATCTGAAAGACAGGATAGGTAGTTCTCTAGATTTTGTCTCCAAATTTTAAACACAGCCTTTTTTTAACCCCACCTCATGAACAAGGCAGGTGTAATTTTTTAAATCTGCCTCCCCTGAATTATAAATCAGCACAAATGGCTAACTGTGTGGTTCACTTTACAGACAGGCTATGTCCAGAAACAACAACAATAATCCTACAGGGTTGAAACACCCACACATATTGTAACAGGTATGCCTTGTTTTAAAAGAATGGTGGTAGGATCACACAAAAAATCTTGTTCAAAATATGTAGTACATTTCTTGGCATACATCCGTAAAGCACATTACTATTGCACATCTTATGGTTTCAACCATCTATTGCACAGCTCCATCTTTGCTGATAATTCATGAGACAAAATTCCTGCAAGCACATAAATAGCTGGGACTATGTCCCTAGATGATCTTGGCTATGCAAAAATTCCTTTTAACATCTTTAGTCCAATCATTAAATAATTAGAATGCTGCAAAGTTCAGGTTATTGCAGTCCTAGAGCTATGGTTGTTCCAATCAAACACAACTTCTTGTAGTTTTTCTAATAGTTGTACAAACATTATACATCCAAATTACCGAAGAGTTATCTGACCCCACAAAGTGATGACAGAACATCTTTTGTCTGTCCTGTTCTTCCATCACTTTGTGAGGGACATAGTCCCAGCTATTTATGTGCTTGCAGGAATTTTGTCTCATGAATTATGAGCAAAGATGAAGCTGTGCAATAGACTGTTGAACCCAGAAGATGTGCAATAGTAATGTGTTTGATAGATGTACTACATATTCAGAACAAGAATATTTTCCTTGATCATACCACAATTCTTTTGAACTAAGGAGTACCTGTTACAGTGTGTGTACATATTCAGCGCTATAGGATTACTGTAATTTTCAAATCCTCTCAGAACATGTTTTTGCAGTCATTCCGTGAACTCACCTGTTGGAAGGCATTTTAAAAATTCCACTTCTCTTGATCATAAGTTGGTGTCATAATAATATTATGCTACAAATGTAAAGTCAAAATCTAAAAAAAAATCACAAAGTTATAAAAATGTTCAACTTTTTCAATGATTGCTCATAGATTTGCTATTTTACTTGATTGTGACCCCACATTTTCAATATCACCATTTTTGTACCCCACATCATGAACATGAGAGGTGTCATGTTTCAAATCCTGCCCAAAACAACTTATCACACACGTGCCACAAAATTACATTTTGTACAGTATTTTATAACAGAAATCTGTCGTGTTCATAAGGTGGTGAAATAAAAAAAATTATGTCAAACGTTTGAGGTCAAAATTGGAAACAATTATGAACACACATTGTCACTTTCCAATGTTTACTCACAGATTTAAATATTTTTACTCCTAACACACATTTTCAACATATTCATGTTTTTTGTCCCCATTGAATGAACATGGCAGGAGTCATTATTGAATCCCCTTTCAAAACTCATGTTTGCGATTGTTCCACAAACCAGCATTCTGGGTCGAATTTCATAAAAGACACCTGTCATGTTTGTATGCTGAAGCAAAAAATACAACAATAAATAAATAAATAAATAAATTAGTCTTTTGAAAATTCAAGGTCACAGTATAAGAAAATGACATTATATGTGAATCCCTTCATTTCCCATTCATGACAATTTCTATTATTATAACTGATGTTATTAATTTGTTAATGCCAAACACTTACACAGCAAATAAAAACAAGCAAATATTCAACATTGTCAAACGCTTGTTTTACCTGTTGCTAGTAATGTCACTGCACGTGGATCCTGGCCAATCAGGACACATGATTTTCCTTACCCATTTTATAAATACCCACTATTTACACTTTACAGAGTTTTCAGTGTAAGCCACTTAAACAGGATGCAGTTAATAGGAATGTGGAGACATGGCTGGAGCGGTATCCATAGACCATAACAAAGGCTTTTGATCTTGTTAGTCATAAAATATTACTAGAGAAATTGGTTAAACTAGGTTTGTCTTGGAATGCAGTCTCTTGCTTTGAGGATTATTTTATCTTCTTATTTCCAAGAGGTGGAAATCGAAGATTTTATTTTGAAATGGAAGACTTTCACTTTTGGGGCACCTCAAGGCTCAACACATGGACCACTGTTGTTTAGTTTATTTACCAACTGCTTGCCTAATGCCTGTCAGTCTGTGAAAATCTTGCCATACACAGATGACACAGTGGTCTACTTAAGGTACTCCAACATTGGGTCTGATCACATTTTCTACAGCAGGATTTTAGAAGGATGGAGAAGTGGTATGATGATGATCAAATGATGTTTAATAATAAGAAAACAAAAGTAATGCTGTTTACCAGTAAGAATTAGATTAGAACTGACTCAAAATTGGATATTTTTGACACACTGGAAAAAAAACTAGAACAAATTAATGTTTTCAAATACCTGGGTATCCACTTCAATCACACTTTATCATTTGCACCACATGTGGAGAATACTTTAAAGGTGTTCAACAGTATGATACGTGCTTTATATAGAAATCAAAATACATTTTACTGCTAAAGCTAGACATTTGTATTCCATTCTATTCTAGCTAATAATGACTATGGACTTATTTACTCAGCAGTATGTGATAGTATTCTTGATAAGGTTATAAAAATAGTTAATACAGCTTGTAAATATGATTTGAGGTGGGCAAAAATATACACACAGTGTCATCCCCCCGGATGAAATGCACTCAGATTTAGCACTTGCAGAATGTTGTAGAAGATTCATTGACAACAATGCATTTCAATGGCAATTAGTCCCCTTTGTCATTCAGGAAAATGTGACACTGCCAGGATGTAGTGAATGCCATAGTTTCCTGCATGACAAAAGGGACTAATTGCTATTGAAATTACATTGCTTTATTCAGTAGGTCTGCTGCAGCATACTGCAGAGTGCATTAAAAGTGTGTTTCATCCTGGGGGATGCCACCGTAGTTGTGATTTATGTCAGTTAACTAATTGTCTTCCTGTACATGTGAGAATAAAATACAACTCTTGTCTGCTGTGTCAAAAAGACTGTTGGGAATGTCTCCTACCAATATAACAGATGTTTTTTCCAAGTGTTTGTTAATCAACACAAGAAAGATAGATGTAATTTGGTCAAACCTTTCTGAAAAATTGCCTTGGGTCAATGCTCCTTCTGGATCAGGACAATTGAATATCTGAATGATTTACCTATTGATATATTCCACTTGACTAAATTTACTCTATTTATCAGTAAACTACAAGGACTACTTCATGAACTTAATATAATAGTACACAGTATTTGTATTGCATGCTCAGTTTTTTTTGAAGTATATGTTGTCTGTACAACGATATAGAACCTTTGAAAATGAGCTTTAGGCTCAAAGGTGTTACCTAACAAATAAATACAAATATTAATGTGTTCAGTTAATTGAAACCTTCCCTAGATACTGATTTACTCCCACTTGTTTTTAGTCAGGCCATTAAATAGATAACTGAGATGACTGGTCTGCTTAATTGGAATGTTTTGGAATGTTTTTAAACTTCTTGGTCCACTGCTCCCAATTCACTCTTTGTCAGAGATTCTTCCAGAATGACCATAAAGTGCAACAACCTGTCACACTGTCAGACTGTGAAAGTTTTAAAAGCTCTAAAAGCACCAAAAACACAATGATCCTCTGTTGTTAAGACATCTGGCATTTCAAAAAGTCAGGCCAGATGGATTAGCCAAAATAGAGAAAGCATCCTTGCAGAGTGGCAGGCTAATGCTAACTCCAATAGAGAAATGAAGTGAAAAGATAAGGATGCCAAGGTTGAAGACACCGTCTTGTTGTGGTTCAACAGCACTGTCAGTTGAAGGGCTAGGCTGTGAGGACCTCTAATGAAAAAAGGTAATGACTTGGCCACACATCTTGGGCAAGATGATTTTGAGTCTACCAACAGATGTACATCTGAGTGGAAATTAAAACCTGGTATAGTTTGTAAAAAAGAAACAGAATGAGCACTCCAATGCTGATAGTAATGCTGCCTGTGACTGGGTCAGCACTGGCTTCTAACACTTCTCCATGAGTACACCTCATGGGGAGTGATCTTATGGTAAGAAATAAAGGGCTTCTGATAAGCAGGATGGCTGCTCAACTGTGACGATTTGTGATTGATGAAACATTCCCTATTAAGCCTTTCATCTGCATTCCTTTATTATATATATCCACAATAATCTTCCCCCCGTGCACCTCTGGAAATTAGCTGTCCTCAGCTCAGTAGATCTTTCATGGTAAAACTGCTAAATAAAATGATAAACAATACTTAAAGGACAAAGAACCTCTGTGTGCAAGCACTGAGGCAATGGTTACCCCAAAGCCAAGTTTTAAAGAAATACAAAATCACACATGACCCCACAATGCAAAGTATCATGGGCTACATATGCAAATCACTATAGAATATTATGCTGGTTCAACTTTAAACAGAAATGCGTGGTGCCAAAAGGCCTCTCACACAGTTTGCAAAGGGTGCCAACAGAAGACATAGACACATGTTTCATCCTATCAGGACTCATCACTATGCTTCATCTGTTTGACACCCCAGTGGAATGAACCAGCTACCCTAAGATGGTCTATCTGCGTTATGTTGTGGTGAACCCAATTAAAACAAAAAACAATTTAAAAGACAAAGAACCTCTGTGTGCAAGCACTGAGGCAATGGTTACCCCAAAGGGCATTTGACCGGGAAGCCAAGTTTAAAAGAAATACAAAATCACTCATGCCCCCACAATGCAAAGCATCATGGGCTGCATATGCAAATCACCACAGAATATTATACTGGTTCAACTTTAAGGAGAAATGCATGGTGCCAAAAGGCCTCTCACACAGTTTGCAAAAGGTGCCAACAGAAGACATAAACAAGTGTTTCATTCTACCAGAACTCATCAGTATGCCTCATCTGTTAGGCACCCCAGTGGAATGAACCAGCTACCCTAAGATGGCCTATCTGGGTTATGTTGTGGTGAACTCAATTAAAACAAAAAACATTTTAAAAGACAAAGAACCTCTGTGTGGAAGCACTGAGGCAATGGTTACCGCAAAGGGCATTTGGCCGGGAAGCCAAGTTTCAAAGAAATATAATACTTAAACTTTCTTTTGCTTCTTACGGTACCTGCACATATAATTTTCAAAGTTTTACAAAATGAATTAGTACTGTAGCTGTACAATGTAATGACAGTGTGATTGCCACTAATAAATTTGCTTTATCCACTTGACTACATTTCTTTTAGTGGATCATAGTAATGGTGGCAGGATGCATGGGGTTTACATATAAAATAATGCATGGAGTGATGTGTTTAATGAGATGTTATACACATTCTGAGGTGTTGTATGCTAGATAAACCCAGACAGCAAAGCTCGAGTGGTTTGTTTAAGCATCAAACACCAATGGGTGTGTGTAAAATCTCAAGTTAAACTCACTACCCCTTGTTTTATTTTATGTAATTGCTGGGGAGTATTTTCTCACCATAGCAGTTATATAAAATAAAACTGCTGCAGTGTGTGTGTGGATGAAGTGCAGTCAGCGGTCTGTCTGTGGCTAGGCAGCTGCAAAAATGTTTTCTCTTTTTTTTAGGTTACTCCAGTAACTAAAGCCAGCAGATGAGGCAATTTTCTATTTTTTTATTATTTTCTTACCGCCAAGTGATACTGGAGTGGTGGTGTCCCATCAACAGTTGCCCAAAGTATCCATCCATGGAAAAAAGAGAACAGAGGCAGGTGCATGCATGGAGCATTGGAAACCTGGTGCATGTTTGCTGTTATAACCCGTGAGTTATAACTGAATTATAACCTGAGTTTCCTATGGGAGAAAATGCTCCCCAGTTATTATAAGGCAATTATTGCTCAGAATCACTCTAGTCTTGGGCCAAAGTGTTTATCTGCAGTCAGGATATGTTCTCACAAATAAAACTCAAAGCACCCTTACATTATTGTCAGTAGTCTGGATCACACTCTGAAAGTGATGTACATTTTTTTTATCAGAAAGATAACAGCTCCTCAGAAATTTGAGATGTTCATCTTAGAATGTTGGGAGAGGGGTGCAGTTTGTGTATTGCGGCCAGTACACACCAGGAATTTCCATACTGAAACTATGTACTGCTGTACATTTGTGGTGTATTAACCATAAAGCAACTTTTTTCAGTATAATAACGTATAATGATTTAATCATAATTAATAGGCTGATACTTATCTATTTATATTACACTAAGTTATTACTGGGGAGGTTTTGTTTGGGCTAAACATTAGAACCAGTCAAGTTCTAAAGGGGTTGCAGTTATTTTGGATCAAGTTGCCAATCCTCAGTACAGAGTCCTGTGAATAATCCTGCTCCCAAAGTTTGTAATCATTTCCTCTATCTTTATTTGTCAGAAATTCTCAGGGAGTTAGTAAAGCTCTCTTCTCTGTGGATCGCAGAATAGCTGTTATGCAGGTATAAATAAATTGCTCCAGCTAGCTGGACAGAATGTTAAATAAGTCCTTCATCTGGTATAACAACTTATCGCATTGCTAGAGACAATCCTGGATGAAACTTCTAGGTTTCCAAAGTATATCACCAATATGCAATTACACTGACATAGAGTCCTAACAATATCATTGGAATAGTTCCAATCAGACAGAATTTGTCTATAGAAACTCAGCAGCTTTCAGCTTCCTAGGCAGTTCTGGTTTCATAGCTTCATAGCCCTAGAGAGCTGAACCTCTTTGCATTTATCAGCTTCATGGCAGCTCTCAAGGGTTCTCAACTCTCATTACTTTTCCTGGTCATGGTTTACAAAATATATGTAGCACCCCCCAACACTCACACACACCCCTACCACCACCACTGTATACAGTGTTTGTCAAAAACTACTTCTATAGCCCAGAAGGATTTTAGTTTCTTAGCTCCTTTCACTAAATTATTACCAGGAACTTTAACTTGTTATCTTGGTTTGTTTTCTTCGTGATTGTGCTTTTATCATTCTCATCTATTTGTTTATTTTACTGTTGGCCTTTTTTGTTTGAAATGGTAAATGTTTTTCTGTAACTCATGCTGGTGTATGCACCCAGACTGTCTCAGAAATGGTGGGTCCCATTTTCAGTTGTTATTATGAGCAGATGTTAATTGCATTATTGTGCCACCACGCAATATCACTATACACAAAGTTGGATGTATTTCACCAGGGGGAGGATGCTGTCTAGTGATAGAAGCGCATTGCAAATTGCAATTCCAGCTGTTCAGAGGTAAAGAAAATGTTAAGTACCTGATTGCAGGCTAGGTTTCACCAGAAACTTGATAACAGTATGGCCAAGAGCCAGGCACAAGACACAGCACCATGCTGGTTGGTGAGGCTTGTGCCCAGGCAGCTCACTTAAAGGTGTCCTCTGTAACCCATTCTTGCATTTTGAGTCTTTCTGGGCCAGTGTCTCCCACCCAGTAGTAGCCCAAGGACAAATGAGATCTGGTGGTCCTGTGGTTCCACACCTACTTCACAGACAACAGAGTCTCATAGCATAGTTTTATGGAGTTTCAATGTGGCCAGTGGTGTAAGATGTTGCAGCAGCCACTTAAGACCACCCCTAGTAACTGAGAAAGGGACTGTAACAGTGTTGCAACAGGCCCAAACTTTTGGAGGAACCCTCAAGAAAAGGACTTTAGGCAAACAAAGTTCAATAAAGCAAAAATGTGCTTTACTTCAGCACCAAACAAAGGTTCAAAAGCAACTTCCTTTGGCAGTGCAAAAACAATACTTTCAGTTTAGCTTGATTCAGCTGTTCACTTCACAGCAGCACTACTCTCTCCCTCTCTCTCTCTCTCTCTTTGTCAAGCACCCAAATCCTCCCTCTTGCTCTGTCTGGTTTCCTTTTTCTGCATCTCAGGTAAGGCTCATTTGTGCCTTTTCCCCACAGGGATTTTCAGGCCTGCATGCAGCCAATGCATATGGCCTTTTAAAGGTCTAGACCAGAAATCAGTAGGGCTGGATTTCAATTCACCCTGTTCTCCTGCTAGTATCTTAGTGGAAAGGGGGTCCTGGGTGAAGGTTGCATAGACTGCTATGCATAACCTCCCTATCAGAGCTGAGCCCTTAGCACATTTGGCACTGGTTGCTATCAAGCTTCTTCTCAGGAGAAAAAATTAGCATTATCATGCAGGGAACTTGCCCTGTGGTGCAACTAGAATGAAAATGGTTGCAGAGCCATCTACCACCAGATGACTCAGGAATTAGTGTCCCACATGGCATGCAACAATTTGAGGGGTATGTTGAGAATGCACAAGGTAAAGCTTCTTCTTAACAAATAGTAGCACAGGGCTGCTACTGCCCACTTCACTGTTAGACACTCTTTCTATAGCATGGGATAACATTGTTCCCTGGGAAACAATCTTCTGAACAAATAGAAGATGGGGTGAGTCCTGTTCTCAGATTCTTGTGACAAGACAGCCCCCAACCCTACTTCTGAGGTGCCTGTCTACAAAATAAATGAATGGTTGAAATGAGAATTTCATATGACAGGTTCCTGTCAAAACACATGTTTGATTGTTTGGGAGACTTTCTGATACTTTGAGGACTAGTCAACCTTATTTGGAATAGCCTTTTTAGTCAGGTCAGTCAGTAAGGCAACAACCGTTGAAAACTCTGGAATGAACCCATGATAATACTCCACTGAGCCAAAAAAGGACTTGCTTTTGGTATTTGGTAGGGAGCAGTCAGCAAGGGCTTTTACCTTATCAAGAACTGTTTGATTCCCAACCATGTTTAGTTTTTAGTTTTAGTTTTTTATTTCACAGAAAATCCTTTAGGCAGGTGCCTATTTTCAAAGGATTCAGAGTCAAGTACATAGATATTTAATTGCATACCTTCATAGATTATAAGTAACAACATAGTGAAGTTTTAGGACTAAGTTAGAATTTACAGATTTTTAAGCAAAACAAGTGCAGTATACATAAAATACATTGTCAAGATTACAATATATTCATGGGAAGCATCTACATATTCCAGCGTCAGTAAGTGCAGTCAACAGCTGAGTTTTAAATGATGCAATAGTCACACCCTCTTAATGTGCTTGTCATGTTATTCCAGCACTTGGCATATAAAAAAGAGAAGGTGTTCTGACACAACAAGGTTCTCCTGTGGAGTAATAGCAGACAGTACATGCCACACCTCTGGTAGCATATTTATTGTCTATGTATTTGAACAATTCCTGCAAGCCAGAGAAGAGCAAACCTACTACAGCTTTTCTGCCCAAGATCCAGGGGTGATATAGCACCCTCAAGTTGACATTTAGCCAGTTCAGTTTGCTATACATGTCACAGATATGTGTATCTATTCTGAAACATAGAAACATATACCATGATGGCAGAAAAAGATCAGAGGTCCATCTGGTCTGCCCATATTGCCTATAATCCCTGAAACATTTCCTGGAACCTATTGTTCCTCCAGGGTTCTTTCTCTCCCGGTCCTATCCCCATTCTCCTCCTTCGTCTTGTCATCCCAGGTGACCACGAATCTTCTGACTGTGTTTTCACCCATCATCTCAGCAGGCAGACTTTTCCAAGGTCCCATCACCCTTTCTGTAAAGAAGCAATTCCTCACATCCCTCCTGAACCTCCCTCCTGTTCATTTCCACTTGTGACCATGTGACCTCAAGTTGGTATTCAGGGTAAATAATTCCCCACAGTTTACCTTGTTAATTCCTTTAAGGAACCTGAAGGTCTGTATCAAATCTCCCCTCTCCCTTCTGGTTTCCAGCAAATACATATTTAGTGCCTTGAGGTGCTCCTCATAGGATCTTCCCTGCTGGCCTTGAATCATTTTTGTTACTCTGCACTGTACTGTTTCCAACCTATCACTGTTCTTTCTGAGGTTAGGGCTTTAGAACTTGTCACAGTACTCCAGGTGTACTAAAATGTAGATGAGGTGTAGTGCAAAGTGGTAGGCCCTGTTCTGCAGACCCCTGACTCAGGATAGTACAATATAATTTGCAGACCCATAAACCACAAAGCCATAGTCAATGGATGATAAAGCATTAGACAAGGAGTTTTTTTTTATCTAAGATAAGATGTTTCCCCTGTGTCAGTAGAGGAAGCCAATTCTTGCATTTACTTCCTTAACTAGATGGTCCACATGACCAGTGAATGAAAGAGTACTGTTGAGAAATAGGTCAAGGTATTTAAATGTTTTAACCTGCTCAAGAGTTTCACCAGTTTTGGTAGAAATAATAACAGCAAGGGAGAGGTTAATCTTATTACATGTGCAAAACAACATGCTTTTTGTCTTCTCATTCATAAAAAGAAGGGTTTGAGGTTCTTGTCACTACAGAAAATTACAGTGTCACCTGTATCAAGGCACATGTTTGAGGATTTGCAGACAACTGGGAGATTAGTTAGGAATAGGCTGAATTGTAGAGTCCTAACTGTAGAAATTTGGAGGGACCCCTACAGACACAGACATGTCACTTGATAGGGCATTCCTACATGTTATTGACTGGAATCTGCAAGACAAGTAATCCTTAAACCAACAAACTCCATAGAAAGGCCAAGAGACATAAGCTTCTGGTAGAGGAGTGCATGATTGACAAGGTCAGAGGCCATGGTTAGCTTGATGAATATAGATCCAGGCAGTTCACCATAGTCTAGCACATTATGAACTGAGTCAGTGAACTCTAGGAGTGTAGTCATCATATTAAAATTTTTCCTGAAACCATGCTGTTCATTAGCCTGAAGCTCATGTTGGCTCAGGAAAACTATGAGCTGATCATTAACTATCTTGTCAAGTGTCTTGTATAAAAGAGGGAGGATAGAGATAGGACAGTAGTTCATGGGCAAGTTAGTATGACCTTAATTTAAAACAGGGACCACAAAGGCCCTTTTCCAAATATCCAGAACTTTTGCAGTGCTCAGGGACATGTTACAAATTTGCTACATGGGGGTAGGTGGCTTTCCAAAGTCCATACTTTAAGAGTTTTGTGTCTGTGTTATGAGGCCAAGCCTGGCCTTAATTCAAACTTGATTAGGAAGCCATAAATATGATCCCAAGTAAGTTGTTTGAAATTAAACTTAGGCAGGTTGTGGTTCCCTGGTAAGTCCACTGATGAAGCAGGGTCAGGTATATGTACCAATAGGTTACTAAAGATTTTGTTAAATACATTGACTATACACTTGTCTCCATCAATAGTGGAACCACCGTAAATCGGGGTATTGGGCATTGACTTTTTGGCATTCCCTAGGAGCCCATCGATGCTGCTTCAGAGCTTTTTGGAGTGGTTTAGCAAGTTTTTTACTGGATTTTATAAGACTTGACTTTGGCTTCCCTGATGCGATGCAAATTTTTACAGAGTACTGTATTTTCATATGTATCCCAAGTATTTAGTTTCCTGTTGCCCTATGTCACATTTTGCAGCATTAGCCATAAGACCTGCCTCTCTGAGCAACTGATGTTCCACTGCCACATCCCACAGATGAGTGCCTCAATCAGAGGTAAATATGACAATAATGTTATGGAATGCTGCTGCATATAAGCCATGGGAATGGATGATGTGATCCATCCATCCAGCTCCTCCAACTGAGTTGCTAATAATTAAAGTTTTCTCTTATAGGTTTTGCATGTTCAGTACGATAAATTGTTTGCCCTGTAGTTCACAATTACTGTTTCACTGTTTTACCTCTAATGCCTACACAGTGGGGTGTAATGGTATACTACATATATAGCAATGGGTATGCCTGTTGAGCAGCTTTGCGATGGTTAGGATGGTATGGTGCAAACCCTACAGGCATCCACATTGTGAAGGGGGCTACATTTAATTTGCATTTTCTGCTGGTCCATCCCTCACTTGAGCCTTGGGGCTGGTGGTTGAAATGGTGGCAGCTAGTGAGACTAGGCCAACAGGTGGGAGCCATATCAATATTGCTGGCAGCTCATGTTTCTGACCATTTTTCCTCTGATCCATGCTAGGTGAGGTGACCAAGGAACTGCTCAGCATGCTAGGCTACCCCCTCCACCCTTTGTCTGCCACTCATAACAGCAACACCTTCTAGGCTAGCCTTTTGCTCAAAGTTCACAACCACTGCCCCCCCGACTTCATGTGGACCAAATACA
This sequence comes from Neoceratodus forsteri, assembly GCA_016271365.2. Taxonomy (NCBI): domain Eukaryota; kingdom Metazoa; phylum Chordata; order Ceratodontiformes; family Ceratodontidae; genus Neoceratodus; species Neoceratodus forsteri. Next base: position 1,775,353,792 of record CM057456.1, on the reverse strand, counting down.
TCAGTGGCAACAGCCAATGGGACTCAACTGCGTAAATCACCCAACTAAAAGTTTCTAGATCCGCACCCAACTGCTTTGGAACATATCCTCTTCTCCTACTAATTCTCTCCACATGCATTGTTTTGAAGTGTGATTAAAAGTATGAAGATTGTGTAGGGATTGGGATTGGGGGACTTCTCTGCTTTTTGTAGCTGATTACTATTTGTCAGATAGTTGTTGAATGTTACAAATATTATCGCTTCTCAAGGTTGCTAGCTTCACACCTTCAAGAAGGTTCTGGAAGGCCTTCTGCTCAGTTTTGGACAGGCTTATAGCCACACCTCCTCATAAAAGTTTTTTCAGTTGGTTTGGTATCACTTTACAAGTGCTTTTCTCTTATTTGTGATCATAGTCACACTGTAGATGCAAGTTTTTACTATGAAAGAGTATGCACTCAACAAGAAGGGGAAAGAACCCCACACACTTCTGTCTCAGACTTCCAGTCCATACCACCCATTCTAGCACTCTTCCCTCCTCATGATTGGGAGCTTAACCCTGAATGTTCTTCCACTCCCTTAATTTAGATTCTTTCATCCTACATCACTCTGACTCTTCTAATTTATGATGGGTGACTTTATCTGTCAGACATGGAAAGTCCATGGCTTAAACTCACTAGTTAATAGGAATCATGATTTCTCCCATTTAAAAAAAAAAACTAAAATCCAGAGAAGTGTGAAATTGGAAAATTTCATTACACAAAATATTTTGTGAAATTGACCCATTTTGCTAAATTTTTTGTGGAAACAAATTTCGGAATTTCACCCGCAGAATGTGAAATGTCATCTGCAGAAGGTGAAATTTCACCCACAAAATGGTGAAACTTGCTTTTTGCTGGTGAAATTTCACAGGCGAAATTCCACATTTCGCATCTCGCAAAATTATTCGTGTAATGGGCGAATTTTGCTAAATATTTTGAGTGTCGAAATGGCCGATTTCATGGGAATTCCACTGGCAAAATATAATTTGGCAACATCTCTACTAAAATCCAACCTAGCTTTCTTGCAGGAGACCAAACTTCTTCTGGCTGACCGACCCCACATGACCTGAGACTGGGTAGGGCAGTCACTACTTGGCTCAGCCCCTTCTCACAAATGGGGGATTGCCATTTTAATCTTTGAGGCCTTGAGGTGGACACCTCGCATGGTGGAACAGGTCCCACAAGGATACTGGGTCATTGCTTTGATGGATACACCCATGGGTGCCATTCTCCTGGCCAATATTTATGAACCCAATGAGGATTACCCTGAATTTTTTCTTAACTCATTACCTCCAGTAGCTCCATATGAAGTCCGAACTATCCATTGTTTACCTGACACAAAATGGCCAGCCAAGAGTTAATATTCCTCAATAACTAGAAGGTTTTAGACCCAGCTTGACTCCTCTGTTACTTGGAAGTGACTTCTGTCTTACTCTGATGCCCAGCACAAACAGAAACACCACCAACTCAGAGCCCATCTCAAAACTTCTTAGTTACCGTTGCTCATGAAGGATCAAGATCTGGCATACATTTGATACCTATTCCACCTGAGGGATAGGGACTACTCCTTCCACTTAACATCTCATGATACTTACAGCCATATAGACCTCTGGCGCTAATATCTTCCCACATAACACAGGCCTCTGTGGATACAAGCATCCTGCCGCTGGTCATTTCAAACCATGCCCCTGTCCAGCTATACTTTTTGTGGGGCACTCTGACTACTAAACCTCCCTCATGCAGACTGGATCACCTGCTTCAAAAAAAGACCCAAAGTTTAGCCTCTGGATCCAGATGGAGACTGAGCAGTTCCTGGAGATCAACACCCCTCAGGATATGATGACTGGCAACACCTGGGAGGTTCTAAATACCACCCTTAGAGGCAAAATAAATTGTTTCACTGTCCACAGATGCTGACAGAGAGAAAAAACTTTCTCCACTCTGGAACATGACCTAGAGGTGCAGGAGACCCTGGACACAATTTCCTCACATCCAGACCCCAGCTCTGATATGCATTAGAAGATTATGAAACTCAGGCTAGAAATTAACACCCTGCTGGCCAGAAAAGCAGAAATATCTATTTTGTGGCTCTGGCACATATACTGGGAGGAAGGGGAATGGGGAGGGTAAGCTAGTTGCCTACCACATCTGAATTTGAAATTTAAAATAATTTTGGCTTTTTTTGAGTTTATTACTGCTGCTGAAGGTATTATTTTAAATCTAATGATGTGTATTGATGTTTATAAGTGTATTATTTATTTTTATATTTGTATGTATACGGAATCTTTTTAATATGTACAGTGCCCAGATCCTCCTGGATAGGCATCTTTCAAATAAAATTTGCCTTGCCTTGCCTAAACAGCTATTGGAAAGATTTATAGCAGGCCTTAAGGATTCCATGGGGCAAGTCAGGACCACCTGTAAGGAAGTAAATAACATTATGCATCAGTTTTACTCCACTCTTTACTCACCTCCAACCCCACCAGATGCTGCTGCTATCCACACCTTTCTCCAGTCCCTCCATCTTTACAGGTTATTGCAACAGCACATCGAGGTGTTGGATGTTCCACTCACCAAGGAGGAGATAAACAAGGCACATCTCTCCCTAAACTCTGGGTAAAGCCTCAGGAGGGAATGGATTCTTGGTGGAATTTCTTTAACCCCTGGGCCATCTCATATCCCTGCTCCTGTGTCAGGTCTATCAGAAGATGAAATCGATGGGTTCCCTCCTGCCCACCCTCCGAGATGCCACCATCATGTCCTGCTGAAAAAAGGGAAAGATACAACTCTTCCCAGTAGTTATCTTCCTATCTTACTTATAACAGTGGACACTAAAATCTCTGCCAAAGCCTTAGTGGTCAGGATAGAAACCCTCCTGGCCCACTTAGTACACCCCTCAAAGATGAGTTTTGTCAATAGTAGTAGTAGTAGTAGTAGTAGAGTTTATTTATATAGGGCGCTCTTGTGTGCATGCTCAGGACACCCTCACAGCAAAAAAAATACAAACATACAAAAGAATACAGGACAGTCAGCATAAAATAAACAACATTTTCCTTAAGCCTGGTAAAAGTCTAAAAACAAACTCATTTTTGAACTGTTCAATAACCCCAGTAACTATAACAGGTCCCAAAGTCCTGCTCAAATAATAAGGTCTGCAAGCATTTTTTTAAAAATCTCTACAGAGGGTGCCTCCTGGAGGTATTCTGGTAAAGAATTCCAGAGGACCAGGGCTGCAGCTTCAAATGCTTGGTCCCCGGAAGATTTCAACCTTGCCTGGGGGTCCTCCAGGAGGGCATCCCCAGCTAACCTGAGGGAGTGAGATGGGATGTAGGGATGCAGGAGCTCCTTTAGATAGTCGGGACCCAACCTACATAGGGCCTTAGAGGTCAAGAGACCCACTTTAATAGTTATGCATCAGCACACCGGTAGAGAATGCAGCTCAGGCAGCACTGGTGTACTATGGTAACCCGTGAGGTGGGCACATGAGGAAGGGCACCATCCGTTTTGGTGACTCCTTCCTGGTGCAATCCCTCATGGCGATGGAAGGGCGACCAGATGAGGCTGTGGGTGAACTGGGTGACAGGATGTCACTATGCATATGCACGCATGGGGGGTGGGAGTGAGCATGGTGAGCATGGGCTTTGGGGTGGCCTAGAGGCTGTAGAGGGTGGTACTGTGGTGGCTGGCCAAGCTGCGTCATGGTGTAGGGGGTTGGTGAGTGGATGTGGTCGGAGAGGTACCTGGTTTGGGTCTGGGCACGGGTGCAATTTTATTGCTCCCAGCCCGAACCTTTTTTTTTTTCCCTGCTTTCATCCCCCCGACATGCAACCCCCTGGAGTTCAGAATCCTTAAGTAGGGAAGTGCGGGGGGGGCAAATCCCCAAGAGAGGGGGGGTGTGGGGAGTACAGCCCCTGCACAGAAAGCAGTAAAACAGTGTCTTGACACCATTGTCCTGAGGTGCCGGGGATGTCAGAGTGCTGAAAATGTTTTCAGCACTCTGACTGAGTGATAACGGTAATCGCCTTTAGGCGTTCACCATTATCACATAAACCCATGTAACATGACTGAACTGTGAGTCTCCAGTCAAAAACCATGCTGCAGTGTTCTGCAGAAGCTGCAGCCACTACATCGCACCCCCTCTGACTCTGAGAAAGAGTGCATTACAATAATGGAGTCTCATGGTGACAAAAGCATGTACCAGCATGGCCAGATTATTGAGGGGGATAAGGGACTTAATTCAGGTGGAGATCCGGAGATGGTAGAACCCAGTCCAGACAATGGCCGACACCTGAGCATCAAGCTTCAGCTCACTATCTAAAACAATGCCCAAATTCTTCACCTTTGCAGAGACCTCCTGTTCAGTGGGACTAAAAAAAGCTCCAATCTATCACCAGAGGTCCCCAATCCTCCCCTTTGACCCAGCTCAACCACCAGCACCTCAGTCTTCCCCAGGTTAAGTCCCAGCCAGTTCAATGACATCCAAGACCAGATCTTGGCCAAGCAGTCATTTAGCACGTCAACTGCATCCGATCTCCTGGGTGCAAAGGGTAGGTAGAGCTGAGTATCATCAGCATAGCAGTGAAAACTCAGCTCATGCCACCTTATAACCTCACCCAGGGGCAGCATGTACACTGTGAACAACATGGGGGAGAGGACAGAGCCTTGTGGGACTCCACAGGGCAGGTCCATTGGGTCTGAGGAATAATTCCCCAGCACCACCCTCCGAGACCTACCCCCATAGAAAGGACTCAAACCAGCTGATGACCTTGCAGGTGAGTTCTACATATTCCCTCAGCTTGTCCAACAACATCCCATGGTCCACAGTGTCAAACACTGAGAAGAGATTACAGAGAATGAGAATCATTCGCTCTCCTCTATCCCTCACCCTGAGCAGGTCATTTAGCACCCTAATAAACATAGTCTCCATGCTATGCAAGGCCCTAAATCCAGACTGGAAAGATTTGTAGATTTGGAAGTCCATGAGGTGACCCTTGAACTGTTCCATTACCACCATCTCAAGAACCTTCCCCAAAAAGAGGAGGTTCGAGATAGGCTGGTAATTTGACAAGACGTCGGGGTCCAGTGATGGCTTTTTCAGCAGGGGCTTAACCAGAGCCTGTTTAAGAGACTCCAGAAAAAACTCTAGCCGACAAGGAACTCTTGACAATCTCAGTGAAAACGACCCAGAACCTTGACGAAGTCAACCAGTAGCCACATCAGGCTCAAGTCAAGGTCACAGAACAATGGTCCATGCTCAGAGATCACCCCACAGACCTCTTCTGTTGTCACTGGCTGGAACTCTCCACAAGGAGACCAAGTGCATCCGTCCACTTGAAGGCCACCACTGTTGGAGAATTTTATTCTGCTAGGAGAAATCCCAGCCCTCCTGGAGGACACTCTGAAAAGAACCAAGCAAACTCCTCACACTTGTGAGCTGAAACTGCTCTAACAGGTTACAGACAGGCCAGATGTGATAGCCTGTCTACAACCCATAAGAGCTGAGCCAATCGCTTCTTCTCAGCTACAGTCATCCTTATTTATTTATTTATTTATTTATTTATTTAGGTTTCAGAAAACACCTTTGAGCACACAGGGCTCTTTTACAAAGGTTCCACATCATGGACATAGGACAAATAATACAGAGACATTGAATGAAAACATGCAGTTTGTTTCTAATACAGGAGCTACCAAAGGCTTTGTCAGGTTAAAACAGGATACCCAGTTAAATACAGGTTTAACATAACAGTTTAGATTTAGTACCAGAGATACCAAGTCTTTGTCCCAATAAGACAGGACAGGCTAGCTGAATACAAGTTAAACAAAACAGTTTAAATTGTGTACATGGGCGGCCGGTAAGCCTTGTCCAGTATAAATGAGAATAAGTGATCAGACACAAGACCAGACATTTAACACCATTTGCCAGAGGTAAAACATGTGAGATAAGTGCACAGTACTGGTCCAAGAGAGGGAGATGTTAGGAACAGGAGAAGATCTGGGGGTAACAGAGGGAGTGGGGACAAAGTGAGGGGGAGAAGAGGGGGATGTGGGATGTAAACATGAACATGAGGGAAATATTGGGAAGAGGAGATAGGAGAGGAGAAATAGGAACAGACAAAAAAGGGGAGGGGGAGTGAGCTGAGACCAAGTGGAACATGGAGTCAATGAGTATGGAGGAGGAGGAGCACAAGGAGCAAAGGGGAACTTGGAGAGGGGGGGGGATGAAACAAGGGGGGCTGTGCATTAAGTGAAGCAGTCACAGTAGGCTCTGGTCACCAAATGCTGTTGAAGTCTGCGCTTAAAGGAGCTGAGATCTGGTGCGTTGGTGATGTCCACTGGTATTGAATTAAACCAGTTAGAGGCCCTGACACTGTAGGAGCATTGACCTTGCATGGTCTGTCAGTGGAGCACAGGGAAGGCTGAATTTTCAGAACTCCTGGTTAGACAGGTGGCACTGTGAAGGGGAAGTAGGGATTGTAACCCTGGAGGAATGAGGCCCAGTGAGGACTTCTTAGCAAGAAGGCAGGTCTGATACTTTATTCTTTCCTCAAGCTGTAGCCTATTCACCTATTCATAGATGTCACTTGTGTATGCGTCGGGTGGCTGAGGTGAGTAGCTGACATGCCTTGTTTAGAGCTACGGCTATGCATTTGAGGGCAGTGTCAGTTGCTGATCCATAATCTACAAGACCATAGTCAACTAATGAGGTAACTGAGCTCTGGATAGCCCGTTTTAGTGCTTCATCCGGCAAACAATGCTTGTGCCTATATAGCAGCCCTATTTGGGTATTCACGGCTTCTGCAATGTTATGTATGTGCGTAGAGTGCATAAGTGTACAGTCAAGTGTCACATCTAGGTATTTGAACTGGTATACCTGTTCCAGTGCAGCACCTGCGATGTTGTGGATCAGCAGTTGGACTTTGTGTTTGTTATGAGTCCCATGAAACAGTATTGATTTTGTTTTTGTGTAGTTTAGGATGGGTTTTCGTGACCAGAACCAGGTTTCAATGTCAGAGAAACCTTGTTGCAGTTGCCGTTGTAGGAGAATGGGGTCAGAGTGGCTTGTGAAAATGACAGCATCGTCAGCATAAAGGAGAATCCAGTCATAGCATGCAGCTGGGAGGTCATTCACAAAGATATTAAAGAGTAAGGGGCCAAGGATGGAACCTTGAGGGATGCCAGATCAGACTGAGAGTGAGGTTGAGGTAGAATCCCCAATTCTGACCTGTTGGGGGCAGTCACTAAGGTAGCTTTGAAATCAGCATGTTGCTTCTGGTGAGAGTCTTAAGAGTGATAGCTGTCTGATAAGTAGGGAGTGGTTGACAGTATCAAACATTTTTTTCAGATCAATAAAGGCAGCACTGACCAGGTGGTTATGATCTAGGGCCTGGTGGGTATAGGAGGTAAAGTCAAGGAGTGCCGTGGGGGTGCTGTGCCCTTTTCAAACACCATGTTGTTGGGGACACTGAAGGTCGTATTTTTCCTGATAGACTATGAGTTGTTCAGCAACTAACTGTTCCAATGCTTTGGAGAGTGGATGTAGGATGGAGATTGATCTGTAGTTGCTTGCAAGAGTCTTGTCTCCACTTTTGTGGATAGAGGTCACCAGTGTGGACTTCCATTTTTGGGGGAATTGTGAGAGCATAAGAGAGCGGTTAAGAATTTTAGTAAGGGGTGGCAGGACTTCATCAATGGTGAGGGCTATGAGTTTTAAATCCAGAGAGTCACCACTGTGCCTGGCGCTCCCTAGTACTTTGAATAGGTGTATTCTGGCTAGCCTCACCGAGATTGCCTTAAACTAAAAAGGACAATGCTGTTGGGATACATGTGGGATGTCAGAAAGGGTTGCTGCTGGTGTAGAGTCAAAGAAATTAGGAGGGAGCACTTGACTAAGGTCAGTAAATGAAGTGTTGAAAGCGTTTGCTATGGTTACTTTATCCAAGGTGGTAGTACCGTCAGTGTTGAGCATTGAAAGTGCAGCTTTGGAGTTCTTCCCAGTTACCTCAGTGAGGTTTTCCCAGAGCTTCTTCCCATTATTCCAGGTGTTTGCAAGGAAGTTTCAGTAGTAGTCTGCTTTGGCCTGGAGGACAGCTTTTGTGCAGGCATTCCATGCTGTTTTGTAGGCCTGCATGTCCACTTGGATGTTAGATGCCCTAGCACGGTACCAGAGCTGGTCACGAGATTTCATACGATCAAGGAGATCGTGGGACACCCATGGGTTTGTTGAACCTTTAATCTTATGTTTCTTCAAAGGAGCATGAGCATCACGCTGAGTTAAAGGAAGAAATGAAGAATTCAAGGGCAGCATTGACATCCAGGGCAGTGTCAATTGGAGACCAGTGAAGTGATTGCAGGTGCTTTGTTAACAGACCTAAGTGACCAGGTAGTAAAACTCTACTGATTATGAACTTTGCTGGGGGGGGGGGGTTAGAATTTATTGGACCTGAGGGATACTACCATTAAATGGTCGCTAGTGGTGTCTGGGAGTACCAAAGTTTTAGTGATGTGTTCCAGCCAATTAGTAAGAACCCAGTTCAGAAGAGAGAAGGTCCCCATCCTGTAGTTTATCCCTGTGGATGATTGCACCACTTGTGCAAGATTGGCAGCTGCCATTACATCCTTATAGTTGCTTGCAGTTGGGGCCAACCAGTTGACATTGAAGTCCCCGAGCATAATAACTTCAGTGCTTCACTCTAGGTAGTTGAGGCTGTCAAGAAGGGAGGGAAGACCCAGAGTAGTCAGTTTGGTTGGGATATATACTGTGGCAATGGTCAGTACCTTATTGTGATTGCCAAGCAACACCTTGGTGGCTAGTATCTGGATATCACTCCCAGTACTTGGAAGAGTCAGTACCTCACCCATGAGTAACTCTTTAAGGTAGAGAGCGCAGCCCCCACCTTTCTTCATAAGCCTATCTTGCCTATAGACTGTGTATCTGGGAATAGCAATAGCTGATTCGGATATCTTGGGGGTAAGCCACGTCTCAAGGCCAGATAGTATATCTGGGATATGTTGGGAGATCCAGGCAATGAGGGTATCAAGCTTAGGAAGAAGGCTGCAGATATTTATACTAGCCAGGGATAGAGTAGCTGTGCTGTCAGACTCCTTTGTCATCTGCTGTGGTGGTCCAGGGTTGGGGTGAATATTGCCCGAGATAAGCAGCATCAATAATATTAGGTGTTTAAGAAAGGCTACTAGGTATTTCCCATGGCACACAGATTTCCTCACTCTTGACGATTTTTTTCTGGCTTGCTGCGTAGTGGCGGTTCACAGTAACATTGGACAGAGGAATTGAGAGACATTCCTGGAGGGTTGGGAGAGCACCCAGTGGCTGGGTAGTCCGGGGGAGGGTTCATTGTTAGTATCCAGGCTAATGTTACTTGTGTAGGACCCATAGGCAGATAATGGACATTTATAATCCCAGGGCATGTACAAGCAAGATTTATGTTCCCCTGTGGAGCCAGACGTGGATAATATAATCAGAAAGGTGAGCAGGCCCAAAAGGAGTTTGGTAGGTAGCATTATTAGTAAGCCAGGTGAATTGAAAGAAGTGGGCATGAACCTGCGATTTGTGATGGCCCCTTAAGAGTAGTGAGAAAAAATGAGAGTGGGGTAAGGAAAAATTGAGGAAGGGTAACAGCAGAGAGGGAGAAACTCACAAAGGTAGGTTTAAGCTGGCCAGAGTAGTGCAGAAATCAGCAACAGTTCAAAAAAAGCACAGCGACCCAGTTAAACACTTTAAAAGGTGATCAAAATATTATACAGTTCCATTACATATTATAACAGGTCCATTAATATTATAACAAAGTCCACAGTGTCAGCTACCATAAGACATTATTCCTTTCACCAACCTACATGTACCAATAAGCAGTACAGGTCTGAAAAGTAGCAGAAGCACAGATACACAATTAAATCCTAGACTTAAAAGCTTCCTTTTTCTAGATGATTGCATTCTGATACTCATCATAATGAGTAATCAGAACCAGCCTATCCTCCACAGACCAGGTCTTCATCCAACACTTCTCCAACCTCAGCCCCCTAGTTTTCAGCTCTCTCAGTTCCCCATCGAACCATGGTGAGCTGAGACAAGAAACCAGGGGGTGTACATGGATTGGCCCCAGGCGATCCAGAGACTCTGGGACAGCCCTGTTATAGGCTGCCACAGCCATCTCTGGACCTTCAGCACAGACCTCAAGCACAAACAAAATGTCCAGTTCCACCATCAGTTCCTTTGGTTGTAAACCTTTCAAAGGGCAGAACTGGACCATTTCCACAGGGGAAGAGACATTTAGGGGGGTTCTGAAGCTGAACCTGATGGTACAATGATCCAACCAAACAACTGGATCAGTCTCGATGGTGTCAGTTTCGAGCCCCAGGGAGAACACCAGACTGAGCGCATGGCCAGAATGGTGGGTCCCAGCCATGGTCATTAGGTAGAGGCCCAGAACCTTCATATTTAACAGGAAGCCTCTGGCCCCAGATGATGCCTTGTTATCCACCCAGGTGTTGAAGTGGCAGAGAATAAGTCACCTCAGTGACTCCAGCACCCTCTTGTCAACAAAGGCTAACATCTCCTTCCAGAAACACTGGTCACACCAAGGTGGCCAGTAGACCAGGAGAATCCTAAACTCCACTCTAGGACCCCCTGCACTGCCACGCACTCAAAAGAATCAGTGTCCCCCACTGGGTGCACCAAAAGGCCCAGCTCTAACTTAAGCAAATGGCCACTCACCCACCTGCATTCCTTCCTCTGGCAGTGAATCACGATAAACCCAGCTGGGACAAGTGCCTCCAGCACAGGGTCTGGAGCTTCTTCCAGCCAGGTCTCTGTAATGCATGCCAGGTTGACCGAAGCAACAAGATCCATCATTATAGGGGTCTTGTTCACCATTAACTTGGCATTACATAACACCACCTGAAGAGGATGAAAGGCTGAGGACTGTCACTCAGCTACCTGCCCTCTCAGTCCAGAGGGTTCCCTGGACAAGGAGACAAGACACTGGAGACAAAATTCCGGGGACCTTACTCCAATTGTCTCCTCTGTCCAGGGTGTCTACTGGTTCCCACCACCCAAATCTGCTCCCCCTTGACTACTACCTTCCTGTCTCCCCCCTTATGACCCTCCTTGCAATACCCAACTCCTTACACTTTTGGAAAACTGTGGTTTCAAGGGGTGGGTCGCAGAAGGGGTGCAGAGCCTTTAATATAGAGGGGGAGTAGCATAGCCCCGGCGCCTAAATCAAGAAATCCATCTCCTAAGACTGTCAGTTATACTACTACAATCAATTTAAAACTAGTTCAATGAAGCACACACACACCCCACCACACTTACTCACCCACACACACTCACTCCAACAAATAAACCCTCCAACCCGCCCACCCAACCCTCCAAAAAGTATACTATAAAATAATTTCTTTATCTTTATAAAGGAGTCCACAATACATGAGGTAGTTACTGTAAGTTCTTAAATTAATGTCCAGGCACTCTCTCTCTCTCTCACACAGAGCTGCTTTCAGGTTCTTTCAAGAAGCAGTAGCCTAAGTTCTCATATGGACAGTATCTCAAACAGGGGAGCACAGAAGAAAGAAAGGCACCAGGTCTTTAAAATTGCCCAGGTTCCAGCTGCTCCGGACTTTCACTCCTAAGGATATGACTCATTGAAGATAAGCAGAATAATAAGGTCCTTGGTCCCCCTCACTAGTCGATACCTGTTCTGAGAAACACTCAGAGTCCAATTCCTTGAACTTGACTAAAAGCCTGCCGGAAAACTTTTCAACACAGAGATCTAACCCAGTGCTGATCCTTAGTGGCATGGGCTCTCTCACAACCCACACTAACCAGGGTAGTCCACAGTCCCAAAAAATGAGTGAAAATGGCAAGTCACTTTCAGGCTTAAACTATAGATATGCTTTCTCATTCAAAGTGCTCCCTATCACCTCAATTCAGTAGCACAGAATATATTTCAGAACTGTCTGGGCCAGGAAAGCACCATGCTTCACAGCCTCCACTCTACCGATGTCCTGGAGATGTGCTTAGAACATAGGCCCCTGGGAAACTCCACACACTAGTCAAGTTCCAAAAGCTTCGGTGCACAAACCCCAGAGGGTCTGATAGTACCTGCAGTACCTCACAGATCCAGACTACAAAGGTCTGGCCTGTAGCTTGCTCTCAGATAACTTCCCATCTGCTCCAAATGGTCTTCCAAATGATCCCATAGCCAACCACAGGCAGCTCCTAGAACTCCACTGTCGCTACTTTTTTTATTTTTTATTTATTTGTTAAATCAGTTTACAACCTTTGAGCCAGAGGCTCGTTTCCAAAGGTACCTCATCACATTAAAGACATACATAGGGTTTTAGGTTACATAGCATAGGTTTTACTAAAAATAGGCGTTCATCAGAGGCGCCACGTCACACTAAGGTCAGACAAAATACATTTAGGTTACAGGGTACAAATAATTGAGAACAGGTGTTACACAAGTTGGTATCAAAAATTGAGCAATCTAATAGGCATACAATGAAACAGCTGGCACTGGCCAGGTTAGACATAGGTACGGTGTACCGGGAAGAGGTGGTGGGGAGGGTTAGGTGGACAGCCGCCTGGTGGGCGTTGTCATGAGAAGTCGAGGTGGAGGCTGCCTTCAGACACAGGAGCAGCTATGAGTGTTGAAGAGTTGGTTTCGAAGGGTGGTTTTGAACTTGGAGATGGTGGTGGCATTGGTGATGGGAGCAGGGAGAAAGTTAAACCAGGATGGGGCTCTGTAGCAGAAGAACCTCTGGCCATGGCTGGTTCTTGATCTGGGGACCATTAGAGTGGTCTTGTTGGATGACCGTGTTGCAATAGTGGGTGGGGTCCGGTGGATGGATGCCGTCACCCTAGGAGGGGAGAGCCCGAGTAGGGTTTTTTTTGTGAGGAGGCAGGTTTGATATCAGAGCCGTTCATCCAGGGTAAGAAGTTTAGCCTCGTCATACAGCTGACAGGTGTGTGTGAGCCTGGGGGCACCAGTAATCAATCTGCAGGCTTTATTCAGGGTTAAGTGAATTTTTTTGAGTGCAGTCGTGTCGGCAGCACTATAGACTGGTAGACCATAGTCTACAAGGGACAATACGGAAGACGTAACAGCGAGCCGGAGCGCATTTGGGGGAAGGCAGGTTCTATGGCGGAAGAGGATGCCAAGTCCGTCGTTAGTGGCGGATGTTAGGCATCAATGTGGTTGTAAAATTGAGGCTGAGTCGAAGGTAACCCCCAAGGTATTTGTAGGAGCAGACTTGTTCCAGTGGCTGTTTGGTACTAGGAAGGATATAGAGTGGGTGGTTGCTAGCTTTGTTTTGGGGTGGGAAAAGAGCATAGCTTTGTTTTTTTAAGATTGATGACGAGTCTCGCTCCTTAAACCAGGCTTGGCATTATGAAAGACTGCTGTAGGGTGTCCTGAGGGAGACGGGATTGCGGTGGGGCAAAAGGACAGCGTCATCTGCATACAGGAGAATTTTGCCAGGGCATGCACTGGGCAGGGTGTTCAGATAGAGTGAGAAGAGAAGGGGGCCCAGGATGGAGCCTTGGGGGACCCCAGAGTGAATGGGACGGGTATCAGAGACTACCCCATTGATTTTAACACACTGTAATCGAGCGGCTAGATAGCTTGTGCACCATGCTAGGGGGCCAGCCGAGAGACCAGTGTGGCAGAGAGCATTCAGCAGAAGAGGGTGGGAGATGGTGTCGAAAGCCTTTGAGAGGTCGATGAACACTGCACCAGCTAGGGAGCTGGCATCCAGGGAGGAGTGTAGGAAGTTGGAGAATTCAATTAGTGCAGTGCTGGTACTGTGACCAGCATGGAAGCCATGTTGCTCTGGGCATAAAATGTTATGCTTAGCTATATAATCAGTGATTTGAATGGCCACCACTTTCTCCAGGGCTTTAGAGAGGGGGGGAGGATGGAGATTGGCCGGTAGTCGTTGGCCGACGACCTGTCGCCCGGTTTATGAATGGGTGTGATTATGGCTGTTTTCCAAGCCGTGGGAAATTGTCCCAGGAAGAGCGATTGGTTAATTAGGCTGGTGAGTGGGGCAAGGACTTCATCTAGCACCAGCCTGAGGATACTGGGGTCCAGTGAGTCACTGCCAGGACTGTTGCTATTCAAAGCTTTGATTAGGATGGGTCTGGCTTCCTGGGCAGAAACCTTGCGCAGGTGGAAGCTGGGGTGCTGGAGGACAGGGGGAGGTTGGTTGAGGGGAGGGTCAAATAAATTACTAGGGAGGACTGAGCTAAGGTCAGTGAAAGCGGTGTTGAGCCAGTTAGCTATGGTGGCAGGCTTGGTGGCGGTAGTGCCATTGCTAGTGAGCTGGGATGGGGCAGAGGAGTGTGATTTTCCATTTAGTTGTTTAATATTATCCCAGAAAGTCCAGGCCGAGCCCCAGGAGGAGGTAAGGGTGGCCTGGCAATGGTCGGCCTTGGCTTTCCGGACGGCCCAAGAGCACTTATTCCGGGCTGCATTGTAAGCCTGCCTATCAGACAGCCGACCCGTTTCAGTGGCAAGGTGCCAGAGGTTATCCCGATTTCTTAGTAATTGTAGAAGGGCAGGGCTAACCCAGGGTGCATTCTGCTTTTTGGATCGGATTTTGGTGAAGGGTGCAAAGAGATCACAAGCCATGTTGAAGGTGTGTGTGAAGAAGCTGAGGGCAGTGTCAATGTCAGTTGCACGATGAATAGGGGACCAGTTTATCTGGGTGAGGAATAGTTTAAGTTTTTGCAGCCCACCAGGGCGGAGGCTCCTGCGGAGGGTGGTCTGGGCTTTGGGTTTGGGATTGGGGACTGCCCAATGAAATAGGATAGGGGAGTGGTCACTTAGGGAATCTGGTAGGACCTGGATGTTTTGGATTTTTTGCAGCTCCATTGCCACCGCTCCAGCAAGAACAAAAAGTGAACAGTGGGCACCGCTCTTCCACAGCTCAAATGGCTGCAGGTAAGTTCACTACCTCACAGAAACAGCCTATCTAAAAATAAAAAATTACAACTCCTACAACTAACTCACTCTTAATCCCTAACTAAAACTCCCATTCCCTAACTATCACCTCACTACAAGGAAACTTAAACTTCAAAACAACTTAAAACCAGACTTCTCTCACTCCCTCTCATGAACGGCAGCCCCTCTTGGCCACCGTCTTGTTCAATGGCAAACATAGCTGCAACCACATATGCTTACTGATCAATCTAATGCACACTACTTCCTCAACTCATACACGGGCCACAGTGATAGCTATAGACTTGAACAAGGCCCTCAGTTGTGGGCATGGATTTAAACCCTTTACTCCTCCCCCACAGCTAGGGTCTTGACAAATTCCCTTCTTTCAGACCCCTTCCCTTTGGCCAAAGGGACAAGGTGGGACTGCCTCCCCTCCTTTTGTCCTGGCAGTTGAGCCCTAGCTGCTGCAGTTTGCAAGAGCAGCCAGATGACAGGTATTTACAGGTATATAGGAAGAAGGGCCTAGTCCACTCTGCTATATGCAGATAATTTCCTGGTTCTCCTAGGGATGCACTGCCTTCCTTAAAGCCTCACCGTGACCTCCTCAAAAGGTTTACTTCTCTGTTAGCACTCTGGGTTGAACAGTCTGACATGTAGGTATTATCACTTAATGACATCTCCCTTTGAACAGGTAGACCTTATATGGTCCCCATGAGCTATATGTATCTATATCTATAGAGCATGCTGAACCTGTCCAAACTATGCAATGCCAATCTTACCCCCTGTTATCCAAAATCAAAGCAGAATGTGAACAGTGGAGACCTCTGCAGCTCACTTTGGCTGGGAAAAACTCTGCTCTCAAGATGGTGACTACGCCTAAGCTGTTTTAAGTCCTGTTCCTTGTCCCTCTTGCCTCCCCCCCCCCCAAAGTGGGTTGAGTTCACCGATAAACTGATGAGGAATTTTATTTGGGAGGGATCTCACTCTCATTACAGCTCTATCAAGATCTAATCCTTGTGGAAAGATGGTGGCTGGAACATCCCCTAGGTGATGGGGGACCTCTCAGCTTACCGTGCAACACAGACACTCCACTGGTTAAGACCACTGGATGTTAACTCCCCACAGTGGGTTGACACTGAGGCAGCACTGCTTGCAGGACAGTCATTAGCTTCACTTCACTGCTCCCCCACCCCCCAAGGCACTTAAATCTCACCCTGCTGTATTACCATCTTTGCTGTACTGGAGCAGACTACATAAGTGGCTGGGGACATCTGCCCTTCCAGTAGAATACATCACCATATGGGATAAACCCCACTTAAGGTGGATAACAAACCTCTCTGCTGGCATTCTTGGAGAGAAAAGGTATGTCCATCCTCAAGGATGTCCTGGCACCCCACTAACACATGAATCCTTTCCAGACTCTACAGCTCCGGTGGAGAGTGCCCAGGGCTGATTTTTGAAGCTCCTTCAGGTTTGCAGTGTGATGCACAACCCGCTCAAAAACAAGGCCTTGTGGTCTAGGTTACAGATGCCTATCACACACTGGCTGACTCTTACCAAGGACTTAGTTGACAAAATATATGAGAAGATCCCTAACAGCGTCCCTGCTCAATTGGCCCAGTCCAAGAACAAATGGGAGGCCATGCTGTCTACCAAGATCACAAAGCAGGACTGGGAGTCATGCTGGATGTCCTGCCATAAACTTTTTAAAGATCCCCACAGCAAACTCATCCAGAACAAAATCCTGCATTCCTGGTACATGTTCCTGGCAGTACTGTACAGATTTAAACTACTTCCACCAGATGCATGCTGGAGATGTGGTGGGCTGGGGGAGAGCGTCTTGCACATCTTGTGGTTGTGCCCTGCTACACAATCTCTCCGGGACAAGAGTCTGAGCATTATGAGTCAAACTGCTCCACATTTCGATTCCCCTCTCAGCTGTACTACTTATTCTGGGAATAACCTCATTGGTTCCCATCCTCTAACCACCTGGGCACAGATGGCTGGCATTGCTCAGCATGCAAGCCAAGTGGCTTCTTCTCTGCAAATGGCATACCCAGGAAGCTCCTTCCTAACAGGAGCTGCTGTCAGCTCTTACTCAAATAACAGCCTTCATCAGGTTGTCCCACTTAGCTACCAACTCCACGGGAAAGTAACATGCCTGTTGGGCACCTTATTTTGCATTTCTAACACCTAGAATTGGTATAAGTTGAATACTTCCCCCACACACATGCCAGGATTACCGACCCCTGTCCTATGGTTGCTGGAAGATACTCATCTGGGTATGGAAAATGTACTTACGCTCTCTCTGATGTCATAAACGTTCAATGTTTTGAAAAATATTGTATTTCTGGTGCTTTGGAATTCTTCTGTTCAGTTTCTAAAAGCATATGTTCAGACAGTCTTCTATAATTTTGGGGTAGTTGACTGGTCCCCACACTGAAATAGTACTTACTATATCTCTGTTTGCAGACTCTGAAATGTTTGATACATTATCATGTGCCCTGTTGTGCTCACTCAGCACTGTTGATGTATGTAACTGTTAAAAGCGAAATACAGATTCTAGTGTGCTATGATAATACCTTAGAATGGTGGGAAAATTCTAAAACAGATCTGAGAAACAGTTTTAGAAAGCTTGCACATTTTAATAAACAAACAAAATAGGAAATTCCTCATGCTGAGAGATCAACTCCTGAAGCTCCTCGAAAAAAATGGACGAGATGATACCTCTTTGACCTCACAAATAAGAAATATTAAGAATAATATGAAGACCCTACAAAATTTGGGACATAGATCAGAACAATGCAAGGAGACCTATATGATAGATGTAAACAGAGGGGGAGACAAAAATATATGATTAGCCTCCGAGATACTGGAGGTGAGGATATATATTATTAGGTACACAAAAAGTCAGAGTTTTTGCATTGACATATTACAAGTATATTTGGGAATACAGCCACTGTTGAAAATCCAAAAGAATATTTAAGAGGTAAATATCTTTCCTTTTAGTAGTAGATGTACAGTATAACAAACTGTAGTACAGCCAGTGTCATGCAAAGAAATAATACCACCCCAGGAAAAGATGGCTTAGGGAGCTGAATTTTAAAAATTATTTAGTGACAGAAACATAGAAATTGCCATCAGATAAGGACCGCTAGGCCCATCCAGTCTGCCTGTAGGCCCTATACAGTGAATGTAACCACTGACCCTATGTGATCAATGGCTTTTCATCACTCCTTCCCCTCTCAAGGTTCCTCTGTGCCTGTCCCAGGCATGATTAAACCCCTCTACTGTGCTTGCCACCACTATCTCTTGTGGCAGGCTATTCCAAGCATTGACTACCCTCTCTGTGTAGAAAAACATCCTCACATTACCCCTTAATCTACCCCCTCCAATTTCATATAGTGACTCCTTGTTCTAGTACATTTTCTCTCTTGGAAAAGGTCCCCCACATGCACCTTGTTTATGCCCTTGAGGTATTTGAAAGTTTCTATCATGTCACCCCACTCTCTTTTATCTTCCAGTGAGTACATATTGAGGTCCCCTAGTCAATCCTCATATGTTATGTGTTGCAAGCCCTGCACCATCTTTGTCGCCCTACTGTGGATAGCCTCCATCTTGTTTATATCCCTGCATAGGTGTGGCCTCAAGAACTGCACACAGTACTCCAGGTGAGGCCTAATCAATGTTTTACACAGTGGCATCAGCACCTCCCTCCTCCTGCTAGTGATACCCCTGCCTATACACCCCAGCATGCCACTGGCCCTCTCCGCGGCCTTTGCACATTGCATTGATATCCTGAGGTCATCAGAGATGATAACCCCTAGGTCCCTTTCCTCTTAATTGACTGTCAGTTCCCCCCCCCCATCCTGTAGCTCTCTCCAGGGTTCCCTCTACCCAAATGTATTATTTTGCACTTCTTAGCATTGAACCTCAGTTGCCACATCTCTGACCATCTTTCAAGCTTCTCCATGTCCCTCTTCATTTTTTGAACCCCTTCTGGAGCATCCACCCTGTTGCAGATCTTGGTGTAATCCGCAGATAGGCAGACCTTTCCTTCCAGCCCCTCTACAATGTAACTAATAAAGACACTGAATAAAACTGGTACCAGTACTGATCCCTGTGGTATTCCACTGGTCACCCCTCTCTCCCTGGATTGGAATCATTTACCACCACCCTCTGCCTCCTGTCTGTCAGCCAGTTTTTATCCCAGTTAAAAACCTATCCCCATCTATTGATTTAATGATTTACTAAATTCAAGTCTCAATCTTTTGGGATAGCATTCCACATTTGGCTTTCTGAGAAGGGAGATCACTTGAAAATTGCAAACTGAAGGCCAATTTGTATGCCAAACACAACTTATAAAATCTTGACCCAGATAGTGACTGCAAGATTAGCTAAGGCAGAAAAGCATGCAGTCATCCCACTACAGACCTGTTCCAACCCAGGCAGAAATACACAAGAAAATATTTTTCTGGTAAATGGAGCTGTTCACTATCAGAAATAAAACCTTCGTCATAAGGGTATGTACTGTATTAGCATTAGATCAACAGAAGGCTTTTGATAAAGTCAATCTTGACTATCTCCTAGCAGTATTAAAGCACTACAGCATCCCAGCTCCTTTTATTAAGTGGATCAGGGTGCTATATGCCAGTGCTACTGTGATGCCCCAGATATTGCAGGACCCAGCCCACACAGAGCTGTTAGGCAAGGGAGCCCCCTGAGCCCACTTTAATATGTATTTATAATTGATGGAGATACAGGGCATTATATATTGCTCTGATTCCTGAACTTTGAAATGTTTAGCATTTGCAGATGATTTATACTTGTGCATACAGAATAAGCATAGAGAAACCAAGATCTACAGCTATTAAAATGACACTGTCTACCCCCTTAAGCCTCAAAGTGTCACTAGATTAAAAAACATGTTATTATTGTTTACATTCTGTAGACTATTGATATAGCTAGGAGTTTGATTCTCATTCCTTTTTTTCTTTTAAAAAGTGGATAAACAGACTGCCCACCATACTGGTGTTACTACACAAAAACATGTTTGTTTACATTCCTTGATCAACTCCCACTGCATCTTTCCTCAACTTGGGATTGCCCCATCACAGCAGCAGGAGGAGGAGAGACTACAATTCATCATGAGTGTCTGCACTGTTTGGGGGTCTTTTTAATGTTCAACAAGCATGTAAAAAGAGTAGAGCAAGGATTTGAAAGAAAATAAGGCTGGGTACAACCTTAACATTTGCATATATTTTAAGTCTGCTTTGAAAGAATACAGATAAAACAACCAGCAACATCAGTGAATTTTAGAGAAGGTAAGAAATCATAAAATATAGGTTTTTAACCAGAAATAATATGGTGCAAAAAGATTGACAGCATCCCTTTAAAGGAATATGGCATGGTATCTGGTGCATTCCTAAATCCTGAAAAAAGCAAGGGAGTTTCCATCCGAGTCTAATACAAAGGAACAATTAAATTATATGCAGAGCCCATAAAAATCCTGGAAATATATATCAGAGCAGGTGATCTCATTCAAAGAAATTGGAATGAATGCAATGACTGAAAAAAAAGTATGTATGTGACAAAAATGGAATATGTCAAAAGAAAATCAGCATAATACAAATGTTTCTCATCCCAGCCTTTTTGCACCTCAGCTACATAAACCCACCTACAAAAAATATGGAAGCAATACTATTTACCTGTAGTTTTTTGTTTTTAGAATGCTATGGGGATAGATAGTACATTACATCCTATAACATGTAATATAACTTATTTAGATGTAAAAGATGGGGGCTTATCAATTATTCCTTGGCCTTCTTCTGGAGTGATTACTAGAAAGAAATTTCTTCTCATATAATGTTCTGATGAGGAACTCAATGTGAGAAATATTTAGCTGGTACCTTTTAAGGTGGACTGGACACAACAAAAGATTGGAAGCATGAAATATGGATCCTATCCAGATGATTTATAAAATTGACATGTTCCAAATTCAAATAGTGGAACATGCCCCACACCTAGATAGTTTAGACAGTAGGAAAAAGCTATATACTAGGGCCCAGATATTCAAAAGGGTTGTGCATGGCACAACAGTGTTGCACCGTGCACAACCCACTGATGCGCCCTGGCACAATATTCAAAAGGGAAAAGTGTGCAGCACAAATCCTGATGCACCGGAGCACATCAGTAATGTATGCAGGCACAGGTGGTGGTGGGGGGGTGCCTATACATAACCTGCACAGCCTGATATTCAGCCCGGGCTGTGCAGAGTCATGCATGCGCAACCCCTACCTGCGCCTGCACAAAGTTATGCCCCCCAAAAAAGGAACAAGTGAAGGCCACCCACAGGTGAGCTGCCACATTGCAGGGTGCAACACAGCAGTTGCCACCTGTGGGTGGCCATCACTTGTTCCTGCCGCACCTGGTGGCATCCCCCCATGCCCCGATTGCAGGCATCACTGAAGTCCCCCCAAGTCCGATATCCCTGGTGGTCCAGTGGACCACACGGAGCCCGATCGCAGGCATCGTTAATCACCCCCCCAAGTCCTATATCCCTGGTGATCTAGTGTACCCTCATCCCACCCGCCCACTGAACCCCACCACCCTGCTCCCCCATCAGCCAGTGGGCGGCAGCATCCACCTGCCTGCCGCCCTTCTACCCACTGACTGGCCGGCTCGGTGAGGGCTGCCGCCCATTGGTTTCAGAGCATGAGCCAATGGCGTGCAGCCTCATACTAGTCAGTCCAGATATGTGAATGAATTCATTCACATATCTAGACAACTAGTATGGTATGGTCTGCACGCCCATTGGCTCATGCTCTGAACTAATGGGCGTGCAGCCCTACCCAGCCATCAGTCGGCGGCGGTGGGGTGGCAGGGGCATGGTGCTGCCGCCCGCTGGTGGGAGCGGGATGGTGGGGCTCAGTGGGTGGGTGGGGTACACTAGATCACCAGGGATATCTGACTTGGGGGTGATGAATGATGCCCGCGATCAGGCTCCGTGCAGTCCACTGGACCACCAGGGATATCGGACTTGGGGGGGGATGAATGATGCCCGCGATCGGGCTCCATGAGGTCCACTGGACCACCAGGGGATATCGGACTTGGGGGGGGATTCAGTGATGCCCGCAATCGGGGCACATAGAGGTCCACTGGCCCACCAGAGATATTGGCCATTTTTATTCACTTATGGGACTTCCTGCGATCGGGCTGCAGGGGGCGTCGGTCCCCAATGGCTGATGCCTGGCAGGGGGCCAGGCGCAAGTTGTCGGGGATCGGCGCACCTGCATGCTAATGGCATGCAAATGGGTCTGTAATGAGATGCAAATGGCCCCCTGTGTGCCTTGCATAAATTATGGGCTCATTTGCATGTCTCCATTTGAATATCACAGGTGCTGTGCATGGCATAATGGCACTTGTGCCACCGCATCTCCATGCTCCACTCTGACCACTTGCACTGGTGCAGTGCCACTGCACCATGCACAGTGGATGTGGTCAGGGTGCGATATTCAAAGCAATTGTGCCATAGCGCAGCTCCATTGAATATCGCCCTGGCCACACCTGTGTGCAACAAAGTTGAGCTGCACCCAGGCTTGCACCACAGCCTGGCGCAGTTTGAATATCTGGGCCCAGGACTCTAATTAAGTTCCCTGCTGACTGAAACCTACAAGATTGCCCTCATCCTACTTCCCCAACTGCGAGAAAACAATTATTAGATAAACATATACCCCACAGAGTGTGGGATGTGACATGGCTAAGTTGTCATGGAAGAATAGGAGTGAGAAATAACCATAAGCAAATCCCTGAGAGAGAATACAATCTGAGACAGGAGTGTTCAGCACATTTTTTGAAACTCAGCAACATATTTCTATTGCCTGCCCATCTTATCTGCACACCAATTTTGGAAATATATTGTCAGAAGATGGGCAACCCAAAATTTTGCAGCAGTAAGTTAGGATGAATTAATGTCAGTTTCCTTTATGGATAAATTTGTTGGATAAAATGACAGTATGCTTAGAATAATTTTTGTAAGCATTACATTTTACCAATGGACTGTAAGATGCAGATTGGCATTTCAACAGGAAAAATAATGGTGCTTGTTCTAACAGAATGGTTGGAACATTACCTTTGTGACATGCATAAGAGGAATACAAGTTTTTCTACCCCAGAGAATTTGCAAGACTGTGGAAGTATGTAAACTAGTTACCGCCATAATTTCTGTACAAAGAGATGGAACAAGACTTTCTATACTGTTTTGTTATGAAAGTTGTACTAAAATATGCTTTTATGAATGGTGTGTGGGGGCGCGGATTATGTCTGTATTTTCTGGCTCTTTGTTTTCTTTGGTGGAAAAGCAAACATTGTGGTTATCAGAAAATGCTATGACTAACATGTGAGACATTAATTGTTGAAAGACCTCAAAGATTATTATTTTATAGTGGAGTTTTGTAATTTGTTTTGACAATCAGGAAAAATTACTATACATTGTAATAGTTTTCCTTCATTACTTATAGTGGAGTATTTGTGATTTGTTTTGATGCTCAGGAAAAGTATTACATATTGTAATTGTTTTCCTTCATTATTTATTACGAATGTTTTTCTTCATTAATTAAACATTCCCCTGCTCTTCCTGGAAAAGTGCCATGGGATCCTTTACTTCCACTTGCATAGTGACCCGAAATGGACAGAAAGGATATAGCTTTAATGTCTCATCTAAAAGGTGATACCTTCACAGTGCAGCACACCCTTGCCTTGCGCTATAGTATCAGTTATGGGTATTACCCCAAGTACATGGTGTGGAGCTAAAACCCACAACCTTTGGATCTGTCAGCCCCAGAGGTGAGCATACTACCTACTGAGCTGGTGACATTACTTATAATCATAACCCCAAAAGCCTCAAACAGATTAACCTGTTTCAATACTGATCAATTTGCATCTGGATCCACCTTTGGAATGAGTCTGAACATGGGAAAAATTTTGTATCCCTGCCTTCCTGGTCATCAACTACAAAATACATGATTTATTTATTTGAAGTTACTCCAAATAGGATAGCTGCTTGAGGTGCAGCATCTCATGTTCATAGTGCCCCATGTAAGACAGCAGCTGTCATCAGGTTTATATAGACCTCACCCTCTTGTAACTGCAACAGACCCTCCCATTCATCTCCTCTGCATTCCCCCACATTTTCTCTACACTCTACTCCACCCCCCTTTTTGTTCTGTTAAGCTTGATGCAGACTGAGTATGTACTGTGCTGTGTCTAGCCCTTGTGGGGTTTTCACCCCAGAGGGATGAAAGTCCACCTCACCATCTCTACTACACCCCTACCACTCTTTTTCTACCCCTCCCTCCTCCTCCTATCCTCTTCTACTACCTTACTCCCTCTCCTTCTCCCTTTCCTTCTACTCATTACTTCTTATCTAACAATCTCTGTCTCTCCTACCACGCTGTCACACCTGTCTGCATAACCTCTCAGCTCTGTTATACGCTCTAGTTTGTGCCTTTAGCTGCTCCACGATTCCTTTGGCTCTCTGTTGCTTCTCTGTGCATTCTGGGTTTACCTGTTTTCCAATATAGTGTAATTACCTGTATATTACTTGTAACATTGTTGTTCTATATTTACTGTATTCTGTGTTTTATACTTACTGTATTCCCTCCCCCCTCCCCCAAGGATGCATCTGAAAATGAGCTATTTCAGCTCAGTATGCCTTTCCTGGTGAAACTCTTCAAATAAATAGACCAGCAGGAATTACACTCAGACTAACATATACTGTACAAGGCAAAACACAATGTTTAAAGATAAGTACAGTACATCCAAACAGTAATCAAAGCAAGCTGACAAAGTGGGGTTGCAGTAAATAAAGAGCGTGAGCATTGTTATATAAAATGATCATGGTCTAGCAGATATTGGACAAAAGCAAATACAGGAGCTTATACAGTGGCTGGAAAGACTGAAATTGAATGCTTGCAACCTAGAAGCATTCCTGAGATGGAGAGGGAGTTTCTTCTAGGTGTCTGGTGCTGCAGATGCAAAGGGCTTTCTGCCAAATTCATGCTTCATCCTTGGAACTGAGATGATAAGTGCTGCTGGTGAATAGAGTGAGTAGGCACTGCTTGATGGTTTGAGGTAGGCTAGGACATAATCTGGGGATTTTCCTTGTGTACAGTTGTAAAACAAAAAATAACAGTGGTAGTCTCACCTAATTGAGGAACCTGACCACTTAAACTGGTCCTACAGCAGACAATGATGCACAGACCATCCACAGGAGATAATGAACCAGCACAGTGAGTTGTACAAACAATCCAGGGGCTGCAGAGTAATTTTGTTTACACAGCGGCATAAAATGTCTCCATAGGGGATGGACAGGATCAGAAAGCAAGAGGCTATCTGCTTCCTTACAGGACCACAGAGACAGTATTTACACCTGAAGAGAAAGTTGAGCCTGGGCCGTACAGTTCTTAAAATGTAATTGATGTGCCTACTTATGTATGTTATACACAAGCCATATTCCTAAATAGTTGACTATGTTGACTTGTTTAATAGCATTGTCATCTGATGTTATTATTACAGGTTGATTAGCGGAATGCATTTGTATGTTCTGGGATCCAAACACCAATGACTTAATTTTGGTAACATTTACAGTCTGGTATTTGTTGACAAACCAGAAATATATTGTGCTGAAATCAGACAGTAACACTAAATTAATCTTTGACTTCGCCATTGCATTGTAGTAGAGTATACATATATAGATGACATCCCCACTGTGCTTCGGGCAGTCACTGAAAATGGAGAACAACAGAGGGCCAAGGACTGAGCCTTGAGGAACCCCAAGTGCTGAATTAATGCTGTGTACAGTTACTAGATTGGTTTGGTTGGTTACTCAGGTAATTTCTGAACCATTAGATGGCTGGTTGACTGAGTCAAGGGTCTTGAGCTTGAGCAAGAGTATTCCATGATTGAGCATGTTGAAGGCTTTGGAGAAGTCAATGAAGATGGGTCCCAGTGAAGAGGCCAGAATCCTTGGCTGTTTGGAGATTGTTAATGACTTTGAGCCATTTAGATATGGTGCCTCCCCTTCCTGAAGCTAGATTGCATGGAAGATATACATGTCTCTCTCTCTCCCTCTCTCTCTCTTTCTCTCTCTCTATCACTAGCGGTCTGTCTGTCTCTCTCTCTCTCTCTCTCTCTCTCTCTATATATATATATATTTGTGTGTGTGTATATATATATATATATATATATATATATATATATGTGTGTGTGTGTATATATGTCCTTCCTTCCTTACTTGCAAAAAAACTACATTAATGCACCAGTTAGGGGTCATCTTAAAGCAACAAATGTAGTGAAATCTGGCATTAGGGTTTCCAACTTAACTCCCCACCTGCACCCCCCTCAAGCATCAAAAGGAAAAAACATTCGGGTACTGGGTATTCTGAGTCTTGGCAAATCAGTGGTGGGGCCTTCCTTGAGGTTGCCAATTCTAATGCCCACCCCTTCCCCTAATCAAACAAGGTCAAATGGGATGTCTTTTCTTCAGACAGGGCCCAAAGGATTCTGTGTGAGAAAGGTACCACAAATGTTGTTGGCAACATGTATTGAGGCATACTACAGAGTGCTTTACTATGAGGCCTCGTTCAGTATGAGGCACTGGCTTGGAGCTGTACCTTGTGCTTCAGAAAGGAGGCTGCGGGCTTGGGGGCTGAGGGAGAATTAGGGTTGACAACCCCAAGGAAAACCCCAGTACTGATTCACCAAGACTCAGGAGACCCAAAACCATAATGTTTTTTCTTTTGATGCTTTGAGGGTGGGGGCTGAAAGTTAGGGTTGGAGATCCTAATGCAACAATTTCCCTACTTTTGGAGCTTTAAGTGAAACCCTAACTGATGCAATAATGCAGTTTTTTTTTCAATAAATTTTCTTTCTTTCTGAAATAGTAGAATAGTATCCTTATTCATGCAGGTATTGAACACATCCATCTGGCTGCAGAAGCTCTGGGCCCTGAGCTTCCTGGCATCTGTAGATGCAGGCACTGGGCCTTTTGGGCCCAGCATGAAATGTGGAGTTCATCAGACTGCAGAAATGCAGGACCCTCAGGCCCCTGCACTTCTGCACAGCAATAAATGCTGATATGCAGGCCCTCTGTGTCATGCACCAACTGAGGATCCTTGGGTGGTCTGTGAAGCTCTGGATGCTCTCACACCAGTTTGTATATGACCCAGATCTTCTCACTTGAGGTCCTCCTGGTTTGATGGGGACCTCAAGGAGATGACGATAAAGGGTCAGAGACTGGAGAGTTGCTGACTGAAGACCTGGCTGGAGGCTGATAGGCTGGCCCTATGTGCCCACTATGTTGAGTACCAGGGGACAATTTCCCATAAGAAGGCAAAATTCCTGTCCAGGGCAATTACCGTGGGGAAAAACAGACTATCTCAGCTTTTTCAGACTGTAGACAGCCTTTTGCATCCTGCCTGTCTGCAGCCAAGAAAAGCATTGTCATCCACCTTGTGTGAGGAGTTTGCTCTGTTTTTCTCTGATGAAGTGTCAGCCATCTGGTTGGGGATCCTGCCAGGGAGGCATTTGCCTCACAGTGGTTGGTCTGGGAGTCTAAGAGGCACTCCACCTATTTGGGAAGAGTTTAGGCCAGTGTAGGTGTCTGAAGTGACTAGGGTGATAGTAGAGCTGAAGGACCCTTCTTGTGAACTGGACCCAGCCCTGACACTTTTCTTAATGGGATGTGTTGAGGATGTTGGCCTGGTGTTCTCCAGGATTGCCAGGTGCTCTATGGTGGAGGGAGTCCTCCCTTTAGCTTTGAAAAAAGTGCTGGTGATGCATCCCCTTAAGAAATCTTCCCTTGACCCTGATGTCCTGGCAAATCACCATCTTATCTCCAACCTGCTCTTTTTGGCAAGGTTGTTGAGAAGTTAGTGGCACATCAGCTCGAGGATTGCCTGGTGTTCTCAGACATCTATGAGCCATTTCAAGTGGGTTTTCAGGCTAGACACAGCACAAAAACAGCTCTAGTGATGGTGCACAATGACCTGCTCAGGGCTAGAGACAGAGAAGACAAGTCAGTTCTTGTTCTCCTTGATCTCTCCTCAGAATTTGACACTGTGGACCACATTATGCTTCTTGATTGGCTCTGTGAGTTTTGTGGACTCGCTGGTACTGTCATCATTTGGTTTGAGCTCTATCTCTCAAACAGGGTTCAGTGGGTAGTGATAGGGAATTTCTCTTCCTTCCCAATGCCCCTGTCTTGTGGAGTGCCACGGGGCTCAATCTTGTCACCGATGCTGTTCACAGTGTATATGCTGCCCCTTGGAAAGATTATTTAACAGTATAGCATGGAGTTTCACTGTTATGCAGATGATACCCAGCTGTACTTGTCTTTTGCCCCAGAACATCAGGAGCAGTTGATGTGCTTAACCGCTGTCTGGCTAAAATCAATGACTGGATGGCTTCTAGCTTGCTGAGACTTAACCCGACTAAGATGGAGGTACTGGTGATCGAGCCTGGTCATGGACACGATGGGCCACCACCTGGGGCTGCTTCAGGGCTTTTTATGGGTTCTGCTCAATTGGTGGCTGCCCCAAGGGTGTGAAATCTGGGTGTGATCCTTGACAACAGATTGACTTTTGAAGATCAGGTGTCATCTCTTGTCAATAGCGGTTTCTAACATCTGTGGAACATTGCCCAGATTAAGACCCTCATTCCGTCTGAGGAC
Organism: Neoceratodus forsteri; assembly: GCA_016271365.2. Taxonomy (NCBI): domain Eukaryota; kingdom Metazoa; phylum Chordata; order Ceratodontiformes; family Ceratodontidae; genus Neoceratodus; species Neoceratodus forsteri. Next base: position 1,775,325,090 of record CM057456.1, on the reverse strand, counting down.
CTGACAATGCTAGTGCATGCTTTCGTGACCTCCAGACTGGACTACTGCAACTCTCTATACTTTGGGTTCATGGAAGGGACCCTCTGCAGACTTCAGCTAGTGCAGAACGAGGTGTCCCAGTTACTGATGGGCTTTCAAGGTCCAGTCATGTGACTCTGGTCCTGCGGGCTCTGCACTGGCTGCTGGTCAGGTGGAGGGTCCTTTTCAAGGTTGGTCTTCTCACCTTTAAGGCCCTATATGGACTGGGTCCGGGTTACCTGTCAGAACTCCTGACACTGGTGACCTCTGCTTGCTCCCTCCACTCCTTTTCTAGGGGCCTCCTGGACATTCTCAGGGTTCGGCTCAAGACCTCAGGAGATTGGGCATTTAGTGTTTCTGGGTCGACCCTGTGGAACTCGTTACCACCTTCTGTCCAGGAGGCTCCCTCAGGAGAGGTGTTTAAGCAGAGGCTAAAGGCCCATCTCTTTGACCTGGCTTTTCCAGCTTCTTGAGCACATTATGTGCTTGTCCTTGCTATGTGATTCTGTCCCGCTTTTTAATTTATTGTAAATTGTCTTATTTATATTTAGCATTATTATTATTTTATTTATTTATGCTGTTTTTATCATGTCTTGTTTTAACTATTGTTAGGTGCCCAGAGCCTCCAGGATTGGGTGCCTTACAAATAAAATTGCTTTGCCTTGCCTTGTGTGCACAGAACACCAGGCCTTCTGGACCTTGCACTTCCATGTTGCTACAGATATAGATGCAGATGTGCAGGAATCTGTCTGCATATGAAAGGGACATAAGACATACAAAGTGATTTCTTTAAAAATATTTCAATATGTAAAAAATACCTTTGTTTTGTCTTTTAACTTTATATCCTTATGCATAATAGAATTTTTGCATAATTGTTAATCACACAGTATGCACTTTTGCTTCATTTTGCATGCGTTTTTTGATGGTGAATTATATAGTTAATTGTTAACTGCTGTGTGCACTAATTAGTGTGTATATATAAAAAAAGAGCATGAGACCTCGTGTGAACCATGCCTCCTGAAGAAGGTATGTCTACCAGAAGTGCTGGGGCTAGGTTAGCGCACGCTGACTTTCCTCTGTAACTACCTGTCTGTGTTAATAAAAGTGTGCAATTTGCAAGAACTGCATCACTCTGCAAGTTATTCTTGGGACATTCCTTATGCTGCAGGGATTCTGAAAATCTGCAAAGACAGCTATTGCTAATTAACTGGCAAGTAACAGAAAATATATCAGAGCATTCACCTTTCTGCTGTTGTTGGGTATGGAAGGAGCTTTGTGCTTCCCTGCTGCCACAGATGTACCTTTTTGATCATGCCTCAAGTATGCTTCAACAATGGTTCATAAGGAAGGGTCATAAAAATCACATGTTAGAAATTTGACTTTGAAATCTCCAAAAACAGCACAGTTATGAGCAAAAGTCTTCATTCTTTCAATGTAAAGAAATTCTTTTTTCATGAGCCCATATTTCTGTTTTGTGAGCCAGCAATCTTGATTCATGAGGTGACAAAAGAAGAACGTCAGTTCGCGAATCAAGATAAAAAAAAACATAAATTCACATTCTTATTTTGTGAGCTGATTCCTCTTTTTTTGAGGCTCACGAATGAAGAATACAGCCTCACAAAACAAGGATTTGGGCTCACAAAACAAGAATGTGGGCTTTTTTTCAATCTTGTTTCATGAGCTGACTGTCTTTGTCAATGAGTTGTTTTGTCACTGATGAATCAAGAAGACCGTCTCATGGCTGGCCCAGTGGCACTGAGGGTTGAGGTACTGGACGCCATACCTCACTCCATGCTGGTGACCCAGGTTCAGGAATGAGCCAGGGTCAACAGGGGTTGGCTGGGGAGGAGAAGGATCGAGCATGTGTAGGACTGCTCTCCTTCTTCTGGGGGGTGTACTGCTGCCAGTGCACGGGTGGCCCCTGGTGACAGCTGGGGATTACTGAGCATGGCAGCTGGGGATTACTGAGCATGGGCAGGATCTATGGGGGATGTACTGTGACAGGATGCCAGGATCAGGGCATGCGGACACACACACGCTCGGGTTCATGGGCGTCATTGCATGCCATAGATGTCAGGAAGAGGGAAGAACAGAGGAAATATGGGCATCAGACATGGCGGCTTGATGGCCATCTCTAGCTGGGAAGACCAGTCAGCTCTGTGGGTGCACAGCACTGGATCCTGTTTCAGGGGAGTTGAGCTATGGGGGAAGAGCTCCCCTCCACCCCACCGTGGGGGGTAAGCTGCGGGGGTAGCCACGGGACCCATGATAGGAGTGCTGGATTCCTGGAGATGGTGGCTGGAGACCTGAAGGGGATGTCTGAAGTGGTAAAAAGGTAGGCAGTCTGGTGGCTCAAGGAGGGGAAAAGAAATAAACTAAAAAAAAAAAGACCATCTCATGAAAGAAGATTTGGGCCTTTTTTTAATCTTGTTTCATGGGCCTCCCTTCTTCTTTCATAAGTGACAAAACAACTCATGAAACAAGAAATTCAGCTTACAAAATAAGATTAAAAAAAAGGGAGCACAACAATTTGCTTCCGACTACTCGCTCCCAACAAACTCGCTCCTGCGGATACGCTCCTGCGACAATTCATCCCTGCGCTAACACACTCCTGACCATTTTGTTCCCCAGAATACAGCAACTCACTCCTGAACTGTTTCCTCTCTTGAATGACTGCCAAACTAGCTCTCTACAGACTGGCTTTTGACTGCCCAATTAGCTCCCGAGACTGCACTTAGTACCTTCCAATCACTGCTGACTACGCAGCATAAAGCCTCCATATCATCCTAAATACCTCATTGCTGCTACTGTTGAAAGTACTGAAAGTTGAAAGTGCTGTGACAAACGAAATGTCTTGTCGATTCATAATGTCTGAATGAAATTGACGCAAGCCTGTGGATGAAGATAATTTCATCTATACAATGCACAAGAGGGGCCACGAGGGGAAAGACAATTTGGCTGTGTGAACAAGCGGTGTGGAAACACAAAGACTGTAGTGAAGAAGATCCAGCTATCATATTTCGGGTCTCACAGCACACTCATGCACCTAACACTAGTGCTGTTGAGAAATCCAAGGCTGTGAATATCGCCAAGCAGAGGGCTGTTACAACACAGGATACTACAGCCCAGATTGTCATTCATTCCAGGGGAACATATTTCTATGACTATACAAGGCAAACTACTTGACAAAAATATTAAGCTCACCATTCAGAGGGTCCGGGTGCATGGTGCACCTCCCAAGCCTAGGGACTTGTCAGACCTTGCAATCCCTAAATCATACAGAACATACACTCCAGACCGGGGTGATTCCTCTGTTAATTTCCTGCTTTATGATCGTGGTGCAGGTCCAGACAGGATTCTAATTTTGGCACTGAGACTAATCTCTGCTTTTTAAAATGCTGCAACAATTGGTATGCTGATGATTCTTTTAGTGTTGCCCACCCTTATTCCACCAGATGTATGTGATCTTGGGTGAGAGATTTGACAATGCCCAGCCTGCCATATATGCTTTTCTGCTCAAAAAATGCAGAGAATCCTATGAACATATGCTGACTGCACTAAAACAGTTGAACCCTCCTTTTGCACTACAAGTAATAATGACAGACTTTGAATTGGCCACTATAAATACATTTAAAACTGTATTCCCTCAAGCTCGGCAAATGGGGATTTTTTTCATTTTACCCAGTGTGTGTATATCGAAAAATACAGACAGAGGGGTTGTCTGTTCAGTACAGCCATGATGCTGAATTTGATCTTAAATGTAAATACTTGCCATCTGTAGCTTTTTACCCACCAGGAGAGGTAGTGGCATGCTTTGAAGATATCACTGATGAGTCACTACAGGTTCCCCCTGAACTGGAGCCAATTGTGGACTATTTTGAAGATATTTGGTTTGGTAGAAGAAATAGGAGGGGGACTGGTTGCCGACAGCCGCAGTTTCCATTTGCTTTATGGAACCACTCAGATGCTGTTAAAGAAATATGAGGTATGAGGTAATATGAAGAACTAGTTCACGTGTTAATCTCGGGAGTGAGTTTCGCAGGTGGGAGCCAGTATGTAGAGAGCTAGTTGTCAAGAGCCAGTCTGCACAGAGCTGTACAGAGCTAGTTGGGCATTTGATTCAAGAGAGGAAACACTTATTTACAGTTGCAGGTAACTTTCGTTCTGGAGCAACTTGTTGCAGTCTGGGGAGCAAAGCAGTCAGGAGCGTGTTAGCGTAGGGACGAATTGTCTATGGAGCGTATCCACGGGAGTAAGTTTGAAGGGAGCGAGTGGTCAGGAACGAATTGTCATAGACCCAAAAAAAAGCCTAAGTCCAAATCTTGTTTCATGAGTGTGAAAATTTGCTTTGTGAGTTTCTCATCACTCATGAAAGAAGAAAGCCTACTCGTGAAACAAGATTGAAAAAAAAGTAAGTACACATTCTTGTTTTGTAAGCTGAAAATCTCATGAGGCTGTATTCTTCTTTTGTAAACCTCATGAAAAAAGAACAATGGCTCATGAAACAAGCCTTACTAAGAATTTTTGGGATGTCCCAAAATCATATTTTGGGGTCCTTTAAAAAAATAAATGCAGGATCAAGCTAAATGGGTTCTGTTTAGCTAGATTTACACATTGCTTTCTTCCAGGGGATCATTTTTATGGGTTTTCAAAAAAATTATTTTTTTTTAAATGGCAACAAGATGGCCATCACACAAAAGAAGAATTTTTTTCTCAATAAAGAATTTTGGCTCATGACACAAGAATCTTCTTTTGTGAGTAGAAATTATTTCGTATCAAACATCTACCTGAAAGACCCTGCTGAGAATCCTCAGAACTGAAATTTAAAATCCTTACAATTTGGGAATTGATTAATATTTTTCACCAAACTAATAAAAGGCACCGGTCTAGGGCAAGCCCTTTTAACCTTGAACATTTCAAAACAAAATTCCAAACCATCTGGGCTGCAGGTTAGAGCAAAAAAAAAAAAAATTTTCTTTTTTTTTTGCACTATCCTGGATCTTGGAATTTCACACATCTGACCGGTACAAAACTTGCCAAACCAAGAGATTTTTACCTCCAGACCACACATGCAAACTTTAGTGCAATTCTGTTGAATGGGGCAAAGCTATTAAGGTATAAAGTTAGCGGTTTAGTACTCTATTCAACCCTAACTGTAGGCATGCTACTGTGCCCCCATATATGCACATGCTGGTGCTGTTTGCAGTGTGGGTTTCCATTCAAAACCAGTTTTCAAATGCTTGTATCTCAGCCATCTCAGACCCTAGCTCTTTAAAATTAGGCACACATCATCTTAGTTCTATGGTCAATTAATGGTGAAAGCTTTTTGGAAATCTGGTTGTCCCTTTTTGTACTACAGAGTTAGAGTGTTAGAGTTATGTATTTTGCCCATTTTTGAGTTACCAATTTTACAGATACAGAAATTTAAGTTATGAAAGCTACAGGTTTGTTAGATGTAACTGGGGAATATTTCCTTTTGGTGGTTTGTTAAAAAATGTTAATTTGTTTTGAAGTCATTAACAGTTAATTATTTGCACATGCTCAATTCACTAGAAAAAATAGCCCCCAATTTTTTTATACCAAAGTTCAACATGAACAAAAATTTGAAAGGTACTGTAATATAAATTAATTACTTACTTAAACACTGAAGTATCACCTTTAACATTTATCAGGAAGGGTCTGAATAAGACACAATGTTTTGGTTTAAAAACATAAATTAGTAAGTGGATACATTGAATTAGAAACTAAAATATTTGCACAGGAATAGTTTATAAATGATTAACAAATCTATGTGCTGCATAAATATTTTGAGAATCTACACAATGATTATCAAAATATTGCTGTTGTGTGATAGTTTAAATATATGAAAATCCACTTGTGGAATGGAGCTGCTACGGAGGTGGGGGATCACTTCTTCCCTCACATCTGAGGGAGTGTGTGGTGGCAGCAGCAGAATTTTCAGCAGAGTCGGAGGACCGGGAGCAGCCTGACGAGCTGAATGGTAGGCTGAAACAGGCTTCAAGAGGAAAAAAGCAAGGGACAGTGCCAGTTGAACTTAGCTAAAGAGGAGGCACCAAGTTTAAAACATGGGCAGAGCCTTGCTGGCTCTCTTGTGGAATGGAGCTGTGATGAGGGTGGGGGATCACCTCTTCCTTCACATCTGAGGGAGTGAACAGCAGCAGAATTTTCAGTTGAGTCAGAGGACCAGAAGCAGCCCAATGAGCTGAATTGTGGGCTGAAACAGGCCACAGGAGAAAAAAGTGAGAGGGAGCACCAGTTGAATTTGTCTAAAGAGAAGGTGCCAAGTTTAAAACATGGGCAGAGCCTTGCCAGCTCACTTGTGGAACTGAGCTGCGACAGGAGTGGGGGATCAACTCTTCCCTCACATCTGAAAGAGTGCACAGCAGCAGCAGCAGAATTTTCATTCCTCCACCCTGCCCCCACGGCCCTCTATTGTTAAGTTGTCATCTGGGGATCCACCTGAGCTTCCTGATTGGGGGAGAGGGGACAAGCTGGAAGGGGGATAACTTACAGGGACATTCTTAAAAACTTACAGAGACATCCTGAAAAGAAAAAGAAAAACTTTTCTGTGACATTTTACCATATCAGGAGAGCTGTTTTAACTGATACAGTCTGTAGAACTATTAGAACTGGTAATATAGTCTGTAGAACAATTACCAAATAGTTGAACACCTGGATTAGGAGCTGGCTAACATAACCCTGATCAGGAGATGTGAAGACCTTGTTTGAAAATGGTTTTCAACTGATTAGACTGTTAAAATCTATTAGACAAATAGCTACATACCTTGATTAGGAGTATAAACAATGCAATACCTTACCTAAGAGCCATTTTAACTGATTAGACTATTGCATTGTTAACAAATTGCAGAAAACCTGGATTAGACGCTGGTTTTGAACAGCCAAGATCGGGAGCTGTGTTGGCTGCTAGATCTGTAGCTCACTACAAATCAGGGAGGGGTGCTAAATTTGCAAAATGATTATGACTGGTCGAACACACCCCAGTATGGCTACTTGGAGGGGGGGATTGCAAACCAGGGGCTAGGGACTGGGAAAAGGTGGATGGTCCAAATATGTCCCCACGGGGAAAAACAAGGAGGCCCCAATCTACCTTGGCTGGCAATTTTGAAAGGGTTGTAGGTTGCACAGGATGTTGGGTGGCTATTATTCCAAACTGGCCCTGGAGAGAGGTAGGATGTCCACTCTGCAGGCAGCTAACCCAGGTCAAGAGTGAAGTATATTGACTAAGAAATAAGCTGGGGGAGTTGGAGAGTGCATCTAGGAATCAGGGGCGGGGTTATGCATGACAAATGGGTGGGGTAGATGAGAGGAAAAGGCATAGCCCAGAAAATAGAGGAGGCTACTTTTCAGCAAGTAGGAGGGAGGAAATTAGGGAAAGAGAGCCTACAGGTAGGGGTGTTGATGCCTTGGGGAGAACATATGGGGTAAATGTACCAAAAAATTAGAGACTGGGGGGTACAGTCAGGAGGGGCTGATGTGAGGATGCCTAGAAGAACAGACAGAAAGAAGGGTGCTCCAAAGGAGGACAGGGTTAGGAGGGAGGAAGAGGGGCAGCCTAGAGGGGCAGTTCGGGGAACCTCAGGGCTTTTGATGGAGTCTGGCATAGAGTGTTATAATATATTCAAGCTGCTAAGCAACCTAGAAGGGGAGGAAAAGGTTGGAGAAATTGAGGAAACTGATACAGAGGCCAGGGGGAGAGAGACAGGCTCCCAGAAAGCATCGCAGACAAGAAATGGAAAGGATAGAAACACCACCAGAGGGAGAAGAGGAAATGTAAATGTTAAGCAGATGGGGGAAAAGCAACTTATAGCAGGCAGGGGGGAGTAGAGTTCAAAGGGAGAGAAGCTGGAAGATATGGAGGAAAGTGGGGAGCCCCCCGACAGGAAGGGAAAGAAAATGAAAGATGAGGAGGAAAATGAGGACCCCCTCACCAGAAGAAAGGCCAGTGGCCGCAGGCCCAACCACCCGAGGTAGGATGTTATCCCAGCATAACACCCACCCTGTCAGGCATTATTCCTTTAGTCCCACAAGACAAGGGAGGAAAGTGGAAGTGATGTGGGTAACCCTGGAGGTGGGGAGGGGAACAATATTAAGAAGAGGAGTCATATACAGGACCCCAGGGCAGGTGGAGGATGTAGACAGAGAACTGCTGGAGACTACAGAGAACATGGCAACAAAGGGTGAATTGCTGCTGATGGGAGACTTCAACTTGCCGGATGTGGACTGGAGCATCCTGGTGGCAGCCTCAGTCAGAAGTAAGGGATTCCTGCAATCCCTGCAAGGAGCAGGTCTCACACAGCTAGTGATGGATCCTACAAGGGAGAATGCAATTCTGTATCTTGTCCTAAGCAATGGGGACAGGATAAAGGAAGTCACAGTGGGGGAGAGTACAGGGACTAATGACCATTGAGCTGTAGAGTTCATCATAAGGATGTCGCAGGAGCCAAGCCACACAAGGACTAAAATCCTGGATTTCAGGAGGACAGACCTTGGTAAGATTAAGGACAAATTCAGGAAGGCTATGCAGGGATATGATGACATAAGGGGAGTGGTAGAGCTGTGAGATAAAATAAAGGAAGCCATGCACCTAGTAGCAAACCATTGTGCCAGGCCCTGTGGCAAGAGTAAAAGAAGGAGGAAACCTCTGTGGTTCTCGAGGGGAGTAGCAGAGCTAGTAAGAGGAAAAAAGATGGCATTTCTGCAGTACAAGGCAACACAAAGCAAGGAGGACAGGAAAAAATACTTGGAATATCAAAGGGAAGTGAATAAGGCAGTACGGGAAGCAAAGGCTAAAACCAAGGAAAAACTAGCTAACTCGGCAAAGAAAGGAGGAAAGGAATTCTTTAGGTAATTTAGCAAGAGGAGGAAGATGGGGGGGGCTGTGAGACTAGGGAAGAGGGAGACAGGATAGTGGAGAAAGACATTGACAAGGTGACCATCCTCAACAAATACTTCTGCTCCATATTCAGGGAAGAAGACAATGGGGACGGTCCCCCATTAATTGAGAAGGGCAAACAGGGAGAAGGGGAGGACATTAGACCTCTTTCAGAGGCTTGAGGTGGATAAAGTTATGGGGCCCAATGGGATACACCTGAGGATCCTAAAGGAGCTCTGGGAGGAACTGGCTAAACCTCTGGCTAAGCTGGTCAGTGGATCACTGAAAACAGGCGTGGTTTCGGAGGAGTGGAGGAGGGCACAAATGGTACCCCTGCACAAAAGTGGTAGCAAGGAGGAGGCAGGAAACTACCGCCTGGTCAGTTTGACCTCAATAGTAGTTACAATGATGGAAACCCTGCTTAAGGAAAGACTGGTGGACTACCTAGAGACAAGGGGGCTGCTGGACCCAAGACAACATGGACTCATGGCAGGAAGGTCATGCCAAACCAACTGGATTGATTTCTTCGAGTGGGTGACAAAGGAAATAGACCAGGGCAAAGCAGTAGATGTGGCCTATCTGGACTTCAGGAAGGCCTTCGACACAGTCCCACACAGGAGACTAATCCACAAGTTGGCAAATCTGGGGGTGGGGACAGAGGTGGTCACATGGGTTAGAAACTGGCTGAGTAACAGAACGCAAAGAGTAGTGGTAAATGGGGTTAGCTCACAGGAGGGACGGGTAACAAGTGGCGTATCCCAAGGATCAGTGCTGAGACCAGTGATCTTCAATGTCTTTATAAGCGATATTGCAGAGGGTCGAGAAGGGAGGATTAGCATGTTTGCAGAGGATACAAAGCTATATAACAGGGTAGCTACACAGGAAGGTATAGAAAAAATGAGGAGAGATCTGATGAGGCTAGAAAACTGGTCCAAGGAATGGCCGTTGGATTTCAGTGCAAAAAAGTGCAAGATTTTGCACCTAGGGAGAGAGAATCCTAGTGTCAAGTATGAACTAGATGGAGTAACACTGGAGGCCACCACAGAGGAAAGGAATCTATGAGTAGTCATAGAAGACAACCTCAAAGTGACTAAACAGTGTAACAAAGCTGTTGGAAAGGCTAACAGAATACTAGGGTGCATAGGGAGGGGTATAAAAAGTAGAAGAAGGGAAGTGGTGGTACCATTGTACAACTCCCTAGTAAGGCCTCATCTGGGGTACTGTGTTCAGTTCTGGAGGCCCCATCTCCAAAAAGACATAGACAGGATGGACACGATACAGAGGAGAGCGACAAAAATTGAGTCCGGGATGCAGCGTAAGTCATATGAGGAGAGACTCAGAGCTCTCAATAGGTACTCTCTGGGGAAAAGGAGCAATAGGGGAGAAACAATATAGACCTTTAAGTATCTAAAGGGTACCAGAGGTACCAGAGGGGAGCATCTTTCAGACGAAGGGAAATAGCAGAACAAGGGGGCACAGCATGAGACGAAAAGGGGGAAACTTAAAGGGAACCTGAGACCTTTTAATGGACCAACATAGATGTAACAAGAACAAAGTGGTCCATTAAAAGGTATCAAATCATTTGCTTCTGGATCTATTCTTGCAAGGACCAATACGGCAACTACTAAATCTACAAGGGAACCTGAGGAAATTTTACTTCACTGAAAGGGTGGTGGAAGGATGGAATAGTCTCCCCCAGGAAGTGGTGGGGGCGGCCACTGTTCAGGGATTCAAGAATGCATGGGTTAGGCATATGGGAATTATTAAGCTATGGCAAAATGGGTGGAACTTGTAGCATCTAGGGTACCTTGAGCATTAGAAAGAGGGACAGGGCAGACTGAATGGGCCACAAGGCCCTTATCTACTGATAACATCTATGTAGCTATGTCTTTATAAGTGACATTGTGAAAGAGTTGGAAGAAAATGTCCTCCTCTTTGTGGATGACACAAAAATCTGAAATAGGATGGAAACTCCATGATGGTGGAAAGGATGAGCAGAGACCTGAAAACAACTAAAGAAGGGATCAAGAGTATGGCTGTTGAGTTTCAATGTTTAAAGTGCAAAATAATGCACTTGGGGCACAGAAATCCAGGGAAGGAGTACATAATGGGTGGAGTAGTATTGACGACTACCAAGCAGGAAAGAGACATGGAGGCAATCATATCAGATGACCTAAAGGTGACCAGGCAGTGTGACAAGGCAGTCAGGAGAGCTAGTGGGATGCTGGGGTGTATAGGAAGGGGATCTCCAGCAGAGAGAGGGAGGTGGTATTTCTTCTGTGTAAATCACTGGTAAGACCCCACCTAGAGTACTGTGTCCAGTTCTGGAGATCACAACTATGGAAGGATATAGAGTGGAGGTGGTCCAGAGGAGGGCAACTAAAATGGTGTGGCTTCTGCATCAAAATCCTTACAAGGACCTTAGTAAGTACACCCTGGAAGAAAGGAGGCAGAGGGGGCTATGATAGAGATCTTAAAATGTCTAATGGGTGTGAATAAGGTACAGGAGGGAAGTATTTTCTTAGAAGAAATGGTGCTCAAGCACATGCTATTAAACTGGGGGGGGGTAGATTCAGGAGAGATGTGAGGAAGTACTTCACAGAAAGAGTGGTAGATTCCTGGAACAGCCTTCTAGCAGAGTTGGGGGGGTGGGAAACATGGGTGGGGTTCAAGAATGCACAGAATAGGTACAAGGGAATCACAGAGGAAAAGGAGAGTGTGAGAAAGCTGTAGATCAAGTACAGTCTGTGGTAATAATGTTGGTAGGGAAACATGCGCAGACTGGGTGGACCAAGTAGTCCTTTTCTGCCATCAGCTTCTAAGTTTCTATGTTTCTGAAATTAAAACCTGAGCAAAGTTGCAGGTTTTCTTTGGAGAAGGGGGTTTTGCTGAAGGTTGAACCCTGCAGTAACTGTAACAACACTATTGTGTCACTGTGCTTTGCCAGAGTGAGACAAGATTATATTAGGACTGTGTGAAATACAGAATTCTGCCAGCAGAATTTGTGCAGAATGGAAATTCTGCTATAGAAATGATTTTCAGAATGTCTTCTTAACTTACACAAAGCATTTCTATGTAACCCACAGAATAATTTTTCGTGGATCATGAACACAGCAGAATCATTTTCCATGGATTACGGAAAAATAGTCTGCAGTTTATGTACTGCAAACTGGGGATTATTTATCCATAAAAACCTTTTGCATGTGAAATAACAGACATTCTCTATTGATGGTATTCCATGGAATTTCCAAAATTCCATTGGAATTCTGTTCCCTTAGAATTTAAACATTCCACACAACACTAGCCTGCATATTCCATCATTCCCCCATAACTATTAAAACTAATATGGTTCTATATTTTGTTTCATTATGGTCACCACATTTCAACTATGACCTTCTGGTCTGAAAAATTAAGACTGTTTTGGTCTTGTGATTCTTAAATGCCAAATAGTGTGATTTACAAAACATTTGCAACAGTCACATTTTGGTTTTGACATAATTTGGAGATATGGAAGCAGAACTGTCAGACGTGTACTGAAAAAGAACAATTGTCTTAATACCTTCTGTCTGATACCAGAGTAAACTCTGGCATTTTTATCACATGAAGCACTGAGTTAAACTTAACACTTCAGTTGAAGAAGGGCATGAGGGAGGGTGTACAGTATGCTATCATATTAATCCAGTCCCTTGCTTTTTGGAGCAAGTAGTGACATCATAGCCATTTAAGTGGAAGATGCCTATTAGTATCAGCGACTTAGTTTATAGCACTCTCGCCTCTTTACCAGGATGAACAGATGGTTTAAGGTTGAAGTACTGCATCAGTCACTTTGGCTAACATACAACAGTGCAACAGAGCCAGGGGGGTGCTACTCTGTTGGGTTGTTTTCCTCAGATTGGAATTTAACCCAAGGTCGTCCCTTCTGCCCGTCTCTGGTGGCTGTACAGGTAGAAAGTGTGTGTATAATATATATATATATATATATATTATGGTAGCACGGTAGTGCTACCATAGTTAGGGTTGAGGAGCCATTTCTATGTTAAATCCCAAAACTTTGCACCTTATTAACTTTGCAACCATTTGATGGATTTGCCTGAAATTTGGAATTTATGATCAAGAACCATAGGCCTTGGGATCTGCCAAGTTACGTACTGGTCGGATATACGGCTGCGGAGTTATTAAGTGTGATCTGTGCGCGCGTTTACACTTTTCTGGAATTCTATGGTCGCATCTACAGGTCGTACGGTTTGCGTGACCAGCCCGAAATCTTCCAGAAACATGTGGCCAGGGTCCCCAATGTGCCTTTAAAAGATTTCGTGAAAAAATATTAAACGGTTCAAAAGTTATTCAAAAAACAGTTTCCCATTATAAGTCAATGGGAAAAGTTAACAAAAAGTTCAACACTTTCGCAAATGCATTTTTACTTTCGCAAATGGGCCTGTTACTTTCACAAATCAGCCATTTTTTTTTTCAGTTGGTGATCAGAAAAATGGTTGGCATTTAAATTTGGGACCCTCTAGCAACCTAATTTTTTGTATTCACCTAGTCAGGCCCTGAGGATGCTTGCCATGTCTTTATTTTGTGGTAAAACACCCCAGAAATATGTTTTCAAATTTCTGGAAAAATGTATCTCAAATTACTTTGTGCTCACAAAGTGTATGAAATTTTGCTAAAGCTTTCGCAAATTGTGACAGTAGTTTTCTAGTCTGTGGGAAAATGACAGCAATTCTTTGGCACTGCGCTGCAAAAGAACCGTTGGGAGTTTTGAGCTGAAATTTGGAGGGAACAGAGCCGACATCTCACAGATGTGCCTTTCAGTATTGTATTGAAAAAATATTACATGGCAGCAAAGTTACAGCACTTCAAAGTTGACGGTTTTCCCATAGGATAACATTACGGCGCCCGACGCATTACAGAAATCCTTTGGATCCCTGCTGCAAAATAACGGTTTGGTCTTTTTTCCTGAAATTTGGAGAGAAGACAGCCAACAGCTCACAGATGTGCCTTTCAGTGGTTTGGTGAAAAAATATTACAGGGAGGCAAAGTTATGGCACTCCGAACTTCTCTTTTTTTCCCATAGGATAACATTACGGCGTTTGCCGCGCCTTTCAGGGCCCGTATCTCGAAAACGGTGCGAGATACTGAGTTTTCATCAGAAAAATATGGGGGCTAAGGACAAAAATAGCCAGGACAGTCATAAATCATATGACTTTTTAATTTTTTTTCTACGTCATACGGTTCCTGAGATATAACTTATTTAGTATTCCAAGTCCTCATTTTCTGCTCCGATACCCATTATTATGCATACATTCTTTGTACTCACTGTCTTTCTCTATTCAGCTTTTTGGGAAAACCAGCCTGTGCGCTTACATTACTGTTACCATTGCCCTTTCTGTGCGGTTTCCATGCCGTTTCACTTACGTTGACGTCTGCGCCACCCGTGCATCATCCTGCGTTTTCATTTGCGCTATGCTTTCTGTTACTTTTTGCCATTTGTGTGTACCGTATCTGTTTCTCTTTCTGTTTCACTTTCGCGTCACCATGCCCATTGCCATTTCGATTACAGGCACCATGTTACTATGTGACAAGACATCACATAGCACACGTTCCGTCACGCCACCGTGTTCGTTATCCTTTCTGTTCTCATTAGCGCTTGCGTTACCTTGTGCGCCACTGTTAGCACTTCTGTTTGCATTGCTGTTCCTGTTACTATGCCACAAGACATCATGTGGTGGGAGTGTGGGGCCCTTTGGGCCCCGCGCTCCAGCTGCCGCATTACGTGCCGGGAGCGTGGGGCCCTATGTGCGTTATCCTTTGCGTTTTCATTTGCGCTTGCTTTTCTGTTATTTTTTGCCATTTGTGTCTACAGTACTGTTTCTCTTTCTGTTTCACTTTGCATCACCATGCCCATTGACATTTCCATTTGCAGGCACCATGTTACTAGGTGATAACACATCACGTGGCAGACCGTTCCCGTCTACGCCACCGTGTGCGTTACCCTTTCTGTTCTCATTCGCACTTGTGTTACCATGTGTGCCACTGTTAGCATTTCTGTTTGCGTTGCTGCTCCTGTTACTATGCCACAAGACATCATGGGGTGGGAGAGCGGGGCCCAAAAGGCCCCATGATCCACTACTGTCCCATTCACTGTTTCTCGTTACCATTCTCAAAAGAAGGAAATTAGAGGCAAAAACTCCATTTAATGCATTAGTTAGGGTTGTTCCAGCGACAGAAGTGGGGGTGAGTCGGAGTTAGGGTTTTCAACCCTAACAGCAAATTTCCTCACTTTTGTCAGCTGTGGAACAAACCCTAACTATCACGCATTAAACGGAGTTTTTGCTCTACATATATATATAGATATATATAAAGAGAAGGCATTAGGTACTGTAGCAGAGTCCTGGCCAACTTCTGCATCAGTTATATAGTTTGTAATATAATACGGTTGCCAATAAAATAGTAAGGAAAAATCCCTAAACCTCATTGGCTGTGAGACATCACTTGACCATGCATCAAAAAGCTTGTGATGCACAGTCAGCTGCCATATCTTATTACCAAGGAAAAAGCCTATCTACAAATTTAAAACTATTTCATGTTTATAATTTAGCCAATTAAAATGTATTTAAACAAATGATTTTATGTAAACAAATCATATTTAAAATGTTTCATTTTACATATTATACATAAGAGCAAAGAGACATTTTATAAATGCAGTAAGCCACTCTAGGGTGTGCATTAAAGTATGTGAATTTATGTCAAATGGGCTAACAAAAAAACTCAGCCCTTGGCCTCGTGCCTCACTCCCCTAGGGCGTGCATTAAAATCATTTAAAAAATAGTAAGAACAAAAATCAAGAAACTTCATTGGCTAAGAGACATCACCTAACAGTGTATTAAATTTCTAGTACTGCACAATCAGATGATGGATTTCATTACCAAAGAAAAAAGCCTTACCTACAAAATCAGGGACACTTTCATGTATATGTATTACTTTTATGCATTTAAACGAATAGTTTATGTAAAAAATCAAATTAAAAATGTTTCAATTTACATTTAATACAGAAGAACGGTGAGCCATTTTAAAAGTGCAATAAGCCATTCCAAGGGTGTCCATTTAAGGATTTGAATGCACTTCTCAGGGAGGAAAGATTCTTGGCCTTTGGCCTTATGCTTCCCCCCTCCCCAAGGGGGGCATACATTAAAATCCTTTAGTGCACATCATGTTATGGCATATTGAAACATAGAAACATAGACTCTGACAGCAGATAAGGACTGCTTGACCCACCCAGTCTGCCCATTTCCCTACCTATTGGATAAGCTGTAAGATCCTAGTTAACCAAAAGCCTACTTCTTCTTCCCCCCACTAGAACTGCTTTATGTCTGTCCCATGCATTCTTGAATTCCCCCTACTGTTTTTAACCCCATGACCCCCTCAGAAATACCATTCCATGTGTCCACCTCCCTCTCTGTGAAAAAATACTTCCTCATGTTGCCCTTGAGCCATCCCCCTTCTATCTTCAATTTGTGCCCACTTGTTCTTGCACATTTCTTTTTTTGAAAGATGCTACCCTCCTGGACTTTGTTGAGTCCCTTGAGGTACTTGAAAGTCTCTATCGTGTCCCCCCTCTTCCCTCCTTTCCTTGAGGGTATACATATTAAACTCCTTTAGTCTCTCTTTTTATGGCTTCTGGTGGAAACCTTGCATCATTTTAGCTGGCCTCCTCTGGACTGCCTTCATCCTGTTTATGTTGGTGAGGAGATGTGGTCTCCAGAACTGCATGCTGTACTCCAGGTGGGGTGTCAACAACTGTCTGTACAGATGGCTAACTACGTCTCGTTTTCTACTGGTGATGCCTCTTCCTATACATCCCAGTATCCCCCCATCCCTCCTTACTGCCTTCTCACATTGCTTGCTTACATTTAGGTCAGCTGATATGACTACCCTCAGGTCCCTTTCCATTTTTGTTGTTGTTAGTACCTCCCCTACCATTGTATACTCTTCCCCTGGGTTTTTGTTTCCCAGGTGCATTACTTTGCACTGCTTTGTATTGAATCAAAGCTGCCATACATTTGACCATTCCTCCAACCTTGCCATGTCCCTTTTCATCCTTTCCATCCCCCCCCCGTGTAATAACCCTGTTGCAAATCTTTGTGTCATCTGCAAAGAAGCATACTTTTCCTTCCAGTTCCTCCACAATGTCACTTATAAAGACATTAAAAAGGATCAGACCCAGTACTGAACCCTGTGGTATGCTGCTAGTAACCCCCCTTTCTCTGGAGTGGATTCCTTTTATTATTACCCTCTGTGTCCTGGTGTCCAGTCAATTTTTTACCCAGGCTACCACCCTTGGACCCACTCCCATGCTGGCTAATTTATTTAGTAATCTTTTGTGTGGGATAGTGTCAAATGCCTTGCTAAAGTCTAGGTAGACCATGTCCATGGCCCCTCCCTGGTCTACTACTTTGGCCACCCAGTCAAAGAAACTTGTTAGGTTCATCTGACATGACCTTCCTGCTATGAATCCATACTGCCTTGGGTTCTGCGCCCCCTGGCCTCTATGTACTCAACAATTCTTTCTTTCAGAAGTGATTCCATCATTTTTCCTGCCACTGAGGTGAAACTAACAGGTCTGTAGTTTCCTGCCTCAGCTTTGAGCCCACTTTTGTAAAGGGGAATCACATCTGCCCTCCTCCAGTCCTTAGGTACCACATCATTCTCCCATGATTTGTTAAAAAGGGTAGTCAGTGGTGTCACTAGTTCTCCCCTTAGTTCTTTTAGAATTCTGGGGTGAATCCCATTAGGGCCCATTGTTTTGTCCGCCTTCAGTTTTGTAGTTCTTTCAGATCTCTTTCTTCTGTGAATGGACTGGTATCAACCCCCTTATTCAGAGTGCTTCTATTGATTGAATTAGATACCGCCCCCTCCTCTTCTTTTGTGAATACTGAGCAGAAGTATTCATTCAGCATCCCTGCTTTTTCACTATCACCCTCTGCCCACCCACACTCCCCTTTATTAAGTCTCACTATCCCTTCCTTGGTTTTTCTTCGCTCCCTAATGTACCTATAGAGGTTTTATCTCCATTCTTAACTGAGTTGGCTATCTTTTCTTCTGTTTGGGCCTTTGCTATTCTGACTGGCTTCTCTGCTTCCTTCTGCTTTAACTGGTACAGTTCTCTGTCCTGCTCCTTCTGTGCTTCTTTATGCTTTCTGATTGCTATCTTTTTCTCCCTAACCTTCCCCACCACCTTGTTTGAGAACCATAGTGTTTGTTCGCTTTGTTTTGATTTGTTTACTTCACACAAAGGCTTGTTGCCTCTTTGATGGCAGTTCTGATGTTTTCCCATTGTTCCCCAACCCCTCCTTCCTGCCCGTTTGCTAGTGCTTTCCTGAGACACTCTTCTATTTTGAAAAAGTCAGCCCTCCAAAAGTCCAGTACCCTCACTTTTGTATAGCTTGACTCTATGGCTGTATTTATCATAAACCACACTGTTTGGTGGTCACTTGTTCCCAGGTGGCTACCCACTTCTAAATTTGAGATCCTCCCTCCATCCCCATTTGAGAGTACCAGGTCAAAGATTGCTCCTTCCCAAGTGTGTTCCAACACTAGCTATCTGAGGCATGCCCCTGTAGGGCATGAAAAATGACCCTGCTCTTGGAAGTGGCAGCAGCAAGGTGCTCCAGTTAACATCTGGCATATTCAGGTCCCCCATCAAAAATATATAGCCGTTTTTCTGCCATCCTAAGGATGCCTTCTATCATTTTCTTGTCCATTTCCTCCCCCTGAGACTGGGCCTGTTTATAACACTCATGCAGATTGTGGTGCCATTTCCTTTCTCCAGGGTAACCCACAGTGCCTCCTCTCCTCTCCTCCCTGTTTACCCTTTAGTTCTGTTGCTTTGATCCCTTCCCTTACATACAGAGCTCCTCCTCCTCCTCTTCTACCCTCCCTGTCCCTTCTTTAGATGTGTAACCTAGTATATTAACATCCCAGTCATGGTTCTCTATGTACCATGTTTCTGTGTCTGCCATGATATCCAAGTGACCCTCTTCCATCAAGGCCACTTGTTCAGGGAGCTTGTCACCCAGACTATTGGTGCTGGTACTCATTG
Source organism: Neoceratodus forsteri (assembly GCA_016271365.2). NCBI lineage: Eukaryota > Metazoa > Chordata > Ceratodontiformes > Ceratodontidae > Neoceratodus > Neoceratodus forsteri. The sequence goes on along the minus strand of CM057456.1, from coordinate 1,775,306,056 downwards.
CCCTCCATTTTGTAATGGTGTTACCCCTTTTAGCTCCATCCCGGTCCTTACTGCAGTTGACTATTTCATCATTTACCCCTGCTCTTCTCCCTATAGACTTCTCTATCTTGGTGTTTACCTCATTAACTACTCTGTTTTTTGGGGGGCTGGGATTTTCCTGATCCTTTTCTGTGCCTCTCCCCTTGCCTAGTTCGAATGCTTGCCAATGAAGCATTTAATCCTATCACCTAGGATCCTGGTACCCCCCAGACAGATGCAGACCATCGCACCAGTTTAGGTCTGTATCCCTCCAGGTAGACCTCCAGTCCCCAATGAAGCCAAAACCCTGAGCTCTGCACCAGTTTTTTAACCATTGATTGCATCCCATGGTGTGGAGTGCCCTAGCCTCACCCATGCCATATACAGGCAGCACCTCTGAGAAGGTTACCATGCATGCTATTTGTGTAAGGCCCCTCCCCAACTTCACAAACTCCTCCTTCACTGCTCTGGTACCATTCCCAGCCAGGCTATTTGTCCCTAGGTGGACAATGACATCCAGCTCCCTCCCCCCTGCAGCTGCTTATGTTATCCTGAGGATTTTCCCCCTGTCCCTTCAAGCCATGGTGTCTGGCAGGCACCTTACCTCCCTCTCCCCTCCCTTCCCCAGTTCTAACCCTCTAACAATTGAGTCCACCCCAGGAGTTTTTTCCTTCCCCTGTGGGGTCCTGTGCCACCCTCCTGTGGGTCTCCTTTGTGGAGGTTCCCAGCATCCTCCTTGGTCTCCACTGCAGGTGCCTCAATAGAGGAACCACACTCTGCCAGAACAGCTTATGAATTGTGGAGAGGTACGACTGGTGGGATGCACCTCTGTTCCTCCACCATCACCTTCCCTGAGCCCACTGTGGTCCAACCACTCCTCTGTTTTGGCAACCTCTGAAGCAGCAGCATTGGCCCTGGTGCTCCCTGGATGGGAGAAGAGGCCCCCTGAATCTTGATCAACTCAGCCTGGAGATGAGCAACCTCCTCCCTCAGCCCAGAGAGGTGCCTGCAGATGGGACAACACTGCATCCTCCAGTTCACCTCCTGGAAGACTGGCACTCCATACCCACTGCACTGCACCACACCCATTATGTCTTATTGGTGGCCCCTCGACTGTTGTTTTGTATGCTTACTCCTTCCTCTTTCTGTTTACTTTTTTCTCCCTGCTTTCCTACTGCCTCTGTGCCTTTACCACTCCTTCCATTCCTGTTCTGGGACAGGAAGTTCCTGTATTCCTTAGTAGTCTCCTTTTTACTTGCTCAGAGACAGACCTCCAGCAGCTAGGGGGTGAGGGAGAGCTATTCTTTCCTTTCTAGGATGGTGAGTCTTTTGTGCCTCTGTGATTATGCCCTTCCTTCTCCCAAACAGGAAGTTCCTGTTGTCAGTCAAATACAGTGCCTATAAAAATGGAACTGGCAATGGGAGGCAGGGAGGGAGAAATATATAGTCCCAGTAAAGGAGTTCTAGCATCTGCCTCCTTCCTCTTGCTGCTCTCTGCAAAAGCTAACTAGGTAAGTTTTAAATACAGATACCTGGCTTTCTGCTGCCTAAGCCACACCCCCTAATTTACAGTCTTCTCTTCACCTAGCAAACAGCACAGATAACAGTTCCCTCCCCCCAGCTCAGACACGGACACCAACTCTTGTTTTGTTTTTTTTTACCCAAATTGAAGGTCCCAGTAGTAGAAAGTGCTCTAGTTTTTCAGTCCCAGCAGTAGAGTTCTAGTTCTTTAGTCCCAGTAGACCAAGTTCTAGTTCTTTAGTCCCAGTAGTAGAGTTTTAGTTCTAGTTCTTTAGTCATAGTAGACTAAGTAAGATTGCTTACTTATGTGATAATAATGTGTTTAATAGCCACTGCATAAAGTATTGTACACCACCAATACCAAACACATTGATTTTTACAGCACTTTGGGATACAGTACAGCATGTGCAAAGTGCAGCATATCAAAACAAGTTTAATCCTAATAAAGTGTATTTTCTTCAGTGTACATTAAAGCAGTATAGCAATGAAACTGGGCAATACATGTGACCCTGTCTTTTTTTCTCTATAAAAGATCCCATGCTTCTTCCAGTTCTATTTAGTGGTAAAATGTTCTAGTTCCACCAAAATTTGAGCATTTTATGAATGTTTTAATGTAGTGTTTTTCACAAGAAAAAAAAGTTTGTTGCCATATTTGTCTTAGAAATTGTAGTGTAGTTCTGGCTAATGTTAGAATTGAGAAAATGAAAAACAAAAAGCTCATGGCATGGGGCCTGATTTTTGGCAATTTGAGGATTAAGTCTCATGCTGCAGCCACCACTGCTTTAGACCTTCTATGAACTTGTAGACATTTGTATCTTCTGCCCACAGGGGGTAGCAGGTGCAGCTGTGGGGGGAGGGGGAATGTTACTCCTGGTCCAACTAGGTGTAACATTTTGGCAAAGCTGTGCCAAAAAATAGCTGCAAGCTGCCAGAACTCATGGAGCTGGACATAAATTGGATATAGCTTTGAAAATATGGCATCTTCAGGAAAAACTACGGCTCTGCAAGTGAAACCTCACTTGCACCAGTTTTTTCCCATACCTGCACTGATGTCTAGGTGGTTGAAAATCTGGTCAATGGTGTGCAGCATAAAAAGTACCTAGAAAAGTAGATTTTACAGAGTTGCTAATATAGTTATTAATTATAACTGAAACTATCTTTTGTGAAAAAAAAAACACATTTTTTCATTGCACTGCTGCTTTAATTTGGTGACAAATGCCAGATCAAGTTTTTATTAAATAGTAGCTTTTCATTGACATTTTTTACTTTATCTTTTTCTCATAATAACTACAATCTTTTTCACTGAAGCAAGTATATTTTTAGCTAGTAAAAGGTTTTGTAATACTGGAAAAGCCTACATCATGAAAAATAATTCCTTTGCTCATTTTCCCACAATTTTCATATGTACTACAGTACTCTAAAGGAATACACTAAAAGCTATTTAACTGCCTTTTTGAACAGAAAGCTGGGATGAGAGCTTTCATAAGTGCAGGGTTCACTTCTTTCCACAGATTGTATTGATAAATAATTAATATTATCCACTGGGAATTGAACCCAGGCCCCCATAATACCACCCTGGTGCTTTAATCACTGGGTTACAGGCTCACATGGTTGAACCTGGGGTTCCTGGACAAACTTCCTTTCTCTGGTATTCTGTATCCTGCAACTGTGAATAATTAAGATGACAATCAGATGTTTTTTGGTGCAGTATTAGCTACTGCTAAGCAATATAAATAGAACTGTAGTGAGAAAGACATAATTGTTTGATTTATCCAATGTTTAGTTTTGTATTGTACAGTGCAGAATTACAAAGTGATTCAAGAAATTTGTTAATTTATTTAGAAATTGGTTACTGGGAGAGGTACACTGAGCTGGAGTTTGTTTCCAGGTGTGGCCTCTGGAGTGGGGATACAAACCTGGAGAGAAGGTAAAATATCAACACCTGCAAGGCCACTTGAATGGATATGTCATGAGTTGACATCATTTACTCATGACACTACTGGAGTAAAATGAGTGTAGTCATTCTTCTCTTGTGAATTGCCAGTCTGCATCTTCTTTGTGCCAAAGCAATTTTGAGAACCTCATCATTCTCCTATTTTATAAACAGGGTATGACTGTACATTTGAAAGCAATCATGGAACTTGTGGCTGGGCTGATGCCAGCCATGGCCCTTATAAATGGCAGAGGGGCAAAGGGACAACAATTGATGCCAACACTGGACCAAGCTTTGACCATACTACTTTGACAAGCTCAGGTATGAAAGACATTTATAACATATATAGTACTATATTATACTATATGCTATACAGTTTTTTTATGTTTAATAACTAACAAGATACATGCACAGCATGCTAAATGTAGGAACAAAAAGGGACATACCGTCAGCATACTGGCTGAAAATACAACAGAATAGTTACTTTCAAAATACTGTACTGTATGCTTAAAATGGAAATTGTCAGTCTGCCTTGCACAAAGCTTTTCATACCCATGATGCCTTGCACTGAGATTAAGGTTTTATTGTATGTGAAGGCCATGGTTTGGAGAGATGCACAAACATCAAACATGTGCCTGTACAGTAGTTTAAAATTAAAATAAATAAATAAATAAATAACTGGCATTTCAACTGTGGGCTGTTTTTTTGAGGATTGGGGTAAGGTAGAATGAAAAAGTTAGCTACAGTCTTTAATTAACTTGTACTATGTTTAAATACATTTGTGCAAGTGATTGGGTAAGAGTCTCCTGTCACCCATGTGAGAAGGAGTGTGAAGCAAAGCCAGCTGTGCTCCAGCAAACCATCTAGTTTCTTGGGAGCATAGCAGGCCTGAGTGCCAGACCATCGACTCTAAAGGGCAATTTATACAACATGCGTGGGTCTCTTTTCATGAAGATAAAAGAGATATCTCACTGACCACATGTGAGATATCATTTATAACTTTACAGCTGGGTATGTCACAATGGATATTTTTGCCAGTTGGGTATGTCACAAAAGGATCAGAATTCATTTAGAATGTTCGGCCTCAGTAACAGTACTAACCGTATTTAAATGCAAATAACTTTAAAATGAAAAATTATAGCATTGTACTGTGAGCACAAAAGTTGTTCAGCACAAAAAAACCTACAAAATGAGTGGTGTTTCATTTATAGCAACCTTTTATTTTTTTTATAATTAACAAAAAAAACAGCAAAAAAATAATTTACTTTTCACTTTTTCGACAAAAAAATGTGAATAACTTTAAAACAAAACATGATAGCATGGTACTGTGAGCACAAAAAAGTTGTTCAGCATAAAAAGATGTACAAAATGAGTGGTGTTTCATTTACAAATACCTTTTAGTTTTTTTTTTTATAATTGGCAAAAAACAGCACAAAATCCAATTTTTTTCACTTTTTACAACAAACAAATATAAATAACTTTAAAACTGAAAAAAGAGAGACCCACAATTGTAAAAATTGAATATGACATGGGTGACAGTGAGTTGGTAGAAATACCTCCACTCGCTGTCATTGAACTCTAGGTATCCCACTCATGGCTTCACCACTCATGGGATATCAAGAGTTCAATGGCAGCTTCTGGAGATATTTCTGCTATCTCACTTTCACCCATGACATATCCTATATTTTTCTAACTTCCTTTTTAGGGTGCCAAAGCTTAAACTCTTTTTTAGTAGTAGCACTTCAATTAGAGGCACACTGGGACTAGTAATACAAATGTGTTGGGCTGATACATCCTGAAAATCTGAAAATGAATTTCAACCCTTAGAATCTATTGGATGGTACTGTTGGGCCCAAAAGTTCCCAGTCCATTCACTCTTTCTCCTGCATGAGATTTCATTTTCTATATTTTTTTCCTTCAAAAATTAAAATTCTTGGTTTCTTATTTTTTAATCCTTTCCTTGGGGATGTAGTGGTTGTTAATGCATAAATGTACTTCTTGTTGCCCCCTCATCACACACACACACACACACACACACACACACACACACATGCCACTGAGCAGTATGTTTACATTAAGCAAGCTAATCAGGACCATACTTCCTCTTGCACATCACGGTGTCAGAACAATCACTGAATATTCCTGTTGCTGAGGGGGGACAGGCATAATAATCCAGGTTAAATAATGGTTGCTAATGCAAGCCTGGTTTGTGCAAGGAAAAGGGCCAATTTGCTCACACTGATGAGGTCCAAGGGTTTAATATCACAGTATTTGAGACCTCAGTATTTCTTTTCTATTTTCAGAAAGGGTTCAAGATATCACAGCATTTTTTGTAAGAAGCATGTTTAAAATGAACTTGCCTTTTTAGATCAATTTACAGTAGATATAGTCCTGCTTTTTAGGCAGGAATATAAAGTTTAGTAGGTTAGGAACTCTGTACCTTTGGAATAAACTGAGATAAAATGTAACAAATATGTTTTGTTTCCAGTACAATCAAGCAGTGGTTAACTAAAACTGTTTTTCAAGTCCTCACATATTAAAAGCACATGCATAAACAAGGTAAATGAAAAATATATTTTGTAGAACCAAACTGTATGCTACAACAGCACATACAGGTCTCTTCTTCAGGCAATGGAAGATGCCTACAAAAGGCAGAGGTGATGTATAGCAAATTGTGCTTGCCTGTTTACTGTCATTAGCATAGTCACACTGGAGAGGAGATTGCTGATTTTATGACAAGGTGGCTATTACCATGTATAAAGGACAGCAGAAAGTGCTTGTAGCTGGAGAATGGTGCCTTATTCTTTTGTCCTACAGTTGAGCATTAGATAGAGTATCATCATGTTAATTGGTTAAGAACCCCATCCCATTTCTCCCAGAGACAATGATCACATGGTTAAATGGGTTAAATGACCACAGGCATATGTTTATTGAAGACAAAACAGCAGCACACATGCATACTTTGTATACAGTGCAGAGTCTGGTAGTGGGATCTCCTCCATTGGTGGGGCATTCCAACATGGACCCTCACAATGGTGGTCCCCCAGTTACTCCCCCCATGTTGGTAGGGAAAACAGAGACAAGAGTCACCTTTGAAGCTTCTGGGATAAGAGAGAAGTCATAGACCAGGTTAGGTGTAGTCACATCCCCTCCCTCTTCTGCCGTGGCACTGGGGCATGCCGTGTCTGGCAGGACTCTTCCCCTTCGAGTGCCAGCTCAGTCTGTCCCACTCAATGTGTTACACCTCCACAAGCCAGACTCCCTTTCCACTTACAATGTCTATGGCTAGTTCCTGCCTTCTGCTCCACTAACCTGAGCTACCTTAACCCAGCATCAATGAGGGCAAAAACTCAGCAATAAACCTGTTAAATGGGAAAACTGGGATTCCCTCATGACTTCTGCAGTGATCCCATTGCAAGCATGGCTGAGTCCATGTCACTATCCCCCCCTTCCCCTACCCCTTTACTCATCTAACCCTCCCACCTTTAATTGTCCTTTTAGGGTGAGTGGGTGTACATCTCAGGTTCCGCAGGATCCCAGGCAGAAAGGCTGTATTCCTGAGATGCCAGAGCGTATCTTGCCCCTGTACAGCCCTCACTTTCCTTGGAAGCCTACCCTGCCCTTGCTCCATAAATTTCTAGCCCCTGTCACCTTTGCCTTTGGAAAGCAGCAGCCAGCTCTCCCTTTCCATCCCCTTGCCAAGGCCAGCTTAGGCATTTGGCCAATCGGCCAGGAATGTGGCTAGAAATGGGAAGGGAGTTTCCTGCCAGGAGGGAGAAGGGAGTGCTCCAACAGCCAAAGTCCCTTCCAGTGCAAATTCTTCTAGAAGAATCTTTAGCTGTTAAAGAACCCATTCCCATTTCCCCATCAAATTGGTTAAATGACCAAAGCTGTATGTTTATTGAAGACATAACAGTAGTATGCATGCCTGCTTCATACACAGTGGACAGTCTGGTAGGGGAACCCCCCCCCCACCATAGGTGGGTTGTTCCAACAGGGCCCTCTATTGGGGGTCCCATAGTTGCTTCCTCAACCCTGGCAGGAAAGGCAGAGTCAAATCTACCCTGGAAGCCTCTAGGATAAGGGAGGAGTCACAAAACACTGTGCTGGGTGAGGCATGCTTATGTCCCTTCCCTCCTCCAGCATGGTTCAGGAGCATGCCATACTTGGCAATATCGTTCCCCTTTTGGCACCAGCTTGGACTGTCCTGCTTAACTTGTGACACTCTCAGAACCCAGACTCCCCATCCAGCACAGGACAGGCCCATCTCTTCATCCTGACCCCCAGCACAATGTGTTAGTACCCCTCCTCTGCTTTTGAATCAGCCCTGGAGGTAGGCTCACCCCACCACTTGCTAGGTGTGTCACATCTGGGAAGGGGGAAAACCCTGGGTGTCCAATGTTATGTCCCCTGTTCCTGTTACTGCTCCCCATAGCCCACACAAACATTCCCATTTCATCATGGACCACCTGAAGGTGCCCTCTGTCAGCATGAATGACAAGAGTAAGAGTGACATTGGCATCCTGTTGCTTGGCTCCCAGCTTCCAGTTTCTTATGAGTCCTTACCGCTATCCCAAGGATGTCAGAATGGTCACTGATCTCCACACTATGCCATGCCAGCTTCTGGGACCTGCTTGTAAGACAAAGAAAAGTACAGTTAGCCAAAAGAGATGAGAGCAGACATACTGCTTGCATATCTTGGATAGAAGTGCTGAAGAACATTGCCCAGAGCTTTTGTTTCTTTTTGAGGTGCATATACTCCACAGCCACACACTATTGTAAAGGTACCAGGCTGAGGAAAGCTCAGGTGGGATGACGTTGGCACAAGGCCATTAAGGCACACCTGCAGACCAGAACTGGGGTTGGGGGACTAGGGTTGGGAATGGGCTGGGTCAGGAATGTGCCAACTACTCCCCTAGTGGCAACCTCCTCCTAGGGCTTAAAGTGCACTATTTCTGGTATAGCTTTGACTGACCTCTGGTTCTCTACCTCCCTCACTGCAAATTGACCCTGATATGGCAACCTAACCCTCCATGTAAAAACCATCACAGACTACCCCTATCATTCACCATCCCAGAATCACTGCAGCCAATGGGGCCATTTCTTTGCCCCTTAATGGCATCAGGAGTCTTTCATGTCTTTTCCCCTACTAGCTCCTGTTGTAACTAGGCCTCCCCCAGTGCAGTTATCTAGTGGGTGATCTCTGTAGGCCAAGCACTCATGCTTGTGTCAGCAAGGGACTGCTGTACACAAGTTCTTGCTGTAATACTAGAACAACTCATTTTGTTTGTCTCTGTGCCAGCTCTGCTTGCACTCTAGCAGCATCATCATCGCCTGTAGCCCGCTGTCAGTGTGCTGCACCTGAAGCTTCTGCATGTGGGCCTTCACCCACAGTAGCATGACTAGCTCCACACAGTCCATTGAGCTAGGGCTGTCAATGCTGATGGAAGACTTCAATGAGTGAATGAGAAAGAAGGCAAATATTACAGCTTACAAACAGACAGCAGGCGTCTGTTCACCCAACATTTCACTCCCCAAACTGGTGCGTAATCATGGGTGAATTATATTTTAGTAATTAAATGCCAGTTTGGAGCATGATACGTTGGATGAGCAGAACTTTGCTGTCTGTTTGTAAGTGTTATACTTTAATAAATAGTTTTTTTAACCCCTGTAAGAGCAAGACTGCTGTTTTAGTGATGGTTTCACCGCTGAGCATGGTTTGTTGTCTTGCCATAGTACATATACTTTGAGCCATGGGATAGCTAGGAGTGGTCCCTCTTTGCCTGGATGAATTTATAAAAGCATCTGACACTAAGAGTGTGTATAAAATTAGAGAGTCACCACTGAGCTCAGTTTGTTGCTTTGCCATGCTTTTATAAACCCCACAAGTGAATTGTAGCACCCCACACCTCGGGTGTGTATAAAATTCTCATTATACACCTTTTTCCATGCATTATATATATACATATATATATATACACACACACACACACACACACATACTGACCCCTGGGCTAAGGCGACTGCTGAAAAAAATGCTTAGTGCCCTGTATCACAAGAAGACCCTCCAGGCAGAATGAGATCCAGCATTACTACAGATCCAGCAGCAGCAGGAACCTTCCTTGACTTTTAAATGACATTTAAGCAATAAGCAATCCAACATACTGTAATTTATTTTTAAGACAACAAAAATTACCTTTATATTTGCTTACTACCCAGTTTTATAATGTTCAGTACAAAATAAAAAATACCAAAGTATTCTACATTACCTGCATGCTGGCAGTCCAACCCCATTAATTCTGCCCCATTCTTTAGTGTAGCAGGACCCTTTTTGTAAATCCTAGATCTAACATTGTCTCCAGGCCTGCCTACCTGCCAACCCAACATGGTCAGGCTGTCTCAGGATCCTCAGGATCCCAGGCAGAAAGGCTGAATTCCTGAAATCCCAGAGCTTATTTACCCCCCTGTATAGCCCTCCTGTTCTCTGGAAGCCTGCCCTGGTACCTATTCCTGATTAGCTCCTTTGCCCCATAAACAACTAGCCACTGTCACCCTTGCCTCTGGCTGACCACATCCAGCTCTCCCTTCCCTTCTCCTGGCTGGGGCCAGCTTGGAGATCTGGTCTTTTGGCTAGAAATGTGAGAGGGAGGGAGCTGCAGCTTCCTGTCTAGCTGGAAGAAGGAAAGGCACCAACAGCCGAAGTCCTTACCAGTTCCAGTTCTACAAGAAGAGCCATTAAGTTGTGTACTGTTGGTAAGTGAGAAATGTTTAGGAGGCAGCCAAGGAGTGGGACAGCTGACCCTTCCCTCCCCTCCCCTCCCCAGGAGAGGAGAGCAGTTCATTGGATGCTCAATCCTCTCCCACCCCTGCTGACTCCCGACAACCAGAGCTCACTTTCAAGCCCAGGTCACCACTGTGGTGTGAGGCGTGGTGTACAGTACCTCAAACCTCACTGCCACTGGGCCTCAAGACATTTTTCTAAGTTTGTGGCTATGTGTTCAAGAAGAAATTAAAAAAAAAGAAATGTCCCTGATAATCTAGTCAGGCTTGACCATGGGGAGTAAGTGAGATCTGTCAGCTCAGCACTGCTGCAGTGAGTTGAGTGACTTGATTTCACAATGAATATAATTTATTTTTTTTGATTAACCACACTTTATTGAAAGCCTTTATAAAATAACAAATAACAAGTCTGGAAATGGTATAAAAAGGCTAATACGAATGAATAAGTGTATAAAACAACCATTCAAAACACTTAATAAGTTTGCTCATATCATAAAAGGAAAGCATAATAGTAAAAAGAGAAAAAAAATAAAAGCCACCCCAAACCCCTTATTCCCATGGCCTACTTCCACAGGCAGTGTATAAAATCCAAGCGGAATGGAAGAAAGAAACACAGGTGATCCTCTATGGGAGAAATCAATACAACATAACCCAGTAAATAGTAACACAGCTGAAAATCTAAAACAAAAACAAACAAAAGAAAATGGGGAAGACACAAAAAAGACTGGGGAGCAAGTCAAGAGGTAGGTTCTGAGATTGATAGTAAAGTTAGGAATGTTTCCATGTCCATTGGAAAGAAATAAATCTGTGGCATAAAATCGCTTTACTGTAGAGCACTCAACATTAAGGGAGAAAAGGATCTTTCGGTGCCATTCAGTATTGGACAGAATATTCTCATCCAACCAATGTCAAAGAACTAAAAGCTCAGCCACAGATGATATCAAAGAAATATAATATTTCCTAAGGCCAAATACTGTGTCATCAAAAATGCCTAATAAACCTTAGGGTTATGCAAATTTTGATGACCTAAGAGGGGATCCAACCTTTGTTGTATCTCAGACCATAAGGGTTGGGCCTTTTCACAATCCAAAGGACATGAAAAAGTGTACCCACCTCTTTCTTGCATCTGATACAAAGCTCAGAATCACTTTTATACAAACGAGAAAGTATGTAAGGGGTGTAATAGAGGTTATGCAATATTTTAAACTGTTGAAGCTGAAAACGGTCCTGTTTATTATACTTGTATAAATCTCTCCACACTTTTTACCATTGTTCAGCTGTCATGTCCAATCCCAAAACAGTAGACCATGAATAGTAGAAAGAAGATGATCCAGAGGGATCTAATTCCTGGAGAGAAGCATATATGCCTGAAAGGGAATGTGGTTGATAAGCAGTCTGAGAAAGATGATAAAAAACCTCACCCCCATCATCTGTCCAGGGTAATGGGCCCATATGATGGAGAACAGAATGTTTCAACTGAAAACATTGGAAAGCAGGAGGTACTAATATTCCAATGATCCATAAAAGATTGATCAGCAATAAATGCACCTTACAATACAAATTGATTAATTGAAGAAATATCAAGGTTACTCCATAACTTAGGAATCAAAATAGCTTTACCACTTGGAAATTAGGATTAAAAAATAAAAGTTTAGAGCTGTCTTTCAGAAGCTTAAGATCAAAACAATGACAGAATTGGCTATGGGCCTTCAAGGACCACATAGGTGAAGATAGGAGCATCTTCAGAACTTTGGCTAGAGGAACAAACAAAAGAGAACTAAGCTGAACCCCACAGCTATGAGCAAGATAGTTCTCAATATGCAGCCACTGTGGAATATAGACAATTGCCCCAGAAGTTGTGGGAATACACCAACAAAGATATTTAGAACAATGTGATACAAAATAATAGAGCAAAAAGTTAGGGCGGCGTAGACCACCAGAAGGTCTGGGTGCAGTAAGATTCTTATGTGAGCACCTGACTGTTTTGCCTTGCCAACGGAACCTAGAAATAATATTGTAGAAGTAAATTTCTTAATAGGGAGTTCCAAATCAAGCATTCTTAAAGAGTATAAGACAATGGTAAAATATTCATTTTAATGATATTAACCCTACCTAAGAGGGAAAGGTCCCTCACTGCACAAGGCCTTGTTCAATAGGTTTAAAAAGAGTTTCCAAATTAACAGTGACCAGTGTCGAGGGCAACCTAGAAATGTTAATACCTAAATAAGTTAAAAATGTAAGCTTCTATTTGAAACCTACCTGAATCATAATGAGCTTATCTACATTATAATTAAGCAGTACAACAACAGTTTTGTGGATATTAACCTTATAGAATGAAAAGCTGCTGAAATCCATAATTACGGATAAGGCTGCAGAGGTGGACATATGTGGGTTTACAAGATGTAAAAGGAGATCATCAGCATAGTCTGAGGCTAAATAAACTTGTTGTCCAACCAAGATGCCGATAACTACCACTGCTGATTTAAGCTTAAGGATGAGAGACTCTAAATATAAATTAAACAAAAAGAGAGAGTTGACAGCCTTGATGTATACTGTACCTCTCTGTAATACGATAGGAGCAGAAAGTACTCCATTACATGAAATATGTGCAGAAGGAGAGGCATAAAGAAGCTGTACCCTCCATTAAAATTCCATGATACAAAATTAAATACACTCTTAATTTTCAGAAGAATAAATAAATAAAACCAGAACTCTTAACCAGGAAGGGTATCACCCGCCATAAACCTTGCAATGAACGTGGGCCACCATAACCCTCCCATACCCCAACCCAGAACTATCACCCCCAAGTTTAGAAAAAGAAAAAAGTAACTAGAAATATATAAAAAAAATCCAATGCATGCAAAATTTCAACAAATAATGTTATCTCAGTACACCAGTCCATATGACCAAATGACAGTCCCATCAAGCTGCAATGAGGGTGTGGTGGGAGGGGCAGTCTCACATCAACCCAGCAAAACAGAAGACATGGCTATTACATTATACAAAACAGTAAAAACATGAAATAGGCATCCCCCACATAGACAAGCAATAGCAAGATGTGAAAAAACAGCAATACTACAAACAGCAATATTCTAGCAAGTACTAGTCAAACAGGAAGATTTATATAATACCAACTGTCCTGTAGATCATGGAGTCAAGTATGAAGGGAAAACAGAAGAAAAAATAAACCCTACCAGTAGAACCCCCGTGTTTCTGAGAAATCAAGAATCTAAGAAAAAGACAAATTGAAGGGGAATCAAGACAAAAATAATAAACATAAATGGACACCCATCTTACACCAAAGAACACCCAAGGGGGTGTAGACAAAGATGAAATTAGAAAGCAGAACAAGGGTAGTTACCAATCAAATACAAGCAACTTCTGGGGTCCAGAAAACAGAAAAACACTAAAAAGAGAAAAAATATATGAAAAACAGACACCCCAGCAATCACTGCAATCTCTAAGCACCCATGTATAATAAACAAGAAAATAAATCTTTCAGCCCATGCCCACCATCCCTCGATAGAACAACGCACCCAACAGAGTTTAAGAATCAGAAAATTCCAAGCTCCGTTAGAAAGAAAAGTCTACATTACAGTCTATGAAGGAAAAAAGCCATGCTAAGAATGCAGTCCAGATAGCTGAGGTCTATGCAGGATAAAGAAGTCGATGGTAAACATGCAGTTGTACCATGAAAACCACTTAGCTTTAAGTTGAAGATCTACTGAGCTCCATGCAGGATACAGAAGCCCTCCCACTTCATGTGTCATCAGAGAACTAATAAGGTAACAATTTGGGCAGCTCCTTTCTAGCTTGTTCAGCAAAACTGAATACCTTCGGGCCATTAGGTAAAGATAGCAATAACCTGGCAGGGTACAAAACGCGGTATCTAATCTGAGCATCCTGCAATTTATGGAAGATTAAGAATGCTCAGTACTCTCAGTGTTTGGCACATAAACTGGGGTTAAGATCGTGAAAGATCAAGATCCAATGACCCTCCGCTAAAATCTCCTTCAGGGAACAAACTTGCTGCAGAATATGCTGTTTTTCAGAAAATTAAGCAGAGAATGACAGTGCGAGGTTGCTCTCCTTTGGCAGGTTTTGGCCTTAAAGAACGATGGGCCTGTTCAGTAACATAATGTGGACCACAAGAGGCGGGACCAGCAATTTTCTGGAGGAGCTTCTGTGTAAAATTAAGCATATCTGAGCCATCCAAATGCTCAGGTATCCCCACTCTTACTAAATTATTCCTCCAGTTTTGACCTTCCAAGTATTCTAATTGGTCTTCTAGCTTATTAATGCATCTCTGTAGAGTGACCAGTTCAGACACCATGTTATCCTGGTGGGATTCGGCAGAGATTATGTGAGTTTCAGCATCTCGCATTCACCAGGATAAAGCCTCAAGAGCCAGATGAAAGGTTCGGATGTCTGCTGCCAAATCCAGGATTGCTTCCTTGAGACTATTCAGCTTCAACAAGAATCGATTCACTGTAAGCAGTTCAGCAGTCAGGGATATGGGCAAGCTGAGAGCCACTTCAGAATGCGGCTGCTTAGGCCCAAGCTGCAAGCTCTCTAACGTATGTGGCGCAGACTGCGTTGGGGCAGATTCTGGCTCTGAGGTGAGATCCAGCTTCATAAGTTTAATGTAAACAGCACTGTGCAAGAAAGAAATGGTGTGTTGGTGAGGTTATCAGCAAAATAAATGCATATAAATTTTGAAAAACGATGATTTTAACAAGTGAGTTGGCTGAAACCCACTGATGCCCTGCCACTCAAACCTCCACATCACATGATCTCTCAATAAATATAATTTAAATTTAATATCAGAAATCTTCCTGTGAGGACCCCAGGCTTGGGTCCCTCCAGGCCACTTAAGTAAGTGTGAATGCATGGTATGGTAGCTTGGAGGATGGGATTAGTAAGCTGACTTCCACTGTTTCAGTTTGCTGCTTTTCTGGTGTGTGTGTGTGTGCATGGTTTTGTGTTTCAAGATGTATTTTCTCAGATTGTGGCTGTGTGCCCAAGAGAAATTTACAAAAAAAAAAAATTTAAGAATTTAGTCAGACTTGACTATTAGTTTATTTTATTTATTTGAAATGTGTGATCGGGAGAGGCAGTCTGAGCTATGGCTTTTTTCCAGGTATGACATGGAGGCCAGGGAAAAGGAATATTTGTGCAGATGTAAACTGACTTACAGAACCAGATTAAGTTACGAACATACAAACATACGAAATTTGCCAGCAGATAAAGGCCTAGAGGTCTATCAAGTCTGCTCGAATGTGCAGCTAGCACCCCTTATTCTGCAGCTGCCCTTCCCTTCCACCCTTCCTCTTCATTAACACCCCCCCTTGTCCTGTCCCATCCTCGTTTGAAGCAGTCTACTGCTCTACTGCATACCACTTCTGCAGGTAACGCATTCCACCCAGCCACCACCCTCTCTGTAAAAAAGTGTCTCCTCATCTCCCTCCTGAACCTTCCTTGCTCCAGTCTCATATCATGGCCCTGGTGGCCCTCCCTCCCTTACTTTGAACAGCCCTCTGTACCTGTCTTGTTTATTCCTTTCATGTATTTAAAGGTTTCAATCATGTCACCCCTGTCTCTCTCTCCTCCAGTGAGTACATGTTCAACTCCTTCAACCTCCTCTCATATGATAAGTCCCCAGCCCCTTGATCATCTTTGTCGCCCTGCGCTGCACCCCCTCCAGTAACTTAATGTCCCTCTTCAGATACAGACGCCAGTACTGCACGCAGTACTCCAGGTGCGGTCTAACTAATGACCTATACAGTGGCAGAATCACCTCCTCCCTCCTTGAGGATATACCCCTTGCAATACAACCCAGCATTTTGTTGGCCTTTGCAGCTGCCTTTCTACACTGTGCTGAGTTGTTCATTGACCCTGTAATGAGCACACCCAGATCCTTCTCCTCCTCTGTCTGGGCTAGCTGCACTCCCCCTAGCTGGTAACTTCTCCTTGGGTTCTTCATCCCAAAATGCAGCACCTTGCACTTTTTGGCATTAAATCCCAGTTGCCAGGTGTCCGACCAGGTTTCAAGCTTTGCCAGATCATCCTGCAACCCCTGCCATCCCCCTAGGTCATCCACCACCGCGCCAACCTTGGTATCATCAGCAAACAGACTGATCTTGCTCTTGATGTCCAATGATACGTCTGCAATGAATATCCCAAACAACACTGGTCCCAACACCGAGCCCTGTGGGACACCGCTCGTCATTGCCCTTGGGTGTGAGAGCTCCCCCCCACCACCCTCTGTTGCCTTCCCTTCAGCCAGTTTCCTACCCATCTCACCAGCTTTGCACCTGCCCCTGTGCCTACTAACTTCCTTCCCAGCCTTCCATGTGGCACTGAGTCGAATGCCTTACTGAAGTCCAGATACAGGACATCCACTGCATGGCCCCTGTCCAGCTGCCTAGTGCCCAGTCATAGAACTCAACCAGGTTGGTTTGGCAGGATCTGCCATGTATGAAGCCATGCTGTCTGCTGTCCTGTAGTCCTTTGGCCTCTAGGAGGGCCACCAGCCTCTCCTTCAGGATAGTCTCCATTAGCTTACCCACGATGGATGTGAGGCTCACTGGTCTGTAGTTTCCCGGTTCATCCTTGGGGCCACTCTTGTGGAGGGGCACCACATGAGCCATCCTCCAGTCCTGAGGTACACACCCCGAACGTAGTGAGGCATTAAATAGGTCTGCCAAAGGTCCTGCAAGGACCTCTGCCAGCTCCTTCAGTACCCTGGGGTGGATGCCATCTGGGCCTGGCGCCTTGTCCACCCTCAGTGCCTTCAAACCCTCTCGAACTCTGCCCTCCATGATTTCCCCATCTGTCACCACTTCCTCCCTGCTTCTGCCATTTCTCCTACCTTGGGTGCCCCCCTTCTCTTTAGTAAATACTGAGCAGAAGTACTCATTTAGTGCTTCTGCCTTATCGTACCCTACTTCCACCCAACCCCCCTCCTTCCTAATCCTTACTATGTGGTCCTTACAGCTCCTTTTCTCCCTAATGTACTTAAAGAAGTCCTTCTCCCCCTTCTTAATGCCTTGTGCCAGCCTGAGTTCCTTAGATGCTTTGGCTCCCCTTGCTGCCCTTGTCACCTCCTTCGATTCTGTCAAGTACTCCTCTCTGTCCTCCCCCCTCCCTGTTTTCTTGTACTTCCTAAAGGCAGCTATTTTCCTCCTTACCTTTTCCATGACCTCCTTGTTCAACCAGCTTGGTTTCTTAGCCCTAGCCTTCTTGCTCTGGGCTTTGCAGCAGGTTTTGGTTGCCTCCACTATCCCCAGCTTTATGAGCTCCCACCTCTGGTTAGTATCCATACTAGATTGAATTCTGGCCAGGTACCCTTTTACCACTTCCCCCATCCTCCCAAAGTTGGCCCTCCTGAAGTCCAGCACTCTTGTGCCAGATTCCACTCCTTCCTTGCCCATATCCAATGTGAGCCATAATGAGTGGTGGTCACTCCCTGACAGCGGTTCCTCCACTGTAAGTTCTCTCACAAAGTCCCCATTTGCCAGCAC
Source organism: Neoceratodus forsteri (assembly GCA_016271365.2). Taxonomy (NCBI): domain Eukaryota; kingdom Metazoa; phylum Chordata; order Ceratodontiformes; family Ceratodontidae; genus Neoceratodus; species Neoceratodus forsteri. The sequence continues at coordinate 1,775,288,281 of CM057456.1, read as the reverse complement.
AAGGTCAAGGGTATTCTCTAACCTGGTTGGTTCACTGACCATTTGCAGCAGGAAGCTATCCTGGAAGGCATCCATCAGTACCTGCTCCCTTCTGTTCCTGGTTGTTGGGGTGCTCCAGTCCACTCCTGGCATGTTGAAGTCCTCCACAATCAACACACTACCCTTCTCGCAGGTCCTCCTGATCTGTCCTGCTAGTTCCCTGTCTAACTCCTCCATCTGAGATGGTGGCCTGTACACCACTCCCATTCTAAGAATCCTATTCTTGGAATCCTGGATTTGCACCCAAAGTGACTCCGTGCTACCCTCCTCCCCTTCCTCCCTTACACACTTCAGTCCTTCCTTCACATCTAGTGCCACCCCTTCCTTTCCCAATCACCCTGTCCCTACAAAATAACCTGTACCCTGGTACAGACAGGTCCCAGTCATTATATTGGGTGGCCCATGTTTCCATGATGGCTGCAATGTCCACCTCTCCCTCTGCCATGAGAACCTGTAACTCTGCAGTTTTCCTCCCAAGGCTCCTAGCATTAAGGGTAACCACCTTTCACCCTTTTCACCCCCTCCTATCCTGCCCTCCTTTCCTAGCATCACCAATAGTACTTGCCATTTGTAAATCTTCTTCCAAGTTGCGTGCTTTGAAACAACTGAGAAACTGCATGGGATATACTATATTGGACTAAATATCTGTAACTAATCTCTCTCTCTCTCTCTCTCTTGCTTACATCTGAGAGAAGTTTTCCTCACTTTTACAGAGGTATTACTTTGTGTTTAATTATTTTAGTTTTTAATTCAGGAAGGGGGTTTTCAAAACTGCTTATCTTGTCAGCATCTTCAGAAGGGCTTAAATAACTGCATATTTGATTTTCCTTTGTGGCTAACTGGACTGATTACTAGAATTCTGTGACAATCTGCATCAATATATTTTGCAATACTTGGTGGGGTTGTGTGAGTTAGAATAGCAAAGGCTGTAGTTTGTAATTGGATGCCAGACATAGCCTGAGGTGGGGGAAACTGTCTTCACAAGTCAGAGGTCTGCATCACAGCCAATTGTCTAGCTTGACCATTTCAGCATTGTTCAATTACTATAAACTACTGGTGTGACCCTGTTTCAGACAGAAGTCCATCTTCTTCCAAGTTGTGTGCTTTGAAACAACTGAGAAGCTGCATGGGATATACTATATTGGACTAAATATCTGTAACTAATCTCTCTATCTCTCTCTCTTGCTTACATCTGAGAGAAGTTTTCCTCACTTTTACAGAGGTATTGCTTTGTGTTTAATTATTTTAGTTTTTAATTCAGGAAGGGGTTTTCAAAACTACTTATCTTGTCAGCATCTTCAGAAGGGCTGAAATAACTGCATATTTGATTTTGCTTTGTGGCTAACAAACCACCAGGCTGTTTTGGGGCTGGAGAGGTTTACCTGTGTCTGACTTGGATGTCTGGATTTTCTCTGTTTGATTAGCAGGGTATTTTCTCTGTCATATTGTTGTGTAGGGTATCTTGCTGACAGGAAGGCACTCATCGCAGCGGTGGGTGAGAGCTTTTAGCTGATTGTTTTGTGAGGGCACTGTTTAGGCACAACCCTTCCCACCCTCACCCCACCCACCCCTTGAAATAGTTCCTTTATACCTGAGGTTCTGACATCATTTCCTCAAGAGTGCAAGGTGCATATCACTGTCATATCCTCTCTAGCACACTGCACTGACAATATAAGCATACGCATTGTATAATATATATATTTGTATATAACCAATCACACATGCACACACACACAAAAACAAACAAACAAAAAAAAGTAGATAAACATGTGGGGAGTAGTGCAATGTAATGGCTGTGGGCAGCAGTCTTCTGGGAGTCTTCCTGGAGGCTGAGATGCTGCCCTATTTGCAGACAACTCTCTGCCCTGAGGGAGGAAGTTGCCCGTCTTCAGGCCGCACTGGACAGTAGTAAGGAAACCTTCCCCCAGGCCACACTGGACAGTAGGAAGGGAACCTTCCCCATCCAGGGAGCACTAGGGCCACCACCACTACCTCAGAGGTTGCAAAGAAAGCACAGCAGTTGGACCACAGTGAGCTCAGGGAGGGTGAGGATGGTGGAACAGAGGCACACCCAGTCAGTTGTTCCACTCCACAATCCATACACCATTCTGGGGGAGCATAGCTCCCCTATGGATGCACCCACAGAGAAGACTGATGACAACTGTTACAAGGGAGGCCCACAGGAAGGAGGCAGAGGACACCACAGGGAAAGGAAGCAGCTCCTGGTGGGGGACTCAATTATTAGGGGTATACAACTGGGGGGAGCTGGGAAAACTGAAGTAAGGTGTCTGTCTGGTGCCATGGCTTGGAGGGACAGGAAGCGCATCCTCAGGATCACAAGAACAGCTGTAAGGGAGTCTGAGCTGGACGTAATTGTCCACCTAGGGACAAATGACTTGGCTCATCATGAGATTAGAGCAGTGCAGGAGGACATTGCAGAGTTGGGGAGGGGCCTAAGACAAGTAGCACACACAGTATCCTTCTCAGAGGTGCTGCCTGTCAAAGGCATGGGGAGGTGAGGTACTAGCACCATGCAGTTTAATGAATGGTTGAAAAAATGGTGCAGAGCACAGGGGTTTGCTTCATTGGGGACTGGGGTTCCACCTGGAGGGACACCAGCCTATACTGGCAGGATGGTCTGCATCTGTCCAGGAAGGGAACAAGTCTTTTGAGCAATCAGTTTAAATGCTTCATTGGCAAGCTTTTAAACTAGTCAAAGGGGGAGGCACTGACAAGCAGCAGGAAAATCCCAGCCTCTCCCTACAAAACAGGGTACTAAATGAGAAAAAGACCGAGGTAGAACGGTCAGTGGGGGATGCTGCCACAGAAGGTAAAGCAATCAAAAAATGGAGTGCAATGAGTACCAATGCCCGTAGTCTGGGTAACAAGCTTCCTGAATTAGTGGCCTTGATGGAGGAGGAACATCTGGATATCATGGCAGTCACAGAAACATGGTACACACAAAACAATGACTGGGAAGTAAACATACCAGGATACACTATCTACAGGAGGGACAGGGAGAGTAAAAGAGGAGGAGGAGTAGCTCTTTACATAAGGAAGGAATAAAAGCAACAGAACAAAAGGGTAAACAGGGAGGAGAAGAAGCACTGTGGATAAATTTGGAGACAGGCAATGGCACCACAATCCGCTCAGGGGTTGTATACAGACCCCCTTCTCAGGGGAAGGAAATGGACAAGGAAATGGTAGAAAGTATACTTAGAATGGCAGAAAAAGGGGAGATATTGCTGATGGGTGATCTGAATATGCCAGATGTTAACTGGAGTGCAGTTGCAGCTGCCACTTCAAAGAGTGGAGTTATTCTAGATGCCCTACAGGGGGCATGCCTTAGACAACTAGTATTGGAGCCCACTCGAGAGGGAGCAATATTAGACTTGCTTCTCTCAAATGGAGATGGAGAGAGGATCACAGATGTAGAAGTGGGTAGCCATCTGGGAACTAGCGACCATCGAACAGTATGGTTCTATCAACTACAACAATAGAGTCAAGCCATACAAAGACAAAAGTACTGGACTTTAGGAGGGCTGACTTTGCTAAAATGGATGAGTGCCTAAGGAATGCACTAGCAAATTGGCCTGAAGGAGGGGTGGAAGAACAATGGGGAATAATAAAAACTGCCATCACAGAGGTAACGAGCCTTTGTGTGAAGCAAATAAACAAAACAAACGATGTAAGAAACCACTATGGTTCTCAAAGGAAGTGGCAGTGAAGGTTCAAGAGAAAAAGAAAGCATTCAGGAAGTACAAGGAATCGCAGAAGGAGCAGGACAGAGAACTGTATCAGTTAAAGCAAAAGGAGGCTGTGAAGGCAGTCAGAACAGCAAAGGCCCAAACCGAGGAAAAGATAGCCAACTCAGTTAAGAAGGGGCATAAACCTTTTATAGGTACATCAGGGAGAGAAGGAAGACCAAGGGAGGGACAGTGAGGCTTAATAAAGGGGAAGGAGGGTGGGCAGAGGGAGACTGTGAAAAGGCAGAGATACTAAACAAATATTTTTGCTCAGTATTTACAAATGAAGAGGGGGAGGTACATAAAACAAACAGTAGAAACACTCTGGATACAGAAGTTGATACCAGCCCATTTACAGAAGAAAGGGTTCTGAAAGAACTCTTAAAACTGAAGGTGGACAAAGCAATGGGGCCTGATGGGATTCATCCCAGAATTCTAAAGAACTAAGAGTAGAACTAGTGACACCACTGACTACCCTTTTAACAAATCATGGGAGGATGGGATGGTACCGAGGACTGGAGGAGGGCAGATGTGATTCCCTTCACAAAGTGGGAGCAAGGCAGAAGCAGGAAACTACAGACCTGTTAGTTTAAACTCAGTGATAGGGAAAATGATGGAATCACTTCTGAAGGAAAGAATTGTTGAGTATCTAGAGGCCAGCGGGGCACAGGACCCTAGGCAGCATGGATTCACAGCGGGAAGGTCATGTCAGACGAATCTGATAGATTTCTTTGACTGGGTGACCAAAGTAGTAGATCAGGGAGGGGCTGTGGACATGGCCTAGCTAGAGTTTAGCAAGGCATTTGACACAGTCCCACACAAAAAGTTAATATACAAGTTAGCCAGCCTGGGAGTGGGTCCCAAGATGACAGCCTGGGTAAAGAATTGGCTGGAGAATAGGACACAGAGAGTAATAGTAAATGGAGTCCACTCAGAAGAAAGGAAGGTTACTAGTGGGGTACCACAGGGTTCAGTATTAGGACCGGTCCTCTTCAATGTCTTTATAAGCGACATTGCAGAGGGACTGGAAGGAAAAAATATGTCTCTTTGCAGATGACACAAAGATCTGCAACAGAGTTGATGCACAAGGTGAGGTGGAAAGGATGAGAAGGGACTTGGCAAGGTTAGAGGAATGGTCAAATGTATGGCAGCTTAGATTCAATGCTAAGAAGTGCAAGGTAATGCACCTGGGAAACAAAAACCCAGGGGAAGAGTACACAATGGGGGTGAGATACTAACAACAACAAAAATGGAAAGGGACCTGGGGGTAGTCATATCAGATGACCTAAAGGTGGGCAAGCAATGTGAGAGGGCAGCAAGGAGGGCTAGGGGGATACTGGGATGCATAGGGAGAGGCATCACCAGTAGAAAACAGGAAGTTATTATCCCTCTGTACAGACAGCTGGTGAGACCCCATCTGGAGTACTGTGTGCAGTTCTGGAGACCCAGTCTCCACAAAGACATAGACAGGATGGAAGCTGTCCAGAGGAGGGCAACTAAAATGGTGCAGGGTCTGCACCAGAAGACATATGAAGAGAGGCAGAAAGGAGCTTAATATGTATAGCCTCGAGGAAAGGAGGGAGAGGGGGGACATGATAAATGTTCAAGTACCTCAAGGGAATCAACAAAGTCCAAGAGGGTAGCATCTTTCAAAAAAAGAGGTGTGCAAGAACAAGAGGGCACAATTTGAAGATAGAGTGAGTGCGGCTCAGAGGTAATTTAAGGAAGTATTTTTTCACAGAGAGGGTTGTGGATGCATGGAACGGCCTTCCGGAGGAGGTTGTGGAGTCAAAATCAGTGGTGGAATTCAAGCATGCATGGGACAGTCATAAGGCAATTCTAGGGGGTGGGGGTAGGAAGAAGTAGGCTGCTGGTTAACTAGGATCTGCAGCTTATCCAGTAGGTAGAGAAATGGGCAGACTGGGTGGGCCAAGAGGTCCTTATCCGCCGTCAAATTCTATGTTTCTATGTTTCTATGTCCTTTGTCACTGTTATGAGGGGTAAGCTCATATGATTTCCCAACCTGTGGTCTTTGCATATCTCTTCCCCAACTGCCACCCCCCACTCCTAGTTTAAATTCCCAACTTCCTCTATATAGTCTTCCATCCTCTGTTTCAACACTTTCTTTCCCTCCTCACTCAAGTGTAGTCTGTCCTTGGCATAGAGACTACTGTCCTCCCAAGTTGTTGTTTTAGTGAATGGGGGGAAGTTGGCCTGGACACCAAGAAAATTCCGTTACTCTTATCAGGAAGTGCCATGGGATCTTTAGCATCCACCTGAACAACCACCAGAGCAGACAGACGGGACCTCGGTTTAACGTCTCATCTGAAAGACAGCACCTCAGGAGAGCAGCACCCTCCTCTTGATATACTACAGTGTTAGTATTGTGATTTATCCCATGTTCCTGGTGTGTGGCTAGAACCCACCACCTTCCAATCTTCCAGCCCCAGAGGCGAGTGTGCTACCTGCTGAGCCACTGACACTGACTGATTAATGAGTGAGATTTGTCAGTTCTGCATTGCAGCAGTGACTTGCATGACTTGATTTCATACTAAATGTAATTTAAATTTAATATCAGAAATCTTCCTGTGAGGTCCCCAGACCTGGGTCCCTCTATGCAACTTAAGCAAGTGTGGATGCACCTTAGCTGGTCGGGTGGAACTAGTTGGCTAACTTCCACCACTTCAATTAGCTGCTTTTCTGTTCTCTGTGTGTGTGCGCAGCTGCATACTCAAGATGTTGTTTTACGTTTGTAGCTATTCTGCCCAAGAAGAAATGTTAAAATATTTATTTTTCCTTGAGAAAGTTTGATGCTTTCTGCCCAAGAAGAGATTAAAACATATTTTTTTTTATTCTGAGAAAGTTTGTGGCTTTCTGCACAAGATGTAATTTAAAAAACATTTTTTTCACCGAGAATTTACTAGTCAGGTTTGAATATTAGTGAGAGACACTCATCAGCTCAACAATGCTACAGTGGCTTGAGCCACTATATTTCATTATAATATAATTTAAATTTAATACCTCTTCCTGTGAGGAATATAACCATAGCAGACAGAGGACATATTACCAAAAAACCATAGTTGGTCCAATAGCCCCAGCAAAGCTGCAGCAAGTGTAGAGCAGCGAGTAGCAGGAGAGGGTGCACGTACTGCAGAGTGACACTCAGGGCACATTTGCCACATAAAATTATGTTTTACCCCATTAAAATATACAGTTTCCACCAGCACTAGTATGGGGTCTGTTGACACCAGGGGAAAAAATTAAAAGTACCATTCATTCAGAGTACTAGGAGGACATAGTCATTAACTGCTACTGATACTACCAATGTGAATGTGTCCTCTTCATCCCTTGCTACTACCACCAGTACCATATGGATGAGGATATCCTGCTTAATAAGCAGCACTGTTCTGATCCACCAACCATCCACTGTGGTTACTAGCATCCTAACCTCTGCTGCAAAAGTGTCCCTGCCAGCTATTCCTGCCACTGTGATGAGACCACTCCTGTCACTGTGACCCAGACTATTCCTGCCATTGTGGTTGAAACCACTCCTACCACTGTGACCCAGACCATTACTGCCATTGTGGTTGAGACTACTCCTGCCACTGTGACCCAGACAACTCCTACCACTGTGACTCAGACCACTCCTGCCACTGTAACCCAGACCACTCCTGCCACTGTGACCCAGACCACTCCTACCATTGTGACCAGACCACTCCCGCAACTGTGACTAACTGCTCCTGCCACTATGACTGAGACTGCATCAGCCACTGTAACCATGGTGACCACCAGTACTGCTACAGTGACATCAGCCACTACTACCACTGTGGCCACAGCCAGTTGTATAACTATTTCCAGTACTGTGTCCGTGTCCACTCCTACTGTGACACCTCTTGTTTCTCAACCTGTCTCCAGTACTGTGGAACTTGTCAGTACAAATGAGGAGGAGGAGGTGCATTCATCCAGCTCCAAGTACTTTCCACCAGGAGATTTGTCCCCTGATAGATCATCTGGGGAGGCTAACCTAAGCAGCTTTGATGATGAGGCAGAGTATGGAGAGTACCTTGAGAGCCATAAAGCAAGAAAGTCAGGTGGCCAACAACCTCAACCTCTCAAGGTTGCAGTGGCAGGAGAAAGAAAGATATGGTTCCTTCCCTCCTAAAAACCTCGGTAAGCTACCCTTCAGTAATGTGTTCAGCAGGCTCTATCCCAGCTTGAACAGCCATGAAATGTAGGTGCAGGGGCCCAAGTGGAGCCCACAGATGCAGGTCTAACCAAGAAAGGCTAGAGATGACCAAAAGAGTGGTGGTGGAACTGATGATACTAGCCACATGAGGTGTCAGGAGCAGCAAAAAGCATAGTATGGTTGCATAAACAATATAACAAAAACAGAGTGTATATACTGTGCAGTATGACTATGAGCAGGAGCAATTGATGGCAAATTTAATAACCACTTCCTTAATGAACCACCTACAGTAAAGGTAAAACATCTCCAGGTTTTTAAAGCATCAGGGTCTGTGCCAATGGTTCCATTAGATTCATCTTGTGATGATGATGATGCAGACAGTGGTATTGGTGGCACTGGCAATGCCATAGAACATGCTGCCTCTGAAAAAAGTACTGCTGCACCTACTTCTGCTAGTACTCCATTTCTCCCAACACTAAAGAATCCTCCAAGCACTTTCAGCACCCCCGCCAGACACCAGTCCACTTCTATTTGCACACTATTTTGCGAGTGTGGAAAATCCCCCCATCCATGGTCAGTGCCAACAGTGGAATAATTTCACACCAGAATTAAGTATCACTTGACCAATCCAACAGCTCAGCACATCACACAGCTGACAGGCGAGATGATGGCATTGGATATGCAACCCTTTTCACTTGTGGAAGACACTGGCTTTCACAGACTTCTGCTGCATTTGCAGCCACAGTCCCTGCTTCCATCACATTCTATATTTTAATGCACTGTGGTGCCAAAGATATATGAGGGTGTGGGAATGGAAATTGCCACACTATTCTTTGAGGCAGTGTTCCTATTCACATAGAGATGTATGTGAAACATGCAGTGAATTAGAAATGCAAGTACATCATCGAGATTCTGAGGGTACATGTATGCAAAAAAATCATTGGCTCTGTCATACTTTACACAGAAGAGATGGTTGCAATCACAAACTGTACTTTCTGAAAACAGCCATAGAGAGTACAGAGTGACCCCAAACAGATGGACACCATGGGAACTCTGCTTGGAGGCTCTGGGTGAAATTTTCCACTGTACCTCAGACAACTGCAGCAGTACAAACTCCACTCATGCATATCTCTCCTTGACTGCACACTGGTGTGTGCAAAAGCCTAAGTCTTATGTTGCAGATTCTTCTTGTCTCCCTGTGTCACTGGCTCTCCCTTCATCCCTTCACAACCTGGTAGTCACTCCAGGTCTGCTCTTCTAAATGGTGAGCTAATAGAGAAAGACCAGGCATCAGCAAACATCATGACATTCATTCAAGACATGCTGTACTCATGGGCATCTGGTACCACACTATACGTTGCTGTTTTTTCACAGGTAATGGGGCAAATATGGTGAAATCAGCTGCTGATGGAATGTTTGTCAGCAGTCATTGTTTTGTCCACACCTTAAATGTAGTGGATGCATCTGCACTACATCACAGTACTGTGGCTAGCAGGACTGTCTACACAGCACGTTCCATCTGTGCTTATTTTCATTGTTCTATAAAGGGTACTAACCAACTAAGAGAAGTGCAACAACATCTTAGTCTGTATCAATGTCGCTTAATGCAAGATATCAGTACCAGATGGAAACCATCAGCTGATACTGACTAGGCTGCTAGAAGAGAAGCATGCACTTCATGACATGGCAATAGAGTGTGACATTGGGGGAATCCTAGACCACCATTAGTGGTCACTGGCTGATGCCATGGTGAGAGTACTTGGGCCATTTTAGAAGATCACCCATGATCTAAGTGCATCCACTGCCACTCTGAGTCAGGTGATCCCAGCAGTGTATATAATGAAATTATCTATAGAGAGGCATTTAGAGGAAAACAGGGAGAGTCCAGATAGGGCAGTTGTGCTCACTGAGCAGCTGCAAGCTGAACTGGATGCAGGGTTTGCAAAAGGATGCAGGGTTTGCAAAAGTACTGGATTGTCACAGACACATTTTTTGCAACCTTGCTGGATCCCCAGTTCAAATGTGGGATCCTTCACATGGGTATGGATAGTCATGGACTAATTCATTTTTGACAAAAGCTGTGTGATGAGCTGACTGGTTACATGCCGGAACTGGTGACACCAGTAGCTGGTGTAGAAGGTCATGACAGAGATGCAATTTCATCTGACAGGTTTGGTTCCACTGGTGGAGATGGGGAAGAAATACCTGTTACTGACAGTAACGCTGATGAGAGTGAGTGGGCACTGCTTAGTACATCCTTACATCAAGAGCAGCAGAAGAGGATACAGTCACAGTCTTTTTCTGTGGACTGTATTTTTAATTGCTACTTTGTGGAGTCCCTTGAGTAGATTAGTTTGCTCCACTAGGCTTCTGGGAGCAAAAGATGAATTCATTCCCTCACTTGGGAAAACTGGCTGTGAGATATATCAGTTACCCCCCCTATGAGTATGCCATCCAAGAGGATGTTTAACACAGCAGGTGATGTTGTTGAATCTCATTGTTCAATGCTAGACCCTGAACACAAAAAGATAAAAATATAGTCTCTCAAGTCTGCTTTTGTTTACTGTTGTTCTTTGTAAAGTTAGTGTGTGCATTTTTCCCCTATGCTTCCTTCCTGCAGTGCTTAATGAATGCAACTTCATTATAATATAATTAAATGCATTCATTTTTTTTTCTGAACCAAGTATAACATCGCTTCTTGTTGTTTTATTTTTATTTTATTTTATTCTTTTGGTAAGTGGGTTAGGTCCACTAGACACAAGTGCCTGTTTTCAGAGGTGAGTGGGGAGGTTAAGTGACTTGCTCAGAGTCACACAGTATGCAAGTGGAGGCTGTGGGAATCAATCTCAGGTCTGCTGGATGTATCAAGTTTATTCACAATTATATGTTATTATCATGTATCTTAGAAACAGTAAAGATGCCAAACAAAAACACAGCTATTATAGCCCCAGGGTAAATCAAACCCCAGTGGGTCCTAATAAGTTGCTTCTCATGTTATGCCTTAATAATAATAAGGCTGAGAAACTGGGTGCACTGTGCAGCGTATCACTCACCACTTTGCTCATGCATAAAGCCTACAAAAACAATGTTCCCCAAATCTTCTTGCTTCCCAGTTCCCACATTGCCCCAATGTTTTGCAGTTGCGGCTTGTTTAGGAGACTGTGTTTGCTGCTTTCATCATTTTGCCATTCCTTTCTTGCTTTCAGTTATTTATCTCAGAAATAAATAAGGTTGACTGCTTTTATTGCTCTTTAAAACTTCTTTCATTTCATTTTCTTTTTTCATACATCCACCTTGCTCTGCTGCCACCCGGCACCCAGCTTTCGCTAGGGTACCATGGCAGTCCCATAGTGGACACTGTCTGTGCCACCACTTCCCAAGAGAAGATTCATCCATGGGATACTTAATCCTTTCTCCCAATTCTGGCCCACCACTGAGCAATCATGTTCCATTCAGAAACTCGGTTCATCAGAACAGTTAGCAGTACCTTTGGTACTGTAGTGCTACAGGTCAGCTCTTTCTTTACATTTTAAGAAACCAAATCATTGCTTGTTAAACTATTATTTTCCCCTCCCAAACAAATAGAAGAGAGAAAGAAACAAGTGCCTCAGCTTGGATTTGAACCCAGGCCACCCAGAATACTATTGTGATTGTGCTACCAGCTGCGCCACCATGGCAACTGGGAACCTGGGACTCCCAGAAGCACCTTACTCTTCCCCTAGCGAACAACCTGGTGCTGCACAAATAATTAAATTTTCATTACAAGGGTGTGGTGTGCACATATATGGAACCCAAACAAACAGAAGAGAGAAACATGTATGTGTCTCTGCTGGGATTTGTACCTATGCAGGATGCTGGGAATACAACTCCGATTGCACTACCAGCTACCCAACCAAGGCAACTGGAAATCTGAGACTCCCAGAAGCACATATATGGAACTCAAACAAGCAGACGAGAGAAAGGCATAAGTACCTCAGCTGTGATTTGAACTTGGGATATTCTCCCCATCTATTGTCCACCAGGGATATACCCTGTAATCAGCTAGGGATATACCCTCAAAACAGACAGGGATACACCCTACCCTGTAGTCAGTCAGGTAATGAGATATACCCTACTCAGGCTCTATGAGTGCTCAATGAGACAGCAGGGAGTTTTTTTCAGTCAGGGGCTTGTTGCACCACACAGCACCTGTCCAGCTCTTCTCCTCCTGAACCTGGCCTATTAGTGAGGCCACACAACCAAAATATTTTGACTGTGACATATCAGTCTCCTAGTGGGCTGGGGTTTCCTGCAAGGAGATCAACACGGTGCTTTATAAAAAATGTTCTGTGAGGCCTTGCTCTTGGGCCCTCCTTGAAAATTAAATTAAAGGCTGTGCTTTCACAACAAATTGCAAGTAAGAAAGAGGTAGCAAAATGATTAGAACAGTAAACTCCCTTGGGGGGGCATGGCTTGGATGCCGGAGGTTATGGCCGCATAGTATCTCAGCTCGAGCCCCAGCTAAGCTGTTTCAAGGGAACAGTTTGGCATCTAAGCTCAATTTTATTTGAAATCACCCCACTACACCTCCAAAGCCGCTAGTATCGGTCAGGTGAGGCGGTCGCAGCGTTCGGGGCACAGCTACGGCTCAAAACTGGTGATCACAGACAGGACTCGGTCAGGCACACGTAGGCTGCGCACTCCTTGCACTTGCGTGAAAAGAACGCCATCACTACAAGGCTGGTCGGTGTCTGTTCTGTTACTCCTCATGGCTAGCAAGCACTCAGACTCAGACCTAACACCCTTTGAAGAGGAGGAATGTAAACCTCGGTAAACCCTGACTGCATGCTCCCTTTTTGAAAAACCTTGCCGGTATAAGTTGCATGGGGCTTGCTTGTTATGGCCTTGGAGTCCCCTGCACAAGGACCTGATGACCACTCTTCCCTGCAACACATTACATTTCTGCTGGAGATTCTGCTCTCCAGAGTCGATTCTTTATTGGTCATTCTTGCTGGAAATGCGGCTGAGGTGCAGGTTTTGAAAGACAAATTTAATGTGGTGCAGCAAAGAACTGAAAGCCTGGAACTAGGCCAAGCCAAAATCCTTCAACGCCTCCAGGATCACGAGAGCAAGTTGGCCATTTTATGGCAGATAGCCAAGGACCAGGAAAATCGCAGCAGAAGGAATAACCTCAGAATCTTGGGCATACCTAAGGGATCGGAAGGGGCAAATGTGGAGAGATTCTTAAAAGAGGAGATCCTGCAAATGCTGGGAGATAGGTGGCACGGGCCATTGGATGTGGAGAGAGCGCATCAGGTTCCTGGGGGCCCCCTACCAAAGAAACCTGTGCCATGTCCCATAGTGGCATACTTCTTGAGATACTCTATGAAGGAGCGAGTACTGTGAGTAGCCAGGGATTTAGAGGCGGTGATGTGGCATGTAGCAAAAATCTCTTTCTATAGGGATTTCTCCGCTGAGATGGCAGCTTAGAGGAAGGCCTTTGCCCCTGTAAAAAAAGTACTGGCCCAACATGGCTTCAAATATGGATTCCATCAGCTTGCTTACCTGGCTGTGTCAAAGGAAGGGAAAGAAGTGGTGGCAGAGTCTCTCTGAGAGGTTGAAATTTGATCTCCAAGAACTGGCCATGCTTGCCTATTAAAACTCTGTCTCCCAGGAAGCTTTGGTACCCTGACAAGGATAGCAGGAACCCAGTTAAAGGCAGAAACATCCAGAGGGACCAAAATAGAGGTCGGATGTGTCCCCCAGGAAATGGATCCCCCAGCCTTTCTCAATCTCGGCAAATAGCTATGGAGAGCTCTGGATGAGTAGTTGACCAGTTCGCGGTCCCTAGTGATACCTCCTCTATAAAACCCCGGCGGGACACCAGTTTTGCACCTCAGAATAGGCACCGGTCCAATACTGACTTGGACTCTGCAGGAGGGCAAGAAATGGCGCTCCCTGCCAAACTAACCAAGGATGAATCACTCCACAAGGTGCAACCTGACCCAGAAGATATACCAGATGAGATCATAATGGAAGTGGTGGAAATGGGGTCCTGGGCTGATTATCTGCCAGATACAGAAGAACTGATAACTAACTCCTCACCTCTCATCAAGCCAGGGACATTGTCTTTTGCGGAAGTGCTATCAAAAGGTTTGCAGGGTGCAAGCAAGGAATCCCTATCGAATGACAGAGCTCCTCCAAAGGACTGAAGGATAAAAAGGACTTTATTTGATATTATCTTTTAAGAGTGCAGGGGGTCTATTCTCCCCCTTCCTCTCTCTCCCCATCACTGCCTCTTAGGGTTTTTGTAAAGAGGGACATATACTTGTAGAACTCAAAGCAGGGTATGGGGGTTTGGAAGTGGCAAAGTGTAGCCACCCTGTCTGGGTAGATATGTGTGTAAGGACTGCCCAGCACTGATCCCAGTGATATGAGAGAATATTTCTTGACTGGGGGCCCCCCCTTTTCCATAACTGGCACTGCCCAGGGTTTAAAGGGTCTCTCTTAGAATATGTGAAAGCAGAGAGAGATGCAGGGTGGTAGGGTGGAAGACGAGTGGAAGTTCTGGCCCTCTTCCCCACCTTATAAAACTTTTTTTTTTCTATTTACCCAACTTAGATGCCCCACCCCATCTCATTGTATGGGTGGTATTTGTGATGGTATCTTGTTCAGGCACGGCTGGGGTCAGAACTGTAAGCAGCAGAACAGTTTGACCCCTTTCTTCCCTATTCGAGCCTTTGGCTAGCATGGCGGAGTGCTTTCCCTTGGGGTGGGCCAGGGAATAGCACCATTGTGCACACACCAAGACTCGTTAGCTTATTGTTTATTACCTGTTGATATATTGTATTTGAGATTTGTAGGAATTAAATAGTTAACGTATTACTGTATAACTCACAACTTAGTAGGTGTCCTCAAAGTTATATAATACCCAATAGTTTAGAGTGTGGTATATTTACTCCTGTTTGAGTTTCCTTCTCCACCACTAGGTCACTTGTGTCACATTTTGCCTGGTATACTCTTCTGGTCTTTCCTTTGCTGAACAGTCTATCAAACCTCAGGTATCCTGACCACTTATCCTATTTCATTCTCTCGGGACCCCTAAGGTGAGTACTTCATTCTTTCACGGAAACCTCAGCGTAGTAGCGACGCACTCCAGAATGGGGCTTAAGTTCATATCCTGGAATGTGAAAGGGCTAAATCACCCAGCTAAATGAAGCATTGTTCTTAGACACCTTCACTCCTTGCATGCGGACACTGCGTTACTCCAGGAGACGCATCTTACTGCAAGGACTGTCGGTTGGCTCAAAAAGGCATTGGTAGGGGGCTCAAAACAAGTCCAAGGGAGTAGCCATTCTGATCAGGAAGTCATGTCCATGGACAGTTGACAAAACAATCACTGACGTTCAGGGTCGCTTGATAGGGGCTAGGTTCTCCTGCCCGGTACCTGGGGGGGGGCATGCGGTGCTAGCAAACATCTACGGCCTGAATACAGACTCCCCCGAGGTACTCCTTGATCTTAACCATGCACTGGAATCTCTCATCGAGGACTATCACAATAGTCCACTCCTGATAGGGGGATTTTAATTTGGCCCTTGATATATTTTTGGATAAGTCTAAGCCCACCCCAGAAACTCATCCTAAAGCAGTGGGTACACTGCTGGAAATGATGAGAGAATGGGGCATGATAGATGTCTGGTGGAGGGACCACCCCACAGGGAAGGACTACTCTTTTCTCGTCGGTGCACACAACTTACAGTTGTATTGACATTTGTCTTGCGAACAGATGCGCAGCTCAGGATATTGTAGCGACCGAGATTAAGGATAACATAGTATCGGATCATGCTCCCATTTCCTGCACCTTTCAGCTCGCAGGGTATCGGGGCGCTGGCACTAGGTGGTGCTGCAACCCCTTATTGATTAAAGATCCCTCCTTTAGGAACATGGTCCAGGATGCTGCTCGGGATTACTTTGCACATAATAAGCCGGGGGAAACATCCGCAACCATTGTGTGGGAGGCCTTCAAAGCTGTGTTAAGGAGGCACATTATAGTTTTTATGGCCCAGAAAAATAGGGAGCAAAAGGCAGAACTCAATGGGCTCCAAGCGGAACTCTCAGCCATGGAGTCACAGTTTAAGGTAACCACTGTCGGGGGCCCTGATGCAACCAAATTGCAGGAGATTGTCGGGTTAAAATAGCGGATAAACACTATACTCCACCAACAAGTTAAGTGGCATATGACCAGGATTAAACATGCTTACTGGGAGGGTGGGGATAAGAGCGGGAAACTGTTAGCATACCAACCGAGGAAGCAGCAGGCCGCTTCCCATATTCATGCCCTCAGGGCTGCTAATGCGGAGATAGTTATGGGCCCTAAGCAAATCAGTGAGTGCATGACATGCTATTACCAACAGCTGTATCAATCTCGGATCTCTCATGAGAAGGTTCATATGAGGGATCATCTGAGGGACTTTTGTTTGATGGCTCATATTCCCCAGCTACCAGAAGCTGTAAAAAGAGCCTTGGAAGCCCCTATCACAGAGGCAGAAATTCACAAAGCTCTACCCCGGTTGGCTAAGGGCAAAGCTCCAGGGCCGGATGGTATGACCACCGAACTGTATCAACTATTAAGCTCCGAAATTTGTACCCCTCTACTTGCTGCCCTTCGGGAAGCGCACTTGACTGGTTCCTCCCACCAACAATGCGTGAGGCACTAATCACTCTCATTCCAAAGAAATCAAATGACCCGCTAAATTGTGCAAGTTATCGCCCTATTTCATTAATTTCCATAGACACTAAAATCGTTGCCAAAATAATCGCCAACCGTGTGATGGAGGTCCTATCCTCTATTGTACACTCTTCTCAAGCCGGCTTCACTAAAGGTAGGGCAGTGGCTGATAATATCCGCCTCTTGCTCAACATCAAATGGCTAGCCCTCTGATCTCCCACTGCTATGGCAGCTATAGCAGTCAACTTTTCGAAAGCTTTCGATTCAGTTGAGTGGCCCTATCTACATGAGGTACTCGAATTGTATGGTTTTGGTACCTATTTTAAACAGTGGGTCCATGTCTTGTATAATAAACCTACGGCTAGAATACTTACCAATAAAGACATATCTATGCCCTTTCCCTTGCAGTGAGGCACCCTTCAGGGATGTCTGCTATCCCCGTTACTCTTTTTGCTGGCCTTGGATCCTCTTATACGAGTACTCCAGGCCAACAAAGCGATTCAGGATATCTCGGTGGGTGATCGCAATTATCTGGCAACTGCGTATCCGGGCGATTTACTCCTTACTCTTTCCCACCCACAAGAGTCCCTTACCCCAGTACTGGAGTCTTTACAATCATTTACCAGTATATCAGGGTTACATGTCAACCAAAAGAAAACCAGTGTTACCCCTCTGAATGGGGCGTGCACTAAAGACTGTCTGCAGGGAATGGAATTGTCATCGGCTCCCAACAACCTGCAATATTTGGGTATACACATCCCTTTTGTCTGGGGGCATATAGAATCCAGGAATTTTACCCCTTTAATTGCACAGCTGACAATTGAAGTAGCATGCTGGAAATGACTGAATCTGTCCCTCTTAGGGAAGGTGGCAGCACTTTATATGCTTATGCTGCCCCGAGTAGTGTATCTACTGAATAACCTTCCAGTAGTGTTGTCAAACAAAGTATTCCAAACATTAGACAAGTTAATCTCATGCTTTTTATGGGAAGGACAGAAACCAAGGTGGGGAGTTCATAAATTACGAGCACATTGGTCACGGGGGGGCTTAGGGTTTCGGGGGTATCACTGGTCTTTCCTAGCTGCCTAGGTGGTCAAATGGTTTGTTCCAGCTCCTATTACATTACAGCCATGGATACATTTAGAAAAGCAAATTTGTCACCTCACCCCTCTCAGCCTACTTTTAACTAACACTGCTATATCCCCAGACAAACTCACCCCAGTCATGGACGCTACTAGGAGAGCCTAGTTTCGTCTTATGAAGGTGGCCAGGACATCGAAACAAGGTGCTATGTTACCCTTTAGGTATTTAGACCTCTGGCACAACCCACTTCTATCTGCAGAAGGAAGAAAGGAAGGAAGGAAGGAAGGAAGGAAGGAAGGAAGGATGGATGGATTGCTCAGCTGGTACAGCACTGGGATGGTATTTTGGGGACCTAAGTTCAATTCCAAGTTAGGTCACAGTATTTCATTCTCAGTACAAGTTGTATTTTTAATGTTCAACACAAGCTAATACTGTATAAATAATTAATTACCTGCTAAAATAAGAAAAATCTTACAACATATAAAATATCTGGGCAATGTTTTGCACATAAAAGACTTGGGCCCTATACACCGTCACAAAGGAATAACGTTAAGTAGTTGCTTTGACTATTTAGCAAAAGTCCCTTGTTTGTGAACCCCAAACCCATGATGGGAGGGGGTTGCAAGTCTTCTCAACATGGCTGGTAACTCTGCTGTGAAAGTGTGTAGAAGAGGCCAGGGGATTTACAAGGCATGGTGGCCCTTACAATAGCAGTCAAAGAGGTTTGTAAAACCACAAATCTTAGAACAACTTAAAGCATGCAGTAGAGGTGCCAAAACTCTGTGACTGGACCAGGAAGATGGCAGCCTAAAAAGAGAGATCCTGCCCAGATAGTGGCTATCCATGCTTGATCGCCGCGATCCCATGGAGTCCTGACAAAAACAAACAACTTTATGTACGGGTGACATCTGGCATTCCGGGGGGTGTACGTTTTAAATGGATTTCGGGTTGATCCTGCCCTAAATATCTGGCATCATGCTTACGAGCTCTCCACAACCTCCAGTAGACAGTGAGGGCCCTGACTGCACCACCAGACCCATCATGGTGGTCATCAGAGTTCTTAATGGAGTGTGGTTGAATATTTAACAGAGGGACGTGTCTCTTTGGGATCCAACCTTGCTTCCCTCCCCCCGATGGGCAAGTATGAACTCTTTGACTCCTACCACTGCTCCAACCACAGCCTCTGTAAGTGGGGACATGCCTAAGGCTGTTGGTGAAACCCTTCAACATATTACCCACTTGTTGGAGGCCTTAATCTCCAGGGTGGATGGCCTCAGCTTATCTCTTTCAAGCACAGTCACCGAAGTCAAACAGCTCCAGGACAAGGTTAATGTGCTGGAACAAAAGGTCAAAGCCAGTGAAGACCAGCAGTCACAAATATGGCACAAACTGAAACAGCATGAAGAGCACCTTGCAGCACTTTGGGGTAGAGCAAAGGACCATGAAAATAGAAATCGCTGCAATAATCTGCGGATCATTGGTATGCCAGAGGGGGTGGAGAGACAGGCCATGGAGAAATGTTTGAACCATACTATCCCGCTTATTCTGGGGGATCGATGGCAAGGCCCCATAGAAGATGAAAGGGCCACAGAGTGGCCTCTTGCTACAACAAACAGTCTGACAATCTGCGCCCTATAGTGTTTTATTTGCTTCGTTACTTGACCAAAGAGAGGATCCTGAGGGCTGTTAGGGACGTCAGAGAACTGCAATGGCAAGGAACACCAGTTCAAATCTTTAGAGACTTTACACAAGAAACAGCAGCAAAAAGTTGGGCTTTTGGCCCTATCAAGCGATTTCTATACCAAAATGACTTTTGTTTTCATTTCAAAAACCTTACCAGGCTTTTTGTCAGCAAAGGGGGGCACAAGATCATTGTAGACAATCCAGTGGAGTTGGTTGGCTCGGTTTTGGCCTGGTCTGTACTCTCAAACTACCACATCCAGGAAGCTTTGGGAGCCCCATGCAACCCCGCCTCCTCCTAGGAACCTTTCTGCTGGTCGAGATATCCCTGGGGAAGTAATAGCGACAGGACCTTTGCTCCCATCTGGCAATCCCCCTTACAGGAGAAGCAGCAAGCAACCGAATCTGCCCAGCCTGATGTCCACACCACAAAGGTCAGAAGCTGCTTTTTCCAACTCTAGACAGCGAGCAAGAAGTAGCCCCCAGCACTCACCTAGTAAGGTCCCCCCTGCAAAAATTCCAAGGGAGGACCCCCCCACTATGTTCGGCTCTAAGGATTTGAAACTCTCTACTAGTTTGGAAATGGAAACCGAGATCACAGGGCACCTGGTTTCCTCTCATATGCTTCAGCTGCAGTGAAGGTTGTCAACTTTGACACATTCCCTCGGGGCCCTCGCAAGCTGGTCAAAGGACTGAATACTTGAATACTCGATATGGTTTACAACCCTGGATAAGCATTGTTTAATGGTTGTTTCTCCTTAAGAGTTTACCCTTGTCCTTTGCTTGCCATTTTTGCATACAGAGCGGATTATTCAAGTGGCGTCCTGTGTTGCTCTCACACAAGGGGGATGGACTCTCTTTACCCCTGAATGGGTCTTAAGGGTTCCTTGCCACCTCAGCCATATGCTCCTGGCTGACCCATAAAAGGGTAGGCTGCTCCTCCCCCATGTGCACCTAGCCTGCATGAATCTAGTGCTGTGGGGCTCCGTTAACAGGGTTCTATTGGATTATAAGTAATGAGCAACTCTATGGAGTGCAGTGCAGTAACCGGAAGATGGATGTCCCCACCTCCCCCCTTCCTCTCCCTCACAGGACCCCCCCTGCTACTCTGCATTTAGACACCCTGTTCGGTTTGCCTTAAATGTTATATGGGTGGGATTTGTACCCCTCTCCCCCCACAGAGTCGGGACGACTGACTATGGATGGTCACCTGTCCGAGACTATCTCTGTCAGCGCTGCTTGAGTGACCACTTGCTTTATTTGTAACCCCATACTGAGAGCAGGAGCTAGCATAGCTGTAGGGTGATATTACAACTCTCTTGTGCAGCGATCTCCACTCTCATAGCTGAGATATAATTGGTGTCCAATTCTGGGATACTTGGAGGTTTATTAACACCTTCAGTTGTTTGTTGGCATAATATTATTTCTCAGTTAAGTGAAGTTGATTGTTCTTTCTCTCTCTTGTCTTATAGCAGCAGTATGAAGTTTGACAACTAAGATTTCTGATTGTCTTCAGGCAATGTTTCCATCCCTGTTTACTCTACTCCTGGGTTGGTCTGTACTGTTTAGTGTAAGGCATAGTAACAAGTTGTTAGACACTCCTAAAAGTCTCTTTCCTCATCTACACTTTGCAGTAAGTACACCTCCTTTATACTCTATGAGAGGAATGATGGGGTCGAATCCTTCCCCATCACAGACCCGTAGATGGGTGTCCTGGAATGTTAAAGGTCTCAACCACCCAATCAAAAGAACAAAGGTTTTGCAGCATCTAAGGTCTCTGAGAGCAGAAGTGGCACTACTTCAAGAAACACACCTCCTAGCCAAATCCAATGCCTGGCTAAAGAAATCCTGAGTAGGTGAAGTGGCGGCTTACTCCACCCCCTCAAAATCCAAAGGGGTTGCTATTTTGTTGAGGTGCTCCTCAACCTGGAAAATTGATATCGTAAAGAAAGATACGCAGGGCAGATGGTTAGTCCTTATCGGAGGGAGCTTTTATCTTGGGCAATCTCTATGCTCCTAGCAATGACCACACAGATTTTTTTCCAGCAGTGAGTCAAGCAATCTCGGAACTCCAAATGGACGGCCCCCCCCCCTTCCCATCATATTGGGAGGGGATTTCAATCTGGTGCAGGACATTTTCCTGGACAAGTCATCACCCATCCCGCATGCAAACCCTAAAGCGAGGCAATCCTTGACGGAACTACAGGAAGAATGGGCCCTAGTAGATGTCTGGCAGAAGGACCACCCCACTGATAGGGATTATACATTTTTCTCTAACTCACACCACTTGCACAGTCGTATCGACTATTGGTTGATGAATAACGCTGCAGGGAGAGGGGTTACGGATACAGGGATAGGCTCGATAGTGATCTCGGACCATTTCTCGATCTGGCTGTCATATCTCCCCTCTGTGCAATCCTCCCATAAAGTCCAATGGTGCTGTAATCCACTGCTCGTTAAGGACCCAGACTTTGGCTGAATGCTGGCCTCTACCACAAAGGAATATTTCCCTCTCAATTCAGACCATGGCATTTCCCCGAGCTTAGTGTGGGATGCCTTTAAAGCGGTTCTAAGAGGACGCATTATCACTTTCTCAGCAGCAAGGGATAAAACATGTAAAGCCAGTCTTACTTCCATGCAGGCTGAACTTGCAAGCTTGGAGCTCAGGTTCAAAGCTAACCCAAATCCTAATGTTAATAAGGACCTATATGTCAAAATACTTAACCTTAAATACCAGATTAATGTAATACTGTATCAAAAAGCTGAATGGCACTTATTACATTCCAAACAAGAATTTTGGGCCAGTGGGGAAAGGTCTGGAAAACTCCCGGCTTACCGCTTGCATAAGCAACAGGTGGCTACCAGGATACATTTTCTCTGGACTGTATCGGGTGCAATAGCCTCTACCCCAAAGGATGTGAATCAAACAATGCAGCTCTTCTATGAATCCCTGTATCAGTCCCATTCCTCTATAAATCCTGCTGAACTGGGCCAGAGGCTATCGGGTTTTTATCATTGAGCACAACTCCCCTCCCTATCTCCCAAGCAAGTGACCATGTTGGAAGCACCTGTGTCCTGCGATGAATTAAAGCTAGCGCTAGCTAATATGGCTTGAGGGAAAGCACCCGGCCCAGATGGTATGTCAGTGGAGCTTTAACAGGTGCTTGGTTCGGACATCTTTCCTCCACTTCTATCAGCCCTCCTAGACTCACATAAAAATCATATCCTCCCACCGACCATGAGAGATGCTATTATCATTCTCCTTCTGAAGAAGTCGTCCAATCCATTGGACTGTGTGAACTTTCGGCCAATATCGCTACTGTTGGTTGACATTAAAATCATGGCGAAAGTGCTGACCACTAGACTGAGTTTGGTGCTCCCTCCCCTCTATCATTCACCCTGCTCAAGCTGGTTTCCTTAAAAGGAAAACAGGGATGGATAATACATGCCTTCTGCTCAGCCTCAAATGGCTAGCCTCCAAAGCCCCCCCACCCTGCTGCTGCTTTGGCCATAGATTTTGCCAAAGCTTTTGATTCTCTGGAATGGGTCTTTCTGCACAAAACCCTAAACATGTTTGGGTTTGGGCCATATTTTAAGCAGTGGGTACACACTTTGTATGCTTCCCCGATGGCATGTATCCTCACAAATAGTGATATCTCTCCCCCCTTCTCCCTTCATAGAGGTAACAGGCAGGGATGTCCGCTCTCTCCCCTTTTATTTCTCATTGCTTTGGACCCACTGATATGGGTTATCATCGCAGACCCTTGGATACAAGGCATTGAGAGCAAGGGGCACACATATGTTTCCATGGCATATGCGGATGACCTCTTTCTGACTTTGACTAATCCTTGACAAGCAATACCTGAGATACTTCTACTTCTGGAAGAGTACGCCATACTCTCATGTCTCCAGATAAACCAGAAAAAGACCACTCTGGCCCCTCTCAACTCATTGTGTACGAAGGAGTGTATACAAGGCACCAATATTACCTGGGTGGAACACAGTTTTGGCTAACTTGGGGTCCAAATCCCCTTTAAATGGACAGCCCTGGAAACAGCTAACTTCTCTCCCCTGTGTACTCAATTAGCCATAGAAGTGGAAGGCTGGCGTAAACTCAAACTGTCTCTCCCAGGTAAAGTAGTGGCGGTACGCATGCTGCTCTTGCCACGGGTCTTGTTCCTCTTAACTAATCTATCCATTCCTGTCTCTGCAAAACTCTTTCAGCTCCTGGATAAGTTAGTATCCAATTTCATCAGGGACTATAAACCACCAAGGTGGAGCAGACACAAGGCTAGAGCACACTGGGCCAGAGGTGGACTCAGTGTGCCTTGGTTTTATGGCTACCACCTAGCATGTCTGATGAGCCAGGCTACCAGGTGGTTTGTGCTGAGCACTCTAGCAACCTCCCCTTGGGTTCATATAGAAACAGATTTGGCTTTTCCTCACACACTCTATCATCTCTTAACACCTCACACAAGGATCGACCCACAACTCTCCCCTATAATTGCCCATACCACCCGAGCTTGGAAGTTATTATTCTCCAAATATCATACACCCAAGATGGCAGGGCATCCGCCGATACTATCTGCCCCCATCTGGCATAACAAACTAATCCAGATCGAGGGGGAGGGAGTCTGTTGGTCGAGTTGGCAGTAACAAGGTATTCAGATAATCCAAGATTTAGTTGTTCCCAGAACTCAACAGCTGCTGTCATTTGAGCAACCAAGGAATAAATATTTTCTTCCAAACATAGATTTTTGGTGTTACCTACAGATCCGCAGTGCCCTAACTTCCCTCCTCACTAAAAACACAGATTACAAGCAGTGGCAGTGATTTACTAACCACCGAGTGTTGGATACTCAGAAAGGCCTTATGGGTCGCTTCCATAGCACCTGGATGGACTCCCAACCTGATCCCACATAGAACTGTAGGGCTCCATGGGAAAAACTACTGGGGGAATCAGTTTCGGAAGAGCAATGGCTGTCCTACTGTAAAATCATCCATTACTCCTATAGGGACCCTAATAGTCACTTTATACAACAAAAAATACTGTTGTTTTGGTATAGCACCCCAGAGCTATTGCATAGGAGAGGTTTGCTTAACCACAGCCTTTGCTGGCGATGTGCACAACCAAATGCCCACATCGAACATATACTTTGGTCATGTCCTTCTCTTGATTTCTTTTGGGCTATGGTGGCTAAAGACCTCTCTATGGTATTGAAGGTTACAATCACCCTGTCTGCCCCTCTGGTGCTTTTAGGGGATACAAGCCAGTTGGTAGCTCTCCCTAGACCCCTGCAGTATTGGGTCCTCTCCACCAC
This sequence comes from Neoceratodus forsteri, assembly GCA_016271365.2. Taxonomy (NCBI): domain Eukaryota; kingdom Metazoa; phylum Chordata; order Ceratodontiformes; family Ceratodontidae; genus Neoceratodus; species Neoceratodus forsteri. The sequence continues at coordinate 1,775,263,519 of CM057456.1, read as the reverse complement.
ACTAGAAGCCAAATGCCTGCTACTCATGCACTGGAGACAACCCATTACACCTAGCAGACCTGTGTGACACATGGCTATTTCACACCTTTCTCAGTTCAAACCACTCTCTTCGTTGCAAAGATCAAACATGCGTCCATATTATGCCAAATGGAGACCCTATCTCCAGTCTGACTTTTGAAAATTCCAACCCAGCCCAGGAACCCTCCCTGAATTTCCAGGGATTTTGAGATCCCCCCGGCCTAGCTATGTTGGCACGAGGATGTTCTAAGGTTGGGGTGAAAGCATTGACCTTCTTTGTTAAGTATGGTAAGAGGTGCACGATGTATACTTATGACTTGCATTTTATATATCAATATGCATTAGAGAATCTTTTACAGACCTATAGAGTTTATGTTTACTGCTGGTGTACTAATGCTTTGTGGATTTGACATGATAATATCTTCATACTTATCATGATATTGTGAACTGTAGTAAGATTTCTATGTTATCATGTTATCATGTATGTTAACAAAAAAGAAACTCAATAAAAAACATTATACAATAAAAAAAAACAAACTCTGTGACTGCCATCAGAGGACCCAGAGGTGATGAAGGCGAACATGAAACTAACATTTGGAAATGGCATCATGGTGAGATGGGGCAACAGTGGGAGATTATTCTGGACACTAGTGAAGGGCCAGGATCAGTGTGTGTGTGGGTGGGCCTTGGGAGCAGCATGAACGACTTGTGTTAACTCACACTTTGATACGTTGTGTGGCCCACAAGCGTGTTTAAAGTTATGGGGTTGGTGGGGAAGAGCAAGGTGGCAGTCCATGGTCTTCACAGATGCTATGAACTGCATAGCACCATGTCACTGGTGATATGCCATACACTAGGGGTATAACAAAACCCTTTTTTGAATACTTGGCACCCACAGATTGTCAGTATTTGGTACTTTGTATTCATATTCATGTCAAAAGATAAAACTCTGTAGCTTTTCTAAGATGGTCAGGGTTGTTCCCTGACCACCTCCCTTCCATCCTAGTCATTTTCCTATTAACCCCTCTATCCCCATTGTCTCACACATTTTTTAAAAAGAACTTAGTGTGCCAGCTCCTGGTACAGTTGAGCCTCCCATCCTAGCCTGACCCCCAGTCACCGGAATAGATTTTAAGTGGTGGCTCCCACCCTCTCCTGACCCTAATCCATGATTTAAGGTGGGGTCAGTAGTAGGATGAATCCTGGCTAACTCAGTCGCCCTCCTCCTGCAGCATGCCCACTGCTTGGTGGTCAGTCGCCCTCCTCCTGCAGCATGCCCTCCTCCTGCAGCATGCCCACTGCTTGGTGGTATATATAAGGCATTGGAGCAAGCTGGCATGTGATCAGGAGAGAAATAGAAGAGAAGTTGTGACATACAGAACACAAGACAAAGTGATCAGACAGTCTTCCTAGTATGAAAGATGATATAACTGCTCCAGCCCTCACCTCCTGATTACGTATCCTTGCACAAGTGCCTCTCAAGTACTACCATGGAGCATGCTGTCTGCTGGAGAGGGTGACTGAGTTAGCCAGAATTTGACCTACTTCTCACTCTGCCACCCCCAAGAGTTCACGGGGGGTGGTTGGGGGGGGCAGCACTTACAATTTGAGATTTAGTGCATTGGGGGGTCAGGTTAGGGAGTGAGTTTTGCCTAAAATATTGTTTATCAGTTCCTGGCATGGCATCAGGAGTTGGCATACAATTTTTTTTTAAATCATGCATGTGACAATGGGTAATAAGTAGGTAGGGATAGGATTGTTGTTGGGAAATGAATGGGACTGTGAGGGAGTGATCAACATACTAGTCTTGATAACCTGTATAGGGTAGACTTTTTACATAGTAATAATATGACAAATAGTGGAACATATTTAATACTGGGTCCCAAGTAATGAATACCCCTCTGTCCGTGGAGTTTAGGAATTAATACGTGGGGCTGCATACCCCTAATATGCGCAGCACTCCATGGATGCTGATAACCTGGGTGTTATCGAGTGCAAACCCTTTCACACACCAATATCTAGCACCCCATGGGCAATGCAGTACAGTTACGGGGGAGACTTCTTCCTCGTACCTCCTCTCTAGCTTTGTGTATGGCAGGAAAGTGTGCCAGTGTAGTGGGGAGTTTGTTTGCACCTTGTTTTATGCATCATCACCAATTGCAACTATGAATGTGGCCCTTAATTTATGCCTGGTTCCAATCATTGCATAACTCACATTTTAATATTATTAAAATAATATCATTTACTAATCCAGTTCATCTTAGTTCATTGTCTAATGGGGATTACACTGTACACATTTTACTTGATCATAATGCTTTCTCAATTTAGATAATTCTGTTCATATATTACAGGTCACTATGTATATGTAGATGCCAGCTTAGGAACCGAAGGCAGTAGTGCAGTGTTTCGTACCCCGGATCTACGCCAGGCCAGCTCTACCTGTCAGCTTTTTTTCTGGTACCACATGTATGGATCAGGAATAGGGACCCTAGAGGTTACCCACATCATAGGTAAGTTTTACCTACAAAGTGTAAGACTGGAAACATCATCCTTCAAAGAACCTGGAGAAAGTAACATGGGTATTGATTTCTAAGTACTTTGTGCATCTGAGATTATCAATCAAACACTACGTCGGTTACTTCAGGCCTTTAGTTGCTGTAATAAAATAGTGGTTGGAAATGGATAATTTTGATTGGTCAATTCACATTCTAAAGGGTTATGTTAACATATGAAAACCCACACGTAGGGTCAAAAACTTAAATTATGAGTATTAAAACATTAATTGAAAAATTACATATTAGTTTAATAAAACAAGGCTTTGCCTCAGAACTCCCGACTCTCCATGGTTAGATAAACTGATAATAACCGAACTCCTGGCCCTATGTTTGTGCACGGGTTTTGTCTTATTTTGTCACCATTTAACTGAGAAGTAGTGGCTGCAAATTAGGTCACAATATTTCTCTATTCAGTCTACATGTGGGTAACATTTTAGTAATACAAACTGTATGGTCAGACAGGGTTGCTGGTACCACCGACTTCTGCTTAGGGCATTCCCTACCCATTTAATAATATTATAAACTTCACCTCCCACAGCTACTGGTCTATTCACCCTGTTGTAAAACACTCCCAAATCCCATTCTGAACCCTACCTACACAAAGTTCAGTCACTACCACCACAGTGAGTAGGCCACCTGGGCCCTCTGCCTGGCTAGGTGATCCATTGATGAAAGGCTAGTCATCCTTACATCCTGAGGGCCATAGATAAGTCAAAATCAATACCACCACCTCCACCACATAACTTGTCAAGTTACCAATGCTGGCTTGCTAGAAGAGAGAGGATAAAATCCTCTGTCTACTGTCACAAACGCACTCAGCAGGTCAGGCCCTCTGCTCCCACAGTGCCACCCTCTGAGAGCAATAATGTGAACAGATAACAGACAGGGTAACCCTCCTGTCTGCTTTTGGATCCGAATCACCTTTAGTCTCAAGTTCTGGGGGGATTGAAACTGTGAACCTTATGCTAGCATACCCAATGTACAGGCTCAGATACGTACCCTCTTCGAGATTTGTGGTACAATCTTTTGCCAGGGGCACCAAGCCAGGCTTCCTAAATGAACCCTTAAAACTTTATAAAAGACCTTAGGTATATTCTTACCTTTTCCCAGTTTAGTAACACCACCAAGCTTTCCAGAACTGCTGTCAAACTTAACCACATATATATCACATGCAAAAATAACTTGGAAGACACCCAGGCAGTCTTTCAAATAAAAGATTTTACTAAAAGATGATAAAAATATGTAAAATGTAAACACAGAACAATATATCAAAGAGCATACAATCGCTTAAAAGAAAACAAGGAAAAGTACAAAGCAAAAACTCCTACCACAAAACATTTAGACTTTTTCTGTCTAATGTATTATCTATTTAAGTGCCTTATCAGAGAGCTGTGTGTCTTTCTGGAATCCCAAGATGGAATGTCTCACAAACAGTTCAGACGCAATATAGGGGAAAGCAAGACTAATGGTCACAAGTCGAGTTGGTGCTGCTGCTGCTGACCTGTCTAGTGACTACCGGCCTGTGTGAGGCGTGGGACTAAAAAATTAGAAGGGGTTACTTTCCGGACCTCTTTCATTTCTTTTCTTGGATTCAGCTTGGGAGTCTGAGGATGATTTACCACCACTCAGTGTCAACACACAGAGTTAGCTGTAAAACAGAGCAGTGACTCTGTGACTCTGTGAGCATAATTGAAAGAAAACTAATAACAAATCAGGGTGACTCACTGATGAGTGGTGACTGGTGAGAGAGAGAGAGAGAGACAGAAAGGAGAGAAAAAACAGCCTAAACTAACTGCTGCAGTAAAGAGGAAGAAGACAGACTAACACCAGAGGTGAATAGGTGATTTACCACCAGAACAGATCTGTGAGAAGTTGAGTAATAAATTGTTAGAACTTGAGAAGAAGGGATTTAAGCTTTGTGTTGCTAGAGACTAGAAACATAGAAACATAGAAACATAGACTTTGACAGCAGATAAGGACCGCTAGGCCCATCTAGTCTGCCCATTTCCCTACCTACAGGATAGGCTGCAGATCCTAGTTAACCAACAGCCTATTTCTTCCTACCCCCCACAAGAATTGCCTTATGTCTGTCCCATGCATTCTTGAATTCTCCCACAGTTTTAGACCCCACAACCTCCTCAGGAAGGCTGTTCCATTCATCCACTACCCTCTCTGTGAAATAATACTTCCTCACATTGCCCCTGAACCGCCCCTCCTTCTATCTTTAAATTGTGTCCCCTTGTTCTTGCAAGTCTCTTTTTCTGAAAGATGCTACCCTCTTGGACTTTGTTGATTCCACTGAGGTACTTAAAAGTTTCTATCATGTCCCCTCTCCCTTCTTTCCTCAAGGGTATACATATTAAGCTCCTTTAGTCTCTCCTCATACGGCTTCTCTTGCAGACCCTGCACCATTTTAGTTGCCCTCCTCTGGACTGCCTCTATCCTGTCTATGTCCTTGCCGAGATGGGGTCTCCAGAACTGGACACAGTACTCCAGATGGGGTCTCACCAACTGTCTGTACAGAGGGATAACAACTTCCTGTTTTCTGCTGATGATGCCTCTCCCTATACATCCCAGTATACACCCATCCCTCCCTACTGCCTTCTCACATTGCATGCTAACCTTAAGGTCATCTGATATGATTACCCCCAGGTCCCTTTCCTTTTTTGTTGTTGTTACTACCTCCCCACCCATTGTGTATTCTTCCCCTGGGTTCTTGTTTCCCAGGTGCATATTTTGCACTTCTTTGCATTGAATCCTAGCTGCCATACTTCTGACCATTCCTCCAACCTTGCCAAGTCCCTTTTCATCCTTTCCACGCCTCCTTGTGTATCAACCCTGTTGCAGATCTTTGTGTCATCTGCAAAAAGGCATACTTTTCCTTCCAGTCCCTCTGCAATGTCACTGATGAAGACATTAAAAAGGACTGGACCCAATACTGAACCCTGCGGTACCCCACTAGTAACCCCCTTTCTTCAGAGTGGACTCCATTTACAATTACCTTCTGTGTCCTGTTGTCCATCCAATGTTTTACCCAGGCTACCACCCTGGGTCCCACTCCCAGGCTGGTTAATTTGACTATTAATCTTTTGTGTGGGACTGTGTCAAATGCCTTGCTAAAGTCTAGGTAGGCCAAGTCCACAGCCCCTCCCTGGTCTACTACTTTGGTCGCCCAGTCAAAGAAATCTATTAGATTCATCTGACATGACCTTCCCGCTGTGAACCCATGCTGTCTTGGGTCCTGTGCTCCACTGGCCTCTAGGTACTCGACTATTCTTTCCTTCAGAAGTGACTCCATCACCTTCCCTACCACAGAGGTCAGACTGACAGGTCTGTAGTTTCCTGCCTCTGTCTTGGACCCACTTTGTGAAGAGAATCACATCCGCCTTCCTCCAGTCCTCAGGTACCACACCTCCTCCATGATTTATTAAAAGAGTAGCCAGTGGTTTCACTAGTTCCTCCTTAATTCTTTAAGAATTCTGGGGTGAATTCCATCAGGACCCATTGCTTTGTCCACCTTCAGTTTTAGGAGTTCTTGCAGAACCCTTTCTTCTGTGAAAGGACTGGGATCGACCCCCTATCAAGAGTGCTTCTGTTAATTGGATTAGGCACTTCCCTCCTCTTTGTGAATACTGAGCAGAAATATTCATTCAGTATTCCTGCTTTTCACTGTCCCCTCTGCCCACCCACCGTTCATTCTATTCAGCCTCACTATCCCTCCCTTTGTCTTTCTACGCTCGCTGATGTACCTATAAAAGGTTTTATCCCCCTTCTTAACTGAGTTGGCTATCTTTTCCTCAGTTTGGGCCTTTGCTATTCTGACTTCCCTCCCTGCTTCCTTCTGCCTTAACTGGTACAGCTCTCTGTCCTGCTTCTTCTGTGTTTCCTTATACTTCTGGAATGCTCTCTTTTTCTTCCTGACTTTCACAGCCACCTCTTTTGAGAACCATAGTGGCTTTTTCTTTCATTTTGATTTGTTTATTTGCTTCACACAAAGGCTTGTTGCCTCTGTGATGGCAGTTTTGATAATTCCCCATTGTTGCTCCACACCTCCTTCTAGCCTGTTTGCTAGTGCTTTTCTGAGGCACTCTCCCATCTTGCCAAAGTCAGCCCTCCTAAAGTCCAGTACCCTCACTTTTGTATGGCTTGACTCTGTAGCTGAGTTTAATGTGAACCACACTGTTTGATGGTCACTTGTCCCCAAATGACAACCCACTTCTAGATCTGAGATCCTCTCACTGCACCCATTTGAGAGTACGAGGTCTAAGATTGCTCCCTCATGAGTGGGTTCCGAAACTAGCTGTCTAATTCCTGCCACCTGTAGGGCATCAAGAATGGCCCTGCTCTTGGATGTGGCTGCAGCAAATGTGCTCCAGTTAACATCTGGCATATTCAGGTCTCCCATCAACAGTATCTCCCCTTTCTCTGCCATTCTAAGAATGCCTTCTATCATATCCTTGTCCATTCCTTCCCCTGACAGAGGGTCTGTACAACCCTATGGGATTGTGGTGCCCTTTCCAGTCTCCAAGGTGACCCACAGTGCCTCCTCTCCTCCCCGTTTACTCTTTTGTTCAGTTGCTTTTATCCCTTCCTTTACATAGAGAGCTACTCCTCCCCCTCTTCTCCCCTGCCTGTCTCTCCTGTAGGTTATGTACCCTGGTATGTTAACATCCCAGTCATGGTTCTCTGTGTACCATGTTTCTGTGACTGCTACGATATCCAGGCATCCCTCTTCCATTAAGGCCATCAGCTCAGGGAGCTTGTTGCCCAGACTATGGGCATTGGTACTCATTACCCTCCATTTCCTGATGGCCTTACTTCCTTTTGCCCCATCCCTGTCCTTCTTGCCTTTGTCACTTTCTCCATTTACCCATGCTCTTCTCCCTATCGACACCTCTATGCTGGTATTTGCCGCACTTACTACCGTGATTATTTGGCGGGGGCTAGGATTTTCCTGCTCCTTTCCAGTGCCTCCCCCCATGGCTAGTTTAAAAGCTTGCCAATGAAGCATTTAAACCTATCACCTAGGATCCTGGTTCCCCTCCCGGACAGATGCAGCCCATCATGCCAGTATAGGCTTGCATCACTCCAGGTGGACCCCCAGTCCCCAATGAAGCCATATCCCTGAGCTCCACACCAGTTTTTCAACCACTGATTGAATCCCATGGTGCGGAACACCCTAGCCTCTCCTATGCCATAGATGGGTAGCACCTCCGAGAAGGTTACCATGAGTGCTACTTGACTAAGGCCCCTCCCCAATTCCACAAACTCTTCCTGCACTTCTCTAATCCCTTTCTTAGCCAGGTCATTTGTCCCTAGGTGGACAATGACATCCAGCTCCCTCCCCTGTGCAGCTGCTCTGGCAATCCTGAGGATTCGCTCCCTGTCCTTCCAAGCCATGGCACCAGGCAGGCACCTTACCTCCTCTCCCTTCCTCCCCAGTTCTACCTTCCTAACAATGGAGTCCCCACCAGGAGTTGTTTCCTTCCCTGCAGGGTCCCCTGCCACCCTTCTGTGGGTCTCCTTTGTGGAGGTTCCCAGCATCCTCCTTGGTCTCCACTGTGGATGCCTCCATAGAGGAACCACACTTTTCCAGAATGGCATAGGAATTGTGGAGAGGTACAACGGGAGGGATACACCTCTTTTCCACCACCCTCACCCTCTCTGAGCCCACTGTGGTCCAACCACTCCTCTTTCTTGGCAACCTCTGAGGCAACGGCAGTGGCACTGGTGGTCCCTGGATGGAAGAGGAGGTCCCACAAATCCTGGCTAACTCAGCCTGGAGATGAGCAACCTCCTCCCTCAGCCCAGAGAGGTGCCTTCAGATGGGACAACACCGCATCCTCCAGAACATCTCCCGGAAGACTGCTGCCCCACAGCCACTGCACTGCACCACTCCAATCATGTCTTATTTCTGGCCCCTTAACTGTTTGCAATCTTTACTCTTTCCTCTGTTTTTTTTTCTCTCTCTCTCCTTACTTTCTGCCCATGTGCCCTTTAAGCTCCTGATTGTCCTGTTCTGAGACAAGAATATCCTATATTTCGCAGTAGACCACTTATTTGCTCAGAGGCAGACCTCCAGCAGCTAGAGGGGGCCGGAGAGCTACTCTTGCCCTTCTAGGATGGTGGGTCCTTGGTGGTTCTGTGATCACTCACTTCCTGCCCCTAAACAGGAAGTTCCTGTTGTCTTTCAAATCCTGTGCCTATAAAAATAGAACTAGCTTTGGCTGGGGGGTGGAGGGCAATATAGTCCCAGCAGAGAAGTCCAGTCACACAGCAGTCTTTCTCCTGGTGTTTTCTGCAAAGCTACTAGCAGAAACTTTCTAAGGCAGTCTTTAAATTTAGCTTCCTTCTAGCTAAGCCACTCCCCCTACTTACCAGATCTTTCTACAAGTAATTTAAATCTCACAGCAGTTAAGTCCTTTCAGCCACCTGAGATTTACACCTAGATAACTCTTCACATACCCATTCAGTTCAGTTAACCCAAACACACACTTTTTTTTTTGTATGTTAGTTTTTTTTACCCTTAATTAAAGGTCAAAAACAAAAGTTCTTCTACTATAGTCCCAGCAGAGAAGTCCAGTCACACAGCAGTCCTTTCTCCTGGTGTTTTCTGCCAAGCTACTAGCAGACACTTTCTAAGGCAGTCTTTAAATGTAGCTTCCTTCTAGCTAAGCCACTCCCCCTACTTACCAGATCTTTCTACAAGTAATTTAAATCTCACAGCAGTTAAGTCCTTTCAGTCACCTGAGATTTACACCTAGATAACTCTTCACATACCCATTCAGTTCAGTTAACCCAAACACACACTTTTTTATTTTGTATGTTAGTTTTTTTACCCTTAATTAAAGGTCAAAAACAAAAGTTCTTCTACTATAGTCCCAGCAGAGAAGTCCAGTCACACAGCAGTCCTTTCTCCTGGTGTTTTCTGCCAAGCTACTAGCAGAAACTTTCTAAGGCAGTCTTTAAATGTAGCTTCCTTCTAGCTAAGCCACTCCCCCCTATACTAGCAACTAGCAAGTAGTAACTCTTCTTCTTACAAGGGAGGAGACAGTGGAGCATGAACAAAAGCACCCTAGGGGGAGAAGTCAGTCAAGAGAGCCCTAAGAAAACTGTGTTGCACTTAGTTTGCAGTACAGAATATACTAGTAGCTGATTCCAACTAGTACAAACTACATGCCATTAAAGTAAGCAAAGTTGGCAAAAGAAACCTAGACTCTAAGAGAGGGACTGGTTTGGTTGGACTCAGTGTTTGCTGCCCCAAGAAGAAAGTAAAAAGTAAGGAACAAAGGACATGAATGTTCTAGCACCAGTCTGTCTAAAGGAGGAGCCTGGGGTTTGTGTTGTTGCCCTGAGAAGAGTAAAGGGAAAGTGAAGTGAATGAAAAAAAAAAACAGAACTGACCTAACTACAGTATAAGAAGCTCAGGACAGAGGACATAAAAATAATAAAGTGTCTGCTCTGTGTGACAGTCACTGGCCTGGGACTGGGATGTCATGTGTGTGTGTGTGTGTGTGTGTGTCTGTGTGTGTGTGCGTGTGTGCGTGTGTGTGTGTGTGTGTGTGTGTGTGTGTGTGAGATGTGTGTGTGTGTGTGGCACAGGAGAATTTAAAGTGTGTGAAGTGTGAATTGAAAAGGGTAAAAAAGTAGACACAAAAAAAGTAAGCATCAAAGCAAGAAACAGCAATAACATCATTCCATTCCTCCCCTTAGTATTCCTGTTGCTATCTTGTCTCTCTTGACTTCCACTGCCTGACTGCCTTGATTCTGTATAAGGTTAAGAAATATACTATACTATACTATACTATACTATACTATACTAGTGACTGTCTGTTGCTGGCTGCCAGCTCCACCTTCCTCCTCATCCCCATTCTAGTGTAACAAACAGACATTATGCTAAGAAACACCAGTGGAAAAACACACACACACACACACACACAGTGACTTCAACAGAATACATGTATTAGCATCCCAAAACAAAGTAAGCACTGTAAGCAGAGAGCCAGACATTGAGGCATTGAAATTCAAAATGCAGAAGAATGAGAGTACTAAGCAGCATAGTAAGCAGCAAAGTCTGTTATCCCTCTGGTCAGCAGCAGCAACAGCATCCTCAAGTTCTTCTAATATAAATACACCAACTACTACTTTCACAGATGAAAGTAATGAGTCTGCTGCATCTGGAACCATAGCACTAGATAGAACAGGTGATCAGGCACTTGATTTAAGCAGTGAGCTGCCTAGTGAGGCCTTAGCTGAAGCTGAAGGCACTGTGTCACTTCCAAACAAATGTCATTTTGTACCTGTCGATGATGAGTTGCAAGAGAAGCGAAGTAAAGACAAGAAATATGACCAAGAAAAAAGGGCCAGACTGTTTCAGCCTCATTAGCTGACAACTTATAAATGGTTGAAATACAATGAAAAAAAGGAATTGATGTATTGCGCAGTGTACAAAAAGTATCCCACTATTGCAACAGCAGCCTTTTCAAAAAAACCAAATGTGTTTGCCACAGGCTCTAACAATTTTAGAATTGAGTCAATACGTGCACATGAAACGTCCAGCCCACATGTGCTATACCAGAACCAACATATTCTAGAAAGTGGCCAGCGTGCAGTTCATTGTGCTATCAGTGAGTCACCACTCTATCAAGCCTTTGCACAGTTGGAAGAGGTCATAAAGGTGAAGATGAGACTCCTGTTTAACACAGCAAAAAATCTGTGCCCTTTTTCCAACATGGACTGGGTATGTGAATTGCAAAGAAAAATGGAATTAAGCTTGGTACAAATTATACTAATGATAAGCGAGCCAGGGACATTTGCAGAGCTATATCTGCTGTTCGATGCAACACACAGATGCAGACTATTAAAAATGCAAAATATGTTACAGTTCTTTCTGACGGCAGCACTGATGCAGCTATAATTGAATGGGAAAATATCTTCCTCCTTTTTGTAAATCCTAACACAAAAGATATATGTACATATCTGATCCAGACTGTACCTTTGGAAGCCTCAAATGCTGAAGGTGTCTTTAATGCAATAAGAACTGCATTATATTCATTACATCTTCCTATCTCTGACCTCTCGAATGTGAGCAATCTGGGGCCACTTCTGATTTCTGCCAATTTTGATGGGGTAAGTGTAATGCTGTGTGAAAGGGGTGGAACCATTGCAAAGTTACGGGAGCACTGTCTTCACATCATTGCCATGCACTGTGTTGCCCATAAGCTGGAGCTGGCAGTTCTTGATATGATGAAAACAAACCCTTTGATATCAAAGCTTGAAAACACTCTAAAGGGCATATATATATTTTTTTTTTTATAATTCAATTAATTTTATTGACACTCTTGACAGGACATAGGTTACATAGTGTTACACAGATGTACATTTACCAGTTAGATGTGCCATTAACATGTCAGATTACTTGCTAATCACATGATAACAATGTCTACAAAACTAACTAACAATATAGCAAGTTAGCCTGCCTAATATTTCCCCCAGCCCACCCACCTCCCACCCTTCCATGGCCTCCACATGCTAAATGAGATAACCCTAGGATTCTCCATAATCGGGGAGTCTCAGGACAACCGTACAACTAATGAGGGGTCAGTATCTGTAATTAGGTAAACTTATCTTGCCAAGTTGACAAGACGGCTCCCAATGGTCCCCATATGGAGTCATATATTTGAGCTCTGTTACTCATCCTGGCAATATGTAACTCCAATTGCAAGGCAAGCATCACTTCTCTGTACCATTCTATAGTTGATGGGGGAGTCGGATCTTTCCAGTGCCTCAGAAGGATAGCTTTTGCTGTGGCCGATATAATGCCCATGTATAACTTATCTCGCTTAGTCGTGACTTTAGGAAAACTATTCAGCAAACAAATTTCTGGCATAAAAAGGTCCGCTATACCTTTGATTTGTGCTAATGAGGCACTAATTGTTCTCCAGAAAGATTGAATCCGAGCACACTCCCACAATACATGGTATAGATCTCCTTCCCTGGTTCTACATCTAACGCATGAGGGTGACATCATTTTACCCATTCTATAAAGTTTAGCAGGAGTAAAATACATATTATGCATGATATTGAATTGCTGCAATTTATATCTATCTTGTCTAATGTTTTTGTAATTATTAGCCCATATCGTTTCCCATATTCCCCGATCTTCCATCATCCCTAATCTTTGCGTCTAATAGTGACAGACACCAGAAGGAGATTCCATCTATACTTTGTAATAAATTATAAACTCTAGAAATAGAATGGGGTTGGTCAGCTGCTTTGAGTAACAACGACCACTCGACCCTGTTTTGTACCCATGTTCCCCTTTTGTTAAAATGGGTCTTTATAGCATTGTAAACTTGCCTAAACTTGAAAATATGTCCTTTTAAATCTGGGAATTTGGTACAGGTATGCACATATGACATTAGCTTCCCCTGGGGAGCTAAATCTTCTAATTTTAACCCCTCTAACGGACCCCAGAATCTAGGTGGAATTGGGACCTGCTGTATTAGAAAATTCATATTCTGCGTTATCGTTTGTTCTGACGAATTACGCCAATCAACTTTAAGGAACTTCTGGGTTTGCTGTAAAGCTTTGAGCGACCACCCGATAGGCGTGTCCTTCAGCGGTTTAGGAAGGAGCTTAATAGTACTGTAGGCAATTGAACTTAAAGAAATCGAGTATTTGAGAGCTAAGTCTCTCTCAATGTAGAGCCAAGAAGGTACATAGGAGTTTGAGGTTAGCGATGTGTTCAGCTTGTGCCATTGCACTACTTTACTAATATCATGAGGCAATATAGTATTTAAAAAATGAGGGAAGCGCAAGTCCTCCCAACCTCTTTGGGCCTGTGAGTTTCAAATATGATCGCCTGACCGCCTTCCCTTTCCATAAAAATACACTAAGTGCTTTTTGTACTTTTTCAAACCAGGTCTTAGGTAGGTAACATCCCAGCATGTTCAAGGGGTAGAAGATTCTAGGTAATATATTCATTTTAACCGTTTCTGTTCTGGCCCATAATGACAATGGCATTAATTTCCATCTACCTAAATCCTGTGTAATTACTTTAACCAGATTATAGAGATTCTCCCTAATCATTGAGCCTATTCCTCTTGTGATCTTAATACCAAGATATGTCAACATTTTTGGTTCCCAAGACAAACCATTTTCCCATGCTATACTAGGGTGACATCCAACATTTAATGGGAAAAGCTTTGTCTTGGAAACGTTAATTTTATAATTGGAAACTTTAGAGAATTTTGCAATTTCCTTTAATATTACTGGTATGCCATTTTCTGGATCTTCCAAGTGTATAGCAAATCATCCACGTAAGCTGAGATTAGATATCGTTTAGTACCCAGTTTGATTCCCTTAAGTTCCTGTAATGCTATTAACCTATGAATCAGGGGTTCCAAGTATAAGTTGAACAAGAGTGGGGATAATGGGCATCCCTGTCTTGTGCCACATGTCAATGAGAAGGGGCTGATAGCGTAACCATTGCACCATATCCGCTGATGGTGCACTATAGAGAATCGAACCCAATTCAGGAATTCTTTGGGTAAACCAAAATTGGCAAGTACTGTGAATAAGAATTCCCATGATACTCGATCGAATGCCTTCTCGGCATCCAGTGCGAGCAACGCCGCGGGAATGTGCAAGTCTTGAGCATGTGCAATTATATGGTGGAGTTTGCGCAGGTGGTCACTTGACATTCTACCACTCATGAATCCCACTTGCACATCACTAACTAAGCTATTCATTAGTGGCCTAAGACGGTTAGCTAGAATTTTAGCCAGTATTTTGATATCAACATTCAAAAGTGATATAGGACAGTAATTACTAGGTAGGACGGGATCTCGCCCTGGTTTAGAAATAAGAGTAATGAGAGTCTCTAAAAAAGAAGGTTCCGAAAGCCCTCTTGAAACCAAAATTATATACCTTAGTTATAATTGGGCTGACTATATCCACGTATGCCTTGTAAAAATTAGTAGTTAAACCATCAGGCCCAGGGGATTTGTCTCCTGCAAGTTGGGAAATCACTGATTTCACCTCAGTCTCTTGTATTGGGGATCCTAACTTCTCTGTTTCAAGGGACATAATTCCATTCAGGGATATCGGGCCTAGGAATTCCTGAATTTCCGTGGCGGTTACTCTTTCTATTGACCCAGTAGAATAAACCCGCTGGAAGTACTCCCTAAATGTATCCACAATTTCCTTTGGGTCCCTTACTACAGCATTTCCACTACCTCTTTGTATAGAAGCTATGTATTGATTAGAGTCTAACTGCTTCAATCTCAGAGCGAGTAATTTACCTGCCCTTTCTCCAGACTCCAAATATTTTATTTTGGTTCTACGAAGGGCTAGTTCTGCCTTCTGCATCATAATCGCCGAATATTGAGCTTGAAGTTGTTGCAGTTTGATCCAATCTGTCTCATTTGAATGCCTTGTAATATTATTTTCAAGGACCTTGATAGCATCCGTAATTTCGTCTAACTGTACCCTAGCTTTCTTGGCCCTAATAGAGGATATTCGAAGGCACTAACCCCTTAACGCACATTTTAAAGCTGCCCAAATAATGTCTATCTTAGGGATTGAGTTCAGATTAATATTGATAAATTCAGATATGAAGTGCCTCAAGTGTCCTTGAGTAAAGGGTTCCTGAAGCAGCTGATTGTTAAACCGCCACATAAAATCGCTTTTTATTCTGTGACTAGGTACAAATAAGACGGAGACTGGGGAGTGGTCAGAAATGACCCTATGGCTAATGCTGGCATCTAAAACCAAGGGAAGCACGTTAATACTAACTAGGTAATAGTCAATTCTAGAGTAAGATTTGTGTGGGATAGAAAAGAAGGTATACTGCCTCGCTTTTCCGTTGGTCAATCTCCAAACATCTACGAGTCCCAAACACTCCATCATCTCTCTCAGAGCCCTCTGAGCAGGGGAGAGTCCCACGCGCCTATTATCAGTTCTATCGAGATATAAATGTGGCGTTATATTCCAATCTCCCCCTACTAACAATTTCAGGGATAGATAATTATTTAAGGTGTCTATTAATTGTATAAAAAACTGTGGGGAGTCTAAGTTAGGACCATAAACTGATCCAATAACCATTTGTTCAGAAACTAAAGTGCCAACTAAGAAAATATACCGTCCTTGTATGTCCCAGATTTCTTTTTCAACCAGGAAGGGGATCCTTTTATGAAGTAGTATGGCTACTCCACCTTTATTCGAAGAGATGCCTGCCCCAAATGCTTGACCCACCCAGTGTCTCTTGAATAATCGGGCATCTTCTCTATATAGATGTGTTTCTTGTAGACATGCTACATCACAGTTGAGGGTAGCTAAATGTTTCAGAATAACTTGCCTCTTGCATCTATCTCGAGCTCCTTTGACGTTCCAACTCACAAGTTTAATTTCCCCTTTCATCAACATCCATATATTGATGGAAACATCTCTTTACATTCCCCCCAGTGTGTACCTTCCTGTTAGGGTCACTGTCCATGTCCTCCCATCATACAGCGCGTGGATGCCATGCCCCATAAATCCCTTTATCCCTATATACACCCCCCCTTCTAATTTCCTCTAACACCCCCAGTTCTAACAACTGCATTACCACCTCACAATGCCATGTGATGAAACTATCAGCCTAGGTACCTTACAGCCCATCCCCTAGCCCAATTCCTGATCTTATTAAACAATGTTAGACTTATTACTTCCAACCCTCACTAGGTTCATTAAGTAACAAAGGAAAAAAAAAAAAAGGGATATTAAACAAGGTGCATCAGAGTCTCTCCTAAACACATAAAAACAGTTGCTACTCATTATTATAACCATATGAGTTAAGATGTACTGATAACAATCTATTAATGGAAAACGAGCCTATTCCATAGTCAATATCTCCCTCTAGTGGAGAAATGGTCAAAAGGAAAAAACATATACAGATTTCGCAGGGGAGAGAGTTTTGGCATCAATGATTAAACAAAACATGTTTCTTATATTACAATCGATCCTTGATCAACAGAGTCACTAGATACCCACTCTTCAGTCAAAAAAAAATATAACAGAACAAAAGATTTGCATGGAGTGGCTCCACTCCACCTCAACTCTCCCACTCCTTCCAGCAAAGATACTCATCTGATACTCATTTGAGCACTCCACTGTACCAGTGTCTGTCTGAAAATGTTCAATCGCAACGATCCCATAAATAACCACAAGTCCTGGAAGGGCTAATGCAGACCTCTCAAACGACTGGATTTATCATTAACTTCTCAAATACCCAGATTAAATGCAAGCGCCGCCACTGCTCGACCTCCGGTATGCTAATAATCAAACTTTTATCCGGACAGAGGCGTAGAGGGTGGTGAGTGAATCAGAACCATTGTGCTAGTCCTTAACCACCCTCTCTACGTTCTCTATTTCCCAACGTGGTTGCCGACAGCCTCGGGCAATATAATTCCAACAGAACCTCAGGGGGATTGGACCTCTGTCTCTCTGAAGTTGCAGCCATGCAACAGACCCCTTCTCCATGAGAAACCGAAATGCCCAGAGATCACTCGCAGAGGGCTGAGATCTATTTGGGGGTGTTCCCAGATTAGAGGATCATAGTTGCACTATCCCATGCTGCCCTTAGCATCATGTTTCCCCACCAGACTGCAGCTTACCAATACTTGTCCACGCCGGACGCCTCGCTCTCTCAACTTGTTTGATGAGCTCTTCTACTTTAGATTCTTTGCGATCTCCCATAGCAACAGTCACTTAAAAAGATCGCTGCACTGGCTTTGTTAGTCTACTACCAGATGTAGGATAAATATACGGGAGGCGAGGTCGCTTATGTAAAATTGCAGGGGCACTTGCATGAACGTAATACAAGATTCAAATAAAGCTCTATTTGAAATTGGGAAAACAAAACTGTAGAAGCACATCGGCTAAACTGTCAGCTATTTTGAATACTTGGCTGTACACTCATAATTTACTTGAACAACTCTGGCAATAATCTTTTGAGTTCTGTTTGCGCCATCTCTGATGATTCATATGTGTACCAATGCTCTTTTATTTTTACTTGGAGCGAAGCAGGGTACCAAACCCTGAATTGCAAGCCCGCGGCAATTAGTTTGGAGACAACGGGATGCAGTTCTTGCCGCTTGAGGCGAACTGAGTGAGGCAGATCATGGGTGATTCTAATCGTTTTGCCTTCCCAAGCGATTTCTTGCGCTGCTTTAACTTTACTCATTATATGCTGTTTATCCAGGTAATTTAAAAGCTTGCAAATAATCGGTCTAGGCGGAGCACCTGGGAGGGGAGGGGGACGAAGCGACCTATGTGCCCTTTCCACCATATAGCTACCATTTGGGGTGGACCCGTGATCTTGTCAAAGAGTTTCTGCACAAATTTTATAGCCGCTGTACCCTCCTCTTTCTCAGGAATTCCGATTATTACTAAGTTATTTCTTCTGCTCCGTCCCTCTAAGTCTTCAAGCTTGTCTTCTATTTTCTTAATTCGTTTAGTAAGGGAGGCCCGTTCCAGGTCATTTTGTCAACTCTACTTCCATGGATTTAATTTTAATCTCATTGTCTCCAACTCTAGTGTTCAGGGTTTCCATTGCTGATTTAAACATTGGATCTCCGGAAATCTCCTCTATCGATGATTGCAGCGGGGCAAAATCTCAGAATCTTTCTTCTGTTAATGCTGAGGCCCCAGGTTGATTTGCTGGTTTCTGACGAGGGCGCTTAGCGGCCTGTTCTTTCTCCGGAGAAGGAGGCGGCATATGTTTTGCCGGTTGTTTTGTAATAAAGGCTTCATTCTCAGTAATATATTTAACGTAGACTGCAACTCCAGCACTTTACAGCTATCTACCCCTCAAGAAAGCTCAATTTTGTTCAAGCTGAGGGTTGTTAATCCAGGCTGAGAACGGAGCTGATTAAATGAGCTGCTCTTTCTAGGCTGCCATCACGTGACCATAAAGGGCATATTTAAATTCTACCACTATAGTCCCCCAAAAATGAGGGAGCTACAAGAAATTGCACATGTGATATATACTGATCTGGCACACTTTAGTGCAATTAAATAGGTGAGATGGCTTGCCAGCAGATCTCATTCAGTACAAGTGGTTCAGGTGAACCTACCTATGGTTGCTCAGCACTTGGAGCAAACTGCAGCCGGTGGTGATGGTTCAAAAGCAAAGGTGCTGTTAAGAAAGGTACACTCTGTGCACTTTGTCAAATCTCTTTATATCCTGCAAAATTTTTTGCCCATTCTTAAAAATCTGTCACTGCAGTTTCAAAGAGATGACTTAATAATTCTTAAAGTATCACATCTCATCGAGACCTGCCTCCTCCGGTTGATGGAACTGAAATCAAAGCCAGGGAAATACATGACAGCTTTCCTAGCTAATTACAAACCTCTGAACAGATGCATGGACTTTGTCATTTCAAAGAAGGGAGTTGAGAAGACTGTTCCCTTCACATTTAGAGGCAACTGCCCTGAAATAAATTTCAGGACAGATACACAACTGCATACTTTAGTAGATGCAGCAATATCTTACGTCGATGTAAGATTTCAAAATTTCTCGGAGGTGCCTCTGAAATGGTTCAGCTGCCTGGATTTCAAGCAATTTGATCTACCAAGAGAACAACTTACGAAGTTTGGGACTAATGAAGCAGCTAATTTAGCAGCATACTTAATTTTTTTCACAGAAGAGCAGCAGGAAAATATTAGATCATAATATGCTGCATTTAAGGCTCTGCTGAAATCTGCTGTTGACAAACCCTATCTGCAAGTGTATACAAGACTGCTGAAATAAAAATCGCCCCATATTGCTCACATTCCAAAGTTAGTGGAAATACTACTAGCAATGAGTGTGTCAACTGCAAAGTGCTAATGAGTATTCTCCATTCAAAACCTGATAAAGACAAAAATAAGGACACGTCTGGCAGATGACATACTACAGTCACTTCTTCAGATAGCAGTAGAGGGTTCCAAACTATGTGACTTCGATCCAGAGCCAGCAATAAATCACTGGCTGCTGTCTGGTCCAGGCATTCAACATGTTTTTGGGCATTCCATTGCTACTGCTACTACTACTGCTGGTTCAACTGAATCTAATGCTTCTGTATCTCATGCTGCTAACACTGCTGCTGCTGCTCCATCATCATCCTGTCCTAGTAGCACCGCTACCCACTACCACTAGTACACTTGATGTTGGTGACAATTCTGAACCTGAGTTCTGATTATGTTTGTCCTAATTATTCTCTGCTTCATTCTGGCATATGTAGTGTGGGACTTGATGGAGTCTCTGGCACCACTTGACTCAGACTTCAAATCACACAGTCTGTATTAAGAAACATTAAAAGACAGTTAAAACTTACATGTTCATTTTTTCTGTTTTCTATAGCCTACACATCTTATGTAGCATTAATAAGAGAATGACACAGCCATTTACTTTGCTGCTACATCATTTTTTATATTTTTCCTTAAAATATGGTGATCCAACCATCAGACTACCACCTGTGACAGTGAGCCTACCATTTTTGGATAAGCCAGTTGCCCTGGACTACCACATAAATTAGAAATTTGTTGATCCCTGGGTTGTGGTCAGTTTGTACCTAAAAATGCTGCACATATAAGTATGGTTCTAACTTCTTTAGGGCCCATACTATGGCAAAACACTTTTTCCACAGTAGAGTAAGCTTGCTCCCTAGGAAGTAACTTTTTACTCAGGTACACTACAGAGTGATCTTTCCCTTGGTTGAATGTCTGACTCAGTACTGCCCCAATACCCACGTCTGAGGTGTCAGTCTGAACTATAAAGGGTCTGCTATAGTCAGGACTTGTCAACACAGGAGCACTGCACAGTGCCTCAATCAGTCTGGTAAAGGCTTTTTCACAGACTGGTTCCCAGGTAATTTTCTTAGGTGTTGTTTTCTTTACCAGGTCAGATAGGGGAGCAGCCAGGGTACTGTAACTGGGTACAAATTTCCTATAGTACCCTGCTGTCTCTAGAAAACTCCTGACCGGCTTCAGCATTTCTGGTCTGGGCCATGCCTTGATCACCTCTATTTTTACTTGGTTAGGACGGAGCTGTCCCCAGCCTACAACATGCCCAATGTATGCCACTTCAACCATGGATACCTCGTACTTCTCAGCTTTGACAGTGAACCCGGTCCTCTGTGTCCTTCCCAGAACTTCCCTAAGGTGGGACAGGTGTTCCTCCCAGCTGGCACTAAAGATGGCAATGTCATCCAGGTATGCCATGGCGTACTCCTCAGCACCATTTAACTTCTGTTTTACCAACCTTTGGAAAGTGGCCGGGGGGGCATTCTTCATTCTGAAAGGCATTACTTTAAATTCAAATAAGCCTATCGGAGTGATGGAGGCTGACCTCTCCCTAGCTCTGTCAGTTAACTCTACCTGCCAATATCCCTTGGTCAGGTCAATAGTCATAAGGTATGTTGCCCCTCCCAACTTGTCCATGAGTTCATCCGTCCTGGGCATCGAGTGGGCGTCTGACTTTGTGACTGCATTCAGTCCATGATAGTCCACACAGAAATGAGTAGAGTGATCAGGCTTGGGCACAAGGACTATGGGTGAGGCCCAGGGGCTGTGAGATCTCTGGATTACCCAAAATCCAGCATTTCCTCCATCTCCCTCCTAATGTCCTTTTGGACAGCCTCTGACACCCAATATGCTGTCCACCATATGGGCATCTGTGTCCCTGTCTCCACATTGTAGTTATAGCTAAGGGGGTTAGTCCAGGCTTGGTGCTAAACAGTGGGGCAAAGTCTGCTAAAACCTCCCTCACTTACTGGATCTTGTCCGGAGTCAGCTGGGGTGACAATTTAACTGTCTCCACAGATGACTCCCACTTGATTTCTTCCAGCAAGTCCAAATGGGGGTCTCCTTCATTCGTCCCCACCCCAGGACTACATACTGCAAGCACCATGTCAGCCCTATTAGCATATGGTTTCATCATGTTGACATGGTACATTCTTTCTGAATGTCTTCTGTCAGGTAACTCTATGATATAGTTCACGTCATTTACTTTTCTAACTACTTTGTATGGTCCTGCCCACTTAGCCTGCAGCTTGTCTTTCTGGACCGGAATAAGGACCATAACTTCCTGACCTACTGTGTACAAGCGAGCTCTGGCTCTGCAGTTGTACCACAGTTTTTCTTTCTGTTAAGCAGCTGCTAGGTTGCTTTGGGCTGTCCCCATATGCTCCTTCAGCCCTTCCCTAAACCTAAGGACGTAATCCACAATGGGAGTTCCCTAGGGGGCATGCTTGCCTTCCCAGTCCTCCTGGATCAAGTCTAGGTGCCCATGTACCCAGCGTCCATATAAGAGCTCAAAGGGGGGAAACCCTGTCATCTTATGGGGCACCTCCCTGTATGCAAAAAACAGGTGAGGAAGGTATTTCTCCCAGTCCCTCCTACGCTGTTCAACAAATGCTTGGAGCATTGACTTCAGGGTATCATTAAATCTTTCCACAAGCCCATTGGCTTGCGGGTGATAAGGTGTCATGTGCCTCTACACCACCCCACACTTCTCCCATAAACATTTCTTCAGGTCCGACATGAAGGAACCCCCTCGATCGGTAATAACCTCCTGCAGAAACCCAACACAGGAGAAAATCCTAAGTAAGGCATCTGCCATTTTGTCTGTCTTCAGTGAGGATAGGGCAACTGCCTCTGGATACTGGGTGGCATAATCCACCACAGTCAGGATGAACCTCCTTCTGAAGGAGCTGGGGATATTTAAAGGCCCCACAATATCCATTCCCTCCCTTTGGAATGGCTCCTCCACTATGGGCAATCGAATTAGGGTGGCTTGGGTTTTCTTACCCACCTTCCCTATTTCTTGGCATCGGTGACAAGACCTGCAATACTCCTTCACCTGCTGGTTGAAGTTGGGCCAATAGAAATTCTAGGTCAACCACTGCATAGTGTGCATTATTCCCAGATGACCAGACAAGGGAATATCATGTGCAATCTTGACCAACTGTTCACGATACCCCTGGGGAATGACAAGCTGCCAACCTATCACCCCCTCCCTCCCTCTGTCTTCACAGCCTGAGTATATATCAGTCCATTTTCCCAATAAACTTTATGTTTACCATCACCTCCCTGTGCTCCATCAGAGTCTGCCCAAGTCTTCAGCTTTTCTAGACTAGGGTCACTTTTCTGAGCAGCTAAAAACTCCTTATACATTCCCAAGGCATGAGACAGGTCCCCTTCAGTCTCTAAACCAGGGTCCCTAGCACTAGAGTTGGGGCACTCAGGATCACTGTCATCCTTAACCCTCTGACAGTTGGTCACCCCTCATTCTTCAGAGTAACCCTCTGAAGCTGTGTGATTAACTGCTACAGGGGAAATTTCTACCCCCTTTTCATTAGTCTCCCTATCAGGAGACACAGGCTGGGGAACCAGCCTCCCAGTGGTTTCCAAAATGGCTTCTGTGGGGTCCAGGGAACTACAATTTTCCCTTACCACTTGGCTATGGGTAACTGCACACACCATCCCCTGTTTGAGATTGTTGCCAAGGATGACTTCAACTGCTAAAGTTTTGGCTACTGCCACCTGTTGCACAGTTCTCCCAGTTTCACCCCAGTCTAGGAGAACACTAGTGAGTGGCAATGTTTTCTTTTCCCCAGCGAAGTCTTGTACAGTTACAAATTCATTGGGTATAAGCCGACCAGGCTCTATCAGATCCCCTTTTACCAATGTCAGGGATGCCCCGTATCCCTTAACACTTGTGTCTGTACATCATTCACTGTGACTGGGTGCATGTGTTACCTCATGTTCACAGGCATGCTTCTAGGGACACACAAACAACCCACTTTTTTCTTAGCCCCATTCTGCATATTGCTCATCCTTTTGGGACATTGTCTGGCAATATGCCCAGTTTCTTTACAAACCCAACATTCATTTCTTTTCTCAGAGAAATCTTTTCTTTGAAACCTGGGGCTAACTGGTTTTGGTGGAGGCAGTGAGGGTTTTAGCAGCCCTGAAGGCACGCTTTTCCCTTTCTGCACTGCCACGCCCACCCCATTCACTGTCAGAGCAGGTCTGCTCTTGGCATAGCAGTCCAAGAGTTCAGCAGCCTCTTGCACTGTTTTGGGATCTCGGTCCTCCATCTAGGTTTTTAGCTCTGCTGGGCACACCCAAAAAAACTGCTCTAACAATATAGCATTTTCAATTTTATCTACATAGTTGGCTTCAATTCCTTCCTAATAATGTTTTAAACACTGATGTTGTTTCATTGTTTGTAGATCATGTCAAGGCTTCTCCTGAGCTTATGGAATTTAGCTCTGTATGCTTCAGCAGTTAAATCAAACCTTTTTTTAAAAGTGCAGCTTCAAGTTTGCTGTAATCATTACTGTCCTCATTGTCCATTTGATCCAATGCATCCTGAGTTTTCCCGGTAAGTAGTTGGGATAGCTGGAAGCTCCAGAACCCTCTAGGAATTTTTGCCTGAATACAAACTTATTCAGAGGAATTTAAAAAGGCATCCATATCTTCCCCCTCTTTTAATTCAGCTATTAATTTGGAATTCAATTTGTAACCCAGTCCTGTAGTTCCAGCTAAACCCAAACCACTTACCTACTCTGGTGCTGGTGGTTGGAATCATAACTTCTCCAGTTCATGTCACCTCTGGCACTCATGCTGTTCACGGTCTGCCTCTCCCTGTTCACATTCAGCTTCTCACTGTTCTCTGTCTCCCTCTTCTCCTCTGCAGCTTGCTGCTCTCACCTCCCTTCTCTCTGGAACTCCAGCTCCATTCTGTGCAAGTCAATCTGCAGCTTGATTGCTTCTGGCTCCTGAATGCTGGTGACCTTCCCCTGCTGCCAGGGGTCAACCTTAACATTCATTTACTAGCCTGGGTACTAGTGCAGATTGTTGAGGGTTAGTGCAGAATCTCTGTTACTTGCCCGGCTAGGCTAGTGCAATTTTTCCTGTGGAAAGCTGTAGCTCTATTCTCATCCTGGGTATCAAATAAATAAACAAATAAATCCATAAATATAACTGTTATTTAATTTAAAGCCAGGTCCTTTTCATGAAGGTTTAACTAAGTGCTGCCTTAACATTAGTGAAATGATAAAAATAGATGTCTGTGTGTAGTGCATTTACAAACTGTTTCATTTTATACTAACTACTGCTTTTATTGCTGGTAAAGATCCTTTCTCCTTTTCCTTTCCTTGTTTAGATCAGTACTTGTGGCAGGCAGATTTGTGACTGTGTACAGGAACAGTACAGTTCTAAGGTTGCCACCTGTCCAGTTGTAGACCAGATAATCTGATTAGGGTCTTTATCTGGTCATCCAGTTTTGATTAAATGTAGTCCAGTTTTTGGGCCATTTTCAGTGCTCAGAGAGTATTAAAACTGATTGTATCAAATCATTCACTGTTGCATTCATGTCCAGGTTACAAAAAAAGTTCTGATGTCACTAGTCACAGGCCTTTGTTTGCAAAACCAGTCTGTCTAACAGGTGTAAAGTATGGCCATTAAGATCATTAGCAGTAAATCAAACTAATATTTTCAACTCTGAATTTTGAGTATGGTCATTTACTGTCATGATAGAAAACATGTTTTATACCTTTATATGTTGTAATGGGTTTCTTTTTGTTTTTTGTATATTCTCAAATGTTTTAGACCCACTTTTTCAAATTAGTTTTCATATTTTTATTGCCTTTGTCACTGTGTTGATTATTTCTCTCCTAAGTCATCAGCAGCTGCTGCTCTCATTTTTTATACTACCAACCTGAACATTCCATGATATTAGCTACAACTTTATAGGCCACTGGAATAAAGAGCATGGAATGGTGTGTCTGAAATTGTGGAATGTGATGTTTTAGATATTTGAAAAGAAACAGCAGTAGCTGATGAGGTACAGGGAACACAGTGTAGTATTGAGGATACCACAAGTACTGATAGTTTAATTATCAAAAAGTTGGTCAAAGCATATCAGAATACATGGCTATCATGGAAAGGAAAACTAAAGAGTGTTTAACAGAGAGAGCAACAGGTTGTGAATGGGCTTTGTACATCCAGCAGATCTAGGTTTAAATTCCCACAACCTCTACTTGCATACTGTGAGACCCTAAGCAAGTCATTTAACCTCCATGTGTTCCTAGGCCACCCCTGTAACTGGGCTTTGTGCCCAATGGGAGTTACCTGGTTGCCAAAAAATAAAAATAAATAAATAACAGCATGGGTTGATGCTGTTGAAGTTATCCTTACTTTTTTTGGTGAACATTTTTTAGTAGAACTGGGACAATTGAACATTTCCAGGATCTGTGTCCAGGGTGGAGAAAGGGAAGAAAAAGACATACACACTTTTGACAACACGACTTTCTTAACTACAAATCTGAAAATGTGGAAATATATTAAAGAAGTCAGTAACCCAGCTGACATTAATAGAAAGCATGCTGACAAAGACAAACAAATAAAAGATCATGAGTACGAAAAGACAAAGTGAAGCCGTCAGTTCCAGAAATGTTGGTTAGAAAAATATGACTGGTTGGGGTATGATGGTGCAAAAGATCTGATGTTCTGCCATTTATGTATCAAACACGAAATATAGTTGGGTAAGGTGGGCAACAACAATAATGTTCGTTTTGGTACAGATAACTTCCAGCTTGACTCTGTCTTGTCCCATAATATCAGTGAAGCTCATGCTAGGGCAAATGAAAAGGAGCATGGCAGTACTGCTACTCCAGGGACAAGTAATAACAAGGGAATGTTGAAGAACATGAAAGAAGCAATGCTTAACCATCTGGATAAACTGTTTCACACATGCCATGCAATTGCTACGAAAGGATGTCCTTCCACAGACTTTGTGTGGATGTGCAGCCTTGATGATATGAAAGGGCTAGATATCAGTTCAGCAGATTTATCCACTACATAGCCAAGGTTGAACATATGGCACTATGAGAAAAAATTATGGAAATAAAGTTCATTTCAGTCATCAGTGACCGAACCACTGACTCTTCAGCCACAGAAGCTGAGATAGTGTATATGCAATTTGCAGTTAAAGGCACAGTGCAAAATCAGTTGGTAGGTGTCCAGACTGTTGACAGGACAAATGTAATTTTATTTACCTTTTGTTTAACAAATCACTGTTAACCATACTGACTGTGGGTAACTGCAGACTTCTGCTAGCTAGTGCAATCTCTGGTTCACTAGCCCGGCTGGCTAGTACAAAAAAAAGTTAAGGTTCACCCCTGCCTGCTGCTGTGGTCCTTCACTGGCACTGGCCCTGCAGTTATCCTAGAAACATAGAAACATAGAAACATAGACTTTGACGGCAGATAAGGACCGCTAGACCCATCTAGTCTGCCCATTTCCCTACCTACAGGATAGGCCGTAGATCCTAGTTAACCAACAGCCTATATCTTCCTGCCCCCACAAGAATTGCCTTATGTCTGTCCCATGCATTCTTGAATTCTCCCACAGTTTTAGACCCTACAACTTCCTCAGGAAGGCTGTTCCATGCATCCACTACCCTCTCTGTGAAATAATACTTCCTCACATTTGCCCCTGAACCGCCCTCCTTCTATCTTTAAATTGTGTCCCCTTGTTCTTGCAAGTCTCTTTTCTGAAAGATGCTACCCTCTTGGACTTTGTTGATTCCCTTGAGGTACTTGAAAGTTTCTATCATGTCCCCCTCTCCCTTCTTTCCTCAAGGGTATACATATTAAGCTCCTTCAGTCTCTCCTCATACGGCTTCTCTTGCAGACCCTGCACCATTTTAGTTGCCCTCCTCTGGACTGACTCTATCCTGTCTATGTCCTTGCGGAGATGGGGTCTCCAGAACTGGACACAGTATTCCAGATGGGGTCTCACCAACTGCCTGTACAGAGGGATAACAACTTCCTGTTTTCTGCTGCTGATACCTCTCACTATACATCCCAGTATACCCCCGGCCCTCCGTACTGCCTACTCACATTGCTTGCTAACCTTAAGGTCATCTGATATGATTACCCCCAGGTCCCTTTCCTGTTTTGTTGTTGTTACTACCTCCCCACCCATTGTGTATTCTTCCCTGGGTTCTTGTTTCCCAGGTGCATTATTTTGCACTTTTTGCATTGAATCCTAGCTGCCATACTTCTTGACCATTCCTCCAACCTTGCCAAGTCCCTTTTCATCCTTTCCACGCCTCCTTGTGTATCAACCCTGTTGCAGATCTTGTGTCATCTGCAAAGGCATACTTTTCCTTCCAGTCCCTCTGCAATGTCACTGATGAAGACATTAAAAGGACTGGACCAATCTGAACCTCGGTGACCCCACTAGTAACCGCCCTTTCTTCAGAGTGGACTCCATTTACAATTACCTTCTGTGTCCTGTTGTCCAGCCAATGTTTTACCCAGGCTACCACCCTGGGACCCACTCCCAGGCTGGTTAATTTGACTAATAATCTTTTGTGTGGGACTGTGTCAAATGCTTTGCTAAAGTCTAGGTAGGCCATGTCCACAGCCCCTCCCTGGTCTACTACTTTGGTCACCCAGTCAAAGAAATCTATTAGATTCGTCTGACATGACCTTCCCGCTGTGAACCCATGCTGCCTTGGATCCGGTGCTCCACTGACCTCTAGGTACTCAACTATTCCTTCCTTCAGAAGTAACTCCATCACTTTCCTTACCACAGAGGTCAGATTGACAGGTCTGTAGTTTCCTACCTCTGTCTTGGTCCCACTTTTGTGAAGGGGAATCACATTCGCCTTCCTCCAGTCCTCGGGTACCACACCATCCTCCCATGATTTATTAAAAAGAGTAGCCAGTGGTTTCACTAGTTCCTTCCTTAATTCTTTTAGAATTCTGGGGTGAATTCCATCAGGACCCATTGCTTTGTCCACCTTCAGTTTTAGGAGTTCTTGCAGAACCCTTTCTTCTGTGAAAGGACTGGGATCGCCCCCTATCAAAGTGCTTCTGTTAATTGGATTAGGCACTTTCCCTCCTCTTTGTGAATACTGAGCAGAAATATTCGTTCAATATTCCTGCTTTTTCACTGTCCCCCTCTGCCCACCCACCGTTCATTCTAGTCAGCCTCACTATCCCTCCCTTTGTCTTTCTACGTTCACTGATGTACCTATAAAAGGTTTTATCCCCCTTCTTAACTGAGTTGGCTATCTTTTCCTCAGTTTGGGCCTTTGCTATTCTGACTTCCCTCCCTGCTTCTTTCTTCCTTAACTGGTACAGCTCTCTGTCCTGCTCCTTCTGTGTTTCCTTATACTTCTGGAATGCTTTTTCTTCCTGACTTTCACAGCCACCTCTCTTGAGAACCATAGTGGCTTTTTCTTTCGTTTTGATTTGTTTATTTGCTTCACACAAAGGCTTGTTGCCTCTGTGATGGCAGTTTTGATAATTCCCCATTGTTGCTCCACACCTCCTTCTAGCCTGTTTGTTAGTGCTTTTCTGAGGCACTCTCCCATCTTGCCAAAGTCAGCGCTCTAAAGTCCAGTACCCTCACTTTGTGGCTTGACTCTGTAGCTGAGTTTAACGTGAACCACACTGTTTGATGGTCACTTGTCCCCAGATGGCAACCCACTTCTAGATCTGAGATCCTCTCACTGCCCCAGTTTGAGAGTACGAGGTCTAAGATGGCTCCCTCATGAAGTGGGTTCCAAAACTAGCTGTCTAATGCCTGCCACCTGTAGGGCATCAAGAATGGCCCTGCTCTTGGATGTGGCTGCAGCAAATGTGCTCAGTTAACATCTGGCATATTCAGGTCTCCCATCAACAGTATCTCCCCTTTCTCTGCCATTCTAAGAATGCCTTCCATCATATCCTTGTCCATTCCTTCCCCTGACATGGGGCTCTGTCACAACCCCTGTGCAGATTGTGGTGCCTTTCCAGTCTCCAAGGTGACCCACAGTGCCTCCTCTCCTCCCTGTTTACTCTTTTGTTCAGTTGCTTTTATCCCTTCCTTTACATGAGAGCTACTCCTCCCCTCTTCTCCCTGCCTGTCTCTTCTGTGGGTTATGTACCCTGGTATGTTAACATCCCAGTCATGGTTCTCTGTGTACCATGTTTCTGTGACTGCTACGATATCCAGGCATCCCTCTTCCATTAAGGCCACCAGCTCAGGGAGCTTGTTGCCCAGACTACGGGCATTGGTACTCATTACCCTCCATTTCCTGATGGCCTTACCCCCTTTTGCCCCATCCCTGTCCTTCTTGCCTTTGTCACTTTCTCCATTTACCCCTGCCCTTCTCCCTATCGACACCTCCATGTTGGTGTTTGCCACACTTACTACTGTGATTGTTTGGGGGGGCTAGGATTTTCCTGCTCCTTTCCAGTGCCTCCCCCCTTGGCTAGTTTAAAAGCTTGCCAATGAAGCATTTAAACCTATCACCTAGGATCCTGGTTCCCCTCCTGGACAGATGCAGCCCATCATGCCAGTATAGGCTTGCATCACTCCAGGTGGACCCCCAGTCCCCAGTGAAGCCAAATCCCTGAGCTCCACACCAGTTTTTCAACCACTGATTGAATCTCATGGTATGGAACACCCTAGCCTCTCCTATGCCATAGATGGGTAGCACCTCCGAGTAGGTTACTGTGCGTGCTACTTGACTAAGGCCCCTCCCCAATTCCACAAACTCTTCCTGCACTGGATCTGGACACTGCACTTGGTGCTAGCCCCTCGATGCCCAAGGTTTAGTCTTTTACAGTCACAGTCTGTGACTCGATGCTCTGCACATCTGCTACCATCAGGCCATTCATGAGGTTCTGCTTGGTTTCTCTCACTTCCTGCAGGACTCCTCTATCCTGAAAGAACTTCCTCAAGTAGTCTGCAGTGTACCTACTGTAGTTGGAAGCCATATTTTTCCCTAACCTCGGCTACTCTAGCTAGCATTTTATAAAAAAAAAAAAAAACAAGTAGGAACTTGACTATAAGTAAAATGATGTTGTTCTGTTTACTTTTTAAAAATAAATCACTGCCTTATTTTGCAAGTGAACTGTACAGTATTAAGCTGACACATTGAACAGTTAAAGCTTGTGTTACCAAATTTTTCACACTGCTGTCAACCAAATCTGTCACAAACACACTCAGCAGGTCAAGCCCTCTGCTCCCACAGTGCCAACCTCTGAGCACAATAATGTGAACAGGTAACAGACAGGGTAAGTCTCCTGCCTGCTTTTGGGTCCAAATCACCTTTAGTCTCAAGTTCTGCGGGGATTCAAACTGTCAACCTTATTCTAGTGTACCCAGTGTACAGGCTCAGATACATACCCTCTTCAGGATTTGCGGTACAATCTTTTGTCAGGGGCACCAAGCCAGGCTTCCAAAATGAACCCTTAAAACTCTATAAAAGACCTTAGGTATATTCTTACCTTTTCCCAGTTTAGTAACACCATCAAGCTTTCCAGAACAGCTGTCAAACCTAACCATGTATACCTCACATGCAAAAAGAACTTGGAAGACACCCGGGCAGTCTTTCAAATAAAAGATTTTACTAAAAGATGATAAAAATATGTAAAATGTAAGCACAGAAAAACATATCAAAGAGCATGCAATCACTTAAAAGAAAACAAGGAAAAGTGCAAAGCAAAAACTCCTACCACAATACATTTAGATTTTTTCTATCTAATGTATTATCTCTTTAAGTACCTTATCAGAGAGCTGTGTGTCTTTCTGGAGTCCCAAGATGGAATGTCTCACAAACAGTTCAGACACAGTATAGTTTAAACTGTGTCTCTCCACACCCCTTCTGTGAGTCATCTAGCTTCTCCTTTTAGAATATAAAAAAAAAATACAAACAGGATGTCCTATCAGGAGGTATATTAAATAATGTGACTTCAGCAAAAACTCAACTTCCTAAATATGACTCCTTAATTAAACATTTTCTCTTTGATCTGGTGTAGTTCCTATTCCCAAGACATATCAAAGGGTTTTACAATGATCTGGTGTAGTTCCTATTCCCAAGGCATGTCAAAGGGTTTTACAACTTTAGTACCAGGTTGTTATAAAATGTTCTTCCTATAGGAATCATAAAACTTTATGAGCCCTATATCCTGGCAGCTGGGTCAGTTCTAATTAAGACAGAAAAACAGGAGACCCTTAATTAAGTCTCTCTGGTCTTTTAATTACCTCCTGATTTCAGGTTACTATATCCTGTAGCTTCTCTGAAACCTGGGAGGGGGCACCCAGAAGCACAGGCTGTCTTATGTGAGATGATCACCTGCTATATTTTTACATTACAAATCTCACACAACAATCATAACCAGCTGGCCAAGCATCACAGCTATTACTACCCAATAATTTATGATAATACATAACTTTTACCTTCACCCTCTATCCCAACTTAATGGTATTTAGTTGTCTATAGGGTTATGTGGGGAGTGTAGTTGGACTTATCAGAGCCATGGAGGAGTCAAAGATGAGAATCCTTTCACCAATAAGTCACCTAACTATGCAGCATCCCCTGAGTAGCTTATTCAACTATTTTACAGGTACACGTGAAATACATCAAGACAGCACCACTAGCAGATAATGACTCAGTATGCTCATTCACAACCATGTGAGCAAGAGATGGATGGTTGCTGGATGGGAATGTGAAAGAGAAAGGCATCACAGTGCAGTGAGAATACCATGTGGGGAGAGATAGCAAACTAGGGTTAAAAAGCATCAGTAATGAGTAAATCTGCACTGCTAGTGTATGGGGGGCATCAGTAACATGTGGTAAACTGTATCTTTAACTGGGAGAAGGGCATTAGTAATGGGAGATCTCTACTGCTAACTTGAGGGATGTCATTGGGGCATGGGGTCAAAATGTCGCACGGCAGAATGCCGTGCAACTTAATCGCATTGTGCAATTTCTTTAAATCTTTTGTTCTGTGGGGGGCTCCACCCCTCATACACCCAACTTAGTATTCTTACTCTGGGGGGGGTCCAACATGGAGACCACACAGGTCTGGGTGCCGTATGCTATTAAGCATATGACATTATGATCCAGTATGTGTCATTGGTAATGGAGAGACAGTAACAGATAATTAGGGCTTGGTTCAAATGAAGGGGGTGTAACTAAACACCAGCGATTACTTCAAACATGGCAGTGGTAGTGAGGTGTCACTAGATACAAGGGACTGCTTGGTACATGATGGTAGGTTAGAGAGAGGGTTTTGCTAGATAACCTGGAAGGCTTGGAACAACACAGGCAGGATGGGTCACTGATAGAAATGAGGGGCTTGCTTGAAAAATGAAAGGTTCATATCTCAGTGCCACCAACACAGTACTACAGTGCAGTGTATTATAGTGTAGTGCATTCATGAGCAGCCACCAGGGATGTTAACAGATGTTGTCCTCTATAGTGCCTTCTAACTGTGTTGTATAGTGCGGCTTCACCCTTAGTGTCATTACTTCTTTGCCTCAAGATTCTGTAAAATGTTGTTATTTATATATTTATTTAAGTATTTATGAATGCATGTGTTTATGTAAGTACGTATGTATTTATTTATTTTAAATTTAACCAGGAAAGACATACTGACTGGTAATAACTTGTTTCCTAATGTGTCCTGGGGGAGGGGGACAGGGAGAGCCTAAGTTGAAACAATGAGGTACAGAACCACAAATCATATAATTAATAGATAAATGAACATCAAAAAATGAACAATTGTGTAAAGGCAAAGTTCCTGTGAAAGAAGTACACCATGATGTATAAAGTGCAGAGCGATAACATTTAGCAGTATACAGTAGGCAAAATAGGATTTATGATTGAAGCAATGATTGTAATTTGGGTAGGGTGTATGAGGGAGCTGCACTAATGTGCACAGAGTGAAGGAGAAGTGGAGATTGCAATGTTGGGGCAATGCCCTGTGCCAAGCATCAGAGGCAGCTAACTTCATTTAATTTACAGAGGATTTAAATTAGAATATTTATAAACTGCTCAAACCTACAGGTAATTCCACTAGCAGGTTTGAAGGGCTTTAAGAATGTGATGGACCCAGAACAGTTACTTTATTCTGGATTCTGTCTCCTACAGTATGTCATGACTGAACATACTTGGTTTAGTAAGAAAAAGCAGGCCAAAGGCCTATTAAATTGCCTCCCACTCCTAGTGGATGTATTAAGTAGTTCTTGCTTCCAAAATGTATTCATTGAACCCTCTCTTAAAACTGCTGAAAGAAGTTCTGTTCACTAAGTCCTTTGGGAGTTTGTTCCATAGTCGTGCTGATCTTATTGTAAAGTAATTCTGTCTTTTAGTGGTATTAGTCTTGGGGGTGTACAGTTGTTTATTATGGCACCTTAATTGTGCTGTCCTGATGTTAAATTTTAGGCCACATTGCTACATTAAGGTTATTCAGGACATCAAATAAAAGCAAGAGAGTGCTGGCCCCAGAACTGATTTCCCGTGGCACCCTACTTATGACTCCCCTGGATGTTAATGTTCTTAATTGATGACCACCCTCTACCTCCTGTCCTACAGTCAGTACCCAATCCACTTGATCATTTTGTCCCCTATCTCTAGGTTGCCCACCTCTTTCTTAAGCCTTCAGTATGGGACACATTCAAAGGCCTTGCTAAAGTGGAGATACAGCACATCCACTGCTTGGTCCCTGTCAACTGCCTTTGTAACCCAATCAAAATAGTCAGTCAGGTTACTTTGCCAAGACCTTCCAGTTTCAAACCCATTCTGTCTACTGTTCTGCAATCAATCCATTTGCCTCCCAAAAATATTTCTATCTCACCCTATCTTTATGTAATAATTATGAGCGCAAGCAATATCATTATATGTAAATTTAATAGTGTTTCTAAATTGTAATACGACTCATGATCACCACCAACATCCTCAAAAATCTTTTCAATTGACATGCTCTTACTGATGATAAGTTCCCATCTGAGGAGTGCCAAAACAGCACATGGATGCAGCAAAGAGGGCAATGTGGTCTAGGGACTGAATGAGCACAGGTCTGTGAATCAGATAACATACGATGACAGTTCAAATCACACTACAGTCAGAAACTCACTGTGTGACTTTGAGCAAGTTACTTAAGTTTCATTTGCATCAGTCCTCTCAGCTATATAACTGGGTAGATTTAGGACCCCACAGAGCAGGGGATGCTGCATCTCAGTTGGGCATTCTTCTGTTAAAATATATCACAAAACAGAACAAAAAAGGTTGAAAAGTCAATTTACTAAACTTCATTTAGTCATTTTTACAGCTGTGTAGGTGGAGCTCTGCAGACGTTATGCCAACATCTGAGAAGAGCACTGTGGAGGCACATGATTGGACCTCTGTCTGGTGTGCTTCCGCAGTGCTGTGGCACAGTTTCCAGCGCTTGTGTTTATGTGGCCCTTACCCTCCACCGACCACATAAACACACCCAATTAGGGGGCAATTCTTTTTCTTCCCCAGCTGCGGAAGTGATGGCCGCCATGCATAATATGGTGGTGCTGAATCAGACTGTGCTGGTAAGAGCATTGTGCATGTGCAGTTCAGTCATCGCCACCATCTTATGCACGGCGACGCTCGTAAAAGCTTGGCACAGCTGTATCAGCTCTGAACAGAGCTTTTTTAAAATGAAATCACTTAAATCAGCATATGGAATGTACTATTGTCCAATTTAAAATGTAGGATTATCTTTATGAATGAGGAAGGTGGGGCCATAACTCATTGGTGGGGAATCCACTAGTATGAGAAAAGTCCTGTTCCATTGTAAGTTATAATAAACTGCATACTTTTAGTTGTCATTTTTTATTTGTCATTCAATAGAAGTTTTAAAGTTATAACTTTTAAATAGGAGGTTTGTGGGAAGATTTACCTTTTTCTCTTTGAGTTTAGCATTAGGTGTGAGGACAGGACAGGGATTTTGTGACGTTATCAGAATTTGTAAAACTGCTCTCTGACTAGCTCTGAAAAACTCCAGCTGCAGAATTAAGTGATGTCAAACAGAAGATTCAATAACACTGAAACTCCAACAGAGAAAAGAAGCATTCAAAACCTGTGAATTCAGCATTCAGTCAACAAGTCTGAAGAAAGCTGTTTAAAAAATCTTTGCAAAACAATGAAGTGAAGCCTGATTTCAACAAACAGGGTTATAGTCAAAAATTATGTGATGTCAAACAGAAGATTCAATAACACTGAAAGTCCAACTGAGAAATCTTCTCCAGCACATCGTACAGGAATGCACAGCAGAACCATAGGGTTAGGACACAGATTTTCCAGATCTCCCACCTCAGCCAGTAACACAAGCTCCACACTATCAGGCTCAGCACCACCACCACCA
The DNA here is from genome assembly GCA_016271365.2 of Neoceratodus forsteri. NCBI lineage: Eukaryota > Metazoa > Chordata > Ceratodontiformes > Ceratodontidae > Neoceratodus > Neoceratodus forsteri. The sequence goes on along the minus strand of CM057456.1, from coordinate 1,775,227,731 downwards.
CTAAACACGGGGACACCAAAAGCCTCCTCCTCAACCACTGTTCCTTGTTTACTGCAGCTTCCCTTGTCACCTTCCACATCCCTCGCCAGCATGGCTGCCATAGATGTGGCAGAGAAAAAATTGACTACATTAATGTCACTGCTGCCAACTACTCCTTCACTGCTACCAGCCCTGTAGCCCACAGAACACGCTGCCACAGGCATAGTTTTTTTAACTGCAGCACTAATTTTTACCACGGATTTGGGACTTTTCTTTGCTGCCTCCCCGGCACTTCTCCCTTTAGTAGAGCATCTCTTCCCAGTCATTCTTACATGCTAATTGTAACTTGAGTTTGGATGAAAAGTTACAATATGCACTGTAAATAAAGCCTGCAGTACAAATAAGTACCAGGAGCAGACAACACCTTTCCCTAAGGAATCAGGGATCAGCAGTGTGATCTGAATAAATAAAACACTACAGGGATTAACGTGACACACACAACAGGGGTAATAGGGTTAAACAAGTTATTAACTACCAGCAGCAGCAGACAACACCTACTCCTAGAGAATCAGAGATTAAAGATGTGTGAAATTATGAAATTTCATTATGCGAAATATTTTGAAAAATTTGCACATTTGGCAAAATATTTCACAGGTGTCAAATGTGAAATTTCACCAATGAAATGTGCAATTTCACCCACAAAATGTGAAATTTCACCCTGGGAACAGCAAAATGCATTTGAATTCTTGCCATTTCAGGCAAAATTGTGCATTTTTCATTGAAATTCCACATTCAACAGATTAAATTTCATAACTTTGAACCCAGTGTAAAATTTCACAGAACGGCAGAATTTTGTGAAATGTTTTGCATGGAAAAATTGCTGATTTTGTGGCAAGTTTGCCTGTGAAATTTAATTTCACAACATCTCTATCAGGAATCAGCAGTGTGATTAGAAAAAAAATAATATGCTCAAAGTATGTAGCAAAACCAAAAAAAAAAGGATTTTTTTAACACAACACAGGGCTTAAAGGAAAACTACACCCAAAACTTGAAAAAATATATGTTGTGCAGAGTGTTTTAATTTGTATGTGAAGTTCTAGTGTTTCCCTCCCTCTGACTGGTATTAGGAGTTTTTCCCAAATTAGCCTGCTAGCTTTATGCTAGTTTTACGACCCCTGGGGATCTTCATCCCTGATAGCTTAATTGTATTTCTTGTTCCCACAGTGCATCTTGTCTCATGTGACCGTGATGTAAGAGACCCAACATTCAGCACACACATGCCAAACAAACTAAATATCTTGGAAGCTTTACAAGCTGCACAAAAATTACCAGCAGCAAAGTTTTTCAGGACAGTAAAACCTTTAGGATGAGGGTGGTCACCAAGCTGAATTCTACAGATTTTAAAATATAGCCATCTCTGTTGTTGTGAACTGATTGTAATGCAATGCTTTCTGCTGGATTTATGGGCTCTGCTACATCAGCATCACATGAAACAAGGTGCATTGTAGGACAAAGAAATACAATTAAGCTATTTGATATGGAGATCTCCAGGGGTCGTCGTAAAACTACCCAAAAGCTAGCAGACTAATTTAGGAAAAACTCCTAATATCAGTCATAGGGAAGGAAACACTAGAACTTCACATACAAATTAAAACACTCTGCACAACATATATTTTTTCAAGTTTTGTGTGTAGTTTTCCTTTAATCAGCTATCAGGACACTACAAATAAGTACCAGGAGCAGACAACATATCCCCCTAGATATCCCCCTGTGATCTGAAAAAATAAATGCTAATAGTATGTAGTAAAATCAAAACAAAAAGTATTTTTTTTAACACAACACATGAATTAATAAACTAACACAACACTACAAATAAGTACCAGGAGCAGACAACACCTTCCCATATGGAATCTGGCATCAGCAGTGTAATCTGAAAAAATACTACTAAAAACAACCAAAAAAGTTCTTAAAAAAACAGAACAGGGATTAAAATGATGGGGTAACAGTGTTAACTTAATATTAACTATAACAAAAAGTGACTGAACACCGTCACTTAAAGAAAAATATGACTACAAAATATTAAAACTGCTACAAAAAGACACCGACAAAATACCTAAACACACCAAACTAAACCACAGAAATAAAAATGAGAAATTACTCACTACAGATCAAAATTGATGGACAAGAAAGAGTAAGAAAACCAAAATATAACACACATTTCCTGCTTAGACAAAAAAGATCTTTCTGGCCTGCCTTGTTAACTTGCTTTACACAGAGTATGCCTACCTCCCCATACAGCAGTCCTTCACAGGCTGACTAAACAGAAATCACTATTTTAAATTAAATAATCACCAAAAATAAAATCTAGTAGCACAAGGCACTATGGAACAATTTGTGAGAATTTGAATTCAAAAAGCTGGGTTTTGGGATGTATTTTACAAGTTTTTTTTTTTCAGACAAGCACAGACAGTGTTCTCTCCTACTGTCTCTTCAGAACACCGCTCTGAACACAGCCTCTGCATGGAATTTAGGCTGCTTCAGCAACATGTGACTTCTAGTCTCATTGTACAGTGCAAATGTCACCTCCACACCAAACTTCGCCAGCGAAGTTGAATTTTGCATTCTTGTAAGACTTTGTGTTGGTGCCAAGCTCCATCAGTGAAGTTGCTACTTTGCATTTCCCAGAGCTGTCAGATTTCTGAGAATTTGGACATTGCATGGCAGATTAAATCCACAAAATGGGGTGCATTTGCGAATTAATCGGTGGAGCGAAGTTTTTCAACTTTGCACATCACTAATGCTTACAGTTAACTATTGCTCTCTATTCTACAGTACATTATATTTGACTGCTTTGGTGCCTGTTTTGCTCATCAGTAGTTTCTGATTGCAGTTTTCCAGGTCATGCCTAAAAATGGGCATTTAAAATCTAGCACACTTACTCAGTAAGGCAGTAAAGAAAAATTCAATTAAATAATTTCCAGGGGCTTGGGTTCATTTCCCAGTTGGACCACATTATTCTTTCTCATTACAGTTCATGATTAATTTATTGTGTGTGGTTAATACTGCACAATTTTCTAATTTCCATTATTCAACATATAAAATACATGCCATAAAAATTAAAATAACTGAAGAGATAATATAAAGTATTAGAACATGGGCAAGTAAAGCTCTGTCTCCTGATTGGCTAGTTCCCTACCCAGCCCCGGTCTATCTGAGAACAGACCCCGGGTTACAATAAGTGCCAGTGGCAACTGACCTGATCACTGAACTCATGGGGCCAGTTAGAATGTTCAAGCTTCAAACTACCAGCATTTAATTCTCCTGGTTAGCAGTCATTTTTGTGGCCAGTATCACCCCCCCAAACAACACACATGTGAACACCAGCCTCATTTTTAAGGTGCCACACACTCTGCCACTCTTAATGCAGGCTTCAACCAACAGAAGAAAAGGTTTTTTTTTTAATTAGTAGCGCTAGCCCATCACTTGCTCTGCGCTACTGACAAAAGCTGCTCCCAGCTCACCCTGCCTGCAGCCATGCTTTTTCAATGCTCGGTAAGTGAATGACTGAGTGAAGCAGCCCCGACACATGAACCAGCAAACAAAACCCTCACAAATTCCCCGATACTCAGCCATCATTGTGCTTGGGACTGGTGGCTTCACAGCAGTCCCGTATAGCACCAGCAGTCCCCGCTTGTCACCACTGCCAAATATCCCAAATGCCAGCGTTCTAGTCTTAATAATAAAAAAAAGATCTTACTGAGTGTTAAACCATCAGATTGGCTTTTCCATAATAGTCTCTGTGCCTTCATCTCTCACAGACTCCTTGCTCGCAAATGAAAATAGAAGCCATCAGTAATACCAGCTTTGAGGCAGTCTCTTCTTGTGTCCTCGGACTCCAGGCTAACATGGCGCTTCACTAATGATCTCTATTCTCTGCCTTTCACCCTGAGCCTGCATCATGTATTGATGAAAGCTCTACCCCCAAAAACAGCCACAGTGTTTGTGGAGGGGGATCTTTAACTTACTGCAACGACCGCTACTTTATGGGTGGGGCAGGGGGGGTATAGCACAGGCATTTCACACTTCACAAGGCAGCAGCTGGAAGAGGGTGACAATAAAAACATTAACAAAACTCAAGCCTTAACAGTAAAAAAATGTTTTAAAACTTGAGCCCAGTGAGAGTGTGTGTGTGGAGGAGGGTACAGGTAACCATGACAGCCAGCTCAAAAATGTAAAATTTCAGAGTCTTCAGAAGCACAAAAGTCTCTGGGTATAAGAACAAAAACAGCATTGAAAAGCAGGTGGAGGAAGTATTTTAGTACAAAAATCTCAAACAAATATGTGTTCAACATTTAAAAACATAAAAATAATTTTCCCAACATATAAAACACAGTTACCCATTTTCTAAGTACAATAATATCCTCCAAGGTGGGCGGTATTGTGCAATACCAGACCTTCCAGGGGCTATAAGGCTCTCCGCCTGCAGCATCGGGCCTCATTACGCCCCTGGGTGGTCCAGTATTGCACAATACTGCCCACACTGTTGGGTATTATTGCTTACATAATCATAATAAAAAAATAAAAAAAATAAAATCTATTGCACTACAAAGATGAATTTATTAATTGGCATGAGGTAAAGTGGAGAGCTGGAGGCTCCAGAGGGTATACATCTTGAGATTTGGAGGCAGTATAGTGCAGTGATTTAAGGCTCTGAGCTGCAAACATAGAGACCTGGGTTTGAAACCTACAGCCCCCACTTGAATACTGTGTGACCCTGAGCAAGTCACTAAACTTCCTTGTGCTCCCAGTTTGCAACTGTACACAAACTTTTCAAACTTTCACAAGCTTAGTGTGTCTGTCCTTTAAAAAAAAAAGATCAGCAATGAAGAGTAACTATTACTGTACTGTAACAATACTGAGTTGTGGCAGTCTTACTAGGTTTTGCAGACTATGTCACAACACTGCAAACATTAATCCACAGCAGATGCATGTGAACAGCACCTATCCCAAGTAAGCTATAGTAATTAGTATTCATTGCTGAACTCAAGGCTTTTTTAACCCCACTCTCTGTAGTATGCTTTAACCCATACCAATTATTGCACTGCAGCCAAAGTGGTTTAGCCAAATTCTCCAAGCTGAACTGAATTTATAGGCCCCAACTCAAAGCCAAATCAAAGTAGTTACTGGCTGACTTCTCTCACTCCAATGGTAATGTACCAGTACACATATTAAAAATAGTGTGGTATATCACACACAGTACATAATGGGCTGCAGTGAAATAACACATGTATGCCCCCATGAGTGATAAGTCCTTCATAACTAACTTGTGGCTTTGCCCATCGTGAATTATGTAGCAGTTGTAGTAAAACTTTTAGTTTTTGACAAGATAAATACTTTCAGGACCACCGTGTACCTATTTTTAAAATTGTCCTGTATTTAGGTACAGTACATTATAGTTACAGCAGTAACAATAACAAAATAAATATACAATATACATTAATTACAGCAGTTGCTATTATAATATAAATAGAATAATTGATAGGGGACTGTGTATTACGAGGCTATAATACCATCAAGAGGCTCTGGTGGCACGTGAACCTTGAAAGCAAAGCTTGAGAGTTTCCAACATGTCATCAAAACTTCAAGATTGTACTATAGCCAAAAAGTGCACAGTACCCTATTTGTTATTCTTTGTAATACATGGATCCAAGAAACGTAACTTTTTTTACTTTATTGTAAAACTTCCTGACCAGTAGGTTAGACAGTAATTCAAGGCTGAAAAATTACATTCTAAATATTGCTGAAATTGACCTCCCCCCATAAGCGTCTTTTGATTTTATTTAAAATGCGTATTTGTTTTTAGGGAGATTATATATATATATATATATATATACACATATATATATATATATATCTGGTAGCCCCTGCTTTTATATGTATATGTATATATGTACAGAGAAACAGAGATAGGAGATGCATGGAAACAGAGAAACTGGATAATTTGCTAATCAGTGGAGAGAAGGATTTTATTGTACACAGTAGTTACAGTAAAGCTCACTTGCACTCAGCTGATGAACTGCAGGTGATACAAGGAAACATTAGCAAAAGCATCAATAGTATTATGGGATCTCATAATACTATCAATGAGTGTCCAATAATTTTATTATGGGATGTTGTAGTACTACTAATGGATCTCATCTATGGTATTATGGGGAAAAGTGTATGACTTTTGATATTGTTTTTATTGATATCCATATATTACAAAGAGAATAATGGATAGTTTAGAGTGTATTACCAGCCAGTAATACCATCGAGATGTTTAGGGCATGTAAGAACCTTGAGAGTGAAGCTCGAGAGGTTCCTACATGTCCTGAACCTTGAGATGGTATTCTGACCAGTAATACACTCTAAACTGTCTATTGTTTTTTTAATATATGGATCCAAGTTTTTTTTAGTGGGTGGTCAGCTACTGACATGAAGGATTCTCTTAGTCCTGCCCAACTGCTGCTCCATGTCACTCCATCTCTTTTTCCCCTGCCCGCTCGCACACACAGGACACTGCCTCCCTCTGTCTCTTTCTCTGCTGCCTGCTCGCACACATGGTACAGTAAAAAAATTAGTTTTTTAGTCATACCTTGTCTTCTTTTTGTGGGGGGCCAGGAGTGCAGGATCAGCCAGATAATTCCTTCTGAAAATAAAAAAACAGGAAGTACCATGGAGAGCATGCACTCTCGCTAAGCGAGAAATGACCGCCATGTTTTGAAAACCATTTAGCTTGCCCACAGACAGAGAGCAGCCAATGATTAGTCACACTATGAGTGTCAGTGGTTGATTGACATTTACAAGGTTTACTGATTTGGGGAGTTGAGGGCTTGCGTTGTTGAGCTTGGCTGGTAATACCATCATTCAAGTCCCGAACGATAATATTACAGGACATGAACGATAGTATTATCACTCTCAAAGTGTGGTATTATCACTCCGGGAGTGATAGTATTACCGGAAATGTTTTGTATGCTTTAGGGCAGTATTAAATTCAAAATCCATATATTAAAATCAGATTATGGATTTGGTCATTTAGGCAGGTAGTAGTGCAGGGGGGCTTGGAGGGGGTTTGCCCCAGCAGTGATGACAGCACATTTGGTTTAATAACAATCACAGGACTCTGCGAATTCTAACCGTAGTGTTGTTTTCAATTCAGCCAAGGACCGACTCCATCTGGATTCAGATGGCATAGAATTCAGTGTCTTAGGAATGAGGTAATCTAGGCTCATTTTCTTGTAGTTTGTTCAGACCCTTGTTACACAGAGGCCTCTGCTTTTTGACCTCATGCATGTTGTATGAGATGGAGGCATTGTTTGTTAGTCCCTTGATGCAGTGATCAGGTCCTTTACTATTTTGACAAACCCATTTTCAGTCCCAAACAGGAGTCACACAATGGCTGAGGTGCTCACAATACACAAAGTCCAAAGTCAAACCAATGGAATTAGGCACTCACCATCTGAAGAATAAAAGATGCCACTCTGCTGATTCAGTGTGGCCAATTTATTCAGTGCTCACAGTAAAAAACAATATGCACCATCTTTTCAGAAACAAACCCTTTTTTGTTGTATATCCATATCTACCTGGAATCTTTTCTCCATCTGGGAAAAGTCTGTTGCTCTTTCTACAAGGACTGTGTGGTCTGTGTACAATTTTTTTTGAGTGTTGTATATTTCCAGAAAGGTCATTCACGTAGACCATGAATAGTAGTAGACCCAGTATTGATCCCTGTGGGATCCTACTGGATGGATACTACTCTTCTGATAGTTATACACTGCCAGTCTGCCACCGATTGCTTGCTGTTTCTTAAGAAGGAAGTGAACCAGGTAGATGCTTCTGGTACTACTTCTATTTTCTTTAGTTTCCCTAGAAGAATTTTGTGGTCTACCATGTCAAACACTTTTGAGGGGTCCTCATATACTGCTCCAACTGAATCACCTTTGCCCAGAGCTCTGGCTACTTCTCCATCAAAGTCTGCTGGAGTGGTGGACATGGATCTGTCCACTCTGAAGCCTGACTGATGGGTCATTAGTAGGCTATCTGTTTCTGGGTCCATGGATAATAGTTTACAGACAATCTTTTTTAACAGTTTTGAAATGATGGATACTAACATTATGGGTCTGTAGTAAGAGGGGGTAGTTTGGCCCCCCTCCTTGTAGAGTGGAATCATATTATCATGTTTCCAGGTCTCTGAAATGGACCCTTCCATAAGGTTTCTTTTAAAAAGATTGGTCAGGGGTGGGTATATGTATGCTGCACCTGTTTTTAGGAACTTGATTTCCACATTGTCTAACCCTGGAGATGGATTTGCATTTAGTTTGCCTAGTTCATTACGTACTTCATTACCTTTTATTGCTTAGAAGTGAAAACTTGGCCTGTTTTTTGTTTTGACTTCTGCATCTTTAGTCCAATCAGTCTCATTGCTGCCATCTATCTCTGATGTTTTATTCCATATAGCCACTCCACCCAGATAGAAAGTTACTTGGCAAAGAAGTAAACCCGCACATCAATATATGAAAGCTGGTGAGAGCACTTCTAGTAACAAAAGCTAGGATTACCATAACAGAGCTGAACTACAGACGTGCTGTACTGATACATGGAGATTGGTATACAGCAGTTTTATTTGCAAATCACAATACAGTATAATATATAAGGTTATACCTTTGTGCTTTAAAATCCTTTCAGGCAAGTAGGTTTTATGTGATAACGGAAAGTCTTTAACTGCGCCAGTCACATAGAGTGACAACAAAAGAGCCCAAAGTCAAAAGGGTGATGTTGACTTACTATAACATACACAGCAAATGAACCAAGCATTTTTGTGTGCGGGATCTTCACCTCCTGCACCCTTCAAAATTATGATTAATAACTCAAGGGGGAGCAGACATAGAAAAAAAAAATAAAACCTCCATGAAGCAAAATATATCCCTACACCAGGACCCGAACCTGGCACCACAGGCTTCAGGGGTGGTGGCTCAAATCAATACACCAAATGGCCAGCTCAGCAGGGCTTGGCCAAACTACTCACAATATATGCTTTGTATAGCAAATGTCGTACAGTGCTACACTCGCTATAACTACTTCTCAGTCTTTTTTGATAGTCAATCTAAATTATGAGCAGTATTATTGAGTCGCTCATATTGAACCACTTGATAATACTCACTCATATCACTGTACACCAGGCATCTATACTGCATTTACCTATTCAAGCAGCATGTCCAGTCACCAGCAGTCTTCCATAGCTAATGCCTCTTCAACATCTTCATAAGTGAAATTGCACAAGAACTGGAAGGGAAGGTGTGCCTTTTTTGCAGATGACACTAAAATCCATAAGAGGTTGGACACTCAGGAAGGGTGGAGAGAATGTATAAAGACCTTGGGAAACTTTAGGAGTGGTCAAGAGCAGGGGACTTGGGGTTCAATGCCAAAAAGTGCAAAACCATGCACCTACAGCAAAGGAGCCCAGGAGCTAAGTAATGGATGGAAGGAGGTAATGACAGTCACAAAGCAGGGAAGGGACCTTGGGGTTATCATATCTGATGACATTGAAGTGGCAGAGCAGTGTACCAAAGCAGTGGGTAGGTCCTGTTGGAAGCAGGGATACATAGAGAAGTATCTCCAGCTGGGGGGGGAAGGGGGGGTTGCCACTGTATCACTTGCTTGTGAGATCCCACCTGGAGTATTGTGTCCAATTCTGGAGGCCAAACCTCAAGAAGGAATAGACAGAGTGGAGGCAGTCCAGAGGAGGGCTACTAGAGTGGTTCAGGGATTGCATCAAAAGCCCTACAAAGTGATACTGAGGGGATCTCAACATGTACACCCAGAAAGAGAGGAGACCAAGAGAGGACATAATAGAGATCTACAAGTACCTTACTGTGATGAACAAGGTTCTGGAGGGGAGCCTCTTTCAATTGTGAATGAGCACCAGGACCAGAGGGCATGCAATAAAGCTGGGGTGGAGCAGTTAGGAGAGATGTGAGGAAGTACTACTTTATGGAAAGAGCAGTGGACACCTGGAACAGAGTGCCAGTGGAAGTGGCGGAGGCAAGAAGAGTAAGGGGTAGACACAAGGGAATAATAGTAAATAGGCTGGGAGGAAGGAGGTTTTCCAGAGACCAGTTAGGATGTACAGATACTGACTAGGCAGGGACCATCTGGGCAGAAAGGGTGGACCAAGCAGTCCATTTCTGCCAACAAATTCTATGTTTCTATACCCATGGTAGATGCCGACACCATTTTCCCACCTGTCCTTCATGCACTGGCCCACTAGAGCAGAGGCCTGCTAGAGTGAACAGCTGTAAGGAGGGGATAAGCCATACCTGCCAAGCATAGAAGTTGCCCAACTGACTGAGGTGGCTGGGAGGAGGGGCAGCTAAGTCCAAATTCAGAGCCCTGGTGGAGTAGGTCCTGGTAATGGTAATGGTGATTATTGGGTCTTACCACTCACTAATGGAGATAAATATATTATTTCACTGCATCCCATAATGCATTCCCTGTTTATTCAACAAATATAATAATCAGTTGTGCAAGATTTATGTATTATCTTGGCACCCAACATACAAATAACATGCTATCTTGCAAGTTGAGTATGTCCCATTCACAATCTTGAAGGGTTGTGCACAGCACAATGGACTACCATCTAAAGACAGTATAAATAAAATGGGGTCTGTCAAGTCTAGCTCCTTGTTGTTAAGGACCCCTTCACATGACACTGTATTAACTTACCACATGTCCCTGCTCAGAAGACTTGATAGGGGTGCATTAAAGGAAAACTACACCCAAACTTGAAAACATATATGTTGAGCGGAGTATTTTAATTTGTATGTGAAGTTCTAGTGTTTCCTTCCCCCTGACTGGCATTAGGAGTTTTTCCCAAATTAGCTTGCTAGCTTTATACTAGTTTTACGACCCCTGGGGATCTTCATCCCTGATAGTGTAATTGTATTTCTTGTTCCCACAGTGCATCTTGCCTCACATGACTGTGATGCAAGAGTGACTCAACATTCAGCACACACAAGCCAAACAAACTAAATATCTTGGAAGCTTTACAAGCTGCACAAAAATTACCAGCAGCAAAGTTTTTCAGGACAGTAAAACATTTAGGATGAGGGTGGTCACCAAGCTGAATTCTACAGATTTTAAAATATAGCCATCTCTGTTGTTGTGAACTGATTGTAATGCAATGCTTTCTGCTGGATTTATGGGCTCTGCTACATCACCATTACATGAAACAAGGTGCATTGTAGGACAAAGAAATGCATTAAACCTATTTGATATGAAGATCTCCAGGGGTCGTAAAACTACCCTAAAGCTAGCAGGCTAATTTAGGAAAAAAATCCTAATACCAGTCAGAGGGGAAGGAAACACTAGAACTTCTCATACAAATTCAAACACCCTGCACAGCATATATTTTTTCAAGTTTTGGGTGTAGTTTTCCTTTAATCAACAGCACAATCTGTCAGGAATAAAAAGGTGAATTTGCTGATTACACATCCTCAGGGTTAAAAAGGTCATAGTGCAAATCAAACTAACCAGCAACATCAAAAAGAAACCATGCAAAGAAAAAAAACACATGACCCCTCACAACAACTTGCTTAAGAATCACAAACTGCATGTGAAATCTATCCAACAAATTAAAAAAATCCTTCCTATTGAAAATTCCAACCCCCCAAATCCTCAGTGCTGTTCAGACATGAAAAACATCTTAAACACTTAATAAAAACACATACTATATTTAAAAACTATGATTCTGCCCAACAACAGAAACATATACATGTGCAGTTGCAGCCAAAGACATGATCAGATATTTCCAGGTATTTTACAATATTTCTTAAAGGATTCTCTCTGGTGGTATGGTAAAGTGAGTTCGCAATTGACTAATGGATAGGAGTCAGAGTATAGTGGTAAATGGTACAAACTCTAAGGATGCTAAGGATGGGGGAGTGACCAGCGGTGTACTACAGGGTTCAATCCGGGGGCTAATCCTCTCCAGTACCTTCATAGGGGGCATGGTAGATGAAATGGAGGGGGGAAGATCTGTCTGTTTGCAGATGACTCCAAGATCTATAATTATTGTCCACACCCAGGAGGGAGTGGAGAAAAGGCACAGGGATCTAAGGAAATTGAAGTAGTGAGCAAAGGCATGGGATTTGGGAATCAATGCCAAAAAGTGCAAAATCATGCACCTAGGGCACAGGAACCCTGGTGCAGAGTATAGTACAGGGGATGGTGTTGGCAATAACTAGGCAGGAAAGGCTCCTAGTGGTTGGGTTCTTAGGGTTACTATTTCTGAAGAACTCAAGGTGGCAGTGCAGTGTGGCAAGGCCATAGGCAGGGATAGTTGGAAGCTGGGGTGCATATAGAGGGGCATCACTAACAGGAGGAGGGAGATGGTGCTTCCTCTGTACCACTCTCTGGTACACCCCTACCTGGAATACTATATCTAGTTCTGGAATTATTATCTCAGAAAAAGCATAGACAGGATGGAGGCAGTCTAGAAAAAGGCAACAAAGACGATGCTGTGGTTGCAGGGTAAACTCTAGAGGAATGACTGAGGTATCTCAATATGTACACTTTGGAAGACAGTGGAGCAAGGGGTGACATGACTGAGACCTTTAGGTATCAAATCGGGCATGAACAGAGTGCAGGGTGGGAGCCTCCTCCAAAAAGGATGCGCTCCAGGACTGGGGGACATGCAATGAAATTTGAGTTAAGAAATTCAGGAAGGATGTGAGGACATACTTCTTCACAGAAATGATGGCAGAAGCATGGAACCAATTTCCAGTCAAATTTTTGGGGGCTAGAAAGATGGATGGCTTCAAGCATGCATGGGATAGACACAGGGGCATATTAGTACAGAAACAGGGAAGGGGTGTCTGAAGACCAGTTAATGTCTGTGGAGGTACAGTAGGCAGGGAATCCTTGGGCAGACTGGGTTGCCCTAGAGGTCCTTTTCTGCCAACAAATTCTATGTTTTTCTGGTGACCCTACTGTGGAACTGCAGGCAGGCAGGCAGGGAGCTTCTCTAGAGATATCACAGACATTTAAGAAAATAACCATGTCTTTGGTTGAAACTTTACAGCAGTAAACCATCAGCAAATCTTGTACAGAAACATATCTTACTGAGCTAATCAAAATATTTCCAGCATTTACTTTCATAAATGTTCACAAAAGCCAAAAATAAAAACCCTTGCAAAACCATTTACATACATCATGAATCTGAACTCATGAATAATAAACCTATTTTTGTTTTCATCACTGTGCCTATGCAAATTTCAATTTTTAGTTAAAATAAAGCAATTGGACAAAACACATAAAAAAAATCTCACACACAATTTCAACTGTCAGACACACATGGTACAGCTGTGAAATCAAAGCATTTCCTATAAGTCATTTTAAACACCCCCACAAAACCATTTTGTTACCGCACAAAACCTATCTCTAGAAATCATCAACCTGATTTTAGTTTTGTCACACGCACCTTAGCAAATTTCCATTTTTACTTAAAATATGGGTAATTTTTTGACAAAAATCATAAAAAAGAATCCACCTTGTTTTCAAATTGCTACTGCACAATCATAATCAAGCATTTCAAACTGTCACACGAATGACAAAAACCTTTTATTTTTTAATTTTTTTAAATATTTTTATTCATTACAAATGAATAAAGGATAAACTCGATTGAACATAGTTCATTTTCATCGAGGTCCCATTCAGTAAAAATACAATATAAAAAGGAAAGGGAAATGTTACAATAACATACAGCACCACTAAATAACATTTGGCTAATAAAGGAAGGATAAATACAAAAACCAAAGAAGAAAATTATACAGAAAATACAGATAAACACATGTCATCAAAACTGACACTACAATCTTAACAGTTCTAGTTTAGGCTTACCTAAATATAAAATAAAAAATTAAATTAAAGTATAATAAAATAAAAAGTAAAACATCCCCATGATTCAATTATGCTCTAAATTAATAATAACAATTCATGCTATAAGTAATCATGTATCCTTTATATATCAATACAACATTGCCCTTTTTGACGTGAGCTATTTTGGTACCAGCGCTGTATCAAAGGCCAGTAATTTTTTGTTAGGCAGGAACAAGGTCTCAGGAATTGCATTCCAACTCCGCACCCCTCTATAATATATAGATTGTCATCCTATGTTCAAATTGCATCTAGGCAGCTCCAAGCCAGGCACTTGACAATTTCTCAGAGAGGCCAATTTGTCCCTATAAATCAGATTTCTACAACATAGACAGGATACTTCCCCTGCAATCCTTTATAGACAAAGGCTAATAAATGTTTGTGTTTAAGTTCATAGAGCGTTGGCCACCTTAACTGGTCATAAAGCAAACATATAACTTGCTTCCAAATTCTTTAAATCCTGTTTTCTTCCACATGAATAAAATATGTCCCCATAATCAATCATGGGGATAATCATTGTATTTACTACTTTTTTCTTACTTCCATGCTCATTAATGATCTAACCCTGTAAACAGACCCTATTCTTTTGTTTACACTCCTTGTCAAATTACCAATATGTATGTCCCAACAAAGTGAGCTATCGATTTCTGTTGGATCGGGGCTCCCCCATGGGCAAACAATCCCAGGGCCATGCTCTCCAACCTATCGCTTTTTTGATGTATCAACATGGTCTGTGTTTTCTTTACATTCAGATCCAACCTACTGTCTCTTAGAAAGCTCTGTAGATCATCAAAGGCTAACTGGAGCCTATTTTGTAACACCTTAATAGATTCATGTGATGTGTAAATTATAGTACCATCAGCATAGAGATGATACTTTATTTCAGGCTCCAGAAAAGACAGGGCATTTACATATATGTTGAACAGCAATGGCACTAGGATGGAGCCCTGTGGGACCCCCCAACCCAACAGGCAGAAAACATGACTCCCAAGCTCCCAATGACACCTTTTGACTCGTATTCATCAAATATGATTCCAACCACTTTCCCCTCAAACCCACCACCCCAAGGGATGCTGCCCTGGACAGAAGGACACAGTGGTCCAAAGAATCAAAAGATTTGAATAAATCCACAAGAATGGCCCCCACTAGTGTCCTCCTGTCCAGGGCTACTTGCACATCACCCACAACTTTAGCAAGTGCAGAAGTTGTACTGTGCAGTTTCCAGAAATCAGACTGCATGCCATTCAATAAACCACAGAAGTCCAAGTATTTTCTTAATTGGCCAGCCACCAATCTTTCCAGTATTTTAGATACCTAGGACAAAAAGAGAGATAGGCCTATAGTTGTCCATCACTGTTCTATTACCACCTTTAAATATATGTATAACCTTGGATTGTTTCCAGTCTAATGGATAGACTCCTGTAGTTAATGATATATTAAATAGGTACGTTAGGGGTAAGCTATAGTTGGAGCAGCATATTTAAGCAATTTAGGTGAGATATTATCCAAGCCTACAGCTTTAGCCGTGTTTAAACTTATTAATTCACTAATCACAGACTCAACTTTTATTTCTTCAAATACAAATGATTTAGTGGACCATAATCACTCGACTGAGATAGGTAACAGGCACCATGGAGACAGGATGGATTGGCTGAACTAGTCACTACCATCAGATTCTCGTTCAGCCAGTCCAACACATGTTGAAATAATGGTAACATCTGTCCATCAATATTCAGCACTTTTATTTCATCAGCCACCTGGCCCTTAACCAAAGCATTTATTGTTTTCCAAAAATCTTTGGGATTTTTTAAACTGTTTTTATCCAACAAATAAGGATAGTGGCGTTGTTTTGCCCCTCAAACTTCTCTAACATAATTATTACATAACTTTTTAAATCTATCCCAGTCCTGTTTACTACCTTTTCGTTTGGCCTGGTGCCATGCCTTATCCCTTAATAATTTTAATTTTCTAAGCTCCTTTGAGTACCATAATATGGAATTTTGTTTCAAAGTCCTGGTTTTAATTGGGGTGTGTTTATTACAAATCTCCATGAATTCTCCAAGAAAATAATTCCATAAATCATCCACGGAAGGAATCAGGTGCATACGTTCCCAATCAATAGCACCTAGGTCCAGCATAAAGTCAATGTAATCAAAGTCTCTGAAACTACGCCAGCTAATTTACCTTTTCTTATCCAAGTTTTTACAGTAAGCCCTATTACAAAATATAAATTGATGATCTGAGATTGTGTCTGGTAAAACCCCGCTATCAATAATATCGTCCACAGCACTGGTAAAAATCAAATCTAAAATTGAGGAATTAGAAACTGATGCCATATTTATTCTCGTGGGCTCTTGGATTAATTCAGTTAAACCCATATTATTTTGCAAATCAATAAAGGGGTGCGAGTCATTTAATATTTTACCAGTTAAAGTTGAAGTCTCCTGCCATCAATATTTCATGACTATTTTTGTAATTAAACAACCAGTCCTCAAACAAGTAATAGCCAGGGCTTTAATCTTAGGAGGGCAATATATCCCCACAATCAATATTTTCTTTAAATGAGGCAGTTTTAACTCTAAGGCCAATATCTCCAAACCCTCCATATCTTTTTTTACTTCAAATTGTGTCAAGATTAAATTAGATTTCCCATAGATCAAAAGACCTCCCCCCTTTTTGTTTCTATCATTTCACCATATGTTGTATCCTTGTATATTTAAGTATATATCCTCAATTTTACGGTTTAGCCAGGTTTCAGAAATTATCACAATCTCAGGGTCATGATCGATAACCACTGATAAGCCACTGCAGGGCTTGCCTTTGACACCTCACCTATCAGCAAACTTAGCCCGGCAGGAGACTACACTGTTGGCTTCACTGATAATCACAACCATAACCAACCACATCCCACCCTCTTCAGCTTCCTCACAGTTATGTTCAAGCAAGTGGAGGACCTCCTCCTTTGTCTGGATACAAAGAAGAGTGCGGGTGCAGATGATATTGAACCTTACTTCCCTGAACAGGGCTGTTCCAGCTCACCCACGGTCGGCTGGCACCCAGCCAGCCACTGACCAAGACCAGGACACCCGTCTGCAGCTCCTTGGAAGCTGCTTGTCCCTGAACAGGGCTGTTCCAGCTCACCCACGGTCAGCTGGCACCCAGCCAGCCACTGACCAAGACCAGGACACCCACCTGCAGCTCCTTGGAAGCTGCTTGTCCCTGAACAGGGCTGTTCCAGCTCACCCACGGTCGTCTGGCACCCAGCCAGCCACCGACCAAGACCAGGACACCCGCCTGCAGCTCCTTGGAAGCTGCTTGTCCCTGAACAGGGCTGTTCCAGCTCACCCACGGTCGGCCGGCACCCAGCCAGCCACCGACCAAGACCAGGACACCCGCCTGCAGCTCCTTGGAAGCTGCTTGTCCCTGAACAGGGCTGTTCCTGCTCACCCACGGTCGGCCGGCACCCAGCCAGCCACCGACCAAGACCAGGACACCCACCTGCAGCTCCTTGGAAGCTGCTTGTCCCTGAACAGGGTTGTTCCAGCTCACCCACGGTCGGCCGGCAGCCAGCCAGCCACCGACCAAGACCAGGACACCCGCCTGCAGCTCCTTGGAAGGTACGGGACAGCGCAGCCAATCAGAACACTGGTGCTTCCAGCAAACCCACTCTGATTGGCAGAAGTTTTCCCCTGCTATAGACACCTGGCACTTTGTTAGACTTTCCATAGAACTAAGCACATTTCTACTGTGTTATTAGGAGTTTTTCTACTGTATTAGCTGGATTGTAATTTCTACTACTGTTTTAAATTGCTTACACCTCTTCTGTCTGACTGCTATTCCTGCGCCCCCCCCCCATCCAAGCACTCTGCCTTGGCTCCGATAGAATCTAACTACCTTTTTTTTCCATTAGCAGGTTATACAGACCTGCCACTAGAAGATTCTTGGTCTTCTACATAAATCACCGTATTCTTTCGTGGGCAATATGGCCTGCATTATCATTCTACTTCTTTCCGGTTCTGCTACAAGGGACTTGAGTCTGAAGGGTGGATGGCCACTAACTAAGCTGCTCCTGATCTCCTTGTTCCCCTTTCTGCTGTATTTTCTCATCTAGGTTTTAAATGGGTACCTAGGTGGGCAAATTTCTTGCCTAGAAAATATTGCACTAATACAAATCACGAGACTACTCAATCTGGGACCATGGCTCTCCTTATTGTGTTTTTATTGCTCCTAAGGTGCAGAGTTTTCAGCAATACAGTGCAATTCGAAGTACCTCAATGCAATTCAGTTCTCCAATGTACCTTATCAATACCTAATGTTATAACAGTCTACCATGCAGACACTCTGTCATTCTCCTCTCCCCTTTTAGCCTATTCCCCGGTTAGCCTACACCCCTTTGCTACTGTCCTCACCTATGTCTGCCAAGCACTTACATTGATCACAATCAACTGTCATTACAGTGGCGCCGCCTCTTGTGCAGCACGATATGGGTTGCCGCAAAGAAATAAAAAGCAGTCTCCATTCTTATAAGCTCCTTAAAGAAAGTTATACTTCTGCTTCTTCTCTGCTCAGGAAATGTGGAGCTCAACCTGGCCTCCCCATACAACTTACCTCGCCTATCGATTTTGCTGAGGCCACAGGTCTCAAAATGATGATGGTCAACATTTTAAGCCTGCCTAAAAACTGTACAGCTGCAAGCCTGGGCTGCTACGTTAACCCAGACCTTATCATAATTACTGAGTCGTGGTTAAAAGGCAGAACACTGATCAACAAATATCACTGCAGGGCTACAATTTATTTAGAGCAGATACAGAGTCTAGAGGCGGGTGTGGCTATCTATGCCAAATCTAAGTACTTGGTCACCAATATTGAGTTGCAAATCTCTAGCCAAAGGAATTTGAGTTAGTTTGCTGAGCCTTCATCTCCCTCCTCGGAATGTATCACTATCCTAGGTGGCTATAGACCCCTGTCTGGTGGTGATGAAGTCCTTAATCTTTGAAATCCATGTTCAGTAGATGCAAAAACTGAAACAATATTTCTAGGAGATCTAAATATGGACCGGCTGTCACCTAAATCACATGGCCTCAAATCCCTTTGTGACGAGCTAGGTCTTGGGCAATTAGTCAGAGAACCTACTAGGAACAACACTCTAAATACCTAACAGTTCCATTCTAGATGTGGTACTAACCACCCATCCACACAAAATATCTCATTTGGCAGTGTTTCTAGCGACATGAGCGATCATGGAATTGTTGCTTGCATAAGATCTCAAATTAAGGCCGGCCACAACCCATCTTTATAACAAAAGATCCTTTCATAAATTCAGTGCAGTAAACTTCCTATCTGACCTGAGCATGATCAGATGGCAAGATCTTTACCTAGCAAAGATGTCAATAAGGCAGCTTGCATCCTTAATGACAAACTCACTACAATAATAAATAAGCATGCCCCTTTCATCAAAGTAAGGGTATGGAACAATTCAATCCCTGGTTCACCTCGGATCTCAAGGCAGCCCTTATAGCTCGAGTAAGCTCTGGGCTAAGCTAGACATTTCAAAGAATCTTCAGATTGGCAGGCCTTTAGAACAGCCAGGAATAACTGTGTGAAAAACTTCGCTCTGCTAAAGCTAACTATTATATTTCTACTCTCGAACAAGCTAAAGGTAACCCTCATAAAATATGGAAGACTATCAAAGCTATAGAAGGACGACCCATGGCCCCTCTGTCCCAACAAAGATAGTCATAAGTGGCAAGATTGTGGAAAACAAGTCCCTAATCCTGGAGGAACTTAACTCCCACTTTGCCACAGCTGGATTAGCTTTGATTCGTCACCTTATGCTGGTGCTGCGGTGAGCCAGCATACCCCTCCTGCCACATCTAGTCCTGCACCCAGTCCCTTCCAACTGCGAGATAACTTATAAAGTAGAAGATTCTCTTCTTAACTTAGACACCAAAAAAAGCGCAGGGGATGATGGCTTGGAACCCTTTTTCCTAAGGTCAGGCTATGCCCATCTCACTGCCCCAATTCTCCACATCTTCAATCTTTCCATTACATCTGCTGCTGTGCCGTCCTGCTGGAAATCAGCACATATCCTCCCTCTATTTAAATCTGGTGACCCATGCGATGTAAACAACTATAGGCCTATCTCCATATTGTCTATCCTTTCTAAAGTTCTCGAAAAACTGATCCATATTCAGTTAAAATCTCACTTGAAAACCTTCTCTCTCATTAACCCAGCTCAATCTGGCTTCTCGAGTCAATCATAGCACAATCACTGCACTAGCAAAGTAACCAATGATTGGATCTCTGCTATAGATGCTAAGAAGGTAACTGGTGCAGTCTTTTTGGACCTCAGCAAAGCTTTTGATACTGTTGATCACAAACTATTAGTCAATTGCCTTGCAAAGTTGGGTGCCACATACCATACCACCCAGTGGTTCTCCAGCTACTAACTGGAAGATTCCAAAAAGTAAAGGCGGAAGGCTTTTTTTCTGCTGCCTTGCCAGTTACAAGAGGAGTCCCCCAAGGATCCATCTTAGGCCCTATCTTGTTTTCTCTGTACATCAATGACTTAGATGCTAACACATCTACGTCCAATCTGCACTTTTTTGCAGATGATATTGTGTTGTATACTTCTGGCTCATCGTTATCTGAAGTCAAGGGAGTGCTTCAAGTGGACTTCGCACAACTTGAGCATAATTTAATAAAGGCAAAGCTTCTGCTCAATGCCAAGAAGACTAAAGTGATGATATTCTCCCGCAGTGCTGTCTCAGGCCCCCCCAATACTCTTGGCCAAGACTTCATTGTCACCACGCTAAACGAGCCTCTGGAAGTTGTAACCAAATTTAAATATCTAGGTATCTGGATCGACAATAAATTATCTTTCAGTTACCACATCGAAGATGTCTCTAGAAGGTTAAAAGCAAGGTTAGGTTTCTTCTACAGAAATAGACCCCTTTTCCCCCTTGAAACTCGAAACAAGCCTGTACAGGCCACTTTTCTCCCCTACTCGACTATGGCGATGTAATCTATTCCTCCACCACTCTTGCAAACCTAAGTAAACTGGACATCCTTTATCACCGTGCGTTACGGTTCATTACCAACTCCCCTTACCGTTTGCACCACTGTGACTTATATGCAGCTGTTGGTTGGACATCCCTTACTACTAGACACCTGCTCCATGCTGGGCTATGGACTCTTAAACTGCTCCTGCAGAAATTGCCAAGCTATCTCTCTTCCCTTATTAGTATCTCACATAGTGCATACTCGTTAAGAAAATCTGACTTTATTATGCTTGACATACCAAGGAGCGGACTTCCTTTGGTAAGCGTGCTATTGCATATGCCCTTCCCTCCATTTGGAACCAATTACAAACCGTACTGAAACTAACTAGCACAGTTTCAATAAACTTCTACAAATCGCTAAGTTCAGCCAAAATAAAAGACACCTGTAACTGTCATTAAGTCTCTTCCTTCCCCATGTGCCATATTTATCCACTGGTAAGGTATAATTGATTTGTCATATTAACTGCTTTCCCTTCCCCTTCTACTCCTGGCTTTATCTTTGCTTACGCTCCACTGCTACTCTATCAAATCTCTCCTCCCTCCCATATCAGTTGTAGACTGTTGTTTGTTCTAGCTGCCAAAATACTGCATATTTGATTTGATTTGATTAAATCCAATCACTCCATTCATCATGTTTCATTTATCAGTATATGACCTATAAGTCGCTTCCCTGTCTCATATCAATATTTACCACCTGCGGTCACCCTATGTGGTACCCTTGTATGTATATCCAGCCTGTATCATGTAACATGTATTTCATGTATATACTGTTATTACCTATCTGTGTTTGTACTTTAAGTGTTTATGTCACAGGACCTCCTTGTGAATGAGCTTGCTCAATGGAGTTTTCCTGCAATAAACTTGAACTTGAACTTCCTAAAACTTGGCCATACCTATCCAACCGCCCCCATTACACACTTATTCAACACCTCTCTGATTTAAGGTGAGCTACCTGTCTTGTGGAAAACTGCCCACATCCTACCATTATTCAAGACTGGGGATCTGAGTGATCTGAACAATTACCGGCCTATTTCTATACTATCCATCCTCTCTAAATTACTTGAAAAAATTGTCACCATCCAACTTAGAGAACATTTGGATTCACAAAAGTTGCTAAACCCGGCTCAGTCTGGCTTCAGAGCCAAACACAGTACAATATTGGCTCTTGCCAAAGTAACTACAGACTGGCAAATGGCCTTGGACTCTAAGAAGCATGTATTTGCCCTCTTCCTTGATCTAAGTAAGGCCTTCGATACTGTGGATCACACCATCATGTTTGCTGCACTGAGTAACATCGGACTTGATAGTTCTGCCATTAAATGGTTCACCAGCTACCTAACCAATAGGTTACAACAAACCAAAGCCATAGGAGATCTGTCCCCACAAAAATCCTTGTTATGAGGAGTCCCGCAAGGCTCCATCCTGGGCCCTATCCTCTTTGCAATATACATCAATAATCTGGACTTGCAGCTGGGCACAGCAAATGAGCACTTATTCACAGATGATACTGTATTCTATACTCTATACCACAAATTCACCCTTGGATCTGGTCCATGAGTACTTGCAGAAAGACTTTGTCACCCTCCAAAACAACCTTCTCACTCATAAGCTCCTCCTCAACACCAAAAAGACTAAAGCAATGATTCTCTCACCAAAGTCTACTT
This sequence comes from Neoceratodus forsteri, assembly GCA_016271365.2. Classification (NCBI taxonomy): domain Eukaryota; kingdom Metazoa; phylum Chordata; order Ceratodontiformes; family Ceratodontidae; genus Neoceratodus; species Neoceratodus forsteri. Next base: position 1,775,205,056 of record CM057456.1, on the reverse strand, counting down.
CCGGATGTCCACATATCACATAGATCCAAACACTCTTAGATGAACCCCTTGAAATAGTTGATACCTTTAAATACCTAGGGTTCTGGCTGGATAACAAGCTCAACTTTCTGTGGCACTTAAATGAAACCTTGAAGAAACTAAGACAGCGATTAGGTTTATTCTACTGCATTAAACACCTACTTACATTAGAAGCCAGAATGAGACTAGTACAAACTACATTCCTACCTATACTGGACTACGCTGACTTCCTTTACAGTCATTGCCCATCAACGATGCTAAACGAACTGGACACCCTTTACCACCGGGCTTTAAGATTTATCTTAAATCTACCCCGTAGTACACATCACTGTCATCTATACCAGGTTTCGGGATGGACCTCACTCTCAACTAGAAGAAAAGGGAATGCTCTCCTCTGTTTTTTTAGAGCATTATCTGATAACCTTCCTGCATACATCTTGAACATCTTCAAATGGGCTAAAGGTTCCTATGGCCTGAGATGCTTCTCCTTAATCTGCTTCCAGATTTCTAGAGTGAAAACTACCCTTGGCTCAGCAGCAATCAAATTCTCACTTCCATCACTTTGGAACACTATGCAAGACTCATTAAAATTATTCGCAGTTCCAAGCATTTTCATATTCAAAGCTCTATTAACAGATTATCTGAAGGAATCATGCAACTGTTTCAGATGCTGATGACCCCTAAGCCTCCCGGTGCCACTCTCAAATCCTACGCCTAAGTATCTCATCCACCCCACATTCCTAACAACAGAAACCTAGGACCTACAAGCCTAGTTCCCTTAATCCAAGATGACCCTACCTATTCTCTACCTTTTACCTATTCTGGCCTCCCTTTTGGCTGCCTACTCTTTCACCCCAATTTCTACCCTATTCCTTAATACCTCCTTATTTTTTATCATTCAAGTATGAGCTCTTACTCAGTAGAGACTATATGGGATTGTTGTCTCTTCTCATTTCAGTAAAGCTTATCATTATGTACCTTTGCATGATAATTATGTTGACCGGTATGTATAGGCCCATATTGACCGGCACCCTCACAATGTTTTTTCTTTTTTTTTTTTTCTGCACCGTTGTCCACTGTAATTGTAATCTTATGAAGTATACTGTATTGTATTTATCCCCAGGACCACCTTGAAAATGAGCTTGCTCAATGGTGTTTATGCCTGGTTAAATAAAGGGATTGATTGATTGATTGATAACACAATGGCCAATCAAATCCATTTTATTTAACATACTCCTGGCATTTAAATGTATTAATCCCAGTCCTTGTTTTGTATAAGAAATACCACTCTGTTTAACATTCAAATCATCCATTACCATTTCCCTAGAATCCTGAGAAATAGTATGCAAAGGGGGCTTGTTGTGAAGCCAAGAGCCCTGGGTTTGGATGTACATCTCCACACAACATTAGACACATAATTAGTAATGCCTTAAAGACTCTAATGGAGCTATTTTTAAAATGGGTCTCCCTAAATACTTTAATTAGCCATCGTACCATATCTAGTTTTATTGACCTTCTAAGATTAAACCAGCTCAAAAAATAATATTCCTTGCATAAGGCATTGTTAAAACTGTTAGGCCATAAATTTGCCCCAATAAAAACATCCCCAAATAAACCAAACCTTCTATCACCTAAGGTATTAGATCTAATCAAAGCATGTTCCTGTAAGGCTTTTTGCCCCTTCAAATCATTCCCCCCATCCCCTAAGGCCCAGAAAACCCATACCATCAATATGAGACCAGATATAACCAATCGAAAAAACATTTCCCTTATATATAAGTTATACACTATTAGATAAGATACCACAAAACACTAGACCAGTAATTTGTATATTAAAATAAAACCTTAAAGCTCTACCTGGCACTGTGGTGTTTTACACAAACCCCTTCCCTCTTTCTGACTAACACTTTTTTGTACATGAGTCACTCACATTGCTCGCACCACGTTGTTTTCTGTACACGGCGTTTGCACTTTATGCAAGGTGGGGCTTTTGAGCTGAAACTAGAGCCCTGTCTCCTCAGCTGCTCACAATCGTGTTGGTGCACTGCCACACCCCTCAACTGAGCAGAAGTTTATAGATTTCACTGGAGATGACAACAGTTTAAAATATTGCAAGTCAGATAAAGACGCTCCTTGTAACAGTCCCACAATGTCCCAGTTCATGCAAAGCAGCAATGTAGAAGCAGTATAGAAGCCCTCTTGCCGATTGCAGCTCTCACCTGCAGCAGAGATGTTCCGGGCAACCTGTTTGCTTTCTCCATGCGGCGCGGGGCTTTTTGAGCTGAAACTAGAGCTCCTGCCCCCTCAGCTGCTCACAATCATATTGGTGCGCTTCCGCATTCCCTCAGCTGAGCAGAAGTTTTCCCTAACTCACGAAACCAGAAAAATATTTATGGTTTCATCACTGGTGATTAAAAAAAATGTATATTTACAGTACAAATAAAAATATCTAGCAATGAAAATTACTAGACATGCTTCCTTTCACACTAATATTACAACCATTCAAAGAACAGGACCTTTCATGCAGCCAGACACACTGTTAAGCTGGTACAGGGCCCAACAAGTTTTTTCCTCACCAATAACTAAACAATGGTTGAGATTTTAAAGTTACAACTGCCATGATTGTTAGATCCTTCCACAAAGGAGGTGCTTTGGGGTTTTTTTGGAACAAAAGTTTTAAAAAAGAAGAAATTATAAGCAAAATAATGGTCCAGCAGCTGCACATGAGCAGATAAAAAAAATCATGTATTTTTCCCATCAACAGTATCTACATGTCTCAGTAAACTAGCAGTTGCACTCTGCACTTTTTATGCTTTAGATAATACCGTGGCCACACTTTAAACCAAGAAATAAAAAAATGTGTTCGCACAGATTGGTGAACACATTTTATATTTCCTGGTATTGACACGGGAAGATGGACATAGAGTTGAAAAACAAATAATGCTGCCACCAGGAACCCATCCATCATGGCACAATGGTGTCCCCCCAACCATATTCCAACACTAGGTGACCACTCCAGTGTTAGATACAGTTAAACAAAACATTTAATTCATCTGGGGCCCATCCCTGGTGTCACACAGCTGCCCCCAACTCATTTTCAATACCAGGTGGCCAACCTTGGTATCAGACAAACAAATTTTAAATAATTAATAAACTGCCACCACAGCCCATCCTGGCTGGCAGGCTGACCCCCCCAACCCCATAGCCCACCTTAGTGTTGGGAAATATGTACCAAAATGATGCCACCAGGAGCTCATCACTGGTGGTAAAGTGATGCACTGACCCCTGCACCCCTTTGTGACATTGGGACTCTGTTTCACAAAAGACCATATCCATTGCCAGACAACAGCCAGAAATGTAATCTTAAACTTTTGATGTAAAAGAATTGGCATGGAGTTATTAAACTGCAACTTTCGGTTACATTTCTCAGGCAGTGTCTGGTTGCAGAGGTTAGATTAGAGTTTTACCAGCCACTGTCAAAGAGCAGAGGGTGGTGTCACCTTGGGGATGCAGGGGTTGGAACATGACTGTGGTACCAGGATGTGCTTCCAGCAGCAATTTTTGTACATGTTTCCCAATACCAGCTGTCAGAATAGGGGTCATGAAGAGCACCACTGGATACAAGGGATGATTGACACAGGGCAAATATGAGGAAGGGGTGCCACTGAATGCCAGGAATGCTTGGCATTGGGCAGGACAAGGTAGAGGGTACCACTGGATACCAGGAAATATAAGGAATGGTTAAACTGGAGCAGAGTGGGGGATTGGGTGCCAGTGGATGTCAGGGAATGTAGGAGAGGGTGTCAGTGGAAGCCAGAAAATGATTAGATTCAGGCAGTGTATGGGGGGGGGTGCCACCAGATGCCAGGTATTGTTGACAAAGAGGCAGGGTGTGGGAGGGGTACCACTGGTGCCACAGGCCACTTGTCATAGTAGCAAAGTAAGGGAATGGGTGCCAGTGAGTGCCACAGACTGCTTAACACAGTGGCATGGTGAGGCAGTAGGGGCAACTGCACTCCTGGGACTGGTTGCCAATAAAATTATTTGGCCAGCATTGCCAGTACAAAGTAATATGCATTTGTTATTAAATATCCATTTAAGAAAGAAAGGACATGTATTGCAAGTTACTAAATGTATGCATCAAATAAGGGTGAATCACAAAGCCTCAGAAATAGGGAAATGGAATGTAAGGATAGAAAAAATATCATTGTTCTTGGAGATTGAGTGGTATGTCATTCCTCAAGGGCTGAGTAATTGTTTCTCATTATTTGGCATTACTCCAACTTTGGCACCACTCTCTCAAAATACCAATGTGTAGGTACATTTGTATGCCTTAAAGGACTGTACCAAAGTCAAGGCAACACCAATACTTCATCTAGTAATTGTTCAAGCTGGGAGGAACACCTCACCATACATTCACCAAGAGTCAGGTGGCATTTTGTACCCTAACATAACATTTTTCTATTATATTATATATACCAATAACCTATAATAACAGTTTTATTTTTTTTCTGTTAATTTCTTTTATCCACCTGGTCCCTGGCAGCTCTACATCCTGTCAGATTCCCCAGCCCTATCCGCCACTCGCAGCCTACCCTTCCAGCTACCCCACGGCTTGTCCCCCATGGTGGGGTGGCTGGGATCCCCCTCGACCCGCCTAACTCCAGATTAAGTTCTGGAAGGGTTACTGCCCGTTGCAGGGGTGGCACCTGTGGGACCGACCATAACTCTGCACACCAGTACCATTTTTCCTTCTGTAATTGGTTCCCCTAGATAAGGTGTGCAATGACGCCTAAGGAGTGAGCGTGCATGCTCCTGTATGCACTCCTCCGAACGTCTGCCTAGTCCTCCACTTCTGTAGTTTTTAGTGTGCCAGCCCCTTAGCCTCCACCAGGGGCCAGATGTTCACAGAACTGGTGAAGTCCCCTCACCCTGGAGAAGGAGAGCAGTCCTATGGATGCTCAATCTCTGTCTTCCCCTGCCGACCCCCGGTGGCCCGTGCTCATTCCTGAACATGGGTCGCCATCGTAGCACGACGTAAGGCAACCAGTGCCTCAACCCTCAGCACCAGCGGGCCATACCTACAGTAACAGTTAGAATGGGATGCACTGAACTTGTGATGACACTAGTGCAAAAAATCACATGCTCAAGCAGGAGAAGGTGCTACCAGGAAAAGGAGACTCAATAATCAAGGACAAATTAACCCAGTGCACCAAAATCAAAGGAATGCTTGATTTATTAAATGCAAAACACAGACATGGAAAATAACAAGATCCTGGCACATCAAGGTACACTTCATCGTTATCAGTAGGTGTGATCCCCCCCCCCCCATGAAGAGGCAGTGCATTACAGTGCACCTTGAACCAACAGGAATCTGGCTCTTTTCTTGTTTGTGTTTCATATTTAATAAACTGAGCATTTCTTAGATACTGGTGTGCTGGTTTCTTTTCCCTTGGTACTTGTAAAAAGACTGGCATATGAAACTTAAAATGAAACCAATGATTTGGGCTAGGGTAGAGGATTTTTTTCTGAAAATGGCATGATAACAGTAGACACAGCCTGAGAGCCACAATGGTAACTGAAGTATGTTAAATACTGTAAGTAAGACATTCCAAGAGAAGGACATCAGTGGAATAAATAACTGCTTTAACAAGGGTACTGTAAACCTTGGGGTATAATATATGTTTTTATTTCCCTATCTGTAAATTGTTTTGCATATACTGTAGGTGGTCTTTATTTAGAGTGTTTGCACATACTCTGCCAAGACCACCATGCTCAAAACTAGTTTATGTGGATGTGATTAAACCCTGCTGTCTCTTGCTGAGGAGTAACTGAACCTGTTCTGCACTGCTGTTTCTAGCAGCAATGTCAGAATTGGGAGATCCAAATTGATGAATGCAGTTGCTGTGACATGGGTTACCATTTATTATCACAGGCACCTAATTATATTATGTGGGGAAATAAACACTGATTAGGTTTTGATGAAACTAACATGAATTACTACATTGGATTGCAAAGAACACAAGCATTTGTCAATGCCGAATGTTTGCTTGCTGGCATTGGCAGTGGTAGTGTAGAAGTTACAGAGCTGCGTAATAGGAATGGCAGTGAAGTATTGAACTGAAGCCAACCCCACCACCACCCTGCAGAGAGTGACAGGCATTGGGGTGTGTCTTTGGGTCGTCAGGCATAACGGCCACACCATTTCACCACACCCTACCCTGCAGACACTGACAAGTGTCACAGTGTGCCTTGGGGTCTTTGGCCCTTATGCACACCCCATTCCATCAGGAAATACGGTGAGATGGGTACGGTATAGGAGAATGGGGTGAACTTTGGGGCTGAAGAGTCCAAGGCATACCTCCATGCCTCTCACTGGCTGCAGGGTGTGGAATGGTATGAGCATTACAGGCAAGAATCCCAAGTCACACCCCTGATGCCTGTCATTCTTTACAGGGTTGGGCATTATGGTTGGAAACCCTAATACCTCAGGCATTTGTTGGTATTTTCACTCCAAATTTTCAACATGGTTTTTTTGTGACCCCACCTCATGAACAGTGGCAATATCAGTTTGTTAGCCAAAAGCTGCGTTGCACAGCAACGCCGGCATTTAGCACCACAGGTGCAAAAACATTCCGAACAGGATGTAAAAAATGACAGCTGTACTGTTCATGGGGAGGTGTAAAAAATGGCAATGTTGCAAATCTGCAGTAAAAAATATTAAAAAAACTGGTGAAGTCACGAGCATGCATAGAAACTGAACAACGCACACCCGTAATGTAATTAGTTTGGGGATTTTTTACAGCAGATTGTCAACACAGGCATTTTGGGACCTCTGATCATGAACAGTGTCAATGTGATTTTCTTTATCTGTCCTGAACAATGATTTCCCACAGTGACTACACATCTCTGCGCTAAAAGTGTGAAAACAATTTCAGCCACGTTGTGAAAAATTACAGCTGTACTGTTCATAAGGAAGTGTGGAAAAATGCCACTGGTGAAAATCTGGACTGAAAATATTACAAAGTCATGAACTTACAAGGGTGCGTGGAAACTGCGCATTGCTCACTCGTAACACAGTCATTTTATGGACTTTTGTCACCAAATTTTCAACATAGCCATTTTAAGACCTCTGCTCATGAACAGTGTAACTGTGATTTTCTTAATCTGTCCCAAACATTGCTTTCGCACACCAACTGCACCATTATGCTTACATGTCGAAAACACATTTTAGGCAACATGTGAAAATGGCAGCTGTACTGCTCATAGAAATGTAATAAAATGGCAATGTTGAAAATCTGGGTGAAAATATTGAAATTCGCAAACTTACGAGGCGTGCTTAGGAACTGCACAATGCGCTCGTAAAACAATCATTTTAGGAATTTTTCACCAATTTTCCAACATAGCCATTTAAGACCTCTGCTCATGAACAGTATCACTGTGATTTTCTTAATGTGTCTCATACATTGATTTACCACCGACTGCACCATGGTGCGCTACATGGGCTGAAACATGTTTTGGGTAAGATGTGACAAATGACAGCTATATTGCTCATAAGGAAGTGTAATAAAATGGCAATGTTGAAAATCTGGATTGAAAATATTGAAAATTCACAAACTTACGAGCGTGCGTAGGAACTGCGCAATGCACACTCGTAAAACAGTCATTTTTAGGAATTTTTTCACCAAATTTTCAACATAGCCATTTTAAGACCTCTGCTCATGAACAGTGTCACTGTGATTTTCTTAATGTGTCTCATACATTGATTTCGCACACCAACTGCGCCATGATGCTGCGCTACATGAAGTGAAACATGTTTTGGGCAAGATGTGACAAATGACAGCTATATTGCTCATAAGGAAGTGTAATAAAATGGCAATGTTGAAAATCTGAATTGAAAAATATTGAAAATTCACAAACTTACGGGTGCGTAGGAACTGCGCAATGCACGCTCGTAAAACAGTCATTTTTAGGAATTTTTTCACCAAATTTTCAACATAGCCATTTTAAGACCTCTGCTCATGAACAGTGTCACTGTGATTTTCTTAATGCAGTAGTTCTTAGACTTTGTCACAGTGAGCCTCCCCAAATCCATGGAAAAGATTTTGAGCCTCCCACAAAAACTGAAATAATCTTGGGCCTCCCCAAAGAAAAATAACACACTGTACTTTGTGCAGTATGCCATGAATAAATTTAAACCCCTTTGAGTACTTGGCTCACATTCAGCTTTTTGTCTTATACTGACGTGGGACCTTTGAAAAAGTGCTCCTGTGCTCAAAGGTGTTATCTGAATAACAAATAAATAAAATAACCAATTATTATTCAGCTTATTGTAAGCCACCACCACCCTGACCTACACAGGCCAGCCTACTTGCTCCGCTATTTTCATTCTTGAACCATTGTTACCCCTTGTTGCAGTACCTTCATGGGTCAGACTGCTTCCTCTCTATATGAAATAACCTTCCTACATACTTTGCCTCTCCCCCTCCTTCCCTGCTCCTAAGCAACTTCTCTGGGATTACTTTACTTTGCTCCTTCCTGCTATTACTCTTAGCACTTCTGTGCTCAACCCTTGTATTTGGGCTGTTCTGCCATCAGTCTACAAACTGATCAATTACCAGCACTCATTATTAGTTTATTGTTCATATTTGTTTGCACTATTGTTCATTGTGTATTTCTTGATTGTTTTGCAGTTACCTTTTGAAATGTAATCACTCCCTACCCTTCCCCGGGTACACCTGAAATGTGCCTTGGCTCATTCACCTTCCCTTGTCACCTATTAGTAAATAAATAAATACATAAAATGCACCTACTATTATCCTCTTTCAGTTTGCTTCATCTCTTCACACAAAATACATAAAACTCAAAATTTAAATGCAGTACTTTTCAGACCTGCTTGAGCCTCCCCTGGAACAGGTTGGGGCCTCCCAAGGGAGGCTGGCCTCACCATTTGAGAACCCCTGTCTTAATGTGTCTCATACATTGATTTCGCACACTGACTGCGCCATGGTGCGCTACATGGGCGGAAACATGTTTTGGGCAAGATGTGACAAATGACAGCTATATTGCTCATAAGGAAGTGTAATAAAATGGCAATGTTGAAAATCTGGATTGAAAATATTGAAAATTCACAAACTTCACAATGCGTAGGAACTGCAATGCCGCGGCTAGTAAAACAGTCATTTAGTGATTTTTCACCAAATTTTCAACATAGCCATTTTAAGACCTCTGCTCATGAACAGTGTAACTGTGATTTTCTTAATCTGTCCCAAACATTGCTTTTTCACACCGACTGCACCATTGTGCGCTACATGGGTGGAAACACATTTTTGGCAAGATGTGAAAAATGACAGCTGTACTGCTCATAAGGAGGTGTAGTAAAATGGCAACATTGAAAATCTGGAGTGAAAATATTGAGAATTTGCAAACTTATGAGCGTGTGTAGGAACTGCGCAACGCACGCTAGTAAAACAGTCATTTTTAGGAATTTTTTCACCAAATTTTCAACAAAGCAATTTTAAGACCTCTGCTCATGAACAGCGTCACTGTGATTTTCTTAATTTGTCCCGTACATTGATTTCACACACTGACTGCGCCATTGTGTGCTACATGGGTGGAAACATGTTTTGGGTGAGATGTGAAAAATGACAGCTGTACTGCTCATAAGAAGGTGTGGTAAAATGGCAATGTTGAAAATCTGGAGTGAAAATATTGAACATTTGTGAACTTACGAGCCTGCGTAGGAACTGCGCAATGCACGCTCGTAAAACAGTCATTTTTTGGAATTATTCCACCAAATTTTCAAAAATAGGCTTTTTGAGAGCCCACCTTATGAACACTGGCAGTGTCGTTTCATTAATCAGTCCCAAAAGGTGATTTTGTGCAGTGACTGCAAAACCACCCTTTGGGCCCAAATAATGCCATGACAGTGACAGCATTCATGAGAAGGGGTCCCAAAAACCCCATGTTGAAAATTTGGTGCAAAAATCCCAAAAAATACCTGAGATATGCAGCAAAGTTGAAAAAACCCTATCTATCCCATTATACAGCTTACTGGCATTTCCTCAGTTCGCAGTCAACTTTGAAGAGTGCAGACGTGTTCCCGGTTCACCAGTGATCATCGCCAAGCTCTGGAGGTAAGTATGGGGTGAGGGGGGGTGTGGGGAGGCAGGGTGCGCAGTGGGTGGGTGCAGGTTGTGGGGGGAGGGGTGGGGAGACTGCAAGGGAACGTTTTCTTCTTTACAGGGCTTTTAGACTACACAGGACATTTGCCACACTGGGGTGGGCTCCCAGCATGGCAGCTGGAAAGGGTGTTTGGGGGGACTGGAGCCGATGGGGGATTGGGAACCCCCATTGGCTAGAACACATTTTGCCATGGTAGGGTGGGCTCCCAGTGTGGCACCTGGATGCTTGGCCGGGGGAGACAATGGAGCCGGCCAGAGATTGGGCACCCGTCAGCGATAGCATGGGGAGACAGTGGAGCCCGATGGGGGATTGGGCACCCCGTCCGGGCTATACACGCGTAGCCATGCTGGGGTGGGCACCCAGTGTGGCATTGGAAGGCTTTGGGGAGGGAGCGAGTACAACCGATGGGGATTGGGCACCCCCATCGGCTATACAGTGTGCGTGGGGGGCCGGCACCAGCGTGTGTGTGTGCGTGTGTGTGTGTGTGTGTGTGTGTGTGTGTGTGTGTGTAGAGGGAGCGCGCATGAGCAGGCAATATCTGATCACTGCTCACTGAAGTGTAGCTCCCCCTTTCAACTGTATGCCACTGCATTTTGGAGCTGCCATAGACAGCTCAGCAGGCATTGGAGAACTGCAGCCGTGCCTGCAAACACAATGACTGAATTGGAAAAGGGCTACCACACCTCTGAAAACTCGGATGATGGCACTATGTTTCTTGCACATGCGTGCAAGCAAACATAAAAATGAAGGACAAGGTAAGAGAACATTTTTCTGAATGGTGATATGGAGTGCAACAGTACTTAAACAACTTTTTTTGTATCTTATTTGTGTGACTTGCTTTTTGAAGCTTCAGCACTGTCTCAGTTATTTTTGTTTACTGGGTACATTCAAAGGGACTGTATTCCCCATTTTCAGGTATGGCCTGGGCTTCCAACAGAAGCAACAGTAGTAAAAAACAATATACATGGCATTTACACAAAACAGTACAATGACTAAAAACATTATCTACAACAAACCTCCATAACTCTGCCACTGGAAATTCAACTTCCCCACCACCACCACCATACCAGATGCTCTATCCACTGACTAAGTCACCAAGGGCTTCGCCTGAGGGATGTATGTAGCAATATGCTTCAAAGATCCAAAGACTGGAGTTACTGTAGGTCTCTGAGGCAAGTCTTGGGTGGCTCAACTGTGTGTGCATTGGGGGGTGGGGGATCATCTTCCAGCATCTTGAGATGCAAACTTAAATGATCCACATGGCCAGTAAGTCCCCAGCTGCCATGCTATCAGATGGGACTCTACGTATGAAACTTTCAAATATTCATTATATGCGCATTTCTTTGAAATGTTTTGTGGTTCATTAATACATGTTTATATTTGGTATACTGACACTTCCTCAACAACTTTACCACAACTGACACTACAGCGACAACAGCACCAGGTCACTGTAGTGTCAGTGCAGGACCCTTGCACTGCTTTCTGGAGGTATTGCACCCCTTCCCTGAAGCAACTGCAACTCAGAGTTGATTATCTATGTAGCACGGGATGCAGGGGGCAGAGCCCCCCACATGGAGAAGTTCAGGAGTGAAGCCCCCAGATGAAAACAAAGTTAGATGCAACTCTCTTTATGTCAACCGCAAATGCACTCGACATAAAGGAGTCACTTTAATGTCGGTTGACAACAAAAATGTTGACTGACCATCATAAATCCTTTATATCTTTATCAGGATTCATCTTTAATTTTTTGCTAATGTATGTTTAATTATTAGGCAATTCCCAAGGCATACACTACAGGGAAGTGATTCTGTTATTTTTTTTCCTGTGTCATGCAGGTTCCACGGAAACATGGTTGTGGAAAATGTCAGGAGACCAAGGCAATGTGTGGCACAGTGCAGTTGTACCTCTGGGCAGAATTGTTAATGATTTCCACATTGCCTTCAAAGCAACAAGAACATTTAGTGTATTGGGAGATATTGCATTGGATGATCTTGTGTTTGAAAGCTGTGCTTTACCAGGTAGGAAAAATAAACAGTGGTGTAGATATTAAGCCTTAGACCCAAGCTCCACCATTCTATTAAAAGAGGCACACTATAGAAAAGATAGCTTATAGGTGGGAGTGCATCATTGCAGATCCAAGGATTAAAGTGATACTTGTTCAAAATGACAATTCAGGCTTATTTACCAATGTTATATTAAATATATTGTCCTTTTTTCTCCTTATGAAAGAACTTAGATCATATTTGAAATGAGTTTTTGAACTACTGATTACATTTGAACCATTGTTCTCACTCTTGTTTTGCTGATGATCCAGTGAATAGGGGTTCTGGACAAACGATTCAGTGACCTCTGCTTAGAAAAGTACATCTGGAGCAGTCATTGTTTTCTTCTAAGCTGCTGCTTACTCTTGATCAACAGTAAGGAGAGAATAGTCTCTTGCTGTCTACTTCTTGGATCAATTGCCCCATTGGCCATGAAAGAGAAAATTAAACCTCACCTCCACCCTTCCCCTACCACATACAATCTAAATCCAAAAAACATAACACATCAGTTTTGCAGGTAATTCGGAACATTGTAAGATCCCTGTCAGATCCAAACATCTCTTGTTTTTTTTTTAATCAGATTGAAAGTGTCTGTGTACCTGTAGTTTAATTTGCTTGGAGTCTGTGTCCAGTTTTGGTCTTCCCACATCATCAGTAGCATATTGAATGGAAGAGACTCTACTTTCTACTCAAAATTGTGTGCTGGTTGGGATGAATAATTGAAATGTGTGACCCATTTATTATAATTGTGGATGCTCTAGCTGATATATATTGGTGTCAGAACTTGTAAGATGGCTGCAGAGATTTCTCTGCATTTAAATAATTAAACTGCTTTTAATAGCACAGACTGGCATCTACATGCGAAGAATGGCTCGATTGTAGGCCTACATATTTCCTACTGACATGGCACTTTCTCTTTGAATTCTGGTTAGGGCCACAATACTTCAATTACCTTCTCATACAGACTTATGAAAGTAGGTTTTCAATCAAGTCACTAAGCTCTAGTGGCAAACACACATAGCCTGATTATTATTCAGCTCCAGGAGAAGTTCAGAGGTGGTGCATTGCCCAGCTCCTCTTCTTAAATGTTATGCACCCTCCCTGCTAGTTTCCATGCCTTGTATCCCAGACACAGGATACAAATCCAGGTGACTAGCATGCCTAGCAAATCACCCATCACTTGGTGTCATTGAGTCAGTTGAACAACTTTATTTCAGGAACAAAAAAGCTTTGCTGTGTTATCATGTGAAGTACAAATGGAAGAAACAGGGTTATTCTGACTGCACACTGAAAGATTAGTTAGAAAGACATTTCAACCATGCAGGTTCCTTCATGAATGATATGAAAAGGAAAAAAAATGAGAATAATCGGGGGCTTGAAAGCAAGGTAGATATACACACAGACAGAAATAAAATAGACAGACAGACAGACATATCAATATGAAAAATAAGTGTAGATATCAGAAAAGAAAGTTATGTTGCAGGCACTAAACAAGGGATTGGGAAATATAATGTGTGGTTGGAGTTGGTAGAGGGGTTCATGTAACTTCAGCTTTTGTACCACTAACATTCAACTTCCAACATTAATTCCACATCACTTAGGATAGTTCAGGAATTTCCAACCCACAGCCATACCAACAGTCCCAGACTCTTAAGAAAAACTCTTGAAAATAAATGAAACCAAAAGGACATTTAAGATGAGCTGGGAAAAAAAAAACTTTGATTGAACTATCAACCTATACATATGTTTTAAAGTGTCAGATGATAATTCATTCAGTAACATACTTACGATTCTACCAGTTGGTGACAAAGTAAATAAGGCTTGCTGGTCAGATGGACACCTAGTAAATAGTTTCCATACAAATGGAAACTGTGTAAGAGCTCTTAGAAGGTGCCCCTTCCCTATGTAACATTTTAAGGTTAATAAAAGATTCAAGAGCTGATTGCTTGATTTGATTCTCCATGGTAGACAATAAGTCTTGTGAAGTTGACATTCTCCAGTTTCCATGGTGCTTGTATTTTCTCTATGTAGCTTGGCACAGTTCTTACAGTATCTCATTTAAATTTGAAGACATTATCTTTTCAAAAGCATTGTTCTCATGATGTAAACAAAATGATTTTCATTCTCCTAAAAATATTGGGATATCGGTACATATTACAGAGAGTTTTGCACTGTATTTTTTAATAGTAGTATTTTGGTTCATTCACTTAATTAGCAAAAAAACAAACAAACACTGAAACATAGAATCTCACTTGTATGGAAGTTCACAGCAGCTGGGGTGGAAAATAACACTCTAGTGGCTTTGCTATCTAATATGGGTAATTGAATTCTGATGTCAAACAGAATATAATTCTGCATATTGTGTTATAAAAAAATATTTAAATTTTTTCTTGTCAGACACAACCCCATCTTTGTGTGTTATTAAGTGCACATTCAGTGTTAACGTATAATATGGGGCTGGAAGTATAGCCTTGTGGTTAGAGTAATGAGCTGTGCATGTGCTCTGTACTTCCAGCAGACATGGGCTTGATTCCCACTACCTTCACTTGCATACTGTTTGACCCTGAGCAAGTCACTTAACCTGCCCAGTACTCCTGGTTCACAAAACAAGGACTTTGCCTATTGAGCCTGACCTGGTTATCAAAGAATAAAAATAAATAAATAAATAAGCAATGCTACTTCAGGTCTTTCCAAACAAGTAAAGACTCTCTAAAACACTTCTTACTGAAAGTTATACACATAACTGATTACTGGAGGTGGGGCATTTACCCCAGTTGAGAAAATAGTATGTAGCAGTCATATGGATTTACAAGTGCCTGTATGTCCATGAATGACTGAAAAAGATAAGGGTTTTGCTTCCACATAAACTCAGTCTTCTTAATCCAGTCGTCTGCTTGTATCAACAGAAAGAGTGGAAATTTAGTCATGGCTTTACTGGACTATTCAGAACTGGAATCCTAATAAATTATGTTATCCTTTTCCAGCCTACCATGTCAACTGTACCAAAGGGCAATTTCAATGTGGAAGAGGTTCCTGTGTTGGTACAAACCGTCTGTGTGACTTCACTGATGACTGTGGAGACAGCACTGATGAAGCCTCATGTGGTATGTTTAAATGACATTGTTTAGTAATTGTTTTTGCAGGAACTAACAACTGTGTGTTTACAGTTTTATTAGGTGAAGTAGCAACTCTTTGTCCTGTAATGTAGGTGATGTAGTACAAAAAGTATGTAAAGTTGTAAATTGGATATGCATTTGTCTATGTCTCTATATATCTGTACCCAGACCAAGCCTATGACCTCGTGCCTCACATCGCACCCCGGGTGTTGATAAATCCCCAATAACACCATACCCTGTCATGGGTTATTGCTTACATAGCAATAGAGTTACTGCCCTCACTTCCTCCACTGAGTGGATACATGGGTGTACGTATTGATGAGTGTATGAGTGTATATAGGTGGGGAAATGTACCTACAGTATATGAAAAAGATCTTGTTGACCATCTTAAAATGTCTTCAAAAGAACGAGAAATTTAGGAATATCAAAATGCATATCATACAATTTGAAAAACAAAAACAGTGAAATAAAAGCAAACATCAGCAGCATATTTTACAGATATAGGGACATATTTAGCATTCTCTACTTTTATCTACATTGTGTTAGACTTCAACTTAACAGTACTCCAGTTTTCAACACATAGAAGAACGTGGCCTTTGGAATTCTTTCAGGCATCTCTAAGTTATGTTTCTAATGTGCTGTTCTAGTCCATTACTTTTTCAAAATGTAATAAATGCTTTGGATTTACCTACTTAGGCAGAGAGAGAGAGAGAGAGTGAGAGAGAGAAACAAGAGTAGAAATCATTTATGTTTGGTGGCCTTTTGGACAGAAAACATAGCTTTGTAAAAGGCAAAGCTGGAGGCCATTTCATGATATTGCACAACATAGGAATACAAATTCCAGTGCTCATATGGCCCCACAAGTATATTTTAAGTGGTCACTCATGATTTTTGAAGTTGCTACTGATCACCTGGCCATTGGATTCTGTACAGCTTGTAGTAGTAGGTAACGTTGGGGATGCTTGTCCACTTAATAAAACATCTGTCCTTGGAAACACCCATACCTAAGGAGGAAAGGAATTTGCTTTGAGATATACAGTATATATATCACCTTTTTTACTGTACATACTGTATCCCAAAGTATATTACAAATCATGAACAATTGGCAGCAGCATTAAACATAGGATTATAGGTAATACATAAAGGAGGGAGCTTTATGTCCATCTGACCTGTCTGACAATTTCTCAACAATAAAGACCTCCAATTAATACAAACTCAGGCTACAATACCTAATCTCTGTCCATATGACTGATTTTCCAAACCCTTCAGCCATTTTTGTAGCCCTCCTCTGGACCCTTTCGAGTCTTTGAATTTCCCCCACATTTTGTGGTGACCAGAACTGGCAACAGTATTCCACATGTGGTTTCACCAAAGCCATACACATCAGCAACACCATGTCTCTACTACTTCTCTCTATATTTTTCCTAATGCATCCTATTATCTTGTGTTTAGTGACAGTCTCATTACAATGTTCAGTTAATTGTAACTTGTCTGTTATAGTTATTCCCTGATCCCATTCATGCTCAGTGACTTTGAGGACTGTATTCCCTAGTGTATATTCTGCCCTAATATTTCAATGGCCCAAATGCATTACCACACACTTATCTAGATTGAAACTCATTTTGTACTTAATTTATCTTTTGCATAGTTCATCTAATTTGCTCTGCAATGACCTAACCTGTTCCTCCATATCCAACACATGCCCTAACTTTGTGCCATTAGCAAATTTGGATAGCCAACCCCCTCTGTTTATTTTCATATTTGATACATAAATGTTTAACAGAGTTGGTCCCAGCACCAACCCTTGCAGGACCCCACTAGTCACCTCTATTCTTCCAGAATCTTGCCCTTTTACTTCACTCACATCTTCTGTGATCTATGAATCAGCTAAGATCTTACTGATGCTGTAATGTTTCTATTATTTTCTACTTCTCCCAGGCTTAATTAGTTTGGTGCTTGGCACGGTCTCAAATGTCTTCCTGAAATCCAGATAAACCTCATCCACTAATTTTTCCTCATTCGATGCTAGACTCAACCTATAAAAAGCTAATTCAATTTGTAAGGCAAGACCTCCCTTTCCTGAAGTGATGTTGCATTTCATCAATTAGATCATTACTAGTGAGATGATCCTCATCATACCTCTTAAAAACGTCTCCAAAATTTTTCCTAAGACAGACGTAAGGCTTTCTGATGTGTAATTTCCTTGATTAGCCCTACTCCCTTCCTTATTGATGGTGACAACAATAGCTAATCTCTGTGCATCCAGTGTTTCACCTGTTCATAATAATTTATTAAAAAAGACAAGTAACTGATCCCTTCAGTACATTGGCCAACTCTTTTAATAATTTTGGGTGTATCCCATGGGTTCCCTGAGATTTGTTTGTATCTAAATTTTTCAAAGCTTTATGCACCTCTGGTTCTGTAATCAATGGTGAAATGTCCTGATTTTCAATTGTCACTGTATTTAATTTGGATGGCTGAAATACTGACCAAAAAAATTTTAATTAGTACATTTGTGATTTCTGTGTTATCTATGCTGTCATTCCCTTCTGTTAAGGGTTCCACCATCTTACACCCTCCTTTCTTTTTATTAACAGATACCCAGAATAATTTTGGATTACTTTTAGCATTTCAGGCAATATCCTACTCTTTCTTCCTTTTAATTTTCCTAAATAAAAGTTTACACTCCTTGGCTACTACTGAGTACCTGTCCCATAGATCCCTATTGTCTCTGTCTTTTGCTCTTTTGAACAACCTCCTTTCTTGCCTAATTATTTTCATTACTTTCCTGTTTAACCATTATGGTATCTTCCTATACTTTTTATATTTGTTCCTTAACACAGGTCCCCTATATTTTAGCAGCTTAAAGAAATGGTTGACCCAAGAAAGTCTCAAACCTCTGATCTGTTGTACAGACTTTGGAATAAGGTGATTTTTAAAGTTATGTAGCAGTCTTTAGCCTTAATGTATGTAGTCATGAATGTAATTCATATGCTTTAAGTTATGTATATGATTGGAATTTTATTCTATTTATGATTTACCTGTGTGCAATGTATTTGTGTGTATGTACTAGTAATATTTGTAACATAGAAAATGTTATTGCGTGTGGTACCATTGTAAACGAGCCTTTTTACTTAATTGGAGTTTGACCATATTCATGTTTTTCTTTGATTAAAATGAATATATTTTTTGTTGCTACTACTACTACTTAACAGTACATATTTGTTTTCTATGTTCTTTATTTTGCTCTCAATAATCTCTCATGTATCAATGACACTTTTGTTACTCATTTTCTCCTTCCATCTTGTTATCCAAACCCATCCTCATTGATTTAAAGTCTGCCTTTTTGTAACAGCTATCCTTAGTTTTAACCTACATCCTCCATCTTATACTTCTCTGTTGTGAAAGTTACCATCTTGTGGTCACTGGTGGTCACTTGTGGTCACTATCCCATATCAGTTCCCTTCTTCTACAATGTATGAGTCTCCAAAATAATTTAATACAACATCAAAAATGTTGTTGCTCCAGCTGGTTCCCTAATGTGCTGCTCTAAGTTAAGATTTAAAATATTCACAATTAACCAGTTATCCTGTGGACAACATCCTTTGACAATTTGCCAATTTGTTCCCAGTAAGTTTAAATCTCCAAATAGTATGTTTTTCTTATTCATGAGATGTTTCAGATCACCTATAAGAGCTGTGTCCATAGATTCTAATTGCCCAGGCGGTCTGTAGCAGATACCCATTGCAATGTAGTCTCAGTTATTGGATCCCACCCATATCCATATACTCTCATTGCCATCAGCATCCTCATTCTTTGTAATCTCTTTTATCCATAATGATTTTTTTACATAAAGTGGTACCCCCCTTTCCCCATTCTGTTCCTCCTAAAGAGCTTATACCCCTCAAGTTCTTTGTTTCAGTCATCATTGTTGGTCCACCATGTTTCATTTACACCTATAACTGCAAAATCATCAGAGGTAGCTAGCTCCCCGATTTTAATATTGAGGCTATGTGCATTAATTAGAATAAATTTCCATTTATTACCCTGATCATTCCTAATTAATGTTTTCTTAACTATTATATTATTCTCAGTACTATCCTTAATCAATGTTTCCCTTCCCCATCCCCTTTGCTATTAGTTTAAATGCTTATACTTGAACAGTCCATCTGCCAATTAACTTGCTCTGAATTTGTTTAGGTGTAAACCATCCCTCCAGTACAAATCTTCCAGCTTGTTAAAGACTTACCAGTATTGAATAAATTCAAAATCCTGTCCCTTCAAGCCATCTGTTGATATTTATGATCTCCCTAGATCTTCCTAACCTTCCCCCTTGGCACTGGGAGAATGTCTGAAACCATAATCTTGCATTTTCTGCCCTTTAGGTACTCATCTATTGCCTCAGACTCTGCTTTTACATTTTCCTCTGTACTACAACCTATATCATTTGTTCTTATGTAGAGCAATACAGTATGACTCTCCCTAGCTCTTTTAGTACACTCCATATGCTCCTTCTTACATCACCAATTCTCACACCTGGCAGACAGCTAATTGTTACCCTTCCCTTCCTCCCACTACAGAAAAATAGAGTCTATGTTTATTATTATTGAATCATCTATTACCACTAGGCTATTCCCTAATTCTTGAATTTTCATCTGGTACTCACCTAGTTCATGGATCTGTCATCTTATTACATAGCTACTACTGCCCTCAGTCTCATTTATGCCTTCATCTATTGCCTTAGAATTTAGCTCATCCCCACTGAGATTTTAACTTTCCTCCTCTTGCTGTTCTAATGTTTGAAATGCATTTGCAAGGGGAACCTTAAAACCCTTTTTCCTCCCTTCAACCCTTGTATTGAGGGTACATCCTCAGAACTGCCCTCTTTATCATTTCTTACATTGTCTCACTTTCTTTTTTCTCCAGAAACTCTGTTGTTTCCAGTCCTCTCCTGACTGTATTCAGAATCTGCTACTAATACTGCCTCTTCCCCACTAATTAGTCCTCCTCCTCCAGTGGTTCCCTAACTCTGTTCTGCTAAATAGGCATTGTAGAAGCTGTCTACAAAGCTCTTTAGGTTTGCAATACTCTAGTTTGTACTAGTACAATATGCTCCCTTAGACTGTTGATCTCTTCCTCTAAAGTCATTATACAAATACACTTGTAAAAAGTAAAACAGGCTATAGATTCTCCCTCATTTGCCCCTTTTAGACATTTGGCAATTTGTACATTCTATTAACAATGTTTGGCCCTCCATTATCTTTATTTATTTCTTGGATTCTAATACCTTTGAGATGAAAGTTCATTTAGAAAGGTTCCATGTCTTAACTACAACAATCAGACAAACAATACAAATAAGAGAATCAAAAAAATGTCATACAGAGGAATAGGCATATTTTGCAGACTATGACAAGCAGAAGTAAATCAGTCTGAGTTGACCTTGTCTGGTTTCAAAAAATACAAGAGACCATCAGATAAACTGGTGCACAGAGTCAAACAAAGTGAGCAGCATTTGCACATTATTACAACATTGTTTCAAGCAAGAGAGAATCAGGCAGAGTTGACCTAGTCTGGTTAAGGGGTGGGTGATGGGGAGAAGGTAAGACATGGATGTCTGTTCATATTTCTCTTTATATTTATATTTAAAAGTTTTAGGAACTTACATAAATTTTAAGAATGATGACTAATTAGCTTCATAGTGCTAACTTCACTCTGTGACCCGGAAGTGCTATTCCCAGGGTCGCATGGGTTCAACCACTCAAACTCTACATATTTTCTCCTGTGGCTTAAAAAGGACATGGAATTAGCTTGAAGGAATCCTTTTAAGCCCCAAAGCATTATAAAATTTTCAAAACTCTTAAACTGTCACTTACAGTGAAGTTAACAAATTAGCCTCTGTGATCTGTAGTCCACAGACATTCACAGTGGATTACAGTCCCGAGCAGCTTCAGCATCCATACTCAATACCAATGCAATATAGCCCAAGTAGCAGAGTTTTAAATGAATCATAAATTAGAAATTAATTAATTAGAAACTGTCACACTATGACTGGATTCTCTACCATGCCCACCTTTCCCTGTGCACAGAAATGGATAACTGGAGATTTAGAAAGGTTACGCAAATGTTAGTGGTGTTAAGTACAGGCAGCAAAAGAGTATACAGTGGAGTGAGCCAAGATGCAATCAATCAATCTTTATTTTACTAGGCAAGGCACCATTGAGCGAGCTCATTTTCAAAGTGGACCTGGACAAATGCACATAAAAGTAAACAATACACAAAGGAAAAAGATGGGTGTACAATCAAGGATTACAATGCAGAAGAGGACATAAAACATAGTACAGTACTAGGCAAGGTCTATACAGGCAAATATGCAAGAGGCTAAGAAAAACAATATTGTCAATATACATTATTATACAGTATGTACACGAACAATTCAGGAAAAGGAGTAGGAGGGGTGATAAGGAGAAGAAAGGAGAAGGAGTGATAAACAGGGAATCACAAGGCCTGGGGATGGATGTCCAATACTTATTTCACTGGCCTCGGGAGGGGGCAGTTGCAGGATTCTATAAAGGAATGAGAGAATAGCTCAATGCTCTCATCACAGTTAATGTCAGTGACATGCTGAAGAATACTGCACAGAAATATATTAATTGCCGTATTGGTTCTTTTAAGAACAGATCCAGAAGCAAATGGTTTGATACCTTTTATTCGGCCAACATAGATGTTATAAAAAGAAAACAATGTCTAAGCTTTCAGACCAATCAAGTCCTTTCTCAGAGACTTAAATCTCTGAGGAGGGACTTGGTTGGTCCGAAAGCTTAGACATTTTTTTCCTTTTTGTAACATCTATGTTAGTCCAAAAAAAGGTATCAACCCATTTGCTTCTGGATCTGTTCAAAGAATACTGCAGGAGCACAGCATAATTCAATGGCAATTGCTCCAGTTTGTCATTAAGGAAAGGTTAACACACTTAGCAGAGTGTTGCATCCTGACTGACTCAACTGCACTGTGTATGTGTATAAAAGAGAGAGAGAGAATGAGAAAAGGGGGGGCATTACATATGGAGGCAAGTGACTTATTCAAGGCAACACAGTGAGTCAATGATGAATTTTCAACTTGCTCTTCAGGTTCACACCTCTGTATTCTAAATAACAGGCCACACTTCAAATTCAGCTTAATGAAAAATCATAGTTTGATTTTTGCATTTTTAGTCATATGTTTTATTTGTTTCTTTCAGATATGTTTCTTGCTCGGTGTAACTTTGAATCCAGCCTGTGTGACTGGACACAGTTGGGAGGAGATGACTTGGACTGGTCTAGAAGCAGAGGTGGTACTGAGGAGAGTAATCCTTTCATTCCCAGCAGGGATCACACAACTGGAACTTCAGCAGGTAACATCAGAATTAATTAACATGAGTATTTCAGCTCTTAGTATTCAACTGGTATAATTTGCAGTTCTGATGTTAACAACATTTGCAGTCTAGACATCATCAGTCATTTTTGAGACTATTCACTTTATCCAGTGCTCTCATTCAGCACTAAATCTAGCTCTCATTCAGCACTAAATCTAGCTAACCTATAACCTTTTTATTAAAAATGTTTTTTTTCTTAAAGCACTTACTTGTTGCATATTTATCATTAGAATAGTCCAGTGTTTGCAGGGAAATTATAAATCTGTTCAAATGGAATGCTCTAAAAAAGCAGCCCTACCTGGTTATTGTATTTGATCTCTTGATAAAAGAAAATCAGTAACATTTCAATTAAGGCTGTTCTGGATGGTTTGGCAGGAACTCTAACCCTTGATAATGTTGTTAATTTAAAATTATAAGTGCAATTTCCAGTAAAATGTCCATCAGACTCAATAAACTTGATTGCTTGCCACTTGGTGCCATTTAAAACATGTGAACAGTGATACAGTACAGTACCTTGGGACTGACTGGTTGGTAAATGATAGCAAATACCATTGTCATACTGATGACTCAAATATGTGCCATGACAGAAGCCATCAAGGAAGGATCAGTTATTTCAGAGGATGATCTTATTCTGGGGAAGGGTGGTATCAACTTTAAGTGTGATACCACAGTCTGGATGACCCTAGGTAGATGTGCAGCCAGGCGTTTAAAAGACAGGAAGGAAAAAACATGCATGGTGTTCAACTGAAATATGGATAGGGAGAAAACAAAAATTTGCTCCACCTCCCAGCTGAAGATGCTGCCTCTTCAACACACCCCTCTCAGATGGGGCTGCTGCTGACCTCCAACTCCTCTGACTCTCAACCTGATCTTTACTCTGGCAAGTGGGATAGTCAAGTAGCTGACAGAGGCCCTCTCACTCATTAATCAGAGGCCCTTCCAGGAAGGGAATATTCCTGAGGTTCTAAGGGTAGTTGAATGTAATCCAGCAGCAAGCAAGACAGACACCTCCAGAGGTATTGTCTGAGCCGGTGGTGGGAACAGTTAACGAGCAATGTGGGTGGGGGGCCAAGAAAGGTAAGGACCCTAAAAAGGAGCCATCATTATAGCACTCTTTGGTGATCTGAAGAGATTCTGTGATCCAGGAAAAGATCAATGAGATATGGCATGATAGTTAGCAACAATGAGGAAAATCTAGGCTCACTTTCCACCCAACTCAAGGACTTCTACATGAGTTCAGTGGAGGTCACACTGCAGCATGAAAGTGACATGCTTAAACTCCAGGATTAGAGCAGTACAGACTTCTAAATGTCTATGCAGAACTCCCAGGGTTCTTAGAAAATCTGTGTCCATACTATTTTTTTATAAATGTCTTCACTATAGTCTTTCACTGCCAATATTTCCCATTTCCAATACACTTAATGCTAAAAATACCAACACTCCCCTAGCCCCACCACCCAACCCAGCTTCATAACTTTCCAGGACTGTACCCTAATTGGAGCCAGCTGCCAAATCATGCTAGGCAGTACTTCTTCCCCATGGTTCCAGAGTCCAGTATTGCTTGTGAGGAAGAGTACTTCCCAAGGTGCAACAATAGAAGTTGAAAGGATGGGACTTAGTTTGATTTAATTTGATACACTGCTTCAATACAGGTTGAAGTGGCTCTATCAAGCACTATACCCAGAGAAGCTTTGTTTTATACTAGAAAACAAGTCTGTACATACAGACAGTGGGTCTGCATTAGAACACTGTTTAAATAAAAGGCTGGATTTTCAAAGCCCTGAGAAGGACACAAGGTGCTTCATCAAACATTTCTGATGCAACTGGCACCTTGCTTCAAAAGGTGTGGCATTCCCAAAACAGAAACATGGTCTGCATCTACGCTTTTGGATAATAACATTACTGAATGGTAGTACTCATCTTTCTGCAATATCTGAGTGCTGCTCAGTGCATTGTAAAATTATAATATTGAAAAATCAGTCTCTGAATGAACTGACTAAATTGAAGGCCCAGAACACACTAACAGCAACGGGCATCCTGGTGCCAATGACCCTATGTGGGGAGCCCTCCCTAACATCTCTCCTCATAGTTATTCAAGAGCTGACATGAAAATGCAGGAATTCAATAATAGAACAACACCACTGATGAACAAAAAGGCCAAAGCAACTCAAGCTGATGTCACCAAAGCAGGCGAGAAAGCAGAGAAAACCCTTCTCATTTGTACTGGGCTGGTTAAAGAAATTCTACCTTGTGTGCCTGTCTTGAACAGCTTGAAAACCACAACTGGGCTGCAAATGTTTGCATTACTGACTTACCAGAAGCCATGGAGGTAAAAATTTAAAAAACATTTTTGCTAAGCTGGATCCCTGAAACTTTGTCCTTGGGAAGCCATCTTCACCATCAAGTAGGCATACTGTATCTCCCCAAAAAGGCCTCCATAAGACATAGCTGAACAGTCCTCATGATTACTGATGGCCCTGAGGAAAGAGATAAAATCTGTGCAGCAGAATAATGAGCTGGGGCATCAAAATTGAAGAGGCCACTATCAAGATATTCCCTGATCTAAACTGCAGCAAACAGCATGACATAAGGGTTTTGATGGAGTCAGGACTTTATTATGGGAGCCAGGCATAAATCATTACCTTCTTTTGCCTGCCAGACTCCGAATCTATTATGGTGATAAGACTTTTCTTTTTTCCACCCCACAAAAGAAAGCAAGATAGCCATGAGAATTAGGAGGGCATTTACTGCCTGGATGGAGGAGGCTGAATTGGAAGCTGAGTTGGACAACTAAGTAACCGGACATTATTTTACAATGTTTGTAAATGTGTTGCAATGTGTTCATTATAATGGAGGTCGATTGGTTTTTAGTATAGGTGGTCCAAAAGCAAAGTTGAATTTCTGAGTTCAGAACAGAAATCTATCATCAGTCAGTTCTCTGTAGCCTCAGGTCTCCAAGTTCCCTGAAGACACTTGCTCTCTCAGCAAGACAGGCTCTCTAATATATCTCCTCAGGAAGACAGGTTCTGTCCTTCTCAATAGCTTGGTATAGATATTGTGACCCAGAACTTTCAGAAACTTGCCAGTTTTTAGCGTCCACCAGAACATTGTGACCCAGAGCTTTTTAGAACTGTGTCAGTTTCTAGTTTCCACCAGAGAACTGAGACCCAGAGATTCAGAATCTTATCAGATCCTAGTTTCCAGAGCACTATGACTCAACTACAAGCCAGCCTCTATTGCTGACAGATTCCACCAGTCTGAGATTCAAAAGTTCACACTCTGTTACAGCTGTTTTTGTAATCATTTCAACAGTAGTTAACTATATCTAGTTTACAAATCAGGGAACCCAGTTTCTTGCATATATTTTACAACTATATATAAGCAAAGCAGAGACAGCAAAAAGGAAAGAACAGAAAGCAAAGCAAGAGTTGACCATGCAATCCAGTAGGAATGACAGAAACAGTAGGCAGAATCCTTGCTTCAAACTCTACACAACCAAATGGGACAGGGCCAAACCAACCCTGCAAATCTGCCTCCCCACTTAAGAGGGAACCTGTTATTTTTTTTACTTCTCCTTTTTAAAACAGGTTTCCAAGTATCTTCCCTCATTCTCATCACATTATGAATTCTTTGACATCATTGTACTCACTTTTATATCATGTTACATCATAAAGTTCAGTGAACATTCATATTATGTATGTCATTACTTTCTCTTACCTCTCTGATTCCTAAATTCTTGAACCATACCATAACAATCTGCAGTGACATTCTCTTTTCCAGACTTGTGCAACACTTTGAATTTAAATAGCTGTAGTGCCAGGTACTACCTTGTGAATTTGCAGTTTTTACCCTTTATTTGATTCAACCAACATATAGGATTATTTATTTATTTGTTTGTTTGTCTCTCGAAAGCTGGTCTTAAAAATAATATAGTTAGTCCAATAAAAGGCATCACCTACAGCATATTTGTTTTCTGTTTTTCTCTACTTTATTTATTTTTGATAACCAAGTAAGTGCAGTAGACATGAAATGCTTATTTTCAGGCATGACCCGGGAGAGTACAAGATGCATTACATTCAGTAACTTTCAGAATTGACAGTACAGTATAGTAAACATACAGAATACAATAAAGATTACAGTGTACATGGGAGATTTGTACAGTAGTATA
Source organism: Neoceratodus forsteri (assembly GCA_016271365.2). Taxonomy (NCBI): domain Eukaryota; kingdom Metazoa; phylum Chordata; order Ceratodontiformes; family Ceratodontidae; genus Neoceratodus; species Neoceratodus forsteri. The sequence goes on along the minus strand of CM057456.1, from coordinate 1,775,178,116 downwards.
GCACATTAGATCATCAGTCAAACATTCACACTAGGCTGTAAGGACTGGGAATACAGAGTCCTAGTAACAAGACAACATTAGTTTGATGAGTAACATAGCATAAAACATAACATCAAGTATTAAGAATAGAATAATTTACCATTTCAGAAATTGAGTGCCATTATTGTTGCAGCAGGTATAGCAGAAAGGTAGAGAGAGAGAGAGAGACAGAGAGAGAGAGAGATAGATGGAAAACAAGAGACAGGTAGGATTAGAGGGGGAGGAGTAGTGATGCATTAAGTCTGCACAAAGATGCAGTAGGGGAAGTTGAAAGAGTGAGACTGCAGGAAACAGTCCAGATGGCAGAAAACTCATGGGGCATGAAAACAGTTGCAGGGTTTAGAGGCTATGAGGTGAGTACGAAGCATCCGCTTGAAACAATTATGAATAAGAGATTGATGGATAGTTAATGGTATAGAGTTCTAATATTGCAGAACTGTGTGGGAAAAGGTCTGGGATCCTATGTTGGTTTTGCATCTAGGGACATGTAGGAGGCTTTTATCCCCTGACCACAGGTAACAGTGAGGATTAGTCTGATTTAGCATGTAAACAAGTTAGGAAGGGATACCAGAGCAGGTTATGCCATCAGTCAGGGTGCCAAGGGAGAGGAGGCATTAGCTGCTGGAGAGAGCCAATTTAGAGCCTTATAAAGTTGGCAATTGTTGGTGAGACAATGTGATGATAAGGCAAAATGAAAGATGCTGTTGTAAGTAGAGTCCCATTTAAGGAGACACATTTTGGCAGCTTCTAAGTGAGTAACAGAGCTGTAGATCAGAGCTGGCAGCAGTATGCCCTCAGCGATAGCAACTCTAGCATAGGGTGTTAGAGCATAGCTGGTTTTGTAGGCAAGGCCTGTTTTGGAATTAATGGATTTACAAGTGGCGGAGATATAAAGGTCAAAGTCAAGAGAGGGGTCAAGCAGCAACCCAAGATATTTGAAACTGCAAGCATTTTCAAGGAAGAAGCCATCATAACAAAGGATTTTTAGTTGCCCAGGACAATGTTTAAATTTAGTTGCAGAGCCAGATTGCATGGACTATGACTTGCCTTCACTGAGGACCAGTTTGTTTTACCAGAGCCAAGTTTTGATTTTAGCAAAGTTCACAGACAGGGTAGAGTTGAGACCATTGATGGCCTTGGAGTTATAGAACAGGTCAAGGTCATCAGTATAAAGTAAGGGTGAGCAATTTGTAGCATTGAGAGTGATATCATTTTTGAAAATGGTAAAGAGAAGGGGGTCAAGAAGTGACCCTTGAGAGAGCCCAATGTTTATTGTGGTAGGCTCAGAGACAGCAGAGTTAAATTTTATGAACTGCCGCCTGTCCACTAAATAGCTGTTGTACAGTACTAGTTTATGACAATGAGGGAGAAACCTAAAGACTTCATTTTAGATAAAAGGAGAGGATGGTCATAAACACAATGCCAACTCCTAGCAAATAAAAATAAGGGACTTCATTGCTCACTTAGCTGAAAAGGCTTCCTTTTTAATGACTGGGTACCTTTTCTCCTTGTCATGCAATTTTCTGCTGATATATAGAATGGGATACTCTTTCCTATCTATATTCTGTCTAAAGGCTGCACCTAGGCCTACCTCCCAGGCATCTGTTTGTAATAGAAATTACTCTTTGAAGTCTGAGCTTTTTAAAACAGGGGCTGAACATAATGCAGCCTTTATGGCCCTAAAAGCTTCTTCACTCTCTGGGGTCCATTTTATGTTCTTCCAATATCTTTTCTTTGTCAGTTCAGTGAGGGGAGCGGCTAGTTGTGCAAAGTAGGGGATGAATCTTCAGTGGTAACCACCAGCCCCAAAAATGACCTGATATGTTTCTTCATTTTAGGGAGAGGACTGTTAGCTATAGCTTCTACCTTAGAAATTTCTGGTTTTACCTCTCCATTTCCCAAAATATACCCCAAATATTTGGCTTCCAGCATGCCTTATGCACATTTGGTAGGGTTAATTGTCACACCTGCATTGTGGATGGCTTGGATAACTGTTTGTAGGTGATCCATAAGACTTTTCCAGTCTGGACTATACACCACAACATCATCCAGGAAAGCCACATAATAACTTGAGTGAGGGGCTAGGACTATGTCCATGTACCTCTGAAATGTGGCAGGTGCACCATGTAACCCAGAGGGCATGGTGGTGAACTGATAGAATCCAGTAGGCATAGGAAATACAGTTTTGTCCCTGGATTCTTTTGTTAGGGGAATCTACCAGTAACCCTTGTTAAGATCAAGGGTACTGATGTACTTTGCACTCCCCAATCTGTCCACCAAGTCATCTATCCTGGGCATAGGATAGCTTTCAAATTCAGACAATTGATTTAGTTTCCTAAAAATCAAGGCAGATTCATACCCCCTTCTTATTTACAATCACCATTGGTGATGCCCAAGCACTTCTCGACTCTTATTTGATAACTAATTCTTTCATTTTTTCTATTTCTTTAACTACATCTGCTCTTAACCTCTCTAGTATTCTGTATGCTGTTTGTCTAGTAGGGTCAGCATAACCTGTCCTTATTGCATGTTCAGCACCTTTTGCACAGCAGGGTCCCATGGTAAAAATACTATTAAATGCCTTTATCAAGTCACACATTTCTGCAGTTTGTTCTAGGGTTAAGGAAACATGTATCTTTACCACATCAGAAGTTACAGTTTGTTCTAGTCTGCCATAAGGTATGCCCATATATTCCTTTTCAGCTTCTGGCAATACTAACAAAGCAGCCCATGGTATTTTTCAACCCATTTTTTAGGAGATTAGCATGGTATATCTTAGCACAATTCTTCTGGTCAGGGTTCTCAACCTCAGAACTAACTGTGCCAGTACTGTACACCTAAGCACTTTTTACGTTCCTTGCCACTTCATTAACAGTTTGTTTTTTGAAGAGGGTAACAATAACAATATATTTTTACCTGGGTTAAAAACTTTTGCTTTTAACCCCCATGATCATAATACACATTCTGTTGGTTTTGGGCCTCTTCCTGATTGTTATGGGCAGTTTTAACATACTTAGCTAACTTCTTTCTCAATGCACACATATATGCTGTAATATATATTTTTTTGAAAGGGCTATCTTCCCATGTTTTCTTAATACCATCTAGGGGACCTCTAGGTTGTCTACTATACAGCATTTCAAATGGTGAAAAACCTGTTGATGCCTGTGGCACTTCTCAGTAAGCAAAAAGCAAGTAAGGTACATACTCGCCTCAATCTTTCCCTTCACCTTTCACAAACTTTTTTAGCTTGCATTTTAAGGTCTAATTAAAACACTCAACAAGACCTTTAGTTTGAGGGTGATAGGGGAGGTTCTTATGGCAGTAACACTGAGTAATCAGTAGAGTTTCTTCAGCAAGTCAGCAACAAAATTATTACCTTGACCAGTAATAATTTCTTCAGGTGTGCCCACCCTGCTGAAAATATTTACAAGTTCTGCAGCAAATTTTTGGGCTGTCACAGTGCACGTAGACACTGCCTATGGGTATCTAGTAGCATAGTCACATACTATCAAAATGAATTTGTTACCTTGTTTACTTCTATCTAAGAGGACAATCACATCCATCACAATTCTTTCAAAAGGTACATCGATCGATGGTAGGGCTGGGTATGTGCCATGGTCGGTGACACCATTACAGCGAAAACGCTGATGACGAGAACATAGGTGTTTTCACTGTAATAGACTACCAGAGACCCCGGCACATTCTCTCCTAGTCCTGCCCCCCCTCCTCAATCCAACTCCAACTTAGAGTTGGGATCCTAGAAATCTGAGGTGCGGGAACAGAGTGCCCTGTATGGGGTGTTCGGTGGGCAAAGCCCCCCGATGAAAAAATGTCAGGGGTCTCAAGTTGTATTTATGCCAACCACAAGTTGTGATTGACATAAATCTGTTATTGTGATGGCGGTCGACAACTTAGTTGTCGACCACCATCATAAAGTAGTAGGGCTGCAGGGACACTTTGTCTCTTTTAGACACTGGGGCTACTTTCTTACATTCAATGCAAGATGTGCAATAAGTAGCCACATCATCATGGATTCAAGGCCAGTAAAACCTGTACAGCACCCTGGCAAGGGTGCAGTCCCTCCCTGAGTGACCAGTCATAGGATTAATATTTGCTATCTTTAACAACCCATTTCTATACTGCTTTCGGATGATCAATTGTTCTACCTGCTCATGTGTATGAGAATCAACACAAACTCGGTACAGTAGCCCATTAAACTTTCTAAACACAGGTTCATCCTTTTTTTGTTTCATGCCCATCTGCTTAAAGTAACCTTGGAGAGAAACATCATTAGTTTGTTCAAAAGCAAAATCATAATCAGTTATCATTCTGTTTTCAGCATTTTCATACATTAACCTCATATGTCCACCAGTCATTTGTTGCCACCATTTTTTCAAGCGTCTTCTTTCCTGCTGGATTTCTGGATCTTGAAGCTGGGCTGAAATAGTGTCCTGATCAAAGTTACCGAAGGGAAACTGTCCTTGTCATACAAGTTTTTCTTTGCCTGTGCTCTTGTCCTCACAGCTGCTGAAACTTCAGGTTTCTCTCCCTCTGTGATTAATTTGGAAAGCTTGGGAAAGCCATCTCCAATTTACTGGTAAAAGTAACTTTGGTACAACTCCCACTTTCATTTGGTGAAAAAATCCATTAATGCTCACAGTCAGGTGAATGGTGGGATAGTATTGAGTGTCCTCATGAACGCAGATGACCCCAGTACCTGGTCCTCTTACACAATTCTTTCCCAAAATGTTAGCATGCATTTTCTGAATCTATAAATTCTTTCACAGCCTTATCTCCCACCTTGACATCTGTTAAATAGTTGCCCCAATTTGCTAGGGCCAAATCTGCTTCAATATTGGCCATCTTATTTTTACATCAGTTTCATGCAATATGGCCTGGTCTATTGCAATTATAGTAAATAAAGTCTTTGGGTGCAGATTTGCTACCCTCACCAGAGTTCTTATCTGACCTGGAGTTAGACTGGAAAAGGAGGGTCTTACCGGTCCTGATCTATTACCTTCCTGCTGTGATGTCTGTCTGGCCATCTGATAGTCTTCAGCCAAAGAAACAGCCTTTTTCCCCACTTTCTGGTTGGTGCTCTTTTCCCAAAGTTTCACATCTATAGGCAGAGTATTGATGAACTGTTCCATTGCAAACATTTTGTTAAGCTGGAGTACTGATTTGCCCTCTGGTTGGAGCCTTTTAACAACAAGTTCTCTGAGTCGGGTATAGGTTTCCCGGGATCGTTGAATGACTGGTACTCCATGGACTGAATGCTCTACCTGTAGGTCTCTCCTGAGATGTTGTATCTTTTTCAATATTTATCTTTTCACCAGATCATAGTTTGCTGACAGATCAGTGTCCACCTTGCTGTAGACCAGTTGGGCTTTAACTGTCAAATAAGGTACCAGCCTGATTGCCCATTGCTGCTTTGGCTATTGGCATGCACTGGTAACTCTTTCAAATGTAGTCAGGTATGCCACAATATTATCTAAGGGGCACAGTTTTGTCAGTTTAAGGTATTTTAAGTTATTTGTGTTTTCTTGTTCTGTTGGGCCTATATCAGTTCCTTTACCTTTAATAGCTTGCAAGGCACCCAGCAATAGGTGTATCTCTTCTTTTCTCTGTTCCTGTCACTGCATCTCTTCTTTTCTTTGTGTCTTTAAGTGTTGGAGCTCTTTTTCTCTCTGATTCTCCATCTATTTTTGTTGTATCACCAACCATTTGAAAAATACAGACAGGTTTCTAGTTCTGTTGCTGCCTGTTCTTTTCCCATCTCTGGTGCCTGCTGTACAAAATTTCAGCTTGAACTTGTGTCTGTGCTAGCTTGGCTGCCATATTTCTAGTTATCAGTCCTGGTCTTTCTTTCACAGGATCCATACCTTTCTGCTATACTTCCCTGGTACCAGGTTTGGCACCTCAAACAAATTTTTGGCCTTAGAGTATGCACGGCATAAATCCAGTTACTTCTGACATCAACTGTAAAAAAGGCCGGATAGTTTTCAATATAGGCAGTCTAAAAATAAAGTCCAATTTTTTAAAAGAATATTCAAAAAAGAATATATAACTGTATATACACTGGTTTAGTCCATGGGCAGATCTTGGGGTGTGGCTAGTGGGGGGTTTGGAGTTGGTGGGAATGATGAGGGCATATATTGCCTTTCTGGAGCTTTACATTTGGTGTCTGACTGCATATCATTTACCACCTCCATGCTCCTTTCTTCCTGCATAGTTTCCCCCTGAAATGCACTCTGTGTGTTTGACCTGAATGTGATATGTGATAGTAAATTTTTGTTATTTATATGTATTTTGTAGTGTGTTTTGTATTTATATAATGAGGCCCAGATATTCAAACTGCGCCAAAAAAGTGCACATAGCAGGAGCAAGTGCAAGTCCATTGCGCCCATGCACAAGAGGTGCGATATTCAAAAACTGAGCCGGCCAAACTGCGCCTGCAGCCGATGACTGTATATCGCACCACCTGTGCCATAGCGCAACTAGGGAGGGGAAGCTGAGCAGATCAGATGCGCCATAGCGCAACAAGGGATGTGCAGTTGAGCAGTCCAGAGGTGCCACAGCACAACCAGGGATGCCCCCCAGCAGCAGGGTGGCAATGCAACTGCACAACCAGGGAGGTAGGGGCCCACCACCCATGCCACAGATGGGCACAGGAACACACAGCAGAACAGACATTGTCCCCCCACACCCCATGCACTGCACAACTGGGGGAGGGCTGGAATAGCCACCGGCCCATGGAGACCAGCAACCAACCCATGGCTGGGCCATGGTGCCCCATCACATCCCCGGCAAGCTGTGACTGGCACACAAGGAGGGCTGACCACCCCATGCCACACCATCCCCCCAATGCAGAGCACACTCTGCACCGTGACCCCTAGATACCCTGCCCAGGAGCAGCAACCACCACTGCAGGAAACCCCATGTATGCCACCACCCCCACTGTGACAATGCAACCCTGTGCACCACAGAACCATGCAAGGCAGCCCACCACGAGCACCCATAAGCAGGTGGCAGCACACAGCGATGCAACAACGGCATACACAGTGCCACCACACACAGCCCCTCCGAGGTACTGCTGAGAGACCAACTATGCGTCGGCACACGAGGTACCCCACATGGGACAGGGCATGCCCTGGACCCCACCACCAGTGGTACAGCACCCTGCACACTCTCCCAATGACACACCCTGATGCAGCACTGGCCAAAACAGCCAGCGCAGACACCCACAGTGATGTGTGGAAGCATGCACCACACCGGATGCCACACAGTTCATGGACAGACACCCACCCACCCATACCCAAGGACACAACAACACAGGGATGCAGTAGTGGGACAACCAAGCCCCCAGTGTGGGCCCATGTAAACTGTGTACACACAACCCGCAGTCCTCCATGGCACAGGAGTGCCAGCCACCCTGTGCAGGCACTGTGGACCTGTACGCCACCAGCATTTTCCTGGAGCACAAGTCACAGACAGTGGTACATATCTCCTGCAACACACACAAGCCACAGCATGGAGGTGGGTCAACAACTGTGGGGGCCACAGTGTCACCCGAGGCAGACATGCACCACACCAGTGACAGGAGGCAACCCAGCATTGTGACGGGTACAGTGGCTGCCCTACATGGACAGCCACCACTGACATGCCAGCAGACCGTGCAGGTCACAGGCATGCATGGTTGTCAGCTGCACAGGCCATGGATGGGCTGACAGGGGCACCATGGACACAGAGCATGCACCATGGACCACTGCACACAGTCATCCAGTGCACAGGGCACAACACACACAGCACAGACACTGACTGATACCTATCCCCACACCATAGTCACCTCCACATGGACACACACACATACCCATGACTGCACCACCCCTGATGCCATGCACACCACTGCAGCTGAGCACCTATAGCCCGCTGCAAATCAGAGACCACCACAGGATTCATATCAAAATATCTGTATTAAAACAACATATAAAAGGTAACTATGTACAATAATATATACAAGGTGGGGGGGAGGGCCACAAACAAGGTGGGGGTGGGTAAGGGGCAGGGGTGGACAAATGGGACAGGAAAGGAGGGGTGTGAGGGTGGGTCCAGGGGGGTAGGGGATATCAGGGGCAGAGGGATTTTTAACAGGAGCCCTGCTCCCCACTCTGGCTTCTCCACTGCCTGTGCCTCCTGTGGACCCCAGTCTCATCTATCCAGCGAAGGATATCCAGGGACACCCTCACCACTTGCAGGATCTCCCGCAGTGCCTCCCAGATGTCGTTGAGCTGGCGGACACCTAGGACAAGGGAGCACAGTCAATAGGTGTGAATGCACAACCCCATACAACCCACCCACTGTGCATGGCATACGGCCGTGGGACATACCTCTATGATGGTGTGTGACCACCCACATTGATCATGTCCGCATGACCTGCCCACCCAGGCAGATGCAGCCATGCAGAACGCTGCACACACCCACCGGCCAAGTCATGCACAGCACCACCGTGGCTGTTTATTGACATGGCTATGTGGTGCAAAGGCAGTGGCACAGCCATGTACCCAGTGCATGCATGGACCCCATTGACGCACTCCCAGACATGCATTGTCACTGGACAGTGCTGACTGTAACAAGTTGCATGCATGGCAGTGGTGTCATTGGATAGTGGCCATGCCCCGCTGCCCAACCTGTTACACAGCATGCAATAGTAATCAATGAGGTATGGCACTCACCATCATCGGGCTGGTCCCTTGGGTGCTGTGGACCCTCGCCCCACCTGGCCTCCCTCTCCTCTTCATTGTGCCACAGCTCACGGGCCAGGCGCCGCTCCTCCAGGCCTGTGGTGCAAACATGGAGAGAGGAACATCAGTACAATCCCATAGCAAAGCCCCCCTGCCCCCAGGTGTGTTCCCTGTCACCCAGCCAGACCCACCCACCCACACCCTGATAACACCACCACAGCCAACACCGGACGGTCCCTCCCCCATGTACTGGACACATACAACTGTGATACCCATATGGAAGATAAAAGTGTGTTGATGTAACACCTACCTGGCCGTGGCACCGTGCCCCTCCTGGCATGTCCCTGCAGGCAGGCTAGCAGTTCCGACTCCCTCTGCCGCAGGTCCCCATACCTATGGTGGCACTGCTCAGCTCTTCTCCCCCCATCCAGTGGCCTCCAGTGCAGTGACCACCTCTTCCCGCACCTGGCTCCTGGACCTGTCCAGGGGTGCATCTCCAAACAGTGGTCCATGGTGTGGCTCCACTATGGCCACTAGGTTGGCCAGTTCCACCTGTGTCCATTGAGCAGCCCTCCTGTGCGCCATTCTCTCAGCTCGGTCTGCAAATATGGCACTCTGCAGCGTGGCTCCCCATGTGCAGATGCTGTGCAGTACAGCGCTGCCATTCCCTATCGTGCTGTCACCGAACAGCGCGATAGTGGTGCACCCCATGCCTGATGCATGGCGCCTGGGGGCAAAGGTTGGGCACAGGGTCAAGGGTCTCTGGTGCACGGACACACACAGTGCCATTGGAACCTAATGCGTGTAGTGTGATTGGCTGCCTGTGTGCTACCTCCAGTAGTGGCCTACTGCATTGTTGCCCCAGTGCGCCTATGATGGCCCAGTGCCACAGCACCATGTAGGTGAACATCGCTATAGTGCCACTGGCACAATGATGGCCGTGCCCTGCATTGCTTCCCGCTCACAGCACGTCAGCAGCACGGCAGACGCCTGCATCAGCAACCCAGTCATGCGCAGTGAGGTGTGTACTACGCATGTCACAGAACTGCGCCCTTGGCTCAGAACATTCAACACAATTGCTCAAAGTGCAACAGCATGATATTCAGTCATCATATGCAAAACAGCTAATCAGCCATGCAATGGTGCAGCACTGCAATTTGTATCCACTTAAAGTTGCACCTCGCCTCATTTGCATGGGTTGCGCTATAAAAGTGCGACATTGGGCTGCAGTGGCCATAGTCAGTTACTGCAGTCTATTAGTGAGTTGCATGCTGTTTGGGAGTGTGGACTGTGGATTTAGGGACATGCATGGGACTACACAGTCACAGGTAACAACTGCCATTATTACAGGCTAAAAAATGACCGATCAAGTTGTGGGAGAGGAGGAACACAGTGGTGGGAGGAGGAGGAGGCCTAATTTTACCAAGGCCAAGACCGAAGCCCTGTTTGAGGCCTACCTGGATCAGGAGCCGCTTCTCAGTGGACAGCAGGGAACACCTCAAGCCCATGCTGCTGCATGGGAGGAGGTGGCACGTGCTGTGAACCTGCATGGCAGCCACCAGCACTCCGTGCAGGAGTGCAAGAAGAAGATGGGCACAGACAGGAGGAGGATAAAGGAGAAGGTGGCTGCCATCAGGGCAGCATGAGCTGTGACAGGTGGAGGACAGCCGGAGGTGGTACACCTGACCCCACAAGAGGAGAGGATTGCTGGAAGCATGCAGCGTTGTGCCATTGAGTGTGTTCCGGGTGGTGGCTTCCAGATGGGTGGTGGCCCATCACTGCATGGTAAGTCATGGTCTGTCCATGGGGGGCAGGGTAGGTCACATGCAGTAACGCGACTTTGTTTTCCCTTACAGATCCTGAGTGTCTGCATGGGTCAGCGGTGGTGGGCCTGTCCACTGAGGACAGTCAGCTGGAGATGGAGGAAGGCCCATCCACCTCCACAGGTATCGGTGGCTCAGTGTGACAGTGGGCCTGCCTGGCTGTCCACACTGATGTTGTTGTAATAGGTGCGGAGGAAGCCCTGCTCGTGTCCCAGCGTGACAGTGTCCATGGATGCCAGCATGCTGTGACTCAGGCCAGTGCCAAGTCCGTCACCGATGATGATGTCGCTAACAGCATGGGCAGTGACACATGTATGCCACGGGATGGCCACACATCAGGTAACATTGCGGCCATGGCTGTGGGTGGTGCTGCCATGGAGGCCTGCATGTCAGCACAGTCCCAGCCTGTGCCTGTCAGTGCCAGTGGGGCAGCACTGGTGTTTGTTCAGGACAGTGGGACTGTTGCAGCCACTGCAGCAGCACCACTGAGCCCTGGGGAGTGGCAGCCAGAGGGGCAGCATCAGCAGTCGGCCAATGGGCTTGGGGGTACAGGGTCCAGCGGCGGCATCTGTGCGCCACCTGTGGACATGCCCAGACCTGATCCTGGTGCACAGTGCCCACCCTCAAGGGGTGCTGAGTATCAGGGCCATGCACACCCTGAGGGACAGGATGCCAAGAAGGCAGATGACCTCTTGGACAAGCACACCCACCTACTACAAGCATCAGTCCAGCAGCAGATGTGGCTTGCGATGTCGGTGGATGCACTGCGTGCAGCTCTGGAGTGGGCAGAGGAGCGTCACAGCAGAGACACCGCTCTGATCCTGGCAGGGATGGACCAGTTGTGGGAGGATGTGACCACTGCCATTGACAGGCATGCACAGGCATTCACTGCTGTCATGGCCACAATGGGCACACAGTCATGTGACCATGCATCGCGGACACCACGCAGTGCACTGTCCACCCCCCATCCTGACGTTGTGCGACACCCTCCCTGTCGACACCTGGCTCAGCTGTGGGCATCCCGAGCACACCTGGCACAGGCATGTTCAGTGTGCTGCAGACCCCTGAGCAAGCACGGTCGCGTTCACGCAATGGAATCCCTGGGGGACCATCAGTGCCACCCCATGAGGCCAGTGGTCAGCTTGTCAGTGCTGGCGGGTCTCAGCGGGGCCACCCATGCATCCGTGGTGGCCGGGGTACTGTGTCGCATGACTGACCTGTCTCCCAAAGCGGCTACTGTCTGGTGCTGCCCTGTGTGCATTGTGTCTTTCAGTGGGCAGTGCACGGGTGGGTACCTGGCCCTGCACGCGGACACATATTCCATCTGCACACCCTCCTGACTGTTGTCCGCAGTTGTGTGTGCATGATGATTCCTGCATTGCGCTGTACACCAATGTGCAATGGTGCTCAGCATTTGACACACGCACATGGAGAGGCAGTGGGCGTGGTGGTCTGTGGACATGTGTGTGGCTGGGGTGGCGTTCTGGGTCGGTGTGCCTCCTACCCTTTGTGCAAGTTTGGTGCATTGTGTGTGTGCATGTATCCATCCACGTGGCATGTTAGACCTCACCCATCCCTGGTTGTGTGTGTGGTTCCATGCCCTGCCATTTCCCTTGACAGCATACACCCCTGGTGTGTGTTCATGCGTGTTTGTGGGCTGTGCCTTAGCCACTGGTTGTTGCACATGGCCCCATGACTTACCTGGGTTGGCTGAAGTGCTCCTTCATGATGGTGTCCCGGTGCAGCTGAGCCAGCCAGAGCAGTCGGGGGTCCCGTCGCCCAACGGGGGGTGCCCATCACCATCACCGGCGTCCTTATTGTCCTCATCGCTGTCCCCCTCTTCGACCTGTACGGCTATCCCACATTCATTGGCCATGTTGTGCAGGATTCAACAGGCCAGGAATAGCCCTCAGGCCTTTGAGGGGCTGTACTGTAGAGCACCGCCGGAGGTGTCCAGGCAATGGAAATGTGCCTTCAGTATCCCGAACACCCGCTCGATGACATTACATGTGGTGGCGTGTGCCTCATTGTAGTGTTGCTGCGATGGGGTTGCGGGCCACTGGTAGGGTGTGAGCAGCCAGGGATGGAGTTGGTATCCACTGTCACCTGTGTGTAGAGGGTGGAGGTTAGTTTGGTGATCAGCATCGCCCCCTGCCCCGTGCCATGTAGGCCACTACCCATGTCACCACTGACCATGCCCCCCCAAGGCCCTATGATTGTCCATGTGGTTTGCATACTCACCCACTAGGTGGCCAGTGGGGATATTCCCACTCTTGAATCTGTGGCACAATGCCGACTGGTGCCAGATGAAGGCATTGTGCGCTCCCCCAGGGTGCGTGGCACAGACATTGATTATGCGCCCCCTGGCATCGCACACCACCTGGCAGTTGATGCTGGCATAGCCCTTGCAATTGATGTATGTGGCCCCCTCGGGGCCAGGTGGTGTGCAGATGGCCACATGGGTGCAGTCTATTGCCCCTAGCATGCCAGGCATACGTGCTACCCTGTGGAACTCCTGTATATTTGCTGTGCTCTCTGCCGGTGTGCTGGGGAAATGGATGTACTCCACAGCATGTGGCAGAAGTGCGCTGAAGAATTGGATGAGGTGGCATGATGTGGCTGACTGGGTTATGCCTGTGGTGTCCCCAGTTGGTCTCTGAAAAGTACCCATGGTGAGCAAGCACATGCAAGCTGTCACTTTGGTCTCCACTGACAGGGCATGGCTCCGTCGTGTGGGTGCCTGCATCACATCACTGCACAGCTCACAGAGCCACCTCAGAATTGCCCGATTCAGGCAGTACTGGCCCTCAATCTTGGTATCACTGTACAGCTCGAAGCTGATGTGGGCTCGGTACTGCCTGTTGGGGGCATACCACCGACAGGCCCTTCCACGCCATGCCCCCCTGCTGCCCGCCTTCTCACCCCTCATAATGGCCTCCATCTGGAAGGTGGCACTGGCCATGTCCCTGGCTTGTGTTCACCCCCCCTGGCAGCTGTTACTGTATTCCCCCCGCTGTCCTCACTGCTACTCGCCCTGCACCGGGAACACCTGCCTGTACTTGCCTCACTGCTGTGTGGTGTACCTCCCCCTTCTGCAATGTCTCTCCACACCTTCCCCTGTGGCTATTGCTTCCAGGTGCCCTTTTCTGCCTGGCCCTGTGTGTCCCTGCTGCCTTGTGTGTCCTGTTGTGTTTTGCTCTCATATGTGGCTTCCCTGTAGTGTTCTTGCGCCTCTCCCTTGCTCCCTTTTATTTTGGCTGATTTCCACTATGGCGCAACTTCCGCTTGTTCCCCTATTGCGCATGGCGCAAGTTGTTGAATATCGCACTACACCATTTATGCATGGTTCCTCCCTCTTCAGTTGTGCATGCCTTCATTATCATTGCGCTGTTGCTTAGCGTGATTTGGGGGCACAACTGCCTCCTGCTGAATATCGCAGAATGGCGCATTTTCGTATTTGTGCAGGCGCAACTCTCTTGCGCATGGTTTAACTCTTTTGAATATCTGGGCCCGTGTGTTTTACATGTTAAACTTGTCGCTTGTGAAAATGGACAGTTTGCCCATCTTGCTTACAAGTATAAAAAATAAAAATGAAATGAAAATGAAATGAGCTGTGCTTCCAGAGAAATCACTCAATATCAAAGCTCATTTAATAATAAGTTTTTCATGGTTCTTATGTGCATAGTCAAAGTTTCTAGGCATAATTGTTGCATAAATGTTCAACCTAACAATTCAATGACAATTTTGCAGTCTGTATTTATTGCTCTTAAAGAAAAGCAGCCCAGAGTTCTGGGTAATTTTTCAAACATGCTCTCTTAATATTTACACCGTTTGATGTGCACATTTGCTAATGTTTTCTACAGCAGTTTACAATCACAAACTTTTGGACTTGGGCACTACACCATTATTTAATATAATGGTAATCTTACATCTAAATGAACTTTATTGGCAGAAATGTGACCTGTGCCACATGTGGTTATAAGGTTTCTTGGACTGGTTATGAACTTTACTTTTACTTTTCACTAATGCACCTACAGTGATGTACCAGTGGGAAAGATGCTAGAACATTCATTGTTTGTAACTCATATCCTATAGAGTAAGGCACAGCATTTCACCTCTTATGCAATTATATTTGATGGAATAGTATTAAAATGCAATGAAGAAAGTTAAAAAAATGGAATCTTTATTTTGAAAATGGATTATTTATTTTTGAATAGTGTTCTAGTGCTGACCTTGTGTCTATATATGCAAACTCGTTTTCTAGTTAAATACTGTACTTTCATACTTATCTTACTGTGTTGTATTATCGTGACTCAATACTCATACGAAATTTGCCATCTAGCCTATCAGATTCCATTCCATTATCCTACTGCTCCTTTGTCTGAACCAGACCAGGCTGTACTTGGGCTAGCATTGTACATGTCCTTTTCTTTAAATGCACCACAGGCCAGGCTCTACTTGAGGTAGTACTGTTCATGTTTTTAATTGTAATGCAATCATTATTGACATGAAATATTTGGAAAAGAGCACTCATGCTCAAAGGTGTAATCCAAATATCTAATAAATAAATAAATTCTGACACTGAAAAGTGTTTTCCTGGATAAGTAATGCTGGGTTTTGGCACACGAGGCAGAAGTCTGAACATCTTTAAGATTTGGAAAGTGGTTTAATGGTGCTACTGTGGATGGTACAGCAGAGTAGTACACAAATACTTTGAGAAATACACTGAAAGCAGACAAAAAGCCTACAGGCCCATCCAGTCT
Source organism: Neoceratodus forsteri (assembly GCA_016271365.2). Taxonomy (NCBI): domain Eukaryota; kingdom Metazoa; phylum Chordata; order Ceratodontiformes; family Ceratodontidae; genus Neoceratodus; species Neoceratodus forsteri. Next base: position 1,775,162,750 of record CM057456.1, on the reverse strand, counting down.
ACCCACCCTACCTAACCTAACTGTGCATCACAGGCCCTTCTGGTCATCCCACCCCTTAGTTCCTGCCCCCCCCTTCTGACTTCCCATATACCTGTCCCATCCCTGCTTGAAACTGTTAGCTAATTTGGCCCCTACCACTTCTTCCAGTAGGGCCATGTCACTGAATACTGTGTTTTTCTGCACAGTCTATACTTCTGTGATGCACTATGGTGCACTTTAAGTAAAAAACTTAAAAATTGTGGATGTCCCTTAGCCTTCTGTTTGTGCCACCAGATATGTTGGTCTCCATTTCTTCCAGCAACTTATTCTACTTGTCTACCACTCTTTCCATGAAAAAGTGTTTGCAGATTTATTTCTTGAATTCCCCCTATGCACATGCACTAGTTTAAGTGACTTACCCCCTCATCACTATATTTGAGGTCAAGAAAAACATTCTGTGGCATCTATCCTGTTTATCCCATGGAAGTACTGGTACCAGCTACCTGCAAGGTCTCCTGACTCCCTACTGCCCTCTCCATCCTCTCCAATCCACCAATGAGGGATTACTAGAGATTCCCAGGATTTGTTTAAAAATATCTGGTGCTCACACTTTCTCTTTTGCAGCACCTACCCTGTGGAATTCTTTGCCTCATCGGTTAAGAGAATGCCTGACTGTCGATAGATTTAAAATTGAGTTGAAAGCATACTTGTTTAACTTAGCCTTCCCAGATGAATTTTAACTTACTGATATATTTATTGTTTTAGTGTAAATTTTATATTGTATATTGTATTTTAATTGTACAGCGCCTTGGTTTTAGAAAGGCACCATATAAATAAAAATTTGATTGACTGATTGGTATATTTCTATCATGTTACCCCTTTCCCTTTCCCTTTTCTTCTTGAGGGTGTACATGTCCAAGTCCTGCAGCCTCTCCTTATGTGATTTGCCCACTAGTCCTCAGACCATCTTTGTTATCCTGTGTTGTACTTCTTTCACTTTAACAAAGCATTTTCTCAGGTGTAGACTCCAATACCTTGCACAGTACTCCAGATGGGGTCTCATAAATGTCCAGTATGGTGAGAGGATTAAATGCCAACTTCTGCTGTTTATCCCCTTCCCTATTCATCCCAAAATCTTTTTTACCATTCCCACAATTCTGTTATCATGCTGTGGATTTTACGTTCTCTGATATTAAGACCCCTAGTTCCATTTCCTCCTTGGTGCTGTCCAGCACAACCACCAACCATATTTCACTGCACTCTTGGATTTCTTTTCCTAGTATGCATCCGATATATATATATATATATATATATATATATATATATATATATATGTATGTATGTGTATATGTATATATGTGTGTGTGTGTGTGTTGCATTGAAGCACAGCTGTCAGATATTTGGCCTATTCTCTAGCCTAGATTATATTGCTTTCCACTCTTGTAGGGACGGACTACATCTTCTGTCCTCCATTCATTAGGGATCACCACTATAGCCAACAGGCAGTTGAGTATGTCTGCAAATTGTGCTTTAAGTACTTCCACAGCCTTCTTGAGCACCCTATAGCGTAAGCTATGAAGTCCCATAGAGTTATCTACTTTTAATTGTTTAGCTTTTACAACACCCTTTCTCCCATTATTTTGTCCATGCTACTTGCATGTCCACTCCCCTCTCTTTCTTTTCTCACCCAACATTCTGGTAGGGGAGCCTCTTTTTCTCTAGTAAATACTGCACACAAGTATTTGTTCAGTATCTTTGATTACCTTTATCCCCTTCCTCTCATTCTTCCTCCCTCTTAAGCCTCACTATGCCCCCCTTTGACTTTTCACTTCTCATGAATGCATATGAAGAATGCTTTTTCCCCTTACTTCACCCCATTACAAGCCTCAGTTCTGTTTCCACCTAGGTCTCCCTGACCTTTCTACCAGATACATTTTCTGCTTAGAGGTACTCTTTCCTACCCCCCCTTGACCTCCGTTATATTTCATTACTGCCCTTCTCTTGGCTCATTATGTACTCTTTACTTCTGACAAGAACCACAGTGGACCTTTTGACCTTTTTCCCTTTGTTAACTTCCCAATTGAATATTCTGCTACCTCTAGCATTCCCTTTTAAATGCTTCCCACTTTTTCTCTGCCCCCTTTAACTGTATCCTTTTAGCCTTTTTCTCAATCGTCCCCTAATCATATCAGAACTGGTCTTCATTAAATCTCATACCTTTACTATATTTGCCCATTTGGTGGCCCCAATTAGGATCCCCATTTTCACTGTATTGTGGTTGCCAGATTCAAGCAGATCCTGAACTACAACATTTTGAATCTCCTCACTGTTGGTGAGTACTAACTCCAGCAGGGCCCCTTCCCTGGTTGGGTCCTGGACCTGTTTTACTAGGAACACCTCCTGGCATGCATCTAGGAGGAGATGGCTTTTAATTCTTGTTGAGATCGAAACCTTTCTGTACACATATGTAATTTTAATGCCCTTCACCATTTGTCAAAATTTGGCTGCCCTCCTTAGCATTTCCCCCAGTTCTTTATTTGCCTTCATTCATGTATTGGTGGTCTGTAGACCACCCTAATCCTAATTTGTTTCCCATTCCCTCTTGATGCTAGTCCCAGTCCCTGTTGATGCTAGTATCCCCAGGATTTCAAGATTTTCCAAGTCTCCCAGTCTGTCCATTTTTGTTGCCTGTATTCCCCTCTTTATATGGATGGTAGGGGCAGGGATATTGTTGATATGACTGGGCAGTGAGAGAGAAATGTAAACTATAAATTGGGACATTTGTAGACCATCATTTTAACCAACCTAAACAACTGACTCTTTCCCCAAAACATCCAACTGGTCTACCAAGAGTCAGATACATATCTGATAAGTCTGATATTCTTTGTGAATCTTCATTTCAGCTATATCCAGGATAAGTTGCTGGGGGAGATACTAAGGAGGTCAGCCAAATTTGGATAAATAGTGAAGGACATTAAAATGACATATGTTTACTGTAAGGTTCCAGTCTTAACAAGAACTAAGAACCATCTCCTACTAGATGCATGCCAGGAGGCATTCCTAGTCCAGGACCCAAGCAGGGAAGGGGCCCTACTGAAGTTAGTACTCATCAACAGTGAGAAGATTTAAAATGTGGCAGTCCAGAATCTGCTTGACTCTAGCAACTGGAGGGTAGAATGGAAGGGCCAGGTGTCCAGGCGGAGACAGTGAAGATGGAGATCCAAATTGGGGCCACCAAAGGGGCATATATAGTAAAGGTATGAGATTTAAAGAAGGCATCACACCCTCTTCCCACCCAAAGGCCTTGACCTGTCAGCCATTAGTCCACCCAATGCCTCCTTCTCCACCCAACTCTGCTACCTCCTCACCCCACCTGCCACTGGTAGTTCACCTCTCCGCCTGGACACTTAGCCCTTCCATTCTACCCTCCAGTTCCCATGGTGATTTGCTATCCCTTAAGTTCACCTCCCTGTCAACCTCAGCACTGCCATACCACTATACTCCCTACACCAGAAGGACTAAGCTATCCCTATCCAGTACCCTAGTAATTATGCTACTACTGTTGGCAAGTGAGATTGAACTCAACCCTAGTCCAGCCCGCCCACTACAACTACTATGTGGTCTAAGGATGGCCAACTTAAACATTTGTAACCTTCTCCCAAAAGTCGCACTGCTCAACCAGTTGTCTTATCCCTAAAACAGGATATTCTGACTATTACAGAGAGGTGGCTAAAATCACACACCAAGGATGCTTGCATCTCTATCCCAGGTTACACCATCATATGGCAGAACAGACCCAGTATAAAAGGGGAAGAGATATAGTAATGTATATCAGCTACACCATTCAATTCACCCCTGTGTCGCTAGCACTACCACCCACTCAGGCTTTTAACTCCCTCATGGTGAAAATCTCACTCCCCCACTTTATCCCCATCTTTATAGCTGGTTCCTTCTGTCCCCCTGATACTCCAGTGCCCTCTATCAAGCACCATCTAACCGCCCTCAAATCCCATGCACAAGGTGGAGAGCTCCATGTCCTAGGTGACTTGTGGCCTCCAGCTCTAAGATTAGAAATGATGTAGACACACTAAATCTGTCCCAACTGATTATATAACACTCCCACTTCAACTCCAAAACCCTGAATCACTCTCTACTACATTGGTCCCTCACCTCTCACCCACATTGGATAAGTTTTGCTGGTCTCTACTTGACTTTCTAAGCAACCACCATCTAATCTACTCGGTGAGGAAAATTTTCAGGCCAAAGGCGCCCCCACCCAGAACCCTGTTGGTTCAGTCCTACAATTCCTTGGACTTAGCATCCCTCCTAAATGACCTGGCTAACGCTGACCGGTCATTCATTTCTCATGCCTCCTCAATTGACTGCTCTGGATTATTTGCAGTCCAAGTTCCTCTTGGCCTGGGACTTCCACTCCCCACTCAGGCATACCTGGCTGTGGGGGGACCACCTGCCTTGGGTCACCACCAATATCATGTCCAGCCTTAGAGCCAGGGACCAGGCTTGGAAGGCTCATGAAGCCTCCGGTCCACCACAGCTTACCAGAAGTACTGCTCACTTCATAATGCCTGCACTAGACAAATCCGCCGGGCAAAAGCAAACTATTTTCAATCCATCTTCCTCACCAACTTAAATCACCTTTCTAAATTCTGGAATGTGGTGCAATCACTATTCACCCCCCCATCCCAACCCCCTAATTCCTGTTATTAACACAGAAGGCTCCACAGTTTTGGACCTGCTAACTGTGGCTACTGAATTCAACTCCTTCACAAACTGCTCCACTTCTCTTCTGTCCTCTCTCCCACCTACCACCCCTACCCAATCTAACCCACTCTGTTTGGCTCGAGCTACACCCCATGCTTTCTACTTCCACCAAATTACCCCAACTGACATTTACAATGCCCTGCTTGCACTAAACCCTTCCAATGGCAAATGCCCCACCAGACTGGATTCCAAAATGTTTTTCCTGTCTGCCCCTGCCTTTGCTTCCCCTCTGGTTGCACTCTTTAATCTTTGCTTCTTCTTGCTTCTGTCCCATCTGAATGGAAACATGCCATGATCATCCCCCTTCTGAAGGGTAGAGACTCCCCTCCTCCCCTGGTAACTACTGCCCTTTTTCACTCCTCCCCATTCTAGCAAAACTCCAGGAACATCTAGTCCTCTCCCAGCTCTTCTCCTTCCTCAACTCTACCTCTTTCTTAACCCCCCACACCAGTCTGGGTTTAGGAAGTCTCACTCTACCACCACCTCCCTCCTAAGGCTCACTGATACCATCCTTACTGGAATGGATCAGGGCCACATCACATCCACCATCTTTGTCAACTTTGGTAAGGCATTCAACACTGTCTCCCATGCTCTCCTCCACTCCAAACTTTCCCTAGCTGGGCTCACCAGCAAGGCCACAGACTGGTTCCACTCCTACCTGGTAGGCAGGTCCCAATCTGTCAGAATCGGGAACTCCACCTCAGTCTCCCTTCCCATCACGACTGGGATTCCCCAAGGTCTCAGTCCTTGGTCTGCTACTGTTCTTCATTTTCCTCAATGACCTGCCCTTTGCCTGCCCACACACATCTATTCACATGTACGTGAACAACACTGTCCTGTACACTTCTGGCCACTCAACCTCTGATGTGGCAACCAGACTTCAGCGCGACTTCAGTGATGTCCAGGTCTGTTTTTGCTCCAATCAGCTGTTCCTGAACACCAAGAAAACTGTCTCCATGACCTTTGGCATAAGGCATAGACTTTTTTGGCACCCCTCTCTCCTTCCCCACTTTCCACACCCTAGATGGGACAAACTTAGAGGACTGCACCTCTTTTAGATACCTCGGGGTCTGGCTTGACCAGACACTTGACTTTTCTGTACACATACTGTAGATACTATCCACAAGATGCTGCACCCCAACTGGGTGCCCTGTACAAGAACCATGGAGGCATTCCGCTGCTAGCCTGCCATGAAATTGTATAGAAAATGATACTCCCAATCCTTCACTATGGTGATGTAGTCTATAGTGCTGCTCCCAATACTACCCTAATGAGACTGGACACCCTCTTTCACTCCTTCTGTCACCTCACCCTTAACTGTCTTACCAGCACCCACTACTGCACCCTCTACCAGACCCTGTGCATCCCATCTCTGCAAGATAGGAGGCAGTCCAACTGCGTCTGGCTTATGGCCAAGTTCTGGACCCAGTCCTTACCCCTGTATCTCTCCTCTGTCCTGTCTTCACCTCATTCCCCTTCCCACTCCTAAGATACTCTGACTCTCACTCCTTGTCTGTCCCATGCATGTCCACCACTGCTGGCCTGGCAGCCTTCTCTTATTGCATGCCTAAACTGTGGAATTCCCTCCCCTTGGTCATTCAGCATGTCCCTTCTGTCCACCAACTCAACACTTTCCTCAAGGCCCACTTCTGCTCCTCCTGTGCTTGCACCTAACCATGCCCTAGTTCCTAACTTAGCCACGGCACTCTTACTCTTACCAAGCAGGTCTGGAAAGGCTGACACAGCTGCCAGCTTGACATTCTTGCTGGGTACTTATGGTCTGGCTGTTTATACTGTCTGATTGTACTCTCCAGGAATAATGATTTAAGTGTCATTGTATTATATGTATTATATTGTACTGTATTTAACTTCCTGCTGTATCGCTACACATAATATGCTATTTATATACACTGTTGTTGTATTGCATTCTCTGTTGTCTTCCATGCCCCTCTCCCCCCAGGATGCATCTGGAATTGAGCAGTAGTCTGCTCAGTATGCCTTCCTGGTAAAACCTTTAAATAAATAGGTTGCCCCATCCACTCAGAAAATGATTGTAATCTGGTGGCCAAGAAGGATGGTTGAATCCAAGGGTGGCATTTACAACTGAAGGCTGTCATGGTCTATGATACGTGTAGGTACAAGCAGTCTTGGATGATCCTGGAACTGAAGGCAGCAATGATTCCTCCCAGATCTGATATTGTTAGGAACACCTCCAAGGAGTAATATTTGAATAATGTCCTCCCAGACTGAGGTCACTGTGTCAGTGCTAGACAAACATCCCCCTAGGACAATGGTAATCTGGGACTTCCTGACTCAACACTAAAAAGAGTAAAAGAAAAGTGAACCTTTTTAAAATGCTAATTGACAAGGCATTAACAGTTCCACTCCTTGCATCTCTAGTTCAAATGGTATGCACTTTTAGCCAGCAGCCCAGTGATGTAATGGGCTGGGAGCACATTGCACTGTCATCTGTGAGCCGAAGGATTGCATTCAAGCCCTAAAACTCCTCTTCAGCTGGCTAGTAGTTGAGTGTTTTGCAAAGGTGGGGTGCTTGATTCCTGGTGAGAGTGGGTGAATAATGCAGTGGTAAGCTGCTTGTCAACCCTCTGAGCCAGAGAAAGAGTGCAGCCATGGCACCACCTCTGATTGGGGTAAGATAGCAGGGAAAATCTGGGACAAAACCTAGAAATAAAGTTCATCGTGCATGCATGCACAAGCAAATATGTTGGTATCAAAGTTGCTAGAGATGGGTGTGAGGGAGGTAAGTCCCATGGAGAGTGATGCTTTAGGGGCTGGTCTGTGGCAGGTGAATCAGCAGGCAGTGTCCTGATGACACTGGTTTTCTGAGGGGGCCGGTCTAGTCATGCACTTCAAAGGACAGAGCCAATGCAGTAGCAGCATGGCGCAGTCCTTTGAAGTGTAAGTCAGGATGACAAGCACTGTTATTCCCCCCACCCAGCCTTCCCTCTAAGCACCCACAACCCAATAACCCCCCAAACATACCATAGTGCACTGGGGGTGCCCAATCCCACAGTGTCCTCAAAATGTTCTGCAAACTCTCCCTGAAAGAAAGAAAACTGTCTCTTATTGTTTTTTTCTTAATCCTGAAAAAAGAAAACCGTCCATCGTCATCCACTGTGTAACCCCCCCCAAACAGTATTCAGATGCTGGGGATGCCTAATCCCCCAGTGTCTTCATCTGTTCAGCAAACTGTCCCTGAAAAAAAGAAAACTGTCCCTTGTCATTTTTGTTTCTGTAAAAAAGACAACCATCCATCATTGTCCGTTGCACTGTTGCCCAACCCCCTTACCTTCCCACTCAGGACCCAGCACCCCACACCGCCCCACCTCATACCTTCCCACTGGAGGTCCATCACCATAATCTTCCCTGGACTACAGGCATGTCATCACTCTTCAAAGTACAACCACAAACTGAGGTAAGCATTTCAATGTATTTCAATGAGGTTTTTGGCATCAATGTATTTCAAAGGGATTTTCAACTTACTGTCATAACTTGAACATTTTTAATTATTTTTGCCCCAGATTTTCAGCATACATTTTTTGGAACGTCTCCTCATGAACAATGCAAGTGATGTTAGGTAAATCTCTCCTGAAAGGTGATTTTGTGGTGGTTGCACATAATCACCTTTCAGGCAGGAATTGAAAATGTTCTCCACTATTGTTCATGAGGTGGGGGTCATAAGAATTCTATGTTGAACATTTGGTGTAAAAATATTAAAAATACAGCAAAGTTATGAGCTTGCACTGAAATTTGTAAACACAGGCTCGTAACATTAGTACTTTTCAATATTTTGACCCCAAATTTTCAACATAATCATTTCTTCATAGCATCTCATGAATGTGATAGCTGCCATTTTTCAGATCCTGGCCAAAATGTTTTTTTGTACCCTGAAAGGTTATTTTGCAGCCACTGTGTGAAATCACCTTTCGGGCAAGAGTTGAAATTGTACTCTGCCTTTGTTCCTGAGATGGGGTAATAAGAAGGCCATGTTGAAAATTTGATGTAAAAATATTAAAAAATAACAAAGTTAGGAACCCATGTTGAAATTTGTGAATTCAGGCTCGTAACTTTGGCAGTTTTGAATATTTTGACCCCAAATTTTCAATATAGCTATTTCTTAACAGCACTTCATGAACATGACAGCTGCCATTTTTCAGATCCTGGCAAACATGTGTTTTTGCATCCCAAAATTTGATTTTGCAGTCACTGTGCAAAATTACTTTTTGGACAGGAGTTGAAAATGTTCTCCACATGTGTTCATGAGGTGGGGTCATAAGAATACTACATTGAAAATCTGGTATAAAAATATTAAAAAACAAAGAAGTTTTTCCAACTCCTTCATTATGAGACTGTGTTATAGACCTCCTAACACAGATGAAAATATTCACACCCTCCTTATGGAAGAAATTAATACTCAGCTGAATTGGGACCACTTGTTTTGACAGGGGACTTCAACTTACATGACATTGACCGGACAACTAGTACTGCTAGGAGTAACATAAGTAACTCATTTATTCAAATTTGTGAAGAACAAAATGTGATCCAACATGTCAGTAAACCAACAAGTGAAAATAATATTCTTGACCTAGAACTTAGCTCAGATAATGTCAGTATCACAGATGTTTCTTCCCCTCTGGGTGATAGTGAATGCATGTCTGTACTATTTAACATACAGTGTGCACTTACATGACTAGCGGGATGTATGGAGGTATTCCTTTATAAGACAACGAATAAAGTAATGATGAATAATGAAATTAACAACATTGATTAGCCTTGTATACTTGAAAATAAATCAGGGGAAGAATGCTGGCAAATCATAAAGGAAACTATACTAGCTGTAAGTTACAAACATACTAAACATATTAACACATTCAACAACAAAGGAATCAAACCAAAATGGTTAAATGGGAAGATCACCAAACTAATCAAGCAAATAAACCATATCATATGCAACATGCAGACATGACAATACAGAGCAAAACTTGAATAAGGTTAAACAAAAACAAAAAACATGTAAAAATGCAATTAATAAATCAAAAAGAAGAATTGAGCAACAATTAGTGGACACAGCAACAAGAGGAAACCGTAAACAATTTTATGGGTACATTAATTCATTAAAAATATCTGACACCGGTTTAACCTCTATTATTGAAAATGAGGAGGTAATTTCTAACACTAAACTGATTGCTAATATTTTTAATAAATACTTCTGTTTAGTTAACTCTAAACCTAGTCATCATAACATAATGCATATCCATACTGAACAAGCACCGCAGTGCACTAAAGAAGAAATAAAAAAGAAAATTGATCAGTTAAAAAAATATGGAGCTCCATGTCTGGACAACATAACTCCACAAATATTGCTATTAATAAAAAATAGTATTTGTTTGCACTTATAGATATCATATAAAAAACTATTACATACTGGGGAAGTACCAACAGACTGGAAAGCTGCAAAGATAACCCACATTCATAAAAAAAGGTCCCAAAAATAACATAATAAATTATAGACCAATTAGTTTAGCATCTGTCCCCTGTAAAATGTTTGAGTCAATAATAAAGGACAAATTAAATCAACATATTGAATCCACCAACAATACTGACACAACTCAACATGGATTTACAGCAGGGCATTCATCTATTACCAATCTTATTTGTTTTTACAAAACATTTAGTAAATGATTGGATGAAGGCACACCTGCAGATGTCATTCTGTTGGATTTTTCAAGGGCTTTTGACACCATACCACATTGAGCAATACTTTACAAATTGGGTAAACTAAGGGTAAACACTTACATATTGAGATGGATTAGAAATTGGTTAACTAAGAGAACACAAAGAGTGACCATCAATGGCTTTTTCTAGTGGAGTACAACAGGACTCAGTGTTGGGCCCCATGTTATTCCAACTATTTATTGCCGATCTGGGTAAGAACCTGGAAAATAAACTGAACAAATACTGTATGCAGATGATACCAAACTAGGTGGTCCATGTGACACACAGGAGAACAGTGTATCATTACAGTATGATTCAGACTGAATAACTAAATGGGCATATGAATGGGTGATGAGTTTTAACACTGATAAATGCTGTGTACTGTGCCTTGGAAAAAACAATAAACAGTTTAGATATGTTCTTAGTAATGCAATACTAAAACAATCAAATAACTAAAACGATTTGGGCATGTGCATAGATAACAAATTAGACTTTGGCATACAGTGCACAAATGTAGTTTCAAAAGCAAACAGGGTAGCAGGATCAATAAGAAGAAACACCAAGAGCAGGAAGGCCAAGGTAATACTCCCCCTGTATAGATCCTACATTAGGCCACAGCTGGATTACTGTAGCCATCTGTGGAACCCCTTCAAAAAATCAGATATAGCAAGGAAAGAGAGAACTCAATGTAATATGACCAGAACCATAACAGAAGTTAAGAACTTATCATATAAAGACAAAATAAGAGACTTGAGTCTGTACTCCTTGGAGGATGGGAGACTACATGGCAATTTGTTACTCTACTATAACATTCTAAACAACCCAGTTCTTATAAATGAATTAAACATCACATTTAAGAACCCAAACCTTAGTACCAGGGGGCATTCATTACAACTCAAGGGTAGTCATTTTAGAACAAACAAACAGAAGTTCTTTTTCACTGAAAGGGTGGTTAACATATGGAACAGCCTGCCTACAGATTTAGTCCAAAGTACCAATAAGGAGGCTTTCAAAAAAGGTATTGATAATCTGATGTTAGATGAAAGAATGAGGAATTACTATCACACCATATATGAGTGCACATGGGTCTTGCCTTTTCTAAAGCTCCTTTTTCAATAGTTACAATAGTTAAGTTATTAGTCTGCACTGAAATTTAAAAAGGTAGGCTTGTAACTTTGGTTAATTTCAATATTTTGACCTCAACTTTTCAATATAGTCATTTCTTCATAGCACCTAATGAATGTGACAACTGCCATTTTTCAGATTCTGGCCAAAATGATTTTTTGCATCCTGACAGGTGATTTTGCAGTCAGTGCACAAAATCACCTTTTGGGGAGGAGTTGACATTTTTCTCTGCCTTTGTTCGTGGGGTCATACGAAAGCTATGTTGTATATTTGGTGCAAAAACATTAAAAAACAACAAAGGTATGCGCCTGCATTAAATTTGTGAATGCAGGCTTGTAACTTTGCTAATTTTTAATATTTTGACTACAAATTTTCAACATTGCCATTTCTTCACAGCACCTCATGAAACTGACAGCTGTCATTTTTCAGATCCCTGCCAAAACGTGGTTTTGCATCACGAAAGATGATTCCATAGTTTTTGCATGAAACCCTCTTTTGGCCAGGAGTTGAAAATTTTCTCTGCACTTGTTCATGAGGTGGGGTCATAAGAAGGGTATGTTGAAAATGTGTGGCTTAAATATTACCAAACCAGACACTTACACTGCCCAACATCATCAGTTCTACTTTGCATCCTTGAATGTTAATACACTGATTCCTTAACTGAAGCAATTTTCACACACCCCATGACATCACTGCACATGACAAACATTCAGCATTGACCAATGCTTGTTTGATATGTAATGATGCATCTTCATTCTGATAGTTTTAGGCTGTGAACATGTTTACCAGCTACAAAATAAAAAGAATCACAGTGTGTGTGGTAGTGCTAGCTCAAACCCATAGGCAAGGCCTCTAGTTCTTTGCGGCATCATCATCTTGAGTTCTACATCAGGGCTTCTGCAGAAACATATGCTCATTCATCATGAACATTTTTTATTTCTGTGGCAGAAGGCAGTTCTGAAATTGGTTAGAATATGATGCAATGTCATCAGTGGCATCACATGCTGAGCATAGAAGAGGGGCTTTAACATAAACAAGGAGGAAAAGGGAGCCATGCGCTATGGAAAAACAGTACATTTGAATGAAAACTCACCAATAACAATGAGTTATGTGGCACTAAATATATTCTGCAGCACAATGCAAACTCTGAGGGAAATTCTATGTCCATGAAATCACAGAATTCCAGGGCCCCATGTCCATAGGTACATCCAGATGCAGGAGGCATGGTGTCTATAACTTAGTAGTACTTATGGCTCCATACTGTTTGCATCTCTGTTAGAGGAGCTGGAGCTAGTGGGGCTGACCCTACTTTTAAAGGTGAAAGACCTTGCCCCCTTACTTTTTTATTGCAAGAATAAAAAAAAACATTCTGGGGCTGTGCTGGGCTGCTGGGCATGCTGAACCCAGTGGGGTGACACAGACAGCAAACAACATGCAGCATGGTGCAGCAGCTGGCAGGTGGCAGCAGAGTAATCCAGATTCAATCAGAGTCAGAAGAGGCAGAACTAACTTGGGGCTCAACTGGCAGCTAAGGCATGTGCACCATGCACAGCATAGGCTGTACCACTGCACTTACACTGTTTGTTGCTGTAGTGTCATGTCCTAGTCTGTTGAGTCTGTTGTTCTTCTGGCTGGCTGTAGTAAGTAGTTTATTGTTGGAGAAATTTGTCATTACAATATTAGACAAACATATATATTCACAAGAGATTCTCTGTGATACTCATGACTGAGGGACATGCAAGCACTTGGAATAAAAGTGAATCACTGTTTACATAATGGGTTGAAAAAGTCATAAAACCTGATGGACTGATGGCAGTCACATGATAAACAATAAGGTTGTCATGCAACAAGGCCCTCTAGAAAAACAGCTGCCGCTGTTCCTGGATAGTAACTATTTTACATCGAAAACTTGTTCTTTAAATGTTTTAAAATACTTTTTAAAATTTTGTTACTATAGAACCCCATTTTCTAAGCACAGTAAGACTCTTCAGGGTGTGAGTATTACAGGATACCCACACTTCCAGGGACTATAAAGCCCTCCACCTGCAGTGTCTGTCCTTACCACCCCCAGGATGTGAAGCTATCCCCTAACATCTACACCCTGTAGGGTCTTATCATTTACATATGAGATATTTGGGAAACATTTGTCATATTTCCAGGTTCAAAACTTGTGTATAGCTATTCAGTTCCTTACTTAATCAAGATGATAATCAGAAATCTAATTACATGCCTCACTAATCATGAAAGAAGTACCAGATTAAGCAGGAAGTTGATGCGATGTCTGAATCTTATCCTTGAAAAAGAGTTAATCTGACTGGAATATGTTTTTTATTTAGGTCACTTCCTGTATATTGATTCTCAACATCCACACCACAGAGGACAGCGGGCTAGACTAGGCAGCCCAGTGTTGAATGGTGGGCCTGGCTGTCAGCTGCGATTCTACTACTATATGTCAGAGAAGAATGGCGGCACTCTCAGGGCATACATGAGATCATCTTTAGGTGGACCACTGGATCTGCTATGGGAAAGGCTAGAAAAGGTAAAGACAGTTGAGAGATTTGTAACATTCTGAAATATCTGGTGAGTGTCTTTTGCAGAAGTAGCTATCCAATTAGATTTTTCTCTATTTTACACCTTGGATGGGTGAGTGGGAAGGGGGCTCTGGTTCTACTTCAAATTCTGCAATTAGACAGAATATTCTGGTGAAATGAGAATATGCAGACCCAAAATGTTTTGATTGAAAACAGACATGAACAAAGACGTTTAATAAACAGACAGTGTTGGGGAGATTTGATGACTTTTCCAATGTTTTGCAATGCCATCTAGGTAAATGATGCCCATCAGTATCTTTACAATCTGTGTTTTATTCTCATTTCATGCTTTCTTTTTTTAGGTTTGCTTGCACTTGTGAAAAGCTAACATATTATTACAATAGTGGGTTTGATAGGTATGTCACTGTCGGGTCTAATCCAGGGCTGTCTGCAATGGGCTACACAGTGTCAAGCCAATGATCATCCAGGCTGATCATGACACTGCTCTGTGCTTGCAGAGTGGAAACTTTGTGTAATTTAAAGACAAGAGCTGCTCATATCACAAAGTGACTAATGACTATTTGCATGACGTCGCCCAGAAGCAACTGAGCAGCATCATGATCAGCTCTGAGCTCCCCTCCACCACAGACAGAGACTCACAAAAACAACTCACTCCCACTACGAAGTGTCCCACTCACCTCCCAGTGCTTCCCCTTGCCTCATCCATCAAGAGAAAATACCCTCCCTCTGCTACGTATCCCGTCCACCTCCTAAACTTTTTATGTGCCTCATCTGTGAAATGAAAAAATACATTCTCACTTCACCCACCTTCCAATTCTTCACTGTGGCCATCTGTGAAATACAATACCATTCATCTGGAAAGTGTCACATCCACCTCCTAATCCTTTTCAATACTCCATAGGCAACTCTATGAAAGAAGAAAAGTGTTCAGTGATGAATTCTGCACCCTACACCCACTTCATCCCAATTTCATGTACCAGGTTCATGAAGTGGGGTCATAAAAAGGCTATAGTGAAAATCTGGGGTCAAAATCTTAAAAAGATCAAAGTTATGTAGGTATGTTAAAATTATGCAATGTTAACTCATACCTTAGTACTTTTCAATATTTTGACCCTAAATTTTCAACATAGACATTTCTTCAGACTACCTAATGAGCATGACAGGTACCATTTTTCAAATCATGCCCAAAAGATGATTTTGCAGTTGCTTTGCAAAATCTTCTTTCTGGAAGGATTTGGCAAGTTTCACCTACCAGGTTCATGTTCAAGTGGTGTCACAAAAGAATATGTTGAAAATGTGGGGTCAAAATCTTAAAAAACACCAAAGCTATGAAGGTACATTGACATTTTTAAATGTTCACTTGTAACTTTTATGATTTTCAATATGTTGACCCCAATAATTACCTTACGCCTAGTTGCTCCTGCCTTGTCCCTCCTAATTCCCTCCTCTACACCTTGGACAAACCCTACCCCTCTACCAGCACCTTCATTTTATCCTGTGCACCCCAACCCCTGAAATTTATAGCTCTCCTCCCCTTCCCCCAAATTGCTTCCCTTTACTGGCCTTCCTTGATCTTTCACAGAATGTAAGGGACCCTGAATGCAATCCATTGGTCCTCTCTTACCCCCCAAAGGGGCTTGTATCACTCATCTACTCCCTTTCCCCAACATCCCTCCTTTCTCCCTAGCCTTCACAGTCCCCTTGCAGGGCTCTCAGCATCCTGAAGGGGTCCTACTGAGCCTTGGCTTGCCTCCTATCCTTCCCCTCCCCACCTACTTTTCTCCCTAGTCTTTGCAGTCCCCCTTGCAGAGTTCTCAACATCCTGAGGGGGTCCTGCTGCGCCTAGTCTTGTCTCCTCTCCTTTCCCTCCCCAATCTACCTTTCTCCCTGGCCATCACAGTCCCCTTGCAGTGTTCTCATCATCCTGAAGGGGTCCAACTGAGCCTAAGCATATCTTCTTTCTTCTATCTAGCCACTATCTTGGCTTTCTATGACTACTAGCAGGGTCCAATGCATCCTGATGGACTATTGATTAGGCCCCATCCCCTCCAAAAGTGCAAATTCTCTTTCCCTCAAGGGTTCAATTCTCCCTCCCTCCCTCTCCTATCACTCTCTTAATCTACTGACCTTTCCCAACCCCATTGCAGGGTAACCCACATCCTGAAGGGTCCTCTCTTGTGGTAGATCCTATTCCCCTTCCTAGCATTAAGTCACACCTCCTCCTTCTCTTTCCTCCCTCTTTAAATCCATACAGCCTTATCCCCCTTTCAATCTAGCCCCACAGCCGCCCCCTTGCAAGGTTCCCCACTTCCTGAAGGGGTACCCTCTGGGACACTGCCTTATCCCCTTCTCTCTCTGGTCCCCCTCAGTTCCCTTGCAGGGTTCCTCGCATCCTGAAGAGGTCTCCAGTGACATGACATTTCCCCCCTTCTCCCTTTTCTTTCACATAAGCACTTGTTTATTTATTAATCCAGTACTTATTATTGTCCACTCTTTCTACCTATTATGTGCAACACTGTTGTAACCCTGTTTGTAACACCTGCCTTACAACTGTATGTTAATGTTGATCTTAGAACTTAAATGTTTAATGTCTCATTCCTATTGCACCTCTTCCCCCCAGGTTGCACAGGGAGATGAGTGACTTGTCGCTCAGTGTGCCTTCCTGTTGAAACATTTCAATAAATAAATAAAAATATTCAGCATAGCCATTTTTTTTCACTCCACCTCATGAACAGGAGAAGTATTATTTTTAAAATCCTGGCTAAAATGAATTTTAACATTTGTTGCACAACATCACAACATGATGCTTCAGGCAGTATTCAGGCAGTATTTTATAAATTAAACCTCTCATGTTCAGAAGTGAGGTCATAAAAAGACTATGTTGAAATTTTGAGGTTAAATGTAAAAAAAAAATATATGAAGAAATGTGTGCAGAAATATGTGCAAGAATGTCCATTGGTCCTGTGGGTGGCAGGTTGTGTTCCCATGTCGCAGCTCATGTTTGGGGACATGCTAAGGGAGCAATCTGGGCAGCACAAGGCTGGGGGCCATGACTGTCATATGCCACTGCTCCAAACCTGGGAAGGTGTTGCTCAATGTTGTGCCACATTGGTGACTTCTTGTGGTGGGCTGGGGAGCCTTCTCTCACAAGGGGCTGATGTGTGTGTCATGGCCTGACAGGGCCACATACTGCATTAGCAGAAGTATGTTGGCATGAAAAATTGGATTTGAAATATCTCCATTATTCTGTCTATTCAGTTTCTAAAGGAACCTGCATGACAGAGGATACAGTTTCATGATCATAAAAAGGGAAATTCATTTTTTTTTAAACTGTGGTAATGAAGACAATCTCACTATTATAACTGTTGTTCTTAATTGAATTTTTCCTTTATGTTATCTATACCCAACAACTACACAGCAAATACAAGCAAGCAAACATTCAGCATTAACAAATGCTTGTTCTTTACTTACAGTACTTCCTCCTTGCCCACAAATAGAGATGTAGTGAAGTTTTAATATGCCGTAAAATTTCCGGCAACTTTGCCAAATTTGCCTCCACGGATCATTTTGTGAACTTTTTCTGTTTAACAGGAAATTTGCCATTTGTAACTTTGCCTTGCTTTTGTTTTTTTTAAATGTAAATTGCACTTAAACTGAAAAGCAAGGCAAAGTTACAAATGGCAAATTTTCTATTAAACAGAGAAACTTACTGTGCAAAATAAAACTGTCCCTCATGTCAAGTGGTCCCCAAATGTTTAAACAAAAGCATTTCTTGTGTCTAATGGTCCCCCTTCGCTGATTGCCAGCCCAATGTAATATAGAAGCTCTCCCTGGTGTCTAGTGGTCCCCCCTCACCAATCACTGGCCCGATGTAATATAGACACTGTCCTTGGTGTCTAGTGGTACCCTCTCACTAATTGCCAGCCTGATATAATATAGAAACTATGCCTGGTTTCTAGTGGTTCCCCCACTTGCTGATTGCCAGCCCAAAATAATACAGAAATTGCCCCTGGCGTCTAGTGGTCCCTCCCTCACTGATCACCAGCCTGATGCAATATAGAAACTGTCCCTGTTGTCTAGTGGACCCTCTCACCAATTGCAGGCCCAATGTAATATAGACACTATCCTTGTTGTCAAGTGGTCCTAACCCTTGCTGATCAATGGCCCAATGTTACAGTAAATGATTCCCTGGTGTCCAGTGGTCCCTACCCCCACCTGATCACTCACCCGGCACACATAAACCATTTCTCCATGTCCAGTGTATCCCTGCCCCCATCCCGATCCCCAACATGACAAAGAACCTATTCTCTTGTATCTAGCAGACCCCCCCCCCATATCTCTGTTCCCCTGTAGGTGTACATAACGCTGGTTCCATGTCATAATAGCATTCATGGAATAGTGATTGCTGTTATGGCGAGTGTATATCACCATAAAGCAAATCAGCAACATACACTCATAGGTGACCCAACATCCAGAAACAGAAAACAGTGTTTTTGGTGTGGGGGAACTCATACTAACTTACCACCCTGCTTCCCCTGAATAATGATTCTCAACTTTAAGGGGTGCATGTTGGAGAGGGCAAAATCTCCACATCGAGGACAACTTTAGTGTTGCAGCTGCAAGGACTGGCAAAAATTTCCTGCACCCAGTCCTGAATCCTGTTCCTGCTGCACCTGAGCTAGCCACCCACACCACCACACCACATGGCTAGCTCAGTGGCAGCAGGCATACCATTCCCCCAAACCTACTTCTCTCTTCCTCCTTCCCCTTCCCTTCGCTATCCTCCCCTTCCTGTCACCCTGTAGTACACTCGCATTCGCGTAGGATTGCTATCCTTCCAGGGTAGTCCAGGAGGAAAGCACTGAATACGAGTCAACATTTAGATGGTCGCTCATATTCAGTTGACTTCCTCACTGGATATCCTTAACACCATTCCCTATTGTCTCCCGGACCCCTCACCCTAGCAGGTAGTGCTCCACCACCCTACTCCACCAGCATCCTGACCTCGAGTCGGCGACCGGCACAGCACTTTGCACTCCACCATGGCTGGCAACCAGCTGAGCTGTCAATGAGCATGTACTTGTACAAATACATGCTCACTGACAGTTTAGTTGGCAGCCGACTGTGTTGGACAGTGGAGGAGTGTACCAATCACCGGCTCGGGGTCAGGATGGGAGGAGCGGGGTGGTGGGGCACTACCTACTGGGGTGGGCAGTTGGCTACAGACTAGGAGACAGTATTATGTACACCTACAGGGGGATCGGGGATTGGGAGGGGGCTCCACTAGACACCAGGGAATAGGTTCTTTGTCATGAAGAGGGGATCAGGATGGGGGTGGGGATACACTGGACAACAGGAAAGGTGTCTGTGTGTCAGGTGGGAGATCAGGTGGCAGTAGGGACCACTGGATATCAGGGAATGATTTACTGTAACATCACGCTGGTGATCAAT
Source organism: Neoceratodus forsteri (assembly GCA_016271365.2). Classification (NCBI taxonomy): domain Eukaryota; kingdom Metazoa; phylum Chordata; order Ceratodontiformes; family Ceratodontidae; genus Neoceratodus; species Neoceratodus forsteri. The sequence goes on along the minus strand of CM057456.1, from coordinate 1,775,143,125 downwards.
GAGGGGGAGGCCACTATATACCAGGGACTGTTTCTATATTGTGTCGGGTTGATGACCAGTGAGAGGGCCACTAGATGCCAGGAACAGCTTCTGTATTACATCAGGTCAGCAATTGGTAGGGGGGGGGACTGTTAGACACCAGGGATGGTGTTTATATTATATTAGGATGGTGATTGGCAAGGGGGGGCCCACTGGACACTAGGGACAGTATCTATATTACAACTGGCCGGGAATCAGCAAGGGGAGGGACCACTAGACACAAGGTACAGTTTCTATATTACATCATGCCAGTGGTAGGCGAGGAGGGACCACTAGAAACCAGGGATTGTTTTTGTTTAAACACCAGACAAGCGATCAGCGGGGGGTGGGATCCACTAGCACCAGTGAATGAGTTTTTTTCAACAGTGGGCCTGTGATCAGCAGGGGTGGTGGGGAGGCACTAGATACAAGGGACAATTTTAGTTTGAACAACTTTGCCTCTGTGCCAGACTCTGTTGTTTTTTTTTTCTTTTGGTCTTTGGTAACCAGGTAAGGCCCACTAGGCACAACTGCCTGTTTTCAGGGGAGGCCTGGGAGCACTGACTGGTCAAGTGACTTGCTCAGAGTCACACAGTATGCAAGTGAAGGTTATGGGAATCAAACCCAGGTCTGCTGGATGTACCAAACTCATTCACAGTTCATAATTCTAATCTCTAGGCTATACTGCCAGCCAGAGTTGCCAACTTAGAATATCATGGAGTTATCAGTTTTTAGTGAATTTGGACTTTGCACTGCAGATTAACTTCTTAAAATGAGGCAAATTTGCAAATTAATCTGCGAAGCAAAGTTTTCTGTAAGCTCCCCAACTTTGTTGGGCTTACTGACTGGTAGCTTCTGCTTCCCCCCCTCATCCTCATTGCTGCGACCAGAGTTCTTTTGTGTTCCCCTATGTCTCTGTCCAGCCCCTGATCATTTTCTGCTGCAAAATGGGGACAGAGGAGTTAAGGCGCAGAACCACTGTTAAGGATTCTGGTGAATATGAGAGGTGGTGGTCCGCACATGTGCGGTTGTGCACATTAGTTTTCTTGCCACTGCTTTGGCAAAAGGGATGATTTTCTGGTGCTCCTGACCCCTATATTCTTCCAAAAGGAGTCCAGACACATGGAAGAGGTAGCAGAGGAGCCTCAAAAGTATTAAGTTTAAGAGTGCCAATAAGCACTCGGGCTGTATCATAAATATTAACGCTAGGCTTATGAGTATTATGAGCCAGCTTGCTGTCTTGAGGGGGATGGTGTTTCGGCAGCAGCAACAGGCTGTCAGTAAACTTAAAATATATAATTCTACAAGTTGATGTGGGAGCAGGGGGGGCTGCTACATATTTGTGGGGGAAATAAATATTAAAAATGTTAAATGTAGCTGCATACATATTTTTGAAAGTGGGACTTTGATGTGACTGATTAAGTAGCAGCAATGATGATCCCCTGTACCCCTGCCACAGCCAATCAGAGGCAAATAATCTATGGAAGGACTTATGGGACTGCCAAAAGGACTTTTGGGAGAAAAAGGAGGGCTAATTTTAGGCAACATTTCAAGAGACGAATAGGGCATTGAAGGAGGTTAATGAATATTAATTTGCCCTGTCGGACAAGTGCTGCAGCCAATCAGAAGGGGTTGCTGCAAAGCTAATAAAAGGGACTGTTTGTCTGTGAGATAAGGTCTTTGGCTGTGGGTGAGAGCCCAGTCAGGATCGGGACTTTGGCTGGTGGTGAGATCCCAGCCAGGATCTCGCAGGAAGAAAATGGAACTGTTTGCCTGGTGAAAGAGATCTTTGGCTAGAGGTGAGATCCCAGCCATTATCCAGTAGAAAGAATGTTTGGGGCTCACTAACCCTGTAGGACTGTGTGTTTGCTCCTCAGCCTAGTTGGCCACAGTATAGGGCAAGCTGCACTGAGCCTTGAATCTAGCTAGCCCCATGGGACCATGGAGGAGGTTCCCAGGGTGAGAGTGAACCCGTGGCCGATGAATGTTGCTGCAGTGAAGTGGAATTTTGCTCCAGAGAGAGAGCCCATGAGATTTGAACCTTTGGATGATGGAGGTCCTATAGTGAAATGGAATTTTGCTCCAGAGAGTGAGCCTGAGCGATTTGAATCTGTGGCTGATGGAAGTGCTGCAGTGAAGTGGATTTTGCTCTAGATTCTATAGCAAAATCCACTTCACTGCAGCACCTCCATCAGTCAGAGTCTAGAAAGTGAGCCAGTGAGATTGGAACCTGTGTTTGGGGAAGGAAGACCCTGAAATTTAAAGTGCAAGTTTCCTGAGGTTTGTCCAGAAGGAATTTGACTGCTGTGCAGTGCAGAAAGTTGTTCTTTTGAGAGGTACTGTACAGCTAGAAATCAGAGACTGTAAAGGTCGCTACCAGAAATACACCGTATCTGTGAGCTAAGAATGTGGGATTGCCTGTGCGTTTTCCCTAGTTGTGGAGCAGATGTTGTACATGAACAAAGAGAAAATCCTTTGGGAGGAAGAGGTTGGGAGGCCTGCCAGGTGAAAACAACATACAAAGACCCCAAAGGGTGAAGATTGGAAGGGCTTAGCAGGTGAACACCGGTTTTCATATTTGCATCAGTCAGTGGCTTTGTGTTGCAACAACTCCTAATACCAGCACAGGACTGTGAATTCAGGTATCTGCAAAACCCCTTGAGAAACTACAGAAGTGTAAGTATCCCAGACTGCTGCTTTGGGGAAGTCATTTCAGCTAGTGATCTAGTCAGAGGATTAAGGGGGTTAAGTCTTAGGCAGGACTGCACCGAGATCAAAAGTGTGCCCAGGCAAAAAAAAAAAAAATTAGCATCTGTTATAAGTTATTTGGGCCCCAAAGAAAGATCCACAGCAGCTTCTGCATTGGCAGTGTGGTACCCACCGAAGGGACTCTATAGACTTTTGGGCAGCTGCCATTTGTGAAACAGGGCCGGTCCTCTTGAGGTGTGCCCAGGGAGGACCCGAGGGCCCTGGAAACAACCAAGGTGAGTCTGAAAGCAGCTGTTAAATTCCCAAGTTCACACATCTCTACCCAAAGATTCTTTCCTTCTGTACTGTATTCCAAGTTCCCTACATTTTGTTCTTTTCATTTTTTTTACCATTTTTACAATATGTTTTCTTCCAGTCTTATTTTTGAACTTTTACAGGCTTTTCTTTACATTCTACTAGTTTTCTTGCCTTCTCTGCCTGTCATATATTGCTAGGATTTCCACTTCTTTTGTCCATTCATGCTCTTCTTTATCTTTCCAGGTTCTTCCCTCCTTATTTTTAGCCCCCCCCCCCCCAATCACAACAGGGCACTTAACCTTTTTTTCTTTTGTTTAACTGTTTTATTAAGAATCAAAATTGAAAGAAAAACAATTTCATGAATAAAATGAACATCCAGAACAATTACAATGAGTTAAAAAGTCAGAACATTAGAAAATGTAAAGGCAAAAACAAACAAATAATCATATATTATACTATAAGGGAAGTCAACTGAGTAAAATATTGACTGCAGTAAGATAATACACTCTAAGGTAAGGCATGAGCAAAGCCAAGATAACACCCTGTTATCAACCAACTTTCCAAATGAGAATTTAGTAAGAACATAGAGCGCCAAATTCACAAGTTAAAATGGAAAGCTTACCAAACAAAGGTGGGATCTGTTTGCAATTTGTAGAGTACCTATCATCTTCATATTTCTTCAAATACTGGCATAACATTTTAAAAATAATGTGTGCTTTTTTTCAAGTTGATAAATTGTACTGTATCTACTATAGCTGTCCACTGGGGCAACTGGGGAGGTCAGGTTTGAAGGCATAATTTAGTGATAGCTTTGTTTTGCACAGACAAACAATAGCTTATGTTGCCTACCTCATACAGTACATTCAGTGTGGCAGGGGGTATATTAATAGGACTAATGCAGGAAAAAGGGGTAGTGGGATATCAAACATCTGAGCTATGGTAGTTGATATAGCCATCCAGTAGGGTCGCAGGTGAGAGCAGGGCCAAAAGATGTGCACATCATCACTCAAAGCCCACCACAGGCCATCCAGCAAGCACACACTTATTTTCCAAGATATTCAGTAGATACAGCTGGGATCTTAAAGAATCCCATCCAGCACTTCCAGGAGAACTCTTTTAACTAAGGTGCCATAGAAAGTTTGTATGTATGAAGGAAGAGAATATTTCTCCCACAGGGCAGGATCACAGAAAAGCTGTAAATCTTTGTTCCATTGGTTTAGAATAGAAAGGGTAGAATCGTTTGATTGATCACTAAGAATGGAATATAGATTGCCAATCAAATCTTCCTGTAAGCCACCCTGTTGATGAAATAAGATTAGAGCAATTAGCACTGAAAGTGATTCTGCAAGGCATCTGCAAGAAGTGGGGGTAAGGTCTGTATATATGCACGAATCTGCAAATACTGATAATGATCAGTAGATGGTAAGGAGTATGTGGTACATAGATCAGAAAAAGAATGAACCCCCTTATTGTCTAAAAGCTGATGTAGATAAATTAGGCCCTGATGGGCCCATTGTCATAGGCTGCTTACCCTTTTTTTTTCTACAAAAATTGTGGAGCATAAAATGGGAAATAGAGGGTATATCAATGCAAGCAATTCTACTATTAAATAAGCCCTTGGGCAGATCCAACCTGGAATATTGTATGAAATGTTAAAACCCATGCTACAAAATCCTTCCCTCCTCCAATCACCAGGCTGAGTATCAAAACAGATTACACAGCACAAAAGCTCAAATTGTCTGAATGTATATGTGTGTGTGTGTGTGTGTGTGTGTGTGTGTGTGTTGGGGGGGGGGGTTCCACCATATTTATCAATCAGGGAAGTGGCCCTTTCTAGCATCATCACAATCTGGAAACTCACCACTTGGACCAATCATCAGTTACAAAAATCAAAGCTGATGCTGGGTACTGACAAGTGATCTGAGTGTAACACTTATTCCTTCTTCTCATGCCCTCTAGGACCCTCTGAGAATTGAGGTGCTACACCAAAGTAGGGCTTTCCAGGTGCAGAAAATTAATAAGTTAATAAAGAAATAAAATAAAGTCCTAATTCAGAGTGCCAACACGCTAATTGCTATGACTGGATTGCTGTGCTCACTACCAGTGATGTATAATACCTACTCTGGGATATGAAATGTACTGTAGGTCAGTATTTTCATTAGCTTGTTCCACATGTTTCAGTTGTTACGTTATGGATCTTTTGTTAAGGATTTTTTTGTGCTGAAATTATTCTGAACAAGAAACATGGCTCCTCAAAAAGCTTTGTCAGGTTGAATGGTAACAATGGGGCTTGTCAGAGAATGTCTGTAGCCTCGAGCCTACTGAGCTTGGGAGCAAGAGAGAATGTTGTACAGTATAGTGCTAACACCATTAAATAACCTGTGCATTCTTTCTGTTACATTTTATCTGCAGTTATTTTTAGCTCTAATTGAAGGTTTTGTCAGGTCCAATTTCTGTCAAGAAATCACCAATTAAAATACCAAAAATGGCAACTTGCATATTATTCATTTTGTCACTATGGAAAAGAAGAGAGGCATTACACTGTAAAAAAACATAATGAATGCAAAAACTCATAACAATTTTTTTTTTTTTTACATTAGATTGGAAGCTACTATGAAAGAGCTGAGGTGGATGTGCTCAGCCAGCAGCCCTTCCAGGTGATTCTAGAAGGAAGCCTGGGCAGTCAACCTGCTCATGGCATCGCTATAGATGATGTATCTTTTTCATCAGCCTGTCAGCCATATAATGGAGAACTGCCACCAGGTAAACATTTATGTGAATGTTTTCTGCAGTTGCTCAGACAGTGCATTAACTACACCATTCACACTGGTGGATAGCTCATTTATCCTGCAGTTAACTTTATCTAGGGTAAATCCACTACTGAGCAAGTTTTCTGGATGACATTTCCATTTACAGAATTAATCCACAGTCATTATCTGTTATAGGCTGCTTGATACCCTGGATAACTGCAATTGTTGTCACACATGCTAGAGAGGATATGGAGGTGTCTTGTCATTATCTTGATGAATTATCCATTACTGTACGAGACTACCTGGGATTAACTGACCAAAATTATGATGATTTGGGGTTACATCTTTTAGAGGTAGGCTGGATAATAGGGAGTACTGGTTCCAGAAAAAAGGAATGTGGGTTACCCTGGTGCAGAGCACCCCTATTATCTGTGTTACCCTCTTTGATTAACAAACTGAAATCTGGGTGCATCCCAAAATCTCAGTGAATTATTCTAGCAGCTCTAATATTTTCCTCCAACTGTGTAGACTTTCTATAGCATTTTGGAAAGGCTTTACCTCTGGTTCGATGGACTGGAACAACTAGCCATGTCCCCTACCTGAGCTATATAAGGCAGTCCTTCCAGCTTCACCCAGAAGCATTTTTTTCTTTGCTGCTAGAGACTCTGTCAACTCCCTCCTTTCCTTGTGCTTTGGGCTCCACTCATCTGTGCCAGCTGTCTCACTGATTTGTGCTTCCCGTCCTCCTCTAGGTCTGTATTTTATCTTCCTCCAGCTGCACTCTGTGCTTCTCTCTCTCACCCTGTGGCTGTTCATGTTGTTCCCCCCTCCTGGCTCCCTCCCATTCTGTTGCCACTCACCCCATGGCTATTTGTGGTGTTTCCCCCCTCGCTCCCTCCCATTCATGTTGCTGCTCACCCTGGGGCTCTCTGTGCTGCAGCTCTGACCCGGCTGACTGTGTGTTGCTCTGCTCATTCCCCACCCATTTTCCTTCATCCTTGTTTCTATTTTCATACCTTTTTTTGGAGTTTCCCTTGCTGTTTCCTGTTCTCCATCCATTACTGCGCTATATCTATTTCCTCCTCTCTTCCAGGTTGGTGCCTGTGATGTCACCACCTGGATTAAGGTAAAAAGGAGCTAAGAGACATTATTACTATAGTCTAAATGCCTAGAATAACAGCACAGTACATGTAGCACTATCTCTAGTTCTTGACAATCTGCCATCATCACTCCTTAAAGCTATACTTCCCTTCATAGTCAAGGGATGGCATTTCAAGTGTTTATGTGTATAAATTATCAATTTGAATGGAGCAGCAGATGTGAAAATGTTATGAATTTTGATAGTAAAGAGAAATATTTATTTCACATTAATCTTGGCCTCCCCTATGGAACTGGTTGGCATGCACTCCTCATGTACCATGCTGCATCACACAGGTTTTGACAAAGTTACGTACATTTACCGATCTAAGTTTGGGTCATATATATATACTGTATATATATGCTTGTGACCTAAGTGTGGGTCTTATGTACGCTATACCTGACTTGTCACCTGTTTCTTGTAACCTGTTGTATTACCAGTGGCTTGTAACCCACTGGTAGTCTTTTTAAAACTGGATTCATGTTGACCTCGACCATAAATTACTATGGCTAAAGACTTGCACTGCAGATGACGGTCTCACTCTACACTCATGAAGCCCACATCTTCAGCATGCAAAACTTGGGGTAGGGTCCTTTTTAACTTGCATCACCGGTGGCTGTTGACCCCCAAGTTGCTCCACAGTGGTAATGTCCTCTCTCCAGGTGGAGTTTAGCTGTCACCAGCGGCTGTTTACCCACAGGTTGCTGGCACCTCTTGATGTAGAATTTAAGACTTCAACTGCTGAGAGGTGGAGGCCTTAAGCCCAAGGGGGCTCCTTTAACTGCCGAATTGGTCTGGCAGCACCTTTGTCAGCTATTCTCCCTACCACAACCTCAGGTTCACCCAGTCTGATTGCACTGGTGGCTGTTAACCCACTGGTTGCTCTTCAGGCTTGTGAAGGCTGGCTGAGTTCCTCCGTAGTCATAGCTCTCCTCTTCCCACCTTGGAGGAGGGCCTTCCATGTGGGAGCCCACTTTTGCAGTAGAGTTTGCTTGCAGCCCCTCATGGTGTTCCATTAGAGGGATAGAGTCTCTTTTTGCTGCTGAGTTATAGATGGTATGTTGCAGGCGTTTAGCCTCCCTTGTAATATTTGTGATTAAAAGCTTTTTATAACTTTAAGTCTGGAGTAGTGCTGGTTTTGTCGTTTTATTTTGGACAGAGTGAGATCCTTCCTCCAAACTGAATCTTCCCCTAATTGGGTTTCTAAATTGCAGCAGCAGAGCTGTAACTAATCATATCCCATGCCTGGAGGGAAGGTGATCTAGGCCTTGGCTCCCCAGAGATTTCCTCCTAATAGGGTTTTTTTCCTCTCCTCCGTGCCAAAGGACATAATACCTATTTAGTTTATACTATACTAGAGTCTTAGGTTACCTAGGTAGGTTTCTGCTGTTGGATGGATTTGTATGGTGGCTATCCTTTGCTGTTCCCTCTCTCCTTAGGAAGTCATGCTCTCCTGCTCAGTTTCCACATATATCAGCTCTCAGTTTGTGTCTATTTTCACTCACCACTGATGACTGTTAACCCACCAGTTGCTGTCAATTAATGCTCTTCATTCTTTGTAAGCATTGCTTGCTGTTCAACACTTTTTGGTGGGCTCCTTCCTAAGGTACCTTTAGCCAAGGCAATCCATCCCATGTCATCTATAGGGGTGGAATCCTCCTCCAGGGTTTCTTGCCTTTGGTACCACTACAGGGTGGTATTCCCCATGGAATAGAGAGGTGAATGGCCACAAAAGGTTAACAGTCGTACAAACATAACACTACACCAAGTTGCATATACCCATTGAACCAAAATGTTCCAAGTTCACAGGGTGATAGAAACCTTTTGATTTTTTCAAATAGCAATATGAATAGCAAGAGTTTAGAGAATGAGGATTTCATAAGCAGTTTTTACTGCTGGCACCAGTGTACGCATACAGTACAGTACATGCACTTTTTGTTTTGCAGTTAATCTTTTTATTGGGAATCAATGGGTAATACCTCAGATCTTTCATTACATAAAAGTGATATTCTAACCAGAATTTTTCAGGGATTCTTATTGGATTAACAATTTTAGGGTCTCAGTCTGAACAGCAAAAGGAGAACATAATGGGCTAAATTCATGAATGCAATAGCGCCCCCTTAACTGTGCATTAATGAGTTCAGTGTGAGTTGTCTAACACAGTGGTATAGAGCAAGCACTTACTGTACCAGTAGCATATGAACATGAAGCCTCCTCCAGCACCACAGAGGAAAGTAGCATGGCCACCTCAGATGGAGGTGGCTGCCCAGCAGGCATCTGGTCTACACAAAGGTGGTCTAAAAAAGAAATCTCCTCTGCCAGACCAGAGGCCCTTACATGAGGCCAGTGCACAGGACTTACCCAATACAACTCAGAAAACAATTTCCTCTCCAGAACAGAAGTGACATGTTCTTCTTTTTTCCACAAAGCTGCTTCTTGGCCAGGTCTCATTCAGTGGCACCCCCCTGACCTTGTCGCCGACCTTCTCACAGACTTAACTGTTATCCAAGACTTGCCCAGTACCACAGTGTGATGCATGACCATCTGTGTCAATTACTGTATGCAAGAGCCTGCAGGTGGTGCCAGCTTGGATAGTGGGCATTTTCCTCTTGTCATTTGTAATTTCTTCTCAGGGTACCAACATGCAATGGTGTAGTTGTGCATTCATGCGGTGGCATGCATGACAGGTGACTACTCCCCCTCTTGTGCTCTCGACTATGATGCCAACCAGTCTCCACCAGTCAGCAGTTACACAGCAAGGGTATTGTATCCCCCTCCCCCGAGGAAGGAGAGCAGTCCCTGAGACACTCAATCCTTCCTCTAATGGCCAGCCCCTGATGACTCATGCTTGTTCCTGAATGTGGGCTGCCAGCATAGCAAGCAGTATTTCTATTACTGAGCTACTGGGCCAGCTATTGACTGACAACTTCTGGATATGCAGTAGTATGGGCTGGATCAGCATACAAGCCTCACCCCCTTGGACATCTATCATGTGATTCAGTAAGTACCTTAAAGACACTAGCTCTCTGAAATGCCTTTGATAGGTAAATGGGAAATGCAAGGTCGCTTTAAATAGCAAAGGCATGCCTGCAACGTTTGCTATGTACTGGCAGCAGCTGAGGAGGAGGAGGATAGGCAGGTTGTGGTACAGTGCATATCCCATGCAAAGTAATGCATCCGAGAGCAGTCAGGGAACACAGACTTCCTGAATCTAGATGACCAGGATTTTAAAGCCAGGTTGAGACTAAAAAAGGAGACCATGCTGAGCATGAAGGGTATGGAGGAGGATCTATGGTGTGGATCAAACACAGCTGTCCACTATTCCCCAGAGACAGCTTTCTAGCAGCACTGCTATTAGTGTCTTCTGGATCATTCCAAATGAACATGGCTGATCTATTCTCTATCTACAATCCACCATGTCCAAAATAACTGTAAAGGTCACTAACCCACTAGTGAAAAGAGCAAATAACATTACCTATAAACACTGAACATTTCACCAATCTAGGACTTTTTTGACTTTACTGGCATACCTGGTGTGACTGGGTCATTAGGCATCACATATGTGCTTGCACATGTCCCAATCCTCATTCCTTTTCCTTTTGCAAGCAGACAGAATTTGATTCAGTCAACCTGCAAATGGAATCAACAGCAGACCACACCATCATTAATATGGTTGACAAATACCTGGGGAGCAAGCATGGTGCCTTCATCTGGGAGCAGTGTGCCATGCATTTTTTTATGGAGGCTAACAATGTCCCAGAGGGGTTCCTACTAGGTGAGCATGATACACCACAGCTCTTCCCCAGGCACACTGCAGACAGTCAAACCTTATTATTTGGTTGCATGCAAGTGACTCAGGCTATCACCTGAAGACATACAGTGCTCATTTTTTACTTATTTCTTCTCCTTCCCTAAGTATTCTCATGTGTTTATGCATGTGATTTATGTATTGAAATTCTTTACCAGGTGAACATGCAGAGATACAGCACAGATCTCATTTACAGATGTGACCTGGGGGAGGGCAAGGAAGGGAGGGCAAGAAAAAAATACAATATAATTGTAACTCCTTAGCCTTCTGACTGGCAAGAATTATTACAGGGCAAACTATTTTTATGAGGAGGCTGACCAGCGGTCTCTTAGTTGTTGAGTTTCATAAGGAACAGTGGGCACAGCTTCAGAATTGGCATCAGACATCGTGTAGCATAAAAAAAAACCCATCATTGTCCACTCCAAATAACAGTGGGGGGGGGGCATATTTTACAATATTTTAAAGCAATTGGGAGGCATTTCTTTACACTTCCAGAGGGCAGCTCCATGAAGAAAGGTAATTTTCAAGCACTTTAAAATGCTATCTTTCTGCAAGGTTGCATTTCTAAAGTAGCTGTATTTTCCCCAGGGTATACCATTGTTTCAGCAAAAATATTGCAGCGGCAAAACAACAGGTTGCTGTGGGTTGCTGTAATGGTCACAATACAGCAGTGGGACCCTTAGCACAGCTCCTCTGGGTCTTGTGCCCCTTCCCCCCCTCAAAACACCACCAGCATGGACGTGATTATAATAAAATCTGTGGGGTGCGGGGATCATAGTCCCCCAAAGAATACACACTTGTTTTCCTGATGGCACAATGTGGACCGCAATCACAGTTGACATTTGTGCCATCACTGTAAAGCCAGTTGGCAGGTTTTCTGTCAAATTGGTTTGGTGGAAACTCTCCCGAGCCCATGCTTAATGATTCTCTGCACACAACTGAACAGAGCAGAAACCCATTAACTATGTGTGTCCAGTGAGTAGCACTCTTTGAAAGCACACTGGGTGAGACAGAGCAAATGAGTAACATGTTGGAGCACCTAATTAATTAGTATTATTTGTGAAAGGCAAAAAAGTGCAAATTCATATACAGTACCAACCACATGACCAAGCCTATAGTGAAATATTGAGGACAACTTGGCTATTAGCTAGAGAATAGTGTATTGTATGTGTAACAGTAGTGTGATACCACATAAACCATAAGACTGAGGGTGTGTACAAAGTGCATTACACAACTTATATTTTATTTTTAAAACCCATATTTTATTTTTATGATTATTGTTTTTTCTCCAGTATGTAGTTCCACTTTCCATCAGTTCTCCGTTACAGTCATTAATGTACAGTATGTACGAGGTTAAGCAATGTTTTCTGCCCGCAGTTCTCACTGTGCTTAATCGGTATGTTTTCTTTTCAGAGAGGGTGGACTGCAACTGCAGAGTGCATGCTGAGTTGGGTTACACCTATTGTACTTGGGTGTATCATGGGGTGTGTAACGCAGTTAAGGAGTGACAGAAATGGGGTAGATAGAGAGTTCAACCAGTAATCATAAAACAATAAAAGTCATTGATAAATATACTCTGGCAGTGACTGGGTAGCATTCATAGCTTACAGTACTATTGTAGACAGGTGTCTGGCATCCCTAGTGGAGTGGGTTCACCATTGTTGTCAGGCATGCTGGCACTACTGGGACATGTCTGTGGCACATCATCATCATCCTCCTCCCCCGTATCTGAGGGTAAACACTGAGCTAATGTTAGTTCCACAGTACACAACATTGACATCCACACACCCATATCATTATGTTCATTACACATCATCCATGCCAGCCAGGGTTCTCATGTATACAAACCAGGGTCAGTGCTGCTACACAGAGTATCTGAATGGGTAACTGGGGCATTGTCCACCATGTCTGACTCTGTCAAAAAGCAGCAGTAGTCTCATTACAGTGGGATGGTGGCTAGATCAGTACTGCACAACTATGCCCCCCACATGGTAGCCCGCACTGACCTCAAGGTAGCCAACTCCACTGGCAGGTTACCCACCCCTACAAATTATGATCATCCACCCCTACACACACACACACACACCCCGCTGTAAATGCTGATACTAAGATAACAAACGTCATTATAAGGAACTCATTTACAAGGGTCCTTGATAGGATACAAATATTACAACATGAATTACAATGCAAGCAACTGGTGTACATACATACAATACATCCTTACAGCCATGCCAATACTGTGAACTCCCCCATGGCATTCCTCTCCTCCCCCATTTTATCCCTATCTCTTTTGTCATGATAGCCCTACACGCAACTGGTACTTGGATCACTCGTAGGTTTGCACATCTCTCTCCTGTAGTAGACAGATATCCCTATATACAATGCCATGTTTTTGAAATAGCTACCTGTGCTGTCAATTGGGAGGCTGGTGTTGTACCCTGAACCCCATGTACTGATATGGGGTCAGTGCATGATTGTATGTGTTCCTTAGCTAGTATGAGGGGTCACCATCCCATGCATCCATTGCCTGTCTTGGTTCATAATTATCTGCTTGATCTCAGCAGCCTGCCTTCTCATACCCAACTTTATGTCACCCTGTCTACATGGAGTATCAATAATTCCCTGAAGAATGATGGCAGGGAGCTCACCTTGTTGCTGATGCTTTTCCAGGTTGCCTGTCTCCCCTCCAGTAGTGCCACTTTAATTCCAAATAAGTATGGGTACTGGAAAACCCAAGTTCCACCAGCAACCATTCTCTAACTTCCAGAAACAGAGCTTCCACTGATGCTCATGCATCCCATTCCTCCTCCTCTTCCCTGTTGGTAGCATGCTGTCCTTCCCCCTCATGTCTGTTGTGCTCTTGAGGACCTGCCTTGCCTTTGGGGCTGTGGTGTGTGACATCACCTGCAGCCCACACAGCAGACAAATGGCCTCATTCGTACTGTATTAATGAAGCTGAAGCTCATCCAAGTCACAATCCCAGATACCGTGCCTTTCTAGCTTGCTTTTTCTCCTCTCTTCATCTCACAGAACAGCAGATATGGTAAAGCAATGCAGTTAGGGCAGTGCTATGCATCTCATGAATTCAGCCCAAGGTTTTACAACAGAAATTAAAAAACAGCCTTGTGCCTTATTTAACATTTTGTCCTATTTTCCTGCAACTCCTCCTTCAAACCTGTTGGCTATCCATTTCATCTTTGACCAGTTTATTGACTGTTTCATATCCAAAATGTAATTGCTTGAATACTATCCACTGTTAACCAGTACCTCAGAAGGTAGCCTTTCTAAATTTATAGTAAATGGGGATTATTATCATGTTTAGATAATCTCATTTTATGCTATCTGTGTTTTATTTTTATTTTTTAATTCTATTTTATTAAGCATAGCATACAATGATATATATACATATTATTTATAAATCATTACTTTAAGCATCATATAACAGGGATCAAAATCCCACACATTAAAAAAGAAACTCAAGAAGGATGGATGGGAGTAGAAATGATTAGAGTATTCAGGGGAAGGGGAACAGAGGCCAGAGTAATAGATCAGGCAGGGCTTTCCAGCATCAGCATTTGCATATGTCTGTTTGCCCAGCAAACTAGATACTGTCAAGGGACATTATTATTCAACCAAGCTAGAACCTACCTTGTCTAAAAGAGAACAACTAGTTAAATTAGGTAGCTACTCCCCATACCCAGGCAGTAACTGTATAACCCACATACGTTTGTATAAGCTGCAAATAAAACAAAAGGGTTGAGGAAAAACATTTTTGTAAACTTCATTATGTTCTCCATTACAGCCATGGATGTTGATCCCTGCATTTTGTTTGTTTCCTACTTGGTCTATATGGTGCCACATGGCATTTTATGTTCGCCATGTTTTGCAGCTTATGTTTTGTGACCTGGAGAGTTCTCTGTTGTCCTCAGAGCAGTGTGTGCTGTATGCTAGTTCAACTTATTCACAAGAAAAGTGATGTTAAACTAACAGGGTTCAAATGCATTGGCCCACTATGTTTCTCCCTTTGTTCACTCCAAATGCAAAATATTGATGAAAACCTTGTGGCAACCAAATTTAATGATGCTCACCATTAAACATTTCAAATATAGAAGGATGGTAAAGTAGAATCAAAATGGACTTGTTAATCTGAAAATGGACAAAGCAATGAGGCCAGATGGAGTGCATTCAAGGGTACTGAGGGAGCTCTAGAAGATACTGGCTGCACCGCTGACAGTCCTATTTAACAGCTCATTGAAAGCAGAAGTCATTTCAGAGGAATACGGGAGGGCAGATGTAATCCCACTTACTTCACAAAAGTGGTAGCAGGGAAGAGCCTATTAATTATAGGCCAGTCAGCCTGACATTGGTGGTGGAAAGTTAACAGAGTCACTGCTGAAGGAGGGATTGTGGAATATCTTGAATCTAATTGGTTACAAGACCCAAGTTAGCAGGTACTCACGGGGGGGGGGGGAGGCATATCAAATGAGTCCAATGGATTTTTTTGACTGGGTGACCAAGGAAATTGATCAGGGTGGAGCGGTGGACATTTTCTACTTAGATTTCAGTAAGGTGTTTTGCACAGTTACAGATAGGGGGATAATAAGCAAGCTGGGTAGCTTAGGGATGGGTTCAAAGGTGGCAAACTGGGTAAGAAATTGGTTAGGGGATAGGCGGCTGAGGATGGTAATAAATGGACTTCATTCTAAGGAAGGGACAGGGACCAGCAGGGTGCCTCAGGGATCAGTGCTGGGACTGGTCCTCTTTAATGTCTTTATAATTGGCATTGCATAGGAGCTGGAGGGAAGGTCTGCCTCTTTGCAGATGACACCAGAATCTGCAATAGGGTGGACACTCTGGGAGGGGGGTAGAAAAGATAATGAAAGACCTGAGAAAACTTGAAGAGTGGTGGTCAAGGATATGGAACCTGGGTTTCAATGCACAAAATTGCAAAGTAATTCACTTGGGGCACAGTAACCCATGGGCAGAGTACAAAATGGGAGGTGTGGTGCTCATGAACAACAAGCAGGAAAGAGAGCTGGGGGTAATCATATTAGATGACCTAACGTTTGTCTGGCAGTGCGACAAGGCAGTTGGTTGGGCAAGTGGGATACTGGAGTGCATATGGAGGGGTATCACCAGCAGAAAGAGGTTGATCAATGGTATTACCACTGTATGGATCATTAGTAAGACCCCACAACATAGACAATTAAGTCCAGTTCTTGAAACCACATCTCTGGAAGGACATAGACAGAGTTTAGGCGGTCCAGAGGAGGGTAACTAAAATGGTGTAGGGTCTGCATCAGAAGCCCTACAAGGAGAGACATAAGGACCTAAGTATGTGCACCCTGGAAAAAGAAGAGGGAGAGGGGATATGATAAAGACCTTTAAATACCTCACATTGGCAAATAAGGTACAGGAGAGAAGTATTTTTCAGAAAAAAAGGTGCTCAAGGACAAGGGGGCACAATAAGAAGCTGAAGGGGGTAGAATCAGGTGAGATGTGAGGAAGTACTTCTTCACAGAAAGAGAGGTGGATTCCTCGAGCAGTCTTTCAGCGGAGGAAGTGGGGGTGAAAACAGTGGTGAGGTTCAAGAATGCATGGGATAGGCATAAGGGAATATTAGAGGAAGGAAAGGGGGTTGAATGGGCCAGAGATCAAGCAGGATCTGTGGTGATACTAGAGGCAGGGAAAAGTGGATCAACTGGGTGGTCCAAGTGGTCCTTATCTTCTGGAAAATGCTATATTTGTAGGTGGGAAAGAACATCTTACAGGACAGGAGACAAAGGGAAAACTAAAATGGAATAAAATGGTGTAAGTTCAATATTTTCACCTTAACATGAACTGCTGCTTCACATGAAATGCATGCTACAAATGAAAATAATGTTAGAATTCTTGTTTTGATCTTTGGGGCTTCTTTATGGTCTTCCGTGTGAAGAAAAAGTAAGCAAGGTTATTGATAATGACAATTGTAGCTTTCAAGCACAACAACAGAGTGGATACATATGTTCACTAGATATCAGACACTTTCCAGTTGATGTCAAACAAAGTGGACTGTTCATCATCCAAGCATCTATCATTCAGGGTCCATTTGCTTCAGTTCAGCATTCTGTGTATGTGACTTTCATTTTTTCACTATCTCTGACATCTCAAACACACAGCATCTGAGTTACGAGATAAACTACTGTAAAAGGATTTCTGAAAAATACACTGTTCTGCTGCTGATGTGGTTGACTTGAGTGTTCCCTCAGGGGGTTGCCATTTCACTGTTGCAAGGCAATGGGATCCTGATGATATTTGTCTGGTTATGTGTGAGAATATTTCTGGAACTCCATCCAAACCTGTGAGTTAGCCGAAAGCTGAGGGACGGGGGGGACGGGTCCAGGCAAGCATCGAGCATTAGCCAATGAGTGAATTTGCACAAATCTGTTCTCTCTGTCTCGAGGTATTCAGTGCAGGGTAGTACAGACAGAGAGCACAGGAAGTAATCTGTGACCTGTAGTCCTCTTGTGTATGAGGTGAAACGACAGTGGCATCAGGAATCCTCATGTCAATTTTTTATTAGCTCAGATAGAGCGAGGTTGGGGTGAAAGGCTCTTCTAAGGGCCAGTGGGGTCTCTTTTTATCTAAATTACTAGCAGGAGCTGCAGTCTTAGTCCCGTGGAGTCCGTGACACCTGACAATACCTCCAGGGCATGGCAGTTAAATTCAGAGCATGGAGCGAGTGCCGGTGATTTCTGGAACTCTGTCCAAACCTGTGAGTCAGCTGAAAGCTGAAGGCCTGGGGGACGGGTCCAGGCAAGCATTGAGCGTTAGCCACTGAGTGTGAATTTGCACAAATTTGTTCTCTCTAATTGCCCTTTTGTAAGAGACCCACCTTACTGATAATGAACACTAGAAGCTGTGGAGGAGCTGGGTGGAATCAGTTTATGCCTCCACCTTTCAAGTCCACCCGCACCATTTAGGCGTGGCCATTCTAAATCATAAGACCTACCAGATACAAATAGAGTCTGTCCTTACAGACCCTGAAGGCCATTTTATTTTGATACATGCGACCTTGCTTGGCATTCCATGTACCTTGGCCTGCATCTATGCTCCGAATACAGACAGGGAGGCCACTGTCTTTTTTAAAAAAAAATTCAGGGACACCCTTGTAGTCTCGGAACAGCTATGTATTTTGGGGGGAGACTTCAATACTATCTTATCCCTTTCACTTGATAAAAGAAGGGGGCAAACTGACTAGATCGAGTAAACCTGGGAACATCCTCTGCAGGGTAACCCAGAATCTGGGACTGGCAGAAATGTGGAGATGGATTAATGAGGCACAGAGACATTTCACATATTTTTCTGACCAGCATAATTTTTATAGCTGGATAGATTTTTTTTTTCATAACACCAGAGTGGGATCATGCTATAAAATCCTGTCAAATTCTGACTAGAACACATTTAGATCATGCCCCAGTGGAACTGCAACTCAAATTGTCTCCACCAGTTAGGAACTCCCATTGGAGGCTTAATGTTGGCCTACTAAATAACCAGGCATTCAAGGATCTTATTGTCTCCACAATCAAGACCTACGATCAGGATAACCCTTTAGGGGAACCTTCCCATGCTGTTAGATGGGATGCACTGAAGGTGGTGCTCTGAGGAGCAAGCATTGACTTCTCTTCCTTGGAGAAAAAATGTAGGGTAGAGAGGAAAAGAGATCTTGGAGCAGAGACAGCTGATCTCGAATTTCAGCACAAGATTTCTTTAAACCATCAAGTTCAGAGACAGCTGGTAGAAAGGCACCAAGGACTGGAAACCTTATTATTGCAACAAATAGAGGCTTCCTACAGCAGAGTCAGACAAAACTATTATGAGAATGGCAACAGGATGGGGAAACTGTTTGCACTTACTCTGCGTCAACAGCAAGCTAGCAGAGTAGTACCACAACTGCAAGATCCCATCACAGGAGTGGGGGGCATTAGTCATCCAGAGGATATAACCAAGACCTTTGCTAGGTTTTACAAAACTTTATATTTCCAGGTACCTGTACCTGATTTTGTGGGGAAGGTAGCCCAGTTCTTTGACAATTTGGAAATGAGATCTCTCTCAACAAGCAGCAGACCACCTAGATAGTGCAGTATCCCAGCAGGAATTATGCTTCCAAATATCCCACCTGAAAAATGACAAGTCCCCAGGGCTGGACGGGTTCCCCCCAGAGTTTTTTAAAAGCTTTGCGGACTCTCTCCTACCCTTTCTCCTACCAGTATGCCAGGACATTTTAGATGGTGGTGAGACCCCAGACTCTTGGCAATTGGCACATATTTCAGTCATTCATAAAGAAGGGAAAGACCTGCTGGACTGTGGGCCATACAGACCCATTTCCTTGTTAAATATTGACTTAAAACTCTTTACAGGGTTACTAGTGAGGAGATTACAGAATCACATTACCACCTTAGTACACAAAACCAGACGGGGTTCATATCAGGGAGATTCCTTTTTGATAATATTCGCAGATTACTGAATATTATCTCCTCCCAGAGATCCCAGGAGCAATTTCAAATAGCTATATCAATGGAAGCAGAAAAAGCATTTGGCAGGGTAAATTGGCAATTTCTAAAAGTGACCCTGGATAAAATGAAATTCGGCCCCAAATTTTTATACACTGTTGCCCAGCTGTATAGAGCCCCAAAGACACTGGTGAGCGTGAATGGAGTGAGTTTGATCTTTTTTCCACTATCCAGGGGTTTCAGACAGGGCTGCCCCCTTTCCCCACTCCTATTTGCCCTAAGTTTGGAACCCTTAGTGATAAGAGTGAGGTGAGAACAGGGGATCATGGGCATTATGGCAGGGGGCTTGGAACAAAAACTCTCGCTCTATGCGGATTACTCTATTTTCTTCCTGGCCTCCTGGGGGGATTCCGTCCCTCTCCTCTGCACAACCCTTCGAGGTTTTGGAGAGATTTAGGATATAAGATTAATTTTACTAAGTCAGAGGCCATAGTCCTGAGTGTCCGGCCATCTCCGGAGTTTGAAACAGTGTTCCCTTTTAAGTGGGCCTCCAGCTGACAGATCCATTACTTAGGAGTCCAAATATCCACAGACCTAGCCAAGTTATTTTCCCTGAACTACAGAAAGCTGTGGGAGACTATTGAGAGAGACCTAGCGAGGTGGCACTTGTTACCACTCTCGCTGGTGGGAAGAATTGCAACAGTTAAAATGAATATCTTGCCACGGCTCCTTTTTCTGTTTCAATGCCTCCAAATAAAAAGCTGTCTATTATTTTGGAATAAGCTCACAAGGGGAGTTCACAGATTCATATGGCAACACAAAAAACCTAGGGTGGCCAGAAGGGTCTTGTGATCTCCCAGAGAAAGGGGAGGCCTTGCATTGCCTAGCTTCAGGTATTACTACTTAGCAGCACAGATGGGACCAGTATTAACACTGGCCAAACAGAAGGTCTAATCTCATTGGTATGAGATGGAAAATGAGTTACCAGAAGGGAGACCCCCTTTATACCTTATCTTAGACCTTAGCAATGTCCTCCTTATCTTCGGAGTATATTAAAGGGATCAGGAATCAATGGGTGAAGCATGGCCTTTATATACTTTCCAAAGTCAAAAAACTGTTGGGCACCCCAGAAGGGGTGGGTCCACTATCCCTTATTAGATCTGAGCCAGAATTCTTTCCCCTCATGTTGGGCTTGGGCTATGCCAGATGGGAAACCAGTGGTATCATGAGATTTGCTCAGTTTATTGAACACTGGTGCTGTGTCTCTTTTCAGAGGGTGAAGGGCAAGTTTGGCTGGGACAATTCAGAATTTCTTCACTTCATACAGGTGAGACACTTTATACACTCCCAGGGCATCTGGTGGATCTGACCAGACAATATTTGGATTGGGAAAATTTTCTATATGACTTTGTCACAGTGGTGGCCGAAATCTGACATGCATCAAGTCTATATAAACTGCTTTTGGAGACAGGAGAGGAAGTGACACAGAGATACAGGGAGGCGTGGGAGTGGGAGGCAGGTATACAGATACAGAACTCAGACTGGACTCTTAGATTGAAACTCGGATGGAAGGTCACCAAATCTCCATGCTGGAGAGAGTTTTGGTGGAAAATGCTCACTCGATACTTTCTTGTGCCAACAGTCACACAACATTACTCCCCGAGTGGTACAATATGCTGGAGGACATGTGGAGGTCTGGGGAGCCACTGGCATATATTCTGGGATTGCCCTTTGCTCTCTGACTACTGGCGCTTAGTGCAGTTAGCTACCCAGGGAGTGACAGGGGTTCTTCTGCCCCTTGTTTTTGAGGAATGGATCCTAGGCCTTCCTACTGCAGTCTGCCTGAATGGGAACTCCAGTAAAGTTCTATTAATCCTAAATACTGTAAGCCTGAAATGCACCACAGTTAAGTGGCTTAAACCAGATCCCCCAACTTTACAAGAAAGGATGAAAAGAGTTAAAGAGGTGGTGGTCATGGAGTCTCTCACTGCCAAATTAAGACTGCACCATGACAGACATGTTCAGCGTTGGCTGGGATGGGAATCTTGGTTACTGCAGACACCTCACCCATTGTGAGAGGTCTGATCAGGAGGACATGTGGCTAGACATCGGGGGAGGGTGAGATGTATATATACTTTAGATGGCCACCCCTACTATTGTCCACTTTCTGTCTAGGCCCAATTAGAAACAGATGACTAGTTCACCATCCTTATGAAGCTTGATATAAGGTGGGAGAGAAGAGTTTGAACATGCAGCTACTATGTTGGGGCACAGTTTAGAAGCCCCTTTGATTTTAACACAGCTTTATCATAATTATCTCATTCTTTTAATACAAGCTATGCATTTCCTGTTATAAATAGATCATTAACAGAATGACAAAATGGATGAGATGGAGTAACTTTCTTCTCCAACTCTATTATCACTATAAATGACTTTGTTCTATAGAACTGAATGTATGAGCAACTAATCATGAACTATCTTGAACAACTTGGAAATGTAGACTTCTATGTCAGTGTGATGAACAGATATTGAATAAAGCTGAGTTTAAGAAAAATCTGTTCTCTCTGTCTCGAAGTATTCAGTGTAGGGTAGTAAAGACAGAGAGCACAGGAAGTAATCTGGGACCTGTAGTCCTCTGGTGTACCAGGTGAAACTACAGCAACATTAGGAAGCCTCATTTCAATTGTTTATTAGCTCAGATAGAGCGAGGTTGGGGTGAAAGGCTCTTCTAAGGGCCAGTGGGAGTCTCTTTTTATTGAAATTACTGGCAGGAGCTGCAGTCTTAGTCCTATGGAGTCCGTGATACCTGACAATGCTTCCGGGGAATGGCAGTTAAATTCAGAGCATGGAGCAAGCACCGGTGATTTCTGGAACTCCGTCCAAACCTGTGAGTCAGCTGAAAGCTGAGAGACAGGGAGACTGGTCCAGGCAAGCATCAAGCATTAGCCACTGAGTGCGAATTTGCACAAATCTGTTCTCTCTGTCTCAATGTATTCAGTGCAGGGTAGTAGAGACAGAGAGCACAGGAAGAAATCTGACACCTGTAGTCCTCTGGTGTATGAGGTGAAACTACAGCAGCATCAGGAAGCCTCATCTCATTTTTTTATTAGCTCAGATAGAGCAAGGTTGGGGTGAAAGACTCTTCTAAGGGCCAGTGGGAGTCTCTTTTTATTGAAATTACTGGCAGGAGCTGCAGTCTTAGTCCCATGGAGTCCGTGACACCCAACAATACTTCCGGGGCACAGTAGTTAAATTCAGAGCACAGCGCGAGTGTGCATCATCGCATGAGGAGACACACGCCGAAACATGTGCATCTCAGCATGTGTTTAGTGGGTTCAGTGGTGAATGGGGAGCAGGAGCCAGAATAGAAACAAAATGACCTAGGGAAAGTACCAGGTGACAGAAGTGGGGGTAAGTGTAGAGGAGTTGATAGTAAAGTCAGAAACACAAAGATGGATAGATACTTTGTCACACTGAAGATGGGAGAGATGGCAATATAATGTAGGGAGTGCTGTAAGTTCAGTGCAGAGGAGGTTAGTGGATTACAGGAATACGTGTGAAAACAGTGCACAGACATAAAGGAACTCAAAGTGCAACTTGTGGGTTTACAGCTCAAACTAAAATGTATTAAACAAACCAGTATAGCTTGTGTAGAGGAGAGATTAAATGAAACAGACACTGATAGAACTCAGAAGAAGAGCAGAATAAGTGTTGAGCCAAGTGATGATTGGGAATACCCGAAAAATGTAAATAAAACAAAAAGGGTGAGGACAGCTATGGTGTTTGAGATTCCAGTAAGTAATTCATACATACCATTAGCACACCCCATACACAACTCAGAAATAAGGTTAGAAACTTTTTCTCAACATGCCCATACTGAGACATGTGCTGAATCAAGTACAGTTAACCAAAAAGGACCCACCCTGAGTAGTGAGGAGGCAGGAATTTTACTAAATGAGGCACTGTGCTCAAATAACACTAATCAAAATATAGGGAACCAGGCTGATGAGATGCATGAAAGAACTGGTAATGTCAGCAATGAAGAAGAAATACAAAATGGGAGTTATCCTCTAGAACACAGGTTGCTAATTGACGACCAGTCTACCCAAGGTAGTGAATTAGGAACCAAAATGAAAGTTGATACTCAAATAAGGAGAGGTAACATTATTGGAGACTCTATTACCAAGTTTACAGATGCCTACACTACTAAAGATAGGAAGGAAATTGTAATTAGCAACTTCTTACCGGGGCCAAAACTAGCAGATACTGTATACCAGCATTACTGCCTAAAACAGTGGAAAAACAAGAAGACAAACCCATAATAATTGTACATGGAGGGACTAATGACATAAAACATTCCAGGGAAGACCAAATTTACCTAGAATTTATGAACTTAGAAAGGTTAATCAGAAAGATGAATGTTATAGCAATATTTTAGGAAATCCTACCTGTGCCAAGAGCAGGGGAAAAAGTGCAGGAAAAGATACGGAGAGTAAATAACTGGTTAAAAAGATGGTGATGTATGAACATGATTCACTGTATAAGAAATTGGGAAGTGTTTGATTGCAAGACCAGTCTGTTTGGAAAAGATGGATTATACCTTAGGAAATCAGATAGTAAGGAATTGGGTATGTGTTTTAGGAAAAACATGAATAGTTATTTAAACTGAACACAGAGGGAAGAAAGCAACCAAAGTCAGTGATAGGTGAGATGACTGTATCACAGGTAACCTCATGCATTACATCTGACTCAAATAAAAGAGAGTCTAAAGGTATAAGGTTGCTATTAGTAAACACAAGAAGTATTAAAAAGAAAATTGACAAACTGAAATATATTATAAATAAAGAGAATGTAGACATCTGTGCATTGACAGAGACTTGGTTGAAAACTGGATAGATAAAATAGATGGGTTTGATTTTTTTCACAAACCAAGAACTCATAAGAATGGGGGTGGAGTAGGGGTGTATATTTCTGAGAATCTGAAAGCACAAGTCCTTGAATATACAAATGATGATAACAAACAGGTAGAACAACTATGGCTAAAGTTTAAAACACGAACTAAGACAATAAACCTGGGACTTTGCTACAGAGCACCTAATTTAGATGAAAAACAAAATACTGCATTTCTGGATGTTCTTGATAGTGGGCTGATTACAAGACACACTATAAGGGTGGGGAGTTTAAATTTCCCGAACATTAATTGGGAATTATAGCAGGGAAAGACAGCATATGAAAAGACTTTCATAGATATATGTATGAGCTATGGGTTGAAGCAGATAATAAAATAAAATACTAGAGAGCAACATATGTTGGATCTAATGCTTACAAACATGGAAGAAGATTTGGAAAATATTGTAGTAATGCAGCCACTAGGTAGCAATGACTACAGGATGGTCAAATGTCTAATATTGGAGGAAATGCAGAAAATCCCTGGTAAAACAACCATCAGAGATTATGCTAGAGCAAATTATGTGCAAATTAAACAAATGTTAGGGGCTCAAAGCAGGAAAGAAATGAAGGATCAGACACTTCAGGATATGTGGATTAAGCTGGATAGTATCTTACAACAATGTATAGAAACCTTTGTTCCTCATACTAAGAAATACAATAGTAAGGGAAGGGTTTCCAATTGGTTTTCTAATAAAATAAAATAAATGATCCTTAGGAAAAAGAGGGCTTATAAGAGACTCAGAAAAAGTCATCCCCTAGGAGGCAAGAGGCCTATAAAGGGTGTGTTAAACAATGTAAAAAAGCCGTTAGACAGGCTAAGGCCAAAGCTGAAATGAGACTAGCTATAATGATAAGGGGCAATGGGAAGTCATTCTATAATTATGTTGGAAGTCTAAAAAAATGGAAGGAGTCAAATACATATAATAAAGGAAGGTGATGTTGAAATTACAGGAGAGGAACAAATGGCAAATGTGTTTAACAGACATTTTGTAAATAGGTACAAGAAAGATAGTTGTGACTACCAAGTTAAAGAGGTTCCAGTAGAAGAGCAAATGTATATACCAGTAATAACAGCTAAACAGGTATTTCAAAAGATAAAAAAATTAAATAAATACAAATCAGAAGGGCCGGATGGTTACCGCTCAAGATTTCTATCAGAACTGGCTGAGAAGCTGGCTGTGCCCTTGGCAATGATATTTAATAGAGCCCTAAGGGAAGCGAAGGTTTTGGATTTATGGAAAACAGCACATATAACATCAATACACAAAACAGGAGATACAAAAAATGTAAGATACTATAGGCCAGTTAGTATAATATGTATAATTGGGAAAATAATGGAAGGATTTGTTGATGAATACTTAAGATGACCGCTTAACAACATTAAATCACATAGATATTAATTAACATTGGTCTGAAAAAGGGAAGTGTTGTGTGAGTAACCATATGACCTTCTTTGAGCCTATCAGTGAGGTGTTGGATGTAGGTCTGCCGGTGGTCATGGTGTACTTGGATTTTAATAGAGCATTTGACTCTGTGTCACATGAAACTTTGCTGAACTTGATGCAGAAATTGGGAATTAGATTATATTTGATGAAATGGGTAGCATCATGGTTGGCTAATAGGCATCAAAGAGTCAGGATAAGAGGTTTTTTGTCCGAGGAGGGGAGTGTCACCAGTGGAGTCCCGCAGGGTTCGATCTCAGGATCAAAATTATTTAGCATTATGATATCCTCAATGCAGGTATCAGATGGGGTCTGGATCTACAAGTATGCAGATGACTCCAAGGTTGGAGCAGTGGTGAGTGATACTGACTCGATTGTAATTCTCCAGAAACAACTGGATAGGCTGAGGGAATGGGCAGAAGAGAACAAATCAGAGTTTAACATCGAAAAATGCAAAGTAATGCATCTTGGCCATAACAACAGACAAGCAAACTATGAGTTGAACAAAAAGCCACTACCAGTCACTGAATATGAAAGAGACTTAGGAGTGGTGATATCAAATGACTTTGCCAAACATACTCATGAAATGGTGACCAAGGCAAATAGAGTCACATGGAACATCCTGAAAAATATTAGAAGTAGGAATAAGGATGTTTTGGTTCCTTTGTTCAGATCTTTGGTCAGGCCAAAGCTGGAATACGGAGCACCATTCTGTACACCTCAGGAATCAGGTTTATGTAAAAAAGGTAGAACATGTTAAGTGTAGATTTACTAAAAAGATATATGGGATGAAAGACAGGAATTACAAAAATAGACTGTACTCAGTAGAGTTATATTCCATGTCATATTGAAGAGTGAGAGGGAACATATGCTTTGTGCAGGAAAGAGAAGGCATGCCAACAAGAGGGCACCCAAAGCAACTGAAGGGAGCTAAATACAACACCACTAAGAGAAGGAGTTGGTTCAGCCAAAGGGTGGTGAATAACTGGAACACGCTCCCTCATGAGGTGGTGGGCGTGGATAGCCTGGTGGCCTTTAAGACTGCACTGGATAGGTATATGGGAGAAAAAATTGGGAATTTATCCACTAATTAGTGGCAGGACCATAAATGGCTCTAGAAACTACTGGACCTGGCATGCGAACCTATGAACCTGTACTACAAATGAACCCTCCTTTCCAATCAGAAGTCGAGGCTACATCCAGGCTGCCTTCAGCAAAGTCACAACTGTCATTTTATTCTCAATAAAATGGCAGTAGTAACCTCATCTCACCTTGCATTCTAATAAGTCAGTGCTTTTAACAATGACTGCAAACATAACAAAGAACAATAACCTCTCACGTCAAGCCATGCACAGAACAAAAACAAACAGTTTATAGCATACTATCTCGGCTCAACTCAACTCAACTCAAGCTTTATTTATAAAAGGCACCTTTCAACAACTAAGGTTCCTGTACATAAAATCCATTAACATCAGTAATTAAATACAATAATTAAAACATCAATATCGTAGAATAAACAACGGCAGAATCATAAAATAAGATGACATTCCATCCTAAAAATATTAACCTCCCTCTAAAAATGTCATGCTGAAGAGGTAAGTTTTTAGTTCTGTTTTAGAACTTTGAACAGTCAGGCATTCCCTAATCTGATGAGGTAGAGAATTCTGCTGGGTAGGGGCCATAAAAGCAAAAGAACGGGCCCCAGATGTTTGAAGTCACACCCTGGGAATCTCTAGCTATCCCTCATCAGTGGGTTGGAGCTGTCGGGAGGGGCAGTAGGGAGAAAGGAGATCTTGCAGGCAGTGGGGTCCCTGATCATGTAGGGCTTTATAGTTTAGCAAACTGACTTCATTCTCCATCCTCTCCACCCAGTTGCCAGAACCCTACCTCCTCTCCTCACATCCAAAAGCATGTATTTTTACAAAAAGTACTATGTTCATGCAGTTGCCTCCATGCTGTCTGAAGGATAGGACTCAAGTCACAGTTTCTGGTACCCCTTCCATTTATGTGTTTCTCTCTGATAAATGTATCCCCCATTTACTTCACCTAGGGGTGTGCAAATACCTTATTCTGCATATATGAGCCAAATATTATATTTGGGCCCCCAAATATTCAGGTATTCGGTATTTTTATTTGGTATTCGGGTGATTTAAAAAAAAGAAAAAGAAACAGACCCTCACTCACCCTCCTTCCCAGCCCAAATCCTTTAAAATATACAACCCACCATCCCCAAACCCTGTGTTAGAATCCCACCCTCCTCCACCCCCAGCCCCCACAACTTGATATTAAACTATGTTTAAAAAAAAAAAAAATCCCACAATGGGTGACCAGCACAGCCTGACTGCCTCCATAGCTGGCCTCTGCCTGTCTGCATTTGTTTGCTAAAATAATTATTTCCCCCCACCCTGTCAACACACTCCTGCAACCCTCCTCCTCCCCCTTCAACACACAATTCTTCTTACGATTCCATCAAGAATGAAGAAGGTGACCAACACAACCTACCCTACTCCACAGCTGCTGAATAAAAGAGCTTTTGCACTTGCCTGCATAATAAAATCAACTGTCATGTAATCAGCTGGATTTACTAATGGGGCCCTATGCACTATTGGTGCAGAGTGGCTACATGCACGTATCTGGGGTGAGTAGCCACTCCACACCCACTGCGCCCCCCCTCGTGGCATACACAAAGTGGGGGCATGCAGGTCCACTGCACCCGATCCTCTACATCCGTGGACAGCTCCACGCTGGGGGCATTCCGGGGGCATGCCAGTACTATGTGATATTCAGTAATCCACATAGTGCTGACCACACTGGTGCAGAGGGTGGCATAGAGTATGCCAGGGAGACCCTGCCATAACCCTCTGCATGCCCCATGGGCACAGGCCTGGAGTCACCAGAGGTCTGGGACAGGGCAAAATGTGCTGCCTCTGACTGCTGGGCAGCAGGAGGTGGCAGAGGTGGCAGGATGGGAGAATGCCCAGAAATGTCTTGTGCAGCGGCACTGGGACTGGAGGGTGTCACATGTGTCTGGGTGTGTGCACAGCCCCGGACCTGTGCCACCCTATGTGTGGGATCCACTATGGGTCCCAGAGGGTCATCCCATTGGATGCCTACCCGGGACAACGACTCCTACCCTGTATGCCCTACAGAGTCCTGTGCGCCTGGGGGGAGGAGCCATGGACAGGTGGCCGGCATTGGTGAATGCCGGTATGGGTGTACCTGTTCACAGGTTGCAGGGACAAAGGTGGGCTACATGCATTTTGCATGTACCTATACCCTATTCATGCATAGGGGCCAGCATTGTGAGCAATCATGGGAGCTAGGGTTGCTCAGAATCTGTCTGATGGAATTGGATACCTCAGTTTACAGGCATTGTTTTGGAATTTGGAATTTTGGTGCCAAATGACAAAAATGAAAATTCTGAAAAACAAGTTGAAATCAGAATCAATTCTAATATTCCAGTCTCAGATATTACTGCAGTACAAGCCAGTAAAACCTCCCAAGGCTCCCTCCTAGTGAAAACAGGAAAAACCTCGTAAAAAAAAAAAGAATCACACCCCCACCTTCAGATGTGTAGTAGCAGTCATGGTGGTCTTTCAGGCTAGACATAGTACCTTATGGGGCTTAACTGATGCAGGTGCAGGTCTGTAGGACTGCAGGTATAACTCCTCAAAGCCCTCCATGTCTTGGACCCCCTTCCCAAAACCCATTGCCAGACTTGCCGCCAGAGACGCCTGCCCCTTGTCCCACTGGCCACAATAGTAGAACACAGTCTGACACCACAATCCATCCCAATGGTGTGTGTGTGTGTGTGTGTGTGTGTGTGTGTGTGTGTGTGTGTGACAATGTGCCCAGTTGTCCACTTTGGAGGCAAAGTCTGCTCTAGGCTGGTACATTATTTAGTCACTCACTCGGGAGGCCCAAGGCCAGGATGGTGAACAATTACAGCCCCTTTCCTTCCTGACATAGACTGATAGATAGATAGATAGATAGATAGATAGATAGATAGATAGATAGATAGATAGATAGATAGATAGACAGACAGACAGACAGATTGATTGATTAAAACCATCATTGTTCAACAGGATTTAACTTTTAGGACTGGATAGCCGTGCTTTACGAAGTCGTCTTGATTTTTCATGGGGTTACAAGCAGACACATTTTACACACATACAGTTTGTATAAGACAGATATGTTTTATGCACATACAATAATTAGAAAATTACAAAAATGTTTCAAATAATATTTACATAACACAGATCATCTAGCAAACATATATCTAGGCATATTACGGTCTTACAATTTTAGATAGTTAATGTAAACTGTTTGAACCATGTAACCCATCTGAGCCTACTGGGGAGACTACTGGCCTGGCCCATCATTACCAAACACTAGGGCTACCTACCAGACACTGCTACAAGAAACCCAGCACCTGGCAGCCAAACCACAGGGTTTGATGCTAATTTAACAGGCCATCCAGTCTTTCCCAGCAGGATCTGATTGGCACCACCACTGACTTAGTACCCCAGGTCAGTGGATGTTGAAGGGCTGGATGAAGTAGGGAGGGGACAGGAGCAACATGGCTGCTGAGGTCCCTGTGTTTGGGTTGAGGTGAATTGATTGCTAATACATTGCTGCTATGCTGGACTGGGATGACAGTGGGAGGCTACTTGACTGTACTAAAGTCAAATAGGGCAAACAGAGAGACTGGGATTGCTGTCTAGTACAGCACCAACACTGTGACTCGAGTCGCACTCGACAAGAGTGGAGACAAGACAGAGGGATCCCCAGCTGATAATTCAAGGCAGGAGAATGGCAGGCACAGCACTAGAGAGTGGGAAGCATAAGGGAAGGTAGCTGGCAGGGTAACAGAGGGAGTAGGTCATGAGTGGGAGTAGTTTGTGTGAATTTTTGTACCATGATGGGAGAAGGTTTTTTTTTTGGCAGGTCTTAGGATGTGGAATAGGAAATTCTGATTCCATCACTGATTCATTTCCACTGCCTCAGTCAGAGTCAGATTAGTATTGGATTCAGAACTGGAATTTCTGAAAATCCACCTAGTTCAAATGGAACAGATTCAAGAGGATCCAAGCCCCTTTAGTGGGAGAGCTTTCATTTAGCAGGCTGTGGCCATCGGTGGAGATGGGCAGGCTGTGTCAGTCGCCTTCTTCATTCTCACTGGATCCTTAAGAACTGGGTGCTGCAGGAGGGGGTGGGTGCTGCCAGGGTGGGATGGTGGGGAGGCATACAGTATATGGTTTGGCAAACAAGCACTGAAAAATGGTGACTGGCAGTGGAGGTGGGCAGGTTGTGCTGGTTGCCCATTGTGGAAGTTCTTTTTTAAAACTATACATTTTATGTCAAATTGGGAGTGCTGGGGAGTAGGATGGGATTGGAAGTCTAACAGAAGGTGAGGGGAGGGAGGGAGGCTATATAGTTTAAGGTACTTGGGCTGGGGATGAGTGTAGGGGCTGTTTTTTTTAAACAATAGGATTTTCCGAATAGAAATAGGGGATACACAGTGCCACTATTCATAATTTGTTATTCAGATCCAAATAACAAATAATGCAATATTTGTGGTATTCAGGAAATATTCATCACTCACACACCCCTACAAAGTAACCCACATCCACATTTCATACCATAACAAAATATATGATTTTCTTTAACTTCCAAGTGCAGTGTTTGTACTCCTTGAACCCACTTGCATCAGAAAAAAAATAAAAAATTGGTTTGCCATTTTGCAGATGTACTATGCTGATCATGAAGACGTTGACTGTTACTGTAGTATGCTTTGAAGTGATTTTTCAATTTTGTACATATAGCTGACTCCCAGACATTGGTTACAACTGGGCACTCCATCCTTTGGTGGGAGCTGGAGAGAATCTATAGGTTTTGTGAATTCAGGTGTATGCACATAAACATTTTAACCAAACACAGTAACTCCATTGTCCACAATGGGTATTCCATGTCAAGCAGTAGGAATTTCTCAAAGAAGTTCCCACTTTATTTTCTCTTTTCTCATTTGCTCACTTCAAGGGAGACCACACAGCATGGTACATTCTTACTGAGGCAGATAATAATAATAATAATAATAATAATAATAATAATCTTTATTTTAATGGCACCTTTCAAAGAACCAAAGCATCCCTAACAAAGTTCAAAATAACACATCAAACATCCTAACATCATAAATAGTATAAAAACAACTAATACTGTTACAGAAATCATTTGCCTAATGTGTGGTACCCCAGATATGTTTTTAAAGCATGTTTGAATCCCTCAACAGTCATGCACTCCCGTTACTGATGGGGTAGAGAATTCCAAAGGTTTGGGGCCACATGCATAAATGCATGGGCCCCAGAAGATTTCAATCACATGTTTGGAATCTCTAGCAACCTCTCGTCTGCTGAGTGGAGTGATCGCCCAGGGCAGTAAGGGACCAGAAGCTCTTTCAGGTAGTCCAAGCCTGTCCATGTAGGGCTTTAAAAGTCAGAAGAAAGACTTTAAAGGTGATCTGCCATTGTACCAGCAGCCGGTGCAGTCCGCGCATCACCGGTGAGATATGGCAGGACTGGGGAGTTCCCATCAAAAGCTGGGCCGCAGCATTCTGCACTAGCTGTATGTGGTGGATTTCCACTCAAGGTAGCCCTAGGTAAAGGGAGTTGTAATAATCTAGGCACAAGGACACAAAGGCGTGGACCAGCATAGGAAGATTACTGGATGGAACCAGATGCTTAATCCTGGAGATATTCCTCAGATGGTAAAAAGAGGATTTGATGACGGCTGACACCTGTGACTGCAGAGTCAGCTCTTCATCAAAAATTACCCCCAGGTTTTGCACCTGTTCAGAGGTCAGGAGCCCCCAAGAAAAAGCCCTGATGGCGAACCTGCCCCCAACCCCCCTATCTGGCATGCCAGGTCCACAACCAGCATTTCAGTCTTTTCTGAGTTCAACTTCAGCCAACTGGAATCCATCCACTCTTGAATTTCTATGAGGCAGCTGTTTAAGACTGAGAGAGCTCCATCCTGGTCAGGTGCAAAAGAAAGGTAAACTAGGTATCATCAGCATAACAATGAAACCTCAGCCCATACCTTCTTACAATGTCTCTGAAAGGCAGCATATACACTGCAAACAACATGGGGGACAACACTGAACCCTGAGCGAATCCACATGACAGAGGAACTGGGTCTGAGGAATAAACCCTGGACACCACTCCCTGAGTTCTTCCAGTGAGGAAAGATGTAAACCACCTGGAGACTGTACCCGACAGTCCACAGATGAACCTCAGGTG
This sequence comes from Neoceratodus forsteri, assembly GCA_016271365.2. NCBI lineage: Eukaryota > Metazoa > Chordata > Ceratodontiformes > Ceratodontidae > Neoceratodus > Neoceratodus forsteri. The sequence continues at coordinate 1,775,110,226 of CM057456.1, read as the reverse complement.
ACTGAGTAGGACCCCATGGTCCACAGTGTTGAATGCTAATGAGAGATCCAGAAGAACCAAGATGGAGTGGTTTTTCCTGATCTCTAGCCATCAGGAGATCATTGAGCACCTGAACCAATGCTGTCTCAGTACTATGTCTCTTTTGAAAACCAGACTGGAGGGGTTCATAGATGTCATGGATGGTCAAATGGTTCTCCAGCTGTATGGCCACTACTTTCTCAATCACCTTCTTTAAAAAGGGAAGGTTTGAGATTGGTCTGTAGTTTGCATGGCAGTCTGGGTCCAAAGAAGCTTTCTACAAGAGGGGTGTTTCCATCACCTACTTCAGGGAGCTGGGAAACTCACCTGTTTCCAAGGAGCACCAGACTATCCCTGCTAGGACCAGAACGATGGTATCAATACAACCCAAAATCAGGGAAGTTAGTCCTGGATCCAAACTACAGACCATGGGTGCACACCCCGGACAATCTGTATGATATCCATGAACTCCAGTCAGTCGGAGGTACTCCAGGAAAGCTGAGAGGCAGTGGCCTTGTGCCGATACAAAGCAACGCCCATAGAGTGTGCTGGCTGGAGTACCGCCCTGATGTCAGCCACTTTAGTCACAAAGAATCAAGCAAGCTCATCGGACTCTACTTGCGAAAAGGCTTTTCAAATTTGTATACAGGCTGGGCTGCACAGTCTGTCCACAGTTCGAAAAAGCTGAGCTGGTTGATTGTGAGCAGCTGCAATCTCCCCAGAAAGGAACTCTGCCTTCTTATGGGTGATTGCAGATTGATAGACTTGATAATGGTCCATCACTCTAAGGTGGTCGTCATCAAGGTCAGATTTCCACCAGCAATGCTCTAGCCTTCACCCTAGTCACCACATCTCCCTCAAAGTCCCATCAAGCCATGGGGACCAAGGGCGAAGGGAGAAATGATGAACCCGGGCAGGAGCAATGATATCCAGGGCTGCTGAAATGGCTGAATTATAGGCCAACACGAGGGCCTCTGGGTCACTGTTTGTCACTAGGAGGGATGATAGGTCAAGTACCTCTGCCAGGCCTTCAGAGCTTACATCTCGTAAAGGGCAATACCTGACCATCTCCACAGAGGCAGGCCTATGAAGGGGGGTGCTAAAACAGAACCTCACGGTGTAGTGATCAGGCCATACAGCTGGTTCCACCTCTAAATCAGAGGCTGTGATCCCCAGGAGGAAGACTAAGTTAAGAGAGTGACTGTGCTTATGGGTAGCAGTGGTAACTATCTGTGTGAGGCCCAGAGATATCATCAACTGGAGGAAGTGTTGTCTAAATTGAGAGAGTTCGTCATCGACCCAGGCGTTGAAGTTGCCCAGGACCATCAGCCTGGATGACTCAAATGCCATGTCGATGACAAAGTCTGCCACTTCCTGAAGGAACTGCTTCTCATCTCCAGGAGGACAGTAGATGAGGGCAATCCTACAACCTACACCTGCTACCCCCAGTACACTCAAATGACTCAGTCTCCTCAACTGGTACACTCATGAGGTTAAGTTCAGTCTTGAAACAGACTACAACCCCCCCCCCCGTGATCCAGTCTTGGGTGGGGAATCACTGAGTACACAGCTGGAGCCTCCAATATGGGGCCAGAGTTCTCATCCAGCCAGGTCTCTGTGATGCAAGCCAGGTGCACTGTTTCTACAAGATCTGCAATAATTGCAGTCTTGTTTTTAATGGACCTGGCATTGCATAGCACCGCCCGAGTTGAATAAACTTCCTGGGTTACCTGAACCACCTGCCCACCAAAATTGGTAGTGCCCTTGGGTATGGAGGCCAACCATGGCGGACTACAATCTTGGTTCTATTTCACCCCAGAGCATCTTCTTGATTTTATGACCCAGATGTGGTGGCTCCATTCATTCACCCTCCAATGTTCACACACCCACCCCCCCCCACGAGCAATACCCAGTGCCCTACAGCACTGGTAAGTTGTAAACTGCAATGGGGGGGAAGAAAGGGTGGAGGGCACAGAGAGCAGAAGATGAATACCACACAACTGCGGGGGCAGGCCTCCAACACATTCTGGTGTTCAATATATCAAAACAACTTTCCCTTAACTGAACCAATTACATACCTAAAACAAACATTCAAAAATAATATTGAAAATAAAATAAAACAAAATGAAACAAAACCCACACTTAGGGAAAATTAAATAACCCTCAAACTCCCATCCCCTCTAATAAAATAAATAAATAACCCTCAAGCACACCTCCCTTATATTACAATTCTAAGATAAATTAAAAATATAACAACTCAGAGTCTTGGATAGAAGTAAATCTGCTTGAAAAGAATTCAGTCACAAATGAGTGATACGTCTTCTTGATGCTGTAAATTAAACCAGAATGCAAAAAATAAATCAAACAAAAATAGCAAAATCTTCACCTCCCCAAGGCCCTCTCACTGCCTCAGGAGATAAACAGGGCAATTTTAAACTGACTATATAAAATAAGGCATCACAATCATGAAGTCCACAACAGCAGATTAAATGGAGCAGACTCAGTCAGAGTTAACTGATAAATCTTTGACATTGTAACTGGAAAGAAGTATCAGGGGAAATTCAGTTTTCCAGTCCCCAAAGGTCCTCTCATCGGCAGCAGAGACTGAAAACCCTCAGGAGCTCACACCTCCTGAACAGACAGATGAAAGTGTCTTGATAATTTCTCCCAATAAAATAAATCCAAATGTTTCCCAATCCTCAGACACCGTCACTCCCTGAGTTTAGAAAATGACATACGGCACTCTCACTGCCAACAGAGTAAATAAAGTTGAAAATCTGACCATAATTGAAAGCAGAGGAGGGAGTCCAAAAAGTCCTCTTCTATAAATCAGTCACTCTGATGCCAGAAGTGGGACCAAAAAAAATCTATACGGGTGGCCAACCTAGGTCTACAGCTTCTGCCATAGGTCCCTGTCCAAACCCACCAACCAGTAGGTCCCATGGGGAATCCCTAGGGACCACCTGCCCCAGACACTGGCTCCCTGGTGAAATAGGGCCCAGGCCCCCGCACCACCACAAACCCACTCTCAACCCACCTGAAAGATCGTCGGCAACAACACCCTGCTCCAAATGAAGCCATTCCTCTTTACCACCGACCTGCCGTCTGAGTTCAAGCAATTAACTTCCACCACAAGCATCTGGGTTCAAAATCCAAAGTCTTCACTTGCACTGCACCGGAGCCTCTTCTGCAGCTCCCCTTCCCTGATTCACATATCACATCTAGCCTAAAATAACCACATAGGGACACCCAGTAGTGTAGTCAGCCAAAATCCAGCAGTGAAAGAAGTAGCAGGCCTTGCCACCGAGAATACCAGGCAGTAACAGGGCCAACTAAGACAGCCCCAGTGCACACTTCAAGGAAGTCCAAGCAATGCAGTGATATTGCTCCCAAACTCAGCGTGCTCAGCTAATTCGACCCTTCCTATGGATTCAGAAGAAAACATCACCAATGAGTGACAAGTCAGCAATAAACGAGTCAGTGATCAGTGGTCCAAAAGTCTGATAATTCAAACAAAAATACAGATAAACAAGCAGGCATACAGTGAAAAAGCAAACACAAAACTTAAAAGCTTAAAAACTAAAATGAAGATGCTGCAGAGCAGCTGGTGGCACACCCAGCCCGGCGGCCATATTGTGTTAACATCACAGTATTGTGATGGTACAAATGAAGTTAAACTAAAGTTAATAACAAGGTGCATACCTCTCAACTGTCCCTGATTTTCAGGGACGTCCCTGATTTAGCCTCAACGTTTTCCTCTGTCCCTCGTAAAATTTGCGTTTTTGTGACAGGAAAATGGGGATTAAAATCACTAAATAATGTCAAACATTAAAGTTATAGACTTGTTCTTCTTCAGAAAATGCATCTTAGCACACATCCCTTTAGTCTATCAGCTTTCTGAGTGAATAGTACCAATTTTCAAGATGTGTCCCTGATTTGGGGTCTTTGTCCCTGATTTTTTTTTAAGCCTTGTCCCTGATTCATGAGGCAAGAGGTTGAGAGGTATGACAAGGTGTCACAGTAGAAGGAGACTGAAGTGGCCAATTATTAACAGCTCCTTTGCTGTACAGTGATAATAAGCCTGCTCTCTCTTTCACTAGGTCTAAGGTTATAAAACTTTTTTTTGTTTTTACATTTTACAACATAGAAGTAGTTCTGGGCAAAGTTTAAAAAACTGTTTTGTGCACTTTGGCAAAATTGCTTCACATTTTATGAACTAAACGGTTTGTTTAAAATAGACAATTTTTGTTGAAATTGTGCCTTTTTTGAAAAGAAATAGATTTCAAAAATGAGCAGATTGGAAAAGGGCAATATTTTCTTAAATTACGCAATTTAAAAAAAAGTCACATTTTTTAAAATGCACAATTTGGGAAAACAGCACTATTGAATAAAAAGCATTAGCAAAATTATATCAGGTTTTGTCACAATTTTACAAATTTGCACAAATGTGAAATTGTCACGTCCACCCAATTTCACAAGCATGATAAATATTTCTCCCAGCACCACATAAGAGGGCAGATCGTTCCAGAAACTCACAATGTTTTTTGTAAAGAACTACTGTTCCTCCTCTTCTCTGTTGCAAAGCTATTCCTTTCTATTTGCAGGTTATGTCCTCATGTACCTACATTTTCTAGTTACATAGATACATAGATACATAGACAGTGTTGGCAGATAAGGGCCTATGGCCCACCTAGTCAGTTTAATTTTCATATTTAGTTTAGTCATTAATTGCTTGACATTTATAACATTAAGTAAAAGCAGCAAATCTACCCCATTAAATTATTTTCTGTAGGGTCACAAGATCTTCGTTTTTGTTAACCTCTTCTGATTTGGTAAATTATTAATGCCTCTAATCATCTTTGTAGCCCTCTGCACTCTTTCCAGGTGCTCCACATTATTCCTAATATATGATGCTCAAAACTAAAATCCGTAGTCCATGTGTAAGTCTTACATAGATGCTCTACAGTGATGCAATGTTGTTTTATTCCCACTCAGAATTCACATCCTAATATAACCCAGAATACTGTTTGCTTTTGAGACTGCTTCCTCACACTGCCTACTACGTTTAAGGTCTTTGCACACTATTATAGGGTCTCTGCCACACAATTACAGCGAACTGTCGATGTTGTCGGCATTGACATTGTTCACTGTAATGGTGTCACTGTCGGGGAGGTATACTTTATTATACCCTGATCCTTTTCTACAGTATTTCAGTTTGTTAGCAATGCTTCCCCTGGACATAACACTTTGTTGTTAAAAAAACGAAGATCTTGTGACCTACAGAAAATAATTTAATGGGGTAGATTTGCTGCTTTTACTTAATGTTATAAATGTCAAGCAGTTAATGAGGCACACCCAGTCAGTTGTTCCATTCCACAATCCATACACCATTCTGGGGGAGCATAGTTCCCCTATGGATGTACCCGCAGAGGAGACTAAGGAGGTTGCAGACAACTGTCACAAGGGAGGCCCTCAGAAAGGAGGCAGAGGGCACCACAGGAAAAGGAAGCAGCTCCTGGTGGGGGACTCAATTTGGGGGATAGAACTGGGGGGAGCAGGGAAAACTGAAGTAAGGTGCCTGCCTGATGCCATGGCTTGGAGGGACAGGAAGCACATCCTTAGGATCACGAGAACAGTTGCAAGGAAGTCTTAGCTGGACATCATTGTCCACCTAGGGACAAATGACTTGGCTCATCATGAGATTAGAGCAGTGCAGAAGGACTTTGTAGAGTTGGGGAGGGACCTAAGACAAGTAGCACACATGGTATCCTTCTCAGAGGTGCTGCCTGTCAGTGGCATGGGTGAGGCGAGGGTACTTTGCACCATGCAGTTTAATGAATGGTTAAAAAAATGGTATGGAGCACAGGGGTTTGGCTTCACTGGGAACTGGAGTTCCACCTGGAGGGACACCAGCCTATACTGGCAGGATGGTCTGCATCTGTCCAGGAAGGGAACAAGTCTTTTTTGGGCAATCGGTTTAAATGCTTCTTTGACAGGCTTTTAAACTAGTCAAGGGGGGAGGCACTGATAAGCAGCAGTAAAAATCACAGCCCCCCCCCTACAAAACAGGGTACTAAATGAGAAAAAGACCAAGGTAGAAAGGTCAGTGGGGGATGCTGCTACAGAAAGTAAAGCCATCAAAAAATGGAGAGCAATGAGTACCAATACCCGTAGTCTGGGAAGCAAGCTTCCTGAATTAATGGCCTTGATGGAGGAGGAACATCTGGATTTTGTGGCAGTCACAGAAACATGGTACACACAGAACCATGACTAGGACATAACCATACCAGGATACACTATCTACAGGAGGGACAGGGAGGGTAAAAGAGGAGGAGGAGTAGCTCTCTTCATAAGGGAAGGAATCAAAGCAACAGAACAAAAGGGTAAACAGGGAGGAGGAGAAGAAGCACTGTGGGTCAATTTGGAGGCAGGCAATGGCAACACAATCCGCACAGGGGTTGTATACAGACCCCCCTCTCAGGGGGAGGAAATGGACAAGGAAATGAAAGAAAGTATACTTAGAATGCAGATAAAGGGGAGATATTGCTGATGGGTGATCTGAATATGCAAGATGTTAACTGGAGTGCAGTTGCAGCAGCCACTTCTATAAGTGGGGTTATTCTAGATGCCCTACAGGGGGCATGCCTTAGACAACTAGTACTGGAACCCACTCAAGAGGGAGCAATCTTAGACCTGGTTTTCTCAAATGGAGATGGAGAAAGGATCACAAATATAGAAGTGGGTAGCCATCTGGGAACTAGCGACCATCGAACAGTATGGTTCACAATAAACAAAGCAATAGAGTAAAGCCATACAAAGGCAAACGTACTGGACTTCAGGAGGGCTGACTTTGCCAAAATGGGTGAGTGCCTAAGGAATGCACTAGCAAATAGGCAGGATGGAGGGGTGGAAGAACAATGGGGAATAATAAAAAACTGCCATCACAGAGGTAACAAGCCTTTGTGTGAAGCAAATAAACAAATCAAAACGATGTAAGAAACCACTATGGTTCTCAAAGGAGGTGGCAGTGAAGGTTCAAGAGAAAAAGAAAGCATTCAGAAAGTAAAAGGAATCACAGAAGGAGCAAGACAGAGAATTGTATCAGTTAAAGCAAAAAGAAGCTGGGAAGGCAGTCAGAACAGCAAAGGCCCAAACCGAGGAAAAGATAGCCAACTCAGTTAAGAAGGGGGAGAAAACCTTTTTTAGGTACATCAGGGAGCAAAGGAAGACTAAGGAAGGGATAGTGAGGCTTAATAAAGGGAAGGGAGTGGGCAGAGGGTGATGGTGATGGTGAAAAGGCAGAGATATTAAATGAATATTTTTGCTCAGTATTTACAAATGAAGAGGGAGAGGTACCTAAAACAAACAATAGAAACACCAGCCCATTTACAGAAGAAAGGGTTCTGAAAGAACTCTTAAAACTGAAGGTGGACAAAGCAGTGGGGCCTGATGGGATTCATCCCAGAATTCTAAAAGAACTAAGGGTAGAACTAGTGACACCACTGACTACCCTCTTTAACAAATCATGGGAGGATGGGGTGGTACCTGAGGACTGGAGGAGGGCAGATGTGATTCCCCTTCACAAAAGTAGGAGCAGGGCAGAAGTAGGAAACTATAGACCTGTTAGTCTAACCTCAGTGATAGGGAAAATGATGGAATCACTTCTGAAGGAAAGAATTGTTGAGTACCTAGAGGCCAGAGGGGCACAGGGCCCAAGGCAGCATGGATTCACAGTGGGAATGTCATGCCAGATGAATCTAATAGATTTCTTTGACTGGGTGACCAAAGTAGTAGATCAGGGAGGGGCTGTGGACATGGCCTTCCTAGACTTTAGCAAGGCATTTGACCCAGTCCCACACAAAGATTAATATACAAGTTAGCCAGCCTGGGGTGGGTCCCAAGATGATAGCCTGGGTAAAGAATTGGCTGGAGAACAGGACACAGAGGGTAATAGTAAATGGAGTCCACTCTGAAGAAAGTGGGGTTACTAGTGGGGTACTGCAGGGTTCAGTATTAGGACCAGTCCTCTTCAATGTCTTTATAAGCGACATTGCAGAGGGACTAGAAGGAAAAGTACGTCTCTTTGCAGATGACACAAAGATCTGCAACAGAGTTGATGCACAAGGTGGGGTGGAAAGGATTAGAAGGGAATTGGCAAGGTTAGAGGAATGGTCAAATGTATGGCAGCTTAGATTGAATGCTAAGAAGTGCAAGGTAATGCACCTGGGAAACAAAACCCAGGGGAAGAGTACACAATGGGGGGTGAGATACTAACAACAACAAAATGGAAAGGGACCTGGGGGTAGTCATATCAGATGACTTAAAGGTGGGCAAGCAATGTGAGAGGGCAGTAAGGAGGGCTGGGGGGATACTGGGATGCATAGGGAGAGGCATCACCAGTAGAAAACAGGAAGTTGTTATCCCTCTGTACAGACAGCTGGTGAGACCCCATCTGGAGTACTGTGTACAGTTCTGAAGACCCAGTCTCCACAAGGACATAGACAAGATGGAAACTGTCCAGAGGAGGGCAACTAAAATGGTGTAGAGTCTGCACCAGAAGACATACGAAGAGAGACTAAAGGAGCTTAATATGTATAGCCTCAAGGAAAGGATGGAGAGGAGGGACATGATAGAAACTTTCAAGTACCTCAAAGGAATCAACAAAGTCCAAGAGGGTAGCATCTTTCTAAAAAAGAGGTGTGCAAGAACAAGGGGGCACAATTTGAAGATGGGGGGGGCAGCTCAGAGGTAATGTAAGGAAGTATTTTTTCACAGAGATGGTTGTGGATGCATGGAACAGCCTTCCAGAGGAGGTTGTGGAGTCAAAAACAGTGGTTGAATTCAAGCATGCATGGGACAGTCATATGGTAATTCTAGTGGGTGGGGGTAGAAAGAAGTAGGCTGCTGGTTAACTAGGATCTGCAGCTTATCCATTAGGTAGGGAAATGGACAGACTGGGTGGGCCAAGTGGTTCTTATCTGCCATCAAATTCTATGTTTGTATGTTTCTATGTGTATAGCATCACATTTATCAATATTAATCTTTATCCCCATGTATCGGCCCGTAATCTGAGTTTGTTCAAATCCCTTTTTTTTATGTAAGTTGGTCTGCTGTGTACACAGGTCTGTGCTGACAGAATTTTTATAGCACTAATTTATATTTGGAAAAGTATAGGGCCTAATACCGAGCCTTAGGGAACCTCACTAGTTACTATACCCTTCTCTGACAGAATGCCATTTATGCACACTTTTTGTGTTCTGTTGGACAACTAAACATTTATCCAGTTCTCAACTGTACTGTTTATGCTTCAGTTTCTCAAATTGGTGATTATTGCCCAGTATTTTATAATAGCAAAGGTTTTACTAAAATTCTACGAATATCACATCCACTGAAACACACTCATACATTTCACGACTCAGTTGTTTATAAAATACAGTACTTTATGTTGGTAATGCAGTATGTGTCTTTAGAAAAATAATACTGATGTGTATCATCAGTTGGAGAATCTTTACTTTTAACTTTAATTTTATTAAGGAAGTAATCTTTTATTAATCATTTCATAGTTTTCCCTATAAATGATGTCAAGTTAATTGGCCTGTTTTTGATCCCTTTTTTGAAAACTGACACAATGTTTGCCTTTCTTCAGTTACTTGGTATTATACATTCAACAACAGATTTGTTTCTGTGAAATAGAACCAGTGTCTCTGTTATTTCTGCACTAATGAGTGAATAAGCTAGATTTTAAGCCATGCGGGTCAGCTGATCTCTTTGCTCTTAGCATTTCAGTTTTGGTAGTATTTTTTCTTTATTGATGTCAACTGATGTATCACTGTTGTAATCTATTGTTTCTATATTACTTGCACAATCTGCCATCATAGTATCCTTATTATATGCAGAGCAGAAGCAGTTATCAAATTCATCTGCAATATCTTCTTCTTTGCTAATTGTCATACATCCATATTGCAGGGGGATCAACCTGTCTGCTTAGTTCCCTGACTGAGTTAATGCGCTTATACTTGTAACCCAAATGGGGTTTCCTGAAAAGTCTTCCTCGAGCTTGCCTAAATACTCACTACCAGGCTGCTCTCCTGTGGTTTAGCAGTTTAAATGTGATTGCCAGAGAGTGCCTGTATAGCCTCTGTGTACTGTCTCTTTAAGGGTTGTCTGGATTGCAGTCATAAGTAATCTGAGAGGGAGGAGCTCTGTTAAAAGATGTAACTATTTGCTGGAAATCATTTAGAGTGATAATGATAATGTAGTTTGTCTAACATGCCTTCTTTGCAGCAAGGACTGTTGTGTTTATCTCCACTATTTTGGTCCTGGACTGAGAATTGGACCAATCAGAACTGGTGGGACCTAAAATGGAGCCGGACTACAGGAGCTGTCTGGAGTCAATTTTTGCACCTTTTTGCACCTGAAGGGGGAGCCTTTGTTGTGACTGACAGGAGGATCAGCCAACCAAACCTTTTGGATCTTGGGGAATTTCCCAGGCTGCTACAGCTAGTTTCAGTTTGTTTTGAGCTGAGAAGTGAAGAAGCAACAGCTCAAGTGATTTTGAGCAGCAGTTCTGTGTAGTTTTGCATGGGAGAACTGTGAAAGGGCTGAGTTTTGGCCTGCCTGTCTGCCTGCTGTCCCTGAGAGGGAAAATAGAGTTTATTCGGACTGAATCTGAGTTGTGAGGACTATTTAAGACACTGGACTGTGACCAGGCTTTAACCTGAAGAAGACCGAAGATTTTCTGAATGGGATTGGCCTGTCAGGATTTCCAGCTGCTTTTGAATCCTCGGTTTTTGCAGAGACTTTGCGATTTTGACCGGAGTTCGGTTTTCCTGGTACAGTAGAACTTCCTTACATGTATGTGCTGTGTATTGAAAGTGGGTCGTGATTTGGTTCCCCACTGTGTGAACTGTGTTCTGCTAACTGGTGCCATAGAATCCTTTACGTGTAAATGTGCTGTGCATTGAAAGTGGGCCTCAATTTGGTTCCCCACTGTGTGAACTGTGTTCTGCTTGCTGGGCGCTTTATCCAGCTTAATCAGACTGAATTCACATTCATCTCCATTCGGTCAGGGCCGTGCCAAGCTGGCCCTGCCACACTACCCCACTGTGCAGAGAAATCCACCGTCAAGAGACCTGCCTTGGGATCAGCCCCCTGCTCCATGTTTGAATAGGACCCTCAGCAAATTGTGTGGGCCCTGCTTCTCCTGGCACTCCAGATTAACCACCTGCTGTCTCAATTTTCGTCCAGCCTGTGTCCAGTCTTGGGTATTGTGAGTAATCATCAAGGTAGCTCCCTGCAACACTGGCCTAATCTAAGTGTGTCATCTGATTGTCTTGTTGTTTTCTTTTCACAAACTGAGTCCTCCGGCTCTGGATTACAAATAGTGTGTGTTGTACATGTTGTTTTCTTCCATCACAGGGCCCCAGCCAGCAGCAACATTCCTGGCTAGCCCACCATTCTCCATCTGGGTACCCAGAGTGTGTGACTGTTTATGGACCCTGAAGTGCATGCATATCTGTTTGATTGCTAGAGCCTTTAAGCAAATTAACCTGATTATGCCCCTCCCTTGTTCAAGCCCCTTAAATAAATCAGAGCTAACTCTTTTTTGCGTTTATCCTGACTGTGGTTCCAGTTTGTGCAAGAATACTGTACTGCTGTTAGTTGCTGTGTATAACCTTGTTTTACAGGGGGTCCCCAGGGCCGGGCCGGAGGAAAGCCCTGGTGGTAAGTGCAAACAGTGTGGGTACTTGTGTGGTGTCTCAGGGGTATTGTGAAAGTGATTATTGTGTATTGTTGTGGCCACTAGTAAGGAAAGAGGGGGGTTACAGTGTACCGGAGGGCTGTGCCCAGGTTAGCTTGACCACAACCAACCCTGACCTCCAAGTGGAGGCACCCGTTTCAGAACTCAGGCCCCTTAACCTGCTACTAGCCAAGCAGGCAGGGGTAGTAGCCCTTGGCATAGCGCCACCTAGGGGTTACATTTTAGAGGCTCACCACTGGGATTTTGTGCCTTCTAGTTACCAAAAATTATGAATTATTGTTAAAGATTAATGGCTACCCCAGTAGAAATGGCTGTACACCAGTTGGTGGGGTGGTGTACTGGGCAGGAGATTGACCTCCAAAACGCACTACATATACTGGATATTCCCCTGGGTACCAGTAAAGTCACTGTAGAGGGAGCACTCTCCAAAGCTGAATGTTTAAAAAACCCTGTGGTGGTGGTGGGTCGACAGGCTGATTTGATTGTCCAAACTTTCATAGCCTTGGTAGAGTGTAGTGACCTTGTGGACAGCTCTAAAGTGCCACAGACTATTGCCCCAGAAGGGGTTCCAGCTGCCTGGAGAGTGGTAACAAAAGACAGTAAAGACCATGGGGAGAATGAGCTCCCACCTTTGTCTGAGACTTTTGAGGAGAAATTTGCTAAGTTGTTGCTGGAGGAAGGGAAACCCATAGAGGACTTTAAGAAACTATTCCTGCTACCTGGGGGTGTTCCTCTGCCAACACCCACTCCCACTCCAGCACCTGTTAGTGCCCCACCTTCTGTGCCCCTATATCTGTACCTGCCATTAGTCACGACTCCTACTGAAGGCTGAGAATCTTCTCAAGCACCATCCCTACCCCCCCCCCGGGAGGATGACTGGGAGACCTGGATAAACTATGTTGCCCCTCTAGTACCTGAATGGCTATCCTCAGAAACAGAGAAATCAAAACGGTTGAGTAAGAGCCTCAGAGGTCCTGCCCTGGCTACTATCCATGCCAAGCGAGCCAATAACCCCAAAGCAACTGAACAGGACTATCTTGATGCATTGGAAAATGTGTATGGGAACCTGGATTCAGATGAGGATCTGTGGTGGAGAGTAAGAAATGCTCAGCAGTACCCAGTGGAGCCATTGTCTGTTTATGTACCTCAGATTGAAAAGCTGTTACAAGAGTGCCTCAGAAAGGGTAGTTTGCCATCAAATGAATTAGATCAAACTAGGCTGGACTGGATCCTTAAGTCTGCTCCATTTTCAGAATTGTTACTGCTTCAGTTGTGCCTTGCCACCCGACTGGAATCGCCCCCCTCCTATGATGAGCTAATGAAAGAAATTAGGGGGGTTGAGCAAAGGTGACCCCATGGAGGAATTGCACCCGTATCTGCTGCTGCTGTGCAAGTGACCGAGAGTGATCAGCCAAGTGAAGCTCAGGGGCAAAAGTCAGCACTTAACGAGCACTCTGAGAATGCAAAGGACTTCCCACCCTGGGCCCAGCATTGGAAAGACGATCTACTAAAGGAAGTCTGAGAGTTGAATATGGGTGCCTCTGCAAGGGTTTTCCCCATGGAACAAGATTCTCTATGGAGGGTGGCTCCAAGGATGAGATCACTGGATTGGCTGTCCCTCTAAAGATACTATTAAGATACGTTGCACCACTCTCGCCGCTGCAAGCAGATACTAGACTCCAATCTCTTACTACTGCTTCAGTTTCTCATATGATGTTCTCTCCCAGGATGACCCAGGAGTCTATCATTTGTCACAACTGTGGAAAGAATGACCATGTGAAAAGAGAATGCCGGTCTCAGAAGGACTTAGAAAGAGTAGTAAACAGACTCCAAGGGGAGCTCCAAAAAGCAAATCAATGGCCAAGGGGTGCCCGAAATGACCACATTGAGGGCTCGAGAAACCCTAACTCAAATTTCTTTGTGGTTAAATCGTCTGTCCAGACCTCTGCTACTGCCTCTCCAGACTGGTCCAAAATAGTGGGCCCTTCAATGGAGACTACGGTGACTGTGAATGGTATTCATACTCAGGCTGTACTTGACAGTGGGTTGCAAGTGACCATTGTATTTCAAGGCTGGTACAGTATGGAAAACACTTATCTGATGTGCCTTTGCAATCCCTGGAAGGCCTACATATGTGGGGCATGAGTGATAAGTCTTATCCCTACTTAGGGTATGTCCACCTTCAGTTGTCTTTTCCTGCAACTGTAACGGGTGTAGAGGAGCGAGTAGAGACATTGGCCATAGTGTGTCCCACCACCAGACTGTAGGATGCGGTCCCCCTGTTAATTGGGACAAACGCCCATATGTTTGGGAGACTTGCGCCACTCTGTTATAAGAAACATGGGCAACGGACCGGGAGGACCATGAGAATTCTGGTTTTGATCAAGAGGGCCTACGATTTGCAACAGAAACCCAAGGAAGTAGACCAGGATAAACAGGTGGGGATCGTGTGGAAGAAGGATCCTGATTCAATGGTACTAGCCCCTAATGCCCAGTGTACCATTCAAGGGGAGGTCCACCTCTGGAAAGATGTCAAGAACAAAATATTGATGTTGGATGCGCCAGACAATGGAAAATTGCCAGAAGGATTATTGATCAAGCCCAGCATCTTGTCTGCTCGTGCCCATGCCTATACATGATGAGTGATGGTCCAGATTCACAATGTGTCAGATCAGGAGAGCAGGGTGAACCGAGGATGGACACTAGCTATGGAACACTGCGCAGACACTGCAGTATTGCCCAGCAAAAATCATTCTGGTGAGAAGGAGAGAGTGACCCCAGAGTTGTTTGACTTTGCTGACTCCCTGTTGTCAGCTGAATGGAAGGCTAGAATTAGCAAGAGATTTGCCCTGAGAGTCCAAGTGTTTTTGTTGAAGGAATGGGATGTGGGATGTGTCCAGTGTGTGGAGCATCACATACGCCTGCATGATGAATGGCCATTTCAAGAGAAGTCCCGACGCCTAGCACCAGCAGATATAGATGATGTGAGAAGACATCTGCAAGAAATGTTTGCTGTTGGCGTGATACAAGAATCCAGAAGCCCATATGTCTCTCCCATTGTGGTTGTGCATAAGAAGAATGGGTCTGTGAGGATGTGTGTTAATTATCGACCCCTGAACCAGCGGGCCATCCCTGACCAATACACTATGCCTCATATACAAGATGCCCTAGACTGCTTGAATGGGAGCAAATAGTTCTCGGTGTTAGATCTTCGCAGCGGATACTATCAGATCCCGATGGCCCCGGAAGACCATGAGAATACAGCCTTCATCTGTCCACTGGGGTTCTACAAGTTTCTGAGGATGCCACAGGGGATATCGGCTGCCCCAGCCACCTTTCAGTGACTGATGGAACGTGCGGTGGGAGATATGAATTTGCTGGAATGCCTTGTGTACTTGGACAATGTCATTGTGTTTCGGAGCACCTTAGAGGAGCATGAGAACTTACTGTTTAAAGTCCTAGGCTGACTGGAAGACTTCAGCCTCAAGCTGTCCATTGACAAGTGCCAGTTTTTCCAAACCTCCGTAAAGTATGTGGTACACATAGTATCTACAAAAGGGAAAGAGACTGATCCCAGTAAGGTTGAAGCACTGACTACTTGGCCCCAGCTCCATAATCTGAAAGAACTACAACATTTCCTGGGGTTCTGTGGGTACTACTGCAGGTTCATAAAAGACTATTCCAAGGTGATTCGCCCACTCTTGAACCTTACCCAGGGTTAGCCTCCTTCCAATAGTAATTACAAAAAAGGGTCCATTAAAGAACCAGAAATAGTATACTTCCATTCATGTGAACTCTTCGGGCCCCGCTGAATGCCCGACTGTGAAGCAGCCTTCCAAGAGATCATACATCAGGTCACCCACATCCCCATCCTCGCCTATGCTGATCCCACCAAACCCTATGTGCTGCATACAGACGCTAGTCTGCAGGGTCTAGGAGTTGTTCTGTATCAAGACCATGAGGATGGCCTGATACCAGCAGCTTTTGCCAGTAGGAGCTTGACCCCATCTGAACGAAACTACCCTGTGCATAAGTTGGAGTTTCTTGCACTAAAATGGGCCATCGTTGACCAGTTTTATGAATACCTCTATGGGGCAAAGATATTGGTGAAGACTGACAATAACCCGTTGACCTATGTACAGACTTCAGCTAAGTTAGATGCCACTGGGCACCGGTGGCTTTCTGCATTATCAACCTATGCTTATGCTGTCGAATATAGATGGGGCCCGAACCATATTGATGCTGACTCCCTATCATGAAGGCCCACTTCCAAGAGTGATTGGGTCAGGCTGTCTGAACCTGACATTCGAGCATTGTGCCAAAAGTTTGATAGAGATGAACAGATGTCTGTGGACACAGTGGACTGTTTAGTAGATTGCTTGGGCCCTTCTGATACCTGCATACCAGCTTCTTATTGCCACTTCTCTGGTCTAGATATTAGTGCACTACCTCAATTTGACAATGACAGCATTCAGTGGGTTCAATCCCAAGATCCTATGAATCAGCCAGCACTTGATGCCCTGCGTGCAGGGAAAGATGTGTCTAAGTTACATTCCACTGACTTGCGAACTGCTTTATTGTTTAAAGAAGGACCCAGATTGAAGTTGCTCAATCAGTTGTTGTATAGAGAGACAGTAAATCATAGGGGCAAAGTAGACAAGCAACAATTGGTCCTGCCCACGGCCTTTAAAGATTTGGTACTGAGGTCCCTCCACAATCACATGGGGCACCCCGGTATTGACAGAACCCTTGACCTGGTCCAATCTCACTTCTACTGGCCCAAAATGGGGCCGATGTTGAGCACCATGTACAGACTTGTAGTCGCTGCCTACAAAGAAAAGCCCTGCCTCACAGGGCTGCCCCCCCTTGTTAAAATTACTACCAGCATCCCCATGGAACTAGTCTGCATAGACTTCTTGTATTTAGAACCTGATCAGTGGAACATTGGCAATGTGTTAGTGGGTATGGATCATTTCACATGATATACACAAGCTTTTCCCACCAAAGAACAAAAGGCATCTACCATGGCCAAGGTGCCAGTGGAAAATTTCTTTGTTCACTATGGTGCCCCTCAGCGGATCATTCTGATCAAGGCAGAGACTTTGAGAGTTGACTAATCAAAGAAATGGTATCTTTATGGGGGGTGAGAAAGTCAAGAACCACCCCCTATCACCCACAGGGAGACCCTCAACCAGAACATTTTAACCGCACCCTTCTAGACATGATGGGCACCCTCCCCCCAAAAGACAGGCATAAATGGAGCCAGCAACTTAGCACCTTGGTACACGCATACAATTGCATGAAAAATGATGCTACTGGGTTCTCCTCCTACTGCCTCATGTTTGGGAGAGAGGCCCAGCTGCCAGTTGATGTCTGTTTTGGGGTCTCTCTAGATGAAGTCTGAGATGAAAACTACTTGCAATATGTACAACTACTGAACTCTCAATTGAACCATGCCTATCAACTGGCACAGACAATGGCCGCCAAGAGAAATCTAGCCAACAAAGAGAGGCATGATAAAAAAGTAAAGGCGCAAGAGCTTCGACCTGGAGACTGTGTGTTGTTATGCAATATGGGACTGCATGGTAAACACAAAATTGCTGATTGGTGGCACCATCTTCCCCATGTAGTAGTTGGAAAGTTGAATGATTTACCTGTGTACAAGGTGTGCCCAGAAAACAACTCCAAAGCTGTCAAGACCATGCACCGTAACCACTTGCTACCCATCGGCCAAGTCATGATTGAGGCTGAACCCCCAGAAATTGAGCCCCCGGGGCCAGTGACTCATGCTGCTGCAAGAAAGAAACAGAGTCAGCCTACCCCAGTGGTCACAGATTTAAGGTTTCCTCCGCAGCAGGCCCAGAATGATAGTGACTGTCAATCTACTTGACAAAAGTGAATACGACCATGCCTATTACCTGTCTTATGAACTGAGTCAGCTGTTTTGAGGCAACCCTCTGATAAATTGTGTGGATGAAGCTGGGCCTTCTGGACTGCCTTACCCCCTAACTTCATCCTTGGAGCCAATACTCCCAGAAAGTGAAGTGCAAAGTATCACGTCTGAAGATGCTGAGTCTCTTTGTAACATGGAACTGTATGATTTGCCTGAAGAAGGGGCTGAGGGTTTGAGTCTTTCTGGTGACATACCAGAACTTAAAGAACACTATGAGAGTGCTGACCAACCCCTTCAGTGCCTCAAAGCTTGATTGGGCCTGAGGCTTCGCAAAATGAGTTAAGTGTTGTAGAAACAGAGCCTGCAGAGTAAGGAGCCAACAGTGCCCCAAGTTTGGGCATTCCCACCCAGGCAGAGGCACCCCTCACAAGTGACAAGAGTCCCCAGACCAGTGCTGAGAGTACAGAGTCTGTAGTTGTCCCCCTCAGAAAGACTGGCCGAGCTGTCAAGCCAATAGTACACCTTAGTTATTACTCTCCTGGGAGGCCGGTGGATTTGCCTCTCAATGTAGTGCACAAAGGTGTTTATGGCTCATCAAGCTCACTGCCAAAATTGAGCTTGACAGCCAATTCCAGGTCACTTGTCTTTCCCTCTCACCATGGTGCCCCTGCCCCCTCTAGCCCCAAGTTAGCTGATAGGGAAGGGCCCCCTCTTGCACTGTTTAAGGTACAAGAAGTTATTACCTGACTCAGTATTGTAATGTTCAATTTACCTTTGTAAAATATGCACAATGTGTTGTCAGAAACATAGAAACATAGACATTGAAACATAGAAACATAGAAGCTGATGGCAGGTAAGGACCGGAAAGGCCCATCCAGTCTTCCCATTTCTTTTTCTACCTTATAAATGTGCCATCAGCCTTTGCTCTGTCAATGGCCTATCTATTCATACTCATCTGTATTGCTCCCTTATGCCTATCCCATGCCTGTTTGAAGCCCTGCACTGTATTCACATCCACCACTTTCTGAGGTAGGCTGTTCCATGCATCCACCACACTTTCTGTGAGAAAGAACTTCCTCACATTACCCCTTAATCGGCCTCCCTATAATCTAATGCTGTGTCCTCTTGTCCTGCTGTTTTTCTTATATTGAAACATGTTAGACTCTTTCACCTTGTTAATGCTCTTAAGGTGTTTGAATGTTACTATCATATCACCTTTCTCCCTCCTTTGCAATAGGGTATACATATTGAGCTCCGTTAATCTGTCCTCATATGATTTCTGATGTAGTTCCTACACCATTTTGGTTGCCCTTCTCTGGACTGCCTCAATTTGGTCAATGTCCTTGTGAAGGTGTGTCCTCCAGTACTGCATGCAGTACTCCAGATGGGGCCTAACCAGTGTCTTGTAAAGAGGGATTATTACCTCCCTCTTCTGACTTGTGATACCCCTACTAATACACACTAACATCCCCCTAGCCTTACGTACTGCTTTAGTGGTCTGCTTGGATGATTTCAGGTCATCGGTGATGATGATGCCCAAGTCTCTTTCTTCCCTTGTGACTGCCAGCAACTCCCCTCTCAGCCCATAGGTGGCTTCAGGATTTCTCTTCCCTATGTGCATGATC
Organism: Neoceratodus forsteri; assembly: GCA_016271365.2. Classification (NCBI taxonomy): domain Eukaryota; kingdom Metazoa; phylum Chordata; order Ceratodontiformes; family Ceratodontidae; genus Neoceratodus; species Neoceratodus forsteri. Next base: position 1,775,090,929 of record CM057456.1, on the reverse strand, counting down.
TTGCACTTCTTTGCATTAAGACCCAGTTGTCACTCTTCCGACCATTTTGCTAGTTTATCCAGATCTCTTCTCATTCTGCCCACCCCATCTGGATCATCTACTCTGTTGCAGATCTTGGTGTCATCTGCAAACAGACAAACCTTACCTTCCAGTCCATCTGCAATGCCACTGAAGAAGATATTAAAGAGGACTGGCCCCAGGACTGATCCCTGAGGTACCCCACTTGTGACTTGCATCTCTTCTGACTGTATACCATTTACCACCACTCTGTTTTCTGCCCATCAACCAGTTTACCACCCAGTTGACTAACTTCTGACCCACCCTGAGCCTACCCATCTTATTAATCAATCTTCTATGTGGAACAGTATCGAAAGCTTTGCTGAAGTCAAGGTAGGCGACATCAACTGCTCCCCCTTGGTCTACCACTCTGGTTACCCAGTCAAAGAAATCTATGAGATTAGTTTGACAGGACCATCCTTTTGTAAACCCGTGCTATCTTGGATCCTATGCCCCTATGGATTCCAGGTGTTGCACTATCCTTTCCTTAAGGAGTGCCTCCATAATCGTGCCCACTACCGAGGTAAGTCTGACTGGTCTGTAGTTCCCTGCCTCCTCCCTGCTACCACTCTTGTGGAATGGGATCACATGAGCCCTTCTCCAGTCTTCTGGGACCTCTCCTGTGCTCAGAGACACACTCAACAGTTCTGATAATGACTCTGCTAGTTCCACCCTTAGCTGCTTTAGTACCCTGGGATGTATGTGATCAGGTCCTATTGCCTTGTCCACCCTGAGCTTCTCGAGCTCTTGTAGGACCCTTTCTTTTGTGAAGGGACTAGTGCTCGCCTCCCTCACCCCTGTGTCCATGGTGCTGAGCTGGGGGCCCTGCCCTACCTTCTCTTCAGTAAATACTGAGCAGAAGTATCCATTTAGGATAGATGCTTTTATATGGTCCTCCTCCTCACACACCCCTTTATCTCCTTTGATCTTAGCAGTACCCCCACTGGACTTTCTCCTTTCACTAATGTATCTGTTGAAAGTCTTGTCACCTTCTTTTACTGTTTGTGCTAGTGTTTCCTCGGTTTGGGCCTTTGCCTGCCTTACTGCCTTGCCTGCTTCCCTTAGGGAAGTTTGGTATGCCTCCCTATCTTCATCCTGCTGCATTCCCTTATATTTCCTGAAGGCCAGCCTTTTGGCTCTGACCTTTTCTGTTTTTGAGAACCAAAGTGGTTTCCTTCTTCTTTTGCACTTCCATTTCTCTCTAACACAATGGGACGTTGCTTCAAGTATTGCATCCGTAATGCTTGCCCACTTTGCCTGTACCCCCTCACCTGTATTTCTTTTTGCGAGGGCAAGCTTAACTCTGTTGGCCATCTTATCAAAGTCAGCTCCTCTAAAGTCCCATATTTTTGCCTTGGAATAGGATGATTTAGTTGAAGTGGCCAAACTGAACCACACCATGTGATGGTCACTAGCCCCCAGGTGACCTTCTACCTGGAGATCTGTGATCCTTTCCTGTTAGTCAGTACTAGATCTAGGATAGCCCTGTCTCTTGTGGGTTGTGGGTTGTTGTACCATTTTTTTGAGAATGGATATAGTATCATGAAGTGTAGTGAATATGTATAGTAAAGTAATAAGTTTGTGTTAACTGATGCATGATGGTATAGGCTTCACATGGACGCCAAGTTTTCTCCAGGAAGGGAAGGGAAGGGAAGGGTGTAACCCCTCCATTCAAATAGGGGTTCCTGAAAAGTATTCCTCAAGTTTGCCTAAATACTCACTGCCAGGCTGGTGTTCAGCGTTTTAACAGTTTAAATGTGATTGCCAGAGAGTGCCTGTATAGCCTCTGTGTACTGTCTCTTTAAGAGCTGCCTGGATTGCAGTCATAAGTAATCTGAGAGGGTGCTATGTTGAAAGATGTAACTATTTGCTGAAAATCATTTAGAGTGATAATGATAATGTAGTTTGTCTAACCTGGCTTCTTTGCAGCAAGGACTGTTTTGTTTATCTCCACTATCTTGGTCCTGGACTGTGAATTGGACCAATCATTACTGGTGGGACCTAAAATGGAGCAGGACTACAGGAGCTGTCTGGAGCCAAAATCTATAGGAATTGTAGTTTTGTGTTTTTTGCACCTTTTTGCACCTTTGTTGTGACTCGCAGGAGTATCAGCCAACCAAACCTTTTGGATCTTGGGGAATTTCCCAGGCTACTGCAGCTAGTTTCAGTTTGTTTTGAGCTGAGAAGTGAAGAAGTAACAGCTCAGGTGATTTTGAGCAGCAGTTCTGAGTAGTTTTGCATGGGAGAACTAAGAAAGGGATAGTTTTGGCCTGCCTGTCTGCCTGCTGTCCCTGAGAGGGAAAACAGAGTTTATTCAGACTGAATCCAAGTTGTGAGGACTATTTAAGCCATTGGACTGTGATGAGGCTTTAACCTGAAGAAGACCAAAGATTTCCTGAATGCGATCAGCCTGTCAGGATTTCCAGCTGCTTTTGAATCCCTGGTTTTTGCAGAGACTTTGCGTTCGTGACCGAAGAGTGGTTTGCCTGATACAGTAGAATTTCCTTACATGTAAATGTGCTGTGTATTGAAAGTGGGTCATGATTTGGTTCCCCACTGTGTGAACTGTGTTCTGCTTGCTGGTACCGTAGAATCCTTTACACGTAAATGTGCTGTGTATTGAAAGTGGGTTGCAATTTGGTTCCCCGCTGTGTGAACTGTGTTCTGCTTGCTGGAAGCTTTACCCAGCCTAATCAGACTGAATCCGCATTCACTTCCATTTGGCCTGGGCTATGCCACGCTGGCCCTGCCAGAGTACCCCACTGCACAGAGAAATTCACCAATGAGAGATCTGCCTGGGGATCAGCCCCTTGCTACACGCTTGAACAGGAATGACGCCTCAGCAAATCGGGTGGGCCCTGCTTCTCCTGACACTCCAGATTAACCACCTGCTGTCTTGATTTTTGTCCAGCCTATGTCCAGTCATGGGTATCGTGAGTAATCATCAGGGTAGCTCCCTGCAACAACAGCCTAATCTAAAAGTGTGTCATCTGATTGTCTTGTTGTTTTCTTTCCACGAACTGAGCCCTCTGTCTCCATATTACAAATAGTGAGTGTTGTGCATGTTGTTTTCTTCCATCACAGGGCCCGAACCAGCTGCAACATTCCTGGCTAGCCCACCATTCTCCATCTGGGTACCCAGAGTTTGTGACTGTTTATGGACCCTGAAGTGCATGCATAACTGTTTGATTGCTAGAACCTTTAAGCAAATTAACCTGATTACGCCCCTCCCTTGTTCAAGCCCCTTATATAAATCAGATCTAACTCTTTTTTGCATTTACCCTGACTGTGGTTCCAGTTTGTGCAAGAGTACTGTACTGCTGTTATTTGCTGTGTATAATCTTATTTTACAGGAGGTCCACAGGGCTGGGCAAGAGGAAAGCCCTGGTGGTAAGTGTAAACAGTGTGGGTACTTGTGTGGTGTATCAGGGGTATTATGAAAGTGATTATTGTGTATTGTTCTGACCACTAATAAGGAAAGAGGGGGGTTACAGTGTCCTGGAGGGTTGTGCCCAGGTTAGCTTGATCACTACCTACCCTGATCTTCAGCCCCTTAACCTGCTACTAGCCAAGCAGGCAGTGGTAGTAGACCTTGAGATAGAGCCACCTAGGGGTCACATACTGTAAAATTATTTGTCCCTGCCTTTGTTCCCTTATTTGCAAGTTTAAATTTGATTTTTTCCCCTTCTGATTGCTGTTTGGCAGTTTGTTTGTTTTTTAATTTAGTCATGTATATATTCATAGTATATGTATCCTGGGTATACATAGGTTTGTGCCTGATATATGCCTAAGTTTTTGTGTTGATTAGTCTCCTTATTTTGTCCATTAATCATTGTGATTTTCTCCCATTGCAATTATATTTATTTCTATTAGGTATAACTGTGTTTTTATTGCAATACTAGTATTTTATTTTTTAATATGTTCCATGCATACACCACTGAAACATTTTTTTTTCCATATTACTTTTTTCCATTCTTGTTTCAGTATTCTCCCCATACACCCCTCCCCCTTTCGGCATGAACATGTGTGTGTGAAGGCACTTCTGTGTCTCCTGACCTCTGGTGCTGCCCTCCAGCCTCCACTAGTGGGCAGCCAAGGAGCGTGATGACAATGTCCCCTCCCCAGGAGAGGAGAGCAGTCTTTTGGACACTTGATCCTCTCCCTCCCCTGCCAACTGCAGCAGCCTGAGATTGCTTCCTACCCTGGGTTGCCAGCATGGCATGAGGTGTGGCATCCAACACCTCAACCCTCAGCACCACTGGGCCGGTCCACTGAAAATTTCTTAGGGTCTAAGGTCTTTGGACGAGTCACGTCTTTTTAATTCCACCCGAATCTTATTACTTTACTTTATGTGCTGGTGTGCCATGACTGTTCAATCTTTTGGTTGCAATTACTGTCATTGAGCACCCAGTTCCTAGTGCGGGTCTGTTCTGGCCTCGAATCTCATTATAGTTTACTTTGTTATAATAACAGAGTTCCATTCTTCCAGTTCTAATTGTCTTGCCGCTTTCTATTTTGAATTTAACCAGGCAGTGATCATTTGCTTATGACTTTCTAACTGTACAATCCATAATATTCAATTCAGGTGTACCTACAGTAGTACAATATCTAATATGTTTTTCCTTCTGTATTGTGTTGTCTTTCCATGTTGTATGATTAAGCAATAAGGCATGAAGGGTGTGTGTTGTTGTCTAATAACATCACTCCCGGGGTGGGTTGAAGCACGAGACATAGTTGAGTGCTTCCACCACCCCAGGAGTAATGTTACTAGACAATAACACAGACCCTGGAGTGCCTTTTTGCTTTACACAATGGCACATTTTAAAAATAATAATAAAAAGCTTTAAAAAATGTGTGTAACATTTTAATTTTTATTCTTTTTTTTTGTAGGGGAGCCAGATTTTGGTAATATAAGAAAAAGTAGTCCAGTAGGCGGTGCTGCTGTTTATACTGTGGGTTTCTTGTACATGGTCATCCCCTACCCTTCCCCAACACACTTGTTATGTGGTGACCTTTGCTCTAGCATGAGATTTGTTCAGTGTGGTCCCCCTGCTTGCCCTGGGACCCATCAAAGATGTTTTATTTTGTCTCCCTTGTGAAAACTATAGACAGTAAAACTTGATATCAGAGCCGAGCGGACACTTCCGGTTTCCCGTGTTCGCTCGGTAACTGGACAGCATCATAACGTGTCAGGTACAGAATGGTTCTGTGTTTTATTGTGTTAAACTAGGCAGTGTATGTGGATTTGGTGAGAAGCTGCCATGGTTTCAAAAGGAATAGGCATTATATTGTGTGTTTTTGTGGAAACAGCTGAGCACAGGCATTTTACCAGCTTGAGGTAGCATCTATGAAGTGAAAAAGAGACGGCTGCCATTTTCTTTAGTGAAGCTAATTGGGATGACTTTTATCTGAATTAGGTGAAGGAGCTTCTCTCTGAACTAACTAAAGGAGTGAGACACCCAGACACTGAACTTTGTGTGCGTGTCGGGGGTGGTGGCCGGCTAAGCCGTGCCAGCTTCAGGGCATCATCGGCTTCATGAAGACATGGGAGGGAGGAATTTTTTTAAGTGTTCTTCGGTCACTTGTGTGCCTGGACTTAATACAATGATATTGTTGTTCAATAACATCACTGTGCCAGTCACACACTGACCAATCAGGATAGCAGAAATTTATTTGCCATTGTATTATATCCATTAATTATGTTGCTATTCTTGATTTACCCTTCTGGTACCAGTTTATATTAGGCACATTAAAATCACCCATGACTGTGGTTTTGTATTTGTCTGTAGCCTTACTTATTTCTTCATTTTATTCATTATGTATAATGGATATACTGTCTGCTGGTCTTTAACATAATCCTGTTACTATGTGACTGTTATGTTTACTTTCAGCTTTTATCCAGATAGTTTCCGTGCCTAGGTCTTGATTTTTAATATGTTTGAATATATACATGCTCACTATATTGTCTCTAATATACAGTGCAGTTCCTCCCACTTAATTGTACTTTCCACTCAAAAAATTGATGGGGCTTATCTTTGATCCCCCTGCTGTATGGCTCAGACTGTCTGACATCATCTGTTTGTGGCTTTCTCCAGGCCCTAGGACTGTAGCCTGTGTGGGAACTGGAGTAACATTCTCCTTGTTGTAGCCTACCTGGCTGTCTGGCTATTGTACATTGAGGTTAGCAAATGAACCAGTTTAAGAAATGAGCTTGCTAGTGTGGGGAAGGAAGTAGTTAAGCTAAAGCTCTCAAAACATGGCAAAATACCAGATGCTCTATCAAAGGACATTCCACAGATGGATGTACCTCAAAGGAAAGGGACTCCATAACGTAAAGAGGCAATTAGACCATAGAGATTTTTGAATGTTTTTAGGTGATTGACAGCCCTTTACACCAGTCAGATTGCTGCATTGCCCAGAGAAAGTCCAAGGACAGATAAGTTCCTCTGGTCCAGTCAAATTTCTGCCCTTGTCAAGAGAGACTCTGAGGATACATCCAAGACTGGGCAGCTGACAGAGAACTCTCAGAATGTGAGGAGGACTGGTGTTGATGGCCAAAGCCACTGAGGAAAGCTTGCCTGAGGCTTCTACAGCCATTCATCTGGAGGTGACTGTTATTTTTCTATAATCTGTAAATTACAGTGACTGAACTGTGTTTGATGATTGTTTGAGAATGACACCTTACTGGAGAAAGAGACTGTTCCTGTTTTCCTGTAAAAGAAGGTAAAGACATGCTGATCCAGTAATTGTGCCGCAGCTGCCAAACTGCAGTGTGACCTGAGACTGTGTATGAGTGAAACTGTGAAAGCCTGCATCAAGACTGTTGACAGGGAATTGGCCAGTCAGTGCTACAGTTCAGCACTGGCTAGTGTACCACACTAGGGTCCAGGAACTTAGACATGTAAGTATGTGCAGTGTGGTCTCAGATCTCTTGACTGATCTGTCCTCCAGAGTTGAAGGAGAGAGAAGAAAGAAGGGTTCCGATGACTGCCAGTGCAGAAAGCCTGATCCACAGCCTGAGGTACCTGAGTTCTGCTTCACAGAGCTGACCCTTCCAGATGTACAACTGATCAGCTGCTCGAGAGGACCTGCACCTGCAGAGAAGGAGGTGGAGAAGCCCAAGTTGTCAGGAAAGTGGATAAAACAAGAATCATGAGTACTCTCCAGGCTTGCCCTGCAACTGGGATTGTATATAAAGCTTGCCACCACAGCTACAGCTATAGCCACTGGGCCAGGATCTGCAGACACCTCATTTGAGGTTTGCCATTTTAGCAATTGCATGTCCTGAGGGGTTTAGGTATAAATGTGATTATTATATTTTAAAGTGCACCACCATCGGCCAACAGACTGCAGCTTCTGTGAACCTATGCTATCTCTCAAGGTGGGGGGTGGTGGTACCCAATAAAGCATAAAGCACATGAAGCTTCCAACTCGTTTAAAGGAATTTAAAGTGGAACAGTGGGAATTGGGTGGTGCCCCCTGTACAGGTGGGCTAGTAATTGAAAACGTCCAACTGCATTTGTACTGAAACAGTAATTGCATGGTATTGTGGGGTTGGGCACTACTGCTGTTTAAAGTGTTATTACTGCTGTTTTAAAATGATGTTTAAGAGATCAGTCCTGGTCAGACACCTAACCTCAGCCCTGCATTTATCGTTCACAAGTTCTAATCAAAAAGAATGTTGCTTTGCATTCCTCTATTACTTGAGAATACTCCACAATAAATATTGCATTGCTATTTTACATTTTGTCTTGTGAGCACATTATTAATAGTAAGTCAGTAATTGCATCTGTGTTGAATTTAAGATTGCTCTGTGATTTTTCATGTGTAGTGGGACACTGTGGGGAGGTGAGTAGGTACTGCACTCCAGGAGGTTGTGCTACTCTGACACCATACCCACTTAAAATAATCTCTGAGTGGAGCCACTGTGCTAACTAAAACTACCTGGACACAGACACCCAGTCAGGAAGCTAAGAATCTAGGCTACTGTTTGAGCCCACAAGGCAACATTCATAGCAACCTGGTTACATGTCTTCCAGTCCTATCTAGTCTACATTATTTATATCCATCTAAGTTTTTGTTCCATTCATCATGATTATTCTACCAAGGCTCAATCTCCCTGGCAATGTTTTCACATAATTTCTTATTAATGTACCCTACCCTCATTCCCAGTTCACCAGGTAGACAAATCTGTTTTTTGAAATCCCTGAGCAAGAACAGTCTCTGTTAGTGTCGCTTGGCACACATGTGTGTCTCCCACTGGTATGCTGGTAAACCAGATGGTGGGATGATTTCTCCTCGAGCCCCCGTCTACACTGTCAAACTGATCCCACAGGGCAAAAACTTCCATCATCCACAGAACAGAATTAAAGCTCTGAGCCTCAGATGTGCTCCTTTAGCTTGAATTACCTTTGGGAGGGGTCCTCTGCATCTAATTCACAGCTGCTTTCCTCTTGCTATTTCATGCATCCTCTCATTCTTTGTAATGTCTGTTCTTTCACTAACCCTAAGGCAGAACTGCATCTGGCACAGTTTCTGCTGGTCCCTAGGCAAGGAAGCCTACCTCTGACTCTGTACCTCAATTTTCAGGGAGACTCTCTCTCTTGACATCTTTACTGACTGCACTTGTTCTTTATCTTTAGTTCTAATTGCTGTCAAACTCTATTGCTCTCCCATAGTTGCTTTTTGCTTACAGGGAGTAACTGCAGGACTCTAGAACTCATCAGTGAGTGACCTTCATAATCACTCCAGTACCTTTGCCCTTTTGGAGTGTCTCTGCTCTGCTGCTCAGATTCAGGATCTCACTGTCCCTTCTCCCCCAGCTTAGAATTTCTTTCTCCACCCCAAGCTAGTTTCTTCCACCCCTCCAGAGACCGAACTTGGTAGAAGACCTGTGCCAAATCAAGGCCTGGATTACTGCCACCACTACAGTTGTAGCAGGTACCCCTCCTTCCAGTTCAGTATACCAAAGACTTGGGTTCAGCACAAAGGTTGGGACAGCTGTTCTAAACTGCAGTCTCCTTCTCTACATTACTCCACACTCATACTCCAGTAGAGCCTGCTATAATGCAACACAGTCTCACATTCTTGTATGTCAATAGTGACTAAATGCCATTGCCTTGTATCCTGTAGTAACTCTGTAGAATTCAACAGCATTCTGTGTTGCATCCTGGTGGACTTTGCTGTAATTAGAGCTTTCCTCCTTTTTATGTTGGCTCACACATGCGCAACCAACATATTGTGGTAGTAGCAGATTTGGAGGCATGGTCACAGTTGGGTGAATGCAGGGCATGCATCCGAAGGTGCGTCCTTCATTCCGCAATCAGCCAGCAGCAGGCACTGACCTCACACATCACTAATGTGGCCACCAGAACAAAGAAAAGGTCCACTGCAATGAGAGCGAAGCTCTCATGCAGCGTGACCTACACCCTCACGGCGTGAAGGCAACATGGTGGCAGTCACTGCCACCACCACCTGTCCACAATGTCAATGGGAGCCCACTGAACCCCCATTTAAATGTGTATGCCAAGGCGCCCAATACCCTTGGCATCATGCACCCCAACAGTTTTTGCAGACGGGGGGCCCAACTCTGTCTGCGCATCCAGCTGTCCCTTGATTGTCCCAAAGGGGAGCCCACTCCTGTCAGCATAATGTCCCCTCTTTTGTTGCATGCCAAGGTTGCCCAATCCCCATCAGCTACAGAACCCCCAAAACACTTAGGTGGGCTGGGGCCACCCCAGCGTGCCAAATCCACAAAAAAAAAGTCCTGCAATGTTTTTTTTTTTTTTTAAACCTGTAAAAAGAAAACAGTCCTCGCAGTTTCCCTTCCCCTCCCACAACCTGTGCCCACCCTCTGCACCTGCCTCCCCACATCCTCCCATACCCCATACTTACCTCCGGAGTCCGGTGCAATGATCTTCGGTGGACCGGGAATACGTCTGCACTCTTCAAAGCCGACCGCGAACTGAAGAAATGCCAGTAAGCTGTATAATGGCATAAATGGGGGTTTCCAACTTTGTTGCATATCTCAGCCATCTTTGGGAATTTTGACACCAAATTTTCAACATGGGTTATTGGGACCCCTCCACATGAATTCAGACACTGTCATGGTGCTATCCGGTCCCGAAAGGTGATTTCGTGGTCACTGCAAGGAATCACTTCTCAGGACCAATTAATGAAATGACAGTGCCACTGTTCATGAGGGGCTTTCAAAAAAGCCTATGTTGCAAATTTGGTGGGAAAAATCCAAAACATGGCTGTTTTACGAGCGTGCATTGAGCAGTTTCCATGCACGCACGTAACTTCATGAATTTGTAATATTTTCACTCCAGAATTTCAAAATTGCCATTTTTCCACACCTCCTTATGAACAGTACAGCTGTCATTTTACATATGCAGACCAAAATGTGTTTTCGCACGTATGGTGCAGAATAGCACGGTCGCTGTGCAAAATCAGTTTTTGGGACAGTTTGAGGAAATGACAATGACACTGTTCATGAGCAGACATCCTAAAATGCCTATGTTGAAAATTTGGTGCGGAAAGTCCATAAAATGACTGTGTTACAAGCATGCATTGTAACTTTCCCACGGACCCTTGTAACCCACTAAATTTGCAATATTTTCATGCCAGATTTTCAACACTGGCATTTTCTCACACCTCTTTACGAACAGTACAGCTGTCATTTTTCACATCCTGCCCAAAATGTGTTTCTGCACATGTGGCGCACAATGGCATGGTCGTTGTGAGAAATCAACTTTTGGGACAGATTAACAAAATCACAGCTCCACTATTCATGAGGGGAGGTCCAAAAATACCTATGTTGAAAATGTGGCTAACAAACTCCCAAAAATAATTGGGTTATGGACGTGTGTTGAGCAGTTTCTATGCATGCTCATGACTTCACCAACTTTTCATATTTTCACTCCAGATTTTCAATGTTGCCATTTTTTTATGCCTCCTCATGAACAATACCATTGTCATTTTCCACATCCTGCATAAAAATGTGTTTTCATCCCTGTGTCAACAAATGTCATAGCCACTCTGCAAAACCACGTTTCAGCTATCAAACTGATTGTGCCACTTTACATGAGGTGGGCTCACAAACAGCCCATGTAGCAAATTTGGAGTGAAAATACTAACACACACCTACGGTGTTAGGGTTTCCAACTGTTAGCACCCCACCCTGTACAGACTGACTGGCATCAGGGGTTTGACTTGGGATCATCGATTGTAATGCTCACACCATTCCACCCCCACTCCCACCCTGCAGCCAGTGACAGGCATCATGGTGTGCCTCGCACTATTCGGCCACAAAGTTCACCCCATTCTCCTATACTATACTGCACCCACCTCAGCATATTTCCTTATGGAATGGGGTATGTATAACACCCAAAGACCCCAAAGCACACCACGCCACTTGTCAGTGTCTACAGGGTAGGGTGAGGTACAATGACATAAACATTATAGCTGATGACCCAAACGCACACACCAATGCGTGTCGCTCTCTACAGGGTGGGGGTGGGGTTTGCGTCACTTCAATACTTCACTGCCATTCCTATTATGCATCTCTAACTCCAGCACTACCAATGTCAATGCCATTGAGACAACATTCAGCATTGACAAATGCTTGTTTTTCTCTCTACTCTATTAGCACCCCTCTCATTTCCTGTGGCTAAGGTCTCCCAGATCACAGAAATCCTATATATATTGTATGTATATATATATATATATATATATATATATATATATATATATATATATATAAACTAGAAGAAATATCACATGAAAAACTGAAGGTTTTCATGTTGCAATGTTTAAGTGGCCTATATTAAGTTTATAGGGCTATTGTGCAAATGATTGGAGGGGTCACTATACATCACTCTAGTTTTTAAATTTATAATCTCTATGTCCCTGCTGCTGTTACATGGGGACCTCTTACATTTTTACTCTTACCCCTTTATGATCTGGAACCTTTATGAAAAAAATGGCACAGTGGTGTCATTCAGAACACTGACAGTTGGCATCGGCAGGAGTCAAATCTCATAACATTAAAAACATTTCTCATTAAAGACATTTGATAGAAAGCAGTCTATGATCCTTGGATTTCATTTCTCCCTGCTGTTTGTTCTACATTGAAGTCATAATCCTCTGCTTTGATATCATGCAACCCCCATCTGACAACTGCATTAACACTTCCCTACTGCTGCCACCAGCCAGTTGTGAATTTACCACTGCACTGTTCCCTTCTTGTCCCATGTACACCTTTACTCTCACAGAACCAGTCCTTTGGACCTCTGGACACTGGAACCCCCATTTGATTTAGGCACTGTAAGTATGCCCCTGTAGTAGAAGCAGTCTCACTAACTTTGGCATGTGCTGTCACAGACAGAACACAGAGGTTGTTAGTAAAGTAAATGACCTTCACCTTTTTAAAAACATTGCATAGTTACTTATGAATTAAATCAAACTTAACAGCTACAGAGTGTACAAGTAACTGCATGCAGACCACAAAAGCAGAAGATTTGGTCACCAGTTCATGAAAAGAATCAGGGACAAATAAAGTCTTAAGGGAAAGGAACCTGCTTTCATGTAAAGCTCTTCAGTAATGAAAAAATTAATATCCTGAAATCAAAATGTTGGTTATGTTTGTATAACTGGAGTCTGATTTTGCCAGCTGTGAATTTTTTGCTGCATATCACAAAATGGCTTTAAGATAGCGTTAGCTGATTTGATTATGCTCCTACTAAAAATGGTGGAGCTGCTGCAGCATGCATGCTTCACTCGCTGCACTATTCCCCACCAACGGAGATTTTTTTCCAGGATCACCACTATAAGTGGGTATTAGCAGCTCAAACACCATACCTGGGAGTTAAAGCCAAGTTTAATTTATACAAATGCACAGGATGCTGAGGGTGCATACTTGCCAGCTGGGTGGAGGGGGTGGCAGTTGCACTCTTTAAGCAGGGTCATGAGATATAAGTGGTAGAGCAATGGCTCCTGAAACTATTGGGACTTGGTACCTGACACACATTTTAATCTTTTATGGACAAAAATAATACACCTTTTTGTGTCTCTGAGTGGTTTATGCATGAACAAAACCAATCACTTTTGTTTGTCTATGAGTTGGTTTATGCATGAACTAAAACTATCACCTTTGTCTGTCTGTGTGAGTTGGTTTATGCACAAAAAAAACTATTCTGAGTAGGTGTATGCATAAAGAAAACTATTGCTGTTGTGTGTATGCATGAGTGAGTTTATGCATGAAAAGAACTCTCACTTTTGTGTGTCTGTGTGAGTGGGTGAACTGCTAGTTTATCTTAGGTTTTGTTTGTTCTGAGGAACCAGAGATCCTGATTGGAAGCTTGGTATCTCGACTGTCTCTATCTCTACCAGCTGCTATTCCACTCTGTGCAGCTGCATGTTTAAGTGGAGGTGCTGCTGTCGGTAGTGAATGTAAGCCCACTGTGTATTGCTGCAACCAACTTCATAGCATATAGATGTCAGACTTGGTATGCACCTTTTCTGGCAGATGCCAGACCCCATAGTGAACTGGGCCTCTTTATGCTTAAACACAATTGTTTCCTAATTTAACGTATAAAATAGGGTTCTTTTAAATGTTGGTCATTTCTATTTCTATATTTGAATATTTTATCAACTATAACTACTGTTACTTGTCAAAACTGCTGATATCATGTCTCACCAGCACCCCCTTGGAAACTAGGTGTACCACCTAAACAAGACTATCCTGCTGTGTACAAGTTCTCAACAAAAAGAGATAATACTGCATATCTGATGTAAATATAGTAAGAATATACAAGCAGCTATGACTGCAAACATCCAGGTGTGAAGTGCTCAGTCATGGCAATAACATCTATAAAACATTATAGAGTTAAAAATTTCACCCCATTAGCAAAGCAGTGGGGACCTTGATGTTTATGTCACAAGCTAAGTAAAACACTTCTGTCATCACAGTGCCCCTCAATGTGCTAGGGTACTAGTGAATTGAATAAGCAAAGTTATTTTCTTTAGGCACAAATGGAACCTTTGATCATGTGGCTTTGAGATGAGAGTGCAGCACTCACCTTCAAATGAATCTCCCCACTTCATGCATGGTGAAAGCAAAAAGTCCTCCAGTGCATTTTTATGTAATGTCATTTATATGTAATAAAAAAAAATTGGTTGCCTTGTGCTTATCCTCAAAACCAGTATCTATGGACACTAAATGTAGATACAAATCACTTTTTATAGCTGCAAAACATCTCCTTTGTAGCCATAATAGAATCCTTGCCTATTCAGATTATGAAAATCCATTCTTAGGTGGATTGAAATGAAGCATTAAATCACAAACAAGGCAATCATAAAATACACACAGTGTATCTAGAATAACAAAAATGAGGAATTGTGCCAAAATACAATGTGACATGAATTCTCAAAGGTGTTATTAAACACAAAGGTTTTCAACAACAGTTGTAGTCCTGAATATTTCAAGGAACATAACCTTTATTTCTGTACTGCTTCTAAGTTAAAGAGACAGTATTCTTTTTCCAACACTAATATTGTGTATTCCTTAAAAAAGCCACAATTAACCATACTAATCACACTTCAGTAACTTACCATTCTTCTGTGTTGTTCACCGCATCATTCACTGTCCATTTAACAATTTCAAAAACCTAACAAATGTGTATAATAGATCCCTTCACAAAACAAAATACTGATCTTGATTCTAAAATTGTCCTAGAAACAGTTTGTTGGTTTGTTTTAAAAATTAATGTAAAACAACCTTTGTTTTTAAACAAATGTAATCATATGGTCTGGTTAATTTGCCCTTCACACAAAGAGAGCTGTAGGGTTTTGTGAGTGCAAAATGTGTTAGTTTTTTTTTAATGTTGACTGCTCCAACATTTTTAACCTAACCTGGTTGAAAAAAATTAAAAACATGTTTCCTGTATGGACAGTAGATATGTTCTCCTTGTCCTTTTGTTTTAAAAATAAACATACCAAAATTGTAGGAAAAAATCCATTATCCGATGGGGAATTAGCAATGCACCCATTTCATGTTTTCTTAATGATTAAAAGTTTTAATCTCTCTCTCTCTCTCTCTTATATATATATATATATATATATTCTTGGCAAAAAACTTGATTAATGCATCAGTTAGGGTTCTAGTGACAAAAGTTTGGAAATGTGGGGTTAGGGTTTCCAACCCTAACACGTCACCCCATCCTTCACTCGCCAATAACGTGTCAGAGGTATGTCTTGGGGTTGTTAGCCCTAATGCTTACCCCATTCCATGAAATAAGCTGAGATGGTACAGTATAGGAGAATGGGATGAGCATTAGGGCTGACAACCCCAAGGCAGACCCTCAATGCCTGTTGATGTGTGCAGGGTGGGGTGGGGTGTTAGGGTTGGAAACCCTGACACCACACTTCCAAACATTTGTCAATGGAACCATAACTAATGCATTAATGAAGTTTATTGCCAATAATTTCCTTAATTTTTGAGATAGTATAATTGTATCCTTATTTGCTTTTTGGAGCAGGTGGCCCTCTGGTCCCTGCACTCCCATCCATCCATAATTTTTGAGGGATTGTAATTATATCCTTATTTTCCTGTGGGAGCACAGGTCACTTAAATCACTCCATGATGCTATGCATATTTGTGTGTGGAAGAGGAAGGCCCTCTGGGCCCAGCACTGCCATCTAGGTCCCATCACCGTATAATGGTATTCATTTTTGCATGCAGGAGCTCACAGTGCCATCCATCCATAATTTTTGAGATATTGTAATCATATCCATATTTGCATGTGGCCACACAGGGCCCATTGGCCCCTGCACTTTCATCCATGTATAATTTTTGAGATAGTGTAGTGCCATCCTTATTTGCCTGTGGGAGCGCAGGGCTACCTGGCCCTGCCTCCCATTCCATAGTGCACAATACCAAAAAACACCTCACACTGCAATGTTATCCTATAGAAAACACAGGAAAATTTGAAACCTGTGTAACTCAACACTATATCAATATATTTTCATGAAACCACCAAAAGACACATCGGTGGCACAAACCCGTTCTACCCTGAATAATTCATAGCAAAACTGCAAACTGTTTCTTCACAGCATAGTGACAAGAAGATCACTATGTAAATCTCACAATACAATGTTATTCTGTGGAAGATGAACCAAAATTTAAACCTGCAGAGCACCACAGCAAAGTACTATATTTTCAGCAAACCAGCAAAAGGCACATCTGTGGGGAAAGCCCTTCATACCCAGAAAATGTCAGACCAAAGTCACCAACCACTTGTGAATTACAATTCCTTTTTTACAAATTGTGAAAAATAATCTTTTTTCTGTGGTTCCTTTTTTGCAATTTGTGAAAAAAGAATGTCCTTTTTCACAATTTGTAAAAAAGGATCCTGTTTCACAATTTCTTTTTTGCAATTTGCAGAAAAAGAAAATCCTTTTTTGCAAATTGAGAAAAATAATCCTGTTTCAAGGTTCTTTATTCCACAGTTTGTGAAAAAGGATTTTCCGCATCATACATTTCTATGGAAGTTACCAAAAAACTAACCGAGAATCAGATTGTATGGGTCCCTATTAGGTAAAGACAGCTGTTATTGTCTATTAAACATGTGTATTTTTTAGTTATCTAATTTTGTTTTCACCGCTAACTGAAAAAAAAATGGCAGCAGCAGAAACAAAGATTCCACATTTGTGGCAAATGATCCCGTATTTACAAAAAAGGATTCTGCATTTGTGATAAAGAATCCTTTTTTGATACTCACATCTAACTGCTTCTGTAGGAAATATTACGAAAATTTGAAATTTTAATAACTTTGGAATGGATTAATATTTTTTCACCAAATCTTCAAAGGGCACATCTATGTCACAAGATCTTTCTGTTCTACAAATTGCAGCCCACACCATATTTGTGCAGTGGCATAGCAAAGAATTTCACCAAAACCAGCAATTTTCAAATTTTTGGACAATCCATATCTCCCCACCCACACATCTGACAAGAACGAAACTTGCCACATCAGGAGATCTTTGTTCCCTGATGGTGCTTGCAGACTTTCATATGAATTGTTTGAACTGTTTCAAGGTTATTAAAGTACAAACATTTGAATTTAACATAGAAATGAAGACTGAACCCCTAACTATTGGGGCACGCTCCCTATCTATCTATCCATATATATATATATATATATATATATATATATATATATATATGCAATATTTATGCAAATATCCAGTGTGACAAATCTGTTTATCTCAGTAACTGTGTGTATAAATTTATTTTTACACACAGTTGCTATGTAACACTCCATTTATATATACAGTTTGTACATCCCTCCCACACAGCTGCCAGCACTACTTTTTCAGCCTACAATCACTTTCACTTTCCTCACATCGCACAACACTCTTTACACACATTTCTTATGTTTAAAAGGAAAACTGCTGCTAACAATGGGAACTGGAGCCACAGCTGAAATAGTGTTGTGAGGTTTACAGGTTAATGGGAATTAACGGGCAGAATACCACAAGAGAAAAACTGTTGATAACGCCAGAAGCTTCAGTAGCCATGCATTAAAACTAGGATTTCACTATTGCAAGGGACCACTGTCACTTTCCACATCCCCATCCCCAACTTCACCTGTTAGCTAAGATTCCCTTCATTACTTTGGTCTGACTTCTCGACTGATTAAAACAAAAACACAACTGTACCTTATGTGCAAATCTATTTTCTTTACCTGACAGAAAAACCATTGCATTCCTGGCTCGTTCTTTCAAAACACCCTCTGGGTCCTGTGCTCCCACTTACACATAAGTACAGAGACATACCACAGGGTTAAAGACATGAAAATGAACCCTCATAATGCAAATCTGGCAATATCTCACTAACCATAGCAACTATGAAAACATTCCACTGCAGTTGTAATCATGGCTTGGTAACCTCCACACATGCTTAGTCCTAAAGGTGGACTAAGTGATGAGTAGCAAAAAATCTGTAACTTGAACTGTTTTTGAGATACGGGTGCTGAAAGATGCCATGGGTGTTGCAGTGATATCCTATTGGAAATTAAGCAACTTTAGAGAGCAGTAACTATGGAACTGGTGTACATTTTTTCACCAAACCACTAAATGGCACATCAGTAGGGCAATGGCTTGCCACTCTGCAAATTTCAGCCCAAAAACCTATCTGTTGGTTTGCTATGACATGGCAAAGAAACATGAGTGATGCAGTGTTATCCTATGCGAAAATGTTCAAGTTTGGGCACTACATAATGGTATGGTTCCCACTCCCATTTTATGCATAATGGTATACATATGTGGAAGTGCAGGCTTTCTGAGCCATGCGCTCCCACTTACACATAAGTACAGACACATGCTGCAGGCCTAGAGACATGAAAAGGAACCCTTGTAACACAAATCGGGGCAATATCCCAGTAACTGTAGCAACTATGACAAAAATCCATTGCTGTTGTAATCATGACTTGGAAACCTCCACACATGTCTAAACAAAACTGTAAGTAGTGAAAAATCAGTATCTCAAACCTTTTTCAAGATTATGGATGCCAAAAGATGCTGTGGGTGCAACAATGTTATCCTATGGGAAACTGTGCAACTTTGGAGTGCTGTAACTATGAAACCAGTGTAAATGTTTTCACCAAACCACCAAAAGGCACATTGGCAGGGCAAGCGCTTGCCACCCTGCAAATTCCAGTACAAAAAGCCCTATCCATTGTTTTGCTATGAAGTGGCAAAGAAACTGATTATTTGGGACTGTTTCCAATGTTATCCTATTGGAAATTTGTGCAACTTGCTGCACCCACACCATTTGAAATGTTGGCCTGAAATGTTCAGAGTAGAAAGAGGTTATCCTAAGGAACAATCCAGCAATTATTTGGTAAAGAATTAATAATGCGTTCAAAAGTTATTACATTTTGAAATTCCAGGTTCTGAGCATGCTTAGTTTGTGGTGCACATATATTTTTTTCCATAGGCTGTAATGGGAAACTTTAAACTTTAATAACTTTTGAATGGAATAATATTTTTTTCAGCAAACCTTCAAAAGTCACTTCCCTGACCCAGTCCGTATGTACCCCGAAAATTTCAGACCAGATGGACAAATCATTCAGGCTGTGGAGACATTAACAAAATTGAGGATTTTTCACACTTTTTCATGTTCTGCAGCTCTGCAACTGCACATCCAACTGGAATGAAACTTTTCAGATCCAGAGATCTGTAATACCACACTGTGCATGAAAATGTGCAACTAAATTGGAGTAATGGTTGCAAAGCTATTAAAGTGCAAAATTTTGAGTTTAACATAGAAGTGGCTATGCAACCCAAATATACTGGCCCTACCTGGCCAGTATAATATATAACTGGGCACCTCTATAGTAAGGGTTGAGTAGAAACGTCAATGTTAAACTCAAAATGTTGCACTTTAATAACTTTGCAACCATTCAACGGATTTGCGCAAAAGTTAGTATGCTCTTTCTTGTGGAGTGGGTCTCTTGCTGTCTCAAGTTATGTTCTAGTCAGATGTGTGGTTTCTGAGTTACAGAGAGGTGAAAAAAACATGTTGTCGCTTACTGACTTTGCTGGGATTTTTCTTTGTACTTGCCTACAGCACAGACAGTTTTGTTTTTTGGTCTGAAAATTTCAGGGCAGAAAGGGACTAGTCCACAGGTGTGCCTTTTGCTATTCTGGTGAAAAAATAATAGCCCATTTTTCAGTTATTACAATTTAAAAATTAAAAAAAATAATTTCTGTGCATGTTCAGTAAGTACTAAAATATAGCTGTATGAAATGAAAAAGGAATCCTGTTTCATGTGGGAAACTTCCTTTTTCATTTGCCATCATCTTGTTTCCATTTTTTGTTAAATAACATTTTCAAAAGGCAAAAAAATTACATCCTGGAGAGAGACTACCACACTTAGCTGGCTGATTGGGACCTGCTTACTGTAGATGCAATTTGCACTTTACACCAACTCATGAACAGTGCAGCTGTCATTTTTCACATCCTGTCCAAAACATGTTTTCACACCTGTGTCACAGAATGGCATTTTGACATGGATTTGAAAATTGTATCCTATAGGATATATGAGGTGGATTCATAAGAATGCTATGTTCAAAATTTGGGGTCAAAATATGAAAAAATGCCAAAGTTATGACCATTCATTTCAATTTCAGTATGCCTACATGTAACTTCAGAAATTATAAATATTTTGACCCCAGATTTTCAACATAGCCTTCTTATTATTACCCAACGTATGTCACAGCTTTCATTTTTCAAATCCTGTCCAAATGTGTTTTTGCACCTGTGGCATGGAATGGTGTTGCAGTTGTACAGAATTATGTTTTGGTGGGGATTTGAAACTTTTCTCTACTGGGTACATGTGCTGGGGTAATAAGATGGCTATGCTGATAATTTGATCACACATCTATGGAGGGATGGCAGTGCAGATTCTGAAGGACCCTGCTCTCCCACAGTAGAATAAGGAAAATCACTGAGCATGGAAGAGCAGGGCCCAATGTTGCCATAACAACAGTTATGGAGGGCAAATAAGGATACTAGTTAGGATTGTTAGTAAAGTGATAAGAGCAGGGAAATATGGTGTTAGGGTTGGAAACCCACCCCCACCCTGCAGACACCGACTGGCATGGGGGGGGTGCCTTGGCCCTTGGGGTCATCAGGTCTAATGCTCTCCCCATTCTCCTATACTGTACCTATCTCAGCTTATTTACTTATTGAATGGGGTGAGCTTTAGGCCTGATGACTCCAAGGCAGTGCCCCAATTCCTGATGGCATCTGCAGGGTGGGGGTGGAGTTAGGCTTTGAAACCCTAATGCCATATCTTCCTACTTTTGTCACATTACTAACAACCCTAACTGATGCATTAACAAAGTTTTTTGCAATGAATATATCTAGCTATATATATATATATATACACATAGATATATTCATGGCAAACAAACTTTGTTTAATGTATCAGTTAGGGTTGTTCCACAGTGACAAAAGCAAGGAAATTCAGTGTTAGGATTTGAAACCCAAATTGCACATTCCCCCCACCCCCACCCCCACCACACACACACACACACACACACATATAAGTAGGGGAAGGACCAAGGCAACACAACCTATCACACACAACCAGCAGGAGGTGTATACCTGTGTTACCATAGCAAGTAGGTATGAAATCCAACTTCAGGTATCATACAGTATTTCCAAACTTATTCCATGAGGTTAGTTCACCTAAAGGTGAATCAAGCTGGCAGTAGAGAAAATGGTGTACCTCGCTTTGTCTTCAACATATGGGTGGCGAAAGGCATCATGGGTGCCACAGTGTTAGTCTATGGCAAATTGCTGAATTGTGGAAAAGTGTAACTTAGTAATCCATAACTATTGTAGCACAATAGCAGGAAAAAGCACATCTGTGTAACCAGGTCTTGCCACCCTGTAAATTTCAGCCCAAAGGACCCAACCATTTGCTGGCAGGTTGATGGCAAAAATGTGTAGTCATTAGGAGCATACTTTCACAAAATACTTTCGCAAACATGAAAGTGTGATAGCCAGACACTTTCACAGTTGTGAAAGTGATTTTTGAAAGTATTTCAAGGAATGTGCAAAATCCTGTTTTGGATCTTTCGAACCCCAAAATACCATATGTGTTGTGTGTGTTATGTGTTGGTGGCAGCGTGTGGCCCAAGATTTCCAGTTATCTGTAGTAATATGTGTTTAGCGGTGTGTGGAATGTCCAGGATGAGAGTTCAGAGTGACGACCCTATGCCACAGCCCAATGGGAGCACGTGTGTGTGGTTTCATGGTTTACATAGTTGTATGTTGTTCCTTTTACCTGCTGTATTACCTTGGTCCTTCCCCCACTTGCATGTATGTATATGTGTGTGTGTGTGTGTGGTGGTGGGGGGGGGGAATGCACAGTTAGGGTTTCCAATCCTAACACAGAATTTCCTTGCTTTTGTCACTGTGGAACAACCCTAACTGATACATTAAACTGATTTTTTTGCCATGAATTTCCCTTCTTTTTGAGAAAGTGCACTATAAGTAGTGAATGGAATGTGGTGGTGGGAGCGCAGAGCCCAGCATGTGATTTTGTATCACTTTGCAAATGGTGATGGAAACAGTGAGGTAAAATAAAATAGTAATGGTAACTGTAATGCAAATGCAAGTGCAAACGGTAATGCACATGGCGATGCAAACGTAAATGATAACGCAAATGGTAAGAGAAACGTAAATGCAAATGTTAATGAAGACAGAAATGGTAATGCAAATGGTAACGCAAATGCTCAGAGCAACAGAAATGCAAACGGTAACAGAAATGGTAACGCAAATGCTAACGGAAACGCAAACGCAAATGGTAACGAAAATGCAAATGGTAACAGAAATGCAAACAGAAATGAAAAACAGTAATGGCAATGGCAACGCAGAAGGAAACAGTAATGAAATTGGCAATGGAAACGCTACCAAAAATGCAAATACTAAGGCCAACAGAAAAGCAAATGGTGACGAACATGCAAATGTTAACAGTTACGCACTTGGAAATGCAAACTGTTACGGTAACACCAATGATGATGCCAAAGGGAACAGTAACACAAACAGAAATGCAAATGCAAGTGCATGCACAAATGCAAATCGTAACTCGCATGGTCACGATATCGCAATTGGAAACGCAAACGCTTACGGTAACACCAACAATAACGCCAAAGGAAACACAAATAGAAACAGAAACGCAAACGGAAGCATGTACGCAAACACAAGTGGCAATGCACATGGTGACACAAAAGGAAATGCAAACAAAAATAGTAATTGAAATGCAAATGTTGACAGTAACGCATAAGCATAAACCACAAAATGCGCACACAGTAACCAACTTAGGAAACGCGCTAATAAATGCCAGTTACAGAAACACAAGCAGAAATGCTAACTGTAACAGTAATGGAAATGCACACCCTTTTTTTCCCCAAGAGGTGCATTCAGAAGCACAGTGAATACAAAGAACACATGGATAATAATCAAGGCCCTTGGAATTCGGCAGTTCTACGCTTGCGGAATTTGCCACAGAATTTGCTTCATGCCGCAGAATATATATAGTGCCACAGAATTCATTGTTTTTGGTGAATTTTCATATAAATATACTGTTTTTCCATAATGTCAGGCTTTCTTTCCCACCTCGTTTATCTTGAAGCCCATCCTCTATGCTCAGCATATGATGTCATTGATGACATCACATCATATTTAGCCAATGACAGGACTGCATTCTGCCAGAGAAATGAATAAATCATGCCGCAGAAATCAGAAAATGCTGCCGCAGAAGTCAAGGAGCCCTGCCACAGAAATCAGAAAATTCTGCCGCAGAACACCAGGGGCCCTGATAATAATAGCCCTTGGAGCAGAAAATGAACACTTGGAATACTAAATTGCTTGTATCTCAGGAACTGTATGACATAGAAAAAAATGTTTAATGTCATATTATTTATGACTTTCCTGGATAGTTTTGCACTTAACCCTCTAGTGGGAGGCTAAGCATTTTTCCAATGAAAAGTCTGTATCTCGAAGCGTTTTCGAGATACGAGCCCCTAAAGGCGTGAAGGACACACACGCAGTGTTAGCCTATGGGAAAATTGTCAACTTTGGAGTGACCTAACTTTGCAGCCCTCTAACATTTTGTCACCAAACCACCAAAAGGCACATTTGTGGGATGTTAGCTTTCTTCCCTCCAAATTTCAGCCCAAAAGACCAAACCGTTCTTTTGCAGTAAGGTGGCAAATATTTCCTATTCGTTTGGGCATAGTGTCACAAAGTAGTGTCGTGATTTGTGACACTTTCACAAAACAAATCATGAAAGTGTCGAATGTGCAACACTACTTTGTGACACTACTGTTTATGAAAATTTCAAAAACATATTTCTGGGGTGTTTAACCCCCCCAAAAAGACATGGCTAGCATCATCACGACTCGACTAGGTGAACACAGCAAGAATTGTGTCCCTAGAGGGTCCCAAATTTAAATGCGAAGCATTTCTGTGACCACCAAGAAAACAAGGTGATGGATTTGTGACATTACTGGGGTCATTTGCAACACTAAAAACTGCATTTGTGACACTGTCAAACTTTTTAACTTTTCCCCTAGACTGCAATGGGAAAATTGTTTTTTGAATAACTTTTGAACTGTTTAATATTTTTTCATGAAATCTTCAAAAGGCACATCAGATACCCTGGCTACATGTTCCCTGAAGGTTTCGGACCGGTCGCACAAACTGTGCAACCTGTAGGCTTGAACAAAGAATCTACAAAACTGCGTAATTACTGCATTCTCTTGTGCTATGTAGCTCTGCAACTGTATACCTGACCATTACAAAACTTGGTAAATCCACAGATCTATGATACTGGTCCACGCATGCCAAATTTCAGGCAACTCCATCATTCGGTGGCAAATTTATTAAGCTGCCAAATTTCTCAGTTTAACCTTAAATGGGGTACTCAACCCTAACTATAGTGGCACTACCATGCCACTATAATATATATATATATATATATATATATATACACACACACACACACACACACACATATATTATAGGGGCATGGACATACCCCTATAGTTAGGGTTGAATAGGCACTTTAATGTTAAACCTCAAATTTTGCATGTTAACAACTTTTGCAACCATTCAATGGATTTGCACAAAATTTGGAATGCACAGTCTTATATAGTAGATATCTTGATTTACCAAGTTGCATTTTGGTCAGACATATGGTTTCTGCTCAGCAAAATACCCCAAAATGCACTTTTTGCCAGTTTTCATTTGTTTTTTGCCCGTGGTGCTGCAACCACATTGTGTGGTCTTTTGTCTGAAATTTGGAACATAGAAAGAGTTTGGGTCAAGAAACAATCCAACATTGGTTTGGTAAAACAATATTAATCTGTTCAAAAGTTATAATATTTTTAATTTTTGAGTTCTGAGCATGCTCAGTTTCCGCAGGAAATAGTTGATTCTCCTAACATATTGTCATTCAAAAACAAACTTGACAAATGGTTGACCAATTAGGGACCCATTAAATGATCCACAAATGTGGAGGACAGTCGTGATGGGCTAACTGCCTTCTTTTGTCCAATAACACCAAAGTACCAAAAGTCCAAAATTTATATGTATATTTTGCGACCTAAGAATTCCCTCACAGCCAAGGATTTTGCTACCTCATGAAGGAAAATCCTAGTCCTTCAGAAAAATTCTTAGTTTGTGAGCCGCCATCTTGTTTTTAGTTTTCCAGTCAAACAAAATGTCATAGCTTTCTCCACGGGTGACTTTTGGGACAAATGAGGCATGGGTTTTGTTCAAGGTGACCCACTCTACAAAGCCATGCCTTTGGTTTGCATCATTTTTGTCAAAAAATAGGTTTTTGAAAAAATTAAAAATTCTTCTTTCGTGGCTCACTAACGATCTTCTTTCGTGCGCCTGCAAAATCCTGTCTGGGAGATGATCATAGTCTGTAAGCTTCGTTCATGATGTGATGACCAGATAGCTAGAATTTCACAACCAGATGTCCCAAGGGATGACCAGATGGTCCAGATTGGTATGACCAAATGTCCCCTCTTGGACTAGGATTTTCTTAGGCTGCGGACTAGGATTTATCTTGCAGCCTAAGTTTTTGCTGTGTCATGACTGAAACATTTTTAAAAGTGTAAAAACTTTAGAATTGCGTAGCTCATTAACGCTTTGGACTTTTTGCTTGAAATTTACAGGGTGTTGAGGGGATACCCTACAGGTGTGAATTATGCTGTTTAGATGTTGGGGAATTAAGTGGTTGCATAGATATGCCATGATGAATTTGACATTCTCCCCATAGGATTACATTGTTGTGTCTGTCACACCTGTTGGCGCCATTATCTCGAAAGCAAAGCAAGATACAGAGTTTTCACTACTGGCAACATATGCCGCTGGAACAAGATTTTAAACCATAGGGTTATCATGCAGTGGAATTTTTTCAGTGGGTGGCATGGTTAATTAGATATTGTGAAATTTGTGTAGCAAGGGTTCCTTGCCCCATTGGGCTGCTATATGGCTCTGTAGCTATGCGTAAGTGGGTGCGCGGGCCCTCTGGGCCTGCACTCTGACAGATGCATATTGTTATGCAGAAATGGGCAACTTGGGCCCCATGCTCCCACCAATACATGTTGTTGTTCTAGTTATATTACACTTTTTCAAAAAGTAAGGAAATTCATGGCAAAAAACTGTGTTTAATGCATCAGGGTTAAAGCCACAAAAGTCAGGAAATGAAATGTTAGGATTGAGCCCCTAATGCCCCCCACAATCCACACACACACATCCTCCACAGAGTGACAGATGCTAGGGTGTGCCGTGGGGTTGTGAGACCTGTCACTCCATTCTCCTTCACTGTAGCATGTCATCCTGCTTATGCATGGAATGGGGTGAGAACTGAGCCTCACGACCCCATGGCACACCCAAGTGTCTGTCACTCTGTGAAGGATGTGTTGTGTGGGAGGGAGTTAGGGGCTCAACCCTAACATTTCCTTTCCTGACTTTTGTCACTTTAACACTGATGCATTAAATGCAGTTTTTTTGCCATGAATATATATATATATATATATATATTAGAGGCAAAAAACTCAGTTTAATGCATTAGTTAGGGTTGTTCTACAGTGACAAAAGTGAGGAAATTTGCTGTTAGGGTTGAAAACCCTAACTCCGAATTCACCCCAGCACCACACACACACACATTCAAGTATGGGGGAGGACCAAGTCAACACAACCAATGACAGACATCCAGCAGCAGGTGACAGAAATAACAAACAATTGTCTAAATGTACTACAAGACATCCCCACCCACCTGACCAGGTACTGCATGCTCAGTAGAGATCAACAGCAAAACTGAGGCCATGTACACCAAACGTACACATCCCTGATTGCAGCTGCACACAATGTACCACACTTAGTAGTTGCATGGCCTTACCTACCGATGCCCTACACCACACCACAACTGGTACTGTGCCGTTATTCAATATAAATGCTGAAGGTGCATGATGACAGTTGTAGAAAGGTTTAACACTAGTGAGTATACATTAATTAAGAGAAGCACATAAATTAACTACAAGACACTAGCATGCTCAAGATAAAAGTAGTGATACATTTAGTAGGTGATTTACATAGTAGTACATTTACTGCAATGGTTTACTCAACATAGAGAGGCTGATGTAAACGTATGGAAAAGCATTGCCTGTTCAACGCTGTGAAATTCGTACTGCCAGTATCACATGCATTCTTACTGATGAAGGTGTACTGCTGATGCACATACATAGACCTTCAGTG
The DNA here is from genome assembly GCA_016271365.2 of Neoceratodus forsteri. Lineage (NCBI taxonomy): Eukaryota > Metazoa > Chordata > Ceratodontiformes > Ceratodontidae > Neoceratodus > Neoceratodus forsteri. Next base: position 1,775,063,523 of record CM057456.1, on the reverse strand, counting down.
TGTTTCAATACTAAAGATGCAGTAAGAATTCTTTGTAAGAAACATTGTAATGGCATGGATCAGGCCAAGCAACTTCTAAATATCATAGCACTACTGAGCCAACAATGATGTAGCTGTATCGGAAATGTATATAGGATAGATTTTCCTGTAGGCACTTACTGAGTATGTTGTACCTGATAAAGACAATCTCATTGCATCTGTGATGACTAACTTATTCAAATAGTAATACATTTACTATTGTTGCAATGAGTGATCTATGCCACTTATGGACACAGTGTGATTTTTTAACAGTTGTTTCATACTCAGGCTGTATGCCTACTGTTTGGGTTTCCACTTCTGTCACTGATGCTATCAAAGTGATAACTATGTTAATGTGGTACAACAGGAATCAAGTAGGTATGGTGTAGATATAAACAGAATGTCTTTTAGTATTGATTTAACTCACAATAGGGTAAGTGTACTAGGACAGCAGGGGTTATCCTCTATCACTGACTCTGTCAGTTATAATCACTAGGGTTTCGATGACTGTAATGATCAAGTTACACTGTTCATCTTCATGAGTTCATATTCACAGCCATTCTCCAGTAACTAGACAGTGTATGGTGTAACTGGGTGGGACACAGTGTTGCAAAGCTGCTGCAGTGCCTAGCAGAGGGAGAGTATCTACTCATTAAGACAATTAAGCAATAAGGCATGACCAACAGTTATGTTAAATGGTCTGTTAATCACCCTGTAGGGTTTAATGTTGAATGAGGCATAGCTGAGTGCCACATGTCGCTAGACAGTGATAAACTGACCATTAACATAATACCTGGGAGTGGCTTATTGCTATCATAATAAAACTGTTTTTAAACAACATTAAACCATGTTCATCATATGGTTAGGCTCTACATGTATGTTAATAAAACTAAACATAAGGCTGTTACAATGTTTACAGTCAATTGAAAGCTGCATTCTCAAACCCTTGTTATAATCAGAGATATTATACCTGTACAACTCCTTGGTTTTGTGGAACTCTATTGCTCTGGTGGCCCACCACAAGTGGTGTGGTCTGGTGTGGGGCATCGGTAGGTAAGGCCATGCAACTACTAAGTGTGGTACGTTGTGTGCAGCTGCAATCAGGGATGTGTACGTTTGGTGTACATGGCCTCAGTTTTGCTGTTGATCTCCACTGAGCATGCAGTACCTGGTCAGGTGGGTGGGGATGTCTCGTAGTACATTCAGACAATTGTTTGTTATTTCTGTCACCTGCTGCTGGATGTCTGTCATTGGTTGTGTTGACTTGGTCCTCCTCCATACTTGAATGTGTGTGTGTGTGGTGCTGGGGGGTGATTCGAGTTAGGTTTTCAACCCTAACAGCGAATTTCCTCACTTTGTCACTGTGGAACAACCTTAACTAATGCATTAAATGGAGCTTTTGCCTCTGATTTCCTTCTTTTTAGAATGATAATGAGAAATAGTGAATGGGCCTTGCTCCCTTCACATGATGTCTTGTGGCATAGTAACAGGAGCAGCAACGTAAACAGAAATGCTAACAGTGGCACACATGGTAACACTGCGCCGAATGAGAACAGAAGGTAACGCGACGCGTAGCATAGACGGAACGGTGTGCCACGTGATGTCTTGTCACATAGTAACATGGTGCCTGCAAACAGAAATGTCAATGGGCATGGTGGACGTAAAGTGAAACAGAAAGATAAACAGTACTGTAGACAGAAATGGCAAAAAATAACAGAAAGCATAGCGCAAATAAGCATAAGGATGGCCTTGCGTGGTGGCATTGGGGTGTGCATTGGGATCATCAGCCCTAACTCTCACCCCATGACATGTAAAGCAGCAGAAGTATAGGAGAATGGGGTGAGAGTTAGGACCCACTATCCCAATGCACACCTCAATGCCGGTTGGGGGGATGGGTGGGGGGTGCAAGGGGGGGGTTTCAACCCTAACAGCGAATTTCCTCACTTTTGTCGCTGTGGAACAACCCTAACTAATACATTAAACAGAGTTTTTTGCCTCTAATTTCCCTTCTTTTTGAGAATGATAACGAGAAATAGTGAATGTAATGCAGCGGCGGTGGGCCCCACGCTCCCACCACATGAAGTCTTGTGGCATACTAACAGGACAACAAGCATGAAACAGAAATGCTAACAGTGGTGCACACGGTAACACAAGTGCGCGAATGAGAACAGAGTGGTAACGCATATGGTGGACGGATGGGAATGGTCTGCCACATGATGTGCTGTCACATAGTAACATGGTGCCTGCAAACAGAAATGTCAATGGGCATGGTGACGAAGTGAAACAGAAAGATAAACAGTACTGTAGACAGAAATGGCAAAAATAACAGAAGCATGCAAGCACAAATGAAAGCGCAAAGGATAACGACATGGTGGCGCAGGCGTCAACGTGTAAGTGAAACGGCTACGGAACCGCAAGTGGAAAGGGCAACAGTAACAGTAATGTAAGCGCACAGGCTGGTTTTCCCCAAAACCTGCATAGAAAATGACAGTGAGTGCAAATAATGTATGCATAATTATGAGTATCGGCACAGAAAATGAGATCTTGGAATACTAAATACATTATATCTCAGGAACCGTACAACGTAGAAAAAAAATGTAAAAGTCATATTATTTACAACTGTCCTGGCTAATTTAAATTGGGGGCTAAGACATTTTCTGACGAAAAGTCCGTATCTCGCACCGTTTCTGAGATACGGGCCCTGAAAGGCGCGGCGAACACCGTAATGTTATCCTATGGGAAAAAAAGAAAAGTTTGGAGTGCCATAACTTTGCCTCCGTGTAATGTTTTTTCACCAAACAACTGAAAGGCACATCTGTGGGCTGTTGGCTGTCTTTTCTCCAAATTTCAGGAAAAAAGACCAAACCGTTATTTTGCAGCAGGGATCCAAAGGATTTCTGTAATGCGTCGGGCGCCGTAATGTTATCCTATAGGAAAAAACGTCAACTTTGGAGTGCCGTAACTTTGCCGCTGTGTGATATTTTTTCAATACAACACTGAAAGGCACATCTGTGAGATGTCGGCTCGTTCCTCAAATTTCAGCCCAAAACTCCCAACGGTTCTTTTGCAGCGCAGTGCCAAAGAATCGCTGTCACTGTCCCACAGATGGAAAATTACTGTTGGTATTTAAGTAAAGCTGCAAAAGTTCACACTTTTGTGAGCACGAAAGTAATTTGCGAAGCATTTTTCCAGAAATTTGAAACATATTTCTGGGGTGTTTTACCACAAAATAAAGACATGGCAAGCATCCTCAGGGTCCGACTAGGTGAATACAAAGAATTAGGTTGCTAGAGGTCCCAAATTTAAATGTCAACCATTTTTCTGATCATCAACTGAAAACAAAATGGCTGATTTGCGAAAGTAACAGGCCCATTTGAAAGTAAAATGCATTTGTGAAAGCGTTGAACTTTTGTTAACTTTTTCTATTGACTTATAATGAGAAACTGTTTTTGAATAACTTTTGAACCTGTTATATTTTTTCACAAAATCTTCAAAAGGCACATTGGGGACCCCGGCTGCATCGCCCTTGAAGAGGTTTTGGACCGGGTCGCTAACCGTACGACCTGTAGGCGCAACCGTAGAATTCCAGAAAAAGCGTAAATGCATGCACAGACCATGCTTAATAACTCCGCAGCTGTATATCCGACCACTATGAAACTTGGCAGTTCCCAATGCCTATGGTTCTTGATCACGTATTCCAAATTTCAGCCAAATCTGTCAAACGGTTGCAAAGTTATTAAGGTGCAAAGTTTTGGGGTTTAACATAGAAATGGCTCCTCAACCCTAACTATGGCAGCACTTCCGTGCTACCATAATATATATATATATATATGCAATAGGTGTGGACCTAAATCATATGTGATAAATCTATGTATCTGAGCTACTATGTGTATAAATGTGGAATTTTGAATTTATACACATAGTAGACACATCATCACATATTTATACACATAGTAGCTATGTTACAATCACTCTGGAACTCATTTAGAATGTTCAGCCTCAGTGACAGTACTAACCATATTCAAATGCAAATAACTTTTAAATGAAAAAAGAAAGCATGGTACTGGGAGCATGAAAGTTATCCAGCACAAAATTATCTACCAAATGAGTGTTGTTTCATTTATAGATACCTTATAGATCTATTCATAATTAGCAAAAAGGAAAAAAACAGCAGAAAATTAAATTTTGTTGTTGACTTTTTTGACAAGCAAATGCAAATAACTTTAAAATGAAAAATAATAGCATAGTGCTGTACACGTAGAAGTTGTTCAGCACAAAAATATCTTCAAAATGAGCGATGTTTCATTTATAGACACCTTTTAGAGTTTTTTTTATAATTAGCAAAAAACAGCAGAAAATTCAAATTTCTATCCACTTTTTCAACAAACAAATGCAAACAACTTTAAAATGAAAAAGGTAACATGGCACTGTGAGCTTGCTATTTGTTCAGCACAAAGCTCTCTACAAAATGATTGGTGTTTCATTTAATAGCAACCACTATGCTAGTCAAACATAAACTAGGAAAGTTAACAAAAAGTCCCAGCAATAATCATTAAAAAAGTAAATAAATAAACAGTCAAAATCAAATGTCCCTGCACTAACAGAAAGCAACACTTTGCATAAATGAAATATACAATGGGGAGCTGTCAGATAAATGATTTATCTACACTTGTACTGTTTGACCTCAGACACCTTACTCATGACTTACACCACTTGCGAAGTTACCCAAGGTCAAGCAGCACTTGCGTAGATAGATCATTTATCTGACAGCTCACCACTGTATATCCCTTACATATACACATATGTATGCTATATATAAGATAAGATATTGGTAAGAGTTAAATAGTAGAAATGACTTCATGAGATATACTTGACTTATTGACATCATGAGTGATGATGCCATGAGAGAGGCCAGAACAGGTCAAGTATGGTAAGTGAAGGTATTTCTACTATCTCACTCTCACCCATGTCACATTTAATTTGTACAACTTGTGTTTAGGTATTTTTTTGACAGAAATTAAAAAAGTTGCAAAAGGAAAATAAAGTACAATATGTAAACTGTGCCACTCAAAGTATTTCACTCTTATCTATGTCAGTTTGAGTTGCTCAACAGGCATGTAGGTGGTTTTGTGATATAAATGATAAAAAAAATTACAAAAGAAAAAAGTGCGGACTTTACACTTTGCCCATCAGACATCTCACATCTGCTGGCTTCAGTGCTAGACATGGCCACTGTGATGTCATCAGCTTTATTAAATAGATTTCTCAGCTGACTGGATTCTCAGAGGTGTGGCAAAGTTTCTGTGAAGTTCTGCACTTTGCACTTTGTGAAGTTTTTATAAAGTAGGAACTCTGTACGTCATTGGAAAATTTACATTCTGCTGAATATTTTTCCAAGGAATAATCTTTCAGCAGAAAAATATTCAGCAGAATAATATTTTTTCCTGTAACTGTCAACTTCACAAAGCAAAAGAACTTTGCGAAGTGCAGAAATTGAGGCAGTATAGCGCAGTGGTCTAAGGCTCTGAGCTGCAAATTTGGTGACATCCAGCAGACCAGACCTGGGTTTGAATCCTACAGCTTCCACTTGCATACTGTGTGACCCTAAGCAAGTCAATTAACCTCCTTGTGCTCCCAGGTCACTCCTGTAAAAAAGCTTTCAGCTTAGTGTGCTATACCTGGTTAAACAACTAAATAAAAAAAAATAAGAAAACTTTACAAATCTTTGGTGGCATTTTCTACACTTTCACATCTCTATGTATTACTAGGTATGATGTGTGTAACAGTGCCTCAAGGCCCGCGATGTACAAATGTAGTTCTATTCTCCATTATTTTTAATCAACATTGTGACTTCATTCATGGTATTTGCTCAAGGGGGCACTTCATCAGTGGCCTCTGATGAAGCACCCCAATGTGAAATATGTAAGGCTGTTTTGATTTCCTGCACCAACCATGTGCTGTCTGCATGTATAGTTTATCTGCTTTGTTGTAATTAATAAACTTTTTCATATAACCGTTGCAGTAGCCCTGTTGTCTTTATGGTATGTCCTAGTGAGACTGAATGAGTGCTGTATTTGTGTCTTTAATTCTACAAGAAGTGTTTATACTGTGGCACCACACAGACCCCTTGATTTGCTTTCTACTACTTGTGATTTTTTTTCTTGACCTCTGGAGGATTCTGTGCGGTGTGCTTCCCAGTCCCGATTGCTGTTTCTGGGGGCAAGAAAGAATGGTGTTCTGGTGGCTCTCCACAACCCCCACTACAGACGTAGAGTCTGTGTGGGAGTTTAGCAGATCAGAACTGCTTTGGCCTGGAGAGTAATGGCCATGAGAAGAACATCCTGAGTTGACTCTCTTGCTGATTTGTGCACCCAACAGGGGTTGGGTGAGCAAGAGGAAAGCAATGTGGCTGCATGTGAGATGGGTGCTCATGGGAGTGGGAAGCCAAGGGTAGTCGAAGCCCCTCTTTTGGCTGTCTTATACAAGACAGCATGAGGGAGAGGGCTGCCACTGGATACAGTTTTTTTTTTCTTTGTTCACCTTTCTGTGGTGACCAGAATGTTCAGAACAGTCAGATCTAATCTCAGATCTTTCAGACTATCTGACATAGGCTGGTCAGATCAAATCTGGTATGATCCGAGCACCTCTCATTCAGATGGTGGCCAGCAAAGGTGGTGAGTGGAGTGGCTGTGCAGGTCACCATCTCTGAGAACTTTGCTTGTGTTTAATGTGATTGAATCCTTTAACTTCATCTGCTAGGTGACATATTGTACCGTAGTTGTATTCATGAATCACCATAGCATTATTTTTCCTCTCAGGCAATGACAGTCTGGAGTATCTGAAGGCCTGGATAAAGTGTTGGCTCTTTTCGGTCTGTTCATATTAGATAGGTACAGGTTAGTTCTGGTATAATGTGGCAATACACTTTTATGTTTGATAGAATAGAAATGTCACTGTTTGTAATTGGATCTGTATTGCATTGGTGAAAGTCAAGCAGTGAACTGAACCACAATGAACTGCCTGCTACCAGAAATGATTGTACTCAGAGTATCCGATCAGCTTATAAAGTGCACAATCTGATGCTGGGCAGGATGTCTAATTGCAAATTATTCCAAAGTGAAATGGCTTATGCTGCACAAAATGCCTTTTTCGGAAACTTTTAAAGATATACTGATTAATGTTTTAGGTACAACTCCGGCTCCTACTACAGTACAGCCTTGTGTAGAAGAGGAGTTTGGATGCGGAGATGGACTATGTTTACATGTCTTGCAGTACTGTGATGGGGTTCCTCAGTGTGTAAATGAGCAGGATGAAGCCACCTGTGGTAAGTTACAACTTAGGGTGTTTTTTTAGTACTGATACTTATTATTGATGCATTGATTTTGCCAAAATTCTGATTAATTCAGATATATGTTGGATAAAGCCCCAACCTTTCACAAAGCAGTAATAATGAAAGAAAAGGCATAGCCACATCAGCTGAAAACAACATTCACACCTGTGGAACTAGGAGGAGCCATAGACTTGTATATTTAAAAAATTTAAAAGATTATGTAAATGAACATGAAACGTCACTATCTGATTGGTTAATGTCATGTTACTGCATAACTGTGTAATAAAAAAAAAAAATCTGATCAGAGACAAAATGGCTGCGAATGAATTAACCTGATAAGACATACAGAATTATAATGTTGATCAGATTCAAATGTATTTGTTATATTACTGTAATATTAAAATTCCAGATTTGCATCACAATAATGGAAAGTCCCTGGAATTCTGGAGGGGGATGTTACTTCCACCCACCTGCTCTACCACAGTGGGCAAACTGTGAGGTGCTTTGGTATATATGAACCAAAACTCCTTCCCTTGCAACAAAAAGGCTTCACTTCCTGCTGGGTTTACCAGAATTAGTGGTCCAGATATATCACTGTTTAAATCTTTCCCAGCATAAATCAAGGGTACAGCTATTTTATGAAATCTTGTCACTAAAAGTAACATCACAGATGGGAAAGCTGTATGTGGCTAAGCAAAACTTGTCCAATCATGACATCACTTTCTCTGTGAAGGTTTCATAAAATGGCTGCTCCCCTGAGTTCATACACAGCTGCTGGAGCTGTTGAGTACCTGCAAAAGTAGATAGCTGCACTCAAACTGGGTGTAGGGGGTAGGGCAGGATAAGGAAAAACATCAGACAGCATTACTTCAGACAGATGTTGGTTATCATGTGCAACAGCCTACTCAGAGAGATAGTGGAAATGAGTTCTGTTCAGGATTTCAAAGCAGAACTAAACCATTTCCTGAGAAAGAATAGCATTAAGAAATACACAGCCTTAATAAGGGCGACATTCTGTCCTGGATGTACACCTGTTATATGAATATAACCATGTGTTTCAGCCACTATACTTAGATACCACCTGTACAGGATAAGTATCTTTACTGGTTTTCTGTATACTCTTTTGTATGTCACCCTCTTGTAATCAACTGTCACAAATGCAGTCATGTTCTAACTTATTGTCGATACTGTATTAAGCTTGTATTAGATGTATTTTTTAACGTGGAGCCTTTGGAAATGAGTCTGTGACTCAAAGGGTTGTAATTCCTATGTTCTTAAATAAATAAAATTCAGATATTGCCAGTGCTGTGTGGAAGGAGGGTGGCCAAAATGGACTGTATGTGCTGTACACCACCACAATACTATGTTACTTTGTTCATTTGTGTTCATACTAATTTTTGTTGGTGCCAATGTATAAGACTGCAGCCACAGTTCCTTGTCAATTGTTTCTAGCTAGAGGCTTTGTAGTTTGAGATAGAAAGGGACTGCAGGAAGCTGACGCTAACCTGTTGTCCTGATGTTTCTGTTGATAAAGCAGAAGAATGCCCCCCCCCCCAAGTTTGATTTCCTATTATGGCACCACAGTTTCTTTTATTTATACTATCTTTTATCTGCCACTTCCTTCCTTTAAGCTGCAGATGTCCTTTTGCAACCTATCAGCCCATGACAGCCTCCCTCAAAGGAGTCTGGGTAAAAAAAAACAGAAAATGTCTAGAACTGGAGAAATGAGTGTAAGTGGCCTGGTTTTTGGGGACCTCAGGTCCTCTCTGGATACACCATGAGGGGGCCAGCCTAGGTTCTATAGATACTAGAAATAGTAGAACCATAAGTGCACTTGGTGCCTTCACCTGGGGTAGTGCTTGGAATGCCTGTAAGTAAATTTCAGGTTAACACCCACCCCAGAAAATTATAATAGCTGCCCCAGTACCTTCCCCACAAAATAACAATTTCCCCCTTTTTCAGTGAATCAGTGTACTGGAATATAACATCAACAGTTAACAAATTCTATTTTGGGGGGAGAGGGAAAAAGGAGAAAAATAGCATAACTCTTCAGTTATTGGTGCATCACTTTTACCCAAAAAATCTCTGCCTCCCGTGGGTGCACCTGGTTCCTCTTTTGGCAGCTGCCCAAAAGTCTCTAAAGTCCCACACCAGAGAGGCAGAAGAAGAAGAAGTGGGTCATTCATTTGGGGCCAAAATAATTTTAAGGAAATGCAAAACTTTTAAACTGGGCAACCATTTGATCTTGCACAGTCCTGCCCAGGAATTAACCCCTTTGATTTTGACAAGTTGGATAATTGATGAAAGCGTCCACAACGTTGCAGCCCAGGGTACTTACAGTTCTGCTGATTCTCAAAGGGCTTTGCAGATATTTGAAGTCACCATAACTTGCTGGTATTAGGAGTAGATGTCAGAACTCAAAGTCACTGGCAGAAGTTATGACAAAGGCCAGTCTTCACCTGCCAAGCCCTTCCAATCTTCACTTGTTGTCGCCTTTGTAGGCAATCTTCACCTGGCAGGCCTCTCAAACTCTATCTTTCTAGAACTTTCGCTTTGTCTTGGTACACTGTCTCACACACTTTATCTTTCCAGAATTTTCTCATTGTCAGGGTACAGATTCTCCATCTCCACCAAGAAGAAATGCCTTTAATCTCACATTTTCAAAATCGGCAGAGCACTGTGGTTTGTTAATTATCTACCTATACAGTCTCTGAAGTCTGGACTTTTTCCATGCACTTTCTGCACTGCAGAGAAGTCCCATCCTCTCAGGACAGTTTCACATTTTCTCCTCTTCTTGAGCAATGGGGCTGCTGCCCCCAGTCACAGGTTCAAATCCCTTGAGCTCCATCTCTGGAATGGCATCTCTTCTCAAATCTCAGGCTCCCTCTCTGGAGCAAAATCTCTTCTCATCTCTGGCTCCTTCCCTGGAGCAAAATCTCTTTTCAAATTTCAGGCTCCCTCTCTGGGGCAAACTTTTTTCTCACTGCTGACGGTCCCAATCTAAGCAACAGCTCCCAATGGCCTTGAAATCTCTTCCAGCTTGTTCCTTCATAAGAAACCTCAGCCTTTTTAAGTCACATCTCCCACAGTGTTGCCATCACTGTGGTCTCAGTCACTTACAGCTCTCTCACAGCTGAATGGAAGTGGCTGAACAACTCTTTCACAGCTGAAGGGTTTACAAGCTGCTCTGAGCCATGGGGCAGAACACTGGCAACCCCCGTTGAGGCCTTTTCTTACACGGGGAACAACATTTTTCTCCCTAGTACTAGAGCTCCCTTCCCGCAGGAGGGGGCTCTGAAGAACTGATCCTAAACAAAAAGTCTTTCAGGTTTTGGGAGCTTTCTTTAGCTCCTGATTGGTCCCCACACTTGTCTTTTTAGAAAATTAATATTCATTAACCTCCTTCAATGCCCCATTGGTCCCTGGAAATGGTGCCTAGAAATGTCCCTGTTTTTTATTTCCAAAAGCCTTTTGTATAGTCCCATAGTCCTTTGGCTGAATCCTAGCTCTCTCATTGGCTGGTTCAGGGGGTTAGGGATCACAAGTATAGCTGATGATATTCAGTCCCAGAAACGTCCTCACAATTAAATGTATTTTGCAGCCACAATAAACATTTTCAACATTTATATCCCCCTCCAGTGTGTAGCAGTCCCCCCAACCACCAACCCACATGCAGAATTCAATCTTTTCTTTCACTTCCCTACCCATTGCTGCTGCTGAAAAGCACTGTCCCTAGGCAGCAGATGGGACCTCATTAACATTCATGAGCCTGCATTAATATTCATGACCCCCATACATTGCGCTTATCAGCGTTCTAAAAAGAAACAATTTGGGGGCATTTCCTGAACCTCCTTCAGCTCTCCAGACCCTGTTTTGATAACCCAGGGGGTCAGGAGCATGGAAGGATCATTTAGGGTGCTGCAAAGGTGACAAGTAACCAGATGCATGAACCGCGCATGCATGGGCTACCGATCCACATTAAAATCGGGATCTCAGTGGTGGGCACCACAGAGGAAACTAGACCGTAATGGTAATCCCAACAAAGCTGGGGGCATACATGGGCATGCATCCAAAATGAAAAAAAAACGGACCTTCCAAAGAGCTAGAATGCCCTTACCCCAAAAAAGCTGTAATAGCCCCTTCAGTTCTAGAATGGTGGATGCAGGGTCAGCATCAACACTAACTTGGGAGGTAATCTGACACTTGGGGGAGGGAGAACTTTTCCATCACTTCAGAGGGGACAATGCAATTTATATCTTTCCAAAGTTGTGCACATTCTGGTTATAGAACCACTCAGTTCTGGACATATTCTATCCCCCCATCCTACCTCAAAATAATGGCAACTAAGAAGGTGAACCATGGCATTTTAGTAAGGGACAGCTCTTAGCATGCAGTCATGTATGAAAGCTGTATGAGCATGAACCACAGTAGCCCTGACACATATCAGGGGCCAGTGGAGAAGGGTTCAGTGTGCATGGTTCCCCATCTCATGCCACCAAGGTGAAGCCAAGGTTAAGCCATGTAGCAGCAGAAACCACAAACACTCCCTAAAGTATTGAAATCTAAGAAACAAAACATAATTTTTCTCTCATAAGTCTGAAAAACGTTCAAGGTATTCAATATTTTCTTTATTCAGTTCAATGAGTATATGCAATCAGTGTAGTGTTAAGCTTGTGCAAGTGTGATAAACTGTTTGGCCATTTGTAATCTCTGTTCCATGGGAAATTACCACTCTGCAGGAGTATTGAAGGCAAGGAACCCTTGAAGAGGGTTCCACATCTAGAGGTGCTGTGGGAAGGATTCCCTTGGCTAAAGATACCTTAGGAAGGAGCCCTAAAAAGAAATATTGAGCAGCAAACTTGACCACAAGGCCAAAAAACACAGATTGACAACAATAAGTGACAACTAAGAGACAAAACTGAGATATTGAGATGAGCAGGTTGTCAGGATTGCACTAATAATGTATGTAGGCTTCCTTAGGAGAGAGGGAATGGTAGAGTAGAAGACCACCATTTAACTCTGTCCAACAGTGGAAACTTATCTAAATAAACTAGAGAAATGTACTGCATAACAAATACCTAACTTTCATGACCTTCGGCATGGAGGTGAGAAAAAACCTCCTATGAGGAGGAAACCTCTGGGGATCCAAGGCCTATATTGACTTCCCTCTAAGCTCGGTATACTTTCAGTAATGACTTGGCTACTGTAATTTAAAGATCCAATGCAAGGGGCTTTGAATTTGGATGAAGGCTCTTGCTCTATCTCTTTAATGAGAAATGCCATGAGGGGGCTGTGAGAATTGCTCTGCAGCAAAAGAAGACTCCTGCTCAGGAGGCCCTTTCCTCCAGAACAGGAGGAGGAGAGGATCAACTACTGAAAGGCACTCACCTGGCCTCCATGAGGGAGGCCTAAAGGTGGAGGTAGATGTCCGAGAGGATTCCCTGAGGACTGTCTGAGAGTTTAGACTGGGCAGAGAAGGGAAGGAAATGGAGAGCAGGTGAATGTTAGGCAGTTGTAAGGAACATAGCTTTTGAAGGTACTGCTGGTGCAGCCTGCACAGCCAAAGGAGCCCCATTGGGCTTAAGGGCCCCATCCTTCAGTAGGTGAAATCTTAAATTCTACATTAGGAGGTGCCACCAGAATGTTTACATGGCTAAAGTTCCACCTGGACTGAGGTCATTCCCACTATGGGCCAGATGAGAAGGACTTTGCCCTGAGTTTCACATGCTGAAGATATGGAATACATGGGTGCAGAGCAAGACCATCTGCTGCAGGGAAGGCCCCGAGCCAGAGAAAGTAATGGCCATGGCTGTCAAGCCTCCAATTGATGAATATGAGCATAAGGTGAACTGTGAGTGCTAGATAGGAGGAGGCTGGGCAAAGCCAGCAGCCTTAGGGCAGGCAGTGTGATGCCAGGCAAAGCCAGTGGATGGAGGTGAGGTAGTAGCAACATTTGATAAAGTAGCAGCATTAGCAACAGCAGTATAATGTGTTAGGTTAGCTTGGAGGAGCAAAGCCAGGAGAAGACAAGCCAACCAGTTCAATTGAGGATGCCTAATATACAAAATGTTGAAAATATTCACATGGAGGTAGGTACTACTGATGGAAGTAGGTGTTAGGAGGCCAGGCGAAGTTAGCGGCCATAGCTTAGATAGTAGGAGCAAATGCAAGTAATGAGTCGATGAGGTTTAGGTAACTTAATTGATATGCTTTATGCATGAATACCTTGAATGCCATTCCGGCTGTAAGGGAGCAGAGCAAAATTCATATAACTTAAATAAAGTATACTCCAGCTACCCAGAGCCACAATTCCCCACCATGATATCAAAGTTCCCTGCCATGGGAATAACAGGGAAGTCACAAGCTGAGCACCATGAGACCACACAGCTAATTTAATGACTGAAAGTTTCAGTGTGGGAAGAAGTTAGAAACAGACTGCTGAGGTTTTGGTAAAAATATGGTTCGGCAAACATATGAAATAGCAGCAAATGAGCCTATATGACACAAACTTAGGCATGAGGAGTAAATGTAGTAGGGCCTGACACTGTAAGAGCAGCAAGGGGAATGAAAGACAGAGTTATAGCTGTTAAGGGGAGCCAGTACTGAGTGAGGCAGGTTTAAACTATTAAAATGATGTGCACAGGGACTGCTACAGCATAGAGACAGCAAATGGAACTGAGAGTGCAGGTAACAAGTAGAGATAAAGAAAGGAAATGCTGAAAGTATGACAAAAAGAAAATGAGCCTGATTAGCAATACATCTGAATATTACAATGCAAACAAAAGGGCACACGAAAAACTAGAATAGCCCAAAATGAAACAAACAAAAGCAAACACAAGCACAGGAGCTGGAGGGAGCAGAAAAAAACAACTGAGAGAGAAGCACAGACCAACTGCAGCCAGAGGCAAAAACAAAGTACTGACCTAGAAGCAGGAGAAGCACAAACCAGGCAGTGTCTGGCACAAGCCAGCAGAATCCAAATACAAGGGAAAGCAGGAGACAAACACACAGAAAAAAAGGGGGGGGGGCAGGGCCCAGGGAGAGGATGGGCCCAGAGTGAAGTCTTACTGTAGGTTGAAAGTGTAAAAAATCAGCATTACACGTCATGACCAAGTGGCTACTAGAGAAAACATTTAGTGACCAAAGCTTCTGCAGTGATGGCCATTTTATATTTATTTATTTAAAATTTGTTGAGTGGGAAAGGAACACTGAGCAGAAGCTCATTTCCATACGAACATATGAAGAAGCCAGCAGAAGAAGGCCATCTGGTCTATCAAGTCTGCTCATATAGCAGGGTCCACAGCTTGAGCTAATGTCCCTGCCTTCCTTCCCCACTCTTCCCATCCTCCCTACCCATGTTTCTTACCTTCCTCCTATGCCTATCCCAGCCCCTCTTCAAGCTTCCCACTGTCTTCAATGAGTTGACCTCTTCTGGCAGCACATTCCAAGTGTCCACTGCTCTCTCTGTGAAGAAGTGCTTCCTGACCTCCTTCCTAAACCTCCCACCCTTCAGCTTAAGACTGTGCCCCTTTGTGATATGGTTGCCACTTAGCTTAAAGAGACTCTCCTTATCAACTTTATTTATCCCTTTCAAGTACTTGAATGTCCCAATCATGTCTCCTCTCTCTCTCCTGTTTTCCAAGGAGTACATGTTCAGTGCCCTCAACTTTTCCTTGTATGCCTTGCCCTGCTGACTGGCAATCATCTTTGTAGCCCTCCTCTGTACCTTCTCCAGCAGGTTAATGTCCTTTTTGAGGTGTGGGCACCTGTACTGAACTCCATACTCTAGATGCTGCCCTACCAGTGACCTGCACAAGGGCAGTATAACTTCCTCTCTCCTACTACTTATCCCCCTAGCTATGCATCCCAGCATCTAGTTTGCCTTTGCTGCTGCTTTCTTGCACTGCACTGCATGGAGTGCTTCAGGTCACTAGTGATCATCACTCCCAGGTCCCTCTCCTCCTCTGATGAGGATACTCGGACTCCACCTAGGTAATACTCTGTCCTGGGATTCTTGGCTAGAATATGCATAACTTTGCATTTCTTGGCATTGAAGCCAAGCTGCCAGATCCTAGACCACCTCCCCAACTTTTCCAGATCTTCCTAAATGTCCTGTATCCCTTCAGCTGTGTCCACTCTCCCACAGAGCTTGATGTCATCTGCAAATAGGCACATTTTGCCTTTAATGCCATGCCTGATGTCATTGATGAAGACATTGAACAACACTGCTCTTTGGGACCCCATTGGTTACCTCTCTGGTGCCATATAACTCACCCCCTATCATCACCCTCTGGGTTCTGTCCCTCAGCCAGTTTTCTAACCAACTGACCATCTTTTCCCCAACTCCAAGTTCCACCAACTTCCTGATCAACCTTTTGTGGGGCACAGAGTCAAAGGCCTTGCTGAAATCAAGATAGAGGATGTCTACTGCTTGGCTCCTGTCTACTGTCTTAGTGACACAGTCAAAGAAGTCAATCAGATTTGTTTGACATGATCTCCCCCCCATGAACCCATGCTGCCTGTCATCCTGGAGACCATGTTCCTCTAGATATTCCACCAACCTTTCCTTTAGCATGGTCTTCGTGAGCTTGCCCAGGTGTGATCCGAACACAGGGGGTTCAAATACAACAAATGGATGACAAAACAATTCAGCTACAGTATAATATAAAAGAAATATAAAATATACAGAATAGTGCATGATAACTACATCAATACACATAAAACAAAGAGCAGATAAATTTACATTATTAGAATACATTTCAAAGTATTGTACAGGAGATTCGATAAGCAGGGTGAGACAACAAAAGCAAAAATCATGTGATCACTAGAAACATAGAAACATAGATTTTGACGGCAGATAAGGACCGCTTGGCCCACCCAGTCTGCCCATTTCCCTACCTAATGGATAAGCTGCAGATCCCAGTTAACCATCAGCCTACTTCTTCCTACCCCAACCCCCTAGAATTGCCTTATGACTGTCCCATGCATGCTTGAATTCCACCACTGTTTTTGACTCCACAACCTTCTCCAGAAGGCCGTTCCATGCATTTACAACCCTCTCTGTGAAAAAATACTACATTAAATTACCTCTGAGCCACCCCCCATCTTCAAATTGTGCCCCCTTGTTCTTACACACCTCTTTTTTTGAAAGATGCTACCCTCTTGGACTTTGTTGATTCCCTTGAGGTACTTGAAAGTTTCTATCATGTCTCCCCTATCCCTCCTTTCCTCGAGGCTATACATATTAAGCTCCTTAAGTCTCCCTTCATATGTCTTCCAGTGCAGACCCTGCACCATTTTAGTTGCCCTCCTCTGGACAGCTTCCATCCTGTCTATGTCTTTGCGGAGATTGGGTCTCCAGAACTGCACAAAGTACTCCAGATGGGGTCTCACCAACTGTCTGTACAGAGGGATAATAACTTTCTGTTTTCTACTGGTGATGCCTCTCCCTATGCATCCCAGTATCCCCCAGCCCTCCTTGCTGCCCTCTCACATTGCTTGCCCACTTTTAGGTCATCTGATATGACTGCCCCAGGTCCCTTTCCATTTTTATTGTTGTTAGTATCTCACCCCATTATGTACTTTTCCCCTGGGTTTTTGTTTCCCAGGTGCATTACCTTGCACTTCTTTGCATTGAATCTAAGCTGCCATACATTTGACCATTCCTCTAACCTTGCCAAGTCCCTTCTCATCCTTTCCACCCCACCTTGTGCATCAACTCTGTTGCAGATCTTTGTGTCATCTGCAAAGAGTCATACTTTTCTTTCCAGTCCTGCTGCAATGTCGCTTATAAAGACATTGAAGAGGACCGTCCTAATACTGAACCCTGCGGTACCCCACTAGTAACCCCTTTCTTCAGTGGACTCCATTTACTATTACTCTGTGTCCTATTCTCCAGCCAATTCTTTACCCAGGCTGTCATCTTGGGACCCACTACCAGGCTGGCTAACTTGTATATTAATCTTTGTGTGGGACTGTGTCAAATGCCTTGCTAAAGTCTAGGTATGCCATGTCCACAGCCCCTCCCTGATCTACTACTTTGTCACCCAGTCAAAGAAATCTATCAGATTTGTCTGGCATGACCTTCCCACTGTGAATCCATGCTGCCTTGGGTCCTGTGCCCCTCTGGCCTCTAGATACTCAACAATTCTTTCCTTCAGAAGTGATTCCATCAATTTCCCTACCACTGAGGTTAAACTAATAGGTCTGTAGTTTCCTGCTTCTGCCTTGCTCCCACTTTTGTGAAGGGGAGTCACATCTTCCGTCCTCCAGTCCTCAGGTACCACCCCATCCTCCTATGATTTGTTAAAGAGGGTAGTCAGTGGTGTCACTAGTTCTACCCTTAGTTCTTTTAGAATTCTGGGATGAATCCCATCAGACCCCATTGCTTTGTCCACCTTCAGTTTTAAGAGTTCTTTCAGAACCCTTTCTTCTGTAAATGGGCCGGTATCAACTTCTGTATCCAGAGTGTTTCTACTGTTTGTTTTAGGTACCTCCACCTCTTCCTTTGTAAATACTGAGCAAAATTATTTGTTTAGTATCTCTGCCTTTTCACAGTCTCCCTCTGCCCACCGTCCCTCCCCTTTATTAAGCCTCACTAACCCTCCTTGGTCTTCCTTCACTCCCTGTTGTACCTATAAAGGTTTTATCCCCTTCTTAACTGAGTTGGCAATCTTTTCCTCGGTTTGGGCCTTTGCTGTTCTGACTGCCTTCCCAGCTTCCTTTTGCTTTCACTGATACAGTTCTCTGTCCTGCTCCTTCTATGATTCCTTGTACTTCCTGAATGCTTTCTTTTTCTTGAACCTTCACTGCCACTTCCTTTGAGAACCATAGTGGTTTCTTACATTGTTTCATTTTGTTTATTTGCTTCACACAAAGGCTTGTTACCTCTGTGATGGCAGTTTTTATTATTCCCCATTGTTCTTCCACCCCTCCTTCCTGCCCATTTGCTAGTGCATTCCTTAGGCACTCACCCATTTTGGCAAAGTCAGCCCTCCTAAAGTCCAGTACTTTTGCCTTTGTATGGCATGACTCTATTGCTGTGTTTATTGTGAACCATACTGTCGATGGTTGCTAGTTCCCAGATGGCTACCCACTTCTATATCTGTGATCCTCTCTTCATCTCCATTTGAGAGAACCAGGTCTAAGATTGCTCCCTCTCGAGTGGGTTCCAATACTAGTTGTCTAAGGCATGCCCCCTAGGTAATTCAGGAAATGGAAGAGAGGGTTGGGAACAGTGGTATGGTTGTTGATTAAGTCAGTGGACAGCAATGAGATGTGGTGGGGAGTAGCCTGAGGAAGTGTTTGAGATCAGGAAAGAGTGGGGTGAGATAGGTTTCAGGGGAGATATTATTCCAAAGGGAAGGGAGTCTACAGGAAACAGTTAGTTTCCCAGCTGAGGTGCGTACTCGTGGGAAGGTGAAGGAGCTTGGGCAATTTGATCATAAATTGTAGGGGGAGGGAGCAGCAGGATTTAGGAGACAGGAGAGGAAGGAAGAGTTCCAAACCAATTTTGGGAGATGAAAGTGGAGCAGTGGGACATACGTCTCTGTGATAGGGTTTTGAGGGATGGGGAGGAGTAGAGGTCATAGTTATGTGTCAGTTGGGGAGAATTTGAGGCAAAATGACAGAAGGCACTGAAGAGAACATCTAGTTTGGTAAGAGAGATGGCTGGAGCTGCACTGAAGACAACATCTGTGTAGTTGAAAACTGGGAGTATCCATTTAATCAACAGATCACGTTTGACAGGGATTGAAAGACTACCCTTATGACAGTAGAGTAGATCCAGTTTGGGACATAATTTAGAGTGAAGGGTCTTGAAGTGGGAGAAGTCTAGCAAGGGATCAAGTCATACTACTAGGTATTTGTAGGCTGGGACATCATCGAGAGGAGTGTTGGCTGGGGTAGAGAAGGAAGGGAAGGCAGAGAGTCTGGCAAGTTTCTGTTTTGAGCCAAAAGTCATGGCTACAGTCTTTTTGGTATTTATTTTTATGCAGTTGTCACTGATCCAGTTGGATATTGCAGTAAAGTCATGTTGGAATGGAGTTTGGATGGCTGGAGAAAAGAGACCAGATAGGGATACAATGGCATCGTCCGCATACATATGGATCTTGGCATAGGTGCATGGTTCATGCAGAGGGGGGTCATTAATAAATTGGGAAAAGAGAACAGGTTCAAGGTTTGAGCCCTGGGGGACACCTGCAAGGATGGGGAGGGAGAGTGACAGGACATTGCCAATTTTAACAGATTGGAACCGGACAGTTTAGAAGGAGCTAAACCAGGAGACAGTTGCTGTGGAAAGGCTTAGGTGCTTAGCTTGTAAAAAAGAAGTGGGTGAGAGACTGAGTTGACGGCCTTTGCAAGGTCAATGAAAATAACTGAGGTGATCTGCCCTTGATCCATTGCTCAGTGGATGGCATCTGTAGAGTGAAGAAGGGAGGAGGTGGTTGGGAGGAGTTTCCTAAAACCTGATTGGACCTGCCAGAGAGTGTTGGAAGCAGAGAGGAAGTCATCCAGCCTTGAGAGGAGAAGTGATTCTTGGATCTTGGCAAGTGAGTGCAGAAGGAATAGGGGTGGTAGTTGCCAGGGAATGTAGGATCACCCCCTTTATGGAGGGGTATGACCGTGGCCGACTTCCAGGCAGATGGGACAGTAGAGGAGGAGAGATATAGGCTGAGGAGGTAGATTATAGGGATCACAATTGAGGGTGAAGAGACTTTGAGGAGTCTAGGGTGTAAGCCGTCAGGGCTGGATTTGGAGGAATTCAGGGTGCCAAGGGCTCTAAGAACTTCTGCTGGGGATACCAGAAGCAGGTGAAAGCCAGAGGTCTGCATGGGGGAAGGGACAGAAGAGGAGGGGGGAGGACTTGCAGAAGGGCACAGGTCATAAAGAACATGTTAAGGGCATCTGCTACAGAGGTAGGGTTCGAAACTAGGGCACCAGCCATGCAGAGAGTAGGTGGAGGTGGTTCAGAGGAGGGGTGCAGGAGCGAAAAGAGATTATTCCAGAAGGAGGATGGAGAGTTATTGGAGGTGTGCTGATGGGTTTTGAAATAGTCAGATTTAGCCTGCTGAATATGCTTGGTACAGCTATTTAGGAGGGTTCAGTAGATTTGTAGGTCAGTTGGGTCACTTGAGGATTTGAAGCATCGCCAAGTGAGGTCGCGAGTTTTGCAGGTGGATAGGATTTCCAGAGAGATCCAGAGACTGTGGTGACGTTTTACCCTGACTGATTTCAGTGGATCATGGGCATCTCAGACTTTCAGGAAGATTGTTGTGAACTGGGTGAGAGCAGCATCAAGAGGAAGTGCAGAAGACCAGTAACCAGTTAGCCATGCCCAGGCCCAGGAGTAACTTATTTGAACTGAGGGGTCAATATTGGATATATTTGGTGGGGTTTGGAAGAGGGTGTATCTTTCTGATGCAAAAGGTGGGGCAGTGATGGCTGAGCACAAAGGGCAGTACACCTGCAGAGGTGATGCAGTGAGGGTGGGTTGATAATACCTAGTCAAGCAGGGTATGGGACTGGGAGCGATGGTTGAGTTGAGTTGGCTCACTGATCATCTGGGTCAGGTTTAGCACTTCGACCTGGAGGCTTACATTTTGTGATGAGGGGGAGAGCCAGTCCAGACTGACGTCCCTAAGCAGGATCAATTTGCCTGGGGAAGCAAGAGTGGTAGCGGAAGTAACACAGGAGATGAGGGAGGAGGGAAGGAGTTTGGGGGAGGCATACAAAGCTCCGACAAATAATGGCATTGAGAATGGAAAGGTGATCTTTCCCTGGAGGAGTTCATGAGATTGTGGGACAGCATCACGGTGAATGACAGTGCAAGAAATGGAGTTGCAGGAGTAGATTGCAACTCCTCCTCCCCTTTTGCCATGGTCTTGCCGATGGAGGTTAAAGTCAGTGAGGGCAAGCTGAATGTCTGGGATACGTGAGGATAGCCATGTTTCTGTGATGCATAATATGGCAGGAGAGTGCTGAGTGACCCAGACTTTTACATAATCTAGTTTAGGGAGGAGGCTACAGGCATTAATATGGAAGAACCTCAAGCCCTTAGGGAGGTCCTGTGGAAAGGAGGGGTAGGAGGGGCCAGGGTTATAATTGCACAGGGCCGGTGGCCACAGTGCAGTGTATATTTTAAAGTAGCTACTTGGAATTTTGTGTCAGGTGATCAGTTTTCAGTACAATGCTGTAATTTGTCTTGCACTGTGATGTCTGGAATGCTTAATGATGTCTAGCAACAGAATGTGAAACTCAGCCTACTATTTCAATGCCATTCCAACCTGCTATCTGTGTATGAATAAAAGCACATCAGTGAAGAAGAAATAGATTACCAAATCAATGTTCTGTCTAATAGAATGAAAGAGATGCTGCAGGAACTTGGTTTCAGGATAGACTTTGTTTATCCCCCACCCCAGTAATTTTCATTTGATCCCTGGTACAGTCTGTGTTACTCATGCATTTAGTCATCGTCGTCGTCATCATCATCATCATCACTACTTCTTAAATAAGCACTACAACAGAACCATTATTAGATACTTTCAAGAAAAGCTGATTATATTTTTATGATTATGATGTCATAGATTATTGCCACTATTTATTAGTTTTATTATTTTATTTTATTTTAGATGGTAGAAAGGAGGGCTAGGAAATAAATGACTAATTTCAGCTTCATGGGGGCAGCTGCAGGCTGAACTGATTACTATTAGCTTAATTTTTTTTTTTTTTGGGGGGGTGAATTTAAGTAACCTAGGAAAATATTTATAACAGGTAAGATGTCTTTATTCTCACTGCCCATTTTATAATAATTTGTTTCTGAGTTCAGCAGGTTAACTGTAAAAGAGTTAAAAGTACAAATCAAGCAACTGAATCTGCCGTCTTAGTCACAGAAAACATTGACCTACATGATCTCTCTGCTCACTGTGGTTTTAGAAGTTTGCTTCATCACATTCATAAAAAGAAATTCATGATGCACCGCAACTTAAGACAGCACTGTCAACTAAATTTTGTTTTACAAAATAACATTTATTCAAAATGTAGACATCAGAATATATTTAAGTTTTGATCCTCATGTTAAAATTTGTATAGCTAGGTATTTACATAGGGCCACATTTTCAAAAGGGGCGCCATGCATACAAGGAAAATTGCCAGCTGTCGGGGGCGTGCCCATATTCAAAGGGCACAGATGCACAGCTCACCCCATCAGCGCTGAAATGCTCAATATTGTGCTGCCCCTATACAAATGAGGGGTCCCCATTCAAACGCAGAGTAGCACAATATTGAAACATTTCAGAAGCGCAAATTGGCCCCCAGCAGTGATGCAGAATTAGGCTTCTGAAACACTACCCTAAAAGTACACAGACCCGGCTGCCCACTATTAAGGACTGGTTAGTTTGGCAGATCTGCATTCCTTCCCCAGCTCTAATCGACGATATGATATTAAAATACCCCCTCTCATCACCATTTCCCTGGTAGTCTAGTATTTCCCCCTCCCTAGCCCCAATCACAGGTAAAATGATATAATTCCCCAATTCTCATATCCCTGGTGGTGTAGTTGTCTCCCCCTCCCCAGCCCTGATCAAAGTTACCATATGAAAAGACCCCTCCCATACCCTGTTTCCCTGTTAGTATAGTGGTTCCCCCCTCCCCAAGCCCCAATCTGTACAAGAATAGAAATGTCCCTGGTCCTTGGTAGTCAAGAGGCCCCCACCTGCACCCTGTTAGGCAGTGATCCACCACCCCACTCCCCCCAACCCGACAGGAGCCAGTGACTGGCACAGCCCACCCACACCACCACAGCCAGCCACCAACTGAACTGAGCAGGAGCATGTACAGTATACTGTATACTGTACATGCTCCTGTTCAGTTCAGCCAGTGGCTGGCCATGGTAGTGTGGATGGGCTGTGCCAGTCACCAGGTCCGGTTGGGTTGAGGGGTTAGTGGGGTGGTGGGTCACTGCCTAATGGAGTAGGTGATTGGGGAGGCCACTTGACTACTAGAAACTAGGGCCATTTCAATTCTTGTACAGATTAGGGCTCGGGCAGGGGGTGAACCACTAGACTGCCAGGGAAACATGGTACTGGAATGGTCTTTTCACATGATAACTTTGATCAGGGCTGGTGAGGCGGGATCACTACAACACCATGGATATGGAGATCAGGGAATTATATTATTTTATTTTATCTGTGATAGGGAAAGGGAAGGGTGGACCACTACAACACCAGGGATATGGGGATTGGGTAATTATATTATTTTAGCTGTATTTGGGCTGGAAAGGGGGGCCATTACCACACCAGAGATATGGAGACTGGGGAATTATATTATTTTAACTGTGATTGGACTGGGGAGGTTGGGGGAAACGCTAGACTACCAGGGACACCGGGTGGGATGGTTATTTTAACATGGATCGGGGCTGGGGGGACTGGGTCGGTGCACTCCATGACAGCACTAACATGCAAATGAGCCTGTAATGAGCATGGAAATGGCCCCATTGCACCATGCATGACCAATGTCCTCATCTGCATATATGGGCTGAATATCGCTCATGGAGGCCACATTGCAAATCAATGTGTGCAGTGCTGTACCCCTATGGGTGATCAGTAGCCCCACACCCTGGTTACACTGCACCAAACATGGCAACCCCCTGCTGTGCACTGTGCAATCAGGGTCCAGCATTCAAACAAATTGCATGGTCAGTTTGGATCATGCATTCTGTTTTAATATGGCACCAGAGCCAGCCAGACCATTTTTTTTTTGTGTGGTGCACCGTTTTGCACTCGCAGCAGACCGGCTCTGAATATGGGGCCTCTAATGTTTGGATAAAACATAACATCTGTTTAAGAAATAATCATTCTGCTAAACTTCACACACAATAAGTGCTGCAAGCAACATACCAGCAGTAGAAAAATAAGCACCTTAGACAATGTCTAGGGATGTGACTGTGACATGATTCACACAGGAAAACAAATACACATGCACACACAGATGTACATTGGTATCTAGCCTTGCCTATGGTCCATAGTAATGTTCTCAACCTAAAGTCCACAGTGGTTACTCCCCAAATCTTGTTCTTGTCCTCTGAGAAGACATCCTTCAGGTAGAAATTCAACACCTCCTCTCAGACATAGCACCCACTTGGTCATGCCGCACAGGAAAAACACACTCACAAAAGAGCAACAAAACAATGGAAAACATTGCGATAGGGATGAGGGGTAGGAGAGACAGAAAAGTGATGCATGTGCCGATCAAGATGGGGGAGAAGCAATGCAAATGATGATCAGGATCAGAGAAAGAGAAAAGCAGTGTGGCTCTTTGTCCACTCCCTGTACTCAGGAGAAAAAGATGCACATGCAAAAGAACAATGATAGTAGGGGAAACACTGCAATCAGGATGGGGGATGAGAAAAGTACTATACACACCAATCAGATATTTGGAAGAAGCAATGCAAATGGCAATCAGGATGGGGGAGAGAAAAACGCAAAGTTGCTCTTGGGTCCTGTGCACAGGAGAAACTCAACACACACACACAAAAGAGCAATGACACTAAGAATACACAGTGATTAGGACAGAGAGAGAGAAAAGCGGGGCATGTGCCAGTTGGGATGGGTTGAGATAGAGAGAGAGAAGCAATGCCATGATCAGAGGAAAGGGACTCCTTTGTAGTGTGACGGGTTAAGATAGCAGTAGATCTGGGTGAGGAGGGGAGAGGGGGAGGGGAGAACAGCAGAAGACAGAGGGAGAAAGTGGATTGATTCTTCCACTGTATGGGCTTCAACTCCACTCACTGGGCACAGCTTGGAGTAAACAATTGTGATGTGTTAGACACATTTTCCACTCCTTTTCATTGCTCTGCCTACTGTATGCCACAAAGAACTGCTGATGCCCAGTGTAAACTAAAAGAAATATAAATAAAAATTAGACTAAGCAGAACTGTTTATGCATTATATGTGCATTTATTTATTTATTGAGGATTCGGAAAATACTTTTGAGTCAAGGACTCATTTACAAAGGCTCCACGTCAAAAAAGATAGGACATTACAACAGTAAGGTAGATACAATGCAGGAAACAAAACAAACTTGATACAAGGTAAAATACAGTACAGGCTAACAATCAGATCCTAACAAGTTTAGTACATAGCTCAAACAGATCAGCATGTCGGCATTCAAATAGAGATAATCAATAATGGAGGTTAGGGGGCTAAGGAAGGGGGGGTAAGCCAGTCAGAGGCCATTGTCAAGAGTGAGGGGAGTGTGGGTCAGGTTCAATCACAGTCACAGTTTTTAGAGGACTGGAGATGGCCCCTAAGATGGGTTTTGAAGAGGCCAATTCTATTTTCATTTGTGAGAGAGCTGGACAGACCGTTTATCCACGAAGGGGTCTTGTAGCAAAAGGATCTTTGAAATTGGGAGGTTCAACAGTGGGGGACTGTGAGGAGCTTCTTGCTAGAGCTATGGGTGGCTTATTGCACCAGAGGTGGATAGGTTATTGAGGTGAGACCAGGGGTGGAAAGACCAAGGGTGATCTTTTTGACCATAAGGCAAGTGTGGAACCTGATCCCATTGTCTAGATTAAGCCACTTAGTAGAGTTATATAGTGAGCAGGTATGGGTGAGATGGTCACAGTCCAGAACAGAGTGACAGGCATTGTTGAGGGAGAGATGGAGTCTGTGGAGGGCCGAGGTGGTCACAGCGCTATACATAAGTATTGCATAGTTGAGGAGGGAGAGGACTGAGGATGAGACAGCGAGCCGGAGAGTATCAGGAGTAAGACAATGTTTAATCCAATAGAGTATGCTGAGACGGACATTAAGGGCAGTGGACAAATGATGGATGTGCTGTGGAAATTAAGGGCTGGGTCTAGGGTGATGCCAAAATATTTAAAGGAGTCCACTTGCTCGAGAGGGGTCTGATCTGCAGTTAGAACTTGGGGGAAAAGCTCTTTCCTGGAGTTCTGAGGGTGTGAGAAGAACATGATCTTGGTCTTCTTGTAGTTTAGTACAAGGCATTGTGCAGAGAACCATTCTTCAGCTTTATCGAAGGAGGTTTAGAGGGATTGGTGGAGTTGAATAGGGTCGGGGCTGGATGAATAAAGGACAGCGTCATCCACATATAGTAGTAGGATGCCAGAGCAGGACGTGGGGAGGGAGTTAAGGTAGACACTGAAGAGTAGGGGATAGAGGATGGACTCCTGAGGGACCCTAAGCAAACTGTGAGTCTGTTGGATAGGGAAGTGCCAATTTTGACCTGTTGGGACTGATCCGACAAGTAGTCAGTGAACCAGCACAGGGCATCCCATGAGAAGCCAATGTTGGAGAGAGTGGTTAGCAAGAGGGAGTAGTTGACGGTGTCAAACACCTTACTGAAGTCAACAAAGACAGCACCAGTGATATGGTCTCCATCTAAGGAGAAGTGGATGTGTGTGGTGAATTCCAGAAGGGCTGTAGTAGTACTGTGTCCTTTACGGAAGCCATGTTGCTGTTTACAGAGTAGGTCATGTTTGTTAAGGTGGTCGGTGAGCTGATCATAGACAATGCGCTCAAGAGCCTTAGATGGGAGGGATAGGATAGAGATAGAGATAGGGCAGTAGTTGTTGGTGGCAGTACGGTCCCCGTTCTTAAATATGGGGGTAATGGAAGCAGATTTCCAGCGGGTGGGGAATTTACCTTGGCAGAGAGAGTGGTTGAGGATGTGGGTGAGGGGGTTGAGTACATCATGGAAGGTGAGCCGGAGAAGCCTCAGATCTATATTACTGAATATAGACTCTCATAAAGTTTTACCTGGGTTGCATTATTTCCGAACAATTGCCGCTGTCTTCAGCTGGTTAGCTGTTTTGGTTCTCCCCGCAGTTTGAAAAACAGAGCCCAAATATTCAGTTCTTTCTTCCCTAAACTGGAATTTGTTGTTTGCCTCCTTACTTCATGACATGGGAGATGGAGCAGACTAGTTGTGTTTGCCCTCGCCTCCCAGCTGCTGAGTAGCCCACTTGTGTATTTGTAATTGAACACAGGATATGTAATGGGGCTCTTGTCAGCTGGGCTCTGGGGACAAATCATTGCCTAATCATTGGGAGACAGCAGGTGGGATTTCTGACACTAGGTGGCAGCAGCAGATTATTGGATGCAGTTGGGATGGGCAATACACTGTAAAGTGAGTGTTTACTTAGGCAGCGCTGGTGAGCCTACTGGTTCAAAGTTGAGACATGACGTCACCGGGAGAGGCGGGAAGCTTAAATTGCTGTTAGTGGGGTATGATTCAGCAACTGGAGGGATTTAGGAGAGCTCTGCAGGAGCTGCTTGACAGGGGAGGGTAGAGGAGAGGAAGAAAAGTCTGTGTTTTAGCTTTGCAGTGGCTGATTGATGGGAGGGAGTAAGCA
Organism: Neoceratodus forsteri; assembly: GCA_016271365.2. NCBI lineage: Eukaryota > Metazoa > Chordata > Ceratodontiformes > Ceratodontidae > Neoceratodus > Neoceratodus forsteri. The sequence goes on along the minus strand of CM057456.1, from coordinate 1,775,035,801 downwards.
GTTATGTGTTTGATGGAATTTAGTTTCCTTATTTGTTGATAGGGGATGTGTACCTAGGTGGTAGCAGCAGATCAGGGGATGCAGTTGCCCAGTGAAGTTGGTGTTTGGTTATATCTACACAGAGCACTGCCCACTGTCAGTCAGGGATAGAGCGAATTCTGGTGGGACCGTGTTGGACTCTGTGCATGTGTGGAGTTATTGGGACTCCTGAGCTGTGCTGAGACCATCAGCGACAAAGACTGTCAACTGACAATAGGGAAACATGGTATTGGGAGGGAGTGAAATTCAAGGCATGCACCATTCTGGATGAGGGAGGGTGTGAGAGACAGAGAGAGAGAGAGAGAGAGAGAGGAGAGAGAGAGAGAGAGAGAGAATGAATGAGAATGAATTATGCGAGCTGGGGAAGGGACTTTTTTGTAGAGTGGGGGGCTGTAATAGAAGTACATCTGGGCAAGGAGGGGAGAGGGGTAGACAGAAGCAGGCAGAGGGAGAAAGCAGACTGATTTATCCACTGTATGTGCTTCACTCACTGGGAAGAGCACAGAGCAAACAATTGTGTTGCATTAGTCCTTTTTTCCACTCCTGTTCCCATTCGCTATATATCAGCATAGCTCTTGCTATGCAGCCATAAAAACAAAGGACTTCGACTAGAAAACCTGGCATCTACATGTTCTTTTATATCTGGCTTTTGCACTGATCCTATTTCATCCACCTGGAGGGATAAGGGCCTATACAGAGATGATGGCCTGCATCCATCTGTGAGGGAAACTGCAGTCCTTGGTGGCCAGTTTAAATGTTAGTTTAATGAACATTTATACTAGCTGGGGGAATTGGGGAGGCAGAAGCTGTCCCCGCCAATAGGCAGAAGTAGAGAGAGAGAGAGAGAGAGAGAGAGAGAGAGAGAGAGAGGGAGAACTTAAGGGCAGAGGAACCCCCACAGTGCAAATGAATAAAGGAAGCAGGGTGACAGAAATGAAGGGGGATGGGAATAGGAGCATTAAAAACAGAGGGAAGAAGCAGGGAGGGCAAAAAGGAAAAAGGAGGTAACAAGCAGAGTGCTAAAAAATATAGAAGGCCATGAGTGCAGATGCTAGAAGTCAAGGAAATAAGATTGCGGACCAGGAGGCCATCATGACAGAGGCTGACCTGGATATTGCGATCATTACCAAGGCATGGTGCACGGAAAACCATGACTGGGACGTGGCCATAGTAGGCTATACTTTGTTCAGGAAGGACAGGGTGGGAAGGAAACCAAGGGGGTATAGTGCTTTATGTTAGGGAAGGAATAAACATGATGGAGATAACAGAGAATGTGTGGGGAGGTCAAAGATACTGTGGGTTACCATGAAGATAGAGAACAGCATCACTGTTCACACTGGCATGATCTACAAACCTACACCACAGGGGGAGGAGTAAGATAAGGTAATGGTTGAATCATTGGCAAGACAGCAGAAAAGGGGGCCGTGCTGCTGGTGGGGGACTTTAATGCAGATATAGATTGGAGTCTTTCAACTACAACTTCAGCTAGAAGCAGGAATATCCTGGAAAACTGCAGGAGGCATTCCTCTAGCAATTAGTCAGTGAACCCACTTGTGATGGGGCAATACTGGACCTGGTACTCACTAACAGGGACAGTGTTGCAGACGTCAAGGCGGGAGGACACTTGGGGCCCAATGATCACCATACAGTGTAATTCAATATAAGCACAGCTGCAGAATCAAACCACACATGGGCGAGGGTCATGAACATCAGATGGGCAGATTTAATAAAGATGGGTGAATGCCTCAGGGATGACCTGGGAGGGGAGGATGACCTGGGTGATGTGGAGGAATGTGGGTAAAGCTAAAAGGGGGAACACTGAAGGTGACAAACCTCTGTATCAAACAAATCAGCAAAAGCAAGAGGAAAAAAGAGACTGCTATGGTTCTTAAAAGAGGTGGCTGAAAAGGTAAATGCTAAAAGGATAGCATTCAGAAAGTATAAGGAGACTCAGAGGGAGAAGGATAGGGAGGTGTTTCAAGGGAAACAGAGGGAAGCAGGGAAACCAGTAACGAGAGCAAAGGCACAAACTGAAGAGAGGATAGCTCAGGAGGTAACAAAAAGGGGACAATACAATTGTTTATGTAAGTGAAAAGTGGAAGATCAGGGGAAGGATTGTAAGGTTGGAAAGGGAAAGGGACCTGTGCAGAGGGGGACCTGGTAAAGGCAGGGGTCCTGAACAAATACTTTTGTTCTGTGTTAACAGAGGAATGAGAAGGGGAGGAGCCACAAAAAAGTAACATGATGTTTGGTGGTGGTGGTGGGGGTGTGGGGGGTGGACACTAATCCTTTTTCAGAGGAGAGAGTCCTGAAGAGATTTGCTAATCTGAAAGTGGAGGAAGCAATGGGGCCAGACGGGGTGCATCCAACGATAGTGAGGGAGCTTAGGGAGGAATTGGTGCACCTCTGACAGTCCTATATAACAGTTTGCTGGAAACAGGAGTGGATCAGGAGGACTGGAGGAGGGCAGATGTAGTCCCAATTCACGAAAGTGGTAGCAGGGAGTAGGCTGACAATTACAGGCCAGTCAGCCTGACATCAGTGGTGAGAAAGTTAATGGAATCATTGCTGAAGGAAAGGTTTGTGGAATATCTTGAATCCGATGGGTTACAAGACCCAAGGCAGCATGGAATCATGGTGGGGACGTCATGTCAAATTAATCTGATAGATTCCTTTAACTGAGTGACCAAGGAATTAGATCAGGGTGATGCTGTGGATATGGCCTACCTAGATTTCAGCAATGCTTTCAGCACTGTTCCACATGATAGAAAGTATACTTAGAATGGCAGAAAAAGGGGAGATACTGCTGATGGGTGTTCTGAATATGCTAGATGTTAACTGGAGTGCAGTTGCAGCTGCCACTCCGAAGAGTGCAGTTATTCTAGATGCCCTACAGGGGTCATGCCTTAGACAACTAGTACTGGAGCCCACTCGAGAGGGAGCAATATTAGACTTGGTACTCTTAAATGGAGATGGAGAGAGGATCACAGATGTAGAAGTGGGTAGCCATCTGGGAACTAGCGACCATCGAACAGTATGGTTCACAATAAACACAGTAATAGAGTCAAGCTACACAAAGGCAAAAGTACTGGACTTCAGGAGGGCTGATTCTTGCTAAATGGATGAGTGCCTAAGGAATGCACTAGCAAATGGGCAGGAAGGAGGTGGAAGAACAATGGGGAATAATAAAAACTGCCATCACAGAGGTAACAAGCCTTTGTGTGAAGCAAATAAACAAAACAAGACGATGTAAGAAACCACTATGGTTCTCAAAGGAAGAGGCAGTGAAGGTTCAAGAGAAAAAGAAAGCATTCAGGAAGTACAAGGAATCACAGAAGGAGCAGGACAGAGAATTGTATCAGTTAAAGCAAAAGGAGGCTGGGAAGGCAGTCAGAACAGCAAAGGCCCAAACCAAGGAAAAGATAGCCAACTCAGTTAAGAAGGGGGATAAAACCTTTTATAGGTACATCAGGGAGTGAAGGAAGACCAAGGGAGGGATAGTGAGGCTTAATAAAGGGGGGAGGGTGGGCAGAGGAGACTGTGAAAGGCAGAGATACTAAACAAATATTTTTGCTCAGTATTTACGAAGAAAGAGGGGAGATACATAAAACAAACAGTAGTAACACTCTGGATACAGAATTTGATACCGCCCATTTATAGAAGAAAGGGTTCTGAAAGAACTCTTAAAACTGAAGGTGGACAAAGCAAGGGGGCCTGATGGGATTCATCCCAGAATTCTAAAAGAACTAAGGGTAGAACTAGTGACACCACTGACTACCCTTTTAACAAATCATGGGAGGATGGGTGGTACCGAGGACTGGAGGAGGGCAGATGTGATTCCCTTCACAAAAGTGGGAGCAAGGCAGAAGCAGGAAACTATAGACCTATTAGTTTAACCTTTAGTGATAGGGAAATGATGGAATCACTTCTAAAGGAAAGAATTGTCGAGTATCTAGAGGCCAGAGGGCACAGGACCCTAGGCAGCATGGATTCACAGCAGGAAGGTCATGCCAGACGAATCTGATAGATTTCTTTGACTGGGTGACCAAAGTAGTAGATCAGGGAGGGGCTGTGGACATGGCCTACCTAGACTTTAGCAAGGCATTTGACACAGTCCCACACAAAAGATTAATATACAAGTTAGCCAGCCTGGGAGTGGGTCCCAAGATGACAGCCTGGGTAAAGAATTGGTTGGAGAATAGGACACAGAGAGTTATAGTAAATGGAGTCCACTCAGAAGAAAGGAGGGTTACTAGTGGGGTACCGCAGGGTTCAGTATTAGGACCGGTCCTCTTCAATGTCTTTATAAGCGACATTGCAGAAGGACTGGAAGGAAAAGTATGTCTCTTTGCAGATGACACTAAGATCTCCAACAGAGTTGATGCACAGGGTGGGGTGGAAAGGATGAGAAGGGACTTGGCAAGGTTAGAGGAATGGTCAAATGTATGGCAGCTTAGATTCAGTGCTAAGAAGTGCAAGGTAATGCACCTGGGAAACAAAAACCCAGGGGAAGAGTACACAATGGGGGGTGAGATACTAACAACAACAACAAGAATGGAAAGGGACCTGGGGTAGTCATATCAGATGATCTAAAGATGGGCAAGCAATGTGAGAGGGCAGAAAGGAGGGTTGGGGATACTGGATGCATAGGAGAGGCATCACCAGTAGAAAACAGGAAGTTATTATCCTCTGTACAGACAGCTGGTGGAGACCCCATCTGGAGTACTGTGTGCAGTTCTGGAGACCCAATCTCCCAAAGACATAGACAGGATGGAAGCTGTCCAGAGGAGGGCACTAAAATGGTGCAGGGTCTGCACCGAAGTCGATGAAGAGAGACTTAAGGAGCTTAATATGTATAGCCTCGAGGAAAGGAGGGAGAGGGGGACATGATAGAAACTTTCAAGTACCTCAAGGAATCAACAAAGTCCAAGAGGGTAGCATCTTTCAAAAAAAGAGGTGTGCAAGAACAAGAGGGCACAATTTGAAGATAGAGGGGGGGCGGCTCAGAGGTAATTTAAGGAAGTATTTTTTCACAGAGAGGGTTGTGGATGCATGGAACGGCCTTCCGGAGGAGGTTGTGGAGTCAAAATCAGTGGGGGAATTCAAGCATGCATGGGATAGTCATAAGGCAATTCTGGGGGTTGGGGGTAGGAAGAAGTAGGCTGCTGGTTAACTGGGATCTGCAGCTTATCCAGTAGGTAGGGAAATGGGCAGACTGGGTGGGCCAAGCGGCCCTTATCTGCCATCAAATTCTATGTTTCTATGTTTCTAGGAGGCTAGTATGCAAGCTGAATAACTTAAGATTGGGTCCAATGGTGGAAAACTGGGTAAGACATTGGTTAGGGAAAGTTGGAAGAGGGACTTGGTAATCTGAATTCACTCCGAGGAAGGGAAGCTGACTAGTGGGGTGCCACAGAGATCAGTGCTGGGACAAATTCTCTAATGTTTTTATAATTGGCATTGTAGAGGAGCTATAAGGGAAGGTCTGTGTCTTTGCAGATGACACCAAAATCTGAAATAGGGCAAAGGATGTGGAATCTAGGTTTCAATGTGAAAAAGTGCAAAATAATGCACTAAGGACATAAAAACCCAAGAATGGAGTATTTATTTATTTTTTGTTGACCGGGTAGGTAAGAGCACTAGACAAATTGCCTATTTTCAGAGACAACCTGGGGGGGAGGATGAATACCAACTGACCTTGAACCAGATTAAGCTATTGGTGGTATTTTTTTTTTTTTACTTGCCCAGCTCCCATGGCTTTCGGAGGAGGCCTCGTACCTCCTCCTACTCCGTCTGCCTGGGCATCCCTCTAGGCAACCCCACCCTGGTTTCATCTTGCATGGGGTGCTAGTGTGTATATATTTTTCCCTTTTTCTCCCCTTTAGACTCCTGAGGATGCCAGCATGAAGGATGTATGGCCAAGCAGATAATGTGCTGACACGCTTATTTATGGCGCCCACAGCGCCCTCCCCTCCTGCTCCTCCGGAGCTGCCATTGCCCCAAAAGCCCATGCTCACTTGCCCCAGGAGTGTTGGGTGCTCAAAGCACCCCTGGTAACCCACCCCAGGAGGAGGAGAAAAGCATCCTTAGGGATGCTCAATCCTCCATCCCCCCGCTGACCTCTGGCAACCCGAGTCCGTTCCTGAACCTGGGTCACTGGTGTGGTGTGAGGTGCTGTATCCAACGCCTCAACCCTCAGTGCCACCAGGCCAGCCTATTGGTGATATTGTTAGTGAATGGGGGGGGGGGAATTTGGACAGAGCACTGGGGAAATTCCCCTACTGATCTGTAGGGGGAACCTCTGGCTGAGATGACCACTTTCTCTGAGACTTCCATGGAGATGATGTGCAAGTGGTAGTGGAGCAAGTCTCCTCCACTGCCTTGCAATCAGCTGAGGCTGACAACTTTTCTGATGCTTCAAATACTTTGGAGGGAGCACCAGAACCACAGAATACTTCCACGGATGGTACGTCTCATGGACGAGGAGAAAACGGAATTAGTAATATTCTTGGTGATTTGCCACCACTTGAAGTGACCTCAATTGTCCAGCAAGTACCGTGACTAGATATTACTGCAGACCTGGAAGACAAAGTGTAACAAGAAGAGCAAGCTTTCTTGCTCAGACAAAGAGAATTGCAGGAGGCAATTTCCTTATTTAGGATGACAACAAGTGCAGTAGAGCTGACAGATGCCGAGGAGACACTCCCTGGCAACTACCAGCAGGCCCAGATGCAAACATCTGATGCACCTGGCAGCTCAAGAGAAATGCTAGATTCACCACTTGCTATGCAAGACAAGCAGCATACAGCCAGACCCCTGAGCTCCTTTTTGGCAAGTAACACTTCCACTTCCTTATTTGTGCTTAACAGCAATAAAGCCAATAACGACTTTGCACCTGAGTTAAAAATTACACAACCTGTTGGGGATATGACACATACTGATTTGGTGGCTCCTAGTATGCACTGTAGCTCCCAGGTCGCACCTGTAAAAAAACTTTCAGCTGAGTGTGCTACTCCTAGTTAAACAACTAAAAATAAAAAATTAAAAAAAATAGAAAAGCGACTTCATCGACTGACTGGTCTGTACATTCGACATTACAGGGAGCGGGATGGGAGCAAACTGAGACTGGTCAATGGGTATCAGGTTAGTCCCCTATACATATCATTGGGGAACCCATGGATATCCCAGTGGAACTACCTACAGTTACTACACCTGTACCTATTATATCAGACCCTGTTAAAGCTGAACCTGCCATTCCTGCTGCAAATGAAATGTCTTCGCTGCACATCCCCGATGATTTGCAGCTTACACAGAATCTGCAACTTGATTTTCATGCTCCTTGCTATTTCAGTCATGGAAAAAATTGTTCCAGTCCCCCAGGGGGAGCCTTCTATGGAAAATGCTGGCCCATCTCGGGAAGGGGGGGGGGAGCCTAGGGTTCATCCCTCTGATACGATGACCAACACAGGCAATAAAATAACAGAGGAAACAGGTCTTATGCATCCTTTTTTAGTGAACCTGTCTACCCTGCCAAACAACATAATGCTGTGAGATTAATTTGCAAGGGAGGTTTGGAAATGTTTCCTGACCACTTATTTGTGGCTAAAACACTTTTAAAAACTTCTATGAAGTTTACTGCTGCCTAGACATATGCTCTTGTACATGTTTTGGGGGAGAAAACCTTCGACATTAGTTTCAAACTTAATAGTGGTTTGCAGAAATTTTGGGAACTTTATCATCATCTAAAAACAATGCCTTTGTGGTCAGCCTTCGAGGCAATTCCCTTGACTAAACCAGCTAACAGGATTATAACAGTTCTCTTCCATAATGAGGGGGTTAGTGTAATGGACCATCTCTACTGGCTCAAACAAAGGTGTAATGTTTTGGGCAACCCAGAGGCAATTTTTGATGAGAAGAAAATATGGACTTGAGGATGGAGAGTGCGGATTGTTCTTCACCCCACAGCAACAGGGTTACAACATTTGCCTAACAGCTTTTTCATTGGGAGGGACAGGGGAGTCCTATTTTACCAAAGAGCCAAAAGCCTGCTATTGATGTGGAGACACTGGGCATATAAGTTCTATGTCTGACAAATTAAAATGCACATTATGTGGGGACTTGGGGCATACAAGTGGGCATTGCAGAAATTAGCAGCTTTGCAATTTATGTGATACAAAAGGGTACCCTTACCATACCTGTCCTTAGGCAGTGCATAATCAACCAAATCAGTCTGACAGTGAGGAACAGTGAGGAACAGAGGTTACTCATTGCTATGGCACAAAGGACTAGAGACAGGACTTTTCCCAATCCCCCGCCCCATGCTCAGGAAGATGACATAGGAAGGGGCCAGTAGGGTGAACATAGGGAATAACCCCCAGGCACACCTAACCAATTGAACTTGGCACCAGACACCCCCTCCCCAACACATCAGGCTGATAGACAGGAAGAACCTCAAGGGGAGATAGTTCCAGTAGTAGAAATGCCCCCCCATCAGGTAGATCCAGAACCTGGGAAATCCAGGCAGGCTACTAGGAGAAGGCAGAACTGGTCTCAACCCAACCCAAAGGTACTGAGAAGTAAAGGAATCCCAGTTTTTAATAGGTTCAAAGCTGTTACGGATGACCCAGAAACTTCAGGTGATGAATCAGATGATTCTTCTGTTCCCTCATCCATTCAAGATGGTAGCTCTGACAAGGAGGACCCAGCTTTAGCAGTAGCCCCCTCCCTCCCCAAGGCACATAATAAGCCATCCAAGGCCATGGCCAAATTAAAACATGTGAGGCAGACTAGGAGTTCTTCTAAGCAACCACATTGACTTTGTTTTCTCTCCCTTTTAGTCCTTTTTCATGTCAGCAATGGTAAATGATTTAGCAGTTTATTCTCTTAATGTGTTGATAACCATTGTGAAAGGCAAGCTGTGTTTTCACATATTAAATCACTAGGGCCTGGGATTTTTTTACTGCAAGACACTAGACTGCACACTATAAATGACATCAAGGAAGCAGCACAATTATGGCACATAGGACCATCATTTTGGTCCATTGGTCCAGCTGCATGCTATGGGTTAGCAATACTGTTTTCAGGGATTCAGTTTCAATTAATAAAACTCCTTGCTTTATCTCCTGGGAGGGCAGTTATGACTGAGATAAAAATTAAGGGGGCTAGATATAGTATTTTTAACTTTTTTAACATATACGCATCCCAGACAAAGTCTGACAGGATAACATTATTTCAAATTCTGCAACCCTATTTACATTCCTCACAGAATGTGATTCTTGGTGGTGATTTTAACTGCAGCATATCTTTAGCCGTTAGGGGAAAACACACGAAGACTAAGAACATTTTTTGTGATATAGCCTTTTAGAACAAATGGCTAAAACTGCAAATTTAAAAGTTGCACATTATTGTACTTCAGGGAATACTGAACTAACATTTTCAAGGGATTCCTGGCTACACAAATGGATTATTTTTTTATCACATCAGCCTTGGTTATCAAATAGACAGAGGTGTTGGTTTCCAAATTCTCGGACCATAAGATTCTGGGCCTCAAATTAGGTAATGAGAATTGCTCCCCTTATGGACCTGGAACTTGGAAACTCAGCTTCTCTTTGTTAGACTCCTTAGACATAAAACAAGAAATTGACTATTTTCTTGAAGAAAGTTAGCTGGTGTTTGAACTCTATGAGGACCTTCCCTTATGGTGGGAAGATACCATTGCAGATTTGACACACCTTGTCAAAACTTACAGCAAACGTAGCAGAAGTATTGTATACCACCAGTACCTACAAAATCGAGTACAGTTACAAAAACTCTTATCTCTGTCCCATACAACTGGGCAAACTTTGGCTGCTCAAATACAACAAATTATGCAGCAAATGAGGGGATTTTACCTGACACAGGCCCAGAATTTACAAAACCAGCATAGATTTTCAACACAGGGTAGGAAGGAACACATTTGCCCCTTCAAGCTCTGTAAAAAAAATGTTACACAGAAATATATGGCTAGCTTATGGGATAGGAATAATGTCTTACGTTCAGACCTCTCTGATATTAGGAGATAGGTAGATGACCATACACACTACCTGTTCTCTGAGCTTCCAATAACAGTGTCTGATTATAATGATCTGTTTCATGACTTACAAAATCGCAGATGCACGATTGAACATGCTGTTGAATTAGTGCAAGATGTTCACCCGATGAACTACTCCAAACCTTAAGATCCTTAGCTAACAATAAATAACCAGGGAGTGATGGTCTGACCAATGTATTATATAAATATATTGGTCACAAACTGTTGCCAGAACTTGCAAAATTATTTACATGTGTACTTCAAACACATTCCCCTTCTCTTAGGATGACTTGGGGACAGATAATATTCTTATATGAGAAAGGGGACAGATATGATATACAGAATTGGAGGCCCATTTCACTTTTAAAAACTGTCTTCAAACTTCTCACTAAAATATTAAGTACCAGACTACTCAAGGTGGCAGGTTATTCAATTTCACCAGCCCAATCTTGTTTGGTCCCAAGAAGAAGCATCGTGGAACATTTGATTTTAGTGAGAGAGTTGTTTGAGCATGGGAGAAGAGGAAATTATTTCACTAGACCAGAAAAAGGCCTTTGACTCCATTAGCCATGAATTTTTTATGGGCCGTGCTAGAGCAATATGGTATTCCTAAGGAATTCATAGCATGGATACAGTGTCTATACAAGACAGCAATAGTTATACCGATGGTACACGGCAAGCAGGAGGCTATGCCTAGAGCAGGTATGGGTGTGAGGCAAGGTTGTCCCCTGACTCCCCTACTCTTTGCTTTTTGCATTGACCCCCTCCTCAGAATTTTGAACAACTCAGTTTTACTTCAACATATTATTTTACCAGATAAGACTCTCCAGGTAGCAACTATAGCGTATGCAGATGACTTATGTAGTCTAGTCCAGGATGTAAGCTCTGCATCTACAGCTATACAGATCTGCCATCAGTATGGTAACTCTACAGGAGTACACCTAAATATAAATAAATGTGAGGCTAAATTTCTGACAGATGATGATCAAGGACCACAGTTCATTAGCGGGATAAAGGTGATGTTAGATCTGATACTTATTTTAGGTACATTGTATTTATTTATTTTGAATTTTGATAACCGGGTAGGCCCACTGAGACAGCGTTGTCCCTTTTTCAGGAGCAACTTGGGGAATAATGCATTCCACAAGATGTTACTAAGTGAAATGAATACATGAGATACTAAATATTTGGAAAAAAACTAGCACAATCCTAGGTTAGAGACAGTATATGCACAAAACGTATCCCAATGTTTGCTGAGCTGAATGTCCTTAGTCTCAGATGCCAGCAAAGGATACCAAAGTGAGTCTGTATAGGTCTTGCATTGTTAATCCAGTAATTTCATTTGCCTCTGAAGTTGTTGGAGGTTTATGAATACCATAGTTCCGGGATATGTGTTTCCAGTCCAGTTGAGAGCTACCGCACAGTACACTACATAATTCAAAATATTACAAATGTACAAAATATAAGAGGATTAAAGAGAGGGGAGAAAGGACAGGGGAGGGAATGGGGTAAGGGGAATAGAGAAAAATAGTGGGGAAGAGGGAGAACAAGGACAACCAAAGAGGGCAGGAGGTGGAGGAGAGGTAATAAGGAAAACTGAGGTGGTGGAGGATTAAAAGCAAGAGCCACTACAGATTAGAGCTGTGAAGAAGAGTTCTTTGAAACATCTCTTAAATAGAGGAAGGGATGTACATGAGAGTGAAGTGCATGGAAGGGAGTTCCATTTTTGAGGTGCAGTGAATGTGAAGGACCACCTGCCTATAGCAAGGCGAGCTTTGGGAAAGTTCAGTAGGGGGAGGTGGGAGTGTTGTAGGGTCCTGGGGAAAGTCTTCAGTGTGAGCATGCTGGAGATGATGGGTGGGGAAGGAAGGTGAGTAAGTTTAAAGGTAATGCATAACACCGGGACGTCCATTTTGGACTCGAAAGATGGCCAACCAAGGGACCTCAGTACATCACAGTGATGGGCCCAAGCAGGAGCACCAGCAGTGAAATGAGTGATCCTGTGATAGGCCAGTTTGAGTTTGGTCAGGGAAGAAGACTTGATGAGTGAATTATGGGTGCAGCATAGAATAAGCCAGGGAGGAGGGTTGTGGATCAGCTAATGATGCTGTACTGAACTGGGAAGGCAAATTGCAACAGGGACAACACATTGAGGCAGGGTGGAACAAATTAAAGCACAGGAAAAAAAATAATTTTACCTAATTAAAACATTTTTGATCTCTGTTTTCTTATACACTAGCCAGATGTATCCACCACCTAAATTACTAGAAACACAGATTTTGAGCATTTTCATTCAGGTGGTTTGGGTCAGCCGTTTAAACCCAATTAAGAGAAATATCACATACCTTGTTATTCCACAAGGGGGGCTGGGGATGATATACCCCATAGTTTTTTCTTTAGTATTTTTTTATATACCAACATATAGACCACTTTGAGTCTTTGGGGGTCATTACTGGGTCTCCTTAGTACTTGCCTCTTGCTCATCATGGCTGTCACAGTGGGAACACGGGAGATTGACAACTATTAAGAAATCTGCAGCAAGCCCTGTTTATGTAATAGAAACTTTCCAGAAACTTAAACAGTGGAAAATAACAAGTACTATGGTACTCAGTAAACATGGGAAGAAAACACATAAGTGGGTACAAGACAGTTTTTTTCATAATCAGTCACATTTCCAAAAAGTCATTTAGTATATATTCCACCATTAATTCTCCTGGTAAAAGAAAACTGAATCCCAGATAAAATGTGGGATCGTCTCTGATGGGGTTGTCACGAAAAGATTAATGGTAAATCCAACCATAAGCATAAGCAGCTGGAGGATAAATATTGCAGTAGACTACAATGTTCCCAACAAGAAGAAAAAATACAGCATTTGTTTTTATGTTGTCTTGCATGCACAGTGCAGACAACATATTGTGGTCGCTTCAGTGGAGAAGCGGGTTTTGGAGGTGCGGTCCTGCTGCAGCCAATGGCGCCAGTGCGTTTCCTGGCTGGGCTCTGTGGCGCCAATGGCACAGCATGCTGTCTATGACAGCACTTGAGAAACGTGCCACCAACTTGAAAGAAATTCACCACTGCAATCAGGGAGAGCCCCAGGGCAGTCCCTGATTGCAGCAGCGAATTATTGCTTCCCTCATCTGGTGTCCCGTGTCAAGAAACATGGCGGCGGCTTCCCTGTTGCTTCTCACAGTGCCTACAGAAGCCGATGGACAGCCGCCACCTCTCACAGTGCCCCTGAAAGCCAATGGGGGTGACCAGTCCCCCTATCAGCATGCCCCCTCCCAAATTAATTTGCCAATGGGGTGCCCAATCCCCATCGCATAATGCCCCCCATTTCTTGTGTGCCAGGGGGTGCCCAATCCCCTGGCTCATGCCCTCACTGCATGTGCCGATGGAGGTATCCAACTCTGTCAGCTACAGACCCCCATCAAACAGCTAGGTGGCATGCTGGGAGCCAACCCCAGCATGCAAAAGTACCTGCATAAAAAAGAAAACCTTCCTGCACTGTTTTTTTTTTAACCTGTAAAATTAAAAAACAGTCCCTCATTGAGTTCAGTGTCCTCTTCCCCAACCTACAGCCACCCTTTGCGCACCTCACTTCCTCACACCCCCCCTCACCCCATACGTACCTCTGGAGCCGGACCAGGAACATGTCTGCACTTGTCAAAGCCGACCGTGAACTGAAGAAATGGCAGTAAGCTGTATAATGGCATAAATGGGGGGTTAACTTAGGTGGATATTGCAGGCATTTTCTTTTACTTTTGGAACCAAATTTTCAATATAGGGTTTTTGGGACCCCTCCTCATGAATTCAGTCACTGTCATGGCGTCATTCAGTCACGAAAGGTGATTTCGCGGTCATTGCATGGAATCACCTTTCGGGACTGAATAATGAAACATCAGTGTCACTGTTCAAGAGGTGGCCTCTCAAAAAGCTATGTTGCAAATTTGGTGAAAAAAATTGCAAAAAAATGACTGTGTTACAAATGAGCATTGCACAGTTTCCATGCACACTTGTAGCTTCGCAAATTTGTAATATTTTCACTCCAGATTTTCAACATGGCCATTTTTTCTCACCTCCTTATGAACAGTACAGCTGTCATTTTTCACATCCTGGCTGAAATGTGTTTTTGCACTACTGGTGCAGAATAGCTCAGTCTCTGTGGGAAATCAGTGTTTGGGACAGATTAAGAAAATCACAGTGATAGTGTTCATGAGTAGAGGTCCTAAAATGCCTATGTTGAAAATCTGGTGACAAAAGTCCAGAAAACGAGTATGTTACAAGTGTGCATTGCACAGTTTCCATGTGCACTTGTGACTTTGAGATTTTATAATATTTTCACTCAACATTTTCAGCATTGTCAATTTTGCACACCTCCTTACGAACAGTACAGCTGCCATTTTTCACATCCTGCCCGAAATGTGTTTTCGCATAACTGGCACACAATGGCTCGGTCGCTGCGGGAAATCAACATTCAGGACAGATGAAGAAAATCATAGTGACAGTGTCCATTAGCAGAGTTCCCAAAATGCTTGTGTTGAAAATTTGGTGAAATAATTCAACTAAATGACTGTGTTATGAGTGTGCATTGCGCAGTTTCCATGTATGCTCATAAATTCAAGCATTTTTAATAATTTTCACTCAAGATTTTCAACACTGCCATCTCTTTACACCTACCTATGACTGGTACAGATGTCATTTTTCACATCCTGCCCAAACTGTGTTTTTCCACATCTGGCACAGAATGGCACGGTCGCTGTGAGAAATCAACATTCGGGACAGATTAACAAAAATGCCACTATTCATGAGCAGAGGTCCCAAACTCTTTCATGAGATGGGGGGCACAAAAAGGCCATGTTGCAAATTTGTAGTGCAAATACCAACAAACGGCCAGGGTGTTAGGATTTCTAACCATAACATCCCACCCCGTAGAGACTGACAGGCTTCAGGGGTGTGCCTTTGCATTGCTAGCTGTCATGCTCACACCATACCATTCCCACCACCCTCAAGTCACTGACAGGCATCGAGGTGTGCCTTGGACTCTTCGGCCCACAGTTCACTCCGTTCTCCTATGCTGCACCCATTTCAGCATACTGTATGTCCTTATGAAATGGGGTGACTGCAAAGCCAAACACCCCAAGGCAAACCTCAGCACTTGTCAGTGTCTGCAGGATAGGGAGCGGTAAAATGTCATGAGCATTATGGCTGAATGGGGTGTGTGTAAGGCCCGAGGACCCCAAGGCACAATGTGATACTTGTCACACTCTACAGGGTAGGGTGAGCTGAAATGCCATGAATGTTATAGCCGACGTCCAAAGACACACCTCAGTGCCTGTCAATCTCTATAGGGTGATGTGGGGTTGACGTCACTTTCATACTTCACTGCCATTCCTATTATGCATCTGTCCAACTCCTGCACTACCAATGGCAATGTCAGCAAGACAACATTCGGCATTGACAAATGCTTGTTTACCTGTTCTTATATTCAGGGGTTCTGGGCATTATTGGCTGCCGAATGGAATACACCCTGGTTTGCCATAATAATATATTAAGTTCCTATGTATGGGCATTATACTGGAGAGGCGCTAAAGTAGAACAAAAGTACATTGCATGTAGTTTTGCTAATAATTAAGTGATTTCTCTGGAATGCTGGATCTTTGTTTATATTACAACAAAAAATGTTTCTCATGCTGAACTTATAGCTAAAATCAGACATGAACTTAATGATATTTATGTTAAAGAAGCTAGAGTGTTCCCACATAGTGCTGTTAGAGAAATATGCCATGGATAACTGATTCGGATGCACCAATAACTTAAAAAGGATGTTGATTTAACTTCTTGTAAGCTTGAACAATATTGATGGTACTACCTCTGAATGTTCTTTAATTATGCTAATGACTAGATATTATGACTAGTGCTGCTCTAACTAGTTACTTTATTACATTATTTATTTTTTCCACTGATGTTTACTGTTTTTCTCCCCACTTTTTTTGACACACATGTAACTTTGTTGATTTTCTTCTCTTGAATCAAATGAGATATCCTTGTTTTGTTTTTAAAATGTTTGATTTTTCCTTTAATAAACACCCCAACTCTTTTCAAGAAGTGCCATGGGATCTTTAACATCCACCTGATCTACCACCAGAACAGACTGATGGGACCTCGGTTTAACATCTCATCTGAAAGATGGCACCTCAGGAGTGCAGCACCCCCCTCATGCTGCACTACAGTATCAGTATTGGGATTTAACCCAATTGCCTGGTGTGGGGATATACTCTAGAGTCTTCTGATCTCCTGGAGGCAAGTGTGCTACTTACTGAGCCACTAACACTGCTAAATAGTATAAAATGGGTGGAGTGGTATTGACAATCACCAAGTAGGAAAGAGAACTGGGTCAATCATATTGGATGACCTAAAGGTGGCCAGACAGTGTGAAAAGGCAGTTGGGATGGCCAGTGGGATGCTGGAAAGCATAGGGAGGGGTGTCACCAGCAGAAAGAGGGAGGTGGTGGTACTCCTGTATAGATCACTGATAAGACCACACCTGGAGTACTGTGTCCAATTCTGGAGAATGGGGGCTGGATTTTCAGCCCATCCAAAATTGGCACAGGTACAGAGAAAAAGTACCTCAAGTGGGGCTTAACTTGCAGAGCTGCAGTTTTCTCCACACATGCCATATTTTCAAAGCAGAAGCCAGTTTATGGCTGGCTCCCCAATTTATGGCAGCTTGTGGCCATTGTTTTTGTTGCAGCTACTCTAAAATATTATGCCTGGTGGAACCAGGCATAACATCCCCAGTAGCTGCACTGGCTGAAAATACCAATCTCCACAGGTGTGAAGATTTCATCCTGCAGTGATGGCTGTGACATAGGACTTAGTCCCTGGTCATTTTGAAAAGCTAGTTCCACATCTTCAGAAGGACATAGACAGAGTGGAGGCAGTCCAGAGGAGGGCAACTAAAAGGTGCAGGGTCTGCACCGAAAGTCCTTAGAGGAGCATCTAATGGACCTCAATATGTACACCCTGGAAGAGAGGAAGGAGTGGGGGGGATATGAAGAAGACATTTAAATACCTCAGGGGGATAATAAGGTACAGGAGTGAAGAATGTTTCAGAAAATAAGGCGATAAAGAGCAAACGGATATGCTATAAAGCTGGAGGGGGGTAGATTCAGGAGAAATGTGAGGAAATACTTCACAGGAAGGGAGGTGGATTCCTGGAAAAATCTCCCAGTGGAGGTGGTGGAGGGTGAAAACAGTGGTGTGTTTTAAGGCTGCATTGGATAGGCATAACAACATTTTAGTGGAAAGGAAGGGGAGGAGGGAGAAAGAGCCAGAGATCAACTTGGGTCAGTGGCAATACTGTAGGTAGGAAAAAATCTTCATATTCATCCTCTGGTTCCCCAGACAATTGTGGAGTGGGGAAAAAGGAGTATGTACTTTGGTAGTTGGAATATGCTGGATTTGGTTACCCTCTTGGGTGCTACTCCTAGTTCTGTGGGCCCTTGGGGTAAAAGGCTAATTTATTTGATGACTGTGTCTAGGTGTCCTATTTGTAATAGATTGTTTCGGTGAATGGCCCTGATGATATGAGGCCCCCTCTCTTGTCTGTCTTTATAAACAGGTAAGTTAATCAACTTTTCCAGGATGACATATGGTTCAGATGACCATCTGTCTGCCAATTTGTGCTTTCTGTGGACTCCAAAGTTTCATAATAGTACTCTATCCCCCATAGTAAGTTGTTGGGGTTTTAGTCTTTGGTCACATCTGGCCTTGTTTCCTGCATTTGCCTTCCCAGCACATTCTGCTGCTAGCTTGTATGCCTCCTGAAGCTGGCTTTTGAGGCACTTGGTATACTGTAGATATGACTCCTTGCTGGTTCCCTCAGGTGACAGACCAAAAGCAAGGTCAGTGGGCAGCTGAGCCTCTCTTCCAAATATCAACAAGTAGGGGAAGTGTCTGTGGCACTATTCTTAGTGTAATTGTAAGCATGCACCATGTGCGGTAGATGCTGGCTCCAGGTCTTCTTCTGGTTATGGTTCAGGGTGCCCAGCATGTCCAAGAGTGTTCAGTTAAATCTTTTGGGCTGCAGGTCCCCTTGAGGGTGATAAGGGGTGGTTTTTGATTGTTGACTTCCATGAGCTGCTAGAAACTCTTTAAATAGTTTACTCTGGAAGTCAGGACCTTAAGGGGAATGAATGTGCTGTGGTATGCCATAATGGGTGATAAATTCAGACAGCTTTTTCACAGCTGTACTGGCTTTCTGGTCCTTGGTAGGATAGGCCTGAGCATACTGGGTACAAGGGTCGGTAATGACTAATACACTATTAAAACCTTTGCTATCAGGCTACAAGGATAAAACGTCCATGCAGACTAGCTCCAGGGGGTCAATGGTTTTCATGTTTACTAATGGGGCAATCCTTCTTAGAAGGGTCTTCCTTTGGACACATCTTGCACATTTTTTGCAGTAAGCTATGTTGACTCTCACCATTCTGGGCCAGTAAAATCTGTATCTCACCATGCCCAAGGTCTGCTCAAACCTCAAATGGCCCGTGGCATCGTGTAACGACCTCATTGCCATCTGGCAGCACTTTCATGGGAGCACCATTTGTCTGAAGATTTTTTGGGTCTTAGGGTCTCTGACAATCCGATATAACAGACCATTCTGTAGTTCCAGTTTATCCCACTCACGCATTAGGATAAGCATATCGAGGTGAGTTTTTGACACTTGGTCTGGGCTGTCCCCCTTCTCCAGTGCAGCTATTACTTCCTTAAGACTGTTGTCCTGCCTCTGTAAATACTTCTGTTTTCTCTTATTTGGCTG
Source organism: Neoceratodus forsteri (assembly GCA_016271365.2). Taxonomy (NCBI): domain Eukaryota; kingdom Metazoa; phylum Chordata; order Ceratodontiformes; family Ceratodontidae; genus Neoceratodus; species Neoceratodus forsteri. The sequence continues at coordinate 1,775,016,872 of CM057456.1, read as the reverse complement.
TGGTAAATGCTTAAAGTCAGTGCTGGTATGGTTGTAATAAACATCTGGCATGGCATCCGGAGGGGCCGCCAAGGAATCGATGACTCTGCAGGGTAGCACAACTGTCTCTGGGTTCCCAAGCAAAAACTAAATGCACATTGCTTGCACTGCCTGTGCTAGCAGTTCTTGGGTAGAGGTGGGCGAAGTGCTCCCACTTCGCTAGACGGAGCAATTTGCCTATTATCCCCAAATTCACATAGTACTCCTCAACGCGAAGCAAATTACTCTGCCAATAAATTTGAATATGAAGTGCGTTGTTTCCAATGGGCTTCGCGTTACTTCACCTTGTATTATAGCCTTCCCCTTAATTTTAACGCAAAGTGGCATTGATTTTAATGGACTTTGTTTTGCTTCGCCTGTTTATTGCTATTTTAGGCACATTATGCATTGATTCATGGGATGGCAGGTCACATGGGCTCTATATTGTCTTGCACAGACTTAGTTCTGCATAGTGTGTGTAGTGGAAAGCTGGAGACAGTTTGCTCTCAGAGCTCTGAGAATCAAACCATCAAAAAAGCTTAAAGAAAATCACTTTTGATCCAATTATTTTGTTCCAAATTTAGTACATTGACTGTAGGAAACCCTACTGTGCTTAGATCATCGAGCGTTGATTTTTTTTTGTGTGCATTTTGAATGTTAATTTAGAATATTCAGCCTGTGTACTGACAGACACTGTTGAAGTGTGCTTCAGGGGAGGGGCATACCTGTGGTGGAGTGAGATTCACATGAGAAAGGCAGTCTTTCTAACTGTTTTGTACTAGTAGTGTGTGTTAGTATTTGTATGTTTATGTACACACAGTAATACTTGAAGTAATCATTGATAATTATTTTCTGTTTGTTGTGGTGCTGTGCATATTTCTATTCTGTTTTAAAGATTTGTTTATATAGTGTACTGCACTGTCAAATTTTCTGCTCATTAACTGTAGTTTGTGAGTGTGTGTGTGTACCATCAAGTCAAATGCATTTTATTGTGCCACACAGTAATTGCCACACTCTGAATCGGTTATTCATCTGCAATATTTTTTACTGCTTTCCTCTATCTAGCTAGTGGACTGCTACTACAGTGCCCCCCCCCCCCCACCTGCAAAAGGTATATGTATTTTTTCTAGTTCTGGATTTGTGTGACCACTGGTTAAGGTGTTATTGTGCCTGGCCGGCTGCATCTCTTTATAATCTGCAATCTGCATATGTGCATTTGCATCTGTTTAGTTCCCAGTCTACATCTGTAAGCCACAGTTGTTGTTTTTTGGCTTCCCATCCCCCCCAACTTTCAGAAATCTCAATTTGTTGTGAATTCTCTGTGTAATCCAAAAAATGCCTGCAAAGAGACATGCATGATAAGATGCTTCTGTCCATGGCACTACTGCCAGTGGCAGGAGTGGCTGTGGGCATGGTAGTATGCAGCAGAAGTGCATAGTTGATGCCAGTAAAGGGATTTCTCTATGTTTTTTACAGTGCAGTCAGTAGCTTCAATCATGGTTGGAGATGCTGTTGTCCCCACTGGTGGTAGTGAAGTTGCTGATGGTATGAGTATTCTCCAATTTCAGCCCATGACAACAAGTTAACCGGTTTCCCAAATATTGTGGAGTCTAAAGCATAATATGTATAACCGCAAGGAAATGGGGGAGGTGATAGAAACTATCAGAGGGAGGGTGGGCAGAGGGTGACTGTGAAAAGGCAGAGATACTAAACAAATATTTTTGCTCAGTATTTACAAATGAAGAGGGGGAGGTACCTAAAACAAACAGTAGAAACACTCTGGATACAGAAGTTGATACCAGCCCATTCACAGAAGAAAGGGTTATGAAAGAACTCTTAAAACTGAAGGTGGACAAAGCAATGGGGCCTGATGGGATTCAACCCAGAATTCTAAAAGAACTAAGGGTAGAACTAGTGACACCATTGACTACCCTCTTTAACAAATCATGGGAGGATGGGGTGATACCCGATGACTGGAGGAGGGCAGATGTGATTCCCCTTCACAAAAGTGGGAGCAAAGCAGAAGCAGGAAACTACAGACCTGTTAGTTTAACCTCAGTGATAGGGAAAATGATGGAATCACTTCTGAAGGAAATAATTGTTGAGTATCTAGAGGCCTGAGGGGCACAGGACCCAAGGCAGCATGGACTCACAGCGGGAAGGTCATGCCAGACGATCTGATAGATTTCTTTGATCATGTGACCAAAGTAGTAGATCAGGAGGGCTGTGGACATGGCCTACCTACACTTTAGCAAGGCATTTGACAGAGTCCCACACAAAAGATTAATATACAAGTTAGCCAGCCTGGGAGTGGGTCCCAAGATGACAGCCTGGGTAAAAATTGGCTGGAGAATAGCACACAGAGGTAATAGTAAATGGAGTCAACTCTGAAGAAAGGGGTTACTAGTGGGTAACTGCAGGTTTCAGTATTAGTGCTGGTCCTCTTCAATGTCTTTATAAGTGACATTGCAGAGGGACTGGAAGGAAAAGTATGTCTCTTTGCAGATGATACAAAGATCTGCAACAGAGTTGATGCACAAGGTGGGGTGGAAAGGATGAGAAGGTACTTGGCAAGGTTAGAGGAATGGTCAAATGTATGGCAGCTTAGATTCAATGCAAAGAAGTGCAAGGTAATGCACCTAGGAAACAAAAACCCAGGGGAAGAGTACACATTAGGGGGTGAGATACTAACAACAACAAAAATGGAAAGGACCTGGGGGTAGTCATATCAGATGACCTAAAGGTGGGCAAGCAATATGAGAGGGCAGCAAGGAGGGCTGGGGGGATACTGGGATGCATAGGGAGAGGCATCACTAGTAGAAAACAGAAAGTTGTTATCCCTCTGTACAGACAGCTGGTTTGACCCCATCTGGAGTACTACGTGCAGTTCTGGAGACCCAGTCTCCGCAAAGACATAGACAGGATGGAAGCTGTCCAGAGTAGGGCAACTAAAATGGTGCAGGGTCTGCACCAAAAGACATATGAAGGCAGACTTAAGGCGCTTAATCTGTATAGCCTCGAGGAAAGGAGGGAGAGGAGGGACATGATAGAAACTTTCAAGTACCTCAAGGGAATCAACGAAGTCCAAGAGGGTAGCATCTTTCAAAAAAAGAGGTGTGCAAGAACAAGGGGGCACAATTTGAAGATGGGGGTGGCTCAGAGGAATTTAAGAAGTATTTTTTCACAGAGGTTGGATGCATGGGCGGCCTTCCGGAGGAAGGTTGTGGAGTCAAAACAGTGGTGGAATTCAAGCATGCATGGGACAGTCATAAGGCAATTCTAGGGGGTGGGGGTAGGAAGAAGTAGGTGCTGGTTAACTAGGATCTGCAGCTTATCCAGTAGGTAGGGAAATGGGCAGACTGGGTGGGCCAAGTGGTCCTTATCTGCTGTCAAATTCTATGTTTCTGTGTTTAACAATGTACAAGAGGGTAGCATCTTTCATAAAAAGAGATGTGCATGAACAAGGGGGCAAAATTTGAAGATGTGGGGGGCAGATCAGGGCAACATCAGGAAATATATTTTTTCATGGAGAGGGTGGTGGATGCAAGGGCAAACAAAAACTAATGATCAGTGTTATGATGTAAGAGCAGCAGTTGAATAATGCCCAATATTTGGAGTTGGTGCACCTCCATGCGCTCCAGTCGCTGCTTCACGTTGTTAATCTGGTGGTTCACATGGTCCAACTCACTCCACATCAGGCCCAAATTGGCATGTGTGGGAGGTATTCATGCAGGGTTCCCACCATCACCTGCAGGTTGTGGAGCAGCCACTTGCTCCATGGCCCTCCTCCACTTGACACCACGTGCAGGTGAATGCCGTGCTGCCACCTGTTGCCCAGCAGGGCCACCAAGTGCATTCCTGCACTGCTCAGCAAGCTTGGCCTGCCAGTCTGCATGGTGGTGGTTGTATAGGTGGGTGCAATGACCACCTGTGCCCAGATGACTTCCCTTGGGGTCATGGCATACCACCTCACCACATAGATTGCACTTCACTACACTGGTGCCCGCAGGCAGTGTAGTGAAGAACTCCCACACTAATGAGCTATGGGGAGGACTGGGCACAGGCAGGGGGGCCCCAGATGTTATTTCTGACTGCTGCTGGTGCTTAATTGGGGCCGGGGGTGGGGAAACCTGCTGCTGTGGCTTTGATTGCTGTGTCTCCTCTCTCACTTCCTGCTGAGCTGCTGGTGCAGGGGCCATGGCAGGTGGTGGCTCTGGTGGGGGAGCCCTGGTAGGTGCCACCAGAGGTGGTGCTTCCATGGCACCACTACCTCCTGCTTCAGGAAGGGGACCACTAGCCCGGAAGGTGCTCTGGTTTAGATGCAGTGTTTACATTTTTTGCTATCTCTCTGTCTCATCTATAACACAGCTCTTTCTCTCAAACTAGGTAAGGCAAAAGTGAAAGTCTTTCACTCTCTTGCGTGATTAACTTCCTGTCTGAAGCATGTGACCTGCAGACTGACAGCCATGTGATCTGTAGGCTGTACAATGCACACTCACTCCGCCTTTAAAAAAAAATAAAGCAAAGCAACATGGAGTCACCATAACGCAAAGTTATTATGATGTGAAGTGGTGAAGTACTGCATTTCAATGGGCACTTTGTGTAGCTATATGTTGAGGCAGAGTGGGCCACTTTACATCTACTACGCTGATAAAGTTAAACTGCGCTGCATATCTATTCTTGGGTACCAGTGGGGGTCTCTAGATGTGGTCTGTGGGACAATGCATCAGCATCAATGTTTCTCAATCCTTGCCTGTATTCCAGTTTATAGTCATATGTGGAGAGGACAGAGAGCCATCAATGTCCAGTCGCATCCAGCATCGCCATGGTGTTGATGTAAGTGAGGGGGTTATTATCTGTTCTTACGGTGAATTTTGCCCCACATAGGTAGGTGTGAAATTGGTCTACTACAGCCTACTTCAGGGCTAGAAACTCCAATTTGTGTACAGGATACTTGTGGCGAGTTGTAGTGGTGCTCAAACCTCTATATAAGGGCCACAGGACTAGGTGCATCATGACAGGAAATTAATACACTTTATGATGAACCCCTGGCAGTGTTCAGTTTTATGTGCACTCTAATAACCAATCACACTTCAGACTTATTTAAATATTTGCCATCTTGGCTGAAATTTATTTAAGGGATATTCACAATGCTTATATTGTTGTATTTGCAAAGCGTTTGGTCCAAATCAAGTTAATGTCATTTGCTTTTGCACTTTATCGGGACAAGAACACTTCCAAACTACATGTTCAGGCCAAAATAAAAACTACTGATACGGGCGTTTGTCAGTTTGTATTCCACGCTAAACCATGTGTTCAGGCCCCCCAAAAAGTATGCTCATCTAGATGTTTGCCCGTTTATACTCCATGTAAGATGTAATAAATTGAAAGTACTTACCTGGGCATTTGGTCCGGCTTCATTTTTCATGGCTCATTTGCCTAAATCCTTTGCTTCTTCCCCTTAGCTTTTTCTCATGACAACCAAATAAAATAAAGCCTTCTGTGGGTAAAACAGAAGCCAACTGTTCACTCTTACATGCTGTTCATCTCACATGGCCAATGCAAACTCTTTTCTGCTTTCCTTCCTTCGTGCACCAACCTGCTCGTACCTCAGCCAGATGTGATGCATGTGACTCGATGTGCTGACATTTTGGAGTTAGTCTAACTCCATCTTCAGAGCTGGGGAGGAATTGCACCTTCCTGCTATTTATCCTGCATCTCGAGCATATCTTCTTTTGGGAGATGACCTTCTGACCTCCCTGTTAGTTCACTGGACAGATGTGCTCTTTTCTCATTTTTTTCCTTTCTATTCTTTTAATCATTTCAAAAAGAATAAGCTTGTTAGGTTATTTAATTTGTCCTGCATCTTGAGCATATTTTCTTTCAGGAGACAACCTTCTGACCTCCCTGTTAGTTCACAGGACAGATGTGTTCTTTTCTCATTTTGTTCTTTCTATTTTTTAAGCCATTTAAAGATGGATGAACTTATTAGGTTATTTATACCTTCATCCCATTTCATTTCTTTCTTTTCCCATTCAAAATCTGTTCATAGTCTTTTCAGCTACATCTTTTTTAAACCATTATCAGACCTTCTTTTCTGGCTTTTTTATTTTAATTTACAGATAGCTACTGCAAGCACAATCCTTGTTCGGGCCTGTTGGCCATAGACTTTCCATCTCAAAAATCCAAAAAGCTTCTCGTTGTAATAGTCGGCCTTTAATTATCGCTCCACATTCTGGGATGTTTGCTGCTTCCAGACTTATGTGTACTAAAGATGTTGCCAGTCCATGGCCCACTTCGTGACAGTGCTTGACCAGGGCATATTTTAGAATTTGGCATTTTATCGCTGTTTTGTGCTCTCCTATCCACATTTTTAAGTGTCTTTTCATTTGGCCCATGTATACCAGTCCACATGGGCAAGATAACATGTAAATTACATTTACTGTATTGCATGTTATAAACCCTTAAAATCTGTGTTGCTTCCCTCATCTCAGGTGATTCACCGTCTTTGTTTTCTAGTGCTGTTACACCATGCACAGATGCCACATCTATAGTTCCCAGCTGGTAATAGTGGCATCCGCGTTGGTCTGCTGTCTGTTTTTTTCTCTTTTAGCTGTGCATTAACCAAAATATCTTTTAGACTCTTTCCCTTTGTGTAACTTATCAGAGGCCCATTTCTTACTATTCCTATGAGCCATTCATCTGCTGCTAGTATCCCCTAATGTTGTTTTATCAGCTTTCCTATTTCACCATAAGTGTCATTATAGTCTTTGCAGAAACTTACTCTCTCATTAGTCCAATCTTCAGTTTTTTCCTTTTTGTGTCAATAACAATGTGTGTCTATCCATTTCCGCTATCTTTGTAACTGCCGTTAATAACACTCCTGGTGAGTACCCTCTGCTTAAAAATCTTTGGCATGTCTCATCTATTTCCTGCTTCATTACATCTTCCTCACTGCAATTACGTTTTATCCTTTGTAGTTGTCCTAAGGGGATATTTATTTTCATATGTCTTGGATGATGGCTTTCATAGTGTAACACAATGTTCCGGTCTTTGGGTTTTCTGAAACGTTTTGTCTCCATTTTCTGATTTTTAACATAAATTGTGATATCGAGGAAATCTACCTTTTCCTTACTCATCTCTGCTGTGGATTTTAGATTCTGATCACTGTTGTTGATGTAAGTCAAAAATTCCTTTAGATCTGTTTTTTTTCCTTCCCAAAGCAATAATATGTCATCCACAAACCTTAGCTAAGTTCTGATATTTTTAGGCCATTTATTCTTCTGGGCATCCCAAATTGTTTTTTCTTCTCACTGTCCTACATAAATATTTGCCAGTGAAGGGTCAAATGTGGTGCCCATGGCTGTGCCATGGGTTTGCTTGCAAAACTTATTTCCAAAGCTAAAATAATTATTTTTCAGCACAAAATCTGCCATTTATGTTATGAAGTCAGAGGGTGGTATTATGTAATTTGGTCTTGTTTTGAGTTTTTCTTTTATCGTTTCAATTCCTGCCTCATGTGGAATATTATTATAAAGGTTTTCTATGTCACAGATTACTAGCCATGTATTTGCTTGAACTTTAATGATTTTTAATTTGTTCAATACATCTTTGGTGTCTGAAAAAAAAGATTTATTCTGTCTGGCGAGTGGTTTCAAAAAGAAGTCCACAAATTTTGACAGAGGTTCCGTTAATGAGCCTATACTACTCACTACTGGTCTACCAGGTGGTGTAGTCTTAGTCTTATGTACTTTAGGTAAGAGGTATATTAGAGGTTTTGTAGGATGTTCCGTGAGTAGGAAACTCTGTGTCTGTTATCCAATTCCTTTCTCTGGCTCTTGTGACCATTTCTGTTGCCTCTCTTTTTATTCCTTCTGTGGGATCTTTTTCTAATCGTTTGTAGTATTTCTCATCCCTTAACTGTTTTTCCATTTCATTTAAATACGACTCTTCATCCCATGTGACCACAGCTCCCCCTTTGTCTGCCTTTTTTATTATAGTATCTGGTAACTTTTTTAATGCCTCTTTCTTTTTATTTGTCATATTATTTTACATAGTCAACTGTTCGTATATTTTAATACTTTTTCCATATCCGCATCAACCAGTCTGCTAAATGTACTGATAGTAACATTTGCTGTCATATTTGGTACAAATTTTTAGTTTCTTCTAAAATATGTTTTTTCTTTGATGACTAAGCAAGATAATATGATCCGGGAGTGAGGGGTTCCACTAGCCTGACAGGGCATGTTCCTGTATTTGAACCTACTGTTGATCATGGCTATGGGAGGGAAGGGGGTACCACTGGATCACCAGGGCTTGTGTGCAATTCAAGTTTACCACAATTGCGGTTAAGGGACGAGGGTGCCCCCAGACCCCGTCAGTTCACACAACTGTCTGTGCAGGGTGCCAGGCACAGTTCACGGGGCTGCCCTGCACAATGCATGCAAGTGGGGCCATAATGGCATGAAAATGGCCCCATTTGTGCCTTGCATACATTATGGCCACATTTGCATGCCCAAGTCTGAATATCATTGGTGTAGCACCTAGCGCAATTACAGTTGCGCTGGAGCATTCTGGGTCCTCCCTGTCTGGGGAATGTGCTGGTGCATTGTCATTGTGCTATGCACATTCTGTGCCATATTCAAGGGTGATGGGCCATGGCACATCACCTATGAATATCTCCCTGTCTTGGCCCCAGAGCATCTTGGCTGCACTGTGCCCCCTCTTGCGCCATTGTCTGACACAGTCTGACTAACTCCCCCACAGACCACAATACATACGAAAATAAATATCCCCTTAGAACAACTACAAAGGATAAAATGTAATTGCAGTGAGGAAGATGTAATGAAGCAGGAAATAGCTGAGACATGCCAAAGGTTTTTAAGCAGAGGGTACACACCAGGAGTGTTATCACCATTCAAGAAAATACATGGCTATTAACCTGCAATGTAGAAAACCTTTATAATAATATTCCACATGAGACAGGAATTGAAACAATAAGAGAAAAACTAAAAACAAGACCAAATGACATAGTACCACTGTCTGACTTCATAACACAAATGGCAGATTTTGTGCTGAAAAATAATTATTTTAGCTGTGGAAATAAGTTTTGCAAGCAAATCCATGGCACAGCCATGGGCACCACATTGGCCCCCCTCACTGGCAAATATTTACATAGGACAGTGGGAAGAAAAACAGTTTGGGACGCCCAGAAGAATAAATGGACTAAAAATATTCGAACTTGGCTAAGGTTTGTAGATGACATATTATTGCTTTGGGAAGGAGAAGAAACAGAGCTAAAGGAATTTTTGACATACATCAACAATAGCGATCAGAAACTAAAATTCACAGCAGAGATGAGTAAGGAGAAGGTGGATTTCCTTGATATCATGATTTATGTTAAAAATCAGAAAATGGAGACAAAACGTTTCAGAAAACCCAGAGAGGGGAACATTGTGTTACACTATGAAAGCCATCATCCAAGACATATGAAAATAAATATCCCCTTAGGACAACTACAAAGGATAAAACATAATTGCAGTGAAGAAGATGTAATAAAGCAGGAAATAGCTGAGACATGATAAAGGTTTTTAAGCAGAGGGTCCACCCCAGGAGTGCTATTAACGGCAGTTAAAAAGATAGCAGAAATGGATAGAGACACATTGTTATTGACACAAAGGGAAAAAACTGAAGATTGGAATGATGAGAGGATGAGTTTCGGCACAGAATATAATGACACCTATGGTGAAATAGGAAAGCTGATAAAACAACATTGGAGGATACTAGCAGCAGGTGAATGGTTCATGGGAATAGTAAGAAATGGGCCTCTGATAAGTTACATGAAGGGAAAGAGTCTAAAAGATATTTTGGTTAATGCACAGCTAAAAGAGAAAAAAACAGACAGCGGACCAACACGGATATCACTATTACCAGCTGGGAACTATAGATGTGGCAACTGTGCATGGTGTAACAGCACTAGAAAACAAAGACGGTGAATCACCTGAGATGAGGGAAGCAACACAGAATTTAAGGGTTTATAGCATGCAATACAGAAAATGTAATTTACATGTTATCTTGCCCATGTGGACTGGTACACATAAGTTAAGCAAAAAGACCATTAAAAATGTGGATAGGAGAGCACAAAACAGTGATTAGATGCCAAAATCTAAAATATGCCCTGGTCAAGCACTGTCACGAAGTGGGCCATGGACTGGCAACATCTTTAGTACACATAAGTCCGGAAGCAGTAAAAATTCCAGAATGTGGAGCAAATATTAAAGACCGACTATTACAACGAGAAGCTTTTTGGATTTTTGAGATGGGAAATCTATGGTGAAAAGGCCTGAACAAGGATTATGGTTACAGTAGCTATCTGTAAATTAAAACAAAAAAGCCATAAAGGAAGGTCTGATAATGGTTTAAAAAAGATGTAGCTGAACAGACTGTGAACAGATTTTGAATGGAAAAAGAATGAAATGAAATACTGTAGGATGATCGTATAAATAACCTAATAAGTTTATTCATCCTTAAATGACTTAAAGAATAGAAAGAACAAAATGAGAAAAGAACACATCTGTCCAGTGAACTAGCAGGGAGATTGGAATGTGGTCTCCTGAAAGAAGATATGCACGAGATGCAGGATAAATAGCAGGAAGGTGCAATTCCTCCCCAGCTCTGAAGATGGAGGTAGACTAACTCCAAAACATCAGCACGTTGATTAGCATGAATCACACCTGGCAGAGGTATGAGCAGGTCGGCGCAAGCAGGAAGGAAAGCCGAAAAGAGGCTGCAATGACTGCCTGAGATGAATAGTGTGCGAGAGTGAACAGTTGGCTTCTATTTTACCTGCAGAAGACTTTATTTTCATTGGTTGTCACGAGAAGAAGTTAAGGGGAAGAAGCGAAGCGAAGGATTTAGGCAAAAGAGCCACGAAAAATGAAGCCAGGCTATACGCCCAGATAAGTACTTTCACATTTATTAAATCTTACGTGGAGTATAAATGGGCAAATGCCCAGATAAGCATAATTTTTTGGTGGCCTGAAAACATTGTTTAGTGTGGAATACAAACAAGCAAATGACTGTATCAGTAATTTTATTTTGGCCTGAACATGAAGTTTGGAAGTGACGTTGTCCTGATAAAGTGCAGAAGCAAAGGACATTAACTTGGTTTGGACCAAATGCTTTGCAAATACAGAAATATAAACACTGTGAATATCCCTTAAATAAATTCAGCCAAGATGGCAAATTTTTTAAATAAGTTTGAAGTGTGATTGGTTATTAGAGTGCACATAAAACTGAACACTTTCAGGGGTTCAACATAAAGTTGGGTACAGGATAGTATATTTTTGGCTGCAGTAGACTCCAAGTGGTGAAGCACATGGGACACAGACCCCCGGGTGTTCTTGATACAGCACTGCTCCAATCCATCCATGCTGGCATCAGTGTGGAGAAAATAGGGCTGGGTGGGATCCGCAAAAGCCAGTACTGGTGCTTCCATAAGGCAACAGATGATCTCCCTGAAGGCCTCCTCTCACTCTGGTGACCACCTGACTCTGAAGGGTTCATTCACTCTGTAGTTAGACTTCGGAGTAGTTTCTTGGTTCTTGCATTTCTGCTTGTAGCTCATGGGAGGGTAGCCCTGCAGCATGTTAGTCAATGGGCGAATGACCTTAGAAAAATCTTGAATAAATCTCCAATAATAACCACAGAACCCTAGGAAGGATTGGAGAGTCTTTAAGTTGTGTGGCCTTGGCCAGATTGTCAGGGCTTGTGCTTTAGCAGGAGCCATGCTCACTCCCTCCGCCAATACGATATGTCCTACATATTTATGAGATGGTTGGCAAAACTGACATTTGTCCACTGGCACTTTCAGCCCAGCTTCCTACAGTCAGTCTAGAACATTCATGAGCCTCCCTTCATGCTCTTTTATGGTGCGGCCAAACACTATGCGGTGGTCGGGGTAAAAAAGTACTTGCAGAATGTTCATATCTCCAGCCACCCACTCCATTAAACATTGAAAAGTGGCAGGAGCCCATGTGACTCCCTGGGGCATCCTCTTGAATTGATAGAACCCCAGTGGGCAGATGAAAGCATTTTTTTCTTTGTCTTTCTCCACCATCAGTATTTGATAATACCCACTTCTGAGGTCCTGGACTGAGAACCATCTTCTCCCAGTTAGGCAAGTCAGGGCATCTTCTATGCGTAGAATGGTTTATTGATCTGCCACCATTCCCTTGTTGAGCATCTGGTAGTCGACAAACAGCCTCACTGCTCCATTCTTCTTCTGTACCACCATAGTGGGTGAGGCGTAGGGACTCCTGGACTCAGAGATAATGCCAGCATCAAAGAGCTCTTGAAGGTGATTTTGTACATCTTCTACATTAGCAGGTACCAGTCATCTTGATCTTTCTTGGAAGGACCTCTCATCCATCATCCTTATGTGATGCTTGGTCCCCTTCACACACCCCACATCGAGTTTGTTTAGGGAGAAAACCTGTGTGCATTGTGCCAGCTTCTGATGTAGTTGTTACTGGTACTCTTCAGGCAGTGAGGAATCCTCAAATTGAAACACACTGGGGTCCAGTTGGGTGGTAGGTGAGCTTCTGAAGGACAAGCTTTGGACTGTCTCTGTAGTGTACACATGGGGCAGGGTTCTCCCTTTCCTGATCACCACTCATTTGTTACTCTCATTCTTTACCAGTACTGTAATCTTTTGGGCCTTCACCAAAGTGCTGTGGGTGTGGATCACTCCTGCATGGATCAGGAAGGGGTCAGACAGTTCATTGCTCCAAGGACTGTCAATCAGCAAGACCATGCTCTCGGGGATTCTGTGCAGTTCTAAGACTCCAGTGACAGTGACCTCAGCCCCTGGGAGCACTGTGAGGGGCCTCACCTCTGCATGTGTAATAATGCAAACTGGGTCTTCTCCCCCCCTTGGGGGCAGAATGGACAGTTTCTTTAAGCAGGCAGTTCAAACCATGGGGTGCATTGTTGTCAGTGCATTGAAGTTCCCCCAATTCTTGACATAGCTTGTCTAATCTTTGAAACATGTGGGCATTTGTGCCCACCACCACTGGGGTCTCCTCCTCTATTCCTGTGTTTGGGCATACTACAGCCAGGGTGTCCAGGGGGACTTGAACTCACATTACCTTTTGGGGGAACTCAGTACATACTATACATACTACTACATACTAAAATAAGGATACAGTGAATTACTCACTCTCTATACAGCCAGCACTTCAAGTGGCTGCACAGGGAGATGCTTGAGGTTTTGCTTGTACTAAGACTCAAATATCACAGTCACTTGGGAGCCACTGTCAAGCAACACTTCACATGTCACTCCCTCGACTTTGACCCAGAGTGTAGCTGAGGGGCCCACCAGGCCAGGGGGAATCTCAGGGGACCCACAGGTAGACATGTTTATGGACTTTGTGGAGCATGTCTGCTTCAGGTCCCCAGTCCGCTCCTTCACTGAGTCACCACTAGCATATCCCGACACATTTTATCTTTTCACAAGTTTCTGTACCACCAGAGGTAGGTTCTTAGGGGCTCTGCAGTATCTCTTTATGTGCCCTCCTTCACCACAGTGGTGGCAAAAGAAGTTAACTCTGGCCTCAGTTTGAACATGGGGATCATCCCTCCGCATGCTGGGTGCCCGCCCCTGTTCAGGCCCACTAGCTCAAGAGGTTTGCAATTTAGACACATGTTCATTCAACATCTGCAACTGCTGGTGCAACAACTCAACCTCATTTTATTCTTGGTCCCCACAGGTGCAACCTATGTCAGTCTTTATCATGCGAGTTGGGGCAATCATTCAAGCGGGATTGGAAGCTAGGTCCTCCTTATCCTAGACCTTCAACATCAGGTCCCCATTGGAAGGAGGAGTCTGGAGTCTCTTCTCTAATCTTAGCTTCAACAGTAACATTTCAGACTGACCTGCCTTCTCCAGGATCTGCTCAATTCATATCTTATTCATGTCTTTGGCTAAAACAGCCCCTTTCCTATACGCTTTTTGAATTAACTGCTCCAACCTCATTAAATACTCAGATAGTTTCTCTCCCTTATTCTGTACCATGGTTTGTAATTTTCTCATTACCCTAGCCCCACTGTTAGTACTCCTGAATATCCCTTCCAGAGTGTTCAGGTATATTTGGGCATCAGCCTCTGGGGTGTTGGCCTGCAAAGCAGCAATGCCATCCATAGTGGGATCCCTCAGACTTTCCCATAACCTTCTCTTCTTTTCAGCCTCAGGGAAGTCGGGGTCCACTCCTGGTCTCACAGGCTCTGGGGTGCTCATGTGCTTGACCACTGTTCATGGGACCTGGAAACTCCTGGGAGTGAAGACTAGGGGCACCTTGGCGAAATCAATCAAAGACCTGCTCTTTACCAGGGCATTCAGACTATCACTAGAGCGGTCATACCTCCAACCTTTTTTTTTAAATTGTTGCAACATTCCCATTCATATAACATATCAATCACAATTGTTCTGTCAACACTTTCTGGTATTTCCTTTAATAAAATCACTTTTTTCCCATTCCAGCCCTTCTCTCTGGCACCAATCTTCCATTTCTTGGAGTGCCATTTTTTCTTGCAGGTTGGTTGAAGTCTGCCCAATGCCACTCCCTGACTCCACGCAAAACCCATGGCTATCTTTCAGGGCATGGGAGGATCTCAGCAGTGCCTCCAGTATGTAGGGTAGGTTGTCAACTGGTCCTGAGTACTGACTCTGTGGCCCTCGTGACAGCTACAGGGGGTTGGCCTGGATCCTTGTGAGACAGGACAGTGATCAGTAAACCTTTGGTGGTGTGGTGCCTCCACCTGTGGACTCAGGCAGAATAACCAGTGACCTTTCCCCATTCCCCAGGAACCATATCTACACCTCCAGGGTACTTCCAGACACTCCCCCAATACACAATACCCAAAAAACATTTGTGGAGACAGCAATTACCTTGAGCACAGCAAGTATTTATTATTGTAGGGCATAGGACTGGCAACTTTGGCTGCAAGAAAATAAGTTTAGATGAGGCACTTGTACAGCACTTTCCAACATCAGTAACTATACCAGTAATGCCAACCATAACACCCAGTGCAGCTCCCCCCAAGCTGCCATCTGTCTGGTACCAGACCTGCCCCAAAGTCTTTTGGGGTACCCCACTATGGTGGCAGGCCTGCAATGCTCTGAGTTGGCCAGTGTTGGGGACCTAGATAAAGAAATAACACAAGGCAAAGTAAATTGGAAAAACAGCAACCATTTGTAATCCCCCTAGTGGCAAAATTATACTTAGCTGACAAGGTGCAGGTGAGAAGGATGCCCTTAGCTTCTGATCCCTCTGGTGAAATGGCACTGGGTCCAAAGAGTGCCAACAAGAATAGCATCGGTATAGTGCATGTGGTAAAATAAGCACCGCTTTTTTTTCCCAGGGGGCATTGCCTCCCGCACCCTCCCCTGTCTGTAGGATTCTCACACTGAGGGGGAGTGGATCCCAGGGAAAGTTAAAATTCTTGGGGCAGATACAGCCCCATGTAAAAAGAATTAAGTCCTGAGGTAAGCTAAAATGTTGGAGACCAGGATTAGAGCCCTGGTTTCCATTACTGCTGGTTGAGTTGCTTGATGCCCCAGCCCTCCACACCACAGGAGCAACTCAGCCAGCATCCTGGGTTCTGGTGCCCTTCTCTTTCTTCAGCACCATGGACAGTGACCATGGGAGCACTTACAGCAAATGCTGTAAATCCTCCATCACTGTCCTTTTGAGCCTTACCAGACTAGCGACATATAGTGTAGCCCTATTCTGGTAGCGCTCACTTGACGAGGTACAGGTGAAATCCTCTGGAACACTTAATAGGCAGCAACTAGGGCAGCAGCTTCTTGACTAAAGATGAACCACTGCTCCATTGTTCTGGTAGGAACAGTTCAATGCCGACCCCGATCCCTGGCTGGGGTCTCAGGCAGAACATCCTGGGGTGCAATTTCCTTGAACAGCAATTAGGCAAAAGTCTTCTATAAATCCAAAAGTGAGGTCTTCTGAGCTAAAGACGAGCTCCAGACTCTCAAATGTCTTATCAGGAATCTTCACCACTGTCCAGTGGACTTAAGCAGCTTTTGTAGCAGTTTGGAAAACACAGCCTGAATTAGTAGCAATCCACTTGGGCTCTTTTGCAAACAGTTCTGGTTTCTCTTTTTGATTCTTCAGTCCCAGCACTGTAGCTTAGTGCCTGCAGGAGTCTTGACCAACCATCACAGCTTGGGGCTCCAGCCCTTGGTGCAGTCTCTCCTGGTCTTTCTTTTCCTTGGGGACTGGATTTTTGGCGGGCTCCTGCTGATTGGCTCAGCTCTTCCCATGCAAAAAACAGTCTTGCCATTTTTTTCTCTTCTTCCATCCTGCTGAAGCAGCGATGTCCACCTTTGTTTATTCTCCCCATGGAACCCACCGCCAGAATTAAAAGGTCTGGGGGAAAGTCTTTTTAGCTGGACCAATCCTCTTAAAGCTACACAGGCTTACAATAGCCCTCTCCTATCTTGATTAATGTTATAAGGTAGGATTTATTAAAGCTAATCATGAAGAAGATGATGACCACCCCAAAGACTGCTGCAAGAATAGTGGTCAAATATAAGATTAGCCTGTTTAGATGATTGCATCTAAGGGGTATAATAGCTCAGTGATAGACAGAAAGGGCCAAATATTGCAAAGAAAATATATCAGTATACTTGTGTAAGGAAATGGTCTGATAAGGGTGCCTATATGCCAACTATTTAGGCACATGAGCAGTAGGACCCATAATGAGATGGGTACCAGTGTTGATTCTAGATGCCAAAAACAATTAACCATTTGGTAGAACCCTCCAGTGTTTTAGCAACTGCCTCTTTTGTTTTAGCCATCCAGCCATTTTAGCCACTTTTTTCAGATGCAGACCTTGTAACACGGAATAAAAAGCACTAGCAAAACAATTGCAGATTAAACCTTTTTTATAGACACATAATAAAACAAAATGGTTTGGTGAGTAATACATAGAGCCAGCACTGATAGGTACTGTCCATGTGGTTCCCTGTAAGCTCACACACTCCACTGTGCATGCATGACAGGTGCTGCTGCAGAGGGGGCATTTCCCTACTTAGCTTGCATTGGCTGGCTAAATTGATATTTGGGATTGGAGTTGAGGGTGGTGTAAAGCTATAGAATTACTGTATTAGTCATTCAAAAGGTGTAGCTATATGCCTTCACACTCTGTAGACCACCAAAACTGAAAAAAATCTTATCAAACAAAAATGGAACTTAACTGTCAAGCCCATTGGTAAGATCCATAGTGTTTCATCTACCACATTATAAACTCAAGAAGTAGAGCACGGGCAAGGAATTGTCTTTTTAATTACATATTGATTTTAAGCATCAAAATGCAATTGCCAAAAAAATGCTATTTTGGGCAAGCACATCGAGCTTTGAAAGTGAATCCCTAATGTATTTATTTATTTCTCTTAAATTTGTTTTTCCTATTATTTTTCTCTGAAGTGACTGGTCACTTGCATGACTGTGCCACTCACAGACTAATCCAGCCCAACACATAGCAGCACCATAGTTGTTCTCCTATGGCAGCGCCTCACTTACCTTGCAGCACCTGGGATGTGAAATGGAAACACAGCCTTAATGGGTTTCCAGGATCACTAGTGGAACTGAATTGAGGCCTGGCAGCCAGCAGATCTTGTTCACAATTACTAGGTGTGCCTTACCATGACACTCTCAGGCTCACATCCAGTCTCCATCAATGATGCACTGATGTGTCCTTCTCTCCCATAACCAGTCACATTCCCTTCACTAACAGCAGCCTGTGGCACAAGCTGCCAACATGTGAAAAGTGAAGGCATTTCCCACTGCCCTGCTGCAGGGATCCCTGTAAGAGTGTGATATCATTCAACCTCACCCTGGAAGGAGAATACTGCTGCTGGCAGCACTTCTACCCTTTGTTGCCTTGAAGTAGAGCTACTATTTGGGGGTGTAACATTGTGCAGCCTGTATAGTACCATGATGCATTACCTCTAATCAGTTCAGTGACACAAATTCCTGGTTCAATTGCTTATACTCTAGACTGTGACTTTCTTCTCCATCAACAGTAAATTGGTCTGGAAGTGCTATATATCAATAAAAAAAGTCTCACTACACTTGCTAGTCTGCATGCAATGAACTTTTTTTGAAATGTGAGACTTGAATATTTTTTTACATTGCCATCTTCAAGAAATGCGACCCTCTCTCCCTCAACAGTTGGTATCATTAACAACTCTGTTACATGAGGGAAAATACTACAAAAAGAGATAATCTTTAGTCTTAGATCTTACAGTAAAATTATTATGATGTCTAACACTAAGGCTTATGTCAAAAAGGGAATAAACCAAAGGAGCAGATGCCAAGACACAACTACTCCAAAGATCGGTTGTATTTGAGAAAACAAAGTTGATACCATTGAAATAGAAGGAATGCCATACTCTTGAAAGGGATAGAATGAAGGGTAATAGGAATAATGAGTTTTTTCACACAAAGAGTGGAAAATATACAGAATAATTACTCAAAGGAAAAGGTGCATGGCGGAACTGTTGTTATCTTTCAAATTCAGGTTGGAACAGTTCCTCATGGGAAGTATTATTATTAAGTCAGAGGATGGCACAGTGGCAGCACTGCCACATGCTATGCCAGCAACCTAACTGGGTGCAGAAATGGACTTGGGTTTCTTAGGGCTCACCAGGAGAAGGAGAATTGTGCATCCCATTGGCAGCTGTTCTCCCTTGGGGAGGGGGCACTCCATATTCTGCCCAAAGACTGACACTGGTGAAGGGTAGGTGGAAAAATTATGGGCCCTCAATACAGGGCAATCAACAGCACCAGCACTTGTGTGTGCCTCCACATGAATGCATGTACGTCATTGCATACCTGCACCCTCAATGGAGAAAATCCCATAAAGGCAATAGAAGAGTGAAAAGTATGCTCATCTACTCATTGAAAGTGCAGCCTGACAATCCAGGGCTACTGGGTAACCATGTAAAGCAACCAACAAATGATGAGGCACACATCAAAGATCTGATGGGTAGGATTTATTTGAAATCCTCCTAAAAAAATCCTTATCCTCTTCAGATTTTAATGTGTGTGCCATAATTTGTTTGTTGTTTTGTGGAGAAAATTCCCTAAGCCTGCTGGAGTTGATAGTGGCTCCCCCAGGAAGGCTCATGCATGACCAAAATGGACTTCCGCTAACCGCACTGTGGTCCTCGATAAGTGGTGGATAAATGGTAAGTCCTAAGAAGGTTGGTGATGGAACTGGGGTGCCACCCAGTGGGGTGGTAGACAAGGGGTCCCTAGAGAAAGATCTATATTTATAATATATAAAAAATATCATTATTGGTACAACATTCAGTTTACTGGGGAAGGGAAGGTCAAAAAAAGTATTCCTCTTAGCAGAATTAGTAGGCCTTGAAAAAAAGTGGATCTTGTGGCCTTGGGTTGTGAGAGATATGTGCCCCAATGGTTTTTTTTCTCTTCATTGTGCCAAAGTCAGTAAAATGTTCCAGTAATAATTCCAGTTAAACAATAAATACAGTACATCTATTTGACATAATTGTGCTATCTGTAGCTACTTTAACATCAGCTAGTGAATATGATGTACTTTTTGATGTGTTTCGTCTAGCAGTTCCCATGTCCTTGCAGTATGTTTGCATGCACAGTAATGCATTGCTGACAGTTCTAAGTGAAACCTGCAGTTTATAGCTGGACTCTGTTGATGATGGTTTTCTTCCTGACCCTGTCTTCCACACAGGTGCGTGCACATTTGAGGAGGGGTTATGTGGGTGGAGAGATCTAAGTGCTGGTAATCATGAATGGAAGCTGCAGCAGGGAAAGTCAGCAAGTGGTACAGCACCAAAGACTGACCACTCAACAGGAACCGCAGCAGGTAATGACCTCAATGTCCATTTAACCCTATTTTCTTCATAATATCCCTCCCATCTTCGTTACAGTACTACCATGGTTTCAGTTTTCAAAAGACTGTTTAGTTCATTTTGCATATCGTTTATATGAAAACGTCAACTTGTATTTGCATCTTGATCTACAATACCTAGTTTATTGTAGTCAGGTTTGTCTATATTATCTGCAATATCATTTACAAGTATTTACTGCATGGTTCTATGTCATAATAGCAAACTGGGAACAGCGATCGCTATTATGGCGAGTGTATATCACCAAAAAGCAAACCGTCGATATACACTTACTGGCGAACCAACACCTAGCAACCTGAAGTGTTTTTGCCACCCACACCCCCCCTTAATTAGGATTCCTAACTCCAGGAGGAGCATGTCAGGGAGGGAACACAAATTCAGCAGAAAAAAATAATTAGGTCTGGGGGAGCCACAGGTAGCAGCAAAATTCAGACCCTCCCATTCCCAGTCCCGAACACAGTACCTGCTGTGCCAGAGCCAGCCTCTCTCACCACCACACCACATCACACAGCTGGCTCAGTGGAAGCAGGCACAGTACCTCTCAATAACCCTCTTCCGTATCCCTCCCCTTCCCCATGCCAATCTTTTTTTCCTATTGCCTTCCCCTACCCTCACAGTAAAAGTAGTCACTACCCTTGTGGGTAGCCCATCCCAATAGTGCTGAATATGGAGTTGCTGTTTTGATGGTCACTTATATTTAGTCGGTATTATCACAGGATGCCTTACTGTATATAGTAGAATAGTAATACAGTTTGGTAAAACACTCAGCACACCAAATGTTAGGTACAATACCTATTAAGTGAAGTTAAAAAAACTATGTTTTCAGAAATAAACACATGCACAGACATCATTACCTATGGGCTTGATCCACAAACTGAACCACCCATTTTGCATGAGTAGAGTGTTGAGAAAAGCAGAGGACTGTGTTAGCTGTGCATCACTCCATAGCATCCATGACAGATGTGGTGTGCCCCTCAGTAACTGAACCCAGGCTGTCTTCACATTTATATAGAAACAGCCTCTACTGCTCTAATACATTCTGGATGGTTGTTCATTTCCTTTTCAATCTCCTCCTCCCCATCTTCTCCCACACTGCTCAAGTTTGGCAGCTCCTTGGTTTCTAAATCTCTGATGAATGCTCCTGCATACGGCTTCTCTTCATGTGCTTTCTTTCTCTACCTTTCCAGCCATCCCACCTCCCTCTTCTTACTTTCTCCCTTCTCTCCCAACTCCTCATTTCTCCTGCACCCTTATCTCACCAGCTGCTGTACAAGCTTCTCTTATTCTGGACCCAGTCATGGGAAACAGCCTCAATGGCCTGGACCCCACCCTTTTTCAACAGGTTGCTCCTGCTATTGCAGCTCCTATCTCCAACCTTCTATACAAGTCTCTCTCCTCTGAGCAAGACCCCACCACATGGGAACGTTTTAAGAATGTCCTCCCTCTCTGAAAGGGTGGGGACCCTAATTTTCCAGGAAACTACCTCCCACTCTCTCTTATCCCTGTCCTAACCAAGCTTCAGGAGCAAATAGTACTTTCTCAACTATACTCCTTCCTTAATGCTACCTTTTTTTGCCAATTGTGGTCAGGCTTTAGGGAACCCACTCAACTGTCTCTTCCCTGCTTAGGCTCACTAACCACATCCTGAAGTGAATGGTTCAGGTAGGGCCTCTGACCTCTGCAATTACTGTTGCTCTGGCAAAGGCCATCAGTACTGAGGCCCACCTCCTACTTTTGTTTATGTTTGCTGGTGCAGGCCTCTCTGACCTTGCAGAAAGCTGGTTTTGCTCCTCTATAGTTGACAGAACTCAGTCAATTAGTATAGGTAGCTCCTTCACCCCACCCTTCCCAATAGCCTCTGGTGTCCCACCAGGTTCTATTCTAGGCCCTCTAATGTTATCCATTTTTTTAAATGTCTTCCTCTAATCCTGCTGGTCCCCACACATCCATATGTATACAAATGACACAAGTACCATCCTCAGCAGTCCCTCTGCTGCAGAGCTGGAAGCTGATCTCCAGTGTAACTTTAAAGGGAACAATCAGTACTATGATTCCCAGACCCAAGTGTGGGTCAGGTCCCAATTTGCAGTTAGTGTGGAATTTATTTTTTTTTAATTACTGTTTACTGCAGTATATATATTACATTGTATCTGGCTGATACTACAGACTCCCCCCTGTCATTTGCTGTAATCAGGAATTTTCCAAGAATCAGTCTTCATCGATTTCCATTTATAGGTTTGAGCTGGATGCACTAGGACCTTGTGGGAGCATAACATTGGCCAGGGACTGACAGCAGCTACTGGGCATGATACCTGCACACCCCCACATTGTGCCATGTGCTTGTCAATAACTGTTGCTGGCTCTATCACCCACCTCAGTTTGTTTCTTCCCATAGTCAAGAGCACACCATGGGCACTCTCCTTAGTTCACCTTGTCACTGCCGGAGTTTTTCTGATAGCATCACCATGTATTTCTTTCTGTTCAACATGTCACCTAACTTTTATTCATTTTGAAGGTGATGCTGAAATGTGAGAAAAATGTGGGGGGAAAACAGGGTGTCATTGAAAAAGAAAGACAACTGCCCATCATGTCTTGTTGCTCCTGTGGGAACAAAGTGTCAGTGATGAACTAGCATCAAACCTTTGCAGCCTGCCTTGGACTGGAGTACAGTATGAATGCTTGCAACTCCTGCTTCTTTATGAACTACCAAACTTTAGAGAGCCACATGCTTAGGTAGAGTTGTCTGTTCCCCTATTTCTGAGGCAAGTGTCACACCAGGGTGTCTAAGGTAAGAACATTAGACCTTTCCCCTGGGTCTCTTACTAGGACCTCTGGTTCCACAGTAGTATGGAGTTCTCCTCTGCCTCATTGCATTGAGCTGTCAGAGACTCTGGTGGATGGAGCTGGTGGACAGTTGAGCCCTTCTGCAAGTCATCGTTGAACCCTCACAGCCTGCCTTGAGCAGCAGATGTCCCTGTTGGTGATGCCAAAGCTATATACTTGGTCTACTCTGGCTGATACCTCAACAATGTCCTCTGGTGTCACCCATGCTGTTATCACCATTTGTGGTGATGAAGCTAGGGGTGACCCTGATGATGATGCAGGGCCTCCCTCCAACATTATTTGTGGTCTCAAGAAAGGGACTGGTACTGAGGCTGTTGTCTGTTCCAATGCTGATTTGGAGACTGTCTCTGTATGTGATGTTGCCAGTGGTGCCAAGGATGGGGATGACTCCAGACCTGGTGACAGACATGGTGCAGATCTTGAGCCCAGATCCCACTATAGAATTCCCAATCCACCAAAAAAAAATAATGCAGAAATTTGGGTGAGGCCCTTTAGGGCTCAATGCCAACCAAAATAAATAAAAATAATAATAATAAAAAAAGAGAGAATATAAATCCTCTTTCTTCTTCTTTCAGTTCATGTCCTCCTTCTTCCTGTTTGGGGTAGATTCCCTCCTTCTTGGGCATATCTGTATTAGTTGCTAAATGCAACTCATTTCCTCTAGGTACTAGGCACATCTAACTCCACTTGACAGTAGCCACCTCTGTGGATGTGCGCTACTGCACTAGCTTGGATGAAAATTATACTAGCCATCAGCTTGGATCAAAATTATACTAGCCATCACACACAGTGTATACCTGGTGTTTCAGGAGAAGCTGGTTACCCCTTTTGCTAGTGTTTTTTGCTGTCTATGCTAGACTATTCTTCTTCTCTTGATTGGCATGGTGTTTTTTCTATCATATTGCTTGTTAAGTCCATTAGGCTCAGGAACAGCTGGGATGATTGATACATCTTAACTCCTCTGCGCTACGCAGCCCTGCAGCTCATGCAATAGGCTTGGATTTTCAAGCCCCCATGGACTAAGTCCTGCTCCACAGCCAACGCTGTAGGACAAAATCTCCACACCTGTGGAGTTTCATATTTTCAGCTGGCACAGCTGTGGGGGATGTTATGCCTGGTCCCACCAGGCATAATGTTTCCCTATAGCTACGCTGAAAAACTGGCTGCAAGTAGCCGTTACTCATGAGGCTAATCATAAACCGACTCTCTCTCTTTGAAAATACCATATCTGCAGGACAAACTGCAGCTCTAAAAGTGGAGACACACTTGTGTCAGCTTATTCCTGCAGCTGCAGGAATTTCTGGGGCTTTGAAAATCTAGCCCCAGATGTTTTTACCTTGCTTCACTCATCCTGGAAGAGTGGGGGGCATGACCTGTTTTAAAAAAACAGTTCTCTTACTGGTGTCATATTGTTTGATTATTAAGGGTCATCTGTAGTTTTTTTCTGTGCCCTCTGATTTGCAAGGTGGTCCCAACTTGTGCTGTTTGTCCACAGTCTATTGTTATGATATGTAATGCTATGAATAAACTTTGCCCCTAATGATTAGACTTGCATATCTGCACCTCTTTTTATGCAAAGCAAGGAAAAAAAAAACAAAGACCTTCAAAAGATATGAGGCTAACCAGACAAAAAAAAATGGAAATCTGACACACCAAGATTAGACACATTAATAAAAGTGTTTGACTGGCAAAGTCACAAGCAGATGTGAGGTAAATGGGGAGGGTGACGAAGGTGGAGAGGGCATTCTTTGACTACATTCAGAAGAAGTTGAAATCCAAGATAGTCTCAAGAAGGGTAGGTGGATAAGGGTTAGGTGGAAATATGAAATAATTATTTCTACTCAGTATTCACAGTAGGACAAGGAGCCACTACCTGAATGTAGTCTCAAGGCTTTGGGGAGGTGGGAATGGCTAATTTAACATGGAACTGATCACTGATGAAAGAGTATTGAGGGGATCTAAGTACTCTGAAGATTGACAAATCAATAGGCCTTGCCAGGTTGCATCCTAGAGTGCTAAAAGAAATGTGTCAGGAGCTGGCTGCACAACTGGCAAACCACTTCAACTGTTCACTGAAAACAGGAGTGGTGCCAATGAAATGGAGGACAACTGACATGGTACCCCTTCACAGGAGTAGGAGAAGGGATGAACTGGGGAATTAGAGACCAGTCAGTCTGAAGTCTATATTGGGCAAATTACTTATAGAAAAGATGGTGGAGTTTCTGGATGCCAGTAGATTGCAGGACAAAAGACAACATGGGTTCACAATGAGGAGGTTGTATCAGACAAATTTAGCTGACTGATTTCACCAGACCACAGAACTAGCAGACAGGATTTCCATTCAGAAGGCCATAAGTCATGAGCTGCTTGAGAAGATTGAGATAGATGAGGAGGAAGCAAGTTTCCCTACAGTTTGTGAAAATATTAAAGCAGACAATCTGTTCACCACACAAGGTAACGTGGAGAGAAATTCTTTCCTTTCAGGGTTAAATGTAGAAGAGAATTTGGTTAAGATTGACTCTAATGAATTGACTGAACTGTTTATTAAGCTTGAAAGGCTTCAAATACAAGAAATCATCACTTGGCTCGATAGGGCTACTTTAGCAGAATATTCTTATAAAGAAAGAGTTTCATGGCACTTAAGAGTGGCTAAAACCCCCATCTAGTCGGACACTGGATCTTGATTTAACTGAAAGGTGGCATAAGAGACAAGCTTTTTAGAATTTAACACTTAAATAGAACAAGATAAAAGACTGCATCCAAAAATACAAGAAAACAAAATAGTAGAGGAAGAGATTTCAATAGTTAAGAAAAATGAAAGCTATTCACAGTTGCACAATGCCATGGATTATGAATGGGGGGGGGGGTGCTGGGATAAAGAGATAATACATCATAGACGAGGATGATCACACTCACACGGAAGAAATCAGAAGAGTAAAAGTAGAAGTTGAGATGTTAACAAAGGCATCTCTGGAATAACCCTGAAAATAATAAAGGGGTTAATTTTTGGCAAGGACATCAGAGAACCCAGATCAAATACTTTCCATCCACCCTCCCCTCCCCAAATCAGTTTGAATCTGCAAATCAACAGCAGCAACTGATTACAGGCAGCAGGCAAAGGCATAGAAAAGGAAAAAAAAACAGAAGGTCAAGGAAACAATGTTGGTGCAAAACCTATGACAATGAGAAAACAAGTCAAGAATCAGAATAAATGAACCTGTTCTGAATATTTCATCACAAGCTAAAACAAATATTTAATTTAGAGCTTTGAGTAAAGGATTGTCATTTGTAGCACAGAGAACATCATTCATATTTCAACTAGAAAGGAACCTTTATAAAGTTCTATGAAGAATGACTTAAAATGTTTTTGCAAAGACTCATATCAAGCATCAAATAATTTGAGCTACATGGGTCTGATTAATGAAATGAACTTGGTTGCATATGATTTGTACATACCGCTTACACAGTTAATCAGTGCAATTGAGGAAACAGAAACTGAACAGCATGGTGCTTATATTGCTTCACAACAGGATTTTACAGATAAGATATCCATTAAGTGAGAAGAATCTGCTGCCTTTCAGAGACATGTCAGAACTTTAAATTATTCTGTTAATAATGTTGCTGATAATGAGGAAAGGGAGATGCTTGAACATAATTATCATCTACCTTTGTCTGCCTCTAGCAATTGAGTTTCAAAGGATGCAACAGATGGAATGGTGGATATTAAAAGTCCCCTAGATACTGAAGAGGGGCATATAGAACCCAGTAGGGGTGATTTGTCTCCCTCTAGTGAAATTCAAAATGACATGGCAAACACTGTTTTAGCTATATTTAGAGCTCGTACTCACTTTAGACCTAAGAGCAAATATACCAATATGCCTGCAGTAGAATGTCTTCCTCTGAAGGAAATTCAAAATATGTTACATATTATTGTTAAAAGAGCAGACAGGGGAGTATGATCATGGTTCAGGATACCCATAAGTATGTGATGAAAATTCAACAACAACCTGGGGATACTAACTGTTACAAATTACTTTCATTTGATCTGACCCGATCGTTTAAATTGGAATTGGACTTGATGATAGATAAAGCTTATGGAGATGGACACATTACAGGACATGAATGTAGTTTTCTGAAAACTGATCATCCTGTAATTCCCACTATGTATATCCTGTCTAAAGTGCACAGGTCTGTGGGGGGATGCCCCTGGGCAATCCCCTGATTCTGGCATGGGATCACTTATTAATGGTCCTTCATAGTCTGTGGGCTACTTTTTGGAACAGGTGGTCTCTAAAATGGATACAGTAGCTATATATGGGACACTATTTGTGTAATTGGAAAATTGGAAGAGATTCACTGGCAGGAAGAATTCTGTTGGTTTGCTATTGGTACTATGTCATTATGTACTTGTATTGGCCATGCATGTGAAATTAGAGCAATGAAGCTAGGGATTCAGACATGAGGTTTGCTCATCAAAAATGTGTTTTGGATTAGTTGGAGTTTATTTTGTATCATAATTATTTGTTGTGTGATCAACAATTTTATTTACAGGTGTGAGGAACAGCAATGAGAGCATCACTAGCCCCCTCATATGCCAACCTCTTTCTGGCATGGAGGGAGGAAAGCATTGTATTCAGGGATTCAGACCCCTACTGCAGACACATTTTGTATTGGTATTGTTTTATCAATGATATTACATGTGTTTGGGGTAGGAGTATGGATACTATCCCCACCTTCATTGAATGGTTGAACTCTAATGAGCCAAACATTAATTGTACGGGTACACAGTTAGAATGGTGAATAAAATTGTCATATCAATTAGGGTGCTGCAACGAGGGCAACAGTGAAAGGGACAATCTTGATTTTAGATTGCCCTTCACTGATGCTGTCCTGTATGCTCACACTGTTACTACACCTTCCAAGGCATACCTGCCCCAGAGGAGGTTATATATAGTTGTGGGGGGTGCAGGGAGCAAAGCCCCCCACAAAAGACAACTGTTTCCCGGGAGGGTGCTTTGCTGCTGTAACTCTTGGGAACCATTATGCCTGGTGCTCTAATGCTAGGCGACATGTTGCCTGCACTGTAATCCACGTCAGCAACATCTTTTTCTCCCCGACATGGGTGAACCAGTTATACATACCACAGTGATACGGAACCTTTTAAATTCCCTGAAATTGGATTGAAAAGGGGTTTGAATAATTCAGTGGGGTTGGAACTTTTAATAAAACCTATTTTGGTGAATATATTTCTGAGAACAGAAAGGGTCCATCCAAAGTCTCTGGTGGACAACATCCCATACAGGCAATTCCTTAGACTACAGAGGAATTGTACCTCTAAGCAGAAGTATGAACAGTAAGCAGGGATGCTAGCCACCAGATTTAAGGAGAGGGGTTTTCAAGGAAAGTTATTGGGAAACCTTATAAAAAGCAAGTGATAAGAACAAAGACAATATTTTAGTGCCTAGGTCCTGGAGAAATGCAATTGAAGATTACCTTTAAAACAGATTGGCACTCAGATTTTTATAAAATTAAGAACATCACTTACAAAAGATGTGAGATTTTTAACAGATCTTTACCCAGAACTGTGTACTGTGACAACTCCAAAATGAAGAATGTCTTATCACAGAAGTACTGTACAAATATTGCAGTAATGGTAACTAAGAGTCACTTCAGTGACAAAACGAAAGACTAAAACCTTTCAAAAATGCTGTAGCTGCAACATTTACAAATATGCAGTTCAGGGATAAGCCTTCACTTACCCAATTGCAAATGAGGTGTTCTTTTTGAATCATTATGTAAATTGCAAGATAACATGCATTGTTTATGCAGCTTGGTGCAATTGTGGATTAGTGAATCTTGGGATAACCCAGAGACAACTTAGATGCCGAATTCAAGAACATTTTAGGGCCATAATAAATTATGACATTTGGAATGCATTTGGAAGGCACTTTAAAGATAAATGTGGATGTGATCCCAGAAATTTTAAATGTTGTCCATTACAACATGTACAAAAGCAGGAAAGGAGAAGCAACAGAAACACAATCGCTAGACAAAAAAGAACTGGGTTGGATTTACATACTATCCACAGTTTCTCCCTATTGATAGAATTAAGTATTTGATCTGAAGCCATATATGTAATGATTTTCTGTCCTTTTTACTGCTGATTAATTGGAAAAATACATACCAGATGTTATGATTATAAAATGTTGTAGCCCCTATGTCATTTAGTTAGTTGAATATTTGTCTGTATGTATGTTTTGTTCCTTATTGCTTGGAGGAACTGTAACTATTGGGATTAGGGTATTTCTGTGTGAATCCTTTGAGAGAAGAATGGGGTTAGAATCTTTAGGTTTATGAATGATGTATTTTTGAACATATTAAACTATATAAATATAATGTATGGTGAGCCCTTATTGCTGCTAAAAAGCTGCAAAATAATTTTTTGATAATCCCATCGCTATGATGTAAGTGGTTATAAACCTCTCCTGAGTACATCATAGCAATGGGATTACAAACGGATCCCATCTGTGCATGTGTGTACCTTTTATCTCGTGCACCGACGGCCTTCCCGAAACTAGCACAGCGGTGAGAAAATGACCCAGAACATCTGCTGTGGTGCCAAAAGTAAGACACATTCATTTGTTTTGCCAGTTTATGGGGACCATACGCTATAAAAGATAATGTATGGTCCCTCTATCGTTAACCAGTTTGTGTAACATCTCAAGGTTGCCATAGTGATGTAAACCTCTCGAGCTTCGCTCTTGAGGTTTACATGGTCACTTTCGCAACATCTTTATGGTTAACAAACCAGTTAACGATAGAGGACCATACATTATCCTTTATGTAATACTATGTGCTCCCTATACCCCAGCTATCCAGCTTACTAAATGAGGATTAGTATTACAGGTAGTTACAGTTATCTGTTTAACTCATACACATACTCTTCTCCTATTGGCTTGATCTTCCCTTGACAATTCCATGCTAAATGGGAGAGGGGCCTTGCATATGGATTTACTTATTAATTACATTTTGGGGTGCTCTCCTTGTTTCTCCACCCTCCGCCCCCCACTAGTTCCTTTTTATTTGGAAGCACTTGGTTTTCATTATTTATTATCTTAATAATGACTTATTCATAACTTATTGTTATGATAAGGGCACTCCCTCCCAGACTTTCCAGTGGCCTGGCATTCAATCAAGCCACCTGCTCCTGACCCTCTTTACAGCCACATCTCCAGCAGCTCAGAGGCCCCGACAAGGGTGCTTGTTCCTGGACCTTCCAGCGGCATGGCACTCAATCTAGCTGCCCACTCCTGACCCTCTTTCCAGCCACATCTCCAGCAGGTATGCCACCCTGTGAAGCTGAGCACCTTTTACAACTCAAACTCAGCTACTAACCAGTGATTGGTGCTCAACAAGCCTGCTGCTTCCCTATTGGCCTTCTGCTGCTTTCTCTCTGTTTCCGGACTTAGCATTCTGTTGCATTTGTATCTATTTTATTGTTGAGCCATATATAGCTTTTTTACTGTTTCTAGTACAGTTTAATACACTACTGCTTCATCCGCTGTCTATAATTTTAAAAAATTTAAGAATAATTCTACTTAACTGCCATAACTGTATAATTTAAGATTAGACTAAAGCCACTATCAACTGTATTGCTGCGTTACCTGCAACCCATTGAAAAACTGCAGTTATTACTTGCTCTGACAACTGTAATGTACTTTTCTAGCAAAGTTAATTTCTGCTCACTGCTACTGCATTTTACTGCTTAGAATTAATTTCAGCTCTTCAATTTACAGCCAGTTCTCTGCTGCCTACTTCTGCCTTAGTTTGGACTATTTCTCCCCCCCCACTCCGAATTTAGACTTCTTACTCATTTATGCAGATATTTTGCCTCTTTCCTTTCTCTATATCTGGTGCTGACCTACCCTCCCCCCACACCTCCTCTGTTCCTCTACAATGGCCCGTGCCACCCCTCCCCCTGCTTTTGGTCAAATTCACTGCCTGCTGATACCCTGTCTCTTGCTTGCTGTCTGCTCCCCACCAACCGATTCCTGGCACATTAACTAACCCCTGATTTTTCCTTTTTTCTCCAGCAGCTCATAGGCCCCTGACAAGGGCACTGTCTCCTAGACCTTCCAGCGGCATGGCGCTCAATCCAGCTGCATACTCCTTACCCTCTTTCCAGTCGCATCTCCAGCAGGTATGCCGCCCAGTGAAGCTGAGTGCCTTTTTCAACTCAAACTCACTACTAACAAGTGATTGGTGCTTTGCAAGCCTGCTGCTTCCCTATTGGCCTACTGGTGCTTTCTGTCTGTTTCAGGACTTTGCGGTCTGTTGCACTTTTATCTATTTTATTGCTGAGCCGTAAATAGCTTTGTTACTGTTTCTAGTACAGTTTACTATATTACTGCTTCATCCACTGTCTATGTCATTTTTCCGGCCCACCCGCTGCGGGCCCAACCTCTATTAAATACACCTAAGCTCCGCTCTGTTCCACAACCACCCCCTCTATTGGCCACCATTAGATCTCAGTCAGAGTCTTAGCTGCTTAACCCGATCCCTCTCTTACCACAATCCACTTAGTCCTTCTAAGCATTAAAAAGTTCACATTCTTCTGGGTCTGCTCTCCCCGCAGAGCTGCACATTTTAATCTAACCAGGAAATATGAGCTCTATCTATAGCTTTCCCCTGCATCTCTTCCCCTTACTTTGCACCCTGTTCTCTCTCTAGTACCTACTCCTGCTGAACACCTCCACACCCTTCTTGTATACCCTACTACCCAACTCACCCCCCAGTTTCATCCAGGTGGCTGCTCCTTCACCTTTCTACTATAACTAAACCCACTTCTCTGCATGGCCTTTCATCTCACTCGTATCTATATCTTACTCCTACACGTTACTGTGCCTCCTTAAATTCCAGCTCTCCACTCTCAGTCACTCTCCTAAACCATGTAATATACCTTGGTTCAAGAGTACGAAGCTACATTTCATTATTATCCCTCTCTTACTCCTCTCTGTAGGAGAAATAAATCCTAACCCTGGTCCTTCACTTAGTAAAGCCCCTGCCCCATCCACTTCCCCCTCCCCAGCTGCCACCCTACCACATGTCACACTCCCCCCACAGTCCTAAAATCCTCCACGTCAACATTCGTAGTCTCCTTCTAAACTTGTCCTGTTACTCCCACTTGTAAGTTCCCTTAATCCAGACATCCTTGTTGTTTCAGAGACCTGGTTAACAAACAAAATCCATGATGCATCTATCACAATTCCTGGTTATGCCATTACCCACCAGGACCACATGGATAGGGGTGGGGGCGTAGCTATCTACTCCTTCTCCTCTCTCCAAATCACTACTGTTCTGTCTTCAACTGACCCCAATACATATGAAGCCCTCATCATAAGACTCTCTCTACCCTACTCAGTACCAATATTTATAACAGGAGCCTATTGTCATCCTGGTCTACACCACTCAGTAGCCACTGATCTAATTACCACCATTGAGTCCCTTACCTCTTCAGGGGAGCTCTACCTCTTAGGGGATCTAAACATGAACTGGTTGTCACCTGCCCTAGATAAAACTTGCACTGATATAACTGCCCTTAACTTACCCAATTAATCATGGAACCTACTCACCTAAACCACAAAGCCATCAACCACACCCTCATAGACTGGGCCCCTTACCTCCCATCCTCACAAGATAATTCAGTCTGGCCTACTATGAGACACTCTCAGTGAACATCATATGATCTACCTAGTTAGGAAAATACAGAGACCTAAGGCACCCCACAAGCTAATAATGATGTGTTCTTACAAAACATTAGATCTTGCCCCTCTACATCATGACTTGACTCATGTCAACTGGGTTCATATATCCTCTGCCAACACTACAGATCATGCCCTGGGTTATTTCAATGTAAACTTCACCAACATCTGGAGCAAACATGCTCCTCTGAAGCAAGTCATAGTGCATGGTAGTCACCTCCATTGGGTAACCACTGAACTCCTGGCCTGTCAACAAGCGCTTGACAAAGCATGGAAAACCCGTAAATCCTCCAAACTCCCTCATGATTACTCTATCCACCGGTCATTCCGTAATGCCTGCACCAAAGCCATCTATCTCACTAAAGTAGAAAATTTCCAGTCCATCTTTGATACTAACATAAACAAGTTGTCAAAGTTTTGGAAAGTTGTTCTCTCATTTTTCTCTTCCCAAACT
This sequence comes from Neoceratodus forsteri, assembly GCA_016271365.2. NCBI lineage: Eukaryota > Metazoa > Chordata > Ceratodontiformes > Ceratodontidae > Neoceratodus > Neoceratodus forsteri. The sequence goes on along the minus strand of CM057456.1, from coordinate 1,774,983,823 downwards.
AAATCCCTATCCTGGGTGCTCAAAATAAACAACCAGCTCAATACTGACCATCCCACGGTAGCTGTGGAATTTAATTCCTACTTTACTTCCTGTGTTTCCACACTGCTAGCCTCCCTCCCATCCCACCCCTACCTCCTCGCCTCCCCTTTCCTCTCAACACTGCCAATTAGTGGAGAGCTTTGCCTTACACCCATCTCTCCCAATGACACCTTAAAGGCAATACTCTATATCAACCCAACAGAGGGCAGCTGCCCTGATTACCTTGACCCTAAGCTGCTATACCTCTTTGCTTCTGCTATCTCCCTCCCTCTCACTGATCTCCTCAATCTCTCTTTTCACACTGTGACTATCCCTGCAGCCTGGAAACGTGCACTAGTTCTACCCCTACCAAAGGGTGGTAACCTCTCATCTCCTAGGAATTACTGCCCCATCTCACTCCTTCCTACCCTGGCTAAACTTCAGGAACACCTTGTTCTCTCCCAACTCTCCTCCTTTCTTGATGACTCTTCCTACTTCACTCCCTTCCAATCTGGTTTTCGGAAAAATCACTCCACAACCACTTCCCTAATTCAGCTTACTGACTCTATCCACACAGCAATGGATAGAGGTCACATTACTTCAGCAATCTTTGTTGACCTTGGCAAAGCTTTCACACTGTCTCCCCCTCCCTCCACCTTATAACTTTCCCATTGACTTGCTTGTCTCTGTCTGTCTGTAGCTGGTTCAGAGCCTACCTGGTAGGTAGAACTCAATCTGTTAAAATTGCTGACTTTATGTCCCCTCCATTACCCATCTCTACTGGTGTGCCTGAAGGCTCCAAACTTGGCCCACTTTTATTCTCAATTTTTCTAAATGACCTACCATCAGCATGCTCCTCTTCCTCAATCCATATGTATGCTGATGACACGATCTTATTCACCTCTGGCCTAACTCCCTCCAATGTGACTTCCAGACTACAGCTTGACTTCAATAATGTTCAAAGCTGGCTAAGCTCACATCAACTCTTCCTCAACTCCAAGAAGACAGTCTCCATGACCTTTGGCACTAGGCAGAGACTCTCCAGGCTTCCCTCCCTTCCCTTCTCACACCCTTGAAAGGACAGCACTAGAGGATACCTCCTCTTTTAAATACCTGGGTGTTTGGCTTGACGAACACCTTAACTTTTCTGTAAATATTGATGCCATCATGAAAAAACTGTGCCCCAAGCTTGGTTCCCTCTACAGGAACCATAGCTCCCTACCACTCAGGCACAATCTTGTTCAGAAAATGATATTCCCTATTTTTGACTATTGCAACATAGTCTAGAGTGCTGCTCCCAAGTCTTCCCTTACCAGGTTGGATAATCTCTTCAATGCTTCTGTTGCTTTGCTCTTGATGCCCCCTCCTGCACTCATCACTGTGCCCTGTACCATTCTCCCACTTCCCCCTCCCTTTAGTGCAGGCATCTCAAATGTTTATTTGCATTCTCCATTCCAGCCCCCCATTACCCTCTCCTCCCCTCTCTGTTTCAAATACTGTGCTCTGTATTTGGGTCTTGACCCCCAGGTCGCATCTGGAATCGAGCATCACTGCTCAGTATGCCTTCCTGGTAAAACTCGTAAATAAATAAATCTCCCACTGCATTAAGTTCACTTCTAAATTCTGGTTTGGACTTTTGACTCTTACCTCTCTTCATCCTCACTCTCTGCTCCACTTCCCTCCGCCCACCATCTCAGATCTACTGACGTATGAACTCTAGCCATTCCTCATCACTCTACCTCTGCAGGCCAGAAAACCTTCTACTACCACTTTTCAAATCTTTGGCACTCACTGCCATCTCCTGTCAGATTCTCTTTGTCCCCATTGTCAATCTCTTTAGCCCTACATAACTTCTATTCCACTAACTGCAGCTTTTTTAGCCCCCAACCCTCCCTTCCCTGGCACACTATTTCCTTAACCCTACCTTCCTCCTATTCTCCCAGCAGTTCTAATTCTAAGCCTCACTCATCAACGCTTCCCCCACTTATGCACTATACCCTTCTTCCAATCCCTGACTTACTCCTAGAATTCTAAAGCAAGCCCTTCCCCTGTTTGCTACCTCACATGTTTCTACCCTTTATTACCCCTCCTCTCACCCCCAACCACAACCTATCAGGTAATTTCAACTCTCTACTTCTGTCCACTGTTTATTTGCATTCTCCATTCCAGCCCCCATTACCCTTTTCTCTCTGATGCCCCTTTTACCTTCCTTGCTTCATCACTATTTCCCTCCAACAAACCACTGATGCACCTGCTTCACCAGCACCCCATCTCTTTACCCTTTTCCCTTCCCTTCTACCATATTCCTGTCCCCCTTGCAGGGTTCTTAGCACCCTGAAGGGGTCAGGTCTCATCCCTTTCTCTTCTATCCTTCTTCCTCCCCCCCACTCCCAAATTCTTACCCCCTTGCAGGGTACTTTGCATCCTGAAGGAGTTTAGACACCCTTCATCTTCTACCTCTCTTCCTGTCCCCCACCTTCTAATCCTGCACACGTTACAGGGTTCCTTGCATCTTGTAGGGGTCTAAATTGTCCCCATCTCTACTACCCCACTTCTTTTATCCCCTTTCTAATCCTTCACCCACCCACCACTCTACTTCCTTATCCATTCCCCCTCTACTGTTCTCCCCTCTTCTTCTCTCCCTCTTCTTTCCCCTCTCTTTCTGCCTGATCCCATCCCTCTTGCATGGTTATCAGCATCCTGAAGGAGGGTTAGATCTTGGTTGTCCCCTCTTTTCCTTTTCCTTTCCCCCTACCCTCGCCCATCTGCCCCCCTTCCAGTTTGCCTTATAACTGCCCACTCTTAGGCCAATATTAGCACTTTCCATCTTATACTCTGTCTGCTTCCCTTAGCACTTCTACTATGTCAGTCATCCTCTAACCAACACCCAATCTGATCATTGTTCTTAGGCTGTTGTTATGTTTGTTAACAGAATATGACTTATTTACTCTGGCCATTTGGTTGGGGTCATTCATCTCTTTACTTGTTTTAGTAATGGTACTTGCATTGCTATTGTATTGTTTATGAGTCTGCTTGTTTTCCCAACTGTTGTAATACCCTCCCCCCGAACGCTTCTGGAAGTGAACTGTTTACAGTTCATGTTGTCTTTCCTGGTGAAACATTTTCCAAATTAATAATGAATAAATTCTATTTCCCCAAGAACCCTTCCCTTCCCCTCCCTGCCCTCCCTCTACCAGTTGTTTTATTTACAATCTCCAGGGTTTGACTATTTTCTTTTGAACTATGATTATTACTTTAAAACTCTGAGAGCTCCAATGGCAGTTTGTTTTTGCAGCCATCAAGAGAAATAACAGGGGCTCCAATTTTATTGCATAATGTTTTGGTGATTTAGAAATTTCTTAATTTTTAAACACCGTTTAACATTCACTGATATGAGATACATTTACTTTTGTATACGGGGTCTCTTAAAATCTCCACAAGAATACACATTTTTGTACATGAATATTAAGTTGCAGTTCAAAAAGGGTATTGACTGAATGGCTTAACACCCCCCTGATGAACCCCTTAGATGGATGAATGTGCATGGTGCAGTTATTCCTTGCTGTGCGTGTCCTGACACAATGAAAGTTTTGCTCTGCTACTACTTCTTGGTGAGTGCACTGGACTTATCTGGCTTTACTGGTTGCCACTCCACCTGCCACACCATTGTTCTGAGTTCAAGAACAGATGTAGATCACTTGAGGTCCCTGCAGGGAGGGTGGATGGCACATCCCTAGAACAGCTCTGTTCTCTTGGGGAGGGGGAACACATATTCTGATTCTAACAGATTCTGTCCATTCCCAAATCAGAGCATTTCTTGCTTTCTGTCAGTATTAGGTCGGCTGTCTAGCTAAGTAGTGTACAAATTTCCAAAGTTAAAGAATGGCACTGAATTGTGTTCAACATGCTTTTGTGTGCTTTGAGTAGATGGTCTGGCTTTTTAGGACACACACTTGCAGTCTCGTATCTGCAAAGAATACCTTCCAGTGCTGACAAGTTATTTCAATATGCAAGCACTGCAACCTTGCCCATACTCAGGAAGTTAGCTCTTAAGGAGCCCATAGGAGGACAGACTTACTCTATAGTCTGGATGACTGTCCTCTTCTCTGAACAATTGGGATTGTCTGACATTTCCAGAACTCCCATAGAGCAGTTCAAGGCCTATCTTCTGTTCCAGTACAAGGTCAGAATCCCTGGTTCCTGCACCTATAGGCTTGATTCCTGTGACTTCCATGATCAGTATGGGTGGAGTGTCAAGTTAGGTTTCCCATATCCTGTCAATCAACCAAAAAGTCCTCATCCATAAGCGCTATGATTTTAGTAGATGGATTTCTCTATTTTGGGACAAAGCAGTTATCCCTTCACTTACAGTGGGGTTCAGTGCAAAGTTCTTGTCTAAACATGTTGTAACACAATTCTCATGATTTTCTGAGTTATGGCTATACATGTTGATAGAAAACACATAGAAATTAAACAGTTAATAAATATGCATGACAGGGTGTGTGTGTGTGTGTGTGTCATGATGGGATAACATCATACCTCTGGTGGTTGGGCAGGGGGCTGCAGGCCATGTAGTAGCAGTAGTTTTCAGTCTCCCCTTTACCATCCTTTTTAACAAATCATTGAAAACTAGTGATTTCACTCATGAGTGGAGTGTTGTAGCCATTCCATTTTACAAAAAAAGCAGCAGAAATAGTTTGATTAATTATAGACATATCATCCTTACATCTCTAGTCTGTAAAACTTTAGAAAGACTAATTAAAACCTGTTTTGAGGAGGAAACTCAGTATATGGGATTAAATGATTGGACACAGCATGGCTTCACAAAAGATTGATTATGCACAACTAACTTAGTTATCTTCTATGAAAGAGTAAGTAGGAGCCTTGATTATGGTATCCTGATGTATGTCATTCTCCTAGATTTTGTCAAGGTATTCAACATGGACCCCCATAAAGAATTTGTGGAAAAATTGGCAAACATGGGATTTAGTATCTATCTGGTGAGATGGGTTAGAAATTGGCTGTTTGATTGAAAGTAACGTGAGTATTAGTGGCCATTTTTCTGAGGATGGAACAGTGGCTAGTGGTGTTCCACATGATTTGTTGCTTGGAACAACCCTATTTGGGATATTTATTAGTGATATTCACCTTAATATAAAAAAAAATACAACCAAAGTGTTGGACAACACTAAATTAAGTAGGGAAGTCAGTAATATCACCCAATATCTATCACTAGTACATGACGTGCAACAGATAGAAATATGGGCAAGCATAAGTAAAATGAAATTTAACATGCAAAATGTACAGTTTTACATTTAGGAAAAAAAACTGTCCTTTAAATATGTACAACTTAGAGAACATCCCATTAAAATCTGTAACAAATGAACGTGATTTAGAGGTTATTACAAATAACACATTTTCATCTTCAAACCATTGTAAGAAGGTTACACAGACTGAAAACAGTATGGTTAGAACTGTAAAAAAGTCATTCATGTCTAGGTGTGAACAGTTTCTATTACCCCAAAGAAAACACAAGTTGGGGGGGCTCTCAGAAAGTCAGTACCAGGTGCACACACCTAGGAGAACTAGTGCAGTATGAAAGGCATAAAACAACACAGTGTGTTTTTCATTTCTTTTTTTATTTTTATTTTGTTCATGGGGTAAGAACACTTGAACTAGTCCATTTTCAGACATGATCCAACATAAACATAAAAAACAAAATACACAAAATGCATATAAACAGTCACAAAACAATTAGACACTGTTAACACAATTACAAGCATCCATATCATATAAGTAGCATTTCAATCTTGATTTAAAACTAATTAATGAGGGAGTTTTGATTCTAGTCAGTGCAATTCATTATAAAGAAATCAGACCCACGCAGTCATTAGTATCAGCAAATAAAGTCAGTTTTATTGCAAATAAACAAAGCAGCAACAACAAATAGAAAGTGCTTACCCACGACTGTAAGGTGGTGTAAAGTGCTGGTTGATAAAGTGCTAATTTATGGTAAAGCTTAGAGGTTTAAACATCCTTCGTGAACTATACAAAATACCAAATGAACAGATGCCCCATAGAACCAGAAAGCAAGAAACAAAAAAACACACATCACGTGCTTGCGTATCAACAATCAGTCATCATCAGAGTATGATGCTGCAAAATGAGGAGTGGTTTAAAAAGAAGGCAGTTAAAGGGATATACCCATAATGTGATAAGTCCATAGAAAGACCAATGGTATTAAAGAAGTTAAGTGCAGAGAAATAACAAGAGGTGAAATGTATATAAAAAAACTTATACTAATGCACAAATACAAGGATAAATATTTCCAGTCCATTATATTTTTTAAAGACTTTGCAAGTCTGTGCATATTGCTAATTGTGGACCACACCACATATTTTCTTTGACAGTTGTCAGATGCAAACCTAAGATGGCACAATACAGCTGGCCAGGCAAACAAGCCATATCATGCTGGAAATCCCATAACAGCAAGAAAAGTACTGATGTGTGTGCTTCGTTCAAAGGCCAAGAATGATAACCTTTAGCATATCTCTTTCCAGCAGAGCATGCAAGTCATACTGAAAAGGAGCCTTCCATAGTAATTTCAGAAAAGTAGTTTGGCACAACACATTTTCCACTTAGAAGGAGCCTTTCTGTTAGTTTCAAAAAAAGGGAGGATTACCTTTTTCTCTCAATGCATTGTGTAATACTGAAACAAGCATCATAAAGCGATTTTTAGAATACCCAAATGGTGAATACGATTGGACTATAAAATTGTTTGCCCAACTTCAGTACAGCAGACAAGTCATGCTGAAGTCTAGGGCATGGCAGTACACTGGACTGAGTTCTGCTCTGTGGAAGATCAAAAACCATTTGATCTTTACACAAGGATGGCAGTGAAAGGCTATATAGAGTGCAGACCTCAAAGGAATTTCTGGTGCAACAGAGCAGACAAGTCATGTTGCCCAGATAGTCGGCAAAGCAAGCAAGTCATGCCAAAAGCTGGAACTAATATATTGAAAGGAATTAATGGTGCAGCAGAGCAGGCAAGCCATGCTGACCATATAGGTTTGTGCAGAGCCAAGAAGATTCTGAGGCAACAGAGCAGACAAGTATTGTTGGCTAAATAATCGGCAGAGCTAGCAAATCATATTTGATTTGGAAATACCAGATTGAACAGAATAATGGTTAGAGATGTTGTGAAATTGTATTTTGCTGGTGAAATTCTGGCAAAATCTGCAATTTCGCCATGTGAAATATTTAGCGAAATTTGCCCATTACATGAAATATTTCGAAGGGTGCAAAATTCAGAATTTTGCCTGCTTAATGCAAATATTTCACATTCCACAGTTCAAATTTTGCCTTCTGCAGGTGAATTTGAGCATTATGCTGGCAAAATTCAGAATTTTAAATCTTCAAAACATTTTGTGAACATAGCGTATTTCGCAAAATATTTTGAGTAATGAAATTTCCCAGATTCACACATCTTTAATAATGGTACAGCAGAGCAGACAGGTTATGCTGTCTATATTAGTTTAGGGAGAGCTGAAATGTCATATCACAGAATGAAGGAAAATTCCTATATAGAGCTGAGCAAGCAAAGAATTGCTGACAGAAACAGAATGTTTCTTTACATTATCAGCTGCTGTCTATTACAGATAGCTATAGAGAGGTAGTTCCTCATTCAATCCATTTGGAGAGAGTGTTTTTAACGTGTAAATCCAAACTGTTTCACATTGTTGTAGAAGTCTTTTTAAGCCCCCTGCCCCCCCATGCCAGTTTTAATTCTGTCCATCCTCTAAGTTTTACCATGGATTAGAACTTTAGCAACCAGCACTTTACAGTCCTGGGTAAACACTTTCTATTTGTTGTTGTTGCTTTGTTTTATGTGCAATAACACCGGCTTTACTTGCTGACACTAATGGCTGCGTGGATCTGGTTTCTTCATAGTAAACTGTGCTGACCAGAATCAACACATTGTGTTGTTTCATGCTTTTCATAGTTTCTATTACCCCTTTATATGAAATACATTAGACTTCATTTGGATTTTGCTTCTCCATTCTGGTTCCCATCACTGAAAGGTGACATAACAATGGTTTAGGGTGTCAAAGGATGTGTAACTAAAGTGATCCCAAGGCTCAAATATATAACATATGAGGACAGACTGATGGAGACTGATCTCTTGAGCTTGGAAGATAGAAGACTGAGAGATGGCTTATGTTGCTTTTTAATATACTTCAGAATTCTGAACTTATATTCCAGTGTGGTATTACCATTTGTGAAAGATCATTTAATCTTAGATTGCATAATAAACAACTCAAGTTATCAAGAGCAAACACTAACAATAGGGAAAACTATTTTACTAGTAGAACATCTCGAATCTGGAACTCACTTCCACAGTATGTGGTAGATATAACATCTTTCAGTCTATTTGAAGCAGAGCTTGATAAGATCTTAACATTTTTGTCTAGGTGAAATAATGCACCCACTAGGAGTGGGAGACAGACCCAATGGGCTAACAGCCTTCTACTGTCTTACTAAACTGAGTAAACACCCAAGAAGTGACATTATCCCAGCATGACACACACCCTGGAGTGCATTATTCTGATTATAAAATGGCTTGTTTGTAACAACAACAACAAAAATTGAAAGTTTTTTTTAAATTACATTTTTTGTTATTTTTTCAGTGGATAGGTATACTTGAAAAAAATAGTACTGATTTTTTGTTTTGTCCAGTAGGTGGAACAGCTGTGGTGTATGTGTGGCTCTTCATCCCCTCAACCCTCTTTTCATTGTTCACACATGCTATTGTCTGCCATAACCTCTGTGCCTCCCCTTCTACATTTCTTTCTTTCTTTCTTTCTTTCTTTCTTTCTTTCTTTCTTTCTTTCTTTCTTTCTTTCTCTCTTTCTTTCTGTCTCATTCTGTCTGTCTCTCTCTCTCTATTTTGCTTGCTGTGAAGCTGGAAAGACCCCCCCCCACACACACACACCTCCATATGAAGATCATGGTGTCATTGGGGTCTGCCTGTGGTTTGGTACAGTTTAGCATGTGTTTTGTACTGATTGAAGAAAAGAAGCTGAATATATAGCAAAAATGTTAGTCTGTTTTGCTTGCTGTGAAGCTGAAAGCCACCCTCTCCGCCCATCTCCATGTAAAGATCATGGTGGCATTTGGGTCTGTCTGTTGTTCTGCTGGGAAAGTTTGCATTTGTTTTGTACTGTGAGAAGAAAAAGAAGCAGAAAATGCAAAAAAGTGAGTAACTGAAGCATAGTGTGCTTCTAAACAAACACTCAGTCTGCTTGGAATGGACAGGTAGAGTTGATAATAAACAGCGTGGGGAGAGTTGAAACCGATTACAGTCATAACTTTTAGGCAACATTCGCTTTAGTTAAAAAAGAAAACAGAATGAGAATTTGAATGTGATCTTGTATCAGGTTGTACACATTTCATTTATTTAAAAGTTGTAGAGTGTTTTGTGACAGTGGCAGGCAGGAATTTCCATTTTTAACAATTATTGAAGTACTGGCAAAAGCCATAGTAGCCATGCCAAGGGTGGGCAACTTGAACATGGGTTGTGAATTGATTTCTGTAACATTGAATGCAGCCTTGTGTGTGCTGGGACTAGATCCATAATTTTGTGCTGGGATAACATCATCAGTTTAGTCTCAAACTGACCAGTCAGAACCCAGGGATTTCTATTGCCATTTTAGCAGCATAGCGTCTCAGCAGGGAGGTTATGCCAGACATACATGATTGATTTTTTTGATTGGCTGACCAGAATGGTGGACCAGAGTGGAGTGGTAGACATAATGTATCTGGACTTCAGTAAGGCTTTTGACTCTGTTCCACATAGGAGACTAATAAACAAGTTAGAACACACTGGAGTGGGGCATAAAATAGTCTTCTGGGTGAGGAACTGGCTCCAGGGGGAACTCAGAGGGTCATGGTAAATTATTCTGTCAGAGTAAGGTGTGGTAATCAGCTGGAATCCACCTGGGATCAGTACTGGGGTCAGTTCTATTTAACATATATATACATCAGCGACATCGCTGATGGATTAGAGGGAAAGGGCTGCCTGTTTGCAGATGACACCAAGGTCTGCAACAGAGTAGACACAAAAAAGGGGCCATAGGAATGGACTAAAAAAGCTGGAAAAATGGTCAGAACAATGGCAGTTGAACTTCAGCACCAAGAAGTGTAAAGTTATGCACCTGAGGAGAAGGAATCCAGGCAAGAAATATACCCTAGGAGGGGAACAACTGACAGAAACTAAGGTTGAGAGGGATCTAAGAGTACTCAAATCCAATGATTTAAAGACAACCAGGCAATGTGAAAAGGCGGCACAGAAAGCTAACGGCATCCTTGAATACATAGGTAGGAATATCACAAGTAGAAAACGTGAGGTGAAAGTCCAGCTGTAGTGGTCCTCGGTGAGGCTGCACCTACAGTATTGTGTCCAGTTCTGGAGACCACACCTCAAGAAAGACAGAGATCATCTGGAGACTGTTAAGAGGAGAGATATGAGGATGATTCATGGACTTCATCAAGAATCCAATGAGTCAAGACTCAACCATCTCAAGATGTACTCACTGGAAAGAAGGAGGAATGGGGGGATATGATTGAGACATTCAAATGCTTCAAAGGAATTAACTCAACACAAACTCAGGACCTTTTTAGAGAAAACACATCTACATGAACAAGGGGGCACAGTATCCGCCTACAGGGAGGTAGATTCAGAACCAACATCGGGATGTTTTTCTTCACCAAAAGGGTGGTGGAGCCTTGGAACAGTCTACCCTGAAGTCGTGGCAGCAAAGACAGTGAGAGACTTTAATCTAGCATGGGACAGGCACTGCAGAAACTTAGGAAGGAAAAAAGATTAGGGGCGGTAGCCCACATGGGCAGACTAGATGGATTATATGTTCCCCTTCTGCTGGCACTTTCTTATGTTCCTATGTTGTTTACAGTTAGCAGTGATGGCTCGTCCATTCCTACCAGTTTGTGCCCAGAGGTTCTGATTTACATGACTGAACAAGATGGCTCCTGACACTGAACACAACTGTTTCCTTGTAAATAAATTTTGAGTACCTTCTGAGTCAAGAATGCATTTCTTGGTGAAGGTGCATCTGTGGGCTATCCCAGCTGGACAAAAGATTGATAATGGGATCCCATCAGGGCTATTGCTTATGCAGGGAAAGAAGTTTAGAGGGAGCATCCGAGACCCCAGATGAAAGACCTGTACCCAGGGTCAAGTAAGCTACCTTTCTCACCCTTTCAGCAGGTAGCCCAATGCAAGCTAAACTATCTAGTGTGGAGGATGGTCTTCCTCTTTGGCCACTGCTTAAGTTAACAGAGACTTGGAGCTGAAAGCTCTAGTGTCTGATCCTCCATTCACAGTCCATAAGGGCAAAGTGATGCTGTGAAGATGCACTAAGTTTTGGCTAAAGATGATCTTGATGTTTTTCCTCAACAAGCCGTTGGGGTTCTACTGCCTCTGCCTCAGACTAGAGTGTGACTGTATTGAGAAGATACACAAGTAGCTCAAGAGTTACTAAAAAAAGTATTCTATCTTTCATTTACTCTGCAATCTGTGTAGATTTTATTGTTTTCATTCAGTAAACATTTTTCATTACATAGTTGTTATTCACTCCAGTTCAAAGGGATTAACTATACCTAGGGTACATAGCAAAGCATTCTAGTGATTTGTCCCTAGCAAGCTCATTATTTTTTATACTGTTTGCCCAACTATTCTCCATGACCATTTGGGGTCTCTAGGAATGGGACTAGCATCACAAGTAAACATCACCCATCTTGGAAATAGCTCTGCTTCTGGCTATCTTGAAGCCTACAGATCTGATACACATAAACAATGAGTAAAACAACCTCCTTGCCTGCCACTTTCAAAATAGGACATATGGAAGGAAGTGCACTTAAAAGTGTTAAATTCTGTAGCAGAACTATGAGTTTTACATATAGAAAAGCAAAGTTTAGTTTTTTGGGGCACAATATAGATTAAACTAGACAGGCTGACACATATTAGAGAGAGACATAAAAATACATTGACACATTTAAAATGCAGCAGTCAGTTGAATCTGTATCACGGTTGCTCAAGGTGTCCAGAGTCAGAAGAAGTTGAGACAAGCAGGGAAGATCATGAGTGTCTGTGATGATGTTTGCCTCTCAAAATTGGTGTGGAGGTCCTGCTGTTCAAGGACACCTGTGATAGACCTGAGATGGTGTCTTCAGCGGCACACAGTGATCACAAATTACAGGTTATCCCCCTTCCCCCCCAGGAGCATCAGTCATGACACCAAAGTTGAAGGAGGAAGAAGTGCTTACCATTAGGTGCAAGAAATCTTTCATTGGATACCTGGATGATGGAGTAATCAATTACCACTCATGTCCATAGACCAGAATATGATTTTACTCCTCTCTGCTCCCTTGAGTTGCATTTGTGCTTCCCTTAAAGTATGCCTTGCACTTGTTGGAAAAGCATCCCTGTCATGGTGCTAATTCACAGTGTGCAATGCGGGTAGTGCAGAATATTGGACTGCATGGTGTTCAGGTAAGTATGGGGTTCTGAGCAGGCAGCATGGTGAGTGGTCGGAAGCTCATTAAAGATTAGTGCACCACGACGGGAAAAATTAATAAACCAAAAACTAGACAACCATGTTTCATTATTACAGTTTGATCTACCATATCTTAAGGTTAAGAGCTGTCACAGTCACCAGGAGACTTAAAGAGTGTTCACTGTTTTTTACAGGATGGTATATGCTTGTGGATTCTGCCACTGGAAGCTTTGAAAGTGAGGTTCTTTTAGAAAGTCCAGTACTTGGGGAGGCTGCCAGTTCATGTACAGTGAGCTTTTGGTATCACATGTCAGGTAAGAATTATGCAGGGAATAAAGTCATACTGCATGACATAAACTCTAGGTGGTGAGCATTTTCTAACAACATGTCATAGCATGAGTAGGACTTTATTTGCTTCACTGTGGTGTGTGTTTCTGGAGTAACGTTTTCCACATGAGATACTGTCTGCAGTGAGTCTTTGTGAAAAATGAGAGATGCCATACTATATCGTTAAATAACTGCCAGTACCTGCTGCATGGCTAGTACTAATAGTGCACTTTTTTTAAAAACTTGTGGCCCAAAACTGGCCCTTTCTCTGCTGTTTCAAGAGTTTCAGTAACTATTTTCATGTGAAAAAGGAAGTCCTTACACCTGAAAGAAACTAGTTCTACCCCTGGATGAATAGAGGAGTCTTAGTTGGGCCTCTCCTTCCCTGATCACCTACTGTAATTCATGCAGCCCTAATGCAAAATACAGTACTTTCATATGGTTCTACATCATAGTGGTGATTGCCAAAAGGTGACCATCATTATGGCAAGGGTACATCGCCGAAACTCAATTTCGATGATGTACACCATCAGCACACAAGAAATGGTGCCAGGACTTAGATTTTGTATGCTCATGCAGGGGGGCTGTGCACCCTGCAACCCTCTACTAAAGGATTCTTAACTCCAGGGGGATACATGTCGGGGGGGGTGAAAATTCTGGAAAAATAAAATTTCTGGCCGGGTGCTCAAAAATGGAGGCTCAACAGGACCTGAACCTGGAACCCTCGTAGCATTAGGCTGCCATCCACCCACCACGCTATGGGGCCAGCTTCACAGCCCCATGCCAACCACGCCAGGCCAACCCTTCCCTCCCTTCTGTCATGCTCGCTCTCCCCCCTCAACGCGTATACATATAGTGACATTCTGTCACTATATGTGCAAACCTCCCTCATCTGGTCACCTTCCTCACTCCCATGCCCTGTCATTCCTATGCAGCAAGTGGGCCACCGTTTTGGTAGGTGCCCACTTGTGGCTAGCCCACATCACAGGATACCCTTTTGGTTAATGATTTTAAGGGGCAGCATTCCAACACTTTGCACTCCTGTCCTGTGGAAATATTTGAGAGAGGAATGTCCAGACCATAAATGGGCAGAGTAAAAGAAGAGCCAAACACTTCTGTGTGCTACTAGTGGGAACCCTTGATGACATTGTAGCTCCATGCCAGGTAAGAAGGGTTGAGGCTACTGTAAGTACATCCTTTTAATGATTGTTACAGGTGGGCATTAATGGTCATTGGTGCTGGGACTGATTCCCCATAATTGGCCAATGATGGTACTAACAAATATTAGATATTCTTCAGTTCCTGCCCCCAATTAAGCTGTGGGGAAGGATACTTATGGGTATTTTTAAGGTAGGGGAATCCCTATATATTGATTTACCATGCACATGGTACAGATAACAAATGGATTCTGTAGCCAATTTACCCTTCTGTCTGCAAGATACCAAGTAGCAGATAATAGATTATCCATCCAAGCCTACTAATACTAGAAGAGTTTGATCTATTGATCCTGTCCAATGAACAAGTTGAAAAGAACATAATTAGTACTTAATTGAATTTCTGGTTCAAAGGCAAGAGTATTACTAAACGAACAACACTGTATGACTAAAATATGGTATGTAAAGGCTGTTAGCATTACAATACTCTTATTGTGTTCTTCTATTTGCCATGTGGTTGTACCATTCAGGGAAATACTGTATGTGGAAAGCAAGCTTAGCTGATAGTCGATAACTCTCTCTGACTTATTTTCTGGCCAATCTCTGAATATCCATGGTTCAGGTTTTTACAATGCATACCAAGCCTACAGTAGAGAAGTACAACAAACTAGGATAGGTTCCTCCTGAGATGAAATACTCTTCATCCTCCCTCCTTGGAGATAAAGTTTGGGCAGTGAAACTTGCATGGTACCTAAATGGAAGGGGTGACTGCTGCCTCTAATGCACCCTAATCTCTCAGATCAGAATTGAGAAAAAGATTCCAAACCCCTGTCTGCAAACACAAAACAGGTCAAGCCTCCATTTATTACAAACTCCTCCACTTGTGGAATGGTCTACCCATTACCCTGTCCACTTGTCTAAGCTTTTGAACTTCCAGGGTTAGACTGAAGGAGTATTAGATGGTCCCTCATTCCTGCCACAACTGCCCTCTACCACCTACCAACTGCATGTGCTACTCACCACTTAATCTGGTCCCTGACTGCTCTTGTTGCCTAAGCTATGAAAGATGAAGACAAGATATGAGGATTTCTCCCTCCCACACTGAGCTTATTACATCGATGATACTGATGATGCATGTGATCCCAGAGGGGACCATCTTTCACTTGAAGGGAAATAGCAGAACAAGGGGGCACAGTATGAGACTAAAAGGTGGAAATCTTAGAGGGAACTGGAGGAAATTCTACTCCACTGAAAGGGTGGTGGAGAGATGGCACAGTCTCCACCTGGAAGTGGTGGGGGAGGCCACAGTTCAAGGATTCAAGAATGTGTGGGATAGGCACATGGGAACTTTCAAGTTAGGGTGGGGAGAGCTTGTAGCATCTAGGATACCCTAAGCATTAGAAAGTGGAATAGGGCAGACTGGATGGGCCACAAGGCCCTTATCTGCCGACAACATCTATGTATCTATGTATTCCCTCACAGCTGTCCTGAAACTAAGGACAGTTTATGGAATTATTGAATGCTACAGTGATCTTCCACTTCCTTCTCCCTTTCACTTCATTGAACTATTTGAAAATGCTGTGAATTCAATCAATCAAAAATGTGTTTATTAAAATGAAACAGGATAACAGTAAGTGATATAAGCTACCACACTTGTTTCCAGTGACATCACTGTTACAGTAATTTGGTTTCAACATATTCATTAAATAAGATACAATGAAATACACATTGCATTTTAACATCATACAAAAATGCTCACCACACCATATTCATATTTAAAGAGCAACTCTATTATAATAAAAACTTTAAAAACTCTAGATTTACACAAATTATGTTGTATCTTTTCTTGTTTTCTACTTATTTATGTTTTTACTTTCCCCTGCTGTTGGTCTACTAAATACTGCAGATAGTGCAGCAATTATTTCACCAAGTCTTTCAAACTGAATCTGAGCCTCCCCTGCTAACCACACAACTGCTGTTTGTGACATCACAGTCTGTCGTCTTGGTGAGCATTATGGTGTCATAAATAAAGGCACTGTGAGGTTAACAGGGGAGGCAAATGTTTTCTATGCAGATTTTTTCAGATGGACAACCAAGACATGCTGTAGATCTTGAAAAAGAACACTGAAAATAAAAAAAGGTTATTACTATTAAATTGTAACAGCTTATTTATGAAAGTCCATGCTTAAGTGTACAGTTTCTCTTTAAACACAGTTAAAAGTATTAAGATTAGGCAGTAAATAGTAGTTAATTCATTTTGGTACCCACACTCCTTTGACTCTCTATCTACCAGCCATTTGAGAACATAGCTAAAAGGACAGGGTCTCCCAAATATGGTCTTAAAGTCAATGGTAATGAATTCCACAAGCATGGTGAACTTACCATAAAATGGTTTCTGCCCTTGACATTAGTGGCTTGTGGGACCACATCGAGCTATCCCCCATTATCATCAGCTGCAGCTACATCAGTATTGATATACACTCCTGGTGCTGGTGGCGGACACTGAGGTGGACCTTTTGGCCATCACAGAAACGTGGGCATCAGAAAATAACAACTAGGAATTGATATTCCCACAGTATTCATTGTTCTGGAGAGATGGAGGAACAGGTAGACAGGGAGGAGTAGCCATTTTTGTCAAGGATGGCATGGAGGTGGCAGATGAAGGGTGTATCATGGATAGTAAGGGGGAGATAGAGTCACTGTGGGTGCAACTCACAGCATCTCAGGCAACAAACTGCACTTGGGGGTGATCTATTGGCCTCCAGGGACAGGGTAATAGATTGACAGAGACCTCAGGTAAGAAGCTGAAATAGGAGTGGCAAAGGGGGGAAGTAGTGATGGTGGGTGACCTGAATCTGTCAGGCTTCAGTTGGCATGTTCCAGTGGCCAGAAGCACCAGATGTCAGGTCTTGCAGGATACCTTCCAAGACTGTCTGCTGGTACAGGTAGTTAAGGAATCTACTAGGCAGACTGTAATATTAAATGTGGTGCTCAACAACTTGGAGGTGGTATGAGCTGTGAGAATTAAAGAGCTACAGAGGGAGAGTGATCATAACTCCATTTGGTTTGAACTGGCTTTTTCGTCTGGAAAAAAACAATCAAGAGCTGAAGTCCTTGATTTTGGAAGGGCAGACTTCAGTAGGCTGAGGGAGCTGGTCAGGGAAAAGTTAGTACAGCTGAAACATAGAAACACAGACTTTGATGGCAGATAAGGACCACTTGGCCCACCCAATCTGCCCATTTCACTATCTATTGGATAAGCTGCAGATCCTAGTTGACCAACAGCCTACTTCCTCCTACCCCCTACCCCCACCAGAATTGCCTTATGTCATGCATTCTTGAATTTCCCCACTGTTCTTGATCCCACAACCTCCTCAGGAAGACCATTCCATGCACCCACCACCCTCTCTGTGAAAAAATACTTTTTCACATTGCCCCTCACACGTCCCTCCTTCATCTTCAAATTGTGCCCCCTGTTCTTGCACATTTCTTTTTCTGAAAGATGCTACCCTTTTGGACTTTCTTGATTCCCTTGAGGTACTTGAAGGTTTTTTTCATGTCCCTCCTCCTCCTTTCCTTGAGGGTATACATATTAAGCTACTTTAGTCTCTTTTTGTTTGGCTTCTAGTGCAGACCCTGCACCATTTTAGTTGCCCTCCTCTGGACTGCCTCCATCCCGTCTATGTTCGGGTGGAGATGGGGTCACCCAAACTGCATGCAGTACTCCAGATGGGGTCTCACCAACTGTCTGTGCAGAGGAATGACAACTTCTTATTTTCTACTGGTGATGCCTCTCCCTATGCATCCCAGTATCCCCCCAGCCCTCCTTACTGCCTCCTCACATTGCTTGACTACCTTTATGTCATCTGATATGACTAATCCAAGGCCCCTTTCCATTTTTGTTGTTGTTAGTACCCCCCCAACTGTGTACTCTTCCCCTGGGTTTTTGTTTCTCAGGTGCATTACTTTTCACTTCTTTTCACTGAATCTAAGCTGCCATAATTTGACCATTCCTCCAACATTGCCAAGTCCCTGCTCATCCTTTCTACCTCCCCTTGTGTATCAACCCTGTTGCAGACCTTAGTGTCATCTGCAAAAAGGGAAAAACCTTTCCTTCCATTCCCTCTGCAAGGTCACCTATAAAGATATTAAAGAGGACCAATCCCAGTACTGAACCGTGTGGTACCCATTAATATCCCCCCTTTCTTTAGTGTGGATGCCGCTTACTATTATTCTCTGTGTCCTGTTGTCCAGCCTGTTTTTTACCCAGGCTACCACCCTGTGACCCACTCCCAGGCTGGCTAATTTTTTTTATTAATCTTTTGTGTGGGACTGTGTCAAATGCCTTGCTAAAGTCTAGGGTAGGCCATGTCCACAGTCCCTCTCTGGTCTACTACTTTGGTCACCCAGCCAAAGAAATCTATTAGATTCATCTGACATGATCTTCCCACAGTGAATCCATGCTGCCTTGGGTCATGTGCCCCACTAGCCTCTAGGAACTCAACAGTTCTTTCCTTCAGAAGTGATTGCATCATTTTCCCTACCACTGAGGTCAAACTAACAGGTCTGTAGTTTCCTGCCTCTGCCTTGCTACCACTTTTGTGAAGGGGAATCACATCTGCCCTCCTCCAGTCCTCAGGTTCCACACCATCCTCCCATGATTTTTTAAAAAGGATAGCTAGTGGTGTCACTATTTCTCCCCTTAGATCTTTTAGAATTTGGGGGTGAATCCCTTCAGGCCCCATTGCTTTGTTCAGCTTCAGTTTTAGGAGTTCTTTCAGGACCCTTTCTTCTCTGAATGGACTTGTATTGATCCCCCTATCCAGAGTGCTTCTAATGTTTGGTTTAAGTACCTCCCCTTCTTCTTCTTTTGTGAATACTGAGCAGAAGTATTCATTCAATATCCCTGCTTTTTCACTGTCACCCTTTGCCCTCCTGCCTTCTCCTTTATTAAGCCTCACTATCTCTCCCTTGGTCATTCTTTGCTCCCTAATGTACCTTTAAAGGGTTTTCTCCCCCTTCTTAACTGAGTTGGCTATCTTTTCCTCGGTTTTTGGCCTTTGCTATTTTGACTGCCTTCCCTGCTTCCTTCTACTTTAACTGGTACAGTTCTCTGTCCTGCTCCTTCTGTGTTTTCTTATACTGCCGGAATGCTATATTTTTCTCCCCAAACTTCTCCACCACCTCTTTTGAGAACCATAGTGATTTTTTCCTTTGTTTTGTTTTTTTGCTTCACACAAAGGCTTGTTGCCTCTGTGATGGCAGTTTTGATTTTTCCCATTGTTCCTCCACCCCTCCTTCTTGCCTGTTAGCTAATGCTTTTCTGAGGCATGCTCCAATTTTGCCAAAGTCAGCCCCCTAAAGTCCAATACCCTCGCTTTTGTATGGCTTGAGGCTACTGCTGTGTTTATCATGAACCACACTGTTTGGTGATCACTTGTTCCCAGATGACTAGCAACTTCTTAATCTGAGACCCTCTCTCCATCCCCATATGAGAGTAACAGGTCTAAGATTGTTCCCTTCCAAGTGGGTTCCAGCATTAGCTGTCTGAGGCATGCCCCCTGTAGGGCATCAAAAATGACCCTGCTCTTGGATATGGCTGCAGTAAAGGTGCTCCAGTTAACATCTGCCATATTCAAGTCCCCCATCAACAATATTACCCCTTTTCTGCCATTCTAAGGATACCTTCTATCATTTCCTTGTCCATTTCTTCCCCATGAGATGAGAGTCTGTATACAACCCCCTGCAGATTGTGGTGCCATGTCTTGTCCCCAGGGTGACCCACAGTGCCTCCTCTCCTCCCTATGTTACCCTTGTGTTCCATCGCTTTGATCCCTTCTTTTAAGTAGAGAGCTACTCCTCCTCCTCTCTTACCCACCCTGTCCCTCCTGTATATTGTGTACCCTGATATACTGGCATCCCAGTCATGGTTCTCTGTGTACCACGTTTCTGTGACTGCCACGATATTCAGGCATCCTTCATCCATCAAGGTCACTAGTTCAGGGAGTTTGTTACCCAGACTATGGACACTGGTACTTATCACCCTCCATTATTTGATGGCCTTACCCCTTTTAGCCCCATCCCTGTCCTTACTGCTTTTGCTTTCTTGTCCATTTACCCCATCTTGCTCCCTATCAACTTCTCTACCTTTGTGTTTGTCTCACTAACTACCCTGTTTCCTGGGGGGCTGGGATTTCCCTGCTCCTTTTCACTGTCTACCCCCTTGGCTTGTTTAAATACTTGCCAATGAAGCATTTAAACCTATTATGTGGGATCCTTGTTCCCCTCCCAGACAGATGCAGACCATCATGCCAGTATAAGCCTGCATCCCTCTAGGTGGATCCCCAGTCCCCAATGAAGCCAAAATCCTGAGCTCTGCACCAGTTTTTCAACCATTCTTTCAATCTGATAGTGCAGAGTAGCCTAGCCTCACCCATTCCATAGACAAGTAGCACCTCCAAGAAGGTTACCATGTCTGCTACTTGTCTTAAGGCCCCTCCCCAACTCCACAAATTCCTCCAGCACTGCTCTGATCCCATTCCCAGCCAGGTCATTTTCCCTAGGTGGACAATGATGTCCAGTTCTCTCTCCCATGCAGCTGCACCCATAATCCTAAGGATTCACTTCCTGTCCCTCCAAGCCATGGCACCAGGCAGGCAGCTTACCTCCCTCTGTCCTCTCTCCCCTAGTTCTACCCCAATGACTGAGTCCCTCACCAGGAGTTGTTTCCTTCCACTGTGGGGTCCTGTGCCACCCTCCTGTGGGTCCCCATTGTGGAGATTCCCAGTATCCTCCTTGGTCTCCACTGCAAGTGTCTCCACAGAGGAACCACGTTCTGCCAGAATGGCATATGAACCATGGAGAGGTACAACTGGATGCACCTCTGTTCCAGCACCCTCACCCTTGCTGAGCACAACGTGGTCCAACCGCTCCTCTTTCATGGCAACCTCTGAGGCAACGGTGGCCCTGGTGGTCCCTGGGTGGGGGGAGGAGATTTCCTGAATCCTCGCCAGGTTGGCCTGGAGACAGGCAACCTCCTCCCTCAGACCAGAGAGGTACCTGCAAATAGGGCAGCATCACAGCCTCCAGAACATCTCCCTGAAGACTTCTGCCCCACAGTCAGAGCATTGCACCACTCCCCTCATGTCTCTCCTTTCTTGTTTAAATTTTTTTTTCTTTTTTCTTTGTTGTTAGTGTGTGTGCATTTACCCCCTATGCAGCATGCTGGGCTATTAAAGATATGACAAGTGTATGTCCTTTGCCTTTTTGGGGATGTGATGTCAGACTCCCTGGTGTAAAGGAAGTTATGCTCCTGGAGTGAGGGCAGAAGTGTGGATGAAAGGAAAAATAATGTTTTGTTAAAAAGACAGTAAAGTATCTTCTCCTGTACTTGGACAGGACATGTGGATGAAAGGTTAAAGAGTGTTTGTTAAAACAACAATATAATACCTTCTCCTGTCCTTGGGCAGGAATTGTGGCTGAAAGGAACAAGCAGGTTAAATAAGACAAGATAGACTACACATATAATGTAGTACCTCTCCTGTTCTTGGGAAGAAGTATTGACAAAAAAGGACGGTCCTGTGTTAGTGACTAAAAAGAAATGGAAAATAATTTTTTTTGAGAGATCAGCTGTGGACAAAAGTAAATAGACGGTGCTGTCCAAGAGTTTTTATCTAGCGCCTCCTCCTGCTGTTTTACAGGAAGTGTATATGACAGAATTAGAAGGTCCTGTGCAATAGAGAAATACTACAGTATATAGTTCATCCTATGTTTGGAAGGAAGTGTGCATGGAATGGGAATCCAGTGATAAGGGCCAAGCAAACTGAGCAACTCAAAATAAGTGATTCAATTTGCACACCCTCAAAGAGACCGAGTATGGAAGGATAGGGAGGGTACCTGGATAGTGAGATAGGGAGGACAGAGTAGTGATGGCTGAGAGGGTTAGCAAGTGAAGAGGTAGGAGGTTAAGTAGTGGGAATGAGCAGGCTGCTATCGAGCTGGCTGCCTGGTGTGGCAGGTACGGACACTGCCCCTGGTGTGCATGGTTCCAGATTAGGGACTGCATGCAGGTGCAACATATTTTTACTGTTTGGTGTCACGGGTCACTTGAATTTTTTTTTCACATACCTCCCGCCCCCCCCAGGTTGGTCCCCCACCTGTGTGTTGTTCATCCTGCAATGATTGCCCCCTCCTGTGTTTTCTTCCTTCCCCCAGTGTCTGCCCACCCTGGAATTGAGAATAAATAGTTTTGGGGTGTGGGGGGTGTGGTGGGGCATAGCCCTCCACATAAAATGCAGGTCATTGTTGTCACTAATATTGTATTCGGCATAGTCTTGTTGGCTGATTGTGTTTTTCGGTGTTTTACACTCGCCTTCTGTGACTCATTGTTAAAGAGTCGCTCATATCACATGGACTGACGAAATGTAATGGAGGTCCTGTGCAAGAGACAATGGGAAAACAGTTTGCAGTGACTCTTCCAGTGTCCCTGCAGAAAGTGGGAGGCTCAGGTTGGCTATAAATGTGAATGCCCCAGGGAAGGGGGGTTATGGGTGGAGGGTGTGTGGTTCGGTGTGTTCCTGGATAGGGAGAAAAACAATCAGTAAGAAACAACAAATATGAGTTAAAGAACAAAGTTCTCTAGTACAATAGTAAAAGGGCAGCAGTTCTGCTACCTACTGCAGTCCCAGTTCCTGGCTACAAAGAATTACAGAACAGTAAACAAAAACAGAACACAATAAACCCTACTCCAAAGTCCTTCTGCTTATTCACTTACACAAACCCTGCAAGTTAGAAAAAAATAAATAAATAAAATAAATCACCTCTGTTGTGTAATTCTTTTCAACTCTTCTACAACTTAGGTGTGTAGAAAAGAGATGGGGGAAATTAAGGGGTGTAGACAAAAGATAGGGGCAATTGAAGGGGTCATTCTCAAGACATCTAACGTGCATAAGAACAGTAACCTACTCGAACAGGTTCAAGAGACCATTTAGGTTCTCAGCAGGGGTCAGAGAAGTGGTGGTGGCCAAGAAAAAGGCCTTCTACAAGTACAAAGAAATACAGGGGAGGATGAATGAGGTGAATATTTACTGAAAATAGGGATGCAAAGAAGACAGGGAAGTAAAATCAGACACAGAGCTACACATTGTGGAGGGGTCAAGAGTGGAGAAAAACAGTTCTTCCGATATATGAGAGAAAAGAAGAAGAAAGGAGAGGAAATTGTGAAGCTTGCTGATGGGGGTTGGGGGACAGAGCAGGACGTGCAAAAGGCTGCCATCCTCATTGATTATTTTGCTCAGTTTTCACTAAGGAGGATTATGGGCCCTTGTCAGAGAGTGGCATCAAGACAGCCACTAAGTTGGTCCAGGAGATGAAGCAGCCAATGTTTACAAGTGAAAGGGTCCAGAAAGGGCTGGTGTCCCTAAACATATAAACATAGACTTTGACAGCAGATAAGGACCACTTGGCCCACCCAGTCTTCCCATTCCAATACCTATTGGATGAACTGCAGTTTCTAGTTAACCAATAGCTTACATCTTCCTACCCCCCACCAGAATTGTCTTATGTCTGTCCCATACATTCTTGAATTCCCTCACTATTTTTCACCCCATGACCTCCTCAGGAAGGCGGTTCCATGCATCCACCACACTCTCCATGAAAAAATACTTCCTCACATTGCCCTTGAGCTGTTCCCCCTCCATCTTCAAATTGTGCCCC
The DNA here is from genome assembly GCA_016271365.2 of Neoceratodus forsteri. Lineage (NCBI taxonomy): Eukaryota > Metazoa > Chordata > Ceratodontiformes > Ceratodontidae > Neoceratodus > Neoceratodus forsteri. Next base: position 1,774,960,038 of record CM057456.1, on the reverse strand, counting down.
CTTGTTCTTGCACACCTCTTTTTCTGAAAGATGCTACCCTCTTGGACTTTGTTGATTCCTTTGAGGTACTTAAAAGTTTCTATCATTTATTTATTTATTATATTTCTTTGCTTTTGTTGACCGGGTGGATACACTAGCATAGGAATGCCTATTTTCAGGTACGACCCGGGAGGGTACAAATGAAATACAAAACAACAACGTCAGTGTGACGCAGCACACATAAACCATACAGTAAAGAGTAAACCAGGAGAGTACAAAACATCTCAAACACTAATAAGACTATAAAAATACATAATCAAGCAAAGTAGGTAGTAGAAAACATGGATAACAGGATCATTGAGAAGAATGAGATAAGTGCAACACAGGTTAAGAGATTCATGTAGGTCATTAGCATGAAGCCAGTTAGCAAGTCCGAGATACAACAGTGGCTGGGGGAGGCGGATGGGAGGGGGTAGAGGAGAAGAGGGTAGTTTGGGGGTGTATAACAGGTAGGGTGGTACTAGGAAAAGGGCAGGCAGAGCAGGGGATTGGTTTATGGTGGCTGGAAACAGGTACAGGGACTTACTGTGAGTAGGTGTTGACGGTGGAGCTTCTTAAACAAGTATGTGAAAGACTTAATAGCTAGAGGGATAGTATTCCACTATTTAGGGGCAGCATGGGAGAAAGCTCGTGTGCCATTGAGGTCCTACATCTAGGGATGTACAGAGGTGTCTGGTCAACTGAATGGAGACCATGGAAAGGGGTTTGAGGATGTAGTAGCAAATCAAGAGATTGAGGGAGGCCTGCTCTTATAGTTCCATCAATTAAGGCACCATAAGATAGGAGGTGATGGGCCACAGGACTAGGCCATTCTAGGTCTGCATAGAGCAGACAGTAATGTTTGAGCCGAGGAGAGGCAGAAGCATAATGGCAAATGTTATTATATGTAGTGTCCCATGTATGGAGGGAGGTCTTAGTTGCACCTAGATAGATGACAGAGCCGTAAGCCAAGGATGGGAGAAGAAGACCTTGTGCCACAGCAAGCCTAGCTGATGGGGTAAGGGCATAGTTAGTGCGGTAGGCTCCTCCAATCTTAGCATTGACTGATTTACAAGTTGTAGTGATGTGGAGATCAAAGTCCAAGGATTCATCAAGAAGAATACTAAGGTATCTAAAGGATGAGGTGTTGACTAACAGAGAATTGTCAGAACAGGATATTTTGAAGGAGTTCCGATTTACTTTTAGTTTAGCTGAAGCGCCAAAGAGCATTGCCTGAGTTTTCGTTTCATTAAGAACAAGACAGTTTGCAGTAAGCCAGGATTGTATGTTTTGGAATTCTAGAGATAGAGACTTAGTTAAGTCCAGTACATTACTGGCACTTTGGTAGAGTACAAGGTCATCTGCATAGAGCAAGGCAGAGCAAGTAGACACTTGTTGAGGGAGGTCGTTTATGAAGATCGAGAAGAGCAGTGGGCCAAGTATGGATCCCTGTGGGACACCAGCTTGTATGGAAGATAGGTCTGACAGGGCTGAGTTAAAAGCAACAGCCTGCTGTCGATTAGATAGATAACTACGGAACCAGTTCACTGATTCAGCTGAAAAAACCAAGGGAGGTAAGCTTTGTAAGGAGAAGGGTGTGATCAACAAGGTCAAAAGCCTTGGCGAGATCAATGAAAATGGTACCTGTCAAGAGACCGGAGTCCATGGCTGTGTAAATATCATTAGTAGGTTTCAGAAGGGCAGTAGAAGTACTATGGCCTTTGCGCGAAATCCATGCTGGGATCCGGAGAGGAGGTTGTGTTTAAGGAGATATTCTATAGTTTGCCTTGCAACTAGTTTTTCAAGAATTTTACTGAGCACCGAGAGAATGGCAATAGGCCAGTAATTGGCCATCTCTTTAGGATCACCTTTCTTTAGGATTGGTGTTATCCTAGCTATCTTCCGAACATTAGGAACTACACCATGACATAGCAACAGGCTGAAGATTTTAGTTAGGGGGGAGGCGATGAGTGGGGCAGTGGCTTTCAGAAGCCTAGGTTCAAGACTGTCAGCGCAAGGGCTAGTATTGTCAGAGATAGTCAGCAGCAGCTTAAGGACTTTAGATTTAGTGACGGTCCGGAACCTGAAAAGTGGACGGGAGTGCAACGGAACCTTGGCCACAGGAGAGGATGCCAGGTGGCTGGGGGGGAAGGAGGCTAAGTAGCATGACAGATCCAAGAAATGATGGTTGAAAGAGTTGGCAATGGTCACAGGGTTGTTACAATGTATGCCATTCAGCAGCATATCATTTGAGGTGGAAGGTTTATCAGAACCAAGGAGAGTTTTGATGACAGACCAAAATTTACGTGAGTCTCCTCAAGCGTTAATAAGTGAATCTTTACAGAAAGAGCTTTTTGCTAGATGGCTGTTTCTTTTACAGGAGTTTCTCAAAGCCCTGTAATGATTGTAATCTGCTGGCAGTCCTGAGGCCTTAAAACGATGCCAGCTTTTGTCCCTGTTTCGAAGCTGAGCCAGGAGATCCTTGGTTAGCCACTTAGTTTGTGTGCCTCTGATACGGCGAGTGACACGAGGCGCATGAAGGTCCTGAGAACCAACAAATTTATCAAGGAAGTAGTCTAGGGCAGATTGAGCATTAAGAGAGGTAAAGATAGGTGACCAGTCAATGAGTGAGAGATCATGCAGGAACTGCGTCGGATTAAAGTTAGCCATGTTACGAAAGGTGATTAATTTCAGAGGGGGAGATGATTGTCTGGCAGCATGCCAGGTGCAAAAAACTGGGGAGTGGTCACTAATTGAGTCAGCAAAGGTACCAGCTGAGACAATGTGGTCAAGATGGTTTGTGAGGGCCCAGTCAAGTAAGGAACTGGATTGGGAGGGTGGAGCCATGATCCTGGTGGGGTCAGCGATCAGTTGATGGAGGTCATAGTCTTGTACAATAGTATGGAGGTATTGGCAGGTATTACCTAACCAGTTTAGATTTAGGTCCCCAAGGATGAGGACTTCATTATGTCCAATAGCTAGACTCACCTGGGAGAGGAGTTCAACTAAACCTGGGGTACCACACCTAGGAGAGTTGTAAGCACATACAATGTGTAGCCACTTAGATCCTAGTTGGAGAGTAGCATGAATAGCTTCACAGTGTGAGAGAGTGAGGGAGATATTCCAGAAAACGAGATGTAGGTTTATATAGGATTGCAACCCCACCCCCACGTTTAGATGAGGACTTATCTTGTCTTATCATTTTGTAGTTAGGCAGATGGCATAAATGATCAGGTGTAGAGGGCTTTAGCCAGGTCTCTGACAAACAAAGAATATCAGGATTATATTGGGTGACCCAGGCCTCAAGTTCTGTTATATTATGGGGAAAGCTTCTGATATTCATATGAACAATGCGCAGATCCTTGGCATTAATCCAGTAAGTGTCAGAGATGGGGTTATTACATCCGGGTCCTGGATTCAGCTCAATATCACCAGCTAATAGTAGTGCCAAGAGGAGCAAGTACCACAGTTTACGGTGAGTAAATGTGGTAAGTAGGGGGGCAATGCAACCAGAGCGATCTTGCAGTGGAGAGATAACATGGTAAATGATCTGATTTGGGACTAAAAGTGGTGAGGTGGCTGGTGGCATATGAGCCAGGATAAGCATATTTGAGAAAGTATAGTCTTTGGGGTGATGGTAGTGACCGTTTGGGGAGAGAGGGCTGCTAACCATCGGGATCCACATAATGGTAACAAGAAGTGAGGCTTGTAGCAGTAGTACACCTAGGTCAAATGCCCAGGGATATGAGTGCAGGGGAGGGCATTTTATGTAGGTATGTTGCAGTGAGCAGGAGAGGCCAGTAATAAGATTTTGAGCAGAGTCCACTAAAAACAGCCAGGAAATAAAGGCTGAGAAACAGGAGAGATAAGCAGGGTTGTTAGGACTGTAGATGCCCTCTAGTGGTAAAGAGATACAGAGTGCGAATGAGAAAGTAGGGAGATAGTTAGAATTACACTCCCACTGGGCATGGCATCAGAATTCTGACACTATATAAGTAATGTCGGACAAGGGTAGGAGTGGTGGGGGCGGGTGGGGAGCAGCCACGCAGCAGCTGCGGGGAAGTCCTCGGATCGAAAGGTGTCTCTTCTTGAGTCCCCGAGATGCAGAGGTGAGTCCCGAAACCAATGCAGAAATCCCCCTGCGGTAGCAGTCGCAGAAAAAAGGTGCCAAGATTTGAACGCCAAACAAGTGCTCCACCAGCAGAAACAAATTACCTTGAATCCTTTCTAATAGAAAAAACGGCTGCAGCACGCTCCAGGGCAGGGTGCCCTTCAGGGGCAGGGGCTAGGAGAAAGGAGAAAATCCAACAGTTAAATAGGGTCAGAGACTACAGGGGTCGGCTGTAATTGGAGAAGGCTATTAGAGGAGGAGCAGAGAGGAGAGGCGTGAGTGAGTGGGTGAGTATGAGGGCGGGGGGAGAGAGAGGAGCACAGGGAAAGGATGATGAGAAAAGCAGTATTTCATATTGGGTTACATTAGTGAATAACATCCAGCTACAGTCGTTTAAACAGTACCTTTGCAGCACAAGTCAAAACTAACTGGGCTACGGTTTGCAATTACATAGGCTAAGGTAAGAAAGAACAATTATGGCCCTCATCACAAAAGTTCCGACTAGGAGGTATTTGTAGGCAGATTACAGGGCTGAGGTAAAACATTTAACAGTATAACTTCCTAAAGTAGCTGGTTAAATATAGAGTCTCTTAATTTTTGTTATCTGAGCTGCCCCACAATCTGGGAGTCCTCGGATCGAAAGGCGTCCCTTCTTGAGTCCCCGAGATGTGGAGGTGAGTCCCAAAACCAATGCAGAAATCCCTCCGTGGTAGCAGTCACAGAAAAAAGGTACCAAGATTTGAACTCCAAATGAGTGCTCCGCCAGCAGAAACAAATTACCTTGAATCCTTTCTAATAGAAAAATGGCTGCAGCGCACTCCAGGTCAGGGTGCCCTTCAGGGGCAGGGGCTTAAATCCCTTCTAATAGAAAAATGGCTGCAGCCGCTCCAGGGCAGGGTGCCCTTCAGGGGCAGGGGCTTGACTCCTTTCTAATAGAAAAATGGCTGCAGCGCGCTCCAGGGCAGGGTGCCCTTCAGGGGCAGGGGCTTGAATCTTTTCTAATAGAAAAATGGCTGCAGCGCGCTCCAGGGCAGGGTGCCCTTCAGGGGCAGGGGCTTGAATCCTTTCTAATAGAAAAATGGCTGCAGCGCGCTCCCCCCTTTCCTTGAGGGTATACATATTAAGCTCCTTTAGTCTCTCTTTTGTATGGCTTCTGGTGCAGATCCTGCACCATTTTAGTTGCCCTCCTCTGGACTGCCTCCATCCTGTCTATGTCCTTGTGGAGATGGGGTCTCCAGAACTGCATGCAGTACTCCAGATGGGGCCTCACCAACTGTCTGTACAGAGGGATAACAACTTCCTGTTTTCTACTGGTGATGCCTCTTCCTATACATCCCAGTATGTCCAGAGCCCTCCTTACTGCCTTCTGGCATTGCTTGCTTACCGTTATGTCATTTGAGATGACTATCCCCAGGACCCTTTCCATTTTTATGGCTGTGGGCAGAGCCTACAGCCATCTTGCTATCTGTAGCTTCAAAATGGAGTATCCTGGAACACATTTTTTTGGACTTTTTAATGTATCCTTCCCATCTACAAATCACTATGGCAACTAAAATAAAATAATCCCTTCTTTCTATTCAGAATGTTGGAGACATAACTCCAAGCTGCTTATCAGAGGGCCATTAGGAAACTGAAACAGCTTATTAAATATTGGTTGCCTATTAAACTGGTGATTTGTTTACCCCCTTCGAAATGCAACAACCTGCACATTTAAATGCCTAACATTTAAACATGTTTTATCTTCGGCTGGGCATGAATATCTTTCAAGAAAGATTCATACCTCAGAAATGTTACCCTTTCCCAGCAAATGTATAAAGATGTACACTGTTCTCTAACCTCTCAAGACCTGGTCTTCAGTGAACTACCTAGACTAACTATATAAATGTATTTTTGACAGCAAGGGATGCACCTGCTTCCCAGACATAACAGATAAGAGCTACTGAGATGTCTTATTGTGTGTGTGTGTGTGTGTGTGTGTGTGTGTGTGTGTGTGTGTTTATACATATATATATTTATATGTCTCTATTTACAACACATTTGTTTACAGGCATTACTAGTATCTTTTGAAAGATTGTGCAACTTGTGATAACTAATTTTGAGTATAGTTCATGAAATAATGAGTGTGATATTTGTTATTTCATATAGTCCCCATTATGCCTTATGCATACCATGCAAATCCAAATCATTCCAAGGCCCTCTTGACATATAATATTAATACAGAACAGCAAATCAGAGCTCTTTTCCTGATAAAAGGCTGCTGACATAATAATTAAAGAACAAAGTCATAAATAAGGAACCAGTGGCTTATGTAAAACTCTATAGGGATTTATACAGAGATTTGATTCTGCCATTGTGGAGAAAACACAGGAAAAATTAGGGCTTCTTACGGGGAAACGGTTAATTGGATCTGGGAGTACTGGACAGTTCTTATCCTATATTTTGTATCCTGGATAGGGCAGGGGGGTTGCTACATCTCATTGTCATAGGGATCTTCATTTTCACATTTTTGCACTGTATTTACTCAGGCTGTCCCAGATTAGATGCAATATCTTGTTTTCAGTGGCATAATTTAACCATTTTTTTAATGTATTTACTCAGGGTACCTAGTCTAGGGCCCCCATATTCAAAGGAGATGTGCAGCAGCATGATATTCAAATGTGTGGGATGCACCGGCCGCAATGCAATGGACCAAGACACACACAAATGGTATGCTGTGCAGGTTGAGGAGGCATTCCCATGCATATGCTGTGCTGCAGCATATTCAGTGGGGATGAGCCCCTTGCAGTCCAGAGCACCACAGCCCACAGGCCATGAATAGCTAGCCTAACCCAGCCAGCCACCCACAGGCAGGCTGTGAATGTGCACCCAGGTGCACAATAGCCTGGCATCCATGGTGGACTAGAGGTACCCCCTTTCCATCCCCAGTCTATCCAACTCCATCCCTGATGAGCTTCATAGTGTAGGGCCCCCCAGACCCGATTGCACCAAAGCAAATCATGGTCCATATCTGTAGCATAGAGGACCCCCACCCACCACCCCTGTATGCAGACACTCTCACTCCCCCCATACCTGACCCATTGCAAAGACTGGCACTGTCCTCCACACCCTGCCATGGCCAACCTTTGACTGCACTGAACCCAGGCTGGGGGCCTGCACTCTGGAATGACCCAATTGGCTGTAGCATGCATTAGGGCACCATGCAAGCTGTGGACCCACCAGTATATGCAGCCATGTTTACATCCCTGTCAAACTGTAAGAGAGAATTTATGTACCTTCAGTGCATGCCTTGTGATGTTGTATCTTCCTGCTGTCATACTTCACTGCAAGTCCACCCTCTCCCCCATTCTCCTGTGTAACATGCCACCCTCTGGACTGCTGAGGTATACTGGGTGCCATGGTGTGCGTTATCCTGCCATGCCATTTGCAGTGTATGCTTGAGGCTATGGCTAGTTCATCCTCAATTCCCCAATTGTACCTATGAATGGGAGGTTGGCTGTAACATGCCTGTTTTGGGACCTGTGTGACTGGTTACAGAACCGGCTGTCACTCACACCGAGCAGTGGAATGGCACGGGGATGATGGATCCGCATGCGAGTGCCTGAGATGTATGGCCACTGGGCGTTATGACCCACACATCTTGTACCTGTGCATAACACATTCCAGCATTCTACTAAGAGTGCTCTGCTACCTGCCAATACAGTGATTTGATCCCATCACAGAACCAGTCGTTGCAATAAGATGGGCTGGGTGGGCAGGGAAAGGAGGGGTGTGTGTGCACTGTTGAGGGGGGGCGGGGCTCATTACACTATAGACATAGACTGTAGGTGTATTCAGGTGCAATCTGGGATGGTATTGTGGTCCTTACAGTATGGAAATGATAGAGCCTGGGCTGTGGTACAATTTGGGCTGGTGGAATGGGTGGGAGATGCCACTTTACAATCAGAGACTTCAGGGCCTGTCCCACATGGGAGCAATTGGGGTCAGGGCTTGGGAGTGAGAGCTTCTCTGGCACATTCATCCCTGTGCCAACATGCAAATGGGCTGGTAATCAGCATGCATAAGGCCTCTTTGCACCCTACATGCTCAATTAGTTCATTTGCATTCCTAGGCTGAATATCGCACATGGGGCCTGTGGCACATAATGGTATATGCCACACATTCCCCCTGGAAGGAATTCAGTTGGGGTCACCCTGAATGCACCTGACTTGGCAGCCACCTGCACTGTGACTCCCATCCAAGATCACATTTTCAACAGGCACAATGAAGCCTGCCATGATGAAGAGCAGTGTCACAGGTTCGCAGCATGACAAAAGGGATTAACTCCCATTGAAATTGCATTGTTTGCTGCAGTAACTCTACTTCAGAATTCTGTAGTGCTGCACTTCATCCTGGAGGGATTTACTGTATGCACACCCTGTACTGGTGGTGCATTCTCTTTGAATATTATATCAGTGCCTACCAGTGCACCCTCTTTGCGCACTCCATCTTTCTGCTCATGCATCGATCCAGCAAATATTGTTTTCAGTATGTTCTGATTTTACACAATGCAGCATAATATTGTGTAGATGTAGAGCCCCACTGAAAATAAGATGTAATTTCTGTCTTCGGTGAGGTCGGCTGCTGGTGATACGAGTGGGCTCGACTCCGTCTGGTGTCCAACAGTTGAATTTGCTGCTACACAGGGGACCAGGCTCTAGATCAGCCATGGAACTGGCCGCTGAGCCTGTACCTCCCCTAGATCCTTGGGGTTTGGCCACTCTGTCATTATTGTCCAAGTAGCAAAGTGAGGCAATAAATATTTCTGGCTGTGGTTGTTGGAAATGGAGTTTGGCGGGCCCTTGCTTGTTGCCAAATGCTGACCCAAATATTTGGCCAGTCTCCATTTGAACTGGACTCTCCACTTGGATTAGCTGCACTTTCTGGATTTTTCCTTACTTAGCTCTGGATTTATGGTTCATCTTCATATTTTGAACAGTGAGAATGTCCTTTTTCTGTGGTTTTTCCTGGTGGTGAGAGGACCTGGGTGTCCACATTTTATTTGCTTTTCTGTTAACTTTTGAAAGAAGATTTTATGGATTCCTTATTGTTTTGACTTTTTTGAGCAGATCCTGGACTTTTAATTTTGGGCCGTGAGAGTGCCTGACTTCTTTACTCCCAGGCTGTGAGAGGGGCGGGGGGACTCATAACTTTCTGCATTTCCAGTGAGAGGGGACTGCAGGAGATTTAATTTTGTTCTGGTTTTATTTGCTGTTATTATTCTTCTGTTTATGTTTTCCATCAGCTAAGTGTTGGACTGAACTATCCACGTAGTGTTGGGAAAGGTTTTATTTTATTGTGTTTTTATTATCTGTCTTGGGTGGGTATTTTTATTTACTTATTTATTTTGTTTTATTTGCTTGGGTTGGGTAATTTTATTATCATCTGTTTGGGGTTTCCCTCTCGGGTCAGGTGCTTGGGTGTTATGTGTTTTGGTTTTGGTTAGCCTGTAGGATGTGTAGGCCTTCCCTCCCCGCATGCGCTATTCGTCCTCTGCCCTCCGTTCCCTCCACCAGTCCCCCCCCACTGATGTTATCAACTTACCAGTGCTGTCGAGTGCTGGGTATTGCTCGTAGGAGGGTTGGTGGGGGCAGGGGGTGTGGACATCAGAGGGTGAATGAACAGGTCTCTCACATCAGGGTAGTAAGGTCTAGAAGAAGCCCTGGGATGAAATGGAGTCTTGACTCTGGTGCACCATGCCTAGTCCCCATACCCAAGGGCACCTCCATTTCTGGTGGGCAAGTAGCCAGGGTGGCCCTTGAAGCCTGTCCAACTTGAGCAGTGTTTTGCAATGCCAGATCTGTTAAGAATAAGACTGCAATTGTTGCAGATCTTGTTGAAACAGCTGATCTGGCTTGCATCACCGAGACCTGGCTGGATGAACATGCTGGCCCCATATTGGAAGCTGCAATTCCAGCCGGGTAGTCATTGATACACTGCTCAAGACTGGACCACAGGAGGGGGGTGGTGGTCTGTTTCAAGACTGAGTTGGACCTCACAAGTGTACCAGTTGAGGAGATCAAATCCTTTGAGTGTAACATGGTGGCAGGTGTAGGTTGTCGGATAGCTCTTGTCTTCCGTCCACCCGGGGATGAGAAACAATTCCTACAGGAAGTAGTGGAATTTATGGTCAACATGGCACTGGAGTTACCCAGACTGAAGGTTCTGGGTGACTTTAATGTCTGGGTCGACGACAAACTCTCGCAATTTGGACAGCACTTCCTCCAGCTGATGACATCACTGGGCCTTACACAGATTGTTACCTCTGCTACCCATGGACATGGTCACTTTCTTGATTTGGTTTTCTTCCTGGGGATTGAGGCCTTCTATTTGGGGGTGGAACCTGTCAGTTGGTCTGATCACTACACTGTGAGGTTCAACTTTTGTGTCATCCTCCGTAGGCCTGCCCCTATGGAGATGGTCATTACTGCCCTTTATGGGAGGTGAACCCTGAAGGCCTAGCAGTGGTGATTGACCTCTCGGAATTTCCTGTGGCCAGCAAGAGTCCTGAGACTTTGGTTTTGGCCTATAATAAGGCCATCTCCATGGCCCTGGACTTGATTGCTCCTGTCCATGTTCATCCTCTCCCCCTTCACCCTCGGGCCCCTTGGTTTGATGGGTCCTTGAGTGAGTTGCAGTGACTTGGACTTAGATTAGAGCAGCTTTGGTGGAAATCTGCCCTGGAGGTTGACCATCTTAGATTGGTAGAGCATTATCAGGCCTATCAATCAGCGATCTCCCATAAGAAGTCAGAATTCCTGTCCGGGAAGATTGCTGCCACTCAGGATCAACCAGCTCAGCTCTTCTGAACTGTGGACAGCTTGTGCAACCCAACCTGTCTGCAGCTCCAAAGACCTTTTTTGCAAATGGAGTGCGATGAGCAAGCTCAATTCTTTGCGAATAAGGTGGCCAACATCAGGTCAGAGATCTGCTTGACTTGCTCTGTGGGAGATGCTGTTGCTTGGTGCCTGGTCACCTCACCTCATGCTTCCTGGAGTTCCTTTGACCTGCCAAAATTTGTGGATGTCTTGCAGATTGCCCAGAATATGCACCCTATGTACTGTAGTTTGGATCCAGGTCCAACTTCCCTGATTATGGGATGTTGTGATATTATCAGCCCGATCCTGCTATAGATAGTCCAGTGTTCCCTTGATTTGGGTGAGTTCCCAAGCTCCCTGAAGAAGGCGGTGGTAAGACCCCTCCTGAAAAAAGCTTCTTTGGACCCAACTCTCTGGCCAACTACAGACCAATCTCGAACCTCCCCTTTATAGGGAAAGGTTATTGAGAAAGTAGTGGCAGCACAATTGGAGAATCACTTGACCATCCATAACATCTACGAACCTCTCCAGTCCCAGTTTTTGAAAGATGCATAGTACCGATACTGCACTGATTCAGGTACTCCATGATCTCCTGATAGTGAGAGATCAGAGAAGTCATTCTGTCTTGGTGTTCCTTGATGTCTTTTCGGCCTTTGACACTGTGGACCATGGGGTACTGCTTGGGAGCTTGAGGTTCATTTGTGGCCTGACATGTATGGTCCTCAGGTGGTTTACATCTTTCCTCACTGGCAGAACTCAGAGAGTGGTGCCTGGGATTTTTTCCTTTGACCCATTCTGTCTGTCATGTGGGGTGCCTCAATGCTCAGTGCTGTCCCCTATGTTGTTTGCAGTGTATATGCTGCCCCTCGGAAACACTGTAAGATGGTATGGGCTGAGGTTTCACTGTGTTGCTGATGATACTCAGCTCTACCTGTCTTTTGCACCTGACCAGGATAGTACTTTCTCGGTATTTAACAACTGCCTTGCTGAAATTCAGGATTGGATGAATTCGAGCTGGCTAAAGTTGAACATGGGAAAGACCGAGGTGATGGTTGTGGATCCAGGTCACCAGATAGAGGGGACGAGGACTGGTCAGCCCTCTGGAATATCTAGGGGGAGCCCGGATCCTTACCTCTGAATGGGTGCAGGACCTGGGGGTGGTGCTTGATGATGGGCTGACTTTATGATCTAAGGTGTCAACGGTCACCAAGTCTTCCTTTTATGATCTTAGGAATATTGCCAGGATCAAACACCTTGTTTCCGTCCAGAGATCTGCCTACATTGGTCCATTTTGTACTAGCTGTATGACAACAGCACAGGGAGCTGCTCATAGATTAAAGGGGGGAATATACCTTGATTCTGTGTATTTGATGTATGAAACTGATGCTTATTTTAACTTTTGATTTGAAATAAGTAGGAGCCCTGGTTGCTACCGTGTTAGGTATCCAGGAAGAGAGACCTCGCTAAAGGTCTAATTTTATTGCATCGCGTTTCACATAAACGCTGCTTACAGGCTACTTAATGAACTACAGCACCCAAACTCTGCAGTTCTAAACATATTTGGGGCTTTATTTGTGCTTAAAATTACTAATACAGCTCAAAACCTGCTGTTTCACTTCCGGGTAGCTGGATATTTAAGTGACCCCTGCTGCGAGCGGGGCAATTGAAATTTTGTACTAGCTGTATGACAACAGCACAGGGAGCTGCTTGTAGATTAAAGTGGGGAATATACCTTGATACTGTGTATTTGATGTATGAAACTGATGCTTATTTTAACTTTTGATTTGAAATAAGTAGGAGCCCTGGTTGCTACCGTGTTAGGTATCCAGGAAGAGAGATCTCGCTAAAGGTCTAATTTTATTGCATCGCATTTCACATAAACGCTGCTTACAGGCTACTTAATGAACTACAGCACCCAAACTCTGCAGTTCTAAATATATTTGTGGCTTTATTTGTGCTTCAAATTACTAATACAGCTCAAAACCTGCTGTTCCACTTCCGGGTAGCTGGATATTTAAGTGACCCCTGCTGCAAGCGGGGCAAGCAGAGTGGGGCACGTGTCGCAGCACGCGGAGACATGCGCAGAGACACGCGCATCTGCGCATGTCTGCTGTGTCCGCTGAGACGCTGTGACCTTGACAGGGTAAGCTAGTGAGCAATTTAAATGCAAACTGTTTGATTTAATTAAAATGGCACAAACTAAGGGTAAAAAGGGAAGAAGTATTAAAAAAAGGGTGTGCATTAAATGTTTATTGTATGTGGAGGATACCCCAGATCTGGAATTTGTCTGTGATAAATGTAAAATGATTGTAACATTACAAGAAGAAATTTGTAAATTAAAAGATAAACTGGAAACACATAAGGAAATAATGCTTCTTGAGCAATTTATTGATGATGCAGTTAAAGAAGCAAGTATTAAGCATTTTGAAACACAGATTAAAAACACATCCAGGAATATATCCCCCATGTTGATATATCATATCAGTTTAATGCGAAAGATACAAATGAAAAAGGTGATGATATTCCTGTTAAATTTACAAAGATTAATCCATCCCATGCTCATAAAACTGAAATAGCCATTACATCCACTCCATGTGAAGGATTTAAAAATGTTGTACAACCAATTAGTCTATATAATAGATTTGAAGTACTAGCGGATGAACACAAAGAATCACAAAAAACTGAAAATCCAAAATTTGGAGAATATGTTATGTTTAATAGTGTGTCTAATCTAGGAGAAATAGGGATAAATAAGTTTATTGATAGAGATGTTGTAGTAATTGGTGACTCAATACTGAAAGGAATAGACACCATTGTCTGTGAAGGGAGAAAAGAACACACAACTGTGAGTGCTCTATCAGGGGTCAAAACTAATGACATAATCAATCTTCTTGAAGGGTTACTTGAAAATGCATACAAACCACTGGTCATTCTTCATGTGGGAGTTAATGACTTATTTAAAAGGGCCCTGATAGACACGCAGGAAGATTATAGACAAATAGTAGCAAGGATTAAGGAAAAAGGGGGAGATATTATACTGTCTGGTATACTTCCACTCATAGGAAATCAAAATTATAAGAATGAACAAGCTCAACAATTAAATTCTTGGCTAAGACATTTCTGTAAAATGGAGAAAATAGGATTTATGGATAACACCCAGACCTTTAAAAATATAAAATGTTATAAAAATGATGGAATCCACCTTAGCCAGATTGGTATTAGGATTTTGGCTAAAAAAATGAACAGGGTAGTAGAGTTCCATTTAAACTGGGTAAAAGGGGTGAAGTACAGTACTTGACCCCTGTAATGGCAGAGTATGTGCATAGTCATGATACAACTAAAGATTATGGATGGAAAGGGGTCCTATTAAATGCACGGAGTTTAAATAATAAATTTGATGAGTTTAAATTGTATCTTGGGATGAATGACATGAGTGTAGCACTCATCACTGAAACCTGGTGGGGTGATAATGATTCTTGCGACAAAAATATACAAGGGTACAAATGATATTATAAAAATAGGAAATATAGGAAAGGGGGAGGGGTAGCTATATATGTACATCAATCTATTGATAGTGTAGAAATTGAAGATGATTCCGATCTTGAAATATTGTGGATTAGATTAAAACCATTGATAGGCTCACCATTTATTTTGACCTTAGTTTATAGACCTCCCTCCATGAGTACCAAGAATGATAACATCCTATTACATACTCTTAGTCATCTAGATACTTCAAAAAATTATATAATTATGGGAGACTTTAATCTAAACAGTGTCAATTGGGAACAAGTAATTGCAACAGACAAAATAGATAGAAGTTATATGAAAATATTTAATGAATTAGGCTTGGAACAACTTGTTAAAACAAACACTAGGGGTAATAAAGTATTGGATATTATTTTAACTAATCTGGCTTATTGTATTACTGGGATTGATGTTAATGCACCCTTGGCTAATAGTGATCATAATACTGTACAGTTCCAAATATTAGATAGTAAACCTATGTTAGCAACAGGTACAACCAAGATTCTAAATCTTACTAAAGCTAACTTTCCAAATTTGAAGTACATTATTAGTTGTTGGGATTGGCAAGCACTGTTCTCAAATTTATCCGTGGAAGCCAAATGGCTATTATTAGTCAACAAATTGAAGTATCTCATTAAAAATAATATCCCAACTAATAGTAAATATGAAACCAAAGATAAGCCTACTCCTAGATGGATGTCCTCTAAAACTAAATCTCTAATTAATAAAAAAAAAAAACTTTATAAAAAAAATTCAAAAATGTCTTATACATCTTAATTCAAAATATAAGGAATTATTAAAAATAATAAAAACTAAAATAAGACTAAATAAAAGTCAATTTGAATTTAAATTAGCATCAAGGGTAAAAGACAATAAAAAATCCCTTTTCTCCTATATAAACAAAACCAGAAGTAATTCTATGACTATAGGTCCATTTATCACACATTCTGGATGTGTATCTAATAAGCGGGAAATGGCTAATATACAGAATCAATACTTTTCATCCATATTTAATAATAAATCACACGATAAATCAAATGAATCAGAAAATTCTACACCTGGTACATTTATAATTAATCCCAAAGATGTTTTGGATAAACTTAACAAGATAAATATTAATAAATCCCCAGGTCCGGATGATATTCATCCAAAAGTAATAAAAGAACTTGCCTATGAAATCTATATGCCCTTAACTAATATATTCCAACATTCCTTGGATAGTGGTGAAGTCTCAAATGATTGGAGAATTGCAACAGTTGTACCCATCAACAAAAAAGGACCTACTAATAAACCAGAAAATTTAGACCTATAAGTCTGACGTCTTTGATTGGCAAAATATTAGAACAGTTTGTGAAAGAAATCATATTGGAACATCTTAATAATAACAAGCTTATGGATAAAAATCAACATGGATTCACAAAACCAAGATCATGTTTAACTAATCTCCTGACTTTTTACAATAAAGTTACTGAAGAAATGGACAATGGTAACTCAGTTGATCTGGTATTTATAGATTTTGCAAAAGCATTTGACAAAATTCCCCACCTTGAACTTATAAATGCTCTAAAAGAAGTCAAATTAAATCCAAATATAATAAATTGGATAGGGATGTGGCTTAGTGGTAGAAAGCAGAGAGTGGTGATAAATGGAGAACTGTCAGATTGGGCTGGTGTGACTAGTGGTGTACCCCAGAGATCTGTGTTGGGGCCATGTCTATTTAATATTTATATTTCCTCCTTACAATCAAATATAAACGAGATATGGTTACTTAAATTTGCTGATGATTGCCGTTTAGGATCCATTGTTAATAATAGTAATGATAGCAGTATTTTACAAAACTTCTTAGATGAAGTCACTCTATAGGCCCATGAAAAGAAATTGGTACTAAATAATGATAAATGCAAGGTGATGCACATGGGTAAACATAATCCTAAATGTACATATAAATTGACAAATCAAATATTACATCAGACCTTAGAAGAAAGAGATCTTGGGCTTGTTGTTACTCCAGATATGAAATTTAAACTACACTGTTCTAAACAAATTAAAAAAGCTAACCAGAACTTAAATTATATATTTAGACATGTGGAAAGCAAAGAAGTCATGCTACCCTTGTATAGTGCTTTGGTGAGACCTCACCTTGAGTACTGTGTTCAGGTATGGTCCCCATATACCAAGGAAGAAATTAATAACCTAGAAAGAGTACAGAAAAGGTTTACCAGGATAATAACAGGAATGAAAGGAAAGGATTATGAATATAGGCTTAGGGAATTAAAATTGTATTCCCTAAAATATAGAAGGCTTAGAGGAGATCTATGGCTTACATATGGTTTATTACAAAATTCTATACTTCTTAATGGTACAGGATTATTTAAATCTGAACTTAGACTAAGCAACCGTAGACATAACAAACAGTTATTGATTGGGAAATGGTGTTCACTAAGGAGGAAAAACTGGTTTAGTATAAGATCAATCGCAATATGGAACAGCCTCCCTGCAAATGTTGTGGATAGTACAAGCATCGATGCTTTTAAAATAAATTTGGATTCAATAATGACAGATGATTATAAATATAGTTATTAGATTAAAATGAGGCAAGCATTATGGACATTGTCCTCTGGCTTGAATAACTTATGAAACTTATGAAACACTTTTGTGACTTTGCACCTTGATTATTGCAACTCCCTGTACTTAGGGCTTCCTGGGGTTGATATCCGCTTCCTGAAGCTAGTGCAGAATGGTGCAGCACAATTGCTGATGGGGACTTCTTGAGCCTATCATATAAGCCCCATGCTGCACACTCTGCAATGGCCACCGATTCGGTGGCGGATCACCTTTAAAGTTTTTTTACTGACTTATAAAGCCCTACATGGACTTGGCCCTGACTACTTGAAAGAGCTTCTTGTTCCCTATTGCCCTGAGAGACAGCTCCGTTCAGCTGATGAGGGGTTGTTGGAGATTCTGAGGGTGTCTTTGAAATCTTCAGGAGCCTGTGCATTTATGTACGTGGCCCCTAACATCTGGAATTCTCTATCCCATCAGCTGCAGGAGTGCATGACTGTGGGAGTTTTCAAACGGGCATTTAAAACTTTTTTATGGTGCCAGGCCTTTAGTGGCATTGAATGAGCGAAACCCGTCAGACTATTGTTATTGTTTTGTATTTATTGATTTTATTATTGCTGTTTTAAACTTTTTTGTAAAGCGCCTTGATATTCTGAAAGGTGCTTATGTGAAATAAAGCTTATTATTATTATAATTATTATTATTATTTCTTCTGTGAACTATCCAGGCTAAATATATATAGCAACCAGCAGGCATATTCTAGGAAAACACATTGTAAAAATGTGTAGAAGGAAGATCACATTGAAACTGCCTTTTCACAGATCTGCTTTGGGCAAATTCATTAGAAATATTGTAAAAGTATCCCAAAACCTCTCCACAGCCATATCGGCTCTGGCCAGTGTTTGTTGCTGTTGTTAGTACCTCTCCCTCCACCCCCATTGTGTAATCTTACCCTGTTTTTTTCCAGTTGTATTACTTTGCACTGAATCTAAGCTGCCATACATTTGACCATACCTTTAACCTTGCCAAGTCACTTCTCATCTTTTTCACGCCCCATGCATATCAACCCTGCTGCAGATCTTTGTGTCATCTGCAAAGAGGCATACTTTTCCTTCCACTCCCTCCGCAACGTTACTTACAAAGACATTAAAAACAATCAGACTAAGTACTGAACCCTGTGGTACCCTATTAGTAACCCCCTTTCTTTAGAGTGGACTCCATTTACTATTACCTGTTGTCCAGCGAATTTCTTACCCAGTCTACCACCCTGGGACCCACTCCCAGGCTGGCTAATTTCTTTATTAATTTTATGTCCAGGACTGCGTCAAATGCCTTGTTAATGCCTAGGAAGGCCATGTCCACAGCCCCTTCCTGGTCTACTACTTTGATCACCCAGTCAGAGAAATCTATTAGATTCGTCTGACATGACCTTCCCAATGTGAATCCATGCTGCCTTGGATCATGTTCCCCACTGGCCTAGGTATTTAACAATTCTTTCTTTCAGTAGTGATTCCATCATTTTACCTACTACTAAGGTCAAACAAACAGGCATGTAGTTTCCCAACTCTGCTTTGCTCCCACTGTTGTGAAGAGGAATCAAATCTGCCCTCCTCCAGTCCTTGGGCAACACACCATCCTCCCATGATTTGTTAAAAAGGGTAGTGGTGGTGTCACTAGTTCTCCCCTTGGTTCTTTTAGAATTCTGCAGTGAATCCCATTAGGCCCCATTGCTTTGTCCACTTTCAGTTTTAGGAGTTCTTTCAGAACCCTTTCTTCTGTGAATGGAATGGTATCGCCCCCCCACCGAGTGCTTCTATTGATTGGATTAGCTACCTCCCCCTCTTCTTCTTTTGTGAACACTGAGCAGATGTATTCATTCAGTATTCCTGCTTTTCACTGTCATCTTCTGCCCACCATCCCTCCCCCTTGTTAAGCCTCACTATCCCTCCCTTGGTCTTTCTTCGCTCTCTAATGTACCTATAAAAGGTTTTATTCCCCTTCTTAACTGAGTTGGCTATCTTTTCCTCAGTTTGTGCCTTTGCTATTCTGACTGTCTTCCTCGTTTCCTTCTGCTTTAACTGGTACAATCCTCTGTCCTGCTCCTTCTGTGTTTCCTTATACTTCCTGAATGCTATCTTTTTCTCCCTAACCTTCTCCACCACTCTTTTAAGAACCATAGTGATTTTTTCCTTCATTCTGATTTGTTTATTTGCTTCACACAAAGGCTTGTTGCCTCTGTGATGGCAGCTTTGATGTTTCCCCATTGTTCCTCCACCCCTCCTTCTTGCCCATTTGCTAGTGCTTATCTGAGACACTCTCCCTTTTTAACAAAGTCAGCCCTTCTAAAGTACAGTGCCCTCACTTTTGTACGGGTTGACTCTATGGCTGTATTTATCCTGAACCACACTGTTTGGTGGTCACTTGTTTCCAGATGGCTACCATCTTCAAAATCTGAGTTCCTCTCTCCATCTCCATTTGAGAGTACCAGGTAAAGATTGCTCCCTCCTGAGTGGGTTCTAACACTAGCTGGCTGAGGCATACCCCCTGTAGTGCTTTGAGAATGACCCTTCTCTTGGATGTGGCTGTAGCAAAAGTACCCCAATTAACATCTGGCAGATTCAGGTTCCTCATCAATATCTCCCTTTTTTCTCCCATCCTAAGTATGCCTTCTATCATTTCCCAATCCATTTCCTTCTCCTGAGACAGGGATCTGCATACAGAACCTGTGTGGATTGTTGTGCCATTTCCTGTCTCCAAGGCAACCCACAGTGCCTCCTCTCCTCCTTGTTCACCCTTTAGTTCTGTTGCTTTGATCCCTTCCCTTATGTAGAGAGCTACTCCTTATCCTCTTCTACCCTCCCTATCCCTCCTGTAGACTGTATAACTTGGTATGTTGACATCCCAGTCATGTACCTCTGTGTACCATGTTTCTATGACTGCCACAATACCCAGGTGTCCCTCTTCCATCAAAGCGACTAGTTCAGTGAGCTTGTTATACAGACTATGGGCATTGGTGCTCATTGGCTTCCATTTTTTTTTATGGCCTTACCCCTTTTAGTCCCATCCCTGTTTTTACTGCCTTTGCCTATTTCTCCAGTTACCCCTGCACTTCTCCCTATCAACTTCTCTATCTTGGCATTTACCTCACTAACTACCCTGTTTTCTTTTTAGGGGGCTAGGATTTCCCTGCTCCCTTTTAGTGCCTCCCCCTTTGGCTAGTTTAAATGCTTGCCAATGAAGCATTTAAACCTAACACCTATGATCCTAGTGCCCCTCCTGGACAGATGCAGACTATCGTGCCAGTATAGGACTGTATCCCTCCAGGTGGACTCCCAGTCCCCAATGAAGCCAAAACCCTGAGCTCTGCACTAGTTTTTCAACCATTGATTGTATACCATGGTGCAGAGCACCCTAGCATCACCCATGCCATAGACAGGAAGCACCTCTGAGAAGGTTACTGTGCATGCTACTTATCTAAGGCCCCTCCCCAACTCCACAAACTCCTCCTGCACTGCTTGGATCCCAGCCATGTTATTTGTCTCTAGGTGAAAAATGACATCCATCTCACTCCGCCGTGCAGCTGCTCTCACGATCCTGAGGATTCACTCCCTGTCCCTCCAAGCCATGGTGCCAGACAGGTACTTTACCTCCCTTTCCCCTCCCTTCCTCCCCAGTTCTATCACCCTAACAAATGAATCCCCTACCAGGAGTTGTTTCCTTCCCTGTGGGGTCCCGTGCCACCCACCTGTGGGTCTCCTTTGTGGAGGTTCCCAGCATCCTTCTTGTCTCCACTGTTGGTGCCTCCATAGAGGAACCACACTCTGCCAGAATGGTGTACAAATTGTAGAGAGGTACAACTGGAGGGATGTGCCTCTGTTCCTCCACCCTCACCCTCCCTGAGCCCACCATGCTCCAACCACTTTTCTTTCTTGGCAACCTCTGAGGCAGAAGCATCAGCCCAGATGGTCCCTGGGTGGGAGAACAGGTCCCCCAAATCCTGGTCAACTCAACCTGGAGACGAGCAACCTCCTCCCTCAGCCCACAGAGGTGCCTACTGATGGAACAACACCACATCCTCCAGCACATCTCCTGGAAGACCACCACTCAACAGCCACTGCACCACTCCCATCATGTCTTATTTGTTGCCCTTTGACTGTTGTTTTGTATGCTTACTCTTTCTTCTCCCCGTTTACTTTTTGGGGGGGTATTTTTGTTTTTTCTCCCTTCTTTCCTACTTCCTCTGTGCCTTCACAGCTCCCGCAGTTCCTGTTCTGGGACAGAAAGTTCCTATATTTCTCAATAGAAGAGACCTCCAGCAGCTAGAGGGTGAGGGAGAGCTATTCTTTTCTTTCTAGGAAGGTGAGTCTTTTGTGCCTCTGTGATCACTGCTTTCCTTTGTGTGAAGCAAATAAACAAATCAAAGTAAAAGAAAAAAACTCTATGGTTCTCAAAAGTGGTGGCGGGGAAGGTTAGGGAGAAAAAGATTGCATTCAGGAAGTATAAGGAAACACAGAAGGAGCAGGACAGAGAACTTTACCAGTTAAACCAGAAGGAAGCTTTGAAGGCAGTCAGAATAGTAAAGGTCCAAACCAAAGAAAAGATAGCCAGCTTGGTTAAGAAGAGAGATGAAACCTTTTATAGGTATATTAGGGAGCAAGAAAAAACAAAAGCAGCGATACTGAGGCTGAATAAAGAGGAGGTGGGTGGGCAGAGAGGGACAGTGAGAAAGCAGGGATACTGAATGAATACTTCTACTCAGTATTCACAAAGGAAGAGAAGGGGAGGTACCCAATCCAGTCAATAAAAGCAGTCTGGATGGGGATGGGTCGATATCAGTCCTTTCACAGAAGAAAGGGTTCTGAATGAACTCCTACTGAAGGTGGACAAAGCAATGGAGCCCAATGTGATTGACTCCAGAATTCTAAAAGGACTAGTGGGAGATCTAGTAACACCATTGGCCACCCTTTTTAACAAATCATGAGAGGTTGGTGTGGTACCTGAGGACTGAAGGAGGGCAGATGTGATTCCCCTTAACAAAAGTGGGAGCAAGATAGAGGCAGGAAACTACAGACCTGTCAGTTTGACCTCAGTGGAAGGGAAAATGATGGAATCACTTCTGAAGGAAAGAATTGTTGAGTACTTAGAGGCCAGTGGGGCACAGGACCCAAAGCAGCATGGATTCACAGTGGGAAAGTCATGTAAGATGAATCTAATTGATTTATTTGATTAGGTGACCAAAGTAGTAGACCAGGGAGGGGCTGTGGACATGGCCTACCTAGACTTTAGCAAGGCATTTGCCACAATCCCACGTAAAAGATTAATAAACAAATTATCCAGCCTGGGAGTGGGTCCTAGTGTGGTAGCCTGGGTAAAACATTGGCTGGACAACAGGATGCAGAGGGTAATAGTAAATGGAGTCCACAGTGAAGAAAGGGGGGTTAATAGTGGGGTACCGCAGGGTTCAGTACTGGGACCGGTCCTTTTTAATGTCTTTATAAGTGACATTGCAAAGGGACTGGAAAGAAAGTATGTCTCTTTGCAGATGACACAATGATCTGCAACTGGGTTGATACAGAAATTGGGGTGGAAAGGATGAAAAGTGACTTGGCAAGGTTGGAGGAATGGTCAAATGTATGGCAGCTTAAATTCAGTGCAAAGAAGTGCAAAGTAATGCCACTGGGAAACAAAAACCCAGGAAAGAGTACCCAATGGGGGGTGAGATACTGACAACAACAAAAATGGAAAGGGTTCTTGGGGTAGTTATAGCAGATGACCTAAAGATGGGCAAGCAATGTGAGAAGGCAGTAAGGAGGGCTGGGGGGATTCTGGGATGCACAAGGAAAAGGCATCACCAGTAGAAAACAGGAAGTTGTTATCCCTCTGTACAGACAGTTGATGAGACCCCATCTGGAGTACTGCATGCAGTTCTGGAGACCCCATCTCTGCAAAGACATAGACAGGGTGGAGGCTGTCCAGAAGAGGGCAACTAAAATGGTGCTGGTCTGCACCAGAAGACATTTGAAGAGAGGCTAAAAGAGCTTAATATGTATACCCTCAAGGAAAGGAGGGAGATGGGGGACATGATAGAAACTTTTAAGTACCTCAAGGGAATCAACAAAGTCTAAGATGGTAGCATCATTCAGAAAAAGAGATGTGCAAGAACAAGGGGGCACAATGTGAAGATAGAGGGAGAATGGCTCAGAGGTATTAGAAGGAAGTATTTGTTCAAGAAAAGGGTTGTGGATGCATGTAACAGCCTTCCTGAGGAGGTTGTGGAGTCAAAAACAGAGGGGGAATTCAAGAATGCATGGGACAAGACATAAGGCAATTCTAGTAGTGGGTAGGAGGAAGTAGGCTGTTGGTTTACTAGGATCTGCAGCTTATCCATTTGGTAGAGAAATGGGCAGACTGGGTGGGCCAAGCAGTCCTTATCTGCTGTCAAATTCTATGTTTCCTTCTCCCAAACAGGAAGTTCCTGTTGTCAGCCAAATCCAGTGCCTATGAAAGTGGAACTGGCTAAGGATGGGGGTGGGGTGAGGGGCAGGAGGGAGGGCTATATACTCCCAGTAGAGGAGTTCTAGCAGCTGCCTCCTTCTTCATGCTGCTCTCTGTGAAAAGCTAACTAGGGAAGTTTTAAATAAAGACACCTGGCTTTTTGTTGCCCAAGCCACACCCCCTAATTTACTGCTCTTCTGTTCACCTAGCTAACAGCACAGATAACAGTTCCCTTCCCCCAACTCCAACAAGCACATCAACTCTTGTTTTTTTTTGTTTCTTTTTTACCCTAATTGAAGGTCCCAGTAGTAGAGTTCTAGTTCTTTAGTCCCAGTAGATTAGCTCTAGCAGTGTCCTCCTTCCTCTTGTTGCTCTCTGTCAAAAATTCTAGGGCAGGTTGTGTCCCTAAAGATTGATAAGGCCCCTGGAGCATATGGGTTACCTCTGTGGTTACTCACTGAAGTGGCAGTGGAACTGGCTGAACCCCTAGTTGGTCTATTCAACAGCTCACTGGGGCAGGGGTGGTTCCAAAGGATTGGAGGGCTGGCAAATGTGTTTCTGCTCCATAAGGGTGGGGGGCAAGGAACAAGCAGGTAACTACAGACCTGTCAGTCTTACCTGGATTGTAGGGAAACTGATTTCATTCTTACCTCTATTGTAGGAAAAATGATGGAGTCACTGGCCATAGAGGATCTCATGGACTACTTGGAGAGTAGTGTGCACCAAGATAGTAAACAGCATGGCTTTTTGGAAGGGAGGTCTTGCAAACTGATAGTTTTCTTTGACTGGGTGATGAAGGAAGTGGCTAGGGATCATGCTGTAGATTTATTGTACTTTACTTCGACTTCAGCAAGGCTTTCAACTCAGTGACGCACAGATGTTTGTTGAAGTAGATGGAGGATTTTGGTTTTGTTAAGATCATAGTAAACTGGGTAGTTAACTGGCTAAAAGGGAGGCAGCAGAGGGTTGTAGTCAATGAAGTAAAACAGAAGAGAGGGAGTTCACAAGCAGGGTGTCACAGGGATCTGTCCTGGGTCTGGTCCTCTTCATTGTGTTCATCAACAACATTGGTGAGGGAATCCAGGGCAAGTTGTGTCCCTCTGCAGATGACACTAAACTCTGTGGGAGGCTGGATGGCAATGAATGAATCAGGGAAATGCATAGGGGCTTATAAAAAGTTAGAAGGGTGGTCTAAGGTTTGGCAGTTGAAATTAATTGCCAAGAAGTACATGATAATGCACCTAGGGAACAAGAATCCCAATACAGAGTACTGGATGGGTGGGGTGAGGCTTAGCACTATGGCTGAGGAACAGGGCCTTGTAGTTATCATCAGAGACCTCATAAAAACAATTAAGTCAGTGCAACAAGACATATAATAAAGTGAGCAAGATGCTGGGTTGTCTTGGGAGGGGTATTGGTAGCAGAAGGAAAGAGGTAATACTTCCCCTATATAGATCCTTAGTGAGGCCACACTTGGAGTACTGCACCCAGTTCTAGAGTCCTTACCTCAGGAAAGATAGGGATTGGCTGGAGATGGTGCAGCGAAGGGTGACAAAAATAATTCAGGGCCAACAGGGCAGGTCCTATGAGGAGCACCTCAAGGCAATGAATATGTACTTTCTGAAGACCAGAAGGGAGAGGGGAGATATGATAGAGACCTTTAAGTTCCTAAAAGGAATTAATAATGTGAACTGCGTGAATTATTTAGCTTGAAAACTGGTTCTTGGTCTTGTGGACACCAGCGGAAACTGGCAGGAGGAAGGATCAGAAAGGACATTAGGAAGTAGTATTTTGCAGAAAGGATGGCAGAGCTGTGGAACAGTCTACCTGCTGAAGTGGTGGGCGCTAATACTGTTGATGGGTTCAGACATGGATGGGATAGAATGAAGGGTATATTGGCTGCTCAGGTGGCAGAAGCTGGGAGAGGAATAGGTGAAGGCTAGGGAGGTTGGCTGAAACCCTGGAGGGACAGTGGTGCCAAGACTAAATAGGGAACTCAGGCACACTGGATGGACCTTGGATCTTTTTTTGCCCTCATAGTCTATGTTTCTATGTTTCCTTCTCTATCAGTAATATTCTATCGTGTCACAGATGTCACTGTCATTTGATGAACCAGCTGGCTGTCCAATGCTTCTACATCAGCAGCATTGCCATTTTCTCAGAATGTTCATATCTATATAGTGCTGTATCTATGACTAGTTGCTATTGCGTTGGTCCCAAAAAATAACAGTGTACCAGTTTTGTTTTGATGCTGGAGTGAAATTGTGGAAAGTCCCTTTTCTGAAAATGCAGTTTCTTGTAAAATGATTGCATGCCTGACTGTTTGCAAAGGAATTTGTAATCTAGTTGCATGACACTGTAGCAATGTAGTAGTACCACTATAGTTGTAAGTGCCTTTCTGTTTGTTCAGAAAACCTAATCTTTAAAGTATGACATCTTACTTATCTTTCAGGGATTTGAGCTAAAATTTGGAAAATAAACACATTTTTTGCTAGCTCCCTGAGTCTGTTACCTTTGAGAAAATATTTCAAAATGTGCACAATTCAGCTTATAGTTGCGTGACACCTCCCCCCATCCCACTTTCTTTTCATTTACTTTTGGCTCCTGCTAAAGACATTGCCACTGCTACCATGGATCCAAATACAGCACCCTTTCTGGCTGGGGAGTAAGCATTTTTGTAAGGTCATTTTGTCATCATGGAGGATATTAGAATTGCTATGGATAATCTGAAGTTAAATGTCATTGAGAAGTCTGATGCTCCTTCCCATTTTCCTGGGCAGGAGGATGCAGAAGTAGAAGGTGTACATGACCAGTTCTCATTAGAGGATGAACAGGCTGCTCAAAGATGCTCAGGAAGGGAAATTAAACTAAATGTTGAATTATCCTACTTCCCTTTATGTGTCTCCACAAATACACTTATTATTAGGTGTTTAAGAGTGTTAAGACTGAGCCCAGTGTGCTGTCCCCAGTCTAGCATTTGGAAAACATCTTTGCATAGTGTCTGCTTTCACTGTACTTAACGATAAGCATTGATATTATAGTAAGAGATAATCTGGAAACTGGTGTCTAGATAGTATTGTTCTAAACTGCTGTATTGCTTTCAGAAGAAATGTTTGGGGGACTTTTGAAATGTGTGTTAATGAGGGCATCAAATGCTCAGGAGGGAAAGTGTAACCCCCTTTTTTGTGTGTGTTACTTCTGGCTCTTGAGAGCACCTGTCCTTTGGAAACTATTAGGACTTTTACTGCTGTTTTCCCTAGGTCTGTATGCTATTAGGAACTGGAGTTGAGCTTGTGGACCCCAGAGTTGGCAGCAGAGATGCACACATTAATGTAGTTGAGACATTATGAAATTGTAAACAAGACCAAGAACCTAGTAATAAATTATAAACTAAACAGAAATACAAAAATGAATAAAATATAAGCAGAGATGTGTTGGGTGGTGTGGTGGACTGAGGCATGGAGCAGCTTGGCAGGGTGGTAATGGGGACTGGGGTTCTAATCCTGGTCCTACTCACTTTTGTCAGTCGGGACTTCTGTTTTTTTTTTTACAAGGCACCATGGAAACAAGTATTCCATGGTCCCACAAATTATTTATTTCCCCATGATCCGCTTCCCCCAGAGTTGGGATCTTTTAGCATGGGCGTGTATGGGCAGAGCCCCCTGCAGAAAGAAAACAGGCAGCATTTTTGCAGCACAGTTGTCTGCACTGTACTTGCTGGCACTATTCTGACCTAGTGCTCTGAATTCCAGTGAACAGCATTTTTTTAAATCAATTCATAAACGTTTGCCACTCATGTAAAATTGTCAGATCACTGGAACCAAGGAAATTAGCCTACAGAATGATTTGTACTTGCACTTGTCCTTGCAGTGAAAAAACCTTAGTTACTGGATGCCGTTAAATTACATTGTTCCTTGCAACGTACTGCAGCATTTTGTGATATACTGCAACATTACTGTGTTGCATCATCCTGGCGGGCACCACTGTAATTCTGTCCACAACAGTAGAGTCTTTTTTTTTCATTCTCTGCTTAACTCCTAATCACCCAGCCTACCTCCATCTGTTGGTATCCTCCTGCTCCATCACTCACCTTCTGGGAGACTTATTGTTATCATTTGCAGAGAACCATCTTCTGGCGGGTAAGTGCCACAATCAGTGGTGCAGGAACCTGTGAGGGTACTGGTGTCATTCTGCCTGCTGCAGGGTTTTTCTCAAGGTTTTTCTCCCAAGGGCCACCAACAAACAATTATGCAAAGGTATGCATGCAGAAGAGCACATGCATACTATCTGCATCTGATGAAGGAGACATCCCATTCTTCTGAATGTGTATTTCAACTGTGCTGCCACCCAGCTTCTGCTATGTGGCAGATAAGCAGTGGGACATGGTGTTACCACCCAGGATGTGAGCATAGCAAACTGTAACACTACTATTATGAGATCCAGGTGCGACCCGGGAGGGGGGGGAGTATGTACAGTGCATACCATCTGATTCTGTCTCCAGATAATACACCAAAAAGAGTCAAATTTTTTAAGAAGTAAAGCTCACTTGATATATGGATTCACCACTGTTCCAATTTCCTAGACTAATAATTATCTGCACACTGTGATAGTAAATTGTTAGTGAGATATATGGAGGGGGTGTTAGTTATAGCAGATACAAAAAGTAAATCTATTTTCTGCTTTACTTTGAAATTTTGTTGGATTGGTACAGAGAAGAAGCACCGAAGTGGCAGGTACTGTATTAAGAGGCTTGTTATGATTTTCCTTTGGTTGCCCTTCTCCCTCTTTGTGTTTTGTGGGTGATGTAGAATGGAGGGGTGAGAGTCTAATGCAGTCAGAGCAGTTTACAGAGTGTCTGTTCTTTCTATCAGTTAGTCTGACTTGTGTTGAACATTTTGTAACAAAAAAAAAGATTCATACTCATTTAAATGATGTATGGCAGATCTCTGGGATAATCAAAATCCTGGCCTTCTAATGTGTTAGGGTTCCAGAACTGGTCAGCTTCACTTTATGGTTCTTGAACCCTAAGAAGTCATGAGATAAAACTCTTGATTAACCAAGAGATGTCCCCCTTGCACCATTAACTTTGTATTGAAAAAAGCAGCGACGTGAGAAAAAATATGCATTTATTTGTGACACATGGTTCAATACATTGCAAATTGACACACTTAGAAAATGTAGTCTTTTATTTATTGTTGTTTTGAAATAAAGTTATATCAATTTTTGTTTTATGCACTAGGTTATAGAGATGCATCCCTGACTTTGATTTTAAACAGTGGAATGGAGGGAATTGAAATCTGGTCAAAGACAGCAGAAGGAGAAAACCAGTGGACTCCAGGACTGGCTACTATAGGAAGACAACACTATGGATATAAGGTACAGCATGAAAAAACAATATACAGAGGCTTTATTAACATGTATTGGGAACGATAAAAGTGCTAAAAAAGAGGATTGCTTAGCAGGCATACAAGATATTATGAAAAACCAATCTTAAAAAGGCTACCAGGCAAACAATGCAGTCTAAGAAGACAAGATAAAATGAGTTTCACCAGCATGATACAAACACTATAAAGAGGGGTTTCTCAGCAGGTAAAAGGTGAAAAAGACAAAGACAGTACAAAGAAAGCTTTCATAGTGGACACCAGTCACAGAATAAAAAGAGCATATAATGGAATGAGATCATTCTCAGTAGGCATGATACGTGATATTGTATAAATGACAATATAAAGAGATTTTTCTCAGCAGGCATACAATATTTTATTACATAAAGAACAATATCAAGCTGGTTTTCCCAGCAGATGTAATTTATAGTAGCATTGCTGTGATTTTGTTTAGCAAACATTAGGTACTAGGAGAATGAGAATGATAATGGGACCAAATACAGTATGCTTTATATTGTAGCTTTACAAGCATTACAAAATTTCAGTGATGTGGTTAATCTCAATGGCAATCAAATCTCCACTCTAGTGGTCAATTACTGCAACATAACTGATGGCTAGATTTAAAACTGTTTAATCCCATTAAAATACATTAATTTTAACTGAAAACCTAAAACAGAGATCAGCAGGCAGGACAAGCCCATTGCTTTGTGTCAAATATTTCTGGGATAGAGGTCAGCAAGTAAATAAGGTCACATACCGGGGTTTGTAGATCCATAGTTGTGCTGAAATTCAACCTAAATATTTATGATAATCAAAACAATTTAAAGAGATGCATTAAATGTTAAAACCAACTCTTTTGAACACATAGATGTATTTTACTTTAACATTTTTTTAAATGTATAACAATAGTGATAATTTTTGTCTCATTGTAAATTAATAGATATAGTAATAATCCTGTCTACTGTTATGTGCAGTTACTTCCTTGGAGAATGCTATCTTTGCTAGCAGTATATATTTATAATTTATTTCTCTTATGAATTTTTTTTCCACTGGAAAATGTTAACTGCCAATTTATTGCAGATCCACAGTTTTTCTCCACAAACAAATCCACAATTGATTGAGGTTTGACTGAAACTGTGTAAAACAATTTAACATTTTCAATAAAATCTGCTTAGACTTGTAGACTGTCTGGTATGCAAACTTGGCTGTAATCAAAACAATGTACTGTGAGATGAGAAAGGGTTCTATGTGACTCTGCTTTCATTTTATTAACAGGCTTTATTTAGTTTCAAAATCTTCTGACCATGCATATGTACAGTACACGTAATTAACATCTGTGTTGAAGCAGACTATCAGAAAACAGTCTGCTGCCACAGGGACTGAAACAACAGATGAAAGTAAACATGAAAATTGTACCAGTCATGTAAATAGAGTGCTAACTTCAAAGATTCTTTGAGTGATAGGCTAGGTGTTTATTTATTGAAAATGTTTCACCAGGAAAGGCACACTACGCAAAAAGATGCTCCTCTCATGGTGCAACCTGGGGGGGGGGGGTTTCAGAGGAGGCAGGTATACATACAGTAGTTGAACTATACAGTAGTGCAATAGGGATAATGTACATAGTTGGGAGGGAATACATTGAACTTGTTACATAGGCAGAGCAGTACAGAACAGCACAGGATCAGCAAGTACAGGTTATACAGATCATGGTTACACAACGAGGTATGAGCAGTACAGAACATGATCGTAAGGGCAAGGGATACAAGTACTGGTTATACAATTCATGGTTACACAACAAGCTAAGAACAGTACAGAACAAGATCATAAGGTATGGTATACAAATCATGGGAACTGATCTAGGCAAAGCATGACATACCTAAGTGCCAGATTACAGAACAGGGGTAGTAATAGCTGAACTTGAGTGACAAAAGCAGAAGTTGAGCTACAGGGAGATGCACCAAGTTGACAGGAGGATTTGGAGAGCAAGAAGGGGGGTAGCGAAGGAGGGTCTAGTAAGCATTAGGTGTGTAGGGGGGAGGAAGGTGAGGAGGAAGGGAGTGGGGCTGGGGAGTAGGTTGAGTAGGAAGGGGGGAAGGGAGAAGTTGAGAGTGCAAGTAAGTAATAGAGAGAGTGTGAGCGTGCAGGACAGTGGATAAGCCAGACAATTAGGCAATGGCTGGACCCCTGGTCAGGTGCAGGGGGGAGCTGGGGAAGATGAGCTACTGGGGAGATGGTCAGGGGCAGTAGCAATTGGGTGCAAGGAAGTTAGAGAGGGCATAGGAAAGGGAGAGTTTGGATGAAGAATGGTGGATCTGAATGGGTAGGCCATTCCAGAGTTTAGGGAAGAGGTAAGAGAATGCGGATTGGCCGGCCATGGTCCTTCGGTGAGGGATGAATAGTAGCTTAGCGTCAGCAGACCAGAGGGCATGCGAGGGAGTAGGTGGGGAGGATAGGGCGGATACGAGGTAGGGAGGGAGAGAGCAGAGCCAGAAGTTAGAAGCAAATTTAGCGCTATGGATTAGACGCTGGTTACTCAGAGAAGGAAGGGACAGGGAACGATAAAGCAAGCAGTGATGTGTGCAAGGGGGGGCATCAAGGGCAAAGTGGCAGAAAGCATTGAAGAGGGTGTCTAATCTGGCTAGGGTGGTCTGTGCAGCGGAGCTGTAAACTACATCACAGTAATCGAAGGAGGGTAGGATCATTCTCTGGACAATTTCACATCTGACAGGAAGGGGGAGGCTAGAGCGGTTTCTGTAGAGGGCACCAAGTTTTGGGTGCAATTTTGAAATAATGGCGTCCACGTGAGTGGAAAAGGAGAGGTGGCAGTCAAGCCAGACCCCTAGATACCTGAAGGAGGGTACTTCTTCGAGGATAGTGTTATTTAGGGTGTGTAATCTCAGAGGGGAGGTGAGTTTGGATAGGCGCTGTCTGATGCCGAAAGTCATAGAGTTGGTTTTCTTAGCATTTAGGGAGAGTTGGTTGCTATTGAACCAGTGCTGGATTTTGTTGAAGTCGGTTTGAAGTTTCTTTGTATGACTACTTTCATTCACATTCAGAAAGGATTCTATCTCAAACAGATCATGTCACGAATGATGCTGCAATCAGTTAGACAGAAAAAAGGGAAATATAAAATCTCTTTGTTCTGCTTCTTGTGCTGTACTACAACTTGTCATAATCTGCAGGGTCATGGAGCTCAGTGGAAAACAACATGCTCCTGACCATAACTGTACAGGCTCATATACAAAGACTGCAAATAACTTGACTAACATTTCTGAAAACAAACTGCCCTTATAAAATAGGTGAAATAAAAATGAACATTTACAGTACCTTCAATTAAACAAATGTTTGCAGCCAGAGTAAAACAAGAGTGTCGTTAATTACAAACTATTGTACAATGTTCAAGAACATATTAGCATACTTTTAATATGCAATTATAGAACTATATGTACCTGTAATGCAAATTAAAAGCAGCAATCATTTTAACAAAATCAACAGTTTTTTTTTGTACTGTAACTTGATTAAAAGCCCTAGTAATCTTTTGTTTCTTGAACCAAATTAGGCATCTAATAGAGGTAGCACAGTAAGTAGTTTTTGAACAGTTTTCATTATTATACATCTTGAAAATGACAAAATATGTTGCTTGAGGATTTGTTTTAATATTGACTGTCTGTGAATTACTAAATAATGCCTAATGATTACTGTATGATATAAATGTTTTTAGATTTTAGAAGATATGCTACATATCAATGGATTAATGGTGTGGGAAGTGTAAGTGATTTGCTTTGTGAATTTATTTGTGAAGTTCCACTACTTTGCAAAGTTAATCCACCTTGCAGTGTGTCAATTTGAAGTATAGTGTGAACTTCACAAAGCTGCACATGTCTTGTTCTCCTTGCTGGGATGATAATGTTTTGGTGGTGGGACAATGTCTTACCAAGAAAACTGACTGGATAGCCTTCATCTGAATTTGTCTCAACCCAGGAGAGACAGAGATCATGTTGATCAAACTGGGCTCGTGGGGTTCAATGGTGGTGGGAGGTTTGGTGGCCCTTCCTTTTTTGGCCAGCCAGTCTCTCATAGCTGTTGATGTGGTTATGAATCTTGGGGTCATTTTGGACTGCAGGCTGACACTAGAACAACAGGTGCTGGTGGTGGTCTGATCTGGCTTTTGGTTCCATCCTCACATGGCACCAGTGTTAGGGCACCATGTCACTACAGTGCCAAATGGCCATGTTCCTGACCTCTCTTTTTGCAGAAGGCTGCACCCCCGCACCCTCACCACACACTCTAACTATATATTTTAACTCTGGAATGGGACAGACCTTGGGGAGGGGGCAGTGAACTCAGCATTTGGTGCTGTAGTGACTCGGCACCCTAATGCCACTGCCCAGATGCAAGTGCTGGTTTTTACCATCTCCGAAAATATCACCAGGATCAAACTGCATTTGGCTCCTGCTGATGATCACCATTCATGCTTTTGACACCTTTAAGTTGAACTACAGTAACATTCTCTGCTTAGGGTTATCTGGAGGTTTGATCGACACCTGCAGCTGGCCCAGAATGCTGCAGCTCAGCTGGTGGTGAGTTCAACACACCAGTGCTGTGTGCTCTGCACTGGCTGTGTATGTGGTGGCACATCACAGTTTGGACCGAACAACTTGAAAGATCCTCTGGTTCCTCACCTTCCAGTCTGGCCCCTCTGCTCCACTGATGTGGGCTTGGTTATTGTCCTCTCTTCCCACCTGAGACTATCAGAGGACATAGCTTTTGGAGTGGCAGCTCCAGTGTTGTGGAACTTGCTGGGAGCATTCTTATGGCCCATATGTTGGAGACCTTTAAAGTCTCTCTGAGAAAAACTTATTTCTTAGAACAATCATTTCCCAGTTAGTTAGTTTTAAAAAAATCTGTATTTAATAATGTTATCCACCGGTTGTAGTTTATTTCTGGTATTGTGTTTTTTTTGTTTTGTATTTTTATATTGTATGTACAGTATAGCACCCAGAGTCCTTGGGAAAGGGCGCTTTATAAATAAAGATTGCCTTGCCTAAAATACAAACAAAATGCTGCAAAAATCTGTTTTTAAAGTTGCCTTCTAAGGTCCACAAAGCAGCAGATCTATCCCCTTCCACACTCTCACACGGACTGCAAAATTAAACTGAAGCACACCGTATACAGGAAACGGTATAGTGAAGTAGTCAAGGGCACTGAGCTGCAAACCTGGAGACCTGGGTTTGGATTCCATCACCCCCACTTGTATATTCTGTGACCCTGAGCAAGTCAGTTAGCTTCCTTGTGCTCCCAGGTCACACCTGGTAACAAGCTCCAGCTTTGTGTGCCTTTCCTAGTTAAACAATTTCTCCTTTCCCCTTACATGGAGCTGTAGCACGTGACCTACAGGAGCTGTTCTATGTGACCTAGAGGCACGTGTTTATCAGTAGCCTGTGTCTGAGAAATCTTTGCCCAAATTCACCTAAAAATGAAGTTCAAGGTGAAGCCTATGGGCAAAGTGCAGGGTGAAGTGTATGCACAGGGAACATACATGATTGTGTCATAAAGTCACAAAATTCGCAAAGTCATTGGTGAAGGCAAAGTTTACAAATTTACTGGAACCTCGCCTGTGAATTAAAACTTTGCAACACCTCTATTTACTGTAGTATTTATTCCAAGATCACAAATTTATCATCATGTAAAAGCATACACAAGGCAATATATTCATCTTGATTCATACATGCTACCGAAAACAATAAGCTTTATTGTGGAGCACTAGGGACGTATTGTGAACTCCTGCAATTTCTTGGCATATTTTGCAAAAACTCTCTACAAGTTTTTAATAGCTTTTACCATTATGTTTCAGTGAACCTGTCTGCTCATAGGCATTTTTAATAATGAACGAGACTTAAAGAAGGGTTTAACCATCAGTAACCTAAATCACAGGTTGAGTTAGCAGACCACAATTCCCCAGACAACCTGGGCCTTATAAACAGTCACTGTTGGTGGAGATGTACAGATGGGGAGCAAAAAGTTGATGCTAGTTTCTGGTACATAGATACATAGACAGTGTCGGCAGATAAGGGCCTATGGCCCACACAGTCTGCCCATTTAAGTTTGTAAGTTCAGTTTATGTTTTCCAGGAAGTCTGTTGCCCCTTACCCCTGATCTCCAGAATTCCTTTATGTCTATCCCATGCATTCTTAAATCCCGTGATTGTTTTAGCCCCCACCACTTCCTCTGGCAGGGTGTTCCACTTGACCACCACCCGTTCTGTGAAGAAATTCTTCCTCACGTTTCCTCTGAATCATCCTCCCTCCAACTTCATCCCATGCCCTCTAGTCCTGGAACATCTTTTTCGCTTAAAATAGTGCATTCCTGCACCCTGTTCCTCCCTGTAAGATACTTGTATGTCTCTATCATCCCTCTCTCCTCTCCTCCAGGAGTACATGTTCAGTGCCTTCAACCTGTCCTCATAGGACTTGTGATGCAATCCATGCACCATCTTTGTTGCCCTCCTCTGAACCTTCTCTACCCTGTCTATGTCCTGTAGAGTAAGGTCTCCAGAACTGCACAGTGTACTCCAGGTGCGGCCTCACTAGTGTCTTGTATAGTGGAATTATGACCTCCCTTTTCCTGCTGGTGATGCCCATGCCTATGCATCCCAGCATCCTATTTGCTTTACCTGCTGCCTTGTCACACTGTTTCCCTGCCTTGAGGTCATCAGAGATGATAACTCCAAGATCCCTTTCCTGCTTGGTGCATGCTATATCCTCACCCCCCAACTGATATATTGTGCCAGGGTTTTTGTGCCCCATATGCATTATCTTGCACTTCCTTAGAAGTACTTGGTAGAGGGAATCTTGCTTTCAGAGCAAGCAGCTAACTAAAAAAGCTACAGATTTTCTTACTGATGAATCACTTCTGTCTCAACAGAAGTCAGTGCCTCTTAGGATTAAGCAAACAGATACTTTATTAGAAGCAGGGGGTCTCATTTAAGTAAAAAAAGAAAGAAGAAAGTTACTGAGTGTTTCTCTGTTTGGTAAGGGGGCTGTATCAACTTAGTTTGCTAAATCAGGAGTAGAGGAGTTAATTGGGGGTGTGGCTTGAGCAGTAGAAAAGCAGCTGTCTCTAATTACAGCTTCCTGCTGTTAGTTTCTGGCAGAGGGAATCTTGCTTTCATAGCAAACAGCTGACTGAAAAAGCTACACATTTTCTTACTGATAAATCACTTCTATCTCAGCAGGAGTCAGTGCCTGTTAGGATTAAGCAAACAGATACTTTATTAGAATAAGGGGGTCTCATTTAAGTAAAAAAAGAAAGAAGAAAGTTACTGTGTGTTTTTCTGTTTGGGGAAGGGGGCTGTATCAACTTAGTTTGCTAAATCAGGAGTAGAGGAGTTAATTGGGTGTGTGGCTTGAGCAGTAGAAAAGCAGCTGTCTCCAATTATGGCTTCCTGCTGCTAGTTTCTGGCAGAGGGAATCTTGCTTTCAGAGCAAGCAGCTGACTAAAAAAACTATGGATTTTCTTACTAATTGTCCTCCTTCCCACCTCCCCACCCTCCCGTCCTAAGCCAGTTCTACTTTTATAGCCACTGGATTTTACAGACAACAGGAACTTCCTGTTTGGCAGTAGAAAGTGAAGGATCACTGAGACACATTAGTTTCATCAACCTTGAAGGAAGAAAATAACTCTTTCTCCCCCCAACCAGCTGCTGAAGGCCTGAGTCCAAGTAAGAAGGAAGGAGACTACGGAAGACTACAGGAAGTTCCTATACCAGAATAGGAAGAGCAAGAATTGTAAGGGTACATAGGCACTAGGAAAGTAGGTGGAAAAATATGTAGAGGTAGGATAGAGTAAGCATATAAAGCAACTGGAGAGGGGACACAAAATAAGTCATGATGGGAGTGATGCAGTGCAATAGCTGTAGTGTGGCAGTGTTCCGGGAGACATTCTGGAGGCTGCAATGCTACCCTATTTGCAGGCACCTCTCTGGTCTGAGGGAGGAAGTTGCTTGTCTCCAGGCTGACCTGGTTAAAATGCGTGAAACCTCTTCCCCCACCCAAGGACCACCAGAGCCACTGCCGCTTCCTCAGAGGTTGCCAAGAAAGACCAGTGGTTGGACCAAGGTGGGCTCAGGGAGGGAGAGGGTGGTGGAAATAGAGGTGCATCCCTCCAGCTGTACCTCTCCACAATTCATATGCTGTTCTGGTAAAGAGTGGTTCCTCTATGGATGCACTTGCAGTTGAGACCAAGGAGGATGCTGGGAACCTCCACAAAGGAGTCCCACAGTAGGGTGGCATGAGACCCCACAGGGGAAGGAAACAACTCCTGGTGGGGGACTCAATCATTAGGGGGTACAAGTGGGGGGGGAGGGAGAGGGAGGTAAGGTGCCTGCCTGGTGCCATGGCTCGGAGGGACAGGAAGAGAATCCTCAGGATCATGGGAGAAGCTGCATGAGGGAGGGAACTGGATGTCATTGTCCACCTAGGGACAAATGATCTGACTCAGAATGGGATCACAGCAGTGCAAGAGGAATTTGTAGAGTTGGGGAGGGGCCTTAGACAAGTAGCACGTAGGTTACCTTCTCAGAGGTGCTTTCTGTCTATGGTAAGGATGATGCTAGGGTACTCCGCACCATGGGATTCACAGAATGGTTGAAAAACCAGTGTGGAGCTCAGGGTTTTGGCTTCATTGAGGACT
The DNA here is from genome assembly GCA_016271365.2 of Neoceratodus forsteri. Lineage (NCBI taxonomy): Eukaryota > Metazoa > Chordata > Ceratodontiformes > Ceratodontidae > Neoceratodus > Neoceratodus forsteri. Next base: position 1,774,922,401 of record CM057456.1, on the reverse strand, counting down.
GAGGAGCCACCTGGAGGGATGCAGGCCTATACCGGTGCGATGGTCTGCAGCTGTCCGGGGCGGTTACCAGAATACTAGGTGATAGGTTTAAATGCTTCGTTGGCAAGCATTTAAACTAGCCAAGGGGGGAGGCACTGAAAAGGAGCAGGTAAATCCCAGCCTCCATCCACAAAACACAGTAATTAGTGAGGTAAACACCAAGGTAGAGAAGTCATTCAGGAGCAGGACAGGGGTAAATGCAAAAAAAGACAAAGGCAGTAAGGACATGGATGGAGCTAAAAGGGGTAAAGCAATCAAAAAATGGAGGGCGATGAGTACCAATGCCCATAGTCTGTGTAACAAGCTCCCTGAACTTGTGGCCTTGATGGAAGAGGGATGCCTGGATACAGTCGCTGAAAATGGTATACAAAGAACCATGACTGGGATGTCAACATACCAGGATATACGACCTACAGGAGGGACAGGGAGGTAAAAGAGGAGGAGGACTAGCTCTCTATGTAAGGGAAGGGATTAAAGCAACAGAACTAAAGAGTAAACATGAAGTAGATGAGTCAGTATGGGTCACCCTGGAAACAGGAAATAGCACCACAATCTGTATGGGAGTTGTGTACAGACCCCCATTTCAGGGGGGGGAGGGAATGGACAAGGAAATGATAGAAGGCATCCTTAAAATGGCAGAAAAAGGGGAGATATTGTTGATGGAGGACCTGAACATGCCAAATGTTAACTGGAGCACCTTTGCTACAGGCACATCCAGGAGCAGGGTCATTCTTGATGTCCTACAAGGGGCATTCCTCAGACAGCTAGTGTTTGAACCCACTCAGGACAAGGCAATCTTAGACCTGGTACTCTCAAATTGGGACAGAGAAAGGATCTCAGATTTAGAAGTGGGTAGCCATCTGGGAAGAAGCAACCACCAAACAGTGTGATTCACAATATACACGACCATAGAGTCAAGCTATATAAATGCAAGAGTATTGTACTTTACGATGGCTGACTTTGGGAAAATGAGAGAGTGCCTTAGAAAAGCCCTAGCAAATGGGCAAGAAGGAGGGGTGGAGGAACAATGGTGAATAATCAAAACAGCCATCACAGAGGCAAAGAGCCTTTGTGTGAAGTGAATCAATAAAACACAATGAAGGAAAAAACCTTGATGGTTCTCAATAGAGGTGGCAAAGAAGGTTAAGAAGAAAAGGATAGCATTCAGGAAATATAAGGAAACACAGAAGGAGCAGGACAGAGAACTTTATCAGTTAAAGCAGAAGAAGGCAGGGAAGGCAGTCAGAATAGCAAAGGCCCAAACAGAGGAAAAGATAGCCAGTTCTGTTACAAATGGGGATAAAACCTTTTATAGGTACATTAGGGAGCAAAGAAAGACCAAGGGAGGGATACAGAGACTTAATAAAGGGGAGGCAATGTGGGCAAAGGCTGATATTGGAAAAGCAGGGATACTGAATGAATATTTCAGCTCAGTATTCACAACAGAAGAGGATGGGGAGATACCTAAACCAAACAAGAGAAACACTCTGGATAGGGGGGTCGCTACCAGTCCATTTACAGAAGAAAGGGTGTTGAAAGAACTCTTGAAACTGAGGATATACAAAGCAATGATAGGAAACCTGATGGGATTCACCCCAGAATTCTAAAATAACTAAGGGTAGAACTGTTGACATCACTGACTACTCTCTTTAACAAATCATGAGAAGATGGGGCGATACCTAAGGGCTGGAGGAGGGTAGATGTGATTCCACTTCACAAAAGTGGGAGCAGGGCAGAGGCAGGAAACTACAGACTGGTTACTTTGACCTCAGTGGTATGGAAAATGATGGAATCACTTCTGAAGGAAAGAATTGTTGAGTACCTAGAGGATAATGGGGCACAGGACTCAAGGCAGCTTGGATTCACAGTGGGGCGGTGGTGTCAGAAAAATCTAATAGATTTCATTGACTGGGTGACCAAAATAGTCGACCAGGAAGGGGCTATGGATATGGCCTACCTAGATTTTAGTAAGGCATTTGACACAGTCCCACACAAAAGATTAATATAAAAGTTAGCCAGCCTTGGAGTGGGTCCCAAGGTGGTAGCCCAGATAAAAAATTGGCTGGACATCAGGATGCAAAGGATAATAGTAAATGGAGTCAACAGTGAAGAAAGGAGGGTAACTTGTAGGGTACCGCAAGGTTCAGTACTGGGACCTGTCCTCCTTAATGTCTTTATAAGTGACATTGGAAAGCACCTGGAAGGAAAAATATGTCTCTTTGCAGACGACACAAAGATCTGCAACAGGGTTGATACACAAGGTTGGGTGCAAAGAATGAAAAGTGACTTGGCAAGGTTGGAGGAATGGTCAAATTTATGGCAGCTCATATTCAATGCAAAGAAGTGCAAGATAATGCACCTGGAAAACAAAAACAAAGGGGAAGAGTACACAATGGGGGATAAGATACTAACAACAAAAATCAAAAGGGACCTGGGAGTAATTATATCAGATGACCTAAAGGTGGGAATGCAATGTGAGAAGGCAGTAAGGAGGGCTGGGGGGATACTGGAATGCATAGGGAGATGCATCACCAGTAGAAAACAGGAAGTTGTTATCCCTCTGTACAGACAGTTGATAAGACCCCATCTGGAGTACTGCATGCAGTTCTTGAGACCCCATCTCTGCAAAGACATAGACAGAGTGGAGGCTGTCCAGAGGAGGGCAACCAAAATGGTGCAGGGTCTACACCAGAAGACATATGAAGAGAGACTAAAGCAGCTAATATGTATACCCTCAAGGAAAGGAGGAGGGGGACATGATAGAAACTTTCAAGTACCTCAAGGGAATTAACAAAGTCCAAGAGGGTAGCATCTTTCAGAAAAAGAGATGTGCAAGAACAAGGGGGCAGAATTTAAAAATAGAGGGGGGACGGCTCAGAGGTAACGTTAGAAAGTATTTTTTTCATGGAGAGGGTTGTGGATGCATGGAACAGCCTTCCTGAGGAGGTTGTAGAGTCAAGAACAGTAAGAGAACTCAAGAATGCATGGGACAGACATAAAGCAATTCTAGTGGCAGGTAGGAGGAAGTAAGCTGTTGGCTAATTAGAACCTGTGGCTTATCCATCAGGTAGGGAAATTGGCAGACTGCGTGGGTCAAGCGGTCCTTATCTGCTGTCAAATTCTATGTTTCTGTGTTTCAAAAGACTCACCACTGTGCCACCACTAAAAACTGCCTTGAATAAATGTAAGCCTTAATCTCTCCAGTATGCACTGTAAGGTGCAAAACAAATGTGACTGCCAGATATTCAGGTCACAAGCAGCATTTGCTCCAGTGATCCTACTGGCTTGCACCACCCATTGAGGTTTGGGCATGGCGTTGTAGCAGTCATATGTCATAACATGCCTAGAGCCCCAGGTACATAGTAGTACCAGTCTTCCCCTCACCCTGCCAACCTTCTCATTTAGTCCCACTTCTGGACCTCTCCAATTTCTGAGTTTTTATTGCGCCTCCATATATCTGTAATGCACCAATAGTCTGCTCACTGACCACTGCCCAAAAGTCATCTCTAGCAATTAGTGAAACCCTTATGCTAGTCATATTCTCCTCTGCCGGAGCAAACTCTACAGTGAACACCACCACAGTGACAAATCTTGCCAGGTCACTGTGGTGGTCCGCTGTATGCCAACACTGTGACTCTGGGTGTTTCGCCCCCACCCTGAATCAACTCCAACTCTGAGCTGGTTTGTTAGAGATGGAGGTGTGTGGGGGGTGAAGTCTCTGCATTAAAAAACACTTTTTCCAGATGGGAACACTGCCGACAGTCGGCATTGTTCCTGTCGCTGTTCAGTATGTCAACAACATTGTTGTCGATGTTCTGTCATGGAACTGGCTGATCTCCATCCCCACCTGCTCCTTTCACAATTTCCACAGCAGTTTGACATTACCTACCATTAGCCCTTTGGAGTTCTAAGGATGTAGAAACATAGATATTGATGGCAGAAAATGGCCCAATGGACAGGGGGTGTCACACAGCTTTTAATCAGTCATAGTGCGGGTTGCCATGCTATTAGTATTAGAAAATATTTTTTGTGTTACACAATTAATGCCTTTACAATATATTACAAAACATGGAAATTGTTTAAAATACAAATATATTGGAGCTTTTTTCAATATGCACTATTAATGAAAGAGCACATAATAAGAGATTTCAGCAGACATACAGTGATGCTAGCCTGGATGCAACATAGTAATGCTGCAGTATATCACAATGTGCTACAGTATTCTGCAGCGAACAGTGTCATTCAATGGCAATTAGGTTGTTTTTTACTACAGTATATTGTGACGTGTCCTTTACTGCAAATTAATGTTTTGCATCGTGGCTGGGTCCACTGTAAAGTGCCAGAGTATGGCTCTGTAGGTAATTTGTATTGTGACCAGACCCCTTTTGTGCATTGGCACAGATTGATGTACAACCACAGGGGCAAAGCTTGCTCCCAATTTGTGCCTTATAAAGAGAACTTATAGTACTTACTATAACTGTAGATCTTCCTGGAATGCTTTCTTCCAGAGCTCAACTCTTGGATCTTAGCTGGAGGCACTTGGATTCTGTCGGAGCAAGTCTTTTCAGCCAGGGCACCAGCACCAGCCAGTGGTGCTGCCTGCTGACCAGTAACAAAAGTATATATAAAATGAAAAAGAAAAACTGAATATAATCCAACTACAGTACTCACTGTCACCTTGGCTTCATGGTCTGGATGCTGTACAAAGACACTCGCTGTGCCACAGGATAATACTCAACAGTGATAAACTTTTGTTAAGCAGCAACAAGTAGCACGGAGCTCCCCCACCAAACAGGGATTTGTTGCTGTTAAATAAAAGCTTGTCATTGTTCAACTGACTGTGAGTACTGCCTTTGGTGTTTTTGATTGACCGCTGGTTTTTGAACTAAGTTGCCTGTCAGTATTGCAATAATCCAGCTACAACTTAAATGGTAAGTACAGAGGCCTTACTAAAAGGTGCCCCATGGCTGGGGTTCGTGGTAGCCAACAAAAGGAAAATAAGAGACAGAGCTGGTCTGGGCCGCCAGCACAGTGGTAGAGCTACCACCAACAATGCTGATGACCTGGGTTCAAGGATTCAAAAGAAAATAAGAGACAGAGCTACTGTACTTACATACTCACCTTCCTGCTGCAAGAAAACAACTTACTGGCAGTCATGGAAGGGGAGGAGACATGGGCAGCAGCCCCAAGACTGTTGTCAGCCTGCAATCTGTGTCAGATCCAGAAATCATATTCAGACCATGATATGAGCAATTGCCCCTAGATGTTTTCCTGTCACACAGGAGGCATTTGTAGGTGGCAATAATTTTGATTGTTATTGGAAATAAAGATAAATCAATTAACAGCTTCTCCTCACCAGCAAGTGAGCAGACAAGACTAACTTCAGAAGCCATGTGCCATCTAGAATTATACATTCCATAAACACAAGGGTAGAAAAGCTGTGATTAAAGTTAAGGACACTATACAAAATTAAGAACAGTCCCCTCCTCACAAAAAAATCTAATTTAGGAATCAGTTCCAGAAAAAAGAAGTGTTTAGTGAGTCAATAACACATAAGCTAAATAACCTGTTAATAGTAGGCCCGATGGCATCATGTCTTAGGGGTACTGTAATGCCCAAAGGTTAGCTCCCCTGCAAGCACATACAGGGATTTACCCTAAAAGAAACATTTGTACTCACAGTGCCCTGACAAAACCACATTATATCAGATGAGAACAGTACAAATCCAATGGTTTGCACACTGCAATAGGGTTAATAGGCAGAATTAGGTTGACGAGTCAGGACACCACTGGGCTGCATTGTTCCATTTTGCAACTAATAGGGCTATACCTATGAAAACTCCTACCCCTGGCAGGGGGAGGGGGATGAAAAGTAACAGGAAATTTATTTTTTTGTATATTAATTATTTTATGTGACCAAAGTCTAAGCCTTTCAAGACGGAGGACAATACTCTGACAGGGAAATGGCTACCAGCAAGGCCTTTGCCCTCCTTTTTGGGGTGAGCCACCAAGAATATAGCCCCAGTTCTATAGACTTGGGGAATGCGGGTGGTGAATTTTACTCTACAGAGAATATATTCAGGAAGAACTACAGGTATGTTAAGTGCTGCAACTTTCTCTGTCTTCCCAGAATCAATCTTTAGCATAGAAGTCCACTCTTGGGTCAGAGTGCAAAGATCCAATAAATGAGGGATGAGTCTGCTCACTCCTAGGGCTCATGAGAGTCTCAGCCCTCTGGGGACAACACCTGATATGGGGTTCTCTTTGGTCTAAATGGACTAAGGACTGTTCTGGTTTAGGAAGGGGCTCCTGAGGTTCTGGAGTGGGAGGGTTCCCTGTAAGCTGCTGCCTGATGCAGAGGGAGAAGAAGTAGAAGTAAATCCCAGATCGGGGAGTTAAGCACCTCACTCCAGACAAAAGGTGCCAGTCAGGACAAGTGAACCCAGAATATCCTTCTTATGCAAATGACCAATTCAATGACTCTAAAGGCCACAATGATAGCAACATAAGATGTCCTTGACTAGTGCTGAGCTGTCTACAGGGTCCTGATGGAAATGTCTACAGACTGCCATGTGGACTCAGTTGGAGTCATCTCAGATAGCACATTATGCACCTGCATTCAAAGGCTGTATCTGTATGCCACCATATGTGCCTGATAAAAGTGAATGCAAAGGACTTCCCTAGTAGAAGTAAAAACCTTCCTCCCAGTGTGTTAAAGGAATCCACACAAGAAGGGTACTCTCAGGTTAAAGGATGAGAGCCAGTCTGTTCTGGAGAACCTTAAGCCTATGAGAGGGGTAAGGTATATCCACTATTGACACAGTGAGAGCACAACACTGGACTAGGATGTCCCTGGGGATGGGAGGATTGGTAAAATGATGCCTCCAAAGAGCTCTTATTGCATCCTCCATGGCCCTGTGTAAGGGCAGAAAGATGCAAGTATCAGTGTTGGGAACTCTGATGAGCCCTCATTGCCTCCTCCATGACCCTGTGTAAGGGTAGAAAGATACAAGTATCAGTGCTGGGAACTCTGATGAGCCCTCATTGCCTCTTCCATGACCCTGTGTAAGGGTAAAAAGATACAAGTATCAGTACTGGGAACTCTGATGAGTCACAGTGGAAAGACAATAAGATTGTAGGTTGCATAACAGGTGATGCCCAATGCTTCCAACATTCCCCCATGAATTGCTGGTACAGAATGTACTCAGCAGATGATGGAAGATGAATCAAGGATTTGTTGTCCTCTGAAGAGGACTTCCAAGGAGAAGAATCTGAGAAAGTGCTTTGGTGGATAAAATGGGCAGGTGCTCTAGATAGCCAGCAACTGGGACCTGGGTAAGCCACCCTTTGACATTGGGAGTCCTGGGCTCTTTGCAGGGTGCAGTTGACTCCCAGATTGTGCTAGCATCATTCTCTGAACTGTTTTGCTGACTATACCATTGCTTCTTCCAATAATAACAGTTATCCCATTGATGGGGCTTGCTCCATGGGCACTGCCATCATGGATTTGTTCCAGAACCACACCTATTATACCTCTGATGCAGCACTGCCTCCATTGCTGGATCCAATTTTTTTTCTCCTGTCATCATTCCAAAGAAGGATGAAGAGGCATATAATCCCAATCTCCTTAATATGGATATGGAAGAAAAAGAACATGATCCTTATAAGGGAGTCTGCATTCCCACTCTTCTCATTTCTCCTCATGCAGTGAAGAATTTGTGGTGTATAATCCCACATCTCCTCCTGAAGACACCTCTTTTCAAGCTTTGCTCAGATAAATTCATGATGGGATTTCAAGGACAACTACACTAAAAAAATGTAATCGAGTTTTGGAGATTCCTACCACACCCTCCAGTATGATTCTTCCTGTATATCCTACTGTATAGGATGCTACCTTTCCTGCTTGGCATTAGCCTAACACCTGGCATGGGATGCCTAGGAAGGCTGAAAAGTGGTACCCTACTCCATCTGCTAAGCCTTATTATGCTTCCCAACCTGCAACAGATTTAGTGGTTATCATGCTTGCTCATAATCACTCTAGATCCTCTAGACACATAAGTACTTTGCCTCCTGATAAAGAACTGAAAGTCTGGGTGTTATCGGCAAAATAACGTACTGTATTCTTCTGTGTCATTAGGGCTCATAATAGCAAATTACCAGACATATATGATTAAATATCAGCATAGCCTAAGGAAAACTGCTAAATCTGCTATTCACACTCTGCCTGATACTGTAGTTCTGCCAAGGCTGATTTGCTTAAAGGGGAACTGTCATCAACAGGATTTCTTAATGTCTGAAAGCCCATAAAGAGCTAATTTGATTGTGCCATTGTGTTTATCTATGAGTCTTTGCAGTCCAGAGTTATTCATATGTAAATCACTCTGTAATTAAGAGTTGCTGGCAGCCATATGTTTTGGGCTCCTGACAGGAAATGATGTCAGCAAGGGTCTAGGTCCTCCTTTGACTGTATTTAATCCAACAGATTAAATAGGAAATTGACTGTTTTATTAAAAGTGTGTTTTAAGGTGTTATTACAACACTGACCACATCTATCATAATTGTTTTGTATCTGCATTACAACTTGTGAGTTATCACTTTTACATTTAAAACTGTTAGTAAAAATAATCCATCTTCAGGATTGCTTTAACCTCTAGGATATACAGTACTGCCTGCTGAACATGTCAGTACAGATTTCTGGCGCTGCCACAGTACCATCTTCTGTCTTTTTACGTTCCCTCTCTTACAACCCTTTCTCTTACAATTTTGAGTGCGAACTTGGGTCTACAACATGCAGATGTGGCTATGTACCTACTGGCCTGGTATCATGGCCTCCCCTGTGCTCCCACAACACACCTGGGAACAAGCTATTGCTTAGTGTGTCTTTCCTGGACAAAGACAGTAAAAACAATCTGAACATGTGTTATGGTTCTGAAAATATGCTCTTTTGATCCAGAGTTGACTTGAAAAGAAAAATATTTGGTCACAATTACAATAGATGGACAACACTGTTAAAACATGCATAATCTGAAATGCATTATTAAAAGAGTATTTTACTTCTTTTGATGAAGGTAGAAGTATAACAGTTTCATACTGAAATACTTTGGATGGAATGGAATTTTGTAATTATAACACTTTCTACATTTATATTTGTTTTATATGTGTAATAAAACTAGTGAGTCACCACCTTTACATTTAGAAACATAGAAACATAGAAGTTGACGGCAGATAACGACCGCAAGGCCCATCCAGTCTGCCCATTTCTTTTTCTACCTTATAAATGTGCCATTGGCCTTTGCTCTGCCAGTGGCCTATCTATTCATAGTCATTTGTATTGCTCCCTTATGCCTATCCCATGCCTGTTTGAAGCCCTGCACTGCAGTCATAGCCACCACTTCTTGTGGTAAGCCATTCCATGCATCCACCACCCTTTCTGTGAAAAATAATTTCCTCACATTCTCCCTTAATCAGCCCCCTCTAATCTCATGCTGTGTCCTCTTGTCCTGCTATTTTTCTTGTATTTAAACATGTTAACTCTTTCACCTTGTTAATGCCCTTAAGGTGTTTGAATGCCTCGATCATATCACCTCTCTCCTCCTTTGCTCAAGGGTATACATATTGAGCTCTGTTAATCTGTCCTCATATGTCTTCTGATGCAATCCCTGCACCATTTGTAGCCCTTCTCTGGACTGCCTCAATTTGGTTAATGTCTTTGTGAAGGTGTGGCCTCCAATACTGCACGCAGTACTCCAGATGGGGCCTAACCAGTGTCCTGTAAAGAGGGATTATTACCTCTCTCTTACGACTTGTGATACCCCTACTAATACACCCTAGCACCCCTCTAGCCTTACCTACTGCTTTAGAGGTCTGCTTGGATGATTTCAGGTCATCAGTGATGATGATGCCCAAGTCTCTTTCTTCCTTTGTGATTGCTAGCAACTCCCCTCCCAGCCTATAGGTGGCTCGAGGTTTCTCTTCCCTATGTGCATGATTTTGCACTTCTTTGCATTAAATCCCAGTTGCCACTCTTCTGACCATTTGCTAGTTTATCAGATCTCTTCTCATTCTGCCCACCCATCTGGATCATCTACTCTGTTGCAGATCTTGGTGTCATCTGCAAACAGACAAGCCTTACCCTCTAGTCCATCTGCAAGGTCACTAATGAAGATGTTGAAGGACTGGCCCAGGACTGATCCCTAAGTCCCACTGTGACTTGCATCTCTTCTGACTGTGTACCATTTACCACCACTCTCTGTTTTCTGCCCGTCAACCAGTTTGCCACCCAGTTGACCAACTTACCCACCCGAGCCTACCCAGCTTATTTATCAATCTTCTATGTGGAACAGTGTCAAAAGCTTTGCTGAAGTCAAGGTAGGTGACATCAACTGCTCCCCTTGGTCCACCACTCTGGCTACCCAGTCAAAGAAATCTATGAGATTAGTTTGACAGGACCTTCCTTTGTAAACCCATGCTGTCTTGGATCCTGTGCCCTATGGATTCCAGGTGTTGCACTATCCTTTCATTAAGCAGTGTCTCCATAATCTTGCCCACTACTGAGGTAAGACCGGCTGGTCTGTAGATCTCCGCCCCTCTCCCTGCTACCACTCTTGTGGAGGCGGGATCACATGAGCCCTTCTCCAGTCTTCTGGGACCTCTCCTGTGCTCAGAGACTCACTAAACAGTTCTGCTAATGGCTCTGCTAGTTCCACCTTAGCTCCTTAAGTACCCTGGGATGTATGCCATCAGGTCCCATTGCCTTATCCACCATGAGCTTAATGAGCTCTTGTAGGACCCTTTCTTTTGTGAAGGAGTAGTGCTCACCTCCCTCCCCCCTGTGTCCATGATGCTGAGCTGTGGGCCCTGCCCTACCTTCTCTTCAGTAAATCCTGAGCAAAGTATCTATTTAGGATAGATGCCTTTACAGGGTCCTCCTCCTCCTCACATGCTCCTTTTCTCCATTAAGCTTAGCAATACCCCTCTGGACTTTCTTCTTTCACTAATGTATCTATAGAAGTCTTGTCACCTCCTTTTACTGTTCGTGCTAGTGTTTCCTCAGTTTGGGACTTTGCCTGCCTTACTGCCTTCCCTGCTTCCTTTAGGGCAGTTTGGTATGCCTCCCTATCTTCATCCTGCTGTGTTCCCTTATATTTCCTGAAGGCCAGCCTTTTGGCCCTGACCTTTTCTGCTACTGTATTTGAGAACCAAAGTGGTTTCCTTCTTCTTTTGCACTTCCTTTTCTGTCTAACACAATGGGATGTTGCTTCAAGTATTGCATCCTTAATGCTTGCCCACTTTGCCTGTACCCTCTCATCTGTGTTTCTTTTTGCCAGGGCTAGCTTAACTCTGTTGGCCATCTTATCAAAGTCAGCTCCTCTGAAGTCCCATATTTTTGCCTTGGAATGGGATGATTTAGATGTAGTAGCCAAATTGAACCATACTATGTGATGGTCACTGGCCCCCAGGTGACCTTCTACCTGGAGATCTGTGATCCCTTCCCTGTTAGTCAGTACTTTCAAACTGTTAGTAAAATAAGGGAAAGGGGAAATTGTTTTACCAGGAAAGGCAAACTCAGCTGACGCTTGTTTCCAGGTGCAACCTGGGAACACAAGGATGTTAAGTGACTTGCTCAGAGTCACACAGTATGCAAGTGGGGGCTGTGACTTGCTTGCTCAGAGTCACATAGTATGCAAGTGGGGCCTGTGCGGTTCAAACCCAGGTATCTAGAGTTGTAGCTTAGTGCCCTTAACCACTGCGCTATACTGCCTCCTCATAATCCGGTAGAATTCTGACATTTTTACAGTAGAAAATCCCATTCCATTCAAAGTATTTCAGTAAGAAACTGTTATACTTTTAACTTCATCAAAATAAGTCCAATACTCTTTAATTAATACTAATCATTGTTTACATACAGATAAAGACACTTATATCGCCAGTTACAACCTCCCGGTTGATATTTTTGGTTACAACCAGGAGGTTGTAATCAACACCTGTTAATCAAACATCACCACAGAAAGCTAACTGGTGTGCAGTTTCACTGTGGGTGGGCTGAACATCTTGCCCAACATGGCAGCTCCATTACCAAGCACCGGTACAAACACTCAATATTTGCCACACACTGTTAAGACAAGTACGATTTTAAATATTTTTAAATGTATATATAGTTGATCCTTCCTTGAAAATGAAAAAAAATCAATTAGATTGATCGTGCCGCTCATACCCTTCGAGCCAGACCACAACTTTCCAGAATGTCTTTACCACTGTAATGTGAAAAAGAAACGAAAAAAAACAAAAGGGAGAGACAGGCAGTGTGTGTGTGTGTATCTCTGAAAGGAGTGCTGCACTAACTGAACTGTGCTGAAAGGGAGGAGAAAAATATCACCATTAACTAAATAAAATAATATATGGGTGTGTATGTGTAAAAAACAGAATTTTACATACACACACACACACACACACACACACTCGCTGTCCGATGCTTTTATAAACCCTCTGGGTTTATGTTGCATCCCACACCTCTGGTGTGTGTAAAATTCTGGTTACACACACACCCATCCTTATATTATTCTATATTTTAATAATGCATTTCAGGTTATGCATGTTTTAATAATGTTGTCCATGTGTTTTTGCAATTAATAAACAAGTATTTGTGTCCTGTTTTTTTTCCAAGTCAAATCTGGATAGAAAGAGTACAATATTTTCAGAATCTTAACACATGCTCAAATCCCATTCTGCTGGATGAATGAAACATATTCACAACTGTACTATCAGCTGATAATCAAAAGATGCACATCTCAGGGCTGGCCCCATGATGCCAGGCCAGTAGATACGTAACCACATTTGCATCTTGTAGACCTGAGTTCACACCTGAAATTGTAAGAGAAAAGGCTGCTAGAGAGGGAATGGAAAAGGATAGAAGTTGGTGCTGTGGCAGTCCCAGAAATCTGTACTAACATGAACATAGTCGGGGTTTACAAATCCTGATATGGGGCCCCAATACCTGTTTGTACCACAGAGCCAGCCTTGAGATGTGTAGTTTTTGATGATCAGCTGGCAGTGCAGCCTAAAGGTTAGACCAATTATGAAGACGGATTATTTTTACTAACAGTTTGAAATGTAAAGGTGACAACTCACTAGTTTCAATGCACATATAAAACAATTATTATAGATGTAGAAAGTGTTGTAATAACACCTTAAAACACACTTAATAAAACAGTTGATTTCCTATTTAACCTGTTGGATTAAATACAGTCAAAGGAGGACCTAGACCCTTGGTGACATCATTTCCTGTCAGGTGGCCAAAACATATGGCTGCCACCAGCCCCTAATTACAGGGTGATTTACATATGAATAACTCTGGACTGAAAAGACTCAAAGATAGACACAATGGCTCAATCAAATTAGCTTTTTATGGGCTTTCAGACTTTAAGAAATCCTGTTGATGACAGTTCCCCTTTAAAATGTAAGAACAAAATAACAAGGTTCTGTGTCAGCATGTGATCTGAAAATAAAATAAAATGATAATATTAAATGCATGCTTAAAATAGAATATATGGCTAGAATCAATGTTTCAACCATACAGTAGGTCTTCTTCAGGAATTATCTAAAAGAGAAAAAATAAACTTTGCCTTTTTCTTTTTTAGATAATTCCTGAAGAAGACCTGTGGCCAAAACATTGATTTTAACTCTGTTTTCTATTTTCAGCAAATATTTAATATACCATTATGTTTTGATTTATTTAAAGAGCAGCTGACACCTTTTGGACAGCTTTAAAAATAAAAAAAATACATAACATTTAGACAGTCCAGCCTGTATTTCACATTAGTTCTGTACTTCTCTCTATTATTTATTACAGAAGTCATTTGCTTGAAAACAGAAAATTTGCTCCTGAAGAGTTAGTTCATCTACTCCTTTTGCTTTCTCCCTATTTGAGGTCATAATGCACTTGTTATGACATCACAGTTTCTCCCATGGCAACATACTGTGATGTCACAACAACGGATTATGACTTGAAGTAGGTGGTGAGCTACGGAGGCAGATGAACTCTAAGGGATAAAGATCATATATTCATGCAGATTTCCTCAGTAATAAAAAAGCTGGAGAAAAAATCTGTAGAATACATACAGAATGCAAATTGAATGTACCTAGGTATTAAGTTTTTCATAGTTTTCTTTGAGGCATCAGCAGTGCTTTAAAGCTGCTTCAGCTAGTGCTGATATTAGTAAGCATCTGTTATGTTCTGCCTATGATGCATCCAATGCTTCTGCCAGTGCTGCTGCCTCTGGAATATGCTTTCAGAGATATTCCTGGCTTCATGTGGCTGGGTTTGCCTCTGATGTACAATAGGCTGTACTGAATGCCCCTTTTAGAGGCTCCAGGCTGTTTAGTAGTGAGGTTAAAAATGCTTTATGTGAGTTTCCAACCTTCTGGATGACCTTATGATCCCTCAAGTCGAAGTGACATGATAGGGGCTCATTTCGTAAGCTAGCTGACTGTGATGACCGTGCCACCCACCAGCAGCCCAGTGCCCATAGTGGAGCTCCCCTCCTTGGTCCCCTCCCTCTCTGGTGCACACACAAAGGCACCCAAAGGTATTAGTCCTGGCGACACCCCTATCGGCCCCAGTACCTTTTGTCTCCCTATAACATCGCCTCTCCACTGCTGCTTTCGAGGGTACAGGTGGGGGGATGGATTTTCCTTCATCGTCCAAAGTGGAGGGAGATCCTGATGAATGAGTGGATCCTGGAAATAGTATAAAAGGGGCATGCTCTGGAGTTGCTATCTACCTCTCCAGTACATACACTACTGCCTTGTCATTATTCTTTGGGCCACTTATCCCTTCTGCTAAAGGAGGTTCAGTTGCTTATACACAAGCAGGATATCAAACCAATTCCTCCCCAAGAAAGAAACAAAGGTTTCTATTCGAGATAAGCCTTAGTTCCCAAGTGGACAGGAGATGTGACCCCTGTACTGGGCCTAAGAGACCTAAATCTGTACCTTGCTTACAAAAAGGTTTGGATGTTGTCTCTTCAGCTTCTCATCCCTCTGCTGCAAAAGGGAGATCGGCTGTGACCGGGACATGAAGGATGCATGCCTTTATATCAAAATTTGGAAATTCCACAAGCAGTACCTGCACTCACTTCATGCTGGAATTCAGTCATTATCAGTTCCTTGTCTTGCTATTTGGCTTATAGCAGTTGTGGCAGCAGCCCTCAGGAGGGAAGGGCTTTATGTCTTCTCATATCTGGCAGACTGTCTCCTGAAAGCCCCATCCAGGGAACAGATTCTGCACACAATGTCCAGACCAAGACAACTGTTCAAGGAATTGGGTGTCACAGTGAAAGTACTGAAATCCATACTTATTCCCTGTCAGTGCTTCGGCCATTATCTTGGTTCCCTTTGCTCATTAGTGAATGTACATTCCACATTGGACTCTCTGCACACATTGGGAGGAGTTAAAACAAATGGTCCTCATCATGTCCCCTTTCTCCCATGCTCTAGTATGTTGGGTGGATCCCTGAAACAGTTACACGGTGTTCTATTATTTTTCACATCTCCCATGCAGATCCTCACAATGGATGCCTCGGAGTCTGACTGGGGTGCCCATCTCGGGTCCAATCAGACCCAAGGGTCTTGGGCTGATCTGGAGTCAAATCTCCATATCAATGTTCCGGGGATGAATGTTGTTCGGCCTGGTCTCCAGGTTTTCCATAAGCATGTCAGCCTCAGTCCCTTGCTGATTAGGACAGTCAGTGTCAGTGGCATGCACTACAGAAACAAGTAAGGGGACACTCCCATGGACACCAGCTTTCAGCCATGTTTCATACAGGTGTCCAAAGTGTCTTGGTAGGCAGATTAAGCAGGTTTCAGTCTTTGGTGCACACATTGGAGGTGCTGACCTCCATGGTACATGATTTCTTTGCAAGATTGGGTTGTCCAGATTTAAACCTTTTTGTGGCCCCTCACAATGCAAAACTGCCATGTTTCTGCTTGCTTGCTCTAGGGATTTGGGTATTTTAATAAGATGTGATATCTCTCTTCTGGCAAAGGAGATTCCGTATGCCTTTCCTCCAATCCCTCTCATACCAAGGGTTCTTCAAACTGCGGGTGGAACATGCCTCCCTTTTACTGGTGGCTCCATTATGGTCCCATAATATTTGGTTTCTCCTTCTGCCGCATCTGGCAGTGGAGCCTCCTATTCAGCTCCCCCTCTGTTGTGGTCTGCTGTCACAGGCTTAGAGGTCCTTGGTCCATCCAGGCATGCAATTTCTGCATCTCTGTGCCTGGCTCCTGAAGACATAGCCTTTGCTATTTTAGAGTTTCACCCAAGGTGGCTGATGTCTTGCATGCAGCTAGGAAGCCTTCTACAAAACAAAACAAAGTGGTTTTCCATATGATGTGCTTCCTGTTCAGTAGATTGATTTACATATCCTGTCAATACTGTGCAGGACTACCGTTTGTCTCTAACTGACTCTGGCCTCCAGTACTCATCTATTTAGGTGCACTTGGCTGCATTTCGGCTTCCATACCCCTATTGATGGGTGTACAGTGGCACAACTAGCTGCATCATGTACATTTCTAAAGGGTATTCTGCAGAGGCTTCCCTCGATTCGTAAACTGGTCTCACCTTGGGGACTGAATTTCATGCTTGAGAAATTGACCTTCACACAATTTGAGCCTGCTGAGACCTATGAAATGCATTTCTTTTCATGGAAAATGCTGTTTTTGGTTGCCATGACTTTGGGCTTGTAGGATTTCCGAGCTTCAGGCTCTTATGCATGAGCCTCCTTATTTGTTTTGCAACAAGAACAGGGTGGCTTTGTGGATCAATCTTCATGTTCTACCAAAGGTGGTTTTTGATTTTACATTGAATCAGACCAAACACCTTTTGTATTATCCAGAGAACACTAACAAGGATAAGGCATTGCTCCAGTCACTTGATGTACATGGAACACTACATTTCTATCTTGATTGCACTAAAAACTGCAGAAAGTCATCTCAGGTTTTTGTTTTGTTTACCCGTGGAGAAGAGGGCACCCCTACTGTATGTCTAAACAGTTTCTTTTTAAATGGCTAGCTAACTATATTTTGTTTTGTTACTGGAAGTACAGTAAGGATCTTCCTGGTACTGTGCATGGCCACTCTACATGTCATGTGACCACTTCTGTTTCTTGCTTTCAGAATGTTTCTGCAGCTTACATATGACTAGTGCCACATAGACTACTGTGCACAGTTTCAGTAAGCAATACCATCTACACATTGTTTCTCGTAGATGTGTTGGCTTTGGTCTTACAGTGTTGCAAGGTTTTCTATCATCATGTCATATCAAACCTTTCCATCCTCCCCAGATACCTTGGGTACTGCTTGGAAATTGTTCCAAGAGTGTGACCTGATGGAGGTGATATTATTGATGAAGACAGAACAGTTACTCACTGACACAGTAGATCTTTCTGAAAATATCCATTGTGCTACAGTGCACCCACCCTCCTTCCTTCTCTCTGAGGTATAAGCTGGCAGGTTTGTCCACTGCCTTGTTTGTAGGTGTCCATAACTGCTTTATGTTTTCTGTGTTTCCAGTTCCATGCATCTCCTTGTGTGCCTGGTACTGGTTTGGTCTCCTGGTTCCTCATGGTAGGATGACCTCTGAACTTTTCTCTGGAGTGGAACTGAGGGACAGTGAGTCCACCCATGATAATATAGGTGATAACATTGAACATTATCATGGGTGGCCCACTAGCTAACAAATGTTTGCAAGAAGTTCTGATGCTGATGGCTTACAGTTCCATAGCAGTTCCTAGGTGTTCCTGATTAAGATTCCTTGATGATATGTTAAGTGTTAAGGTTTATTTACAGTACTAAGGTTTTTTCAGGAATAGCAATAGACCTAGTGGTCCTCCTAGCTTATTCCCCCACTACATAGTGGTATATTTGGGATGTTACGATGCCATAAGCATATGGGTATCCAGCAGTCTTTTAAACTCATTCAGATCCTTGGTTTCAACCATTTGTCTGGAACCTTCTCCCTAGCAATCTCTTCCTGGGGCCTCTTGTATTGTAACATTTTCCTTGAATTCCACACCAATTTCCACACATACAGTACATTCTTATTATCAAGAATATTACAGAGTAATGACAAATTACCTCTCTTTCTTCATTATTCCAGACTATAGAGTCCTAGAGATTGTAATTTATTTTTGTAATCCTGACCCTGAACACCATTTACACATTTGGTAAATCTCCTTTCTGCTTTTTCTATGGTTACTATTTGCCCCTTACTTTATCGAGACCAAAAATGAGAGCAATAGTCAAGATGAGGCCTGATTAAAGATCTGCATAACAGCATAAGAACATCCCTTTGCCTACTGCAAACATTTCTTTACCCAGGATTCTCAGGGCCTTATTACTGATATTTTTACAGTGTGAGGAAAACATCAGGTCCAGTTGCATTATGACCCACAGGTCTCTTTCCTGATCTACACTGACTGATGGGGTTTTACCAGGGAAATACTTTATTCTTCTGTTGTGTTTACCAAGGTACATGACACAGCATTTTCCTTTATTAAAATGTATGCCCCATGTGTCAGCTCAGTTGTTAATTATGTTTACTGTAAGTGTATTGTTGTTGTATCTCTTACATTTAATGCTGGTCCCACTATTTTAGTATCATCCGCAGACTTGAATATGCTGCTTTTGACGCCAGCATGTAAGTCATGTATATACAATGTAAATGAGGTAGGTCCCAACACTGAACCCTGTGGTTCATCACTCTTAACATTGGTTTTATCTGATGTTGAATCTCCAGTTCTTACAGCTTATGTCCTAGCATACAGCCAATGTCTTATCCATGTTAGTATCCTCATGTCCATATTCATATTTCCTGTTTTTCTTATTAGCCTTCCATGTGGCACCTGGTCAAACACATTTGCAAAGTCTAGATAAACTACATCACTGGGTATATTTAAGTCCAATAATTTGCTAATTTGCTCACAAAAAGTGACTACATTTGTGAGACATGATCTTTTTTTAACAAATCAATTTTGGGTTGTATCTGTTTTTCCTTCCTGTGTCAATGTATTTATAATATGTTTTTTAACACTTTTTACATTGTTTTACCTATGACAAGTGTTAAGTTAATAACCCTGTAATTTCACGGTTGATCCTTACTTCCCTTTTTATGTATTGGGATCCCTCTAGCATGCTTCCAGTCTGCTGGGATTTCACCTTTCAAAAAGAATATATATATATATATATATATATATTATGGTATATGATAGTGCTACCATAGAATTAAGTTGAGAGCCATTTACATGTTAAACCCCAAATTTTGCACCTTACTAACTTTGCAACTGTTTGACGGATTTGCCTAGAATTTGGAATACATGATCAAGAACCATACGCCTTGGGATCTGCCAAGTTTTGTACCGGTTGGATACACATCTGTGGAGTTATTAAGCGTGATCTGCACCTGCGTTTATGCTTTTTCTGGAATTCTACAGTCGCACCTACAGGTCGCATGGTTTGCGCGACTGGCCCAGAATATTCAGGGAACGTGTGGCCGGGGTCCCCGATGTGCCTTTCGAAGATTTCGTGAAAAAATAGTAAACGGTTCAAAAGTTATTCAAAAAACAATTTCCGATTATAAGTCAATGGAAAAAGTTAACAAAAAGTTCGACAGTGTCTCAAATGCAATTTTACTTTCGCAAATTGCCCTCTTACTTTCGCAAATCCGCCATCTTGTTTTCAGTTAGTGATCAGAAAAATGCTTGCCATTTAAATTTGGGACCCTCTAGCAACCTAATTCTTTTTGTATTCACCTAGTCGGAGCCTGAGGATGCTAGCCATGTCTTTATCTTGGGGTAAAACACCCCAGAAATATGTTTTTCAAATTTCTGGAAAAAGTACTTTCACAAAGTACTTTTGTGCTCACGAAAGTGTCGCAAATTTTTGCGAAAGCTTTCTCAAATTGCAACAGTACTTTTCTAGGCTGTGGGGAAATGACAGCAATTCTTTGGCACCCCACTGCAAAAGAACAGTTGAGAGTTTTGGGCTGAAATTTGGAGAAAACGCAGCCAATATCTCACAGATGTGCCTTTCAGTGTTGTGTTGAAAAAATATTACACGTCGGCAAAGTTACAGCACTCCAGAGTTGATGGTTTTTCCCATAGGATAACATTACGGCGCCCGACGCATTACAGGAATCCTTTGGCACCCTGCTGCAAAATAACGGTTTGGTCTTTTTTCCTGAAATTTAGAGGGAAGACAGCCAACAGCCCACAGATGTGCCTTTCAGTGGTTTGGTGAAGAAATATTACAGGGAGGAAAAGTTATGGCACTCCAAATTTCTCTTTTTTTCCCATAGGATAACATTACTGCGTTCTCCGCGCCTTTCAGGGCCCGTATCTCGGAAACGGTGTGAGATATGGACATTTTGTCAGAAAAATGCTTAGCCCCTGATGGGGGCTAAGTTCAAAACTAGCCAGGACAGTCGTAAATCATATGACTTTTAAATTTTTTTTCTACGTCGTACGGTTCCTGAGATATAACCTATTTAATATTCCAAGTCCTCATTTTTACTCCGATACTCATTATTATGCATACATTCTTTGTACTCACTGTCTTTCTCTATGCAGCTTTTGGGGAAAACCAGCCTGTGCGCTTACATTACTATTACCTTTGCCCTTTCGGCTTGTGGTTCGTACCCGTTCACTTACCATTGATGTCTCGCCACCATGTCGTTATCCTTTCGTTTTCATTTGCACTTGCGTTTCTGTTATTTTTGCCATTTGTGTCTACAGTACTGTTTCTCTTTCTGTTTCACTTTGCGTCACCATGCCCATTGACATTTCCATTTGCAGGCACCATGTTACTATGTGATAACACATCACGGGCAGACCGCTCCCTATCTACGCCACCGCAGCACTTTTCTATTCTCATTCGCGGTTGCATTACCATGTGCCACTGTTTGCATTGCTGTTCCTGTTACTATGCCACAAGACATCACGTGGTGGGGCTGGGGCCCGTGCTGCATTACATTCACTATTTCTCATTATCATTCTCAAAAGAAGGGAAATTAGAGGCAAAAGAATCTGTTTAATGCATTAGTTAGGGTTGTTCCACAGCGACAAAAGTGAAGAAATTCGGTGTTAGGGTTGAAAACTCCTTGGACCCCGCCCACCCCCAACCGGCATTGAGGTGCGCATTGGGGTTGTCGGTCCTAACTTTCACCCCATTCTCCTATACTTCTGCTGCTTTACACATGGGATAGGATGAGAGTTAGGGGCTGATGACCCCAATGCGCACCCCAATGCCGGTTGGGGTGGGCGAACGCGGGGTTTTCAACCCTAACACCAAATTTCCTCACTTTAATGCTGTGGAACAACCCTAACTAATGCATTAAATGGAGTTTTTTGCCTCTAATATATATATATGTATATATATACAAAGAACCTCTGAGTGCAAGTACTGAGGCAATGGTTACCCCAAAGAGCATTTGGCTGGGAAGCCACGTTTCAAAGAAATACAAATTCACATATGCCCCCACAATGCAAAGCATCATGGGCTGCATATGCAAATCACCACAGGATATTATGCTGGTTCAACTTTAAGCAGAAATGCATGGTGCCAAAAGGCCTCTCACACAGTTTGCAAAGGGTGCCAACAGAAGACATAGACACGTGTTTCATCCTACCAGGACTCATCAGTATGCCTTGTCTGTTTGACACCCCAGTGGAATGAACCAGCTACTACAGCTACAGATATATATATATATAGTCTAAAAATCAAAGATCTTTATTTGGTTAAAACCAGTCAGGTGACTGTTCAATATTAGAGCATAATGCATAGTCATCCTGGTCCTAAACCACATCACTCAATGAGCACATCCAATCTCCTACAACCAGAACTGTCTTCCATCACCCCCCCCCCCAACAACTGGAATTGGTCTTCCATCTCAAAATGGCTGCTACTTTTACAGTATAAAAAAACCTTCAACGGGGCCCTAAAAATACAACTGCTTTAAATAAAAAATAAAACAAATTAATTAAATGTTGTTTCCCTGATCATCACACACTATTTACACACATAAACAAATCAGAAATGTTAAATATTGCTCATAGTTTTCATTACAACTGCTTCTTTGCTGACAATGAAACATCCTCCTTCTGTCTTTAACTGCTCGTCAGGGAAATGTCTTCTGCTTTATCTGACAGAGATAACTGAGTCTGAGGCTCTAAAGAGGCATTTGTTGTGTATGTGTACAATATGTTAGGAACAGAACATTCTGCCAGTGGAATTGAGCAGAATTTTGAATCCTTGTATTCCATTGTAAACATTCCATATCTTGAATGTGGGGAAAGAGAGAAGAGGAGAAAAAAAAACAGGACGAAGAAAGTAGGTAGTAATACTGTATAAACAAAGAGCAAAAGTGGGAAAACACAGTTACATAGGCAGAGGCAGATCCAAACTGCTGAAATACATTCCTGAAGTTTATAAAAGCACATACATTTGAATCATACATGGGTATTTTCAGGTGAAATCTATCACCCCCCCCCCCACACCAAAAGAGGCAACCAGGCAGGTTTAAAATTTTTAACACATTTCCTTTAACAAACAGAACTTGTACTGATTTAAAATGCAAAGTAACAGTTTTTTCTTATAAAAATGTGTGCCACACAGTTTTCATTATGTTATATGTTTTTAGCTAACCCCACAGTTACCAGAATAGGGACTATTTGTTTTTTGTATGCAGAGTTAAAATGGAAGCATATTTCAATGAAAGGTCCATTTTTTATCTTTTTAAACTACTTTATTCTTATTTTCATTCATTTTAGTGCCATTTTATAAGAGCAATAAGAATCTCCAGGGGTGTGCCTTTGTGGTGAAATAATTGTACTTCTCAGGTGCATTTAACAGCACTCAGCTGCACCATGTGCCTAACAACGCACCTGAGGCATGTGATTATTTCACCACAATGCACATCCTGTCATGTCTTATCACTT
The DNA here is from genome assembly GCA_016271365.2 of Neoceratodus forsteri. Classification (NCBI taxonomy): domain Eukaryota; kingdom Metazoa; phylum Chordata; order Ceratodontiformes; family Ceratodontidae; genus Neoceratodus; species Neoceratodus forsteri. Next base: position 1,774,899,372 of record CM057456.1, on the reverse strand, counting down.
ACATATACTACATATTGGCTTACAAATAATGTCTACTATGTTATTCAGCAAATAGGGGCTAATGTTGCCATGCCCAGGTGATTTATTTGTGTCCAAACTCTCAGTTTCTTCACTTATCATCTTTACTGTAAAAAAGATAATTAATGTTAACACATCTACAGTATTTGTACGGTGCCCTGTTCTCATTTCAGTGTCTGTGTCTTTACTGAAAGTTGTGGCAAAATAATCATTTAGGATTTCAGCCATATCTTTGGCAGTATCCACTAAAAATCCATTATGCTTCAGTGGGCCAACAGAGGGGGCATTTACCATTACTGAATTTATGTATCTGTAGAACTGTTAAGAACTTTTGGTATTTTTATGCCAGATGATGCTCATAGATTTTCATGTTCTTTCTTATCAAGTGCTTGCATTGTCTGACCATTTCTTTGTATTTGGTCTTATTTGCTCATTATCTTAACTGATCCACTATGTGTACTGTATATATGTTTTTTTTTCTTGACTAATAGCTTACACAATTTATTATTCATCCATCTAGGTTTTATCTCTCTGTTATTATATTTAGTTTTAGTTGGTACCCATTTTTGTACGAGAGAGTAGTTTTCTTTTGAGTATTTCCAATGTTTCATTTACAGTCTTGTTTTTGAACTCTCACTCACACAGCCATGTCTTCTTATCATTCATGATTTCTTTATAATTTCCATCTTGATAGTTCAGTAGTACATGTTTGTTGTTAATCTTTTCATGTCTAAACTCCAGACTTATTTTAATCATGGCGTGGTCACTAGTGCCTAATGGTTCCTGGTTTTCACATCTAGTGTTACACCCAATCACATCGGTTATGATGAAATCTAAGATTTTATTACCTATGGTTGGTTCATATACTATTAGTTACAGTCTGGATTCACTTATTATATTCACAAATTCATTTTCTAAACCTCCAGTGGTTGTATTTTTTGACCAATTTATATGGCCTAGGTTTAAATTTCCCATGATAAGAATATGTTTGTTTCCCTCACATTTCTCATTAAATTCCTTGAAGAGTCCTCATTATATTCTCTATTGCTATTTGAGGGCCTATAGCATGTACCAACAGTTATTTTTTTTTGTTTGCTTATTATGTCAACCCAGAGTGTTTCCAAGTTGGATTCAATGGAGGCCAGGGCACTACTGACCTGTGCATTTTCAGGCATATTTTTTATGTATAGGGCCACACCACTGCCTAGCCTGTGTTGCCTGTTATTTTTGTGTAATCTGTGCCCCTCTATTTCTTGTCCCCAGTTACCAGCTTCATTCCACTGTGTCTCCACAACCATATTACATCATAACATCGTAATCATATTATGTTCGGGTTGTGTTATGTATATCTTTCTTGTACATGTGACTTGGAAAGTAAATACTCTGCTCCTATCAGTATTGTAAACATGTTGTTCCTTTTGAATTATGTATATTTATATGTAACTGTACAATTTTCCCTGCCAACAGCAGGTCCATCTTGTAAATGAGCTTGCTCAATGGTGATCACCTGGATAAATAAAGATTTGATTGACTGATTGATTGATGGATAACTTTTGTTTGCCATTTCTAGTCTTAAGTCATCCAGCTTGTTAGTTAAGGTATGGGTGGACTGGTCCTGTTGCAGATCTGAACAACAATGGACAGGGCCAAACTCAAATTGACCTGAAAACATAGAGTCTCTTGTGGCTTCACAGGGGAACACAAGCTGGCCTGATCTGGTTGTGATGGCCTGGTCTGGATCCCATTTGAGGCAAACACAAGATGAGTTAATGGGGCAAGGGTGTGTGGCTGTTTGTCAGAAGCAGATGGTGCAGAGCATGGTATGTGGCTGTAACAGGGCTCATGATAGGCTCATGGACAGGCTTCACAGCAGTAGCAGACGCCCAGCTGGACTGTACAGCTAAGAACCCATGCAGGGAGTTCTCCTGATGTTAAGGAATTAACTCATTGCCTCCACAGGAACTCTCTGAAGTTGCACCACTTGTCTCCTGCATACTGTTAATAGTAAATCCTGGGCCTTTCTAAGCAAAATCAATCTATAGTCAGCATGCCACAAACAAATCCTTATAGCTCAAGAACCATAAGTGCTAGACACAAAGTATGAGTGGCAAAGTTATTAAGCACAAAATTACCTTTCCAGTGGTGGTATGCAAAAAATAATATGTAATTTAGTTTTTTTTCTTTGCTGGTTGAAACAGCAAAAACATATTTTTTTCACTAAAACAGGCAACATAAGCCATACACACCATACCATAAACAAATACAAATAACTCCTAAAGTATACATTGATATACACAGAATATCAGTGACAAAGTTGTTCGGCACAAAATTACCTTTCCAGCGGTTCTATGCAGTCAAATATATATTCTATTCTATTCTGTTACATTACATATTAAAATATATAAGTGACTTCTCCAGACATTGCCAGGGCACACAGGAAGTCAGTGGCTGACTTCTGTAGGCATCCTCAGGACACACCAGTGTATTTTACTGATGCCTACAGGCATCGGCTAGGAGACAATGAGTTAAAGTAAAAACTAAAAAAATAAGTATGTTTACAGTTCCATACAAAATACAAATGTAAAAAGAAAGAAAGAAAAGTCACTTAAAGGAAGGGCTTTCTCAACCCAAAGGAGGAAGGGAAGGGAAAGATTAGGCCCAGAGCAGTAAGAGACGGGCTGCTTGAGTTAGTTTATTTAATTTTTTTGGCTCAGTGGAAAAGATTTTTAAAAAGTTACAGGAAGAGAAGCTTTTTATTGATTTCATTGAAGGTGGTTCAGGCTTTAGACTCTGTGTTCCCCAGTTGTGCACTTGAAATGCTAGACCATACTACGTCATTGATTGGGGAAATGGGTATTCACATCTTGGCCCTCTCAGACTCTGTATTCCCAAACTCTGTACTTGAAATACTAGGCCACGCTGCATTGTTGATTATGGAAGGGTTCACATCTCCATCCTCTCAGACTCTGTATTCTCAAACTCTGTACCTGAAATACTAGTGTAACCCCCACCCCTTCATTTTGTAATGACAGGCGGTATGCTGTGTGAATCTGACAGCAATACCAGGGGGGCTGGGTTCGGTGAGGACTAGGTTACTCAGCACAAGGACTAGGTTTGGCTACTCTGCACAGGGGCACCCAAGTAACTCCAAACACAGGAAGCAATAACTGTAATGTCCAATACCAGAAATGGGATTCTAAAGTGTGGCTTTTATTCACATCCAAACAGAATAAACAAAGCATAGATGGACCCCCATGGGGCTACACTCCTGGTAATGCAGATTAAAAGAATCAAGAACACTTCTTAAACACTTCAGCCCTCAGGCTCTGAACCCACTGGGCACACAGCCTGGACTGGCATGCTGCTTTAGGTACACAGCCCAAACTTGTACACTGTTCTGGGTCTTCCCTGGCTCGGCTCCCCTGCTGGCCACTCAGACACCTTCCATATCTCATGGACACATTTTCTGGTGGCTCCTAAACCACTTAAGCACACCTTCCATTTGTCATGGATACATTTTCTGATGGCTCCCTAAACCACCTAAAAGCACCTCAGCTCTATCAAGGAATTCTTCTTTTAATCCCACATCTAGGTACTTTCCTCAGGCACTGGCCAAGTACCTGAGAGAAAGTAAAGGTGCCACAGAACAAATCAGTAGAGGTGAATTTGGTTACTACTGATGGGGTGCCTCCCACCTCTCGCTCCCACAATTCATACCTGGCCATTTCTTTGGACAGTAAACATCTCATACTGTAAAGCTTGGCAATGTAGATTATGGCTAAATGTATGTCATATTTCCTTTACTTGTCTTGCTTTCCCATTGTGCTGGACTTGAACATACTTTTACTTGGCTTAGCCCACTGCTCTAGGCCCCCCACTGATTAAGCAGTCCAATCCCCACTTTACTTCCCTGTTTGTGCTGGACTTGAACCTACTTGAATTAACCAGCGATGTCTATTACACTAGACCTCCTACAGATTAAGTAGTCCAATCTCCACTTTCCAACAGTTCAGGTGAAAAACACTGGCCCTCTGTCAAAGCGAACTCACCCTTTGGTTGCAGGTGCACCACAGGTGATTCCTCCACAGGAATTCCTCTCTCACAGCTTCTGGTGCCACAGCACAACTCAAAATAGGCAGCTTCTTCCCTTAGCCAGAACCAGGAGGGTTGCCCCTGGAAAACAGGAAAACCTTCCACCCCATCCCCTCAGGGATGGGGCATTTGGACCAGTAACAGCGGTCTCCACCACTTCAAAAATCAGCTTCTGTGTTCCTCTTACGGTGGAAACACACACCTTCCTGACAGTAGCTCGAAAACAGAGCTTAAAACTCTGAGAGCCTGCACACAGACAGCTGTGCTACTGTCTCTCTCCAAGACTGCACACAGACTTTGTTCAAAATCCCCAACATTCTATCCTAACTTCCAACTGCAGCATTCCAGTGTGGCTCATGCAGCTGCAAGAGTTCTATGGTGATGTCATCCCTCAGTCTCAGGTGAGACTGAGAACAGAGTGTGACAGTGTGAAATCCATTTAACTGTAGTTTCACAAGCTGCCTTCCCTGCCTACCACTAGGTCTTACTGGGATTCTAGTAACCCCAGGTAATGGGGGGTTACACTAGGTGATACTGCTTTGTTGTTTGTAGAAGGAGGGTTCACATCTCCATCCTTCGGACTTTGTATTCTCAAACTCTGTACCTAAAATACTAGGCCATACTGCATTGTTGTTTGTAGAAGGAGGGTTCACATCTCCATCCTCTCGGACTCTGTATTCTCAAACTCTGTACCTGAAATACTAGGCCATACTGCCTTGTTGATTGTGGAAGGAGGGTTCACATCTCCATCCTCTCAGACTCTGTATTCTAAAACTCTGTACCTAAAATACTAGGCCATACTGTAAACTCTGTAACTAAAATACTAGGCCATACTGCACTGTTGATTGTGGAAGGAGAGTTCACATCTCCATCCTCTCGGACTCTGTATTCTCAAACTCTGAACCTGAAATATTAGGCCATACTGCATTGTTGATTGTGGAAGGAGGGTTCACATCTCCATCCTCTCGAACTCTGTATTCTCAAACTCTGTACCTGAAATACTAGGCCATACTGCCTTGTTGATTGTTAAAGAAGGGTTCACATCTCTGCCCTCTCAGACTCTGTATTCTCAAACTCTGTACCTGAACTACTAGGCCATACTGCATTGTTGATTGTGGGAGGAGTGTTCACATCTTTGTCTTCTCGGACTCTTTATCTGGCAGTCACCTCTTCAAAGGTGCAGGCTCCCCCTTTGTCAAGATCCACAGCTGTGGGTCCCAGTGCAGGGCGTTCCTCAGTGCTGCCTCAGTTCCTGAAGCCATTCAGGGCTCCGGCAATCTTGGCAGTGCCACGAAGTGGGCAGGAAGGCCCCAGGGGCCACCAGTCCAGAGGTCTTCTGGATCATCTCTTCTTTGGAGCAGGATGATTCAGAGGCTGATCCAGACTGGCAGCCTGACTCCTCAGAGTCAGAGGGTTCTCCACAACCTAGTACTCATGCACCTCCCCAGGTGCTTCCAGCTGTGGCTCCGGTGACTGTGGCCCATACCAATGCTCGAGCCAATGGCGGTTTGAGGGGGAAGATGCAGACTGGCAGTCCTGCTGCTACAGGTGTGGTGGTCTGGGCTTTAGGGGAGGGGTCAGCTGCTGTCCCTGGTGCCATCCTCTCTCTCAAGGTCAAGACTGAATCCCCCTCCTCCGTGACTTTCCTCGGGAAGTCTGCAGAGTTGGGGAATTGTTTGGTATAGGGTGTGAGGAAGAAGTCTTCCTTGGAGTCAATGGGATTGAAGGGATGGGACAAGGGGCAGCAGCACCCCTCTGTGGCCCTCCAGGGCCTAGGGAGGAGTTTCAGTACTGATCCCAGGTTCTCTCTCTCATCTCCTTCAAGGGATTGCTCATTGGGTGGTGCTGGGGACCACCCTTCTGGATCCATGTGGCCCTGGTCCTCTCATAGGGAAGATTCCCCTACAGGGCTCAGTCCTGATAACTTTACTTTGCTCAGTAGGACTGTAACTTTGCAGATCTATGGATTCCCTGCTATGCCAGGATCACATGTTGGGTCTTCCAGCTCTGGCAAAGGCACATCACATATGGTGACAAGTTCTCCCATTCTTTTGCATCCAGCTCCTCCTCTCCCAGGCCATATTGGTTCATCGGGGCCTTTGTCCTGGGAACAGTTCAGATCCAAGGCTGTGGACTTCCCCCGTATGTTAGAGCTATAGAAAAACTGGTCCTTCAACCAGTTCCCCCTTCACAGCCAGAGTCTGACTCCACAAGTTCCTCAGCCTTCTCATCTTCTTCCCCTGAGGAAGAGGAGTCTTCTGTCTATGTATCTTCTGATGCTGATCAGGCCCAGTGTCAGTGCTTCTAGTGAGGCTGATCAGGAACTTGCATATTACCTATCTTGCCCATCAAAATATTGAGCTATCTATGCAAGCCTTCTTGGGTGAGTTCAGGGCACATAATGTGGTGGTCCTCTCCTGGCCAATTCCCTTCCAGGAGGCATTGTACAGCACCAGGCAGCTTCCGTATGCCACAGTTCCAGCCCCCATGTACTGCCAGAGATGATATTGTGCACCCCAGGGGTCACCAGGCTCTCAGCCTCATCTCACTTCAGGACTGACACATCTGAACACCCCTACCAATGCATAGACATCTGGTTTGCGACCGACCCCCGGATCCTGACTCTGCAGAGTTTGATCATCTGGGGTGGAGAGTTTTCTCCTCTTTACAGATGATTCTGTCCATTATTTTGCATCAGACGCACCACACTGCCTGTAACAGGCATCTGTGGGTGATGCTGGGCCAGGCACTAGCATCGCTGCCTGATTCAGAGGCTACCCAGCAAGCCATAGCCCTCTCTGCTATAGGTCTGGAGCTGGCAAGGTGCCAGTCAAAGGCATCTTACAAAGCCAATGAAGACACTTCATGACTTGCAGGGACAGCGATCTGCATTAGGCGGATGGCATGGCTTCATCTTTCGAGGTTGTCACCCTTGGCCCGGTATAGGTTACTGGCCTCCTCCTTCTGGAGGACCAGATTCTTTTCCCACAGGGTGAGACGGTAACTACAGGGGTGCTTTCCTTCCCCCAGGGGAAGGGGGACACCACCTCACCCTGATCAGTCCCAGACCTAACTGGCTGGTGAAGGGCCTCCTCCCCTTGTTTGTGTATCCCCCATGGGGGCTGTGGAATGCTATTCTCTAATGGAATTACTGGGTCCCCTTTTGAGGCGGTGTGGTACTCACCCTGCAGTGATGAATGGTGAAGACTGACACAAGGAAGATATGAAAATTACGTACCTACCATAATTCTTGATCTTCCTTTGTATCTTCACCATTCATCACTGAATCCCACCCACCTTCCCCTTACAAGGCCTCAGCCCCTGGGCCATGCCCCTTCCCTACTTGCCCTACTTCATAGGGATCAGTTTTTTTCCCTCCCTCATCTCCCTGTGGCCTCTCCCTAGGAGACATCTGAGAGGTTCTGAGGATGACAAGTAGGGCCTCTGTCTGGTCTAATGTGGGGACTTCTGGTGAGCCCTTCCCCCTTGTCCTGGGCCTGATCCCCAGGGTTGACTAATCCCTGGCGGTGTGCTGACTCTTGGGTCCCCTGGGATGGGGGGAGCTAGGGCTGGCTGGAACTCCCCTCTGCTCCACCTTTGTTACATCTTTTCTCTACTGTCTTCTTCCCCTTTGGGGGGGACATGTTAATAGATGGCATCTCCTCTTCTCCCCCCCTCAGAACCCTGTGGGTTCTCCTGGTAAATGGTAATGGGGAAGGGGGGAATCCTCTTAGAAGTTAGGGGCCAGTGGGGGAACCTTCTCCATCTCACCAGGATTCTTCCTGAGTTCTGCTTCAGAAACCTCCTAAGTGATGGGCTGTTATCTTCTGGAAGCTCTACTCTTGCATGCTCTGTGTCCCGGATGGGCTTTCCCCCTCTCCTTTCCTCTCCCCTTAATTTCTCTGTCTCTCCCTCTCTCTTCTCTCTCTCTTTCATGCCTTTTCTAGCTGTGCAGGGACTGGGGCCTTTTCAGCCCATCCCCTCCCAGGTCCTTCTCCTCCTCCTCCTCTGTCCTGTGGTCAGCCTATTCCTTTTCAGTTTATATCCTTTCCTTTTGCTGTCCCTCAGACTCCCTTGCCCTGCTCTTGTTCTTCTCTATCATCTTTTTCCTCTGTCTCTCTGGCCTGCAGAACTGAGGTGGAGGAGGAGCCAACGGTCATTACTGGCCAACCCATGAGTGCCACACAATGCGTCAGCCTTGTGGGTGGTGCCAATGGTGCCAGCTCCTCCCTCCTACAAAAAAAAAAGCTCCCAAGGGGTGCTTGTCTCCAGCCAATCACACACCAGTGATGAATGGTGAAGATACACAGGAAGATGAAGAATTACGGTAGGTACATAATTTTCATTTTTACACACTTATTCAGTCTGCTGGTGTGAGCTTTCCTTTCCAGTGACTACAGCAATGTAATATTAATGTGAGCAGCTAAGAACATTTGTGGTCATTTCTGGTACTCTGCTAAAGCATGCAACATCATGGCAAACCTCCAGAAAAAAAAAATAACTTGCCAGTACAGCACCTTAAACAAGAAGTTCTCACAAAATGTAATTCAACATTTTACATGTGTGGAAGAGTTCTCTGCCAAAAGAAGGCAGTTCATGAATATACAGTACTATGGAGCATTATGTAGCAGCTGGTGTTATACGGAATTCTTTTCAATGGAGCACTATGGAGCATCTAACATTGTTTTTGACTCCATTTGAGGATCCACCCACCAGATCAGCAAGAAAAAGAATGACACCCTCACTTAGGTTATTCTCATCATATATTTATTGAACAAAGAACTCAGGCTGTGAAGGGTTTTTTACCAAAAAGCAGACAAATCTGGCGTATCCTCTACTGATAGTTTGATAAAGCAATTCCAGAATTGCTCAACACCCAGTAATTGGATGCACATTTTCTCCTCTCTACCCTTCTTGAACCTTGGCTCATGTTACCCAGTCACCTCCTGCAGAGACTGGTGACTCTTTTACAGAATGAAATAAATGATTTTGATTATGGCACTAAAATCCCAGGAAAAGGCTGGATTTGATAAAGTGAGTGCTAAGAGTGGTGATGCACAAGCCACTGATGGTGGTAGTAGTAATTTCCTTGCCCCATCATGTACAGCTAAATCAACATCAGGTAGTCATCACACAAACAACCCACTTTCATAGTCTTTGAAAAAGGCTGGCCATTCTGAAAAGCCACTGGATGACTCTCATAGTTTTTGGTCAAAATAAATGGAAGTTGACAGTGCTGGTACACAAGTTGTGGAACAGCCTTCATCTTTGTCTGACATTGTAAAAGGATATCTGAGGAAACTACTCATTAATAGTACTGCTGACCCAATGTGAGTACACAGGGCAAATACAAAGATTCATCCTGCAGTAGCTTCCCTTGCTATGCAACTTGTGAGCTGTCCACCCCGTGTCTTTGCTGTGAACATGTACAGTATTTAGCACAGCTGGAAATGTTGTCTCTGATAGCCAGACATGGTTTTCTTCTGAAAATGTACAGCGCCTTACCTTTCTTAAAGTTAGTCTGAACAAATTCACTTGCCAATTCAAGGAACACTAGCAAGAAAGTAAATGGGAGAATGACATACATTTGGCACAGGGACAAATTAGGGCACGTCTTTGCTGGTGTTTGAGGAGGATGCTCTAACATCTATTAATAAAATGCACAGTAGTGGACATCAAAAATTAAAACACCATAAAGATCCTCTTAAAAAAATATTGTGAATTCTATTGCTCTTTGTATGTGTTTTTAGTGTGGGTGCCCAGGTGGAAATAATGTTTTAGTTTACTCAATCAGTCAAAATATGAACAGAGGTTAACAAATGTGTTGCTTATGATATGGTAGTTAATTACTCTCTTGATTTATTAGTAAGGGCTTTTTAAAGAGGAACTGTATCTCGGTTTAATATACTAGGACCAAGAGGTCCCAACATCCTATTTCCTTTATTACCTGGGTTATTCTGTAAATGTACTGTTTATTTTGAAAGATCCTACCACCCCTGAACATGCAGCCCAATCTTGTTTATATTCCACAAGCTCTACAGCTGGTGTCATCTTTAATTCCATATTACCTGTGGCACAGGGATGGAGAGCAGTAAAAGCAGTAACCATGCTGAAGGGGCCAGTCATGGGATAGATTATTAGACCTACTGTTGTAAAAAATATGGGTTAAGAAAAAGAAAAACATTAAAAATTTTACCATTCAGTACAGTACAGTCTGGTTAGACTATAGATTTACTTTCACAGATCACTTAGAAGAACTGGCAAAGAAACTTAGACAAAGACTTGGTCTGTTCTTTAGGATTAACAATCTCCTCTCAAGAGATACTAAACTGAAACTGGTTCAAACTACCTTTCTTTCCCTATTGGATTATGCAGACTTTCTATATAGTCAGTAACCTGCAGGTACCCTAGCCAAACTCGATACGCTTTATCACAGAGCCATAAGATTTATCACGGGTCTTCCATACTCAACCCACCACTGTGCATTGTACCTGGCAGTGGGATGGTCATCCCTCGCCTACAGACGGCCACAAAATGCTGCAGTTTGGACATACAAAGCAATCTCAAATAAACTGCCCCAGTATATCTCTGTCTGTTTACCTTTGTGCACTCTGGGGAAGTATGCCCTGAGAAGCACCTCATGTATCTTCCTTTATGTTTACAAAGCAAAATCTCGCATTGGCAGAGCAGCCATCAGTTTTGTGCTCCCTCAGCTGTGGAAAAAGCTGCAAAAAACTTTGAAATTAACTCACCCCATCAGCCTAGCAGCTTTTAAATCTCTCTATATCTACATCATAATAAGGAGTCCTGTGCCTGTCTACCCTAAATAGTGACTCCTATAAGTCCAAGCACACTCTAATTATTACTGTTAAAAGACTGATCACATCTACAATCGATTCTTCCCTCTCCCCTTTTTCTGCCCCCATATCTGTCCCTTCCACATTCCTTTGACCCTGGTTCCAGCTCTAAATTCTCCATACCATATCAATATATATCTTTTTATATTAGGTTTTATTTGTTTTTGGTGCACCCAATATGTATATGTCTTTACTTTTATGAAAAATTGTGTCCTACCCAAAACTAGCTGTATCTTCTGTTCCAAACATATACTACTGTCAATGCTACCTGCTGATATTTTGTATATACTGTATTATTGTATCTCACTTTATTTGTATTATTTTCTATTTTCTTGTGTGTTGCATCCCATGTATATTGTCCCTTGTTCCTTGTTAACAAACCCAGGTCCACCTCAAAATTGAGCTTGCTCAACGATGATCGCCTGGTTAAATAAAGACTTTGATTGATTGATTGATTGAGTAGTTAATGTGGTCAGAAAATATTTTTTTTTCTTGTTCACTGTTCCTTCTTTCAGCTGTTGTTATAGGCAAGTAGCACTCAGCGACATCATTTCACCAGAATCATAAAGGTTGCAATTTTTGGGAATTCCTGCTAGTTTCCTTTTTGGTCAGAATCAGGGGATGCAAGTGTGAATTCTCATTTTGGCTGTACGCCTAACAACCATATTTTATATAAATAAATACTACCTTGTTTTAGTGGTTCTTTCGGTGCCTAATGGAAATCTATGTAGGATAGCTCCAGGATGGGAATGCTGCCCTGGGAGCAGTAGGATCAATCAGCTAAAAAATAAGTTACAGAACACAAAAATGGAAAAAAATAATTTATTAACCTGGCAGATTTGCAAAACACAACCTCCTGGTCTGTAGATTAATAAACCCAAAGTTTCTTCCCCTTTAAATTAATCATTTTTGCTCTTATTTTAGTACTTTTACTGCTGAAAGGCTATTCCTACAGTTCAGTGTGTGTGTGTGTGTGGGGGGGGCAACCAGCCAGGCCCCCTGACTGAGCTATTTAAGTCAGCTACCTCCAGTCTTACACTGAAGCACTGTTTCTTTGCTGCAGATGGAGGATCTGACAGGCTGCCCCAACCCCTCCAGTGTTCGTCTGCCACTTTCTCTTTGTGCTTTGGATTTTCTGATTGGTTTGAGCTTTGGACGTTCTGCTTGGTTTGTGCCTCTCCAGCTTTCTAGGTCAGTATTTTGTTTTCTACCTCAGGCTGCAGTTTGTGCTTCTCTCAGTCATCTTCCTGCTACACTCCTGTTCCTCCATGACTTGTGTTTCTTCCATTTCAGTTCTTTAGGGGCTTTCTAATTTTCATAGCGTCCTGCTTCAGTATTGCTTTGTTTGTGCTGTTGGCTCCCATTTTGTTGCTTTTCTATACCTTTTGCTATCTCTCAGTTCCAACTACAATCCTAATTGTTCACACCTGGCTCCTAGCTAGGCAGCTACTCCTTTCTGTGTTTTGTTGTTGTTCACCTCAGCAGCTTATGCTCTCTATTTTCAGTCCCCATATACTCCTGCTTCCCTAGCAGTTTAATTTATTCTTGCTACTGGCTCAGCCTACCTGACTTGCTTTGCATCAGCACTAACATTAACTTCCCTTATGGAACTGGTCGGCATGCATTCATCATTCAGTCTCATTCTCTGTCCTAGCTGTCATTTGATGTCTCATTCAGCACTTAGAAGAAGAAGAAGAATCAGCATTTAAATAGCACTTTTCATACACAATGTATCCCAAAGCGCTTTACAAACAATGCTAGACTGGTAGTGAAGTGGCTGAATGTGTAGTGGCAGCCATATTGCACATCAACACCCACACACAGCCTGGGCAGTTGCATGAACCAGTTTTATGGGAAGGGGAATGTTGGCCAGGGCACCAGGAATGGTCCCTACTTTTTGCGAAGAATGCCCTGGGTTCTTTTACTTCCACCTGGACACCCACCAGAACAGCACCAGGATGGGTAGAAGGGACCTCAGTTTAATGTCTCATCTGAAGGACAACACACCCCAACAGTACAGCACCCTCTAATACTGTACTCAGGTGCTAGCATTTTAGGTATGAGCCCAATCCCAGTGTGGAATGAGAACCCATGATCTTCTGGTCCAGAGGTGGATGTGCTACCAACTGAGCCATGCTGACACTCTTACTTAGCCTTAATTTAGCCTTACCTTTGTTTAATTTCTCCATGTACTCATGGTCATCAGGCTTTGCCATGGCCTCCTACTACTCCTGCATTTAGATAAAAGCAGCCTCTCAGCCTTACATATGTTTTGTTTTTAGCTATGTGCTCGTGACCATCAGGCTTCACTTCGGCCTCTCACTACTCCTGCATTCAGATGCATGCCAGCTACAACCATGGCATGTCTTTCAGAGTCCACCTTGTAAGTTGATGGCCTTGCTGTGCCCCTTGAAGTCCACATCTTGAGGGTGGTTCCCTCGACTGGGCAGGGTCCTTCTCTTTCTGCCCGTCAGGTGAGAATGACCTACATATGCTCTGAGGGAAGCTTTAGCCATGCAGATCAACTCAGCAATACCTCTTGATGTAGTATTTAAGATTTCAGCAGCTGGAGAGTGGGGCCCTTTAGTCCAAGGGGGCTCCTTGGGCTGTGCAGACCAAGTCAGTAGCACCTTCAAAAGCTATTCTTCCTACAACTGCCTAAGGTTCACCTGGTCTCCACGTCATTCCCTTCCCTTTTCTTCCCTTCCCTTCCCCTCAAACATTCTTCTTCCTCTCTAGGCCTCCCTCATGGAAGCTGGGTGAGTGCCTTTCAGTGGTTGTTGTGCTCCTTCTCCTGTCTTGGGGGGTGGGGGCAAGCCAGCACACAGGCACCTGTTTAGCTGCAGAGATCGCTCATGGCACCTCCACAGCTTTTCCATTAGAGGGAATGAATGAGAGCCTTTCCTCAAAAAAAATAATCTTCCCCTGAATTGGTCTCTAAATTGCAGAAGCTGAATCATCACTAATGTATCCTTAGCCTGAAGAGAAGGCAACCAAGGCCTTGGATCCCCAGAGGTTTCTCCCTCATATGGTTTTTTCCTCCCCTCCATGCCAAAGGTCATGAAATGAGGTAGTCATAACAAAAGGTTGGCTTCCACTGTGAGTTGGTGTTGGATGGTGGCCCACCTCAGTTAGCCATTTCCTCTCTCCTTACAGAAGTCATGCCTCTTCTACTATCAGTTCTAATATCTGTCAGACATTGCTTGGTTCCATCCATGTCTGCTTACATTCATCTCATTGTTGTCACTCTATCCTCATGTAAGCACTGTTTCACTACTTGCTGCTCAATAATTTGGGGCTCTTTCCTAAGGTACTTTTAGACTAAAGAAATTTGTTCCTGTGGAACCTCTAGGCATGGAACCCTCTCAAGAGGGTTTCTTTGCCTTCAAGGTGCTCCGACAGTGTGATTGTTCCCCACAGAGCAGAGAGTGCAAACAGCCAAACTATTCAACTATGACAATCAACAACACATTCACTTCAAATACCTTTAGACTATCAATGAAGTTGCACCAGCATGACTCCTCGTTAAGCTGTGTAAGCTCACTGAATTGAAAGGCTATGCCTGCAGTTCAGTGGGTAGGACCAACCAGTCACACACCCTGTCTGAGCTATTTAAGTCAGCTACCTCCAATCTCACACTGGAGCACTGTTTCTTGGCCCCACCATCCTCCCCTCCTCCACCAGCAGCACATCTTTCTATCATTGGGGGCTCCTTCCTAAGGTACCTTTAGCCTAAATTAATTTGTTCCTTTGGCACCTCTAGGAGTGGAACCCTCTTTTATAGGAATCATAGGAAATTTCAAGCATCAGACACTGTCCTTATAGCTTGCCAGTCCTTACATTCAAATTTAGTAGTTCTGTCTTTGTAATAGATATCCAGTCTTGATTTAAAATAATCCATATTAGGGCTATCCACTATTATATCAGGAAGCTCATTCCATGATGCTATCACCCTCTGACTAAACCAGTTTTCTCGTGTATTTATGTTCCATCTAGGTGCAAATAACTGTTTGCTATGCCTTCTACTGCCACCCCTGCTGATCTTAAGTATGAATCCCAATTCTTCCATCAATTGTGTATCACCCATAGCTCTAAACAGCATACACATGTCACGTCTAAACCTCCTGTAGTGAAGTGAGTAAAGATTCAATGCCTCGAGCCTTTCTTTATAAGACTTATTTTTAAGGGACACAATAGCTTTGGTGGCCAGTCTCTTTACCCCCTCAATTCTGAGGATATCTTCTCTTTTGTACAGGGACCACACTAGCACACAGTACTCCAAGTGAGGCCTAACCAAGGCATTATACAGTGGCATTAGTACTTCCCTATCTCTGCTTGAGATATGTCTCAGTATGCAGTTCAAATTTGGGTTTGTCTTCCTTTTCTGATCATTACAATGGGTACCAAATTTTAAATTATTGTAATCTTAACACCCAGGTTTCTCTCCTCCTGCATCACCAATAGTGGATCTGTTCCCAATTTATAATTAAATTCCATATTATGTATTCCTAAATGCATTATCTTGCACTTTGAAGCATTCAACTCCAGTTTAATTATCCCGGTCCAGTCTACAGTCTCATTTAATGCACCTGGCAATTGGATCCCAACAACAACATTGTTTACCACTGTTCCGATTCTATAGTCATCCGCAAATTTATATAGCCATATCTTTGGGTTTTTTTAGTTGTAGGGTAGAAATATAAATGTTAAATAAACATGGCCCAAGAACTGATCCCTGTGACACCCCGCTAGTAATAGGTGCCCAATCCGAGAGTGTCCCCTTTATAGTGACCCTCTGTTTCCTATCCTGCAACCAATCTGAAATCCAGTGTATTATGTTACTTTCCAGCTTAATTTCCCTTAGTGTGTTCAATAACTCCAAGTGAGGCAGTTTGGCGAAAGCCTTGGCAAAATCCATGAAGGCCACACCCACAGAACTTACCTTATCCAGTTACACATTAACTTTCTCATAGAAAGACAGGAGATTAGTTTGGCATGACCTTGATTTTGTAAATCCATGCTTCAAGGGGTCTATTAATCCCTGTTGACCCAGGAAATTTAGAATTTTTTCTTTTAAAATATCCACAAATATCTTCCCCATGATAGAAGTCAGGCTTATAGGTCTAAAGTTAGATGGTTCTGTTTTAGACCCCTTTTTTAATAATGGTACCACTTTAGCAACTTTCCAATCCCATGGAACCTCTCCCGTATCTAGGGAGGATTGAAAAATATAAGTCAGAGGTAATACTATATGGGATGCCATCTCTTGAATCACCCTAGGGTGGATATTATCTGGCCCTGATAACTTATTGATATCCACCTTACTTAATTTTTCCAGAATCTCATCTGTGTCTATTATTATTTGACCAGAAGTTGGACTGCAGTTAATTTTGAATGAGGAAGCAGCTTTCTTATTAACAACTGAATTAAAATTTTCATTCTGGATATCAGCCATTTCTTTATCTGATGTCACTAAACCATGTTTATTCTTAAAGGGACCCACCACACTTGGATTACATTTTGCTTTATTAATGTGGCTAAAGAAGGATTTTTTATTGTCCTTGATCCTATTTACCAGTAAAACCTACTCCTGAGCCTTTGCCTTCCTAATAACCATTTTCACTTTCATAGTGAGATCCCTAAGAGCCTGGTAGTTCATGCTAGAGTTGTTATTTCTATGTTTGCTTGCATGCATGTGCAAGAAACATAGTGCCACCATACGAGTTTTCGTAGGTGTGCCTCCCCCACTTCCAATGCCCTGCTCCCTTTTGCAGGCATGGCTGCACCATGCCAATGAATGTCAGAGCTGTCTATGACAGCCATTCAGATGCAGTGGCATACAGTTGAAAGCAAAACACCGCTGCAATCAAAAGTGGTAACGTGTAGGCAATTTGCATACTGCTGTTGGCAGGCAATTTACATACTGCCGTTGTCAGTATGCAAAGTGACTAAACTCTGCACTGCATCTGTACAGCTGTCATAGACAGCTCCATTGTTGTCTACTCCCCCCAACAAACACCGAAGCAGCATGCTGGGAGCTCACCCCAACGTGCTCATGTGCTCCCCCCATGCACACTGTATGACCGACAGAGGTGCCCAGTCCCCCGTCGGCTTCACTGTCCCCCCAAACAGACTTACAGGTGTCATGCTGTGAGCCCACCCCAGCATGGCAAAAGTCCATACAGCTGACAGAGGTGCCCAATCCCCCTTCAGCTCCACTGTCCCCCCCAAAACCAGACTTCCACGTGCCACATTGGGAACCCACCCCAGCATGGCAGAAGCCCATATGGCCAATGGGGGTGCCCAATCCTCCATTGGCTTCACTGTCCAGCCCCAAAATACTTTCCAGCTGCCAAGCTGGGAGCCCACCCCAGCATGGCAAAAGTCCCGCAGTGTCAAAAACACCTGAAAAAAAAAAAAAGGTTCCTCATTGACTGTCTTGAACCCCTTCCCCCAACCCGTGCCCACCCTCCACGCACCCACCTCCCCACACTCCTGACCCCATACTTACCTCCGGAGGCCAGCGTGAGAATCTTCGTGGACCGGAACTCTACAAAGCTGACCATGAACTGAAGAAATGCTGGTAAGCTGTATAATGGCATAAATGTTTTTTTCAACTTTGGTGCATATCTGGCCATTTTGGGGGAATTTGTTCACCAAATTTTCAATATGGGTTCTTGGGACCCCACCTCATGAGAACTCAGTCACTGTCATTTGTTATTCGGTTCAAAAGGTGATTTTGCAGGTCACTGCGTGGAACCACCTTTTGGGACTGAGTAATGAAATGACAGTGTCACAGTTCATGAGGTAGACCCCCAAAAACCCTATGTTGAAAATTTGGTGAAAAAGTTCCCCAAAATGACTGTTTTATGAGGGTGCATTGTGCAGTTACTACGCACACTTGTAACTTTGAGAATTTTTAATATTTTCACTCCAGATTTTCCACATTGCCATTTTACCACACCTCCTTATGAACAGCCCAGCTGTCATTTTTCATATCTCACCCAAAATGTGTTTGTGCACATGTAGCACACATTAGCACGGTCGGTGTGTGAAATCAATGTTCGGGACACATTAAGAAAATCACAGTGACAGCCAGCTCGGTGGCACTGAGGGCTGAGGCACTGGACACCACACCTCACGCCACACTGGTGACCCATGTTTGGGAGTGAGCACGGGTTGCTGGGGGCTGGCACGGGAGGAGAGGGATTGAGCATCTGATGGATGGCTCTACCTCTCCGGGAAGGGGGGTTCACAATGGTGGGTGCCCGACTGCCCCCTGGCTGAGGCTGGGGGTCAGGGATGCACGCCATACACTGGGGTTGAGTCGGGGGCAGACGCTGAGATGGGGACGCGTGCAGATGCATGTGCACTCATGCCTGATGGTGTCATTTCACGCCTCCGACTCAGGGGAATAGAGCAGGGAGACAGTGGCATCTACCATGGCTTGATGGCCATCCGCGAGTGTTCGCAGTGCACTGGCACCCAAACTGGATCCATAGTGGTGGGGAGTTAGGGGCTCCCTGCTGCCCCACTGTGGGGGGTAAGCTGCAGGGTTACTGCGCCAGTGGTCCCAAGGAGACGGTTGGCTGCCGGATCCCCCAATGGTAGGATACGAGGCTATGGGGATGCGCAAGGTGGCCACAGGAGGATAAATATCACAACAAGAAAATCACAGTGACACTGATCATGAGCAGCGGTGTTAAAATGACTATGTTGAAAATTTGGTGACAAAAGTCCATTAAGTGACTCTGTTATAAGCATGCATTGCACAATTTCCATGCATCCTCATAAGCTCACGAATTTGTAATATTTTCAGTCCAGATTTTCAACATAGAAATTTTTCCACACCTCCTTATGAACATTACAGCTATAATTTTTCACACCCTGGCCAAAATGTGTTTTCGCACTTCTGGAGCAAAATAGTGTGGTCGCTGTGGGAAATTAGTGTTCAGGACAGATTACGTAAATCACAGTGACACTGTCCATAGAAGAGGTCCCAAAATGCCTATGTTGAAAATCTGCTTAAAAAATTCCCAAACTACTTATATTACGGATGTACGTTGCGCAGTTTCCACACACGCTCCTGATCACCAGTTTTTGTATATTTTCACTCCCGATTTTCAACAATGCCATTTTTACACCTCCTCATGAACAGTACACCTTTCACTTTTCACATCCTGTTCAAAATGTGTTTTCGCACCTGTGGCGCCAAATGGCGCAGTCGCTCTGCAAAACCACCTTTCCCATAACAAACTGATAGTGTCACTGTTCATGCAGTGGAGTGACAAAAAACCCATGTGGAAAACTTGGAGTAAAAATATCAAGAAACTCCCAGGGCGTTAGGGTTTTTGACCATAATGCCCTACCCTGTAGGAACTGACAGGCGTCAGGGGTGTGACTTGGGACTGTCAATAGTAATGCTCATGCTATTTCACCCCCACCCCCACCCTACAACCATTGACAGGCATCGAGGTGCACCTTGGATCCTTGGCCCCCAGAGTTCACCCCATTCTCCTATATTGCACCCATTTCAGTGTATTTCCTTATGGAATGAGGTGAATGTAAAGCCCAAACACCCCAAGGCACACCTCAACACTTGTCAGTGTCTGAAGGGTAGGGTGAGGTGAAATGTCGTCACTGTCATGGGCAACCACCCAAAAGCACACTCCAATGCCTGTCCATCTCTGCAGAGTGAGGGTGGAGTTGGCGTCAGTTCAGTACTTCACTGCCATTCCTATACTGCATCTGTCTAACTCCTGCACTTCCACTGCTAATGCCAGCAAGCAAACATCCGGCATTGACAAATGCTTGTTATACTTTTTGTACAAAATGTTCTTTTTGTTAATCAGTTTCTTTATTGATCAGTTAAACCAACTGGGATGCATTTTTCCAGTATTTTTATATTTCCTAAAACTGGGAACATACTTCTTTGACAGGTCTCTGAGTTTTTTTAGAAGCTGCTTCCACATGTCATTTACTGACAAATCTGTAAGTTCCTTCTCCCAGTCCCAAAGGGAATTTTCCTTCCCGAACTGAGCAAAATCAGCCCTGCTGAAGGTCATCTTAATTGTGACTTCTTCCTCTATCAGAATCTGAGGTTCGTTAATCCCAAAGAGGACTGTGTTGTGATCACTATTACCAACTGGGCAATCCACCCTAATGTTATTTATTGCATCTTCCATATTTGTTAACACAATATCAAGGATATTGTTACCCCTTGTAATGTCCAGTACCTTTTTCTGTAATCCCAAATGATCAAAGATGTCCAGATACCCTGTATCTATTTTATCTTCACCCCTTACCAACTACCAATTAATGCTGGGTAAGTATAGATCCCCAGGTATGACTATTCTATCAGCTTGATCTAGTTCTGCTATTTGCTTCTGCAGTGCTTTATCAGCATCTAAAGAGATGCTTGGAGGTCTGTAGATCAAGCCCACAATAATTTTGGCACCATTATGGGGTAGTAATTTAACCCAGAGCGTCACTAGTTTGGCCATATCTGTACCATAATCAACACTTTTTATTGACTCATGTACATACATGGCAAGAGGGTTCCTTTGACGTCACGGTACCCTGACAGGGTGGAAGTTCCCCATGAAACAGACAGTGCAAATGGCCAAACTATTCACCTACCACCATCAACAATACATTCATTCAAATACCTTTAGACTATCAATGAAGTTGCACTAGCATAACCCCTGACTAAGTTGCATAAGCCCATTAAAATTATTTAAAATCTCAGCTATAACACAAAACAAATTCACACCACCAGGCAGTGGGTGAGATGGATGGTGCCCTTTACTGCTTGCTGTAACACCCAGCAGGCAAGCAAAACTGTAATGTCAGTCCAACATCAAGTAGTGGGTGGGTGGAGGGATGGGCCCTATTCTGCTTGCTGCAACATCTACAGTAGCAGGCAACTTTAGCAAAGTCAAATCTGACATTGAGTTGGGAGGGTAAATGTGATGGAGCTCTACTAGCTGGTTAAGAGCTCATTCAGTTTCTTCCAGAGACAGCAACCACACTGTATTACAGGTTGAATGGCTATAGCAATATTTTTATTGAAGATTAAGAGCAATACATAATGCAACCTCGGTGCGCAATGCAGAGTCTGATCAAGGAACCTCAACCATAGCATGAACACTCCAATGGGGATCTTCAGAGCAGGAGTTCCCCACTTTTTTCTTATCCACCTACCTACCAATAGTTTAGGAGGAGACACAAGCTGTCCCAGAGGCCTCTTGGAGAAGGGAGGCGTCATGGCCCATTCAGCTTGGTGCATTCTCATGGTTCAAGTGCATGCTGTGTGCCCTTCCCCTTTTGGCACCACCTCGAGCTGTTGCACTTATAGTGTGACTCCCCATGACCCAGACTGCCTGTCTGCTAACAGGCAAATTCTTTTGCTGAGCCTGACTCCCCAGTATGACTGGCTAGTCACTCCCTCACTATGAGTTGGAGCTGACTCAGTTGCATGCTCATTCCCTCATCTGACAAGTGTATCACATCCTGCCAAGAAATGCCCTCATACCCCTTTGAAATGCCCGCATATCTCATTATTGATCCCCTTATAGCCTTAACAAAAAAAAAACCTATCTCAGCATTGACTTTATTGGGGTACCCTTAAATGCCCCAGTGATCTTAACTCCTTTCCAGTTCCAGCATGGTAACATAAGTGACCAAATCAGGTGCAGTGATGGCAGCCTCTGCTTCAAGGTGTGGATGTTCTTCTTCACTGAGTGAAGCACATTGACTGACTTTATGACCCCCTAGTCATTCTCTCCCAGTTGAACAATCAGGACCCATGGTGGGGAACTGTAAAGGAGTTTCAGCAACAGGTGTGACAGGAAGTCTCTCCACTACATGTCTGGGAGCCCCAGGCAGGTGATAGCAGCCTGATCTTACTGCTGGACAAACCACAATCCTCTGCCCCACCATGTTCCAGTGACCCCCCAGAGAATGACTGAATGACAGCATATCCACACGTGTGCAGTTCCAGCTGTGGAGAATGTTGGGGAAAGAAGATAAGGTCATTAGTCAAAGGAGATGGGGAAAACATATCACTTGAATGTTCTGGAGTACCATCTGCCCAGTGCTTTGAGCTCCTCTTCAGGAGCTCCAAGCACTGCCACCTGTGTAGTGGCCCCAATCCAAAAAGAATGAGTCCCTTAGCAAGCTGGGTCCAGTCCTGCCCCACCCATGACAATTTCAAGACCCTCAGGAATTTAAACTTGGTCAGTAAGGAGGCATTGTTATGCCTGAAGAAGTGCCTGCTTGTTTGAGGGCCAATTCCGTGTATCGACTGATGACTTCAGACAGATTCCAGGATGCCCCCTCCAGTGAGTGGACCCTCACTCAGGCTCTGAGACCATGTTGGCCTATTTATGTTCTGTGAATGAGCAGTATCATGCAACCCTTGTGGGTCAACATGTCCTGTAAACAACTGATCTGCATCCTGTTTTTCCAGGCCACCACCTCCAATACTGTAAGCGCCCCACAAAAAGCGACAATGAAGCTGGTATAAAATAAACAGGGCTCAAATGGGCTGTTACCAACTCTAAATATGGAGGAACTTATTACTTCAGTGACTCCAGGAGACCATGAGTGTCAAGCATCTGGAGACCAAGACTCCCCAGGGGTCCACCTTCCATCATTTTGCTGAGGGAACATGCATGGGTGTGGTTACCAAGACCCATGACTTTGAACACCCATGCCAGGCCCACCAGGTGCTGGCTGACCATCTAATGCAACCAGCCTCTTACCCCGATGGAAAGAATATAGGCTGTCAGATGCACCTTTGGAATCTTCCACATGGCTGGGCAACTGCCTTCAGAGCACATCTGCATGACATGTCCCCCCCATAGACATAACTTCAGTCTCAATGATTCCAACTCACAAGATGCCACAGGATTGCCAGTACCTGATGATTTCTGCCTCCAGTGTGAGAGTTCTAAAGCGCAGCCACTGAAAGTGAGACAGAATGTCAGCTATCTCATTATCCACCCCGGAATGTGTTTCACTGAAAAGCAGACATTAAGGAGCAGACAGTTTGGCATAAAAACTCTCATTTTGTCACCTTTCAGACCTGAACACAGCTATCAGAGATAATCCCCCCATATGACCAGGGCCACTACAATTGGGAAGAATTCCAGTAATGTAACATTCCTGGATATGGCACACTCTGCACATTCCTGCAGCCAGGCTGCAGTGCACCATGAGCCAGCAAGATAAGCCCCAAAGTCAAAACCTTGTGAGGTGTCAGTAAACAATTCAATGTCAATGCTGCCAACCTCTGGGCTCTGCCATATGGAGACACTGTTATAGTGCTCCTGGAACACCACCCAAAGCCTCAAATTCTCCCCAGCCTTGGTCAACCCTAATGAGGTGATAAGCCTTGAAGACTCCATGCATCACCCAGGCTAGCTGCCTGGTAAATGTGTGGCCCATGGCCACCACTATGTAAGCAAAGTTCATTAACCCCAAGACGCTGTGAACTTTCTTAAGCGTGTAGTTTTTGGACCCAGTGGCTGACATGATCACCTTGTGCAGCTTTTCCAGCTTGTCCTAAGGAAGCCTATGCTCCATGAGGTTCAAGACTAACTCAGTTCCTAGGAACATGATTGTAGAACTCGGGCCTTCTGTCTTTTCATGGGTTAGTGGGATACCAATGTCACTGCACATTTCACAGAAAACATTGAGCAGTTCCAGGCATTGGGGCCGGGCTGCTGGGGATCTGACATACAATAAATCATTGAGGTATGCACCAGTGTCTGATGCTCTGCCTTCTGGGTCACCACCTAGTGAAGAAAGGAGCTGAACTGCTCAAAATAAGCACAAGCAATCACACACCCCATGGACATGCACTTACCGAAGTAGTATTGCCCCATGTATTTCATTCCTAGAAACTCTAAGTCATCAGGATACACAGGGAACAGCCAGAAAATGGACTCATTGTCTGCCATGGCCATGAGTGCTCCCTACCCACAGGTGCCCACAGCTAACATTTTTCAAGTCAAACTATCTCTGGCTGGAAGCTGCAATACTGAACATAGGATTTGCAAGAAAGCGAGCTGTGCTCACAACAGAGGGAGGTGAACCTTACAATTGTCTTTGGTTTGGAGCAGATATTCTGCAGGTGGAGGCTACTTCTAACTGAAAGGTGAAATAAGGAACTTAGAAATATCAGGAAAAGACAGTCTTTGTTGCAATTCTTAAGATTTTCAGTGCAGGAAGAGTTTAAACCTTGGGCTAAGAATTTGTCATAAATCCTGAAATAAGTGCAGGTACAGGTTGTGTATTTGACCCAGACAAGTGCCCTAGGGGGTGGAAACTGTTTTTTGTGTTTATCTGTGTATGCCTTAAAAGGAAATTCCAGACTTTAGCAGGAAGTGCTTACATCACAGCTACTTATCAGCCAATAGCTTTGGTAACAGACCTGAGAACAATTGTATTATAAGCAAGTGTTTTACAGCAAACTCATCAGAACAGCTAACGTTTTTCAAGTCAAACTATCTCTGGCTGGAAGCTGCAATACTGAACATAGGATTTGCAAGAAAGCGAGTTGTGCTCACAACAGAGGGAGGTGAACCTTACAATTGTCTTTGGTTTGGAGCAGATATTCTGCAGGTGGAGGCTACTTCTAACTGAAAGGTGAAATAAGGAACTTAGAATTATCAGGAAAAGACAGTCTTTGTTACAATTCTTAAGATTTTCAGTGCAGGAAGAGTTTAAAGCACAGCTGCCTTATTTTGGGGCTGACTGCTTTAGAGCACAAACCACCAGGCTGTTTTGGGGCTGGGGAGGTTTTACCTGTGTCTGACTTGGATGTCTGGATTTTTCTCTGTTTGATTAACAGGGTATTTTCTCTGTCAAATTGTTGTGTAGGGTATCTTGCTGACAGGAAGGCACTCATCACAGCGGTGGGTCAGAGCTCTTAGCTGATTGTTTTGTGAGGGCACAGTTTAGGCCCAACCCCTTCCCACCCCTCACCCCACCCATCCCTGGAAATAGTTCCTTTATACCTGGGGTTCTGACATCATTTCCTCAAGAGTGCAAGGTGCATATCACTGTCATATCCTCTCCAGCACACTGCACTGACAATATAAGCATACACATTGTATAATATATATATATATATATATATATATATATATATATATATTTCTATATAACAAACCAATCACACACACAAACACACACAAATAACAAAAAATAAATAAAAAGTAGATAAACATGTGGGGAGTAGTGCAATGTAATGGCTGTGGGGCAGCAGTCTTCCGGAGTCTTTCTGGAGGCTAAGATGCTGCCCTATTTGCAGACAACTCTCTGCCCTGAGGGAGGAAGTTGCCTGTCTTCAGGCCACACTGGACAGTAGTAAGGGAACCTTCCCCCAGGCCACACTGGATGGTAGGAAGGAATCTCCCCCATCCAGGGAGCACCAGAGCCACCACCACTACCTCAGAGGTTGCGAAGAAAGCACAGTAGTTGGACCACAGTGGGCTCAGGGAGGGTGAGGATGGTAGAACAGAGGCACACTCAGTCAGTTGTTCCACTCCACAATCCATACACCATTCTAGGGGAGCATAGCTCCCCTATGGATGCACCCACAGAGGAGACTAAGGAGGCTGAGGACAACTATCACAAGGGAGGCCCACAGGAAGGAGGCAGAGGACACCACAAGGAAAGGAAGCAGCTCCTGGTGGTGGACTCAATTATTAGGGGGATAGAACTGGGGGGAGCAGGGAAAACTGATGTAAGGTGCCTGCCTGGTGCCATGGCTTGAAGGGAGAGGAAGCGCATACTCAGAATCACGAGAACAGCTGTATGGGAGTCTGAGCTGGATGTCATTGTCCACCTAGGGACAAATGACTTGGCTCAACATGAGATTAGAGCAGTGCAGAAGGACTTTGTAGAATTGGGGAGGGGCCTAAGACAAGTAGCACACACACAGTATCCTTCTCAGAGGTGCTGCCTGTCAATGGCATGAGTGAGGCGAGGGTACTTTGCACCATGCAGTTTAATGAATGGTTGAAAAAATGGTGTAGAGAACAGGGGTTTGGCTTCATTGGGGACTGGGGTTCCACCTGGAGGGACACCAGCCTATACTGGCAGGATGGTCTGCATCTGTCCAGGAAGGGAACAAGTCTTTTGAGCAATAGGTTTAAATACTTCATTGGCAAGCTTTTAAACTAGTCAAGGGGAGGCACTGATAAGCAGCAGGAAAATCCCAGCCTCCCTACAAAACAAGGGTACTAAATAAGAAAAAGACCAAGTAGAAAGGTCAGTGGGGGATGCTGCAACAGAAGGTAAAGCCATCAAAAATGGAGAGCAATGAGTACCAATGCCCATAGTCTGAGTAACAAGCTTCCTGAATTAGTGGCATTGATGGAGGAGGAACATCTGGATATCATGGCAGTCACAGAAACATGGTACACACAAAACCATGACTGGGACGTAAACATACCAGGATACACTATCTACAGGAGGGACAGGGAGGGTAAAAGAGGAGGAGGAGTAGCTCTTACATAAGGGAAGGAATCAAAGCAACAGAACAAAAGGAAAACAGGAAGGAGAGAAGCACTGTGGGTAAATTTGGAGACCGGCAATGGAACCACAATCTGCACAGGGGTTGTATACAGACCTCCTTCTCAGAGGGAGAAAATGGACAAGGAAATGATAGAAAGTATACTTAGAATGGCAGAAAAAGGGGAGATATTGCTGATGGGTGATCTGAATATGCCAGATGTTAACTGGAGTGCAGTTGCAGCAGCCACTTCAAAGAGTGGGGTTATTCTAGATGCACTACAGGGGGCATGCCTTAGACAACTAGTATTGGAGCCCACTCGAGAGGGAGCAATCTTAGACCTGGTTCTCTCAAATGGAGATGAAGAGAGGATCACAGATGTAGAAGTGGGTAGCCATCTGGGAACTAGCGACCATCGAACAGTATGGTTCACAATAAACACAGCAATAGAGTCAAGTCATACAAAGGCAAAAGTACTGGACTTTAGGAGGGCTGACTTTGCAAAATGGGTGAGTGCCTAAGGAATGCACTAGCAAATGGGCAGGAAGGAGGGGTGGAAGAACAATGGGGAATAATAAAAACTGCCATCACAGAGGTAACAAACCTTTGTGTGAAGCAAATAAACAAAACAAAACGATGTAAGAAACCACTATGGTTCTCAAAGGAAGTGGCAGTGAAGGTTCAAGAGAAAAAGAAAGCATTCAGGAAGTACAAGGAATCAAAGAAGGAGCAGGACAGAGAACTGTATCAGTTAAAGCAAAAGGAAGCTGGGAAGGCAGTCAGAACAGCAAAGGCCCAAACCGAGGAAAAGATAGCCAACTCAGTTAAGAAGGGGATAAAACCTTTTATAGGTACATCAGGGAGCGAAGGAAGACCAAGGGAGGGATAGTGAGGCTTAATAAAGGGAGGGAGGGTGGGCAGAGCGTGACTGTGAAAAGGCAGAGATACTAAAATATTTTTGCTCAGTATTTACAAAGGAAGAGGGAGGTACCTAAAACAAACAGTAGAAACACTCTGGATACAGAAGTTGATACCAGCCCATTTACAGAAGAAAGGGTTCTGAAAGAACTCTTAAAACTGAAGGTGGACAAAGCAATGGGGCCTGATGGGATTCATCCCAGAATTCTAAAAGAACTAAGGGTAGAACTAGTGACATCACTGACTACCCTGTTTAACAAATCATGGGAGGATGGGGTGGTACCCGAGGACTGGAGGAGGGCAGATGTGATTCCCCTTCACAAAAGTGGGAGCAAGGCAGAAGCAGGAAACTACAGACCTGTTAGTTTAACCTCAGTGGTAGTGAAAATGATGGAATCACTTCTGAAGGAAAAAATTGTCAATTATCTAGAGGCCAGAGGGGCACAGGACCCAAGGCAGCATGGATTCACAGCGGGAAGGTCATGCCAGACGAATCTGATAGATTTCTTTGACTGGGTAACCAAAGTAGTAGATCAGGCAGGGGCTGTGGACCTGGCCTACCTAGACTTTAGCAAGGCATTTGACACAGTCCCACACAAAAGATTAATATACAAGTTAGCCAGCCTGGGAGTGGGTCCCAATATGACAGCCTGGATAAAGAATTGGCTGGAGAATAGGACACAGAGAGTAATAGTAAATGGAGTCCACTCTGAAGAAAGGGGTTACTAGTGGGGTCACATAAGGTTCAGATGGACCAGTCCTCTTCAATGTCTTTATAAGCGACATTGCAGAGGGACTGGAAGGAAAAAGTATGTCTTTTGCAGATGACACAAAGATCTGCAACAGAGTTGATGCACAAGGTGGGGTGGAAAGGATGAGAAGGGACCTGGCAAGGTTAGAGGAATGGTCAAATGTATGGCAGCTTAGATTCAATGCTAAGAAGTGCAAGGTAATGCACCTGGGAAACAAAAACCCAGGGGAAGAGTACACAATGGGGGGTGAGATACTAACAACAACAAAAATGGAAAGGGACCTGGGGGTAGTCATATCAGATGACCTAAAGGTGGGCAAGCAATGTGAGAGGGCAGCAAGGAGGGCTGGGGGGATACTGGGATGCATAGGGAGAGGCATCACCAGTAGAAAACAGGAGGTTATTATCCCTCTGTACAGACAGCTGGTCAGACCCCATCTGGAGTATTGCGTGCAGTTCTGGAGACCCAATCTCTGCAAAGACATAGACAGGATGGAAGCTGTCCAGAGAAGGGCAACTAAAATGGTGCAGGGTCTGCACCAGAAGACATATGAAGAGAGACTTAAGGAGCTTAATATGTATAGCCTCGAGGAAAGGAGGGAGAGGGGGGACATGATAGAAACTTTAAAGTACCTCAAGGGAATCAACAATGTCCAAGAGGTAGCATCTTTCAAAACAAGAGGTGTGCAAGAACAAGGGGCAAAATTTGAAGATAGAGGGGTCGGCTCAGAGGTAATTTAAGGAAGTATTTTTCACAGAGAGGGTGTGGATGCATGGAACGGCCTTCTGGAGGAGGTTGTGGAGTCAAAACAGTGGTGGAATTCAAGCATGCATGGGACAGTCATAAGGCAATTCTAGGGGTTGGGGGCAGAAAGAAGTAGGCTGCTGGTTAACTAGGATCTGCAGCTTATCCATTAGGTAGGGAAATGGGCAGACTGGGTGGGCCAAGCGGTCCTTATCTGCCGTCAAATTCTATGTTTCTATGTTTTCTATGTTTCTATGTGCATACCACCTTGATGGTGCTGTCGAACATGGTATACTGTACTGCAGCAGACTCAGGTGAGATGAAGTCCTTAACTGACTTGCCAACACATTCAACTGCAGGATAGAAGTTCAATGGTCAGTGAATATAGAAGCAGCAATCTCCCCTTGTTCTTGGTGTGACCCTCAGTTAGGGCTTCACATCTGGATTTCTGATACTCCACTCCTCCTGAAAACAGCAGGAGAGGGATTGAGATCTTACCTCTGCCAACACTTGGCAGCTACTGCGCAGATCTGATTTATGTATCTTTATTTGCAGTTTTAGCCACCCTTTTGATCACTAAAGCTACCCTTTCCTCCAGTTAGGCTTTGAAAGAGAGGTACAACTGGTAAAACATAAAGTCAAAGCAGGTATACAAACAGTAGTTTGGTCATGGACCTCTTTAGGCTGATATCTGCACTTTAAAGCGTTAGTGTTACAAATATGACAGATTAACAGCTGTATATGTAAATGTCCTTTAAGTCCTGACCTGATCACTGCCCAGTGGTCAGGGACAGCCTTCATATAGGAACTATTAGCAATCTGGAAAGGAAGTCGACCCCGACCTATGCAGCCATACTGCATGCAGTCATCAGACACCAGCAAGCAGCAGGTGAAAGAGGCATCATTTTCTCTTTCTTTACAACATTGCTGTAAAAACAAACCAAAAAACAAACAAACAGAAAGCACTTGAAACAGCTGTAATCTTCAAGGTTTGTTTGCTGACCTGTAAGGCCCTGCATGGTCAGGGTCCTGGCTACCTGGAAGACCTGATGTGTCCCTACGGTCCCTCCTGCTCCCTTCTCTTAGCAGACGAGGGATTATTAGAGATTCCCTCATAGGGAAGAGAAACCCTGAAGCCACTTATAGGCTGGGAGGGGAGTTGCTAGCAGTCACAAAGGAAGAAAGAGACTTGGGCATCATCATCACTGATGACCTAAAATCATCCAAGCAGACCTCTAAAGCAGTAGGTAAGGCTAGGGGGGTGTTAGGGTGTATTAGTAGGGGTATCACAAGTCGTAAGAGGGAGGTAATAATCCCTCTGTACAAGACATTGGTTAGGCCCCATCTGGAGTACTCACTGCAGTATTGGAGGCCACACCTTCACAAGGACATTAACCAAATTGAGGCAGTCCAGAGAAGGCAACCAAAATGGTGCAGGACTGCATCAGAAGACATATGAGGACAGATTAACGGAGCTCAATATGTATACCCTTGAGCAAAGGAGGGAGAGAGGTGATATGATCGAGACATTTAAACACCTTAAGGGCATAAACAAGGTGAAAGAGTCTAACATGTTTAAATATAAGAAAAATTGCAGGACAAGAGGACACAGCATGAGATTAGAGGGAGGCCGATTAAGGGGAATGTGAGAAATTCTTTTTCACAGAAAGGGTGGTAGATGCATGGAATAGCTTACACAAGAAGTGGTGGCTATGAATACAGTGCAGGGCTTCAAACAGGCATGGATAGGCATAAGGGAGCAATACAAATGACTATGAATAGATAGGTCACTGACAGAGCAAAGGCCGATGGCACATTTATAAGGTAGAAAAGGAAATGGGCAGACTGGATGGGCCTTGCGGTCCTTATCTGCCGTCAACTTCTATGTTTCTATGTTTCTATGTTTCTATGTAAGTTTGTTTAAAAACATTGGGGGCCCATGCTTTCTGCTTTGTGGCTCCAACCCTGTGGAATGCTCTTCCTCGTTATATTTGAGCTTCCCCAACACTTGAGATATTTAAATGGAAACTAAAAAATTTCTGTTCATGCAGGCTTCCCCTCAGAACTAGCCATGTTTTATTGATAATTTAAAAATTGATTTTTTTAACTGAAGAATAGGATGATTTATTTTTGTGCATTTATTGTATTGTATGTTATTTACTTTAAATGTTTTAAATACAGTATTGTATGTAAAGCACATTGAATCACAATGAGAATTGGGCTATACCAAATAAAACTTGAATGAGTGAGGGTCTTTTCACAGAAACCCTTGGTTTATCACTGTTCTTTTGCTCCGTGTTAAACTGGGGGGGGGGCATAAGTGTTTGTAACTACATTTCAGTTGTTTAATCAGGCCAGAAAGCAGCTTAACTTACAAGGATTATGCGCATTGCTCATTATGTTTACACTGATATACTGCTAACAGCAGTAGGGTACACATCCACCTGACTATATGCCAGACCACAAGATCCTTTGCTTAGGGTTGATTTTATTTATATGAGGGATCATGTTTTCAAATCTCCAATATGCAGACTAAAGAAAATGACTGCAATGGAAAGAGAAAGAACAGTGAAAGATAAGTGGTATATTGCCCTACTTGTCACTTGATGGGCCCTGGTCCACCCTCCTCTTGCTCCGTGGACTGTCCCTGTTGTCTTCTACCCCTGGCCTTGCTGAGATGGGTTCAGGCATTGGTTCATTGGCCACTCCACTAGTGGGAGTACTGAGCCAGACAGATGCCCTTCTCAAGGGGTCCTGGGAAAGGGGTTGTCTGGTAAAGGGTTGCATCTGCCTGAGCTGGCAGCTATAGGCAGGCCTTAACTCATGTGGGCCCCCTGTGGGCCACCATCTCCTGCTGTTTTTACAGTAGCAGACCTTCAGTGTGCCCTGAAGCCCTCTTACACTCTGGAGCCCTAATGGGCAAGAACTACATTAGGAATGATACATATTAATCTTGCATGGTGGCACAATATTGTTAGGGTTGAGCAGAGTGCTTAATGTGAAACCCACATTTTTGCAGCTTGATAACTTTTTGCACCATTTAATGAAATTGCTTGAAATTTGGTATGCATGATCCATGCTGGCAAGTTCTCGAGACATGGAAATTTTTATGATGGACACCTATCCAGATTCTGAGATGTAGAATGTTAAAGAAATGCCGCTTTTTGGCTGTTTTCTTATGCTCGTACCTATAGCAAAGATGATTTGGAATTTTGTTCTGAAACTTTCAGGCCAGAAGGGGCTTGTGCCAAGAGCATTCCTTTTAAAGGTTTTCAAGTTTTGTAAAATTGGTTCTAGAGTTACAAGGTTTTAAACTTTGGCTTGGAGTTTGCCCAGTAGGGTTTTTCAGATTACCCTCTGATACAACCCAAGAATTCTTCTTTCATGAGCTGTTTCTAGGCTATGATCAAATGTGTTTTGGGGTCATGAGAAAAAAATCTAGGCTATGAAAGCCATCTTTTTTTTTTGGTGAAAAAAAGTAGCAAAACACATACAAATTATGAATTTTCTACAGAAAAGAAACACCCAAACCTAGGTAAATAGGACATATGTAATTAAATTCTGTTATTTGTTAAATAAAAATAGCCCAGAAGTACCTTGTATTAATACTCCAAAAATCCTGGGTACCCAGATTAGTGAGGGGTCCAGTTTTTGGTTAGTCAGCCAAAAAATTATTTGGTCGCACATAAAATGCAACCAAATAATTTTAGGGTCACACATACGGGCTGCTATTGAAAATACTCACTTGGTGGAACATAATTTATTTACTGTACTTATGCTATAATTCAGTATAATTGTCCTACTGTCTTACTAAGTTTGTGCAGAGAAGCAGAGCTGAGTGGAGAGAGAGAATGGAGCTGTGTAAGGCTTCAATCTGTATATGTGCCTACAAGTCTTTCAAACTGCAGGCTGAGACAGAGTTCTGCAAGCAACAGCTTATACTACATGCTGTTAATAAAACAAGCATTCATCAATGCCAAATGTTTGCTTGCTTGCATTGGCATTGGTAGTGTAGGAGTTAGACAGCTGCATAATAGGAATGATAGTGAAATACTGAACTGTGCCAACCCTGCCACCACCCTGCAGAGACTGACAGGCATTGGGGTGTGCCTTTGGGTCATCAGGCATAACGGCCACGCCATTTCACCACACCCTACCCTGCAGACACCAACAAGTGTCACGGTGTGCCTTGGGGTTTTTGGCCCTTATGCTCACCCCATTCCATCAGAAGGTGAGATGGGTGCTGTATAGGAGAATGGGGTGAACTTTGGGGCTGAAGAGTCCAAAGGCACACCTCAGTGCCTCTCACTGGCTGCAGGGTGTGGAATGGTTTGAGCATTACAGGTGAGAATCCCAAGTCACACCCCTGATGCCTGTCAATCTCTACA
Source organism: Neoceratodus forsteri (assembly GCA_016271365.2). NCBI lineage: Eukaryota > Metazoa > Chordata > Ceratodontiformes > Ceratodontidae > Neoceratodus > Neoceratodus forsteri. Next base: position 1,774,866,077 of record CM057456.1, on the reverse strand, counting down.
GGGTGGTGCGTTATGGTTGGAAAACCTAACACCTCAGGCGTTCATTAGCATTTTCACTCCAAATTTTCAACATGGGTTTTTAGTGACCCCCTCCTTATGAACAGTGGCAATATCAGTCTGTTAGCCGAAAGTTGATTTTGCCCAGTGACTACACCATTTGGCACCACAGGTGCAAAAACACATTTCGAACAGGATGCGAAAAATGACAGCTGTACTGTTCATGGGGAGGTGTAAAAAATGGCAGTGTTGAAAATCTGCAGCGAAAATATTAAAAAAAATGGTGAAGTCAAGAGTGTGCATAGAAACTGTGCCTTTGTGCACTACATGCGTGGAAACACATTTTGGACAAGATGTGAAAAATGACAGCTGTACTGTTCATAAGGCGGTGTAGTAAAATGGCAATGTTGAAAATTTGGAGTGAAAATATTGAAAATTCGTGAACTTATGAGCGTGTGTAGGAACAGCGCAATGCATGCTTGTAAAACAGTCATTTTTGGGAATTTTTTCACCACATTTTCAACATAGGGTTTTTGGGGGACTACCTCATGAACTGTGACACTGTCATTTTGTAAATTGAACCTGAAAGGTGGTTCCATGGAGTGACTGCAAAATCACCTTTTGGGGCCAATTAACAAAATGACAGTGACAGCATTCATGAATTAGGGTCCCAAAACCCCCATGTTGAAAATTTGGTGAAAAAATTCCCCAAAATGCCTGAGATATGCATCAAAGTTGAAAAAAACCCTATTTATTCCATTATACAGCTCACTGCCATTTCCTCAGTTTGCAGTCAGCTTTGAAGAGTGCAGACGTGTTCCCGGTCCACCGAAGATCTTCATGCCAGACTCCAGAGTAAGTATGGGGTGAGGAGGGGGTGTGGGAGAGCAGGGTGCACACAGAAGGTGGGTGGGTGGGGGCGGGGTCAGGACAGTCAGCAAGGAAGGTTTTCTTGTAGTTTTTTTTCCTTAGATGACATGGGACTCCAGCATGCTGGGTGGGCCTTGCATGGCAGCTGGAATGCTTTTTGGGGGCAGGGAGCCGATGGGGGATTGGGCACCCCATTGGCCATATGGACTGTTGCCATGCTGGAGTGGGCTCTCAGCGTGGCACCTGGAGCTCTATTGGGGGGAGGGAGCGTAGCAGAGTCGACGGGGGATTGGGCACCCCCATTGGCCATACAGTGTGTATGTGGGGGGGATGCATAAGCATGAGCATGCAATATGCATGTGTGTGTGTGTGTGTGTGTGTGTGTGTGTGTGTGTGTGTGCTCATGAGCACGCATCTTATCGCTGCTCACTGAAGCAGAGCTCTCCCTTTCCACTGTACAGGCACTGCATTTTCAACTGCTGTCATAGACAGCTGCAGCATTCATTGGTGAACTATGGCCGCACTTTCAAACACACTGACTGAACTGGAAGATTGGGTGCCACACCTACAAAGACTCAGATGATGGCACTATGTTTCTTGCACATGTGTGCAAGCAAACATAAAAATCCTTCCCTCTTTTTGCGCTTGAGATTGTATAGGTTTGCTCTTTCTGTTGAGTGGGAAATGTTGATTTTTTAAACAATAAAAATCCACTGTTGAGGTACTACTATAGTATTTATTACTCAGGGAAATGGAATGCTTTCAGAAAATATTGCCACTGTACAATGATTTATACTGCAAATCTTAGGAAGTCTGGTCAATCGTAAACATTTTCTCTTTTCTGCTCAGAAGAACTATGGGAACTGAGAACGGAAAGGCAGACCACTAATAATTATTAAAATAATAATTATAAACATTACACAGTTGCATGCATGTTGATTTCCAGCTGGGAACTTATATAGGGATCATGTATTTATAAAATAATATCAGCTTACATTTGCCCTTTCACATCATTTTATAGATGAAGTCAGAATGTGCTGTAGCATTTGAAAGAGCTGTGGATAAATTAAAAAAAATCATAATAATTGGATAGTGTGAGGATTGAGGAGCTGAGGGAGAAGACTGAAAAATCAGAAAAGGAGTGACTGTATGTGAGCAATGGTCACAGCAGAAGAATAGAGAGAGTAACACCTCTGCAGTTTGGACTGTTACTCCTACTGTACATGTTTAAACAGCCCCTGACAGCATTAGGAAACTTTTGAAAAAAATAAGAGTTGTATTCAACTCCATCTCATTTATTTCTTCATATATTTTCAGTAATTAATTCCTCATTTTCTTTATTGCTGCAAACAGTTGCATGAAAACAAGGTTCCTGCCCCTTTGACTCTATCTGTTTTGGCTGCTTATCTGTACCTGACATCACAATACCCTGTTTATGACATCACAATTATATCCACAACAACAGATTGCGATGTCATAAACAGAATTATGATGTCAGCTATAGACAAGCAGCAAGAGATGAAAGTGCAGAGATGCTATTTTCATACAAATACCCTTAGTAATAAGGACATAAAGAAGATAATTCCAGAATAAAATATGAAATATGAGTTGTATTTATGTCTCAATATTACATTTTTTCAAAGTTGTTTCTACTGCATCAGGAACTCTTTAAATATGACTAAAATATTTTTTCTAACACTGTTATAAAGTGGGTAGCTAACAGGGCTTTGCAGGCTCGTGAGGCTGGGTACTAATGTGGATAAACTGAAGATGTGTTAATATTGTATTTCTGCTTGTATTTTTTGCCATTTACTTTCTAATGGCTTTACATGATGAAAGGAGTGCTTTTTGTTTTCGAACTTGGGGACCACTGAGACAGTGTCTTTTGAAACTGTTTTATTTACTACCATAGTATTTTATCATTTCCTTTTTCATAACATAAAAATAGCAACCCAAACTGGTTCAAGATCAATGATTAAACTGTATAGAGATGTGGAATAGTAATTATACAATGGCAAGAAATTTCCTGTCCTCGGATTGGTCACTGGATGCTTGGAATAGTGATGTTGTTTCACAATAACATCACTGTATTAAGTCCAGGCACACAGATGACTGCAAAAAAATCCACTCCTCCATGCTGCGTGCACAAGCAAATGGAGTCGGGTGCAGTATGGGGGTTGCTAGCCCCAGACACAATCAAAGAAATCCAAAATAGCACTGCACTCCTTTGCATCAATCAGAAGCTCAAGTAAATTTCAGTTCCAAAAGATTTATTTGGTAAGTTTAACAAATACCTCAATAACAGTGGAGCTGGTTACTCTTTGCAGACTGTCCCCAGCACTTCGACCAGTATGTGGTCTTCCTCAGGGTGTCACAGATGACTGCCTAACAGTAAAAGAAATCCTTACCAATCTGCTCAACATACCCAATCCCACAGCTTCACAATTCTCCCCAGTCAGCTCAACAGGGCTTCATTTTCCCCTAACAGCCACAATTCTTGTAATTTTACCTGAAAGAAATAAAAATACAGAGGTTTCAGAGCTAACTTGATGCCATTCAGAACTGGAAAGTGAGCGACACCAGAGCAGCTTTGATTTTCTGTTTCTCAGCAAAAAGCAAAATCAAAGCCATTCCACACTCACTCACTTTTCCCATCAGCACTTCTTCTCACATGAGCCTGCAGTTCTACTATAACACAGTCAAACCCCCTTGCCTCAAACTAAACCTCTGACTTTTTCTGCAGCATTCTTTTTTTTTTACCTGTAACTACCACATTAAAGTAAATTAAATAAAGAAATGGCTGCTGTGTGCAGGTGGGGTTCACTGACTGCCGTAGTGAAGTGTATGTTTGCTGATCGCTGGTTGGCCATTTCTTCAGAAAGCAGCGGCTGTTTGTAAAATAAATTACCTTTTAAAAAGTTTTACTTGCTGTCCCCTCTAAACAACAGCTCCAAACATACTGCACTCAATTGAAACAACAAAGAAAGGCAGCAGGCATCATGTTACTTTGCAAATCTAATTTCAGACATCATACACTATTCAAATCACTCATGCAGCAACTGGGCCCAGCACTTTGCCTCTCTATGAGGCTTCCAAGGGGCTAATGAATAACGTAATGACTCACTTTTTACAGTCACTCCTAGTTGTGACATCACTTTGTTACCTACAAATTCACTGGTTCTTAGAAACTTTCAAAAAGTTTCAAACATATCATTATAAAAATGAGTGTAATGTTTATGTCTGTAAAAGAGGTACAGGATATTTGTTCCTGATGATTGTGGAAAAAGGGTTTTCCTGTAACGTGGCACATGCTCTTTTTAGATCACAATAACTAACATACATTGGCCTGTATTCAGAAACATTACCACCAGTGTTAACATCAGTTTTCTTAACTTTTTCAAACCAGATTAAGGCAAATCCTTTGTTGTTCAATGGTATGCTGTTGAACTGGGATAGTAAAAATAAAGCACATTGTTGTTAATACTGGTGGTACTATTCCTAAATATAGACTTCTACATAACTGCTGATAAATGTTGCCTTGAGGGCTTGACACAGTATACATCATTGAATTGCATTGTAATATAAAAAATTCATTGTTGAAAGATGAGCGACAAAATATTAAACCCCAGCAACTGTAAGCATGCATAAGACATTTCAAATTGCTTTTGTACAAAAGACACCTGCTCCAGTGCAAACTACACTTGGCTAACAAATCTCTTCTAAGCTGTAAATTCAGAACACGAAAAGCTTTCATCTCAGTCCATTTGTTAAAAGGTATAGCCGATTCATTTTGTCAAAGAAAGCTTGCATTGAAACTGTATGTGCACACTCCATCTAAATACAGTAGCTCCTTCATATGGCAACATACAAATACAACTGGAAAATGTTAAAGTACAGTACCCCCCTCACCTGATATCAAGCATTCCCCTTATCTATAGTCAGCTGGGAGAAGGATACCAGGCTCCGGATTTTTTTGTTTGTTAAATATATAAGCTACCCCAACTTCTGAGCCCTTGTCCCACAATTAAAATTGTGACCATGGATTACAGGTAATTGTGAATGTTGGACATTGAAGAGTATACATTTGTCAATACATGCAGTGTTTACTAAGTTAAATACCTTGAGTTAATAAGAATTGAAGTTAAGAGTGCCCATAATCAAGTTTCTAGTTAAGTTCAAAATTCATGTAGCGTAGCCATTGACTTTTCAGGGACCTTTTAGTTACAGAGCTAATTTTTTACTATCACAGTTCACTCAAAGCTCTCAGAGCTACTCCATACCCTATTTACTTATTTATGTATTTGATAACTGGGTAAGTACACTGGTCCCTGGGACCATTTTCAGGCACAACCTGGGCCATCTAGATGGCACATACAGCACAATTTTAGACATGAGAGATACTGTACAAGAACAGTTATGGTATGCAGGTACACGGAAGGATCAGAAAGATACAGTCTTGGTCTTACAAGATCACACAACTTACAAAAGACACATTTCACACCGTAGCAGTTCAAAGCACATAGCAAAAACTAAATGCATACAATTTACAGGAAATCAAATTAGAATAAAGAGATTCAGCAGTGGTAGCATAAGATTATCTAGGGTGGCAGGGACCGTGGATTGCAGTTGCATGACACTTTCAATAGAAGGGCATTTTTCTGTAGTGAATATTGAACATATGGGGTGACCCCGAGGAGTGAAGCTTTTCTGGTTGGGAATTCCAGAGCTTGGGAGTGGCACTAGAGAAGGCTGTCTGTCCCATATCCCTATAGGACCTGGGGCAGGCCAGAAGGCAGTGGGTGGAGGGCCTCAGGCAATGACAGTCCTCTGTGGAAGTTAACAGGGGATTTGGTACCTTCATGGAGGTATTTAAATATAAATGAGCCAAAGAGTAAGTCCCTACGGGACTCGGGGGGAAAGCCACCCGATTGATGAGTAAAGGGTTCAATGGTGGGTGCTGAAAGGGGCTTCAGTGACAAACCTGCTGATGTTGTTAAAGGCTTTATTGAGGTGAGTGAGGAGCTGGGGTGAGGTTAGGGAGATGATGGGTGAACAATAGTCAAGGAGAGGTAGAAGGGTGCCCTGTCCTATAGCCAGTCTTATCTCTGGGGTCATAAGGTGCTTCAGGCTGTAGCAAACACCCAGTTGTTGGTTCACCCATTTCATGATGAGATCTATATGATTTGTGAAGGAGAGGGGGGGGAATCAAGTGCGACCCTCAGGTATTTGAAAGAGGTGACATTATCAAGGGGGGATCCATCAAGGGCCAGGATGTGTAGGAGGTGCATAAGGCTCAAGAAGCATCAAGTGAGCCAGTGCTTAGAGCCAAATAACATAGATTTTTTTTGCATTAACCGTAAGTGTGTGTGTGTGTGTGTGTGTGTGTGTGTGTGTGTGTGTGTGTGTGTGTGTGTGTGCTGTAAACCAGTGTACCATGGAGCAGCAGTCATCAAAAAGAGTTTGAGATAGCTTAAGGGGACTGTTATCGCTACTAAATAAGATGAGATCACTGGCACACATGATCTTGTGACAACCTGATGGTTCAGAAAGAAGGTGGTTAACATAGAGTGAATAAAGGATGGGACCAGGGATGGACTCTTGAGGGACCCCAGTATATACCTGTAATGGCCTAGATAAGACATCCCCTATACGGACCATTTGGGTTCTGTCAGAAAGGTCTTTACCCAACTCAAGGAACAGCAAGAGAAACCACAAGAGGAAAGTTCCCTGAGGAGGATGTCATAATCTACCATATAAAAAGCATTAGGGAGATCAACAAAGATGGCTCCGGTGAGCCTGCCCCTGTCTGCCTCCCTAAGTACATGGTCAGTGAATTGGGGAAGAGCTGTGGTGGTACTATAACCATTCAGAAAACCATGCTGGTCTGGAGACAATAGGTTATATTTCAAGAGAGGGTTTGAAATTTGAAGAAATATCTTCACAAGGATCTTGCTCATGTGGGACAGTATAGATACCAGTCTGTAATTTGCAAGAAGACTGGGGTCCCCTGACTTAAAGAAGGGGACTATTCTAGCCTGTTTCCAAAGTGATGGGATAGATTCTGTGGGCAGTGATAGGTTGAGGAGGCTAGAGAGAGGTTTAGCTGTGAAATCAGCCATCATTTTTAGGAACCTAGTGCACAGTCCATCACTTCCAGCACTGCCAGTTAGGTAGGGCCAGTAGGAGACATCAAACCTCTGAGGGGGAAGTGTCTCCAAAATAGAATGTGGGGCAATCTGGCTTCACGTGACCTAGCTTCTCAGTCAGAGGGCTTGCTGATTTTGATGGAAGCTGTGCAAGATAAGAGTCCAGATTTGTAAATTTATTGCTGAAGATGTCAGCAATAGTTAGGGTTACCAGATTTGGGGATGGCAAAAAGAGGACCCCCCCAACCATTTTCCAATGGTGGACTGCAAATGCAGACCTGCTCTCTGAAGACAGTGGTGGTGGCACAGCTCAGCAGCCTCTCAGTTCCACCCTGCCTCCACTGCTCCACCCTCACAGGTCGGGCTGTCTCAAGGGCAAGCAAGCAGTTTTTTACAAAGTCCGGACACTGGTTCCCCCCGCGCCAATGTACATTTTGGTTAGGCAGTATGAAGCATAATGACATAACATTATTCTTCTTGTCCTACCTTACCTGTTAGTTTTGTAAACATTATTTCTTTGACAGGTGCAAGCATTTGGATTGGATACAGTCACTTCCAATCCAAATGTTTGCATACCTGTCAAAGAAACAATATTTTCAAAACTGCCTTGAATAGCCATCAGTATCTTTTAACTAACAGGTATGGTAGGACTAGAAGAATAATGTTATGCCATTATGCTTCATGCTGCACTACCAAAAAGTATATTGGTGTAGGGGGGCACCAATGTTTGGACCCAGTGAAAAACTGCTTGCTTGCCTCTGAGACAGTCTAACCTACAGGATCCCACTGCTGCCCTATCAAAACACTTTTGGATACTTCCAGTTTCAAAGGTGCTGCTATCAATTATTCTTGACCAGGACAGATACAGGGAATGTAATAATAATGCAACAGGCAGATGAGCAATCAAGTAAGCAACTGATGCTGTAACTACAAGCTGAGTGACAGGGCTACAACAGGGTGTCTCTCATTTTATCTCATGCTGCCTTTGGATTGACTCTGAGTTTGTGATCGTGATCGATCATTCGGGTTACTTACTTTGGTGCTTCAGGCCTCTGCTGTCAAAGTCCTCACAGGCAGGCTTCACATTGACAGTCCAGTCATTCGGTTACAAGGCAGGCTCAAGTATCAGTATTTTTGGGGAGGGGTGGTCCTCCAGGAGTTTTGGGATGGAGACAGGGTCCATTTAGGCACAGCTAGCAGTTCTCCACTGACTCTGATGGTCGACCACAGCCTTCTGCTTCTGCCGACTGCACTTCCTATATCCCACGTATGGATGATGCTCTGTCATGCGCAGCACAGATTGCAAGGTTGGACTGCAGCACTGTGCATGGCAGGAGCATTCAGTTTGAGATTTATTTTTCTTTTTTTCCACCAGCGGCCATGCAGTGGGGGACCACTAATGGTTGCTTGACAACTAACAAAAACTCCAGTGCCAAGCCCAACCAAACCTGAACGAAACAGCACTAACAAAAAATATGCCAAGACGCAGGTAATGTGGTTTAAAAAAAGGACATGCCTGGGCAAAACTGGACATCTGGTAACCCTAGCAACAGTCAAAGGTTCATTTTGAAGTCCTGCTTCTGTGAGTAGGTTTGTATTGTTCTGCCTAGGGTTCAGGTTTTATGACTGAGTTATCCAAGGTCCAGAAGCGATGGGGGTCACCAAGGTTACGGGTCTGCTGGGACTTTAGAAAGGATGCTTTAAGTAGTTTGGATTCTTGTTTACAGAGATTTCAGAGTCTCTGATAAATATTCTAGTTTTCAGGGGTTAGAGTGGCTTTGAAAGTTAACCAGGATTTATCCCGTTGCTTCATTTGTGACAACAGCTCTTTGGTGAACCATTTAGAGTTGCCTCCCCTAATGTGCTGTGTAGAGAGAGGGAAGTGCTTGTCCTGTACTATAGTTAGAGCCACTGTAATGAAACTAATAGCTTGTGTAACCCCCAGGTGGCGCTATCCCAAGGGCTACTACCCCTGCCTGCTTGACTATTGACAGGTTGAGGGGCCTAGGTTCTATGGCGGGTGCCTCCACCCAGAGGTCAGGGTTTGTAGTGGTTAGACTAGCTTGGTCTCAGTCCTCTGGGACACTGAGACCCCTTTTTATTCCCTCTAGTGGCTCAGACAATGCACAGAAGTTACAGTCCCAATACCCCACATGTACACACTGTTCATTCATAAAGTACCACTTACCCTTGAGACTGATTCTGAGGTTCATCTCTGGGGACCCCCTGTAAAATAATGTTAATCAACATACACAAACCAATACAATGCTTGATATGTTGGTATTGACACTTCAGACAGTTTAAAGTTTAACAACATCAAATCTGGTTTATTTAGGGGGAATAAAACTTGGGAGGGGGAGATCAGGTTAATTGGCAGAATTAAATCACAGTACTGTGCACACATACAGGGTCTGAAAAGTCACACTCTGGGTACCCAGGTGGGGAGTGGGGCTAGCCAGGTCCATTGCCCGGGGTTGGCCAGCAAGTGCAGATGGACAGGGCCCTTTAGAAGAAAATATATGCACAACACCCAATTGTAATCCGGAGCTGGATGGCTCAGCCCATGAAGAAATGAAACAAGAATAATTAGATGACTCACTTGTAATTGAAAACAGGCTGCAGGGGAATACCCTGATTTGTACTCACAATACCCAAGCTGAGAACCGGATGGTGGATGTTCTTCTGGGTTGCCAGAACAACAGGGCATGGAGACATGGTCCTTGTGACTGGACTCCACTGCAGTAGATAGCAAACGGATTTAGTCCGAGACAAGCTGGGGTTTGCTTCCAGCTTCAACACACAGCACACAGCCCAGGGAATCGGAAATAGAGATTCCCCACCAGCGCTGCACACATTCATATGTAAAAGGAAAGTACTATACCAGGCAGGCTGCTTCTAGATCCCGATCGCAATTACTGCAAAATACCTGGGAGCACACACAGCTTCAATTCCTGACAGACCAAGCACGATTCAGCAATTTCTCCAGTCTTCTACAGGGTTAGCCTGGTTTCAGTCTTTCAGACTTCCTTCTTTCTCCTCACAAGTTGGATTCAATCTGAACTAGTGCTTACAACGGCTGCAGGCCGAACCTTAGGGCCTCAAACGCGCTTCCCGCGCGAAACTATGCACCGCAGAAGCACAGAGCTCCTTCTCTCTTCACTGTCACAACTGATGTGATCTTTCCAGTCACAGAGCAGGGCATTTCCTTTAGCTCCACACCATTCTGTTGGCTGGTTTAGCTGTCACTCACAATAAGACTCCTCTGTTGGTGAAAAAAGGCGCCAAGGTCAAAACTACATTTCCCAGAGTCACTGCTCATACAATCCCCTTGTGGCTGGCTCAAAATTGAGAGTCCAAGTTCCAATTTGTCCACAGGCTCCATTTTTTTTTTTCCATTTAAACTTTATTAATTTTCCAGCAGAGTGAGTAATAGCAGGACATCGACATTACATATACAGATACATTAATAATGCCCCAACACAAACAGTTAGAGTACTCTGCCTTACCCACTACCTAAACTCCTGAGTACATCCCTTAATACCTTAAATCCCCCACTCCCCCTCCCCAGAAAAAACACCCCCTAACCCCCACCCACCCCCACCCCACCCAAGGCACACGCAATAAGTTAAATAAACCACAATAGCATTAGAACTAGTTAGAATAACAAATTTCAAACAGCCCCAGATCTTTTCAAAATAAGGTAGATTGTTATGCATAATAGCAATCATTCTTTCCAACCTTAAAAGCCAGGAGCTACGCTTAGCCATTCCTTGTAAGAGGGACAAAACCTGTCCTTCAATGCCTAAGCACAAGCTTCTTAACCGAGACAACAACCAAAGAAATGTAAAATCTCCTTTTCTTGACAGTAACAGCAGTCATGTCACCCAGTATGCAAATTTCAGGCCTAAACAACTCTTCCAGACCTAGAAGTGGGTTCAACTTACGTTGAATCTCATTCCATAGAGGAGCTACAGAGGGCAATGCCAAAATATATGTAACAGGTCTCCTGAACCCATCCCACACCTGTAGCATTTTGAATCATCTAACAATCCCAGGCTCTGCAATTTCTGAAGTGAATAATACATGTTATGTATAACTTTAAATTGTAGAGCCTAAGTTGATCATGCTTCAAATACTTATGGCAAGCTATCCAGATACCCTTCCAGTCTAAAGAAAGGTCTGGAAACATTCCATTCCAGTAAGTACACGATGCAACCTTTCCAGCACGAGCCCGTTGAAACAATACCACATACAACTTGAAATCACCTGCTGTGTCCCAACAGGGACATATCCCTCCCAGAAAATCAACAGAGCGTTTGTTCCCAGTCGGCCCCTGTTGTAATAAAACATGCCTAATCTGCAACACTTTGAAAATGTCCTTATTGCACAAATTAAACTTCGCATAACAGAGTCTGCGTTGGAATTATGCCACCGCTTAGTATCAAAGAAGTCCCCAGGGAACAGTCCTCTAAATTCTCCAACCATCCAGGTTTAATCACCCTCCCACCAATCAGGAAATGCGGATTTCCCACACAGGCTGCTCCCTATCCTTAAGTGATTTATTTAAGAAATCTACATAGCTGGTGATGGGACCTAACCGCCACCCCAATAGGGACCCTTTCAGAGCCAATGGTAGAGCTTTAGGATATAAAGAAAAGGGCCTAGGATTAATCCCAAACTTGCTGATATGGCCTTTCTATCTCCAACCATAACAGAGCATATTCGGGTTGGGCGCCACATCTAACTGAGCCCATCTACTATATTTACTCAATTGTGTAGCCCACCAATATAAACCAAAATGGGTAGCCTTAATCCCCAAACTCTTTAGGAGCAGCCAGCTTGAAATACGCCTTTTGGACTTTTTATGCTTCCATATAAAATCAGCAATCATGGTATGAAGGTTCTTAAACCACGATAGGGAGAGGATATATCCAATCTGCTAATTGGGTAAAAAGCCTGGGAAAAATATTCATTTTCACTATACCAATTCTACCCAAAGGGACAGGGATAATGATCCCATCGTTTAAGATCATGCTTAATGGTATGAACCAAGGGATCCAAATTTAACTGACGGAGCCCGCCTCATGAGTTAAAACTAAACCCAGATATTTAAAGGGTTAGGGCTCCATTTAAGCCCCAGATCCATTACTTCCTCTTAAATAACCTGGAATTAAGAGGGTAAACCACAGTTTTATCAGGATTGATCTTATAATTGGAAATTTGACCCGAACCCTTGAAATGCGTCCAGTAATATAGGGATAAGACTTAACTTGTTACGTGATACATAGATCAGCAGGTCGTCCGCATAGGCAGTAACCTTAATGGGAAATCCCCTTATCTCAATGGGTTCTATTCCTTTCTCATGAAGTATCTTCCTAATCAGAGGCTCCAAGTACAAATTGAATAAAAGAGGGGACAATGGACAACCTTGTCTTGTGCCCACGCATAACGGAAAGGAGTTAGAAATAACCCCATTACAACTGATCCTAGCAGACGGCTTAGAATAAAGGGCTCTTAACCATCCTAAAAACTCCTCAGGGAACCTGAACCTCTGCATAGTTTCAAATAAATACACCCAATAGACCCTATCAAAAGCCTTCTCACGTCCAAGGAGACCAGCGCCATGGGATGGGTGGCCTCCTCGGAGGCCGAGAAGACATGAGCCAGAGTTCTAAAATGATCAATCGATGACCTACCTTCATAAAAGCCAACTTGCATACTCCCTATGAGTCTAGGCAACACTTTGTTAATAGGTCCACTAATACCTTAGCCAGGATCTTTAAATCACAATTCAAAGCGATATGGGTCTATAACTAGCTGGGTCGATGAATTGGCCTATTAGGTTTGGGAAGCAAAACAATGAAAGCTTCATAAAATACTTTCTCCACCTCATTTCCAGCACATATATGACGGAACAGTCTGAGGAGGTGCGAGGCAAAAGGGCGGAAAACTTCCTATGAAAGTTGGACGAGAAACCGTCCGCCCTGGGGTTTTATCTAGCTGCACTCTTAATGGCCAGTTCCACCTCGGCTAAGGAAATATCTGCCACTAGAGAACTCCTCTCACACTCAGTGAGAGAAGGGCATGTCAAAACCCTCAAAGAACCTCCTTATCTGGTGCTCTGAAGGCGGCGCTGACATTTCCCTGTAAAGTTTCCCAAAATATTGACAAAAAAGATGGGCAATCTCAGCCGGAGATGTTTTGACCAGACCATCCTCGTCAGAAACAATTCCCTCAATCAACCTAGAGGATTCTAATTGAGAGAGACGTCTTGCCAACAACTTCCCAGGCTTTTCACCCTGATCGATGTACTTAGCTTTTGTCTTAACCAATGCCAATTCTGATTGCTCTCCCAACAACTTGAGATAGGCATCTCTGGCCTTAATCAACTCCTCTTCCTTATCCCTGCTGAACTGGTTGGCAGAATCCACCTCAGCAGCCCTAATACAAACCAGAAGTTCCTTCATAATTCTATTTCTTTCCTTTTTCCTGCCAGCTGTAAAACCAATTAGAATTCCCTTAAATAAGACTTAAGGGCCCCCCAGAAAATATCTGGACGAACCTCATTGATTGAATTATTCTGAATAAATTCTTCAATCTGCTCGGATATAAATTTAACCGTCTTGGGCACCCTAAGAATTTGATTATTAAATTTCCACCTGCTCCCTCCTCATTAAGGATGCCATTGAGATAGCCACCATTACGGCTGCATGATCGGAGATAGCCCAGGTAGAATCTCAGACTTAAGGACCCCACTGAGAAGAGATCTAGAAACAAAACATAGTCCAGACGGGAAGATGTCCTATGTACAGGGACGTAAGGTAAATTCCCTGGAGTCCGGGTGAGTACCCCAGATATCAACCAGCCCAAGTTGATCTAGCAATTCGGACAGTGCACGAGTTGCCGGGTTAAAGTGAGCCTGGGATTTACTGGATCTGTCCAGGAGGGGATCCAAGGTCAGATTGAAATCCCCACCAGAACCACAGGAAGGTGGGCAAAGGCAACAGAGCCTTGAGCAAACTTACAAAAAGTCCTGAGTATCCAGGTTGGGACCATAAATAGATCCTATAACATTTCTATTTTCAATAACTTCCTCTCACCAAAACATACCTCCCTCTTTATCCTGAATTATTTGTAATGGCCTGAATGGTAAAGATCTATGCAGAAGGAGCATAACTCCTCTACTCTGCGTGGTGCCCTGAGAAGCAAAGGCCTGACCCATCTGCAGCTTCCTCATAGAATGAGCTTCAGATATCAACAAGTGTGTTTCTTGAAGAAACACTACTTCTACCTCGGTAAGTTCTATGTGCTAAGAATTTTATATTGCTTGTCGCCAAAGTCGAGCTCCTTTCACATTCCAAGTGAGAAACTTGGTACAAATCAAAGTATCCATATCAACCTTAATATAACAACAGTATTATTAACTCTAGTTGGGCAACCTTATGATAATGAGACAAAACAACAAACCAAGTTCCTGACTGCAGTGCCTCTAAACATAGAACCCTCCCACCACCCCCCATAGCCCATAAAAGAACTACTACAGCCCAACAATCCCAGATAACCCCACCCCCACACACATACTCTGCTTGGTCCAGTGATCCCAGGACACTCGGCTCATCCTCCGATCACATCCGCCCCAAAAAATACATTAAGCATTGAAATTAGGATATGACCCCACTCTGTTGCAGTCGGACATATACATTGCTGCCAGATTAGCACCCTCCTAAAACCGCTCTCCTTATGGAAATAATCTTGCACAGTATTATACAAGATAAAAAGAAAACCAGAGTAACATGCAACCATTGTATCCGCCAAAATGTCACCCCCTAGATGAGAATTTAAATCCATAATCCCTAGAAGTCCAGGTTGATCAGGTTCACAGGCCTTCAGGTTATCAGACATCCAGATAGACCCAAAAGAAAAACTGTAGCCACCTAAGAAATGCTGCAAGCACCCTAGTGGTGCACATGTTCATAGGTCCTTAAATAAAGCAGATAGGGCCTTCTGTAAAGCTTCTTGCTGACTCCGACGACTCAAAGGTTTCCATTGCGTCTTGAATTTTCACCTGGAGCCTGGCAGGGTATGCCATGCGAATTTCACCTCGGCTGCTATCAGCTTTTAACCACCACATGAAATGCAGCCCTCCTTTGCCTCACTGTAAATGGGAGATCTTGCACCACTCTCAGCTTAGCCCCTCCCAATATAATTCTTTATCTTCCTTGACCTTGGCCATAAATAACTGCTCTTGATAGTTCAGGAAGCGAAAAATAAATGTCTTGGGGTCCCCGGAGGTGGTAAAGGGCGTAGGGCTGTGTGCACGCTCAATAATATATGTAGCACCAAAGGACGAGGGCACCACTACTTTCATGATTAATTTCTGTATAGACTTAACAGGATCCGAACCTTGACGCTTCTCAGGCAAGCCAATTATCACCATGTTGTTGCAACGGCTTCTCCCTTCGAGATCCTCTAACTTAGAGTCCATCCTGTTAATTTTCAGTTGCAAAGCATTTATAGTGGCCTCCATCTGATCCCTACAGGTCTCCAACGACTTAATTCTTACAAAATTATCAGAGATCTTCCGATTTAAATCCTCCATGGTAGTGGAAAGAGATTTGATTTCACAGGCCATATCATCTAATGTTGCCTTGAATGGCCGAAATTCTACCAAAAATTTGGCCAGGGTTAATGGTTCCTCTGCCCCTGCTTCCTCTCCTACGCCCTGCTGCAACTGGAGAACCGAGGCCTTAGATTTCTTTGCGGCCTTCTCGGGGGTGACTGGAGGGGTATGTCTCGGCGGCGCTTTCCTCATTTCTTCTTCCATGCGTCGCCTTAACCAGGTCCCTGGCAGCTCGCGATCCTTATCTGCACAATTAAACAACCTCAAAACCGCAGATAAATGGGTCGAATGTGTAGTATTTGGGATCAATGGAGCTCTCAAGGGAAAGCACAGTCACCAATGCGACACTGCATCACGTGACTCCCCCACAGGCTCCATTTTAAGGCCTCCCTATCATCCTGATTGGTCCTAGTCAGCAATTCAGGACCAAAATGAAAGAGCTGCACTGAAACGGTTTGTGCCGAAATAAGGGTAGGTTAGACAAACTACATTTTCTCAGTCACTCTAAATGATTTCTGGCAAACAGTTATACCTTTCAACAAGGCTCCCTCTGCACATGTAGCGATGGCAAAAACGGAGCGAATTGGCAGCAGCTCGGGCGGGATTCGAGCATTAAATACACAGTCCCCCATACAAACTAATTAAGTCTGCAAGCAGACAGCTCTTAAAGAGACAGTACATGGAGGCTCAAATAGCACTCACTTGGAACCACATTTCAACAGCTCAGACACCGAACACCGCCCAGACTTGGAGCATTCAGGCAAGCTCCTGGAAGACTTTTGGGAACCCCCATTTGCAGGGGGGGTTACACCTGGTTACTTGGTTACTTGGTTTTATGGACAAAAGAGGGCCTTGGCCCATCAAGATTGTCCTTCACACTTGTGGAACATTTAAACCTGTAGCTGTGTCTGCATTGGTTAATGAGGAGAAAGTGAACCAGTTCACACCTAGATGACTGGCCTGAAGTTTGGACATGTTGAGTTTGGAAAAGTCCCTAAGAGAATTAAGCTTGGGTGGTGGACTAGGGCTGTGACAGAACCAAGTGCAGTAGGTGGGGGAATGATCACTAATGGAGTCAGACAGAACCACTGCTGATATTACGCTGTCCTCTCTGTTTGTTAATATCCAATCAGGAAGGGTATGATTGGAGGATTTGGCATTGAATCAAGTAAAGATGGAGATGATTTGAGCTTGTTTTCTTTGCTCGAGAAGTTCAGTGTATCCAAGCTGCCTGTCCTCAAGCCAATGAAGATTAAAATCACTGACCAAAATACATGGACCTCCAGGGCTCCAGGGATTCTTCCTGGCTCCATTAAACAGTGCATGGTACAATAGTCACTTTTTCATAGTCCTCCGTGACCTCCTCATGTATCTCTCTTTTTATATCTCACTTTATTCCTTTATCCTCTGTTTACCCTTTGCACTCCATCATGCACACTGGTCACCATGAGTATCCATCTCCTGCCCTTCACCAAGAGACAGGTTCCAATCTCAGCCTTCACCTGGAAAGTAAGAGGAAGCAAAATGCAAAGGAGCCAGGGCTAAGCCATGGCAATGTATAACATTTTAAAATAGCGTGTAGCTACTCAAAGGCATAAATGGCATATTATTTAAAAGATACAGTCCGGTATATCAGTGGTTGTGTGGGGATTGAAAATCAGGGATTGAATGGGGGCACAAATTTGTGAAATAGGGTTATAGTTGGGATCCCCAAAGAACTGTGACTACAGCAACCCACAGTGCATGCTGGCTGTACGTTTTCAACTGTTTGTTTTTTTTTTGCCAGAAAGCAGGTGAGGAATATATGAGTGGACTGATTTTGTGGCAGTCAGAATATTTGTGGTTTGGGTTTGTTTGTGGCTGTTTTAATGGTGTCTGCTCTGTCTGTTTGGCAGTAATCTTCATGGCTTTAATATACTTATTTTTTAATGTATGGCTGTGGTACAGTATGACATTATAGCAGTGAACTAAAAGCATGCTTTGAATTTCTAGTTTCCGTTTTTTTCCCTTATTTTTTTTTTTAATTGAATCATTGCGAATTATGTTATTTTAAGCAGAAATTTGGGTTCCAACACAGAGGAGGTTAGGGGTGATGTATATGTTGGTTGGTTGGCTTCCTAATGCCTCCCACCCAATGATATTTGCACAACATTTATGCGCAGAATTTGCAGTCACTAATTTGAGGATGTTCCATGATGGTCGCCTTAGTCTTTTCCCAGCCTCGAATCTTGATAGCAACAGTTTCCCTGGCAACAGACTCTGCATATTGTATTTTGCATACTTATAACATGTAATTCAGCTACATCAGTTAACTTGCTTGTATGCAAAACAATCTTACCAGTTATAGACTATGCAGACATAGTCTATAGTATAGCCCCTACATCCTCAGTCTCCAGACTTGACATCCTGCTCAACGCCTTCTGCCATTTTTCCACCACCCCCCCCACTCACCATTGCCTGCTCAATGTCCCACTCTCCATTGCCCCTCTTTCCCACAGGTGTGCCATCCACTGCGCCTCCCTCTTAGTGAAATTCTGGTTTGGTCTCTTCCCCCCAATACCTCATATCCCTACTCAACCAAACCTCCCCCCCCAAACTACTCTCTTCACCACAGGGACCCTCGTATCTTCCACCTCCCCTGCTCTCGCACCCTTTCCAGCTAACTTGCCTTCTCGTACCATCTCCCCCTTCTCTGGAACTCTTTGCCCTCTGACCTTCGCAAGGCCCCTTCTTGTTCTGCTTTTATCCAGCTCTTCAGGCTCCTACCTAACCCGCATTGTTCTTCATGCTCAATTGGTCTAAATGCAACACAGAGGCACCACTCAGCCCTTTTCAACTCAGCATTGATGCCACTCCTAGTAGACCTCTCCTCATCTCTCTCACACTCCTAATTGACCAAATGTTACATCTTCAATAAGTGTACTGTATAATTAATGTTTGTGATTACTGCCTATACATCCTGTTTCTCTTGATACTCCCTGTACAAACTATTCCCGGATCGCACCTGGAAACGAGCGTCTGCTCAGCATGCCTTTCCTGGTCATCAAATTTTAAACAAAATAAAACAAAATAAATAAAATTCTTGTAGTAAACTGCTCCATCCAAATATAGCACCTGAAAGCCACAACTTTGCACAAAGAGCACAAACTGCATTTTGTAATAAACCCCTTAGTTTGTTTTGCTGGAGTTAGAGATGAGCTGTTGGGTTACCTCAAATTTAATTCAAAAACATGTATTTTAAAAGTTGGGGTCACCCAACTGTGACAAAAGCTGCAGTTCAGGTGCAAATTGCACTTTATCCAAGTTTCTAACATTATTTTATCATGCATAACCTTATGCAATGCCTTATTCCATGAGTGTTTTACACATTCCGCACTATATATTTTCTTCCAGTCAGTAGTTTTTCTCCTCTCCAGCCAGCCTGACAGCACATCCTTGCCTCATCATTGACCTTCTCACAGGCTTACACATTATCCATCACTTGCTCAGAACCTTGTTGTGTGAGTGGCCCACCACGTCAGTTCAGTGAGAGCCTGTGGGGATGCCCGTTAAAGTCATCCCTGCGTCTTTTTCCTTCATTTTCTCCCTCTGGGCTAGAGTACTGGGATGTGTGCAGCAGCAATGTCACACTTCAGCCCTGCCCCTTGTGCACTTCTGCTGCGATGCCTCTCAGCCTCTACCAGGTGGCAGCCTCTGCAGCAGGAAGTGATGTCTCCCCCCCCAAAGGAAGTAGAGCTACCCCCAAAAGAAGGAGAACTGCACTGGGTCCTCCTCTCCTGGACGGCCCACCAAGTGACCCTCATCTATTTCTGAACTGAGTTTGCCATTGTGAGGGGTGGAAGTGCAACCACTCCTCAACTGGGACAGCTCAGACTGTAGTTTTAATATGGAAATGGGAAGACAAGGTGGGCCAAGTGGTCATTATCTGCCATCAAATTCTATGCTTCTGTGAAACTGAAACAATTATGGTGTCTACCAAAACATGTGTCTCCTTGTGGCAGGTTCATTTAAGGTGGTGAGCAGCACAGCAGTTGTCCTAGTCTCCAGTTTTATTAAAAATGAGCCAAACCTGCAGCTGCTTGCCACTTACAGTGGAGAATTTGGGTGAAAATTCTAAATATTCCCCTTAAACTGCACAAAATTGTGCAGCACTCAGTTGTAAGGGACTTTATTAAACAATTGTTGAGATTTTAATACTGTCACTTATAGAGTGCGTGAGATAAAATTATCCAGCACCGCCCTACTCTTATTCCCTCGGCTGGCCACTAACTGAATGAATGAATCAATGAATCAAACCAGATCAGCCAAACAGCGAATTACAGCTTCATTAAGTTTGTGGCCTGCCAAGGAGGTGTGAGAAGGGCTATGCCGGTCATTGTCTGTTCTGCTGATTTTATAAGCTAGATTGTTTGAGGGGAAGGGGGAGAGGTTAGTCTTATGTGGGAATACTGGTGGACTGGGGGTGAAGTGGGTTTAGGAAGTTTGTTGGATGAGATAGAGAGGAAATTAATCATCCTACTCTTGATTTGGTGAGGAGATAAATGTGTTTTGAGCACACCGTGACAATCTCAAGGGGGTGAAGCATTATTGCATTTTAACTTTATGTGAGGTAATGTCAGTGCCTGGAATTGAAGTTGTTCTACCAGTGTACACAAATGACAAATTCTGTTATTTACAGAGCCTGGATAACGTGTGTATAACAAGGAGGGATGGGCACAATTTCCAAGAAAATGTAGCAGAGCTAGTGGTAATACACAGCCCAAACCAAACACCAGCATTCTCTCAGAAAACTAAAAATATTTAGAATACAGTTGTAAATATTACAGACATCAAAAAAGAGAATAATTCAGGACAATAAACCACCCAGTGCAGTAACCTAACCCCCAATCCCACACCACCATCTGCACTACATATTACATAAGACCCTGTTTTACTTATGCCTTTACTATATATAAAGTTACTTTAAAAAACATATAACAGCTACAGAAAACACTTTCTATCCATGTACAGTATAAGATTCATTCTGCAGCAGTTAGCGTCATTAGTCAATCATGTTTGAGCCCCCTTTCTCCAGCCTACTTGTGTTCACGCATCCATCCCCTCAACTCACCCATATGTTGACCATACTGTATATTCCCCAAAATAGCAATAACAGACAGTAAGTTATGATGAGGTAGAGTGAAGAGCTCAGGTTCATCAGTGTGTGTGTGTGTGTGTGTGTGTGTGTGTGTGTGTGTGTGTGTGTGTGTTTTGTGTGTATCATCTGTAAAGTTCTATTTTGTTTGTCTTTCCCTATGATGGCTGTCTCTGGTTGCTTGTGTTGTCTTGTCGTTTTTCTTTGGGGGGAGTTAAAGCTTGAAGCCCTAATATCACATTTATCTACTATTCTGGTGTTAAGACAAACCCTAACTGGTGCATTAATGCAATTTTGTGTGCAAGGAAAACATATATATATATATGTATATATATAGTTCAAATTTATTTTTGATTGTATTTTGCATCAAGTTGTCAACAAAGTCATACAAAACATGACACTTATGTTTAGAGAACTATTAATGTATACAAAATACATATAATTCACTTAATTTTGGTTCTTACAAAGTACAATTTTGCATACCCCTCCCCCAACATATTTTTAGACAGTTTTTCTTTTTGTAAGAAAGTTTTACATAAACTTACAATAATCCATCTAACCATGGGGCATTGTGATACTAGTATGCAAGAAGTATCCAATAAACTATATGTGAGAACCGTGAAAAATTCTTTATAAATATTACAAGTTATGCTAATAAAGGGGAGGAATATTGTCCATAATTTATTTCATGTTTTTCCAGTCGGATCATCAATATTTGAATCCATAGTGTAAATAATCTCCTCATATTGTAAGGTCTCCTTAAATGTATATCCTCATTTATGATGCTGAAAAATGGGTATTTCAACACTTTTCCATTTTTCTAAAATTTATCGTTTTAGGGCCATAGTTGGCAATGAAAAAATGTTTTTCTCCACTCCTTGAAAAATTCTACTACTAACATTATTGAACAAAAATATATCTATCCTTAAAGAGATTTCAGTCTTCAATAATATTTTGAGAAATTCTTGTAAACTTCCCCACCAAGGTCTGATCTTGGGGCATAATCATAAACAATGAGTTATTTATAGTGTATGGTGGAACGTCGTTCTCCACCGAAATCCATCGTTCTCGAAACCTTGTAGTCACACACTAGTGACGATCGCAGAGCAGCAGAACGATTAGTCTCACTGCACTGCGCACGTCACAAACCATGTCCTTGAGCACCATTTGACAGTTAGGGCTCATTCCCTTGACAGGACAAGTAGGGTTAGCAGCAATGTCAACGGCGGTATTTTCAAAACCACTTTCCCAGCGGGATACATTCATCCTCGAGCAGGAGAATAAAAAAACGGCCAAAAAAAGGAGAAATTACATGCGGCAGATACATTGCTTCCTCAGAGACAACGAGGAGCACAGGGCAATACATTACATTCCCTCAACAGAGCTAGACCCACTGCTAGCCGATTTTACCTTTTCTCTGCTCTTCCCCACAGATTTGTGAATTCCTGTTCCGGGTGCTGCTGTATGTGAGTGTTTCAAAAGTTAAAATGTTAATCGTTAGGATGTTCTACCATACACTATATAGAAAAGTGCATGGGGAACAGATGACAACAGGGCATCTTCCACCTCGTTGGCACTATGATGACAGATTACCTCTCAAGCTGCGCTCTCGAGGTAATCCGTTGTCATAGTGCCAACTCGGTGGAAGAATAGCCCTGTTGTCAACCACTCCCCATGCACTATCCTATATATTACACACTGGGAACAACCATGCCAGCATAAATCAGAATAATTCATTTTAATCTTCTCCAGATGTGTAGGAGTTAGAGAGGCTCTATTCATAATATTATATTGGATAGCCTTGTTTCTTGCTGATACATATATACCTATTATTAAATAACCTTAAATTGTTCCATTCTTTTGGACTTAGTCCAGTATTATTTTCTTCATTCCATTTATTTTGGATATGATGAAAATTCTTTTGAGGTGAATCTAATAGAATAATATATCATCTGGATAATATTTTATCCATACCAGAATTCATTTGAGCAGTTTGAAGTTTTATCATTCTAGACAACGTTTCCTCTTGCACCTTGTATATTTTCAACAGTCTTCTAATCTTAGCCAGTATTGTAAAATGGAAAAGCATATCCCATCTTTTCTCTTTTCATTTAATTGATGCCTGATTAACTGAGGGCAGTTTACCCTCAATCAAAAGCTCTAGCAAACTTTAACATTGTTTCTTTTTAATACTTGAAGCTTAAAATCTTTATGATTCCCCCAGATTCTTTGAGTATAATCTATTGGGCAAAATAACCAGGAAATTGGTATAATGGCTGGTCTGATAATATATTTCCTAATAAAAGGAAACCAGGAGGCCAACATATGGTTGGAATTTCTATGAAATTCTTGATCTAACCAAATGTGGTGTGCTTTTTAATCAAACTATTTCCAAATAACATTTTGTGGTAGAGATATATATCTCTATCAGGAAAGAATGTCCACAAAAAATAATTGCAAATTATATTAGCCTCCATATATTTAACCGGATTTGGACATCCAATCCCCCCCATTTCCTGGATGCACACATTACATTCCATGCTATCCGTGACTTACCTCCTCTCCATAAGAATTTGCTGAATATTCTCTTTATATCCAAAAACCAATTATTACTAGGACATCCTATAATATTTTTCATAACAAATATTAAATGTGGTAATGCCATCATCTTCACCGTGTCCACTTTAACCCATAAGGAGAGTTTTAAATTTTGCCAATTACCTAATAGATTAACTATTCTTTCCTTAGCTTTATTGTAATTGATTTTAATATTTAGTTGTTGATTATTAGTTAGATGAATACCTACCTATTTTATGGAGTCCTGCTGCTTAAATTCCTGATTTGTAATAACCTCTTGTGAACCTAGTGTTTTCAATCAGCACATAATAACTGATTTAATCTTGTTTAGTTGATAACCTGAAATAGTGTCAGTGGCTCAGTAGGTAGCACACTTGCCTCTGAGGCTGGGAGATCAGAGGGCTGTGGGTTCATTTTCCACATCTAGCACTTGGGTTAATATCCCAGTACTGACACTGTAGTGCAGCACGAGAGGGGTGCTGCACTTCTGAGGTGCTGTCTTTCAGATGAGACATTAAACCGAGGTCCCATCTGCCTGGATTGGTGGTAGTTCAGGTGGATGTTAAAGATCCCATGGCACTTATCGAAAAGAGTAGGGGAAAGTTTTATTGAAACAAAAGAAATCGTACAATACCAAAACAAAAGCAATTTTCAAAAACTCATGTGGACTCAAAACAGAAGTAAACAAAAAAAAACAGAACAGAACTATGCATATCAAGAGACAATCCATCAGGTCACTGCAAAATCAGAGTTTGTGATCCAAGGAAGAGCATTCCAAAGTTCAAGTAATGTCTCCTTGGAAAATAATCTACGTTCATGTACATAAATGTTAGTTAGGTCTGTTACGATTTTCTTCTCAAGCTCTGAATAAGAACAGGTTTTTTGCTGTAGAGTAAACAGACATCGAGCCATCCAAACATTCCATTTAATTACTACAAAAACTAGATTTAACGTGTCTAGAGTCCAAAGGGACCACTGGGGAGAAAAAACACCATACATAATATTCTGGTAAGAAACTGTTTGAAATAATAGAGTGGCCCAGACTCTTGCCAAAAAAAAACACCAGTGCCAAATAAAAGAACACTCAAAAAATAAGTGCAATATAGTTTCCAATTTAGAAATACACAATAGTCTAGAACATTGTCGGTCTTGAGACTGCTTGTGTTTATGATTATCTTTGACGTTAATTCTTTCATGACACGACAGCCAATGAAAGTCCCACAAGTGAGCAGGCACCCTTTTACACCGTAACAAAACCAATAGGGAAGGAAAATGTTGGCTAGGGCACTTTTCAAAGGGCAACTGTATTGCACAAATGGTCAGGAGCAGATTATTATATAATACTTTATGAGAATTCGTTAACAACATCTGGGTAGATATCCTCCACTGTTTCAAATGTAAAAACATGTGTTTAATATATATCGGTATACCCAAAGTTTGTCGTATCACAGTTAATGAATCACATTCCCATAAATGAAACCATAATCTGCAAGAATAATAGATCCAAGGTTCCCACCCTCTCTGAGTATTTATCAATAGAGGCCAAAGATTTGCAGTCAAAAAAATACATGAAAAAAATAACAGAGGATTAATCATGTGCTTACCCCTTAGAAATAGGTAAGTAAGTAACATTCCGTTTTACGGATTAAGCCGGCTTCCCACAGAGCTTGAAAGAAGAGACCAAGAACTGCAGTTTCTAATTGTTTAGGATTGGGAATACATAGCTTAAATAAAGAAAAGTCAGTATCAAATAAGTCTTGATTAGGAAAACGCGCTTCTTCTTCCAAATCTGCCTCTTATTCCATGAGGCAACCTTAAGTTTGCCTTGTTGTAATTTAGCAGACCAATTAAAAAGGTCAGAATCTACAGTCCCAAAATAAACTCCCAAAATGCGTTGAGGCCCCTCAACAAGTTATAAAGGACCAATATGTGAAAAAGGGGCTATTTTCGATCCTAACTGAATACCAAAACTTTTGGTAAAATTTAAACTCACACCAGAAAAATCGCCAAAGGAAGAACATTCCTGGAGGGGCAGTAACCACAGAAACTGCATTAGCCACAATAATGCAGACAATATCTGCATATGCAATTGCCTTATATGGCGAGATTAAAGTAGAACTAGAAAGGGCATGAATCTGAGGATGAGTATTCAGACGGTGAAGCAAAACATCTAGAAAAAATACATATAACAGAGGGCTCAAAGGACACCCTTGGTGAACCCCTCTTTTTATGGGGATCATAGGTCCAACCCAACCATTCACAACAGGCACAACAGTGGCAGTCCTATAAAAACTCTTAATCCAGTGAATCATTTCACCAGGCACATGCATAAAATGTAGTGCCTTCCATAAAAAATCATGGTTAACTGAATCAAAAGCCGCCTTCTGATCTACTGATACAATAAAACCCAAAACAGAGTCTGCGTAGCCATGAGAAAATAATTCTCGAAGGAGAATCAAATGGTCAGAGATTCTCCTGTTCGGTACAGAGCAGGACTGAGCAGGGTGCAAAACCACTTCAGCTATCCTCATAAGGCGTTGTACAATGATTTTCATTAATAACTTAAAGTCAGTGTTTAGCATACATAAGGGGCGCCAATTCTCAAGAGAATGTATATCTCCTTTCTGTTTATAGATATAAATCAAAGTACCCTTAGTAAAATCTAAAGGGATAAACTCACTGGCTAACAGGGAGGTAAATACTGAAGTCAATTCAGGGATCAGGTGGTCACCCAGTACCTTATATAAGGCAGCGGGAGTCCATCCGGACCAGGAGTCCTCCGTAAGGGTAAGGAAGAAATAACTGGCTCAATTCTAACTCAGTAACAGGTATACAGGCTGAGTCAGAACACGGCTGTGAGGGATAGGGATGTCAAGGTCCCTATACAACACTGCAGGATCAACATCTGCAGCTGGAAAGGAAGAAAAGAGGGCAGTCATGTAACATGTCACTATCCGACAGATGTCTGACTGAGAGGTACATAAGGTGCCATCAGAATCAGCAAGACACAACATATTCTTTTGTGTAATTTGTTGAGAATTTGACTCAAAGGGGCAAACAACAGCCCTCGTGCCTACCACGTTAAATTTGTGTTGATGATAAAGTTGCTGTGATTGTCTAGATTGGAATTTCAACATATCATTCTGAATTAAGTGCAATTGTTGAGAAAGATCTTGTCCTGTCATATAAGCTATTGTCAACAAGGACTGAAAATGTACCCTTTTATGTAAATATTCCAAATATTCTCTTCGACATTTTTGACAACTATATCTTTTCAAAAAGAGCACCAAATCATGTTTAGTGTCCGTCCACCATGCCATAGGGTCTGTGTAACAAATAAAAACAGATTTCTGGGCCTGAATAAAGGATAAAAGGGACTGCATGAAAGTCGGAATTTGCAACAGAGATATGTTGAATTTCCAGAATCCTGGTCCTTTGCGAACAGTGACATCAGAACCAAGGCCTACGGAAAGCAGTTTATGATCAGAAAATTCCACAGCTTGTACAGTAGCAGAGGTAATTGGGAGTGTGTGGGACAAAAACACAAAATCAATTCTGGTAACCAGCTTACCCTTTTGAAATGTAGGAGTATGTTGTTTAGTAAAAGAGTAATGAGACATCCGTGAGATGAGCAGTATGAACCAACTTCCTAATTAGGTAGGAGTCACAAAACAATTTCTGGGTAGTAGCAAAGAGCTTTTGTCAAGAAGACTTAAGCCACAGTTAAAGTCACCAGAAAATATCAACTGAAAGGAGGTATGCAAATAAGAGTGAGATAAAGAAAATAAAGCTATCGTGGAGACTTAATTTGGGGAGCATAAATATTAATAACCCGATAAGGGCAGGGCCCAATTAAAAAATCTAAGACTGACACTCTGCCAGGGGCTACGTCAATCAATTTTAGCAAACAAAAATCTGGGATATTGAATAAGATCCCAAGTCTGGAACAGGAGTCCAGGCCAATGGATCAAAAAGAAGGACCTAGAAGCCAGTCCTGTTGTGCCTGTCGAATCTCATGGGTGGTATGGAGTTGTGTATCCTGCAACAGAAAGATCCTCATAGGTAAAAGCCGTAAACAGGAAAAAATCAATCTTCTTTTTGCCAGACGCTTAATACTATTCACATTAATAGTATGACAAACAAAGTGAGACATAACACAAGGAGAACAGAGACACTTCGATTACCTTTTCCTATCACCTTTTTCCCTTTTTAGCAGCAACCCTGGCTTCAGCTTCTGAGAAAAGACCAGTATCCAGTTGAATCTCAGAATCAGTAATACCATCCGGGAGGGAAGATGCAACAGAGGAAGAGTCAGACTCGCCTCCAGCATCATGAGAAACAGTTTGGAGTAGCTCAAAGGCATTAGACAAAACAACAGGAGGGGGTTCCAAGATCAATGGAGGCGATGGTAACACCTGGGGGTAATTTCTCATAGACCTCCAACGCATAACACTAGTGGGTACTCGGGGGGGTGGCATAGTACTCGAGTCTGGAACAGGGTCCAGGACAAGCTGGACAGATTGGACAGGGTCAGGGTAGGAGGGGTCATCTCAGTAAGCGGTGCCACACAAGAGACCACCGGGGGTACCACAACCTGATCTACAACAGGCTCAGAGACCTGCAATAGAGGTCGAGCGACTACTGAAATCGGCTCTACTAAGGTGGTCCTAAGACAAGCCTTCTGGGCTTATGTGATTACAAAATGTTGATCAACACCATCATCATGTGTGGCCTGATTATGAGCAGCCCACAGACAATTCTGAAACATATGACCCAGCTCATCACAAAGATTACATTTACACTCATTTAGACAGTGAATCCCCACATGACCCAATTCTCCACAGGTATTACATTTCATCTTATCACAGACATTACTAAGGTGAGAGGGGTCTCCACACCGGTAACAAGCTTTCGGTTGTCCAGGGTAAAACAAGACCCCCCCATCACGACCTATAAAAAAAGAATTAGGTAGGTGCACTGGACCAGAATCATTAGAGTGTAACAAATCTTTAACCTTCCAGCCTCCAGTCCAAATATTCTCCATGTCCAATATTGCCTCATGCTGACCCTGAACAGTACAACGTTGTTTTAGCCAATAGACAACGTCAGTGACATCAACACCATCGTTCCGAAACAGGACAGTAATATTCTTAAAGGCTGGTTTGGAAAGGGGAATGGCCTTAAACGGGGTCCACAGGACAGTATTTCTTAAGGCACTATATCATGACCAAAAACACTCCAAGCCATGAGGCGTTTGGAAGCTGACATCAAACGTAGTTTCACCGGAAATATGAATCAGTGCATATATTTCATGAGAAAAGAATTTCAGAGAGTCCTTGAATAGTGTCCGAGCTACATACACTCAGTCCGGTGGCTCAGGTAAACAGCCCATATAAGCCAATCACCACATTATGCCACTTTGCAGCCAGAATTGGAAATTTAAACAATGAGGATAAATAATGATTTGGCTCTATTTTCTTTGAGGGGGGCTCCACTACTGCAGGAGCTGTATTCTCTGTAATGGTAGTGGGAGAAGCAGCACAAATAAGAGAACCCTGCAAAGGTTCCAAGACTGGGTGCTGAGTAAGTTTCAATTCCTTAGGGAGACACAAGGGGTCAGACATAGGCAGACTTCTGTTTGGTGAATGCTGTAGCTCAGGAAAATCATTGAGACAGGGGGACCGAATAGGGGATGGACCAGAAACCCACTTCCCTTCTGTAGGTTCCTGTACCCAGCCAGCTCCTTGCAATGCAGGTTTCTACAGACCAGGTAGGTGTTGTAGCAGGATTGGTATCAAGAGATAGCAATTGAGAGGGAGAGTGTGTCACAATAGGCAAACTAGGCACTGTATACAATGATGTCACTGTAGTCTGTGGGGGCAGCTGAGAAGCGGGTGGGAGTATTCCAGCTGAGAACTCACCAGGATGGGCTGCACAGGGCGGCACCTCAGCCGCTTGAAAAGGCAATGTAGGCTGTTGCAAAGTATTATTGTGGGCTGCAGGAGACATACATCCTACCAATCTGACTTCACGAATCCGTTGCAGTTCTCTGTTCAAATTCTTCTTTGTAATCTCAAATCGACGTTCTGCATCACCCAAATGGTCCTGAAGCTCCTTTTCAGCCAAACAGACAGTAGCAGAGTCAAAAGTGGAAAAATCCCTCATTGGGATGGCAAGGGGTAAGACGTTTGAGAGTCCATGTCAGGGTGACCCAGCAGAGGTTCTAAAGTTGTAACCTGTAGGGTAGATTCATTTTCTGCAGTAGACACAGAAATCAGCTTTGCTTCAGTTGTTGTAGACGTGGTCTCTACACACACAGAGGCAGGAGTTGAGACCAGGTCTCCCACTTCCATCGCCACCTCCTCAGCAAGCAAGGATGCATCCACCATCTTGGACAGAGGTTCCTCCTCTGAAGAGTAGGGGAATTTCCCCGGTGTCCTGGCCAAATTTCCCTCATTCACTAAAAATACCACCAACAGCTTAATCTGGTTCAAGGTCAGTAGACATTCATCTGTATCCCCCTTCCCTGGATCGTGCCTGAAAATAGGCAGGATTTGTCTAGTGCACTTACCCAGTCAACAAAAACTAAATAAATAAATAAACTGGAGAAAAAACTAGTTAAAGATAAGTAGGCTTCTAACAAAGTTTATCATCAGCAAAAACTTTTTTTCATTGTATGTCATTACAAATAAAACCTTGAATTTTGGTATTGCTTCTTATAGCAGACAGATAAGGTTCTAGGGCCAAAATGAAAAGGGTAGGAGAAAGGGGACAATTCAAAATTATCAGTCAAGCATCCATTTATTTGAAATTTAACCAGAGTATTGTTGTATAATTTTTTTATTAAAATAATTAAATAATCTGGAACTCCATATGCTGTAAGCACCTTGGATTTATAGTTTATATTTATTAAATCAAAAGCCTTACTGGCATCCAAGGCAACCACGTAGTAATTGTCTTTTTTATCATTTGGATCCATAGTTATTATATGAGTCTCACTTGAAGTCTTTTATTAGCTTGGAATAATTTCCTATTTTTCATAAATCCTTATTGATCCCCTTCAATAAAGTTATCCAGGTGTGGAAATATTCTATTATTAATCAGTTTTGCAATTATCTTATAGTCAGAGTTTAATAATTCGATGGGTCAATAACTTTCAGCTGATTCAACTGGTTTGCTTGCTTTATGAATTAAAATAACTTTAGCCAGATTCATTGATTTGAGAATAAAACTTACTTCTTTATTCTGTAATAGTTCTTCCAACATCCTTTTTATCCAAGGGGCAAGATCCTCCTTAAAGGTTTGATAAAATTTGTTTCTAAGCCCATCTGACCCTGGAGCTTTACACCTAAGTAGTTGTTTAATTATCATTTCAATTTCACTCAGTGAAATAGGTGCAAACTCAAAGGTTTTGGATGTCAAGTTGGCCCATTGAAATAATAATTGTATATTTTCACTATTTTGTATAAAGTCATTGTGATATATTTTCTGATAAGTTTTATAAAAAATTCTTGTGCAACATCAATATTAGAGGTTAAAGACTCCCCTTTTTCATTTATTATTTTAGTAATCAAGTGTTTTTTATTTTTCATTTTTTAACAACTTAGCTAATAACCTCCCGGACTTATCACTATGATAGTATTTGTGTTTTTTCATATATGATGCAGCCTTAATTGTCTCTTGATTTTTTAAATCTGCTTTCTCTAATTTGAGTTCTTGCCATTCTTTAAATTATCTGTCATGATCACTTAGAACCAATTTATCTAATTCACTCAATCTACTGTTCAACAATATTTTATCTCTGTCTCTAATCTTATTCATTTTTATTTGCTATGATATAATACTTCCCCGGATAGTTGCCTTGAAAGCATCCCATACTGAACGATTTGTTTCAGATCCCGAAAAATTGTAAAACCAAAACTAACGAATTGGATCCTTAATTATATCAATAAAAGTGGAGTTCCTCAATAAGGCATTATTAAAAGATCACGACTTAGTGTATTTCCTCTCATTATCCCGCAACACTAATTCCAATATAATCATCACGTGGTCTGACTAGCAGACTGAGTCAATTAAAGAGGAATGTACTCTTTTCACTAATGACTTGGAAATAAAGAAATAGTCCAATATAGTAAAGATCTTCTGCTTCCTATCATAATGAGTAAAGTTTTTTTTTTCCTGTCCATTATTATGCCTCCAAATATCAACAAGGCTTTCTTGTTCCAATAAACTATTTAATTTTATTGAGGCAGCTATATTCTGTAATATGGGTGGATTGGATTTATCTAACAGAGGGGAATTGTAAAGCATTGTAATCTCCTACCCAAATAATATCTTGGCACTGAATTGACTGTAAACCTTAAGTAATTTTAGCTAACAAATCACCATAATGGGTAAATGGAGCATAAACTGATCCAATCCCCAATTCTTGCTTATGAATTCTACTTTTAAGTAACAGCACTCTATCAGCAGTATTGTATCTTTATAGTAATTAATTACACAAAAATCTTGCCTTTTTTAAGCATAATACTAACACCTCTACTCTTCCTAGTCCCAGCAGTGATACATTAAATTTTTCCACTTCCTTTTCAATTTATCAACATCCTTGTCTGCTAAATGTGATTCTTGAATACACATTATATCAGCTTTACTTTTTTAAAATAAGCTAATATACGTGATCTTTTCATTGGGGGAGTTCAAGCCATTGACATTCATGGATACAACTTTTATATTTACAGGATTAAAAATAACTTTCTTGTAAAGTAAATAACTGGTTTCACGTGGTCCCTCATTATAATGGGCCAATAAACTTGATAATTATCCAAACCCCAGGTAACTACATAGAAAAAACTGCCTAAACAAGATTTTATTAATAAACAATGTGTAACTTTAAAAAACAGATTCCTATTAGGAGACATCCCCTTCCTCTTGGAAGTGCTGAGTTTTAAGCTCACTCTCTTCCCCCCACACTGAATAATAAACTTGTTAAGAGGCCCTGATTAACATCAAGTTGCTAATAGTCTTATTAAGAGGATACACAATTAAGGCCAAATTAGCACAAATTTTCTATCTTATCTGGTAATTCCTCCCAGGCCTGCTTAACATCTTGAAAATCATATCTAATTCCCTTAATAACAGCTTTCATCTTTGATGGATAAATCATTGTAGCTTTATATCCTAAAGACCACAGTTTTTTCCTTATCTCATCAAATTGTTTTCTTTGGAGAATAATTTCATGTGACTAATCATTGCAGACAGAAATATCCACCCCCATTACAGATGATCTCTTTTTTCATAAACTTCTGTCATAAATAACTCATTTTCTCAATAATTCAAAAATTTTAAAATAACAGGTCTAGGATAATTATTCTTATTGCTAGTATTCCTAGTACCTCTATGTATCCTCTCCACAACCCAATTTATTTCAGACACATCTAGTTCCATATAAGCAGCAGCAATGAATTTAAAAGAGTCTCTCAGCAATCTTGAAGAGTCCCATATTTCAGTCATACCTAAAATTCTAACACTGTTCCTTCTGGCTCTAGCTTCTTGATCTAAGATATTTTCTTTAAGGGAAGCATTGGTCATTTCCAGGTTCTGCAGCTGCCTCGCATATGATACAGTACCATCAGCAAGAGTTGTCAAATGTTTCTTAATTTCTACTAAATTCAGTTTTATTATTTTCTTTTCTTCCAGTAGGCTCTGTGTTGTGGCAAAATACTGTTCCAGTTTCTCTTGATGTTTACACATAGCCTCTAATGTCAAGGATATAGAACTTACTTTTTGAAATAAAAGTTTTGCCCATGGGGCAGGATCCTCTACCTCGTGATCGGAGAAAAAAATTCCTCTTCAGAAGAAACACTCTCCCCGCTACTTTCAACATCATTTTTTTCACTTTCATGTAACAAATTCACTGCAGTTTTCTTAACAGACTGATCATTAGACATAGATTTAACCAGTTGATCAGGAATAGAGTTTCCTACCCCAGAGCAGTCCAGTGCAAAGCTCGACTGCACTTCCAGAGCATTGGCATCCCTTTGAACTTTTCCAACAGGCTCGGCATTGGTCTGCTCCAGCAATATGTCCTGGTTTAACTTTGTCAACAACATGGTTCTCTGTGGCTCTGAATCAAAAATTGACACCCTCAATGTTCCTTGTTGCAGCGTAATTAAAACACAGCCAGCGGCTTTATCTTCCCTGTTCTTCTTGGACTGAAGATCCTCATTCGAAGTCATGAGTTCTTTCACTGATGCTCTCATTACTTCTGTCTCCACCAATGCAGAACTTTGTACAGGGGCAACTTGTAGCTTTTTGGATTCCTGATCTACTCTTCCTGGCTTCTCCATTTCCACAGTGTTGGTCACACTCGGACAGTCCATTTGTGAAGGTGCAGGCAAAAACAATGGAAACAATTTTGAGGATCCTTCTCCTAGAATACCTCTGTTTACAGCAGGGCCACATTGTAGATGCAAGGCTTTGTTCATTAAGGCTTCCTGAGCTTTGTGTGATTGTAAATTTTACTGCAGCTTATGTTCGCTCGAACCGCAAAAGCTGTTCCAGAGGATTTCTTCATAATTTGGCAGGCTATCTTCAAACCATATGCTTTGAATAACTTAGAGTTCTTTTTGCAGTCGATTCTTCTTGTTCAGAGGAAGCCTTATTCATACCTTAGAAAATGAGTACACTATCATCAGCGCGGGGTCAGTTTGGACAAACGTTTGTCAGCTAGCATTTGCATAGCACTATTAACATGCCATGCAGCCTCTTTCTCCCCTCATGGGTGTCATATATAAAATTTTACAATCTTTGGTCAGGAAAGACACAATAAAATGTATGGCTTGTTTTCAGGCAGTTAAGTGACTTGCTCATGGTCACACAGTATGCTTGTGGTGGCTGTAAGATTCAAATCAAGTTCTATAGGTTTGCAGCTCAGTGCTCTTAATCGCTACACTATACTGCCTCCCAAATACATACATGTATATATCTTTGAATTGGTCCTGCATACTTACTGTGCTTGTGCTTGAAGGGGCCACAATCTCACACAGAAGCTGTGCCTGATGAATCAGTGGGGCTGGAGAGGTTGAAACTACTGATGGAAAAAGCAAAGGTCTACTGGCACCATATTGTCCCTGCACCACTCATTCTTAACTGAAGACAGAGGACATAGTGAAAGCTTGAGCCCTACTGCTTTAACTTACTCTGCACTTGTGGCCCTGATATTGCACTCCTGCCTTTGATGCTGACACCTCTGCAGTAGCACTCTGCTAGATAGCCTGCAACCCTGAGTGCCATCTGGGTAAAATGGAAAGAGCCTGTCCTGCTGCTCTACTTGAGCACTGACTGTGTCACTTATCCTCACCACTATCCACCAGTCACACCTTTGGAGCATGGGTCTATTCATTTGCTCAGAGTTATACTCCCAGTTTGCACCACGGGGTGCTTGTCTATTTTTGACTGTGTTACACAGACTCTTCCCTTGGTGCAGGGTTCTGGGCCCTATACATTTGCATTGCTTCATCTCCCCAAATGGACCTGCATGAAATACAGTATGATTCCATTATCTCAAAAAGAAAGGAAATTTATTACAAAAAACTGTGTCAATGCACCAGTTAGTGTTCAACTTAAAGCCACAAAAGCAGGAACATTAAGTGTTAAGGATTCCAACTTTAACTCCACCTCCAAGCAGCAAAATGACAACCACACAAGCAACCACAAAAAAAGCCTTCATCAGGCAAGACAAACAACATACTGTACAACTGTTTCCAGATTAAACTAATACAGTAGCAGTGATGCGTTATCTTCATGGATTTGTTTCTGTGTGTATTTCATTTACAACATACATGATTCCTGTGGCTGCAAGAACACTGGCCTCACAGAAACTGTGCTTCTGCAGAGAAGTACTATTTCAGTTTTGGTATTATGGATTTTTATGTACTGTTGCAGAAGTGCAGGCCAGTACAAGGGTCTGCATTTCTACAGCCAGAAGTCAGTGTGTATGTCTTACACCTGCTGCTGCAGAGATACAGGTCAGGGGCCTGTACTTCCACAAACAGAAGTATTGTTGCAATTTGGGCATCATGGATTTTTTGGGGCCTGTGCTTCTGCAATTGGAAGTGTCTTACAGTGTGCATGAGTACTTGTGGCTATAGAAGTGCAGGCCCCATAGGGGCCTGCATTTCTGCAGACAATGCAGCTCTTGTAATTTTGGTATTATGGATGTGTATCTGTGGTGTCTGCAGGGGCCTGTACTTCTGTAGATAGAAGTAGTCTTATAATTTGAGTGTCATGGTTTGCCATCTGCAGCCAGAAGTGAGTGTACGTGTCTTGCAGTGTGCATGCTGCAGATACAAATCCACAAAGTTAGCACATCTGTGCAACTGTATTTGTATCATCTGGAAACAGTTGTACTGTATGTTGTTTGTATTACCTTATGATGGCTTTTGTGGTCTTGTCATTTTGCTGCTTAGCAAATGGTGAGTCTGAGTTGAAAACCCTAACGCCATAGTGCCCTATTTTTGTGGCCTTAAGTTGAACCCTAGCTAGTGTATTAACACATTTTTGCAGCAAATATATGTATATTTTTTTTCTTTGCAAAACAACTTCATTAACGAATCAGTTAGGGTGGATACCACAGTGACAAAAGCTGATAAATGAGGCATTAGGGTTTCCAACCCTAACTCCCAACCCCCCCAGGGTTCCCACCCTACCATCCCATCCTCATACCCCCCACCCTCCACACTCCAACAGGCATTGGGGTGTGCCATGGGGGTAATAAGGCCAAACTCTCACCCTATTGTCCTATACTGTAATGTGTAAGCATGTTTACATGTGGAATAGGGTGAGAGTTAGGCCCTATAACCGTGCAACTGTGAATTTGTTAATCCATCCCAAAAGTTGATTTCTCACAGCGACCGTGCCATTCTGCACCACAGGTGTGAAATCACATTCCAGACAGGATGTGCAAAGTGAAAACTGTTCTATTCATAAGGTGGTATGAAAAAAAAATGGCAATGTTGAAAATCTGAAGTGAAAATATGAAAAATTGACAAAGTTATGAGCGTGTGTAGAAAGTGCGCAACACATGCCTGTAATGCAGTCATTTTGGGAATTTTTTCACCAAATTTTCAATATGGGCTTTATGGGTCCTCCCCTCATGAACAGTGACACTGTCATTTTGTTAATCCATTCCAAAAGTTGATTTCGAGCAGCGACCACACCATTCTGTGCCATGGGTGTGGAAACACATTTTGAGCAGTATGTGAAAAATGACCGCTATACTGTTGATGAGAAGGAGTTAAAAAATGGCAATGTTGAAAATCTGGAGTGAAAATATTAAAATGCAGCAAAGTTATGAGCATGCGTAGAAAGTGTGCAATGTATGCTCATAATGTAGTCATTTTGGGGAATTTTTTCACCCAAATTGCAACATGGGCTTTTTGGGACCCCACCTCATGAATAGTGGTACTGTAATTTTGTGAATTGGTCTCAAAAGGTGACTCCACGCAGCAGTCACGATATCACCTTTTGGGACAGATAAATGAAACAACAGTGACATGTTCTCACGGAGGGGTCCCAAGAACCCGATGTTTAAAGTCTGGGGCCAAAATTCCTAGAATTGGCTGAGATATCAAATTAAATTGAACCCCCCCTTGACTCCGATTATTTTGCGGTTGGACTTTGAAGAGTGCAGACATGTTCGGTCCATTGAATATCACTGATCCTGGCCTCCAGAAGGTAAGTATGGGTGAGGGGATGGGGTGGGAGGTGGGTGTGCAGAGGAGGGTGGGGATGGGGAAGAGGGACTGGGGAGACTATGAGAGGTGGTTTCCTTTATTACAGGTATTAAAAAAAATCATAGGGGCAGTTTTCTTTTTTTTAAGGGTTTTCTTTTGGGCACTGGGCACATTGGGGTGGGCTCTCAGTGTGCCACATAAGTTTGGGGTAGTTCATCATACCAACAGGGGGATTGGACACCCCCATCAGAAATAAGTGTGGGCTGGGGGGGACAGTCATCCGACACTGGGAGTGGGCATCCAGGTGTTGGAAAGTATATATATTTTTTTAAATAAAACATATATCGGCACACTGGGGTGGGCTCCTAGTGTGCCACAATATGAGGGGGAGATACACACTGACACGGAGATTGGGCACCCTGATGTCAGTGAAGAGCAGACAGCTTTGATGCAGGATCCTGCACTGGTCATACATTTTAAAGCAGGATTCTGCATTGGAGAAAAACATCCGGGGACAATTTTCTTTTTTCACAGAATTTTAAATAATCTAGACACATTGGGGTGGGCTTCCAGTATACCAAGTGTGTGTGTGTGTGTGTGTGTGTGTGTGTGTGTGTGTGTGTGTGCACGTGCGTGGGGGATACATCCAGAAACAGGGATTGGGTACTCCATGTCAGTGGGTCTTCCTTGACCCTGTAGCCAGCAGCACAAGTTGCAGAAGTCAAGAAAATACCACTCTGCTTTGTATAAGCTGGACCTCGAAAAGAAAAATTGTTGGGATCCGGTTTAAAAAATTTTTTAAAATCAAAATACTCCTAAAGGGGTTCTTTTTGTGTTAAAAAAGTTCGGGACTTCAAGTTTTTCACTAAGCAGGGAAACAAGGTGTTGGACACAACACAGGGAACTGTGTGAAAAATACCAGCATTCTTTGCTAAAAGAAGTTGGCATTTTTTGCACAGTAGTCCTATTATTTGCACAATACCATATTGTGAGCACAATTGGCTGGTATTGTTTGCACAATACAGTATTGTTCAAATGATAGTATTTTTTTGTGCCTGACATAAATTTTCCCATAGGAAATAAATGGAACATTTAAAATGCCATAACTTTTGAATGGCATAATATTTTTTTCACCAAACCTTCGAAAGGCACATTTGTGACCCAAAGGCTTTCCACCCTGAAAATTGCAGCACACAACATAAAGCCATTTTTGAGATACAGCTGTAGAAAGAAATGTCAAAAAATCCAGATTTGTCTGTTTATTCAGCACTTTATGTTTCAGAAATCACTTGAAGGATTCCCACAAAATTTGGCAGATCAAGAGACTGACCAATGGAGATTATGCCTGCTGATTTCATGCAAATCCATTGACCGGCTCTAGAGGTATTAAGGCTCAATATTTGGACTTTAACATAGAAGTGCAGTTTCACCCTAACTATAGTGGCGCGACTGTGCCAGTATAATACATACATATACATGTGTGTATATATATATATATATATATATATTAGAGGCAAAAAACTCCGTTTAATGCATTAGTTAGGGTTGTTCCACAGTGACAAAAGTGAGGAAATTCGCTGCTAGGGTTGAAAACCCTAACTCCGAATTCACCCCCAGCACCACACACACACAGACACACACATTCAAGTATGGGGAGGACCAAGTCAACACAACCAATGACAGACATCCAGCAGCAGGTGACAGAAATAACAAACAATTGTCTAAATGTACTACGAGACATCCCCACCCACCTGACCAGGTACTGCATGCTCAGTGGAGATCAACAGCAAAACTGAGGCCATGTACACCAAGCGTACACATCCCTGATTGCAACTGCACACAACGTACCACACTTAGTAGTTGCATGGCCTTACCTACCGATGCCCCACACCACACCACACCACTTGTGGTGGGCCACCTGAGCAATAGAGTTAAGCAAAACCAAGGAGTTGTACAGGTATAATATATCTGATTATAACAAGGGTTTGAGAAATGCAGCTTTCTAATTGACTGTAAACATTGTAACAGCCTTATGTTTAGTTTTTATTAACATACATGTAGAGCCTAACCATATGATGAACATGGTTTAATGTTGTTTAAAAAACAGTTTTATTATGATAGCAATAAGCCACTCCCAGGTATTATGTTAATGGTCAGTTTATCACTGTCTAGCGACATATGGCTCGGATATGCCTCATTCAACATTAAACCCCTACAGGTGATTAACAGACCATTTAACATAACTGTTGGTCATGCCTTATTGCTTAATTGTCTTTAATGAGTAGATACTCTCCCTCTGCTAGGCACTGCAGCAGCTTTGCAAACACAGTGTCCCACCCAGTTACACCATACACTGTCTAGTTGCTGGAGAATGGCTGTGAATATGAACTCATGAAGATGAACAGTGTAACTTGATCATTACAGTCATCGAAACCTAGTGTGATTATAACTGACAGACTCAGTGATAGAGGATAACCCCTGCTGTCCTAGTACATTTACCCCATTATGAGTTAAATCAATACTAAAAGACATTCTGTTTATATCTACACCATACCTACTTGATTCCTGTTGTAGCAGAATTAACATAGTTATCACTTTGACAGCAGCAGTGACAGAAGTGTGGCAAACCCAAACAGTAGGCATACAGCCTGAGTATGAAACAACTGTTAAAAAAATCACACTGTGTCCATAAGTGGCATAGATCACTCATTGCAACAATAGCAAATGTATTACTATTTGAATAAGTTAGTCATCACAGATGCAATGAGATTGTCTTTATCAGGTACAACATACTCAGTAAGTGCCTACAGGAAAATCTATCCTATATACATGTCGATACAGGTACATCATTGTTGGCTCAGTAGTGCTATGATATTTAGAAGTTGTTTGGCCTGATCCATGCAATTACAATCTTTCTTACAAAGAATACTTACTGCATCTTTAATATTGAAACACACTGAAGGTCTATGTATGTACATGAGCAGTACACCTTCATCAGTAAGAATGCATGTGATACTGGCAGTACCAATTTCTAGCGTTGAACAGGCAATGCTTTTCCATACGTTTACATCAGCCTCTCTATGTTGAGTAAACCATTGCAGTAAATGTACTACTATGTAAATCACCTACTAAATGTATCACTACTTTTATCTTGAGCATGCTAGTGTCTTGTAGTTAATTTATGTGCTTCTCTTAATTAATGTATACTCAGTAGTGTTAAAACCTTTCTACAACTGTCATCATGCACCTTCAGCATTTATATTGAATAACGGCACAGTACCAGTTGTGGTGTGGTGTGGGGCATCGGTAGGTAAGGCCATGCAACTACTAAGTGTGGTACGTTGTGTGCAGCTGCAATCAGGGATGTGTATGTTTGGTGTACATGGCCTCAGTTTTGCTGTTGATCTCCACTGAGCATGCAGTACCTGGTCAGGTGGGTGAGGATGTCTCGTAGTACATTTAGACAATTGTTTGTTATTTCTGTCACCTGCTGCTGGATGTCTGTCATTGGTTGTGTTGACTTGGTCCTCCCCCCATACTTGAATGTGTGTGTGTCTGTGTGTGTGTGGTGCTGGGGGGGGTGAATTCAGAGTTAGGGTTTTCAACCCTAGCAGTGAATTTCCTCACTTTTGTCGCTGTGGAACAACCCTAACTAATGCATTAAACAGAGTTTTTTGCCTCTAATTTCCCTTTTTTTTGAGAATGATATTGAGAAATAGTGAATGTAAGGGCCCCGCGCGCCCGCCACATGATGTCTTGTGGCATAGTAACAGAAGCAGCAATGCAAACAGAAATGCTAACAGTGGCACACATGGTAACACAAGCGCGAATGATAACAGAAAGGGTAACGCACACGGTGGCGTAGACGGGAACGGTGTGCCACGTGATGTCTGGTCACATAGTAACATGGTGCCTGTAAATGGAAATGTCAGTGGGCATGGTGATGCAAAGTGAAACAGAAAGAGAAACAGTGCGGTACACACAAATGGCAAAAAAGTAACAGAAACGCAAGCGCAAATGAAAACGCAAAGGATGACGCACGTGGTGGCATTGGGGTGTGCATTGGGATCATCAGCCCTAACTCTCACCCCATGACCTGTGTAAAGCAGCAGAAGTATAGGAGAATGGGGTGAGAGTTGGGACTCATGATCCCAATGCACACCCCAATGCCGGTTGGGGGTGGGTGGGGATGCAAGGGGTTTTCAACCCTAACAGCAATTTCCTCACTTTTGTCGCTGTGGAACAACTCTAACTAATGCATTAAACTGAGTTTTTGCCTCTAATTTCCCTTCTTTTGAGAATGATAACAAGAAATAGTAGATATAATGCAGCAGCGGGAACTTCCACTTAATCTTGGAGTGGCGGGGCTGAGCCCTTCAGGCCCTACGCTCCCGCATACATGATGTCTTGTGGCATACTAACAGGGACAGCAATGCAAACAGAAATGTTAACAGTGGCGCACATGGTA
Organism: Neoceratodus forsteri; assembly: GCA_016271365.2. Lineage (NCBI taxonomy): Eukaryota > Metazoa > Chordata > Ceratodontiformes > Ceratodontidae > Neoceratodus > Neoceratodus forsteri. The sequence continues at coordinate 1,774,824,532 of CM057456.1, read as the reverse complement.
ACACAAGCACGAATGAGAACAGAAAGGGTAATGCACATGGTGGAGTGAGCGGGAATGGTCTGCCACGTGATGTGTTGTCACATAGTAACATGGTGCCTGCAAACAGAAATGTCAATGGGCATGGTGATGTAAAGTGAAACAGAAAGATAAACAGTACTGAGACAGAAAATGGCAAAAATAACAGAAAGCAAGCGCAAATAAGCGCAAGGATAAGCACATGGTGGCCTTGAGCGTCAATAGTGATGAAAGACACAAGGAACCGCAAGTTGAAAGGGCAACAGTAACAGTAATGTAAGTGCACAGGCTGGTTTTCCCCAAAACCTGCATTGAGAAAGACAGTGAGTACAAATAATGTATGCAAAATAATGAGTATCGGCGCAGAAAATGAGATCTTGGAATACTAAATACATTTTATCTCAGGAACCGTATGACGTAGAAAAAAAATTTAAAAGTCATATTATGTACAACTGTTCTGGCTAATTTAGATCTTAGCCCCATTAGTGGGCTAGAAATTTTCTTGAAAAAGTCAGATATCTCGTTACCGTTTCGAGATCACGGGCCCTGAAAGAGTCGGCGACGCCGTAATGTTATCCTATGGGAAAAAAGAAAAGTTCGGGCGCCATAACTTTGCCTCCCTGTAATGTTTTCACCAAACCACTGAAGAGCACATCTGTGGGCTGTTGGCTGTCTTCCTCAAAATTTCAGGAAAAAAGACCAAACTGTTATTTTGCAGCAGGGTGCCATAGGATTTCTGTAATGCGTCGGGCGCGGTAATGTTATCCTATGGGGAAAACCATCAACTTTGGAGTGCTGTAACTTTGCCTCCATGTAATATTTTTTCAATACAAGACTGAAAGGCACATCTGTGAGATGTCGGCTCCGTTCCCTCCAAATGTCAGCTCAAAACTCCCAGCGGTTCTTTTGCAGCGCAGTGCCAAAGAATTGCTGTCATTTCCCACAGACTAGAAATACTGTCGCAATTTCTGAAGCTTTCGTAATTATGACACTGTATATCAGCAATTTTATGAAGTACTTTTCCAGAAACTTGAAAAACATATTTCTGGGGTGTTTTACCACAAAATAAAGACATGGCAAGCATCCTCAGGGCCCGACTAGGTGAATACAAAAAATTAGGTTGCTAGAGGGTCCCAAATTTAAATGCCAACCATTTTTCTGATCACCAACTGAAAACAAAATGGCGATTTGCAAAAGTAACAGGCCCATTTGCAGAAAGTAAAAATGCATTTGCGAAAGTGTTGAACTTTTTGTTAACTTTTCCCATTGACTTATAATGGGAAACTGTTTTTTGAATAACTTTTGAACCGTTTAATATTTTTTCACAAAATCTTCGAAAGGCACATTGGGGACTCTGGCTGCACATTACCTGAAGATTTAGGGCCGGTCACGCAAACCGTACGACCTGTAGGCGCGACCACAGAATTCCAGAAAAGCGTAAACACACGCACAGATCACACTTAATAACTCCACAGCCGTATATCCGACCAGTACGAAACTTGGCAGATACCAAGGCCTATGGTTCTTGATCAGAAATTCCAAATTTCAGGCAAATCCATCAAACAGTTGCAAAGTTATTAATGTGCAAAGTTTTGGGGTTTAACATAGAAATGGCTCCTCAACCCTAACTATGGTAGCACTACCGTGCTACCATAATATATGCATATATTATACAACATATGTTTTGAGATATATGCAGGGATAAAAAGCAGTATCTGAGCCAGGTAGTGGAGATATCAATGAGAGCTCCATGTTCCTATACATCACCCTGATATCTCTATGTTCCTATATGTCATAGTGTGATATCTCCATCTTCCTATAAGTCATTCTCATAGAGGTGAAACAATTTCAATTAATCATGCTGTTCCTACAAAGCATGCTGCTTTGGGGCTCTCACTTTATGACCTGAAAGCCCCTCCCCCCAGTTCTGACATCTGGTTGATCCTGCCATGATTTAATTTTTTCAACAAATATTTGTTTAAATAACTTATCTGGTTGTTCCTGCCATTTTGTCTGTGTTTTCCCTTAGAAGGACTTTCACTTTCCATGCTCTCATGTAGCGTGACCAGCCGGTGTCCATTCAGGTAAATGACGTGCTAGCACACACTTTAGGCAAGGCACCCTCTCTTCAAAGAGTAATTAAAATGGGTTTTCCAGCTTGAATTTACTTTGGTTTCTATACAAAGATGATAGTGACTGTATAGGGAAGAGACTGAGGACAGGAGAGTGACTCAGCGGCTTCACAATAGTAAACACAAGCTCGAGCATGTGTTGCTATAGCAACAGTCGTGCAAACTTGCATTTACTTTTGTGAAGCCACTGAGTCACCCTCCTACCCTTACTCTTCTCCCTCAACAGTCACCAGCATCCTTTTACAGAAACCAATGTAAACTTCAGCCGCAAAATACATTTAACTTACTTTTAAAGAGAAGGTGCCTTACTTAAAGTGTCTACTACCATGTCATTTACCCTAATGTACACTGCTCGGTCACGTTACATGAGAGCATGGAAAGTGAAAGTCCTTCTAAGGTAAAACATTTAACAAAATGGTGGGATTAAGCAGATAGGTTATTTTAACATCAGAAGACGACAGGATCAACCAAATCAGTTATTAAAATCTCCAGAAATGGTAAGATCAATCAGATAAGTTATTTAACAATCATCATGAAAATTATGCAGCAGGAGCAAGCAAGTGAATTACAATGGGGGTGCACCTGCCCCCTTACCACTAGAGATGCAATGAATTTAAATTCCGCTGATGAAGTGAATGCGAAGTGGATACGTCGCATTGCTACTTCGCTACATGGAGTGGGCAATGCAAAGTGGTCACTCCGCCTTGTCATTACCACTTCGAGTTAAGGCAGAATGGCAATGCGAAGTAAGACGAAGTCATTGTTTTTAATGGACTTTGTGTTCCTCATTATGATTCTAAGTGATCCACTTAGTGTTTCAGATTTGGCAGCCCTCACCACACATTGCATGGCTTACAGTACTGTAAGCCACATGCTTTTTAGCTAGGCAGGAAAGAAGTGAGTCATACAAGCAGACACTTTTACTTTCTCCTGTGCAGACGGAGAGGGAGTACTGTATTTTGTGACTGCTGATACTTTTAGATCAGAGTGAGGAGGAGATTTATACTTTGATTTAGACCCAACAGCTTTTTTAAAAGCTACATTTTTTTGTCTTTTCTGTACTCTTTTTTACTTAATTTGTTCTTTCTGTAAATTTTATTTTTCTTACCTTTATAAGTAGTTAGTTGTTTGTCTGTGTGAATGTGTGTGTGTGTTGTGTGACAGTGTGAGTAGTGATTGCTCAGACTGAGGGAGCTCAGTAGGAGAGATGGACCAGGGTGAGGGAATGTCTGGGCCAGGGGCAGCACTGGTAGAACATGGTAGTGGTAAGCATCATACCATGCACATGTGTGGAGGGCATGGGTGCCCATTCCTGTTGGACCGCTCAAAACTTGTAAGTGCCCCCCCAAAGCAGGACCAGCACTGCCTCCTGTCATGACTCAGAGGCAGATGAACCACTACCACCACCAAGTCCAGCGCCAGGTCCTCTGGAGCAGGATGTGCCTGTTTCCCAGGGCCCAGGTGTGAATCCCATCCCTGTTCAGCACCGTGATCAGCCGGCTGCCAGTTCATCTGGCCATCCCCTGCCTGTGCCTGGTTCTCCCCATGCCTCCATTGTTTGGCAGTTTTTTGACTGTGTCAGGGGGACAGCAGTGTGGTCAAGTGCCGCCTATGTGAGGTAGAGGTGCACCATGGCCCCTGGGGAACTCACCTGGGGACTGCGGGACAGCACACCCATATGCTCATTCACCAGCAGTTGGAGTGGCAGGCTGTCACATAACAGACCATGCCTGCATCTGCTGGCCATTCTGTGTCAGAGGGTGCAGCTGTGCATTGCGGCATCCCTAAGAAGAGAAGGGCCACAGCAGCACCTGTTGCTCCACCAGCACCCCCACCACCACCACCAGCAGGTCAGCCTGTAGAATGTGTGGAACCCAGAGAACTGTGTGTAACACAGGCTGACTTGGCAGTTCTCCGGAGTGCTGTCGAGAAGAACAATGAGAGGGTGAGTGCTGTGGAGCAGTGGCTGGATCACATTGAGGGACATCAGTTGCAAATTACATCCATGCTGGAACTGCTGCTGGATCACCATGGGATCCCACATTAGTTTTTTTTTCTCACACCATGTGCCCCCCCACACCTTCCTTGCTGTGTTATAAAATGTATTCCTCCACCATCCCCAAACCTTGTATGTAATTATGCCCTTTTTTTGTTGTCTTCCATATGCATGACACTTTGTATTCTGAGCAGTGCAAGTATACTGTGCTAAACTGCATGTGTGCAGTCAGTCTTCTTTCCAGTCTGTGTATGTACCGCAGACACTGTCCAACTCCCTGACTTAAAAACAAACATTAATGAGTACAATGGTGGGGTGGTGAATCATGGAGAGATACTACAAAACAGGCTTAAAATACATTCAAGTAACTATTAAAAAAAATTAATGTCGTGATTCGTGACATGATCATAAATTGTGATTTGTGACTGCATTTGTGACCGTGATGATGAAAAAACGTGAATGCCTATGGCTGTACTTCACCAGGCCCCAATAAGGTGTGGCACAAAACTCCCTGACTTAAAACCAAATATTAATGAGTGCAATGGTGGGGTGGTGAAGCATGGAGAGATACTAGAAAACTGGCTTACAATACATTCAAGTAACTAGAAAAAATTAATGTTGTGATTCGTAACGTGAATGATCGTGAATCATGATTTGTGACTGCATTTGTGACCGTGATAATGAAGATTGTGATTCGGTGTCGATGGTGTGAGATAACCAGTATGAAACTGTATTGGGAGCATAAATGCCTATGGCTGTACTTCCCTGATGAGCTGTAGCTTGAAACTCCCAGACTTAAAAACATGTATCAATGAGTACAATGGTGGGGTGGTGAAGCCTGGAGACATACTACAAAACAGGCTTACAATACATCCAAGTAACTAGAAAAAAAATGTATGTTGTGATTCGTAACGTGAATGATTGTGAATCGTGATTTGTGACTGCATTTGTGACCGTGATGATGAAGAATGTGATTTGTATCATGAGTGACTTGCGAAGATGGTCTTGACTTAAAAACGCATATTAATGAGTACAATGTTCATGCACAATTAAGCACCACACCTGTCCAGTACTCTGAAGGGAAGCCAAAGAAACAACTGTGACTTAAGTTACAGATGGAGATTGGGCCCTAAAGAGATGCAAATGCACAGACAAATTAAGATTGCGCTGCTCACTGAAGAAAGGCAGGAGCAAAGGCACAACACCTAACCAGTGCTCACCATCAGAAATTCAAATCTGGAAAAGAATACCTTTGCTGATTGGGGCAGGCCGTGGGGTGGGGGGCAGTGTACTGCACTGCTGCAGTAACAGTCGCTAGTACTAGTACCAGTAAGGATACCACAAAGAAGGACAAAAATCATACAGCTGCAGTGGATAGCAGTTTCACATTGCTGAAATTATTATGTGGCACAATAAAAGGTGTCTGATTTGATGACACGCATCACTCACATACACACACACTAAGTAATGCATAGCACATTGAAAACTTCAGTAATATAACCACATATTTTAAACAAACTAAAATTATGCACTGCTGCACCACAACAATCAGCAAAAAAAATGGCAAGAAATATTGAAAATATTACTGTGTGTACATTAACACAGTTAAACAAGAAAAAAATCACCAAAACACAAAGCACTGTCTTTTTTTCCAAGTTAATCTACTTACACCACAGATACACCCTTCCCCCAAAGCACACTTCCACTGTCTCTCAGTACACAGACTGAATGTTATACATTAATATTCAAATTCCATACACAAACAATAAATGCTCGATGAAATGAGCACAGGAAGGTTTCCAATAATCAATGAACTAAAGTTTCAGCAAAAAAAATGTCTCAAAAAGGCTTTTTTATCAGCTTTTTGAAGGTTTGAATCGCAGAGACTGCTCAGAGCAGATTGTCTCCTACAGCTTCCTACACACACTACCCCAAACTGAGGCTGTGAAGAACAGTCTAGAGCCCATGTGAGCTGAAATCCCATGAATCACTGCAAAATTTGCCTTTGGAACTTAAAAACAAGGCAAAGTGAGGTGAAGTGGAAGGTGGAGTAACACAAAGTCGTTGCTTTCAATGGACTTCGCATTACCCATTATAACGGGAAGTACTCCGCTTAGCGCTGTGGAGCACTCGACCGCCACTCCATGAATTACCAAGGAGCGAATTGGGCCACTTCACCATCACTACTAATACCACCCCTCTGGATACACCACTGTCCAAAACATATATTGTATAAACAGAACATGACAGGGCCTGACTGAAGATATCATATTTATCTTCACTTGAGACCAGTGACATCAAGATAACTCACTCGTGGCTTTGCCACTTGTGAGATATTATAATATCATTGACCTCTCGTGAAGATAAATATGATATCTTCAGTCAGGCCATGTCATATCCTATACACACACACACACACACACACACACGCACATATACACACACACACACAGTACAAGTCACATTGAACTCTTCCTCCAGCTCACTGCACTGGCATTGTTTTTATATGCTGAAAATGCAGTGGCAACTCTAAATGCTTAAAATACAAGCTCTTTCAAACATCCATCAGCTCAAAAGCAGCTCACGTGCAATGCACTTTCAGCTCTGTTATACAGTCCCCCAGTGCAGCACTAAACTACATCTCTCTGCAGCCTCAGCTGCTGGGCTACAGTACAGTACTTGTCATTTTAGATTGGAATTAATGAATTCCAGTACCATTTTGTACATTGCATGTTTTTTCCTCATTTTTTTTCAGTAGTTTTCTTCAGCCGCTATAGTACAGTGCTAATCATGCAAAAGTTACCACTTGCACAATAGCCACTGCATGCAACATGTATTACGCTATTGCCCAAATGCCAGCTTTTGTGCAGCACGATCTCAGAGCAGATAAACAACTGCAAACAGTCAGCGGAGCCAGACATAGTGGCATTTTGGAGGACAAAGGAATAAAAGGGCAGAAATAACATGTAATATGGTTAAACTGAAGGAAAAAAAATAACAGTGAGTGGAGTCCTCAGAAGTGGGGAAAACAACATGGTGGCCGGGGAGGGGTTTTCAATTTGAATGCAGGATAGCTATTGACTTAAACTTGGTGAGAGTTTCTTCATGGGATTGGATAGAATGACATGTCAATCAGGTTGTACTGAAAACTGCAGTAGTGAAATTTAGTTCTGACTCAGTGGTTCAGTTTTTTTATGAATTGCTTAATGAGTTGTCATGCATAAGTAAACTGAAACTGAATTAGGAAACTTTTATTAATTCATTGCAGTGCAAATTGCACACATGAAGCAACTCATTGCAAAATTCTTAGCCAGTGAGTTGGAGGAACAGTTGAATGTACCTTGCACTATATATATATATATACACACACACACATAGAGAGAGAGAGAGAGAGAGAGAATATCTGATAGGTAAGTGTCAAATATAAGGAAGTAACCACTGAGATGTTGAATAAGCCGTAAATCCACAAGCCTGAAGAGTGAATGGCCTTTATGTGCTTGTTCGACCCTGAGATGGTGATATTTCATGAATATCTGGCACCTACAATACCTATCAGATGTTGTATACATTACATTAGGTTGATGTGTTATTCTGTAAATTAGTTGTGCTGTTTTTTCCGCAGCTAGCGGAGTGTGTGTGCTTAGTATAGTGTGCTTGCGTAGTGCAGTGTTCTTGCCACTGTAACTTCCTTACTATGTTTCCACAGTGTAGTGGCATTTGTAGTAACGTCCTGTTTTGGCCTAGTAAGGTTTCCATAGTGTAGTGGCCTCCTATTAAATGAGGTATGGTCCAGAGTGTTGTCCCTTAGAGAATGTGATGAGGATGGCTGAGCAGCCTGTGGTCAGAAGCAACAGTTTGTGGCATGGCCAAGAGTAGTTCAGTCAACAGCTGTGTTCTTTTGAGGTCACAGGCATTGTGCTCTATGTCTGTGTGTGATCCAGGTCTGTCTGCAGTCATGAGTGGCAGATAGGAGAGGTGTGGAAGTCAGCAATAAAGGAAGCAACAAATACATTTGTAAGTTATTGTGGGGGGGCTGACGTTGAGCACAGGTAAAGGGAATATTTCTATTCACAGGTCTACATTCTGGTTTACAGTTGTGTGGCTGATACTTTCTTTATATATACTAATATATGCTATTTTTTCATTACAAATACTTTATTAGGTATCTTATAACAAACAACAAGAAAATGAACAAGAAACACAACACCATGTACAATAGACAATAAACAATACAAACAAACCAAAACAAGTCCCCCTATTCTCACCCACTCATATCCCCATACTCAGGCAGGTCCTCTGGAAATACCCCCAAACTAATGATGAATCCCTGAGACAAAGGTACATAACTTTAAAGAAATGTAATACCTAATTTCATGAAGAATACATGGTCCTGCTTAGCATCTTATGAATGATAATGTGTGTAAAGTTCAGTCTCCTAGCAAGACTTATACATATGTAAGGTGTGAGAAAAATGAGCTATATATTTTTCTATGTTGAGGGTGTTTAACACCTTCTGAAACCACTCAGCTCGTGCTGTGGTCATGGTGTCCAGCCAATGACGTAAAATGATTAACTTTGTGACTGCAGCAATTAAGGTCATATGATCTTTCCTGGACCCCAAAAGCTGATTACCATAATCCCCAATTACACAAATCACTAGAGTGAAAACATGTTGAAGGCCCAGCAGAGGATCCAAACTGGTTCTGATGAATTTCCAAAAAGGTTGTATTTTCGAACATTGCCGTAGCATATGGAAGAAAGAACCATCATCCCCACCACATCTAGTGCAGACAGGAGACTGATTTTTACCCATCTGAAATAGCTTCATTGGTGAAAAATAGAGATTATGAAGGATATTAAATTGTTGCAACCAAAGATGATTTTGATTGACATATTTATACAGACCTGACTATATCCTTTGCCAATACTCATCAGGATAGTCCAGACCCAGGGTTACTTCCCAATAAAAAGCCCTACAAGAAGTAATATCGCAAAAGTGTTGATTGATTATTTTATAAAAGTTTGAAATTGGGTGAGGCTGCTGGACTATAACCAGCAAATGTTCAAAAAACAAGCCTGAGTAATTGGATCATGGAGGAGGGAGGGCCTAAGAACAATGAGACATAATGTGTCATCTGAAAGAATTTAAAACAGTCCTTGTTTTGGACCCCATATTCCTGTTAAAAGGAGAGAAAGGACCTGTCAGCTTGATTTATAGGTAACATATTCAAAGAAGTATTATACAATGTCACGAAAGAATCCAGGGCTGTGATTGGCCAGTCTGGGACTGTACCCATGATGTTATCCTGGCATAACATCACGGCCGTAATCCCAGCACAGTTATGACCACATCACATAAACAAGCAAAAAGAATCACTGCCCACTGGCCAGTACTTGCACTGCCCTGTGTACTGCTAGAAGCAGCAGTCATCCCTCTAAAACAGACACTCAGTTGCTCCGTTACAAATTTTTCAGTCCACACTTAGCCCCAACAAGTTCAGAAGTGAATCCCAATTTTGTTTAAAAAAAAAGCATCTACACATAAAGCAAATCCCTGAATCCAGCTGTTCTACATTTCCCAGGAGCTGTTGTACGAGTGTTTCCCCGAATTCAAAAGTGCCGCATTCGCTCTTACACAACAACCGCATTTCCATGAATATGTAACCCCCCCCAATACACATAAATATAATTTTCTCCCCAGTATGTCTGTTAATTTAATCACCTAAATGTTACAAAATTGACAAAAGTGCCACTCCATGCGAGCGGCTTCATCTTGAGTGAGCGAGCGAGCGACCATCTCTTCAAATATCCTCCACACGACTCTCACTCATACACTTGCTGCTAAGTCACTTTATTTCTAGTATTTATTTTAAACCCCACAGTGAACCGAATAACAAATATTCTCCCCACCTCCACCCGACATCTGTTCCTCTCATCTTCACTGCATTACGCGAGTGGTTGAAACCGTGGGGGGTGGGGGTGGCAGACAGCAATGTCCTATTCATACAGCAGCAGCAGTACTATGAACACTGATCAAGAAAAATGGAAAGATGCAGAAAAACAAAATAAAACCACTGGAAACCCTCACCTAAAAACAGAACACATACAACAAGGGAATAGGGTACATCAAGAAAGAGCAGCAGCACTGACAAAATGTTCCTGTGTGGAGTACAGAGCCACATAAAAGTGCAGCAGCTCCACCCAGTGGCTGAAACAAGAAATCAGCACTTTTTTTTAATAATGTAACCTTATCCATAAAAACATATGGCAAAAATCTAATTTAAATGCAGTTTTTCAGTGTTTTTTTCCTTTCTTTTATGAATGAGCCATTGTATAATAGGAATAATGCACTCCAGGATGTGTGTCGTGCTGGGATAATGTCACTTCTGGGGTGATTAGTCACACTCGGCCTGCGGCCTCATGCCTAATCACCCCAGGCATGACGTTATCCCAGCACAACACACACCCTGTTGTGCATTATTCCTTTAATATCAGGCCCTTGCCAAAAACTTCAATTAGCCTTTTAGTAGGGCTGTGCATGGTCTGAATATTATTTCCTGAATACCCTGAAAAATACACTATTCGTTATTTGGATCCTGAATAACAAATAGTGCACTATCCATCTGGTATTTGGGAAACACTGTATGGAAAAAAGTCAAGGAACAGCCCTCTCCTATTGAAAGGCCAAGGCAATTCCACCTGTTAGCTATAGACAATCAGATGGTTTCTATGTCCCAGATTGTCGTAGACAAATTTCATCACTATTTTAGTAAAATGGGGGGGGGGGGGTATGGGACCTGCTGGTGATAAACCCCAGACACAGGATGAACAAATGATGGTCAATGATATGGTGCAGAATTATTTTCCAAAAAGTACAGTTACATCTGTGCAGGCAGAATTATTAAAGATAGACATCTCAAAAGCTATTGGACTTGATGGCATTCCCTCAACACTTTTAAAGTATGCTGCACCAATAATTGCACACCCTTTAGCATATATTTACAATCTATCATATACCCTTTAGCATATATTTACAATCTATCATTAAGTACTGGTGAATACTTGGATGTTTGAAAATGATCTAAGATTGCCCCTATACATAAAGGGAGAAAAGTAAGTGATATAGGGAACTATTGCCAAATTGCATTATTACTCCAGCTTTCGAAGATATTTGAAAGACTGGTACCTGCTCAGTTTAAGGATTATTTAGAGATACAGGGGAGAATTAATGATATGCAGTCCAGTTTTAGAAAATATCATAGCACCACTGCATCCTTGGTTAAAGTGGTGGGGGACGTGCAGGCCGCCCTGGACAGGAGGACCCAGGTGGGTGCAATATTTGTTGATTTGTCTAAGGCATTTGATTCACTGGATCATGGTGTCCTCCTGTCCAGGGCAGCCTCACTGGGAATCACTGGAGGAGCACTGAAATAGTTGACTTCTTATTTGGTTGGTAGAGTTCAGGTGATCTCCATGGGGAACTTGCTTGGGTCCGCTGCTTGTTGTCTCGGGGTTCCCCCAGGGTTCCATCCTAGTTCCACTCCTTTTCAATATTCATATAAGTGGTGTATTCTTTTCAGACCCATCTGCTAAATTTCATGTTTATGCAGATGATACTATCATTTATATATCTGGTGATACTATAAATTCAATACAGGATAAACTACAAAAAGCATTTAATCAATTACAGATTTTTTTTAAGAATTTCAAATTGATTCTTAATTCAAAAAAAAAAACCCACAATCCATATTGTTTTCTAGAATTAGTGACACTCAAGAAGGCTGGCCCTTAGGAGTGGTAACCCTGGGGGTGGTCCCCGATTCAACAGGTACGGTGCTATAAACACTTGGAGCTATGATTAGACTGCTTTCTTAAGTGGGATGTCCACATAGACAGCCTGTCAAAGAACATAAGAGAAAGACTGGGGGATCTATACAGAATCAGATCTTGTTTGACTACAGACATAAAAAAGAAATTGGTAAATTCTATGATTATACCCATACTTGATTATGGAGACATCTTAAACTTGAATGTCTTGAAAAGGGACTTAGAGAGACCAGATCTATACCATGGTAGACTGGCCAGGTTTATTTTAGATGTCCCACGATTACCTCACAGGTGTCAGCTGTATGGTAGATTAGATAGGTGGACCCTCCAGGAGAGAAGGCAAGAGCATTTGCTTGCCTTCATCCATGAAGGGATGGTCAGTATTCTTCCCCTATATATAGTTTCTCATTTAGTAAAAGGGATAAAGTTGCATCATTATGATCTGCTACAGCACTGGATCTGGTGCTACCAGTATGTAACCTGGAAGCAGGCCATCAAACGGTGTACTACCAAGGTACACTTCTATGGAATAAAATCCCATTTGATCTAAGAGACTCAGCAGAGATAAAAACTTGGAACATAATTAAAACATGATTAAGGAATTCTGGTAACAAACCAGGACAATGCTGTTACTATAGTAGTTCAGAAATGGGATTGTTGGTGCTGACTTTTTCAACAAAGTAGAGAAAAGGCCTGTATGAAGATGCTAAGTGAAATATATGGACATCTGAATGTATCCCTTGTAACTGATAATCTTTGTATGTACTGTATGTATGAACTTGTTTTTGTACTGTATATTTTGTAAACACTTTGAGAGGACCTCTTTGTAAATGAGTCTGTGACTCAATCGAGTGTTATCCAAATTCATAAAATTTTTATGAATAAATATTTTTACTTACTTACTAAATAAATGATTACCCTTCCCTGGGGTCTTGTGGGTTCTTCCAGAGCCCTAGTGATGTGTGGGTGCTTCGTTGGAGCAGTGGCAAGAGGAGGATATGCTGGGGCTGCAGTTGTAGCCTGACATAAAGCTTGAAACCATGATTACAGCCTTTCTTTGGCTAGTCAGCAACATAAGGCTCCTTTGACATTTACAGTTCAGGGCTGCATTTTTAAGAAATGAAAATGTGTAAGTTTTCTGAGTATAGCTCTAAAAAATAATATGCACTTATGTATAAATGAGACCACTCCTTAACCTTGCTGCAAGTCTCACAATCAGTCAAAAGGTTTCAAAGGAAATAACAAATGCAGTCAACTAGTCGATTGACTACACAACTCCCAGCCCATATGGAGCCCAGGCTGTGGCCTACTCTGTATGGGTGGGAAAGAGAGCGAGAGAGGAAAGGAACCAGCTGGAGGTGGAGGAAGCTCATATCCTCACCTTCTCGAACTGCTGCTTCACCTACAGAAGTTGTCAATGAGGACAGGTAGGGGGGCTAGCAGGGAGCAGAAACAAGGAGCTGTCGTTAAGTGAAGCCACTCCCGTGGCAATAGAAATGCTTGGGGGGGGTACATTTAGGGTGAGCAGAGGCAGCAGCGGAAGTGAGTGCTACACTGTGTAAGCCACACTGTAGACTGTATGTAGCATGCCTAGTAGGCTACATTGTAATTTAATTCTGAAAGCCTGCAGGTCACAGGCAAGGGCTGAGCAGTCCCTGAGAACAGTAAGGGATGGCTGCATCATAACTGCAGGCAGGTCCCAAGGGGATGTAACTAAAATGAGGGGAGAGAAAAGATAAGGGCTGGGAGAGCCCACAGACAGCCAACTGTTACACCTGGGTTATGCCCCCTATCGTCCCACATACACCTCACATACACCTCGCACTGTATTCCTGGTCTATTGTACTGTAATACTGCTATTTTGCACTATGCTAATACTGATCATGCATGATTCATTACACCTCACTGTGATACATTTATCTAGATTATGTTTGTCATTTAGAGATATTCTATAGATAATCTACCTAATCACCGATAAGATGACTCAGAGGGATTATCAGTGATTATTGTATACTTATATTCTCATAATTACATGTAGTGTGTATTTTACACTCAGGTAGATATGCCTGTCAGCAGTTCTCTTTGTCTAAGCAAACTGACACAGAGAGAGACAGCTTTTGTTATGTCTTTATGTTCTATATTGTACGTAAGTAACAAACATGCATGTAGTTTGAACTGTCAGTATTTCTTTTGGCTAAGCTATAACGTTAATGGAAGCATATTCTGTATCATATGATACTCAGTAGTAATTCTGTCTCCTAAGTCATTCTCCAATGGAGAATGACTTAGGACCAATACATATTGATTCTCATATCTGTAGCTATATTGTAATCTCTGTTGTTATGCTGTTATCTGTAGTATATAGCTGTCTGCAACCCATTGTAGCATGCTCGAGACAGTACTGTAACTTGTCTAGAAGGGCAGGGAGCTGGAACACGGGGAGAGATAGAACAAGATCTTAGAGAACCTAAGATCTACAATTCTGGAGATTATGTGCATTCTTCAGGAGTGGTGAGAAACCCATCTCCCTAGTGATTTTCTTTGTCACATGCTTGGCGCAAGTAGCATAATAAACTTTAGTAGTACTCCTTGCTTGTTTACGAATGTTTCTTGGCAGACTTCGAGACACAAGAATCTGTATTATTATTATTTTTATTGTTTACCCTACACACCAATGGTGTTTAGACAACATAATGGCGACCATGAAATGGAGTCTGGATGTTTTTGCCAAGGTTCATTTTAATTTCCTCTGTAAATTAAAACACTGGTCGAGAGATCCCCAGTAAAAACAAGCTGAAAGTGTCTAATGTTTAAAATTTTTCGGTCAGTTGTGTTTTCTATGTGCTGACAAAACAATCTCTTGGCAGATATTCAATTTCTGTGTAATGAGTTGTTTTATTTTTGACTTTTTTCCCTATTCTTTCTCTGTGGAAACACAGCTATAAAGGATCCAAAACAAACAGTTAGACAGCTTTCTTGTGCATTCAGATCCTGATGGGTATTTACTCATCTAGGTGTCCACATACGCCAAAGGCTGTTTGTGTGCTTTCATGAATTTTAGTTGCAAACAAAGTTTTTTTGATCCACAGACAGCTAAGGGTTTCTTATCTTAAGACATGTCTAAATATATCAGTGCTGAGTTGAGGGTGAATGCCTTAACAAGCCAAACTGCTAACAGTAATTGGCTTGATTTTGCTAAAGTAGCAAAATCCAATGATGGTCCTTTAAGGGATATCATAAAAGCCCATTATAGAGAATTGAAAAATGGTACCAATGATCCTGAAGGATTATTAATTGCAATGTTGTTTAATTGTTTTGATGCTGTTCTAGATAAAATATCTGTTTTGAAATCTGAGCATATTGATTGCAAAATGGAGAATGCTGCTTTAATGCAAATGATTAGTCTGAAACAGGCTTCTAATACAGAAAGAATAATTGGACTACAGTCTGAGCTGGAGTCTGTCCGTCTAGTAAATGAGTCTCTCTTTAATGAGAGAAGCAGCAATGACCTGCATGCCTTAAGAGATAACACTGAAAAGGCAACTAATGGTGTTCTGGCTAGTAACACTAATTCCTTACATTTTGAAGACAAGGAACTTAGAGATGATAAGTCTGAAGTAATTACTGAAAAAGTTAATGAGCTGGTATTTCAACACCAGACCTTGACGGTACAGCATGATTCAGTATGTTTTAATTACAGCAGACTTGAAATGAAGGTTTTGAATGTAAATCATGATGCAGTTTTTGTTGCTAAAAAGCAAGTTTTAGATGTGATTGTCTTGAAATCTGAAAACAAAGCACTTAATAGCGTGCTAACTCCTGTATCTGAGTTACAGTGTAGGAGTAAAAAGTCAGATATGGTGAACTTGCGCCGTCAGCCAGAGGTATTGGCAGGGCATACTAACTTAATGTCCAAAGACCTTGCCTCTTCTGATGTTGAAGAGTTTGATTCTGAACACTCACAGTATGCTGTGGGGTGGACTAAAGCAAAGGCTAGCCACTTGTTTTTCTGTGATTCACAAAATGGAGAATTGTTAGAGTCTCAAAATGGTGGACACACATGTAATCAGGTTGCATCCCCATACCATCCCCAAGATGGCTGCTCATGGTCATGTGATGATGGTCATGACACAGTAACCCATGATGCCCATAAGGTAATCCAAAATGGCTGACCACCATCTCACGGAGGTTCAATCCTGCAGTCACAGGGACCTGTGATTGCTGCCATAACCAAACAAAACATACCAGAGTTTTTTTGGCTTGATTAATAATGTTATCAGTAACACCAGAGTTTCTGAGGGACAGAAGATTCTCATTAAAAATGATGTTGACGTACTTTTGAATAAGGCTGATATGCAATCTGTCATGAAGTCAGCATCTGATGTTGAAGAAACAGCTGATGCTGTTAACAATGTTTGCTTTATTAGCATGGCCTTGGTTAAAGAACACAATGAAGTTAATTACATGAAATGTTTTTATTTCCTGTGCAATGATATATCAGCTTTCCCTGAGAAGACTGAACGTACTGCTTTTCCTATGCAGTGCATTAATACCTTAAGCTGCAACATTAAAAACAATGTTGCTACCATACATCAACATTCAGGTGGGGAAACCCACTTTACATTTGATGGGGGAGGGGATAACCCTGATTCTGAAAGCCCTGTGGCTGTGATATTTTCAGCATCACAGGCCTCATTGGGGGGGGTTACAGGTTTGATTTCTGAACTTGAGCTGACAGCAGTCTCAGCAGTACTTTCTCCACCCCAATGGCTACTGAACCACAATTCATAGCTGGAGAACTACATGCAGCTTACACAACACTTTTCTCCACTGTGCAGGCACTCCTGATAGTGCCAGCACTGCCAGCACATGATGCAGAACCCCCTCCATCAGTGACACCTGGATCATCCCATACTGTGACTGCAATGGCAGACACTACAGGTAAGAAGGTACAAGGTATCAAAATACTGATATCATTGTCTTTTCTTTTGGGATCACTGACCATGGCCCCAGCATAGGTTAAGCCTATCACAGCTTTAGGGCATTATTTAGAAACTGCCACATCAGATAAAGCAGTCTCAGCAGTTTTAGCCCAAACTTACAGTGGACACATCAGACCCATTGCTTATGCATCCCATATCCTTGCCCCAGTGGAGCTGAAATACAACCTTTGTGAAAGGAATCTTTTGGCTACATACTGGGCAGTGAGATACTAGGGCCCAGATATTCAAACTGTGCCACAAAGTAGCGCAATAACAGGAGCAGACACAAGTTCAGTGCACCTATGAGCAAAACGCACAATATTCAAACACTGCGCAGGCCAAGATGCGCCTGCAGCACACAACTGAATATCACACCAACTGCGCCATGGTGCAACCAGGGATGCGCAGTGGAGCATAGTAGCAGCGCATCAGCACAACCAGGGATGTGCAGGGACAGGATGCATAGGTTCACCACCCATGGAAGATATGGGCAGAGGAGCATGCAGCAGAACAGACATTGCCCCCCACACCCCATGAACCATACAACCTGAGGAGAGCTAGAAGAACCACCAGCCCATGGACACCAGCAACAATCCCACAGCCGGGGCATGGTGCCCCAGCACACCCACTGGCAAGCTGTGACCAGAACACAAGGAGTTCCTGCCATCCCATGCTACACCATCCCACCAATGCAGAGCACACCCTGCACAGCGATCCCCAGATACCCTGCCCAGGAGCAGCACCCAACAGTGCATGACACCCCATGCATGCCACCACCCTCACTGTGACAATGCAACCCTGTGCACTATGGAGCCATGCAGGGCAGCCCCACCGAAAGCACCCTGCAGCAGCCACTGATGCAACAACTGCAGACACAGTGCCACCCTGCACTGCCCCCCCGAGGTACAGTTGACAGACTGACCCAGCGTCGGCACACGAGGTACCCCGCATGTGACAGAGCCTGCCCCAGGCCCCACCACCAGTGGTATAGCACCCTGCACACCCTCCCAAGGACACACCCCGTCCCAGCACTGGCTCCAACAGCCAGCACAGATGCCCACAGTGGTGCATGGAAGCATGCACCACACAGGATGCAACACAGTGCACGGACAAACACCCACCCATACCCAAGGGCACACCAGCACAGGGGCACAGTAGCAGGGCAATAAACCTGCTGGCATGCAGCCACAGCAGCTGTGTACCCATGGCCAGCACCCCTCCATGGCACAGGTGTACCAGCCACCCTGAGCATGCACCATGAATCCGTACACCACCAGCATGCAGCCGGAGCACAAGTGACAGACATTGGAGCACATCCCCTGCAACAGACACAAGCAACAGCATGGGGGGTGGACAACAACAGTGGAGGCCACAGTGCCACCCGAGGCAGACGTGCACCATACCGGTGACAGGAGGCAATCTGGCATTGTGCCGGTTACAGGGGTTGTCCAACATGGACAGCTACCACTGACATGCCAGCAGACATTGCATAGCACAGACATGCAAGGGTGTCAGCTGCACAGGCCATGAACAGTCTGACAGGGGCACCATGGACACAGTGAATGCACCATGGACCACTGCACACAGGCATCCAGTGCACAGAGAATGACAGACAAACCACAGACAGTGACCGATTCCCCCGCCCACACCATAGGCTGTCCCCTGCCAGACACACACACATGCCTATGCCTGCACCACCCCTGACACCATGCACACCACTGCAGCCAAGCACCTGTAGCCCACTGCAAATCAGAGACCACCACAGTTGTCATAACAAAATGCATGTATTTAAATGAGGTAACAAAAAACTATGTACAAGTATTTACAAGGGGGGAAGGGCCACAAATCAGGTGGGGGCAGGCATGGGGCAGGGGTGAACAAATGGGAGAGGGAAGAAGGGGTGTGAGGGTGGGTCCAGGGGGGTTAGTTGGGTCAGGGGGCTTGGAGTGCCTTGTGCCTGCCCGACTCTCCACTTCTGTGGCGCCTATGAGTTCTTCTCCTTCGGACCCCGTCCCGCTCCAGTCACTCAAGGACTGCAAGGGATGCCCTTGCCAGCTGCAGCAGCTCCTGCATGCCTCTCTCCAAGGCCATCCAGTGATGCCCACCTAGGACAAGGGAGCAGAGTCAATACATGTGACTGTCCATCCCCCTGCAGCCCACCCATTGTGCATGGCATACAGCCATGGGCCATGCCCATGTGATGGTGTGCGACCACCCACAGTGACCATGTCCACAAGACCTGCCTACCCAGGCACACACTTCCATGTGGACTGCTGCACACACCCACCGCCCAAGTCCTGCACAGCACCACCGTTGCCATACAGTGACATGGCTATGCGGTGTGAAGGCAATGTCACAGCCATATACCCGGTGCACGTATGGACCACCAGCAATGCACACCCACACATGCAGTGCCACAGGACAATGCTGAATGTACGATGTGGTGTGCATGTCAGTGGTGTCGATGGCTGGTGGCCATGCCCCGCCGCCTACCCCTCAACACAGCATGCACAGAAGTTCCTGGAAGAAAGGCACTCACCTGCATCTGCAACAGTGGGGCGCTGCTGTGCTATGAGCCCTCCACCTTGTCCCTGTTGCCAGGCAGCATCACGTTCTCGCTGTGCCTGTGCCTCATGAGCATGGTGTCTCTCCTCAGAGCATAGGGTTCAAACACAGAGAGGGGAACATCAGTACAAACCAGTAGCAAAGGCCCCCCCCGTGTGTGCAGTCCCGCACAGCCCAGCCATGTCACAACCCCACCACCACCACCCACACTGGATGGCCTCTACCCCCCTGCGTGGTGGACACGTGCACACCGCGATACCTGGATGGACGGACGGATGCTACCAGTGTATGGATGGAGCACCTACCTTGACATGGCACTGCGCCTCACCTGGCATGTGCCCGTAGCTGAGCCATCCTATCTGGGTCCCTCTGGTGGAGATCCCCTTAGCGGTGGCGATGCTGCTCAGCACTGTGGGTGATCCCAGTGGCCTCCTCCATTGCCTCTGCCACCTCCTCCCACACAACACTTCTGGGCCTTTCTAAAGGGTCTTCCCCAAACAGGTCCCCAGCATGGGACTCAACAATGGCCACCAGATTGGCCAGTTCAAGTGGGCTCCACATTGCTGCTCACCTGCGTGCCATCATTCATGCAGCCAGGATCACAAAATGGCACTCTGTAGCACACGTCCCCCATGTGCAGATGTTGTGCAGTACAGCGCTGCCATTCCCCATCGTGCTGTCACCAAACAGCGCAATAGGGGTGCACCCATGTGGACACATGGCACCTAGAGGGCAAAGGTCAACCTCAGGGTCAAGGGTCTGTTGTGCACGGACTGCCACAGCACTATTGGGACTCCCTGCATGTAGCACAGTAGGGAGCCTTTGTGTGACACCCTGCAGTAGCCTACTGCACTGTGGCACCATGGCGCCTACGGTTCTCCAGGGCATGAGCACCACACGCATGAACAGCACACTAGCACCACTGGCCCAGTGGTGGCCGTGCCCTGCACTGCCTCCTATGCACAGCACGTCATCAGCATGGCAGGCATCAGCGTCAGCACCCCGGGCATGTGCCACGCGGTGCCTACTGCACAAGTCACAGAGCTGCGCCTTTGCCTGAGCACGCTCAACACAATTGCACAAGGTGCAACACCGAGATATTCAGACAGTATATGCAAATCAGCTCATCAGCAATTCCATGGCACAGCTACTGCATTAGCATCCACTTGAAGTTGGCCTCACCTCATTTGCATGCCTTGAACTATATAAATGCGACATGGAGCTGCAGAGGACATAGTTTGGTATTGCAGTCTATTGTGGTGGGTTGCATGCTGTTTGGAAGTGTGGACTGTGGTGTGTGGGAGATGCATGGGACTGCAAATCAACGGTAACATCTGTCATTCCCACAGGCTCTATAATGACCGAACATGAGGAAGAGGAGGAACAGGGATGTTGGAGAAGAAGGAGGCCCAACTTCACCTGAGCAGAATCAGATGCCCTGTTCGAGGCCTACCTCGACAGGGAACTGCTGCCCAGTGGACAGTGGGGAACACCACAGGCCCATGCTGCAGCATGGGGTGAGGTTGAGCGTGCCATGAACCAGCATGGCAGCCACCAGCAGTCCATGCAGGAATGTAAAAAAAAAGGTCAGCACGGACAAGAGGGGAATTAAGGACAAGGTGGCTGCCATCAGGGCAGCACATGCTGCAACCGGTGGTGGACAGCCGGATATGCCATGCCTGATGCCACAGGAGGAGTGGGTGACTGGCAGCATGCAATTTTGTGCATAGAAGGCATTCCAGGTGGTGGCTTCCAGATGGGTGGCAGCCTATCACTGCATGGTAGGTCCTGTGCTGTCACTGTGTGGGAGGTGGGGGGAATGCCACAGGGTAGGGTGGAGACATTAACACTACTGTGTTCCCTTACAGCTCCTGAGCGTCTACATGGGTCAGTGGTGGTGGGTGTATCCACCGTGGGCAAGGCCCTGGACAGGGAGGAGCACCCATCCACCTCCACAGGTGTCCGAGGGTCAGGACCACTGCATACCTGCCTGTCTGTCCAAACTGAAGATGGTGGTGGTGCTGGTGCGGATGAGGCCCTGCCTGTGTCCCAGCATGACAGTGGCCATGGACTCCAGCATGCTGGGACATGGACTGGTGCCTGATCAGGTACCAATGATGATGGATCACACATCCTGGACAGTGATACGTGTGGGCCGCAGGATGGTCCCACAGCAGAAAACAGCACAGGCGTAGCCATGGGTGGTGCTGCCTTGGAGTCCTGCGTGACATCACAGTCCCACCCTGTGCCTGTATGCCCCAGTGGGGCAGCACTGGTGTGTGTCCAGGCTGGTGGGGCTGTTGCGGCCACTGCAGCGGCACCAGTGAGCCCTGATGATCGGAGGCTGGAGGGGCAGTGCCAGCAGCCGGCCAATGGGGACAGGGGGACAGTGTTGGGGGGGCAGCATCAGTGCACTGCATGTGGACGTGCCCCGGCATGGCTCTGGTGTGCAGCACCCATCGTCAAGGGGTGCTGCCCACAATGGCCAGGAACACCACGAGGGACAGCATGCCGATCAGGTGGATGACCGCTTTGATGAGCACAGCCGCCTACTCCAGGCTTCAGTGGATCAGCAGTTGCAGCTTGTGACGGCGGTGGATGCACTCATTGCGGTTCTGCACCAGGCAGAGGAGCGGCACAGCAGAGACCATGGTCTGCTCCTGGCAGAGATCGCCCAGCAGCGGGAGGATGTGACTGCTGCCATTGACAAGCAGACTTGTGCATTCACTGCTATCATGGCCACATTGGGCACCCAGTCCATTGCCCATGTGCTGCTGACACTGCGCATTGTCACATCCACCCCCCATTCCCAGCGTCGTGTGACACCTTCCATGTCGACATTGGGTTTGGCTGTGGGCATACTGAGCATGCCTGGCGCGGACATGTTCGGTGAGCTGCAGATCTCTGCGCAAACATGGGCGCGTTCCTGCAGCATCACCCCTGGGGGACTGTCAGTGCCACCCCATAAGGCCAATGGTCAACCTTGCATGGCTGGTAGGTCTTGGCAGGGCCTCCCATGCATCTGTGGTGGCCTTGGCACCATGCCACGTGACTGACCTGTCTCCCACCATGGCCACTGTCTGCCGCTGCCCTGTGTGCAGTGTGTTGTGCAACATGTGATGCACGGGTGGGGTACCCGGCCCTGCACACACACGGTCCATGTGCACACCCTCCCATCTGATGGCCACTGTGGTGAGTGCATGATGATGCCCTGCGTTGCACTGTCCACCAGTGTGCAATGGTGCCCAGCATCTGAGACATGCACAGTGACAGCCACTGGGTGTGCATGGTCGTGTGTGGACCTGTGTGTGGCTAGGGGTCACAGTCGAGGTTGGCATACCTTCTTCCTCTTGTGCATGTTTTGTGGTGTGTGTGTGTGTGTGTGTGTGTGTGTGTGTGTGCGTGAGCACGTGTCATGTTTGGCCTTGCCCATCCCTGATGGTGTGTGTGGTTCCATGCTCAGACCCATTGCCTTGCTGCCATCCGTCCCTGGGGTTTGTGTGTGCCTGTCTGTGGGTTGTGCCCTTGCCATTGGTGGTTGCACATGGCCCCGTGACCTACCTGTGTTGGCCGAAGTGCTCCTCTGTGATGGTGTCCCAGTGCAGTTGTGCCATCCGGATCAGACTGTGGTCCCTTCACCCATGGGGTTTCTGCCCATCACCGTTTGGACCGGTGTCCTCATCGTCCCCATCACTGTCCCCCTCTTTGACCTCTATGGCTATCTTACAGTCATTGGCCATGTTGTGCAGGATGCAACAGGCCAGGAATAGCCCACAGGCCTTCGAGGGGCTGTACTGTAGGGCACTGCCAGACATGTGCAGGCACCGAAAATGTTCTTTCAGCATCCCGAACACCCGCTCGATAACATTACATGTGGTGGCATGTGCCTCATTGTACCATTGCTGCGATGGGGTCTTGGGGCACTGGTATGGTGTGAGCAGCCAGGGACGGAGTGGGTAGCCACTGTCACCTGTGTGTAGAGGGCGGACATTAGTATGGTGGTCTGCATCGCTCTGCCATGGGCCGTCAAGGCCGGTAGCCATAGCACCTCTGACTATTCACCCCCCCCACAGCTGCTCATGTTGTCCTGCATGATGTGCATACTCACCCACTAGGTGGCCAGTGGGGATGTCCCCACTCTCAAACCTGTGGCACAGTGCAGACTGGTGCTAGATGAAGGCATCATGTGCTCCCCCACTGTGCATGGCACAGACATTGGCTATGCACCCCCTGGCATCGCACACCACCTGGCAGTTAATACTGGCAAAACCCTTCTGGTTAATGTATGATACTCTGTCCAGGCGAGGTGATGTGCGGATGGCCACATGGGTGCAGTCAATGGCCCCGAGCACGCCAGGCATACGTGCTACCCTGTGGAAATCTTGTATGTGTTCTGTGCGCTCCACCTGTGTGCTGGGGAAATGGATGTACTCCGCAGTATGTGGCAGCAGTGCACTGAGGAATTGTGTGAGTAGGCATGACGCAGCTGACTGGGTTATGCCTGTTGTGTCACCTGTTGGTCTCTGGAAGGTGCCCGTGGTGAGCAGGCACATAACAGCTGTCACCTTTGTCTCCACTGACAGAGCATGGCTCCATCATGTGGGTGCCTGCATCTCATCATTGCACAGCTCACAGAGCCACTTCAGCATCGCCCGGTTCAGGCGATACTGGCTCACAATCTCTGTGTCAGTGTAGTGTTCAAATGTGGTGTGGGCTCAGTACCCCCTGTTGGGGGCATACCGCCGATGGGCCCTTCCACGGCCACGCCCCCTGCTGCCTGCCTTCTCACACCCCTCATTACCGCCTCCATCTGGAAGATGGCACTGGCCATGTCCCTGGCTGGTGTTCCCCCCCGGCAGCTGTTATCCCGTTCCCCCCACTGTCCTTTGTGATGCTCCCACTGCACCGGGTACACCTCTGGCCTTTAGCTGTCCTGCTGACTGCCACTGCCCTCAGTCCACTGTGGCACTTCCCTGTCACTCCTGCACAGTAGCACAGGCTCCCCACTCCTGTTCTTTTCCTGGTTGTTTCCAGGCGTACCCTGTCCTGCTCCTGCCCAGTCCCACTCTCTACTACCCTCTTCTCTGTTGCTGTCACCTTGCTCCCACCTCTGGCTTCCCTGTAGTGTTCTTGCACCTCTCTCTTGTTCCTTTTAATTTTGGATCATTTCCACTGTCAATCAACTTCAGCTAGCTCCCCTATTACGCATGGTGCATGCTGTTGAATATTGCACTGCACCATTTATTCATGGTTCCTCCCCCTACAGTTGCGCATACATTCATTACCATTGCGCTCTTGCGCATTGCAACTTGTGTGGCGCAGCTGCCTCCCACTGAATATCGCACAATGGCGCATTTTTGTACTTGCAATGGAGCATCTCTGTTGTGCATGGCACATCCCTTTTGAATATCTGGACCTTTATGTACATCACTGGATATGCACCCATTGTGCTGCATTCCAATCATCTGCCAACTAACGTTCTGTTGTCAGACAGAGTAAAAGATGACTCTGTATCCAATGCCAGACTTACACACTGGTCTCTTATTTTACAGGATTATGACATCACTGTCCTTCCTATCAAAACTCCATCCTTGTTGGCACATGGCCTACAATTTCAGGAGAGACCCATGATTGTTCACTCCAACCCCCTGACCTACCTGTCCCAGTGCCCTTTCTGACAGAACCTCAGAAAGTGTTCAAAGACACCACTGTGTCATGTTTTGACTGATGACTCAGCCACACATATCAACGAGGGTCAGATAGCAGGGTTTGAAATTATTTTACATTCTGGTGATGACAGAGTGTGCATGGCTAGTAATTGCATCATCACATATGTACGATTCACAGGCATGGTTAAAACACACCTGGCAAATAAAATGAAAATCAAGGAGGTGAGGAGTCTTCTAATTACCACAAATATTTGTGAATGGTTTAGACAGCAGGAACATCCTTGAGAAAGACACAGCTTGTGTTAAGAAAGGAATAAAAAGATTTTTCCTAGCGTAAAATAATACCAGCACTCCATGAGAGGGTTAAGTTCTGCCCACTTCAAGAAATGTCCTTGAGATAATTACAGAAAGCACTGCAGATACAATGTTTTTATTACAGTTTCTATTTGGGACTGTTTCTCTCTAAACTTAATTTCTTTAACAGAAGACAAACTTATGTTCCAATTCTCTGATATTACCTCTGAGAAATACAGTGACTTGTTTGTGTACAACACAGCCCTAACCAGTTTAAATACTGTACATTCATAAGGTTCGAGCATGTTGTATGTATATTCTTTATGCTCAATAAGAAGGACCCTTATTTGAGGACAGTGTATAGATTCCTTAATAAAGGAACAGGGGAATAACTTCCAAAAATACCTCTTAAAGAAAGTGAAAATGACATTGACCTATCCAGTGATGACCTACTCATTTGGAACATCACTACTAACACTCATGAACAGTTATGGATAATTCCTGAACACCTGAGAGTAGATTTTATCTACTGTGCCAAATGCATAGTAACCCAACTGGTGGACACCAGTGAGTCAGTAAAAACCCTGGACAGACTAAAATCTTCTGTCTTGCGGCCACACATGAGAAATGATGTGGAACACTGCATCAGCAACTGTTTGATCTGTGCACAGAACAATCCTATACCAGCTAGGACAAATGCATTGTTACCCCAGAGACAAAGGCCCCTGGAACAATATCCAGTTTGACTACATTGACCTTATGCAAACCATTAAGAGCAACTAGTTTGCACTAGTGATCACCAACCTATTTTCCTAATAGTTTAAAGCTGTTCCAAAACAAAAAAACACAGTCAAAGTGACTGCTAATGTCTTGGTAAACCAGCTATTTACCATGTAGGGTTTTACCCCTAAAGATAAATTCTGATTACAGGGATCTGGCTTTATAGCCAAAGTAATGCAGGAAATTCTGGATTTGTTATGGGTAAATCAAAAGTTTTATATCCCTTACCATCCACAGTCATCAGGACAGGTGGAATGTGTTAACAGGCAGGTCCAAAGTTATGTTATAATAAACTTGTTCAGAAAAGCCCCAAAGGACTACAATTAATTATTGTCTTTACTCCTTATGACAATAAGAGGGATGCCATCTGCAGGAACACAGTGTACCCCATTTTTGAATTCATGACCGGATGGTCCATGAGACCCCAGAACATTTACTTCTAGATCTGTGTACTGCCACTGCTGATGGAGCATCTGTAGATAAATATGTTAAATAACTCAAACAAGACATCCAAAAGGTACACTTGTTTGCTTCACAATGTATGGGCAAGGCTCAAAAACATGCCCTATCTCAGTCTAAACAAATTCAGTCCAGCAGTCTACAAAGTTAGACTGCCTCACTATAACAGTCACTGATAAATGGCTACATGCCAATCAAATGAACCTGTTTAAAGGAGATTAAATTAATTTTCCACACCCCAGTGGGAGGAATAGTACTAAACTATGTTTTTTTTTTTCTCTTTTCTTTTAGGTTCCAGACAGAGAGAGAGAGAGAGAGATGGATGCTTGCTTTTATGCTTATTATTCTTTTTAAAAGTATGGGTCTTCTTACAAGCCCAAACTACACATTGTATTGCAGATAAGGTCCAGTGACCTAATCCTAAACAGATTGTTGAGGCAGAATACCTCACAAGCCCACATGATTTAATTGCATCCTGTGGAATTCACACTAAAGTCCTAAAAGACATGTTCATTGTCCAGAAGGGTAGTGAGGCTCTACAGAACGTTATGATCATTGCTTTGGATCAATTCTAGCAGCTAGACTTGATCTGGACTCCAGTTTACATTTTACTGATATCAGGAATTTTGCATCCAAATTTACATGGCAATAAAAGTCATTAGATCTTAAGGTTTTTAACTCTATGATGCTCCATAATTTGTGACACTTAATACTGAGTGCCTAAAAGTTTAAGAAGTGTCTACATACCTGTAGGGGGGGAAGAAACAAGCAACCCTACAAAGAAAATGCCAGATAGGCCATGCTTAAAACCTGTTGGCTGGTGCTGACTTTGTTTGGATGTCATAACATCAGCAGAAGAAGCTGGGGGCGCTGTTGAGCTTGAAGAGAGAGTACACACTTGTTCGGAGTTCTGCGATTTGGAACTAAAAAACTCGAGGTTTTCTGTTTGTATTTGATGTTCCTTAGTGGAAACTGCTTTTGAAACTGATGAGTTTTTAGTAGACTCAATGGATAAATTTGTTTCCCCAAAATAGTCAGGAGAGGAGCTCCAGCACGAGGGCCCAAGGGCTCTCTTGTGATGGCTGGAGCAGGAGCCACACCTGGGATGCAGATGCACTCAGACTTGGGCACCAGACCTAAAACACAAGGGAAATCTGCTTTGGCCTCCATCTAGTCCTTTCTTGCCAAGTTTCAGGCAGAAGTCCGTCAATCAACTGCCAGGACTGAGACCTCACTTGCAGAAATTTCTTCTCACTGTGCTAATATTGAGAAGAGGGTAGAGAATACTAAGCAGTCAATTAAAATAATGAAAATGAGCTTAAGTCATTATCAGGCAGAACTCTCCTTGGAGCCATTTCTCATGCAGAAGAATGTGTACAGACCTCCTAATCAGGCAAAGGACTCTCAGAAGGCAAGATTTATTATTTCAACTCTTTACAGTCTGATAGGCAAGCAATAATACCCAACAGGGTGGGTGGTATTTGGCAATATTGGACTGCCCAGGAGCATAATGAGGCCCAACGCTGCGGGCGGAGTGTCTTATAGCTACTGGAAGGTCCGGTATTGCCTATACCACCACTGGAGGGTATTACTGTGCTTAGAAAATGGGATCTGTAGAAAAAAATCAGTTAAAAAAAATTGTTAATAAAAAATTACTTTGAAATAAGTTTTGTAATAAAAATGTCCCTTCACCTGTATTACAATGATGTGGTTTGTACAGTAAAATAAGTTACACCCCCACCTCCCCCCCCCCACACACACACATATGCTGGCCTTGTAAAATAAATATGGTGGTTGAGTCATGCATGCAGCATTCTGCAACATGGAGAGGG
Source organism: Neoceratodus forsteri (assembly GCA_016271365.2). Lineage (NCBI taxonomy): Eukaryota > Metazoa > Chordata > Ceratodontiformes > Ceratodontidae > Neoceratodus > Neoceratodus forsteri. The sequence goes on along the minus strand of CM057456.1, from coordinate 1,774,795,981 downwards.
ACAGGAGCTTACCATTGGGGCAGGAATCAAGCATTCTTAAACCTGTGGCGCAAGAAGTGTTTGTAGTTGGTTGTAGTGGTGAGCTGGACTGCAACATCATCTGGGAGACTGAGAGAGCAGTTACCCCCAGAATTGCTGTAGCAAGGTAGTTGTATTACTTTTTTTTTTTTATTTTGGGTTTAAAAAAGACTGGCTTCGTTGTTTTGTTTGTGCTGAAGAGCAGTGCTCCAGTCAAGATGAGCAGTGAGTGTATTGGAGTAGCAGTGAATTTGACAGGATGCAGTGCAGTACATTTGTCTAAGTCAAAATAAAGCTGTGGTCTCCAAAGGAAGGACAGTATCAGAATTGCCCCTTGCCTTTTTGTGGGTCTCTATTGAAAATGGGCTTTGTGTGATTTGGAGCAGGAGTGTTGATGTGTCTGGTGCCACCGTTTAGGTAAACATGCATATAATGCAGAGCACTGAGCATGCAGCTTGGTAGCACTGCTAATTTAAAAAGCAACCTTTTTGTTGGTATTACTATGCGATAGAAATATGAAAAACAAACCATTATGTTTTGATGGTGTTTTGTGGAACTGTAGAAAGTTGTCGACAATCAGTAATAGGACAGGGTTCCAGGTGCGGGTTGGGGGGTCAGAGAAGTGTGATGGGCAGGTAAAATTGATGTTTCTTTGGTGCTATTTTAAAATGAAGTAGTTTAAAGGTTTTTGTTGTTGTTGTTTTTTTAGAAGCAAGAAAACTGTTGTGGTTATGCCATCTTTTTGTGTGTCTGTAGTAGGGCTGATTTGCTACAGGTAGCATCTCTCGATAAGCGAGAGAAAATATGGCGGAAATTTAAGATGGAAATTATGTGTGTTAGCCAATCAGGAAGCAGGGTGGGCATCAGGATAAGTAAGTGGGTGAATGGGCATTTCAGGCTGGTCCTTTTTAATTCCTGGGGATCTTTTGAAAGTTAATGTACCCCCCCTGGCAAGGGTACTAGCCAATCAGATGCCAGGAAATAAAAAGGCCATTTTCAAAAGTGCAATAAACTTCTCCAGCTAGCTCAAACAACTAAGCAATGTTTTTTGAAGGGCACTGCTTCCATTTATACCCAGACTTTTGCTTGCAAACCCAACAAAGATGGAAATGCTTTCTACCAATAATGTTAGAGTTCAAGCAAGCTGGGCTAGTGGTTAGTCTACTAGCCCCACTGCATTTGAGGGTACAGTTTCAGGGAAAAATGTTCTTTTTTGAGGACACTGATTCTGCAAGAAGAGCATTCTTTGAAACAAATGTCAAACTTCCTGATGATATAGGCTCAGATCTTGAAGATGATGTGTCTGAACTTATATAATACCATCCTGTAAATATTTAAAGTACTTTGTTTGGACTGTCAATGATTCTCTAGACTTAGGATATACGAATAGACTCTTTCTTTCTTTCTTTCTTTCTTTCTTTCTTTCTTGGGGCTTTGTGGCAGACCTGGGGGGAGGAAGATTTGGGCTTAATAGGTTTAAGTAGCTTTTGATTCATTTTAAAGCTGGAAAGTAAATGCTTGGAGACCATTCAAAGACGATTATAAAAATAAATAGTGTAGTAAGCTCTATGGCATAGATAAATGCTGTATTATTTTCTTATATCCTCCTAAAATTACTTTATGCTTTATTAAGCTTATTGTTAATGTGGAAATTCTTTCTTAATATTTTTTGAATGATGGAATATTGTAATGCTTCATTTATTTTTAATTTTTTAAAGCAGCAGTGCAACAAAATTAGGCAAAACATTTGACCCAACCATTAGGATACAATAAAAGATTTTAGGCATCTTCTAGTTTTAGTTCATGAAGTTTTCTAATTGCACTGAAATGCGATAAATGTTTTGAGGTTTTTTTCCCTCATGAAAAAAAAAAGATGTCCAGAAACATACCTTTCAACCTCCTGCCTTGAAAATCAGGGACAGGGCAATTAAGGGACACATGACCAAGATCAGGGACACATCTTAAAGGGACAGTATCAGTTTTTACCCCAATTTTACAGTGTGTGCATAGGAACACTTGTTATAGAAAATGGTAATGGGAAGAGATCTTAAAATAATCACAAGATATTTCACATTTTCTCTAAAGTATATTATGCTTCATCCACGTGAAATACAAGCAGCACATGGCTAGGAGAAGGAATGTCAGTGAACTGGGGGTAAATTCGTTCATGAACGAGTTCAAAATTTGGTATCACATAGTAAATAAAAGGTCAGCATTCCTACCATTCATACCAGTGATCCACTCAAAAGTATTCCCCTTGAAAAATGAGTGCTCTAAAATGTTTTATTTTGTTTATAAAAGTTGATGTCACATGCTTACAGGAATGCGCATTAGTGTCAACTTTAATGGGCATGCTCAAAACCACAGCTTTTAATTTTATAAACAAAATTAAATGTTTTAGAGCACACTCGTATTTCAGGGGGCACACTTTCGCATAGATCACTGGCATGAATGGTAGAGCTCTGATCATTTATTACTATGTGATACCAAATTTTGAGCTCATTTGTGAACAGGGTTACCCATGCCTCGGTGCCATTTTTTCTCTTGGAAGTGCTCTGCATGTATTTCAAGTGGACCAAACATAATTTTTTTTGTTCCCTCTCTCTTGCACCTGGCTACCATCTGCCAGGAACTCCCTCAGGGGCCCCCTACCCGCCGAAAGGCACCCAGGCCAATCTGGCTGCAGCCAGCCATGATCTACTCTCAAGAGCTGAATCGTTGACACTGTGCACTTACTTTGTTTTTGCTCATTCCTTTCTGACTCCTGAACTGAAGATAGTCTCTCTCTCTCTCTTCTCGTCTATGTGTAGCGCAGCCAGCAGTACTGAATCATCCGTGAGCTGGCCAACTTTTCCACTCCTTGTCTTGGCAGCAGCAGGCCAAACTCCAAAGTGACCCCCCCCGGCCCCGAATAACAACCCGCAGCAGTGCAGCCTGCCTGGCGTTGGAGTTGCGGTGATGATTTTCACCCACTGAACTGGTACTCTTCACAATCTGGACAGTCAGAGAGTAGTATGGTATGCAAGAGACAGTCCACCGATCAAGCTGCAGCAGCTGAGCAGCTCGGACCACCCATCTCCCGAGTAAGTTGATGATGTAGTCCCAGTTTGACTCGGAGGAGCACACACAAGCACAGCATCTACCAACTACTATTGCAGGCAGCAGCATCAGGCTTCTCCAGTTCTCTTAGTGATATCCCCAAGTCATAACTGTCCCTTGTGCATGCGCACACAAGCTCCACGGCCACTAGGAAATCTGGGAGACCAATTTTTTTAAGTACTAACAAGGGCAACCCAAAAATACAGGACAATAGGCATCCCATATGAATTTCAAACAAGACAGGGAATTTTACCCTTAAATATGGGACATCCTGTAAAATATGGGACTGTTGGCAACCCAAGCTGGAAAGGCAATTGTTTTCAAACATTTTCTATGCAGACTTTTCAAAAGGACTACCAAGATGCATGGTATGGGAATGTATTTATATTAAGCAGAGATAAATCTAGAATCTCACGTTTCCAACTAGGAGCAGGGGGTAGGAAGGGTTGGCCATGGGAAAGTCATATGTACACAAACATATTGGCAGCTAAAGGCCTTACTGTCTATATATTTTGCCAGTTAGCAGTCCCCACTGTGTTTACACCCCATCCCCCATTTCCCCCAGTCCACTTTCAAATACCAAGGAGTAACCAGGCCATGGCCTGAAGGCCTAGACCATCATTTGCATTAAAAAATGACAACTAAATCTTCCTTAACTCTACTCCAGTCCCCAGTGCCACTTTCCCACTACCACCAGAGCCTCAGCCACTCAGGGGGTGATATACTCCAGTGTTGTGCAGGGACTGATCCAGGGAGCTGCAGATTGGGGGGAAATATGAAGTGGGACTGGGAGCTGCAGATCAGGAGACAAGTGTGCCCCTCTCAAACAGTCTTGGGCCAAGAAGTAACCCCTGGGCTGCAATAACAATAAAAAAAAAAAATTTGCAAGGTGAACACCTGAAAATGTAGGCCCACAAAACTTTTTGGTCTCAGGCCCAGAAAAGGTTAATCTGGCCTTGCCTTTCCCACTCTCCTCTCTAGCTGGGTCAGTCACGGTTAGTAGTTTAAGGCCCCCTCATGCACAGGGACAGCTGAATCAATGCCCCCTCGCCTCCTTTTCCAACTTCATCCCTTCCCCCAGTTCTCCTTCTCTGCCTCAACTGGGTGCTTCAGGAAACCCTGTGGCACCGTAGGCCAATCCTTGCACTTCCTGTACCAGTGGCTTACTGGTGAAGGTGTGAGTATGTTCTGGGGTCGTGGGTCTCGCCTCAGAATTCTGCACTCCATTTCTCACCTCATCTATTGGAGTTGGATTTGGAAGTCACTCTCCCTGCTGTTTCCTTCTCTCACTCACTCTTCTCACACATACACCAACTGATACTGTGGAATGACATAAACAGTCAAGGTGTGGCAGCAACTACGCAGCTCTTACGAGTTTCCCAGAAAGAGGGGAAGGGCAGTAGTCATGACGTAGCCATAACTGAGCATGCTGGGATATGTAGTTTTTTTTCTGTCTAGCAGTAAGCAATATGAGGAGGATACTGTAGCCACAACAGAGCATTTTGGGAGATGTAGTTTTGTTTTCCTTTGTTAACATCGATGGATGGTTTTCTCTTTTACAGGCAATATAGATGTCCCCTGACCCACTGGAATGTATGCACTGTGATATACAATCCAGCAAGGGACTGCAACCCGCTGGAACTCCCAGCAGGCGGATAACTGGGCTGGCAATATAGCCTAGAGGTTAGAGTAACAAACTGTGAATGAGCATGGTACAGTACATTTAGCAGACCAGGGTTTGATTCCCACAATCTCCATTTGAATACTATGAGACTTTGAGCAAGTCGCTTAACCTCCCCAGTGCTCTAAGGTCACTCCTGAAAACAACCTCGTGTGCCTAGTCGGCCTTACATATTAAATAAAATAAATAAACTCTTCCAGCCCTGTGACCACTCAGCCTCTCCTCCCCAGCCACCCAGCCTCTTTGCACCCAGACCAATTTTCTAGGTTCTGGATTTGCCTCTTTTTTCCAGCCTCCCAGTAGCAGATCATCCTTCCTGCCCCCAGACCAGTTTTTCACCCCATAGCTGAACTTTCTCCCAGGACATGGAACACAATTCCAGAACCCGTACCAGCCTTTTCATCTCAGCCAACCACTATCCCTGCTACTGGACCACATTTCTCTTCACAGCTGACCACCTTCCCTCTCAATAGATGACCCCTTCTGTCCACAAACCAGCTTCCCACCCCTAGCTGACTTACATCCCATCACCTGGACCACCCTTCCAGCACCTGGACCAGCTCTGAGATGCTCAAAACAGTCTCTCCCACCTACATTTCCACTGTTCACACACCCAGACCAGCCCTGGGACCCCCAGGTGTATCTCTCCCACCTAAGGGCCCAATTGTTTTCCATCCAGACCAGCCCTTAGACCCCTGACTAGCATACCCTACCTACACTCCTCTCTCTAACCACCCTGATCAGCAGCTTGAACCAAGACCAGCCTTCCCCATCTACAGTGAAGCTCACCAGGATCAAGCCCAACACTACCAAATTCTGCAGTAGAGTTACTGCAGGGGACATTGTAGTTTCAATTGGAGTTAATCACCTTTGTCATGCAGGGAAACTGTAAAACCGTGTTTGATCCTAGCAGGCTTCACTGTACATTCTTCCTGTTCCCTCCCTCTGAACCAGCCCTAGGACCGCTGGGTTGGGTGTACTGACTGCAGAGCCAAACCGCTTCAGCAAAGACCATCACAGTGACAGGATTCGAGCAAATACCTTGTGTCACTGTGATGGTCTCTGCTGGCACTGAGACTGCATCACCTGGTGTTTCGCCCCCTCCCCCAAGACAACTCCGACTTGGAGTTGTATTCCTAGAGACCGGGGGGGGTAGTGCCCCCTACATGGGGGGTTCAGAGGCACAGCCCCCCAGTAGAAACAATGCGGCATCCCTGACAGTGCAATGCTGGCACTTGGCACTGTGGCTGTCACTGTCGGGGATGTCGGTGAGGTGGATGTCATCTCACTATAGTAAAACCCTGCCCTGGCCTGCCTCACCTATGTCCATGTGATATCCCCACATGGACCAGCCCTGGGATGACTGGAATGGCCTCTCATGTCTACGTTGCCATTGTTCACCCACTAGGACCAGCTCTGGGAGCACTGGATCTTTCTCCACCACCTATGTACTTCATGTCCCTTGATCTGGATCAGCATTGGGATTCAAAGACTAGCTTTCCCTAGCAACACCTCCACTGTTTGCCCACCTGGACTATCCCTGGGAACCCATACTGGCTGTTCTCACCTGTGGCACCATTTTCCTTCACCCAGGTAAGCCCATGAACCACCAGACTAGCCTTCCACTTCTACAACTCCCCCTGCCTGCCCATCCAGCACCACCCTGTGACCTCAGGACCAGCTTTTCCCACCTATGTCCCCATGTCCCTCCACCTTGGCCATCCCTGAGACCACTATACTGGCTTCCCACATTTAATTCCCTCCTGTCCCCCTACCCAGACCAGCTCTGGAATTCTAGACTGGAACTTCCCACCTACTGTATGCCCTTCATTCTGCCTACCAGGACCAGTCCTGCAAGCCCTGGATGAGTATCTGACACCAACCTTCACACTCATCTCTCACACTACCCTTGAGCCCCCCAACAGGTGTCCCAAACTCACCTTTACCTTCTGCTTCTAACAGAACCAAACAAGGGACCCATGATTGGGAGTCCAACACACACCTCTTCCCTTATTTTCCGGTCAGACCAGACATAGTACTTGTATTCATGGGTCCCACACTCACCTCTTCCCTTTTCTCCCACCCGGAGCACCCCTAGAACAATGGAACTTATGATTGAACCCCCCTGCACCCATTTCTCCTGCTTATACCATCCTTAGAACCCTCAAACAGGGCTCAGATACCCACATACACCTTCTTCTCCTACTCAGACTACCCTTAGGGCCATCATACAAGGATTCTTACACCCATCTGCACTCCTTTTCCCAACAAGCTCATTCCTAGAATCCCAGGACCAGGATTCAACAGCTTTCATACTCTGCTCCCCACAGACCACCCATAGGAACCCCCAGAGCCTATTTTCCTGTCTGAATCACCAAAAGGACCCACCAGACCAGGCTTCCCCAGTTATGGCCCACCTCTTCCCCCACATGGACTTCCCAGGAGACCCACATACTAGACTCCCCCACCTCTTTCACCCTCTTCTCCCTTCTGCACCAACTAGTGGACCATCTGACCCATGCTGCCCCTTCCCATGACATTGACTGGGGGGGGATTTGGAGCCTATGGCGATGACTGGCGCAGTCAGTAGCCTGACAACATGGCTATAAGGGCTGAGATGCCAGAAGCTTGACATGGGGTGTGAGAGCCTGCTGCCAGGGTTAGGAGGGGTATGATATGGAGTATGACACCATGGCGGGGGGGCTCAACAGTTAGTGACCCCACCTTCGGCAGACCCATCTTCCCTGTCACTGAACCACCCTCCCTTACCCTGTGCCAGCCCCTCAGCTTACATGCCTCACTGCATTTGACTCCCTTTCCACCCACATACCAGCCTTGTCTCCACCAGCTGACAACTCTCCCTGCAGCTGGACCACCCCAGATGCTGGATCAGATTCACAACTGCATCTGACTGCCTTCCTGTAGATGGACAACCCTTCCAGGCATAGACTAGCTTCGTACACTAGTTGAGTACCCTCCTTGCTGCAGCAGGATCACACCCTAAGCCCCCATACCAGATCAAACATCAGGCAACCCTCCCTAAAGATGGACCCCCTAAGCCTGCCTACCAGATCACCCAAGCAGACCCATTTACAGTATGCTGCAGAAGGGGAATCCCTTACTATTCTGTTTAGTATTTCTAACTTTTACATATTCTTAATTTGGTCTTTTATTTAACTGGCTTGGTCCCCTCCCAGAATTATCAGATATTTGTCCTCTAGTCGCTCATTATTTAGATCAGTTCTCGGAACAGTGGATTCTTTGTGACCCCTTTTCACTCGTTTAACTTTAGGGCTTTTTAAGTGAAAGACCTTAAAGTGGGCCATCATCAAGTAGTTAGTGACTGCAAAAATTCTAAGTTAAAATCTCAAGTAATTAATAACTGAGACATTTTCTCAGTTTTACATTTCAAGTAGTAAACAACTGAAAATTTTCTACGTCATAAAAACATCTAACTCATGATGAATTCTGTTTAAGTTGAACATTTCAATCAATTCCTAACTACAGTATTTTTCAGTCTTATTTCTCAACAAATGCACAAGTAGACAAAAAGATTCTCAACTAATAGCTAGATATCACTGATTATTCCTTAGCTGAGTAAAATCCCTTAACCAACGGTGAAGCTTAATGATCAAATTTTTAGTTAACCATTATTTAATGAAAAGAGAAACATTAGTTATTTGCCAACTTTTTTTTGTATGTTTTTTTAACCCTACCTGTACCTACCTTATCCTGGGTGTATACTACAACTTTTCTACTTTTACCATGGCTAAACACTGTAATTACCTTCCCCCCAGCTGTTGTAAACAGTATCCATTAATGTGGTACCTCTTTACCTTGGTCTGTCAGTCCCCTATATCTACTCCACCATGTTTTTATTAACCCTGAATGCATTACAGTTGTGGCCAGTGGCATTTTGTTTTCCACCACATGGCCACTAATGCAGGTCACAGCACAGTGTTGTGTGGTATAAATAAAAGAGCATAAAAAGCTTGTTTCTGTTTATTCTTTTAATTACCTGCCATGTCACCTATGACTTGTTTGCCAGTTGGCTGGGTGGCGGTAAACAACATGCTGCAGGCCTTAACTGTAAGTGTGTCAGTTAGTTGCTATGTGACACCATTTTGAAATCTTTACTGAAATCTAGGAATATGACATCCACTGATTTAACACTGTCTACTGTATGTTTCTAAGGAGTGATTCATAAAAAGTCAACAGGTTGGTCAGAAACATTTTTTCTCTAGTAAAACCATGTTGTGTTTGAGCTGTGAACTCTGACACTTTAAGCACATCATCTATTCCCCCCCAAAGTATCTTAAATAGAATGACTGACTAACTTTTTTAATAGTTTTAATAGTTGTCCTGTATTCCCTGACTTGAAGGTATTAATATAATTTCTCTCATAAAAAATTCTCCTTAACAATTTTGCTGGGACATATTGCTGCTGCTAAACTGCTTCACTTGCTATTCTGCTGCTTTATTAGTCCTCCGGGAACCTTTTGAAAAATAAGAGTTTCACCTAAATTGCCTTTTTTAAATTTAGGTTAAAAAGCAATTACAGAGTAATCAGTTACTTTGTAATTGAATATTATCTTGTATGTAAATAGAGATATTGAGGACTTTGAGAGCGATATGGAGATCGAATTCATGTGCACAAAACTATTGCACCGATTACCTGAGCAGCGATGATCTTTCTGCATGTAAACAGAATTGTGTTTGAAACAATCCCGCATGCAGGCCCTGTTGTTCAGTTTTTAATGTCATCTGCTTTGTGCCCAGTACTCAAGTCAGTGGGACTTGAAGCATGTAAACCTGTTTGCATCTCAGTGGATCAATTGCTGTCCTGCATGTAAAGAGTCATGATTGATTACTTGGAATTGAAGACAAGATAACCAAACACCAATGCATGTAAACATAGGATATGAGGCTATATGTTTGTGCAGAATTTACAGAAAAATAAAGTAGTATATTTCAGAAAAAAAGAAACATTACAAACAGATGTAAGTTTTCATGAAATTCCTGTCCCCTTTAAGGGGAATTGACCAACTAAGACTGATGTCAAAAACATTAGGCCGTATATCATCAAAAGTATTTTTTTATTGCGTTAACTTTTACAGTTCCTTATAAACAGGGTTACCAGCTGTCTTTAAGAAGGACAGATGGTGTCTGAACACTTCTACTCTACCTTCATTAAAATGGAGGAGCTTGTCAGCACTCACTTACTAAATATACAGCAAGTCAAAGCCACTTGCAGTTACATGTGCCTCCATTAAAACAACCCATTAGAGCTCAATTTATGTTAATAAAATCAGAAGAGAAAACCCCCAGCTGGCAACAGCAAAATTATTCTTTACAGACTATTGAATTAATAATTTATTTTAAAGATAATGGAATTTGTATTTATAAACAATTATGGAAAGGTAACTAAATTCTCTTACTAAACCTTTAAGGGTAAAAGAGACATTGCAGCATCAATGACATAGTAATTTAAGGTCAGTTGGGACACTAGGTCCGTCATATCCACCCCCTACATAAACTGGGATGAAAAATATGTATTCTGTGCAAATGTAACAATCCTTAAGGATTCCATAGCCACTATGCTATACAGGGTATCCAATTATTTTTTTAGTAAGCAGGAATGTGTCCAGGCTTACCTTGAAGACCTACACTATTTTCATGACCCTTTCTCTACTGGTGGGCAGTTCACAGATTCACCACCCTATAACAGGAAAAGTTCCTCCTAATGTTAGCCCTGAATTTAACACATCTGTGCTTCAGGACATATTCTCACATCCTGCTGGTGGACACCAGATCAAACATCTCCTCTTATTTGATCTTTTTCTTTTTTCTCCAGGAGGCCAAGGGGCATCTCTCAGGGGTGCCCACACAACTGAACCCTCTACTCCCCACCTGAAATCACCTCACCAGAAAGCGAGATTGCTGAACATCCTTGGCTGAAACCTTAGGACTTTCCAGCCCCCTGGATCACCCCTCCAGGGGAGGGCCCCTCCCAGATCACCTCCCCCACCCCACCCCCACCTCTTGGTGGCCTATCTGGAATTAGAGGGTCAGTTCCAGGGTCGGTCGAGGGACTCAGGAGAGCCCAGTAGAGGTTGATCTGGCATTGAGGATTTGGGGTGCAGCACCCGAGGCTTCCATCACCTCCCCATAGTCCTCAGGTTTTTTTTCTATGTTAAGTTGCCCCCTCAGAGCTCGGACGTGCAATAACGTCCCTGACACAAATGTACTGATGTCCACCGCAGCTTCACCCCCATGTAGGAACTAGAAGGGGGACAGGATCAGATCTACAGTACAGTAGCTTCTTGTTTTATATTGTTTTTCAAGGATTCTACTTGGTAGAATGTTTATTTTCTTTCTTACTACTAAGGGGCTAGCAGGGTATTGTTTGGGGCTGTTGGAATTTTGAAACCTGTTTTGGTAGCTAAAAGTGGGCTCATTTGTTTGGTTTACGGTGTGGCAGGCTGCATTTGTAGAGGCCTATTTCTTCTCTTTTAAACATAATTGGTGTAATTTAACTGGTCTGTTTCTTTGAATTGAGACCTATATCTTATAATTCCAAACCTATTTTGATGTATTGTTGGTGAAGCTGTTTGAATTGGTGTCCTGTTTTGGGTAGCAAACCTATGTTGGGGCTTTGAGTAGAATTGATTCATTGTTGCTGGCTTCACTAGCTGCATAGTTTTGAGTGGGGAAGGGTGCTAAGTGTCTGACTAGAGGCCTCAGCTACCTGATTGTTTCTGGAAGACTTGGCTGGTCCACCCACCCAAACCCCTCACCCACCACCCCTGGTCAATTATTCCCTTTGTACTAGGGGTTCTGACATCACTTCCTCAAACAGGCAAAGGATTTGCACCTGTCATAACAGAAGCAGACATCCAGGAAAGGAACTGCAGCAAGTGAAGAGGTGACTGCTCTCTCAGTGGAAGGGAAGTAAATGCAAATCTAGGCGCTTCATTATTACTACTCACATAGTTATTGCATTGGGTAAAGGAGGAGTAGGAGTTGAAGAAGGTTGTGCAATGGCTACTTAAAGATATTTTTGAGTGTGGATAGGAATATAAAAAGCAGTTGCTCAACATATCTAAACGTGTGCAACAAAGAGGTAAAGAAATAAAGAATGTTTTGCACTGATGGGGGAAGTGGGGACTTGAGAGTTGTTTGGTATCCTGCATCTGGAAGGGTGGGGGTCTGGTGGGCAATGACAGCAATGGGTAGGGTGGTAGGCTGCAACAACTGCGGTGCACCAATCTTTCTAAACATTGCCTGGAGAGTAGGAGGATGTTTAGTGTGCAACCACATAGAAAAACTTAGAAAGGAGATTGAGGGTCTGCAGGAGGAACTAAAACAGGCAAGGCAGATTGGGGGTGGGTTTAGCCCAATACTGGAGGGAGGAAGAAGGGGAGATGAGGGAGGGCAATTTAAGCCAACAGTGGTGAGGAGAGGGTCAGAAGAAGGGAAACAGAGACAAAGGGGCCCAGGCCAGGAAGAACGATTGCCGGGGAAACCAGGTCAGGAGACAAAAGTCAAATGGAAGGAGGCAATAGGGACTTGTGAGAGGAGGCGAAGAAGTGGCAAAAGTCATGGAGTGGAAAGGAGAGAACAGGTTACTATGCAGAGAGAGGGAGCGGGCATTTGTGAAGGGCCTTCAGAAAATAGTTTTGTACTGCTAGAGAGGAAGAAGGTGGAGGAGGGAAGTGATGAAATTAGAGGAGTAACTGATAAATGCCTGGACCAAACTGGAGCGGGGGGAAGTTCTGCTGGGAGAACTGCAACAGGGTAAAAGGGCATAATAATGTGCAGGAGGAAGAAGAGGAGCTGGAAATGAGGAGGGAGATGAAAGGAAGCAAGCAGGGAGTAAGAGGGTGGAATCTTAGTGCTGGGGACTCAATACTAAGAGGAGTTAGGTGGAGCAAGGCGGAGAGGCATAGTCGATTTGGGTGGAGGCCATGCCAGGAATGACAGCAGAAAGGGTGGGACAGTCTGTTCTGAAATATGCTAGAAGGGTAGGGACAAGCATCATTTAATTATACATCTTGGGACAAACGACCTGGCTGACAAGACAGTGGATATAGTCCAGAGGAGGTTTGAGGAACTAGCACAATTATGTGAGGAGGCAGGAAGATCAGTAACTTTTTCCGAGATACTTCTGGTGCCAAAAGCAAGCACAACAAGAAAGCTGAGAATAGAGGAATTTAACAGATGGCTAAGAACCTGGTGTTGTGCTAAAGGGTATGGGCTGTTGTGGGGGTGGGGAGGGACCTGGGAGGACAGTAGTCTCTATGCCAAGGACAGACTACACTTGAGTGAGGAAGGAAAGAAAGTGTTGAAGCAGAGGATGGAAGAATATATAAAGGAAGTTGGGAGTTTAAACTAGGAATGGGGGGTGGCAGTTGGGGAAGAGATATGCAGAGACCACAGGTTGGGAAATCATATGAGCTTACCCCCCATAACAGTGACAAAGGACAAATGGCAAGTACTATTGGTGATGCTAGGAAAGGAGGGCAGGTTGGGAGGAGGGGGAAAGGGTGGAAGGTGGTTACCCTTAATGCTAGGAGCCTTGGGAGGAAAACTGCAGAGTTGCAGGTTCTCATGGCAGAGGGAGAGGTGGACATTGCAGCCATCACGGAAAAATGGGCCACCCAATATAATGACTGGGACCTGTCTGTACCAGGGTACAGGTTATTTCGTAGGGACAGGGTGACTGGGAAAGGGGGTGGCACTATATGTGAAGGAAGGACTGAAGTGTGTAAGGGAGGAAGGGGAGGGTAGTACAGAGTCACTTTGGGTGCAAATCCAGGATTCCAAGAATAGGAGTCTTAGAATGGAGTGGTGTGACAGGCCACCATCTCAGATGGAGGAGTTAGACAGGGAACTAGTGGGACAGATCAGGAGGACCTGTGAGAAGGGTAGTGTGGTGATTGTGGGGGACTTCAACATGCCAGGAGTGGACTGGAGCACCCCAACAACCAGGAACAGAAGGGAGCAGGTACTGCTGGATGCCTTCCAGGAAAGCTTCCTGCTGCAAATGGTCAGTGAACCAACCAGGTTAGGGAATACCCTTGACCTTGTGCTGGCAAATGGGGACTTTGTGAGAGAACTTACAGTGGAGGAACCGCTGTCAGGGAGTGACCACCACTCAGTATGGCTCACATTGGATATGGGCAAGGAAGGAGGGAATCTGGCACAAGAGTGCTGGACTTCAGGAGGGCCGACTTTGGGAGGATGGGGAAGTGGTAAAGGGTACCTGGCCAGAATTCAATCTAGTATGGATACTAACCAGAGATGGGAGCTCATAAAGTTGGGGATAGTGGAGGCAACAAAACCTGCTACAAAGCCCAGAGCAAGAAGGCTAGGCTAAGAAACCGAGCTGGTTGAGCAAGGAGGTCATGGAAAGGTAAGGAGGAAAAGAGCTGCCTTTAGGAAATACAAGAAAACAGGGAGGGGAGGACAGAGAGGAGTACTTGACAGAATCGAAGGAGGTGACAAGGGCAGTAAAGAGCCAAAGCATCTACGGAACTCAGGCTGGCACAAGGCATTAAGAAGGGGGAGAAGGACTTCTTTAAGTACATCAGGAGAAAAGGAGCTGTAAGGACCACATAGTAAGGATTAGGAAGGAGGGTTGGGTGGAAGCAGGGATGCATAAGGCTAAGCACTAATGAGTACTTCTGCTCAGTATTTACTAAACAGAAGAGGGGTGACCCAAGATGGGAGAAATGGCAGACGAGGGGGGAAGTGATGACAGATGGGGAATCATGGAGGGCAGAGTTCGAGAGGGTTAAAGGCACCGAGGGTGAACAAGGTGCCAGGCCCAGAGCATCCACCCCAGGGTACTGAAGGACTGGCAGGGGTCCTTGCAGGACCTTTGGCAGACCTATTTAATGCCTCACTACATTCGGGGTGTGTACCTCAGGACTGGAGGATGGCTCATGTGGTGCCCCTCCATAAGAGTGGCCCCAAGGATGAACGGAAACTACAGACCAGTGAGCCTCCACATCCATCGTGGGTACGCTAATGGAGACTATCCTGAAGGAGAGGCTGGTGGCCCTCTTAGAGGCCAAAGGACTACAGGACAGCAGACAGCATGGCTATCATGGCCGATCCTGCCAAACCAACCTGGTCGAGTTCTATGACTGGGTAACTAGGCAACTGGACAGGGACATGCAGTGGATGTCCTGTATCTGGACTTCAGTAAGGCATTTCTAATCCAGTGCCACATGGAAGGCTGGGAAGGAGGTTAGTAGGCACAGGGCAGGTGCAATGCTGGTGAGATGGGTAGGAAACTGGCTGCAGGGAAGGCAACAGAAAGTGGTGGTGGGTGGGGCTCTCACACCCAAGGGCAGTGACGAGCCGTGTCCCACAGGGCTCGGTGTTGGGACCAATGTTGTTTGGGATATTCATTGCAGACATATCATGGGACATCAAGAGCAAGATCAGTCTGTTTGCTGATGATACCAAGGTTGGCGCAGTGGTGGATGACCTAGGGGGATGGCAGGGGTTGCAGGATGATCTGGCAAAGCTTGAAACCTGGTCAGACACCTGGCAACTGGGCTTTAATGCCAAAAAGTGCAAGGTGATGCATTTTGGGATGAAGAACCCAAGGAGGACTTACCAGCTAGGGGGAGTGCAGCTAGCCCAGACAGAGGAGGAGAAGGATCTGGGTGTGCTCATCACAGGGTCAATGAACAACTCGGCACAGTGCAGGAAGGCAGCTGCAAAGGCCAACAAAAAGCTGGGTTGTATTGCAAGGGGTATATCCTCGAGAAGGGAGGAGGTGATTCTGCCACTGTATAGGTCATTAGTTAGACCACACCTGGAGTACTGCGTGCAGTACTGGCGTCCGTATCTGAAGAGGGACATTAAGTTACTGGAGGGAGTGCAGCGCAGGGCGACAAAGATGATCAAGGGTCTGGGGGACTTATCATACGAGAGGAGGTTGAAGGAGTTGAACATGTACTCACTGGAGGAGAGGAGAGACAGGGGGGACATGATTGAAACCTTTAAATACATGAAAGGAATAAACAAGACAGGTACAGAGGGGCTGTTCAAAGTAAGGAAGGGGAGGGCCACCAGGGGCCATGATATGAGACTGGAGCGAGGAAGGTTCAGGAGGGAGATGAGGAGACACTTTTTTACAGAGAGGGTGGTGGCTGGGTGGAATGCGTTACCTGCAGAAGTGGTATGCAGTAGAACAGTGGACTGTTTCAAACGAGGATGGGACAGGACAAGGGGGAGGGTTAATGAAGGGGAAGGGTGGAAGGGAGGGGCAGCTGCAGAATAAGGGGTGCTAGCTGCACATTTGAGCAGACTTGATAGACCTCTAGGCCTTTATCTGCTGGCAAATTTCGTATGTTCATATGTCTACAGTGCCAAAAGTCCCTTGTGCTGCCTCTGACCACCGTTGGGGGCCACCCAGGAGTAGTGCATATCCTGGATCCCTCCCTAGGAAGGGAGAACAGTCCTCCAGATGCTCAATCCATTCTCTCCCCTGCTGACCCCCAGCAGCCCGAGTCCATTCCTGAACCTGGGTCATCAGCATGACACGAGGTGTGGCATCCAGTGCCTCAACCCTCAGCACCACCAGGCCGGCCCTCCTGTTGTTTAATCTTGTCAATACCTTTGAGTATGTGGAAGATGGAGATCATGTCTCCTCTCAGCCTTCTCCTCTCTGTGGTGAACATGCCAAAGGCCTCTCTTCATAGCTTTTGTCTCTCATATCCCTGTAGTGTGGTGAGCCTGCATTGCGCCCTCTCGATTGCTTTAATCTAATTTTTCATTGATCATTGCAAGTTCAGCTGTCACCCACTGATGACAGTCTGCATTGCTGACTACTGATTCTGTATACACTACACTTGCAGTTCCACACCATCCCCTTTCCTGTCAGGCCTACCCATTCTAAATAGTTCATATTCATCGATCCTTGTTCCCAAGTCATTTTCTCCCCCACCTCTGAACTAGGTGTTGATGAGTACCACTTTATCCTGCCCTTCAAAGTGCATCAGGACCGCAAGCTTGCCCATTTTCTTGGGTGTTTTCCTTATACTGGTGAGCAGTTACCCTTCTGTGCTCCCTCTGCCCCCTCAATTCATATCTACTTACAATCTGTTCTTTTTCTGTTTCTCTATTTTTTTGTTTCATGTATCCCCAGTCATTAAAAAAAGCTTTGTTAGCTTTGTGCTGTCGAGCCATGGGGGACCATTCTGGCACTGGTGACCCAGGTTCACAACCCAACCTAGTGGGTGATGGACAGTCAGGTGGGGAAACCAGCAGATAAAGCAAAGGGGTGTTCTGTAGACACATGCTTCCTGGTGAGAAATACACAAGATACTTCTGTAGGAGTGGCTCCTGGTGGTGGTATGTTTAACAGCATGGTTGACCATGTCCTGTCATGCCCCCCCACCCCAAGTACATCTTGGTATGCATATGCTTGTGAGAGAGGGATAAAGAAAAGTGGAAGAAAGAGCACCTGGTATGCAAGATAAGACTTGTGCATGCCTTCCATGCCACTCAAAATCTCACTGCACCAGCTCTGTTTCCCACCCCTGAAATGCTGTTCCATGGTTGCTGTCTGTTCCCCTCACCTGATGGTAACAGGAGAGGCCCTTCGGCAGGGATCAGCCAGGATTGCAAGGACAGCAGAAAATCTTGGGCTCCAGATGGTTTAGTGTGGCAGCATGAGGTGGGTTTAGTGTACAGAAGGGAACACTGGGAGTCCAAAGGAGTGGGTTGCAGGGTGCTGAAGGAGCAAAAAATTGATTCTCCCTCTCTCCCTGTTTCTTCCCTCCTGCACAAGGGTGCCTAATCTGTGCTTTTACAACTTCTTCGACATTGAAATTTACCCTATTTATTTTAAAGCAGTGTATGTAACAATATATACAGTCCCCTCCTCATCCTCCTCTCATGCCTAACCCATCTTTCCCCATCCCCTCCTCCTCCTACTCCCCGAAGCCAAGAGACCCATGTACATTCTCCTTTCCCCACCCACACACTTCAGCCGAGAAATCTGCTTTCTCATACTGCCTCCCTTCCCCCTGGACTAAGCTAGCCTCTTCATCCATCTCTCCCCCTCTCTTTCCTTCATTAGATGCTAGTTAAAACTCTTCCACCTTCCCCCCTGCTTCTGCCAACCCTCATTCTGAACCCTTCCTTACCCTTGCCTGGCTTTTAATCACCCCTTGCCTCCCCTTCCTCCTGAACTTTATATATCCAGCAACTTCATTGAAGTTTATCAACCTGTTTTGACTCCTACTTTCAGCACCAGCTCAGCCTCCCTTCACTCTGTCACCCTGCACTTTGAGTTTTCCCAATATGCACAGATAATTTGTATGCTAATTCATTTGACTTCCATATGCAATGTTTTGCCATTTTGTCTGTACTGCACTCACCTTGCGCTCTTTATATCATCGTCATTGAAACCACATCACCTGACTAGCTGCATGTTGTTTGTAATTGTGCTTCTTACCTGTCCTTTCCCTGGGATCATACCTAGAAATGAGCCTCAGCTCAGTGTGCCTTTCCCAGTTACCAATTTTAAATAAATAAATAATACGATATAAACTTTTTGCACCTACCACCATATGTCATTTCAATACTTGCTTATATTCTCTGTTAATTCTGGTTTCATATTTCCTTTTCTCCAGGATGCATCTGGAAATGAGATGAGCATCAGAATCAGGTTCCATGGGGGGGGGGGGATTACAGTATGTATGGAGGTTTTCTTGCGTCATATACCACCAATACACCTGGGTAGGAGTTCAACTATAGTACAGTGTGGACAGCGCCCTTGGTTAGCAATATGTTCATCTGCATCTTGGGGATGTTCTAGCTGTCTAAAACATAAAAATTGTGATGCCTTTCTCTAAAACACTTAAATGCATCTTAATCACATCACTACAGCAAAGGAAAAATATGAAGAAATGGCATGCTGATAAATGTATAGCTTGTGAAAGTCAGCCCTTTATAATGCATTCAAAGAACACACAATCCCATCTGTTAATCAGGATATGTGAAACCAGAGCATCTGTGAACATATCTTCAGAAGCTAAGAGCCATATTACTGGTAATTAGCTGTTTCCTTGGCATTAGGTCAAGGACACTTTAAACAAATTTCTGTTTCCATAAATGATGGTACCTGTGTCATTAAATCATCAAGCCTTTACTGAGCTGGGATAATGTGATAGAGAAATAATTGTGCCTTTCGGAGCGCAAAAGCATATGCTGAAATCTATCCAAAATCTGCTCTAAGTTGCTCTAAGGCAGCTACTGTAGTTAACGATATATTTAACTTTTTTTGACCCATGCAATATGACTTTGAGCTTTAACTGGAAAATGTAATTGCAGTTAGGAAACA
This sequence comes from Neoceratodus forsteri, assembly GCA_016271365.2. Taxonomy (NCBI): domain Eukaryota; kingdom Metazoa; phylum Chordata; order Ceratodontiformes; family Ceratodontidae; genus Neoceratodus; species Neoceratodus forsteri. The sequence continues at coordinate 1,774,776,815 of CM057456.1, read as the reverse complement.
AAAAATAAAAAGCCTAATATTTTCTTCAATTTAAGCATGCTTGGAGTCTCAGATGTCATGTGGTACACCTTAAAAATATATCAGCTTATACATTATATTCCTCTGTATTTTGAGTCTCATTTTAACTATGAAAATTAACATAACTACATCTATTGGACATCATCCACTCTGGCTGCCTACCTACACTAGACGTCATCATCATCAGAGGGTTGTGATCTGTAACTGCTATCTTCACCAGACAAGTATACTCCTCTTTTTTATGACATCATAATTGTTTAAATAGCAACAGCATGTAATATTAAAAACAAACAAAAAAACAAACAAAAACAAATAAAATGACATGTCAACTGCAGACAAGAAGCCAGAGTTGATGAAAAGGCTGGGAGGCAGTGATACATTTTTCATGTTAATGTGCATAGTTTTAAAGAAAAAAAAGAGAGCATTACGAGTGTTAAAACATTATAATTGCTGACAGCAGCCCTAGACTAGGAGGGAATTGTACATGCATACAACAGTGTCTACCAGAATCAACACAATGTCACAGTGTGTCACACTTTCCTGAATGACAACTGCCATTGGACTGTACCATTTCCTGCATAATTCTGCAGAATCAGGTATCTAATTCTAGCAGCCACCACTGTACTTATTAGGGCTCAGTGGGCAGAGCCCTGCAGACCTCTTGGGGCCAAAAAAGGACTTACTGGATTCCGAGTGAAGAACAATTTGGAGTTCCATCACAGTCTCATCCGTGGTCTATGAAGCACTCTGCTCTCTCTCCATTGACTTCAGTCACACAGCATTATTTTTCATCAGCGGAGGTCACAGTGAAACAGGCAGTCATGTCTAAGATGGCCATCAAACTGTATTGCGCATGGGCAACTACTTGTACGTGCACAATAGAGTTTGCCATTCATCTTGGACACGGTAGACTGTGTTGTGTTCCATTATGACCGTAGCAAGCAAGACCCCAGATAACACTGTTGATTAGTTTTTTCAATATATATTTTTCCTCCCGACCACCCAACCCTCCCACTCAGCACCTACCCACCCTCCCTCCAGAAACATAACAGTGACACTGGGGGGTGCCCCATCCCCCAGTGTCACAATCATGAATCCTCAGTTCATTTTTTTTTAGTTACCCTTGTCCACTGATTTTCCCTGTCCACTACCGCGCCTGCATGGTTATTTGTTTTTTTATATATTTTTTTTTTCCTCCCACCACCTAACCCTTCCTCTCAGCACCCCCGTTACAGAAATAAAAGTGCACTGCTTACATGCACAACACATGCCACATGCTTAATTGTGCAATGTTTGCATTCAATTAGCATACACAAAATGAACCTAAGCAAACCAGATCTAAAAATCCCATGAAGTTTGCATTCTACAAGCTTGACATGTGCAGCAGGTAAGCTGGTGTGAACATATTTTAAAAATCACATCAGATTCGCATGTTGTACACTTGACATGAGCGCAGCAGCTAAGCTGATGTGAACATTATTTAAAAATCACATCAGGTTCACATGTTACATGCTTGCCATGCATGCAGCAGCTACACTGGTGCTAATCTCATCAAAAAAACACATATGTTTCTATTTCTCATACTACTGCTAGCAATTAGAGCCCTTAAAATACCATTTCCATTGATTTCCCATTAAAATTAGGCAAACTCATTAATTCTGACCATTAAATCCTTTTGCAAGTTGTTTAATGGCTTTTGATTTTTGTCATTAAATTGCCATTAATTTGTAAAGTATTGTTTACTTACTGCATTAAATGCCTAAGATATAGTCAGCCAACAACCCTCATTCCAGATGTGCGAAGAGGGGCCTCTGTGGTGTGAAGCCTGACATTTTTTGTTTTGGGCTATGCAAGTCCCCTCGTCGTGTATATTTAGTGCTACAAATGAGTTTATCCTTGACTGTTATGGCTCACTTACTTTCCATTTGTCATTCTGTAGGGAGCATATATACAATGGCCATAGTCGGCACTCTTTGTGCTGAGTAGGGTCTTAGAAGCATGCACCATACCTCACTTTTTGCCACTGAAATAAGGGACATGCACACTCAAAATGAGGGACAATGAGGGACACTAACCCTCACAATGATCACGAGTCACAACACATCCTGAAACATGGAGATACAGTGCCTCAGAACACAGTGGAAACCATTGCATTTACTTGTACAAATCTTAGCACCTGAGAATGAATTTCTGCCATAAAGCAGGGGTGCCATTTAGGTAGGGCAGAAGGGGGCAGTTGCCCCCACACCTTTTTGCCTAGGATCTTCTTGTGATGTGGCAATAATGGCATTAAATTTGGATGTAATCTTTTGCACAATAAGTGCCCCCCAGTCTGTGTGCACTCATGCTATGGGTCCGCTCCTGACGCGACTGTGTCTGTATTGTGTTGTCCAGTCTCTCCACCTGTTAGCAGTGGCACCATCACATGTGAGGTGGAGGTGCTCCAACCAAGCAAGATCGAGTGAGTCAAGTGAGTGTGATGCTGTCTTTCCTGCCACAAAGTAGATAATCTACATACAGCACTGAACTCTCAATAGAAGTTTTGCAGCAGCATACTTTTGTTGGTCTGTTCTTAGTGATTCTCCATCTCCCTTGGTGGCTGAAGGGACAGGGAGTGAGCAAGAAGCTAGCTCGACAGCACTAAGTCAGATCACCGTCTGCAACAACAGCATGGTCAAGAACCACGCAGTAAAAACAGCATCATTGAAAACAGCACCCAGGATAAATGCTTCATGGAACAATAGTGCCAATGGTAGCAGTCCAAAAACACACAGAGGACAGCTACCATGGTGAGGACACATAAGGAAACCTTTGGCCCCTGCACTCCCCAATGTATATAAAACCAACTTCATGGGGGAATGGAACTTGGGGATGGGGAGGAAACTCAGGAGGGTCATTGATGAGGGAAGGGGAATTGGGCAGGACAACTGGGAGCAAACACGGTAGCCACACATGTTGGGAGGGGGGAGACACCAAAACACAGATAGTCCCAGGAGAAATAACAAAAAAAAAAACACACACTCATAATCATAAGTTCCAGGACCAGGACTCAAACCCTTGTCCACCACTGTCCTGCTCCTTCCACTGCCTGTTGCATTACCCTTTGCGCCTTGACAGCTGCTTGGTAGCTAGCCACCCAACAGACCCTGTATCCCCTTCCTTTGTACAGCAACAGGGATAGCACTAATCCTACCTGTGCTATTCTGTCCCTGTAGATGTTCAGTCTTTCATAATTCTGACTAAGCACTTTTGAACTTTTGTCACTTCATTATTCTAACCTGGCACGAGCTCAATGACTAGGCTACCTACCTATACTACTAGGCTCACCTCACAAAAAAACAGTGCAGGCCCCTCGCAGCAACAACCTAGGCCTAGCTCCAGTGGTGACAGTGGTGCAGGCAGCCTTCACAGGCCTTGATAACTGCAGTGTGGCAGCAGCCAAGCCAGAAGCAAGCAACACAGGTTGGGTGTGTTCAGTCAGTGAGATGAGTTGGTTGCAGACCACAGTGGGGACCGGGGATAGGTGGTTCCAGTATCTAACTTCTGGTAGAAGAGTGGAGGAGGAGCAGACTGAAAACTGGGCTGATGGCACATTGGGACAGTCTGCAGGTCCCAGCCAGATGGACGGGTATGTAAAAGTAAATATTTTTTTTGATAGGGGGATTGGGGAAGGAGGAAGGACTGAAATATTGATGTGCTTTTCATGATTCTGTACCTTTGGGTGCCTTCACGGCCCATTTGGGATGCGTATTGAATGGAATGGAGTCAGGGAGAGAGAGATTGGGGCAAAGTTTTTTTTGGGGGGGTTCAGAACTTCAGCCAGGAAAAAAATGGTTAGTAATGGATGGATTTAAGCCCAAATCTGATGCTGTGCTCTGGGGTTTAGACAGATGAATCTTATACATTATAATTTTTCTTGATTTGCATACCACTTTTCAGACACAACAAACATGTTTTACCTTTTAGAGACATTCCATACATTGCCTTCTACGGGCTAACTGGCACGTGGCCTCCACTGGTTGCTGGTCCCCCCCGCCATTGAAATCTGAAATGGTGCCCCTGCCCTAAAGGGTATCCAGTGATATGGGTGACTCAAATTGAGTGACTCAACATGAGCAGCTTAATTTGAGTGCTTGTAAGAACAGCGACTGGTACAGCATAATGAGAGGCAGTAACAGCTCCATTTACAGAACAAAACAGTGAAAGGATGACTGCAGCTAGTGGACACATGCAGCGACTCTGCTAGAAAGTTGTTTTGTGGGAGGATATGGGAGGATGTTTGTCCAGGCACTGCCAAGCTGGCTGTATGGTGTAGTGGAGTCAGTGGATGCCTGTGGTGCAGCAGGACCTGGGTTCTGAGCCAGGTGGGGAGCAATACTATTTTTGATATTCTGTTGCTGTACTTGTATTTTTTCTATGGATTGCATTCCTTGAGCTCCCAGAATGGCCCCCTCCCAACTATTCCCCTGTACCCCTGTGTCAAGCCCCCCCCATTGGAGTTGATTATTTTTATAATGGGGGGTGCATGGGGCAAAGCCCCCCACATAAAAATAATAACAACGTTGTCCCCTATTAGCCTGTTGTTGCCCATCGCTGTTGTTGGTTTCGGCATAGTGCACATCACTGTTGTTGCAGTCAGCGATGTGCACTCACTGTTATTGTAGTCATTCACAAATCCTCGCTGTTATGAGGTGGAATCCCATAAAGTCTAAATTTACAGGACATCCTCTCTGTGAGAAGCATGTTTTCCATGAGGGATGGATGAGGGACAGACCAGTTTTGAGGGGTAAAATGAGGGCTGTCCCTTACAATTAGGGACAGTTGAGCACTGTGGTATGCACAGACTATTGGAACCCCACTATAGTCAGGCTTATGCCCTCCTCCCCCCGAGAGTAGCTGATCTCCACATCCCCACACTCAGGCATGTTATGACAAGGGAGAGTGCAGGGGCCTGCCCCATTGAAATGAATGGGGGTATTTTTAATTACTATTTTATACATTATGATGGCAAGTTGGAGATTAATGAAGGGCACCGCTCAACTAACAAGGGTCTTGTTAGTTGAACAGTGGCCTTCATTAATCTCCAACTCACCATCATAATGTATAAAATAATAATAAAGGTAAAAATTAAGCATGTTTAAGGGGTAAAATAGTCTAGGGAGGATGTTCATTTTTATTACACTAATTCTCCCTTGTAAAGAGAGATATAGTGGGGTCCATCTGTCTAAGTCTTGACTTATAGTTCCTAACAGGGCATCCAGATTGAGTTTTTTAACTTGGTACATATTTTGTGACAGCGTGAGCCCTAGATATTTAAGTTGGGATGACCAGTCTAACTGTAGGCCTGAAATCCATAACCAGAAAGTGTGGGGGTTTAGTGGCATTACTGTTGATTTTTCTTTATTCAATTTATAGTTAGAAAGTACCCCATAGGAATCTATAATAGACAGTACTACAGGGAGTGTGGTTGCCGGATCTGTGATATGCAACTTGATGTCATCTGCATATGCTGATAGACACAGGTTCAGGTCACCAACCTGGATAACTTTCACAAGGGGGGAATTTTTGGAAATGATATAATAATGGTTCAAGATATAAATTAAGAAGCATCGGTGAAAGTGGATATCCTTGGCAAGCCCCTGAATAGAGGGGAAACAAACTTGAGAAGACCCTGTTGTGGTAAATCTTTGCTGTAGGGCATGTATAAAGAACTTTTATCCACTGAACAAAAATTTGGGGGAGTCCAAATTTACCCAAAATCTCAAACAGGAATGCCCAACTAACTCTATCGAATGCCTTCTCCACATCCAGAGATACCAGTGCCATTGGATGTGGTGTCAGTCTGGACACAGAGAAGACATGGAACAGCTTCCTTAGATGATCCACAGAGGAATGATCTGCAATGAATCCTACTTGTTCTGGACTTAATAGCTGGGTCCATACCCTTGCCAACCTGGTAGCTAAGATTTTAGCAAAGAATTTGATGTCATAATTTATCAGGGATATTGGGTGGTAATTGTTAACTTTATTTCTGGGTTTGTTTGGATTGGCTAACACTATTATAAGTGCTTCTAATAGGGAAGTGTCTGAGATACCAGAGTCACAAAGGTAGTTAAACATCTGAAGTAGTAAAGGAGAGATTTGCTCTTCAAATGTTTTATAAAACTGGGATGGGAAGCCATCTGGGCCAGGAGCTTTATCATCTGGGAGAGAGTGAATGGCCTCTGACAGCTCTTGATGGGTTATTTTACACATTAAGGACTCTTTTTGTGGCTGCGATAGAGAAGGGAGTGGAATGTTACTTAAGTAATTCTGTATCTATAATTTATGGGGGATTATCTTGGGGGAGTATTGAGCTCTGTAACATTCTTCAAATTCTTGAACTATTTTCTTTGGAGTTGTAAGAAGGGAATTATCCTAAAGAGAGCTGAGTGCTGCTACTATTCTGGACTCTTCATGTTTTTTTTTTAACTGGAGGGCTAATAGGTGACTGGCCTTCTCTCTCTGTTCGATATATCAGGCCTGGGTCTTGAAGAGGGCATGTTGGGCTTGTTCTCTTAGGGTTTCTGAGTACTGGTTCCTTAACAGGGCTAATTGTATTAAGGTTTCTTCATTCGGGCTGGATGGTAATTGTTCTTCCAAGGTTTTGATTTGGGAAAGAAGGGAGGAGGAAACAGCATCTCTCTTTATTTTTCTAATTGAAGAAAGTCTGATGCACTCACCTCTTACCACAACTTTAAGACACACCATAAATTGACTATATGCTCTGTAGTGTCTGGTTTTGTTGCAGAAATTGTTCAATCACTTCTTTGAGGGAATGAACTATATTTGGATCCTGGAGCATCTGGAGATTTAATTTCCAGGCACTTTCTTTACATTTATTAAAGGAAAGAGTTTCCTCTAGCCAGATTGCAACATGATCTGATAAGGTACTTGGGACCATACATACCACTGCCTACTAAACCTGCTAGGACCACGTTGTTCACAAAAAAGGTAATCTATACGGGAAAGAGACCTATGTGCTGGGGAATAAAAGGTATATTCCTGAGCCATGGGGTTTAGCAGATGCCACAGATCATTGAGACTGTGAGCTGCCATAAGTTCTCTTAGGGCTATTTGTGCAGGAGAAAGACTAACTCCTCTATGTAGAGATTTATCCAACTCTGGAGAATGAACCAGATTCCAATCTCCAGCCATAATAGTGAGTAACTTTGGGAAAGAATTTAGGGAGATTGATAAAGCAGTAAAAAATTCAGGGGAGTTGGCATTGGGCTCATATACTGACCCCAATAATGTCTCTGTGTGATCCAAGAGTACCTCCAAGATTATAAATCTTCCTTGTGGGTCAGAGTGGATTGCTGCAGTTGGAATTGTGTTCCCCTTGTAATGAGGATTGCTACCCCTCTTTGCACCATAGCATTTCTATCGGCATAGGCCTGGCCTACCTGATGTCTTCTATAAAGATTCCCTTCAGTCTCCAGTAAATGTGTTTCCTGGAGGAAAGCTATGTTTACAGTGCAAAAATTCAAGAAGGAATTGATTCCTTTTTACCCAGCTCCTAGCCCCTTTCACATTCCAAGACACGTATCTCACAGCCAGTGATAGGCAAAGCTATGGCCTAAAGTGAGAGAGAGAGAGATATAACCATAAAAAGGTTGTATTCTCAATTCCCTAGACTAATAAAAGTAGACAACATACTAGTTCCAATAATCCGTAAGTTACTTGAACATATAGTAGGCCCTATTTTTCAGCAGAATAGAAAAATCCCGTACTATCTAATCCCCCACCCCACCCGCCCTTTGAGTGATGTCTGGCCTTGAACAGTCATTGCCCCCCTTTAAACAACATAAATCCCCCAATGAAATAACCAGAATTCCCCAGTTCATATGACTGCTCTCCCAACATTTGTTCAGTTGAAATTCTCTTCAACCACCAGATAAACCGTTGCCCCCCCACCACCCCCGCTTTAGAGATGCATCGGTTGAAAAAACCCCAAACCCTTTTATGACAATTTGACCTTTTAATTAAATTAATTTGCAAATCAATTAGCAGTAAACTTTCTTTAACTAGTGAGGCCAACAATTAACCACTTCAGAAATATAGCATAACGATAATAAAGCATAATTGTAAACTGGACAGTGTTCTTTTCAGTATGCCCGTGCGGTCTTATCTATGATACTTTGGGTAGAGGCCAAGAGATAAAGGTCTCTGAACAGTCTTTAAACACAGTCCCTCTTGTACTGTCATTTTCAGGAACACATGTACCATCGTCTCAGTTATTGTACATGCTGGGACATTGTACATGCTGGGACATTAAGACCATGTGAGTTATTCCTCACTGTGGAGCATCTGGTTCACTGGCCTGTGTTTTAAATTGAAATTTCCCAATGCTCTTCCCTGCCATTTTCTCTCGATCCTGGTCTCTCACAATCCAGTCACTCAAACAATTTGGGGTATAGTTTTTTAAGATCATTAGTAGCAGTACTCAAGGATTCGTACAATATCCATTGCCCTTCTTTGTTTACTTGCAGCATTGCTGGGTATCACATTCTAAATCTGATACCAGCTGCTATAAGCTTTGTGACAAGGGGGTGCATTTCTGTACGTTTTTGCCTCATGGAAAGCAGGAGATCTTGTGTTATTCGAATCTTTTGTTTTCCCACTGAATCTATTTAGATTCTCTCACTTTGTCCAGTATCACTTGCTTATCTAGGTAGTTTAGTAAGCAGAATATTAGGGGACGTGGAGGAGATCCTTGCGGTGGGGTGGGTCAAAGACAGCGATGAGACCTTTCTACAATATATGCTGGGCTGTTGGGAGAAGGCCCAGTGATTCTAGTGCACAGTTTCTGTACAAAAAGGATGGGGTTCACAACCTTCCTTGCCCTCTGGGAGACCTAGAATAACCAGGTTATTCCTCCTCGAGTGGCCTTCAAGGTCATCTAGCTTATCCTCGATTTGCGTAGTCGCTGCCTCAAGCTCACCACCTCTGGTTCCGCTCAGGCCTTCCAATCATCAACAGAGGATATTCTTGCTTCATTATCCCTAGTTCTGATGGTAAGCTGGTTCATCGAGTTTTTAAGGGTTTATAGTTCTCCTACAGTGGCTTGGAGGGACTCCTTTATTGGTGTTAGACCCTTGAAGAAAGTCATTTCAGTTAGTAGAGCCTGGGGAGCAGATTGAGCCATGTCTTCTGATCTGCCTGCTTTATTTCTTTTCACTGGCTTATCCTTTTTTGGGGATGGAAGTGGCAAATGTTTGGGCCACTGTGGCTTTATTTCCATGTCCATAAATGGGACAATGAGCAGAATCCAATGCAGCAGAGTTTTGTTTAACTGCTTCTGTATCTCTGACCATGACTTCAGCAAATTTAGAGGTATTTTAAGCAGTTTTAAGTGGATGGGGTAAGCAGAGAGATGTGCAGCATGTCTACCTGGTAGCCATTACAACCAGAGGCCAGGACCTTGCAAATCTGTCCCTAAAGGTGATTTTACAGTCCCTGCATGAAACCACCTTTTGGGCTGGAGTTAAACATTTTCTCTGCCCTTGTTCATGAAGTGGGGTCATAAGAAGTCTATGTAGAACATTTGGTGTAAAAATATTGAAAAATCAAAGTTATGAGCCTACGTTTAATTTTGTGAATGCAGACTCATAACTTTGGTAATTGTTAATATTATTACCCCAAATTCACAATATAGCCATATCTTTAAAGCACCTCATGAATGTGATAGCTGTCATTTATCAAATCCTTGCCAAAATGTTTTTTTTTACATCCCAAAATGTGATTTTGCAGTCCCTGCAGCAAATCACCTTTTGAACAGGAGTTGAAAATTTTCTCTGCCCTTGTTCATGAGGCAGAGTCAGAAAAGGCTATGTTATAAATTTGGTGCAAAAATATTAAAAAAAAAACAAAATTATGAGGCTATGTTGAAATTTGCAAAAACAGGCTTGTAAGTTTGGTAATATTCAATGTTTTACCTCAAATTTTCAACATAGCCATTTCTTTATAGTTCCTAATGAATATGACAGCTGTCATAGTTCAGCTCATGCCCAAAATGTGTTTTGTGTCCTGAAAGGTGATTTTGCAGTTCCTCTGCAAAATCATCTATAAGCCAGGATATGAATATTTTTGCTGCCCTTCCTCATAAGGCAGGGTCATAACAAGGCTATGTTGAAGATTTGGTGTACCAATATTAAAAAACAACAAATGTATGAGCCTATGTTACATTTTGTAAACACAGGCTCATAACACTAGTAATTTTCAATATTTTTACCACAAATTCTTTGGCTGCAGCCGTATCACCTCTGGCCAGAGTTTGTCATTACTAGTGACTGCAGCCTCAACTAGGAAGAAATGTCAAATACATACACACTATATTCATGACTGTGGCCCAAGAAAAACAGGAATTGTCAGTTGTGTGTGTGTGCATATGTGTGTGTGAGCATGTGTATGTGTGTATACTTCAAGACAGCGATAGATTGATAGATAGATAGATAGATAGATAGATAGATAGATAGATAGATAGATAGATAGATTGATTATATCTCAATAGTCTTAGCCCCAAGGACTGCAGTAGTTGGTGTGTACGTTCCCAGTCCTAGGGTCTCATTTTTTAGTGCATTTCAATCAGTTTCTTGGTTCAGAAGTTATTAATTTTTGAAATTGCATAAAATTCCCCAGTTGAGTCTTTTGTGCGTGCATAATCAGTGGAAAACAACACTGATTTAAGTTAAGAAACTTACAGGTTTGTCAGCTCTCATCCCAGAATGCAGTACTTTATTGCTTTGGAACAAAGCCAATTGGTAGTCTTTCTGCCACAAAGTTTTAAAATTGTCCACATATGTGGTCCAGATGCAGCAAATTTAAACTCTGCCATCAGAGTTCCTGCAATGTGCCTCACTTTGCACTTCATGATGATTTCACAAAGAGGTAACTTGGCATTTAACAAAAACATTTACACCCCACAAAATATTGTTCCATGAAGTAACCTTTCCCCAGAACAATGTTCCACTGAATGCAGTTTTTTTTCCTGTGAAGTACCAACTTTGCAAAGTATGGAAAACTTTGTAAGTTTCCATGAAGAAACGTGTTCACACTTTGTACATTCTTAATGTGTGTCAGACAAAAAATAGTTGAACAGTCATAAAAGATTTTCCATGTTAAAACTCATGATGGATCACAACTTTAAACTGGAAAATCAAAAAATTAAATAATTTACTGTAAAGGTTGGGAGTTGCATTGTTCATCAGAAGGCAATCTTATAAGATGTCTGAGTTGATTTAAAAAAATAATAATTTTCATGATTCAGTAAAACATTATTGAGATTCTCTACAAAAATCATCAAGTTGAACTTTATCAAAACTAATGCAAGTGCATAGAAGACAGCACATGGAAAGACAAAAATCATGAAATTGTAGAGAAAATGTCAAAGTTCTGCACTGTGAAAAAAACCCAGAAATAATTGCAAAAAGTTTTCTGAGTCCTACACAAAATGAAATGGTGAATCCAGTAAAATGATCACAAAAAATATTATAAAAATATTTAAAGCACCATAACAGTCCTTAAAAATGTGGTTTGTGCAAAAGAAAGTTAGGACTGATGCAATTTGAGCAAACCCAATCACCCCTGAAGCAGGACTCATGTTTTGTTTCATGCAGGGCCCAAAGCCCCCTGCACAAAACAAGTTATGAATTGACTTCCTCAAAAAGTAATGGAATTAATTGCAAAATGCTATGTTAAGGGATTGTTAGCATTTCACAGCTACAAAAATGAGGGAACTGTGATGCTAGTTTTTTTTTAACTTGACACCCCCCGCCAGTCCTTGGTCATGTGATTCAGGGCTAAGCTACAGGTCCAGAGCTATGCCCCATGGCTCTGCTGCATCAGGATACAGGTCTAGATCCCTGTGTGAAGAAAGTTATGAGTGATCTCCTCCTTCTTCATCCAGAGCCCTGGTTGAAGAAATCTATGAGTGGCCTTGTGTTTCATGCAGGGCCTGAAGAAACCTGGGCAAAGAAAGTTAGGACTGATTTTGTGAGCCATATGTGGAGCAGCAGACTTGTGAGGCACAGACCGTCACTTGTAGCTTGAATCACTAGTCTCAAGGTACATGTCCCTGGACCTGTAGCTTGGTCTTGGATCATAAAGTTAGGGGCTGGGGGTGGGCATTAGGGTTTAAAAAACCTTAACACTGTATTTCCAACATTTTGTTGCTATAGAACCCCAATAATCCTTTAACATAGGTTTTTGCAATCAATATCTATCTATCTATCTAGTATATAGAATAAATGATGGGTAAGTGTGGTATACCAGGAAATAAACCCATTGAGGGGCTAACCAGATCATCAATACATGATCACAAAGAACAAGTAACTTTCTGATCTAGTTAGCCCCATCAATGGATTTACTTCCAAGTATAGAGGACCTCCCCTTCTTTCATTTTATGTAGTACATCTGGATGGTTACTGATAGTATTTATCACAAGTGTGTATGAAAGAAAAGGGTATGCAGAGAAATAACTGCTAACCACTTCTATGGGGAAAAAGTCCCATCCATGTAATTGATAGCTAGCTAGGTAGATAGATTGATATATACAGTATATGTTGAGCATAGAAAGCTAAGACTTCAAGATTCGTGGGATCTAGTCTTGAGGGATGTGTGTGAGAGATCAGAGTGCACGTTGGGGTCGTCTCTTCGGTCCTAACTCTCACCCCATTCCCCTATTCCTCAGCTTCTTTACATATGTGATGGGGTGAGAGTTAGGGCCGATGACCCCAACGTGCACGCTGATGCCAGTTGGAGGGATGGGCTGGAGGGGTCCAATGAGGGGTTCAACCCTAACAGCAAATTTCCTCGCTTTTGTCGCTGTGGAACAACCCTAAATAATGCATTAAACAGAGGTTTTTGCCTCTAATACACAGTATATATATATATATATATATAAGACAGTAAAAATATCAGATTATCTAACAGATCTAAGTGCAAGTGCAAGCTTCAGTAAACATTTTGTTAATTAAATGCACACTCACCTTGGAAAGGACAATGCTAAGGGTTGCTCATTCTGCATGGAACCTTCAGTTACATGCTTATATGGTAACAGTTGTAAAAAGAAGTGCACCACTGCACCCACACCACAGTCCACATTCTCAAATTCCACAGACTGAAACACAGCTTCAAGGGCATGGATACAGTTCATAATCCACACTATGTCAGTTTCACTGGAACAGGTTGATTCATTAGATGTCTTCAAGCTAAGCTCCTCCCATCACCTGTGTGGTATATCCTCCAGCTCCACCTTGTAACATCAGATTTTTCTTTCTGCTGAAAGGGACAGGTCTTCTTCACAGCTCTGCAGCATTGGAAGATTCTTTAGAATTTAGCACTTTATATCAAAAAACTTTCTTCTTCTTCCTTGACTATATTCTTCTCCTGCTCCATCCACCTCTGCTTTTGATTACCTCAGTCTTGGCATAGAATAGAGGAAGCAACAATGCTTGCTTCACATTCTGAATTCAGTGTCAACACAAAAAAATGTCAAACACCAACTCCTGTGTGTCCTGTCTTTATTTTCTGGGAGTACAGCATGACATGGATGGTTGTGGCCTTTGCCAGGTGATGCTTCCAGTGTCACTGGAAACATAGAAACATAGAATTTGCTGGCAGTTAAGGACCACTTGGCCCACCTAGCCTTTTCATTTTTTTCTTGCCTATAGTACCAGCACAGACCCTACCTGACCTCCACCTATTCATCCACCTTCTCCCTCCAGAGGATCAGTGGGCCAAGCTCATCCTTGGTTGACCCGTGGTATGGGACTGCAAGGATTGACCTAAGAGTCACAAGAAGGACTCAGCAGCTGCTGGATCAGCTTCCCAGCTAGTAGCCCTTAAGAAGCCTGTGGCTACAGCCACAGTGAGTTCTTCATCAGTCCACACACTGCTCCATGCTGGTGCCAGTGTTAGAGGGTCCTTCATGGAGGATTTCCATGAACTGTGTAAGGCAGCAGCCCTCCAGACCTTTGGAATGAGCCCTTCTCACTCGGGAAAAAAGCATAAGTGCCACTGGTGCAGGTTGTTGGATTGGGAGACATTGCAATCCTCCAATTTCCTCAGCTCTCCCGACCACTCAACATTTTGTTGAGCACTTGACAGTGGTTGAGCTACCTTCAGTTGAGGTTCAGGCCAAAAGCTCCTTGGTACTTCTTTGAAGCTTATCAATAGAGCTATGCAAAATATAAAATTCTGCCATTGGAATGCCCGTGGAATTTCCAAATCCATGAACCATGAATTTCATGGAATTTGCATGAAAATTCCATGTAATGTTGCCAAAAGGTAAATTTCAGTTATTTTTGTCTAATCTTTACAGTTCATATTTAAATGATACCAAATGTGGCTGGTATACAAGTACTGGCAGCTTGCATAAGTGTGCCAAATGTCAGAGTCATAGATTTCATGGAAACTGAGTTATGGATGGCCAGATATTCAGTCAACATTTTCTTTTCTGTTTTTCCATTTAATTGTAAAATTTCTTAACCATTTTCTCCACAGTTTCAGGATTTAGAGAAGCATACAACATGATTATGAGCACCACATTTTAAGTCTCAAGCTTTAAAGCAGGCGGTGCTACATCTACCCAAACATTTTGCCAACATTTAGATTTTAGATTAGTATAATTTTGAAAGCTTTCATTAAAATGTTATAAACATTTTGTGGGTAAATGGGTTATTATTAGCTCTAAGAGGAATGCTGATTTCCTCTGGCAAAACCAGCACAGAATGACCATTCCACCACTGGGATCTGTGCTGGAATTTCACTGGTTCTTTTGTGGAATTATGCCTGCTGTGATCCATGGAATAATATTCTGCAGAGCAACATTTTTTCCATGGAAAAACATTTCACAGCCATTCCCACAGAATATATTGAGATCCAGGGTATAACATTTTGCAGAAATGTTGTGGAAAAAACGCATTCTTCATTTTTATGCCATGGAATTCCACCATTCTGTTTCTGGCAACATTAGGCAACATTTTGGTGGAATTCTAAAAATGACACAAAATTTCCTTCTGCCAGAATTTGAAAATTCCACACAGCACTAGTTATTACTACAAATATATATGTACCCAGTTTAAGATTTCTAACTCTAAAGGTGCCTGAGTTATATGCAGATTAAACTGTTCATGAAATTTCCCACAAAAACAAAATGACTGAATTTGAGCACCTGTCATTTTGAGACAATGTGTCTAATGTCATGATATTTGGCACACCATTAGAACTCTTATCATCACATAATCATGCTACATTTCAGATCTCTAGCTCGATTGACAGCTGAGTTGTGACTAAATTAATAAACTTTCAGACATTCCACTGAATTTCATCAAATTTTTAATTTCAGTTATTTTCGTCTAGTTTTTAAAGTATGTATCCAAATGATACCAAATCTGGCAGGTATATAAGTGCTAATGGCTTTCATAATTGTACCAGATTTCAGAGTCCTAGATTGAAAGGGGATGAGTTGTGGCTGGCAAACATTTAATCTAAATTTAATTTTCTATTTCCATCTAATTTCAAAAATTCATATCCAAATTACTCCAGCATGTCAGGATTTAGAGAAACATGCAACATGGGTATGTGCAGCAAGTTTTACATATCAAGCTTTCAAGTGGGCTGTGCTATTGGTAGCCAGACATCGTGCCAAAATGTTGATTTTAGTTATTTTAGTCTAATTTTGAAAGAGTTCATCAAAATGTTAGAAACATTTGCAGGTATAAGGGATATTACTGCATTTATATTTGCACAGTACCTAGTTTCAGATTTCTAGCTCCAAAGGTGGCTGAGTGGCTTGCAGATAAAATGTGTCATGAAATTTCCCACAACAAATAAAATGACAGAATTTGAGCACATATAATTCTGAGATGGTGTGTTCTAATGTCAACATAGCTGGCACACCATTATTTTATTTATTTATTTTTGATAACCGGGTAGGTGCACTAGACACGAAAGTGAAAATTTTCAGGCACGACCCAGGAGGTCAACAGCACAGAGAGATACAGTTACATAGAATACAGTGTCAAGAGATATGCAATACATCACAATCAGAAAGTGAGACAAAATTAAGACAAATATTGGTATAAGGCACGTAAAGGTGTAAATTCTACAAATGGAAATAGGTGCCCATGTGTAGACTGTAATAGTAATATCACAATATGAGGTGCAGAAAAAGGAAAAAAATACCAACAGGGTATCATTACATCCTGCTGAAACTGAAAGGATGTTATTGGTAGGAGGCAGGGAGAGAGGTAATGGTGGGATAGGTTTAAGGGAGGCTGAAAGGAGCAGGGTACCAGCTCACACCATAGAAGGGGATACCAAGGGTAGCCAAGGCAGAGGGAGTCAAGATCTATGGAGGGTTGAAGCAGGTACAATGAGCACATGTGGTAAGGAGGGAGCCGTGCCTCTTCTTAAAGGTGGCATGATTGGGGCAAGGCATACATCTGGGGCAGCGAGTTCCAGTAGGAGGGGCCTACGTGCCAGAAGCCTGATTTCCCCTTGGTAGTTCTATATCTGAGAATGCTAATCAAGGAAAGGTCAGTAGATCAGAGACCGTAGGAGATGAGCTGAGGGGCTAGGTAGGTAGGCATACTTGATCGCAGTACACTGTCCAGAAGGTTCCCAAGAGAGAGGAGATGGTGTGCAATGGGTATGGCCAATTTAGGTCAGAGTACAGCAGGCAGTGATGTTTTAGTCTGGAGGATGCAGAGGCGTAATGGCATATATTGTTATAAGTTGTGTCCCACCTATGAAGAGTAGCCTTAGATGCATTAGTATAGATTACAGATCCATAAGAAAGTGATAGAAGCAGGATTCCTTTAGCAATGGCTGTCCTAGAAGTGGGGGTAAGAATATGGCTTGTTTTGTAGGCTAAGCCCAGTTTGGCATTTACAGCCTTACAAGTGGAGGTTATATGAGCGTCATAGGTGAGGGATTCATCAAGTAAGACACCCAGATATTAAAAAGAAGTTACCATCTCCAATGGGGAACCATCAGCCCAGGAGACCTGGAAAAATTCATGGCACTGCTTTAGTTTAATAGAGGATCCTAAGAGCATAGCCTTGGTCTTTCCAACGTTAAGAACAAACTTGTTTTTGGTGATCCAGGATTGAATATTTTGTAGGTCCATAGAGAGCTCATGATTAATAGAGTGACCATTATCTAAGCTAGTGTAAAGGACAAGGTCATCGGCATATAGCAATGATGAACAGGAGGATATATTTTGAGGAATATTATTAATAAAAATCGAGAAGAGGAGGGGTCCGAAGATAGATCCCTGAGGTACACCAACATTAATGACTGCTTTTTCTGAGATGGCCAAGTTGAATTTCACAGTTTGATATCTGTTTGATAGGTTGCTATGGAACCAGTTTACAACTCCAGTTGAGAAACCCAGGGAGTGGAGAGTGGTAAGCACAAGAGGATGGTTAACAAGATCGAAAGCTTTAGTCAGATCGATAAATGCTGCACCAGTTTGATGACCCTGGTCCATGCTTGAAGAACATCATTTGTCAGCTGTAGTAGAGCAGTTTGAGTACTATGGCCTTTTCTGAAGCCGTGTTGGTTTGAGTGGAGAAGGTTATACTTAGTAAGGTGTTCTGAGGTCTGTGCTGAGATGAGTTTCTCAAGGACTTTGTTTAATACTGACAGTATTGCTATTGGTCTATAGTTGGCTATATCTTTTTTGTTGCCTTTTTTAAACACTGACATGACTCTGGCCAGTTTCCATACCTCGGGCACTACGCCTTCACTCAGGGACAAATTGAGTATTCTGGACAGTGGTACTGTGATGAAAGGTGCCACAAACTTTAGGAGTTTAGGTTCGAGGCAGTCAGATCCAACAGCGGTACTGTCTGATATGGAATTTAGATGTTTAAGGATATCTTTCTTCGTAATAGCTTTAAAGTAGAAGGGAGGCATCTTTGAAATGTTTTTTGGGTTGGGGGATCCAGGCATTAAATTATTGGAAGAGAAAGCATTTGTGTAGCTCGAAAGGTCAGAGAAGTGAGAATTAAATGCATTGGCAATTGTGCCCGAGTCATTACAGTGCACACCTTTCAGTATCATGTCATTGTATAGTAGAGTTTGCTTTGATCCGAGGAAAGTCTTGACATGAGATCAAAATTTCTTTGGGTCACCAGCAGCATCCAGCAGGAGGCCTTTACAGTACTGGCTTTTTGCAAGTCTTATTCGTGTTTTGCATTTTGATCGCTGTTCTCTATAGTCGTTATAATCCGCTGAGAGACCAGATATTTTAAACTTTCTCCAGCATTTGTCCCTGTTTTTGAGGGCTGTAAAGAGGTCTTTGTGCAGCCATCTGGTTTGTTTACCATAAACGCGCCGAGTGACGACTGGGGTATGTTTATCTTGAAGGAGTACAAACCTGCTCAGGAAGGCATGGAGGGCAGCATCAGTACTTGTGGATTGGAGGACAGGGGACCAGTCAGTGTGAGACACATCATATAGGAAATGAGCCTGATTTAAGTTTGCATGGTTTCTGAAGCATATATAGTTTTGGGGGGACGTGGAGGTTGTGGATGTACTCCATATGCAGAAGATGGGGGAGTGATCACTGATATTGTCTGGCAGTGTACTTGTTTTTGCAATTCTGTCCACACAATTTGCTAGGACCCAATCAATAAGGATGCTGAAGTCAGTGTTGACTGACACTCTTGTATAATCAGTAATGATTTGGTGCAAATTGTAGCTCTGTACCAGGGATTGAAGGGTGTCTTGAGATTTGCCAAGCCAGTTTAAATTTAAGTCTCTGAGAATGATGAGTTTGTTCTTCCTCGCATGTGCAGCTGTATGATTCAGCAAATCAGCTAGGCCTTTTATTCCCCTATTGGGTGGATTGTAGGCATAGACAATGTGGAGTTTCTTATCTCCTAGTCTGAGTATGGCATGGATGTATTCACACAAGGAGTTTTTCTTGTCGATTATCATAGTCATGCTTAGATTGTTTTTGTAATAGATTGCGACACCCCCACCATGCTTTGGAGGTGGTCTGTCACACCTAAGAAGGTTGTAGTTTGGGAGCAGGCATTTGAGAACATATCAACAAGTAATTGTTCCAAAGTGCAGATCTCTAGCTCAGTAGACAGCCAAGTTATAACCAAATTAATACATTTCAAAAATGTCATGACATTCAAATGAAATTCCATAAAATTTCATGTAATTCCATCAAAATTCCACAAATTCAGAATTTTTTCATTGTGCACAGCTCCACTTGTCAACCTTGATGCCAGTCAAGCAGGCGGTTGAAATCTTTCTGAACCTGTCAGCTAGCTGTCAGAGGAGCTTGACAAGGAGTCAATTTCCCAGATCCTGTTGCTCCTGGTCCCCACTCAGCAGAATGTGGCTTAGTCTGTGTTCCTGACTAGGTCATTCCAGGACCACCTCAGCCTCTGAAGCTTTTGCTACTGAACATACAGTAGTTCTGCATATGGTCTACCATGATGCTATGGAGGTCTGTACTTGATATTGGCCCCCAGGTTGACTTGTCAAGGTTGAGGGTGAGCTTGAGATGCTTCTGATGCTCTTGATCCCACTTAATCAGGAGGTAACACTGAAGATGCTCCTTGACCTTCTTGCGTGAGGAGAGGCACTGCTGAAAGATGTGGTGGTACTATGAGAAGCTCTTCTGGCAGCAGTGGACTATCGCATGGTGGGTTAGGGCTCTTCCCTCTGACACCTGCCAACCACCACCAGATATGCCAACACTGGTCATCCATGGCAGATGTTACCAGTGTCTGCTGCTCCACCCCGGATGGTGAAGCCACCACCACTGCAGCCTATGGTGGGAGCTCCTAATAAGGACTCCTGTGATGCTTCTGGCTTGCCTGTCTGGCTGTTAGTGGACATCACCCAGTCCAGGGACACCCATGTGGTTCACAGCAGAAAATGGTTGAGGGACATTTTTGAGGAGTCCTCGGATGACTCTGAGGGGTCTCATGGAGGACCCACACTTTTGATCGGGGCTTAGTTGATGATGTTTCCACTGACCATGGTCCAGTGTCATTTGAGGCTTTACTGTGCCTCATTTTAGAGTCCATGAGTGTATCCTTGAAGCCAGTGCAGAAGACAGCTAAATAACTCTTCAATGACATCCTGGACAGGAACAAATCACCGGGGGTTGCCTTTCCAATGGCTGAGATCATCTTGTGACCACCTCTAGGGCTTTGGCAATCTCCAGAATCCTGCCTGGCACCCACTATCCATATGGTCTGCAAGTATGTGAACCCTAAAGGGTCAATTTCAGGGTTCTCAGACCACATTTTGGCTGAAAAGCTGGTCTCTGACTTGGCCTTCCAAAAGTCAGGTGGCCAAGGGAACATAGACAGGACCCTAGACAAGGAATCTAAAAAGCTTGATCATGGAGCAAAAAAGGTATATGCTGCCTCATCTCCTGGTCTGTGCCAGGCAAGCAATATCATCATTATGGCCAGCTTTGAAAACTCCCTGTTGGGAGTGCCAAATTATGTAACTTCTCATGTTCCTGCTAGTTTGCAGCGTGTGGTGAAGTTGGTCAGAGACCAGGATAAAGTACTGGCTAAACACCAGCTCCAGATGGCTTTGGACATAGATGACTCTTGTGCCTTTGCCCTGATGTCAGCAGCTGCAATACATCACAGGGCCTGGCAGAAGCATTCCTCCTTTATGGCGGACACCCAGAATAAACTGACTGATATGCTTGGACACTGACCACTTCAGCCCAGTGGTGGATGGTCATCTCTTTAGGACTGAGAAGTCAAATCCCACCCTAGTCTCTGTGGCATCATCCCATAAGGACCCTAAAGCCCAAAAGCCTAAGAAGAAGCCCTTCCAGTATAGTTACTTTCAGCTACAGTAGCTTCAGCAGGGGCAATACTTAGCCTATCTCCCAATGCCCAAATTCACTGGGCAGGGGCTAAAAAAGGCATGGGAAAAGAATTGGTGCCCCTCCACCCCTTTGAACTGTGTCCCTCCAAAGCTGCCCAGTGATGGGTCAGGTAGTGTCATCCTCCCACCTGACCAGTCTCTGACCTAGCTCCCAGCGGACCACTTCTGTCCACATTGGTCCATCATTACTATGATAAAGTGGGTACTAGAGATGGTAGGCAGCCCCACTGCAACCCTCCAGTTTAAGCCCTATTGCCACTATCCTTTCACATCATAATTTTTGTCTCTCTACTCTCATTCCCCCATTCCTACCTACTTACTTATTATTGATAAGTGAGATGTTGTATTTCAGATGCTATGTGCAATTAATCTATGTTCCCCGATATTATTTTATGTATACACACCATTATGCAAACATCAGTACTTCTAACTGTATATTGGTTATGCTGTTTGTGAGCTGTACCACTCTTCTTAAAACTAATAATAGTATTCTATGATAAAAAAAGAGATGATAGGCAGAGGGTTGCCTCTTGACTTTGAGGCTTTCCTGGCATACCAACTCCATGCTATTTGGGAGTTCACAGAGTCATAGGACACACTGTCTGCCATCAAAGAGGATTTTGTTCAACTCCTTGTGATAGGAGAAATAGCCTGTGTCCCAGATGCCCTGGCAAATCAGGGGTGTATGTCCAGGTACTTCCTGATCCCAAAATGAATGTGGGGCTGGCACTCCATACTGGATCTGCAAGACCTGAATCAGTTCATGTGGAAATGTAAGGTCTGGACGGTCACTCTGAGTCAGATTATACTATCTGTTGAGTGGGGTATGTGGTTCTGCTCCCTGGACATTCAGGATGAGTTCTTCCATGTCCCATTCTGTTTCACTGGTGGTACCTATGGTCCTGTGCAAAGGGGGTTCTCTATAAGTTCCAGGGCATGCCCTTTGGCCTGTCATCCATGCCCAGGGTCTTCACCAAGTGCATGGCAGTGGTGGCAGCCTTGCTGCAGTGCAAGGGCATTATTGTGGATCTCTGCCTTGATGACTGGCTGATAGCTGGGCTGTCCATGGAGGCTGTAGGATGGTCCAGAGATCTGGCCCTGATGACCCATAGAGACATGGGCCTGTTGGTCAGTCTGGGAAAGTCCAAAATGATTCCCTTGCAGGTGTTCAATTTTATTGGATCAGAACTAGACTCCATGCGGGCCAAGGCCCATCCCCCTGCCCAGTCTCAGGGCCTTACCTCCTTTACCTGATCATTTCCTGAGGCTGGTAGGGTACATGGTATCCACCACCAGCATGTTATGTTGGGCTTACTAGTAGATGCACCACATCCAGTGGGAACTAAGTTGCAAGTGGTCTCAACACCTAGGTCAACAGGACCAGACCATCCTTTTTACCTAGCCAATGTAGGATGTCATCTAGGGTTGACTGGTCATGCAACATCTGAAGGAAGGAATCCCATTTGTCTGCCTAGAAACAACCATCACGCTGAAGATGGACATGTCTCTGGTGGGGTGGGGTGCACACCTAGAAAACTACAGAGCTCATGGGGTCTGGTCACCCCTTGGGTGCTGTCACCACATCAACCTGCCGGAGCACCAATCAGTGCAGCTGGCTCTGATGGAATTGGCTCCTTAAGTCAGGGGTGAGGTCATGCAGGTCCAGATGGATAAGGCCATGACTATGTTTTACCTGAACAGGCAGGGAAGAACTCATTCCCTTACCTTGTGGCAGCAGGCTGTTCTTACGTGCAGTCTTGTGTGAAGCCTGGGTGCAGATGATCTGGTGATTTATGTTGTAGGAGTTCACATCAGGCAGATGCTGTAATCTGGATGGGAGAAACATTCAGTGAATGGTCCCTGCATCAGGAGGTGGTAGACCACCTGTTCTCCCAGAGGGGAACCCTTCCAGTGGACCTGTTTTCCTTATTGGAGAGCAGAAATCTGAGACTGTTTTGTGCCCACCCTCCACAGTTTGGGACACTGTTAGAGGTTTCCTTTGTGAAGCCTTAGATCCCACGGCTCATGTATGTCTTCCCTTACTTCCCCTTTATCCACAAAATGGTGGTCAAGACCTGGAAGAACAAGATGTAGATGATCCTGATAGCTCCATACTGGCCAGACAGTTCTGGTACCCAGATATCATTAGACTCAGAAGTAGGCCTCCATGGCTGGTAACTCATCATCCAGAACTACTGACTAGACAATAGGAGAAGGTTCTGCAGCCAGGCCTTCATTCCATGTACCACTTGGCCTGGTTCCTGAGTGGCTAGCATTCCAGGCCTTGGGTCTCTTGGAAGATATGCTCCATGTTATGGAGGCCTCCCAAAAGGAGTCAATTCATAAATGCTAAGTTTGTACCGTGGCACCAGACTGAGAACCTCTACCACTGAGGAACAGGTTCTCAATTTGGTGCTGGGAAAAGAGTTTGATCACATTGCCTGCCCAGTTGTGAGCATTTTGGAGTACCTCTGGTACCTCTCTCAGTCAGGCCTATGAGTGATGACCCTGAAGATGCACCTGGCAATCATGTCTGCTTATCAGGTGCCAGCTGATAATCCAATGGTTGCCCAGGAGAGGATAATCAGGAGCTTTTTTAAAGGTCTTGACCACTTGTCCACTCCGGTGTGCGAGCCACTGCCACCAGGGACTTACTAGGTTTATTAAGTTTTACTAGGTTTTACATATGGAAAGTAAAGGAGGCTTAGGCCCATCTTGATTCTTTCCCCAACACAAGTGGGTCAATATAAGTAAGACTTATTTAGTTTACTCCAATTATCAAAATGATTTTTAAAGGTATTAACATTTTGAATATTCACCATTTCTTGAGGTAATAATTTCCAAAGTCTAGATGCACGTGTAGTTATATAATTATTTCTTTTATTGAAATTTGCTTTCTTAATAATAATCTGTTTGTTATGGGACCTAAGTGTTTTTTTGTCTGAACAAATAGAAAGATTGTAGTGAGCTAACAAAGATGGAGATTGTAGCGCTTTATGAATAAACAAAATGTCACCCCTACAACATCTAGCTTGGAGAGTCTGGAGGCCAGTAGCATCTAACCTCTCAGGATATGATTTATTAGTCAACCCAGAGACCATTTTTGTAGCCCTGAGTTGAACCCATTCCAATAAAACTATATCACCAACAAGGTAGGGATTCCAAAAAGGGGATCCATAGTCCAAATGGGGTCTAATATGTGATCTGTACAATGGAACCAAGCACTCCATAGTTTTTGTTACAAATGAGCACTTGATTTGGCTCAATAATGAATGTGCCAGATTTGTAACTTACAAACAGCGATCATGCAAAGTTAATTTGTTATTAACAAAGATTCCTAAGTCTCTTTCTATTGAAGATGATTTCAACGGGAGATTATTTAACTTACATATATTTTTTTTGTTTGTTCTACCAAAATGGAGAACAACACATTTATCAATATTAAATTCCATAAAATTTAATTTAGCCCATTGTTCAATAGAAAATAAATCAGAAACTAAACATGTTAAATTAGTCTCTGAGTCCACATAACCACCGAGTTTTGAATCATCTGAAAATTTGGAAAGCCAATTTCAAGTTGAAATTATCATGTCACTAATATATAAGTT
This sequence comes from Neoceratodus forsteri, assembly GCA_016271365.2. Taxonomy (NCBI): domain Eukaryota; kingdom Metazoa; phylum Chordata; order Ceratodontiformes; family Ceratodontidae; genus Neoceratodus; species Neoceratodus forsteri. Next base: position 1,774,752,264 of record CM057456.1, on the reverse strand, counting down.
AAACAGTATAGGTCCCACAACAGAGCCCTGAGGTACTCCACTAGTGACGAAACATTGCCTAGAAATATAATTATTAAATTTTACCCTTTGGGTTCTATTTAACAGCCAATTCCTTATCCACTTTGTAAGACAAGTTGACAACCCAAATAGTTCCAATTTATGGACCAACCTATTATGTGGTACTTTATCGAATGCCTTACTAAAATCCAAAAGTATGACATCTGATGGAATGTTGTTGTCTAGACCGATATTTGTGTTATTATAAAATGCCACCAAATTAGTGGTGCATGAATACCCAGTTTTAAACCCATGTTGGAATTTATCACTTAGATTAAGATTTAACATTTCTCTCTCAAGTAACAGTTTAATAATCTTCTCCATGATCTTACAAACAACAGATTTTAGGCTACATGGACGATAATTTTGCACGTTTGCTTTATTACCTTTTTAATAAATAGATGTAACTAGTGCTGTTAACCAGTCAAGGGGAATTAGACCAGATGTAAGGGATTTATTAAAAATGATTTTAAGAGGAACTACAATTGCCTCAGCTGTTTCAAGTAAGAATCTTGGTGTAATATTATCAGGCCCTGGACTTGTTGATTTTTTTGTGGAACGTAGAGCAGTCAAGATTATTTGCTCAGAAATAATATACTGTGTGGATTCATTTGGCTGTTCCTGAAGACTAGAGAATACATTATCTTTAGAGGAAAACACAGAAGCAAAATATGAATTAAATATGTTCACTATTTCTAAGCCTGAACTAATAATATTTGTGTTATGGACAACAGGTCCAATCCTCCTAGTGGTATTTTTCTTACTGTTTAAATAAGAGTAAAAAGATTTATGAGAGTCTTTAGTATGTGTTATTTTAAATTCTAAAGTCTTTTTAGCTTTTTTTATGGCATATTTAAGAAAGTGCAATGTGGATTTGTATTTTGAGTAGATTATTTCCCTGTTTGGGGATTCCTTATTTTTAAGTTTTCAAAATAATCTTTTTTTTTTTTGATTAGATATTGAATTTTTTTATTAAACCATCTAGGTATCCTCCCCTTTGTGTTGTATTTTTTAACTAAGGGGACACATGCCTTCTCAATTTTATGAATTAAATTTTTAATAAAATCCAAGCATAGTTTACTGATAGATGCCGCATAAGGGCTTCCCAAGGTTTATTTACAAGTAATTTATTTATTTTATTAAAGTTAGTTTTATCATAATTTCTAAAAGTAGTGAATTTTGAAACATTAGGATATAGGATCTGCAGGGAAAAAAGAATGGCTGAATGGTCACTTGTGCCAAGTGGCGCCTTTATATAAATATCAGAGATAGTATTTTTTATATTAGATATTACAAGATCTAAAGTGTTAGGACCTCTGGTTGGAGTAGTAATAAATTGTGAGAGGCCGTGTTCAGAGATACAGGAAAAGAAAAGTTTATCTTGACTAGTAGTGCTCCTTAAAGATGTCCAATCAATACTGGGGAAATTAAAATCACCCGATATAATAGTATCCCCTCTTTCAGAAAAATAAGAAATATCATTTAAGAGGGCCAGATCATAATTAGAATCCAGTGAAGGGGCCTATAACATGAACCCAGAAATATATGAGGTAGCCATTTAAATTGAACAGAAACACAAATACATTATGTTGTAGTAGAGTATTGGATTTCATGAGAATCAATATCATCTCGAATATATAAACACACGCCACCACCCTGCCTATTCAGTCTATCTTTATGATAAAGTCTGTAGCCTTGAATGGATTTCATTAGAGTGGATGAATTGTCCCACCAGGTTTCTGTAACTGCCTATATTGTGAGTGAATATGATTGTTTCTAATTCAGATAATTTAGATAAATTTAAAGATCGAGCATTTAATGACAAAACTTTACAAAAAGCTGGAATCTTGGTGCGTTTTAGAGACTTGGGACTAACCCCATTCTCCCCCTTATTTTCTAGTTTAAAAGAACATTAATTTTTTTCAGCAGAGATTTCCCAAGGAGAGAACTACCACGTCTGCTGAGGTGGAGTCCATCCCAACAGTACAGAGAAGGCTTGTCATAAAAATCTTTCCAAATAAACAGAGAATGTCCTGTTTAAAACACCATTTACGTAGCCCTTCATTTATTTGTTTGATTTTATTAGAAATAGTATCAGTAGCCCTTGGAATTGGAAAGATTTCTGAAAAACTAACTGTACGCCCTTTATTGATCAATAAGTTGCTTAAAGCAATAATATCATGTTCAATATGTTCAGAATTATCATATAATACATTGCTGGTTCCAGCATGACTGATTACCAAAGGATTACTACCTGCTTTACTCAAAATTTCAGGCAGCATAGTAGTAATATCAGAAATCTTTGCACCTCGAAAACTGGAGCATGTGCGATTTAATTTGTCAGGATTACATGTAATGCAGTCAATGGCCTGGATATTCAAACTGCGCTGAAAACTGGCGCAACAGTAGGAGCAAGTGCAAACCAGTTGTGCAAATGCGCAACAGGTGCGATATTCAAACATGGAGCAGAGCAAATTGCTCAAGCAATCAACGTCTCAATATCGCACATACTGCGCCATCGCGCAACCAGGAAGGAGAAGCTGAGCCAAAATGCTGCGCTATGGCACAACCATGGAAGCTCAGCTGAGCATTCCAGAGCTGCCATACAAGCAAAGCCCCCCCAGAGCAATGGAACTGCACATCCAGGGAGGCAGGCTGGGGCCCACCACCGCCATGCCACACATGGGCACAGGAACACACTGCAGAACCCACACCACACCGGCACACCCCAAGCACAGCATCACTGGGGGTGGGACAGATGATCCACGTGCCCATGGGGACAAGCCAACAATGCATAGCAGAGCCATGACACCCCAGCAAAACCACTGACAGGCAGAGAGTGCCACACACAGGGGGTTGACAACCACAGTGCACATCAGCCCCCCGTACGCACAGCACACCGTGCACCGTGACCCCAAGACACCGCTCATGTGCAGTGACTGGCACTGCAGGAAACACCATGCATCCCCTGCCACATGTCAACCCATGCTCAGAGAAGCATACCAGCCAGACCCACCCTGTGCACCCAGCAGTGGGTGGCAGCAGACGGCAAGACCAACAGAAAGTCAATGCCATGCTGGTGATACCTCCCCATGGACACACACACACACACATATACCCAGGACCATACCAGCCCAGATGGCATGTACACCTGCAACGGAGCACCCATAGCCAGTTGCAAATCAGAGACCAACACAGCAGTCGTATCAAAATAGAAATATATATTTAAAAGATCAACATATAAACATAAACAGGTGAAACTATGTACAAGTGGGGGAAGGGTAAAAGGCAGAGGGCGTTCAAGGGAGGAATAAAAACCTGGAGAGGAAGGCAGGGTGATAGGGATGGGAGAAGTGGGAAGGGAATGTGGCCTATGGCTCAGCTGGCTGCCGGTCTTCCCCCTGCTGGTGTCCCATCCTGTGCCTCCGCCTCCTGGAACCATGGCACTGTGTGGCCTGCAATATCGCCTGGTTCTCCTGTGACACCTGGGTGAGGTGCCGAATACCCCTCTCAATCCTCCTGAGTACCTCGAGGCCTAGGAAAATGGGAACACAGTCAATGGCTGAGACTGACCACAACCCTGAACACCACCCAACCTGCAAGCCATATAACCCAATGTCCCGCACCTGTGATGGCATGCACCCCCACCACAGTGAACATGCACATGGCCATCACAAACAGGCGGCACCAGCTCAGCACCACCGCCACACACACTGCCCACATCAATCACAGTACAAACTAGGCTGGCAAGTGATGTGGCAACGTGGTGCGATGCCAGTTACACAGCTATGTGCCCAGTGCATGCCTGGACCACCTGTGATGCATACACAGGCGTGCCGTGATGCTGCACTGTGATGCAGGTCACCTGTGTCATGCCTACATACATGGATACATAGACAGTGTCGGCAGATAAGGGCCTATAGGACACCCAGTCTGTCCATTTGACCTTGTACATTCACTCTGTTGTCCTATAAGTCCGTTCCCCTCACCTGACCTCCAGAATTCCTTTATGGCTAACCCATGCATTCATAAATCCGTGACCAAGTCAGCCCCCACCACTTCCTCTGGCAGGGTGTTCCACTTGTCCACCACCCATCCTGTGAAGAAATACTTTCTCATGTTTCCTCTTAAATGACCCCCCTCCAACTGCATCCCATGCCCTCTAGTCCTGGAACATCCTTTACACTTACAAATATTGTTTTCCTGCACTCTGTTCCCCCCTGTAGGATACTTGTATGTCCCCATCATATCCCCACACCCTCCTCCCCTCCAGGGAGTACATGTTCAGTTCCATCAACCTGTCTGCATAGGACTTGTGATGCATTCCATGCACCATCCATGTCGCCGTCCTCTGAACCCTCTCCACCCAGTCCATGTCCATACACAGGTATGGTCTCCGGAACTGTACACTGTACTCCAGTGTGGGGACTCACTAGTGTTTTGTATAGTGGAACTATGACCTCCCCTTTGGTTGTGTCCCACATGGCTGGCGGTCTTGCCCCCCCAGCATGCAATAGCATCCATGAAGTAATGATACTCACACTCCTCCAGCAGCTGGGTCTGACACTGCTGCTGCTGCTGCTGCTGCTGCTGTGGCACAACACCCCCTGGCACCGGGGCCCTGGCATGGCCCACATCACCCTGGTCCTGTGTCCTCACAATCCGGCCTGTGGGAGACATATGTTGAGATAAACATCAGTGTGACTCAAAAGCAGAGTGCCCCATGCCCCAGTGAGAGTGCCTGCCACACAGCCATAACCATCCATCGCACAGCTGCACACACTGACACACCTATGCACAGCCACCCAAGCACACACACACCCCTACAGAGAATATAGGTGCATAGATGGTACACTCACCTGGCCTAGGCACCACGCCCCGCCTGGCATGTGAACGCAGCCGCATCAACAGTTCCAGCTCCCTCCAGCGGAGGTCACTGTACCAGTGCTGGCACTGCTCAGCAGACCGGCCCCGGCCAGTGACCTCCACCAGGTCAGTGGCCACTTGCTGCCACACATGGGTCCTAGGCATGGTGAGGGGGGCCTCATCATACAGTGCCTCACAGTGGGGCTCCACCAGGGCCACCAGGTTGGCCACTTCAAGCTGGCTCCAGGACACGGCCCTCCTCCTAGCCATGGCACCAACTTTACAGCAGGCAATATGGCGCCCCGCTGCGCTGTAACCCCACGTGGAGTTGTTGTGCAATAGACCAGCCCAGGCTCCAATCGCACTGTTCGAACAGCGCCGTCACTTTACATGGCGCTGTCACCAGACAGCACAATAGGGACGTACATATGGCATGCCAACAGCGCCAGGGGTCAGAGGGCATACACAAGGTCACGGCAATGATGCAAGGCTATGCACAGTGCCATAGGACATATAGGCATCCTGCGCGACTGCCAAGCAGAGCACCAGTGCCACAGTGGACTATCGCGCAGAAGTGCCACAGCGCCATATAGTGCCCAGTGCTGTAGCACCACTGGCACAATGGTGGCCATGGCCTGAATCGCCTATCTCGCTCAGCAGGTCTGCAGCACGATCGACGCATCGCGTAACCTGTCTGGGCATGCGCCAATGCAGTGTAGCCAGCCACAAACATGCGCCATCGGCTCAGCCGGACCTTCCGTATGCACTAAGCGCAACACGCCGATATTCAGCCGACATAGCAAATCATTCGATCAGCCATTCAAAGGCGCAGTGGCGCGATTAGCATGTCATTAAAGTTGCGCCACACCTCATTTGCATGTGTTGCACTATAAAAATTGCGACAGTGGGTTGTGCTGGCCAGATTTGGTTGCTGCAGGTGAGAGGTGAGTTACATGCTGTGTGATGCTCAGGACAATGCTCATGGGCAGGGGTGCTGGAGGATGATAAAGGTTGAGGGGGCTGAGCATGAAAAGGGCACTTAGAAAGGGACAAAGGGCACCCTTTCTATCAGTATCTGCCATGCGGAGAGGAAACGGGGGCTTCTGCCCCGGGCTGGCAGCTATGCTCATGGGGAAATGCTGTGGACTGCACAGTGACAGGTGTCCACTTCCACCCATACAGATCACCATGACTGACCAGAGCCAGGCTGAGGGTGTGGACGGCGGGCGTAGAAGGAGGCCAAACTTCACCACGGCAGAGACCGAGGCCCTCTTCCAGGCCTACCTGGAGGATGAGCCAGTATTGAGTGGACGGAGGGGCACCCCTCAGGAGTGTGCAGCTGCATGGGAGGGGGTAGCTCAGGCCATCAACCTGCACGGAAGCCACCAGCGCTCCATGCAGGAATGCCGGAAGAAGATGGGGACTGACCGCAGGAGGCTGAAGGAGAAGGTGGCAGCCTTCAGGGTGGCACATGCTGGCACTGGTGGGGGCCCACCAGTGGTGTTGCAGCTGACCCCTACAGAGGAGACACTGGTCGCGGCCATGCAGCCGAGTGCCATTGCAGGCGTTCCAGGTGGAGGATTCCAGACAGGTGGAAGCCCATCACTGCACGGTATGACATGGTGATGTTGTTGGGGGCTGTTGTTCACATGCACTCACATGTACTCTCTTTCTGTTACAGATCCTGTTCGTCTGCAGGAGACGGTGGTGGTGGTGGGTCCAGACAGTGAGGCAGACCTGCTGGACGTGGAGGAGGGACCATCCACCTCCGCCACCAGCCTGCAGGCACTGCAGCAGCATGCAGGCTGGGCCAACAACTCCGGCGTCAGTGATACGGGTGCAGGGGGTGCACAGCCTGTGTCACAGCAGTCTGGCATGCAGGTATGCCAGCATGCTGTGCCTATGGCAGTGGCACGCACCTGCACCATTGATGATAGCAGGCCTGCAATGGCCAGTGATAGGTGTGTGTGTCCCACGACGGACACATGGCAGGCCAGCACATGCCCTGGGCCTTCCTGGTTCACACCTGTGTACCAGCATGCTGGCACAGTCCCAGGCTGTGCCTGTCAGCACCGGTGGGGCAGCATCGGTGGCTGTGCAGGTGTCTGGCACTGTTGACAGCACAGAGGTGGAACAGGTGGACCTGGGGGCTCAGCAGTTGGAGGGGCGGCAGCAGCAGTTACACACCAGGTCTGGGGGTACAGTGTCAAGCAGTGGCACATGTCCACCGCCCTTTGATCCGCCCATACCTGGTCCTGGCGAACAGCGCCCACCCTCAAGGGGTGCTGTGCACCAGGACCGTCCACACCCTGTGGGTGACGATGCCATTGGGGCACAGTACCCATTGGATGCGCACACCCGCCTGCTGCAGGAGTCGGTACAGCTGCAGGGGCGGGTTGCAAGGTCCGTGGAGGCACTGTCTGTGTCCGTGGAGCGGCATAGCATGGAGTGTGCTCGGGACCGAGCCGAGCTGGTCCTTATGCGGACGGATGTGACCGCTGCCATTGACAGGCTGACCCAGGCAGTGGTCTCTGTGTCGAACGCCTTGGCCACACTGTCAGGTGCCCCTGTACCACACACCCCACACAGTGTGCACTTCACTCCCTGTTCCCGGCGTCGTGCAACACCAGGCCTGTCAATGCTGGGTTCTGCTGTGGGCATCCCGAGCACCCCTGGTACAAGTTTGTTCGGCAGGATGCAGACCCCTGTGTGGGCAAGGTCGGCGGTCGCGCACTGGGACCCCTGGTGGTGCACCAGCGCCACCTGATGTACCCCTGCTCAGCCTGCCAGTGCTGCTAGGCCGCGGCGGGGCTGCCCACGCATCCGTGGTGGCCGTGGGACAGTGCTACCTGACTGAGCTGTCTCCCAATGCAGGCCCTGTCTGGTGCTGCCCTGTGTGCAATGTGTGTCATGGTGGGCAGTGCACTGCTGGGTGCTCTGCTCACCAGCTGACCTACGGACCACCGCACACTCTCCCAACTGCTGTCCACAGGTGCGTGTGCATGATGATGCCTGCATTGCACTGTACACCAAGGTGCAAGGTTGCCCAGGTCCTGACACACGATGTGGACAGTCCAGGTGGTGGGGGTGGTTGGTGGTGCTGTGTGTTGGCAATGTCATTTCCGCAGTGCTGTGCTGCTGCCCATGTATGCTGCCTGGTGTGTGTGTGTCCATATGAGTGCTCACCCCTCTCTGATGGTGTGTTGGTATGCCTGGACCCTTCAACTCCCCTGACCTTCATGCATGGTGTGTTCCCCTGTGTGCCTGTGGTTTGCGCATGGACAGTGTTGCCTGCACATGTCCCCTTGACTTACCTGTGTTGGGCGTAGTGCTCTTCTGCAATGGTGTCCCGGTGCAGCTGGGCCTGCCGGGTCAGTCGGGGGTCCCTCCATCCTAGGGGGGGCTGCTCATCACCCACATCACCGGCGCCACTGGCGTCCCCATCGCTGTCCCCCTCTTGGACCTGTACGGCTATCCCATGGTCTTTGGCCATGTTGTGCAGGATGCAACAGGCCAGGAGTATCCCACAGGCCTTTTGGGGGCTGTACTGTAGGCTCCGCCGGAGGTGTCCAGGCATCGGAAGCATGCCTTGAGCATCCCAAACACCCGCTCTATGATGTTACGTGTTTCGGCATGTGCCTCATTGAAACCGAGCTGCGCTGGGGTGGTGGGCGCCGGTATGGTGTGAGCAGCCAGGGACGGAGTGGGTATCTGCAGTCACCTGTGTGAGAATAGTGGAGATCAGTGTCATGTCAGGTCCATATTGCCCATATCCTTGTGTGCCACTACCATGGCACCTGTGTCATTCCCACCCTTGCACAGAGTTTGCATTCCATACATGTGTACTCACCCACTAGATGACCCATGGGGATGTTCCCACTCTTGAATCGATGGCACAGTGCAGACTGGTGCCATATGAAGGCATCATGTGCTCCACCAGTGTGTGTGGCACAGACATTGATGATGCGCCCAGTGGCATCACACACCACCTGGCAGTTGACACTGGAAAAGCCCTTTCGGTTCCGATAAGCATGGCCGTCGGGGCCAGGTGGCGTGCGAATGGCCACATGGGTGCAGTCTATGGCCCCTAGCATGCCAGGCATATGTGCTACCCTGTGGAACTCCTGCATGTTTTGTTATACGCTCTGCCCGCGGTGCTGGGGAAATGGATGTACTCCACAGCATGAGGCAGCAGTCGCTGAGGAATTGGGTGAGGATCGTGACATGGCCGACTGTGTAATGCCTGTGGTGTCCCCTGTCAGACTCTGGAAGGTGCCCGTGGCGAGCAGGCACATGCAGGCTGTCACCTTGGTCTCCACGGACAGAGCATGACTCCGTCGTGAGGGTGCCTGCATCACATCACTGCACAGCTCACTGAGCCGTCTCAGTATTGCCCTGTTCAGGTGGTACCGTGCCACAATCTCGACGTCTGTCTGCAAGCTCGAAGCTGATCGGGCACGATACATCTCATCGGGGCATCGCCGACGGACCCTCCGCGCCACGCCCCTGCAGCATGGTGTCTCACCCCCCTCATTACAGCTTCCATGTGGAAGCTGACACTGTCCATCTCCCTGGCTTCTGCCCCCGGCTGCTGTTCCTGTGTTACCCCCGCTGCCCCCACTGCTGCTTCCACTGCACCGGGCACCCCCCACTGGCCTCTCTGTCCTCCTGGACCCACTGTCCCTCTCTGCCCTTCCAGCTCCTGTCTCTCTCTCTCTCTCTCTCTCTCTCTCTCTGTCTCTCTCCCCCAGTTTGCGGCCTGCTAGGGTTCTTGCGCCGCTTCCTTGAGCCTTTTTATTTTGGCTCAAATCCGGTACTGCGCAACTTCCGGCTCAGCCACTCTTGCGCATTGCGCAAGTGTTCGGATATCGCATTGTGCACTTTATGCATGGACCCGCCCCCTTCGGTTGCGCATGCCTTCATTTCCATTGCGCTGTTGCTCAGCATGTTTTCGGTGGCGCAACTGGCCCCTTCTGAATATTGCAGAATGGCACATTTTTGGAGTTGCGCACGCGCAACCCTGTTGCGCATGGTGCAACCCTTTTGAATATCTGGGCCAATGTGTTTAATTATTGAATCCCCAAGTATAAAATCTGCCTAGGTTGTAAATTGGGGGAGACTATAGAACTACTGTTTGTATTTTTATTTAATGACAAATTAAAAGTAGATGGGGAAGTTTCTTCCACCAAAGTAGTAATTAACTTCTTTGGTGTATGAATTTTTGACTGTGCACTAGAAGTTACTAAATTGTTAATAATTGGAGACTGATTAACAGTCTCATGAGGTGGGGAACAGGTGTGTATGAAACAATCTTCCACCTCCAAGGGAAGAAATTTATTGTGTAATGTAAGTGGTGGAACATTATAAATCTGGCCTCCTCGACGTTTTGTTTTATTTATTACTGTTGCCCAATCATTTGTGGTAACCTGATTTGTCATCATTTCAGGACCAGACCCTGGAGGAGTAATCTGGGATGCCATATTATCTATGAACTTTTCCAGTGGATCTATTTCCTCATTCAGTGGCCCAAAAGTGGACTTTGTAACCCCAGTGTGAAGCAGCCTGGTAATTTCTTCCTGAAGAGTATCTATCAGGAGGCATTTATCGCAAATAAAATGATTTGTGTTGTCTCCTGAACAAAACATCAGGCAACTAGAACACATTTTGATAGGACCTTCCATATTACAAGCACCAATTTGGATGTTTTATAAACAACAAAGAGAAAGACTCTTATAGTAGATATATGCAGTAGTTCAAATGTTATAAACAGCTAATTTGTAAATATAAATACCTGCATATAGTATTACGATTTGTTATTTCATACTTCAGTACACCAAGCATGCCAAACATGCAAACACGGGAGTGCTAGATACAGTATGCTCATGGAAAGCCATTTGAGCCTAGGCATAGGTGCAAAATGTCACACATGTCATGGAAGATGGCCATATCTTGTTAGCTATCACATCAGCCAGCATCAGCAGTAAGGGATCCATGATCCCACATTAACAATTTCTATGTGACGTTTCCCCAACACCACTGTGTCGACTGTAATTGCAGTTGGCTTGGTGCTCTGGAGAACAAAGTTGTTTATTTGCAAGGTGCTGTACCTCCCAAACTTACTATTATCAACTCTGAGATGGAGCTGATTCAGGGATGGCATGCAGGACCTTGAGAAAGGGTGCTGGGGTCCCAAGCGGACTTTACAGTGATGTGTCAATGTTGTCTGCATCAACCACATCACAGTAAAGTTGTTGCTGTAGTGACGCCATACCATCAGTGAGCTCTAGGTGCTCTTGATGGAGTCTCATTATCTTGCCTTCCACAAGGACGAGGTCATCCTTCATCACCACATGAAGTTTTCCAGAAGATTGAATCAATATTTCACCATAACACAATGATTAACTTTCCATTATATTTTGACAACCGATCTAGAGGCCATCTGCTGGCTCCATACTCTGGACTTGCAAATCGAGCTCACTTCTTATAAGAAGCACTCAGCTGGAGTTTGAGGTGAAGTTTACCAGCTGTTTATACTGTAAAACTTATTTATGCTGAAACCATGCCTAGCAGACCAGCAGCAAATTGGATGATTGACAGATGGATTACATACTGCATCAACATCTTCTATAGATTGGCTAGTTGGGAGCCTCCTAGAGGGCTTAGGGCTCATTCCACCACACATACTTCTGTCTTGGTTGCTGCCTCCAAGGACAGCCACATACAGAAGATCTGTAGGGATGCTACCTGAAGGAAAGCACACACCATCATCCCCCATTACAGCATCAACAGTATGTCTTCTCAGGATGCAGCTTTCGGGGCCTCAGTTCTCTGGTCTTTGACAAATAGGGGAGCACACCTCACCTCCTCCCTCCTGAGAATTGCTAGTATCTGCCATAGTGTGGGTAGTGAACTGTATCCATGCCCTTAGAAATATAGGGTACTCACCCATAGCCACAGTTCTAGAAATTGTGTACAGTACACATCCACACAACCCACCTGGCCTCTTTGGTAAGTGTCACTTGGATCCCTGCTTACAGCATGCAAAGATCTGATGTCATGGGGAAGAGCCAGAGGACATACAGTATCCTGTGAACATGGCGACCATGATTGAGCAACTGTAAAAAGGGCAACTTAATCACAGCGCCTGTGTTCTGGGCTACCTGGCAGGGTAGTGACAGGATACCAGGGTGGGTGAATTCGGGGACAAGATGTGTGTATATGTGTGTGTGTTGTTGTGTGTATATATATATATATATATATATATATATACACACACGAACATGGGGAGGACCATGCCACACGACAGGCGGAACTGGAGGGTGAGTATGTTGGATGTAGTGTGGTGGTTGGCTGCTGAGCTGGCTGTGTGGAGTGGTGGGTAGGGTGGCAGGCTGGGGTTGAGAGGGTGCCGGGTTCAGTTCTGGGGCAGGATTGCTTTTTGCATTGGGCTGTTTTTTTATATTTGTAAGTTTTATACCCCGCTCCAACATGCACCCCCTGGAGTTGATAATCTTTAATTAGGGTGTGTGTGTGGGGGGGGCACAGCCACCTGCATAACATGTAACCCTACCACTGATTTTGTAGTCCCTGTGAGTGTACATCACTGTTATTTATTTTCGTCGATGTACACTCACCCAAATGGCAATTGGCGTTATGACATGGAACTGGGATATACCACCCAAGTGATGGATGGAGCTTAGTTTGAAGATGTCCAATTTATCAACCTGTTCCAGTGGAGCTTCCATAGTCTGGATGCAAACTCTATACCACTCCTAGAACTATGGCTACAGGTGAGTAACATATACTTTCTATTCCATCGTAGAAAAGATAGAGTTCCACATTGCAGAAATGTCTTTATTAAGCAGCATTGAAGAGCAGTCTAGTTTTGTTGGAAAAGATGGGAAAGCTCAGTGTGTTTTGGGGAACAATAGAACTGTTTAGTAATGCCCCCCTTCAGTATCAAGTGGTTCAATGAACTGTGCTTGTTTGTCAAGCACATGACTGGCCTTCAAGTCACTGATTGTGCAAAACAAGGTACGTGACTGAAATCCCCATCATACATCAACTTCGGCATGTTACTGCCACTGTCTATTACAAAGATGCCTGCATTCAGTTGGTGAAGGTATATTCAGATGTCTAGCAGTAATTGGATGAACTACAGAATGCTTTCCTCACTGTGCTTTCTCTTCAATAAGTCCATATAAAGTATAGCAAGGCCCTTTCTCCATTGCTGTCCCTCTATGGGGCAGCCTGCTTCAATATAACATAACCCCTGCAGGTCGTGGATGTGTTTGTGGGATGGGAATGGTAGTGTTTGATTTGGAGACAACCCAATGAGCAGTAAGACTCAAGAAGTTCTGGTTTGCACTACTGCTCGAGATATCACTAGTGAACTGCACATAACCCCCTCTGATTCCTGCAGAAGTGTCACCTTCTCTATGCATAATGACTCTTTCATAGTGGGGATAACATGAGGAGAAAATACAAAGCAGGATGGAATGCTGCATTTCGATCTAACTTCCTACAGGAGTTTTCAAAAGCTAGTGTCTTCTGCCATAGTGAATGGCTGAAGCTCAAGGTCCATAATCTCACCAATGAGTTGTGTGATATGTGTGGAATCTGAGTTATTAAATGCAGTTTAGTTTGGGCATGGAATGACTCTTGCTGTGTACTTTTTAAATGTTTTTATTAGTTCAGTTCAATGTTTATTGTTTGACCCTTCAGCTCATTACAATTTATAACAAGAAAAAACATCTTGAATATACAATAAAATATCCATTACTATAAAAACAAGACACCAAGTAGAACAATAAATATCAAACAACAATTAGATATACGCATCCTTAATTATTCTATACATATAAATAGTAATCAGTTTTAAATAATCTAAATTTAAAAAAAGATTATTTGCCTTATAATTTTAATCACCTATCCATGCTCCATTAATAATGAATTTATCAAGATTGTCAACGTGGTCAGATAATCTAATTTCATTTAGGCACAATTAATTATTTTTCCAAGCAAGCATTAGAACAATTCCCTTTACTACTCCCCCATTTCCACACAATCCATTACTGTGGTGGTTATAATTATCATATGTCCCTACATATTAAGACATCCCCAGTTAATATAAAACTGTTAAAAAAACTTGTAAATCATCTTACTTAGTATAACAGATTCAGCACTAAAACATAAAAACATTCGGTATTTTCTATTTCCAAATTCCTATATGCTAGAGCTCTACATTCACCAGGCATGCTATACTTTATATGTCTTAAAAAGACTAATGATTAAATACCAAGATTCATCAGAGTCCATCTACACCACATATTACGTTATCTAAAATATATGCTTTGATCACATCAGACAATATTAGGCAAATATGGGAACATCATGTAAATAAACATTTATACATTCATGTGGCAGCTCAAGGCCATCAATAAAACAAACAAAAAAATTCAATAAAAATCCATTTAACTCAGAGCGAGTACTATGCTTTGGGGGATTCAAATAGATGGCTTCATTTAAACCATGACTTAAGTGCGGGCTTTTCCTTGGTACTGGATGGAAACCGGTACTGTGATCTATTGTTCAGTTAATATTAATCACTGGGTTATTCCGTAAACATGACAAATGGAACATCAGAGGCATCTGTGGATTTAATCGAATGCATGGCATATTTTTGGCCAATATGTAGAAGATACTCGTTACTGTATATTGCATAAATGAGGACCTTTTCCTATAGTGTTAGCCAGTGTGGCATGATGCAGAACATGCAAATATGTCACAGGGAATCTCGTTTAACCCTTAGACTGCCAACAGAATTAGAATGTATTGGAGTTCTGGACTGATATATCAGTCTGTGGCCCTGTAAGGGTTAATTTCAATTGGAGTTACCTGATATTTCTCAATAGTTAATTTGTTGAAAATTGGTAAATAGGAAGGGCACACCAAGTGGCTGATTTCCAGCTGCAAACCGGGTGAAGGGAAAAGGGGAAACAAATCATACACGGTGGTAAAGTGCAGAAGTGCAAATAAAAACAAATGCTGTAGTGAATATATTTAAATATATAGTGCATATTGTCTTTAGCTACCACTGCACTTTATTCAATGGCAACAAAATTGTCAACAATAAAATATTTAAGAATTTACCTACTAACCTGAATCTTAATTTGCTCTTACTGGTCAGCTGCACAGGAACTGTATTACATGCTATACCTGACCTTGATAATGATGTAACAAGCTCAGGATTATCATTCCTGTGTAGGCAGAGAGTTGGAGAACATGAAGTCCAATTGACAAAGTTACCTACTCCCTTATCACTGCCTAAGTATAAAAAAGGGAAGATAAAAACAGAAAGCTTAGTTGTATCAAACGGGATCAGTAACTCTTTAAGCCAACCTGTGTAAGTAAGATTTACTGTTCTTTTTATTCAGGAAAATGAGATTTTAAGACCCATGCTTTGAGTGGTGTAGGGCATTGTTGTTTCTTGCTTGTTTTTTTCCACTTATGCTCCTTTTTACATTCAGTTCAGTGCAGAGCTGTCTTAACAGTGCTGTTGCAGGCACATGCTCATTAGTGTGCTGTGGCTTGTAATAAAGGTGGTGGGGCACATATTCTGGAATGGCCTTTGCACAGTGAGTATTTTTGTACTGTTACTTTAATGGCTTTTAGGGACTGGAAGTGTTCAAAGACAAGGTGAAACACCTGGCTTTTAAGTGAGGTTAAAAGCCTTTTCTTTCATCCCGTCATTGCTAGGTGAAAGACGTACAGTAGCTTTGCAGTGGGGTTAATAATGAGACTGTCTGATGAACTGTAGCAGCAATCTCATCAGTGACTGTTCTCTGTATTTTTAGCTTGCTTTAAATCTGCAGCAAGAAATAAATTGTCCTGCTCTGCTCTGATGCACAATGCCTAATCCAATGAGACTGGGAAAAGGAAACTAGAGAGGACATTTATATCACTGACTGTGACAGAGCTCATCTACCATCTAGGAACTGGAATTAGAGATGCAGCAACAGATACTGTAGCTACAGCAATTCAAGGATATTGTCTATACAAATCTCTTATTTAAATAACAAAGAAACTTTTTTTTAAAATTCATGACTTGTGTGTAGTCATTAAAGTGCATGAGAAGCTAACTCAATAGTGAGAGAAAAGGGTGCTCTCAATAGTAGATAATTGCAGTATAGTCATACCTCCCCACCTTACAGCACTGGACTGTGTAGTATAGGCCTTTATAATGTTGAGATAATGGTCAGAATGTCTTACACATTTCTTAATTTAGACCATAAAAAGATTAGAAACAATGGATGACCCATTAGTATATGCATCTAAGAAATATGCTACACAGTGTGCAAGGTTGAAATGTCTTTGCGTAGAGAGAGGAAATTTAGGTATAACACACGTATCATGATGCCTAATTTATAGCATGTGACAGGTTTGTCCTTAGTGTTCAGCCAGAATTATGACAGGCAATTGGGGGGGCATGTAAATTGTACCTTCTGTGGTGGGAGACTACAAAAGGCAGAATCAAGTGTTTATAGAGATTTCACCTATAAATGACAAATAAAGCTTTCACTATTGTGACCCTGGGTCCCCTATTTTTATGTTTGCTTTCATGTGCAGCGTAAAGTGCAAAGTGAACATCTTGTTACAGTAACAACGTTTCAAAAGTGTCTCACTGTCAGGTCCTATGCAGCTCAAGCTACAGTGGACAAAGCAGTGGCAGATCAATAATCAGGCAAGGTGATCATGACTATGTTTTCTGCTTGCTGGACAGAAACTTTGTGAAGTTAAAAAGAGCGAGCCACTTCTATCCTGGCCCAACAAGCAGAGAACACTCCCTGCTAGGACTGTGCGAATACCTTTTTTCGAATATTTGGCCGAATATTCGGTATTCGGTTCCCAGATATTCGTTATTCGTTATTCGGCTAGCGAAAATGCCTTCTTAGAGAACTGGCATACAAGTCTTTAAATGGCTTCAGGGAGAGTAGGATGAGCTGTCATTGCACTTCGGCTTGTACACTCATACCACAGCTTGTCATTTGGCATTGCTGCTTCAGTAGGAGGATGCAGAGGTCATGGCACTTTGGATTGTACACTGGTGCTACAGGGTACATACAGGCTGCCTTGTCCCGCTGCTGCTTCAGGAGGAGGATGCAGAGGTCACGGCACTTTGGCTTGTATACTGGTGTCACAGGTTGCCTTGCCCCGTTGCTGTTTCAGGAGGATGATGCAGATGTTATGGCACTTTATCTTGCACACTGGTGCCACGGGCTGCCTTATCCCATTGCTGCTTCCAGAGGAGTATGCAGATGTCATGGCACTTTGGCTTGTACACTGGTGCCACAGGCTGTCTTGTTGAGTACGGTTCTGTTGTGGAGGAGGAGGATGCAGATATTGTGGCACCTTGGCTTGTACACTGGTGCCATAGGCTGTGTTGTGCTGTTGATGCTTCAGAAGGAAGATGCAGATGTCGTAACACCTTGGCTTGTCACTGGTGCCACAGGCTGTCTTGTGTATGGTTCTTTTGTGGAGAAGGATGCAGATGTCATGGCACCTTGGCTTGTACACTGGTGCCACAGGCTGTCTTGTGCTGCTGATGCTTCAGGAGGAAGATGCAGATGTCATGGCCCTTTTGTTTGTACACTGGTGCCACAGGCTGTCTTGTTGGGTATGGTTCTATTGTAGAGGAGGATGCAGATGTCATGTCACCTTGGCTTGTACACTGGTGCCACAGGCTGTCTTGTTGGGTACGGTTCTGTTGTGGAGGAGGATGCAGATGTCGTGGCACCTTGGCTCATATACTGGTGCCACAGGCTATGTTGTGCTGCTGGTGCTTCAGGAGGAGGATGCAGATGTCATGTCACTTTGGCTTGTACACTGGTGCAGGAGGGCAGGCTATCATGTCCCACTGCTGTTTCTGGAGGAGGAGGATGCACAGAAAAACAGTTCATCATGGGCATTCTGTTCAGTTTCTCATAGGATTCAACTGGAAGTATTAGAAGACATAACTGTCATTTATTGTACTTGGGTGAAAAAAACAATGTGTACTACAAGAATAAAATATGCCAGACCCTTAAATAATTGTGGCCTTTAAAAAAAACACTACTAAAAAATAATTATGCCCATAGGACAACAGCATAACTTCAATAGGCTTAACTCGGTCAATACTGGTATTTAATTGACAATCTACATATGGGCACACTGCTCTTAATGGGATTGGGTATTACAGGAAACACACATGACAGATTGTTAACTAATTCTGTCCTTAAAAAACTAATAAAACATAATTATGCCTAAAGAACACTATGACTTTACTTCATCAGGCTAACATACAAATTCAAATCTTACCTTCGTAGCTGAGAGGGACGTCTGTGAGGACAGCACTCTTGCATGATGCCCATTCTGCCCATGATGTGTGGCCACAGAGATGCCTTTTAATGAATGCTACCTTTTAGGGACACGTAGCGAAATGAAGTGCTTCCAAATGGCCTATACACATTCATGAAGTCTCCCTTCTCATGTGGCCATCAGATGATTCAAAATCAGTGGTCACTGGTCAGACAGCTCTGTTTCTTCCCTTTTTTTATGTATTGCTTTTTGGTTTTTTCTCCCATCCCATACCCTGCCCACAGGCCCCTGATTTGACATGCACATGTGGAGACATGTGCATGAATGCCTTGTGGGACACCCCCACCCTGCCAGTCACCAGGTTCCACCTAAGCTCATTGCTGGGTATTCGCAAAGCTATGGCAGAACTACAGATGGGCACCACCCCACCCAGGAGAGGAGAGCAGGTGCTCATTCTTACTCCCGCCCCCCCCACCAGCCCAGCACCCTGTGGTGACCAGAAGTCGTTCCCGAACCCATGTCACCTGTGCGGCGTGAGGCAAGGTATCCAGCGGCTCAACTCTCCATGACACTGGTCCAGCCTACACTGTTTTATTTCAGTAGTTCTCACACAAATACCACCAAACAGAAAGAAAACAATGAAATGACTGAAAACTTAGGTTCATAGGTAAATTTCAAGCCAGGGATAGGAATTACTAACCAAATAGGCTTGCCTTCCATATTTAAAAATAAACAAAAAATTTGCTATTTCCATAATGATCGTCAATTCCCTTTTTAAATACATTCATACTAGAACTATTTAATATCTCTACTGGTAAATTATTCCATGCCCCGACCACTCTCAAGCTAAACCAATGTTTCCTAAAGTTATGCACCCAAGTTTGTTGATAGAGTTGTTTTGTATGTTTCCTTTTACTAATTCTTCCATGATTGAACATGATGCCCACGTCCATTAACAAATCTACATCCTCAATATTTTTATATAGAAAACATAGATCTCCCCTCAATCTACGGTAATATAGTGAATAGAGGTTCAGATTCACTAGTCTTTCCCAGTATACTTTACCTATCTGTCCCTTGTTTTGTTTAGTCAATCTTTTTTGAACTTTCTCAATGGAAAGTATATCTTCCCTATTGTAAGGAGCCCAAACCCTTGCACAATACTCCAAATGCGGTCTAACCAAAGCAACATACAGGGGAACCAAAACCTCGCTCCTTCTACTTGCAATATATTTTAAGATACAATTTAAGATCTGAATAGCTTTCTTTAATTGTTTTCGACAATGTACCCTAAATTTTAAATCGTTTGTAATTATAACGCCCAGGTCTTTTTCCTCCGTAACAACTCCCAAATTTGTATTATCTAATTGGTAAACTGCTTCATTATTTTTCTTACCCAAGTGCATGACCTTGCACTTGGATAGATTTAATTCAAATTTATTCAGGTTTTTCCATTTATTTATTAAATCTAACGCTTGTTGTAGTGCGACTATTTGCTCATCATTTGATGGAACCACACCCAGTCTACAATCATTGGCAAACTTGTACATCCATACATTTCTATTGTTAATTTGTAATGAGGCAATGTACAAATTAAACAAAATGGCCCAAAACCAACCCTCGGCACTAACTAGTAACAGGGGCCCATTGTGAGTATTCCCCATTTATAACCACCCTCTGTTTTCTATCCCAAAGCCAATCTGAAATCCATCTGCAGATATTACTAGGCAACCCTATGTTATCCACTACTAATAATAATTCTTTATGGGGGTAGTTTATCGAAAGCCTTGGCGAAGTCCAGGAATACCACATCCACAGGGTTCCCAACATCCATTTCTCTATTCACCTTATCATAAAAGGATAACAAATTTGTTTGACAAGATCTGTTCCGTACAAAACCATGCTGGACTGGATCTACCAGGTCATGTTGTTCAATATGTTCCACAAGAATATCTTTGATTATTCTCTCCAAGAGTTTCCCTAATATCGAGGTCAAACTAATAGGCCTAAAATTACCTGGGTCTGTGCTTGGTCCTTTTTTTAAAATAGGCACTACATTTGCCAATTTCCAATCTCGGATAACCGAACCAGAATTTATTGATTGTTGAAAAATATATGTTATAGGATGTACCAACATATCCGCCAGTTCCCTCAATATTCTGGGATGTATACCATCAGGGCCAGGGGGATTTATTAGTATTTAAATCAATTATTCCTTTATAAATATTTACTGGATTCAAAATTATTGTCCCAGGTTCAAAGGGTCTACTTATACAGTGGGTATGTGTATCTTTATGTTGATATACAGAACAAAAATAATTATTCTGAATATTTGCTATTTGCTGGCTAGTCGCTGGATGACCCTCTTTGGTAAGAAAAGGGCCTATACTGTTAGGGGTCTTCTTCTGATTATTAGTATATGAAAAAAAGCTTTTTTATTATCATGGACTCTATTAGCTAAGTTTGTTTCATATAAAGCTTTAGCTTTTTTTATAGCTATTTTAACTTGTTTCTGAGTTTCTTTGTATTCCACAATTAATTTATCGTTCTTTAAGACTTTCAACTTTTTATAAAGCCTATTTTTTTTATTTAATAATTTTTTAATTCCGGTAGTACACCAAACAGGTTTAGTAGTTTTGTTCATCTGATATTTGATAATTGTGGGAACAAAATCATTAGTTAATTGGTCAATTTTTGATGTAAGGGAATCCCATGCATAATGTACAGGTTTGTTGACAAATTCCTGTCTCCAGTCCCATTTACCCAATTCCATTTTCATCTTATGGTAATCGGCTTTGCCAAAATTAAATTTAGTAGTGATTCCTATAGGTTTACTAGAATCCATTTCCTTAATATTAAATAATACAGTGTTGTAATCACTGTTACCTAAAGGGGAACTTACATTCACTGATTTGACTACCTCCCCCATATTTGTAAATATTAAATCAAGGATATTATTTCCTCTGGTATTCTCAGGGACTAATTGCTCTAATCCCCCTTGATCCATTACATCTATATATTGCCATTCCAAAGGGGAGAAGTCAATACATTTAGTCCAATCAATGTTAGGTAAATTAAAATCACCAGTCAGCAGAATCCTTTTTGAGTAGTCCAGATTACTAAGGATACCCAACAAGAACTCATCGTCTTCACGGGACATAGATGGGGGTCTATAAAGAAGGCCCAACATAATTTTTGGCCCATTTTTAGGTGATAAGTACACCCATAAAAATTCAATTGGTCCTGTGTCATATTTAATTTCTTCTGAAACAATATCTTTATGTATATATATAGCTACACCACCTCCTTTTCTATATTTCCTATAGTAGGAATAAAGTTTATAACCCTCAATTTCTTTCCCCCAATGATTCTTACTATCCCACCATGTTTCCGTTATGAGGGCAATATGCACATTGTTATTGTGCAGAATTATTCTTAGCTCATCATGTTTATTCTGCAGACTACGGGCATTAATTAGAATGGCATTCCATCCTGGACTATTCAAGGGAGGTGGAGTACTTTGACTATGTTTATTTACTATTCCCCGAACCAGTTTAAATGGAAGTTTGTGACCTCTTGGATTTTCTTCCCCATTACCCTAAGCCCAGCATAACTTAGGTGGATACCATCATTTCTAAAAAGAGTTGGTCTAACAAATGTCTTTTCGTTATCCATGAACCCAACTTCTTCTTGTAGACAGAAATTTCTGATGTTACTGTTGATAGTTTTATATGATTGTTTTTGAATATTTGTTTACCCTGCATGGGATAATCCCTGATATAATGATTTCACTTCCTTTACTTTTTACTATATCAACTATAGTCTTAAAATGTCTTTGCATACAGTTCCAATGTGTTTTCCCATCACTGCCCTACATGCAATAGAACCAAAGGGTATTTGTGTTTCAAAAAAATCCATCCATCAAAGTAGCTATATCCTGTACCTTTGCTCCAGACAGGGAGCTAACTTTGGTATGTTCATTTCTATTAGAACATACATATGTATCTATTCCTTTTAGAATTGAGTCCCCAATTATAAGTATGTCTCTGACCAAAGGTTCTTTAAATTTTTTTTAAGGTATATTTACTTTTATTAGGGTAGTACTTACCTTCACAAGTCATACACACAGTGTTTTTCAAAGAGTCCATCAGACTCATGATAAAATTCCTGCAGGGTAGAAAAAAATAAAATAAAATAAACATGATTAATTTCCATCCAAGATACAGAATTACAGAAATACAGATGCATTGTTCAATCATAATTCCCAAACCCCTTCACCCAAACAAACATAAAACTATTAAAAGATTTCATACAATTTATCTACTTTTGCTGGTAGCACACAATGTGGTACTTGAAGATGAGCAACATCACTCTGGCTTGGGCGGTCATCATCATCCAGACTTCTTCATAACTGTTGGTGATTTGACATGGTAAATGAATACTGGAGTGGAGACTGGTGAGGCCACACTGGTATCTGGCATATTTCAGGCATGGGGAATACTGGAGAGAAAATCTCAGGCATGGGCAATACTGGAGACTGGTGATGCCACATTGGTATTCAGAAAATTTCAGGCATGGTCAATACTGGAGACTGGTGATGCCACATTGGTATTCAGAAAATTTCAGGCATGGGCAATACTGGAGACTGGTGATGCCACACTGGTATTCAACAAATTTCAGGCATAGGCAATGCTGGAGACTGGCAATGCCACATTGGTATCTGGCAAATTTCAGGTATGGGCAATACTGGAGACTGGTGATGCCACACTGGTATTCTGCAAATTTCAGGCATGGGGAATACTGGAGAATGGAGACTGATGATGACAAACCAAATAGTACACTTGGCTGGTGCTGCTCTAAGGAACTGCTTAGAATATTTGTGCAAAATTGTGCTGAGCACCCACCACCTCACATTTCATGGACACCATAAATGGTTTACAAATTCATGTGATTACTAAAAAAGCACAACGCCTGACACATTTCAGATACCAAAAGATCATTTTTCAAAAGCAAGACTGAACACTATTATATACACATAAGTGTTGTGACATCACAGTGACATCATAATACAAACAACCTTCAAATTCATAGGATGTAATACACCCTGACCACATGATGTGCCCATGTGAAACATCCATTACCCACCCTTAGGTGCTACATATTGTTAAATGGACAATTCCAAAGGTAATACAACACAGTGTTATTAAAATTGCAGTACATAACCATTAAAAGTGCAGATGTTGAAAACATATATCGTATATATACAACAGCATAGCCAAATAATCGTCTATATCATAATGTACAGAAAAGCAGAAGAAGGGAAAGGAAGGGAATAAAAGAAGTAAGAAGGGGGAAGAAAAGACCAGAACAAAAAATTAAAAATGGAGAAAATAAAGGGGGAAAGGGAGGGGGAATGTAACATTTTCACTGTCAGAATCCAAAAGTAATGTAGCAGCAGCAAGCAAATCATCAATGTGTAACACTTAATTTCCATTTTATTTTCCGAAAATATGGTCCGAGATCAAGACCATAACTTAAGACAGGAAACTTATTATCTGCCAAAGTTAAAATCCAAAACTTTTCTTTATTCAGCAGCACTATATTGACACAGAACAGCCACTAAGAATGTCCTGCAGAAGAGCTAAAACACTAAAGGACATTCATTTCAGTACATATCTATTACACTGAACCCAAGTTTCAAAAAACTTGGTTAAATCGCAAATAAATTGCTTTGTACAGTTCAAAAGACGTGTCCATCACAAAAATGTTGCTGTTACTAAAACATTCACCAGCTGTAATGTTTAAAAGGAATATTCAGTAAGACAGTTGCTTACCTCTAACACCTCGGGTTATTTACCTGACATGTTCAGTCCAGGCCTTCTATGGGGGTAAAACAACCTGGTGCCTAAAAACTAGAATTTCATGGCATCAAAAAGGTGTTTCACCCTATGAGAGCAGTTCACTAAGACAGTAATGATATAGCGCCGCTGAATAAAGCAACGTTTTGGATTGTAACATTAGAGGATGATAAATTCCCTAGCTTAAATTATGGGCTAGATCTCAGACCACTGAGGAAAAGAAAATGGAAATGAAGTGTTACACATTGATGGGTTGCTGGCTGCTGCTACATTACTTTTGGATTCTGATAGTGAAAATCTTAAATTTCCCCCTCTCCTTCCCCCTTTATTTTCTCCATTTTTGATTTTTGTTTTGGTCTTTTTTTTCTCCTTCTAACCTTTCTGCTTTTCTGTACATTATGATATAGACGATTATTTGGCTATGCTGTTGCATATATACGATATATGTTTTCAACATCTGCACTTTCAATGGTTATGCACTGCAGTTTTGCAACACTGTGTTGTATTGCCTTTGGAATTTTCTGTTTAACAATATGTAGCACCTAAGAGTGGGTAATGGATGTTTCACATGGGCACATCATGAGGTCAGGGTGTATTACATCCTAGGAATTTGAAGTTTGTTTGTATTATGATGTCACTGTGATGCCACAACACTTATGTATATATAATAGATCTCAGTCTTGCTGTAATTGCCTTTGAAACAGATCTTTTAGGATCTAAAATGTGTCAGGCATTGTGCTTTTTTAATAATCACATGAATTTGTAAACCACTTATGGTGTCCATGAAATGTGAGGTGTTGTGTGCTCAGCATAATTTTGCAACAAAGGACAGCATCACCAGTCTGTTTTTTTTTGGAAAAATTGCAATATATTGAGTGTCATTAACATAATACCAGATGGGATGTTGGTACACATAGTCCACAAGTTGGCCCAGGCCAGCAGCATAAGTACGGGGGTCTCGCATAAAAATAGCATTGTTATTAAAGTGCTATGAAATTCAATTATTCAAGACTTGTACTTATAATTGAGATGTGGTAAATTGAGCTTGATGAACACAAGTTGCTCAACATTTATTTATTTATTAAATTTTGGTAACCGGGTGAGCCCGCTGGGCTCCGGAGGTCCCTTTTTCAGGGGTGACCCAGGATTTACATAGCATAAGATACATCACAATACAGTATGTGTAGAGATACATTCATGATACAGGTTATACATAGTAACATAAGATAAGAACATGTTCAGGGTTTAATGAGGATCTGCGAGGCTCCACCACATCCCCTGCTGTGCTAAACAACCTCTCTGATGGCACACTGGTTGGGGAGCAGCTCAGGTATTTCATGGCCAGCTGTGCTAAGTGAGGGGATGATTTCAACTTTTTGGTCCAGTACTCCAGTGGGTCAACTGAGATGGGTTCAAGAGCTTCTGTCAAGAAGCAATTCAAATCATTGCTGGGCGAGAGTGGGTGCTGCTTATTTCGCTTTCTTTGCTCCGCCTGTATGAATGAACTGAGTTGTACCCAGCAGTCTTCTTCCTCCATTTCTGGGGCATCCTCCAGCTGCTGTTCTTGTTCTTCCAGAACTACTTCAGTAGGCATCACATCCTTGGCACACAGTGTAAAGGTGAGCTCTGAGCACAGCTGCTGACAAAACTCATTGACACGGTGGGCAGGCATTTTAAGGTACAGTATCTCACACTTAAACCTCAGGTCTAGCATCGTTGAAAAAACATATGGCTTAGTGGCACAAATATCTGTGAACCTGTTCCCTAATTCACTTGTTAGATTGTGTACAAGGGCCATCACTGCAGGTGCAAGATCAGCATGGGTTGAAAATCTCTGCAGTGACTTCTTCAGTATCTGGACTGCAGGGATGACCTGACTCAATAGTGCAGATTCTGCACTCATGTCATGTGTGCTTCTTTCAAAAGGACCAAGCACCTTTAGTGTTTCTTCAATAACAGCCCAATCCTGGTGGCTGAGAATTCCCCCAATATCTGTCTCCATACTCATTTCATTGAGAACTCGCTTCTGCTCCAGTAGCCTTTGCAACATGTAGAATGTCGAATTCCACCATGTTGACACATCCTATATCAGCCTGTGCTGTGCTATCTGAATGCGCTCTTGCACCTGCCATAGTTGGTTTGTGGCTTTAACTGAGTGATGGAAATGGGTACACATTTTTCTTGTTATCTTAAGTGTTTGATCAACCTCTGGTGTCTTGCAGATGGACTTTGTCACCACCAGATTCAAAGTGTGTGCATAACAACGGATGCCTTTAAAATGCCCATCAGACAAGGCCTTTATCATATTTGCTGCATTATCAGTCACAATGAAACCAACACGCAGCGACGTGTCTTCAGTCCACACATGCAGCATGTCTTGCAAGAAGGCCAAAATGTTGGTGGACCAGTGATCCACAAGCATAACGGACACATTCAGAAGTGCAGACCTGCTATGAGACATTGTGGAGCCTACAACAGGGAAATGACAGGAAGTATGTTGACCTGCACCATCACTGCCTGTACCAGTTGGGTCTGCTGCACACCAATGTGCAGTCAGAAACATGTATGCATGGCTGGAGTTTGTGTTACTCCATATGTCTGTTGTGTAATGAAACACATCTCCAACTGCATTTGATAGTCACTGCAAAACTGCCTTGTGCACATCCTCATGAATGTTGGGCACAACAGTATGGGAGAATGTTGTGCATGATGGTATCTGATACCGAGGGTGCAAATGTTGCATCAGCCACCTAAAACCAATGTTTTCTAACATTGAAAATGGCTGAAGATCAAGTGCAACCATTTTCCCAATTAACTTTGTGATCTGTTGCGCACATGAGTGTGACAGGTGATATTTAGTCCTTGCATGAAGAGACTGCATAATGGGTGCCAAAGAAGTCTGGGACTGTAATGTGGTCTGATGCCTTTCAATGGGAGAAGTTGTGGACCATGCAGCAGATAAATCATCAGGAGGCAAAGAGTCAGCCACAGTTTGTCCTGACACAGTTTTGTGATGAACTGTCACTGGTGTGGATGAGCATGAAGAAACTGTGTCAGACTCACTGACATGATGACAATCACCACCACTTTGTGACTGGGAATCATCAACGTGATCTGGACCCCCACCAGTACCACATGAGGGTGCTGTCGGTGTACTGTGGAGCAACACACTGGATCCCTGTAGTGTATTGGCATGCTTCAGCTTCAAAGGATTATTCATTGCCATGGTAGTTAGGTTAGAGACTTTTTCCACCTGCTAATTATGGTGTGACACAGCCCACACACCGCCTTAGTTGGATCATTTTTGGATAAGCTAAAATGAAGCCACACAGCACTTCTTACAGCCTTAATTGAGCCAGCACGTTTCGCACCAATAGGGAGGCTATGGCTACTCCTTTTTTTCCCACTTTTGCCATCAGCTGAACTGTGTGCTGCAACAGCACCTTAATCTTCCTCCACAACAGCTGTCTGACTTTCTTGATTAGAACGTTCCCTATCTTGTGTGGATGGAGGTGACACAACCCTGCTGAAGCTTAGTGTGGACTGCTTCGTGTTTTTGACAGATGGAGGTTTAACGCCTTGCTTGCTCTGCTGCCCATGCCTATGCTCACTTTGCTCAGTACTCCTAGCACCTTTCCTCAATTTGTCTGCAGACTCTGCAGCTCTTAGGTTTTTACTAGTCAGATACAAGGCATATTCTGACTCATTCCCAAAGTCACTCATGTGGGTGTCTGTGTCATTGCCAGATACTGATGATGATGGTAGCTCACTAGTTTCTGGAATATATTCAGAGCCAGAAGACTGGTCTGAAAACTCTACATCGTCCTTATGTAATACATCATCAACCACCTGAGCAGCATGACTGCTGTGTTTGGATTGCATCCTAGGGGTAGGGGTACTTGTTGTCACAGGCATTGTGGAAATATCATTGGTGCAGTATCCAGGGTCATGGCAGTAGCCACATTTACAGTGACTGCACTGGTAGTGGTTACAGTACTAGTAGCCATGGGTTCGACATTGTCACTGGAGGCACTTGCTGAAGCAGTGGTGCTGGTGGCTATAGTGGGGGACAGGGTTAGAGTGACAGGGACAGCAAAAGTGGTACTGATGGCACTGGTGGCACTGGCTGATGTGCTTGTGCTACAGGTGGTCATAGGGACTGGCAGAACGCTAGTGGTGGGAAGGGGTGAAACATCAGCAAGAGTGGCAGAAGCTACAGGGTAACTCAAGACACTGGCTGTGGCTGCTACTTCCTCACTTGGAGCTCTGCTAAGCTGTAATGCCATAGAAGGCCAGGACAGAAAATGGGTGACTGCTACTGGTGGTGGTAGCAGTGCTATCAATTAGGTTACTACTACTAGAGCTTCTTTCAGCACCCAATGTACTATGTGAGCTTACCGCCTTGCTAGGTGAAAATAATATTTTGGGACACTGAATTCGTCCAGATGAACGTACAGTACCTTCTGATTCAGCATCACTGCAGCTTGCCGTGCTTGGTACAGGCAGGGCTGTGGACTTCCTGGGGCTAGACCAAGTCCTTTCATGAGTTTGCTTATTACCAGACATGATAAATGATACTGCTGCTGGTTAATGTTACAATCAGTAGACGTGCTATGATTAATTAACAACACAGGCAAATATTTTTATTTATGTTATGGTATGCAACTATGTGTGTAACTGTGGGTGTAATATATGCAACTTGCAAATAAGCCCACAACAGAACCATACCCAACAGGCCCAACACACAAACACAATTCATTGTGCCACACCTGACACACTGAAAGTCTCCGGAAGAGACTAATGGACAGATGTGTGAATCTGCGCTTACACTCAGACGCAGTGGGAAGGGGAGACTAGGTGTCAAAATACTTTCTTTTTCTAAACAAAATCAGATTGTCATTAATTTTCAGTTACATCACAGGCAGTAGCCTGTCACACTCACACTACTATATTTTGTGAGTATTGGAATGTTAACCACTATGGTTAGGGGAACCACTAAGCGGTGATGCTTACCAAACAAAATGACCCTCTGTGAACGACTGTTACTGAGCCCAGAAACAGTTCCCCAAATTAAATATATCTTTTTTAAATACTATAATTCTGTCACACTAGACAGAAAACTTAAGCTCAACTGTACTGAGCAAAAAAAGGACTTTTTTCTGACACAAAATAAATCTCTTTGAATGAAAAAAATTCACACACTGTAAGAGCAGACAGATGTGTGACTCGCTCTGCACTTGCAGCACACAGACACAGTGAGGTGGGGGAGACTAGGTGTCCTTATTTTTCTAAACAAAATCAGATTGCCATGAATTTTCTGTTGCATCACAGGCAGCAGCCTGTCACACTCACACTACTGTATTTTTTTGTGTGGTTCGAACTTTAACACTGTGGGTGTGGGAAGGGGGCCACTAAACTCTGAAGCGGAGATGCTGCTTAGCAAACAACCCTCTGTGAACAACTGTTACGGAGCCCAGAAACACTTCTACAAAATTATGTATATTTTATAATACTATATCAACTTTACTGAGATTTCATCTAGATTTGGTGTGGACTGGAACTTTAAAGTTAAACCGAAGGGAGGGGAGAGACTACGCAAAATATGCACTGGTAGTGGCAGCAATTACTGTGGTAAAACCATCTCTGAATTACTGTCTACTGAGACCAGAATCAGTCACCTACCCTAAATTATTACATTATGCTATATAATTCTGTCACACTAGACAGAAAACTAAAACCTGACCTTTACTGAGAGCAACAACAAAAGCCTCTGCTGCCACAAAATAAACAATATCTAAACCAAACCAAATCACACACTAGAGCAGTGTGGAATGGAGGATGAATGCAGCAGGGGAGGGGGATGCAGACACAAACAGTCTTCCCTCTCTCCTAGGCTAGACTGCTACTCCCTGTGTAACTTAGCAAAAACACAAAAAAATCAGTCACAAAAAAGTCTCTCTAAAACTTAAGGGTCACACTCCAGCAAAATAAACTAGTACAACAACAAGATTCTGCAGTTTGAGAAGCTCTGAGACTGAGACTGAAACATGATCTCTTCTCTGAGAATGCTGTCTCACAGTAGGAAGGTCACATGATCTGCAGAGCTGAGAAGCCTCTGATTGGCCAAGGAAGCTCTGTGAGACTAGGAAATCTCGTTCCCCTAATAACTT
Source organism: Neoceratodus forsteri (assembly GCA_016271365.2). NCBI lineage: Eukaryota > Metazoa > Chordata > Ceratodontiformes > Ceratodontidae > Neoceratodus > Neoceratodus forsteri. Next base: position 1,774,721,957 of record CM057456.1, on the reverse strand, counting down.
TCTCGAATACCAAATAGTCAGGTATTCGCAACGGCCGTCCGAATATTTGAAACGGCCACTATTCATGGTATTCAGGAAATAATATTCAGGGTGTGCACAGCCCTACTCCCTGCCCCATGCTAAGCCGGCTCAGCTGTTTGCTGTCTGCCTCTCCATTTCCATGCCCAGCACCACCAAATGAGCGCAGTCGTACTCAGCCTGCTCTTCGTCCCTCCCAGAGATCCAGTGAGATGTCCATTTCACATTGACTGTACAATTTAGCATCTGACCTTAAGATGCAGCTTGTAGCAAGAAGTGAGAGCTCACTTGAGTAGTCTCTCTCAAGAATGAGTTGTGTCACTTTTCTGACCATGCTGGAATTGGACTACTTTGTTTGCCATACTGCTAGTGTCAGGCTGCTGGCTTACCACTTGGTCCCTGGTAAACCCTCCCAAATCGGTGATTCTCCAAATGTATGTAAAACAGACTATCAGACTGTCTCAGGCAGGAAAAAAATGAACAAGTGGTCTCTCGCTCTCTCTTTTTCTCTCCTTCTCCCTCTCTCCATGCTGTAAGTCTAACAGATACAGGTCTGAGATTGCAGTGCCAAGGACCAGATTCCATTCCCATCTGGCCATCCCTTATTAGACTCCCCCCACCTCAGAGCAGACCAGTTACCCCACAGAGGTGAATGCATTCTGGTGATCCCACTGAACTTGGACTTGTTTGCTTCTGTGGGGGCAGCACCCCACATCCCGGTGAGCTCACACCTCTTCAGAGCAAAACAGTGCTGCAGAGATGTTTGCATACAGACTAAACCTCTGTCAGCTTTATATGTTACTGCCATTCTGATACCCTTCTACTTATTATTTTAGTGCCTGGTAGGCCCTTTCCAGGACACTTGGTCTCAGTGGGCTAGTAACTGTTCCTTCACATGGACTATCATCCTGCAGATACAAACATGGATGTAAACAGCCTACATATACAGATATTTAATTATTATTATTCTTAGTGAGGAATGTGACCAGGTTATACTGCAGTTACACCTCTGACAAACAGAGTCAAGTTAAATTTATTAAGCTTTGGAGCATAACTCAGGGTCCCAATACCTTCCCCAACAACCTCACAGACTAAGCTGGAAACATGGGTTGGAGGAGGATACTGCGAAATGCTGCTCACCTATAAATTAAGAGACATGTGTACTCACAGCCTTCATTCATTTTTATTTTTAATTCCCCTAATCCTTCAGTTCTTTATCCCCCCTGATTTTACTTAGAGCTACTTGCCTAGCTCCTGAGTCCAAGTTCCATGACTCTCCAAATTGGAGAGTCATGGATTTGGGACTGGAAAGGTAAGGAAAATGGACACTCAGTCAGCCTGACTCACACAGGAACAAATTGAATGAGTGGTGGTATCTCTCTCTCTCTTTTAATGCTGTAAGTCTAACAAATACAGCTCTGAGACTGCAGTACCAACAACTAGATACCCTGCCAGTTCAGTTGTCCCTTATTTAATTCCCGTCATGGCAGACCAATTACATCACAGAAATGAATGCATTCTGGGGTCCCACTGAACCAGGGTCTATTTGTGTCTGTGGGGCAGCATCCCACACCCTAGTAAGCCCACACTTCATCAGTGCAAAACAGTGCAGCTGAAACAGTTGCACACAGACTAAAGCTCTGTCAGCTCTATATGTTGTTGGCATTCTGATACCCTTTTGTTTATTATTATAGTGCCTGGTAGACCCTTTCCAGGACAGTTGGACTCAGAGGGCTAGTAGTCTGGGACTATCATCCTGCAAATACAAGCATGGATATAAACAGCCTGCATACACAGATTTTTTATTATTGTGGGTGGGGAGCATAACCATCTTATGCTGCTGTTAATCTGATGACAAACACAGGTAAATTAAATTTATTAAGCTATGGAACATAACTCAGGGTCCCAATGCCTACTGGGGTGAGAAATATGGGGGATTTCAAAATAAATGTATCCCCTATTTTACTTTCTATGTTCAGTTGCTGCATATTTGATCATTCATAATTTGAGGAATATTGTTCAAAGCCAGGGATATGCTGCAATGGCCCCACCTGGACTATGAGTCTCTTATGGTCACAACCTTCATGACTTTTTTTTTGTTTCCAATTCAAAGTTTACTCACCACATTTTTCGCATTACAGGAGGCAGTAATGAGCACTTGACATAGGATTCATAAAACAAATCAAATCATACTGCCCCAAACCTTCCCTCCCCCTCCCTGGCACAGCAGTTCATTCTAACACTGTTATCACCCACTAACTACCTATACCAAAGTAATTAAGATGGTAATCTCGGCTACACACTACTTCATAGCCACCGTAATTAAAGTATGAAGGAGATCCCAGATATCCTTATACCTATGTAGCCTGTTTTGAAGGCTAGCAATAGCCTTCTCTGTATGTATATTTGCTAAGATCTCATGGAGCCACTCATGATATGTTGGGCCGAATCTTTCCTTCCAATGCCAGAGAATGACTTTTTTGACCGAAAGCACCACCATAGATATGTGAAATCTCCGGATTTTAACCTTTATGGAGGAGAGATCCCCCAACAGGCAAATATCCAGTGTAAAATAGTCCTGTAGACCCAGTAAAGGGTCCAGATTGGTTTTTATTTGCTCCCATAATGATACTATCCGGGGGCATGATCAGAAAAAATGGAAAAGTGATCCTGCATCCTGGGAACACTTATTACACCTATCGGTATCAAGAAGGCCCCATTTCACCAGTTTAATTGGGGTATAGTATAAATTATGCAAGATATGGAACTGCATGATACGCAATCTATCTTGGGATACATATTTATGACAGTACATCCAGAGGACAGGCCACTTAAAAGTATAGTGGGGGAAAAATGAAACCCAGAAGTTGGTGGGGCCACCACCGCATCCAAACCTCCATCGGAACAAGACTTGATAAATCTTAGAAATCACACCAGAAGAGACTAGTAAAGAGAAAAGTTCAGATACCAATGCAAAGGTCGGTGGACGGGGTGAAGTGGCCCTAAAGACCGTGGTTAACAAGTGTCTCAGTTGAAACACTTTAAAAGTCTGAGACTCAGGTATTTTGAACTTGTGTATGAACTGAGAAAATGAGAGCCACTCACCAACTTCATCCAGGAATGAAGTTACTATCCCCTCTCCTAAGTGAGGGAACCATGAACGGGAAATTTTCTGTTTATTTATAGTGAAAGCCGGGGAATTCCAAATAGATTGAGTGAGATCATTACATTGATTGTAACACAAGAAAGAGCACAATTGTGAATGTACTCTTAGTGAGGTCATGATAGTGGGACATTTATTAATATCTTGCATCTGAGAAATTTTTAGATAAAGTACCTTTCGGGGGTCCATGTTCATAGATTGGAAAAAATCTAATTCAATCTTAAGGCAAACCGGGTTAATGTTATCTGGACCCAGCCTTACCCATCTCAGGCATTTAGCCAAATGACTAGCCCAGTAGTAAATGGGCAAGTAAGGAATCCGCAACCACCCTCATTCTTAGGTGCAGCTAACTTGTGGTATTCCAACCTGGAGGTCTAGTTCAACCAAATAAACTTAGTAAAGAGTTTATGTGTTTTCTGAAACCAACATAGGGGGACAAATGAATTACGATGTGACAAAGGATAAAATAAATGTGGAAACACATTCATCTTAATAATATTAACACAACCCCATAAAGATAACAGGAGTTTATCCTATCTCTCTAAATCTTGGGTGATCCCCTGCAGAAGGGGGTCCAAATTCTCCTTAAACCACAAAGAGGGATTACGCATTAATTTTATGCCTAAATATTTAATAGCCCAGGGTGACCAGCATAGTCCCAGAGAAATAATATCGGTCTTAAAGACTTTATGGTTAAGAGGGAAAAAGGATGTCTTATTGGGATTTAACTTATAATTCGAGAAACTACTAAATCTATCAACCTCCCTTAGCATATTCAGGATAGATATTAACGGATTAGCCAAATGTAGGAGTAGGTCATCAGCGTATGCTGTTACTTTCACTACCTCATTCCTAATGGGAATACCTTGTATGCCTTCATTATTGAGAATTTGCTGAATAAGGGGTTCCAGGTAAAAACTGAAAAGTAATGGAGAGAGAGGGCATCCCTGCCTCTTTCCTGACTACAGTGTGAAGGACTTGGAAAAGGTTCCATTCCCTGAAATTCTTGCTGTAGGAGACCGGTAAATTGCCCTGATCCAATCTACTAACACGGATGGGAATCCAAATGCCCTGAGGGCTTGAAAAAGAAAAGTCCAGTTAACCCGATCAAATGCCTTCTCAGCGTCCAGGGAGACCAACCCCGCAGGATAAGTGGCATCCCTGGACTCTGAGAAGACATGGGAGAGAGTACGCAGGTGATTTGAAAATGCACGTCCTCTCATAAATCCTACTTGAGACATACTCACAAGATCTGGAAGAACCAGGGTTAGTCTATCTGCTATTATCTTCGAGAGAATTTTGACATCTTGATTCAGCAAAGATATTGGCCTATAGCTCTGAACCATTTCTGGGTCTTTGTCTGGTTTAGGTAACAAAACTATCAATGCCTCAAACAGATGTGCATCTGCCACCTCTCCAGACAATATATGCAAATCGAGCCGATGCAACACAGGAAGTAGTTGCTCCGTAAAAACTTTATAAAATAAGGTCAAAAACCCATCTGGACCCAGGACTTTACCCATAGGCAAGTCCTTTATAACAATTGCTATTTCTTCCTGTGATAAAGGGGACGATATGAATTTCTTTTGAGAGTCAGATAGTAACAGAAGATGAGCTTCCTTGAGATACTCATCCAGTTTTTGAATGGGCGGAGGACTATCCATGTCCCTATATAATTGTTCGTAAAAGGTAGCAAATTCCTGGACTATCTCAGAGGGGGATACCTTCAGGGTCCCATCAGACTGAGACCTTATTGGGGTATAAATCTTGCTGATTTTTGTTGTTTTAAGCGTAAAGCCAACAGGCATCCCACTTTTTCTCCTTGATCTGTAAAACTGGCCTTTGTACAGATTATTGCCAACTCAGTCTTTTCTCTTAACATTCCCAGATACTTTTCTTTATATAGTAATAATTTCTGTGATTCCTCTTGAGAAATTGTATCTGGGTGTATACTTTCTAGTACCCGTATCTGGGACAATAAAAAAAAGTAACTCTGGTTCTTGTGCCCTCTTCCTCCTTGTAGCTAGACTAATGAGAATACCCCTTATATTAGCCTTAAAGGCTCCCCATAAAATATCCGGTCTTGCACTGTCTATTGGGTTGCTAGAAAAGAAAAACTCTATCTGCTCTTTCACCTATTTTCTATACTTTTCATCCTTTAGTAATTGTTCATTTAATTTCCATCTGGTCTCTCTTTTAGGGATATTAAGAAAAGCCAGATTACCCAAAACTAAAGAATGATCCGATATTGGACCCGGTTGGATCGAGGTGGATAGAACCCCCTGGCAAGAGCTCATGAGAAACCAATAGGTAGTCAATGCGAGATTGCGTGCCATGAACTGGTGAACGATAAGTATATTCCCTAATATTAGGATGTGTGACCCTCCAGACATCGCACAATCCGCACTGATCCATCATCTCCTTAAAGGCCCTGTGTCCAGGTGTCGTTCCCCTTGATCCAGTGCTTGATCTATCCAGATTCGGATCCGAAACTAAATTGAAATCTCCCCCTAATATAATTGGAATAGGGAGTATAGGAAGAATCATGGAAATCAAATTCATAAAAAAAGAGGGATCGTCTGTATTTGGACCATATATGCTACCTAAAACCAATGGCATGGCCCAAATAGTGCCCTGCACTAGGACATATCTGCCTTCTGAATCCTTAAGTACCTGGGAAGGGACAAATGGGATATTTCTATTAATCAGTATCATGACTCCACAACTATTGGTTTCCCCTGAAGCATGAAAAACCTGACCTATCTGTTGTCTTCGAAGTTGTTTTACTTCGGAATCCACTAAAAGAGATTCGTGTATGAATGTTATCTGGGTACGTAACAAACTCACATGTTTGAGTAACTGATATTGTTTCAGTTTTTTCCTGATCCCCTTCACATTCCATGTAGCAATATTAAGATTCTGAGCCATCTATTATATCAGATATATTCCAGATAAAATATCTAACATATCCTGCTAACATGTAACAGGTGACTCTATTCCCCTGAATCTGCTGTGCCGGTCTCCCACCCCACATTGAACTCCTGTCCCTCCCCCTCAATTACCCCCGCAAACAATCCACATCATCCATGTCTCCAAGACATAATCCAAAAAACCATTCACCCAAACCCCCTCTTATGGCTAACATCGTTCAGCAATGCTCAGTTTGCTACTCCTCCAGCAGCCCCCCAAAAAGCCGCCCCCAAACTCTGTATTCTTTATAATACATTCCCCTTTCTTGAAATGCCAGCAACAAATAAAAGAGAGAGAATGCAACATCCCACAGTATACAAGCCCTTGTATCTACCACCTGTCCCCTAATAAGGGCTATTAGAAATAAGCCAATATCAATAAAACATCGCCCCCAATAACATCACGGCTTACAAGGGCATATGTCTTGTTGAATGTGATAAGGCGCCTCATGGCACAAAATCAGGAAGTCGGCCTCAGCCAAACATAACATACATTAAATGGATCTTCTTCTCAGCAGGCTCTCCAGCCTTATAGGGACAAGCCCCCGATCCTCTGCTCTCAGTTGCTGCACCTTTGTCCCAATAAATCACAGCTTCTTTCCTACTTTGGGAGCCCTTGGCACTTCCCACGAATGGATCACAGGCTCTCTCCTGTGTTATGAGTGTGTAACAGCACCCTGATGCCTTACAGAGGAAGGGACATCTCAGTCCTTATAATTAGATTTCCCAAAAGGCTAAAGCTTTCCACCAAACCCTTCCTCCCTAAACTTCCACAGGAGAGGGGGAGACCAGATGCTGCCAAATAGGCATTATTTTCTGCCAATACAAAAACTAGCAAGAAATCACTTGATCACTTGAGACCCCAGACCCAGACAGGATAAGCAGGAATATACTTTCATGACTGGAACACTTATAAAACCGAAGGACCCAAAACCCCAGACCCAGATAAGACAAATAAGACTATGCATCCACAACTAGATCACTGTAAAAAGAAAAAGAAAGTCCTTTCTGCCCCTTATTCGGGCTGAAATGAGAGTCCAAGAATGTGTGACCGTTGCTTTCCAGAAGATCCCTTTGCATGAATTCCCAGCCTTCTCAAAGCGATTCTCATCTTTTCGAGAAGGCCCTAAGGCCTTTCATATGTCCCTGAAGAGATCTGGCAGTGCTAATTTTAAACCAGAAAACGCTGCCTCCGGATCTTCGTAGGTAGCCCAGGAACCAGCCACCAGTACCTGTAGCCTGGCCGGGTATCCCATATGAAATTTAAGTCCAGCCGCAATAATTTTTGACACAACAGGATGAAAAATCGCTTGCTTCAAACGGACTGAACCCAGAATATCTTGGGCTATTCTAAGCTTAACTTGCTCCCAGAGAACTTCTTGGAGTTCTCTCACTTTGTACTGGAAATGTCGCTCTAAAAAATTTAAGAAATGACAGATTATAGGTCGGTGCATTGTTCCTGGAGGGGGCTTCAGTCTTAATGACCTATGGGCTCTCTCATTAATATATTTAGCCCCAAATGGAGAAGGGCGTGCAATCTTCTCAACCAACTTCTGGATAAAAGCTATGGTATTCTGGCCCTCTTCTCCCTCACGTAACCCGAGGATCACAACATTATTTCTCCAGCTACGACCTTCAAGGTCTTCAATCTTGACCTCAAATCTAGACAGTTTCTGATGCATTGCTGCCATCTCAGGCTTAACCTCTCGACTTGTTTCTCTACAGAGACGATCCTAGTTGTGTTGTCTGAGGTAGCGAGGGTTATTTCTTCTATTTTTCTCTTGAGCGATTTCATTTCTGATGCCATCTCTTTGATCTAATCTCTGAAAGGTTTAAATTCCTCCAAAAATCTGGACAATGTGAGTGGCTCTTGATCCACCCCCAGGTTCAGAACGTCTCCCTTTTCTGTTCCACTCGAGGCCCGGGATTTTTTTGAGACCTTCTCTGGTGTAATTGGCGGGGTGTGTTTCTGCCGTTGTTTTTTCATGTAAATGTCCATTCTCTCTCGAAATCGCCCTGCAAGGGCACAAAGTTGTAGGGAACCAGAATAACTCGAAATTCGAGGTTTAGAGATTGAGAAAGTATACCAGAAAACAAAAATATAAAAACGGGAGGCTGGAGCTATACAGAGGAGCGACTATCCGGTAGCTTGCATCACGTGGTCCCCCTCATGACTTATTTTTTGTTCCTATACTCCTTCGGTTATTTCTCACCCCTGATTTTGCTTAGAGAGACTTTGTTGGCTCCCAAGTCCCAAATCTGTCACTATCCACATGTAAGCAAAATGGACTGTCACTCAGACGGACTCAGGCAGGAACAAACTGAATGAATGGTCTCTCTCTCTCCCCCCATGCTGTAAGCATAAGAAATATATCTCTGAGATTGCAGCACAAATGATTGGATTTCCTTCCCATCTGGTTTTCCTCTACTAGACCCACTCAGGGAGGACCAGTTACCCCACAAAGGTGAATACATTCTGGTGATCTCACTGCACCAGGACCTGTTTGCTGTTGTGGGGGCAGCGTTCCTGTCTGACTGGATCCAGGTGCCCCACCCCCAATGAACCCACACCTCATCAGGGCAAAACAGCTCACAGAGACATTTGCATATAGACTAATCTTTCAACTCCATATGCTACTGGATCTGATAACCTTTTTGTTATCATTATAGTGCACGGTAAGCCCTTTCTGGGACAATTGGACTCAGAGGGCTAGTAAATGTTCCTTCTGGAGACACAGACTGTCATCTTGTAGATACAACCATGGACACAAATAGTCTGCATCATAAACAGCCTGCATACACAGATGTTTTTATAATTCTGGGTGTGGAGTATAACCATCTTATACTGCTGTTAAACCTATGACAAACAGAGGTAAGTTAAATTAATTTAGGTACAGAGCATTACTCAGGACCCCAGTACCTCATGGAGGAAGGGAATTTAAAACCAAATTTAGCCATCTTTTACTTTGAAGGAGACTGTTGTTAGCAATACCCACTGGCCTGTAAAGCTGATCACTTTTTAAATAATACAGTTTTGTGATACTGGGTCTTTAGTGACTTTCATAGATGCCTTAATTGCTTTCCCAAATTATTTAACTATGGCTTTGACACCAATCTTGAGGCCTATTTTACTCCATATGCCATTGCAAAGTCCTCAAACTTACAGCAGTACACCAATTAATATATCCAAAGCCACATCAATAGCCTGTTGTCTAGCAGAATCCCCCATCACACACAAACTCAGTGTTGATTTTTTGTGCATTGTAACAAAAAAGAGCTGTACTGATCTTGATCTCTGTGAGTGAAAGAGCAACAGTTAACCATAACAAGCATTTGTCAATGCCGAATGTTGATTGCGTTGGTCTGCTGAGCTCGCTCAGTGGCCCTGTGTCACTAGCTCGTTCTGTTTCTCCCGATGCTGCAGGCTGCACCTTTGTATGGGGTACTTGGCTGTGTTGGCATGTTTTTTCTGGCCACAAAGAAATCTGCATCTCTCCTGACAGAGTTGTATTGAGGTGGGTCACTCACCCTCTCTCAGTCGCTCATTCTGTTTCTGCTGGCGCTGCAGGCTGTCCTTTTGTACTGGGCTCCCGCCTCTGTTGGCAGCTTTGTCTGCCCACAAAGAAATGTGCAGCAGTCCTGACACAGGTCCATTGAGCTGCCTCACTTCCCCTCTCTCGCTCGTTCCGTTTCTGCCGGTGCTGCAGGCTGGCCTTTTGTACTGGGCTCCTGCCTGCATTGCCATCTTTTTTTGCACACAAAGCAATCCGTAGCAGTCACGATAGAGGTCTGTTGAGGTAGCTCTCTTCCCCCTCTCTCACTTGCTCATTGTGTTTCTCCCAGTACTGCTGGATGCCCTTTTGTACTGGACTTCTGCCTGCATTGGCACCTTTTTCTGGCCACAAAGAAATCTGCAGCTGTCCCGACACAGCTCCATTGAGGTTGCTCTCTCTGCCTGTCTCACATGCTCATTCTGTTTCTCCTGGTGTTGCAGGCTGCTTTTTTGTACTGGGCTTCTGCCCGCATTGGCAGGTTTCACTGCCCACAAAGAAATCTGCAGCTGTCCCGACACAGCTCCGTTGAGGTGGGTCATTCCCCCTCTGTCACTCACTCATTCTGTTTCTGCTGGCGCTGCAGGCTGGCCTTTTGTACTGGGCTCCTGCCTGTGATGCTGCCTTTTTCTGCCCATAAAGAAATCCACAGTAGTCATGATAGAGCTCAGTTGAGCTCGCTCACTGCCCCTCGCTCGTTGTGTTTCTCCTGGTGCTGCAGGCTGCCCTTTTGTATGGGCTTCTGCCTGTGTTGGCACCTTTTTCTGCTACAAAGAAATCCACAGCTGTCCCGACAGAGCTCTGTTGAGGTCGCTCACTCCGCCTGTCTCATTCGCTCATTCTGTTTCTCCTGACGCTGTAAGCTGCTGTTTTGTAGTGGTCTTCTGCCTCTGTTGTCACCTTTTACTGCCCACAAACAAATCTGCAGCAGTCCCTACAGAGCTTCGTTGAGCTCTCTCAGTCCTTCTCTCTCACTCACTTGTCTCGTTTCTATCGGCGCTGCAGGCTACCCTTTTCTACTGGGCTCCTGCCTGCATTGCCGCCTTCTTCTGGGCACAAAGAAATCTGCAGCAGTCATGACAGAGCTCCATTGAGCTCACTTACTCACTCCCCCTCTCTCACTTGTTCGTTCTTTTTCTCCCGCCACTGCTGGCTGCCATTTTATACTGGACCCTTGCGTGCATTGCTGGCTTTTTCTGCCCACAAAGAAATCCGCAGCAGTCCCAACAGAGCTCCGTTGAGCTCACTCACTCCCCCTCCCTCACTCGCTCGTTCTGTGTCTCCCACTGCTACAGGCTGCCCTTTTGTACTGGGTTCCTGCTTGCATTGGCGGCTTTGTCTGCCTACAGAGAGATGTGCAGCAGTCTTAACCCAGCTCCGTTGAGGTCGCTCACTCGCCCTCTGTCACTTGCTCATTCCATTTCTGTGGGGGTTACAGGCTGGCCTTTTGTACTGGGCTCCTGCCAGCATTGCCGCCTTTTCCTTCCCACAAAGAAATCCGCAGCTGTGATGATAGACCTCCGTTGAGCTCGCTCACTCCCCCTCTGTCACTCGCTCATTCTGTTTCTCCTGGCGCTGCAGACTGTCCATTTGTACTGGCCTCCTGCCTGCATTGGCACCTTTTCCTGACCACAAAGAAATCCACAGCTGCCCGGAAAGAGCTCCGTTGAGGTCGCTAACTCTCCCTGTCTCACTCGCTAATTCTGTTTCTTGTGGTGCTACAGGCTGCCCTTTTGTACTGGGCTTCTGCCTCTGTTGGCATTTTTTCTGCTCACAAAGAAATCTGCAGCAGTTTTGACAGAGCTCCATTGACCTCACTCATTCCCCCTGTCTCACTTGCTCATTCCGTTTCTGCCCACAGTGCAAGCTGCCCTTTTGTACTGGGCTTCTGCCTACATTGCTGCCCTTTTCTGCCCACAAAGAAATCTGCAGCAGTCACGATAGAGCTCCGTTGAGCTCGCTCACTCACTCATTCATTCTGTTTCTCCTGCCGCTGCAGGTTGCCATTTTGTACTGGCCTCTGCATGCATTGCTGCCTTTTTTTGCCCTCAAAGAAATCCGCAGCAGTCCCAACTGAGCTCCGTTGAGCTCACTCACTCCTCCCCCACTCGCTCTTTCTGTGTCTTCCACTGCTGCAGGCTGCCATTTTGTACCGGGTTCCTGCCTGCGTTGGCGGCTTTTTCTGCCTACAAACACATCTGCAGCAGTCCCAAGAGAGCTCTGTTGAGCTTGCCTACTCCCCCTCTCTCAGTCATTCATTCTATTTCTGCCGGTGCTGCAGGCTACCCTTTTGTACTGGGCTCCTGCCTGCGTTACCTCCTTTTCCTGCCCACAAAGAAATCTGCAGCTGTCCCAACAGAGCTCTGTTGAGGTCGCTCACTCCCCCTGTCTCACTCGCTCATTCTGTTTCTCCTGGTGCTGCAGGCTGCCCTTTTGTACTGGGCTCCTGCCTCTGTTGGCATTTTTGTCTGCCCACAAAGAAATCTGCAGCAGTCCCGACACAGCTCCGTTGCCCTCACTCACTCCCCCTGTCTCACTTGTTCATTTCATTTCTGCCAGCGCTGCAGGCTGCCCTTCTGTACTGGGCTCCTGCCAGCATAGCTACCCTTGTCTGCCCATGAAGAAATCTGCAGCTGTGATGATAGAGCTCTGTTGAGCTTGCTCAGTCCCCCTCTCTAGCTTGCTCATTCTGTTTGTCCCACCGCTGCAGGCTGCCTTTTTGTACTCAGGCCCTGCATGCATTGCTGCCTTTTCTTGCCCACAAACAAATCTGCAGCAGTCCCAATAGAGCTCCGTTGAGCTAACTCACTCCATCTCCCTCACTCGTTCGATCCTAATCTGTCCTAAACACCGATTTCCAACAGCGACTGTGGTATTCTGCACCAGAAGCTCGGAAACACATTTCAGCCAGGATGTGAAAAATGACAGATGTACTGTTCATAAGGAGGTGTGAATAAATGCCAGTGTTGAAAATCTGGTGTGAAAATATTACTAATTTGCAAACTTACAAGGGTGTGTGGCACCTGCACAACACACATTCATAACACAGTCATTTTATGGAGCTTCATCACAAAATTTTTAACATAGGCATTTTAGGACCTGTGCTCATGAACAGTATCAGTGTGATTTTCTTAACATGTCCCAAACACCGATTTCCCACAGCAACCACACTATTGTGCACCGGAAGAATGAAAACACATTTCAGCCAGGATGTGAAAAATGGCAGCTGCACTGTTCATAAGGAGGTGTGGCAAAATGGCAATGCTGAAAATTTGGAGTGAAAATATTGCAAAGTTGTGATGGTACGACCGTGTGCGGAAACTGATTAATGCACATTTGTAAAACATTCATTTTATGGACTTTTATCACCAAATTTTCAACATAGGCATTTTACGACCTCTGCTAATGAACATTGTCACTGTCATTTTCGTAATGTGTCCTGAACATGGATTTCCCACAGCGACCATGCTATTGTGCGCCAGAACTGCGGAAACATATTTCTGCCAGGATTTGAAAAATGACAGCTGTACTGTTCATAAGGAGGTGCAGAAGAATGGCAATGTCAAAAATCTGGAGTGAAATATTATTAATTCATGAAGTTATGAGCATGCGTGCAAACTGCCCAACGCATGCTCGTAACACAGTCATTTTATGGAGTATCATCACCAAATTTTCAACATAGGCATTTTAGGACCTCTGCTCATGAACAGTGCCACTGTGAGTATCTTAATCTGTGTGGAACACTGATTTCAAACACTGACTGCACTATTCTGCACCGGAAGTGCGAAAACACATTTCGGCCAGGATGTGGAAAATGACAGCTGTACTGTTCACAAGGAGGTCTGAAAAAATGCCAATGTTGAAAATCTGGCATGAACATATTGCAAATTTTCAAAGTTACAAGCGTGCATAGCAACTGCACAATGCACACTCATAAAACAGTCATTTTTTGGATTTTTCCCACCAAATTTGCAACATAGGCTTTTTGAGAGCCCACCTCATGAACACTGGCACTGTCATTTTGTTAATCAGCCCCAAAAGGTGATTCCGTGCAGTGACTGCGAAATCACCTTTCAGGGCTGCTTAATGCTATGACAGTGCCAGAATTCATGAGGAGGGGTCCCAAAAACCCCATGTTGAAAATTTGGTGCCAAAATTCCAAAAAATGACTGAGATATGCATCAAAGTTGGAAAAACCCTATTTATTCCACTATAGAGCTTACTGGCATTTCCTCAGTTCGCGGTCGGTTTTGAAGAGTGCAGACATGTTCCTAGTCCACCTAAGATTGTCGTACCCAGCTCTGGAGGTAAGTATGGGGTGAGGGGCGAGGCAGGGTGCACAGCGGGTGGGCAAGGGTTGTGGGAGATGGGGCATGGAGACCGCTGAGGGACCGTTTCCTGCTTTACAGGGTGAAAAAAAAAAAAAGACATCACGGGACTGTTTCTTCATTCATAGGGCATGTGGCACCCTGGGGTGGGCTCCCAGTGTGCCAATGACATCTTGTTTTTTGGGGGGGCAGCTGTAGCCAACGGGGGATTGGGCACCCCCATCAGCACACAACAAAAGGGGGGCTGTTACATTGTGCCGATAAGGATTGGGCACCCCCGTCGTCAGAAAACAAAAGAGTGGAGGGTGACATTATGCCGTCGGGGATTGAGCACCCCATCGCAAACAACCAAAGTGGGGGGGGTTTGCATAATACCATCAGGAGTGGGCTCCCCGTCGGCAACATACAGTGTGGGGCACATGCTTCTGAGGGGATTGGGCACCCCCTCGTTGGGGCAGGGGGATTTAATATTGTTTGTGAACACAGTGGCAAGCCACCGCCATGTTCATAAACAATATCACTGTTTCAGGGTCCCGCCCTGCAATGACGGATTACTCTCTCACTGCAGTGATGGGCTGACGCTGCAATAATGAGGCAGCCCCTGATTGCAGTGGCTAATTTTTTACAAGTTGGTGGCACGCTGGCTGAACCAGTGTCAGCAGCAGCATGCCACAGCATTGGGGGAAGCGGGACAAGCCTTTACAGGCTGGGGGGGCATCGGCCACAACACTGCCATGCCTCCACAACCTGCTTGTGGAGAAACCTGCCGCAACATGTTTCTTGCGCATGCATGCAATCAACATAAAAATGACACATCCTGTTTGTTTTATTGCATTATCTGCATTCAATGCTAACTAAATTTTTATTTGGATAAAGGGAAAGGGAGGTGCACTTTAATAACCATAAACTGTTTCTGCAGCATTCAGCTGTGGACTCAACCCAGTAGGTACCATCTTAGTGTAGCTCATGTCTTTGTGTCCCTCAGCAGCATTATTATGGAGCAGTGGGGTTGATCATGATCTATGGTGAAGAAGTCTTGTACAAATGTTCAGTAGGACGAATACAATCCAACTCACGCAGATCCTACGAGGCTCAGTACATATCCAAATCTGTAAAGAAAATTTTGGTTTCCTGGGCGAAATATAGTGGCACTGTGCTCAGACATTATAGCAGGACCAATAGCTGATCATTGATCCTCCAGCTATGCCCTACATGCCCATGTACTTCTCTCACCTGAGCTTCATTAGGGTGGCTTTAGAACATTTGCACCAAGTCTCCTACTTGGAACACACCGAGGAACCCTGCACCACTTAGCATGCGCTTTTTGGTGAACGTTGTCCATAATTTGCAATTAGAATATCATGTGTTTATAAAGATGATGGGAGGAATCTGAAACATGCTTTGGCTCTGTGTACCTTTCCATGACCCAAAACTGTAAAATAAAAATGCAATAATAAACCGATAAGAAAAGTTAAAAAAAAACATAAATCATTTAAAAAACAGATAACATTTTGTAATGAGATGCCACTTTGCTTTAAGGTGCCATGTTTAGAAATGTTGGAGTAGCTTTCTCTGCTTCTTAGGGTCCTGACCGAGATTGCTTTGAATTTATATAGAGCTGAAGGACTCCAAAATACTTCTTGGCAGCATCATATCCCTGATCAGTTGTGTTTACTGCATAAAGAATGGCACTTGTCCGGGTTTGCCACATCACTGTGCTTACCACTTACAGCACATTCTCTTGGATCAACTACTGTTGGCACTGAATTAAGCCTGGTTGTTAGTGCTGATCCCTCACCATACAGAGTCGTATTGAGATGAGTAAATACATTGGGGATAGGTCTTCTGTGTGGGGGTTTGCTTTATTGTCTGGAGCACTATGTCATCATTTGCATGCATCTCCTTACTGGGCAGCAGCACATGAGTGAACAATTACAAATAGAATAATAGATAGGTTACAGTGAATTACAAGGCTGTAATTCCATCGAGAGGTTCTGGGGACATAGATAACCTCGAGAGCTAAGCTCGAGAGGTTTCTATGTCCCCAGAACCTCGAGATGGAATTGCAGCCGAGTAATTTACTGTAACCTATTTTTTATTTTTTGTAATATATGGATCCGATTCAAAAATGTGCTGCTTTTAAAATTCTGTGAACTGGGTTGGCTGCCTGTTGCACTGAAGAAGTGTCGCTCTCGGTTGACCCACGCACAAACAGTATTGAAGTTGTGCCCGGATTTGTGAGGAAAGCTTTACTTTAATTTGGTAATCCTACCATTTATTTTCTTTGTTCATCCGCAGGTAATCCACTTTTCTGAGAAATAAATATAAAAACAAACTGGGCATAACTCGGGTTGCTCTCGCTAGCGACTAGCGTCCGCCATGTTTCGTGTTTGGTTTGCCCGCCTACTCAGAAAGTGTGCCAATGGCATTGCACGCTAGCTTTGGGTGCACAGACTGGAACGTGGCACCATGGCAACCACGCTTGTGTGGTAGGCAACTGGCGATGCGCTGTGGGTTTTCAGTGATAATACTATCGTTCAGAGCTGAAACGATAGTATTATCAGCAGTGAATGATAGTATTATCAACAACAACCAATAGTATTATCGCTTGAGGAAGGGTAGAATTATCAGAAAGGGAGTAGTGTATTATAGGGATTTTTTGTATGACTTTTGATAGTATTATTTTAACAATCCATATATTACAAAACCATTTACCAAGGGCAGTATCTGTTCACTTTTTATCAGAGAAACCAATAAAACTTCCTTACCCCCAAACTAAAATTCAAAATGTTACTGAGAATGAATATATTTTGTGGTTTTAGAGTTACACACTACCACAGGTTGCCATTGGGGTTACTGCTCATGGAAGATGGTCCTAGAGACTGTGCATGTTTTATTTTTGCAGGGTACCCTGTAGGTGCTGGCAATGAAATTAGGGTGGATTCGTGTCAGGTGCTAAGGGCTAGTTAAAGAAACTGTAATGGCTTGCTTCCACCTCCTTCATTTCTCTGTTGATTCTCAAACTGTTCTTATGGAGTTACATCATACCCATTTGATCACTTATGATTCTTACTTGCATAACCAATCATTTGGGTCACCTGTCTTCAAATCAACTCACATCTTTCCTGCCATACACACTCAGGATCATTATGTTGTTCAGGACAAGGCAGGCATAAACATCTATGTATGTGACTTAGCAATACTAATAAAACATACTCTTGAAGGTCATTAGGGATACCCAATCAAATATAAAGCTAATCACTATGTAAATACAGTTCAGCCTAGTTTATCCAACCCACTTGGGGGACATCCAATATGGTCAGATAATCGGGGGGTCGGATAAATGGGACTCCACCATTTTTAATTCTCTCTTCATTCTGTCATGAACACACACACAGTGCAGTAAAATTTTCACCATTTTATTCCATGAGCAAAATGTGCTAAATACGTTACAAATCTTTCTTTTATTTTAGTGGTGCTTGGTGCTTTGTTTAAAATAATACATTTATGTAGTTGGGTTTAGCTTTTAAAATAATCAACAATTGACTTTTGTTTACCCGCATCATGTTGCTTTCTAGCCACATGCTGCTTAATGCTTCATAGCAGCGTGATCTGGATCGGGTCACAGTCCAGCTGTGCTTCCTGGTAAAGGATCACTTTGTCAAGGTACTGTACTGCCTCTGTGTGACTTGGCACAATCGGAGCTGACTTTTCTGTCTCCAACTCATTTTCATCTGGGTCCTCTTCTTGTTCTGGTTCTGGTTTTGTCATCTTCTCCATGATGCCCTCATCAGAAATAATCTCATGACCTTGTTCATGGGCATCACTCAGCAACCACTCCTGCACTTCTTCAGCAGATGGAGGATCAGGGAGGTCTGCTGCAATGCTCTCTAGTTCTTCTACAGTGACATCAGTGTTTGGCAGGATAGGGAGGTCAGCTTGCTCAGGGTCATTCTCTGTGTCATCCAGACTAGTTATGATTCCTGATTTTCGTCAAGCTTTTTGTATGGATTCTGGGCTCAAGCTATCCAATGCCTCAGCAGCCATATAGACAACATCCTTGAGGTTGATGGCTTTGACGATATGGGCCAAAGGAGTATCATGGTTATCACTGGCAAGCACAGTCTGGAGCAGTTTCTTATGATAGGCCCTCTTAAAAAATTCAAGGACACCCTCATCACAGGGTTGTAACTTAGATGTTGTGTTGAGGGGTAAGATAATGCAGTGAATTGTGCCGTCTTGTGTGCAAACATCTTGTTAAGCACTTAACTGGGTTATAATGACACACCTCATTAAGTGCTCAGCAAGGTCATCAGGTCACAAGCTGCACAGAATTCATGTTAATTACAGCGATTACTAATGACAGCTTTGACAACTTTGAGAGCATAGGTGAACTGACAAAAATAGTGGGGGACACAGGTCTGGTTCATTAAATAGGGAGGTTCGGTAGTTCAGGGATCTGATAAACGGGGTTCGACTGTAATGCAGTTTTGTAATATTTAGCAATGGGATACTCTTACTGACTTAGTTTGAAAGAGGAACTTGATAGACTAGTCTTCCTTACTCCCTATAAATATTTAAAAATGTAACACTAAGCTGAGCTGACAAAAAAAGCATATGACTGGAGTTGGCTGCTTATGCTCCACTGTTTGTGTGAGTTAGTCTGTTAGCACTCTCCGAATCTTTCCTTACTCATGGTTGAAATGGTGTGGGGTGGGACAGGGAATGGAGGTCCAGCAGTAAAATTAGAAGCCTGACTCAGTTCCATGAGCAAAATAGGAAAGTACTGCTTCTGTATGTGGCACTGTTCCCATGCCAGCCCACCAGGCTCCTTAAATGGCACCCCATGGCACTGTTCCCATTCCCACTATGTCTTACTGTATTTGTAATTATATTCACATATTTTACTTTCCTAGAGGATTCTTGTGTCCTGCACACCAACCCTTCCTTCTCTGGATACCCTCCACAACATCCCAGAACCCATCTTACCTTAATCTTCACATTTCTCCATAGAACCTTGGTGCACCCCTAGAAGAAGTATGGGGTGGGGTCACATCCTTTCTTTCAGCTTTGTGATGGATTTGGAATGAGGAGGCAGAGAATCTCCTTTTTCCCTAATCATGAGACTTTCACTTTTATTACTCATGTTATTAATTAAATGTTTGCCTCTGTGCAGTCTATCCTCAACAATTACACAGCAAATTCAAGTAAGCAAACATTTGGCATTGACACATGCTTATTTTCTCATTACTTTATGTTCTGAAATGTAGCTTATTGCTGAGGCTACCCATGGGCTGTACTGTATATATTACTGAAAATAAATCATAAGCCAGACAACTCCAATGTACACACAAATAGTTTCATGCTTATGCTGGTAAGGTAGTCCCTTTCACTGTACAAGAAAGCACATGAGCCCCATCCTGCTATCCTTCTGTAAGATCACTTATTTTGTAGAAGGCAGAATGTGGCTCTGCCCCCAGTCCTATTAAGCCTTATAGTGATTTTTTTAATTCTATTTTAGGGACACCACACTCAAGGGAGCCCTGCAGAGTACCATCCCCACATCAATGTGTTGGAAATGAGTGTAGTTCTCTATGTCCTGTGGGCTGTTGTGGACTTCATCAGACACAAGATAGTACTCCTCCAGATGAACAAAGATCTGTCACGTACTACATCAAGAAGAAAGGAGGAGTGCAATCCTATCCTCTCTGCAGGGAGGTGATGAAAGTGTGGGAATGGTGTCTAGAACAGGGTGTTCTAATTCAGGCAGTTTACTTACCAGGGGCTCAGAACATTCTGGTGGATGAGCTCAGATGAACTGAAGCTGACCCACATGAGTGGTCGTTAGCACCAGACATTGTGCACTTGTTGTTCAATAAGTGGGGAACTCCAGATGTAGACCTTTTTGCATCCTAACTTAATGCTAAGCTGCCTCAATTCTCCTCCAAAAATTCAGGACATGACATTTTCTGTCAGGAAGCCTTCAGACTGCAGTGGACAAATCTTTTTCTGTGTGCATCTCCACCAATCCCACTAGTTCAGAGGCTACTTCTCAAGCCGGAGGTAAATGGGGCAAGATGATTCTAGTTCCCCCATTCTGGCCTCGACAGCTATAGTTTACTGTTCCCAACAAGCTGTTAATCAGTTCTCTGAGGGCCTTTCCTCTCAGGATGACTCTTCTGATGCAGGGGTTCCTTATTCATCTCAATATGCACTCCCTTCACCTCAAGGCTTGGCTCCTTAAGATATAGAGGTGAACAGGTATAAAGTATGTCAGAGACACACTGAGATTCTTCTGGCTGCTTGTAGACCTTCCACCAGGAAAACCTACACAGTAAAGTGGAAACATTTTTCTGTGTGTAGACCCAGACTCACAGGGACCTGTTCTGATGCCCACTAGACAAAAATCCTGGAGTACTTGTTGAACTTCTCTGATGTGCAG
This sequence comes from Neoceratodus forsteri, assembly GCA_016271365.2. Taxonomy (NCBI): domain Eukaryota; kingdom Metazoa; phylum Chordata; order Ceratodontiformes; family Ceratodontidae; genus Neoceratodus; species Neoceratodus forsteri. The sequence continues at coordinate 1,774,701,486 of CM057456.1, read as the reverse complement.
TAGGTTTGCAATAATCTACAGTTAAGGTACACTTGTGCGCTTTTTCAGTCTACCTCAAAGTCATACAGAACCTCTCTCTAGCCTTACTGCCTCTCTCTAAGAGTTTCTTGAAAGTCATTTTGCACACAAGGCCTCCAGTCAGGAAACGTGTAGCAGCCTGGTATATCAGCTTTTTGTTGGACATGCTCACTTGTAAGCTCTTTGAGCCCACGGCTATGTGTGACCTGAAATTCCTAACTTGGAAAACTGCTTTTCTAGTGGCCAACTTCTCTGCCCACATAGTTTCAAAGATTTATGCTTTGGCCACAGATCCTCTGTATACTATTTTCCACAGAGACAAAGTGGTTCTCCACACGCATCCCAAGTTTTTACCAAAGGTAGTGTTGGAATTTCACTTAAATCAGCCTACATACTTTTCTAACTTCCAGAATGAAGGGAACACACTCGCCATTCTCTGGAAGTTAAAAGAGCCCTCAAATTCTACCTCTATAGAACTAAGTTATTCTGGCAATCTAAACAGCTGTCTCCTTTGATGCTAATCAGAAACGACAACCTCTTACAATCAAATGCTTTTCTGCATAGATTGTCAGCTACCTTCATTGCTGCTCTCCTATGGTGCAGGTTAAGCTGGAAGGCCAGGCACAGTACATGTCCACTCCACCAGAGTGGTTGCCATGTCCTTCGCAGAGATGTGTTGTGTGCTTATTGGTGATATTTGCAGAGGTGCTACCTGGAGCACAGTGTACACCTTCATGAAGCACTATTCATTGGATGTCTGTGCCAGGCAGCATGTCTCCTTTGGCAGGACCATCCTTAATGGACTTCTGTCCTGAGTGAGCCCAAGCTCCTACCACCCTGCCCAGGGGACTTTCAGTGAGCTTGGTCCTCTAACTGGTGCAGATTAATTCCTGGAAATATAAAAACTACATATTCACCATAATTATTGATCTTCTAGGAATATCTTCACCATTGATTCACATACTCACCTTCTATCCTCTGGGATCTCTCTCTCTCTCTCTCTCTCTTTGTTTCTTGGTCTTCACCTGTTGTTCTTGTTTGGGCAGTGAAGAAACTGTTTCTGATTTGTTGACCTTTCTTACATGGGACACCAGGGCTCCCTTATGCCCTCAGGTTAAGTATATTAGTGCAAGTTAGGTTACATTGTACATCCTCAGTAACAAAGGTACTGAGGCGGTTGAGGGCCAGTGCCAAGGGAAGCCGTGCAGCATGAGCCAGTCTCACGGTGCTGCACATGCACGCTGCCTACCTCAGCACTAGCCCTCCTAAAATGTTCTAGCTCCCACAGGATCCTAGTATCTCTGGCTCAGAACCCATTGGTGTGAATCAATGGTGAAGATATTCCTAGAAAATCAATAATTACAGTAAGTAGGAAACTTTTGTTTCTTTCTCAACAAGGTGTCCTCTGTTCTGACCAGGCTCTCCTTAAGTGGCCTGCTATGGTCCAGCAGAACCAGTCCTAGGATAGGCCCAGGCAATCAGCCATCTTCAAATCTTTAGATCTTCAAAATTCCCATTGCTGTACCACTCTTGGTCAAAGGTCTTTTGCTTTCCGTGCTCCACTTTGGTTTAACTCCCTCCACTCTGATATCTTCTGTGTCCATCTTAGGCTCCTTTAAATGTAAACTCAGACAACAGCTTGTTGCAAATGCCAGCTGTGATTGCTTCCAATAATCCATCCCCCTCTACTGAATTGTTGAACTCTTTCCTGTTCTCAAACCGCTATGGTTCTCAAAAGAGGTGGCAGGGAAGGTTAAGGAGAAAAGGACAGCATTCAGGAAATATAAGGAAACACAGAAGGAGCAGGACAGAGAACTTTATCAGTTAAAGCAGAAAGAGGCTGGGAAGGCAGTCAGAATAGCAAAGGCCCAAACCGAGGAAAGGATAGCCAATTCTGTTAAGAAGGGGGATAAGACCTTTTATAGGTATATTAGGGAGCAAAGAAAGACCAAAGGAGGGATACTGAAGTTTAATAAAGGAGGGAATGTGGGTAGAGGGTGACAGTGAAAAAGTAGGGATACTGAACGAATATTTCTGCTCAGTATTCACAAAGGAAGAGGATGGGGAGTTACCTAAACCAAACAAGAGAAACACTCCAAAGACGGGGGTCGATACCAGTCCATTTACAGAAGAAAGGGTTCTGAAAGAACTGATAAAATTGAAGGTGGACAAAGCAATGGGGCCTGATGGGATTCACCCAAGAATTCTAAAAGAACTAAGGGTAGAACTAGTGACACCGCTGACTACTCTCTTTAACAAATCATGGGAGGATGAGGTGGTACCCGAGGACTGGAGGAGGGCAGATGTGATTCCTCTTAACAAAAGTGGGAGCAGGTCAAAGGCAGGAAACTACAGACCAGTTAGTTTGACCTCAGTGGTAGGGAAAATGATGGAATCATTTCTGAAGGAAAGAATTGCTCAGTACCTAGAGGCCAGTGGGGCACAGGACCCAAGGCAGCATGGATTCACAATGGGAAGGTCGTGTCAGATGAATCTAATAGATTTCTTTGACTGGGTGACCAAAGTAGTAGACCAGGGAGGGGCTGTGGACATGGCCTACCTAGATTTTAGCAAGGCATTTGATATAGTCCCACACAAAAGATTAATTCACAAGATAGTCAGCCTTGGAGTGGATCCCAAGGTGGTAGCCTGGATAAAAAATTGGCTAGACAACAGGACACAAGGGTAGTAGTAAATGGAATACACAGTGAAGAAAGGAGGGTTACTAGTGGGGTACCGCAGGGTTCAGTACTGGGACTGGTCCTTTTTAATGTCTTTATAAGTGACATTGCAGAGGAACTGGAAGGAAAAGTATGTCTCTTTGCAGATGACACAAAGATCTGCAACAGGGTTGATACAAAGATGGAGTGGAAAGGATGAGAAGGGACTTGGCAAGGTTGGAGGAATGGTCAAATGTATGGCAGCTCAGATTCACTGCAAAGAAGTGCAGGTAATGCACATGGGAAACAAAACCCAGGGAAGTGTACACAATGGGGGTGAGATACTGACAACAGTAAAAATAGAAAGGGACCTGGGGTAATTATATCCGATGACCTAAAGGTGGGCAAGCAATGTGAGAAGGCAGTAAGGAAGGCAGGGGGATACTGGGATGTATAGGAAGAGGCATCAATAGTAGAAAACAGGAAGTTGTTATCCCTCTGTACAGACAGTTGGTGAGACCCCATCTGGAGTACTGTGTGCAGTTCTGGAGACCCCATCTCCGCAAAGACATAGACAGAGTGGAAGCTGTACAGAGGAGGGCAACCAAAATGGTGCAGGGTCTGCACCAGAAGACATACGAAGAAAGACTAAAGGAGCTTAATATGTATACCCTAGAGGAAAGGAGGGAGAGGGGACATGATAGAAACTTTCAAGTACCTCAAGGGAATTAACAAAGTCCAAGAGGGTAGCATTTTCCAGAAAAAGAGATGTGCAAGAACAAGGGGGCACAATTTGAAGATAGAGGGGGGACGGCTCAGAGGTAATGTGAGGAAGTATTTTTTCACTGAGAGGGTTGTGAATGCATGGAACAGCCTCCCTGAGGAGGTTGTGGAGTCAAGAACAGTGGGGGACTTCAAGAATGCATGGGACAGGCATAAGGCAGTCCTATTGGGGGGTCGGAGGAAGTAAGCTGTTGGTTAACTAGGATTTGCAGCTTATCTGTTAGGTAGGAAAATGGGCAGACTAGGTGGGCCAAGCGGTCCTTATCTGCTGTCAAATTCTATGTTTCTATGTTTTGACCAATGGCACTATCTACCCCAGCACTTGCTAGTTCCCTGACCCCCTCCCCTTATGCCCCACCACCTCCTTACATCACCTACCTTCCCATCTCCAGCATTGACTAGCCCCCCTGGGCTGCTTATTCCATTATACCTTTTCCCTCTCCAGCTTTGACTAGGCCCCAATGGCTGCTTATTCCCTCCCCACAGTGTTTTTCTTGTTTCTTCTCTAACTGTCCAACACTTGTCACAGGCCTCTAGCTGTAGTTTCTCCACCGTAGTCTACTTGCCTCTGTTCTTCTCTCTATTCTCCTTATTCCACTGTTTGCATCTCTGCATCTACTGCAAACCTTTTCCTGCCTTTTGCTTGTTATCTGCCAATAAGTGTACTTGCATTGTCTTTGTCTGAATCTACAATCCTCTGTAACCGTATTGGTCTTTTATTGTCAATTTACTGACATGGAACCTATGTAAAGAGCCACTCGCTCAAAGGTGTTATCCGAAAAATCAAATAAATAAATAAATGAGGAATTTTCTCCAGTTTCGGGCAAAGGGGTGCTTTGGGTGATCTCAGGACTGTGTTCCACTTACTGTCTATTGGATCCAGCACCCCGGTTATTTCAGAGAGTGATAAGTCATCTCTTGAGGAAGGGGTTTTGCTACTGACTTGAAAAGGGCAGTGGTGAATCGCCTCCTAAAGAAATCATCATTGAATCCTGACATTTTTCTAAATTACAGGCCTGCCACAAACTTGCCCTTTCTGGGGAAGGTGATTGAGAAAGTGGTGGCAATGCAGTTGGAGGTTCATCTGGAATGGTATGACATCTATGAGCCTCTCCAGTTAGGATTCCACTCACAGCACAGCACAGCACAGCACAGCACAGCACAGAGACCACACTCATCAAAGTGTTCATTGATCTCCTCACTGCAAGGGACAGAGGGCATTGTTCCATTCTTGTTCCTCTAACCCCACGTGGGGAGCTTTGCCCCCCCCCACATCCCCAAACTAAAGGAGTCTAACTCCAGGTCGGAGTTAGTTCAGGGAGGGGGTGCAGGTCAGGGGAAGTGGTTGTCCCCTTCCAGCGGCACTTCTACAGAGGCATGGCACTGTTGTCGATATTGACGCATGTCACCGTAAAACTTTCACTGTTAGGGTGGCATACTAACTAGAGAGATAGCAAATTTTTGATCTGCCAGAAGTTGAAGTGAAATCGGTCTGAATCTGCGGAAATTTACAATCTGAGATATTCTCGATTTCTGCAGCAGATGCCCAATTTTGCTAGCAAATTTTTTTCAAATGTTTGAACTTAAAAAAAATACCCCTGCACCCAAATATAATAGATTACTTGAGACCATCCTCCCCTCTCGCTGACACCCTTCTACCTCCCTGCTTCAGCACATTGCAGACAGTGCTACAGAGTGTGAGATGATTTGAAGAGTGTATTCAAAATATGTAATCCCTCCCCCCTACCCACACCAAACACACTCTCTCACCTCCTTCCACCTGAGTCCCGCTGTCATATCAAGCACACCCAGTCCCCCACCCAGCCCCCCTCTGGTCCCCATCACCCTCCTACCACGCAACACCCACAAAGTCAACTTGCAAGGCTGCACTAAGGAAAATGGTTCCCTGGTGCAGAGCATCTGTTCTGTTCATTGTCCATCTTGTAAATGGTATGTATTACTGAATGACTGAATAAATGAATAGTGATGGATTTGCTTCTAGTAAAACGTGATTAGTTGAATGTTCAGCCAATCAGGTTTTACCAGGAGCAAAGACATCACTAACTCTCATGCAGTACTGTCTGAAGTTCACTGGGGCAGAGGTGAGGGAGGAAGGTGCCAGTGGGGGTGGGAAGGTGGTATCAAGTAATTTAGCATTTTTGGGTGGGGAAGGGGTGTGTCACACACAACTCGTATTGGGATTTGCCCTCAAATTGGCCATTCATGTAAATTTGCTGTGCTAATTTGGCCAAATTGCCTGGTAACTAACAATGTGAATTGCTGTCCTCAGCTTTGCAAATTTGCCACAATTCACAGATTTTTTCATAGAGCATATCTCAGCAACATTACGCACCACTACGGTCAACCATGGGGTGCCTGTGGAATGCCTAAGGCACTATGTGAGACTCACTGGCATAGTTTTGGGCTGGTTCAAATCCTACCTTACCAGAAGAGTGCAGCAGCTTGTCTTTGGTAACTTTATCTCTGAGATGGTTTCGCGTGACTGTGAAGTTGCCAAAGGTTGGATCCTGGCCCCTGTGTTATTTTTTTAACCATCTATGGGCTGCCATTTGGGGAGATATCAGACAGTATGGTCTGGAGTTACACTCTTATGCAGATCATATCCTACTATGCTTGTCATGTTTACTAAACAGGATAGATCCGGACCCAGTGTTGTGTCACACTTTGTAGTAGATCATGACTGGATAGCCTCCATCTAGTAATGTCTTAGCCCAAACAAAACTGAAGTGATGATTGTCAAACCTGATTTGGCACTGACAAGGAGTGACACCTAGTTGCCATCTCTTAATGGTGTCACCCTTAGAACTGCAGATTTGATGAAAAATCTGGGAGTCATTATGGACTGAATGTTGACACTTGAGAATCAGGTGTCATTGGTTTCCCACAGTGGCTTTTTCTATCTTCAAAATTTTGCCTGGATTAAACAATATGTGACACACACGGTGACTTGGTTACAGTAGTCCTTGCCTTTATCACATCCAGACTGGATTACAGAAAGGCTCTATACCCAGGGGTGTCTGGAAACCTGATGCATCATCTACAGCTGGTCCAGAATGTGGTTGTCCAATTGCTATCTGGTACTTCTCAGAAGGATCAAATCAACCTGAAGCTGTGCAATCTGCACTGGTTGCCTAGTCAATGGTGCAGCAGCTTCAAGATAGGCCTGTTAGTATACAAGTTCTACATGATATGGCCCCCGGATAAAGCCTCATTGTGTTGGTACTGTGTAGGGGTATTTGGCATTTGGTGAACAGTATGTCATTTTGGCAATAAATTTTCATTTGTAACCGAGTCTTGGTGCATGCTCCCTTTTCATTTGTTTTTTGTCCTACGTGGGACTTAGCTAACTGAATGATCTGTAGATCCCACATACGTCTGTTCACCCTCTCCACTCCATGGATGCTGGCTTATTAATGGTGCTCTGGTCAAGGCTGAAGTTGTCCAGAACAGGACATTTATCATGTCTACACCACTACTATGAAACTCCTTGCCTTGTTCCATTCATTTAGCCAGCACAGCAGAAGCTTTTACAGGGGCCCTAATGTTCCATCTATTCAAACTGGCTTACTTCCTGAACTGATATTTTTGAATTTGCTGCTTATAGGGTGTTTTGTTCATTGTTGCTATTCATGTCTGTATTTATTTATTCCTGATCAATGTATTTATTTGTATTCGTTACTTTATTCTACTCATTTAACTACGTGTTTCATAAATTATATGGCATTCTGAGCTGGGAAAGTCACCTTAAAAATAAAATTGCCCTGCCTTGTGTTTTTAAATCCTTGGTGTTGTATAGAGTTTGGTCTTGTGGTTGGGGGAAGGGGATACCCCTCATGGTCAGACCAAACATGAGGCTTTGCTACCACTTCAGAAAAGATCTGCCAATGCAGGCAAATGAGTTTGCTCCCTGCATCTTCCCCTTCTTCCAGGATGTGCAAGCCACTTTGCTGGCACCAGGGAGTGTGACAGAAACCCATTTTAAAAGGTGTTCCATGCTCAAAACAGGCTACTTCTTTTGAATGTATAGGGGCCTAAGTGGCCAGAGCTATTCTGTTAGCAATATCATTATTTGGATTATTGAGATCCTGCATTTCATAGCCCTGCACATCTGCACTCATCAGCAATAATACCCAATAAGGTGAGTGTGAGTGATTTGGGGCTGTACCAGACCACCCAGGGGCATAACAAGGCCTGATGAGGCAGACAGAGGCCTTATAGCCCCTGGAAGGTCTGATATAATCCATCACCGCCCACTCTAAAGGGTATTATTTTGCTTAAAAAATGGGTAACTGTTTAGTTTTTAATTAAAAAGTGTTTCAATAATTTAAATTTAGGCACAAAATAAATAAAAATGAATAAGTAAAAGCAGTTTGCTGTACAATAGTCCTGCAATTGGCAGAATTGCCAGTAGAGAGCACAGCTCTTTCTGAGAGCTTTTTCTACTTTTCTCTTGGTCTGGATGGTTTTGTTTGACCCCGCCCACCGCAGTAACTGAGAGCCTTTTTAGCTTTCTTTCTAATGTGCTCTGCTTTGTTTCTGTCTCCTACCATCTGCACGCACCAGTGCACTGCACTTTAAAGAAAATTCCGGAGACAGGAGTAGTGCAACTGGGAGACAGGAGTAGCGCTGCATGGAAACATGATGTTCTGGCATTAGCAGTGGACAATAGGTACAGTTTGTGTGATTTTGTGTGTGTGGTGAAGAATACTGTCCTGCGGTTTTTTTTTCAGCAGGGAAAGAGAGGACAAACTGTGGATGCCGCCTGTGTTTGAGATGCAGTGTGAGTGACTAGCGTGTCTATGAGTGGTGGCAGTTAGCTGTCAGAAAACATGAAAACAAAAGGAATTTGTTGTGGTGAGAGGGGCAAAACAAAACTTACATTAAAAGTGGATCAGTCTGCGGCACTCCAGTTTCACATAACCATGCAGCTGAAGTGTATTGAGGGGCTCACTTAGTTGCTCTCTCAGGGAAAAGTCAGCTTGCCTAGTGGAGGGGAAAAAAAGAGGATCATTTTGGAACATAAACTTTCATGGGCTAAGTGATATTAGAACATAATCAAGCAGCCAGAGACTGGGGCAAATTATTTCATGGTCTCTGTTGCCTGATACTGGACAAACTAGGTGGTGGCATTAGCCAGTCAGAAACACAAATTCTCCCTACCCATTTTCTGTGTAATAAAAATTGAGAATCACAGCAGCTCTTTATTGTTGGATTTGCTTTTTCATGGCACAGTCATCCTTTCAGATAATATTTTCCAGGAGCAGTAAAAAGTGAATAAGCAGGCAAGAATTGTGAAAGGAGACCACACTAAGAGGAGAAAGGTCCGTATACAAAACTATTTAGTCTTAGATAAAGGGGCAGGGATATCTCTGAATAAAAGGATGCTGCTGTACTTTCCAATAATCATAGAATCATAGAAGCTTTTCAGCAGAAAAGGACCATACCGGCCCATCTAGTCTACTCTTTTTTTCCCTACACCTCCCCTTCCCTGCCAGCCCACACCCTCTGCCCGATACTCAGCCCCATATGCTTGTCCCATGCCCTGTTGTGTTCTTCCACTGATTTTGCCCTCAGCACTTCATCTGGTAGTCTGTTCCAGGGCCCCGCCACCCTCTCTGTGAATAAATACCTTCTCACATTGCCCCTGTATCTTTTTCCTTGCAGTCTGAGGCTGTGCCTCTAGTTTTGACCCTCTCCTTCCTCTTATGTAAACACTGTTCTCCCACTTTATTGAGCCCCTTTACATATTTAAAAGTTTCAATCATGTCTCCCCTTCCCTCCTTGTCTCCAGCATGTACAGATCCAACTCCTCACACCTCTGCTCGTATGACTTTCCCTGCATACCCTGCACCATCTTGGTTGCCCTTCTCTGAACCCACTCTAATGCATCTATATCCTTGTGGAGATGAGGCTTCAAGAACTGAACCCCATACTCCGGATGCAACCTCACCATGGCTTTTTAAAAGGGCATTATTACGTCCCTCTTTCTGCTAGTAATGTCCCTGCCTATGCATGCCAACATTCCATTGGTCTTTCCCGCCACCCGGCCCAATTGGATTCCTATCTTAAGGTTCAAGGAGACTATGATTCCCAGATCCTTTTCCTGTTCTGTTACTTTAATTTCCTCCCTACCTAGAGTGTACCCTGCTCTTCTGTTCCTACTCCCCAAGTGCATCACAGTGCACTTCTTGGCATTAAATTTCAGCTGCCAGTCCCAGACAATTTTTCAATCATCTTTAAGTCCTCCCTCATGTCCTCCACCACCCCTGGGGTGTCCACCCTATTGCAAATTTTCATATCATCAGCAGATAGGCACACCCTCCCTCTCAAACCTCAGCAATATGACTGATGTAGATGTTGAAGAGAAGTGGATCCAAAAGTGACCCCTGTGGCACTCCACTTTTTTAATTTTTTTATTTATTTAGCTTTTGTTGACCGGGTAAGTGCACTAGACAAATCCTGCCTATTTTCAGGCACGACCCTCACCATCCCAGAGTGCACCCTGTTGAGCACCAACCTCTGAGTTCTTCCTGCTAGCCAGGCCTCCACCCAGCTTGTTATTTTCCCACCCAACCCCAGGCTTTCTACCTTGCTCACCAGCCTCCTTTTGGCCATTTTTGCTATTTTGCCCTCAGTATCTGCTTTTGCCCTTCTGATCTTCTTCCCTGCCATACTCCTCTTTTCCCTATATTCTTCCTTATCTTCCTTGCTGAGTGTTCTCTTAAATGTTCTGAAAGCCCTTCTCCTTTCACTGACTGCCCCTGGAACCTTATTTGTAAACCAAAGCAGTCTCCTTCCCCTTTTGCTCTTCCTAACCTTTTTATGCACATTTCCATAGCTTTTAGTACCCCTCCATTGATAGCTTGCCATAACTCCTCCACTACGAACATATGAAATTTGCCAACAGATAAAGGCCTAGAGGTCTATCAAATCTGCTCGATTGTGTAGTTAGCAGCCCTTATTCAGCAGCTGCCCCTCCCTTCCACCTTTCCCCTACATTGACCCTCCCCCTTGTCCTGTCCCATCCCCTTTTGAAGCAGTCCACTGTTCTACTGGATACCACTTCTGCAGGTAACGCATTCCACCCAGCTACTACCCTTTCTGTAAAAACGTATCTCTTCAGTCACGTGATGTCTGGCTAGAGGAAAGATGTATTGCGCATTCTCTCCCACTCTGCTGTGCAATAAATAGGCTACAAAACTATAATTCAGACAAATATTTTAACAGAAAGGTGAACTGAATCATCCTACCTGAAAGCGGATTGGGATAAAGAGCATTAAATTGCAGAATGGAAGTTACAATGTGGCATGAACTCCCTCTGCACATGCCTCCTCCATTGCCGGACAAGGCCGCTAAGAAGGCAAAGCAGCAGACTGGAAAAATTGCACAGACCCACTCAGGCAAACAGATGCCCACTCCCCTGTCAGAAGAGTGCTTCCTCATGGAAATGAAACTGCTACAGGAAGCTATCGCTCTGTTAACCATGGATGTATCTACTGTAAAAAAGACTCTGTCCGGAGTTACAATGCAAACAAAAGATTTAGAGTCAAGAGCAGCGTCACTGGAAAAATGGAGGGCAACCACAGAACCCGAGCTGGTAACGATCAAAAGGCAACTTTCAAGGATGGAGGCTAAGCTGGAGGATTTCGAGGGGCGTAGTCACGGCAATAATTTAGTAGTCATCAGACTACCAGAAGGGGAAGAAGGTACATCTCCCATCATATTAGCTCAGAAGTTGTTGGAGAAAATTTCTGGTACCTCTCCTAACGGTCCCTTGTATGTGGTAGAATGCGCCCACCGGGCGCTGCACCCTAAAGTGGATTCAAGTGCACCCCCTCGACCCTTTATTCTGTGTCTTCTGAACTTTTCAGATAAGCAGCATATCATGCTTTAAATAAGGGAAGTTCATGCCATGATGTGGGAAGCAACAAAATCCGTATAGTGCAGGATCTGCCAGCTTCAGTAAGGCAAAAAAGGGGTTCATTCCACACTACCATCTCCTGGCTCATCCCTGCAGGAATACGTTTTAGGATGTTATATACAGCACAACTACAGGTGAAGGTTCAGGAAAAGTGACATGCTTATGGGTCCAATGATCAAGCAATACAAGACCTGCAAAGTCTGCTACCAAATCTATTCTATAAATGAAAAACAAGTGAAAAGAAATTGCTATGGAAAGAGAGATTAATCAAAGAAGGGGCAACTAATTGATTAATTAATGGAGACAAGTCAGGAACCTTACTTTGGAGAAGGCATACTTGTTACTAGCTGAAATTCAGGGGCAGGAATAGCATCTAACACTATTAGAATACTGTTGATTATGTTTTATTTGACTTCAGGTGTTCTGTGATGAAACTGGATAACAGGACATTAACTGAAAACTTGGCTTGTTTATTTGCTTCCTCCCCTGTGCCCAATTGCTCTGAAAGGAAGCTGTTTGGTGAGAAGATGAAGAAAACCTCTTTGAAACAGGGACCAAGGTAGCTGGACTTGAAGTTAAGATGCACTCTAGAATGCACCCGCACATTGCGATGAAACTCACGCTTATGCGGCTGCAGAGGCCGACAGTTCGTTTTGCAAAAGCATCACGGAGATGCGCATCTTTGTGGAGCTGCAGAAGAGCTGGATTCCCACTGCCATCTAGAGATCTTAAAAGGGGACTGCAGTTTATTAGCACAGGTTCCTGAACTGTACAGCTTTTACAGCTGAATTTTATAGCCATGAAATCAGGCGATAACAATGGTATTTAGACAAATGAGGCATGCAGTCACAATGTACTCTTGAAAATATTAGGATGGTAGAAGTTAAGGTTATTTGGAAATAGATAGAGGAACAGGAGCTAGGACTCTGCTAGAGGAATGAAAAATAATTCCTCAGAAATAATAGAAAGGGTTAGACTGTAGGTTTAGTTAGTCTTTTCATACAAAATGAAGCACCCTGGGAAATATCATGAGTGAATAATCACTATACTCACAATACTCCAGAAGTAGGTTAAACCTTTGCCTGGAAAATTTTGTTGTTGTTATTGTTATTTTCAAAAGGAAGGAAGATAATACTGGGGAATATAGACTTTATCACTGGGATACATATACCTTCGCTCCCCTGTCATAGTTAAGATACTTCTAATAGGGGTAGGGGTTAAACGAGGTGGATGCTGATTTAATAGTAGGATTCAGGAGAAGAGGGGGGAGAAAGGGACAACTGACTCTGGCAGCAACATGCACCATATCAAGGGAGGGACTCCTTAAGTCACCTGCCCAAACTAAGCAAAGCAGAAAAATAATTAACACAACAAGGGGCAGTATTAGGTATTCACATGAACTGAAAAGTTGGGTAACTATTTGTAAAAGGAGGACAAAGGGCAGGGGGTGGGGAGGGGGTGGATTGGAGGGATAAGGGAATTAAGTGTTCTTAGGGGTTTTGGAAGGGTGGAGGGAGAGGGCCTTATAGCGCTGACAAGTCAAGTTCAAGTTTATTGTAGGAAAAACTCCACTGAGCAAGTTCATTCACAAGGAGGTCCTATGATACATATACTAGAAGACTCACAGAAGAATATAAGAGCTCACAACAAAGATTATAAGTGCTAATAAAGTACATGAGTAGCAGTTATACAGGCATTACACTATATATCATAGAGTAGGTCATCGTACTCATATACAAAGTGTGGATACAGTCCATGTGGACCTTGTGTCTAACAATAGGCTACACAGTCATAGGAAAATACGATTTCAATGACAATTACAAACATCTTTTATTTTTCCTGCAATACATTTTTTGAAGAGACTGACAAAGACTAATTTTGAAAGTTTCAGTGAAGACTGTAGATGATTCCAGATTATCGGTAGGGCTATGGAAAAGGCACGCTTCCTGAAGGAAGTGCATGTCATGGGGACGTCTAGAAAGATGAAATCTGATTTCCTGAGTGCATATGTACTGCTGCAGGTATGGATGATGGAGGTTAGGTAACTTGGGAGTTTGTTAGTGAGAAGTTTTAGAGTCCATATACTGGCATGAAGAACATGTCTAGTGGTGAGGGATGTCCAACCCACAGTTCAGTATAGCTCACAATGATATGTCCGGTAAGGGGAGTTCATAATGAAGCGCAGAGCATGGTGATAGAGAATGTTTAGTTTGTTAAGTTTTGAGGTTGTAGAAGAGTTATAAATTATGTCCCCATAATCTATTAGCGGGAGGAAAGTGGCTTGGACAAGCCTAGTTCAGACCTTGACTGGAATGAGCGACTTGTTATGGTAAAAGAAGCCTAGCCTTAATTTTAGTCTTTTTATAAGGTCATCCAGGTGTTCAGAGAATATAAGCTTGCTATCTAGCCAAAATCCCAGGTAACTGAATTTGGGGGTGACTACCAAGGGCTCGTCTAGGGAGGTAACTATGAAATTGTTCTGCAATGTGTCATGTACGGGGGGGGGGTGATTTGGGGAAGATCATAGCTTTAGTTTTCTTAGCATTTAGTAGGAGTTTAGCATTTATGAGATTGGATTCGAGTTAGATAAAGTCGGCTTGGAGGATTTTTCTGACATGTAATAATGAGGCATCAGAAGTATAGAGGACTGTATCGCCAGCAAAGAAATGCAATTTAGAGTTGGATATGTGATAGTCAAGGTCATTAATTTATAGAGAGAATAGGATAGGACCTAGGATGGAACCTTGTGGGACTCCCCTAGTAAGTGGTAGTGGGGAGGAAAAAAGTCCATCAGCTTTGATTTTTTGCATCCTTCCGGAAAGGTAACAATTAAACCATTGGATGGTAGAAAGTATGGCACCTATTTTAGCAAGGCTGAATTTGATACGGTTGTGGTCTACCATGTTGAAGGCTTTACTAAGGTCTAGAAAGACAGCTCCTGTATACTTCTTGGAGTCCAAAGCTGAGATACAGTCATTGGTTACTTTGGCCAAGGCAGTGACGGTACTGTGGTTGGAGCGGAAACCAGATTGGGATGGGTTTAGGAGCGAATAGGTTTCTAGGTGATGCTTTAATTGAGTGTAGATCAGCTTTTCAAAGACTTTAGAGAGGATAGGCAAGAAGGAAATAGGTCTATAATTATTTAAATCACATGGGTCCCCTGCTTTAAATAGGGAGAGGATATGGGCTGATTTCCTGCATGACGGTACAATAGAAGAAGAGATAGAAAGGTTGAAAATATGTAAGATTGGGGCCGTAAGGTAGGTGAACCCAAGTTTTAGGAAAAAAGGTTTGATTCCGTCGTCCCTAGTGCTTTTTTTGGTATCAAGGTTCTTGAGGGAGTCTTCGACATCTTTAAAGTTAATGGGGTGCAGCTGAAAGGGGTGGCTTGTTTTTGGAGAGATATAATTTGTGCTGTCTTGGCTAATAGCACATGATGCATACAGGGACGTGTCAAACACTAGGCCAGCGGTGATGAAGTGAGAGTTAAATTCTTCAAGGGTATGGAAACTATTATCCACAGTCATATAATTTTTAATGATTTTGATTGGTAGGGAAGGGGCCAACCGCTGCCCTTCAATAGACTTGTGGGTCCTCCAGATTTTTTGGGAGTCCCCCTTAGCCTGCTCGAGAGTGGATACATAGAAGTTGGCTTTGGCAGCACAAATTAAATTCACGCCATGGGTGTAGGCAGGCATACTCCAAGCACTCCATGGTGTGCAATTTTATTTAAGGGGGGGGTAGCAAATAGGCTCTGAACTGCTTCCTTTTTCCATGAAAACTAACAAAGAAAATATTGAACCTTTCTGTAATTTTATTCATAGGAGTCGAAACTAGAAGGACTGGTCACTAATACTGTCTTTGCATCCCAAGGACAATACAACTTTATAGGCTCTGGGCTGGTATGTGGGTGTCTTAGGGCACAATGCATGGCATTTGTATTTACCCATGCATGGCAGCAACCATTGTAATGAGATACAAAAGTTGTATTTATTGTGCCAAATGAGGCAACAAACTCAGTCCTGGTGTACATTTGTATATTGTCAGGCTACACCTGGGGGGGGTTAGCTCACCCTAGCAAGGGGGGGGTAGCAGTGAGTCCACTTAGTGTGCAGATCTGAAATCCCTGGCTACACCCCTGTTTCTCGGAGCCATTTCTGGCAGTTCTGAAGGCCTGCCAATCCTCCAGGCTTTTTGTGTATCTAGCCTTGGCCCATAATTTATCATGGACAGAGAGAGCGTTCTTCAATTTGGCAGTGAACCAAGGGTGAGAGATGTTTTGTGTCCTGACCTTATTGAATGGTGCATGTTTATTTGCTAGGGTGTTGAGGGTGTCATTTAAGACTGCGGCCGCCTCATCGGTGGTTTTGGAGAGATAAACATTTTGCCATCTAACCTGGCTAAGGTCATGGAGGTAATCCTGCATGCTGAACTTCCGGAATGAGCGTTTAATTATGATTTTAGGCTGGTGGTGAATTTTGGTTTGCATCCTTGTGCAGACTACAATACCATGATCACTCATATCATTATGAAATACCACTGAATGAGAGTTTTTATGGGAATGGGAATGGGAAGATAATATAATATTAAGAATCGAACTTTTATCTACATTTATCTTTTTGGGCCTTGTAGGTTCTGTCACCAATTGAGTAAGACCAAGTTCGTCACAGAGAGACTTCAGCCTATGCAATTTGTGTGATACACTTAAGTAAGGACCTGGTTAGAATAACCCTTAGCCAGACAGTACCAACCACCGCATCAAGGAATGGATAGTAGATATAGAATCATTACTTGGAATGTGAGGGGGTTACACAGTAAAAGTAAGTAATATAGAGTGCTCAAGCACCTACAGGTACTTAGCGGTCAAATAATATTTTTACAAGAAATGCACCTTTAAAGAAACAGAAGCTAATTCACTATGGAGAAAGCAAATAGGTCAAGTTTACATGGCAGGGTCCTCTACCCAGAGTCAAGGAGTGGCTATACTACTGAAAAAAACCTTGGGTTTTTAATGCAAACAGTGCACTTGTGATCCATTGGGAAGATATGTGTTTGTAAGAGGAATACTAGAGAGATCAGATATCCTGGGCTCAATATATGGCCCTAACGCAGACACGCCCTCCTTTTTCATGGAGGTGCTTAATATGCTGCTGCCATGTCTGGAGGCACAAGTGATTTTAGGGGGGGGATTGGAACTTACCTTTCTCTCCAGATGTGGATAGAACAGGTAAGGTTATAATGGGATTATCACTGGCACAGCGATCTATCAGAGACATGATAGACAAGCTGGGACTATGCATTCCCTGGAGAGTGTCACATCCAGGAGAGAAAGAACACATTTTTCGCTCTCCAATCCATGGCACCTCTTCTTGCATAGATTATTTTCTCTTCAATAAAAATCTACTCCCAAACATAGTGGGATGTTACATTTACCCAGAGGTGATATCTGATCATTCGTCAGTAATAGGTACCTTTTCTTTATCCTGTAATGTGAAGGTAGAAGCAACCTGGAAGCTTAACAACAGAATACTGAAGGACAAAACCATATTAGACAGTTTAAAGGATAGTATTAGGAACTTTACAAGTAGCAACCGTAATTCTACAGGCTATGCGGACATAGAATGGGGTGGTTTAAAATGCTTCTTAAGGGGTGAACTCATAAAGATGGCATCTCAGAGGCAGAGACAAAGGGAACAAAATCAGCTTAAGTCGTTAGTCAGTATTAGGGAGTTGGAAAAGAACTTAAGCCCCTCGACAAGTGAAACACACAGGCAAGAACTTGTTCACCTGAGAGCTCGCTATAATGAGATATTGGGGGAGAAAGCAGAATATGCAATTATAAGAACAAAGTCATCTTATATAGATCAAGGGGGAAAAGCTGGGAAACTGCTAGCTTTAAGAATCAAACAGCAGGAAATGTCAAGGGTGATAAATGCAATTAAATTATCGATTGATGGCACCCTTAAAACAAACCCCAAAGACATAGCAACAGAATTCCAGGAATTCTATATAGAGCTATATAAGGCCAGAGCTAACCCCCCTACCTTAGACCATCTTGACAATTACATGAAGGAATTGCCTCTACCTAGACTCTCTGAAGCACAGAGAACAGGGCTGATTTCTCCCATCATGGAACATGAGATTCATTTAGCAATTAACACTCTGAAGTTAGACAAAGAGCCTGGGCCGGATGGCTTCTCCCCCAACTTCTACAAAGAATTGGTGGAGGAATTGTCCCCATGGCTGTTCTCATTATTTCAAACTAGACTGAGTTAGATAATGCCCTTTCTGATCTGTACAGACCAAGTAGGTTTCATGGAAGGTAGATCCTCTACAGACCACCTTAGGAAACTAGATCATATCTTCTCAAAGTCCAGGGATAGTAATACACTTGCAGTGTTGATGGCACTGGACGCTGAAAAAGCATTTGATTGGGTAGACTGGAATTTCTTGTTTAGAGTCTTACATAGGTTTGGCATCCCTCCTGTCTTTGTGCAATGGATTAGCTCCCTCTACACCACACTTACTGCCCGTATATACTGTAATAGAACCTTTTCACAAAGATTCTCCCTGTTCTCAGGCACCAGACAAGGATGCCCGATGTCTCCCTTATTGTTTAACATATACTTGGAACCTCTTTTAACTCAGCTTAACATGGATTGGGGAATTTGGGAAATAAACATTGGGACTCGGAAACTTAAACTGTCGGCATATGCTGATGATATACAGTACTTCTGCATTTAAGAAGCCCAAGAGATTCGATGAAGCAAGTTTTACACGTAATTAAAAATGTTGGGGTATTATCCAATTACAAACTCGACTTGGAAAAAACTAAGGTTTTCCCATTGAATATGGCAACCAACAAAGGAGAGATAGAAGGACTGGGGCTACAGTGGGAACAAAAACAACTAAATTATCTGGGAATAATCCTAACAAGGAGCAATAAAGCAACCAAAGTCAGTAACCTGAAGGCTCTGGTGCAGATCATTAAACAGGATTTGGTCAGGTGGAATAAGCTTCCATTATCCTTTTGGGGAAGAATACATTTGGTGAAAATGAACATTTTACCTAGAATATTCTACCCCATTAACATGCTGAATGTATGGCTACCTCAGTCATGGTTCACTAAAATACATTCCCTACTCACTGCGTTTATATGGAAATACAAGCACGCCCATAGGGTATACTACAAATTAACAGCCCCTAAATCCAAATGGGCATTGACATTACCAAATTTTAAATTTTACTACTGGGCAAGTCAAGCAGCTAAATATTTAAAATGGACTACTAGAAAAGGTGAATTAGACCCACTTCAATACAGACCCACATGGTTGTCCCTGGAGGTGGATCTAATGGAAGCACAAGGTTTAACACCCTTGGTCCTTTTGCATATCACACCCCAAATTACTCCCCCTGGAGATCAGGGGTACTCCAATTGGCACGTTGGTAAGATTACACATCCAGATATGCAGTTCCCTATCCTATAAACATTCTCAGGACCCAAATCAACTGTTGATAGGAAATCCAAACCTTAGAATTGGAAATCAGATGTTCTCATATACTTGGCTTAAACAAATATCAGGCGCAAAAGCAGCAGATCTATGAATGAGGGGAAAGTTTACACAAAAGAAGATATTCAGAAGTGTAAATTAGAGCCTAAACACAGCTATAAGGTAGCCCGACTTAGACATATGATAACCAGGGTTCAACAAGATAGGGAAGTAGGGACACAAGGGGACTTCATAAGCCATATTAGCTACTGAAAAACATGCTATCTCGGGGAATATATTCCACCATAGTAGAAAGGGTCTTCTTGATTATGGTAGGATCCTCTAAATACTGGGTCATGCAATTTCCAGAGAATACCTTTAAGTGGGATATAATTTGGGAAGACATGCATAGATATGCATCCCAAGACAGGCTGCATTTAATGCAATATCAGATCATTCACGGTATGTACTATACTCCAGAAAAACTAGCCAAAATGGGTATAGATGTTGAAACAACATGTAACCACTGTAGATCAGGAGCAGGATCTTTACACCACATCTTCTGGGAATGCACAAAAACAGCTTCTTTCTGGTCCTTAATAAAGCAAAAGGCAGATCCCTTGTTAGGAATATCGGACAATATAGATCCTATAACCTGTCTAGTAGGAGACTACTCTCACATAAGGGTTACTGAAAAGAAATTTCATTTAAACATGATTGCAATGTCAGTTAAGAAGCTGGTGCTTTGACATTGGTTAGATGGAGAAGAAATATCATATACTGAGTGGACCTAAGAACTTCTATTCAACTTGTCTGTGGAAAGGACCATAGCTAGCATTAATAATTGTACAGCTAAATTTGATAAACACTGAAGCAAGCTGCACACTATGTATTCTATTGGAACATGATGTATTATGGAAAGGTTGGATACTAAAGAATTAAGTCAGGTCAATGCTATGGGTAGAGGTGTAAAGGGGAGAGGGAAGTAGATAAGTGCATTGTTGTATAATGTTTGGTAATGTAATGCATTGTATTGTTTTGTTCATACTTATGAATGTATTGTTCTGTGGAAAAGCAATAAAAATCCTAAATATCAAAAACAAAAAAGTATCTCCTCATCTCCCTCCTGAACCTTCCTCCCTCCAGTCTCATATCATGGCCGCTGGTGTCCCTCCCCTCCCTTACTTTGAACAGCCCCTCTGTACACATCTTGTTTATTCCTTTCATGTACTTAAAGGTTTCAATCATGTCCCCCTATTCCTCCTCTCCTCCAGTGAGTACATCTTCAATTCCCTCAGCCTCCTCTCATATGATAAGTCCCCCAGCCCCTTGATCATCTTTGTCACCCTGCAATGCACCCCCTCCAGTAACTTAATGTCCCTCTTCAGATACAGGCACCAGTACTGCATGCAGTACTCCAAGTGCGGTCTAACCAATGACCTATACAGTGACAGAATCACCTCCTCCCTCCTCGAGGATATACCCCTTGCAATGCAACCCAGCATTTTGTTGGCCTTTGCAGCTGCCTTCCTACATTGTGCCGAGATGTTCATGTACTCATGTAATGAGTACCCCAAGATCCTTCTCCTCCTTTATCTGGGCTAGCTGCACCCCCCCCCCAAGCTGGTAACTTCTCCTTGGGTTCTTCATCCCAAAATGCAGCACCTTGCATTTTTTGGTATTAAACCCCATTTGCCAGGTGTCTGACCAGGTTTCAAGCTTTGCCAGATCATCCTGCAACCCCTGCCATCCTCCTAGGTCATCCACCATTTCTCCTTCCTTGGTATCATCAGCAAACAGACTGATCTTGCTCTTGAAGTCCAATGATATGTCTTCAATGAATATCCCAAACAACACTGGTCCCAACACCTAGCCCAGTGGAACACTGCTTGTCACTACCCTTGGGTGTGAGCACTCCCCACCCACCACCACCCTCTGTTGTCTTCCCTGAAGCCAGTTCCCTACCCATCTCACTAGCTTTGCACCTGCCCCTGTGCCTTCTAACTTACTTCCTAGCCTTCCATGTGGCACTGAGTTGAATGCCTTACTGAAGTCCAGATACAGGACATCCACTGCATGGCCCCTGCCCACTTGCCTAGTTACCCAGTCATAGAACTCCACCAGGTTGGTTTTGCAGGATCTGCCACATATGAAATCATGCTGTCTGCTCTCCTGTAGTCCTTTGGCCTCTAGGAGGGCCACCAGCCTCTCCTTCAGGATAGTCTCCATCAGCTTACCCATAATGGACATGAGGCTCACTGGTCTGTAGTCCCCGGTTCATCCTTATGCCCACTCTTGTGGAGGGGCACCACATGAGCCATCCTCCAGTCCTGAGGTACACACCCTGAGTGTAGTGAGGCATTAAATAGGTCTGTTAAGGGTCCTGCAAGGACCTCTGCCAGCTCCTTCAGTACCCTGGGGTGGATGCCATCTGGGTCTTGTGCCTTGTCCACCCTCAGTGCCTTCAGACCCTCCCGAACTCTGCCCTCCATGATTTCCCCATCTGTCACCTCCTCCCCCCTGTTTCTGCCATTCCTTCCCCCTTGGGTGTCACCCCCCTCTTCTGCTTAGTAAATACCAAGCAGAAGTAATCATTTAGTGCTTCTACCTTATCACATCCTGCTTCCACCCAACCCCCCTTTTTCCTAATCCTTACTATGTGGTCCTTACAGCTCCTTTTCTTCCTGATGTAACTAAAGAAGTCCTTCTCCCCCTTCTTAATGCCTTGTGTCAGTCTGATCTCCATAGATTCCTCAGCTCCCCTTACTGTCCGAGTCACCTCCTTCGATTCCATTAAGTGCTCCTCCCTGTCCTCCTCCTCCCTGTTTTCTTGTACCTTCTAAAGGCAGCTCTTTTTCTCCTTACCTTTTCCATGACCTCCTTGCTCAACCAGCTTGGTTTCTTAGCCCTAACCTTCTTGCTCTGGGCCTTGCAGCAGGTTTTGGTTGCCTCCACTATCCCCAGCTTTATGAGCTCCCACCTCTGGTTAGTGTCCATACTAGGTTGAATTCTGGCCCGGTACCTTTTTATCACTTCCCCCATCCTCCCAAAAGTCAGTCCTCCTGAAGTCCAGCACTCTTGTGCCAGATTCCACTCCTTCCTTGCCCATATCCAATGCGAGCCATACTGAATGGTGGTCACTCCCTGACAGCGGTTCTTCCACCATAACTTCTCTCACAAAGTCCCCATTTGCCAGCACAAGGTCAAAGATATTCCCTAACCTGGTTTGTTCACTGACCATTTGCAGCAGGAAGCTGTCCTAGAAGGCATACAGCAGTACCTGCTCCCTTCTGTTCCTGGCTGTTGGGGTACTCCACTCCACTCCTGGCATGTTGAAGTCCACAACAATCACCACACTACCCTTCTCACAGGTCCTCCCGATCTGTCCCGCTAGTTCCCTAACTCCTCTGTCTGAGATGGCAGCCTGTACACCACTCCCATTCTGAGAATCCTATTCTTGGAATCCTGGATTTGCAACCAAATTGACTCCTTACTACTCTTCTCCCCTTTCTCCCTTACACACTTCAGTCCTTCCTTCACATATAGTGCCACCCCCCTTTCCCAACCACCCTGTCCCTACAAAATAACCTGTACCCTGGTACAGACAGGTCACAGTCATTGTATTGGGTGGCCCATGTTTCTGTGATGGCTGCAATGTCCACCTCTCCCTCTGCCATGAGCACCTGTAACTCTGCATTTTTCTTCCCAAGGCTCCTAGCATTAAGGATAACCACCTTCCACCCTTCCCCCCCTTCCATCCTGCCCTCCTTTCCTAGCATCACCAATAGCACTTGCCATTTGTCCTTTGACACTGTTATGGAGGTTATAATAATAATAATAATTTTATTTATAAGGTGCCTTTCAATTGCCAAGACACCGTACAAAATAACAGATCAAAACTATAAAAATCATTAAAAATACTGCTGGATCAAACAGTCATTTCAATGAATGATCTAAAAATGCAGTTTCCCATAAAAAAGTCTTCAAACCTCTCTTGAAGCCCTCCAGAGAAGTGCACTCCCGCAACCGATGGGGTTGAGAGTTCCAAAGGGTGGGGGACACATACTCAAAAGCCCGAGTGCCTGAAGATTTCAAATTCACCCTTGGAACCTCTAGCAACCCCTTGTCAGCTGAGCGGAGTGCTAGATTTGGGTGATAAGGAACCAGAAGTTCTTTCAGATAGACTGGGCCCAGATCGTGTAGGGCTTTGAAAGTCAGCAATCTGACTTTAAAGGTGATCTGCCACTGAATTGGCAGCTAGTGCAGTTCACGCAGCACCAGAGTAATGTGGCAGGATCTACTAGAACCTGTCAAAAGCCAGGCTGCAGCATTCTGCACTAGCTGCAGGTGATGGATTTCAACCCCAGAAAGCCCTAGATAAAGAGAGTTGCAGTAATCCAAACGCGAGGACACAAAGGCATGGACTAACATTGGCAAATCGGCAGATGGAACAAGATGCTGAATCCTGGTGATGTTCCTAAGATGGTAAAAGGAAGTCATAATGACTGCCGACACCTGCGAATGCAGTGTCAGCCCATTGTCAAGAACTACCCCCAGGTTCCGCACCCATTTAGAGGTCAGGAGAGAAATGCCTCCAAGAAAAATTCCGGAAGATGCACCAGCACCCGACCCCCCTATCTGTCGACCCAGGTCCACAACCAGTACCTCAGTCTTATCAGAGTTCAACCTCAGCCAGCTAGAATTCATCCACTCTTGGATTTCTTTTAGACAGCTATTAAAGACTGAGAGAGCTCCCTCCTGGTCAGGGGCAAAAGAAAGGTAGAGCTGGGTATGACCTGCATAACAGTGAAACCTCAGCCCATACCTCCTTACAATGTCTCCAATGGATAGCATATACACTGCAAATAACATGGGTGACAGTACTGAGCCCTGAGGCACCCCACATGACAAAGCCGTTGAATCCAAGGAAAAAACCCTGGACACAACTTTTTGTGAACTCCCAGTGAGGAATGATGTGAACCATCTTAAGATGGTTCCAGATATTCCACAAAACAGCCTCAGGCATTCTATCAACACCATGTGATCTACGGTGTTAAAAGCTGAAGAAAGGTAGAGGAGATGTTCTGGAGGATGCAGTGTTGTCCCATCTGCAGGCACCTCTCTGGACTGAGGGAGGAGGTTGCTCATCTCCAGGATGAGTTGGCCAGGATTTGTGGGACCTCCTCTTCCATCCAGGGACCACCAGTGCCACTGCTGTTGCCTCAGAGGTTGCCAAGAAAGAGGAGTGGTTGGACCACAGTGGGCTCAGGAGGGTGAGGGTGGTGGAACAGGGCACATCCCTCCAGTTGTACCTCTCCACAATTCCTATGCCATTCTGGCAAAGTGTGATTCCTCTATGGAGGCACCCACAGTGGAGACCAAGGAGGATGCTGGGAACCTCCACAAAGGAGACCCACAGGAGGGTGGCAGGGGACCCTGCAGGGGAAGGAAACAACTCCTGGTGGGGGACTCCATTGTTAGGAAGGTAGAACTGGGCAAGGAAGGGGAGAGGGAGGTAAGGTGCCTGCCTGGCACCATGGCTTGGAGGGACAGGGAGTGAATCCTCAGGATTGCCGGAGCAGCTGCACAGGGGAGGGAGCTGGATGTCATTGTCCACCTAGGGACAAATGACCTGGCTAAGAAAGGGATTAGAGAAGTGCAGGAAGAGTTTGTGGAATTGGGGAGGGGCCTTAGTCAAGTAGCACGCACGGTAACCTTCTCGGAGGTGCTACCCATCTATGGCATAGGAGAGGCTAGGGTGTTCCGTACCATGGGATTCAATCAGTGGTTGAAAAACTGGTGTGGAGCTCAGGGATTTGGCTTCATTGGGGACTGGGGTCCCTGGAGTGATGCAAGCCTATACTGGCATGATGGGCTGCATCTGTCCGGGAGGGAACCAGGATCCTAGGTGACAGGTTTAAATGCTTCATTGGCAAGCTTTTAAACTAGCCAAGGGGAGGCACTGGAAAGGAGCAGGAAAATCCTAGCTCCCCAAACAATCACGGTAGTAAGTGTGGCAAACATCAACATGGAGGTGTCGATGAGGAGAAGGGCAGGGTAAATGGAGAAAGTGACAAAGGCAAGAAGGACAGGGATGGGGCAAAGGGGTAAGGCCATCCAGGAAATGGAGGGTAATGAGTACCAATGCCCGTAGTCTGGGCAACAAGCTCCTGAGCTGGTGGCCTTAATGGAAGAGGATGCCTGGATGTCATGGCAGTCACAGAAACATGGTACACAGAGAACCATGACTGGGATGTTAACATACCAGGGTACATAACTTACAGGAGAGACAGGCAGGGGAGAAGAGGGAGGAGTAGCTCTCATGTAAAGGAAGGGATAAAGCAACTGAACAAAAGAGTAAACAGGGAGGAGAGGAGGCACTGTGGGTCACCTTGAGACTGAAAAGGCACCAATCTCACAGGGTTGTGTACAGACCCCCATGTCTAGGAGGGAATGGACAAGGATATGATAGAAGGCATTCTTAGAATGGCAGAGAAAGGGAGATACTGTTGATGGGAGACCTGAATATGCCAGATGTTAACTGGAGCACATTTGTGGCAGCCACATCCAAGAGCAGGGCCATTCTTGATGCCCCACAGGTGGCAGGCATTAGACAGCTAGTTTCGAACCCACTGTGAGGGAGCAATCTTAGACCTCATACTCTCAAACGGGGGCAGTGAGAGGATCTCAGATCTAGAAGTGGATTGCCATCTGGGGACAAGTGACCATCAAACAGTGTGGTTCATGTTAAACTCAGCTACAGAGTCAAGCCATCACAAAAAGTGAGGGTACTGGACTTTAGGAGGGCTGACTTTGGCAAGATGGGAGAGTGCCTCAGAAAAGCACTGGCGAACAGGCTAGAAGGAGTGTGGAGCAACAATGGGAATTATCAAAACTGCCATCACAGAGGCAACAAGCCTTTGTGTGAAGCAAATAAACAAATCAAAACGAAAGAAAAAGCCACTATGGTTCTCAAGAGGTGGCTGTGAAAGTCAGGAAGAAAAGATAGCATTCCGGAAGTATAAGGAAACACAGAAGGAGCAGGACAGAGAGCTGTACCAGTTAAGGCAGAAAGAAGCAGGGAGGGAAGTCAGAATAGCAAAGGTCCAAACTGAGGAAAAGATAGCCAACTCAGTTAAGAAGGGGGATAAAACCTTTTGTAGGTACATCAGCGAGCATAGAAAGACAAAGGGAGGGATAGTGAGGCTGAATAGAATGAACGGTGGGTGGGCAGAGGGGGACAGTGAAAAAGCAGGAATACTGAATGAATATTTCTGCTCAGTATTCACAAAAGAGGAGGAAGTGCCTAATCCAATTAACAGAAGAACTCTTGATAGGGGGGTTGATCCCAGTCCTTCATACAGAAGAAAGGGTTCTGCAAGAACTCCTAAAACTGAAGGTGGACAAAGCAATGGGTCCTGATGGAATTCACCCCATAATTCTAAAAGAATTAAGGAAGGAACTAGTGAAACCACTGGCTACTCTTTTTAATAAATCATGGGAAGATGGTGTGGTACCCAAGGACTGGAGGAAGGTGGATGTGATTCCCCTTCACAAAAGTGGGACCAAGACAGAGGCAGGAAACTAGACCTGTCAGTCTGACCTCTGTGGTAGGGAAAGTGATGGAGTCACTTCTGAAGGAAAGAATAGTTGAGTACCTAGAGGTCAGTGGAGCACAGGATCCAAGGCAGCATGGGTTCACAGCGGGAAGGTCATGTCAGACGAATCTAATAGATTTCTTTGACTGGGTGACCAAAGTAGTAGACCAGGGAGCAGCTGTGGACATGGCCTACCTAGACTTTAGCAAGGCATTTTACACAGTCCCACACAAAAGATTATTAGTCAAATTAACCAGCCTGGGAGTGGGTCCCAGGGTGGTAGCCTGGTAAAACATTGGCTGGAAAACAGGACACAGAAGGTAATTGTAAATGGAGTCCACTCTGAAGAAAGGGCAGTTACCAGTGGGGTACCACAGTGTTCAGTATTGGGTTCAGTCCTTTTTAATGTCTTCATCAGTGACATTGCAGAGGGACTTGAAGGAAAAGTATGCCTTTTTTGCAGATGACACAAAGATCTGCAACAGGGTTGATACACAAGGAGGCGTGGAAAGGATGAAAAGGGACTTGGCAAGGTTGGAGGAATGGTCAGACGTATGGCAGCTAGGATTCAATGCAAAAAAGTGCAAAATAATGCACCTGGAAACAAGAACCCAGGGAAGAATACACAATGGGTGGGAGGTAGTAACAACAAAAAACAGGAGAGGGACCTGGGGTAATCATATCAGATGACCTTAAGGCAAGCAATGTGAGAAGGCAGTAGAGAGGGCCGGGGTATACTGGGATGTATAGGGAGGCATCATCAGCAGAAAACAGGAAGTTGTTATCCCTCTGTACAGACAGTTGGTGAGACCCCATCTGGAATACTGTGTCCAGTTCTGGAGACCCCATCTCCGCAAGGACATAGACAGGATAGAGGCAGTCCAGAGGGGGGCAACTAAAATGGTGCAGGGTCTGCAAGAGAAGCCGTATGAGGAGAGACTAAAGGAGCTTAATATGTATACCCTTGAGTAAAGAAGGGAGAGGGGGGACATGATAGAAACTTTCAAGTACCTCAAGGGAATCAACAAAGTCCAAGAGGACCTACAGTGGAGACCAAGGAGGATGCTGGGAACCTCCACAAAGGAGACCCACAGGAGGGTGGCAGGGGACCCATCTTTCAGAAAAAGAGACTTGCAAGAACAAGGGGACACAATTTAAAGATAGAAGGAGGGCGGTTCAGGGGCAATGTGAGGAAGTATTATTTCACAGAGAGGGTAGTGGATGCATGGAACAGCCTTCCTGAGGAAGTTGTGGGGTCTAAAACTGTGGGAGAATTCAAGAATGCATGGGACAGACATAAGGCAATTCTTGTGGGGGGCAGGAAGATATAGGCTGTTGGTTAACTAGGATCTGCGGCCTATCCTGTAGGTAGGGAAATGGGCAGACTAGATGGGCCTAGCGGTCCTTATCTGCCATCAAAGTCTATGTTTCTATGTTTCTATGGAATGACTCTTCCAATCTCTAGCCATCAAGAGATCATTGAGCACCAGAACCAGCATTGTCTTGGTACTATATCTTTTACGAAAACTGGACTGGAGGGGTTCATAGACATCATGGATTGTCAAATGGTCTTCCAGTTGTGCAGCCACTACTTTCTTAATCACCTTCCCAACAAAGGGAAGGTTAGAGATGGGTCTGTAGTTTTCAAGACAGTCAGGGTCCGCGGTAGCTTTCTTCAAGATGGGTGTCACCACTGCCTCTTTCAGGGAGCTGGGAAACTCACCAGATTCCAGGGAGCACCTGACTATATACATAAGGACTGGACCAATGATGTCAATACAACCCAAAATTAGGGAGGTTGGTCCAGGGTCCAAACTACAGCATGTAGGGCGCATGTGCTGGACAATCCTCATGACATCAATGTACTCCAGCTGACCGAAGGAACTCCAGGAAAACTGAGGCACTGTGATCTCACCCCGGTTCACGGTAGCCCCCATAGAGCATGATGGCAGCAGCCTGGCACTAATGTTGGCCACCTTATTTACGAAGAACTGAGCAAGCTCATTGCATTACAGTTGTGAAAAGACTTTCCGAACTTGCAGACAGGCTGGGTTGCACAGTCTGTCCACAGTTCGAAACAGCTGAGCTGGTCGATTCCGAGCAACCGCAATCTCCCAGGACAGGAACTCTGCCTTCTTATGGGTGATTGCAGATTGAAAGACCAAGTAATGATCCATCAATCTAAGGTGGTTGGCATCAAGGGTGGACTTTTGCCAGCAATGCTCTAACCTTCTGCCCTGTCTCTGCATCTCCCTCAACATCCCATCAAACCAAGGGGACTTGGGACGAAGGGAGAGGGAGCAAACACAAACTGGAGCAATGAAATACAGAGCCCCTGCAATGGCTGTGTTGTAGGCCGACACGAGAGTCTCTGGATCACTGCTTACCAACGTGGTGGATGAGAGGTAAAGCACTGCAGCAAGGCCTTAGGGATCTATATCCCTCAAAGGGCGGTACCTATCCAACTCCGTAGGGGCATGCCTTCTAGAAGGGGAGCAAAAACTAAACTCCACGGTGTAATGATCTGACCACCCGACGGGTTCCACCTCCACATCAGATGCCTCGACCCCTAGAAGGAAGATTAGGTCCAAAGAGTGTTCACATTTATTTGTAGCAGAGGAAACCACCTGTGTAAGGCCCAGCGTCGTCATTAACTGGAGGAAGTGTTGACCAAATTGCAAGAGTTTGTCATCGACCCAGACGTTGAAGTCGCTCAGAACCATCAATCTGGGCGACTCAAATGCCATATTGACGACGAAGTCCTTCACTTCCTGAAGGAATTACTTTTCATCACCGGGTGGAAGGTAAATGAAGGTAATTCGAATGCCTACAGCTGCTACAACTATACACTCAAAGGACTCAACCCTCCCCACTAGTACCTCCGTTAGGCCGAGTTCGGTCTTGAAACAGACTGAAACCTGTCCCCCACCACGATCCAATCTTGGGCGGTGTAACACCGAGTACCCAGCTGGAGTCATAGCCTCCAAAACGAGGCCAGAATTATCATCCAACCAGGTCTAGGTAATGCAAGCCAGGTCCACCATACCAACAAGATCAGCAATAATTGCGGTCTTGTTTTTAATGGACCTGGCATTGCACAACACCGCCCGAGTTGGACGAGCCTCATGGGCCGCATAGGCCATCTCCCTACCATAATCGGTGGCACCCTTGGGTATGGGCACCAGACATGGAGAACCACGATCAGGATTCCATTTCGCCCCAGGGCACCTTCTGGTATTAACCACCCCAATACGATGACCCTTGATCATCCTCCCCTGTTCATAACCCCCACACTCTTCTCCCCCTCCTACGCACAATACCCAGTGCTCTACAATGCTGGTAGATCTCAAACTGAAGAGGGGGAGAATACAAATCGCGAAGGGCATGAAGAGAGGAGGATGAATAGTGCACAACTGTGGAGGCTGAAGACCAACATATACTGTAAACTAAACTGCAAAATACAACAAACAAAACCTAAAACAAAACTAACAAACTAATAATACCCCCCAAAACAAAAAACAGTTTAAAAAAAACACCAACTCTCAGGTTAGCTAACATTAATTCAGAGCCTGAAATTAGAGCCCTGACAACCCCCACTTAGTACAAAATAGCCCACAAGACAAATAAACAAATAATCAACAAATAAAGCTTATGGACTCTCACTCCCTAGCCCAACACATAGTATAACAAGAAACAATGAATAATTTATCCCCCCCCAGTCCTCTCACCACTGGGGAAAGAGGATAGAAAGGCACTCTCACTGCCAAACAGTTAAACCAAATTAAAATAATATAACAGCAAATAGAAAACAAAACTAAATTTTCCAGTCCAAGTAAGGGAGAAATAAAACTATAAAATCCCCAAAATCTCTCACAAACGGTGAGAGGAAAATTACAATCTTCTTCACTAACCAGAAATGAACTATAACTTTCAAAAATAAAAATAAATAGATAAAGTATGTGGACGCAGGGTCCTCTCACCACCCCATCATCCAGGCAGAAAAACGAAATAATCCACAAAAAAGGAGGAAGTCCACAGTCTCTTTTAATCCAGGCCCAGAATTAAATAACATTGAAACCAGGAACCAATAGAAGTCCAAAAGCTAAAATGGGATATAGTGTTGCCAATTGCTGAGAAAGAAAAAAACTCCTTCATAACAACCCCTGGACTTACTGCCAGGAGCTCACAGGAGAAAAACAACCCAACACCAAAAGATCCTGAGAAAGGCCACAATTGCAGCCATTTCCAAGGGTCTAAGGGAGCAAGATACCCCAGCCGACTCCCCAGCTGGATAACAACACCTAGCCCCCCACGGGACAGTAAATCTTCACAGAGAAAACACCCAGTTAAAGCCAGAGGACGAAGAGGCAAATTTAAGCAACAATATTCCACCAGTCACAGACAGTCAATCGCCCAAACTTCAAAAGGTGGACAGAAAAGGAGCAGGGAAGTCATCTAATCTAAAATCAATCCAAGGGCTCACAGTTCTTCCTTAGCCCTCACACTTCACCCTGCCTGTGCAATTTCTCACAGTCTGAGGCCCAGGCACAAGGAGGGAGACCCCCCCCACCCTCAATACAGCACAGCACTGCTCCCAAGCTCGTATGGTTTCCCAACCTGTGGTCTCTGCATGTCTCTTGCTCACTTGCCACCCCCCCACTCCTAGTTTAAATTACCAACTTCCTCTATGTACCCTCCTTCCTGTTTCATCACTTTCTTCCATCCTCACTCAAGTGTAGTCTGTCCTTGGCATAGAGACTACTGTCCTCCCAGGTCCCTCCCCCACCCCCAACAGCCCATGCCCTTTAGCATAACACCAGGTTCTTAGCCATTCGTTAAATTCCTCTATTCTCAGCTTTCTTGTTGGGCTTGCCTTGGTCACTGGAAGTAGTATCTTTGAAAAAGTTACTGATCTTCCTGCCCCTTCACATAATTGTCCTAATTCCACAAACCTCCTCTGGACTATATCTATTGTCATGTCAGTCAGGTCATTCATCCCAAGATGTATAATTAAATGAGGCTTGTCCCTACCCCTTCTAGCGTATTTCAGAACAGATTGTCCCACCCTTTTGGCTGTCATTCCTGGCATGGCCTCCACCCAAATGTGATTATGCATCTCCCCCTTGCTGCCCCACCTGACTCCTCTTAGTATTGAGTCCTCCAGCACTAAGATTCTACCCCTCTTACTCCCTGCTTGCTTCCATTCATCTCCATCTCTCATTTCTGGCTCTTCATCTTCCTCCTGCACATTATTTCCCCCCTTTTGCCCCTGTTGCAATTCTCCCAGCAGAACTTCCCCCTGCACTGGTTTGGTCCAGGCATTCATCAATTACTCCCCCAATTGCATCATTTCCCTCCTCCTTCTTCTTCCCCTCTAGCAGTGCAAAACTATTTTCTGAAGACCCTTCACAAATGCCCACTCCCTCTCTCTTCATAGTGACCTGTTCTCTCCTTTCCACTCCATGACTTTTGCCACTTCTTCTCCTCCCCCCCACAAGTCCCTATCTCCTCCTTCCATTTGTCTTTTGTCTCCTGACCTGGTTTCCCTGCCCCTATATTCTTCATACCCTCCATTGTCTCCCTTACTATCCTTCTCATCTTTTCAAAGTCTGTTTGTCTGAAGTCCAAAACTGTAGTACTGGTTTTACTTGTCTCCCTCCCTGCCCTGACCCTGAACATTACCATGCTGTATAATCTGCTGCATTTGTGTGGAACAAAATCCCTGCTCTTTCATTTAAATGAATGGGTTTTGGATTTCTAGAATCCATTGAAATATGTCATCTAAAAGTACTTGGCAATGCAATGAATTCAATGCATTGCTCAGTAATTTGGTATATCCAAAGCATGCTTGGAAACAAGAAGCTACATCCCAATGAGGCTTTCCTGGTTAAAAACTTGTCAAAAGTTAGCAATGACACATGACAGGGTGTGTGGTTGTTGGGTAATTACTGCCACCCCACCACTTTTTGGGTTGGAGGCATGAGGTGATAGTACCCTTCAACCATGAGGTGGGGGAATGCAGTAATATAATGGCACCAAAATAGTAATAAGAAATAAACACAAGACTAAATAAAGAAAAAATACATCTTCATCATCTGTAAATTGGTTCTCACAGCAAGCAGCTGGGTTTGCCCCATCAACAAGGTCAGACTGGCAGGCTTATAAGTCACTCATGTTGTTAGTTGAACCTTATTGTTACCCAGCTGTCACAGTTACTGAGAATTCTAAAGCAGTGTAGTTCCAAGACTTGCAAGGCACTTTCCAGACCCGTGTGGTTACTGGTAAATTGCTGCACATGTCTGGACAGCTATTGACCACTCAGATCACTGGATTTTTCTTGCCATTTTTTAGGAATATGTAATTTGTTACAGGCAGTGTAAGGTATAATTTATGCAGTTATTTACAGCCATAAACATGTTAACAGTTACGCATACAAAGCAATTGTACTACAATGTGCTACGAGAACAGGAAATAACAATTAGGAAACCAAAGCTAACCTTCTACTCTTACCCAAAGTGCTATGGGTTGTTTCACTTCCACACAGACAGCCACCAGAAATGAGCAGAAGGAATATTATTCAATGTTGCGCCCAATGGATGCCACCTTTAACATGGCACAACTAATACTAAATTGCAGTCTCAGCATTTGACTTGAGTCCATGTCCTTGTGTTGTAAACTTACTGGAATTAATACTGTAATCTGATATTGCCATTTACCTCCCTACACACATACACACATGCCTGCTTTCACATTTTTGATTTTTTTTTTCTAATCTGTGAAGCAGCAAAAGAAAGTGTACATTTTGTTAAGACAAAAATAAATCAGACAAAAAGAGAAAATGACATATACCATACAGAAGTTAACTTAAAACAAAAGGGAGGACTAAAAGAGTGGACTACCATTAAATACAATACTTTTCATAATCCATTAAACAGCTAGGCACAGATATTCAAAGGGGTTGCACATAGAGCAACAGGGTTGCACCATGCACAACCTCCAATGCGCCCCAGTGCAATATTCAAAGGGGCAGGTTGTGCGCACAACTCCCGATGCACCGGGGAGCATTGGTAATGTAAACGGCGCAGATGCAGGGGGCGTGCCCATGCATATGCAGCACATCCCAATATTCAGCCCGGGATGTGTGGCACATATGCTGCCACAACTCCTACATGCGCTGCACACTGGTGCTCAAAGTTGAGCCATAAATCATAGTCTCAAATGCTGGCCACCCACAGGTGGGTGGCTGTATTGCAAGGTGCAACACAACAGCCACCAGCTGTGGGTGGCCACCTGCCCATCAGGAACAGTGTCCACAAGCACCCAGACCCCCCAGTAGTCTAGTGGACCCCCTCCCTCCCTGTATGCCCATTCATGGGCTGTAGTAATAACAAACATCACCCTGGTGGTCTAGTGGACCCCCCTCCCTCCTCGTATGCCCAACCATGGGCTGTAGTAATAATAGATGTCAACCTGGTGGTCCAGTGGTACACCTCCCCACCCACCCACAGAGGCCCCGGCCGCGAGCACCCCCATCATTGGCGGGCAGCAGCACCCCACCTACATACCGCCCAGCCACCCACTGAATGACAGTGTACAGTACGATCTGTATGCCTATTGGGCCACAGTGTGGACCAATGGACTTGCAGACCATACTGTACTACACAGGAGCAGATGTATGAATTACAGCTGGTTTTGATATACTAAATAAAAAGCTTGAAAGTATACAGGGAGAGATATTTAATACTCAAAACAAAGTGGGGTTAATCAATTCTAAAATCTCAGAACTGGAAGCCTAAGTATTGGATATAGAAGATTATGTACATCCAATAGACACAAGAATGTTAAATGAAACCAAGGAACTAGCTGATTTAAAAAATAAAGTTGATGATCTTGATTGGAGATCATGAAAGAACAACTTAAAGTTCCTTGGCATTCTGGAGGGAGTTGAGGGTAATGACATCATCTTCCTTATGGAAGAACTGTGAGCATCATCCATGGGGAGAGATTTTTAAGATTGAACTAGAACGTGTGCACTGCTTACCAGTGAAATGACACTGTGATAACTGGAAATACCCCAGGCATATAGATGTAAAATCTTTGCTTCACCAGGAAAGAAAACTGATTTTACAATTTTCAAGGAAAAGTGAACTGTGTTTTAACAATAAACAGACCTTGGTATTTCCAGATATGGGTCCATATAATTACAAAAAGAGAAATGCATTTTACCCCTAAAAATCTCTACTTTGTGAAAATAGCAAACAAGTTCAGCATCTTATGCCAAATCGTCTCAAAATATTTTATAAAGGGACAACACAAATTTTTGACTCATTAGCAGATGCTTTGCAACTTTGTAACTTTGTAAAGGTGGAAGGCGTAAAAGGCATTAAGCCCATGAAAACTCCTGTCAATCACCCACAAAACACCAGGGAAGGATTGTGTAGAAAAAATGTGACTAATCTTTTTTGAATATTTCTTTTGATGTACTAATAACTATCTCCATTGAGAGAGAATTCCATGGACTGATTGTATGTTGGGAGAAAAAATATCTGCGTTTATGTGTTCTTATTCATTTCCTTTCTAATTGTAGGGGGTGACCTCTTGCTTTAATATTAATTTGTTTAAATTCTGTGCTGTGGATTAGGATGAGACTGTGTTGGGAATAAAGGTTGCTAGCCAGAATTTGAATTCCAAGACAACTACAAGTCAGAGTTCCAATACAAGGGTCACAGTTGGGAGAAATGACAAGCAACAGAATGAAAGAACAACTGCCTCATCAATGAAATTTGCAAAGGATAAACTGTTGTTAAAACAAGATTAGAGCATCACTGTTTCAACAATTATGAAGATAACTTACAGGCTAATACCAGTATTGAAAATTCCTTTGTGAAATAAAAAGATTCCTTGATGAGACTTTTTGGGATGGGGTACAACATTTATCTCTTCTATTCAAGTCCCATGAACTCTGTCTTGGACTATTTTGGGGTGGGGGCAGGGTGGTCCATAATTAGTCCATAAGATCCCTCTGCTGTGGGATCTGGGGTCTGAGATAGGGTGATGGGAATATGAGATTGGAATTGGTCATTTAATGGTGGTGGGTATGGTTTATCTTTAGAGCAAAAAAGGGATGACTAGATAAAAAACTAGGATTGAATTTAAGGTAGTGATAGCGGTTGTGTGAAATGGCACCTTTGTATGGCATTTAATTATAGAATGGTGCAGCAGAAGTCAGGGTGTACTTTCCTTTTTCAATTTCATTTCATACATATAATATATCAGATAAAGAAATACAAGTTTTATCTTGGAATATTAATGGCTTCCATAATCCAATAAAATGAATAAACAAACAAAACTTTAGTTATGCAAAGAGGGACTAAACTGATTTTTTCACTCGTCCAAGAAACACATTTGTCTAATCCAGGTACTATTACAATAGGTGAAGTATGGGGCAACAAAGGTGCACATTCTGCTCTAAACTCTAAATTTTGTGGTACATCTATTTTAATCAGTAAACAGATGAAAGGGAAACTTAGCAAAGAATACTGTGTTCCTAATGGCAGACTTTGTATCTTTACTAGTTAATATAATAAAATTCAATTTACTTTATCATCTTTATCCTCTGTTTATACACCAAACAGTGAGCAAACCATTTTCTTAAAATAATTTTTCATGAAATTAATGACAAACTGTTTAAAATTAATGGAAATTTTGCATCCCTATATTTTTGGTGGAGACTTTCCAACAAAGGTAGTAGGAGGCAATATAGCATAGTGGTTAAGGGCACTGAGCTGCAAACCTGGGTTTGAATCTCATCAGCCCCCACTTGCATACTGTGACTCTGAAGCAAACCACTTAACATTTTTGTGCTCTCAGGGCACACCTGGAAACAAGCTTCAGTTTAGTGCATCTTTCCTGGTTAAACAGTTTCCCTGTTCCCCTTACAGTAACGTTAATATGATTTGGACTCCTCTTTGAAAACAACAGCTGTTAATAGAATGGTAAGCCATGAAGTACATA
The DNA here is from genome assembly GCA_016271365.2 of Neoceratodus forsteri. Lineage (NCBI taxonomy): Eukaryota > Metazoa > Chordata > Ceratodontiformes > Ceratodontidae > Neoceratodus > Neoceratodus forsteri. The sequence goes on along the minus strand of CM057456.1, from coordinate 1,774,664,981 downwards.
CAGTCAAAAAGTGGATGTTAGATATCTTACTGAAAGATATTTGGAGACATCAAAATCCAGATATTAGAGCTTTTCCTTTTCTTTCATGTATATATAAGACATCTTATTGAATAGATTACTACTTATGTTCTACAACTATATTGCTAATAGTATCCATAGTAAATATCATCCCATTACAATTTCATACCATTCCCCCATTGAGCTGCTTCCCTTATCCTGGTACACCATCTGCATTCCTAAAACCTGGAAACTAGATCAATTACTAATAAAAGATCAGGCATACATTGATCTAATACATAAGGAAATATTTTGTTTTCAGTAAATAAAGCACCGGACACACCTAAAAATGTAATGTGGGATGCACATGAAGCTACAGTGCAGGATATCTCTTTGGCTCATTCAGCTAATAATATAATTTAAAAAGAGATGATTTAAAAGCTTGAAAATTATATTAGAGTAGCTCAAGAAATCAATTCTATATCTGGCACCTCTTTTAATTTAAGTCATCTTGAAAAACAAAGGCATAATTATAATAATGTAGTAAATGAAAAAGTCAAAAGATTAGCCATTAATACTAAAAGTAAGTACTAAGCACAAGTAGATAAGAATGGAAAACTGTTAGCTTGTATGCTATGAAAAGAAAAAGCTGAAAGGTTTATTGAACAGGTCAAGCTACAAACAGAACTTGTTTCCTCCAACTATTAGAAAATGGTGTAGGAATCAGAACTGGGGAATAGGAAACACCAAGAGAAGAAACTACTGCATATCATGACATTCTAGTAATTAGTAATAGAAAGAATTTCTAGATTGGCCTGTAACAACTATGGACATTTTTAAGGCAATAGCACAATTGATATCAAGGAAGTTTTCTGGACTGGATGGAGTATCGATTTTTATAAGATATTTGGGAAATCTTTAGTGTCTTATTTGCATAACCTATTCAATTCCTTTATTGCACAAATTAAGCTTTCTGCTTCCTTTGATGAAGCCTTAATTTCAGTTATTCCCCAAAACAGTAAAGAGCATGTGTTATGTACATCTTATTGTCCAATTTCACTACTTATTTCAGACTATAAGATGTTTGCTAAAATCTTAGCATCTCGACTGAAATAATATTTACCAGATTTGATTTAGAAAGATCAAACAGGCTTTGTCAAGAGAAGAAGAGGTAACAATAATATTAGAAATGCTTTATGCATCATTCATACAGCTCACAAACTGAATGCTATGGTGGTGCCCCGGATGCTGAGAAGGCATTTGATAGGGTGGAATGGTCGTATCCATTTTCTGTGCTAGAAAAAGCTGGTATAGGGAAGCAATATTTGTCTTGGATTAAATTAAGCCATAAGAACCCTACGAGCAAGGTGACAACCAATAATATTATCTCACCAGAGGCACCCTACAGGGGTGTCCTCTTTCTCCATTTTTATTTACAATATACATTGAGCCTTTGGCAAATGCTATCAGAAAATCTATGGAAATTAAGGGTTTTCAATATGCAGATGATGTTCTAAAAATGTAATTATTTGTTAATGATATTATACTTTATTTGAAAGTTCCATTAAATGAAAGTAACATTTTATTTGAACTTACAGATACAATTAGTCAGGTGCCTGGTTATAGAAAAAAAAAACTGGACTAAGTACAAAGCATTGCTGATTCACCCTGATCAATGTGATATTATTTAATCACAATTGCATTACCAAATTAGACAAAAACAACTAACATATCTATGAATGTTATTAACTAATATCTTAGTCTGATCAGTATAAATTTGAATTTGCTACAGTATTCCAGCAGCTTAATGAAGATCTAAGTTGTAGGGACTCTCTTCCTCTATCTTTAATAGACTGAATTCATATTATAAAAAGGAATATTTTACCTCAATTATTGTATTTAGGGTATTTAGGCTTAAACTTATCCCTGTGGATTATTTTGATAAATTAGACAAAATGATTTCTAAATTTATTTGAAAAAAATGGGAAACCTAGGTTAAAAAATCTAAATTAACTCCTTCATATAATAATATGGATTTAAAATGTCCTGATTTTCTGCTGTACCATCTGGCTGCTTTGCTTGAACCAATAAGGGAATGGTCAAACTTTAATCCCTCACCTTGGGTCTACTTGGAAACTGAAAGTATGTTTTTCTTTCTAAATAAGAAATGTTTTTATTTCAAAATGTACAGAAGAAAAATACTATGAAAGTAAAGATAATAGGTTTCTCTCTGCCACATTAACTGCATGGTATAAAATAAACTCAGTGAGAATAAGATTTTTATTAATGCATACACACCTTTACATATAATAACATTAATACTTTATTCAACAATAACTGTTTAAATATCTGGGCTATAAAGGGGATCTTTTTTACTGGAAACCTATTTGAAAACAATATATTTAAATTATTTCAGCAATTGCAATGACAATATGGTCTTCGTAAAAGTAATTTTTCAGATATTTACAAATTGGAACTATTTTGAACAAGCATGTCACACATCAAAATGTATTACTAAGAGGAAACCCAGTATGTGACATGATTTACCATTTACCATTCTTCAAGCTAAAAGAAATTATTGTCACAAACATATTTAATAATATTTAAAGTACCTGACACACAAAATCAAGAACAGTTGGCACAGACAACTTAGTCATACTGTCATACTATTTCAGATCATCAATGAGAATATATTTGTAATTTCTGAGACTCTCACTAAGTAACATATTAAATCAAACTTAGTTTTATATATTCCATAGGATTTATTACACACCATATCACTTTAACAAATGTAATATAAATATATCAGACAAATGCAATAGGTGTAGGGAAGAGATAGGAAATATTTTGAATGTTATTACCTTATGTCCAAAATTAGCAATTTTTTGAAGAAAATATTAAACATGATTAATATTGTATTGGGAACAAGTTAGAACTGGATCTGCAAATATTGTTCTCCCAGAGTTTCCCTTTAACATTAGCTAATACAATTCTATATATAGCACTATTAAATGCATGAAGGTGTACGGCTAGATTATGGAAAGATTCTAATCCCAGTACTTGGGAGTTATTGAAAAATGTATTGCTTGAATGTATGTGACTTAAAATAATTACTATTTTACAGCTATACATATTAAGAAATATTAAAAGATTCAGGAGCCTTTACAAAGGGCAGTTGACAATGTGTTAATATGAAATCTCTTGCCTATAAATCAAATAAGCAATTAACGTAAGTGTATTGTACTTCACAAACAATCTGATGTTTATTGTTCTTATGCTTCCTGTATTATTTTTCCATATTTTATCTAATCTTCAAAAAAAATAAAAAAATAAAAAAAAAGAACAAACACTTGAGCTGGCTACAGCAACTGTGCTTTCCAAGCAGCTGCATATGATAAAGTTTATTTAGATAATTGGTGAATGACACAATTGGGGGCAGGGCGGGCAGCAAGATGGCTGCATTGCACCCCCCGCTCCTCGCAGCACCTCATTTTTAGCTTAGCGTTGTTAAAGTTTTTTCTCAGTCTTTTACATGGACAAGCCTTTAATTGCTGAGTAAAACTTGAGCCATATCAGTATAAGGCTTTTATACATATTTGGATCTGATTTTGCCATGTACTGAATATTGATAAACCGAGAACCAAGTATTGAGTACCGAGAAAGAATGTCGCTTGTTTTTGAACGTAGACTTCCCTTTACAGTTACGGGTGTACGGGTTGTTGTATTGTGGCCATCTGGGACGCTGTATACTGAGGGAGGAAAATGCCTGCAAGTATTGCAGGTAAGGAGAGGCAAAATGTGGAGGAAAACATGGTGGAAAAGGCCTGCAAGCAAGCATGGTAGCACAATTTGTGCTGATAGGCTAATAAAAGCCTTAGTAAAGGTATGCCATTGTTGCCTGGGGGTCCTCATAAAATAAAGTGCCTCCTTGTTTTATTTTACTGTGCTTAGTGGAGCACTGGAGTGCTGTTTTTCTGTTTTGATTTTGCAGGCTGAATATGTTATTGAAATCGAGGAGAGCTGGAGGCATGGAGGAGACCCGAGGAGCGAAAGGTGGTTGGAAATTCGGAGGGTGTACACCTGTAGCCTCAAATGCCTGGGCCATTGAAGGACATGGTGAACTCCCAAATAGAACAGCAGAGCTGGGTTTTCTGCTATTGTATGGTGCTTTCCAATAGAGCCTTTTGCTGGAGATAAATACTGGGGAAATTTTCCCTAAATGGGTTTTTTTTTTACAAACCTTAAGCAAAATCCCTCTAAGAGATGCCGTTTGGCAAGTTGACATAAATTTTAAAAGATATTTTGTTGTTTGTATGGATCCCAGAACATAAACGGAGCCATTCTGGCCCTTAATTACAAACTGACTGAGCTATATATTTTGTTGTACTTGATTAGCTCTGAACTGAAAACTGGCTGAATATTAAATGTAGAACTGGGGATAGACCCTTATATGGGTGTTCAACTAGTAGATACATGTTGTTGCAATAAACATCTGTGTAAGCTTCAGTTACAAAACTTCAAGCAGCAGGATTCTGGACAAGAGACTCTGAGTGTGTGCATTGCTAGAATATTCTCTGGGGTTTTCTTTTCATGACTTGTTGAGAAATAGAGAAAGCAGCGATATAGAATTAATGGACGCTACTGCACATATCTCAAACATTTTTGCCTATAGGACCCAGCTTTAAGGTTTTTGAATTGAAAGTAGAGAGAAGTGTGAGAGTTCTTTGGGTAAGCAGTAATCTCTAAAGACCCATACTGGGCTATAAGAAGCAGCCAGCATATAATTCCCTCCATATCGGGGTCAGTCGGGGTATGGAACTTTATGCTCAGTATGATACCCCTAAAAAGGATGGGTTCTGCAGGCAGCTTAAATATATCCTAACTGGGTCTGGTGAGTAGGCTCCCTCAATGAGCTTGCAGCATTCTACCTCTAGAGTAGGATTCCTCATCTGGCTGGGCCTCTCTCTTTGATCACCTTAATTTCTACGTTGGATTGAGATGTGGAAATTAAATTGTTATACATCCTTGCTTTAATGGAATGTTGCAAGCTAAAAGGAATTGGTAGTTGGCCCTGGAAGTTAGTTAGTGGATTATTCACTTTGCTCCCTAGGTGAACTTCCTTTTTCTCCACTTTGGCGTGATTAAGCCTGTATGGCAGGACTTGGCTTTAAAGTTTGGATTCGAAAGCGGAGTGAATTGTGGGAGTTTTTGTGGGGAAGACTCAGTCTCTAAAAAGACCCATAGTCGGTTACAGTTAGCAGCTGGCACATAAATCCCATTACAATGGGGTGCAGTAAGGGCATGGGACTGCATGCGCAGTGGGGTGCTCCCTGATAGCACTCCAACTGGATGGGTGTTGCTGGTAGCTCAGAATTTCCTAATTTGGGTCCGGTGAGCAGGCATCCCTAAATAATCCTGCTACATAGTAACCTGAATAGTAGGATCCTACTTGTAGTTGGGCCTAAACATGCTGGCTAAATTTCAAGCCTATCTGAGGATGGGAGATAGTTTTTTCTAGAGATGTTTGGTGGATGGTCAGCTCCTATGTGAAGAGCCAAAACATGTTCCACTGGCTGGTAATTAGCTGGCAAATAAAAATTGATATTTGATAATTGTTTGGGGGAATTTTTGCTATTTTAATGTACCCCTAGACCTGCTCTGGTGTGCTTTATTTGATAAGAATACTAAATGAATTTTTAAAATATTAATTAGTATTGACTAGTATCACAAGTTTTTCTGAGACAATCCTGATCAAATTATTTTCCTTAATGGATCTATATGATGAATATTTAATGTTGATCATGCAGGAACATGCTAGTGGATTTTAATTTTTGTGAGAAAAATGGATGGATAATACCTTTTATTGAAACTGAATTATTGTATGAGTAAGATAATTTAATCTGTATACTGAATCCTGAAATTGTTTGTATTTTAGAATATTGTAATGACATTTAGCTGAACAATAAATTCGTGATTGACTGATTGATTTAGATAATTAAAATTGTTTTGCCAGAAATGGTGTGCTGAACTGCAATCAGCTCATTTCCAAATACTGCTTTTTGGGGGAAGGAGTACACAGGGAAATTCATTCAAAGTACTAGTACAGCTCAAAAGTTACCCCATTTTAGGCAAGAGTACAATATGAGCAGAGACTAGGGCTGGGTGAAATTTATGGGTTCCTTATATGTGAAAATTTCACACAATGTTGACATTTTTACAACATTTTGCAAATATTTGCCAGGGGCAAAATTTGCCCAGTTATGTGGAATTTTACTTGTTCAGCTGAATGCTCACATGAATTGTGAAATTTTGTTGATTAAATGGGAAATCATTTTTACCATAAAACCATTCTACAGTTCACAGTAAAATTCTTCTGTTTGTACAGTAGTAGAATTACATGGAAACATATGACACAAGAATTGCAGTCATGAGATAGTCTTCATTTAGGCAGGAGTGCAAGGGTCAAAGAGCTATTTGCTATAGGAACCCAAGACAGACAGAGAGAGAGAGAAAGAGAATGTCACTCTCACAGTACTAAACATGACTCTTAAAAAAGTGATATCAAGTTTTTATGTCTTTGTAGAATTCTACAGTTCATCAAACCATTCTGGCATTCACTGTTATAGTTTGTAGAACACATAGAGAATAATTGACCCCTGAGTGTTAAGAAGAAGCAGGTTGTCAACATTGAGCTAGAGTGGTGACATTATCAGCATTACAGCAAAGTTCAAGTGCCTTTTCTTACACTAACTTTTATTTGCCAGGAAGGAAATCTAGCTGGGAGAATATTTAGAGTCATTTGTGACTAGACCTGTTTCTTAAGCTCTGTGAAATAGGTGTCTAATAAGGGGATGAGCTGAAAGGGGCCTGAGGAACTGTGGATTCAAAACAGGAGTTGTTTGTGGACTCTGTCTTCTGTAGCTGAGACAGAGAGCAGCCACCAGCTTCCTTATAGCAAGGATGTGATTTAATAGAGTACATTGAATTGAATTCTTAGTTTTGGGGCTCCGTTTAAGTAGAAGTCAGTGTTTGGTTCTCTGTGTTTGGGATTGACTTTCCTTAGTGTAACTTTTATTCACCAGGGAGGAAATCTAGCTGGGAAAATGTTTGCAGTCATTTGTGACTAGACCTGTTACTTAAGCTCTGTGAAATAGTGTCTGAAAGGAAGGAAGGCACTCACCGGTGTTGTGGGTCAGAGTTGTAGTTGATTGTTTCTGGAGGGCACAGACTTATTCCCACCCACCCTGCCCTCACCTCACCTGCCCCAGGTGCATATTCTTTATATCAGGGGTTCTGATATCACTTCCCCAAAAATGCAAAGGACATACACCTGTTCATATCCTTAAAGGCACAACACACTGAATAGGGGGCAAATACACTCTCATGTTTGCACACATTAAAAAAAACAACAACATCTTAAACAGGAAGGCAGACAGACATGTGGGGACTGGTGCAATGCATTGGTTGTGGATTGGCAGTCTTCCAGGAGATGTTCTGGAGGTTGCATTGCTGCCCTATTTGCAGGCACCTCTCTGGTCTGAGGGAAGAGGTTGCCTGTCTCCATGGAGACCTGGCAAGGCTTTGGGAAACCTCCTCCCCCATCCTGGGACCACCCAGGCCACCACCACTGCTGCAGAAGTTGCCAAGAAAGAAGAGTGGTTGGACCACAGTGGGCTCGGGGAGGTGAGGGTGGTGGAACATAGGTGCATACCTCCAGTTGTGCCTCTTCACAATTCATTCACCATTCTGGTAGGGTGTGATTCCTCTATGGAGGCCCCTACAGTGGAGACCAAGGAAGATGCTGGGAACCTCCACAAAGGAGACCCACAAGAGGATGGCACAGAACCCCATAGAGGAAGGAAACAGTTCTTGTTGGGGACTCAGTTGTTAGGGTGGTAGAACTGGAGGAGGGAAGGAAGAGGGAGGCAAGGTGCCTGCCCAGTGTCATAGCTTGGAGGGACAGGAAGTGAACCCTCAGGTTCATGGAAGCATCTGCATGGGGAGGGAGCTGGATGTCATTGTCCACCTAGGGACAAATGATCTGACTTGGAATGGGATCAGAGCAGTGCAGCAGGAGTTTGTGGAGTTGGGGAGGGGCCTTAGACATGTGGCACACACAGTAACTTTCTTGGAAGTGCTACATGTCTATGCCATGGGTGAGGCTAAGGTACTCTGCACCATGGTGGCCAATGACTGGTTGAAAACTGGTGCAGAGCTCAGGGATTTGGCTTCATTGGAGGCTGGGGATCCTCCTGGAGGGATACAGGCCTATACTGGCATGATGGTCTGCATCTGTCTGGGAGGGGAACCAGAATCCTAGGCAATAGGTTTAAATGCTTCATGGACAAGCATTTAAACTATCCAAGTGGAGCGGCACAGAAGAGAAGCAAGGAAATCCCAGCCCCCCACAAAAGAGGGTAGTTAGTGAAGTAGATACAAAGGTAAAGAAGTCGATAGGGAGCAGGACAGGGGTAAATACAGAAAAAGGGAAAGGCAGTAAGGACAGGGATGGGCCTTAAAGGGGTAAGGCCATCAAAAAATGGAGGGCAATGAGTACCAATGCTCATAGTCTGGGTAACAAGCTCCCTGAACTAGTGGCCTTGATTGAAGAGGGATGCCTAGATATTGTGGCAGTCACAGAAACATGGAACACAGAGAACCATGACTGGGATGTCAACATACCAGGGTACACAATCTACAGGAGGGACAGGGAGGCTAAAAGAGAAGGAAGAGTAGCTCTCTACATAAGGGAAGGAATCAAAGCAATAGAACTAAAGGGTAAACAGGGAGGGGAGGAGCCACTGTGGGTCACCCTGGAGACAGGAAATTGCACACAATCTGCACAGGAGCATTTCACAGACCCCAGTCTCAAGGGGAGGCAGTGGACAAGGAAATGATAGAAGAAATCCTTAGAATGACAGAAAAAGGAGAGATGTTGTTGATGGGGGACCTAAATATCCCAGATGTTAACTGGAGCACCTTTACTGCAGTCACATCCAAGAGCAGGGTCATTCTTGATGTCCTACAGGGGGCATGCCTCAGACAGCTAGTGTTGGAACCCACTTGGGAGGGAGCAGTCTTAGACCTGGTACTCTCAAAAGGGGATGGAGAGAGGATCTCAGATTTAAAAGTGAGTAGCCATCTGGGAACAAGTGACCACTAAACAGTGTGGTTCACAATAAACACAGCTGTAGCATTGAGCCATACAAAAGCACAGGTGTTGGACTTTAGGAGGGCGGACTTTGGCAAAATGGGAGAGTGCCTCAGAAAAGCACTAGCAAACAGGAAAGAAGGAGGGGTGGAAGAACAATAGGGGAAAATTAAAACTGCCATCACAGAGGCAACAAGCCTTTGTGTGAAGTAAATAAACAAATCAAAATGAAAGAAAAAAACACTATGATTCACAAAAGAGGTGGTGGGGAAGGTTAGGGAGAAACAGATAGCATTCAGGAAGCATAAGGAAACACAGAAGGAGCAGAACAGACAACTATATCAGTTAAAGCAGAAGGAGGCAGGGAAGGCAGTCAGAATAGCAAAGGCCCAAACTGAGGAAAAGATAGCCAGCTCTGTTAAGAAGGGGGATAAAACTTTTTATAGGTACTTTAGGGAGTGAAGAAAGACCAAGGGAGGGATAATGAGGCTTAATAAAGGGGAGGAAATGTGGGCAGAGGGTGACAGTGAAAAAGCAGGGATACTGAACCAATACTTCAGTTCAGTATTCACAAAAGAAAAGGAGGGGGAGGTACCTAAACCAAACAATAAAAACACTCTGGATAGGGGTGTCAATACCAGTCCATTCACAGAAGAAAGAGTTCTGAAAGAACTCTTAAAACTGAAGGTGGACAAAGTAATGGGACCCAACGGGATTCACCCAAGAATTCTAAAAGAACAAAGGGTAGAACTAATGACACCACTGACTACCCTATTTAACAAATCATGGGAGGATGGGGTGGTACCTGAGGACTGGAGGAGGGCAAGATGTGATTCCACTTCACAAAAGTGGGAGCAAGACAGAGGCAGGAAACTACAGACCTGTTAGTTTGACCTCAGTGGTAGGGAAAATGATGGAATCACTTCTGAAGAAAAGAATTATTGAGTACCTAGAGGCCAGTGGGGCACAGGACCCAAGACAGCATGGATTCACAGCGGGGAGGTTGTGTCAGATGAATCTAATAGATTTGTTTGACTGAGTGACCAAAATAGTTGACCAGGAAGGGACTGTGAACATGGCCTACCTAGACTTTAGCAAGGCATTTGACACAGTCCCACACAAAAGATTAATACACAAGTTAGCCAGTCATGGAGCAGGTCCCAAGGTGGTAGCCTGGGTAAAAAATTGGCTGGACAACAGGATGCAGAGGGTAATAGTAAATGGAGTCCACTCTGAAGAAAGGGGGGTTACTAGCTGGGTGCCGCATGGTTCAGTACTGGGACCGGTCCTCTTTAATGTCTTTATAAGTGACATTGCGGGGGGACTAGAAGGAAAAGTATGTCTCTCTGCAGATGACACAAAGATCTGCAACAGGGCTGATACACAAGGTCAGGTGGAAAGGATGAGAAAGGACTTGGCAAGGTAGGAGGAATGGTCTAATGTATGGCAGCTTACAGTAGATACAACTGAAAGAAGAGTACACAATGGAGGGTGAGATACTAACAACAAAAATGGAAAGGGACCCAAGGGTAGTTGTATCAGATGACCTAAAGGTGGGCAAGCAGTGTGAGAAGGCAATAAGGAGGGCTGGGGTGATACTGTAATGCATAGAGAGAAGCACCACCAGTTGAAAAATGGAAGTTGTTATCCCTCTGTCCAGACAGTTGGTGAGACCACATCTGGAGTACTGTGTACAGTTCTGGAGATTCCATCTCCACAAGGACATAGACTGGATGGAGGCTGTCCAGAGAGGAGCAACTGAAAAGGTACAGGGTCTTCACCAGAAGACATATGAAGAAAGACTAAAGGGGCTTAATATGTATACCCTCAAGGAAAGGAGAGAGGGGATACATGATAGAAAATGTCAATTACCTCAAGAGAATCAACAGAGTCCAAGAGGGTAGCATCTATTAGAAAAAGAGATGTGGAAGAACAAGGGGGTACAATTTGAAGATAAAGGGGGGATGGCTCAGACATAATTTGAGGAAGTATTTTTTCATGGAGAGGGTTATGGATACATGGAACAGCCTTCCTGAGGAGGTCGTGGAGTCAAAAACAGTGGGGAAATTCATGAATGCATGGGACAGACTTAAGGCAATCCAGTAGGGGTAGGAGGAAGTAGGCTGTTGGTTAATTAGAATCTGCAGCTTATCCAATAGGTAGGGAAATGGGCAGACTAGGTGGGACAATTCTATATTTCTATTGTGATCTCACCACTGTAATGAGGTGTTGACAAACTGCAAGTTATTAATGCTGAGAGTTTTTGTTATTGTATATAATATGATTTAAGCATGTTTAACAACATACAAAATAATCAGCCTGAATCTTCAAAGTGAGCCATTAGTTTTGGTATGTTTAGTATGTTTTTGTGTAAGAAGCTGTGACTTTAAACTGTCATTTCTGAAGCTTTTGCTCCTTTGACTTGCTATAGTAGGAGACTGAGTTTGATTATTTCAGCTATGAAAAGTTATTCTTTACTTTCTGGAGTGCTAAGAACAACTGATTCTACTTGATTCAGCTTTGGGATAACAGTCTGAAGCACAAAGAAAAAGTTTAAAACCAACAGTAAAACATGCTTACAGTGTATTTTTACAAAATTATATTCTATAGAATATTCAAAAGTTATTGTGTGGAGCAACCTCTGAGACACTCCAGGTTCCTTACCAGAGAGTTATGTTCACCTCATACGCTGCTGATGCACACACGACTTTAAAAAGTGAAATCTGAGCCCCTTCCCACTGTGAACTGCCCAGTAAAGCCCAGTTTCAGATGTGCACCTGAGTAGACTCATGGAGGTGAACACACTTGAAGCAGCTGCAGTGGCTAAAATTTAAGTTATTACCTTAACAACAAAAGAGGACTTTAGTTTGCAGGATATTCTGAGGTTTACCTACGCCGCAGCTTTTTTTATCTTTCACTATATACCCCCTTCCTGTCTTCAGCACCTGTCTATCTCGGGTGCTCCCAAGGTACACTCAATCTCCTGTACTGCTGCCTGCAATTACCTTACTCCGTGAAGCCATGGCTCACCTCCCAGGTGGGATGGAGTAAGGGGGGGATTTACTCTTTTGTCTCTTGTCTCAGGTGGTGCCAATGGCAGTGGTGCAGGTTCTAGATATACCTGGATCTGTCAGTGTGGCTACTGGGCCATTTTTCATGTTTCTCCCGGCCCTTTATAGAATCAGCAGACTAGGGATGTAGTGTAGGTACAAGCATGATGACATGCTGGCCATGTCCCCAGCAAATATTCTCCCTCCCACTCTGCACCATGAGTGCTAGTACCTGTGGTTGCCATGGTGGCTGCACTGCAAAAAAGGCAGCAATCCTCTCTCCATGAAGTAGGAGAATATCCTCTGTTATACTCAGTCCTCCTCCCCTGGCCAGCAGTCTAGTGACTTAGGCTTATTCCTTGAACTGGATCACAAGCATCGCATGTAGTAGCCATATTGCTGCTGTGTGTATGTGTGTGTGTGAGGCTAACAAATGGCTGGTCCAACACCAGGGGGGAAGAAGAAGGGAATAAAATGTGGGAAGGTGTGAGAAAAATCCAGCTTTCATCTACATGACAGCTGATGGTTACCTTAGGCCTGACCAGGGTAGATCACTGTATTGGGCAATATCCCTTGGAGGATGACAGCTGACTGGAGTAACTGAGAGAAGACTGAGACGCTGATGTAACATTGGTTAACCTGGGAAGGTACAATGATAAGGCTGGGATTGCTGAAGTGGCGGACCCCTCCACCAATTCCCATGTCTGATAGACACTGTTGTGCATCAGCTGCTCCAGTGCGGGGCTGCCTCCAGATGCAGTGACCTAAGTCTGCTCCTCAGCACAGGTCATTTGTATGGCAACACAGCACACTGACACTGGATCATAAGACAAGTCTGTTTCATCAGCAAGGTCCCGGTCACCATTGAAAACAGGAACACCCTCATCAACACCGACTCTGACAGTGTCTACAAAAGCCCTTCTAACTGTCACTGAAACAGCAAGGTCAGGGTCTGGCTCAGGTGCTGCTGTACCTGCTATGGTTGGTATGTTGTCATCGTCGTCAGGCTCGGGCCCTTCCACGCAGGTAGTCCTGGACCTGTTTCAGGGTGCCGTTGATTCCCAGGATGTACTGGCATCTTTCTCAGATATGATTCAAAGCATTTTACCAAGGTTGCCATTGCATTTTGTCTTTGATTCCTGCCTCTCAGCTGCTGCCAGCATTGCTGCTTCCTTCTGTGGCTCTGATCGTCATTCGTGATGACGACTACATGGAATATAAATCTGACCTCATGGACCATAATGTGACTTTAGAGGAGGAATATGATGGTGAGGAGCAGTTTGTAGAGAAAAACTTGCCCTCTGGTTCTACCCTCTCCTCCTGCAGTGAGGACTCGTGGTCTATACTCCAAGGTCTCCTCCTGAAGACCCCTCTTTTTCAGGCAACATGATACAGCAAATGCAATATGCCATTAGTTTTGATCTGGAAGAGGAAGATTCCAATAAGAGGAGGTCTCCTGAAGTTTTTGGAAGTGCCTTGCTTATTCCACCTGTGTATGCATTAGAAGAGGGGTTTTCAACCTTTTTGTGTGCATGGACTCCCAGAAAGAATGTCAGTAGTAGCAGGGACTCCCTACCTGCAATGGCAGACAGAGAGTATGTGTTGGGGGGGGCATGGATGTTAAGTTTCTGACACAAATGGTGATTGGGGTATGGAGTTTGAACACAGAACTCCTGACCAGAAAGCCAATCTGAATCCCATATTCACCATGTGGCCCTGAGAAAATAGAGGTGTGGGAGGTGTGTTAAGAGTGGAGAGTTGTGATTAAAGATCCAGATCTGAATCCTGCAGAGACAATACAAGATGGCCACCGGGAGGCTGTAGGTGCTAGTTTGGATGGCCCTACAGGTTAGGGATATTCCCCTTTTGTGTAATTTGGTGGAACAAGTCTGGATAATGTTTTTCTACATGGATTACATATATTTTTATGACACATTTTATACCTGTAACTGAGTGAAGGAGAGCAAGAAATGTGGTGAAAGACACAGCTCTGCACACTGCTGATACGTACTACTGTAGGTACTACAAGTAAAGTGCGTCTCAAGTTAAAACAAATAACCAGTTTAGACTAGGCACTCTTCTTTACAACTGCTTTCCTCCAAGTACTTATTTTATGAAAAGGAGCACAAATGCAGCTGGGGCTGCTATGGCAGAGCATGGAAACACTGTTCAAAGCAATGAGACTGTTTCTGCATTTTCATATTTAACATTTTTCCTGCTCACTAAAAGGACCTCCTGTGCCTTGCTCAGGGATCCCCAGGTGGTCTAGGATCCCTCGTTGAAAAAATGTGCATTAAAGAATGTTACTTTTGCTGCATGGCATAGGCCTAACTCACTGCCTGCAATCCCTAGAAAGACTGAAAAGCAGTTTTCTGCCCCCTGTGCTAAGCCTCATATGCTAACCAGCCTGAAAATGTCTCTATAGTCATCATGGCCGCCCTTGATAGGACTAGAGCTCCTAGACAAAGGAGTACTTTGTCTCCTGATAAGATATCTAAGTGACTGGTATCACTTAGGCTTTCATTCCAAGGGTTTTGCCTAATGGAGGAGATATCCGCGATGCAGACAGAACAGTTATGTAAGAACTTACTGTAACAGTAGATCTTTGAGGGCACATCCTCCATTATGCTATGCAATACCCACCCTCTTCCCCCTTTCGTTATCCTGAGGATTATATCAGATGCTGTGCCTAACGCCTTTCTCCACATATCTATTGGCAAGCACATTTATGCCTCTGCATCCCTGTTCCTGAGGATTGCAAATTACCAGGCCCATATGATCAAATACAAAAACAGCCTGCAGAAAGCTGCTCATACTAGTGCCCAGGCTTTGCTTGATAATTCTGCCAAGAATGATTTGCTTAAAGCATTATCTGCTGGATCTTAGGTTAGCAAACATTTCTGTGTTCCGATTATGTTGTTTCTGATGCTTCTGCCAAGGCTTCTGCTTTTTTCAGCTGAAGGCAGACTGGATGAAGTAGCCTGTCCACAGTCCAATAAAGCTGATCTGGTCCGTTCCTCCCTGCAGCAATTTCCCTGTCAAACCCACCCCCTGAGGAAGACCCTGTGCTAGGGTCAAAGCTCTGGGGAGAAGGTTGCTGTCGGGCAGACAGCCACAATAAAACTTTGGAACTTTTCACGATTTAACTTGGATTCTGCGAGTGCTTATTTTGAACTATTTCCATTTTGAAGTTAGGCTGGCAGTCTTGTTCAAGCACCAACTGCCTTCCAGGGTGCACCTTATTTGTTGTTTTATCAATTTCCCTGGCCAGGAATTCTGCCTTCTTATGGGTAATTGCCCCCTGGTACTTATCATAATGAGCACGCAGGGCCAGCTTGTCCTTCTCAGACTGGGTATTCCACAATCAATGCTCCAACTTCTGACCCCTGATCTTCATCATCTTGAGATCTCTGTCAAACCAAGGTGATCTCAAGTAAGAAGATCTGGGTCATATACAAATTGGTGTGAGGGTGGCAAGTTCTTCGGATACCACCTTATTATTGGTAGCTACTGCCGCACTGACACCCACCGCACATGCATCCTCCACCCTAGATAAGTCAGCCATTGCCAGCAGTCCCTCTGCGGACAAGCCCCATAAAGGGCAATAGCTGACCATCTCCACAGGGAAGTGACTTTCAGGGGGCCCAAATGTGATTCCCACCATACAGGGATCAAACCAACTGACCAGATCAACCTTAAGGCTATCAACCCCAAGACCCAGTTGAAACACCTGGTTGATTGTGTGGCATTGGTAATTTGTCACAGAGGTAACTACTTGTGCTAGGCACAGTGAAGACATCAGCTGGAGGATGTTGAAATCAAATTGCAAGGATTCATCATCAATCCAGGCATTGAAGTCCTGCAGGATTAAAATCCTGGGACACTCCACCACTTGGTCAACAATGAAGTCCACAACCTCCTGCAGGAATTCCCCTCTGGCCCCAGATGGCCCGATAGATAAGGAGAATCCTGCAGCCTGCATTTGGACCCTCACGAACAGCCACACACTCAAAAGACCTGGATGTTCCAACCGGGTGTTTGGTGAAACCCAGGCAGGATCTAAAACGATGGCCGCTCCTGCATTCCCTCCTGAGACAATGCAGTATGGAGTACCAAGAGGGGATGGTCGCCTCCAGGACTGGCCCAGCGTCGTCACCTAGCCAGGTCTCTGTGATGCAAACCAGGTCAACAGAGGAAATCAAGTCCACTACAATTATGGTCTTGTTCCTTATCAACCTGGCATTGCACTGCCCAAAGGGGATTTGAGGAGGCTGCTGGCCCCATGACTACCTGCTCATTCGGCCTGGTGGGATCCCTGGGGGGCAGAAACTAAACATGTCTGGTCAGAAGGTGGTATTACAATTTATGCTGAACCAAACAATACACACTCCTGTTTATATTCCTAAGCATGCCAATCAGGCTGAGGCACTTCATGGAGCACTCAGATACTATGTTACAAATAGCTTTTTGTTTTATTCCCTTTTGGGAGAGAAGGCACTCCGATGTCTAAACAATACCTGTCCAAATGGCTGGCACATTGTACTACATGTTGTCATAGGAAGTACGGTAAGGAACTTGCTGATGCTGTTCATGGTCACTTAATAAGTGGTATGGCAAATTCTGCTGCTTGTTTCAGATATGTCCCTGCTGCTGATATACTGTAGGTGCAGTAGTCACATGGATTATTGTTCATACTTTCCCAAACATTACAGTCTGGAGGTCATCTCTTGTAGATGTGCTGGCTTTGGGCTTGTTCTACTGCAAGGCCTTCTGTCTTGATCATATATCACACTGTGTCATCCTCCCAGATTACTTTGTACTGCTTGGGAGTCACTCCAAAGGTATAGTCTAATGGAGAAGATATCCTCAATGAAGATAGAAAAGTTATGTAAGAACTTACTGTAACAGCAGATCTTTGAGAGAATCTTCACCATTAGACCATGCTGTACCCTCCCTCCCTCCTTTCCCTTTCGATATTCTGAGGATTATATCAGATGCTGTGCCTAAACCCTTACTCATGCATCTTATTTCCAGTCCCATGCCTCTCCTTGTATGCCTGGCACTGGTCTACTCTTCTGGTTCCTCATGGTTAGAGGCCCTGCGAAGCTTATCTCTGATGGGAACTGAGGAGTGATGGGGCTGCCCATGTTCTATACGCACCAATGCTGTACGTCATTGTGGGCAGCCCCCAGCTAGCAAAAAGTTCCCATGTGGTCCTGATGCTGATGGTTTAAAGTTCCAAAGGTGTGGTCTAATGGTGGAGATTATCTCAAGGAGCCACTATTATGGTATGTTCATATGTAACTATTCTTATTACCAACTTCTCCTAGCAGAGTTATAAGAAAGCATGAAAAATAAAGAAATACTGACACCTATGTTGCCACAGTTCCCACATTTCTCCCACTACCCTAGACTATTAACAAGTATTTCTCTCCACACTGCCACCTTCAAGCACCCATACCTCCCTACTATCCCCGGTTCTGAAAGAGTTGCATTAGAAAAAGTAAGAAAGTAGTCACAGTTTCCATTCCCCACCCCCACTCAGTGTCTGCAGTTCTGCAAACTCAACCATCTTCCTTCCATTGATCTAGTGTCAGAGATAGATAACCTTTCCTGAGATCCCCCCACCCTCTGGCCTCCACCATCCACCTCCCCCCAGTTACTCACCCCGAAAATGAAGAATAAAAACACAGGTTCCACAACTATGGTGACTGACAAAGCCTTCTCGCTGCAAGCTACCAACTTCTAAATAAAACCAGTGATGTATAATATGTAAGCAATTTGACATAACCAGGTGTGTGTTGTGCTGTCACAATGCACACCCCTAGGCATTGTTAGGCACAATGCCCAGATGGAGTCCATACCACCCTGTGTGAGCTATGGCAGCACAATGCACAAATCAATGCAAACAAATGCAAAGAACACACATACAGTATACTGTAGACTATGCACACTCCCTGTCATACATATGGCAACTGGCCAAAGAGGTGAGAGGAGGGCTGTGCCAAACATCACAGTGGGCTCCACCTTATAGCCTCTCCATCACAGGTCCAGAGGGGTTGGCTGGGTGGTGTGCTGGGTGTGGGCAAAGTGGTTGGGGGGGGCGCTGTACTGTCAGTGTTTGCCAGTCAGTTTACTGACTAGAAGTTGGAGGTACCACTGGATGTCAGGGATTGCTTATTTACATGCAGCAGGTGCTGGAGGGGTTACTACTGGGCACCATGGATACAACACACTCTACTGGCCAGGAGATGGGTGCCACTGGTCACCAGGGATTCCTCAGTAGCATTGAGAGTGGTGAGAGTGTGCCACTAGCCACCAGCAAATATAGTACATCATACCAGGATGGGTGATTGACAGGCAGGGGGTGCCACTGAACATCAAGGCAATAAGTGGCACATCGATGATGAGCGCTCTGGGGTTGGGGGGTGCCACTTTATTTTTATTTAGTTTTTGTTGACCGGGTAAGTGCACTAGACAAATCCAGCCTATTTTCAGGCACGACCCAGGGGAGGGGGACACAGATGAATGCCAACTGACCTTGAACCAGATTAAGCTGTTGGCTTGATACCAGGATCAGTGACATATTGGGGATGGTCTTTCAGGGTGCTTCTAGACACCAGGGAAATCATACTACTACCAGTATGGGTGCCCAGAGGATGTGGTGGCACCACTAAATACAGGGCTACTGTGCCCACACCAGAATGGGTGCTCTGAGGTTGGTGGTGCCACTCTTCGACAGAGTGCCATCTGCCCATCAGAGGACAGGTGGCGGGGTTGGGAGGACGCAGTACAGCTGTTCGTCAGCAGGGCTTTGCCCCTAGTTAACACTAGGTTTGCAAAGGTGGTAAATTGCCTGAGCCCTGGACTTGCTCTGTCTCTCACTCCTTGGGGACCCCACTCTTTAAAGCCAGGGTAACTGAATATAGCTCCATTAATTCATAAAGGTGTTTGTACCATCATCACTAGTGAAGTTGAAAGGCGTCTAAACAAGAAACTGGCATCTTTTGCAAAGCCAAACTTAGCCATGTCTAAACCTCAACCTTGTCCCTTCCATAACTGGGTGGGGGGTTGTGAATGAAGACAAAGAAAGAAAAGTAAAAGATGCAGAGAGCTCGCCTGGATTATCAGTCCAGGAGAGACTACAGGAAATGCAGAGATACTGTAGATGAGACAGAATATGCTCAGCTAAAGAGATAAGAAAAAGTGTGTTTCAGTGGTTTGATTATTTTTTTCAGACCTTGGTCTTTTTCCTGAAGCAAGATTTCCTATGCTATTTAACCCGTCACTTAGGGAAGGCCTTATTATGCCAGCACCATGAACGGTTTATGCCCAGGACCTTCCTTCAAAACAATAAGACAATACTTTTCCTTAAGCAATTATATCATACGGTACATTTTTTTCACAGCTGAAATAAGTGTCAGGATGTTCTTCTTTATTCTGTTTTGATTTATTATATTTTGCAGCATCGGACATGCAGTGCTATTTTTAGTTAAGAGTCTCACAGCCCTGCTTTTAAATGTTCAGGTACAGTACCTATTATATCCTGAAAGAGCACCATAAATACTGTTACTATATATCAGTATACCACACACACACACACACACACACACACACACACACACACACACACACACACACACACACACACGAGTTCCTTGCAGTAAACAAAGTTAGTGCTGGGGACGATCTGTATTATTAACCCTTGTACTTCTGAATAAATCATAAAGGAGAGTAGGCTGCATAGACATTGTAGTATTCAGATAAAAACTGAATATGCCATGGCAGTAACCCCTCCGCTTTTGTTCTAGGAAAAAGGAAAAGCTTTCATGAAGGCAAGGCCAGTCCCATTCTACTGTCCCCTTTTCATTATTTAGTAGTCCCTGTACCGACTGAGCCTGAATCACAGATGGGTCATTCCACCTTGCACGTAAATCTGAACACTATATACAGGTATCATAACAGATACAATTAGTGGTGAAAGGCATAGCTCATTTGTAATTCAAAGTCCTACTGCTGATTGTAAACCTGATCTATGAGTTTCACTACATGGTGTTTTTTGCTTTACTTTTGAGTACTAATCCCAGGATACTTTCTGATTCTTGCAATGCATTACCCAAGGCTACAAACACTGTGTATAATGATGTGGATGTCCTTGAGTGATCAAGAATTCAGTTTTCATCTGTGGCATGAGTCTGCTTAGAGATGCAGTATATTCCCTGTCTCAACAGTATTTGCATTTTACTAAAGGCTATTGGAAATGTTGAGGTTTAATGATATGTAACTATAGGTCTACAGCACCAGGCTTTTCATGTGAGCCCAGTAACTTGTTAGGTATAGAAAAGTACCTATCATGAAACTTCATGTGCTGTACCTAGAACCAGCTGAATCATATCCTTATGCAGCCCTCCTCCCAAGGGGGGGGCTCCCTCCTGGAGCACAGGCTGCTATCTTACCCTCAGTTTCCTCCTGGACTGTACCTGCCAGTTTCTTGCTTTGGTGCAGGTAATTTCATTATCACTGTGACCAGAGCTGCCATCTGTTCTGCACCCTTTCATTCCCCATGGACTGTGGCAGTGGGGCCCTGGGAGCAAACACTAGCCAAAGCAGCTGCTTTTCATTGCAGCACCACCATGGACATCTGTTGCACAATAAGCCACACAGAACATCGCTCCCCTGACCCCACAGACTTTGATATGGGTCAGAGAGCCCACCAGGGAGCTGATGCCATTTCTATTGGCGGCTCCCAAAGCCACAGCCAGCCACCCTGCAAAATTGTTCCACATTTGGAGCACAGCTTAGAGAGAACCCAACAGTGCTCATCATCACCAGTGCATACCATGTTCCCATGTGACAGCAGCAGGGACCAGCAGGTACCAAATCAGTCATCCAGAAGTCACACTGAGAAATGGAAAACAGTTATACATTAAAAAAATAAATAAATAAACAAGGACTGCAATGGGGTCCACCTTGGTTGTAGGGTGTCTGGCTCCAGTTCTGCTGGGTAGGGTTTAGGACACAGCAAATGCAGTGGAAGAGATATGGCCATTTCTGAGCTCAGCTTTACAGAGCTGCAAACTGCAAATTGGTCCAGGTTTCAGTGAACATTTTTTCTGTGCTTTACCTAAGAAACTGACATCCAGTCAGAACAGGGTTTAGTATACAGTAACTAAATATGTATGTGTAAGCCAACTTGAATTGATCCACAGATTTATGCATATGGAGAAACACATGGGAATAGCTTAGATCGGCCAGAGAAAGAAAGAAAGCAAGAAGTAGACAGAAGCATGTGTATTTCAGTATTCAACCATCTGAGTTCTGGAGACAGCAGTTAGTTTTTTTTTTGGGGGGGGTGTGGGTTTGCACAATAAATATATTATGTTGCCTTAGTATCTATGCGTTGCTACTTTTTGTTTATCTGGTTGAACAAAGCCAGTTCAAACTTCACTGGAATGTTTGCTCACAATGGGTCTTATTCATGAATGGCAGGCAGACCCTATGTGGCATGCATCCTCTATGCATATGGGGAAATGTCATCCAGATATGCTGGCCATAGCCACGTACACTATACAGAGGGGAGTGTAGGCAGCCCACATGTACTACTGCTATGGTAGCACTATGCACATGCTGAGTGGCGTAGCTGCATAACAGCATGCCTGCACCACATAAAAGTGCATTAATGACATGCAATACATACAGCAGGTGCAGCACTAAGCCATGTAGAGGGTTGCTATAAACTGCATGTGTGTAAGCCAGCAGGTGGGGCTTACAGTGTTCAGGACAAAGTGTGGGGACTGTAAGAGCCATGGTTAGTGAAGTGGATGGATCACCACTGTGTATGACCTTTAGTGCTACATAGGTCCGAATCTGGCACTGGAATATTAAGAAAACAGTTTAATGGGCAGGCCCAGTGGAATGGAAGACTGAGGCACTAGCACCCTTATGTTCTACCACACCAGTGACCCGTGTTTGGTGATGAGCACGGGTTGCTGGGGGTCGGCCGGGATGGGAGGGCTGGGTGAGGATTGAGTGACTGCTTGACAGATCTCCTCTCCTGGATAGGGGAGGTTGGCTCTGCTGTCCTTTAACAGCCACCATGTGGAGGCATGGTGGTGATGCGGGCATCGGAGGGGAGCCAGGTGCTAGGCCATGGGTGGTAGGAGCAAAGTCACTCTGGCCAAGGCATGTGTGCACATCTCCATGCACACGTCCAGCCTTGTCTGGGGCTCTGGGGTAAATGGGGAGAAAATGAGTGGAAAAACTAGGGGCTGGGGCTTGATATAGCCCTACCAGCTAGTACTGATGGTCCATCTGAGATTGGAGGTGGTGTGACGTGGGACGGCATTGGAGCCAGAATGGGATGGGCTGATACTGCCACCCAGCCTACTAGGGGAAAACAGTTCAATCTGAATCCACAAAGCAAGCACAAAACACAAAGATACGGTAGGATACTAAGGGACAAAGGAACTTTTCCGCTGTACCCATGTGCCCCTGCCACCCCCAACAAGGTACATGATCTACATACTGTAAGTCAGACATCTGTAATGTGCCCGAGATACCATGGCCAAGACATCATGCACATACCATGCCCCACAGGGCCTGTACCCTCACGCACAGCTGCCTGCTCTGGAATGAAACCCAGGCCTGGCAGTGTCCTGCCCTCCCAGCAGGAGACACCAAAACCACCATGGATCTGACAATCACAGCCAGCAACATGACACCACTGACTGGAAGAAACAATCAGACAAGGGGCAAATGTGGCACAAATAGATTTATTTGTACTGGGGACAGCTGGCCCTGTGTGTGCCAATGTACAAATGCAGGTGCCAGTCAACAGACAGGAAAAACATTCACCAGTACAATACGTGTTGTACGTATTATTATTTCTCTAGTAACACGTTGTGGGCTAACACTGTCTGAACTAATGAAAAGGAACAAACATGTGCATGAAGCAGCAAAGATGACCCTTAGTTCTCCTGCACCTCCTGCGTGTCTTTGCTTGATCCTATGGGTGGGCGCATCTGTGTAGCCCCTCTCCACCAGCACCATCCTCCTCAGCAGTCCCTGTTAACCCTGGAATGAGAGAAACACAGAGGATGCACATGCACGGCAAATGCAGAACACAGTTGACACACCTGTTGCCCCCCCCCCACACTGCATCACTTACCTTAGAGGGCTCCATCAGGGCCCAGTAGATCCCAATGTCATCCTTGTAGTATGTGTCCTGTGTTCACTTCCTACAGGACAATCAGTCCAGTATGTGTAGGGCCCACTTGGTCCTATGAGCAACCACCACCGCAACAGCTCCTTCCTTTCCAGGACCATTCGGTCCGAGCTGCCACAATAGTCCAGTGGAAACATAAATAGTGGAATGCCATCACTAACACAGTACACAAAATACATGGCATGCACACCCCCCTCACAGCTTGCCACTTGTATACATACATCCCCTAGCTCTGTCACCTGCACACTGCAGCCCTGGACTCAGAGTCCAGGTTCATGGTCTTAGTCATTTGTGACAGTTTCCTGGGGTAGTCTCCCACTCTTCTTGCAGTGCTCATGGGCACTGCTGCTGCCACCATGTCACCATCAAGTGTGACCCAGTGAAGCCCATGCACACTGTGTCACCCTGCAGGCATGCAGGGTACACTCCCCTTTCTGTTTCTCCATATACTATTTATTTCTTTTTCCATTTTCTCCTCTTTACCCAGAGTCATGGCGTGCACATGCATACATGCACATGGAGGCACACGCGCATTCCAGGATCTGCTGACCCCTTCCACCCCATCCCAGACCTGTGTTGCCACTCCTACCATCTGTGCATCCATCGGGCCTCCACCCGATGGATGCAGTACTACGGAAGAGTGGGCATCCACCCATGGAGGAGGAATCCTGCTCCAACCCTCCCCTCACTGGCTCTCCAGCGACTCGAGATCATTCCTGAATCTGGGTCACTGGCGTGGTGCAAGGTGTGGCATCCAGTGCCTCAAACCTCAGCACCACCAGGCTAGTTGTGTACACTAGACAGACAAGTAAGAGTGACTCCAGACTGTTAAATAAATGCTAAAATAGCATTTTATTTTGAGCCAAAAAAGTACATCCAGGAACCTGTGGCCGGATTAGCCTTCAAGGGGTACCCCTTGAAGACTAGTACGCTGCCGAGGGTTCCTGGACATACTTTTGACTCCAAACAAATGCTATTTTAGCTTATTTAACAGTCTGGAGTCGCCCTTACTTGTCTGTCTACTGTATCAATTTGAGGTTTGCTACCTCCATAAGAGTACTCCCCTCGTCAGTGGTGCGCTGCTTTGCTCTAATTTATTTAGTTGTGTACACTCCCTTTTAAAGGATCTGCAGGGGACATCTGTGCAGTGCCCCAATCAGGGCCATGATCAGGGGAAGCACAGATGGGCACAAGACAAACACCTCATGGCAGCCATGCCCGGGGCGCAACACAGAGTTACAGAGGATGTGCCCAGGGCATCTAATGAATGTCCTCCTGCTGGATGGCAAGAGGCAACATGAGCAAGCACTGAGGGCAAGTTTGCACCCATTTGTATTCTGGTCAACACTGGATTCTAATGCCCTGTGGGGCACACACTGTCTCAAGAAATTCCATTTGTACCATGTCACGATCACATGGCTGTGTGATATGATCTGTGTTCTTGTCACCCCATGTACCTGTTGGTCAATGGCGATGTTGGTAGAGACAAAGGCGCTATGTTCTTTGGTGTACTATGCTACCAGGGCCTTCCAGAGTGTGGTGTAGGATGTCATGGGTGTCAGACATTCTTCCGTGTCCAGAGCACTGCACCATTGATTGACTGTCATTGATGCCCTGGTTCTGCTTGTACATGAGCACATAACATTCCCCACCTCGTAGGCCAACATTCAGTCCACAAAGGAGGCATTCAGTGCCATACATGGCATGCCCAATGTGTTGGTGGCCATTGACTGTACACATGTGGTGATCCTGGTACCATCCATGGTTAAGGAGGCATGCCGTAACTGCAATGGGTATCACTGCATCAAGTGCCAGTTAGTCTGTGTTTCCACAGGTATCATCACTAATGTGTACATAAGTACACAGGGTCATGTCATGATACCTAGATCTTTGATGGGTCCAGGCTGAGGGCAGAGATGGATGACTGGTCGGTGAGTATCATTACTCCACACAGGTGGTATACTGTTGGATGCTATGCAGATGCATGGTACTAATCCTATCAGTTATGCACGGCATAGGTGACAGCAGACATCCACCATGGCCATATCTGATGACACAGTATCTGGAGGCACATGGTGCAGTGGAGGAGGCATACTGTGAGACACACAAGAAGACACAGTCCTTAATTGAGAGGACAATAGGGCTACTGAAGATGCAGTTCTGGTGCTGGGATCTGAGAGAAAAATCTGGGAAAATAATGCAGAGTGCTCATAGCATGTGACATGCTACACAATATAGATATGTGGTGGTATCTACCCATGACTCAGGACAGACATGGAGATGCTCCAATGTGTGACTGGGGAGAGAAGGACTTCCAGGAGAGAGGTGCAGAATCATTGTCTGGATGGGCTGCACAGCATTGACTCCTGCAGGGGACATTCTGCCACTGGGAGGTAGGACAGATGAGGCACTATAATAATCACCCACCCTGAGTACCACACTGCCTACGGTAAGGGGGGAACCTATTGGCGCATGTGCTTTGAGGGGTTATATGTGCTATGGGATATACATGCTCTTGGGGAATGTTAGTGCTTTTGTTCAGGGGTGGTGGGCATTGCTTTTTTCTGACCCAGCTGCTGCCCTGTGCCTGTGGTGTGTCTTGGCTATGGCCTTACACCCACCACTGACACATGTGCCTGCTCGCATCCCAGATACCGATAGTGAGTGACTGTCCTCCTACCTTTCTGGGTTATTGAGGCATGCAGATGTGTGTGGTATGACATCCTCCTGTCTTGTCTGAGCTACTGGCAGGGTGTCTGTGCTGTCTCTGACTAGTATGCTGTTAGCTAGCCTTTCCAGGTTTCCACGATGCAGTCGCTGTTGCGTTCCCCTCACCTCTGTGGTTACCTCCTTGAGTTGTTATGTGTGCACCTGCTGGGCATGTAGCTTGTCCCATTCCAACTGATGTACTTCGGGATAATAGGTGAGGAGTATACTCCTCCTCACCACCGTATGTGTACAGTATGTAGGATGGCTGGAGAAGCCCTCGTCCCTACTGCTTGAGGATGGTGTCTGCTCCCCATGGCCCCCCCTCTGTTCCACCATCCACAATGGCAGACAGCTGAGTTGTGTCAAGCATCTGCCCGATCATGCTGGATAGCTGTGGCTGCATGCCCTCCATGTTTGGCTGCCCACAGGGTGCCATGGTGTCCTGTAGGTCAGACTCGGCTGGCTGTCCAGTGTCCAACTGTGGATGGAGATCATGCCGGTGTGTAAGGAGTAGAAGACATTCAGTGGCAGGGGGTGTCCAATCCCTCATCAGCCATCTGCATGTCCAGTTCCTGGCTCATGTCCATGTCCGGATCGTCTTGCCCACCTTCCTCCTCCACATGCATGGGCTCCTGTGATGTACCTAGATATAGAGACAAGCCATATATTACAGGCTGTAGCATAGCTCTGGACATACCAAGGGGATATTGCTGGCCACCGTGGGTACCACCTACCTGTGTCATTCTCCTGACCCAGATTGCAAGTGTCAGTTTCCGGACAATGACCCTCATCTGTGGGTGTCACTGCTGACACATCAGGTGTGTGCTCTGTCACAGGGTCTATAGGGTACAACATGGGGGGAGGTTAGCATGGCCTTATCATCTTGGGCCCACACATCCCCAACCGGTCCCTGAGGTTTCCTATTTACCTGGCACTGTTTCCATGCCCTGTTCCATGCTGGGACACATCTGTGAGGGTCTCTGCTACCATCCTCTCAATCAGGGACAGACTGTGTTTCTGTGTGGATGAGCCACCACCTGTGGTGAGCTGTGACAGCTTGAAAACTATCAGCTTGTACTTGATGGTGGACCAGAGGTCACACCACTTATGACTGATTGCTGTCAGTGTCCATGCCTCTGGCCTGGTGGTATTCATGTCAGCCTGGATATCTAGCCACAGCCTGGCTTTGGTTGCCGATTGTGCCTTCAGAGACTGTGCCCCATAAAGTATGCCATAGTGCTCTCTTATGTCCTCAACCATGGCTGCCACCTGTCCACTTGAGAAATTTGAGGACCATGATTGCCCAGCCCCATGTGTCCATCCACATCCCCATGTCTCTGTCCATCCACAGTCTGTGCTTTCAATGTCTGCTGGTGGCCCGGGAACTGCAGGTGGTGCCCCTTCTCTGCCATCCTCCCACACAACCTGCCTGTCAGCATTCACATTGGTATACACTTCCAGGGATGCACATTGTGTGCTGGCAGGGTGGTGCTGATGTCCATGTATGGCAGGATCAAGGGGCATGGCTGCACACTGGAAGCCCACCCTGTATCTACTCCACACAGCCTTTCACACATCTGTATGCCACACCCATGCCTCTGCCTGTCCTACATGCATGCATGTGCATAGCATGTACTTCAGCCTGTCAGCACAGTGTGTAAGTGTGCACCACTGATATGACACATATGGGTGCAGCACATGTGTGTTTGTGCATAGACCCCATAGTGAACAAAACCATAATGTCTTTGCAGGGTTTGGTACAACAGAACAGTGGTTACCTTTCTTGCACTCCAATGTTTCTGGAACAAGTACAAACAAGACAGTGCAAACTAGGAAAGGAGAGCAGTGATCAAAAACACAGGAGCAACACAGCACCTACTTAAACCACACTATTTGAAAAAAAATCTAATGATCACTATATAAATTTAAGGCTGAGTGGCTTTATTAAGAACAGACTGCAAGTGTTCCATCCCTTCAAATATCTGCAACTTTCTAGTGCTCTCACTTCCCTTTTGGGCCCTCATCCCTAGCCCTCTGCACGTGTGGAGGTCTTAACTGAACTGCTTCACCTGGTGGTTCAACCCCACACTGTCTTGGGACTTTACCAATTTTTTCAACTGAAGGACCTGGCCACCCTGGATGGTATTTGTTATTACCGGAAGCAGGCGCTACAACTCCAGGTGGAGGTTAAAGTCTGGCAGGGTGTATGGCAACTTCTATACAAATTTAGTAAGCAGGACTGATACTACTTGTTGCAGTTTCGTATCCTGCATAATCTCTATTTCAACCCTGCCAGGCTCTACAGGATGGGTAAATGCGCTTCTCCAACTTGCTCCCGTTGTGGTGTAGCAGAGGATCACTTGATGCATGTTCTCTGGGATTGCCCGAGTGTGCATCCCTTTTGGAATTCTATCCGGCTTTCCCTAGACCCACTTTGAGGTTGGAATCTTTTTTTATTCTGGAGGTTTGTCTGGTCGGTCTTTTCCTGGAGAAGCTGTTTGGACCCCGCTGAGCCTATATATCCTTGATTGCCATAATGGTGAAGTTAATCATCTGTCAGCACTGGCTGGATGATACCATCCCGACCTTTAGGGAATGGCACCAGGAGATCCTGTTGGCCCTCGAGATGGAAAAACAGATAGCATGTAGGCAAGATCAGCCTTCCTCTTTTCACTCTTTTAGGGATCTGCTTTATGCCCTGGTATCCATCTCCAGTGGTGCACAGGATCCGCAACTTGCTGCATCCTCTTAAGGTTTTGCCTGCCTGTTCCCATCTGGGTACCCTATAAACAGATAATGGTTCTGTATACTAATAGGTTACTGATTAGATGTAATATTTCAGGTGCCCTCTGGGGGGGTTGGGGTGGTCTTCTGAGGGGGGTTGGATTACTCCTGTTCTTCTCTTATTCATCCTACCTACTGTTGTATTGCTGGGTTTGTGTATATTGTAAATCTTGTTGTTGTACTGTTGAAAATCAATATAGTTTCATAAATCGCAAAAAAAAAAACAGACTACAAAAACCCCAGCGCTTTGAATCTGTGCAGATCCTTCTCTAGGAGGAGGAGGAGGAGGTCCTTTCCCCGAAGAAGAATCCACACGGATTCAAAGCGCTAGGATTTCGTAGTCTGTTTTTAATGAAGTCAGTCTGCATTGCACTTATGAGGTGCTCATTATATTTTTTTTAAACAGTGCAGTCTAAGTTGGTGCTGTGCCTGGAACAAGTGGTTGTCTTGTTTTGTTAACAGACCTAAGAGAGTGGTAAGCCACTTCTCATCCAAGCTGCTGTCAAGACTTGTCAGTATCAGAGGCCTCAAGTGGCTGCCTGCCTTTCATGATATATGAACACAAGCCTGCTATGGAGTGAAGAGGACAAGGGCATCAGTGGTCCTTTGAGATCAACATGGCCAATACCCCTTGCCACCCAGCTGAATCTACCATACCTTTAGTCAGTCCATATCTATCAAACTGAGAGGGAGATGTCCTAATGGAACCAGCTTCTTGCAGATACTGTGAGAGTTTGTGAGTACTGGTTTAATACACCAGCATTTTGTTTATATAGGGTTAGTTAGGAAAAATCTGGGAATTCCTTCATGATTTAGACACTGTCCATAGAGAGACTGGAGGACCAGGAATAACTATTTTAACTGCTGTCATTATAGAAATGATTTGTTTTGGAATCGCTAATGCCAGCCTTGAGCCAGTGCTGCACAAAGGTGCATAATCAGGACCCCAGCCACCAACTGTTGCATGCAAATATAGACAGTGTGGGAGCTCCCAGTAAGGGTGAGAAAAGGGATCCATAGACATCTTCTGTTTGGCGTTAACTTGAGCCTGGGAATTTGGTTTGGCTTCATCAATTCAGCCAAACCACTAAGGTTCCTGATGCAGTAGTTGACATAAAGTAAAAAGGACTACAAAAATGGTGGAAAAAAGCATTAAGGTCAACAATGAGTGTACATTACTATAGCTTACTTGTAGTGGGTGTTGTTTGCATGCATCTGATACCAATTCAGAAGTCCATCTTCTTCCAAGTTGTGTACTGGGTGTGCTTTGAAACAACTGAGAAGCTGCATGGGATATACTACTATATTGGACTAGATATCTGTAACTAATCTCTCTCTCTTGCTTACATCTGAGAGAAGTTTTCTTCACTTTTACAGTAGTATTGCTTTGTGCTTAATTATTTTAGTTTTTAATTCAGGAAGGGGGTTTTCAAAACTGCTTATCTTGTCAGTATCTTCAGAAGGGCTGAAATAACTGCATATTTGAGTTTCCTTTGTGGCTAACTGGACTGATTACTAGAATTCTGTGACAATCTGCATCAATATATTTTGCAACATTTGGTGGGGTTGTGTGATTTAAAATAGCAAAGGCTGCAGTTTGTAATTGGATGCCAGACATAGTCTGAGGTGGGGGAAATTGTTTTCACAAGTCAGGGGCCTGCATCACAGCCAATTGTCTAGCTTGACCATTTCAGCATTGTTCAATTACTATAAACTAGTGGCGTGATCCTGTTTGAGACAGAAGTCCATCTTCTTCCAAGTTGTGTACTGGGTGTGCTTTGAAACAACTGAGAAGCTGCGTGGGATATACTACTATATTGGACTAGATATCTGTAACTAATCTCTCTCTCTCTCTTGCTTACATCTGAGAGAAGTTTTCCTCACTTTTACAGTGGTATTGCTTTGTGCTTAATTATTTTAGTTTTTAATTCAGGAAGGGCGTTTTCAAAACTGCTTATCTTGTCAGCATCTTCAGAAGGGCTGAAATAACTGCATATTTGATTTTCCTTTGTGGCTAACAAACCACCAGGCTGTTTTGGGGCTGGAGAGGTTTACCTGTGTCTGACTTGGATGTCTGGATTTTCTCTGTTTGATTAGCAGGGTACTTTCTCTGTCAAATTTTGTGTGGGTATCTTCTGACAGGAAGGCACTCATCGCAGTGATGGGTGAGAGCTTTTAGCTGATTGTTTGTGAGGGGCACACTGTAGGCCCAACTCCTTCCCACCCTCACCCACCACCCCTGGAAATAGTTCCTTTATACCTGAGGTTCTGACATCATTTCCTCAAGAGTGCAAGGTGCATATCACTGTCATATCCTCGCTAGCACACTGCACTGACAATATAAGCATACACATTGTATAATATATATATTTCTATATAACCAATCACACACACGCACACACACACACAAATACAAACAAACAAAAAAAAAGTAGATAAACGTGGGGAGTAGTGCAATGTAATGGCTGTGGGGCAGCAGTCTTCCGGGAGTCTTTCTGGAGGCTGAGATGCTGCCCTATTTGCAGACAACTATCTGCCCTGAGGGAGGAAGTTGCCCATCTTCAGGCTGCACTGGACAGTAGTAAGGAAACCTTCCCCCAGGCCACACTGGACAGTAGGAAGGGAACCTCCCCCATCCAGGGAGCACTAGCGCCACCACCACTACCTCAGAGGTTGCAAAGAAAGCACAGCAGTTGGACCACAGTGGGCTCAGGGAGGGTGAGGATGGTGGAACAGAGGCACACCCAGTCAATTGTTCCACTCCACAATCCATACACCATTCTGGGGGAGCATAGCTCCCCTATGGATGCACCCGCAGAGAAGACTGATGACAACTGTCACAAGGGAGGCCCACAGGAAGGAGGCAGAGGACACCACAGGGAAAGGAAGCAGCTCCTGGTGGGGGACTCAATTATTAGGGGTATAGAACTGGGGGGAGCTGGGAAAACTGAAGTAAGGTGCCTGCCTGGTGCCATGGCTTGGAGGGACAGGAAGCGCATCCTCAGGATCACGAGAACAGCTGCAAGGGAGTCTGAGCTGGATGTAATTGTCCACCTAGGGACAAATGACTTGGCTCATCATGAGATCAGAGCAGTGCAGGAGGACATTGCAGAGTTGGGAGGGGCCTAAGACAAGTAGCACACAGTATCCTTCTCAGAGGTGCTGCCTGTCCAAGGCATGGGAGGTGAGGAGTAATTAGCACATGCAGTTTAATGAATGGTTGAAAAAATGGCATGAGCACAGGGGTTTAGCTTCATTGGGGACTGGGGTTCCACCTGAGGACACCAGCCTATACTGACAGGATGGCCTGCATCTGTCCAGGAAGGAACGAGTCTTTTGAGCAATCGGTTTAAATGCTTCATTGGCAAGCTTTTAAACTAGTCAAAGGGAGGCACTGACAAGCAGCAGGAAAATCCCAGCCTCCCTACAAAACAGGGTACTAAATGAGAAAAAGACCGAGGTAGAACGGTCAGTGGGGGATGCTGCAACAGAAGGTAAAGCCATCAAAAAATGGAAAGCAATGAGTACCAATGCCTGTAGTCTGGGTAACAAGCTTCCTGAATTAGTGGCCTTGATGGAGGAGGAGGAACATCTGGATGTCATGGCAGTCACAGAAACATGGTACACACAAAACCATGACTGGGACGTAAACATACCAGGATACACTATCTACAGGAGGGACAAGGAGGGTAAAAGAGGAGTAGGAGTAGCTCTTTACATAAGGGAAGGAATAAAAGCAACAGAACAGAAGGGTAAACAGGGAGGAGAAGAAGCACTGTGGGTAAATTTGGAGACATGCAATGGCACCACAATCCGCACAGGGGTTGTATCCAGACCCCCTTCTCAGGGGGAGGAAATGGACAAGGAAATGATAGAAAGTATACTTAGAATGGCAGAAAAAGGGGAGATATTGCTGATGGGTGATCTGAATATGCCAGATGTTAAATGGAGTGCATTGCAGCTGCCACTTCAAAGAGTGGAGTTATTCTAGATGCCTCAGGGGACATGCCTTAGACAACTAGTACTGGAGCCCTCAGAGGGAGCAATATTAGACTTGATTTTCTCAAATGGAGATGGAGAGAGGATCACAGATGTAGAAGTGGGTAGCCATCTGGGAACTAGTGACCATCGAACAGTATGGTTCACAATAAACACAGCAATAGAGTCAAGCCATACAAAGACAAAAGTACTGGACTTTAGGAGGCTGACTTTGCTAAAATGGGTGAGTGCCTAAGGAATGCACTAGCAAATGGGCAGGAAGGAGGGTGGAAGAACAATGGGGAATAATAAAACTGCCATCACAGAGGTAACGAGCCTTTGTGTGAAGCAAATAAACAAAACAAAACGATGTAAGAAACCACTATGGTTCTCAAAGGAAGTGGCAGTGAAGGTTCAAGAGAAAAAGAAAGCATTCAGGAAGTACAAGGAATCACAGAAGGAGCAGGACAGAGAACTGTATCAGTTAAAGCAAAAGAAGGCTGGGAAGGCAGTCAGAACAGCAAAGGCCCAAACTGAGGAAAAGATAGCCAACTCAGTTAAGAAGGGGGATAAAACCTTTAATAGGTACATCAGGGAGCGAAGGAAGACCAAGGGAGGGATAGTGAGGCTTAATAAAGGGGAGGAGGGTGGGCAGAGGGAGACTGTGAAAAGGCAGAAATACTAAACAAATATTTTTGCTCAGTATTTACAAATGAAGAGGGGAGGTACATAAAACAAACAGTAGAAACACTCTGGATACAGAAGTTGATACCAGCCCATTTACAGAAGAAAGGGTTCTGAAAGAACTCTTAAAACTGAAGGTGGACAAAACAATGGGGCCTGATGGGATTCATCCCAGAATTCTAAAAGAACTAAGGGTAGAACTAGTGACACCACTGACTACCCTTTTAACAAATCATGGGAGGATGGGTGGTACCCGAGGACTGGAGGAGGGCAGATGTGATTCCCTTCACAAAAGTGGGAAAGGCAGAAGCAGGAAACTACAGACCTGTTAGTTTAACCTCAGTGATAGGAAAATGATGGAATCACTTCTGAAGGAAAGAATTGTTGAGTATCTAGAGGCCAGAGGGGCACAGGACCCTAGAGCATGGATTCACAGTGGGAAGGTCATGCCAGATGAATCTGATAGATTTCTTTGACTGGGTGACCAGTAGTAGATCAGGAGGGGCTGTGGACATGGCCTACCTAGACTTTGCAAGGCATTTGACACAGTCCCACACAAAAGATTAATATACAAGTTAGCCAGCCTGTTAGTGGGTCCCAAGATGACAGCCTGGGTAAAGAATTGGCTGGAGAATAGGACACAGAGAGTAATAGTAAGTGGAGTCCACTCAGAAGAAAGGAGGGTTACTAGTGGGGTACCGCAGGGTTCAGTATTAGGACCGGTCCTCTTCAATGTCTTTATAAGCTACATTGCAGAAGGACTGTAAGGAAAAGTATGTCTCTTTGCAGATGACACAAAGATGTGCAACAGAGTTGATGCACAGGGTGGAGTGGAAAGGATGAGAAGGGACTTGGCAAGGTTAGAGGAATGGTCAAATGTATGGCAGCTTAGATTCAATGCTAAGAAGTGCAAGGTAATGTACCTGGGAACAAAAACCCAGGGGAAGAGTACACAATGGGGGTGAGATACTAACAACAACAAAAATGGAAAGGGACCTGGGGGTAGTCATATCAGATGACCTAAAGGTGGGCAAGCAATGTGAGAGGGCAGCAAGGAGGGCTGGGGGGATACTGGGATGCATAGGGAGAGGCATCACCAGTAGAAAACAGGAAGTTATTATCCCTCTGTACAGACAGCTGGTGAGACCCCATCTGGAGTACTGTGTACAGTTCTGAAGACCCAGTCTCCACAAGGACATAGACAAGATGGAAACTGTCCAGAGGAGGGCAACTAAAATGGTGCAGGGTCTGCACCGGAAGACATATGAAGAGAGACAAAAGGAGCTTAATATGTATAGCCTCGAGGAAAGGAGGGAGAGGGGGGACATGATAGAAATGTTCAAGTACCTCAAGGAAATCAACAAAGTCCAAGAGGGTAGCATCTTTCAAAAAGAGTGTGCAAGAACAAGAGGGCACAATTTGAAGATGGGCGGCTCAGAGGTAATTTAAGGAAGTATTTTTCATAGAGAGGGTTGTGGATGCATGGAGCGGCCTTCGGAGGAGGTTGTGGAGTCAAAATCAGTGGTGGAATTCAAGCATGCATGGGACAGTCATAAGGCAATTCTAGGGGTGGGGTAGGAAGAAGTAGGCTGCTGGTTAACTAGGATCTGCAGCTTATCCAGTAGGTAGGGAAATGGGCAGACTGGGTGGGCCAAGCGGTCCTTATCTGCCGTCAAATTCTATGTTTCAATGTTTCAGTTACTATTTGTAGTGGTGTGATCGCAGATCTCAATGGGTATGACTCCTCTGTTCAAAGCTACTGTATAATATTTACTAGTATTGTATTTATTGCTGAGCTTGTGGCTTATACACACCGTGTAGTCTCTGTGATACCTTTATGCCAATTACTGCCTTGACACTGGCCCCAAATATTCTCAAATACTCCACCCCAAAAAATGTTATGCATTCAATAACACAAAAACAAATTAAAAGGCATTACATTGACAGTAATATATTTATTTTCCAAATATTTTCCCATACATGAGTGTAGAGTTTTTCTTTTTATCCTATTTTTTTTGTTTGTTTTGTTCGTTTAAAATGTTGGGGGTCAGATGCTGCTCAAGATATGTCAGAATGGGCCAGATATTCAAAAAAGTGAAGCACAAACATTTGTGCTCCATCTTGCAATAGCATTGTTGTGCAAAAATGCTATATTCAAAAGAATAACAGAGGGCGCTATTCATCTGAATATAGGCCCAGTCTTGCCCAGCTCTAAGCCACACATAGCCCCACCCTATGGCACGGTATCTTGTGAACTCGGCAACTGCAATTGAGTGACTGCAAAAATGGCGACTCAGTCAAGGCACCTGTGTTCTGGGCTACCTGACAGGGTAGCAACAGGATACCATCGTGGGCAAAGGAGGGTGACAGGAAGTACACACTGGTGGGGGGGAACCACACCATGGGAGGGGAGGAAGGGGAGGGAGGGTATGTGGGAGGTAGTGTGGTGGTGGGCTGCTAGCTAGCCATGTGGCATCGTGGTGAGGGTGGCTGGCTGGGGTTGGGAGGGTACCAGGTTTTGTTCTGGGGCAGGCATTGCTTTTTGCCTCGGGGCTGAGGTTTTTTTAAGTTTTATCCCCCCCGACATGCACCCCCCCGGAGTTGAGAATCTTTAGTTAGGGGGGTGTGGGGGGCACAGCCCCCACATATGTTAAAGTCCCATCGCCGACTTTGGAGTCATCGCCGTCATTTATTTTCACCTATGTACACTCACCCAAACGGCAATTGCTGTTCGTCGATTGCCATTTTGACATGGAAGTGATAGCACCCCTGAAATAGGGCCCCCTGCAATGGCTAGCACCAGGGCAATATTTGCAATATTAAAAAGTCCCCATGCAAATGAGCCCATTGGGCATATAAGTCACTAAGGGACCATTTACATGCCCATGATGTACTCATTTGCACGGGTTGGAGGCCCTGTAGTGCTGAAAATTGCCCATCCTGTGAGCTGTCCCTGGTGCTAGCAGCTTCCCCCTCCCTCTGATCCCAGTTCACCATAACAAAGTAAAAATTCTCTGGTGTACTGGGGTCCTTCCCCTCACACAATACCCATTCCCATAATATTGTAACCTTTCCTTGGTGTCCAGTGGTCCCTCCTCCCACCCGACAACTGTTCCTGTAATGTTGTAATACTTCCCTGGTGTTCAGTGGTTCTTCCCCCAACCCAACATCTATGCCTGTAATGTTGTAACACTTCCTTGGTGTCCAGTGGTCTGTTCCCCCACCCAACACCCATTACCATAATGTTACAATAATTCCCTGGTATCCATTGGTCCCTCCCCCGATCTGACACTCATTTCCATAGTCTTACAATAATTCTTTGGTATCCAGTGGTCCCTCCCCCGACCTGATCCCCGTCCCCGCTCATACGACAGTCTCTCACCCTGGTGTGTCACAACTCCTCCACCCACACGGCCATGGCTGGCCCACCACAGCCATGCCATTCTGGTGTCAGTAGCTCCCCCCAATAACAAAGCCCTGGCCATGCTTCCAAGAATTAGTTGCTCCCGCAGCAGCATGCTTCCCGCTACTGTCAGATGGCGAGTGGCCGAGGATGTGTGTGGTGGGGCTGTGTCACCCACCCTCATTTCAGCATGGTACTGAGAGTACAGTGATGAGGTGATCAATAATCCTGAGACTGGGTGGAGGGGCACTATCACCAATGGAGGGTTGGCTGGGGTTGCAGGCACTGCTATGTCTTGGAAATGAGGCTGGGACTTTTTTTGTTGGAGGGAGCTTCTTGACACTGAAATGACATGGCTGTGGCGGGACAGTCATAGCCATGTGGGGGGGTTGTGACACACCAGGGTGGGGTGTTGTCATATGTATGGTGACAGGGATCGGGTAGGGGGAGGGTCCACTGGAAACCAGGGAGTCATTGTAGTATTACGGGATGGAGATCTGGCAAGAGGAGGGAACACTGGACACCAGGAACTCATTGATACATTACGAGAAAGGGATCGGGATGGGGGGAACCTCTGGACACCAGGGATGTCACGTAACTCTGCTGGGACTGGGATTGGAGGGAGGGGGTGCCACCAGAAACTGGGGCCTAATATGTTAGGGGGCACTGATGTACTACCTCTGATGGCAACTAGGGTTGCACTGGATTAATACTAATTTTTGGTCAGCTGTACTTTCTCCATGCAACAGGATTGTGCAAAGCACTCTTGCATGGAACAAATACACTGAATATCAGACTGTGCCAATATTCATGTCCCCACTCACTGATTTACATCGTTTTGCCTTGTGCACCCCTCCACTTTTTGCCCTGGTGCAACACCAGTACACCAGCTAAAATGGACTTTTGAATATGTGACTTCAGTGCAAAACCCAGTTTGCATGGGCAAATTGTTTTTTTTTTCATTTTTGGAGTAATCTTTTGAATATCTGGCCCAATGACTCTTAAGCTGACCCATACTTCAATTGTTGACACAGGTGGGGGTGGTATATTAAGAGTCCCGTTGCAACTCCTCATGTTCTCTTTTGGGAGTGTCCTTTGGCCTTGGTCAGATCAAACAATTCAGTACTGTCTCTATATCCTGATGCTTAACTAGATGCAAAATGGTCAGCATAGAGGAATATGAATTAGTAGCTGGCCATTTCTCCCTTTCCCTCCAAATGCCACTTCATGTAAATGATCATAACTTTATATTGATAGCTATTAAGGCACAAGCAGCCTTGTCTCACTAGGTGGATGATGAATTATCCTGCTTCAAAATACACAGCTCTTTATTTTGCAATACTGAAATTTATGGCAGACTGCTCCTCGGGCTAGCAGAC
This sequence comes from Neoceratodus forsteri, assembly GCA_016271365.2. NCBI lineage: Eukaryota > Metazoa > Chordata > Ceratodontiformes > Ceratodontidae > Neoceratodus > Neoceratodus forsteri. The sequence goes on along the minus strand of CM057456.1, from coordinate 1,774,626,622 downwards.
ATAGAGGCCATTGCTGCACAGGAGAGGGTACTGGCAACAGTGTGATTAGCAGGTGGAGATTAGCAATGTCAGCATTTTGTACTTCATCATGGAAAAATGAGGTGAATACAAAGGCATTACATAGGGACCATTATTTAGAAGCCAGCAACAGAGTCAGAAACAGGCATGATTTTAAAAGACCCCTCAGAGTGATACAAGTTGCATCACTCTAAGGGTTGTGGCAAACTCCGGCTGTGCCAGAGACCCTATGCCAGATTTTATAAAATGCAGGGTCCCTGTGCTAAACTCTCCCACGCTAGCCACACATCACAAGGTGCAGGAAACACTTAGTGCACCTGCGGAAATTGGCACAGGTGTCCATCCCCCTGCCGGGCACAACACTTGAGGGACCATTATGTTAGGGGGGGTGGATAAACACATTGCCAGGAGGGGCCCTGGGGCATAGGGGCATATAAGGAGGCAGTGGGGGTGTCAAGGCACAGCTGCTCATCAGCCACAGTGACATGCCACTGGGAGGGGTGCCATCATAATGTGCTGAAATAAATGTTTTTTGTTTACTTTGAGTCAGTACTGCAATCATCTCATCCCTGGTAGTCTAGTGGCCCCCCATGATCCCTGATGTTTGCATATCATTCCTGCTGGTGTGGTGGACCCCCCACCCCATTGATCCCTGATCCCCACTGAGTATAATGATAAAACTGCCCTGGTCCCATAGCACCCCACTCCAAGCCCCCCAAACACAAAGCAATAAAAGTACCTGGTGGTCTATTGGGATCTCCACCCTTCCCATCCTGTCAGGTATTGCCCAACCACTCCACTCCACCTGTTTCTGCCCTGTTCCTGCAACCAGCACAGTCCTCAGCTCACCACTATGACTGGCTGCAGAATGAGCTATTAAAGGGGAACTGTCATCAACAGGGTTTTTTAAATGTCTGAAAGGCCATAAACAACCAATTTGAGTGAGCCATTGTATTTATCTATGAGTCTTTGCAGTCCAGAGTTATTCATATGCAACTCATCCTGTAATTAAGGCTAGGGGAAGCCATATGTTTTAGGCTTCTGGCAGGAAATGATGTCACCAAGGATCTTGGCCCTCCACTGACTGTAGGTTAAATAGGAAATCGTCCATTTTATTAAGTATGTTTAAAGATGTTATTACAACACATTCTACATTTCTAATAATTGTTATGGATGTGGGAAGAGCCTACAGCTGTCTTGTTGTCTATAGCTGGAAAAATGGAATATCTTGGAACACATATTTCTGAGTTTTCAATGTATCCTTCAAAATCTACAAAGCACTATGCCAATTGAAATAAAATACTCCCTTCTTTCTGTTTAGAATGTTGCAGACATACTCCAAGCTGCTTATCAGATGGTCATTAGGAAACTGAAACAGCTTGTTAAATATTGGTTGCTATTAAACTGGAGATTTGTTTACCCCTCAAAATGCAACAGCTTGCACATTGAAATACTTAGCATTTAAACATGTTCTTGCTACAAGCTTCAGTTGGCCGGGTACTGTCTTTCAAGAAAGATTCATACCTCATAAATGTCACCCTTTCCCAGCAAATCTAAAAAGATTTACAGTTTTTTAACCTCTTAAGACACTACCTGATAAGAACTTTCTCAGACATAAGCCAGGTCATCTGTGAAGTATCCAGGTGAAATATATAGCAATCAGCAGGCATTTTTTACTATGCTTTTTGGGAAAAAAAATATATTGAGCTACAGCAAACACACACACACACACACACACACACACACACACACACTACACACCATCCTCATGGCCACAACATTCAAAATAAATACTGCAATCTAATGTGTTATAAAACAATAAAGAAACTGTTCATATCAGTAAATACAGTGAAGTTCACTTTACATTTATTATGTCCTCTTTGGCAACTTCTATTATTAAAACACATTAAATGCATAGTTTACTAAATCTTGACCTTGGGATAACTCTTGAATGACTCCTAAATAAGTTTTAAGCCATTACCTTTACTGGAGGTCAAGACCTATGCAAAAGGTCAAGTGCTATTTTTTTGGAAGCAGTAAAACTTGACCTCCAGCACAGCAATGGCACAATACGGATGCAGGTATTGTGCCGCCCAATCCCCAGTGCTTGCGGGGGCTGCGCTCACACCCCCATTCAGGGTTCACCTCAGCACTTAGTATTCTCAACCCAGGTCAGAGTTGGTCCGGGAGGGGCAGATGATGGAGGAAAGTGAAACACAAAATGGACCATTACAGTGACTGTTGCTGTAGTGGTCTTTTTCCGTGTTTCACCTTCGAGGTGTCAGGCAAAAGGGAGCCACCCATTTTTTCATATTTTTTACACATTTCCACAGTAAAAGTGTGGAGAAATACAAAATGATGTACAACTAATCACCTATGCATTTTCAACTCGGAAAGAAGTTAATATTTGTGCAAGATCAAATCCAAAGTTTATACAGTTTTTGTTCTAAAGTAATTTTATTCTAAATCTTATTGGACTATTGACAAACTGAGCAAAGAATGTTTAGATAAAACAAATTGAAGACTCCAGGATTGGGAGGTTATTAAAATAGCAAATGGTCAAATTATGAAACTTTAAATTAACTCATTAAGACCATTCTTCTTAGTGTTTAATTATAATGAATTAAACCATTTGAATATAGACCTACAATTATACAACCATTGTGATAAATATTTTTAGGATCAGAGGAATGGTGCAAGGCTGCTAAAATCATGGTGATCTCACTGCTTCAGCTCTTCAGTGCACATGGATCAAACCAAAAAGAACCATAATAAAATCTTCTATCTTCTCAAAAAAATGCTTGTATTTTATTTTATTTTATTTTATTTAACCTGAAAATACAAAACAACAATAAGGAAGTAAAACAATCAAGATAAGATTTCAGCGTTCTCCAACTATACATTAAAACCTAGCCATAATAAAGGCTTCTATCTTTTTCAAAGCAATTATATTCTATTTTGATATATTTAATATTCTGTCTCTAAATAAATACTAGAAAAAAAAGTTTATTGGGTGTTTGAAAATAGACAATGCAACCAGACACAGGAGGAAGTCAAAAGAAAGTATCAGTTGCAGGGGCTAGTAACAAGTCAAGGAGCTCACTTGACCACTCCAACAGGGGCCACCCACCAACACTACTGACCGCTGATTGGCACTGCTAGCAGAGGAGGAGCTGGGCAAGTGCTGCAAGCAGTCAGCATAGGAGGAGGAGAAGATAGATAGCAGGCTTGCTGCCACAGTCCAGCTCTTGTTTTAAATCCCTGGTGGTGCCTGAGTGGCTGTAGTAATTATCTGTGCAGCGGCCCTCCATCTGTAGGGATTTCTGTTGTATTCAGGCAGGCTCAAGCTCCATTATAGCAGCAGGTCAAGCTGCAGCCCTGGACCCCCAACTCTTCTACTTGTATAGCACTGATTGCTTGACAGTGAGGGATCCTCGCTGCTTGCAGAGGAAGTGGGAGAGGTCATGGTTGGTATTCATTTGTGTGCTGGAGTAGGCAAGGGGCTGGCTTGGCTGGGAGGAGTGCCTGTAACTGTAAACATTGCATGTGTCTGAACTGTTGTGGATTGTATGGGCATAGGCAGGAGGGGTGTTCAACCCCCCCCCCCGAAATTACCTCATAAAATTTAAAATTCCTGTATTTTATTTTTAGTTTGGCTCTGGCTCAGCTGGTAAAAAAACTCAGTGTCTCAGTGGTCTCCACAGTGGTTGGAGCTAACTGCAACACAATGTGCATGCATGGGAACATTGATGGCTAGGGGAGATGGAGACATCATCAACAGAGTATAACTTGGTAATAAAATTACCTTTCTCAGATTCTTGTTGGAACAGCACAAAGGAATAGACAACAGACAAGTGGTGCACAAGTAATAAATGTAATTTATTACTAGTAAACACTAGTGTTACAGACTTACTACCAAAGGTGAATACACTGGGAGAACTTCCAGTTTTCCTTACCTACGTAGGCTGCAGTTTCTAGTCTCATCTCAGAGAAGCTGCATGCTGCACAGGGTCCTATACCCCAATAATTGTCATGGTAACTATAAAAGAAGATACATAAAAAGTGTACAATTGGACAGTAGCAGGTAGTGTGAGTAACCGTCGTAATTAACATGAGAAGTTCCTTAGCTAGCAGAGGTAACATGAACAATGGGATCTCTTATAAGTGTCCAAGGTCACTTGCAGTTACAGTGGATGCACAAGCAGTAGAGATGGCACTATTTCCTAACTTATGATTGTACAGTAAAAATATAATGGAAAACATCTCCCAGGACTAAGATACATTTGAAAAGCATAAGGAAACATAATATGCCTTAGTAAAATACAGTAGAACACAGATCCTGACACTTATGCTTGTACACTAAGTGTTTCTTCCCTAAGGTTAGTACATATACCTACATATGTGTTGCTGTCTGCGAGGTGGGGGTACAATCAGGGGTGCTGGACCATGGATAACAAGAGAGAGCAGAAGAAGCCTGGTGAGACAGACTAGTGAGCGTGCTGCTGTACTGCATCATCTGTACTGCACAGAGCAAGCTGTGGTGTCCTGTTGACTGCCAGAGTGGTAGAGTGGGATTGTGTGCTGTCTTCTCTAGCCTCAGTTGAACTGTGAGAGGACTTGAAGTATGGTCAACTAGAAAAAGAACTAACCCATTCAGTGCTGAGCTGTGAGTAATACACAGCGCATCTTCTTGACTGTGCTGGATGCTGGCTGGACTGGTGGTGTGGTCCAAAGAGAAGACAGGAGAGGTTGAGGAAAAATCTGCCCTGGCCTAGTGGCCTGTAGTCCTGTCTTGGGAGGGAAGTGACTGGTAAGGCAAGCAAACAGGAGAATAATCAGCAGAAAAGTGGTGAGTGGAGAAAAGAATAAAGATTGATTAGAGGGGGGATTCTGTCATTCAGAAAGGTGGTGAGGGGTATTGGCACCATCTCCCAGGGCAACACTCTCATCCCCATTGATGTTCTGCCCAAATTGGAACTTATCATGTTGAGTGGGAATAGGTGTGGAAAGGCAGATGCCTGACTGACATCTTTGTCTCTGGCTGTTGCAGAGTGCTCCCGTGTGCAAAGGTGAAATGGTACTCTCTATATGCAGAGGTGGAATGGTGGTAGAGGAGGAGTGATGCAAATGTGTGGAGGAGTCCCCATATGTACAAGTGGGATGGATGGGGAGCAATGCGCCCCATGTAGGGGCAGCGGGATGAAGGAGTGGAGTGTTTCCCATGTACAGAGCTGATATGAAGTGGGAGGAAAGCTCCCCATGTGAGAAGGTTGAATGGAGGGGAGGAATGCTCCCTATGTGCAGGAAGTGGGATGCAGCGAGAGAAGTGCTCTCCATGTAGGGGAGGTGCATTGTAGTGGGAGAAGCACTGGAGGGGTCAGGGAATAAGTGCTCACAATGTAAGGAGGTGGGATGGAGGTGAAGCAATGATACTTATGTTTGGAGATGGAATGGAGGTAAGAGTGATTTCCATGTTCAAGTTCAAGTTTATTGTGAAGGGATGAAATCCATTGAGCAAGTTCATTTGCAAGGAGGTCCCTTGTACAAGCAATGATAAAGACAATATATGGTGTGAGATATAAAAAGTTAGGACACATAATATAAATTAAAATAAAGCAATTTTCTTTACATTAGTGTATACAATATGTACAATGTTGCATTCAACAAGGATTGAGACCAAATATAATTACATACCACACTCTGTCCACCATGTGGAAGAGGGCTAGAGAAGGAGAATTGCTCCCCATATGCAAAGGGGGAAAGGAGGGTGAGAGTGCTCTCTATGTGCAAATGTGTAATGGAGGGGGAGGAGTGTTCCCCATTTGTGGAGGTGGGATGAGGGGAGGCAGTCACTTAATGGTCACCACCCTAGACACCACTCCAGCCTGTGTGTATAATATTTTCGAATGGACACAGTTTATGATGGGGCAGATGTGCAATCCACATCTCTTCTCTGGCTGCTGTAAAGTATTGGGTTAATAGGTGGGGGCACAAGAAGGGGCACCAGTCATTCAGGAGCACCCACTATGTCCTACCCCCCCCAGCCACCCAGCAGATTGGGAACAGTTGTGGAGGGGTAAATACAAGATCCCCATTTTTATATCTCAGTACCTCAGAGTGCTCTCCACGGGTAGAGCATGTTAGGTGGGAGAACGTCTGGTTAAAGCAAAGCGTTCTGCAAGTGAAGAGATGTGGCATAGGGTGAGGAACTGCCAGTCACCCAACGCCCACTCTAACCTTCATGCTAGCTCTGGTGGAGCAGGGACAGGTATGAAGGGGCAGATGTGCAGTTTGCATGTCTATCCCTGACTGCTGCAGGGTGCTACCCTTGTGTTGAGGTGGGATGGGGGAAGGGGCATCATTCTTCCAGAGCCACCTGCCTGGAACCCACCCAATGTCAGTGCTAGATTGCATGGAATACGATCATCAGTAGCTGCAAGTCTCAATGAAAATGTCCAACTGTAAATATTTATGATCAAATGTATTTCCAAACTATGTGTCTAACTAGCGATGTATTTGTGCTGTTACTGTATTTGCTTACATGCTTCTGTCTCCATATGTCCCCCTTCCCCCAGGATGCACCTGGAATCGAGCAGTACTCTGCTCAGTGTGCCTTCCTGGTTAAACTTTTAAATAAATAAACTTGGATGGGTGAAGATGGACAGATGTGTGAACCGCATCTGACACTGGTTCTAGCAGAGTGCTCCTATTATGCAAGAGGTGGAATGGAAGGAGAAAATGCTTCACATATGCAGAAATGTGGAAAGATGTGTTGGGTGCAAATGGCCTTAGGTCACCTAATGAATCTGGACCACAACCCAATTTCCACCCACCTGGTTCCCACCAGGCTAGATAGAAACAAGTGTGGCATTGCAAATGTGCAAATCACATTTCCGTCTCTGGCTGGGACAGTCAATGTGCAGTGGTGGGACAGTTGTGGGGGGGCACCAATCACCAACTTCTGCTTGGCCACAGTCCACTATTTACCTTGGGCTGCCCACTTGGAGGTCACCTTGTCACTGTGCTACCCTGTGTGAAGTGGGATGGGTGTGGAGGGGAAGATGAGTAATCTATATTGGTCTTTGGCTACTGCAGATTGTTCCATATGTGCTGAAGTGAGCTGGATGTGTAGGGGCAGCAACTATGCAGGTGTGCCCATCCAGTGCCCACCCTACACTGTGTTAGTCAATGTGAAGGAGCAAATATGTGACCAGCATATTTGTCTCTGGCTCTGTCTCTGTCTGGGTGATCCTTTTGTGCAGTGGTGGAATAGATGCATTAAGTTTGTTTTACACTGTGTCTCTTCTGGTCTCTCAATCTCTCTCTCTAACATACGCTCCCCCACAATGAAAGGAAAACTCTGCAGCACTTCTCTCTGTCTTGGTCATGGCACTCTTGCTGCCACTTTCTCTACCTCTGTGTATGTGCTGTCTGCTTCCACTGAGCTTCAGAAAAACAGAGTCAGACCTACAACAAGATGCTGGAAGACTGAGCAGAAATAAAATGTATGGCAATCGAGCTAGGGCTCACACTGCTACTCCACTTCTCTGTTGGGGGGTTGACACCATCTCTGAGTGGAACAGATTGGATCTGCACATATATCCACACTGGAAGCAGCTCTTGCTGTGTCTCATTCAGGGGAGGGGTGGGGGAGGAGGATGGGGGAGTAGACTGTGCTTGGGGACAGGCCACCCATTAAATGAATATTCGTTCAGGCGCAGGTCTGGGAGCCATTCGTCATCATGGTTGTCTCGGGGATGTGATGACGTCATTCAGACCTCTTGAGCTTCACTCTCGAGGTCTATATGCCATCATCACTTCCCCTCGATAGAACACAACCTTGTTGTGTATGGCCACCATACACTATTCTGTATTTTCCAACAGACTGTTGGTAAATGAAAAGAAAACAAAAGCAATGTTATCTGGATCCAGACCATTCCTCACAAAGGTCTCTAAGGCAAATTTCTCCCTCCTTGTACCCATACCTGCTGCCCCCCAGAAAATGTCCCTAGTTTCAAATACTTAGGTGTCACTCTGGACCCCTCTCTTACATTCACCAACCACATCAATAATTCTGTGTGCAAAGTTAATCAGAAGCTTGGTGCTGCCTACTGCCTAAATAAATTCCTGCCTCATGAGACATGCCTAACAATTGCACAAGGAAACCTTCTACTCCTCCTTGAGTACTGCGCTCCCATTTATTTCCTTGTATCTTCAGCTCTGCACTCTAGACTGAACTCAATCTACAATAGTATGCCACTTTGTCCTCCATGCCCCCTATTCTGCCAATCATTGTATATTGTACCAGTCACTTGGTTGGCTCCAACTGCAAGGACGGATTGACTATGCCCTTGGTTGCTTGGTTGACAATACTCCGTGAGGTGGCCACCTGTCTCCGTACTCATCCCTCCTCATGGACAGACTGGCAGCTAGGAGCCTCAGCGAATCATCTTCCCCCCTCTCATAGTTCCATGAATCTCCTCTTCTACCATGGGTAGTAAAGCCCTTTCTGTCTCTGCCCCCTGCCTATGGGACAGACTCCCCACATCACTCCACTTTTTCACCTCCCATCTCTCTTTCAAAAACAATTTCAAAGACTGGTTACTGTTTGAAGACAAATGCCACTGCTTTCCCAGGTAATCTCTGGCATTGCCTCCCTCCGTCCCTGCCCATTAGTGGGGTCTCGTCCTTTCTACACTCACCAGTTCTGCTCCTGTCCTCTTTCCCCACTTTTTGGGGCTGCTGCTGTTGCCTCCCTACTCTAAGTCTCAGCACTATTTGCTAAGGGGAAGTGTTGTTGATTTCCAGGTTCCAATCTGATTATTGACCTGTGCACTATTAGTGTACCTGAAAGCATTTCACAGTTTATGTATCACATCTGAGAATTATGTCTGGTCTCTGTGTTTTGTGACTTGTATTTTGGCCTGTTGCCTGGCCTCTGACTATGTATTTTTGACCTGTATGCTGGCCTTTTTTGGAACCTTGTATCTTATGTAATTGCACTTTATGTAATGACCCCTTGTTCTGTAATTTCCTGCACCTCATGTTGAGGCCTGTACTTTACTGTCGTTCTCCACACCTGTATAGCTTAGTGTGCCATGCTGTGGCTTGGGTCATACCTTAAAATGGTCCTTTGGATCAGCGCACCCACCCGATAATCAAATATATAAATAAGTAAAATAAATACAATAAATCAATTAAAAACAACAGAGAATACTGATTAAAACTTGATATGAGTAGCATTAAAAGGCACACTCCTTTTATTGTTTGAACTGCAAAACAAAAGTGGCAAAGCAGGCTCAGAATACAGACAAATGGATATCGTAAAAGTCAGGAGAAGATGAGCAATGTTAAATAGATTAAAAACATATACAGTAGGTCAAAAGTTTCACCACCATCATCATGCACTGCTGCTTTAAAATGCAAACAGTGGAGAGTCTCAAACTAAGAACAAAAAAGATGAATGCTAAAAAAATATGAGGGAGAGGAATGAGGGTAAAAGAGGAGGATGGGATAAAATAAAAAAGATTAAAAACTGCTGACCCAATGGTGCTGATGGTTGAGATGGTGGAAGCCAAACCTTACACCATGTTGGCAACCTGGGTTGGGGAATGGACTCAAGTTGCTGGGGAGGGGGAGGATTGGGTATCCAGAGGTCTGCTGTCCTCTCCCAGGGAAGACAGCTTGTCTGTCCAGCTGCTGAGTGCTACCAGTTGGAGATCAGGGGATTTTGCAAGCTTGAGTGGCACAGAACAGGAGGCCTGTGGTCAGTTGAGTAGTGCATGCGTCCACATGCATGCTCACATTAGCAACAGGAGGGTGGAGAAAAGGGGAAAAAGGCAGAAAAGGAATCAGGGGCTTTGTGAAGTCCGTTACGACCATCCACAGGCCCGCGCTGTTGCCTGGAACTGGATCATATACTCAGGGGAGGATGGCCTTCCCTTCCCTGAACCCCTTCCCTCACATGGGTGGGAATCCATGATGGTGCCAGCCACTCCAGTCCTGGGAGAAGCAGACACTGGTTCGTGGAGGTGGGGAACAGGGTTGATAAGTTGCCCCAGATCCCAAGTGGAGAAAAAGCTTTGTTGGGGAAAAAAGATCAAAAATTGGCACCAGATACTGTAAATAAACTGATCACTTGCAGTATATTACATCTGACAAAATTTCTAAATAGAGAAAATGATTAATATGGCTGAACTACATAAACCACTATTGATTTTCTTTGAGGAAAGGCACCAAGTCTATCTCTTTAGACTCTGTAACTGATTTTTTGTGAGTTTGCTGTTGGTTTGGAAGTAGCATAAAACTCTCTTTGACTGATTTCCTGGAGCACTGTTGCTGGCTGGCAGAGGGAGGAGTTTCTTTGCCCAGAGACAGATCAGCCAATCAAGTTTGTTCGGAATTCAGTTTGACTCCCTATTTAAGTGTTCATAGAGCCGTTTTGTCTGCTCATTCTGCTTGTTGTGGAGAGGTAGGAGGGTGAGTTTAACTCTGTAACTGATTTTTTGTGAGTTTGCTGTTGGTTTGGGAGTAGCTCAAATCTTTCTTTAACTGGAGGACTGTTGCTGGCTGGAAAGGCCCTCTCACCCACCCCCTCCACCAGCCTTTCTTATATGCTGGAAAGCCACTGGGGGTTGGGCTTGGAGGCTGTGGGGGAGGAGCTTGGGGAGCTGCAAACTGCCCATAAGAACTAATTCTTAAAGCTAATAGTTAAGTGGTGAAAAGTTCAGACACTCAAACTTTTACTAGTTTGATTTGAAAGTTTAAATATTTTATAGTTGCATGTTTGAAAGTCAAACTGACAAGCTTGGGTTAAGGAAGGGTAACTGCATATTTTAAAGTTGAAAGTCTAAAGTTCAAACTGGCAAGGTCATGTATACATTTGTTAACTGGAGTTTCTGAGCTAGCAAGCTAGGGAGAATGGGGTAAAGAAGTACTCAGAAGCAAGCTAATAGGGTCACATATGATATCCAGTTATTGCTGTACAGACTATATGATAAGGAACTGAGGTTACGTTTTAGTTAAGTGTGAATAATGGAGGGAAGGAAAATGGGGCATTATGAGGAGATTGCACTGGGGGGTGGAGGGGCATGAATAAAGGTGGCAGGAGACATTGAAATAGTGGATGGAATGGTGGGCACCATGGAGTGAGGGGGCAGGCACAGGAAATATAGTGTGGTGCAACTGCTGTGGGGTGGCTGTTTGGATGAATATACTATGGAAACTGGGAGGCTATCCAATTTTTTACAGGCTGAGAAGACTGGAAGAGGAGGTACAGGGGCTCTGAAGGGAGCTGGAGAGGGTGAGGAAGGGGGGGCTGGGGCAGGAGGGACCCTGGAAAGGCGTAGCTGGGGGAAGCAGAGGAGGAACAGCAGGGCTAAATCCCATGAGGATGTAGGGAGGGGGTGGGGTGAGGACAGCAGAGGGGCAGTATGTGGAGGGAAGGCTCAGGGCAGGGGGAAGGAAGAGATGGGCACCATTGTGGAGGTAGCAAGTAATAGGTTTGCAGTGTTGGCATTGGAGCAGTCATAATCTTTATTTGGGGTAGACGTCCTGTCCCTGGTGTACCAGTGTGCTTCACTTGGAGGTAATTTCTTGGACTTCAGCAAGCGTGCCTTGTTCCACCTATATGAGCGGAGTAGTGTGTATGGTTGCTAAGCAACACCACACTCTGCTCGAGAAGCACTTTTTGCCTTGCTGTTTTTTCTGGGTGCTGAATTTTTTAGCCTTTCTCTACGTGTGGGGCTCTTGCCTGACCTTTTAAGGGCAGACAAACCCCCTGTTTAAATTGTTTATTTCAGCTGTAATGAGGGACCAGAAGTAAGAAGGTGACAAAATTTCTGACCACTCGCTACTTAAACCCAATGCATATTCCAGGCTATATCAGTCACAATCTTTAGTTGGGGCAGACGTCCTGTCCCTGGTGTATCAGTGTGCTTCACTAGGAGGTAATTTCTTAGACTTCAGCAAGCGCTCCTCATTCCGCCTATATGAGCAAAGTAGTGTGTAAGGTTGCTAGGCAACACCACACTCCATTCAAGAAGCACTTTTTGCCTTGCTGCTTTTTGTGGGCACTGAATTTTTTAGCCTTTCTCTACATGTGGAGCACTTGTCTGACCTTTTAAGGGCAGACAAAACCCCTATTTAAATTGTTTTAGTTTGCCTGTAACGAGGGACTGGAAGTAAGAAGGTCATGGAACTTCCAGTTCTCATCCCCTAAATCAGTGACTATGGTGAGTGCCAGTGAGACCAGCGCCTGTGAGCACAGCAAAGGCAACACAGCTAAGGTTGTTGACATGTCTGCCATGTCAGCCAGGAAAGAGGGAAAGGGGGTAGGAATGACTGGAAGTCAGGTAAGCAATTCGGTAGAGCAGCAAGATGTACAAAAGCCACCAGGTAGTAACTGGACACTGTAGTAAGTGAGTTATGATGGGGCAGTTAGGACAGATGGAGGGTCACACTTGCAACCACTGTAAGTACATAATAGAACTTGAAGGAAAAATTAGTGTACTACAGGAAAGGATAGTGGTACAATCAAGTATTAGTGAATAACTAGGTTTGTATAAACAACAAAATCTATAATAGAGGGCACATAAAGGGAATTAGTAATTAAACAGGTCAATAGGGGTCCCTGTGATAAAAGAAAAGCAAGTATGGATGAGTTACTCCTGGATGATGATGATGAGGACAATAATTGGTCTGTTATACAGAAGGGTTCAAGAAAACATAGAAGAAATAGAGTAACACCCTTAGAATTAAGTAGCAGATTTGATGGTTTAGAGGATGAGGGGAGTATCCAGCTGCAGGTTGGTGAAAAAAAGGGGTATGTTAACAGCTCAGTATTAACTGGGAAAATACCTTGCTCTATTACAAGTGCAAATGATGAATTAATGGCATCTCCCAATCAAGAGAGGAGGGAAGAGCCTGTTGTTCTTAACAAAGATATCCTAGAAAACAGGCCTCCATCTGGCCATATAATCAACTCTGGGGCAAAACAGAGAGTTATAGTAATTATAAGTGACTCCATGTTAAAAACAGAAGATAGAATCATTTGTAATAATAGGAAAGAACAGGTAACGATGTCCTGCCTATCCGGGGCTGGGTTAGCAGATGTAAAACAATGTTTAGGTGGATTTTTAGAGAACGTGGTAGATCCTGTGGTCTTTTTGCATATAGGCACCAATGATATCGGGAGAAGGAATTTTGCAGATATTCAATGGGATTTTGAAGCAGTTGGTAGGGTATTACAAGAAAAAAACATACCTTTAATAGTCTCAGAGGTTCTTTAAGTTCCAAGGTCAGGCTTACAGAAAACTTAGGATATCGTTAGATTTAATGGATGGATTAAGAGGTGGTGTCTAAGGGACAATTTTCAATTACTGGAGCACTGGCAAAGATTTGCTAATGTCCCTCATCTTTTTGCACAGGATGGACTTCATCTTATTAAAAATGGGATTACGGTATTGGCAGATAGATTTAATACTACAATTCGAAATACTTTAAACCTTAAATGGGGGGGAGGGCAGTGGTTCTACATCAAACAAGAAGAAAAAAGTCACAAGGCTCTGAAAGATCTGATAACTGGAATATTTTATTGGCAAATGCTCGCAGCTTAGTCAACAAGAAAGAGTAGTTGGAGGTAATACTTAACAAGCATTTGTCAATGCCGAATGTTTGCTTGCTCGTATTGGCATTGGTAGTGTAGGAGTTGCAGAGCTGCGTAATAGGAATGGCAGTGAAGTATTGAACTGAAACCAACCCCACCAGCACCCTGCAGAGACTGACAGGCATTGGGGTGTGCCTTTGAGTCGTGAGGCATAACGACCATGCCATTTCACCACACCCTACCCTGCAGACATTGACAAGTGTCACGGTGTGCCTTGGGGTCTTTGGCCCTTATGCGCACCCCATTCCACCAGGAAATATTGTGAGATGGGTGCGGTATAGGAGAATGGGGTGAACTTTGGGGCCGAAGAGTCCAAGGCACACCTCGATGCTTCTCAGTGGCTGGAGGGTATGGGTCGGGGTGGAATGGTATGAGCATTTCAGGTGACAATCCCAAGTCACAGCCCTGATGCCTGTCATTCTCTACAGGGTAGGGTGTTATGGTCAGAAACCCTAACACCTCAGGCATTCGTTGGTATTTTCACTCCAAATTTTCAACATGGGTTTTTTGTGACCCCCACCTCATGAACAGTGCCAATATCAGTTTGTTAGCCGAAAGCTGCTTTTGCACAGCGACTATGACATTTGTCACCACAGGTGCAAAAACACATTCTGAGCAGGATGTGAAAAATGACAGCTGTACTGTTCATGGGGAGGTGTAAAAAATGGCAATGTTGAAAATCTGCAGTGAAAATATTAAAAAAACTGGTGAAGTCATGAGTGTGCGTAAAAACTGTGCAACGGGCACCCGTAATGTAATTAGTTTGGGAATTTTTTATAGCAGATTGTCAACACAGGCATTTTGGGACCTCCAGTCATGAACAGTGTCACTGTGATTTTCTTTATCTGTCCCGAACAATGATTTCCCACAGCGAGCACGCATTTCTGTGCTGAAAGTGTGAAAACACATTTCGGCCATGTTGTGAAAAATGACAGCTGTACTGTTCATAAGGAAGTGTGGAAAAATGCCACTGGTGAAAATCTGGACTTAAAATATTACAAATTCATGAACTTACGAGGGTGTGTGGAAACTGCTTAGGAATTTTGTCACCAAATTTTCAACATAGCCATTTTAAGACCTCTGCTCATGAACAATGTCACTGTGATTTTCTTAATGTGTCCCATACATTGATTTCACACACCGAGTGCGCCATTGTGTGCTACATGGGCGGAAACATGTTTTGGGTGAGATGTGAAAAATGACAGCTGTACTGCTCATAAGGAGGTGTGGTAAATGGCAATGTTGAAAATCTGGAATGAAAATATTGAAAATTTGTAACTTATGAGCGTATGAGGATCAGCGCAACAAACGTCAGAAACAGTCATTTTGGGGAATTTTTTCACCAAATTTTTAACATAGCCATTTTAACACTTCTGCTCATGAACAGTGTGACTGTGATTTTCTTAATGTGTCCCATACATTGAGTTCCCACACCGACTGCGCCATTGTACGCTACATGCACGGAAGCACATTTTAGGTGAGAAGTGAGAAATGACTGCTGTACTGCTCATAAGAAGGTGTGGTAAAATGGAAATGCTGAAAATCTGGAGTGAAAATATTGAAAATCCGCGAACTTACGAGCGTGCATAGGAACTGCGCAACGCATGCTCATAAAATAGTAATTTGTTGGAATTTTTTCACCAAATTTTTAACATAGCCATTTTAACATTTCTGCTCATAAACAGTGTCACTGTGATTTTCTTAATGTGTCCCAAACATTGATTTTGCACACTGACTGCGCCATTGTATGCTACATGCGCGGAAGCACATTTTGGGTGAGATGTGAAAAATGATAGCTGTACTACCCATAAGGAGGTGTGGTCAAATGGCAATGTTGAAAATCCGGAGTGACAATATTGAAAATTTGCGAACTTCTGATGCGTAGAACAGCGCCAGCATATGCTCGTGAAACAGTCATTTTAGGATTTTTTCACCAAATTTTCAACATAGTCTTTTTGAGCCCATCTTATGAACACTGGCATTGTCATTTTGTTAATCAGTCCCAAAAGATGATTTCTTGCAGTGACACCGAAATCACCCTTCGGCCCCGGTTAACGCCATGACAGTAACAGAATTCATGATGAGGGGTCCCAAAAACCCCATGTTGAAAATTTGGTGCCAAAATTCCAAAATATGCCTGAGATATGCAGCAAAGTTGAAAAACCCTATTCATTACATTATACAGCTTACCGGCATTTCCTCATTTCGCGGTCGGCTTTGAAGAGTGCAGACGTGTTCCCGGTCCACCGAAGATCGTTGCTCAAAGCTCCAGAGGTAAGTATTAGGTGAGGTGGGTTTGTGGGGAGGCAGGGTGCACAGTGGGTGGGTGCGGGTGGGGAGGGGCAGGGAGACCGATGGGCCATTTTGTGTTTTCAGGTTTGTTTTTTTAATTCTGGCCAGAGAAAGTTTGCCATGCTGGGGTGGGCTCCTGCATGAGCAATTACAATGTCAGGACGTTTGCCATGCTGGGTTGGTCTCCCAGCGTGGCAGCTGGAAAGCTTTGGGGGGGCAGTGGAGCCGGTGGGGATTGGGCACCCCCGTCGGCCATTCCGACATTTGCCACACTGGGGTGGGCTCCCAGCATGGCTCTCGGTAACCTTTTGGTGGAAGGGGGACTGTGGAGCCGACTGAGGATTGGGCACCCCAGTCGGCCAAACACATTGTTGCCATGTTGGGGTGGGCTCCCAGTGTGGCACCTGGAAGACTGTTTGGGGGGGAGAGCACTTCAGTGAGCACTTCCCTTATCTGATCGTGCTCACTGAAGCGGCTCTGTCCCTTTCAACTGTAAGCACTGCATTCCGAGTGCTGTCATAGACAGCTGCAGCATGCATTGGGCAACTGTGGCCGCACCTGCAAACACACGGAGGGAATTGGAAGAGGGGGTGACACACCTCCAGAAACTCGGATGATGGCACTATGTTTCTTGCACATGTGTGCAAGCAAACATAAAAAGGAAAATATTAAGCTGTGTGCACTAACAGAAACTTGGTAGAAAAAGGATGATTGGGGAATAAATATAGATGGCTACCAGGTATTTAGATGTGATAGGGTGGGTAGATGAGAATGAGGGGTAGCACTTTATATACAAAATGGTATTATAGCACACAAAATTAAATCACCACGGGGCTCTGAATTTGAACATCTTGTAGTGCAGATTCTGCTCACCTGGGGAAAGTAAATACTGGTAGGAGTCTATTATAGGCCACCTTCACTAAATAGCAGAAAAGCTCTTGAATTAATCCAATGTGTCAAGGAGCTAGATTCATCAAAAAATATAATTCTTCTTGGTGACTTTAATTTCCCTCCCTGGATCATGGGGCACAAGCCCTGACAGTAATATTCACACCAGACCCCTCCAGGGCACCTGTAACTATTACCGTGGCTTACATCCCACCAAGAAACCAAGCCACAGCATTTCAATCCCTGGCCAACTATATTGTCAGCTTCCCTCCCAAAACCGAGCACATTATATTAGGGGATTTTAATGTTAACTGGCTGCCGAGCTCGGCCTCCCCTATCAAAGACACCCTAGCTGCCCTAGACCTAGCCCAGTTGGTCAATCAGCCAACCAGAGTGAATCCCAGAAATGGATCTTGTACCCTAATCGACCTGCTACTCACCAATCATCCAAACACAATCTCAAACCTGGTTGTCCTTCCAGACTCATTAAGTGATCACTCCCCTATCCTCTTCACCAGGTCATGTCAGAAACAAATACCACACCCTAACAATTTTACCTGGTGACGCTTTCCACCTGGAGGCCTCACTAAACTAAGGAAACACCTAGCCCAATGTGACTGGTCCCCTATCATCAATGCCCCCTCCATAGATGAAGCCCTGGATTTCTTCACCCGCATGTTCAACAATGCATGTGATAGGTATGCTCCCCTCACAAAGGTCCAATCCAAAAAACGTAATGCCCCCTGAGTCTCACCAACCCTGCTTCAGCAACTAAAGAACTGTGATGATCTCTGGCATAAAGCAGTTGCCTCTGGGGTACCAGTGGAAAGGCTCACCTAAAAGGCGGCTTGCAATAGGTGCACCTAGGCCATAACGATGGCCAAATCAGACTACTATAAAACTACCCTTTCATCCTCCTGGGGGAATGCAAGGTTGTTCTGGGACAACCTAAAAGAACTGAATGGTAAAGCTAGGATGTCACCCCCCCTCCCAGTGAACTATCAACAGTGATACTACCTCAGAACCACCTACCATCACCAATTGCCTAAATGCTGCATTCTCTGATCTGAGTGCAGTCCTTCTAAACAACTTCTTTGATCCCAGCCCTACGACCTCTAAGCCTAACAATGCCTACCCTCCCTTCCACTGCAGGGTTATTACAATGAGTGAAGCATGGCCATACCTTGTAAAAGCCCTTGGGGGTTCAAACTACTGCAAAGACGCCTTTGATATGAAAATTCTTAACTTGGTGCTAGACTCTGTACTCCCCCCACTGACTGATCTCCTTAACCACTATCTTTGTCTAGGACAGTTTCCAACCAACTAGAAGATGGCTACCATCACACCAATACTGAAGAGTGGTGACCCCACCTCACCCAATAATTACTGGCCCATCTCCATTCTTCCACCCCTCTCTAAAGCACTGGAAAAAATTGCTGCCACCCAGCTCACTGACTACCTGCTTGCACACAATATACTATACAGAGAACAACATGACTTTAGAGCAGGAGATAGCACAACAACCACCCTCACAGAGTTCTCTAACTCGTTGCACAATGCCCTAGATAAGAAACACCTAGCAGGAGCTGTATTTATAGACCTGTCAAAAGTGTTCGATACAGTCTCTCACTCCTTGCTCCTAAACACTGTCCCCCTCACCAGGCTATCCCCTGGACCCATTTCATGGTTTACAAGTTACTGCACAGATAGGTCCCAATGTGTGAAGATAAACAACACTCTCTTGACTACTCTGCCTGTCCACTCTGGAGTCCCCCAGGGCTCCATCCTTGGTCCAGTATTATTCAGTATCTTCCTGAACACCTTGCCAATAGCCTGCCCAAGTAGTCTTCTGCTGTACGCAGATGACATGGTACTGTTTGCTTCCCACCCAGATCCCACAATACTACAGTCCTCCCTGCAACTTGCCTTCAACCACATCAAAAACTGGTTTACTGACCACAGACTGCTGGTCAATGTAAAAAAGACAAAGTCAATGCTCTTTGTCCACCGGCAGAGCAAGAACTGAGATGCCCAACTAAAAATATTTTCCAAAGCCCTCCTCCCACTAGAACAGTAAATACTTGGGCCTCACATTTGATCCCAACCTTTCTTTCCACCCACATATCAATAATCTTTCTTCAGCCATAAATATTCGCACAAGACTACTGTATCAGCATAGAGGCTGTAGACTGCCAGAGGCCATTAACCTTGTTGTCACCTCCTCTGTTCTCTCTCAAGTAGATTATGGACTAACCGTATATGCGGCAGCTGACCACATGGCTCTAAATAAAATCCACTTAGCCATCAACAAAGCCTGCAGACTTCTTGCTGGTGTAGACAGGTGAACCCACAGCTGCACCCTGTATGCCATAACTAATACCCTCACTCTAGACGAAAGGGTTCATTACTAAACAAGTCTCCTCACCAAAAAAATTCAGCTATGGCTAACCCTCCTTGGAGTATCTGCCTCCCTCCACTCTGCCCTGCCTCAGCAAACACCCGCTCAGCAAATAAACTGATGTGGGCTGTTCCCAGGGTCGCAACCTCACTAGCCCAAAGGTCCTTCTCCTACAAAGCCCCATTATGGTACAATGAACTCCCCCCCGGCCGTTACCTCTCTCACCAAACTAGGCCCATTCAAAATTGCCCTCAAAGACCACATACTCTCCACCCACTGCTGCCAGTGCACTGACTAAGCTTGGTTGCTGTGCAGCACCTCCAATACCTGGCAATCGGGCAATGACTAGCTCTGCCCAATCCTGTCGCAGTAGTAGAGCTGGGATGCAGATGCCAGCAGGTGCACATAAACCATCAGTATCATCCTTACTACATGGAGTAAGATTGGGCCATAGTGCTCTGTATCCCACTGTTGTCTATTCTCAACAAAAAAGATAGACTGTGTTATGACAAAGTCGGTTTCTCGACAGCTTGCATCATGGCATGTACAAGCCCCATAGCTGGGCCTGTATTGCTTCTTAAATGTATAGACCTCCCTCCTTATTTACTTGTACTGTCTACTGACATTTACAAACTCCTTAGACAGACTTGTTCAGCTACCCAATTGCATAGGCCTCACCCCCTTTGTTGTATGTACTGGTCATATACTGTGTTTCCTTTTGACTACTCTATATTATTGTATACTGCATGCATACTGATGTATTGTACTCTGATGAGGAGTCTTTGTAAATGAATCTTTGACTCAAAGGTTGTAAATATGATTTTCTCAATAAATAAATAAAAAATAAATTTTAATGGTACAAATCGGAAATCCTGGTCCCCATCTTCTACTGGTGAAGCAGCATTTCTGAAAGCAATAGATACATTAGCATTGCAAAACCATGTGCAGGAAGAAATGAGAAGCTCAGATATTTTAGACCTAGCTATTAGTAATATGATGGCTCAAATCATAGGATGCAGAGTCAGACAGCCTTTGTCTGACACTGACCATAATATGGTTGAGCTAGAAATTGAAACCAAAGAAAGGATTCAGACAGGGATTACTGAGATAAAAAATTGTAACAATGTAGATTATGATAAATTGAGGATGACAGCTGGCAACTGGGACTGGAAGACTAAGTTCACAGACATTGGAGCTGAGGAAATGTGGAGGGAATTTAAAGCATTTTTACGTGATTTAATAGAAACCAAAATTCCCACTAAGGTTAAATATTATTTAAAGGGGAAGATTCCATCTTTGTACAATATCAAAATCCATAGGCTGATTAAAAGGAAGAATAGGGCCTACAAAAAGCTAAAAAGGAATAACAATGTGGTGAATAAACTTAAATATAAAACAAGATTAAGGGATCTAAAAAGAGGAATAGTAAGAGCCAAAAAGAACTTTGAAAAACATTTAGTATCCAAAGTAGCTGACAATCAGAAGGCATTCTATGGATACATAGCTTCTTCAAAACAAAACGACAATAAAGTGGGACTGTTCTGGTAGGTGAAAATGAAGTTATTAACTATAAGGAAATGGCTGTGGAATTCAATAGATACTTTAATAATGTTTATTTAAATGATCCCATATCTGATAGGGTGTTTCTAACTGAACCAACCAGTACTCTGAGAATATCTGGCAGAACAGTAAATGAAAAATTAATGAATCTGAAAGTAAATACTTCTCCTGAGCCAGATGAGTTACACCCTAGACTACTTAAGGAATTAGCTCCGGTTATAAGTGACCCTATCCAGGCCATTTTCCAGTCCTCCATAGATAACGGAGTGGTACCAGAGGACTGGAGGATGGCCAGTGTGATTCCAATACATACAAATTTGCCTAAAAGAGATTGCTTGAATTATCATCCCATTACTCTTACTAGCATAATTAGTAAAGTACTGGGATCTATAATCAAGGAGTACATTGAAGCATGTAAGGGAAGAGGGACATGTGGATGTAAGGCAGCATGGATTTACAGGGGGTAGGTCAGTTTTGACCAACTTACTGTCCTTTTTTGACGTAGTGAGTGCTGCTTTGAAGAACAACTTACCAGTGGATGTATTATACATCGACTTTGAAAAGGCATTCGATATGGTATCACACAAAGAACTGCTTGATTCACTAGGGGGAACTGGGAATAGATCACCATGTTTTTAGATGGATTGCTGCTTGGCAGGACACTAGGAAACAGCGAGTTTGTATAAAAGGTCAGATGTCAGACTGGTCCTCAGTGTCTAGTGGTATACTGCAGGAGTCTGATTTGGGCCCAGTTCTGTTTAGCATATTGGTTTCATCTATAGGCTGTGATGCAAATACATGGCTTGCTAGGTTTGCAGATGACATGAAACTTGGTGCAATAGTCATCAATGAATTGGATGCTAAGTGACTACAGGACAATATTGATCTACTATACAAATCAGCCATGGGAAAAGATTAAAATGCAATCTAGCAAAGTGCAAGATTATGCACTTAGAAAGAAATAATCAATAATTTAAGTATACTTTAAATGGGGTTGGACTATTACCAACAGATGTAGAAAAAGGCATAGGAATATGGGTTAATAAAGAATTAGAATTCACTCATCACTGTACAGTGATTGCAAAAAAAGCCTATGGGATTTTAGCATCTATTATGAAGAACATAAAAAGCAGGGAGAGGGACATCATTGTGCCCCTTTACCAGTCTCTTGTTAGACCCCATTTGGAGTGTGCTGGCTTTGTATGGCAACCAAGATTGAAACAAGATATGAGGCGCTTGGAGTGGGTCCAGAGTTGGGCAACAAAGACAGTAAAGGGTTTGGAGAATCTCCCCTATGAGGAAAGCCTGAGAGAACTTGGTCTGTACTCACTGCAGTATAAGAGATATCGAGGGGATATGTGCTTGATTTATAGGGCATGTAGGGCACCAGATATATGGAAATGTTTGGGTTTAAAAGGTCGGTCCAATATAGTTACAAACCAGGGTCACCAATATCAACTTGCAGGGGAAAAATATAATAAAATTAAGAGAGAGGCCTGGTTCTCACAACATATAGTTGCCCAATGGAATGTTTCACCTAGTTTGGTGGTCTCTAGTGAAACTATGAATAAGTTCAAGATAGCTCTTAATAAACATAACTTTAATCATCTTCATCAGTTGAGTATATAAACTGTGCAGGACAATAATGGTCTAATGGCTAAAGCACCTGGTCCTTCCTATGAATCCTATGAATCAGAGGTGGTAGTGGAGGTGTGGGAGATCATGGGGGGAAGGGAGGAGAACGGAAGTGAAGGCCCAGGAGTCAGGCATCAGGCTGGGAAAGAAAGAAGGGTGAGAGAAATAGCAGGGTGGAGGTGGAGGGAAAGGTGGAAACAGGGGAGAAGATGCAGGAGTCACAAATGGTGTGGATAGAGGTAATAAGGAGCAGGGAAGTGTGGACTCTGACAATGTGGACAGTGAAAACAGGTGGGAGGTATGGAAAGAGAAGATGGGAGTAATAGTCCGGGGGGATTCTATACTGAAAGGGGTCAGATGGGGTGGAAGGGGAGAAAGGCACAGTTGTATCTAGATTGAGGCTATTCCATGGTTGACAGCAGGAAGTGCAGGGCAGGCACTTCACAAGTGCGCATGGGGGGGGACAAACCTCACATAGTGATGCACATGGGTACAAATGACTTAGTGGGGAAGATGGTAGAAGGGGTAAAGGGGAGGTTTGAGGAGCTGGGTAGGCAGTGTGAGGAGGTGGGGGGGGTCAGTGGTGTTCTCTGAGGTACTCCTGGTACCATGTGCAAGTACAGTGAGGAAAAAAAGGATAGAGGAGTTCAATGAGTGGCTAAAGGATTGGTGCCATACCAGGGAGTATGGATTAGTGTCAGACTGTGGAAGAACCTGGGATAATAGTGACCTATATGCAGGGGACAGGTTACATTTGAGCAGGGAGGGTAAGGGAGTACTAAAATGGGGAATAGAGGGGTATATATCAACAAAGGTGGATTTAAACCATGAGGGGGTGGTGAGGGGACCACTGATAGGAAAAGGGTCTAGAAAGGGGAGCCTAGTGAGCTCACTCCCCCAGTTATGGGTAAAGGCAGTGGAGAAGTGGCACAGGGAGGGATAAAGGGGAGGAAGAATAGGGGTAGGGAAGGAGAGGAGACAGGCTGCAGGGTAGTCTCACTGAATGCAAGAAGCCTAAGGAATAGAATAGCAGAGTTACAGGCTCTCTTGGTGGTGGAGGGGGTGGACATTGCAGCCATCATAGAAATGTGGGCCACCCTGTACCAGGACTGGGATATGATGATTCCAGGGTTCAGGTTATTCAGAAAAGATAGGGCTAAGGGAAATGGGGGGAGCAAGTGGTGATCTATGTAAGGCAGGGGATAAAGTGCTTAAGAAAGGAAAGGGAGGGGAGGGCAGAAGCAGTATGGATGCAGTTCCAAAATGCAAACAATAGGACACTGAGCATGGGTGTGGTGTACAGGCCACTGGCTCAGGGGATTGATCTCGACAGGGAATTAGCTGTACAAATTAGGTGGGTCTGCAGGACAGGGAGCACAGTAGTGGTGAGGAACTTCAACCTACCGGGGGTCGAGTGTACACCCCATCCAGCTCAAGTGCAAGGGAGTGTGTCCTGCTAGAAGCATTTAAAGACAGCTTTCTGACACAGCTGGTCCAGTAACCAACTCGGTTAGAAAGGACTCTGGACCTTGTGCTGGATAACGGGGAAGCTGTAAGGAATCTGGAAGTGGAGAAACCACTGGCTGGGAGTGACCACTATTCAGTGTGGTTCATGCTCAACATGGGGAGGGAAACAGGGGGCAGAGGTACAAAGGTGATTGAGTTTAGGGGGCTGGACTTTAAGAAGATGAGAGAAATTTGGGGCAGGTACCTGGCAGGAATGCAACCACACATGGATGCAAAACAGAAATGGGACATCATACAGGAAAGGGTGGTAGAGGCAACAGAGTCTTGCACTAGGAAGAAAAGCAAGAAGGGGAAGGGCAAAGAAACCCAGTTGGTTGACACAGGAGGTTATGGAAGGGGTGAGGACCAAGAGGACAGTGTTTTGAAAGTACAGGAAATTGGGGAGGGGTGAAGATAAGGATATGTACTTGAAGAAGTCAGGGAGGTTACCAGACTGGTCAGGGTGGCCAAGGCATCCGGGGAGTTGAGAATAGCGCAGGGAATCAAAAGTGGAGAAAAAGACTTCTGCTACATCAGAGAGAGAAGAAAGAGCAAGGATCAGCTGATGAGAATTAAGAAGGATGGGGTGGGTGGGTGGAGAAAGGGGTGGAGCAGGCAGAGGCACTGAGCAAATACTTCTGCTCTGTATTCATGCAGGAGAAGGGGGAGCAGATACCCCAGGCAAGTAGGAGGTGGATGGAGGGGAAGGGGATGACAGATGTAGGGACTACAGACAGCAGGGTACTAGATGGGTTGAGGGCATTAAGGGTGGACAAATCACCTGGACCTGATGGCATTCACCCTAGGGTACTAAGGGAGTTGGCAGAGGTCCTGGCAGGACCACTGGCTGACCTGTTCAATACCTAAAAGAGAGGTTGGTGAGCTTCTTGGAGGAAAACAGTCTCCAGGATGGTCAAAAGCATGGATTTATAGTGGGCAGATCCTGCCAGACAAACCTTGTGGACTACTACAACTGGGTGACGAAGGAACTGGATAAGGGCCATGCAGTGGATGTTCTATATTTGGACTTCGGCAAGGCCTTTGATTCAGTGCCACACTGGAGGTTAGGGGGAAACTAGAAT
Organism: Neoceratodus forsteri; assembly: GCA_016271365.2. NCBI lineage: Eukaryota > Metazoa > Chordata > Ceratodontiformes > Ceratodontidae > Neoceratodus > Neoceratodus forsteri. The sequence goes on along the minus strand of CM057456.1, from coordinate 1,774,601,577 downwards.
ATGTTGGGGGCAGGACCAAAAATGGTGAAATGGATCACAAACTGGCTAAAGGGAAGGCAGCAAAGCGTGGAGTGAAGGGGATATCTCGTCACTGAGAGCGATGACAAGCAGTGTGCCACAGGGATAGGTACTGGAAGTGGTGCTGTTTGGGATTTTTATTTCAGATATCTCACACAGGATCAGGAGCAAGATCAATCTGTTCGCAGATGATACCAAGATGGGAGCTGTGGTTGATGACACAGAGGGGTGGAAGGGGTTGCAGGAGGACCTGACTAAGGTGCAAGAGTGGGCGGAAACATGGCACTTGGGATTCAAAGCCAAGAAGTGCAAGGTTCTGCACTTCAGAGCCAGGAACCAGGGGAGGGATTATCACTTGAATGGGGTATAGTTGGGGAGCTCCATAGAGGAGAAGGAGTTAGGAGTGATCATTACGGGGGTCATGAACAACTCTGCTCAGTGCAGGAAGGTGGCGGCAAAAGCCAACAAAATGCTGGGGTGTGTATTGCGAGAGGGATCTCCTCCAGAAGGAGGGAGGTTATCCTGCTCCTCTATAGGCCATTGTTCTGGTCCTACGTGGAGTACTGCATGCAGTACTGGTGCCCATTACTGAAGAAGAACATCAGATTGTTGGAGGGGGTGCAATGAAGAGCCACAAAGATGATCCAGGGATTGGAGAGCAAGCCCTTTGAGGACGGCTGGGAGAGCTGAATATGTATTCACTGGGGGAGAGGAGGAATAGGGGGATATGATTGAGACCTTTGGTATCTGAAGGGGATAAACAAGACCAACACAGAAGGGATTTTTCAAATGAAAGGGGGAGGAACACGAGAGGGCATGGACTGAGACTGGAGGAGGGAAGATTCAAGAATGAAATGAGAAGATATTTTTTTCACCGAAAAAGTGATGGACCAATGGAACACCTCACCAGATGAAATAGCGTCCTGTAAGATGGTGGGCAGTTTCAAGAGGGGTTGGGACAAGAAAAGGGTAAGGGATGCTGGGAAGGAGGGTAGGAGGGGCAGCTGTGAGATGAGGAGATAGCTGCACACTTGAACAGACTTGATAGACCATGAGGCCTGTTTCTGCTGGCAATTTTGTATTTTCATGTGTCCCTATTAAAACCTTGCCTTTGTCTCCTGCTCATACTGTAGGTCCTAAATCTCCTGCTTTTCAAGAATTTATTGTTGAAATCCTGCCTACTGTTTATTGTCATTATTTCTGTGTCAAGGAACTTGAACTCATGGTTTCCTGCTTTATGACTATGTGCTGCTGTGGCATGGTTTGTGCTTCCATCCATTATGGCCCTCTGATATTCCCCAGTCGTAATGTGAAACTGTCTGGTAGTGTTATGTATATAAGAACTCCACAACAGCATAAGCTAGCTTAAAGAATTCTAGACAGTGGAGCTCGGTTTAAGATTCAGAAAATCTTTGGCCTTACAAATTACTGGGAATGACATACATCTACCACAAGTACAGTAGTGCCGCCAGTACTGGGATCTCTGAAATACGTATGGCTGTCTCGTAGAGTTGGGAACTGTAGCCCAAATGATCATGCAGGTTGATGCTTGTCCTATACACTATTCTGGATCCATGTTTGCTGTCTCATGTAAATAGGCATCTGACTCCAATAAGTGCTAATTAATCCTTAGGATATTCTTGAAAGATCTAAAGAAGAGCATAATGGTAGTGACAACATTTGCAGTGTCACCAGTCCCACCCCTTGTGAGGCTGTTGAGGTATTTAGGCATAAATATGAGCTAGAAATAGAAAACCTGGGAAGGAAACACAAGAAATTTCCATTTTCTAAGAAAGGGCAGCACTAAAAAATGTTGAGTACAACCACGTTATCACAGTAAAACCAGAAGATCATGCATAGTGATTGTAAGGCCAGAGATTTCCTGAACCCTAGAACTGAAACATGTAAGCAATAATACCTTACAGGGTGGGCAGCTTTGGGGAATACCGGATTGCCCAGGGGTGTAATGAGGTCCAACACCGCAGGTGGAGGGCCTTATAGCTCCTGGAAGGTCCGTTATTCCACTATACTGCAACACTGGAGGGTATTGCACTTAGAAAATGGGCTACATGTGGCATTTTTAGATAGGATTTAAGAAACTTAAAAATACAATTAAAAAAAAAGTAAATATTAAGTTTTCTTTTTTTTCTGATGAAGTAGTCCCTCTGCTCCTGTGCCGTTCCATCCCCTGTTGCCCCCCCCCGAGCCATCATCTTCAAGTTATCCCTCCCCACCATCTCCAGTGCAAGACACGGAGTTTCTTGTATGTCCCCCACACAGCCTCTTGCTTTTGTTGTCCTAAAAAAAATGTTCCTGCAAGATTTGAACAGCAAGATTTGGTTTTCTTTGCTCATAAGTTGCGGCTCTTAGGCGCGCCACCCTGTTCAACTCTGTGATGCAAATGTAGGAATTGCAAACTATGAAGTACTCTGAGGTGCAGTAACACAGTTAAAGTTTTTTTCTTTGAGGTTTGCGGTAATAACATAATACAGGACACAGCCCATTTGTGGAAACTTGTTTACCACTTCCGTGTTCAGATGTGGATTGGCCTCATGCATGTAAAGTGATCGGGATGGACTTTTGTTGTGAAACACCTACATGGAGGTTGTAAGGTGAATGCACTGCTAATATACTGCTTTTGCACAGTAGGCAGTTTTTTTGTGTGTGTTTTTGTTTTTGTATTATTTATTAAACTAAAGTGAGACCAACCCGAGGGGAGGAGTTAACCGGTTATTGGGAACAGCAGGAGTGAGGTAGTGTGCGGTTTTATTTTAATTTTATTTCCAGATCACTTTTACTTCAGTGGGAGAAAGAAGCACTTGCTTGCTTGTGGAGAAGTAACTTTGCTGCATATCGGGTGAACTAGTTGAGCGAGACGGTGAGAGAGCACTTCCTCCGGTAGTGCTATTATGATAGGAGCAGTACTTTCTTTGTTTTCCATACCACAGATCCATCTGTGGTATGGAAAAAGAAGAAATACTGCTGCTGTCATACACAGTAGCGCTACCAGAGTTGCCACTCTTTCTCTGCTGCTCAAGAGAATCCAATTAGACTGCCTTCTGGCTTTTCCATAATTTGTTTATCTTTCTGTTATGTGTGCCTACTATTTATTTTGGAAACAAAATCGATAAGACAGACATGGAAGGGTAAGGGTTTGGCCAGCCACTAACTCACTAAATGAGGCAAAAAAAAATGGCAGATGTGATTTCTCTGCACAAAAGTGGGAGCAAGGCAGAAACAGGAAACTACAGAACTGTAAATGTGACCTCAGTGGCAGGGACAATGATGGAATCACTTCTGGAAGAAAGAATTGCTGAATACCTAGAGGCCAGTGGGGTGTAGGATCCAAGGCAGCATGGATTCACAGCGAAAAGGTCATGTCACATGAATCTAATAGATTTCTTTGACTGGGTGACCAAAGTAGTCAACCAGGGAGGGGCTGTGGATATGGCCTGCCTAGACTTTAGCAAGGCATTTGACACAATCCCACACAAAAGATTAATAAACAAGCAAGCCAGCCTGGGAGTGGGTCCCAGGGTGGTAGCCTGGGTAACAAATTGGCTGGACAACAGGGCACAGAGGGTAATGGTAAACAGAGTACACTCTGAAGAAAGGGTGGTTAATAGTGGGATACCACAGGGTTCAGTACTGAGACCAGTCCTCTTTAATGTCTTTATAGGAAACATTGCAGAGGGGCTGGAAGAAAAAGTATGCCTCTTTGCAGACAACACAAAGATCTGAAACAGGATTGATACACAAGGGGTGTGGAAAGGACGAGAAGGAACTTGGCAAGGTTGGAGGAATGGTCACAAATTTGGCAGCTTAGAATCAATGTAAAAAAGTGCAAAGTAATGCACCTGGGAAACAAAAACCCAGGGCAAGAGTACACAATGGGGTTAACTAACGACAACAGAAATGGAAAAGGACCTGTGGGTAGTCATATCAGATGACCTTAAGGTAGGCAAGCAATGTGAGAAGGCAGTAAGGAGAGCTGTGGGGATACTGTGATACATAGGGAGAGGCATCACCTGTAGAAAACAGGAAGTTGTTATCCCTCTGTACAGACAGTTGATGAGAACCCATATGTAGTACTGTGTGCAGTTCTGGAGACCCCATCTCTGCAAGAACATAGACATGATGGAGGCAATCCAGAGGAGGTTGACTAAAATGGTGGAGTGACTGCAATAGAAGCCATATGAAGAGAGACTAAAAGTGCTTAATATGTAACCCTTGAGGAAAGGAGGGAGAGGGGGACATGATAGAAACTTTCAAGTACCTCATGAGAATAAACAAAGTCCAAGACAGGAGAATCTTTCAGAAAAAGAGATGTGCAAGAACAAGGGGACACAATTTGAGGATAGAGGGAGGATGACTCAGGGGCAACATGAGGAAGTATTTTTTCATGGAGAGGTTGGTGGACACATGGAACTGCCTTCTTGAGGAGACTGTGGGGTTAAAAACAGTAGGGTAATTCAAGAATGCATGGGACAGACATAAGCAATTATAGTGAGGGGTAGGAAGAAGTAGACTGTTGGTTAACTAGAATCTGCAGCTTATCCAATAGGTAGGGAAATGGGCAGACTAGGTGGGCCATGCTGTCCTTATCTGCCGTCAAAGTCTATGTTTCTATGGTGGCAGTTTAAATCTGCAAAATTCTAACTGACCACATGATTTTAGTTATCAGGTCAGTTGAGACTGGGACTTATTCTAACCTGGGCTCAAGTTGTCTGAGAGCTCTCCACCTTGCCAGTGCTATCAGCCAATCAGAGCCCGGGGATTTTCAAGCCTATTTTCTAAAGAAACATAGACTGATGGCAGAGAAAGACCATTGGTCCATCCAGTCTGCCTGTATCAGCCTATCATACATCAAGACCTTTTATCTATATCGAGTTTTAGCCCACATTATCCACACCCATGATTCCCATTTTACGGCTAGTGCCCTGAGTAACTACTAAACCCTTCACTCTGTGCCTGCTGTGCATGAAACCATTGATAGTTTTGGCACCCACCACATCAGTTAGCTCACTTTTCCACATCTCAACCACCCTCTCTGTAAAATAAAGCTTTCTTCCGTCCCTCCTGAACCTCCCTCCCCAACAGTTTCTACCCATGTCCCCATGTCCTAGATTCTCTATTTCTGCTAAATAGTTCCTTGCAGTTCACTTTGTTCATTCCTTTCAGGAAAAGGAAGGTCTCTATCATATCTCTCCTCTTCCACTTGACCTCCAGTGAGTACATCTTCAGTGCCTTAAGCTAATTCTTGTAAGATCTACCAGGCTGGCCCTGAATCATTTTGGTTACCCTATGTTGCACAGTCTCCAGCCTGTCCCCATCTTGCTTCAGGTTAGGGCTCCAGAACTGGGAACAGTAGTCCAGGTGCAGCCTCACTAGTCTATAGAGAGTAATATCTCCTTTCTTCTGCTATCAATGCCTCCTTCCAATGTAATCCAGCTTCTAGTTTGCCTTACTTTAAGCCTTGTTACATTGGCTTGATTGTTTAAGTGAGACACCAATAATGACTCCAAGATCTTTTTCCCTCAGACGCAGTGTCCAGCTTAATCCTCCCATCCAGTACTCTGTCCTGGGGTTCTTGTTCATTATGTTCATCTCCTTGCACTGTCTGATACTCAAATTCATCTGCCAAACCTTGGAAACTTCTCTAGCCTTTGAAGGCCTCTTTGTATCTCCTTTATCCTCTCCTTGCTGTCTACCCTACCACAGAGCTCAGAGTCATCTACAAAGAGACATATCTTGACCTGAATTCCTACTGCCATGGCACTGATTAACATTAAAGAAAGATTGGAATCAGGACCAATCCATGTGACACTCCACTGGTGACCTCCCTCTCTGCTGTTTACCACAACCCTCTGCTGTCTGCCTTCAAATCAATTTCCCACCCATATAACTGTATTTTTTGCTGTTTCCAGATCCTCTAGCTTCTTCATCAACCTTCTGTAAAGCACCAAAGTGGAAACCTGGCTGAAATAAAAGTAGAGTAAATCCACTGCATGACTTTTATCCACTACCGCATTAGCCAGTCAAAAAATACAATCAGTTTGGTGTGACAAGTCCTCCCTATAATGAACCCATGCTGTTTTTTGTCCTGGAGTCTGTTTCCCTGCAGGTAGTCCTCTATGTGTTCTTTGTTTTGTATCTTCATCAGTTTACACAATGGAGGTACTTCTGACTGGTCTGTAGTTACTCAGTTTCTCTTTGCCCCCCCTCCCGATCCAAACTATGTCCACTACTCTCCCATCTTTTAGAACTACCCCTGTCTGAAGTGATCTAATGAATAGCCCTATCCAGGGTTTAGCTAGTTTTGATGCCAATTCCTTCAGCACCCTTGGATGCACCTAATCCAGCACTGGGGCTTTATCTATTTTAAGGCTGCAAGCCCTTTTTAGACAGTTTCACTAGTAAATGCCTTCTTTATCATCTCTAGGATCCTCCTTACAACCACCCTTATGTCATTCTTTGGCAGAAACCCACAGTCCTCCTGTATGAATACAGAAAAGTAGTTTTTAAGAATGGCTGATTTTTTTCCCTATCCTCCTCTATTATCCTGCCTCTCTCTGCTAGTCCACCAATTTCCCCTCCAGCCATTATTTTTCCCCTAATATATCTGAAGAACTGTTTTCTCTGCCCTTGACAACCCCCCCCCCCAGCAATATGCAGTCTTGTGTCTGCTTTTGAATCCCTAACTGATCTCTTGGCTTTCCTAGTTTTCTCTTAGCATTCCCTCATTTTTCCTCCCCATTTTCCTTGTACCTGGTGAAGGCCTTTTTTTTGTTTTGTCTCTCACTGCTTCCTTGACCTTTTCAGAGAACCATAATGATCTCTGGTAGCTGTTTCTCTTAGTAACTATTCTCATGCATGATTATGTCATCTCAAGAATGGTCCCTTTTATTTATCTCCTTGTTTTCTGCACTCCCCTGATACTGCCCACTCCAATTAACTTGTCCCGGAAGAATTACCCTCATCTGGTTGAAGGCTGCCTTACTGAAATCCAGAACTTCGGCCTTTGATCAAGGCTTACTGGTACCAAAGGCCTATGTCTCTTGGTTACTGTTTTCATGCAAGTTTTTTTTGTCTTGAGAACAACCCCCTAAATTTATCTCCATCCTTCCACCACTCCCTCAACGCTGTGCACTTCAACTAACTTGTCTTTGACTAATTCCCTCATCTGGTGGAAGTCTACTCTTCTGAAATCCAGAACTTCAGCACCTGATGATGGGTTCTGGTCCCAAGAGTCAGCTCAAACCATATGATGTTATGGCTGCAGGATCCTAGTGGCTCCTCAAACTGCACTCCCCCTAGTATTCCTTAGCTGGTAAGCACCACATTGAGAATTGCCACCTGCCTTGTGGATTTCTTGGCCAGCTGTATAAACAGAATGTTTTGTAATGTATCAAGCAGGGCCTGATTTCTAGTGCCCTAGCTGCTGGAATGTCCCAATCAATATCTGGCAGGTTAAGAAAGCCCACTAACACCACCTCCCCCTTCAACAATCCCCTCTCTGTTTCTGCCATAAGTTCCCTACCTGTCTCTTAATCATGTTCTGGTTGTCAATATACCACCCCCATCTGCAGTTTTGTACCAGGGGTTGCCATGAGCTGAACCCACAGATATTCAGTTTACCCATTTCCTGCCAATGAATACATCCTCCACTGCCTCGGTGCATTCCCAGACATAGAAGGCTACTCCTCCAAAGTTACCTTTCACTTTGTTCCACCTAAATATGATCTAGCCAGGGACGGTCAGGTCCCACTCATTATTTTCTGTGGCCCAAGTTTCTGTAATGGATACGAGGTCCATGATCAGCTACCATTGACTCGAGCTCACTGATTTTATTTCCCATAATTAAGGCAATTTTTTTTCCATATTGTTCCCAATCACCTCTTGTTTTTACTGGTTGTTCCCCCATTTTCCCTAGCCCCCTTAATTTCTTAATTAAACAGCTGTTTACAGTAAGTGTGTGATTGTGAACTGTCATTTGGCAGCCAGCTGTGAAGATGAGCAGAGGGTCTGTGCCAGTTGCTGAGGGAGATGGTGGCATGCTGAGGTCGGGCAGGCTCATGGGGGTCAGACTTTGGGTTCCAGGTTAAATAGCTATATACAGTAGGTGCATGATTGCAAACTGGCAGTTGGCCATGGAAATGAGATTATGGTCTGTGCCATTCACCAAAGGGGGGGTGGCATGCTGGGGCCAGTTGGGCTTGTTGGGTGCATTGGGCCTAGGGAGGGTACTAGGGCAGGGTGTGTGTGTTGGGGGGGTAGAACCTGAGAGGGAGCAGAGCACTGGACACCAGGATATCAATAACATATACACAGTGAGGGGTTTGTGGACCAATGGATTGCTATTCACCAGGGAAATGTGTTGAGATTAATGGCTGGATGCTCTGAGGTGGAGGGTATTACTGGACACCAGGTAAACTGCCACATATGCACAGCCAGGGAGTTCAGGGGCTGGGGGACCACTAGCCACCATAAAAATATATTGAGATTACCAGTGGGGTGTTCAGGTTCAGGGGGACCACTGGACACCAGGGTTTCTTTCACATATGCATGGTCAGGGCTCCAGGGGTGGGGAACCCCCAGGATTTGATTTTATATGCAAAGCCGGGGGTTCAGGATGGGGGAACTTTGGACACCAGAATTTCTTTCACATATGCATTGCTGGTGGTTTGGGGGTGGTGACAGCACTAGACCAGTGCAGGCAGCCCTGACAAGGGCTGTGAATGAGTGTCACAGGCTTTGTTTGCTCATGGTCTGTATTGAAGCCACACTGAGATGCAAATGACCCTATAGCACCTTGTTAGTGCTATGGGGTTATTAGACTCTTAAGGAACAAATATGACAGGTTGCTCCAGAGGAGCAATTGCAAATAGTGGCCCCTTAAAGAGCTACTGATGCGTCAAAGAAAACTTTAAAAAACAATAATTAGGTACAATTTTGCTTGCATTCCAATTATATTTTAAATAGTTCTCCTCCCCATAATTTATTAATAAAGAGACATGTATGTCTTCAGGCATGAAGAAAGCAGCAGGAATAGATTAACTCTTCAGGTGCAAAGATCCTGTTTTCATGTATTTGACCTCATTACTAAATAATGGGGAAGAGGAATACAGAACTAATGGGAAATACAAGTTGGACAGTGCCTAAATACTATGTTTTGTTAAAGTTCTCCTGAATGAGTTACAATTCCCATAGCACCCTTTGGTCTCATATCTCCCATGGTCAGTAGGTGGCTGGGATTTGCAATCACAGTCTATTTAGTGCCTGACTGGTATATTGGAACATGTCTTTAGCACTTTTAAAGTTCTCTAGCATGTTCAACTATACCTTTGCTCCATTTGATATATGGGATAAATTTAAACAGATGATGGCAGAAATTGTGGAATGGAGAATATACTTTTATTGGGCCTAATGGTTTGTCTGTCATTGATCTCGTATGGGGGAGGTTAAAGGCCATTAAATATATATACAGGACTTAAAAGTAGTATCATGTCCAGAGTCCTCTCACTTACTGGTTATATCATCTTGGCACTTGGGAGTCATGGAACCATTAGTCAATAATAACTCATATATGCAAAATATGGAAATAAGAAATATGAAAAGAATATGATGGCAACAACTGATCATAACCACATTTACAGAAATATTGAGCTCTGACTATTTGGAAAAGTTAGGAGAGAGCTTACATGAATTAGAGTATAAAAAATGAATGGTTGTTGAGAAAACGTCTGCGATTATACATAACTTTTTTCAGACAAAACATGGTAAAGAAAACCTCTACACATTCATGGTTTAATACTAAATGTAAAGCAGCCAAAAGGGATTTAAATGCCTTAATCAGACAACACAGAAAAGTTAGTAATAAAGATGACAATAAAATAATAAACAATGCCAGAAACCTTTATAAAAAGATACTAACAGAAGAAAGAAGGACATTTCAAATTAAAATGTGGGACTAAAGATGGCAATAATAAAAATATATATCAAGTTGTTTGGGGTTTTGGCAAGTCAAGGGTATAGTAAAACAAAATGGTTATATTAAATGCACGCTGAAAATAGAACATAGAGTTAAAAATCTACGTTTCGACCCCAGGTCTTCTTCAGGAAATAGCTAAAAGAGAAAAAAACAAAGTTAGTGTAGTAAATATGCCAATAACATTGAAGCAAGAATAATTCCACTAATATGGGAACAACATTTTATCAATCTACATTACTCTCACAAAGAAGAAAGTCTACATATACACTTACAAAGCATTTATAGTACAATAATTAGGTTGTATCCAAAATCAATATACATTAATAAATATAAAATAGAAGAAACAATAGATAAAATAATGGCAAATAAAACCCTTGGGCCTAATAACATTTTGGCAGATATTTTCAAATCATTTAAAGAATGGTGGACTTCAATATTTCATGTTCTGTATAGCCACTGTCTTCAGGAAGGTATATTTTCAAATAGTTGGAAGGGGAGTGTAGACTGCCCTATTTTTAAGAAAGACAATGTAAATGATCCAGCAAAAAGGGAAACTTTTTTCCAATAAGAGCATCCATTGTATGGGACACCTTGCCACAAGAATTGGTAGAGGCATCTAGTGCCACTGTCTTTAAAAACAAATTAGATGTTTGGTTGAGGGATAATAGATAAATAATGTCACACATAGTGTGGGGAACTGTCTCGATGGGCTCTGACCTTCTTCTGTTCTTTCATACCAAGTAAGTAATAAGATCCAACCATGTATCGACCTATCAGTTTATTAGTCTTTTTGCAAAACTTTTTTTCTAGAATACTTCTAACTAGAATTCAACAATGGGCAGAAGAGAATAACCTAATTTCGAAACTTCAAAATGGATTTAGACCTTAACAATCAACTGTCCAACATTGTTACCTATTACATAATTTAATTTGGAAATATGTCAAAATCAAGAAATCTGAACTTTATTGTTGCTTTATTGCTTTAAAGGCAGCTTTCAATTTGATTAGCAGAAAGTTACCTTAGACTATGCTCAAAAATTATAATATGGACTCAGAATTGCTAGATATTATTATAAGACTTCATCATGAAACACGTCTAAAAGTTAATTATGACCAAAATGGGAATTTAATGTAAACAAAATTGGGACCAATCTAGGAGTCTGCTAAGCTTGCCTTGTGGCACAACTTTTGTTTAATTTGTACATAAATACCATATTACAACAATTAGGTGACTTACATTTTCCCTCCCCATCTATTCTGTCCATGAAAATACTGTGTCTAGCCTATGTGGATGATATTGTGTTGATTTTTACTTCTCTATTGGGTTTACAATGTAAATTAACACATTTTTCTATTCTTTGTAAACAAAACAAACTTAGTTGTATTTGGTAACATGAGTAAAACAGCTCCCACAATATATATGGACAATAAAACGATAATTACATCCACTTATTACGACTATCTTGGATTACGATTCTTGCAAAATTGTCTGTGGATTTCATACATTAAACTAATAAGCAAAAATGTAAAATGTCTTTTAATGCTTTCAAGATATTTAGTGCAAAAATAGGACAGAGTACAATCAAAGGACTACTAAAGGTAGTAAATGCAAAAATAAAGACTAGCATTATATATACAGCAGAAATATGGGCACCTTCAGATATAAAGTCTTTCGAAACTAAATTAAATAAAATGTATTGGTATATTTTAAAAATACCAAACTAAGTTCTAGCAGAAATTGTTAGGAAATAACTGGGGCAATATCCAAGTAATATGTTGACCACTCAAAAAAAAAGAATAATATTCACTTTGAAACTGTTCTTTCTCCCAGAATATAGACTCCCTAGATTGCACCTGGAGGAAGAATTAAAATATAATCATATGGGTTTTTCCTCTGACACAATCAGAACAATAAGGGATATTGTCTGTCCTATAGGATTAGGACATTTACTACATGGACTATATCATATACCTAAGGAAGAAATTGTGCTGCAGGTGAAAGCTAGGTTACAGAACACAGCAATTTCACAAGATCAAGTTAAAATCACTGGTTTGAAACACTACAGATGGTTCAAAAATATAAAAGCAAAACATAATCTGGGACCTTATCTTATGATATTATCAGAACCAGAGGAACGAAGAATTATAACAAGATTCTGAATGGAGCTATATGCAGCAAATTACATTTATTTCGACCAAAAGAGACCTGGTTTTATTGATTCTAAATGTAAATGCAATAAAGGAATAGAGAATAATCTCAAACACATACTACTTCATTACTCATTATATGAAATATCACAGAAAAAATTGTTAGGACCAGTACTGGCTATCCTTGGTCTCCCTTCTGATAATTTAGTTTTTTATTTGATGACAACCACAAGGAAGGACATACTACAAGTGTTGTATAGATTTTTATTGTCTACTAGATTGTAGCTTTGGTTTTTTATCAGCAGACATATAATATTTTGTGATGGTCCATCTAACTTGTACCTATATTGATTGAACAAACACAAGAAAATGAAATTTTGTGAAGATTTTGAGAAAACTTTGTGACTATATAAATGTGCAATATTTTGTGTATTTATGGTCTATTGTATGTTAATATGCTAAGATTGTAATGACTAATGTAGAACAATACCTTTTTACCTACCTACCATTACCTTTGCTCCAGGCACTAATTTTGCTCCTGCAGCAAAATTTAGTGAGCCCTAATCTGAATTTACAAATATTCTAGCCAAGTTGTACAGTAGCAAGGAAGGAAACTGAACCAACATTTGGAATGAAAAGAGGCATGTTGAAAAAACACCTCTCTTGTGTCAAGGGAGGGCACTAAGAAGTTGGGGTAGGGTGAGCAATGATAAGTGTGGGGAGAACAGTAAAGGACAAAACAGCAAAATGAATGGAAAACAGGGTCCAGTCTAGCCAAGGTGACTTTAAAGGCAGCACTGTACACTAAGGGTGACCCAAGTGGGTCATTGGCAACTTTGGTTCAGCTTTGAGTTGGGGACCATAAATTTAGTTAGACTTTGAGAACTCAGCTAAACCACTTCAACTCCCAATTAAGTAATTAGCAAGGTGAAAAGCAGACTACAGAGGATGAAAAAAGTATTGATGTCAGCAGTGAACATCCGTTACAATAGTTTACTTATGGCAGGTGCTGTTGGCTTGCATCTGCCATGCATCGCTGTTTGTGGTGTTGTGACAGAGTCTGCAAAATCCAGTTAGACCACCATGACTCAGTGTGAGCTACAGTACTGCTAACATTTCATTGCTAAACTTAAGGCATATACCCCCTGGTAGTCTTTGCTTTACCTCCTTACCAATTACTATATTCTCGTTGGAGTCTAGACTAGTTTATTTTCAAATTAGATAACAATACACACCAGAAAACAAGTAATGCATTAGAAATATGAAACAGTAAATTAAAAGGCATTCAATATAGAGCATTGCATTGCCTGTGATGGGTCTTCTTTAATTAACATTGACTCTGTGTGCTCTGTCTGCTCTGTGGGACACCTGAACATATTAAGTTTGTTGGTGATCACACTGTGAAAGTTACTGTAGGTGTCATCAGGAGGAAGAGTTGTGTCACTTCTCCTGAAAATAGAGAGTATTACCGTGGTGCCTGTGCCAATTAAAGGAGTCCAGAGAGACTCTACTCTTGAGGTATAGGACTGGGGATAGTAGTAGATGTCACCTGCTGGATATATGAATAATCCAACAAATAGTTAAAGTTGATCCCAGAGCAGCTGAGTTTGAAAAGGGCTAAGAATTTGAGATTCTCAACATCAAGCCTTGATGTGAAGTCAGCAGAAGAGTAATAGGAGAAGTATGACCAAGAGGCTCTATATGCACATTCTTTCTGTTTTTCTCATGTTGTATGACCAGGAGGCTCTATATGCACATTGTTTCTGTTTTTTTAAGTTGTTTATGCTGTTCCACCATATGTGTATGCTACAGTTTTTTTGTTTGATATAGCCTTTGCATCTATGAGTAATGAGCAAATCTGCATATCTTGGATCCAGTAGTGTTGCCATACCAAACTGCATGCTCATTCTAATGCTGTCTAATCTGCCTTAAAGATGTGTCATAAAAATGTTGGATGTTTCATTAATGAGTATTGCATCCTGCTGCTCCTGCAATTACTCAGATGAACTAGTGATGCAACCAGTACTCTCTGCTATGGTGCTGGATACCAGTCCTAATGTACCATCTGTGCAGTGTACAGGCAGGGGAGAAGGTGGTGTCACCCACACACCACACTGACACATGATGAGGGGAGTGTGATTCATAATGGGGGAAGGGGGATGGTGATGAAGAGGACTTTTTGTTTAAATGTAATTTTTTTAAATTCTTTTTCATAATGAAAACTTTATTAGAATGTTTGTGGTTAACATGAAACTCAATAAATTGGAGCATACAACAGAGAACTGTGCAATGCATATCACAGTACAAAAGATGTGCTGAAACTGCATGATTAAAGCTAATTGGTACTGACATCTAACATCTCTAAAGGATAGTAAGCCGTGATATCATGGGACGATTCCGATCTTGGGGGTTGTTACCATGCAATGTAAAGAGCAACATGAATTTCTGTTAGAACAGGACTTTTAAGAGAGTTCATGGAAATGTAACAGTATCCAGTATGGCACCTGGAGGCTGATATTCAAAAGTTTGTGTGGGTGCTAATGGGTGTTTGCCCACGCAAACTGGGTTGTGTGTCAGAGCCCAGTATTCAAAAGGATCAGTTGCACCATCAAACTGGTAGCACCCATGTAAACCAAAAAGGGGGGATGCAAATGATGCTGCAGGGACAGGAATATTGGTGCAAGCCAATTTTCAGCAGATCTACACCATGCAAAAGGGTTTTGCATGGTTCTTTTGTGCCATGCAAATACCACCAAATAAAACCCCTTTTTACTCTGCACAACCCTAATGGCTGCCAGAGGCAATGCTGACAATCAGCTGGTTGGCTGCTGGGGAAGAACACACTACCCCATGGTTTGTGCCACCACCCCCCCATCACCAGCCTGTGATGTCTACAATAAATCCCTGTTGCTAGTAGTCCCCTCTCCATTCGCCAGCCTGTCTTGTCCAAGAGAAATCCTTGGTGCTAGTGGTCCCCCTTACTGTTGATTGCCAGCCCAGAATTAGAAAACCCTCACTGGTGTCCAGTGGTCCCCCCAGCACTGATCCATGGTAACACTGCTTGAATTCCACACACCTGGGTGTTTAGTGCCCCTCCATGGCACCAAACATCTTATCACTATCCGCAATGTCGCAGATGCATACAGTGACCAGCACAGCCCTCTTCACACCTCCTTGGTCAGCTGCAGTGCAGGGAGTGCACCTCTTATTTATAGGACAGGGTGCCTCACCCTATCCTATAAATAAGTGGTACACTTCCTGCATGGACATACGGTGGCCAGCCAAGGAGGTGCGAGGAGGTCTGTGCCAGTCACCGTATGCACCTGTGACACCATGGATACTGATAAGGTGAGTGGGGGGTGCTCGGTGCCATGGGTGGGCTGCTAGATGCCATAGAGTGTGGATTCTGAGTGGCAGTACCGTGGGTCATGCCACAGGGAGCCACTGGACACCAGGGAGGTTTTTATTTTTTAATTCTGTGCTGTAGATCAATGGCAGTGGGGACCACTAGCACCAGGGATTTGTTTTGGAGATAATGGGCTGGAGATCGGTGGAGTGGGGACCACTAGCACTAGGGATGTTTTTGGACATGATGGACTGACGTTCGAGGGGGGGACAACTTCTGTAGCAGCAGGGATTTCTTATGGACATGATGGGCTAGTGATTGGAGGGGACGACCACTACCACCAGGGATTTCTTTTGTACATGATGGGGTGCTTATTGAAGGGGGAGAGACCACTAGCACCAAAGATTTCTTTTGGGCATGATGGATTGGCAATTGGGAGGGGGTGTTACATACATGTCATTGATGAGAGGGGCAGCACCACACTACCTGCCCCTGCTACCCATGCAACTGGGCCCAAATGGGCGGGAAAATGGTCTCTTAGCACCTTGCATGCCCAATGGGCTCATTTGCATGGGTACCTTTAAAAATTTCAGATAGCACTTCGCTGCTACCAGCTCTTGAGGCCCACTGTGGAAGCCACATAGGGGTGGTGTTACTTGATGTAGCGCTGCACTGACATAGTCATATATTTAGTTGGACAGTGCTCAACTAAACATACCACACTGGGACCCCTGGGCACTTGCAAAGCACATTGCAAACCTTTTCACTATGCTTTGCACCTTACTGAATATCGGGCCCTTGTAGTCTAAAGAGGTGCTAAACTAGGTGTCCAATACATAGCTGGCAGTGTATACCTCATGTGGAACACAGACAATGAGTATTCAAAAGTCTAACTAGAGCGTACCAGGGAAACAATGTTCTCAGTGACAAAATCATCCCATTTAGCCCATTTCATTATGGAGTTAAGGTTCTCTCCGTCATAAAGTGCAATGAAATATACATTTCCTCCATTGTTTTCAGGTCTCCCAGTAAGTCCATCCAGTCTTTTACAGTAGGTATAATGCTGACAACCCACTGTCAGGTTATAAGTTTAAGAGCTGATACTATGAAATTTCTAAATAGGTATCTAATACGTGGTGACCTCATCCTGAGAAGGAGAATGCCCAAAAATAAGGTCTCAAAATTTGTGGAACCACAATCCCTAGTATTTTCATAATGGTTTGCCAGGTCCTGCCACAAAAATAGGAGTTTTGGACACAACCAGAAAATATGTAACTGGTCCCCCTTGCCACCACAATTCCTGCAACAGACATCTATCTGATCCACCTATAGTGTATTATTTAGTAACTGATAGAGTCCTAAAAAATTATACTAGTGTTTTCCACCTGAATTATCTTCAATAAGGAGAATACATGGTTTGTGGGCTTTTACCACACTATTTTGCCAAGTTGTGTATTGCTACATTAGCTCCCTTCTTATCCTGTTTATCCCATATGGGGTGAGCTGCCTGATCTCCCATATTTTGGAAAAAGCTATAAAGGTGAGAAATTTATTGGGATTCCTATCCAGTGTCAAGTTTGGCTGAGAGGAATATTTCTAAGAGTGTAGAAGATCTTAGAAATTCACATGCATAGAGTGGTGATTGAATATAATTCCTAAGGTGCGGAAAGTGATAGTTGTCTGTTCTAGAAAAGTGACATTTAGCTTGAATCTGATCAAAACTTAACAGGATGTCTTGGTCAATCATATCACCTGTACATTAGAGACCTTTTTTAGACCACTGCATAAAGCATGGATCCATTATCGCAGGGTTACAATCCGTATCACCTATTATTATTTTTCATAAATTAGACTTTGTTTAGAAGATAAGATATATGAGAAGAGTATATAGTATGGTATAATATTATACAATATATGAGAAGATATTATTTAACATAACGGTATCCAGTGAGAAGAACATTTGCCTGTAGGCTATTCACAGAAGGGCGATGAAATAATGGTGACTAGGGTGTGGGTGATGGTCCGATAACAGCGCTGTCTAGGTTGGCTCATGCCCTTGCATTTGGGCATCATAATTGCAACTGGCAATTAGGGTGACAGCAATATTGGAGAGGGTGAATAACGGTGATGCGGAGATTAATGGCTATGAGGAGTAACGGCAACCACAATAATGGCAAGGGAGGAAAAAAGCCAGTGGTGGGAACAGTGACTGCACACAATGGGAGTACAGGGACGGAGAAGCAAGGGAGTACAGGGACAGGGTGGAACACCAGTGGCAGTGGAGGTGCATGGTTCACTCGCTCCCCCCCTGTAGTGCACCATGCGGGTGGTCCACATACTCTACCCCTACTCCCCACCCTGCAATGGTGCATGGGATCATGCCTACCCCCACGGACACAGTGAAGATGCACGTCAGCTTTACCACCCCAGAACCATTACTGTAGCACATGCTGAAGATCCATGCCGCAGATGCCCCTGAGTGCCTGCTTGCTGGGAGTTTGATTCCCAGTAGCAGCCACAAGCACACAAACCCTGCAGGCCTACATCACCGCCTGTACACCATACACACTAGGAGCATCACCTGCCACTACAGAAGCACCACTACCATGGTGCATGTACTCTCTGATGATGTCCTTTGCCAGTCCTGAGGGGGTCCGGTGCAACAGTAATCCATTGCTGCATGGCATACACATACTGCTGGCATTATAGTACGTGACCCACCAAAGGCTATATATTTTATGCTGCGGGGCTGTGGGGACAGGGCTACACACGCACACCAGCATGCAGACACATGACCCACACTGGCCCATTAAATGCCGGCTTTGCTGACATGCTGGCCTCCCAATAGTAAGGCAAACAAAAGGTATGGATGAGGCATGGTTCATCATTAGCCAGAAGGGGAAGCTACTCCTGTCCCACCGGGGATTCATGTACCGGCGGGACAAGAAGGTAAAGAGTAAAGTTTACTGGCACTGTGTGCAAGACCACTGTTCCAGCTGTCTTGCATGCATTCTCACTGAGGCAGATGCCATGGTGTTTAAGGGACGGTCCCACAACCATGTCTCTGATGTAGGGGAGGTGGAGGTCCATGAGGTCCTGTCCAAGGTGTATAAGTGGGCATGCTCCAGCGGGAAAGGCACCTCCCATGTGATTGCACATTGTTCCACTGGCATGCCCGAGGCCATTTCTGGCAAGCTACCTGCGCTAACTGTCATGAGTTGGAAGGTGCAGCGTGTGCAGCAGGTCATTAGGGGTGGCCATGCCACACTGACCATGCTACAGGATTTAGTGATACCCCCAGAGTATTCCATCACTGAGGCCGGAGACACATTCCTGCAGCATGACAGCAGTCCCTCTGAGGACCGCATACTGATATTTGCTATACAGTGGGCACTACAGTACTTCACTGGCAGTACTGACTGGTTCACAGATGGCACATTTTGCTGCTCACCACTACTATTCGGTCAGGTATATATGGTGCATGGTATGCACAAGGGTGTTTTCCTACCAGCAGTATTCGTCCTCATGCCAGGCCAGATGGAGAGAGCCTATATGCATGTGTTCGGGGAGGTCAGCAAGCTTGTGAGTGGTGTGTGTCCCCAGATGGCCCTAATAGACTTCAAGAGGGCCACCTGGCATACATTTACAGCCACCTTTGAGGGGGACAATGGTCAGGGGCTGCTTCTTCCATTTTTGCCTGTCCATCTGGTGAAAAGTACAGCACACCCCTGAGCTGCATGCCCATTATGCCAGGGATGAGGAGTTTGCCCTGAACATCCAAATACTCCTTGCCCTGGCGTATGTTCCTGTGGATGCCATGGAGTGGGCCTATGGTGAACTGCTCCAAGAAAGAGTGCACACACGGAAAGGTGATGCTACAGGAACTACTGTATAAATAATTTTATCTGTCTTCTAGCACACACAAGTCATCATACAGGACACCCACTGTTTTTTAAAAAGACATTTATTCATACAAAAAACTGCTGACTAGCAGCCTAACATGTTTTGGAGTTACCTCCTTTCTTAAAGGCTGAATAGTTCATTAACCCAACACTCTATAAATTGTCAGTACTTCTAATTAGATAATTGACACCAGCTTTAATCCATTACCAAGTGCATAAAACATCACACACAACATAAAATAGCTACTTAACATTGTTGCCATAATACTAACATTCATTATAAAATCTCTATATTCAAAATCCAAATTTTTATTAAATATTGCAGTATAATCTTGGTGCATTTAGAGGAAAAGAGATTTAAAAAAAAAAATCTGTACAAGCAACATATCAAAGTCTGTCAAAGACACTGTATCAGGGGCCGTGGCCTGACACCGAACAAGATGGAGGCTTAACTTCAGAGCTCCTCACTAATAAACTGCATCTAGCATCATCCTCTGCTATCTAATGCTATAAATAACATCTTACCCACGAGAACAAAGTAAGGAGAGATATTACAGTTGTTGTGAATATTTTTGTAAAGATATATCTACAATCCTCAGCATTTCTGTAGATCTTGGAGAGACTCTGCAAGGCTTCATAATGGCCTACTCTGATAAGCAACCAAATCCACTTGAGAAAATTGAAGAAATGTTTAACAAACTATCTATGGACATGAATGACTTAAAATCTGCCACTCAGTATAATACACAGGAGATGAAAACCATTGATTCCAGGCTGGCTTTCACAGAAAATAAAGTCCGTCTCAGTGAAGAATCTATACAGGATTTAAAAACGACTATCAGGTCTCAAGACCGAATGATTAAAGAACTACAGTCAAAAATTGAGGATCTAGAAAATAGAAACCGAAGAAATAATCTCCGTATATTTGGATTTCCTGAAGGAGCGGAGGCTAAGAACACCACAGCATTTTTACAATGAGAGCTGCCACATATACTACGTCTCCAAACCGGCAGTGAGCTAACCATAGAATGCTCTCACCAATCATTAGGCCCAAAACCCTCTGCAGAACAAAGACCGAGACCTATAATTGCAAAATTCCTTAATTACACCAATATAGAGTTAATTTTACAGAAAGCAAGGGAAATTGGACAACTTACTTGGCATGATCATAAAATTTATATATATCGAGACTTTTCAAGAGAACTGTCTTTGAAACGGAGGGCCTACACCGCTGCCAGACGTTCTATGCACCAGATGGGACTTCGCTTTACTTTAAGGTACCCTGCAATCATGCGGATCTATATAGGAAATTCATTTAAGGACTTTTATAATCCAGAATCTCTCATGTCATTCTTGAATAACTATTCAATAACCTGTGACAGTGATTTCACGACCCAACAAGCTCTACCCACACCTAATCCTCTGACAAATACTAGTTCTGATAAAATAAGCAACATGGATAACTCGAAGGAAATGGATAACATTTTAGTTCCCTCTGACAAGTCATCGAAGGGGCAGATCAGTCCTGTACAAAGTGAATCAACTTTCAAAACAGCTCAATCTGCAACGCGTAATTGTAGCCCTGAAACTTTAAACAAGAACGTCTCCAAATCTATTTCGGAGGTACTAACCATCCCAAACGTCACTGTACAAAATAAATATGCAGTACTTCAAGATCTACCTTCTCTCTGCTATGGCTCTGAGGCAGAGTTGGGTATTTTGATGAGGGATGAGGCAGACTGAGAGCGGATGGAGGCTTCCTGGATGTGTGGTGACGAGAGTTCCCCAGTTAAATTCGTTGAACCTCCAAAGAAAAAGCGTTGTGGCAAGAGCAAGTACAAAGGAGATATCACTCCTTCGAAATACTCGAGATAAATGTCCCGGTGACTGCCTAACGCATTGCGCTATACTTGGATGGCGCTACAAACATAAATATTTGGTGTCCCGATTCTTTATATCTGTTACAGAGGATTTATCCTCTACCCTGGCTATATTAGTGGAGGGGCCGAGACATAAGGAGACTCGGAGGCTTTATCTAGATATGAGGTTGAAAGTGGCTGTGTCGGGACTTGAATCTATGAACTGCCACAGATGATAACTTGCGGATTGCCGCACTTCATGTGTAGACTCTTGATGCCCTTGGAATTGAATTTCTCCCTAATGTGGCTCGGTAACATCGTTTCGATGGTTGGGTTTATCTGTGGGGTGGTGTATTTGTGCAATCTGCATTTTGGTCGAGGCTGGACAGGTTGTTCATAGAGAGATCAGCTTCCAATACAACAATATTGCATGGAATCCTTATCTCTGACATTGCACTCCAAAGCTAAAGTTATTTTACTATGTTCCAGTCCCATAAGAAGGGCTTATAAGAGAAGTGCACTTATATGACTTGAGTTTAAATAATTCATAGGAAGTCTTTGGCAAAATTGTTATTTCTGACATCAATTAATATGAAGGACTGTTATATAATGTAAACTCTCTAACTTCCTTCGTAACAGCTAATGGATCAACAGTCTGGAATCATTTGAAATTTTGTCTATATCATGATATTTATGTTTTTGCAGTTAGGGCCCTTTTTTTTTTTAACTCTCTTCTACTTCTTATACTTTACAATGCAAAACGAATGAGAATTCCACCTTGTTAGACAGAGATGATAGATAATTTACTATAAAGGTGCAATTATCGTTACTTAATATTTGCTGGATTAAAGACCTAGCATCTATTGATTATGCTGTGCTAGCATACTATATATTATTTGTATATACTATTTTATATTTAGAGGTTATCTCATTTATTATAACTGCATAAACGGACTTGTGTAAACACCCTTTTTTTTTTTTTTCCCTCCTCTCCTTACCAGAGGTGATGCTAGATCCAGTAGTGTTAGTGGAAACTATTATCTTTAACTTTATAAGAGTAAAGTCACATAATATTCATCACCCTACTTCAGGGTTATTACAAACCATAATATTTACATATTGTTGGATAAATTCTGGTTGAGTTACTGTCTTAAGGAAGTTTGGATAGCATTTTTCCCTTATTTTATTCGGGCTACCCTACTTCCTGACTGATAAGCTATGTCCTAGAATACAGAGAGGTGGTCTTGGTCTCAGTCTTTTTTTGTTCCTCATTCCCTGTACTTAGACCGACCTTATCCACTCTGTATATCTTAGATGATAGTCTTAATTTATTGTTGCAAGTTTTTGATGTTTAATATTGTTAGGATTACAATGGTTAGAGAGAGCTGCATCGAAGGGAACCAGATAGAGAGAATATATTTTTCTAGTCTATCAATCTTAAAAATGCCTGCCAACATTTCTATTATAAGTAATATTTACTACAAACTGATCTGTATCTCATTGTTGAATACAAGTCAGCATTATGGTCCCCTGACATGACATTTATTATACAGTAGATTAATAACTTAATATAAGATGGCTAATTTAGCATTATGTATATGGAATGTCAAGGGACTTAATGCACTGAACAAACGTAAACAAGTTTTAAACCACCTCAAGAAACACAAAGTACAAATTGCATTATTGCAAGAAACTAAATTGTTGGATGCAGACAATGATAGATTAAATGTGACTGGGTTGGTCAGGTGTTCGCAGCATCTGCCACTACAAAAAAAAGAGGTGTTGCTATATTAATACATAAAAAACTGAGATGGACACCCTCTAATATTCAGAAAGACTCGGATGGTAGATGGCTTATTATAACATTTGATACCCCTTCAGGGCCATTAACTATAGTTAATATCTATGCACCAAATTCAGATGATCCTCAATTTTTCCAGAATTTGACTCAAATATTAATTACATCAAATATAGTCAACTCCCCAGTATTATTTGGAGGGGACTTTAACTTTACCTTAGATACATACATGGATAGGAGCAATGGCTCACTAGACTGTCACCCCAAAAGCTTAATTATAACTTCTCAGTTAATGCAGGACTTGGGCCTATCCGATATATGGAGAACCCTCCACCCCAGAGATAGAGAATATACGTTTTATTCTTCACATCATCAGACTTATAGCAGAATAGATTATTGGCTAACCTCTCCTACAATAACTGCCAACATAATTGAAGTCAACATCCTTCCATTAATTATATCGGATCATGCTCCAGTTAAGCTTTTATTTACTTGGGGTTCTCCCCTCACAAAATCATCCACATGGAGATTAGACCCTTTATTGCTTAAGGATCCAGAATTTTTACCTTGGATAAAAGCACAAATTGAAGAATTTGTAGATCTCAATGACCCAAAAGATACTTCCATGGGTACTACATGGGAAGCGCTTAAAGCTACATTACGGGGTAAAATAATCAGCTATGCGATTCACAGGAGGAAACTTAGGGAACAACAAATTAATAATCTTGAAAATCTATTGGAAACAAAACAAAGATTATATTCCAGTAATTCTCATCCTGATCCTTCCTCGAATTTGCACTATGAAATTTTGCAATTACAAATGCAAATTAATGAACTACTCTCTAGGAAAACAGAGATTGCTTTACTTAGAATAAAACAAAAATTCTGGGAAGGTGGGGAGAAAGGGAGTAAAATACTTGTCTACAGACTTAGAATGCAACAAATGGAACATCACATAGCTGCTTTAAAAGACCATACAGGGAAGATTCAAACTAACGAATCTGTATTAATCAGATAATGACATCCTTCTATAAAAACTTTATTCCTCATCTCATTCATCATCATCTTTAGATGTCTCCTCTTTTCTGGATAAACTAGCACTCCCTGTCTCTCAGGATGTAATACATTCCTTAGACACACGGATTCACTGTAGAAGAAATAAAGAAGGCGGTTCACTCTCTTAAATCCGGGCGTTCTCCGAGTGGAGATGGCTTTCCTGTCGAGTTTTATAAGCTTCTTGTTGAACAACTATGCCCTTTATTATGTAAGGTATTTCATGAATCTTCTATGACAGGATATCTGCCTCATACTATGACAGATGCAACTATTACAATTCTTCCAAAAAAAGACAAGGACACCACCATCCCTGCTAATTATCGTCCAATATCTTTACTTAATACAGATGGCAAGATTTTCGCTAAGATTTTGGCAAACCGTATAGAACCATATATTTCCAAACTAATTCACAAATCTCAAGTGGGCTTTGTTAAGGGAAGGATGGGCTCTGATCATTTGCGCTCCCTAATTAATCTTATCTACAGAGCCAAGTATCTTAATTCTCCAGCGGCAGCCATTGCTATAGACTTTGAAAAAGCTTTTGACTCTTTGGACTGGAATTTTCTCCATTTGGTATTATCCCGATTTGGTTTTAGCAACCAATTTTGCTCTTGGATTAAACTTCTCTATACAAAACCTCATGCCAGGGTACTTACCAATTCTACATTGTCGCAGTCATTTATACTAGAAAGGGGTACTAGGCAAGGATGCCCTCTTTCACCATCTCTTTTTATCTTAGCTCTTGAAACTCTTGCCGCTTTTCTCAGACAGAGTAACGATATAAAGGGCATTTCTATTGGTCATGCACAATATACAACACTGTCATATGCTGATGATATGTTAATCTTGTTAGAAAACCTAAAAATATCTGGGGAATCTCTTAAAAATACTTTCAATCTTTTTTCCAGGCTTTCTGGACTTACAATTAAATATCAAAAATCTGAGGTATTACCACTAAATAAACATTGTATGCCCATTATGAATATACATCTTGGTTTTCGCTGGTCTCCACTAGACATTACCTACTTAGGGATTAAAATATCAACTGATTTAGATAAGATATGGGAAAGCAATTTACGTCCATTACTTGCAAATATTAAAGCAGATTTAGATAAATGGAACAATCTGAATCTATCCCTATTTGGCAAAATATCTGCAATTAAGATGAATATTACACCTAAAATTCTCTATCTGTTTGCCTGTATTCCACTCAAGATCTCTCCCTTTCTTTTGAACAATATTGATAAAATTATAGGAAACTTTCTATGGAAGGTCGCATACAAGGTTTAACCGTGACAAATTACGCTCTCATTGGTCTCATGGTGGTTTTGGATTACCATGGTATACGGCTTATCTGTGGGCATTCAGAGCTTCACAAACTATTAAGTGGTTTATTAAACCCAATTATAATGTACCATTATGGAATGATGTAGAAGCCTCTTTGTCTCCAGGACATACACCTAATAGCATCATTTACTTTACATTATCCCCTAAGTTAAAAAAGCATCCCATAATTAATGCGTCCATTTATTATTGGTTTAAAATGCATAAATGGCTTAAATCTGATCCTTCCCCTTTACCTTTTACACTCATTTGGGGTAATCCAAAATTTCTACTAGAGAACAAACCAATATATTGTAAATCATGGATGTACAAGAATATTCTATTCTTGAACGATATCTTGACTGACAATGGTAACACATTAAACTCTTTTAGTAATCTTCAAACAAAATGGAATATACCTAAGAAAGAATTCTGGAAATATTTACAAATTCGTAATGCTATATTCCCTAACCTTCAACAAATCAATAAGTCAGAATCATCTCTTTCATACATAAATATGTGGATTAATACCCCCTATGGCTTAATCAGTAAAATATACAAGCAGATCAGAGACACATTACCGAACCAATAGCTTTTAGCTAGAGATAGATGGAATTGGATACTAAATGTAAATATAACAGACTCTCATTGGGACAGTTGTTGGAAACTTTGTCATGACTCCTTTAAAGACATGTGCAGTAGGTTGATTCAATTTAAAATTTTACATTTATGGTATAAAACACCGTCTCATTTATACAATATAGGTTTACTACCCAGTAATAAGTGCTGGTGCTGTGACTCGCCAAATGGAGATCTGTTACATATATTGTGGTCATGTAAACCTATATCTAACTTATGGCAAGCTGTCCATAATTTAGTCTCTCAGATTATCAGACATGACATCATTTTCGAACCTAAATTTTGCCTTTTAGGAATTATAAATAATAACATAAATTTAACAAAATACCAACATAAATGGCTGCAGATCTTATTCATGCAAGTTAAGAGACTGACTTTAATTCACTGGAAAACTCAGCTAATACCTACTTTTAAGGACATTTTAAACAATTTGACTTACATCGCCTCTCTGGAAAGAATTTCATATCTGATAACAGACCAACTCAATGAGTTCTATCTGTGCTGGCAGGATTACTTAAATTTTCTTCAAACTCATAAGTGATAAATATCGTTCAATTTCTCTTTCTCTCTCTTTAAATAGACTCATTTCAAGTATGGATTCAGTTGTATAAACAACCTTCTATGCAGCTCCTTATGTTTAGTATAAAACTAATAATTACGTTAAATGGAACTTTTCTTTCTCTTTTCTTTTCCTCTATTACATTTCCATTATAGTACAAGCTGTTAGATATATATTGTGTCAAGTGAATATACAAACCCTTTATTTTAGGGTGTTATACACACAACTTAATATACCGGTAACTTGACATATCAATATGCTAAACATATTACTACCTTTATTACCTATTATATAATGTGAGATTTTACTTATTTCAGGTAATGTATAATGTACTATATGTAATGGATAAAACTTAATAAACAAATTAACTACAAAAAAGACACTGTATCAGAACAAATAAGGTTAAGGGAAGGAGGGGGGAGGAAAACCTAAGGCAAGGAAAAGACAAACATACTCTATACTTCTCAGGGAACCTAAGTTCCACAAAAAGAGACCAGTGTCTGTACATCAATCTCAAACTGTTATTTATGAGGCCATCTCTTATATCATTATTTATTCCTATTTCTATCCTACATATTAGATATGGATGAATATCCAACTGAATATTCAAGCCTGGTTTTTGCATGGCTTTCAGTGACAATATCCAAAAATTCTCTCTAATACAGACAAGATTCTCAAAATCCCCGCCCCCCATGCATTCCTGTTCACTTTGTCTATCGCAGTGATTTGAAACCATGTTCATCTGAATCTGGGTTTTCTATTGTGTGTATTGCTGTAGCATATGTTACATTGTGTTTGCTAATGGCTCTAATATATTCTCCTACTATTTCTTTTAATTTCTTCTTCATTTTACCAATGTAAAAGGAGACACATTTACAAGTAGCCAAATAAATATTGCATTCAAACAACATGAAGTCTTGCTGTATTCTGACTATTGCAGTTAGCCCCAGCACTCAAACTGCTCCGGAGAGTAGAGGGTTAATTTCTATGCAGAGCATAGAACGTTGAGCTCGAGCGCTTGGTTCAAACCTCTGTCTGCTGCACTTTGAAGAGCAACTGTCAGATTCTTTACTCCACCTAACTGAACGGCTGCTCCATAGATTTCTCCTTTGCTCCCGGTTCGAAGTCGGTTAAAGTCCTCGGTTTTACCGATTTTGTTTTCGCAAGTTTCAGTTCAGATCTCTGTCTGTGGTACAGTAAGTACTAGGTAGTGAACTAGACATAGTAAGCTTGTGGAAATTGTAAAAATTGATTTTTCGACCAGTTCGACTGAAGCGGCTGTTTAGTGATTTATTCTGTCTTTTTTTTAAAACTTAGAGTGTGGTTACCGGTCCTTATCGGTTTAAAAAAAACTGCATTTTCTTGTGCTTTTTTCCAATACCCGTGACACGGTTAGAAACCGATAAGGGTGTCTTGCCTGGTTGTTTGCCATAAAAAGGGTAAGTTTGTGGTTAGGACGGCTATGTCTGAGAAACCCAAAAGAAAAACTGGGCACACTGGGTTTCAACACTGCAGTATGTGTGGGGAGGTCTTTGCTAAGGCTGATCCCCACACCACCTGTGTTTATTGTTTGGGGTTTGACCACCTCGATTCAGACTGCCAAATCTATAAAAATTTCCCTAAGTCTACCCTGGAAAAAAGATTAGGTAGGCTGAGGGATAAGGAGGCCATTAAGTCCGCTGACCCAGATGGCCAGCCCGATTCAGTTCCAACCAAACCTGAGGGAGTGCCCTCTGACCAGGGCGATACTTCTTTGCATAAGAGGACAGCCGATCCTGAGCAATCAGTTCCTACAAAAGGAAAAAGAAAAGAAAAATCGGCCAGTTTGGATCCAGAGACCCATTTTCCGACCACCGAAGAGATTGCCAATGTGATAAGGATTGTAGAATTGCTTCACCTGGTTCCGTCTGAATCGGCACCTTCTGGCAGGCACTCAGTTCGGTTGGTTCCTCCGGTTCATGGTTATGCCCCTGAAGATTTCTATGAACTGGATTTGGAAGGGGATGAAGATTATGATTTTGATGATGATGATGATGATGATGATGACAATGGTGTGGGAGGTCTGGTTGAGCCCATTGAACCGGACATCTCCCCAGACAAGCCTCCTGGTGTTTCCCCACCTAGGCTTTATGAGTCCCCTTCCCACTACATGTTTTAGAGGAAAGTGGCAGAAACCCTCCAGCTCCCCAAGGAAGAAGCTGTAGAGGAACAAGAGGAACCTGATTATGTGGAGATGATGGGCATCCCAGAGTCTATTCCCCTTCATAAGTCTTTTGGGAAACAGACACAAAAGATTTTAAAAACTCCAAATTATATACCTCCTGTCGACAGAAGGATGGACAAAAGGTACACCTTATCAGGTTCAGGTACAGAGTACTTGTATCAACAATGCAGCCATGTTGGGGTTGTGCAGGGTGCAGCCTGTGATAAGGCTAATATACCCTTGCCTTCACACCCCCCAGATAAAGATTCTAGGAAGCTGGGTGCCATGGCAAAGAAACAGTACATGGCGTCTGCCTTGGAACTCAGGCAGGCTAATTATATGGCCTATGCAGCCAGGTATCTGAAGTCCAAGTGGGACACTGTACTGGCACTGGCTAAGCAGGCCTCCCCCCAGCTAGCCTCAGAGCTGGAGAGGGTGGCTGCTGATGGGACTGAGGCATCTAAGGTACAGTTCCATGCTGCTGTGGACTCCAATGATGTGTTATCTAGAGTCATGGCTACATCTGTAGCTCTTCAGAGAATGGCTTGGCTCAGATGTACTAGTCTCTCACAGGACACCCAGGCTAAGGCCATGGATTTCCCTGTTGTGGGTAATTCTCTGTTTGGGGAGCAGACAGAGAATTACATGAAAAAGATAGATGAGTATAGGACCACCTATAGGAGTGCACAGGCCAAGGAAAGGCAGGCAACTCCTCAAAGGCAGCAGGCTAGGGGCAGG
The DNA here is from genome assembly GCA_016271365.2 of Neoceratodus forsteri. Lineage (NCBI taxonomy): Eukaryota > Metazoa > Chordata > Ceratodontiformes > Ceratodontidae > Neoceratodus > Neoceratodus forsteri. The sequence continues at coordinate 1,774,571,997 of CM057456.1, read as the reverse complement.
CCTTTCACCAAGCACAGGCCTCTTCTCCCTTTCCTCAGAAGGAGTTCTTCAGAGGGAGAGGTAGAAGGGGGATAAGCAGGGCTGCATCCATCCCTCAACCTAAGGCTCCTGCCAAGCAGACACCCTGATGTGTCAGCCCGGGTCGACTCCCTCATTCCTGTAGTAGGCAGGCTGGCTTACTTTGTCCAGGACTGGATGTCTGTTACCTCAGACAAGTAGGTCCTGGATGTGGTCAGCCAGGGGCTGGTTCTCAGCTTCAAGAAATTTCCAAAGCTGAGGGCCAGATCTTTTCCACCTGCAAGCATCTCCGAAACCATTGCCCTAGAGACAGAGGCTTCATCTCTACTGGCTCTAAAGGCTGTAGAGAGAGTTCCTACATTGCACAGGGGAAAAGGTCTGTACTCCAGGTACTTTCTTACCGCCAAAAAGACAGGGGAGTGGTGACCCATCCTAGACTTAAGATACCTGAACGAACATCTTTTAAAAACAAAATTCAGAATGGCGACTGTGGGAATAATCCTTCCCTCTCTAAGGCCAGGGGACTGGCTGGCCTCCCTGGACTTAAAAGATGCCTACTTTCACATTCCCATCAGGTGCTCCCACAGAAAGTACCTCAGGTTCGAATTGCCTTCAGGCCATTATCAGTTCAAAGCTATGCCCTTCGGCCTGACATCAGCTCCAAGGGTATTCACAAAATACCTAGCAGTAGTAGTGGCCTTTTTAAGAAGGAAAAATATTTTCATATTTCCATACCTGGAAGACTGGTTCATTGTGGGTCAGTCCCCAGACCAAGTCAAGCCAGACCATCAAGTGACTCAGCAAGTGCTCACTTCCCTAGGATTCCTTCTCAGTCTTCCCAAGTCAGTTCTTGAGCCTGTACAACTCCTCACCTTCACAGGGGCAGAGTTGGATACAGTCAAAGCAAGAGCTTTTCTTCCCCTGGAAAGGGCAAGGGCTATTGTAGAGCTGGCTTCTTCATTCCAACTTTTGGTCTCTCGGCCAGCAAAGCACTTCATTCAACTGCTGGGCCACATGGCAGCTTCTACAGCAGTGGTCCAAGGGACCAGATTTCAGATGAGGGACATTCAGTTTCACCTGAGGGCCTTTTGGTCTCAGAAGAAAGATTCTCTAACCAAATGAGTTCCAGTGACCCAGACTCTGATCCAGGCTCTCCAATGGTGGCAGGATCAGGGCAACCTCAGGCAAGGAGTCCCATTCATCACTCAGTGGTCCTAACCATAAATGCTTCTCTATTGGAGTGGGGAGCCCATCTGGGGGCTCTCACAGCCCAGGGACTGTAATCCCCTCAGGAATCCTTTCTTCATATCAGTCTCTTGGAACTCAGGGCAGTCTTTCTGGCTCTGCAAGCTTTTTCCTCAGTCAGTGCAGAACAAGGTGGTTCAGGTCAGGACAGACAACATGACCACCATGTGGTACATCAACAAGCAGGGAGGCACTCAGTCCACGGCCTTGTGCACAGAAGCCATGAAATTGTGGTCCCTAGCTTATTCTCTGCAGACCTCTCTGGTAGCAGTCCACCTTACAGGGAAGGACAATGTGCTAGCAGATGCATTGAGCAGGATCTCCCAGGGCCATCACAAATGGTCCCTGGACCCGCTGGTGTTGAAAGTGATTTTTTCAAAGTGGGGCACTCCAGAGATAGATATCTTTGCAGCCCCAGGCAATCACCAACTTCCTTTGTTTTGTTGCAGACCCCCAATCTCGGGCTCAGTCCCTCTGGATGCTCTGATTTTGAACTGGGAAGGGAAATTTCTATATGCCTTCCTTCCCTTTCCTCTACTGTTCAAGGTTCTGGTCAAGGTAAGGTCACAACCTTGCAAAGTGATTCTGATTGCTCCAGACTGGGCCAGGCAGCCTTGGTACCCCTTGTTGCTGTCCATAGCAGTCCACCTTCCCCCATCTCTTCCCAAGAATTACAATCTGTTAACCTCCTCTCAGGGGAGGATTTGGTACCCCGATCTTCGATCTCTAAATCTCAAGGCATGGCTCTTGAAGAGTTAGGGTATGTAGATTTGCATCTGTCCCAAGAGGTTCTGGATATTCTCAAAGCCTCTTGAAAGCCTGCCACCAGAAAAACTTACAACTCCAAATGGAAAAGATTCAGCATTTGGTGTTCCAAAAAGCATATATCCTCAGACACTGCTGAATTGTCTACAGTTCTGGATTATATGGTTCATCTTAATGGCCTAGGCCTCAGACCAGCTACTCTCAAAGTACATTTGTCAGATGTTTCTGCTTTTCTGTCAGCGGGAAAGCCTTCCTCACTGTCATCTTACCCTGTATTCTGTAAATTTTTCAAGGGATTGCTTCATACCAATCCTTCTTTTAGGGATCCTACCCCTGCTTGGGATCTTAATGTTTGCATTGCTCAGCTTATGCAACCCCTTTTTGAGCCTCTGTCTTCAGCAGAGCTTAAGTACTTGACTTGGAAAACTGTGTTCTGGTAGCTATTACCTCTGCCAGGCGTATCAGTGAATTGCAAGCTCTGTCAGTGGAGCCTGATTTTATCTCATTCCATAGAGATAAGGTGGTCCTTAGAACTAATAGGAGGTTTTTACCTAAAGTGGTTTCAGATTTTCATCTGAACCAATCTGTCTCTCCCTATGTTCTTCACTGATCATTCTTCTTCAGGAGAAAGAAGTTTACTCAGTTTGGATGTTAAAATAGCCCTTAGTTACTACATTGAGCATACTAATGCTCACAGGTTTGACTCCCTTCAGTTGTTTCTCACTTATGGGGAAGTGGGTAAGGGCAAAACTGCCACTAAGAGAACTATTGCCAGGTGGATTGTCTCTTGTATTCAATTCTGCTATGAGAAGCAAGGCAAAATACCTCCCTCAGGCCAGCAGGGCTCATTCGATTACAGGTACAGCTGCTTCCTTGGCTGTGGCCAGGGATATTCCTTTGCTAGAGATATGTAAAGCAGCCACCTGGAAAACAGTCCATACATTTACCAAGCATTACTCCCTGGACATCCAGGCTAGGAGTGATGCTCGGTTTGGTACAGTAGTACTGCAGAGCCTATTCCCAAGGTAGGTTTGATTCCCTCCTCCAAGGAGGTACTGCTTGGTAGTCTGCAATAGTCAGAATACAGCAAGACTTCATGTTGTTTGAAGAAAAAATTACCTTAGCAATTATGTTTCTTCTGATGGAGTCTTGCTGTATTCTGACCTCCCTCCCTACCTCCCCTCTCAGAACCTATTTTTGGGAAGTGGGCTGGCAGGTGCAGTGTTGCACCCCAGGGGGGCATTTGGGTACTCCCTCCTTTCAGAGAGGGGGAGTGGGTTATATTATTTATTTAGCAGTCTTAAAAATTTTTTGGGGGGATCCAAAATATTTGGTTGCCATTTGGCTAGTAAAAATTTTACAATTTCCACATGTTAGTTAGGATTAGCTCATAAGAATCTGACAGTTATGCTTCAAAGTGCAGCAGACAGAGGTTGAACTGAGCTCGAGCTCAACTTTCTATGCTCTTCATGGAAATTAACCCTATACTCTCCAGGGCAGTTTGAGTGCTGGGGCTAACTGCAATAGTCAGAATACAGCAAGACTCCATTAGAAGAAACATAATTACTAAGGTGAGTCATTTTTTCTTCTGTATCACAAGTGATACATTGTTATATTTCAAAAATATGTGAGGCACTAACTGAGGAAAAATGTTTGGTCTGCATAACATGTTTACAAACTACACATCTCTTGCAAGGAAAACTACCACTCGGTTTTTGTAACCATGTGCTTGGACATCGTTCTGTAAAATGACGCTGTCTTAATAAATCTCTAAGGGCAGGTGCTCTCTTGTAACACATTTTGTGTGGAGTTTTACATAGCTCCCTTAGTTTAGGTTCTGCCAATAAAACCTGCCAGTGTTTCCACAAAATTTGTTCCAGCTCTGGTGTCAATTATCTAATTAGAAGCACTGACAATATATAGAGTGCTGGGTTAATGAACTATTTAGCCTTTGAGAAAGGAGGTAACTCCAAAACATGTTAGGTTGCTAGTCGGCTGAATTTTGAATGAATAAATGTCTTTTTAAAAAACAGTGGGTGTCCTTTATGATGGCTTGTGTGTGCTAGGAACTTGATATAATTATTTTCCTATGGAGAACTGCTGGACATGCCATTCTACAGGTCCCAGAAGGAGCTACCGTGACCCTTCCTGGCGTATTTGGAGGCAACATGGGTCTGATGGGTGGTGGATAGGATTGCACACTGCTGACCCCTATTTCCAGTACCCACCTGTAACATGTACCAGGCAACACTGAATGGCCATGCCAAGATGAATAGCTCTGTGGAGGGCTGGCACCAAGGCTTTTCCACCAGGGTGGATGCCTACCACCCAAGCCTCTGGGGGTTCCTGGACTGCCTGTTTGAGGAAGAATGCCTGACAGGGGTCTGGTCAGAGCAGCTGCTGTCAGGCATCAGGCTGGAATGCCTGAAGAGATGGTACCATGACCTTACCAGGTGGATCGAGGCAATCATCAGTGGCTATGGCAAAAGGGCCACACTCATCTACAATTTCCACCTGCAGGTGGAGTCGGGTGTGGCATGGGCCTGGTTGTCATCCATGTTCCACAGGCTGCCCTGCAGCACTGTCCCCTTCCTCACAGTATGTGCACCCCACCTTCACATGCCTTCATGTGCCACAACTGCACCCCAGATAACCCAGTCGGTGGCCATCCCATTGCCACCTTCCTGGACACCCTCAGCAGCTGTCATCCAATACCCCCATGCGGCACAGCCATGGTCACTTCTGTACCTTCGGTCCATGGCCTCATGGTGGTATCACCCTACTGCATTCATGGCAAACAGTCAGTGTCCCCTATATCCCTCCTATGTCATTCCTCCCACATGGGTGTTGTTTTCCCATTCACCCTGCATTCTCCCCCCCCCCCCCATTTGAGCTTTCCCCTGTTTGCGTCTGGTGGTGGTGGCAGTGTTTTTTTTTTTCATTTTTTTTAAACCACCCCATTCACCGTTCTGATGGTCATGCCTGTCCCTACGCACCATCCCTGTTCTCCACATTGTGCCTGCACCCTTTTCCATGGGCTCACAGTCGCCAAGCTACCATTTGCGCTGCCTTCCTGTGCACCATCCGGAATTTCCTGGTCCTGCATGCGCCCTGTCAGAGATCACGATTCCTCAATAGCCCTTATCACATGGAACCAACATAGCAAATTATATAATATGAATTGATATGTAATCAGTTCTGTTTATTACACTATTTATACATGTCAAGAAATCATGAATCATGAAATCAAAGTCATAATTTGAACTTGTTGCTTGACTCTCTACACTCATGCTGTTCTCAGAAGCACCTAGTAAAAAATGGGTGGGTAACTCTGAGAAATTGGTTGGCAAATGCAAGATGATTTTTTTGGGAGGGAATGACTAAAAATTCCATTTCTAGATGACCTCCAGACTCATAGTTTGTAAATATAATGAGAAACCCTTGACAGCAGAACACCCTTTTATGTACAATAGGGCATATTTTGCCCTTTAAATAGTTATAATTATTATTGTTGTTAGAAGGTCACCATACCTATAATCCCATGACTTTAACAACATTGTATTGGCTAGTTCTGACATCAGAGAACTCACCAATTACACTGTAATACTGTCAAATGAACACAATGGGTGATTTGATACCTTTTTCTGGAACAACAAGAGACTTACAGAACATAAGCTTTTAGACTGCGCAGAACCATTCATCAGATAAAGGCAGACTATACAGAGAATCTCTGTATCTGCTTCTCCTTAGAGTCTGCCTTTATTTGATGTAGGGCTCTTTGTAGCCTAAAAGCTTACATTCTGTAAATCTCTTATTTGTCTGATAAAAGGAGTCAAATCACTCACTGTGTTCCTTTTTTGTACAAAGACCAATATAACTACAAAGAATTATCTACTGCATTAGTTCTCACACTTTGTGATAGTGAGCCTCCCCCAAGCCATGAAAAAGATTTTGAGCCTCCTTCAAATTTGGAAAAAAATCTTGGGCCTCCCCACAGAAAAAAATAAATCCTACTTTGCACAGTACACCAGGAATAAAGTGAAACTAATAAAGTTGACTGAGTATATTCTCTTTTTATTCAACTTATTGCTCCCCACCCCTGACCGGGCACCCCAGGTTATACTTATCACCCCTTTTTTCTGACTCTTGGGCCCTTGTTACTCTGTTTCCTCTCTATCTGGAACAACCAAATCTAGCCACGTCACCTCTCCCTCTCTTACCCTGTTGTCAAGTAACTTCCTGTACACTTACCTCAGATCACACCTGAAAACATGTATCAGATCACTGTGCCTTTCCCAGTCACTAATTTACATATAAATACCTACTATAGAAATGAACCTTGACTCAGTGTGCCTTCCCAAGACATTAATTTACATATATTACATTTAAATAGTTTTTTATTTTAATGGGTTCACCACAATATAACCCAGACAGACCGTCTTAGGGTAGCTGGTTTATTCCACTGGGGTGTCAAACAGACGAGACATACTGATGAGTCCTGGTAGGACGAAACACGTGTCTATGTCATCTGTTAGCACCTTTTGCAAACTGTGTGAGAGGCCTTTCAGCACCATGCAATTCTGCTTAAAGTTGAACCAGCATAACATTCTGTGGTGATTTGCATATGCAGCCCATGATGCTTTGCATTGTGTGGGCATGTGTGATTTTGTATTAATTTACATATAGATTCATACCTATAAACAAGCTTTGGCTGAATGGGAACTTCCGGGTCACAAATTTGTGCATAAGTAAAGAAATTCACCTGTAATTATCTGTATTCAATTTGTTTTATCTTTTCACACAAAACAGCCAAAACTTAAAATTCAAATACTGTACATTCTCAGACTTGACTGGGCCTCCCTTGGAACAATTTGGGGCCTCCCTTGGGAGGCTGGCCTCACCATTTGAGAACCACTGCTCTACTGTAATGCTGTGAAATCTTTCCCTTTACATCATGTTTTAGTTAAAGTCTCTAACTACCCTGCATGAACTCCAGCTACTTAACTGTTTTATATGCATTTTCTTCATTGTCTCGCTACTTCTATATTGTACTGTATATTGTATTGCACTGTGTAAACCACCACTTTATTCAGGACCTCATTATTCAATGTTGTACTCTTACTCTCCTTGTATTCTACCTGCCCCTAGGACGCATCTGGAATCGAGCAGTGTTTCTGCTCAGTATGCCTTCCTGGTAAAACGTTTAAATAAATTAATAAATAAATAAATGTTTTCAATGATGAACAATTACTAAATTGAGCTCAAGTTCCTGTAATCAGTCCTGCCTTTCTTCCTACATCACATCCCACTCAGTTGACTCTAATCAATCCAGTCCCCTCATGCTAAGCAGACTTTGTTTCCTCATTGGCTCACTCCTTTCACATTCAATAACTACTATGTAAATAAATGTACTCATGTATACATAATCTAGAAATAGGGAGTGGCATCCATTATTGAACACCAGCAGTGATGTCTGATGACACCCTGATACCAAGCTTTCAATTTAAAAAAAATTACGTTTCTATCCCTAACGATTCACAAGATAGCCCTTACATATGAACATACGAACATACGAAGAAGCCAGCAGAAGAAGGCCATTTGATCTATTAAGTCTGCTTGTACTGCAGGGTCCACAGCTTGAGCTAATGTCCCTGCCCTCCCTCCCCACTCCTCCCATCCTCCCTACCCATGATCCTTATTTTCCCCCATGCCTATCCCAGCCTCTCTTAAAGCTGCCTACACTCTGGAATGAGATGACCTGTTCTGGCAGTGCATTCCATATATCCACCACCATCCGTGTGAAGAAGTGCTTCCTGAACTCCCTCCTAAACCTTCCACCCTCCAGCTTAAGACTGTGCCACCTAGTGTTATGGTTGCCACTCAGCTTAAAGAGACTCTCGTTATCAACCTTATTTATCCCCTTTAAGTACTTGGAAGGTCCCAATCATGCCCCCTCTCTCTCTCCTGTCTTCCAGGGAGTACATGTTCAGTGCCCTCAACCTTTCCTCATATTCCTTAACCTGCTGACCAGCCGTCATCTTTGTAGCCCACCTCAGGACCTTTTCCAGCAGGTTAATGTCCTTTTTGAGGTGTAGGCACCAGTACTGAACTCCATGCTCTAGATGCAGTCTGACCAGTGACCTGTACAAAGGCAGTATAATCTCCTCTCTCCTACTACTGATCCCCCTAGATATGTATCCTAGCATCTTGTTTGCCATTGCTGCTGCTTTCTTGTACTGCGTGGAGTGCTTCAGGTCATTAGTGATCATCACTCCCAGGTCCTTCTCCTCCTCTGATGTAGATACTCAGACTCCACCCAGGTAGTACTCTGAGCTGGGATTCTTGGCTCCAATATGCATAACTTTGCATTTCTTGGCATTGAAGCCAAGTTGCCAGATCCTGGACCATATCCCCAGCTTTTCCAGATCTTCCTGTAGGTCCTGTATCCCTTTAGCTGTGTCCACTCTCCCGCAGAGCTTGGTGTCATCTGCGAATAGGCACATGTTCTCCTTAATGCCATCCCCAATGTCACTGATGAAGACATTGAACACCAGCCCCAGCACAGAGCCCTGTGGGACCCCACTGATTACCTCTCTGGTAACAGATAACTCTCCACCCACAACCACCATCTGGGTTCTGGCCCTCAGCCAGTTTTCCATCCATCTGGCCATCTTTTCCCCAACCCCAAGATCCACCAACTTCCTGATCAACCTTTTGTGGGACACAGAGTCAAAGGCCTTGCTGAAATCAAGATAAAGGATGTCTACCGCTTGGCCCCGTCTACTGTCTTAGTGACACAGTCAAAGAAGTAAATTAGATTTGTTGGACACGATCTGTCCCCCATCAACCCATGCTGCCTCACATCATGGAGACCATGCTCCTCTAGATATTCCAACAACCTTTCCTTTAGTATGGTCTCCATGAGCTTGCCCACAATGGAGGTCAGACTGACCAGTCTGTAATTCCCTCGGTCATCCTTAGGACCGCTTTTATGGAGAGGCACTACATCTGCTGTTCTCCAGTCCTGTGGTACCATGCCTAACTCTAATGAACTATTAAATAGGTCTGCCAGCGGCTCTGCCAGCTCCTCAGCCAGTTCCTTTAGTATCCTTGGATGTACTCTGTCTGGGTCTGGTGAGTTGTCCACCTTCAATGCCAGCAGCCCCTCCTTCACTTTATCCTTCTCTGTTACTACAGCTGTGTTCCCCTCCTTCCCTGCTCCTCTTTTCCCTCCTGAAGGCACTGGTCTGTCCTTCCCCCTGGTGAAGACAGAACAGAAGTATTCATTTAGTATCTCTGCTATTCCCCCATTATCCTCCGCCCACTCCACCCCTTTCTTAAGCCTATCAATCCCTTCCTTCTTGTTTCTTTTCTCACTTATATAGTGAAAGACAGCCTTCTCCCCACTTCATGATTCCTTTAGCTATCTGTAGCTCCTTCTGTGCCTTTGCTCGCTGGACTTCCTTACTTGCCTCACTAGAAAATCTTAGGTAATTTTCCCTGTCCACCACTCTTTTGGTCTTCCTGAATTTTCTTGGTCTTTCTGAATTTTCTATAAGCCAGCCACTTTTCTCTTACTGCCTGGGCAACCCCAGAACTGAACTAGCTAGGCACTTTGGCCCTTGTGTTCTTACCCCTGAGCCTAACGCACTCATCTGTGACAATCAGTATTTCTTCCTTAGTGATGGACCACCTTTGGTCCACACCCATATCTGCTTTGATGCCCACCAGATGGCTCCTTAGCACTTCCCCCATTTTCTTGAAGTTTGCCCTCCTGAAATCCAAGATTTTAGTTTAGTCAGGATGATTTCCCTGCCCACATCAAACTGGAACCACACTGTGCAATGGTCACTTCCACCCAGTGGCTCCCTGATCATTATTTCCTGTACATGCTCCTCATTTGTGAGCACTAGATCAAGAATTACCTCAGCTCTTTTTGGTTCAGTGACACCCTGAGTCAGGAACCCACTTTGCAGTCCATCCAGGATCACCTGACTCCTAGCACATGTTGTGGGGATATGCTCCAATCCACCTTGGGCAGGCTGAAGTCACCCACAATTACTACCTCTCCTTTCCCCGCAGCTTCCAATATTTGTGAGCTCAGTTCCCTGTCCCTCTCCTCATCCTGATTGGGTAGTCTGTAAACTTCACCCAACCTCACCGTTCTCCCTCTACTGGACCTTAACTGAACCCACAATGCCTCCGCCTCCCCTTCCTCCAACTCCTCCCTTGTGCTAGATATTCCTTCCCTGATATAAACCTCCACCCCTTCCCAACTACCCTCTCCCTCCTATATAATTTATATCTAGTGATCACAAGGTCCCAGTCATAGTGTGCTGTTGCCCAAGTCTCAATTACTGCAGCTATGTACACCCTCCTGTCTGCTAATGGTGCCAGCAGGTCATCCATCTTGTTTCCAAGATTCTGCACATTCAGAGACACCACCCTCCACCTAGAATCTGACCTTTCTTCTCTTCTCTCTATTCTTCTATTCACATGTATTCCCTCTGTGTGCACCCCTCCATGTATCCTTGTTATGTGTCTCCATGTATCCTTGTTATGTGTTTCTCCCTCCACCACTTGTTAACTGTGTTCTTACCCCTTCTACCTCCTCCCTCCAGATCTGTTCCATCACTGGGGGGGGAGGTTCACTGACCTCTTCGTCTCCTAGTCTGTGGGCCTGCACGCCAACTGCACCCCCCTCAGTAGTTTAGAGTAGTGGTTATGTATTCCCCCAGTTTGTCCGCTAGTACCCTCAAACCCTCCATACTGAGGTGTAACCAGTCTGTTGAAAATAGTGCTTTGTTTGACCAGTTCTCCTCCCAGTCCACAATACAGGTAAACATCTTCACCCTGCACCATTTCCTTAGCCAGTCATTAAAATCCTCTTTTCTTCTTTTCCTGGCTGTGCTGGCCCTTGGTACTGGTATCATCTCTGAGAAGGCTAGCGAACATCCTTCCTCCCTGCAGATCTTCCCTAACTCCCTGAACCTACTTTGCACTACCTCAGCCTCCTCCACAGCAAGGTCATTGGTTCCGAGATGTATAAATAAATTAGGTTTTCCTCCAACCTCCCTTACTAGTTCCCTTATTCTTGGGCCCACCTTCCCCGCTGTCATCCCTGGCATACAAACCACCCTCCTGCTTGCATTTGGGTCCCTTTTCCTTCCCCAGTGCATACCCATAATTATGGAGTCCCCTATGATTGCTACCCTTCCATCACCTGCACCTGTGCACCCCTTTCTTACCATCGGTACTAGCTGCTTCCACGCCTAACTGCTCCCTCTGCACCTTGTTGAACTTATCTCCACATTCACAATTTATTCTCTTACCTGTTTTTCCATCTCCCACTCTACCCCTCCCCTTCTGACTATCTGTATATGCTTTCAGTTTTCCCTCCCCTCTTCCTTTCTTTTCATCTTGCTCCCCCATTCTCTACTCTCTTTTGTCTGCTTTCTCTTCCCTGCCCACTCTGAATAGTTCCTTCTCCCCTACCCTGTACTCCTACTCTCAGCCCTGTCTCAACCTGCCCTCCTACCTCATGGCCTGCTGCCCCTCCTTCCTTCCAGACAGTGGTGCAAGTCTATTCAATAAAGGCACCCCTTTAGTATTCCCAACCCCTGATACTACTCTCACATTCCCACCCCATCCCCTTACCACTTGCCATTCCTCCACCCTGGGCTCCCTAATCCTCTGAGGAAGAGATACTCCTGTACACTGGATGCTCCTCCCCACTTCCATCCCCTGCCTGATGCCCTCACTCCCTTGGGCATCACCCTCTGCCTTTCCCTCCACTGCTCTGCTCCTCTGACTTCCCACAGCAGCCTCCCCAGCTCCCATCTGAGCAGCCTTATTTCAGTCCTTAGCTACTCCAGGCTCTTGCACACAGAACATCCCCATTTACTCTACAACACCCCCAGAAAGACTGCTGCCCCACAGCTATTGCAGTTTACCACTCTCCTTCTTCCCATACATGTACCTATTAGCCCACATCCTCCCAACCCAGCTTCTCCTCACCTCGAGTTATACATAACTATAAAATAACTATAAAATTCAAAAATAAATAAATCTCACTTTACTAGGGTCACGTGATGGTGGTTTGAAGCTCGGCTGCAACCCTCCACTGCTCCACATCCCTGCTTCTCATATTAGTCTTTTCGTGCAGATTTACTGGTTTGAGTGAGACCTGCAACCAAGCACCTGAAAGGGGAAACTCTCTGCTGTCAATTGGTGCTAAAAGATATTAAGATTTATATGAAAAAGGTGCAGCCACGCCACTCTCCGCCGCCTACCCCGGAGAAGGATAAGGCCACAAAACGGCCCAAGCATCAGCAACCGGGCTCGAGTAAGCCTCCTACTGCACCAACAGCCCTCTCTGAGGAGAGATTTCTTGAGATCATGCAGCCACTACAAGAAAAAATCTTGGACATGTCGGAGGATATTCAGCAAATTAAAACCTCAGTTCAATCGCTCACTATTAGGATGGGTGATAATGAAGTGAAACTGAACTCCTTGGAAAAAAAGCAGGACAAAGCTGAACTAACTAACACAGTTTGGTCAGAGGCTTAAAAGTTTGGATGAGAAGCTTGAGGATCTTGAAGGGAGGAGCAGGAGGAACAATCTCCTGGTCATTGGTATTCCTGAGAGGGAGAAGGGGTCTGCGCCTGTTACCTTTATACAGAAGCTGTGTGAAAAAATTGCAGGCCCTTCACTGAATGGGCCCACATATATAACTGAACGTGCTCATCTGGCTTTCCATCCTCCCCCACCTCCTAACTCTCCCCCTCGACCATTGATCTTTAAATTGCTGAACTTCTTAGACAAACAGCACATCTTGGCCAAAGTTCGAGAAGTTCAAGATGTCCTTTGGGAGGGAAGGAGAATAAGGCTTACCCAGGATCTCCCACAGTCAGTTCGGGCCAAGAGGCAGGAGATGCACCCCACAGTCTCAAAGCTTATTGCTGCTGGCACACCATTCTGGATGAACTACCCAGCGGTGTTGCAGGTTAAATCAGGAGACCAGTGGACATGGCTGGATTAACCTGTATGCACATTATGCCATGGCGTAGGGCCCCAAGGTTCAGGAGGGCCCCAACTGTTAACTTATTTACAGTTACTTTTTTTAATTCTGGCTGTACTGGACAACCGCTGACAGGCCGACTTGCCCAAAAAGCAGTCCCCTCCTTGGAGTCGGTCAGCCCCTCCACCTCACTGAGTCAGCCTGGTGAATGATGCCCCCCCCGCAGCTGCTCTGAACAAGTCAGCCTCTCAGTTTCTCCGACAGCTGCTCCAGCTTCACCTCTGATCCACCCTGACCTATCACACACAACCAATCATGTCCATCAGAGGTCCTCTGGAGGTGTGGCTACTGGGGAGCGAGAATCAGTGTGTGCATGTGCATGGCATCAGGACATGTGGCCGGGCAGTAATGAGGAGTAGAGGAGGAGAACAAGAGAGAGCTGTGGTGGTCAGTCATCGGTGCCGGTGATTGGTCTTGTCTATCAAAGAAGAAGAGTATCTGTCTAAAGACGTAAAAGTAGAGAGAGAGTCTGAGCAGGCCATGGGGGGGGGGCACCCGGAGTCAGATTTGGCTTCAGTGCAGCGTCACGTGCTGCTGGTGTTTTCAGTGTAGCCACTAGCCAGGGTCAGTCAGTGCTGCTGCTAGTTTGGCCTTTGGTCCTGCTGTGACTATAAGGAGTCCTCCCATGCTGAGCTGCACTGCTAGGCTGAGTCGTGTCACCACCGCCTGTGTGATCTTGAGAAAACAATCAAGAGGACAGACTGGACTCATCACAGTCACATTCACATCAGTCGGGCCACACCAAGTATGTTGTGGTGACTAGTCTGCGTGCTGCAGTGTCCAAGTCATTTGTGCTGCAGAAATAACTAGTTTTATTGCACTGGAGAAACAAACTAAGCTGTGGTTGCCTCTGGTCATGGTCTGTCTGTGAGTGTTCAGTAACCTGAGTAGTGTACTGAGTCTTTAATAAGATTTGAATTTGGCACTGAGTGGACCATGGGATGATAATAACTCATCAGAGGGGAACTAACTTGTGCAACTTGCTCTTGCTGGCACAGTTTTATCTTGGTTTGATTTGACTCATGTACATTACTTGGAAGTTGCAGCAGGTTGCTCTAGGAAATTTAATTTCTGAAGTGACTGCAGTCAACACCTTCAGGTCCTGCAGGTTCTTAAGGCTCCGTCTTTTTGGCACAACTTTGTTTAGCTGCTTTGGCATCAATGACTTGGAGTAGGTGCAAGGATGTGGCAACTCAGCATTGGCAGCAAAGCAACTTTTAGGTTGACAACAAAACTATAAATGACAATGGAGATGGAGGGGAGGAGACAGTGGGAGAACCGACAGAACTGAGGACAAAGATAGCTGCACAGAGGGTGATTGTGGCAGATACATTGCGGAGGCAAGGAGCTTGAGCATGTCTCAGGTTTGGAGCTCAAAGGAGTCTTGAGCAGGGAAATAATGGGAGGGAGCTGTGAGCCCCACTAACTGCTTCAATACATGCTTCAGTTTTTTGGTTTTGGCAGAGAGAGAATAGGTATTCAAGGAAGCATGTGCAGGGAGATCATGGCAGCTACAATCCCTATTTTTATTAATTTATTTATGTAGAATTTGAATTTTGATATCTGGGAAGGCAGGGCACACAAATTGAAGTCTAATGTCCAGGTGTGTCTCAAGGGAGGGAAGAAAAGAGGATCCATAATTATTAACAAAATAGTTACACGGTACAGTAATAGCAAAGGAAAAACAAGATGAGTTAAAGGTAACTAAAAAGTGAAAATTTACAAAATGTTAATATTGTACTGATAAAATGTTTCTTTGTGCAGTAATTGGTCATTCTGAATTGTGTTGTTTATAATCAAGGGCATGTGACCCGTCAAGTCATGTGGCATAACACGTAGCATTATAAGCCACATCCTGCTTGAGCACCTTGGTTGTTACTGCAGACGAGTGGAATGTTGGCATTTAGGGGCCCTCCGGGCCACAAAATATGACTTGGAGTAGGGCCCCCACATCCACTAATCTGGCCATGGCAGTGGATATCCTTTGACGCACGTGACCAGGCATTATGGGAGCTCCGAGGTCTCTTCCCTGATCTTTTCAAGTGAATTCAATCCTGTGAAGAAGAGGAACCTCCACCTAGCTTAGGTGCATCTGCTGATTGTCCTAGAGGAATAATTTGACTATCGAGTGGCGGGGACCTATTTTGGTCTCAGATGTGATCCTCGAGAGTGAGACAGATGCATTGCGCCCTGAAGGGCTTAAAGTTTATAATTTATGGGGATGCCAATTTGGAAGTCTGCCTTTTTATTTGGATACCCACATAGCCGTATATAGAAGAGATGTTTTTGTGCAACTTCTGGGTCCAAGTTTTATGCTGAATTCCCCTCTTATGTGGCCCTCCAAGGTGGAGGCTGAGCAGTAATGTGCTCTATTTTATGGACGATGAGTTTGTTGCTCATCTGTTTAATTTGCAGTTTTAACGCTGCCTTTGCCTTCTAGGTATGAAGGAATGCGTACTCCCAGGATAACAGCTACGTTGTAAAGCTACTTGACCTACATTTTTAGGGGGGATTATCATGTGGTCACTGGGCCTGGATGCACCTTTTACTATGGATCTTTTTCATTTTTGTTGCTTACGTTTTGCACTAATCTGAGAAGCCACAAAATGTCGCTCTGAGCTCACTTATACTGCTATACTTATTATTAGCTGACATTACTTGTGTTACTTTTACTTGTTAAGGTTGCAAATTTTGAAACTTTTAAGGTATTAACCTGACTAGACTTAGATAATACTCAACAAAGAAATAGCAGGGATGCATTTGGAGTTGGGGGGGTGATGATCCTGGAGCGATTCAAACCGGCGCAACAACATCGTTCGACAGAATCAATAAGTGGTAAGATTGTTAGAACCAGGGGTCGATTTGTATTATAGGTTGGTGGAAAATTGGGTTATAGGGTTATAAGGGTCTAATGTTTCTTTTTATAAAAATAAAGTTTCTTAGAAATGGGAAAACAAGTGTATCAGTTTGCCCTGGTTGTGAGGTCTGTATCTTGATTATTGATGGGGCATTTATTCAAAATGTTAGTGTCCTTAAACTACAGTATTATTTCTATAGTATGTTTTGTTCTTTAGTATGACTGGGCCTTATAAGATTATTAGCTGAAATGTGAAGGGGGCCCAGGACCAGTGTAAATGGCAGGTCATTCTCCATCACCTTGTTCACTTAAAAGCTGGGATTGCATATCTCTAGGAGATGCACCTCCGATGTGAAGAAGTCTACCTGCTCTCTAAATATTGGGTGGGTCAAGCTTTTGGTGCGGGGAAGTTTACTAACAGTGGGGGTGTGGTAATACTAATGAGGAAAAATATTCCTTTTACACTAGAGAGGGACATTTGGGATCCTGAGGGACGATATATTCTGCTGTATGGGATGTTGAAAGCCCAATCGGTCATGGTGGAGGCAATATACAGTCCAAATTCTGACTCCCCACATTTCTTCACCCACCTGCTTAGCTCCCCCTCAGCCCAAATTAGGTGCAATGGTATCTTGTCCATGCCCTTTTTGCTTTGGAGAGGGACCAGACAGGGTTGCCCCTTGTCTCCCCTACTTTTCAACCTCTATTTGGAACCTCTGATCCAAAGATTGGTGTCTTCCCCCAGGCTTAAGGGCATCCTAATTGGTGATCAACAGTACACCCTATCTGCATATGCAGATGATTTGCTTTTACATTTAGAGGAACCTTACAGTGGTATCCCCACCCTTTTGGAGGAAATTACTCTCTTTTCCAAAGTGTCGTATTATAAGCTTAATGTCTCCAAAACTAAGGTCCTCCCCTTGAACAACAGAACACCTAGATCTGTGTTGTCTCAGATTTATCATGGGATTCCACTTCTCTTTCCTATTTGGGAATACAGATTGCCAGGGATATCCCCACCAAGATAAAGCTTAACCGCTCAGATCTGCTAAAAACCCTCAAATCAGATCTCGATAGATGGAATGGCCTCCCTATTTCGCTTTGGGGCAGGATCAACACTTTAAAAATGAACGTGTTACCTCGAGTGTTATACCCCCTTAGAATGTTAGGAGTGTTTCTCCCTATAAAATGGTTCACTACTCTACAAGGTATTCTAGCAACTTTCCTGTGGAAAGATAAGACTGCTAGATGGTCCTACCTTACGCTAACTGCACCTAAAGCTCAGAGTGAGCTGTCACTTCCCTCCTTCTTTGGTTATTACTGTGCCCAGCATTTTAGTAACTTGGCTTATTGGTCAGCAGAGGGGCAAGTCACAGACCCCCAAGTATACTTCCCTCTCTGGCTGGATATTGAGAGATCCCTAGCTGCCCAATGTCATTCTACCCTCCTTTCTCTCCTGTATGCCTCTCCTGGGGCATATCCTAAACCACTACGGAACACTCTGATTGGGTGGTCGATCAGGGCATCTCACCAGCTGAAATTGTACTTGTCTTGCAGGTAGTATGCCTCCCTGGATCTACCTATTTTGAGAAATCCCCACATTAACATTGGACATAAATCCATATCAGCCGCTTTTTGGCCATCTTTGATTGGCAAAAGGTTACTACTTTGATGTCCTTTAAATACAGACAACTTCAGGAGGCTGTCAGAGCCTACCTGGGGAAGGTGGATATACAGAGCTCCACTGCTGACAGTTTGTACTCTCTTCTGCAGAGAGCAAGGAAACCACATGCTATTTCCAAAGTGTATAAAGAAATACAAGGATTAGACCGCAACTTACCACTAGGAGTTTGCCATTATTGGTATCAGACACTATCTCTTAGCAATTATACAAATCTCTGGAGAAAATCTTGGCAAAATGTATACAAATTTATTAAGCAAGATAGATTGCATTTAATTCAGTTTAACATAATGCATAACCTGTACTTTACACCAATTAAACTTCATAAGTTGAGTTATCTGCCATCTTCCAATTGCCCTAAATGTTCCTGTTCTTCTGGATCTTTGTATCATATGATATGGGCCTGTACAACTGTTCAGACTTTCTGGCAATCTATTAAACAAACTTTGGATCCACTCTTGGGCCTCGACTCGTTCTTTTCTCCAGAGGTCTGTTTGCTGCTCCTTTTCCCAAAAAGTACCTCGAATAGTATGAAAGCCCATTTGGCACTGGTCTCATCCACAGCTAAACTGATTATTATGAGGCATTTTATAGACAATTCTATATTGTCCATTATAGAGTGGCATAAGGAATTGTTATTTGCTTTGCAATTGGAGAAACATATCTTAACCATGGGTAATAGGCCTCATCTCTACCAGACCAGATGGGGACCTTTAGATGCTCTGATTTCCATCTGGAAACCTTAAATTGTCATAAAAGAGTACTGGTCTCCTTATTTGATTATTAATTGAATTGAACTGTTATGCACTTGATTGTGGGTGGGTTAGGGAGGTTTTATTGGGGAGGGGGGAGGGCAATATTAGAGTTTTTAAGTTTCTGTTGAATGTTTATATAGTTACAATATATTGTTCACTCCAATATTGTACTTTCAGTAACTGCAGAATTTGCAGGGAGAGTGATGTGTGTTTACTTGCTTGACACCTGTCTTGTGGTCCAAATGTATGTGTTATGGAAAGACAATGTGAATAAAGCTTACTGAATTAAAAAAAAATCTCACTTTACTGTCAAAATGTAACAACAATCTCAATAATCTAGAACTCAGTAGGTTGCTACTTTCAGTGTTCTAGCACAACTAGAACACTATGCCAAGAAGCTGTTTCTCAGCAACTGCCTGACTCTAGCTTTTAAATCATCAGCCCAGAAATCCCATGAAACAGTGACAAAGTCAACGTGCCACCTAAACAACATGCCACCACCCAGCAACAAGTTAGCTAATTCTGGTGACAAGTAAAACCCCACAAAAATCTCAAACTGCCTATGTACTTTATATAAACAAAATTAAACCTACACAAGATATGACTCACCACAGAACAACCATGCTGACTATACTGTTCCCGACTAACATATGTAACCCTGACCCAGGCTACTTTATTCTAAAGCTAGCACCCCTTGACTAAATACCTAACATGCCCATACTTAATGTTTGGTATCAAACCCTGGCTTTGGGAAAGTATACCTGGCTCACTGTTCAGGACAAGGGGGTGGCGTCAGGCTAGAGATCCTGGGTCCTGGGGAGAAAATTTTTGCTAGGCGCATGCTAGATGTAATTCCTGGAAGGGTACCCAGTAAATCCACACAAGAGCAATAACTGCAATGCCCAAACATGCAGCTGGGATTCTTCAGTGGGTCTTTTTTTACATGTAAAGATGGTTTTGAAAAGATTTGAGTGGCCCCCACAGGCTTGCTACAGCTAGACACTGACTTTAAACAGGAACAACCTGCATGGCAGAATAACATGCCTGGCAGAATTTCAGCCTTGGCAGTACATTACTTTTCCTATGACATCTATTTCCCCACAGGTGTGGGACATCGTACTTGTGAGACATTGCACCAACATTTGCACTCCCTCTGCTTAGGGCAGCTGAACCTTGTTCTGACTGAAAACTTTACATTCTTTCTGCTTGAGTACTCTTGCGTTGCACAGCCCCATTTAAACTGATGTAGACTTATACCTTAGACTGTTACCATGTTTTCCAGTCTTTACTCTGTGCTGTCTCTGAATCCTGTCAGTTTTTAGATTGTTCACAAACACCGGGGGGTTCCACTCTCTGCTCCCAAATGCTAACTTTCCATCCTTTCCTGAGAAACCATTTTAGTGATACAACACTGGTTAGCACTGAAACTTGAAACTTGGCCTGCAACCCCAAACATTACCCTTGTACTGTAAAACATGACATTATCCTGGAAAATTCTGTTCTAGTCCCTTGCTCTGGACGCTACAATTCTAAGACAACCTGGCATACTGACATTCTTTACCATGTGTACTCACAGCATTGTAGACATGCCTTTGTTCAGACACTGGACCCATGGAAATGTTCTTAGTTCCTCTCAGAAAGAAGAAATTGTCAGATGGAAAAACTTTCCTGAAACCTCTCAGGCAGCTAGAAATTATCCTGGACTGAACATGGAATGACCTTGCAATCCACACAAATTACCAGTCCTTTTTCCTCCACTCCCTGGGGAGAACAACAGGAATTCTGT
The DNA here is from genome assembly GCA_016271365.2 of Neoceratodus forsteri. Classification (NCBI taxonomy): domain Eukaryota; kingdom Metazoa; phylum Chordata; order Ceratodontiformes; family Ceratodontidae; genus Neoceratodus; species Neoceratodus forsteri. The sequence continues at coordinate 1,774,551,810 of CM057456.1, read as the reverse complement.
GATAAAAGTCTCCACGACTTCAGTTAGCAAGCTGGAATATACCAGACTAGGGAGAGAACATCAGGGCTCACTAGGATGGAGCCCACAGGCAGAGAACTGCTCTACCCTTCTTCTCACTTCAAACTCTCAGCTCTAACTGACCACTCGACTCTAACATTCCTTCCCACTCTCCAGTCCAAGAAACTCTGCACTCCTCGGTGCAATGACCACAAATGATAATTAAAGTTGAAATTCAATTTTTAATGTGGGTACTAAAGATGCCTTAACAGTTTACAGTCAAACAAAAATGACCGTTCTCCCGTGTCTCAAAGAAACACTCCCTTGTGCTTTGACCTGTCAGCTGGTCTTCCTTAGGGGGTGGAGTGTATATTTTCTAACTCTCCTTAAATAGCCATAATTAATTAAACTGGGGGACCTCTACTGTTTCAAATTGTAATTACATTTTATTTAAAAAGTGGATGTGGAGGGATTAGAACTTGTTTGCATCAAATTACTAAAATAGTGCCTTTTATACAAAATAATATTTATAATTTTTTTTATGATCAAATAACTTCCTTTCATGCAATTAAAGACATTAATGATGGCATTTTAAGGTCCTTAATAGAGTTTTTCAAAAAGCATCATTCAAAACAAGAGAGAGAAGGATAAACTAAAATTCAATAACTAAAGATTGTACTTAATTACAATGGATGCTCACTGCATCTTTAAACCAGTTATTAAATGAACATTTTTCAGCCATGCTCCATTTGTCCATACTGGTATGCTTGCTTTTCTGACACATTCAGCATTCTCAAAAAAATATTATATAGTTCCATAAGTAATAGCTATGACAATATGATTTTGGTGCCACTTAAGACTTACCTATATATACTTGTGTCCATTATTAAATCCTATACACAAGGAAAGTAAGTAAAAGATAAGTTACAGTATAATAAGTCATAATACTATTAAGTGGCTCTGGTAGGTTTCAAACATATTATCTTCTTAATGAGATTTAAATCCTATAACTCCTTCTCTTTATTTAGTTTATCCATTACACATTCACTAGACCTGCTCAAATCTTTAATTTCTGAGGGTTTTGCCCATTCTTAAACAAAAAATAAAACTCGACATAAAAAGATCTAAGGAAACTGAAAGTGGAGAATGCACACAAATCTTTTCCAGTTCAGTTGATGGAAATACCATCTATAAGGAAGGCAACTTTTTGTGCCTAAAGTGGGAAAGAAGTGCATGTTTCTCAGAATTTGAGATGCTGATAAGGACTATTTCATTTTTACTAACCCATAACCCAATTATTATAATACAGTATTTTATAGCTCCGAATTTATTTTGTAACATTAAGGGCTGAATGTAGAACTTGGCTGAGGCAGTGATCACGCACTTTACTGTGTCCACATCACTTTCAGGGGGCTCCGCCAATCTTCAGTCATGGAATCAAAAAAGGGGGGGTGAAACTATAAGAAGGTAGAGGAAATAAAATTAGTAGCAATAATTATTTGTAAGGTTTCATTTCTGAATAACACATCTTCTAACTTTCGCGTGTTCCTTCTACTTTTCTTCTTTTTAAGGAATGATTTGAGATCCCATTCTGTGTTCAGTCCTTTAGGTTGTAAACCATTTAAGGTGAAAATCCCAAAACTTTCCTTTTGAAGAAGTAAGTTTAACCTATCAGCACCTCTAGGACCACATTTGGCTTGTTCTAATGCTATGAATTTGAAGCCTTCTACACAATTATTATGGCTTTCAGTAAAGTGTCTTGCAACAGGCTTGTTAACAAGACCTGCCCTGATGTCACAAAAATGCTTCTGAATTCTTTACTTAACTGGATGGATAGTTCTTCCTATATAAAGTAACTTGCATGGACACCAAAGTGTGTAAAAAACATGAGTGCTGTTGCAATTTATGCCAATCTCCTCCTGTGTGCCTTTCCATACATAAAGTATATCATCTATATATCTATTCCAACAAATAATGTTGTTAAAAAATAGATTTCGTGTTTGTGAAAAGATGATATTCTAGTCTTCTTCTCACTTCAAACTCTTAGCTCTAACTGACCACTCTACTCTAACATTCCATCCCACTCTCCAGCCACCTGTGGCTTATGCTTCTGTGAGAGTTCTAAAATGACGCCATCTCTCTCATCTCAGTTGAAGCCAAGTAAACAAGAGAGTGAGTAGGTGAACAACCCCATTTAATTGGCTATTCTCCAGCTGCCTGTCCTTACCTAGCACTGGCATGAAGGGAATCTTGTAACCCCCAGGGGACTGGATGGTTACACATAAAACACACACACACTTCCCACACCTTCCTGTAGGCAACAATCCCCTCCTTCTCAGTCCACAAACTGTACACAAAAGAATATTTAAAAACTAGAAAAAATATAGAAAATTTCACATAACTATGGGAGCTCCACATAGACACAACCACTCTGCTGCTAGAATTCTATAATCAAATATAATTTTTTTCCAGAAGGTTATGACACAGGAACAAGAGGGGCTAGGTACTTATATTTTTTAAATGAAAGTGTATAGTTAGAGCTATATTGATGTATGGCTACAGTGTTCATATGTTAATATATATAATAGTTTATTATTAACATTTATCAGTACTGTTTCATAATGCAGTGTACAATTATTGATCAAGCTTTGTATTGATAGATGAACACTGTAATTCTATCTGCTATCAATATTGCACTGACTCCAGACTTTTATTTAAGAAATGTTACATTTCCATTTCTGTTGGCTCCAAGATTAGCTATATCTAATGATAATTTCTACAAAGGGAGATGTCTGAAACTGGAGGAGCTAGCAACTTAATTTGTTTTTAAATGAAAGCTTGGGGGGGTGAAACAAGGTGACTGAGTAGGGTCTGTAATGGCACTGTAGGTAGGAAAAATAGAGCAAACTTGGTGGGTCATGAGGTCCATATCTGCTGACAACTTCAGTGTTTCTGTGTAGCTTGAGCAATATTGCTATACAGTATATGTACAGTTTTCATACATCGCTATAAAACATTGTATTGATATCTGTAAAATACATTAAGAAATGCAATATTAAAAAAAAATATTTAAAATGTTTTCAACTTTTTCTTAATTTTGGTTATACTACCACCTGTTTAATGATTATCTGTAATTCTCGAGTACTGTACATAAACACATTCACATCTCATTAATTACCCTCACATTTGTGGAAGTGTCAGAAGATAATAAGGGTAGAATTCTATCTCAGGGTTTTGGTGCCAGATATAAACCACTAGAGTGATAAAGGTTATTTATTTAATGTGTTTTAACCAGTTAAGTGCACTAGACAACTGAATTCCTATTTACATGTATGACCCTGGAGAGTAGAAATGAGAAACATAACATATAGTACCTAGAGATCCAGGCAAATTAAGAGGCCAAAAATAATGGAATGCAAAGCATAGGAAATTGAATAGCTATGTAAGCAATAATACCCAACAGGGTGGGTGGTATTGGGCAATACCAGATCTCCCAGCAGTATAATGAGACCAAACACCACAGGCAGAGGGCCTTATAGCCCCTGGAGTGTCTGGTATTGCCCAATACCACCCACTCAGGAGAGTATTACTGCACATAGAAAATGAGCCCATATATTTTGTATGTTTGAAAAAAATTTTGATTTTTATTTTAAATGTTGAGCTTCTTAGTTTTTGGTTTTTTTTTGTTAATAAAATAGTTCCTCTACCTGCATTTGTATGCTGTGTTTTCTTTTAAACCAGAGGATTTCTGTCCTACTGCAGCATCCATAGTTGTAGGTGGTTGTCATGGTTACCTGCCTGTGACACATGCTCAGAGGGCTTAACGTAAAGCACTTCTGCTTACTATTACTAGTGGGTTTTTTTATACATTGATTCTTTCACTTTTAATGAATGAGTGAATGATTTATCTGTTCATTGTTTGATCTGGGAATTTGGAGGAGGAGTGGTAGTGGCGTTTTGACAAGATGGGATAAAATGGAAAGTCAGCCTGCTGTGTAGAGGTACATTAGATTTCTGCTGATTTATGTTACTTTTGAGCTCTGCTTTTGTTTGTGGCAGTGTGAGAGGCTACATAAAACAAGCATTTGTCAATGCCAAATGTTTGCTTGTTGGTGTTAGCATTGGAAATGCAGGAGTTAGAGAGATGCAGAATAGGAATGGCAGTGAAATATTGAACTTCACGCCAACCCCACCTTCACCCTGCAGAGACAGACAGGCATTGGGGCATGCGTTTGGGTTGTCTCCCATAACTTTCATACCATTTCACTTCACCCTATCCAGCAGACACCGACACGTGTTTAGGTGTGCCTTGGGGTGTTTGACTTTACAGTCACCCCACTCCATAAGAACATATGCTGAAATGGGTGCAGTATAGGAGAATGGGGTGAACTCTGGGGCCAAAGCATCCAAGGCACACCTCAACGCCTGTCACTGGCTGCAGAGTGGTGGGGTGGAGGTTGAATGGCATGAGCATTACAGTCAGCAATCCAAAGGCACACCCCGGATGCCTGCCAATCTGTACAGGGTGGGATGTTATGGTTAGAAACCATAATGCCCCAGGCATTTATTGGTATTTGCACTACACATTTTCAGCATGGCCATTTTGTGACCCCACTTCATGAAAGCATTTTGGACCTCTTATCATGAACAGTGGCACTGTGATTTTGTCAATGTGTCCTGAACTTTGAGTTTCCTCAGCGACCGTGCCATTGTGCACCAGATGTACGAAAACACAGATTAGGCAGGATGTGAAGAATGACAACTGTACCATTCATAGGGAGGTGTGAAGAGATGGCAATCTTGAAAATCTGTAGCGAATATATTAAAAATGCTCAAACTTCTGAGCGTACGTGGAAACCGCACAAAGCATGCACGTAACACAGTCATTTAGTGGAATTATATCACCAAATTTTCAACATAGGCATTTTGTGACCTCTGCTCATGAAGACTGTCACAATGATTGTTTTCATTTGTCCCAAACATTGATTTCCCACAGCAACTATGCTATTCTGTACCAGATGTGTAAATGCATATTTGGGGCATGATGTGAAAAATGACAGCTGCACTGTTCATAAGGAGATCTGACTAAATGGCAGTGTTGAAAATCTGGAGTGAAAATACAGCAAATTTGTGAAGTTATGAGGGTGCGTGGAAACTGTATAATGCACGCTTGTAACGCAGTCACTTTACAGACATTTGTCACCAAATTTTCAACATAGGCATTTTCGGACCTCTGCTCATGAGTAGAGTCACTGTGATTTTACGTATGAACATACAAACATATGAATCTGCCAACAGAACACACCAATTGGTCTACTGTTTATAAGTCTGCCTGAGTGTGCAGCTAGCACTCTAGAATGCAGCTGCCCCAGCCTCCTCCTCCCCCCTCACTTCCTCCCCCGTTTGTCCCAGCCCCTGCCCCTTGACTCTTCCTCTTGCTTTATCCCACTCCTTCTTAAAGCTATTGACTGTCCTACTTGTTACCACCCCCTCTGGCAGCACATTCCAACTAGACACCACCCTCTCAGAGAATTAGTGCCTCCTCATTTCCCTCTTGAAACGTCTCATTCCAACCTTAGTCCATGCCCCCTCATCTCTCTTGCACTCCTCAATTTAAACACCCCCTGGGTGCTAGGTTTGTTTATCCCCTCAGGTATTCAAATGCTTCAATCATATCCCCCATCCCTCCTCTTCTCCAGTGTGTACATGTTCAGCTCCTTCAGCCTAACTTCATATTCCTTTCCTTTCATCCCCTTTAACATTTTTGTTGCCCTTCTTTACACCTCCTCCAGTAACTTTATATCTCTCCTCAGGTATGGCCTGCAGTATTGCACACAGTACTCTAGGTGCAGTCTGACCAATGATCTGTAGCGAGGTAGGATCACATCCTTGTGTCTGGAGGAGAACCCCCTTGTGATGCACCACAGCATCCTGTTTGTCTTTGCTGCTGCTCTCCTGCACTGGACTGAGTTGTTCATGCCCCTAGTTACTAACACCTCTAGGTCAGTGCATCACCTTACACTTCTCTGTATTGAATCCTAGCTGCCACTCCACTGACCATGTCTCTAGTTTTGTTAGGTCCCCCTGCAGTTTTTCCCATCCATCTTCTTCCTCTACCACCACCTCCAATTTGGTATAATCTGCGAGAACAGACTAACCCTGCTCCCCACTCCATGTGCTATATCAGAGATAAAGAGCTCAAATAGCGCTGGGCCCAGTAATGATCCATGCAGCACCCCATTTGTCACTGCTCTGGGTGCCGAGAGCTCCCCCCCCACCACCACTCTCTGCACCCTCCCCTCTAACCAGTTCTCTATCCATTTAGTCAGCTTTTTTCCCACCCCCACTGCCGTCAGCTTCCCCCCAGTCTCCCATGAGGCACTGTATTGAAGGCCTTACTTACTGAAGTCCAAGTATAAGACATGTACTGCATGGCCCCTGTCCAACTCCCTTGTCACCCAGTCATAATACCCTATTAGGTTGGTTTGACAAGACCTCCATGAGATGAACCCATGTTGCTACCCATCTTGGAGGCCATTACTCTCTAGGAATGCCACCAGCCTCTCCCCTCAGTATCACCTCCATAAGCTTACACACTATGGATGTGAGAGTTACTGGCCGATAATTTCCTGGCTTCTCCCTAGGCCCAGTCTTGTGTATGGGCACCATATGGGCCACCCTCCGGTCCTGGGGCACACACCCTGTTTCCAGGGAAGTTTTGAACAGATCGCCAGTGGCTCAGCCAACAGTTCCATCTCCCTCAGCATTCTGGGACGGATGCCATTGGGACTTGGTGCCTTGTCCACTCTTACTGGCCTCAGCCCCTCTATCACCCTACTACCTGTGATCACTTTGTCTGTCACCTCCCCCCCTTCCCCACCCCCAAGAACATTCTGGTAGTGGACCATCCCTCTCCTTAGTGAAAATGGAGCAGAAGTACTCATTTATAATTTCCACTTGCTCCTCCCCCTTTCCTACCCAATCCCCTCCCCGATGAATCCTCACAATATATTCCTTGCACTTCTCCTTTCCTGACATACCTAAAAAGTAATTTTCCCTCTTATGCCCCAGTAGACTTACTTGCCTGTAGACCTAGCCACTCTCCTGCAACCCCTGATCTTCCCCAGCCTTTATCTCCTCCTGTCTCTGCACCAGGTATGTAGCCACCTCACCCCTGCACTCATCAGTATGTTTCTTGGCTCTGGTTTCACCCTGCACTGGTGCAGCTACTTGGCTCTGCAGCTCAGTCTTAGCACTTTTTTGTTGTGTCTCTTCCCTGCCTTTATATCCTGGAGTCTCTCTTGCAGTATTGCTCCCATCTCCCAAAGTCCACCTAATAAAGTTCACCACCTTAGTGCCCGTGCCTCCTGTCTCCAATGAGACACACTGTTTGGTGGTCGCTATCTGATAGTGGGTCCTCCACACTTACCTCCCTCACTACCTCCCCATTTGCCAGCAATAGGTCTAGACTGCTACAAAGCCTTGTAGGCCCACTTACCAATTGCATCAGAAAGCAGTCCTGGAGTGCATGAAGGAGCTCCTGCTCCCTGGTACTGCTAGTGGCCGGGGTGCTCCAGTCAACCCGTGGTAGGTTAAATTCCCCCACTATCACCACATTCCCCCTTCTACACACCCTCCTTATCTGCTCTGTCAGTGCCTCGTCCAGGCCCCTGGATTGGTCTGGTGATCTGTACACCACTCTGAGCCTCAACTTTCTGCCCCTGGAGTCCAGGAGCTGCACCCAAAGTGCCTCTGTCCTCTCCTCTTCTCCCTTGTCCCTTATGCATTTATTCCCTTCCCTCACAAAGAGTGCAACCCCACCTTCCAACCACCCGGTCACGCCTGTATATCCTGTATTCTGGGATTGCCAAGTCCCAATCATGGTACTCTGTGGGCCAAGTCTTTATCACTACAGTAATGTCCACCTTCTCCTCTGAAAGGAGCACCTGAGGCTCGACAATTTGATTACCCAGGCTTTTTGTGTTGAGAGAGACCACCTTCTACCAATACCCTTCCTTCTCTTCACTCTTCTCCTCCTAGGCCTGTGTCCCTTCTCCCAGTAGTCTGCACCCTTTTTATAACTGGGTGGTGGTGCCTTCTGTATTACACTCAGACCACTCTGCCTGCCCCCTCCCAGAGTACTACGCCTCTGCCTTTACCTATATCTAAGGAGGTGAGCTCATTGGACCTTTCTACCAACCTCAGTCTTTTGGCCACCCCTCCCAACTAGGTTAAATCCACCTTAGTAGAGATATACCCTTCTAATCCTGCTTTTAATACTCCCTTCCCCTTCCTGCTCAAGTGTAGCCTCCCCTCACGTACAAGTCACTATTCCCCAGACTCTACCTCAGTTAGTCACTAAACCATCATTTTTGGTGTGGCATCAATCCCTCAGCCACTCGTTGAACTCCTCAATCCTACCCTTCCTCCCCATGCTTGCACATGGTACCAGGAGTACCTCAGAGAATGCCACTGACTCCCCCATCCCCTCACACTGCCTGCCCAACTACTCAAGCCTCCCCCTCACTACTTCCACAGTCTCCCCCGTCAAGTCGTTTGTACCCACATGCAACATTAAATGACGTTTCTTCCTTCCCTTGCTGCACACTTGAGCAGTGCCTGCCCTGCCCCTCCTTCAGTCAACCTGTGGATAGCGTCAATCCAAATATGGCTGTGCCTTCCCCCCTTCCACCCCATCTCACCCCTTTCAGTATAGAATCCCCCAGGATGAGTACCCCCATCCCTTTCCCCTTTCCCTTCTAATGCCCTTTCCACCACCCCAGTATTCATTCTTCCCTGCCCCCTGCACCCTCTGTGACTTCTGTTTCAGTACCCCCTAAGTCTGTCTTACCCCTTTTCTCTGCCTTATTCTTCCCATCCCCCTTGAACCCCTTTCCAGCCTGATTACTTCCTACTGGGCTTCCCATGTTAACCTCCCCTCCTCCCCTGCTGATTTCCAACCCCTCTCCTTTCCCCACTGTTGTCAATGTACAGCCCCCATTCCCTTCTACCCTGATAGTGATGCCCCTCCCATCCTTCTCCTTCCCATAGCCTTCTCTCCTCCAGTCACAACCCCTCCTTCCTTACTAGTCCCCCTTCTACCCTTTCATCCTCGCTATCTCTTCCCCTGCCTGTTACCATCCCTCTTATGCCCAGCTTGACCTCCCACCCTTCAGTATGTTCCTGCTCCCCCCTCTTCCCACAGCAGAGGATTGAATCTATTCCTAGTCGATACCCCTTCTACATCTCTTCCCCCTATCAGTTCCCCCCTCCTACTTGTTCCTCGCCATGCCACCCCTGGTCCCTCCCTACACACAGCAATTTGCTCTCTCCCCTGGTACTCCTCATGGTCTCCTCTTCCCCCATCAGGAGGCCCCCCTCACCTCGGGCATCCCCTCCTTTCTCCTCTCTTTTCTACTAGTGTCTCTGATACTGGGGTCGGTTTCAGTCCCTAGATGTTCTTCTTCCGTTCCACCTTGCCATCCTCTATCCCCCTCAAGCCAGGGGATGCCTACCACACTCATCTGCCCTGCCATTTAGACTCCTCCCTAATCTCCACAGTTACTCCCTCAAACTAGCCAGTCATCTACAGACCATACATCCCCCCCATCCTCCAAGCCCAGTCCAGGATCATGGCGGACCCACACCCTGTACACCCCACCACCCTTCCAAAGATGCCCGCCATATTGACATGTGGCACCTGACCCATTTTGGACCCTTCTTGTGTTATGGGTGCTTACTCCAAGTTTCTGTACCCTACTTCAACTGTTAGGCCCCTATTTACTCAAATTCCAGGTTCCCCCTACACTAGTCCTCCTACTGCCCCCTTGCCGACCGGGTTAATTCAGTCTCAAATCTTATCCATTAGATACTGTATTACTGTACCAATCCTAAAGCCTCCTTGTCTGTTTTTCACCCCTCAGCTACTATGCTTTTTGTTCTCAGCTCTCATATAGTTTCACGTAGCCCAGTTAGAAATCCCATTGCACTCCAAGTATTACTCAGCTCTGTTAGAGAAATAAATAGAACAAATAAATCTATATTATTACAGCAATCCTAAAAGTATCCAATCATTGCTTTGTCTCCACCCCAGAGACCCTGCTGTAATATAGGACCAGAGAGGACACTGGGCGGGAGGGTGGGCAACTCTAAATCCCAGCAGAGCTCCATTGAGCTTTCTCACTCCCCCTCTCCTCACTCCTTCTATTTCTCCCAGTGCTGCAGGCTACCCTTTTGTACTGGGCTCCTGCCTGCATTGGCGCCTTTTTCTGTCCACAAAGAAATCTGCAGCAGTCCCGACAGAGCTCCGTTGAGCACGCTCACTCCTCCCACTTTCACTCGATCAATCTTAATCTGTCCTAAACACTGATTTTCCACAGCGACCATGCTATTCTGTGCCAGAAGTGTGAAAACGTATTTCGGCCAGGATGTGAAAAATTATAGCTGTACTGTTTATAAGGAGGTGTGAAAAAATGCCAGTGTTGAAAATCTGGCATGAAAATATAACAAATTTATGAATTTACAAGGGTGCGTGAAAACTGCGCAATGCACACTTGTAACACAGTCATTTTATGGACTTTCATCACCAAATTTTTAACACAGGCATTTTAGGACCTCTGCTCATGAACAGTGTCACTGTCATTTTCTTAATCTGTCCTGAAAACAGATTTCCCACAGCGATCTCGCTATTCTGTGCCAGAAGTGCAAAAACACCATTTTGGCCAGGATGTGTAAAATGACAGCTGTACTGTTCATAAGTAGGTGTGAAAAAATGCCAATGTTAAAAATTTGGAGTGAAAATATTACAAATTCGCAAAGTTACAAGTTTTCATGGAAACTCTGCAATGCACACTCATAAAACAGTCATTTTTTGGATTTTGTTTCACCAAATTTGCAACATAGGCTTTTTGAGAGCCCACCTCATAAACACCGGCACTGTCATTTTGTTAATCGGTCCCGAAAGGTGATTCTGTGCAGTGACTGTGAAATCACCTTCCGGGACTGAATAATGCCATGACAGTGGCTCAGTTCATGAAGAGGGGTCCCAATAACCCCATGTTGAAAATTTGGTGCCAAAATTCCTGGGATATGCACCAAAGTTGAAAACAATCCTATTTATGCCGTTATACAGCTTACGGGCATTTCTTCAGTTCGCGGTTGGCTTTGAAGAGTGGAAACATGTTCGCAGTCCATCGAAGATCATTGCACTGGGCTTCAGAGGTGGTAAGGGTGAGGAGGGTGGGGAGTCAGGGTGCACAGAGGGTGGGCACGGGTTGGGGGAGGGCCACTGACTCAATGAGGACTATTTTCTATTTTACAGGGTTAAAAACAAAGCACCACAGGACTGTTTTTTTGGATGTTTGGCACTCTGGGTTGGGCTCCAAGCATGCTACCTGAGTGCTTTTGGTGGGGGCTGTAGCAGATGGGGATTAGGCACCCTGTCGGCACATACCAGGTGGGGGACAAAAAACGGGGATTGGGCACCCCCTCAGCAGAAAACAAATTGGGGGGATATAATGCCAACAGGGAGTGGACTCCCCCATTGGCAAATTGAACTGGAAAGGGGGGACTGAAGTAGATGGATACTGGGCGCCACATTGGCAAAGAATAACTGTTGAAGGGGGTGCATGATGCCGAGGGGGATTGGGCACCCCCTTGGCATTCAACAGAAACTTGGAGGTGGGGACATTATGCCGATGGGGACTGGGTTGCCCATCGGCAAATGAACTGGGTAGGAGGCATATGGATGGCAAGGTATCACTCTGCAATGACAGGTTGCTCTTTCATTGCAGTGGAATGGCTGATGCTGCATTGACGAGGTGGCCCCTGATTGCAGCAGCGAAACATTTCAAGGTGATGGCATGCTGGCTGAACTAGTGTCAGCAGCAGTGAGCCACTGCATTGGGGAAAGTGGGCCAGGCCTCAAGCACTAACATTGTCCCCCAGTGCCGCACCTCCAAAACCCCGTTTCTCTCCTAAACTGTGCCAAAATGTTTCTTGCACATGCACAAGCAAACATAAAAAAACTAGGTATCAGGGAATCAGCAGCGTGCAGTGGTGGCAGTGAGGAGCAGCCTGGTACGGATGAAAGGTCCATAGATTTTGTGCAATGGAGGTTGACAGAGGTGGTAGGGTAATGAGAAATGCTGTAAACTAAAATGACTAAACTAAGTATGGGCAAGGTTGTGCTGAACTTGTGTGGTGCTACTGACTTGGGGTTATGCCTTGCTTAGTGAGCAGGAAAAAATAGTGGATACTTCATTTTAAATTTTGAACTGACAAAGGGATACCAGCTTCTAAATGAGGCATGCACCTGGTACTAGCTGTGGACAAGGCTCTATTGAAAAATAAATGCATGCCTGGGCATGGCTTTCAGTCAATCAAAATACTTCATTTTTCAAGCCCATTTTCTAAATCTGAATACATTTATCATGCAACTGCAGTGCAGGTAGAACAAATTTCTGATGACGCATATGTTGCGAAACTGGTAGAGGTTTAGTAGAGCAGATTCTTATGTTGGCGTTTAGCGCTCTTTTTATCAAATGCAAATAAAGCTGCAGTTTGGTTCAGTGCCGTGTGGTGCAGGTATTTGTTTAATTCATAGAACAAATTCCATCAGAATCCCTTGGGTGAATTATACCCTTATTATGTACATTATACCTAGGTATACCTTGTTGCTTATATTATGACCAGTGGTAGGGGCCCTACTCAGTCTGAATGTGGCCATATAGCCAAAACACCATATACAGTACAGTATAATTAAAGCAGTGAACTTGCCAAGCTGCAAAATGCCTATTCTTTATTGTGTGAATGAATACAGGAGAGAGGAGAGGTTTCCACTAGTTTTTGTTCCTGGCTGGAATCTTTGTAAGGGAAATGAAGTAAAAGAAAAATCATCATTATTATTATTTTGTATATAGAATTAAAAAAGAGATGGATTTTATGAACGTATGCACATACAAACATATGAAAGTTGTCAGCAGCAAAAGGCCACCCTGGTCTATCTTGGCTGCTCAAGATTGCAGCTAGCTCCCTATTCAGAAGGTTAATTAACTAAGAGGCTTTCAATTTTTCTTGGCAGGAAAGTATAGAACATGGATGTAAAGAATGATGCCAGTAATGCCACTCTCATTGTCTCTTCCAGTTAATTTTTGCTGCCTCAAGGATGCTTGTGGCTGAAGATATTGCTTTGGATGATGTTTTTCTGAGTAACTGCTACCTTCCAGGTAAGTTACTTGGGGTTACTTGCTATCCTTCTACTTGAATTAATAATGATGTTTGGTGAAAAATATTATTACAAATTAGGAGCCATTACCTCTGTGAGTTCTGTGTTTTGAGCACTGGAGTGTACAGCATTTTAAGGGTTCTTGAAGAGATATTGTTTTTGAAACCTTCATTAAACCAAAGGATATGCTAGATGAACAGAAACCAATGCCATACTTATCTCCTGTTATCCAGGTAGTTGCTGCATTTAATACTGTATCCTATGAAATTTTAGTTGTATTGAATTACTTTACAAGTTTTGACCAGAAAAGGCACACTGTGCAGATACTCATTTCCAGGTGCATCCCAGGAGTACAGGGAGGTTACGTGACTTGCTCAGAGTCACAAAGTATGTGTGTGGTGTTTGTGGGAATGAACCTAGGTCTGATGGTTGTATCAAGTTCATTTACAGGTTTTTCACGTCTCATAGCTCTAACCTGTAGGCTATACTGTCAGCTTGTACCTGTAGTCATTGCTAAATAGGAAATGGCCTTCATCAGTGACCATAACTTACTCATGTCAGTTCAGTCTGGATTAAGACATAACCACTCCACTGCAACAGCCTACCTAAAACTAACAGCTGGCATAATACAGTTATAGAACAGGCTGGTGCTCAACACAAGCAAAACCAAAGCTATGCTATTTGAACCTAGATCCCTTGGCCAAGACAGAATCCCATCACTCCTACTTACCTCCTCATCTGGCAACTGCATGGAAGTGGTAGGCTTTCTTAAATACTTGGGTCTAATGATGGATCAGGGCTTTACCTCAAAGAACCATGTAGACCACGTAACAAAAACTACCCATTTCAAACTAGGAATGATCTACTGTCTAAATGACCAACTGATCCCCAAGGCAAGGATAGCCATTACTACAAGTGTCCTCCTCCCCACCCTGACCTATGCTGCTCTAGTTATGCAGGGCATGGCAAAACTGGAGAATAACAGACTGCACATGCTGTACAACAAGGTGGCTCACTTTGCCTCTCAGTCTCATGCAAGACACCATCACTGCGAAGCCTGGCTTCCCTAAATTGGTCATCCCTTGACTCTCGTCTTCAGTACCCCCTGCTCTGCAATGTGTATAAGTTCTTTCACTCCTCCCTCCAGCCAGCCTTGCAGGGATCCTGGTCTCCAAGCACTCCAGCAGAAATATCTGTTCAACAGGATGAATTCTCCTGGAAGAACCCAGGGTGCGGACCAAAGCGCGTGGTAAGTCCTTTGTCTCCTCTGCCCCTCTGCTGTGGAACAAACTCCCTCCCTTTGTACAGGAAGCCCCTTCCCTCAAAACTTTCTAGACCAGGCTCAGGACCTACTTGCTCGACACCAGTATCTGTTCCTGTTACTGCACTTGATCTGACCACTGTACCATGTACTGTCAACATATGGTGCATTTATTTCTTGAAAACTGATCAAATATTCTGTACCCCTGTTCTTATGTATTGCTTAACAATCCTTGTATACCACTGTGTATGCCTTATACTTGTACTCCTTTAAATAAATATTGTTTAACATTCCTGTAAACCACTATGAATGCCTTATCTCTGTAACTAACTCTGGGTCACCCCTGAAAAAGGGACCTTTGGGGCTCAGTGGGCCTACTCGGTCACAAAATTAAATAAATAAATAAATAAACAAAGGATATCTTACAGGTTGCTACTGTACATTTATCAATTGCAACAAAGCTTTTTTTTCATTCAGATTTGTATCCTCCTGGCCATATTTTACAGCTCCAGATCCTACCAGTGACCACTTAACCTCCCAAACTCCTGGTGTGGTTTTGCAGTTTTGCTGATAGCCCGCCTTTTCCTCAGTACCTACTACTGGCCCAGATTTCTTTCACCACTGCTGGTGCTACAGTTTAGAAACATAGAACTTAGAAACATAGACTTTGATGGTAGATAAGGACCACTTGGTCCACCTAGTCTGCTCATTTTCCTACCTATTGGATAAGCTGCAGATCTTAGTTAACCAACAGCCTACTACTTCCTACCCCACTCTAGAACTGCCTTATGTCTGTCCCATGAATTCTTCAATTCCCCCACTGTTTTTGACCTCATGACCCCCTCTGGTAGGCTGTTCCATGCGTTCACCACCATCTCCATGAAAAAATACTTCCTCAAGTTGCCCCTGAGCCATCTCCCCTGTGTCTTCAAATTGTGCCCCCTTGTTCTTGCACATCTCTTTTTCTGAAAGATGCCGGCCTGTCGGCACAGTGGTTGGATTTCCGTTTGTGACACTGGCGACTCGGCTACGGGAATGGACCAGGGTCGTTGGAGGGCCGGTGGAGGGAGAGGGATAGAGCATCTTATGAACTGCTCTCCTTCACCAGGGGGAGGGTGGGGAAGTGCCTGGTGCATGTGGGACCCCTGGTGGAGGCCGTAAGTCATACAGCTAGTGGTGCTTAGTTCAGGCAGGAGGCGGGGCGGATGCTGGACATCATTGCACAGCCTCGCCTCCCCCAGAAAAATGGAAAAAAAAGAACAGCCACCGGCTGCCCTACATGAAGCCCTGCCACAGCTTCAATTAACCCCTCAGGCTAGGACCCTCTGACCTATCTGAAGATCTGTAGAGTGCAGAGAAAGTGCCACAGCCCTGCCATGGGGAAAAGTCATGGGGCTTCGGAGGGACCCTGTGGCCTATATGAGGGGTGGAAGTCATGGCTCCGTGACCAGGCTGAAATAAAAAATTCAGGGCAGCTAGCAGCTTAGCGAAGTAAAGAATAAATAAAAAAAAAGGTCCTGTCAAAATAATGTCATAAATTTATTTGACTGGATAACCAGAGTGGTGGACCAAGGGAGAGCAGTTGATGTCGCCTACCTTGACTTCAGCAAAGCTTTCAATACTGTTCCACATAGAAGATTGATTAATAAGCTGTTTAGGCTCATGGTGGGTCAGAAGTTGGTCAACTGGGTGGCAAACTGGTTGACGGGTAGAAAACAGAAAGTGGTGGTAAATGGTATACAGTCAGAAGAGATGCAGATCACAAGTGGGGTACCTCAGGGATCAGTCCTGGGGCCAGTCCTCTTCAATATCTACATCAGTGACATTGCAGATGGACTGGAGGGTAAGGTTTGTCTGTTTGCAGATGACACCAAGATCTGCGACAGAGTAGATGATCCAGATGGAGTGGGCAGAATGAGAAGAGATCTGGATAAACTAGCAAAATGGTCGAAAGAGTGGCAACTGGGGTTTAACGCAAATAAGTGCAAGATCATGCACATAGGGAAGAGAAACCCTGAAGTCACCTATAGGCTGGGAGGGGAGTTGCTGGAAGTCACAAGGGAAGAAAGAGAATTGGCATCATCATCACCGATGATCTGAAATCATCCAAAACACCACTAAAGCAGTAGGTAAAAGCTAGGGGGATGCTGGGGTGTATTATTAGGGGTATCACAAGTAGGAAGAGGGAGGTAATAATCCTTCTTTACAAGAAACTGGTTAGGCCCCATCTGGAATACTGCGTGCAGTACTGGAGGCCGCACCTTCACAAAGACATTAACCAAATTGAGGCAGTCCAAAGAAGGGCAACCAAGATGGTGCAGGGACTGCATCCGAAAACATATGAGGACAGATTAACTGAGCTCAATATGTATACCCTAGAGCAAAGGAGGGAGCGAGGTGATATGATCGAAACATTCAAACACCTTAAGGACATTAACAAGGTGAAAGAGTCTAACATGTTTCAATATAAGAAAAATAGCAGGACAAGAGGACACAGCATGAGATTAGAGGGAGGCTGATTAAGGGGTAATGTGAGGAAGTTCTTTTTCACAGAAAGAGTGGTGGAGGCATAGAACTGCCTACCTCAGGAAGTGATGGATATGAATACAGTGCAGGGCTTCAAACAGGCATGGGATAGGCATAAGGGATCAATACAGATGAGTATGAATAGATAGGCCATTGACAGAGCAAAGGCCGATGGCACATTCATAAGGTAGAAAAAGAAATGGGCAGACTGGATGGGCCTTGCAGTCCTTATCTACCGTCAAGTTCTGTGTTTCTATGTTTCTATAAATGGGTAAAATTAGCAAGATTTGCTTTAGCAGAATTTAATGAAAGTCCTCGAATTTTCTAAAACGTTGTCCCAGTGGAGGGCACACATTTTCCTTTCACATTTCCTTCATAATCTAAAATGTTGTGGAATTCTCAATATGGTCTTTAACTCCTCAAATAATGCATATAGAGAATTAAAATTTGATATACTGTTTTTTTTAAAGCAGCCATAAGGGGGAAATAAAGATTTTACTGAATTAATGCGATCCCTTTGAAAAGAAACACCATATCATAGTTGTTTGGTTTGCTTCTATATGAACCAAAACACCCAACATTTTAAAAAGCATTTTTTTAAAACCATCATAGATGTATAGATATTGATATACAAAGCATTCATTATACATAGTGGATATCACTTAATGGACTCTACTGTATATTGTGCCTACTCGAAGGTTTTCTTGAAAAAATCATTAACTTCCTAGATAAAGTTCCAGAAATGTTTTTTTAGTTTTTGTTTACTGGGCAAGGTACACTAGACAAGTAGATTTCTATTTTCAGGTATGACCCAGGAGAGTACAACAATGAAAAATATAATAGAAGAATACATAATGCAGGTAACAGCCAGTGATAGTTACAGTAACAATGATAAATAATGAAAACAAGTAGCAAGCATGAACTAAAACACATAATCATACACATTAGCTCTTTCAAAGACAATTTCAATGAAAAGAGCTAACTTTGTAATCATAAATCCTGGGAATATTACATTTACTTATCCAGTAAATTCAGCTTTTTCTTCCCTCTTCTCTTCCCTCAATCTCTACTCAGTCTTTGGGCATGGCAGAGTACCTGTTTGGCAGTGCTCTCACCCTTTCTTCAACTTATTCAATTTTCTCTTCAGAGGGGATCTGCTGTGTGGGACCCAAGAACATGACTGCAAGTTATCTCAATGACAGCATGGTTTTCCTCCCATTTCTTCCCTTCATTGCCCTCCTACTGCTCAGAGTTAGCACAGCTTAGTATTGGCCTTATGCTTATACACAGCATCTCAATGCTGGAGGAAGCCCCCTGGCCCTTCCATTTGGGTCGCTGTGATACCAAACTTGCTGCCTGCCATCAGTGAGCTGAGGCTTAGGGTACTGCTGTCAGGATCTCCACTTCTGATCTGCCCCCAATACCGATGACTAGAGTCCTCTCCTGAACAAAGGCTCCCTGCATGGCAGCACAATGCATTGTATTAGCCCATCATGGTGGTTCCCAAGTGCCAGAACTGGATTTGTTTCTAAATAAAAGCCTGATACCTGGTTGATCGAACTGTTCTGTTGATACAGTTTCCTTGTGTTGCTACATGCTGATAATAAGGGGATATGTGATGGCTAGATGTATGATACAGAATATATCCGAACTCATGGCAAGCGAGCTCAGGGAATATTATGAGTGGTGGAGTGTAGCAGAGCCACGAGTGATGATTCCCTGAGCTCACTTGCCATGAGTTCAGATATATTCTGTATCACACACCTAGCCATCATGTATTCCTTTTATACAATAGGAATGTGCTTTGTGCTGTTTTTAATTTTTTTGATGATGACACCATAGTGTGATATCTGGAGTTATCACACTGCAGTGAGAATACATGTTTTTATCTAATGAGTCATCTGTTTGCTCTTATTGTA
The DNA here is from genome assembly GCA_016271365.2 of Neoceratodus forsteri. NCBI lineage: Eukaryota > Metazoa > Chordata > Ceratodontiformes > Ceratodontidae > Neoceratodus > Neoceratodus forsteri. The sequence goes on along the minus strand of CM057456.1, from coordinate 1,774,532,882 downwards.
TAAACACTGATATAACAAAAAAATGATATATTATCAATATATGAATATTGTGCATTTATATTATATCGGTACACTGGCTCTTAACTTTCATTTTAAAAAATATGTTTCAAACTCAAATTGCTTCCACAATACAGTGGAATACAGTGAATTTCTAAAGATAATTTGTCTGAAAAGGGCTAACTTCAGAAACATAAGTTCTAGGAAATTATTTTTAGCAGTCATGTTCATACTATGTTTTCCTGCTGATTCAGTTTTCTTGTGTTGATACATGCTGATACACATCAATATGGTAAAACAAAAAAGTTAACATATTGCTATACTATATATAGGAAAAGTACAATTACATGCCCTAACAACAGTATATTAACTTGACTCCAAATATAAACCTTCATGTAAAAAAAATTAAGGACAGAATATTCAAACTGCACCCGGAAAGGCGTATGTGTCTGCTCCACGCAACTGAGATGTGCCAGAGCACAAAAGGGTTATATTCAAACGGGATGTGCAATAGCGCATCCCATCTGAATATAGCAGGATAAGTGCATGGCACAAATGGGGCTGCCAATCATGTAATGATGTATTCCCCTACCAAGTCTGAATACCAGGAATGGGAATGCTTGGCGCACCTTGCAGTTGCACCAAGTGCACATTCCAGATATTCAGACTGAAACATGCAAATGGAGCTATTAGCCATGGAAAGTGCAAATGGGGCCATTTGCATGTTATTATGGCCCAATTTACATGTCTAGGGCATGCACCCAGCAGCATGCGCAGGGTACCCTGCAACTGCCATGTTGCACATCAGCATCCCACGCATATCTGGTAGTCTAGTGTCCCCCCACTGCCCAACCCTGATCATGAACTAAAATATATCCCCCATCCCTGGTAGTCTAGTGCCCCCCTTCCCCAAACCATGTCTGTATGATATGAATTCCCTGTAATGCCCTGATGGTCCAATGGTATTCCCATCTCTTCCATGATTGCAATGTAGAGTCCCACCCCAGATATCCCTAGTGGTCTAGTGGTTCTTCCCTCCACATCTGGCAACCCTGATCACCAGTAATAGCCTTGTGTAATTTCCCTGGTAGTCCAGTGGCACCCTGGTTACAGGGGATTCATATCCTACAGACATGATTTGGGGATGGGGGATGCCATTAGACTACCAGGGATGGCTGCCCTTTTGTGTGACATGTGTTTGGGGATGGGGGGTGTAGCCATCCAGTAGCTGGGCTGCAGTGTTGCACTGTGTAATACGCCAGCCCACCTGTGGGTGGCTATGACTTAGGCATGCTTTTTCCATGCCTATCTTTGAGTGGCATATCTTCGTGATGTGTGGGCAGTTGTGCCGTGCATCTCATCTGAATATGGAGATATGTCACATATGCAGGGAAACGTCCCCTCCAGATGCACCGCATACATTATCTTTGCACTGTGGCACATTTGAATTTGTACAGCGCATTGGTGCCTTTTGAATATGGCCTGGGGGCACATGTCAGGATTGCACCAGCACAACCCAGATGACCTGATGGCGGTACTGGATCTATTGGGCTTCCCGAGAGATTGCATGGATCCAGGAGAGCTGGTACATGCCTATAATGAGGTGGTAGCAGGGGCCCTGGATTCTATTGCACCTGTTCATGTTTGTCCTCTCACTCTTCACCTAGGTCTCCTTGGTTTGATGAGACTCTGAGGGAGTTGAGGAGAGTTAGACAAAGGTTGGAGAGGTGTTGGCAGAGATTGGGTCTGGATAGTGACAAACTTATTTTGATGGACCATTATTTGGTCTATCAATCCACAGTCTCTCATAAGAAGGCAGAATTCCTGTCCAGAGAGATTGCAGCTGCACAGAATAGACCAGTTCAGCTCTTCTGGACCGTGGACAGACTGTGCAATCCAGTCTATCTTCAGCCCAGAAGAGCCTTTTCTCAAGAACGATGTGAGGAGTTTGCTGTGTTCTTTGCAGATAAGATTGCCAAAATCAGATCCAAGATCCATTTGACCCTCTCAGATGGGAGTTGTGATGATCATCAGGAGATGTCAGACACCCAGTTTGTGTGGCTTGACTTTAGCCTCCCCACAATCAGTGACATTGCGATGGTTATCCAATCACTGCGTCCGACCAACTGTGATTTGGACCCGGGCCCCACACATCTCTTAGTGGATTGTGTGGATGAAATCGGCCCAGTTCTTGCTGAGATAGTCTGGAGGTCCTTGGAGAGGGGGATTTTTTCAGATCCTCTTAAGAAGGCTGTAGTTAAGCCCCTTCTTAAGAAGTCCTCCTTGGACCCGGACTGTCTGGCCATTTACAGGCCTGTCTCTAACTTACCCATTGTGGGTAAAGTTATTGAGAAGGTGGTCGCATCACAGTTGGATAATCATCTGACCAACAACAATGTCTATGATTGTCTCCAGTCTTGATTTAGGAAAAGGCATAGTACCGAGACAGTACTTGTACGGGTACTATTTGACCTCCTAATAGCGAGAGATCGAAGGACCTGTTCCATCTTGGTCCTTCTTGATCTCTCTGCAGCATTTGACACTGTGGACCATGGTGTGCTATTGGAATGTTTGTGATCTATCTGTGAACTGTCTGGTATAGTGCTAAGGTGGTTCCGATCATACCTCGAGGGTAGGACTCAGAGGGCGGTGTCTGGAATTTTTTCCTTGGTATCAGTCTCCCTATCCTGCGGGGTACCGCAGGGTTCCATTTTGGCACCCATGTTGTTTGCAGTGTATATGCTGCCATTAGGAGTGATTATTAAGCAGTACGGCTTGGGTTTTCATTGCTATGCAGATGATACCCAGCTGTACATGTCCATCCAGCCCGCCAGGATACTGCCTTTTTGGTCTTTAACAACTGTCTTGCCGAAATCCAAGACTGGATGAATGCGAGTTGGCTGCGGTTGAACCCTGAAAAAACTGAGGTGTTGGTTGTGGACCAGGGTCGATGTGAGGTGGATTTTTTAGCTGGATCACCCTCACGCTTATGGCTTGGGGGTGTCCAGCTGACTGTCTCAGACTGGGTGCAGAACTTGGGTGTTGTATTTGACGATTGTTTAACTTTTAAGTCTCAGGTGTCAGCAGTTGTCAAAACCTCTTTTTATCATCTGAGGAACATCGCCTGGGTGAAGCACTTGGTTCCTCCAGGGGATCTTCCAACTTTGGTCCATGCCTTCGTTACCTCCCGCCTGGACTATCACAATGCCCTATACCTAGGTCTTACGGGGGTTGAACTTCACTGCCTGCAGCTAGCGCAGAATGTGGCAGCCAGGCTTTTGACAGGTTCTTCTAGGTCCAGTCATATAATGCCTGTGCTCAGCGGACTGCACTGGCTGCCAGTTTGTTGGCGAATCACCTTCAAGGTCGGTTTGCTGACCTATAAGGCCCTACATGATCAGGGACCTGCTTACTTGAAAAATTCCCAAGGTCTTACTGTCCTCTCCGCTGGCTCCGATCCACTGATGAGATTGCTAGGAGATTCCCAGGGTTCACTTAAAACTTCAGGGGCAAGATCTTTTAGTTTTATGGCCCCGACCCTGTGGAATTCTCTACCGCTCAGAGTACGAAATTGCCCGACTGTCCAGAGCTTTAAAGGAGCTTTGAAAACCTACCTTTTTAACAAAGCTTTTAATGACTGTTAATTATTTAATCTTAATCTTGTTTTAAATCTTGTTCTAAATATTTATTGTTTTATGTAATTTGTAAAGGTGCCCTGGTTTAAGAAAGGTGCCTTAAATAAATAAAGATTGATTAATTGATTGAACCCAGTTGCAAAGGATGCATCTGCTTTGAATATCCTGCCCTAAGTTTCTAGCCCTAATGGTTCTAACGACAGGCACTTCCAAAAATAATTCATTTGAAAAAGGCTAAGAACCCAGAAAGGTAGTAAATATTTGAGATGAAAAAATCCTGAATTTCTGGATCACACCACAGAATATGTATCACAACTGAAACACATTAAATTACTACTTTGTGCTCAAGCTCATATTGACCCCTTTATACTACTACTTTACTTTGAGCCCAAGAAAATGCCAAACTAACTCTACACTAATAGGTACCAGTTATTTATTGATTTATGTATGTATTTATTTATTTATTACACACAAAACCCTTTAGGCAGTGTCTATTTTCAAAGGATCTAGAGTCAGTATACTTTATAAGGTAACAATGAGAAAAGTACATTATAACAAATACATAGCAATATAAAACAAACTTGAAATAATAGACAAAAACTATGCAACTTGCTACAGGTTGGGAGGGCAACAAGGGGTAGAACTATAGAAAAGGAGGGACGCAGGGGTACAGAAAGTGGACAACTGAAAGGACACTGATGGAATATGGCACTACTGACATGGGGCAGTCCTTATAGACCAACCTGAATTTTAAATCATACATGTTTGCACCAGGACTGGGCAGTTATGGGTATAACAAACAAATTCTAGCCAGAGCCAGTATGGCTGTTGGGAGCTTGAAGAAGCTTCAAGTAACGAGCACCATGAGCACTGTGGAATGCCATCCCACATACACCATGCAAGAAAATTTTCAGCATTGACAAATGCTTGTTTTTTTGTTATCTTTGCAGGGCTTCCAGCAGTCTAACTGAGATGAAGACATAATCTCTGATTGTACACTGCAGTCACTAAACATTTTAATATAATTCATCTTGCTCTGTGCTGTATATTAGAATGTAATCCAGTCTAACTGTTGCTGATCAGGGAAATTCTGAGTTGGAAGAGCATTTATGACAGATAGCAATGCTCGCAGACAGGAGTACCACAAGACAGAAATAGATGGGGGTGCTGAAAATTGGAAGGGCATTTGTTAAGGATATAAAGGGCATTTTTTTTCATTTTTTGATATACACCATAATACAACAGCATAAAATACTGTCAACCACAGAGATTAAGTATTGCCAGTGGCAGCCATTCTAATGTCTTGAGCCATTAATTGCAAATACGGTATAGTTATAAAAGCTGCTTTTAAATACGTGAGATAGTTAGAAATATACTGATTAGAATGCAATGCATCTTTCACTAAAAAATAAAATTGATGTTGATTAACAAATACTACTGCTGTAAGTGAACAAACCCCTAACATATTTTCATGGAAAAATATGCAGAAATAGGAAGTACCAGATTTTAAAAGTGTAAAAGCATTACTATTCATGTGTTATTCAGACTTTATAACATAAGAAGCATTATTCCAGTGAAAACAGGGCAGTGCATCTCAACTGGACAATCTCTACACACACACACACACACACACACACACACACACACACACACACACACAAGTGTGTTTAGCAAATATGAGCTATGCTTGGAACTTTTACTCTGAGGTGTGAAATGGTCATGGTGCCTCTACTCCAGTAACACACAAAGACTTAGTAAAAAATTAATACAGTAGCCTATCCTTAATCTTACCAACAATCTCACAACATGATATTGCTGGAGGGGCATGTTTACATCATTGTACTACTTTTGTTATAACAAATTAGACTTCTTTTAGAGTCAGACAGTAAGACTGTATTTTTCTTACTAGGAGGCAGTATAGCATAGTGGTTAAGAGCACTGATCTACAAAGCGAGAGACCTGGGTTTGAATTCCATCAGCTCCCACTTGCATACTGTGTGACCTTAAGCACGTCACATAACTTCCTTGTGCTCCCAGGTGACACCTGGAAACAAGTTCTGGATTAGTGTGCCTTTCCTGGTTAAACACCCCCCCCCCCCCACACACACACACACACACACTGTACACTGGCTTGCTAAATGAAGTTTGGCAATAACTAAGAGCTCTTGCTAGGACATTCAGGACTTAAAGTATTGTAATAGTGTACTGAAGGAAAACAAAAAAACTTTTCACAACAGAAATGTTGCATGTAGTGGATACATGTCTGAACCAAAACAGAAAATGTATATTGTCTATACAAGTAGGCAGCATAGTGTTGTGGTTAAGAGCACCAAGCTGCAAACCTGGAGAGTTGGGTTTGAATTCCATTATCCTCCGCGTGCATACTGTTTGACCCAGAGCAAGTCACTTAACTTCCCTGTGCTCCCAGGTCACACCTGGAAAGGCTTGCTAAATGAAGTTTGGTTATAAATAAGAGCTCTTGCTTGGACATTCAGGACTTAATGTAGTGTAATAGTGTATTGAAGAAAAAACACTTTTTGCAAGAGAAATGCTGCAAGTAGTGGATACATGTCTGAATCAAAACAGAAAATGTATATTGTCTATACAAGTAGGCAGTATAGTGTTGTGGTAAAGAGTACTGAGCTGCAAACCTGGAGAGTTGGTTTTGAATCCCATTAGCCTCCACTTGCATACTGTGGGACCCTGAGTAAAGTCACTTAACTTCTCTGTGCTCCCAGATCACACCTGGAAAGGCTTACTAAATGAAGTCTGGCTATAAATAAGAGCTCTTGCTTGGATATTCAGTACTTAATGTAGTGTAATAGAGTATTGAAGAAAAAAAAACTTTTTGCAAGAGAAATGCTGCATGTAGTGGATACATGTCTGAATCAAAACAGAAAATGTATATTGTCTATACAAGTAGGCAGTATAGTGTTGTGATTAAGAGCTCTGAGCTGCAAACCTGGAGAGTTGGGTTTGAATCCCATCAGCCTCCACTTACATACTGTGTGACCCTGAGCAAGTCAATTAACTTCCCTGTGCTCCCAGGTCACACCTGGAAACAAGCTCTGGCTTAGTGTGCCTTTCCTGGTTAAACAATTTCCCCTTTTCATTTCCATAAATCTGTTGGGGTTATATCAGAAAGTTGGTATTGTATATAACATTAAGTGCTGCATATATAGTTGTTTGTCATTCATGCTAAAAAATATTAAAGTGATTGCAAGGTCTTACAAAGGTGATGATTTCCCTGTTTCACAAATGCATTTTTTACATCTATATCAAAATGAAACCATCACTGGATCTTATTTCAGTACCAACCATATGGCTTTTTAATACAGCAAAAATTGTGGTCGCGGTGTCAGAAATACACCCTTTCAATAAGTGTATTTATTTATTAATGCACCATTCAGGGTTGCATTTATGAACATATGAACATATGAATGTGCCAGCAGAAACAGACCTCCTGGTCTATCAACATCTGCTCAAGTGTGCAGCTAATGCCCATAGGTTGCAGCTGCGCCACCCCTTCCCCTTTTGTCCACCCTCGTCCATTCTCAGCCTCACCCTCCAGTCCTGTACTCTGCCCTGTTCTCTGTCCCATGCCCTTTTAAAGCTACCCAGAGTTTTGCATTATATCACCCTCTCTGGTAGGGCGTTCCACTTTGACACCACTCTCTCTGTGAAGCAATGCCTCCTCATCTCCTTCCTAAATATTTACCCCCTCTATTCTTAGCCTGTGCTTTGTAGTGTCCCTTCCCTTCCTCACTTTAGAAACCCCATACGCTCCATCCTTGTTGATTACCCTCAGATACTTGAAAGTTTTGATCATGTCCCCCCATCCTTCCTCTCTTCCAGGGTGTACATATTCAGTTTTCCCATCCTGTTCTCATAATCTCTCCCCTCCATTTCCTGTATTATCCTCATTGCCCTCATCTGTACTCCCTCCAGTAGCTTGTTATCCTGCCTCAGGTATGGCCTCCAGAACTGCACACATTACTCCAAGTGAGGCCTGACCAGTGATCTGTAGAGGCAGAGGATTTAATTCCTAGGATTTCTTGTTTAGATTCCAAGGACTGTTTCTGTAAATGTTTTAGTTTTATGATACACTGACACTTTATTGAAATCTGTATGTATCATACTGCATAGACTCAATTTCTTGGGGTCCCTGACTAGTAGTTCTTTTTATCTGGCACTTATACTGACATTTGATATTATCATGTATAAAATCTTGTTACAACACTGAAGGTCTTTAGGTTTCTGGAATATAATATCTGGTTGAGAGTATGTTGGAAAAATATCTCCAGCTAGTTGTACATTACATACAGTGTAATACACTTACTCACTTTGGGCAAACATCACATTAATCCCTCTGTATGCCATGCATAGACTTTTCTGTTGTACTTTTGGGGCTCAATTTTACTTGCTTATAAGTTACATTTTGGCATGCAATTTATGAATCTAGGGTTGTTTGCTTTTCATTGACTGTATTCTCAAACATACAGCGTTCTGAGCTGAGTTGAAGCTGCATTCTACTCTGTGCTGCTCGTATCTCATTCTGGAAGCATGTGTTTTTGGGAGTCTTTCTAATGTGGCATGTAATTTAGTGAGTAGAGAATCCTATTGGTTTGATGTTCATTAGACTGTGACATGGTATAATATATGTGGGTAGACTCTCTGCTTGCTGTTCTCTCTGGACCTTTGACCTTTAGCTCAACTTCAGAGGCATAACTCAGGATCTGCTGTTAAATTAAGCATGACAAGATATAAACCATGTGTTGGTCTCAGCATAGTAATTTTTTAACAAAGCAGGCTGCCTGAAGGAAATGCTGCATGTAGTGGATACATGTCTGAACCAAAACAGAAATGTATATTATCTATACAAGTAGGCAGTATAGTGTTGTGGTGAAGAGCACTGAACAGCCAACCTGGAGAGCTGGGTTTGAATCCCATTAGCCTCCACTTGCATACTGAGTGACCCTGAAGTCAAGCAGAAAGAAGGGAATATTTCTTTAAATGCTGTAGAGATTTGTGGAATGGAAGGATACACTCAAAACTCCTAAAAGATGTGTTCCATGGAGACATCTTTTTTCAAGGGAAACAGAATGGCTGTGGGCTCCACCTACAGCCATAAAAACTGGCTCGTTAGTATATGGACAGCAATTTCAATCATATAGCAGACTGCAAGATTATTATGGTCTTGGGAACGAGGTATCTTTTGATATCTCCAGGTAAGTATTATACTGAAGTGTGCCCTCGGACATCACTATGGTCAACAAGGAAAATGACATTTATTTGTTCTTTAACTTTGGCTGTGTTACAACCCCATGCAATTTTCTTACTCTGTAATGAAGTTAGCCTTCTTTGCCATGGAAGATACACACATAATGGTGCCTGCTGGAAGGCTGATGCACAGAAAGCCAATTATCTACTAGACTGGCCATGACTGTGGATATCACTCCTAACACCTCATGCAGTACGGAATATTAAATGATATGTATTACACACCTCTCAAGCTGCTTGCTTAAACAAACTGGATAGCCCTTTATGTACCAAATATAAATCCACAGAGGATACATTCAAATACTATTGGACTGTGTGAAGAAGCAGTCCTTACGAGAGTCTATTAATAATAAACTGGACAATTTACTGGGTCTAGATCATTGCTTCATGCTAAGATTATGCATGTTAGGGGAGAGGATATAAGAACAATTTGGACAAAGAAAATTTCATATAGCACTAATCACTTTGGTGGCAAAGAAAGTCATCCTTAGCACCGGATGGATGACAGTATACCATCATTCCTGAAGTGGTCACAGGTCCTCAGGATGGAAAAAATGTTGGCATCCAAGAGATTCAACATAGGCACTGTTAACAAATGCTGAAGGATGCTGTATGCACTGTTGACAATCACTGAGTAATGAATATTTTTGTACTCACCAGACTACATCTGGCGTGTACTGGTCATATTGTATGAATTCTACCATATATAGGCTCATGGTAACTACACATTGTGCAAAGGGAATAACAGTTGATGCACACTGGAAGAAAGGGGACTGTTTGTATTGTCTGTATCATATGTGTAGTGTATTGTCAGATTTATATCTAATGTAAAATGTTACATATTCAATAAAGTATATTGATTAAAAAAGGGCTAACAATGAAACTACTGTAAAAGTAAGAAGAACGTGTAAGCTTGGAGTCAGGTTGACATGGCTATGTTCTATCCATATAGTTTCCTTTCGTTGATACACACTCATAGTTTGATATACCATACATCAGTTTACACCAAAACACCTATTATAACATTATTTAGTTTAAAATGAGTCCAAACATTTAAAATGTGTTGAAAAAGCAGGTATCTAACTGATCCATGCAAGCCAACAATGCTTGATGTCTGTTTCACTGGCAGCTCTATCAGAAGACACAAGTGTTATTTTGTCAAAGAGACACACACTCTATTCTAGTTTATATCTGTGTTCCAATCTGGTGGTCCCTGGTGCTATGCCTCATCTTGCCTCAACCACTTTCTCACCTAGTTTAAACCATCCTCCATTATGTTGTCTGTCCTACTAACCTGGATGACCACCCTCTTCTGTTTATATGGACCCTATCCCTCTTGTTTAGGTGCATCCCACTACAAAATGCTCTGCTATGACTTAGGAACCAAAACCAGTTCAACATCCCCTTAGTCACAAATTATTTAATCAAATGAGTCTCTGCCTTTCCTGGCTTGTAGATGGCACAGGTAGTCTCCCTGTAAATACTCCCTGAGAGGTCCTGCTCCAGAGCAGTAATTGTAACTCCATAGAATACTGTTTTAAATGACCTGCAGTCTACACTCCTGTAGTTTTTTGTACCAGAGTGGGGAAAAACACTGGTACCTTCTCCACCACCCATTATCTTATGCATCCTGTGTGTATTGTACCTTGCAGTCAAAAAGCAACAGACCATCACATTTTCCTTGTCTCAGTTGTACAAAACTACATATGTGAATCTAATATTAGAATCCCCGACAAAAACATAGTAGAAACATAGAATTTGTCAGTAGAAAGGGACTGGTTGGACCATCTAGTCTGCCCTATTTTTCCCTGCCTATTTCAACACCACAGATCCTATTTGATTGCCTGTGTCACTTCTGCCTCCCTTTCATCTAAGTATTATGCCTGTGTGCCTATCTTATGCATGCTTGAAGCTCCCAACTGCCTTCGCCACCACCACTTCTTCTGGCAGGCTGTTACAGGGGTCCACCAACCTTTCTATGAAAAAGTATTTCCTCACATCCCTCTTAAACTCCCTTCCATCTTCATTGCATGTCCTCCTCTTCAGGTGCTTTTTCTCCTCTGAAATAGACTCTCCTCCTGCACCTTGTTCACCCCCATGAGATACTTACAGGTCTCAATCATGTCCCCTCTCACTCCCCTGTCCTTCAGGGAGTACATGTTGTGATTCTGCAGCCTGTTCTCATGTAGCTTCCCATCCATTTTGATAGCCCTCCTCTGGATCACTTCCATCCTGTCAATGTCCTTGCAGAAATGCAGCCTCCAGAACTGGACAGAGTACTCTAGGTGGGGTCTCACTAGTGAACAACACAGTTACAACACCACCTCCCTCCTACTGCTAGAAATGTCCCTCTCTCCCTATGCACACCAACATCCTACTAGCCTTGCCATCTGCCTTGTTGCACTACCCGGCTACCTTGAGATCATCACATATGATTATCCTGAGGTCCCTTTATTTCCTGGTGAGTGGAAGTACCTACCTTCATCTTATGTACAGCTCCTAGGTGCCCCCCATATGCATGGCTTTGCACTCTTTGGTACTGAATCCCAGCTGCTACTCCATAGACCACTCTTCTAGTTTCCCTAGATCCCATTGCATTCACTCCACCCCTTCTTGAGTGTCCACTCTATTGCAGATTTTTTGTGTCATCAGCAAAGAGATACATCATTTCCTCCATTCCTCAGCCATGTCATTTATGAAGTCATTGAGGATGACCAGTCCTAGTACTGATCCCTGTAACACCCTGCTGCTCACTCTCCAGTTCCCAGAGTGTCTGCTGTTTACCACCATCCTCTGCCTTCTTTTCTTCACCCAGTTTAATACCCAGCTTACCACTTTTTCTCCAACCCCCAGGCTCCTTAGTTTCTTTATTAGCCTCCTGTGCAGCATAGTGTCAAGAGCCTTACTGAAGTCCAGATAGGCCAGATCTACTGCTGTCCTTAATCCACCTCACTAGTCAACCAGTCAAAGAAATGTATGAGATTTGGTTTGGCATGCCCTCTTCCCTCATAAACCATGCTGCCAGTGGTCTTGCAGCCCATTTACCTCATGGTACTCCATCAGCCTCTACTTCAGTAGGGTCACTATTAATATTCCCACCACAGACATAAGATTGACTGGTCTGTAATTTCTAGCCTCCTTCCTGATGCTGCTATTGTGCAGATGGCTCACACTGGTCCTCCTCTAGTCCTCGGGAACTACCCTTGTCTCCAATGCACTGCTGAACAGTGTCACCAGAGGGGTAGTTAGCACAATGCCAGCTTATTTAAGAACCCTTGCATGAATCCTGTCCAGACCCATTACTTCGTTTACTGTTAGTGCTTCCAATTCCCTTCAGATTCTCTACTCCAAAAATTAACTTGTGTCCACACTTCCCCCTTCTGGGTGCCTGCTAATACATGTTGGTCCCCTTCCCCAGCCTCTACTGTGAAGACTGAGCAGAAGTACTCATTTAAAATGTTCGCTTTTTTTTGTTATCCTTCTGAACAGTCCCCCAACCCTCCTGATTTTCACCATCTCACATCTTGATTTCTTCTTTTCACTCACATACCTAAAGAAAGTCTTATCCCCTTTTCTAACCTCCTTGGTGATTCCCTTCTCTTTTAGTACCTTAGCTGTCTTCACCCTCTTTCCTGTCTCCTTTTTCATGATATACCTCCCTGTCCACCTTCATCTGGGTCTCTTTGTACTTCCTAAAAGTTGTTTTGTTTCTCCCTTACCACCTTAGTCACCTCCTTTGAGAACCATAATGGCCTTTTCCTCCTATCTTTGTTTACCTACTTCAAATAGCATGCCATTGTCTTAGCTAGTCTCTCCATTATCTTTTAGCATCGGGTCTCCACTTCCCTCAACCATTCCACTCTTTAAGGTATTTACTGAGGCAGTCTTCTGTTTCTTTAAAATCTGCTCTCCTGAAGTCCAGATCCCTTGTCTTAGTGTGTATTTTCTCTTACCCAACTCATATGCCAAACCACACATTATTGTGACACCTTGAACCCGGGGACTACCCACTGTGACATCTGCAATGCTGTCCCTGTTCTTAAGTACCAGGTCCACCACTGTCCTGCCTTCATGGGGTTCTATAACCAGATGCCTAAGAAATGCCTCCTGTGGGGAGTTAAGTATGGCTGTACTTCTTGTTGTAGCTGAGATCAGAATGCTCCAGTTTACATCCAGCAGATTAAAGTCCTCCATAATCAATACCTCCCCTTTGCTTGCTATTCTGCTAGTGGCCTCTCCCAAAATCTTGTCTAATTCTTCCCTTTATGTTGATGGTTTGTACACCACCCCTATATAGATAAAGGCCATGGACCTTGTCTGTAAACCAACTCAAAGTACCCCCAGACCTTCTTTATCCCCATGGTGTACCCATATCTCTGTGACCTTCATACCTTCTCTCACAAATAAAACAACCCCCTTCCCCACCTTTTTTACCTCCTCTGGTCTTCTGAACATGGTGTAGACTGGTATGGTCACTTCTCAGCAATGGTTGTCATTGCACCATGAGTCTGTTATGGCCATCTGATCTAGGTCTGCCTTGGCAATGACTGTCTCTAGGTCAGGAATTTTATTTCTTAGTCTCCTTGCTTTGGCAAACATGGCTGTCCACTCTGTGTTCCTCTCTCCCCCTATTCTGCCTTCTCATTTCGATCCCTCAACCTTCCCATGTCACCAGTACTGTCGTCCCTTTTCATTATTCCTCTGCCTACCCTCAACCCTTCTGTCAGCCTTAGATCCACCTCCTGACCCATCTGTTCTGCTTTCCCCCTTGTCCTTATGCACTTCTACCCCTTTCTCAAGCATATACGGCACTCTATCATCAGAATAACAGAGTACATTATATGCTCAATTATTCATCTTCCTCTCTAACAATTTGCATGGCTGTCCAAGTGCAAAGCCTTCTCCTGCCTACCACAACTTCAACCTGTACTGTACCTCCACAACATCATTGTCCAGTAGAGAGTATGGTAACTCTTCTGGAGGATGAAGACAGGTGTTCCTGGGTATACCTCCCCCCCACTACAGCGACACCACCACAGCGACCTACCAACCCATCAACAAAATCGACAGGTTGCTGACAGGTTACTGTGTTGGTGTGCCTGACACAGGGGAACACTGCCTCCTGGTCCTATACCCTCTCCCTGAATCAACTCTGAATGGAGTTGATAATCCTAAGTATGGGGGTGGGGGTCAGAGCCCCCCACAAGGGTGGTTCAAGGGGCTAAGCCCCCTTATGAAAAAATAGTACAGGGAGACAAGCAGGATTTATGTTGGCTGCAACATGCAGTCAACATAAATCCTGTTGATGTGATGCCGGTTGACAAAAGTGTTGTCGAACCAGCATCATAGAGCCGTGTTCCTGCCCCTCAACCCAACCATTACTTATAATCCAGTCTGAGCCAAAAAAGTCTTGTCTTTCTGCCACTTCTATTTTATGTCCTCCTACATTGTCAGCACACATGGTTCCTTCTTTCATATTGTCAGTACACATTTCTCCAAACCTGTTAGCTCTGTTCATCACTTGTTTCCTTTTAAGGAACAAAATATCTTTTGAAATGATGTGGCACTAAGCATGCAGTTGTGAAAGATTAATTCCTTGGACCATGGGAGAGGAAGGCAATCATTTTTAAAGCTCCTGCAGTACATGAGCTATTCCATCCTAGTGAAATATATCACAGTTCCCCTTCCTTCTGCTTTTATTGCCTGTTTTCCAGTAGTTGTCTGGTGTAGTTTCTGTCCTCCAATTAGTTGCTTAATGATTACATAAGAGAGTGTTTACTCTTAGTCACAGATCCTTGCCATAAATATCTTGGACCCTGCTCAATGGTTCACACAGGACTGCAATAATCCAAGTAAATCCCTCACCCAATCAAGTACTGTGTAGTCACCTAATTGCAGAGAACCATAACAACTTTTAATATTGCAATCTGATATTAAATTGCACATACTATATTCTGTAATCCAAAGTGCTTCAGAACTCACTTACTGTATAGTGTATGAGCCTTGCTTAATCAATAAACAACTATTTACAACTAAGCAAACAGTTACTAACAATGAGAACTGAAACATCATTTTATTAAAATGAGCATGTGAGAAATAAAAACTAATAAAAGTCCAGTACATAGGATTTAAAATTTTAATGTGACGATGAGACATGCCAAAACAAGATTAGCAAAAAAATACAATGAATACATTTGGCAGAATCTGTTCCTTTAATTGGAGGCAGTATGGTGCAGTGGTTTAAGGCTGTGAGCTGCAAATCTGGAGACCTGGGTTTGAATCCCACAGCCCCCCACTTGCAAACTGTGTGACCCTGAGCAAGTCAATTAACTTCCTTGTGCTCCAAGGTTGCACTTGCAAACAAGCAATGGCTGTTGCTAGCCCTGCTTGTAGACCAGAAAGCAGCTAACTAAAAGAAGATACATTTTCTTATTAATTTAAAACATATATCTCAGCTGGAGTCAGTGTCTGTTAAGATTAAGTAGACAGATAACTTTATTAGAAGTAGAAGGGGTCTTTTAGGGTTAAAGAAAGAAAGGAAAGAAAGAAAGTCAGTGTGTGTTCTGTGCAGTGAAGGGTACTGTTTCAGCTGACTTTGCTAAACCAGTAAGAGGAAAGAGAGCTTACCTGGGGGTGTGGTTTAGACACTATAAAAGCAGGTGAGTCAAATTACAACTTTCTGTTGCTAGCCTTTCTTCTAGAGCAGAAAGCAGCTAACTAAAAGAAGCTACATTTTCTTATTAATTTAAAACATATATCTCAACAGGAGTCAGTGTCTAGAAACATAGAAACATAGAATTTGACGGCAGATAAGGACCGCTTGGCCCACCTAGTCTGCCCATTTTCCTACCTAAAAGATAAGCTGCAGATCCTAGTTAACCAACCGGTTACTTCCTCCTACCCCCCACTAGGACTGCCTTATGCCTGTCCCATGCATTCTTGAAGTCCCCCACTGTTCTTGACTCCGTGACCTCCTCAGGGAGGCTGTTCCATGCACCCACAACCCTCTCAGTGAAAAAATACTTCCTCACACTGCCTCTGAGCCGTCCCCCCTCTTGCTTCAAATTGTGCCCCCTTGTTCTTGCACATCTCTTTTTCTGGAAGATGCTACCCTCTTGGACTTTGTTAATTCCCTTGAGGTACTTGAAAGTTTCTATCATGTCCCCTCTCTCCCTTCTTTCCTCAAGGGTATACATATTAAGCTCCTTTAGACTTTCTTCATATGTCTTCTGGTGCAGACCCTGCACCATTTTGGTGCCCTCCTCTGGACAGCCTCCACTCTGTCTATGTCTTTGCGGAGATGGGGACTCCAGAACTGCACACAGTACTCCAGATGGGGTCTCACCAACTGTCTGTACAGAGGGATAACAACTTCCAGTTTTCTACTATTGATGCATCTTCCTATGCATCCCAGTATCCCCCCAGCCCTCCTTACTGCCTTCTCACATTGCTTACCCACCTTTACATCATCTGATATAATTACCCCCAAGTCCCTTTCTATTTTTACTGTTGTCAGTATCTCACCCCCTATTGTGTACGCTTCCCCTGGGTTTTTGTTTCCCATGTGCATTACCTTGCACTTCTTTGCATTGAATCTGAGCTGCCATACATTTGACTATTTCTCCAGCCTTGCCAAGTCCCTTCTCATCCTTTCCACTCCATCTTGTGTATCAACCCTGTTGCACATCTTTGTGTCATCTGCAAAGAGACATACTTTCCCTTCCAGTTCCTCTGTAATGTCATTTGTAAAGACATTAAAAAGGACCGGTCCCAGTACTGAACCCTTCGGTACCCTGCTAGTAACCCTCCTTTCTTCACTGTGTACTCCATTTATTTCTACCCTTTGTGTCCTGTTGTCTAGCCAATTTTTTATCCAGGCTACCACCTTGGGACCCACTCCAAGGCTGGCTATCTTGTGTATTAATCTTTTGTGTGGGACTGTATCAAATGCCTTGCTAAAATCTAGGTAGGCCATGTCCACAGCCCCTCCCTGGTCTACTACTTTGGTCACCCAGTCAAAGAAATCTATTAGATTAATCTGACACATCCTACCCATTATGAATTTATGAATCCATGCTGTCTTGGGTCCTATGCCCCACTGGCCACTAGGTACTCAACAATTCTTTCCTTCAGAAGTAATTCTATCATTTTCCCTACCACTGAGGTCAAACTAACTGGTCTGTAGTTTCCTGCCTCTGTCCTGCTCCCACTTTTGTGAAGAGGAATCACATCTGCCCTCCTCCAGTCCTCAAGTACCACCCCATCCTCCCATGATTTGTCAAAGAGAGTAGTGAGCGGTGTCACTAGTTCAACCCTTAGTTCTTTTAGAATTCTTGGGTGAATCACATCAGGCCCCATTGCTTTGTCCACCTTCAATTTTATTAGTTCTTTCAGAACCCTTTTTTCTGTAAATGGACTGGTATTGACCCCCGTCTTCAGATTGCTTCTCTTGTTTGCTTTAGGTAACTCCCCCTCCTCTTCCTTTGTGAATACTGAGCAGAAATATTCATTCAGCATCCCCGCTTTTTCACTGGCACCCTCTACCCACATTCCCACCCCTTTATTAAGCTTCAGTATCCCTCCTTTGGTCTTTCTTCACTCCCTAATGTACCTATAAAAGGTCTTATCCCCCTTCATAACAGAATTGGCTATCCTTTCCTCGGTTTGGACCATTGCTATTCTGACTGCCTTCCCTGCCTATTTCTGCTTTAACTGATAAAGTTCTCTGTCCTGCTCCTTCTGTGTTTCCTTATATTTCCTGAATGCTGTCCTTTTCTCCTTAACCTTCCCTGCCACCTCTTTTGAGAACCATAACATTTTCTTTCCTTTGTTGTGTTTTATTGATTTGCTTTACACAAAGGCTTGTTGCCTCTGTGAAGGCTGTTTTGATCACTCCGCATTGTTCCTCCACACCTCCTTCTTGCCTGTTTGCTAGTGCTTTTCTCAGGCACTCTCTCATTTTCCCTAAGTCAGCCCTCCTAAAGTCCAGTACTCTTGCTTTTGTATGGCTTGATTGTATGGCTGTGTTTATCGTGAACTGCACTGTTTGGTGGTCGCTTGTTCCCAGATGGCTACCCACTTCTAAATCTAAGATCCTTTCTCCATCCCCATTTGAGAGTACCAGGTCTAAGATTGCTCCCTCCCGAGTGGGTTCCAATACTAGCTGTCTGAGGCATGCCATCAGTAGAGCATCAAGAATGACCCTGCTCTTGCATGTGCCTGCAGCAAAGGTGCTCCAGTTAACATCTGGCATATTCAGTTCCACCATCAACATTATATCCCCTTTTTCTGCCATTCTGAGAAAGCCTTCTATCATTTCCTTGTCCCTTCCCTCCCCCTGAGATGGGGGTCTGTATACAAACCTCATGCGGATTGTGGTGCCATTTCCTGTCTCCAGGGTGACCCAAAGTGCCTCATCTGCTCCCTGTTTACTCTTTAGTTCTGTTGCTTTGATCCCTTCCTTTACATAGAGAGCTACTCCTCCTCCTCCTCTTTTACCCTCCCTGTCCCTCCTGTAGATTGTGTATCCTGGTATGTTGACATCCCAGTCATGGTTCTCTGTGTACCATGTTTCTGTGACTGCCACAATATCCAGGCAACCCTCTTCCATCAAGGTCACTAGTTCAGGGAGCTTGTTACACAGACTACGGGCATTGGCACTCATCACCTTCCACTTTTTGATAGCCTTACCCCTTTTAGCTCCATTTCTCTCCTTACTGCCTTTGCCTTTTTTTACATTTAAATCTGTTCTGCTCCCTAATATCTTCTGTACCTTGGTGTTTACCTCACAAATCACCATGTTTTGTGGGGGATGCTAGGATTTCCCTGCTCCTTTTCAGGGCCTCCCCCCTTGGCTAGTTTAAATGCTTGCCAATGAGGGATTTAAACCTCTCACTTAGGATACTGGTTTCCCCCCTGGACAGATGCTGACCTTCACACCAGTATAGGTCTGCATCCCCCCAGGTGGCTCCCCAGTCCCCAATGAAGGCAAAACCCTGAGCTCCACACCAATTTTTCAACCACTCATTGAATTCCCTGGTGAGAAGTGCCCTAACATCTCCCTTCCCTTGTTAAGGTGAAGTAAACAGAAAACTATATTAGGAGAAGAAGGGGTCTTATTTAGGGTTAAAAAAAGAAAGAAAAGAAAGTCAGTGTGTGTTCTTCGCAGTGAAGGGTACTGTATCAGCTGATTTTGTTTAACCAGTAGGAGGAAAGAGAGCTTACCTGGGAGTGTGGTTTAGACACTATAAAAGCAGGTGAGTCAAATTACAACTTCCTTTTGCAAGCCTTGCTTGAAGAGCAGGAAGCAGGTAACTTAAAGAAGCTACATTTTCTTATTAATTTAAAACATATATCTCAGCAGGAGTCAGTGTCTGTTAAGATTAAGCAGACAGACAACTTTATTAGAGGTAGAAGGGGACCTATTTAGGGTTAAAAAAGAAAGAAAAGAAAGAAAGTCAGTGTGTGTTCTGAGCAGTGAAGGGTACTGTATCAGCTGATTTTGCTAAACCAGTAGGAGGAAAGAGAGCTTACCTGGGTGTGTGGTTTAGACACTATAAAAGCAGGTGAGTCAAATTACATCTTCCTGTTGCTAGCCTTGCTTGTAGAGCAGAAAGCAACTTACTAAAAGAAGCTACATTTTCTTATTAATTTAAAATGAATATGTCAGCATGAGTAATTGTCTGTTAAGATTAAATAGACAAATAACTTTATTAGAAGTAGAAGGGGTCTTATTTAGGGTTAAATAAAGAAAGAAATGAAAGAAAGTCAGTGTGTGTTCTGTGCAGTGAAGGGTACTGTATCAGCTGGCTTTGCTAAACCAGTAGGAGGAAAGAAAGCTTACCTGGAGGTGTGGTTTACACACTATAAAAGCAGGTGAGTCAAATTACAACTTCCTGTTGCTAGCCTTTTTTCTTTCAACTTGCCCTCCATCCCACCCCTCCCTCCTCCCTCCACCCACCCACCCACCCAAAGCCAGTTCTACTTTTATAGCCACTGGATTTGACTGTCAACAGGAACTTCCTGTTTGGCAGTAGGAAGGTAGGGATCATAGACAAACATTGGTTTTGTCAACTCTAAAGTAAAAAAAAGTAGCTAACTCCCCCCCCCCCAGCTTCTGGTGGTCTGATATTGAGCAAGGAAAAGGAGGCTACTGAAGAAGATAGGAAGTTGCTGTCCCAGAACAGGAAGGGTGAGAGTTGTAAGGAGAGGAGACAATAAACATCCAGAGAAACAGTAGAGAGGACACAAAATAAGACATGATAGGAGTGGTGCAGTGCAATGGCTGTGGGGCAACAGTGTTCCAGGAGACATTCTGGAGGGTGCGATGCTGCCCTATTTGCAGGCACCTCTCTGGTCCTATTTAGGGTTAAAAAAAGAAAGAAAAGAAGGAAAGTTAGTGTGTGTTCTGTGTAGTGAAGGCTACTGTATCAGATGACTTTGCTAAACCAGTAGGAGGAAAGAGAGTTTACCTGGGCATGTGGTTTAGACACTATAAAAGCAGGTGAGTCAAATTACAACTTCCTGATGCTAGCCTTGCTTGTAGAGCAGAAAGCAGCTAACTAAAAGAAGCTGCATTTTCTTATTAATTTAAAACATATATCTCAGCAGGAGTCAGTGTCTGTTAAGATTAAGTAGAGAGATAACTTTATTATAAGTAGAAGGGGACTTATTTAGGGTTAAAAAGAAAGAAAAGAAATAAAGTCAGTGTGTGTTCTGTGCAGTGAAGGGTACTGTATCAGCTGATTTTGCTAAACCAGTAGGAGGAAAGAGAGCTTACCTGAGTGTGTTGTTTAGACACTATAAGAGCAGGTGAGTCAAATTACAACTTCCTGTTGCTAGCCTTGCTTGTAGAGCAGAAAGCAGCTTACTAAAAGAAGCTACATTTTCTTATTAATTTAAAATGAATATGTCAGCATGAGTAATTGTCTGTTAAGATTAAATAGACAAATAACTTTATTAGAAATAGAAGGGGTCTTATTTAGGGTTAAATAAAGAAAGAAAAGAAAGAAAGTCATTGTGTGTTCTGTGTAGTGAAGGGTACTGTATCAGCTGACTTTGCTAAACCAGTAGGAGGAAAGAAGGCTTACCTGGGGGTGTGGTTTACACACTATAAAAGCAGGTGAGTCCAATTACAACTTCCTGTTGCTAGCCTTTTCTCTTTCAAATTGCCCCATCCCACCCCTCCCTCCCTCCACCCACCCACCGCCAGTTTTACTTTTATAGCCACTGGATTTGACTGACAACAGGAACTTCCTGTTTGGCAGAAGGAAGGTAGGGATCATAGACAAACATTGGTTTTGTCAACCCTAAAGTAAAAAAAAAGTAGCTAACTCTCCCCCCCCAGCTGCTGGTGGTCTTATATTGAGCAAGGAAAAGGAGGCTACTGAAGAAGATAGGAAGTTGCTGTCCCAGAACAGGAAGGGTGAGAGTTGTAAGGAGAGGAGAGAATAAGAATCCAGAGAAACAGTAGAGAGGACACAAAATAAGACATGATAGGAGTGGTGCAGTGCAATGGCTGTGGGGCAGCAGTGTTCCAGGAGACATTCTGGAGGGTGCGATGCTGCCCTATTTGCAGGCACCTCTCTGGTCCTATTTAGGGTTAAAAAAAGAAAGAAAAGAAAGAAAGTTAGTGTGTGTTCTGTGTAGTGAAGGGTACTGTATCAGCTGACTTTGCAAAACCAGTAGGAGGAAAGAGAGTTTACCTAGGTGTGTGGTTTAGACACTATAAAAGCAGCTGAGTCAAATTACAACTTCCTGTTGCTAGCCTTGCTTGAAGAGCAGAAAGTAGCTAACTAAAAGAAGCTGCATTTTCTTATTAATTTAAAACATATATCTCAGCAGGAGTCAGTGTCTGTTAAGATTAAGTAGACAGATAACTTTATTAGAAGTAGAAGGGGTCTTATTTAGGGTTAAAAAGAAAGAAAAGAAAGAAAGTCAGTGTGTGTTCTGTGCCGTGAAGGGTAATGTATCAGCTGACTTTGCAAAACCAGTAGAAGGAAAGATAGGTTACCTGTCGGTGTGGTTTAGACACTATAAAAGCAGGTGAGTCAAATCACAACTTCCTGTTGCTAGCCTTGCTTGTAGAGCAGAAAGCAACTAAATAAAAGAAGCTACATTTTCTTATTAATTTAAAATGTATATCTCAGCAGGAGTCAGTGTCTGTTAAGATTAAGTAGACAGATAACTTTATTAGAAGTAGAAGGGGTCTTATTTAGGGTTAAGAAAAAGAAAGAATGTCAGTGTGTGTTCTGTGCAGTGAAGGGTACTGTGTCAGCTGACTTTGCTAAACCAGTAGGAAGAAGGAGAGCTTACCTGAGGTTGTGGCTTAGACACTATAAAAGCAGGTGAGTCAAATTACAACTTCCTGTTGCTAGCCTTGCTTGTAAAGCAGAAAGAAGCTAACTAAAAGAAGCTACATTTTCTAATTAATTTAAAACGTATATCTCAGCAGGAGTCAGTGTCTGCTAATATTAAGTGGACTGATAACTTTATTAGAAGTAGAAGGGGTCTTATTTAGGGTTAAAAATAGAAAAAAGGAAAGAAAGTCAGTTTGTGTTCTGTGCAGTGAAGGGTACTGTATCAGCTGACTTTGTTAAACCAGTTGGAGGAAAAAGAACTTACCTGGGGGTGTGGTTTAGAGACTATAATAGCAGATGAGTCAAATTACAACTTCATGTTGCTAGCCTTGCTTGTAGAGCAGAAAGCAGCTAACTAAAAGAAGCTACATTTTCTTATTAATTTAAAATGAATATCTCAGCATGAGTCAGTGTCTGTTAAGATGAAGTAGACAGTTAACTTTATTAGAAGTAGAAGAGGTCCTTTTTAGGGTTAAAAAAGAAAGAAAAGAAAGAAAGTCAGTGTGTGTTCTGTGCAGTGAAGGGTACTGTATCAGTTGACTTTGTTATACCAGTTGGAGGAAAGAGCGCTTACCTGGGGTTGTGGTTTAGACACTATAAAAGCAGGAGAGTCAAATTACAACTTCCTGTTTGCTAGCCTTTTTCTTTCTAATTGCCCTCCCTCCCGCCACCCACCCACCCACCCATAGCCAGTTCTACTTTTATAGCCACTGGATTTGACTGTCAACAGGAACTTCCTGTTTGGCAGTAGGAAGGTAGGGATCATAGACAAACATTGGTTTTGTCACCCTTAAAGTAAAAAAAGTAGCTCACTCTCCCCCCCAGCTGCTGGTGGTCTGATATTGAGCAAGGAATAGGAGGCTACTGAAGAAGATAGGAAGTTGCTGTCCCAGAACAGGAAGGGTGAGAGTTGTAAGGAGAGGAGAGAATAAGCATCCAGAGAAACAGTAGAGAGGACACAAAATAAGACATGATAGGAGTGTTGCAGTGCAATGGCTGTGGGGCAGCAGTGTTCCGGGAGGCATTCTGGAGGGTGCGATGCTGCCCTATTTGCAGGCATCTCTCTGGTCTGAGAGAGGAGGTTGCCCTTCTCCAGGCTGACCTGGCTAGGATTCGTGAAACCTCCTCCCCCACCTGTGGACCACCAGGGCCATTGTCACTACCTCAGAGCTTGCCAAGAAAGAGGAGAGGCTGGACCAGGGTGGGCTCAAGGAGGGAGAGGGTGGTTGAACAGAGTTTCATCCCTCCAGCTGTACCTCTCCACAATTCGTTCACTCTTCTGGTGGATAGTGGTTCCTTTTTGGAGGCACCTGCAGTGGAGGCCAAGGAGGATGCTGGGAACCTTCACAAAGAAGACCCACAGGAGGGTGGCATGGGACCCCACAGGGGAAGGAAACAACTCCTGGTAGGGGACTCAATCATTAGTGGGGTAGAAATGGTGGAGGAAGGGGAGAGGGAGGTAAGGTGCCTTCATGGCACTAC
Organism: Neoceratodus forsteri; assembly: GCA_016271365.2. Classification (NCBI taxonomy): domain Eukaryota; kingdom Metazoa; phylum Chordata; order Ceratodontiformes; family Ceratodontidae; genus Neoceratodus; species Neoceratodus forsteri. The sequence continues at coordinate 1,774,509,130 of CM057456.1, read as the reverse complement.
GGCTTGGAGGGACAGGAAGCAAATCATCAGAATCGTGGGAGGAGCTGCACGAGGGAGGGAGCTGGATGTCATTGTCCACCTAGGGACAAATGACCTGGCTAGGAATGGGATCAGAGCAGTGCAAGAGGAATTTGTAGAGTTGGGAAGGGGCCTTAGACAAGTAGTATATACGGTAACCTGCTCGGAGGTGCTGCCTGTCTATGGCAAGGGAGATGCTAGGGCACTTCTCACCAGGGAATTCAATGAGTGGTTGAAAAACTGGTGTGGAGCTCAGAGTTTTGGCTTCATTGGGAACTGGGAAGCCACCTGGAGGGATGCAGACCTATACTGGTACGATGGTCGCATCTGTCCAGGGAGGAACCAGGATCCTAGGTGAGAGGCTTAAATGCTTCATTGGCAAGCATTTAAACTAGCCAAGGGAGGAGGCACTGAAAAGGAGCAGGGAAATCCAAGCCTTCCCCCACAAAACATGGTGATTAGTGAGGTAAACACCAAGGTACAGAAGTTATTAGGGAGAAGAACAGATTTAAATGTAAAAAAAAGGCAAAGGCAGTAAGGACAGAAATGGGGCTAAAAGGGATAAGGCTATCAAAAAGTGGAGGATGATGAGTACCAATGCCCGTAGTCTGTGTAACAAGCTCCCTGAACTAGTGGCCTTGATGGAAGAGGGTTGCCTGGATATTGTGGCAGTCACAGAAACATGGTACACAGAGAACCATGACTGGAATGTCAACATACCAGGATACACAATCTACAGGAGGGACAGGGAGGGTAAAAGAGGAGGAGGAGTAGCTCTCTATGTAAAGGAAGGGATCAAAGCAACAGAACTAAAGAGTAAACAGGGAGCAGATGAGGCACTTTGGGTCACCCTGGAGAAAGGGAATGGCACCATAACCCGCATGGGTTTTGTATATAGACCCCCATCTCAGGGGGATGGGAATGGACAAGGAAATGATAGAAGGCTTTCTTAGAATGGCAGAAAAAGGGGAGATATTGTTGATGGGGGACCTGAATATGCCAGATGTTAACTGGAGCACCTTTGCTGCAGGCACATCCAAGAGCAGTGTCATTCTTGATGCCCTACAGGGGGCGTGATTCAGACAGCTAGTATTGGAACCCACTTGGGAGGGAGCAATCTTAGACCTGGTACTTAAATGGGATGGAGAAAGAATCTCAGATTTAGAAGTGGGAAGCCATCTGGGAACAAGCGACTACCAAACAGTGTGGTTCACGATAAACACAGCCATACAATCAAGCCTACAAAAGCAAGAGTACTAGACTTTAGGAGGGCTGACTTTGGGAAAATGAGAGAGTGCCTCAGAAAAGCACTAGCAAACAGGTAAGAAGAAGGGGTGGAGGAACAATGGGGAGTGATCAAAACAGCCATCACAGAGGCAACAAGCCTTTGTGTAAAGCAAATCAGTAAAACACAACGAAGGAAAAACCCACTATGGTTCACAAAAGAGGTGGCAGGGGAGGTTAAGGAGAAAAGGACAGCTTTCAGGAAATATAAGGAAACACAGAAGGAGCAGGACAGATAACTTTATCAGTTAAAGCAGAAATAGGCTGGGAAGGCAGTCAGAATAGCAAAGGCCCAAACCGAGAAAAGGATAGCCAATTCTGTTAAGAAGGGGGATAAGACCTTTTATAGGTACATTAGGGAGCAAAGAAAGACCAAAGGAGGGATTCTGAAGCTTAATAAAGGGAAGGGGATGTGGGTAGAGGATGACAGTGAAAAAGCAGGGATACTGAACGAATATTTCTGCTCAGTATTCACAAAGGAAGAGGAGGGGGAGTTACCTAAAGCAAACAAGAGAAACACTTGAAGACGGGGTCATACCAGTCCATTTACAGAAGAAAGGGTTCTGAAAGAACTAATAAAACTGAAGGTGGACAAAGCAATGGGGCCTGATGGGATTCACCCAAGAATTCTAAAAGAACTAATGGTAGAACTAGTGACACCGCTGACTACTCTCTTTAACAAATCATGGGAGGATAGTGTGGTACCTGAGGACTAGAGGAGGGCAGATGTGATTCCTCTTTACAAAAGTGGGAGCAGGACAGAGGCAGGAAACTATAGACCAGTTAGTTTGACCTCAGTGGTAGGGAAAATGATGGAATCACTTCTGAAGGAAAGAATTGTTGAGTACCTAGAGGCCAGTGGAGCACAGGACTCAAGACAGCCTGGATTCACGATGGGAAGGTCGTGTCAGATGAATCTAATAGATTTCTTTGACTGAGTGACCAAAGTAGTAGACCAAGGAGGGGCTGTGGACATGGCCTACCTAGATTTTAGCAAGGCATTTGATACAGGCCCACACAAAAGATTAATACACAAGATAGCCAGCCTTGGAGTGGGTCCCAAGGTGGTAGCCTGGATAAAAAATTGGCTAGACAACAGGATGCAAAGGGTAGTAGTAAATGGAGTACACAGTGAAGAAACAAGGGTTACTAGCAGGGTACCGCAGGGTTCAGTACTGGAACCAGTCCTTTTTAATGTCTTTATAAGTGACACTGCAGAGGAACTGGAAGGAAAAGTATGTCTCTTTGCAGATGACACAAAGATCTGCAACAGGGTTGATACATGAGATGGAGTGGAAAGGATGAGAAGGGACTTGGCAAGGTTGGAGGAATGGTCAAATGTATGGCAGCTCAAATTCAATGCAGAGAAGTGCAAGGTAATGCACGTAGGAAACAAAAACCCAGCGGAAGCGTACACAATGGGGGGTGAGATACTGACAACAGTAAAAATAGAAAGAGACCTGGGGGTAATTATATCAGATGACCTAAAGGTGGGCAAACAATGTGAGAAGGCAGTAAGGAAGGCAGGGGTTATACTGGGATGCATAGGAAGAGGCATCAATAGTAGAAAACAGGAAGTTGTTATCCCCCTGTACAGACAGTTGGTGAGACCCCATCTGGAGTACTGTGTGCAGTTCTGGAGTCCCCATCTCTGCAAAGACATTGACAGAGTGGAGGCTGTCCAGAGGAGGGCAACCAAAATGGTGCAGGGTCTGCACCAGAAGACATATAAAGAAAGACTAAAGGAGCTTAATATGTATACTCTTGAGGAAAGAAGAGAGAGAGGGGACATGATAGAAATTGTCAAGTACCTCAAGGGAATTAACAAAGTCCAAGAAGGTAGCATCTTCCAGAAAAAGAGATGTGCAAGAACAAGGGGACAAAATTTGAAGATAAAGGGGGGACGGCTCAGGGGTAATGTGAGGAAGTACTTTTCACTGAGAGGGTTGTGGATGCATGGAACAGCCTCCCTGAGGAGGTTGTGGAGTCAAGAACAGTGGGGTACTTCAAGAATGCATGGGACAGGCATAAGGCAGTCATTGTGGGGGGTAAGAGGAAGTAAGCTGTTGGTTTACTAGGATCTGCAGCTTATCTGTTAGGTAGGAAAATGGACAGACTGGGTGGGCCAAGCGGTCCTTATCTGCTGTCAAATTCTCTGTTTCTATGTTTCTAAGCTTTCAGCTTAGTGTGTCTCATCTGGTTAAATAATTGGAAAAAAAATGTCTAACTGGCGTTAAATGTCTCAGAAATTCTGCAGTGTGACTGGTTGTTCACATTCTGAGAGCCATATGCTAGTATTTTAAGTAACCTACAGCAGAGCCTGCTCACAATATATTGATTTAACAGGTCAAATATATATATATATATATATATGCATATGTTTTGGGCTTGGCACTACCAGCAAGCCTCCATTCTGTGGCAGCCAAGAGCCTGGGAGATTCCAGAACTCTTTCCAGGAGAGGACAGCTGCCTGTCTATAGCTCAGTCCAGCTCCTAGCCCCCCCAGCTGACTATGGCAACCTGAGCTCACTCCCGAACTCAGATCACAGGCATGGCACAAGGTATGGCATCTGGTGCCTTAACTCTCAGCACTACTGGGCCAGCTAGCAGGTCTTACATTTTACAGGATTCTGCAAGAAGACCTCTGAGTCACCATTACACTCATCAATAAGATGGCACACACAGTACTAACAAGCTGAAAATATTAGTAAAAATATTAGTAACTCAGGGTTTTAAAAAGATTCAGCCCTCATTACTGTGTTGTCTGAGACCTGTCTTACTTTTCAGTTTCCCGATTCCAACCACTTCCCTAAAAGGCTATGGTCTGTCTACCTCTTCACACTGGATTGTGTCATTACATCAGTTAAAAATAATGATTGACAACATTTTAGTTATTTGCAGCCCCACAGTTGGTGTAATAGATTTTCAATATAGCTGGAGCAGCAGTTTAGTTTTTAATAAAGTAACTCTAGTTGTGTCACCAGAGTTTGCCATAGCAACCACCAGAATGCCTGGTCAGTGCTGGTTCAGTCCCAGCACATTCCTGGGCATCCTAAACTTGAGGCCTTTTCAAAGGTGCCTTTTCAATGACACGAGATGCTGACAACACCATTGGAGCACTTACATTTGCTGAATTTTGGTTCAATACAAAATAATTTGTGCAATTAAAAAATGTATTTTCAAACCTGAAGGAATGCTATGGCAACACTGACTGCACTATGGTACTGCATGCATTATTTTCATGTTATGGGCACATGCCTAAAACTCAATTTTTTCAAATGTGATACTCCATATAAATGGGCATATACTAAGCTCACTCGGGGGCATACAGCAGAGCATATACTGGGATCTGGACAGAAGGTGGATGAACCATTTTATCAACAATCTTCCTCCAGACTGAAAAAAGAAACAAACTTGCCATATATTTTTTTATTTTAATAAAAACATAAACTTACAGTATATATATATATATTTTTTTTTAAATAACAATAAGGTTCTTCTTGGGAGTTTTTTTCCCAAGCACTTTCGACTCTCTTGTTTAATCTTTTGTTTAAATAATTCTATTTTTTCCTTATTGTGTTTACTATATTATAATATACTGTACCATTATTTACTTTTATTATATTGGTTTACTATATTGCTTTGTATTTTGCGTGAGACCCTCCCATCATCTATCTAGGTAAGAGACTATTCTCAACTTAATTGTGATGCCTTGTGATGCCTTCCTTAAAGACTTCAGCTCAGTGTCGTGGGATAACCTGTGTAATTGTGGTAATGTAAATGGGGTGGGTGCAAAAACAGTGGAGGGGGTCAAAAATGCATAAGATGGGTACAAGGAAATCTTAGGAAAAGGGAAGTTGTGGTGGGTGAATGGGCCCGAGATCAAGTAGGATCTGCAGTGATACTATAGGCAGTGGAAAGTGGGCAGACTAGGTGGGCCAAGTGGTACTTATCTGCCAGCAAATTCTATGTTTTTATGTTTCAAAATATGACATTAGAATTTCTCATCAATTACTTCTTCATTGTTGTAAACAGCCATATATCCCTGCTTCAGAGGCATGTGAAGGGGCTCTGCTCTAAACATAGAAACATAGAAACATAGACTTTGTCGGCAGATAAGGACCGCTAGGCCCATCTAGTCTGCCCATTTCCCTACCTACAGGATAGGCCGCAGATCCTAGTTAACCAACAGCCTATTTCTTCCTACCCCCCACAAGAATTGCCTTATGTCTGTCCCATGCATTCTTGAATTCTCCCACAGTTTTAGACCCACAACCCTCCCTCAGGAAGGCTGTTCCATGCATCCACTACCCTCTCTGTGAAATAATACTTCCTCACATTGCCCCTGAATCGCCCTCCTTCTATCTTTAAATTGTGTCCCCTTGTTCCTGCAAGTCTCTTTTTCTGAAAGATGCTACCCTCTTGGACTTTGTTGATTCCACTGAGGTACTTAAAAGTTTCTATCATGTCCCCCCTCTTCCTTCTTTTCTCAAGGGTATACATGTTAAGCTCCTTTAGTCTGTCCTCATACGGCTTCTCTTGCAGACCCTGCACCATTTTAGTTGCCTCCTCTGGACTGCCTCTATCCTGTCTATGTCCTTGCGGAGATGGGGTCTCCAGAACTGGCACAGTACTCAGATGGGGACTCACCAACTGTCTGTACAGAGGATAACAACTTCCTGTTTCTGCTGCTGATGCCTCTCCTTACATCCCAGTATACCCCAGCCCTCCTACTGCCTTCTCACATTGCTTGCTAACCTTAAGCTCATCTGATATGATTACCCCTGGTCCCTTTCCTTTTTGTTGTTGTTACTACCCCCTTGTGTATTCTTCCCTGGGTTCTTGTTTCCAGGTGCATTATTTTGCACTTCTTTGCATTGACTCCTAGCTGCCATACTTCTGACCATTCCTCCAACCTTGCCAAGTCCCTTTTCATTCTTTCCACGCCTCCTTGTATATCAACCCTGTTGCAGATCTTTGTGTCATCTGCAAAAGGCATGCTTTTCTCAGTCCCTCTGCAATGTCACTGATGAAGACATTAAAAGGACTGGACCAATACTGAACCCTGCGGGTACCCACTATTAACCCCTTCTTCAGAGTGGACTCCATTTACAATACCTTCTGTGTCCTGTTGTCCAGCCAATGTTTACCAGGCTACCACCTGGGTCCCACTCCCAGGCTGGTTAATTTGACTATTAATCTTTTGTGTGGGACTGTGTCAAATGCCTTGCTAAAGTCTAGTAGGCCATGTCCACAGCCCCTCCCTGGTCTACTACTTTGGTCACCCAGTCAAAGAAATCTATTAGATTCGTCTGACATGACCTTCCGCTGTGAACCCATGCTGCCTTGGGTCCTGTGCACCACTGGCCTCTAGGTTCTCAACTATTCTTTCCTTCAGAAGTGACTCCATCACTTTCCCTACCACAGAGGTCAGACTGACAGGTCTGTAGTTTCCTGCCTCTGTCTTGGTCCCACTTTGTGAAGGGAATCACACGCCTTCCTCCAGTCCTCGGGTACCACACCATCCTCCATGATTTATTAAAAGAAGCCAGTGGTTTCACTAGTTCCTCCTTAATTCTTTTGGAATTCTGGGTGAATTCCATCAGGACCCATTGCTTTGTCCACCTTCAGTTTTAAGAGTTCTTGCAGAACCCTTTCTTCTGTGAAAGGACTGGGATCTACCCCCTATCAAGAGTGCTTCTGTTAATTGGATGAGGCACTTCCCCCTCCTCTTTTGTGAATACTGAGCAGAAATATTCATTCAGTATTCCTGCTTTTTCACTGTCCCCCTCTGCCCACCCACCGTTCATTCTATTCAGCCTCACTATCCCTCCCTTTGTCTTTCTACGCTCGCTGATGTACCTATAAAAGGTTTTATCCCCCTTCTTAACTGAGTTGGCTATCTTTTCCTCAGTTTGGGCCTTTGCTATTCTGACTTCCCTCCCTACTTCCTTCTGCCTTAACTGGTACAGCTTTCTGTCCTGCTCCTTCTGTGTTTCCTTATACTTCCGGAATGCTATCTTTTTCTTCCTGACTTTCACAGCCACCTCTTTTGAGAACCATAGTGGCTTTTTCTTTCATTTTGATTTGTTTATTTGCTTCACACAAAGGCTTGTTGCCTCTGTGATGGCAGTTTTGATAATTCCCCATTGTTGCTCCACACCTCCTTCTAGCCTGTTTGCTAGTGCTTTTCTGAGGCACTCTCCCATCTTGCCAAAGTCAGCCCTCCTATAGTCCAGTACCCTCACTTTTGTATGGCTTGACTCTGTAGCTGAGTTTAACGTGAACCACACTGTTTGATGGTCACTTGTCCCCAGATGGCAACCCACTTCTAGATCTGAGATCCTCTCACTGCCCCGTTTGAGAGTACAAGGTCTAAGATTGCTACCTCACGAGTGGGTTCCAAAACTAGCTGTCTAATGCCTGCCACCTGTAGGGCATCGAGAATGGCCCTGCTCTTGGATGTGGCTGCAACAAATGTGCTCCAGTTAACATCTGGCATATTCAGGTCTCCCATCAACAGTATCTCCCCTTTCTGTGCCATTCTAAGAATGCCTTCTATCATATCCTTGTCTATTCCTTCCCCCTGACATGGGGGTCTGTACACAGCCCCTGTGCGGATTGTGGTGCCCTTTCCAGTCTCCAAGGTGACCCACAGTGCCTCCTCTCCTCCCTGTTTACTCTTTTGTTCAGTTGCTTTTATCTCTTCCTTTACATTGAGAGCTACTCCTCCCCCTCTTCTCCCCTGCCTGTCTCTCCTGTAGGTTATGTACCCTGGTATGTTAACATCCCAGTCATGGTTATCTGTGTACTATGTTTCTGTGACTGCTATGATAGCCAGGCATCCCTCTTCCATTAAGGCCATCAGCTCAGGGGCTTGTTGCCCAGACTCTGAACATTGGTACTCATTACCCTCCATTTCCTGATGGCCTTACTCCCTTTTGCCCCATCCCTGTCTCCTTCTTGCCTTTGTCACTTTCTCCATTTACCTACCCTTCTCCCTATCGACACCTCTATGTTGGTGTTTGCTGCACTTACTGCCGTGATTATTTGGGGGGGGCTAGGATTTTCCTGCTCCTTTCCAGTGCCTCCCCTTGGTTGGTTTAAAACTTGCCAATGAAGCATTTAAACCTATCACCTAGGATCCTGCTTCCCCTCCCAGACAGATGCAGCCCATCATGCCAGTATAGGCTTGCATCACTCCAGGTGGACCCCCAGTCCCCAATGAAGCCAATTCCCTGAGCTCCACACCAGTTTTTCAACCACTGATTGAATCCCATGGTGCGGAACACCCTAGCCTCTCCTATGCCATAGATGGGTAGCACCTCCAAGAAGGTTACCGTGCATGTTACTTGACTAAGGCTCTAAGGGGCTTACCCCTGCCCTCCATCAGCTGATGAAACAGAGTGGCCAAGCATGGGGCAGGTATGGAGCCTTTGGTCTGTTACAGGATTGGCAGCAGTATCACACTCTGAGGAACACTTGAAAAGGCAGTCTCAAAAGTGCCAAGGTGAAATATATTAAAAGACTGCAGTCTGACAGCTTACATGACACCAAGAGGTTCTGGTCACACGTCAACTGACTCCTCAAGGGAAGAACGAGGCTCCCCTAAGGTTACATTCTTGCCAACAACAAAACTCTAAGTGACTCCAAAACCTTCAACAAATTCTTCGTGGATTTAAATAGCTTCATGTCAACCCTGAGAAGCCCTTCCCAGTGCCTCACCCCCCACTGTTTCCTTTTACCCTCGTATAGTTCAGCTGGACATGATAATCTTGAACCCATGCATCTCAGACTTAATGCCCCAGTCCTTGTTGGGCCCATAGCAGCTCACTATAATATGTCCCTCCTCCAGGGTGACATACCTTGTATGTGGAAAACTGCAAATGTTCTCTTAGTGCACAAAGGGTGGGCCAAAGAGCCACTTGAACACATTGGGCCTATCTTGCTGCTGTGCATCCTAGCAAAGATACAGGAAAGGTTGCTCTATAATCACATACTGTACAGTCCCTTCTAGAGTTAAATAACATCCTGACTAAAGTCCAACACAGCTTAAGAAAACAGCATGGTACTGTCCTTGTATGCCTGACAACTGACATGATCAATGGATGTTGAGTAGGTCACAGCAGCAGTTTCCATGGATCTAACCAAGGTGTTTGACCTTGTTAATCATGACCTTCTGGTGTACAAATTAAGGGATCTGGACTTTGATCAACTGCTATGTAAGTGTTTCTGCAATTGCCTTTTGGGGAAAATACAGCCTGTTAAATGGTGGTTAGCCAGTTCTCACTGTGGGCAATCACTGATAATGTCCCCCAGGGCTCAGTTCTGGACCCTACTTTATTTCCATTGTTCACAAATGATTTCCCTAAGAACTATGATAATGTAAAAATATTGCTATACACTGACAATGTGGATCTGTACTGATCTTATACCAGTCTGTCTCAGATTCAGTCTGGCCTACAAGTAGACTTTGGCTTAGTTGAGTCCTGGTTTCAGTCAAACATACTAATAGTAAATGCAAAAAAAAAATGGGAGTCATGCCATTTGGCAGCGTCACAATAGACATAATCTGCTCAGTATACTCTGTCAGGAGCACATGTAGATACAGTGGCTGCTATAAAGTATCTGGGAATCTGATTGTACTAAAATCTCTCCCTCTGGCCTCATGTCCAATTATTGGTCAAAACACCCAGAAACTGGGTCTACTGTATATGCTGTACTCTTAATATCCCAAAGTGGCCAGGCTCTGCAATCCTTCTCCTCACTGTCACTTATGGGGCATGACTTCTGTAATTGTTCAAGGAGACTGAACATTCTAAACTGAAGTTTACCTACCATTGAGTAGCACAGTTCGCTCTCTGGGTCTGAAGCGGTATACATCACAGCAGGGCCCTCTCCACACTAAAGTGGTGCCCCTGGAGTGGAGGCTTTATCTCCCTCTGCTTTCTGTGGCATACAAACTCATTTATTCCTCCATGAAAAATCTGACTGTCATCATGAACTTCAAACTATTTAGAAGGACTCTTCCGATCTGTGGGGCAGAAATGAGCCTCTGTGCTGAGGGTACCCTAGCCTCTGCTGCTGGTCAGTAGTCCTTCATGGCTGCTACACCAAGACTATGAAACACTTTTTCCCCAAAGGTCACAGAATACCTGGCCTTTGCAACCTTTGAGTCTGCCATGATGGAGCATCTATTTGTTAGACCCTGTGCCTGTTTTAGTTAGCTAATCTGTTAATCTGACTCATCGTATTTGCTTATGAATAGTGTCCATGTTCTTACGGTATTTGTCTGTAGCCTGTATCTGACTACTGGACATCTTGATCAAAGTTTTTCTTTTGTATTGTAAATTCATTGCATTTACTATACAGTTCATTGTTTACTTATGCACTGTATCTAATTAGTATCTTTATGTATACCGTCTAGGCCAGGTCATACCTAAATAAAGGACAATTTATCTCAGAGAGCCTACCCAGTTACCAAAATCCAATATACTTTTAAAAAAATGCAAGTATCAAATATTCTAAGTCAACGCAGAAGTGTAATACAAAAATCACACAGGTCGATTCAATATCATTAAAACATAATAATTTTCAGATGGCCTCTTCTCTTTACCCATGCATCTGCTAAATAACTACCCATTTACTGATTTCCCACAGTTCACATAAGGATATGCTGGACTAAGAACAGCTTTCTTGCCAAACCTACTTGTTATGGTGGTAACTTAATGCTTCCTGAATACAGAAATGATGCATTGACTCTAATTGGATCAGTACCCAGCATTTCTTTTCACTATAAATCTGTTTTCCACTGTTAATATTAGAGTTTTATTATAACATATGGAATGTTGTATAAGTAACTGTGTACTAAGGCTGTAATTCTATCGTGAGGTTATGGTGTCTTTGTAAACCACAATGGAATAGCTCAATGTCAACATAAACTCAAGACAGAATACAGTCTTGTAAAACATATATTAGCATATATTTTGTATGAATCATACTTTTTTAAGTCAATCAGTAAAAAAAGTTCTAAATATAAAATAAACATCTGGAGATTTTCACTGGAGAAACAGCATTTGTATCTCCTCTTGCCATAGCAGTATGGCTCTTCCAGTGTTGTCAAAGTTCTATGAAATCAGAACTGCAAGACTGAATTCTTGTAACTCTTAACTGAAGTAGCTACATGATTAATCATATCTTAAACAGCAGGCGGCACATCCAGAAGATAATTAGAAAACCTACTTATTAGATATGACTTAGCTTAAATTGTATATCATTAAATCTGTATTTCTCCTCCTCATTATTTCTTGCCAAGCTCATTTGCATTAAACAGGGAACCCAATTCACAAAACATCTGGGAATGCCACAATCCCCAGGCATGCCAAGCATAGGACACATGGGGCTTGTGGCATTCCCCGGAGGGTGATTGGGATTCTTGATCATGTTCACCAATTGCCACAAGTTATACCAGCTTTTTCTGGTGTAACTTGCTGCAATCTCACTTACCCTTTTGGTGGGGTTTGTACCCAGGAGGCAGTATAGCACAGTGGTTTATGGCTCTGAGCTGCAAACCTGGAGAGTTGGGTTTCAATCCTACAGCCCCCACTTGCATACTGTGTGACCTTGAGCAAGTCACTTAACTTTGTTGTGCTCCCAAGGTTTACCTGTAAACAAGCTTTCAGCTTTGTGTGTCTCTCCTGGTAAAACAAAGGTAAAAAAATATTTGATGCAAGCTGCAGTAAATTGGGAAAACTGTAGCAAATGTACCTACTTTTCCTGATTTGGGCACAGTTTGCAATGAAGTGTTTCGTGCAGCTGCACAAACAAAGACGGGTTTGACACAGGGCTTGATGAAAGCCCTGCATCCCTGCTCATGAATTGGGCCCAGGATCGTTTTTCTTTATTGTCCATATTCTTCTGATGCGTATTCCTCACCTGAAGTCATCATCGTCTGCTTGAGACATTAGTTATTCCTATATTAACATGTTTATGATGTCAGAACAGTCACTTATGACTTTAAGTAGAGGAAAAAAACACAGGGACAAAGAAACTGAAAGAGAGATAAAGATCCTGTTTTTGTGTATATTTCCTATTAAATAAATAATTGAGAGGATAATCTATAGAGAATATATGAAATACAGCCTGGATTTTACCTAAATTCTATGTTTTTCTATATTTTCACCAAAGGTGCTAGCATCTCTTTAATAGTATATAGAGGGTCATGTTTTCCCATAAACAATGACCTCCAAATACTGCTAAGCATTGTTCTGACCACAAAGATCACAACAGAGCACCAAACTGCTTATTCTAACAAGTAATTGCGTGTGAACCATGCCCTTTTTTAAGTGACTAAATTAATTTGAATTTCCATAGAAGCATTTTCAGTGGTGGATATGCAGAATGTCTTCATGAAGAGTGTCATTAATTTCCCTAATCAAGGGTGTCCAACAGTTCCTACACTGGCTCTGATTAAAAGCCATGTATTGTAGATAGTACTCCAGTGTTCTTAAGATCTCTATGGTTCTGGCATCAGAATGTTCTACCATTGTTCAATTGTCAGATTGTTGCTAAAACTATATCCTGATATTTGTTCTCTGTTGCAGTTTTAGAGAAATTTGAATCTTTTAACACATCCACCCACCACATAAACCTTTTCACTAGAGATGCTTGGATACTCCATCAGCACTTGTGGATTCTCCCAAATGTCATGATTTGATAATACAGATTTTATAGGCTCTGCAGAAATGAATCCCAGAGTTTTATTTCTGGAGTTTAGGTCTGGGGTATCTGGGGGCTTTGACTTATGTGCACTTCATAGTGAGGGGAGGGATTTACCTTTCACGGAGTATTTTTAGGTCAACTGTATAGAAGGCACATTGTGAGCACCAAAAACATCCTTCATGGTAGAAAGAAGAGAGTAAGCAGCTCTTTTCAAAACTCCTAGGGCTAGATTCACAAAACTTTGCCTTGGCACAAACCCAGATTGTGAACTCAAGCCAGGTCTATGATAGGCATAGTGTGGAGGGGACTGCAGTGCAAATGAAGGGGATGGGACCTGCACATTGGCACAGTCCCATTCACAAAGCATTTGCTCTGCAGAAGGGCATTTTGTAGAGTTCTGTTGCACAGAGCAAATACTGTAGACTGAGACCTTGGGCTGGATTTTCAGAACTTCAAGAATGCCACATGCCCACGGTGCGCCAAACATACGGCCCACTGAGCTTGCTGCATTCTCTGGCAGTCGATTAGGGTATTTGCATCACTTGTGGTAAATTCAGAACCTTAGATCATGGTTTTATGATCTAGCCTGTACTCACACCCTGAAACCGTGCTGCACGGGTCATTTAAAGTGGACATTTGGTGCAAGCTGCTGTAAATCAGGGAAACTCTCAGAACTACACCCAAAATTGGAAAATTGGGTGCAGTTGTGGCAGAGGGGTTTGGTGCATTGCCAATTTCTAAGTCCTATGACACAGGGCATGTTGCAAGCCCTGCACCACCATTCGAAAATCCTGCTCTTGTTTTAATTGTGCACAACCGTAGTGGTTGGCAGAGGTCCTGTGGCAGCCACCATCCACCAATCTCTGACCTGTGCATAATAAAACAATGTTTCCGTGGTACTTGTTGTTGCCTCCCCAGTGATTGCCGATCACTGGCCCACATAAAAATAAATATGATACCCTGGCATCTAATGCCCCACCTTTGCCAATTGCTGGCCCATTATGAAATTAGTCATTCCCTTGGTGGTAGTGGTCCGCCCCCCCAATTGCTGATCACTGGTCTGTTATGAGATTAATAGTATCCTTGACATCCAGAGGTTTTCTCTCCCCTGGTGATTGCTGACCAATGACCGATGTACAAAAACACATTCTACCTGGTGTTAATGCCCCCCCATGATCTCCAATCACTGGCCCTTATATGACACAGAAGTGTTCCTGGTGTCCAGTGGTCCCTCCACCTACCCACTCCCATGACCAGTATAGAATTCCTATTCCCTGGTGCCCAGTAGTTCCTCTTCCTACCTGATCCCTTGTCCGATATGTCAGTACATATTCCCTGGTGTCCAGTGGCCACTCCTCCCATCCACACCCATGCCTGAACTGTCTGTAATATTCCCTGGTGGTTAGTGGTGTCCCCCCCCCCGCCATTTTCCTGGCTGATACACATAAATAACCTTTCCCTGGTGTCCAGCGGTCCCTCCCATAACCCAACCCATTGCGCAACATTGATAGCATATACCTTGACGTCCAGTGTAACCTCCATCCTGATTCCCTGTATAGTAAAATTACACATTTCCCTGTTGTCTTGCAGACCCCCCCTCCCTGGTGCCCAGTGGTCCCACCCTCATCCACGCTCAGGAGGTGGTGGTCGGAGGTTGGTTCTCCTTCCTTTTGAATCAGTGGAGAACCATAACTTCAGATGCATGGATCCTGCAGAGCATAGAAAAGGGTCATAACTTGGAGCTCATTGAGCAGACTCCAGACACCCAACCTCCACCCTCCAGTTGTCCCCTGGCTCATTTGTCTGTTTTCCCTAGGACATTTAAAGAGTTGGAGGAGGTACTGGTGGCACCACTGGCGGTCCTGTTCAGTCAGTCACTGGAAATGGGGTAGGTTCCAGAGGACTGTAGAAGAACTGACATGGTCCCTCTCTACAAACGTGGGAGCAGGGAGGAGGCTGGAAACTATAGACCTGTCAGTCTCACCTCAGTGGTGGGTAAAATTATGGAATCTCTGCTTAAGGAAAGGATAGTGGAACATCTTGAATCAAGTGGCGTTCAAGACCCGAGACAGCATGGATTCACGGCAGGAAGGTCATGTCAAACTAATCTGACTGATTTCTTTGACTGAGTCGCTAGGGAGGGAGACATGATAGAGACCTTCAAGTATCTCAAGGGGATTAACAAGCTACAGGGGGGCAGCATCTTTCAGAAGAGAAGCTGCTCTAAAACTACAAGAGGGTATGACATGAGACTAGAAAGGGGTTGACTAAGGGGCAATGTGAGGAAGTACTCTTTCACAGAAAGGGTGGTAGATGTTTGGAATGGCATGCCCCAGGTGATGGTGGAGGCAAGTACAGTTGACAGATTTAAACATGCATGGGGCAAACATAAGGGTACCCTAGGATAGGAGGGAGAGGCAGCAGCCGGGAACCAAGTCGGGTCAGCAGCAGCTAGGTAAATGTAGGGTACGGGCAGACTGGATGGGCCTGGTGGTCCTTATCTGCCACCAATTTCTGTGTTTCTAGGTTTCTCTGGGGGGAGGTGCAGTCACTCCTGTGCAAGTAGGCCATAAAGTCAGTGCCCAGATGCCAGAAAAAACAAGGGGTTCCATACCGGTTTTTTCCTGGTACCCAAAAAGACTGGAGATCTGAGGACTATTTTAGATCTGAAAAACCTCAAATCTTTGTCCAGTGTAAAAAGTTCTGGATGGTAGCTTTGTCAGGCCTGATGCCCCTCCTCAAGACAGGTGACTGGCTCTGTTCACTGGACATGCAGTATTGCGTACCTGCACATCTTGGTCTTTCCTCCTCACAGGAAGTTTCATTTTGTATTTCAGGGCGAGCATTATCAGTTCAAGGTTCTGCCCTTTGGGTTATCCTCTGCACCATGAGTCTGTACCAACTGCTTGGCAGTGGTTGCAGCAGCTCTAAGAAGAGAGAGTCTGTATGTCTACTTTTATCTGGATGATTGGCTCCTAAAGGCACCATACAGGGAACAGCTTTTGCTGACTCTGGAACAAACCCTCCAGCTCTTCCACTCTCTGGGCATAACTGTCAACCTGCCCAAGTAGGTTCTAGTACTGTCGCAAATGCTGCAGTATATAGGGGCAATTCTGGACTCAGTGTGGGGGAAGGCCTTTCTGCCCCAAAACAGGGATGAGTGCCTCATAGCCTAAGCTCAGAAAGTTGTCCAGAGGTGGTACATTCCTGCCTTGGCTTATCCCCAATTGCTGGTCCTTATGGCAGCTGCCAATCCCACCATTCCACTAACCAGACTTCATATGTATACCCTCCAGTGGACTCTCTGAGTGCAGTGGGACCAGCACATGGATGAGTTAGATCAACCAGTCCTGGTCTCTTCCCCAGTCCACAAGGTACTGCAGTGGGGGATGGACTCCTTGAATCAGCTTCAGAGTGTAACATTTCAGATTTCTTCTCCACATCAGATCTTAACCACAGATGCCTCAGGCCTGGACTGGGGAGCACATCTGGGTCCCCTTCAAACCCAGGGCTCCTGGTCTTGGTGGGAAGCCTCCCTGCATATCAATGTCCTGGAGATGAGAGTGGTGCTCTATGCCATGCATGTCTTTCAGGAACACCTTGCTCCAGATGAACCTCTGGTGCAGTCAGACAATCTCGGTGTAGTCTACTACATCAACAAGCAGGGGGGAGGTGTAAAGGGAGAAAAAGCTAGCTTGGCTGCTATCTGCATTGTATGTTTTCTTTCTTCTTCCCAAATAATTCATGCCACACAAATGGATGTTTTCTTCATAGATTTATTTTCTTTCTGCGAGTCTCAGTAACTTCAATACATGTATTCTCTTTCAATTCAGTGCTAAAAAACTCAATCTACATATAGTGCTTATATAAAGAAATTTTGTCTTTTACTAATATTCCACCCTACTATAAACCAGTCATATAACCAAATGACCTATTAATCTTAAAGTGGGTGGTAATCTGTCAAAAGCTAGGTATTACTTCATTTGTACCACATCACCTTAGGTGATAATTATCTTTGCACACAGCTCATAACAGGATGTTGCCTAACAGGTGTATTCCCAAATAAGGGTCTTTCATCCTAGTCAGTTACTCCTGGGGCTTTCCAGGACACATACTGAACAGATTATGCCCAAAAATGGACACACTATCCTGTTTAGTTTTTAAACAGGACTTTTTAGGACATATTTTGTGCAATGCGTAGAGTGGTGGAAAAGTATGATTAGAACATCGGAGGCAGTATAGCGCAGTGGTTTAAGGCTCTGAGCTGCAAATCTGGTGACATCCAGCAGACCAGACCTGGGTTTGAATACCACAGCTTCCACTTGCATACTGTGTGACCCTGAGCAAGTCACTTAACTTCCCTGTGCTCCCAGGTCGCACCTGTAAAAAAACTTTCAGCTTAGTATGCTACTCCTGGTAAAACAACTAAAAAAAAAAACATATATTGAAAGTGATCGAAAAACATTACATGATTAGAAAATTACACAATCCACTTAATGGTGGAAAACTACCAACAAAATAGATAAGGTTAGAGAATTGCATATGAATCTATATGAGGTGCCAGCCAGGCATGGAAAACCTTTTAGACTTGCCAAGGTACTTTTCAACCTGACTGTCAACTTGTACAAAATACATTTACATAGCAGCAATAAAAGACTTGTGGAACGTTATGTTTTGCACCCATCCATTATTGCATGCAACAGTACACCTCTTTGCATCCCTTGCCAAATATGCAAAATACATTATAATCACACAGTCTTATTTTATCAGCACTTTTTAGAGTTATCAGGCTTTAATTTTTCTATTTACAAATAATTGTAATTGAAAGGCTATAAAATGACACACAAATATAGAATATATCTTTGTAAAAAGTGAAATACACAGTAAAAAAAAAACATTTTACTACAACCCCCCCTTTGGGACTCTCTATACTTAGAGATCACATAGGATGTTGTTGCCATTGCAACATTCGTATTTGTTGCATCATGCGTTTCATTTTGCGATACAATACTAGTTTTTAAAATAACAAGAACACAAATTACTGCAATACTGCAACCCACCACTGCAAGTTTTGGACTAGTACCCAATACAGCTGATCCCCCATCCCACCAGGATATAATAGGGATAAATGATGACTGCTTTTTTACCTCTTTAGCAGAGGCCTTTTGTGTCAAAATGAGTCCTTTTGTTTATTGATGATACAGCAAGGCACCTAGTGTCATTTTTTCAATTTTGGGTAAGTCAAAATGAGGTGGGGTGGCCAAATCAGTGAGTAAATCTAAGGCCAGACTGGAACCATCGACATGGGTAACATTTGTTCGACTATAGGCAGGACATTCTCTGAGGGTCCAGTTTGCAACCCACCAGGTCTTGTTACTACACCCCATACATTCCAAGATTGACCTGAGATTACACACCATGATTGGTTCCATCTCATAGCTTGGCTTTATTCATTTGCAGACATTAGGGTAAATTTTCACTGAGCAGGAAACCATGGGGCAGTTGATGTCTCTTCCCCACATATCAAGGTTTCATGTTCTTGTACACACTGTTGCTTAGGTAAGACAACATATTTATAGTGTACCTTAAAAATGGCTCCACCTGGTATTTTGAGTCTCATGATCTGGTCATGTATTAATACTCCCAAATTACTGATTTACCATGATATTTTCGGTGGTTCAGAACATACAGGTATTATCACTAGTATGGGAATCACATGTCGCAACATACGTGCATATTGATTAGGTGAATTTCATACTTTAATCATAGCCAGGGGTGGCAAAACCACATTGGGATGGTCCAATAATCTCATCACATTAGTCTTACCTATTTCTAAGGGTAACCTATTGGTTTCAATTCTATTTAATTCATTAACTAAATAAGCATGTGCTTCAGCAGCTAATTGAGAGCAAGCCAAGTCTATATAGCTTTCTCTTGACATATTAGAAAGTGAGTTATAAAAACAAGCTGATATTTGTGCCATGATTTTAAAATTCTATAAAATTTCTTTAAATTCCAACCAATCAATTTCTTCATTATCAACTGATAATCTTACAGTATCTGATGATGGTGCAGTAGCCATGGTTTTTAAAGTTGTCTCTAAAGAATGAATATGACCCTTTAAAACCATAGAATCAATACCATTAGCAATCCTGAGCCCAAACAGCCCCATGTCTCTCTTACGACGGAAGGAGCCTGATGTTGCTTCAGCAGGAATTTAAAATGACCATGCTCTGTGTCTATCATGGTTTCAATTTAAAGTATTATTATAATAATTTTGCCACAAAAATACTGAAGTTCGATTGTTACATTGTACCGGTAATCGTGGGAAAGGCAAATGTAGCGAAACATATTACTGTAACTTACATGGATAATACAAAGGATATATTTTTTTGTGTCAAGATAATACCATCTGATGGGGACAAGAAGTTTTGCCCTGTTATACTTTGTTTCTGATACACAATATCGCATGCAACAAAATTGCGCCATGCTGTTAAATTAATATTACAGGTCATTCCTGGCCATTGTGTCTTCTGATAAACACGCATATATGTTAATACTGGATACACATTTGTTACTGGTAATACTGTAAAAAATTGCTTTAACCATACAGTATATATTCTAGTTGTATTATATAGAAAATGCCACATATTACATCTCAAACTATAAGAATAATTTAATGCAATTGTATTTACTGGATATGATAATATGTCCTTTAATTTTATTCAAAATAAATCTTGTTCTTCTTTTGTCAAATTTGTCATATCTCCCAATGTAGAACATATATAAATTCCCTTCTTGGCTGTCGTGTTCACTACACACATCGCCGTGCCAGGCCAGGCTTCTGGCAAACATCCCCATGTTGTATTCTGACATTGTACAGCACAAATGAAATACAATTTGACAAGAAGATATCCAGTGTGTTCAAGTCGTTCTCCCAAGAGCTCTGGGAGACTCCATACAGTATGATTAGCATAGTTTATGGTGTTCAAACTATTCCATATATGCTCCAAGCATCCATTTCGGTCAGAATTGACCACGGTCAGTCAAATACTGCACAGTAGCAGTAAAGGAAACATTACTGTCTTTCACCTAGCGGCAAAAACAGAGCAGTATCAGTTATTATCATTTAAAGACTGATACAGTTTACATTAGTCCACGTAGACCCATTTGGTCTCTGTAGACCCTTGTCGAATTCGACCGACCTGAATGACCCATGGTCCTAAAACATCCATGACATTATAGGGTCCCATCCAATTAGCATCCCATGGTCCCTTTTGACCAGAATTTTTCAACATGACATGATGACCTCTTTCAATAGGCAATATCACTTTTGCATCATGTCACTCTTTGCTTTTCCAATGAGTCTATGCCATATTTCTGGCAGCATGGGGCAAATACAGGGCTAACTGTTTTTGTATTTGTTGTAGAAAAACATCTGTTTTAATAAGGTCTAACACAGGTGTAGACAAATCTGTATCTGAGGGATAATTCAATCTCATGTCTCTTCCAGTCATCATTTGGTATGGGCTATAGCCAGTATTCTTGTTTTCTTTACCTCTAATACCCATTAGGATTCCTAGTAAGTGCATCACTCACCCTTTACCAGTATCCAACAGTGCCTTTATCAGCGCATTTTTCAGAGTGCGATTTAACCTTTCTACCATTCCTAAGGATTGTGGATGGTAGGCTAAATGCAAACATTGGGTGATACCCAAAATATCACACAAAACTGTCATTATTTTCGCTGTAAAGTGAGTTCCTCTGTCACTCTCAAGTATTCTGGAAAAACCCCATCTCGAAAACACTTGTTCCCAAAGCACTTTTGCAGTAGCGGTAGCACTATCATGTCGTATGGGCAATGCTTCTACCCATTTGGAAAATATGTCAACAATGACTAATAAATATCGGAACACCCCTTTTGCAGTAGGCAAGGGCCCTACATAATCAATTTGTAAGCTGGACCAAGGACCGCCTGCCAGTGGTATTCGCCTTAATGGAACCCTCTTACCAGGCACCAGAGGATTCATCTGTGCACAGATGAGACAAGCCTCCAGGCATTGTTTGACATCTTTTCCCATTTTTGGCCACCAATATTTTTGTGCCAACAATTTATAAGTTTTATGGAGCCCTCAACGGGCCCCGATTCTGTGATTATCCATGATGACATCTGTTCTAAATGAAGTAGGTGGTATCCACTTCCTAAACCCAGGTTGTCATTCCCATACTACCATATCTTCCCATACAGTAACATGTTTGGTTGCACACTGTCCATTGTCTTTACATTGGTTCCGACAACCCACTATCCAAGCATCTGTATCTTGTATACGCCTCAAACTTGGGACTTGCGAGACAGCTGCTATCCATTTAGTATGGTGTTTGTCAAATGCATCCATTTCCCATAATTGTGTAGAGTCACCTCCTAGAGGGTCTACCCATAAGTTTGTTTGTTTTGCTACAATTTACACCAAATTATCCACTAAATTATTGTTTAGTTCATGAACATCTTTTGGATTATTTTGGTGAGCTCTTTCTTTACAAATAATAATTCTCAAAGCTGTCTGAGCTCCAATATCCCAAATATGCTGTAATATGGGAGCAAAAGTCATGGGTTCACCGGTAGCTTTTCGCATTCCTCGTTTCATCCAAATTGGAAGAAAATCTAACAAGGAATTAACAATGAATGCACAGTCTGAAAAGACTTTAATAACTTCCTTTGGATATGCCATAATAGCTTCACGTACTGCTTCTAATTCTGCTCTAGGGACAGAAAATGATGATGGGCACCACACTAATATTTCTCGATTAGTACTTGGTGTCCATATGGCATACCCTGTGTGGCAATGTCCATCCTCCCAAAAGCGAAAGCCATCAACATAAACATCTCCTGCTTTAGAATTTGGTTCTGCAGTAAATATGGGTTCAAAATCACTTCCCATTACAGTTCCACAATCATGTGGCTCTCCCTCCCATGTCATTAACTCAACTAACAATGGTGAGGTACATTTTTCTACAGTGATATTTTTCCCTTGTAGAGCTAATGCCCATTTAACCAGTCTCTGTGAAGACACACCCCTCACATCCCTTTCTGAAAGAAATTTTACTGCAGTGTGAAATGTTTTCAGGATAATTTTATTAAACCCCACAATATGTTCCATAGCTTGTATAGCCCAATATACAGCCAACAGATGTTTTACACATTCTTCGTATGTCTCTTCCACAGGTGTTAATACACAGGAAAAATATCCCATGGGACGTAAAGTCTCTGCTCTCTTTTGCAACAGTACTGTATTGATTACCTGATCAGTTGCATGTACCTGTATGACAAAATCAGAGGATACAGAGGGACTAATGAGAGACAATACTGTCATTAGTGCCTGTTTTAGAGCCAAAAAGGCTGTTTGGTGTTCTGGCTCCCATTTGAGGATGTCTGTTTCTTTTCTCCCTTCAGTAGGTTATACAGAGGTTTTGCCATGCTAGAAAAAGCTTGAATAAAATCTTTGCAAAATCCTACCATGCCTAAGAACTGTCGTAATGTAGTCTTCATCTTAGGTCTTGGCAGTTGTTGTATCACCTGATTTTTACTAGGATCTACAGTTCTTCCTTCTTTGTTAATACATATACCCAAAAAGGTAACTTGTGACTGTCCAATTTGAGCTTTGCTCAGGTTTAGCTTCAACCCTCCCTTCTGTAGTACAATTAGCAACTCGTTTAATAAACCAACATGTTCCTGATAAGTGTCAGTTTGTAACAAGATATCATCCACATATTGGATGACTGCCTCGGGGTGGGAAAATTCCAACAAGATCTCAGCCAAACACTGGTGAAATAATGTTGGAGAGGAGTGGAAACCCTGTGGTAAGCACTGAAAAGTGTACTGTTTTTCTTGAAAAGTAAATGCAAACTTATACTGACTGTCAGGATGTACAGGGATGGACCAAAAGCCATTTGACACATCTAGTACAGTATAAATCATAGCCACTGGAGACAACTGAGATATTAAGTCCGGAAGCATCGATACCACTGGGGTAATCAAGGGCAAGACGTTATTCAACACCCTATTATCCACTGTAAGCCTCCACGTACCATTCGGTTTAAGAACTGGCCAAAGAGGGGAATTAACAGTGGAACAGATGAGACAAACTACATTTTGCAACTGCACCTGTTTCAAAATCATTTCTATCTCTGTATGTGCTTCCTTTGGGAAAGCATACTGTTTTTGTGGTGGCAGGTCTGGTCTCTCAATCTGGACTTCCATATTACACACTCGTCCACATTCTGTAGCATTTTTAGCCCAAATTGAATCTTGCTTTTGAACAATGGATTTTATCCAATGTGACACTTATTTATCCAATGTGACACTTATTTCCAAAAATCACCCATGTGATAAATCTTTAACGACTTCATGGTGTACACACTGTGTGAGTCATCCACATTCGGTCCTGGGTTAGTAGTGTTCCCCTGCCACAAAATCATATTGCTGAGGTCCACTACCAAACCATGTTGTACCAGAATGTCCATACCCATGATGGTACCTTCATGTGTATTACATTTCCAGAACATACATTTCAATTGTTGTTCCCCTATATGAACTGTTACTGGTTTGATCAACTATGCTGTTAACACACCCCCTGAGAAACCTTGCAGTGTAATTTGACATTTCCCATGAGTTGTTAAAGGCATATCCCTATCCGTTATACTAACAGTAGCACCAGTAGCTACCAATATCACAGTTTGGCAGCCCCTAACCAGTGCTGATATTGTAGGACACCCTTCCCGATCCTCTTGTAATTTACCAAGGATTTGGAAGGTGGGGGCTTCACCCCATCATTGCTTTTTCTTTTCAAATGTGATGAGTGGGGTATCCGCTCCCTCTTCATCTTCATCTTCCTCTTCTTCCACCACCCTAGGAGTGGTGGGCTCTTTTCTAACTGCTGCTATTTTCTTTGTTCCTATCAACATTTTTATCATGTCCAGACATTTGTCTACATCATTCTTACCATCTTCTGTTTGCTGTTTTCGAGGTCCACCAAAGACCTGCAACTTTCTTTTTTCTAACACCTGTTCTCTTTTTCCTTCCATATCTCCACCCTTTGCCCAACAATCATGTTTAAAGTGACCTGGTTTATTACAATTATTGCATGTAGATCCACTTTTGCCTTCTGTTTTAACAATAGCAGCTATTTTTTGCTTGTCCTTTACTTTTTCAGGACTATCATCTTGTTGCATTCTCCACCAATTGGTGAGCAACTCCTCCTTTCCTGCAACCCGATGTTCTCTTTTACATAACATACGTATGAATGTAGGTACAATAGTAGCCTGCCGATCAATCAGACTCAGGAAGGGTTCTGTATCTTTATTTGGATCTGCTACACTGCCATATGTTGCGTAAGCAGCATACAGATGATTAATAAGCATAACTAGGGACTCCCTGAGCTGTAGCGTGATCTCATAGATCTTACTCCAGTCTGTATGTGAAACCCCATGCATGACCTGTAAAGCCAACTGTATTTCCTCTATACTGGCCTAACTCCCATCTATTTCTGGATGGTAGTGTTTCCCTATTATTTTTGAGGGCAAGCTCTGCAAAAGGACTGCTGGTAATGACAACACTATTTTGCAGGCATCCTTGTTAGTCAAATTAAAATTTACCACTAGGGCTTTTAGTTTCTCACAGTAGAGAATGGGATTCTGCCCTGGTTCCCATTTTCCTAACTGATCTACTAACTGCATGGATTCTTCTATGGTAAGATCTCTTTGTGAGATCTCAGTATGTTCCTCCACCTCTTCCAGAGACTGTTATTCCTCTTCATCTTTTTTTTATTCTTATCATCTTGTTTGAGCTTACTCTCTGAATCTTTAATAAACTCACACACCACCTTAGCGGTATTTTCTAAAACCTTTCTCTTGCTCTCATCATTTTCTTTTTCTAATTCCTCTTTTACTTTATTCAATTTCTTTTTCATTCCTCCTACATGTTTCTCAAGCTCTTCTCGTGCCTTTTCTGTTAACCTTCTTACCCGTTGACCTCATCTAGGCACTTTTTTCCCTTCCCCCTTTACTTTTGTAGAAATGGGGGGCATTTTCCTTTTTCTCCTATAATAATCATCTTCCTCATCAGACTCTTCTGAGGTAGTTCTCTCCTCATGTCCTTCTCTTTTATGAATGGATGTCTGATGACAACTGGAGGAATGAAGAGGGGACTTTTTATGCTGTTGGACCTCCTTGCCCAATGAAGCAATCTGTTGCCTTAATTCTAAGGAAATTTGGCACTGCAACTGTGCATCTGCTTGTAGCATATACAAGGACTGTTCTTTATAGGAGAGGTCTTGGGCATGCTCTTGATTGGCATGGTCTAATTTTTCTTGTGCCTGTTGCAATTGTCTAGTCAACTCATTAATATGTGACTGACTTTGTTTATTAGCAAATTTAAACTTTTCTTCTCACTGGTTGTTTTGAATTTTCGACCCACAAATTTCCCCTTGTACCACACTTAGCTTATAGTCTATGTCCTTTACCTCTGTGGTACATTGTTGCTTCACCTTTTCTATTTGTGTTTCCATATCCTTTACTTCTGTGGCACATTTTTGCAATTCTTTGGACTGGTGCACTAAACTTTCATTGCTTCTTTCTTCCATTTCCTCTATCTGTTTTTTTTTAAATTATACATTCTAGCTGTTATTTTACTCTGATATTGCATATACATTTGACAAATATTTGCCAATTTGCATTTATCTTACCTTACTTTCTCATTTCTTTCTAAGCATTGAGTAGATAAACATAAATACTCATCTTCCTGTTTTTCAGGAGAGCGATACAGACCTACTTTAAGGTACATCTAGTAATTTGCATAATATGGTATCCATACTTTCGTCTCTTTGGCTGGTGAACCACGTCTGATTCCACACCAGTCCCTTGTGAGTTCCTTGTTTGACTCCCTTCTGCCCTTGATTGATCAGATCAGGTGCAGTAAGGCATTCCTCACAGTGGCTTCCTTCTCAGTCACAGCGTCTTCCTTCTCGGTTCGTTTGATGTCCTCAGCAACCATATATATACTGTCTTCGGACATCCGAGTCATGGTACCAATTGTAAAGGGAGAAAAAGCTAGCTTGGCTGCTATCTGTGTTGTATGTTTTCTTTCTTCTTCCCAAATAATTCAAGCCACACAAATGGATGTTTCCTTCATAGATTTATTTTCTTTCTGTGAGTCTCAGTAACTTCAATACATGTATTCAGTTTCAATTTAGTGCTAAAAAACTCAATTTACATATAGTGCTTATATAAAGAAATGTTATCTTTTACCAATATTCCACCCTACTATAAACCAATCATATAACCAAATGACCTATTAGTCTTAAGGTGGGGTGATAATCTGTCAGAAGCTAGGTATTACCTCATTTGTGCCACATCACCTTAGGTGATGATCACCTTTGCACACAGCTCATAACAGGATGTCGCCTAACAGGTGTATACCAAAATAAGGGTCTTTCATCCTGGTCAGTTACTCCTGGGCCTTTCCAGGACACATACTGAACAGATTATGCCCAAAAATGGACACACTATATTGTTTAGTGTTTAAACAGTCTTTTTAGGACATATATTGTGCAATGTGTAGAGTGGTTGAAAAGTACAATTAGAAAATATATTAAAAATGATGGAAAAATACTACATAGTTATAAGATTAGAAAATTGCACAATCCACTTAATGGTGAAAAACTACCAACAAAATAGATAAGGTTAGAGATGTGCATAATCTATATGAGGTGCCAGCCAGGCTTGGAAAACCTTTTAGACTTACCAAGGTACTTTTCAACCTGACTGTCAACTTGTACAAAATATATTTACATAGCAGCAATAAAAGACTTGTGTAACGTTATGTTTTGTACCCATCCATTATTATATATAACAGTACACCTCTTTGCATCTCATGCCAAATGTACAAAATACATTATAATCACACAGTCTTATTTTAGCAGCACTTTTTAGAGTTATCAGGCTTTAATTTTTCTATTTACAAATAATTTTAATTGAAAGACTATAAAATGACACACAA
This sequence comes from Neoceratodus forsteri, assembly GCA_016271365.2. Classification (NCBI taxonomy): domain Eukaryota; kingdom Metazoa; phylum Chordata; order Ceratodontiformes; family Ceratodontidae; genus Neoceratodus; species Neoceratodus forsteri. The sequence goes on along the minus strand of CM057456.1, from coordinate 1,774,482,054 downwards.
ATACAGAATATATCTTTGTAAAAAGTGAAATACACAATAAAAACAAAATGTTTTACCACTAGGGGGACTCATTTGTACCCCCTTTGCAGGGAGGCCACGATAGTGTGGTACTAGGTGCTAGATCACAGTCTGATACTCTCTGAAGTCTGTGTGCCAGGTGTTCTAAACACCCTGGTGGATAGTCTCGGCAGGACTTAGTCCAGCATGCATGAATGAGAGCTTCTCTCATCAATCACAGAAGACTTGTTTGGCAGATGGGATCATCCAAAGTTGGACCTTTTTGTGTCATGACTCAACACAAAGCTGCTCAATTTCTAGATCCAGGGCCTGGAGTTTTCTGGTAAGGCGCATTGTCCCTCTCTTGAAACGTGAGGTTTGTTTATGCATTCCCTCCATTTTCTCTGATCCAGAGGATGCTAATTAAGTTGCAGATGCAGGAGGTCACAATGATTCTGGTGGCTCCATTATGGCCTCACCAGATGTGGTTCCCACTCCTTCAGCAGGTGGTAGAGGAACCTCCAGTCCCTGTTTCTCTTTGCAGGAATCTGCTGACCCAGGATCAGGGGACCCTGGTCCATCACAACCTCGGGTCCCTCCATCTGCATGCCTGGCTCCTGAGAATGTAGCCATTGCCAGGTTTAGGATCTCTAACAGGGTGGTGGATGTCCTAGTGGCTGCCAGGAAGCCTTCCACTCGAGACACATATGACATGAAGTGGAAGCGGTTTCCCATCTGGGCTGCCAAACATAATTTAGACCCTTTCACCTGCTTGGTGAAGTATATCCTGGACTACCTGATTTTGCTGTCTGACTCAGGCCTCCAGTATTCTTCCCTCAAGGTCCACCTTTTGGCTATTTCTGCATTCCATGAGCCCATGGGTGACCACACAATTGCTCAGCTGGATGTGTCCCGTACTTTTTCTTAGCAGCATCCTGCATCGGAAACTGTCAATCTGCTCCTGTGTCTTGGCTTGGGACTTGAATTTTATTTTGGAAAAAATTATCATGTCTCCCTTTGAGCAAATTGCGACTTGCATTTTGAACTTTCTCTCTTGGAAAGTGCTGTTTTGGTAATAATTACTTCTGCTCAATGAATTTCAGGGCTTCAGGCCCTCTGGTCTGAGGAGCCTTATTTGATTTTCCACAATGACAGGGTATCCTAAGTTTCTTCCTCAGGTGGTCTCAGAGTTTACACTCAACAGGTCCATGCACCTTCCTGTTTATTTTCCTGAGCGTGCCAATTCAGGGGAAGCACTTCTCCATACGTTAGATGTATGCAAAACTTTGAAGCATTACCTACTTAGGACTAAGGAATACAGAAAGTCAAAGCAGTTGTTTGTTTCCTTTCCCAGGGTAGAAAGGGTGTTTCTGTTTCTAAGAAATGTTTATTCAAATAGTTGGCAAAATGCATTGTGTTCTGCTACAAGTATGGCAATGAGTTGCCTAGTATTGTCAAAGCTCATTTCACCAGAGGAATGGCTACCTTTTGGCTTGTTTCAGAAGGGTCTCAGCCACTGACATTTATGCAGCTGCCACCTGGAGTACAGTTCATATTTTCACCAAGCACTACAGTCTTGACATTGCCTCAAGAACCCATGCAGGATTTGGCAGGGCTGGGCTGCAGGGACGCCTGTCTTAAGTTTATGGAGAGCCCTCCTGCCAGACTGCCTGTTATGCACTTGTAACTGCTTGGGACTCATTCCTACTATGTTACCTGATGACTGAGATACCCCCCCATAAGATAGAACAGTTATGTAAGAACTTACCATAACAGTAGATCTTCGAGGGGATCTCAGTTATCAGATATATTTTCCCTCCCACTGTCCCCCTTCTTGGGTCTCCTGTCTAGGAACTGGCTATATGGTGTATCCTGCTTTTTATTTAGGTATGGGAACCTCTTTCTCTCCTCAGACCCCCAGGACAAGAGCCTAGCTCCCTTAGTCGCTGGGGGAAAGAACTGAGGATGGAGTGGGGCCACTCATGCCTATATAGTGTTGGTGACATCGATAGACATCGACAGCATGGACAGCCACAGTTGTACTGCTGAAAATCTTCTGTGTGGATTCCTCTTCCCCAACAGTAAAGGTTCCTATGGTGTTACCTGATGACTGGATTCCCCTCAAAGATCTACTGTTATGGTAAGTTCTTACATAACTGTTCTTTCTTGGTGTCCCACTGCTCCTCCAATCCATGTCTGTTCACCAGCCTCTGATTGGCTGGGTCATACCTTGAGGAGTAATTTCATGATGTTATGACACCACATGAGAAAGCTCCACAGAGCTCAGTGATGTTCTGCATTGCTGTTTACTTTAAACATTAATAATAAAACAAATTAAAGTGGTACTGTGTATCTGGATGTGGGCCCACCAATGAGGAGAGTACCCCAGCAACTACAGGATTCACTAGTGCCTAAAACTGGCTATGATACCATAACTCCTCCACACTGGTCAAGGAAAAAATGCAATCAGCAGCAACTGATGAGGAGAAGGGGACTGGAGGTTGTGGCTCCACTGTAAAAGAAGGGGCAAAATAAAAGTGTTTCACTTCCAGTGCAGTGTGTGAAACAAAGACAAAGACAGTGGGCCCAATTCACGAAGGGATCTGTATGGGTGCAGGTGACTCATGGCAGAGGGTTTGATGCAAAGGGCAACTTGCGTCAAACTATGAAATAAGTGGAATTCAGTAATGACCCTTGCCACAAACCGCCAACCTCATGTCCCCTGTGCCAACTGCTATAGGTTAGACCAGCTCCCCACAGTCTACCTGTGCACCACTGCTGGATACATATTTAATCAATCAATCAATCAATCTTTATTTAACCAGGCATAAGCACCGTTGAGCAAGCTCATTTTCAAGGCGATCCTGGACATTAATACAGATCACAGGCAACAAATGATTGATAAGGGAGAGACATAGTACAAATGGAGGAATATTTAGGCCTATACATATACCTATGAGTACATAGTTAACATAGGTATTTCAGTTGTTGGGTCATAAATAATAGGCCTATGTATACATGGCTAACATAGAAAGGCAGTTACCAGGACAAAACTAGTAGACTCAATAGGTAGAAAGTTAAAACTTAGGTGGTCAACAAGATAAGGTGATTGTTATCTTATATGAAGGGTTATGTAGGGAAAAAGAGGAGGATGTATATGAAGTGGGGGCGGAGGAAAGGGGAGACTAATAAGTGCTAAGTGCTCCCTGACAGGGATGAGAGATTAAATGGGTTGCAGTAATTTTACGTGGCTTACGCAAAAGTAGTGGTGCAAGCTGCTGTAATATGACAGAGCTGTTGCAACTGTGCCAGCCCTTTGAAAATCGGACTGCATTACACTTGAGGGCTTTGATGCAATTGTGCCAAACTTTGCAGATGATGCAGGGCTTGGTGCAAGCCCTGCATCATCCTTCCTGAATCAGGCCCAATGTGTGCAAGTAGTTCAGCTTCTACAGTTCAAGATTTCCTACTATCCCCTACTATCCCAAATGTAGGCAGTACAGTACCAGGTGGGTAGTCTCTGCTGGTAGTCCAGCATTGAAGCATGGAAATAAAGACAATGTTAGCAGAAAAAAGAACACCTGTCCATCCAGTCTGCCCTGTTACCCCGTCCTACCCAATGATCTACTTCCTAGACTGAGTTTTCACTCTTGCCTTCTCCCCACCATTGCTTCTTGTCTTACTGCTACTCCCTGAGTAACTGAAGCCCTTTACTCTGTCCCAGCTATGCTTGAACCTGTTAATGCTTTTTGTGCCCACCATCTCAGCCAGTTGACAGTTCCACAACTCTACTTTACCATGCTTTCCATAAGGTAAAACTTTATCACATCCCTCCTGAATCCCCACCCCCACCCCCAAGCCAGCTTCCACTAGTGTTTCCTTGTTTTTGACTGACCATTCCTGCTGCAAAGTTCCTCACAGTTTAGGCTGTTTATTCCTTTCAGGATCTTGACTGTCTATCATGTCACCCCTCTTCCATCTGGACTCCAGTGAGTACATGTTTAGTGCCCTGAGCCAGTCCTCATAGGATCTGTTTTATTGACCCTGAATCATGTTGGTTACACTACACTGCACTTTCGCTGGCCTATTTCTTTAGATGAGGACTCCAAAACTAGTCGCAGTGTTTCAGGTGGGGTCTCACCAGTAATCTATGGAGATGCAGTATTACCTCTTTCCTTCTGCTATCAAACTTACTCCTGATGCTCCCCAACATTCTGTTTGCCTTGCTGTAGGCCTCGCTATATTGGCCAGTTAGTTTTTGGGAGCCACTAATGATAACTCCCAGGTCAAGTTTCCTTTGAAATCATGGCCAGCTTAACCCCTCCCATCCAGTACTTCATCCTGGGGTTCTTGTTTCCTATGTGCATCACTTTGCACTTTTTGGTGTTGAATTTCATAGCCAAATTATGGACCAGATCTCTAACCTTTGCAGGTCCCTCTGCAACTCCTTTACCCCTCCTCGATATCTACCCTGCCACAGAACTTAGTGTCATTTACAAAGAGCCAAATGTCTGTATACCTTCTCTGATGCTATCGATGAACATATCAAAAGGGACTGCATCCCAGGACTGACCTCTGTGGCACCACACTGGTGACTTCCCTCTCTCCAGTTCACATCCTTCTCTCCAGTGTGACCCCTTTACCACTACTCTGTGCTGTCTCCCCCCATATCAACCTCCCAGCCATCTAACTAGGTTCTTCACTGCTTCCAAATCCTCTAATTTTTTCAGCAACCTACTCTGTTGTACCAAATCAAATGCATTTCTGAAGTCTACATAGAATAAATCTAATGCTTGTTCCTTATCCTATGCTTGTTACCAAGTCAGAAAATACTACCAAGTTGAGCAGACAGCACCTCCTTGACACAAGGTCAGCTACTATCATGGAGTCCATTTCTCTCCAGGTAGTCCACTAGATCCTCTTTGACTAGTGTCTCCATCAGTTAGCTCACAATGGATGTAAGGATGACGGGCCTGTAATTTCCCTTATCCTCCTTTTCCCTTTCATTGTGGAGCAGAACCACATCCACTATCCTCCAGTCTGTCTGAACTTACCCTAACAGTACTGGGCTATTCAATAACACTGTCAGAGGTTTAGCCAGCTCTGATACCAATTTTCTGAGCACCCTTGGGTGCATCCGATTCCCATCTGACTCTAGAACATTATCTATTTTCAGGGCTGTAAGTTCTTTTCTAGCCCTTTCTCCAATAACTACCACCTCTCCCAGTTCTTGGATCCTCCTTGCAGCAGCCTTTTATGCTGCATTCTAGTAGAACCTACTATTCTTCACTGTGAATATTTATAAGAAAGAGGCATTTAGAATTACTTTCTTCTCCTCATCCTCCTCTTTTACCTTGTCCCCTTCCATCAGCCTAACAATTACACGTTGTTTTCCTTTTCCTCTCATGTAAATGAAGAACTGCTTTCTCTACCCATGACCCCATCTGCAGTGCATAACTCTGGGTCTGCTTTTGAGCCCCTGACTTCCTTCTTAGACACATTTATATTTACCTGGTATCTGCTCCTACTGTTTTTCCTTGTAGCTAATGAAGGCTTTTTTTTGGTCCTCATTCCTTCCCTGACCTTCTAAGTGAAGCAGACTGGTCCCTTGTGCTGGTTACCCTTGCTAACCACTCAAAGCAGGATTTATCTGATGTAAGAAAGGCACCTTTAATTTTTCCCCACTTCTCCTGCACTCTTCTGATTTTTCCACTCAACCAACTTACGTTTGACAAGTCCCTCATCTGGTCAATGTCTGTTCTTCTGAAATCCAGAACCGTGGCCTTTGATGAGTGTACTGCTACTAGTGGTGGGTGAAGTGGCCTATTCACGGAGTCAAGGCGAATTCGCGAAGTGCTCTGCAACGCAAAGCAGAGTACTTCGCATCATGATGGGCAACGCAAAGTCCATTGACTGCAATGACTTTGCATTACTCTGCCTTCCCCAAAACCACTACTCTACAAATTGTAAGGTGAAGTACATTGAGAACAATGTACTTCACCTCACTTCGCCTGGTTTTAAGCTCCAAAGGTGAATTTTTGCAGTGATTCATGGGATTTCAGGTCAAATGGGCTCTAGATTGTTCTGCACAGCCTCAGTTTGGGGTAGTGTGTATAGGAAGCTGTAGGAGATAGTCTGCTCTGAGAGCTCTCTGCAATTAAAACCTTCTAAAAGCTGTTGAAAAAGCCTTTTTGAGTCATTTTTTTCTATCTCAAACTTTAGTTCATCGATTGCATGAAATCCTCCTGTGCTCATATCATTGAGCGTGTATTGTTTGTGTGTGGATTTTGAACGTTAATATACAACATTCAGTCTGTGTACTGACAGACACTGGAAGTGCGCTTTGGGGGAGGGACTTATCTGTGGTGTAGGTATATTAACTCGGAGAAAAAGACAGTTCTTTGTTTTGGTGATATTTTTCTTGTATAACTGTTAATGTACACACAGTAATATTGTCAATAATTTTTGACTTATTTTGCTGATTCTTGTGGTGCAGCAGTACATAATTTTAGTTTGTTTAAAATACGTGGTTATAGTATTGAAGTTTTCAATATGATACGCAATACTTAGTGTATGTGTGTGATGCGTGTCATCAAATCAGACACCTTTTATTGTGCCACATAGTAATTTCAGCAATATGAACCTGCTATCCACTACAGCTTCATGATTTTTGTACTTCTTTGTGGTATCTTTACTGGTACTAGTACCAGTGACTGTTAATGCAGTACACTACCCCCCCCACGCCTGCCCCAACCGGCAAAGGTATTCTTTTCCAGATTAGAATTTCTGATGGTGAGCACTGGTTAGGTGTTGTGCCTTTGCATCTGCATCTCTTCAGTGCACAGCTCAATCTTAATATGTCTGTGCATTTGCATCTCTTTAGGGCCCAATCTCCATTTGTCACTTAAGTCACAGTTGTTTCTTTGGGTTCCCTTCAGAGTACTGGACTGATGTGGTGCATATCTCTGCATGAACACTGTAGATGGACGCCATGCTGGGCGTGCTGAAAAATAAGCTCCTGATCATTGTATCGTTTTTATTGTATAATCCCTCTCATGGTCTTATATAAGTTTATTTCAGTGTCTTATTTAGTTTCTTGTGAAATAAACAAACTGTAAGTTAGTGATTCTACTAGTTTGTGTTATCAGGCGAATCTACTTGATCTTTGTGGTGTGGACCAAGGTTGTCTAACTGTTTTGTTCCCATTACCTTTACCCGCAACTGCTACTCCTTCGTTATTGTTTTGCTACCACCTCAGCTGTAAAAGGAAGGAAGGTTTTGTAATTTAACTTTGGAATTATTGCTGTCCTCATGTTGATCTGAAGAGACTGTGTTTGAGTCCAAGTTTAAAGGGGCTTTTGGATATCTGAGACCCATTTAAAGCAGCATGAGAAATATGTGGAGAGGATTACATCTTGGGATTGTTTGACTCCTTTGTGTGGTGCTGTTGCTGTGTTGCTGTGAGGTACTATAGAGGCAACCTAGATAACTATTTGTGGCTGGAAGTACCTTGGACACTGGATTTTTGACTGATTCTCTGCCAGGACAGCAGGAAGTCCCTGTGTTAAGAATAGGCTGCCTGGTTCTATTCCCACTAGGGAAAACATAGTCTAATCTGACCGGGGAGCCAGTAGGTGGGATCGTAATATCCTACGTCCTGTGCAGGTGTCAGCTGGTGGGCTGACACCGGTGAGAGTCATGTTTGTGGGGGCAGATATTCCGGGCAGTGTCTTGCACAGAGAGGGCCTTGGCTGTTTTCATCACCTGGAAACCAGATTGTTACTTGGAGGATCTATTCGGCAAGAAGCAAAAAATACATATCAGGTTTTAAACTTTCACACTTAAACATTTAAACAATTACTGATTTGGGCAGTGAGAGTACTTGTAATCATTTTTGGGTCCTCCAGGTAGTGAGAGTACCGGGGGGGGGGTTAAACTTCATTCAACTGTTTATCCTCTGCTATTTGAAATCTCTTGTTAATAAATCAAATTTTGGACTCTGACTGTTTGTTGGTATATGGAGATGGTGTATATATATTTGGTAAAGGTTTTGATAACCTGTTTTAAGGACTCTCTGTGATTGTAAAATATAATCCTGTGGGAGAGGGTCAGGAAGTCTTAAAGTTTATTTTATAATAGTGAGAGTATTAGGAGGGATCAAGAAATAATTGAAATATGGGGTTAATTTATTGGTTCAGAACAGGGTTTCATCTTATTACATGAGTTTAAAGAAACTTAGCAGGAAGGGGGGAGTAAGTGGGGATTGTGATTGTTTTAATATTAGTGAACTTTGAAATACCTGAGTTATGTGCTGGGGAGTTAGGATTAGGGTTAGGCAGTACTCCCCCTCGAGATTAAGGGGTCTTCATCCATTTGATTATCCATTGCTTCCATCTGATGTCTATTCTAAATGTCGTGCTCTTGGCATTTTAAGGGGACGAGGGAGCAGAAGGAACAGAGGATCCTGGAACTCTTGAGGGGGATGGGAAAGGAGTGGATGGATTGAGATAGTGAGGACTAGGAGGTGCCCGGGGTGAAATGGACACAGGAATGAGGTGTTCCTTGTCTTGTGCCCATACCCAAGGGTTCTGATTTGATCTGGCAAGAAGTGGGGCCACCCCTGGACTCCAGTCCCTTTCGGGCAGTGTTAAGCAATGCCAGGTCAATAAAAAATAAGAGCATAGTAGTCGCTAATCTTGTGGCATCTGCAGACCTGGCTTGTATCACAGAGACCTGGCTGGATGGAAATGCTGGCCCCATTTTGGAGTCTGCGGTTCCAGACAGGTTTTCAGTGATTCACCACTTGAGAGATGATTGTTGAGGGGGGGTTGCTGTCTGTTTTAGACAGAAACTGGGTCTTAGGGAGGTGCCAGTTGAAGCTACCAACTCCTTTGAGTGTATAGTGGGTGCAGGTGTAGTCTACAGGATTCTTCTCATTTACCATCCACCAGGTGATGGGAGGAAATTCCTGAAGGGGGTTGTGGACTTCATCACCGACGAGATGTTGGAGTCTCCCAGCTGGTTGATTTTGAGGGGATTTCAATGCCTGGGTCAATGATGAAATCTCTCCACTTGGACAAAACCCTCCTCCAATTGATGGACTCATTGGGCCTAACATGGGTTATTACCACTGCAACCCATGAGAAAGGACACTCATTGGACTTGGTGTTCCACCTGGGGATGGAAATCTCCGATGTGGAGGTGGAGCCAGTCAGTTGGTCTGACCATCACATCCCAAGACTCAGTTTCGCAGCCCCCTGAAATAGGCCTATCCCTAGGGAGTTGGTATAGCTCTGTCCTTTAAGAGGAGTTACCTCAGAAGGCCTAATGGCACGCTGGACCTCTTGAGATTTCCAGGGAAAAGCAGTGATCTGGGGCCTCTTGTATCAGCCTATAACAGAGCTGTTACTGAGGCACTGGACATCATTGCCCCTTCTCATGTTCACCCTGTAAACTCTCATTCAGGTGCCCTTTGGTTTAATGGGAAAATCCATGAATTGAAGAGACGGGGGTGAAGGTTGGAAAGACGCTTGCGGAAAACTTACCTGGAGGTGGATAGACTTAGATTGATGGATCTTTATAATATTTATCAGTCAGCTATTTCCCTTAAGAAGGCAGAGTTCCTGTCCAGGAAAATTGCTACGGTAAAGAACAGACCAGCTCATCTCTTCTGGACTGTGGACAGACTGTGCAATCCAGCCTGTCTTCATTCTGGTTGAGCGTTGTCACAAAAACAGTGTGAGGAGTTTGCGCAGTTCTTCTCCTCTGATAAGGTGTCCTCCATCAGGGATCAGATCAGCCACTGCCTTCCCACTGGACCTTGCATTAATCAATCGGGTGGTACTAATACCTGGCAGACCTGGTCCACCTTTAGCCAACCAGTAGTCGTGGATATAGTGAGGATCATCCAGACTTTACAGCCAACTAACTGTGGTTTGGACCTAGGCCCTACACACCTACTAGTGGGGTGTGCAGAAGTTATTGGTCCAGTCCTTGCTGGGATAGTGGGAGTTTCATTGGAGAGAGGGATCTTTCCAGATCCCTTAAAGAAGGCAGTAGTATGCCCCCTTTAAAAAAAAACAAAACTTCCTTGACCCTGACTGCCCAGCTAACTGCAGACCAATCTCGAACTTACCGTTTGTTGGGAAGGTTATCGAGAAGGTGGTTGCACTGCAGCTGGAAGACCATTTGATCAACTACAATATCTACAGCCCTCTCCAGTCTGGCTTCAGGAAAAGGCATAGCACTGAAACGACCCTGTGTGAGGGTACTTAATGACCTTCTCATGGCAAGAGATTGGAGAGCCCATTCCATCTTGATTCTCCTTGATCTCTCAGCAGCATTTGACACCATAGATCATGGGTTACTGCTTGAGCAATTGTGGTTAGCGGTCCACAGTTGGTTTAAGTCCTTCCTCGAGGGTAGGTCCCAGAGAGTGGTGTTGGGAATTTATTCCTCGGCCTGTCATGGACTACCCTGTGGGGTTCCACAGGGCTCGGTGCTGTCCCCCATATTATTTGAGCTGTATCTGCTTCCATTAGGGGACATTATACTGTGGTCCGAATTGAGTTTTCATTGCTATGCTGATGATTCTCAACCGTACATGTCTTTTGTACCCAGTCAGGAATTATACTCTGTTACAGTGTTTAATAACTGCCTACTGGAGATTCAGAACTGGATGAGTGCCAGTTGGCTTCAGTTGAACTCAGGGAAAAACTGAGGTATTGGTTGTGGACCCTGGTTATTTATTTAGTTTTTTTTAACCAGATAAGTGCGCTAGCCAAAACTGACTATTTTCAAGCATGGTCCGGGATAGTACAACAAGCATAAACAGATAGTTAACAATTCATGGGAGCAATTTCAGGTACATAAAGAGGAGGGTTACAATCAATATCAACAAGTATTACAAAGGAATAATATTACATAAGAGCTAAACAATAATTACATAAATGACCAGAAACAGAATTAGGCAAAGCAATGTATGTTATAGGATGATAAGGGCATGGGGAGGAAAACCATCAGGATTCAATCTTGGTGGGACCCCACTTATTGCCTCTGGCCAGGTGCAAAACCTGGGCATGGTATTTGATGAAGGTCTGACCCTGAGGGCGCAGGTTTTGGCTGTAGTCAAATCCTCTTATTACCATCTAAGGAACATAGCCCTGGTGAAGCACCTGATCCCGCCCAAAGATCTTCCGACCTTGGTCCACGCCTTTATCACCAGTCATTTTGATTACTGTAACACCCTCTACCTAGGGCTACCTGGGGTAGATATCCACCACCTACAGCTAGTGCAGATTGCAATGGCCAGGTTGTTGACTGGAGCTTCTAGATCCAGTCATATTACACCTGTGCTGCGTGAACTGCACTGGTTGCCAATACATTGGTGGATTACCTTCAAGGTTGCATTGCTGACCTATAAGGCCCTACATGAGCAGGGACCCTGCTACCTGAAAGAGCTCTTGTGTCCTTACTGTTCCTCCAGCTCACTCCAATCCTCTGGTGAGGGATTGCTAGAGATTCCCAGGGTATCCCTTAAAACATCAGGGGGAATATCTTTTGCCTTCATGGCACCTACCCTGTGGAATTCTCTACCATGCCAGATATGAGAAAGCCAGACCATAGAAGATTTTAAAAAATTACTAAAGACATATTTATTTAACCAGGCATTCTCAGGAATGCATTGAGTATATATGGATATCTTTTAATATGTTTTTATCTGTTTTATTATAAACTGTGAGTTCTAATGTATATTGTAAAGGCGCCCAGAGCATTGGAAAGGCACCTCATACAAATAAAATGTTGATTAATTGATTGATTAATATGAGTTTTTAAGTCAGGGCCATTATCACCAGCCACTTATGATACAAATCACGTTCTTCATCATCACGGTCACAAATGCAGTCACGACGATTCACGATCACTTCATGAATCACAAAATTAATTTTTTTTCCCTAGTTACTTAGATGTATTGTAATCATGTTTTATAGTATCTCTCCAGGCTTCACCACCCCACCACTGTACTCATTAATAAGAGTTTTTAAATTGAGGAGTTTTGTGCTACAGTTCATCAGGGAAGTATAGCCTTAGGCATTCACGTTCCCATACAGTTTCTTTTTGGTTATCTTACACTAAATCATGTTCTTCATCATCATGGTTACAAAGGCAGTCACAAATCATGATCATGTCATAAATCACAAAATTAGTTTTTTTACTAGTTACTTGCATGTATTGTAAGCCTGTTTTGTAGTATCTCTCAAGGCTTTACCCAATCATCACCACTGTACTCATTAATAAGAGTTTTTAAATTGGGGAGTTTTATGATACAGGCTCAGCTCATCAGGGATGTACAGCCATAGGGATTCACGTTCCTTCCTATATAGCATGTGAGTTACAGTATTGTAAGTAGTGGTGGGTGAAGTGGCCCCGATTCTCTCTGCGAAGTGATTCACAGAGTAATGCAGAATCCTCGGAGAACTCCGCAATGTGAAGCAGAGTACTTCGTGACATAATGAGTAACGTGAAGTCCATTGAAACCAATGACTTAGTGTTATTCTACCTTCCCCAAACCACTTCTCCATCAATTTTAAGGCAAAGTACATTGAAATCAATGTACTTTGCCTCACTTCGCCTTGTAATTGAGCTCCAAATGAAATTCTGCAGTGATTCATGGGATTGCAGGTAACATGGGATCTAGGTTGCTCTGCACAGCCTCATTTCTGGCCTGGGTAGTGTGTGTGTAGTGGTAGCTGGAGACAGTTTGCTCTCAGAGCTATGTGATTGCAAACCTCTAAAAGCTGTTAAAAATGCCTTTTTGAGTCATTTTTTTGCTCAGAATTTAGTATATTAATTGTAGGAAACCCTTCTGTGCTCATATCATTGACTTTTTATTGTTTGTGTGTGGATTTTGAATGTTAATTTAGAACTGTCAGTCTTTGTACTGTGAAGTGTGCTTTGGGAAGGGGCATATTTGTGGTGTAGGTAGATTAACTGGAAAAAAAGGTAGTTTTTCTGTTTTGGTTATAATTTTTCTTGTATAACTGTGTTAGTGTACACATAGTAATATTTTCGGTAATACTTGAAATGTGTTTTGCTGATTGTTGTGGTGCAGCAGTGCATAATTTGTTAAAAACATTTGGTTATATTACTGAAGGTTTTAAATTTGCTACGCATTACTTGTAGTGTGTGTGTGTGATGCGTGCCATTAAATCAGACACCTTTTATTGTGCCAGAGTAATTACAGCAGTATGAACCTGCTATTCACCACACCTGCATTAATTTTTTGTACTGCTTTGTGGTGTCTTTACTGGTAGTAGATTGTTACTGCTGTGCACTAATCCCCCAAACAGCTAAAGGTATTCCTTTCCAGATTTGGATTTGTGACTTGTGTGCACTAGTTAGGTGGTGTGCTTTTTCGTATGCATCTCTTGAGTGCGCAGTACACTCTTAATCTGTCTGTGCATTTGCAGTGCACCATTAATTCTGGGAGACTTTGCATTTATTGTTACACTCTCATTTCACTTCGTCAGTACTGGAGAAATTTCTGGACACAAGAAAGTAGCATTTAGTCGTCACTGGGGATTTTTCTGGACACAAGACATTAGCATTTTGGGGATGCATATTAATTCTGTTGACTGTGTGTTACTACTGCACATAAGACTGAGTGCAGCATTAATTCTGATAGACTTTGCATTTCTTGTTGTGCTCTCATTTCACTTCATCAGCACTGGGGAGTTTTCTGGACACAAGGCAGTAGCACTGTAAGGGTGCACATTAATTCTGGTGACTGTGTATGTGGGGGGCTGCCAGTGTCATTGCCACTTCACCTTATTTCACATTAAGGTGGAATGACAATGTGAAGTAATAATTACAAAGTGAAGTGAACCTTTCATATGGGTCACTCCACGTAGCGAAGTGACAACATGAAGTGCCCACTTTGTGGGCACTTCGCTGGCAGAATTTAAATTTGCTGCATCTCTAACTGCTACACAGAGATAGTTCAAACCATATTGTAATATGGTCACTGGACCACAGTTTTTCCCCAACCCAAACCCCACCTATTATTTCTGAGTTAGTGAACAACACATCAAGAATAGTAGCCTGTCTTGTGGGTGCTCTGACCAGCTGTTGCTGCAGTTGGTCCTGTATTGTATCTGACTACAGAAGTTCATAGCTACTGGAATGTCTGGTGGATTGGGATCCCAGCTCCACAACCTTCCCCTTAGCCTTTCTTAGTTTCTGCCCATAGTTCCCTATCCATCTAATGTACCTCTCCTGGCTGTCTATGAACCACCTCAGTGTGCAGCCTGTTTCTAGATGCTGTTAAGAGCCATACCTACAGCAATTATGTCTCTCCATTCCTCTCTGATGGACCTGTCTTCTACCACCTCTGTGCCTTTTTTGACATAATGTGGTGGCCTACCACACTGCCATTCCCCTCTGATGGACTCAGCTTCTTCCATCTCTGTGCCTTTTTTGACATGCCGTAGTAGCCTACCCACCTCCTTTTCCCTACCCTATATCTCTCCTATGCATAGTTTGCCCAAGTACTACCAGGTCCCAGTCATTATTCCCAGTGGACCATGTTTCTGTAATGGTTACAAGCTAATCCTGCATCTCACCTTTGCCTGCAGCTTGATCATGGAACTAATCCTAGAAATAATGAACAAACCAAGAAATAATGATTTGCATGATCTTTTGTGGTGCATTATGGCACCTTGTTGCTTTCATTATTGCTCGTCACACTTAGTTCCCTTTTCCCAGAGCTGCAACTGGAAATGAGCCTTGGCTCAGTGTGCCTTTCTTAGCTACCACATTTAAAATAAATAACTAAAGTAAAACAAATAAATCCAATGTGTGTGTGTATAAGGGAGACATATCATCATAAATTGCCATCAGTGTTGGCTTGGAATGAGAGTGAGCAATTCCCGTATCTTATCATCATCATTCCATATTTCCAATTAAGGCCCCATAACTCATCAAGTTCCTCCTCATTTTGGTATATCCAAGGTTATTGGATTTTCTGATTGTGTAGTTCATTAGCCAGCAGTCAGCATTTTATATTATTTTCCAGTGCTTTAGCAGGTGAAGCCTTCAAATGCTAGGAAAAGCAGAAGTTACTAGAGGGGAGACAGAAACGTCTGCAACATGATTAAGGGCATTAAATGAATGGAAATGTAGTTGCAAAGTATGGTTTCTAATGAAATATTGTTTAGTATTACCAAATTTCAGAAAAAGTAAAAAAACAATATTTTAAACTGTCATCTAGTTGTATGTATCAATACAATAAAATAGCATTGTTACAGTCCATTGATACAAACAAATAGTATTAATAGTATCTGTTTGCCATTTTTTGACTGTCACAACTAAATAACATATATCGAATCATATACTCAAAAAGCAGTTAAAATAGAGTCTATATATATAGAATAGTATTGACAGACAGAAACTGTATTGTTAGGACAGATTTCTAATGATCTGACTCCCAAGCTTTTTTTGTTTCTTTTTTGTTTGTTTCTTCTCCCTCCCGGTCGAAGGTCTTTCTGATGAGCAGCCTAGCCCCCTCACCCCAACATCCATCCAGTGGGACTTACCTGCCAGTCATCTTCCCCCAGAGCTTGCCCCCTCCTGGCAGGTTTGGCAGGGTTCCCCAAATTCCACTGCAGAATCAATCTAGATTGTGCTGGCATGACCAACTGGTCAGATGCAGGGCCTGCAGGTGCTCATTTTCCTGATTTTCATCCTTGGAGAGGTGTGTAATGCAATTACGTCATGGTGCATGCCACATACTTCTGCATGACATGCACCAATGTATGCCACTCTTCCTGACCTTCTTGACCTGGGCTTCCTTTCCCCCAGCTTTCGCCAGGGGCCAGGAAAGCATCAGATTTTGTCCCCCCTCCCCCCCAAAGGACCAAAGCAGTCCTACAGATGCCAAAGCCTCCTCCGCCGGCCAGCCCACTGATAGCCTGGATTTGATTCCAAACCTGGGTCGATGGTGTCACAAGTGAAAGTGCTACCACTGCATTGGCGGGCCAACTCAGGCTTTCATTTAAAAAAAATTACATTTCTAGCCACAATAGTTGCAAAGTTAGACCTTTGCAAATATAATTTCTTTAGGTTGCATGTTATGATAGTGATCGCAAAACAGTGATCGCTATCATAGCGAATGTGTATCTCCAAAATTGCATGTCGAGGAGGGTAAAACGTGGACCAAAAAAAAAAAGAGAGCAGCAAGCATCGGCAAAACAATCACCCCAAGCAGGTCCTGAGCCCAGTTTCAGCTGTACCATAGCCAGCCACCCTCACCACCATACCACAGGACTGGCTCAGTTACAGCAGGATCCCCTACCCATACAAACCCTCCCTCATATCCCTCCCCTCCACCTCCCTATCCCTCCCCTTCCGGTCAATCTGCTCACCGTAGGATTGCTACCCTAGCAGGGTGGCTCTTCATGATAGCACTATAAATGAGTCACTGTTTCTACAGTCATTCATTTATTATTGCTATCATCACTGGCTACCATTTCTTTACAATGGGATAACCTTGGACCTGTAAGAGCTAGAAAATTATTTTGTTAGTGAAAGTTTGGAGCCATGTAAGTTATTTATTTGAATTTTGATGACTGGGTAGGGCCAACTGAGAAGTCATATCCCTTTTTCAGGGACAGCCTGAGGAAATACAATTCCAATAGTACAAGCAATAAGTATACTGTTACACAGAGTAGGTTTACAGAGTAAAGTAAGCTAACAATCTGGAGTAATAGAGTAGTTCATTTACAGGCAGTAATCAACAGGATTAGTTTTTGCTGCTAAGTGTTACTTAAGTGCTATGTTCAGAAATAAGAAATGAATTAATGGTATATGAGGCCCAATGCACAAAGATGCAGAGTGGGTACACAGCAAGTATCCCTGGCACGTAGCCCCTCTTCACCAGCCCATGCCCACTATGCCCCCTGCATGGCATGCATGACTGGATGTTCCCCCCTTCCACACAAGATCTCTGGTGGTATGCAGATCTATGCACAGTGGATGGACTGGGGGAGGCACAGGGGGCATTCGGCACTCCATGAGATGCACGAATGTATGGATCAATGTGTGCAGGTATCAGTGCCTCCACCAGGTCAGGGCAGCCGTAAAGGCAGGGGGCTTGTTTTGCGGACCCCAAGAGTGACAGCCATAGGCAGTCACGTGATACTGAGGAAGGGATAGGAAGTGTTCGTTGGAGCTCCATTCCTTCACCGACTCAAATCAGCATAAACACCTGATAATTTTTACAAGTCAGCTTCAGCAAATAAAAGATATCGTAACTAGAAGAACGCAGCAGTTGTTCCGAGGGCAGATGGAGATGGGCTCACCTCTAAGTTTGTCAAGTCAGCAGTCAGCCACAGAGGCCATACAAGAATCGGAGGCCAAGCACCCTCGCTGCTGCTCCTCTCCCCAATCATCTGCAGAGGAGCTCTTGTCCTCGCATATATATTCAGAACTTTCTACTATTAAGGAGGCTCTGCTGAAATTAATCAAGGATGTAGCTGATTTTAAACCAGTGCTCACGCAACTAGATTGAAGAGTGACTGTCACGGAAGCTAGAGTAGCTTTGGTGGAGAGAAAACAGGACAAGATGGAGCCTGAGGTGGTGGAGCTTAAAAGAAGCCTTTCTAAACTGGAGGATCGTTTGGATGATCTCGAGGGGAGAAACAGGAGGAATAATTTGATGCTGTTGGGTCTTCCCAAGGGAACAATTTCTTCAACAGTTTTTGAAAAAGACTGTAGGCCCTTCTCCCAATGGTCCAGAATTTGTCATTGAGCATGCCCACAGATCACTCAGGGCTAAACCCTCCTTGGCTGACCTGCCTAGGGCGATCATCTTTAAATTGCTTAATTATTTGGATTGGAAATTCATCCACAAGGAAGCCAGGAAGTTATTGGCTATTCTCTGGGAGGGTAAAAAGTTGTGATTGGTACCAGACCTAACGTTAAAAACCCGCCAGTTACATGTCTCTTTCCGGCCCATAACATCAAAGTTGTGGGCAGCAGGTATACGCCATCGCCTCTTATATCCTGCCTGTTTGGAGGTTACCCTTTTTGAAGGAGCCAAGCGCTTCGATTCAGTGGAGGAAGCCTTGAAGACGCTGCAAAGATGTCATCCTGATTGATTTCCAAATGAGAAGGGAGTAGTTTATTTGAGCACTTGGGACAAAAAGAGACAGTAAGATAAGCTAAACTGAGATGAGATAGCCCAGTAGCATGCTGTCTAGTCATCCCTGCACTTCCCTTTTTTTTTTTTGTCTGGTAAGGAGCATAGAAGATTATCACAGTCAAGGAATGCAATGCACAGATTCGGAGTCAACATTTTATGGCAGTTTAAAGTTTATCTTCCTCTTAACTTTACCTAGCTTTAATTTGAGAGAACTCTCATGTTACCTGTTGCTTATGTTGTCCACTAGATGGTGCCAAAGCGATATGTTATTAATAGGCAACTCAGTCATTGCCAATGATAATAAGCCTATATTACAATGCTGCCTTTATTTTCTGCCTTTTAAGGATATGCTAAAAATATTATTGTCCAATGTTGTGTACAGTTCAATGTCTATTCCAGTTGGAAAGCTTTTTAGTTTACTAATTTCCTCATTTTATAGGGGAAGCTAGGCATTTAATATATGATGATTTACAGAACCTTCACTGCTCCCAGACTTAGAGGGGGGATTGCTGTACATTAAGAGAAGGAGGGTGTGAAAGTTTATTTACTTCTGCTTTTTTCAATAGGTAGGTTGGGGACAGGATGCTGCTCTCCCCTTAAGAGTATCATGGTCCAGGATTTAAGGAGTGGGTTTAGGGCCCGAGGGACTAGGATTGTACATAGTTTAACTATTTTTCCATCCTTTCTTGCTTTAGTTTATTTAGGGGACAAAGTATGGGTAGATCCTTTTTTGGGAGGGAAGGGGGGTGGCAGCACAGCCCTTCAAAGCATCTGCACTACATGGTACGCCCACTCAATAATGTATGATTAACACCCTGAATATTCTTTCTTGGAATATTGGGGGGGGGGGAGGATAATAGCAAGAAATATGTTATATTAAATCACCTTGCTAAATTTGACCCTATGATAGCGTTCCTCCAGAAAACACACATGCTCCCAGAACAGTTGAAGTTCCTTAAAAAGTGATGGGTGGGACAGGGCTTTGGAGCGGGGTTTAGCCCTCATAAACGGGGCATAGCCCTGCTGATAGCAAAAGGATTACCCTTTACTCCAGTCGATACTGTTAGTGATCCAGAGGGAAGGTTTATTTTCATTTTTGGTAACCTGGGGAACTCCGACATAGTATTGGGGTCAATTTATGGCCCCAATGTAGAAAACCCTTCTTTTTTCACCCACCTAGCCTTGGTATTGGCTCCCTTTCTACAATGCCCTATTATAATTGGATATATTTGGAATTTAGTTTAAACAAGTGATCTGGATCGTACATATCACAGAGGGACGGGATCTTCTTCAGCTCAGAAGGCCTTAGGGGAATTTATTTCCTCACTAGGTCTAATAGATCCATGGAGACTATCCTACCCATCAACTAGAGATTTTACCTTTTACTCCCCAGTGCATAAAAGCTATTCTCACATTGATTACTTTCTAGTTAGTCAACAGTTAACCCCCTGTACCATTGATTCGCAAATATATGCCCGGCTAATTTCTGACCATTCCTTAATTGCAGTCCAACTAGATCTACCCAATGTTCCTTTCAGGCCTCATACATTGTCGTTAAATAATAATTTGTTAAAAGATAAATAAATAATTTCTAGATTACAACAATTCTTGCAGGACTCCATTCAGGTTAATTATAACTCAGTCCCTGTGGTGTATCTGGTCTGGGCAGCTTTAAAAGCTACATGGAAGGGAACATTTATATGCACAGCTACGGTATTAAAAATTAAAAAATTACACCAAACTAATCTATGTCTGCAGAGAATTAGAAATTTGGAAGGTAAAGGATCAGACAACCTTTCATTTGCAGAAGAACAAGAACTTATTAGGCTAAGAGCCCACTATGCAAGTATTTTATTGGAGAAAGTAGAAGGATCTGCATCCTTAATAAAATATTCATATATTGGCATGGACAGCAAAGCGAGTAAATTATTAGCTCGGCAATTAAAATAATGGACAGCATCAAAATGTATTGCAGCCATTAAACATCCACACTCAGGCTCTTTGATGTCTAACCCACCAGACATGTTAACTCTTTTAAGAGAGTATTATCAATCATTGTACTCCCCTTACTTTTTAACTGACACCCAATATAAGACAATGTCAGCTTTTTTAATCAGAGCAGACCTACCTACCCTATTGGGAGATAACCAGACCCATCTGACAGCACCAATCACTGTTGAAGAAATCTCGGCGGTGATTGATTCTTTAAAACCAGACAAGGCACATGGCCCAGATGGCTTTATGGGCCTGTTCTATAAAACTTTTAAAAGGCATCTCCTTCCCTTGTTGTTACAGCTTTATACTTACTGGGGATCTTTCCCAGTCAAGGCCCCTTCACTATTTGAAGCAAGATTAATTCTCCTTCCCAAACCATGGAAGGATCCTACTGTGATTGGTAATTACTGCCCTATTTCCTTGCTTAACATTAATGTTAAAATCTACACAAAAATTCCGGTCAACAGGCTTGCGGGAGTGTGGACGAGTCTGATAGGCCCTCAACAGGCAGGGTTTGTGGCGGGGCACATCTCATCAGACCATTTTAGGAAATTACATCACCTTGTTTCTACATCCAGGGACCACAAGCTTGAAGCTGTCTTGGTGTCCCTGGATGCAGAAAAAGCATTTGACAGGGTGGAGTGGACGTATTTTTTTGCAGCCCTTTCCAAATTTGGTATTCCACAGCCTTTTATTGACCAAATTCGAGTCTTGTATTGTTGTCCATCAGCCAGATTACTGTGTAATAATCACCTTTCAGACCCCTTTCCACTCTGTCATGGTGCTCAGCAGGGATGCCCTCTCTCTCCCTACTTATTTAACTTGTATATAGAGCCTTTAGCTCAAGTTCTCAACCTAGAACAGGGGATAAGGGGCATGCAATTGGAACATTTGGAACTTAAGTTATCTCTGTCCGCAGATGATTTACTTTTGCATATTTCTAATAGCAGGCAATCCCTCCCTCGTGCCCTGCATGTTATATCACAATTTAGTGAGTTTTCAGGATACAAGCTCAACAAAAATAAAACTATGGTATATTCCCTGTCCCCTCTAGTTACAAGGGATGAAATTGAAAGTATGGGGCTCCAATGGGAAAAAGAAAATCTAACTTACTTAGGCATCAAAATTACTAAAGAAACTAATAAACTTAAGGAACTTAATTTGGACCCCCTGATAAAAATGCAAAGGAGGATTTGACCAGGTGGAAGAATCTACCGTTATCTTTTTGGGGGTGGTCAAATGTTTTGAAAATGGCAATATTCCCCAGGTTTTTTATACCCCCTAAATAATCGTAATATATATCTTCCTAAATCCTTCTTTTCGTATCTCCAAAGAATATGCTCAGATTTTCTGTGGAATGGGAAGTCTCCGCGAAGGGCTTATGGGAAACTTACCTAGGGCAATAGGGGGGTTACAATTACCAGATTTTTATGTTTATTATTTGGCAATTCATGCTAACAGATTTCTGCACTGGTTTACTTCTAAGTCAAATGTTCCGGAAAGCCCCTCATGGTTGCAATTGGATATTCGGCAAGCAAACTCCTGCAATCTTGCCTTGGCTGCATTGTTGTATAACCCATGGCCAAATATCCCATTAAAGCTTAGAGATTCCCCAATCAGGTGGGATGTGAAAGCCTCACAACAATTATATGCTTTGCTATGGATTCACCCCATAAAGAATCTGAGGCAACCTTTGCTAAATAACCCAAACCTAAAAATAGCTAAGAATACTGAAAATACCCAACTCTGGGGATCCCACTTTGATTTATGTTTAAAATATTTCATTTTGGGGAACTCACTCTATTCTATCTCTACTTTACAAAATAAGTATAACATTCCTATTAAATCCCTTTTTCAACTAATTGAAATACGCCATTGTATTAAACATTTTCTGGGCAATCCACCATGGTTGGATCAAGCGGGGAAAGTGTTAACTACTCTTTGGGAATCGACCAAAGGTCATAAGTCAACTGCTAAATTGTACAAAGGAATTATAATTCAGGCTTGGAAGAACCCTTCCCCCATAGCTTATTATTGGAAAGATAATTTTACCAAGAATTTTCCTGACAACATATGGAAAACAATGTGGACAGACAATTTTGTTCTAATTAAGCAAGACCGACTGAGGAACATTCAGTTCAACATTCTACACAAAATATATTATACACCTAGTAAATTATATCGGATGGGCAGGTTGTCCTCCGTGGAATGCAAAGATTATGGATCCAGCTATGCTACACTACACCATAAGCTTTGGTCGTGCCCCAAGATCGCAAAATTTTGGGATACGATCAAAAAACGCAAAGCACCCTTTCTAAGAATTGTTTCCTACTTCGAGAAGGATACCTGCCTCCTAGGAATGTACTCATCTATTCCCACAGTTTTTCAAAAAGTTCAATTTACTTTGGTTTCCATGGTTACAAAGTTGTTAATTCTAAGGCATTGGAAAGAGGAATGGGAACCCTCTTTTGGAGAATGGTGGGATGAATTTCTTGCCACTCTAAATGCAGAAAGATATGTGGCTTGTTTCTCTCACTCCTGGGAGAAATTCCAGGAATGTTGGGGAGAGCTCTTCTCAATTCTTAAAGGCAAATTTGGATATTGAACCAGCTCCCATCTTTTTCCTCCCTTATCTTTTTATAATTTCTTTTATCCCCTCATACATTTATCCTGCCTTGGGTTTTTCTTTTTGTTTGTGTCTTTCATCCTCTTGATTATTCTTGGTTGTTATCATCTCTTCTCTCTTTTTTTCTCTTCTTGGTTTTCTTTTCTCTAGATGGTTGTGCCTAAACCCCAAGTGGGTCCAATGTATTATACTGCTATCCTTCTATGAGTAGTTGGGTCAAAGGAGGGTGTGTGTGCTGCAGGGTGGGATAGGGATGAGTAGGTACATATAATTTTTTTTTGTTCTTTTCTTTCAGTTTATGGTTATGAGGCATGAAATATTTATTTGTTTGCTTATTTATTAGGTGGAAATTGTTCTTTTTTTTTCCTGTACATGTTAAAAACCTGTATTAAAATAAAGTTATTTGCAAAAAAAAAGACAGTGACAGCCATAAGCTGTGGCTGTGAAGTGGTGTCCATTGCACCCCCACTGAGGAAGTCCCAGCATGTGGACCACACTGGGGGGTCTATAGGTTGCATCCAGGCACCCGACCCGCACACCGCATGTGGCACTTTATGCTCTGGCTTCTCACCTGTGCACATGGGCACAGGTGATCCACTAAGGGATCTGGGTCAGGAGACTGATTGGCCTCCTGCCCAGATCCATGGCTCTGTACCCTAATGCTACCACGGGCCTGTGGGCCAGGGGGGCAGGTCCTCATATGGGAGAGGTGCCGTGGCCACTGTTTGTGAATGTGGCCACCCACAGTTCTCCCACGGGTGCAGATCTGTTTGTGCAGGGTACACACTTCCAGTGCATATTACCCACCCCTTCATGCATAGGGGCCATGATGAGAGGATACCAGTCAGTCCATAAGTGCAGTGGTCTTGATCGTATACAGACATAACAAGAGTAGTAGGTGAAGAGGGTAGAGAGAAGGGTAGCAAGTGAAGAGGATGGGGAGAAGGAAGGGTGGAATATTGAGAGAGGGTGACATAGGGGAGGCAGGGTAGGGTGTTATGAAACAATGAGCAGGGGATGAGAACTTACTAGCAGGTGCAGACTGGTGGGGTAAAGAAGAGATCTTTAAACCATTTTTTGAACTGGGGAAGAGATGAGCAGGACACTAATCTGTGAGGGAGGCTGTTCCATTTTTGAGTGACAGAAAGGCAAATAATCTCCTGCCTATGGCAAGATGGGTGTTGGGTAGGCTTAGCAGGCATAGGTGGGAGGTGAGAAGCGTTCTGAAGATGGGTTTCAGGGTGAGCAGACTAATTAGGATAGGAGGGAAGGGAAGGTGGATGAGTTTGAAGGTAGTGCAAAGTAGGGGGAAGTCAAGTTTGATCTCGAAGGATGGCCATCATAGGGCTTGAAGGACATTGCAGTGGTGCATTCAAGCAGGCATATTAGCTGCAAAGCTTGAGATTTGATGATAAGTTTGCTTCAGTTTGGCCTAGGTTCTTTGTGTGGTGGTGTGAAGTAGGAGGGCACCATAAAAAGACATGGGAGTAAAGTAGCAGATGCCAGGGTTCTACAAGACTGAGGGGTCAGGTAAGGAGAAATCTGATGTAGGAGGCCCAACTTTTAATGTGTGGACTTGGCAATCCATTGAATGTATGCTTCAAGGGAGATGTTTTCATCAAGGGTTAATCCTAGATATTTAAAGGAATTCACTCCTTCAAGTGCCATACCTGTAGAGGTATGGATAACAAGGGGCTGACGGGTGGACAATTCGAAGGAGGAGTGATGGAACAGCATGGTTTTAGGTTTTTTGGTATTGAGAACCATTAGGTTTCATTTGAACCATGCTTTGAGTGCCCAGAAGTCTTTTTCAAGGTCAGAATTGATGGAGGGGATGCAGTTGTCTGATCTGTATAATATGGCATCATCTGCATAAAGTTGTACCTTCGCACTGCCACAGTTACTAGATAGCTCATTAATGAAAATAGAGACTAGCAGAGGACCCAGGATAGACCCCTGGGGGAGCCCCGCCCATGATGTGTGCCTGGGGAGAGGTAAAGTCAGCACATTTGACACACTGAAGCTGATTTGACAGATAGTTGGTAAACCAAGACAGGGTGTGGGAGTCAAGACCAAGTTTGTTGAGCTTTGATAAGAGTAATTGGTGATTTACAAGGTCAAATGCCTTTGTGAGATCTACAAAGACAGCCCCGGTTACACATCTATATTCCATAGCTTGATGAATATCTGCAGTAAGTCTAATGAGCATCCTTTAAAGAGCGTTGCATAGATTTCTTCACAGAGAAATGCAACTGCTACCACTAGAGCTAGTCTTGTCATTCCACAATCCCACCTCCCAGAAATCCACCATATATGGCATAATTTTTGTTCTTCAGTACTCCCTCCCAGGCAGCCACCCCTTCTTATGGCACCTCAGTAATGCCTCCCACCATCCTAGCATTACATTATGCTATGCGTATGCCATGGCTCCTCAGCTGGGATATGTATATACTGTATTTATTAGTATAACTTTCCTATAGCCCACATTATCATGTGAATCTTACTGTGCATCACTGTGTTTATAAGTGTTTTTTTTCCTGTATGTATAACTGTATATATAAGTGTATTGATGTATCTGTTGTGTATCAACTGCTGAACCTTGACCTTATCAGGTCCATCTTGTAAATGAGCCTTGCTCAATGATGCTCGCCTGAATAAATAAAGATTTGATTGATTGATTGATTGATTAATGAGAGCAGATTTGGTCTCATGTGGTTTCCAGAATCCTGTTGTGAAATAGTAAGGGCATTTGTTGATTTTAGGAAGGAGTATAGCTGATTATAAAGTATTCTTTCTTGAATTTTAGCCAGGGGACACAGTATGGATGTTGGTCTATAGTTGTCCATATGGTTGGGTATGCCGCTCTTTAGGATAGAGACCACTATTTCTGTTTTCCATTTGTCAGGTATGGTATGAGAAAGGAAGGATCTATTGATTAACAGAGAAACAGGATAGGCGATTGCAGAGACACCAGTCTTGAGGAATCCGGGAGGAAAGGAGTCAAGTCCTGGTGAGCTGTCTGGATTAAGTTTCTTTTGGAGCTTGAGGACTTCTATGCATGACGTGAGTCTCAGATGGAAAGGTGTGGCAGAAGAGTCTGGCCTGAGGTCATCTGGGTGGAGTGGCATACAGGGTAGGCCTTGTTTGTGTCTGTCTAGGTCGGTGAAGAATTGGTTGCAATATCTAGGGGGGTGACTAGTGCCATGCCATTGTTGATTATGGTCTGGGGGGTGGTTTGTTCCTTACCATGTAGCATGGAATTGACTTGCGCACAGTTTTAGGGTTAAGCTTCTTGTATTGCAGGGATTGTAGATAATCATTCTTAGTCTTGGAGATTTTGGATTTACAGGCGTTCCTCAATTGCGGTGTCAGTGGCTCAATAGGTAACACAATCACCTCTGAGGCCAGGAGATCAGAGGGCTTTGGGTTCAGTTCCCACAGGTGAAACTTGGGTTAATATCCCAGTACTGACACTGTAGTGCAGCATAAGAGGAGTGATACACTTCTGAGGTGCCATCTTTCGGTTGAGACGTTAAACTGAGGTCCCATCTGCCTGGATTGGTGATAGTTCAGGTGGATGTTAAAGATCCCATGGCACTTATCAAAAAGAGTAGGGGTATTTTTAGTCATATAAACAAAGAACACATAAGCAAAGCAATGGAATGCCATTTTGAGTCATAAAAAAATAATACAAACATAAAGGTATTACTTTATACTACTGAAATTATATCCCTTCCCCCTCCCTACCAAAAGAGTAGGGACATTTTTCATTCATAACACATAAACAATTTTGTATTATGTCATACAAAACAAAAAAATAACAAATTGAAAAATTAACAAATATTGCTGCATACTTCTAAATGAGAAAACAAGAATAAAGCATACAAAACTGAAGTTATCATAAATGAATAACATAATATGTCATACATATACTATGACCTCGGAATATATATTATAACTTGCATATTCATTACCATTTCTCTACTGGAGAATAATAAATACACATAAAGGAAGTACCCTAGTTGTCCTTCCAATATCTACGGTAACCAATCAATTGAGGCCCATCTACGTTGAAAAATAGTAGAATGTACCATATCAAATTCTCGTTGTCTCAAATCAATAACTGATTTCTCAACCATAAAAAATAACTCTTCAGAAGTAAAGTGCAATTGCTGTATATTCAGCCTACACTGTACAAACCATATATAAAATTTAAAGCAAACAAGAAATAGCCATAAAGTCACTCTATCATGTTTTGTCCACAAAAAGGGTAGAATACTTAAACACAATGGACTGGATATTCAAAAGGGTTGCACCATGCGCAATAGGGTTGTGCCTGCACAAGTCCGAAAATTGCGCCATTCTGCCATATTCAGCAGGAGGCAGTTGGGCTCCCCAAGTCAAGCTGAGCAACAGCGATATGCTAATGAAGGCATGCTGGTGGGGGGCCACTGGACCACCAGGGATGTGTTCTTGGGGGGAGTTGAACTCTTTCAGCCAGCGATTGGTTAGTGGGGGTGGGGTTTTATTTTCACTTATGCCCATGATCGGGCTGGTCGGGGAGGGGCTTTCTGAACTTATGCTGCCACAGTCGGGCCAGTCAGGGGGGTGGGGAATTTTAAACATATGCCTGCGATTGGGCCAGTTGGGGGTGGTGGATTTAAACATATGCCCGCCGATCAGGCCAGTCGGGGTGGGGGATTTAAACATATGCCCATGATTGGGCCAGTCAGGGGTGGGGGATTTATTCACTTATGCCCGCAATCGGGCTGCAGGGGTGTCGGTCCCCGATGTTGCTGCCTGGCAGGGCGCAAGGCGCAAGTCCTTTTGGATAAGCGCACCTGCATGCTAATGGCATGCAAATGGGGCCATAATTTGATGCAAATGGCCCCCCTGTGCCTTGCATGAATTATGGCCCCATTTGCATGTCACCTTTTGAATATCGGAAATTTGCGCATGGCACAATGGTACTTGCGCCACCGCACCTTGACTGCTCCACTCTGACCACTTGCGGTGGTGCAAGTTCCACTGCACCATGCACAGTGGCTGTGGCCGGGGGGGTGATATTCAAAGGAGTTGCTCAATAGCGCAACTCCGTTGAATATCGCCCCGGCCACACTCCTGCACAACTATTTTGTGCAGCGCAAGGGATTGCGCCACAGAATAACGCAGTTTGAATATCCAGCCCAATATGTTCAATGTCATAGAATAGAATGGAGATGTAGGCCAGTGGTATTGGAGCATCTGCCAAAACTGTTGAATAAAAGGACAATCTAAAAATAGGTGCAATATCTCTCTGAAGGCTGTTTATGTTTAAGATTCCCTCTTACATTCAAATGACCATGTAGGGCTAACCATGTTACAACCCACATAAACACAGGAATTCAAGGGGAAACTAACATCTTACTGATTAATAACCGGTCTGTCAAAGAACAGGAATCAAATACAGCTATCTCCTGAAAATATTTAAGTAAGAGATAATCATACAATGCTTTCTGAGTACAACTAATAAGATGGTCTTTAGCAATGCCCCATAATTTAATTTTACCAAAACATGTCCTCATTGTGTCAGGTAAATAAGAAATAGGAATTTGTTTAGGTAGAACAGCATACATAGGCCAAATAGAAAAAAAATAGGTCCTAAGGAATCTAAAACCCATGAAGTCCATGTTTTAACCTTTTGGGCTACTAAAGTAAGTAAGTAAGTTAGAATAGAGAAACATAGTAAAGAAAAATACCACGGGTTGGATCATTTTTAATCCTCTATTTTTTTCTCTCAAGAACAAGCTTCTCTTTATAGTGTTAAGTCAACTTCACCAAATGCTGGAAAAAAACAACTGTACATTTTGGTTTCCAGCATTGATGGAAGACTAATTGATGGAAGACTAAATACCGTACTCAAATATAGAAAATTATGTAATAGAAATGTTTTAATCATATAAATTTGTTTTAATTTAGCTAATTGCCAAGAATTCCATAAGCTGAATTTAGTTTGAGCTTCATGTAGTTTAATCTTCCAATTCTGATATGCCAAATCTCTGGTACCGAATAGAATCCCTAAAATACAGACAGTTCCTGTTATCACTGGGACACCAATTATCATGGTATCCGTAACATGCTCAGTTCTAAGGGGAAGACAATAAGATTTCTCATAATTTATTGAAGCTCCAGCATGAGCCATAAAATCAGCTAGTACTGTTTCCAAATTCCTTGATAATAGTATATTTCCCACTATAAAATAAATATCATCAGCATAAGCAATGCATTTTATTTCAGGGTCACTACAGACAAAGGAGACGCCTTCAATATCTATTATATTTTACACAATTCTAAGCAATGGATCAATAGTAAACAAATACAGTAAAGCACTCAAAGGGCATCCTTGTCAAGCTCTCTTTAAGATACTATAGTACACTTGCATCCTAAGCAACCATTACAAAAAATTTGTGCTGTAGCAAACTTATAGCAAGTTATTATCCAGTCAATAAACATTGCAGGAATCCCACACATGGCCAAGCAATGCCACAGATATTCATGATTGACATTATCAAATGCTTTGGCCTGATCCAAACTAAAAATGAGACCAGTGAGCTGTCTGGTAGAACCTCTATGGAGTATTTCAAGTAGCAGAATTAGACCATCAGTAATCTTTCTGCCTGGAATCGAACAAGTTTGAGAATCATGTAGTAAAAAATCGGCATGCAACATAAGTCTATTATTCAATAACTTTGTGAACATTTTAAAATTAGTGTTAAGCAATATAATCATGCTCCAGTTTGTCAATATAGTCCTATCACCTTTTTTATACATTAGAACTAGTAGACCTTCAGTCATACTATCTGGCAATATCCAGGAAGTGAGAATTTCCTGTAAAACCTCCATAAACTCTTGTAACAGAATTGTAAGGACCACTTTATATATCTCATAAGGCATCCCATCATTATCAGGAGCTGTACCCCCCCCCTTGGTTTGAGCAAAGCTGGCTGAGACTTCAAAGGGGGGGCAAGGTCAGCCACTGACATATCTCTATTATGTTTACCAAGCATGAGTGATGAAACCCGTGCCAACCACAAGGAATGAGGGAGACCAGGTACAACAGGGCAACCAAATACATTTTGTATATGGCTATCCAAAGCGTTCATAATATCACTTTTAATTGTACAGCATTGCTCCAAAGAATCTTGAACCTCTGCAATATATTTTTGGTGTCTCTGCTGTGCACAAAATTGATAAGGATCCATAAAGTCTTTACCACCTTGGGAACCAAACCTTCACTCCACATCCAGAATTTTAAAATGGTTATATTGTGTTACATTTAGCAATTTCCAAATTCTATCTAATTCAGGTAAAACCATCTGATTTCCTTGTGCAGCCTGGAAATGTAAATATAAGAACTGCTTCCTTAACTCTAAATAGGTATCTGAGTTGTATTTCCCATTAATTTTACCAATTTTCTGAAAATACTGTTTAATATCTAACTTTGTTTCTTCCCACCACCGCCTGTAAGTATCGTATAAACTAACCACTGATTTTCTAGCCTGTAATAGAGCCAAAAATCCTTCTTCTACAGATGGAAGCTTAATTAATTCTAAGTTCAATCTCCAATACCCTGGTCCTCCATGCATAACTTCATGGCTAACTACTGTGACTTCAAGTATTACATGATCAGAAGGAGTAACTGGCACAGTTTGAGCATTTAGCACTGTTAATGAATCTGAAAGAAAACAAAAATCTATTTGTGTTGCCTTAGTACAATGAAAAAACATTTTATGTGGTTTACCTATCATATCAAAAACATCAACCAGTCCCATCTGTAGCAATAAATCATTAAGACAATTAGTGTCACAGTACAATTTTGTGGTCCATAGCCCTCTATCAGTACAATATTGACTGCAATTAAAATCTTCCCCTAGGAAGATGAATTTTAGGTTGTACAGTTCAGAATAAAGCAATTCTAGCAGACTAGATTTGAGGGGCATAAATGTTAATATATTTACAATGTAAATCATTGAGTATCATATCCAACATCAATACATGGCCAGGCTCAATATCCATAAGTTGGACAAAATGGGCTGTGAGATTATTAACCGCTATACCTACCCCAGAACACAAATCTCCACCAACTGACCAATATGTAAGACTCCATTTCCACCATTCAGTGGCCTGTTCTACTTCAAACTGAGTATGTAAGCTAGTATCTTGTAAGAAAACTACACCCTGTTTACCACCATCAAAAAGGGAATATATCAACATATGTTTCCTATTAGTCTGAATACTGTTGACATTAACAAGGGACTATGGTAAAAAATTACTAGCATTAATAAATTCAGAATACGGATGAACAAAGTCCCAATCAGCCTCATGCCAAAATTGAGATCTCTAAGTTACTTTGTTTAAAAGTTACAAATCATTTTACAACCCTAAATTCACTACCTGTTCAAAAAAGCCAGGTTCAGTGAAGAGTTGCTGATGATGTCATCTCCTGAACTCATAGTCTAGCTCTTCTTGTCAGTTAGCTTATAGGACCTGTTTCTCTAAAGTTTAAAGATTACACGTAATGGTTTTCACCAGTAAAACAGGCAGGCCCATTCAATAAACATTGCTTTAAAAACTATGTGTGTTTCAGGTTTTGTAACAAAGTGGGCACATTTGTATTTTTTTGTTTGTCTTTGGTGCTTTTTAGTTGTGGTCCTTTTCTCCAGGGTTGCTGGATGTTGAGTCACAGCACATTGCTGTGAGATTTGCAGACTGGCTGTCTCTGAAGTGGTGGAAGGCTGTGATCATTCACACGTCATTCAGTTGAGGTGATTTCTCAGTATAGCCCTTGAAAACAATTATTCCATCACCCTGTAAATGGGGGTGGGAGAGGTAATGATGTTTTGAAACCTTACTTTGAGTTTCTATGCAGTATTCAGCTCAATGTTCGATCAATCATTATTTTATTCACCATCAAAGTATGAATGAATAGGATACTCAGTTGTGCGGAGCTCATTTTCTGTTTTCTCCCTGGCAGGCTGTTACTTGATTGCATTCAGGCTGATCTGTGTTGTACTTCATATTAAAATGATTGGTATACCAGGGCTAACACTTTCACCCCTAGTAGGAATTTACACATGTAATGCCCCTATTAAAACATTTAGTAAAGCAGACACTGACAAACAGCAAAGAAGTTACCAGCATTATAACACTTGCAGCAATACAACTTCCTAACAAGCACTGTAGAGTAACACCGCAGATGATGTCAGAAGCCTGAAGGCATGTTGATTTGGCATCCTGCAATTCTGGAGAAATGAATCACACCAAAAAAACATTAAAAATACAGATTTTTGTCAACTTTGTTAAAAAACCTGAAACACATAGATTTTATAGCAATGTTTTTAGAATGGTGCTGCCTGATTTACTTGTGAAAACCATTGCACAATGACCTTTACCTGTTAGAGAAACATGTCCTGTAAGCTTGCTGACAGGGAGGACTAGCCTGTAAGTTCAGGAGATGACATCATCAGCAGCTCTTCACTGAAACTGGCTTTTTTGAACAGGTAGTGAAATCAGGGTTACAAAATTGCTCATAACTTAAAAAATGAAGTGGCATAGAAACTTAATATTTGGTGTGAGTTTTATTGGGGGCATGCTTATTGTAATTCAGCAATGTGGCAATTTTGGCCTGAGTCCCTCTTTAAGTGATGCAACATTCATATTATACAGCATAAGCAGTAAAATTAAAGAATGGTAACAGATATTTGGAGCCATAATCCATTATCAGGGAATTCCAAAATCATTTTTTCTGGTCCATTTTCTTGTCCCTAAATTAGTCTTCTTCTTTTTAACTAAATCCACATTATCAGAAGGTAGTTCTGAGTCAGAGAACCCTTCAGGTTGAGATGAATGTACAGAAGTCGAATCAGATTCACTACCAATATCTTCTTGCAAAGCTGAAAAGGTATTCTGTAAAGGTATATGTTCTTGTTCAGGTAAAGGTATCTTAGGGGTCCTAGATCTTAAGCTACTTCTCCGTGTAGCTATAAGGGTGTAAGAGTCCTCTGGTGGAAGTGATATCATATGTGTTATCACCAGGTGTATGAATTAAAGCATATACTTCAATGGGAGTAAAACCCAACATCTGTTTAATCAAAACTTTACCCAGGTAAAACCTGTCAGGCTTGGAATCCATAGGCCCCAAAAACCTCAGTCTCATAGCATTCCGTCTTTTAGCTAGGGAGACTGGTTTCTGAAAGAGACTGGCATAAGAAGTAATAGGGGTCGAAAGACGTGGTGGATCTTTCATATTTTGCATAGAGTCACTTCATTCACCATATCTTCATTCGTGTCATCCTGTACTATACTTGTATCAGAAACAGCAGTTTGAGATTGAATAGGGGGGTTCAAACTTTGGTCAGGTTTAATTAATTGGAAAGGATCAACCCCAAAGTTTAAAACAGCTGAAGTATGGGCTAGTTCAGGAAAATTCACATTGCCTGTTGAAACAACTGGGTTTAAGTTGGTGTAAGATCCAGCAGCAGATAGTACAGGTGCACTAAACTCAGATGGGCAGTATCAGAAACCAAGGGCTGTGTAATAGTCACCCCTTCCATACCTGGAATCGGCATGGCAGGGTCAGCAATCCAGTGGCTCGAGTCCAATTTTAGCCAGCCCGAATGTTTAAGTGCAATATGAGGGGACCATTCAGTAGCAGCCACCACCACAGTACATCCAGAGGGCTTTGGTGGGAAGTGCAAATTCTCAAAATTGTCTCAATAGGTCCTTTATATACTTTCATTTCAATACCTGTATGACCCAAGGGCAAATCTACCTCAGGTCGTTTCCTCATTTTTAAATCTTCCTCAGTGGCAAGTTGAGCAGCTTGGTACTCTGTGGCAGCCAGTTCCCACAGCTTCCGTCTCTCCTCGAGACAGGCCATAGGCTCTTGTACTTCAGAATCTGTGTGAATAGCACCGCCAACAGGATTTGAGGCCTCCAGACCAGAACATAAACCATTAGCTGTGGGTATGTTTTTTCTGTTAGTGCTTATAGAACTCATAGATGTTGGACCATCGGTGACTCTTGCACCATCCAACTGAAAAACTTGGTGCAAGGGGTTTGATACATTTTGCTGTCCACCACATGGGTGCATCCCAGCGATTCTTGCATGTAACTGTGGACTAGCCATCGCCTTAGCTCCACCACTGTTTCCTTCCATCAGCAAACTGGCTCTCTCCAACAGTCCCACAGTGCCACCTGTCCAAAAAGAGTATGGGAATATTTTATTCAAGATTTTCAAACAAAAATATACAGAGGGTTGTGGATGCATGGAACAGCCTTCTGGTGGAGGTTGTGGAGTCAAAATCAGTGGGGGAATTCAAGCATGCATGGGATAGTCATAAGGCAATTCTGGGGGTGGGGGTAGGAAGAAATAGGCTGTTGGTTAACTAGGATCTGCAGCTTATCCAGTAGGTAGGGAAATGGGCAGACTGGGTGGGCCAAGCGGTCCTTATCTGCTGTCAAATTCTATGTTTCTATGTTTCTAGAAAAGTATCACAGCATACAAATCATAATGAAAATGAACAAGAACCAGAAAAAATAGTTCAGCATACAAGAATGTCAAAATCATAATGAAAACATCCCCATCCAACAGATCACACCCCCCACCAAAAGAGTAGAAGACTTACTATAGTCAAGATTGTCAAACAAAAGATACAGAGAAGTATTACTGCATACAAAATCATAAA
The DNA here is from genome assembly GCA_016271365.2 of Neoceratodus forsteri. Lineage (NCBI taxonomy): Eukaryota > Metazoa > Chordata > Ceratodontiformes > Ceratodontidae > Neoceratodus > Neoceratodus forsteri. Next base: position 1,774,447,511 of record CM057456.1, on the reverse strand, counting down.
GAGAAAAAATACCAAAAAACAGAAAAAAATGTCAGCATGCAAATCATAACGAAAAGAAACAAAACCCCCCAAAACCCCAAAAGATCAGGGAAACCAACTGGAGAACCAATAAAAATTTTTAAGTAACAGGGACATCGGAGTCCATAACCAATGGAAGATTCTGCCATGACTGAAAAATCCAGGCAGAAGGATGAACCTTTGAGTCCTCGTGAAAAAGCAATTTAACCTCCCATGTTATTTTCCCCACCAGCTCAGGAAGTGGCACTGTTTTTTGCTGTAGGGTGAACCAGCATCGAGAATTCCAGATGTACCATTTCACGACAGTGAGAATAACTTGTAGGGTAGAGGCATCCCATGCCTATTAAGAAGAATCAAAGGAGTCATACAATAAGGCGTCCAATGAGATATTATGGAAAGGAGGCATATGCCACGTGGTTGCCAAGGTGGACCAAAATTCCAATATATAAGAACAGGAAAAAAATAAATGATGAGTAATTTCCAGTTGGTTATTACAGTGAGACCTAGAGCAAATTTCTCTCAGAAAACTATTTATGTTTTTGATGTTCTTTAACATTCAGCCAATTGTGACAACCGAGCCAATGAATGTCCCACATTTTCTCAGGGATTCTGGGGTTATTCAGAAATAGAAGTAAACCAGGTGTCAAAGAAGGAGGACAGAAAAGGAAAGGCAATTATTTCTCGAAATTTAGTGGTGAGGATTTGCTTATAGATGAATTTCCTAAGTTGACCACGTACCATGGCTACTGTCAACTGCCAGCTCTTTAGTCTTACAGAAACATCTCGAATATAAGAAGGACAAGTATGAGAGTGATGGAGCACCGGAAGAGATACCGTTGCCCATTGAGGGAACCAAGGACTGCAAGTTGAGGTGTATAAAGGGACTCAAGCTTTGTTGACACATGTCAAAAGAGGCCGGAAATTGACAATCATATAAAACACTGAAAAAAAAAAAAACACAGGGTGAAACATACCTAGTCCTCCCTGAGATTTAGGTAAATATAAAATAGTCCTCTTCAGGGGATTCAACTGACTACCCCAGACTGCCTGAAAAAATACTAAGTAAGGAGGTTTCCAGGGATCGGGGAGGAGTGAATTCCCAACAAACATGTAAAAAGAGCAGTAAAAGAAACGTTTTAATGAGATAGACTCATTTTAACTTATTCATATGCCAGGAGTTCCATTGCTTGACTAACTGTTGAGCTTGGGAAAGTTTAGAAGTCCAGTTCAGGACGTCCAAGGCTGAGTAACCAAACTGTATGCCTAAAATAGTAATAGGGGCCTGGGACAAGGTAATTCCTGCTAATGAAGGAAGAGGGATTGTGGGTCTGCCAAATTGTCTTCCTACACTTTTCACTGTATTTAGGGAGGATCCTGATAAGGAACTGAAAGAGCTATATATGGCCATGGCCTGTGATGCAGAAGCCGCATCACCAACCAAGACTGGAAGATCATCTGTGTAAGCCGGGACAATATAAGGAATAGAATATGTATCTACACAGACATGCGTCAGGGAAGGGGCTGAGTTAAAAGCCCGCAGAAACTGGTCAATACCAAAAACATAAAGGAGTTGACTTGGAGGACGGCCTTGTCGAACTCCATGATGTACAGGAATCATCGGGCCCAGCCAACCATTAATAAGAGGGGATGTTGTAGCTACTTTATAAATGGATTTCAGCCATATTTCTCTAGTACAGACCATAGGTTATCGAAGGCCTGTTTCCAATCTAATGAAGGTAAGAACCCTGATAAGCCTTCTGCATTATCCTGTTCAATGAGTTCACGAAGGAGAAACAGATGATCACTCATTTTTCTCTCCGGTATTGAACAATTTTGAGTGGGGGAGATGAGATGTACAGCTGCTTGCAATAATCTAGTATGTAAAATTTTAGTGATTATTTTGAAATAGGTGTTTAACAGGCTAATAGGTCTCCAATTAGTTAAATAAGTTCTATCACCTTTTTTATCAAAGAAAACCAGAAGACCATGGGCCATTTCTAAAGGAACTGAAACCGAGTTCAATAAGAAGGTGAAAACCATAGCCAATTCCTTGGACAGCAGTGGGCCAAGGAATTTATATAATTCAGAGGTACATAGAAACATAGAAACATAGACTTTGACGGCAGATAAGGACCGCTAGGCCCATCTAGTCTGCCCATTTCCCCTACCTACAGGATAGGCCGCAGATCCTAGTTAACCAAGATTCTATTTCTTCCTACCCCCCACAAGAATTGCCTTATGTCTGTCCCATGCATTCTTGAATTCTCCCACAGTTTTAGACCCCACAACCTCCTCAGGAAGGCTGTTCCATGCATCCACTACCCTCTCTGTGAAATAATACTTCCTCACATTGCCCCTGAACTGCCCTCCTTCTATCTTTAAATTGTGTCCCCTTGTTCTTTCAAGTCTCTTTTTCTGAAAAATGCTACCCTCTTGGACTTTGTTGATTCCATTGAGGTACTTAAAAGTTTCTATCATGTCCCTCCTCTCCCTTCTTTCCTCAAGGGTATACATATTTAGCTCCTTTAGTCTCTCCTCATACGGCTTCTCTTGCAGACCCTGCACCATTTTAGTTGCCCTCTCTGGACTGCCTCTATCCTGTCTATGTCCTTGTGGAGATGGGGTCTCCAGAACTGGGCACAGTATTCCAGATGGGGTCTCACCAACTGTCTGTACAGAGGGATAACAACTTTCTGTTTTCTGCTGCTGTTGCCTCTCCTATACATCCCAGTATACCCCCAGCCCTCCCTACTGCCTTCTCACATTGCTTGCTAACCTTAAGGTCATCTGATATGATTACCCCCAGGTCCCTTTCCTTTTTTGTTGTTGTTACTACCTCCCCACCCATTGTGTATTCTTCCCCTGGGTTCTTGTTTCCCAGGTGCATTATTTTGCACTTCTTTGCACTGAATCCTAGCTGCCATACTTCTGACCATTCCTCCAACCTTGCCAAGTCCCTTTTCAAATCCATCTAAGCCAGGGACTTTATTAGTAGGTAAGGATTTCATTGCCTGTTCCACTTCTGCAGCAGAAATATCATCTGTCAATTCAGGCAATAAAAAAGGGGGACAGACAGGGATAGAAGAAGATGACAATAAACCATCTAAAGTAACAGTAGGACAGGAATAAGTGGAAAAAGGGAAGAAACATGCGGGTCACTGTTCGAAATATGTTTTGTTTATCCATATAAGTATTCCCGTCTGAATCCTTAAGACAATCCATCACTTTACGCTTGACAGAAGTAGAGCAATGTAAATAAGGGCAGAGGACTGCAGCTTTCCCTTTTATCCCAAGACTGTGCTGATTTTTTAAACTTTCTGATTAATGCAGATGAAAGGCTTGCATGTCTTGTTTTAGTATGTGAATTTGTTCTGTAGAATCAAAGGTAGTGGTTCTAGATAAGGACTGTAGTTTCTGCAACTGTTTAAGCTGGTAGAGGTACTGGAAGTAAGCATTGTAATGGTTTGTTTACCATGTGATTGTAACAATTTCTTTAAATCCAGTTTAAAGTCTGTCCACCAGAGGGCCGGAGAGTCAAATAAATCAAAGACTGAACTTTTATGAGCTGCAAAATACCAGAGATTCTGTATCATGGATGTTTGGGATAAAAGGGAAGAATTCAATTTCCAATAACCAGGACCCTGAGAAAATGTTACAACAGTTCCCAAACAAATATGTAAAAGTTTATGGTCTGAAAATTCCACTTCTATAACTGTAATGGAGGAAACAGGTAAAAATAAGAAAATGAAAAAAAAAAATCCTCGTAGCTAAAGGACCTTTCTGAAATGTGGGATGAACAGTTTTATGAGTAGTTAAATAGGCATCTTTTAAATGAGGCAGAGAAATAATATCCTTTAATGTTGACATATCACAGTAAACCTTAGTAATGGTAGAGTGAGCACCCCTATCATGTTTGTCAAGTCCACAATTAAAATCCCCACCCAGGACAACAGCCTGGGAAGACAGCAAGTATGGCTGAAAGGCTTTAAACAAAGAAACTCTATCTGCATTGGACTGAGGTGCATAAACATTAATAAACCTATAATAAGAAGTAGCTATTTTTCTATCAAGAATCAATACACAGTCTGGAATTAAATCTATGAGTTTGAGACGGTGTACCTGCAAGCTGGAATGAAACAAAATACCAACTCCATAGCAAACATCAGGGCCTATGGACCACTAGGAAGGTCCAGTATACCACAGTTTAGTAACCTGTCCTATTTCAGCAGTAGTATGCAGTCTGGTATATTGCAAAAAGATAATCTGTAGGGAACTAGACTGAAAATAAAACAGTTTCAAACACTTTCATTTATGATTTTTGATACTGTTCACATTAAGTGAACCCAAGAGCAGTGAGAACATTTAAATAGGGGAGAAAAGGTTAAAAGAATTCACTCAGGTGGGTTTATTTCTTGACCATTGAGATATACCACAGGAGACAATAGTAGGAGGAAGAGTTTCTGCATCGGAATGCAGATCTACCTGGAAGACCACAGGGTCGAGCTTTCTGAATCAGCATCAGAAAGGTCGGAGGGTTGCAGAGCCTCATACTTGTTGCTTAATGGAAGCTCTGAGGTCTTAGGAACTTTAGATGCAGGCTGGGCAGCCATCTGGGACCTCTTAGGGGATTATTTACTAATCTGGAGGGGGGGCATACCCCTAGAGGAAGAATCCTCTAAAATCTGTTTGGGAATGAGGGGCTGGGCAATATCATCAGGTGGCATTAGAGGGGGGGTATTTGGCAACTGCTGCACTGCCTCAGTAGCAGGGACAGCCAAAGGGGGAGGACAACAGAAACCTCTGGAGGTCTTGGGGTGGGAACATATTTCTTTGAGCCACTGCTATCAGCAATCGTTGTTCGTCAACATCAGCAGAGGCAGGCTGATTGTGTGCAGCCCAAGTGCAACTCTGGTATGTATGACCGTCAGAGTCACAGATATTACATTTTGGTTCTTTTAGACAGTTTCCACCAGTATGCCCCAAATGTTGACAAAGGTTGCATTTAACCTGGTCACACAGGCTACTTAAGTGAGTGCAAGAACCACACTTCTAGCACACTTTAGGTTGTCCTGCATAAAACAGGACACCATGGTCCTGACCAAAAAAAAAGCAATTGTGGAGATGACTGAGGCCTGTATCTGTAATGTGGAGCATAACCTTCACCTTCCATCCTCCGGTCCAAATATGTTCATCATCAAATATAGCTTCTGGGGAACCTAAGACTGAACATCGTTGTTTCAGCCAGTAAGTCAGGTCGGTAACACTAACCCCCTCATTCTGAAAAAGAATAGTGACTGTTTTATATTCAGGTCTGATCAGGGGGATTGCATCAAAGGGAGCCCACAATGGAGGGGATTTCAGAACTTGAAACTGTGCCCAAAACCTCTGTAGCCCTGAATTCAATTTAAAACTAATGTCAAAGGTAGATTCACCAGACACATGAATGAGTGCATATATTTCGTTGGCAAAAAAAATTTCATAGAACCCTTCAATAAAGATTTAGCAACAAATCTCCTATTGAGGAACTATGACATGCCCCCTTTATAGATAAGCCTAACAGCCCTGTGACGTTTAGCTGGCTATATGGGCTGGTGAAAAAGAGAAGCATAAGGTTTCTTATCTGATGACTTCATTAAGTTCCAAGGTGCTGCAGGAGGTTTGGTTGATGCAGTAGAAGTCGAAGGGGCTGGTGAGGCTGGTCATGAAAGTTCTGGGCCACCTAGAACAGGAGCAGGAGTGCTGGTAAAGCGGAGCTCTGAAAGAAGATGCAAGGAGGAATGGCAGTCTAAAAGTGAAGCGTCTATCACAAGTTGTGGAGATGGCTCAGGAACTGGAGGAGTGGCCAATTGTAACTGAGGCTTCATCAAAATTGGAAGAGTTACTATCGAAGAACAGCCTGAAATGCAACATCCCGAGTCTGACTGAATCCATCCTGCAGCCTGTAAGATGGCAGAAACATCCGCAGGTGAAGGAGGGGGAGAAGCAGCAAAGGAACAAGAAGCATTGGAAAGCTTGCATGCCAGATCCAGTCCAGGTGTTCCAGAAGTTTGAGACAATCCACATGCTGATACTCCAGTTGAGGGAAGCACTGCAGGAAAAGAACCAGGACCTTGAGAACCCAAAAGAACAGTAACAAGGTTCTCGGCAACAGGCGAATGCTGCAAAGCGGGTGAGTCTTTTCTGACTTGCAAATTAAAAGAGCCCTGAGCAGCCAACTCTGTTTGCTGAGCCAAGGTTAGGGCAGTTTGCAATTCCAATTTACAGAGAGCAGGTTTTCTGTACAGCAGGAGGAATATCCATAGGAGTTAAATCAGCATCAAGCAAGGTAGTAGCAGTTACCTCCATGGGTAAACTAGTAGAAGCTTCGGTCTCTAAGCAATGAGAAGCAGGGGAAGGGGAAGAGACCAGTCCACCTGTTCCAGAAGCAGCAAGGAACTCCTCCACCACCTCAGTGGCCACCATCTTGGTCAGGAACCAAGATGACATGGGTTACCCCACTGGAGAGTAGGGGAAGTTTTTATTGAACATCAACTGAACAGAAAAAGAAAAATGAAAATGATACAGAGAAAAATATAAAACACATAATAATTAAGTAACAGGAAAATCAGAATCAGTTATCCAAGGTAATAGTGTCCATAATTCCAACAAAGAGTCAGACGGCAAATGCTCTGCCTCTGAAAAATATATGGCCTTCAAATCATGTTCAATCCTTCAAATAATGGTAAGATAGAGGCACATCCTGATTCTGTAAATTAAACAGACAATGAACATTCCACACATGCCATTTGATTATTACAAAAATCAAATTTAACGTATTAATATTCCAATGAGACCAAGTGAGGAGGAAAAAAACATACATCAAATTGTCATAAGTAATGAGAGCAAACAAGGGTTCATGCCATCTGGCAGCTAATAGAGTCCAAAAAGAAACAATAAATGTACATGAAAAAAAAGGTGTCAAATAGTTTCTTCTTGTTGCTGACATTCAGGTCTGGAACAAAATCTGTCCTGTAGTGATTTGTGTTTATGGTTACATTTGATGTTGATAATGTTCATGGCAGCTAAGCCAATGCAAGTCCCACATCTTTTGGGGAACCCTAGAATTACGAAGTAAAGTGAACAAAGCAGGGAGATGTTGCGTAGGACATTTGGGAAAAACAACAATCTCCAAACATACCCAGTCCACTAAATACTTATACAATGATTTTCTGGAGACAGTTATTAGCATATGGCTAGTAATATGCCAGTGTTTCAAACAAAAAAACCTATCCCTAACATAAGCAGAAATCTGGGGGGAATGTGTTAAAACCGTCAATTTCTTAAGTTCCCATTTATGAAACCAAGGACCACAGGATTCAAGAAACCAAGGTTCCCAACCTCGATCTTGGTTAACCAGCAGGGGTCTAATATTATGAAATTAGAAAAAACTAGTATAAAAAAAAAACAGGTTGGACCATAGCTAGGCCTCCATCCCGAATAGGGAGATAGGTGATCTGAGGTTTAATGGGGTTCAGGCAGCTACCCCATAGGGCTTGAAAAAAGAGACCAAGCAATCTGGTTTCAAATTGCTGGGGAGGGGGGAAAATATAAAACAGAAAGAGAAAAAGGGGAAGCAGAAAGGTGTTAATCATGTAAATCCTTTTTTTCTTACTCATCTGCCATGAATTCCAATGTGCAACCATAGTCTGAGCATAATCTAATTTGGGAGTCCAGTTAAGGACATCTAAAGGACCAGTACTATATAAAATGCCCAAAATCCTAATAGGGTCATCACAAAGTCTAATGTCAACAGAAGACTCATCTACAAAAGGGGAACCTAATCTATGGCCTACACATTTATCAAGATTAAGGGCCGCGCCAGAAACAGCCCCAAACTTGGAACAATGCCATAATGCAGAACACACGGAGGCAACATTAGCCACCGTGAGACTCATATCGTCTGCATCGGCCAACACGGAATATGGGGCTGAGGGAAGTGGCATAATTGTTGGGGCCGAATTATAATAGAACTAAGTAAAGGATCCAAAAAAAAAAACATATAAAAGTGGACTAAGGGGACAGCCCTATCTAACCCCTTTGTGTAGATGAAGCATAGGGCCCTTCCATCCATTGACCAGTGGGACAACAGTTGCAGACCAATATAGCAACCAGAGTCTAGTCAGGGTATAATCAGGTACTTTATAATATCGAAGAGTAAACCATAAAAAAATCATGATGTACAGAATCAAAAGCCTGCCATTGGTCCAGTGAGAATATGAAACCATGTAAAACATTAGAATTTCCAAGTTCAATCATTTCTCTAAGTAAAATTAGATGGTCCTGAATACATCTCCCAGGGACACTGCAAGATTGTGCGGTAGAAATCACATATATGGCCAATTTAGAAAGTCTGAGGGCCAAAATTTTGGTCAATATTTTAAAATCAGTCTTTAAGAGGCATAAAGGTCTCCAATTGGAGAGCAATCTTCTATCCCCTTTTTTTTATGTAAGTAAAATAAACAACCCATGTTAACGTCTAAAGGAAGATGTTCACACTGTAGAATAGAATTATAAACTGTAGCCAATTCAGAACTCAGGTCAACAGAAAACAATTTATACAGCTCATTGGAGAGACCATCCAGGCCCGGTGTCACTCTTGGACGTAAAAGACTTGATTACTGCTTCAATTTCATGTGCTTGTATCTCAGTATCTAACATATCTACAACAGAAGAAGGCACATCAGGAAGTTGTAAAAAGGAAAAGTAGTCCATTATGGATGCAGATGGGGGGGCATGGGACCAAACAATTTTTGTGTATAACAGGTAACACGGTGCCTGATATCCAAAATATCAGTGAGCTTGGTGAAACTGTCATCAAACAACGTAGTAAAGGTTTTACTCTCTACTGTTCGCAGAATAGAAGCATATGGACATACTGCGTCACGGGTACCAGAGGTCCCAAAACGCTGTTGATGCTGAACAGAAGTAGCCTTCAGAAGGTGATAATCCATCATGCGCTCCTTAAGAGTACTTATTTGGGTGGAAAAATCATGGCCAGTTTCATGAGATAAAGTAAGTAATTTTTGAAGTCGTCATCTGTTAGTGTGATAAAGGAAATACAATGAATCATGATGATGTTTACTAAAATTTTTAAATAAAGTTCCGAGTCCAGATTTCGTATCCCGCCACCAATCCCAGGGGGCATCATATAAAAAAAATGCAGTCTTTCGATTATGAATATACTCAGTTAAGTGACTTAACAAACATGAATCAGATAACAGGGAAGCATTCAGTTTCCAAATGCCAGGGCCAAAACGAGATGTCAAGGAAGGGCCTAAAGAAATAGATAATAAATTATGATCCAAAAATTCTGCAACTTGAATTACAGCATCAGAAAGTTGGAGGTGGGAAGAAATAAAAAAAAAATCAATACAGGTTGCAAGGGGGCCTTTGTGAAAAGTAGGAGTATGTCAACCCGTAAAAGATAAATATGTATCCTGTAAACCTGTGGAATGGAGCAATTGTTTCAGAAAATTTGTGTCACAAAACAACTTAGTAGTCTTTGAAGTAGAAGACTTATTTTAGTGGATAACCCACAATTGAAATCACCCCCAAAAATCACATGCATTGATGTGTATAAATAGGGTTGAATCAGTTTCAGTAGTTCAATTCTGTGGGATTTCAATTGAGGGGCATAAATTTTAATAATCTGGAAAGGGACAGAAGAAATCAAAATATCCAACAACAGAAGCCGACCCGGGTAGACATCCAACAGTTTAACAACAGTAACAACAGGTATACTAAATAAAATACCCAAACCAGAACAAGAGTCCTGTCCAAAGGACCAAAAAGAGAGCTCAGAGGTCCAGGCATGAGTGGCCCTGGAAATTTCTGGAAGAGCATGGAAATGTACATCTTGCAAAAAGATGAGACCAGCTGTCAAGCCAGATAAAAGGAAAAATTGCATCTCTCTTAGCGTGCTTCTTTATACTGTTAACATTAACAGTATGCACTGAGAAAGCAGAAGACATGAAATGGGAAAGTGAAAACAAAACCAAAAAAGTCACCTTAGCCTACCTTTCCTAGGAGTACCTTCCCTATGTTTCAGTTTTGCCTTAGCTTTCCTTTTTTGAGAACCAATATTATCAATGGGTACTTCAGTGTCCATAGTCACATCAGGGTAAGAGGAAAGAACAGAGGACGTATCAGAGTCCGTGTTGTCCTGAGGGTGGCGTAAAACCTCAAATTTATTCATATGAGTCACAGTAGAGGATTTCAGGGCCTTAGAAGAGGGAGAAGTCCCCTTCTTAGATCCTCGTGTAACTCTAGCAAAAGGTTTGGGGGGGGGTCCATGGAAGACCCAGAAATACTAGGCAAGACAGGAATAGGGACCTCTTCCAAGGTAGAAATAGCAAGATCAGAGGAAGGTGAAGGGAGAGCTGTAGTAAAGGTCTGTGGTTCCAAAACAGGAGCAGACCGTTTGTGTAAAGTAGAAGAGGGGTCAACAGCAGGTACAACAGGGTAAGGAAGGGGTACACATTGAGGTCTAGAAAGAGTGTCAGATAAATGAGAATGTTGTGCGACAGTAATAATCAAATGTTGTTCTTCCCCATCAGCAAGAGTCGGGGAGTTGTGAGCTGCCCAAGTACAAGTCTGGAAAGTGTGCCCCAATTCGTCACAAAGGACGCAAAGAGGTTCATTCACACATTGGGAACCTGCATGGCCAATGTTACCACAAACAGAGCATTTAATCTTGTCACAGACACTACTGATATGATTCTGAGAGCCACATCTGTAGCAAGCTTTAGGCTGACCGAGTAAAAAGAACTCCCTGTCTTTCCCAAGCATAAAGCTGTTCGGGAGATGCTGTATTCCATCCCGGCGCGGCATAACCCTCGCCTCCACCCACCTGTCCAGATATTCTCAGAATCAAAGATAGCCTCTGGGTCAGAAAAGACAGTACATCTTTGCTTTAACCAGACAGTAATATCATTAAGACTGACACCTTCATTCTGAAAACAATATAGTAACAGTTTTCTGAGTAGGTTTAGTTAAGGGAATGGCATTAAACAGTGACCATAAAGGAGAAGTTTTAAGCTCCTGATATTTTCTCCAAAACTTTTCTAAACCAGTGATGGTTTTAAAACTAATATCAAAATGAGACTCTGAAGAAACATGAATTAAGGCATGAATCTCAAAAGCAGCAAATTGCATAGAATCCTTCAAAAGAGTGCGACCTACAATAAATCGGTCAGGAAAGTCAGGTAAGCCCCCCAAATAATGCAGCTGAACAGCATTGTGTCTTTTAGCTTGATGTACAGGGGGTTGAAAGCATGCAGCATAAGTTTTAGGGGACGAAGCAGTAGAAGTAGCAGGAACTGGACAAGACACAGGGTCCCGAAGAGTCCATTGTTCTTGAGGCGTCGAGGAAGCAGGACCAAATTGCAAAGTCGGGTTCTGAGTCAGAAAAAGTTCAGTTGGCAAAGAAAGATCAAGAGAAGCAACAGAGTCTTTCAAAACAGGAGATGCCAGCAGTTTGTCAGTGTCAGGTGGCCTAGTACAGATCGGGGAAGAACCAGAATGCCAAGTCCCAATGGTAGGATCCTTCTTCCACCCAGCTGCTTCCAGGGCCTACTCAACAGACCAGTCCATCATGTGCAAGGCATCAGGGAGAGCAGAAGCAGGCACCAGTACAGAAGAAATTTCTGGAGAAAGCTGAGCAAGAGGTGCAGTCAGTACAGGCGGTAGGGAGTGAGGAGGGTCCGTAGCAACAGGCAAAGAATGCGGAAGTGTCAGAATCGGTGAAGAGACAGTAAAACAATCTTTCCCAGTCGGTGAGTCAGTAGCAGCAGGTACAAAACCAGACTGAGGCTTAAGGGCTAACAAACACTGTCTAGCAGTGAAATAACGCTGTTCCTCGATTTTAAGTAACATATCTACATCCATAGAAACAGGAGGAGAAGACTCACATAAATCCATAGTAGCAGGGCTAGAAGACGTTGTAAGCACAGTTTGAGGAATAAATGAAGGATCCACAGGCAAACACTGCACACAAGTATCCACAACAGCAGCAGCAGGGGAAGTATCCAAAGGCACAGAAGAACCATATTCAATAGATTGCAGCACAATAGGCATAGAAGATGGGGTCTCTCTCAGAACAGAGACAGGGGAAGAGACCAGCTCCACTGCCTCCAACACCTCCATGTCCTCCACAGCAAGTCCAGCGGCAGCCATCTTGGTCCCACATGAAAATGAGACCCCTCTGCTTACAGGAAGCAGAGTAGGGGAATTTCCTGGGTGTCCTGGGCAAATTTCCTTCAGTCACTAAAAATACCACTGACAGTTTAATCTGGTTCAATTTCAGTTGCTTACCATCTGTATCCCCCTTCCCCCTGGTCGCCCCTGAAAAATGGACTTCTAGGCCCAGTGGGCTTACCGGGTCAACACAATTCAACAACAATAACAACAACAACAGTTGGCAGTAGGGTTATTTATTTATTTATTGAAAATTTTCACCAGGAAGGCACACTAAGCAACAAGTTGCTTGTCTCATGGTGTGACCTGGGGGAGAGGTTACATAGGGTTGTGAAGGATGATCAGTTACAGTAGTATGTGGGTAGTACAAACAATACAGCATTGTAAGATTGTGCAACAGTTGGAACACAAGGTATTGTACAATAAACAGTAGTGGAACACTGGGTAAATTACAATACATGTCCAAAATCATACAAAAGCACATATAAACATACAAAACAGTAATAATGCGATATAACCATTTATAGTGCATGAGTGTACCAGGAGTAGGTTCTAGGTAGCACGCAAGTGCTATTGGAGTAAAAGGAATGGGGTTAGGTCATGCACACTTGTGACCAAGAAGGGCAGGTGGAGAAGAGAGGGGGAGAGATAAGAACTGAATATGAGGAGAAGAGGTAGCCATTTCCTGATTTCCCCCTTCAGGATGTTGAGAACCCTGCCAGGTGGGTCATGGTAGGAAGACAGAAACTGGGGATAGGTACTAAGGTGGGTTAAAGCTGGAACAGCTGAGTGAAAGGTAATTGTGTAGGGCAGAGGAAAGGGAGTAGTTGTAGGAGTAGTGTCATATTTTGGGGGGATTCTGGATTTTAGGGAAATGATGGGCAAAATCAGTCTAACCTATGAGGGTGGAGAGGTAAGGGACTGTCAAGGTACGGGCGTCATTTGATCTGAGAGAGTGGGTGGGGGGAGGTGGAGTGGAGAAAGAGGATGAAAGATAGGAGAGGAGCCCCTGAACCAGACTTTGGAGGTTAGTTTGGCACAGTGAGAGATGTGTCTGTGAGACAGTGAGATAGTGGAAGGAAGGTTAGAGAGCGATAGAGTTCACAGTGGTGAGAGCGGGAAGGGGAGTTGATAGCAAAGCAGCAGAAGGAGTTAAAGGCAGTGTCCAACTTGGTCAGGGAAGATTTGGTTAGCCAGTCACAGTTGAGGCCAGATTTTTTTAAAGATTTTCCAGGCTCTATCTCGGGAAAGCATCAACTGATATAACTCATGGGAAAGCTAGAGGGAGTGGAAACCCTTGGCCCTTCATAATTTAAATGGGGCATGAGAGTCGAAGATGGAGGAGAAGGTGGTAACAAAGAAGTCAAGGGCTGCATTGATGTCTGAAAGGAAGCTGATGGGGCTCCAGTCCAGGGAGCCTAGGCTATTCAGGAAGGAAGTTGCGTTGAAACTGGTTAGGTCTCAGGACTTTATTATTCTAGTGGTGTGTATGGGAGATTGTTCTTCCACATGCAGTATGTAGGGGAGTGGTCACTTATGGCATCAGGGAAGGTTCCTACTGCTTTGATGTGATTCTTGTTTGTGGTTAGTATCCAGTCAAGTTGGCTGTGCTTTTCTGACTTCCTGTTTAGCCAAGTAGGTTGATCAAGGAGTTGCTCTAGATTGACATCAGAGAGTGTGACTTGGTACTGGGTTTTGTTAACACCCAGACAGTCAAGGTTAAAGTCACTGCAGAGGATGAGGTCTCTGTCATGAAGTGTACCTAGATTAGCAAATAGTTCAGGGTAGGGTGATGAGGTGAGACAGGGGGGTAGATAGACACACCCTAGGAGTAATTTTTTGACCTGCCCCAGAGTAGTTGTAAAGAACAGATGCTCAATTGCAGAGGTGAAATTAAAGTCTGGTAGTCCACAGGCTGCCAGTTCAGTCCTGGTGTAAATTAGTATCCCCCCCCTTCTTGGAGATCCAGTCTCTTCTGAAGGAGGAGATGCCGGGTAGTGCTGTCTCATGTGATAATGCAGAGGGTTTTAACCAAGATTCGGTAATACAGAGTACTGTATGTCCAGTTTATAGTGCTGGACCCACATTTCAAGCTCAGCCATTTTCTTCCTGATGTTCTGGACATTCATGTGAGCAATTCTGATTCCATTTACAGAGAACCATGTGGGCAAGTACCAAGAGAGAGTGGTGCAGCTCCCATCAGAGGACCAGGGTTTACTTAAGTATCTCCGGATAGGAGCAGAAGGCACATGTATGAATGCATGGATGGAGGTGGGAGGAATGACCTCTTCAACATTTTCTTGCATCAGGGTTGAAGTAAGATGGTCTTATACCATTAGGTCTGAGGTAGTAAGTTTAAGAGTGATCTCAGTGTAGGTGGAGAGCTGGCTGGAATGAGTTTTGGATATTGCAGTGACAAGCTGGAGGGCTGGAGGGATGTGGTCAACCTGAGTTGGTGTGGTACCTCCCCCAGGAGAAATAACAGGAGAGAGCAGCTAGTAGTCTCTTTAATGATAGAGATGAAGACATGGTCATGGAATACAGTGAGGGAGTAAATGTGGGGGATAGAGGTTATGAAGGAGGGTAATAACCTAGTGAATAGGGGGGTAGAGACTTGCCACCACTCAGAGAGGGAAGAAATCCAGATGGGAAGTGGTAGTATTGTGATAGTGAGATAGGGGTATGTTAGCCTAGTAAATGGGGGGTAGATAATTGCAACCACTCAGAGATGGAGGAAATCCAGAGGGACAGTGGTAGTATTGTGATAGTGAGAATGGAGGGTAACATTAACCTAGTAAACAGGGGGTAGATACAGTAATAGCCACCACTTGGAGATGGAAGAAATCCAGAAGGACAATGGTGAGATTGTGATAATGTGAGAGTGCTGTAGGTAAACCCTGACTGCCTGGGAAGGGGGGCAGGAAAAAGGGGTAAAGAGATTTGTGTAGAAGGTATAATTAAGAGCCTTGCATGAGCTTCAGTTTTGGTGAAAGCGAGCTGCCACAGTGGGAGTCAGGGAAGAGCAGAGGAAGCAATGTGTGGGTTGGTTATGATTGTAAGGGGTAGGTGCCACACATGAAGGGTTAAAAGATGAAGGGATAGACGGTGAGTGGACTACCTCCACAGGGTAGAGAGCCAATTGCAGGAAGTAGGGGTGGTGCCAGCATGGAATTATTAGAGTGAGGGAGTAGGTGAGGGTGAGTGGGCCGAAAAACAGCCTTGCATATAGCAACTCCTTAAGAGCAGGAGAGGAAAACTTGCAGGGAAAATTTCAGCAAAAAAGGAGCCAAATTCAAAATGGAGCCTGTCCTCTGTATCTTGCAGCATATCTAAGCAGCAGTATGTGCTTTGGACTTCAGTGCAGGGAACAGGGCTTTTGCAGCACAATTAATTAAAATTAGGTAGCCCTCAGACCCTGGAAAACAGAAAAGGAAAAGAGGTTAGATTACCTGGAGCTGGCTAGTGCCCAAGAGGCATGGAAGGTCTGAGGTAGAGGCAGGGGGGATGCAGAGTAAAGTAGAGGTAATTATGGGGTGGGGGCCACAGAACAAAAGGAAATACCAGGGGAGGGATCCAAACAAGTGGAGCGAGGAGCTGAGATCATGGATCGAGGGAAGTGGAAATAGTGCTGAGGCACGGGAGAATCAAGAAAAAATGCAGGCAGAGAGGAAGATTAGGTAAAAAGGAAAGCACTGAGCACATGGAGAAATTAAATGGCTAAGTAACAGTGCTGGAGAGGGAGAAAAGGTAGTGAGGATTGAAGAATAATTAAAGAATAATTAGAGAGCCACAGAGCAGACAGAGGCAACAGTTGGCAGGTTTTTCAGGCAGCAGAGAAATTAAGTTTCCAGGCAGTAAAAATCAAATTTAACTAAGCAGAATGTCTGAAGATTAATTATACAGTGAAGTATGTAAAATGAAATAATAAACAGCCTGGCATACATCAGCTCCTACAGAGCAGCAGAGGAAACCTTGTGGGGAAAATTTCAGCAAAAAAAGGTGCCAAATTCAAAATGGAGCCTCTCCTCTGTACCTTGCAGCATATTCAAGTGGCTGTCTGTGCTTAGGACTTCGGTGCACGGAACAGGGCTTCTGCGGCACAATTAATTAAAGTTAGGTAGCCCTCAGACCCTTGCAGCATATCTCAGCTGCTGTCTGTGCTTCGGACTTTGGTGCAGGGAACAGGGATTCTGCAGCACAATTAAGTAAAGTGAGGTAGCCCTCAGAGCCTTGCAGCATATCTAAGCAGCCATCTGTGCTTAATATATATCGATACAAAATATTGTTACTTTAATGACTCATAAACGCATGAAGTGTTTCAGACATTTCTAAAATTCCTGTTATGTTTAACAAAATTGTTACAGTGTATTGACATGTATAGACATGTATCAACACATGAGTACTGTATTGTTATGAGCTACTCATGCTTATTAGACTTTAAGCATTCATTTAAAAAATACGTTTCTAAGTCTAAAATTTAAAAAGTACCAGCTTTTGAAATATAATTTCAAGCATTATAAAACATGATTAAATATTTTTTGAAATTGTTGGAAGATGTTTGCGTCTGTTCTGTTTAAACAGAATAATTTTTTAGTTTACTTACTAATTTTGTAACATTTTCCAACTTTACTGTGTCCACAACTCATCTCTTATTTGCCATTAAGTCACTAGTTATGTGTCTTCATTATTGCATTATTCAGACAGTTGTCATAAATCTTTTGAAGATTTCACACAAACTTAAGTCATACTACATTTGCTGCACTCTGACCACTGCCCCCTTGCCCCTTACCCCTATTACAACATTATTCATTCAGCTGCCTTCAATAATGTTGCAAACTTTTCACGTGATAGCAAGCCATGTCATGTTTGTCAGGTTCCAGTCACTCATTGGGACCCTGCCTCCATAACTATCTTATTCATCCAGCTGTCATCAATCATTTTTATGTTCGTTTGCATGCATGTGCAAGAAACATAGTGCCATCATCCGAGTTTTTTGGAGGTGTGTCAGCATCTTCCAATTCAGTCAGTGTGTTTGCAGGCACGGTTGCAGTTCTCCAATCACTCCTGGAGCTGTCTATGACAGCAGTTGAAAATGCAGTGGCATACAGTTGAAAGAGGGAGCTACGCTTCAGTGAGCAGTAATAAGATATTGCCTGCTCATGCATGCTTCCCCCTTACACACATGTGAATGCATACTGTGTGCTCGCCCCCCCACGCACACACTGTATAGCCGACGGGGGTGCATAATCCCCCATCAGCTGTGCTGCACTTCCCTCCCAAACAGAGTTCCAGATGCCATGCTAGGTGCCCAGCCCAGTGTGGCAACACATCCGTATGGGTGACGGGGGGTGCCCAATCCCCCGTCGGCTCCAGACCCCCTCAAACAGCCTTACAGCTGCCACGCTGGGAGAGCCCACTCCAGCGTGGCACAAGTCCGTATGGCCAACAGGGGTGCCCAATCTGCTGTTGGCTCCAGCCCCCCCCAAACAGCCTTCTAGCTGCCACACTGGGAGCCCACCACAGTGTGGCAAATGTCCCTCGTTGTCTTCTTGTTAGAAAACAAAAACCTGTAAACAAGAAAACGTTCCCTCGGCGTTCACCCAGCCGACCTGCACCCACCCATTGCGCACCCTGCCTCCCCACACCCTCCCCACACCATACTTACCTCCGGACTCTGGTGCGACGATCTTCGGTGGACCAGGAACATGTCTGCACTCTTCAAAGCTGACTGTGAACTGAGGAAATGCCGGTAAGCTGTATAATGGGATAGATAAGGTTTTTTCAACTTTGCTGCATATCTCAGGCATTTTTTGGAATTTTTGCTCCAAATTTTCAACATGGGTTTTTTGGGACCCCTTCTCATGAATTTTCTCACTGTGATGGCGTTATTCGGGCCTGAAGGATGATTTCATAGTCACTGCGCAAAATCACCTTTCAGGATGGAGTAATGAAACAACACTGTCACTGTTCATAAGTTGGGCTCTCAAAAAGCCTATGTTGAAAATTTGGTGGAAAAATTCCTAAAATGACTGTTTTACCAGCCTGTGTTGCGCAGTTCCTATGCAAGCTCATAAGTTTGTGAATTTTCAATATTTTCACTCCAGATTTTCAACATTACCATTTTACCACACCTCCTTATGAGCAGTATAGCTGTCATTTTTCACATCTTGCCCAAAACGTGTTTCTGCGCATGTAGTGCACAATGGCACAGTCAGTGTGCAAAATCAATGTATGGGACACAGTAAGAAAATCACAGTGACACTGTTCATGAGCAGAAGTCTTAAAAAGGCTATGTTGAAAATTTAGTGAAAAAATTCATAAAAAGGACTGTTTTATGAGCGTGTGTTGCGCAGTTCCTATGCACACTCGTAAGTTTGCGAATTTTCAATATTTTCACTCCAGATTTTCAACATTGCCATTTTATTACACTTCCTTATGAACAGTACAGCTGCCATTTTTCTCATGTTGCCTAAAATGTGTTTCCGCACATGTAGCGCACAATGGCGCAGTCAGTGTGTGAAAGCAATGTTTGGGACAGATTAAGAAAATCACAGTTACATTGTTCATGAGCAGAGGTCTTGAAATGGCTATGTTGAAAATTTGGTGACAAAAGTCCATAAAATGACTGTGTTATGAGTGAGCATTGCACAGTTTCCATTCACCCTCATAAGTTCATGACTTTGTAATATTTTCAGTCCAGATTTTTACCAGTGGCATTTTTCCACACTTCCTTATGAACAGTACAGCTGTCATTTTTCACAACATGGCCGAAATGTGTTTTCACACTTTCAGCGCAGAGATGCATGGTCGCTGTGGGAAACCATTGTTCGGGACAGATAAAGAAAATCATAGTAACACTGTTCATGATCGGAGGTCCCAAAATGCCTGTGTTGACAATCTGCTGTAAAAAATCCCCAGACTAATTACATTACGGGTGTGCGTTGTACAGTTTCTATGCACGCTCGTGACTTCACCAGTTTTTTTAATATTTTTACTGCAGATTTGCAACATTGCCATTTTTTACACCTCCCCATGAACAGTACAGCTGACATTTTTCACATCCTGTTCGAATGTGTTTTGAACCTGTGGTGCTAAATGCCGAGTCGCTGTGCATAAGCAGCTTTCGGCTAACAAACTGATATTGCCACTGTTCATGAGGTGGGGGTCACAAAAAAAACATGTTGAAAATTTGGAGTGAAAATACCAACGAATGCCTGAGGTGTTAGGGTTTCCAATCATAATGCCCCACTCTGTAGAGAATGACAGGCATCAGGGGTGTGACTTGGGATTCTTGCCTGTAATGCTCATACCATTCCACACCCTTCAGCCAGTGAGAGGAATCGAGGAATGCCATGGAATCTTCGGCCTGAAAGTTCACCCCATTCTCCTATACCGCACCCATCTCACCGCATTTCCTGATGTAATGGAGTGCGCATAAGGGCCAAAGACCTCAAGGCACACTGTGACACTTGTCAGTGTCTGCAGGGTAGGGTGTGGTGTAATGGTGTGGCCGTTATGCCAGATGACCTAAAGGCACACCCCAAGGCCTGTCACTATCTGCAGGGTGGTGGTGGGGTTGGCTTCAGTTCAGTACTTCACTGCCATTCTTATTATGCAGCTCTGTAACTTCTGCACTACCAATGCTAATGCCAGAAAGCAAACATTTGACATTGGCAAATGCTTGTTAGACTTCCTCCTGTGAACAGTCTATATCCTATATCTTTTTTGCCGAGTTCCACTTACATCAGCACTTTCTTCAGCTTATTCATCATCTGTTAATTTTTTTAAATGGGCTTTGAAATAAGAAATATTAAAATATAAAATTAAAAATGTATAATACAGTACTTAATAACCAAATGAGAAATAATAAAAATGTCCACCACCATTATCATCCTGTAATTTATTTATTTATTGAAAATTGTTAACTGGGAAAACACACTGTACCAAGGCTTGCTTCCCACTGCAACCCACGGGGAGTGGTATAGGAAAATATGTACCATACAGTGGTAATTGTTACTGGCAAGATGTACAGCAAAAATAATATAGCACATATGTATAACTAATAAAAAATATATGCAGCCACATTCTCAAAAGAGATGGATTGACGCAAGGGACTTGTGTCTATAGATTGTGACTCAAGAGGTGACTTGTGTCACAACTTGTGTCAACTGGGATTCAGATTGACACAAGTTGTGACTATGAAAAGTCTACATCAAATCATGACACAGCTGCACCAAAGCCCATTTGTGCCATGGGTGCATCACACAACCAAGTGTGCTAAATTGCAAGGGGGCTGGCTCCATGGTGGGGCTGCAACACCCCCTTTTCTGGAATTTTTCAAGTCCTGTCATGGCTATAACAGAAGGCTTACTTTAGACCAGACAGAAGGTGGTCCAAGTGCCCTACACCCCTGCTTGGCAGGGCTGTGAGTGAGCTGTCAGGCCAGGGAAGTGGGGAAAATGGGCTGCCTTAATGTGAAGAACTTGGGCAGATCATACATATTAGGTATATGAACAGATTAGTAAAGAAAGGAAAAAAAGATTTAATCAGTGTAAGTATGAATTTACCCAGTGAGCGGTGATGTGTGTGTGTGAGTGTGTATATACTGTATATATATATGTATATATATATATATATATAGATATAGATATATATCTATACGTATAGACTGTATATATATACACAAACACACACACACAAGAAAATTGACGAATGTAAGTTAAGCAAGACTTATTTTAATTTTAGAATAAAAACTTTGCATCCCTGAGGAAGGAGCTATCCAAAACATTGGAATGAAGGGTTAGAATGATTTCTAACTCTATGCACTCGTGTTTTTTACTGATTTTGAACAGACATTAAAAAAATAAAAAATAATTAATTGAATACAATTGGGTGAGTTGGCCTATGGTGTTCCAGTCTGTTTGCTGTTCTATATTGCCTTGATTGGAATTTGGCTACTCCCTGAGCTAATTATATTACATTTACCCAAGGCTGGCTAGACTGGTCATCCCATTGAAGTACAGATGATACACACCCCTGTATAACTGTTGAGATTCTTAATGTCTCTGTGAAATGAGATGAGTTTTCAGGATGTAAACAGGGCAGACAGTAAGAAACTGCTGCACCACTGAGTGTGCTCATTCTGATAATCAGTCCTTCAATCTGTATGAATTTCAGCTTTAGTTTTAATCATCACTGTCCACACAGTAAATAGAATAGTCTATGCATTTCATCATGCAAGTGTCAATTTTGCATATTAACAACCATGTAAAACCAGTCAGAGTTTACCCGTGTTTCTGCCAGCATCTCTGTGGACCGTACTCATGTGGTAAGTGCTTCTATCTTTGTGAATATGCGTAATTGTCAAGTGCATGATTAAATACACAGACTATACAACACACAGTAATCTATCAGAGTGTAGCATGTTGCGGCAGGTGGGGGTGGATTCCTGTGGCATTTCCCGCAGGTGTACCAACTGTTTGATGCAGCTGTCAGATTGCAGCAAACCCAGGGAGTTTGTTGCCGGAACCCTCATTTTTGTGGAATCAGGCACAGGGTCCTTGGTGCACGTAGAGTTTGATGCAGCCCTGGAGTGACACTACTTGTGTCGCTCTCAGGGCTCTTTAAGAATCAGGCACATGCAGTTTAGAGCTACTGACAATGTTATAGATGCAGTTTAAAGCAGCAGTGCAACAAAAATGGGTTAAAATTTGACCCCATCTTTTTTCTTCCTAATTGATGCTACATGTCTTCCAGTTTATATTGGTGGTGAAATGTTCAGTTTCTGTTATTAATTAAGAATTTTATGAAAGTTTGAAATAATTATTTCTGAAGAAAAAAAAAGATGGCCGCATTTTTGCATTAAAATAATATTGAGGACCTGAGGAGGGTATGAATCTAGACAAAAATGCAAATGTACTGTACACAGCATAGGAAGCATCCAGAAAACCAAAATCATCAGTTCTGCCAACATTTTTCATAACAGTAGTAGAAAATTAGCTTTTCAGAAAAACCTTTTTTCATTGCACTGCTGCTTTAAAGCTAGTGACAATGTAAGTTGAAAATTAGTACTGGCACTATCTATAGCAAGTGAGGCAAAGGCAGGACTGGGTGCAGGTGACTACCTAAGAAGTATCATGACTAAAGTAGGCTAACAGCCACAAGGGTAACTCATTGAATGTTACTCACTTTCTTAACTTTGTCTTCATTGGGGGCCATTTTCAAACTTGTTGTTTTTTTTTTTTTTGGGGGTGATTCTTTGTCCTGACTCCTTTCCTTTGTTTCTTAGTGAGGCATTTTGTGAAATAATGCCACATGCACCTATTGGTGTGTGATTTCCTTACCATGATAGTCTCTTTGGCTTTTTTAATCTCTGAAGCCCTCTGGACCCCATGTTACAGTACTTATGCCCAACAAACAATCCTCTTCCTCCTCCTCTGTGTGAACCTAACTACTCCTTTTATGCTGCTTCACCTGACCACAAAACATGACACAAGTATCATTTCATTGCTACTATGCACCCTCTGGTACAGTACCACAAGTATCTGCCAGATGGCTTGATTGCCAGCCCTGGCCTATATCATTACCAGTGTACAAACTCACATGATGCTCCACGAATTGTGTAAATGCATGTACAATGTTGGGACTTTACAGACAATTTCAGCTCCCTTCTAGCAATTTAGTACATATGTGATCTATACCTAAGACCCCATACAGTAGACTAAGATAACCTCAGGCCCAAAATCATCCAGAATTTAGCCAGCCTGGTGATGCTGAGGGTTGAGGTGTGGGACGTCACACCTTGCACCATGCCGATGACTCGGGCTTAGGAACGTGCCAGGGCTGTTGGGGGTTGGCTGGAGAGGGAAAAGATTGAGCATTTGATGGACTGCTCTCCTTTCCCTGGGGAGGGTTCAGTGCTTCCATCGCTCTGCGGCAGCCACCATTGGAAATCGGCGGCACTGCAGGGGCAGTGCATTTGGGGGCAAAGTGCGGTGGATATTGGCACATTGTGCCTGGACGTCATTGCATGTCCGTACTTCAAGGGGCATAAAATTGGAGGAATAATGGCAGTCAGCCAGGTAGCTTGATAGCTGTGCCTCTAGATCCAGGTGGCCTGTCATGGAATTGCACTCTGGTAGTGGATCCCGGCCCTGTGAAAGGGACTGGGGACCCCTTCCACAGGCATGTAGTGTGCCAGCCAGATGTGATTGAACTTGCAGGCTGATTGGAAGGAGGACAGCGGCTGGAGGGAAGGCAGGCCAAGCTACGGGAGCAGAAATAAAACACACACACAAAAAAAAAAGAATTATCCAAAATTGCTGGATTGCTGACCTATCCAGCAGAGAGTTAATAGTGGGGTTTCCAATTATCTGAACAACTCTCATATTTCATAAGTCAGTAAAATACCAATAACAAAAATACCAGTCCCACCCACCCTATAGCCAGCTACATTAGTATTCCCAGCTGTCACAGTGTAACCCTCCCAAACACTGAACAGTTTATATCCAATACAACATGATGAATCCGTCTACCTTTCGTATACTGCTTGTAAAATCTCTTAAATATGAGCCATGCAAACAATATTAGTAAGAGAGCTACCAGCAAAGCTCAGTTCATGCTGAACAGGCAGCATGATCAGGTTTGCCATTCTGCACTGCTACATAAATAATAATTATGAGTCATAATCTCTGAGGCACTCCAAATTCCTGACAGGCTGGGTTATGTCCACCTGATAGGCTGATAATACACATGTGCCTTCAAAGGTGAAATATGACCCTCCCTAGGCCCCTGTCCCAGAAACCTCAGTGAGACATCTTCCAAAGTTTCTGTATCTCTTGTCAACCTAAGAAACAACTTGTTAGAGTACATAGGCAGTATAGCAATACAGTATGTGTGTGGGTTTTGTGATCAACGATCGTCCAGAGACAGATATCACTATGCTGCAACTTTGTTACCCACATTAATAGGCTAGCGATCAGCCCATGTGGCATGCCAATACATCAGAGTTAGATCTTTTTAGTCCCACCTGTGCCTGGTCTTGACCTGTCCCTTGCCTGGGTGGGTCCTGGAGTGCCTCCCACAATCCCTTCTACCAGATGAGTAAACTACCACTGTGGGTCAAAAGCAATGAGGCATTACAAATTCCTTGCAGGCTGAATAATAAAAACCAGAACACATAAGATCCTGGGTGGTAGGGACTGTCGAAGAGTAAGTCCAGGAGTTGAAGCTGCAAAGCTTATACTCTGCTCTGTCCCAGAAACATTTTTTTCTTCATGTGCATAGAACTAGGCTAAGCACAGTCACTGGCCTCCTGCTAATTTAGCAGTTTTTTCACCAATTATCACTGCTTATCAGTTTATAGACCTGGCTTTATGACCTACTATCTACTGTGCACTATTCCAGAGCAGGTTTAATATATCCTTTAAACCACTTTTTTACTGTTTTGTTTCAGCTAGTACTCAGCCTCTATAGGGCCATGACAGCATTTGTTGCAGCTCGAACTAGCTATGCTGTTGACTTGCTTGGTTTGTATTCAGAATTGCCATATACTTATAACATGCTGTTTTGCCAGTTTTAGATCTACTGCCTGTTTGGGCAGTACCCTACCCTTCCCCTTACACCAGTTCCCTTGTTAGCATGGCTGGTGTCTGCCTGGTGTGCATGTGACCCCTGCCGTAGTGGTCACACACAGCACAAAATGGCTGTAAACTGAAGAATGCTTCCCTCTGAGTAGCACAGTGTTCTAACTCTCCATAGCCACACGCTCAGTGTATGCCCAGAGGCCCTACTAATGGCACAAGTTCTAACATGTGGTCTTCTCCATGTTGACACAGTTATAGGGAGCAGGAAGAGACATACCATTCAGGCAGCACACCAGCATTCAGACACTGAGTCGGGTATTGTCCACACTTGGTCCAACTACCTATAGTAGTAGATCTTTTTATGCATATGCCATGAATAGGGATTACACTCAATTGAGCAGTGCTCATTTTCAGTGAGGCTCCAAAGCAAAAAGTACAAAGTTACATACATCATTAGAAAAAACTATTCAAAATATCAAAATATTATACAAACACATTCAACAACCATATAAAACAGAACAATAAATTGAACAGAATATCACAGGATTACTTTAATAGATTCATAATTACGTTAAATCTGTAACACACTAGGTGATCGCATCTGAGCAGCAAGACATTGAAGCATTTGGTGATTTACCAGCCGTCTTTTTAAATCACTAAATCTAATGGTGTGGTACACTGTTGGAGGCTCACAGCTATCATATTCCACAATACTGCCTCTCTGTATGGGACTGATGACTTTCCAATACCTAAATTGCATTTATTTATGCAATCTTCTATGCCCTTGGCAGATCTCAAACTTTCCGTAACTGGTCTAATATTAAACAAGTCTATGACATATTTAGGGAGAATGCCTTTCCATATTTTGTGCATAAACTGAAGGAGATGGAGGTTTCATCTGTCTTGTGGATTAGGCCAATTTAGGGAATTATATAATAAACATTGGTAAGTTCTATGAGGAACATCTAGATTCTAGAGCAAAGTGAGACAGTCTGTTAAACATATGGTCCACCTTATCTATCTGGGTTCCCAGGGACCCTGTATAGATAAAGTCCCCATAATCTAAAATGGAAAGAATCATTGAATTTGCAATATTTATTCTCACTTCCAGAGTCATATAATGTTTAAATCTATACAAAGCCCGCAGTTTCCTACTTCCTACCAGGCACCATCTTTAATCCAAGCTAGCATGCATGTGCTTACCACAATGTTGGGACAATTACCTCTCCCTTCAATCCTTCTGTGGATGTGCTATACATATGCTTAAGGCCTATGGGATGACACATTTCAGTTTCTGGTCCTACCATACATGCTTAGAACGCCTGATGCCAGGTTGGAAAGGAATTGGGGTGGAGGTACTCCTTGCCTCAACAACAAATTGTCTACATCCTCTCTCCAATCCAGTAGATCATAATCACTCATACAATGGTGTCTGTCAAGCAGTGCCCATGTCTCACTGACCCTTCCTATGACCAAACTCTTAAGGACTCAATATGGGTGCATCCATTAATCCTGGAAGTAACCAGACCACATGTAACTTGCAGTGCCCTTGTTGGCATCTCATCTATGCGACTGGAGCCTTACAAGTGACCTGATACATGTCACTTGGGGCAGCCATGTATATCTCGGTGATCCTCTTCTCCCGGACCTCAGAAGTGACCTGACTCATGTCACTCCTGTTGGCCATATTGGTCATGGCCATTCTTGCCTTCCAACAGATTTGCCACTAATGTTCCTGAAGCCATCTTGAAACAGCTGCCTCCCCTCCCAGCCAAGTTCATTGGAGTAATGTGAGCAGAGCAACTGCTCTTCAGACTCCCCTTTATCTATGAAGTATAAGGCCAAACTGCAATGTATGTGGACCAAGTGTCTTTCTCAATGTATTGGCCACCACGCCTCCTCTCATATTATGTCTCTTATATACAGACATCATGGCAAGGTCACAGAAATGCCATTCCTGCAGCATTCCACAGCTACCACCCCAAACTGGAACTTTGTGCCCCATTTGCTCATTGGAGGATATGTCTGAATTTTTGGAGCAAATCTCCAGCAACGAGGAGGGTAGCAACCCCACACAGACTTCACTGACACTAAACTGAGCAGACCTATACCCTACCCCTAAGAAGGGTTTGCTGAGGGATATTCCAGATGCCAAATCTGTGCTTTTTCAGAACTGGCAAGTACCCAGAGATATTATCCAGGCACAATAGGAGTTTATGGCAAATATAATGGAGAAGTTGTTGGAAATAGCTAGGCTGATAACCTGTTACCTTCCTCCCAATCCTAATCCAAACCCACCTCAACTTCCATAACCATACCCTACACCACAGCGAACCAGCCCGCAGTCAGACCTGGAAGGAGATAAGACTCAGATGAGCTATCAGGAAAAGACATATATGACAAATCAGATATTAACTCTGCTCATCAGTTGCTCACAGCCAAAATGTGTTTTTAAGACTAGGTCCAGAACTTGGTGATGACCATCAAGACTACTGTTGGATTCATGGCTCCATCTTCCGAGTTCAAACTTATGCCATCACTCCTTCCTAAGACAGTGGTTACCACCACTTTTGCAGTATACATATCTGTAAAGGAAGTAAACAGCAAGGAATGATAAGTGCATAACCATCCATGATACCAGAGAGGAGATCCTGAGATAAGATGTAGCCTTTCGAAGAGGACAAACTGAAGGTATGGTATACTGCACCAGTTTTTCATCCACAGATCCCCATTCTTAGCAAAAAGACAGTCCTACCTTCAGGAAAAAAACACCAGACTAAAAGATCCATCAGATCACAAGCTTGAAGACATGATGAAAAAGTTTAGATCAGGACTGTCAAGTAGCAAGAGCAGCTACTAAAGACATTATGCTACTAGATCACAAATAGCATGGCTGCAAAATGTGCATAAGACACTCACACCAAAGTCCCCAGAGGCCCAACTCATAGAACAGTTCATCCAGTTTACCAAATACCTATCCAGCATGGTGGTGGACTCTGTAAAGATCAGTAAAAGAGCTGCAGCTATAGCTAACAGGGCACACAAAACACTGTGACTGAAGTTACAGGAAGTGGACACAGAGTAAAAAGTCAGGCTATACAAAATACCATACAGTGGGGGGCAACTATTTGAGAAAGGCCTGGAAAGGTTTCTTAAAGTCAAGAAGGATGGCAAGGATTGTGAGCAGTTGACTTAAATGGCAGCTTGAATCAAAGCTCTGCAGCTCAAATACCTTAAAAATCCGAGAAAAATTAAGCGCGATGGTGGTGGTGGTGGGGGTGAGGTTAAAAGCACATCCCCCGATGGTAAAAATTCTGACCTTACAAAAAAAACAACTCCAGTGTCAAGAGCTCATACTGATCATCAGGTAATTTAAAAAAAATGCAATTGGTAACCCCAGCATCATGGCACAGACATCAGCAATGATAGGCACAGCAGCTGCAGCCTGGCCATCCGTAGACAACACGGTAGACTACATGGAATTAAAAGGCATGATGCAAAAGGTTTTGGATGAAATTGCTACCTACAAGGCATTGGTGGTAAATCTTGATGAAAAAGTCCAAGTCCTGCACCATAGGACACTAGATACGGAGACTTACTTGCCCTATATCGATGAAAAAGATTCACAACATGAAATACGGATTCAGGAGCTGGAACACACGGTCCAGTTTTTATGGAACAAGGCTGAAGATGCAGAAAATAGAGACCGGAGAAATAATCTCTACTTTGTGGGGATCCCAGAAGGGGCTAAGAGAGGGAACCTCACAAGATTCCTTCAAACAAAACTGCCAAAACTCTTGGGGTATGATTGGTGCATGATCCTAAAAGTAGAGCTGGTGCATGGGTCACTGGCCCCAGCACCAAAGCAAGGTGAACAGCCCAGACCCATCATTGTCAAGTTTTTCAGATTTCCTGAAAAAGAAAGAATTCTAACTCTCACCAGGGAAAACAGGTTGCTGCACTGGCATGGGCACAGAGTCTACATTTTTAACGATTACTCAATGGAACTTGCAGGTGGGAGGAAAGCATCCACAGAGGCTAGGAAAGCGTTCCAAGACCTCCAGGTGCAGTACCATTTGGTGTACCCTGCAAAGCTGCTAATTCGCCTGAACAGGGTCAGTAACTCATTTGAGACCCCTGAAAAGGCCAAGGAATACATTGTTAGGAGCTGGCCCAACTATTCCCCTCATCCAGCACCGTCTCATGCACAGAGCAGAAATAAAGGTCAGTGGTCTAATGCAGCCCCTACCCCACTTCTACAGAGCAACTCAAACAGATATGCACCATTAGCCACTCTCCAAGGGAACGAACGCATGGAATGGCTGACATTGAAGGTGAAGAGAAACAGAGGGGGAAAGAGAAGTCAAAACAACAATGCTTTCTACAGGCCCAGAAGGAAAGGGAGAGGAGCAGGATGCCTTCATTCACCAGCAATGAATCTGGTGGAGAGCCAGCATCAACGCACCAAGAGCTAGACTTCAACCCACAGCAGCTCCATCCACAAGATCCAGTACAACAGACCGGAGACGCAGAACTGCTACAAGAAACTATAATACAATCCTGGGCAGATGCAGCAGGGGTACAAGCAGCCAAGGATGAGGATGTCCCACCTGTGATTGACCCTACATATGCAGACGTGGTTGTGCAACTTCCTAGTCAGCTACCAACCCCGCATTCAGCGACACAAGCCCAAGGCTGGAAAAGGACTAATGAACTTTCCTGTATTTGATATGATCAAGTAAATCTTTATTCGATAAAGATGGAGGAATGCGTTTTGTGTGGGATAGTTAGACGAGCCAGGTGGGAGGTGTCAGGAGGGTCGTGCCCCAATGCTAGTGGTCATTATTGAGTAGTGCACTAGTGCCCAGCACTCTTGCCTTCCTCCTCACTGAATGGCTTCAGTTAGGTATACGAGAGCATCTCCTTCATTTCCCGACACTATGTTTCAGAGGGGGGTGGGTGGGATGACACAGGGCTGATAAGAGCTCAGCACCATGGCCAATTACTTACAATCTTGGATGTATCAGTGCAATAGAGGAGTGGTGGTGGACCCGGGAGTAGAAGAGAGAGGGGAGGAAAAGTGTAATTGACAGAGGAGGAGGACGAGCTGTGCTCTTCCTCTGTGGCTCTGAGAATGATATTCGTGGATCACAGAGCAGAGCTAGCACTGATTCTCTCCCAACCCCGGTCCTGTGTTTTCCCCCTCTCACATAGTGGAAGTAATGGTGATATGGTGGGCAAAGTGTTTCAGCCCCGTACAACCCCTCCTCCATGTTTAGCAAGTAAAGCACTGTGTGGGGATGAGTAAAAAAGGTATACCCCCTCTCTGGCTAACTGTCTGAAAGGGATTCTTGAGAGCTAGTGGGTGCTGGCTCACTGGTGTTGCTCCCCAAAGGCCAGGTGACCTTACAGTGAAGTTTACACTGGGAGGAGGTTAGGCCTAAGGGATTCCAGTGATAGAGACAGATTTTGAAATCACGGGGGTAGGCAGTGAATGAATGAATGGCGGTTGATTGACTGAAATGAGCAGTCACATTAAGGGACAGACATAGCCATTAGCATTCACCAGGAGTGGAGAGACCTGGCAGCCAATAAATGCAGCTCAAAGCAACCTAAATGTAATGCACAAAGAAACATACCTTCAGCGTTGGTTACCATGGGAGCAGTTCTCAGTTCTGGTGACAGTTGGTCCAGGCTGTCCCCATTTGGCCACTTTGTTGCACTGCGATACTATGGTTCAAGCTGGAGTAGGTAATTTTCCACTACAAGGTATGCTTCACTGCTCAGAGCCAGAGCTGAGATAGATGGCATGTCAGGTAGTGTGAGGCAAGAGGGAGTGGGAGGGAGAGTGGGGGAGTAGGACCAACCCGTAGAAGCAATGGGCTATTGACGTGGGTGCCCCCCGACATCCAAACGCTGTCATTGCACCCGTAGGGATGAAGAGGAGGGTCACACTATGTGCTGGCACAGGCAAGCTATAGAAGGGAAGGCATAAAGTAGCACTGACCCCCCTCCTCCAAGTTGCCAAGCCACAATATGTGTAAAGGCTTCTCGGGAGGAGCCAGTTCCCACATGCAACTGGTGGGGGAGAGGGAGAAAGAAAAGGGACAGTACAGAGTTGCAGCTGCCATGGGAGAAGTGGTACCTGCAGGAGAATGAGAAGCAGTTGTCGCAGAGAACTCCATTATACAGGGATTGGAAGAATCACAGAGGGCAGACAATCATTATAACCCCATAGCGAGGCAGCACCCAAAGTGGCAGAAACTGAATAAAACATAAGCTAGCACCAATCGCGGCTAACCTATAGCACTGCAACAGAATTAACCCAAATAAAGAGGGGAGAGAAGCAGGATCCATGGGGGGGGCTGATACAAAGGAGAGGAACTCAATTAGAGGTAGGGGCTCTGATACAGGGGTAGTGGAAGGTGCAGACATGGGATGGATCTGGGGGATGGAAGTGATGGACATCTCTCCAGCCAGGTGCATAGCTCCAGCCATGGTGGAGGACCCGTGTCTCCCCTCTACTTGCTTGTACATATTCTTGCCCTGCCCCTGAAATAGGAAGATGTGAAAGACAGCACCTCTTGTAGGCCCACCGCAGGAAACTGGAGTGACCCCTCCTCACTCTCCCCCACCATGCATATCATCCTGCCACAATCTGATTCAACCCACTTAAGGCTTACCTAGACCTAGAACACTAGGGGGAGATGGGGAGGAGGATCAGTGGGTCTCACACTCTCCCCCCCCACACTCCCCCATCCCGATGCCCCAAAGAGGATCAATCTGACAATAGCTGAGCTTGAAGGAGCTCAGTAGAGACAGCAACATGCCAATGGTAAGTGCAGGGACCGTTGGGGGTCCCTCCTTGACCAGGTTTCCCCAAGGGCTCCAAAAGGGTTAGTTAGGAATACTAGGATCAGTATACTGATGTTTGATGTTATAAAGGTCATGGTTCAAAAACTGTGTTAGACAAGGTACTGGCAAACATTTGTTTTTAATCAGCTATATGTCAAAGCATCAAGGGAATATAAATCTCCAGACTGGCACATCCTACTGGGATATGTTTCAAGGATGACCACCCCTCATGCAGGAACTCCAAGGTGAGAGCAACCCACAGGATTTCATGCAATTACCCCAAAATCTATTACCACACTACAAATATCATAAATGATGGCACAAGATGTGAAATGGGTTTCCTGGAATGTGAACAGTATTCACACTCCAGTCAAAAGAAGGAGAATATTGGACTTCTTAAAGAAAGAGAAAACTGGAATAGCCTTTCTTCAGAAAACCCACCTGTCAAAGAAGTATGCTCAAAAGTTGGTAGAGGGGTTGGTGTCACAGGTAATGTCTGCCACTTATAATACCAAGAGCAGAGGGGTAACCATCCTACTAGGCAAGTATGTCCAGTTCCAACTCCAGAAGGAAATAAGGGACCCTGAAGTAAGATACGTGATTGCAATAGGTACACTATGGAACCAGGAGGCCACACTGTGTAATATATATGGTTCCAACTCAACTGGGGTACAATTTTATAGGGTATTAGCCCAGACATTAGCAGAAGTACAGAGAGGGGACCTGGTGGTGGGTGGGGACATGAATTGCACCATGGATACAGTTTCAGACAGAAGCAAACAACCAGAAAATCTGTTTCAACCAGACTCTGAAGCCCTGAAAGACTTAACAAAAGACAGCCTAACAGATATTTGGAGGCTAATCCATCCCACGGAAAGAGGCTATGCTTTCTTCTCCCATCTACACTAATCCTTCTTGCGGATTGACATGTGGCTGACTTCCAGGAGCTTGGCAACAAACATGCTAGATGCCAAAATTGTGGCAATAGTCATCTCAGACCATGCCCCAGTGACTTTTACCTGGTGTCTATCCATGTCAGGGAGAGCCAAAAAGGGAACATGGTGATTTAATGTGGCCACCCTAAAGGACGAGTCCTTCTGTGCTAGACTGAAAGAAGACATTAAAATTTACTTGGAAATAATTAAGGTTGGGGACACCTCAGCAGGCTTATGGTGGGATGCACTGAAAGTATACATTAGGGGAAGGTGTATCAGCCACATGGCATTTGTATGCAAAACAAATATAGAAACATAGACTTTGATGGGTGATAAGGACCACTTGGCCCACTCAGTCTGCCAATTTCCCTACCTATTGGATAAGCTGCAGATCCTAGTTAACCAACAGCCTACTTCCTCCCACCCCCACTAGAATTGCCTTATGTCTGTTCCTTGCATTCTTTTTTCTTATTTTTTTTTTGATTAAGTTTTTTTTTTCAAACAAAACATAAGATGGAGTCGTAACAAAATACATGGTATATTTTCTTGGTTCCCTATCTGGAAATCACAATAAACATTGCACACAGAAAGAAAAAACTGAATAACTTTTACAAAGAAGGGGAGGAAAACTTAACCTTCCCAGCCCCTCTAAAAAAACAAAAAAGAAAGACCCTACCACAAGCACATACCCAGGTTGACAGAAAACCAAACGTCTTAGTCTTCGTAAAGTACCATTAATTATCTTCTTGTTACTCATTCTCCAATATTCAACAACAAGACAATAAAATAGCTCATTGATGTGGAAATACAATGTCAATATCTAAATTTGTCTTTTAAGTCTGAGAAAAGGGGGTTCCAAAAATGTTGAAATTTTGCCCATGAATTATTGGCATTTGCTATGCTCTTTTCCGCATTCAAAGCAATCAGAAACTCTGACCACTATTCTCAAAAGGAAGGAACCCATGGATCCTTCCAATGTCTAAGGATTAAAAGTTTAGAAACAATGGACACCATGGCTATTTGTACCTTCAAGGAAGGTGTAGAGACCCCTGAGTAAAGTCCCAATAGGCATATTTCTTCTGTAAAATATGAAGACATAGGTAAATAATTGGAAATATGCCTTTTAATTAATTCCCAAAAGTTGAAAATTTTGAGACATGACCATAGCTTGTGACAGAGTGAAGCAATTGGAGCACTACAATCAGGGCATCCCGGGGAGCGTAGTTTGCCCATTCTGTACAGTTTGTTAGGTGTAAAATATAAGTTACGTAAGATGTCAAAGTGGATATTCCTTAATCTGTCTTATTTAAGTAACTTGAAGTTATCCATCCAAATAGACTGCCATTGAGAATCAGTGGGGGGGTTGGCCAAGTTATATTTCCAGTGATAAGCTACCGGAAGGTGGTTTTGCCATATATTATTAACTATCACTTTATAGAGTTTAGAAACAGGCCTTACTTTCTTTGCTAAATCTAAAAGGGGTGATAGAAGGGGGTCCATTTTGTGTACCCAAGGGAGCTTACCTATGAAGCTTTTAAGACAATGGTGCACCAGGGTAAAGTAGAATAAGTTTTTAATAGGGATCTTCCATATGTTCTGCAATTGATGGATAGAGGGAAGTGAGGTTCCTTGCAAGAACTCTTTCAGACTAATCGTTGATTGTATTGGTAATGCCTTGACACTGATAGTTTTATTTCCAATTCTTAAGTTAGGATTATTAAAAAGGGGTTAGGAGACATCCTTCCTCATATGTAGATGGTTAAGACTGCAGAACTGGTGGAAGGCCCGATACTCCATCCAACTGGGGATTCCTGAAGCTGAGTGGGGACTTCTTTCCATGGACAGTACAAGAGGGCCTGTATGGAGATTCATTCTATTTTGGCCTGTTCTACATCTAGCTGCAGCCAGGGTGTATTTAAAGGGGGTTCTGTATGAGAGGTCATCCAATGTAGGAATCTACTTACATGTATGGCTAATTAATAACAAGCATTTGGCAATGCCAAATGATGTCGCACTGGCATTGGCAGTGGCGGAGCTAGACACACATAGTGCTTTGATTTTGTTAATATGTCGCAAAAGGTGATTTTGCACAGTGAGCACACCATTATGCGTCAAGCTGCAGAAACGCATTTTGGGCGGGCTATGAAAAATGGCAGCTGGACTGTTGATAAGGAGGTGTGCACAAATGCTAGTGGTGGAAATGTGGCATGAAAATATTGCAGATTGACAAAGTTACAAGGGTTTGTGGAAACTGTGCAATGCACACTTGCAACACAGTCATTGTATGGACTTTCAGCACCAAAGTTTCAACATAAGCATTTTAGGACCTGTGCTCATCAACGGTGTCACCGTCATTTCATCAAACTGTCCCAAAAACTGATTTCGCACAGCGACCATGCAATTCTGCGCTGGACGTGTGAAAACATATTTCAGCCAGCTGCACTGTTCATAAGGAGGCATGGAAAAATGCCAATGATGAACAGCTGGAGTGAAAGTATTACAAATTCACAAAGTCACGAGCGTGCGTGCAAACTGCGTAATGCATGCTCGTAAAACACTCATTTTATTGACTTTCATCCCCATATTTTCAACATAGGCATTTTAGAACATCTGCTAATGAACAGTGTCACTTCCATTTTCATAATGTGTCTCAAACACGGGCTTTCCACAGCGACCACACTATTCTGCGCCCAAACTGCGAAAACAGATTTTGGTCAGGATGTGAAAAATGACAGCTGTACTGTTCTTTAAGGTGTAGAAAAATGGCGCTGTTGAAAATCAGGAGTGAAAATATTATAAGTTTGCAAACTTACAAGTGTGCGTACAAACTGTGCAATGCACGCTTGTAACACAGTCATTTTATGGAATATTGTCACCAAATTTTCAACAAAGGCATCTTAGGACCTCTGCTCATGAACAGTGTCACTGTTATTTTTGTAATGTGTCCTGAACATTGATTTCGCACAGCGACCACGCTATTCTGTGCCGGAAGTGCGAAAACACATTTCAGCCAGGATGTGAAAAATGACAGCTATATGGTTCACAAGAAGGTGTTGTAAAATGCCAATGTTGAGAATCTGGCATGAAAATATTGAGAACTCGCTAACTTATGAGCATGCATAGCAACTGCACAACACACGCTTGTAAAACAGTCATTTTTTGGATTTTTCCCACCAAATTTGCAACATAGACTTTTTGAGGGCCCCCTTCATGAAATGTGGCACTGCCATTTCATTACTCAACCCCAAAAGGTGATTCCGCGCAGTGACCACAAAATCACCTTTCAGGAATGAATAACTCCATGACATTGTAAGAATTCATGAAAAGGGGTCCCAAAAACCCCATGTTGAAAAATTTGGGGCCAAAATTCCCCAACATGCCTGAGATATGCAGCAAAGTTGAAAACACCCTATTTAGTCTATTATACAGCTTACCAGCATTTCTTCAGTTCTCGGTCAGCTTTGAAGAGTGTAGACGTGTTTCCGGTCCACCGAAGATCATCACGCCGGACTCTGGAGTAAAGTATGGAGTGGGGGGGGTGTGGGGAGGCAGGGTGTGCAGAGGGTGGGTGTGGGGTACAGAGACCACGAGGGACTGTTTTTGTTTTATAGGTAAAAAAAATAGATATCGCGGGACAGTTTTTTTTAGGGGATTTAGCATGCTGGGGTGGGCTTCCAGCTAGGCACCTAACTGTTGGGTGGACCTTTAGCCGACATGGGATTGGGCACCCTCATCAGCACACAATGGGGGGGGATGTTATGCCGATGGGGATTGGGCACCCCGTCGGCACACAAAGCAACCGGGAGGCTGAGCTGAGAGGGATTGGGCACCCTCCCAACATTTAACAGTGGGGGTTTTCTTTATGCTGATGGGGAGGCTCACTGTGGGCACACAAAGAAAGTGGCAGGGGGCTGAGCTGAGGGGATTGGGCACCCCCTCAGCATTTAACAATGGGGGGTGATTTGTGCCAACGGGTAGTGGGCTCCCCCATCGGCACATATAGAGGGGCAGGGGTAACCGACAGGGGGATTGGGCACCCCTGAAGTCGGTAGTTTGGCAGCCACTGCGCTTTGCTTGCATTGCAGTGGACTTTTTCTTAGATGTGCTCACCACTTTATGTATGCATGGTATGGCGCTAGCATGCAGGCTGATTGGAGAATGTAGGATGCACCTACTGATGCGTGCCCTGCATTTGCCCAACAGTGACCATGCCTCCAAATCCCCACTGCCACAAGATGTTGGCTATGCAAGCACGCCAACATAAAAAAAGAAATCTGGAAGTTGTAATCCTCCTTTTTGATTTGGACCAGTGAGTTTCCAGTAGTCTCTATGTGGGGGTTTACCATTCCATATAAAATCAGAGCATAACCTATGAATTATTTTAAAGGCGACTTGGGAGAGGTAGATGGCCAGACAGTTCAGGGGGTAAAATAATTTAGGTAAAACTGCCATCTTGTGGATATTAGTTCTTCCCCAGAATGATAGGGGAAGTTTTTTCCATCTTGACAAGTCCTCCTTAATATCTTTTAAAAGAGGATCAAAATTAAGGTCTTTTAGCTTATCAAGATCTCTAGTGAGTTTTATGCCTAAATAATTTATTGACTTTTTCCTCCCATTGGAGGCCTAAAGCTTCTATTTGCATCCTAGTCACCAAAACTGAAAGGGGATAAATGATAGATTTATTCTTGTTCAGTTTATAACCTGATACCTCACTGAATTCAGTAATGCTTTGTAAAGCGGAGGCTATAGAGCATTCCCCATTGGTTAAATGAAGTAGCAGATCATCTGCAAAGAGTGAGAATTTGAACTCTTGGGATCCCACTCTTAACCCAACAATCACTTGTTCCTGCTTTAATACCCTCTACAGAGGTTCAATGTACAAATTAAAAGGTAGGGGGACAGGGGACAGCCTTGTCTAGTTCCGTTTTTTAGAGGGAAAATGTCTGACAAATGGTTATTGCACAAGAGTCGGGCTGAAGGACATTGGTAGAGAATACTAATTCTGTTAATAAAGACATCTAGAAGGCTAAATTGAGAGAGTGTTGTGAACAAATAAGGCTGAGCCACCCTATCAAAGGCTTTTTCTGTGTCCAAGGACACCAGGACAGCTTTGAGTTGGAGGTCTCTGGATGCAGAAATCAGGTGACACAATTTGTGAAAATGGTCTACCAGGCAACGGCCTGAGACAAATCTAGTCTGTTCCAGTCCTACCAGGGGGGTCCAAACCTTGGCTATACTTGTAGCTAAAATTGTTGCATATATTATAATATCCACATTTATCAGAAATATTGGTCTATAGTTACCTAATTGGGTAGGGTCCATCCCTGGTTTAGGGAGTAGTGTAATCTTTGCTTCAAAGAGGGAAGGATCATTGACTGGGTGCAGGTCCCAGTAAGAAAACAACAGGTGTAATAAGGGGACCAGCTGAATTTTGAACGTCTTATAAAATAAACTTGTCTATCCGTCGAGACCAGGAGCTTTATCTGGCTTAAGTGCGTCAATGGCTGTTATAATTTCTTCTTGGGTTATGGGTTTGACTAATGATAGTTGGGCCTCCTTTAACAGACTGGGAAGATCTGCTTTTAGAAGGAAGGTTTTTATCACGTGAGAATGGGAACCGGAAGTCTTGTGTTGTGAATAAAGATTTTGATAAAATTCTCTAATGAAGGAGAGCATTTCCTGAGGGTCAGAAACAAGAGAACCATTATGAGGGTATCTAATGGCTGATATCTATTTAGCTGCCAAGCTAAATGTTTGCTAGCTTTACTCCCTTGGCCTATATAGGTTACTTTAACCTATGAGGCTACTTTCTCCACTTTCTCTAAAAAAGTACCAGCATATTGGGCTCGTAGGTGATCCAATTCTAGGGATTCCTCAAGGGAGAGCTTATCTGACCCTTTAGACTCCAGAACATGGATCCTATCTAAATACTGGTTGAGGTGAAACTGTTTCCTTTTTTTTGACACTGTGGCAATTCAAATAAGTTTACCTCACCAAGTAGCTTACAATGCTGCCCACTCCTTACCCACTTCAGGGATAGAGTCTAGGTTCTCCTGGATAGTGAGGGAAAGGTAATCTTGAAATCGAGAGAGTATCTGACTATCTCTTAAAAGGGTATTGTTTAAGGACCATGTATGGGGTCTAAATGAGGGGCCTGGGATTGTTGCAAAAACTGATATCAGAGAATGATCTGATATCACTCTAGGGTGAATTTGAAAATC
This sequence comes from Neoceratodus forsteri, assembly GCA_016271365.2. NCBI lineage: Eukaryota > Metazoa > Chordata > Ceratodontiformes > Ceratodontidae > Neoceratodus > Neoceratodus forsteri. Next base: position 1,774,408,664 of record CM057456.1, on the reverse strand, counting down.
CATAATACCAGAAAATAATTGCTGACTCATAAGGAAAAAATCTATACTTGAGTAACTCTTGTGTACGGGGGAAAAAAAGTAAAATCTTTGGTGAGGGATATAGGAGCATTCAGGGGTCTAACAAGCTCAAGGTGGACATTAACTCATGCAGAGCCTATTGAGCTGGGGAGGGGCCATAACCAGTGCAGTGGGTTCAGTCGATATCATTTGCCTGGACAAGGTTCCAGTCACCACCCAAAATAGTTGGAAGGTGGGCATAAGGAGCCAAGATAGAGGCTAAATGGGTAAAAAAGGGGGAGGAGTCTAAGTTAGGGGCATACACTGACCCAAGTACTATCTTGAGGTTACCTAGTTTGCCTTGCACTATAATTTAGCAGCCCTTAGGGTCACTCTCTGAGTGAGTATAACCTCAAAAGGTACTCCTTTTGCAATCAAGATAGCCACTCCCATTTTACAGGAATTAAGATCCGCTCCAAATACTTGGCTCACCCAACTCTTCTGGAGAAATTTTACTTGTTCTGATGGCAAATGTGTCTCCTGGACAAAGGCAATCAAAGGATTATATCTGCCCATATGGTTTAAGATTACGTATTTTTTAGAGTTATCTCTACCCCACCTTAATATTCCAAGAAAGGATTTTTAGTAAATTAGCCATAATAGTATTGGAGGTACTGTAGTAATTAAGGAGGACCTATGTTCAGTAGTGCTTGCTTGAGCCCCACCCACTCCCCTCCCAAACCAAAAAAATATCCAAACCCACTCCATAGCCTGACAAAAAACAAAAGAATAAACCAAGAATTATATACAACTCACTGTACCGGGCCCTAAGCCGCTCCCCTTACAGTGATCCACAAAGCTCTCAGGGAAAGGGATGAGCGCTCCTCCATCCACAGCAAGATAGAAAGAATAAAAAACAGGGTGGTATCAAATTCCAGCCTCAATAGCATCAAAATAACAAAATCAAAGTGACCCCTTGAAGCCTCCCAAGGGGCAGAGGAAGTATTGGAGTGGACATGTTAGCCCATGTCAGGAATTGAGGGAATCATCCCCGACCCCTTCCTCAAATGAAAACTTGAGCTGTTTCAAAATACAATAATTTGAATTCAGTTAGTTATAAAATTATATCAGAATAACATCTCAGCTGTCTGAAAATAGTGCCTAAGCTAAAGCATCTAACCCTTGAAGTAGTTGTCCTATCGCACACAAAATCTACTCATTAATTTAAATTATGAAGGAAGAAAGGAAGTATAGCTAGTGAACCATAATATAATTGCTTGATTAGGTAGACTTGTAGTTGCATTAGAGAGCAACATCTAGTGTTCAAAGGTTAGCAATAACAATTGTGGCTAATAATAGTCAAACTCGAAGTTTAAAATGTAATTTTTAAACTGTCCAAAAGCAACATCACTTTTTGCAGTAATTTAAATATAATTGGATGGGGGGGGGTGCTCAGATGGAGGAGACTTGGGTCTAAGGGATCTATGGGCCCTTTCGATAACATATTTAGGCCCACTTGGAGATTTTCCAACAGTCTTTTTCAGGAAACGCTGGAGGAAAATAATAGTATTGGGACCTTTCTCACCTTCTGGAAGTCCCAGCAGAACTAAATTATTTTGTTGGTTTCTGCCCTCTTAAGTCATCAATACGATCCTCTAATTTGGTGACCATAAATTTGAGTGTGACAATCTCTGGCTGTAGCTTTTCGTGGGCAAGTTCCAACGAGCTGACCCATACTTCAGTGTCCATCACTCTTCGAGAAAATTGTGTGATTGCCGGTTTTATATCAGCAACCTCCTCAATTAGTTTTAGTAGAGCCTCCTTGGTCGATGGAAGTTCAGCACATATATGTGATGAGGATAGTTCGAGAGAGTCCTGCTGAGGGGTCAAGCTGTGGCACGGACGCTTCGCCTCAAATTCCTGAGGTGATTTTGTTGTGGCCTGCATTTCTGTCTTTTTTGGAGGTAAGGATTTCTGTCTTTTTTGGAGGTAAAGTAGAGTCCATTTCTGATTAGATTGTGTCTACTCACTCTGCAAGGTACTTTCTTCAATATTTAAGCAGAAATATGAAGGTTGTTTAAGTAGAAGCTGAAATGTAGGGTGAAATTGCTGCAGATAGACGGAGCTCACAACAGATGTGTCCTAACCCTTGCTGAGCATCATGTGACCTGTTCTATGTATTCTTAAATTCCCCCACTACCTCCTTAGGAGTTTTGTTCCATGTGTCCACCATCCTTTCTGTGAAAAAATACTTCCTCACTTTGCCCCTAAGCCATCCCCCTCTATCTTCAAATTATGCCCCCTTGTTCTTGCACATCTGTTTTTCTGAAAGATGCTACCCTCCTGAACTTTGTTGATTCCTTTGAAGTATTTCAAAGTTTCTATCATGTCCCTCCTTTCCTCTAGGGTAGGGGTTTTCAACTGGTGGTCCTCGACCCCAGGGGGTCCGTGGGCAACTCCCGGGGGGGGGGGGTGGCCTGCATGGAGCAGGGACCAGAAAGTCCAACTATGGTGAAAAAAAAGTGCTAAACCACATGGAAAGGGACTCTTCTTCTGTAAGCCAAATAACATATTAATCGTTCTTTTCCATGCATTTCAGCCCCTTGGAACCAGCAGCCTCAGATTCACACGTCGACATGTAACAGTCTTCGCAAACAGTTTTTTTTTGTTGTTGCTTTCAAGGGGAGTTGTGAATTATGGTACAAGGGAGGTAGGAGAACCGGGCAGTTTGATGAGCTATGATGATTTAGACCTCTCGCTGTCATTAACCACGGCTACCAGAGTAAATGATTGAGTGTGCATTTCACTAATGCTGTCGATCTCCACCCTAATCACCCTATTCAAATATACTGTGATCAGTAACCGAGAGAACCATTTTACTTGTAAGGAACCTTGGCTGAATTGGATTCTCAAGGAATATGGTTGAATGCAACTGCTGTAATAATTTGTGTCAATGGCAGCATTTTGACAATTGCATTACAAGACTGCAATAGCTGTTTTAAATTGCTGGCTAGCCATATTAGTGCTGGACATAGTTAGGTCAGTGGAGTAGCAGTTTTGAATCATAATGCAGGTTGCAGTAAGTTATCTGTGGCTTAGAGGTGAATTACTGGTTGGTCAGCCCCCACAAACAGGATATAAGTTCTGAACAGTGCATTTTTATTTATTTACAATTTATTTTAAATAGTATAATATTAAAATTAAAATTAAAATAATGTTTTATATTGGTGTATAGTGGTGTGGTATATGTTTTTATTATTTTACTTTTTTACTGGTACATGAATTGGTACCCCTATGTGCTCCACCACAGATTATGTGAGTCACAGAAAATAGGGTGTCTCTGACACTGCTGATATTTGGTCAGGTGTGCCCCCAAAAAGGTTGAAACCCCCTGCTCTAGGGTATACATGTTAAGCTCCTTTAATCTCTCTTCATATGGCATCTGGTGCAGACCCTGGACCATTTTAGTTGCCCTTCTCTGGACTGCCTCCATCCTGAGATGGGGTCTCCAGAACTGCACACAGTAATCCAGAGGAGGTCTCTCCAACTGTCTGTACAGAGGGATAACAACTTCTTGTTTTCTACTGGTGATGCCTCTCCATATGCATCTTGGTATCACCCCAGCTCTCCTTACTGCCTTCACACCTTGCTTGCCTACCTTTAGGTTGTCTAACATGACTAACCCAGCTCCCTTTCCATCTTTGTTGTTGTTAGTACCTCCCACCATTGTGCACTGTTCCACTAGGTTTTTGTTTCCGAGGTGCATTTTTTTGTACTTATTTGCATTGAATCTAAGCTACCATAATTTTGACCATTCCTCCAACCTTGCAAAGTCCCTTCTCATCCTTTCCACACCTCCCCCATGTATCAACCCTGGTGCAGATCTTTGTGTCATCTGCAAAGAGAAATACTTTTCCTTCAAGCCCCTCCATAATGTCAGCTATACAGACATTAAAGAGGACCGGTCCCAGTACTGAACCCTGTGGTATCCTATTAGTAACCTCCCTTTCTTTAGAGCAGACTCCATTTACTGTTACCCTCTGTATCCTGTTGTCCATCCAGTTTTTGACCCAGGCTACTACCCTGGGACCCACTCCCATGCTGGCTAACTTGTTTATTAATCTTTTGTGTGGGACTGTGTCAAATGTCTTGCTGAAGTCAAGGTAGGCCATATCCACAGCCCCTCCCTGGTCTACTACTTTGGTCATCCAGTCAAAAAAAATCTATTAGATTCATCTGACATGATCTTCCCTCTGTGAATCCATGCTGCCTTGGGTCCTGTGCCTTGCCAGCTTCTAGGTACTCAACAATTATTTTTTTCAGAAGTGATTCCATCATTTTCCCTACCACTAAGATCAAACTAACAGGTATGTAGTTTCCTGCCTCTGCCTTGCTCCCACTTTTATGAAGGAGAATCACATTTTTTTATTTTTATTTTAGTTTCTGGAACCGGGAAGGCCCACTAGGCACAAGTGCCTGTTTTCAGGGGTGACCTGGGAGCACTGGGCGGTTAAGTGACTTGCTCAGAGTCACACAGTATGCAAGTGGAGGTTGTGAGAATCAAACTCAGGTCTGGTCTGCTGGATGTACCAAGCTCGTTCACACCTCATTCCTCTAACCTCTAGGCCATACTGCCAGCACATCCGCCTCCCTCCAGTCAAAGAAAGATAGACACATAGACTTTGATGGCAGATAAGGACTGCTTGGTCCTCCTAGTCTGCCCATTTTCCTACCTAGAGGATAAGCTGCAGATCCTTTTTAACCAACAGTTTATTTCTTCCTACCCCCCACAAAAATTGCCTTATGTCTGTCCCATGCATTCTTGAATTCTCCCACAGTTTTAGACCCCACAACCTCCTCAGGAAGGCTGTTCCATACACCCCCCACCCTAACTGTGAAAAAATACTTCCTCACATTGCCCCTCAGCCATCCCCCCTCTATCTTCAAATTGTGTCCCCTTGTTCTTGCACATCTCTTTTTCTGAAAGATGCTACCCTCTTGGACTTTGTTGATTCCACTGAGGTACTTAAATGTTCTATAATGTCTCCCCTCTCCCTCCTTTCCTCAAGGGTATACATATTAAGCTCCTTTAGTCTCTCCTCGTATGGCTTCTCCTGCACACCCTGCACCATTTTAGTTGCCCTCCTCTGAACTGCTTCCATCCTGTCTATGTCCTTGCAGAGATGGGGTCTCCAAAACTGGATGCAGTGCTCCAGATGGGGTTTCGCCAACTGTCTGTACAGGGGGATAACAACTTCCTGTGTTCTGCTCTTGATACCTCTCCCTATACATCCCAGTATCACCCCAGCCCTCCCTACCGCCTTCTCACATTGCTTGCCAACCTTAATGTCATCTGATATGATTACTCCCAGGTCCCTTTCCATTTTTGTTGTTGTTGCTACCTCCCCCCATTGTGTAATCTTCCCTTGGGTTTTTGTTTCCCAGGTGCATTACTTTGTACTTCTTTGAACTGAATCCAAGCTGCCATACTTCTGACCATTCCTCCATCCTTGTCAATTCCTTTCTCATCCTTTCCATGCCTCCTTGTGTATCAACCCTGTTGCAGATCTTTGTGTCATCTGCAAAGAGGCATACTTTTCCTTCCAGTCCCACTGCAATGTCACTTATAAAGACATTAAAAAGGACTGGAACCAGTACTGAACCTTATGGTACCCCACTAGTAATCCCTCTTTCTTCAGAGTGGACTCCATTTACAATTACCTTCTGTGTCCTGTTGTTCAGCCAATGTTTTACCCAGGCTACCACCCTGGGACCCACTCCCAGGCTGGTTAATTTGACTACTAATCTTTTGTGTGGGACTGTGTCAAATGCCTTGCTAAAGTCTAGGTAGGCCATGTCCACAGCCCTCCTGGTCTACTACTTTGGTCACCCAGTCAAAGAAATCAATTAGATTCATCTGACGTGACCTTCCCACTGTGAACCCATGCTGCCTTGGGTCCTGTGCCCCACTGGCCTCTAGGTACTCAACAATTCTTTCCTTAAAAAGTGATTCATTCACTTTCCCTACCACAGAGGTGAAACTGACAGGTCTGTAGTTTCCTGCCTCTGTCTTAGTCCCACTTTTGTGAAGGGTAATCACATCTACCTTCTTCTAGTCCTCAGGTACCATACCATACTGCCATGATTTGTTAAAAAGGGTACTCAGTGGTGTCACTAGTTCTCTACTTAATTCTTTTAGAATTCTGGGGTGAATTCCATTTGGCCCCATTGCTTTGTCCACCTTCAGTTTTAGGAGTTCTTTCACAACCATTTCTTCTGTAAAAGGACTGGGATCGACCCTCCTCTTCAGAGTGCTTCTGTTAATTGCATTAGGCACCTCCCCTACTTCCTCTTTTTGAATACTGAACAGAAGTATTCATTCAGTATCCCTGTATTTTCACTGTCACTCTCTGCCCACCCTTCATCTATTCTATTCATCCTCACTCTCCCTCCCTTTGTTTTTCTACGCTCCCTGATATACCTATAAAAGCTTGTATCCCCCTTCTTAACCGAGTTAGCTATCTTTTCCTCAGTTTGTGCCTTTGCTATTCTGACTACCCTCCCTGCTTCCTTCTGCCTTAACTGGTACAGTTCTCTGTCCTACTTCTTCTGTGTTTTCTTATACTTCCTAAATGCTATCTTTTTCTCCCTAACCTTCACCGCCACCTCTTTTGAGAACCATAGTGGCTTTTTCTTTCATTTTGATTTGTTTATTTGCTTCACACAAAAGCTTGTTGCCTCTGTGATGGCAGTTTTGATATTTCCCCATTGTTGCTCCACCCCTCCTCCTAGCCTGTTTGCTAGTGCTTTTCTAAGGCACTCTCCCATCTTGCCAAAATCAGCCCTCCTGAAGTCTAGAACCCTCACTTTTGTATGGCTTGACTTTGTAGCTGAGTTTATCATGAACCACACTGGTGGTCACTTGTTCCCAAATGGCTACCCACTTCTAGATCTGAGATTCTCTCACTGTCCCTATTTGAGAATATGAAGTCTAAGATTGCTCCCTCATGAGTCCTCAGCAACCACACCATCCTTCCATTATTTATTAGTAGTAATAGTAGTAAAAATGTATTTATACAGAAATTATTGCCATTAGGGTTCAAAGAATCCCTATTTACAAGGCAAGCCTGTGTAGTACAAAATTTAAGTTATTACAAAAGTTACAATACATTTTATTCTGATGCACATATCATTAATACAATTTTACCACAGATCACAGCATTATAATCAAACAACTTGTATAATATTATTTAAGAATGACCTATTACACAAGCATCTAAAACACAGTTCATGTTTTACTGCAGTTCTATATTCTAAAAAAGACAAATTTGGGTCTCTGAGAGAAGGGGAAAGTCTATTCCAACTTGTTGAAACTTTGTATTGAAGGGTCATGCTACTGATGCTACTTTTCATTTTTGAGACCAAGAAATCTCTAGCTCCTAATTTCCGCAAATTTAATCCATGGTCTGGTTTTATAAGGTTTCTAGTCAGATAATATTGTGAACCATTTTTAAATAATCCTTTTATCTGATTTAACCAATTTCCCTCTGCCTGCTGATGTAATGTATTACATCCTAATACAGTGTACATCACACAATGTTGGGTACAAATATCACATTTTAATACAAATCTGGCTATTTTATTATAGAGAACATCCAAGTTATGTAACTGTTTTTTGAGGTATGTCTGTAACTATGACTCCCATAATCAATCACTGATAATATTAGTTGATTTGCTATATTTAATCACATTTCTTTTGTTAAGCAATTTGATATACATCTCATTACCCCTAACTTTGAGTTTGTTTTTTTAATTAATTCTATTACGTGTTGATCAAAATTTAATTTTTGATCAACTTGAATGCCCAAATATTTGTAAACTTGTTTTTGCTCTAAGATTTTTCCTTCCTGAGTCTTAACTATTATTTTTGGAATTATTTTATTTTTCTTCTCTATACCAAAATACATTGTTTGTGTCTTTTAACTATTTATCAAAAGTCCAAGTGATGGAAAGAACTTCTGCATGGCTAGAAAATCACCCTGTAATTTTTGTTTTATCTCACCTGGATTTCTACCTGATGCAATCAAAACTGTATCATCCGCATAGAGTCTAACTGGTGAGATTTTTATCAGCCTTGGTAAATCATTCAAATCAACTAAAAACAAGAGGGGAGCCAGGATTGATCCCTGGGGTAACCCCTTGTCACAGAACCCAAACCAGACCTGTGACCATTTACCATTACAAATTGGGATCTCTTGTCTAAGTATGATCCAAACCGTCCACAGGATTCTTCCTCCATGCCCAAGTGTTTCAAGTTTTTAACCAAAGTACAATGATTCACTAAATCAAATGCCTTTGATAGGTCCACGTATACTGCACCCACCGACTTCCCCTCCCCCAAGGGAGTAGCAACTAAATCTAGGAAGTCCGTGAGTGCAGTAGCCGTGGACCTACCCTGTCTGAAACCTGAAAAGGAGTTATTTTCTGGTATTTTTCCAAATATTCCATTAACTGTCCATGAACAATGTTTTCCAAGATTTTTGAAACAGCTGACAATAGTAGGGTAGTCAGTGGTGCCACTAGTTCTTCCCTTAGTTCTTTTAGAGTTCTGGGGTGAATCCCATCAGGCCATATTGCTTTGTCCACCTTGAGTTTAAGGAGTTCTTTTAGAACCATTTCTTCTGTGAATGGACTGATATTGACCCCCCAACCAGAGTGCTTCAATTGTTTGGTTTAGGTACTTCCCCCTCCTCTTCTTTTGTGAATACTTAGCAAAAGTAATCATTCAGTGTCTCTGCCTTTTCACTGTCACCTTCTGCCCACCTCCCTTCCCCTTTATTAAGCCTCACTATCCCTCCCTTGGTTTTTCTACACTCCTTAATGCACCTATAAAAGGTTTTATCCCCCTTCTTAACTGAGTTGACTATCTTTTCCTCAGTTTGGGGCTTTTCTATTCTGTCTGCCTTCCCCACTTCCTTCTGCATTAACTGATACAGTTCTCTGTCCTGTTCCACCTGTGATTCCTTATACTTCCTGAATGCTATATTTTTGTTCCTAACCTTCCCACCACTTCTTTTGAGAACCATAATGTTTTTATTTGCTTCATTTTGTTTTGTTTATTTGCTTCACACAAAAGCCGTATTGCTTCTGTGATGGCAGTTTTGATGTTTCCCCATTGTTCCTCCACCTCTCCTTCCTGCCCACTTGCTAGTGCATTCCTTAGATACTCTCCCATTTTGCCAAAGTCAGTCCTCCTAAAATTCAGTACCCTCACTTTTGTATGCCTTGACTCCACAGCTGTGTTTATCATGAACCACAATGTTTGGTGGTTGCTTGTTTCCAGATAGCTACCCACTTCTAATTTCAAGATCCTTTCGATATCCTCTCTGTGTCCCCATTTGTGAGTACCAGGTCTAAGATTGCTCCCTCCTGATTGGGTTCCAACACTAGCAGTTAGTTTTTTAGTTGCTTAGTACTCCACTGTAAGTTTAGCAGTCTTGTTAGTCTGCAGTCTGCATGATGCTTTAACAGAGCCCACAACCTCTAGGACCCTCCATGACAACTGCCCATGACAACTGCCTGAATCTCCCTTTTACCAAAACCAGGGAAGGACCTTACAATCTGCGGCAGTTACAGAACCACCTCCTTGATCCCCATGTACTGCAAAGTTCTGGTCAAATTGCTGGCAACCAATTTAAGATCTCTCATTGAAAGCCTTATTGAGAGAGATCAAGTGAGGTTTGTCTCAGGTTGACAGGGGATAGACAATACTAACAGACTGCTAAACTTACTGTGGAGTACTAAGCAACTGAAAACACCTTCAATACTCCTCTCCCTAGATGCCGAATCGGCTTTTCATATGGTGGAGTGGAAGTATCTCCTCGCTGTGATGGAAGCCTTTAACATTGGACCCGAGTTCAGGGCATGGACTCAGGCCATCTACCAAGGGGCATCAGTGGAACTAGTCAAAAATGGCAAGGCCTCACCATGATTCAGGCTGTATAGAGGAATCTGACAGGGTTGTCCCCTCTCTCCACTGCTGTTCATCCTAGCCCTGGAACCATGGTTACAGGCCATTAGGCAGGACAAAGACATCAGGGGAGTGGATATGGGTGAAGAACACAAGACAATAGCCTATGAGGATGACATTCTGCTGCCATTCTCTGAGCCCAGAAGGTCAACACCATGCCTCCTTGCTATTATAGACTAGTACAGCCTGCTGTCTGACTGTAAATTAAAAACCTCCAGGTCACAGTTTTTAGCCTCCAGCACTGGGTAGAACAACTCCACATTTACCAATGGGAAATTCATCAAGCTTGTAGGACCATAGACTACTTGGGTCTGAAATTCCAATGGGACTTCACACAACTGGGGAACGATAATCTACTTCTGGTGATAGAAGAGATGGAAAAGAACTGTCAGAGGTGGAAGCTGCTGCACATCTCCCTTTTGGGGAAAGCTCAAGCTTTTGTAGCACCCAAGTTACAATATGTCTTAGATTATCTCCCCATACATATTGATAAGAAATTAATTGATCTCATGCATACTAAACTTCAAGCTTTCTTTTGGGATTGAGGTCCCAAGAGGATTGCATAGAAAAAGTTGAAAAGAGACTTCCACAAAGTGGGTTTGAAACTGCCAGATTTCCATCTCCAAATCATAGCACACACACTAGCTCAGCTAGCCTGAATGGCCCCCTGGGCTCATAGTCAAACTCCAAAATAGGTTGATTGCAAGGCCCAGATAATTGGTAGGCATCTGGCATGTGCTTTGCTGGTTCCCTCAACCCCTAAATGCCCTCTCTACCTCCCACATGTACGTACACCTCCAAAATCTGGGTGAAAATGCAGAAACTTACCAAATGGAAACAAGAGAGTGCAAAGTTTTTCCCTGTATGGAATAACCTGGGGCTGCTAACTGGGGGGTGGGGTCAATATAATACAGATAGTGGGAGGCAGCTGGGATCTGTCTACTATCAGACATTATGGACAAAGAAGCAAACACTCTTATGAGTTTCCAACAAATAAGGGCCAAATTTGGGCCCCCCAACCAGCAGAGTTTGAGGTACCTACAACTCTGACATGCTCTTTGAGGCCTACTGTGACAGAAAGTGGAAGGTGGCAGAACTAACCCATTAGACTCCCTTCTATGTCTAAAGAAGGGGAGGGATAATCAGAAGTAGTGACATATACGCCCACATAATGGATTATAGTCCTGATGAATCATTACAGGTGAGGAGAAGCTGGTCAGAGGAGCTTCAAGGGGAAATCACCTCAGAGTTATGGGGAAAGAGTTGGAGAGACCTTCAGGCTGATGTGAAGGATACCAAAAACAGGTTTACAGAACTGAGAATAATGCACAGATGGCACAGAACACCCACCAAGCCTGGGGCCTCATCCCATAGGATGAGTGTTGGAGGCATCAGTCTGAGGGGGGAATATATTACCTATTCTTTGGAGCTGTAAAAACCTTAAGTTTCTGGCAAGAAATAAAAGATGTCTGTATTGAGATTCTAGGCTATAAGACTGATCTTAACCCCAAGTTAGTGCTATTGGGAATTTACAAAGACCTCCCCCCACAGGTGATAGACTACAGACATCCCTCAGGCCCTGGCTACTAGGGGCAGTAATACCTGCCAAATCCGTCCTTCTGAGACACTGGAGGGACAAAAATTCCCCCAGCCCACAGTAGAAGGCAAGAAGAGCTGCACGGCAGCCAGCTTTGAGAAGGTGATGTTCAATGTCCAGAACAGATTGTCACTATACATGGAGACGTGGGGCCCTTACTTAAATTCAAAGTACTGCAGAGTTCCTTGTTCCAGCATTCACCCAACACCCCTCACCCTACTGAACAAGGGCACTGACCCCAGGGCTGAGAAAAGTGTGAGCAGAAAGGAGGTAAAGAGAAGGCTAGAGATGGAAATAGACAACAAGAAGGTGCACTATCAGGGATGCACAGAAGCACTGAGTCTCCCCCTCCCCCCAATGGGTATATGGGCATACCCACCCACAAATCTCCCTGGTAAGTCATGGGCAGAAGACATGGGGGAGGTGCACTTGTCATCATCATCATCATCATCAAATCTTTATTTATTCAGGTGAACATCATTGAGCAAGGCTCATTTACAAGATGGACCTGATAAGATCAAGGTTCAATAGTTGATACACAGCAGATACATCATACACTTACATAAGACAGTTAAACATACAGGGGAAAATAACATTTATTAACACAGTGATGTACAGTAAATTCACATGATAAAAAATGGTTACAGGAAAGTTAAGCTAATATTTACAGTATGTACAGTATATACATATCCCAGTGGGGAGGCATGGCAGACACTCAACATAATGTAATACTAGGATGGTGAAGGTATTACTGGGTGCCATAAGATGGGGTGTCTGTCTGGAAGGAATATGCCATATATGGTTTGGAAGGGAGATTTGTGAGGTGACAATGCTAGCTCTAATGGTAGCAATTGCATTTCTCTTTGAAGAAGACTGTACAGTGCTGTTTAAAGGATGCAAATAGAATGATATTGGACAGTTTTAGGATTTTGTAGGGTGTTCCATGCTATAGCTAGAGAATAGCTGATTGCTGCCCTCCCTAGCCTGGTGTTGAATTTGGGCAATTTGAGCAGGATGATGTTGTTGCTTCTTAGGGCATAGGAGCTAGGAGAGGTCTGGGTGAAGCAGTCCAGGATATAGTTTGGAAGTTTTTTTGACAACGCTCTGTAAATCCATAGTGCTGCATTTCTGTTCCTTCTGAGGTGAAGGGAAACCCACCCAACTGCAGCATAAAGAGAGCAATGATGAGTATTAGATGGCAGATCTGTAATGAACCTTATTGCTCTATAATATAAGGTATCCAGCTTGTGATGGTAGGAGATGGGGCAGTGACTATAAAGGAAGTCTGCATAGTCAACAACTGAAAGAAAAATGGCCTGGACTAACCTCATCTTTGAGTCTCTGTTTAGGAAGGGTTTTACTCTATAGAGAAGGCCAAGCCTTTGGCGAAGCTTTTTTAACAGTTCTTCTAAATGATGAGTGAAGTCAAGTCTGTTGTCAATCCACACACCTAGGTATTTGAAGTTTTCTACATACTCCAGATTTTCTCCAAGTATAGTGCATAGCTGGGGGAGAATGATTGGAGAGGATGTGCTGGTGGAGCTTTGATTTGTGAACATCATTGCTTTAGTTTTCTTTGCATTTAACAGAAGCTTTTTCTCGAGCAGCTGATATTGTAGCAAAGAGAATTCTGTTTGTAGGATATCACAAGCAGCTGCAGGTGAAGGGTTGCTGACATACAGAACAGTGTCATCAGCAAAGAGGTGTACAGAGGAATTGGTAAGGGTTGAATCAGTGTTATTTATATAAATGGCAAAAAGGATAGGACCCAGAATAGAACCTTGGGGGACTCCTCTTGACAGTGGTTTTAATGGGGATAGGTCACCTTCAGCTTTTACCTGCTGTGACCTACTGGTGTGATAGCATCTGAACCACTTAAGGGAGGATGGATCTAGGCCAATGGAGTACAGAGATGAAAGTAGTAGCTTGTGATCCACAGTATTGAATGCTTTGCTCAGGTCCAGGAATACTGCACAGACATTATTCTTTTTATCTAATTTGGATTGCCAGTCATTTGTTCCTTGGCTAGTGCAATGATAGTGCTATGCTTGGCCCTGAATCCAGATTGAGCTGGGTTTAGGAGGTTAGCATTGTCAAGATACTCCCTTAACTGATTACTCACTAATTTCTCCAGCATCTTGGATAGCACTGGTAGAATGGAAATGGGCCTGTAATTATTAAGAGCCATAGGGTCCCCTGATTTTAGAAGGGGAACCACTTGGGCTGTCTTCCACAGTGTGGGAATAGAGCCAGAGTTTAGGGATAGGTTAAAGAGGTGTGTTAGGGGGACTGCAGGTACATGGCATGCAATCTTTAGAAAGTAGGGGTCCAGAGAGTCTGCCCCTGCACTTTATTTGGTATCCAGTTGCCATAATAGATCCTCTACTTGTTTCAATAGTATAGAGTTGAAGCTGAAGGAAGTATCAACTCTCTGATCACCAATGTAATGGGAGCTTAATTGTTGCCTCAGCAGGTTAGCTGGAGAGGTGTCAAAGGCAAGTCAGCCGTTGTGAAGTGGTTATTGAAGGCGTCCAGAATTTCCATTTTGCCAGTGATAGGGCCATAACTGTTGTGTAATTGAGTTGGAAGGGGGGTGTTAGCATCCTGCCCCACCATACCCTTGATGGTGCCCCAAAACCTAGCAGGATTATGGTAGGAAGAGTCAAGTTCGGCCAAGTAGAAGGTAGCCTTTGCATCCCTAACTTTCTTGGTGCAACTATTCCTGGCTTTCCTAAAGATCATCCAGTCATTTGCATTCTTGGTTTTTCTTGCCATTTTCCAGAGTGTGTCTATCTCCAGCAGTGCAGCTTTGAGGTCAGCTGTAAACCAACAACAGGATTTGTTTTTTATTCGGATACTAGAGATTGGTGCATGGGTGTTAAGGGCATTTATCTTAATGTTATTTAGCACCTGCTGAGCTTTTTCAACAGAATGGGCAAGATAAAACTCTTGCCAGTGTGGAGAGTAAGCTAGATCATGCAAATATCCTTCAATATTGATGTTTTTCTTGGATCTCCTCATGAGGAATTTTGCAGGGCCTGTTGTTATGCTGGTGGATCTTACCCCTTCGATGAGGCAGTGATCACTTATATCACAGAGAAGCACTCCAGCGTGTGTGAATAGATGTGGTTTATTCACTAGCATGATATCAAGTAGTGTGCTGTTATTACTATTCCTTGCATTAATTCTTGTTGGTTCATTAATTAGCTGTGTGAACCCATATGTATCTCGAGAATGATACCAGAGGTGCAGCTTCCTGGTAAGCCAGTTGAAATTCAGGTCACCTAGAATAATGACTTCTTCAGTGCTGGGTTTGAGCAGGTTCCCCAGATGGGATAAGAGCTTGTGTTCAGCAGAGGGGGGTCTGTAGCAACCAACTAGCTGAAAAGCTGCTGTATTGGGGAGAGTGACTTTTAGGGATAGGCATTCAAACTCCTGGGGCATAGATGTTGCAGCAATATAGGATACAGCTATACCGGATTTTGCATATGTGGAACTCCACTGCCCCTTGTTTGGCGATCAGCTCTGAATAGCTGGTAGTTAGGTAGGTTAACATCCCTGTCTGCTGTGGTGGGTTTGAGCCATGTCTCAGATACCCCAAGAAAGTCTGGCAAGGTATGGGCAACCCAGGCTTGTATCAGTGTGAGTTTTTCAGCAGACTGCATACATTAATATGCAGGAAACTGAGGCCTTTAATTGAGGTTAGGTCTGATGAGAGGTGATATTCAGGGGTCCAGGGTTCATTTCCACGTTACCAATACAGAGTAATAGAAGAGCAGGAGTTTCGTGAGGGCTGCCAGTGATAGGGAGAGGGGCTGTCTTTGGTCCTCCTTCTTTATTCTGTTGCCACTCTTTTGGAGTGCTCCCTGTGGGTTTAAGAGATTGTGTCGAGACACCAAATAGCAGTTTGGTGGTTAGGCTTAAGGGGGATCTGTATATCCATCAGTGGAGCCTTGGTTGAAATACATGTGTGGTGGTATGTGTCTCTTTATGGTGATCACACCACTGTAGTCGATGCAGCAATGGTAGAGCATATGTGAGGGTTTGAGCATCAGCCAAAGGGGATGGTTCAGAGAGACTGGGCAGATGGATCACCCTAGTTTGTGTGACAGGAACATTTTCTTTGTGGAACCCCATGGCTGACAGTGAAAGGAGTATCAGAAGTAAACTCCCCATTATGAGAGAGATATTGGTAGTTGGCTATCAGGGAGTAGTGAAGTTGCTGATTGGTTGGATCAGCAAGCCTAAATGCAGCCTGCCACACAGTAAATCAAACAAATAAGCCCACTTATAGCTACCAAAACAGGTTTCAAAATTCCAACAGCCCCAAACAATACCCTGCTAGCCCCTTAATAGTAGGAAAGAAAATAAATAACCTTCTACCAAGTAGAATCCACAAGAAACAATGTAAAGCGACAATACGCTATTGTACTGTAGATCTGATTCTGTCCCCCTTCTAGTTCCTTCTGAGAAGCCAAAGCACTGAGTTCCAAACTCTGTGATTTTTCTTGTGCTGCTTTCAAAATCAGACAGTTCCAAACTCTGTGACTTCCCTTGTGCTGCTTTCAAAATCAGACAGTTCCAAACTCTGTGACTTCCCTTGTGCTGCTTTCAAAATCAGACAGTTCCAAACTCTGTGACTTCCCTTGTGCTGCTTTCAAAATCAGACAGTTCCAAACTCTGTGACTTTCCTTGTGCTGCTTTCAAAATCAGACAGTTCCAAACTCTATGACTTCCCTTGTGCTGCTTTCAAAATCAGACAGTTCCAAACTCTGTGACTTCCCTTGTGCTGCATTCAAAATCAAACAGTTCCAAACTCTGTCATGAACTTGTGCCCTTCCCCTCTCCCCAGCCTCATACCTTTCTTACATACTCACGTGCAATCTACCCTGGTGGACTCTTTAAGAAAAAAGTGGTTCACACCCTTGGTTATGTCTGAGTTTTTTGCTGGAATGCAGGGCTTAGTTTGTGTATCAGGTTAGTTTGAAGCAGTCTTAGCTACTGCAAGATAATGAGCTGTGTTTACTGTTTAGTCTGTAATCCAAGGGGAAACCCAGCCAGGCAATCAGAATGTAAATGTGTGTGTGTTAATTCAATCCAATACTGCCATGTGATATGTACTTTTATGTATCTTTATGTGGAAAAAACAATACAAATCTTAATTTCAAAAAAAGGAGGATGGCAAGAACCTCAGCAAAGATAAGGGCAATAGATGAACATATCTCCCATCAAACCATAACAGATTTGGTTACAAACAGACAGCTTGAAAACAATAGAAAAGGCTGATTCAGATCCTCATTTTCAACTACCAACTAGGGGTGTGTGAAAAAAAATTCAGCCCATAGAATTTCGTCAAAAGTCAGATTTTTGCTTCTGCAAAAGTTTGGAAATCATTTCACCAACTTTTGTGGAACTTCCACTGAAAACTGCAGATAAATGTAAGAAATGTGGGTTAATGTATTAAACTGCAGGAAAACAACCCTGCAGAAGTAATGCAAGAGACTTTTTTTACCACATGTCTTGTAAAAAATCTGCAGTTTGTAATTACATGGCAAAAATCTGCAGTTATTTGGTGAAAGTTTGGAATTCTGCCACAGGTGAAAGAGCAGAAAATTCTGCAAACTTTTTGAAATTTTGTGGAACTTCTGCGACGGCGGAAATCTATACTTTCGCCCATCCCTACAACCGACTCAAATAAATTTTGAAATAGGAACTCCACAGATAGGGGAAGATTTAATAACTCGAAAGACAAACTAACAATCTAACCAATAACAATCCTCCAGTCAGTCACAGCCTTCTACACCTCTAATAGGGATGAGGCTGTTACCATCTACTATGAATGGAGACAACTGAAACAGGGCAGATAGAGAAGGAAGGTGGTGAGCAAAGGGTATGGCACAGCAGTGAAGTTTAGCTCTTTGTCTACAGATGCTAATACCATGCCTGGGAGCATGCACTGTTTATAATTTCCGTGTCACAGGCAGGATTTCCTTGGTAACAATACATTGGAAGTCACTGAAAGGCAGATTTTTTCAAGTAATGCTTTTATTCCCGTGTTCTGTTTCATCCACTGTGTCCTTCTTGAGATAGTGATGTTCAAACAGAAGGTTTACCTCCAGGCAGCAGTTGGAAACAAGAAGATTAACTATTTCAACTTTATTATTTCTAGTGGGATCTGTTTGAACTCACATAAATGACAATTTCAGTGAATAAGTATTTAATTTTTCAAGTATAAATCTCTTTTCATTTACAAGTCATTTGGAATAAAAAATGAGGGGAAGAGAAAAATTGTGCAGAAAGTATACAGCACGTACACTGCACTGTCTAAACATTCTGCTTTAAAAGCTTTCCCAGTGGTGTCGGATCTTAAACCCAAAGAAAAGTCAGGGAGAGATACAAGTGGGTAGCAAAAGGGGTAATATGAGTCTTAAACACCTCCAAAAACTCCAACAGTGGAGGGTCATCATATTTAGTTTTACTAATGACTGTGTTGAGGACTCTTTTAAATTGTCTGGTAGCCCTCCACGTTCCCTTTCCCTGAAATAACCACACAGCGCAGGCCTTGGAGGAAATGGCCGCAGCCATGCATTTATTGAAATAAATCGCCACCTTTTTAGGAGATGCGTGCACTGCAGGGAGGATACGCAGCCTTCATGTAGGCCTCCCACACTCTTGCCCCCATTTCTTGGGGCCACTGTAGTATGGGCCTGATGTCTGATGTACCTCCTAGTTGAAACCTCTCTGACAGGAGTGGGTAAGGTCATATGGCCCAGAACCCTTGTGGCCACCCACATCTGGTGCCACTGTGCCAGAGGAATAATCCTGATGAGGTTGGATCATGGCCCCCATCTGGGTCAGGTCTTGCAGTCCCCAGCCTCATGCCAACCAGAAGTGATGAACCATTCGGAAGAATTTGACTCATCTCCTCCTTCTTCCTCTTGTACCCTCGGTCTGCGATCCTCCTGAGCTGCCATACCTGGCTGCGACAGTTGTATCATGTTTCATCAACAAGTCTAAATAGAATCTCTACTTTAGAATCTATCTTCCTATTTAATATTCCTTGAATAAGCAGTTATCTATTCATTCACTAAATTTTACAACCCTTCGGAGGAGGAGAAAAACCCAGAAAAACCTTGTTTAACAGGAAAACTAGGAAAGCTCACTCCTCAACCCCTAATGCGGTCTCCCACATTGGGTCAAAGGAGCCCTGCCTCCTGGCTCCTCACCTGCTTTTACAGGGATGGGCGGTGGGAGTTCAAAGAATGAAGGGAAAGAAGGGAGAGCTGCTAGCCCATAGCTCACTTGACGCCTCTTTCCCTGTCCTCCTCTGAATGCTACCGCCTCTGGGCAGCCTTATGGGACCTCCCCTTTTGGTGTTGCCATGACATCCGTACTCACCAGAGGAGGTCCCTTTCATTCCTTCCAGGTCCAGGGAGGGAGGATTCCAGATAACTAGCCAGC
Organism: Neoceratodus forsteri; assembly: GCA_016271365.2. NCBI lineage: Eukaryota > Metazoa > Chordata > Ceratodontiformes > Ceratodontidae > Neoceratodus > Neoceratodus forsteri. The sequence continues at coordinate 1,774,389,579 of CM057456.1, read as the reverse complement.
TGCTGTGATGCCTTGCAGCTTCTCTATTGTCTGATAGCCCTCCACTTTCCCTTTCCCTGAAATAACCACACAGCACAGGTCTTGGAGGAAATGGTCACAGCCATGCATTTATTGAAATAAATCCCCACCTTTTTAGGAGCAGTGTACACTGCCAAGAGGATATGTAGCCTTCATGCAGGCCTCCCACACTGCTGCCCCCAAGTCTTGGGGCCACCCTAGTGTGGGCCTGATGACTGATGTGCCTCCTGAGTCGAAACCTCTCTGACAGGAGTGGGTAATGTCATATGGCCCAGCACCCTTGCAGCTGCCCATGTCTGGTGCTGCTGCTGTGCTGGAGGAATAATCCTAATGAGGTCAGACCACGACCCCCATCTGGATCAGGTCTTGCAGTCCCCAGCCTCATGCCAACCAGAAGTGATGAGCCGTTTGGGAGAATTAGACTCATCTCCTCCTTCTTCCCCTTGTACCCCTGGTCTGTGATCTTCCTGAGCTGCCACAGGATGGATGTAGTCCGACCCCTCAAGCCACTGCTCCAATGAGCCTCCAAGACCCACTTACCAAGCTAACTTCTATCTAACTATCTGTTCCACTCTTAACCATTCTTCCTCCTGAAGTGCTGTGGAAAGACTCTCACTAGCCCCACAGCCATAAGTTCCCGACTAACTATCCCCCTCTGCCTGCAGCTTGCTGCCAATTATCCAACCAGGCCAGCATACTCGCTGCACTGGGTGTGACCCATTGAGAACCTTTCCACAGGAAGAATCAACAGGCTTGAGCACTGTCCTGTGCTAGACTCTGCATTGGGAAGTTGTGCTATTCTGGCAGTACTCTAGGGGCCCATTCCTTAGTCTAGTTGGCCGCCCCTGCTACTGCCCAGTGAGTCCGCACATCCCATATTCTCTGTTCTTAGTACCTTCATGGAACCTGTAAGAAACAACAAAATGTCAATGCCCATTGTTGCAGTGCACAACTGCCTGCCTCTCCTAATGCACCCTGTTTTACTTGCTGGGATACCACCTGCCTGTTGGAGTGCCACGAAGCCCTCCCCCCAACCTATCTGCTATTTCACTCTAGTATCCCTGGGGCTGGATGAAGCCATCCTGGTACCTTCTATTGTGCCAGCTGGCCCACTCTGCACCATTCTATACCCCCAAGGTAAAGCTCATTAATTTATAATATTTATGTGTACATATGGACGTAGTTGTAATTGAGTCTGTGAATCAATCGAGTTTAATCATAATTCATAAAAAAACAACTTTTTTTGGGTTTTGTTTTTTAAATATTTTTACTACTACCACTACATTCTCCTCAGATCATGGTGCCCACTGCGGCCTTTGTGACTGTCCAAACCAGACTTGTCTAGGGGGCCTTGGAGCCTTATTTCCCCAAATCTGTCCAGCTGGTGTGGAGGGAAACCCTCTTTCAGTGTGTCCTGAAGGGACATGAAACTCATCCTTTCAAGCTAACCTATCCCTCTAGTCCATTGAATAATTAACTAATCCTATGGGATAGAAATGCTTTCTGTGGCTGCTGGAACCCCTTCTCACAGAGACAAGCCCTGCTTGTTCGGGAAGGGATCCCACCATCAGTGGCATAAGGATCACCATAGCCCATATGGTTGCCCTGCCACAGCACCAGCAATAGGCGCCCAACTGTTGGGTCCTGAACCTGCTGGGGCCACCCTAGCTGTCCCTGGCTAGTTCTCCAGTTTCTTGAACTCCAAACTGTTCCCTTCTACTGTACCTCAGTATACAAGTGAGCCTGTACCTGACTTCTGCTGTTGCCCGGTCTAGGGCTCCTTGTTGGGTGGGATTGGTGTTACCTGGTTCCCTGAATGCTTCTTCACAGGGAACTCCCTAGGTGATGCCCTCAATGATGGGCCTACCCATGTTTCCCTGGCACCCCCCCTTGTGAAGGCGGAGGTGCACTGACTTCTGTAGGAGACCCAAATTAATGCTCCCCGCCACCACCTCCTGTATGTGTATTTTTGTCTGTTTGCTCTTATTATGCTTTCCATTTATTATTTGTCCTCCGTATGCCAAAGGGAGTGCCCCTACCCTGCCATACTAAGAGGGGGGAGGGGGTGCTGGCCCCACCTCGACCTAAGTGCCAGATGGCATGCAAAAGAGGGAGGGGGGCTCTGAGCTAAATAGCTCTCCTTGCACACTGTGGTCTAGATCAACAGTTCTTAGACTTTGTCACAGTGAGCTTCCCCGAATCCATGGAAAAGATTTTGAGCCTCCCCTAAAAACTGAAATAATCTTGGGCCTCCCCAAAGAAAAATAACATACTGTTCTTTTCGCAGTACACCATGAATATATTGAAACCCTTTTGAGTACTTTGCTCACATTCAGTTCTTTGTCTTATACTGACGTGAAACTTTTGAAAAAGAGCTCCTGTGCTCAAAGGTGTTATCTGAATAACAAATAAAATAAACAAATATTGTTATTCAGCTTATTAATTTGCTCCTTCCTGCTAGTGCTCTTAGCACTTCTATGCTCAACCCTTGTATTTGGGCTGTTCTGCCATCAGGCTACAAATTGATCAATTGCCACCACTCATTATTAGTTTATTGTTCGTATTTGTTTGCACTATTGTTTACTGTGTATTTCTTGATTGTTTTGCAGTTACCTTTTGAAATGTATTCACTCCATACCCTTCCCCGAGTACACCTGAAATGAGCCTTGGCCCATTCACATTTCCTTGTCACATATTAGTAAATAAATACATAAAATTCACCTACTATTATCCTCTTTCAGTTTGCTTCATCTCTTCACACAAAATATATAAAACTCAAAATTTTAATACAGTACTTTTTCAGACTTGCTTGAGCCTCCCTTGGAACAGGTTGGGGCCTCCTCAGGGAGGCTGGCCTCACCATTTGAGAACCCCCGGTCTAGATAACTGCTACAATGGGGTATAGTTACTGCAAAATAAGCACTTGATTGTAAGTACCCTACCTGCTAACTATAAAAAGCACTGCACCATGTGGAGACCCCTCTTAAGGATAACTAGGGTACCTGGCTGTCCTAGTTTCCACAGGCCAAGCCTGATTTGGGCAGCTGTGTCCAGTGTTGCTCTACTAAGATACCATGACAACAGTATGTGCATTGGTGCCCACTGAGAATGAACACTCCCACTCTCTGTTCTGATTATGTAGTGAAACAAATCCACTGCATAGGCAGAAGGTACATATGCACATCCTGTTCATTCAGAACTGTCCCCCTTCTGGGCATCACCCAGAATAGTAATCCTGTAGATAACTGTCCTCTTCTGTGTCTGCCACCACTGATCACCATTCACTGATACAAGTAAGGAAGCTTGCTAAACTATTCCCTTGTTGGATCATGCGATGACCCTATGTGAGCTTTGGGGATTGTCTTTCTGTGACAGTACATTGTGGATCCTGGGTAACCGCTTAATGCTGCTACCCGCGTTGTACCTATGGTCCACCCCGTGCACCTCAGGCTGGGAACTAATCCCCAAATCAGTAAATAGGTGTCTCATGTTGTACTGGGCCCTTCTGCTAGTACTACGAGGTTGTACTAGTAGGCCTGATAGGGAGCCTACTGCCTGGCGGATTCCAGTTCACCAACCGCGTGAGTTGGAAGCTTTACCAAATTGCATATGTTATATTCAAGGCCACTGTTTTCCGGTTTTTACCGGAAAATCCGTAAAATTTCGGAATTAGGGTGCCTGAAAACCGTAAAATGAAGATTTCATGGAATCTGGCATTTTCTATCAAATCAGTAAATCTATAAAAAAGTGTGTTTTTCTTTTAATTCCTTCCTGTACTATTTTCAGTTTGCTTTATTTAATGCTCTGTATATGAAGCCTTCTTTAATTCTGATTATTTATGCACATGCTAAAAAATGATAACAGAAAACCCGGTAAAATCCGGAAATTAGAGTAACAATCACCAGTGAAATTCCAGAATCTTAAGTCTTGAAAACGGAATTTAATTGTTTTAATCACCGTAAATCAGTGGCCTTGGTTATATTATTTATATTATTATAATACTTCTGCTATTTAAATTATTATAACTGTATTTTATTTTATTTGATATAATACATTTTTTTGCCAGTGGGTGGGCTCCCACCCCATAGATCAGTGTATTGCTACCCAGTCTATTTATTGCCACTTGGAACTATACATGCTCCAAATACCACTGTCTAAACCTACATTACTGGTATTCCAGCCAGCTCTGATTCACTCTTAAGGCTCCAGCCTGGCTGTATAACTGTAGTCCCTGTTAGCAACCATAGGGTGTACACGGCCATAACCCCCCACACACACACACACACCTGGACTAAACAAATAAGGGCAGTGAAGGGGTACCTACTACCACTTGGACTGAAATACTCCCACTTTATCATTTTTTTTCTTGGAAGTTCCAACCCCCCCTGCAAGTTAACAATGTATTACCCATGTACAAAGTTGGCAGTACCATGGGATGCTAACAGCCATGGCACTACCCAGGATCCCATAGGGGAGGATTCCAAAGTTGCTCACTGCTGTTGCAGCCTGCCAGTGTTAAATGTAAGGTCACCATATTCTGCACTAGCAGTATTAGAGTCAGTGACTGCAGACATCCAGTAGGAATGAGACTTGGTTTAGGTGTGGGGGGTATGAGAAGAGTCAGTGGATGACCGTACTACCTTTTGGATAAACACTGCCTGATATAAAAAGGAGTGTAGTAACTTCTGAGTCCTGTAACTCATCCAGACCACTGTCTGTTACTTACTTACTTACTGCTCATCAGCAAATACAGGCCCCATGGTCCAATAAGTCTGCTTGAGTATGCAGACTAGCACCCCACTTTGCACCCCCCACACATACAGATGAATGCCCAGTGAGACTGAACCAGATTAAGCAGCTTGTGGTATTTCCAGTGACTAGAGGGAAATTTCTGCCAGGAGACTGAAGAAATTCCCCTACTCTCCCAATAAGTGCCATGGGATCTTCAACATCTACCTGACTACCACCGATCAAGGCAGCTGGGACTTCAGTTTAACATCTCATCTAAAGGACAGCACCTCAGAAATGCAGCACCTAACCTCATGCTGCACAACAGTGTCAGTACTGGGCTATTAACCCAAGCACCAGTTGTGGAACTGAACCCACAGCCCTCTAATCTCCTGGCCTCAGAGGCAAGTGTGCTACCTAGTAACTAGTCTATTTCTTGCCATTAAGAACTATACTTATTCTGAACATCATTGGCTCACCATGCATATAGGAATTCTGGGCAGATCTGATTATGTCACGGCCACCAAGATGCATTCCAGTAGCCCTTGTTAGCACCCCTATGGTATGGTCATCCCATGTGCTCCTATGCCTGCTGTGTCAGTTAAGTGGTGAGCAATTCAAATGCTAGTCTCAGTTGCCTTTTTCAGGGCACCTGGGAGCCCTGGGAAGGGTAAGTGACCTGCGCTAGGCATACTGCAGAAGGAAGTAGCTGCGTACACAAATATGTGTAATGTACCCCTTGATCTTACATCCATTTCCATGCACAGAAGTGGGGAGAGCCAGCTTGAAGCTCAGTAGCCCCCCAGGCTAACCACCACCCCTCCTCCCTACCCTTCCACTTCCCACAAGCAGCAAGTGGGTAAGCAATGGTGGGGGGGAAATAACATGCCTCCCCTGCTGTAATTTGAAGTCAACCCAAGGGGGGGAGGCAGCAGTCTGCAGTGCCATGTAAGCTTAGATAACTCTGCCAGGCTCTGTCCTCCTGCACACCTACCTCTTCTGGGGTGACCCATGAGCCTGGGGCAGAGAAAAGACTCATGTGTAGGATACCAGTCCCTGATCTGCATGCTGTACCCAGCCTTTTTGCAGTGCAATTCTCCAACCTATTGGCCTAAGATGCTGATGGCCACTTCTATAATAGAGCAAACGCCTCCCCAAGATAGCCACCTGGTCTAATCCTGACAGGTCCAGCCTGCTTTCTGAATCCTGCCCCCTATACTGGGCTTCCTCACACCAGCCACCAAGCAGCCACTACCTGCAGTATGTGTGGGTATGGACTAGGCCCCATGCTGACTTGAGAGAGGGTCAGCTCGCTTCCCTGTTGACCCTGCTCGGATGCAGCGTGGCCTGAGAAAGCCGCTGAACAGTAGGCCTGAATGGCATGGGGGGTGTCACCAGTCCATGGGAGGCAGTAGAATAAAACAACTTCATGTCAGGCCCACATGAAGCTCAGGGTCGGGAGTACCTGATCACCGATGCCCAGACCCATGACCACCAGCTACAACCCAATGCAGATTTCCTGCATTTTATTTATTTCTGACTTTTGAATGTTATTGCTATTATTTTAAAAAGAAACTGACGGTGCTGTACAAGGTCAGTGATGTGACCAACGCAGGAGAGACAGAGGAGCTACCCTGCACAAGCCAGAGTGGCCCATCTACCTCTCCCACGGCAAGCTCAACATGTTGAAGCCCCCCCCCCCACCGGTGGCCCTGGCCTCGGCCCACGCCACCTTGGAATCGTCCCTTAAGCTGCCAGAAAATAAAAGGGAATATGCCTCATACAATGCTATATCAGCTCCTGCTGGTACCCAAGCCTGGGACCCTAATCTGCAGCAGCCACTGCAGCCATTCCACAGGGGGATCCCAGTGGTGCAAATAGTGGAAGAAAAGGCTGGTCAAAATGAAGCCATGCGGGGGAAGTGGGGAACCAAGTAGACTGTACTTTCCTCTACTCCCTCAGCCACAGCCTAAGTTCTCCTCCCAAGCCCCAGTCACCTTATTTAAACAATTTTATGTCTACTGATAGTGGCATAGTTAACAAATGTTTCTGCCACTTAGATCAATGACCCACAGCCCTAACATTTTAAAACCATCAGTAAACCATGTGAAGTAAGAATACATTTGAAACAGAAATTCATAGCAGCTCATAGATATGCTGAGAACTAAGGGCAACTCTTTAATCTATTGCAGTACTGCCTTTACTTGTAAGGCCTGGAAACATCCTATGCACTTCCCCTCCCCCAGCTGCAAGGCCTAGGAAAAGGCCCTTACCTCTGTCTGTTATCTTGTCAAAAGAGTTGTTTGTAGTTTGACGAATTGAGGGGAAAGAAGGGAGAGCTGCTGGCCCTCAGCTCACTTGATCCCTCTTTCTCCATCCTCCTCCGAATGCCACCGCCTCTGGGCAGCCTTATGCGACCTCCCCTCTTGGCATTGCCATTACATCTGTACTCCTCAGGGGAGGTCCCCTTTATTCCTTCCAAGTCCAAGAAGGGAGGGCTCCAGACAATTGGTCAGCTGCTGTGATGCCTTGCAGCCTCTGTAATCAGAAACACTGTAACAGCTGGGGCAAAGCATTTAACGTTTTGAAATCTGTGTGCTCCCACCCATTTCTTACATTTTGTTTTTTTAGTTTCAGTTGAAAAAAACAATCAATATACAGTAGGTCAGCAGGGTGATTAATTTGGAGTACTGGACACTATTTAGAATCCTAGAGTGATGAGCACGTACAGTACTCCCACCGTGTCCATGCCAACTAAGTAGGAATGTCTTACAGAAAAGCTACTGCTTTTTGACACATGGACAGTACAGACTTGAAATTATAAACACTGAGTTACTGTTCTATTCCATCTAATAATGTCTATGCTGTAGTTTAATTACAATTACAGCATGCCTTATTTTATTTTTACATGTCATAATGTTTCCTTACAAGTCATGTTGTGGATGCAGAACGTTCATTAACTTTTACATGCCGCTTAATAACAACAACCCTTTTTCCTTTAGTAAAATATACCTTAAATGTAGTTCATTTTTAGAGATACTGTATTGTTAGTTGGCACATCTCCTCTCCACAGGTAGAGAGCAGCAATCCCTCCATGACAACTGCTTTTTAGCCAGCAAGATAATTCTAGACAATAGCACCCCCTTTAATATTGAATACCTCAGCTCTTCTGTGAATGAGGATTGTAACCAGAAATGTCTGTTCTTTACACACTGTCCAATATCACTCCACCACTACACACCCAGTTGGGTGTGATCATGTGTCACTGTGTATTTCTTAACACATACAGTAGGAATCCAGTTTAGGACTCAGTGTATACACTGAATATGCATGTCTACACCCTTGATATGAAAGCATGTTCCAGGTGGTACTTGCATCTTCCCAGCACTAGCACCACCTTGTAATCAATCTGTTAATGTGTATTTATCTTGAATGCTAGATAGCACTGCCTGTTATTAACCAAATACCATAGAGTGTAGTTCTGCAACACTTATCAAGTGTTTAGTCACAACAGTTCTAGAACTTCCTCCTAGTTAAACATTTACTAAGGTTCAACTACAGACAGGTAAAAATAAAACAGTGTGTGTGTCATCGTCAGAAGAGAACATGCACTCAGACATGTAGTTACTGGGATACTATGGAACGCAGCCATCAAAGCATATGGATTACAGTTTTAGTATCTCTGTAGAATCTTTCATTCAGTACGAATTAACAGACATATGTTGATTCCTATTGGAGCTGATATGCTAGGAGATATAACAATAGAATTATTACCCTTCAAAGTCACAGACTACTTTCTCTCCAATGACCAAATTCTGGGAAATCTTTTATATCGTGTATGTCTTAATTTCTCTAGTGGCAAGACCATGTTCTGGAGAAGAAGTTCCTTGTGACAGAGGATCCTACGTTCCTCCAGATAATGTCTGTGACTTCACTGATCAGTGTGGAGACAACAGTGATGAAAATGAATGTAAGTAACTGATTATAGTACTTTGCAAGATAATTTATATATTTAGTTATAAGCTAACTACAGATGTCAACTGAGACACAGTTTCATTTTCAGGCACTTACAAGATCTATCAGGAAATGAAGTAGGAGGTTTGCAATACAACTTTTTGGATATCGTAAGCATACTGCACATCATATTGAAAAATTGTATTTTATATTCATATAAAAAAGAAATAGCTGGTGATTATGCTTTGTTCATAGTGTCTTATTCAAACAAAGCCTATGAGAGGAAGTGAACATACAGTAGTTACAATAATTGTGGGGCTGTTGAGCTAGACCATATGGAAGGACAAATGAAAGATTAGGGTATATTGAAAGATATTGGGTGCATTTTAAAACAGAGAGTAGGCTCCACAAACAACTGCAGAGTTAGGAGGCATGAGAGTACAAGAGTAATTAGTCTGAGGAGGGAAGAGGGTTAAAATGGAATTTGGGAATTCTGTGGAGCAAAGAATATCCATGTTACTGATGGAAAAACTTACTGAAGTTTAATTTTGGGTCACTGCTTTCATATGATGAGCACTGTAAAGGCTTCCTTGGTGAACACAAGCCAAAAGATGAGATAAGATTTGTATTGATTTTTATGAAGTTAATCTAACACAATTTGGACCACATTTTCAAAACAGAGTCCATTTACGAGTAGCTGTCTCATTAGCTCCTTTATTATGTGCTCTGATGTGATGAGTGAGAAAGTCGCCTAGCCTCCCAAGTGTGGATGGCTGGACATTTTTTCTCATCTATGTTAGATTTCTGAAATACAGGGGAATTCATGAATAAAATGTATGGATTCTTAGGAGTCTTGAATTATTGAGAAATGCAGCAGTTTTGCATAGCATGCATTTTTTTTATTTTGATGGAAAACTGTGATTTTTGAATGCTTATGTTGTTGTTTCATTCATACATGAGTTATAGCTGCTGGTATAGGGCTTTCAAAATTTTAAAAAGTAAACAATAATATCGCAAGTGGCTGCAGATGTCTACATTTTATGGTGTGATGCCTCTCCATTAAAAAGTGCACCTAAGTTTGAGGCCACAAACAATCTGGGATTACTGATGTCCATGGTTCACACCATGCTCCAGACTTCTTAAATGCTAGTCCCTGAAACTTTTGCAGGTAATAGTTTTTGACAGGGACTATAAACCCTCTGACCTTGTTTAAAATCAACCTGGTAGCTTTAAGAAACAGATGCTATAAACAAGGCTGTGCATCAATATCAAGCACAGCATCACCATTTTTGCCCTGTTATCTTGCAGGATACTGCAGGAATTCAATATATTTTAATGATAGTTACTCCAATTTGTCACTCAGTAAACTGAAATCTCACACAGTGCACTCGATCCTGATGAACAGCTCTGTACTTAATTGAAATATTTAAAATCATTTATACTTAACAGTATATGGTTAGCCTGCTCAAAATCCTTGTTAAGCACATTCTAAACCATTATGTGCATTCTAAAGAACTATTATGTGCATTCCGAACAGTTGTTATGCACAGTTCATATGTCATACAATTTAAAATGTCTAATTTATTCTACACCTAGCTACTTACTAACCACCCAGTGCCCAAAGTTATACTTTTTACCTATCAAAAGTCTGAAAATTTGATTTTGATATGTGAGTATAACAAAGAAACAGCACAATATTTTGTTTTCCCCTCCGGGGTGGTCTGTCACTCTAATGTAAAAAACTATATACTATAAAAAATAAAATATGGCAACCACACATAACTCAGCATGTGTTTGCATCTCGGGGTTGAGATGACAGCATGGACCTCTCGAGCTTCACTCCTGAGGATCATATGCTGCCACCTCAACCCCTTGATGGAAACACAGCGTGGTTGTGTATGGTTGCCCATACACCATTCTATATATAGCACATTTGCATTTAGGTTTCATATTTTTTACCCTGTCAATTGTTCATCTTTTAAAGCATCAGTGCAGTGTAGTTGGGCAGAAAAAACTGTCCCTAACATTTTTTTTAACTGTAACATATTCCAGACATCTTCCAGTTTCATTTGCTGACAAAACTGTCTAGTTCTTTTTTTTATTGAAACTCTTTTTTTGCGTCTGCTGCAGCGCCTACGGGTGGGGGCATCCAGCTGCTGGCCCTGCCCGCAGCGAGAGCAGCAGGCTCACTCATGTGATGTGGAGGTGCGGCACAGTCGTGGCCAATCCACTGGAGGGCTCCTCCATCCCTGCCAGCCAGACCAGTGCTGACCCCCCAGTGTGATTCCACGACTGTCCTCCCCACATGGCAGGGTGTGGCCATCAAGCTTTTCAGTTGCACCCAGCCTTTTTGCATTTTCTCCCCAATGGGAGCACGGACATGTAATGACATCTATGCACCAATGTGCAGACGTCCACCATGCTCCCACCCCTCCAGACACCCGTGCATCTGCAGTACCACTGGGCATCCCCAGGGACTGCCAGGGCATGGTGTGGATCCCACCCTTTCCCCCCAGGACTGGGAGAGCAGTCGTCGGATGCTCGTTCCCAGTCCTCCCCTGCTGACCCCCAATGATCTGGGCTCATTCCCGAACCCGGGTCACTGGTGTGGATCAAGGTGTGGCATCCAGCGCCTCAACCTTCAGTGCCACCGGGCCTGCCAAAACTGCCTAGTTCTACCAGAATGTAGGTATTTTATAAATGTTTTACATCTTCTTTGCACTTTATCTGGGTCAGAAATAGATCTGTAAAACTGACGAGTTAGGATAAAAAAAATACATTGTGAACAACATAGGAACCATCTAGAGAAGCTCATTTAATATGAGTGAATGCTAAAATTTTTATAATGTAAAGAATTACATGAGGTGATTTTGAAAAAAAAATGCTGCACTGTTGCTTTAAGTGCGTGCACCTATATTTATTTCTCTTTGTTTCAAAAACTTCTCATTATGAACAATGGACAACACAAATGCTTTATGGGATCACAGTCTGTTGCAAGGGAAAGTCTAGTCATGTCACAAATAAACTCATTAAAGAGTATGTGCCTACTAATACACACATAACATTTGCTGGCAGATAAAGATCACTTTGTCACCTAGTCTGCCCATTTCTCCCTGCCTATAGCATCACTGCTGATCCTACTTGATCTCTAGTCTATTCACACCCACCCCTTCCCTCCCTGTAAGATTCCTTTAACCCTATACCATGGATTATTGAACCCCACCATTGTTTTCACCCCCGCCACCTCTGCTGGGAGACTGATCCAGGAATCCACTACTCATTCTCTGAAGAGGTACTTCCTCACATCTCTCCTGAATCTACACCCTCCAGCTCCTTAACATGACCCCTTTTCCTTGAGCACCTTTTTTTCTGAAAAATACTTCCATCCTGTACTTTATTAACCCCTGTGGATGTATATCTTACAGAATGAAAGTTTGGGACCTGCTGATGCTGTATTAATAATTTGTATGCATTTGCTTGTTTCTTTACTTAACTTTTTTATTTTACTTTTATTTTACCAACAACTGGGAAAAAAATAATCAAAGGACATCCTTGTATTTTGAAGTCAGATCATTTAAAAAAAAATTCTATGTCTTAACAGGCAGTGTATGTCAGGAAGAAACTAAACATCTGTTTGTAGATTTTGTCAGAGAAAAAAAAAGCTTTCTTCCCTTAAAATGTTATAGACTGAATAAAAATACATGGCTTTTTGAAATTGTTGACCTTTTGCTATGATTTAACAGATGATGGTTTCTTCCTAACAAGATTTCACTTAGGAAGAAAAACCAGAAACGAATAACTTGTTTAAAAAAATGATAAAATCACTCAGATGAACAATATTACAAACACATGGTATTAAGTGATTTGGGGCACTAGCAAGTGGGTGCCTGCTGAAATGGTGACCCACTTTTGGCTAGTGCCCCGACGGCAGGGGTGTGGGGTTGGTGTCCGGATGGGGTGGGTCATGAAAAGGCGACAGGATGTCGCATGCGTATACATGTGTGGGGGGGGGGGCGGAAGTGAGCTCGCTGAATGTGGGGTGGGAAGGTATGTGAGAGGTGGTGCTGCAGGTTTCTGGTGAGCTGACATCATGGCATTGTGGGCTAGGTGCTGACTTGGGGTGGCAGGGTTGCACGGTTCAGGACAGGGTGCCAGTAGTTTTTGTTGAGCCTAGCTCGAGACAGTGTTTTTCTTTTTAACGAGATGAACCCACCCCCGACATGTAACCCCCTGAAGTTGAGAATCCTAATTTAGGGGAGTGTGTGGGGTGAAGCCCCCCATGGGAGGGGGGGTGTGGGGGCACTGTTCCCTGCATAAAAGAAATAAAATGTTTCCTTGCGCCGAGATTCCACATCTCCAAAATTGAATTTCAGTGATGTGGGGTTACAATAAGGGCTTTCAGCATGCCGAATTTGCCCTTATCACATAGAACTCAAACACATAAAAGCTACAATTTGTTGCTGACAGATGCAGGGATTTCTTTTGAAAACACAGACATAAATGTATTCTTTCTCACTGAACTGCAATAGGCTGTTCAGTAGATGGGATTTTCTAACTCCCAAGGCAAGAATTGTATTGAATTCTTTTTTCTAGTATCTTTGAAAAGTAAATGTAAAAAACTGCTTGATTCATTGCATAAATGCATAATTTATTTTTAAAGTAGAAGCTAATTCTTAACATATTAAACATAATAAATTAAATAGCTAATTGTCAGTTTTTTTAGAAGTGAACATATGGGGCTGATTCACAATGACCACGGTAGAGTGGCACAAGCTGCAGTTCACTGCAGCTTATGTTAAAATCAGGTACGCCAGGGACCCTGCACCAGTTTCAGCCATAGAAGGGGTCCCAGCACCAAATATTCCTGCCGCAGCCAATACTGCTTTCCTGCACCTAACAAACAGCACATGGGAGTGGAATGACAGAGCCGGGCAACAGACTGACCACAGATGGTCTCGCTCCAGGACCGGCACTGCGGGCTGCCTGGGAACAGAATCCTGGCATGGAGTACAACCACTATTTTAAAACACAACAATTACCTGCAGCAGTGTCACTCACAGAGGAGATGACAGAACTGTTGCATGTTTCTTCACTGAAAATTTCAGTGAGATTGGGACCAACGTTGGCAGGCACAAGATGGGGCTGGGGGGGGGGAAGGAGGCTGCAAGGCTGTGCATCAGGTGCTACTGATGTTTGTGGGACATAGCTGAGTCCCATCCTACTACAGATTATGCTGGAGTCATCTGCCAGCAATGGCTGTTAGTGGTGCAGCGGCTGGTAGACCAGTCCGAGCTGGTCAAATTCTGACAGGTCCAGCCTGGTTTCTGAATCCTGCAAAAGGGGATGTTTCAGCCTGCATCAGCCACATGTCGCTGTGCACTGTGCCACTCCTTCTTGTCAGTGCAAGGCTGCTGCAAGCCCTGTTTGGTGCAATAGACCCTGCTGTCACGGTAGCCTGCATTCCTGAATGGCACAGGCTCAACATTTGATGAAAAGTGCCCCTTGCATCAAGTCTGATTGTTGCAGACACCTTGGGTCATTTTTTGGGCTTTGTGAATTGGGCCCATGCTCTTTAAGTGGGCAGCAAAAAACACTGAGAATGTTTCCTACAGATTTTATGGATGCATTGGTAGTTCAACCCTTAGTCTGCTGACAGAATTAGAACGTATAGGAATTTTGGACTGATACAGTATATCATTCTGCAGCCCAGCAAGGGTTAAGTCTACAAAACATATATTCACAAGTAGATAACTGCTTTTCCATGTTACCAATGAGGGGGAAAGTATAATTTATTACTGCCCAGTATCACTTTTTTATAAGAATTTAGTAAAATGTAAAGACAAAACTATACATATCGTATCTGACTGTGTCCTACATCAGTCTTTTTTTTATTTTATTTGTTTATTTATTTGGTAACTAGTGAATACAGGTACATAAGGTTCAGTGATAACATATGTAAAATTTAGAAATAAATTACCTGTAGGACATAAAGTAATACAGTATATTCATGAGCAATTAATACATACATGAGCAATGTCAGCATACCATTAAAAAGAGAAACAATAAACAAAGTTCAGCTGCAACGTATGAGACAGTAATTCATAAGTCAGGCAATATTGTCAAGGGTAAAAACAATAAAGATCAGAACCAATAAGACATAAAGAGAACTGTATAAGCTTAGGTGAGGGAAACTGCAGTCCAGCCAATTGGATGGTACTCAACAGTTTCAAGGGGTGCCAAACTGAGAAGTGAGATTGGCTAGCTGAAGTTAGGAAATGCACTTGTAGTCAAGGCCAATAGAAGGGATTTTTTGAAGTGTACTTTGAACAACTGTAGGGTGCCTAATGAATGGAGTGAGGCTGGTAGAGCATTCCAGAGCTTTTGGTCTGGGACAGAGAAAGCTCTCTGCCCCATGTCTGTAGTGGACCTGGGACAGATGAGAAGGCATTGAGTGGATGACCTAAGTTCTCATGTACCCTGTTTGATACTGAGAAGTCTGGATAAGGGGGAAATAGCACCATCATGGAGGGATTTGAATATGAGATAGCCAATGTAGAAGTCCCTATGGGCTTAAGGGGACAGCCACCTGAGCGTTGAGTAAAGGTTGCAGTGGTGGGTGTTGTAGGGGCAAGAATGAAAAATCTGCAGATATTATTAAAGGTAGTGTTAAGACGAATGAGTTGATGTGAAGATGTTTGGGAGATGATGGGTGGGCAGTAGTCCAGGAGAGGCAGGAGGGTGCCCTGCCTGATAGCCAGTCTCACTTCAGGGGTCATGAGGTGCTTCAGGTGGTAGCAAACACCCAGTTGCTGATTAACCCATTTCACAACTAGCCCAATATAATTTTTGAAGGTGAGGGAAGGGTTGAGGGTGACCCCCAGGGATTTAAAGGTAGTGACATGATCAAGGGAAGATCCATCCAGGGCTAGGATGCAGAGGGAATTAATTTGCCTAGTAGGACATCTGGTGAACTGAGGCTTTGACAAAAATAGTATGATCATAGTTTTTTTGGCATTGACAATAAAGCGGCTCGATGTGAAGCAATTTAGCATGGAAGTGAAATCCTCAGATAGAGATAGGTTAATGATGAATTCTGTCACTCCTAAATAAGATGAGATTGTCTGCATACATAATCCTATGGCAGCCTGAACGAACTTCAATTACCTGTCTGAAATTACAGTTAAATGTATTTATTTATTTATTAAGATCTTGGGTTACAATACCTTTGAGCTGGGATCTCTTTTACAAAAATTCCACATCATAGAAACACAGTATACATACTGCACATTAGAAACAAATTAAGACATAGTGGTATTATACATTTTAACAGGCTTACAGATGTCACCAGAGATGTGCGTAACAATTAGCCAAAAAAAAAAAAAATGCAAACAAAGCAGCTGAAACATATATTAGACAAAGAGAATCACCCAAGATGATGTTGTCCAGTGGTAGGGTGGGTGGAAGGAGAAGGATAGGAGGACACAGGGGGATGAGAGGGTGGGGGAGGAGGAGGGAGGGAGGGAGAAGGGTGAGGCAGGATGGACAGGAAATGGAGTGGGAGAGATTAACTAAGGCCAGCAAGCTATGCTGCGAAGTGCAGTGAGGGGTTGGAGCGGTTTACTGCAGTATATGAATGTAGTGAATTAAATAACCTGAAAGAGGGAGTCTAGCCAAAAGTTTTAGAGTTGAAAATTCAGAATTTGGATCAACATATCCCCAATCAAGCTCATGCCAAAAATGAGATCTCTAAGTTAATCTATTTAACAGTCATTTTGTTATACTAATTTTACTGGCTGTTCAAAAAAGCCAGATTCAATGAAGAGCTACCAGTGATGTTATAACCAGAGCTCAAAGCTTTCTCCTACTTGCAAGCAACCTTATAGGAATTTTTTTCTAAAATGTTACATAAAACTACAGTTGTATTAAACATTTGCAAAATGAAAGCTGATACTGGGTGAGCACATGGCATGCAGTTCCATAATGTCATGATGCAAGGTACTTAGGAATGTGATGGGGTTGTAATTCAGTGGCAAACATGGCTTTAGACTGACAAAGTTGTGTGTAATTTTTAGAATATTACAGGGAGGAGATTTTTGAATTCCACCAGGTTTCAACTGCGTAATGCAGCAAAAACACAATCTCAGAAAGTACTTGAGATGCACAGTTTTGGAATGTGACAGAGATGCTGAAATTCAGAATGTGGTGGTGTCATAATTTTTTTAGAATGTGGCAGAGATACTCAATTTAAAATGTGGGAGACAAAGTTGCAGAATGTGGCAGGGTTGTGCAATGTTGTAGTGTCTCAAGGATGTGTAATTAGAAACATAGAAGTTGTCGGCAGATAAGGACCACTTGGCCCACCCAGTCTGACTATTTTTCTTTACCTACAGTATCACTGTAGAGCCTACTTATAGAAACACAGAATTTCAGCATGTAGTGGTGATGCGCAATTTCAGAATCTGGTGGGGATGCTTAATTTTAGATAGTGGTGGCAACATGCAGTTTCACAATGTGGTGCGGACATGGAATCTCAGCATCTGGCAGGGATGCACAGTTTCAGAATGTGGTGGTCACATGCAATTTCAGAATCAGCAGGGGGGGTGTATTTTTGGAATGTGATAGGATGCGTTATTTTGCAGCATGGCAGGGAACTGCATTTTTGGAATCTGATGGATATTTATATATTTTTGAATTTTGTTGGGAATGCACAATTTTTTCATTTGGTAGGGATGCACAGTTTTAGAATGTAGCTTGGATATGCAATTTTGGAATGTGTGAGGGACAATTATTTTCAGAATGTGACTGGGCTGTGCAGTTTTTGAATATGGCAGGATGCATATTTTTATAATATTAAAAAGACGACAGTGTTGGAATGTGTCAGTGACACACACTTTCAGAATAAGATGGGAAGGTACAATTTCAGAATGTGGCTGGGACACATAATTTTAGAATTTGATGGGGGGATGCCCAGTTTTGGAATGAAGCTTGGAAATGCAATTTCAGAATGTGGTATAAATGTATAATTTTGGAAAGTGGTGAGGAGGAACATTTTTGGAATGTGACAGGGATGAGCAATTTTGGAACATAGTGGTGACAAAACTTCAGAATGTATCAGGGATGCACAATTTTGGAATGTGACCAGGACAGGTAATTTTCGGAATGTGGCAGGGACATGAAATTTTTGAATATGGTTGTGATGCGCAATTTCAGTATATGATGGGGATGCACAATTTCAGAACGTGGCAGTGACAGAATTTTGGAATATTATGTTGACACAATTTCAGAAAATAGCATTGACATACAACTTTAACATGTTTCAATATGTGCCACCCACCAGCACAGCGGTTGGATTTCCACTTGCAATGCCGGCAGCCTGGGTTCGGGAATGGACCCGGCTCATAGAAGGGCAGCCAGGGGAGAAGGACCGAGCATCCTCTGGACTGCTGTCTTTCTCAGAGGAAGTGGCAAGCACTTGGCACAGGAGCGACACCTGGTGGAGGCTGGGTCCATTGCATAGCGCCAACATCAATGTACCTCTCTGGGGTGGGGCAGATGCTAGTCGTCATTGCACATCCCTGCCCCAGCCTATGGGGGGGAAAATCCTGCTTCCAGCCATCTCCATGAAGCCCTGCCCCCGTGCTTTGATTAGTCTCCCAGCCAGACTCACCTGACCAGTACCAGTTTTGCTGCACTGGAAGCCGCATGGTGCCATGACCCCACCCTCTGGAGAGCAAGCCAGGGGTGACGGGGGAGTGCTGGCAATCTGGGAGGTGGAAGCCTGTGGGGTGCCATGACCGAGGTGGATGTCCTGTTGGCCGGGGCAGCAAAAAGTATAATAGATACATAAAAAAACATGTTTCAATATAAGAAAAATAGCAGGACAAGAGGACACAGCATGAGATTAAAGGGAGGCTGATTAAGGGATAATGTAAGGAAGTTATTTTTCACAGAAAGGGTGGTGGATGCATGGAATGGCCTACCTCAGGAAGTGATGGATATGAATATAGTGCAGGGCTTCAAACAGGCATGGGATAGTCATAAAGGAGCAATACAGATGAGTATGAATAGCTAGGCCATTGACAGAGTAAAGGCCTATGGCACATTCATAAGGTAGAAAAAATTAGCAGACTGGATGGGCCTTGTGGTCCTTATTTGCCATCAACTTTTATGTTTCTATGTTTAGAATGGGGTGGGATGTGCAGTTTTGGAAAGTGGTGGGGGCATGCATTAATGCCACCTTAAGACTTCCCCCAATAGTACATACTTTTGTAACCTCCTGCCTTGACTATGGTAATGCTGTCTACCTTGGGGTTAGACGAGGGGTCCTGTGTCACCAGCAGCTGGTGCAGAATGCAGCAGTTACTGTAGGTTGCTGATGAGCTTTCTGAGGTCTAGTCATGATCTGAGGTCTAGTCATGATCTGCATTGGCTGCCGGTGAGGTGGAGAACCACCTTCAAGGTCAGTCTTATATATGGACTGGGCCCTGGCTGCCTGAGTGACCTTCTGACACCTTAAAATCCCCAGTGTTCTCTCTGCTTCTCCAAGTTAAGCCTCCTAGTGGTTTCCAGGGCCCAGCTTAAATCTTTGGCTGACCATTCATTTGAAGTAGCAGGACAGGCCCTGTGGAACTTGTTCCCCTAGATCGTTGATGGAGGCCTCTCATTGGAGGCCTTTAAATGGGGCCAAAAGACGCATCTTTTTAGGGAGGTATATGGGGTTTAGTTATTAATATTTCCCTTATATCATCTGCTGGTTTTAGTGTTTGTTTATATGGTATAATTGTTTTACAGTGGCGTGAAAAAGTATTTGCCCCCTTCCTGATTTTCTCTATTATTGCATATTTGTCACACTGGATGTTTTCAGGTCTTTAGAGAAAATGTAATATTAGATAAAGGGAACCTGAGTGAACAAATAACACTTGTTTTTTTTTTAATTTCACTTATTTAATGAAAAAAAGTTAACCAACACCAACTGGCACTGTGTGAAAAAGTAATTGCCCCCCTTACACTTAATAACTGGTTATGCCACATTTAGCTGCAATGACTGCAACCAAACACTTCCTATAATTCAATATCAGTCTTTCACATCGCTGTGGAGGAATTTTAACCCACTCTTCCTCGCAGAACTGCTTTAATTCAGTAACATTTGGTAGGTTTTCGAGCATGAACTGCTCGTTTCAGGTCCTGCCACAGCATCTCTATTGGGTTTAAGTCTGACTTTGACTAGGCCACTCCAAAACTTTAATTTTACTTCTTTTAACCATTCTGATGTGGACTTGCTTTTATGCTTTGGATCATTGTCTTGCTGCATGACCCAACTACGCTTCAGCTTCAGCTGACGGAAGGATGACTGGACATTCTCCTTAAGAATTTTCTGGTACAGAGCAGAATTCATGGTTCCTTTAATTATGGCAAGTCATCCAGGTCCTTAGGCAGCAAAGCATCCCCACACCATCACACTACCACCACCATGTTTGACTGTTGGTATGGTGTTCTTACTGTGGAATGCTGTGTTTGCTTTACACGAGACATTATGGGATCCATGTTGTCCAAAAAGTTCCACTTTGGACTCATCTGTCCATAGAACATTTTCCCAAAAGGCTTGTGGATCATCCAGGTGCTTCTTGGCAAATGAGAGACGAGCATTTATGTTCTTCTTGGTTAGCAGTGGTTTCCGCCTTGCTACTCTCACATGAAGCCCATTTTTGCCTCAGTCTCTTTCTGATTGTGGAGTCATGAACACTGACCTTAGCTGAGGCAAGAGAAATCTGCAGTTCTTGGATGTTGTTTTAGGATCCTTTGAGACTTCTTGGATGATTTTACACTGCGCCCTTGGAGTAATTTTGGCAGGCCGCCCACTCCTGGGAAGGTTCACTACTGTTCCAAGTGTTCTCCATTTGGAGATTATGGCTCTCACTGTGGTTCGATGGAGTCCCAGAGCCTTAGAAATAGCTTTGTAACCCTTTCCAGACTGATAGAGGGCAACAAATTTTTTTCTGATCTTTTCAGGAACTTCCTTTGATCATGGCATAATGTGCTTGTTGAATCTTTGTGCTGGCAACGTGACTTGATGGTAAGGGCCAAAATACGTGAGGTTTATATTGAGCAGGCTGGCTGTAATCAAGCCTGGCTGTGTTCAATCAGCTGACTCTAATTATCCCTTTAATTGGGTTGATTTAACTAGGGGTAATTACTTTTCACACAGTGCCAGTTGGTGTTGGTTAACTTTTTCATTAAATAAATGAAATAAGTAAAAAAAAAAAGTGTTATTTGTTCACTCAGGTTCCCTTTATCTAATATTATATTTTGTCTAAAGACCTGAAAACATCCAGTGTGACAAATATGCAATAATAGAGAAAATCAGGAAGGGGGCAAATACTTTTTCACGCCACTGTATGTATGTCTGTTAATTTGGAATTGTTACAAATTGTGTCTTATGCTGCACTATCTGCACCCTGTGCAGCACCCTGAGCCTCAGAGAAAGGGTGTTTAACAAATACAATTTTACTTACTTAGTTTACTTACACTTTTGGAATGTGGCAGAAATGCGCAGCGTCAGAATATGGTAGGTATGTACAATGTTGGAATGTAGTGGGGCTGTGATGTGAAATTTTGAAATGTGTTGAGTGTGTACAACTCTGGAATGTGGAGGGACTAGTAATTTCGGAAAACAGTGGTGCCTTCTGTCACATTTTGAAGGTGTGCTTCCCAATAATATTCCAAAAATTTCACTCCCACCAAATTCCTAGTTGTGTGTCCTAAGTGCATTCCAAGATTGAGAGACCCAACTGCATTTCGAGATTGAGTGTCCCTGCCATATTCTGAGATTGCACATCTGCAGTGGTGGACAAAAAGAAATCATCTCACAGTCATCACCCAATTCTTTTTAAATCCCAACACCAGCTGTCTACTCATGTTGCAATAAAAAATAAATAGTTCTTCAACAGAGTGGGAGCATTTTACTGATGATATCACAAATCCACTGAAAGCATGTTACAAACAGAGTGGTTAAAAGATCTGTAAATTAGATGGAACAGACTGCACAAAAAATACAGGTGTGAGTACAGAGTTTATTCTGCAAAAGGGTTTATTAGTGGATGCAAAAGACAGCACCGAACACCGACACATCAAATCTCTGCAGATTCTTCTTCACAGGAGTGGGATTTGGGTATGAGATCACAGTGATATACAGGTACATTAAAGGCACAGTGCCCAGAATTAATACAAACAATGCCAATGTATCAAGACACACACTAACAATGAACAAGAGTGCTAAAACATATACAGTATATACTGTATAGTAGGTTATATTAGTGGTCCGATAAATTTAGTGCTATTAGCGGGACCATTAACATGTGCTAAATTTAACAGACTGCTAATTTTCTAGCCACAACGATCCACTACTTCACTCAGCTAAAAGAACTACAAAGCACATTAATTCGGTAATGTGTAATGCATGTATTTATTTTATTAAATTTAATTATGTGATTTAATTTCATTAAAAAAACAAAAACACCAAAGGAAAAAAGCCAAATGTCCGATGCAGATGCAGTGCACTTGTGTTACTAGTGAGGGATGTCCTATTTTGGTCTTCTGCTTCTTTCCACTCCTGCTTCACCTTGTGGTATTGTATCTGAAAGAAGCAGAAAGCTGACTTAGCGTTTGCCCGATTCGATACCTGCCACCATCATCTGAACACAATAAATACTGTACTCACTCCGGCAGTCGTGGTGGGTGTTAAGTATCCCAGCCTCACGAAATCCATGTATGATGTCTGCTCATCTTCCCTGCAAGGAGGTGATCACAGTCTCCATCCACCGAGCATGGTGTTCTTTTAGGTTTAGGAGTCGGAGATCAGATGTTAAACTGTCAGTGCCTCCTACTACCAACCTCTCAGACACAATGCATGCATACCAGTTGGTGAATTCTTTCTTGAGTAGGTCATTGAAAATGTTATTTACACTGACATCCAAAGGCTGTAGCAAGTCAGTGCAAGATGCAGGAACATAGATTGGTATAATGTTTAACTCTTCCAAGTGCAGGAGCACATTTTCAGTAGTATGTGCTCGATACAAGTCTAAAACAAGTAAAGACTTCTGCTCTGTGGACAATGACAGCTGTGCAGTGATGCACTTGATACAGGGTACTAACACAGTATCAATGAAATCAATGGTCGTGACTTCATTGGCCCAGTGATTGTCAGAATGAGCTATACTCCACTCATTGGGAAATGTATGCTTTGGGTGTGACACAGCCGTCTTGCCTTTATAGGTGAGTTGCGGAGAGAGTAAATCACCATCAAGGCAACAGGCGAGGACAACTGAAATTTGTCTCTTATCCCCTAATCCAGTCACCTGTACCTGTTTTGACCCTGTAACCTCCATCGTCCATTCAGAAGCAGGAATCATATTGACCCCTGTTTCATCCAAGTTTATGACCAGCTGTGGTGGGATCAGCTCTTGGGCACAAGCAGTGGCTATACGTGAAAGAAAAAACGCCTTTAGATTTTCAAAATCTATCGGCTTCTTTTGCCCTGCTTTGGTGCTTTTTCTTTTGCTGTAGCCAATGCAGTTTAGAAACTCCCAGGCCCATTTGCTACTAAGCATTAAATGACCACCATTTTCGGTCAGTAGCTGTGGTTTGTTAGCCTTCACTATTCCGATAGCTATTGCAAGAATAACCCCAGCATTTGCAACTGCATCTTCTAGTCATAAACTTTTAACTATAGACTTTAACTGTTCTTCCAGCTCACTTTCCAGGTGAGTTGGACACCCTCTGGGTTTTGTAGGGAGGACAGGAGACACTGAACTAGGGTCTGGTGTTTTTCTTAGCTGTGCCAAGTAGTCTGCTTTAAAGTTCCTGATGTAACTCTCATTTATTGTGCAACCTGTTGTGGCATTATAATGTCGCACAGCCGCCATAACCCCGTTCTCGATGGCATATTTACCGAACTTGTACCAGATCTCCGGTTCGTAAATTTTGTAGCCAGTGCATTTTTTTTTTCATAGATGGAGTTGCTGCCCCAGCTGAGGTTCCAGCTGATGTCCCAGCGAGTTCGCGAGCAACAAACTCTGTCACAGTGTGCTCCACTCCAGAGCACTCAGCAAGCTCCGACCCTGAGACAGTACTGGCATCCATAGGGTATTTACTTTTAACTTGTGAGGACTGGGATGATTGCATCCACTTGAAGAGCGACATCCTCCTGTAAGTGCAGTACCTTTCAGACAGGGGAAATACTGTATGTGTGTGGTCAGAGGAGAGAGGCATTAAGTAAAACAGTAGATTCAAATCAGCCACTGCTTAGTGTCAATGCAAGGCTAATTACAGTAGTGTACCAGACTGTAACTTCAGGTACAGCAACCACTAAATTTATCGGGTGCTAACATATAAAAGACGTATCAGATGTCTAAATCCATGAAATATATCGGACGCCAATATAACCTGCTATACAGTAGATGTGCCGATGTGTGTTTAAAACAATCAATGAAGGCAACAACAGAACATTTACATTAGCACTCGACTCTGGAAAGGAGTGGCAAGGATACAAATAAGTTACAGAAGTCTGGTATCTGGAGAAAAGACTTAAAATGTGGAAAGGAAGTGACAGCTGGAATAGGAGGAAGGAAGAAAGGAAGGAAGGAAGAAAGAAAGAAATAAAGAGAGAAAGAAAGAAAGAAAGAAAGAAAGAAAGAAAGAAAGAAAGAAAGAAAGAAAGAAAAGAAAAGAAAGAAAGAAAGAAAGAAAGAAAGAAAGAAAGAAAGAAAGAAAGAAAGATTGATTATTAACAAATACTTGCTGGTCTAAATTGCGAAAGAAGAGCAAAATGCATAATAAAGGCAAATAAACAGCAAGTAGACCAGATTGAGTCTTCAGAAGAAATTAAGTTTTACAGAAATGGAATGACATCCCAATGTTCATTTAGACCTTGGGGAGAGACAGCTCCATTGTGAATATTAAATGGTTCTAACACTGAAGTAACACCCTCAGTTGCTTGCCACCACTGGCAGGTACAGTGATATGGTCAGTCCTCACTGCATGGACTGTGGAAGGGTCTTACCTATGAAATCTGTGCCAGTTGGCACCAATGTGCCACTGATTGTGGATGAATGTCCTTCAGAATTCTTTCTTTAATTGAATGAATGGTTCATCAAATGTAAAGAGAAGGGCAGTCACACCAGATGGCATAGATTATGAATGAAGTCTTACAGTTGATAAAGTGTCTCACCTGATAGGTTTGTTGTTATTGGGGTTGGTAAAAACATTACCAGTTTTGTTGAACCAGCAAATGTTACAGTTACCACACTAATGCAGCCTAGTGGACAGTTTGAGGAAGCCAGTTTGAGGTTTAGTTTTTTTACAAAGTGGCTGTGGATCACCTTATCATGAATGCTAGGGCCTTTATTGGATATGACTCTAATGCTGTCACCTGTGTACATCATTCCAGTTAGGGTCTGCTTTTAGTACGTGCCAATTTTTTTCTAAGGGCCCCAGCAACCAAGGGGCTGACACTATTAAACCCAGTGATAAAGTTTATTTGACATTAAGTGATGGATTTCTTCTTTCCTTTTTGAGTACGCTCTTTCTATTCTGGCTTACAGCAAAAGATTTGGCCTCATCTAACAAGTTTGGCTCATACCCTCTTTTAATAAACCTCCAGTAGAGGTCTTCCGTCTGTCTGTTAAAAGAGAGGACAGCTGAGCAGTTATGATGGAGTCAAAAAAACTGCCCTTTAAGGATACCTCTTTTGAGGTGTTCAGGGTGAGCACTCTCAAAGTGATTGAGGGTGTTACCTGAAGTAGGTTTACGGTAAGCTTCCATAATAATCCTTCCTTCAGGTGCAATCCAAAGTATGAGTTAAATGAAGGGATGTACAATACATTACTGATGAATTTTAAATTCCAGTCATGTTACTGATCATCAGCATAAACTTATTCAATTCATCCAGGGTACCATTTCATGTACAAATGATATCATCTATAATATGGTCCCAGTAGCTGATTCTCTCAGAAAAAGGGTTTCAACTGGGGTTGTTGATGGCCACCTCCTCCCACCAACCCAGAAAGAGATTAACATAGGAGGGGGATGCTGCTTATCCCATTGCAGTCCCATAGGTTTGAAGGTAAAAGTTAGAGCTGAACATGAAGTAGCTACAACTAAGGATCAAGTCCAGTGCCCCTAAGACAAGCTCGGAAGATATTGCATCAACTGTATTGTAAAGGTCCATGAAGACCCTAACTGCACTGAGTCCCAGGTGATGTCTGATACACGTATATAGTGACAGCAAATCAGTAGTGAGCCACATACTATTGTCATCAAATTTCTGATACACAAGGGCATTGAGAACTGCTTTGCATCATGAAGGTAAGATGGTAAATGTATAGTCATGTTCTGTAAAAATGGGTCAATGTCTCTGGCAATGTTTTTGCTGAGGGAGTCAATGACAAAGACAATCAGTCTACTAGGTGGTTTGGCAATGCCCTTGTGTGTCTTGAATAAGGTGTAAAATGTTGGGACCAATGTGAAATCCTATTTTAAATATAAGAACTCCTGTTTGGTTATGTGGTGAACATGCAATAAATAATTTATGGACTGATCAATTTTTTTCTTGAATACATGAATTAGATCAGTGTCCAATTTCAGATAGTTCATGTTGTCTAAAATTTGTGAAAGGACTTTCTTCAAATAATGGAAAGGAGCAACAGGGTACAAGCCAGCATCTAATACTAAGTATGACTTCAAATGAGAAGTCAGAGACAGGCAATTTCTGAAAATCAAGCTGCTGCAGCTAATCAAACAGTAACTGACTCCAAATACACAAGGCTGAAAGGGACAACTGCACTGCTAAGA
Organism: Neoceratodus forsteri; assembly: GCA_016271365.2. Lineage (NCBI taxonomy): Eukaryota > Metazoa > Chordata > Ceratodontiformes > Ceratodontidae > Neoceratodus > Neoceratodus forsteri. Next base: position 1,774,363,032 of record CM057456.1, on the reverse strand, counting down.
CACAGGCCAGGAGCAGGTGACATTCACTCAGAAAGCTGTAAACCAACTCTGGAAGCTCCCAATGATATTAGGGAAATATTTAATATTAATAAACTTGAACATTTAAAGTTCACAGAGATCAACCTCTACTATACTCAACAAAGCCTTAAAAAATATAAGGACACTACTGTTTTACCACAGGATCTTTGCATAAATAAAGGTCCCGCTGGGGGGGGGGGTCCTAAAACATTGCTACCAATAGTGCTGGGAAGCTGCATTCACTGACTGCTGCTTTACCCTGTTCAATATTTTGCTGGATCAGAACAAAGAAACACACATAGGTCATCCAAGAAATTGAAGACCTGAAAGCTACGCTTTCCCAAGAGCAATTTACAGTGATTTTGAGCAAGTTAACCAAAGCTTAAAAACAAGATCAACGTGCATGAGAAACAGACCACTGCTAGAAAACAAAGAAAATATTCTAGGGACACATCAGTCTATACCAACAGTCAAGCCTAGAACTGGGACACCCATTGTGTGGATACATGTCGGGCAGGTATTTCAATAGGAACAATAGGTCCACTAGTTGGGCAAGGAGTCAAGCGAGGTCAAGAAATAATTCCAAACCAAAATCTAAGTCAAACGGCAATCCATCAACAGCAAGTAAGAGGGTATCTTTTATAGAGGTGGGCACCATACAGGAACACCCAGATGACCAACAACATGCAGGGGCAATGCTGAAAGTAAAAAAAAAAAAAAAACAACAAATATACAAAACCATAAGAGAGTGCAACAGTAGCCAAGAAAAGCACCCAAAAACAACAGCAACCCAGTCAGAAATATTTTTGGGTGAAAGGTAAGTCCTGAACATTTCCAAAACAATACTCTTTCCCTCCCATATTAGTGTATTATCCAAGGGACTGTTGTATGTTCCAAATCAACTTTTGTATGTTCAAGATCCACACATTGACAGATTTTCCCTCAAAGTATATCTTCAGAAGACCTGCAGAAAGCTTAAGCTTAAAAATGTTTTGTGAAGAAAAAGGAAAATGGGACGAGTAACTGAAAATGAAACTTTGACTGCTGGACCAAACACAACAGTGTTCACACAGATGGAACCCTCTACACCAATGACTAGAGAAAAATTACAGTGTCTTGTAATGCCGCCTCTGTTTTGGTAAACACAGCACTGATGGATCATGAATCAATGGACCTGCCCCTTGTTGATATCCAGAATGGGTATTATCAAATGTAGAGAAACTTGATTTCCATGAGAACTATTAGGAAGTACTAAACATTGACATCAGTCAAATATGCCAGACCTTCAAACCGTATCTATCTTCACCCCTTCTATGGTCTTCTCACTGACTATCTCCACATTTGAGAAGCTTATAGAAAAAGATGTCAAGAAAATCTTCAGTCAGAATACTCTTGTCCTTAGAGGTATATTAACTAATGAAGACTTTGATGCCTTCCAAGAACTCTGCCAACTTGTTTAATCATCATTAAACCAGCTGACAAGGGTGCACAAATAGTCATTATGGACAGAGATTATTATTTAGAGGAAGCCCTTTCACAACTCTCAGACAATGAGAGCTCTCTCAGACTGGTCACCGATCTGCTTCCTGTATTCAAGAAAAAGTCAATTGGTTCCTAAATTGTTCAATTAAGTGTTCACCACATAACTGAATAGGAGTTCTGATACCTAAAACTGGATTTCCAATTGGTCCCAAGATTTTACACCTTACCCAAGGGAAAAAAAGGGCATTGACAAACTGCTTGGTATACCAATTGTCTCTGACACTGGGCCCCTTACAGAAAGCATTGCCAGATACATTGACTCTTTTTTTATAGACCATGGTTATACATTTATCATTTTACCTTTGTGATACCTTGGCAGTTCTCAATGCCCTTTAGTATCAGAAATTTGATGTCTATAGTATATGGCACACTATTGATGTGATATCACTTGCATAAGACATCACCTGGGACTCAGTGCAGTTATGTTCTTCATCGACCTGTACAATATAGATGACATGATATCTTCCGAGTTTGTTCTTGAGGCCCTGACCTCCAGCTGCAACTATTTCACGTTCAACTCTTATTCTATGTTTAAAGCTTTGGGACTTTGATGGGGCCTGTGATGGCTCCCTTTTACACTAACCTGTTTTTGGGTTGGTAGGAGGAGGTGGCCATATATGACACCAGTCAGAACTCTTTTTGCCAGAGGATCAGATACTGGAGCCACTCCACAGAAAATATCATTAGTATATGAAATGGTCCCATGGATTAATTGAATGACTCTGTGTCAATGATGAATAACAATGACTAGAATTTAAAATTCACCAGTAATGTACATTCCTCCACTATTACCTTCCTTGATGTCACCCTTAGGCTTAGCCCTGAAGTTGGGATTATTTAGGACACTTACCATAAACCTGCCTTAGGTAACACCCTCATGCACTTCGAGTGTGTGCACCCTAAACACCTCAAAAGAGGTACCCTAAAGGGAAGTTCTTACGACTTCATCGTAACTGCTTGGATGGCCTCTCTTCCAACAGACAGGCTAAAGAACGCTACACGAGGTTTCTTGAAAGATGATATAAGCCAAACTTGTTAGATAAGGCCAGATCTTTTGCCCTTAGCCCACTAGAAAGAACCTACTCAAATGGAAAACAAGGAATACTAATGCCTATGGTCAAATAAACTTTCCACTGAATTCAAATCTGTCAGCCCCATGGTTGCTGGGGCCCTTAAAAAACATTGACATGTACTAAAATCAGACTGTGACCTGAGTGATGTAATTGGTGACAGCCCTAGGGTTGTATACTGTAAGGGCTCCAGCATTCTTGATAAGGTTATCCACAGCCACTTTGTCACAAAACTAAAACACGGCTTATCTGTCTCAGACTGTCTTTTGGGATGCATCAATGTGGCAACCATAACATTTGCCAGTTCATCAACACAGGTATTGTTTTTTACTTGCCCCACTAACAATGAACCTATGAGGTGAGACACTTTTTGTCAACTGTAGGATTTGATTCGTAGTCTATGCCATCTGGTGTAATTGCCCCTCCTATTACATTGGACAAACCATTCATCCAATTAAAGACAGAAAGAAAGAATTTAGGAGTACATTTGCTCTATAACTAGTGGCAAATGTGACACCCCCACTGGTGCCCATTGGCACAGATTTTTTAACTTTGACCCTACCATAGTCCATGCCTTGAAGACTGACTATATCCCTGTACTTGTCAGAGGTGGCAGTCGACTGAGGATGTTGCTTCAGTGTAAAAGCCATTTAATTTTTAAAATGTGGGAGGTCTGTCCTCAATGTCTAAATGGGGATTGGGATGTCATTCCATTTCTGTAAAACTTGATTTCTCGTGATGATACAGTTTGGTCTATTTGCTGTTTAGCGTTTGCCTTTAACATGTTTTCTGCTTTTCTTGTGTAGTTTAGACCAGCAAATGTTTATTGCTAATCTGTATTTTTTCTTTCTTTCAGAAACCCACTCCAGCTCTTACCTCCTTTCTACATTTTAAGTGTCTCCTCCAGCTGTCAGAGTGCTTGGTCTTGCTTGCATCCTTGCCATCCCCTGCTGGATTTTAGTGCTAATGTAGACTTTCTGTTGTCACCTTCCTTTGTTCATTCTTTTAAACACACATCTGCTCTTTTATATACTGTGTAAGTTTTTAGCACATCTTGTCATTTCTAGTGTATATCTTGATTGCAGCCAGGCATTGGCTTTCATGCATTAGCATTATCTGTATTAAAGGAGAACTGCCATGAATCTGTAAGACTATGTTTCTGAAGAAACTGTGTTTCTAATCACTGTTCAAAAAATTCTGTTTTATTTCCATCTGTATTCACCTTTTTGGTAAATGCAGTCATTGTCTATGCTTTACACTTTAGTGGGCAGTACCATTTTAGAAATGTATGATATATTTTATATCTTTGTTAAAGAACTTGCATTGTTTTCAGAACACATTTGTGTTATACTTTAGAACTCTGGGATCCAAGGGTGGCATAAACTACATCATGTAGTTCTAAAATGGCACTTACCATCTGTTTATGAATCAGAAACACCCACTGAGTTTACTAAAAGGCCAGTAAAGACTGAACAATAATAGAATGGGACACAATATATAAAAAAAGCCTCTTCAGGGGAAAAAAATGACCTACAGGTTCAATGCAGTTCTCCTTTAATTCTGGCTACTGTGCCTTTACTATAGCAATATTTAACTGTGACCTCATACACAAAGCTCACTCCCCTGAAGGAGAACCTTTTGAGGTCCAAAGCACCAGCATTCAGTGTTTTTTTTTTTTTTTTTGAAGTTACAAGCAGGCTGAAAAAGCATATTTATTCTGATGGAATCTGGGAACACTGGGAGACTACTTATGTTATCTGGCAAATACATTTTTAAAAAAAATATGTAATTTTTTTATTGTTTTTTTTTCCTTAAATCATCAACATTGAAAAAACATGCAACACATGCTTTTGTTCATATATCTTGTATCTGTGATTTATCCATTAATCTCATAAACATACCTACTTAGATAACCATATTTGAATAATCCTAGTACTTCATTTACCCCATCCCTCCCTGAAATCAGTGAATTGCCTATCTTACTAAAAGAAAATCTTCTTGTGAAACAATTTAAACTTCTATAATACTTTGTATTGGAGGAATAATTTCTTCTATTTCTCTCCATCCCAGTCCTATAAAATCTTCCTGCTCATAATCTAATTCATAAATCAGTTTTTAATGTAGAAGGGTTTCATACAAATCACCCATCAGGATTGAAGGATCACCCTCCTTCCAGTTTTCTAATACTATTCATTTGAGTGTCATAGATGCTAGTGCCAGCAATTTTCTCTGCTTATTATCCACATATAATGTTGTAAATTCATTTAATAAGTATATTTCTGGTAGACAACAAATGTCACTGTTCAGTCACTTTGACACTATTTGGTTTACTTTTGTCCAACAAGAAAAAACTTTTGGGACATGACCACAAACAATGAAACAGGTCTGCTTTTTGACCACACTTATGCCAACATAGTTTTGAATATGAATTATTTATCTTATTTAGTTGCTCTGGGGTAATATTTGCTCTACCATTTATTTTCCTTTGTATAGATTTATTTTTGCTGAGACATACATCTTATTGCCATTCTGTCTTATCTGCCCCCACGGTTTATTATTTATTTGAAAATTAGCTTCTTTATTCAATTTTTTATTTGTTTTCTTATATTCCTGAATGTTTCTTTTCACCAGCTTCTCATAAAAAATGCCAATAACTTTTTAAACTGTTGATCTACAATATTTTGTTGTTCCTTTAAACTCAAAGTCATAACATTATTTTTTGTTTGGAATCTTTTTTGAACTTTCCCATACTTTTTTATAAAGTGCATAGTAATGCAGTATATTCCATTTATGAATCCCAATAGTTTCATAAGGTATAAAGCTACCATCTTCAATCAGATCTTTCAATATTAAAAACCCTTTATCACTTAGGTGCTTTCTAATTTCTACTGTCAATGTACCCATCTGATTCCCTTCCCCAGCACTAATAGGGAAAAATAACCATATCAGTTTTAATATAGCTGGCTGTTTTAGGTACCTCTTTATTATGTCAAACTATGTTGGAAGGAAGGTGACTCTATCCACACTAGGAACTATATTAAACCAAAGTTCAATAAACACATTATCATACCTGTCATTCAACTCTTTTGAAAAAAAAATCTATTGATAGAGTTTGGAATCTCCTTTCTGCTCTAAAGACCATTGATATATAAGGGCTACAAGTTGTGCCGCAGCATATTTTAATGGATCTGGGCATCCTAATCCTCCATATTTCCGCAATACCATAGTAGCCTCCTATGGTATACTTGGGTTGCCCCCTCTCCACAAAAATTTCCTGAAAGTTCTTTTCAATTCCTAAACCAACCTATGGTTGTAATCCCAAAAATATTTTGGATTACATAGATCAGATGTGGCATAACCATCATTTTTAGTGTGTCCACCCTTTCCCATATTGATAACATTAGATTTTCCATGTATCTACTAATGTTGTAATTTTATTCTTGCCATTTTATAATTTATTTTTATAGTTGATTCTTGGTCCAGTGTCAGTAAAATGCCCAAGTATTTCACATATTTTTGTATTTTAAAATCATGAGTATATTTTCTATAGGTTCTGATCTATTCTTAGTAATCTTCATTATCAATGATTTTTTTATTTAAAGATTATCCTGCTAATACAGAATATTTCTCTATTTCTCTCAAAAAAAGCCTTTAAAGATTATTCCAATTTTTTAGGCTTATAAGCAAATCATCTGCAAAGAAGGGCCAGATATTCAAAACTTTACCCCAGGGCTAAATCAGCACTGCCCAGTGGGCAAATTTAGCCCGGAGCACAAAGCAAGCCATATTCAAAAGGAATAGTCCAGGGCAAACAGCTTCTGAATATACCATGGGAATGAGGCCAGGCAAACTGGGCTGGGAGTGCAGGGCAAACTTAGCCCTGGAATAAGACAGCACTGAATATAGCAAAGAGGAAGTGCAAACCACAACAGCAACACAGTGCACAGTGATGTGAAGGTAGGTAGAGGTGAACTATGCAGCCAATGTGTGTGCCAGCAAATGCATGGACCCAGTACAGCTGCAGGCAGCAGCATATGTGAAAGTACAGTGTGCAAAACTGTAAAATATTCCCTGAACTGTTTTTGCAACGCTAACACGTTTGCACGGGTTTAGCGCAGGGCTAAACCGTTAGCTTAGTATAAACACGTTTGCCCGGCACTAAACTTTGCCATATTCAAAAGTAAATGCAAATGAGCCTACTTAGGTAGTCTGTGGGCAAACATCCAGATTAGCATCTCATTATGCCCTGATTTGCATGCAGTTTGCACCAGGCTGTTATCCCTGCACTAAACCACGCAAACGTATTAGCGCTGTGCAAACAGCTCTGGGAATATTATACAGTTTTGAACACTACTTCCACATATGCTGCTGCCTGTAGCTGTACTGGGACAACACAGCATAGGCACAGATGGTGGTGCTGCATGCAACTGTCATACTGTAGGTCATGCTACAATGCACATCAGACACTACAGTAGCGAGGAGGCCAGTAGTGTGTGGACACAGCAATGCCTAAGGTGTGTAGGGCAGTGATGATGACTGCACTATACACAGTGAGAGGCCTAAGCTGCAGGTGTTTACTGACAGTGGACATTACTGTTATGCTGTTGTGTGACCCACAGATGCTGCACCTCTGGCATGGGATGCTCACAGTGACATGTGCATGTCCGGTTTTGTGTGCTTTGGCAGTTGTACAGCTGTGCAGTATGTGGTCAGGGAGGCATATATTATCCGAAAGGCATACTGATGGGGTCTTCCTGATACTGGCCCATGTGTACTGCATGATGTGTCCCAGCCTTGTGGCCACACCTGGTCTGTGGCATAGCCTGGCCACCCATACACTCTCCCCTCAACATCCTCCATGCCCACAGTGCTGCATGTGTGTGCTGGCATCTGTTGGTGTCCACAGAAGTGTGGTCTGCAGGTGTGTGCTGTATGACCACACTGCCATGCTGTCCACTGGTGGCAGGGTCACCACTTACTGCCTGGTATGGCTGGGACTTGTGGCAGATGATGGCATCATTGTGATGCCATCAGTTAGCAGCATGCTTCCTCTATGTTTGGCTTTGCCTATGTGTCATACTTATTTGTTAGGGTAACTAAATAATCTGCCAAGCAGCTCATAGGGTCATGCAAAGCTACTTATGAGTGCTATCGCTGAACATAGCATTGCGCCTGTATTCATGTCAGCCTGCCCTTTGCATACATTATTATTTTGCCCAGTGCTAATGCAGTTTGCATGCACTATTTGGCCTTTTGAATATAGCAGACCCACGCTAATCCCACGCTAAACCTGAGCAAATGTTTTTGCCTGGTGCAAAATTTTGAATATCTGGCCCTTAGTTTCATATTTTCTTCATTAAATTGAACCCCTTCTATAAGTTCATTATTTCTTATAGAGTTCAAAGGGAGCTCTAATGTTAATATAAAGTTAGTGAGAGGGGAAATCCTCGTCTTACCCCATTTTTCATAATTAACTCCTCAGAAAGAAAATTATTAATTTGTAAATTTAATGTAGTTTGATGGTACAATTTTTGAATTATTCCAATTATTTTCTCTGGTATACCCCAATACCTCAATGTTTCAAACATAAAGGTTCTATATATAAGATCAAATGCTTTTGTTGCATCAATTGCCATAGTATAAAATTATCCTTTTTTCTATTTTTTCAGTGAATTGACCAATTGAATAATTGCTTGGATCCTCCTGTTTGCTTGGGATATCTTCCTAACTTTTTTAAATCCATATTGGTTCCAATGTACACAGTTTTGTATATGTTCCTGTAATCTATTATTTATTAATTTTGCTATTATTTTATAGTCTGTATTCAATAGTGCAATTGGTCTGTTGGTTTGTCTGGTTTTGACATTACTATTACTTTAGCTTTTTGCATTGTTAATGGCAACTTAAGTTCTTCTGAGCCTATAACTTCTTCCATCATTTTTTTTATCCAAGGAGATATTTCTTGATTAAACTCCATAAAAAAATGTTTGTGTATCTGTCTAAGCCTGGACTTTTGTTTTTAGGGAGGTTCCTCATTATTCCAAAAATTTCCTTTGTTTTTATTTTATGAAATTCAAATAAAAATGACTTTATTTTAGATTATTTTGGTAGTTTCTTATCTCAGTTTTATTTGGATTTAAATTCTGTTGGTAAATTTGTTTATAAAGATCCAAAAAGGTGTTGGCTAGTAGTTTCTCCATAGTTTGTACTTATCCTAGGTTATTTTTAACGCTTGTAATTATATATTTTTTTTGCTTTTCTTGCCTTAATAAGGTTGCTAATAGTTTTCCTGATTTATCTGCATGGAAGTATTTTTTTATATATTTTGGATTATTTTTCTAGTTTCATTGTGAATTTGACTCTTTTTCTTTAACTTACATTCTTCCCATTCTTTCTGATATGTTGGGAAGTCCACAAGTATTAATTGTTCTAACTATTTTATTCTAACATCTAATCTCTCTCTTCTTCAGTTTTATCCTGTTTCATTTGCTTTATCCAATAGGTTATAATATGTCCTCTAATGGTTGCTTTGAAAGCATCCCATATACTTGTCACCTTTATTTGATCATTATAATTGAAAATCCAAAAATCTTTAATTGCTTCCCTTGCTATTTGCTTAAAGTTTGAATCTTTTAAAAGGCTATTTTGGAATCTCCATAGATAATTATTATAACTTTAAGACCCTGTTTTTATTTCCATACTAACCATTGCATGGTCAGAAACACAAATTGAGTCAATTTTAACTGTTCCTAAATACTGCACTATACTATTTGTAATAAACACATAATCTACTGTATCCTAGGAAAGGTGCCTGCTTTCTCATCATAATATGTGAACTCTTTAACATTACCATTTGTTAAATTTCATGCATCTATTAATTGTTCTGCTTGTAGGAAATATGATACTTTTTTGCTAGGTTTATTTTTCCAAAGAGGGCGCTGTTGTTTTATCCATATATGGATTTAACACCATATTCATATCCCCTGCTACTATTATATTTTCTGTATGAAGTGCTTTGAATCCTTTTGCTAGTTCAGCCAGGAAGTCTGAATAGTTAATGAATGGTGCATACACTGAGCCTATTGTATAGGCTTTTGATTTAATCTTTAATTTTATCAAACAAATCCTACCTGATTTGTCTTCATATGTATCCATAATATTACAATTCAAATCTTTCCTTAAAAGAATAGCCACCCCTCTACTTTTATTCATCCCTATACAATATGTTTATTTTATTTAGTTTTTGTTGACCGGGTAAGTGCAGTAGACAAATCCTGACTATTTTCAGGCACGACCCAAGGGAGGGGGTTACAGATGAATGCCAACTGACCTTAAACCAGATTATATACAGTGAGTACACCATCTTTGTTCAGTTTCTTAATTTCTTTCTCTAGCAAATGTGTTTCCTGGAAACAAATTATATGTGCTCTAGACTTTTTGGCTTATAATGATATTGTGTTCCTTTTCATAGGTGTATTTAACCCATTCACATTTAATTATATTATCTTAATCATCTCAATGAATCTTTTGTATTTTGTCTTTTTATCTACAATAGCGCCCCTTTCTTTCTAGTGTTAGTCTGGATTTCAGCTCCTGCCTGAATCTTCCATAATCCACCAATAATTTCTATTCCTCCTAACCACCGCAGTATCTTCTTTCTATCCACTGAAGAAAAAGCTCTCACTGAGTTCCATCCCCACTTTTCCCTTTTACTATTATTCTGTTCCTTACATTTTTTCCCTTTACAGTCCACAACAACCTTCTGCAGAAAACATGACAAAACTGAAATAAAAGAAAGTGAAAACCAAGAAAATAGAAACCCTCTTTGGTGAAGCAAGCCCATTTCTTGACATCGCAGCGCTACCTACCTTCGCCTATTACATAACTCTTCCCTACCACTGATAATCCCCCATCCCCTAATACTATTTTTCATTTGTCATTTTTGTACTACTGATTCAAAATACTAAGTCTGGAAGCAACCTTTTTAGCTCTATAATTGCTTGATCCACAGTATCAAAAATGTGCCTTTGGACTTCATTAATTATTTTCATTTTTGCAGGCATAATCATTGTTGCTTTTTGTCCCTGAGTCCATAATTTAGTTCTTAAGGTCATCAAATTTCTTTCCTTGTTGCAATACTTCATAAGGGAGCTCCTGGTATATAGCAATCTGAGCCCCTGAAATTACAATTATTTTTTTTTTATTACTGCTGCCATCAGTTTTTCTTTGTCACCTGAATACATAAATGTCATTATTATTGGTTTGGGGGATGCTGAATCATCAGATCTTTGGCATAAACCCCTATGAATTCTGTCTGCTTGAAAATTGATATCTTCAGGATTTTTGTCTAAATAGGCTGCATCTATTATTTTAAAAGATTTCTGCAAAGATCTAACATTCTCCCATGATTCAGGGACTCCAATCATCCTTATGTTTTTCTTCCTGGAACACAGCTCAAAGTCCGTTATTTTTTCTTGCATCTCTGCCTGTTTCTTTTGGATGGATTTTATAGTAGGTAAAGCTGAGAAGACTTCATTTTGGATGTTATTTAAAGTTTCTTTTACTTCCTGTAACTTCTGCCTTATGACCCCATTTTCTACTATTAACTTCTGAGTTAAAGTATAATAATTCTCTAGCTTTTCTTGAGTTTTCAGCATAGTAGCCATGTCATTTACTATTTTGCTGACTTTATTCATTAAATCTAGTGCCCACTTCAGCAGCTGTCCTCCCTCAGAAAACTCACTATCTGATTCTAGTCCATTAGTTGTTGCATGTGATTCATTATCAGAGCACCTCAGATTAACTTTGTTTCCACCTTCTTTCAGATCAGTAGTATGTCCATTAACAGACTCTGCGTTATTTATCCTATTTGTATTGTCTTTATTTAATGTTTGTATCCTGTTCCCATTTACTTTTACCTCCTGAGATAGGAAAGACATACTGACCAGTATCCCTGATCCTGAGGGTTGTTCTTCATCATTTTGCTGGGGTAGTCTCACAGATCCTGACTCTTGGGTATTTGCCTTTTCGCTAATTTGTTCGACTCCCAGACTTGTCACTTGTATTTCTTTTGGCACATCCATCTTCGGGGCAATTTCAGCTCTCCTCTCCTTCTTCTCCTGCTGAGCCCCTGGTAGTTTCTCCTCCATGATCTCATCATCACCAACAGCATCCTCATTACTTCGCTCGGCCATTTTAAACAATCGGAACATTTTACCTTCCCCAGGTGTCTCTTCCTTTTCTACCAGCTGCTGTTCTAGTTGCAGCTTGCCTATTTTATTTTTTATTAAGGCCAGCAGATACTTTTTTAATCCCCAAAGGACTAGATTTAAACAGTCTTCCTTTGTTCATAGCAATACCAACCATTTGGACTCCCATCTTGGGGACATAATCCCAAATGAAAAAGAGTTTTTAGACATCTTTTTCAAGGACAACTCCTTGTAGTAGTGCTTGGTTTCATTCATCCAACCCGTTGAACATTAATATGACCTATGTTCTACTCCATGAGTGAGAGGAGGTAGGGGAAATGGCAACAGTGAGAAAAAAATAGTTTTTTGCCACTTTTGTAAACAGCTTACAAAAAAAGAAAAAAGTACGTTCCTTCATTCATGAATCATCAGAATTACAATCTCCATTCTCTAGTTGGTGAACTACAGGGGGGAACAACATGCAGCACTAGTAGCTGGCTCTAAGTTGCTGCTATACTACTCCCTCCCTCCTCTGGGTGGGGCCCCAGCACCACCATTTAGTGCTGTCTTTTGCATCCACTAACAAACCCTTTTGCAGCATATACTTTGTACTCACACTGGTATTTTTTGTGCACTTTGCTTCCGTTTGTTGCAGTTTGTTGTTTAGCCGAGTTCTGCAATGCTTCTAGTGTGCCAGTCCTTATTCTTTGCTTTGTTCAAAAGATCAGTTAGGGTAGTGTACTAGTACATTTGGAATCAGTTTTATGACTGATCATTCAAAACATGAACATAGCATCTTCCTAACAGCCATATCCATTACCAACCCTCACTCCAGTCAGACCAGCCAGCAGCAACAGGGAAAGCTGGATATGGAAAGCTGTGGGATTAGATAGTTTATTCAAGCAACGCAGCTACCATGGTAGACACCGCAGCCAACTCATGTACCACCAGTACTAGTACTGCCTCAAAAGTACCATTCCAATCACCAGCAAAAAAAATTTACACTGTCATTGGCCCACCAATGCATCAGTAGTGCTACTGCTTGCAATGCCAGTGACCTGGATTTGGAAATGGACTCGGGCTGACAGAGGGTCAGCTGGGGGGAAGGATGAGCATCTCATGGACTGCTTGTCTAATCTGGGGGGAAGGGGGATACGTAGCTTGGTGCATTTTGGACCTCTACTGGAAGCTGGAGGTTTGGCATGCCCAAGCCGTACAGAGGGGGAGAAGCACGTCAGATGCTGGCATTAGCCTTTTGATCAGGCACATACCATGTCTCTGGAAGAGAGTATAAAAATACCATGACCCAGCACAACACTGACCAGAGGGCTAGGTAGGCCCTCACCACCAGGTGGAGCATCTCTGGAAGACCCCCAAAGAGGATTAAGTTACTAAGGGAGAAGTGGCTTAAGAGGTCCCAGCTGCCCCCTCTCAATCAGTTCCCACCTTGGGAGTAAGCCACAGCAGCATGGGGGGGTCCTGTGGAGGTTGCTCTGCATGTGGTCCATTGAATACTGTGCCTGGGTTCAGTGTGGGGGATAAATAGAAATAGAAAAGAAAATGATACTGTCACATTCATTATGTGACTGCAGTAAACTGCCAACTACTCTCCCAGGTTCTGTCTGAATGACACATCTCATAGGAGTTGATGGCTTTGATCTCCAACAATTGTACACTGTACTGTAGAAGTTGCCAGCTTTCAAAAGATGTTGCATTAAGTCCAACTACAGCATTTGATCATGCTTCACCTTTTCCAGGCATGTTCTCCCCAGTATGTATAAAGCAGTATGCATGCAGATGGCAGCACTATGAAGAAGGTGGGGGAGGGGGCAGAATGTACCTTTTACTGGTGATACCTGGGTCAGTAATGCCAACCAAAGCTTCCTAAGTCTCACCACCCATTGGTCTGTGTTCCACTCAAGCTCCACCACTATTCCAATCCTTCCTACACCACTAGCCTCTGCAGGAGTTATATTGAAGTAGACAACCTCACATAGGCCTACCAATGAAAGAAGTGCCTTACTTATTGTGTCAGCCATGAAGTGGAGGAACAGTGGGTAAAACACTGCTAGACATCAGGATTACTCTCATCATTTGAGGTTGGGAGTCTCCATGATGGAGAGTGGCAATAACATGCTGAACGTGATCAGTGATGGTGATTACATCCTGGCAGGTTGTTTTACATAGGCACTTAATCGGGTGGTGGTCCACATTCTTGACAAACTTGCACAGTTAAAAGAAACATTTAACAACTTACAGGACATCAGTAGATATTTCCATTGCTCCTCCAAATGTATTACGTTCCTACCCCATTACCAGCAAAAGCCCATTGATACTCATCATTGCTTAATTAAAGATGTTTTTCATAAGATAGAACTCTAGCTTTTATATGATGAAGAGGCCAGCAGAACAGACATATATTATGTGCTATGGAAATAAGAACAGTTCATAATTCGGGCACTCACCATGTAATATAAACAAGACACCACACAGCAAACTATTGGTTCTGTTGTCTATTTATTTTAAAAAAACAATCTAAAAACAATACAGCAAAGACACATCTTTGTGCCTGACTGACATATTTCAAACTACGCAGTCTTTGTCAAAGGCTAAGGTGGAAGGTCTCTCATACACACACACACACACACACACACACACACACACACACACACACACATTAAATAGCCAAAGACAGTGATGTAATAGTGATGTTATTAAAAAGATATAAAACATGATTGGACAATGAAACAATTTAAAAAACATTCATTAGAATAATTTTACTCATAGCAAAACTAACCATAGTTAAGGGCTGGAATGGAGGAAGGGCAGAAGATGAAGGGGGGGGGGGGTTGTTACGGAGGCAAAGCATAGTCATTGTAAAACATACAAATAAATACTTATAAAAGCCAGATCAAAATAACAGTCATTAATATAAGAAATGTGGATGGACCCAACAAATAATAATAAATAACACTAAATAATACTTCTCATAAAAATCACAAAAACTGTAGAAACCATAAAATTAATCTAAAAAGATTATCTATGATTTAAAAATGGTTTAATATCAAATCCTAGATTTAAACCTGGTTTCTTAGGTGCTTTCAGTTAAATTATCCAAAATGCTTCCCCCATGAGTACTAGATAGTTAAAATTCCCACCCTAGGATTATGATTTACTTTATAAATAGCTATAAAAGAAAATTTGTGTTCACCATTATTGCCAGATTCAATGGCATGTGCAGCTGTGGCACATGCTTGCTCACCTCTCTCAATAGCCCTAATGTGTTCTCCCACCCATGTTTTAAAGCACCTCATAATTTTACCTATGTAAAATGCATTACAGGAGCACTTTGCCAAATAAATAACTCCCATAGAAATCTAAGTAATAAATTGGTAAATTTTATAAATATGAACTGCGTGAATACTGCTAGGCCCCCATAATCAAATGAGATGCACGGCGCATCCCGGCAGAAAAGAAAGATGTGCCATGCAACCCCAACAATGTGTTTCAGTAAGATATTCAGTGAGGGGAGATGGTCACCCAAAACCAAATGGGCTATGATGCAAACATAATGTATGAGGCCCAAGGAGAGGGGGTGTTACCATGAATATGCTGTGCATCGGCATATTCATTGGGAATATGTCCCACAATGGCTGAAAATGTGCTGCACAGAGATAGGCATCAAAATGCTGGCCTAAACTGGCCAGCCACCCAGAGGCAGGCTGCCAAAGTGCAGGCAGGTGCATGGCAACCTGCCTGCCATGGCTGTCTGATGGTACTCCCACCCCATCCCCATATATACGACAATGCCCTCCCAACCCTGTGCCATACTGTAGCTTCCCTCATGCCTGATCCCTGGATGAAGCACACCTATGCCTCAATTCCAATGGCATAATGCTGCTGAGGACCCTCCCACCTGTTCCCAGTCCCCGATTGCCATAACATCGTCCACCATATGCTGTGCCATAATGCCATGGCCCCCCACCCCACCACCCCATCAGGACTGGACACCAGTCTCCACTCCCCCACAACCCATCTGGAGCCAGTGACTGGCTCAGCCCTCTGCACACCACCACGGCCAGCCACCAACTGAACTGTTGTGAACCATGCTCTGTACAAAGTACACTCTCAGTGGCAACCAATGAGCTTATACAATGTACAGTGCATGATCAATGACAGTTCAGTTGGCTGCTGGCTGTGGTGGTATACATAGGGCTGAGTCAGTTGCTGGCTCCAGTTAGAGAGGTTTAAGGGTCCTGTCCTGATGAAGTGGGGGGGCCGCTACACTATAGAACGTTGGGGGGAGCATCTACTATGTCAGACAACAGGGTCAGGCATGGATGGGTGTTTGTGTCCCATATGCTCGGGGATCAGAGCCAGGTGTGGGCATCTGTCTAACATGGATTGGGATCTGGGCCAGGTGTGAGCTACTATCTCACATGGTCATGGATAGGGGCTGGGTGGGGGGCCACTAAACTTTGGCACATGACTTCGGCCATGCAGGTTACATTGCTTGTGGATCAGGAATGGGGGGTCATCTGAACTGCCATGATAGGCAGGGGGACAGGTCCTGTCACTATTGTTCAAGGCTGGGTGGGGGAGGTCCCAGCATATTCAGCTGGGCACATCCATGGTAATGAGCCCATTATGGGTGTGCATGGGGCCTCCTTGCACCATGCATGCTGAATGAGCTCATTAGCATACTGTGACTGAATATCGCCCTTGGAAGAATGGCGCATCCAGATGTGTACCATGCATTCCCCCATAGACAGTATTCAGCTCCGGCCCTGGATGCGCTGTGCCCACCATGGCAGCCACCTGCTTTGTGCCATGCATCCAGGGTCCCATATTCAAACAGGTTGCACTATCTGGGTCAATGGCACATAATGTTTGAATATTGTTTCAGTGCTGGCTGGCACATCTGTTTTGCGTGACACATTGTTTTGCATGTGCTACCATCTGGCACTGAATATGTGCCCCCTAAAATGTTGCTAGTTGCTGTATATTTACAATTAATGCAATTGTTACACTGGTATCATCCCTTAGTATTATTATTAAGCCACGTAGGTTTCTTTTTGTCAATAAAGTGACTGTGTATTCGCGTATCTTTGAGCGTGGGTGTGCTGCAGTAGGACATCCTAGGGTAGTTTAGCAAGAGTCTAAAGTCCTGTATCACTTGACAAAATGTGCCAGTGTTTTTTAATGGTATTTTCAAAAACACTGACATGTTGAGAACGTTATGACAAAATGAAATCTAGTTTCAGTAGCCACATTCCTCTCTCTATTAAGTAACAGCTGGGACCAGTCCTGGTATTGTGCAAAATTCAGTAAGCCATTGTGAGGGTGCCATGATTAGGGTGCCATCATATGTGGGTCCCAAAACAAGGTCATAAGTGACAGGGGCATGCTGGATTTTGCAGTGTCCTGCACTCTAACAGTTTTTGGCATCTTCACCATTTTCCTCCCTTCACGACATGCTACAGGTAGTATGAACATCAAGAAAGTGTGCTTACCATTAACATACTTTGCACAACTAGGATACTTGTAATTCTAAGGAATCAAAAGTACAAAATATATATTTAGATAATGGGAAAATTCAAACTCGCTTCCTGATTGGCTGAAAGAGCCTGGCACCCGGGCCGTTATTTCTTAACAATGGCCCACTCAGAAAAAGTGCCAGCTCGATCATTTGAAACAGAAACTTGCCAGCCACCATTGTATTGTCCAGTTACTGAGACGGCAGTCGCAACCCGAACCGCACCATACTACTAAACTAAAATGCCAGCGACAGCCCGATACGGCCTTCTAAACTCACTGTATTCCTCCTCAGCACCGGAAAAAAAACATTGATTTTTAAATGCTTATATTGCCAGCTCGCTCGACCTCTCGTAAGGTAAACATACCAATCTTCCGCGTTCCGTTTCCCTTCACTGTCGTGCTCCCTGTGAAACCTCTGCTCAGTTTTAAACCCATCTACAGACTCGTGCCAACTTGTAACCCATATTAAATGAAAACTAAAGTACCTGTTAAAAAAAATGACCAGTGTACATGTCTCCTGTTCTCAGACAACTGTTTTCAATTGGGGTCAGTCTCTGAACAGGAGAGAGAGAGAGAAAAACACAAAGCAGGAGGGCATGCTAATTCAAAACAGCATAAAAAAATATGCAGCAGCGACCTCCTGTGGTGATTCCAGCGCTTCACACTGTAGGAACTATTTTACAACAAACATAACTTCTACTTAGTTCTTAATTATTTTTTATATATAAATTTTTTCTTATATATTCTTCCCAAAATACTATCTCTAACCATTATCTAAGTGTAATATTACCTTCAGTGTGGCGTCATGGGATATAACGGACCTTCCAGGGCTATAAGGCCCTCCGCCTGTGGCGTCGGGCCTCATTACATCCCTGGGCGGTTCGTTGTATCCCAATAACGCCCACCCTGTCGGGTATTATTACTTACGTTTTAAACTGGCGAGGTCCCACTAGTGCAGTTTAATGTTAAACCCCAAATTGTGCACCTTTATAACTTTGCAACCGTTTAACGGATTTGCACATTTGGCATACACAGTCTTGTGTAGTAGATCTCTAGATGTGCCAAGTTGCATTTTGTGTGGACTTGTGGTTTTCATGCAGCAAAGTGCCAAAAAATCATGTTTTTGCTTTTTTTATTTTTGCACTTTTTTGCTGATTTTTGCCCATCACACTGCAGCCACATCATTTGGTATTTTGGTCTGAACTATTCAGGGTAAAAAGATGTTCAGTCAAAGAACAATGCAGCATTGGTCTGGTGAAAAAATATTAATTTGTTCCAAAGTTATTTAATTTAGAATTTTCGGGTTCTGAGCATGCTCAGTTCAGTCTAAGATTTATATATATAATTTTCAAAAGGGGACTGGGCTCGCGATCAAGAATTTTGTCACCTCACAAAAGGAGATTTATAAAATCCCCATTCATGATGAAAATATCCTCATTCGCAAGCCGCCATCTTGTTTTCATTGTTCCCTCCCAAACAAAATGTTGTAGCTTGCCCCACGGCTGACTTCTTTTGTAAATGAAGCATGGGTTTTGTTCAGGGTGACACCCTCTACGAATCCATGCATTTGGTTTCCTTTGTTTTGGCCAAAAATGGCCATTTTAAAGTTTGAAATTATTTGTTTGTGACTCGCTTCCTATCCTCTTTCATGAGCTGACAAAATTCCCTTTTGAGAGCTTATCCCCTTTTGTGAGGTAACAAAATCCTTGATCGCAACTTAGGGACCAGATGGCCCTATCTCGCAAGCAAAGATCAGCTCACGAAGAGGGATTTTGTCAACTTCCGAAGGGGATCGGCTCACAAAAGGATTTCGTCAGCTCATCAAAGTGGATTGGGTTTTTGAATACTCTTTCGTGAGCTGTCAAAATCCCCTTTCGCGAGCCAGTCCCCTTTCACGAGCTGACAAAATCCTTGATCTTCATTTCCCGAGCAGATCGCCCTTCTCAAGAACAAGGATTGGCTCGCGAATGGGGATTTTGATACCTTGCGAAAGAGGGATAGACACGTGAACAGGGAGTTTGACAGCTCGTGAATGGGGATTGGTTGTTTAATTCCTCATTCATGAGGTGACAAAACCCCATTCGCAAGCTTTCAAAATCCCCTTTCACTAGCTGACAAAATCCTTGACATGACTTGCAGACCAAATGGCCAAAATTTGACAATCAAGATTTTCTCTCGAATGGCGATTGGCCTTGCGAATGGGAATTTCGCCACCTCACAAACTAGGAATTTGAAAACTTTGTCATTGCACTGTAAATAAACAGTTTGGTCTTTTGGCTTGAAATTTGCAGGATATAAAGGGTGTGTCCCAGAGATGTGAATTATGCTGTTTAGGAGTAAGAAGGATCCATAGATATGCCATCACAAAGCTGAGATTTTTCCCATAGGGTAATATTGCGGGGCCCACAGTGACTTTCCATGCCTGTATCTCAGAAACAATGCAAGATACAGATGTTTTTGCTACCCACAGTGGAGGTTTTGAAGTCATGATTACAACTGCAGTGGAATTTTTTTCATAGCCTGTACGGTTACTGAGATATTGGGCAAATTAGTGTTACAAGGGTTCCTTTTCAGCCCTATAGGGCTACTGTATGACTCCATTGTTATGTGTAAAAGGGAGCGCGGGCCCCGCAGATGCACATTATTATGCACAAATGAGCAGCTTGGTGGCCCCCAACACATACCAGTTACCACCAATTACATTACACTTTCTCAAAAAGTAAGGAAATTCATTGCAAAAAACTTTGTTAATGCATCAGTTAGGATTGAAGTGACAAAAGTATGGAAATTAGAGGTTAGGGTTGAGCTCCTAACCCCCCACCCTACCACCCCATCCTTCACACACCAGCAGGCATCGGGGTTTGCCATGGGGTTGTATGGTCTAACTTTCACCCCATTCTCCTATGGTGTACCATGCCAGCCTGCTTACTCATGGAATGGGGTGAGAGTTGGGCCTAATGACCCCATGGCACACCATGATGTCTGTCATTGTGTGGTAGTTGGGAGGTGGAGTGGTAGGTTGGGAGGGGTAGAAGCTCAACTCTGACCTCTCATTTTCCTACTTTTGTCATTTCCGCCCTAACTGATGAATTAACTATGTTTTTTGCAATGAATCAATGAATATATATGATATATATATATATATATATATATATATATATATATATATATATATATGCACATATATAAATATATATATATGTATATACATATATATATATATATATATATATATATAAAATATTACTAGGGTTTGCCTATGACTGCCATGTGAGCTTTCCCATTACCCGGGTATGACCAGACATGAGAATGTAGGTCTACCCATGAAGGAGAGGGAAATTAGAGTGGTAAAAGGGCGTAGTCTGTTTATAAGGTAGCCAGGTGGTGATGGGGGTACCGAACAGAGATGAGAATATGAATATGAGTCCTATTTCTTATAGTATACTGTATATGCATTTGATTGGAATTGGTGAAGGAGAGATGTTCGAAGACTGCCAATCTAGCCACTGCTGCGTGACATCTAAGAAGAGAAGGTGGCTTAATCTGCCATCACTTCATCAGTATGGCCCTCTTAGCCTTCAGAAACACCACTGTCATCCAGCCTTTTGTCTGATTAGAGCAGCTGGTCAGCTGTGAGGTGTCCCCCAGTAGATTAAGGGCAGGTGTGGAGGCAACCTGGACACCTATAACTTTGGAGCAAGCCTCCAGAACTCCAGACCAATAGTGTTTCAGAGCAGGACATTGCCATAACATATATAACAAATTAGCATTAGGAGCTTGGCATCTCCAACATTTAGAGTGGGGGAGAAGGCCCATGCATAGTAAGTCTATCGGGGTATGGTACCATCTCAGCAACAATTTAAGCTGAATAAGCTGACCTCTGGTGTCTTTGTATGCCAAGTGGGCACCCTTCAAGCAGCGATTCCATGTGTCCAAGGAGATTTCTAATTGTGGTCTTGAGCCCACTGTAGCCTACATTTATCTGAGGTATTCAGTTGTGAATCTCTGAGTAGGCAATATATCCGCTGTGCAATACCTTTGAGCTTGCCTGGTTTGTGCAACTGTCTGAGCAATCCCTAGCCAGCCCCCAAACCTGTACTTTGCTTAAACATGCAAATAGCTTCCTTGGTCTGGAGATAGTGCCAGAAGTCCACTTTGGGGAGTTGGTACCGTGTCTGAAAATGCTCGAAGGACACCAAGTCCTCGAAGTCTGGTGCTAAAAGGTTGGCAATTGAGTGGATATCTTTTATAAGCCAAGAGTGCCACCTGATGTTTACCTCCCCCCCACACACACACTTGGATATCAGGGTTATCCCAAAGATAAGTGTACCTTATCAGAAGTATCCAGACGGGCCTGAGAACATGTGTCAATTCCATACATCCCTTCCATACTTTCCAGGTTTCCCACAGCACTGTGGTGGTGGGTTGTCAGTTATTAAAAAGTATTTTTTTTTATCATCTATGAAACCATGGTCAAAGGCTGTCACAATAGTTTCATTAATGGCAAACTTAAAATAATAAGTTGGGTCCTTCTTGAATTTGCAGTGAAAATCTTGATTGTTAAGTTGTCTCTCAGTTTCATCAACATTCACTTACTGTATATTCAATTAAAACAACACCCCCCCCCCACTCCCTATCCTCTTCCTTAATAATAAGATCATGGTCCGGTTGTAATCTTTCCATTGCAGCCCGTTCATCAACTGTGAGATTCGAAAAATGTGACTTTAGGAGGTTATCAAAAAGTTTATAAAGATCTTGTTCTACTAAATCTTTAAAAACATTGACTGCAGCACTAGGAGGTGGACAGAATGTAGAGATGGGGTAAAATCTGTCACCACCATCAGTTTTATCAGACTCATTTTCAGGATTATTTTTATTAAAAAAGGATTTGAAATGTAATTTTTTTATAGGTGAAATTAAGATATATGAGGGTCCGAACCTTGTTAATGAATGTCGTAAGTGCAAAACTCTAGCCCGTATTAATGAGTTATTTTCTTAGCTTCAGTTAATACAGGTGAGGATAAATTAATAATCTGAGAGTTTTATATCTCACAGTCTCTTACCTCAGGTTGCCCCTGGATGTTCATCATTGAAATGTTGGTTGTTGGCTGTTCAAACTGGGTCCCACATGCTTGGTTCTTTTTCAGTCTTCACCACCCTGCTCATCCACTTAATCTGTTTTGGAACAACTCCCTTTGTGGTCTGTTGAGTCTGGGGCTACGGCGTAATGGTAAACGGGGTTTGGGATCCATTTGCTCCCTCTTTGTTTGTTATGACTTCTGGTTCTGGATCACTAGCGTCTGTGCTAAAATTAAATGAAACATGTCTGTCTCTCTTAAGAATCCCACTAACATTACTCTTTTTCCATGTGTAGACTCTCCCGCTCTCATAACCCTCCTTATCACTAATACATTTGGTTTGTTTAACAGTTTTAAGATCTTGATCCAATTTCATGATGGATTCCTTGGGTCTTTGATTTAATAAGTCAAAGTCAGCATGATCTTTAACTTTCAAAAACCTCCCTTTCTTATAGTTTGATTTCTTCCCTTAACTTGGTTCCTATTTTTTTACTAAACTGTATTAAGCTTAATTAGTTTAAAGCTTGCTTCAGCCAAAATAGCCTCCCATTCTTTCATAAAGGTAGCATTGTCTAGTTCATATTTTGGAATTTTTAGAATATGGAGACCCCAGAGGATCCTGTCTGTTTGAATATACGCTTCAAGATTAGTCACATTCCAGTATATATGTCTATGTTGATGAGTTAATTATTCTATCTCTTTAAAAGCTTCTGATGGTAAATTGGTTGTCTCATGATTTTCCAGCAAGAAGTGGTCACTGATACTTGCTGCTAATACCAGGTTCACATACCCCAAAGGATCTTCAACTGCTCCAGAATTTTTATTTTTTTTTTACATTTAATTTCTACATAACCCCAATCAGAATTTTAAATTTACTTATATGGTTGATAGACCCCGATTGCTTATTTAGATTTAACTTTAAAGAACAGGGTGGCAGTGCTGCAACAGACACGTGTAGGAAGGAAGTGGATGGGCAACACTTATTTCTTGGAGTCAAGTTGCCATCTACAACACATCATCAGAAACATACCAAAGGGGTAGTTTCTTAAAGTCAGCTGAAACTGCAGCACTGGCTTAAGTTTCCAGAAGGGAGGAGATGATCTAGTGAACAGACTGCGGAAAGAGGTCATAATTGTGGTAATATTGTGGCAGAACTGAATTTTGCACAGTTCCAGGACCATTCCCAGTTGTTACACAATAGAGAGGGGAATGAGGCTACTGATAATAGATTTCATTTCATCACAACATTTTCAGCACATGCCAGTGTTTTTGAAAATGCCATTAAGAAACACTGTTATGTTTTGTCAAGTGATACAGGACTTAAGGCTCTTACTGAACTACTCCCAAGGATGTTCTATTGCAGGGCTCCCACCCTTAAAGATATGTTAGTACTCAGTCATTTTGTAGACAACAAGAAACCTACATGGCTTAATAATAATAAGGAATGCTATCAGTGTAAAAATTGCATTAATTGTAAATATATAACAACTAGCAAAAATGTCAGCATTGTACACACAGATGACATCTATGGAATTCTTTAGTTTGTTACTTGTAGTTCTATGGGAGTTATTTATTTGGCTAAATGATCTTGTAATGCATTTTACATAGGCAAAACTATGAGGTGCTTTAAAGCACAGGTGGGTGAACACATTTGGGCTATTGAGAGAGGTGATCAAGCATGTGCCACAGCTGCACATGTCATTGAATCTGGCAATAACAGTAAACTCAAGTTTTTTTTTTTTATAGCTATTGGTAAAGTGAATCTAAATCCTATTTGTGGGAATATTAATTATCTAGTACTCAAGAGAGAGCATTTTGGATAATTCAACTAAAAGCAGCTAAGAAACCAGGTTTAAATCTAGGATTTGATATTAGTTTATTTATTTTTTTATTTATTTATGTTTTGGAAAATAACCTTTGAACCATGACTCTTTGACAAAGGTTCCACATCAGGGACAGAACACACACATACATACAGTAATGGTGCAGAACAAATGGACATGGGTGTACAACAGACATAGTTACAATCCAGAAATCTTTATACTTACTAATAGTAAATGAATCAGTTGTAGAGACCTAACAGAATGGCTGGGAGTAACAAGGTTTAAAGAGGTGCAGAAAAGATGCAGAAAGGGCCCCCTGAGGGCTACTAGCACAAAGGCAATATCAGTGGTTAGACAACAGTGTTATCACCCTCCTAGGGAGGGGAGACCAGGAAGCAGTCCCTGGCCTTGAACCAGAGGCTTTGTTGTGGTGCCTGGGGGGGAGGTGGGTTGGGGCTGAGGGGGCAGGTAGTGCAAGAAGGGGGTGGGAGTAGTAGCAGCAGGCTAGTGGTATCACTTCCCAAGGGTGGGGGATGAAGAGGGTTAGGGCAGTGAGCAATCTCCAGCTAGAGGCTTTGTCATAGTATTGTAGGGCAAGAGAGGGAGGGGGCCTGGGGGCAGGCAGTACAAACTGGTGGGGTGGCTTACATGCGATGGGGGCTGAGGGAGAAGGACAGGTGAGTTGGGAGGCAGATGGGGTAGAGCAGAGGAAGGGGGAGGTAGAGGAGGGGCAGGGCTGGAGGCAGGGAGGGAGTGCAGAGGAAGGCAGATAATATGTTGGGAAGGAAGACATGGCAGAATAGTGGGGTTGTGGTAAGGCCCTGGGCTATTTCATAAGAGCAGACAGCAGCGCTCGGCCAGGAGCAACCAGTGGTGGCATCTCAGTCTTTAGGGAAACAGTCACACACAATGCAGGAGATAAGGTAGTGCTTGAGGTTGGATTTGAAGCTGAGAAGGATGGTGGAATTATGAATGTCCTCAGTAATCTCATTTAAACATAGTGGGGCTCTACAGTAAAATGCGTGCTGCCCGAGTACTGTACGCTGAAATGGAACCACTACTATGCCCTCTGTCCTCCCTCTGGTGCTGTACTTGGAGCCTGACAGGGTGAAGATGCCAGTTACACATGGGGATGTCTACCCTAACAGTGCTTTTTTGACTAGGAGGCAGGTTTGGAGTTTGATCTTGCACCCTGGAGACTGGAGGTTGGTTTGCTCATATAGTGAGCAAGTAAGGGCTAGTCGATCGGCATTCAAGATGAGCCTGCAGGCCTTGTTAACTTGTTAAGTGCTGTATGTACCCTCTTGAATACTGTATCTGTGGCTGCGCTGTATACTACCAGGCCATAGTCAATGGTTGATAGGATGGAGCTTGAAACTGAGAAGCGGAGGGCTGCCAGAGTGAGGTATTTTCTGTGCCTGTACAGCACTCCCAGCTTGGAATTTACTGCCTTAACTGTCAGGTCAACATTTTGGACAAAGGATAGGGTGTTGTCCAGGGTACCCCCCAGGTACTTGAAGGAGTGTACCTGTTCCAGGAGAGCTGAGACTTTGTAGGGGATGGCAATGGAGGGGCACCTTTTCTTGAGCTGGGGGCTGGATAGGAGCATGGTCTTGGTCTTTTTGTAGTTAAGCAGAAGTTTTTGCTCATAGAACCAGTCCTTTACTTTGCTGAAGGAATGCTGAAGTGCAGATTGGAGAGACTCGATTCATGGATTGCTGTTGAGGATGACCGCATCATCTGCAAAAAGGGTTATTTTGGAGTCACAGGTGCCTGGAAGATTATTTAAAAATATGCTGAAGAGGAGGGGTCCCAGGATAGACTCCTGGGGGACATTCAGTGAGATTTCCCAGGGCCCTCACACCATTTGTCCTATCTTTACAAACTGTGATCTGAGAGAAAGGTAGTCCTGGAACCATCTTGTTGCATTGGTGGCCACTCCAAAACTATGTAGCTGGGCCAATAGGAGTGTGTGGTTAATGGTGTTGAAGGCTTTCCTTAAGTCAATGAACACAAACTCAACCAATTTGCCTTCATCCATAGCTCGATGCACATAGTCATCGTATTCCACCAGAGTGGTGTAGTGCTGTGTGCCTGCCTGAAGCAGTGCTGATTGGGGCACTGTAGTTTATATTTGCTAAGGGTATTCAGTGAGTTGATCCACAATAATCTTCTCTAGGGCCTTAGATAGGGGGGAGAGGATTGAGATCGGTCTGTAGTTAGAGACACTGGTCCTCTCACCGCTTTTGTGGATGGGAGTGACCAGTGCTTGCTTCCAGACTGCTGGAAATTTTTTCAGGGTCAGAGATTTGTTGAAAAGTTTAGTAATGGGTATGATGAACACATCAAGAGTGTGAGATACCATTCTGGTCTTGCCAAGCACTTTCTTTACATAGGACACTGCTTCCTTGACAGTTACTCTCTTGAGATAAAAGCCCGGGTGAGAGTTGATGGTTGATTTGTTGATATTAGACCATTTTTAAATCATAGATAATCTTTTTTAGATTAATGTAATGGTTTCTACTGTGTTTGAGATTTTTATGAGAAGTGCTATTTATTATTATAATACAATGACAAGAAAGAATCCTAGACTCTGATTGGTCAGTGTATGCCTGAGACAGTGATGTTATTACACAACAACATCACTGTATGGCTGAGCATACACTTGAGCCATTTTTTTTTAAGAAACAAAGATATACTGCCACACCAAAAATCTACTAAAAGCATTTTTTTAAATGTTTTTTTTTTATTTTCTATAACAACGAGCCATTGTTTAATAGCAATAAGACACTCCAGTGTGTGTGTGTTATTGTGTAATAATGTCACTCCTGGGGTGGTGGAAGCACTTGGCTTCACCTCGTGTTTCAACCCGCCCCAGGAGTGACATTATTACACAATAACACACACCCTGTCATGCCTTATTGCTTAATTATTTATTGGGTCCATCCATATTTCTTATTCTAATGACTGTTATTTTGATCTGACTTTTATAAGTATTTATTTGTACATTTATAAGTATTTATTTGTATGTTTTATAATGACTATGCTTTGCCTTATTAACAACCCCGCTTCACCTTTTGCCCTTCCACCAAGCCCAGCCCTTAACTATGGTTAATCTTTGCTATGAGCCAAATTATTCTAGCCAATATTTTTAAATTGTTTCATTGTCTAATCATGTTTTAAATATGATTTATGACATCACAATTGCATCACAGTCTTGGGCTATTTAATTTGTGTGTGTGACCTTCTGCCTGAGCCTTTGATAAAGGACTGTATAGTCTGAAACGTGTCAGGCAGGCACAAGGATGGGTGCTTGCTTTATTGTTTTGGGTTGTCTTTTTAAATAATTAGACAACAGAGCTAATAGTTTCCATTGTGGTGTCTGGTTTAAATTAGGTGGTGAGTGCCTGAACTGTGAATTGTTCTTAGTTCTAATTTCATGAGCACCATCTTCCCTGTGTGCAGTTTGTTGTTTCATGTGCTATGGAATTCAATGATGTGGCCTGAGTAGGATGCTGTCATGGGTGATGTGGCCTGTTCTACAAAGGCTTTTTTTGCTGCATGTTACTGTATGAACAAGCCACTCATATCCACAGAGGCACACCAATTGGGGAAGTGCCTTACTTAATGTGTAGGTCATGGAAGGGAAGCACAGTGGTGAAATCATTGTGCTGTTCATGCAGTCGCTGCTAGAAATCTGGATATGCCTTCACAAAGAGGGTAGGAATTCTCATGATGGATAGTGGCAGTGTTATGCAGAAGCTGAAGATTGATGGGAATTTCCCCTATGCACCTTGTTTTGCACACACACTAAGTCTGGTGGTGAGCAACATGATTGACAAACATGTACAGCTAAACAAACAAAAAAAAGAACATTTGACTCTGTATGGGACATCACTAGAAATGTTCATATCTCCCTTGAATGTGCTTACTGATCCTTTGCCATCATGAGCAGAAACACGATATTGCTCATCATTGCTTAATGACCGTTCCACAAACTGGAAATCTGCCTTTTATATGATCATAGTGGAAATCAGTCTTTAATATAGTGTAGACACTCATTGAATAGAAACTGATGTTCTGGACTATGAAATGTGATGATGTCTGTGTTTGGGGGAGATCTGTTATGGGTACAGTGGTGTGTTATGAAAAAGCTTGCTTCACTTCGATTACCATATGAACATTCCACTAAAGATTTCAGTGCTGAATTAACAACCCTTAGTATGGTCATTACATGGTGAGTCTACTTGAATACCACTCTTACCATATTTACAATCTACTTGAACAATCCAATAAAGTGAGGCTGATGGTGTTGGTAGCCATGGCTGCACTATTCACAGGGGCAAGAATGGCAATAATGACAGTGATGATGTTAGGGGAGGAGCAGTTTGTGACACCTCTAGTTTATCTGAGTTATCAACAGCAGCAGTAGACTGCAATAATCATTAATGAAGTAACAGTATTGTTTCTGACTCATCATATAAAGGTTTATTACATATAGATTAATATGCTATATCAAACAGAAATTGTTGTGTACGCCTAAAGTGACTCAGCAAAGGCAGCTTGAAGAAATCAACAAAAATGTGCACATACAAACTCCTGGTCATACACCTCCTCCTCTTCTACTTTCTTTACATGGTACCAGTACCAGGCATCAGCAGAACATGGAAGAAGATTTGAATAGTGATGATCCAAAGATAATCATCAACATTTGGGATCAGTTTGATACTGAATGCTGGCACTGCTTGGACAGTTCTGAGGAAGGCTCAGACATGCTACCAGAGTACATGACTCAGGCTTACCTAGTAGAGCTAGTGGTGATTCAATCAAATTCTGGCAAGACAGGCAAGTCATTTGGCCTGATCTGACTAAAGTGTCTTTGTGTTTTTTTGGATGCCCTTCAACACTGGTCATGTTCAAAGATGTTTCATTACAGCTAAGGATACTGCCTCACCACATTATTGAGGGCTAGATCCTGAGAATCTTGAATCCCTAGCGATTCCCAAATATCAACGTACTGTAGCAAGGAGCAACTTTAACTACACATTTGATTATTTACATGTCAAGCAAATGACATCTACTACTATTCCTACTCCTACACCCCCTGGTGTCAAGTCTCCTAGATGCCTTCTACTGGAATCACAGTGCAGCATACCACTCCCAGCAATAGCAATGTAACTCCTCCTCTGGATGACACAACATCATTTACATTGGCATCACTGACAATCTTGGTATGGTCAGGTGTGCTACTAAACACACAGAAGTCGGTATTGGTTAAATAAAATCCATCACCCCAACCACCATGAATGGCACAGTGATGGAATCAGGGATCAGACTGGTCATACACACTTTAGGCTTGCACTGGTTTACAATCTGACCTCATGTAGTCAGCAGTTAACTACTGCAGCTTTGAGGGTGGGGTTATTATTTAATTTGAATATCAGTGGAGCCAGTAAAAAACAGTAATTGGCATGGAGGCAAAGCATAGGCTATGGATGGGTATATGCCTTGTGGTCAGCAATGAATACATACTAATAGTGTACTGTTTCTCATACTTGGCCATGGCAGTCATAGTGAGTTTGCAGAGTCATCACAATATGACAGGCGTACACAGAAGATGAATACCAACAGCACCTACTACAAGTAAGATACAGTTATTAATATTCATCGCTGACCTCAAATTTTTTTGTCTCCTACCCCATTTGTAGTTGGTTCCCTCGGGCTAATTACTGAATTAGAAGGCAAAGTGGTAAAGCAGAATTCTTGAACAGAATTTGAAGGCCCTAGTTTGTAGTTTTTTTAATTGTAATTCTTTATCTTTTGACAAGTTATGTTTTTACAATTGCATTTATACAAAAATATAATGAAACTTACAGTAAATCAGTTATATATTAGACAATTGGGGCCAGATTTTCAAAAAGGGGCACAGGGCTTGTGTCCAGCCCTGCACTACAGGATTTAGAATTCTGTGGTGCACCAACCACCTTTGCTGCAACTGTACCCAAATTTCCATTCTCGGGTGCAGTTGGGACAGTTTCTATGATTTACAGCAGCTTGAGCCAATGCTGTGGTGCAAGCACTGTTATTTTGACTCCCAGGGGTGGCGCACACTAGACCACAAAACTGTGGTCTAAGATGTGGTGATCGGTGCAAGGAATGGAAAATCCCAATTGCGACAGAGGAATGCTGCAAGCTGCATGCGTCATATGTTTGGTGCACCAGGGGCTTGTGGCATTTCCAGAGCATCAAAAATCCATCTCGTTGTTTCCTACAGGTATTTTAAAATTCATCACTTACTGTATCACAAACCAGTTCCTCAAGGGTTAAAAGTGCAGTTATTAACATACTATAGATATAATTTAATTGATTCCTAGTCATTTGACATGTTCTCTGTCTTCCAGGTGTAGCCTTTGGGTATCTACAATTTTTACGAAAGACAAGGGCCAGATTTTCAAAGGACCCTTAGATCCATGCAAGCTGTGTCAAACAACCAGCTTGAGTCAGATTTAGGTGCACCAAATACTATGCACCATATTTTGCAAGAAAAGCGTTCTCTGTGGCAATGACTTCCAAACTGAAGCAAGTGCTCCACTGCATCAACAAAATGGCATAAGGGACGAGAATGACGGAAGCTGCACCAAAATAAATAGTGCAAGTTGAGTCAAAAATGGTGTAAACTGAGTAAAAAAAATGACTCAAGGAATGAAAATGACACAAACTGAGTAAGAAAATGGTGCAAACTGTGTAACAAAATAGTACAAGCTGAGTCCAAAAAATGGTGTAAGCTGAGTCAAAAAAATGGTGCAAGTTGAGCAAACAATGATGCAAGCTAAGTAAAAAAAAAAAGGCAGATGAAATGGTCAAGACTTAGCCCCCAAAATGTTCTAGCCCTTAACAGTAGCATATTCAGATCTGACCACCTGCCATGGGTCTCTTTATATGTTCTCATGTCCCTTAGACCAGCTCTGGCTGGTCTAACAGTGACATGTATGTTAGGCACAAGGACAGCAATGGCATTCTTTGAAAATCCCAAATCAGGGGATGGTGCATAATTTCAGTGATGCAGGCATCCCTTCCAACATGGCATAGGCATTTTTTTTTTGGTGCAAGCATGGGGCAAGCCACTCTGGCACATGCAGACTTGTTTTTGATGCAAACACCATTTGAAAATCAAAACTGGTACAAAATTTGACGCATCCTGCTCCTTGCGTCAGTTGTTTTTGATGCAAGCACCCTGCATCATTCTCTGGCCTTTGAAAATCTGGGTCGCAATGTTTTCAAGTATTTTGAGATTTCTGCAGTTTAGAAGTGTCTCCATCATTTTGTTTGGGTCTTGATTAGAGGGATTTTTATTTTGCAAATACTTTATTTTAATACAGGTTTTAATCATGTACATGATTAAAGGGATTTAATATGCTCCCTAATAATCGTTCCCTATGTTTGTTGTATAGCGGATAACTAATCAATAAGTAGATAATATAATTCTCACCCTTCCTACAGCAACATCTACCACTGGAGCTCAGTTCTTTTTTATTGAATAATAGTTTCAAGTGTTCACTTTTGTAATACTTGAACCTAAACTTAATAAATGTTTTCCTGCGGGTTGGCTGTTTAATGATCTGGAGATATATTTTTAGTTTAAGTATTTCTTTATTTTTAGCCATCCACTTGCTAACCTTGTATTTGGAGTGGATTTCCGATTCTTTTTGACCAAAAATATATTTTATTCCATTCCTTACTGTATATTGGATTTTACTGAATAGTCTTCTCAAACCATCTGGTATGCTCTGCAGAAGGTCATATGGTTTTATCGATGATTCCACCACCCTGATCATGGGGAATGTAAATTGGTTATCTTTGTATTGTAATTCTTCTTCCAAACAGATCCATGGCAATCTTGTTTCCTGCATGCTATAGACCTTTAACCAATACAAAATTATTCTTTCTTGAATCAAGCATTCCAAAGGAAGCTGTCCAAAGTTTGCTTTCACCAGGGATGAGGGAGCACCATGTGGTAATCCCGGTAGACATTTGTAATATTTATTCAGTGTTTTTCTCCACCATATTAAAGCAATTTATGCCCCAAAATTTGGCACCATATAACAACTGTGATTTAATGCTGGCATTGGTTACCTTTAGAATACTTTTGACTGAACTCCCTCCATGTTTATGGGCAAAACTGAACTAGTTTGTAGTTGAAGTAGCCACTGTCCCATTTTTCTCACCCTTAGGATTGCATTTCCTTAATACTATGCTATTGTTTCCTGCAAAACACTATTGCGTGCTCAACCACATACGGTTATTGTCTGTTCAGTCTTAACTTTCTGTTTCTTTACTGTTTAAAGTGCATGTAGAAACCCCAATCTTATGCTGCATAATTTTCTATGCAATTAACATGGTGCATTGGAATCAGTCAAGATACAACGCTCTATGATAAGTATGTTACATTTTCTTTGTGATAATTTTGACTAATTGCCATTGGATTATATTGTGTCCCTGCTGTGTTCTATGGTATACCACTGGCAAAACCCTAATAAGTGTGTTGCATCCTCACTGATTCCTCTGTATACACCACTCCAATGGGGAATACATTGGGTAATTAATTCATGCTAGTTTTAAAACAGGATACAACACTTTCCCTTAGAATAGATGTTATTTCTACTAAGAACATGTTATTTCACTCTGAATCTGGAAATGAAGCATGCAGAACAATGGGCCAGATAATGAGTAAAATGGAAAAAAGTAGTTTTAATATACATTACACAAGGTAAACACTCATAAAAATGTTAAAAATGTAAGCTAGACAGACAGACAGAAGGAGAGAGAGAGAGAGAGAAAGACAGACAGGTAGGCAGGCTGGAAGGTAGCAGGCAGACAGATAAAATACACAATTGGTTGCAGTGGTAACTTCACACACATGGTAATCAAGACCTTCATAACTAACTTGTGACTTTGCTACATATGAGATATGGGTCTTCATCACTACTGGCTAGTGCTGATAAATGTGTTATTTCATTGCAGCCCATTGTGTATTGCCTATATATACTGTAAGGGAGAGGACTCTGCAGGGAAAACTTTGTTTCTTGCACTTAGGAATAGTTGTGCGTGAAGTGGCCCCAATTCGCTCCTCAAAGTGATTCATGGAGTGAATTTGTGAAGTGCTCCACAAGGCGAAGCAGAGTACTTCGTGTTATAATGGGCAATACGAAGTCCATTGAAAACAATGACTTTACATTACTACACCTTCCCAAACCACTACTCCACCAATTCTTAAGGCGAAGTACATTGAAATCAATGTACTTCGCCTCACTTCACCTTGTTTTTAAGCTCCAAAGGCAAATGTTGCAGTGATTCATGGGATTTCAGGTCACATGGGCTCTAGATTGTTCTGCACAGCCTCAGTTTGGGGTAGTGTGTGTAGGAAACTGTAGGAGACAATCTGCTCTGAGAGCTCCCTGCAATTCAAACCTTCTAAAAGCTGTTAAAAAAAGCCTTTTTGGGTCATTTGTTTTGCTGAAACTTTAGTTAATCAATTATAGGAAACCCTCCTGTGCTCAAGTCATTGAGCATTTATTGTTTGTGTGTGGATTTTGAAAGTTAATGTACAACATTCAGTCTGTGTACTGAGAGACAGTGGAAGTGTGCTTTGAGTCTGTGGTGTAGGAAGATTAACTTGGAGAAAAAGACAGTACTTTCTGTTTTGGTGATACTTTTCTTGTATAACTGTGTTAATGTACACACAGTAATATTTTCAATAATTCTTGCCATTGTTTTGCTGATTGTTGTGGTGCAGCAGTGCATCATTTTAGCTTGTTTAAAATATGTGGTTATATTACTGAAGTTTTCAATTTGCTACACATTACTTAGTGTGTGTGTGAGTATGTGTGTGACACGTGTCATCAAATCAGACACCTTTTATTGTGCCACATAATAATTTCAGCAATGTGAACCTGCTATCCACTGCAGCTGTGTGATGTTTGTACTTCTTTATGGTTTCTTTACTGGTACTAGTACTAGTGACTATTACTGCAGCAATGCAGTACACTGCCCCCCCCACTCCCCGCAGCCCGCCCCAAAGGGCAAAGGCATTCTTTTCCAGATTTGAATTTCTGATGGTGAGCACTGGTTAGGTGTTGTGCCTTTGCATCTGCAACTCTTCAGTGTGCAGCGCAATCTTAATCTGTCTGTGCTTTTGCATCTCTTTAGGGCCCAATCTCCATCTGTAACTTAAACCACAGTTGTTTCTTTGGCTTCCCTTCAGAGTACTGGACAGGTGTGGTGCATCATTCTGCATTAACATTGTACTCATTAATATGTGTTTTTAAGTCAGGAACATCATCATGAGTTACTTGTGACACAAATCACGTTCTTCATCATCACGGTCACAAATGCAGTCACAAATCACTATTCACGATCACATCATGAATCACAACATTAATTTTTTTTCTAGTTAATTGGATGTATTGTAAGCCTGTTTTGTAGTATCTCTCTCCAGGCTTCACCACCCCACCATTGTACTCATTAATGAGCATTTTTGAGTCAGGGAATTTGTGGAATTTGTGCTACAGTTCATCAGGGAAGTACAGCCGTAGGCATTTGCGTTCCCCTCCCAATACAGTTCCATATTGTTTATCTCACATTGTCGACACCGAATCACGTTCTTCATCATCACGGTCACAAATGCAGTCACAAATCATGATTCACAATCACATCACGAATAACCACACTCATTTTTTGACTAGTTACTTGGATGTATTGTAAGCATGTTTTTTGTAGTGTCTCTCCAGGCTTCATCACCCTGACATTGTACTCATTAATGAGCATTTTTAAGTTGGGGAGTTTGTGCACAGCTCATTGGAGAAGTACAGCCATAGGCATTCATGTTCCCAATACAGTTTTCATATTGGCTATCTCACACCGTTGACACCGAATCACGTTCTTCATCATCGCGGTCACAAATGTAGTCGCAAATCACGATTCAAGATCACGTCACGAATCACAACATTCATTTTTTTACTAGTTACTTGGATGTATTGTAAGCATATTTTGTAGTATCTCTTCAGGCTTCACCACTCCACCATTGTACTCATTAATAAGCATTTTAAATCTGGGAGTTTTGTGCTACAGCCCATCAGGGAAGTACAGCCAAAGGTATTCGAATTCCTTCCCGTACAGCATGTGAGTTACAGTACTGTAAGTAGTGGTGGGCAAAGTGGCCCCAATTTTCTCCATGAAGTGATTCACTGAGTAACGTGGAATCCATGGAGAACTCCACAATGTGAAGTGGAGTACTTTGCTTCATAATGAGGAATGCAAAGTCCATTGAAACCAATGACTTTGTGTTATTCCGCCTTCCCCAAACCACTTCTCCACCAATTTTAAGATGAAGTACATTGAAATCAATGTAATTCACCTCACTTCACCCTGTAATTACCTCCAAATGAAATTCCGCAGTAATTCATAGGATTGCGGGTCACATGGGCCCTAGATTGTTCGGCATAGCCTCAGTTCTGGCCTGGGTAGTGTGTGTGCAGTGGTAGCTGGAGACAGTTTGCTCTCAGAGCTCTGCGATTCAAAACCTCTAAAAGCTGTTTAAAATGCCTTTTTGAGTAATATTGTTTGCTCAAAATTTAGTACATTGATTGTAGGAAACCCTTCTGTGCTCTTATCATCAAGTTTTTATTGTTGTGTGTGGATTTTGAATGTTAATTTAGAACAGTCTGTGTACTGTGAAGTGTGCTTTAGGGAGTGGCGTATTTGTGGTGTAGGTAGATTAACTGGGAGAAAAAGGCAGTCTTTCTGTTTTGGTTATATTTGTCTTGTGTAACTGTGTTAATGTACACACAGTAATGTTGTTATTAATTCTTGACATTTTTTGCTGATTGGTATGGTGCAGCACTGTACAATTTGTCTGTTTAAAACATTTGGTTATATTACTAAAGGTTTTCAATTTGCTACTCATTACACGAGTGTGCATGTGAGTGTGTGTGCAATGTGTGCCATTAAATCAGACACCTTTTATTGTGTTACAGAGTAACTGCAGCAGTGTGAACCTGCTATCCATCGCACCTACATGAATTTTGTTATACTGCTTTGCAGTATCTTTTCTGGTAGAGGGCTGTTACTGCTGTGCATTAATTCCCCAACTGGCAAAATGTATTCCTTTCCAGATTTCCATTTGTGACTTGTAAGCACTGGTTAGGTGTTGTTGTGCCTTTTTGTATACATCCCTTGAGTGTGCAGCGCAATCTTAATCTGTCTTTGCGTTTGCATGGCACCATTAATTCTGGGAGATTGCATTTCTTGTTACGCTCTCATTTCACTTTGTCAGCACTGGGGAATTTTCTGGACACAAGACAGTAGCATTTTGGGGATGCACATTAATTCTGGTGACTCTGTGTGTGACTTGACCACTGCGTGCATGACTGAGTGCACCATTAATTTTGGGAGACTTTCCATTTCTTGTTACACTCTCATTTCACTTCATCAGCACTGGGGAGGTTTCTGGACACAAGACAGCAGCACTTTGGGGATGAACATTCATTCTGGTGACTGTGTGGGTGGGATGCTGCCAATATTGTTGTCACTCCACCTTACTTCGCATTTAAGGCAGAATGACAATGTGAAGTAATAATAACAAGGCAAAGTGAGCCTTTCCTGTGGGGCACTCCACGTAGCGAAATGCCAAGGCGAAGTGGCCACTTTGCATTCACTTCGCCGGCAGATTTTAAATTCTCTGCATCTCCACTTAGGAATGTTTGACAAGGAGGAAACTTTTGGTACACTAAGACAGCTGCGATTGTGAAGAAGCAGTTCAGAGATTCAGTAGACTAAAGTATTTGAGAACATAGGTGGATTTGCAAAAGAAATCTGTCAATGGGTAAATCTGTAGAAAAGAAGTTTAAGGGGATTAGTACAGTAGATACTAGTAGTGCAATGCAGTTTTATTATATTTTATATAACATCTATTATGCAACTTATTACACCCCAGAATGTTTTATAAACTGAATACGGACATTAAAATATGCAACATCCTAAGAGGAACTTAGAACAGCATAGCATCTATAAAGAAAAGAATTTGTTTTTTAGAAAGCATGTCAATGTGATGTTAGAGTCAGTTAGAGTCAGTTTTTCTCAGAACTCCAGGAAGGCTGTTCTGTAGAGTAGGGCTGAAAAAGAAAAAGCTGTCATTGACAATGACATATAGCAAACTGGTGACAGAGATGGACAGCAGAGTGATGAATGTATCAGGATGAAAGAAAGGAACAAGTGACGGGGATGCATTCTAAAGCT
Organism: Neoceratodus forsteri; assembly: GCA_016271365.2. Taxonomy (NCBI): domain Eukaryota; kingdom Metazoa; phylum Chordata; order Ceratodontiformes; family Ceratodontidae; genus Neoceratodus; species Neoceratodus forsteri. Next base: position 1,774,325,482 of record CM057456.1, on the reverse strand, counting down.
GTGTGAACCTTCAAACATCCAAACATACTAATGTTGTCAGTCAAATTGAGATGCCATTGTTTGCCTTGGCACAACCCTGAATATCACATCATTTAAAAGTTCATGAAGTTTTAAAATAGTGTGTGTTATGGAATGATAATGGCAACAAGAACATTTAACATTTTTCAGTTATTTTGCTGCAGCCCTTAAAGTGCAGATTGCCACAAGTTCCTAAGATATCTCTGTCTCTCTGTCTGTCTGTCTGTCTTTACAATTTGTTTAACCAGTTTAAACTGAGATGCAAAATCTCATTTACAGTGTGGTCCTGCTTTTCTTTGGGTTTACAGCTGGAAGGGACTTTAGTATAGGCTAGTCATCTGATTTGCTCAAAATCACATAGAGCACCAGTTGCTTAGGGGATAATTAAAACTGTGTTTTTGTGGGTTTCTATCCTTTCCTGTAAGCAGTGAACCATATCTGGTCACTGTGGAATAGTACAAATATAGTGGGGAACCACTACCACTGAGTTCCTGTTTCCTGGACACTTTTTTTTTCCTTCACCTGGTATCATTGAATAATGGTGTATTTGCAAGACAATAGTTCCTTTCACCTGGTTTGCAGTACTGTACTGATTGACAGTACTTCTGCAGCCACATTGTTGGTGTCAGACAGCTCACCTGTTTCTTGGCCCAGATTAACCTGACCCTGACTATCATCACATCCTGTAAGTCAGCAGGATCTGTCTTAGCACTGTCTCCCCTGAACAAGCTATACCTGTGCTTCTTCTTCATGTAACCTACGGTAACTTGAGACTAGGGATTTTCTTGGTGTCCTCCTTCTCCCAGATCCAGATTCCCCTGCCCATCTCTTATCAAATGAAGGCTGACCCTTAGGAAAGAACTTGATTCTTAGTGCCAGAGTCATAGTGCACCCCCAATAAAGTGAAGGACCATCACCAGTTGCAGGGCCTCCTTCTCCCCTTTTCAGTGTGACTATATTCTGGCATGACCTGGGAGAATACAACAATCAGACAGGAATAAAACAGGCAAAAACAATACATAATAGGTAGGTCATGAATAAAAAACAGGGTGAACACATTACAAATTTAACAACAGGTTCAGTAAGGCCACTGAGTATGAGGCCAGGACAGTGATATAAAATAGGTAACAGGAAGGAAAGTACAGGGTTACACTAAGTTGAAATATACAATGCACTATACATGATAGAATTAAATGAGCATCATATTAGAACAGTCAGTCTTCAGTATTTAGAAACATTATATTATAAGTTCTAGCCACATAAATGCATGGTCTGGGCAGGGCTGTAGGTCCAGCTGAGCTAGAGGGGAGTAGAAGCTATCAGAGGTTAGGGAGCAAGCAAGAGTGCAGCTACGAGTTAAGGTGGGTCAAAGCATGTACAGGGGTTAGATAAGGAAAGGAAGTGCCGCAGTTTCTTTTTAAAGTGAGTGTGGGAACTAGCCTCGAGTAATGACATAGGTAGGGCATTCCACAACTGAGGGGCTGAGTGAGAGAAAGTGGTAGATCCTTTGGGCGTTTTGAACCTGGGCATTTGGAGATGGGATTTATCAGCTGAGTGCAGGCCATTGGCAGATGGGAGGGGGTTAGCATATTGGTAAGGGCAGTAGGAGCTTGGGCTCTGATCACCATGTCAGTTAAGGAGCCAAGAAAATATTGCTTGAGAGCAGCAGAGACTAACCAGTTTAGATCATCATAGAGTTGGCAGTGGTGCTTAAGTCAGTGTGATGTGGATGCATAGTGGCATATGTTGTTGTAAGTAACATCCCACTTATGGAGGGTTGTCATATGAATTGTGGCATATGCAGGAGCACAGTAAGTAAGGGCAGGAAGGAGGATTCCATGGGCAATTGCTAGCTTGGCAGAAGAGGTAAGCATGTGGCTTGTCTTGTATGCAATCCCAAGCTTGTTGTTGACTGCTTTACAGGTAGCCATAACATGGAGATTAAAATCCATAGACTGGTCCAGAACAACACCTAGATACTTAAAGGAGGTGATATTTTCAATTATAGGACCAGCCGGGCCACAGACTGTCAGTTCAGTGTGACAAACTTTTAATTTGGGGGTAGAGTGAAATAGCATGGATTGGGTTTTATTGAAGTTAAGTAACAGCTTGTGGGCAGCAAGCAAGTTTTGGATATGTATAAAGTCAGCGGAGAGGCAAGTATTAATGTGTTGAACACTATTGGAGCTGGTATAGAGCACTAAATCAACAGTGTAGAGGAGAGTTGGACAGGACCAGAGATCCTTAGCAATGTCATTTATGTACAGAGAGAAAAGAGGGGCCCCAAGATGGAGCCTTGGGGAACGTCAATGTTTGTGGCAGCGTTCTCTGACAGGGAGGAGTTGAATTTAAAGAGGACATTCACCAGTCCTTTTGACTTTCATGCATAAATGACCCCTTCTTGCATTGATTCTGGAATTGTATTTCATTACTGTCTGCTGCACTTAGTTTTTGCATTCTGAGCTGCTAGAAACTGCAGGCTATACCAGAGCTTCTATAGCAAGCCTGGTGTTGCTGTGGGCCCAGGATTGTACTGCTGACATCACTGTAGGGCAGAGTGAATTTCACAAAAAAAAAAAACATACTGACAAGGCATTTGGATTTTGGCATGATGCATTGCTAACACGGTGTCCTGGGGAAAGTGGAACACAGTAAGTACACTGAGTACTGGTAGGTTTCCCTTGTAACAGTGTTGCAACTGCATGGTACTGCACAGTGTGAGTCACTCCTCTACCCTATAGTAATGACATCAGGAGCTAGCAGCCTAGCAGCTGAATAGCAATGACACGTGCAGCAGGGCACAAAAACAAATCCAAATTATGGAATGCAGAGTAAATCTTGGCCAAAAATAACAAATACACACACCTTTTCAGGTCTAGTACTGCATATAATGACTACAAGCTGTAACTTTTTGGACCATCATGAAAGTTCCTCTTTAACTACCTGTGTTCTGTTAGACAGGTAACTGCTGTACCAGGCCACAACTGGGTTAGAGAAGCCAGTGAGCCGCAGGGTGGAGAGAAGTAGTGGGTGGTTGACCAGGTCAGATGCCTTAGTCAGGTCAATAAAAACAGCCCCAGTTAGGAGGCCAGAGTTCATGGAAGAGAAAGTGTCAGTCATGAATTTTAGTAAGACAGTAGAGGTACTAAGACTATTACAAAAACCATGTTGAGTATCAGAGAGTAGGTTGTATTTTGTTAGATACTCTGTGGTTTGCAGGGCAACATTTTTTTCTAGGAACTTGCTGAGCAACAATAGGATGACAATGGGTCTGTTGGAGATGTCCTGGGGTCACCTTTTTGAAAATAAGCATTATACGGGTGGTTTTCCAGATGTCTGGAAATGTGCTAGTGGGGAGAGAGAGCGAGAGAGAGAGAGAGAGAGAGAGCAGCAATTTTCAGGAGCCTAGGTTCAAGGGAGTCAGAACCTGTACTTGTGTTCTCAGAGATTGAGTTCAGCAGTTTTAGCACTTCAGCTCATGTTTTTTTCTTGAAGAGAAAATGGGGATTAGCTGTTAAGTGGGTAGAAGTGTCAGTTGATGCCGGAGGGGTAGAAGAGACAAGAGGGGTGGCCTGAAAGGAAGTGATATAGTTGGACAGGTCTGAGAACATGCAGTTGAAGGAGTTAGCAATTGTACCAGGATCATTGCAGTGTGCTACGTTTAGTATCATATCGTTCCAGGTATTCGACTGAGAGGCTCCAAGAAAGGTCTTAATATGGGCCCAGAATTTCCGTGGGTCACCAGTGGAGCTAAGAAGGAGGCTCTTACTGTAGGCAATTTTGGCAGCCCTGACTTGTTTCCTGCAGGATTTTCACAAGGCCCTGTAGGCAGCAAAGTCATCCGGAAGCTGTGACATTTTATATTTTTTCCAGCTTTTATCTCGGGTAAGCAGTTGAGACAGCAGATCTTTGTGCAGCCATTTAGTCTGCTTACCCCTTACCCTACATGTTACTCTAGGGATGAACAAGTGCACAGACAACATACAGTAGTGGATATTATGCTCTCCACAATAGGTTCCAGGACCTTCTCACTTGGATCTTACCCAGCAAATAACATGTCTTCCCTAAATGTAAGAAAGATTAATTAGCTTTAGCAAAATGCAAGCACTGTGTGATCCATCATTTATAATAATGTGAGATAAGGCTTCTCAAAGAGGATTAGGAAGTAATGATGTTTGGATAGTTCTTTTAGCTATCCAAATGGCATACAAAGGATAACCCACTCAGCTGACTCCAGTTCCAAGATCATACCTGGCCCTATTCAAATTTGGGATCCAAGGTCAAATAGAGGAATGCAAGGTTGGATAGTAGTAGTGGTAGTAAAACTTTTATTCATTTCAAATAAATGAATCAGACGACTCTACAGAGACAAGCTCATGTCCCGTGAGGTCTGGATAGCGGGATCCATGGTCAGATTTCTGACTCAGATTCTAGAAAATCACATTGGATAGTTTGTGACTGATTGGATCCTGGGTAACAGGATCCAGCAGTAAGATACCAGTGGTATCTGGCATCCAAGAGAATTAGTAGTATCCGATGGTAACTAATTCCATTGGATATTGTTTGAGCAACACTAGGAAGTGCCCCTAATAAAAATTATGGGATGCAGTGGCTATGACACAAGGGGCAGTATTTTCAAAATGATATATCCAAGATTCAGCCACCACTATTTTTAAAAAGAAAATGCAGCCAAATCTGATATACCATCTATTAAAATGCCTAAGAGCATCCAACATTTGTAGGCAAAAACATTCAAACTAGACTCAATTTTCTGCCACAAATCGTGACTTTTTTTAGTAAATGGATACAGTGTCTGAAAATAGCAACAGGACTTCCAGGGCAAAAGCAGACAGACATAGGCTCAGTGTATATGTGTGCCCAAGTCAAACCCTTTTGAAAATACCCTCATAGGCCTTTATACCGCTAAATGTGAAATTGAATCCACTAATATGACTACATGTTTGAAAGAAAAAGAAAGAAAGAAAGAAATACTTCTAGACAAAGACTCCAAACTGGATTTTTCAAATTTGTTGTCACTCACTGCACAATTGTCACTTCACTGTCATGGTCACACAGAAAAACATAATTTGCATATTTTGGTGTAAAAAGTAAATCAATAGAAGGTATTATTTCTATTGATCAAAAATGTTCTATTATATGTGTGCGTATTTATGATAATGTGATGTGGCAGATGTTGAAATCTGGAGTGTGCAGCTATCCCAGTGCAATTTTAAAATCTGCTTAAGAAGAGATGTACTTTTATAAAGCAAGTAGCTGCTAAACTTAAGAATAACTGTTATATTTATAGCAACTCCTTTTATGTAGCTTGAGTGTCTTCCAGCTTTTGTGTTGCTTTCTGATATTAAAGTCTTTCTTTACTATATGTAACCCTTACTCTAAAAGTGGGGTGTTATAATGCTATTGCTTTTAACCTACACTTATAGGGTTAATATTGTGTTTACTGAGTTTTCCTGTGCATGGGAGTAGCAGGCATCATAAGATATGACTCAGCATGCAGTTACAGACAGTACTAGAGATAAAGAAAGAAGGACCTTTGAAGCAGCTGAACCAGCACAAACTTAAGCATTTTCATACTAAGATAGTGCAGCTTGTTTGCAAGGATTAAAGTTGCCTAGAACATCATCCCTAATGCCTCTGATACAGTGTTGGAATTAAAATGTATCAGCTTTGGGAGCTAGGGGGCTTTTAGGGGTCCTATCTTTAAATTGAGGCCACCCTTCCGATTATAATTCTATGGCAGTGATGCATGAGCTACTGTACAGAGCCTCAATTCAGAGCTAGGGGGCAGAGCTCTGGGAAGCTGTCCAGTAATTTCAGCACTGCTCTGATGGTGACATTAGGGTCACCATCATCTGGTGTCTGTAGATAAAGCAGGTAGAGACAGAAACAACCCAGCTCCTTTTTTTCTATAGAGATGTTTATCTGCGTGGTGCATCGCGGTGGCTGTGTTCAGCCCTGTCCATACATCCCTCATCACTCTACTGCCTCTCCAGTCTAGCCGAGCACCATTCCTCCACCGATTACCCCCCCATGGTAGGTCTGGGAAGGGGAGGTGAGGGCTATCCTCCTCCCGCCCTATGATCCTGCATCCAGATAGGGGGTCCAGCAGACCAGAGACAGAGTGGGACATGGGTGGGCAGGCAGTGCTTCATGAAGCCTGCCATCACCATTTTTCCTGCAGATTTTGTTCCCATGCCACAGCAGCCATGAGTGTGTGTGCATAGAGGTGCACAGGCACCATATAATGGTGGTCCCATACTAAGCTGCTCAGCTGTGGCAATGCCACCTGGTCTTCATCATATGGCAGCCATGGAGCGAGACAGCAGATCCCCACACCCTGGAAAAGAAAAGCAGTCATCGGACTCTCGATTCTCTGACCCCTGGCAGCCCATGTTTGTTTCTGAACACAGGTCACTAGCGTGGTAAGAGGTAAGGTGAAAAGCATCTCAGCCCTCTATGCTACTGGGCCAGCTACCCGCTCCTTTTTTGATAAAACATATATGTCAGTTTCATGGTGGCCACCATGACTGCATGCACTTCAAGTCCAAAAGGCTTCAATAATGTGTTACAGTAAAGAGTTAAGTGGAGAGAGAGAGAAAGAAGGATGTACAGTAGGAGGAGGTGGTGGGTGGCTGCAGGTTTAACTCAATGGGATCTTTTTATAGGCCTCTGTAAGCTTGTTGCTAGTACATTGTGAACAGGAGTGGCAGAAGAGAAAAAAGGCAGGTGAACGCCAGTCTCACTGGGCACCAGGCCCATTTACAAAGGCAACCCAGGACTGTAGGATCAGGTAACAAGTATAATAAGTAAGTACAGTTGAAATAAAGATAGAGAGGCATATTAGGAAACATACCAAAACAGTCCAAAAAAGTGTCACCAACAGGCTTTGCACTCCAACATCCTCCCCACTCGCTACTCCATTGCCCATGTAATAAAAACAAAATAATTCTTCACCAAACCCACTTAGCACCCAACTCCCCTCTCCTTTCTGTCATTTTAAATGCCCTCTTTCTACCTAACCCACTTACCTCCCTAAGAACTCCCTCCCCCCAGAGTATGACATAGCTGACTTGAAAGAAAGTAAATTAGTCTATTGAAGAGATAGCTGGGCATCCCCTCCTCACACAACCACGGCAGCCTGACATTGACCTAATGCAAGGCTTATGGTGATAAGTTGTAGGGTACATCAGTATAATAATTGCATGAGATGTTATTGACATCATGGAAATGCAATACCAATACACAAATGTTTTTATAATATAGTGTTTTGCATGATTTCAGTGAGATAGCATGCAATAACTATACAATGACTGGGAAGTGTTTTTTTTTTTTATTGACAAAGCCAGTTTAAATTTGCTGTAATAACCAGCTGTTTATGACAGTAAACACATACAGCTTTGTCAAGAAAAAGCTGCAAGACACTGAGTGGCTTATGCTATACTGTTTATCTTTTTTATTGACACTTGCTCAGATGAAAAAATACTCCCCAGCAATTATATAAAACTAGGCATGGGTTGGTGTATAAAATTCACATTTTAAACACACTCTGCGTGGGATGCTTAGATAAACCCCTCAAGCTTCGCTCTCTGAATTTATGTAGCATCTCACACCCCCAGTGGTGTATAAAATATAGAATAATACATGGGGTAGTGTGTATAACAAGAACTGTACACACATCCATGGTGTTGGATGTCACATATACCCTGAAAGTGAAGCTTGTGGGTTTATACAAGCATCCAATACCAAGGGTGTATGTGAAATTTCTTGTTTTACGTAATTGCTGGGTAGCATTTTCTCACCTTGAAAACATTACCCAGAAATTATAGAAAACAGTGGCTCCAGTATTGTGGTTGGGCTTGAGCATGGTTTAATTAAACAGTTAATTTTTTTATCTTTATGCACAATTGCCCCAAAACTAGTCTTTTAGAAACTGAACCACTACATTTATTAAGAAGCTTGTGAAAACACTCTTGAGTTGAGCCCATTTGCTGTCTAGTGACTGAAGTCATGCATGCATGCACAAGGGAGGTGTGCATGTATAAGGTGAGGGAAACCTAGCACATGTTCATTGTTATAACCAGCTGGTTATAAGGCAAATTATAATTAAGTTTCCCAATGGGAGAAAATGCTCCCCGGTTATTATATTTTCATTTTACACACTACCCTATGCATTATTGCATATATAGTATATGGTTAGCCATTGTTCTGTATAAAAATCAGCCTACATAAAATAGATGATCATGTAGGGGCACCCATACATAACAAGAGGTTTCCAGGCAACCAGGAATGTTGAGAGGTTGATTACCATGAAAGCCTTGAGATGCAGTCACAGGCTTGACTGTTGTATGGGTGCCCATATATTATCTTCTGTAGTGTATGGGCAGCATACAACATTTTTTTCTGTTGAACTGGGTGGCACAGAAGTGGGACAGAAGCGAAACTGATCACTCACTAACCATTTTGCTATTTCATCTCTCACCTTTTATACGCTCACATATGCATTGCAGGGCTCACAGAAAATTTCTCTGCTTTAAATAAACCATAGCAAAAATAAAATTGTCTCTGTTGAACTAAAACTGAATCCTTTCTCCTTCAGGCTTCACAATTTAAAAAAATAGAACTGCTGCCCTGCTCACCGATTCTGTTTTTGTCTGTGCCAGCCATCGGTGCATGAGTATAGTAGTTGTGTGGAGGCATTCTAAGTTGTGCTGCAATAGTAACATTCTTACTGAAACACAACAGTTAGATGTCACCGCTGCACTAAAAGCCCATTCTAAGCATGGATTTCCATTCTCAGCAGCATTCCACCATACACTATATCCTTATAGTATATGTTTAAGTTTTAAGCATTATGGGGACATGTGTGATTTTGTATTTCTTTGAAACTTGGTTTCCCTGCCAGTGCCCTTTGGGGTGACCATTGCTTCAGTGCTTGCTCACTGAGGTTCTTTGTCTTTCAGCTTGTTTTTTTTTTATTGGGTTCACCACAACATAACCCAGATAGAGCATCTTAGGGTAGCTGATTCATTCCACTGGGGTGTCACACAGACGAGGCACTCTGATGAGTCCTGGTAGGATGAAACACATGTATGTGTCTGCTGTTGGCACCCTTTGCAGACCGTGTGAGAGACCTTTTGGTACCACGCATTTCTGCTTAAAGTTGAACCAACATAATATACTGTGGTTATTTGCATATACAACCCATGGTGCTTTATATTATGGGGGTATGTGTGATTTTGTATTTGTTTAAGTGTTGTCGTGTATTGATTTCCATACACTTAAAATCCTTGTTGTGCATGGGCAAAAGTTGTGCATAGCTGAAAGGTCACTAATGTGCACAGTTCAAAGGTCATGACAAGTTGCTGTGCATGGTTTAAAGGTCACAAAAAGTTGCAGAGTATGGTTATTTAATGTTAAATCCCCCTTAAATATAATAATTTATCTTTATTATATTGACTGACTATGAGTGATTAAAGGTAAGTGGGAGGCAAGTGGATGGGTCCCACTTACTACAGTACATAAAATGAAATGTTCTCTTTTGACATGCAGTAAAACTAAATACTATAAAAGTAAAACATGGGCAACCATGCCCAACTCAGCTTATGTTTCCATCTCAGGGTTGAAATGACATTGCAGACCTCCTGATCTTTGCTGTCAAGGTCTATATGATGTCATCTCAACACCCTTGCTGGAAACACAGACTCATTGCATATGGTTGCCTTTGCATTATTCTCTGTGTTGTGCACATTCTAAGCTGCCATGCACATTCTAAAGTGTGGTTGTGTGCATTCCAAACAATTGTTCTGCCAGTTCAAAGGTCATAAAACTTGAAATTCTTCATTCACCACACATTCAGCTGATTAATAACTACACAGTGCTCATAATTGTACCTGTTTACTTGTAAAAGTTTGCAAATTTGATGACAGTCATAAAGCAGGACAAAGAAATGGCACACTTTCAAGTTTGTGGGGGCGCTTCTGAAACACATGTGTGAAAAAAACATACTACTGTATATAAAATAAAATATGGGCAACCACACACCACTTGCCCTTTGATTCCTTATCAGGATTGAGATAACAGCATGGACCTCTCAAGCTTTGCTCTCGAGGATTATATGCTCTCATTTCAGCCCCTCAATGAAAATCCAGTCTAGTTGTGTATGGTTACCCATACATTATTCTGCATTTTAATATACTTTCTAGTATATTGCAATAGTACTTGCATTAGATTGATGATGGTCATCTGTAGTGGTGTAATTAGTGCTGTTCCAGTAACTACCTTTATTTTTAAAGGCAGAAGCACACCCTGTAGAAAGGGTGGGTTTGGGGTAAATACGTGGGTTTTGCAGAATGTTATTTTTAGATATTACTGGACCATGGTGGTAAGAGTTGTGCGTTAAGTAGTGTGTCTTTTTCTATTTTATTACATGGGCTTGGGGGGGGTCTGGATATTAAGTGGACTCAGGACGCAAGCTTTTTTTGTTTAACTTGGGACATGCTGGTGGGTGTGATTGATACAAAGTTATGAGGGGAGGAACATCTATTCCTTTTTTTAGGGCTGTGGGTGGAGCCTACAGTCCTATTGTGATCGCTCAGTGGCTCTAAAAATGGCCAGTCATGGAACTTTCCATTGGACTTTTGCAAGTATCCTTCCAAAAGTCCAATGGAACTTAAAACCCTCTGCCACAATTTGCCACTATGGAATAACAGCCACACTGTTTCATCTGTTTCTTCCTCATTCTGTGGTATGAACTGTGCATGCATGACTTGTGTGCATGCACAGTAATGCTGGTGCCATCATCTTGTGAGTGGCACATCATTCACTGCAACTGCACATGCATGAATACCATGCATCTGCAGTTGCCTCACCAGGTCCATGGCATTCTGTGGCCCCCAACTCATGTGGCACACTGGAAGCCCACTCCAGTGTGCCCAAAGTTTATTCCTTTTACCCACCGACATCAGGGTGCCCAATCCGCTTGTCGGCATTATGTGACACCCCCACTCATGTCACACACTATGAGCCCAACCCAGTGTATCTAACAGTTTTTTTCTTCCCCCACCAATATGGGGGTGTCCAATCCCCATGTCGGCATCATGTCAACCCTCCCCTCCATCATGTGGCACACTGGGAGCCCATCCCAGTGTGCCCAAATGTTCTTTTTTTCCTGTAAAAAGAAAACAGTCCCTCATCACCACTCCAGTCCCTCCCCTAACCCCACCCTCCCACTGAGCACCCACCTCCCACACACCCCTTTCGCCATACTTACCTCCAGAGGTCAATGCTGTCATCTTCTCTGGACTGGAAAATGTCTGCACTCTTCAAAGCTGAACCATGAACCGAAGACTCGAAAGTAAACATGCTATAATGCCATTCAATGGGGCTTTCAACTTATTCTGATAAATCAGTCATTTTTTGGAATTTTTGCTCCAGATTTTCAACATAGGGTTCTTGGGACATCACCTCATGAAAACTGTCACTGTCATTTTGTTACTTGGTTCTGAAAGGTGATTTTGTGATCGCTGCATGGAATCACCTTTTGAGACCAAGTCATGAGATGACACTGCCACTATTCATGAGCTGGGGTCCCAAAAAACCCATGTTGCAAATTTAGTGAAAAGTTCCAAAAATGACTGAGTTATGAGCATGCATTGCGCAGTTTCTACGCATGATTCTAACTTCTCAAATTTTTATTTTTTTCACTTCGTATCTTCAGTATTGCCATTTTGGCACACCTCCTTCAAAACAGTACAGCTGTCATTTTGCATAGCCTGCCCAAAAGATGTTTTTGCATCTTTGGCTCAGAATAGCGCATTTGCTCTGCAAAATCACCTTTCGGGACAAGTGAACAAAATTACACTGGCACTCTTCCTGAGGAGGGGTCCCAAAAAGGCCATGTTGAAAATTTGGTGCAACACCTCCAAAAATGGCCAAGTTACACTCGAATGTTGAATACTTCCTATGCACATGTGTAACTTTGGTCATTTGGTAGCTCTTCACAACCCTATTGACTCTGACTAGAATTTGTTTTACCAGGTACAACCCTCCCCTAAGGAGGAGGAGGCAGAGCTCCTGGAGGTGCCAGGGCTAGCTTTACAGTGATTACTTCCTGTACATGTTTAACTTTTGTTAATAAATATTAATTGTTTGCAGCAACATTTTGTGTGTTCTGCCTTCTCTTTTCTGCAGTGTATTACATAAGGGTGGTCCTGGAGTACAAATTAGCAGTAACTGCCAAGGACAACCACAAATAATTTCAGCATTAAGGATTCTAATCAAGGAATAAGCCCTGTAGTGGTGGGAGAGGAGACCATGTCTTGGGAGGAAAAGAGGGTTGTATGTGTTAAACCAACATTTCTGCTTTGTCTTTCACAAGAGCACAACTGTAGCCTCAGAAATTGAGGTACCACAGTCAACACCAATGTTTGAAACAGACTAAAATAAGTCGGTCTCGCTATATAACAATCAAAAAAATAATAAGGCCCAGTGACCTGATGGAATCCTAACTTTTTAACATCCCTAGTTGAATATACATTGTTGTGGAGGGCACCCAATGGTCCATAGGAAGCCTGTCACGCTTCCATGCCTGTGACTTAAGTTAGAGAATGCGTGTGAATCACTGCAACTAGGTGGCAAGACTAGGAGGAGTGTTGCTGCTTGGAAAGGCTTTCATCCCAGGGAAGGATGGCACCATTGCCTAATGCTGCAGTGACCCATGCATGAGGCTAGGGCACTTTGTAGTGCTAAGGATGCTTGGGAGCACATAGGGCTAAGTGTAGCAGTGATAATGTGGGAGGGAACAAATGTGGAAATGTCCTCACTCAACCACCTATGAAGACAGCACTCTTGGGCCCTGCCTTCATGGATTCCCTGATTCCAAGATCCTGTTCCATGTGGGATGATCCTCTTGGCCTCATTATGATCAGATAATGCTGGTCAGAGGCTAATGGAGGACAGGGCTGAGAGATTGCCTTCAGATGCCATGTTCAAGGTGGTGAAAGGTAGAAAAAGTTGAACAAAAACGTGCATTGTTGTAAATTGATGTTTATGAATATGCTTTGATGCAACAAAACTGTATCAAAAGAACACAGCCATATTGTGACTGACTCCATGGCAGGGTGTGCCCAAGCTGTACATGTAGCACTGCTACCACCTTTGTTAACCCACTTCAGTCTAGTAAATTGCAGTTCAGGGGCAACTGCTGGAGACACTCCAATTGACTGAGCTACACAGATTTCAGATGTTGGGGGCTTGGTAAGGAAACCACTAATTTCTGTACCACATGGACAGTCAATACTAACCATCCCAATTTTAATGGACTAACGTAGCTTTATTAACAAAAAATACAACTGCAAAAAGGAGGATTAGTGCAAATGTCAACTTTAAACATGGACCTTTTAGGTGTACTCCCAGGCAGGCCAGATCTACCCCTTCCTACCTAGTACCAGGTTTTAAACAGACCTAAATGTGAGCTCCTTTAACTCAGTCCCTGGGTACCACAAGTGTAGAATTGCTGCAGGCCCATAGATGGTACTGTGGGTTGATCAGCATTAGTGCACTTCAAACAGAGCAACATGCTCAGTTCCCCAAACCCACAGGCCTTGCAATTGCTTAAATGGCAGCAAACCCTCAACATGGGGTATTTGTAGTCCAACTTGCCAAACGTAGTGAAACAATAGTAGTTGTCACTTGAAGCAATGCTGCACTTCAGCATACTCACAGTTTCCAGATCTGGAGGGCTCCTCCTGATGTAGCAGGCCACTGGATCTCAGCACTCCCATGGTGTCTATGATGTATGTAGCCTTTCTCCCTCTGTTCTGTGCTGAACTGGCTACCTTGGACACTAGCTGAAGGCTCTTCTGACCTCATTCAACTCATTCTGGACTGCTGAGGCCCCAATCTGACTCTCACATGTCCTGGCTTCCAAACCTCTAGGTTAGAGGTAACCTGGAACCATGCTGAAGTGCCTGCTACAGCACCTGGATCAGCAGCCCTTAGCTTCAGTGTCACCCGCATGCTGGCATGCACACGATTGCCACTTTCTTCCTCTCTGGAACTCAGCAGCTCAATTTACAGTTTGCTCTCCACTTTTGAGGCTTGGCACCCATTCCCAGAACTACAGATCTTTCCACCACAAGATCTCCACCAGATTTGCTTTTCTCCAGCATAGTCCTGCCTTTACAGCTCTGCTCACAGTCTGTTTTGGTTTGAGTCTGGGGCTGTCATTCCAGAAGCTTGACAGCCCAAAGGACACTGAAAATGTGCCAGAACCTGATGCTGCTCTTTTTCCCACAAGACTCAAGGAATCCCTTCCCCTACAAGACTTCCAAGCATGGGGGTGGGCCCGCCTGCCCCACCCGAGTGGGCCCATTACACTATTGACTTGACTGCAAGCTAGCCTATCAGTTCCAAAGTTCAGCCTTTTCAAAGAAAATATCTTTGGAATCAGCTAACTGTAAACATAAAGACTTGGAACTTTTTCTAACTGAAAGATGTAAGTCTGACATCTGGTGACATCAGTACAGGGAATAGAGGGCTACCACCAAGCTCCATCTGTAGCCAGCACCCCCAATAAAATGATATGAATCTGGTCAAACCTGCAAATTTTCTTTTTACAACTATATCAGGGCACTTAAGAACCACATGGGGAAGCAATCTGCTTTTTTTGCAGCTGAATTACTGGCAGATGCAAGTGGATGGGAGACTGACAGCTCTGCCAGCAAGGCCTCTAGTGCTGGGGAGATGGAATCCCAGAAAAAATAGAGTGGACCCTCACCTGATGAACTTCCCCAAAAAAGAAACTAGTCCTAATTCTGATGCAGTTAAGGGTGTTTTGCATGGAAATGAAGGCTGAATTCTCAGATGTGCACTCTAAGCTTGCTGAACTTACACAGACCACAGCAGACCAGCAAAACCACCATCACAGAGCTAGATTCCAGAGCCAGCTGCACGCACCACCTACTTCAAGAGGCCTTTCAAAAAATACAGACATTTGTGGACAAATACAATGACCTGGAAAGTCAATTGTATTGTAAAAACATGAGAATATATGCAGTCAGAGAAAAGGCAGAGGGTTCAGATATGGTACAGTTTTTAGAGACCTTCTTCTGGACCAAGTTAGATCTAGTTAATATATTAAAAAAAAGAGCGGGCTGCATGCGTCCTACTCAAAGTGATTAGAGCGAGCTCCATTATTATACTTTCTTATGCATTTTTATACTTTCTTACACATTCTCATATTTATTATGCTATGGTCTTAATTTTGTTAGTTTTTTGCTTGGAGTACTTTATGGAAATCAAAGAGAGTTGGAGTATTACCTATAATACACCATTCTGTCAGAATTTGTTGTAACTCTTTAGGCTACTTGATACTGATACTTGATAAGATGTAATTTATAAATTTGGCCTGTATCTGTCTATCTCTATCTCTCTCTCTCTCTCTATATATATATATCTATATACATATACATATACATATCTACACTCAATGGCGTCTCCTCCCTTGCTGGGAGTGGGTGGAATGTGTGGAGGGGGGGATTTGTTTAGTTATTTGTTTGTTTTTATTGAGTGGTTAAGTTTCTTTATTATTGTTCTGATGTTGTTTCTTGAGTGTATAATTATCAATAACAAAATAAAAGTGCCTCCTGGCTTCCCTCTTGAGATAGAGCATGCACATTAGGTGCCTGGCCCCACACTAGACAATAACTAATAGCACCCATGGTCCATCATTTTACAATGTCAAAATTATGCCACCATACAAAAGATCATACTTGGAGTATGGCACCTTAAGAAGGTTTTCTATGAGGGAGTCAAGGTGTATGTTGATCGTAATTACTCCCCACAAGTTATGGACCACAGAAAAAAATGTGGTCCAGTATTAGCTGTACTGCAAAAACAGAAACTAAGGTTTCAAACACCATTCCCAGTTAAATTGTGGTCTTTAACACCAATGGACCTGTTTGGTATGAGTCCATACCTGCTGCTATTGAAAATCTCCAGGACAGAGGAATTTCACTAGCAAAATGTCAATGATCCCAATCCACCTCATGTCAAAAGGCAAAGCTGCAGAACAACCAGGAGACCACCCAACAAAAATGAAAAGCCCAGTTTGCTGTGACCCTAAAGGAAATCCAGGCCCTGCTCCCATTTTTTTTAAAATGGTATTGAATCGAAGAAGTCCATAGACAGGTACTGTCCTTCCTTTTCCACTGTGGCTCTCCTCAGCAAGCTTTCTGACCACCTGAAGATGTGCATAATACAAATCTCATCTAAAAAAACACATCAGTTTCTATTTCTTATACTACTGCTAGCAATCAGAGTCATTAAAATATATTTTTATTGGGCTGGCCTGGTGGAGCTGAGGGTTGAGGCGCTGGATGCCACACCTCATGCCACACTGGCAAACCAGGTTCCAGAGCGAGCCAGGGCCACCGGGGGTTAGCAGGGGAGGAGAAGATTGAGCATCCAGAGGACTGCTTTTTGCTCCTGGGATGGTATCCAGGGAGACCCGCGCACAGTAGCCTTGCCTATCAGAGGCTGGGGGGCATGCTCTGTAGTGGGGGAACCTAACAGGGGACTGGCAACAGCAGGTTGTCAGTGGGCAGACCCATGCAGACATCCATTGCATGCCTTGCCAGCGGAAGTAACTCACGCAAAAAAAAACTCCTCCCACCGATAGGCGAAGGCACCTCCAACCCACTGTCCACACTCTCAGAGTCAGGCTTGCCTTTCCGTTATGTCCCACACTGCCCAGCCCGGAGCTCAATACTGTAGAAAGAGTACCCTGGGCAGGGGTGGCCTTTCCTTGGAGGGATTAGACCCAGGGGATGTGCCGAGCAGGGAAGGGGGAGCAGAGAAGGTTCAGGTCATGACATGGGAGGTAGAGATGGAGATTCTGGGAGGATACTGGACAGAGTTAGATGGGGACATGGAGAAACATAAATAAAGTTAAAAAAATGCATTTTTATTTGGATTTCCATAAAAATTAGGTAAACTAATTAATTCTGATCCTTTTGCAAGTTGTTTAATGGCTTTTGAGTTTTGTTATTAAATTGCCATTAATTTGTAAAGTATTGTTTGCTTACTGCGTTAAATGCCTAGGATATAGCCAGTCAACATCCCCTATTCCAGATATATGAAAAGGGGCCTCTTTGCTGTGAAGCCTATCCTTTTTGTTTTAGACCATGTAAATCCCTTATGAATTTTTAGTGCTACAAATGTGTTTATCCATGACTGTTTTATCTCACTTACTTTCCCTTTGTCATTTTGTATTGAGCATATACACTATGGCCTTGCTCAGCACTCTGTGTGCTGAGTAGGGTCTTAGGCATGCATCATATCTCACATTTTGTCTCTGAAATGAGGGACATGGAAACTAAAAATGAGGGTCAATGAGGGACACTAACCCACATGATGATCAGGACACATCATGAAACATGGAGATACAGTACCTCAGAACACAGTGGAAAGCATTGAATTAGCACCTGAGAATACATTTCTACCAATTAAGTAGCGGTTCATTTAGGTAGGGCAGAGGCAGTTGCCCCCCCCCCCAATCCTGTATTTGTGCCTAGGTTGTTCTTATGGTGTGGCAATAATGGCATTAAATTTGGATTTAATCTTTTGCACAGTAAGTGCCCACCTGGCCTGTGTGTGCTTACGCTGCAGGTACTCTACAGATTTGACTGTGTCTGTATTGTGTTGTCCACTCTCTCCACCTAATAGCAGCAGCACAATTACATGTGATGTGGATGAGCTCCAACCAAGAAAGAGCACATGATTCTTGCAAGTGCTACACTGTCTTTCCCGCCACAGAGTAGATAGACTGCACACTACAGCTTTGAGAAGTCGGTGAGCACTGAACACTCAATAGCAGTGTTGTGGCAGCGTATTTTTGTTGGTCTACTCTTAGTGAGTTTTCATCTCACCTGATTGCTGAAGGAGCAGAGGGTGAGCTAGAAGCTAACTCAAGACTAGGCTACCTACTTACTTACTGTACTAGGCTCACCATGCAAAAAAACTGCACAGACCCCCATGGCAACAAGCTAGGCTTAGCAGCAGTGGTGAAAGTGGTGTGGGTGGCCTTCATAGGCCTTGATCAGTGCAGTGTGGCAGCAGCCACAGCAGCAACCAAGTAAGAAGCAAGCAACTTAGGTTGGGTGGGTTCAGTTGGTGAGGTGACTTGATTGCAGACCACGTTGGGGATCTGTGATGGTCAGTTCTAGCATCCAGCTTCTGTCAGAAGGAGAGAGGGGGAGCGGACTGAAAACTGGGCTGGTGGCACACTGTGCAGGGCCGCAGGTTCTGGCCACATGGCCGGATAAGTAAAAGTAAATAATTTTTTTTTTACACAAGGATTGGGGAAGGAGGAAGGACTGAAATATTGATGTGTTTTTCACATTTCTTCACCTTTTGGTGGCTTCATGACCCATATGGGATGGGTATTGAATGGAATGGAATGGAGTTAGACAGAAAAAACAGAACAAAGTTCTTTTTTTGGGTGGAGGGGGCTTCAGCTTGGAAAAATATTGTTCAGTAACTATGTGGTTTTAAGCCCAAATCTGATGCACTGCTCCAAGATACATACAGATGAATCTTATACATTTGAATTTTTCCTGATTTGAATACCACTTTTCAGTCAAAACAAATCAGTTGTACCTTTTAGAGATGTTACAGACATTCTAGAGCTTTCCCTTGCATTCACAGACAGTTGAGGGGTATGGTATGCACAGACTATTGGAGCCTCACTATAGTCAGGCTTATGTGCTCCCCCCTTGAAGCTGACCTCCACATCCCCATGCTCAGGTACAGTATGACAAAGGGCAAAGGAGACTGCAGGGGTGTGCACCATTGAAATGAATGGGGGCATTTTTTTATTACAATGTTGTACATTATTGATGGAGAGTTGGAGATTAATGAAGGCCATTGCTTGACTAACAAAGGCCTTGATAGTAGAACAGTGACCTGTGTTGTTCTCCAACTCACCATCATAATGTATAAAATAGTAATAAAAAATAACTCCATTCATTTCAAGGGGGTACACCCCAGCACTCTGACCTGTAGACATCATCTCTTAAAGATTCCTGCCTCTGGCTCCATAGTACTCAAGTAAGAGACTTTTTATTTATATCTATACTAGGTGGGTTGTCTGTAGCAGCATAGCCGTACCAACTACAGTGTGTGTGTGCATGGGGGGAGGACCTGCCATGTAGATGTGCGTCAAGTTATTGCTACTTTTGTGTTTGCACCTTAAAGTCTGTTTGTGTGGAAGCATTCAAAACTATGGAGAGAAAATAGTAGGAGTACAGGCCAGACAGAAGTAATTAAGTGGTTATGTGGGTAAGTTTGTGTATTAGGTGTGGGAAAAACCACATGTGTTTCCATTGGTACTTGTGCTACAGTTCAACTGTGAAACTGAGAAGAGTAAGAGAAGAAAAAGAAAACTGGAAAGCATAACAGTGGGTACAAGCACGCTGCATGCATGCAGATATAGTCAGATACAGTATGTATTGAAGTACAAGTGAGCCATATGTGTGTGGACAGTATGGCTTAGTGGTTAAAGGCACTGAACTGCAAGTCAGGAGACTTGGAGGCATGAAGACCTGGATTTGAATTCCATCAACCCCCACTTGTGTATGGTGTGATCCTGTGCAAGTTACTTAACTTTTACTTGTGCAGTTATCAGTGACCACTTGCTTTTTGCACGCATTCCACATGCATGCATTCTTTACCAATTTAACATAAAAATCATGGTTTCCACACTTGCTTGCTGCATGCATGCCATATACATGCAATTGGTTCCAATTGAACATTTAAATCATACTTGCAACACATATATCACTTGGGTAGTTTTATGTGTGCAGCATGAAAACATTTCATATAATTATTTCTGTAAGGGATATAGGTCAATCTCTACGGTGGTTATGTCTTTTGCAAAAGGGTGAACCACATCTATATAGTTGGTGTCTAGCGTGAGACCCAGGTATTTTGTGTACATTTTATAGCAAGCATGAGCATAATTCTCACAGCCCTAGGGAAGAGGACTCTCATCCCCAGCATCTCTTCCATCCCAAAAAGCAGTATGACTATTGTGTTCTTTATTGCCAGCTTTGTTATTCAACTTACGGTATGCACTATTTGTGAAGCTCCTGAAATAATGCAAGTAAGCCCCCTTTCCTGCTAGCATCTTCCAGGTGGGTGGTATACTTGGATTGAACTTGTTCATCACTGCCGGGGGCCTCAACAATCTGAGAATACATTTCTATTGTGCCTCTGTGCAGGCGTTCCAAATTAGAAGGCTTATATGTGTTTCACAGATCATGGACTGAGCTTCCTTCATTATCTGACAGTTTAGTCCCTGTCCTATAACAGTCTAGTTTTTAACAAGTGCTCTGGTGTGTTACACCAGAGTGATCTACATGCCCTAGCCATTACTTTACCAGACTTGAGTCTCAGCTGCAGGATTAAACTTTCTATTCTGTGCAGAGCCAAAACCTTTGGGTCTACTCTGTCTAGCCTTTGTATCTTGTTTGTCACTTGCAGATACTTATATTTGTGTGTCAGAGGGAGGTCTGCTGCTTCACATATAGAATGGAATGATTTTCACATGAACAAAACAAATTTGCCAGCAGAAATAGGCCACCTGGTCTATCAAGTCTGCTCGAGTGTGCAGCTAGCACCCTCACCTTGCAGCTGCCCTGCCCTTCCCTCTTCCCAATTACCCCCCTCTCACCTTGTCCTATCCCCTTTTGAAACTACCCACTGTCTTACAGGCTACAGCCTCCTCCAGTAGAGCATTCCATTCTGCCACAACCCTCTCCTTGAAAAAGTGTCTCCTCATTTCCATCCTAAATCTTCTACCATCCAATCTAAGGTCATGCCCTCTGATGTCTCTCCCCCTCCTCAGCCTGAGTATCCCTTCAGTGCCTGCCTTGTTTATCCCCTTTATGTACTTTAAGGTCTCAGTCATATCCCCCCTGGTCCCTTCCCTCCTTCAAGGAGTATACATTCAACTCTCTCACCCTCTCTTTGTATGGTCTGTCCTCCAATTCCTGGATCATCCACTGTGAGTCCATTAGATTAGGCACACACTGTGTCCCCGACTCTCCCCATCTGGCACTGGACCGTCTAGCCCAAGAAGAAAGTCCGGGCTAGCACTTACGGGGGGCCAGTATGATGTTGGTATACCTATCCCATATAATGTTCCTCATACTTACTCAGGTCTTAATGAAGAACACTGCCAGAGTGTTATGATTGTGTTTTGCTTTGTAGGCTGTTAGACCTCCAGAGTTCAGCTAAGCTGGTAGAGCTACCCCATCCTCCCCTGATTCAAGACTGACCCAGCCTGCACCTCTCTTCCCCAGTATGCACTCTCTTGGTAGCCTTGCTTGTGCTGCCAAATGATGTCTTGTGAAATTTTAGGAATCTTAGACCTCCCTTACTTGTATTACCCCTCAGTATAAGCAAGCTTTTGCTTCACATGAAAGCAATTACTATGGTCTCCAGCTGATATAAATCCTGTTCTTAAGGCTCACTGGGAACATATGAGCACATTCATCTTTATAAAGTTTCTTCACCCCATCCATGGTATGGGGAGTGCTTGCCACCTCCGTAAGTCTGTATATACTGCAGTAAGTAAAGACTTGTAGTTGATTTTATAGAGGGAGGACAACACAGGTTGCACCCTAATCCCCATGGGCTGAATATTCAAACTGCGCCCACAATGTGCGCAAGAGCAGGAGCAAGCACAAGTCCATTGGGCACATGCGCAATAGACGCGATATTCAAACATGGAGCAAGGCCAATTGCGCATCCAGCCAACGTCTGAATATCACACAATCTGTGCTATAGCGCAACCAGGAAGGGGAAGCTGAGCAGATATGATGCGCCATAGCACAACAAGGCCAGCCCAGCTGAGCAGTCCAGAGGTGCCATAGCACAAGCAGAGAGCCCCCCAGCAGCAGAGCAATGGAACTGCACAACCAGGGAGGTAGGCTGTGGCCCACCACCCATGCCACAGATGGGCACAGGAACACACTACTGAACTAACAATACACCCCCACACCCTAAGCACAGCATCACTGGGGGAGGGACGGAATATCCACCGGCCCATGGGGACAAGCCAACAAAGCACAGCAGGGCCATGTTGCCCCAGCACACCCACTGGCAGGCTGAGACTGCCACACATAGGGGGTCGACAACCACAGTGCACAGCAGCCCCACCTTATGTATAGCACACCCTGCACTATGACCCCAAGACACCACCCATATGCAGTGACTGTCACTGCAGGAATCCCCATGCATCCCCCCCAGCACACTGCAACCTCGTGTACCACAGAACCATACAAGCCAGACCCACCATGAGCACCCAGCAGTGGGCGGCAGCAGACGGCAAGACCAACTGAAAGCCACTCCCACACCGGAGACACCTCCCCATGCACACACATACCCAGGACAATACCACCCCAGATGCCATGCACACCACTGCAACTGAGCACCCATAGCCAGCTGCAAATCAGAGACCATCACAATATTCATAACAAAATATATATATATATTCAAACCAATAAATGTGCAACACCAAAAGGAACAAACAGAACTATTTACATATTTACAATACAAGGGGGTGTAGGGTGTAAAGGTAGGGGTGGGTAAGGGGTAGGGGTGAACAACTGGGAGAGGGAAGGCAGGGTGTGAGGGATGGGTGAAGTGGGAAGGTGATACGCAGCTGGCGCCTGGCAGGCTGCCCTCCTGCTGTCCGTTGCTGGTCCCAGAGCCTCCTACAGCGCCTCACGCCATGGCGATGCATTTCGACGAGAATGTCAAGAGTGGCAATCGACACCTGCGTCAGCCGCTGTAGGGAACGTTCCATGCGTCACAGGAGTTGGATACCTAGGACAAGGGAACAGAGTCAATGGTTGTGACTGTCCATATCCCTGAACCCCACCCATCATGCAAGGCATATAGCCAAGTGCCCTGCACCTGTGATGGTATGCACCCACCCACAGTGACCGTGCACAAGACACGCCCAACCAGGCAGCACCAGCTATGTGCACCACTGCACACACACACACACCACTGCCCATGTCCATCACAGCACAACCAAGGCTGTCAAGTGGCGTGGCTCGTGGTGGGATGCTAGTTCACAGCCATGTGCCCAGTGCATGCATGGACCACCAGTGACGCACACACAGACATGCAGTGACACTGGACAGTGATGACTGTCACCTGTGTCGTGCATGGTTGTGTTGTCCATGGCTGGTGGTCATGCCCCCCCACCAGCATGCAATAGCATCCATGATGTAATGACACTCACCCTCATCAAGCAGCTGTGGCTGCTGCTGCTGCTGCTGCTGCTGTGGCCCAACCATCATGCCACCTCTGGCTGCCACCTGTGCCCTTCCATGGCCCTCCTCAGCCCGGGCCTGCCTCTGCGCCTCCACGCCTGTGGGGGACAAATGTTGAGAAACACATCAGTGTGAACCCAAAGCAGACAGCCCCCTGCCCCAGTGAGTATGCCTGCCCACACAACCAGACCCATGCTTCACACACCTGCACACACTGACACAGCCAACCATGGTAGAGCCCTCCCCCATGCACCGCCACCAATACACAGTCACACCCCTACAGACAATACAGGTGCATAGATGGGTCACCCACCTGACCTAGGCACAATGCCCCTCCTGGCATGGGACCTGAGGCATTCCAGCAGTGCCTGCTCCCTCCTGCGGAGGTCACTATAGCGGTGCCTGCACTGTTCTGCCATCCTGCACCACCCTGTGACCTGCTCCAGTGCAGTGGCCACCTGCTGCCACACATGGGTGTGTGCCATGTTGAGGGGTTCTCCCCCTAACAGTGGCCCAAAGTGAGGCTCCACCACAGCCATCAGGTTGGCCACCTCCAACGGACTCCACTTTGGAGCTCTCCTGCGTGCCATTACTGGAGTTGTATAGTAGGCAATATGGCGCACTGCAGTGTGGCAACCCCACGTGGAAATGTTGCACAATAGAACACCATTAGTTCCTATCGTGCTGTTCGTATAGCGCCGCCAGTTCACATTGCGCTGTCACTGAACAGCGCTACAGAGCCGTACACATGCCAGACGAACAGCGCCAGGGGGCAAAGGTCAGTCACAAGGTCAGGGGTCTGTGGCGCAAGGCCACGCACAGCGCCATCGGACGTCTACATGTCCTGCGCAATCGGTCACCTGCATGCCAGTGCCACAGTGTACTATTGCAAAGTTGTGCCACAGCGCCATGAGGTGACCAGTGCTGCAGCGCCACTGGCACAATGGTGGTCACGTCCTGCACTGCTCATCGTGCACAGCACGTCAGCAGCGCAGCAGATGCCTGCATAAGCTACCCGGGCATGCACAATGTGGTGTACTGCGCAGTCACAGACATGAGCCATTGGCTCAGCAGGATCAACCCTATTGCACAAAGTGCAACAGCGCGATATTCAGCCGACATATGCAAATCAACTGATCAGCCATTCAAAGGCGCAGTGGCGCGATTTGCATCTCATTAAAGTTGCTCCACACCTAATTTGCATGCATTGCGCTTATAAATGTGCGACAGTGGTCACGGTGGCCAGATTCGGTTACTGCAGCTGAGAGGTGAGTTGCATGCTGTGTGATGTTCTGGGCTATGCTCATGGGATAATGCTGTAAACTGCACAGTGACAGGTGTCCACTTCCACCGATACAGACTGAAATGGCTGAACAAGGACCGGGTGATGACGATGATGGTGGGCGAAAGAGGAGGCCAAACTTCACGAAGGCTGAGACTGAGGCACTCTTCCAGGCCTACCTGGAAGAGGAGCCACTTCTCAGTGGACGGCGGGGCACCCCGCAGGCCCGTGCTGCTGCATGGGTGGAGGTAGCACGTGCCATAAACCTGCACGGAAGCCACCAGCGCTCCGTGCAGGAATGCAAAAAGAAGATGGGGACTGAAAAACGACGGGTGAAGGAGAAGGTGGCAGCCCTCAGGGCGGCGCGCACAGCCATGGGCGGGGGCCAGCCAGAGGTGGTGCAGCTGACCCCAGTGGAGGACCGTCTGGCTGCATCCATGCAGCGTAGTGCCATCGAGGGCGTACCTGGAGGTGGCTTCCAGACAGGTGGAAGCCCAGCACTGCACGGTATGACATGGTAGTGATGGTGGGGGGGGGAGGTGATCACATGCACTAACATGTTCTCACTTTCTGTTACAGATCCTGTGCGGCTGCATGGGACAGTGGTGGTGGGTCCAAGTGGTGTGGATGACCTGCCGGAGTTGGAGGAGGGTCCATCCACCTCTGCATCCAGCCGGCTTGCTCTGCAGCAGTATGCACACCTGGCTGCCATCCCGGGTGTCGGTGAGTCAGGTGTGGGGGGTGCACATCCTGTGTCCCAGCAGTCTGGCATGCAGGCATGCCAGCATGCTGTGACTGTGGCTGTTTGCATGGACCTGCACCATTGATGATGCAAGGACTGCAATGGGCAGTGACACGTGTGTGTCACATGACGGACACACAGCAGGACAGCACGTGCCCCTGGACCTAGCTGGTTCCAACGTGTGTGCCAGCATGTCAGCACAGTCCCAGGCTGTGCCTGTCAGCACCGGTGGTTGTGCAGGCCTCTGGCACTGTTGCGGACACAGTGGTGGAACGACTGGACCCTGGGACACAGCAGGTGGGGGGGCAGCAGCAGCAGTCACCCACCAGGTCTGGGGGTACAGGGTTCAGCGGTGGCCCATGCACACCGCCTGTTGCCATGGCCATACCTGGTCCTGGTGAACAGTGCCCACCCTCAAGGGGTGTTGAGCATCAGGGCCTTCCACACCCTGGGGGAGAGATTGCCGATGAGGCAGATGACCCACTTGACGAGCATACCCACCTGCTGCAGGCATCGGTACAGCAGCAGATGCAGGTTGCAACATCCATGGAGGCACTGTGCTTGGCTGTGGAGCAGCACAGCAGGGACAATGCAAGTATCCTTGCAGAGATGGTCCAAGTGCAGATGGATGTGACCGCCGCCATTGACAGGCTGACCCAGGCAGTGGTCGGTGTCGTGGCCACATTGGGCACACAGTCAGGTGCCCCTGTACCACACACCCCACACAGTACGCTCTCCACTCCACATTCCCGGCATCGTGTGACACCCAGCCTGTCGACGCCGGGTTCTGCTGTGGGCATCCCGAGCACACCTGGTGCAGGTATGTTCGGCATGCTGCAGACCCCTGTGCGGGCGAGGTCACGCTCGTGCAGTGGGACCCCTGGTGGTACGTCGGTGCCACCCCATGTGACCCATGCTCAGCCTGCCAGTGCTGCTGGGTCACGGCGGGGCCACCCACTCATCTGAGGTGGCCGTGGCACAGTGCCACCTGACTGACCTGTCTCCCAGTGCGGGCCCTGTCTGGTGCTGCCCTGTGTGTAATGTGTGTCATGGTGGGCAGTGCACTGGTGGGTGCCCTGCTCAACACGCCGACACATGGACCACCTGCACACCCACCCGACTGCTGTCCACAGGTGCGTGTGCATGATGATGCCTGCATTGTACTGTACACCAAGGTGCAAGGGTGCCCAGCTTCTGACACACGTACTTGGACAGTATAGGTGGTGTGGGTGGTCCGTGGATCTGTGTGTTTGCCATGTCTGTTCCTGCTCTGCTGTGCACCTGCCCATGTACGCTTTGTGCCTGGTGTGTGTGTGTCCATATAGCATGTAACTATTCACCCCTCCCTGATGGTGTGTTTGTGCGCCTGGACCCTTCCACTCCCCTTGCTGTCATGCACCCCTGGTATGTTACCCTGTATGCCTGTGGGTTGCGCCTAGACAGTGTTGGTTGCACATGGCCCCTTGACTTACCTGTGTCATGCGAAATGCTCCTCCGTGATGGTGTCCCGGTGCAGCTGGGCCTGCCGGATCAGTCGGGGGTCCCGCCGTCCAAGGGGGGGCTGCTGATCACCATCATCACCGGCGTCACCGGTGTCCTCATCGCTGTCCCCCTCCTCAACCTGTACAGCTATCCCACAGTCTTTGGCCATGTTGTGCAGGATACAACAGGCCAGGAATATCGCACAGGCCTTTGAGGGGCTGTACTGTAGTGCACCGCCAGAGGTGTCTAGGCATCGGAATCGTGCCTTAAGCATCCCAAACACCCGCTCTATGATGTTGCATGTGGCGACATGTGCCTCATTGTATCGTTGCTGCGATGGGGTCATGGGGCGCCGGTAGGGTGTGAGCAGCCAGGGTCAGAGTGGGTATCCACAGTCACCTGTGTGGAGATGGTGGTGATTAGTGACATGTTCAGGTCCATTTCGCCCCCATCCCTGTATGCCACTATCATGGCACCTGTGGCTTTCCCACCCTTGACCCAACATTGCCATTCCCACATGTGTACTCACCCACTAGATGGCCTGTGGGGATGTTCCCACTCTCAAATCGATGGCACAGTGTGGACTGATGCCATATGAAGGAATCATGTGCTCCACCAGGGTGTGTGGCACAGACATTGATTATGCGCCCACTGGCATCACACACCACCTGGCAGTTGACACTCGAGAAGCCCTTCCTGTTTCTGTAGGTGGTCCCATCGGAGTCAGATGGTGTGCAAATAGCCACATGGATGCAGTCTATCACCCCTAGCATGCCAGGCATACGTGCT
Source organism: Neoceratodus forsteri (assembly GCA_016271365.2). NCBI lineage: Eukaryota > Metazoa > Chordata > Ceratodontiformes > Ceratodontidae > Neoceratodus > Neoceratodus forsteri. The sequence goes on along the minus strand of CM057456.1, from coordinate 1,774,297,803 downwards.
ACCCTGTGGAACTCCTGCATGTTTGCTGTACGCTCTGCTGCGGTGCTAGGGAAATGGATGTGCTCCACAGCGTGTGGCAGCAGTGCGCTGAGGAATTGGGTGAGGATGCGTGACGTGGCCAACTGTGTGATGCCTGTGGTGTCCTCTGTCAGCCTCTGGAAGGTGCCCGTGGCGAGCAGGCACATGCAGGCTGTCACCTTGGTCTCCACTGACAGAGCGTGACTCCGTCGTGAGGGTGCCTGCATCACATCACTGCACAGCTCACAGAGCTGCCTCAGTATTGCCCTGTTCAGGTGGTACCGGCCCACGATCTCTACATCCATGTACAGCTCAAAGCTGATGCGGGCATGGTACTGCCTGTTGGGGGCGTACCGCCAACAGGCCCTTCCACGGCCATGTCCCCTTGCAGCATGCCTTCTCACCCCCCTCATTACAGCTTCCATGTGGAAGCTGGCACTGTCCATCTCCCTGGCTTGTGTCTCCCTCTGGCTGATCTTGCTCTGTTACCCCCGCTGTCCTGACTGCTACCTCCACTGCACCGGGTACACCTGTTGGCCTCTGCAGCCTGTGGCCCACACACCTTCCCTTGCTTATGTTTGCCTGAACACTCCCTGGCCTGCCCTCTTTCTCCCTCTTGCTGCCTCTCTCTTTCCCTGGCTTGCTTGGCATCCCTGTAGAGTTCTTGCACCTCTTCCTTGAGCCTTTTTATCTTGGCTCATTTCTGCTGTGGCGCACCTTCCGGCTGTTCTGCTATTGCGCATTGCACAAGCCTTTGAATATCGCATTGCGCTCTTTATGCATGGATCCACCCCCTTCAGTTGCGCATGCCTTCATTTGCATTGCGCTGTTGCTCAGCATGTTTTCGGTGGCGCAACTGCCTCCCGCTGAATATCGCAGCATGGCGGAGTTTCGGACTTGCACTGGCGCAACCCTATTGTGCATGGCGCAACCCTTTTGAATATCCGGCCCCATGTATTTAATATTCACATTTACTCTCCTGTAGCTTGGGAGCAAGTTCCTATTTGGTTGCTCCCCCCCCACGCTTCCATATGCTTAGACTTTGCAAAGTTTATTTTATCGCCTGGGAACCCATAACATTGTTTTATATTGTCTGTGGCTGCAGGTAATGTTGTCTCAGGATGTGTCAGGAACAGCAGCACATTGTCCAGGTACAGCAAGATTGTGTGCTCTGGAACCCATCTCCCTGTATTCCTCAGGCTCTTGGCTCTTCCCTGACAGCTTCTGCCAATGGCTCGATTGAAAAGGCAAACAACAGTGGGGAAAGGGGGCACCCCTGTCTGGTTCCTCTCTAAAGGACAAATTTGGGTGATAGCTCCCTGTTTTCTAGGGCTCTAACCCTTGGAGTCATATACAAGAGCTGGATGAAATTTATAAAGGGGTCCCTAAGCTGAGTCTTTTCAGCATCTCTAACAGATACCCCCACTCAACCCTGTCAAATGCTTTCTCAGTAACCAGGGAGAGCACAAAGGCTTCTTCCTGCTGTCGAATGTCCCACTTGACCACATTCAGTAGCCTTCTCAAGTTGCTGAAGGAGTAGTGCCCCTAGTCAAAGCCAGTTTGATCCAGTTTCACTAAGTTTGGCAGGATCCATTCCAATCTAGTGGCCATCACTTTTGCTGTGATCTTAGTATCACAATTTAAAAGTGAGGTGGGGTGGTATGAGGCACACTCCACTGGATCTTTTCCAGGCTTGTGAATTTTCATGATTATTGTCTGATTAAATGTTGTGGGGAGACTTTGTGCCTCTCTCACCTGCTGCCATCTTGTGGCTCCCTTCTCTCACAGTATTCTATAAAATTCAAGTGGCAGGAGAACATGGCCAGCATCCATTGTGAAGAGACATGTAAGTAAGTAAGTAAGTAAAATTGTATTTATCAAGTGCTCCATCCTAGAGGCTCTGGGCACTGTACAGGTAGGCAAGAGTTAGAATAAATAGCATATATCAACTTCAAAACATAAGTCAGTGACAACAACAAACAGACAACAACAAAACCTAGATAAAATCCTATTTAAAATAGATAATTCAGCAGTCAGCTACTTCTAAGGCTCAAACAGTTTGCTTGTTGCATAAACATGTCTTCCCCAGGCTTTTCCAGGGACAGCAACAATCCAATAAAATCTGTTTTAACCTGTTGGAAGACCTGTACGACTTGCATATTTTGAAAGAACTACCTTTCATTAACTATCTTGAAAACTTTAGTGTTGGTTACTATGATGGGGAAACCCAAAAAAGTGACAGAAGGAGGTGGTAGGAGAGCACAGGCAGCAGGGCCTAGTAATCTGCCTTTACCAGTGACTTCAGTAGAGTCAGGTTCCACAGAGACCACAATGACTGACATCCTGCATGTCATCCAAGCCATGCATAAATTCCTGATGGCCCTGGACCAGAAAGTGCAGGAATTTAATTCCCAACTGATGCTTTGTGAGGTTCTAACAACAGCAGTTGTGACTGAAGCCAATGAAGCAGCAACCTCAGCACTCCATGCTGCCATGAGCACAGTGGGTCTAATAAAAGAAAATCAGGTGCTGAGTTACAGACTGGAGGTCCTGGAGAACCAAACAAGGGCCTCCAACTTCTGCATATTGGGTCTTTTGTGAAGCTCTGGAGGGTGACAACCCAGTCAGATTCACAACTTGGATAGCAGAAACATTTTGCCTTACACCAGCCCTTACAGCATATTGCATCTTCTTCATTATGCTTAGGAAGCAGAAGACAGAATCCTACCTAGGGCACTTCTTATGCAACTTGCTGGCCCACATGAGAGATATTGAATCTTGGATTCTGCAAGACAAACCCTGTTAGAGGGAGACAATATTTCACTTTTCCCTGATTGAGCTACACCATGAGGGATTGCAGTGTGTCGTTCAATGGCATCAGAGTAGCCCCCGCTGTCCTTCAGTGTCTTGCATGTTCTGCAGTATCCAGTGTGATTCCAGCCCATTTACTCCAGAAGGCAGTACCTAATCTCTAAGCTAAAGACATGAGTGACGGCATTACTGAAGAGAATGAAAATGGATTTTGGCTCAGAGGGCACTGGAGAAAATGAAGCAGAAGACTAACAAAGTTGTGATACAATCTTGCTCTTGCTATAAATCCTGTGTTTTTTAGTTGAGAACAGGCATAAGGGCAGGAAGAGACTATATGGACATTGAATCTTTATTCTGGTTTATTTTCTGTGGCACCAGAATTTAAATGCAGACTAAATATGATGTTGGCCATGTGTGCTGTCTCCAGCCCTTTCGAAGTACTCAATTTTCATCCCTGTGCCTCAAAGATGAAGAGTTTTTGTGAGCTCCTATGAAAGCTCAGCCAGATTTTGCTCCATCCCCAACTCTCTTTCTAAAACTTTTAACTCTGAACACTGATCAGTTTTAGTTCACACAATGATTTATAAAAGACTTTGACACCTGTAGAACAATACACCTCTCTATTTTACAGAGAACTGACAGTGTACTCATGATTTTCCTGCCCAGACTATTATATCTTGCCCAAACCCTCCTGGCCACCTCAACTGAGCATTCATTTTGAAACTGGAACAGAATGATTTCCCAATACATACAGTATGGAGTGGCTCCCATCCTGTAATTAAACTATCTACTTTATATCTTCACAAAGCTCAAGGAGGCCTTGCAGTGTCAAATTTAAGACACAACCACTGTGCAACTCAGCTTCTTACTGCCATATATGGGCTAACACAGAATTACCAGACCCACTGGAAATCCCTGGACTTGCATGAAGACAATATTCTCAACAGTATGAAAAACTGTTTGCTGAGCCATATGCCCCTGTTTCTTCACCAACAACTAATCCATATACTATAGAAACTCTTATCCAGTGGCAGAGGGTTTGTGCTCCCTTCTCACATAGTTGAGCTTTTACCCCAGCAAGCTTAAATCATGCTTACCATGGGTGAAAGCATATTGGTCTAATCATGTTCTACCAATTTCTAAGGGGAAGAGACATTATCCCCATTGTGGAAATGCAAGTTGAATTTGCTTTATGGCAGGCATATCACCACAGCTTCCTTCAGGTGACTAATTTCTTGATATCTCCCTGCATTCATTGCAAAGGAAGAAAGATACCCCTTTATTTCACCAATTGCTCATTAGAGTGTTAAGTGGGGAACCATTGCATCCCTTATTTCTCAACTGTATAAAGCCTGGTTACAATTATCAGGCTGGACTATAGATACTGTCCATGTTATTTATTTAGTTTTTGTTGACCGGGTAAGTGCACTAGACATAGTCTGCCTATTTTCAGGCATGACCCAGGGAAAGGGGATACAGATGACTGCCAATTGACCTTGAACTAGGTTAAGCTGTTGGTGGTATTTATTTTTTAGTGGGTGGGGGAAAATTTGGCCAGGGTGTGCGAAAGCTTGAAACCATGCATCACTTATTTTTCACTTGTTCATATATTATATCCTTTTGGACCTATGTAGCTCAGACTTGGAAAGAAAAAGCTTTCTTGACAGTTTCCTATGAAATGTTAATCTACGGGTTTTATGCCCCTTAGTGGAATAAGTGGGAAAAGAATACCCTAAATGTAATATCTTCTGTTTTTAAATGGTATATATGGAATGGTAGAAGTCTCTTCATGCTGCAACAAAAAAAATCTTTCACATGTAGAACTTCTGCAAAAAATCACTAATGAATTACAGGGGATATATAAAACAGAGGTAAAGCTATATGACATGCGTACTTTGTTGCAGAATTGAAGAAACTTAACGTGGCTCACAGACAGCGATGTGCCTATAACATAAATGATAGATGTATGTCCTTTATACTGATCTATTATGACTCATAAAGCAATGCTCTATTTATTGTGCTGCTCATTTAAAGGAATTGTATTGTGTAATTAATAATACTGTATGAACTTTCAATAAACAAATTCCCCTACTCTTTTCGAGAAGTGCCATGTGATCTTTAACATCCACCTGAACTATCACCAGAACAGGCAGATGGGACCTCGGTTTAACATCTCATCTGAAAGACAGCACCTCAGGAGTGCAGTACCCACCTTTTGCTGCACTACAGTGTCAGTATTGGGATTTAACCCACGTGCTTGGTGTGGGGATAGAACCCACAGCCTTCTGAGCTCCCGGACTCAAAAATGAGTGTACTACCTGTGAGTCACTAACACTGCTGTTAGATGGGAAACAGATCTTCATATTCAAATTGAAACATAACTGTGAGAAAAGTACCTTAGAAACATACATACACATATGGACAGAGTTCTCCTGGATGGCAATTATCCACTTCGTCTGTACCCCCACATTGATGCTAAATTCCAACTAACTAAAAATGCTGACTGTTGGAGAGGCTGTGGTACTACCCCAGCAACACATAGACATGTTTTTTGTAAGTTTTTCTATTCTATCCTTTTTTGGATCCAACTTACAGTAGCCCTTCAAACCATCTTTGGGGACAGTCTCCATATGATGGATAGAACCATGGTACTTTTGGATTCCCCCTAGGCTTTCATAGCCTTAAACCAGACAACTGCTGTATGTGTGCATGGTAACCTGATAAAAACTGAATTACAAAGTTATGGCTTACTAGCCAGTTCGTACTGTTAAACAATGGCAAGACATAATGTTACACATTTATGAGATGGAAAAATTCATTGCAAAATTGAATCACTTAGTGCCAAAATCTGAAACTGTGTGGAGTAGACGGTTTCAATATATGTTGGGCCAGAGAACAGACTTTGTTCCATGAACTATATTGATGCCAAACTGCAGTGATATCAATAAATTTATACCTACAGTATGTTTTTACCTGACTTTCTGACGTGTACCATGTCAGCAAAAGCTGTATGGTTCTGTTTATTCTGATGTTTACTTGTCTTATCTTGTACTGAAAAATGTCCAATAAAGAGACGTTTAAGAAAAAAGAAAGTTCTATGACTTTGCCTGTAGTTTTGAGGGGCAGCAGGAGACACATGCCACACCCCCTCTCCATGTGGTATAAAACAGAGTTTGTCCAAATATCCCTTGGACTCTCAGAATGTTTTGTGTGTGCAGTCATGTGACTCTGTACCTCCTGCCCCTTCCCCCATACCTGGTCTGTCATCTTCTTCTGGGTGTCCCTCCTTCTGCTTCCTTGGCTGCATTGTTTGCATGCTGCCATCTGGCGCCCCATGTTTTTTTTTTTTTTTGGCTTTCTTGAGCACCTTGACTTGATGCGGGGCACCAGCAGTTCACATAACACACCTATCTTTCAGATGAGACGTTAAACTGAGGTCCTGACTGCCTGTTCCATTGGTTGTTTAGGTGGACATTAAAGATCCCATGGCACTTCTCAAAAAGAGTAAGGACATTTTTATTACAAGAAGCTACACAAAACAATGGCATACAAAATAAACAATATAGATCATTAAAAGAAAAACAGAAAAGAAAACATCAGCCACAACTATTACAGCATAGTACAAAGGATGCAAAAAAAACAAAACAAAGCAAGGGAACAACAAGGAGGGGTAGGAGGAATGAAGTCAGAAAGAAAACATTGTTACATATTCACAAAAATTGAAGACTTGAGCACCAGAGGTGCTGAAATTTTGCCCAGGGAAGGGAACACTGATCTGTATTATAAACCTTAATAAGTTCTAGTTTCTCATTCAATAGTACTTCCTGACATGCAACAACCTTTTGCTGGAGAACCCAGGAGCATTGGGCCTGCCAGATACAGTACTTAAACAGAGCAAAGAGCATCTGTAAAGTAGAAAAGTCATATGCCTACAACCTACCTGAAAGGAGCCCACCACAAGTTCCTGATAGGTCAGAAAAGTAAATAGGGTTTCGCTTCATCTTTGCACCACAAAAGTCCAAAGCATTGAGCATAAGGACAGTGAAAAAATAAATGATCCTGCATTTTCAGAGCAGTGGAGCAGCCATCTATTAAGCAGTATCTTTAGGATAGTTGCTTGTGCTTGTGGGCATTTTGAACCCCAAGCTTGCCATGACAGCTCATCCACACCACATCCCATGCAAAGGGGGAATCCTAGAACTGTTCAGGTGCCTATATAAGACAACAATATCCAGGTTCCCTAAGTATGGGATGACCAGAGCTGGTTAAAAATGATCAAGAATGGTCTATATAGAGGCTGCCTAGAAGTCATGACCATCTGTTTAAAAGAGAGTTTCCAGAGTCTAATCTTAGTGAAAGCTGTCATAATATAATCAGGAATAAAGCCAGGGCATTTCATAATTTTTAGATTGGAAGATTTCCAGTCAGGGAGATAAATAGAAACCCATCCTTGGAGATCCATCACCCTTACTCTATCTTGGTTCTGTAATACTGGGTAATGTTTGTAAAAAGAAATAAACTAAAATAAAAGACTACTGGGCTCAGCATTCCCAGGCCCCCTGCTTCTTTGGCCGATAGGTGACATCCCTCTTAATTGTGTTGAGTCAGCTGGCCCAAAGTTCCTGGGAAAAAAACACTATAAATCCTAACCTCAAGAGACTGTGTGGGGGGGGATATATAGCTAATGTAGAGGAACACCAGTGTCAACAAGGCTTTAATCAAAAAGACACGTCTGAATTTGGAAAGTCATCTGTCCTTCCATTCTATTACCTTCATGTGCACTATATGTAAACAGGCCTCCCAATTCTTGGTCATTATATCCTGCTGACTGTAAGGATGGCCAATATTTTAATTTCAATTTGAGAAACTGATGGAGGTCAATCAGTCTGTTTGGGTCAAAGCTGTCTGTCCAAGGGATAACCCCTACTTTTTTCATAGTTAACCCTAGAGGTGGACACATTAGAGTAGTAGTTTAAGATATGAATCAGATCCTCACCTGCTGAGTCATTCTGAAGCAGAACCACTACATCATTGGCATAAGCCATGACCTAGAGAGGAGGCAATGTGGGGGTCAAAGCAATACCATCTATGGTCGGGCTACATTGAATCAGATGGAGTAGCAGGTTCAACTCAAAAATATATAACTGATGAACTCTGCATAAATGTTCACAGGCAGGCCTTAAAAACCATTTATACAGGGCATTATGGTGGCTTTGGCACAGAGGCTTTGGATCCAGCCTATAAAGATATCAGGCAAATGAAAGAGGCCCAAAATGTGGAACAAAAAGTCATGAGAGAGTATATCAAAAGTCTTTTCCCGATCAAGACTGATAATATAACCATGTACTAGGTCCACTGAACCCATGCTAAAGAGTTCTTGTCGAGTAATTAAGCTGTCCTGGATATGTCTTTTCTGGATAGAGCAGGTTTGAGTGGGGCTAATCAAGGTGTCAGCCAGACGGCTGAGTTTCTGACACAAAGATTTCATCAGGATCTTATAATCGGTGTTCAACAAGCTCAGAGGTCTCCAATTTTGGAGATCTTCCCTGTCTCCCTTCTTATAAACATATATCAAAAAGGCCTGTGACATGGAAACAGGGAGGGTGCCTTTCTGAAGACACTTGTTGTAGACAACCAGATGGTCTCTGTACTGCTTGAAGAAGTCAGTGCTAAGACCATCTTTACCAGGGGATGAGTTAGATTTCAGAAAATCCATACAGATCCTTACTTCATCCTCTCAGAGGAGCAATCAAAAAAATCCTGTTCGTGCCCACTATGTCAGGAAAACTGAGCTGGGGAAAAGAGGCAGCATCAACACTCATGGGAGGTGCCTTACAAAACATTCTTTTAGTAAACTTCGAGGCCACCCAAAGCATCCCAGCTTTGGAGGTAACTGGGGTACCAGTGTCATCATACAAGGCCTGCATCATTCTACTTTCCACTCTTTGCCTACAGTCCAAAAAGGGATCAAATGTTTGTTTGGAACTCTCAGTATGAAATCACATCTCTTGGTGAAGTGATTGAGCTCTGTTATAATGTAGTTTCCTCATGTTGGACTGTAGAGTCTGTTTTTGAGAACTATAGTTCTCTTTATGGATTTCAGCCTGGGAGATAACTTTTTGCAGCTGCTCATGGAGCATCAGGTACTTAATGTGGCTTATTACCCAGTATGTTATCTAAACAGGTCACAAATATCTCATTTACTATCCTCCCACCACTCTGACAAGGAGTCATAGAAGCATGTCACAGAGAGATGGGCAAGCCAGAAAAGGATCCGATAAAGTGGAGTTTTTAATCCTCCAAGGAGCTAGTCAATGAACCCACTAGTGATGTGGCAGTGCTGAGCCTGGTGCTTATAAACAGGGATGCCATTGCAGAGATCACAGCTGGGCAGTTGTCTAGTTACCAGTGATCTCAGAGAGCAGAGGCAAACCACATGAGGACAAGGGTACTGTACTTTAGGATGGTGGACTTTAAATAAATGGGAGACTGCCTCAGAAAACTGCCTCTTGGGGGAATTGCCAGGGAGGTGTACAGGCATTGTGGGTAAAAATAAGGAAAACATTATTGAGGCAACCAGCCTCTGCATGAAAGAAGAGAGAAAAAGCAGAAGAAAAAGAGACTGTTATGGTTCTCTAGGGCAGTGGCCAAGGTGGTGAAGGAAAAAAGATGGCATTCAAAAGGTATAGGGAACACACAGAGAGGAAGACAGGGAGGTGTACCAAGTTACAACAGAGGGAAGCAGGAATGGCAGTGGGGGTAGCAAAGGTACAGACAGAAGGAAATATAGCCAAGGGGGTAGTTAAAGGGAATAAGACTTTCTTCAGGTACAGTACATAAGTGAGATGGGGAAGGCAAGAGAAGGGATAGTGAGGATAATGAGGATAGCTGGGTGGACTACGTAGAGGAAGACCATGAAAAACCAAATTGCTGAACAGCTACTTCTGTTCAGTCTTTACAGTGGGAGGAGGAGATAAATTACCAAGGAGCAGCAGGAACAAAGGCAGGAGGTGGACACAACTTCAATTTCAGAGGAGAGAGTCCAGAAGGGCCCTGCAGCTCTAAAAATGGACAAGGCTAGGGGATCATCATCATCATCATTTATTGAAGGCAAATTGAGAGAAAACTCCCATTTACAACTACGTTCAATGTGGACAGGCATTAAAAAATAGATAAAGTACAAAACACATACTTGCATACATAAAAAGTCAGTACAAAACATATTTGTTCCATATAATTAATAAAATCACATTGTATACAAAGTAGTTAACCTCAAACCAGTCAGGATAAACCCAAGGGTACTAAAGAACCCTGATAAAGTAAAACATTGGGTCTTGTTTTACGCACCACTATTGCTGCTTGTTAGCTGTGAGTACTCACTAATAAAACTTTGTCACTGCAAGTAAATTGGTCTGGAAGTCTGGACAGTAGTATATATGAAGGAGTGAGTACAGTGCATCTTTTTATTTGAATCCTTGTACTAAAGAAAATTAGGGAGGTGCTAGCTGCACCACTGATTGCCTTATTCAACGGCACTCTGGAAACAGGCATGGTTCTAGAGGACTGGAGGAGTACAGACACGGTCCCTTTACATAAGACCAGCAGCAGGGAGGAGGCTAGCAACTATAGGCCAGTCAGTATCACCTTAGTGTTGGGGAAATTAATAGAAACCCTGTTAAGGGAATGGTTGGTAGAGTATCATGAATACAGTGGTCTGCAAGACTACATGCAGAATGGATTCACAGGAAGGTGATCATGCTAGATGAATCTGATTGAGTTCTTCAACTGGGTGACCAGGAAAAAAGATCAGTGGAGGACAGTGGACTTTGCCTCTCTGGACTTTAGCAAGGCCTTCAACACTGTGTCTCACAGGAGACTAATAGAAAAATGAGAAGCCTAGGGGTGGGATCCAAAGTGGTGTATTGGGTTAGAAACTGGTTAATGGATAGGAGACAGAGGGTGGTGGTTAATGACACTCACTCTAATGATGGGAGGGTGACCAATGGGGTGCTGCATGGTTCAGTACAGGGACTGGTCCTCTTTAAGGTCTTCGTAAGTGACATTGCAGAAGAACTGGAAGGGAAGATATGTCTTTTTTTGCAGACAATACCAACATTTGTAATAATGTGGACACTAAGGAGGGGTAGAGAGAATGTGTATGGATCATGGGAATCTCAAGGAGTGGTTAAGAGCATGGCAGAAGGCGTTCAATGCCGAAAAGTGCTCAATCATGCACCTAGGGTATAGAAACTCAGGAGATGAATATAGGATGGGGAAGGTACTGACAGTCACTAAGCAGAAAAAAGACCTTGGGGTTATCATATTTGATTATCTCAAAGAGGCAGGGCAGTGTGACAAAGCAGCGGGTATGGCCACTGGTATGCTGGGAGATATCTCCAGCAGGAGAAGGGAGGTGGTGTTTCCACTATATCACTCACTGGTGAGACCCCACCTGGACTATTTTGTTCAGTTCTGGTGGCCACACCTCAGAAAGGACATAGATATGGTGGAGGCAGTCCAGAGGAGGGCAACTAAAGTGGTGCATGGGTTGTACTAAAAGCCCTATGAGGAGAAACTGAGGGATCTCAACATGTACACCCTGGAAGAGAGGAGAACAAGAAGGAACATGATAGAGACCTGCAAGTATCTTACAGGGGTAAACAGTGTGTAAGAAGGGAATCTCTTTCAAATGAGAAACAACACCATGAACAAAGGGCATACAATGAAGCTGAAGGGGGAAGTTTAAGAGGGATGTGAGGAAGTACTACTTCATTGAAAGAGTGGTGGACACCTGGAAGAGGATGCCAGTGGAAGTGGTGGAGGCGAAAACAGTAGGGGGGCTTCAAGTATGCTAGGGATAGATACGGGGAATATTAATAAATAGACAGGGAAGGGGGGAGGGTCGCTGGAGATCAGTTATGGTCTGTGGAGACAGACTAGGCAGAGACCATCTGGGCAGACTGGGTGGGCCAAGTGGTCCTTTTCTGCCATCAAATTCTATGTTTCTATGTTTCTAATGGATGTGTTCTGAAATTGGTTCAATGACAGACAAAGGCTCTGGAAGTAAAGTGCTTTGTCACAATAGAATGGCTGCTCTGTATAGCTCTGTGACTGTTGCTCTGCCCATGGCATAACTGCAGCACTTAGCATTTTTTTTATTTTCTCTGTTATTATGCTACTTTTATTACCACATGCAATGATGTAGTAGATGCAGCTTTATTATACTACAGTTGGAGTGTATATATCCAGATTCTATCATAGAATGTATTAAGATTATGTTTTGATATGCAGCTTAGTTGCTTTAACTATATAATTGTTTTTTTTCAACTGAACTGAGTACTTTATGAGTAGATTTAATTTTGTTACTGCACAAAGTCAGTACTTTGATTTCTGTTTAAAACAGGTTCTTCTTATGAACGATGTGACTTTGAGGCGAACCTTTGTAACATGACACATGATGACTTACAGACTGGATGGACCAGGGTTAATGGCTTGACCAGTGTCGGCCCCAGCTATGATCACTTGGGCAATCGAACTGGTATGAATATTACAATTTTATTATTCATCCTTGCTTTAATGGCAATATTTTAAAAGGGGCACTGTTGCAATCTGTGTTTCATTTTTAGAGAGATGATCATTTTACATGGATACTTTCTTGGAATCTTGTATAGTGCTGCCCACCAGGATGAAGCAATCTATAATTAAATGCCACTGTGTTCAGCATGGCAAATTGGAATAATTACCATTGGATTACATTGGTTTCTGCAGTATTGTGCTATGTATCACTGGCTGAAACTGTGATGCTTTGCTTGATCCTGACATACATCACTGTATGTCAACAGTATACTCCCTCTACTGAAATCAGCATGCTTAGTTCAAAATTGAGGACTATCCTTATCGGTATGAAAACAATGGCCGATCTCTGGTTATTAGATAGTACAAGGGGGTACAGTACCAATTGTAAAGGTATGCTGTATCACAAGGCTTCTAGAGAATTACAGCTGGGTGAAAGTTGTGAATTCCGCTTTCATTGAATTTTGTGAAATTTTATAAATTTTGTGACATTTTCTCAACTTCTGCCTTTTTTGAAATCTAAATCTTTCAAATTTGTTAGGCAAATTTTCACCCTGTTCTGTGGAATTTTCTGACAGATTAGCAGAATAAATACACATGAACTGTGGAATGACTGTTCTGAAGAATTGAATTCTGCAGTTTAATACATTAATCCGCAATACTTGTAATTATACTGCAGTTCATCGATCAGTTCTGCAGAAGTTCTTTCTGCGGTTTAATACATTAAACCACAATTCAAACATTCATTCTGCCAGTTGTAGTCAGAATGTCTGCAGAAGCTGCCAAAGTGCATTCTAAAATTTCACAAAAGTGAAATTCTGACTTTCAACAAAATTCCACCAACGGATGTTTCATTTCGCACAGTCCTACTAGAGAAGCATTCTTCCTCCGCTCTCAGTTTAGACTAGCCCTGTTTTTATTTTCTATGCAGAAGCCATTTGAAACAGTAATAATAGTTAAATACTTTTAATGTCCTCACTGTGGAATTCATAAACTGTATCATACTTTGTGTAACCCTCTCCCCCCCCCCCCCAGTTCAGGGCAACTGGTTAAGTCAGGTTGCTTCTTCCTACAGAGGTGGTGGTCCATACACGATATTGTCCCTACAGTATAAAGGGAACCCCCCCAAAAAACTAAGAGGATCAAGTGCGGTGGCAGGGAAAGTCAGAGGAGTGGACACCCAGGAGTTTGTGACTGTGAGTGAGTGTCCATGGCGGTGACTTTGCAATGATAAGGACAGGCCTTAGTTACCCCAGTGCTGATTCCCCTTCCCGACTTGCTCTGGTCTCCATGATCCTCCATGACCCTCCACAAGAGTGGCCCCAAGGATGAACCGGGAAACTACAGACCAGTGAGCCTCACATCCATTGTGGGTAAGCTAATGGAGACTATCCTGAAGGAGAGGCTGGTGGCCCTCTTAGAGGCCAAAGGACTACAGGACAGCAGACAACATGGCTTCATACGTGGCCGATCCTGCCAAACCAACCTGGTCGTGTTCTATGACTGGGTAACTAGGCAACTGGACAGGGGACATGCAGTGGATGTCCTGTATCTGGACTTCAGTAAGGCATTCGACTCAGTGCCACATGGAAGGCTGGGAAGGAAGTTAGTAGGCACAGGGGCAGGTGCAATGCTGGTGAGATGGGTAGGAAACTGGCTGCAGGGAAGGCAACAGAGGGTGGTGGTGGGTGGGGAGCTCTCACACCCAAGGGCAGTGACGAGTGGTGTCCCACAGGGCTCGGTGTTGGGACCAGTGTTGTTTGGGATATTCATTGCAGACATATCATGGGACATCAAGAGCAAGATCAGTCTGTTTGCTGATGATACCAAGGTTGGCGCGGTGGTGGATGACCTAGGGGATGGCAGGGGTTGCAGGATGATCTGGCAAAGCTTGAAACCTGGTCAGACACCTGGCAACTGGGCTTTAATGCCAAAAAGTGCAAGGTGATGCATTTTGGGATGAAGAACCCAAGGAGGACTTACCAGCTAGGGGGAGTGCAGCTAGCCCAGACAGAGGAGGAGAAGGATCTGGGTGTGCTCATCACAGGGTCAATGAACAACTCGGCACAGTGTAGGAAGGCAGCTGCAAAGGCCAACAAAATGCTGGGTTGTATTGCAAGGGGTATATCCTCAAGGAGGGAGGAGGTGATTCTGCCACTGTATAGGTCATTAGTTAGACCACACCTGGTACTGCGGCAGTTCTGGCGTCCGTATCTGAAAAGGGACATTAAGTTACTGGAGGAGTGCAGCGAGGGCGACAAAGATGATCAAGGGTCTGGGGACTTATCATATGAGAGGAGGTTGAAGGAGTTGAACATGTACTCACTGGAGGAGAGGAGAGACAGGGGGACATGATTGAAACCTTTAAATACATGAAAGGAATAAACAAGACAGGTACAGAGGGGCTGTTCAAAGTAAGGAGGGAGGGCCACCAGGGGCCATGATATGAGACTGGAGCGAGGAAGGTTCAGGAGGAGATGAGGAGACACTTTTTACAGAGAGAGGGTGGTGGCTGGGTGGAATGCGTTACCTGCAGAAGTGGTATGCAGTAGAACAGTGGACTGCTTCAAACGAGGATGGGACAGGACAAGGGGGAGGGTTAATGAAGGGGAAGGGTGGAAGGGAGGGGCAGCTGCAGAATAAGGGGTGCTAGCTGCACATTCGAGCAGACTTGATAGACCTCTAGGCCTTTATCTGCTGGCAAATTTCGTATGTTCGTATGTTCGTATCCCTGGGATGCTAGCCTACAGGCAAGAATCCTGAATAAGGTTGGGCAAGAAAAGCAGATTCTGTTTTTGCAGAATTTTCACAAAATTACACAAATGTTTTTGAAATTTGTGGAATTTTCTGAACTTCTTTAATTGGACATAACTCAGTCAGTCGTATAGCTAGAACTAAATTTTGCATGCATGCTGTTTGAAAGAGACACTAAAAGGTTCCATGTTTCATGACATGCAGATCAGGGGAAGGGAAGTTTTAAGGGCAAACAATCTGGCAATTTATTGTTCATGTGAACGTTTCTGAAAATATTTCTGATTACAGCTTAGCCACCTTTGGAGCTAGATAATTGAAAATGTATATGAATACTTTATTGGAAGAGACTTAGAAACTGTTAAATAGAGATTTACTTAGTTATGTAAATTGTAAGTTGCAGGAGTCAACAATTTCCAATTTAATTATTTGTTAAACTGAGTGAACATTTTCAAAATATTGGATATTTATAGCTCCACTTCCATTGCAGGTATACACCCAAGATTTGGCATGCATGTCAAAGTAAATATATTGTGGGGTCCAATTAAGTTGGACAAATGTGGTTTTGTAGGTTAACATTTATTGTGGATACTTTAAAAATTACTAATAGGCAACATTTGCTCAAAAATTCATGTACACATAATAGGTAAGGCCACTAGAACTCCACTTGTGGAATTTACTTTTCACAAAGCACTTATCACCACTGATCCACCTTACCTGCACTAGGATCATGGCCCTGCAATGCCCCTTGACACACAAGCAGCCTCTTTTTTCCATATTGGCAGCTCACCTCAAAGGGATGTACACTGTTCACAGAGATATACCATGATCAAGCTGAACTCAGTCATCATTCAGTTGGCTACAGGGTTTTTCTCCCACAATTTGCCACCTCCCAACTCTTCTGGTGGGGAAGTACCTCTGTGAGCCTTGCACTGCCACAACATTCACTATGGCAGGAGCAAGCTGGCCCAATTGCAGGGGTCACTGTGTTGGTGGAACTAGCTGCCAACTCTCCCCAACTGAGATGCATTGCAGAGCAGCAGCTACAGTATCTCGACCACAGCCAGCCTCATGACATGACTTTCTGGGTTCACTTCTGAACCCAGGTTGTCAGCATGGCAATGCGATGCTCTACTGTTGGACCATGGGGTGGCCTCAGAGCCTAACATTTAGAGTCAATAAACCTAACAAAACCAGTGATATTCCATTCTCTAGTTTAAACATTATAGGGGCTTAAAATTCTGCAGTTTGCATAACTGTGAAGTGTAATGTTAAAATTTCCAAAGGCATGGAGGCTTATAACTCAGCCATCTTTAAAGACAGAGATTGACAGCTTGTCACACATCTGTATTAGCTTTATTAAAATGAGCATACCAAATGTGGTGCACTTTGAACAAATACTTTTACATTAGATTTAAATAACAAAATCACAATTTTGGTGAAATGTTGCAAAATTTGCATGGAAATTTTGTGAATGTTCCTAAAAGTGAAGTTGTAATTTTGCCAGAATTTTGCCAGCACAAGGTTAAAAAAATGTAATGCTTACCCAGCAAGTAAATTCTTTCCCCAACTGCTCAACAAAAGAAGGTTCAGACAACCTCTGCCAGACCCCAACTGCTTCTGCAGTTGACAGACCTCAAATACAATGTCCAACACACAGAAATGGCAGCTAAAAAAACTACTTTAAATCAACTTACAAACACACTCAGCAGCTAAAGGCCCTTTCTCTCTCTCTCTCTCCTCTAGCTGAAAACTGAATGAGATGGCAGTTAACCATCACCTTCTAACACCACTAATCCCTGTAATATGATGCCTGCACTTACAGGCCAGAGAGCAACATTTAAACACACAATCACCAATTTTTCTACTAGAATACCTTAATCCTGCCCAAACCAAATTTTAAAGCACAAAAAAGGCAGTTAGGAAACAGACCTCAAATACAATGTCCAACATACAGAAATGGCAGCTAAAAAAACTACTTTAAATCAACTTACAAACACACTCAGCAGCTAAAGGCCCTTTCTCTCTCTCTCTCCTCTAGCTGATATGACCTCCCCCTATGAAGCCGTACTGCTGGTGGTCCTGCAGCCCATGTGTCTCCAGATTTTCCATCAGTCTGTCCTTTGCAGTGACTCCATTAATTTCCCCACCACCGATGTGAGACTGACTGTTCTTTAAATTCTGGCCTCCTCCTTGCTGCTGCTCTTGTGCAGGGGGACCACACTGGCCATCCTGCATTCCTCTGGAACCGACCCTGTATCCAATGAGGCATTAAAGATAATTCTAAAATGAGAGCATAGCACTTACCCTGGTGAGTTGAGTCTGTAATGACTCTTCATTAAATTTTCAGATTCTGACAATGCAATTTCATAGAATTCCAGAAAATTTCAAAGAATTCAGTCAGTACTGGAATTCTGAAATTTTGAAAGTGGAATGTTTTTCGTGGATTACTAATCCACAGTTTACATAAATCATGGAATCCTTTTCTGCAATCTGCAGAAAATTATTTTACAGTTTACCTATCCATGGAAGGTTAATCCTTGGTTTACATAGAAATGTTTTTTTATAATTCTGTGGAACTAAAAAAAAAATTCCCAAAAGCATTTCAGAAGGAGAAATCCCACTGCGCATGAATTCCACTGGCAGAATTCTTCATTCCACACAGAGCTAACCATTCATTTTCTTGTGGAGCAGCACCCCTTGATAATACCTAGGAAGGCTCTTTCTGCAAGTGGAGGTCTCATAAAAAAAAAATCGCAGACTGTTTCTGAGATCAGGCACCATCTGCTCTGTGGACAAAACTCCTTGGGCTCGATTCATGAAGGTTGAATCAGGGCTCGTGTCAAGTCTTGCATCAAACCCATGTTTTGGCACAGCTGCACCAAACACATTGCCACAACCTGCACCCAATTCAAGAAGATTTGGTGCATTTGTGACACTTTTCCCACTTTACAGCAGCATGCATCAAATGTTTGGTGCAAGCCCCGTAAAATGGTCTCAAGGTTGCCTCAAAGCTAGACCAGCAAAAAGGTGGTCCAACTCCTAGCAATTGGCACACGGGATTGAGAATCCCAATTTCTGGCCGGGGAATGCTGTAAGCCCAGTGCGCCATATGTTCGGTGCACCTGGGGCTTGCTGCATTTTCAGACCATTTCTGAAATGAGCCCCCTATGTCTGTTTTTTGATTGCTTAGTCTCTCTTATGTGGGAAGGGGTGGTTACAATTTCAGTGCTTATTTTCTACACTGTCACTGAAATTTGGAGGACATTCTGAATAAGATTAGCTGAAAAACAAGGTTAAAGCAATCCATGAACATTTGTAGAGAAGGCTGAAGCTTCAAAGAGCATAAGAACCATACACAGCATTTCTGAAAAGGAAAAAAATGTCAAACAAATCATTCTGAAAGGAGTACTGATTTCAAGGATATGGCTGGTGATTTGTTAAGGCACTAGAACCATTAAACATGCTCATTTTTAAAATTTCAGCAAAGAAAATGAATTATGTCTTTTATAAGGATTCAAATCCCAGCTTTGTTTGAACAGTCCTTCTAAGCCCTTTGGGATTGGAGTTAATGCTTTAGTTATTTCAGTAATTAAATGTCAATGTTAGTCTAATACGGTTGCCTAATAGATCATTTACTCTTTAAAATAATGGAGTAGTTCTGTTGCCTTCTTGTACATTTTTAAAATGTCTGTTCAGTTTTCCTTACATCATTTACTAATTAATTTGGATGACTGAAAAGCTGATGTAATGTTAAATAGGTAACAAAATGCATGGCTAGCCTATCTTTCAGGTCTGAAAATCAGAGAAAGTCTCAGAGGTGATGTTTTCTGATATTTTTGAAA
This sequence comes from Neoceratodus forsteri, assembly GCA_016271365.2. Lineage (NCBI taxonomy): Eukaryota > Metazoa > Chordata > Ceratodontiformes > Ceratodontidae > Neoceratodus > Neoceratodus forsteri. The sequence continues at coordinate 1,774,278,805 of CM057456.1, read as the reverse complement.
ATTAAAAAAACATCTTTTCATGGCTAGGTAGGATGATGTTACAACTATGTAAGAAACTAAAGTAGGCATCTAGTCCAGTGTACCTCAGTTCTAGCCAGTCTTAGACATCCAGCTTGCATATAATGCATTGGCCAAGGGTCGCACATGCATTAATGGCATACTGAAATTAAATCAATGTGAGTTTATCAGCAGCCATCTCAAGGGAGGTTGAAGTTTTATTTGGGTATGTAGCCTTCTCTTGTGAATGGCAGGCTGTGGTATAATCCATGGTTTCCCCCTGTGTGGCAGTGTGCCTTGAGTAGAGTAGTTCTTGTAGAATAAAAGGTACAGAGACATGAAGTGGGGGAGGAGTTAAAGCTGGACATTTTAGAATGGAGTCAGAGACCATAGGGCTCTCCTGTAGAGATCATATATACAAAGACTAGGGGGTCATCATGTGACCCCCTTCAATCATTTTCATATTGTCTCCATGGACATAGTATAGGTCACTTAAATATGATGGCATGAAAGTCCCTAGTACTCCATGTGACATTCCCTTTAGTTTTTAAATATGCAGTAGGATCTCAATGGGAGCTCCCTCATCTGAGCATTCTGTCCCACCCAAGGCAATACAAAACCTCCCTTGCCTCTTGCGACCTACTATCCTACAAATTTCTCAGAAACAAATGCACTAAAGCAATTCGACTATCTAAGGCCCATTACTTTAAGGCTCAACTTACCCTGCAACAAGTCTCCCGGCGTCCTTCTGGAAAGTGATAAACTCCCTCATCGACCCACCCACCAAGCAAGCCAGTCCAAGCCTCAACATTGATGGCAGAATTGTCTCCTATCCTGCCACTGTATCTGAACTATTCAACTCGTTCTTCATCTCCTGTGCCCTGCCTGACCCAGCCCCTCCTCCAACTGCCTCCACAAATCCCCCCCCACCACAGCTCCCACTTTCTCCACTTATACCCCTGGAAGCTTACACTACACTCACCTCACTGAACCAGTTCAAAACCAGTCCTGGTGGCTTGCGTCCTAGGCTGCTCTGTATCACTGCCTCAGCCATAGTCGCACCTCTGAAACACATACTAAATCTCTGACTCACCACAGCCACGGTCCCCTCCACCTGGAAACTTGCCAAAATCCTTCCTCTCCACAAAGGTGGTGACCCCTCCCTACCGGGAAATTACAGCCCCATCTCACTCCTCCCTTCTCTCACCAAAATCCAAGAATCCCTCATGCTGTCCACATTGTCCTCTCTTCTCTCAACTAACAGCTCCCTCTCCCCCTTTCAATCAGGGGAGAGGGAGCTGTTAGTTGAGAGGAAGGAGGACAATTTCAATCAGGTTTTAGAAAATCTCACTCTACTACTACCACCTTATTACGTGTAACCAACTCTATTCTCTATGCCATGGACAACAGCCAAACCACTACCACAATTTTCATTGACCTGGCAAAAGCCTTTGATTCAGTCTCCCACCGTATACTGCTTTGCAAATTAAGCTCTATCGGCTTTGCCCAACCTGCCATAAACTGGTTCCACTCTTACCTCCAGAATAGGAAGCAGTCAGTACAAATAGGTGACACCCTTTCCTCCCCACCCATCCTCTCGGGCGTCACCCAAGGCTCCGTCCTTGGCCCCATCCTTTTTTCCCTATTAATAAATGACCTCCCCTCTGCCTATCTCTCCTCAAACATGCACCTGTATGCCGATGATACCATCATCTATGCCTCAGGCCTCTCTCATGACAGCGTGCTCCCAAATCTCCAAAGTGATTTCAACCGAGTAAAAGCCTGGCTTCTGAAAAAACAGCTAAAACTTAATGCTAAACAAAACAGTCACCGTGGTATTTGGTACCTGACAAAAGCTCGCCTCCCTACCTGCTTCACCATCTAGCTCCATCTTGGATGGTGTTCCCCTCGAGTCAGTGCCCACCTTTAAGTACTTGGGAGTCCAGCTGAATACCCACCTCAACTGGTATCCCATGATAATAACGACTATATAATCGCAATTGTTAAAAAGGCGACTAAAAAATAGCGATCCCTTGAATGGCGACTGGACACAACAACGCATAGCACTTTACAGCGACTACTACTGCCATTTGCATAACAACAATCGTGACTGTCTAATAAGTGAAAAATGCAGAACAGCGCATAGCACGTTACGTTATTCCACTTTCTAAATCCTTTATCTTTAAGTGCATAATTACCTCCTCCAGTGACAACAGACAGGTAGTAAAGGGGAGACAGACAGCTTAGGAATAGCGATTGCACAAAATAAAAAAAAAAACAGTAGCCAAAGCTAAACCAAGAGCTGATCCAAACTGACCTCCTCATTTACTTAGCGACTGTATAATTACCGCCTCATTCACTTTGCTCCTGTGACAACAAACAGATAGAAAAGGGGAGACAGACAGCTTAGGAACAGCGATTGCACAAACCTAGAGCTAATTCAAACTATATTAGCAGCACTTCAGTAGAGTTCACAGGCTCCAACCCCCCCCCCCGTCCAACCGCAACATCATTCACAATGCAGGAAGCAACTCTGCTGTCTGAACGCTCATCTGGAGCATTTTACAAACTGCAGTGGAACCGATGGGGGGGGGGGCAATGGAAATTCATGCTACAGTATGTGAATGAGGTAACAGTTTCCTTGAAATGCACATCTACAGTAACTTCATTATCAATGTTCTCATCAGTCCAAGAGCTACAGTACATAATACTAGTGTAAGCTCATTTGTAGAACAGCCACTCTGGAGGAGCCTACACCTTAAACTAACGTAAACCCTTTTACACATCATGAAATAGGAACAAAAAGGATAGAAGAATACAAGCATGTTATTGGAAATGGAGAACCAATTCCTGTAAGAAACTCGTTACTACATATGGTTTTGATCCGGGAAAAACCTCATAACTAATTAGCTTAAAATGCAACAGTGCTAATTCAAACAGACCTTCCGTGACTGCATAATTAGCTAGGTATTAAAGGGGAAACAGACAGCTTTAGGAATAGCACAGGACAGCATGGCGCTATTTTGATGGTTTAGCTAAAATTGCAACGCTATTATGATGGCTCACTAACTTGCCATTCGCGGTTTTGAATTCGCCATTGTTTCTGGAGCTATTTTGCAGTCACGATTTTAACATGGAACCACCTCAACTATTCCACCCATGTCAATGCCATCTGTACCAAACTCTGGCCCAAACTGGCCATCCTCTATCACCACAAAGTCAGCCTTCCCCTTCCTACAAGGAGTGAACTCGTATACAAAACCATCCTACCAGTTCTGGACTATGCGGACGTCATTTATGGCACAGCCCCTACCTCCTCCCTTTCAAAACTTGATGTCCTGCTCAATTCTTTCACTTAGTTTGCCATTGCTGTTTGCATGAGCTGAGAGGAGGGAGGGGGCTAGTTCTTGTCTTTTGTTTTTTTAAACAGTGTTTCACGAATACCAGATAAATAGTGAACTGTTCATTATTTGGGATCCAAATAACAAACAGTTCATTATTTGTGGTATTCAGGAAATAATATTCAGGCTGTTCACAGCCCTAGTACTCATTGCTTGAATATTTCCCATATCATCTCCGGGCAGACTAATGTGGGGGTCTCACCCTTCTTGCCTCTGATACAGCAATCCTGTGGCCAAGGTGGACCCAAGTGGAGATCCCGCCATCTGTTCAAACATCCAGCCAACATGTGATGATGGCAGACCATGTGGGATCCTGCCATTCCAAACAATCATGCCCCATGGGGGGGCTTTATTCATCTGTCCACCAATCCATGGTCCATTCATTGATTTACAAACTGGCTTCATAACGTGGGGTATGAATGCCGAGGGGAAGGGATAGCTACAGCACACAATCTGTAAATGAAGGCAAGAACTGAAACTATGCATTGACTTCTTGGTGGAATCACAAGACAGCCTTTCTAAAGGCCAGCCAAGAGGGGGCAGCTGTCAACTGCCAGCTGGATAACATTTTTAAACTGTGCTTTCTCAAAAACGTGGGATATTCCTCGACCTCAAGTCCTTTACCACTAGTTGGCATTGTCGTAGTTATAGTTCTCACGGGAGCCTAAAACAAAGGGGCCTAAAAGCATCAATGGCCCTTTACCTCAGACTATTCATTTATACTGCCATGGTGGATGCATGTGGGGGTTCCGTCATCCCTGCTTTGCCTAAATACAGGGTGTTACTTCTTGCTTACCTCTGAGGCAGACCCACATGGGGGTCTTGCCATCATTACCTTGAACCATCCATCGACTCGGTGACGGCAGAACACGTGGGGTCCCACCATCCTAACTAACAGTGCCCATGAGGGGGCATCTACTCATTGTTCAACATTCATTGTCATTTCCTACCGGTGGACTTCCTTGTGGTTTCATCCTCCTTACATTGGACTATGCACTTATACTGCAACGGTAGACTGCAGGGGGTTCCTGCCATCCTTAACTCAAATAGTGCAATATTTTAGTGATGGCAGACCACGTGGGGTCCCGCCATGCCAAACACACATGCCTCATGAAGGGGGCCTTACTCATAGCTCAATCGTATCTTCAAGTCACTATGGGCACACTCACATGGGGTCTCACCTTCCTTACCTTGGACTATTCCATACTATGGCGATGGTGGACCACGTGGGGTCCTGCCATCCCAATCACGCATGCCCCATGATGGGCCTTACTTGCATTTCCATGTCATTATAGGCAGACACACATGAGAGTCTCATCCTTTTACCTTGAACTATTCAAGACTATGGCAATGGTGGACCATGTGGAGTCCCGCCATCCCAACAATGGATCTCACCATTCTTATCTTGGATCACGTCATACTACAGCAATGGTGGACCTGTGGGAGGATCCTGCCATCCCAACATAAACATGCCCATAATGGACATTACTTATTGCTCAAGTGTATTTCTCTAGTATCTACAGGCAGTCTCAAGTGGGTGTTTTGCCTCCTTACTTCAGATCATACCATACCATACCGTGGCAATGGCAAACCCACATGGAGGGGTCTCACCTTCCCAAATCCTTCATGCTCCAAAAGGGGGCATTTCTCATTACTTACACATATTTCCATCTTCACTAAGGCAGACCCATGTAGGAATCTTACCTGCCTTAGTCTGACCACCTGAGATCTACTCTATCGCTTAAGCATTCGAACCCTGCAGACATCGGACCAACAAGGGGCTCCCATGCTCCAGCTAGCCCACATCTAGGCCCTACCTTACTTCATAATTCATTCGCTTCTTCTACTGCAATTCACCTTCCTTGATCCACTTCCAGCCTAGTTTCTATGCCAGACATCTCCTTGGATCACACCTTAATTCCTTGGTCATCTTAGGACAATTTCTCCTTTCTGACATGGTACTTGATCATACCCTAATGTTTCCATCAATGTACAACAGCCATGCAAGCCTCCCAGCTGAGCTACATTCCTACTTTATCTACGTTTCCAGCCATGCAACACTCCTGATCGTTTCATCATCTATGATCTCTATGTCCCTCAAAAATTTGCAGCTTGGGTCACTTTTCTCAGCCATGCTGACTGTATATGCACACTTTACATCTGCTTCACTTACCGCTACCTTGGACATGGATTAACCATCGTCTCTCCATCTGAACATCATTCCAAGTTGGATCTCTTCATTTGCCAGAACCTTCATCTTCAGTGTTGACTTCCTACTCATCATCAACCCCTGAAACAGGACTCTTCGATCAGCAAATCAGACTAATCCTTGGACATAACCATAACTAAAACCTTAGCCACATTTAAGATTATTCTCCTCTTAATATGGCCAGAGGACGGGCAGGTCAGTAGGTATGGGACCTGGGAGGTTTCCCCCAAAAGGGGATTTTCCTCTCCTGTGTGCTACTGGTCACACTCTCTGGAGTTGGAGGAGATAATCACTGTGCTAAATCTTTTTGGGACTTAAATCTTACACCTACCCAGTATCCCACAGAGGGTGAGATATAGAGAAACGCCAAAGCTCTAGTTATAAACATCAAGCATGTACTATTCAGCTCATAAGTATACACAAGCACTGAGCTATGTACTGTACCACACATTGAACTATTCAGTGTAACTCACTAAACTGTAAAACAAATTACAATTTAACTTTTTTTTTTCGGAAGATATACTTTCTGTTACCTGGATTCTCTCTCTCTATGGAGTACATAAAAAAGTAAAAGTAGTCTGCCCACTGCCCTTAGAATGTCAACCAGACCCATTTATTTTATAATACTACTTTGCTACATTAATGTGTGGGTCAAAAGGCTTTGGCTGCCCCCCAATGAGGAAGATGAGGGGTCTGCTGACCCGGGACTCCCTGGCTCCTCTGCCTATGCCAGCTGACATTCCGTATTGGGAGAAGGTGAAACCAGAAGGGTTATGCTAAACCTATATCTTTTGGAGCTTATAAAAAGTTTGATTATCCTAGTTTTATGACTGGCCTGGAAAACATTCAGTGGGGCAGGCTTTACTAAATCCCAAACATGGATGATACCTGGGCTTTCTTTAAACAGGAATTCCTGTAATTATGCAACAGACATACAGCATTTTGACACAAAACTTCAAGGTGGGTAGTGCACCCTGTTACTCTGTCACCTTCTCCAAGCTACAGAGACAGAATAAAAAATGCCTAGGTTAAAGCTAAAAAAGTCCAGTAGGCAAACTGGCAGGGACAGTTAACACCTACGAAACTCCAATATCTGGAAGGTAAAAAGGCTAATGCACACATTCTATTCCCTAAGTTCACTGACAGCAAGCACTGTAATCCAAGGAACATCCGGAGGCAAGTAAAAAGTCTACAAAACCTAGCTGGCTGTACCCTGCCTGGCACCTTCTTTCTTGATGATGTGCAGGTCACTGACCTGAAAAACACTGCTGGCCATTTTAATAAATTCTTTGTAGTGATGGGCTCTGTAAACCACCAACAGATAGGTAGCAACCACTATGGGCCGGATGAACCAAATAATCCCTCCCCCCATGGAAGGTTAGAATGTTCACAATCGATAGAGTAAGGGAGTAATTTGGCAGGTTAAAGGTGGATAAAGCAATGAGGCCAGACAGCTTGCACCCAAGGGTACTCTGCAAGCTAAGGGAGGAGCTGGAAGCACCTTTGACAAGACTGTTTTACTTGTCCATGGATACAGGGTTGGTGCCTGGGGACTGGAAGAGGACAGAAGTGGTTGTACTTACCAAGGGGGGAAGCAAGGAGGTGGCTGAAAACTACCACCCTGTCAGTCTCACCTTGGTGGTGGGAAAGGTAATGGAGACATTAATAAAAGAAAGGGCGGTAGACTACCTGGTGACCAGTGGTATGCATGATGAAAGGCCACATGGCTTCATGAATGGGAAGTCATATCAGACCAACATGATAGAGTTTTTCGATTGGGTGACACAGGTAGTGGACCAGGGAGGGGTGGTATACATGGCCTATCTGGACTTCAGTAAGGCCTTCCACACTGTCCCACACAGATGGCTAGTAAATAAGCTGGAGAGTTTAGGGGTGTGCCAGAAGGTAACTGGGTGAGTGGAAAACTGGTTTATGGGAAGGAGCCAAACAGTGGTGGTAAATGGGGTACATTCCAAGGTAAAGGAGGGAATGAGTAGGGTGCCTCAGGGGGTCAGTACTGGGACCCTTATTTTTTAACATTTATATCAGTGATCTAGCAGAAGGACTAGAGGTAGGGTGTGCCTATTCATGGATGATACGAAGGTTTGCAATAGGGTGGACACCCAAGGTGGAGTGGAGTCCATGAGGCAAGACCTGGAGAAGCTGGAGAGGTGGTTGGAAACCTGGCAACTAAAATTAAATATGAAAACGTGTGTGGTGATGCACCAGATGTGGAAAAACATTTAAGTAGCTTATACCCTTGGGGGAGGAAATCAAGGAAACAGAGCAGGAGAGGGATCTGGGATTATTATATCGAGCAATCTTAACATGGGGAACCAGTGCAGCAAGGTGGTGGGAAAGGCAAAAGGTAGGTTGGCCTGTATTGGAAGGGGCATAACTAGCAGAAGGAGGGAGGTGCTAATGCCGCTGTAGAAAACAATAGTGAGGCCACACCTGCAGTACGGGGTACAGTTCTGGAGATTGCACCTAAGTAGGGACATTGTGGGAATGGAGAGGATTCAAAAAAGTGCAACCAAGATGGTGCATGGGATGCAGGGAAAGAAATATGAACAGAGGTGGAGGTAGCTGAATCTATACCAATTAGAGACTAGAAGGGAGAGGGGGAACATGACTGAAACTTTTAAGTATTTGAAGGGGATCAATAAGGTGAAAGGATGGAGCTTGTTCAAAAGGAAGGAGGGAGCTAGAACAAGGGGCCATAGCCTCATATTTAAAGGAGGGAAATACAGAAGTAATGTGCTTCACAGAGAGGGTGGTGGAGGCCTGGAACAGGCTGCCAGATGAGGTGGTGGGATCCGAAATGGTGGGGGGATTCAAGAAGTCATGGGACAGACATACGGTTGGGAGGAGTGGGGAAGGTTCTGAGCCAGTACAAGGAGGAGGGGGAAGGGGTGTATATAAGGGCAGATTAGATGGGTTGGTGTGATCCTTTTCTGCCATCAGATTTCTGTGTGAATCTGTGTGAATCCCAACATTAACACCCTTGGGGCCCAAAATGACAATACCACACAGGAGCAATCAAAGTATGTCATAGTACCCGAAGTGTTGAAGGCACTACTTGCAATAAACCCAAACAAAGCTAGTGTATGGATGGCATTCCTAACAAACTATTACAGTTTGGTACACCTATTATTGTTATCCCTTAACCATATGTATAATATGGTGCTATACAAAGTGGTACTTCTCATTGAATGGAAGCAGACTCTGGTCATCCAAATGTACAAAAGTGGTGCTTACTTGGTAACTACAGTACCTCCCTGTTTCCTTGCTTCCTGTGGTTGCAAAATTCTTAAAGAAACCAATGGTTACTAATATAAGGGAGATTACTACTAAAAATAAATTTTAAACCCATATCAGTCTGACTTTCATCCCATGCATAGAACTACCACAGCCCGGCTGAAAGTAATCAGTAACATATACTGTAACTACCATGGATAGGGGCTACAGAAAGAGGCCATGTTCATTCACCAGTCCAAGTCATTTGACTCCTTGTACCATGTAATCCCCCTGATGAAACTAAATGCATTGTGCCTGAATAGTTCCATAATAAGCTAGCTCAAAAATTATCTCTTTAACAGGCACCAGAACACTGCCTTTAAAAGGGCAAAATAAAAATCTGAGCCTATTGTGTCAGGTGTCCCCAAACTTTCCATGTTGAGTAAAATGTTGTTCTCACTCTTCATCAATGCCTTATACTGTGGATCTGAGAATGTCTGCGTCCTCTTATATTTATTTATTTTATTTATTAGACATTCAGATAACACCTTTAAGTACAAGAACTCTTTTCCAAAGGTTCCACATCAATATTGGATTACGATACATTTTAAAAGACATACACAATACCAGCTCAAGTAGAGCCTGGTCAGGTACAGACAATGGAGCAAACAGTCAGTGGTAATAGCATAGGGTAAATTTGACAATAAGATTTAAAAGGGCATTTAGTCATTTTAAAACAGTACTGAAGGATAATTGGGCATTTAAGATAAAGCCTCAGGCAGTGTTCATTTAGGAGTTACTGTCAAGGGTATAGCAGTGAAGAAGTCAGGCTACTGGCAAATAAAAAGTAGGCAATCTGATAAAACAAAGGGTACTTAGTCATTTAAAAAAACAGCAGGTAGATTTCATTGAGCTTTTTTTTTAGAGAGGTCTTAAACTGTGAAATTTTAGGAAGACCCACCATGGATTCTGTGAGTTCATTCGTCCAGCAAGCAGCCTGGGCAGCAAATAAATGTTTACCTTGATTTGTTTTACAAAAAGGGGCTTCAAGGATTTGTCTAGACATGCTCTTAGTGGAGTAATTATTACTGATTGGGTGAAGAAGGCCACTGATTGCTGCTGGGGTGAGGCCGAGCAGGATTTTTTTAGCCATCTGGCAAGTCTGATATTTTTGCCTATCTTGAAGTGAAAGCCAGCCAGTGAGAGTACAGGGAGCAGGTGTGGGTTAATCTATCAGCCTTGCTAATAACGTGACAGGCTTTGTTGAGGACCATTCTTGTCCTGTTAAGGACTGAATCACAGGCAGCATAATAGATTGGAAGACCATAGTCAATGAGAGGAAGGACCATGCTGGAGATGGCCATGCATCTTTCATCAGTGGTAAGATTTAATGTTTGCATGTAAAGTGTCTCAAGGTTTTGGTTGGTCATATTAGCAATATTGTCAAAATGAGAGGCAAGTGAGAGAGTATTTCTTGACCTGGAAGGAACCTACTACTTTACCCAGCTGTGCGCTGTGTAGGAGATTCTATATTGCACTTGATATCTGCAACCTGCACACTCTTGCTCAATTCTTTGGGAGGTGAAACTAACTACCCTTGGTAATTTGCTTTTTATTTATATATTTATTTAGTGTTTAACCAAGAAGGGGCTTGCAAACTCACCTTATCTTGTGAGTAACTTCAGAAGGATTGAAATGCTGCATTTGGGTTGACCCTTGGAGGTAGCTAGATTGTCTATAAGGATTTTGTGACAGTTAAATTATTTTTAAATAAATTACAGGTGGCTGAGGAGTTGAATAAGGGGCTTGCATACTCTGCTTATCTCGGAAGTAACTTCAGAAGGGTTTAAATACCGCATTTCGGTAGTCCCTTGGGGTAGCTGGATTGACTACTAGGATTTTGTGACAGAAACTATTTTTAAATAATTTACTGGTGTGTACGATTTTGTGATAGTTAAACTTTTTTGAATAATTTACTGGATGTTAAGGAGTTGTTATAGCAAAAGCTGCAGTGTGGATTGAAACACAGACAACCTCAGGTACAGGAGACTGTGTTCCCCCGATTGTTGGGCAAGTTGTCTTGCTGAAAGGAAGGTTAACACTCATCCTAGTGGTGGGTCAGAGCTTGTAGCTGATTGTTCCTGAAGGCACAGCTTAGGCCCAAACCCACCCTTCTACATATCCCACTCTCCCAGGTGTCACTTCCTTTATAGCAGGGGTTGTGACATAATTTCTTCAAGGGGGAAGGTGCATACAGCATGTTTCCTTACAAACACAGCACACTGTATTGAAGGTAGTAGTACACTCAATAACTATATATAACAAAAAAAAAGGCTTTATGTGAGAGAATCAGGAAAGAAGACAGACATATGGGGAGTAGTGCAATGCACGGGCTGGGGGGCAGAAGTCTTCTGAGAGACTTTCTGGAGTCTGTGATGCTGCCCTATTTGTAGGCACCTCTCTGCTCTGAGGGAGGAGGTTGCTCGCCTCTGGGCTAACTTGGCTAGAATTCGTGAAACTTCCTCCCCTATCCAGGGACCACTAGGGCCACTGCCGCTACCTCAGAGGTTGCCAAGAAAGAGGAGCAGTTGGACGGAGGTGGGCTCAGGCAGGGAGAGGGTGGTGGAACAGAGGCACATTCCTCCAGCTGTACCTCTCTATAATTCATACGCTCTTTTGGCTGAGAGTGGTTCCTCTTTGGAGGAACCAGCAGTGGAGACCAAAGATGATGCTGGGAACCTCCACAAAGGAATCCCACAGGAGAGTGGCATGGGATCCCACAGGGGAAGGAAACAACTCCAGGTGGGGGACTAAATTATTAGGGGACTAGATCTGGGGAATGAAGGGGAGAGGGAGGTAAGGTGCCTGCCTGGGGCCATGGCTTGGAGGGACAGGGAGTGAATCCTCAGGATCTCGGGAGCAGCTGCACAAGGGAAGATATCATTGCCCACCTAGGGACAAATGACCTAGCTATAAATGGGATCACGGCAGTACAAGAGGAGTTTGAAGAGTTGGGGAGGGGCCTTAGACATGTAGCACATACAGTAACCTTCTCAGAGGTGCTGCCTGTCTATGGCAAGGGTGATGCTAGAGTACTACACACCATGGGATTCAATGAATGATTGCAGAATTAGTGAAGAGCTCAGAGTTTTGGCTTCATTGGGGACTGGGGGTCCACCTGGAGGAATATAGGCTTATACTATCATGATGGTCTACATCTGTCCAGGAGAGGAACCAGAATCCTAGGTGATAGGTTTAAATGCATAATTGCATTTAAACTAGTCAGGGGGGGCACTGAAAAGGAGCAGGGGAAACCCAGCCTCTCCCCCAAAAAAACAGTAGTTAGAGAGGTAAACACCAAGGTAGAGAAGTTAATGGGGAGCAGGACAGGGGTAAATGCAGAAAAAGACAGTAAGGACAGAAGTGGGGCTAAAAGGGGTAAGGCCATCAACAAATGGAGGGTGATGAGTACCAATGACCGTAGTCTGTGTAACAAGCTCCCTGAACTTGTAACCTTGATAGAAGAGGGACATCTGGATATTGTGGCAATCACAGAAACATGGTACACTGAGAATCATGACTGGGCTATCAACATACCAGGATACACTATGTACAGGAGGGACAGCAAGGGTAAAAGAGGAGGAGGAGTAGCTCTCTATGTAAGGGAAGAGATCAAAGCAATGGAACTAAAGGATAAACAGGGAGTAGAGGAGGCACTGTGGGTCAGCCTGGAAACAGGTTATGGCACCACACTTCGCACAGGGGTGGTATACAGACCCCCATCTCAGGGGGAGGCAATGGACCAGGAAATGATAGAAGGCATCCTTAGAATGGCAAAAAAAGGGGAGTTATTGTTGATGGGGGATCTGAATATGCCAGATGTTAGCTGGAGCACCCTGGCTGCAGCCACATCAAAAAGCAGGTTTATTCTTGATGCTCTGTAGGGGGCATGCCTCAGACAGCTATTGATGGAACCCACTATGGAGGGAGCAATCTTAGACCTGGTACTGTCAAATGGGATGGAGAAAGGATCTCAGATTTGGAAGTGGGTAGCCATCTGGGAACAAGTGACCACAACACAGTGTGGTTCATGACAAACACAGCCATAGAGTCGAGCCATACAAAAGCAAGAGTGTTGGACTTTAGGAGGGCTGACTTTGGGAAAATGGGAGAGTGCCTCAGAAAAGCACTAGCAAACTGGCAAGAAGGAGGGATGGAGGAACAATGGGGAAAAATCAAAACAGCCATCACAGAGGCAACAAGCCTTTGTGTGAAGCAAATCAACACAGCAAAATGAAGGAAAAAACACTATGATTCTCAAAAGAGGTGGCAGGGAAAGTTAAGGAGAAAAATGTAGCATTCAGGAAGTATAAGAAAACACAGAAGGAGCCGGATAGAGAACTGAACCAGTTAAAGCAGAAGGAAGTGGGGAAGGCAGTCAGAATAGCAAAAGCCCAAACTGAGGAAAAGATAGCCAACTCAGTTAAGAAGGAGGACAAAACCTTTTATAGGTACATTAGGAAGTGAAGAAAGATGAAGGAAGGGATAGTGAGGCTTACTAAAGGGAAAGGAGGGTAGGCAGAGGATGACAGTGAAAAAGTGGAGATATTGAATGAATACTTCTGCTCAGTATTCACAAAATAAGAGGAAGGGGAGGTACCTAAATTAAAGAATAGAAGCACTCTGGATAGGGAGGTTGATACCGGTCCATTCACAGAAGAAAGGATCCTGAAAGAACTCTTAAAACTGAAGGTGGACAAAGCAATGAGGTCTGACGGGATTCACCCAAGAATTCTAAAAGAACTAAGGGTAGAATTAGTGATACCACTGACTACCCTTTTTAACAAATCATGGGAGGATGTTGTAGTACTGGAGGACTGAAGGAGGGCAGATGTGATTCCCCTTCACAAAAGTGGGAGCAGGGCAGAAGCAGAAAACTACAAACCTGTTAGTTTGAACTCAGTGGTAGGGAAAATGATGGAATCACATCTAAGGGAAAGAATTGTTGAGTTCCTAGAGGCTAGTTGGGCACAGGACCCAAGGCAGCATGGAGTCACAGCAGGAAGGTCATGTCAGATGAATCTAATAGATTTCTTTGACTGGGTGACCAATGTGGTAGACCAGGGAGGGGCAGTGGACATGGTCTACCTAGACTTTAGCAAGGCATTTGACACAGTCACACACAAGAGATTAATATACAAGTTAGGCAGTCTTGGAGTGGGACCCAAGGTGGTAGCATGGGTTAAAAATTGGCTGGACAACAGGATACAGAGGGTAATAGTAAACGGAGTTTACTCTGAAGAAAAGTGGGGTTACTAGTGGGCTACCGCAGGGTTCAGTACTGGGACTGGTCCTCTTCAATGTCTTTATAAGTGACAATGCAGAGGGACTGGAAGGAAAAGTATGTCTCTTTGCAGATGACACAAAGATCTGAAACAGGGTTGATACAGAATTTAGGATGGAGAGGATGCAAAGGGACTTGACAAGGTTAGAACAATGGTCAAATATATGGCAGCTTAGATTAAATGCAAAGAAGTGCAAAGTAATGCACCTGGGAAACAAAAATCCATGGGAAAAGTACACAGTGGGGGTTGAGATGAAAACAACAACAGAAATAGAAAGGGACCTGGGGGTAGTCATATCAGATGACCTTAAGGTGGGCAAGCAATGTAAGAAGGCAGTAAGGAGGGCTGGTGGGACACTGGGATGCACAGGGAGAGGCATCACCAGTAGAAAACAGGAAGTTGTTATCCCTCTGCACAGACAGTTGGCGAGATCCCATCTGGAGTTCTGCGTCCAGTTCTGGAGACCCCATATCCGCAAGGACATAGACAGGATGAAGCCTGTCCAGAAGAGGGCAAACTAAAATGGTGCAGGGTTTGCACCAAAAGACATACAAAGAGAGATTAAAGAAGCTTAATATATATACACTTGAGGGGAGGAGGGAGAAGGGGGACATGATAGAAACCTTCAAGTACATCAATGGAATCAACAGAGTCCAAGAGGGTAGCATCTTTCAGAAAAAGAGATGTGCAAGAACAAGGGGGCACAATTTGAATATAGAGGGGAGAAGGCTCAAAGGTAATGTGAGGAAGTATGTTTTCATGGAGAGGGTTGTGGATATATGGAACAGCCTTACTGAGGTGGTAGTGGACTCATAAACAGTGGAGGAATTCAAGAATGCATGGGACAGACATAAGG
This sequence comes from Neoceratodus forsteri, assembly GCA_016271365.2. NCBI lineage: Eukaryota > Metazoa > Chordata > Ceratodontiformes > Ceratodontidae > Neoceratodus > Neoceratodus forsteri. The sequence continues at coordinate 1,774,263,760 of CM057456.1, read as the reverse complement.
CAATTCTGGTGGGGGGTAGGAGGAAGTAGGCTGTTGGTTAACTAGGAACTGCAGTCTATGCATTAGGTAGGGAAATGGGCAGACTACGTGGGCCAAGCAGTCCTTATCTGCCATTAAATTCCATTTATCTATGTAGTATCATCCATGGTGACTCCTAGATACTTAAAGGTTTCAACTTGTTCGAGGGCAGCACCATGTGCATTAAGGATAACCAGAGGAGAGACCTTGTTCTTGTGATGTTGCCCCGCAAACAGCATTCTCTTTGTTATGCAGATGATACCATCCTATATACCTATGAGAGGAATATGCCATCAGTCCAAGCCTCCCCACAGCAAGGTCTTGATGTGGTCCAGTCCTTCTGTGTGCAAAATAATCTGACTAACACAGACACAACCCAAATAATGTTATTTTGGTTCCAGATGAAACTGAGATGCACTAACCAACACATGATTGTCATCTGATCCCCTCTGGCAATGACCACTCTCCACACCTGCTAACTTGGATGCTCTTTGGCAACAGCTTATTGAATACCAGTTTAAACTTTACATTTCATTTGTAAAATCAACTTTTATATTTTAGTCAAAAAACACATTCTTAAGTCGTCCTTTCATTTATATCGCTTTGGTCTTCCTTCCTGTTCTTCTTCTTCTTCTGCTTCTTGCCTTCGGGGTCCAGACACCAAATCCAACTCCCCACACCATCACCAATCCCAGGGACCAACTCGCCTGGACCTCCACCCTCCTAGGTCCGGACACTAAGATCTGACCCCTATCCTATCCCTTTTACCCCTCCCCCTTTTACTTCCATGCCTGAGTGCCATTTGGACCCCAGCCCATGTTGCCCTGCCCCTCCCTCATTCTGCCTACCCCCTTAATCCCTCTCTAGCTCCTCCCCCCTTTCTTCCCCCCCATCCTCTTGTTTCCCACTGCCAGGCCACTTGCTGCTCCCAGGCTCTGTCAGCCCAACCACTGATGCCTCTATGCAGACACCCTGCCCTCTGCCAGAGCCTCTTTTTTACCCAGCTTCTAGCCACCCTACTGTGGCCCCAAAGCATTCTTGGCCCCGGCCCCAGCTCTATCCTTCTCCTTCACCTCAGGAAGGGTGGGTGTGATAAATTGCCAACTAAAAAGGAGGACTTGAGGGCTGCATCACCTTTTAAACCCCTTCAGATCCCCCTATAGCCCCTCCCACCTACCAATCCAACCTGGCCCCTTCACCTGCATCAAATGTTTTGGAAATTTGTTTCTGATTTAAAATATAGTAATAAAAGCAATAAGGTAGAAAGTATACTACAGGAAGGAAGCATGATCGAAGATCCAGCCAATATTGCTACTATATTAAACCATTACTTTCTCAAATTACCTGATTTGGATAGTTTGCCACCGAAAGAACAAACTGCTGATATATCTGTAATAGAATTAATTGCTGAACAAAAAAAGAAGTATGGGATACAGCAAGTTGATAAGTTTAATTTCATACCCTTAAGTATAGCTGAAATAAGAAAACAATTACAAAACTTAAATGTAAGTAAGGCAGGTGGTTTAGATGGAATTGAAGCTAGATTTTTGAGGATTGGTGCGGATATTTTGGCACCAATAGTAACATATCTCTTGAATTGGAGTCTAACAAGTTCAGTAGACCCTGATATGTGGAAAGTGGGAAAGGTAATTCCAATTTTTAAGGGTGGGGATAGTAATGTGCCATCTAATTATAGACCAATTACGATTCTTCCAATATTATCTAAAATATTGGAACGTAGTGTTCATTCACAACTTAGTTATTATATGGAAACAAATGAAATATTATCAGATAAACAACATGGGTTTAGAGTAGGGAGGTCCACGGGCACCGTCCTACTGGATTTCCAAAATCTGGTGGTAACATCACTTGATGATGGAATGGCCGCTGGGCCGGTGTTCATGGACCTCAGTAAAGCATTTGATTTGGTACAGCATAGAAAATTGTTAGAAAGACTTTGGTTAGTAGGGTTAGAGGAAGGACCATTAACATGGATAGCATCATATTTAGCAAATCGTAGACAGTGTGTTATCAATGGTGACTTTGTGTTGAGCCTTGGGGAATTAAATCGTGGTGTTCCCCAGGGATCGATACTAGGACCATTGTTGTTTAATGTCTATGTGAATGAATTGGTGCAAACAATAAAATATAGGGAGGTAAGATTATATGCGGATGACACAGTTCTGTTGGTTTCTGCAGATAATATGAGAAATGTTGAATTACAGCTGCAGAGAGATTTAATCTCATTGGAAAATTGGATGGACAGCTCTGGCCTTCTAATTAATGCAAAGAAAACCCAGTGTATGATGTTTAGTTTGGGGCATAAGTTGAAAAAACAATCACAGTTAAGTATTCATTTGATAAACGGCGCTCGAGTTGAGGAAGTTAAAGGTTATAGGTATCTGGGTATGTACATAGATTCTGGTATGACATTTGAAAGTCATGTTGATATGCAGATAAAAAAAGTTAATCAAAGATTGGGTGCTTTTAGAAGATTAACAAATGTATTGCCCAAATTAGCTAGAGAAAAACTTGTTAAGCAAATGCTAATTCCGGTACTTGATTATGGGGTGTCCATATATATGAATGCTTCACAAAAAGTGTTAAAGAAAGTTAATCAAACAGTTTATAGATTAGGCAAATTTATTATTAAGGGTGAATATAAAATGCATCATTGTAAGTTATATGAAAGGTTAAACTGGCTGCATCCTGAGGCACAGAGAAATTATACCTGGTTAATTAATTGTCATAGGATAATACATGCTAAAAGTAATCATCCACTAGTCAAGTATATTAAATTGCAGTCCCCGGATAGTTATAGTCTATGTACAAGAAATTCAGATAATAGGATTCCATTACTTAAATATTGTAGTAATGTAGGAGAAATTAAATTACAGAATAGACTTGCTTCATCATGGAATAAAATTGCCTCAGAATTTGCAGAATATAGTTAGCCTCGTTAATTTTAAAACTAAACTATTTGAATATTTGCAGAGTGAATGTGAGTGTGTATGTTATGGATAACGTTATTTATGTTGTTACTGTGAGTATTGCATTTTGTGTATTTGATGTTATTTATGTATTATTTACACAGGACTTGATTGTAAACAGTGTTTTTTTGCACTAATCAAATATTCCTGTATAAAAATAAAGTTTTAAACAAACAAAAATGACACCTGGATGACTCTTCCAGTGATGTCACTAAATCCCACCCCCTCCCCTCTCCCTAATTCCTTCCCCACCCCCAAATCTCCTCTCGCCCCTTAATTCCCATCTGGGCCACCTGACAATCCAGGTAACCTATAAGTGGCAACCCTATTTGTCATATAATCCCCTCTGGAAATGACCACTCTCCACACCTGCTAGCTTGGATGCTCATTGGCACCAGTTTGTTGAACGCCAATTTAAACTTTACATTTCATTTGTAAAATCCACTTTTATATTTCAGTCCAAAATCACATTCTTAAATTGTCCCTTCATTTATATCTCTTTGGTCTTCCTTCCCGTTCTTCTTCTTCTTCTGCTTCTTGCCTTCAGGGTCCTAACACCAAATCTGACTCCTCACACCATCACTAGTCGCAGGTACTAACTCACCTGGGCCTCCTCCCTTCTCCCTCCTAGGTCCGGACACTAATATCTGACCCCTAGCATATCCCTTTTCCCCCTTCCCTCTTTTACTTCCACGCCTGGGTGCCATTTTATCCCCTACCCATGTTGCCCTACCTTCTTCCCCCTTCTGCCTACCCCCACTTTATTCCCTCTCTAGCTCCTCCCTCTTTCTTACACTGACCCATCTACAGTCTAGCGTTGGAAGATGGGGCTCCCCTCTTGTGGGCTCGTATCTAGGACCCCTCTTATCTATCTCCCCAACCAGGGCCACTAATGACCTTAGGAACAAGCACATGCCAAACTCTGACAAATGGAGCCTGTCTGACCTATAAACTTCAGACGCTTTGAAGATGATGTCCCTGTGTTGTATGTGCACCCCCCTTTTCGATCACTAACCTGGCTACCTTCCTATTAAGCTGCTTCCTCCCTTTCTCCACCTCCCTGACCTCTCTGACATGCCACCACACCCTCCGGGATGTGATTTTGGACTAGCTGATCACCATCCCCAGCCACAACCCTTTTACCCTTTCCAAATCTGCTGCTATGGCCTGTAACAATGTCCCCAATGGAGTCTCCCCCAGGTCGTTACCGCCCCCAAGTGTATGATTATTATATCAGGCTTGCTCCACCAGATCCTGAGCTCCTCCAACAGAGGCATCAACTGGGCCCATCTCATGCCCCATATCCCTTTCCAATGCACTTTAGAGTGATTCACATCTGTCATCGTCTGTGCCCCACCACTCCTGGCTGCTGCAAACTTTTCAGCCCAATAAATAAATGAGTGCCCCATGATCCAGATGTGCCTCCATGCTCCACCTGCCAGGTAAAGGAAAACAGACAACCATTATTATCAGCACCTGACATACTTTTTGTATCATCTGGACCTCCACTGTCTGACCTTCTTCACCTCTTCCTCTGACCCACCCTCTCAAGGCCTCTGAGGCCACCCTGATCTGGAACAAATGGGGGTCAAACAGGTCTAGGTCTCCTCCCACACACCTTAGTGCCTTCTTAAGGACCCCCCTACTTGGAAACCCATCATTGGGCTCCTGTCCCTGTGTTGGAACCAAGTATCCTCACCCCCTTGGGTTCTTCCATATGCCTCCAACTCCCTGATGGTACAAACATCCCCAGCTGCCTGCCACTGCAGAATTACCACCTTCCCCTTGCCCAGCTGGTTGGTTTTTGACCTGGCCAGCCACATCACCATGGTGTCGCCCAAAACTGATGTCGCTTTCTTGCATTCTGACTTCTGACTTCCTTGCCATTCTGACTTCCTTGTGGCTACCACCTTGCTGACCCTGAATGCCCCTCTTTGCCATGACCACAAAAATGGCCCAAAATAGTCAAGCTTCTTTGGCTGATGTGCATATGTGCTACAATGCCCCTATCACCCTCTTAAGCAGCTGCCCTGATATGGACCTCCTTCTGTCGCTCATCACCCCATGACCTTTCTGCCGACTGAGGAGCATCCATCTTATCACCCTGCCCATGGTTGTGTATGGCCACCGTCTGTCCTTACAGACCCACTCTATCCCCACCAATTGAATTCCGATGGTGGTGTGAGCCATCCCTTTTCCCCACCACCTGATCATATAATGCTTCACCTGATTCTCCATGGCCAGAGCCACTGTCTCCAGTCCCTTTCACACCCTGAACTCCCGGAAAGCCCCCCATGCTCCATCATATGCTTTCAGCATGTTGGTCAACCAAGAGTTCCTGTATAGCCATATGGCTTTTTCTCTCCAGTCTCCTACAGCTGGTCTGGGACCCTGGTCCTGTGTGTTGCTGCTTGTGGGGCCAATTCCCAGAACCTGTGTAACTGCATATGGGAGAGACTGTCAGCAATGTTGTTCTGAATACCTTCAATGTGCTGTGCTTTAAATGACAAGTTCAACTGCAGCCCCAAAAGTACCAGCTGCTGCATGACTCTGCCTACCATATCCATGACCCCCCCCTTGTTTATTTATCACCTCCACCACCCCTATGTTGTCACACCAGAACAGTATTCACTTCCCTCTCATCCTATCCCCCCACACCTGCAAGGCCATTAAGAGGGGAAAGATCTCCAAAAACATGATGTCTTTCAGCAAACCTGCCTCCCCCACACACTTGGCCAGGCCTCCGAAATCCACTCCCCTCTAAAATAGACCCCCATTCCTAGGTCCTGGAGGCATCCATGTACAGCTTCAGGTCCGTGTTATAAGACCAATCCTCCTGCCAGAATGTGACTCCATTGTAATTCTCCAAAAACATTCTTCATACCTCGAAATCCTACCTCACACCTCTTGTGATGTCCACCCAATGGTGCAGCATCTTTGCCTTACCCATTATCCTTGCTAGTCTCCAGGTGAAAAGTCTTCCCAGGCTTATGGCCTTGCAGGCAAACTTAAGGTGCCCCAGCAGCTGCTGAACCAATTCCAGTGGCACCCTTCTGCTCCCCTCGATGTGTTCCAGTTGGACACTCAGCCATGTCACCTTGTGCCCCAGGAGTCTGAAGCATTCCTGTACCATATCGACCTCTATCCCTAGGAATTCCAACTTGCATGCTGGACCCTCGGTCTTACCATCCACCAACGGGATTCCTATGACCCCACACATTTCTTTAAAATCGGCCAACATCCCCTCCGCCTCTACCTTGTCACTCCCGATAAGCAAAAATTCATCCAAGTAGTGAGCCAAATGCCTATGCCCACATCTCCATCCATAAACCCACAGCACCCCAGAACTGAACGCTTCAAATGTCGCACATGCCACTGAACAATCCGTTGGCATGTCTTTGCCAAAATACAGCCCACCCTCGAACTGAAACCCCAAGTGGTCCAAATCCTGGGGCCTCACTGGCAACAACCTGGAAGCATACTCTCTGTCTGTCTTTGCCAACCAAGCCTCCCCCCAACTGCCCCGATCAACACTGTGTGGTCCTGGGATGTGTAGGACACCACCTGTAGATTCTTGGGGATCCCTTCATTCAGTGAGGCTCCTTCCTGGTAAGACAGGTGATGGATGAGTCAAAACTCCCTGGCCTGCTTCTTCAGTACCACCCCCAGCAGATATATCCTACAAGTGGGGCAGGGGGGCTTGGCGAAGGGACCCTCTACCTTCCCGGCCCATACCTCCTTCTAGATCTTCTTCTTCACTATGTTTACCCTCCCATTTATTGATCCCAAATTCTGCACCCTCACTGCTCTTCTTGCCCCTTCAAAACCCAATTGAAAACCCTGTCTGAACCCCTGGTGCAGAAAGATGGCCCTTCCCGCATCAGGGTATTCCCACATGCAGGCATCAACCACTTCCCAGACAACTGGGTCTTTTTTTGCCATGGAAACCCCCCAGCATCCTGCCCCCTCCGCTCCCCTTCAGTTCCACCCATAGTTGGAATAGTATTTCCCCCTACTGTGGCCTTCCCTTCCCCTCCCACTGACTGTCCCCCATCCCTCCTGAAAAGGCTGGTCCTGAGCTTTCCTCCCTTGTGGGATATCCCACTCTCCCCCTGCTTGGCAGCCCACCACTGGGTGCAGACCACAACACCATGAGCACACGTGCATATGTCAAGAGGGGGATTGCCAACTCTGGCTGCTTCTCCAGCACCAGCATGCTGTATATCAGGAACCCCACTTGCTACATGTCAGTGTTCTTCCCCTTTTATTTTGCCTCCTCCTCGTTATGCCCCACCACTGCTAGCACCACCGCCATCCCAGATCTCCCTACCAACTCCTTCTACTCATATTTTTTAGCTTTGCCCTCATCTACCAGCCAGAAGATGTCCACGTATTCCCCCTTCCAAATCCTCTCCTCAATGGAGGAGGAGGGAAGGTGGTCCACTCTTAACTGTTTGTCTCTTTTGTCCTTCCTTTTTTTTTGTGTGTGGTGCATTTTCCCATTACAGCCCGCCTAACTGCCACCGAGGCACTCCCTCCCCGCTGCAAGGCCTATCCCCATGAAGTACAATGGCCCATGCCAGAAAAAGCTGCCATGGATCTCGCTCTGGAAAGGGAAGCGCCCTCCCCAGATGATAGCATTCTGCACCACCTCCTCACAGCGCTGCCCTTGCTGCAGTGAGTCCCAGCCAATTTACACCCCAAAACCACTCCACAAGAAGGCACTAAGCAAACCACTAGCAACAATGCGCAACCAACTCCCAAGGCCCGCTACTCACTCCTTATGCACACATGCTCCAAACATCTCTAAAGCAGCATAAATGATCGATAAATGAATAAATGCCCAGGAACTGATGCATATCTCAAGACAGAAAAGTAATAGTACAACCAGAGAGCAATAGTGGAGTGCATGTGATACAACTATTTTTGAGTAGTGCCTGAACAAACTACCATCCTCTCCATTCGCCTAACAAATACATGTGAAAACTGCATGCTAGCTTGAAATCGCAGCCAAAAATGCCAGTCTCTGCGGCTGAGAGAAACATACTATATATCAATAAAATGCTTAATTACTCTATGAAACAAAATCACAGGCCCTCTACCTTACCTATAGATGTTCTTGTAGACGACCTGTTACAATGAAGTGCTGAAAAATGGTGAAACATTTTAATAAAAAATTTAATAAATTTCCAGCAAAAGAGGGGGACCAAAGGGCTGCATCACCTTTGAAACCCCCTCAGGTCCCTGTCTCAGGACCCCCTATAGCCTCTCCCACCTACCAATCTGATCTGGCCCCTTCACCTGCATCAAATGATGCCTGGATAACTTCCTCCAGTGACATCACTAAATCCCCCCTCCACCTCCGTAATTCCTTCCCCACCGCCGAATCTCCTCTCTCCCTTCTCTCTCATCTGAGCTCTCTGACAATCCAGGTTGCCTATAAGTGGCAACCCTATTTATCATGATGATCTTGGGTATTGACAGACCACAATGATTTCCATCTCAGTACTGTACATACATATCTGAGCTGGACCCCCAGCTCAGATGGAACCTACATGTTGAGAATCTAATAAAAAACATCCCATATTGGCTTCCTGTACAGGAATAAGCTTTGTTTTCCTACCCCTATTTGGCTTCATGTTGTGAACACAATAGTAACTCCTCTATTGGAGGGACATACAGTATAATGGGGTAATCAAATCCTGTGCTACACCAGCTAACTGTTCCCTACAACAGGTTTGGTCACCTTGTACTAAATGTACCCCTTGCTAGCCACCACTGCACACTGTATAGTAGATTGACTTGGCTGACACTAGGTGACCGCAGACAACTACTTCCCCTACACTCCATGTACACATATACTGCTGGGAAACAAAGCCCCATAGTTACCCTCCCCTGTGAAAACAGGGGCAGCAGAGGTCTTCATCCCAAGTGGGATTCCTGTCTTGCATAGCTATGTGTGTGGAAACCATTATTATACCCCACTTTGTGTATAGCTGCATGACTACGTCCAAGGACTCTTCTGAAACAGATATCTTAGCAACATTCCCAAGATCTTCTTGTTATTCCGTTATCAGTACTGTTCAGACTATGTGTCTTTCCCTAAAGATGCTACCTCAGAGACTAGCTAGCTGTGATGGTACAGCCTGCACTGTGATGCAGCTGCTGGCCTTCTATGTGTATGTGTGACTAAAACAACTGTAGCAGGCTGCTTTCTCTGTTGCTACCTGAATTACCAGGAGGGCCTTTTGGCTTACAAATGATACAATTACTAAAAGATATACTATTTCTTATAAGCAGCAACACTAATTATATGCAATAGCTAATAATGACAATAATAGTAATGCAGAGTTAAAATGACAAGCTAACAGTAATAGTTATCCAGTTATGATAATCACTATAAGTGCAAACAACAATAATAATCCATTTCTCTACACTCCCTATGTATGCTGCCATTTCTCCATTTAATCGGCGAACGATTAAAACTCATTGCCCCTCCTATCCACCTGTATTAGTGGACTGTTCCATAAGTTTGTCAACATCAGGAAGAAGTGCTTCCAAATGTTACCCCTGAATTTACCACCACTGAGCTTCTAAGTGTGCCTTTGTGTCCCACTGAAGGAAACTGGATCAAAACATCTCTGAGCTTGCCAGTACCACTGAGTATGCAGAAAACTGAGATCATGCCCCCTCTAAGCCATTGTTCCTCCAACCTGAACATGTTAAGGGCCTCCAGCCTCTCCTCATTGCATCTTTTCCATATATCTAATCATTTGTTTTGGCCCTGTGTTACACCCTCTCTACTGCCTTAATGTCTGTTTTGTATCAAGAAGCCCAGAACTGTACACAGCACTCTAACTGGGGTCTTCCCAGTGTCATTTAAAGAAGGAGGCTGGCTACTCCTACCATGATGATCGCAGCCCTTTTGATGCACTGCAGTATTCTATCAACCCTCTTTACAGTGGCTGCATACTACCTGTAATACTTCATCACCTTGTCTGTTATGGTCCTCAGGTCCTTTTCCTCCTCCGCTGTAGCAGGCGGATCCTGACACAGTGTAAAGGCCGTACTTCTCTTTTCCCTCCCCAAGTATAGCACCTGGTATTTGACTGCTTTAAATATGAGACTCCAGAGCCTGAGAATCCGGCACAGGATCCAAGATGACAATGTGGGGAGCCACACACTATGACCTCTCTCAATGGAATTCCAAAGGGAGTCTTTTTATCGTCGCCAAAGCAGCAGAAAAGAAATCTACCTCTTCTGCAGACAGTGTTTCCTCACTGAAAAAATGGCTGCTAGAACATTTTCTCCATTGCCTGAACTGGAGCCTGAAGGAACCTAATGCTGAGAGCAAAGTAGTGACTGTTGGAGAAGAGTAGATGTCCATGATGTCAGAACCCCCACCAGTGGCACCTGTCAGCTGTATTACCTGAATTGCAGGAGTAGAGGACTAAACGATGAAGCAGAAGGAGGTTGGTCTGGTATTACCTCCTGTAGCTTCTGAGATGTTCACAGCACAGTCTGTGCAGTCTGCTGGGTGTGGGACAAACAATGGATTTAAAAGCTTTAAACAGGTTAGCTTCATGTTTACAAACCTTGTGAACTTTCAGCAAACATTCAAAGCACTGCAGTTCTGGAAAAGGGAAGTTAAGGAGTTATAGAGGATAATGTATGGTCATCAATGGTTAACCAGTTTGTTAACCATCGAGAGGTTGCCAGGGCGACCATGTAAACCTCGAGAGCGAAGCTTGAGAGGTTTATGTCGCCATAGCAACCTTGAGATTGGTTAGAAAAATGGTTAATCATCGATGTACCATACATTATATTTTATAGTGTATGGTACCATTTAGGTTTTTAAGAAAAGAAAGCAGTTCCTTACTGCAGTTTTGTTTCAGTCACCGCCACTCTGCCCTCACTGCCGCGGCCATTTCAAGACCATCCAATCCAGTTGCACGCATGCCCAGACTGTTTCCAGTTGTTAACCCATCGATGTGACGTACCATCGATGGGTTAACAAGATCATGACGTCACATCGATGGTAAAACATTGTTATAAAAAGATAGATTTCTACCTATAACAACATTCTACCATACATTATAAAATAAATTAAAGGAGACAAAATTAAAAAATAAATACTAAATGTTGAAATGGAGAAGAAAAAACAAATGAGATTTTTATTATGATTTTTTTCTTTTGGACTTCTCCACGCTGATTTTGAGCCCGATCACGGCCTTCATCGCCCCTCACTCCCAAATTAGCTGTTCTCTCTTTGCCCCCTGGCTTTCCCCCCAGGTGGTGTCATACTCCCTCTGAAGCCAGTTTCATGCAATGACGCTGGCTAAGGTGGAACTCGCACTCTCCAATGCGCGCTCCCCTCGATAAGTCTGCACTCGGCTCCCCCCATGCTCACACACATGACCTTGCTCCCCAGCCTCTGCCAGGGGGCACTCAGGTGCCAGTGCTGCAGTTCCTTCCTTCCTGGGGAAGGAGAGCAGTCCTCTGGATGCTAGTTCCTTCCCCTCCCCTTCTGACCCCCCGTGGCCCATGCCCGTTCCTGAATACGGCTCGCCAGCGTGGCGCGAGGTGTCACGTCCAGCACCTCAAACCTCAGCACCACCAGGACAGCCAAAAACAAATGAGATTTAAACTGAACTCTTAATGGTTGATGCTTTGTCAATGGCTAATACAGGAACAAGCATTGAATTACGGTGAAAGACTGAACAGATTGCAAAACAGCCTGAAATGGAAAAAAAAAGCTAAGAAAAATTAGGCTTTCTAACAAATTAAACAATGAGACTGAAGTTTCTTTGTTCTTCACATACTGAAGGAGCTTTTGTTATTGAACTGGAATTGTTCACTGAAAGTCTACCTTTGTGAACAAAACTTGCATGATATCTCTAAGACAGAAAAAAAAAACCTGAAACCTGAACTGATTACCTCACAGGGAAATCAAACACAATGTCAAAAAAATATCATTGCAAATAGGGCTGAGCAATACAAATAGTTTGAGACAAATACAACACACACATGCATGTGCGCACACGCACACACACATACACAACTTTTTACAAATACTATTATGCAGTATCCCTCTTCAGTATTTGTATTAGTCCACATAAAGTGGACTAACATAAAGTGTGGCAACAGTGTTTTTCACCATCATTTTTGAATCTGGAGAGCATAGGATAATATCATACTGTATGTGAATTGTTATTATTTTTGGTAATTTATGAAAATAATTTTTGGGTAATGCCCGAGGTGAATCTAAGTGCATTATTATAAAAAGTGATGTTATAAGCCTTTGTTCCAACATGCTAAATATTAATAGAGCCCCACCCTTGACCCACTGATGATAGCCAATGGTTTTAATATAGCATTCACTGACCTGGGCAGTGTCCTCCAACCAGACTTCTTCAAGGACATCACTGAAGACACTGAACAGTGGGCAGATGATTTGCTTCCTGCACTACCTGCTTTCTACTTCAAAGAAGTCCCACTGTATATGGTCAGAAAATACCTAATAAAAGTATTCGGGAAGTCAAGGCATAGCGGTGATTCTTTAGACCTCAAATGAGTTGCTCTTACCATTGAAGAAATACTGGTGCCCATTACAAAGATTCTAAACCTCTCACTGAGAGTGGCACAATTCTCCCAAATCTGGAAGTCAGCCCTTGCTACCCCTGTTCACAAACTTTAAGCCCGCACTATACACACAAACTATAGACCTATCTTTATTCTTTCACCTCTGTCTAAGGCATTTGAACACATAGTTGCAGATCAGCTGGTGGAGTATATGGAAAAATACTCGATCTAGTGCCCCCAGCAACATGGACTCAGAAAGCGACATAGCACTACCACAGAACTGCTAGAATTCACCAGTTTCATTCACCAATCTCTGGATCAAGGTAGATTGATGGGTGCAGCCTTCATAGACTTCACAAAGGCCTTTGATACAGTGAACCATGCTCTACTTCTCAAGCAACTGTCCTCAGTTGGCCTCTCGGCAGATACTGTCTCCTGGTTCAAAAGCTATATTGTAGGCCACTCCCAATAGGTGAAGATAGCTAATGTCACCTCTGACTATCAACATGTCCTCTCTGGAGTACCACAGGGCTCCATACTGGGTCCACTTCTCTTTAGCAACTTTCTTAACAATCTCCTTCACTCCTGTCACCAACAGATCCTCCTCTATGCATATGATGTGGTCATATACACTAACAATACTGTCCCTGAACCACTGGAACACCAACTTCAACTCAGCTTTGAGGAAGTGGAGGACTGGTTCAGGAAACACAAGCTGATTCTGAACTGCAAAAAAATGAAAGTCGTGTTGTTCAGCAGTGCTCGCAGCAAACACAGATCCAGTGCCCTAATCATCAGGAAATCCTCTGGCATCCAACTTGAACAAATTCAGCATTTCTAGTATCTAGGGGTAACCATGGATTGCTCACTATCATATGCCCAGCATGTTGAGAATGTTGCCAGGTCTACCAGTATCAAGATAGGGTTACTCCATAGACATAAACACAATCTAACACCTGAAGTCCTTAGACTAGCTATCTATAGCTCCATAGTATCCTCCATTGTTAACTATGGTCTGGTTATCTGTGGCTCAGCTTCCACCACTGCCCTCCGCAGAATATCTGTGGCACTCAATAAAGCATGCTAGCTTCTTACTGGAGTAGCATGCCTTACCCACACATGTGAACTGTACTGTATATGCAAACAGGTTGGCTTCAGCTAAATGGGAAGAGTCACTATCAAACCTGCTTGCTAACTAAAAAGGCACTTCTTGGGCTCCTGCCTTCTGGTTTTATAAACTTATTCAACCTATCTTGCAGCTCCCAGCACACATGTAGCTCAGCCAACCAACTCTTCTCTGTCCCAAGATGCTGGACTACAAAGGGGCAATGATCATTTGCATAAAAAGCACCACTATGGTTTATTGCGCTGCCCAGAGATATCTCTTCCCTACCAAAACTGGGACCATTTAAAGACACTCTTCATCAGCATCCTACAGCTAACAGTTCCTGTGACTGTTTCAACTGACATGACACTACTTTAGCAGTATTGACACATCCTTGTGTATCTACTACTCCCCTTTTCTCTGCGAATGACCACTGTCACCCTAATGGCTCTGCCCTATTTCCTGCCTCCTTCCCCGATCCTTCTTTCACCTCATCCCTCTCACCCTCCACCTTCCTTCCATTGTTTATCTTCACTTACCTGAACTTTTGTTCACCTAAATCTAACTATACCTACTTGACAAAGCACCTTGGGCTGCCTCCTTTTATTAGGTTATTTTTGATTTCCTACCAATTCATAGTTTTAATTTTAGTTGCAATATTAATGTCATATCATCATTTTAAATACTTCCATGTAAATATTCTATGTAATACCATCCGATGTATGTCTGTCACCCTTCCCACTGATGTGGATCCTTTGTAAAAGAGCTGCTATGTGCTCAAAGGTATTGTAATCCAAGAATGAATAAATAAATAAATAAAATAAAAAAATAAAATTAAAAAAGTAGAATTAGACTTAAGTAGAAGCTCAGTGATGCACGTACAGTAGTACTACTACTGATCCTTCTATTAATGCATATTTTATTGCTAAATCTGCATATTTCAGTGATAACTCTAAACTCCTTGGGCAGATTTTCAAAGTGGTTAGATTGCCATAACCCTGGGGTATGCCAAAGATATGATGCCCCACAAGATGTTTTATTCCATGCAAGGATTGCTACAAGTTAGACCAGCATTTTGTGGTCTAGCTCGTATAAATCCTGGGGACCCCTTTTTACAGTGCTTGCACCCCAGATTTGCTGCAAGCTGCTGTAAATCAGGAAAACTGTCGCAGCTGTGTCCAAGCTTTGAAAATTGGGCAAAGTTGTTGGGGGAGTATTCTGAAAGACCGACTGTCGGAATCCCAAGTTTCAGGAGCCTGAGACTGATTGCTCGAAAATCGATATCCCCACAGTTGGTAATTGCCAGCAGCAGAGTTTATTTATAATAAGGGGGTGCCCCTGAAACATGTAAAAATACTCAGCCGCAGGCAATTACCTACTGTCAGGATATGGAGTTTCAGGCAAATCAGTTTCAGGCTCCTGAAACTCAGAATTCCAACAGTCAGTCTTTCATCATATATCCATTGTGGCAGAAGAGACTGTTATACCTGTAGATTCAAAGTGTTTGGGCTCAGGGATTGACACAAGCCCTGTGCAACCCTTTGAAAATCTGGCCCCTTGTCTTGTGCCACCATTTACAATAAAAATATATTTGGAATAAAAATGAACTTGCAAACAAATAAAAACAAAAATACAAACAGTGAAGACCACAAAGAAGGAGGACAGCATACAGTATAAAGGGGCATTCACATTAAGTCTACAGGTTCCCAGGGCACACTGTTCATTCCTTTACCTGGTCCAAGCTACAGTATGAAATACCTGTGAACCCACCAAGGGTACATTAGTCTTATCACATGCAGTGGTACCCACCAGAATGCAACACAGTGTCACAGATTCCTGTATGACAAAATGGAATCAGAATGCAACACAGTGTCACAGATTCCAGCATGACCAAATGGAATCAGAATGCAACACGGTGCCACAGATTCCTGCATGACAAAATGGAATCAGAATGCAACACAGTGTCACAGATTCCTGCATGACAAAATGGAATCAGAATGCAATACAGTGTCACAGATTCTGGCACGACAAAATGGAATCAGAATGCAACACAGTGTCACAGATTCCTGCATGACAAAATGGAATCAGAATGCAACACAGTGTCACAGATTCCTGCGTGACAAAATGGAATCAGAATGCAACACATTGTCACAGATTCCTGCAAGACAAAATATAATAACTGCCATTAAAATTGTCTTGTTTCCTTCAGTAACTCCACTGCAGAATTCTGCAATATTGTAGTGCATCCTGGTAGGCTTTGCTGTATAACACAACTATGCATAAATTCAGGTGTTTGTGGTAGTGTATGCTGGGTTATACAGGAGTCTGGCAGGTAGTGTTGAATATTCCTATCTGGGGTAGGATGCTGTTAGATATTAATTCCAAAATTTAAAGTGATTAAGCTTGTGTTGCAGGGTGGTGTTAGCAATGGGTCAGCGAAAAAAAAAAACTATCTGGGCTACAGCTTTATAGTGGTTTTCACTATAGAGCAATACTAATCTTTTGGAATGCTATAGCAATATGCTAGCTGGGTTGTAGCAGTTACTAGCTTTAATCTCTGGCACTGTGGTGCAGATAAGAACTAAAAGTATAAATAGGACTCATATAGAGTAGGTGAGAAATGTCATAGACAAGGATATATTGCAGCCAGCCTGGTGGCACTGATGGTTGAGGCACTGGACACTACACCTCATGCCATGCCGGTGACCCGGGTTTGGGAACAGACATGGGTCACTGGGGGTCAGCTGGGGAAGGGAGGATTGAGCATCTGGAGGACTGCTCTCCTCCTCTGGAGAGGGTGGGGGTCTGTGCCCACCACACTAGTAACCCCAGTGGAGACTGGGGGAGCAGTGGATGTGGGCACTCAGCAGTGGGATCAGGTGCTGGCAAATGTCCTGTGGGTGAGCACGGAAGCATGCTTGCATCATGCTGGACATCATTGCACATCCATACCATAGGAACTCAAGCTAACAAAATCCTCCATTGCAGCAGAATGAAGCCACCAACAGGCAACTATCCCCTGGTCAAACAAAGCCAGATGTAAGTTGAGACAGGAGCTAAAGGGTGATGCAGCCTTCTCTCATGGTTCCTTCTCCCCCCCACCGGGAGAAGCCCGTCTATGGGGGGGTAAGTCATGGTCCTCCCTGCTCTGTGGTCATGGCAGAGGCTGGCCGGTCACGATGCTGAGCGCCTGTGTACATGGTTGACCTGGGGTATGTACACCCCCTCCACCAGAAAGAAGAATAAATAAAGTCAACAAAAAAAAAGGATATATTGCCATGGGAATGGAAGAAGGGACCAATAGCAGGCATGTGTAATAGTCCCATGGGTAGGCCATGGTGGGGAGAGTTGTTAGTTCCAGGTCCTGCATAGTCACACTCCTCCAAGGTACAATGTGGAGGTTTGGAGTAAGGGTGAGAGAAGCTGGCCTTTGTCTACAATTTCAGTTCTGCTTTGAGATAGAGCTCATAAATTTACTTCAGCCTAGAGAATTCAGCCTAACCATTTCACCTCCCCAGGAAGTAATTGGCATGGAGTAAAGCAGACTACAGATAGGGGTTAAAAAAGCCATAAGGTCAGCAATGAATATTAATTACTATAAATTACTTGTAGTTGCTGTTGGCATGCATCTTCTGTGTATTGTTTGTGCTGGTGTGACATGTTCTGCAAAACCCAATATGATTGCCACATCCATTTGTGTGAGCAACAGTACTAGTTAGTATTCATTGTTGACCTCAAGGCATATACCCTCATGTAGTTTCTGCTTTACCTCCATACTAATTATTATATTCTCTATGGAACCTGGCACCACTGATTTTACAATTGTATAATAATACCACCCCCTAAAACAAACAAGTTATGCATCAAAAATATAACAAAATAAAAATAAATGTACATGCATTTAATGTTGAATATGTTATTGCCTGTGACAAATCTTTACTGACTAATACCAGCTCTGTGTGCTCTGTGTTCTCAGTGGCGCACAAGATCATATTAAGCTTGTTGGTGATGTCAATGAGCAAGTTATTTTAGGTGTTAGCAGGAGGAGCAGTTGGGCTGTTACTGCTGTAAGCAGTGAGCCAGACAGTGGTGTCAGTGCCTGTGGGAGCAATCCAGGGAGTCTTGTCACCAATAGGTGTAGGAGGAGGAGCAGCAATAGATATCACTTGTTGGGAGGGGTAGCAACAGATGTCACTTGTTGGACATGTGAATAATGAAATGAAGTTACAGTTTATTTTTGCTAATGTAAGTTTAAGAAAGACTAAGAATTCATGACTATCTTGATCTAGTCTTAATCTAACACCAGTAGAAGAAGAAGGAGAGGAGTGAGACCAGCAGGTTTAGTAATGCACATTCTTGTTGGTTTCTTCAAGCAGTCTTTGCTGCTTAGCCATAAGTACTGTACATGAAGCAGTTTCAGTTTGCTTTAGTCTGTTTCCATGGGGAATGAAAACATATTTACATTTGAGACCTTGTAATGTTGCCTTGCCAAATTGCATGCACAATCTTTTGCTGTCAAACCTGTCTGCAAATTGTGTCACAAACATCTCTGCTGCTTCTTTAATATGTATTGCATCCTGCTGCTTCTGCAATGACGCTGATGAGCAGTGGTGACACCCTCCTATAGTGATGATCAATACTAGACCTACAGTACCATCTACTATACTGTGTTCAGGAAGAGAGGTGATGCTGACCTCATGCAACAGTGATGCATTACAAGGAAAATGTACTTTATGATGAGAGGAGGAAGAGGAGGACGACGAAGAGTATGTGTTATTTCAGAACCAGTTAACTTTAGTGGTTTTATGTATTTAAACTATTTTATGTATTATATTTTGATGTGTTATAACTGTCTTCTACTTTTTTAATAAAATATTAGTGTAGTAACACAAGAGAGATTTTACCTTTGCATGTCACACTTCTAGCTAAAAAATAATTTAATAGAATTAAAGTATTGTGATGTCAGAAGCTGCCAGATACATTGGAGCCCAATGTATTTCAATGTGAAACTAGATTTTTCAGTCCTCTTCAAAAGAAATAAATACTTCTTTCAGGAACAAACTTTGCTTTTGTATGTTTTCGCTTTGTGTTCCATCTGTATGATTTTACAGTTTCTAAAACTATGCTTTAAGGGACAGGTTGCCTACGCACCACAGATCTGCAGTGCATATGCAACCCTATGTCTGAAAGCTGCAAACCAAGGGTCTTACAGACCCCTGCATGCATTCAAAGAAGGGAGAAGTGTGCTGCTTCCACACAGGGTACCTCACCTGGGTATGCAGATATGCATGCAGCTACTCCACACCATTCGAAGAGGTGCAGAGTGCCAGACTAGGGGGCAGCAAGATGAAGTAGCAGGGACACTGCCATATCCAATGTGCACCATCCCAGTAAACCCTGCAAGCTGCAAGAGACCAACACACCCTCTACAGTGCTGCCCAGCCCACTGAACAGACAGGAATAGCTGGGGCAGTCATTCGGGCACTTTCCCATCTTTTTACATTTTTCTAGTCCCACGCCTTCTCAAAATCCCCTGCTTGCAAGAAGCAGGGGATCCATTTTGGGACCAGGACAGGCATCCAATTGGATGCCTACCTCTGTCCTTCCGCCTGCCCACCATACAGCTGCATGCTGGAGGGGCAGGGCTGCAGACAGGTACCTCATGTAAGCATGCAGTAGTGAATACTGGGCACCTTTCACCTGTCTGCTGGTGCGGAGTTATTTGGGCTGGGTATCAGCAATCCATACATACCATCCCCATAATATTGCACTGCCCCCAATAATTGGCTTCACTTTTCTTCTTCCTAAGCAAAATCCATTTACAAAGAAAATGTCTTGTGTACAATTCTAAGAAAAGATCACAGGTCATCAAAATCATATATTATTTAAATCTAAATATATATAATGTTCTAGTGGTAGAAAATGCTATTTCTTTATGAAGATCTAAAAAAACAGATTTGCAGTTTCACATTGAAATATACTGCCAGCCTTGTTAGTAAAGAGTTTCCGACTTAATAATACAATGATTCCATTTGATAATTTTTTTTACTAGCAGTTCGCAAAATATGAATAAAATGATGAAAAGGTAAGAAAAGAAACAAAAGCAAACTGAATGAATGCAGAGGCATCTAAAGGCTCCAACCCTTCATTCTTTCAGATATACAGTACATCCTTACTAAGTGCTTGCTCTGTAATGTAATTATTATGTTTTGTTGTTATTCATAAACGTGGCTTTATTTATATGCCAAAAAAGTTACAATAAAAATAGGGTGAAGATCATGAAGAGGATGTATTGTTTTCAGAACCTGTTGACATCTATGTTTTTTATCTTAATGTAAATGGCCCCTATGCACTAGTGGGCTCAAGTTACATGACAACAGCGCATAATCACCTGCACAGCTCTGCACCTGCAGACAGGTGCACACCAGCCATTATTCACTAATAGCCACCACCTGTCTGTGGCTGCCCTCCCCCGAATACAGGGCCATGCAGGGCATCTGCCAGCTGAGTTGTGGGCCCACCCAGGCATTCAATCAGGTGACTGGCAGGGGTCCCAGTGGATCCCTTGTGCTACAGTCCAGGTCTATGAATGCCCACTGCAGGCACCCAGGCCCACACATAATGGCCCCGACGTCCACTGGACACCCCCACCAGCTGAAACTGCATGGTACCCTTCTGGCGCACAGAAGGACTCCCAGCTGTGGTACCCTACCACTGTTCTGCAGGCTGCCCCTCAGTACAGATGTGCCATGACCCCACTCCTGCACACCCCCCGAGACCACAGCACCATACCTGGCACCCCTGAGCCCCAAAGACAGTGCATGAACCCTCCCCCTGTGCACACTGAAGCCCTTTTGATATGCCCCTGGTACCCTCACCCCTGCATCCTTGGGCAGTGGATCCCCCCACACCCACTGCACACCAGACAACTCTCCCCTACCTTCGGCCTGCCAGTGCCAAGGAGGTGGAGGAAATGGCAACCACTGTGGGTCCTGGGGTTCTGGGGTGGGAATGGGAGGCCTGGACGCCACCAGGTGTTAAGGAGGTTTGCCTGGATAGACGAGGATGGGCTGCCATTTCCTTGTGGGGGTGCAGTGCTGTACTAGTACCTGCCAAGATGCCCCAGCCATCACCATCATCCTAGTGGGCTGAGGCAGCATGGAGGATGTTTGCCTTGGCCTGCTGCAACCAGTGGGGCACTTATGAGGGGTGTGTAGTGAGTAGATCTCCTCTGCCATAAGCTGTGCCCTCCTTTGCACCCCTGCAGGCAGCACTATGCACAGTAGTGCATGACGGTGCGTAGTGCTGGCATGCCTCCCCATCCGGCCCTCCTGCATGTTGTTTCCTGTGCAGCTGGAGGATCGGGCACACAACCTTCTTGCACCTGGTTTGTGAATGCCACTTGGGGTCCGTGGAACCCCACTTCATGGCTTTCATGCATATCGATGCCACTGTGCCCAGTTTGCGTGGTGCGTTGGCATCATGCATTGGGCCCATTATTTGTAATTATTATTTTTAGTACTTATTCATAAATGTTGTTTTCCTTACTGTATATGCCAGGAAAACATGATTTTTGATGGAGGGATGAGGATAAAGTGGATAGAACAGCTACATACTCACTATAACAGTAGCTCTTCAAAAGAATCTCTTTCATCAGGCCACACCTATGGAACTTATAGACACCAGGCACTAGAACCACACAGAAAACTTTCGCAAGCAGTCCACTAGGGGCCACCCATGACAACGTCAGATGTCAGCTACTACATAAACATGGGCAAGCCCTTTCCTCCTCAGTTCCCCACTGGGGATCATGCTCAGGGGAACTCCCCGTAGGGAACCAGGAGAGAACCTAGAACTCTGCCCACCAGACGAGGCAGAGAACAGCAGGTAGAGCCTCATGGAGAAGGAGAAAGCACTCACCTGAGTCTCAGAATCCTAAAGGAAGAAGGAGGGTGTGACAGCATGGCCTGAAGGAAAAGATTCTCTTGAAGATCTACTGTTATGATGAGTACGTAACTGTTCTATCTTCTTTGAGGATATCTCTTTCATCAGGCCACACCTATAGAATGAGTACCAAGCAATATTGACCATAAACTATCTGGATGGCTGGTGTCTACAGGCCTAAGAAAGTAGGTTATGAAGCACAGATAGGCCACAGCCAACCATTTTGCAAGAGACAGTGTCCAGGCTGTAGTGTTTACTTAAGGTGTGGACAGTACTCCAGGAGGCAGCTGCACAGATTTCTGTAGCAGACACATTCTTGAAACATACAACAGATGTGGCCACACTTCTAGTGGAATGACCACCAACAACCCCAGAAAGTTCTTAAACATACTTCATATAGCAGAAAGTAATACAGTTTGCTAACCATTTATACTGGCACTGCTAGAAACTAGAGTGCCCACTTTCCCAGGCGTGAATGAAACAAAAAGCTGTGAGAACTTCCTGTAGTCCTTAGTGTGATGTATATACTACCTGAGTATTCTGTGTACATCTAGAGTATACAGTAATGCTTCCCCTGGATTGCCATGCTCAAGAAAATAAACTGGCAGGTGGATGGTTTCATTTAAAGTACGCTCAGACATCACCTTTGCTAAAAACAGAATTGGTACACAAAGACTCACTCTCTTGGTGGAAATTCCAATAAGGAGGCTCACACATTAGAGTTTGTAGCTCTAGAATCCTTTGAGTACAAGTAATGGGAACCAAACACAATGCTTTACAGAAAAGAAAGCATAAGTCACAAGTCATGGATCACTCAAAAAGAACCAAAGTAAGCTTTTCCAACACAAAATTCAGGTGCAAAACCAGGACTGGATTACAGGTAGATTGCTTAAAATGTAGAATGCCTCTTGAAAAACGTACGGGCCACCTCCAGTTTTGCAGCAGTATGACATTCAGTTGGCATATGGAAAGCTGAAATGGCAGCCAAGTGCACTTTAATAGAGGAATACTGCAGACTTGCATCTGACAAAGACAGCAGATACCCTAAAATCTAATTTATTGGACAAGTAAATGGATCTGAGTGATGAGAAGCAACCCACAAAGTAAACCATTTCCACTTCATGGGATAAATTGCCCTGGTGGAAGTCTTTCAGGCAGCCGCTAGGACATTATCCACCTTTTGGGAAACCCCAAATCTAGAAATGGCTATGTGTTCAGGGGCCATGCATGGAGATAGAATGATTTCAGGTCCAAATGGACCACAGTTTCCTGTTGCTGTGACAGAAGTCCTTGGCATAAAGGGAGTGGTACTGGTGGTTCCAATGTCAGCTGTTGCAGTTGAGGGAACCAGATCTGTCATGTCCATATAGAAGTAATGAGGATTAGAGCCTCCTGCTCCTTCTGGAGCTTGAGTAGCACACTTTGCATGAGAGAGAAGGGAGGGAAGACTTACAGGAACCTCCCATTCCATGAGAAGGACAATGTGTCTTGCTAGAAAACTCCTGGCCCTGAAATGAGCGAGTAAAAAGCAGCCATTCTGCATTGTCTGGGGATGCAAAAAGGTCCAACTCTGCACAACCCGATCTGTTGAGCAGACCTTCTACCACTGAGGTCAACAGTTCCCATTTGTGCATTCTGGGCTGTGACCTACTTAGTCTGTCTGCCAAGATGTTTTTGGTGCCTGGAATATGTATTGCTGACAGTTCTAGAACATTGTCTAGAGCCCAATATCAGACTCTTATTGCTTCCCTGCACAGCTGGGAAAGCGAGTTCCCCCTTGTTTGTTGGTGTAATACTTAACACCAACATTGTCTGTCTGTAGTAACAGAAGACCTGGGGACAGGTGATTCTGGCAGGCATGTAAGCCATATAGAACAGCTCACATTTCTAGAACATTTATGTGCAAGGTGTTCTCCACTACCATCCATGTACCCTGCTTCTGATGGGGGCCATAAATGTGCTCCCCAGCCCATCCCCGAGGCATTTATAGTTATAAATCTGGTGAAGGGAAGGGAACACCCTTTAACCCCGTTAACAGATTGCGGGGTTCCATCAGCCACTTGAGCACTTTGAGTACAGGAGAGGTTACTAGAACTCTCTGCTCTAGATCATCTGTGAGTTGGTCCCACTGTACTCTTTAAGTTCCACTGAGGGATCCTCATGTGCAGTCTAGTCAGAGGTACCGTGACAATGGCCACTGCCATCATACCTAGTAGTTGAATGAATGTGCTGGCTATAGCATATCAGCTGCTGTGGACCATTTGGAGCTGTGCAAGCAGCTGTTCAGCCCTGTCCGGAGGCAGGAAGGCTAAGCCCTTGGCTATGTACAAAACTGCCCCAATGTACTGAAGGCGGAGGTGAGGAAATACATAGAAGCATTTCATAGAAACATGAAAACATAGACTCTGATGGCAGATAAGAACCGCTTGTCCCACCTAGTCTGCTCATTTCCCTACCTAACGGATAAGCTGAAGATCTTAGTTAACCAACAGCCTACTTCCTCCTGCCCCCCACTAGAATTGCCTTATGTCTGTCCCATGCATTCTTGAATTCCACGACTGTTATTGACTCTATGACCTCCTCAGGAAGGCTGTTCCATGCATCTACAACCCTCTGTGTGAAGAAATACTTCCTCACATTACCTCTGAGCCATCCACTCTCTATTTTCAAATGGTGCCCCCTTTCCTGCAAAGGGCTGCTGCCACCATTGCCAAGTATTTAGTAAAGATCCATGACACAGATGACATGTCAAAGGGCAATACTCTGTATTGGTAGTGTTCCCCCTGAAACAGGAGCCTTAAATATTTTCATTGAGGTTTGTGAAATTTGATATGAAGGTAGGCATCCTTCATGTCAAGAGATCAGATCTAATCCCCTACTTGTAGACTAGTGGGAGCAGGCCTCTATTGTGACCCTCATGAATATTTTGTATTCTACAAAAAGTTCACATCCCTGAGAACTAGAATAGCCGCAGGTCTCATGTCCATTTTGGGATGGGAAAATACCAAAAGTAGAACCCTGTGTTTCTCTGTTCCAAGGGCACAGGTTCTATCGCCTCTTTTGATGCAAGGTAAATACTTTTTCCTGAAGAGGAATATGTTCTGAAGAATAGTGCATAGGCACTGGTAGGTGATCTGTAGGTAGTTCTAGAAGTTCCAGAGGTTGGCTTTGTTCTACAATTTCTGTGTCCAAGGCATCTGATGTCACCTCCTTCCATTGATTTAGGTGGAGGGAGAGACGACACCCAATAACTACCACTGGAGGCAATGGTGGTTGGGGGCCACAGGAGGAGTCAGGCAGAGCTGGTTTTGGTGGCTCCTGCTGCAGTACCACTTGTAGGGGCTTTTGAATGGGCACCAGGAGTGTTTCCTGGATTGGGCAAGACTCCTGTTCCCTTGCCCTTACCTTGTTGTCTGGTAGTTGTACAGTGTCTAGAACCACCTGGATAAAAAGGTATCCTCTGTCTACTCATTGGTTGGGTATGATAGAGGGAGTGCACCGATTTCAGGGTCCTACCTGAGGTCTGGAGGTTAGAGAGGATATCCTGTACATTTGAACCAATTAACTTGTATCCTCTATAGGGGTCATGTACATCATTCACAAATCCTGCCACCCTCAGCCAGCAGAACCTCCTTAGGCATATTCCTGAGGCAGCTGCCCTGGCTGAAGCATCAAATATGTCATAGGCCATATGTAATAGATGTTTTCCTACATCAGCCCCAGCTGTGAGAGCTTTTAGTTGCTCCTGTTTGGGGGTACTGTCTGTCAAGGCTTGAGCAGTTGCTTTAGTCTTTCTCCAGAGTTTATGCTGGTACTTGGTCATATGAGCATGATAGTTTACAATTCTGAGGCCCAGGGAGGTTTAGGCATATGTTCTCTTGCCCAGTACATCCAATGCCCTGGACACCTTATCAGGAGGATGTGAGCTAGGACGTTTTGGTGCCCTTGGTCTATCATGGATAGCTCTGATTACTATGGAGTATGCCTCAAGTTGACCAGCAAAAAAAGGTTTCCCTGAGGGAGCCATATTCATCTTATCTGCCTTTCTTGGTATGGCAGGAATTACATTTGGCCTACTGTATGCCAGGCAACAAAGGTGGCAGCCTCCAGGCCAGGGAGTAGGGGCAGTAATATTATACGAGAAGCATCATATACCTCCAAGATATCAATACGTTTTTTCCTGGCAGCATCCTAGTCCTCCAAATCAAACCCCATGGCAGTCTGCAATTACTGCATCATGGCAATAAAAGATGGGTCCTCTGGGGAAGGGGGATAGTAGGGTGTCAACCACTGAGTCTTCACTGCAAGTAAAAATGGTGTAACTAGTCCTTTCATAAAAATGTTAAACATAGTTTTCAGCCTCCTCCTCCTGCTTATCCTGTATCATGAGATCAGAATTGTACACAGAGTTGTTGTTGGCCTGGTTGATGGGTTGGAGGGAGCATTGTGGGGAGTCCCTCGGTGCTTGAAGGGGATGTTGAGACATAGCCCTAGGATACATTACCACTGGGGTTTGAATTACAGGCTCCACTGATGTATCTCCTGGTACAGGAGTAGGAGGTAACAGGCACCTAAACATGTTTATGAAGGACGATAGCCCTGCCTGGACATCAGCTCCTGTGTGGTTGACGGGTAAGCTGGTGGAAGTCAACAGAGGAGGCAAGGCCCATACATCAGTGGAGATTTGCTGGACATACTAGGCCTGGTGGCACCTATGGCCTGACCTGACCTGGATGTTAGATTGATGGTCTGGGCAGTGAGCGGCATTGCCGCTGGAGAGGTTGATGGCCCTGCAGTGGTTGTACCTGTGTGAAGGGGCAGCCTGGAATGCACCAGGGAGATTTTCTCTTTCCCTCTCCTGGTGCTCATGCTTGTGGATCCTGGGCAATTTCTCCTGGGATTTTGATAACCTGGACTCCAAGGAGTGAGCCAGCAATATGGAAGAACTCTTTTGCTGGATTTCCTTCTCCATTTGGGTTACCTGCTATTTTAAAAGGTGCCTCTCCAAAGTGCCTTTTCGATGTTGCCGGGAGGCTTTGTTGAACCCTTTGCAAATCAGGCAAGTCAGCATATTATGGTGTAGGCCAAGACAACACACACAGGCATTGTACAAATCATCTGTATAAACCTTTTCACTGCATTCACAATATTTAACAGAAAAGTTTTGACAGTTCCTTAGATAACAAACATTCCATCAAAAAAATCACATAAAAGTGATTACTTAACTATGGTGAGAAAATAAGAAAGCAGCAAATGTAGCACCATTGTTTCCTTGCACAGTCCAATGACTATGGTTGACAGAAAAGAACTGAGGAGGAAGGGGTCGCCAACATTTACGAAGCAGCTGACATCTGACATCGTCATGGGAGGCCCCTAGTGGACTGCTTGCA
Organism: Neoceratodus forsteri; assembly: GCA_016271365.2. Taxonomy (NCBI): domain Eukaryota; kingdom Metazoa; phylum Chordata; order Ceratodontiformes; family Ceratodontidae; genus Neoceratodus; species Neoceratodus forsteri. The sequence goes on along the minus strand of CM057456.1, from coordinate 1,774,236,731 downwards.
AATTTCTTCTGCTTGGTCCTATTGCCTATTTGTTATAAGTTCCAGAGGTGTGGCTGATGAAAAAGATATCCTCAAGGAAGATGTGTTGTTTTCAGAACTAGTTAGCTTCTATGGACTTTATCATATTATAATTATTATTTGTGGTTATTATTATGAATAAATGTGGTATTTACTGCACTGTATATGCCAGGAAAATGTAATTCGTGATGGAGGGAGGAATAAGATGATAATAAAGATGATTTGTTGTTTTCAGAACAGTCAACTTCTATGTTTTTTATTTTAATGCAGTTATTTATATTATTAAAAAATTTTGCTTTATTTATGAGCCAGGAAACCATCATCCTTACAAATTTTTAGAACTAAGTTGTTAAGACACTTGTTGCTTATGCCTGTATATAAATGCTATTGATTTTAGACTATAAAAGTGTATTTTCAAATTATTTGCATGAATGTTGAATATACTTAGCTGTGATATAATAATATTAATATCATATGTTTAATTGAGATTGTAACATGTTTTTCTTTTTTCTTTCTACTTTTCTGTATGCGTATTGTGATATATATTATTATATGTAATAGATGATCAGTTGTGTTTTCATGAAAACAGCTGGGTCATGCCTGTAAACAGACATTTGGTTTAGTGTGCATACCTGGAAAACAAATACAATTGAATTGAAAATATGGTTCTTTATAGATGGAGAAGGAAGAAGAAGATGATTTGTTTTCAGAACTAGTTGGCTTATATGTTTTTATCTTAGTGTAATTGTTAATTTTAGTTATTGTTCATAAATGTGGTTTTATTTACTGTATATAGTGTGTTGGGAAAATATGATTCATGATGGAGGGAGAAGGATGATGATGACAAAGAGGATTTGTGGTTTTCAGAACCAGTTGACTTTGAATGTTTTTATTTAAATGCAATTATTATTAGTCATTATAAGTCATATATTTAGCTTTATTAATATGATGAGGAAACATGATTCATGATTGTGGAAGGAAGAGGAATGAGATGTGTTGTTTTGAGAAGCAAAAATCAAGACAATATGTTTCTGGAACTATCAGCACTTGAAGAAGCAGGACGGAGAAAGCATGGTAGTTTAGTGCAGACATGTACTGACTCAGGTAGAGTACTTTGTTTTTCTCCGGCAAATTCAGCACCAGCCTGGGTGCATATCCGTGGTCTGGCTCTAGAGTTTGAGTGTTGTGCTGTTTGTGATGCAGTGTTGGTCTGGTACCTAAGGATGCATTAGTTGGCTCAGGGCGTTGCCACCCAAGGCATCTGTATTACATGAATAAACTGTCTTATTCCACCACTTCCTACACATAGCCCAACCTGACTGTCCTTGTGGCTGCTGGTCTGTCTGATCTGAGTGGGCATTGTGAGTCGATACTAAGGTTCATATTAAGGTATAAGGAGCTAAGGAGGCAGTTGGCCCATCCGTGCTCCTGTCCAATTACCCATAATAGGACATGATATTTCTCTTCAATATATGGGAGTCTAATTTAGTCCTGAACTCATTTATATCCTTACTATTTATGATTTCTGCAGGCAGATTATTCCATGGGTTGCTTATTCTTTGTGTATAGAAAGCTTTTCTCTTAATAGTTCAAAAATGCTAAGGTCTTAGCTGCAGTGGGTGTCCTCTAGTTCCTTTCTGGTCATTTTTAAATTCCAAATAGAGTTTTTTTAAACAGGTAGCCATCTTGTATTATATTATAGCAGAGTAACAGATCCCCCCCTTATTCTTCTAGTTTCTAATGACATCAGATTTAGTTCCCTTAACCTGTCCAGATACGGTTTTGGTTTCATGCTGTATATCATTTGTGTGACTTATCTTTGTACTCTTTCAATATGCATATGACTGTTAGGATACCATACTCAGATTTTTTAAATCATTGGCTAGAACACTGGTTCCCAAAATTTGAGTCGACTTCACTGACCCCAAACAATCTTTTTTGGCAACAGGCTTTCAGTGCATTAATGGTGTCTTCTGTAAAATACCTCCACACTCCATAGGATATGATTGTTTTTTTTAGGTATAGTAGACTTCTATTGGTAGTGGGTGCTGAGGGGGGGTACTTGCCAAGGAATTGGGTGGTGATTGCAAGATGATTTCATTTCTATGGCTACTTTGCAATGATGTGCCTTCAGACAGGGTGGCAGATATGATATATTGGAAGATAACATGTTATATAAGATGATAATATAATCTGATATAATATGAAATGAAATGATATACTGTAGGAGACCATAATATAATCTGATAAAAAGTGGTATTCATCAGGATTAGATACAGTGCCACAATGTGTCACAGTTTTCTGTATAACTGTCACTAAACTGCATTGCTTCCTGTAGAGTTCAGTAAAGCTCTGCAGAATTTTGCAGGATTAGACATCTGATCCCTGTGACCACTACTGTAATATAATATATCAATACATAATACAATCTGATATAAAATTATTTAAAATATGTAATTGTTTCAAATAGTATCATTTGTTTTATTATCATTCATTATTTTTATTTGTGTGCAAGAAAATATGAATCAATGGAAATGAAATAATGATTTTGGCTTACTGCTTGACTCCCATCCTTCATGCTTATGGGGGGGGGGGCATGAAGAACTGGATAGCCAATGTAAAATTATTTCATCTGGGAACTAGGCTTTACATTTCAGGAATAAATAACTTCTAACAGAAGTAGGGAAACTAGAAGTACTTGAAGAAGGAAAGAGAGAGAGAGACTGGTGTGTCTTTGCGTTGCTCAGGATAGTTTCCTTGCAGATGTAGTGGATGACAAGCAGGAATGGCTACTTGTGCAGTTGTAGTGGAATCTGCAGATTTCTGTGGACTAATGAAGCATTGTATTTTGTCTATACTATCATGTGCCCAGCCCTTGTTCTCACAGCCCAATGATCATGATTCACAGTCCCTGCTCTATCATGACCAGCTCCTCCACAACCACCATCACTGCATGCAGAAGTTGTATTATATATTATTATGTAGAGTGAGGGGTGTCTCTTATGGGATAAGGAGGTTACCTCATGCTGGTTTGGGTGAGAGGACCGCAAAGCAAAGCTGAGTGTTTCTGTCAGCCTAAAACAGCATGAGATAACCTTTTTATCCAGTAAGAGACACCCTTCACTCTACATATTAATATATTTCTGTATATAGCAGTGCAACTGCCTCTACCACAAAAGAGTATGATTTTTTTAAATAATGTTCGTTTTATTTGTGCATGTTTTGGTGGTCTCCCCAATTGTTTCAAGTGCTAGTAGCACATTCCATGTTATTTACACAATGTGTTATGGTGGTCGCTTACCCAGTGTAAGCGTGGTGGCAGGGCTAACTTCCCAAAAAAGTTTTCATCATGTTAAGCTTTTCTATGATGATTAATATTGTGCATTTGGAAATGGGGCTCACTTGGGGCATCAGTTCTGTGAGGATCTTTGAGGTATGCCAGCATTAATGGAAGATTGGCAGGGATGAAGCACTAACTGAAGCTTTTCTCACTGAAGCACTGATTACAAGTTTTCATTTTTTTAAAGTTTTTTCACTTCAGGTATATTTTTTACAGCGAGATTCCTCTGGTAGCTGATTCCACCATGGTTACTCTGACAATAACAGTCTGACAAGCGAGACTCACTACCATATCTCTCAACTGTCCCTTATTTTCAGGGACGTCCTTGATTTTGCCTCAAAATTCTACTCTGTCCCTCCTAAAACTTGTGCTTCCATGACCAAACAGTGGGAGTTGTAAGCACAAAATAATGTCAAACTTTAAAGTTACAGACTTGTTCTTCCTTAGAAAATGCATTTTACACTAAGTCCCTTATTCTACAAGCTTCCTGAGTGGATACCATCAGTTTTGAAGATGTGTCCCTGATTTTGGTCCTTTGTCCCTGATTTAATTAAGCCTTGGCCCTGATATATGAGGCAGGAGGTTGAGAGGTATGGTCACTAAGGTGGCAGTCGGTTGATTGGAGCAGCACGCTCTCCTACTTTTCTTCTAGACAGCTACTGTATGCTCAATAAGAGGTACAGTAATGCTGCATGCTGATTGGTGGAGGCAGTTCCACTGCTATGTAATTGGCAGGACTGGCTTGATGAAAAATTTATCTGTGCCTTTCCTCCCCCTGCACCCCTCTCTCCTACTTTTCTTCTGTTCACGTTTATTACAGGCATCAACAACACCCACATGACAGGTAATGATGCAAGACAGCTGCGTAGATGCTACCAATGATGACTAATAATTGTCAAAGATTCTTAGATGCCCATGTAACATGCACACTGGGTGCACACACAAGCCACAGTGCTGTATGACTCAAGAGATGACAGAAAAGAGTGACACCTCTAGACCATCTCCCACCATGACAGATCATACTCCACCCCACTGAGAGACCATCTATCTCACACACCCATCTACTTTACTTTTTACTCACTTTCTGGTTGGTAGGCACACACAAAGGAAACAAAAATAAAAAAGTGAATTTCTGTGCCCTGCTGCACTACCAGCAGTCAGGAAAAAAATATTTGTCAATTAAATCCTTGAAAACCTTCCTGCACCTTTGCTAGTCTTCTAAATTCACTCTGCCCTGCTCTTGCTGCATTGGGAAAAATAAAAATACATATAGATTTCTGTACCCTCTATACCACTAGCACTCAATAAAAAACTGTGTAACTAAATCTTTCAAAAGGCCCCCCTGCACCTTTTCTCATCTGCTAAATTCACTGTGACCAGCTCCATCTGCAAGGCCTGCAGCTTCTAGTGCAGGCTCACACTGTGCACTCTCCTCTCCTCTCCTCTCCTCAATGATTTCACTAGCCTGTCTGCTTGAAACTAAAGTTATTGTAGATGTACTGAGAACTAGTTAACTAGAATGATGATGCATGATTAACTTTGATTTTGAAAAGTTTTCTGATCAGCAGTCACAGTTTCTTACATAAAAGAAGCTTCTGCAGGCCCATGCCCTTCCCCTGTGTGAGAGAGCATGAGAAAAAGAGAGAGAGAGAGAGAGAGAGAGAGAGAGAGGGAGAGGCACTGAGATGTGAAGAGCACAAGGTGATCTTGATCTTCGGTTTCGCTGATTGGTTGCTGCAGGTCATGTGGCTTGCTAACAACTTGTTCATGCTCAGTGTGTGTTCCATGTAAATAATGCCATGCCATGATGTTGAATTGCTGATGTGCTGAAGGGAAACTGTGTTCCTTTGCAATTGTTTCATGAGTGTCCAACACAATGAATTTGAGCATGTTTACTGATTGCAAGTTTGGCACCGGTTCATCTTCAGTGTGAAAGTTTCCCAGACTGACTGAGGATCATAGAACTCCACTCTGAACTGTCTGCAGTATAGTCCATAATGTGACAGCTGAAAAGCAGATTAGAGTGGGGTCTGGGTGGTCAACTGCTGCTCCTCTTCCTTAGCATCCCCCATGGGGTCACAAAGAAATGGAAGGTGATGGGTAAGTGGAGGCCCAGTGAGTTGCTGCTGCAGAAGAGGGAAATGACTCTGGGATAATAACTCACAGCTATTTTTGCCACTTGACAGATGTAATGTATGCTACTTCCTCAGTCAGTGGAGAACACACTGTTGAACACAGGGCCCCAGCAGTAGCTAAGCCTGCTGTGGGGATGTGTAGGTAGCTGTGAGCAGCTGCTAAGTTATTCATAGTGGGGGATGCAATTGTTAGGGGTACCAGGGAAGTGATCTAAAGCACAGACTGAGTGGGGATGGTAGCTTGCTGCCATCCAGGAACAGGTGATAGAATACTTCCTAGGATAGAGGGATTGTTCCGGAGGTGGAAGGAAGGCCAGACACCAGTGTCCTTGTTGGGATGAATGCACTGGGCAGAGAAGTCACTAGGGGTTGTTCAGGGTAATAGGGCAGGCTCAAAGGGTTGGTTGGTACTGTGACCTCTTCAGAGGTTTTCACGCTGCATAGGACAAAGGAAGCAAGGAAGCTGACACTCTTCCAGATTCAATGATTAATTTAAAGGATGATGTGCTCAGGAGGGGTTTTACTGCTGGGTGACTGGGGTTCCATTTGCTGGTATAAAAAAAATCATCCCACAGGGTTGTGAACAAGAGGTAGAAATGTAGAATCTGTCAGCAGAAAAGGACCACTTGCCCCACTATGCCCAAGTGTTCTTTGCCTATTCTACCTCCACAGACTCTAACTGGTCTCCAGTGACACTGACCCTTCCCCTCTCTGCTTCTGTTCTGCTATACTCCTGTGTTTAAGCCCTCCACTGTTCTAGCTTCCATCACTTTGGCTGTCAGTCAGTTCTATGCAGAAATGTTCCCTCACAACGCTCCTAAATGTTCCTCCTTCCAGCTTCATCACATACTTCTAGTCTTGGAGCTCATTATCATTTGGAAAAGTCTCCCCTCCTGCACGCTGTTCTCTCCTATCAGGTACTTGTAGGTCTTGATCATGTTGTCTCTCATTCTCCCCTGATCCAGGACATACATGTTGAGATACCTCAGTCTCTCCTAGTAGGGCTTCCCTTGTAATCACTGCATTATTTTGGTCGCCCTCTCTCGACCACCTCTACCATGTCCATGTTGTTTCTGAGGGACGACCTCCAGAGCTGAACACAGTACTCCAGGTGGGGGCATACCAAAGAGCGATACAACAGCAGCACCACCCCCATCTTTTTGCTGGTGATACCCCTCCCTATGCACCCCAGCATTCCACTAACCCTGCCTATGACCTCGTTATAATATGCTACCACCTTGACTCCTCTGATATAGTAAGCCAAAGGTCCATTTCCTGTTTAGTAACTGACAATACCTCTTGACATCTTATATGCAGTGCCGGGATACCTATGCCATAGGTGCATGATTTTGCACTTTTTGGCAATGAACCCCATCTTCCATGTCCTTGACCACTCCTTCCATTTCCCCAGATACCTGTGCATTTTTTCCACTCCCTCTTGGGTATCTACCTCATTTCAGATCTTGGTGTCATCTGCAAATAGGCTACCTCTCTGTCTGGCTCTTTTGCAGTGTCGCCATTGAAGATATTGAAGAGGATCAGTCCTAGTACTAAACACTGTGGTACCCAGCTAGTCTTTCTCTCTACCTTCAAGTGTGTTCCATTGTCCATCACCCACCATCTCCTATACGTGAACCAGTTTCAAACTCTGCTTATCAATTTAAACTTCTCTTCTAAGCTTTTCAACTTCCTAATCAGCCTTTGGAGTGACACAGTGTTGAAGGCCTTGCTGAAGTCCAGGTAGACTATGTCCACTGTCCTCACCTGAGCTATTCCTCTGGTCATCGAGTTAAAGAAATCTATAACATTCATTTGGCATGACCTTCTGCTCCTGTAAATCTATGCTGCCTATGATTCTGCTGCATTCAAAATGCTCAAAAAGCCTCTCTTTCAGTAGGTGTTCTGTTAATTTTTCCCACCACTGAAGCTAGGCTGACTGGTCTGTAATTGTGACCTTCCTCCTTGCTGCTGCTCTTCTGTAGAGGGATGACATCAGTCCTTCTCCAGTCCTGTGCAACCTCTCCTATTTTCATTGAGCTGTTGAAAAAGGCTGCCAGCAGAGCAGCAAGCACTTCTTTTTTTTTTTTTATATTTTCTCTTTATCCTCCTCCCTCCTTACAACCACCTCTTCTTCGGGAGACACCTTATGGCCTTATCAGCCTTCGCTCACCTACCTGGAGCCAGTGCAGTCCATTCCCCATTGAGCCATGGCTATACCCCCCAGGTGGGTACGGGGTGGTTCCCCCAGCCACCCCGACGTCCTTTTAGTCTTCGTCGGCATGCTGTCCCTGGACAGGTAGGGGCATTGAAGGTCGGGGCCCTGGTGCTCCATCTACTAGGTGGCTGCAAGGGTTTTTCCTGGTGTTCCATGACGTACCATGTCCGGTGACGTCAAGGCGCTGAAGTGCCGACATCTGGTACGTCGCCCCCTCATCTGTTTGGAGCATCGGGCTTGCTGTACCTCAGGTCTCCACCTGGGGACAGACAAGCACCGAGCTCAAGTAACCCCCCCTCACCCCGGGGAGGGCAGGCGAGTCCCTGGGGCGCTCAAGTCTCCTCCTCGGCCGACCCTCCAGCTCCCAGGCCTGCTCCTGGAACCCTGGTCGCCAAGGCCGCAAGGAAATCCTACCGCCGCGCCGGCAGGCCGGCCCTAGCAAGCACTTCTTGAGATCTTTTAGCACCTTGGGGTGTATCCCATTAAATCCCATAGCCTTATCTACCCTCTAGGCTGTGAGTTCTTTCAGGACTCTAGACTTGTTTCATACTACCCCTTCCCTCTCCCACCACTGTGAAGACTCAGCAGATGTACCTGTTTAAAATGTCAGCTTTCTCTGGGTTTCCCTTCCATTATTCTGATCCTCACTATCCCTCCCCTTGCTTTTCTATACTCGCTTAAATATCTGAAAAAAAATCTTTTCCTCTTTAGACAGCCCTCTAGGAATCTTTCCTCTGTTTGTGTCTTTTCTGTCCCAACTGCCTTACCCACTTTCTTCTGTCTGTCTTGATATACCTTCCTGTCTTCCTCCCTCTGCATTTCTTTGCACCTCTTGAATGCTAAATTTTTTCTTTCACCAACCTTGCCACTTATTTATTTGTTTATTTATTGAATTGTGATGACCGGGTAGGCCCACTGGGCTCTGGAGGGTCCCTTTTTCAGGGGAGACCGAGGAGTTACAGGACTAGGAGGATACACAATTAGTACAGATGTAGGTTATAGCATGTACAGGTGATATATAGCAATGACATATTACATAACAGGTTACAGTGATTAGCAAAAGTGAAACAATGGAGGAGAGCCAGAGCAACACCTGGGTCACAATTACCCGAGTAGAGTATGTTATTAGGAGAGCCAGTAGAGAAGGATTAGGGCTCCCAGCTTTAGTAGCTATGAGGTAAGTGCTCATTCAGGAGGGTAGAGTGGAAGTGTCAGGTAACATAGCATTGGCATTGACTCATGGCGAGCATGTGTGCCTTGAGTCTTGTTCGGAAGCTCACAGGTGATGGAGCTTCCCGAACCTCAGGAGGAAGGTTGTTCCATAGGGAAGGGGCAATGTGGGAAAAGGACATGCCCCCTGCCTTGGTCCTTACCCTTGGGACTTTGAGAAGAGTTTGGCCTGAGGTCCGTAGGTTGCGAGGATTTCGCTTTGGCAGTTATGAGCCCCAAGAGGCTTGGGGGAGGTCCTGAGCTAATTAGATTATGTGCTAGGCAGAGCACTGGGTACCTGAGATGGGCTTCGAATGAAGGCCAGCTGATAAGTGCTAGAGAGTCACAGTGGTTGCTCTTAGAGTGGGACTTAGTGGCGAAGCAGACCACCTTGTTGTACAAGACCTGTAACTTATTGAACTCAAGCTTGGCCATTCCCTGAAGTATTGGGGCAGCGTAGGTGAGTGTTGGGAGGAGGACACATGAGGCAATGGCAGTCCTGGCTTCTGGGATCAGCTGATCCTTGAGGCGATAAAGGGTACCAAGTTTACCATGAATGACTTTGGTGACTCGGTAAACATGTTGTTTTAGAGTGAATCCTTGGTCCAAAGTAAGGCCAAGGTATTTTGTGGAGGCAACCACTTCTAGTTTGTTACATGCCCTGGAAGTGAGTTGCAGGTGTTGTGTTCTGTTTAGGCCAAGGGATCTAGGTCTGAACAACATTGCCTTGGTTTTGGTGGTATTAAGGACCATTTTATTCTTAGTAAGCCAGTCCTCCATAGTGAGTAGGTCATCTTGGAGGGATGGACCTAGGTCTCCCAGGTTGTCAGAGGATCTGTAAATCATGGTGTCATCAGCGTACTGAATGACAACACTGCTTCTGCAGTGGGTGTGCAGATCATTTATAAACAGGGAGAACAGGAGGGGACCGAGTATGGACTCTTGTGGTACCCCCTCCTTTAGGGGCAGTGGATCAGAGATCTTGTCCTTCCACTTGACCCTCTGAGAATGACCAGTAAGGTAGCTTTCAAACCATCTGAGAGCATGAGTGTCCAGGCCTATGTTACACAATTTGTGATGTAGGAGTCGGTGGTTGACCAAGTTGAAGGCCTTGGAAAGGTTGATGAAAACCACTCCGTGTTGGACCCTGCATCAAGTTCTGTAAGCACATCTGCAGAGAACTTAGTTAGAGTGGTGTCTGTCCTATGTTTAGCTCTGAACCCATGCTAGGCCAGGGAAAGAAGCTGGTGTGCCTCTAAGTATTCACGGAGTTGAATGTACACCAGTTTTTCCTGGATTTTTGCTGGGGTGCACAGCAGGGAGATTAGTAGTTGCCAATGGGTTCCGCTGGCCGGCCCTTGTGAATGGGGACCACGTGAGCATGCTTCCACAGCTCTGGGACAGTCCTTTCTAGAAGGGACCAGTTTATGAGCCAGGTGAGAGGCCTTGCGAGTGTTGGAGCACCGTCCTTGAGTAGTCTGGCTTGGATACCATCAGGCCTAACTGATCCTCTGGTTTTCAGGGACTTTAGGAGGGTGAGAACTTCTTTAACCTTAGCTAACCTCAGATGAAAGGATGGGTGGTCAAGGTTAGGAGGTTCCAGTATGTGGGACTCATTGTTAGTCACTGGGAGCCCAGCCTTGTAATCATCAAGGTTCGTGAAGTGGTGATTGAGGGCCACAGCAATGAGGGTTCCATCATTCAGTAACTGCCCATTGGCCACGATAGGGCCTGGGGCGGACTTGCTTTTTCCCTTTATCAGCTCGTTGATGTGAGACCAGATTAACCTCAGGTTGCCTAGGTTGGTTTTATGGAGGTGATTGACGTATGCCCTTTTTGCCAGTTTGACTGCATGCTTACTTTGGTTTCTAAGAGCTTTGTAGGTCTCAAGGTCAGCTAGGAGTAAGGAGCACTTGAACTTTTTCCAGGCTTTGTAATGGTGGATCATCAGGGCCTTTAGGGGGGAGTGATCCACTTACAGCAACTGCCTTTAACTCAACGGGTCTTCAACAGAACAAAGAGATCAGCGGCCCTCATGAGAGATTTCTGGAAGAAGGCGACCGCCCCATCCAGGGTAAGGAGGCGTCGTAGCAGGCTCCAGTCAGTGTTACTGAGAAAGGTATTATATTGCTCGGGTGAGAATTGAGTAGTCCTGCATTGTGAGGATTCTAGGTTGAATCCTGCCTGCCCTGTTCCTCCAGACACAGAAGATATGTGAGTGGTCACTCAGGGCATCGGCCACAGTGCCTGCCGACTGAATATTCTTTGGGTTTGACACCAGAACCCAGTCAGTGGTTGAGTGCCTTCCCATTCTATGATTCATTCTGGTGGGTTCAGTGATTATCTGTGCAAGATTTACCTCCTGTAGCAGGCCATTGATAGATGACTTTGACTCCTGGGCCCAGTTCAGGTTAAAGTCCCCCAGTATGAGGAGTTCAGATGAGACCTTATTGGCTAGGGCTTTAGTGGAGTGTCTTCAGGGATTTGAGAACATTTATAGGGAGGTTATATATGCACACAATGGTAAGGTGCTTGGCACCGCCTAGGGTGAACTGTACAAAGATCGATTCATTCTCTAGGCACATGCTCTGCTGCATGCTGATCTGGGAGGAGATTAGGGTGTCCTTCACATAGAAGAGCACCCCCGACCTCCCTTCTAGTTATTCTGTCTTTTCTGTAGCGGATGTACCCTGAGGCAGCTACCTTGTGCTCGAGGACATGGGGTTTTAGCCAGGTCTCCGAGACTGCTAGCACATCTGGTTTATAGAGGGCAAGCCATGCTTGAACTTCGCGTATCTTTGGCCGAAGGCTGCATATATTCATATGAGAGATCCACAGCCCCTTCGAGGACAGTCAGGGCTGGTTCTGGGTGGAGGATATTGAGAGGTTTGCAATTACAGGGTCCGGGTTCAGTTGGATATCACCCTCAAGAAGCAATAGAGCTGTTAGCAGGAGATGTAGGGTTAGGCTAAGAGAGGGGAGCCTCACTTTGCTGGGTATACTCCTGGTTTGGAGAAGTGACCTGTAGCAAATCCTGTTTCTTGTGAATTCATAGGCAACTTGGAGGGAGAAAGTGGTCTCATGGGAGGAGTAGTAGTGGCTGGTGGGGTGGGTAGCAGGTCCCTGAGGGCCATAGGTGGTTGGGTCATGTAGGCTAGCATGCCAGTCCACCCAAAGTACAGCAAGAATGTAGGTGGTAGTAAGGAGGAAACCTCTGTTAGGTTTGCAGAAGCACAGCTTGCCAATCCACGTTGACAGCTGGCTAGGCAACCTTGCATCAGGGTACAGATGCTGTGGTTTCATGCCTTAAGCTGGCAACAGAACAATCAGATCTTATGTAGTTTCCACGGGGAGACAGTCACCAGGCAAAAATCACCAGGAGGGAAACAGAGCGAGGTACAGGACAAGATTGCTTTTGTGCCACAGGAGTACACAGGGTTACCCCAATTAACTTCCTAACAACAACAGCTAGCAAAAGCAGCCCGCACTATACCTGTATTATCACTAGGCTTAGATCACACAGGAATACACTATGTCATATGTTACATTTGTCAGGCTAGCATCAAATTAAGGTAGCACAATTAAGAAAAGTCAGATTACTGTCTATTAGGATACAAATCAAACAAGTTCAAAGGCAAAGATCATTTGTAGGTGATCAGATTCAAGCACCTGGGAGCAGGTGTACCAGCTCGTACGGCAGTGTCTTGGCAGTAAAGCATCTGTATGGAGGAGCTTGATTTGGCAATGAGCCTACTGAAGCTCCACCTAATATGTTGTCCACAAGCCACTCTATTACCTTCCTAGAAGTAGTGGGCGGGCCAATGGCGCATTTAAGGGGAGGAGGGAACAGGGCAGGTGAGCGGGAAAAATTAAGTTCCTCAATGTATGCAGCAGATCAAACATCGAGGGAGCTCCACCCGGCAAGGAGCAGCAAGCCGACACCTCAACCCTGAGGTACGGGTCTATCGAGTTGCGGTAGTTGGGGTGGAACCCATTTCAGGAGGTCACCCTCGCTGCCCCTAGCGATTCAGTCTTGAGACCAACAGGAGGTTAAGCCGCTAAGCTGGGTTGCAGCCTTTTATGTAGGGCTGCCCAGCATCACGGCCCCTTCCCAGCCACTGGGCACTTGTGCCTTTTCAAATCTTGGCGCCAATAAGAACAGAGACACCAGCATGGAGCCACAAGCCCTGCCAGCTACAGTTCAGTTTCTTTTTCTCTGGTCCCCGGTCACTTCAAACTCTAGCTCAACAGCAGAAATAGTGACCCCAGAGCAACGACCTCCTGCAATAAACTGTGAGTGTTTCTTGAGTCTTTCTTTGTTTCCTCACGAAACAGCAGCCAAAGTTCCTCGATGTATGCAGCGGTTCAAACACTGGGGGAGGTCTGCCCGGCAAGGAGCAGCAAGCTGGCGCCTCAACCCCGAGGTACGGGTCAATCGAGTTGTGGTAGTGGGAAGGGCGACCCAGTTCAGGAGGCCACCCTCGCCGCCCCTAGAGATTTGGTCTTGAGACCAATGGGAGATTAAGCCGCTGAGCTGGGTTGCAGCCTTTTGTGTGAATTATAAGTCTTCTTTCCTTTTGCTTACCTCCTTCATGCAGAAGTTTGTTAACCTAATAATACCCTCTCTTATTCTTGCCTGTTTGCCTCTGCTCCTTTCTGGCAGCCCCCACCCCCACCCCAAGGTATTTCCTGAGGCAGTCTCCCTTTTCATTAAAATAAACTCTCCTGAAGTCCAGGAATGTTGTTCTCATGTGTCTCACCCCTGCTCCTATCCTTACACTGAACTATACTGTTCAGTGATCATTGGTACCAAGAGGGCTGCATGCCATGATTTCTGCAGTGCTGTCCCTTTTTGTTAGCACTAGGGCAAACACTGCCCTGTCCCCAGTAGGTTGTTTTAATAACTGCTTGAAAAATGCTCCCTTAAGAGAGTCAAGGATTACCCTTCTCCTTGCCAAAGCTGCAGCCAGAAGGTTCCATTCTATAGCAGACAGACTGAAATCTCCAACCAGCTGCATCTCCCCCTTTTCTGCCATCCTGATGATGACCTCCCCTGGTGCTTTTTCCAACTCTTTCCCTTGTTCTGGAGTGCTGTAAATTACCCCAATATGGATAGTGATCCTGGAGCCTGTCTCCAGGATAATCGTAAGCACTTCCATACCCTTCTCACCTTTGTGCAAATGCATCTGATTGGCCTTTATCCTCTTCCTCACATATAAAGCCATCCCTCCTCCTCCTGATCGTGTATCTCCTAAATAAAGAGTATCCCAGTATGGCCATGTCTCAGTCATGGTGTGTGGTGAACTATGCTGCCATTATAGCCAATAGATCAGGGAACCTCTGCAATGATAGCCTCAAAGTCTAGGATTTTGGTTTTCTAAGCTCCTGCTGATAGCAAATGTGGCTCTCCATGCTTTCTACTGCCCTACCACATGTCCTGTGTCTTCCTCTCCATCTTGCATATGGTGTTACATGACGTTTCCTCTGACTCAACACCCGCCATTTTGTTTTCTCCATTTCTGATCCCTTTTGATTCTGACTTCCTGATTATCTCTTACTGGGGTGTTATAACTCCTTGCGCCTTTTCTTCCTGTCATTTTACCATCTGGGGGGAAATTGTTGCCACACTCAGGTTTTCCACCTGCCCTCTGCCTAGGTTAACTGCTTATCTAATTAAGCTTGAACCTCCCACCAAGGACTGTTGTTCCTTTCTTAGAAATATTGTCTCCCTTATAAGGCTCTGAATCTCCCCAGACTGGCCCTGAGTCTTCTATATAGCAAAAGCCCTCCTCTATGGACTGACTATGCCTTCAGCCAGTCATTAAAGGTCCTGGTGTGGAGTACGCTTGCCGTACCCTGCCTATCTCAGGTAGCACCTTGGAAAATGACACTGTATGTGTATATGCTTCAGGCACCTTTCCATCTCCCTGATGTTCCCCTGTATTATCCCTACCTTTTCCCATGATAGGTCATGTATCCCAAGATGAACAATGATGTTCCACTCCCTTCCAGTTCAAGCCATCCTAGAGGATCATCTCTCCATCCATCCCAGCTGAAGCACACCTCAGGCACCTAATTTCCCTATCCTTCCCTTCCCTAGCTCTCAACTATATGTCTCTCGCTATAGAATTTCCCACCAGCAGCTGCTTCCTCTTTATCTGGGGGACTATCCCTCCCACCTTTGGGCCTCCGGTTCTGAGGACCATTCTCATCCCCTCCCACTAAGATGGGAACCTCTTATTAGTTGCCCCATTCTGCCAGTATGGTGAAGGAGTTCCATAGTGGTATCAGTGGAGAGGTGTGCACCTTTCCTGCATTCCCACCTTTCTGGAGTCTACCAAGGTCCACCTACTTTGCCTCTGTCTAGGCATCCTTTGGCAGAGTGGTGGTGGACCTGATGGCCACAGGTGGAACAGAAGGTCTGCTCTGTACCCTTGCCAGTTTGGCTTGGAGTCCAGTAACCTGTATCCTCAACCTAGAGTGCTAAGTACAAATGTGGCCTCACCTCAGTCTCCAGAAGGTCTCATGAAAGTCTGTGGCACCCCATAAATTTCACAACTCCCATGATCACTATCCCTTCCCCCATAGTATCTACCCTAGTTTGGATTACCCTTCTTCCCTCTTTCTACTGCCTTGGTACTCCTAAGAAGCTTGAGGCCTTCACCTTGGGGCAGGTTAAACTAGTAGTGGAAATCTGGATTCCGGGTCATCCACAGGGTACAGCCTATTTAGGGAGACTTAGAAAACACTTCCTTCAGATAAAGAGGAGGCAGTATAGCACAGTGGTTTAAGGCTCTGAGCTGCAAACCGGGAGACCTGGGTTTGAATCCCACAGCCCCCACCTGCAAACTGTGTGACCCAAAGCAAGTCACTTAATTTCCTTGTGCTCCCAGATCACACCTGTAAACAAGCTTTCAGTTTAGGGTTCAGTACTGGGTCCAGTCCTCTTTACTGGCTTTATAGGTGACATTGCAGAGAGTCTGGAAGGAAAGGTATGCCTCTTTGCAGATGACAAAAAGATCTGTAACAGAGTTGATACACAATGGGGGGGGTGGAAAGTATGAGAAGGGACTTGGCAAGGTTGGAGGAATGGTCAGATATATGACAACTTAGATTCATTGCAAAGAGGGGCAAAGTAATGCACCTGGGAAACAAAAACCCAGGAAAAGAATACACAATAGCAGGGGAGGTACTAACAACAACAATAATGGAAAGGGACCTGGGGGTAGTCATATCAGATGACCTAAAAGTGGGCAAGCAATGTGAGAAGTCAGTAAGGAGAGCCAGGGGGATATTGGGATGCATTGGGAGAGGCATCACAAGTAGAAAAAAGGGAAGTGGTTATCCCTCTGTACAGACAGATGGTGAGACCCCATCTGGAGTATTGCATGCAGTTTTGGAGACCCCATCTCTGCAAGGACATAGACAGGATTGAGGCAGTCCAGAGGAGGGCAACTAAAATGGTGCAGTGTTTGTATCAGAAACCATATGAAGAGAGACTGAGAGAGCTTAATATGTGTACCCTTGATGAAAGGAGGGACAGGGGGGACATGATAGAAACTTCCAAGTACCTCGAGGGAATGAACAAAGTCCAGTAGGGTAGCATCTTTCAGAAAAAGAGATGTACAATAATAAGGGGGCACAATTTGAAGATAGAGGGGGACGGCTCAGGGGCAATGTGAGGAATTTTTTTTTACAGAAATAGTGGTGGACGCATGCAACTGCTGCTCTCGGGAGGTTGTGGGGTCTAAACAGTGGGGGAATTCAAATATGCATGAGACAGACATAAGGCAATTATAGTGGGGGTGGGAAGAAGTGGGCTGCTGGTTAACTAGAATCTGCAGCTCATCCAATAGGTAGGGAAATGGGCAGACTGGTTGGGACAAGCAGTCCTTATCTGCTGTCAAAGTCTATGTTTCTATGTTAGTTGTGTCTCTCCTGGTTAAAAAAAGAAGAAGAAAAAAAGGGAGCATTTAGAGAGCTGGGAGCAAAACACATGGGGTACATGGTGGGATCACAATCCTGAGAATGACTACCAGAATTGATGGGGGATGTTTGGTTTAAGGTTTATCAAAGGGAACAAGCAAAGCAGTCTGTTCAGTGAGCAGAGGAATGGCAGCAGTCAGGGTCATGAAGAATGGTCTTCTTGAATGCCAGAAGCCAATATCAGGATGTTGCAGCAGATGGCAACCATGGCAAAATGTCAGTGACAGAAACATGGCTCTCACCAATCAATGAAAAGGACCTTACTGTCCCAGCTAATGCACTACGAAGAAGGGACAAGGATTAGGAATTAGGAGCTGTATTGTATGCCAGGAATGATGTTAGAGTGATGAAGGGTGTGACAGCGAGATCCTGCCACTCATGGGGACTGACCTTTTTTTAAATCTTTTGCAACAGTTCTTCTGTTTCTTAGCCTAATCTATCCTTTACAATTTCTAGTCCATAAAGTTGACAACCTATGGGTGCCACCTCCCTTTTTTCTGACTATGCTATAGTGTCCTCTTTAATTTTCCTTTTCCTTCTCAGGTCCTCATAGAGGGAGGTTATTGTGGCAACCTCTGCACTAATGTAAAACAACAGGCTGTGTTCCTCATTGTTGGATTTAGTATGCAATAGCACTATGTCATAAAATACCTTGATGTACAGTGGCGTCCCCCAGGATGAAACCCAATTCTGCAGCATTGTACTGCACCCTGCAGAATGCTGCAGCAGACCTACTGAATAAAGCAATGTAATTTCAGTGGCAGTTAGTCCATTTTGTCATGCAGAAAAATGTGACACTGCCAGGATGACGTAAATGCCACAGTTTCCTGCATGACAAAAGGGACTAATTGCCTTTGAAATTACATTGCTTTGTTCAATAGGTCTGCTGCAGCATACTGCAGAGTGCTTTAAAAGTGGGTTTCATCCTGGGGGAAACCACTGTATATGCCTTTTGTGTATGAAACCTGTAAATGTTGAAAATACCATGACACTATGTGTTTTTGATAAGGGTAGAAAGTTACTAGGAGACTGTATTACAAAAATTAAGTTAGTTGTGTTATTTAAACTGCATGAAAATTACAGATTGTTTGAGAGGCCCTTTGGCACCATGCATTCCTGCTTTAAGCTGAACAAGCAAAAAAATGTTATGGTGATTTGCTATAGATCACATTGCATTATGGAGGTATATGTGATGCTGTGTTTCTTTGAAACTTGGCTTTATTGTGAATGTCCTTTGGGGTAAGCCTTGCTTCAGAGCTTCTACACTGAGGTTCTTTGTCTTTAGCTTGTTTTTGGAGTTTTTCTTTTTTGAGCTCCTCATTAGGGGGAAAGGGGGGAAATTGTTTAACCAGGAAAGGCACACTAAGCTGAAGCTTGTTTCCAGTTGTGACCTGGAAGCACAAGGAAGTTAAGTGACTTATTCAGGGTCACACAGTATGCAAGTGGGAGCTGTGGGATTCAAACCCAGGTCTCCAGGTTTGCAGCTCAGAGCCTTAAACCACTACACTACACTGCCTCCCATTACACAAACACACAAGACAAACATAGGGATTGAAAAATGTTCACTAAAGAGATAGATCAGTAGATGCTGACTAAGTGCTGAGGAAGGACATGCATAGCCTGTTGCTGCAAACTGATGTACTGAAAAAGGGATATGCCATCGCTTAAGGTTATTCACTGTGTTTTAAATAAACATCACACACAGATTGTGTTGAACCTGAAGTTCTGTGTCTGGTCCATCTGTTATACCACAAATGGTAAGGAGATGGTGGATAGTGGCACTATATAATTACTATGGGTGCAGCTTACAGTGTATGAGGGAAGAATCCACTTAGGAGTAATCTGATGGCACTTTGGCAGACAGAATAGATGGATAGGGCTCTAGACAAGGAGATTAGGAAATTAACATCTGAAGAAGACGTCATCCTCTCAGAAGACTTCAGTATAATAGATGCTGACTGGTACATCCCAATGATGAAGAGCAACAGGAATCAGGAGTTGGTAGACATCTTTCCAGACTACTTCTCAATTGAACAAGTGGAGGAACAGTCATGGGGTGGGACCATGCATGATCTTGTTCTGACCAACAGAGATAGCACTGGGGGGTTAACAGAGGAAGAGATGCTGGAGTGTAGCAACCACAACACAATGTTGTTCAAAATAGCCCAAAGATTATGGTGACAGCTAACTCGGGCAATGGTTCTAGTCTTTTGGGGAAGGCTTTGAGATAATGGAAGGGGAGCTAAGAGAAAGGTTTGCAGGATATCAGCAATTGGAAGGGGCAGAAAGCAAGTGGGGGCACATCAAAGGATAAATGTAAACTATAACAAAAGTTTGCCTCAAACATGCAGGTAAGGAAAAAAGGCATAAGAGACCTATGTAGGTAGGTAGGTAGGTAGAGAAATGTATTAATCGACATATGTCTTTACAACCTTGTATAAAATTCCTATAACACAACACATATAAAATATATAACAGTGCATGTATATAAGGAATATTACACATAAATAAAAGTGAATTGCACAAATGATCAATATCTAGTTTTGCTACACTAGTAGAGTGGTTGGTGCATTATTAATCTTAAAGTCATCACCTTCAATGCATAGTACCAATAACAGCTAAACAGAATCACAAGTTAATATCATTTGATCATCACAATTTAAGCAAGTGTAGAAATTTATACAATGATGAAAGAATATGTACATCACTTGAATTGAACAGGAAAATTATTAATTCCTCAGAAGGAAGATCAAGGGTACTCAACACTGGGGCCAACCATTTTTTCCTTCTTATTTCAAACTGGGGACAATGTAACATGATATGTTTGAGATTGTTCTCAATTCCATATGAACACTTACATTTAGAGTCTGTAATTCCAGCTCTTTTTTAGTCATAGAGGATGTAATTAGCAGCATATAACTCTAATCTATATAGTTCTCCAGTGAGATTGGGGTAGCACCGAATGAAAAAAGGTGGCTTTCAAATTGTTTAAGGCTAAGCAGAGAGAGGCAAGCTTGCAGCTTTACCTTTTCAAAATGAAAGAGTCTAGAAAGGCAGTGAGAAAGACCAAAGAAGAAGTGGAGCTCAAGATTACAGAAGGGGAGAGGTTAAATGTCAAAACGTTCCATAAGTAAATCTGGGAAGAAGAAAGAACAAGAGAGGTATTGAGAGGCTAAGGCTGAGGCATTGGTGGATGAGGATGGACAGAAAGCAAATATTCTGAATGAATACTTCTACTTGTCCTTCACACTTGAAGGCTGGGGCTGTGCAAGAGTGCAGGATCCAGGCAGAGCAAGGAAAGCACTGGAAATATGTAGAACTGCAAAAAGAATGGGTGCATAAGGGCCAAAACGGTTACAGGTGGATAAGTCCCTGGAACCAAACTGTTTACACCCACTGTACTCTGGGAGGTAAGTCAGGCCCTGGCTGCACCTCTGGCAAACCTATTCAATTGCCTGACTGAGATGGCTGCAGCTCCTGGGGACCAGAGGGTATGAAATACTGGCCCCTGCATAACAGTGTGGTTAGAGGGGCCCAAAGGAATAATCAATTGCTTAGTCTGACATATGTTGTCAGAAAGCTCCCTGAGACAATAACCAAGGTGCAGCTGGTCAACTCACTGGAGTCACATGGACTCCCGGTTTGTAATCAGCAGGGCTTTGTGAAGAGGAGGTCTTGTGAGATGAACCTCTTTAATTTGTTTCAGTGTTGGGATGCTGAAACTGGAGAAAGGTCATGCACTGGACAATCTGTACCTGGACATAAGTAAGGCCTTCAACCCTGTACTCTGCAAAATAAAAAAAAAATGTTTAACGTAGGTGTATGGGAGAAAATTACTAGATGGGCTGGGAATTAACTAGAAGAGAGAACCCAAAAGGTATCAAATGGTAGATACTTTGAAGTCAGGGGTGTTATGAACAGGGGCCCATAGGGGTTTGTCCAGGGCCCGAATGCTGTTCAATGCATTCATTTGTAGAACTGGAGAAGTGGTCTAGGGTAAGTTGTGCCTTTTGTGAATGACACAAAAATATGTGGTTTGGTGGACTTGAAAAGCAACCTTAGGATACTGGAAAGGTGGTCTAGGATTTGAAAACTGAAATTCAGTACCAAAAAGTAGAAAGCTATGTGCTTGGGGAGAGGTACTTTAAGAACCTGAATATTGAATAGAATGATTCAGCTGGCATACACATCAGATGAGAAGGATCTTGAGGTTATAGTTAGTGACAGCCTGAATCCTCAGCCCACTGTAACGTGGCCTATGAAAGAGCTAACAGGATGTTCAGATGTATAGGTAAGGGCTTCTAAAATAGAAGGAATGAGGTGCTCCTGCCCCTGTACAGCTCCTTGGTAATTCTATGCTTGGAATACTCTGCACAGTTCTGGAACAGTTACCTGAAAATGGATAAGGACTGTCTAGATTCAGCAAAGGAAGGTGTCGGAAATGATTCCCAGCCAGCATGGGAAGATCTACAAGAAAATACTGTCTGACCTTGAAATGTATTTTTTATTTATTTTATTTATTGAAATGTTTCACCAGGAAGGCACACTGAACATCAAGTTGCTCGTCTCCCGGTGCAAACTTGAGGGGGGAGTACAATTGGATGAAGAATTAGACATACAGTTTACCATTTTTTGGAGGCCAGAAGAGAGAGTGTGGATGAGATTGAATCTTTCAGGTACCTGAAGGATATAGAGTACAAAGCCAGCAACTGTTTAAGCTTAACAAAGGGCCCATTTCTGTGGGACACAAATGTAAGTATGTAGGGGGAATTTAGGAAAGACTTAAGGAAGTACAAGTTCCACATTTTACCAGACATCCAGACATGTCAAATAACACAGGCACAAAAAAATTATTTTTTTTATTTATTTTTACATATGAAAAAAATTGATGGACTAAATGGCTTCTTTTCCCTTGCCAAATGTGCTGTTACCCTAGCTGGCAAGTGTCATTTATTCTTTGATTCTGGCCAATTGAATGATTCCATGCAAGCCTATAAGATCAACAGCCAGCCAGCAGAAAGAGAAAAGAAATAGAAGAAAATGCAGATGAAGAAATGAGGACGCTTCTGATATGCTTTTGTTGTCACTAATGCCACTAATGTGTGAGGAGCCAACAAGGCGGTTGTCCATAGGGAGCTCCTTATAATCCAGTGTAATAGTTTAATTTACCCTATTCGCTATGTACTTATCCAATCTTTTCTTAAAGATATCCCTTGTTTCACTTACAACTGTATCTTCAGGTAGTCTATTCCAGAGGATCACAACCCTCTGTGTATAAAAATATTTCCTTTTATCTGTCCTGAATCTCCTAGCCTTAACTTGCAGTGCATGTTCTTGAATGCAGTTTTCAGCTCATTTATAAGGTAGGGGTCATACATTATGTCGTAAAAGGCCTACAAACTTGTTGGAAGAATTTTGCTTGTTCCCAGCCTAATAAGAACCCCAGGCAGAGAAGATGAATTATTTTTTTATTTAACTTTGTTTTTATTTTAAAAAAAATCTGTTGGTCTTACTCATGGGTTGCCCTAGTATTAAGTGTAAGTTACTAAAATTAGCAACTACACAGAATACTAACTAAGGGCCCTATGCACTATGCCAGCGTGCCATGGAAACAGGGTGTGTAGGCATAGATACTTTTATTTTTTATTTATACATTCTCGGATTACAATAACTCTGAGCACAGACAGCTCATTTACAAAGGTTCCATGTCAGTGGGGAGGGGAGACAAAACATACAAAGGAAGTAAAAGTACAATGTTTCCAAAACAGTAAAATAAAGTGAGCAAATATATATTCATCTTTAAGCAGTTTTATCGTTCTGATAGGAGAAAAGCATAGATGAGAGGGGGAAGGATAAAGATGAGAGAAAGAAAAAAAGGCAGAAAGCGGCAGCCATAGGCCTTGTCAAGCTGGTGTGGTGGGGTAGGGACAGGGGGTGAGGTGGGCAGGTGGGGTAAGAAAGGTAGAAAGTGGTAGCCATAGGCCTTGTCAAACTAGTGTGGGAGGGATAGGGGTGGGGGAGTGAGTTGGCTGGGAGGGTATCCAGGGGCCTTGTCAAAGTGTGAAAAGGGGGGTCGCCTCCAAATTATAGAGGTAGCAGCTAAGATACATGTGAATGCTGCACAGTGGGGATCCTGTGAATCCCCAGCGGCATTTACCCAGTGTGCGCTGTCCAGATGTGGACCTACATACCCCGCCACATAGGCAGCTTTGCACCTGGGTGGTCCAGGGGGAAGGATGAGGGCATGCCCACACTTCATGCCATTCACAATGGTGCAAAGTGCTGCACACAGTGGGGTGGAGGAGGGCGCAGGGTAGGGCATGTGGTACCATGCCATAACCGTAGTATGTGGGCAGGGTCACGCACACAATGCCTCTTTCCCAGTCCTGGAATCAGTTAGCATACTCCCCACATATGCAGTACTTCCTCACCCAGTCCCATATGCCAGCCCACCCCCTAAACAGGAGTCTAAGTCCAGTATATAGAACAACCCCAACCCCCCACACACAGATCAGTGCCCCATCTCCATATGGTATATCAAATGCCCACCAACCCACACACAGCAGTGCCCTGTCCCTGCAAGTGCAACCCCCCCAACCAGAGCCCCATCGTGATGGATACAGTCAAGGACAACACATCCAGATCACCTCCCTCATCCCCATTCCTGGCTCCTCTGCCCTCCATTAGTGGTCAGTGACCTTCCCCCTCCCTGCGACACCGACATCTCCACCCCCCATCCCATGTACCTGAAAGTCTGCACCACGGCAATGGACAACCAGTGGCACATCCTACTGCACACCTCCTTACCTTGACTGGCAGCCATCCAGTTGATACAATGAGTGTGCTGCCTATTTATAGCAGCACGCTCCCAGAATCAATTGGACAGCGAGTGGCTGAGAAAGTGTGTGGTGAGATGTGACACAGGCCATCCATTGCCATGGTGCAGACTATCAGGTACGGGGTATGGTGATGTTGGTGCCATGGGGGGGGTGCCAGGAGGCAGGCCACTGACCACCAATGAGGGGGCAGAGGGGCCAGTAACGGGTCTGGGGGAGACGGTGGTCTGGATGTGTTTTCCTGGACTGTGTCTGCCATGATAGGGCTCTGGGTGGGGAGGGAGTTTTACACTTGCAGGGATGGGGCACTTCTGTGTGTGGGTAGGTGAGCATTGCAATATACACCATACAGGGATGGGGAATTGATATGTGTGGGTGGGTGGGTGATTCAATACATAGTATATGGGGATGGGGCACTGATGTGTGTGGGTGGGTGGGAATTGTAATATACAGTATACAGGGACAAGGCACTGATGTGTGTGTGTGGGGGTGGGCTGGCATATGGGACCATGGTGGGGGTACTGGTGAGTGTGTGTATGTGTGTGTGCGTGTGTGTGTGTGTGTGTGTGTGCGTGTGTGTGTGTGTGTGGCTTATAGATGTTGGGGCCAGGTTGGGGTACTATTGTGGGGAGGGACAGCTGTGAACCGGGGGGATGGGTTTTGCCACAGGAGCATGTATTGGGCTGGGGGAAAGACTGCACAATGGAGACCCTCTGCACTTTCCCCGGGTGCCTGCATGCTATACACACAACCGGTCCCACGCCTTGCCACATAGGGGATCCACTACAGGACCCAGTACTGGCATCTGATTGGCTGCATGCCTGGATCTGCTACTCCTCCCCCTGTCCACCCTGTGCATTCCAGTGCACCGAGGTGGGGTGGTAGTGGACAGGTGGCCAGCATTCATGCATACTGGCATGTTCGCACCTGTCCATGGGTGTAGAGCTACGCAGGCAGGGTACATGCCTCTGGCATGTACTTTTCACCCTTTAGTTCATAGGTATCTAAGCTTATAACACCTTAATTTATATTTTCATAGTTAAAATGATTAGTTGCATAGTTGTGCCAAACCAGAATACTGAGTTTGATACATCTTATTTTTCAGATCACCTTCCAGATTTTGATAGTCTTGCCCATATACTTAATAGTGTGTTATATGCCACAAGTTCTGCAAAAACGTAATTTATTTAATATGGAAACTTATTTTCTCTTTTACACCAACTTATTTTATTATTTTGTATTTACTGCGTTGTATCAACCCTAATAAAATGTTTTAAAAAAATCTGAGACTCCGAGAGTCTGACAGGTCACGCATTTTGATCAAGTCCTCCTGACCTTTGTGCCTATCCTCAACATAGCCCACCAGCCTGGCCAGCCTGGTGTCTCCCACAAACTCACACAGCCTGCTAGAAACCCTGGGATTTATTGCCCTGATGGAAATGTTGAACTGTAGTAATCTGTGACCGTGCCTAGCCCTGGGAGGAGAGCAGGACCTGCAAACAGAAGATCAGATCTTATAAAAACTCTTATCATGCACTGCAGGCTATTGAATTTCTCAGTGTTGCAGCCCTGTCTGAAGTCAGCTGCAGGGGATTCTGGAATTTCAGGTTACAGCAAATGCCAGTTTAGAAGGGAGCAGAATCGGTCTGTTACAATCTACTATACAGCAGTATAAAAAAAAAACGTTTAGGCACACAAAGTGCAAATTGGGACCAGACCCACACTTGGGTGGGGGGCTATTAGTGCTGACTTTTCCCCTTTAATGTCCTATTTAGTAGAGGGTTTATTGTTCATTGAAAACTTCGGAGATGACCTCTGAGGACAAGTGCTCATATACAAAGGTTCCACATTAAATACATAGTCACAAACAAAATACAACTACAATAAGCAGTCCAGAGGAAATGCAATCGAGTCAGGCTCAAAGCACTTAAGGCAGAACAGTTACATGCAGTTTTGAAAAAAAAATACAGATCATTGTATAAAAAGTCACAGATTATGTACAGAGAGAAACCAAATATACTGTTTAATAGTTACAATTGTATTGAACTGCAAAGGTAGACTGCATATATCTCTTAACCAATAGTTCTCAGACTTTGACACAGTGAGCCTCCCCAAATCCATAAAACGATTTCTGAAATAATCGTGGGCCTCCCCAAAGAAAAACAACGTACTGTACTTTGTGCAGTACACCATGAATAAATTGAAACCCCTTTGAGTACTGGCTCACATTCAGTCCTTTGTCTTATACTGACATGGAACCTTTGAAAAAGAGTTCATGTGCTTAAAGGTGTTATCTGAATAACAAATAAATAAAATAAATATTATTATTCAGCTTATTGTAAACCTCTCCCCTTCAATAGGCCAGCCTACTTGCTCTGCTATTTTCATTCTTGAACCATTGTTACCCCTTGTTGCAGTACCTTCATGGGTCAGACTACTTTCTCTTTTTCCTCTCAATATGAAATAACCTTCCTACTTACTTTGCCTCTCCCCCTCCTTCCCTGCTCCTAAGCAACTTCTCTTGGATTACTTTGATCCTTTCTGCTGTTGCTCTTAGCACTTCTATGCTCAACCCTAGTATTTGGACTGTTCTACCATCAGTCTACAAATTGATCAATTACCACCACTCATTATTAGTTTATTGTTCATATTTGTTTACACTATTGTTCATTGTGTATTTCTTGATTGTTTTGCAGTTACCTTTTGAAATGTATTCACTCCCTACCCTTCCCCAGGTACACCTGAAATGAGCCTTGGCTCATTCACCTTCCCTTGTCACCTATTAGTAAATAAATACATAACATTCACCTACTACTATCCTCTTTCAGTTTGCTTCATCTCTTCACACAAAATATATAAAACTCAAAATTTAAATACAGTACTTTTTCAGACTTGCTTGCGCCTCCCCTGAAACAGGTTGGGGCCTCCCCAGTAAGGCTGGCCTCACCATTTGAGAATCCCTGTCTTAAACTTATTAAGTTTGGGGAGATTCAGCAGTGTATCAGGCAATTAGTTAAACCAGTTAGTGGCCCTGACAGCAAATGACTGCTTTCCAAGCTGAATACACTGGAAAGGAGGCTTAAGGGTATTCCTCAATGTTTTTCTTGTGTTGTATTGGTTGAAGATGGTGTTGGAGCAATTCATTAAAGAGGGGGTGATAGGTCCAAAAGCACCTCTTTAGCTAGCAAACACATCTGGAGCTTTATTCTGCTGGGTAAAGGTAGCCAGTTAGTGAGTGCGTAAAGGGTACAACTATGTGTGCAGTTATCCTTATCAAGTACAAAACAGCACACCTTATTACAGATCTGCTTTACTCTGTTTAGCCCCGTGTGACAGGCAGCTGTGTAGACAGGGAGCCCTTAGTCTGTAAGTAACAGAACACAGCTGGCCAAAATAAGGCATCTAGTATTCCCAGTAAAATTGTTCCTGTTCTGGTACAGGGTACCCAATTTTCTGTTAACTTTAGCCATGAGATTGTCAACATGGGTGCAACATGAACTTTATCTGTATTGTTGTACCGTAACATGTGTTTGTATATTTGTTACTGAACCACTCTGTACTTGAATGTTTGTGTATCACTTTGTACTTGTTAACTGACATTGAACCAATTAATGAGCATTCGCTCACTGGTGCTATCCCAAGATTTCAAATAAAAAAAAAAAGATAAGGAGTGGGATATTCAAAAGTGTTGCGCCATGTGCAACCCACCAATGCGCCCTGGTGCAATATTCAATGGGGCAAGGTGCACTACGCAACACCCGATGCACCAGGGCGCTTCGGTGATGTATGCAGCGCAAGTGCAGGGGGGGCGTGCCCATGCATATGCAGCACATCCTGATATTCAGCCCAGGATGTGCGGCGCATATGCTGGGATAACCCCACCTTGCGCCACTCAGGGAGGCACAAAGTTGTGCCTGGGAACAAAAGGAGCAAATCCTGGCCACCCACAGGTGAGCTGCCATATTGCAGGGTGCAATATGGCAGCCGCCAGCCATGGGTGGCCACTCGCCCACCCAGAACACTGTCCACTAGTCCCCTGCCCTTGGAGTGTTATGCCCTTCCCCCACCCGATCGCAGGCATGTGTATAGTAAATATCATCCCTGGTGGTCCAGTGGACCACTCTCTATTGCCGTATTGGGGCATATGTAAAAAGTATCCCTGGTGGTCCAATGAACCACTCCCTATTGCCTGATTGTGGACATCTGTTAAAATAATCTCTGGTGGTCCAGTGGACAGCTCCCTTTCGCCCGATCATGGGCATATGTTAAAACTATCCCTGGTGGTCCAGTGGACACCCCCAGCACCAGATCGCGGGTGGAAATCACAATCGCACCCCTAGTGGTCCTGTGGTACCCCCTCTCCACCCATCCACTGTGGTCCCCCACCACTCAGCACCCCCCCATCCAGGCGGAATGCGGGCAGGGGTGCGATTTTGATTTCCACCCGAGATTGGGTGCTGGGGGGGGGTTCCACTGGACCACCAGAGATAGTTTTAACATATGCCCATGACGGGCACTAGGGAGTGGTCCACTGGACCACCAGAGATTATTTAACTGATGCCCGCAATCAGGTGTATGGGTGCAGGGTCCACCAAGGGACTGCAGGGCATTGGTCCCTGATGGCTGCAGCCTGGCAGGGTGCCAGGCACAAGTCACTGGGGATCAGTGCACCGCATGCAAATGGAGCCATAATGACATGCAAATGGCCCCATTTATGCCTTGCATGCATAATGACCTCATTTGATGCCCAGTGCTGAATATCGCGACTTACACTGGTGCATCCTCCGGCTCCCGTCCTGCTGCTTGTGCTGGCATTTGCCCTCAGTGCCATATTCAACAGTGCTGAGCCATGGTGCAGCACCATTGAATATTGCATGGTCCATGTCCTGGTGCTGCCCCTACCCAGCGCAGTCTGAATATCCCACCCAAGGTGTCATCCAAAGTTCCTCCAAGGTATTTGGAAGTGTCCACCTATTCAAAGTTACGTTCTTGCCCACTTCTGATGACAAAGCGTGGAGCTTTCCTCCTCTGTGGTAATCTAGAAAAGAGCATGGTCTTTGTTTTGTAATTCAGGACCAGTTTGCTGCTGGAGAATCAGCTTTCATGTGACTTAAAGTTAATTTGGAGAGCAGCAGTAAGTTTGTGAAGGTCACGTTTCTGGAATAGATTACTGTATCATCAGCATTGGGGAGTACATTGGCTGTCTGTCAAGCAGCAGGCAGTTGATTTATGAAGAGGTCAAAAAGGAATGGGACCAAGATGGAGTCCTGGAGGACACCTATAGATATTCCCCTAATGCTGCACTAAGATTTTCTGATCTTCGCCTGTTGGGAGTGATTGGTGAGGTAACTCTGGAACCAGTCAACTGTGGTCTGTGATAAACCCAGGCCAAGCAGTTTGCTATGTAGGTGGCTTGTGACTGACCAGGTCAAAGTCTACAGTAATGTCAATATATATATATATATATATATATATATATATATATATATAGCTCCAACTAGGGCATCACTGTCAAGGGCCTCATGAACAAAGCTGGTGTATTCCAACAGCATCATGTTGGTGCTGTGGAGCTTCTGGAAGCAATGCTGCTGTACACACTGGACATTGTATTGTTCTAGGTATATGACAAGTTTGTCAGAAACTATTCCCTCAAGGGCCTTGGATGGGGCAGATAGTAGAAATGGGTCTGTAACTAAAAAGGCTAGTGCAGTCTCCGCTTTTGAAAACTGGTGTAACCGCTGTAGATTTACACTTCTCTAGGAAGTGTGAGTAGCAAAGACAAAAGTTACAAATTCTAGAGATGGGGTGTGAAAGTTCCTCTATTGCCAGGGCAACAAGTTTCATATCAACTGAGTCACTCTTACACTTAGTTTTGCCAAGTACCCTACTGAGGTGTTTTGAGGTATCTTTCAATGAAACAGCTTTAAAGTAGAATTTAGGCAGTATACCATTTACAAGGTAACCCTGATTGAGTGCTTTCAAAAATTGGGACTCAATCATGGTGCCTGTGTACAGGGCCACCTGGCTGGGTAGCGACCAGATACAGGAATAGGTGACTACAGTGACAGGATGTCGCTCGGTATACACATGCATGGGGGGGGGTGGACCACGTTTTGCAATGGACGGAAAGGGAGGAAGGGTATGTGGGGTGTAGTGTGTCAGTTGGCTGCCAAGCTGGCTGTGTGGCATGGTGAGTAGGTGGTGGGCTGGGGTTGGGAGGGTTCCAGGTTCAATTCTGGGCGTGATAGTGTTTTTGCGTTGGGCCGGGTTTTTAAATTTTTTTCACGTTTTATACCCCCCTCCCAACATGCACCCCCCCGGAGTTGAGAATTCTCAAGTGGGGGGGTGGTGGAGGGCACAGCCTCCCACATAACATAGAAAACCAATCGCCAGTTTTCTTGTTGCTACGAGTGTACATCGCCATAATTCATTTTCAGCTATGTACACTCGCCCTAACAAGGATCGCTATTCTGCAATCACTGTTATGACACAGAACTAATCTAGGGTACCTTGGTTCAGAGTCCACCATCTGGGAGGCCTCAAAACCTAGTTCCCTGCAACGGGTCTGGGCTGGCTCAGTAGGTATGACAGAACTGAGGTCAGTAAAAGCAGTGTTGAAATAATTGGCAATTTCTGTGGGATCAATGACCTCTCAACCCTCCACCATAAGCATTTAAGGAGTGGTTTTAACTCCCTTGCCAAGGAGCTCTGAGACATTGTCCCTGACATTTTTACCATTACTCCAGTTCTGGTTCTGCTGATCCTTACAGAAGTCTAATTTGTCCTTTTTAGTCATACTGGTGCACTTATTGCAGGATTCCTTGAACCTTTGCAGGTGGACAGTGCCCACAGATTGTTCCTCTCCCTCATGCAGGCAAGATGTTTGGAGGTGATCCATCAGTATGGTGTTTCCCTTCCCTTGTGTTGGCGCCCAGAGTTATGTTCCATAGTCTAAGAAGGGTCTAAAATATGAACTATACAGCAGATTTATAATAGATTAATTTGTTATGGAGCCTGGGAAAGTATTGAATTTAAAAAAACAACAATGGAACAAAACCAAAAGTCTAAAAACAATAATGCTAAATATAATGGCTGCAAGCACTGCGTTTTAAACTTTTTTAGTATTTTTCAGTTCTTAAGGCATATTTTCCATCACTAGCCTGTGTGTGGACTTGTCACTGATTTACAAACACACACGCGATAAGGAGCTTAGTAAGGATGCTAATTTGTTTTGCTTTTTATCATGGAGATTCATTCATATGTTATACCAATCTTGACATTTCATTTATTCCAGCATTGTTATTCTGCCAGAGTTCTTAAACTGGTGTAAACTTTTACTGTCTCAGAAATATGCTGATAGAATAAAAAACAGAAGGAAGCATCGTTTTTCATCAGAAGTCATCCAGTTTAATGATTTCTTGGGCTAGTAGTTCACTAAAAAAGTCTGTTAACAGATCCAAAAACACAAACGTATTTTTTTTAGCAAAGTGAGTGTTGGTGGTGTTTTAGTATTGTAACTGTCAGACGCAAATAAGGAATAAATCAAATCAGAAATAAAACTGTGTGCAAGTTTCATTTTTCACCCATGTGTTGATAATAAGTAACTCTGTCATAGCTGCCAGATCTTTCCCTTAATCAGCAGGAGTTGTTTAAGAAAATAGGGCATATGTGGGATAAGAGCTAGAGTGATAATAAAAAAAATAAACCCCTGTGTGTTGATGTAGCCCTGGGAATAATCAGTTCCATGTACACCGCCTGGTACTGATTACGGGTCAGAGTCCATATGCAGTTGTAAGCAGGCCATATGCCAGCAATATTTGTATAACCTTTCCTTTTCTAGTAAAGTGATTCTTTCATTGTTTTACTGGGAAGTTTTGGATCTTGATTTGTTGAAATGGTTGCATCCTAGAATGTTTGGTCTAGAAATTAGCAAACCAGCCTTCTATTTGGAATGTGGTATACAGTAGATATTCATATTTTAATCCAAAACATTCAGGGCTAGAATTTAAATGCTTTGTTTAAACAGAATTTTTGGCTACATACATAACCACCAACTGTGTATTTTTTTGCACTCCTAACCCAACCAAATAAATTGAGTATGCATGGGGGTGCTGAAAAGGAGCCAAGGTCCCATTATACCTCCAGCACTGTAGGCATGGCAGATCAAACAGGATGTAAAAGAATGTAGAGCCAAGACTGCCTAGGACAAGGCTGGTCTGGGAAACAAAATTGTGCATAAAAACCTAGGAACAGAAATTGACAACATAAAAAGGCCTTATAGCTCATCCATATTACCCAGCCCTACCTATGTGATG
Source organism: Neoceratodus forsteri (assembly GCA_016271365.2). Classification (NCBI taxonomy): domain Eukaryota; kingdom Metazoa; phylum Chordata; order Ceratodontiformes; family Ceratodontidae; genus Neoceratodus; species Neoceratodus forsteri. The sequence continues at coordinate 1,774,204,677 of CM057456.1, read as the reverse complement.
TTATGTGCACCATTTTGATCTCTCTCTTCCCTTCCCCATGTTACTCTCCCCTGCTATCCTCACAAGCTCCAAATGCCTATCCCATCTATGTGTAAATCCCACCACTGACCTGGCACAGACAACTTCCTTTACTTCTTCATTCCATTTCTACACCATTCTCTCAGTAAAGAAAAATAGCCTGACCTCTTTAGTGAATCTCCTTATGGCCAGTTTCATTAAGTTCTCTCTTAAACCATGTTCTCACACATTGTGAACCATTCTCTTCTTTCTTCACTGTTTGTCCCACCAAGTATCTTTCTCAAAAGCTGGGATTGCTCTATAGGCTCAAAACTTACCTCACTAATGAAGCCAGCCTGTCAGTAGCCTGCAATGTCCTGCCTCCTACTGTACTGTATGGAGCCCCAATTCTGTCTTTCCTGACAGACACCAAGCTTACAATGTTTAAAACTTTGTACCACAGAATTGGCAGGCTTACATCTGGAGCAGGTAATGGAGAACATCACTGCAGTATTGTTGCCTTCCTTAACTGCCCCCCCTGCCCCCACCAAGACTGAGACTGACTCTGCTACCCAACCCACTGTCTGGCCTTCAGGATGAACATGCACTGCCTTCCCTTTCTCTGGAGGCACTGGTCCGAAAGTCAGTGAGGAGGCACCTCTACTCCTCTTGTCTATCTCTCCTAGAGGGACCCAGGACCCTGACCACATTGAGCCAATGATCCTTCTCACAAAAAGCCCCTTTGCTTTGGAACATGTTTCTTCTCCTTATCCAGGAAAGCCCTATGTACTGCAAAGCCAGCTTCAATGGAATGTAATAACTTGCAGTAAACGTCATGTCACAAAATACTGCATGACAAAAGGACTTAATAGCAATTGAATTACAGTGTTCCCTGCAAAATATTGCAACAGTTAGTGACACACTGCAGCATTACTGCATTGCATCCTGGCTGGCACCACTGTACCATTCCTTCAAAAAGGCAGCTGAAAGAACATCCTCCCCCTAAGCACACTTGCACTTGCCTCCATTGAGATTGGTTGGGTTTTAACTGTTCCATGTATAAACCTATGCTGACATGTAAGATATGTTCCCTCAGTTCATCTTGTCTAATTGGGAGTCTCATGGGTTGTACTGAATGCTGCAGAATTTGTTGGTATGCACTTTGTCTTCTTGATTTGAATGTATGAATTTTTATACCCATTGTTACTTCCACTGTCATACTCTCTTAGATATTCCCTCTGATCTGCCTTTTGTATCAAGCAAAATGTCTGTCTACTATATGTAATTAATCCTGGGTCACTCCTGAAAAAGGGACTTAAGTCTTAATGAGCCTACCTAGTTAACAAAATCTGTTGACTAATTAACTAACTAAATACATAAATGTTTATGTTTCTATCATGTCCCCCTTTCCCTCCTGACCTCCTGTCAGTACACACTGAGGTCCTCAAGCCACTCCATGTAGGATGTCCTTGCTGCCCATGAATCATCTTAGTTACCCTCCACTGGAATGCTACTGTTCTATCTATGTCTTTTCTCATGTGCAGTCTTCAGAACTGAGCACAGGAATCCAAATGTGGCCACACAATTGGATTTCTGCTCCTGAAATTCTAGCTTATGCACCCAAGCAGTCTGGCTTCTTCTCTGCTGTGTTTGTTTTATTTTTTTTAAGCTTATATTTTATTAAGCATCTAAATTAATTAATTCAGATACATAAAATATACACAGTTGATATATATGACCAGAGTACACAAAAAGAAAAAAAGAAAATAAAGTACATCGGTACATAAAAATTACAGACCCCATCTGGGGGATTCAATTACATTATCCTACTTAATACAAATTAATTACTCTAAGTAGTTGCTTAAAGAATGCTGATTATAACTAAAGTCCTTGCTAGCATCTCTTCATGCAGACAAGCCTTGACTTTAATAATAAAGTTATTACTGCTTCACTTAAGCAAAGCCAATGATACAGGATAGAACAATACAAATCTCAAAGAATCATTATAATTAACTATTAAGCCAAAAGATCATAACTTAAGAGGCTCTGATATACAGCAGTACACTAAAAGACAATTTTTTCTCACTATTTACTGGCAAAACCTGTGTCTATTTCAGTAGCAGCTGCTAATAGTTCTGAGCCAGAATAAAGTGAAAAGTGATTTTGTTCATTTTTCCCAGGATTGTGTTTGTGTAAAAAATTCAACCATAGAAACATAGACTTTGATGGCAGATAAGGACCTCTTGGCCCACCCAGTCTGCTCATTTCCCTACCTATTGGATACGCTGCAGATCCTAGTTAACCAACAGCTTGCTTCTTCCTACCCCCACCAGAATTACCACTTGATCTGGTTAAAAAAAAATGAGTAGCATCATTATGTACTATTTTAACTTTTGCCATACACTGTAAAGTAAACATCACCCCTATAACTAGCACATCCTCTCACAGGTTTAAAAACTGGCATTTCTTCTGTTTGGTAGCAGTGGCAAAGTCCAGGAATATAGAGTCTTTAAAACCCCTGTACTCAAGATTTTTCTGAATTCAAGCTAATTTAAAAATCAAATTGCGATCAGTCTCAAAAGCGAATTATACAAACATAGGGGGTTTTATATAATTTGATTTTTTAGTTGCCACTCTACAAGCTTTGATGATAATGTGAGGATTTTCTTCCCATAATTGAAACTTTTCTATAAAAATGCTTTTTCCAAATCCCTAAATGCTGGGTAATTAGAGTCAAACATAGAAGGGATACCAACAATTCTAAGATTTATATAATGATTAGAATTCTGTAGTGCCTCCAATTTATGATTAATAACATTTTGTCCTGGATTCCCCCTTCTTTTCCCCACAAAAGACAGACCACCTGTATGTTGTGCTCAGATTGGCCATCAATTTATTATATATATCATAATTTCATTTCCATTTCTCATTGTCACTTATTAATGTCTTTTTACAATTTTATTTGTATTGCATCCAGAACTCAAACTCTGATCCTCTTTCTCTTTTCTTCTCTCTTCCCCAGGTGAAAACCTGGGTACCTTCTTCTTCTCTTTTCTGGTAGGTAACGGTGAGAACTGAGACTGCTTTTTGTCCTTCGGTTTCTTCTTCTTCTCATCATATTTCTTTTTCCTCCCCCCTCCTTTCCCCTCCCCTTTTCCCCCCTGTCATCCACATCTGACAGTCCAAGTCAATCCCTTTTACATTAATCACTTTCTCCCTCTCTTTTGTTGGGTTGGTGGGTGGTAACAACATTTCAGCAAAAGTGGCTGAACCAGCTCTGTGCTGACCTTTTTGTACCCCCTTTAGCCCCTCCCCTTCCTGCAGCATGTCCATTGTCCTGGCTCCCAGTCCCTCCCCCTACCTTCCCCCTCCCTCCAGAGCAAACCACTTACAACAGCCTAAGGGGGGGAAGGGTACATCAGGACAACATGGTTTGCCCTTTAAAGGGCAAACTCCATTGTCCCATAACTGTAGTGGTAGCTATGTTGTCAATAGATGTAAGTTTAGTTTTACAAATGGACGTGCAGCCCATACATTACTACTTCAGTCCAGATATGTGAATGAATTAATTCATATCTGGACTGTGTTATAGAGAGCTGCATGCCCATTGGCTCACACTGTGAACCAATGGGCATGCAGCCTTACCAAGCTGTCAGTCGCGGGCGGTGGGGTGGCAGGCGGGTGGGGTGCTGCTGCCTGCCAGCTGATGGGGGAGCGGGCGGTGGGGCTCAGTGGGCGGGTGGGAGGGGTACACTAGACCACCAGGGTAGTAGGGTATTTATGAGTTACAGATGCCTGTGATCGGGCAGCGATTGGTCTACTGGACCACCAGGGATATAGGATGGGGTCATCTTCAGGACAAATGCCCGCGATCGGGCACATAGGAGGTCCACTGGACCACCAGGGATATTGGACAGGGGGGATTTTGCTACATGGATGCCCATGATGGGGCATGGGGGGTGCTGCCAGGTGCGGCAGGAACTCGGGTGGCCACCCACAGGTAGCAGCTGCTGTGTTGCACCCTGCAATGCGGCAGCTCATCTGTGGGTGGCCATCACTTGTTCCTTTTTTTTTTGGCTTAACTTTGTGCAGGCGCAGGTTGGGGTTGCACATGCATGACTCTGCACATCCTGGGCTGAATATTGGGCTGTGCAGGTTATGCATGGGCACGCCCCCTGTACCTGTGCCTGCATACATTACTGACGCGCTCCGGCGCATCGGGATTTGTGCGGTGCACTTTTCCCTTTTGAATATCGCACTGGGGCGTGTCAGTGGGTTGCGCAAGGTGTTTGTTTAAAATCGGCTACAAGAATTCAAAGCTCTGCATTATTCCAGTAGTAGAATGCCCTCCCCCCATACGGAATGGTGACATGGAATACATGAATTCAGAATTCTTTAGAGTTCCACTGGCATACACACACAGACACATAGGGTCAAGTGGAGCTAGAACCCAAATTCTATCTGTTGCCAGGTAAGAAGCAAACAGTTCTTTGGTAAATTGGTAGGGACAGGAGGGGGATTTTCCATTGTCATCAAAGAAACACCGGCAATGGAAACTCTGAATAGTATTTGATTTTTCAGATTTGTGTATATGTTTAAGGAGGGGCTCTTGAGTGAAAATAACATCAAAATATTTACTTTATTTAATTTAATGGACTTTTATTTTTAGTGCCTAGTTGAAGTTTTTTTTTAATATATTTTATTTATTTATTGAAAAGTTTCACCAGGAAAGCCACACTGAACAATATGAAATTGCTCATCTCACAGAACATCCTGAGGGAAGGGGAACTTGGTAGCATAGTAATCAAAGAGTACAGTTTCCATGTAGTACAGTAGAACAGCATATATACAACAAACAACAGCAATATTTCCTATGGTATTGCAGAACATGACAGCAACAGAAAAATAGGAAAATAATACATAAGTTGGAGCAATACATAATCTTTGGGATAGAAACATGAGGAGTAATTAACAGCAATGCAGACTTGATACAAACAATGCATGCAGATTTACAGCAAGGTAACAGCACTGGCGACTTAATACATACAAGCAGGCAAGGAAGTGCAATTAAAGTATGTAAGTTTCTCCTCACGTTAAGTGCTAGGCTGGGATGGGGGGAAGATGGAGGGGAAATTGGGAGGGGGAGAAGCAGAAGGGAATTAGGAGCAGTTGCATGATGGAGAGAGGAAGTTGAGGAGGGAAGATGAGATGGACCACAAGGAGGAGGAGTGCCTGATTTGATGAGGCATTGAGCTCCAGAGCTTAGGGAACCTATAGGAGAATGATGATTGGCCTATAGAGGTGGAGCACCATGGCATAGCTAGGGTGTGGGAGTTGCAGGATCGGAGGGAGAGAGATCTGAGGGAGATATATTAGTAAAAGTTGCAGCCATGTTTGTGATGAAAATTAGGATGTAAGTGGCTTATGAATTATGTGAGTTGCCCTGGTTGGCAGGGACTTCATTTTAGCTATTGGTGGTGCTCTCTTACTGCCATACCTAAAACCAAGTCTCAGCCAATCAGGACACAGGTATTTCCTTTCCCATTTTATATAAATATTTGTAATTCATGTGCCCAGTTTAGCCATCCACAAACTCACATTCTCTAAAGCCCAAATCATCCAAATTTCCTGGGCATCAACATGTGTCTCTGTGTTTGTTGGTTTGATTTAGCTGTTGCAGGTGAGTGTTCAACAGCTTGTTCCATCACTTGTCCCAGTTCAGCGTCTGAAAATAAAAAAGATTTGTATCATTCAATATTCTGTTGTAAAAGCTGATGCTCTTGACTATTTTTGGGTTTCTCCTGAATTTTGTCTATAGATTCCAGTTCCCTGTGTGCATGACTACACTTTTTGACATTACATTTCAACTGCCAGACCCTTCACCATGTCTCCAGTCTCCCCAAATCTTCCTGAATTTCATCACACCCTCCTCACTATCCATACTTACATAGATTGTCATGTCATGCGCAAATAGAGTCAGATCTGGTCTATACTGTAGTTCCCTATCTCATCACTATTCCCACTTTTGTACAGGCATGCTAAATCAGTTGTTCTCCAGTCTACCAGCACCATTCCTGTTTCCAGTAGTTTACTGAAGAGATCCACTAGTGGTGTGGCCAGCTTCTGAACCCTTTCTTTCAACACTTTAGGACACAGCCAGTCTGGATCAATTAATTTATCAGTCTTCAGTACTTTTAGGTCATTCAGCGTACATTCTTCAGTGATTGGTTCCATGTTGATACTCAACCTTCCCCCCTCTCATTTTTTTTATAGCTTGAGTCCACATTCTGGCAATGGTCCTTGTCCTCTGCCTTGAACACACTAAACAGACACACTCATTTGGCATTTCTGCCTTCCCCTTATCTACCTCCACTCATCGTTTCCCCATTCTTTAATAAAATGATCCCCTCCTTTGGTTTGTCTTTCTGCTGAACGTAGCAAAGGAATGCTTTGTCCCCTTTCTTCATTCACTCACTCAGCTATTTTTAAATCCGCTTCTATTTTCGTCCCTCACACATTTTGGTTGGCCTCTCTTTAGATACTGGGTACTCTTACCTGTTTTCACCAGACTGGTTGACCTTGTAATATTGAAATTTATTTATTTATTTATTGAATTTTGTTAACCGGGTAGACTCACTGAGACTAGAAGTCCCCTTTTTCAGGGGCGACCCCAGGGGGGGGTCCAACTGAAATTGGACCAGATTAAGCTGTTGGTGGCATTTTTAGTGCTTCCTGTTCTCCCTCAGCATCTCTGCTACTTCCGTTGTACACTACATTGGTTTCTTTCCCTTGCTATTTTTTCCTACTATTCTGAGGCAGAGATTTGTTGCCATAGTTAGCCCTTCCTTTATGAACCCCCTTTTGCGCTCCACCACCACTGCAGCCTAGACACTCTACAGCCACTCCCTAAACAGTTCCTGCATGTTTCAAAACTCCACCCTTCTGAAGTCCAGTACATCTGTTTGTGAGTGATTGCCTTCTGTTTCTAACTTTATATCAAATATCAAACATATTAAACAAATATTTCTCTCTCTTCAGTGTTTATAGAAGTGAGGGCAGATGAAGGGCCAAGCATTAAGGACAAAGGCAGGGAGGTGGAGAAGTAGACACAAGTCCGTTTCCAGTGGAAAGAATACTTAGGGAACTAACAACACTAAAAGTGGACAAGGCAATGGGGCCAGACAGAGTGCACCCAGGATACTGAGGGAACTCAGAGAAGAGCTGGCAGCACCAATGACATCCCTGCTCAACATGTCATTGGAAACAGGGGTGGTCCTGAGGACTGGAGGAGGGAAGATTGGTCCCTCTCTACAAAAGTGGAAATAGAGAGGATGCAGGAAACTACAGGCCAGTCAGCTTGACATCAGTGGTGGGTAAGGTAATGAAATCACTGTTAAAGGAAAGGATTGGTGAATACCTCATTGCCAGTGTAATAGTAGAAAAATAGTTTATATATACAGGCACTGTTTAAGATAATACATACACCGTCAGTGTTATAAATACCCTGTTTGATGGAGTCATGTGATGCTAGCTTTCTGATCGGCTGCACTGTTCCGGAGCTCCTACCACCCATCAGCATCATCTCCTCTAAATTGCGGTTTTAGACGACCAACCTCTATAATTTTCACACCAATTAATCTAACACTCTCTGCCTATCGGCCCTAGGGCGTTTTCTATTTACATCCTGATAATATTAGGAAGGATGGAGGCAGAGAAGAAACAGGCCGTGATCCAGCACACACCTCCCACCTCGCCTGAGAAGCTACCTAAAAAAGCGAGAAACCAGCTCGGTTCCATCTCAGAGAAAACGGGTAGCACTGCCCCATCGGCAAATCCTCTCACTGAAGAGAAATTTTTACAGGAAATCGCACCACTGAGAGAGGTTTTACAAGATATTACTACCGAGCTAAAATCAATCTGGGGTGATCTTTCCTCTCTCACAACAAGGGTGACCGATTTGGAAGCCAGAATCTATTCTCAGGAGCAATGGAGAACCACAACAGAACCCGAAATCATCGCTTTAAGGCAGCAAGTAAAAAAATTACAACTCAAAACGGAAGATCTCGATGGTCACAGTAGACGAAACAATATGATAATCTTAGGCCTACCTGAACTTGAAGAGGGCTCTGATCCAGTAATCTTCATCCAGAAACTTTTAGCCAAAATTGTTGGCCCATCACCTCTCAACCCCCTCTACCACCTGGAAAGAGCCCACAGATCTCTTAGGCCAAGGCCCCCTCTGGACTCTCCCCCTCGTCCAATGATTATCAAATTCCTCAGCTACTTAGAGAAACAACATGTTCTTATGACAGCTCGCAAATTACAATCGATCATGTGGGGCCCTGCCAAGCTGCGAATTGCCCAGGATCTTCCTATGGAGACCAGACAGAAGTGGACGGTGTTCCATCTCATCGTACAGAAACTTATTGAGGCGGGCACTCCCTTTAGAATGCTCTATCCTGCCATCCTCAAAGTCACAATCAATGGCACCTCTACGTCCTATGACTCACCACTTCTTGCTTCCAAGGATTTGAGTATTAAACTCCCTAACCTGTTCAATCCATAAGGACTGTCTTTCCAGATACCCTATGCCTAATTTTGTTGTCAATGCCAGTTCTTTACGTCTACCTTTTATCTGCCAGCTTCAGTTACCTTAGCTAGGATGTCTATCCAGAGCTCCGGGAGGCGGAGGTCCCTCGGTGGCTTTGGTATGGGTCGGGACAGGCCGTGGTTCCTCTGGTCATTGTAACCACCTCGGAACTAAAAAGAAACAGTTCTACTGTGACACCTAACTGTTTTGGTGGTGGACCGTTTTGCTCCTATAACATAACTGGTCCCCAGGGAAACAACTTTAATGCTGGTCTTGCATTCATATACTTCCACCCCCACAACCCGTGCTGCCTTTCTCCCGTAGCTTGTACTCGCCCTATAAGGGGGTAAGTTAACCTTTTTCTGTCTCTTTTACCCTTACCACGGACCTGCTGCCACTTTCTACAGAGCTTCCCCTGGGGATTCTTTTTCCCTGCCACTCCGGCGATATACACCTGATTCTTGCTTCAGTATCTAAAGAGGTTATCTGAAGGGAACTGATGGGGGGGGGTTCCTGGTGACGTTCGAGGCTGCAGAAGGTTGCCTCACAAGCCTACTGTAGGGGGATATGTAAACCCTAACCTACCTGTGGGGATCGCTCTGACCAGCTTTGGCTGGCTTACTTTGATCTTTTTATGCCCATGCCCCTTGAGACCCCTCACTAAGCCTGGTCTTTGAAATGGGTTAGTTGCAGGGTTTACCGTTGGGTCCTGGACTCCAGGCTTTTGCTATGATTTTTTCCAGTCCCTTAATAACCATGCCTGGCATCAGGGTGTAAATAGTTTGTTAAAAGTATATAGGGGTTATAGGAGGGGGGGTTCGGGGAGGCTGGACTGCCTTTTACCTTTGTGGCTTTACCTCAAGTTCGATTTAGATAGCTGGTTCTGTATATATCAGTGTTTGGCTTTAAGAGTTTGGCAGTCCACAGCTATTTTGGGTTTATGGGTTAGAGTGTGCCCTCTTTATTGGACTTTTGTCTGGAGTTCTATAGTTTGTTTTTCTACTCTGTTATTTTTGAAATGGCTATGAACTCAATAAAACTAGTCACGTGGAATGTACGTGGGCTCACGGAGAGAACCAAGAGAACCCAGGTGTTTAATCATTGTGACTTAGTTAAAGCCAATATCCTTATGCTACAAGAAAACCACTTACTCAGTACAGAAGACAAATGGCTGTCCAGGTCCGGCTTTTCCCAAGTTTTTACGGCAAATGGGACAGGGTCCAGTAGGGGCGTAGCTATTCTTATTAAACATTACATTACGTTTCTGGAACTGGAAATGGTATCTGACCCTGATGGTAGATTTGTTCTGGCAAAAGGCTCCCTTAATAACTGTGCAGTTGTTCTCGGCTCAATTTATGGTCCAGTAGGGGGCAGTTCCGAATTTTTCATGACCCTGGTTGACAAGGTAAGTGCCCTCCTCCCCTCACAGATTATCCTGGGAGGGGACTGGAATGTTCCACCTTCCCACACTCTAGACAAATCTCCAGACTCCGGTCACTCAGTTACCCCGGTCCAAAGGTCCTTAGCAGAGTTTTTGCAAATACTAGGGCTATGTGACCCCTGGCGCCTCACTAACCCCTCCCTACGGTCTTTCTTCTTCTTTTCCCAAGTTCACCACTCCTGGTCTAGAATAGACTACATTTTGGTTAGTAAAACCCTCTCCCTGGTCTTCTTCAATCAGGCATTGAACCGATTGTGCTTTCTGACCATGCCATAGTATGGGCAAAGATCTCCCCAGACCCCAATTTTCAATGAGACACTATTTGGAAACTCAACACTCAGCTCCTCAAAGAACCCCAGACCATTGCTCGCATTAAAACTCTCATCTCCAATTTCCTTGAGACCAATATTAAGTCCACCCAGAGGTTTGACATTATCTGGTGTTCTCTGAAATGCTGCCTCAGAGGTGAATTAATTAAGCTGGCCTCGACAAGGAAAAAAGACTAGACAAGCCCGCGCCTCCCTACTACTGACCAGGATCAGGGAGCTGGAAAGCGCTTACTCCCCCTCCTCCCCCTTAACCTCTCTTGAAGCCCTTTTAACAGCCAAAAATGAATATGCTGACCTTCTTAAGGAAAAAGCGGAGTATAGTCTAATCAAAACTCAAGCCAAATACATTGAGCAAGGTGAAAAAGCTGGTAGGCTCTTGTCCCTGAGTTTACATATGATAGAAAGCTCTAGATTAATTCCGGGCCTTCTATCCCCCGAAGGTCTCAAAAAACATCCCCCAGAGAAATCACACAGATTTTCGAAGATTTCTATAGAAATCTCTATAAACGCCCCTCTCCCCCCATGCCTCTTCTAGACATAAATTCCTATCTGACAGATCTCAATCTCCCTCAACTTTCATCTCCCCATAAAGACATCCTGACATCTCCCATTACCCTTTCCGAAATAGAAGATGCCATCTCATCACTCACCCCGAATAAAGCACCGGGCCCAGATGGTTACCCCTCAAATTTCTTCAAAACCTTTTCCAAGGAGCTTGCCCCTCTACTCCTCCAGCTATACTGCTGCATGTTTATGGATGAGACAATGGATCCCACTCTACTTGAGGCTACTATTGTTTTAATCCTCAAACCTGATAAACCGCCCAAAGATCCTGCAAGCTATCGACCCATTTCTCTTCTAAATTGTGACATGAAGATCCTTTCCTAGATTCTGGCCAAAAGGATTAAAAAAGTCTGGATCCATCTCCTCAGCCCGGAGCAAGTCGGATTTGTCCAATCCCGCTCCCCAGCAGATCACCTCAGAACCCATTCTCACATCTCCCATGCTGCCCAACTATCCCACACCCCGATGGCCCTGATCTCCTTAGACGCAGAGAAAGCATTTGACAGAGTTAACTGGTCTTTTCTTTGGGCGACTCTGACCAAAATGGACTTTCCACTCACTTTTCTCAAATGGATCCAGGCTTTGTATAAATCCCTTCGCCAGGATATACTGCAACGCATTTTCTCCTCAATCTTTCACTCACACTGGCACAGACAAGGCTGCCCTCTTTCACCCTTCTTATTTAACCTATATCTGGAACCCTCCTTCTCAAACTTAAACTATTCCCCTTCCATCCAGGGTTGTTTGATACAGCAGCAAGAATTAGTCTTATCTGTTTACGCAGATGACATCTTGCTCCATATCACCCACCCTGCCACATCACTGGGACACGCCCTCCACATCATAACCCAATACGGTAATCTTTCCCACTATAAATTGAATGTGTCAAAATCGGAAATTTTTCCATTGAACTCCTTTACGCACAGTCATGATCTCATTAAGTTCAGTATGAGATGGTCCCCCAAATCGATCAAATACCTGGGCATTCACTTTACTTCAGACTTCTCCCTACTTAAGAAGCTCAACTTAGACGACCTTAAAACTAACATCCAACTAGACTTACAAAGATGGTCTAATCTCCCTATCTCCCTTTGGGGATGGATCAACATCATCAAGATGAACGTCCTTCCCCGCATCTTTTACCCTCTCAACTTATTAGGTCTCTGGCTACCGCTTTCCTATTTTCATCAATTCTACATAATTTTCTCACAATTTATCCAGTGAAAAAAAGCGGTCAGACGCTCCTTTCTCAAACTGTGCCTTCCTAAAGACAAGGGTGGCCTCCGACTCCCTAATCTAATAGTCTACCACTGGGCTTCCCACCTCTACAAGCTAGGCAAGTGGTACTCCACCTCAACTGCTGTCCCTCCCCGGCCCTGGCTTCAGATCAAGAGGCAAATTCTCTCAGATGCTAAAATAGGCCCCCAAACAATTTTTTTCGCTCCCATCTCGGTGCTCACACGTTGGATCTCCAATCCAACCATCACCACATCTCTCAAATCCCTCTTTCAATGTCTCTATTTCCTTAAAATCCCCCCTAAAACGGACCTAGCACAACCACTCATTCTTAACCCCAACATTAAACTTGATAACTCGCTAATCACCCCCGACTGGCTTCCGCAAATCAATGAGACCACGTTAGAGCACTATTACGCTCAGGGCTCCCTTCTTTCATCTCCGAGCATATTAGCTAAATTTGATATTCCTAATAATATGATTTTTAAAATATACCAATTGAGACACCTCATTAACGGCAATTTTGGATCAACCTTTCGTGTGTCAAAGGTCAAACCTTTCTTCTCGCATATTCTCACCTTCGTCTCCAGACCACACTCCATCTCATTAATATATTCCTACCTACTGGACCACAAATTCCGCTAGAGGGCTCCTGCATATGGCTCTCTTTACTACCAGACTTCATTCCCAATTGGGCCCAAATTTGGAAAGACCTGCACAAATACCATACCCAAGACAGATTTAGACTCACCCAATATTACATACTAAACAACATGTATTACACCCCAGTTAAGCTGTTCCGCCTTAACAAATTACCTCTTCCCATTTGTTCCAGATGTTTGCAAAGTGAAGGGAACTCGCTCCACATTTTTTGGCAGTGTTCCAAAGTAGCCCCACTGTGGCGCTCTATTCAGGACAATCTAGATCCTCTATTAGGCCTTACTACATTTTTCACGCCCGATATCTGCATCCTAGGCAATTATTCCACCATAGATTGTCAAGAACGCCGATATCATATGGCCTTAGTTTCCATGGTAGTCAAAAAGTTGGTCCTCAAACACTGGACCGATCAGCTAATTTTAACCTATTCTGATTGGCTAAAGGAGCTATCAATGTGCTTTAACATGGAGAGACTCGCAGCTAGCTCTCTCAATCGCATGGACCTGTTCCACAAAAAGTGGGATAAATTATACGTGTTTACTTACACCATTGATCTCTTGGTTCTTACTCTGACACCCAACATTGCTCCCTCTCTTTCCCATGCTCCCTTTGCCTTTTATCTTATGCCTAAGTTATGATTCCATCAATGACCTAACAATAGAACTTAACCTACAATTGCATTGCACACTCGGTTGGTGATTTTGGGGAGGTGGGTGGGCGCTGTACGGGAGGGAAATGTGGGGGGTTCGGGTGGGGAGTTAGGGTGGGTTTTTCCTTTTTTTTTTCTTAGTATTATTTTCCCAGAACATGTTAGAATTTATCTGTATACAGTGTCATGCTTGTTTATGTAGTTTGTTAAAATAAATAAACTTGAATTTCAAAAATAAATACCCTGTTTATAAGGTGTTCCTATCTGATATTTGTCACTATATAACAAGTTGCACATAAAGACATTACAGCACAATTTTTAAAACACACGTTTAAGACATAGGCAGTATACACTAGCTAATTTTTCAGTATACATCAAATGTTATGTCTTACTTTAAGTTTAGCTCATCTATTACAAATATATCTATAACACAGTACTTGTTTCATGGCAGTTTTAAAATAGAATAATCAATACCTACTGTAAGTGTGTATTATAAGGCAGTAATCCCATTTAGAGGTTTTGGGGACTTGGAACCTCAAGAGCAAAGCTTGAGAGGTTCCTAAAGTTCCAAAAACCTTGAGGTGGGACTACTGCCTTGCAATACACACTTACATATTTGTTATTATTTGAAATATATGGATCCGAGAACAAAACAAATATCTCTGCTTGAGAATGGGTGCCCGACCACGTCAGTGCACACTCGCTCAACAACGGGTGCTTGACTACAGTGAACAGTCACTCATGCCAGAATCAGTTCAAAAACATCCTCGACTTGACCACCAGTGCCTGACCACTTCAGTGCACACTCAGTCAACAATAGGTGCCCAACCACAGTGAACACTCACACGCATTATTTACCTGTTTTCTGCAGAGGTGAGTAAAATTTTTGCAGGATCAACTAGATAATGATGTTAAATTGAAAATGAAACAACAAACACAATGCCTATCGTGGGATGCAGGGGAAATTCTTCTTGCTAAGCGAGAGATGGCTGCCATATTTTGAAAATTGTTTGGCCCACCCAGATAGGAAAAGTGGACAATCAGAACACACGGTTTCAGAAACATTATGTTGAGTGTCCAGGAAGGGCACTTGTCAGCATGGCAGCCAAGTTAGTGTGGGAGGGAGTCCTGCACTTGTGAACTTCACTTTTTTTGATAATACTATCACTCAAAGCTAAAATGATAATATTATCAGCACAAAATCATGTATTATCACTGCAGAAACCATGTATTATCACTGAGGAAACCACGTATTAACACATCCGTGATAGTGTATTACAGGAACATTTTTGTATGGGCTAAGATGGTATTATTATGGCATATCTATATACAGTATAACCCCGATTATCCAAAACCCGGTTACCTGATTCTCCGGATTAACTGAAACTGTCCCATGTTCCCTGAGTACAATCTGATAATCAGCATTATACAGTACTGTCCTATAATGAAAGTGTCTAATTTAACATTATGTTTAACAGAGAATTGCTTTTCCTTGCCAATTGACAACCTTACTACTTTCCTCAGTTGACATCTTTATCACCCCATGCAGACTTAATTATAATTATTACACCGATCTGTTAATTAGCAATAGCCATAAAAGCATTCTCTTCAGCAGCAGTCAGCAGCTCATTAGGGCAGACTGATGCTATCAAAAACCTAAACATTAAGGATGCCTGCTACCTTCTAGGTGAAGCTTGGCTGGAAATCCAGTCAGAGACACTTGTCCATTGCTGGCAGAAATCAGAAGTGTTTTGTGCCCCACAACAAGAACCAGCAGTAATCCAGCAAGAAATTGAGGCACACGAAGAACTGCTATGAATAGCACAGTGAACTGACTGCTCCACTGAGGCTGTGCAGGAGTGGCTACAGTGTGAAACAAACAATGATGAGTAGGGGGAAGTGAACAATGCAGACATATTTGCCATCACACAAAACACACTGGAGGTGATAGAAGCTACAGAGGAAAAAGAGGAGGACAATCTGGAGGGGTCAGACTGGGACTTTGCAGGTGCTGACTGGTAGAGAGGCAGCTGAATCATTCAACCGGTGTATCATGTGGCTAGAGAGCCAGACTACCACTGACTATGCAAGCTAAGATTGCATGCCATAGAGCAATTAAATAAAACTAAAAAGTAGACTGCCATAACAAAGTTTTTCAGTGTGGTATAGAGCTATTCTCTTAAGCTGTATGTACTTTAGTACTGTATCTGTCGTGTACTGCAAGAAAAAATTTTCGATGCTTTTAGCACAGACTGTAATGTTTTTATTGACATGTAGCACTGCTGTATTTATTGACTGTGTGTTTTAGAGTGTTTGACTTGTGATTAAATTAATCTTTGCTATTTGAAAAAGAGTCAGCATTGGTGTCCAGTACATCAACTGTGCTTTGTGCACCTCAAACACAATGAATTCCGGTTATCCAAAAACCCGATTATCCGAATATATTTGATATCCCCCCTTGGCATTCGTATAATCAGGGTTATACTGTATTACAATGTGTTTACAGACATCTCAAACTTAAGCACTTGTGGTGGCAGTTCATTCTAGGCATTAGATGCTTTAACTTGAAATGCCATTTCCCCATAGTCATGTTTTACTTTGGGCGCCAGCAGTTCTCTTGATCTTTTAGTTCTTAATTGAAAATTATGACTAGGCTTAACCCGTTTGTCCAGTAATCCAGAAGGTCTACCATTTTTAAGTACTCCGTACACCAAAACTTCTCAGAACCCTTTTCTTTTTTGTTCTAGTGGAATCCAGTCTAATCATTGGTACAGCTGGCAATGGTGTGTATTATAATCGCATTTCAATACAAACCTGGCCAATCTATTGTAACTGGTGTCAGGTTTGCGGAGTACATTTTTATCAGCATGACAGTAGATGTGACACCTGTAATCTATTATAGGTATTATTAGTTAGTTTGCCACAGTCAGGCGATCTTTCTTGGCCAAACATTTTGACACTCTCCTTAAAGCTCCTATCCTTCTATTCACTTTTCTTGTTAACTCATTTACATGTTGTCCAAAGGACAAATGTTGGTCTATTATAACTCCCAGATATTTACAGGTAGGAACTTGTGTTAAGGTTACCCCATTCAATGTTTTTATTTCTCATTTGTTTACTCATCTTATATTTCTGGTTTAAGGTGGCCTGAATAACATGGTCTGCATTTTTTGGCATTTAATAGTAATTTAGAAGAGATAAACCAATTTTTCAAGATATTGAAATCTACCTGAAGTCTGTGTTCTATTTCCCCTCTGATATCAGCACTGTGTCATCGGCATGTAATCTTATACTTGTTTGATTTTGGAATTTGGTAAATCATTTGGATATATAAGGAACAATAAGGGGCCTAATTTAGACCCCTGTGGTACACCTTGTGTCACTGGAGCTAGACTTGAATGTCTTCCCCCCAATGGTCACCAACTGAAATCAGTCAGACAGATAAGATTTGAATCATCTATGGGGTTCTTCTGCTATTCCTATGTCTCTCAGCCTGTCCAAAAGTATTTTATGATCAACTAAATTGAACACTTTGGACAAGTCACAAACAGCATGCCCATGGTTCATGTCTCCCCCAGAGGGGTAGCCACTAGATCAACAAAGTCCATGAGTGTGGTGCCCGTGGACAGTCTTTTTCTAAATCCAGATTTCAGATTAGTGACTTTATTATACATTTCAAGATGGTTAATTAACTGGCCATGAACAATTTGTTTCATTATTTGTGAAACAACAGAAAATAAAGCAATGGTCACAAGATCCAAGGTGATATGATTTCACAGGAGGAGGGGTGGAGGTCCTGCCAGATAAACCTGATTGAGTTCTTTGACTTAGTAACCAGGGAAGTGGATCAGGGAGGGATGGTGGATGTGGCCTACCTGGATTTCGGCAAGGCCTTTGACACCGTTCTACATAGGAGACTGATGAGCAAGCTGGGGAGGCTAGGAGTGGGTACTAAGGATATAAAATCAAATGGGTGGAGGATTGGCTGAGCAGCAGAGCTCAAAGGGTGCTGGGGAATAGAACCCACTCTGGAGTAGGTAAGGTGACCATTGGGATGCCACAGGGATCAGTACTGGTCCTGGTTCTCTTCAATGTCTTTATTAGTGACATTGCTGAAGGCCTGGAAGGAAAGGTATACCTCTTTGTGGACGACATGAAACTCTGTAACACAGTGGATACACCAAGGGGAGGTGGATAGAATGAGGGTGATCTACAAAAACTGGAAGAATGGTCAAGGAATTGGCAGCTGGGTTTCAACACTAAAAAGCACTTGTCAATGCCAAGTGTTGCTTGCTGTCATTACCAGTGGAAGTGCAGAAGTTAGACAGATGCAGTATAGGAATGGCAGTGAAGTACTGAACTGACTCCAACTCCACCCCCACCCTGCAGACATGGACAGGCATTGGGGTGTGCCTTTGGGTCGTCACCTAAAACGTTCATGACATTTCACCTCACCCTACCCTGCAGACACTTACAAGTGCTGAGATGTGCTTTGAAGTGTTCGGGCTTTACACTCACCTCATTCCATAAGGAAATACATTGAAATGGGTGCAGTATAGGAGAATGGGGTGAACTCTGGGGCCAAAGGGTCCAAGGCGCACCTCAATGCCTGTCACTGGCTGCAGGGTGGGGGTGGAATGGCATGAGCATTACTGTCGACAATCCCAGGTCACACCCCTGATGACTGTCAGTCCTTACAGGGTGGGGCGTTATGGTCGAAAACCCTAACACCCTGGGCGTTTCTTAGTATTTTTTCTCCAAGTTCTCAACATGGGCTTTATGTGGTCCCACCGCATGAACAGTGACACTATCAGTTCATTAGCCAAAAGGTGATTTTGCACAGCGACAGTGCCATTTGATGCCACAGGTGTGAAAACACATTTTGAACAGGATGTGAAAAATGACAGGTGTACTGTTCATGAGGAGGTGTAAAAAATGGCAATGTTGAAAATCTGGAGTGAAAATATAAAAACATTGATGAAGTCAAGAGCGTGCGTAGAAACTGCACAACACACACCGGTAATGTAATTAGTTTTGGGATTTTTTCAGCAGATTTTCAACATAGGCATTTTGGGACCTCCACTCATGAACAGTGTCACTGTGACTTTCTTAATCTATCCCGAACACTGATTTCCCACAGTGACCGTGCTATTCTGCACTGGAAGTGCGAAAATGCATTTAGTCCAGGGTGTGAAAAATGACAGCTGTACTGTTCATAAGGAGGTGTGAAAAAATGCGAATGTTGAAAATCTGGACTGAAAAGATTACGAATTCATGAACTTATGAGGGTGCGTGGAAACTGCACAATGCACGCTCATAACACAGTCATTTTATGGGCTTTTGTCACCAAATTTTCAACATAGCCAATTTAAGACCTCTGCTCATGAACAGTGTCACTGTGATTTTCTTAATCTGTCCCAAACATTGATTTTGCACACTGACCACGTCACTGTGCACTACACGTGTGAAAACACGTTTCAGGTGAGATGTAAAAAATGACAGATGTACTTTTCATAAGGAGGTGTGGTAAAACGGCAATGCTGAAAATCTGGAGTGAAAATATTAAAAATGCTCAAAGTTACGAGCGTGCATAGGGACTGTGCAACACACACCCATAAAACAGTCATTTTTGGGAATTTTTTCACCAGATTTTCAACATAGAGTTTTTGGGGGCCTACCTCAAGAACAGTGTCACTGTGATATTCTTAATCTGTCCTGAACATTGATTTCGCACACCAACTGCGCCATTGTGCGCTACATGTGCGAAAACACATTTCAAGCAAGATGTGAAAAATGACAGCTGTACTGTTCATAAGACGATGTGGTAAAATAGCAATGTTGCAAATCTGGAGTGAAAATGTTTGAAATGCTAAAAATTACGAGTGTACGTAAGAACTGCACAATGCATACTCATAAAAACAGTCATTTTGGGGAATTATTTCTCCAAATTTTCAGCATAGGGTTTTGAGGGGTCTATCTCATGAACTATGACACTGTTGTTTTGTTAATCGGTCCTGAAAGGTGGTTCCACACAGTGACCACAAAATCACCTTTCGGGACTGAATAACAAAATGACAGCGACTGAGTTCATGAGGTGGGGTCCCAAGAATCCCATGTTGAAAATTTGGTGAAGTAATTCCCAAAAATGGCCAAGATATGCACCAAAGTTGAAAAAAACCCATTTATGCTATTATGCAGCTTAGATGTGTTCCTGGTCCACCGAAGATCATCGTACTGTGCTCTGGAGGTAAGTATGGGGTGAAATGAGGGTGTGGGGAGGTGGGGGTATGCAGAGGCTGGGCACGGGTTGGGGAGAGGGCAAGAGAATCAATGAGGGATGTTTTTTTTCTTCTAGGTCTTTTTTTTAAAGACGACGGGGGACTTTTGCCATGCTGGGGTGGGCTTCCAGCATGGCACCAGGTAGTTTGTTTGGGGGGGCAGTGGAGCCAATGGGGGATTGAGCACCCCCATTGGCCAAGGAGACTTTTGCTACACTAGGGTGGGCCCCAATGTGGCAGATGGAAGTTTGGGGGAGGCAGTGGAGCTGATGGGGAATGGGCCATACAGTGTGCTGGGGGGACACATAAGCCATGGGGGGGTGCATTATGCTGACTGGGATTGGGCTACCTTGTCAGCAAGTGAACTGGGAAGGGGGTCATGCCAAGAGGGGGAATAAGCACCCTGTCAGCTTTTTTTTATTTATTTATTGAAATGTTTCACAAGGAAGGCACACATAACGGCAGGTGGCGGCTTTCCGTCAGCTTCCTGGGGACTGTGAGAGTCTGACAGAGAAGCCGTCGCCATGGGGACACCATGCAATCAGCTGTTTTGGTAACTTGTAATGCACCAAAACAGCTGATTGCATGGTGACGTGGCCAAATTTCTTGATGCATTGTGGCATGCTCCCTAACTGCTGATGCAATGTGTTTCTTGCACATGCATGCAAGCAACACAAAAAGTGCAAAAGAATGCATATGGCACACACAAACCGGAGGGCAACATATACACTGGGTGGGGGGGGCACTAGCAGTCACAGAGCAGGAAAGGGACCTTGGAGTGATTATTTCAGGTGATCTAAAAGTTGCAAAGCAGTCTCACAAGGCAGCTGATAAGGTTAGTGGGATGCTGGGATGCATAGACAGGGAATTACCAGCAGAATGAGGGAGGAGGGAGGGAGGAGGTGTTGACACCACTGAATAGATCACTGGAGACTACACCCAAGTACTGTGTCCAGTTCTGGAGGCCCTATCTCCAAAAGGACATGGGTAGAGTGGAGGCGATTCAGAGGAGAGCAACCAAACTGGTGCTGGGCATGCATCAGAAAACCTATGAGAAAAGGCTCCAGGCATTGAACATGTACCCCCTGGAAGATAGGAGGAGGAGGAGGAGGTGGGATATGATAAACACAGACATATACATCACAAGAAAGAACAAGGTACAGGAAGGTAATATTTTCTTAAGGAAAAGATGCTCAAGAAAGAGGGGTCACACTTTGAAATTAGAAGGGGGTAGGTTCAGAGGAAATGTGAGGAAGCACTTCTTCACTGATAGAGTGGTGGATGAGTGGAACAGTCTTCTGGTTGAGGAAGTGGGGTTGGAGACAATTGTAGGATTCAAGAAGGCTTGGGATAGACAAAGAAGGTTCCTACTTGTGTGGGGCGGGGGTTCCAGAGATAAACTAGGTTAAAGTGATAGAGTAGATAGCAGACAGGGAATGTATAGGGTAAATAGGGAAGACTGGGTGGGCCAAGAGGCCCTTATCTGCTGATGCTTTCTATGTTTCTATGTTTAAACCAAACAGTCTGGTGATCGCTGATTGCCAAGGGTTCCCTAACTATAACTGTGGATGGAGGATTTACCTCTTTTCTTTCTCTCCACTGATGACACTGTCAGAATGAAGTCATCAGACATGCACATGCACAAGTGCACACTGTCTGTCAGTGCTGACATCATCCTTCCTTACTCACCAACTATCAACATCTGTGTCTCCACCAGTAGTCACCCAGGGGATGGAGTAGTCAAGGTTCCATACTCCCTGAAGTGAAGGAACATCCACTGAAATGCTTAATGTCATTTCCCAAACTGTCCCTCTGATGATCCAAGCTCATTTATGAACTTAGGACACTGGCATTGCCAGCTGCTGCTGTGTTGATGGACCAGCTCTAAATTAAGCAGTAATACATGACAGGATGTATGTGATGTGTACGTGCCAGGATAATGTCATGGTTTGTGTGGTTGGGCATGAGGCCACAGGCCAAGTGTGTCAGACACCGGAGAAGTGATGTTATCCCACACAGGCACACACCCTGAAGTGCATTATCACTATTGTATAACAGCTTGTATGAAGGAAAAATGAAAAAACAGGTTTAAAAATATATTTAAAAAGTAAGTTTTTTTACTGATTCTATGATTGGGTAGGTGTAAGCTGCTGTTTCCTTCTGTCCTGTTGGTGGCACTTCTTTTTAGCATTGTTGACCACAAAAACACGCATACAGCTGTCTTTCCTTGGTTCTGGCACCTCAGTCCCCCCCCCCCCATGTTTAATTCACCCTGCCCTGCTACCTGCCCTGGGACCAGGTGAAGATGTTTCTTGCTTTATCTTTTCTTTCTGTGGAAACCACAATGTAAATGGGGAAGAAGACATAACCTGGTGGATACTTTCAGTTTTCCAGTGCAATCAGTAAGTTGCCCTGTTCTCAGGAGATAAGGGTGAGTCAAGCTGGAAAATGGGTTAATTTTTGAATTAAAGTGATTTGTGAAGCAGCCACATTTGGAAAGGGAAGCATATTCTGAAACAGCTGTTCCATATGGCTTTGTGGGGCAACAGCTGAGTAGAAAACCTATGCATCTACCCATTACGGCAAAGAAACTGTAAAGCTGCCCACAGAAAGCAGCCATTTTGAAAATTATTTTGAAATACCGATTTGAGTTGCAGTGGGCAGGTTTTTTTGATCTTTGACTAACCCGAAACTAGTTTTATGTGTAACACTAAAATGGGAAAACTGTCATAGTCAGGGATTTATATAGTGTGTGCAGTGATATGTATGCATCCGAGAGCATGTCAAAATGGTCATATGTGTACCAGAACATGATACAGTGCTGTTCTGCTGGGATGCTGTTACTGTTCAAAGTGGCCACTGACCAATCAGATTGCTGGAAATCTTCTCTGCTGTATTATAATTGTCTTTTTACCACACTGATTACAACATGCTTTCAGTGGCTACATGATATGATCTATAAAATACTTCCACACTGTGGAGGATTAATGTTAATTTTAAGTACAATGGATTGGTGGTGGTGGTGGGGGACTTCAAGGGGCTGGGCTGTGACTGCAAGATTATTTTTCTCAGCTACTTTGGAATGATGTGGCTGGAGAAAGCATTGGGTGGGGCAGACAGAGGAAGATATTTAATATAATATAATATAATATAATATAATATAATATAATATAATATAATATATTACAAACAGAATAATGAATAGGTGTCAATGTATTACCAGTGAGTAATACCATTGAGAGGTTCTGGACGTAATATAATGCAATAAGATATAACACAATGCAATATATTTATACAGTATGTGACCATTTTTTATTAAACCCACTGAGAGACTATGGGGGGGGGAGACACATCTGAGGATGCCTGTTGGGGAGGAAAGGATGACGTTGACATCAACACACGGTATGTACTTGTGCATATGCTTGTCTAATTACTTCATTCTGACATTGGACTCAGTGGAGAGGAAGAAAAGAGGTAAATCTTCCACCCGTGCAGGATGACAGTCCAAGCCTACAGCCACAGGATCCCCACCAACCAACTCAGGTAGCCTTCCTGTGCCCTGGAGTTTGACGTTCCCAAGGGTGCTTAGGGCCACCTGAAAGGCTCTAACATGCCATAATAGCCACATAAGAAAGAAGGTAGCCCTAGAAGATGGCAGGGTTGTAGGCTGTGGCGTAGGGCCACAGGACTGGATTGGTGGGTCCCCATGCCCTGAAGGACATTGGCAAAAAAGTGAAGTAAAGACCAGTTAGGGTAAATCGAGTAAAAAACATCTTTTCATATACAATATATCAAACTGTTCCAATGTCTTGATGAGAAACAGAGAAGTAATTCAATTCAAAATCCTTAGACATGGCATCATTAGTGTATGGGAAGTCAGCCATGCCCTTTGGGAATGGCTTCTTTAGAAAATTGTTAATAAATGCTACTCTGAAATCTAGAGGATTTGCAATGTTCTCTTATTAAAAATATATATATATTAAGGGCACTACCATTAGGGTTGGTACAGCCTTTCAACGTTAAATCTCAATTTTTGCACTTTAATAACTTTGTCATTTTACAACCAAATAACCCAACAATTGGTATGTGCTGTCATGTTATCAGTGTCACAAGCTGTGGAAAGTTTCATGATGACAGCTTTTATGATTGCGGAGATATAAAGTTGTCAAAAACACAAAACAGAATGTTTTTTCCCATAGGATAACATGGGATTTTTTGCTCTCTTGTACAGCACACACAGAACTAAGTTTGCCTCTGATACTTTCAGGGATGATGGGGTGTGTGCCAAGGATGTGCCTTTAGATGATTTGGTTTTAAAATATATTATCATTTTTGAATTATTATTATTTTTGTGATAGAAGCAGGATAGTCCATACAAAAAAATAGTCCTAATGCTCAATTGCCTCAAATAACTAACAATTAATAAATAATTAACTACTCTTCAGTTTTGCTTTGGTTGAGATTTTCACATGTAAATGACTTAGTTGCTAACCCGTTGTGGTTCAACATACTGCTAACTAATTCTTAACAGTTTCAGCAGTTAGTCATTTATTGACCTGTTTCCCAGTGAAGAATGAACTAATCCCATGAATTGATTATTAGTTTGGCATTCATTAATTACTAGTTGAGCTTATGTGATAAAAAAATGTATGATCAATACTCAAATTGTTGAGCAGTAGCTGATAATTAACTGTATATCACACAGTAAGCATTTTTTTTTTTTGCAGTTAAACTTTTTTATTAATTTTTCGTAAGATATACAGACAAACCTCTTACAGTACAGTACAATGTGAGGATTTTTTTTTTTAAAGAAATTGAGGCAGCATATAATAAGAACATTGCTACAATAACACAAGGAGCTTTTGGTTTAAAATATAGTAAACAATACAGGTCATGTAATTAGCATATACTTGACATTTGTAGTGAACTTAAAGCGGATAGTATGATTAGATACGGTTTATATTAAAATGTTACATAATCATATATGATGCTGCAAAAGGGATCAGTAAGCATTGTTAATAGTTAAGAATAACCAATTCTTAACCATCTCATTTTCGCAGTGATGTTAGAAACTGGAGTCCAGCTGGGAGTCCAGGTAAGCTGCAGCAGAACACCCACCCCTCCCTGCAGGTGCCAGACATCTGCCTGAGGCATGCTGAGGTATCCCAAAGTCAGAAACTATTCTCTGTCTGGGGTAGTGCCCCATCCCACAGGTACAGCCCTGGGGGTAGGCCCAAGTGTCAAGCAGGAGGCAGAGGTAAGTCCCAAACTGGACTATCTGAAAAAGAAATTGCATTTATGCAGGAAAAGACTATCACCGCACTAAGGTAATAGACTATAAAGGCCGAAATACAATCAATGTAATCTTAGCAGCTTACTTTAATGGACATAGTTATAACCTGTTATAAGCCCGCAATTGTTCTGTCTTAAAATCCAAAAGTATGTATTTCCCTGTGCAGGAGAGGGAACCTTTGTGTGGGATCCAGATCCTGATTGAGAGGGCAGCTGTAAAATAAAAACAAAAAGGGTTCACAAAGGATCCATATTTCTATAAAATACAAGTATGTACTGGATATGTAAACACAATACTACTTATCTCATATGTGAGCGGAGACTGGCACAATGTCAAGTCACATCTATAAAATAAAAAAGCATGTTAGTAATTTAAGTAAAACAAGCATTTGTCAATGCTGAATGTTGTATTGCTAGTGTTGGCATTGGTAGTGCAGGAGTTAGAGAGATGCATAATAGAAATGGCAGTGAAGTATGGAACCGACGTCAACCCCACCCCACCCTGCAAAGAGTGACAGGCATTGAGGTGTGCCTTTGGGTCATCTGCCATAATGCTCATGCTATTTCACTTCACTCTACTCAGCAGACTCTGATAAGTGTCGTGTTGAGCCTTGGGCTATTCGGGCCTTACACTCACCCCATTCTGTAAGGAAGTACGTTGAGATGGGTGCAGTATAGGAGAATGGGGTGAACTTTGGGGCCGAAGAGTCCAAGGCACACCTTGATGCCTGTTAGTAGCTGCAGGGTGGGGGTGGGGGTGCAATGGTGTAAGCAGTACAGATGACAATCCAAAGGCACTCCCCTGATGCTTGTTAGTATGTACAGGGTGGGACGTTACAGTTAGAAAACCTAATGCCCCAGGCATTTGTTGGTATTTGCACTCCAAATTTTCAATATGGCCTTTTTGTGACCCCACCACATGAAACCATTTGGGACTTCTGTTCATGAACAGTGGAGCTGTGACTTTGTTAATCTGTCCGGAATGTTGATTTCCCACATCAACCGAGCCATTCTGCGCCACGTGTGAAAACACAGTTTGGGCAGGATGCAAAAAATGGCAGCTGCACCATTCATTTTTTTTTTCCATTCAACTTTTATTGAAGTTTTCAATACGGAGAACAAATCCACGACACCCTTGACATAATGAAGGTAAAACAACTTCAAATTTTACAGCTGCACCATTCATAAGGAGGTGAGAAGAGATGGCAATTTTGAAAATCTGGAGTGTAAATATTAAAAATTCTTGAAGTTACGAGCGTACGTGAAAACTGTGCAATGCACGTTCATAACACAGTCATTTTTTTGAATTCTTTCACCAAATTTTTAACATAGGCATTTTGATACCTCTGCTCATGAACAGCGACACTATAATTTTCTTAATCTGTCCCTATCATTGATTTCCCCTTGCGACTGCGCCATTGTGCACCAGATGTGCGAAACCACATTTCAGGCAGGATGCAAAAAATGACAGCTGTACTGTTCATAAGGAAGTGTGCAAAAATGGCAATGTTGAAAATCTGAAGTAAAATATTAAAAATTCCCGAAGTTACGACTGTGCGTGGAAACTGCACAATGCACACTCGTAACAGTCATTTTGTGGAATTTTGTCACCAAATTTTCAACATAGGCATTTTGGGACCTCTGCTCATGAACAGTGTTACTGTGATTTTCTTACTCTGTCCCGAACATTGCTTTCCTACAATGACTGTGCCATTGTGTGCCAGATGTACAAAAACACATTTTGGGCAGGATGTGGAAAATGACAGCTGTACTGCTCATAAGGAGGTGTGAAAAAATGGCAATGCTGAAAATCTGGAGTGAAAATATTAACAATTCTCAAAGTTACAAGCTTGGGTGGAAACTGTATAATGCACACTTGTAACACAGTAATTTTCTGGAATTTTTTCATCAAATTTGCAAGTTAGGCTTTTTAGGAGCCCACCTCATGAACAGTGACACTGTTGTTTTATTAATCAATCCTGAAAGGTGATTCTGCGCAGTGACTGCAAAATCACCTTTCGGGACCAAATAACTAGATGACAGTGACTGAATTCATGAGGAGGGGTCCAAAAAACCTCATGTTGAAAATTTGGTGCCAACATTCTCAAAAATGGCTGAGATATGCACCAGAGTTGAAAAAAAAAAAACATTTATGCCATTATGCAGCTTATCAGCATTTCTTCAGTTTGCGGCCAGTTTTGAAGAGTACAGACATGTTCCCTGTCCACTAAAGATCGTCATGCCAGGCTTCAGAGGTAATTATGGGGTGAGGGGTGTGGGGAGGTGGGGTACGCAGATGGTGGGCGCGGGTTGGGGGAGGGGCACCAGACATGTCGAGAGACCGTTTTATCATTTTTCAAGTTAAAACAAACCAAAAAAAACATAAAGACAATGCAAGTTGGTTTTCTTATTTTGCAGGTGTGTTTTGGCACACTGGGGTGGGCTCCCAGTGTGCCACCTATATTTTGAGGAAGGGGGACTGAAGCCTATGGGGACTGGGCTCCCCCGTCAGCACAGAAACATGTTGGGCGCATGATGCTGAGGGGGATTGGGCACTCCCTCAGCACACAAATTAAATGATAAGGGGGCCATTATGCCAACGGGGATGGGGCTCCCCTGTCAACAAAATTAACTGGGAAGAGGGCATACCGACAGGGGGATTGGGCACCCCTGACATCGGCTTGATTGGGACTGTGAGGTGGACAGTGAAGGCCGCTGCCATCTTTTATTGAAATGTTACACCAGGCAAGGCACGCCCTGCAATGAGGGGGAGCTCCCTCACCGCAGCGGCTAAATCATTTTAAGTTGGTGGCATGCTTTTGCACTGCTGTCATAGACAGCGTGCAATCTAATACATGCCATGGAGCCCAGCCCAAAAAAGCAGTGGTGCCACTGGCCACAACACGACCGCGCTGCCAAAACCTGCTATTCCAAGCCACCCCCATATGTTGCTTGCACATGCGCAAGACAGCATAACAGTGACAGAGCTAGAAAAAAGAAGATTAAAGCAGCAGCAAGGATTTAACATAAAGTAAATGAAGGACTAAAGGGATGAAAGGTGGCTTCAGTTGTCAGTATTGTTTTGCTGCCTAGATTGTGACTAAAAAGTAATGAGGATGACACCACCTACAATGAATGAGACTGCTGTCTGATGCCTGTTTCCTTTGTGCCACTTTCAACCACTAGAACCTCATGTGAAGCAGGGCAAAGTTACGTTGACATCACTTCCATTTGTATGCTCTCCCAAACCATCAATAAAAAGAGTAAACGTCAACAGTTCCAGATCTCCTGCACTCAAAAGAGCAGTGTGAACCATTGGTTTAACTTCCTACCCCTTCTTGTCCAGTCCATTGGTATCAGTTGGTAAGTGCACTGCACTAGCATGCTCAAGACTTGGGGCTGGGTCTCAGTCCTTGTGCATGGGGAGATGGGGCTCAGTATGCAGTGCAGAGGCATGATCCACTGGCCACATTGGGATGAAGCTGGTGGCCTTGACAGTGAGTGACCATGCACCATCTAGCATCACCCTCACTAGTAGGAGCAGTGCTGTGGACATTAGCCTCAGATTTGGTGGTGAAAGGGCTATGAGTGGGCTTTGGGGAGAAAACCTTCCACCCCACTTTGGTGACAGTGGGTGCTGAGTCACCACACAGCCACTAAACACTTCTCTCTGCCATCCCACCTGGAGTTAACGTTTATTGTTTTACAAATCCACTTCCCTTAGCCCTTTGTCCTAGCTGCTGAAAAAAAATAATAATCAATAATACTTTTCAAATGCCACTACTTTTCCCACACTCAGCTGTTGCACACTGCAAACACAATATGTTTCCACTGTCCAGTGAACCCCCCCGAAAGTCCCCTCCAGTGTCTAATTGACTCCCTCCCACACACAATTCCTATTATCTAGTGGTTACCAGTTGTAGATTGTAATAACACACACACGCTCACACAAAATGCACCACAAAGCATCTAGTACATGTGGGAAGCCCTGAGACCTAGTGGCCCCCAGTCCCCTGGCATAGAATCAAGCAGGGACAGCAGCAAGGTAGTACAATAGCCAGCCAGCTACATCTGCATACTCTGTGCCTCAGGTACAGTATTATCAGCATCTTGGTATCCTCAGGTACTGAATACGTATGTGTATTCACCATGCAACCAGCAATATAACAAAATATTTTTCCTTAGAGCAAGGGGGAATACCTATATGTATTCAGTGCCTGAGGCTAGTAAGATAAACCTATTATTACTCCACCAGTGCAAGTTAATGGCTAAAATCAAGGCAAATCCCATGACTGATTTTCTGCTGGGGTGTCAATGGGGAATAGTTCCCTACACACACCGTAGTAGAAAATCAGATACACAAAACTAGTCACACCCATGACAATAAGCTCCAAAATTAATTTGGTGCTAAAAATGTTTTTGCACACAAAGTGCAAACTTGGACCACTAGTACTACATTTGGGCATAGTCTGAACAAATGAAACACCTGAGCCACAATCCCCTAATTCAGTAGTCAAAAGTTCTCCCCTGCCCCCATCTCTGGGAATAATGTGGTATTAAAAAATAAAATGCCTGAGAGATGGGAGTATGAAACACTCCCTGAGGCACAGAAGATGTAATCCTCATTTGCCCAACATTGCCAGAGGTGAGCGAGGGTGGAGGAACTGCTGCGTAACACATGAGTAAATGTATTAATTTCTCTGGCCTAAACAAACACTACAATGCAGTGGTTTTGGTCTTGCACATCTTAAAAAAAAAAGACTGGAATGAACCTTTGTAAAAATAATCTACACCCAAAACAAATAACTGGCATATTGCTAACTTTCACAGTTAATTCGGCACATGGGATTGTCTCCATCACCAAGTCATACCTCTCGACCTTTTGTCACAGATGCTCAAAATTAGGGAAACTAAACTTAATGAGGGACAAATCCTCAAACATGGAGAAACAAGCTTAGAACTGTGTGGAAACCCATTGTGTTTACTTGTATTTGTTTTAGAATCTTATAATTATGACTTTTTGGTGTAGAGTGTGAATTATAGCACATTCTCTGTGTAAACAGCACCTTTTCTATGAGGGATGGAGACACAGCAATTTTAACAGTTCTTGTTTAGTCTCCAGGCTGCATTATAGTGCCTGCACATCACCTCCACATAAGTTCTGCAACTCTAGTTTACTTCTTCCAGCACAGTCATCTTGGAAAATGTTGTTCAAGCAATGAAAACAAAGCAGCAGTTTTAATTATGCACGGAAACACAGTATTTGTAATCCATCCGATCTGGTAGTTTTTCTTCTGTTATTTATGTAGAAGCCATATAATAAAATACAGGGTTCACACAATTGACTAGCCCCAGGCATAGTGCAAACTGCCTCGGGCCAGTGTGGTTCCCCCTGACTTGCCCGATGGGGCTAGTGTAAAAAAAGACCCTCCCGCCATTCTATCCCAGCCACATGACCCTCCCAAACCCTGACCCCTTAGACAGCAACCCACCCAAAAAAATATGCAAATAGACTCCTTGGAAAAGCACACTGCCGATGACAGTCTCATTGCTGAGCTCAAATGCAGGCAATCTCTCTCTTGAAATGTTATCCTAAATCACTACTGGGAGAGACTGCCGGCATTTAGGATCTGTGTTGAAACTGTTAAGATACTATAGATACATGTTTCATTGGGTGGATTCTTTTTACCTTAGTTTTGAGAGTCAGATGGTGGCCAGACAAGAAGGAGATGGGAGGGTTTGTTCTGGTCACTGTCATGGACTAGTGTGGCATTTGGGTGTTCTGGAGGGTGAAGGTTGCCACTGAACACATGGGAGAACTTACAGGGGAGGGAAGGGGGGGTTGCCACTGGACACAATGAAGAACCTGTGGAGAGAAGGAGATAGGGGTGCCACTGAACATCAGGGAGAACTTATAGGGAAGGGAAGAAGGTGGCAGTGCCACTGGACACCAAGAAAAAGTTACAGGGAAGAGGAGGGGAAGGGGTGCCACTAGGCAACAATATGGGCTTATGGGGAAGAAGAGAAGGAGAGGTGGTACTACTGGAAAATGGAGTAATTGGAAGGAAGTGTGGAGAGGAATACTTCCCTCCCCCTAATAATCCCGATTATAGTTTGGGGACACTGTAAATCCTGGTGGGCCAGTGCAAATTGGTACCACTTTCCTGGCCGGGCCAGTGGAAAACTAAGTTAAATGCAACCCCTGAAAATTGGACACTTTTTACCCATGGGACTACCTAATTAATAAATAAAATATAAACTTTTAATAAAATTGAAGTTCTAAAAAAAGTTTTAGGAGTGTGGAGTTAACAGTCTAGACAGGAGCAGCACCTTTCTAAAGCTCCCATGGAGAAGCTTTCTCCATGGGAACTCTAGAAAGTGTTGCTTCTCCTTGCTAAGTTGCTAGCTCCACACCCCTAAAACTTTTTTTTTAAACTTCAGTTTTATTTAAAGTTTGTAAAGTATTTATTTATTAATCAGGTTGGAACATGGGTAAAACATGCCCATTTTAATAGGTGACCTCTACATAAAGAGCCCCTAGTGGATCAACTCTCTCAGTGATGACCTGCAAGCAGTGCAAAGAATTGGTCAATTCTAATCTCAACTTTGTGATCATCTGATTGCCTCCAGTATGTGCAACTGTAACACCTAGCTCCTTTTTCCCCTCCTAAGGCTGCATACCCACCTCCCAAGGCAACATACCCCTCCCCTTTGCACTATCCAACACCAGTACTTAGTCTCCAACCTCCCTTCTAGCCCCCACCCCATCCCCCTCCCACCTCTCTGTACACCCTTCACCCCATCCCTCCCTCTCCCACCTCTTACCCTCCTCCTCCTGTTAAGATACCTCTTGCACTGTCCTCTACTCTACCTACAGTGACCAATCCCCCATCCCTCCAGAGGCTACCTTCCAGCACCAGCACTTTCTCCCTCACCTTCCTTTCCATCTTACCACCTTTTCCAGCCCTCACACTATCCTACCTCACTTATCTCTTATGTCAACTGTGCCCCCCATGTACCAGTTGCCTACCTCGTCCCTTCCCCCTAAATCCTCCCACCTCCCGTAAACTCCTCTAACCCTTTTCCCCCATGCCTCACCTTTCACCCCCACCCAGCCCCTCTCTTGCCATCGTTGTGGCCCCCTCCCAACATTCTCCCCTACTCTGACAAGGCCCCTCATGGGTGTCTCCTCAATCACCTATCCTCTGCTAACCACCTACTTCTTGTCCTCCCCCTCACTTCTATCTACAACCCAGTTCTTGCCTCTTCTACCTATGCTTACCTCCCCCCATTCACCCTACCTCTTACTTATACTTCTAGTGTAACAGCTTAATACAGCAGTGCAAATCTATTAGCTTTACAGCAAACTTTTTTGTAACTCTGTTGTAATAATTTTGAATTGTTGTATAACTCCCTATGTGTGTATATGGTACTCAGTGATGTGGAACCTTTGTAAATGAGGTTTTTGCTCAAAGGTGTTAATCCAAGATGCAAATAAATAAAAATAACAGAAGAAAAGCTAGCCCATATTCTTCATTTAAACAGTGATTTAAAGTGATATATTCAGACCGAACATAGAATAGCCTGAAAGAGAAAAATTATTTTGATATCAAAAAGAGCACTTAACTGGGAAAAGTTGCACATTGAACAGCTTGAAAACAATGCATGCTGTCAATGATCAAATCCTTGGTCTCCCCAAAGAAAGGATATGCAGCAATTTCTACACTCCATTGCATATTGAGCCGAGTGCTACTGTACTAAAACTTTAAAATCCTGAAAGCTTACCAGATTTCACCATAACGTGTGGCAATGAGGAGACAAGACAATCATAGAAACATAAAAAGTGAAGGCAGATGGGGATCAAAGATCCATCTAGTCTGCCCTGAATGCTATCCCCCCTTTAGAATTTACCTGCTGTATAACCCTCTAGTTTCTAAAAGTATAGCTCCTCCCCTCTAAACTCCCAGACATCTACTATAACTCCCTTTCCTAAACCCAAAGAAATACTACATCCCCATCTCCCCTCAAAAGGACTGCCAGAAACACCAGTTCTTACATTCAACTGATCCCCAATAACCTCCCAAGAAGAACCACTTGCCCCTCAACACCCACCTCCCTCTGCTGCCCTTAATGCTAACAGACTACCTCTTCTATTCCACAACTCCTCAGCCCCTAGTTAACCAACATGCAGCAAGGTGGATCAACAGAGGTTTCCTCCCTACTACCTGTACCCCAGGGTCCCCGCTCTGCTCACAAGTCAGGTATTTGGTCTGGAGTAGTGGCTGTAGCACAGCTGTCTGCCCAGGGGAAACTGAACTGGAGACACTCTCAGCCAGCGGCCTCTCTATTCAGCACTCAGAGCTGCCTGTCCTGTGAATGTTGCTTGCTGACCTTGCTGTCACCCTGCTCCTCCCACCACTCTTACCTGCCCTCCCATAGCACACCTACAAACCATGTTTGTAACCTTGGTGGGGGAAAGATGGGCAGTGGCTACAACAGTGACCAATCAGTGTGACTCATGGTTGTCCATCACACTCTGATTTGCTGATCTGACTGGGGTACGGGTGACTGGAAGGAGCGGGGTAGCACAAGGCAACCATGCACACTGAGCTACAGTTGCTTGCAGCCAGGCAGGAGGAGAGCACAGATGGTGGTTACAAATTAAACACACACACACAAAAAAAGTGGCGGTTCAAGGAAAGGGAAGCTTGTACAAACACCAGCTGGCAACGGTCCTGCATTAAGTTCCCAATTACGTGAGGGAACAGCATGGTACTCTCACTGTGATATGATGTTCAGCCTGGTATATCAAGGATCACAGTCTGCCACACAGCTCCCTATTCCTGCTTTTACTTTCTTATATAAAGATTGATGTCACTGCCACTTGTTTTGTTTCTGCTCATTCTGGTCACTCCTTGTTTATCTTCTGCAGTTTGATTTTTGGTGTTAAACCAGTGTGCTATATCTCGTAAGTCCTCTCATTTTCAGCAGCTGTTACCACATTCTTTCGAGTTCTGTGTTCGGGGGCCTCTGAACCATAAGTCTGACGCTGCAGTGCTTCCTGACCAGTCTTGGAATTCTTGGATGTCCAGCTCTGCAAAGCTTCCTGACCAGTCTTTCTTCTTTTGAGTTCAGTGAGAAACAAGTAGAATATAAAAAAAGATGACTTCTGGTATGTAAATGTGCTGTTCCAGGCTGAAAAGCTGGAATCTTTTCCACAACACACCGAGTCTAGTGGATCATAGCATATAAATTAATATTTATTTAATGATTTATGCAGGCAAACTTTCTGGACATTGCCTGGGGTGTGTTAAAGAAATCTAGCAGGGAGAATGTGCATCATTTGCTGTGCCGTAGTGCTGATGACAGTCAGTGCAGGCATGGAGCAGATCAAAATCTAAACTGTAATATAAAAGTGCCCAACAGGGTTAGACTCCGGGAGGGGGGCAGAATTGTTCAAGTTGAACAAAGAACACTGGCAACTCCTATCCCCCTAAACACTATGCAGTAGATGGGCAGCAATTGGAATCACAAAGGCTATGCAATATCCTCCAGAATCATGTCTTTCAGTACTGGGGCATTGATTGGTGAAAATAAGGCTGCCCCCAGGCAGAGGTATTGATCAAGGGGCTAAGACTAGTAATCCCTAACCCTACCCCACCCGTTATTCTGTAAAAGGGAAGTGGTTTGGGGTGCATAGTTCATAATCATCCCCTGATCCTCTTGCCATTCAGTACCTTGGCAATCACCAGGGCATAAGACTGCAATCCCTCCACCACATAGGACAGGTAGGATGGTGGTGTTAATTCAGGTAGCTGAGAGTAGTGGAGGCACTCCTAGCATTGATAAGACATATCCAACATTGTTCAGATAGAGTGAATGCTGTGCATTTTGGTTTTCCATCTTAATTGCATCCTTTCAAGACTTGTATAACATTGTGAATGACAGGGTACAGTACACATTGCAAGCCCATTGGTTGGCAGGGTTCACCAATGGGCTTCCAGGTGTACAGTAGCTGTCATTCACAGACAACTCTGTCAGCGGGTGGCTGTGGTGGCATGTGGGTGGGTTGAGCTGCCCGCTGATGTTAGGACCATGCCGGGATGGGGAGCAGGGTGGGGTGGGGTGCTGAGTGGTGGGAGGGTCTACTGGACCACTGGGTTGATTTAGGGGATTACTGAGAATGTGCAATTGGGTCAGGCCAGTGGGGGATCAGTTATTATTCCTTTACTGCCACAGTGTGCGGCATACAATTGGGGTGGCTGGCAGGCAGTGGTGGTTCACATATGTTTTATTTACTGTCATAGTGTGTGGCATACAATCAGGGTGATGGGCAGGGAGGGGGACACTGGACTGTCAGGGTGGGCATGCTGCCATGCTGCTGTCTGCAGTAAGGCTGCCTGCCAGTGGGTGGACAAACACTTAAGTCTACTTGTTGTTGACTTATCTTGAGGAGGCGCCTCTCCAGACTTGCTCTAGGGATGTGCCTCCAATGTGGGCTGTGAATTGGGCTGTGCACTATATGCATGGGCACGCCCACTGCACAACCCCTCCAGATGCGCCGCATAACATTAAGGGTGGTGTGTGATGCGCCAGTGCATCGGTCGTAGATGCACTGGGTGCATCCCTTTAGTGAATCCTGCCTCAAGAGTCGATCCTACTCCTGGACAGGTGAGTCCGTTATCAAAGTAGTTAGTGATGACAAAACATGCTAAGTTAAAATCTCAAGTAATTAATAACTGAGGCATTTTTCTGTCTTCCATTTCAAGTAATTAACAACTGAGAAATTTTCTAAGTCATTTAAACAACTAACTCTCAAGCTGGATTATGTTTAAGTAGTAAACTTCAATTAATTCCTAGCTACAGTATTTTTCAAAATCTCATTTCCCAAGTAATGTATAAGTAAACAAAAAATTCCCAACTAATGGTTAGATAGCAAAAGTTAAACATTAGTTGAGTAAAACTCCTCAACCAATGGTCAAGCTTAATGCTAAACGTTTTAGTTGGCCATTAGTTAATGAAAAGTAATCACTAGCTATTTGCTAACTTATTTTTTTGTATAGGAGGCTGTTCAAATGGTAAATAACATTTACAGTACCATTCAAACAGTAAATTGCGAATGGTAAATGTCATTTACCATTCACAATTTACTGTTCGAATGGTAAATGTTTGAACAGTAAAAGCAATTTACCATTTGCACTTTACTGCTCACAGTTTTAGTTTTCAGTTCTTATTTTTGCCATCTTATTTAAGGTTAGTGAGGGTGGAAAACTTGAATATTTTAAAAAATACTGCCCCTAGGTAAACACTAACAGTTGTGGTTACCTAATTGGGGCCTGAGGCGCATGCTCCTGTCATTATTGTTTGGGCATACGGTCCCAAAATATGTTTTTTGGGTGGTAGTGCGTACCTCATATTGCAGCAGAATCCTAACACTACCTTGCCTGCATGACAGCATGCATGGGGGATTTGCAGTCAATGGCCCTTGCTAATTTTTGGGGCAAACAGACCCCAGAATTGGATTCTTCGGTCCTCAATTAGGTAAACACCAAGTGTTTACCTAATAATTCCTTGATTCTCCAATTTTATCTCTCTTAAGGGGAAGAGGGCCTAAGAAAATTATTATTAATTATTCTAATCACTGCTGACAGTGGGGTGCCCAATCCTGGTGTTGGCAGTAACCCCCCATCCACCTCAATGTGGGACACTGGGTAGCCCACTCCCAGTGTTCCCCATATGTCCCCCCCAGCAGTGTCCCCTCTTTACATTAAGCAGGGTGCCCAATCCCTGTGTCTGCAGTAGCCCCCCTCCCCTTGACAGTGTGGGACACCGGGTAGCCCACTCCCAGTGTCCCCAGTTGTGTATAAAAAAAATACTATTGAGAAACTCAGGGGAGCCCACTTCCAGTGTTCCCAGTATGCCCCCCCCCTCAGCAGTGTTGCCATTTCCCCCTTTTGCCAGTAGCAGGGTTTCAAATTCCCGTGTTGGCAGTAGACCCTTCCCCTGACAGTGTGGAACACTGGATAGCTCACTCCCAGTGTCCCCAAATGTATAATATACCTGTTAAAAAAAACAGTCCCCTGATGTCTTTTTTTTTAATTAAACCTGCAAAAAGAAAATGGTCCCTCATTGTCTCTCCATGTCCCCCTTCCCCCATCCCCACCCTCCATCTGCACACCCACCTCCCTGAATCCCCCCCTTTCCCCATACTTACCTCTGGAGTAGGAGATTGAGATCTTCTCTGGACCGGGGCACGTCGGTACTCTTTACAGGCGAACCGCAAACTGAAGCAATCAAGGTAGGCCATATAATGGCTGTTTAAGGAGTTTTCAACTTATGTTGATATCTCAGCCATTTTTAAGAATTTTAACCCCAAATTTTTAACATAAGGTCCTTGAGACCCCACTTCATGAACCCTGTCACTGTCATCTCATTAATCGGTCTGGAAAGGTGATTTCATGGTCGCTATGCAGAATCACCTTTTGAGACTGATTAACAAAATGACAGTGTCAGTGTTCATGAGGTGGGGTCCCAAGAACCCCATGTTGATAATTTGGTGCAAAAAGTCTCAGAAATGACTGCATTACAAGTGTGTATTGTGCTTCTCCTACACACTCTCATAACTTTGCTATTTTTAATATTTTCACTCCAGATTTTCAACATTGCCATTTTTTCACACCTTCTCATGAACAGTACAGTTGTCATTTTTAACATCCTACCCGAAATGTGTTTTTACACCTGTGGTGCAGAATGGGGTGGTTGCTGTGTGAAGTCAACTTTCGGGACAGATTAACAAAATCACAGTTCCAGTGTTCATGAGGGGAGGTCTCAAAAAGCCCATGTTGAAAATTTGGTAAAATAATTGCCCAAAAAGTCTGCATTACGAGCATGCATTGCTTAGGTTCTATGCACTTATGTAACATCAACAATTTTTCATATTTTCACTCCAGATTTTCAACATTGCCATTTTTCACACTTCCTTATGAACAGTATATAGCTGTCATTTTTCACATCCAGAATGAAACATGTTTTCACACCAGTTGAGCAGAATGGCATGGCCGCTTTGCAAAATCAACTTTCAGAACAGATTAACAAAATGACAGTGCCAGTGTTCATGATATATGGTCTCCAAAAGGCCATGTTGAAAATTTGGTAAAAAAAAAACTGAAAATGCCTGTTATGTACACCCATTGAATTTTTTCTACGCACGCACATACTATTATACTAGCTCAAAAAGAAATGAAATTAATTGAGAAAAAATTACATTAATGCATCAGTTAGGGTTTTTATTAAAGCATCAAAATCTGGGAAATATTAAGTTAGGGTTATGAACCCTACCACTCCACCCCCCACCTCCCCAACCTCCACATACCAACAGGCGGGGTGTGCCTTGGGGTCATTGGTCCTAATTCTCACCCCATTCTCCTATAGTGTATCATCTCATCTTGTTTACACATGGAATGGGGTGAGAGGGCCAGTGACCACAAGGCACACCCTAATGCCTGTTGGTGTGTGGAGGGTGGGGGGAGGTGGAGTGGTAGGGTTGATAACCCTAATGTTGAATTTCCCATCTTTGATGCTTAAATAAAAATGCTAACGATGCATTAATGTCATTTTGCAATAATATGTATATATATATATATATATATATATATATAGTCTATGCAAAAACTTCATTAATGCATCATTTAGGGTTCTCTACAGTGAAAAAGTGAAGAAATTTGATTTTAGGGCTCCCACCCCTTACACCCCACACTGCCCCCACCAAAATGCATTGGGGTGTGTGTTGGGGTCATCAGCCCTAACTCTCACCTGATCCCATGTGTAAACAAGCTGAGGTGGCACAGTGCAGGAGAATGCGGTGAGAGTTAGGGCTGATGGCCTCAATGCACACCCCGATGCCTGTTAGTGGGGGCGGAGTGGGGTGGGGTGCAAGGGGTGGGAACCTTAAAATTGAATTTCTTCACTTTTTTCACTGTAGAAGAACCCTAACTGATGCATTAACAAAGTTTTTTGCATAGAATTTCCTTACTTTTTAAGAAAGAATGGAAAAGTATAAAGTTGTGCAAGTTGGTGGGAGCGTGGGGCCTCCTACCAACTTGTAAGTGCCAAGCCACATCACACACCCAATGACTAAAAAGTACATTCACAATAGCAAGGCCAGCCACCAAATAAATGTTAATCTAGTAGAACAATAGAATATGCTGTCCACAAAATGTAAACTGTGCCACACAATATCTCTGCATATTTTGTCTGACACAAAAACACCTCTATTAACATCTACAGGATGTGCCATCAACATCCTCCAAATTTCAAGTAAAAAGACCAAACTGTGTCCAAGATATGACATATCAAAATTTGAAATTTTCATTCATCAGAGTGGCACAGTTCCGCACCTGTTGACATTTAACACACACAATGACTGAAAACTACATCTATGACACCAAGGCTAGGTATCCTATCAATTTCGAGCCACCACCACCACAAGCAAAACAATGTCCGCAGAACATAAACTGTGCCACCCCATATCTCTGCCCAAAAAAATATTTTCCAACAGGAAAACACTGTAATTTACATCCACAGGACATGCCGTCAGCACCCTCCAAATTTCATGTGAAAAGACCAAACTGTGTCCGAGATATAACATTTTAACGTATGAGATGTTCATTCATCAGACTAGCACAGTTCCGCACCTGTTGACATTTAACACACACAACAACTACAAACAAAATCTATGACACTAAGTCTAGGTATCCTATCAATTTCAAGCCACCACCACAAGCAAAACACTGTCTGCAACATGTAAAGTGCATTACGCAATATCTCCACAAAAATAATTTTCTCTGACACATAAACACCATAATTCACATCTACAAGACATGCTGTAAACACCTTTCAAATTTCAAGTAAAAATACCAAACCATTTCCAAGATATTCAATGTTAAAGATTGGTAAAAATTCCCTATCTATTCCATTTTAAAAAATCTGGCCATCTTGTCCCTATCTTGTGATCAAAGATGGCGATCAGAGAATCTCATGATCAAAGAATTTGCAGGCTCACGTACAAAGAATTTAAAATGTTATAAATCCATAAATTGATGGAATTGTAGTATATCACCACCATGGTTTGACAAAACAAAGCCCCCTGAGTAAAACCCACTCTCATTTGTCTTCCTAGGACACCCCTGGGCTGAGAAAATGTATTTTTTTAATCTGGCCATCTCTTCCTTTGCTCGCGATGCATGATTGAGATCAAAGAATCTCGCGGTCAAAGAATTTGCAGGCTCACGATCAAAGAATTTGCAAGGTCACGCTCAAAGAATAAAAAGTGTTCAAATGTAAAAAATTAACAGAATTGCAGTAAACTACCACCATGGTTCATCAGAATGAAGTCCCCTGAGTAAAACCCACCCTCATTTGTTTTCCAAGCACACCCCTAGACTGAGAAAATAGATGTTTTAATCTGCCCTTCTCGTCCCTCGTTCACGATGCATGATCACGATCAAAGAATCTCGCGGTCAAAGAATTTACAGCCTCGTGATCAAAGAAATTGCTCACTCACAAACAAAGAGAGAGAGATGAGATGGGCAGATTTTTTAATAGATTTCTGTAGCCCAGGGGTGCCCTAGAAAGTTATATGAGGGTGGGTTTTGCTCAGGGGGCTTCGTTCTGCCCCATATGAATAAAAAAACATAAGTTTTCATTATCTCTGGTAGTCTAGCAGCCCTCTCCCCCGATCATGATAATATACATAAAGATATCTGCTTCCCAGGTAGTCTAGTGGCCCCCCATGCGTATTTTATTAATATCTCATTATTTCATTCCTGGTAGTCTAGTGCTCCCCCCATGTCTATGCATTTATATTTGTTGTTTACATCCCTGGTAGTCTAGTGCCCCCCCCCGATCTGTATTTTATTATTATTATTCTTATCCCTGGTAGTCTAGCAGCCCCCCATCATAATGAAAAAAATAAGGATTTGCAACTTCCTGGTAGTCTTGCAATCAAAGATTTTGCAGGCTTGAGATCAAAGATCGTTAGCAAGCCACGAACGAAGATTTTAAAAGCTCAGAACTATTTTTGGACCAATTTGGAGAAAACCAAAGCCATGGCTCGATAGATCGGGGTCTCCTTATTAAAACCCATCCATGTTTTACTTCAGAAGTGACCCCTGAGCTGAGATATTTGTGTTTTTCTGATTCGAAAACTGAAAACATGATGGCGGACCTCGCGATGAAGGAATTTTTAAAATCCTCAGGGACAAAGATTCTTGAACTGTGAGGCAACAAATTCTTTGATTGCCAGGTGGGACCAGATGGCCAGAACCCCATTCTTAGTACACAAAACAGACATATAAATTTTCCCATTGACTTATAATGGGAACTTAAAAGTGGCATAACTTTTGAATGCCTTAATATTTTTTCACCAAATGAAAAGTGGCATGTTCAGCCACCAAAGCTCTTTCAAATGAGCCATCTCACAGAGTGACACACCATACAATAGCCATGCAGAGCCACATCCAAAATCCCCAAAGTTGCCTTCAAAAACAGATAATTTTGCATTTTGCAGCGCTTTTGTACGCAAAGACCGTAAGTCCGACTGAAACACAATTTGGCACGTCAAGAGATCTACCATGCTCCACCGTGTGCACCAAATTTCAGGCAAATCCATTGAACGGGTCCAAAGATATTAATACCCAAACTTTTGACTTTAGTATGTTAGTGACCGCTGAACCCTAACTGTAGTGGCACGGCCACGCCACTATAATATATATATATATATAGAGAGAGAGAGAGAGCGTAAGAGAGAGAGAGAGAGATGTATATATCTAGATATATACATATATACAGTATATATATATCTATATATATATATATATATATATATATATATATATATACACACAATTTTTTTCAGTTCTATCTCACTTTCAAAAGTGTAAGATATTTGTTTTCCAAAATGACTGGGTTTGACTCTGTGATCTAAGAAATGGCCTCACTATGCCTTTTCAAAATTGTAAAGCATTTGAGCATTATTGGCACATGCACACTTAGTTGAGAAGCAGAAGATAAATTAATGGCCCTCCACATTTTGAAAAATTCACACCCCTCTTCTTTCTCAAAATTGACAACTTTGGGGGAGCACAGGACCATTTGCATGTATAC
The DNA here is from genome assembly GCA_016271365.2 of Neoceratodus forsteri. Classification (NCBI taxonomy): domain Eukaryota; kingdom Metazoa; phylum Chordata; order Ceratodontiformes; family Ceratodontidae; genus Neoceratodus; species Neoceratodus forsteri. Next base: position 1,774,162,478 of record CM057456.1, on the reverse strand, counting down.
GCAACTTGTGGGGAGACTCCGCAACACTTGCACAGTTTTTTTTCATTTGGTAACATTAGCTCCATTGAAAGAATGAGTGACATTTAGCAGTAGTAACTGTTAGATATCTGGACCACTGTATTAATCCTTTGTTCTCGCAAAAAGCATGTACAACCTGTTTTCTGTGCAATGTATTATCCACACAAACTCAAAACCAAATTACTTGTACAAATCTGTTCCATAATGTCAACATTGACCGTGCAGAGGTCTAACATGTGCATCGTTTTGGACAAATTTACTCCCTCCAGTTTCTTGCGGATGTGTGCTATAGGGAACTGTCTTTAAATTGGGTTATTTGCCTGTTAACAATTTTCATTATTTTTTTTTCAATAGGATATTACTTATGTCTGTCACCTCAAAATGACTCCAGTGCATTTGCAGCCCTGAGAAGCATTGTCTTCCTGCCTCCAAACTCTAGCCAGATTTGCCAGGTATTTGTTTTATTTTCTCAGAACATCTTTTGTGTATGTCAGGCTCCCAGCACAGCAGCAGTGCTATTGCTTGCAGATCCAGGTTCAGAAGCAAACTCAGGGTGTCAGAGGGTTGGCCAAGGGGAAGAGGATCAAGCATCCATGGGATTGTTCTACTCCTCTGCTGGTAACTGGATGTGGAACCCGGCATGCAGTTGACCCCTAGCAAAGGCTGGGGGACGACAGTGTGGGGTCACCAAATGTGCATGGAGATGTAGCGGCTGTCAACACATGTCACGCAGAAACATGCAGTGTGCATCGTGACAACACTGCACATCTGCACCTCCTCCTTGGGTGAGCAAGGGCAACAGTCTGACTGGTGTGATTGCACTGATCACCTTCATGCTCCTGTACCCAGCTATCTAGGCCCTGTCCAGTGAAGCAGGATCTATTTGATGTCAGGGGTTAGAGAGCCCTACTGACACTGTGGGGGGGGGGTGGAGGGCAAGGAGCATAATCTGGGGCAAACATGGACAAGTTAAGCTCTGTAGGATGCCAGGTTGAAAGGACTGGTGTGACCGGTAGAAGGGGTCCAGTCAGACAGGGGGCAGAAAAAAAAAAAAAAAAAATCTTCTCTGTATCTTTGATGTACATATTTTCTTCTATATCTTTCTTTTTTTTCCTAGATACGATTGTACTACCATTTTGGTAAAGTTAATGGAATGTTGAATGTTGGTCTCCGCACCCACTCTGATGGACCTTTTAATGAAATTTGGAAACAGACAGCTGTGCAGCAAAATCTGTGGAGTAGGAAAGTTCTAAGAATTAACAGCACAGATAAATTTGAGGTTTGCATTTTTTTAGCTACTTTTCTGCAAACTGTTACGATATAAATCCAAAGTCATTTACATTGACACAGTGGCAGTCATGTAAGAAGAATCTTGATTTTTAGATCTGGCATGGAATGTAACTTCCATTTTTGGCATGGCATGACATCATTATAAATTTCTCAGGGAACAAAGTAAGGGTCTCAAATTCTCAGATGCAATTTAATGTGCCATAATCAGAGCAAACTGTGTGCCCCATTGCACAGACCAAAAATTTCTATTCTGAGAACGAAGGAGCTGCACCAGGGAATGGAGGTCACCCAAAGCCAAGATCCAAATATTCACATAAACGTTCCCAGATGTTACCATGTGCAAACATGGTTTGAGCAAATTAATGACACACAATACCACTACAGACATGTCTGCAAGTGGCACAGTGCAATTCACATGCATGTGTCCGGTGGTCTAAAGTAAAACAATGTCCTCCCACACTCCCAACTGTACTTTTGGGCTGCTTCTGGCCCCCCACAATTTCTGCTTCTTGTGTCCCTATCTGATCTCACTGGTTATCCAGAGAGCCCTCAGCCAATTGTGGGAATCTATTATGCTCTTAGTAGTCTAGTGTCCCCTTCCACCATAGCCCTGGAAGGCCACACACATATTTTCATTACAATTTGTTGTGTCTGAAATGGATCCCACAAACTGTATGGGCAACAGGCACAGCAATCCAACATCCCCTACCACCAGCAAACACTGGTAAAATGTAGGGGGCATAGCAAAAGTGCAGTGCCAGATACTATTGGGGTAGCTAGCAATCTGGATGTTACTGCATTCCACTTACACGACAACTCCACCTCCTTCTGTGCACCAATGCACATTGATGTGTGCTGGTGCAGAAGCCCCCCAACCCACTCTGAGTATAGCTCAAGGGGTTCACAAGCAAGGGCTGGCAGTAAATCTTTGCATTACAATTTGCAGCCAGTCCCTTGTGACTGAGAATTAGGTCTACAGTGTATAAATAAAGCTGTGAATTCATAGAAACTTAGAAACATAGACTTTGATGGCAGATAAGGACCACTTGGCCCACCCAGTCTGCCCATTTCCCTACCTATTGGATAAGCTGCAGATTCTAGTTAACCAACAGCCTACTTCCTGCAACCCCCCACTATAATTGCCTTATGTCTGTCCCATGCATGTTTGAATTCCCCCACTGTTTTAGACCCCACAATCTCTCCAGGAAGGCGGTTCCATGCATCCACCACTCTCTCCGTGAAAAAGAATTTCCTCACATTACCCCTGAGCTGTCCCCCCTCTAACTTTAAATTGTGCCCCCTTGTTCTTACACATCTCTTTTTCTGAAAGATGCTACCCTCCTGGACTTTGTTGATTCCCTTGAGGTACTTAAAAGTTTCTATCATGTCCCCCCATCCCTCCTTTCATCAAAGGCATACATATTAAGCTCTCTCTCAGTCTTTCTTCATATGGTTTCTGATGTAGACCCTGCACCATTTTAGTTGCCCTCCTCTGGACTGCTTCCATCCTGTCTATGTCCTTGCGTAGATGAGGTCTCCAAAACTGCACACAGTACTCCAGATGGGGTCTCACCAACTGTCTGTATAGAGGGATAACCACTTCCCTTTTTCTACCTGTGATGCCCCTCCCTATGCGTCCCAGTATCCCCCTGGCTCTCCTTACTGACTTCTCACATTGCTTACCCACCTTTAGGTCATCTGATATGACTACACCCAGATCCCATTCCATTATTGTTGTTGTTAGTACCTCCACTGCTATTGTGTACTCTTCTCCTGGATTTTTATTTCCCAGGTGCATTACTTTGCACTTCTTTGCATTGAATCTAAGTTGCCATATATCTGACCATTCCTCCAACCTTGCTAAGTCCCTTCTCATCCTTTCTACCCCCCATTGTGTATCAACTCTGTTACAGATCTTTGTGTCATCTGCAAAGAGGCATACCTTTCCTTCCAGACCCTCTGCAATGTCACCTATAAAGATCTTAAAAAGGACTGGACCCAGTACTGAGCCCTGACGTAGTCCACTAGTAACCCCCCTTTCTTCAGAATGTGTTCCATTCACTATTACCTTCTGTGTCCTGTTGTGCAGCCAGTTTACTACCCAGGCTACCACCCTGGGACCCACTCCCAGGCTGGCTAACTTGATTATTAATCTTTTGTGTGGGATTGTGTCAAATACCTTGCTAAAGTCAAGGTAGGCCATATCCACAGCCCCTCCCTGGTCTATTACTTTGGTCACCCAGTCAAATAAATCAATTAGATTTGTCTGACATGACCTTCCTGCTGTGAATCCATGCTGCTTTGGGTCCTGTGCCCCACTGGCCTCTAGGTACTCAACAATTCTTTCTTTCAGAAGTGATTCCATCATTTTCCCCACCACTGAGGTCAAACTAACAGATCTGTAGTTTCCTGCTTCTGCCTTGCTCCCACTTTTGGGAAGGGGAATCACATCTGCCCACCTCCAGTCCTCAGGTACCACCCCATCTTCCGGAAGATTTGTTTAAAAGTTTGGTTAGTGGTGTCACTAGGTCCTCCCTTAGCTCTTTTAGGATTCTAGGGTGAATTCCGTCAGGCCCCATTGCTTTGTCCACCTTGAGTTTTAGGAGTTCTTTCAGTACTCTTTCTTCTGTAAATGGACTAGCGTCAACCCCACTATCCAGAGTGCTTCAACTGTTTGGTTTAGGTAACTCCTCCTCTTCTTCTTTTGTGAATACTGAGCAAAAGTATTCATTCAGTATCTCTGCCTTTTCACTGTCTCCCTCTGCCCACCTCCCCCTCTCCTTTATTAATCTTCACTATCCCTCCCTTAACCTTTCTATGCTCCCTAATGTACCTATAAAATGTTTTATCCCCCTTCTTAACTGAGTTGGCTATCTTCTTTTCGGTTTGGGCCTTTGCTTTTCTGACTGCCTTCCCCACTTCTTTCTGCTTTAATTGATACAGTTCCCTGTCATGCTCGTCTGTGATTCCTTATTCTTTTGAATGCATCCTTTTTCTCCTTAACCTTCCCTGACACTTCTTTTGAGAACCATAGTGATTTTTATTCCGTTTTGTTTTCTTTATTTGTTTCACACAAAGGCTTGTTGCCTCCATGATGGCAGTTTTGATTTTTCTCCATAGTTCTTCCACCCCTCCTTTCTGGCCATTTGCTAATGCATTCCTCAGGTATTCACCCATTATGCCAAAGTCAGCCCTTCTAAAGTCCAGTATCCATGTCTTTGTATGGCTTGTCGCCATGGTTGTGTTTATTGTGAAGCACACTGTGCAGTGGTCGCTTGTTCCCAGATGTCTACTGACTTCTAAATTTGTGATCCTCTCTCCATTTGAGAGTACCAGGTCTAATATCGCTCCCTCCCGAGTGGGTTCCACCACTAATTGTCTAAGGCATGCCCCCTGTAGGGCATCGAGAATGACCCTGCTCTTGGATGTGGCTGCAGTCCATGTCACCCAGTTAACATCTGGCATATTCAGGTCACCCATCAACAGTATCTCCCCTTTTTCAGCCATTTTGAGAATGCCCTCTATCATTTTCTTGTCCATTTCCTCCCCTTGAGATGGGGGTCTGTATACAACCCGTGTGCGGATTGTGATGCCATTCCTTGTCTCCAAGGTGACCCAGAGTTCCTCTTGTCCTCCCCCTTTACTTTTTAGTTCTGTAGCTTTGATCCCTTCCCTTATGTAGAGAGCTACTCCACCTCCTCTTTTACCCTCCCTGTCCCTTCTGTAGATAGTATAACCTGGTATGTTGACATCCCAGTTATGGTCCTCCGTGTACTATGTTTCTGTGACTGCCACAATATCCAAGTGTTCCTCTTCCATCAGGGCTACTAGCTCTGGAAGCTTGTTTCCAAGACTATGGGCATTGGTACTCATTGCCCTCCATTTAATGTTGGCTTTATCCTTTTATACCCCATCCCTGCTCTTATTGCCCTTGTCCATTTTTCCATTTACCCCTGTCCTGCCCTCTGTCAAGCTCTGTACCTCAGTGTTTGCCCTACTACCTGCCATGTTTTGTGGGGGGAGGCTTGAACATTCCTGTTTCCTATCAGCACCTCCCCCCTTGGCTAGTTTAAAAGCTTGCCAAGGAAGCCTTTAAACCTGTCACCTAGGAGCGTGTTTTCCTTCCTGGACAGATGCAGACCATCATGCCAGTATAGACCTTCATCTCTCCAGGTGGACCCCCAGTCCCGATGAAGCCAAAGCCCTGTGCTCTGCACCAGTTTTGCAACCATTCATTAAACTGCATGGTGTGCAGTACCCTAGCCTCACCCCTGCCATAGACTGGCAGCACCTCTGAGAAGGTTACCGTGCTTGCTACCTGTCTGAGGCCCCTCCCCAACTCCACAAATTCATCCTGCACTGCACTGATCTCATGCCTAGCTAGGTCATTTGTCCCGAGGTGGACAATGATATCTAGTTTCCTCTCCTGTGATGCTACTTCTGCAATCCTGAGGATTTTCTTCCTGTCCCTCCAAGCCATGGCACCAGGCAGGCACTTTACTTCCCTCTCCTCTCCCTTCCCCAGGTCTACACCGCTAACAACTGAGTCCCCTATCAGAAGCTGTTTCTTTCCCCTGTTGTGTCCCTTGCCACCCTTTTGTGGGTCTCCCTTGTGGATGTCCCCAGCATTCTTCTTGGTCTCCAATGAGGGTGTCATCATAGAGGAACCTTGATTTGCCAGACTGACATATGATTTGTGTAGAGGTGTAACTCGGGGGCTATGCCTCTGTTCCACCACCCTCACCCTCCTAGAACCTACTGCGGTCCATCTGCTCTTCACACATGGCAACCTCTAAGGCAGTGGTTGTGGAACTGGTGCTCTTTGGGTGAAGGAGGCCTCCTTAGTCCTTGCCAGTTCAGCCTGGAGGTAGGCAACCTCCTCCGTCAGAGCTGACAGTTGCCTGAAAATAGGGCAGCAACGCAGGTTCCAGAATGTCTCCCAGAAAACTGCTGCCCCACAGCCAGTGCATTGCACCACTTCCCACACGTCCCTCTTCCTTATAATATACAATGAGTAATATATAATTTTTTTTGTGTGTGTGTGTGTGTGTACTTACCCTTTATGCACTCTGCTGGGTAATTAAGAATGTGACAGTTCTGCTCCAAGACATGTTGAGGAAGTGATGTCAGAACCTTGGCTATAAAGGAAATGCCATGCCTGGGGTGGGCGGCTGAGGGGAAGGGTGGGTGGGTAGGCCACAACCACTGGTGACTGTTAGAAACAATCAAATACACCACTGCTCCACCACCCTGGTGAGTACTGCCCTTTATAGTAAGTCAACCAACACCACAATTTACTAGACCACTGCTTCTACACAAACCACTCTACTGAGTCCAGGGATAAAAACAAACTCACTGTTCAGCAAGCAGGACACTTCTAAAATATTGCACAAATATCCTTCCAAATCCTATGTGTCTAGCACAGAAATCAAGCAACTTCAGTTGTAGTTCACCCCCTCTGGTTATAAAATTACTACACTTTAATGGAATCCTGCAATTCTTAATGCCAATAAGAAAATAATGAAACTTTCTGTAGAAAGCGTAGCTTACCTTCCTCACTAGTCCCCTACAATATTATGTTTTACCAGGTTCCCAGTTCCTCAAATGCGTTCTAGTTTGTACTCTGCAGTATAGCAAGTTTCTCAGCTTGCAACAGGAGCAGGCAAGTCTTTTCTGACTGGCTTTTCTAATGTGCATCTTCAGAATGCTTGATATGTTCATAGCTACCTCATACAACTAGATAAAATGTGTCATCAAAATCATTTGTTCTTTTTAGCCATGTTTACATGTACCTGGCTGATGCACTTCCATCTGCACTGCTCGCCTGCCACTACAACCGCACTGCTCACAGCAGCCATTTACATGGATACAATTGTGCACTGTTACAGGGTGGCATTCAGTACTTCCATTGTTTTTACTAAATTTCTGCCAGGGTTAGAACAGTAAGGCTGTTGGTGATCTCCCCCTGTTCCTTAACCTTGTTTCCCTGGTTATGGTGCCACGGGTTAGTGAGGGTTGCTGCAGCTCTGTACTCACTTCTGGCAGAGTTTGGAAAGAGTTGGGGGCAGCAGAATTACCAATAACCATGGTTACTTGACACCTGAGGATTCTGAAAAGGGAGAAATGCAACAGTCAGAAGGGTGATGTTACAAATGGAGGGAGAGACCAACTAATGCAGTGTCTGGAGGAAAAACAGTTTAGCTAGTGTGGGGTGCAACAGGAGTGCCCTGGTGCAGGTGGAGCAGCATGTTTACATGCCAGTTAAAAACGCTGCACTGGTATGTGTTCCCACAAAAAACAGGGATCATGGTTTACCACAATGGAGTGACCTACAATGCTCCTCAGGCCATTTACACAATCTGAGCTGTACCGGTGCAACTTATGTGCACCACTCACACTGGTGCAGATCAGGGCGTATGAATGGCCCTATTGATTCATTAAATCAAGTCTGTGAATTACGAGCATAGTTTACTTACCCTTGACAATTTTTGTGTGAGAACAGGGCTGATTAAATCATCAACAGTTACAATGAACTGCTGACACATTTAATGATTCTCTAGCTACTTTCGTTTTTCTTGCTTTTTCCTAAGCTATCCATCCGCTAAGATAACTGAAATGTCTACATCAACTGTATCATGTTCAATCTATAGCTAGCCCCTATCTTGTTTGAGTCACCAGTTACTCTAACTCCATTGTTTTAATAAATGTATTAATCATTTGTTCAACTCTGAAATATCTTTCCAAGTACTGAGGATGAATAGTATCCTTCTTGGATTATTACAGACCACCTACTGTTTTTCCCCCCACCCATGCATTAACTAAGTGCAGTGGATGAACTTCACTTACAGAGCATGTAGCAACCTTTGGCATACTTTCAAAATGTAATAATATGCCGTTTGCACAATCAACAACACTAAAACAGCCCTAGTGTACACACAATACAGTTTGTTTTGTTAATGATTTGCTAGTTCATCTAGATAAGGGGAATCGGCACTTTTCATTGTCCTTATTCTGTCTTTTCATGTGATACAGTTGACAGCTTTTACAATATAGTAGTATCATACTTAACATGCTCTGAGGCTATTAAATAAACTGTTAGTTTTATTCATATACATATGCAGCATAGTATGTGAAATCATTGCACATTTTGATAGACATTCATTTCTGTATTGCTTAGTGAAGTATGTTTCAGTACTTGAGCTATTGCTGTCTCTCTGTTTGTGTGGTGCTAGTAAGAATATCATGGCACAATATGAGTTCTTTCTGAAGATTCCTCTGCTCTACAGAGCAGTTACAGATTACAAATCTGTGGCTGGGTTTTCAACACATTTTGTGACTAAGTCCCACTCCACAGCCGCAGGTACAGAAAACAAATCTTTGCATCGGCACCAAGTTTTAACTGCCGCAGTGGTAGCAGGCACAGCCACAGAAGATGCTACACCTGGCCCAGTCAAGCATAACATTTTAGCACAGCTGTGCCAAGAAATGGCCTCAAACTGCTATAAATCATGGAGCCAGTTGCAAATGGCTCCATGATTGAAAATGTGGTGTATACAGAGAAACCTTGCGGATCTGCATTGTTTTTCTGCATGGGTGCCAAAAACATCCATCTTTGAAAATCCATACCCTGATGTACTTCTCGTCAAAAACACAATGATCAAAATCTGATGCTAAATGTTACAACTGCCATTGCAACCATAGGAATTTTAGGCACCAGTGATTCATACAGTTGCTGGGGTCCCTCTGCTCATTGGGCGGGGGCTTCACTGACATGGAATTGATGCACCGTTGTCTGAACTCAATAGCAATGAGTCTGAATATAAAGTTCAGTGATTTTTTTTACAGTAAACCAGACAACAAGTTGTCAGCCTTTTAGCATCCATTTCTTTGCTGCTATTATTTAAATCTATTAATATTCATAGGTTTACATAAATACACAAATGGGCACTTAAAACACTCAGAATTAAAATGCAAAACAGTAAGCAACTAATTAAACAATGAGTTAACAACTTAACAAAATTAAAGTTTAAAGAGCAGCTGACACTATGTTTGGCTATAGGCAGGTGTGACTTTTTAAAAAGTTATTAGCTCCATAAAGTCAGTTCGTTACATCGGTGTATGAGCCAAATGGCCACTGAGTGCTGCAGCACCACCCCTAAAAATAGCATAATTATGAAGTGAAGTAGGAAACAGGGCTGCAGGCACTCTATGTAGACTCTAATTGGATCATAGAGGGGGCCACATAAATGTACATACACTATCTGTGCTGACAAGTATACATGTATGGGGCTGATGCATAGCATATGTTATAGCCCCATACTTGCATGCCTACCAGTAAAGATAATGTAAGTTCATTTAGGCAGCCCCCCAATCCTATTGCATTCTCCACAGAGTGCCTGTAGCCTCATCCCCTATGTCATGTCATAATTATGCTATTTTCAGGGGTGGTGCTGCATCGCTCAGCAGTTCATACTGGAGTTCATACTGGAAGAATAAAAAAATCAGAAGGCATAGCCCATATAGATTTTCTCCACAATTCAGCAGTATTGGCAAATGCCACCAACTTCATCAAGGTACTTGTCCAATCTCTGTTTAAAAAGATCCAGACTTTCTGCCTCTACCACCTCCTGGGGCAGTCCATTCCATATCCTTATTGCTCTACACTTAAAACACATCCTTCTTTGTTCAGTCCTGCTCAATTCCTCACTCAGTTGCCTATCATGCCTTCTCAATTGGTAGGTCTTTTCCTTAAACACCAATCCCAGCTCTGTTCTAATATCCTCAACCTTCAGGGATTTATATAATACCAAAAAATCCTCTCTTACCCTTCAACTCTCCAATGACCACAATTCCAATCTTTCCAATCTGGCCTCATATGGCTCACCTTCACACCCTGAAATCAATCTAGTAAGGGATCTCTGTGGTCTTTCCATCAGTTTAATATCCCTCACCAATAATGGACCAGCCACGGTAGAGCAATAATCCAATACAGGCCTCACCAAAGATCTGTACAGTGGCATTAACACCTCTCTGCTCCTCGATTGAAAACCTCTCCTAATACAACCAACAATCTGCATTGCTTTGTTTGATGATTGTCTACTATTAACTTAATTTCTTAAATTATTTTGGACATAAATGCCCAGATCTTTCTCACATTCTGACACCCTAAGCTTCAGATCATTCATATAGTAGATCTGTTTAATATTTTGTCTACCGAAGTGCATAATTGTACATTTATTCTTATTAAAGGTCATTCCATTCTTTCTTGCCCAATCTGCAATATATATCAAATCCTGTCCAAATATGAGTCTCTCATTGAACGTATCCACTGCTGCTCCAATTTTAACATTGTCAGCAAATTTAATTAATTTATTATTACTAGATAGTTTCAGATCACTTATGAATATACAGAACAACAGTGGGCCCAGTACTGACCCCTGGGGAACTCCACTCCATACTCATTTTGGTTCAGACAGATATCCCTATATTTTTTACCTGCTGTTGTCTGTTTTTCAGCCACTGTTCTACCCATCTTACAATGTTCTTATCTATTTCCATATCAATAAGTTTTTCTATTATTTTATAATGTGGAACTGTGTCGAACACTCAACTAAAGTCAAGCATTACCACATCCACATTTTTTCCATCATCAATACATTTGCTGACAAACTCATAAACGGTCAGTAAGTTTGTTTCACATGACCTATTAGGCATGAAACCATGCTGATTCTTATCCAAAATACCCCTCTTTGACATATTTTCATAAATAGCATCACTCGGTGCCCCTTCAATAATCTTCACCACCACTGACATCAAACTAACTGGTCGATAATTCTCTGCATCGCTGCTTTTCCCTTTCTTATATATTGGCACAACATGTGCCAACCTCCACCCCTCAGGCACCACACCATCGCTTAAAGATTTTCATCCCAATTTAGTAATAATAGATATCAACACATCACCCAGCTCCTTCAAGAAGTGTGGGTGAATGCCATCTGGTCCTGCTGCCCCATGCAACTTCAATCTCCTTACTCTTTTTGCCATCCTCTCTTCAGTTATAATAATTTGGGGCTCCTGATTACATGTTCCTATATTACATTTATCCATGTCAACATTATTTTTCCAAAACACAGCCCCAAAACATCTGCCAAATTCATTGGCCATATCCATAGGCTCAGATGTCATGACTCCATCAATGTTCAAAGGTCCCACTGTGCCCCTACTTCCCTTACCGCTATTCACATAAGCAAAAAAGCTTTTTTTATTTTTATTTACAGCTAACCTAAATTCAAAACATTTCATAGCATTTCTTATTTCCATCTTTAATCTCCTCAGGACTTTCTTATAACCATATTTAGACATTTCTGACCCATTAGTCCTCATTTTATTAAACATTATTTTCTTTTTCCTGCTCATTTTTAATATTTTTCTATTCAGCCATGGTAGCTTTTTGCCCTTATAATTATAAGCCTTTCTACACGGGATGTGAGTTTTTTTCTATTTATTTAGTACATCCAAGAAATAATTCCAAGCTTCTTCCATATCTAAACCTTCTAGACCACTTTCCCAGTTCATTCTTACCAATTAATTTCTTATAGCTCTATAATTCCCTTTATTACATAAATATTGAACTGTATCTCCCTTAACTGGTTTAAGTGCCCAATCCATCACAAACATAATGGACATATGGTCACTATTACTTAATTGAGGTTGAATGCTAACATTCTGTATTACCTCAGGAATATTGGTCAGTATAACATCTAAAATATTATTACCTCATGTAGCCTCTCTTATGCATTGTTTAACTCCCCCGCCATCAGTTCTGCATGGACTCTACATGCTAAATTATTGCCAAGCTGTTTTTTTCTCTCAATGTTAGGCATGTTCAAGTCCCCCATATAAATAATATTTGTTGTCTCTGCATGGTTTACAATATCTTTAATATAGGCCTCAGTTTCTCCCATACCAACATCAGGTGCCCTATAAAAAATGGAGACTCTGCATTTTTTACCCTTAATACCCAACAGCTCAATAGTTACTATTTCAATTCCCTTTAAGTTGTTACATTGTTCTATTTCCCTTACCTCTATTCCTTCTCTAATAAAAAGAACCACACCACCTCCTATTTTCCCTTCTCTGTTTTTTTTAAAGACTTTATATACTGGAATATGTTGCAACCACTCATTTTCATTATCCCACCATGTTTCAACTATTCCTACCATATCTAAATTCTCCTCTCTAATTATAACCTCTAATTCTGCCATACTTGCTATATTTAAGCTTCTGGCATTACAAAACATGGCCTTAATTATTGATAACCTTTTACTATTTCCCACCTTAGGAGCCTTATGTACCCCTTTATTTCCCTTCATCCCCTTCATTTTCAGTTTAAACAATTGTCTATTGCCTGTCGCAATCTCATCCCCAAAATTCTGCTTCCTCTAAAATTCAAGTGCAACCCATCTTTACAGTAAAGTTCCCTTCTTTCATTAAAAGTTCCCCAATGTTTAATAAATTGATAGTTCTTATTTTTAGTCCATTTACACAGCCATTCATTTGCTAATGCAATCCTTCTCATTTTATAAACATTTGCCCTGGGTTCTGGAAGTATTTCCGAAATCACTATTTCACACCCTTTTTCTTCTAATTTCTCCATCAAATTAATGTAGTCCTTCTGCATCTCAGGTAGGGTTTTTCTCATAATGTCATTTATGACTACATGAATCAAGGCCAGGGGATGGTCCTTTGCGCCACTAAATATATTATTAGCCATGTTGTATAAATCCATAGCCCCTGCCCCTGAGAACCTACTTACCATCCTGTTTTCTTTGTCATATTTACAGATATACTGGTCAGTATACTTAATGATGGAATCATCAATTACTATAACCTGCCTTACATTCTCCACTCCTCCCTCCTCCATATGTTCCATGTTTTCATTGCCACTATCTTCCACTATGGTAACTTGATTTAACTCCCCCAGCACACTAAATCTATTTGTTGCTGTTACTCCTTCTATTATACTAACAGCAGACTCATTTGTATTATTTATTTCAGTCTCATCCTGGCCTTTTCCTTCCATGTTATAATTTGTACTTATTATCTCCTGATCCTTCCTTAACGCTCTTGGAACTGGCCTAAGAGGACTTTGACCCCCACGCTTTCTTTTAACTTTGTTACTCTCATAATATTTTCCAGTCTTTTGTTCATTTCCAGCATATCTTGACTTCCTTCCCATATCCATTTTCTAAACCTTCTTTTTCCTTAGCCTCCTCATTTACATTTAGGCTTGAGAATACTTTAATCCTTTCTGTTAATACCCCTTGACTCCTTTCTAAATTCTCTAATCTTTCAGTAACCTTTACTAAATTAATATGTAATTCCTTATTTTGTTCACATTTTTCACATTTGTAATTGTTACAGTCCGTCCCCAATTCTACCATTTTATACATACCACATCCTTTGCATCCAATCATCAAGTCCCCCTCTGTGGTCAGTACTGAGGCTACAAAACTTTGTGTTCTCACCTCTACTGCCACTATTTTATACTCCAATATACTTCAATTTCCAAGAAAATATCAATACTCCTCTGCTCACTGCCACTGCTCCATGCTAGCACACAAACATGCGCTAGACACGCATGTCTCCATGCGTCTCAGCACGCTGAGATGCTCCACACATGCTCGCGCTGCTCGTGTGAGCGTCTGTTCAAATCCCTGAAAGGATCCAGAAACTGCAAAGGTCTCATCCCCAAAACAATCGTGTGCCTGAGTTTAAAATTACAAGCACCTGCCCCCTGCACACAGGACTCTGCAGGGTGGCTGGGGTGGAGTCACAGACCCAGGCAGGCATCCAATCAGATGCTCATCCTGGGTCCAGGAGTTGATCCCTTGCACCTGTAGGTGCAAGTCTGAGTTGTGCATAACCCCTGTGGGAAACTGGACCTGTGCATTCCAGGGACAGTCCAGCTCTGGAGACCAACCCCCATCCCAGCATGGTGCAGTTATGGCCCAGAAGTCCATCAGTGGACCCCCCACCCTGTGTCACCAACACCCCTGGACACCATATACATTGCCAGTGCCATGGCTTAGCTGCCCCAGCCCTCCCAGTCTGCTTAGTGGGCTGGGGCAGCACTGTGGGACGTTTTCCTGTCCTGTCACAACTGGCAGGAGGCATCCATTAGGGTACTTAGAGGGTGATGGCAGGGTCTACCCTGGTGTACCCTGTTCAACCCTCTGCATCCATGCAGCCAGCACTATGTGGTTTAGTGAATACCGCATAGTGTTGGCCCACCCTTGGAACACCCCTGGCACAGTGTGGTCCATGGACATTGGGGGATCAGGTGCATTGGATTAATGCGCTCCCTGTTTGAGCATCCCACATGGAGGGGCACAATGAGTGTGAGGTGGCTACATGCCTAAGATATGCAGTGTATAGCCACTCTGCACCTTCGTGCATAGGTCCCATTAATCTGGCAAGTTGCTAATTATCTTTACTTAAAGCCTAGACCAAATTAATTGTCACTTATAAGATCATCTCACTTCATACAGATTTACTCAGAGATATTTCTGTGCTGTATCTGTAACACACACTTTTCATACCTTAGCCACTTTTTCAAAATCTAAGTTAACTGCTGGATTCCTTTCTGTCTCTTTAAAGGGTATATAAGGCTTCAATAGATATCAAGCCGAGTTTCGTCCAAATTAAGGCCAGGGATTATATTTTTTCCAGTGTGCATGGAAAGATTTTAGGATTACACAAAGAGGAAATTAAAATTTTATGTTAACACAATTCAACTACTCTAAAAACACGTTTTTGAAACAAAAATTATGTCATTGTTATTTGTTTTGCTTTAATATAAACCAAAATCTGAAAATGTTAAAAGATCGTGTTTCACATTTTTTTTACAAAAATGTCTTTCCATCATTACTTTTACTGTATATAAATGCAATTTAGTTGTTCTGTTAGGGTGCATCAATACACACCCAACAAAGTATTTATGTAAAAAAAAGTCTCTAGCCCTAAATGTTCAAACGTTAGCCCATTACAAAGATAATGGGGGGGGGGTGCAAAGGCCATGTCGCAGGTGCAAGTCCTGATTTTGGACACAACTTGCATCATATCAAATGTGTCAGTACATTTGAATGCCATTTGCAAAGGTTTTGATGGATTTAAATGAAAGCTTGGAGTCATATCAATACAACTACATCATGTTAATATATATTTAATGTATCAATATACTATACTGAAATATTATACTTTTACTATATTTCGACATACTAAAATTGTTTTTACTACTATAAATCAGCATCTGTTTATATTTATCACTACCACAGAGTTAATTTACAAAGCCTATGTACCATGTATCAATGGTAATAGGCTTTCCTACATTAATCTGCGCTCATCGAGGACCCCCGAAATCCCCTGTCCTTCTATGCAGCTGCACATGCAGATGGGGGAATGACAAAGGGGCATTCCCACACTCTGTGCCATTCACAAAGTTGCAGAGTGCTGGAGGGGCACAGGCTATGCCACTAGGGACCATACTGTAGCTGCTGCGTGCTCCCATTGTAACTGCACCTACTGACTGTGATAGGGACACTGACCCCCCCCCCCACCATGCTGCCCTAGTCCTCCAGACATGCAGAGAGGGCTGGAGACAGTCACTGGGGTACTTGCCAGACCTCAAGTTGTTTCTGGGATGCATGGTGTGCCACAGTCCCCTGCTCCACATGGAGCAGGGGCTCCATTTTGCCTCTAAGGCATCAGATTGGATGCTTACCTTTGTGAGCCAGTCTACCACCACATGCACCTACAAGCCAGAGGGTGTGGCTGTGGACTGGAGGACCCCATTGGTGAATGGCATGCTCTGCACATCTGACCATGGGTTCAGACAGGCACAGGCCTTGTATGTGCCTGATGTGTGTACCTGGCCCACATTCGTGAACTGATCCCATTGAAAGTGTATGCAAAATATGACTTTATATCAGCCTAGCTCAACACTTAAAAAAAATATGTCTTAAGTCCTAACAGTTAGCCTATTCTCAGTCTATTGAGGTCCTCTTGAAGTTCACCACCCTCATCAGGGAGTCCACCACCCTGGACAACTAAGTATCTTCATAATCATTATGAATGGGTGGCTGAAAATGTCAGCAGAGTTTAGTAGCCAGCTGGAGACACCAGCATCCAGATCATTAATGAAAATGTTGAAAAGTAGTGGCCCCCAGCTTTGTTCTCTGAGAGAAGCTGCTGAGTACACCTCTCCACTGTATATACTGTAACTCATATGAATAAATATGGATAAAACCAACACTTCATTTCAGAGGAAAACAGCATCCAAGATTTAATGTAGGATATTTTAAATGTTATCAGTTTAGAATTGGTGCAAGACTCTCCTCAAGAATAAAGCCCCAGGATGACATGCCACATTATACACTGCGTTTTCATTTAATTACCCCAGTAATATGGAACTCGGTAAATATAACTAAAGTGACATCCTGGTTGTATTCTATACCAGAGATATGTCTATGCACTGAAAGGAAGGTTGGTGGTTAAGTTTAGAAAAGAAGTGAAACCGAAAATTACAGGAGTAGGTCACTGAATAATGACCTTTACAGTATCACAGCGTCATCTAACACCTCTAACATCTACTGTAAGTATCATTTCTTGGTTGGTCCAATAAAATGCATCCTAATATGCAATAAATCCAGTATCTCAGTATATGTTTATATGTACAGTTACTTTGTCTTTTGTGATTGCAAGAGTGCATTTGTGAGTTATTTGGGAGAGAGAATTGTGAAGTGAAGCTGAGCAGTTCAAGGACACAAAGGACTTGAGAATCATTTCTTCTGACCATAAGAGACACAGGAACTATTCATACAAATGTATTATAAATCATGTTAAAGACCTTTGCTTAAAGACATGGAATTTGAATTTAAAATCAAAATGTTTGACTTTGCTGAATATTACAGAATCCTCCTTGTGAGAAATGGACTGTGTCAACTGTACTTAGAACTTCAGAATTTTAGAACGATACACATAACACACCCTCTTATGGTTATAAGAGTACCTGGAATGTTTAGAAATAAGCAATCTTGATTGGCTAAGATTGATGTCATGGTTTATAATATGAATAACAGGACTGGGAAACATGCAGTGTTATGAGAAGTCAGTGCTATTGGAAATCTGGCCTTACTGCAACTACTGTATATACTAATATATGTAAAATATAAGGGCAGGTTAGAATCTCTTGGGTTCTAATTCTATATTTATGCTCCTGAACATGTCACCAAGTTGTATGGCTTATCTAAGTGTGTCACGTCATTGTTCTATCATGGAGGCATGGGCATGGGGACAAACAGCAAGAGGATTTGTTTCTGCTCTCTCAGGTGGCAGCAGGGTTGGCAGTGCTGACCACCAACATTTTATAATAAAATATATAACAATCTATACCGGATCATAATGAATGGGTGGTTGTAATCTGGTTTATTCTTTGTGTAATGTCATAATCTTCTTGAGCAATAATGGATGTCCTACAAAAGAACTTGGAAACTGACCACCACCTGTTTATGATCAGATAGCAGTTATCACCTGTGTTGTATCTGGAATTGAAGTTTACATATTTCTACTTATTAAAGTCCTAGCAAATCTGTAAGGTGATGGGGCATTCTGCTGGAACTGAGATGATTTTTTTTTACTTATTATCTACTGGAAATGTCGGTTTTCCATCTGTAAGATTCTTTTAATTTGGTCATCCCCTAATCTGATTATTGCATTTGGATGAGTTCAACTGTTACATCCTAAAGAAACAATGACAGTTTAAAATCAGAAACTCTTTACTCTAAAATATTTTTTTTCAGTTACAGAAAAGTTTATTTACCCAGGATGGCCCAGCTGAGATGTATCAGATTGTTTCCAGTAGGATCCTGCTCTACCCAGGTCCAAGGAGATTGCTGCTGCACAGAACTGACCAGCTCAGCTCTTCCAACTGTGGACAGATTGTGCAATCCAATCTGTCTTAAGCCTGGGGGAGCTTTTTCACAAGAACGGTGTGATGAGTTTGCTAGATTCTTCACAGATACGGTTCCCACAATCTGATCTAGCATCTGTCTGGCCCCCTCTAATGAGAGCTGTGGTGGTCGGCAGAAGATGTCGGGGCCTCAGTTTACTTGATCTGACTTCAGATGACCTGCAGTCACTGACATTGTGATGGTCATCCAGACGTTGAGACCAACCTGCTGTAATTTTAATCCTGGGCCCATACACCTCCTAGTAGTATGCTTAGATAAATCTGGCCCAGTCCTTGCCAAAATAGTCTGGAGGTCATTGGAGAGGGGGATCTTTCCAGATCCCCTGAAGGGGGACAGTTGTTCGGCTGCTGCTAAAAAAAAATCCTCCCTTGACCCAGACTGTTTGGCGAACTACAGACCTGTCTCTAACCTACCCTTTGTGGGTAGGGTTGTTGAGAAGGTGGTTGAGTCACAGTTGGATGACCATTTGACCAGCCACAATGTCTATGATTCTCTCCAGTCACATTTTAGGAAGAGACATAGCACTGAGATGGCCCTTGCCTGAGTACTAAATGACCTTCTGATAGCGAGAGATCATAGGACCCATTCCATCTTGGTCCTTCTTGATCTCTCTGCAGCATTCAACACTGTAGACCATGGTATACTGTTGGAATGCCTGTGGTTCATCTATGGACTGTCTGGTACAGTCCTGAGATGGTTTCAATCTTTCCTCAAGGGTAGGACTCAGAGAGTGGAGTTTGGAATTTATTGCTCGTCTCCTCTCCCCCTTTCCTGTGGGGTGCCACAGGGTTCCATTTTGTCTCCCATGCTGTTTGCAGTGTATATGCTGTCATTGGGAGAGACTGTTAGGTGGTACGGTTTGAGTTTTCATTGCTATACAGATGATACTCAACTGTACATGTCCTTTGTACCCAGTCAGGATGTGTTCCTCACAGTGTTCAACAACTGTCTTGCTGAGATCCAAGACTGGATGAGTGAGAGCTGGCTGAGGATGAACCCAGCTAAAACTGAGGTGTTGGTCATGGACCCAGATCGTTGAGAGGTGGGTTTGTCAGTGGGATTACCCTCTGGGCTATGACTTGGGGGTGTTCAGCTGACTGCCTCAGACCGGGTACTGAACCTGGGCATTATTTTTGACTATGGCCTAACTCTGAAATCTCAGGTGGCGGCACTAGTCAAAACCTCTTTTTACCATCTGAGGAATTTCACCCAGGTGAAACATCTTGTTCTTCCCGAGGATCTTCCAACTTTGGTCCATGCCTTCGTTACCTCCTGCCTTGACTACTGCAATGCCCTTTACCTAGGGCTACCGGGGTTGATATCCACCATCTGCAGCTAGTGCAGAATGCAGCAGCCAGGCTATTGACTGGTACTTCTAGGGCCAGTTATATAATGCCTGTGCTCCGCAGACTGCACTGGCTGCCAGTACAGTGGTGGATCACCTTCAAGGTCAGTTTGCTGACCTATAAAGCCCTACATGATCAGGGACCTAGTTACTTGCAATATCTCCTTCACCCCTACTGTCCCCTCCACCCTCCCGATCCACTGATGAGGAATTGCTAGAGATTTCCAGGATCTGCGTAAAGACATCTGGGGCCTGATCTTTTAGTTTTGTGGCCCCAATCCTGTGGAATTCTCTAACTCATCAGGTGCAAGACTGCTTGACCATCCAGAGTTTTAAAACTGCATTGAAGGCATATTTATTTAGCCTGGCCTTTTCTGGTTTATATTGCTGGGTTTTTCAATTAATGGTGCTGCTGTGTTTTATGATGTTTTTATGTTGCTTATTTTATGTACAAGCACCTTGGCTGCAGAAAGGTGCTTTTTAATACATTTTGATTGATTTGATTGATTGATTAACAGATGTGCTAGAAGGTTAAGTGAGTAGTCCAAGGTCACACTGTGAGTACTTGGCTCTGCTGAGATTTCACATTTTCTAGGCTGGAACTCTAATCACTAGACCACATTGCATCCATGCAGTCACACTAAGTTAGAAAGGACTCACATTTGTAGGAGCCTTCCTAAAATATACCTATTATTCATTCAATGAGCTTTCGCTAACATCATTTAGTTTGCATTCCCAGTATCTCCTGTTTTCTTAATGGAGACATAATTGCAAGGTGATTGGCTGGTGTTCATTGGGTCATGGGTAACACTTGCCATACTCTTCACCAAGTGCTTCTAATCAGTACAGTATGTGCCCTAGGTGTCCTTTAGTGGTTCAATTACTGACTTCAGCCAGTGCTTCTATAGCCCTGCCTCCCCTTCTCCCATTACATCTGTGCCATTGTGGCACTTTGTGCTGGAGGTCACCAGTCTATTGTGGTGGCAGTCCCTTTACTCTTTTGCCATTTAACAGCTACCTTGCTGCCTCTAATGAGCACTGTTGCCTCCAGTCCCTGCTGCCCCCTCCCTCCTGCTCAGTCCTCCTTTTTCTGCACTGCAACTTGATAGCCTTTCTGGTTTCTGTTTTTGTCAGTCTCACTCCTGCTCTTGACTGCTTCTTGCTGGGTCTGCCTGCTGCTTGCTGTCAGGCATTGCTAACATCTCCCATATTAAGCTGCTCCCTCCCATTTGCCTGTGGAGTTTGTCTGCAAACACCTTATGGCATGGCTGCCTATTTGCTCCTGGTATTTTGCTTCTACTAGGCTGCTTCTATATCCCTGGTTCCCTGGTTGGGTTTGTTTTCCTTACTTTGGATGTTAGCATTGCAGTGCTGTCTCAGCCATCCACTGACATGGTTGTGTTTCATTCTCCTTGATTTTTGAGGTGTTTTCTTTACCTTTGATCAACTACTTCTTCAAGCCACTGCTTCTCCTTCCATACAGGCAAAGTCTGCTCATCTTCCCAGATGGTTATCCAACTCCTCTCTTCAGGGCACAACACTCATGCCATATTGCTCCATACAGGTATCCCCCACTGTACCAGGTCATAATGTTGCATGCTTAATAGCGTACTGCATTATGTCAAAACCCAGACTTGTGCGTTCCCCGAGTTGGACCCCCTGGAGTTGAGAATCTTTAGTGGGGAGGGTCTGGGGGGCACAGCCCCCTGTAATGGGGGGTGGAGGAATGGAGCCCCCATAGAAGAAAGACATGATGCATCATGGCATTAATCGTGCAGTGCGATAGTGCCATGCGGCATTATGTCTTGCAACATAATGACCCCGTGACTCCACCCACTACTGCTGTACTATCATACCTTTTATATGATTGGGCTCTTGACATACCAACTATGGGCTTTCAGCCCTTTGTCCATAGAGCTCTTGCCCCATTGCTTATTGTCCCTCAAAGACTTCCTGCTTCATTCAAACCTTGCTCCTCAGTGGCTTGGCTCCAACATGAGCACTTGTGGGACCTGAACATTAGAGGAGAGAAAATGAGCAGCCATACCTAAAGCATCTGTTCAATCGAAATCTTTACTTTGGGGTCCATATTGCAATCCTGACATTCCTTCAGCATTCAGGTTAAGCATGTATGCACCTCTCTTGTGTGATGTCCACATTTGCAGGGACTCCTTTGGTTATGGGGTGTAGCCCTGGAGCACCTTTGTGAGGGCTGAGTTCTCTGAGAAAGGAAAGGACAAGTTTATCCCTTTCCACCATGAAACAACATGTCAGAGGTTCAGCATCTTCCTTTGGGATTATAAAATATTAAACCAGGAGTAATAGTTACCTAAGACCTTCAATCTCCAGTGGTTTCCTTCACAAAGAGATTTTCTTCCTTTTTGTACACTTTGTAATGATAATAATAATAATCGTAAGTAAAGCAGTGATTTTGGTCTGCAAGGTAGCATCATCTATTCAAAGTATATTATAATATAATCTTTACCTATCCATTAATCTTCAACTGCTTTTGCCTCTCTCCTGATAGGTAATCATGTTCTGACTGTTCTATTCAATGTTTCTGCTTTGATCTTTAGGGGTATCTTCCTTGTGCAGCATTAAGCATAAGAAAACCTAGTTTCTGCAGCCCCTCTTGTGAGTAACCGTTCTCTGAGGGTTCCTGTACCTTTATGGTACCCGCAAAGGTTTGTAGTCCCTGTAATGGGGACAGAGTTTGAACTGCCAAATTTATATGAACAATTCAAACTCAAATTGCCAACAGTGCTAAGCTTGACATACAGTATACTGCACAAGCATGTCATAATTACTTGCACACTGAACCTTTGAAATGCAATGCCATTGCTTTAGTTTGATGGGGCAGTGGCTGTCACTTGCCATGCCTCCCCCCACACGGAGTTTAAGAGTGCAAGAGCTAAGCATCCTTTAGTGGCTTGCTTCTTTGGTATTACTATCCTTCCCTCCTTGTCCATCAGAACACCCGTTTCCTTACGGACATCTTCCTTAAGGAACCTTTACTTAAAGGAACTTCATTCCTGCAGCACCTCTAGGGGGTGGAACCTGCATCAAGAGGGTCCCTGTACTGATCTCCCTTTACATGTGGCAGATCCATAGACACTCATCCTGGTTGTTCTGTAGGAGATTGACGGGCTTTTCTGGGTAGTGGGTTACAAGTTAAACCTGGATAAATCCAAGGTCATGCTACTGAATGCACATGTGCATAAACAGTGGGTAGATGAAACTCATCTCTCTCCTGGGAATCTAAGGTTCTTAGCTACTTAGGAATTAAAATCCCCAGGTCTATTTCTGGACTGGCTAAGCTCAACCTCTCCCCTCTTTGTCAAGATATCAAGTTGGACTTAAACAGATGGAGTTCTTTCCCTCTTTCTCTGTGGGGACGTGTAAATGTGTTAAAAATGAACATACTACTTCGGATCTTATACTCATTTGGGATGGTCAGCCTCTGTCTTCCAAAAATCTGGTTCTTGCATCTTCACAGTTATCTCTCCAACTTCTTATGAAATGGAAAGGCTGCTTGTAGGGCCTACTATAAGCTTACTATTCGAAAGAAGCTTGGGGGTCTACATGCGCCTAACTTTTTTCTATACTACTGTGCCATTCACTGTAGTAAACTGTTTCGATGGGATTCTGTCATTCAGACTCCTCCTGATCACTCCTATTTCACCATCTGGCTATCCTGAGCACAGTGGCTCTGTCATCAGCATGGTCTCACCTCAGGTAGTTTACTGTATGCCAAGCTATCCTAGCTTATTAAACCATTTCAGGCCTCTTCTATGTTTCGGTCCCTCAAGGCCCTTCATCAGATTTATTCCTATCTGGGTCTGGATCCTAGTAAAGATAGCTCTGAACCACTCATAGGTAACCTACACTTTCATATAGCAGATCACCCAATACCCCCCTATGTTCTGCCCACGACTTCAATGGCTTTCGGTGGCCTCCTTAATCAATGAGGGAAGATTCCTTCCTGTTGGTGAAATCCAGGATCAATTTGTAATCCTCACCTATCAACCTTTTAAACGTGCAGCTTGCTAGGGCAATCTCTTTCTTTTTGGGGCCTCCACCAGGGCGAGGGGATTCTAGCCCCCTGTTGCAAATGTTCATAGACACTGAGCCTCAACCTCACCCTCTCCCCAAATTCTATGATTTACTTCAGCAGTGGGATCCAGGAAGCCTCAAAGGGATCTGCTTTTATTGGCAACAAGAGTTGGAACTTGGTTTGGATGAGGGAGCGCGGTGGCAGGTTTGGCAACATTTATATTGATATGTTAAGCAGGATTGTCTTCACTTCTTCAATATTGTGCCCTACATAATCTATATTTTACTCCCTCTAGGTTTTATAGGATGGGTAGATCTGCATCTCCAATCTGTATCAGGTGTGGACGCTTCGAGGGGACTCTAAGACACATTCTCTGGGATTGCCCCCTAGTGGCCCCATTCTGGCAAGCAATCCAGGATTCTTTAGATCCACTCTTGGGACTGGATCCATATTTTACCCCCAAAATCTGCCTGGTGGACCATTTTCTAGCAGATGTGGCTGGTTGTCATAAGGCTTTTCCATCCTTGATATCGGGTGTAGCTAAACTAATTATAATCCGACACTAGCTGGATAACTCACTCCCCCCACTTAGAGAATGGCATTTGAAAGTACTCCAAGTTCTTGAAACGGAGAAACATACTGCTCACTGGCAGACTCATCAGAAGGGATTTATGAAGAGATGTGGTCCACTGGTAGCCCTTTTACCAATATTGCAGGTTCCCTAGGGGGTACTGGTGAGATTTGGATAGCTGACTCCCCCTCCTGTTGGAGGGGATGGAGGCACCCAGCTCCCACATTATCTCTCCCCTTCTGCTTTTCTTTAATCTAGCTTTTTCTTTCCTATTGGATTTTGCTCCTAACTGTTCTCCTGGGGGGTGAGGGAAGGTTCGGGGGTTAGATGGGTTGAGGAGGGGCTGGTTGGGATGCATGTTATTATTGTTTTTAGTATTTGATCTTACTGTTCTGTTTATGACTACAGTTCTTATGTGTTTGTAGCTGTTCTTCTGATCTAATTAACATGTCAGCTGTTGCTTGATGGTTTGTTTTTCTGTTGTTACAATCTTAATAAAATATATTAAATTGAAAAAAGCGGGTCCCTGTACCTTCATGGCACACTGAAAGAGTGGTAAGTCTTGTAATGGGGATAGAGAGTATGAAAGGTTCATCCATGTTTCATAAGCATTCATATCGCCTACAGTGCAAACTCAAATTATCAATAGTATTACTGGGCATTGGAGCGTGCCATGATGAAACACAATACTGCAGTATTCTGAAGCAGAGTTACTGCAGCACCCAAGGACATTTCAAAGGTAGGTAGTCCCTTTTGTCATGTGGTAACCTGAGACACTGTATGGCATCCTGGAGGGCTCTACTGTATTATCATCCCACAGTATGGGATGGTATCCCTCAGTATGTTGCACAAGCACCTCTGTACAGCATTTTGTTGTCACTGAACAAGGGAACCCTACAGTATTTAAGCTATAGCTTGCATAATGAAAAGCATCACCAAGAAAGTGAATTTTATTTTAATTCAGGTTAAGTGTATACTGTTTGTTTCCATCCAGAAACCCCAGAAAAATGTTTCACATTACATCTGTTGCTTATTTTCTAGGTCATTATTCAAGCCCGAATATTAGATGCTTATATACCCTTAGAATCAATTGCCATTGATGATGTGTCTTTCTCCAAAGGATGTGTACCAGCATCTGGTAAGAACTCTTCTTTATGACTAAGTAAGGATGCACTTACAGCTATATAATACTACTTTTAGAGCCATTCAGAGAAAGCACACTGTTAGAGTCCCAGGCAAAATGAATGACTTGTTCTTGCTCACTTTATATTGTATGATTTACTGTTAGTATGCCAAATGGATATACAGTACAGTAATTCACATATAGGTAATTGCCAATAGGGAACAGTGGATACACCTAGTGCATACTGATATGCTAATATTATGTTCTTACTAAGTTAGAGACAATTTGTCCCTGCACACGCTAGGACACTTAAACAATTAAAATGCCTTAAACTGTTTTAAGCCCTTCAAGCACAGTTTGCATCTACACTGTCACATGGTTACAACCGTGTTACAACCATGTTCTAAAACCGTGTTAAAACCCTACTAGGGAGGAAGGGCTCTTTTCTCAAAAGAGTTAGATTTCCGCAAGCCCCGGGTGCACCAAATGCACACACATGGGGCTTGCAGCAATCTAAGGGCTGAATTCAGGATTCTCAAAGCCTGAGCCTCCATGTGTGCCACATGCGGTGAGTTAGACCAGATTTTGCTAGTATAACATCACCAAACTTTTTATGGGGCTTGCGCCAAGTCTTTGGCACAAGCCGCTGTAAAAAGGGTGTAGTGTCATAAAGGTGCGTGACCTACGAGAATAGGGTGCACTGTGCACCACAGTGTTCGGGGTAGCTGCACCATTGACACAGGACTTCTGCATGTCCTGCACCAACCTTTGAGAATAGAGCTTGTAGTCTTTAGCATGGTTTTAGACAAACACAGTTTCCTTAATCCACGTTAACAGCAGTGTGGACACGGGCCCTGTTGTAACAAAGGTTAAAGCAACCGTGTTTCAACAAAACTTGGATTTGCGCCATCGGCATACATTTAAAAAATGCCTTGCACACATGGCAGGGCTCACAATGCAATCCCAGTTCTGCCACATAGTTTAAGGTACCCAGTCATGAGCAACCCTTAAGGCATTGTGGCATCCTTTGGTGCCCCAATCATGCTTGGAAACTCACTTTGGCAAGCAAGGTTGTTGGAATGCAGTGTGGACGCTCTGACAAATGTGCTAGGGACCAGTTTAGAAAACATTATTAACAACATCTTTAAATTGATCCCTAATGAGTACACGGCCTTTGATGTTCTAAAAGTTAAGAAAAAAACACAATAGCAGAATTATATTTTTTTAGTATTTATATATTTAAAATGTTAATCCTGGGATAATCCTTGCTGGGCTCATTTTCATGTGAGTACCTGAGGTGGCAGCAGCTATTATCCAATTGCATCATAAGGTTTCAATATGCAAATATGAATTAGATTACTAATAGGGGAAGGGACTTGCAACACAGAAATGCATTGGAACTGGCAAGTCAACATGAACAAACTCGGCAGGCAAAACCATTTCTCTGTACTATTTTGTATTCTTTGATCTGGTTAACTGGGATCATGCAGCTCACTTTCCCACTACCACCATCCTGGTGGCAAAACTGTTTCAGACACCCTATAATCTGGGATCAGGGACAGCCTCAGCTATGGGATACATCTGTGGTATGCAGTACTTTGTATAAAAGTATTATGCCACTGAACTGTTTTTATATTTTTTTAAGTTGTCAATGCATTGGCAACTCACATTGTCAAAAAAAGCCCATCACTTAATTTCCACTAAAACAAACTCCATACTCTGAAGATACATTAGTTACGAGCTGTTTAGCCCTACAAAGTAGAACTGTATTGAACATATACTGAGAGTCATTTTTACGGTTGCATGGGCAGAGCCCTGCATGCATTTTGGAAAGATTGTAACAGAGAGATAAAGAACAGTCATCGGAAACGGTCTCCATCTTCTCCTGTAGTGCTGTGGTCTGTTGTCCAGACAACTGGCATTATTGTTGCTGTGTGGTGTGTTATCCTCCCTTCCGCAGATGAAGCTCCCCTCCGTGGAGTGGTCAGCTGCCCCCCCCCCCGCACACTATTTTTCTGTATTATTTTAGGAATCTTAGTGGACGTGGGTGAAAATGTGCATCCATGCACAACACAGTGCGGCAACTGCCTCCATGCCCAATATGGCTGCTGTGCTTCTCTATGTATGTGTGATGCACTGCACATGCGCAACAGTACAGTAGCCATCTTGGACATGGCACTATTTTGTGCCGTGAGCTCCGTCTTCATGGAGTTGCTCTGACTTACCTCTTTTAACTCTTTAGCATTCTGTATTCACAGAGCTGCTCCCACTCACCTCCTGAAACTCCATTACCTATTCGTCTTCATGGTCCTGCTCCGACTCACCTCCCGGAACTCCATTAGTGGCTGTATGCAGCTATATCAGCTCTGACCAGAGTTTGTTCCTATAGACGCTGTTATGTTTCATCTTGCCTTGCCTTCTAATAAAAGTCAGTTGTATTTCTTTCTGGTTCACACACTGGTGGTAAGTGCCATTTTAGAAATATGTGATGTAAGTTATGTTGCCTGCAGCAGCAAAGTTCTGCAGTAGAACATGGCTGCTTTGTAGAAATAACAGAAGTTGAGCAAGGACATAAACCACGTCATACAGTTCTAAAATGGTCCTTACTTCTAGTATATGAACCAGAAATGCCCACTAATTTAATAAAAATATCTTTAAAGCTGGAACAAGAATAAAATGTAAACCAGTATTTGGAAAAAAAAATATCCTACAGAAAAACAGGCTTGCATGTTAAATAATGTTCCTCTATAAAGAACTTGGATCACAGATTAGGTCTCAGCCATTTCTACTATGATACTGAAAGGTTTTATGTGATTAGGGTGAGTTGTTTTAGTCACAGATCAATAAGATCATTTAAACAACTGCCCCAAGTCACTACAGTGATCAACTACCACAAACAGTGACAGTCAATACAGTCAAACACCAAAACAAACAAAACATTTCCGCACCCTCCAACTTACAGATTCTCAACTTCGGGAGGGGGGGGGCAGACTTAAAAAAAGAAAAGTCTGGAATGAGCAAAAATCCTATCCCGCCCAAGGGCCCAAACCCAGGCCCTTCAGTTCTATAGTCAGTGGTTTTAACCACTACGCCAAATGGCCAGCTCTGCAGGGCTTGCCCATACTACCCCACTTATCATCATCAAGTGAGTGCAGCTCAGTGCTGCAGTCGCTCTCACCTATTCCTTGCTATACTGCACCACTCACTCTTCCCATGAGTGGTTTTACTGAGTCTTTCTTATTGAGTAGCTCAATAAAACTCACTCTTAACACATGATACCATAATGGAAGTACTGTGTATCTATACAATGGAATATACATACAAGAGATGGGTCAACGTGGCACATACTGTATAACATTATCATAACCTCACTGGTATGTGAATGCAACAGCTTTTTGATGTTTAGCCTACAGTAACAGAATTTGTTGGAAGAAAAGGACTACTTGGCCCACCCAGTCTGCCCAGATGGTCCCTGCCTAGTCTGCTTGTAAGACCTTAACTGGTCTCTAGTGACCCTCCCTCCTTCCTGCCTATTTATAAATATTCCCCTATGTCTATTGCATGCATGATTGAAGCCCCTTACTGTTTTCACCTCCACAACTTCTACCGGCACCCAGTTTCAGGTGTCCACCACTCTTTCAGTAAAGTAGTACTTCCTCACATCCCTCCTAAACTCCCATCTCCAGCTTCATTTATACCCTCTTGTCCTGGTACTCTTTCTCATTTGAAAGATACTTCTGTCCTGCACCCTTTTCACCCCCAAGAGGTACTTATATTTCTCTATCATATCCTCTCAATCTCTCCTCTCTTCCCAGTTGTACATGCTGAGATCCCACATTCTCTCCTTGTAGGGCTTTTGATGCAACCCCTGCATCATTGTAGTTGCCCTCCTCTGGACTGCCTCCACCTTGTCTATGTGCTTTCTCAGGTATGGCCTCCAGAACTGGACTCAATACTTCAGGTGAAGTCTCACAAGCAAGCAACACAACCTTTCTTCTCCTGCTGCAGATACTGTACCTCTCCCTATGCATTGCAGCATCTCACTGGGCATACCCACTGTTTTGACACACTTCCTTGCCACTTTGAGGTCATCAAATGTGATACCCCAAGGACCCTTTCCTGCTTAATGACTGCCAGCACCGTCCCCATCTTATACTCAGCTCCTGGGTTCCTATGCCCTAGGTACATGATTTTTGACAGCAAACCCCAACTGCCAGTCTTTTGAACACTCCTTGAGATTCACAAGGTTACCACCCATTCTCTTCTCCCCCTCCTGAGTGTCCACCCTATTTCAGATGTTGGTGTCATTTGCAAAAAGGCATACCTTCTTTTCCAGTTCTTCTTCAATGTCAATTATGAAGACATTAAAGAAGACCAGACCCAGTACTGAGCCCGGCAGCACCCTGCTGGTCACTGTCCCTCATTAGAGTGAGTGCTGTGACCCACCACCCTCTGTTGCCTGTTCAGTAACCAGTTCCTTGTCCAATTCACCATTTTGGATTTCATCCTAGGCAGCATAACATCTTTATCAGTCTCCTGTGCAGCACAGTGTCGAAGGTCCTGCTATTGTCCAGACAGGCCATGTCCACTGCTCTCCCCTGATCTATTTCCCTGGTCACCCAGTCAAAGAAATTAATCAGATTCAGTGGACATATCCCCCTCACCCTCATATTTGCCTTTCCAGTTTTCCATTCCTTACCTTACTATACCATATGGCATACAAGTAAGATTTATCAAGGACTTACACAACAAGGTATTTTACAGATTGCTAAAATACTGTATGCCTTTCAAAATGTTGAAAAGAAAGGGGAAGCTGAAGCTATCTATTCTTCTGAACAATCTATCCATCTGGAACCTGCTCCCCTCCTATATCTGCCTTTTCTCCTCACTCCCATCCCTTAGATATGCATGGAAGGTCCATCACTGGTCCCACCAGTACCAGATCAATATGTCACTGCAAGAATAGCATGGAATAAATCATGCTGTAGTAATCTCGAAAACATTGACAATGACAGGGTTATAATAGTGGTTGTGAACTACCACTACCCCGTCGCTGTCTACGGAGTGAAGGAGAGCTGAAGATGCTTCATGTGTGGTGCCTGGTCGAGCTGCTCCTGTGTTGAAGTGGCTAAGACACTAGCACCTGGGGTGGTGGAGACCTGGGGAGCAGGGTTTGATTCCCTGTCTCCTGATATTTTACATTTTCTTTTTTGTTTGAAAACAAAGCCCTCCGCCCCAAGATTCTACATATCCCCAAGGTCCACATCCACTTGGAGTTGATCACATCAGTTGCGGTGTTCGGGGGGGGGGGCAAAGCCCCACTAAAAATTAAAAAGTGCATATTTTTTCCCTTGTTTTGCGTGGTGGGACAGCATTGTGTATTGGTCTGTGATTTGACCGACCCTATTACTGTAGTCTGCATTTTGCTTGCAGCATTGTTTGCCACACTGTTTTTATTTGCGGGGTTTTGACCCTGTGCCTGTCGCAACTGTCTCTGTCAATCCTCCCTCTGGACTCTCCCTTTCCTCCCTCTTGTCCTCCCTCCAGCATCTTCCTTCTACCCAAGTAACTAGGCTGTTCCAGTGGGTGACTCTGTACTCAAATGCACTGTCACTTTCTCCAACAGGCAATGTGCACTTTATTTAATACTTGGAATACTTGTTCGGCAAGCCATACCCAATTACCATGGCATTGTTTGACTGTTTGTTTATCATTTTGCTTTGTTCTTATACATTGTCTCTGTAACTGCTTTCCAATGTGTTGTTATTATCTTGTTGTCTGCACCCCCCCATCACACTTGAAAATGAATCTCTACTCAGTTTGCCATTGCTTAACAATGTTTTAAATAAATAAATAAACAAACAAACAATTTACCAGACCTTTTTTTTTCCAGCTGTTTGAGTTCTGTTCTCAGACATGTGCAGCATCTTGTGCACAGCAGAAGGGTAGCAAAAGTCATGGTTAGGAGGCATCTTCTGGGGGGGTGAAACCTGTTGTAGCTTATGTAGCAGAACATGTGGGTTTAGACTTGCAACCCAGATCATATGCTGTGTTATCTGAAAAGGCAAAAGAAGTAACTCATCAGTTTTACCCTCTGGATTTTTCATTTTGTGTTTGGTCTGTGACTGTGGAATGCCACACCTCATGTCACATATGGAAGCTTGGAGATGGGCAAAAAATGCCATCTCAGAATTCTGTTTATTCTTGGCTGGATTCTGTCATACTGTATATGTACTGCAGTGTGCTAAGCAGAAAAGAGAAAAGTCAATTATAAAATGGCAGTGAGAAAAGGAAGGATGTGATTGACTGAACCATATCACGTCTGTGAGGTAAAATTTGTCAAACTTCATAGCTGTCAGTTTGAATTACAGTTGTTTTTCTAAAATTAGACAATTGCCTCGTTTGCACATGTTTTCCTTATAGGAAACATTTTATAAATATAATGACCCACTCCAGGATATGTGGTAAGTCATATCTTCCCACATAACCCAGGTAGTTTTAGGTACTCAGCTATGCCTCATGCATCATGGCACACCTGGGGCATGTGGTAATATTCCTAGTTCTGGATCCCTCTCTTCTGCCTTACTTCTACCACCCCTACTTCCAGCTTTCCTTTGTTAGTCACTGTCACTGCGTCATGCTCCTCCCCCTTCCTTTACCCAATCCCACCTCATCTCCTCTTCCTCCTCCCCTTCCTCCCCTGTTTCCTCCCCTCCCTAGCCCGTGTCATCCCTCCCCCAGGAAAATGACAGCAGCTTTGGAGCTTCCAGATACCTGCAGCACAGGCTGAGACTGCTCTTTCTAACAGACCCCTCATTCTGTCTCTATGTCGAACATAGCTGTTTCCTTTTTATGCATCAGGGCACAGTGGTACCATCTGGTAGAGCTTGCAGGGGAGCAGACTCAAACCATATGACCCCCCCCCCCCGGGCCAGGGTTTCATAAGATTCATTGGACTGGGATCAGGTCATAGCATTAGCCATTATTTACCTGCACCAACTAAAACTCCATTGAAAAACAAAATGTTGAAAGTGTGTATCTAAGGCCCCTTTGAACTGTTCTATTGTATTACTAGATATCAACGATGTCAGCAGGGAATTCCACCTACTCACCACCATCTGTGAGAACCACTTCCCACTTTTCTTTTTTATGTTGTCTTGCACGTGTGCAAGAAACATGTTGCGGTAACTTTGGAATAGCAGGTTTTGGAGGTACGGTCATGTTGTGGCCAGTGGTGCCATTGCTTTTTAGAGCTGGGCTCCATGGCATGAATTAGATTGCATGCTGTCTATGACAGCAGTGCAAAAGCTTGCCACCAACTTGAAATGTTTTAGCCGCTGCAATGAGGGAGCTCCACCTCACTGCAGGGCAGTGCCTTTCCTGCTGTAACATTTCAATCAGACATGGCAGCGGCTGTGCCATCTGCCTCGCACAGTCCCCAGAAAAGCTGACAATGAGGGTGCCCATTCCTCCTGTCGGCATCATCATGCCTCCCTCCTGAGTTCATTTGCTGATGGGGGAGCCCAATCCCCATCTGCATCATATCCCGTGACAGTTGTTCATCGAGGTGGGTGCCCAATCCCCCTTGGCATCATCCCCCCCCCACCAAACACCTTTTATTTGCCAACAGGGTTCCCAATCCCCATCGGCACCAGTCCTCTCCACCTCAAAACATTCAAGTGATATGCTGAGAGCCCACCCCAGCGTGTCAAATGTACCTGTATGTACCTAAATATTCTCATGATGTTTAATTTTTTTTTTAACCCTGTGAAGCAGAAAACAGTCTTTCACTGTCTGTGGCCCCCTCCCTCAACCCGCACCCACCCACTGCATACCCCAAATCCCCACACTCCACTCACCCCATACTTACCTTTGGAGCCTGATACAACGATCTTCGGTGGACCGGTAACACGTCTACACTCTTCAAAGCCAACCACGAACTGAAGAAATGCAGGTAAGCTGTATAATGGCATAAATAGGGCTTTTTCAGCTTTGGTGCATATCTTGGGCATTTTTGGGAATTTTGGCTCCAAATTTTCAACATGGGGTTATTGGGACCCCTCTTCATTAAATCAGTCACTGTCATAGCGTTATTCAGTCCCAAAAGGTGATTTCTCGGTCACTGCACAAAATCACCTTTTGGGACCAATTAATGAAATTGTTCATGAGGTGGGCTCTTAAAAAGCCTATGTTGCAAATTCGGCGAAAAAAATAAAAAAAATTACTGTTTTACGAGCGTGCATTGCGCAGATTCCATGCACGCTCATAACTTTGCAAATCTGTAATATTTTCACTTCAGATTTTCAAGATTGCCATTTTTCCACACCTCCTTATGAACAGTACAGCTGTCATTTTTCACATTCTGTCCAAATGTGTTTTCGCACTTGGTGCAGAACAGCGTGGTTGCTGTGGGAAATCAATGTTTTGGACAGGTTAAGAAAATCACAGTGACAATGTTCATGAGCAGAGGTTCTAGAATGCCTATGTTGAAAATTTGGTGACAAAAGTCCATTAAATGACTGTGCTATGAGCATACGTTACGCAGTTTCCACACGCCCTCGTAACTTTGCAAATTTATAATATTTTCACTCCAGATTTTTGACATTGGCATTTTATCACACATCCTTATGAACAGTACAGCTGTCATTTTTCACATCCTGGCTGAATTGTGTTTTTGCACTTCCTGCTCAGAATAGCGCAGTTGCTGTGGGAAATCAGTGTTTGGGACAGATTAAGAAAATCACAGTGACTCTGTTCATGAGCAGAGGTTCTGAAATGCCTATGTTGAAAATTAGGTGACAAATGTCCATAAAATGACTGTGTTACCTTGTCAAGCATGCATTGTGCAGTTTCCACACATGCTCGTAACTTTGATAAATTTTAATATTTTTACTCCAGATTTTCACCATTGCCATTTTTTCACACCTCCTTATGAACAGTACAGCTTTCATTTTCCACATCCTACCCGAACTGTGTTTTCACACATCTGGCAAGCAGTGGTGCAGTCGCTGTAGGAAAACAATGTTCAGAACAGAGTAAGAAAATCATAGTGCCACTGTTCATGAGCAGTGGTTCCAAAATGCCTATGTTAAAAATTTGGTGAAAAAATTCCATAAAATGACTATGTTATGAGCATATAATGCACAGTTTTCACACACGCTCGTAACTTCGAGAATCTTTAATATTTTCACTCCAGATTTTCAACATTGCCGTCTCTTCACACCTCCTTATTAATGGTGCAGCTGACATTTTAATGTGGTGCAGAATGGCACAGTCACTGTGGGAAATCAAAGTTCGGAACAGATTAACAAAATCACAGGGACACTGTTCATGAGCGAGGTCCCAAATGCTTTCATGAGGTGGGGTCACAGAAAGGCCATGTTTTAAAATTTGGAGTGCAAATACCAACACACACCCAGGGCATTAGGGTTTCTAACCATTACATGCCACCTTGTACAGACTAACAGGCATCAGGGGTGTGTCTTTGGATTGTCTGCTGTACTGCTCATGCCATTGGTCCTCCACCCCCACCCTGCAGCCACTGATAGGCATCAAGGTGTGCCTTGGACTCTTCAGCCCCAAAGTTCAACCCATTCCCCTATGCTGTACCCATCTCAATGTACTTCCTTATGAAATGGGGTGAGCATAAGGTCAGACAACCCCAAGGCACAACGCAACACTTGTCAGACTCTGCAGGGTAGGATGAGGTGAAATAGCATGAGCGTTATGGCCAGAGACACAAACGCACACCCCAATGCCTGTCACTCTCTGCAGGGTGGGGTGGGATTGACACTGGTTCTATACTTCACTGCTATTCCTATTATGTGTCTCTCTAACTCCTGCACTACTAATGCCAACACCAGTAAGACAACATTCGACATTGACAAATGCTCATAATGAAATCCCCTTAACATCTTGTGATGATCCCTAACATGGATACTATCAGGTCTTGTTTTTAAACCTGAACATTCCCATAACTCCTGGTCTTCAAACGCCTTATATACTGTACCAGGCAGTATTGCCCTTCAGTCTTCTGTAGCAAAGGGAGTACATCTCCAAGTCCCTCAACCTCTCCTCATAAGACATTGTACTGATGTCAGTCACCGACGTTGTTGCTCTGTGTTGAACCCCCTTCAATTTCTTCACATCTATCCTTAAATATGGTGACCAAAATTGGCAACAGTACTCCAAGTGGGGTTTAACCAAAGCCACATTCATAGGTATTATAACCTCTCTAGATCTACTAGTAATGTTCCTTTTAATTGACACCAGGATGCCATGCCCTTTTTTGGCTACTTAAGTGCAGTGTTCTGAGAAGTTTAGATTGTTGTTAACTGAAATACATTGATCTTTTTCTAGTGTGATCTTGCTAAGTTTGGTCCTTTGGATATAATAATCATATCTTTTGTTTTTCTCCCATGATGCATAATTTTACATTTATCCATATTTAGTCTTATAGTAGTTTCTTTTTACTTGCTTCTTTAACAATTAGTCAGTATGCTTCTGAAAAAAAATTGCATCTGATCCCCAAGTTATTAAAGCCCCCACTTTAATGTTGTCTGCAAAGTTGGTCAACCAAGTTTTTTCACTGGAGGTGATAGAAGCTATTAAGATATTGAGAGAGTGGGTCCAAGCACATAGCCCTGAGGGACTCTTTTAGTTATGTTAGACCAGGATGAGTAGTGCCCTTTTATGGATACTCTCTGTTTCCTTTTTGTCAACCATGCTTTTACCCAACGCAAAACCACTTAATTTATTCCAAGCTTCCTTATGCAATTGATCAATTCAGCATGAGAAATGCTGTTGAAAGCTTTTTCAAAATCCTCATAGAGTACATCTGTTGGAATGTTATTTTCCAGGGCCATACTAACCAGCTCAAAGAAATACAGGAGATTTGTTAAACATGATCTACCTTTTCTGAATTCATGTTGGTGTACATCAGTTTCCCCCATTATCTGTAGGTGTTTCTTAATTTCCTCCTTTATAAATGTTTCAATGATCTTACTCACCACAGAGGTGAGACTGACAAGTCGATAATTACTACAAGATGATTTGGTACCCTTCTTATGGATTGGTATAATGTGGGACAGGGTCCAATCCTCAAGGGCTACTCCTTCCTCTAGGTATTTTGAGCTTTTGACTAGAGAGTTTCACAAAGTTCATCCACTAGTTTCCCTAAGGAGCATGGTGTGCAAATCACCTGGTTCCAGAGATGTTGTATGGTCCAGACCAAGAAGTCTCCATCTTATCATTTGTGTAGTTATATTTATGGTACATACAGTGTTATCTACACTCTGATTATTGATTCCATCATCTTTCTGATATACACTTACAAAATAGAAATTAAAGGCCTCTGCAATTTCTTGACTTTCACTAATCTCAACATCACTTTGCTGAATTGGTCCAATGTTGTAATTGCTCTTCCTTAAGCTTCCTACATAATGGCAACACGCCTTACCATTATACTGCACTTGAACAGCTAGTTTCCATTCAATGGATTACATTTGAAAGGTTCTCTCCTTGTGCATTGCTACACTGAAGCAGGGAACTAAAGGCCAGTCATCCTCACCTCAGTGGTGGGGAAGATCATGGCGACACTGCTGAAAGAAAGGATAGTGGAAAACCTGGAATGCATTGGGGCCCAGGGTCTGAGGCAGCATGGATTCACATCAGGAAAGTCTTGTCAAAAAAATCTGATAGATTTTTTTGATTGGGTGACTAGAGAAGTTAATCAGGGAGGGGCCATAGTGGTCACCTACCTAGATGTCAGCAAAACCTTAGATACCATACTGCACAGAAGGCTGGTTAACAAGATGAGAAGTCTGGACATGGTGCATAAGATGATACATTGGGTTAGAAATTGGCTGACAGACAGAAGGTAGAGGGTGTTGGTAAATGGGATCCAATCTGGGGAGAGATGGGTGACCAGCAGAGTGCCACAATGATCAGTACTGGGACCAGTCCAGTTCAATGTCTTCATTAGTGACAATCTCAGAAGGGCTGGAAGGAAAGGTCTACTTATTTGCAGATGGCAGCAAAATCTGTAGGTATCATGTGATTAGGGCGCTGGGGAAAGAGCGCCGACAATAACGGCAACCTGCTCCCCAGCACATCCCTCGAGGGCTATGGTAGGGTAGGGCGGACAGATGGGGGGGTCAGCGAATATAGCAACAGGATGTCACTATACATACACACGTAGGGGGAGAGCACACACAACTAGGGGTAGATGGGATGTGAGGGGTTGTGCAACAGTGGGTTGCTGAGCCAACTCTGTGGCATGGGGGGTGGGTTGTCGGAGCTGGTTGGCAGAGTACTGGGTTTGGGTCCAGGAGCTGGTGCATATTTGTTGCACCCAGCTCAACCCTTTTTTTTTTTTTTTTTTATGTTTTCACCCCCCCGGACATGCAGCCCTTGGAGCCGAGAATCATTTAGTGGGGGGGGGGTGCAAGGAGCATAGCCCCTTGCATAAAACATTAAAAAAGTAAGTCCCTGGCACTGTTTTGATGTGCACCAGGGTGTCAGAGTGCTGAAAAAAATGTTCACCACTCTTGACATCTTGATAATGGCAATCACCTTTAGGCTTTCACCGTAATCATATAGAACCGATCTGCAAATAAGTGGATACTCCAGAAGGGGTGCAGAAAATGAAGAGGGAAATGGAGAAGCTTGAAAGATGGTCGGAGGTGTGGCAACTGAGGTTCAATGCAAAAAAGTGCAAGATAATGCACCTGGGTAGGGGAAACCCTGGGGAGAGCGACAGGATGAGGGCAGGTGCTGACTGCCACCAAAGAGGAAAGGGACCTATGGGTAATCATATCTGATGACCTTAAGGTATCAAAGCAGTGTGCCAAGGCTGCAGAGAGAACCAATGGCATGCTGTGGTGCATCAGCAGAAGTATTACTAGTAGGAGGCAGGAGGAGGTG
This sequence comes from Neoceratodus forsteri, assembly GCA_016271365.2. Lineage (NCBI taxonomy): Eukaryota > Metazoa > Chordata > Ceratodontiformes > Ceratodontidae > Neoceratodus > Neoceratodus forsteri. The sequence continues at coordinate 1,774,124,123 of CM057456.1, read as the reverse complement.
ATGCTATTGTATAAAACACTGGTAAGGCCTCATCTGGATTATTGCATGTAGTACTGGAGACCACACATGCTCAAGGACATAAACAAGGTGGAGGCTATCTAGAGAAGGGTGACAAAGATGGTGCATGGTTTGTACCACAAAACATATGAGGAGAGACTATGAGACCTCAATATGTACTCACTGGAGGACAGGAGAGAAAGATGTGATATGATATAAACATTTAAGTACCTCAAGGGCATAAACAAGGTGCAGGTGAGGGACCTTTTCCAATGTAGAAAAAAATACCAGAACAAGGGGCACAATGTGAAATTGGGGGGGTAGATTAAGAGGTAAGGTGAGGACATTTTTCTACACAGAGAGGATGGTGAACACTTGGAATAATCTGCCACAAGAGGTGGTAGGGGCAAGCCCAGTGGAGGGGTTTAAACATGCCAGGGACAAGCACAAGGGAACCCCGGGTGGGAAGTGAGTGACGAAAAGCCATTGACCACTTAAAGTGAGTGGATGCATACATGTATAGGGCCTATGGGCAGACTGGATGGGCCTAGAGGTCCTTATCTGAGGACAGTTTCTATGTTTTTATATTTTGTCTTTGGGATTCAGATTGTATCTGTGCAATTATTTAACCTATCTTGGATTTTTCCATGATCACACTCTAAAACATTTGAAGTAAGTACAGTTCACTTTATATTATCTATTTTTTTATTTATTATTTAGTGAAATTTCAAATAGCACCTTTGAGAACAAGCTCATTTAATAGGTTCCATGTCAGATGAACAATAAATATTGGAAAAGTATGAGAAGGAGAACAAACAAAACAAGGAATTATACAAGACATTACAAGAGTGTATGACTAGAGACGTTCCAATACATGTGGCATTGTACAGTGTATGCCATGGTGCATATTTGTTTAAAACCTGGACTTCAAAGGGTCATCTTAGAGGGGTTGGGGTCTTATGAAATGATCATTTACAGGAAAATGAGAACAGACTCAGCCTAATATCTAATACATGGAATGAAATACGTTTATATTTTCTATGCAATCAGTGGACTTGTACAGTAGAAGCAAGTACAGTAAGATTTATGCTGCAAAATCAAAAGCATGATACATAATTTAAAATTTGTTTATTCATACTTGCTCCTTTAGAAAACATTTCAACAACTGAGCCTCCAGTACCTCCATGCTCATTGGGCTACTTGCCATGTCAGACTGGAGAGTGTGTCCTAGAAAGCAAGTTCTGTGATTTTGTCCAAGATTGCCCTAATGGAGATGACGAAACCTTATGCCGTAAGTGAAGATGCTCTGATCTGTAAATAATTTGTACAGTTAGTAGATGTATTTTTTAATTTTACAGTTTTTACTATTTTTACCTCTTGGTAGCTTCTCTCCAGTCATATCCTTGCTCTCTGCCCTGGGTGCCTTCACAGCTGATACATTGGTCACCACAATGAGCAACATCCGGATCACTTCCTGTCCTCCCAGCATACCCCCTTGCAGCAGAGCCTAGGACATGGTAAAATCTGACAGTTTCTGCCTTGCAGGAACACTTATTCACCAGGATGGGTCTGGGATAAAAGAATCTGAGAGTGGATCTGTTTATCTGTAATATGGAACCCCTCAGAGGCATCATTCATAGCTAGCCATTGATTTTTCTCTCTTTATGAGGATTCTCTCCCATGACCTAGCATCTCTGTGTGGCATCATCTTGAGGGCAAGGGAAACAACTGTCCACCAGTCATATATGACACTACTGCTAATCCCAGACCATCACTATGGTATGCACTGCTGCACTGAATGGATGAGGATCTGCCACAACCCACCTACCTCCATGACACTCAAAGAGATCCACCTGCCTGGGTGGGAGTTCAGTTCAGGTCATGAACTCGGTCCTAGCACCAGCACCAGTAGGATGAACAATAGATGTTGTTGTTAGAAACAAACTCTATTCTTTAATGTTAATCTGCAGTTCACTTTCTGACGTACTGCCAGTGTATTCTAGAAATTATCATAAATCGATATTCCAATAAACTGAATAAAAGTTACAGTATTTGTCTCCCTGCAAGTGATGATGTCAATACTATGGCTGAGAATTGTCAGGATAATAGTACAGTAATATGAAAATCTATGGCAGGGTAATATTCTGGCAAAAATGCTGTTCTATGGTGGTGACGTTCCATGGGACTATCCCATAGTGTGCTATTTCATACATTTGTTTCTGCATGTTGGTCTATTTGCAATTACTGTATATAAAAGTCACTATTTGCATTTTTGACTTTTTTTCTCAATATGGCAATAGTAGAATTTTTTCTGCTAATATTTGATTTTTATAAAAAATATTTGCAGTTCCCATTCCCCTCCCCACCTCCACCCCAAGTTGGGGTCTTACATCATTGTCTCCTCAGGCCCCCCGACACACTGCAAGGAAGCTGCAAATGTCTTCTTCGCCTGGTCCCAATCCTGGAACTTTACAGATTTGTAACCATGCGAAGGAGCGGCAGAGTGTCTGTATCAGGTCAGCACTTTTGATCATTGTGCCACTAGGTACACAGTTGATCACATCTTGGTGAAACCAGTAGGGGACATATTTCCCAGCTCAGGCAAGGATGCATGGACATGAGTTAATCTAAACCATACTTCAGGGTGTCAGCAAAGAGGTTAAAAGCTGCTATGTGGGAAAATAAAAACTGAAAACTGTAAACAAACATAATGCCAGTTATGCTAATCAACACTTGATTCCCATAACTTCTAGAAAACAAGGTCTGGGGTTGGAAGAGTGACCAATGATGAGGCACTGAGCTTGTGCAACAGGGCAGGCATGCTGCATGCATCCTGCTCAGACAGTTCTGTCCAGAAATCTTGCCCAATCAACAGTAATCATTTATAGGCTATGAAGATCTGTGAAGGCAGAGATTCTGGGCTGCTTCTGCTCTAATCTTAGAGGATGCAGACAATGCCAGTGTTCTGAAAAGGGGCTGGTTGGCCAGAGAGTATATACACATTCTCTTCCACTGGATGAAGCAGCCCCGTTCTGGAGCTTATTTAGAAGAAAGGCTTACATTGTTTGGAATTGAGCATGTCAGCTTCAGAATAATTTCTTATGCAGGGAATCTTTCCAAACTGCCAGAGGTGATTTTGATTAAAAGCTAATGCCTGCAGATAGTGTGTGCAAGCTGAAGCCTACCCACAGAGGGGGGGAAACTGTGTGACAGGAACTGACCCTAGCTACTACCTGTTACTTAAGCTCTGTGAAATAGGTGTCTGATAAGGGGAGGAGCTGAAAGGGGCCTGAGAAACTGTGGATTCAAAACAGGAAGTGTTGTGGACTCTGTCTGCTGTAGCTGAGAGAGAGCGAGAGAAAGACCTGCCATCAGCTTCCTTAAAGCAAAGAGGTGATTTAATAGAGCACACTGAAATTAATTCTTAATTTTGGGGCCTGTGTAAGTGAGTAGAAGTCAGTGTTTGGTTCTCTGTTTTTGGGTTGACTTTTCTTAGTGTAACTTTTATTTGCCAGGGAGGAAATCTATCTGGGAAATTATTTGCAGTCATTTGTCACTAGACCTGTTACTTAAACTCTATGAAATAGGTGTCTGAAAGGAAGGAAGGCACTCACTGCGGTGGTGGGTCAGAGTTGTAGTTGATGTTTCTGGAGGACATGGGCTTAGTCCCACCCACCCCAAGTGCATCATTTCCTTTGTATCAGGGGTTCTGACATCACTTCCTCAAAAGTGCAAAGGACATACACCTGCTCATATCCTTAAAGGCACAGCACACTGAATAAGGGATAAACACACTCACAAGCTTGCACACACTAAAAAAAAATCTTAAACAGGAAGGGAGACAGACAAGTGGGGAGTGGTGCAATTCACTGGCTGGGGAGCAGCAGTCTTCCGGGAGACATTCTGGAGGCTGCGTTGCTGCCATATTTGCAGGTGCCTTTCTGGTCTGAGGGAAGAGGTTGCTTGTCTCCATGATGACCTAGCGGGAATTCGGGAAACCTCTTCCCCCACCCAGAGACCACCCAGGCCACCACCACTCCTCAGAGTTTGCCAAGAAAGAGGAGTGGTTGGACCAAGGTGGACTCAGAGAGGGTGAGTTTGGTGAAACAGAGGTGCATCACTCCAGTTGTGCCTCTCCACAATTCATTCATCATTCTGGTGGAGTGTGGTTCCTCTATGGAGACACCCACAGTGGAGACCAAGGACGGTGGCACAGGACCCCATAGAGGAAGGAAACAATTCCTGGTGGGAGTCTCCATCAATAGGGGTAGAACTGGGGGAGGGAGGGTAGAGGGAGATAAGGTACCTGCCTGGTGCCATAGCTTGGAGGAACAGGAAGAAAATCCTTAGGATCATGGGAGCAGCTGCATGGGGGAGGGAGCTGGATGTCATTGTCCACCTGGGGCAAATGACATGGCTGGAAATGGGATCAGAGCAGTGCAGCAGGAGATTGTGGAGTTGGGGAGGGGCCTTAGACAAGTGGCATGCACAATATCTTTCTCAGAAGTGCTACCTGTCTATGGCATGGGTGAGGCTAGGGTACTCCACACCATAGGATTCAATGACTGGTTGAAAAACAAGTGCAGAGCTCTGGGATTTGGCTTCATTGGGGACTGGGGGTCCACCTGAAGGGATACAGGCCTATACTGGCATTATGGTCTGCATCTGTCCAGGAGGGGAACCAGGATCCTAGGTGATAGATTTAAATGCTTCATTGGCAAGCATTTAAACTAGCCAAGGGGGGAGGTACTGAAAGGAAGCAGGGAAATCCCAGCCCCCCCCAAACAAGGTAGTTAGCAAAGTAGACACAAAGGCAAAGAAGTTGATAGGGAGCAGGACAGGGGTAAATCCAGAAAAAGGCAAAGGCAGTAAAGACAGGGATGGGCCTACAAGGGGTAAGGCCATCAAAAAATGGTGGGCGATGAGTACCAATGCCCATAGTCTGGGTAACAAGCTCCCTAAACTAGTGGCCTTGATGGAAGAGGGACGCCTGCATATCATGGCAGTCAAAGAAACATGGTACACAGAGAGCCATGACTGGGATGTCAACATACCAGGGTACACAATCTACAGGAGGGACAGGGAGGGTAAAAGAGGAAGAGGAGTAGCTCTCTATATAAGGGAAGGAATCAAAGCAAAAGAACTAATGGGTAAACAGGTAGGGGAGGAGGCACTATGGGTCACCTTGGAGACAGGAAATGGCACCACAATCCACACAGGGCTTGTTTACAGACCTCTGTCTCAGAGGGAGGCAATGGATGAGGAAATGGTAGAAGAAATCCTTAGAATGGCAGAAAAAGGAGAGATACTGTTGGTGGTGGATCTGAATATGCCTGATGTTAACTGGAGCACCATTACTGCAGCCACATCAAGGAGCAGGGTCATTCTCAATGCCCTACAGGGGGCATGGCTCAGACAGATAGTGTTAGAACCCACTCAGGAGGGAGCAGTCTTAGACCTGGTACTCTCAAACGGGGATAGAGAGAGGATCTCAGATTTAGAAGTGGATAGCCATCTGGGAACAAGTGACCATGAAACAGTGTGGTTCACAATAAACACAGCTGTAGAGTTAAGCCATACAAAAGCAAGGGTGTTGGACTTTAGAAGGGCTGACTTTGTAAAAATGGGAGAGTGCCTCAGAAAAGCACTAGCAAACAGGCAAGAAGGAGGGCTGGAGGATCAATGAGGAAAAATCAAAACTGCCATCACAAAGGCAACAAGCCTTTGTGTAAAGCAAATCAAGAAAACAAAACAAAGGAAAAAGCCGATATGGTTCTCAAAAGAGGTGGCAGAGAAGGTTAAGGAGAAAAAGATAGCATTAAGGAAATATAAGGAAACACAGAAGGAGCAGGACACAGAACTATATCAGTTAAAGCAGAAGGAGGCAGGGAAGGTAGTCAGAATAACAAAAGCCCAAACTGAGGAAAAGGTATCCAACTCTGTTAAGAAGGGGGATAAAACCATTTATAGGTACATTAGGGAGTGAAGAAAGACCAACGGAGGGATACTGAGGCTTAATAAAGGGGAGGGAATGTGGACAGAGGGTGACAGTGAAAAAGCAGGCATACTGAATGAATACTTCTGCTCAGTATTCACAAAAGAAGAGGAGGGGGAGGTACCTAAACCAAACAATAGAAACACTCTGGATTGGGAGTGGTCGATACCAGTCCATTCACAAAACGAAGGGTTCCAAAAGAACTCTTAAAACTGAAGGTGGACAAATCAATGGGGCCTGACAGGATTCACCCCAGAATTCTAAAAGACCTAAGGGTAGAACTAGCAACACCACTGACTACCCTCATTAATGAATCTTGGGAGGATGGTGTGGTACCTGAGGACTGGAGGAGGCCGGATGTGATTCCACTTCACAAAAGTGGGATCAGGGCAGAGGGAGGAAATTACAGACCTGTTAGTTTGACCTCAGTGGTAGGGAAAATAATGGAATCACTTCTGAAGGAAAGAATTGTTAAGTACCTGGAGGCCAGTGGGGCACAGGACCCAAGGCAGCATGGATTCACAGCAGGAAGGTCATGTCAGACAAATCTAATAGATTTCTTTGACTGGGTGACCAAAGTCGTAGACCAGGGAGGGGCTGTTGACATGGCCTACCATGATTTTAGCAAGACATTTGACACAGTTCCATACAAAAGATTAATATACAAGTTAGTCACCTTTGGAGTGGGTCCCAAGGTGATAGCATGGGTAAACAATTGGCTGGACAACAGGGCACATACAGTAATCGTAAATGGAATCAACTCTGATGAAAGAGGGGTTACTAGTAGGGTACCGCAGGGTTCAGTACTGGGACTGGTTCTCTTTAATGTCTTTATAAATGACACTGCAGAGGGAATGGAAGGAAAAGTATGTCTCTATGCAGACGGCACAAAGATCTGCAACAGGGTTGATACACAAGGTGGGGTGGAAAGGATGAGAAGAGACTTGGCAAGGTGGAGGAATGGTCAAATATATGGCAGCTTAGATTCAACGCAAAGAAGTGCAAGGTAATGCACTTGGGAAACAAAAACCCAGGGGAAGAGTACACAGTGGGGGTTGAGATAAACAAAAATGGAAGGGGACCTGTGGGTAGTCATATCAGATGACCAAAAGGTGGGCGAGCAATGTGAGAAGGCAGTAAGGAGGGCTGGGGGAATACTGGGATGCATAGGGAGAGGCATCACCAGTAGAAAACAAGAAGTTGTATCCCTCTCTACAGACAGTTGGTGACATATCATCTGGAGTACTGTGTGCAGTTCTGGAGATCCCATCTCTGCAAGGAAATAGAGAGGATGGAGGCTGTCCAGAGGAGGGCAACTAAAATGGTGCAGGGTCTGCACCAGAAGACATACGAAGAGAGACTAAAGGAGCTTAATATGTATACCCTCGAGGAAAGGAGGGAGAAGGGGGACAAGATAGAAACTTTCAAGTACCTCAAGGGAATCAACAAAGTCCAAGAAAGTAGCATATTTCAGAGAAAGAGATATGCAAGAACAAGGAGGCACAATTTGAAGATAGAGGGCGGATGGATCAGAGGTGATGTCAGGAAGTTTTTTTTCACAGAAAGGGTTGTAGATGCATGGAATGGCATTTCTGAGGAGGTCATGGAGTCAAAAACAGTGGGAGAATTCAAGAATGCATGGGACAGACATAAGGCAATTCTTGTGGGGGGGTAGGAGGAAGTAGGCTGTTGGCTAACTAGGATATGGAGCTTATCCATTAGGTAGGGATATTTGCAGACTAGGTGGGCCAAGTGGTCCTCATCTGCCATCAAAATTATATGTTTCCATTAACCCATTCATCAAGAAGGACCCTATAGGTGCCAAAAAGGAGGATAGTCCCAAGCAATGGTTGAAGAACAATATCCCCACATAGGGCACAGCTGCCAAAGAAAAGGAAGAACACTGCACCACAACGTGCTCCTGCATACCCTCAGGCTGCAGTGATCATGCAGAGGGAAAGCTACTGAGCTGCATCTGCTACACATTACAAGCATCAGCATTCCATATTCAAGGCCTTTCAGGATCAATGAGGTCTGCAAAACATAAGTACCTGATTAAGATCATGACTCTTCAACAATTAGTTAGATAGTTAGGGTGAGGAGGGAGTTGATGGATGTCCTAGTACCCAGGCAGAAGACCTGCATGTAGACCATTGGGTCTGATTTGGGATTACAAATAGACTTTAGTAACTGGCAGCAATGTTCTTTGTCTACTGAGCATCGGGCTGCCAATGATTCAACAATTGTGGTACTCAGTAAAATGTATGGGAGCTCCCTAGAGATATTTGGGGGAAGTAAATCTGGTGCATCAGAAAGTGTGAAAGACACTGTGGGGTAAACAGGTTGGTGGCGGGGATATTTTGGAGTTTGCATAGTATTTATTTGATAATTATTTTAACCCTTCTTTTTTCTTTCCAGATCCTTGTTGCAGCCATCCTCTAAGTACAATTGTTTATTGCTTACTTACTATGTTACTGTATTTTTTACTCTTTGGTAAGTGGGTAAAGCCCACCAGCCACAAAGCCTGTCTGCAGGGGCAACCCCTGGAACACAGGGGAGGCCAAGTGACTTGCTCGGGGTCACACTGTATGTACATGAAGATTGTGGGAATCAAACCTAGGTTTACTGGATGTACCAAGCTCATTCACAGCTCAGTACTGTAACCTGTAGGCTATATAATGGCTCACATTCTGGGATGGGATTGTAATGAAATGTTATTAGTTTTTGAGGGTTACCATTCTAAATGCCATAAGGCATTGCATTTCTATGGTGTTCCCCCAGGTGGAGGCATTGCATCACTAAATAATTGCCAATATGATAACACACTTGCTCGCAGGATGATACTCCCTTTCCCCTGAAATAGAACAGTTAACAGCCCCACACAGTCCCACCCCATAATGGTAAGAACAGAAACCATACATTAAACAGCATGCAGAAGTAAAATGAAAACAAGATATAATAAAGTTCATTGGAGAGGTCTGAAACAAGGTTATAAGGATGGAAAATTAGGGTTAAAGAATAAACAAATAACAACTGGAAATCCCAGCAGTATTCTCTCCAGTCACTTTTTCATTCCCACACAGTTCCAACTAACTGGTACGTCAGTGATACTTTCAATGCGGTCCCTAGGGAGATCCATTGAATGAAGTAGGTAAAATTACTTAAAGTGTAAATTTATTAAATCCTAAATTAAAGTGATCATTATCTGCCAAATCCAAACAAGTCCCAACAGCCAAAATTGCAGGTCTTCTGTTTGGGTACCCTCATCGCAGACACAGTGTTGCCCAGGGCTTCTATTGCCCTAACTGTCTAATAATGGATTTCAGGGTCAAGACCCTGATCAGCTATTCATAGTTTACAGACAAACTCATACCCTGGAAGGTATCAGATGCTGGATGCTGGCCTCTCTGGAGTGCAGCAATTGATATTTGGATGCTGTCCTTAGTACACAGTGGTCATTGATACACTAGGGGATTGCTGGAGTGAGCTGTGGTTAAGTAACCCTTTTTATTGAAGACTTCTCCCATCTTGAGGACTTTGGTCTCCACCTCTTGGTAGAAAATTTCCTCCTCCTCTTCTTTCTTACATGGGGACTTTCTCAACAAAGTAGCTAGTAGCTGGAGTCAATAACTTCCACACAGTCTCCCCCCTCTATCCAGTCAGGCTTTACCTGAAACACACCTTCAGTGAGTGTCAGCTCCAGTTCAACTCAGTTTCTGTTTGTCTGGAAAAATCTTGCTGTACAAAGCCCTCTAGATACTACAATTCCTTTGAGTAGGGGAGGGTCTGAGGCTGGTCTCACAAGTGACCCCCACAGCACCAGAGTACAGCTGTAGCTCCCTCTCCTAGATACCTCCATCCCCTCTGTGCCACCCCTCTGGGACCTGTGCACTGCATGATGATCCACCATGTTGCCTCTTCCTACACTGCCCACCCTGTGACACGGAAAGAGCATTAGGGTGCCAACACTTCCACCCCTCTCAGCTGTCTGAGTCTGTCTCCTCCTCACATGCTCCTCCCACTTCTGGTGGTGCCTCGCCTTAAGATGGGTGTGCTGCCCACAGTTATTTTATGTAACCAAGGCAGTTTAGAGTAGTAGAGTAATATCTGGCTGGAATGTAATGTGATATGACATTGAGAACCATTTAGTGGCACAAAATGTCATGAACTCAAAGACTCACCTTGTCACAGGTGTAGCACAAGAAAACAGTATCCCATAAATTTCACTTTTTATTTCCACTCCATCTTTATTAGCAACCTTGTATCAACATAACACAAAGCATACAAGTGTTATCTTAAATGAACATGGAAAATAGAAAATAAAGTTACAGTCCATGTTTTAAACACAAGAAAAAAGGTCTTCTTCATGATCAATCTATAATGTAAAACATAAGCAGTGTTTACATGAAAACACTGTTTCCAAATAGTCAATATGCAAATGAATTTTAATGACTGAGTGTGAAAATATGTTAGAAGACAAGGGCCTTTTAGAACTTTTTTTATTCTAATTAGAAATGGTTTTAAGTGGATCTGAGTGAGGCTTATCTATGACTACTTTGTTCAAATAACCCTGTGCCTATGTATTCGGGGAGAGAGAGACCTAAACTGCACTTACATTTGTTATCTAGATCTGACACCATGTAGGAGCTCTGATGAGTTCTAATGAACTCTGGATGAAATCAGGAACTTTGTTAGAGTAATAGGTATCATAGAGTGATGTAAAATTCTAGGCACAGTCATATGTAAGATTGTACTAGGTATACAACTAAATATGTTAGTAAATACCACCATGAGAAACAGAGGACTCCAGTCCCAATACCTGACAATTTGAGATACACCTCCTGTCTTGGAAAGGTTTTGATTTCTATCAGAAAAGTTACATAGTATTGAGGTGACGAAAGGGACGTAGTGTCCATCTTGTCCACCACTCCTGCTGCACTGAAGCAACTACTGTATATGACAGTTCTTCATCCCTCCACTGTAGCTTGTAAAAAGAAAAGAGACTGCATATATTCGTTTTATACTTGAAATGTTACATATTGTGCAGAAATGTCAGAAACACTAATGAGTATGTCCATAAATTCCAGCTGCCTGGTGTGATTTTGAAAAAAGACAGCTGTGGCTGGTTTGAGAACGCAAGTGCTGATGACTTTTACTGGATAAGAAGCTCAAGGAGTGCTCTACCATCAGACTTCCAGATTCAAGCTCCACCACAGGATCATACCACTAGTACACCTGAGGGTATGTAGGCTCCTTCAACAGCCAAAATTACTGTGTCTTTGACATAACTAGAGAATGAGGCAGAATGTTTATCCCACCCAGCCAGTCTATAGACTCCTCTCATAGGCATCTTAAGCTAGTGGCACTCTAACTGTAGTACACCCTCTTCAGGGATGTTTGAGTAGGTCTACTGGTATGAGTGATATTTTTTAGTTTTTGGTTTGGAACAGGTGATGTTTAGTTAGGTCATGCCCAAACCTAAATTGGCCCACAAATGTTTTGATAAATGAAAACAAAATAATGCCAGAAATTCAATGTTAAAATATTTCCATAGAACACACTGTTTCAAGGTATAATGCTACTTATGTCTGTAGTGTTACTATGTTGTCTGTTCCAGCTTGCAAGGACAGGCAGGTGTTGCTACTCTTCTTGCAGCTAATGGCTAAATTAGTATGTCAGGGTATAAGCCAGTGTATTAGATGTATGAATTTTGGCAAGTGTCTTACTTGTCTACAGCACTTTATTAATACAGTTCTGTAAGGTCTCCTACAGCTTGTGGAGCTCTTTATAATAATAGTCTTTATTTAGGCTAAGCACCTTTCAGTATATCAAGGTGCTGTACAATGAATTTTAAACAAAATAAAATCAACAATACATAACTCTGTATATTTATTTATGTAGTTTTTGTTGACCGGGTATAGACCAACATGTAGAAATATGCCCAAGGGAACCTTCACATGCATTTACCAATTATTTATTTATTTGTCTATTTGTTTGCTTGTTTACTGGTATAGTGTCATGTTTTAAAATATTTAATAATACTGATGATCCTGCTGGGCAGCAAGCACGGACATGTATGTTTTACATTTAAGCCTGGAGAGGGGCACCTGCCAGGGCTGTCCCCCCTCTCTCCTATACTTTTTCATCTGGCCATAGAGTCATTGGCTCTAGTCATCTGCCACCATCCCCAACTGCAGGGTGTTCAGATTGGGCCTCTGGATGTGTGTTGCTGCTCTAAGCAGATGACTGTCTGGTAATCCTCCAGGATGCCCCCTCCAGTATCCCCTCCCTCCTTAGTATACTAACTACTTCTCAGGAAGTCTCAGGCCTAAAAAAACAACTCCAGTAAAGCAGAGATCTTGCACCTACTGTAACTAACCACTGCACTCAGCAGACCATCACTGCCCAAAGTCTGCAGTGGTCCCCGAAGGGTTTAAAATACCTAAGAATTTGGATCAGGCCAAATCCACTTGGGGTAGTGGCAACTTGATTCCTCTCCTCAAACATTTCAAGAAGGACTGTCTTCTGGAAGCTTCTGTACCTCTCATTGGTAGGGAAGATTGCAGCGATTAAAATGATTATGACTCCCAAGCTGATTTGTTTCCTTGTTCACTTGACAATGGATATCTCTGCTAGATGGTTCTCCAGAATGGACACACTGATGGATGCTTTCCTGTGGGAAGATGAGCCACTTCATTATAGCAGATCTAAGTTGAGGGACATGTGGAGGAATGGTGGTTGGGGCCTATCATGGCTGTATGCATACTATGTCTTGTTCTGTTGTGCCTAAGCCTTGTAAATGCTCTCCACCCACTCTCCAAATGGTCTCCCCACTTGGGTGACACACAAGTGATACCTGAAGCGAACCATAGACCCATCAATCTGCTTCTTTGCCAAGCTCCCTACTTCTAGGAATGTAACTCCTACCTCTACACCCTCTTTTAAGACATGGAGGAAACTGGAGACTTGGTTGTGAGTGCCTATTGCACCCCAGTTACTGCTCATCATTATAGAATCCACTAATCAAGGTGGGGGAGGGCCTTCTGCTAATATGGGAATCCTGGAATTGATGTGGTATTAAAGTTGATCTGTGGCAACCAAAGACCACACACCTGGACTCTAATATAAGGGACTGGTTCAACCTTCCTAAGGGGGACTTTTGGCAGTATCTCCAAATCTAGAGTGCTACTACCAACTGCTGGAAGAAGCTCCTCCTCAGCTCTCCTTAAGTTACCCTAATTGCCTCATTGATTGGCTGATGAGCTCCAGTGGTAGGGCTGGCCTGATTTATAAAAGCATATCACAAAGGACCTCAAATCCCCCATAGGGGGAAAGATGTACATGGTCTCAGGCCCTAGTACCAGAGATTACAGAGGCAAGTTGGGCTCACCTTTGGCTGCTCACTCATGAAGTATGCCTGGACACCAGAAGCCTCCTCATCCACAAGAAGATCATGCACTTCTGGTACCAGACACCAGCCAGGCTGAATTCACTTGGGCTCATGGATCAGGATCTGTGTTGGAGATGCAGAACTTCCAGGACAGATCTCATGCACATTATTTGGGACTTTTCAAACTTTCAGGCATTCTAGGCCTAAATCCACCCATGCTGCACACAGATCTTAATTGGCATTGTCCCCCTGTCTCCTCAGTTGTACATCTTAGGCCTGTCTGATCCTACTGCCCCCCCCCCCCACAAACAGTTTGCCCATGCCGACTCGACAACACTGTTGTCAAGGTTCAGCATAGCAAGATCCCCGAAGTTGGCAGGTGAAATTTTGCCTGTCAGACATTGGTTTGTTTTCTATCGGGGGCTGTGCCCATGAGCTTCCCATGAAGGGGACTGTGCCCCCCCAGTGTCCCCCCCTTTAGGATTCCTAACTCTGAGTCAGAGTCAACTCAAGGGGGCCAAAAATCAACAAAAGTGCAAAATTTTGCCCACGGGTCCTCCACAGCGACAATCTCAAAATCTGTTGAGACTGTCGCTGTGGGGGATTTTGCTATAAGGGTTTCACCATGCAGTCAGAATGCCCCCACAAACACCTACATTGGCTCCTACTGGCAAGTATTGAGACTAAGAAATTAATACTTCAGAGGTGGCAGTCACAGGAGGTTCCTACAATCTCCCACTGACTGGTGCCGGTCAGGAATTTGACTACCCTGACTAAAATGTCACACTTTGCCAAGAATACCACACCCTCTTACTGAGTTATATGGGACCACTTCCTCTCATCCCAGTATATGGTACGAGACCCCACATAAAGACCCAGTTCTCTCATATCCCCTTTACTGCTGACGTAACAGTATATTTACGTTCTATGTTGAATATGTATCTGAAAATAACACATGCTGTAGCATTTGTATGCATGGTTTCTCTAGAGTGATATACTTGTATCATTGCTTAGTTATATGTGTGTGGAAAATATTTAATAAAAAGGATTAACTGCAAAAAATTGACATGTTTCAGTACACGTTTATATAGGCAAGTAGCGTTTCTCATTGTAGTGAAGGACTTTTACCTTCTCTGAGCTTCAGGACATTGCTTTTCAAAAGCAAGTTGAAAACCAGTACACTGCAAAGCTTTTAATGTCACCTGGCTGTCTCCATGGTTGTGATCTCCCACTGTACAGTGCTCTGACGTGTATTATAAAGCTTAATTATATTTACTGTTATTTGTTGGCAGTGTAGGAACTTGTATAGAGGGACTTGCTTCAAATGTCACTCACTAACAGAGACAGTGTTGCAGACATCAAGATGGGAGACCACTTGGGAATCAGTTATCACCGTACAGTGTAATTCAATATAAGGACAGCTGCGGAATTGAACCCCACAAGAGAGATGGTCCTGGACTTCAGGAGGACAGATTTTAAAACGAGGGGTGAATGCCTCAGGGATGACATAGCAGGGGTGGGTGACCTGGGTAGGGTGGAGGTACAGCAGGTGAAGATCAAAGGGATCACAGTAAAGGTAACATTTATTTATTTTTATTTTTATTTATTAAATTTTGGTGGCTGGGTAGGCCCACTGAGCCCCGAAGGTCCCTTTTTCAGGGGCGACCCAGGATAACAATACAAGATAAAATATAGTGGAGAAAACCTTTTGATTACATAGGTTGTTCAAGCATAAGGTAGTTACAGACAGTGGTTACAGGCATGGTTATCATCATGATACAGTTTAGCCTTGGTACTACTTGGCATAGTGATATACATGAAGTAGCATTGGCCCCTATGTGTCCAGATATTAGAGGGAGGTACATGGTCGGCTCACCTTTGGGAAGGTTTGATGCAGAAAAAGGGGATACCTTAAGAGCCGTAGCAGTGGCATGTGCTTGTAGCCAGTATATGGGACTTGAGCCTGCTGCAGAAGTTCGTGAGTGAGGAGGCGTCCTGTACCGGGCTGGGGACTTGGCAAGAAAAGGATCTGACACCAGCATTGTTCCTTACTCTGGGGACTTCTAGTATTGTTCATTCTGATGTCCTTAAATTCCTATGGTTGTGTTTAATGGCTATGGTTCTGGCTATGCTTGGTGGAGCGGTGGGTTTGAGTAGCTTGTAGGCCTGGACAAGCAATGGGTATTGGAGGCGAGCGGCCAACGTGGGCTACTGGAGCTGGGCCAGAGTGTCACAGTGGTGACGTCGCAGATGGTCTTGGGTAGCGAACCAAGCTATTTTGTTGTATAGGATTTGTATCCTGGATACCTCTTGCTTTGCCATGTCCTGTATAATTGGGGCAGCATAGGTCAGGGTAGGGAGCAGGACATTTGTCGCAACGGAGAGCCTGGCCTCAGGGATGAGCTGGTCCCTGAGTTGATACAAGTTTGCGATGTGGGGTCCTGGTGACCTGGTTCACGTGATCCTTGTAGGTGATAGACTGATCCAGAGTTAGGCCTAAGTATTTTAGGGAGGCAACTACATTAATGCTTTTGCCAGAGAGTGTGGTTAGTTGTAGGGATGAGGACCTGTCAAGTCCCAGTGATCTTGGCCTGAATAGCATTGCCTTGGTTCTGTCTGCATTAAGTACCATTCTGTTCTCACACAGCCATGTCTGTAGGGATGTAAGGTCCTTTTGGAAGAGTGGACCAAGAGCGGCCACATTGCCCAAAGGTCGGTAGATGACAGTGTCATCAGCATACTGTACAACCAAGCTCTCCCCAAAGTAGATACTTAATTCATTGGTAAATAGGGAGAATAGGAGGGGGCCTAGTATTGAACCCTGAGGTACTCCCTGTTTTAGAGGTAGTGGATCTGACATGGCCCCCTTTCATGTGACCCTCTGTGTCCGGCCTGATAAATAACTCCCAAACCACTTGAGGGCATGGAGGTCTAGGCCCACATTGTGCAGCTTCTGTAGCAGGAGATTGTGGTCAACAAGGTCAAATGCCTTGGACAGGTCTATAAAGACTGCACCTCTGGGTATCCCTTTGTCCATTGCCCTGAGCACTTCATCTGAGAAGTTAATGAGGGCAGTGTCAGTACCGTAGTTTGGTCCGAATCCATGTTGAGAGGGAACAAGGAGCTGATTAGCGTCCAAGTAGTCCCAGAGTTGGTTGTAGATTAGCTTTTCTTGCAACTTGGCTAGTGTGCAGAGAAGGGAGATCGGCCTATAGTTGGTTAGTTTTTCCCTTAGTCCACCTTTGTGGATAGGGACTACATTGGCATGCTTCCACTGGTCAGGGACTGCTCCTTCCCTCAGTGATCTGTTAAGGAGCATGGTTAAGGGCCTGGATAAGGAGGTGGCTCCAGCCTTGAGTAGCCAAGGGTTGATCCCATCTGGTCCCCCTGATCCTTTAGGTTTCAGCGTCTTTAGGAGGGTTAGGACCTCAGTGCGCTTTGCCAGTCTCAGGTGAAAAGAGGGTTGTTCAAAGTGTGTTGCTTCAACTGAGCTTGGTGCCAAAGTCAGGGAAGATTGGCAGGTCTTGTAGGCCTCCAGATCTGTGAAGTGGTTGTTAAGGGCAGCCGATATTAGAGAAGAGTCAGTAGTGAGCTGACCTTTGATCTCCCTGGGGCTGGATTCAGTCTTTTTGCTGCCCTTGATCAGGTCATTGACATGATTCCAGAATTGCTTAGGGTTGCCTAAGCTAGTTTTCTGGAGGTGTGTAATATATTCTCTTTTAGCAAGTTTAATGGCTCTCTTGGCTTTGTTTCTAAGGGCTTTGTATTCCACAAGATCTGCCGGGAGGGTGGAGACCCTGAACTTCTTCCAGGCTTTGTCCCGAATAGTAATTACAGCTTTGAGGGATGGAGAGATCCACTTGTAACAGCTGCCTTACATCCTTAGTCTCTTCATAGGAACGAAGAGGTTGGCAGCTGTACTTAGTAAGTCCTGAAAGTATTCTAAGGCCTCAGCCAGAGTTGGGAGGAGTGTTATGGGGCTCCAGTCCTGGCTACTTAGGTAGTGATTGAATTGTACTTCCGAGAATTTGGTGTAGTCTCGGGCAGTAAGGATTCTTGGCTGGACCTTGGGTGCTCTGTTCTTCCATATACAGAAAATCGGGGAGTGGTCACTCAAGGAGTCTGCCATTGTGCCCGCACTCTGGATGTTTACAGGGTTTGACAGCAGAGCCCAGTCCAGGGTGGTGTGATTCCCAGTTTTGTAATTCAGTCTGGTCAGTTCACAGATGACCTGCGTCAGACCTGCTTCATGGGTCAGAGACATCGAGGCATGGCCAGGGTCCTGGGTCCAGTTGAGGTTGAAGTCACTCAAAATGAGTAGCTCCGTAGCTACCTCTTGGGCCAGTGCATTCGTGATGGCTTTGAGTGATTGGAGGGCAGACTTTGGTGGGTGGTAGACACAACCTATTGTTAGTTGCTTGGTGTGTCCTAGGGTTATGCGGATCAATATTTTTATTTATTTAGTTTTTGGTGACCAGGTAAGTGCACTAGACAAATCCTGCCTATTTTCAGGCATGACCCGGGTAAGGAGGATACAGATGAATGCCAACTGACCTTGAACCAGATTAAGCTGTTGGTGGTATTTTTAGTGAATATACCTTCACCCTCAGCAGGGAGACTTCCCTGCAAGGTTAGAGGTGACACGATGAGGTCAGTCTTTGTATAGATTAGCACCCCACCCCCTTTTTTGGATTCCCTGTCCTTGCGGTAGGTGCTATAGCCCAGTGCTTGTATCTCGTGATCAAGGATGTGGGCTTTTAACCAGGTTTCAGAGATGGCTACATACCTTTGCATCAAACAAGTAAGCAAAAGCAAGAGGAAAAAGAGACTGCCACAGTTCTCAAAAGACCTGTCTAAAAAGGTAAAAGCTAAAAGGGTAGCATTCAAAAAGTATAAGGAGACACAGAGGGAGGAAGATAGGAAGGTGTATCAGGGGAAACAGAGGGAAACAGGGAAAACAGTAAGGAGAGCAAAGGTGCAAACTAATGAGAGAATAGCCCAAAGGTAATGAAAGGGGTCCATACATTTTTTAGGCATGTAAATGAAAAGAAGAAAACCAGGATAAGGATTATAAGGTTAAAAAGGGAAGGGAAGGAGGAACTTTGCAGAGGATGAACAGGAAAATGCAGACATCCTGAACAAATACTTTTGTTCAGTCGCAGCACCTCATTTCAACATTCAGTGCACTCAGAAAATAAAGGCAACAGCAGCTCTTTTAACCAGAACTTGTTTTACTCTTTTGAAAAACCACACATTGCTGATGATGTGCAAAAAACACTTTTAAATTTCTATACACAACACAGTCTCTCACATAAGCTGTTTTTTTTTTTTTGCTCCCTACCTAGTCAATTGCTTTTCCCAAAGTGGAAGAGAAGGGATCACACATCTAACCAAACCGATGGCCTACCAATTCAATCCACTTCCCTGTTCGTCACTCCTGCGCCCAGACACTCCACAATGTCCAACTGGGGAGAGTGCCGGAACATGCCCCACTGCAGTCTATGGGGAGCATTTTAAAAACTTCTCTTTATTTGTTAAAGCAATGATATATTTTTATATATATATAAAAATGAAGGCCACTGCTCAACTAACAGGAGTTCTATCAGTTGAGCAGTGGCTTTCATTTATCTAAAACGTTGTCCCAGTATAAAACAATGTTTTTAAAATGCCCCACACACACCAGAAAGGGGCACATCCCCATGCTCTCCCCAGCCAAATGTCACAAAATGTCTGAGTGCGGGGGTGGGGCCAGTGGGCAGGAAGGGGGAATTCATATCAAGTGAATCTGATTGATTTCTTTGTCTGGGTGAAAAAAGGAACTAGATCGGGGCATCGGTGCACATGGTCAACCTAGATTTCAGTAAGATGTTCAACAATGTTCCACAAAGGAGACTGCTAAGCAAGCTGGGTAGCTTAGGAGTGGGTCCAAAGGTGGTAAACTGAGAAAGAAATTGCATAGGGGATAGGTGAAAGAGGGTGGTGGTAAATGGAGTTCACTTCAAGGAAGGGAGGGTGACCAGTGGGGTGCCTCAGGGATCAGTGCTGGGACCGGTCCCTGTTTAATATCTTTATAAGTAACATTGCAGAGGAGCTGAACGGGAAGGTCTGCCTCTTTGTGGATGACACCAAAATCTGCTATAGGGTGGACAGTCCAGATGGGGTGGAAAGGATGGGCAAAAATCTGATAAAACTAGAGGAGTTGTCAAGGGTATGGCAGCTGGGTTTCAATGTGAAAAAGTGCAAAAGAAAGCACTTAGGGCACAGAAACCCAGGGCAGAGTACAATATGGATGGAGTGGTATTGATGACCACCAAGCAGGAAAGAGACCTGATAATCATATTGCATAACCTAAAGGTGGCCAGGCAGTGCAGCAAGGTGGTAGGAAGGGTGAGTGGGATGCTGGAGTGCATAAGAAGGGGTATCACCAGCAGAAAGAGGAAGGTGGTATTGCCTCTGTATAGATCACTTGTAAGACCACATCTAGAGTATTGTATCCAGTTCTGGAGATCATATCTCTGGAAAGACATAGGCAGAGTGGAGGTGGTCCAGAGGAGGGCAGCTAAAATGGTACAGGGTCTGCATCAAAAGCCCTAGCAGGAGAGACAAAAGGACCTCATTATGTATACCCTGGAACAGAAGAGGGAGAGAGGAGATATGATAGAGACCTTTAAATACCTCACAGGAGTAAATAAGGTACAGGAGGGGAGTATTTTTCCAAAGAAAAGGTGCTCAAGAACAAGAGTTCATGCTGTGAAGCTGGAGGGAGGGGGTAGATTCATGAGAGATGTGAGGAAGTCCTTCTTCACTGAAAGAGTTGTGGATTACTGGATCAGCCTTCCAGTGGAGGTTGTGGGGGTGAAAACAGTGGTAGGATTCAGGAATGCATGGGATAAGCACAAGAGAATCATAGTGGAAAGGAAGGGGGGAGGGACATAGAGCTGTAGATCAGGCACTGTCTGTGGTAATAGTGTAGGTAGGGATAAATTGGCAAACTGAATGGGCCAAGTGGTCCTTATCTGCCATCAAATTCTATGTTTCTATTTGAGAATTATGAGAGGGTTTTTTTTTAGTACATAAGGGTGGAAAAGAATAGTTCAGGGGTGAGATGGTTCACAGGTACACATGGTGTTATGCTAACAAAAAGGAATGAACAACTTAGAAGCTAAGTGAAAACTGTTCTTCAGTTTTCATTAAACAGGCAGAAAGTGACATGTCAGAGGGTAGCTTTTTATAGGTGGAAATGTGTGATGATATGATGATGAATACTGTTTGAATAGGTAATAAAAACTATACAAACATGAAGGTGAACAAGGCTGTGGGGCTGGACAATTTACATGTAAGGGTATACTAAAGGAATAATGCACAACAGGGTGGGTGTTATGCTGGCATAACATCCAGCTTCAGGTGGTTGGGTATGATACCGCAGACCGAGTGTGTCCAATACCCGAGAAGGGCTGTTATCCAAGCATAACAGCCACCCTGGAGTGCATTATTCCTCTTATACAATGGCTTATTAATACAAAAAATGATGGAAAAGCACATTTAAAAGAACTTTTTTTTAAATACTTAAGTCTACTTTCTGAAAAAGTAGTGCTGATTCAGTGTTTTGGCCAGTAGGTGGAGAAGCGTTACTGTGGCACTGGTGTCCCCCACACTAAGCTTTGTCTGTGTTGGCCATAGTTTTTCATGTTAATCTTCGGTTTGTGTTTGTGTCTCTGTGTCTTTTGCCTCCATTACTCTTTATTTCTGTAGAACTGTGGCATCACCCCTCCCCCTCATGGTGTCACACTTGCAGCCATTTTTGCTGTACACTAGGAGTCTGTACCGGGGCTCTGTGCCACTCCCCCATGTTACTATTGCAGTTTTGCATTCTCATCATACAGTTTATAGGGGGAGAGAAGACTGACAAAAGAAAACTGAAGGGCGACCGTAGATAACAAAAGAAAACTGAAGCGCAGTGTTACGGAGATGCTCATGCACTCAGTTACTATAGCAGCAGAGAGTGCGAGTGGAGCGGGAGGGACTGCCATGAAGCCAGTGGTAAGTGGCTTACAGTGGGAGGGACTGATTTAAATCTCTATGTGGCAGCTCTCATTGTGAGATCTTTTTTTAAATAAAAATAAATATAGTATGCAGGAGACAGCCTTCAAGCATGCATTTGATCACACGTGCTCTGGCAGGGTGTTTAGGGAGCAGGGAGTGCCAAGCTGAGTTGGGAATGCTGAAGTTGGTTGTAAGGACCACTGCAGATTGTTTTTTTTTTTTCCTTAACATTTATTGTGGTCGAGAATGTGCTGGGAGTAGAGCCAGGATGTTATGCTAGGATAACAGCCCGGGTCCAATCCCAGATGAACCAAACACACTCCAGCATTATTTCTCTTGCCATTGTATAATATTGAATGATCTTAAAAATGATCTAGCCTGATGAGGTACAAGGTCAAGTTCATTGATTGCCCCTTAGGTCTTTTACATATTAGTGCAGACTCTCTAAGATAAGAGGAGACCCCAAAGTGTTTGAGGCCGGGAAAATGAGTTCTTTGTTTTAAAGGGAAGTGTGAAGGGAGACAGTGGATTATAAACAATTTATCTGGCTCTCAATTCCAGGTACAGCAAGACTTGTTTTAATGTATTCCCCCCACATCCTTCATTTATGTATTTTTTCATCTGGGTAGCCTGATGTTCTGAAATGTTGAGTGACTTGCTTTGGTTCAGACAATGAATAAAAGACTGTGGTAATTATGACTGTGCAAGCCATTATCAGAAACAACTTCAATATGAATCCAGATAAATACAAGCTAGTAGGGAAGAGTCAGCATTTGTTCTGTACCAGGATGTCTTGTCTGATCTACCTGATAATTTTTTTCCATGAGATGACTAAGACAATGTACCACAGCAATGAATATTAGGAACCCCATACATAGTCACAACGTTGTGATCCAAATTTTCACAAATAACACCTACTTAGTCCCACTGTCCAACTGTGTACCCTATTGTGCTGTATGCAACTGGTTCTCAAGCCTTTGTCTGCACTGTTGTAAGGAGCATTCCAATAGCATAGGCCAAGGGTCAGAAGTGGCGTTGGAAATGCGGGTCAAGTAATTTCAGCAAGGTAGTGAGTTATTGTAATCTGACTATTGGCACACAGACCACTAGTCCTAAACCACATTTTGGAATTTGAAACCAGCGGATGGGTGGTCTACCTTGATGTTTGGTAGCTGGGCAACTTCACACCAGGACTCTGATGTGAACACCAGGAGACCCCCACTATTATTGGAGATAAGATGTGACCAGTTCAGGCAGAAATAATATTATATTTGTAAGATTTTTTATTTGGAGTGCACAGAGATCTCTGTTTTGGCTGATGTACGCCAAAGAGCTGCATCACCTCCTAATAAAAAGTTATTTAAAGTTTAAGAATGAGAAAGAGTTGAGCTGCTAATTTGGTGGTTGTTCCAAGCCAGAGCAATCCTGCCAATCCCAGTAAAACTGTTAGTGAAAGTACTATAAAGGGATGTGCTTGCAAATCAAAACTGACCTTCTGATTGAGGAAGGTATTAGGTAGTGCACAGAATAGAGATGAACAGGGTTAGGAAGGGGAATCCAGTGGATTCTCGTAACTATGACTTATTAAGTAGTCCTTGAGTTGGCCACTAGTCTAACTGAGGGAAACAGGCAGAAGAAAGTGACATATTGCATAGACTTGACAGGACTGGGATCAAGGTATAGTGTAATGGAGGGTGGGGGAAAACAAGACATAGGTGCAATTGTCCGTGGACTCTCTGCATGACATCATACCTAGTAACTGGTGTCATGACATGCACAGACTCTGTTGGTTGTCACATTCCATCATGGTAGAGGGACGTGGGCACACACCCCATTTTCTCCCACTAACATCTGGATCTTCATATTTGCATGTCCATGCCGTGCAACACTGCTGCAGGGGGTGACTTCACCCCCTACTGACAGCCTGTGATCTTTCTGTATTACAAAACATGTTGGTAGCACAATTGGCAGCCTGTTGCACCTCAGTGTTTAAGGGGATAAATATAAAGTTATATACTTGGCTGTCAAAATAGGGCAAGAGCATGCATGGTAAAAGAAAAAAAAATGATGTTAATAGAGCAGGAAAGATGTGAGTTTATAATACGTAAGACCTGGAAACAGGTACAGCAGCAGTTAAGAAGAGAAACAAAGGGAAGCGTGGATGCATCTACGGAAGATTAGAAAACAAATTAATTGAAGTGATATTGGCATTGTACAAGACAGTGGTAAGCCCTTATTTTGAGTATTGTGCCCAGTCATGGGCAACATTCTACAAGAAGGATATTTTGAAATGGTAAAACTTTTTAGAGAAGAGTGACAAAGATGATTAGGGCATGGGAGGGCTGGAGAGTGAACAGAGATTATCATCATCAGTTTTACTTAGCTATACTTCTTTGAAAAAGCCAACCTAAGCACATTGCAGCAGTAAACATTACACAGCAACTACAGTCATTACATGACTCATGAAAATTAAAAAAACATCATGCATAAAGAACAGGAAGTACTCA
Source organism: Neoceratodus forsteri (assembly GCA_016271365.2). Taxonomy (NCBI): domain Eukaryota; kingdom Metazoa; phylum Chordata; order Ceratodontiformes; family Ceratodontidae; genus Neoceratodus; species Neoceratodus forsteri. The sequence goes on along the minus strand of CM057456.1, from coordinate 1,774,100,191 downwards.
AACAAAGCTTGCCAATGAAATCAGCTAAACAGCACTAAATTCATAGGCCTCCATGAAAGGTGACATTTCATCAGTCTCTTGAATTCCACTACTGAATCAGCAGCATATACAGTACCTTCTGTAGAAAAGTTCCACAAACAGTTCTGCCACTGAAAAGGTCCTGTTTTCACAGACTTCATCTTACAAGTATGAACAACTAATGCTATATAAAATAATACAATGCAATACAACACAATATGATACAACGCAACACAATATGTAGGAACAGAGGGAGGACAACTTTATTTACAGTAATCTGCCTCCCCCTCCCTGCTATCTCAGTGAGAATTATCACTTATACCCTTAGACTTCAGAAATGCATCCAACTTGAGATAGGTAATCCATTCTGCATTCTCAGCATTCAATCAGTGACAGTGCTTCTTCAGATTCAACCTAAAACCTGTCATCAACTAATTTATATGCATGCCCACTGATATGTTCATCATCAGTCCAATACCAGAAATTACTAATATCCATATCACTACAGCCTTGAATAAATCTGTACATGTTTTTCATGTCACCTCTCAATCTTCTGCTCTTCAGAATGAACATATGTAAATTGTTCAATCTCTGTCTTGATAGTTCCTTCTCTTCATGCCAGCAACCATTCGTGTTGCTTTTTTCCACAATCTTCACAACTCACCTTAAGTACAGAGATCATACCTGAGCACAATATTCCAGATATGGTCTAACATACAGTTGTAGCCAGATGTACTGTATGTCCAAGTTTATTTAGATATATCTGGATATTTAACAGTAAATCAGTGACAATGTCCAACAATGTCAGACAATGTACGAGGGTAATTCAGTACTCTAATCTGATTTCAACACAGTCTCTTCCTTGTTTATTAACAACCAATACCTTAATTTACCCAAAACTAAGTCTATCGTGGATGGATCCCAGAACTTGCTAGCATGTTGGTCCCACAATTTTGTATTAAAGCAGAAAATGGCACTTGTTTGGAAAAAGTGAGCTGCCTCAAGTATCTGGGAGTATACTTGGACTCTGCTCTTCCTTTGACACTCATATTGAAAATACTATTAACCTGCTTCACCAAAGGCTTGTCTGTCTGCATAGAATTTGTAAATATTTAATGCCTGAAACTAGAATCAGAATGGCCTAAGCAAACCTGCTCCCCATTCTGGAGTATGGCACGGTGATCACTAATGCTGCTAATAAAACAGAGTGCAGAAGAAACATAGTCTGTACTACAAAGTCACCAGATTTGCACCTGGTAGGGACAATAAAATGCATCATTGCCTTTCTCTAAACACTTTAAATTGGTGAAAACCACAACTCAAATCCAATCTGACATTGGCCAGATGTATTAATAAAACTATGCTTACAAATGCTTACACTTACTTAGCTTACCAGCTCATGCTTGCTAATATGCCTTCTATCCACTCAACTTTAAAACAGTAACAACAAAATTCTGCTGTTTCATACAGATTTAGTTTAGTTGCCTTATTGGTCCTTGTAAGAACAGATCCAGAAGCAAATGGTTTGATACATTTTATTGGACCAACATAGTTGTTACTAAAAGAACAAGGTACCTAACCTTTCGGACCAACCAAGTCCTTCCTTGGAAGCTTATTACTGAGGAAGGACTTGGTTGGTCCAAAAGCTTAGGCACCTTGTTTTTTTTTTGTAACATCTATGTTGGTCCAATAAAAGGCATCAAACCATTTTCTTCTGGATCTGCTGTTTCATACAAACTTGGGACAATGCTCTTTTAGTTATCATGCCTCCTCACTCTTGAACTCAGTCCTTCCCCTATTAAAGAAACATTAACTGTCTCTGCCTTTGCAAGGAATTTGAAAGACTTTTAGTTAAAACTCAATGTTTGTGATTGGTACAGGTAATCTCTCTATGCAGCATCTTACCTGTGTATGTACTTATCACATTGTACATGTCAATTATTGTAAATACAGTGTCAGTATCAATTATTATAAACTCTACTTCTGATGTTTGTGCTCTAGTACCCAGGTCATGCCTGACAAAGGTATCTTTCTGCCAGTGTACTTTCCCAGTTACCAAAATGAAAATAAATGTTCAGATGATCCACTTGCAAGCATAACATCAGATGGCAATTAGCTTTGTGCAAAATTGAAAAGCTTTCAGCACAGTTCAAACAGGAGCCGCTCTGCAGAGTGCAGTCCACAATGACAAAACATAAGCACTTCTTATTACCTAAAGTCATGGATCCTGCTCACCAGGCATACAGGAAGTAAAAGCTGTCCACACCAAAAGGTTTTGTGGAAATAGTTACAGCATTTTACTTGAAATTGCAGCAGTAGAAAACAAAGACCTCCATGGAGAATGACAGTACTTTGACAAAGCCAACAGCTGAAACGTCAGTGTTTTTCGTCCTCTGCGGAGATCTCTGTTTTCTACTGCTGCAATTTCCAGTAAAATGCTGTAACTATTTGCACAAAACCTTCTGGTGTGGATAGCATTTATTTATTGTATGTCTGGTGAGCAGATTCCGTGACTTTAGATTGAAAAGCTTTCACTTCGGGTAGCATTATGCATAGTATGCAACTTCACACAGCAATACGCTTCACAAAGGTTTCAGTATGTGTGTCTGCGAAGTGTCCACAAAGTGTAAAGTGTACATGAAGTGTGCTAATTTGCCACTTTGTAGTTGTGTCTTACCGCAAAGTGGTGAACTACTTCACGAAATTCCATGTAGTGTGAAGTGGTCAATTCACCTGCACTACAGAAAGTGCATAGTGGGCCACTTTGCACAGACTTCAAAATGAGGTTAAAACTTCACACACACACCGCAAGTCAACACTACTGAGGCAAGTCAATGTATTTAATTATCTAGGAATCTGGCTTGATGCACTTCAGTTACATACAGTAGTTGCATTGATCACATCTTATCAAGTCAAGCTTGCCTTTCTATACCGGTAAAAATGTTGCCTTAGTGCTAACCTGAGGAAGCAGGAGGTCTCCTACTTCATGTTTTCTTCCATTGACTATGCAGGCATCTTATATTGCTGTGCAAATAAAGCAAGGCAACATTTATTTTTATGGGACCCTATCACAGAGGTTCAAGGAGCCTTACGATAAAATGGAGACTAAATAAGTGAAAGTACAATGTAAACAATATAATGCACATAATTAACAATTACTGAGCTAACAAAAAGAGTAGGCCTGCTAGATAAATATATATTTTAGAGAACCCTTAAATGCCTCTACCAAAAAGGCAGAATGGACATTGTAGGGCACAGAATTCCATAGCAGTGGTGCAGCCACCCCAAACATCCTGTCCCCGACATTGTCAGAAATAATCAGGAGACCACAAGCAAGCCAGCACTGGTGGAGAGGAGAGGACAGACAGGTGCATAAGGTAACAGAAGACCTATAACCATTTTGCTGCCACTGATCATTTGTACAAGTTATGAGGGTTCATCGTCTCCTGTGGAAGATCTGTGTCATTGTCTGTGATATGACCAAGTTAACTGGTCAAGTCCCTCTTAAGGTGTGACTACCACTGGCATTCTTTGTTTTACAACTGTACACAAGCAAAATCCCCTGATTATTTCATAGCCCACCATGTATAGTCTAGCAGTGACTATGCACGCCATTCAACAGCAGCATTTATCTTTTTAATTCTAAGGATGAAGCATGAATTTGGTACAAAGGCCTTTGCATTTGCAGCAATAGACACCTGGAGCAAACATCCTCTCCAGCTGAGGAATACCTCTAGCTTGCAATTGTTCAAGTCCAGTCTTTCCAGCTGCCTTAGAACTCCAAGTATTTGTTCCATTTCAGAATCCCCCTCTCCCCAATTATAATCAAGTTGCACAAGAATGGATTAACCCACTCCAGAGCATGGGCCTATTGAGCATTAATCCACGCTGGGGTGGGTGTGGGTGTGGGTTTTGTGAGGTGCAAGGAAGCAGACTGAGTGACTTCAACTACCCAGGCATGGATTAATGCTCAGAAAACCCATGCTCTGGAGTGGGTTAATCCATTTATAAAATGGGCAACTTTATTTTAGAGGTTTACCTAAACCAATATTTAAAAACTATAAACACTGTTTACATGCATTTATAATAAAGCCATTCTTCCGCCTAATGGGTTTGTCCTTTTTAAGGATGCCATAGTTGTAGTTCTCCACTAGGTGGATTTGTCCTAATGCAGATGCCGTAGTTGTAGTTTTTTACATATTTCTCTGGTGGAGTGATCTAAAAAGGTCACTTTGTATTGCTGTCACTCAGAAGTTAGTATTGTGGCAAGGCAACTGTGGGTTTACAGGGGATTAATCTATGGTCAGGTAACCTATTTTGACAAACTAAATATAGAATTTTCAGCACCCATTGTATAACAATGTTTAGGCTCTTAGTTTGCTGTGGCCCCACATTGTTAGCTTTCTTTGATTACTTTTTGGATATACTAACCTTTAAAGCTTTTCCTTGTGTACTATGTTATAGAGCTGGGTGAAAGTTGCAAATATTGCTTTAGTGAAACTTTCACAAAAGTTGCCAACTTTAGTTGAATTTTCCAAATTTCTGCCTTTGGCAAAACTGGAAATCTTCTGAATCTGTTTGATGAATTTTCACCCTGTTCTGGAGAATTTTCTTGCTGAACTGCAGAATAATACACATGGACAGTGGAATTAATGCATTTATCCTCAGTTCAGGTAGTTATTTTTTTTTCAGTTCTGCACTGTCCTGTAATAGAAAAAAATGTTCCCTGGTGTCCAGGGGAACCCCCCACCCTCGATTGCCAGCACCATACAATTAATGTTTCCCTGTTGTCTAATGGCATCCCACCACCCTATGGTCACCAGACCTGTGAAATTAATTTCTCCCTGGTGTTTAGTGGCACCCCCGCCCTTCATTCACTGACTGTCTACATACAGTTAATGTTTCCCTGGCGTCTAGTGGCCCCCCCCCCCACCATCAGATTGCCGGCCCCGTATTTCATGATGTGCGTTTCTCATCTGAATCTTAAATCAAGTGACTGACAACTCCATGCTCACTCACATCCCATTTCTTAGGTAAATTTAACTGAAGGTAGGGTATATTATGATCAGAGAGAGAATGCAATGGAGGCATTTAATTTGTGACTCCATGCATCTAAGAAAGATTGATTAGAGTCCCCCAGAAGGTCCTGAAGTCCTCAGCATATTTTCCTGATGAGATGCAACTAAGTCTCTTCCTGAATGTTTCCCATCAACAACCTAAGAACAAGAGGGACTGGATCCAGTAAATGGGTCCTATCAACCACTTTATGGAGAAGGTGTGTCCCACCTCGTATGTATTGGAAATGTTCCCAGCCAGTGAGACCATGTAAATACTGTAGTTGTTCAAATGGAAGAATGCCGTGGGTGTCTAAAAACTGAAAAATAAAAGATAAGCCAAGTTGGTGCCATCTTTGAAAAGTATGATCAAGTTGTGTGGGAAGGAAATCTGATTCTACAGTTAGAATTCTACAAAAATAAAATATATTTAAAAGTTGAGGAAGTCTCTGTAACTAGAACCAGATCTGCATGGTTTGAGCAGTGAAGTTTGAAAAGTCTACAAGTTGGGGAACCTCTGTACTACTGGAACATTATTTATTTATTTAGCTTTTTTTTACCAGGTAAGGTACACTAGCCATAGAATGACTATTTTCAGGCATGACCCAGGAGATTACAAGGTAGACATTACAGGTTGAAACAGACGGCAAGTTACAGTAGACTACAAGGTAGACATTAAAACAGATGGCAAATTACAGCAAGAAACTCCAGCAGAGGATCTGTGAAACAATTTAACAATAACCAGAGCAGTGCAGATAGCATACAGGGTACTTAGAGACATTAAAACAAAAATAATCAATAGGCAGTACAGGTAGTTACAGAGTGCCTCTAGTATGAAGCATAGAAGTTAATAACAGTCACAGCATGGCAAGCACATTGAAGAATAGGAGTTAATCCTGATAAGACAGTAAACACAGGGTTAATAAATAGAAGTGGAATAGATGGAAGAAAAGACAGAAGAAGTGCAGTCAAGCTTCTGATAAGTGCAGGGATATAATAGCATGGGGACAGCATATTGTGACAACTGAGATTTGGGAGTGTAGGAATCGGAGACAAGGTCCAGCAGAGGACTGGAGTTTGCAAAGGGAGAGAGGAGATAGATGCTTGGGCTAGGACAGAAAATAAGTAGAGGCAGTATTGCAGGGGGTTAGGACAGGAGAATCAGTGATTGCATAGTAAACAGGTTAGGAGGGCCATGGGCAAAGGAGGTTTGAAACAGGAGCACAGGTTGGTGGACCTGAGGTACTGGCAGAGCCCTTTTTTAAAGATGGTGTGTGTAGGAGCAGATCAGGCATCAAGGGGGAGTGAGTTCCATAGCTGAGGTGCATAGTGGGCAAAAGCTCTTCAGCCCTTTGTAGAGTTGCATTTAAGGACACATAGAAGGGATTTATTAGCTGATCAAAGGCTGTAGCTGGAGATCTGATGAGTAAGCAGCTCGGCCAGAGTTGAGGAGGCATGCACTAGGATGTTGTCGATAATGGAAACAAAGAAGTGTCTGGTATCATTGGGGTACAACCAGTTGAGGTCTGAGTATAGGAGACAGTGTTGTTTTAGTCTGTATAAGGACTAAGGCTTATGCATCAGAAGACATATCAAGAGAGACTTAAGGAGCTTAATAGCCTCAAGGAGAGGAGGGAGAGAGGGGGAATGATAGAAACTTTCAAGTACCTCAAGGGAATCAACAAAGTCCAAGAGGGTAGCATCTTTCAGAAAAAGAGGTGTGCAAGAACAAGAAGGCACAATCTGAAGCTATGTGGGACAACTCAGAGGTAATGTGAGGAAGTATTTTTTCATGGAGAAGGTTGTGGATGCATGGAACAGCCTTCCTGAGGAGGTTGTGGAGTCAAAAATAGTGGTGGAATTCAAGAATGCATGTGACAGGCATAAAGCAATTCTAGAGGATGGAGGTAGGAAGAAGTAGGCTGTTGGGTAGCTAGGATCTGTAGCTTCTCCATTAGGTAGGGAAATGGGCAGACTGGATGGGACAAGCGGTCCTTATCTGCTGTCAAATTCTATGTTTCTACATTTCTATGTAAGGCAAACTGACAGATATTGTTATAGGTGACATCCCACCTGTGAAGATTTGATTTAGGTAAAGGAGCTTATATGGCAGCTCCATAAGTCATGGTAGGCGAGAGTATACCCCAAGCTATTGCCACCCTAGTTAGTCCGGTATGCCATGACTAATTTGGAATTGACAGATTTGCACATTTTATTGATGTGGAGATCAAAGTTTAGTGATTGGTCCAGGGTGACCCCCAGGTATTTAAATGATGTTACAGGGGTAATATGTGACCCATCTAAGCAGGAGACCCTAAACTTATCTTGGGATGCCCTGAGTTTGGGGGGGGGGGTTCCAAATAGCATGGATTGTATTTTTGCTTCATTTAGTATGAGTTTGTGATCCCATAGCCAGGTTTGTGTGCGTTGGAAGTCAGAAGTGAGATGTAAGTTAATATCTGATACGCTATTTACACTAGTATACAGGACTATGTCATCATCATAAAGTAGAGATGAAGTGTCAGGTAGATTTGAGGTGATGCTGTTTATAAAAATTAAGAAGAGGAGTGGCCCAAGGACTGAGCCTTGTGGAAATCCAATATTAACCACCTTAACTTCAGAGCAAGTAGAATTGTACTTGACTGTCTGGGTTCTATTTAACAGGCAGCTGTTGAACCAATTTACAACACTGGGTCCAGATCCCATAGAGTGAAGGGTATTGAGGAGAATTGGGTGGTCAAGCATGTCAAAGGCTTTGGTCGTATCAATAAAAATCGCTCCCATGAGAAGCCCTGAGTCCATGGTGGCGAGGGCGTCTGTAGTGAATTTGAGTAGGGCAGTTGAGATGCTGTGACCTTTTCTAAAGCCATGCTGAGCAATAGCTAGTAGGTTATTATCACAGAGGAATTCAATGGTTTGTGTGGTGACTATTTTCTCAAGTATTTTGCTGAGAACTGGTAGGATGGCGATGGGTCTGTAATTGGAGGGGTCGTTTGGATCATCTTTTTTAAAGACAGGGGTGACTCATGCTGATTTCTAGATGACAGGGACAGTGCTATGACATAAGGAGAGTATAAAGATTCTGGCCAGAGGGGCTGCAATGTGAAGTGCAGCAATTTTTAGGAGCTTCGGCTTAATACCATCAGATCCAGTGGCTGTGTTGTCAGAGATCTTGCTGAGGAACTTTATGACCTCCCTTCGAGTAACAGCCTTAAAGCGAAATGAGGGGATTTTCAGTGCTTGGTAGGAGGGTGTTGAGGATCCAGTTGATGAAAGGCAGGAAAACTGATGTATATTTGGTTAGGGCACAGAACTGATTATTAAAGTGGTTGGCGATGGTAGGCATCCTATATCAAAAAAGTCATTTAAAACAAATTCAGTTGGCTTCCATATAGGATACAATTGCAAACTTAGCCAAATGTACACTGTACGGAGGTGAGAAGCTGTAGCGTAATTCAGAAAATTATAAAGGTTGACTCCGCCAGCTGGAATAGAACGTTGGAGAAGGGAAAAATGGATTCTGGACCATTGCCCCCCCCCCAATAAAACAAGGGGCTAACCTGTTTCACAAATTGAAAAAACAGGTCATTGTCATGATAAGTAGGATCTGCAGAAAATATAAAATGTGAGGTAAGATATTCATTCTCGCCATTTCCAGTTTAAAAAAAGAATGGAAGATATAGTTGATTCCTTCTAGACATATCCTGGGTCAGAGTGTTAATAAGTGCTTTTTAATTCAGGAGCTCCAAATTAGAAAGCTACATGGGTATCTGATCTCCTAGGAACTTCAGTTTAGTGTTTTGTCATTTTAAGGGAAGCTCTGCATGTTGAGAAATCAAAGTGTTATAATGAAGAAGTAAAACCCTCCATTTTGCAAATATTTAGGGAAAAGTCAGACAGAGATCAAAAGCTTTGAAATATTGACCATGCAGCCAGAATTGTGGCTCAAGAAGTGTAAGAAGATCATCACCAGTATACAAAGAAATGCCATACCTGGTGCACCCTAGAGGTATCCCCTCAACAGATGGGGATTGCCAGAGGGCTATTACTAAAGTTTCAATGTATAAGGTGAATAGAAGAGGTGAAAGAGGGCAACCCTGCTTTGTGCTGCATTGAAGCTGGATCAGGGTGATGAAAGAGCCATTAAATTAGACAGAGGCCTGGTTGAGCTATAAAGGTTTTAAAGCCAGGACAAAAATATAAAAGTTGATAGGACATCCCCAGAGAAAACCCTAGGACACTCTGTCAAACATCTTCTCTTATCCAAAGTAATAAAGGCGGCAGGGATGGAAAATTGTGCAATGTGTTCCATGAGCAAAAGGTTTCATTGTTTGTTGGTGATAGATAGTCCAGATTGGTCTGGATGAATAAAGGAAGGCAGGAACTGATCTAACCTCTTAGCCCAGATAGCCGTAAATAACTTATAATCAACATGTTAAATAGAAATCAGACGATAGGAAGGAGGACTAGTAGGATCCATGGGAGGTTTCAAAATAATTGAAAGGGCAGCACATAACCAAGATGGGGAAGGGGAATCACTGGTTTGCGCTGCTTGAAATGTCAAAAGAAGGTGTGAGAGTAATATATTAGAGAAGGACTTATACCATACAACCTGGTAGCCATCCGATAAAGGGCATTTGAGAGTTTTGGCCTCTCATAGAGAAAACTGAAGTTCTTCTAGCTGTATGGGGGCAAGGAGAGACTCCTGTTGTGCTACCATAGAGATGTGGTGATGTGAAACTTCATCAGCGAAGTTCACATGAAGAGATGAAATTTGCCACTTTGTAGAGCTCTGGAAAAAAATACAATTTAAAAAATACATGTTAAAAAAAACACAATTGCCCCAAAACATCTAGTGACTAAAAAAACATGTTCCTCAGTCGACATGATCATAACCAAAATATTGTTGGAGCATATTTCTGAACTGCAACATTGTAAGCACATTTCCTTTATGTTAGCACTGTAAAAAATGACAAGTGATAAACCAGACCTTAAGGACAAACATCAAGTTCATAATTGATCAATATTGCTGACAGTCAGAAAGCAATTTACTCTAACCATTACTGTGGTGATGGAACTATTCACTGAATTCAATTACTTTCGGGGTACAGGAGCATAGTGCATAGCATTCATTTGACAGCATTTTGTATGTTTTTTTGCAACAGGTCATTTCATGTTCATTCTGAAAAATGGCACCAATGGTTCTCAAATTGCTGACCTGAGGAGTCCTTTGTTCAGCCACTCGGGGACAAATTGTATGATGTCTTTCTGGTAAGAAATTAGATTTATTATTTGATTTCAGTAATATGTATTTATTGATTTTGGGTGGTGCAATTTTCTTTTTCATAGAGATTTTTTTCACAGTCTACTGTCTGCCCAGACTTCGGGATTAAAACTCTGTTCTGTGGTGACTCCTACAGACCTGTCTTCTACTGTCCCCAATTATCTTCTCCTGTGGGGTTCCACAATGCATTTCCTGAAACACTCTAGCAGTCATCCTGATGGTGGCTGACTTTTACACTCCCCCCCCAAATTTGCCAACCACCCAATCCCTGTAGCACCTACTGTAGTAACTGCTTACAGTTGGCCCTGCAAAGCTGCAAACATACAGACACCTGTGAAGGAACAAGCTCCCAGTCTCACCACAGAAGTTACTTTGATACTTAAACTCTACACCATCCCTCTCTGGTTGGGAGCACAGGCATGCAGCAGTATCTTATCAGCTTTCTCAGACCAGCTTGCTGGCTCCTCAGTCCACAAGCAGCCATTGGATGCCGGCATTGCAGTGCGCTGGGCAATTGTGAGGCCGTCTGTTGGAATATTTTTTCAACCAATGATAAAATACATCAGTGACAAATCTCTAAAGGTTGTTTGTGTATTTCAGCTGTTTGATGACTTGTGTAGTCTTACCAGCTCAGTTGAGTTTCCTAACATTTTTTTCATTTAAAATACCTTCATGTATTTAACGCTTTCTTTCCCTGAGTCAGGAGTGCAGCCAGGGATTTTAAACTTGTACTCGAGAGTTGATGGAACTGTTGCCTCCCCCCATATAAACACAAACCAAAAGATGTGCTGTCTGGCCACACAGACATTACCTGCCGCTCTGTTTCAGTTAACAATATGTAGCAAGACAATGATCCTAACAGTCGCAACAATTTATTTTATCTAACACACACTATCAGTCAGACAGATGTTGGTTAGATTGTAGTTACAGGCATAAGGCAATTCTAGTGGGGGGCAGGAGGAAGTAAGCTGCTGATTAACTAGAATCTGCAGCTTATCCATCAGGTAAGGAAATGGACAGACTGGGTGGGCCAAGCAGTCCTTATCTGCCGTCAAATTCTATGTTTCCATGTTTCTATCTTCTGCTTAACCCCACTGTTTGCCCCTCCTAAAGGACTGGATAGACATGATCCCTCCCAACTAGGCCAGCAGGGGAAAGGTAACTTTCAAGCTGGACTGCTGCGTGGTTATGCAACTGCAGTCAATCACTCCTCAGTCTACCGGCCTTCTATCAATAGAATTAGAGCCAGTTTGCCCTCTACCACCCTCCTCCCTCAGACTGAAGATCACAATGAACTAACTCACACCTCAGACCCCAAGCAAGTGCATCTTCATCTGATTACCTTACTAGTTCTCACAGTGGTGGCGCAGTGTACACTCCTCCTTCTGGTACCACTCAGCCAGTGTCAAGAAATCTTTCTTTGTTCAAGCCATTCTGTGAGGATGTAGCAGAGCAAACACATAGAGGCCGGAGCATGATGTGGTCCACACTGTTGACCACCAGGCTGGTGGTATATGGGTACACCAGGGCATGCCTCTCAACTGTCCCTGATTTTTAGAGATGTCCCTGATTTTGCCTCGGAATGTTCCTATGTCCCTAATAAAGTTTGTCTTTTTGTGACTGGGCAGTGGGGGTTCTAGGCACAGAATGATGTCGAACATTGCAGTTGCAGCTTTGTCATTCTTTAGAAAGTGCATATTACACTGTTTCACTTGTTCTACTAGCTTTATGAGTGAATATTGCCAGGTTTTGGGATGTGTCCCTGATTTTGGGTTTTGTCCCTAATTTTTTGTGACCTGTCCTAGGTTTATGAGCAAGAGGTTGAGAAGTATGCACTGGGAATGAAATATAGAGCAATGTGAACACCGAGGGTGTCTGACAGTGGCTGCAGTTTGAGAGTGATGAGATAAGCCACTCTCAGCCTTGCATGTCTTAGGGGAGGTGCAGCCCCCTCACCTTGCACACCTCAATATCAACCTAGACAGGGCCAGTCAAGCAGTCCTACCCCCACTTGGCTGTACTGGATATCCCTAGGAATATCCGGGGAGAGTCAGATGAACAATGGCAGGGCAATCAGAAGGCCGAATGCTGACCTCCCCCACTGCCTATGTGGGGCACCCCATTGTCACAGGAACCACTCTTTATCTTCAAACCCATCCCTCCCAGATGAACTGAAGAGGTGAACAACGGCACCCCCATCCACCCCCCCGAGCTGGCGGGTACTCCAGATGAATAGGCTGCCTCCTGTTCAACCTCTTCCCATTTCTCCCTCCCCACCACTTGTCATCCATAAGCCTTCCTCTGCACATTGTGTGGCTGACCTACGTAGTAGCTATTGTACCCCATACTTGCCCCTACAGACGTGCTACGTGTATCACTTTCTGGGCTATGCAACAGGTCCTGTTACGCTGAATGTTCTTCCACTTGGGAGATTGCCCAAGTCAATTGGAATGACTGATTCTGGGTTCTCGTTCTCTACTTGGGTGAAGTCCCCCCTCACATAAAAGGATTGTACATGATAATGTTTACAATATCTTTGATGTTCACAATGTTGTGAACAGTGGTCTTTTCTTCTTAGATGTAGATTTTTTATCTTGCTCTCTGTGGTTCCTTTCTATGTGCATGCTAAATACCCCAGATTCCTGAATGAACCACCAGATGTAGCAACTACCTTGAAACAGACAGTGGGATACACAGTAAGGGAGTCTGGTCTACCCAAGTCCATGAACCTACCTTGCAATCACCATACACACATGAAGCACATTTTGTCCTCCCAAGGTAGTGCATCAAATATGTCTCTAGACCATCAGCTATGCTGCCTGTGCTTCCTGAACATAACACCATGACAGCTGGTTCCATAAAATGGGTAACTTGGAATGTTAAGGGAATAAACTCCCTGGTTAAATGGAGGAAATGTCTAGGCCATCTCTGTAGACAGGGGGCGGGAATCACTTTCCTGCAGGAGATGTGTCTCACACAGACAAAGACCACCAAACTTAAAATGGGGTTGGTCTCCCAGGTTTTCATTAGCACCTTCAAATTAAGAAGCAGGGGAGTGGCTATACTAACTCACAAGAATGTTGCCTTGCAGGCAACCAACACTATTAGTGACCCAGAGGGGTGGTATGTTGTAGTCCTAGATCAGCAGGAGATCACTATGAGCAATATGTATGGGCTGAACACTACTGAATCAGCCTATTTTGTAAACCTGGCCCAATAGCTGTTGCTGCACTGTAAACAACCCCTCATTCTAGTAAGTGATGCAAACACCCCATGGATGACTTCCTGAACAGAAGCAGGGCACTGAAAATGCCAGCCTCTCAAGCCCTCTGGGACCTGGTGGAAGAGCTGGGGCTCTTCAACAAATGGGGCTCAATTTTCAAAGCCCCAAGTGTGACTCAAAGTGACTGCATCAAACAGAAATGATGCAAGGAGCACCTTGCATCAAAATCTGCATCAGTCCTGATTTTCCAACCTAGGCCGAATGTAAGACAGGAGCCCTTGTACCAGATTAGCCCTGCTCCACCACTGTGCCAGAAAAGAGGGTGTTTCATGGTTGAAGGGTGCTTGCACCACAACGGGGCTGCTACATCCCCTTATCTGGGATTTTCAAAATCCCGATGTGGCCACAAGTCCCAAACATGGTTAGACCAAACACACCCTGGTCTACCAGCCCATGCATCAGTGCTACTAAGAGCCAGGTGGGAGATGATCAGGTGCCCACCTGTGGCAGTCAGATGCCGTAGGAGTCTGAGCCTTCACACCATTTGGGTATGCACACCCAAGTGATCAGAGGACAGGGGGTGTCATGGGAGCTGTGTGGGATGAGCATACCAAACAGTGGTGCCCTCGGAATTTTGCAGACGTAGTGAAAGTGAGTGCCTGTGTAGCACAGATACACCTGTGACCTACATTAGTGTAAAGAGCTCTCTTAAACAATACAATGAGCTGCATGGGACCCTGGAATGCAGAGGTGTTGGATTTGCCTAGTGCACGTATTATAAATGTCCAGGAACTTTTAGTATGATCTAGGGCCACAAAATTACAAAAGAAAAACAGTTGCAGCTTTCATCCTGATCAGCCCCAGCAGCACACATTCCAAACTGTGTGTAATACAAAGTTGTAACATGCAAAAGAGAGTCAGAAATGCACAGATACATGTGCAATATTGTTGGATGCTCATGTACAGGATCTGCATAAGTGCTGAAAAATGACGCCACAGAGGAAATGCAGCACGGACACCACAAAGGGGCTTTAAGAAGTTTTTTAGGCTATGGACAGCTTTGCAACAACACTCTGAAGATACTGACAGTATTACAACATTTGAAAAGGCAACTAGCACAGAACAGCTACATGATGTTATGCCATAATATCCATTAAAGCATTAAACTGTATTGGTGTATAGTGTCCTGCATAAAATTGCTAATGCGATCTATCCTGAGCGCTGCTGATGTAAACTGCATTAAGGGTTTCATATTTTGACTTTATCCATGTAGAAAAATTTAACAAGAAAATTACAAAACTGACGGGCTGAGAAATTACAGCTGCATATTTACCTTGTGTACATTAGATGATCAAAACCTTGTGCAGGTTTTCTATACATTAGGTTACCTCACTTACAAAGGGCAGAATGATAGTTTGGTGTGGTACACGTCACAATGAATTACGTGCCAAACCCATCTCACTGTACTTTGCTTTGGTGTCTCACAAAAGTTCATACAATTCATATTAAATTGTTTATAGAGCTGTGTACAAAATACACTGTTGTAACCTGCAACATATTTCTGAACATTAACTGTATCTGACCATTTTAACCTCTTCCAAATGTGGATGAGATTGCTGATATGAAATGACATGAATACGTAATCACTTCTTTTTTTTTGTTTGTTTGTGTGTGTTTGGGGGGGTGTCCGTTATAATATTTGTGTTTAATATTTTGGCAGTGTCTTGTGTTTATAAGGAGTCAATATGTAATGCAAATTGTGTTGATCTGATAGGTCCAAATCCTGGGTAAGGTGGTGTGCCATGGTATTGTGCCTTGCTGTAACCCCTCCCCCCAACACCCACACACGCACACATATACACCAATACACATATATTAAGAGGTAGCTATAGTAGTGCACAAAGTGATGACTCCCCCACCCCAAAAAAAATACTCAAAATGTAGCATACACCTATCTGAAATGTCTCCATGGGTAACAGTGTGAAGCCAATGTCCCTTCCTCTGCATTGTCCTTTAGAAACTGTCTGCTACACCATTGTGCTCTTTCTCTTGTTTCTTATTGCCCCTTCTGTCCCTCCCTTCTGCTGCCAGTGCTCCTCAGTGAACCCCTCTCAAATCCATCCACACTTTTTCCAGGTAGCATGTTTAGCTACCATGGCAACTGACTGCACAAGCTGACACAGGACACAGTTGTGGCAGCATCTGCAGCAGTGTGGTGCCCATTCTGGACATCCCATCAGTGTGTTGCCTAGTAGATGTGGTGCTCCACTGACAAGTGCGGCTGCACAACCCTCCTGCAGCTTGCGGCAATCCCCTCTGCTGCACTCTGTGTTTTGCACATGGGATGGGTTGCGACAATCTCAGGACTGTGGGGTCAGGAACCCCTTTCTACAAAAATCTGGTGCAGAGTCCCTGGTGCACCAGAGTTTGCCATGAGTGGGGGTTTGGCGTAATTTGCATTGATCTAAGGGTGGTTTGAAAATCCTGCCCATGGTGTCTAATACAACCTAGAGGATGAGAGTAAACCTTCTTCTCCCACCCCCACACCAAACCTACTCATGCATATACCTGTGGCTAATACCACACCAGTTGGCCCCTGAAGTATCACAGGCCAGCATAATTTCAGCCCATGCCTTAGCCCATTTCACCTGGCTTCTAGCATCCTCTGAACCCCCTCCCTTGAGAAAGTGGCAGTTTAATGCATCCCTTCTCTGGGACTCCACTTTCTGTGTGAAGCTGAAAGAAGACATCTGCACCTCTTTGGAACTCAACCCCCCTCAGCAACATCTGCAGCCACCAGGTGGGACACAATAAAGGCTCTTATCCAAGGTTACTGCATCAGCTATGCCATCCACTTAAAAAAACAAAGGGTGAAGGATCTCAAGGGCCAACTATGCACCCTTCAGATACTGGAGGAGGAATACTGTGAGAGCCCCATTTCTCCCCCACCTTCTTGGCTGAGACAGTGAATATCAGGTACAAGGTTCACCCACACCTACACCAGAGAGCAGAATTTGCACTCTTCAGGCTTTGGCAAACCTTCTAGGAATCTGGTGAATGCCTTGGGAGGCTCCTAGCCTACCAACTCCAAAAGAGGCAGGAGAGATTTAGAATTACTGAGATTAAAGATGTGGTTGGCACAATCAGGTTGAGACCAAAGGATATCAATGAGGCCTTTCTGGCATTTTACAAAACTCTCTACACACAGGAAAGTTCATTCTCCCAGGAGGAATTGCAAGCATTCAAGGCCCCTGTAGACTTGCTACCTTTAGCACCGGACCTTCGGACACAGCTGGACATGCCTTTCATCATCCAAGAACTGGAAATGGCCCTCTGAACTATGCCTATGGGTAAAGCCCCAGGGATGGAATGCCTACCAGCTGAATTTCTCAGTCACTTTAAGGAAGTGCTCCTGGGACTACTGGTGGGCACCTTCTATGAAGTCATGCAGGTAGGGAAACTTCCTACATCGATGTGGGCAGCAGTAATCTCACTTATCCCCAAACCTGGGAAGCACCCTTTCCTCTATGGTAGCTATCACCCTATCTCTATCCACAGGTCTGTCCTCTGAGAAGGTAAATTGGTTTGGCAGCTACCTCATCAACAGGACACAATGAGTCAAAATAGGTGATACTCTATCTGCAGCTAATGAGGTGACCCTTGGGGTCCCGCATGAGTCAGTCCTTGGTACTCCACTCTTTAGCATTTTCATCAGCTCCGCCACTATAGCATGCTCAGCAAGCACAGTTCTCTATGCTGATGACACAGTAATATCAGTCGGTGGTAAGGACCTCCACTCCATTATAACAGATCTCCAATGCAGCTTCCTTAAACTTGAATCGTGGTTCACAGAAAACAAACTACTGTTAAACATCAAAAAAACTAAGAGTATGCTCTTCACCACCTCCCAAAGCAAAAAGAAATACCTGCCACTGCTGATGCATAACCAAAAGGGTGAGTTTCTAGACCAAGTCACCAAGTTCAAATATCTTGGCATCATGTTTGATGACACCCTTACCTTCTCAAGCCACATAGACTCAGTTAGATAGACCGCAAATGCAAAGCTGGGCATGCTTTACCGTCATTGACACTCAATGACTCCTGATGCTCTCAAACTAGCCACTAGTAGTTCAATACTGTTTACCATAGACTATGGATTGCCTGTTTATGGGGTGGGCACAAAAACAGCCCTAAACAGGATCAGCACACTCCTCAATAAAGACTGCCACCTCACTCTGGGGGCTGCCATTGACACACATACCTGCATGCTCTACAAAGACACTGGGTGGCTCCCACTCAGACTTCGAGGGCAATATCAAACCTGCCTGCTTCTAAAAAAGTTGCTGTTGGTTCTGTTGTCTTCCACACTGGGAGGCCATTTTAGACTGGCTGTCCCTACAAAATCGACCTGAAGTACAGCCACTGACAGGATGATGATTCCCTTCAAAAGGACAAAACTTGCCCAAAACTCCATCCTGTATCAGGGACAGAAGTGGTACAATGAACTACACACTGACCTCTCTGAGACACCCAAGATTAGTACTTTCAAAACTGGGCTCAGAACCTTCCTTGGCTCAAAAATGACCTGTACCTGCCGGTGCTAATGTGGTAATAACTCAGCCGACAGTCTCCCAGTACCTACCACTTTCCTCAATTATCACTCCACTGAATATCACCTTCCCCGGGACCCCCCTTACCCTATCCCCTTGTAACTAACGATGTCACTTCATGGCTGAACACTCCCCCCCCCGACAATGCCACCTTTTGACTGACCCCCCCACCCCCTTCTTTTTATTTGAATCAAGCTTGTGTAATTAAGTACTAAACTGATGTGTCAAACCTCAGACTTGTTCTGTTACTAGTTGTGTATATGATTCAATGTTCCTTTTACTGTTAACTCTATATTTTATACTGTTATACAGTATCTGTTTTTAACAATTGACATGGAATCTTTGAAAACGAGTCCTTGACTCAAAGATATTAATCCCAAACTGAAATAAATAAATAAGAAATCTCATTGATTATGGCAGACCATAAGATCTTTCCCAAGGTACTGGTGACCAGACTAAAGCTGGTTATCATGGGGCTAATCAACAGGAACCAAGTGGGCTTTATCCAAATGAGGGGTAGCCTGGACAGTACCCGGCACCTAGTAAATCTAATGTGGTATGCAACTCAATATCACCCTTTGCCATCCTTTGTCTCTCTCAATGCTGAAAAAGCATTCACTGGAGCTACCTATTTCATGTATTCCGAGTGTTCTGTTTCAGAGATGCCTTTATCGTGCAAGTCCACACCCTTTATCAAGAAGCTGTGGCCTCAGTTCCCACCAACTCACTGGTCTAAACCCCCTTCCCTTTAGGGAGGAGCACACAGCATGGCTGCTCACTTTATTCACTTTTATTCTACCAGACTCTGGAGCCCCTGCTACAAGCAATCTGGCAGCACGCTGGTATCTATGGCCTGGACATGGGAGGGGAGCACAAAGCACTAGCATATGCCAGTGATATAATGCTATTGATCTCATGTCCGGAGACTTTGGTCCTGGCTCTACTGGATGTCCTAGATTGCTTTTGTCCCCTGACTATAGAGGCAATGTGGCTAAATCATTAATCTTAGTCTCATTCCCTGAAGCACAATGCTGTCCAAGATTCCCTTGGGAACTTCAGGAGGTAGAGGAGCACCTAAAGTATCTTGGCATCAATTTTTCCTGGGACCTCAAGAGGCTAGTCATACTTAACCTTCCCCTACTCCTGGCCTCTGTGGGAAAATACCTTTCTAGATGGAGCTGCCTCCTCATATTCCACTGGAGCAGAGTACACACATTCAAAAGGATGGTAGCCCCCAAACTACAGTACATCCTTGATAACCTCCCACACAGGACCAAGCCAGAGTTACTGAAGTCGGACCACCAAATGATGCGTAACATCTTCTGGGTCAGCAGTCCATGCAGAATCAACCACTTAAAACTTGCCATGCCCCTTGAGAAAAGTGGACTAAACCTCCCACACTTCCACCTATAACATATAGTGAATGTACTTCTGGAGCCTTTGCAGACCTTTTCTTACAGGGAGCCATTGCTGTGTCCCAAATGGGTGGACTTCAAAGTCCACCTCCTAAGTGGCGACTTCCTGAGAATGGTCCTATATGGCAAACTTAAGTCTGGACAAATACACACCCAAAGATGGGCTTCACTGCCAGGGTACGGTCCTGTGGAGTGTGGACAATGGGCTGTTGCATGGGTAACTTCCCTGGCTTGCCGGTATGGACCAACCCCACTCTCATCATTAGAGGCAAGCAAATACACTGGCGTGCAAGGTGAGATAAAGTATACATGATCTGACTCATCTCATCAATGAACCATTGGGTTTTTTAAAAACGTTTGGCCAGTTACAGAGGGAATTTGGACTAGGTAAACACCTGCACTGGCAATTCCTCCAACTGTGTTATGTGCTTGTCCTGCTGTTGGGGATTGACTACAGGTATGGGGACTCCAACCAGCTAGATAATCTACTCTACCCAATCTCTGGTGACCCCACTGGAGTGAGACACATCTACAAAATATTGAATGGCAATTGGACACCCCGACTGGGAAACTACAGCTGCCATGGAGTGCTAAACTGGGAACTGAGTTCTCACAACAAGACTGGGACCCATGTTGGGCCATTCTAAGATCAGCCCTGAAAGACACACACTCACTTCCCACAATTTAAGATCCTACATAGATAGCATCACACCCCACAGCAATTACATAAGTGGGAACTATCCTCTACAGACCTATGCTGGAAGTGTACCTCTGCAACAGGCAGCATTGTCCACTTGCTTTGGTCCTGCCCCAGACTTCAACAGTACTGGTCCGGAATCCAGCAAGTCTGCAGAGATCTAATTAGTCCATGATGGTGCTGTACCATGCTGAGGGCATTGACATCCCCCTGGATTTCCTACAGTGGCCCTACAGTGGCTCCAACAAGCCCTGGTCACTGCAGAATGAATGTTACTCAGGCAATGGAGAGATAATGCTTGCCCACTGCTCACTGAGTGGCTAATGGACATAGCAATAATGGCCAGCTATGAAAGGGTCCACTATGCAACACAGCACAAGCTTGATGTATTTGAGGAAATATGAGTCTCTTTCCTAACGACTACACATTGTAAGACCCGGTCAGGGGGATTAACTAATGATTCAACCCTGCATATTTGGAATGCTCACCGCTCCTCATCATGCTAACAGTTTATGCCACCCAGGTGAATGGGATAGTTTACTTTACCCCACAGATGTTCATGTCCTTACCCCTCATCAGCAGCTGTTGTTATAGGAGTTCCATCAACCTGGTTAACCAATGGATGGTATTCTAGGTATCCACTGCTAGTTACAATATTTGCATGAACACTTAATACTAGCTTAATGTTATTACTGTTGTATTTTATAATGCCTTTATTGACCATGACTAGATTGTAGCTCAAAGGGGCTTCCCCAGCTAGGACACTTTTATGACTCAACATGTAATGCTGTAATGCTCCTTATGATCTGGTGGTCAGTGTTGTACTGGTTCCAGTGCTATACAGCAATAAAACTTTTACAAAAAACAAAACAAAAAAAACTACAGAGATTGGCGTTGTATAATACAAAAACATTGCTATCAAGGTTTATTGTGTCACTAATACCCTTGATGGAATTCAGGGGTTAATGTTTGTTTTATTTAAAGCCACACATACAGAAAGGTAGATTTTATTTTTCAGGTTCAACACACAATCTCCGTGTGATGTTTATTCAAGATACAGGAATTAAGCTTCAGCAATGGCATATTCCTTCTTCAGCACATCAGTTTGCAGCAATAGACTATGAATATAATTTCTCTGCATTTAGTCAGCACCTACTGACACTGATCTCTGATCTAAACATTTTTAGTGAAAACCCTTCATCCCTATGTGGGCCTTGTTTGCTTGGGTAGTGGGGGCTCAAAAAGAAAACCAAAACAAAACAAGCTATAGACAAAGAACCTCAATGCAGAATCACTGAAAAAAGGGTTACCCCAAAGGGCATTGGCAACAAATCAAGTTTTTTTTTTGCTGCTTATCTTTTTATTGAGTATAACTTTACAATTTTTCTAGTTTCTCTTTACAAGCAGACAGAAACAACAGGTTGACATATTGTAATGACATGCAGGTGATGTACAGTCTGGAATAGTCATGCATGAGTATGTAATTACATACATTATCACAGAGTAAAGGACACATCAAAAAAGAGAAGGAGATACCATGAGACTACCACAGTCACACAACTGAACATATTGTTAAATCAGGCACAGATCTAAGGGGAGGTTTGCTGCCTCTGCTCTTGTATGCCTTATGGGCTCAAGCAGTAAATTACTTGTCTTGGATACAGGTTCCTGGGAGAATAGCATATATTCAAGGAAAACCATCTAGCCACATCTAGTGTGTGCTTCATGGGGGTCTAAAAGCATCTTTGGAAAGATGGCTTACTGGGACTTGACTGGTGGTGTAAATATATTCAAAGTAACAGGTCCAGATGGTTTAATATTTATGCAAGCTTCCTCTGTTATAATGTGGTATCCTAGTATGGGAGGTGAGATTTTTCATAGCAGACATCCATTCCCCAAGTGTTGGAGTCTCTGTGGTCCTCCAGCGTCTCAGGATTAGTCTTTATACCTCAGCTGAGGCCTATACTAGCCATAGGATTTATGTCCCTGATAAGCTGGTGGTTTGTGGGGAGAGACCCAGTAGCCATAAGCCAGGATACAAGGGGTCGAGACTTCCTAAAATCTTCAAGTAGTGAAGGGCCACAGCCTTCCAAAAGGGTATAATAGGAGGGCAGTTCCAAAGAGGATGCAAGTGGTCTGTGTTGAGAGCCTTGCATCTCCAGCAACTGTCCATGGGAGATAGGCCCATCCTCTTAAGCTGCAAGTAAGCTGTGAGTGAGTCCAATACCAGCGATGTAATATATTGTTTTGTATTAATAAGCTTCTTTGATCTGTACAAGCCTGGTGTGCCCTTACCCAGCACTGTGACCATTGATCTTCAGTTTTACTGCTCCACAATGTAGATTCCCATGTAACCTGGCAGGAAGGATCAGGAGAACTATGCCTTATAAAACTTTGAATTTTACCAGCCAAATCTTTGCTATGTCACAGCCGGATATCGATGGGGATGGGCTGGAGTATCTTATTTTTAGACCTGATGCATATTGTAAATGTGCATTTCCATTTACTCCAAGATGCATACATACTCCTAATTTGTAGGTATTTCCAAAAATCTTTCTGAGGGATGTTATATCTTACTCTCAGTCCTTGGAAAGGGTCTAATGTTGAACTCTTCAGGATTTCTAGGCCTCTAAGAAAATTAATAGAGCAAGACAACCATTCTAGCCACACAATCTGCTGACGGTCTATATGTATAAGAGGGATGCTCCATATCGGTGTATGGCATCTCAGATTAAGGCAACATTTGGCCTTCCTGCCCACCTTTAGCCAGGCCCTGTGAGATTGCATGATTGTAAGCCACTGGTGGTATTGCCTGGGGAGGGGGTGGCCTAGGTGTGCAGCTAAGCAGGTGCTCTGCAACAGCTTGGTTTCAATACTTATCCAAATGGGTGGTACAGATTCAAAATGCTGAAAAAACTTCAATGTTTTGGCTGTAATGTATGCCAGTGAATACTGGGTGAAATCAGGAAGGGTCCATACCTCTCTTTGCCAGGATACCTTTAACTTAGCCCTGTTGTATCAGGAAGGAGAATGGCCCCACAGGAAAGTGCTCACTACCCGGTTTAACTTCTGCGCCCATTTATCTGGGATAATGATAGGTAGGTGAGAAAGAAGGTAGAACACTTTGGGGGCTACCATCAGTTTAACTGCTTCTATTTTATCAGTCAGGGATAGCCCAAGGTGTTTCCACCTCACCATGTCTCTTTGAAGTGCGTCCACTAGGGGCTTAAAGTTTACATCTGCCATCATCCCTAGTTTGGGTGAGATTTGTACTCCCAGATATTTAATCCCTTTATGTGTCCATGTCAGTCCTACTGTGCCTATTGAGGAAGGGAGAGCCAGCTTATTAAAGGGTAGCATTTCTGACTTAGATATATTTATTTTCAAATCCAATCCCCTCCAAAATGTCTCCAGTATGTTCAGAATGTAAGGTAGAGATTGTGGGAGCGTACTCATCAGGATCAGACAGCCTTCAGCATAGAGCTTAGTGTGATATTCTTTACTGCCTGCTGCTATCTCAGTTATCAGAGGGTGTGCTCTTACGGCTGCGGCTAGGGGTTCCATCACAAGGACGAACAGCAAGGGGGATGGGGACACCCTTGCCTAGTACCTCTAAAGAGTTGGAATGGGTCGGACAAGTTACTATTAGTAAGCGCTCTTACCTTGGGGGCATTATATGGTGTTTCTATCCAGTTTGTAAAGTGGGAGCCAAAATTATAACTTGCAAGGACCACATGGAGATACTCCCACTCCACTGAATCAAAAGACTTCTCAAAATCTATTGTGATAGCTGCTACTGGTGTTGGGAGAGAGACTGCAGTTTGCATTAGGGAGAACAGGGCTCGAATATGGTCAGAGCTTGTCCTGCCCTTCACAGACCCCACTTGGGAGGGGTGAGTGATGTTGGGAAGGCTTTTCTTCAATCGTAGGGCCAGGATTTTGGGCAGATTTTTGGCATCTGCATTAATCAATGAAACTGGCCTGTAGCTGGCTGGGAGGGAGTGGTCTTTTCCTGCCTTAGGGAGAACTGTTATAATGGCTTCTATCAAAGTGTTTGGAAGCACCCCTTTAGAGTGAGCTTCTTGTAACCATGCTTAGTATTGGCGAGACTATCCTACTTTGGATAGCCTTATCAAAATTCACTGGGAACCCGTCTTCCCCAAGAGACTCGTGAGGTGCCATAAGCAAGATGGCCTGGTTGACCTCTATATCTGAGATGGGAGCCTCCAATGCTTCCTTTTCAGCTGGTGACAATTTGGGAAGGGGAAGAGTTTTTACAAAACTGTTATATTGTTCTGCATCCCACTTAGTTTATAACATGTACAGGGTTTCGTAAAAGTCGGTCATTGTTCTATTGATAACTTTGGGATTTGCAGAGATTTTCCCTGACCTGTCTTTTAGCTGTGGGATAGACCTTTCTGCTTGTCTCTGTTTAAGTCAGAATGCTAGGAGTTTGCTAGCCTTTTCCCCTTCCACCCAATATTTAAGTTGAGTTCTATGAAGGTATAGTTCTGCCCTTCTTGTAGCTAAACAATTAAGCTTCATTCTCAGTGTTGTAATTTTGGAGACCAACACTGGGTTCTTTAAGACTGAGGGGTTAGCTTTGTACTGAGTCTCCAATTGCTGTAATTGAGCCTCCAGATGAGATTGTTCTTGTTCTCTCTGTTTGCGCCTACAGCACGTATCGCAAAGCCAATGATTTTACCTCTAATCTTGACCTTATATGCCTCCCATATCATAGCGGCTGATGCTGATCCTGTGGGATTATCCCTAAAGTACAAATCTATTTCTTTCTGGAGCCAAGGCACACAGTCCTTGACTGAACATGTGGCTCTTGCTTTGTGTTAGATCTGTCAAGTAAGAAGTCCATTGTGAGATTAAGGTCCCCACCTACTAAGATATCTGGGTTGTCAAACGAAATGTCCATAAATTTTTGGGAGATAGTATAAAAAATTCTGGACATCCTCATTAGGAGTATATATGTTGGCGAGAACCGCTGGCCCCTTAGGGGTGGTCACTTTTGCTATTATCCACCTGCCCTCAGTATCTTTATGCACCTCTATAGGGTGCCATTGTAATTTGCAACATAACAAGATCAAAACACCTCTCTTGGCTGACTCCAAGGCACTGTGTGTTTCCCAACCCACCAAGTCACGCACCAGTTTTTTTGTCTCTTTTGTGCTCAGTTTGGTTTCCTGTAAAAATGGAATCTTTATCCCCAGTTTCTTTAACCTGGACAAGATTTTTTTTTCCTTTTTACTGGAGAGTTTAGACCCTTTATGTTCCAAGATGTAGCTATCACATCTTAAGTGTTAGCCATAATCTAGGTGTTTCAATCTTGAGTATTTACACATGGTCATTATAGACCATTGGACCTGTGATCCACTTTCTTAGCAGCCCTTCCCTTTCTGTGTAAAAGGATATAACAGTGTGACTAGCCATGGACTATCTAGTATCCCTTCTGTCAGTACCTGTAACCTCCTGTCCTGTCTGTTTATGCATTTGGCTACTATATTTTCATTCTTAAACAGTAAAGTCCCAAATGAGTGTTGGGGGGGGGACTCAACATACAGCATGTTAATAACACAAACAACAACATAGTAGACTCGTTTAGTGAAGTCCTCTGCAGTATAATCAAAGCCAGTATGGCTAAATCTCCAGAGAGCCAACAAGTAACATATGAGGAAAAAAGAACAAACATGCCCTCTGGAGCTAATATGAACCAGTGAGGAATGGCTCCCTGTGTGTGCCAAGAGAGTGAAAAACTCAGCCACTCTCCAACAGCCAGGTTGCACACCTCTGGGAGGTAAGGTGCATTAGCATCTGAAATTCTGCATGTCCTTACTTTGAAGGGCTGTGTCAAGTCAATGTCCCTCATTGGCCTAGAGAGAGTCTAGGAACACCTATGGAATATATCCCTCAGAACTGTCCACTAAAATGCTCTGTACAGTGCCCCTTGATGGGGGGGGGGGGGTTGAGTGGTTCCCAATGAGGTAGGGCTAGTGGGCCCTTATAGACACTTGCAGATTGATGTCGAGGGGACCAAAGAGGGAAGACAACAGATTTGGGAGCAAATAGTAATAGCTTATGACCAGTTTTCAGATTAAGACCGGTTTCATCTAAGGAGCACCCCTAAGGCCGCTGAAGGACTGGTACCGTGCGGGGTGGTATGTTGGGATAACATCCCTATAGTCTGTCATGGCATTCCTGAAAGAAAAGCCCTGTAATGAAATTTTGCCCACCCCCATACTATCTGATGTTGCAATGGGAGCTATCCCTGATGCAGAGTGCCTATATCTTATCAAAGATGCAGCCCCTGAGCACAGTAATGTGGGTTTGGGCTGGCCCTAGTTCAGGCATTACAGACATAGGGTTTGAAACATGTTTGTTGGGTGACTTGTAAAAAAACACAACCTTAAAATGGGCAGTTTAACACATAAAGGGGGTAGATTTGGCTTTCAAGCAGTGAGATGGCCATGACACTCACGTGCATTGCATGCCTACCAGAAAAACAGCAATGCACGGAGGCAGCATGATTGCATGGCTTTGTGCCGTAAGTGAAACCACCACTACCCTAGAGCACCTAAAGGGCCTTACCGAGGCAAGCAGCCCAAATTTAGGGCCATGCCCATAGTTAAGTGGGGGAAGAGCTCCTCCCCTACATCCTATTTAAATCAGCAGGCTGTGCACCGCCCTGCTTAGAGCGAGTCACACTCGCTGTGCTTGCTTCATGCTGCCTGCTGGGGCTGGCCTCCTCCCCCAATTTCTTTCCTTGCTTCATGCCTTCTGCTGCTTCTTCCCTTCCTTGCCTCTGTTGTCATCTCCCTGCCCGCCATCCTTGTCTTTAGAGGTACCTTTTTCTTTTTTTGGGGGTGGGTTTCTTCTTTCTGCCTGCCTCCAGCACTGCAGCTTCCCCATGTTCGGCTGCCACTCCAGTTCTGCTCCTTTCAGGTCTCCTTCCTCATTGCTTCCAGTGCTTCTGCTGCTCACTCAGTCCTCTCTTCAAAGCTTCTCCTGGACTGATTTGCTTGGACCAAAGCACCGACCATCGCAGCCTAGAATGCTTCCGTGCGTACTGCCTGCGCTCTCCTTCCTGGTTGGTATGGCCGTTGTCAGCTCCTCGGCATTTCTGCCATTGCCTCTGCTATGCTATTTTCCACTACATGACTGGGCTCCTACAACATCATTGGGACAATGCTCCTACCATACCTTTAATAGTCTAGTAAATCCCTAGCACCTGGGTCTATTTACTCATGCTGATCAAATGAGAAATCTTGCAACAGCACAGAGTATACAGTGACACAAGAGTGAGTTTGCAATCTAATCAGCAGTACTGGCATTGCATTGACTTTGTAGGGCATTTCACATTATGTACTCTCCGGATTACTATGCTGCTCTTCTGATGCAAAGCCATGACCCTGACTCAATTACAGTTTGTACCTAGTTCTGTAGTAAAACAAATGTTATTGCCTAATTAAGCTGTCTGATCAGTAGGCTACACTGCAGTCTACACCCCTTTTGAGATCTATTTGAAACATTCTGGAGGGATCATCAGCCTGAGAAACCATTTCCACATATTCAGCTACTATTTGGATGCAAAGCATGTGGGACAGAAACTAGGTCTATTGGGAAACTCCAGATCTACTCTGCTGTTATGCTCCCCTTTCTATGCACGCTTCCATGGACTCCCTGGATACCCTCCTGGCTCCGTATGATATATGGAATACTCCTTTAATTATATTAATGAGATATTGGATTAACAACCTAGCAACACTTCTGGGCTGCTATCGCTTCTGCATTTTCAGAATCGAGCAACACTCTTGAGACTCTTTCACATGTTATCACCATAATGTTTGTCTATTACTTACAGTTTCTATTACTGCTCCTTACTCCATTATTTCATTGCATGACCAGTTATCTGTCTGGGTTACTGACATGAGGCACCTCCTGCAGCTGAGTTCGATTATCAACATCTGTTTTTATGTTATTGAGTAACTATTAATTGATTTTCAATTACTTGGGCACTGTGCTGGTGAACCATTAGTCCCTGCAGTTGGGTCCTACTATTCTTTCCAAGCACTGAATCGCAAATCTCCCTATGGCCTGACTCCCCTTCACAGGGCCTATTGCTTGTAGTGCAAAGAGGTTCCCCTGATTCGCTATTTACATCACAACTCCTCTAATTCTACCTAGCCCATGCTTATTTTAGCCGGGCAGCCCTCTGTGGTGGCACCCAGTCATGCTAGCCCGCGAAGGGTCTTACTTGACTTACTTTCCTTCTGTCTACCTATATGGGGTCAGGCTGTATACCGCCAGCCACATGGGGGCCTCACTGGCTTGTGTTTCTGATCTCACTGCCCTATGTCAGGATTCTGCAGCCTGCTAACCTTCGTGGGGTTTAGATGCCACTCTTTACTCACTTGCCGGCTGACCTCCGTGGTCCGCCGTACATCCTACATCTCATACTTCCATCGGGTGGCCTATGTGCGGTCCAGCTGCACTTCCTACACCTCATCTGGGCTTAGCTCCCTTTTGCCTCTTTGGATGTTTCTACCAGGATGCCTCAATTTCAGTGACTTTACTTCTACTCCGTTCCACCCTGGATTCTCAACCAAGGTGCTCCTTCTGTTGTCCTATCACATCTTAAGCATTCTCCTACCCTACTAGGACTTTGTTGAGCTTATTCAGAAACTTTAAATCTCATGATTGTGCACAAGACTTATGGACCATGTCAACGCTACTTTATTTGACTCAGCCTCCTCAGCTATCACCGTTTATGACTTCTAAGCTCAACTATTCAGGACTCGTCAGACTATTCTCACCAAGTCATTTCTAGCTGCTGTACCATTCGGGCTTCAAACCATGGATGCATTCATCACTATGCAACTATTTTAGATCACTAGACAATGCTTCAATTTTGTGCTGTTTTCAATTCCTCATGCTCCTCACTGTATACATGCATATATTATGATCTACTACTCATCTGCTCCTATGTCTACATCTTGCAGATTCATTACTACTACTGCTACTATTTATGCTGACCTACGTACCACTTCTTACCATACTGCTCTTATTACTTGCTTCGCCCTTTCACGGCCTAGAGGTCATCACTAACTCACCGATTTACAACTTACTTCACTCCTTAAGAGCCAGAGGTGCATCTGACTTTGTCTACCAATCACATTACAATGTTTGGACATGGACCTTAGCCTTCGATTCTTGATTTTGCTCTGTGGAATCCTCACCGCTGGGAGTGTTTCACCACTGCAACTCGTTGCTTCAAATTCCTATCACCATGGATTCTAGTCTACTATCATTCCAGACTGCACATGGATTCTCAAACTTGAAGTTTGCTAGAAAGATGCTTGCTTTGTTCGCCTGACACGTCCCAATCTAATACTTCTTTGGTTCTCCTTTTCTCTGGATCAGATTCTGCTACTTGGAGTTCGGATTAGCCGATTAAATTAAACAATTTTATTTAGGATTACTCTCCTTTAGCATGCCCAGAAGGATGGGCAGGTCAGTAGCCATGGGTCTTCAGAGGTTCCCCCCAAGGGGGTTTTTCCTCTCCTGCATGCTACTGGTCACACTCTCTGGAGTTGGAGGAGGTGATCATACTGCTACTCATGTTCCTGGGGGTGTCATCCTACTCGACTCCTTCAACAGTCGGATACAGAAAAATCGTTGATATCATTATTTTTTTGGGGGGGTCTCATAACACTGGACTAAGCATCCTTCCTATGGTGGGATACAGAGAAAGGCCAAAACTATCAAATCATAACAAGTGACTCTTCAGTTCAAACATCTAAGCACCTTGCATATACTATCCCATTCATATGTACTATAATCACTAACTTGCTCATGTCTATGTTAAAGTACCTAAGCATGAATGATTTCATACTACTAGTACCTGGCAAGCATTATCCTACTTACTGGTCTGGCCTCTGTATCCAAGCACAACCTACAGCATCCAGCTACAGTATGTAACATAAGCACTGAGCTGTGAACCACAGTTAAATTTAGGGCCATGCCCATAGTTAAGTGGGGGAAGAGCTCCTCCCCCAAATCCTATTTAAATCAGCAGGCTGCGCACCGCCCTGCTTAGAGCGAGTCGCATTCCCTACCATTCTCCCCTGACACCTCCTCCTTCTGTGGCACTCTTATCCCACCGGGGGGTGTCATAATACTGGACTAAGCATCCTTCCTATGGTGGGATACAGGGAAAGGCCAAAACTATCAAATCATAACAAGTGACTCATCCACCTATAGACTGGGAGGGGAGTTGCTGGCAGTCACAAGGGAAGAAAGAGACTTGGGCGTCATCATCACTGCTGACCTGAAATCATCCAAGCAGACCTCTAAAGCAGTAGGTAAGGCTAGAGGGATGTTGGGGTGTATTAGTAGGGGTATCACAAGTCGGAAGAGGGAGGTAATAATCCCTCTTTACAAGACACTGGTTAGGCCCCATCTGGAGTACTGCGTACAGTACTGGAGGCCACAACTTCACAAGAACATAAACTTAATTGAGGCAGTCTAGAGAAGGGCAACTGAAATGGTGCAGGGACTGCATCAGAAAACATATGAGGACAGATTAACTGAACTCAATATGTATACCCTAGAGCAAAGGAGGGAGAGAGGTGATATGATTGAAACATTCAAACACCTTAAGGGCATTATCAAGGTGAAAGAGTCTAACATGCTTCAATATAAGGAAAATAGCAGGACAAGAGGACACAGCATGAGATCAGAGGAAGGCCGATTAAGGGGTAATGTGATGAAGTTATTTTTCACAGAAAGGGTGGTGGATGCATAGAACAGCCTACCTCAGGAAGTGGTGGATATGAATACAGTGCACGGCTTCAAACAGGCATGGGATAGGCATAAGGGAGCAATACAGATGAGTATGAATAGATAGGCCATTGACAGAGCAAAGGTCAATGGCACATCCAAAAGGTAGAAAAAGAAATGGGTAGACTGGATGGGCCTTGCGGTCCTTATCTGCCATCAACTTCTATTTTTCTATGTTTCTATCAGTTCAAGCATCTAAGCACCTTGCATATACTATCCAGTTCATATGTACTATAATCACTGACTTGATCATGTCTATGCTAAAGCACCTAAGCACGAATCATTTCATACTACTAGTACCTGGCAAGCATTATCCTACTTACTGGTCTGGCCTCTGTGTCCAAGCACAACCTACAGCATCCAGCTACAGTATGTAACACAAGCACTGAGCTCTGAACCACACTTAACTATATTTATATACTGGAACTGTATCCAGGGGAGAAAAAAAAAAACAAGGAAAAAAGAAAGCATTCATCCTTTAGTTGAGAGTGTAGCTGCTCCCTCATGCAGCTGTCTATGTCTGAAAACAACATCCATGGTCATGGAGTGGGAGCCCCGTTGCACTGTTTCAAACCCCCATCTCTAGGCATTGAAAACTTAACCCCTCCAGCTCAAAAAAACTATCTGTGCTAGGAGGTTACCAGAAAGTTGCCTTGGGAGATCAAGAGAGGGGGTAGCTACTCAGTAGATTACTTGAGCCAGTCCATAGGGCCTTCAATCAGTGGGTGCACAGGCTTTTGGTGGCATTGCAGTGTGGGACTGGTTCTCCTGGGTCCCTTCTACGCTTTTGGCCCAGTCACTGCTTGTGGGCACCCGTGCTCCTTCAATGGGATCCTCTGTCGGTTGATTAGGAGGTGCTAGGTCAGGAAACTTCAGAGCAGCTGGCTGGAGGTCTCTAAGCAGTTCAAATCTGTTTGAGATTTTCACTGGGGTGCTGGCAGGCAAGGACGTGCTTCCTTCAGAGAGATGGGCCTTCCGCTGTCTACTTCAGGATTGGGCTTGGTGTGATCTTGCTCTGCAAGCTGGTGATTTTTGCCCTGGCTGCTGGGTTTGCTGTTTCTTCCTCAGGTGACCACGCTGAACTTGCTACTAAACCCCACCCTCTTCTGAAAAGGAGGATTGCCAGAGTGCCTTTGGGCTGCTTCAGAAGGGTCTGCAGCTGTATCCATCGTCAGAGGAGATTCTCCATGAGGAGGGCACAGTGAGGATCTCTGCACTTGGCTTTCCCCTTCGATGTCTGCCAAAAACTGCTCAACTTCTTGAGGAGAGTTAAAGGTAAGATATTCTCCCCAGAATAACACTCTTAGCAAGGCAGGATAGCGGAGGGAGGTTTGCAAATTGAGCCGGTAGAGTCTCTGCTTGACTGGACCATATGCTTGCCTTCTTTTTGATAGTTCAAAGGAGAAATCTTGGTAGAGCTGGACAGGGTAGCCTTCCCAGTTCAGTTGTTTATGTTCCCTGGCAGCCTTAAGGTATATTTCTTTTACAGGGTATTGGGTAAATTTGCAGAGAATAGGGCATGGGCGCTCCCCTTGTCCGGGCCAGGGTGCCAGGGAGCGGTGGGATCGCTCCAGATCTGGTGGGGGACAGTTATTTATTTTGAGCATCCCTAGTAAGGCATCATGCAAAAAAGTTATCATGTCCTTGCCCTCAGCCCCTTCTGGTATCCCAATAATTTGGATATTTTTGTGTCTGGCTCTATTTTCAAGATCATCAACCTTTGCAAGCAAATATTGTAGTTGATTATGTTGATCTCAAAGCTGACAGTGATAATTTTGGAGGATGCCATCCTGTCTTTTCATTGTAGTTTCAGAGGTGGTTACCTTGGATGTTAGTTGTGAGAGCTCTGCTTTGGTGCTGGCAGTGGTTTCTTTAAGTTCGGTTGTGTCCATCAATACTTTATTTAACATGGTAGTACAGTGCAATCCCGAAAATCTGAACACCGCTGATCTGGAACTCCATGTTAACCGAACTTCTGTTTTGTCGCCCTTATAATCACAACAGTTACACTAGGTTAAACTAGTTTACAGGACATCTATGATGATGAGTGTCAAAAGAAAATGCATTGCGCTCATATTGCAGCAGAAGATCCAAATACTGAAGTGCTTGGAGAATGGTGAGCATGCTGTGGAACTCTCCTCTGAATACGGTGTAGGAAAATCTATCGTACATGACATAAAGGAGGCTAAAGAGAAACTACAGAGCTTCATAAACTAAGGCCACAGGCCGCACATAAAAGAATGGGTGCCCTACAGCAGAAGAGCATGATGGACTTTGTAAAAGAAAATAAATAGTAAAGAAAAAAGCACTAACACCGTAGGCATATCGCAAAGCTCTTAAGCACAATACTGTACTGTACCGCATTAAGCACTAAGCACTTTGAACACTATGCACTAAGCACTCAGTATATATTAAAACCAAAAGAAAACTCACTGATGTCACTGATGTCATCTAACATCACCACTTTATATAACTTATAACGCCATTTATAACTGCCCATACCTACTAGAACACAATACAGTACTGTTTAAGCACTAACAATGCAGGCAATACAAAATCCCTGATAATGCGAACTCCTGCTTATCTGACCTAGTAAACTGGTGCCGAATGAGGTTGGGCAAACGTGACCGTACTGTAATAGCCAGTTGGTGTTCCATAGTCAGAGATACATCTTGGGCCATTCTGAAGCCAGCCTCTAGATTTTCACCACTAGGTGTCGTAGGCTAACACAAAACTGGCACCCTAGTTGTTTGTCAGTGTCCCGCAGTCCAGAAATAATCCCCACTACAAGAGTCAGTATAAGTCCCATTTCCTACTCACCTGATATCCCAGCTGTGGTAATATTGGTATCAATCAATAGGAAATGGACTCATGAGTTGTAATCCACTAGTTGCTTGTGGACAGGAGGGATATTTCTTGTGGGATGTGGCCAGATAGGTGTTCCTTACTTTACAGCTATTCAGTTACACATCTTCCATCTTGGGTGGCTAGCTCTGCCCCCCCCCCCCAAGAAAGGTAGATTTTACATATTGTAAGTCAATGTCAGATCTCCATGTCTCTGGTTAAGTCCCACCAATTCATTTCTTCAAGTGACTATGTTTAGACTTGCCATTATTTTGTATTATTTATCTATTTTATTTATTTAAGATCTAGGATTAAACCTTTGTGAGCAGACTCATTACATAGGTTCTGCATCAGAGTCATACAGCATGAATCAAACAACAAATTACTGTTAAGCTGTGAGATAAAGGATGGCAACAATGGACAGGCTATGAACAAAATAGTTACAAGGCAATAACACTGTATAGTAACACTGTATACATTGACAGCAACAAACTCAAGGAAATAAGGGAGGATGGGAGGGTGACACAGGGAGAGGTTAGCACAGGCTGAAGGGGCAACAGAGAGAGGAAAAGCTACATCAAGAATACACTACAGATATCAGCCCTGATTATGGGTCTCATTGCTGGAGGTATAGATTACCAAGAGGTTCCAGTCATTGGAGTGGAGCAAGATCAATACTAAGTAGTAGGTAATAGGTCAAGGGGTTATGGGATAAGAGCAGGTGGAATGTAGTAGAGAAAGGATGAGGGAAGGGAGTGTTGGAGGAGGGAGGGGGAAGTAAGTTGACAGTTCAGAATGGGAGTGGGAGAAGTAGGGGAGGTAATAGAAGGTGGCCAGGAAGTGGAGGTGCTGGACAACTAGCAGAGTGGCCAGAGACCCTATTGGAAATGGTCACAATTAGCATTGGCAACCAGATGATTTCTTAGCTCATGTTTAAAGGGGCCTACCGTTGATTTAGAAGAGATGCTAGGAGGCAGATTGTTAATCCATTTGGGAGCACGATGGGCAAAACTCTTTGTCCTAGAGAGGTGCAACATCTAGGAACCTTGAAGACGGTGCCCTTGGAGCTTCTGGTGGAACAGCTACTTTCATAGGGGTGAGGAGCTTCTGAACACCAATGGGCAGCATACCCAGACTTACTTGTTTGGCCATCAAGCAGGTCTGGAACTTAAGCCTGCCCTCGAACTGGAGCCAGTTAGCATGGTCGTAGAGGTCGCAAGTGTGCGTGTACTGCTCGGAACCATTGGAGAGATGACATGCCTTATTTAAAGTGATTTTTATGTGGTAGAAGGCTGTATCCATTGCAGACCCATAGATTACAATTCCATACTCAATGAGGGAGACCACTGAGCTACGGATGGCCAGGTTGAGAGCTTCGGGGGTAAGACTATACTTATGCCTGTGTAGGAGGCCAGTACATATGTTGAGGGCCTTTACAATTTTGTCAATGTGGTAGACAAAAGACATGGAGCTGTCAGCTGTAACTCCCAGGTATTTAAATTGTTGTACCTGGTCCAGTGGGACACCGTTGACATTCGTTATGGTATGAGGGTGCATTCGGTGCCAGTTCTGCGGACTGGAGAACAACATAGCCCTAGTTTTTTTTTATAATTCATAATGAGTTTATGGTCCCAGAACCATCTTTCAACTTAAGTGAAGCCATCCTGCAGTGTGTGTTAAAGGGTAATAGGGTCAGTGTCAACAGCAAATAGTATTGTTAGAAATCATGTTATTTAAAAAAAAATCTGAAAAAAATCTATCACTTAAAGTCCTATCCTATCCTATTGCATACATGAAATATGCAGAGGGGACCTTATGTGATAAATAAGTTATCTATATACTCATGCTGTTCTCACCACTCATGATGTCCCCACTGTGTATCACTTAAATTTTTATATGCAATCTGTTGTTTTTTTCTTATGTTTTTTTAAATAAATTTCTATTTTTGTGACTGTGAAATTGTATCCTCATTCATACAGGCCTCTTTGGAAGTGGAATAAACAGAACAGAGGAGTAATTGCAAGTCTCATTTTTCATGCCAACCCACTTCTCCTTACACATTACATAACCCCATCAGGCCATGACATGCATGTGAACCCCTTGTGAGAAAAGGCTTCCCAGCCCATCACTTGGTATCACCCATGAGACAGAACATTGGGCCATACCTTCCCCGGCTCAGAGCAGTGGTGTGTGACAAGGCTGGACACCCCCATCCTTGTGCTGCCTGAGTTGCCGGCTTGGGAACACAGCATGCTACCTGCTGCTCAATGGCTGGCCCTGCACATGACATTTATCCATGATGTTTAGGTAATTCTATCAGTCTGTGATATCATTTAACCAATAACCCTTATAAAAATGTGTACAGTGCAGTTATTTACTTACTAGATCTGTTCTTTCAACAGATAAATACATTATTATATTCCACCATTCTGGGCTCAATTACATTATTTTTTCTTAAAAAGGACAGGTTAGATGCTGGTCCAGTGGTGCTGAGGGCTGAGGTGCTGGACACCTTACCTCGCGCTACACCAGTGACTCAGGTTCAGGAAGAACCTTGGGTTTTCAGGGAGCCGGTGTGGGGGGAAATGTGATTGAGCAGCCACTAGGCAGTACTCTCCTCCCAGGGTGGTTACCTACCCCCTGTAGTTCCACTTCCATCGGTTGGAGGTTTGATGGGAAGCATAGGCAAGAGGGGGTGGCAGCGATAGCCAGGGGTTGGGTGAAAGGGGCTGAGTCAGTACCCGGCGTTCATGTGCACCTCCACGCACATGCATATACATGCCAGGGTCCTGAGTCTGTGGAGAAAACAGGGACAAAAAATGAAAAAATTACTTAAAAAAAAAAAAACAAAGAACAGGTTAGTTTTTCATTTCAGATGGCAAACCTATACCTTTAAGGCACAAATAAATCTGTACAAAGTAAGGTATGGAGCTAATAGGTCTATGCTGTTCTCAAGTACTTGTTTATGTTGTCCCTGGTGTGATAACTTAAGACTGTTAATGTTATTGGGCTGTAGTACAGGTTGAGCAAATATCACAGTACCTGATGTGCTGTGCCTCTTCCTCTGGGAGTGGGAGCTGTGGTAGATAAGTGACTATTCATTTTTGTGGCAAAATGCAGTCTTGTCGTTAGCTAATGTATGATGAGATAGCGCTGATAACATCACATGCTAAGCATAGAGAGGTTTGGGATATAAAAGGGGGGGAAGGGAACCAGGTGCTATGGATAAACTGGAAACTTTGTTGTTTTTTAATATTTTTACACCAGCCGTCTAACATAGCCTTTTTATGACCCCACCTCATAAACAAGGGCATAGAAAATTTTTTAAATCCTGCCCGAAACGTGATTTCGAGCAGGGACCACAAAACCACCTTTCGGGATATAAAAAACATTTTGGCCAGGATTTGAAAAATGACAGCTGTCACGTTCATGAGGTGCTATAAAGATATGATTATGTTGTACATTTGAGGTAAAAATATTGAAAATTACCAAAGTTATGAGGCTGCGTTCACAAAATTCAACGTAGGCTCATACTTGAGTTTTTTGTTTTTTTTTATATTTTTACATCAGATGTTCAGTATAGCCTTCTTATGATCTCACCTCTTGAACAAGGACAGAGAAAATGTTTAACTCCTGCCCAAAAGGTGATTTTGCACAGCGATTTTGGAATCACCTTTCAGGACAGATCTGCCTAATGACAGTTCAGTTGCTCATGACATGGAGTCCCAAAGAAGGTATGTTGAAATTTTAGTTAAAAAAAAAATGCAAACATTGCTAAGTTATTTCCTCTAATTTCAAAATCCCATTGAAATTTACTGAACTGCATACCTGTTTCTTCAGTTGGCGGTCTGGCTTTGAAGAGTGAAGATGTGTCTATGGTCCAGAAAGGATTACAGCATTGGACCCCGATGGGTAAGTAAGGGCTTGTTGGGGGGGTGAGGTGGTGGGTGCTGAGTGGGAGGGTTGGGTCAGGGTCAGAAGCAGCTCAAAAGACATCAATAGACAGGTTTTTTACAATTCATGAACTGCATGGGGTTTTTTTGAGAGTTGCGGGGGGATGAAACATTAGTTTGCAGTTTGTGGAAAACTATTGCAATGACAGTCTGATCTGACATTGTAGTGATAGAAAGTCAAGTACTGTATGCTTTATGTTTCTGTGTAGTGTGCTAGGAGTACTTCTGCAGTAACCAAGAGATCACAGACTCGGTGTAACCTAAAGTGAAATTTTCATTGTGTGACACTGGGCACATCTCTACTTTACCCATTGCTCATCCTGGTCCACACAACTTCTGGACTGATCACAAGTAAGACCATACTGAAAATGAGATCTGCAATTTCTTATGAGCCATGCCTGGTAAAAAAAAAATTGTGGAAAATATATGAGTGACTGAAACATATAGAAACATAGAATTTGTTGACAGATAAAGACTGCTTAACCCAACTAGTCCGCTCAATTTGTCCTCCAATACTTCCACCTCAAAACCTACTTGGTCTCCAGCTACCACCCCAGGAGTACTCCACAGAAACATAAGGCATGCAGTACTTGACTTTCTATCACAAAGATGACAGATCATACTATCATTGCTACAATTTACCACAAACTGCAAACTAGTGTCTCACTAACCCCCCCCCCCCGCAACTCTCATATAAACCCATGCAGTTCATGAACTGTATTTCCTTTGGCATTTGATTTCATCCACCGATTAAAAACAGAAAACTTCTACAGCATAATAAATAAGGAAAAAAAAATGTTGATACCACCGCCACGTGTTGACATTACTGCAGGTAACTTTGCAAAGTTGTAGATAGCGCCTTCCCATACTGTGAATTTAAGAACACACAACTGTCACATGAGAAGCACAAGTATTGTGGTATATGCATAACTCAGATATGTCAAGCACTAGTTCATACAGTGAAAACAAGGCAACACTTTCCATAAACACATTTTGGAAAGTCCATATGCTACATAAGGAGATGAGTACATAACTATTGTCACTGTGTACCTTGCCATCAAAACCTATCCCTTTCACTAATAGTACTACTCGTGAACACTACAACTGACAGCTATAAAAAACTAGTCAACCTATTCCCTTATAATACCATGAGAGTTAACTAAGAGAAAGAAAGGGTTGATGGTAGCTAACCAAATGTTACGAAATTATCTACCCTCAGTGTAGCATGAAAATGGAAACAAGAACAGAAAAAAAGAGAACATGATGGAGTGTAGGAAGAGGGGGTGGTGTTGGTAGTGAAGCAAAGACAGAGAAGTATAGCTAGAAAAAAAATCTGAATAAGTTGGAAACTGGAGGCAGTTGAGTCTGCCAGTGGGAGCTGCATCATTTAGTACACAACCTTACTATCTTAATAAGGGACTCTGATGGTTTAGATTTTACTTGACCAAAGTCAATTTGTTGCTTTCATACTAGGCTTTACTCTGTGCACTATCATTAAGCCACAGCACTCTGTAGATCCCATGTGCCAGAACAAGTTAATCTAATTTTGTTGCTTTTTGAGTCCCAGAGACTTTGTTATATGACACAGTCTGAGAAAAACATTTTACCATTATTCCCTTATTTGAATTTCAATCTTGAAAGTATTTGACTGTAGTTATTACCGCATGCATCGGCAGTTCTCATTCAGCATTTAACTGAGATTTTATTTTAAAGTACTTTATTTATGTAATAATATAAGGAGTCCATCTTACTTGATATTATTTGAGTATGAGGTGGTTTTTTTTTTGTCTAAACTAAATCCTCGGTGCCTTCATTTCCCATTTGTCTCATAACCCTGCTAACTTAATAAGGGACTCTGCTGGTTTTGATTTTACTTGTGGTGACAGTAGGCAGTTACAAAATATTCCTTCCCCATCACTGGTCCCTATATCTCAGGATCCATATTTTTTATTTGATAATATGGGTGTTATGACATTGTGGCTGAGGACCGAAGTCAGTTTGTTGCTGTCACACGTTTGATGGCACGGGACACAGTGACAATAACTATGTACTTGTCACCTTATCTAACATACTGTATGGGCTTTCCAAGACCTATTTAGGGAAATGGTTGCCTTGTTTGCACTGTATTGAACTAGTGCTTGACATTTCTAAGTTGTGCATACATAAGGTGACAAGTACATAACTATTGTCACTGCATTCCTTGCCATTAAAACCTATACTTTTCACTAATAGCACTACTTGTGATCACTACAACTGACAGTCATAACAAACTAGTCAAACAAACTATTCCCTTATAATACCATGAGAGTTAACTAAGAGAAAGAAAGGCTTGATGGTAGCATACCAAATATTGTGAAATTATCTACCCTCAGTGTAGCATGAAAATGGAAAGAAGAAAGAAAAAAGTAACCAGAGAAAATAAATATAGGATGGAGTGCAAAGCTTGGAGTAAAAGTGGAAGGAGGGGGTTGGAGGAGAAATAGAGATTGAAAAAATACAAAGAAAAAGTTGAAACTGGAGGAAGCTGAATATGAGAACACAGGTATGGATAAATAAAAACAATGGACACATAATGGAATTATGAGTTTTATTGTTTAAATTTGTCATACTTGTGGGCATGATTATTAATGCCACTGTATGTCATAGACAGGCAAACATTCCCTTTTAATTTAAGTAGACAAATGAGATGTAGTAATGAGTAATGGTTCAGTGATATGTTTGCGTGCCTCATATAACCCTTCTTGGAATAGGAGAGCCTGGAGACATTTGCTGCATGTGTACTGGGGACTGCATGGTAATGATGGCGGGCTCGCTGTGTGAATTATTGAGGGATGTGATCTTCTCAGCCACTGGTGTTTAATCTCAATAATTTGCAGGGCTATGGGATTAGGTGCCTGGTCTGGGGCTGGCTTGGGATATGGGGTAATTTGGCATTCCTGGACATGGGTCTGCTAAAAAAATGGTTCATACTGAGCATAGTGTTGGTTTGGAAGGCATGCAGGAGTCCTTTTCTACTAAAAGCAATAGGTCTGCAGGGCTCCTCCCTCTGCAGCCCTAAAAATGGTGATTGAGCATGGGAAAGAAAGCAGCCCTGTCAGCAACTTGTGGGACTTGGGAGTGGACTCCTGGTGGTAGATACAGAATTCTTGGTAGTGGGCTGTATAGAAGAGAACACCACCTCCACATTTGGAATGATCCTGTCTGTGGATAGAGTAACCTGGGATTGATACAGTAGTGGAGTTAACTATGGGGGGAGAGCCACGTTTCATATAGAATAAGGATGTCAGGATTGTTTAATCCAACCCAAATTCTTACTAAGTCAATTTTGGAGAGTAGGCTTTTGATATTGGTGTGAAATATCTTAAGTTCTTTATGAAGAATTGGTGAACTATTAGTAGGGAGATGGGGACACGGTTTACCTCCACATCACCACTAAGGAGGAGAAGGATGAATATCACAAACAAATGGTTAAATCTGGAGGATGAGGCAGGAGGTGTGTTACTGAAGGGTTGCACTGGGGATTGAGTTGGATATCCAAGGTCACAGATCAAGAATAGGGCTTCAGGAGGAAACCAGTAATGTGAGAAGAGCCACATATGTATATTCAAGTACTGTGAAGCATTGACTGTCTCCAAGGGGCAAGGGGATATGCAGGTGCAGGAGAGTGACAGAAGGATGACTAGCAAAAGGATAAACATAATGGAAGGTTCTAAGCCGGTCATTAAATATAATTAGGGCTGGTGACAAAAAAAGACCAAATAGAAAGTAACTAACTCACTATAATGAATAGAGTTGGTGTGCTGAAGATGACATTTCCTGAAGCAAAATGGTATAGCAAGGATGGTATAGCAAAGATCAATACTAAATTTTGTACATCTATAACTACAAACCACTTAGCACTGCCTCATCAAAATGGCATTGCAAGGATGGTATAGCAAGGAACAAATACTATATTATGCACAGTTTTACCTGCAAAACACAGCACTAGCACCACAATGGAAATACAAAACCTGGAGGACTCACGCTATAGTAGGCTAAGCAGGTTATGTTATGCTGTTCTGCACCTAAGACAGCACAAACAAAAACAACAAAGTCTTGCTCACAGCCAGATTCTCTGGTAGTCATGTACTTATAGCCCTTACCACTCTGAGTAGCAAAATAGGCATAATGACTGCCTGCTGGCTGTTTCTCCAGGCAGACTCCCATGTTGTCCTTTACACTTTGGCTCATATCATGGAAGACAGTAGAGTGGAAGGACCACTTGGAGGTTAAATCTTTTGAGGAGCTGGGATGACTGAGGGACTTGCGGAGGTAGTTTCCAATTGGCCACCCAGTAGAGAGAAGGCATGGCTAGAGAGCTGATTGGAGGGCTGGATAGCAGGATGCAAACTCCTCTAGCTCCAAGTCCCGAGGAGTGTGTAGCTAACTGTGGAAGCCTGGTGGCATCTCTGTTTTTTTTAAGTTCGTATTATTTATCTTTTAACCCCCTACCCCCACCCCTTCTTGATCTAAATTTTTAACAGTGGTGGTAACAGTGATAATAGTGAATTCCAGTTTGTCAACATTTCTTCATCAAGTCCATCAGTAATATAGCTGAGCTTTTCAAACATAAGTGTTTCCCTAAATGAGTATTTCCAATTATATGCCACATTTTGAGGGAGGACAGGGTTGTTCCAGTATTTTAAAATCATACATTTGGGCACCAGGGAACCCAGAATGATTACTTTTTGTTGAGCATTATTCAGATTTATAGAATCAAATAGGTTGAAGATAAGAATTTGAAATGTCCATGGGATATAACATTCCAAAAAGGCAGGAAGTTCTTTTGATTTTTATACGCAGCAATTTTAACTGCTCATCATTGATTAACTTGCAATGTGAAGTTAGATTCTCTTTCCCAAGACAAGTCTTATTTAATTTTTTTATAATCACCCAATTGCCTAACAAGTTCATACAACAGAGACAGACTTTTCTTTGTAAAGATATTAATCTTTTTAATTTCTTCTTTAATAAGGTCCATTAGCATATCCATCCTACTGTTGTGATCCAAACATGCTTTTTGAAAGGCCTGGTATATAGTAATATATGATAAATAATTATGGATTTTATGGTTCTTAATCATAATTTTGAATTGTGTATACTGTAAGATATAAATTTGCCTTCTGTAATAAATTGGACCCAGTTCACTATACCCTCTGCTTGTAAAATACTGTAGAGCTTGCTTGTCTGGGATTGAAGTGAGTCCAGCTCATTATAGCATGGGGCATGTAACCAGGGTAATTAACATTAAGCCTATTTTTAGCTATGGTTGCACATTCAAATAGTTGATGCAAGGGTCCCTTATCCCTAAGAAGACCATATTTAGAAGGACATAATAATCTTCCAGTTACCAGATATGTGTTACTTTTTTTAATAAGTTCTTGTAGAATTTTCCCTTCATTCAGGGGCAAGAATGCAAATTCCCACATAACTGTTAATGTTTGTGCTAGCATGTATGATCATGGATCTGGACAACTGAATCCTCCCTCATTTATTGGTTTAGTTATTATAGACCAAGCAATTCTTGGTTTTCCTCCCTGACATAAA
This sequence comes from Neoceratodus forsteri, assembly GCA_016271365.2. Lineage (NCBI taxonomy): Eukaryota > Metazoa > Chordata > Ceratodontiformes > Ceratodontidae > Neoceratodus > Neoceratodus forsteri. Next base: position 1,774,056,659 of record CM057456.1, on the reverse strand, counting down.
CATTTAAAAAATATATATTTTTATGACAGAAAACCACTTTTGACCTGGAGTACCTAAAAGAGACTGGAGAACACAAATCAGATATGGAAGGACCATCATCTTTATGGTTTGAATTTGTTCCCATAAAGATAATGATAGGTTCCTCCATAACTGTAACTTCCCCACAGTCATTTCTTTTGCTTTTTTATAGTTGATTTGGATACTTTTTTCCTTCCTATTAGTAATAATTATCCCTAAATAATTGATTTGATCCACTTTATTAAATGTTTTTATTGCCTCATATTCCAGGTGATTTTGTCTCCTAAAAAGTTGCATCAACATGGATTTTTGTTCATTTAATTGACATCCAGAAAATTTGGAGAAAGATTCAATAATTTTAAGTAAAGCCTCTATTTATTTAAGATTAGAGAAGATAACTGGGGTGTCATCTGCATAGACACTTAATTTTGTTGATAAATTTAGCAGAGATGCCCGTGATCTGTATATTTTGTCTAATTTGATTTAACAGTGGTTCTCAACATAAAATAAAAATCAAAGGTGATAACGGGCATCGTTGTCTAACTCTGGCTTCCATAAAAATGTCAGGTGTTAATATATCAGTAATCATAATATTAACTGATTGTCTACTATATAGGGAGTGAATAATTTTTTGTAAATTTGATAGTAGATGCCATTTATCTAATACATAAATCATATAAGTTCTAGTTATAAGATCAAATGCTTTACAGGCATCTAACCCTAATGCCTACTGACCACATAATGGCACTTACTTGTGTTTTTGTAATTGCTTAAAATGTAAGTTAAGCTTCCTACCTCTCTTTTGACTGTCAAAACTGTACTGTTTGTAATCGTATTGAAGAATGTGTAGTAGATTATTTCTCCATGCAAACAATTGGTTGTATGTTATTCCTCCTCCTCCTCACTATGTTACGTCTCTCATATCTCATGTGCTGTGTCACATGTCTACTAATGTGTTTCTATGTGTATCCTCCCGGGTCGTGCCTGAAAATAGGCATTTCATGCCTAGTGCACTCACCCAGTTACCAAAAACAAATAAATAAATAAATACATGCAAGTGCAAAATATGTATCATGTAAATCATGAATACATTCTACACATAATTACACTTTTTTATTGATGAGGCAGCAGTTCTGCCCAGAATAAAACTGTGTTGGTCTGGGTGGATGTGGAGGGAAATCTATGGCAAAAGCCTATTTGCAATTACAATAGCAATTATTTTATAGTCAGAGTTTAACAGAGCAATAGGTCTATACCTGCTAGGAAGAACTTTCAGTTTTCCTTCTTTATGAAGAAGATCCAGCTTTGCCTTTAGCATGTATTCTGCAATGATTCCCTCCACATCTACCCATTCCTGCATCATCCAAAAAATCCAGAAGGATAATGCTTCACTAAACTTTTTGTAAAATTCACTTGCCAACTGATCCTGGGCTGGTCTCTTTCTATTTGGTAAATTATGTATTGCAATTTTCATGTATTCCAATGGAAATTGTTTCTCAGGCATATTAAACAGATTTATGTTGATATTTTTTTTAATAAATAACTCTGTTTCCTCTAGTTTAGTAATAGGGGTATTTTTATAAATATTTTATAAAGTAGATTGACATGATTGTAGCAAAATCTCGCCAAGTTGTTTTATTTTGATTTTGAGCACTTTTTAGGTTTGTAATGAAATTACTTTCTTTCCTTTTTTTAACAAGTGTGTGAGTAATTTCCCTGATTTGTCCCCATGAAAGTAACTTGCTTATTTTACTTTATTTAAAGTCCTTTCATGTTCTTTTGATGTTATTTGTTGCCATTTACTTTTGTATTCATACCATTCTGCAACATGTTTATTGTAATCTATCAAAATGAAATTATCTAATACTTTTAATTTGTCCTCAATATGTTGTTTTTCCCTACTTTAGTTTTTAACAACTATGCATTGTGGGAGATGCAGACCCCCTCACCTCATTGTGGCTTTTAGAGCATCCCATAATGAGGATATGGGACACTGACCAATATCATTGTAATACCCGTATTCCTGGATTACTTTGTTCATTTTTTCAGTAAAATCATCGCCCTCCAGAAGCTCATTATTAAATGACTAAGTTCTAGGTTGGTTGTCTCTATTGTAAATATTAAATAATGAGATCTGTGCCTCCACCAATACATGGTCCAACCACAGAATAGAGTGGATTTTAGGGTTAAGTAATTTACTTAATAGGTTTTTAGAAACAAAAATGTAATCTAACCTTGAGAAATGCATGTGTTTTTTTTAATCATGAAAGGCAAAGTCCTTTATCAGGGGTTATTTACTCCCCACGGGTCAACCAAGTTATTTTCTTCTATAAAAGAATTCAAAGAAAGTGATATTGATGTGTTCAGACATGATACATTTTTATTTTTGTCCATATGTGGATCCAGGAGAGCATTAAAATCCCACATTAGTATTACATTCTGGGGTTGTAATTGAATTTATGCTTGATTAAGAGTGGAGATAACTCCAGGATAGTCAATGAATGGACCATAAATTGAGCTTACTGTTAGTGTAATATTATTGACAATTGTACCTTTTAGTAAAGAAATTCTACCTTCCTCATTTGTCCATTGATCTTGAAGTTGGCAGTTTAAGTGTTTCCTTAATAGGATTGTTATACCGTGCCAATTTATTCGGACCGGTTGAAAAAAAAATATAAGATATCCAGCTTCTAGAAAGTTTCTTGACATTGGGGGATAGTCAGATGAGTCTCTTGTAATGCTATATTATCTAGCTTTAACCTATTAATGTAAGCAAGAATTCTGGATCTCTTGATTGGAGAGTTAATACCATTTACATTATATGTGGCACACTTAATCAACCCATCATTGGCCATTTTCATAATTAATGTTACAAAGGAAAATTAGTTGAGGCAATTGCCTTCTTCCCCATAATGAAAAGCTCAAACTAAAACAAGTTGTAGCATCACCCAAGCCATGTTATGGCAACCTTGTTTTCACTTGTAGTAAACATCTCATAGAGCATCAAGAAAAAATATTCCTACTGTTAATTTTAACACAGGAAAAAAAAAAGTTTTGCAGGAAGGCAGCAGCGAAGGCAAACAGGATGCTAGGGTGCATAACAAGGGGGATTACTTCTAGGAGTGGGGAGGTCATCTTGCCCCTGTACAGGTCCCTGATGAGACTGCACCTAGAGTACTGCGTGCAGCTCTGGCACCCCTACTAGAAAAGGGACATCGAACTGGCAGTATAGCCTAGATGTTAGAGTAATGAGCTGTGAATGAGCTTGGTACATCCAGCAGACCAGACATGGGTTTGATTCTCACAGCCTCCACTTGCATACTGTATGACTCTGAGCAAGTCACTTAACTGTCCAGTGCTCCCAGGTCACCCCTGAAAAGAGGTAGTTGTGCCTAGGTGGCCTTACCCAGTTACCAAAGACTAAAAAACAAACAAAAATAACTACTTTAGGGGGTACAGCACACGGCAACAAAAATGATCCTGGGGCTGGAGGGCAGACCATATGAGGAGAGACTGAGAGAGCTGAATATGTATACCCTGGAGGAAAGAAGGGAGAGAGGGGATATGATTGAGACCTTCAAGTATCCGAAGTGTTTGGAAAAAGTAGACACCAGGTGTATGTTCAATCTGAAAGGCAGGAGGGAATCTAAGGGACACTTTATGAAGCTGGAAGGGGGCGGATTCAAGAAGAAACTGAAGAGGCACTATTTCACAGACAGGGTGGTGGCAGGGTGAAATGCTCTGCCAGAGGAAGTTGTATCTTTGCAAGTGTTGGGGGCTTCAAGAGTGGGTGAGACAGATTCAAGGGGTGGATACAAATTGGGAGGGGCTGGGAGATGGGGGGAGGGCATATGAGGGAGAGGGGGCAGCTGCAGTCTAATGGAATGAAGTGCTGCACACTCGAGCAGACTAACTAGATAGAATGACCTGTATCTGCTGGCAATTTCGTATGTTTGTATCACTATCACAAATAACCCCCCACACACACATTATCACAGACAATCCTAATACACTGAGATCAGTTTTTTTGCATAAGCTCATTTGTTTGAGACTGTAGTACCAGCGTAATGAAACATTTTTCCCCTCCCCACACCCTGAAGCACAGAAGTTACCAAAAAAGAAAAGAAAAAAATAGCAACCAATGTAAACATGATGGAGGTAATATTTCCCTCTTTTCTGTGCATCCCACCCTTCCCCCCATCTCCGGCTGCCATCAGCAAATCACCTCGGTTTGCCTATAACATTTGTATTTAAATTATAAATATAGAGAACAAAACATCAATCCCCCCAGCCAAAGCCAAGAAGTGAACTGTCCCCCTTATAACGATAAGCAAAACTTAGTAAGAGCTTATAACCTTCATATTTCTTTGCATCCCCTTATTTAGAATTGTTACCAGATTTATAAATAATTTTTAGATAAATAAATTGGGGATTTTGCTTTTTAGCACCTTTTCAGCTTCATCCACAGTGTTATACATATAACTAGTTCAATTGAGGAAAACTTTTGAGTTTAGCTGGATAAATTAAGTTCATCCTGTAGTTATTTTCTGAAAGTTTTTTCCTCAGAGCTGCAAATTTCCTCCTTTCCTGCACAATATCTGTGGGTAGGTCATTATATATAGAAATGTTCGTACCCATTAGGTCAATTCTTCTATTTTATATACTGCATCTTTTTGATCCAAATGGAATAGTTTAACCAATATAGGACAGGATGGCCCATGCCCCTGACCCAAACTTTTATTACTTGTGAAGACTCTATGAATTCTTTCAATGTCCAAGTTTACTTCTGTTGGATCTACTTCCATGAACTCCACAGTGATTTGATTACAAGTTTCTGTTATCCTTTTTGCGAGTCCCATGACTCAGGGATGCCCATAATGCACACATTTTTCCTTCTAGATCTAGTTTCTATGTCTGTAAATCTATTGTTAATAATGCTTTTGAAGGAATCAGATAATTAAGCTTGTTTTTGCAATGGGGTCAGTTTGTCCTCTAGATCAGAAATTCTCTGTTGGGCCATTTTTGACTCACTTTAAATTTGCTGGTTCTTGGAAATTGAAAGTTGCAGAGTTTCTTTAAATTGATCAGTCTTCTTTTCCAAAGGGACTAATCTCTGAATGTTAGTGTCCGATTTATTGATTTTCTCCATTAACGTAGCGACCCAAGCTGCTAGGGGTGGGTCGACTATTTTGGTTCCATTGATTATCAGAAGGCCCGTTGAATGAGGCCTCCCCTCCTGAGTAGATTTATTCCCCAATATAACTGGGCTATCCCTCTGTTTCAAGTTTTCCCCAATCCCAGTGAACCCATTCACATTAGCCCTTAATAAAGTTGCAGCTGATGAAGGAAATTTTTTAACAGTACCTGGAGACTTCTGTGTAGTATCTTACCCCATCTTGACTATAGAAGAGAAACCCTCATTTCTTTGAGAAGACATTGCTTCTGCTGGAATCTCCTCATCTTCAGAACTGGCTTGAAGGTCACTATTAACCTCATCAGACACAATAGGGAATATGGCCTTTCAAATTCGGCCTTGATCTCCTTGGTCTCCTGGAGTAGAAGAGGACAGAGTTGAACGAAGGGCAGGGATGGGGATCTTGACTGCAACCATCTTCTTTTTGGGGGGAAGTGTTCCTTATCTAAATTTGCCTTCTGCGTGGAACTGCATCCAACCTTCTTGCCAGCTAGGAGAGCTTTACGGAGGGTCTGAGGCCTTCTGCACTGAACTCGCAACTGTGTGCGCAGTGTTATATTTGAGCAGAAAGATAGGAGCAGTGTTAATTTTTTGTACTGCCACGCTCTGGTGCCAGAGGTTTGAAATAGACTCTGACTGAATGGAGGGACAGCATTTCTTTGCTTTTCCTGCCTGTTGTCTGGTTTACATTTCTGAAGATTTTGTTTGTTTCACAGCTCCCTTAGAACTGCCGGCTTGGCCTGAATTTTGTTGTTTGTGGGGCATCATATTGAAACTGAAAACACAAAAGGCTTTTAATGACCGTTTTGGCCGGTCCTCAAATAGTTCTTCCAAATAAAGTAAATCTTCTGTCCTGCTCATTCAAAATTCTGACAAAACATGCAGACCTTAAGCATTGTAGGCTTTTTTGGCTGCCAGTGCGTGAACTTACATGCCAGAGGGAGAGTGCATGTAGCTCAGCTAACCACCATGCTAGCTAAGCTCATCCTCCCACTTGCGAAACCTGGCAGCAACTCTGGAGACTGGTGGCACAGTGCAGGCCAAGAGCTTCTCTTCATACAAACACAGACAGTGATGGCAAAAAGGACCAAATGTCCATCAGTTCTGGCCATTGGGCCCTATATAACCCCATAACCTAGTGTTAATCCAGGGTTCTAAACTTCCCCATCTGTCTTCCTATTCCTTTCCCTGTTTTCATCTCTACAAGTGGAGCTGGTTCCCAATTGGCCACTGGGAGAGAGGAGGCACATACTATGCAAAACCTGGCATAGCAATGACAACCTTGATCTAAAACTAATTACCTTCACCCTCAGTGTTATTCTGGACCTCTTAACAAGCATTCTCAACCTCTCCTTAATCACTGGGCAATTCCCTAAGACCTGGAAAGCCACTGTGGTGATGCCAGTTAAGAGCTAAAGCATGGATTGCTGAGGTCCTGTGTTCGAATCCCAGTGAGAGTCACACTTTTCTTTTCATTTCCTCAATTGGATTTCTAAAATGCCTCACAGTGGCTTACTACATTGAGAGAGAGAAAGTGAGAGAGAAGTAGTTATTTGGGTCTCTCGACATAGGGAAGTTGTCCACCCTGCCTCTTACCCTTCATCCTTCTCTCTAAGCCTTTTCCTAAGAATGTATTGTAGCTATTGAAACTTTATGATGTATTCCCAAATGTTCTATCTAATCTCATGTACTGTAACTATTGAAACTTTACGATGTATCCTGATATATATGTCTCATTCTGTATATCATTAATAGCTCTGACGTGGAACCTTTGCAAATGAGCTCTTAGCTCAAAGGTTGTATCCTAGTATCTAAATAAATGAAATAAATAAATAAAGTGAGTACTATTCCTTTTGATTGTCCCAAGCCCATTTGCAGCCCTCCATGGTTTTAATTCCCACCACCTCGACTGGCAACCTGTTCAAGTTGTTCCATCACCCTTTCAGTAAAATAATACTTTTTCACATTCCTTCAGAACCTTCCTCCTGTCAACATCCACTCATGCCCTCATGTTGTAGAACCAACCAGTGTTCCTGCTAAATAATTCCTCATAGTTCACTTTGTTTATTCCTTTCAGGAATTTAAAGGTTTCTATCCCATCACCCCACTCCCTTCCAGTCTCTAGAAAGTACATGTTCAATGCGCTAAGATGCTCCTCATAGGACTTCCCCTGCTGGCCCTGTATCATCTTTGTCACCCTACATTGTACCACCTCTAGCCTCTAGCCTATCCTTCTCCATTCTTAGGTGTGGGCTCCAGAAATGGGCATAGTACTCCTGGTGTGGCCTCACCAATGATCTATAGAGGGGAAGTATCACTTCTTTCTTTCTACTATCAATACACCCCATCATCTTGCATTGGCTAGCCTGTTTAAGGTGTCACTAACAATGACTCCTAGATCTCATTTTTCAGCTGTAGTGCTAAGTTTAACCCTTCCCATCCAGTAGTCTGTCATTGGGTTCTTTTCTCCTAGGTGCATCACCTTGCATTTTTTGCAACTGAGTTTCAACTGCCAGACATTTTCACCACCTCTATAGCCTTTGCAGGTCACCTTGTAGTTCTTTAATTTCCTGAGAGCTTTCCACACTTCCACAGAGTTTAGTGTCATCTGTGAAGAAGCTTATTATACCTTGGATTCCTTCTCTGATGTCACTGATAAAACTGTTAAAAAGGGCTGGGCCAAAGAAAGACTCCTGTGGTACCCCGCTCATGACCTCTTTCTGCTCTGATATAACTCCATTTATCAGATCCTGCTACTGTCTCCCTTGCAGCAGCTTGCTCTTGCAGCCCCATGTACCTTCCTTGGTGGTGGTTCCAGATAAGGCAGTAACGGTGTAGTGATCAGCTTTTTTTAAATATCCCAGGGCTATTCACATGTAAAGGGACTTGAAGAGGTGGCTCCAAAATGGCCACTCAGGGATCAAGGAGGCATGGCTAGAGAGGCAATTAGAAGGCTGGATAGAAGGCTGAAGACTCCTCTTGCTCCATGTGCCAAGAAACATGTAGCAAGCAGTGGCAGTCTAGTGGCAGCTCTGAAGTTTGGCAGTGAGGTGTGGGGGAGGGCTCCTATTCATTTCAGCAGTTTGCCTTCATGACCCGATGTCCCTTCCTTAACAGCGGTTTCACTCGGCAGTGAAGGGGCAGTGATCAGGTCTTTTTAAGTGTCCCAGGTCTATTGCATGTACAGACACGTGAGGATCTGGTTTCTGGTTAGCCACCCAGGAGAGAGGAGATGCAGCTAGATAGCTGATTAGAGGGCGGGATTGCAGGTTGAAACCCCTAAAGCTCCATATATCATTTAAATTGAATAAGACAGGCACAAGCATACAGCCTTGCCTTACACCATGCATTGAATCCACGAGTCAGTTCAGCCTTCATGCCTTTATCAGATCCCGGTTTGAGTATTGTAATGCTCTTTACCTAGTGCTTTCTGAAATGTTAGTGCACCACCAACAGCTTATGCAGAATGCATCAGCTTGACCGGTTTCCCAAGCACACACTTTAGAGCAAATCACACTAGCGCTGTATGGACTGCACTGGCTGCAGGTGAGGTGGTACATACTGTATCCTTTCAATTGGCCTTGTAGACATTTAAGACCATACATGGACTGGGTAACAGTTATCTAGTGGACCTCCAGATCCCTTATACCCTGACTCATGCCCTGTGCATTGCCAAAGAAAATGTACTTATGTTTTCACACTTTTCTCTAAAATCCTTGGGCAGTAGATCATTTGTTGTAGCAGCACCTCTGCCTCAGAATTAGCTGCCACCTTACTGTACACCTGGACAAGCTCTTTAACAGTTTTTTAGGACACACTGTACCATATTTAAAGACCTATTAGTTCTCCCTTGCTTTTCTAGCTCAGCTGACTCAATGAGCTCCATGGTGGTTTTATATTGTAAATGTACTTACTGCATGTTCAAGTAATTTTGTGTTAGTTGTATGCCATACTGCATGATTCTTTTTTCCATTTTTACTGTAACAGTGTGTTTTACAGTTACAGTAAAATACATCGTACATACAATGGTAGCCAGTGACAAGAAGCACTTTACATTTGGATACTGTGTGAAATATCTCAGGAAATATAAATCCAATGAACAGAGATTCCTTGTGATGTATCCTGATTTATATGGATATTCAATATCATGTCACTGGCACCCACTGTAAATAGCCTTCTAGGGGCAGGATAGCCCAAGGAAGGGACACCTTACAAATAAAAGCACCTTGCCCTATGCCCCTGTCAGAGTTATTGCTTCCATTGACCTCTTTCTGTTCCTAAACTCCTTTCATGATCTTCCCACCTGCCCGTTTCAGTGTGTTCTGTATTACCTTAGGTACCTCACTGTTTTTATTATATCCTCTCACTGCAATTTCAGGCTGCCTGTTCTTCCCTCTCTTCCTCTCTCTCTCTCGCTTCTGAGCACATTGCCATCCTGAATATTTCCTTCTATACTAAAATACCATCAATTTATAATCTAGTTAATTTGTGGGTCTGATCCTAAGAACCTCTCACCTCTGCCACCCATGGATCAGGCAGCCTTAGAAGAATAAATGAGTTGGCTCTATACTCAACCGTTCTTTCCTCCAGTAATATAACCCTTTTCAGTCAGTTTTACAAGTTAATTCCAGTAAGTGCCTTGAGGTTGGATTGGACCCAATTACTAGCATGCAACTGAGAGGTTTGATTAATGTTCTTTAATTTGCATTCAACAAATGTACACTGAGCAGCATCTTCTGAACAACTTCCGGAGCCTTTAACTTTTCAATTGTAATTGTTTGTTTTAAATTAATAGGTTACAGAAGAACAAAGTACATGATACTCATGTTACAGCCTGAGTTCTGTGCATATTGCACTAATTTGTCATGGTTGGTAGTGAGAGAAACCTACTGTGAGCTATTGGAAAATCTTTGTGTCAGTACTATGATGACATAACTCATGCTTGCAGCAACATACACAGTGAAACTAGTGTGTCAGAAATTAGTTTTATACAGTGCTTTATGGTCAAATAGCTCAGGAAATCATTTGGTGGCCAGAGTTTACTCAGAAAGATAGAACATGGCATCATGGGTATGCAAATCTGTGTCAGGTCAGGTTGACAAAGGCATCGCCAGTAGTGATGCAGCGAATATAAAATCCGCTGTTGAAGTGAATGCAAAGTGGTCACTTCATGTTGGCACTTCGCTACGCAGAGTGCCCATAAGAAAGGCTCACTTCGCCTTGTTATTACTACTTTGCATAGTCATTCCACTTTAAATGCAAAGTAAGGTGGAGTGACAATAATACTGGCAGCACCCCACCCATGCAGTCACCAGAATTAATGTGCATCCCCAAAGTGCTACTGTTTTGTGTCCAAAAAAAACTCCCCAGTGCTGACGAAGTGAAATGAGAGCATAACAAGAAATGCAAAGTCTCCCAGAATTATTGGCGCACTCAGCCATGTGTGCAGTGGTCACACACAGAGTCACCAGAATTAATGTGCATACCCAAAATGCTACTGTCTTGTGTCCAGCAAATTCCCCAGTGCTGACAAAATGCTACTCTCTTGTGTCCAGAAAATTCTCCAGTGCTGATGAAGTGAAATGAGAGCATTACAAGAAATGCAGTCTCTCAGAATTAATAGTGCACTGCAAATGCACAGACAAGTTAAGATTGTGCTGCGTGCTCAAGGAAACATATGAAAAGGTACAACACCACCTAACCAGTGCTCACAAGGCACAAATCCAAATCTGGATATTTTTCCAGTTGGAGGATTAGTTCATGGCAGTAACAATCCACTACCAGTAAAGATAATACAATGTACTTCACCTTAAGAATTGGTGGAGTAGTGGTTTGGGAAGGTGGAGTAATGCAAAGCTCATTGTTTTCAAAGGACTTCACGTTACCCATTATAACGTGAAGTACTCCACTTCGCGTTGTAGAGCACTCCGCAAATTCACCTTCACTCCGCGAATCACTTTGCAGAGTGAATTGGGTACACTTTGCCCATCTCTAATCACCAGAACAGGCTTTGCCTGTTAATCAGGCTTGTACATAGGATCCAGCTTAGATAGAGAATGTCAAAATACTTGTACGGTATGGTTAGAAGAGATGCACAAAAAATAAACAATTTGGATATTTTTTCTCTGGCATCATACCTTTATGGGTCGAATAGACTGGTTTTTATGCACTCTTCCTCTCTAGTTTACTAACCCAAAGATTTCTAAGCTGAAAAGCTTAGCTGTCTGACAATGTGCTTGGTTGAGATAATGACAGCAGTACACTGAGGAGTTCCAAAGAGGATGAAACACATGACTGTACTTTGTTGCTCTGAGAATAAGCTGGATTAGATGTACAAATCTGTTTAAAAGGCATTATAACATGGGTACCTAAAATAAGGACTTCTGATTAACTGAGGCCTATCTCAAGATTGTGTGGCTTTCTACTTTGACATTCTCTGTCTTAGCTGTCTTCCCAGAAGAGGGAAACCTCTTGGTCTAAATATTCATAGGAGATGCACCAGGTGCAACTGAGTTGCACTGGCACATCCCCAGTAATGCACCCCTGGGACAAATTCAAAAGGAAGGGATGCACCGTGCAACTACTGATGTGCAGCAGTGCATAGATAATGTATACAGTGCATCTGGAGGAGGCATTCCCATACATATGTGGCACATTGCAATATTCAGCCAAGATGTGTGGCGCAACTGCCTGCACATCTCGGAGGTATGTGGCACAAAGTTAGGTGTATAAAAACATGCCTAACTGGTAGTCACCCACAGGAGGGCTGCTGTACTGCACAGCACAAAACTGTAGCCACCAGACCCTGGATGGCTAGCCCTTCCCATCCCTGATCATAGAAGAAAAGACACCTAAACCCTTTTCCCTGGTAGTCTAGTGGCCCCCCTCCCTTGCCCGTACCCTGATCATAGTGTCAGTTATTGTAATATAATATGTCCTGGTAGTCTAGTGGCCCCACTCTCAGCCCCATTCACTGATCACTGCAAAACCAGAATAAATTGTAAAACCCCTCCCTGGTAGTCCAGTGGCACCCCTTCCCCAACCCACTCAGCACCCCACAGCCTCCCCCCCACTCCCCCATCCCAGCAGTGGCATATGGTCGGCATATGGTCGGTAGGCAGTAGCAATAACCCACCCATGCACGTCCACAGCTGCCCACTGACTGAGCTGTCACAGTTAACTTTGTGAATGAAAGCTTACAGTACATGCTGCAAGACCACTGGTCAACAGTGCTGACCAACGGCATTGTAGTGCATACTGTAAGCTGTCATTCTGTGACAGCTCAGTCATCGGGCAGCCTTGGAGGTATGCAGGTGGATTGTGCTGCTCACTGACCATACACCACTGCTGGGAATGGAGGAGCAGGGTTGCCTGTGGGTTCCTGAGTGGTTGGGGGATGCCACTGGACTACCAGGGAGGGGTTTTACGATTTAGTCCAGTTTTGTGGTGATCGGTGTATGGGGCTGGAAGGAGGGGCCACTAGACTGCCAGGGATGTATTGGTGGAACATTTGTATTTTGCGAATGATCAGTGCTGGAAGGGGGGGCCACTAGACTACCAGGGATGTGTTGGTTTAAACTATTTATTTTATGATCGGGGCTTTGAGGGGGGACACTAGACTGGCAGGGATGTATTGGTTGAGCATATTTATTTTACGATCAATGGGGGCTGGGAGAGGGGCCACTGGGCTACTACAGTGGTGTTGATTTAAACTATTTATTTTACGATCAGGGCTGGGGGGGGACACTAGACTGCCAGGGATGTATTGTTGGAACATATTTATTTTACAATCAATTGGGGCTGGGAGGAAGGGGACACTAGACTTGCCAGGGAATGTGGCTCACTCTGTATCTGTAGGGTGGCCGGCACATCCTGCTGGCGCATCCCTGCAACTGACATTCAACTGGGGCCACAATGACATGCAAATGGCCCCATTTGCACCTTGCATGCCTAATGGCCCAATTTGCATGTTTCTGTCTGAATATCTGGAATTTGCACTCCCTATTCCAGGTATTCAGGCCAACTAGGGATGTGGCGGCACATCGTCAGCGGACCCCATTTGCCCTGCCTGGGTTTTTGGCTATATTGAGATGAGATGTGTGATTGTGCATCTTGTTTGAATATGGCACTTTTGTGCTCTGGCACATCTCAGTTGCAAGGAGCAACCACTTGCACCCTTTTCGGGTGCAGTTTGCATATCATGGCCCTTGCCTCTACAAATTTCCAACTTGAGTACTATATGTATATAATCTCACTGTACCAACTCTGTATGAATGTCATCCTTCCTACCTAAATTAGCTGTGGCTAGTATGTATTTTCAATTGTAAATATGTTTTTCTATTGAAATGTTGCCTTTTCTTGCCAGATTTGTTTTGGTTATTCCTGTATCACTTTGTAGATACATAATCTAAATGTATGCATTCCTGTACCATATGTATCATCATGTATTGAAATCCCTGTACCCCTGTCCCCGGGTCACACCTGGAAACAAGACTTGGCTCAGTGTGCCTTTTCCAGTTATCAAATGTTTAAAAAATTAAAAATAAAAAGTGTAGCTCACCACCTAGCTATTCTGGTACTTATCCTTATCTCAAATAACCACACCAGTAAAAGTGCTGAAAACATTATTTTGCAGCCATTTTCCACTGTTAAGCCCCACCACAACACCAAAGCACAAACATTTTAAAAATGCCCATTTTCATCTTTCCATTCCCAAAATCACAGCATCTTTAAGGAATGAGTGTTGATAGTTAACTCTGCAGTTCTTTTCTTTTTTGTAATAATTTCCAATTCAGACTGTCATGCCCATGGTCATGCTACATTCCCCTTCACTTACAATATGCCCTCAAAACACAAAGTCACTCTATTGGATTTCTCAGACCTGGCACAAAATCTAGCAGCTGCCGCAGTCTCCCAACCAAATACAGACACGATCTCCTGCCCAATTCAGTAGTGCCATACAGCTCACTCTCTCTATCCTCTCACTTGAAGTTCCAGTAGTGATCACAAGCTCCCACTCCCTACTTACTAGGGACAAATTACTTTCAAGAATACTAAGGCTAAATAAGGACTTTCAGGGCCACATGCTGTATAGTCTTTTTCAGCTAGCTACACATTCCCTTGGTACCAGGATCATTCTAAATGTAATTGTTGGGATGGCTGCGGAGAAGGAAGGGACAATACCACAGAACTACAGACCTACAACTACAGAAGCCAGAACAGAAAAACTGTCCTGAAGTCAAAACAGAAAGTAAACCTAGTTCAAACAGACAGAAGCTGTTTTAGCTAATAATTACAGTATATAACCAATTAGATTGCTGCAAACAGCAGGGCTAGCCAGGATGCAATGCATTACCACCCTGTATTATTATAAAATGCTGCTGTGTGCTGCAGGGAGCAATGTAATTCAATGGCAAATAAGCCCTCTTGTCATGCATCATCTGTGACAGGTTTTTTGCTGCAAATTTTGAGTTGAATCTTGGCTGACACATCTATATTTAAACTTGTATACTTTGACTTATAAATACGTTTTCTACATAAAAAAAAAATTTGTATGCACAATAATACACTCCAAGGTGAGCATTATTCTTCATCACCCCACTTCCTGAGTATTGAAGGCAGTCATTTATTTATTTATTTAAAAATTTTACCAGGAAGGCATACTAATCAGACTACTGCTCAATTCCAGATGCATCCAGGGGATGAAGGCAGAGGAGAAATACATGGTTACAGAGAGTACATAAAAGCATAAATTACAGAGTAGGTTACAGTGGACAGGGAGGTGGTACATAGCTAATATGTTGCAGGGAGTGTGAGTACAAAGAGCTACTAGCATCTGCTTGGTAGGTATATACTTCAGTGGCAGGTAGTTGTTGTTCGAGACTCTAGAACATCCAAAAATACAGTACTGCACCTATAACCAACACCAGGAAGAAGGCTAAGCTAATGCAAGAACAGGTCCTAGGCACATGCGCAGGCAGAGGTAAAATGAGTTTTGAGTAGGGAGTTAAGGTGCTGAGTGGGAGGGCATTCCAAGTACTCAGGGGAGGGAGTTCCACAGTTTAGGCAATACCTGAAGACTGCCTGACCTGCCAAGGTGCTATACGTGGGAGAGTCATGAAGCATGAGTCAAAGTTTCTGAGAGGGTAGGCTGGAGGGGAAGCAGCTGTTAAAACTGAGGAGAGGTAAATTGTCAAGGACTGGGTCCAGAACTTCACCATTAGCCTAGTGCAGTGGGATTGTCTCCGATCATGGAGTAAGGGAAGGTCAAAGGGGACGCCATGATGAGTGGTGGGAGGACAGTCGAGGAAGAAGCGACAGAAGGAGTGGAAGAAAGGGTCCAGTCTGGTTAGAGTGGACATGGGAGCAGCACTGCAGACTACATCACCATAGTCTAGAATAGAGGGGATAATTTTCTGCACAATTGCATGTGTGCTGGCAGCGGGATGCATCCACAGTTGTGCTATAGAGCACCCAACTTGGGGTGCAGTGCCTCTCAACACGCCTGGGGTGTGTGGCAATCTTACCTAACACACACATTGTTGTGCTGTTGCTTATGTATTTGTTCTGCTGAAGCCTTGCCAGCCTGACTTATGCAAGGATTTTCATACCCATGATGCTTTGTTCTGGGGATGAGGCTTGAGAGTATGTGCATGGTTTGGGGAGAGGCACATAAACCAAACCATTTTGATATTTCTTCTCTCCTAGTATCCATTTACAGATTCCATAAGCTGCTTCCCCTTCAAACTGCCTCTCTATTATATTTACTCTGAGTAGAGATTGGTGACAAATTCCAAATTCGTGAAATGTTCATGAAATTCCACAAATATTTGTGAAATTTCATGACATTTTGGGGAATTTTTCAAAATTTTTTAATTGGCCATAATTCAGTCCATGTTAAATCTAAGGTTCTGAAATATGGCATGCATTTTATCCAGCAAAGACTCTAAAAACATGCCAAGTTTCATGACATTTGGATGAAGGGTGGGGAAGTTATAGGGACTCAAAATCTAGCAATTGGATATCCATGTGAAAATGTCTTAAAATATTTCTATGCTTACAACTTAGACACCTTTGGAGCTACATAATTGAAAACTTAGATCCATACTTTCTTGGAAGATTCATAGAAATGGCTAAATAGAGATTGTAAGGTTTAGCTGTGACCTACCTAGCAACACAATTTACAGGGGCTCGCTTCTAAACCCGGGTCATCAGAATGGCCACCTGACATTCTGATGTTGGACCATGGTGGTTTCCTTGAAGCCTAATATTTAGGGTCAATGAACCAAATAACATCTGTGATAGTCTGTTCTCTACCTTTAAACTTATAGGGGCTTAAAATTCAGCAGTTTATGTAATTGCAAAATGTAATTTTAAAATTTCTGAAAGTTCAGAGTCTTATAACTCAGTCACCTTTAAGGCTAGAAATCTGAAACTTGATACTCATACTGTATGTATGGGCATGGGCTATATCAACATACTAAATGTGGTATAATTTGCATAAACAGTTGTAGTTTATTTAGATAACTGTAACTTCAAACTTTTGGAATGTTTGGATGCTTGTAACTCAGACATTTTTAAAGCTAGAGATCAGAAACATGGAGCAGGTCTGTATGGGTATAGGTAAAGCCAACTTACCACACTTAGTGCAGTTTGGACATATGCTTTCTAAATCAGATGGAAATAATCAAAATCACTATTTTGGTAAAATTTCATGAAATTTGCATGCAAATTTCATCTTTAGAGAAATCAGCATTTTGCCTGAATTCCATATGCAGAAGAAAGAACATGCCCATCCCTAACTCTGTTCTAAACCAACAAAGAAAATACAGAACATGATGGCAGAAAAAGGCTCACTGGCCAGCCAGTCTGCCCATCCCATCATATTATCTTGCAGTGGCCCTAATGACCATCTCCCTATCTTTAATTATTAATGCCATTATATATACAATAAAGATGTGGAATTGTGTGTAACTAGAATTTAATGATCGCCCAAGGTGTGGGATGCTACATAAACCCTGAGAGTGAAGCCTGAGGGGTTTATTTAAGCATTCCACACTGAGAGTGACCATTAAATTCAAGTTACACAAACACTTCTCCATCTTTTATTTTTTATAATTGTTGGTCACCAATTTTTTACCACTAAATTTAGTACACACACACACACACACACACACACACACAGTCTTTTTCTCGCTTTTCCTTATTTTTTGAGCTGCTTTTCATATTCTTTTTATATATGTTGTCTTTTAATTTGTTACTCATTGTGATCACAATTACCTTAGTGAGGCACATCAAACCCACGGGTTGGAGCTGTTCCCACTGGCAGTTGTCATCCAGTACAGCTTCCAAATGGTAGAGTCAACCAGATAGATTTTTTGTATTTTTAAGTTTTGAAGCACACGCAAAAGAAAAACTGATAAGGACTGTCAACAGAGATGCAGGTGGAGATGAGCACTCCTCATGTGGTGGCTCCCCGCTACAGAGGATATGGTGAGGAGCCGCCATGTTTCCAGAAGTGATTAGCCCACCCAGGAGAAGTTGAATAGCCAATCAGGGAGTGGTTGTTTCTCTGTGAGTTGGCGTGTGCTTGCTGTTATAACCTGTGGGTTATAATAGCAATTATACAATGGGCACACAACAAAAGACAACATGTTGCATTCTGATTGGTTGGCTGGCACCTTTTCAGCGTGATAAATCCTCCAGTGTACCCACTGGAAAAGGTACCAGCAACCAGTCAGCTGCATCAGGAACCCCCTCACAAATCCCTCCGATCATGGCAAACACACCACTGGCAAGCTCAAGGACTGACGGTGAGATTACCTAGTCGCTAACCCGACTGTAAACTCCTGAACAGTAACAAAATCCTGTCCAAAGCTACCGAATGTACTTTAAATATCTACCTCATCTCCCATATTATCTCCTCAGCCTCCACTCCCAATCCAGCCTGCAACTTGGCAAACCGCGATTAAGCACAGGTACGAAGTCTTCAGTAGCCAGGCCAGGTGACCGACATTTCGATACTTCTAATTCAAATCACACTTCTCCGCTATGTGGGCTCTTAGAAAGACAAGTGATTCACCCTATCAAATTACAAGATCGACACCAGCAACTTCAATCAGCGATTTCAAAGGGGGCAGGACTACAGCGCCGTTAGGTTGCGTGGTGAACTAGTACACAGTTCGTGACGGGCACGGAGCGGAGTCAGAGAAAAAATATTATGAAATTATGCATCTTCTATGCAGCTCAACTTCTTCACCCATTTTTGCTGCTCTGCAGCACCCACGATGTCTCACACAGTCATTTAAATGGGTAAGCTAACAAGAGTCTCCCTACCAGCAAAGGACTATTTTTTTCTGACGGAGTAATACAATTTAAAACAAATATTTAAAATACAAAAAAAAAACCTTTTTTTTATTTTCTCACAAAAAAAAAAAAATCTGAGACATTGTATAATAGCAATATACCACTCCAGGGAGTGGGTACATGGGTGGATTTACCACTTCTGGTATGGTTAAGTCACTTGGCTGTGCCTTGTGACCAAATCACACCAGGCATGGTAAATCCACCCATATACCCACTCCCTGTCATGGTATATTGCTTAAATAATAACTCGGTCAGCCTATGGAAAAAATTGCTGACCAGTTATTATACATTATTATATTATAGCTATAATACGGAAAAGATTGACATGACATACTGTACGTAGATACATAGAAACTGATGACACCGATGGCAGAAAAGGACTTAGTCTTCCTACCCTACCTAGGTGCTCTGAACTGACCCTAGTCAACATACAAAAGACACACAGATACTACTGGTCATTCAGCAATTTAAAGTGACACTGTCATATTGTTAAGCAATATTCATGACCCCTCTACTGTTTTTGCTTGTACACAGTACTCTCAAAGCATTTTTTTAAAATAACATGCCAATTGTGTTTGTTTTTCATGTAAACATTATTTTTTAATTAAATAAACTTTATTGAGATTTTCAACAATACAAAAAAAGAAATTACACTAGCAACATAAACAACTAGTAAACTAAAACAAGAAACAAGAAACTAATAAATCAAAAAGCAAGATAATTACAAACCCCAACCCCCTTAACCACACCCATGAGAAAGGAAAACATCCAGTCACCCCTTCCCCCCCTCCTCAAGACCTGCATTGCTCAGAGGCACACGAAGACTGAGAAAGAATAACAAATATGGACCCAAAACCCATTCTGTAATGAAAAACAGTTAACACAGTGCTCAGATCATTTGAAGACACAGTTTGAGAGATGGGGGCTAGTAAGAGGGCCACTACAGTATTGTCTAGCCTGAGCTAAAACAGGTGTGAACATTATTTTTTTTTTTAAAAAGCCTTTTAGTATTCCTGACAGTTTTTCTGCCATATGCTCCTTTCTGTGTGTTCTCAATGGAGATAAGTGTTTAATCCTGCCAAGCTCATGCACAGAGTGTAGCAATTTTTGTGACAGTTAAAGAAAATAGCTGTCAGTATGAATGGATCTGTGCTGATTTCAGCAGTACTTGTATTTTGTCAAAGCATGGGGCATTTTATAAACAAATTTCTACTTAAATATTAAAACCAGGACTCGGCAAATATGCGCTAGCACTGGCGCTGGTGTGCAAGCACTGATTCCCAGTTTTACTTTTTTGGCAGCAATTTGTTTATGAATTACTCCTCAGTTTGACAGACTACAAGTATTGCCTAAATCAGCACAGATCTGTTAATACTGCCAGCTATTTTCTTTAATTGTAAGAAAAATTGCCAAATTCATTCATGAGTGATTTCAACCGGAATTAACATGTTCGTCTGTTTGGGATGCAGAGGAAGGTGTGCACAGAAGAGAAAAGGTTGGGACCCCCCAAGCCCTGATCTCTGTTTTGATAACTTAAATAATCCCTGATGGTGTAGTGGCTCCCCACCCCAACCCTAGCAGGCAGTGCCCAACCACCACCCTCCCCCATCCCAAAACGAAGCTGGTGACTGGCAGTAAATGAATGCATACTGTACATGCTCAATGACTGACAGTCCACTGTGCTGTCAATCAATGAGTACATACTGAATACAGTAGGTAGTCATTGAGAGCTCAGTCAGTGGCTGGCTATGAGCAGTGGGCTGTGCCAGTAACCGGCTAAGTTTGGGGATGGGGAGAGTGGGGTGGTGAGGCACTGTCTGCTAGGGTAGGGGGTGGGGATCCACGACACCACCAGGGATTATTTAAGTTATCAAAATGGGGCTTGGGGTTTTGGGCAGTTCTGCTAGACCACCATGGATTTGATAATTCTATTAATAAATGGGGAGTCCTCTAGACCATCATGGATATAATTATTTTAAGAAATGAGGATCGGGGCTGGGGTAGGGTGGTCCATTAGACTGCCAGGAAACTATGTATAATTTCCTGTGAAAGTGATCTGGGATGGGGGGGTCTGTTAGACCACCAGGGAATGCTTCATTGCGTTGCCACAAGCTTGCAGCAACCTGTTCACATGCACCCTCTGTGTGACACATGGCTAGGGTTGCAGCAAGCCATGGGACTTTGCTGCCAGGACACTACCTGATAGTGAATTGGGTGCAGAGACCCTGGTGCACTGGCAATCGGCACAAGCCACCTTTTGGCATGGTTTTTGCTGTGTTTTGAGAATCGGGTCCATAATACTGTATATATGTTATCATTTTAAATGAGACAGGAAATTGTTCAAGTAATAATATTTTTCTGTTGTTTTTGTAACTACTGTACCCAAACTCATCTCTCTTCAATAGCTGCTGCTTTTTTTTTTTTATACTACTTGAACATTCCCTACCTTCAGTCATACCATTCCTAGCCATTCAGATGGGGGGTTACTGATGTATTATTTATTTATTGAAAAGTTTTACCAGGAATGGCACACTGAACAATATAAAATTTCTCATTTCACAGAACATCCTGGGGGAAGGGGGACATGGGAGTACAATAATCAAAAACACTGGAGGCAAGAGGTAGTAAATTCAATAAAAATGCAGACCAATTAAAACAGTGCAGGCATGTAAGTGCAATAAGGCACATTAAGGTTGCCTTCTAGTGTTAGGCAGGCAAGGGGAAGGGAAGGGAGGGAGGAGCAGGGGCAAGATTAGGAGCAGTTTCAGGCAGGAGAGAGGTACTGTAACTGTGGAGGGAGGAAGAGATGGACCATGGAGAGAAGGAGTGCCTGATTTGTTGAGACATTGAGTTTCAGAGTTTAGGGAACCTATAGGAGAATGACGATTGACCTATAGAGGTGGTACGCCTTGGGATAGCCAGAGTGCATGAGTCACTGCATCTGAGAGGGAGAAAGGCAGAAGGATGGGAGGAGAGTGAGGAGGTTAGGTGTGTGGGGGGGGAGTGTACAAAACCAGAATTTAGAGACAAATTTTATGCAGTGTGCTAGTCAGCGGTTTTCCATGGAAGGAAAAGCTAAAGAGCGATATAGCTCAAAAGGTGTGTGGAGGAAGGGGCATCCAGAGCAAATGACAGAAAGCATTAAAAAGGGTGTCCAATCTGCTGAAGGATGACTTCAGAGCGGTACTGTAGACTATGTCACGGAAGTTGAGGATGGGCAGTATTATTTTCTGGATGAGCTCCCTCCTGCCCTGTAGAGGTAAGCAGCTTTGGTTCCTGTAAAGGGCACCAAATTTGGGGTGCAGCTTTTGCAGGATGGAGTCTATGAGTCAAGAGAAATCCTGCCCTGTAGAGGTAAGCAGCTTTGGTTCCTGTAAAGGGCACCAAATTTGGGGTGCAGCTTTTGCAGGATGGAGTCTATGAGTCAAGAGAAATTGAAGTTCTGGTCTAGTCAGATGTCAAGATATCTAAAGGAGGAGGTGTTCTCAAGAATAGTGCCATCAAGGATGTGGAAGGAGAGCAATTTAGATAGCCTAAAGAGTCTCTGCCCAGTGCCAAAGGTTATAGAAACTGTTTTCTTGGCATTGAGGAAAAGCTGATGGGAGCTTAACCAGAGCTGAACATTGTTAAAGTCATGCTGGAGCTTAGAAGTGACATCAGATGGTGACTGACCAAAGTAGAAAAGGAAGGTGTCGTCAGCATACATATGGATGAAGGAGGAGGTGCACACTGATGGGAGATCATTAAGGAATATGGAGAATAGGAGGGGGCCAAGGACAAAGCATTGGGGAACTCCAGTGTTAATCTGGAGTGGAGGGGAGGTGGAGTCAGCAGTTTTGACTGACTGTGTCCTGCCTTTTAGGTACTAGATAAACCAGGTACTGGCTGATTTAGACAGGCCAGCAGATCACAAATTATCTAGAAGGAGGGGGTGGAAGACCATGACAAAAGCCATTTCGAGGTCAACAAAGCTCACTGATATAATTAGACCACTGTCCATACCTGACAGTATGGAATCGGTGAGCCTAAGTAAGGAAATAGTGGTAGCGTGATCTTTTCTTAAACCAGATTGGTAGGGAGTGAAGAAGGCTGAGTCAGAAAGTTAAGAGGAGAGTTGGGAGAGGACCAGGTGCTTCTGAAGCTTAGTGAGAATGGGTAAGAGAGAGATTGGCCAGTAGCTCCCATGCGTAGAGGGTTCGCCTCCTTTAGACAGAGAGAGAACTACGGTGTTCTTCCAGGAGTTAGGGACTGTGACCAGCAAGTAGGAAAGGTTCAATAAGGCAGATAACAGGGACTCAATAGTATTTGCAGAGAGGAAAAGGAGTTTGGGATCAAGGCCATTAGGTGAGAAACCCTTAGACAGGTTGAGAGCGAGGAGAGCTTTTAGAGTATCATGAAGTGAGACAGGTAAGAAGGAGAAGGTGTTGCTTGAGAGGGTGTCTGGGTGTGAGTTAGTGTGGGCAGACACATCCAGTGGGGTAGTACAGAGAGAAGCTAGGAGTGCAGAAGCACTTGAGGTAAAGTAAGAGTTGAATTCAGAAGCCACTGAGAGGTGATCAGATGTAATAACACTATGGGGGAGAGAAAAGGGAATGAATAACTTTCCAAAATTTTGACATGGTGCATATATTAGCATCAAAGGTGGATCTAAAGTATTCAGACTTAGATAGCCTTATGGCCTTTGAACAGACGTTTCTGAGGGCACAATATATGTCACAATCAACTTGTAATTTAGAGACTTTATAAGCCTTACAAGCATGGTCGCAAGCTTTCATGAGTGCCATTAATTCGGGCGTAATCCTCAGAAGGTGGCTTCCATGTACTCTTGTACACTTGTACGCTTGTTCCAGATGTTAAAGAAGTGGCCTTTGAAGTAGTCCAGAGCTTTGTTGACTGTGATAGCAGAGGGGATAGGTGATCAGTCTGTGTGGGCTAGATCATTTAGAAGGCGGGTGAGGTCTAGGGACTTATATGAGTGAATTAGTAATGTTTTGTGCTGGACTTCTGGGTGATGCAGTTTGCAGACCATGTAGAGCATATGACGGTCACTGAGAGAATCCAGGAGGAAACCAGATTCAATTACTCTATGGGTGTATGAGGTTAGGGCTCAATCGATAATTGAGTGATTGCCAGTTTTAGTATTTAGATGGGTTGGCTCATTAATTAGTTGTGATATATTAAGAGCTGTGATGCTGTTTTGTAACTTGCTTAGGAAGAGGTCAGGCCAATGTAGGTTAAAATCACCAAGTATGTAGAGCTCACCATTGGATGTGAGAGTAGAGATTTCAGTGAGAAGATTAGAGGATATATTAGGGGATAAGCCTGGGTGACAGTATATCTCAGCAACATAGATAGGGATGGAGTGGAGCATAAAGAGCCTGAGGACGAGGGCCTCGTAAGCTGCGGGGACCAATGCAGATAGGACCAGGGTGGTATAAATGGAGGATGAGGTATAAATAACTATGCTGCCACCCCTACCTTTATAGTCTTGCCAGGTGATATTGTAGCCAAGGATGCAGATACTGTGATCATATGTTTTGTTATTTAACCAGGTTTCAGATATTATGAGGTGGTCAGGGCCAGCATCAGTGCAAGAGGTTGAAGCAGGGCTATTTTTGGTAGTAGACTCCTTATGTTAATGTGGAGGATTTTGAGTCCAAGAGGGAGGGAGGGTTGGCATGTTGGGGGTAGGGGAGGGTGTGTGACGGAGAGTTCATGTCAGCATGCTGGGTTGAGGGGGACAAGGATTAGGGTTTATATCCCTGGAGGATATTAGGAGAAGTGAAATGATTATGCAATGGAGCTTTGAGCTTTTGTACCATAGTTTAGATCTGACTGGTCTATAAAGGGTAGGAGGATACAGAGAGGAGGTGAAACGTATAGTTAGGGAGCACAGAAGTGCATAGGAGTTTGGTACAGAGGAGAGGGAGGCACAGGGTAGAAAAGGTACCTGAGTCCAGAGTTGGTGGAAGGGAGTCGGGGACCCAGCTTCATGATCTTAGGAGCTGAAATTAAAGGAGGAGAATAAGCAGGATGGTTTTCCAAGGGTTTATTTGGGATATTAGCATGGGTTGATGGAGTGGGAAGAATTGAGATAGATAGAAAAGCTAGAAGAAGAGGGCCAATTTTTAATACAGCCAATATACTATGAAGACGGAGAGGGCTAGAAAAGGAAAGATTTTTTTTGGGGTGCGGCGGGTATGCTGAGCAAGGACCAGAGTAGAGGTGACCTTGAGGATTAGCTTGGAGTTAGCAACAGTAAATAATACATCTGGCTGTTAGTGCAAAATTCAGTTTCAATCTAGCACTAACTGGAGTGCAGTTGGAATAACCCGCTAATGAAAAACTCTGCTGTTTGTAATTTCACCAGAATGGTTATGTGCTTAACATCAGCTATAAAAATCAGTGCCCAGATAGGGTGGGGGTGGTTGGGAAGCTGGTGTATATTGTCGGTGGGAAAGTCTCCAGGATTGTCTTGGAAATATGAAAATAATGAGTGATAGCAGCTTTAGGAGGGGAAACACAAATTTACTGTAGATTTGAGGACAATGCAAATATAGATAATTAACTTATCATAAAATAGTCAATGCTTATCATAATACATGACTGATAATGAAAAGAAAACCGGAGAGCATTTAACAGCATACAAATTATTTTCTGTCACCTTTAGGGAGATGTTATGGTATTCAGATATTGTACTTATAAATGATAACAAAGGATGTTCCTATTCCTTCATCATGACTCCTCTAAAAATGAGTTCCATGAAGCTCACATAGGCTATCCTAGTTAAACTTTTAAATAAATTTAAAAATATATATACTTCCCTTCTGGCCACCTATGGTCTTGTGAAACCAATACAGGGAAGGGAGGCTAAACAGGCTTCAAATGCAGGATGTTTAGCAAAGTTGTGTTTTAACTGAAAAAGTGACTGCTTGCTTGACTGATTGCATTAAAGTTTTGCTCAACAAGATAAACTCTTAAAATGCAGCATTTTATTTTTATGTGTGCCTTGGGGTACAGTAGTTGGAAACAAAGAAACATGCTGCAGAAGTTGCCAACAGATAAAGACCAAAGGTCCATCCAATTTACCCATCAAGAGTTTCCTATCACTCTGGGCTAATGTCTTGAAGGGGTTTTCTGTGCCAAGCCATCCCCCCAGTCCCTCCCCCCACTTCAGTAACTCCTCCTCCTCCTGGAATGAAAGCTACACCTCATATCTTGTAATGTTGTTTCCATGTCAACAGACAACTCTGCTCCTGTATCTGTTAGGGATATATGTGTTTACTTTAGTTTATTTTCACTGTTCATATTAGGCCCTTTAACTATTGGGGGGGGGGGGGTCTCCAGTTTATGTCTGTTGAAATGTCACTGTCCCTGAGAGCTTTATTAGCATATGAGAACATGATGTGAAATCACCCTTTAGACACTACAATATGCCTGTCTGCTTAATTAGATTTCAACAAAACTAGTCACAGCAAGTTGTGAAATTCCACGTTTATCTTCAGTTAGCTTTGCAAAGTATCCGAGTTGTTTAATACAGGGTGTTTCCTATTAAATTGCTTTCAATTGTGTGTTTTTGGATGGTTATTTTTCAGGATACTTGTAATTTCAACATAGAGATTCATGGTATAAAATGGTTGATTTGAAATCATGTTCTCATATGGTAGTGCTGCTCTCATGGACAATGAGATTTTAACAGCCATAAAATTGAAACCCCCAGGATAGTTGCTGGGGACTAGTATGAACAGTGAAAACAATCTAAAGTAAACACATATATCCCCATCAGCTACTGGAAAAGAATTGTCTCTTGACAATTTGACAAATAATATTTACATTATATGAAGGTGTAGTTTTCCTTTAAATCTGCCCCTGCCATGTTCTAACCCTTTCATAATCCCTGCTCCCACCAGTTCTACATATAATATGCTCAACAACTCCATAACCCTCTCAGTGAACTAGAACTTCCTTGCATCCCTACTGAGGTTTCTGCCAACTGTCCTCCATTCGTGTCCTCACATGACAGCTCTGCTGTTCCTGTTGAATATATCTTCACAGTTTCTATATTTATTTATTGAATTCCATTTAACCTGGAGGGTGGTCTGTACGAAATTACCTGTTTTCAGCCATGCCTGGGGGATGGGGAACAATAGCAGGGAGTCAATACAATGCTTAATATAATAATGTAAAACCTATAGCATACAATAACAATAGAGTCACATCAACCATCATATTTACATCCATCATTTCACTCTGTTAATTCCCCACAGAAACTTGCACGTCTTTATAATGTCACCCCCTCTCCTTCTGACCTCCAGCAAGCATATGTTTAGGGCCTTCAGCTGTTCTCTGAATCATCTTGGTGATCATTTGCTGCACAGACTGTAGCATATCTCTGTCCTTTCTCAGGTGCACATTCAGGGCACGGTACTCCAGGTGAGGCCTCACCAGTGTCCTATACAGGTACAACATTGCTATTTTCCTCCTACTGTCAAATCCCCTCTTTGTGCATCCCAGCATCCTTGTTGCCTTGATGTATGTTTCTTTTTGCACTGGCTGGATTGTTTAAGGGAGTCAACAGTGATGACTCCCAGGTCCCTTTTCTCAGATGTATTCGTCAACCTAACCCTCTCTCCTCTGTCTACTGCTCTGCAGGTGGATTCTTCCTTGCTATGTGCATCACTTCACGCTTTTGGCATTGGATCACACCTGATGTATTTTGGACCACCTCTCCAGCCTCTCCAAATTCCTGTTTAATTCCCTCACCCCTCCTCTCTATCTGCCATTTATTTTATTTATTTGATGTTTCAGATACAACCTTTGAGCTGGAGCTCTTTATCAAAGGTTCCACATCATGACCACAAAAACAGTACTACAAACAAAATACACAAATTGCATTGCAGACATAAATTGGATACACTAAAATAGTTACAGAATAAAATGACAACTGATTGCTCTAGATGGCAGACAGTGCACAACTTTAGAGCAGGCTTATAGAGGCTACGTAACAATTTAGCAAGTTTGGTAAGGGAGAAAACCAATAATAATAGGGGAGCAGCCCCACCAGGGGAAGGGTCTTGTCATTGTAAGAGGGAGGGTAGGGAAGAGGACAAGGGAGGAGAATAGATTAAGGGAGGTAGAGGATCCAGAAACATGAGGGCAAGGGACTGTGGGAGTCAGTTACCAAGAAGCGGGTGTCGAGGCTGAGCTAGAAGGGAAACTAGGGGAGGGGGTAAGGGATAGTAGCAAGTAAGAAGAGTTCTTAGAGAAGGGATAGTTTTGAGTCATCTGCAAAAATGACACATGTTGCTCGGATACCCTTCCCTTGTGCCAAAGATGAACATATTAAACAATACTGGTCCCAGAGCTGACCACTGCAGCACTCTACTCCTGATCCCCTGTCCTCTGACCTGATTCCATTTACTGCCACACAGTGTTTACTCACCCCCAACCAGTTCTCTCCCCATCTGACCAATTCCCTGCCCACTCTCAAGCCTTCCAGCTTCTTCAGCAGCATCCTATGTGGCACTGAGTCAAAGACTTTGTTGTAATTGAAGTGTAGTAAATCTACTTCCAGCCCTTTATCAACCGCTTTTGAAATTGTGACCCAATCAAGAAATATAAGTAGGTTGATATGACATGAGCTTCCAACATCAAATTCACGCTGCCTCTTGTTCTGTAGCCAATTTGCCTCAAGGCAAGCCACTAGGCTTTGTTTGATAAAGGTCTCCATCAGTTTACCTACAAAGCAATGGAGGTAGAACTGACACACCAGTATTTTCCCTAGTTTACCTGTGAAGCTGGAGCAGAACCACATCAGCAGACCTCCAAACCATAAGCACTACACCTGATTCCAACAAGCATCTGAACATCTTAGCTAAGGGCCCAGCCAGCTCTGAACTCAGTTCTTTAAGCACCCTTGGGTGTAAGATGTCCCATCACAGTGCCTTATCTAAATTTAAGACAGCAAGCCCCTTCCTATCCCTGTCTACCGTGATCACCACCCACCTACTTCCTGCACCTTTGGCACCTTTGGAGTAGTGAACTGCTTTTTATCCTCCAGCAATGAGTACCCAGCAGATGTAATTGTTTAAATCACTAGCCATCTGTTTGTCATCCCCCCTCCCCATCTTAATTTGTTTGTACCTGAAGAATTCTTTTACCCCCCTTTCACACCCTTGGCAGTGCACAGTTCTGTCTGCCTTTGTCCTCCTGACCATCTCGTCCACTTCCTTTAACTTGCTTACATAGAGTGTTCTCCCATTTCTCATCCTTCCACTTCTCCTTATATCTTTTGAAGGCCCTACTTTTGGCCTTCACTGCATCCCTCTTTTCCATGGTGAACTGAGTCAGCCTTTTATACTTATTCTTCTTTGTAACTTTCCTCATACAAGTGTATGTTACCTCCAAAATGACCTCTGAATTTCTGCCCATTTTTTCCTCTACCCTTTTGATCCCCTCTGCTCCATTCCATATTTTTCTGACCCTTTCACTCATTTTTCTGAAATATGCCCCTCTGAGGTCCAGGACCACAACATTTTAGGCAGTCTGCAGTTACCCAGGACCAATTCAAACTACATGGTGTTGTGGTTATGGGACCCTAATGGTTCAGTGCACTGTTACACCTTCCACCACCTCAAATTTGGTAAGCGCCAAATGGAGAATGGCATGCTGTCTTGTGGGTTCCCTGAGCCACTCTACCAGTAAGTAGTCCTACATTGCATCCAGCATTGCCTGCCTTTGGGTACTCTTTGCTGCTGGGTAACCCAGCCCAGTCAATGTCCAGAAGGTTTAGGTCACCCACAACCACTAGTTCTCTTTTGCCACCCCTCTCCTAATTTCCTCTTTTAGTTCACTGTACCCCCTCCTCCTTCTGCTCTGGTAGTCTATAAACCACTCATTTCCTTAACTTTCTTTTAGAAGCTGTTCTCAGCTGTATCCACATCAACTGCACTTCCCCCTTCCTTTTGACAATACCTCTATTCTCTCTTTAATACAGAGGGCTACACCTCTCCCTTGAACTTACCTTTATCCCTCCTATGTTGGACACAACCTTGGACTGCCAGAGTCCAGCTGTTGTTTTTAGTTGCCCATGTCTGTGCTGTGGCCACTAAGTCTAACCTGACATCTGCCACTATTGCTCATCCCAGAAGTCACCACAGTCACCTACAAACTGAAATCTCTCCTCTTGATATCACCTCTTCATCCAGTCATAGAAAGCTCCTGCTTTCCTCTGCCTTACCCTTCCCTCATCCCCATCTCAGACTAGTAGGACCTCTGAGAAGGCCAGCAATGCTGCCTTCTACCTCAACCAATTCCCTAGATTCCAGAAGTTTTACTTGGCTACCTCTAGTTGCTGACTGCCAGGGTGTTAGTACCTAAGTGCACCATCATCTCTGGCTCCCCCATCTGACTTACTATCCCCTTAATTCTGGCTTCATTTCTCTTGGCAGAGGCTGTAAGTAGGAGTCTCATCACTCTCCTCCCTTCCCTCATGCTACACTCTCAATGCCCCTAACCATTCAGTCACCAACTACAAGTACTCTACCAGCATCCTTCTTTCCATAACCCTGCTGGGTGTTGCCTTTCTGGCTTGTTCCTTCTTCCTTAATGGCTCACACCCTTCTCTAGGGAGTCAGGTACCTGCACCTCTTCCACGAGTTCAAAACAGGTACAGCTGCAATTGATTAACTTTTTTATCCACCCGCATGCCATTTTACCCCTTTTGCCACTTACCTGGCTCCCCAGTGATCAGTATCCTCAGCAAACAGTTCAGTCCCCCATGTGACACTTGCTTTGCACACCATTTTCTGACTTACCAAATGGATTGCTGTGCCTTGGGCCCACAAGCACAACCTGCATTAGAAAAAAAAAACCTACAGAAACACTATATTCTGTGTATATATGTGTATATATATATGACTCTCTGAGTCTACCTCTGCCTTGCCTCCTCAGTCAACTAGCTCACACCATAACCAAAGTCCACCCTTTCTTCCCACCAACCCAGCTCCCCAGCAATCAGCAGCTCCAGCAAACAACGAAGTCCCCCAGCAAGGAACTTACCTCCACCATGCTGTCCTCCAACCCATGATGGGCATGCTGCAGTCCCACAAACACAACCTGCAAGGGAAGCAAAACCCTAAGCAACATTTTATAGCTCTCAAAGACTACCTCTACCTCCTCTACTCAGTCGATTGTCTCACATGCTACTAGGAACCCTCTATTGTTTCCCACCCACCTGCTTCCTCAGTGATCAGCAGCCCCAGAAAACAACATAGTCCTCCGCTATGGCACTTACACCCATCAGGCAGTCCTCTGACCTATGTATCGGTGGGCACTTGCCCCATGAATGCAATCTGCAAAGGAAATAGTAATAATATTAATATCTGTGCAAACAAACCTTAGGTATTTAGACACAGTATAGGTAAGCAGCAAAGGAAATAACAAAAATGACATAAAAGAGTCCCAATCTAGGGCATAGTAAAGTAACACTGATTGGGACTGTTTAGGTAGTCAAACAAACCTTTTTAATCTAGCAATTCTAGGAGTTAATCCGAGATTGGCAGGCACATTATTTTCATCACTTCAAAGTTAGAGCAAGGCACTTGTAGCTGAAAGCATTATTTAAATGCTGAAAAAGAACTGTAGCACTACTGCTCATGGAAGTATGCTCAATGCACAAAGCATATTGTGTTCTGGAATTACCTCACCTATTTGCTCCCCTAAATCATTATTAAGCTACATAACAAGAAAATCAACCTGGTGCTATTCCAGTGGTGTGGCAGCATCTAGTGCACTGAAGTTCACACTTGAGCCCCAGAGTGGCATGTTGGGGCAGGCTTGTGGCTGTGTATGCCTGTGAGGGGTGAAGGGTGCAGCCCCCTTTGAGGGAAAGAGCAGGCTGCCTAGCCTTGACATGCTCTGTGTTGCCAACCACAAGGTGAAATTGGCACCAACTGGCAAGCAGACACATGCCATCCTGATCAGACAAACTTGCAACCATGGCAACCCCATCATTGTGGAGGGGTACCGACAAAAAAGGAACAAAAATAGGGAAAATAAGGTAAAACATGAAGCCTAGAATTGATGTTGAGTTTGTATTTCAAACCTTGTCAGTACTCAGTCTAAGATTTAAATAAATAAATACATAAATGTAGTGTACCTAGGCCTCATTATACCATTTTCAGGGTGGCAATTTGACTTTGTGGTTAGAGAGCAGAACTATGAACTTGAAAACCAGGGTTGGAATCCCACAGCTGTCACTGCTCACTATGTGACCCTGAGCAAGTCACCTCTCCTTCATGTGCTTTATATCTTTGTAATCTTGGGGCCAGATATTCAAAGCTTTACGTCGGGCAAAAAATGTTTGCGCGGGTTTAGCGTGGGTCTGCTATATTCAAAAGGCTGAATAGTGCAGGCAAACAGCATTAGTGCCAGGCAAACAATAATTATATGCAAGGGGCAAAGTGAACATGAATACAGGTGCAATGAGATATTCAGCGATTAGCGCCGCGCTAAGGTGTTTAGCGCGACATAGCGTGACCCATAGCGTGATACAACTTACCGCCCAGAAAAAGCTGGTCTTAACCCTGGCAAACAGTTTTGCGCACTTTGCGCAGTGCTATCTCAGCATTAGCGTGGCTTGCGTGGCCCTAACATATGAGTATGACACTTAGAAACTGCCAGACATGGAGGACACATGCTGCTCATTGATGGCACCACCATGATGCCATCAGCTGCCACCAGTCCGAGCCAAGCACAAACAGTGAGGGCTGATCTGACCCACAGGGGACAGCATGGTAGTGTGGCCATATAGCACACACCTGCAGACCATACGTCTGTGGTGTGTAACAGATGCCAGCACACACATGCAGCACTGTGAGTATGGTGGCAGTGAGGGGAGGGTGTATTGGTGGCCAGACCTCACCACAGCCCAGGTGTGGCCACAAGGCTGGGACATATCGCTCAGTGTGCATGGGCCAGTAGTGGAATTACGCCACCACCTGTGTGCCTGTCGGATCCTACATGCCCCCCCAGCCACCTACCACACAACTGTACAGATGTCACAGCACACACTGCCGGCCATGTACATGACACTGTGTGCACCCCATGCCACAGGTGCAGCATCTGTGGATCACACAACAGCGTGATAGTACCATCCACTGTCGGTAATTACCTGCACGTTGGGCCTGTCACTGTGTACAGTGCAGTCAGCATCACTGCCCCACACATCATAGGCAGTGCTGTGTCCCTCACACTACTGGTCCCCTTGCTACTGTAGTGTCTGCTGTGCACTGTAGCATGCCCTACAGTGTGACAGTTGCATGCAGCACCACCACCACCTGTGCCTATGCTGTCTTGTCCTCTGGGGTACAATATGCTATGCTATGCTGTACTGATTACATGTAGCCTGAAGCTATCATCGTGCACTGCCAGACTGACCTACAGGTGGAGCTGCGGTTGGACCTGGTCAGCCCCGTACTTCCAGACTGACCTACAGGTGGTTTCTAGGGACCCTGCAGTAACGCTGGGCAAACTGCATGCAAATCAGGGCATAATGAGATACTAATCCGGTTGTTTGCCCAGAGACTACCTAAGTAGGCTCATTTGCATGGCACTTTTGAATATGGCACATTTTAGCTCCGGGCAAACGTATTTACGGGCTAACTGCTTAGCTCCGCGCTAATGCCGCTCTAATGTGTTAGCACGGCGCTAATGATACGGGAAATATTATACAGTTTTGATCACTGTTCTTTCACACCTGCTGCTTCCTGCAGCTGTACTGAGA
Source organism: Neoceratodus forsteri (assembly GCA_016271365.2). Lineage (NCBI taxonomy): Eukaryota > Metazoa > Chordata > Ceratodontiformes > Ceratodontidae > Neoceratodus > Neoceratodus forsteri. Next base: position 1,774,023,297 of record CM057456.1, on the reverse strand, counting down.
CCATGCATTTGCTGGCACACACATTGGCCACGTAGTTCATATGTACCTGCCCTCACGTCGCTGTGCACTGTGTTGTTGTTGTGGTTTGCACTTTCTGGTTGCTATATTCAGTGCTGTCTTATTCCAGGGCTACGTTTGCCCTGCACTCCCAGCCCAGTTTGCATGGCCTCATTACCATGCTATATTCGGAAGCTGTTTGTCCTGGGCTATTCCTTTTGAATATAGCTTGCTTTGTGCTCTGGGCTATGTTTGCCTGCCAGGCTGTGCTAATTTAGCCCCGGGGCAAAGTTTTGAATATCTGGCCCTCGCTCTCTAATCTATCACTGGGGTTTTTCAATATCCCTGTGTACTGAAAACTGCAGCAATATTCTCTACCCTCCAGCTGCATTGTTAAATGCTTTGAGATAATGTATGTATTACAGTCATTATTTAAAGTTAAATTGCTTCCTTATTTTTTTGTTTACAATATGCTGTATTCCCACTTACTCTTTGGTGCTACCCCCATTTCCCAGTCAGGCCTAGCCCTTTTCTACTGGGTCTCTGAGTTCTACCCCAGTCCCCCATTTCTTATCTCTACAAAATTGCCCACCCACTCCTGAGTGTGAGGGCAGGAGAAACCTCTAATTGAAGAGCTACCAGTAGTGGGAGGAGGGTTCTGAGCACACCAGTATCATCTTGCACACACCAGGCCATCCTTTGTTTTCAGCCCTGCCTCCTGGGGCACCAGAATGAATAGAACTCAAAGTACAGACACAAAAGTGTGCCTAGTGGATAGCCTGGCCAAGCAATCCCCGCTCTCTGCAGTACCTGCACTGTAACCTATGGTCACCCAAGTAGATTTAGAGTAATGTAAAAACAGATATGTTGTATTTTGACAATAAGGCACTCCATGCATGCTTTCTGATGGTTAAAATCAATTACTTCTGCTGTGACTCACACCTCACAATGCACCCAATGTGGGATGGTATCCCAGCTTATTAAATAGGTGAAGTAATCCTTGTCATCATCTTGGACAAAACTGTCATGTGACTTTCCAGTTATCACAGTATAAGGGGATCAGATCTTATGGTGGGTTTTTCATTTTTTCTACTTTTATGACTATGATAAGAAAAACACATTTCATGCTGTCCCATTGTGCTGAATACTGTATACAGGCACGTCTGATGGTTAAAGCACTTGGCTGCACCTTGCATTTCACAACTCACTGAATATATTCACATATCTCAGCAAAACCAAACACCATTGTGTATGTTATTTTATTTAATGTTTGTAAAATGGGTAGGTAAAAGGCTAAAAAAAATACAGAAACTTCACTGACCAAAATGCATCACCTGACCATTGATTAACACAACACCACCACACGCTACCCTGATGAACTACAACCAACCTTAAAAAAAAACCTTTGCATTTACAGCAAATCAGTACAGCACCCCCAAACTGAAACAACAGATGGTCATTGTCCGTAATGACTTCAGAGAACAGTGTTTATCCATCTCACAGTAAGTGTATAAGGTATAAGTTTCTACCTGTGTAAAGGACAGACCTTCCTTCTGTATTTGGATGAAGCTTATTTTACTTAAAGGTCTCAGTAGTAAGCTGCACTTAAGATTGTGGTAAGGTGGATATAGCTGTATATGGTATGTGTGTGCCCTTAGCTGTCTGATTGTATCTTGAAAAAAACTTAATAAAATCTTATATGATAAAAAAAAAGTTTTTCCTGATGTGTCAACAGTTCTTTAATTAATAATTACTGATTACGATAATTTGAGCACTGAAGTCAGCAACTCATAGTCTCTGTTATACATGGGTGTGATGTCACAACCATGTTCTGCATGATGTGATTTTAGGAAATTTTAGAATGCTGTAATTTTCTAAAGTACATGCTTCAATACCACCACCCCAGCATTCAAACCACTCCATGGCCACAATTCTATAAATTTGTTTTTAAAATATAGATCTTCTCTGATTGATCTGCCAGTCCTGAACATTTTCATTACAGTACTTACATAAATCATTTCACTTTCAGTGTTCCACTTCAGTCAGCCAGGTGAAACAGCATTCAGTAGCTGATCACTTGGCAATTAGTCATAGGTGAAGCACACTGTGAGAAAAATACTTTTTCAGCAGAGTGAAAATAAAGAAACATCACTATTAACCTGCTAAGCTATGCATTGAACAACTCTATAATATTGACTTGTGATCATGATCAGGAGGGGTTTGAATTCTGGGTGGCTCTGTTTGAGTTAATTTGACATTTGTTGAAAATGGGAGTGGGGCAGTTTCGGCACAAGAAACTGGGGTGGGTGGCTGCTTATTTTTTCTTAACAAGAAATTATAAAACTATATTATGGAGAGAATCCAGCTCCAGGCCTAATCATTCTACTCACACAGCTTTGATAGATTTCCATGGTTTCATTTCCAGAGCATTGGATAAGGGCCACTTGGTTAGCACTGTTTTTATTGACTCATCCAAAGTTTTTGATGTCATTAATCACCAACTGCTTTTGGCACATTTATGCTCTCATGGGTTTTCCTTTAATGTAGTCATTTGGTTTTCTTCTTACTTATGCCGTAGAACTCAGTCTGGTCTTTGGAACAGTTGTCTATCTTCTCCTCTTTGTATATCCAGAAGGGTGCCTCAGGGTCTATTCTGGGTCCTATTCTTTTTAATTTGTTTGTGGATCCTTTGCCTTCTGTAGTTGAGAGTTGTTTGGTTCAACTAAATGCCGATGACTCAATTCTTTTCTTTGGCCACAAGAACCTCTTCTCTCTTACTACTACTCTCCAGAGGGATTTTGATCAAATTGCCCACTAATTTCCTAATAACTTCCTACTCTTAAATATTAAAAAGACTCAAATAATGTTGTTCGGTCCCTAGTTAGTCATGACCCAAGCAAAGCTGTCTTTTCCTTTTTTTTTTAATTCAAAGTTTATTAGTTTTCAACCTTACATACACTTGTGCATCATGACCAAACAATGACAGAAGATGACCAATGTCCCTCTCTCCTCCCTCCTCCCTCCCTTACCCCTCAATCTTACTAAAAACCCCTCCCCACATTCCCCTTAAGTTTCCACTCCTCCCCCTGAGTGCCCTGGTGATAACCATTACTTTACACAGGTGTGCACATATACGCAATATCCTAGTCCCTTAGGAGTTACTACCAGTAGTGTACAGTTCATGGAGCTTCTCCCATCTTTTCTGATAGGTTCCCATGCAATTAAAGATACTGGCCATAGTTTTCTCTGTACATAAGTTCAAGAGAAGTTCATTAAGTCACTCTGTATAAGAAGGCAGTAGTGATTCTTTCCAATGTTATAACACAATTTTCTTGATGGAGGCTGAAATCATAGTAATATGGTAGTGGTGGTCCATCAATGGGAAACCTAAGAAGTCTCCTAGGATGCATACTGTAGGGATAAAATCTTCTTGAAGGTCCAATAAAGGATCTGTTCTTGCTTTTATGAGATCCCATAATGGTGTGATTTTTGGACATTCCCAAAGAATATGATACAAGGTACCCACGTCTTGTATATATCTGTTACAGATAGGGGTTGGGGATTTGCCCATTTTGTGCAGCTTATATGGTGTTAAGTACATGCCGTGCAAGATTTGTAATTGCATCACATGCAGTCTGTCTTGAGTTAAGTATTCATGGTAGTTCTTCCATATTTGCGGCCATGCAGATATGGTGTTAGGAAACTTGTCTAACCAGTATCTACTTATGCCCGTTATGTCTGGAAAAACCCTGTGACAGACCATTATGTATATTGCAGGAACAGCATGTGGGGTTAAAGTCAGACCCATACAACTTTCAACCTATTCTCCCTCATCCACAGAGATAGGAGTAATGCCAAAATAGGACACTAACAGGTGTCTAAGTTGAAACACCTTGAAAGACCATTTTTAAAGGAAGGTTAAATTTAGTGAGATTTCTTGAGTATTTAACCAGCCTTTCTCCAGTGAAAAAAATGTCTGTGCTGGACTGTCTTTTGGTAGTGGTATCTAATTATAAGGGATTGCATGTCCCCCAGTAGGAGATTGGGGTTTTGGAATATTGGTTGAGCCAGATCATATGCATTAGCATAGTTCATAGTGCTACAAAGCTGGGAGTGAACCCGGACTGACTGTGCTAATGGGGAATGCCGTAGGTTGGCGGGAAGTTTTTTAGCTTTTAAGAAGAGCATGGCTGCTGGGTTTATTCCTATGCCAGTTAACATTTCTTGTTCAATTCTAACTCACGTTGGTTTATATGTGCTCCACTCCTCTGAATCAACCAGTAGAAGCCATTTCAAATATTTATAAAGATGGCTGGACCAATAGTATAATGCAAAATGGGAAAGTCTTAGGCCACCTTGATTCTTGGGAGCAACTAGTTTATTATAAGCTCTTCTTGGAGTTTTACCCTTCCAGATAAATTTGGATAAGCAAGCGTGGATTTTTTTAAACCAGGTCTTAGGTATCCATTCATTGAGCAAGTTGAGGGGATAAAACATCCTTGGGAGGATGTTCATCTTAATTATGTTTATTGTCCCCCAGAAAGTTAAGGGAAGGAAGGCCCAATGTTTAAGGTCTGCCTGGACATTAGAGCATAAAGTATCTAGTTTCAGTTTGAGCATACGGTTCCTATTGGCTGAGAGTTAAACACCTAAATATTTCAATTGTTTGGGGGGACCAAGTAAGGCGTATCTCCAGAACATCCTGTTTTAGAACCCTGTAATTTAGTGGGAACACTGCAGTTTTGTATTTGTTTAATTTATAATTTGAGAGTGTACTATAGTCTTGTATTAATTTTAGAAGGTTAGAAAGTGATCTGGTTATGTTGGTGATGTGCAGCAGTATGTCATCCATGTAAGCTGCAATCTTTTCGACTTTTGAACCTAGTTGGATCCCAGTAATTCCCAGTGAGATTCGAATGGTGGTTATTAAGGGTTCCAAATACAGGTTAAACAGCAGTGGAGACAATGGACAGCCTTGTCTAGTGCCTCTTGTAGAGCAAAACTAGAAGATAAAGTCCCATTACAAAAAAATACAGGCGTGGGATAAGAATACAATGTTTGGTTTTTTTGCAAATAACTTTATTTCAATGCAGGGTTTAATCATGTACAGGAAAAAATGACAATTTCCAGCATTATAATTAAACAAACAAATGAATATTCCATGCCCCATAACCATAAACTAAAAAAAGGGGGAAAAAAAGAAAGAGAGAGAAAAAAATAAAATTCTATATACCTACTCATCCCTACCCCACCCAGCAGCACACACACACCCTCTTTTGACCCAACTTCACATAAAAGGATAGAAGCATGATGCATTGGACCCTCTTGAGGCTTAGGCACAACCAACTAGAGAAGAGAAAACAGAGAGAAGAAGAGAAGAGAAGAAATGATAATAACCAAAAATAGTTGTGAGTTTGAAAAAAAAAACCCAGGGAGGGATAAAGGTATGAGGGAAAAAAATAAATTATAAAAAGATGAAGGAGGAGAAAGTTGGGAGCTAGTTCAATATCCAAATTTGCGTTTAAGAATTGAGAAGAAACCTCCCCAACATGCCAGGAATTTTCCCCAGGAGTGAAATAACCTAGCCACACATCTTTCTGCATTTAGAGCAGTAAGAAATTCAGCTCACCATTCTCCAAAAGAAGGTTCCCATTCATATTTCCAGTGCCTTAGAATTAACAACTTTGTGACCATGGGAACCAAAGCAAATTGAACTTTTTGAAGAATACAATGTTTTTATCCAGGAGATGAATTTACCAGGAAATCTGAACTTATTAAGGACCGAAAACAAGAATTGCCAATCAACTTGGCCAAATGCTTTTTCTGCATCTAAAGACACTAAGGCCATTGCTAGATGAGTATTCTCTAAGGCAGAAAAAACATGGGATAATCTGCGAAGGTGGTCGACCGACGATCTGCCCTCCATGAATCCCACTTGATCCTCCCCAATTAAAGAGAGAAGTACGTTGTTCAGCTGGTTTGCCAAGAGTTTGGCAAAGATCTTGACATCGCAGTTAAGGAGGGATATTGGGCGATAGAGCGATACCTTAGTTGGGTCTCTGTCAGGCTTAGTGAGGACCACAAGGATAGCTTCAAATAAACCCTGATCAACAGTTTCCCCATTCATCATAGAGGTAAAAACTCTTTTCAGCCAGGGGATTAGTTGTTTAGCAAATTTTTTTATAGAAGTTAGCAGAATATCCATCTGGTCTGGGAGCTCTGTCTAAGGGAAGGGATTGTATGACCCCTAAAATTTCTTCTTCTATTATCAGAGTGATAAGATTTTCACTTTGTGTGTTGTTTAAAACAGGGAGAGGAATATTGGTTAAATATTGGGATACTGTCATTTGGGAGGAACGCGGTTGCATTTGAGTATATAAAGTTCTATAATATTGTTTGAATTCCATGGAAATATCCTTAGGGTGGGTTATCAAAGGACTCTGAGGATCCAGTTGTAGAGCAGCAATACATCTAGAAGCCTCTTCCTTTTTAAGTCTTAGGGCCAGTAATTTCCCTGCTTTTTCCCCTTGCTCTGTATATTTAGCTTTAGTCTTTATAATGGCCCATTCTGCTTTCTTCATCAACAGTTCCGAATATTTGTCTTTCAATGATGTTAGAGCAATTCTGTCTGCTTATGTGGTCTGATTGGAGAGATATTTTTCTTTTTCTCTGATCTGAGTCAGAAGTGTAATGCATTCCTGCCTCTCCTTCTTTTTTTTGCGTGATGCCAATTTGATGAGCTCTCCTCTGATGAAACATTTAAGGGGCACTCCATTCTATGGATGGAGATTGTGTGGATTCCCAATTATCAGTTTTAAAGTGTTCTAAAGAATTGATTATGTGATCTGTAATCGCATTGTCCTTCAACAATTGGTTGTTTAACTTCCAGGGGTGGGATATTCAGGAATGCACCAGAAGCAGGCACAAGAGTGGCACAGCACAGGTGCACTGCACAGGTGCACAGCCAATGTGATATTCAAAGACTGAGCACCAAGGCAAGTGACAGCACAAGATGGCTGAATATCACAGGGATGTGCCATAGCACAACTAGGGCCGTGCCAGGGAGAAAGACAGCAGGTGCCATCACGCAACTAGGGTTGCACAATGGAGCAAGGCAGGAAGCACAGGAGCATAGCATGGGCAGGGCAAGGGACAGAGGTGCATGGGCAAATTTCACAGGGCCCATGGCACAGTGTGGAGCAGGCCACAAGAGCAGGACACACTGCCACCATAGTGCAGGGGATGACCGGAGGGTGGCAAGGCAGGCACATGGCTGCATGCCCTGACCACGCATCCTACTGCAGTGTATTGAGGTGGTGTGACACCCATGGCCACTGGAAGGCAGCCATGGGCAACACTGAGAGGATGGCACAGGACATGGCACTGTGACCAAAGTAGACAACACACAAGCAGACAGCACACACCAGACTGGCCACACAGCCCAGCAGGGAACATACGCATGCCACAGGGCACACACACAACAAACAGGCTACTGTGCACAGACCACCTGATACAAACTCCAGGCAACTGCAAACATACCACACAGTCACCATGCACACCACTGCAGCATGGTACCAATGCCATCTGCAAAGCAGACACGGACATGGATGGCTATCAAAATATAACTGAATTAAAACAACAAGCAACAAATCCAAACTATGTACAGTTGAACAGGGATAGAAGGCAGGGAATGGGGAGGACACATTCAGGAACGTAGGCTGGGGAAGAGGGGTGGGGAGACAGGGGACATGGTAGGCTTGGTACAATGGAGGAATGGGGAGTGTCAGTGGAAGGGAGGGTGAAGTAGGCCAACGGGCCCCTTGGAAGGTCCTCAACTATCAGCACATCTGCCATCTCCTCCTCTGTGGCTGGAACGTGGCCTGGTAAATAATGCGTGCCACCACAAGGGTGGCCATGGTGATCCGCAGGATCTGCTCCAGCAGCCTGGTTTGGGCATCCACTGGTTGGGCTCCTAGGACAAAGGAGGGGACATGGATGAGTGCACGCTCACACGACTATAGCCCACCCACCGTGTGCAGTGGACAGTATTGGCATGCACCCTGCAGGGGCACACAGCCAAGCACAGTGTGCGTGCCCACACAAGCCACCATCCTGACCATCCACAGCCATTCACAGCACTGCACACCACCACCAACCATGTGCAGCATGCCACAGCCCTGACAGCCAAGTAAATGGCGTGGGGCTGACAGTGGCCTGGCTGGGCCCCGGATGCACCCACAGCCCACCCACAGTGGCCACACACACATGCCCTGGGTGCAGCATGGTGCAATGGACCATGCCAGTGAGGCACAGAATGTAATGGCCATGTGCATGGGGGGCTGTGGCCCAACCCTACCCCACACAACAATATACACCACCAAGGTGCCTACCTGCAAGCTGTGGTCTGACTGGCGCCTGATCACCTGTATCGCCTGGCTGGCCGGCAACCCTCCGCTGTGCACCACCACTGGCCTGCTGCTGTCTGGCAGAGGCATCCACCATCTGGGCTCTTCGATGATCTTCAGGACCTAGTAGGGAGACAGTGTGAGACAGACATCAGCACTGGGCAGCAATACACGGGCCTCCCAGCACAGTAAACTCCATGACCCCATGCAGCGTCAGTGCCAAGGCAAGGCACACCAGTGGTGCACTGCCATGTCTGGTGGCATTCCCAGCCACTGCCACCCACCCACAGCAGCACAGCGTGACACCCACTGGCAACCCACAAAACACTGACATGGCATGGACAGGGATATATGCACTCACCTGGCTGTGGCACAGTGCCCCTCCAGATGTGTGCCTGCAGTGACCTGAGCCAGTCCATATCCCTCCTCCGCTGGTCACCGTACCTGTGGCAGCACTGCTCCCTGCTATGGCATGACCCTGTGGCCTCCTCTAGCTCCTCAGACACCCCCTGACACACCTCAGTGCGCAGCTGGTCCAGGGGGTACCTGCCCATAGAGGGCACCAATATGTGGCTCCACCAATGCCACCAAGTTTACAAGTTCCACCTGGGTCCAGTTGGGCACTCTAGGTGTGCTCCTGCATGGCATGCCTCTATCAGGAACTGCAGCAGCAAAAATGGCACTGGGGAGCGCACGAGGCACACGTGCAAAGGATGCGCTTTACACCTGGTGATGCACTACAATCCCCTATCACGCATCGGCAGGGTATGCGTGATATGCATGGGGCAACACTGACACATGCTACAGTCATGCGGGGTCATGGGGCACATGTAGGGGTCAAAGGGTGACACACGCACCACGCGCAGCAGCGTGACGGGGCATGGATAACATGGAGCACTATAAGGTCCAGTTTGCCCCATGGGCCATATGCCAATGGCGCACATGCGCGACTGGGTGTACGGCACATGTGCACCACATGCCCAATAGTGGCTGAGCACTGTGCTGCCTGTAGCGCATCATGCGTAGGAAGCACCACCAATGTATGGAACGTCAGTGCGTGCATGCGCTGTACCATGCGGACTGTGCACGTCACACAGATGCACCATGACATGCGGATGAGCAACTCCACTGTGCAATGTGCAATTCAGTGATATTCAGTAGGCACATGCAGATGAGCTGATCAGCATTTTGGTGTTGCATTGGAGGCATTTTGCATCCCATTTGCATCCCATTACAGTTGTGCATTCCCTCATTTGCACGTGATGCGCTATAAAGGTGCCATGTGGCGGCACAGGCACCGGACCGGTATTGCAACCTTCACAGGTAGGACGCCTGGCACTGGGCATGTCGGGACTGGGGGGGGCCTCATGTGTGGTAACCAGCAATGACCACATGTCCCCACCAACAGGAACAGCATGTCGGAGCAAGAGGAAGTTGAGGAGCAGGGGCCTGCATGGAAGCGCAGGCCCAATTTCACAAGGGCAGAGGTGCGATGCCCTATATTATGCCTACCTGGACCAGGATCCCTTCTGAGTGGCTCCACAGGCACCCAGCAAGTCAGGGTGGAAGCATGGGCAGGTATAGCCAAGGCCGTGAACCTGCAGGGCGTCCATCAGAAGTCGGTGCAGGAATACAAGAGGAAGGTAGGCACGGACCGCAGGTGGATCAAGGAGAAGGTGGCAGCCATTTGGGCCACATGTGCCGCCATGGGCAGTGGACAGCCTGATATGCCACAGCTGACACCGCAGGAGGAGCTTGTGGTGGTGGCAATGTGGCACAGCACTGTTGAGGGCATTCCCACAGGTGGATTCCAGATGGGGGAGTAGCCCTTCACTGCATGGTAGGTACAGCAGTGCAAGGGAATGTGGGTAAGGGGTACATTGGGGAGGGGTGTGTGGTGGCGGCACTGATGTGTATATCTTCCCTTACAGATCCTGAGTGCCTGCATGCAGATTCAGGGGTGGAGGTGCTCACCCTGGGTGATGTCAGGGACCTGGAGGAGCACCCATCTACCTTCACTGGGGTCCATTGCCTGGACCCACCACATTGTCCGCACGGATGCCTGTGGTGTGGGAGCAGATGAGGCCCAGGCAGTGTTTCAGCAGGATGCCAGCCATGGCTTCCAGTATGCTGAGAAAGTGATCAAGGCGGGGTCCGCATCTGATGACAACATGGCTGCAACCCAGGACAGTGCTGATGCTGTACAGAGGGAGGTACCCCTACCACGCACCAGACACAGCAGCACCGATGGTGCACGGGTGACACTGGCAAACCCACCAGCCGCACCGCCCAGTGTTGCAGTTGCCACCATACCTGCAGTGCAGTCAAGCCCATCTTGTGGTGGGGGTGCAGCCTCCCCAGTGACGTCCCGCGCACAGTGGCTGGAGGGGCAGCAGCAGGACGGTGCTGAGGGTGGACCGGATGCAGTGTCTGCCGCCAGTGCACCGCAAACAGGACAGGCCCATGAGGGCCCTGCTGTGCAGCCCCCACCTCCGCGGGGGGCTGTGCCGATGGGCCACACAACTTCAGCAGGTCGGCACAATGCCTAAGCCCCCCAGGGTGCTGATCCGCTTGATGAGCACACCCGTCTGCTCAGGGCATCCATGCAGCAACAGATGCAGGTCATGGCAGGGGTGCGTGCACTCCTCACTGAGCTGTGCCAGTCCACAGGGAGGCGTGACTGGGACTTTCAGCAACTCCTGGCTGAGGCCACAAGCATGCAGGAGGACACGACCCCAGGTCTGAATTGGCTCATCGCTGCAGTCATGGCTGGCCTGGCACCACTGGCCACCTTGGTGCAGGGCCATCCACGGCAGTCACCATGGAGTGAATTCTCCACTCCTCAGTCCCGGCATCGTGCGACCCCAGCATTGTCATCACCAGGATCAGCTGTGGGCATCCCGGGCACACCTGAAGTGGGCCTGTTTGGGGGCCTGCAGATGCCAGTGAGGGACCTGTCACATTCTCACAGCAACACGCCTGGGGTATGTCTGTGACACCTCCTGTGGCTGCCGCACAGCCTGCATCTGTCTAGGCGGGGCTGTCCATGCGTCCGTGGTGGCCGTGCACCTGTGTGGCAGACATGATCCACCGCCCTCCCTGTCCGCTGTCTGCTGCAGCCCTGTATGCACAGAGGTATGGTATGTGTGTGTATGTACCTGGGCCATGACATCCGAGGCTGCATGCCATGCCTGCCTTGTGCACACCCTCCCAGCCACTGGCCACCATGGCATGTGTATGATGATGCCATCACAGCACCGGCTGCCACAGTGCACCGGTGTTCAGCGTCTGACACACGCCCATTGGCGGCCTCGGGGTGTGTGTGCCTGTGTAACTGTGCCTGTATGGGTCTGGGTGTGTGGGGCTGTGTGGGTGGGATCCACTGTTCTGTCAGGGGTGCTTCCACGGTGACCTGCCACATGTACATTGTCGCACCCCTCCAGCCGTGTCTGTTGTGGAGCCCTGCCAGCCATGCCTGTTTACCGTGCCCCGGTCCCTGGGACCTGTGTTTGGACCTGTTCACCTACCTGCATGCACCATAGTACTCCTCTGCAATGGTGTCCTTGTGCTGCTGGGCCATCCTGCACAGCCCGGGTTCCAGTCATCCAGGGTGGGGATGCCCACCACCGTTGACCCAGCATCCCTGTCGTCCCCACTGCTGTTCCCCTCTTCAACCTCGACAGCTATCCCATGGTCAGTGGCCATGTTGCGTAGCACACAGCAGGCCAGGAATAGGCCACAGGCCTTCAAGGGGCTGTACTGTAGGGCACCACCAGACCTGTGCAGGCAACAGAAATGTGCCTTCAGCAGTCCAAACACATGCTCGATGATGTTCCGTGTGCTGGCAAGTGCCTCGTTGTATCTCTCCTGCGCTGGGTCCGATGGGCACCGGTATGGGGTGAGCAGCCAGAGCCTGAGTGGGTATCCGCTGTCACCTGTGGGTGAACATGTTGGCTTAGCATGTTGGTCAGTGTGGTTGCCCCCCTCCTACAGAGCTGAACCCTCTACACCCCATGCATAGTATCACCCCCCACACCCTGTCCTGTTGCACAGGGCTGCCCTTTTCTGCTGCATACTCCCCTACTAGGTGGCCAGTGGAGATGTCCCCACTCTCAAACCTGTGGCACAGTGCAGACTGGTGCCAGATGAAGGCATTGTGTGCTCCCCCAGGCTCTGTGGCACAGACTTTGATTGTGCACCCCTTGGCATCACACACCGCCTGGCAGTTGACACCGGGGTAGCCCTTCCTCTTGATGTAGGCCACCCACTCCTGCCCTGGTGGTGTGCAGATGCCTATGTGTGTGCAGTCAATGGCCCTAGCATGGCAGGCATATGTCCAACTCTGTGAAACTCCTGCATGTTTGCTGTACGCTCTGCCTGTGTGCTGGGGAAGTGGATGAATTCCACAGCATGTGGCAGCAGTGTGTTGAGGAATTGTGTGAGGAGCCATGACGCGGCTGACTGGGCTATGCCTGTGGTGTCCCCTGTTGGTCTCTGGAAGGTGCCCGTGGTGAGCAGGCACATTACAGTCATGACCTTGATCTCCACTGACAGGGCGTGGCTCTGTCTTGTTGGTGCCTGCATCTCGTCACTGCACAGCTCACAGAGCTGCCTCAGAATTGCCCAGTTCAGGTGGTACCAGCCCACAATCTAAGTATCGCTGTACTGTTCAAAGGTGGTGCGGGCACGGTACCAGCTGTTCCAGGCATACCACCACCGGGCCCTTCCACAGCCATGCAGCTCAGCCACCTGCCTCCTCACACCCCTCATTACCACCTCCATCTGGAACATTGCACTGGCCATGGCCGAGCCTGTCCAACCCCCCCCGCAGCTGTCTCCCTGGGCTTCCCTGGCTTAATGCTGCTGCTTGGGCCCCTGCACTGGGTGCACTTCTGTGTTGGGGACCCACACGCATGGTCTGGCCTGCCCACGGGCTCAGTCTGGGTCACATACTCTGTCTCACTGCCCATTGCACCTCCTGCCTCTGTGATTGTCCTGCACCCCTGCTGCTGTCCTGCCTGGCCAATGCCCTCACCCTGTCACTGTCTCACACTGTCTCTGTCCCTCACTCTGTCTCTCTCTCACTCTCTCTCCCTCTCTCACCCCTGCTCCCCTGGGTGCAAGCCACCATCCTCTGCTTGTTCCATCCTTTTATAGGCTCAACTTTGCCCCGTGCATGTCCCTGTTGCTCCATGCTTGCGCCATCGGCCTGCTGTTGAATATCGCACTGCGCTGTTTATTCATGGCTATGCCCCCTTGGCTTGCACTTGCATTCATTAGGGTTGTGCATTGGTGCACTGTGATTTGTGCAGCGCATTGTTACTCGCTGAATATCGCCCTTTGGTGCATATCTGCTGTTGTGTTGACGCAACTCACTTGCGCCTTATGCAACAGCTTTGAATATCCCACCCCAGATTTTTTCAGGTCCCCAGTTAAGGAATAATATGATTTGACAAGATATTGGGGAACAGTCTGAGCCGGCTCCAGCTTCTATTGTGTTACCTGTTAGCCCATGCAGTAAGGACTTGCTTATCCAAAAATAATCTGTTCTGGAGGCAGAGCCATGGACCGTCGAGAAAAAGGTAAATTCTCTATCTGGAGGGTGCAGCAACCTCCAAGGATCACATAAATTTAAATGGTCAGCCATGTCTCTAATTGCTGTCTGAGCTGGTGATAGGCCTTTAACCCTTGCACTTCCTAACTTGTCTAGGAGAGGATCAAATGGCAAGTTCCAATCTCCTCCTAAGAAAAATGTGATGGATAGGAAGGGGGTTAAAATGGAGAGAAGTTCCATAAAGAAAGAGGGTGAGTCTAAATTGGGACCATATATTGAACTGAATAATATGTCACTTGAACATACTTTCCCTTTTACAAAGACATATCTGCCCTCTTTACCTATTATGGAATTCTCACAAACAAAGGGGACGGTTCTAGAAAATAATATGGCAACCGCTTTTCCTACTGTCTCCCGAGGCAAAGACCTGGCCCACATGCTGTCTTCTGAGCAATGTACCTTCTGCTTCTAATAAGTGAGTTTTTTGTATCAGAGCAAAGTCTTCTCCCAATATTTTTAAATGTTTAAGAATTTTCATGCATTGTAAGGGATTTCTCACACCCTTGACATTCCATGAACAAATTTTACATGCCTGGGCCATCATGAGTGCATTCTTCAGTGAGAGTCCCGAGGAGGTATGAAATAAAAAACAATTGTGTGCACCATGTTATCTTATAAGCAAGGTACTCCCCTTCCCCTCTTCCATCCAGAAACTTATCTATCCCTCCCACGGTATCCCTACATCTATACGAAACACGTTCTACATAACCCCCCCCCACTATGTATCTTCCCATACCTAATAATAAAACAGGAAAAACAGATAAAATATCTTAATATGTAAAGAGACAAACTGTGATTATAGGAACTAGCTTCCCCCTGTTAGCTGGTCCTTGGTGATCAGCTCTCCAAGATCCCTCCATCCCCTGCCCACCCAACCACATCAACAATTAGTACATGTCATATTTCTTACTTCGGGGTTACCCTCTCTTATAACAATAAACAAAGTTTCTCAAGTCGATTTTAACTTACAAATTATGAGAATTATAATGAGACAAACCTCCCGTATTTCTCCATATAAAATAACTGACGAAGTTAACTATTATGCCAAAGAAGTCAAGTAATTGCTTATTCTCTGTCATTCAAAGGCATTTTACGAGTAAGATCTACTGTTACAGCCTTTAGATCTAGCCAACAAAATAAATGTCCGCACTGATCATGGAACAAATCTGGATGATGAGTGGATTACTGAAAAAGGTGTTGTCTACACCATCGGGCCTTGTTGGTTTGATAGACGAGACAGCCAGCTCTCAGTGTCGGCATTATGAGGGATCACCAGTAATAATGTTCCTTGTCCAATACAAATAGGGTACTTGCTTGACTCATTCAAGGTGTTGCTTAAATTAAAACTCAGATATCGCCGTGTTACTGTGACCATTTAGTTTCTTAGTACGACACAAGATACGAGCATTCAACGATCTGAAAAAAGGAATGGATGCTTCTCTCTGCAGTATTCTGATGCCAGGTCATCCTCTTCGAATGCTGCCCAGTTACCATCCAACAGAATTTGTAGCCAGGAAGGAGAAGACATACAGAATTTAATGCCTGCAGCAATGCACTTGGACACTATGGGGTGAAAGGCAGATCTCCTGGAACGAACAATGGCAGGTAAGTCCTGGGTGATTCTTATTTTTCTCCCATCCTACAGGACATCTTGAATTTCTCTAAGTTTCCCCAGGACATGTTGATTTTCTTGAAAATTGAGGAAACAGAGAATTATTGGTCTTGGTTGTGCATTTGGTGGTGGCAGAGGGTGGCGTGCATGGTGAGCTCACTTGATAATATAAGTAGAGCCATATGGACTCGGCCCAAGTGTCTTGTCTAGCAGTTTTTGGACAAAAGTGATGGCATCCATACCTTCCACCTTCTCAGGGATGCCAATTATCACTATATGGTTGCACCTGCTGCACCCCTCGAGGTCTTCAACTTTAGATTCTAGCTTTTTAAGGATTTGTCTATTGACAGTGACCATCACATCCATTTTCTCCAGTCTCTTCTCCACAGAAATTGTTCGGGCTTCTGTGTCTGAGAGTTTCCTTGCCACGTCTTCTATAGACTCAGTTAATGTTTTAACATTGGCCACTATTGAACGAACCTCTTCTTTGAACGGGTGAAATTCTGAAAGAAATCATTCAAGGGTCAGTGGAGTATGTTCTGTAGAGGTGGAGGATGATGTTGCCACAGTGGAGGAATGGCCTGTAGGTGGTGGCAGAGCTCTAGGCTTTTTTGGTGTTTTTTCAGGCATGACCGCCGGGGTATGTTTCGGGCCAGCCTGCCACATCTTGACCTCCATTCTATCTTTCCAGTCACTTTTCTTGAAGCAGAAAGCTTCCCCTCATGTAAACTTCCCAATAAATTGTCGAATAGCTGAGATTAGAGCATGAAATAGACGGTTTTGCTATCGGGTGAGTGGAGCTCGGGTGAAGTACATCTAGATGGTTCGCAGTATCACATGACTCCCTCAAAGCTTTCTTTTTCTATCTCCCTAAACAATACTCCTTTACAACTTGAAAGTGAATTTAGGTACCTTGGCTTTACTTTTGACTCATCCTTAATGTTTAAACCCCACATCTACAAAACCATTTCAAAAATCCACAAATGCCCAGGCCACTTAAGCTGGGCCAGGCGTTGTTTGTCATCATCAGATTGCAAATTAATTGTCGCTCATGCCATTTTTCCCATACTAGATTATGGTGGAATAATTTACTATAATGCCAGTGTTACCAGTCTTTCTTTAGTGAATACTGTTTATTATCAGCTTTTGCAGTTTATATTAAAATCCAAATGGAACAGGCATCACTTTACTCTACTTATCCAGTTAAATTGGTTATCCCCCTCATCCCTCCATTGGCTATCTCTAATTTATAAAACTTTAAACAAGCCAACACCAACTTATCTATCTGACAGGCCCTCAGTTTCCACCCATAGTCACAGCCTTAGGGACTTGCTCAATCAAGGCCTTTCTCTGCCTAGGTTCCAAACCCATTTGGGGAAAGGAAGTTTTTCTTATGATGCTGCACTCTCATGGGACAAACTTCCTCCTCTGTTACAGAATTCTTGCTCTCTCTATATTTTTAAACAAAATTTAAAAAAGTTGCTTCTACGGGAACAACTTACATGCACTTGTTTTAACTGATTTTCTCAAACCAATTGCCATATTTATCATCATTGTACTTTGTGGTTTACACAGTATGTTGGGATTGGTTGTTTTTGCGCATTTGTGTTTGTTATATTTTAAAATTTTTTGTAAGTTTATCTTATCTGTTCTTGTATTTAAGGCTTGGGAGATTCCATAAGCGAGACTTCCTTCTCATGGAACTTATCCTGTAAATTTCCTGACTTTCAAATGAAATAAAATAAAATGAGTAGCAGCCTGTTTTTCACACCCTCGCTTTGTGAAGCGTTTCTGTTTTGGTTTATGTGAGGAACACACTTAAGTGTATTCAAAGAATGATAACACAAAGCTCCCCAAACATTATTCTGCTTTTTCTATGTTTTCTTTTTTTGATCAAAATACGTAAGCTACAGGAATATTATCTCTCCTGGTATGAACCCCCATTATTCAGCCACCAGCTTCAAACTCCTTGTTACACATCCCATTGTCCTACAGCTTTTCCCTCAGCCAGTGCTAGTCAATCAATCAAAATCTTTATTTATCCAGGTGGGCACCATTGAGCAGGGCTCATTTGCAAGATGGACCTGGTCGTACAAAAATCATAGTACAGTAACATGGTAAAACATGATGCAATATTATACAAAGAAGAACAATATACATATGCACATCAATATTTGAGTGAGAGGGTCTTTACAACAGATAGATTTATTAAAACAAACATATTTTGAATTAGTTCAATGATCTACATAGAAGCACATTTTGCACATTTCAAGTTATTCTGTATAGTTCTAATTGCCACAAAAGCCATTCTGTAGGATTCTATTTACAGAACATATTTCGGAAACCACTTACCCAACTTGCTAATCATCTATTATAGAACTTTTTGAAACAATATCTTTTTACTGACATACAGTATATCCTTTTAGTTGCAGTCTAGCAATTATTGTATGTGGATGTCTTTCTATTGTCTCCTTAAAAGTATGTATTTTTTAACCCTTTTAGTCAAAGGGTTAGTCCCGGAAGGTGATTACAAAGAGAATAATGCATTTGTAATTGTGTGTTATGAGTTTTTTTTATACATCCAAGAAGGGTGATAACCCTTAAACCTTGAGAGTGAAGCTTGAGAGGTGTATTGGGTTATCGCACACCAAGGGTGTGTTGTTTTATTTTTTGTAACAACTGGTGAAGGGTATTTCTATGCAAATAAATTGTTAGGATAAGGAGTGAAGAAACATAGTTTATTCCAGAAGCAAACATATCTGTTCAGAACATTTGTCATAAGTAACCGGTTGCTAAGTCAGCCAAAGGCCACAATAATGCACTTTAAACTGATACTGTACCTGACTTTGCCCCGCTCCACTCTGCTTACTCTCCTAGCTTCCATTGAGCTATAGAGCACCAGTAGTTTTTTTAAAACTCACTATTGCAGATTGCAACATGCTGCTGGAAACAGCTCACAGTGATGTCCGTGGTTGGAGTTGGGCTTACTGTATGACGTGCTCACATTAAGTTCACACCCCCTGGATGTGGGTATCATAATAAATAAAACATTTTTCTTCAAAAAGTTTTAAAATACACTCTTGCTGCTGTCGATCTATGTGTCCCACTCACTGATCAGTAAAGCAATTGCTCACTGAAAGGCATGGATCACTGAAACCTGAGCATTCCAAATGCTGTAATAACTAGGTATGACATCATCCCCAGGTATCACAGTATTTGAAAGCTATGAAAATTGGGTTAATAAAGAATCTTATCAGTTATCATATGTATAAAGTTTTAAATCAACAGTATTTATGTTTAAACCATATAGTTGTTTTGTTTTCACAAACAACGTTTGTCTGGCAAAATAATCAAGATACACATTTTTTCGTTTTGTTTTACTTCATTCCTGAACCAAGATATGTGATTTTGGAATTTCCAAAAGTTCTCACTCCCAAGCCATGCCCTTCATGAAAAAGTTAAATATCTTGATACAGTGTAGTGCAGTTTACCATCAGAAACATGTGGCAGCACTATTCTAATACACCCACACTGTGACTCTAGTATATACATTCAACAGATAACCCCAGCAGAAGAGATTTTAAAAATTGAGGGTGATGTCTATCTTTAATGATGTTGAGTCAATAAATACAACATTAGCAGTAAAAGCTGTTTTAACGATATCTGAGAAAACAAAACATATACACTGAGCATGAATGTTAGGATGTCAGAAATACATTTTTGCTAAGAAACAAAATTATTTTTTTCTAACATTCTGCTGCTTTAAGTTATTATTGTACAATAGTTCAGTACATATCGGTTGGTTTTATTTAATAGTATTTCTTCTCCTTCCTTCTCAATGTTCTGTACATGTTGGTTGGTTATATTAAATATTTATTTCTTCTCTTTCTCTCTCAAGGTTTTACAACTATGGGCAGTCAGTGGACACAGCAGAGCTATATTTACATGTTAATGGAGTGGAGAACAGCACTGTCCTTTGGACAGCTTTCTACAACCAAGGGAACAAATGGCTACCAGCACACATACAGATTGGCCGTATCTCAAGACCCTTCCAGTTTTCATTTCTGAAGGACAGTTTTGATTCCTATGATGGTGTCACTGCAATAGATGATATTGTTCTGGAAAACTGCTCCCTTCCTCTACCTGCTGCAAGCTGCGATAGCATAGATATGTTTTGGTGTACAAAGACAAGAGCCTGTATTGACCGTATGCTGCTTTGTGATCTCATGGATGACTGTGGCGATAACTCTGATGAAGACAATTGTTGTAAGTGCAGTGTACTAGTTTAAGTATGACAGTATAATAGATTTTAATAGTGGTCAAAAGCTGGCTGGTCTAGTCAGTCCCCCCCCCCCCATCTGACATCTAACCCACAGTGCACCTTTGCATTAGCTGGATATATTCATCTAGCTGTAGCAGTTCATGCCTGGAAGGGGGGGGGGGTAGCTGTCCATATTATTGATGATTTGAACCAATTTTCCTCCATGACATGCACTACTACAGTCAGATCAAACAAATTCAAAGTAGTGCTGTAGGCTCGGGGGGTGGGGTAGAGACTGGTGTAGCTTGATTTTGGCTACTACTACACCCAAATCATGAACTGAAGTCAGAAGGTGGGACCCACTTGTTATAAATGGCTTGCAGTGACCTGAAGGGTTGGGATACAGTGGGATGCTACCAAATGATCAAGTGATCCACAGAGTGAAGGTGAATTTACGGAGTGCTCCGCAACGCGAAGCGGAGTACTTCGAGTTATAAGGGGTAACGCGAAGTCCATTGAAAACAATGACTATGTGTTATTCCACCTTCCCAAACCACTACTCCACCAATTCTTAAGGCAAAGTACATTGAAAGCAATGTACTTCGCCTCACTTCACCTTGTTTTTAAGCTCCAAAGGCGAATTTTACAGTGATTCATGGGATTTCAGGTCACATGAGCTCTAGACTGTTCTGCACAGTCTGAGTTTGGGGTAGTGTGTGTAGGAAGCTGTAGGAGACAGTCTGCTGTGAGTACTCTCTGTGACTCAAACCTTCTAAAATCTATTAAAAAGGCCTTTTTGAGTAATTTTTTTGCTGAAACTTTAGTTCATCGATTGTAGGAAACCCTCCTGTGCTCATATCATCCAGCGTTTATTGTTTGTGTAAGGATTTTGAATGCTAATGTATGACATTCAGTCTGTGTAATGAGAGACAGTGGAAGTGTGCTTTGGGGGAGGGGCGCATCTGTCATGTAGGTAGATAACTTAAAGAAAAAGAGTTCTTTCTGTTTTGGTGATATTTTCTTGTATAACTGTTAATGTACACACAGTAATATTTTCAATAATTCTTGCAATTTTGTTTGCTGATTGTTGTGGTGCAGCAGTGCATAATTTTAGTTTGTTTAAAATACGTGGTTATATTACTGAAGTTTTCAATTTGCTATGCATTACTTAGTGTGTGTGAGTATGTGTGTGACGCATGTCATCAAATCAGACACCCACCTTTTATTGTGCCACATAGTAACTTCATCAACGTAAACCTGCTATCCACTGCAGCTGTGTGATTTTTGTACTTTTTTCTGGTATCTTTACTGGTACTAGTACTAGTGACTGCTACTGCAGCAGTGCAGTACACTGCCCCGTGGCCTGCCCCAACCGGCTATGGTATTTTTTTCCAGATTTGAATTTCTGATGGTGAGCACCGCTTAGGTGTTGTTCCTTTGTGTCTGCATCTCTTCAGTATGCAGCGCAATCTTAATCTGTCTGTGCATTTGCATCTCTTTAGGGCCCAATCTCCATCTGTAACTTAAGTCACAGTTGTTTCGTTGGTTTGCCTTCAGAGTACTGGACTGATGTGGTGCATAATTCTGCAAGAACATTGTATCATTAATATGTGTTTTCAAGTCAGGACCATCATCATGAGGCACTCGTGATACAAATCATGTTCTTCATCATCACGGTCACAAATGCAGTCACAAATCACAACATAGAGGATTGTGTATGAGCAAGCATAAACAACAAGGCAGTTGTGATCGAGTGGTTTCCGTGGTAACCAGAGACCTCGAGAGCATAGCTCGAGAGGTCCGTTACCACAGAAACTTCGAGATCTAACAACTGCTTTGTTTGTGTATGCTTGCTTATACACAATATTTTATAGTGTATAGGCAAGCATAATCAGCACTCCGTGATCCCCCAAACAAGTCTACCTCTTAAAATAAGGCTTACTATGGGATGTGTAGCAGTGCGTCGACTTCCGCATTGCTGTGGGCCACTCAATTGCACATGCGCGAATGCGTTTGATCTTGTTGTGCTGCACCGGTGATGTACCCGGTGCAGCACAACAAGATAGTGACGCACTGAGGCAAGCACAACAACGCTGTTGGGGGCATGGATTTCCATGCTCAACCACATTCTACCATACACTATATTAATTTTTTTACTAGTTACTTGGATGTACTGTAAACCTTTTTGTAGTATCTCTCCAGGCTTCACCACCCCACCATTGTACTCATTAATAAGCGTTTTTAAGTTGGGGAGTTTTGTGCTACAGGTCATCGGGGAAGTACAGCCATAGGCAATCGTGTTCCTTCCTGTACAGTATGCGAGTGAATTGAAAACAATGACTTTGCGTTATTACGCCTTCCTGTAAGTAGTGGTGGATGAAGTGGCCCCAATTCACTCCACGAAGTGATTCAAGGAGTAACACGGAATCCACGGAGTACTCCACAATGTGAAGTGGAGTACTTCACTTCACAATGAGGAACATGAAGTCCATAGAAACCAATGACTTTGCATTATTCCGTCTTCCCCAAACCACTTTGCCACCAATTTTAAGGCGAACTACATTGAAATCAATGTAATTCGCCTCACTTTGCCTTGTAATTGAGCTCCAAATGAAATTCTGCAGTGATTCATGGGATTGCAGGCCACATGGGCTCTAGATTGTTCTGCACAACCTCAGTTCTGGCCTGGGTAGTGTGTGTGTAGTGGTAGCTGGAGACAGTTTGCTCTCAGAGCTCTGTGATTCAGAACCTCTAAAAGCTGTTTAAAATGCATTTTTGAGTCATTTGTTTTGCTCAAAATTTCGGACATTGATTGTAGGAAACCCTTCTGTACTCCTATCATCGAGTGTTTATTGTTGTGTGTGGATTTTGAATGTTAATTTAGAACAGTCAGTCTATATACTGTGAAGTGTGCTTTGGGGAAGGGGTGTATTTGTGGTGTTGGTACATTAACTAGGAGAAAAAGGCAGTCTTTCTGTTTTGGTTATATTTTTCTTGTATAACTGTGTTAATGTACACACAGTAATATTTTCAGTAATTCTTGACTTTTTTTAGCTGATTGTTGTAGTGCAGCAGTGTATAGTTTGTCTGTTTAAAACATTTGGTTATATTACTAAAGGTTTTCAATTTGCTATGCATTACTTGTAGTGTGTGTGTGTGAGTGTGTGTGCAATGTGTGCCATCAAATCAGACACCTTTTATTGTGCCACAGAGTAGTTGAAGCAGTGCGAACCTGCTATCCACCACACCTGCATGAATTTTTTATACTGCTTTGTGGTTGTCTTTACTGATATCTGTATCTTTACTGGTAGTGGATTGTTACTGCCGTGCACTAATCCTCCAACTGGCAAAATGTATTCCTTCCCAGATTTGGATTTGTGACTTGTTAGCACTGGTTAGGTGTTGTTGTGCCTTTTCATATGAATTCCTTGAGTGTGCAGCACAATCTTAATCTGTCTGTGCGTTTGCAGTGCACCATTAATTCTGCGAGACTGCATTTCCTGTTGTGCTCTCATTTCACTTCGTCAGCACTTGTGAATTTTCTGGACACAAGACAGTAGCATTTCATCAGCACTGGGGAATTTTCTAGACACAAGATAGTAGCATTTTGGGGATGCACATTAATTCTGGTGACTCTGTGAGTGACCTCTGCGTGCATGACTGAGTGCGCCATTAATTCTGGGAGACTTTGCATTTCTTGTTATGCTCTCATTTCACTTAATCAGCAGTGGGGAATTTTCTGAACACAAGACAGTAGCACTTTGGGGATGCACATTCATTCTGGTGACTGCGTGGGTGGGGTGTTGTTAATATTGTTTTCACCCTGTCTTACTTCACATTTAAGGCAGAATGACAATGTGAAGTAATAATAACAAGGTGAAGTGGGCCTTTCCTGGGGCACTTCATGAAGGAGTGGGCCACGCGGGCTACTCTATGTTCACTTCTCGTGGATTTTAGATTTGCTGCATCTCTAGTTGATATGTATATTCCATTATATTACAGTGAACAGAAGGTCAGCAAGTGCAGTAATAGGACAAGTATTACAGCCCATTTAGATGCAACATGGTCTGCTCAGTTGTAGTTGCAGTTCACAGATAGGTAATTGTGTAAGGCTGAGGAGATAGAGGAAGGGGAAGAAGAAAGACAAATCTGTGGGGTGGGTATTCCACAGTTTAGGGAAGCGGTACAAGAAGGCTGCCTGGCCGACAGTAATCATATGGCATGGGGCACCTAAAGTACGAGAAACTGATGACCTAAGTGATTGGGTGGATGGTGAGAGGATTGTTAGGGAAGAGTTGAGATAAGTAGGGAAGAATTTAACACAATGAAGGAGACATCTGTTATCAAGAGATGGTAAAGCCAAAGTGTGGTAAAGTTGACAGTGATGAGTAAGGATAGGAGCATCGAGTGCACAGATAGAGAAGGAGTTAAAGAGGGTGTCCAATCTTGCTAAGGAGGTCTTAGGCATGGCACTGTAGACTACGTCACAGTAGTTAAAGATGGGGAGGATCATCTTCTGGACAAGTCCATGCCTAGCTGGGAGAGGGAGGCAGTTCTTGTTCCTAAATAATGCACCTAACTTGGGGCACAGCTTTTTAAGGATGGCATTCACATGACAAGAGAAGGTGAAGTGTTGATCAAGCCAAACCCCCAGATATCTGAATGAGGAGGTGTCCTTGAGGACTGTCCCATTGAGGATATGGAAAGTGGGGAGGGAGGGGAGCCTTGAAAATCTCTACCTAGTGCCAAAGATCATGGAGACAGTCTTCTTGGCATTTAGGAAAAGCTGATGTGAGCAAAACCAGCACTGAACATTGTTTAAATTGTTCTGAAGTCTGGTTGCAACACTGGTGAGGGAGTGCCTGGAGGTGTAAAGGACCGTGTCATCTGCATACACATGAATACAGGCAGATGTGCAGACAGATGGCAAGTCACTGAGAAAGATGGAGAAGAGTATGGGGTTCAACACTGATCCCTGCAGGACCCCTGTGTCGATAGGGAGGGGTGAGGATATGGACTCTGCTATTCTAACTGACTGCGTCCAACCCACCAGGTAGGCATGGAACCAGTTTGAGGCGGCAGCCAACAAGCCTGCAGCAGACAGAGTGTAACAGGATAGAGTGGGAGACAGCGTTGAAAGCCTTGGCTAGGTCGACAAAGATGGCAGATGTGATTTGACCACTGTCCATCCCAGTGAGGATGGAGTCAGTGAGCCTAATGAGGGAGGTGGTGGTGGAGTGGTTTTTATGGAAGTCAGATTAGAAGGGGGTGAAAAAGTTAGAGTGAGACAGATAGGCAGAGAGTTGGGTAAGAACTAGGTGTTCTTGCAGCTTAGCGAGGGTGGAAAGTAGGGATATGGGTCTAAAGTTCCCAGGGAAGGATTGGTCATCACCCTTAGGGAGGGGAAGAACAATGGCATGTTGCTGGGACCTTGGAACAGCAGTGAGTTGTCGTGGTACAGAAATTGATTTGACTGATTTAACAGCTATGCTGCAGCTCAGTGAGACCACTGGCACTGCTGGTACGAGAGTGGGGGGAGCTCACAAAGATCTCTGGTACTGCTGGCATGAAAGTGGGCAGGGCTGTCTTCATTTGACAGTCATGCTGCAGCTCACTATGATCTCTGGCACAGCCTGTATGAGAGCAGGCTGGTGTGTGTGTGAGAGTGTGTGTGGGGGGGGTTAATTTAGCAGCCACACTGTGGCTTAGAGAGTTCACTGGCACTGCTGGTATGAGGGTGGGTAGTGGGGGTTCTTCCTTTAACAGTCAAGCTGGGGCTCCCCAAGATCACTGGCACTGCCTTTGGCAGAAGGATTATTTTACCTCAATAAATAAGAATAACTGCAAAAAATATAGTAAAACATTGGATATATGTAAGAAAACTGCACCCAATTATAATAATAGCAATAAGAGCTCTGGAGGTTTAGTTAATGTCCTGTTAATCACCCCCTTGGGGCAATATGGCACTTAGATGTGCCTTGTGCTACATTACACCACCAGGGAGTGACTAACAGAACATTAATATAACCCTATCATTCCTAATTGCCTAAAAGATGCATTATGAAGCAATTAACCAGACTCACCTTGTTTTCAGTCAGTTTGCAACCGGGCTCAGTAGCAGCAGGACATTTGGAGATCACAAACAGGCTTACATTAGTGGACTGTAGAGAGGTAAGTGAGGGTGAGGGTGTGAGGTGGTGGTTGTTGAGAGAGGGGTCTGGGTGGTGGTGGTGGAGGGTAGGAGGGTCAGTGGCAGTAGACATCACTGGACCATTTCATTTTATGCAGGTGAAAAAACATGAAATGATGATGGACTCTGCTTTGTTTCAGGTCTTGACACAGGGGATTGGACAACCTTGTGTTGGTGTCTTACTGGGTGACACTGGGTTAAGCACTCCAGAGTCACAAAGAGTAGCAGAGGTGTTGTTAGCTGTCATCAGGTGTTGGGCATTCTGGTGACAGGAAATTTGTGACGTGGGGTACTTTTCTGGGTGAAGACACTGAGGATTGGGAACCCCAGTGTCAATGTAGTATTGGAAACACTGGGAATAGGCACCCTGTTGTTGCATATTGTGGTGAGAGTGTGTGTGTTGTTAGTCCGCATTGAGGGTTGGGCACCCCAGGTTTGAGAATTTACAAAGTGGAGGCTGATTTGTGGCACTGGGGTTGGGCAGCCCAGTGTTGCAGACTGTGTAAGGTGGGTGTTGTTTGCCAGCACTGCAGCTTGGTCACTCCAGTGTTGGACTCTGTGTGCAGGAGCAGCAGAAGTGTAACCTTTCACTGTTTGGTGCATGGCAAGAGAACAAACTGCTCTCTCTCCCTGCTCCGCTGAGAGTGGCCTATGAGAGTTTCTCAGAAATGCTGCTGAGCAGCAGTATAAAGAAAACTAGTGCTGCTAGTATGGCATAGAGGAAAGGCAATACAGGAGCTGCAAGCAGCATAGCAAACATGGCAGCCACATCCAGGAAGAAGCTATGGCTGTTGTGCAACATCTCTGCTGTCCCCAGGACAGTAGTGAAATAAACAAGTCGACAGCACCAGCACAGCAGAATGAACTGCACAGGAAACATTGGTGATGGGATGTACAAGCTGAACAAGCAAAATCCCACCTCCGCCATGCATTTCCCAGAGTTGTGATTGGCCAAGTACTTTCAGGAAAAAAGGCAAAGAAAGGTGCAGGCTTGAGAATGGGCAGAATTGGGGAGGACACTGGGTATTCTAAAACTGTCATAGATGGAGGAAGACAAACCAGTCAAAAGCCCTCTCACAGCTCAGATTGATCATAATTAGTGCTGTGAAAAGTTGCTAAAATTTGCTTCATAAAAGTAAATCCATGAATTGTGGCAAATTTCTTAAGCTGAGGACTTCAATATACATTCTTATTCATCAGGCAAATTGGCCAAATTTTCATGGCGAATGGTTAATTCAGTGGGCAAATTCCCACATGATTGGCATGCTATACCCCCTCCTTAACCAAAATATGATAAAAGCAGCCCCCTCTCCAACCCAAAAATGGTAAAAATCATGATACACCCCTCCACCCAACTCTACCTCTGCTGGTACCCCCCCACCCCTGCGTAATGCTGATGAATCTGATCTGGTTGGAACAGTAATCTCTTCCTCCCACCCACATGACAACAGACTCCTCCCGCCTCCCCCCATCTGAGTCCCACTGTCTTTGTTAAGTCACACACCCAATCCCTTGACCCTCATTCAGCCCCCCTATGGTCTCTACCACCCTCCTTTTTCTCTTTCTTTCTTTCTTTCTTTCTTTCTTTCTTTCTTTCTTTCTTTCTTTCTTTCTTTCTTTCTTTCTTTCTTTCTTTCTTTCTTTCTTTCTTTCTTTCTTTCCTTCCATTCTTCCTTCCTTCCTTACCTTTGAACTCAAGAGCCCATTCTTAATTTCAAGTCAGTAAATACATCACAAAATATGGTACACAATATTAATAATAGAAAAAACAAATACATAAAAGTAGAGCCAAAATAGATAATACCAGACATGGAATTTCTATAATTAGGCACAGGTAGAAGAATTGGATTCTGATTAGAGATGCAGTGAATTTAAATTTCGCCGGCGAAGTGAACGTGAAGTGGGCACTTCACATTGCCACTCCACTACGTGGAGTGGGCAATGCAAAGTGCTCACTCTGCCTTGTCATTACCACCTCGTGTTAAGGCAGAATGGCAATGCAAAGTAAGGCGAAGTCATTGTTTTTAATGGACTTTGCGTTCCTCATTATGATTCTAAGTGATCCACTTGATGTTTCAGATTTGGCAGCCCCCCATACCTCACATGGCTTACAGTACTGTAAGTCACATGCTCTTTAGCTAAGCAGGAAGAAAGTGAGTCATACAAGCAGACACTTTTACTTTCTCCTGTGCAGATGGAGAGAGAGTAACGTGTTTTGTGACTCTGATACTTTGAGATCAGAGCGAGGAGGAGATTGAAACTTTGATTTAGACCCAACAGTTTTTTTAAAAGCTAAATTTGTTGTCTTTTCTGTACTCTTTTTTACTTAATTTGTTCTTTCTGTAAATTTTATTTTTCTTACCTTTGTAAGTAGTTGTTTGTCTGTGTGACTGTGTGTGTGTGTTGCATGACAGTGTGCGTAGTGATTGCTCGGACTGAGGGAGCTCAGTAGGAGATATGGACCAGGGTGAGGGAATGTCTTGGGTGGGGGCAACTCTGGGAGAGCGTGGTAGTGGTAAGCATCATACTGTGCACATGTGTGGAGGACATGAGTAGCCATTCCTGTTGGACAGCTCAAAACTTGTGTGTCCCCCCCCCCGGAAGCAGGACCAGCATCGCCTCCTGTCCTGACTCTGAGGCAGTTGAACCACCACCACCACCACCAAGTCCAGCACCAGGTCCTCTGCAGCAGGATGTGCCTGTTCCCCCGGGCCCAGGTGTGGATCCCATCCATGTTCAGCACTGTGACCAGCCAGCTGTCAGTTCATCTGGCCATCCCCTGCCTGTGCTTGGTCCTCCCCGCACCTCCATTGTT
The DNA here is from genome assembly GCA_016271365.2 of Neoceratodus forsteri. NCBI lineage: Eukaryota > Metazoa > Chordata > Ceratodontiformes > Ceratodontidae > Neoceratodus > Neoceratodus forsteri. Next base: position 1,773,994,403 of record CM057456.1, on the reverse strand, counting down.
TGGCAGTTTTTGACTGTGTCGGGGGGACAACAGTGTGATCAAGTGCCACCTATGTGAGGTGGAGGTGCACTGTGGCCCCCAGGGGACACACCTGGGGACTGGGAGTCAGCACACCCATATGCTCAATCACCAGCAGTTGGAGTGGCAGGCTGCCACCGAATGGACCATGCCTGCACCTGCTGGCCATTCTGTGGCAGAAGGTGCAGCTGTGCATTGCAGCATCCCCAAGAAGAGGAGGGCCACAGCAGCACTTGCTGCTCCACCAGCACCCCCACCACTACCACCACCACCACCACCAGTAGGTCAGCTTGTAGAACATGTGGACCCCAGAGAACTGCATGTAACACAAGCTGACTTGGCAGTTCCCTGGAGTGCTGTTGAGGAGAACAACGAGAGGGTGAGTGCTGTGGAGCAGCAGCTGGATCACATAGAGGGACATCAGTTGCAAATTATGTCCATGCTGGAACTGCTGCTGGATCGCCATGAGATCACAAATTAGTTTTTTTCATCACACCATGTGCCCCCCCACACCTTCCTTGCTGTGTTATAAAATGTATTCCTCCACCATCCCGACCCTTGTATGTAATTATGCCCTTTTGTTTTATTGTCTTACATATGCGTGACACTTTATATTCTGAGCAGTGCAAGTATACTGTGCTAAACTGCATATGTGCAGTCAGTCTTCTTTCCAATCTGTGTATGTACTGCAGACACTGTCCAACTCTCTGACTTAAAAACAAACATTAATTAGTACAATGGTGGGGTAGTGAAGCATGGAGAGATATTACAAAACAGGCTTATAATACATCCAAGTAACTATTAAAAAAATTAATGTTGTGATTCATGACATGATCGTGAATCGTGATTTGTGACTGCATTTGTGACTGTGATAATGAAGAACATGATTCGGTGTCGATGGTATGAGATAACCAGTATGAAACTGTATTGGGAATGCAAATGTCTATGGCTGTACTTCTCCGATGATCTGTAGCTTAAAACTCTCAGACTTAAAAACACGTATCAGTGAGTACAATGGTAGGGGGTAGTGAAGCCTGGAGAGATACTACAAAACAGGCTTACAATACATCCAAGTAACTAGAAAAAAATGAATGTTGTGATTTGTAACGTAATCGTGAATCATGACTTGTGACTGCATTTGTGACCGTGATGATGAAGAAAGTAATTTGTATCACAAGTGACTCATGATGATGGTCCCGACATAAAAACGCATATTAATGAGTACAATGTTTATGCAGAATTAAGCACCACACCAGTCCAATACTCTGAAGGGAAGCCAAAGAAACAACTGTGACTTAAGTTGCAAATGGAGATTGGGCCCTAAAGAGATGCAAATGCACAGACAGATTAAAATTGTGCTGTACACTGAAGAGATGCAGACACAAAGGCACAACACCTAACCAGTGCTGACCATCAGAAATTTAAATCTGGAAAAGAATACCTTTGCGGTTTGGGGTGGGCCGTGGGGAAGGGGGGCAGTGTACTGCACTGCTGCAGTAACAGTCACTAGTACTAGTACCAGTAAAGATACCAGAAAGAAGTACAAAAATCACACAGCTGCAGTGGATAGCAGCTTTACATTGCTGAACTTATTATGTGGCACAATAAAAGGCGTCTGATTTGATGACAATCGTCACACACATACTCACACACACACACTAAGTAAAACACAGCAAATTTAAAACTTCAGTAATATAAGCACATATTTTAAATGAACTAAAATTATGCACTGCTGCACCACAACAATCAGCAAAAAAACTGCAATAATTATTGAATATATTACTGTATGTACATTAACACAGTTATACAAGAAAATATCACCAAAACAGAAAGCACTGTTTTTCTCCAAGTTAATCTACAGTACCTACACCACAGATATGCCCCTTCCCCAAAGCACACTTCAACTGTCTCTCAGTACACAGACTGAATATTGTACATTAACATTCAAAATCCATACACAAACAATAAACGCTCGATGATATGAGCACAGGAGGGTTTCCTATAATCGATGAACTAAAGTTTCAGCAAAAAAAATGACTCAAAAAGGCTTTTTTAACAGCTTTTAGGTTTGAATCGCAGAGAGCTCTCAGAGCAGATTGTCTCCTACAGCTTCCTACACACACTGCCTCAAACTGAGGCTGTGCAGAGCAATCTAGAGCCCATGTGACCTGAAATCCCATGAATCACTGCAAAATTCACCTTTGGAGCTTAAAAACAAGGCAAAGTGAGGAGAAGTCCATTGTTTTCTATGTACTTTGCCTTAAGAATTGGTGGAGTAGTAGTTTGGAAAGGCAAAGTAACACAAAGTCATTGTTCTCAATGGACTTCGCGTTACCCATTATAACACAAAGTACTCCGCTCCATGAATTCGCCTTCACTCCGCCAATCACTTCGCAGAGCGAATTGGGGCCACTTCGCCCATTGCTAATTCTGATCCCAAAATACCTATCTTCAAGGTTGCCCTGTTACTCAGCAACAGGTTACATCACATACAGTACATTGCTGTTTACTATTACAGTTCAGGTTCTACATACACAAGTTGCATCACATCTAAAATGTAAAAGTGACTTTATAGCTAACACAACATGAATGCATATAATTCAAAGTATGCAGTATTTTTCAGGTCAAAAGAGAAAGCCAATTCAGCCACTTGTAAATAAACAAAGGTGGTAATCATAGGAATATTAGTAATAAAGATGGTCATTCTTGTGAAATACATCTTACTTCATTAGGTGTATAGAGGTAGCATTACCATGTATAATGTCACTGTAGTCAGTAAAGGGTATGAACATAATGTCTGAACACTTACAGTACAAGTCATATTAAACTGTTCCTCTAAGTTGTTGGTTTTGGATTTTTAAATGGATTTCAGTGCTTGCAGGCATGGCCCAACAGGGGTCCATGCAAACAAATGGACACACTAGATGGACTCTCGGTCTCCTTCTGACGTCACCTTTCTATGTTTCTAATGGCTTAACCATATTTTTAATGAACTGATAAACGTTTCATTGTGGGTTGCTAATAGTTTCCATTTAGCTGCAACTTTTAATGAAATGCATTACATAAACTCTGCTAAACTGTTTCATAGCATATAAAGGGACACTGTCAGCTTTTCAGTGAAATTTCTGCAAGTGAAAATGAAGGTGTTAGGAGCAACAATTCCTAATGCAAATTGCAGAAATGCTACCAAGATCTCACAGAAGTGCTTAGTACATATTATTTTTATAAAAATTATTTTTCTGTTGGTCTACCCCAAATTTCGGCAGCTCGAGTCCATGAACTACAATGGAAAGAGCCAAGGGGAAGCTCGTTCATGACTGAGTCAATTGTTTTCGGTCCTACATGCAGAAAATGTGTTATCTGTTGCAGCTTCCAATGCAGAGTGCCGCAAGAACATTTCAGTACCCAAACGAGGGCTCTAAGTTGATTTATTTTGTGTGCAATAAAATGAGGCTATACTTCCAGGCATGTGCATTACCGGTTCCAGTAATGCGCATGCCAGGAAGTAGAGCTTCATTTTTTTGTACACAAAATAAAACAAAAAAATTTAAAATAAATAGATAAATAAAAAACAACTTAGAGTGCTCTTTTGAGTATTGGAATGTCTTTGCAGCACTCTGTGTTGGCAGTGGTTTTATGTGATAAGGGTGAGTCTATCAGACCGCCAATCACATAATGCGACTCAACAACTGCCCAACGTCAAAAGGGCAAATCACATGGCACCAACCATCACAAATAGCAACAGTCACATACTTAATAAAAAATCAAAAATCAAAACATGTTTTTTATGCGAGGGGCAAGCCTCCCACACTCCAAAATATGGATTGTGAACTCCAGGGGGAGCAGACATAGAAGAAAATGGAAACTCCCCCAGGAAGCAAAATAATTTCCTGCACCGGGATCTGAACCCAATACCACAGGCTGTAGGGTCAGTGGCTCAAGCCACTATGCCACACAGTCAGCTTGGCAGGTTTTAGCCAGACTGGTCTATTATCTCCTTTCTCATGAGTGTCATGTGTGTCCCTCAGTGCTATACTTGCTATAATCATTCTGAGCTCTTTTTCTCCACTCACTCTAAAGGTGAGCAGTATTATTGAGTCTCTCATATTGAGCTGCTCAATAATACTCGCTCACATTACATGATACCTTGGCAGATGCAGCAGATAACACCTTTTCTGCATGTAGGACTGAAAATAATTGACTCAGTCATGAACAAGCTTCCCCTCGGCTCCGCACCATTGTAGTTTGTGAATGCGCACTGCTGAAATTTGGGGCGGACTGACAGAAAAGTAATTTTTACAAAAATAATAAATATTAAGCTTTTCTGTGAGATCTTGGTAGCATTTCTGCATTTTGCATTAGGAAACCTTGCTCCTGACACCTTCGTTTTCGCTTGCAGAAATTTCAACAAAGGGCTGACAGTGTCCATGTACTTCACAGTCCAAACAAAGGACGGAAGTACTTAAAAGGATCGGTGTGCCGCAGTCTGATATACAAATTCAGAGTCAGCAAGAAATGCTGACACTTCCTGTCAAACTCTAGTACCTTCATAAAAATAGTAAAAATTGGAGATGAACTCAAGACAAATGATTTTTATAAGTGCAAAACACTCGTGTACTCACAGTTAAGTACAGGCATACTGAAAATGTGGCCCCATGGGTCACGGTCATGATGAATGGCTCCCATCTGAAAAACTGAACTAAAAACTCCTCTATCCTAAGTGGAAACCCCTGATTAAGGGTTTGACACACACAGATACACATACAAACACATAATCTTTTACTGTCCTTTTAGTATGACTGCATACTTTTTTTAAATGCTCCAGAATGGCCACGCTGAGCTACTGAACTGAAGGGCTCTGTGCAGCTCTTTACATATGCGTGCTCAGTATACAGTACCCATAATGGGGCAGCAATGTAATTTTTTATGTACTGAAGATTTAAAAATATTACTTATACTAATACATTTACTGAAAACTATTTTGGGGGTATGAAACCCCTAATTATTTGTTTCACTTTCACTTGAGGTTAAATTTGGGTTCCATTCATGCACTTCTGCTGACCAGACATGGGAAGTCAGATGTACAGTCATTGCCACTGGCCCAAGGCAATAGGCTTTACTGTACTATATAAGTCCAGGCCAGTAAAAAAAAAATACAGTCCAGTACCTTTATAGAACAATTCTGCAGAACACTGTAAACACAAGGGAGATCACAGAAGAAGCCACAATTGGGACAGGGCTGTGCAGCACAGTGCTAACACACTAAGTGGGTTCCACAAAAAAGTCATTTAAATAGTTAAAAAGTTAGTAGCACCAAAATATAGCACTCAAAATATTTCTGTACTCTTTAACTGATGAATTTTGATTGGCAAACACTAAACACAGCACCTGTTAAATAAAGTACAGTGCATACTGTAGTTGATGGCCATAAAATACATAATTAATTTTCTCACCAGTACAGTAATGTAGAAAAGTGCAATAAAAAGTCCAGTACTGTGCACTCTGCAGCTAAACATACCATACTGCACTGTGCAAATGCAGTGACTGAGAAAGCAATGCACTGGATATGCATTAGGTAAACATTAGGAGGGTGCTGAAGAAAATATCCGAAATCAGCCAGCCCGGTGGTGCTGAGGATTGAGGCATTGGATGCCACACCTCGTGCCATGCCAGCAACCCGTGTTTGGAGGTGAGCTCAGGCCGACATGCATTGGTGGGGGGGGGGCTGGGAGAAGACTGTAGCAGCTGCTGGGCTGCTCTCCTGTCCTGGATCGGGGAGGCTAGCCACCTTGCTCTCGACTTACACCCACTGGTGGCTGGATATCAGATCAAGGGAAGTCTGGGGGACTTACGTTGGGAGGGTAGCAGGAGCATGGTTTCCTGGAGCATGCAGGCACCTTCATGTATGTGCACTCGCCTGTGTTTGCCACTGCTCCTGGAGGGATGGGAGAAAACAGAAAATAGGGCTCTGTGGCATGCTTAATGAAGCCCTGAAGACAATACAGGGTGGATTGAGAGCTTCTGAGAGAGGACTGCAGCCTGCCTGCCAGGAATCCCTGATGGGAGGAAAGCTACTGTATGTAACAAAAAAACAAAGAAAATATCCAGAAGTGCTGCATGTACACTTCATGTGAGTTGCCTATTGGTTGGAAACAGTTGAGAGTTAAAACTGTTAGGATTGTAACAGCATTTGCAACACTACAAAAAAAAAAAAGCTGTAAAAGCAGTGCGCTGAAGGAGCAGTTTAATGTGACTTGTACTGTGACTTCATATCTTGTGATAACAAATTATGGTATCTAAATGGCATCCTAGCCTTGGCCCTAACTTTTTGTGTTTTGTCATGGGTGCCAGAACCTATGGGCAAGGGGTGGTGGCAGTACCCCCTCCCACTTTTGTCCATGAGCATTCAGTGTGCCCCTTTAATGCCTGCAAGGTCTGACTCCACTGTCACTTCCCTCCTCAGACTCACTGACTCCATCCTAACAGGCATGGATAAAGGCCCCATCACATCCACCATCTTTGTTGACTTAGCTAAGGCTTTTGACACTGTCTCACATGCCCTTCTCTTGGCAAAGCTCTCCAGTGCAGAGCTCTCCACTGCAGCCACCAGCTGGTTCGACTCTTATCTCGTTGACAGGTCCCAATCAGTCAGAATTGGGACCTCTACTTTCGACTCCTTCCCCGCCAACATTGGTGTCCCCCAAGGCTCTGCCCTCAGCCCAATCTTGTTTTCCATCTTCCTAAATGACCTGCCATCAGCCTGCCCACACACATCCATTCATATGTATGCAGATGATACAGTTCTGTATATTTCAGGCTCCTCCCCACTGGAAGTGGCACCCAGACTCCAGCAAGACTTCAATGCTATTCAACACTGGTTGCACTCAAATCAACTTTTCTTAAATGCCAAAAAAACGGTCACTTTAACTTTTGGCACGAGGAAGAGAATCTCCTGACTCCCCACCAGTCCTACTTTTAAAACCCTAGAAGAGACTCCCATAGAAAATTGTACCTCCTTCAGATATCTTGGGATCTGGCTGGACCAGCACCTCGATTTTTTGGCACACATCACCGCTATCCATAAAAAACTGCACCCTAGACTGGGCGCCTTATTCCATAACCATGGCTGTTTTCCTCTGCCAGCCCACAGGGCAATTATACAGAAAATGATCCCCCCTATTTTTGATTATGGGGATGTAGTCTACGGTGCCGCACACAAGACCACCCTGGCTAGACTGAATCCTCTTTTCCACTCCTTCTGTCGCTTCGTCCTGGACTGTACACCCTCCACCCACCATTGCGACCTCTACCAGTCCCTTAACCTCCTCTCTCTCTACGAAAGGTGACAGTCCCACTGCCATAGCCTCATGGCCAGATTCAGGACCCAGTCACTACCCTTCTACCTCATTACTACCCTAACTGCCCAAACTCCACCTGCATACTCACACAGGAATTTCTATTCCCGGCTCCTGCACGTCCCTAACATGTCGACCTCTGCCGGCCAGTTGGCCTTCAGAGCTTGCATGCCCAAATTATGGAACTCTCTGCCTGTGTACATTCGGCATGCCCCCACCTCTTTGCAAATCAACTCACTCCTCAAAGGGCACTTCTCAGCCAACTGCTCATGTAGATTAAGTTCACACTAGACCAGGTACTAGCTCTCTAATTGGTGCCATCTGTGGTTACTCCAAATATTTATCTCCAACTCTTGTGAATGTTGTCATTTTGCACCACATATCATTTTAGCTGCCGTTACACCCAGATTTTCTGGTTGCTTGTGGTGTCACATTCTGTATTTATTCTGTACATACCATTATATATAGCTAATGTTTGTACATATTTGTGAAATGTCTGCACTTTCGAATTTGTATGTATCCTCCCATCGCCTACCCCCCCCAGGACGCATCTGGAATTGAGTGGTAGTCTGCTCAGTATGCCTTCCTGGTAAAACTTTTAAATAAATAAATAAATAAGAGAAGCAGTTATGGTCTCTTGTGTCATTAGTACAGCGCCCCCCCCCATCCACCCACACACACACTTTTCCCCATGTTCTGGCACTCAAGTGTTTTGTGATAACAGATTACGGTATCTAAAAGGCAGTCTAGTCTTGGCCCTAACTTGCTAATTAAGTTTAAGATATTGGTGTCCCATTTAAGCTGTGAGTCAAGCTATACCGCAGATATTTGTATGAAGGGGGGTGGGACTGTTTGAAGTGTAGCATTATTCATAGTTTTAAGGGCCAAAGTATCTAAAATGGGGGATCACACATCTTGACATGTATGACATGCAACACTATGGTGTTTTGTTTCTGTTTAGAACCCATAATTTCTGAACCTGCAGAAAGCCATTATGCAGCAGCACCTGTATTGTTTCCTCAAGAGCAATATAATACTGTATGTAACCAGTACTCGATACTGAGGTGTTGGTTTTTGTGTTCTAAAACCACACCACAGATGCATACTAAGGCACAATGGGCTTGCATTGAATGCCTTCAGCACCTAGGAAGTGCATTTGCAAATCCGCAAAGTGCCTTATTTCACTTATAAATGGGTTCCACAAAAAAGTATTTTAAACAGTTAAAAAGTTAGTAGCACCAAAAAATAGCAATCAGAACATTTTTGTAATTTGTTATATTTAGAAGTAGTCCCCAATTATTTTTTTTTTATTATAGTAGCAGTTTGTTAGTGTAGCCACTAGAGGGCACTTGGTAACTGTAGTGTTTGTTCCCCATTCCCTCCACTGTTTAACACTGAATACAGAAGTTCTTACTGAAAATGACAGATTTAGTTTAGTTGTCGTATTGGTCCTTGTCAGAACAGATCCAGAAGCAAATGGTTTGATACTTTTTATTGGACCAGCTTAGATGTTACAAAAAGAACAAAGTACCTAAGCTTTCAGATCAACCAAGTCCTTCCACAGAAGCGTATGACCTCAACTTCAGGTCCTAAGCTTCCGAAGTTCTGAGGAAGGACTTCGTTGGTCCGAAAGCTTGGGCACTTCATTCTTTTTGTAACTTCTAAGTTGGTCCGACTGAAGTTGAGAACTGAGCAAGTTGGACTGTCTGAAAGTAAACTGTGTAGAACTGTTGTTTGCTGCTTTTTGGTACTGGAGAGGAAAATTAACTTCCATATTTGACTCAAGGCCATGTGAGATTCTAGCCACCCGACCAGCAGTAAGTGGCTGTGTGGACTGTGTTTGTTGAATGTATTATGGCGTGAAAGTTGAGGTTGGGCTTTGTGGATGGGGGAAGATGTAGAGCTGTGGTTTGTAGCTTGGTGGAGAAGGAATCAATAGTTTCTTTGGGCAAGCATCAGAGAGCTAGCAGATGATACTAGGAAAAGAAGTTGCATAGGGGGAGTGTTAACAGAGACATGGAATAGAACCCCTGCACAGACCAGAGTAACTTGGCAACAAAAGCATAGAAACATAGAAAGTGATGGCAGAGAAAGGCTCAGTGGCCCATCCAGTCTGCCCACCCTACCAAGTTACAACTACTTATGGCCTGGTAGCCATTCCTCCCAAATGCCTCTGACCCTTTCTTGTTACTATGGCCATGTGCCATTCTCTCCATACCTTGAAATTACTCACTGATTTGGCCATTGCCACCTCCCTAGGTGGTTTGTTTAACTTTCCACCACTCTTTTGTGGGGAAAAATGCTTGCAATATCCTTGCTGAATTTCATCTGTCCAGTTTCAGTGAATTTCCCCACATACCATAGGTGTATTCGTGCTAAAGTTAAATATGTCTTTGCAATCCACTCTGTTTATCCAATGCAGGTACTTGTGTATTTCTCTCATGTCCCCCCTTTCTCTACTAATTTTAAGGGTGTAGAAATTGAGGTTTTGCAGCCTTCACCTGTATGTCTTTCACCATTCCCTGGATCATTTTAGTCACCCTCTACCGTACTGTCTCTACTTTCTTGCAGTCTCTACTCATGTAGAGATTCCAGAACCAGCATGGGGTAATAATGTCACAGATGATACCACACGCACCACAGCCATGCAGCAGCAAACACGTGCAACTGTTTTCCTTTTGTTTTGCGGGAGGCTTCGCCCCCACATCCCCGGACTTATTATAATCAACTCCAAGGGAGTGTGGACATAGGGGCAAGAAAAAAAAATAATAAACGTAAAAGATTCCCAAGTCGGGAATGAAACCTTGTTCCCCAACCCCATCCCCTGCAGGGTCGGGTGATCAAGCCACTCCACTATGGGAGCAGCAGACCAAGCACCTGACCGGCAGTGTTCATATCCACTTCCTCCTTTGTGATGAGCATCAGGGGGCAGCAATACTCTCGTATCACTGTAATTCCCCTGTCACTGTAAAGGCATGCACTCTACTGACAGCATGGTCATCCTGTATGTGTTTTTCTCTGCAACAGTATGACCCAGTAGGTTCAGAGCCTCCCTCAGTATTCCAGGTGCTGTTTCTCCAATGAGCTGTACAGTGGGAAGATCACCTCCTGGCCTTTGCTACTGATGCACCTCCCTATGCACCCTGGTATCCTATTTGCCTTCCCCACAGCCTTGTAATGTGCTGTGAATTTCAGGTTTTCTGAAATGATATTCCCAAGGTCTTTCTTCTTTACTGTGTTTTCCAGCACCACCACACACACCCAACTGAGTCTGTGCTCTTGGGCTTTTGTTCCCGATGCACATTGCTTTCTATATTTTTGCAGAAAGCTCTGCTGACAGATCTTAGCCCATTTTACCAATCTACTCAGGTCCTCTTTTAGTTCTCTAATTCCCTCCTTCAGGACTACCCTTGCACAAGTCTTAATGTTGTCCACAAAGAGGCAGATCTTGCCCTGTATACCATCTCCTATGCCATATGTTAAACAGGACAGGGCCAAGGGCTGAACCCTAAGGCACTCTATGTGTGACCTTTTTAGCATCCATTAATTCAACATTTACCAGTATCCTTTTCCCTCTTATTCAGCTTTCCAACCAAGCTGCTGTTTGTTCTTCCACTCCAAGGTCCCTCAGTTTAATGAACAGTCTCTCATAAGGGACTGAGACAAAGGCTTTACTGACAAACAGGTCCAGTATCTGAACTGTCTGTCATGCAAGTCACCCAGTCAAAGAGGTCTATAAGGTTCATTTGGCATGACTGTCTACTGATGAGCTCATGCTGTCTGCTGTCCTGCAGCTTAAACACTTCAAGAAAGTCCATCAGCCTTTCCCGCAGTATGGCCTCAAGTATCTTTCTAACTGTAGACATCAGGCTGCCTGGTCCATCATTACCCATGTCATCCAGTCTTTCACTTTTAAGCAGATAGACTACATCTGCCATCCTCCAGACCCTGGGGACTGCCCTTGTGTCCAAAGAACAGTTTGAATATCTGCAAATTGAGCAGCTATTACCTCTTCTACCTCCTTGAGTAGTCTAGGAAGCAGCCCATCAGGCCATTTATTTGTCTACATTCAACCATCTAAGCCCCTCCAGCACTCCTTTCTCTGTGATATGGCCTTAACATAGCTCCCATTCTTGTTCCTACTGACCTTCACCCCCATTCTTGGAATGGTCCCTCCTCCTTCCTGGTGAGTACTGAACAAACAAGACCTCAACTGAGGGTTACAGGCCTGCAAAGAAAGACTAAGAAAGAAAATATAAAAAACAGGTTGCTTAATACCTTAAATTTCTATGTATAGTATGTTGTTCGTTTGGTAAATTTAAACATGTACTAGACATTTATTCAAATCCCAGCCTGGGAGTGGGTCCCAAGATGGTAGCCTGGGTAAAGAACTGGCTAGAGAACAGGACACAGAAGGTAATAGTAAACGGAGTCCACTCAGAAGAAAAGGGGGTTACTAGTGGGGTACCGCAGGGTTCAGTACTAGGACCGGTCCTCTTTAATGTCTTTATAAGTGACATTGCAGAGGGACTGGAAAGAAAAGTATGTCTCTTTGCAGATGACACAATGATCTGCAACAGAGTTGATACACAAGGTGGGGTGGAAAGGATGAGAAGGGACTTGGCAAGGTTGGAGGAATGGTCAAAATGTATGGCAGCTTAGATTCAATGCTAAGAAGTGCAAAGTAATGCACTTGGGAAACAAAAACCCAGAGGAGGAGTACACAATGGGGGTGAGATTCTAACAACAACAAAAACGGAAAGAGACCTGGGGGTAGTCATATCAGATGACCTAAAGGTGAGCAAGCAATGTGAGAGGGCAGTAAGGAGGGCTGGGGATACTGGGATGCATAGGGAAAGGCCTCACCAGTAGAAAACAGGAAGTTGTTATCCCTCTGCACAGACAACTGGTGAGACCCCATCTGGAGTACTGCGTGCAGTTCTGGAGACCCAATCTCCGCAAAGACATAGAAAGGATGGAGGGAGTCCCAAAGGAGAGCAACTAAAATGGTGCAGGGTCTGCACCAGAAGACATATCAAGAGAGACTTAAGGAGCTTAATATGTATAGCCTCATGGAAAGGCGGGAAAGGGGGGACATGATAGAAATTTTCAGGTACCTCAAGAGAATCAACAAAGTCCAAGAGGTTAGCATCTTTCAGAAAAAGAGGTGTGCAAGAACAAGGGGGCACAATTTGAAGCTAGAGGAGGTGGCTCAGAGGTAATGTGAGGAAGTATTTTTTCATGGACAGGGGTTGTGGATGCATGGAACAGCCTTCCCGAGGAGGTTGTGGAGTCAAAATCAGTGGTAGAATTCAAGAATGCATGGGACAGGCACAAGACAATTCTACAGGGTGGGGGTAAGAAGAAGTAGGCTGTTGGCTAGCTAGGATATGCAGCTTATCCATTAGGTAGGGAAATGGGCAGACTGGGTGGGCCAAGCGGTCCTTATCTGCTGTCAAATTCTATGTTTCTATGTGTATGCTTATTTCTAATGGCTTAGGGCAAGTAATGAGTGTTTAGATGTTTTGTTTTACTTTTCTAACATGGCTACCAGAAGACTTTTCTTCAAACATTTCTTGGACGCATAGATAACCGGGTGTGCTGCATACTGGTTGCCAGAAAAGTATCTGGTGTTAAGTTTATTACTCTGTAATGAGAAAATCTGACTGCAGGAAATTTCCAACCCTTTTCATTGCCATTGGCGTACAAATGGGCTTGAACACCCTGGAGCTAACATCAGTGTAATTTATATATACTGTGAATAGTAGAGGGCCCAGCATAGATCCCTTTGTGATGCAAATCAATACAGGTTCTGTGTTATAATTCACCCCGTAAATCATGATTATCTGCTTAGTATTAGCTAAATAACTATAAAACGAGTTAAAGGTAAAGTGTTTCTTACTCAAAGCCTAAAGAGCCTAAAATCTTCAACATGTTATTATGACTGATAGCATTGAAGGCCTTGGAAAGCTTACTTTACACAGCTACAGCCAGCAATCCTTTGTCCACTTTAAGTTGAGTATCATTTGTTACTTTAATGACAGCAGAAGTAGTGCTGTGAAACTTTCTACATCCAGACTGATTTACATTCAAAATATGGTTCCTATGCAGCAGGTTGTACACTACTTTTGCTAATAAACCTTTCCAAGACCATTGACTCAATCAGTAATGATACTGGACAGTGATTATCAAGAAAATTCCTTTGGCAATTTTTAAATAGATGACTTACTTTAACCTTTCTCCAAGTCCAGGCTTGACAAATTTCAGTTGGAAGCACATTGCACATGACCAGGAATGCCACAGAAATACCTGAATCCCTGTCTGTCATAAATTGAATAGAGGCACTCTGAGCAGACTCTGGCCCAAGGAGCAGGTGGACCTCCCAGGGAGATAGGGGGTTCAGGGCTGGCAATGGTAGGGGGTGCCCAGCCCATGCATGGCTTCTAAATTTAACAAAGTAATCTTTTAGTTGATCCACTGCGTACCTGACAGTCGGTGTAGATAAAGCAGCACTAGCGCAATATGTTCAGGCCTCCACTTAGAGCTCACAGTTTTTGCTGCTGGAGCCAGCCTAGTGGTGTGGTGAGCTGAGGCATTGATTACCTTACTGCCTGCTGCACTGGTGACATGGTTTCAGAAACAGACCTGGGATGCCCAGGGGCTAGCTGGGGGAAGATGGATTGAGCATCCATAGGACAACTCTCCTCCCTCAAGGGAGGAATGTGGGAAGAAACATCATGGGACAGCAAGGGAGGGAGACCCCATGCCCCAAAGTTGGGGCATCACCATGAAGGCATAGCACGACCATTGCGTCTTTTCCCATGTGTGGGCCTCAAGGGAAAACATGGAGAAAAAGTCCTCTGACCATGGCATAGTTAAGGCCCATTCCCTGCAGGCCTTGCACTGATGACTGGGCACCTCCATAATGGTCCTGTGGCAGGTTGCCAGCAGAGAAGGTTAAGTCCCGGGGAAGTCTGCTGATATGGAAGGGGGTGATGGAGCTTAATGCAGGCTGGTCATTTTGACCAGATGACAAACAAAAGGTGGAAAAAAGAATCTTTGCTTCTGGTTCCTCCACCAGCTGCAGACATTTGATCTAGCTGCAAGATAAGCCCCTACAGGGCTCATCACAGTAATAACTTTCACCAGTCTATTCACAACATCAACACAAGTATTTAGAATCAAACACTGATAGCTGGTTCAAGTGTGCAAACCACATTTATTAGGGATGTGCTAGAACAAACAGTGCAAGGTATGCATTGCCCATGCTATAGTAATCTAGATTAGTGTTGTTCAGATAGTATCCTAATGGGTCGGATACCATAGCATACCATCACTTTGGCTGGATTTTGGATGGCCTCAGATGGTATAGCAATCTGACCAAGGATCTGACCTCCTTAGAGCCAATGAAATGATCTAAGGATTCTTATGGATCTGAGGATGCCTGTTCATCTGACCAGGATCTGATGGATCAGATCCAGGTATACAACCATTGAATCTAACTATCCAAGGCTGAATCCAATGGATCCAACTGCAGATACACAACAATACAGCAATAGAACTCATGATCCTAAATCTGACTTTGGTCAGATTACTGTCAGACCTGGAGTCAGATACTAACACTATCCAAAGGAGGATGGTCAGAATCACAAAAGCATTATCTGAGCACCACTAATCTATGCATAAAAATACATCTGTCTGCACTAGGGTCTTCTGATCTGAAAGGCCTAAGAAGGAGGATCCTCTGTGCTGCTGCTAAAATGATGTCTAGAAGAGACAAGGCAAAGAAAGGGAAGACAAATTGTATTTGTTTAGTGCCCTATCCCAAAGGTTCAGGGTGCTGAACATATAACAATTTAAAACAATCAAAACAGACAGAAAATCATGAAACCTTACAATTACAGAGAGAGGAATAGAAATAAAGAGACTCATTCCCATTTTGTACTATATGCAAGCTCAAATAAATAATTTTTCAGACCCTTCTTAAATGCTTCCACTGAAAGGAACTCCTGAGTTGGATCGGCAAGAAGTACCATATTGTCAGAGCTGCCATCAAAAAGGCTTTATCATCAGACTGTCTAGGACATGATCTCAGGATGGTCAACTAAAATCCCTTGGTGGAGAGAGAGACTGGTAGCATACCAGGCTAATAGGTCTTCAACATGGGCTGGGGCAATCCATGCAGGGCTTTGTAAAGCAATTTTGAAGGCAGTATGCCACCTAATTAGAAGTCAATGCAGCTGCTGCAGCACTGATATAATATGATCCCTGTGTTACGACCCTGAGATCCAGCTTACCACAGCATTCTGCACCAGTTTCAGGCAATGCACCAAATCTCCGGATAGCCCTACATATTGAGCATTACAGAAGACAGGCTATGAGGACACGAACACATGCAGTATGGACACCAGATCATCTTGTCACAGATAAAGTTTAATCCAGGAAATATTTCTGAGCTGGAGAAATCCACTATGGATGACAGCTAACACCTGATGTTCAAGCATCAGCTTAGAGTCCACAGTGATGCTCAGATTTGTCATCCTGTCCACAGCTGTCTAACAACCAGCTCTCAAAGACCTGGTTCTACCAGAAACAACTCAAGCTCAACCAGGTAGAGGTTAAGGATTAGATGGTTTCCAACTGGTTGACACCCTGTTCCCTTGGCTCCATTTTTCATTACTTGATGTACACTAGACACTACATATGAGCATGGGCAAGGAAATACCACTGGCCACTGGGAGGGTTATATTTTAAAACTTTGCTGGGGATTGGATTATGGTATAGGTTAGCTTGGTTGTGCACAGAATGGAAGAAAAAAAAATTACTGTAGTAATGTTGTTTATTCTCAGGGATCCGTCACTATAGTTTACATAAGCATCCGTCTCTGCTGGGAAGATCACAATTGTGTAAAGCATCAGTGGCGGATTCCTGGGGTTAGAAATTTATTTAGTTATGGGTCTTAGTGCCAGAATTTATCAATGTATTTATTTATTTGCTTGAAATTTCCCTAATTGATATAACCCCATGAAAAGCAGTGTCTCCTTGTCATGGGGGTCCCATGGAGGCTTCAATATTATTCAATGTGTCATAATGCATAAAAGGTGCAGATATGGGCTGAACCAGCCCCCTTGCTCCTAAAAATCCTTAGTGTGATCCTTAGTAGGACAACTGCAGGCAGAAAAATATCTTGGCACAGCAGAAATGCAGTCACAAACAATGCATGAATATAAGGTAGAAATGTAATGTACAGTAAAAGCAAATAAGATACAAACAAGAATAGAATAAAGCCATTTTATAAAATGGGTAGGAAAAATACTGCATCCTCATTGGTTATGTCCTATGCATCTAGAGAGTACAATGCATAG
Organism: Neoceratodus forsteri; assembly: GCA_016271365.2. Lineage (NCBI taxonomy): Eukaryota > Metazoa > Chordata > Ceratodontiformes > Ceratodontidae > Neoceratodus > Neoceratodus forsteri. Next base: position 1,773,977,665 of record CM057456.1, on the reverse strand, counting down.
GCAAAAAAGTGCTGGCAATCATGACTAACAATATTAATGCATTTTTATGTTGATTGCGCGCATGCGCAAGAAACATATTGCGGCAGCTTTCTCCACAAGCAGGTTGTGGAGGCACAGCACTGTTGTGGCCAATGCCTCCACAGCCTTTAAAGGCTTGTCCAGTGTTTCACAATGCTGTGGCATGCTGCTGCTGACACTAGTTCAGTCAGTGTGCCACCAACTTCTAAAATTTAGCCGCTGCAATCAGTGGCCACCTCGTCATTGCAGCGTAAGCCATTGGCTGCAGTGAGGGAGTGACCCGTCATTGCAGGGAGGGATCTTCACACGCTGATATTGTTTGTGAACATGACAGCGGTTTGCCACCGTGTGCACAAACAATATTAACCCTCCCACTGTGTTTATTTGCTGATGGGGACCCCAATTTTCATCAGCTTCAGTGCCCCAGAGTTTCTGTTGCTGACAAGAGAGCCCACTCCCCGTCAGCATTATGTTAAACCCCGTCACTTATACAGTCTGCCGATGGGGTGCCCAAACCTCATTGGCATAATGTCACCCCCCCTTTTGTTGTGTGCTGACAGGGGTGCCCAATCCCCCATCAGCTACATCTTGCCTCCTCCCAAAAGAAAGACTCCAGTGGCATGCTGGGAGCCCATCCCAGTGTGCCACATGCCCCTGTAAAATAAAAAATGGTCCCACAATGTCTTTTGTTTTTTTTTAACCTGTAAAAGAGGAAACTGTCCCTCAGTGGTCTCCCTGCCCCCCTACTGCTACCCACGCCCACCCACTGTGCACCCTGCCTCCCTACACCCCCCACCCATACTTACCTCCGGAGCTCGGTGTGACAATCTTCGGTGGACTGGGAACACGTCTGCACTCTTCAAAGCCGACCGCGAACTGAGGAAATGCCAGTAAGCTGTATAATGGAATAAATGGGTTTTCTCCAACTTTAATGCATATCTCAGTCATTTTTTGGAATTTTGCCACCACATTTTCAACATGGGGTTTTTGGGACCCCTCCTCATGAATTCTGGAACTGTCATGCATTAATCGTCCCTGAAAGGTGATTTCACCATCACTGCATGGAATCACCTTTTGGGGCTGATTAATGAAATGACAGTGCCAGTGTTCATGAGGTGGGCTCTCAAAAAGCCTATGTTGCAAATTTGGTGGAAAAAATCAAAAAAATGACTTTTTTGAGTGTGCATTGCGCAGTTGCTATGCATGCTCGTAACTTTGTGAATTTGAAATGTTTTCACACCAGATTTTCAACATTGGCATTTTTTCACACCTCCTTGTGAACAGTACAGCTGTCATTGTTCACATCCTGGCCGAAATGTGTTTTCGCAGTTCCAGTGCAGAATAGTGCGGTCGCTGTGGGCAATTAGTGTTCGGGACAGAGTAAGAAAATGACAGTGACACTGTTCATGAGTAGTGGTCCTAAAATACCTATATTGAAAATTTGGTGATGATACTCCATAAAATGACTATGTTACAAGCGTGCGTTGCACAGTTTGCACTCATGCTAGTAACTTCGCGAATTTGTAATATTTTCACTCCAGATTTTCAACATTGCCATTTTCCCACACCTACTTATGAACAGTACAGCTGCCATTTTTCCCATCCTGGCCAAAATGTGTTTTTGCACTTCCAGCACAGAACAGGGCGGTCACTGTGGGAAATCACTGTTTGGAACACATTAAGAAAATGACAGTGATACTGTTCATGAGCAGAGGTCCTAAAATGCCTATGTTGAAAATTTGGTGATGATAGCCCATCAAATGACTGTGTTACAAGTGTGCGTTGCGCAGTTTCTGCGCACCCTTGTAACTTCGCAGATTTGTAATATTGTCATGCCAGATTTTCAACAGTGGCATTTTTTCACACCTCCTTATGAGCAGTACAGCTGTCATTTTTCACATCCTGACTGAAATGGGTTTTCACAGTTCAGGCGCAGAATAATGTGGTCACTGTGGGAAATCAATGTTCGGGATAGATTAAGAAAATGACAGTGGCACTGTTCATGAGCACCGGTCCTAAAATCCCTATGTTGAAAATTTGGTGACAAAACTCCGTAACATGACTGTGTTACAAGCATGCATTGAACTGTTTCCACACACCCTTGTAACTTCACAAATTTGTAATATTTTCATGCCACATTTTCAACAGTGACATTTTTTCACACCTCCTTATGAACAGTACAGCTGTCGTTCATCCTGGCTAAAATATGTTTTTGCACTCCTGCCAGAGAATAGCACGGTTGCTGTGGGAAATCAGTGTTTGAGACAGATTAAGATTGAGCAAGTGAGAGGGGGGAGTCACCGAGCTCAACTGAGCTTTGTCAGGACTGCTGTAGATTTGTTTGTGGGCAGAAAAAGGCCCCAGCACAAGAGCCCAGTACAAAAGGGCAGCCTGCAGCACTGGGAGGAACAGAACGAGAGAGCGAGTGAGGGAGGGGGAGTGAGCGAACTCACCGGAGCGCTGTCAGGACTGCTGCGGATTTCTTTGCGGGCAGAAAAAGGTGTCAATGCAGGCAGGGGCCCAGTATAAAAGGTCAGAGTGCAGTGGTGGGAGAAACAGTATGAGCGAGTGAGACAGGGGGACTGAATGAGCTCAACAGAGCTCTATCAGGACTGCTGCGGATTTCTTTGTGGGCAGAAAAAGGTGCCAATGCAGGCAGGAGCCCTGTACAAAAGGGCAGCTTGCAGCGCCAGGACAAACAGAATGAGCATGTGAGAGAGAGAGAGAGAGACAGACTGAGCGACCTCAGTGGAGCTCTGTCGGGACAGTTGTGGATTTCTTTGTAGACAGACAAAGGTGCCAACGCAGCCAGGAGCCCCGTACAAAAGCGCAGCCTGCAGTGCCAAGAGAAACAGAATGAGCAAGTGACAGAGCGGTAGTGAGCGAGCTCAATGAAGCTCTATTGTGACTGCTTCAGATTTCTGTGTGGGCAGGAAAAGGTGGCAATGCAGGCAGGAGCCCAGTGCAAAAGGCCAGCTTGCAGCGCGGCAGAAACAGAATTAGTGAGTGAGAGGGGGGAGTGACCGAGCTCAATGGAGCTGTGTCAGGACTGCTTCAGATTTCTTTGTGGCCAGAAAAAGCCGCCAACGCAGGCAGGAGCCTAGTACAAAAGGGCAGCCTACAGCGGCGGGAGACACAGAACAAGTGAGTGAGGGAGGGGGAGTAAGTGAACTCAACGGAGCTCTGTTTGGACTGCTGCAGATTTGTTTGTGGACAGAATGGGGCAGCAATGCACGCAGGTCCCCAGTACAAAAGGGCAGCCTGCAGTTGCAGGAAAACCAGAATGAGTGAGTGAGAGAGGGGGAGTGAGCGAGCTAAACGGAGTTCTATTGTGAGTGCTGCAAATTTCTTTGTGAGCAGAAGAAGGCGGCAATGCAGGCAGGAACCCAGTAGAAAAGGGCAGCCTGCAGCACTGGCAGAAACAGAATGAGCGTGTGAGAGAAGGGGAGTAAGCAAGCTCAACGGAACTTTGTCGGGACTGCTGCAGAATTCTTTGTGGGAAGAAAAAGGCGCCACCAGAGGCAGGAGCCCAGTACAAAAGGGTAGCCTACAGAGCCAGGACAAACAGAATGAGTGAGTGAGACAGGGGGAGTGAGCGACCTCAACGGAGCTCTGTCGGGACAGCTGCAGATTTCTTTGTGGGCAGAAAAAGGCAACAATGCAGGCAGGAGCCCACTACAAAAGGCCAGCCTGCAGCACAGGCAGAAACGGAATGAATGAATGAGAGAGGGGGAGTGAGCAGGCTCAACAGACCTGTGTCGGGACTGCTGCAGTTTTCTTTGTGGGTAGAAAAAGCCACCAACAGAGGCAGGAGCCCAGTACAAAAGGGCAGCCTGCAGTGCCAGGAGAAACAGAATAAGCGAGTGAGAGAGGGGGAGTGAGCCACCTAAACGGAGCTCTGTCAGGACAGCTGTGGATTTCTTAGTGGGCAGAAAAAGCTGCCAATGCAGGCAGGAGCCCAGTACAAAACAGCAGCCTGCAGCACTGGGAGAAACAGACTGAGCGACTGACAGAGGGGCAGTGAGCGAGCTCAACAGGCCAACGAAATCAACATTTGGCACTGACAAATGTTTGTTTAAATTCAAGATTACCATTACAAAATTAGCTGCCACCTTTACTCACTAAAAATTAAATTCCATCAAAATAAAAAAGAAGACACAACAGATTTTTTTTTCTGTTACATTGCTGTCCTTGCACACATACACAAATTAAAATGAAGTACTACTCGCAATTTTATTTTTTGAGGCTTCTTCTTGACCATGCCCCCCCTCCCACTAATATATACCTGCCTACTAGATTAATCTTTGTTGGTTGCTCTGCCCCAGATACAAATGAATCCCTGGCTTTACTGAGGCTTTCTGTTGCATGTGTTGGTGATGGGAGAGATGAGCATTCAGCCATTAGACTTGTGCTGTAATTTGAATTCCTGCATTCAAAGATAAATGAACATTCCTTCTACTAAATGTGTGGATAGATAGATGATTGACCGCTGTGAATGGACTACTTTTTACTAGTTTTAATAGTTTACTACTAAATACCTGATTTAAAAAAAGGTTTGCTTTTATTTTTTTAAATATTCTCAATTTACCTATTTTATAAATGCAATAAGACACTGCAGGGTGAATATTGTACTGACACAACACACTTCAAGATGCCAAAGGCACACTGCCTGTGGCATTGTGACTCACTATGTTCCTGGGCATGCACTGTGCCAGCACAACACACACCCTGTGGTGTCTCCTTACTTACATATAAAACCATTAGCAGTGATTAGATAGAGTCCATTTTTTTACAGAGAGAGATTCTTTACATGGTCAGTGCTGAGACTCTGGGATAGCGATATGTATATTACTCTTTCAATCCTTTAGTCTGGTTTTTAACAACAGAGGTGGTCAGATTTTTGAGAAATGGTAGAGCTATTTTTTTAGGATGAAATATTGCACTTTCAGATATCTGATATTGGGTCATCATCATCATCATGATTTGACCTGGCACACAGAGAGACAGTTAAATGGTATCTGGTCATTCTAGTTGATTGCAGTTATGTTCAGAGCTCTTCTAAGTTTATGGTGATGGATACTGAAATTACTTACGCAAGGAGCAATAAAGTACTTGTGCTTGATTGCCTTTGCCAGTGTAAGCCAGTTCAATTGATAAAAAAGTAAACTAATAAGCCTCTTGATGCTGTTTTTTTTTTCTCTAACATCAGCTGCAGAATTTCAATGTGACTTTGAAAACGGGTTGTGTAACTGGAAGCAAGACACCAAGGATGACTTTGATTGGAAAAGAAGTAAGGGTGTTATCCCCTCAGTCACTGGCACTGGGCCCATGAAAGATCATACACTGGGAACTGTGGATGGTTACTACCTATACATAGACACCTCAAAACCGCAGTCATATGAAGACAGAGCTGTCCTTATCAGCCCAACGTTGCAGGCCACGGTCCTGAATGATAACAAGAGCTGTACTTTCCGTTTCTATTATCACATGTTTGGGAGGCATGTACACAAGCTGGTTGTCTACAAGAGGGTTTCAAGCAATACAAATGGACAACAAATCTGGCAGAAGGAGGGCAGCCAAGTCAACATGTGGTTAAGGCAGACAATCAACATCACAAGTTCCCAGCCCTTTCAGGTATGCTTTATTAAGTCAAAGTACAGTATATCAAGGCATTAGAACTTACATTTCTGATCAGCTAAACAGAGAAACTTGAGTTCCAGTGAGGCTTGCTGTAGTATGGTCTTATGAAATATATTCTGTTTTGATACCTCCAACCTCTTTCCCTTTAGGATTAAACTGGTAGCATTTGTTATCATCTCTTGTTGCAGGGCCTGCTCAGTGGCATGGCAGGACTGGTCTCATGTCATATCTGGGCCACTGTGGGTTTGTAGATTTAGTGTGGTGGAGATGCACCTTAGCTCCATGGTGGGATGGTTGTGAGTCCTGTTGTTCCAGCATCCTCTAGAGGGTTTCAGTGGCCAAGTCAGCATGAATGGATGCCAAAGGAGCCACCTACAGTGGTAGACAGATATATTTCCCAGTATAGCTATCTGGTTATTTCATAGGAATTATCCATTCATTTAAATGGGATTTCCTATTATTATGTCTGGATATAACTAAAGATTTATTTGGATATTATCTATTAATTCAGTGTAGGTGCCTGCTGGAAAAAGGGACTGCATTGGGATGATAGGGCTAGAAGCACTGCCCTTGACCCCACCCTATGGCACTGGCATCGGGCTTAAGTTTCTCAGACAAAATTCCCAGTAGTCAGGTCCCATCATATGGGGAAAGCCATGAGGGTAGCTAGACAACAGTTTGGGTTTGAAGGGGGACCACAAATGTGAGTAAGGGGTGGTGGAGAAAGAATAAAGAATAAAAACAACTGTTGGTTGCAATGTGAAACTGGCACAACACAACACAGTTGACAGTTTAGGTATACAAGGCACATAAAGCTGACTTTCCCACAACAGGGTGGCTCTAGTTTAGGCAAGCAGTGTGTGAAACCATATTTTTTTTTTTGGGGGGGGGACTGCCTATAAGATATGCTAAATGGGTAAAGAAGCAAATGATTTTCAGTGCCATCAGTCACCGTTAATGAGCAAGATGTTCAAACAAAACACAAATATAGAGACCTACATGATAATTTTGAATTCATTTTCTTTACTTACACATTTGTGTTCAGTTTGCTGTGCTTAGGACTTGCGGCACATGGTAATGCATTCATAAACTTGTAAAACTGATAAACAATGTGCTTCCTTTTTGTTTTCTTGCATGACAAGTTTGTGTAGTACACTTTACTTAGAGGGGAAAACAAGGGACTGTTAGTTTGGGAGATGGGCCAGTGGCATGGCAACATGATGTCTGGCAAACTGAGGGGCCCAGTCCAGTAGACACACATCCTACAGTACTTGCTGTGCTAGTGGAGAGTACAGCAAGTCATTAAGGGGACAAGTTTTGTCTTCAGGGATAGAAAGAAGATGCAACAGACTGTAGAACCCGCTTCCACCTATGGCATGTGACAGCATTTCTGTTACTAGCTAATGGCCATTAATCTGCTTTCACCTTTAAAAGAAGTTACTGGCAAAGTTAACTGGGGTTGGACTCCTCCTAGAAGTGAGGGTAAGATAGAGAATTGAGACTTCCATCATAGTTCGCTGAATGCTCCCTGAGAGTATTGCCTGGGGGTCTATTTACCTAGTCATATTTTTGCAAACAACAATGATATTAATTAGATTCCTCTGTGGTGGAGAAAGGGTACCTCTTTTGAGGAGGTAAGAGAAGGAATATAACTAAAAGGAACGGCACAACAGAAGGTGAACAGGTGGAGAAAACATGTCTACATTCCTTGAAAGATATCAGGGGCTACATTCCCATGGGGAATAGTAAGTTAAAACAATATGATAGTTATAAATGAGGACTAAAGGAACAAACACTGAAAAAGGAGAGAGCCAGGCTGCATTTAATTTAAGGAAGTATTTTTTCACAGAGGGTTGTGGATGCATGGAACGGCCTTCCAGAGGAGGTTGTGGAGTCAAAATCAGTGGTGGAATTCAAGCATGCATGGGACAGTCATAAGGCAATTCTAGAGGGTGGGGGTAGGAAGAAGTAGGCTGCTGGTTAACTAGGATCTGCAGCTAATCCAGTAGGTAGGGAAATGGGCAGACTGGGTGGGCCAAGTGGTCCTTATCTGCCGTCAAATTCTATGTTTCTATGTTTCTATGTTTTGGCTACAGTAAAATGATGCATTGAGGGCAGATAAACATCATGCAGTTCAGCTGTGCATGCACCAGTAATTCTACTAAGTTTCGATTAACAGTGTCACCTGTTAAAAAGGTGAAGCAACCTTAAGCAGCACTGCTATTTAAGCAGGAAGGATTCTTCACTTTCAGATTTTTGCTTTAGCTGTTAGTTTAAAAATCCAGGCTTCATTCTTAGTGTTTTCCTGTTCTGTACTCATTGTTTGCCTTGATTTTAAATAAACTTATAATTTTGTGTGGATCCTCAGAGGGGGAGGCCCCAAGAGGCAGGAAGGGGCCTCAGCTGAGTAGGAAGCAGCCATTGTTGGGCGACTCTATTGTTAGGTTGATAAACCAGGGAGAGGGGGAAGAGGGACAGAGAAGGGAAGTGCCTGAGAGGTACTTCAGCATGGAGGGATGGAGAACATATCCAGAGGATTGCCAAGGCAGCAAGAAATGGGAAGGAGCTAGATGTCATTGTCCACCTGGGGATAATTACCTGGCAAGGGACAGGATGGGGTAGTGCAGGGAAATTTCAGGGATGTGGCTAGAGCATCAAGCAGGTGGCACACATGGTGGCTATTGCTGAGGTGTTACCTATGTATGGCTGGGGGGAAGGAAAAGGCACTTCACACAAGGGCTTTTAACAATTAGTTAAATGCATGGTGCATGGAGGAGGGCTTCAACTACGCTTGAGACTGGGGGCCAACTTGGAAGGATATGGGCTTCTATAGGGGAGACAGCCTGTATTCTTCCAGGAGGGAGACCTCTGTCCTTTGTGGGAGGTCTTAATGCTACTTGATGAGCATTAATACTAACCAGTGGGGAGGCTGTAAAATCTAGGGATATAGCAATTGCCCCCCCAGAGGATGACGCAGCAGGGAGGGAGGGAGGGCCTGAGTTGAATAAGCTCCCCAAGGGAAGGAGTGCAAGAAGACAGGGGGTAAGGGGGGGTAGAAATTAGGAAAGCAAGAAAAAGGAGTAAAGGAGACAGGTAACAGAGAAGGTAAAAAGGGAAGGGGGATGTCAGGGGGAACTTTAGCAAACAGAACAGGCAGGAGGGGAAGCACTCCTCCAGGAAAGTCAGGACTCCCAGCAAGAACACAGGCACAATTAATGAAAATAGTGTGAAATCTTAATGTATTTATTAGTGACTGTTACTAAGCTCAGTAGAAATGCCAGAGTTAGCTGATGTTCTACTGAGCTCAGTAACAGCTCACAAATAAATACGTTTGGATTTCACACTGTTTTCATTGTTTGTGCCTGTATTCTTGCTGGGAGTGCTGACTTTCCTGGAGGAATCTTTTGCGTTCAGGGCTGGCCACCCTTGTCAGCCATCTCCTCTGAAGGCTCTTCACAGTGGCTGTTCTTTTAGGAGGGGGAAGCAGAAAGGATTGAGGAAGTAAGATATAGAGAGACATGTATGCCAATGCAAGGAGTCCTGGAAATAAAATCCTGGATCTGGAGGCCATCATGGCTGAGTACAGCCTAGATTTCATGGCCATAATGGAGTCATGGTGCACTGTCAGCCATGACTGGGACTTGGCTATACTGGGCTACTCTCTGTTCATGAGAGAAAGGGAATGGATGAGGTAGGAGGGGTTGTGCTATATGCTGTATGAGGGAGAGAATCAAAGCCATAGACGTACAGGGGCTGCCGAAGGAAATGGAAGTGCTGGAGGTTCTGTGGGTCATCTTCGAGAAAGGTGCTGGGGGCTCTCTCTGTACAGGGATGGTACACAGACTATCAGTGCAGGGGGAGAAGCTAGATAAGACACTTGGGGAAGCCATCATCAGGATGGCAATCAAGGGGGAGGTGCTGCTGCTTGTGACGTCAATCTGCCAGATGTGGACTGGAGCCTTCCAATTGCAGCCTCAGCAAGGGCCGGGGTCATCCATGACTCCCTACAAGGGGATTTTCTTAAGCACCTAGTCAATTAGCCTACTAGGGATGGAGTAGTGCTGGACCATGTGCTTATAAACAAAGATGGCATGGCAGATATCACAGTGGATTGTCCCTGAGGTACCATTGATCACCGTACAGTGTGCTTTAACATTAAGATGGGAACTGAGGTAAACCACATGAGAGTAAGAGTCTTGGACATTAGGAGGGTGAATTTTAAAGAAATGGGAGTCTACCTCAGAAACATACAGTAGGGAGGGAGGAGGGTTGCCAGGGAGGGGTAGAGGCACATTGTGGAAAAATAAGGGAGGGCATAATTAAGGCAGCCAGCCTCTGTGTGATGGAAGTGAGTAAAATCAGAAAGAAAAAGAGACCATCATGGTTCTGTAGGGAAGTGGCCAAGGTGCTGAAGGAAAAAGGTATAAGAAAATCATCAAATCCTCTTTCCATCATCTGAGAAACATCTCCAGGGTTAAACATCTTGTTCCATCCAGCAATCTCCCTACGTTGGTCCATGCCTTTGTGTCCTCACACCTGGTTTATTGCAATTCCTTGTACCTAGGGCTACCAGGGGTTGATATCTGCCACCTCCAGCTAGTGCAGAATGCTGCAGCTCGGTTACTGACCAGAACGTCTCATTCATGTCATATTTCTCCGGTGCTGTGTGATCTGCACTGGCTGCCAGTGCAGTGGTGGATCACCTTTAAAGTCGGACTTCTAACTTATAAGGTCCAACATGAACAGGGCCCGGACTACCTGAAAGAGCTTCTGGTTCATTATTGCCCAGAGCAATTGCTCTGCTCAGTTGATGAGGGGTTGCTAGAGATCCCAAGGATTTCTTTAAAATCTTCTGGGGCCTGAGCATTTATGTACATGGCCCCAGCCCTTTGTAATCCTCTACCCTGTCAGCTATGGGAGTGCACAACTGTTATTATTATTATTAGATCCAGAGTTAGGAAGACAGGGAGGTGTATCGATTAAAACAGAAGGTAGCAAGAAAGGCAGTGAGGGAAGCAAAGGTGCAGAGAGAGGAAAGGTTAGCCAGGGAGGTAGCTAAAGGGGATAGGACTCTCTTCAGGTACATTAGTGAGAAGGAGAAAGCAAGAGGAGGGACAGTGAGGATAAGGAGGGTGGCAGGGACAGACTGCATAGAAGAGGACCAAAAAAAAATATTAAGGCACCCTGAATAAGTACTTCTACATAGTCTTTACAGTGGAAGGAGGGGCTGGACCACCAGGGTCTGGCAGGAACAAAGGGGGAGGTGGACACAAGTCTATTTTCAGAGGAAAGAGTCCTGAAGGAACTTGCAGCTCTGAAGGACAATAAGGCTATGGAACCTGATGGGATACACCCAAGGGTACTAAAGGAATTCAGGGAGGTACTATCTACCCTACTACTGACCTTATTCAACAGCTCACTGGAAGAGGCCTGGTTCCAGGGAACTGGAGAAAAGCTGAGGGTGCCCCTCTATGTAAGAGCAGCATCAGGGAGGAAGATGGCAACTACAATATATGACAAACAATCTCACCTCAGTACTGGAGAAACTAATGGAAACCTTGTTAAAAGAGTTTTAAATCCAGTGGGCTGCAAGACCAAGGGCAGTATGGATACTGGATTCACAGGAGGGGAGTCATGCCAGACAAATCTCATTGATTTCTTCAACTGGCTAACAAGGTAAATAGATCAGGGGAGGGCAATGGATGTGGCCTATCTGAACTTTAGCAAGGCCTTTTACACTGTGCCACGCAGGAGATTGATAAAGAAATTGAGTTGCCTTGGGTGGGATCCAAAGTGGAGAACTGGGCTAGAAACTGTTTTAGCGGATATGAGACAGAAGTTGTTGGTTAACAGCACTCACTCTAATAATGGGACAGTGACCAGCAGGGTACCGCAGGGCTCAGTACTGGGACCAGTCCTGTTCAATGTCTTCATAAGTGACATTGCAGAAGAACTGGAAGGAAGGTGTGCCTTTTTGCAGATGACACCAAAATACGTAATAGGGTGGACACTCAGAATGGGGACAGAGGATGTCTAAAGATCTTAGGAAACTTGAGGAGTACACAACTGCATGGCAGCTGGGATTCAATACCAAAAAGTATAAAATCATAAACCTAGGGCATGGGAACCCAAGAGCTGAGTATAGGATGGTGGGGGTCACTGACAGTCACTAGGAATGAAAGGGTCCTTGGTGTTAACATATCCGATGACATCAAAGTGGCAGGGTGTTGTGACAAAGCAGTGGGTAAGGCTAATGAGATGCTGGAATGAATAGAAAACGGCATCTCCAGCAGGAAGAGGGGAATAGTGTTGCCACTGCATCATTCACTAATGAGATCCCACCTGGAGTGTCGTGTCCAGTTCTGAAGGCCACATCTCAGAAAGGACATAGACAGGGTAGAGGCAGTCCAGAGAGGGCATCTAAAATGATACAGGAATTACACCAAAAGTCTTATAAGCAGAGACTAATGGATCTCAACATGTACACCTGGGAAGGGAGGATAGCAAGAGGGGACATTATAAAGACCTATGTGTTCCTCACAAGGGTGAACAGGGTAGAAACACAGAAACATAGAATTTGATGGCAGATAAGAAACACTTAGCACATCCAGTCTGCCCATATTTTTCCCTACCTTCATTATTACCACAGAACCTACTTGATCTCCAGTTCTTTCTCCTCCCCCTTTCTGCAGAGCATCCAGGATGTCCTTGCTTCCAGCCAAAGCCACAGCTGGGAGACTCCAATCTACATCCAGCAGATTGAAGTCTCCCACCAGCAGCACCCCCCCCCCCCTTTTCTGCCATTTTGCCAGTGGCTCCCTCCAGTACCTTATCTAATTCTTTCCACTGTGCTGGAGAACTGTAGTTTATGCCACTGCAAATAGTGACTCCATTCCACATTTCCATGTGACCCACAATTCCTCTGTCCCCCCATAGTCCCCATCTCTCCATCACTTTTATGCTTTCCCTCAGATAAATCACCACACCCTTGCCTTTCCTTCCCACCCTGTCCTTCCTGAAGAAAGTATAGCCTGGTATGGCCATGTACCAATCATGGTTTTTTAATTCCTCATGACTCGGTAATATCCACAATATCCAGGTTGTCTTCTGCCATGCTGGCCTCTAGGTCCATAATCTTATTTCCTAGACTTCTAGTATTCACACACATGGCCTTCCAGATTTTGTTACCACTCTGATTGTTATCACCCTTTTTTCCTTTTTGTCCTCCCTCCTTACTCCCCTACATAGATACATAGACAGTGTCGGCAGATAAGGGCCTATGGCCCACCTAGTCTGCCCATTTGAGCTTGTAAGTTCAGTTTGTTTTCCTAGAAGTCAATTTCCCCTTACCCCTGACCTCTAGAATTCCTTTATGTCTATCCCATGCATTCTTAAATCCCGTGATTGTTTCAGCCCCACCACTTCCTCTGGCAGGGTGTTCCACTTATCCACCACCCGTTCTGTGAAGAAATTCTTTCTCATGTTTCCTCTGATGTCCTCCTCAACTTCATCCCATGCCCTCTAGTCCTGAAACATCTTTTTAGCTTAAAAATAGTGTTTTCCTGCACCCTGTTCCTCCCTGTAAGATTCTTGTATGTCTCTATCATATCCCTCTCTCCTCCTCTCCTCCAGGGAGTACATGTTCAGTTCCTTCAACCTGTCTTCATAGGATTTGTGATGCAACCCATGCACCATCTTTGTTGCCCTCCTCTGAACCTTCTCTACCCTGTCTATGTCCTTACATAGGTATGGTCTCCAGAACTGTACACTGTACTCCAGGTGGGGCCTCACTAGTGTCTTGTATAGTGGAATTATGACCTCCTTTTCCTGCTGGTGACCCCTGCCTATACATCCCAGCATCCCTATTTGCTTTACTGATGCCTTGTCACACTGTTTCCCTACCTTGAGGGTCATCAGAGATGACAACCCCAAGATCCCTTTCCTGCTTGGTGCATGCTATATCCTCACCCCCAACTGATATATATTGTGCCAGGGTTTTTGTGCCCCATATGCATTATCTTGCACTCTTTGCATTGAATTTCAACTGCCAAACCCTTGACCATTCTTCAAGTTTCTGCAGGTCCCTTCTCATTCTGTCTACACCCTCTGGTGTGTCTACTCTGTTACAGAGCTTGTGTCATCAGCGAACAGTGAAATTCTGCCTTCTATATCCTGTGCAATGTCACTGATGAAGATGTTGAATAGGACCGGTCCCAGCACTGATCCCTGTGGTACCCCACTGGTCACTCTTCCCTCTGTGGAGTGACAGCCATTTACCACCACCCTCTGTGTCCTGCCACCCAGCCAGTTACCAACCCACCACACTACTGTCCTGCCCACACCCATATTCCCCAGTTTGTGTAATAGTCTTCTATGTGGCACAGTGTCAAAGGCCTTGCTGAAGTCCAGATAGGCCATGTCCACTGCCCTCCCCTGATCCACCTCCCTAGTCACCCAGTCAAAAAATCCAATGAGGTTGGTCTGACATGACCTCCCCCTGGTGAAACCATGCTGCCTTGGGTCCTGTAGTCCATTGACAACCAGATGTTCCACCAATCTCTCCTTCAGTAGTGCTTCCATGATCTTTCCCACTACCGAGGGTGAGGCTGACTGGTCTGTAGTTCCCTGCTTCCTCTTTGTTCGCTTTTGTATAAGGGGACTACATCTGCTGTCCTCCAGTCTTTGGGTACCTCCCTGTTTCCAGTGACTGGCTGAACAGGATAGCCAGAGTTTCAGCCACCACCTCTCTTAGTTCTTTAAGGACCTGGGGTGCACCCATCTGGCCCCATTGCTTTGTCAACTCTTATTACTTCCAGTTCCTTCAGGACCCTTTCTCGTGTAAAGGGACTTGTCCATTTCTGCACCATTCTCCCCTTGTACTCCCTTTAGACCCATTACCCCCCCTCTTTCTCAGTAAAGACTGAGCAGAAATACCTGTTCAATATGTCAGCTTTACTGTTCTCATCCTCCACGCTGCTCCCATCCTCCCCCTTCAGTCTAACTATCCCTCCCTTTGACCTTCTTTTTTCACTTATGTACCTGTAAAAGGTTTTGTCCCCTTTAACCACTGATTTTGCAATGTGTTCTTCTGTCTGAGCTTTGGCTTCCCTTACTGACTTCCCTGCCTCCCGTTGTTTCTCCTGGTACTTCTCCCTATCCCTTCTGCCTGTGTCTTTTTGTACTGCCTGAATGCAGTCTTTTGGCTTTCACTTTCTTTGCTACCTCTTGGAAAACCATAATGGTCTCCTCTCTTTTTTCCTCTTGCTAACCTGCTTAATGCATAATTCTGTTGTTCTTATAATCCCCATTTAAATACTGCCCACTGTTCCTCAATCCCTGATTCCTGTCCCATTCCCTTAATGCCTCTTTCAAGCATCTCCCATTTTCCCAAAGTCTGCCCCCTAAAATCCAGGATCGTGTTTTTGTGTGGTTTGGTTCTGCTCTTTCTGTGATTTCAAACCACAATGACTGGTGGTCACTGTTACCCAGGTGCTCCCCATTGTTACCCCCATCACACTGTCCCTGTTTGTGAGCACAAGGTCCAGTATTGCCTTCTGCCGAGTTGGTTCCATGACCAGTTGCTTGAGGAAGGCACCCTGAAGGAGTCCAGGATAAATCTGCTCCTAGTTGATGCTGCTGCTGGGATGCTCCAGTCCACATCTGGTATATTGAAGTCTCCAACCAGTACTACCTCACCCTTGTCAGCCATCCTTTGGATGGCTAGCATCAGCTCCCTATCTGTTTCTTCCTCCTGGGCTGGTGGTCTATAGACCACACCTGTGCGGATGGCTGGCCCCATTTTCCTTTCCAGCTTAACCCACAGTATCTCTCCCCCATTTTGTTCCTCCTGGATCTGTGTGGCCCTTATTTCATTTTTCACATACAGTGCCACTCCTCCTCCCTTCCTGCCTGCTCTGTCTCTTCTGAATATGTTGTAGCCAGGTATGGCCATCTCCCAGTCATGGTTATCATTACACCAGGTTTCAGTGATGGCCACAATGTCCAGGTCTGACTGTACCATGACAGCCTCCAGATCTTCCATCTTGTTGCTAAGGCTCCTGGCATTTGCACATGGCTTTCCATGATTTGACCTCCTAGACTGCTTCACTGTTCTACTCCAGCCCCTTCCTTGGTTGTCATTTATCCTAGGTTCTCCTTGCTGTCTGCCCTTCTGCTGAATTTTGCCCTTTCTGCTTATCCACCTTTTGGACACTAATCTCCATCTTTTGCACACTGCTTTGCAGAGATAGCCACTCCTCTGGTTCACTGGTTCCATTACTAGCTGTGGGGGGTGAGCAAGTAGGTACCATCCTTGCTGGCCTGCCACCCCCCTTTGCTAGTTTAAATGCTTGTCAATGTAGCATTTAAACTTATCATTGAGTGCTTGGATTCCCCTCCAGGATGGATGCAGGCCGTCAGGCTTGAACAAACCTCCATCCCTCCAGATGGGTCCCCAGTCACCAATGAATCCAAACCCTTCCTCACAGCACCAGTTCTTCAACCATGAGTTAAAGTTCCTGGTGCATGCACTCCTATGCTCTCCCTTGCCTCTCACAGGTAGTACTTCTGAGAAAGTGACAGAAGTAGCTACTTGCTTGAGACCCTCCTCAGTTTCCTAAACTCTTCCTGAACTCCTTTGGCTCCCCATTTGCCAAGTCATTAGTACCTAGGTGGATAATGACATCCAGCTCACCCTCCTGTCTTGCCTTCCCAGTGATCCCAGTATCTTCCTTCCATCCCTCCATGCCGTGGCACCTGGTAGGCACCTCACCTCCCTGTCCTCCCCTCCTGTGTTCCTAGCTGGATCCCTCTTATGATGGAGTCCCCACCAGGATTCGACGTCCTCCTCCTCTGGGGTCCACTGCTTTCCCCACTGAGGTCACCTCCTTGCCTAACCTCCACATCCTTTCCTTCCACTTCCCTGGGTACCTCTATTTGGTTGTCCTCATTTGCCAGTGTGGCATATGAGTTCTTGAGAGGAATAGGATCTGGGATGTGCCTCTGCCTGACTGCTCTAACCCTCCCTGAGCCCACTGTCATCCAAGTGCTCCTCGTTCTCGCATCCTTTGGGGCAGCTGCATTGGACTGGGTGGTTCCTGGACAGGGGTGATGGTTCCTGACCCAGTTTACTTCCGCTCTGAGTCTGGCTACCTCATCCCTCAGTCCCGAGAGCGCATGCAGATAGGGCAGCACCTCAGTGTCCAGAAGGTCTGCCTGAATATGGCTGCCCCACAGCCACTACATTGCACCACTCCCCACATTATACTGCAATTCCACTACTTATCTGCTACTGAAGCTCTCTTAGTTCTCTTTTTATTTATTTACAGTATTAAAAATCCTGTAACTGATCCTCAGATATATATTTTTAAGGAAAAGAAACCAATAAATAAATGGTTAAAACACTTGTCGTGTTGAGGGTGGTCTTTCCCTTATGCCCCTCCTACTTCACACCTCTTACTATACCCTGTGTTTAGCTCCTGTCAATCAGATTCATCAGGGCATATAATTAAGAGTTGGGGAAGGTGGAGGGAAGTAAAAATTTGCAGCAATTAAAGACAGCACAGAATTACACCACCACTATTTTTTAAATTTTCAACAGCCCAAAACAATTATAAGTAAAGACAACACAGAAAGAAAGTATAGTGTCACTACAAGCTTAAGCTTAAGTTTAAAAGAAAAATACCAGTTACCAGTTACTCTGAAGCACTGAATTGAATATGTTTCCTTCCTTCACCTTCTGGCTTCTTCTGAGAAGATGAACTTCTGTTTGCTGCTTTAACTGTGACTAAGCCCCCCCCATGTCTACTACCCTGCTTCCTTTATTAATTTGCACCCTTAGGGATTCCTCTCACCTTGGTTTCTGCTTGCTCTCTACTTTAGCCTGTATGGGGGCAGTTTTGGCTTTCCTGATTCCTTCCGTCACCTCCCTCGGCTAGTTAAATGTTCATCAAATTAACATTTAAACCATCCACTGAGGACTGCAGTTCCTCTCCCAGATGGATGCAGACCATCACCTCAGTATAGGACTTTATCCCTCCAGGTGAGTCCACAATCCCCAATGTAGCCAGCCCCCTCCTCTCTGCACCATTCCTGCAACAATGAGTTGAAGCTCCTTGTGCAGATGTCCCTCTCCTTCCCCCTATTGTAGACAGGCAGTGCTTCAGTAAAAGCCACTGAGCATGTTACCTGTCTATGACCCCATCCCAGCTCCCTAACTTCCTTTCCACACCATCCCAGCTCCAACCCTAGCCAGTTCGTTAGTCCCCAGGTGAACAATGACATTCAGCTCTACCTCTTATCCAGCTCCATAGCAGTCTTCAGAATCTGCTTCCCATCCTTCAAGGCTGAAATGCTATGTAGGCACCTAACCTCCCTCTCCCCCTTCCTAGTCCCAAATCTATCCCTCTCATGGTCAATTCCCCCACCAGAAGATGCTTCCTCTGGGGTCCTCTACTATCCTCCTTGGGGTCTTCCCTCTGGAAGACCTCCACATAATTTCTGGCTAGTACCATTGGTGCCTTTGTCTAGAGTTCCTCCTCCCTGACATCCTCTGAGGTTATGGTGACAGACTTGGTGGCCTCTGGGTGGGGGAGAAGGTCCCCCAAATCCTAGCCAACTGAATCTGGAGTCTAGCAACCTGCTCCCTCAACCCAGAAATGTGCATGCAGGTGGGGCAGCAATGCAGTCTCCAGAAGGTCTCTGAAAACTGCCACTCCACGGCTACTGTACTGCACCACTCCCAGCATTCCCAATTCCTGTACTCCCAGTGTTACCTAGAAAGACATTTTTACCCTTACCACTGACAGAATGTTTATAGTTTTCCCATTTTTTGTTTGCTAAGCTCCTTTGTACCTTCACAATAGATAGGGTTTCTCCTGTGACCCTTCTCAAAAAGTAGTTCCTGTTTGTCTGAAGAGTTCTTTTCTTTCCTTTCCTTACCTTTTTCTGCTTTTTCCCATTGTGGTAGCAGCACTTTCACCTTCCCCTAAGCCTTTATTGCCTGACCCTAGATTGGTTGATATTTATGTTCCCCATACCCTTTTTATGTTGGCTTGCCACGCTTGCGAGGCAGTCAACATATTGGGAGAGTGCAGCTTTGGGGGCATGGCTGCTGTTGGGCGAATGCAGGGCACGCATCAGTAGGTGCGTTACTCATTCCCCAATAAGCCAGCATGCTAGCGCTGACACCAACATTATGTAAAGTGGACAAAACTTCAAAACAAAGTGCCGCTGCAATCAGAGACAAGCTCGTCATGCAGTGGCACTTTGTTTACAAGTTATGTCCACTTTACTATGTGCCGTCCCCCCCCCCAGTACAGGGTGCCATGCTGGGAGCCCGCCCCAGCATGGCAACTGATCCCATGGCCGACAAGGGTGCCCAATCCCCCTTCGGCTCCACTGTCCTCCCTCCCAGTACAGGGTGCCATGCTGGGAGCCCACCCCAGTGTGGCAACTGATCCATGGCGACGAGGGTGCCCAATCCCCGTCGGCTCCACACCAAGCCATCCTTCTGCCATGCTGGGAGGCCACCCCAGCGTGGCAAAGGTCCACGTCGTCTTTTTTTTTTTTACCTGTAAATTAAAATGGTCCCTCGGCACTTCTCCCTACCCCCTCCCACAACCCGCACCCACCCACTGCACCTGCCTCCCACACACCCCACCCCATACTTACCTCTGGACTCCAGCCGACGATCATCGGTGGACGGGAACACGCCTGCACTCTTCAAGGCCGACCGCGTCACTGAGGAAATGCGGTAAGCTGTACAATGGGCTAGATAGGGTTTTTCAACTTTGTTGCATATCTCAGGCATTTTTGAATTTTTGCACCAAATTTTCAACATGGGTTTTGGGGCCCTCCCATGAATTCTGTCACTGTCATGGCGTTTATCGACCTCGAAGGTGATTTCGCAGTCACTGTAGGAAATCACCTTTAAGACCGATTAACAAAATGACAGTGGTGGTTCATGAGGTTCCCTCTTAAAAGCCTAAGTTCCAAATTTGGTGGAAAAATCCAACAAATGCCTGTTTTATGAGCGTGCGTTGTGCAGTTGCTATGCAGGCTCGTAACTGCGCATTCACAATATTTTACTGCCGGATTTTCAGCATTGTCATTTTTGTACACCTCCTTGTGAACAGTACAGCTGTCATTTTCCACATCCTGCCTGAAATGTGTTTCTGCACTTCCGGCGCACAATAGCGCAGTCACTGTGGGAAATCAGTGTTTGGGCCAGATTATGAAAATGACAGTGACACAGTTCATGAGCTAAAATGCCTATGCTGAAAATTTGGTGATGATACTCCATAAAATAACTGTGTTACGAGCATGCATTGGCAGATTGCATGCACGCTCGTACCGTCGTGCATTTGTGATATTTTCACTCTGGATTTTCACCATTGCCATTTTTCCACACCTCTTGATGAACAGTACAGCCATCATTTGACATATCGTGCCCAAAATGTGTTTTTGCACTTCCGGCGCAGAATAGCGTGGTCGCTGTGCGAAATCACTTCTTGGGACACTTTGAGGAAATAACAGTGACACTGTACATGAGCAGAGGTGCTAAAATGCCTATGTTGAAAATTTGGTGCTGAATGCCCATAAAATGGCAGTGTTGCAAGCGTGCATTGCATATTTCTCACACACCCTAGTAGCTTCGCAAATTTGGTATATTTACATGCCACATTTTCAACACTGGCATTTTTTTACACCTCCTTATGAACTGTGCAGCTGTCATTTCTCACATCCTGCCCGACATGTTTTCCCGCACTGCACTACCAAACACCCAAAGGGACACCCTAATGCTTGTCACTCTCTGCAGGGTGGGGGTGGGTTGGCATCAGTTCAATACTTCACTGCCATTCCTATGATGCATCTGTCTAACTCCTGCACTACCAATGACAATGCCAGCAAGCCAACATTCGGCATTGACAAATGCTTGTTAAATTCTATTATACTCTTACTCTAAATAGGCTGTTGCTCCTATTCCCAGTTTTGGCCTATCTTTGATCGTCCTACCAGAGACTGTTACACAGTAGTGAACAGGTACCTTATCTTACTTGATCAGCAGAGCCCCCTGCTTCTCTGCTTCCTTTTACAGATTACTGCCAAAGTCTAAGGTGACAGTCTTAAATCTGTTCAGTCCACCCATTTTAGAGTGAAAACAAATGATGTGAGGAAAACAGGAGCACAGGCAAAATAACAACACCAAGATACACGACAGGGAATTGAGCCACATCCCTCTCATAGCGCATATCGCACTCAAATCAAGGCTACTGAGATACAAGTGCTTGTAGGTCACATGGAGCTAGCTCCTGCAGGTCACATGCTACTGCTCTATGTACAGATTGATCTATACTTTCATATTGCAGTCTGAGACAGTAAATGGAAGGGGTCAGATTTCTTGCTTTGTGAGCCTTCAAAAATTTCATAAAAAACAACTTTTACTGCTTCCTTTTTGTTTGTTGTTCATTTTATCTTCACTTAGCAGTTTGTGAGGATTTACTGTAGTAAGCTTTAGATGTCATTTTCTTTATATTTATGCTTTATTTGTTCTATTTTTCTTCCTTTTACTCTTTTTTTTCTTATTAAATGAGTGTGACTGGTGAAAAGGAGACTGGGAGGACTGGGATGGGGAGGAATCATGGCAATGAGCAGGGCTACAGTCTTCAGATGGAACAGGCCATCCCATCTATCTGACAAGGACACCTTTGACACTAGGAGTACCAGGAATAGTCAGCATACCCTCCAACCATGTAGCAAGAGCAGCAGTATGCAGTCGCATTACCACCCAATTCACCCTACTCCTATACCTTCTGTACCTGCAACACCTGCCCCTGTGGCTGCCTGTGGTTGCGCTGCCTGACCCCTCTAAGAAGGAAGAGACACACCAGAGACCATCTGGCTTCTGCCCATGAAAGCAGCATAAATCCCTAGATTTGGGCTTCTTTGGGATTTACAATGCCAACAACAGTGTGCTGACATATGACTTAGGTTACACCATTGTTCAACGCAGGAAACAGGCGGCTATTTGGGCACAGGTGAACAACACACCCACCTTAAAGTGAGGCATCACCAGGAGTGGGGGGGGGGCATGTCAGGATCTGGATCAAGGCAGCTGAGAGGGTTAGATGCATTACCACCCTAGTGATCCTTCAATGCCATACAGTGAGCAGCACAGAAAGAAGCAATGTGGCAGGTCACACAGTGTGCAGGTCTTAGAAGGGTACACAGAAGAAACTGGGAGTGTGATCTACAGCCCTACTGAGATGCTATGTGGGTTACCTGAGAGACCAGCCTCAGATCCTTCTCTCCCATACACCCATGCTGAAGTGGTGCAGCTTGACAGAGAAACAGGGGAGCTCTACCACCAAGTTGTGGCCATGAAGGAAACATTGGAGGTGTTGCTCAAAAAACAGTGATGTACCCTTGAAGGGCTGGCAGAACTCCTGGGTTATGGTGCACCCTCTGTCCCCTAGTCATAGCATTAAACTCTCTCCACTACTGTTGTCATATGCTGCTTCATCTGTTTCCTTCAGTATTCACCTGTTCTAAAAAAAAACATTAAAATAAAATGTTTTACATTGAAAAGAAAACAAAAAGGCACATCTTAAATACTCTCTGTCCTGATTTCTGCTACTGCTTCATTCTATCTTTTTCAATTCTACTGTCATTGATCTTCCTCCAGTTTAACAATGAAAAAGCTTGCTGATTTTTTCTCAGTTGTTCTCTTTCTTGTGCAACTGTGCAGTCCTTACACACCCACTGTCTTTTCTCCCTACTGTTTTTGCTGTAAAGCACTGTGGTAAAGCACAATATACCAACATTCAGTATTCCCAGCATTTTTAAATACCAGAATAGATATATCATGTTGCTATATGGTGCTGCACTGGGTGTCAGTCCACCACAGTCCTTGTAATGTGCTTTAATGAAAATGGCATGCGAAAAGCACTATATATTGAAATTCAGTACTCCCAGAATTTTTTGGCAGCTACCAGAATAAATATATCATGTTGCTGCATGCTGCTTCATGGTGCTTCACTCTGTGCCAGTCCGTCACCACAGTCCTTGTAATGCACATTAATAATAATTGTGCACAAAAAACATTACATACCAAAATTTAGTATTCCCAGAATTGTTCTAAAGTCATGCAAATTATATGGCAGGCTGCAGGTTGTGAGATTTTTGCATGCAGTGGCAGGTAATGATAATCTCATCAGCAGAGGTAGGTGGCAGATGAGGAGTTACAGTATTGACTATGGTAGCATTGTCTTGTTTATGTATATGCTGCAATATTTACCACATACACAATCTGGCAGAGAAGATGGCAGTGGCTTGCTTGCTGAAAGAGAAGGCATTCATGACAGTGTGAGAAGAGACTTCTGAATATAAGAGAAAAATTATTTAGATTCTTGTACACTCCCTGTTATGTTGCACCTGTGAAAGGAAATAAAAATTAAAAAAGTAAAAGAAAATAGAACTTCTTGAAAGGATACTTACCAATCCATTGGTGATGGCCATGTCATGAAATAGCACAAAGGTGTCCCAGACAGAGAATGAGACATATTGGTTGCTGAGAGAGGAGGCAGCAGGATAGGAGACCTGTGAGAACAAAAGAAAATTATTTAGACTCTAGTCAAGTAACCATTGTGGTGACCACGTGGTATATCCATTGTCCACTTCCATTCCCAGTCTGACTATTGCTGTCACCTCTGAAGAAAAAATAGATCTTATTTTCCCTTACAGTATTTGGCCACTGTGGTGTCCGTATGGTATATCTGCCATACATTCCCCATCTTACTCTACCTGTCATCTGAGAAGACAAAATAGAAATGATTTTTCATCACTTGGCTTCTGTGGTGGCTGCACAGTATATTAATTGTCCTGTCTCAGTCTTGCCATACATTTCACCTGTGAAGACAAAAGAGACATTATTTTTCATCACTTGGCCACTGTGGTGGCCACACAGTATATCCACTGTCCACCCTCAGTCTTGCTATACCTGCCACCTGTAAAGATGAAAGAGAAATTATTTTGCCTCACTTGGCCACAGTGTCACTGTGTACCTGTACCTGTACCTGTGAAAGGAAAATTTAAAATAAAGAATTAAAATAAAATGATGCAATGATACCATCAAATTAGTGATGGGCATGAAGCATACTGGCATAATGGTACCAAAAGGGTGAGGTGATAAAGGAAGAGGCAACTTAAGTTTGTGCCTTGAGAGCTATCTGGCTTTGCAAATGGCTTGCTAGTCACCTCTGTGATTGGTCAAACCTGCAGTGAGAGGGACGAAGGCAAAAGGAAAAAAAAAAAGAAACACATTTTAATGTCGTTTAAGCAGTAAGGTGGAAGCTCTTCCTGTGTGAGGAGTCACCTCCACCAGTGAGGATGAGGGGCATGATCAACAATGGAAATTTCTTACCATCACAGCAGATAAAGGCAGACATTGCTGAACTTGAGGTCATGCTGCCTTGATGAGCTAGATAGCTGGAGGGTCAGCTTGAGGGCTAACTGGCCAGATGTCTGCCTGGTAATGGCATTTACACCAGATAAAGTGTCAGGATTTGTCACTGGGTGCATATGGTGGATGCAGTGGCCTATGTTGTTTGTGGAAGTGGAGGACCCAAGCAGATCAGAGGAGAAGGAACAGGTGGTGTCTTCCTTGCTGGAGGACTGGAGGAGGCATGGTCTGCCTAGCAATGGCAGTTATCCTGGGTTGTTGAACTAATAACGTGTGACAGATCAGTGGAGGCAGGTGCTGCTGTTATTTTTGGAGTAGCTGGACTGGCAGCTAGCATTATTCTGTGTTATGGATTGGGCTCAATTAAACTGGGCTGACTGTGCCACAGGCTGGGGGTCATGTAACAATCTGGCTCTTTATAAACATCCCAGTTTATAGGATGGTGTGTGTACATTCCTTAATTCAATATGATGTACAAGTCTAAAAATTAAAATGGATTTACTGACTGCAGTAATTGTATAAGCATTTTCATCACATGAGAAACAAGAAAGACAACGTATAACAAGAGCGTGCTAGTCTTGACACAGGTCTATGTGCATAGGAAATATTATTCCAAATAAGAAAATATAAGAAACATATCCACACCACACAGTACAGGAAAAAAATACAGTTTTCACATGACATGAATTTAATTTTATTTTGTTCAAGTCCAATAGTGCTGCCTTGCTATGATGCCAAGAATTCTATTTCAACATCTTCAGTATCCAAATTTTTTCCTTCAGGGATTCTTCAATTTTTTCCGTACTTGCTGCCTTTTGTGCTGAGGATAATGGTATTGCCTCTCTTCACTTTCTATATCCCCATGTCATACAGGTGTGCAAACTGATGCTTTCCTACTTGGGGGAATATGATGCTGATTCAGTTTTATAAATGTCAACATACTGATATCGGTGGGAAAAGAGGTTGGTTCATCTGTCCATAATAATGACCACTGCTGAGCTGAAAACATGTTTGTCAGTCACTCTAGATGGGGGGACAGCTTAAAAGCTACTGCTCCCAGCGATGGCCACTCTTTCATCTTATTCTGACAGTAAAGAAATTGCTCCTCTTTAGCACCTAGATGTGCCTGATGAGCCATGTATGCCTCTATTGATCTCATCAATGCCATTTCCCCATCATCAGCAGTGCAAGTGTCCTCCTTCTATGCCCCCTGGTCAGCAATTTTGACTCAGCACTACCCAGAGTGGATTGCATGATGTACAGTATGTGCTTTTATGCCTGCAGATGTGCTGCTGCAGTATTTACCCACCATTCTGACTGCCTTCCCATTGCTCCTCCTGCCTTCCTCCAAGAAAGCTGCTCATGCTACCTTTTCAAAACATAGAAACATAGAAACATAGAAGTTGACGGCAGATAAGGACAGCAAGGCCCATCTAGTCTGCCCATTTCTTTTTCTACCTTATAAATGTGCCTTCGGCCTTTGCTCTGTCAGTGACCTATCTATTCATAGTCATTTGTATTGCTCCCTTATGCCTATCCCATGCCTGTTTGAAGCCCTGCACTGTATTCATAGCCACCACTTCTTGTAAGCCATTCCAGCATCCACCACCCTTTCTGTGAAAAAGAATTTCCACATTCCCCTTAATCGGCCTCCTCTAATCTCATGCTGTGTCCTCTTGTCCTGCTATTTTCTTATATTTAAACATGTTAGACTCTTTCACCTTGTTTATGCCCTTAAGGTGTTTGAATGCCTCGATCATATCATCTCTCCTCCTTTGCTCAAGGGTATACATATTGAGCTCCGTTAATCTGTCCTCATATGTCTTCTGATGCAGTCCCTGCACCATTTTGGTTGCCCTTCTCTGGACTGCCTCAATTTGGTTAATGTCCTTGTGAATGTGGCCTCCAATACTGCATGAGTACTCAGATGGGACCTAACCAGTGTCTTGTACAGAGGATTATTACCTCCCTCCACGACTTGTGATACCCCTACTAATACACCCTAACACCCCTAGCCTTACCTACTGCTTTAGAGGTCTGCTTGGATGATTTTTGGTCATCAGTGATGATGATGCCCAAGTCTCTTTCTTCCTTTGTGACTGCTAGCAACTCCTCCCAGCCTATAGGTGGCTTCAGGGTTTCTCTCCCTATGTGCATGATTTTGCACTTCTTGCATTAAATCCCAGTTGCCACTCTTCTGACCATTCTGCTAGTTTATCCAGATCTCTTCTCATTCTGCCCACCCCATCTGGATCATCTACTCTGTTGCAGATCTTGGTGTCATCTGCAAACAGACAAGCTTTACCCTCTAGTCCATCTGCAAGGTCACTAATGAAGATATTGAAGAGGACTGGCCCCAGGACTGATCCCTGAGGTACCCCACTTGTGACTTGCATCTCTTCTGACTGTATACCATTTACCACCACTCTCTGTTTTCTGCCCATCAACCAGTTTGCCACCCAGCTGACCAACTTCTGAGCCACCCCGAACCTACCCAGCTTATTTATCAATCTTCTATGTGGAACAGTGTCAAAAGCTTTGCTGAAGTCAAGGTAGGCGACATCAACTGCTCCCCCTTGGTCCACCACTCTGGTTACCCAGTCAAAGAAATCTATGAGATTAGTTTGACAGGACCTTCCTTTTGTAAACCCATGCTGTATTGGATCCTGTGCCCCTATGGATTGCAGGTGTTGCACTATCCTTTCCTTAAGGAGTGCCTCCATAATCTTGCCCACTACTGAGGTAAGACTGACCGGTCTGTAGTTCCCCACCTCCTCCCTGCTACCACTCTTGTGGAGCGGGATCACATGAGCCCTTCTCCAGTCTTCTGGGACCTCTCCTGTGCTCAGAGACTCACTAAACAATTCTGCTAATGGCTCTGCTAGTTCCTCCTTTAGCTCCTTAAGTACCCTGGGATGTATGCCATCAGGTCCATTGCCTTATCCACCCTGAGCTTAGCAAGCTCTTGTAGGACCCTTTCTTTTGTGAAGGGAGTAGTGCTCACCTCCCTCCCCTGTGTCCATGATGCTGAGCTGTGGGCCCTGTCCCTACCTTCTCTTCAGTAAATACTGAGCAAAAGTATCTATTTAGGATAGATGCCTTTACAGGGTCCTCCTCCTCACATGCTCCTTTTCTCCATTAAGCTTAGCAATACCCCCTCTGGACTTTCTCCTTTCACTAATGTATCTATAGAAAGTCTTGTCACCTTCTTTTACTGTTCGTGCTAGTGTTTCCTCAGTTTGGGACTTTGCCTGCCTTACTGTCTTACCTGCTTCCCTAGGGCAGTTTGGTATGCCTCCCTATCTTCATCCCGCTGTGTTCCCTTATATTTCCTGAAGGCCAGCCTTTTGGCTCTGACCTTTTCTACTTCTGTATTTGAGAACCAAAGTGGTTTCCTTCTTCTTTTGCACTTCCTTTTCTGTCTAACACAATGGGATGTTGCTTCAAGTATTGCATCCTTAATGCTTGCCCACTTTGCCTGTACCCCTTCACCTGTTTCTTTTTGCCAGGGCTAGCTTAACTCTGTTGGCCATCTTATCAAAGTCAGCTCCTCTGAAGTCCCATATTTTTTCCTTGGAATGGGATGATTTAGATGTAGTAGCCAAACTGAACCATACCATGTGATGGTCACTGGCCCCAGGTGACCTTCTACCTGGAGATCTGTGATCCTTCTTTGTTAATCAGTACTAGATCTAGGATAGCCCTGTCTCTTGTGGGTTGCTGTACCAGTTGTTTGAGGCCCTCCCCTGCAGGGAATCCACTATGAGTCTAGTTCTGGCAGATGTTCCTGCTGGTATTGACCAATCTGTATCTGGCATGTTGAAGTCTCCCATTATCAGAACCTTCCCTTTAGCTGTCATGTTTGTATATCTTCTAACAGTAATGTGTCTATGTCCTCCCCCTGGTCTGGGGCCTGTAGACAACCCCAGTTCTTATGGCTGTCCCATTTCCTGTTTCCAGGGTGACCCACAGTTCTTCTGGCTCCTTATGTGTATTCTGAATTTCTGTAGCTTTGATATTTTCATTAACATACAGGGCCACTCCTCCCCCCCTTTTTGCACCTCGGTCTCTTCTGAACAATACATAGCCAGGTACTGAAGTCTCCCAAGTGTGGTTACTGGTAAACCACGTCTCACTAATTGCTACTATGTCCAGTTTAGCCTCTGACATTATTGCCTGCAGGTCTGGGATCTTATTTCCCAGGCTGTGAGCATTTGTGTACATGATTTTCCATTGGCCAGATTTTGGTGGGTTAGTTGTTGGGTGAAGTTTGGCATTACCCCTGTGCATCGTATGGGGAGACAAACCTTTTTTCTTACCTGGTGATGCAAATGAACGGCAAACATGCTGAATTCCTGTTTGACCACTAGCTGAGGGGGGAGGTGTGTTCTTCCCATTCGACGTATGGGGTGCTGCACCCCTCTCCCCATTTGCTAGTTTAAATATTCTGCAAAGACGTCAAACTTCTGCCCCAATGCACTGACTCCCTCTTTAGTCAGATGCAGTCCATCAAATTTAAAGAACTTTCGCTCCCAGAACTGTTGCCAGTTCCCTACAAATCTGTGTCCTTTTTCCTGGCACCAGTCCTTGAGCCACTTGTTTAGCTCCCCTATCTCCCCTTTTCTGACCTTCCATCCATCTGCTCCCCTCTCCCAGACTGGCAGGATCTCAGAGAAGGAGATGCCAGATGAAATAGATGATAGTTTGTCACCCAGCCTAGTCAGGTGTACCTTGGTCTCCACAACTGACCGGCTGGCGAGATCATTAGTCCCTATGTGTACTAGGACATCAATGTTTTCTCCTGCCTTGTGAACAATTTTAGCAATGCGGTCAGTGTCTCTCCATGCTGATGTACCTGGAAGACATCTGACCATCACCCCTGGCTGGAGATGGGTATCAACTCCCCGAATCATGGAGTCTCCTATGATCAGAAGTTTTTGGGATTTCCTTTGTGCTTGTTTAGTTTTGGTTCCTGATTTGGGTGAGTTTTGTTGTGCTAGCTCCTGTGCCGCAGTGTCCTGCTTTGCAGTGTCTTCTGCCTCTTTATTTGATTTCAGAGATAGAGGCAGATACCTGTTTGTAGTGTTTATATGGTTTTTGGAGGTAATGTGTTGGAGAGCAGAGAGTGATGGGGCACCTGATTTGCTCCTCCTAACCACCTGCCAATCTCCTGGACCAACTACCCTCTGCGGTCGAGGTTTTTCTGTTGGATGCTGGGGAAATGGCGGGTGGTTCTTATAATGTATTTCCTCTTCAATATGAAATTTGAGGCATGCAATATCTGCCCATGTTGCCCGGAGCTGAGCCCTAAGATCTCCAAAGGCCCAGCATGTAGGACAGTGTCCTAAATCCTGTAAGACTGTCCTTCTGAAAATTGTTCCACAGTACCTGAAGTTAATGAAATCCATTCCAAATAAGTTGCTGAGTTTGTAACCTAGTCAGAGTAATTAAAACATGCATGCATGTGCCTTTTTGTGTGAAGCTTTCAAAGACATAGGACCTGACTGCATCCCCCATGAAGGCTTGAGGATAACTCATGTTTGTATCAGTGGCCCAGTATGGTCACAGCACTGAGTTCAGTTGATGTTAGTATGCTGTTCAAGTGTGCATTGTGGTCTAGGTTCTCCAGCAAGTGCTCAACCAATAAAGAACTGAATATGTCACCAGTCACCTCATACTGCTTCTGCACATTCAGAATGGCCTGCCTCAGCACATGGAGCAGGGGTATGGCCTGCTTTAGAGGGATAGTGTTCCCACTTACTGCCTGTGTTGCATGATTAAATGAGTCCAACTTTACCAATGAAAGAGCCAGTGACTCTTCTAGGAAAACTGTGGAATACATAATATTTAGACCAACTGAACTTGCGTGCCATTTTTCTTTCACAGATTCCTCCTCCCCTTTTTTATTACTAAAGAAATGTACACAAAAATAGGGCCTTCATCTCTTAGAAATTATCTTCTTTTAAAGCTTATTCCTAACTTGAAGTCATAATCCCCTTTTGTGACATCACAATCTGTTGCCATGGGAATAATTCTGATTTCACAAGCAGAACAGTATTCCATCAGGTAGAGAAAAAGCAATAGGAGCTGATGAACTCTCATGTAACAAAGATCCTGTTTTCTTGCATATAATCTCAGTAACAAATAATAAGGAAAAAAAATACAGAGCTACAGTAATGTGAATTGATAAGTGGAACTGTGTCCAAATATGTTTTTCAAAGTTCTTCTGGAAGTGTCAGTGCCTCTTTAAGCCATCCATAAACCTCCATTTACGTTTGGCTAATGACATGGAAGCTCCTGAGCTGTTCCTGCTTGTATGCAGCAACATGCACTCAGACAAGGCCTTATATTGCTTATACATCCTAGCTGGCATATACAGTATATCATTCAGTTTCACCTTGTTACAACCTATTGCTTCAACCAGTTCAGAGGCAGACCGTTTTTTATTTTCAGTGCCCACAGCTAGTCCTGGTCTTTCTGGGCCTTTCAGAATGTGTGCAGATTTGCTAGCACACAATTTGTAGTTGTTTTGTCTTGGCCTATGACACAAACTCTTTAACTACTAGTTTAGCAACCTTAGGAGCTTGGGTGATGATGGGCTTACCAGCCTTCCTATCGACTGGCTTGATAGTTAATTAAGGGGTAGACCTCTTAAAGTTTCTTATGGTGGTAATTTATTGAAAAGTAGGAGGCTAGAATGGGGAGTTCCTCAAGGTTCAGTTCTTGGGCTATTCCTCTTTACTTTGTTAATCAATATTATTTCTCCTGCTTTGACAAAAACTAATAAATTTATTTTATGCAGATGATATAATATTGTATAGTAGTTCAAATTCCATAGAAACCATTGATCCAATATTCAATAAGGACTTCCAGGAATTGGAGCGCTGGATAATTAAGCTACAACCGTCTTTAAATTGTACAAAAACCAAAAGAATGCTCTTTGGTTTGAAGCTAAGGCTTGTTAAAGCTGAAAGATTAAATATTCTTAGTATTTCTGGTATTACTATAGAACAGGTTACCCAATTGAAATAATTGGGTATCTATTTAGATCCACACATACATTTTTCCTACCACATTAGTAAAGTAACTAGACAGGTGAACCAAAAATTGTGAGTTCTTTTCAAATTGCAGCAGTCACTAATGCTTCAAGCCAGGACAGTGATAG
This sequence comes from Neoceratodus forsteri, assembly GCA_016271365.2. NCBI lineage: Eukaryota > Metazoa > Chordata > Ceratodontiformes > Ceratodontidae > Neoceratodus > Neoceratodus forsteri. The sequence continues at coordinate 1,773,946,382 of CM057456.1, read as the reverse complement.
CCAATCACATTTTATTATCCAGTTTACATTACAATTCATTTTATTTGCAGATTTAAATAAACAGGACTTGGCTATACTGACCTCGACATTTCATAGCATTTGTAGATTTGCTTATAAGTCACCTTACTGCACTCATCACTGTACATTGTATCAGATTACTGGATGGCTTCCACTGGCCCAGAATAGTATTTATAGTTTAAGCTATCTTATGGATAATATTGTCCATCAAAAAGACAACTCTCCTTTATATTCTTTATTCCATTTTAAAGAATCTACAAGAGACTTGCAGTCAAATGAAATATCTAGTTTCATAGTTTGGAAAACTAAAACAAAATGGGCTATTGAGCTTTCTTGATAATGGCTGCAAAATCTTGGAATGACCTTCCAGTAACCTTGTGATTTGGCATAAGTCATGGTACTTTTAAGAAAGAAGTAAAGAAGCACCTTCTTAGTAGTTTGGTATGTGTATGTTTTTCTTAATCTGTAAATATCGAAGATTATGTGTTAAGTGTTTCAGTGTCTGCATTACTGTATTATATGTTTTGTAACAACTTGACTATTTTATATAATGGTCTCGGGGTCACACATGCAAAAGGGCCATTGGCTCATGTGCTTACCTGGTGAACAAAAATTTAAATAAAAATAAATAGAACAATGTGCCAAGCACAGCACCCTGACAAAATATTTCTCACTGATGACTTTAACAACATATGATCCATTGTCAATTACAAAAAACCCTGTCTTGAGTGAGAGTGGGTACAGTCAGTTGTCAAGCTCCTCTAAAAGTGAAGGCAAAATGTTGCCTGCACTGTGTGACACAACCATGCTCTTAATGGCAAGCATGGCATATTGCACTTATACAGCACCAAAGGCTGGCTGCTGCTTTGGCCAGTGCTGGTGCCAGGCCCACCCTTACAAATTTGTTAAATTACAGTTTGTAAAACAATCATGGCTCATCCATTGAAGTTCCACCCAGTGTGCAGTTACACACATGTATGAGCTCATAGCTGATGGACCACTACTCCACATGTCAGTGGTTATATGTGATTATAGCAACTTGAGGAATGCTGTAATGCATGGTTTACTGTACAAAATAAACCCTGGAAGGGACATGCCATTTTGGGTATGCTTTTGCCATAAGCTGGCGGGAATCCCTCATTTTCAACTAATGAAAATGCCAACAGATCAATGGCAAGCATCTCTGCTGTTGCATCATTCAATTCTCTGGCCATAGCATGATCTGGAGGGAATGTGCACTGCCAGGACAGAATACTGGTGACTGTGAGCAGTACTTCTTAGGTGGTGCTTAGTGAAAAAGTTTCACACAGGCACTGCATTGCTCAGGGGTCATCTGTTCACCAATGTTTAAAAAGCCAGTGATTTTTGGTGTGCTGGTTTTTGGTACGGAGAATGAGGTTTTGTTAGGTTATTGATGACTCTGCTGCTGCTACTGTATTACTGTTGTATTGATTGCTGCTATTAGGGTGTAGTTAATATCCTGCTCAACTAAAACATACTTAACCCCCTCCTTTCCATGTGTAGGTTCTGTTGTACTGCCTTCCACTCCACCCACTGCTAGACACTGATGTTGCTGCCACTTACCCAGGAGTTTTATTTTTAAATGGGCGTGTTGCCCACTATAGCCCAAATGGGATCCTTTCTTGGCATGACTTACTTTTACCTGGCATAGCTGGCAAATTGCCCTTGACTCATCCTGGGGGTCAGTTATTAAAGAGTCCCAAACATGGGATTTGGAGGATTGAGACATTTTATGGAAAGAAACAAGTAAAGATGATGATGACAGTGATGTGGTAGGTGATGCTACTAGTGGCACAGCATGTGATATAGTTTAAGGAGGCAGATATTTTCCAAAAACAGTTGTTTTTTTTTTTTGGGGCAAAGTTAACCCATTGAGTTTGTTAATTTATTTCTTCAACATTATCCACTTTCATTTTTTTTTCTTTTCTGGATCCCAAGAAGCAATTACAAGGTCATCATTATTGCCTTCATCTTGAACCACCCCACTTCTCCTCCTTGTTGTCCTTCACTTCTGCCATCCACTCTCCATCTGCCCATCATTCTTCTGCTCCTTAGCCTCTTTTTCCATTGGCTCTACTTCCATTGGTTGCATTTCCTCTCTGCCTAAACGTTCACCCATCACCTATATTCTCCTGTTCCTCAGACTCAGATTTCTTACATAATGTGCACTAGTAAATGGTAAGCTGAAGTACACTGGTATTATTAGAGGTGTGGGAATTAACAGGGATGATGCAGATTATTGGCTTTGAGTTGGGCTACCAACAGCTCTTCACTGTACTTTTGTGTCAGCAACAGTTGCCCAACCCATCTGCTCTGATCTTCTTACCATTGACTGACTCTGAGAGAGAAAGAGAGAGAGACAGAGACAGAGACAGAGAGAGAAAGCGAGAACCCAGTGAAAATCAAAGTAGGCTGACATATGGGAGTCAGCACGAACAGGGACACAGGTGCACTTGTTGATAGAATATGCACAATTTCTTTAGAAGATAATCAGCAACTTTTCAACTGTGCGCAACAACTTTTTGAGAGCAACTAAATGTTATACACAATAAGCACTAGCTACTGAATTTCATACATGATAAGCCCTAACCATACTCTATAAGGAAATGTTGCCTTACATGATGCTAAATGCCTTTTTTTTTTCTGAAAGAATTAACCCTCTGTTTACTTTTATTTTAGTTATTGGGCCAGGAAAAAAACACAGATCCAAAGTTCCTTTCAGGTTGCACACAGAGTGAAGGGAATTTAAGTGACTTGCTTAGGTTCACACAATATTAAAGTGCATGGTATTGGATCAGAGTAGCTCAACGTACTAGTCTGAACTACTCAAGATAACAAATATAGCTGCTGCTACTGCTGCTGCTGATTGAAAATGCACGGACATTAGAAATTATGTGAAGGTGCAGTCAATTAGCAAAAGGAATTGAAAAAAGAATATAAATTGACCTTCCCCTACAGCAGCACAACACACACTAAAACATCAATCAAAAATAGCGGGGGGAAAACTCTTAAAAAAGCTCTTCTGAATAATCTCAGTGAAGTGTATTTGGTTTTGAAAAAAAGTTTGTGTTTTAGGGCTTCTACACCAAAAGAAGCAAGGTCTCCGAGAACTCACAGGCAGATCCTGTCTCTTCAAATACTTGGACTGCTCAGAGTTCAGCCCACCCATTCAGTTTCTTCGGCAGAACCGCCATGTGATCCTTTACATGGTAATGCATGTACTCTGAGAACTTCATCTAGAGTAAACTCCATGAAGTCTTAAACTTTGCAACTTCTCGTACTACAAGACGGAATGCAAAGTTTGACTTTGCATCTTTGAAGGACTTTGCAAAGTTTGCAAACTTCACAAAATTCTGTCAAAGCAAGGTTTTTCCAGCTTTGCACACCCCTAGTGCCTTCCTCATGCATCCTCGATCATAATTCACAGCAATCAGCCTCTTATACAGTATCTTAAAACCCTTCATAGTTTTCTTCTCCACTGGCTTCACTGACAAACAGTTCTACTCCCACCACCTTGTCCATGAAGAAATGCTTTCTCACATCCCTTCAGAAATCCCCTCCCTATCCCCCCCACATGAGTTTGTACCTGTGTGCTCTGGTGGCTGAATGAACACAGAAACGTGAACAGTTACTGAGTGTTGACTTTGTTAATACCTTTCAGAAATCTGAATGTTTTAATCATGTGCCCTCTTCCCTCCTGGTCTCCAAGGAGTACATGTTCAGGCTATACAGTCTCTCCTCATACGTTTTCTTGTCTCACCCTAATCATCTTGTTTTCCCTTCACTGTACCATCTCTAATCTATGCGTGTCCCTTTAAAGATGAGGGTTTCAGAACTGAGCACAGTACTCCAGGTATATGTGCAAGTGCAGGATCACACTCTCATTTCTGCTAGAGAACCCTCTTCCTATACAGGCAAACATATTGTTCACCTTCTTGTATGCCTCATTACACTGTACTGTCCTGTATCTTTAAGTTGTCTGCAGTGATAACACCCTTATCCCGTTCCTCAGTCTTATCATGAGCTTTACTCCCTTTTGTCAATATTCAGTCTTGTGGGTTGTTCCTAACAACATGCATGACCTTGCATTTATTTGCCTTAAACTTGAGCTGCTAGACTTATAATCACCTCTCTGGCCCCAATAGGTCACTGTTCATGTCCCTGACTCGTTAGTCACTATTGGCTGTGCCTCCCAACTTGGTATCATCTATAAATATGAAGACGTTTCTAATAATCCCCTCTCCAATGTTAAAGATGAACAGGTTGAAAAGTACTGGCTCCAAGAATGACCTTGCAGTACTCCACTAGTAATGATTTTCTCCTCTGATTGCTCCCTGTTTATAATCACTCTCTGGGTCCTACCACTCAGCCAGTGCCCAATACTAATTCCCAGATTTTTTATAGATCTCCTATGTGGAATCAAGTCAAAGATCTTACAGAAGTCAAAGTACAGTATAAGATATCCATAGAATGGTCTTTGTCTGATACTTACAGTACCACAGTTAATAAGTCAGTGAGATTCATCTTGCAGGCTCTCCCTTTAACAAATCAATGTTGCTTCTTTGAATTCTACAACCCCTTCTTCTCCAGAAATTTCACTTTGCTCTCCTTCAAGATGGTCACAAGTATGTTGCCTACAATGGAGGTCAGGCTCACTGGTCTATATTTTCCTGGGTTTCTCATTGCCCCCCTCCCCCCATGAAGTGGATCTGCTTGTGTTATCTCCAGTTCCTTGGAACTATGCTGGATAACAGCAAGCTGTTGAACACTTCTGCCAAGGTCGCTGCCAACTGCCCATTGAGTTCCTTTAGCACACTAGGGTGTAGCCCATCATGTCCCAGAGGTTTGTTTACCTTCTGGGCCATCAGGGCTCTATGAACCTTCATGGATGACACATGCCCCACTTCCAGCTTTGGATGTACCCTGAGCTTCCACCACTAAACAATCACGCAATAGCCAACAGTTTTCCTTTGTGAAACAGAGCAGACCTTGTTTAGTATGTTTGCCTTACCCTTGCACTCTACCATCCATTCCTGCCCATCCATCAGCCTGTCTATGTTTTCTTTTTTTTCTGTTTTTTCTCTTCTCAGTAATATTTCTGGAAAAGGCTTTATACTTCATCTTCAAACCCTCCACAATGCTGAGTTCTGAGTCTCCTGTTTTTTTACGAATTGGAAATTTCTATATCAATTACTGCAACTGTGTCATTAAGGGATCGGGTTTTTTTTCTGTTGTAACACATATTTATATTCTGAGGCTCTGACACAAGCTTGTAAACTTTAAAGCAACCATTTATATGCAAATGTGGCACTTGTAATACAATCCCTCACATTCTTTGGTGTCACTGGAGCAGCAGCTCTGAAGAAAGCATAAGATTTTCAATGTTTCCTATCCATATTTTAAGTTTTTGATGGATTAAACTATTCCTGTCTTGCCACTCACACAGTGTGTAATACTAGTAACCTGTATTTGTGCATAGCAAGTAATACATCTAAATTGTTTTATTCACAAGAAAAAAAATATTTTTCTTTGTGCTGCTCACCTCTCACTATAAAACAGTTGTAACATGTTGTGGGGGAGGAGTAGACTCAATGCTTCCTTTACACAGATGATCTATCCTCCTTTCAGAAGCTAGAAAAATGGAGAGCTAGATCATTTAGTTTAAAAAGTGCATTTTTTACATTTTGAATGTTTCTTAAAGAGCAGCTGACAACTTTGGAAAAACATCAGAAAACATAATATTTAGACACAATTCAGCTTGTATGTTATCCATCTTCTATAGATTTCTCCTCTTCATTATTTATTACTAAAGAAATTCACAGAGAAACAAGATTTTTAGCCCTTAGAGTCCCTTTGCCTTAATAGCTTTTTCCCTACTTGAAATCATAATGCTGTGTTGTGACATCACAGTTTGTTGCCTTGGGAATAACTGTGATGTCACCAACAGAGTATTATGACATAAAATTGGGAAGAAGCAATTGGGATTGGTGAACTCTCAAGAAACAGCTATCCTGTTTTCATGCATATGAACTCAATAATAAATAATGGGGATAAAAAATACTGAGCTAATGAAAAATATAAGCTGCTTTGTGTCCAAATATTAGGTTTTTAAAAGTTTTTCTCAAGGCGTTGTGGATCTTTAAACCCCAGTTGCTGACTGGAAATACAAAGAGACGGGATGAATATGACATGGGAGGAGTGAGGTAAGCAAAGATCCAGCACTGTAAATGTGAGACTTCTCCTTTAATGACCACTACACATTCTGTTTTATGCTTTTCCAGGTAAATTGTCCTTCTCTCCTCTGTGTGGCTTCATTTCTACTCTCTCAAGGCAGCCCTTTTCTTTCTTCCTGCCTTCCTATTTGTTCCAAGAACCACACACTATGTAGGTCTTTTTTTTCCTATTATTAACTACCCTTCTATATCCCTCTGTGACCTCTCTGATTCCTTTTGTTTATCACCCATTTCTTCTCCAGGCCCTGCATATGGTGTACCCCAACCCATTTGCTCTTCATATGTCACCCCTTTTAAAGAAGTCAGCTTTTTTCAAATCTTAAACCTTTGCCTTGGACTTCTAATGACTGCCCGAGGAGAATCTTAATTCTCACCAAGCTGTGATTACTTGTCCAAAGGGGCAATTCAAAAGTTACTGCCTCAACAGGTCCTGATTTGTGAAGCACCAGATCCAGTCTGGCCCCCTCTCTGGTCAGTTCTGTGACATGCTGGTGGAGGAAGTCATCCTGGATTGCATCAAGCCAATGTTTGACTGTAGAACTCCTTGTCTCTAGAATGTTCCAGTACACATAAGGGAGATTCAGGTCCCTGACTGGGATAGCATTCCACCGTGCTGTGATTATCTTGATTTCTGACCCAAGGGCCATGTCCCCTTCTACCACTGCTTTGCAGGGATACATGCTACCCCTGTTTTTTGTTTCTTCCACATCCACATTTAGCTGAACTCATGCCAATTGCACTCCACTTGTTCCTCTCCAAATGGTCCTCTACCCCCTTTATCCCCTTCCTGATATAGAGGACCACCCCTCTGCCTGTAGTCCTATCCCTCCTAAAAATAGTAAATCCAGACATGGTGAGGTCACAATCATGGTTTGGTGTTGCCTACATTTCTGTTTGATCTTTATTGGTTCATGCTGTGTGTAATGAGGAATAGCAATATCACTTTCAAAATGCTTTTTGGAATTTCTTTTAAAATTCCATGGAAGTCTGAAAGACATGTCTGTGTAAACTGTGGAATAACTTTCCACGGATCACATGAACTGTGGAATAATTTTCTGTGGCTTGCAGAAAAACAATCTGCAGTCTATTTAAATTGCAGATTATTAATCTACGGAAAATACTTTGCTTGGGAAATGTCAGCATTCCACTACCAACAGAATTACATGGAATTTCAGAAAGTCTGTAGAATTCCGTACTGTCAGACTGTGAACTCTCTGCACAACACTACAACTGGTGCCTCCCCTCTTCCACTATTGTTTGTTGTTCTCCCATCTTTTTATGTTGACTTCTAGCATTCAGGCTAGTCAGCTTCCAGTATGCCAAGACAGCTCCCTTCTTTGCCTTCGCTATCTTACCATTTGATTTCCTACCACCTGCGTCAAGTCCTCCACTTGTCTCCCTTTCTCCCTCCCTGTTTTCTTCTCAAACACCAACGTTCAACAGTTGTAGTGTACCCCAGTAACTGTATTAAAGTAAGAATGTCCTCCAGACAATAATCATATATCCACAGAGTTTTATTGCCAAGCAAAAATAAACAAGTAACATTCATGGTAGGCATCCATTGAATTCCCCAGCATGTTCACAGCCCCCGAGTGCAGGTACTTACATTTCTTTAGACATCCTGTTTTCTTCTCACTAGGCCTACTGGGGGAGGGATATGCTTGGCCTCTCTTAACAACACTGTGACCATCATCTCCATGACTGCAACTTCCTTTTCAGCTAGTTTAAATGCATTGTTAGGAAGACATCACATTTTTAGACCTATGCCTTTGTACGTCTGTTGTAGGGTGCAGGCCATCCTCTTTGTATAGCCTTTTATTCCTCCAAACATTATTCCAGTCCCCATTTAGACCATACCTCTCCTTTTTGTACCACTCCCTCAAAATGAAGTTGAATTGTTTTATCAGGAGGATCCTAGCCTCCCCATTACCCCATCCTGGGAGTACTTCAGATAATGTGACTGAGGTAGTCCCTTGTTTGTGAGTACTGTCCAGAATTCTAAATCCTTCCTTTACCTCCCTTATGGCATTGTCTATGATGTTCTTTGTCACTCAGTGGATAACTACATCTGGCCCATTCCTGCTCCCTTCCACTGTGATGATTATAACTGATCCCTCCATACTGTTGCCCCCAGTAGACTTTTGATCTTACTTTTCCCTAAGTCCCCTTGGCATAATGCTGCTTATGTTCCCCTGACTATGGAATCATCTATTTCCATACTTCAACTATTCACCGTCCTGCCTCTTGTGCTAGCTACCCCTGAGTTGCACCTTCATGGCAGACCCATATACCCACATTACAACAGGTCCCTCTCACTCCTCTTGGAAAGTTCTTAAGGACTCTGTGCTGCTTTGTCAAGTAAAAATAGTTTTGCAGTGTTAATGCTGATTCCTCATGTATCCTCATAGGAACATTCATATTATTCTCTTCCCTGCCAACGACTGTCCACCCCATTTTCTGGACCCTGGGTGTCTTTGGTGCATTAAAGCTGTAGCTGGTTGCATCTGCCCACACAAAGAACAGCTCTGAAGGAGGCTTAGTTCAGCCTTTGCCAATGCTAGGTCCCTGGTGAGTACTTCTGACATCCAGCAAACTGGGCAGCAACCACCCTTCTAGAGCATTGCCCTGAAGATTTATTTATCTATTTAAAAACCAGTGACTGGGAGAGGCACACTGAGCCCAAGCTCATTTTCAGGTGTGACCCAGGGGAAAGGAAAGGGGGAAAACCACAGTGATAAAGAAACACAAACCAGGCTAATAATGATAATTACAAAAACAAATACATAAAGAGCATAAGTCAAAGTGCAGTACAGACAGTAATGCCAAAAATTGCAAGAGGTTGCCCAATATAAATTGTGCTGAATCAAAAAAGTGTGCAAATAAAGGCAAATTCAAAAAGTGCCATGGAGCCCAGATGTTGGGATGCTGAACTAGCAATAACAGGTGGGGTCAAGAAGGGTTCAGGAAGAGGACTGTCAGGCACAAGGGCAAGGAGGGAGATGTTTTACTTGGTGTCTAAGTGACAGAAGGGCTGACAGTGATGGAGGAGGGTAGTTGATTCCAGGGGGAGAGGAGAGGGTATGAGAAAGCAGATTTTCCAGCTGAGGAGTGTGGATGGGGAGCAAAGAAAGAAAGTGTGTGGGTCCATGAGGTGCAAAGAGTAGGAAGAGGAGGGGATGAGGAGATGAGATGGAATAAATAGGAAGGAAGAGACCCAAACCAGTATTTAGAGATGGGGAAGGCACAGTGGAGCTAACAACAGGTGGGGAGAGGGAGGCTGGATACAGATGATTAAAGGGATCAGTGAAGGGTGTGATAGGGAGAGTTTGTAGCAAAGTGGCAGAAGGTATTGCAGAGGGTAGTTCAGTCTGGCCACAAAGTAGACAGGGTAGTGCTACTGACCACATCTGCATAGTTGAAAACTGGGGAAAACATTTTGGTGACTAACTCCCAGCAGAACACCAGAGAGAGGTAATCCTTATTGTGGTGCAGGACACTGAGTTTGGGGCAGAATATGGCATTGATGGCATTGATGTGAGCCAAGAAGTTAAGCCTGCTATCTAACTAAACATGGAGCTACTTGAAGATTGGGACAGCCTTAATGGGGAGCCATCTAGTATGGAGAAAATGGGGAAGGAAATGAACCGGGCCAATTTCTGGTTAGAACCAAAGGTCATGAGCCATTTTCTTTTGTGTTGACCCTTAACTGGTTGGCCTGGACCCTGTGCAGAACATTGCAAAAGTCATGCTAGAGTAAGACTTCCACAGAAGCAGATGACAGACCTGAGGTGTTGAAGTCTGTGCCATCTGCATACATAAGAATATGTGAGCTGGCACAGATAGAGGGGAGGTCATTAAGGAAGATTGAGAAAGAGGATTGCACCTAAGATGGAGCCATGTGGAGTCTTAGCCTGGATAGCGTGTGGTAGGGAGAGTGCACCTTCCTATCTGTACCAACAGTTGATGGCCCATGAGATAGGATTAGAACCACTCAACAGTGGAGGCAGAGAGGACAGCAGTAGTTGTTTTATCCAGGAAGAGAGAGTGGGGCATCAAATCAAAAGCTTTGGTCAGATTCATACTGAGGTTCATACTGAAGGTTGTGCAGATAAAGTGGATTATAGCCCATGTGTGTTCTGGAGATTATTTAGTGGAAATATAATAATGATGCCCCAGATAAAATATAGTTATCAAGTCTTAATTTGAATTCCATTTTTGTTTAGCTCTGGATAATATTTTTTGGTATGAAATTCCAAAGATTTACAATCTGGTATGTAAAAAAAAGATTTTCTTTGCTTTTGCCTAAATCTTTTCCCCTTTATTTGTAGTGGGTGACATCTGGAATCCTTACTGTCAGATTTAAAATAAGTTCCCAAATCACAAATCAAAGCAGGATCCTGCATCACATTATACATAAATAGAAGGTTTGAACGCAGCCTCCTAGTTTCTACTGACATCAATTTTAAGGTTTTTAGCCTATCCTCATTTTCTATCTCATTCAACCCTGAAATACATTTAGTGAATTTTCTTTGTACTCTTTCTTGATGCATATTCAAGTTTTGGGCAAACATAGGCATGATACAAAGGAATCATAACAATGCTGTCTCTGGTTTTCATATTCCTTTTAATAGACCATATGATGTTATTGCATTTTTTAATGGCTGCTTGAGTCTGTGCATCAGTCCCAAAATTGTCGGATACAAGAAAACCTAGGTCTTTCTCAGCAGAACATGTGTCTATAATGTTATTTTGACCTATGTGCATAACTTTACATTTTTCCATATTAAATTTCATCCTCCATTTATAAATCCAATCTGATACGCTGTCAAGGTCCTGCTGTAGATAACAGATTCTTTCTAGGTGCTACATGGACCTCTTGTTTTTGTGTCATTCACATATTTTGTTGACCAGCAGATTAAATTTTGTAGATTGATGGAAATAACCACAGTAATGTGCCCCTGATCCATCTATGAGAGGATGGAGTCAGTGACATTAAGTAGGGAGGTGATGGTGGAGTGCTCCTTCCTAAATTCAGCTTGCAAGGAAGACAGGAAGTTGGAGGAATGGAGGAAGTCAGCAAGCAGGGAACAGAGTAGACTACTTTCTTTTGCAATTTCACAAGAGAAGGGAGACTGAAGATAGGGCAGAAGTTGCCAGTAGTGGAAGGATCACTCACTTTGTGGAGGGGGAGAACATTTGCAAATTTCCAAAACTGAGGGACAGTGCTGAGTGAGGGAGGAAGCAATTGCTGGAGCTGATAGATTGAGAAGTTTGGGGTCCAAACCATCTGGACAAAATTTAGAAGAGAAAAGTCAGGATAAGGCGGGAAGGGTCTCCTTGGGAGCAACAGGTAGAAAGTCAAAACCTGATAAGAGTCTGATAGAGAAGGGAGGAGAGGGGTGGAGCCAGGAGGTGGGGGAGAGAAGACCACAAATAGTGAAAAACTCCTTGAAGTCGGTGACAACAGATGGAGGGTCACATACTAGTGAGCATTTAACCAAAAAGACTAGGGTAGTGAACTTGGCCAAGGGGGTCAAAAAAAGAGTGAATCACCTTCCAGAATTTAGCAGGGGAGTTAATGTTAATCTGGAGGTCAGCCTTGAAATATAAGGACTTGGCAGTACAGACAGCCTTGGAGCATGAGTTCCTAAGTGCTCTGTAGGGAAGGAGGTCCTATAGGGAAAGGGATAATTTGTTCTTGGCCCAGGCTTGGTCACAGGTCTTGCACAAGTCAATGAGATCACAAGTAATCTGAGGTGGTGAAATTATTTTACCCTTGATTTCCTGATGTGGGCATGCTTATCCCAGACATAAGTAAATAATGAGTGGAAGAGGGATAATGCCATATCATTGTATGGGGCACTGAGCATGTGGGACTAATTGGTAGCAGCCAGGATGCTCAGTAGAACCTTTATGTTCGATGACTGGAGGGATCTAAACCAGAAGCACTTTCAGGAAGAGGGAGGGAGGCAGCTGGACTTTATTGACACAGAATATCATACAATGATCACTGAATGCATCTAGCAGTATGCATTTTGCAAGCATTCAGTGGGGTTGAGAGGAAAGACCCCAGTACAGGAGAGTGTGCTCATATGAGTTGGGAATAAGTCAGGTGGGTTCTGTAATGTGTTACGAAAGGTTAGGGTACTCAATTCTAGAGGTCATCAACCTGGAGGACAGGGAATGCCAATTAATGTTGAAGCCACCCAAGTGGATGAGCTCATCAGCAAAGGGGTGTGAAAAGAATGTTGAAAGTGAATCCAGCAGAGAAGAGGGAGAGATTGTCAGTGAAGCATAAAAAGCATCAAGAAAAATGGGCAATGAAGAAGGAAAGTTAGCTAATAGGAACTCATGGGAGTAGTGTGTAGCCTCCCTGAGAGTGACAGTGCAAGAAGACTTTAGTGGACATAAAGGGCAACACCACCCTGTCCTGTCTGAGAAGTAATAATGCACAATGGCTAAGACTGAATCAGAAATCCTAGAGGACAGCCAGAATTCCATGACACGGAGGAGGTCTGGAGAGTGTTGAGAGGCCCATACGGTAAGATCATCCAGTTTTTGGAGGAGGCTCCTAACATTTAGGTGGAAAATATTAAGTTCAATATCGCCAGCAAGGAGGAAAAGCAGAGTAAGGAGAGTGAAGTGGGGCTTCTGATCCATAGGATGGGGAGGAGAACAGAGGAGGGATGAATGGAGAAGGGACTGGAGAGTGTAGTGGAGAAACTCCATGTTAAGGGAGCAGGAAGAGGAAAGGAGACAAAGATGGATGGAGAAGAAGAGATCCAGAGGCAGGGACAGTTGTAGAAGAGAGGTGGGGTGAAGGAAAGATGTGTGTGAAGGGGATGAGGGAGTGGAAGTAGAGAGGGTTGAGGGAAGGGGAGAGAACAGAATAAGTCAGAGGAGGAGGGCTAGAAGCATGATTAGCAGGTAGACTAGTAAACAAAAGTGAGCAATTAAATCAAACACTTGCAAGGCAGAAAAAATAACGAAGAAGCTTAAAGAGCTACTGACACAGTTGGGACAACTTTAAAAAAATAAAATATTCAGGCATAAGTGTGCTGTATCTTATATTTTATATTTTATTCTGTAGTTCTCATCCTTATTTCCTTATTACTAAGGGTGTTTGCATGAATACAGTATCTCTGCTCTTTAAGCGCTGGCTGCCATCCTACAGCTGACATCATAATTCTGTCTAATGACATCAAAATATGCTGCTGTCAAGATAATTATGATGTTAAAAACTGGGGACTGCGATGTTCTGTGTAGAAAAGCAGCCATAAATAGCTATAGTCTTGGGGACTGGGATCTTGTTTTCATGCAACTGGTTTTAGTAATAACAAAATTGGAAATTAATTACTGAAAACATATGAAGTAATAAAGAAAATGGGATGGAGTTGAATATAAATCTTGCTTTTTTAAAGTTTTCTTAATGCAGTCAGGAGCTCTTTAAGGCAGGAGAATAGTTATTTGGACTACCCAAATGTGAGAATAAAACCTAGCCCACAACACATAGGTAAACAGTAGTACTGGCAAACTGGAAAATAATAAATAATTAGATGGCCACACTACAGCCACTGCAGCTTACAACACCATCTTCCCTATCCTTGCTGCCTCCTTCCCAGGTTACTCATTCTCCTTCCTCCTGCTTATGATGTGCTGTGTGAATTATCCCTTCCCTTACTGCTAGTTCCTCCACCCGAAGTGTAACTATATGGACCACCCCCTTGAGTTACTTCAGTAGAATAAATCTCACAGATTCCTTAGTATGCCATCTGATTATAGGGCATATTTGCTAAGATTTTTCTAGGACTGCTAAATTTCTGATGGATTGGTATCTATTTAAATAAAAAAAAACAGGAACCAAAATTAAAGGGCTATATCACTTTAGGTCTTGGATCAAATAGGTTGGTATGCAGGGAATGACAATAGTAAAATATAAAGAAGTAGTAACAAAAAAATTATTACAGTGAATTATTTATAATTTCAAGTTCAAGTTCAAGTTTATTTCACTAGGAAGACTCCATTGAGCAAGCTCATTTCAAGGAGGTCCTGTACGGAGAGGTTACATACAATATATATAGTAGTTATGTAATAAAATAAAAATGAAGATAAAAATAAAGGATACACAGAGTACAATGTAGCTATATAATAAACAAGAGAAATCCAAAGGTACAAAATACAGGTGCCAAGTGCAATTGGTTTCAGTGTGAGTGCAAGGAGTCTGTCAAACAAAACAGAGTATGGAATACAACATACAAGGCAATACATAACTAAACTATATACACCGCCACATAAAACACAGCTAACCTGCGGGTCAGCTCCAAGGGGGGGGGGGTCTTGGATACAGGTAGAGATTATGGGGATATGGGGAGGCAACAGAGGGGGAATACCATGTTGAATTCAGGGGATGGTGAGGGGGATTGAGGCTAGGAATACTAACTGTACAGCAGCAGCAACCATTTTGAGAAATATTAGTGACAAGGCTTTTAAAGGCATTTAGGGGGACTAAGGTGGCTAGTCTGAGGGATGATTGCAGCTGATTCCAAGCCGGGGGAGAGCATGACTGATATCAGCCATACCACAGTTGTTGCGATATTTAGGGACTTCAAGTGTGTTATAGGAATTTTTTCTGAGAGAGTACTAGCACGAGGTGCAGCAAAACAGTTTTGAGATATAAGGTGGTAATTTGCAGAGCAAGGCTTTGTAAGTCCAAATATACATATTTAATATTCTTCTGGTGGCAAGGGAGGTCCAGCCTAGTTCGGCATAGAAGTTGCAGTGGTGCATCCTGACTGGTGCATTGGAGATGAATGGTATGGTGTGATGGTAGAGGACATCCAATTTGTGCAGGCTAGTCACCAGGCAGCGGCCATATATAATATCAATGTAGTCCAGCAGAGGAAGAATAGTGGATTGGACTAGTCCTATTCTGGAATTAAAAGTAATAGTTGATGTTATATGTGGGAGGCAGTATAGCATAGTGGTTAAGAGCACTGAGTTGCAAAAATGGAGACTTGGGTTTGAACCCCACAGCCACCACTTGCATACATTGTCACCATAAGCAAGCCACTGGACTTCCCTGTGCTCCCAGGATGCACCTGGATACAAGCCTTGGCTTAGTGTGCCATTCCTGCCCCAAAAACTTGTAAAATAATAAAAAAAAAATTAATGTTATATTTATTTTTAGAAGTAGTGGCCAGTGCATATGAAATAATGGACTGATTTAAAGAAAGTGATAAGTCCATATTAAGGAAAATCATAGAAGTTAGTATATACAATAAAATGGATTTTAAATACATGCACTATATGAACTGAATATTTGATTTATGCATAATATTGTTGTAAACTAGGTCTACACTACTCCTGAGGAAACAATGTGAATTGCTGAGAAATGTTGAGTAGTCTAAAGGTCTATGACCTGAAGGACAAATGAAAATTATACATTTATTGACATTTTGTGTGAGTTGCACTATTGTACCAAGTAGTTTTTGAGGAAAAAAGCAAAAGCAAGCTTTTTAATTCACAAACTGCAGTCATACAATCGATATAAACTGCTAAAGAAATACAACATGAATATAAACTGGTGGTGGGGGAGCTAAGGCACTGACTAGTGTCTGAAAGTGTTTTTGTTGATTCCTCTAACAATACTTGTTTTTAATTGATGTTTATCTTTCTGTAGTTTTAATTATGAAAGTAAGTATGGTTTTCTCTCACAGTTTTGTGGTTCTGCTGTGATCTCACTAAACTATCTAAATGGAACAGTGTTTAGTGTAGGATGCTCTTAAACAGTGAAGTCACAAAGGACATGGGTTCAGAGCCTGAGTTCTTCCAACTCTTGAGGCAAGTGTCAGGTGGGCTAGCTGCTTACATGGAGTGGAACAAATCTTGTAAATCAAGTTTCTGATATTTCAGCCAGAGTTAAAGTGGCAGTTCATGATAGCCCAAAAATAGTCTGTTTGGTTCTAACTACCTAAAGTAATCTGACCACCTCCCTGTTTAAATTGAAAAATTGTTCAAAACCTTTTCCTGTTAGGTAACTATTTAATTTACTTTACCTGCTGATTGTATAGAACACTCATTTTCCTTCTTCCTGTGCTTAGCTTGCTGCCCTAGGACCAACAGTAGTCCCTACCTGCAACATTAATTGGTGGTCTAACTGCATCAGGGCATTAAGAATAGCATAAGAGCAGATTTTTGCATCTGTCCCTCTTATTTCTTACAATTAATTAATAAAACAGTTAACAGGAAAAAAGTTTTAACACAGTGATTTCACTAAGAGGAATTCATAGGAGTTAGGTGTAAGTGAAACATGATAGCCACATTTTTTTCAGTTACAATAAACTACTACTGTACAATTCATCCGCTACCTTGTTGGAATACAATACAGAAACTCCTCTAGTTATTTACATATTTTATTTCATCTTCCTAAGACAGAAACAAATATGTGCATGTGCTCTTTTAAACAAATGGTTTTGAAAGAACTAAGCTATTGAACTGTCCAGTTAAGCTCTGCCATATTGATGAAACCCTGTGTTTGCCTTTATCTGACTTAGAAAAAATCAATTTTGTTTAACCAGTTTCTGAACAGCATGGACCACAGAGCCTCTCCTGCAATCCTTCCTTAAAAATACATCATTGTTTAACTTGATTTATTTCTTTGGCCTTCCCTGAATTCAACGAAGGAAATATAAAGTGGGATTTTACGGTTAATAATTGTGTTCGATAACAATATTCACAGTCAGTTCAAGTTCTCATTAGTCATTATGGTGACAGGGAGAATAAATCAGAAAGTCAGGTGTCTAAACAGTGTGGACATTAAGTCCCCTTTTCTTGAGTAATGTAGTCATTATGAAGTTTTTTAAAATCAGTGTTTTGCCCTCAGACAAACTGCTGACTAGCTGATTCTGCAGAGAATGAACACTAAAGGGCTGCCTATGACTGTGACTAGTTTAAGTTATATTTAAACATATCATGGTTAATTTTGTTAAACAAAAGTAGAATTACCAAGTGGAATGTCCACC
The DNA here is from genome assembly GCA_016271365.2 of Neoceratodus forsteri. NCBI lineage: Eukaryota > Metazoa > Chordata > Ceratodontiformes > Ceratodontidae > Neoceratodus > Neoceratodus forsteri. The sequence continues at coordinate 1,773,929,089 of CM057456.1, read as the reverse complement.
CTCAGTTTTGTTTCTCATAAAATGTAAGAACATAGGAAATGCTAAATGAAAACAGGCCAGGGGGTGAAATTTCAAAAACATGTGTAATGCGTGCAGAATACTTTGAGGCCATGGACTTTGGAGCTCTTATTGCACCTTGTCCAGTAGCTGTACCTGCACCTGATTTTCCAATGATTGGCACATTTGCAACACATGAACATTCTTTGCTGTGTGTTTAGATGCAATACAGCACAAAATGCACTCAAGTGACCAATTTACAAACAATGAGGCAAGCTAGGCCAAGGGATGTGGTCTGTTGGGCGTCCATTTGATACAGTGAAGTAAAGTCCCAATTATATATAAAAAAAGTTCCATAAGTCCAACATTTTGTGCAGTAGGGATATGTAATAAAATATAATATCACAAATCCTTCCCTATTTTTGTCTCCTGCCATCCAGGTAGGTGCTGCATTCAATACCATATGGAATACAAATAGTCACTTTATTTTATTGCATGCCTTTGTTATGCACAAATGTCACATCACATACATTTAATAAATATGGAAAATAAATAAATAATATGAAAGACATAGTAGAAGATCAATATTTTAAACCCAAGTCAAAGAATGGATCCATTGCACCTTAAAAATTCATTGAAGCCTATTGTTTGTGAAAAAAGCATTCATCTACAACAGTAGGCAAGATAACACCATATAGTCCAGTTTTACTAATACATTCTCCCTTGAATTGTACAAAAAGAGGTATAATATACACTTGGATAACTCATATGTTTAATATAAAATTTCTCTTAATAGTCTATCACTTAAAAAAAACAGAAATATGTTGTTTTAAGTATATACTGTCTTTTTGATAAGCAAAACTAGTTAATATATTAGAAACATTTTCATTAATACCTCTAAACTGAAACAAATCACGTCAACTAGGAAAGAGGCAAATCTTTACAAAAACTGAGTCAAGAATTGTCTTCCTATGTTTTTGTAAAATGGACGGACAAGGAAATAATGTTTCAGTGTTCCAGGTTCCCCAAGAGAACGAGGACAGATACAACCTTCTCTGGATTTGTGGTATTAGTAAACTTATTTATTTATTTATTTTTTGCTGACCGTGTAAGTGGACTAGACAAATCCTGCCTATTTTCAGGCACAACCTGAGGGAGGGGGACACAGATGAATGCCAACTGACCTTGAACTAGATTAAGCTGTTGGTGGTGTTTTAGTGAACGGAAGAAAATTTGGCCAGGGCACAGGGGAAAAGTCACCTACTCTTTTCGAGAAGTGCCATGGGACCTTTAACATCCACTTGAACCACCACCGGAATAGGCAGGTGTGACCTCGGTTTAACTTCTCATCCAAAAGATGGCACCTCAGGAGTGCAACACCCCCCATGCTGCACTACAGCGTCAGTATTGGGATTTAACCCAAGTGCCTGATGTGGGAATAGAACTCACAGCCTTCTGCTCTCCTGGCCTCAGAGGCGAGTGTGCCACCTGATGATCCGCTGACAGTGCTAAAACTGAAACTGCCCATTAGTCACAGATGTACAGTATGCCACAGATGTATGCACTCCACTTGAGGCTTAGTAAAAACCCTCCTGAGTTTTAGATTTCTGATAAATGGCAAGCATGTTTCCCATGAAAAAATGCATATTTGATCATTTTATAGAAAGCTATCAATTAGCAGTTGCTAAATTACTGTACTTGTTTGCTTGCTTTGCAGTATCAGCTATATGTGTGTCATCTCAACTAAGCTGCAGAATAGTCTCCCTGACCTCCACCCTTGAGGCCTGGTTCTCCGCAAACTCCCTTAAACTTAATGATGCAAAAACAAAAGCGGTACTGTTTGGATCGAGATGACTGGGCTCTGACAGAAGCCAGTTCCTCCAGATCTGTACCAGCCAAGGAAAAAGAGTCGAGGTCATGTCTAGTTTCAAATACCTCGGGGTCCACCTAGACCAAGAAATTACCTACCAATTCCACATCGACTCAATAACCAGGTCCACCCATCAAAAGCTTGGCCTCCTTCACCGACTGGGGAACTCCTTATCCTCTACTGCATGTCGTGCTATCGCATGCTGCAATCTCCTTCCATCCGTCCTGTATGTGCTCCTCTTCTGCAGTTCCTCCATGAGACGGAATATAATAAGCTCTCTGTACTCTATAACCGTATGGCCCGTTTTGCCACTAACTTCTCCCCTAGGAAACATCACTGTGAGGCCCAAAAGGAGCTAAACTGGCCCTCTCTCCGTCATAAGCTAGCCTATCCTGTTGCCTGCCTAGCTTTCAAGTTTACCCCTCCCCATCTCAGAGAACTTCTTTCCCCAAGAAAACATCCCAGAACCCTGCGATCAACAGCAAGTCACCCTCTCGTCACCCCTAGAATGCACTCAACCCATGGGAAACGTTCCTTCAAATTTGCTGCTCCTCACCTATGGAACTCCCTACCACCTGGTCTGACAAACTCAACCACTCTCACTCAGTTTAAAAATGGACTCAAACTATATCTTCTAAATCTTAGTCTCTGTGGCTGTAACTGCTAGCTCCCTAGACCAGTCCCCTGGGCCCTTTCACTGGTTAATCTCTCTCTTTGATTGTACTTGAAATGCTAATGTGGTCTCTGATTTCTGGCTGAACTTATGTACATATTGTATATAATGTGTGAGATCTTAACATATTGATTTTAATATGAATCTGTATGGGAACCCTCCTGCTACCCTTGTATAAATGATATCATTATACTGTGATGTAACAAATGTAACTAACTTAATTAATGTAATTATTGTTCTCGGTGTCCTTTCTGTAACTAACTCCGGGTCGCCCCTGAAAAAGAGACCTTTGGTCTCAGTGGGCTTACCCAGTAAACAAAATCTAAATAAATAAATAAATAAATAAATTTACTCTATATGACATAGCCTCTGATTCAGACTGGCCTGCAGTGGAACATGAGGAAACCCTGGTGTGCTTCAGACTAAGTTGACCTCCATGGGCAACTAGGCCCATTTTTGTTGGGGATAGGTAAGACAAGGTAGAAATTAAATGTATAAATAATCCAATTTACTGTATATACCAGGATAGTTAACACTCCCAGATTCTCAGTCTTATAGGTAACAATGACTATATATGTTTTGGTGTATGTACTAGTTATTGCCAGTACAGCACTTAAATGATTTGTCTTCATTTGGTATTCCACTTTTTGATAGTGCAAATTTAATCTATTTAAGGTTACTCTGTATGTTTTCCAGATGTGTACATGTACCTAATATGTTTATATCTCCATGACTGTGTATTTCATTGTGCTGGATCCCTGAGTTGTACCTAGGAAAGAACTTCAGCTCAGAGTGTCTTTCCAGGTCACCAAAATGTTTATTATATATATATATATATATATATATACACACATACATATATACAGACATACATACATATACAGTACACAGTATCACAATGTATATTTTTAAGTTACTATCATCACAGTGGAATACTGACCTAATCAGAAAGCAGTTTTCACAATGCTGATGAAATCGCAATGCCTAGTGCACTGATTCAATCAGATAGCGGTTTTCACCGTGCTGATGAATCACAATGCTCAGTGCAGCACTGAGACACACTTTTAAGATAAAAGAAAAAGGGTAAAATCTTCAAACAAACATCAACTTAAAAGCTATAACTTGTAAACTACTGTTGTATATATCTAATATGCAATAGCCTGACTCAAAATAGGCAATTTAGCATCTCATGTGAATGGGCAAGACATTCATAACTCACTTGTGGCTCTGCCACCATGCAATGGGGACTTTCTGTGTAAATGATTTATCTTCACAAGAGCAGTTTGACCTCAGGTAATTACATGAGTGGTATACGCCACAAGAGAGCTGCCTGAAGTCAAACTGCTTGAGTGAAGATAAATCATTTACACAACAAGGACCCCATCACATGTTCCATTTATGCAACATGGTAGGACCTTGTATGAAATGTCGTTTTTTTTTTAACTGTCATTTTATTTTTATTTTGCTGAGTTTGAGGATTTTTGGAGGATGAAACAGTAGTATTGGGCCTTATGTGAGGATGGTTGTTTGGGTGTCGCTAAGGACACGATATGAGAACACCACATCCATGTGCCAACGTTGCTGCTGACTGGTGTAGTGCACTGCTTTTTCAAAATGTTTGTGAAAAAGTGGCATTGGTAGTTAGCTTGCTCTAGGCAGTGGATAGCGAGTGCATGATAAAGGAGAAGTGATTGCCCATGAGCTGGCCTTGGAGACTTGTGGCAAAGAATGCTTATTTTTTAAAATGTATTTGGTTATTCTGGGGATTCCTTTTGTAAGTGGAAGGGATTAGTGGTTACTTTGTAAACCAACAGTTGCCTGCTCAGGGCTGGATTACAGTAGTGTGGGAAACAGACAGCAACTGCAAGAGCAGTTTCTTTTTTATGTTGGCGTGCTTGTACAGCCAACATCTTGTGACAGTGGGGATTTGGAGGTGCAGTCGCTGTTGGGAGAATGCAGGGCATGCATCAGTAGGTGCGTACCTCATTCCCCAATCAGCCTGCATGTTGGTGCCACTCCAGATTTTCATTGTTGCCATTTCTTTATGCCTCGTTATGAACAATATAGTTGTCATTCTCCACATCCTGCACAAAACTGTGTTTTTGTCCCTCTGTCACCAAATGCCACAGCCGCTGCTCAAAATTGCCTTTCAGCTGACAAAGTCATTGTGCCGCTTTTCATGAGGTGGCCTGACAAGCAGCCCATGTTGAACATGTATAGTGAAACTACCACTACATGCCTACGGTGTTAGGGTTTCCAGCTGCAGCACCCCACCCGGTATGGACTGGCAGGCATCAGGGCCGTGACTTGGGCTCATCGGATGTCATGCTCATGCCATTCCACCCCCCCATGCCCACCCTGCAGCCACTGACAGACATCGTGGTGTGCCTTGCACTGTTCGGCCACAAACTTCACCCCACACTCCTATACTGTGCCCACATCTGTGTATTTCCTTATTGAACTGGGTAACTATAATGCCCAAACACCCCAAAGCATACCATGACATTTGTCAGTGTCTACAGGGTAGGGTGAGGTACAATGACATGAGCATTATACCTGATGACCCAAAGGGACACCCCACTGCCTGTCGCTTTCTACAGGGTGGAGGTAGGTTTAGCACCACTTCAATACTTCACTGCCATTCCTATTAAGCATCTCTAGCTCTGCCACTGCCAATGCCAATGCCAGTGTGACAACATTCGGCATTGACAAATGCCTGTTTTTTTTTTTTATTAAAAAAGAAATGTATCTCTTTATAAGAGGCAGAGTGTGTGGAGAGAATTGGAGACTGCTGGGCACTGAGCAGCACACAGGAGAAATCTAATTTCCTTGGATTGCTTCACATGTCAATGGAGGTATGATTGCAGGAAAATGCTTCTAGGAGAACAGCATGTGTGGTTAAAAAAATATTTTAAGTGTACTGCCTGTGTATTTTGCACTTGTTCAGCATTATAAATGAATAGCATTATGTTGTTTGAAACCTGTGGTTAGAAGCTGGTGGTGGCAGGTACAGCAGGCTGCAGTGTAACCAGTATGCAGGGAGGTGTGACAGGCAATGGGGGGGGGCAGCTAAGTGATGGCATGTTTACTATGTAAATAAATGTGCATGAAGTATCTGCTGTATATAAACAAAATTTATATAACAGTAATGTAGATTAATTAATTTATACAACAGCTTTTTAGTCCATGCATGTTGCATAAATAAAGGATATACTACAGGGACCTGTGGAATAAATTATTTATTTTTACTTGCACTGTTTGAGCCTGGGTAACCACACAAATAGTGTAAGTTATGAGGTACCCTGTGTGGTCTCATAAGAAATTTTTGTGATTTCCATAAAATAAATTATCCCCAATGACTGTAATATTTCCTTAACTGATCTAAGGTAGGGGAAAACACTATGGAACAAATCTTATACTTTTTGTAGACATAGTCTTGGTAAGCTATCTGAATATATACTGTAGACAAAAACTTTGGACCAATGCCCTAAAATTATAATCTTAATCTGGTCCTTTATAGTTATTACTATTACAAAAGTGATGGGAGTATAAGATGACGTGCAATATGATTCAAAAAATTACTTTGAACTACTGTATACCCAGTTTATGTGTATTTACTCAACACCAAATTTTTGAGGCTTACAAGAGTTGTGTGTTTATGTTTACATAAGCAATAAGACATGATGTGCTGTGCATTATGGTGTGATAACCGCACTTCTAGGGGTGTAGTTAGGCATGAGGCAGAAGGCTGAGTGACGGTCACCCCAGGAGTGTGGTTATCATACCATAATGCACAACCCCAGAACATAAAGTCCTGAGATAAGGTTTCCATTCTGCAAATATGCCTCCAAGATGGGTGTGATGAAAACCATGCACATGTACCATACTAAAGTAAGAGCTTCCAACAATGAAACCACCTTTTGTAAATTTAAGCATAACTACCTGGCAAACTTAAAAGTTGTGTCTGACCCCACTCAGCTGCAGCCCAAGCTCAAATCAAAGCCCCAGGGACATCCCCTGCTACTAACAGAGACAATAAAGGAGGAATTAAAAAATGTGTTAAAAGCCTAAGGGCTAAGGGCACAGTTGTCAGTTACTGAATAGTCATAGCTGTTGTCACTGGTGTTGTGAAAACAATAACTTTTGAGTAACTATGTTAGCAATTTATGATTTACCTTCCAGTTTTGGGGAGTTAAAGTGCAACACTATTGCCTGTATCACAGCTGTTTGCATGCAAGAGCTGATCACAGCCAAGTTATTGATAAATTTAGATGAGACAGGGGTCACCTTAGTGACATGTTCTCAGTGGACCATGGTGGAGTCTGGGTCCAACAAGTCCAGGCAGCAGGACTTGGGAATAAAAGGCAAGTCTTGCCCAGTACCCCAACTGGAGAACAGCTAAGCACTCACGTCATTTATCAGGGAAAGACTCAGAATTTGCCACCTGGCTTTTAAATTCCCTGGTGGGTATCATGTCACATACATAGAAAACTAATGGGGTTAAGCAGATACTTTCCTGCAGTATATAGAATATAGACTGTGTCCTCATTCTCTGTACTGAGTCTGTTAAGGCAAAAGAAGAACTGCCCAAAGAAAAATCATCTTTACTGATATTCAGCCTCTTTTGATCACAAACCACTGAGCAAATTTTACAAAACCTAGACAGCAGTAACATAATTACAGTTTTCAGCCCTGTATACAGACTTGATTCAACTCCTAGACACTACCATCAGCAAGTTATTCAAGGATGAACTGAAATCACAGTTCACCACTTGGTACATGGAACAAACTGCAACTCAGCTTCACAAGGCTGTTCTCTTCACATCAGTGTGTATCGATCTCTGCATGTCAATGTTAAATCTCAAGCATTCAGAATGGCTCATGGTGGCATTCAACACTATAAAGCAACTGAATGCTGACTGTACCCATTGGTTTAGGGAGATGAATACATCACATGGTGATGTAGAAAAGCTGAACTGAGATGATTTACATGACATGAGAAGCTGAATTTGGCTTTAGGATAGTTAGCACTTGTACAGTATCAATGGAATATGGAGGCTGATGGCTGGTGATTGTTCACAGGAACTGCCTTTAGGCACTACTTTTTGTCTTTTCTTTGTTTCTGTTTTCATCATGTTTATCAGTTTAGTTTTTAAGAAAATAATGAATAAAGACAAAACACTGAATACTGCTATTACTTGTTTTTTTACATCTAACCTCTTGGTGTCACCATTGCTGATTATGGACCACAATAAATGCTGTAAAGATATTTTTGCACAACCGGCTACTCCCACAAATATATCAAAATAATTTTTACAGCATTTATTTCTTGCTTTACTGTAAAGTTCCATATAGGTGGCTATGGCTCCAGCTATTTGCTTGACTAAAATACCTTTATTGGTCTCCAGTGATGACAGCGACTGTAAATAAGTGACTGTCAAAACAGCGACTCATTTACAGACTACCCTTTTGGGCTACCCTGTAAAGGTAGCAATGGAATATGAAATTGATAGTAGGGATCAGTGAGGAAGGGCAACCAGAAGGGGAGGGAAAGGGAAGAGAAGGGAAGGGATAGGGAATAGGGTTTGTGTGGAGTAGTGTGCCGTGCTGCCACTGAGCTCACCATGTGGTGTGGTGGTGAGGGTGGCTAACTTCGATGCAGCAGGTACTGGAGACTGGGGGAAATGCTACTGCTGCATTTTTTTTTGGCAGCCTGTCTCCCCCTCCCCGACTTGCACCTCCCTGGAGTATACTATTTTAAGATGCCAGATGGCTTGTCAATCAGAACTGTACATTGCCAATTTGCTTTTCAGTGATGTACACTCCCTGTAACAGTGATCACTGTTTTGCAATTGCTGTTATGACATGGAACCCCCTTTATTACTAAAATTCTTATCAACAAAACATTATAGAAAAAATTACATCAATGACATTATATTCTCTGACTGTCTCCATCTTGATCTTGCTTTAAAAATGGATCCAGAAGCAAATGGTTTGATACCTTTTATTGGACCAACATAGATATAACAAAAAGAAAACAGTGCCTAAGCATTCAGATCAACCAATTCCTTCCTCGGAAGCTTATGCCAGTTGTTTAGAGAATCACATTGCATTAACAATCAGATCATGCATAAAAAAAACAGAAAGATTTCTCATTGGTTTAACATACCTTTTTTTAAAAAAATAACTGAGATTTAAATAAAAGGACTCAGATTTTACCAGTTTGCTGCTGCTGCTGCTGAGAAACCTTCCAAGGTCAAATGTTAGCAGAGGCAAATAAGAATACTTGATCAGACAGTTCCAATAACGCAAATTATGAATGAATGTGTTATGGGAATACACTCTTAATTGAAAGCCAGACTTTTAGAGTTAATACCCAATAAAGTACATGTTAAACTGTGATAGTACAGTATGTTAAAAAAAACTATAAAACAGAAATGTTCTATATATGAAAATATGAGGGTATAAAGAAAAATTTTCCTAGTGTGAACAACTGTTTCATACATTCATACAGTATTAAACCTATCTGGAGACATTTTCACAACTAAACACTCAACCAGTTAATATATTCTATAAACATGAAGATCTTCAGTGCTATAACAGGTTTTTTTTTATAAGATAATATCAATTGTCAGCATTAGTGCCAAATTAAAAAAAACTCTCAATGACACTCTAGAAAATGAGTTCATAAACCCTAAAGTGATCAGAGTTCAATAATGTGTCAGTATATAATCAAACTACTGTATGTACAGTAACAGCCTTAGGAATCTAAATAAAAACTCAATGGAATTAAACCTCCCCGAAAGATAACTAGTTAGACGGCAGTATATATTCACTATGTAGAGGAAGTATATATTCACTATGCATGTGAACCAAGACTCTTAACATACACTGTACCATCATTATGACATTTACCTGAATATAGTAACTGGTGAAGCACAATATCAACCAATTTTGTAGCAACTTTGAAAAGTCGTATCAACAAACTCGGGCTGAGAAGCATACACAAGCACTAACCAATGAAACTGTCCAAAGCAGCATGAGACCATTCTCAAACATAAACAGAAACTCACTCATAAAAACCAGCACGGAGACCAGTGGCCAAAACGCTCATACTTCCTTACTAGTAGGCACGCCCCACGCTAGCAAGTTATGTGATGTCAGTCCTTGAATAGCGTGGGGACGTGCCTACTAGTAAGGAAGTACGACTGCTTTGGCCTCTGGCCTCGCCGTAGTGGTAATTCTGATAATTTTTAGTACCAGTTATTGTAAAAATAAACATAGGGAGGGAGTTGATATGGAGTTTTTTCACACACCCTCATTGTGTGGTATTAGTAAAACCTCTCGAGCTTCACTCTCGAGGTTTACATATTATCACACAACTTGAGTGTGTGATAAAACTCCATATCAACTCCCTACATATGCATTATTCTCTATATGTTTTACCAAAACATAACCACACCCCCACACTTTTTTCCTTCTCCCTCCCTCCACACACACACACACAAACACACACCTCCCCACAAAAAACAACACACCATCCCCCTACCCCAACACACACACACAGTTGCCCCACTCTCCCACCCATACACTCCCCACTCACACACACAAAACAACCTACCATCCCCCTATCTTTATTGTCATTTCACCTTGGAAGGTTTCTCAGCAGTAGCAAACTGATAAAATCTTTTTCCTTTTATTAAAATCTCAGTTATTTTTTTAAAAAGGTATTTTAACCAACAAGAATTCTTTCTAGATGTATTATGTATGATCTGGTTGTTAATATAATGTGATTCTCTAAACAACTGGCATAAGCTTTCGAGGAAGGATTTGGTTGGTCCAAAAGCTTAGGCACTGTTTTCTTTTTGTTACATCTCTGTTGGTCCAATAAAACATATTAAACCATTTGCTCCTGGATCTGTTCTTACAATGAAAAATATGGCAACTAAACTAATTCTGTATTTAACCAGCATTTGTCAATGCCGAATGTTGTCTTGCTGGTGTTGGCATTAGTAGTGCAGGAGATAGAGAGACACATAATAGGAATAGCAGTGAAGTATAGAACCAACGTCAACCCCACCCCACCCTGCAGAGAGTGACAGGCATTGGGGTATGAGTTTGAGTGACTGGCCATAATGCTCATGCTATTTCACCTGACCCTACCCTGCAGAGTCTGACAAGTGTCGCATTGTGCCATGGGGTCATCTGGCCTTATGCTCACCCCATTTCGTAAGGAAGTACATTAAGATGGGTGCAGCATAGGAGAATGGGTTGAACTTTGGGGCTGAAGAGTCCAAGGCACACCTTGATGCCTGTCAGTGGCTACAGGGTGGGGGGTGGAGGACCATTGGCATGAGCAGTACAGCAAACAATCCAAAGATACACCCCTGATGCCTGTTAGTCTGTACAGGGTGGGACATAATGGTTAGAAACCCTAACGTCCTGGGTGTGTGTTGGTATTTGCACTCCAAATTTTAAAACATGGTCTTTTTGTGACCCCACCTCATAAAAAGCATTTGGGACCTCTGCTCATGAAGAGTGTCCCTGTGATTTTATTAATCTGTCTCGAACGTTGATTTCTCATGGTGACTGCACCATTCTGCACCACATTAAAATGTCAGCTGCACCATTGATAAGGCAGTATGAAGAGATGGCAATGTTGAAATTCTGGAGTGAAAATATTAAACATTCTCGAAGTTACGAGAGTGTGTGAAAACTGCACATCGCATGCTCATAACACAGTCATTTAGTGGAATTATTTCACCAAATTTTTAACATAGCCATTTTGGGACCTCTGCTCATGAACAGTGGCACTATGATTATCTTAATCTGCCCCGAATGTGGATTTCCCATAGTGACCGTGTGACTGTGTGCCATTGTGCAAAACTACATTTGGGGCAGGATGTGACAAATGACAGCTGTACTGTTCATAAGAAGATGTGCAAAAATGACAATGTTGAAAATCTGGAGTGAAAATATTATGAATTTTAGAAGTTATGACTGTGCATGGACACAGCACAATGCGCGCTTGTAACATAGTCATTTCATGGAATTTTTTCACCAAATTTTCAACATAGGCATTTTGGGACCTCTGCTCATGAACAGTGTTACTGTGATTTTCTTACTGAGTTCTGAACATTGTTTTCCTACAGTGACTGTGCCACTGCATGCCGGATGTGCATAAACACAGTTCGGGTAGGATGTGGAAAATAAAAGCTGTACTGTTCATAAGGAGGTGGGAAAAAATGGCAATGGTAAAAATCTGGAGTCAAAACATTAAAAATTATCGAAGTTACAAGCGTGCATGGAAACTGTACAACACACACTTGTAACAGTCATTTTATGGATGTTTGTCACCTAATTTTCAACATAGGCATTTTAGGACTGCTGCTCATGAACAGAGTCACTGTGATTTTCTTAATCTGTCTCAAACACTGATTTCTCACAGCGACTGCACTATTTTTTTTTAATTGTTTAACCAGAAGAGGCACACTAAGCTGAAAGCTTGTTTACAGGTGTGACCTGGGAGCACTGGGAAGTTAAGTGACTTGCTCAGGGTCACACAGTATGCAAGTGGTGGCTGTGGGATTCAAACCCAGATCTCCAGATTTGCAGCTCAGAGCCTTAAACCACTACGCTATACTGCCTCTCCTATTCTGCATGGGAAGTGTGAAAACACAATTCATCCAGGGTGTGAAAAATGACAGCTGCACTGTTCATAAGGATGTGTGAAAAAATGCCAATGCTGAAGATCTGAAGTGAAAATATTACAAATTTGCGGAGTTATGAGGGTGCGTGGAAACTGCAATGCACGCTCATAGCAAAGTCACTTAATAGACTTTTGACACCAAATTTTCAACATAGGTATTTTAGGACCTCTGCTCATGAACAGTGTCACTGTGATTTTTTTCATCTGTCCTGAACACTGATTTCCCACGGCGACTGTGCTATTCTGCGCCAGATGTGTGAAAACACATTTTGGACAGGATATGAAAAAAGACAGCTGTACTGTTCATCAGGGGGTGTGGAAAAATGCCAATGTTGAAAATCTGTAGTGAAAATACTACAGAGTCATGAAATTACGAGCATGCGTGGAAACTGTGCCACCCACGCTTGTAAAACAGTCATTTTTTTTAATTGTTTTCACCACATTTGCAACGTAGGCTTTTTGGGAGCCCACCTCATGAACAGTGGCATTGTCATTTCATTAGTCCTTCCCAAAAGGTGATTTTGCACAGTGACCACAAAATCACCTTTCAGGACTGAATAACGTCATGACAGTGACTGAATTCATGAGGAGGGGTCCCACTAACCCCATGTTGAATATTTGGTACCAAAATTCCCCAAAATGCCCAAGATATGCACCAAAATTGAAAAACCCTATTTATTCCATTATACAGCTTACCGGCATTTCTTCAGTTCACGATCGGCTTTGAAGAGCACAGACATGCTCCTGGTCCACCGAAGATCATCGTGCCAGGCTTCAGAGGTAAGTATGGGGTGTGGAGGTGTGAGGAGATGGTTTACGCAGTGAGTGGGTGTGGGTTGGGGGATGGAGCTGCAGACAGTGAGGGACCATTTTATACTTCACAGGGTTAAAAAAATTAAACATCATGGGAAGGTTTTTTTTTTTTTACAGGTACATTTGACATTCTTGGGTGGGCTCCAAGCGTGTCACCTGCGTGTTTTGGGGTGGGGGGACTGGAGCCGATGGGTATTGAGCACCCCATCAAGAAAAAAGAGGTGTTTAACAGGGGGAAAAATGCTGAGAGGGATTGGGCACCCCTTCGGCCAATAACTGGCATGGGACATGATGCTGATGGGGATTGGGCTCCCTCATCAGCAAATGAACTCAGGAGGAGGGCATGATGATGCCTACAGGGGGATTGGGCACCCCCTTGTTTTCTTTTCTTGGGACTGTGCGAGGCGGATGGCACAGCCGCCATGTCTGTTTGAAATGTTACAGCAGGAAAGGCATGGCCCTGCAATGAGGTGGCACGCCCTCATTGCAGTGGCAAAAACATTTCAAGTTGGTGGCATGCTTTTGCACTACTGTCATAGACAGTGTGCAGTCTAATTTGTGCCATGGAGCCCAGCCCCAAAAAGCAGTGGTGCCACTGGGCACAACATGACCCCTCCTCCAAAACCTGCTACTCCAAAGTTACGGCAACATGTATCTTGCGCACGCGCAAGACAACATAAAAATGGACAAATTTATATGCAAGATGCCTAAATGCCATCACTTTCATTTTCTGAATGATATAGGGGGGCAATATAAAGACCCAGTGGATTTCCTGGTTTAAAGAGAATTTATCAGATAGCAGAAAGTTAACTTTTAGCACCAATGTATATTTCAACCCATATCTCTAGGTGATATTCCTTTAGAAGAGCTAAAAGATAGGAAACAATTTATAAAACTTCCAAGCTTTTACCATACCTCTCCCTCTACTCTTCCTTCTCCCTTCATGTATGCTGGCAGCACCATGCCACCCTCATTTCAAAATTCTGGGTTGGGTCTCTCCACTCCTACTACTCCTCTCTACTCTCCCCATCATCCCCTTCCTCTTATCAGCTACACTCCAGACACCCCCATACCTTCCCTCTCCCATGTCCCAGTTCTAATTTGGGAAAGGCATTCTTCTCTTACTGACTCCTTTTCCTGTAGAAGTCTCTTCCAAGCTCCCTTAACCTGTCTCCTTCCCTGCAGTCTCTAAAAAGTTCCCTTTCCCAATCCCTCCCCTCCTCTTGCTCTTGCCTTCCTCATTCCCAGCAGCTGGAATGAGTCTCTCTCTCTCTCTCTCCCCACACATTCTTAACTTGCCACCTTCTGCACCCCACTTTCCCTAACCCATCTGATTCCTAATGCCAACAGTAATCATCACGTCATGCCCCTATGATTTTTCCCCTCCTTCCCTGCCTCCTTTAGTTTCTCCCTCTATAGCTGGAATCCTATGCTAACTTTGGGCTACAAATGTCTAGCAATATTTGCCCATGTATCATTGTTATATAATTACCGGCGAGCGCTTTTTCCCATAGGGAAACCCAGTTATAATTTGCCGTTATAACCAGCTCGGCTGGTTATAACGGCAAACACGCACCAGGTTTCCCTTGGAACAGCCATCCCTCAGTCACTGTTCTCCAATGTTCACGTTCAGTGATGGAATTCCATTGCGCATCACACTTCCTGGTCCCTCCTATTTGGGGAAATGAACTTCTCATAAAAAAAAAATAAAAAACTCTTTTCCTGCAGTCAACCACTTAAAAACGGAAACAAGTATTTTCCCGTCACTCTGACACCACAGCCGAGTCCATGTCAGACTGCCCCTGCCTCTCAAAGCCCGGAAGGACACTGCAGCCACCGCTCGGCGGTAAGTTTATATGAAAACTAAAATCGTAAGTGTCTACACATTTTTTTTTAAATGAAATATCCTCTTCCTTTTTTCAACAACAACCACAATCCTATAATTAGGAAGACTGCGGACTGCGCAAAATCAAGACTGGTCCGCAGCTTCCTGAACACTAATCTGTTAGGTAAGTTAATTTTTTATAATTGCTGAGGTGAAAAAGCGCGCTCCTGCAGTTATAAAAAGTAAAATATGGGGTGCTGTGTGTAAAACTCAATTTTACACACACCCTCATTGTGGGATGCTTTTTATAAACCCCGAGGGCGAAGCCCTCTGGGTTTATGTAGCATCACACAACTCGGGTGTGTGTAAAATCTCGTTAAACACACCACCCCATATATTATTCTCTATTTTATTACCTTTTACTTTAATAATTGTATGCCATATTTATATTGTACCCTGACTGTTCACTTGCTCCCCCCCCCACCTTTCCCTTTCTCCTGGATCACACCTGGATGTGAGCTTTGGCCCATTATACCTCTCCCAGTTACCAACATTTTAAATA
Source organism: Neoceratodus forsteri (assembly GCA_016271365.2). NCBI lineage: Eukaryota > Metazoa > Chordata > Ceratodontiformes > Ceratodontidae > Neoceratodus > Neoceratodus forsteri. The sequence continues at coordinate 1,773,913,640 of CM057456.1, read as the reverse complement.
AATAAAATAACATAATTTGGTTAATAAGATCAAAAACAGACCAAAGAGTACAAAGATATGGAGCAATTCCTAAAGCTGCTTGCAGTAAACCTAATGCAACCTTGTTAATAAGTTACAAAATAAATCTAAAATCAATAAAGGTGACAAAAGGTCTTTTTTGTGTTCTAATATATTTATTGATTAGCTATGATAATATAAAACAGCTATCCAAGATAGAGTATGCTGCCCTAAAACTTTCCTGTTTTCAGTTATTTGTTATACTCCCAACTTGGCCTGTAGAAATTTTAATAAAAAACAGCTGAAGATTTTCATTTCCACTTCATTCCCTTTATTTGTTTTATACTGGTGAGCATGTGAGCAATAATGCTCATTTTCACAACTGACCAGTTAAAATACATACTACAAACAGAAAATACATAGCCAGACACAATAATACATAATTGAAGGCACAATTAATGATAACAATATCAATACTTACAGGACAACTGACCCAATAAAAACTATTTAAGTTTGTTTTTAAAGAGGAGATCTTGCGAACAGCAGTAACAACAGATGGGAGATTATTGCAGATCTTAGTTACCCTAAAGCTCAGGCAGTTCAAACCTTGTTTGGTGAAAAAAAGGGTATTTTAAATGTAAATTTACTTTGGGATCTTGTACTGCAATAATTGACAATTTTAAGGAATAATTCAATTATGCTAGCTGGTAACAGACCCAACATTATTTTTTCACAAAAAACATGAGAGATCTAAATTTGAAATGATTTTCACAAGAGAAACATTTTGATGTCTGGTAATGTATACAGTGATGCAGAATTATGGGAAGAAATGCCACAAATCTGATAGTACTACAATAAGTAGTTCCTAAATGAGACAGGACCCTATCAAATGCAAAAGAATAAACAAGAGAAGCATAATTCAAAATTATGAATAGAAAACTGTTAGCTAACAGTAATCTTGTTTCACATATACAAGGCTGTTTTGCTCTGTGGAGCATGTCCAATTTTTGGTGAAGCTTCTTTATTAAATTTGTAACATGCGCCTCATATGAAAGGCAATAGTTAAAGATGACCCCTAAATACTTGACGCATAAACTTTTGCAATTTTCTTTGCCTGAATGTCTACTAATTTAAAGGTGAAGTTGATGACCTTCTGAGGTCCTGTGGAGATCTATGACTCTGCCTTTCTTGAGTTTAAAACCAACTTACAGGCATCGAGCCATCCTTGGAGCCTGTTAAAACCTTCCTGCAATTTACCATTAAAATCAGTTATGTATTCAGCCTTACAATATAAAATGGTGTCATCAACATAAAGAATTATTTCAGTGTGATGACACACTTCAGGAAGAGAATTTCTTACTCTTGGTAAGTTCTTATGTGTGTAACTGTCTCAGCAACACTGTCACTGTACTTTGCAAATGTCCTTTTGTTGTAACTATTTGTTTACTTCTGATGAGGAACCTATGTAAAAGAGCCTCTGGCTCAAAGGTATTGTAATTCTGAGAAATAAATAAAATAAATAAAATTTAAAAAGATTTTAAATAATAAGGAACTAAGGATGGACCCTTGAGGGACACCACAAACAATGTCTGCTGTTCACCAATGGGGCGGAAGGTGCACCCATGTAGCTCTGCTGCCCCAGAGAGGTGCAGGGTGTGTGTCATGCTCAGTTGAATGCACCCATGGGGCACCTGTCTACAGCCCCACCCCCTGATGTGCAGGTTCATGAGGGGTGGCCTGATGTGGAGGGGCAGACCTGGGCAAGCATCCAATCTAATGCATGACCCAGGTCCCATAGTGGATCCCTTGTGCCCATGAGGCAGGGGTATGTGTTGGAGTGGATCCACATAAATAATGCAATTCTGCTTAAAGTTGAACCAGTATAACATTCTGTGGTGATTTGCATATGCAGTCCATGATGCTTTGCATTGTGTGGGCATGTGTGATTTTGTATTTTCTTGAAACTTGGCTTCCCAGTCAAATGCCCTTTGGGGTAACCCTTGCCTCAGTGTTTGTGCACGGAGGTTCTTTGTCTTTATAATAAAATGTACAGGCACTCACCTGGATGGCTGCCTCAGTCCTCCCCATCTGCCTTGTGGGCTGGGGCAGCATGGAGTGTTGGTTCCTGGTCCTGCCACAACTTGAAGGATATGTCCATGGGGGTGCCCAATGGGTTATGGAAAGGTCCCGGCTGCTGTTACTTGTGCCCCCCTGTGACTGGCACTATATGTCTTGGTGAATGGCACAGGTTATGGCAGGGTCCCAGATGCCATAACCTGTGCCCCTTGTACCTGGCACTACATGCCTTGGTGAATGCTACATAGTGCAGGCATGCCCCCGGCACACCTCCAGCCACCGCCAACATGTTGCTGACCAAGTGGCCAGTGGAATGTGTATGTAAGTGTCTTGTGCCCCATAGGTGAATGCTGTCAGAGGGTCGGGGGGACCCCCGCTACGTGGCATTCCAACTAACGGTTGCCTATGCACCTTGGATATGTGGTGCATAGGTAACTTTTTTTAAGTGCATAGAGCCCAATATTTCAACTTTCCAAAAAAAAATACTTTCAGTCAAGGATCTGTGAGAATGACCCTGCAAATAAGTAGAGAATCAGTGCAAAACATCCCAAGAAACATTTAACTTACCAAGGACAGTATTAAGCCCTTAATAATCAATGAAGTCAAATGCTTTGATGAGATTCGCAAACACTGAAGCAACATAGAGCCCTTCATCAAGGACTCCATGAATATGGTTTGTGAACCACAGCAAGGCAATGTCTGTATTTTGCCTGAAAACCTTGTTGGATATTAGACCAAATCTTATTCTTATTTAAAAAAATCCATAGTCTGATCAAACACAACCTTCTTCAACATTTTGGAAAAGGGCACTAAAAGAGAAATGGGACAATTATCTGCACAGTTTTTGGATCCACCCTTGTGAATCAGTTTAATGAGCACATCCTTCCCAATAGATGGAAAAACCCCATGGCATAAAGAACAATTACAATGTTTTGCCAATGGATAGACTACAGATCTACTACCAAGACAGAGTAATCAATAAATCCGTTTTGACAACTCCAGTTGAAGGTTTGGGGTCTGCCTTCTCTAGGTATTTCTATACCAAAAAAGGAGAGAGAAAATTAAAGTAAAAATGTGGCCTTTCATCATGTAAGGGGACTCAATCAGTATCATTAGTTACACCTGGCTGATCAAAAAACAATGAAGATGAAAATTAATCTTGATCTATGCCTATCAAGATAATCAAAGTATCTATTTAGACAATGTGCAGCTTCCCATTGATCACTTGATGTTCTCCCCTCAGAAGTCATCAGTACCAAAATAAATTTCAGGAGATATTTTTTCACACAAAGGGTTATATCATGGTGGTCAAAAGGACACAGCATGATATTAAAGGGAGACTGATTAAGTGGTAATGTGAGGAAGTTCTTTTTCACAGAAAGGGTGATGGGTGCATGGAACAGCCTACCTCAGGAACTTGTGGATATGAATACAGTGCAGGGCTTCAAACAGGCATGGGATAGGCATAAGGAAGCAATACAGATGAGAATGAATAGATAGGCCATTGACAGAGTGCAGGCATATAGCACATTCATAAGGTAGAAAAAATGGGCAGACTGGATGGGCCTTGCAGTCCTTATCTGCCACCAACCTCTATGATTCTGTTTCTATGAGACCAGTTCCTGGGACACTCAATCCTCTCCCATCCCACCCTGGCAACCCATGTTTGTTCCTGAAAACAGGTCACCAGTGTGGCAGGAGGTAAGGTGTTGATTGCCTTAGCCCTCCACGCCACTGGGCAAGCATACATGGAAGCATTTATCTCTCCTATGCATTAACATCAACATTTCAAGAGTCCAATCATTTTTACATCCCTTAACTCTAAATTTCTTCAAGGGGAGGAATCCATCACATACTATACATTCAAAAATGTGCTACAAAAATATGTCATAGGCTGCATCCAAATCAGTAATACAGTCCAAGAATGACCAGTCTGCCATAGATATCGCATCATTAAATTCCTCATTATTCAAATTCCAAAATCCATGAGTAAAAATAAATGATGGTTGTTTCATGTCCTTTTTCTCAGACCAGTTACAGAATATCATGCAGTGATCACACATGGAGTCAGAAAGGACTCCAGAAGAGATCACATGGGAGGGATCAGTAACTGCTACCCAATCAAGAGTAGACTCATACCCTGAGCTATATTGTGTTTGAGTTGTTTCTTGGATCAATGTTTGATGGCATAAATTAACTAATAACTCCCTTGCCTCATCTGATTATTTATTTCCCCAATTAAGATTAAAATCCTCCATCAAAATCCATTCCCTGTTCAATGGGAGGGGATGTTTTAAATCCTGAATAATATCCAATCTAATAGTCGAAAATCCTGGAGGAACATAGATATTATTCAAAGTCAAGATTTTACAATGACTGAGAACTAGATTAATAGATAAAAATTCACATGGAGTACCATTTACTTGCTTTGAACATTCAGTGGCCACCAAGTCCGTAGAAACAACCCCCCCACCCCGTTACCCTCCCTATCTTTTCTGAATATTGAATAACCCTCCAATTAAATTTCATCATTAGATATCTTTCCCAATAACCAACTGTATATTAGTGCAATAAAATCAAACTTGTGTCTCTGTACTCACACCTCAAATAAATGTTTCTTGGCTAGCAGGCTCAGAATGTATAAATGCACCATTTTAATGGGAGGGCTTTAAGCCTGAGGTTCAATCGGCATAGCAACAATGTCATTCCCCCATTAAGCTCAAATATGTCACTTTTCCTGGATTCTCTCAGGATTCATTTTTGTTGTAGCTGGAAGCGCCATCCTTCCTTGCACCGCTGTAGTCCCATTTCTTTGAGTGCCTCAGCTGCTGGATCTGTTTCCTCCATGCTCGCCCTGGCTTTTGTCCCCCCGCATTCCTGGCTCTGCTTGCTGCCTCAGTTTTACCTTTCTGCCATCCCTATTCTCAGAGCCAGCCATCTCTCCGAATTCCTTCCACCTACACATTGGTGATGCCCAGTCCTCGTCTGTCTACTGGCAATTCGTAGTCAACTGCATGTGTTATTTCCTGGCTTCTTCATGGCATTTCTCATCTGGTTGCTCTTCTTTCATTCCTGTCAATCAACTGCAGCTTTATCTCTGTATTTGTGCTTCTCTCCTGCCTGACCCTGCACTGTGGGACTCCCAGCCGTTCAGATCTATGCTCATCGACCCGTTATCAGGGAGGGGGAGGTCTCGGGTCATTTATCCCAGATAGGCTTGCTCCCTTCGGCACTATAGCACATTTTGCATACCGGTAGGTCGAGGCTCTCCTTGATTGTAGTTTGTCTCTGTTTATGTGCCTGTCTCAGGTTTATTTCTTGAGATTGCCTTCATTATTTAACCAAGACTCCATCTCCTCCATCCTTTCTCCTACCTCGCCCATTCCTCTCAACCTTTGTCACTGACCTGGGGGAAATGGGCATTGTTAGACACTTGAAATGAAGGACACCATAGGACCAGACCCTACGAACAAAGAACGCCTATTTAACCATAGAGATGTATGCTTACATTAATCGGTAATTCATCATGTGTACTCGTACGCTGTTATTTCTGTGTTTGAATTGTAGAATTTCGTGACTTTTTGCTTGAAAGTCTACAGTTACTGCTCATTTTCTCCATAGGCTGCACCTTTTTATATGAGATGGATGGGGGACAGTGTAAGTTAAGGGGAAACATCGGGGATGTCCCTTGTAATCGGGGTCAGTTGAACAGTATGACCCCTCCTCCTCTCAGCATTGAATATAGTAGCTCTTGCTTTGCCATATCACTAGTTTGGCCTGACCACATAGCATTTATTTCATTCATGTCTTTATATATGAAAAAAAACTATACAGGGCATCATCTTTCTATGTCAATTTCCACCTTGCCCTCTCTGCTGCTCTCTCGCAGTTCTCTTCTTTGCAAAGTATCTTTTCCATGGTTGCCCACTACCTCCGGGGCCTTGCTTCCCTCTTCTGGCCAGTGCTCATGAGTCATGGGGCACTAGCTTTCTCTTTTAACCCAGCTCCAACCACCTGTTCCCCATTCCTTGTCCTACCTCCACAATGGCCTGCCTATCAGTCACATGTGTGCAACTACTACTCGATTGCCACTGACCATATCTGGCCCATTTCTGACCCGATCTCATCGTTTTCAATTGCCTCCCTCTCCTCCGCCCTCCTCCTACCTCTGCTACCTTGAATCGAGGCTATATCCTGGCACCAGCTGGGTCCTCTGCTACCACAATGACCTCCCTGTCGTTATTCATCCTTTCATGCCTGGCTTTTCAGTACCTGCCTCAATGGTTTCCACACATCGTTGTACCTCATCTGTTTCTTATTTTTTCCCTTCCTTGTCCTGGTGCCTTTCTCATCCCCACTGACTCTGTCTGACCTGCATTTGACATTTCTTTTTGGCATCCTGATCACACCTCACAGGCCAGCTCATTGATCCGAGGCCCTCCTGCCCATGCATTGGGTTCCTGACTTCAGTCATCATTAGCCATTTCTTTTCTCCCTGAGCTTCCTTTCCTGGTTACATTCCATCATCAGCTGTTCCGGATTTACTCCAGTCATGGCTTCACTCCTTATCATCCGATTCACTCTCATTCCACTGTATCTCACCTCACCCTGCTCATCTCTTCCAATCACTCAGTCAATATGCCTTGGCTGCCTCCCTCTAGCCTGCAGTGCGGTCACCTAGATTCAACTCTGTCTCCCTTTCATGGCCATTCCTTCCCGTTCGCCCCTTGCCTCAGGCTAGCTGGAGGCTATCCACTATCATTTCAGTTTTCTCCACATTTATTTCTGAATCTGCCTCATTTTGAGGTGCCTACTTCATCACATCACTCTATTCTTTCCGGCTCTACCTCATTTCGAGAAGTCCATGTAGTCACGTCGCTCTATCAAGCGAATCTCCCCTCTGGTTCGCATACCCTCTTGTCCCAGACATGCCTTCTTGGCCTCAACGTATATCTCCTTTCGAGGAGCCTCATTACTTGCATCACTCTATTGAATCCTCTGTTCTCTCCTCACCCCTACATCTGGTTCTACTCGTTCATATCTCCCATTCATGCCTTATCGGCCTCAGTGTCTACTTTCTCATCTTGCTCAAACTTTTGATCAATCTTCTACTCCCTGCTTCAGGTTTCACACCGCCCCAACTGGTGGTGGATGCAGTCCTGGCTCCTCTGACCTCTGTGCAGCTCTGCAACTTCCCAGTGCACCAGCACATCTACTCCCGGACTGAACAGTTGCACATCCTTGGGGTCTTCCACCACAGCTGCCTCTCAGACCTTTCTGACTTCGCAGCTTGCCAGCTTTTGGATGCTGCCCCTATTTCCTCCACCTTTGGCTACCTCGTCTTCCTGCAACGCTAGAAACTGAAAGCTACCAGCTGCATTCTTCTGTGTTATCCTAGGCACTAGTCTCCCTTGGGAGTCTGTCTGATTCTGTACTGCAGGTCTAACCCTTCTTAGTTTCTAGTCTCTCCCCTTGCAGACCGCTTCATGTGCTGATTATTGCCTTCTGTGCATCTTGCTGCTTTCCGATGTTTCCCCTTATCCACCCCCAGCTCTGAGAATATGCCCTGTAGTTCTGCTTGCATTCCCTAGCTTCAACAGGTATGTATGCTTCCCCTGTCTCTTTCGACCTTTTTTGACATGTTTCTCCTCACCCGTCTCTTTACTACAGTAGGTATGATTACTTGTATATTTCTGGTGTTTTGTATGGCTCTCGTTCCCTCTGTTGCTGATCATCTCGGTCATCCCCTGCTCATCTATTTCTATTGACTCTGAGCTTAGTTTTTCCTACCTTGTTTTCCCCATCACCTACTCCTGCTCCGGCATCCCTCATTCTGCTCCCTCTCCCAGGTTCTTTCTGCAACCTCATCCATCCTAGTTTCAATCCAGTCATGGCTTCTATCTCTTCATACCATGACATATCTATTCATTTTTTTTGCCGTTCATATTCTCTGGCCTTCCCTGGCTGACTCCATCCACCCTTCAGTCAATCCAGGCATACGGACCACATCATCCAGCTCACCCTCCTACCTGACTTCATTTGCTGCCATATCTGTGCTGTTCCCTTGCCCCATATGGCTATGCCTATCCTGAATCATATATGGCCTAATCCAACTTGCCCAGTGCAGTTCTCCTCCCATTCTGGCTGGGTCTTATGCTACCCTATTGCCCTCCCTATTGTCCTTCATCCTTTCATACCTCTCTCTCCAGTGTCTGCCTTCATGGCATCCTTCATTTATCATACCTCATCCATTCCTGTTCTCTTCCTCAGCCTAGCACATCTTCTCATCCTGACCATCATGGATTCTTTCTGCTCTTGGCTTCCCTTCTCACCGTATTTCATCCGATTTGCCTCCCCATCAATTGCCATCTTGCGCTTGCCCTCTGGTTCACAGATCATTTGGTTCCTGATGTGCCTTCTTGGCCTCTGTGTCAGTCTCCTTTTGAGAAGCATCATCATTCATCTCACTCCCTGGTGCCTGATACCTTTGTTCGAGTTCCGTTCCTGTTCATTCCCATCTCCTCTTCTTCTGGTTCCGTGCCTGCTCTCCGGAATTCTGCCCTCATAAGCTTCCCTCCGCTCTTCTCCTCACTCAGTCTCATATTTTGTCCGATTTTGCTCACTCCCCATCGTACCTTGTCCAGTTTTGATCCTTTATCGCTTCACCTGAAATGCCTCTGGTCCCAGATCTCCCTTATTGGCCTTGGACTCTACCTCTTTTCCAGGTGTCTCATTAGTGTTCTTCTTTCGTGCCAGTTTCCTTTTTGGTTCTTTCCATCTCCTCCTCTCCCAGTTCCCTTCTGGCTTTCCAGGCTTCCCTCTACCCTCAGCCTGCTCTCACATTTTTTGGGGGGCATACCTATCATAATTCCTATGCCACCTATCAGCTGCGGCCATCCTGCTGAATGCATCAAGTTCATAACTCCAGTCATATCGAGTTCATGAATCCAGTCATCTTTCACTCAGTATTACTTCACAGCTCAGCCATTTACATTGCCTACTCTAACATTCCTATCACTCAATATCATTCTACCTCATCCACTACAACCTCAGGATCTAATTATTCAGGGTCTAATCATCTACACTGCATAAATTAAGAATGCCTCTTCAACCTCAGTGCCTGCTCACTTGCATAACTCTATCAAACGCATCACTCCATTAAGCCAGTCTGCAACATTATTGGTCTTCTCATTGACTCATGTGGAATACCTTCATGAGCACATCTGGATACCCCTTGCTGGTCTGACTCATAAATGGATTTACTCACTCCTATCCTTGCTTCCACATCTACTATTTCACATTGACTACTCGAGCATGCCCTTCTTAATTCCGGCAAGGTTTGTCTAGTTCCATCCTTCCCCTCGAGCATACCATATTTGACTCTGATGCTACTCATTGACCACAACAGCATCTAATTGTTCACATTGCATAATCATGCCTTATCGACCTCAATTTCTACTTCCTCACCTCTCAATCAATCATACCTATTATTGATCTTATGCTTCCTCATTGACCCATTGACTTCCTGCAGTGATCATCATCATCAACAGTATTAATTTTGCCTCATATTCACATTCGACCTGCACGCAGCCTCATGTTCCATCTTTGATCTGTGCCTTCTTTTAGGAATTTTCTATATCCCATCATCATCCTTACTACTTGTATTCCTCTAGTTACCGAACCCTTTCTTTCTAAAAATATACATCCTCAATTCAAACATCATCATAGAAACATAGAAACATAGAAACATAGACTTTGATGGCAGATAAGGACCGCTAGGCCCATCTAGTCTGCCCATTTCCCTACCTACAGGATAGGCCGCAGATCCTAGTTAACCAACAGCCTTTATCTTCCTGCCCCCACAAGAATTGCCTTATGTCTGTCCCATGCATTCTTGAATTCTCCCACAGTTTTAGACCCCACAACTTCCTCAGGAAGGCTGTTCCATGCATCCACTACCCTCTCTGTGAAATAATACTTCCTCACATTGCCCTGAACCGCCCTCCTTCTATCTTTAAATTGTGTCCCTTGTTCTTGCAAGTCTTTTTTCTGAAAGATGCTACCTTCTTGGACTTTGTTGATTCCCTGAGGTACTTGAAAGTTTCTACTGTGTCCCCCCTCCTTCTTTCCTCAAGGGTATACATATTAAGCCCTTTAGTCTCTCCTCATACGGCTTCTCTTGCAGACCCTGCACCATTTTAGTTGCCCTCCTCTGGACTGCCTCTATCCTGTCTATGTCCTTGCGGAGATGGGGTCTCCAGAACTGGACACAGTATTCCAGATGGGGTCTCACCAACTGTCTGTACAGAGGGATGACAACTTCATGTTTTCTGCTGCTGATGCCTCTCCTTATACATCCCAGTATACCCCCAGCCCTCCCTACTGCCTTCTCACATTGCTTGCTAACCTTAAGGTCATCTGATATGATTACCCCAGGTCCCTTTCCTGTTTTGTTGTTGTTACTAGCTCCCACCCATTGTGTATTCTTCCCTGGGTTCTTGTTTCCCAGGTGCATTATTTTGCACTTTTTGCATTGAATCTAGCTGCCATATGTCTGACCATTCCTCCAACCTTGTAAGTCCCTTTTCATCCTTTCCACGCCTCCTTGTGTATCAACCCTGTTGCAGATCTTTGTGTCATCTGCAAAAGGCATACTTTTCTTCCAGTCCCTCTGCAATGTCACTGATGAAGACATTAAAAGGACTGGACCAATACTGAACCCTGCGGTACCCCACTAGTAACCCTCTTCTTCAGAGTGGACTCCATTTACACTTACCTTATGTGTCCTGTTGTCCAGCCAATGTTTTATCTAGGCTACCACCCTGGGACCCACTCCCAGGCTGGTTAATTTGACTGTCAACTTTTGTGTGGGACTGTGTCAAATGCCTTACTAAAGTCTAGGTAGGCCATGTCCACAGTCCCTCCCTGGTCTACTACTTTGGTCACCCAGTCAAAGAAATCTATTAGATCTGCCCCTGACATGACCTTCCCGCTGTGAACCCATGCTGCCTTGGATCCTGTGCTCCACTGACCTCTAGGTACTCAACTATTCTTTCCTTCAGAAGTGACTCCATCACTTTCCCTACCAGAGGTCAGACTGACAGGTCTGTAGTTTCCTGCCTCTGTCTTGGTCCCACTTTTGTGAAGGGGAATCACATCCGCCTTCCTCCAGTCCTTGGGTACCACACCATCCTCCCATGATTTATTAAAAAGAGTAGCCAGTGGTTTCAATAGTTCCTTCCTTAATTCTTTTAGAATTCTGGGGTGAATTCCAACAGGACCCATTGCTTTCTGTCATCCTGGAGGAAAGGCAACCTAGGCCTTGGATCCCTAGAGGTTTCCTCCTCAAATGGGTTTTTTCCTCTCCTCCATGCCAATGGTTATAATATTAGTTAGAATTAGTGATTTTCGTCTTAGCTAGTTAGGTTCCGCTGTTGGAGGAGGCAGTTGGTGGCCCGGCTTTCCCCTCTCTCCTCAGGACGTTAGCCTTTCTCACAGAATTCAATAATCACTTCTCTCTTCAACGCTTGACAATTCAGGTATTCTTTTGGGGCTTCTTCCTAACTTACCTTTAGCCAACTCATTAATTTCCAGAACCTGTAGGTGGGAACCCTCACTGGGGTTCCCTGTGTCGTACCTCTACAGGAGGTATATCCCATGGATAGAGAGGTGGAAAGCCACATAAAATTAAAGTTACTCAAGTTACACAAGCACTATCATATTATATCCAGTTGCATAAACACATTGAATGGGAGGGCTTTAAGCCTAAGGTTCAGTTGGCGGAGCAACAATGTCATTCCCTCATTAAGCTTAAATACGTCAGTTTTCCTGCACGCCCTCAGGATTCATTTTCGTTGACCACCATCTACCCCCCCCCAGTGGCTAGCCTCTCTTAGTCATGGGCTTCTTCCTAACCTACCTTTAGCTGACTCATTCATTTCTGGAACCTGTAGGGGGGAACCCTCAGGAGGGTTCCTTGCGTCGTACCTCTACAAGAGGTATATCCCATGGATAGAGAGGTGGAAAGCCACATAAAATTCAAGTTACTCAAGTTACACAAGCATTAGCATATCATATCCAGTTGTGTAAGCACATTGAATCATATGGGTCACACTGTGATTGTCATGATCTCAGATTATAGGGTCAACCTGGAGCTTAGGGTGTGGGTGTACAGTTTTAGAGATTAGCAATAGCTGTAGAAACAAATGCCAGTGTCTGAAAGTCCTGAAACGAGTGTTTTTAAAGTCAACATTTCTAAAACCTGATTATTCTCACCATTGATACAATACAAAAAAATGTTAGAACATGACCTAAACAATTTAATTAATATTCTGCATCCCTAACTCCATACATAACCAACCAACCCCTTTAAACTACAACTACTAATACTAATACAATTTTGAAAAACATAATTACCAAGCACTAATGAACCCACACCATGAGAGCTGAAATAACTTGACCCATGAGCTACCAAAGAGATACACTCTTGTCAATTGCAATGAGGAGTATGTCGTGAGTTAAAATGAGGATGTACCCAGAAACAACGTAACATTAAAAAAAAGTTTAAATAAAAATACCTATCAATTAATCAAAGTGAAAAATCACTTAAAAGAAAAGAAAAACATCCTATGCATCCTCCCGCTGTAGACACACACCTGTAGTGACCCCCGACATTCCAGCAGGGAGCCACTCATGAGAAAAGCCACTCTGTGGAGAGCAGAATGAGCATCTCTCCTTTTGAAGTGGGCAGAAGCCCTGCCTTCTCAGTCTTATCACACCTCTGAGACAGAATAACAGATGCAACTGCTGCCACTTGATAGGCCAGAGCCCCTGATATAGAAAGACAGGCTATGAGGGACTGGCTACTGGTAACGGAGAGGGAGATAAGAGTGTCTGTAAAAATCAGATCCAGTCAGTCAGTTCAGGCCAAATATCTATCTGGCTTGTATTTTGCAGGATTGTTCTTCTAACTCTGATTGAATATGGGAACTACAATATTTCATACTTGTAGTATGATCCCCATTTTCAGAATATTAAAAACCTTAGATGTTACTGAAAGCCACCAATTTATTGGAACCCCTGTCTCAAAGGAGAGTTACTTTAGACCTGTTGCTTGGGAGCAGTTTCTTCTCCTCCTCCCCCAGGCCTCCTGCCACCAACATTTATTTGCAGCACTATAGCCACAAGCTACATACTTCTTGCAGACACCATGGGACTTAAACAGGTGGCCAGATTTACACCAGAACAACCCTTCATGGGCACTACAGAGCTGCATTTTTTGATCCGGATGGGGGACAGAGGTCTTGTGAAATATTTATATAGATCTTTACTCTTTACCAGGAGCAAGCAGGGAGCACACAGGAAGAGACCTCACCTTGGAACAGAACACTGACAGTCATTGTAGAGGTGACTACATTGCTACCCAGCCACCACAGACAAAGAAAGGGTTGGGCATAACAAAAACTTTCCAGTTGTCTGTTTGTTGCCTGTAGGCTCATATAAAATTGCAAGAAGCTGCATTACGTGATACGAAAATATAAAGTTGATAAAAAGACACAGAAGGGCATGGTTTCAGCCATATACATTTACCTCTGGCCCAGGGACTTGTGGGAAGGGAAAAGATATTGTTAGAAAAAGGGAAACTGAAAGAAGCTCCCAGAGGGCTTATCAGCATTGTGGACAGCACAGCCTCACTGCCAGAAGCATGCATGTCAGTTTTCCGGACAAATGGATGAATCAGCACTGAAGTTGAGAACAAGGATATCTGTAGGGTGCTAGAAGCCTAACCTGCTATCTCAGATTTGCCTGATACAGAGGGACAGCACAGATATGATTTCTGAAGCTCAGTTATTTTTTTTTTAACTTTCTTTATTTAAAAGTTTTTCCACTTCAATGCCACAGCACAGACATGGTCATAGACAAATTTAGAATAAATTATAACAGTTATTAACAATACTTGACTTCTAATACAGTCATCTGTTCAAGTACCTAACAGTTTACACTCTTGTATTACACTTCTTGTGGTGCAGTTCATATAGGGATTATTTGGGCAAAAGTTAAAAGCAGAAATAAAATAAATACAACAGTATTGAAATTTTAATGATTTAGTCAGGTGTCTTAAGGTACAAAGTCTGGTTTCAGTAGAGCGATATAAAGAACCCACTTCCTCAATACTAGTTCAAACTTTGACTGCTTTTTATTTATAATAGCTGTTAAGGATTCCATCTTGTGAATTGTTAACATTATATCCTGCCATTGAGTTATAGATATGGGAGCTTGGGTTAGCCATTTTTTGGTAATAGTCTTTTAGACTGCCAAAATAGAGATCCTAAGCAGTCTACTTGTGTTGGGGTCTCTACACTCCTCAGGGAAATCTGAGAAGAAGTATAGTGTAGGAGTGAGATGCAAGTTTGGTGTAAAGATATCTTTTAAGGCCTCCTGCAAAGTTTGAAGGAAGGCTTAAGTCTCGGACATGCCCACATGATATGTGCAAGTGCAGCTGGTGTGTGCCAACACCCGCTTCAACAGCTGGGAGTCCTCGTGGGTTGATATTTCGCCTGTATCGTAAGGGTCCTAAAGTACCGAATGGTAACTTTCCAGGAGAACTCCTTCCATCTTATTGCTGCTGTTCCCCAATGTGTTTTGTTCAGATGTCTCTCCCAGATTTTATCAGGAATCTGTGTCCCTAAGTATGTGCCCCATGCTACTTTAACAGTTTCAGGGGAGTCCCTTTCTGAGGCCATCAATGCTGCATATAGATAAGAGATAATGTGATCCAAAGTGGCCCTGCCATCCAAAGCTTCCTTGAATATGTTTATAATTTGGGGTGGTGGGTTACTTTTCCAGAAGTCTTGGGAGAGAGACCCGATATAATCATGTACCTGAAAGAATCTAAACCTGTCCTTTGGCAAAATTCCATATTGGACTGTTAATTCTGATAGTGTGAGGAAATTCTACTCTTTAATAAAGTGCAAAACTAAGTGTAGTCCCCACCTTTCCCATCTGCAGAATCCCAAATCCATTTTGGCCGGTAAAAAGGAATCCAAATATGATATTGAAGAAAGGAGTGGCCACCACCGAGCTAAACTTCTACTGTTTAGGATGCCGTACCAACACTTCAGTGTAGTGTTTGTGTATGGGTTGGTCCCTCCCTGTGCCTCATAAGGGCTGCAGAATGTTATTCATTTGCATAAGGTCTTCTTCCTATATTTCTAGGGTTTTCCACTTTACCACATATCACTCATGTAGCCAATAGATAACCATTCTGAGCTGGGCTGCATAATACTATAGTTTTAAGTTGGGAAGTGCTAAACCTCCCAGTTTTTTTAGGTAATTGGAGAAGGGAATATCTGAGCCTAGGTCTCTGTGTTCCCCACAAGAACCTAGACATATTTTGGTTTAATCCTCTAAAAAAATCTACCGGTATTGTAATGGGCAGGGTTTGGGTTAGGTACAAAAATCTAGGCAGTAGCACCATTCTTACCACCTCAATCATCTGTATAAGGGGGAGATAGATAATTGCCTAGTTTTCTAGATCAGCTCTTAGCTTATTTAGTGAGGGGGAGGGGGGTAGTTAAGTGTAAACATTTGTGTAATAAGCAGACCTAGCTGAATTCCTATATATTGTAGTTGCTGAAGGTTCCATTTAAAGGAGTATTCCGCTTTAATTTCTTCTGAGGGGTTATAATGCAGCTGTGTAAGACTTCAGTCTTGGTAGAATTTATTTTATATCCTGCTAGGTTCCCAAACTCTGTTAATATCCTCCACAGTGGCCTTAAGGATTGTTCTGAGTCTGTTTAATAAATAAGCAGATCATCTGCATATAGTGCTAGCTTAGGACCAGGGCCACTGGAAGATTGCGCCCGCAATTTTTTAGCGGAATCCACAATTTTCACCATTCTCCGCAACAACTGACATGTTCTGCAATTTCTTGCTAGTTTTCACTTTTTATACTGAACTGTGTAAAAAGCATTAACATTTTTAATAAAATACTCTCAAATATATTGACAATTTTGCATGCAGACTTGGGTTTGGCTAAAACAATGCAGTGCAAGGTAAAGCAAGGATTTTATGTGACACTGTTGTCTTTTGAATCCTTGTCTTGTTTGGTTTCAAAATCCACTGGCCAAGCATAACTACCTGTACACTTAAACACTTAACATTTGTTTTGCGTTGAAGCAGTCTATCAGAAAACGTTTTGTTGCCACACAGACTAAAACAAAAGATGGGAGAAAAGATGCAAATTGTCCCATTCACTTACATGGAGTGCTAATTATGAAGCCTTTTTGTAAGTGGCAGGGCAAGTTATCTCATGTGAGCATACTTGCATTCAGACTAGTTTTGTTTCAGACAGCTCAAGAGTTTTGGATGGCCCTGCCAATTTTAAACTTGAATAAGCTAGTTTCTAACAATGATCTCACTCTTAGCAACTACCTCCTAGATGCTCACATGCAAAGACTACAATAAAAATCTGACTAAAGTCTAAAAACAAGCTTACAAAACACAAAATGTATCTGAACATTTATCTTTAACTAAACAAAATCATTGCAGACAGAGAAAAACAAAAGTAAATTACAGGGTACCCTGACTACTGTATGTGCAATAAAAATATATTGGTATTTTTTTACATTTTTTGGTAACCACGTAAGGCACTCTAGGTACAAGTGCCTGTTTTCAGGTACAACCCAGGAGTACTGAGGAGGTTAAGTGACTTGCTCAGAATCACACAGTATGCAAGTGGAGGTTGTGGGACTCAAACCCAGGTCTGCTAGATGTTGTCAGCTCATTCACAGTTTGCTACTCTTACCTCTAGATTATACTGCCAGCCCCAATACCCCCTAGATTTAATGTTTAAATATATGATTTCAAAAATAGTGTACAGTACCTACAATACAAATTATGACCATTAAACACTTTAATAACATTTTACTAAAACTCAATTATTCACCACTTTATCTGCTTATATTTTCTTGTACCAAAGTGGGCGAATAGCTGGCAGAGCACTGTAAACAGCTGTTGATTAGGCTTCATTATTCTACAGCCAGAAACAAAAAAATATTTATTCTGGCTTTATTTAATATTGATTTGCTGTGGCTCACTTTATAGAATCTATTTAGCACTGTATGAGATAGATGCCTTTAAATTTTGGAAGATAGGCAACACTTAAGATAGCTTATCAGTTTAGTATTCTTTTTAGGAACATAAACTTTTCGTTATGTTTTAAACATATTCAGGTATCAGTGTTTTCATTTAGCAATTTATGCTGACTAATATATGCTGCAGAAAATATTAAAAGATTTATTGTGAAGCACTCATGGTCTATAGTAGAACCCCCTTAATTTCCTGCAATTTTTGCAAAATGCTTCTCAATTTTCAGTAACCTTTTCAGCAGTTTTCCAGTGGCCCTGCTTATGACATTCTCCTCCCACCTCCAGCCCCCTCACTTCATTTTCTTGTCTCAGAGCCTGTGCCAGAGGCTCTAAATATAGAGCGAACAGAAGGGGAGACAGAGGGCATCCCTGCCTTGTGCCCTGCAGTGAGGTATCAGGGTGGAGACCATCCCATTTATTTAATATATAGGCCATATAGTGTGTATATATGGCATCTATAGTTTTGGTGAAGGAATGTCCAGGCTACCCAGCCAAAGGCCTTCTCCATGTCCAGGCTTAAGAGCAGGAAGGGGGCCTCTGACAGGGTGGCATAATGCAGGAGATGGAGTGATCTTTTGATATTGTCCTGGGTCTGTCTCCCAGGAACAAAGCCTGTTGTGTCCTGGTTAACCAGTAGGGGTAGAGCAAATTCCAGCCATTTAGATATTACGGCTGCAAATAGTTTGTAATCAATGTTAAGTACTGAAATAGGATGGTATGCTGAACATTGCATAGTATCTTTCCCTAGTTTTGGAATACTGTTATAATAGTATAATCCCAGGTATTTGGGATTGCTTCTCCCTCCTGTGTCTCCCTGCATACATCTAACAGGGCTTTTCCTATTGCTGGTTTAAATATCTTAAAGAATTCTCCCATAAAACCATCTGGGCCCAGACTTTTAATGGCTTTTAGGTTGGAAATGGCTTGATTTAACTTCATAGAGATAATAGGTGGGTCCATGGCCTGCTGAAGTGCCTGTGGAAGTGTAGGTAGCTGTAAATTAGCAAGATATGTCTCAATCAGTCCTCCATCAGATTTATGCTCTAGGGTATATAATTTCTGGTAGAATTTCTCAAAAGCTTGTGCAGTCTGATGTGGAGACCTAACCAACTGCATCATTTCCAGGTCCCTAATTTGTGTAATGGTAGACTGCAAGATATTCTGCCTAAGCCTGTGAGCCAGTAAGCAGGTGGCTCTTGGGCCACTTTCACAATATTTTTGATTCAAATATTGCAGGGCTTGCTCTGTACATATGTCTAGCAACTGTTGTATCTGCTGCCAGGTAACTTGCATTATAGAGTAAATTGCCATATCTCCCATGGCATGTTGCACCTGCAGGTCTTTTAACTGCTGTAGAAGTTTCTCTAGGCATTGGGTTTGTTGTCTCTTGTAATTGAATGCAAATTTAATGATAACCCCCAGCAAAACTACCTTAACTGTATGCCGTAACATTGCTTTACTTATATCTGTGGAGAGATTACCCTGAATTATCTGAGGTACTCTAGCCTTGACCATCTCTGTAAATCTTTATTATTTAAGAGGAAGTTATTAAATATCCAAATCATCTGGCCTCTCTTGAAGGACCAATTCAATTTAAGTATTAAATGGGAATGAGCTAAGTGAACTGAAGGGATGTGTTGGCAGTCTTTTAATAGGTATTGGTGCTCCTTAGAGATTAAAAAATAATCTATTCTGGCATAGATACCATGGGGGGGCAGAGGTGGGTATATATCCACCTTCCAGGACATAAAGATCTCCAGGCGTCCATCCACTGCACCCCCTTAAAATAGTTCAGAGCTGCTTTCTGGGCAGATGTTCTCTTCATGGCTCTGGGGTTAGTGGTATTTTCCTGGTCATAAAACTGATCGTGGTCTCCCACTATTATCAGCATGCTTTTGTCGTATTCCGTGATTCTCTGGCATAATGACCGCACCACTGCATTCTTTGAGCCTGGAGATATACAGTATATAAGGAGGATACAGTGATAGTTCTGCCCTCTAGCATTCCCACCACTACAGCCAGTTGTCCCTCTGGGTCTCAGTATGAGGCTGTCATTAGGAAATGGATATATTATGGTATCAGGACTGCTGTTCCCCTCCATTTCCGTCCTCTATATGAAGAGGCCACTACCCGGGTAAAGCCAAACTTGGACAGTTTTGAATGTTCTTCTCTACTCAAGTGGGTCTCCTGAAGGAGTGCAAAAGTGGATTTCTGTGTTTTGACAGTGGAGATTACCCTGTAAGTCTTAATAGGATTGTTTAATCCATTAATATTTTGGGAGACAATCACTAATCGTGATTTACCAGCCATTTATGATGTGTGATTTCCTGAGGCCACCTAGGTGTGTCTCTCCTGTAATACCTTTAACTATTTCAACCACAAAAAACATTAGGTTTGTAGTCCCTTTTGTAAGTGTGTCCCTGCTATAAGAGACAGCTGTCTTTAGTATAATCATCTATCTCTTGCAGTGTGATTCTGTTTTTCCCCTGACTGTACAACAAACATACATCTATAACAAGATAGAAGCAGTATAACATATAATAACCTCTTATTCTAATATCCTTAGGAAGGGTTCTACTGTAACCTGCCCTCCCCTTTAAAGCATAACTATTTACAAAATGACTCTCAAGATAGGGGAACACTTCACTGTGTTCCCTAGATTCTCAAGTGGGTAGTCTATAAGTGGTTCTTACTCTAGTGGGAGGAGAAGTGACCTTTATAAGTGCCACACCCTCCAAGCCCCAAATCATATCAGGTCCTACAAAGATGACAAGAAAAAGAACTATCATCTCCATTATGGTTCCTCCAGAGCTCTATCTGTCAAAGAGGAATTCACAGATATTCAATTAGCTCCTCTTTCCCCATACCATTGACCTTGGTAGCTCTGAGGCCCCTTTAACTTGCTTATTTGACAGCACAAGAGAGAAGGCCCACTCCCAGAAACCAGGGGGCAGGGATTGTACTTCTCCCAGCTGCCCCATAAAGCCGAAGCTCTTGGGTACAAACCTCCCTTATTAACCAGTAGCGGTCCAAAGCCCCCATTCCCCCCAGCTCCATCCCTCAGGTTTATTTAAGCATTATAGGTTATCTGATCTCTTACGTGAGGTTTAAAAAATTAACTTCAGATATATGACCATATGTGAAAGTATTTAGAAAAACAAGATCAGCTAGCATTCTTCTGTTGCAATCCTACATTTTTTACAGCAAGGTAACTTCTCCCAGACTATCAATTGCAGTCAAATAATTAAGATTTCATCTTAACTCTCGTGAGAGAACCAGGAAAAGAAAAACATATGGGGCCAGATTTTCAAAGGTCAGAGAATGATGCAGGATACTTGCATCAAAAAGAACTGATGCAAAGAGCAGGATGCATCAAACCTTGCACCAATTCTGATTTTCAAATGGTGCTTGCATCAGAAACAGGTCTGCATGTACCAGAGTGGCTTGCCCCATGCTTGCACAAAAAAAAAATGCCTGCGCCATGTCGGAAGGGATGCCTGCATCACCAAAATGATGCACCATCCTCTTATTTGGGATTTTCAAAGAATGCAAGTCCTGTCCTTGTGCTTAAGATTCATGTCGCTGTTAGACCAGCCTGAGCTGGTCTAAGGGACACTAGAGCATATAAAGAGATCCACAGCAGGTGGTCAGACCTGACTATGCTTCTTTTAAGGGACAGTATTCTCCTGCAGGACTAGTTTAGAACATTTGGGGTGCTTAGTCTTGGCCATTTCATATGCCATTTTTTTTACTTAGCTTGCATCATTCTCATCCTTTGCATCAATTTTACTCAATTTGCACCATTTATTTACTCAGCTTGCACCATTTTTTTATTCAGTTTGCACCATTGTTTTACTTGGTTTGCATCGTTTTCATTTCTTGAGTCATTTTTTTGAAGCAGCTTGTCATTTTGTTGATGTAGTAGACCTCATGCGTCAGTTTGGGGGACTTTGTCACAGAGAACGCTTTTCTTGCAAAATATGGTGCACAGTATTTAGCGCACCTAGAGCTGACTCAAGCTGGTTGTTTTACGCAGCTTAATTGGATCTAAGGGCCCTTTGAAAATCTGGTCCATGGTGCCTATTTAATTTAGACTGACTCTAAGATAATAGTCCCACTGAATGTCTCTCAAAGTAACCTGGAAAGGAACGGTTAATTAGATAAACAGATGCTGTGTCATTTAGAAATAGTAAAGAGATTCACTCAGATTCCTTACTCCAAAAGTAATGTCCTAGCATTAATAAAAGATTAATAGGTATTGAATCAGCAATTTCAGGGTGATCTCCAGAAGTGAAGCTTTCCTGATCCCTGCTCCAACATGCAGGGGGGTAGCTCCAAAAAGTGGAGGTACAACCAGTAATAGCAAGACAACACCGATTCCTGTCAGAGGTAATAATTAGTTGTGCTCACCCTTTCTTCAAGTGTTTTCAGAGTCTCCTGAAGAGCTGCCTCTGGGGGCCTGTACTCTCATCTTGCCCAGCAATACCTTAATGTTCTCTATTGTCTTTGAGGCCACAGCTCGGGCGGTGTTCTTGTGTGGATGTTTTTCCACCGTACGCAAGTCTGAAAGCAGAAGGCGGGCTTGTTGTTTCTTTGGACTGCCTGACTCTGCAATTCATCCCATCATCTATAGTTCCTGATGTCATTCTGTGGGAGATTCATAAGTCTTTTTTCCAGAGTCCCAAAAAAACTTAATCTTTGCCAGGTATGGTGTCTCGAAACAGACTTTATAGTCCCTGAGTACCTTTAGGATAGGTGAGTAGGTGGCACTCTGTTTTGCTGTCTCCGCTAGGTAGTCATTGTCAAAAATGAGAAATGAGATTTGCTGTGTTATATTTCACCACTTTTTTGACCAGGCCATCCTCAACAGCCTTTCTTTATCTTTATAGCTGGACAGATTAAAAATGACTGATCGAGGCCTGGCTGTGGGGTCTGTGGGCTTGGGTACTAGGGCATGATGTACCCACTCAATCTTCAACTTAAAGTCCAGTGGTAAATCCAAGACATCCTTAAGCAGGTCTTCAATAAAATCTTCCATTTGTCTGATCTCTGACCTCTCTGGGAGTCCAAATATGTGGATGTTGTCTCTCCTCGAATGGGCTTCCATATCTATCAGCGTACTTCACATGGTCTCCTGATGGGATGCCAGAAAATCGTCCATGGCCCGTAGATGGTAGTGTCATCTTCTATGTCTGATTTCCTTTTTACAGAGGAGTCAGCCTTTGTCTCCACTTCTTTGAGGCAATTGTGTAGAGCTATAAATTCCTGTTTGGTCTCTGCTCAGAATGCTTGTAGATCCTAAAGAAGTGTTTCACACCTGGATCTGGATAAATGTTCGAATTCCTGGTCCATGTAGATGTCTAAGGCCTCAATCCCCGAGGGGGAAGAGCTCTGACTTTACCCCTCGTGATCTGACAATCTACCTCCATCGCATTGCTTAATCTCTGATTTGGATCAAGAACTGCTTGGTCTGTGCCCTCCTTTCATTCCTGAAGCCATTTTTATAAAAATACATTGAGTTTTGGAGCTGAAAAGTAAAGGGTTGGTATATGGGGTTAGCAGAGCTCTAGAGGGAGTCAGCCATCAGGGTGATGACATCACCGGAAATCCTGAAGCTCAGCTATTTGAATGAGTTCCTACCAAAACTCCCTACCTGGAATTTAAAAAAAACAGATTCTGAACCTGAAACAATATTGCCTGCACAGGACTAGTAGTTGGAGCAGGGATTGCCTTGCTAAAGCTCTGTTTCTCTGAAGGAGGTCAGCTGCTTCTCTCATCAGCTCTTGATTCTGGGATTTTTCTCTGTAGATGACCTAAACACCATAGTCCTATCTGACTGCCTATGCTTGAGGTAGGTGAAGATGATGACCCCTGTGGGGTGAAGAGGATCATCCAGGGATTTTCTTCAGAAGCCTTTCTGTATTGCTTCTCCACCAGAGGTGTTTTGGGTCTGTTAGTTCTATTAAAGCTGGACAGCCAGGATCATAGGAGAGGATGCTGTAGAGTGACACATCAGACCAGTCATGTGTACAAATCATGACACTCAGTTCTTCAGCTGTATTAGATAGCTATGGCTATAGTTAAAGAATTACCTAGGCAAGGTTTTCATTAACTTTTTTTCACTTCATGACAACTTCTTGCAGGTAGGTGTAGTTGCACTGTATTAGTTAAGTACTTCTCCAAGGACTCACCAGAAAAATTCAAGTGTGAATGTCATATAATTCCACAATTTCTGAAACTGTAATCTGAGCCCAAGGTGTTTTGGTGGGCATCAAAAAAATGAAAAGATCAGACAAGTTAGAGGAGTAATGGCATTAAGATAATGAAAAAATTAGAAAACGATTTATTGTAATTAATCTTTCTGAGGAAAAGTGCCCAAAATGTCTAAACACCAGTGGTATTTTTCTTGGAAAGAGCCTCTGCCTTGCAATCCAATTTTGCATTTATCAATATATCTAATTCCTCATTGCATGTTCATGGAAGGCCTTCTTACATGCAGCTTTAGTGTTTTCCCTGATGAAATAATTCACCTTATAAAATGGGCAAAGGATTTCAAGCAATCTGATTGGTTGTTCGCCATGCATTAGATGTGTCTAATGCACAGCTAAAACTAGAACCCCCCTTTAGAATACACAGGCCAATTTTATAAGTGAAATAAGCCACTCCAGGGATGTGCATTAGACAGTTCTAATGCACAGCTAGGGGACTGGACGCACTCAGCCTATGGCCTCGTGCCTCACTACGTCCCCCTAGCCGTGCATTAGATCTGTCTAATGCACACCCCATCATGTCTTATTGCTTATGTGTAGTGTGGAAATTAGTGCAGCAATACATTTCTCAAATTCTGCACGATCCAGAACCACAAAATACAAAGTTCACTATTCACATAGTGTAAACCTATGCAAAGAGCAATATTTGAGCACTACACAACTGTTTCTTTTCATGTAGTGGTGATTTACTCTACTTTATGAGTTGAGGTATAACACAAAGTGGCCAATTCATAGGCACTACACAAAGTGCATAGTGGACCACTTTTCGCTAACTTCACTGGTGAAATATAAAATTCTCACAGGCCTAACTATAAGGTGGGTAGCATGTCTGGTTGTCTGGTTATTGGTCATGTAGGTTTGTGGTGGTATTGGGACTTGTGATCTGTTGTGAGACCTCCGCCTATGGGAATCCTTCTAACAGAATCTGTCAGGCTGCTTTCCCTCAGTAAATAACAGTTACCATACATGGTGACAAGCCACCCAAAATGCTCATAACACAAATAATATGCTCACGTTTCACACTTAACCAGTACAACAGGCAATGCACACAAATCACAGATTTGTATTTTGTATTTGTAATTATTTATTTCACCAGGAAGAGGTTCCATCGAGCAAGCTCATTTATGGCAATGAGCTTTGTTTTGAATGAGTGTATTGTGCTAATAATTCTTGATAGAACTTTAAAGTCTTTCAGCTGATGAGGTATCATGTCAGGGTAAACATTAACTACATGTGGGGCTAGGGAGATGCTGTCATTTTGTTTAGGGCTTTACCTTCTCATCCTTTAAACTAAAAAACTTGCTAATGGAAAATGGCAAGCATGTTGCAGTTTGTTTTTATCAGGGGTTGGGGACGTGGTTACATGTGTCTTCACGTTCGGTAGTCCTAGTTACTTTGACTGGATCAGTGATATTCATAGTTGTCACAGGGAAGATTGCCATAACGGTCCTCCTCTGGAGGAGAAGTGTTCAACAAAGAACAACGATGTACATTTAAAATATTCATTATACCCTATGAAAAGTATGAAACTTATATATAGAGTTATTCAGCTAAATTTTGACTTGTAATGTTTGTAAATCCAGAAATTACTGTTAGGGCAGCAAAGTTACAAAGTCTTAGAATGTATGTAGTACTCTAGTCAAGTACAGTCAGTTTGCAAAATCTGTCAAGACCATTGAGTACAGTACA
The DNA here is from genome assembly GCA_016271365.2 of Neoceratodus forsteri. Taxonomy (NCBI): domain Eukaryota; kingdom Metazoa; phylum Chordata; order Ceratodontiformes; family Ceratodontidae; genus Neoceratodus; species Neoceratodus forsteri. The sequence continues at coordinate 1,773,888,460 of CM057456.1, read as the reverse complement.
TATGCTGACATTGAAAAAATAGTTTATGTCAATAGAAAGCCCTTAGGGCTCAATACATAGATGCTACACAGACCCTCCACACATGTGGAAGGCTTAGATATGTCATAGGGTGCCCACTATGCACATGATGAGCACTATTGGAGCACACCACAGCAGTCACAGGCCTGGCTGCATGACCACACTGCATCTGATCCTGGGCCATGCACACAACTATGTGTCTAGCCTAGTTTGAGATAGACAAGAGGGTGGTAATGTGCCTACACCTGAGTCACAGTGCTGTGGAGGCAATGAGTTGGCTAGTGAAAGGGGAAAGCTATGTGGTACAAGGGTCTGCCCCAGCACCTATGTGTCCCTCTCTGCCTGGCCATTCTGACATGTACTGTGACTTATCAGCCCTCCTTTCTGCAGCCCCAGCACCAGAAGCATTGTTACAGGGCTGAGGTGTCTCCAGCACTAGCTGAAGTAATAAGAAAATGTACACGTGTGCTCACTGGGGATTTAGCAGTCTGCAGAGGACTGATAAAAACTGCCATATCCTGTGGAACCCTGACCATTTCTTGGCAGCATCACCCATGGCACCACCCACAACCCACCCCTAACTTCCCCCTTCCCCATTGAGATCAATCACCCCCTCTGATGTTCTTTGACAATGCCGTGAGCTGCTCTAGTCTCTCTTTCAGCTGCCACCCCCCTATCCTCTCACCCTTCCTCCCTGATTTCTTTTAGGTTTCTGAAATGATTCTTTGTATGTGTTATTCATGTATCCTATTTACCGTGATGCCAAACCTGAACTGATTAATATGGCTGTATACTCTCTTTAATGTTGTATGCCCTTATTTAACATGTTTATCATGTATGCACTCTCCTGATGTGGAACCTTTGTAAAAGATCCTTGGCTCAAAGGTAATTGTAATCCCAGATCTAAATAAACAATAAACACTTTGCTCCATGCCAGCAGGGGCAGTGGACAGGGTTGTTGATTGTACCTGTCCCTGTGCATTCCCAGAGTGCATGACTGTGCAGCCAGGTTATGCTTGATTAGGGTGTATCCCAGCCACCTTTGAGGATCGAGCTCTGAATGTTTAATACTTACGTATTCTTATCTGCCCTGACATTTGCTGTGGGCTCTATTTCATGATAAAGTCCTTCAGTGCAGGGCTTACTGCTTATTTATAACTATGGATTTAGACAAGTTTTGGTTGATTACACAGAGAAAACATTAGAAAGCAGGGGAAATTGTTCTAGAACACCCTGACATTTAGCAGCAGAGATCAACATTCTCAATACGGAACATGGCCAGTGAGTGTCACCAGAGCCTTTACTCACATATGGACACAAACACCCTCTTATAAGTGTAGACCATCTATAAGTTGGTCTATCACTTACAGGGTCTGTTTGATCTACTGTCAATTCCTGCCATGACTACTAATTGCATCCAGTGTCTGCATAAAGTGGGTTCTGTGGCTGTAAATAGGTCATCTCTATGAAAATCACCCACAGGACTATAGAGCACATTCTGACTGTCGAAGGCACAGGTGGATCACACACTTTTGCCTGTGGCAGTCCAGTTAAAAGTTTCAGCCTATGAGTCTACCAATTCTGCCCAATTGTTTCCATGTAGTTTTACTCAGCCCTATCAGAGCTCTTCTCATCTTCCTTTGTTTCTAATTATCCACTTGATCCTTGACCATTCGATTTGATTCACAAGATAGTCTTTTTTGAGAGGAGTATTTAAAGTATAAATAGTCAACAACTTAAATCACATTTTTCCTTCAGCAAAGATTTTTAGACATTTCATCCATTGAAAGGAACTCACTCTAGAATATTATACGTAGCTATTAACCATTGCTGGATTTTCACCAAATGTAAGCACATAGTTGAATCACTCTTTTTATTTCCTTACTATAATTATCAATTACCCAATGAGTCATTTTACTTGAGTCAGGGCCTTTATTTCATAATTCTGTATGCTTACAGTGCTGCCTACCAGAATGAAGCACAGTACCACAGTTTCAGCTAAGTATGTATTGGAGAATACTGCAGAATTCAATGTAAAGCAAAAACAATTAATTATTTTTCTCATACAGAAAGCTGTGAAATCTAATTAAAGAGGGCTTTATCCTGGCTGACAGCAGTATACATTACCCTAGGAAATACCAGTAGCTCAGTCTACTGATGTCACATTTTAAAATAGGCTATTTTTAAGTATTTCGCTTATACTAGATAGATCTTTTAGAATATTATGTAAATGAGTGTGAACTTCGGGCAACAATATTGTCATAATTTCTCTGTTTTCATATACGTTATGACCATTTTAAAGAAAAAACATTTCTGATACTAGCAACTAGATCATTTTTGAACCTCATATAACAGGTCCTGATTTGAGTTCCAAATATCACAATTAACTTGCTCTTTAATAATATTCTCCCTGAAATTACTACTGGGACCATTTGGCTCCATTTCAGAGACCCAAGAGGAATCATCTGCAATATCTGTAATACTGATGTCTAAGCCTTCTGTCTCTTTATCCAAATGAAGTTCAAATTCATCTAGTGGGCCCTAAGTTGGCATGGGCTTCTCTGTTTAATTGTAATTACTATGTCTCCTTTTATTCATTTCATTTTTATTTATTCATTACAAATCGGGTTTACAACCTTTGAGTCAGAAACTCATTTACAAAGGCACCTCATCGTGGGAGGGCAGATATTAAGACAGTTATTACAGTGCAGATTAAAACAGAGGATAACATTGCAGGTGCAGTAAAAGGAACATTTAACATAGATTCACTTAGGTTACATAATGTAGTAGTTTGTATGTTACTTAGGTTACATAATGTTACATAACTGTGAGTTACACTCATGGATATAGTAGGTCCTCAGAGAAGACAGTGGGTTACATCCCTGTTTGGACCTAGTAGGGAAAGAGTGGGTCTGGGGGAGGGAGAGGCTGTCCAGTGGACATTGTTGATCCAGGAAGCAAGGTGGGCGGGTACCACAGGTTACAACAGGGGGTTAGTTGCACCTACAACAGCAGGTATTAAAGATATGGTTCCTAAGGGCTGTTTTGAAGGAGCCAATTTTTGGCAAGTTGGAGATGCAGCTAGGGAGGGAGTTGAAACAGGTGGGGGCTCGGTATAGGAAGGATCTCTGAGCAAGAGAGGTCTTGGTTCTGGGCACCTTGAAAGTGGCCTTAACAGAGCTACAGGTAGTGATAGACGATGATGACTGCTGTAGGGAGGTGGGGACCCCGGGGGGGGGGAGAGTCCTAGCAGTGATTTCTTAGCTAGAAGGCAGATCTGGTAGAGCAGTCGCTCCTCAAAGTTGAGCAGATTGGTGGTAGTATAGAGAAGGCAGGTGTGAGTTCAGCTGAGGGCACTGGTCAGGAGTCTACAGACCTTATTGATGAGAGCTGGATTTTGGAGAGGGCAGTGTTGTCAGCTGAGATGTAGATGAATAAGTCATTGTCCATGAGGGACAAGATGGAGGAGGTGATGGCCAGCCTGAGGGCAGCCTGAGGCAGGCAGTCCCTGTGCCAGTATAGCAGGCCAATCCGATAGTTAGTGGTGGCTGACAAGGCATAAATGTGGGTGTGGTAGGAGAGGGCAGTCTCAAATGTGATGCCTAGGTACTTGTATGTGGTCACTTGTTCTAGTGGGTACAGAGTGCTGGGGATAATCAAGGGGGGTGTATTTTTAGCTTTATTTTGGTGGTGGGAGAAGATCATTGATTTGGTTTTCTTTAGGTTAATGACCAGTCTGTGGTCACCGAACCACCTTTTGACTTGGTTGTAAGCTTGCTGGAGGGATAATTGGAGGGAGCTGGGATTGGGATGTGAGGCAACGAGGACTACATCATCAGCGTAGAGGAGCATTTTACCAGTACATGAGCTGGGGAGGGTGTTGAGGTAGAGACTAAAAAGTATTGGACCCAGGATGGAGCCCTGAGGGGACCCCTGAGTGAATGGGAAGAGTACTGAAGAGGAAGTCTCTAATCTTGACATGCTGGGATCTAGTAGAGAGGTAGCTAGAGAACCAGGAAATGGGACCACCAAAGAAGCCAAGTTGGTGGAAAGAGTCAAGTAGAAGGGGATGACAGACAGTGTCAAAGGCCTTGGAGAGGTCAATGAACACTGCTCCTGTAAGGCTGCCAGAGTCGAAAGCAGCATGCAGGTGTTGGAAGAATTCCAGGAGAGCCGTGGTTGTACTGTGTTCTGGATGAAACCGTGCTGCTCTGAGCACATAATGTCATCCTTGACTAGGTATTCACAGAGCGGGATCAACACCACTTTTTCAGGGTTTTAAAGAGTGGGGGGAGGATGGAAATTGGCCGGTAATTGTTGAGGGTGGACCGGTCCCCACTTTTGAAGGGGAATTGGAACTTTCACTGGTGGGCTTATGCTGTATTTGATTATTTTACAGTTTACTTACCCAGGATAGCCCAAACGAGATGCAACATTGCATTTTTATGTGGCTCATGCTTTTACACATTTCCACTACAGGTTGAACTGGGGCACGTAAGAGACCTGACTGAGGTCACAAACTCGGTACTTGGGCCTAGTGGGTTTTAAACCTGTGATTTCCTGTTTCACAAGCTGGTGTTCTAATCCACAGAACACACTTCCTTTGAATCTCTAGAGTTTCACCCCACGAGGAGATCTCAAAGAGAGTGGAAAATAGTTTCATTAAATTTGACAGCTTTGTATCTGACAAATGTACTTGTTTTCTTCCTGTGTTTCTAAGTGCTGTGCAGCACTCACTCACCAGTTCTGTATTCAATTATCCCCCCAACACTGTGCTCTGTAGACTCTATGACATTCAGTAAATTTAAATCTGGGTTCACTATTTAGGGTAAAAGAAATGTATTTCTTTAACAGCTTCTTTAATAGTTTTCTGCTGGTATATCTTTTGTACTACTTCTCCACTCAGCTGTGCATTATAAGGCTCTTTGTGCTCTTTCATTTGTTGTACAACACTCAACAGTTTGACCTTTTGTGCACTATTTACTTGCCTTCCTTTAATTAGAGGTGTGATTACAAGTTTGGGTCCTATTTTAAAAGTTCCAAGTAATTATTTCAAAATAATACATATAGTAGATATTTAAGAGGAATACCATCTTATTGTATCTCTAGGATAGACCCTAAATAGCTCAGTTGACTGCTTATTTAATCTTAAATACATTAGATGTTAATAGAATGCAATGGTTTCTACATCATGATTAACAGTAAATATTAATCTGATTCAGTCACTGCAACAGTTTTTAAAGCAGTACCTATCACTCTTGACTAATGTCTGAGGATCTCCACTAATGGCTGGCATCTTCCATGTATTACAGTATACAGAGGACATGATGTAAAAGAACAGCTTTCTCATTGTTGTTTTCCTATTATTCTCCATACTGTAGTATATGTGTCTATGACTTTTCTATAATGGAAAAAAATGAAAGAAATATACAGAGTCCTGTTTTCATTTTAATGGATCTACTGAAGTATTCTGTCAGCTATGTCTGATGAAAGGCAGTTTCCTGTAAGCAATGAATTAATGTGAGTGAGAAAAAGCATTCCATTATATTGTGGTTTACGCTGTTGTCCCAGCTACTCATGTCACGAGGAGGCCTTCACTATGTCACACTTTAATATCAGCTGCTGAAATCAAAGCTGTATGTGCAAAATACAATGATCAATCTTCACGTTATTTGCTACTAATATAAAAAGCTATATACAATATTTTCAAAATGGCATAATCAATTCATTCTATCATACAGCCCATTTTAAAAGTGACACTTAACTGATATAAATGTCTTGTAATGGATCATTTATCTTGTGATGTGTTCAGCTGTACATTTCAATAGATCTCCACTGACCGAAGTGTGTCTGTAGGACATTTAAAAAAAATATATATATTTTTTAATTTACTGTCAGATAACTTTTGTGAAGTATTGTTCCAGTGGGATGCTCATTTTATGTTATGATATATTAATAGTAGTCTTTTTTATTTTTGAATGTATTTGCATTAACTACACTTTGATCATACTCAAGAACGATTCCAACAGAAATGATGTGGTCACTGCAGTTTATTGCTTTGCCAAGTCAATAAGTTTGCTGTGTTAAGTTTTAAGGTTTTTTTTTTATAAAATATGCAGTGCCATATTAAATCAATAGGGTCTGCTCTGTATGATTTTAATGTGATTGGTTGAAGTCACCAGACTAGCTATAAAGCATCTATGCACATGTTTATTTTTTTAGCACTATGGTCTGTCTACATCCAGAAGATGCATAATTAAATGTTTGTCAGCTATGTATAAGCCTTGCTTTTTGAGGGAATAATGTAAAAAAAGATTGTAAAATAATAGCATTTGTTTTTCATATATACATTTTTTTTGATGCCATGATTTATACCATGGGAGTTATGAAAACAGCACAGAATATGCTTCCCACCTCAAATTTTTGTAGGTTTCAAAAAATGCTAAACAGCATCAACAAGTTCCATTGTACTTTCACTGACAACTTTACATTTAAATCTTAGTGACAATTAATATGTTTATTATAAGCTAATACTAATAGTACAAATGCCACTAAATTTAAACTATTCCTAAACTATTATGAGAAAAAGAACCCACCACCATCCTTTTCCTCCCTTAAGTAAACCAGAGCTACTGGAGATTTTCAAACTCCCCATCCTGGGAAATATACCCTGATCCAAAATCTAACTGGTAATACCTCAATATAGTAGAGCAAATATAGTTTATTTTATATTCCTCCTCTAGGTTAAATTGTCCAAGAGGTCCACAATGTTTGCTCCCTCTCTATTCTTTAAATGAGAGAATGGGCAGCCACTTAGTCAGATGCTTATCTTGTCTAATCAGGAGAAATCCCATGATATAGCCAATTACAGTGGACCAGTAAGGAACAGGTTTTGAGCAGTTCTACAGTATATGTATAATATTCCTTTCCTCCACCCCCACCATTCAACACTTACCCCAGTGGGTGACTTTGTCATGACACGTGACTGAGTACTGAAAAAGTTGCAGACCAGCTTTTACATATATTTTCTACAGTCTGGGAATGCAGTAGTGGAGTGCATCCCCTTTCAGACACCTATGCACCATTCAGGTCTGCAGAAAAGGACAATACTTACCCATCTCTCTTTTAGTTTTACTTAAAAAGGTCCTGTCACAATACTGCAATCTGCTTATAAATAGCAGAAATGTGACCTCTAAGATGCATGTTCCTACTTGCCAACCCAAGATATTGGGTAATGGCTTATAAGTCCCTTGACAACTCTCCCCAATTCTTTCCTTTTACTATGATGTTCTTATATGCAAACACTGGTAAACACAAACTAAATAGATAAATATGCAAACACCTTAAAAAATCAGGCTGGGGAAAATGTAATGCCCTTTAAGTGAATCAAACATCTTGACCTATGAGTTATCTAGGAAATCTCCCAACAGTATGAGGTCTTTAAGTGACATCTAACAAAGGTATTGTCACACATGTAGGGAGTAAATCCTGGATACTGAGCTAGCTGAATTAATTTACTGAGTCACATAGGGAGCTGTAGGCTTTTTGTCATGGACTCTCATTTATTTACAATGAGTCTAAGCCATCTGTTTTCTTTTTGCCTGCCCTTTCTAGTAAACCCACAAAGGGTAGAGTTCTGAGGCAAACAGCATTTAAATGAATGGATTTCAGTTGCATCCACCCTGTTTCTAGGTCTCATTTTGTAAATGCAAGAGTGTTTTTATTAAGGCAGCATTATAGTAATATACAGTATGTCTTCAGGTCCCATAAGCTTAAGCCTTCCTTCTCCTTTGGGTGGCAAGACATAGCCCAGCTCACCCATGGCCTCTTGCTTTCCCATATCAATTTTTGCCATGGTGATTATTTGTTTCCATGTGCAATGAGGAATCATGAGTGGAAGAACCTGAAATAGAAACAACAGTCTATGCAAGATGTTCATGTACATAGTTAGCTCTAACACAAAATGCCAGGATTTTTATTTAGTTTTTGTTGACCGGGTAAGTGCACTAGACAAATCCTGCCTATTTTCAGGCACGACTCAGGGAAGGGGGATACAGATGAATGCCAACTGACCTTGAACCAGATTAAGCTGTTGGTGGTATTTTGAGTGAATGAGGGAAATATGGCCAGGACACCAGAGAAATTCCCCTACTCTTTCAAGAAGTGCCATGGGATCTTTAACATCTACCTGAATTACCACCAATCCAGGCAGATGGGACCTCAGTTTAATGTCTCATCTGAAAGACGGCACTTCAGAAGTGCAGCACTCCGCTCATGCTGCACTACAGTGTCAGTACTGGGATATTAAGAATATTGGGAGATTAAGTACCCCCGTCTTTTCAAATCTGCCCCTATTTCTTCTAATAATTTGCCATAGTGGGCCAAAAAGAGACTATGGAGCTGGGTGGGTGTTTTGGTCCCTAAGTAGCAGATTTCCTTTTGTGCCCACTTTAGTTTAATAAGGAGAGTTACCTACTCTGTGTTCATGCCTCTCATCCAGAGGGCTTCTTGTTTTAATTCACCTTAAAACCAGAGAGGCCCTTATATGTGCATAAAATTGTCATCAAAGAAGAATAAGATGAGAGAGGGTACTTGATGTATACCGTGGTGTATTTGGCATATAACACCTTAAACATTTTCCCCTATCTCTTGCTCCTTATATATTGATGTTAGAGCTAATTGCTTGTGCTAAGTGTTCTGTACTTATTGTAAGCAGCTGGGGGATAAAGAGCACTATGTGGGTATAAAATTACAGTTATATGTATGATGACTATCAAGACATGGACTGATGCAGGTATCATTTTCTCCCTGAAATTGTTCTTAAAGCTGCATCTTGTTCAACATCCTCAACCCCTACCAACAATACCATAAAGTTATAACTTGTATGGAGATTGATTCTAATGAACAATTCAAATCAATTATCCTGAGTTTCTCACCCTTTGTTGGAGGGGATCAATACAGGCTTTATGGTTTTACAAATGAGATGACGGGAATGTGTTTTGATTTGTTTAATTTCTTTTACAAATATTTTCTAGGACCATCTCATGATGAAGCTGTTACCATTGAAACACTGAGCTGTCCAGTCAAAAATCTTAAATAATAAAAACGTACAGTACATTAAGATGGAGTCTCATCCTATTGTTTGGTCTACTACAGTGAGGAAGAGGGACTGGAAGACTCTCTTAGGAGAAAAAAAAATCAAACTGTTTCCAGGAGAAACTGGGCAGATCTGGTTGAGATAGTGGGCACCACTATCTTGCCCCCTGGTGTATCAAATCTTCTTCAACAGTGTCCCATGGACTCTAACCATAGGTGTGGGTGTAATCCACTGTTGAAAGATTTCCCCAAAACACCTGACAAGGTAATCCATAAAAAGGGCCAACTTACTGTAGACTGTTAAAGGCTTTTTCAGGATTGACTGTGATTGTTTACCTCATCTTCAAAGTTTTATTGAGTTTTATGGTGATTGGTGGATTAAGGTAGTTACAGTATTTATTGTTATTTATTTGTGAATGGTATGGTCACTCTGATTGTGTTTATTCTGTTTTATTATATTGGCATTCTGGGACTCCAGGGAAGGGTGCCAAATATAAATAAAGACTACTAAAGCTACTATAATGACTACTACTCTGTGTGGTTCCATGTGATAGTGGCGGCTGCGTTATAGCAATTGCCGTTTGAGCTAGTCTACATTGCCAAAAACGAATTTCTGTGATGTAGTCTTCTGCATAAAGAGCAAGACAGCGATAAGATGAAGTTGTCCCTCCCGCACCCCACTACTAAAGGATTCTCAACCCAGGGGTGCATGCTGGGGGTAAAAGTAAAAAAAAAAGAAAAAAAAAGAGAGTTCCCAGGACCAAAGCCAGCACCCTCCCAACCCCAGCCTGCCACCAACCCACCACACCACATGGCTAGCTCAGCAGCCCACCACCACACTACACCACACAAACCCTCCCTCCCCTTCCACTCGTTGCATGGCATGGTCCCTTCCCACTCCCTGTGTGTGTATACATAATGACATCCTGTTGCTATAGTCGCCGAACCCCCTATCCAGTCACCCTCCCTGCTAGGTAGTATGTGCAAAAGCACCATGATTGAATCACCCTTTTTTTTTTTATTATCTTTTTTTCCCGGGAGAGACCTCCATCTTCTTTATCCATCCTGGTCATGGCCCCCGGAGCTCCCACCAACTGCCCATTACTGCAACTCCTGGTTACCCCCCCCCGGCTTACCCCTCGGAGGGTGGGGCCATGGAACCAGTTCCCCTAATTCTGGCACCACAGGATTAGTAACTGGTTGGGAGTGCAGCGGCAGTGACTGATTGAAGCCTGGGGAGGGCTTCATGTAGATGGAGGCTCTCCCCTCCTCTGTTTTCTTGTTTTTTTTCATCCAGGAGGTGGGGATGTGCAATGACATCCTCGTGTCTGCCCTGCCTCAATTAGCTGTGAGTGCCAGTAGCTGTGGGACCCCTGGCCTCCGCTAGGAGTCCATCACACGCCGGACACTTCCCCACCCTCCCCTCAGAGATGGAGAGCTGTCCATGGGACACTCTATCCTTCTTCCCCCGGCTGGCCCTCTGGCAACCTGGGTCCATTCCTGAACCTGGGTCACCAGTGTCAGAAGCGGAATTCCAACCACTGCGCCAGCTGGCTGGCTTGAATCACCCTTTTTGAAAGCACTCAATTGCAATCACCTTGTACTCGGGGTATTCTCTGTGCTCACGCCTCCTGGTCGAGACTTGCCATTTGTTCATAAGTTATTTTCTTTAAGTTGCTTTCAGTGTGTATCAGCAAGGGTATTACCTTTTGCATTCAGTCAGCTAAGAATTTTAAATATATTTTGAGATTGGCATAGAGGATGGAGAGCAGTTTAAAAATAGCACAGTCATCTTTTTTGTTTTACCTAGTTTGGGTAAAACTGTGAGCAGTGCCATTCCCCATGATGGTTGACCATTCTTTTCCACTTTGCAAGCCCAAAAGGTGGACAATATTGGATGTTGGATACCACAGAAACATAGACTTTGACAGCAGAGAAAGATCACTTGGCCCACCCAATCTGACCATTTCCCTACCAATTGAATAACCTGAACATACAAAATTGCTAGCAGAAACAGGCCTCATGGTCTATTTAGTCTGCTTGAGTGTGCAGCTAGCACCTCATCTCACAGCTGCCCCTCCCACCCCCCTCTTCCCCGTATCCCTTCCCCTGTCACAACCCCTCTTGAAACTGCCTGTGGTCTTACAGGACACTATCCACTTGTCCACCACTATTTCTGTGAAAAAATGTCTCCTCATCTCCCTCCTGAATCTTCCCTCCTCCAATCTCAGTCCATGCCCTCTCATGTCCCTCCACTTTCTCATCTGGAAAATCCCTTCTGTGTTGGTCTTGTTTATCCCCTTTAGTTACTTAAAGGTCTCAATCATATCCCCCCATCCCTCATATCCTTCAGTGAATATATATTCATCTCTCCCAGCCTGTCCTCATAGAGCTTCCTCTCTAATCCCTGGATCATCTTTATGGCTCTTCACTGTACCCCCTCTAAGAATCTGATGTCCTTTTACAGGAATGGGTGCCAGTACTGCATGCAGTACTCCAGGTGGGGCCTGACCAATGACCTATACAAGGGTAGAATAACCTCCCTCATTCTGGAGGAGATCCGTCTTGCAATACACCCCAGGATTTTGTTGGTTTTTGCTGCCACTTTCCTGCACTGAGCAGAGCTGTTCATGTTCCCCGTAATGATCACTCCAAGGTCCTTCTTCTCTGTGGAGCTCCCTCACTGTACCCGATTCAAGTGATAATCCTTTCACTTGTTCCTGGCTCCAAAGTGCAGAACCTTGCACTTGTTGGCATTGAACCCCAACTGCCGTGTTACTGCCCACTCCTGCAGCTTAGTTAGATTCTACTGCAACCCCTTTGACCCCTTTGCAACATCAACCACAGCTCCCATCTTGGTATCATCTGCAAACAGACTGATCTTGCTTCGGATCCTGTGTGAGATATCTGCAATAAAAATCCCAAACAGCACCGGTCCCAATACTGATCCCTGTAGTACCCCGCTTGTCACTGCTCTTGGTGATGAAAGGTCCCCCCCCACCACCCTTTGCTGCCTTCCCTTTAGCCAGTTTGTGATCAAGTTTACCATTTTTGGACCCACCGCCAAATGTTCCAGTCCCCCCAATCTGCCACGTGGCACTTAATCAAAGGTCTTGCTGAAGTCTAACTACAGGACATCTGCTGCATGGCCCTTGTCCAGTTCCTGCATCACCCAGTTGTAGTACTCTACAATTTTTTTCTGGCAGCACTGTTGACCATCCTGGAGGCCATTTTCCTCCAAGAAGCTCACTATCCTCTCTTTTAGGATGGTTTCCATGATCTTTTCCATGATCGATGCGAGGCTTCCAGGTCTATAGTTTCCTGGTTCATCCTTTGGGCCACTTTCGTGGATGGGCACCACATGAGCCATTCTCCAGACCTGTGGTACACATCCCATGTCCAGGGAGGTATTGAACAGGCTCACCAGTGGCCCTACCAGTACTGCTTCCAACTCCCTTAGTACCCTAGGATGAATTCTATCAGGTCCAGGTGCTTTGTTCACCCATAATGCCCTCAACCCATCTAGTACCCTGGTCTCTGTGATCCCTGCATCTACTGTATCCTCCCTCACCACCCTCGCCTGGGGTATCTGTCCCCCTTCTCCCATGTGAATACAGAACAGAAGTGTTCATTCAGTTCCTCTGCCTACTCCACACTGTCATAAGCTACAGATTCTAGTTAACCAACAGCCTACTTCCTCCTACCCACTATAATTGCCTTATGTCTGTCCCATACCTTCTTGAATTCCCCTACTGTTTTTGATCCCACAACCTCCTCAGGAAGGCCATTCCATGTGTCCACCACCCTCTCTGTGAAAAATTACTTCCTCATGTTGACCCTGAGCTGTCCCCCAATCTTCAAATTGTGCCCCCTTATTCTTACACATATTTTTTTCTGAAAGTTGCTACCCTCTTGGACTTTGTTGATTCCTTTGAGGTACTTGAAAGTTTCTATCATGTCTCCCCTCTCCCACCTTTCCTCTAGGGTATACATATTAAGCTTCTTTGGTTTCTCTTCATATTGTTTCTGGTGCAGACCCTGCACCATTTTAGTTGCCTTTGTCTGGACTGCCTCCATCCTGTCTAGATCCTTGCAGAGATGGGGTATCCAGAACTGCATGCAGTACTCCAGATGGGGTCTCACCAACTGTCTGTAGAGAGGGATGATAAGTTTCTGTTTTCTACTGATGATGCCTCTCCCTATGCATCCCAGTATCCCCCCAGCCCTCCCTACTGCCTTCTCGCATTGCCCGCCTACCCTTAGGACATCTGATATGACTACCCCAGGTCCCTTTCCAGTTTTATTGTTGTTAGTACCTCCCCCCCCAGTGTGTACTCTTCCCCTTGGATTTTGTTTCCCAGGTGCATTACGTTGCATTGAATCTAAGCTGCCATACTTTTCACCATTCATCCAACCTTGCCAAGTCCCTTCTCATCCTTTCTACCCCCCCCTTGTGTATCAACCTTGTTGCACATCTTTGTGTCATCTGCAAAAGGCCATACTTTTCCTTCCAGTCCCTCTGTAAAGTCACTTATAAAGACATTAAAGAGGACCAGCCTCTGTACTGAACCCTGTGGTACCCCACTAGTAACCTCCCTTTCTTCAGAGTGGACTCCATTTACTATTACCTCTGTGTCCTGTTGTCCAGCCAATTTTTTACCCAGGCTACCACCCTGGGACCCACTCCCAGGCTGGCCAATTTGTTTATAATCTTTTGTGCGGGACTGTGTCAAATGCCTTGCTAAAGTCTAGGTAGGCCATGTCCACAGCCCCTTCCTGGTCTACTACTTTGGTCACCCAGAAAAAGAAATCTATAAGAATCGTCTGACATGACCTTCCTGCTGTGAATCCATGCTGCTTTGGGTCCTGTGCCCCGCTGGCCTCTAGGTACTCAACTAGGATGAAACTTCTTATATAATTATTCTGCATAGCCTTCTTGGCCAGGAACTTTCCCTGCCTGAAATGATTTAATCACTGTACTGATTATCTGTTCTGTTTATAGGGTTATCTAGTAACTCTCAGTCTTCTGGAGAGAGCTGGGATAGAGTGAGATTGGTTAGATATTGATTAATTGCCTCCTTGCCTTTTTGAGGGCCTTTGTGAGTGTATATGTTCTGATAGAACAGTTAGAACTAATCAGCTGTTTCTTCTAGTCTAATCACCTTGGTTAAGGGGTCCTGTATCATTTTAAGCTGAATCAGTCTGATGGCCTGCCGCTTTCATAAAAGGAAGGTCAGCAGCTTTCCCACTTCATTTCCTTGTTCATAATAGGACAAGTTTAGGAATCTAGATTTTTTTTCTGCTTTCTTTGTTAGGGTCTGCCTATGCTCCTGCATTTTATTTAGTGAAGCTAGGAATTGCTCTCCCCCTGTCTTTCATGCTTCTATTTTACCTTCTTAATTTGTTTCTCTAAATTAGCCTGGATTATTAGTAGTTTCCATTTATGGTGGGAAGTGTTAACAAATAAATGTGACCTCTCACCACCATCTTTGGCCATCCCACACTAAATTCTGGACTTTTTGGATGCTATTGCTGTCCACTTGGAGTTTTTTTTATTTCTTTAATTTAATTTACAAATTCTTCTTCATTAAGTAGCTCTATGTTGAGGCACCCCCCTTCTTTTGAAGTACACAGAGACTGAGGCATGCTCTAAGAAGGTTATTGAATGGATCTTAGCTTTCTTCACTGTATACATTCCATTATTGTTGATATAAAACAAATCTATCTTTGATCCTTGATTATGACCTGTGTGGGACCAAGAAGAATGCAAATACCTTTTTGTTACTTTTGTAGTAGCCTCCACATATCTGAAAACCCAGCTTCAGTGCACAGTGCCTCCAGTTCCCAGGCCGCTCTCCAATTAGTATTGTTGGTTGACGATCTATCTAGGTGGGGTGAGGTGACACAGTTAAACTCTCCCCATGATACAATGTGCCTGACTCCAGTTAAGCCACCAGATCAAAAATAGATTTTAGGAAAACTCTAGAGTCTACATTAGGGGTACAAGTTAAGAATATTCAGGGGCTGTGTTTGTAGTTTACCTTCAATAGCTAGGCATCTCCCATGAGAGTCAGCTGTGTTGTGGCCTGGAATGGTATCCCCTTCAGTACAACTACTGCAACCACTATCTTTTTAGAATAAGGATGGGCTGCCCCAAGGCCTGCTTCACCTGTGCTCACTGTAATTTTGTGTGTTGTTTATCTGAAAGGTGAGTTTTGTGTAGTAGATAGATGTTCTCATTTTGTCTATTTAAGTCTTCCTATATTTGTTCTCATTTTGTCTATTTAATTCTTCCTATATTTGTTCTAATTTTACCATTGAATTATCCCCTTTAATACTGTCTCAAATGATACAAACATTTTTCATAATTTTGCAGTGAGGTCTCTAGCCATTTTTTATGCCATTTACTTAGTACTTCTAGTGTGGGACCAGCCAATCCAAGTCAATCCTTTAGCCAACACCCCTGATGCCTCTTCATCTACTGGCCATCCAAAATGCTGTAATCCCTCATCTGGTATCTGAATTGGACCCACCATGATACCCATCAGTTGCCCTCTTTGGGTGGCTTTCTCTCTTGAGATGAACCCCTCTCTTGCAAAGTGATAGTAACAGGAACAGAGAATAGTTTAACAAGCATACAGAACAAACAATGACTACAGTCTGAAATATGAATTTGTTTTGCTTCAAACTGAAAGCCTAAGTGATGAATTGCTTCACTGCCACTGGCTGCCTAAGGGAACAACCCCATCTTCCCTCCCTTTTCCCTTCCCTTCCTGTGTGATCACCAGAGACCCACCTTCAGCACTACATTACAGTCTCAGGATAGATTGCTGCTGGTTACCAACAAACCCTCCTTCACTGGAAGAAAGGCCAAGCCCAACCACAAATCATGGCCACTCCTCTCCTCACTCATTGAAATGATATCAGCATACACAGATACACTGAATTTGTTGGCAGAAAAAAAAATGCTTGGCCTACTCATTCTGCCTAGGCATTCCCTGTCTATGAGTTTCCACAGATCCTAACTGGTCTCCGGTGACCCTCCCTTCTCCTTGCCTATTTATTAGTATACTATCCCTATGTCTGTCCCTATGTCTATCTCATGCATATTTGAAGCATTCCATTCTTTTCACCTCCACCTGTTCTGCTGGCAGTCTGTTCCAGGCATCTACCACCCTTTCAGTGAAGTAGTACTTCCTTACATCCCTCTTTAACTTCCCCTCTCGATTTTTATCACATGCTCCCTGGTCCTGATGTTCTTACACATTTGAAAGAGACTCCCCTCATGCACCTTCTTTACCCTCTTTACCCCAGTGAAGTATCAATAGGTTTCTATCATATCCCGTCTCACTCTCCTCTCTTCCTGGGTGTAATGTTGAGATCCTGCAGTTTCTCCTCATAGGGCTTCTCATGCAACCCCTGCACCATTTTTGTTGCCCTCCTCAGGACCGCCTCCACTCTGTCTATGTCCTTTCTGAGGTGCAATATCCAAAACTGGACACAGTACTTCAGGTGGGGTCTCACCAGCAAGTAATACAGCAGCAACACCATCTCCCTCCTTCGGCTGGAGAGACCCCTCCTTAAGCACCCCAGCATCCTAATAGCCCTAAACACTGTTTTATCACACTACCCTGCCACTTTGAGGTCATCAGTTATGAAAACCCTATAGTCCCTTTCCCGCTTAATGCCTGTCAGTACCCTCTCCATCCTATACTCACGTGCTGGGTTCATATGCACTAGGTGTATGATTTTGCAGTTTTTCAATAGCCCTGTGCATTTTCTCCACCCCATCCTGGGTGTCTACAGTATTGCAGATTTTGGTAGGATCTGCAAAAAGCATACCTTCCCTTCCAGTTCTTCTGCAGTGCAACTTATGAAGACATTCATGAGGACCAATAGTAAGCCCTGTGGCACACTGCTGTTCACTCTACCATCATTATAGTGAGTGCATTTAACCACCACCCTCTGTCTCCTATCCATTAACTAGTTTCTAACCCAGTTCACAGCTTTGATTTCAACCCCTAGGCTGCCCAATTTCCTTATCAGTCTCTTGTACAGCACAGAGTCAAAGGCCTTGCCTAGTCCTGACAGGCCACATCCACTGCTCCCTCCTGATCTATTTCCCTGGTTACTCAGTCAAAGAAATCAAGCAGATTCATCTGCCATGACCCCCCCCCCAATGAATCCATGCTGCCTGTGGTGCTACAGCCAATTGTATTCAAGATACTCTATCATTCTTTCCTTTAGCAGGGTTTCCATTCATTTCTCCACCACTGAAGTAAGACTAACCAGCCTATGTTGCTAGCCTCCCACTGCTGTCATGTTTATGTAGAGGGACAATATGTTATCCCTTCTCCAGTCCTCCAGAACATCACCTGTTTTCAGTGAACTGTTGAATAAGACTAAAAGTGGGACAGGTAGCAACTCCCCGAGTTCCTTTCATACTCTTGGGTGTATCTTGTCCAGTCCTATAGCTTTGTCCACCTTCAGAGCTACAAGTCCCTTCAGAATTCTTTCCTCTAAAAATGGACTTGAGTTCCTACCCCCATTGCTGCTATTTCCTAAAGACTGAGCAGAAATTCCTGTTCTGAATATTTGCTTTTCCTTTTTCCTTTTCTGCACTGCCCCCCCACCCTTCTTATCCTCATCATACCTCCCCTTGTTTATCTCTCCCTCCTTATGTATCTGAAGAAAGTCTTATTCCCCTTAGTGACCCCTTTGGCAGTTCTTTCCACTGCCTTAGCTACCTTCACCAACTTGCCTGCTTCCATTTGATTTATTGATATACCTCCCTATCCTCCTCCTTCAGTGTTTCTTATACACAAAGATTGTTTTCACCTGGAATCAAACCTCTGACCCGTTGCTTGCAAAGCTAAGACACATTCAGTGTGTTACCTGAGGCTCCAAAGTGAATGTGGATAGAACACTCTGCTTCCTCAGTTGCATTCTTCCTATGCCAATGCAACAGTCTTTGTTCTAGAGAGAAGCACACTCCATCTTTGGATTTGTGCATCCTTTTATCACATATTATAAGTCCTTTTATTGAATATGAGTGGCCTCCCCAGTTATTGTCCTTCCTCACCAGTTTGCTCTGTATACACTGCAGCTTTTTCTTCTCCATCATCTTTAGTCTTATTTGTTTCTCTCCTGTCCCCTTCCTCCTTTTGGTTCCCCCATATTTTCCTCAAGGAGCACAGTACCAATTACTGAGTGCAAAATCACTTTTGCTTAGTACAGAAAAACTCCTACAAATTAAATTATATGCCTGAACATACTGTCATTCAAATCCCTTGTGCAGAGTCTCAGGAGCTTCTCCACTCACCTCCAAGACAGTGCCTGAACTGAAGTAACTTGCAATGGGTCCAAGGCACCACTGAAATTGTTACCTGCATTGATCTAGAATGTGATCTCTTCTGGTGCATCACCCTGGTATAGTTCTCAACTACTGCTGATTGTGTGGAATAAAACTACATGAAATTACATTCAGAAGCCAATGCACAGGTACCTATTGTGATGAATTCAATATTCTAGCTGCCACCTCTAAGGTTTGAAATGCATCCTTGATCCTTAAAAGAAGATCCACCACTGAGCTTACTGCACTGCCTCCAGCTAACAGTTCACTCCTCTGTGCTTCTGCCTCAAAGTCTGAAGCACACTGCACTGAATTAAGGAGCTTCTTTTTTTAAACTATGTGCTATCAGGTCTTCCTTAAGAATCCAGCTTTAGAGCATGTCCCTCCTGGCTTGCAGCTGTCTCAGCTGTTTACCCAAACACGTCATGACCACTCCTCCAATTTGTCTAGGTCTCTTCACACTTTTTCCATTCCATCTCGAGTGTCTACCCTATTGCAGATTTTGGTGTCATTCCCAAAGAGGCACACCATTCCTTCCAGCCCTTCCTCAATGTCACTAATGAAGACATTGAAGAAGACCAGCCCCAGAATTGAACCCTGTGGGTCCTCACTGGTCATCTCTCTCTCCTGGGATTGAACTCTGTTCACTGCCACCCTCTGTGTCCTGCTGCTCAGCCAATTTCTGACCCATTGTACCACCTTGGGACCTACTCCCAGACTGTGCAACTTGTTTACTAGCCGTCTGTGTGGGACAGTGTCAAATACCTTGCTAAACTCTAGGTAGGCCATGTCCACTGCCCCTCTCTGATCCACGATCTTGATTACCCAGTCAAAGAAATCTATCAGATTTGTTTGACAAGATCTCCCTGCTGTAAATCCATGTTGCCTTGGGTCTTGTGTCCCACTAGCCTCAAGATATTCCACAATTCTATCCTTAAACATGGATTCCATGATTTACCCCACCACTGAGGTCAAGCTGTCTGGCCTATATTTTCCAGACTCCACTTTGCTCCCACCTTTTTGTAGTGGTACCACATTTGCCCTCCTCCAGTCATCTGGCACCACTCCCTCCTCCAGTGAGTAGTTAAATGGGGCTATCAGTGGTGCCACAGTACCTCCCTGAGTTCTTTCAGTTTTCCAGGAAGCATCCCATCCAGTCCAATTGCCTTGTCCACTTTTAGTTTTGAGAGTTCCTTTAGGGCTCTCTCCTCCATGCATTGACTGATATCCACCCCCCATGTGTGTTTCTACTCCCTAATTATGGTCCCCCCTTCCCCTTCCTTTGTAAATACTGAGCAGAAGTATTCATTTAGATTTTCTGTTTTTGCTAGGTCCCCTCTGTACAGTACCCCACCCCCATTTCAACCTCACAGTCCCTCCATTGGCTTATTCTTTCCCTGGCATACCTGAAGAAGGCTTTGTCACCTTCCTTTACTGACTTTGCTATCCTTTCTTCAGTTTGTGCCTTTGTGCACCTGACTGCTTTTGCCACCTCCTGTTTTGCATGGTGCACTTCCCTGTCTCCTTCCCTCCGTGTATCCTTGTACTTTCTGAATGCCTGTTACTTTTCCCTAACCTTCCCTGCTACCTCTTTTGAGAACCATAGTGTTTTCTTTTTCTTTCTTATTGATTTATTAGCTTTACACAGTGGCCTGTTGTCTCTACTATGGCCCTTTTAAGTTTCTGCCACTGTTCCTCCACTCTTCCCCCTTCCTTTCCCTTTGACAGGATTTTCCAGAGGTGTTCCCCAATTTTTACAAAGTATGCCCTCTTGAAGTCCAGGATCTTTACTTTTGAGTGGCTAGACTCTACTGTTGCCTTCACCTTAAACCACATTGTATGGTGATCATTGGTCCCTAGATGACATTCCCACAGATAGATCTGTTATTCTGTCACCATTTGTGAGAATCAGGTCCAGTATTGCTCCCTCCTATGTGGGCTCCTTCACCAATTGTCTGAGGCACGTCCCTTCCAAGGCTTCCATGATGTCTCTGCTCCTGGTAATGGCTGCTGCATATGTGTTCCAGTTAACATCTGGCATGTTTACATCCCCCACAAGCAAAACCTCCCCTTCTCTGCCATTTTCTGAATGGTTTCCACTAATACCCTGTCTGTTTTTTCCCACTGTGCTGGAGGTCTGTAGACAACTCCAGTGCAGATGGTTGTGCCATTTCCTGTCTCTAATGTGACCCATAGAGCCTCTTCCCCTTCCTGTCTTTCCTCTATCTCTGTTGCCTTGATCTCCTCGCTGATGTACATAGCCACCCCTTCCTCCTTTTTGCCCTCCCTCTCTTTCCTGATATGGTAACATCCAAGTCATGGTTTCCTGTGTAACATGTTTCAGTGACCACGACAATGTGTGGGTCTTCTTCCACCATCAAGGCCACTAGGTCTGGGATCTTGTTTGCCAGGTTCCAGGCATTTGTACACATGACTTTCCATGTTTTGGTCCCTCCGCTGTACCAGCTCCCACCATTCCGACCCTTATATCTGCTATTTCCTTCCTTTGTGTTTCCTTTTGTTGCTTCCACAGCCCTGGTATCAGCCTGTTTGTTTACCTCACCCTGTGAGGGAGTCAGTTGTTTTTTCCCTGATTAATTCTGCCACTCCCCTTGGTTTGTTTAAATGTTATTTTCTTGTCTCTAGTATCATTTTGTCTACTTTAACTTGTGTGTGTGTGAGGTGGGGAGGGCAGCTGGTATTTCCTTGCTTAATTCCACCACCCCTCTTGGCTTGTTTAAATGTTTGCCAATGAAACATTTAAACCTATCACTAAGGATTTCAGTTCCTCCCCCCAAATGGATGCTTGCCGTCCCTCCCATACAAGCCTGCATCTCTCCAAGTGGTCCTCCACTGCCCAATGAAACCAAATCCCTTAGCTCTGCACCAGCTCTTTAGCCATTCATTGAATTCCCTGGTGCAGAGTACCCTGGCCTCTCCCATGCCGTAGACAGGTAGCACTTTCAAGAAGGTTACTGTGCGTGTATCTCTCAGAGACTCCTCCCGAACTCTGTGAAATCCCTCTGCACTCCATAAAGCCACAACCTGTAGAGTTTACCCTGTAAACCACAAAAAAAGGTTAGAAAAAAGTAAACCAGGCAGGTCATTCATCCCCAGGTGGACAATGACATCTAGCTCACCCTCCCATCTTGTGGCCCCAGCAATCCTTTGGATTTGCTTCCGATCCCTCAAAGTCATGGCGCCTGGTAGGAACCTGGCCTCCCTGTTTCCCACCCCCAGGACTACTCTTCTAATAATAGAGTCCCCCACTAAGAGTTGCTTCCTTCTCATCTGAGGTCTCATGCCACTCTCCCAGGAGTCTTCATTGTGGACTTTCCCCATATCCATCTTGTCCACCACTGTGGGTGACTCATTGAGACAGTCCCACCCTGCCAAAACAGCGCTGGAGTTGTGGATTGGAACCTCAGGTTGGATGTGCCTCTGCCCCACCTCTGTCACCCTCCCTGAGCCCATAGTTGTCCAACCACCCCTCATTCCTGGCATCCTTTGAGACAGAAGGTGTGGATTTGGTGGTCTCTGGGTGAGGGAGGAGGCCTCCCGATTCCTAGCCAACTCGACCTGAAGATGAGCAACCTTTTTCCTCAACCCAGAGAGGTGCCTGCTGATGGGGCAGTACTGCAGTCTCCAGAATGTCTCCCTGAAGACTGCCACCCCACAACCACTGCATTGCACCATTCCCAACATAACTATTGTTGATTTTTTTCTCCCCTTTTTAGCCTGCCTTAATGCAAGAGTGCAGTTCCAAATTAGTCTAACTTGTGGTTTTAAGTGTAGCTATACCTCTGCCTTCCTGTCCTGAATCAGGAAGCTGAATTCAGTATACCATGTGTATGCCTATAATGGAAGATTAGCCAGGGGAAGGTGGGATGGGAAGGGGAGGGTGGGCCTAATCCCTTGTAAAAGCTGTGGCAAAAACAATCAGCTCAGCTCTCTGGATGTGTGAAATTCAAAATGAAATCCAAATCACTTTTGTACCCTAATCAGCCAAGTTTTTAGTAGGGGTGGTGTATTGACCTTTAGAACCTCCCGCAGGGATCTTTTTACTTAATTTTATCTGGTATGTATTTTTCTGAGTAACATTTCTCCTTTTGTAGTCTGGTTTGTCAGCAGAGCAATAATCCCACACTTAAACAGTATTGTTAAATCTAGTTATTATTGTGTTTCTATTCTAATTTAGCCTACTAGGTGTCAGCGTGGCTCAGATGGTAGCACATCTGCCTCTGGACCAGAAGGGCGTGGGTTCTCGTCACACACCGGGATTGGACTTTCACCTAAAAATCACTGGCATCTGAGTGCAGTATTGGGGGGTGCTGTACTGCTTAGGTGTGCCGTCCTTTGGATGAGACGTTAAACCGAGGTCCCTTCTACCCATCCTGGTGTTGTCCTGGTGGGTGTCCAGGTGGAAGTGAAAGAACCCAGGGCACTTCGCAAAGAGTAGGGAACATTCCCAGTGTCCTGGCCAACATTCCCCTTCCCATAAACTGGTTCATGCAATTATCCAGGCTGTGTGCGGGTGATGATGTGTGATATGGCTGCCACCACACATTCAGTCACTTCACTACCAGTCTAGCATTGCTTGTAAAGTGCTTTGGATGTATGAAAATGCTATATAAATGCAGATTCTTCTTCTTGTTCTACTATATTCTGTGGTTATAATGATTCTTTTGACATGGGAATTTATGCAAGTTGGCTTGTTCTGTGTATATTTCGCCTTTTTCTTACTTGTTTAGTATTCATTTTTTGACTGCTATATGGCATTTAAAAGCAATGTGTACTGTTGTTTATTTTCTCAATGAGGATGTCATTATGAAAAAAAATGAAATGCAAATTGTTGTGATCCCCTGTAAGAGCTATGGAAAAAACTATCAGCTCAGCTCACTGGATGTGTGAAATTCAAACTGAAATGCAAATCACTGTAAGTAGATTACTTGTTTGTCCCCTTTAAAATTAGTTACAGTTCAGTGCTCTGCAAAGCCACAGCCTGTAGAGTTTACCCTGTAAACCACAAAACAAATATTAGAAAAAGCAAACCATTCTGTTATTTCACCCTGTCTGTCCTTCCCTCAAAGAAAAGTGTGTTTAGCCCGAAGTTGTGTACTGAGTGTGCTGCTTTCCTCTCACAGCTCACTCCATGTTACCCGCTTTCCCAGCTCAACTCACCCTTGCAAGACTGAATGAAGTTAGCTCTGTGTGCAGGAGTTGCTGTTCCTGGGCTCTGGCTTTTTCCCTTCTCCATCTGGCTGCTGTAACAAGGAACAAGCTGTGCTAAGTACGAACAGCCAAGTCCTTTGACCCCCTTTTCATTCCTCTGGTCAGTAAGGACTGCAGTGCCAGCCGCTGGACAATCATTTAGCCCCTCTAGGAATTTGAATCTGGCACTTGATATTCACCCTGTGTTACGATTGGCCATTCACTAATCCCCTGTAAGAGCTGTGGAAAAAAAAAAAACAATCAGCTCAGCCTCTTGGATGCGTGAAAATCAAATGAAAATGCAAATCATTGTAATCTCCTGTAAGAACTGTGAAAAAAAAACAATCAGCTCTGCTCCCTGTATGTGTGAAATTCAAACTGAAATGCAAATTGCTGTAAATAAATTAGATGTTTGTCTCCGTTAAAATTACTTACAGTTTAGCTCTCTGTAAAGCCACAACCTGTAGAGTTTACCCTGTAAATCAAAAAGCAAATGTTAGAAAAAGCAAACCATTCTGTCATTTTATCCTGTGTGTCCTTTCCCAAAGAAAAGTGTGTTTAGCCCGAAGTTGTGGTACCGAGTGTGCTGCTTTCCTCTCTCAACTCATTCCATGTTAGCCACTTTCCCAGCTCAGCTCAGCTCACCCATGCAATGTAGAATGAAGTTAGCCCTGTGTGCAGAATTTGCCATTCCCAGTCTGCAGCTTTTTCTCCTCTCCATCTGGCTGCTGTAACAAGTAACAAGCTGTGCTAAGAAGGGACAGCTGAGTTCTCTGACCCCCTTTCCATTCCTCTGGTCAGCAAGGACCCGTCCTTACCTCACAGTGTCCCCTCCTTACCAAGCCTTGCATTAACAGTGGCATTTGCACTCATTCTACTACCTTGCATTTCTGGATTTCAGTGAGCTCCAGGACAAAATCCTCCACAGTTAAAAAGTTATGCCCACTTAAATTCTGTTCTGTGAGCTCTCAACTTCTGCAATATTAGTCTTCTATAGACTGTGTGCTCCACGAATGATAGGTAAATGAATTAGGCAGTCGTTTGGGGAGATAACCAATTAAGCCAGGTGTAGTCACAAACCAATTCACCAGTGAAAGACTTTCAGTGTTAGGGGACTTGGAAAGCTTCTCACTTGCACAAGGTGGATTTACAAATGTTAGGCACAAGGTCATAATGTCAAGATCAAAAACAGCATGGCAAACAATGCTGCAGTCAAAATGTCGTGCTCCAACATATCGTCAGGCACAACAGCGACTACACAAGAAAAGCACACACCTTATTGAAAACAATGGGACTTCATCCCCCACACCCCCTGAACTTTAAATAATTAAACTCTGGGGGGGGGTCTTTTCGGATGGGGAGAAACTTGGAAGGGGGGAAAATTCATTTTTTTTTTTTTTTTTTTTTGAAAGCTGCAACACCAGGAGACCTGGGGGGAACTGAATTGCGGTTCCAGGTTTCCATTGCTGCTGTGTCCTAGTGCCTTAGCTACTCCACCATAAGAGCAGCTTGACCAGTCACAGCAACACAGGCTTCTTGACTCCTTCCTCCACTTCAGTCAGTAACAGTGGTAGCGGTAATTCCCTACTGCTCTGCTACCCCTGTTGCTGTAAATGTTTTCATGCTTCACACAGTGCGGTTCTTGCCATACTGTTTTTGAAGCACTGTATTAATCCGGTACCCAAACGTTAATATAAGAAAAACAAAATATCTACTGTTGTAATTTTTCTGTATCTAGCCGCTTTACAACTAGAAGTCCAATCTACATTTGAATCACAGTGTTGCCATTATCAATACCTCCGGTGAGTTTGGGGTTGCTCTGGTGCTTGCTTCAGTTTGACTCTTGATCTTCTCTCTTCTACTGCTGGCATTTGGGCATAGTAAGGTCTCATCAGTATCCAAAATGTCCAACTGCAGAGTGATTAGATGCTCTGGTCTTGGTTCTATTTTCCACCAGCTATCCCATTAGAAGAAGAAGAAGAGTCAGCATTTATATTTATTATGTATTTATTTAAAAGTTGATAACTAGGAAAGTCGCGCAGAGTCAAGGCTCATTTCCAGGTGCCACCTGGGGCAGGGGATAAGGATATAGTATGCAATTATACATACAGTATAGGATAGTGTATGGGTAACCATACACTACAAGGCTATTCTTCCACCGAGTGGATCCAATGCCAACTGATGACCTTGAGAGTGAAGCTTGAGAGGTCTTCAAGTCGGCATTGTATCTACAAGGAGAAAGAATAGCCGAGTAGTGCATGGATAACCATACACTGTCCTATACAGTGTATGGTGACTGAAAAAAGGAAAAAAAAATACTCACTTTTCTATATTTTTAATCGGTTCTTCCGACGCCCTTGATTCACAACTGCCACTGCTCAGCACACTCGTGCGTCAGTCTCACACAGCAGGGAACGAATCACAATGCCTGCTGTAGTCCCTTGTATTATGACGTCCTCACTAACACAGAAGGAAAATTTGTTCTGCATTAGTGAGGACATCACTACTGCAGCAGAGCAACTTTTTGCTGTGTATGGATTTCCATACACAACCACATACCACCATATACTATAAAAGGATAATCAGCAGCAGGAAATAACAAAACATTTACATTATAAATTACATCAGGTATATAGTATAGTTAATACAGCAATAAATAAATACATGAGTTGATGAGAGGATAGGCATAATGAGTCTAGTACATAGTGAAGCTTGTACAACAATAAATAATATGTACAATGAAAAGTGGACATACATAAACACATAAAACATTGCACATGCTAAGCAGAGCAGCAATGAGTGTAAGAAGAGGCCAGGGGAATTCAGGTGGGGGGAGGGTGAGCGCAAATAAAGGAGGAGGGGGAGAAGTCTGAAGTACTTTTTGAGGGATGCTGTGGTCGGCAGACTGCGTACTGAGAGAGGAAGATTGTTCCAGAGGGCTGGGAGCCGATAAGCAAAGGCTAGTTTCCCAGAGAATGAGTGAGGCTGAGATAAATCAAAGCAGTGGTGATAATAAGTGCAAATCGAGTAACCAGAACTGGGGGCAGGGGATATCAGCAAAGAAAGGTAGGAGGGAAGGGTGTTGAACCAATACTTGATGATGAAGGAGACACAGTGTGCAAGGCATTGGTTTGCAAGCAGGGGGATGGATATGGTTTGGTAGAGGAGGCAGCGATGTGAGCGACAGCGAAGGTTAGTGGCAAAATGGCAAAAGGCATGAAACAGAGGATCTAACTTAGCAAGGGATGATTGCGGTGCTGAGCTGTATATCATGTCAGCATAGTCAAAGGACAGGATGATGAGAGTAGAGATTATTTCCTTCCTGATGGGGATCAAGAGACTGTCCTTCTGCCTATACAGCATGCCTAATTTAGGGCAGAATTTATTGTGTATTGCATCAAGGTGGAGGAAGAAAGTTTTTGGTCCAGCCATACGCCCCAGATATTTTCAAGAGTCAGCGGCCTCTATTTTAGTGCTGTCTAGGGCGTAGAAGGGGGGGGAGGCAATTTGGCCAGTTTCTGGGCAGAGCCAAATGCCATAGTGACCATTTTCTTGGTGTTACATATGAGTGATTTGGCATCAAACCATCACAGCATATTCTCGAAGTTGGCTTGGAGGATGGGCTCAATTTGCACTAATAAGGACCAGGTGCAAAGATCACTTTGTCGTCAGCATACATTTGGACATGTGATGCAGAGCTACTAGATGGGAGGTTGTTTACTAATATGGAGAAGAGTTTGGGTCCAAGGATTAACCCATGCAGTACACCAGTTTGCATGGGGGGCTATATGGTGTAGCCCAGCTGCATGTACTGGAATCTGTCCAAGAGATAAGCCTTGAACCACTCGGTGGTAGAGGGTGAGAGGCTAATGGAGGATAAATCATTTAGGATGATTTTGTGGGCAACTGAATTAAAGGCCTTGGCTAAGTTGACAAAAATGGCCAGTGTCAGTTGGACTTTGTCCATAGAGGTGTGAATATGATTAGATAAATAGAGAAGGGATGAAGAAGTGGAGTGGAGGTTCTGAAAGCTGGATTGATTGGGAGTTGGGATGTCATTGGTGGTCAGGAAGGCATTCAATTTTTTAGAGATAAGGGAATCAAGAATTTTTGAGAGTGAGTGGAGGAGATAGATGGGCCTATGTTGCCTGGAATGGAGGGATCACCCCCTTTATGAAGAAGGATCACTTTGGCTAGTTTCCAGGCCTTAGGTAAGGTGCTGGGAGAGAGGAAAAGGTTGAAAAGATAGGTGATGGGCGGGACTATGGCAGGGGCAGAGATTTTCAAGAAGTTGGGATTGAGTCCGTCTTAGTGGAGTTTAGGGATTTGAGAACACAGAGTACCTCTGCAGGGGAAATAGGGGGAAGGTGTGGCTGGATCCGGGGGGGGCAAGCAGAGTTGATTGGTTTGGGGAGGGAAGG
The DNA here is from genome assembly GCA_016271365.2 of Neoceratodus forsteri. Taxonomy (NCBI): domain Eukaryota; kingdom Metazoa; phylum Chordata; order Ceratodontiformes; family Ceratodontidae; genus Neoceratodus; species Neoceratodus forsteri. The sequence continues at coordinate 1,773,860,362 of CM057456.1, read as the reverse complement.
GAAGGGGGTTGTCCCAGGAGGAGGGTGCAGGTGGTGAAGAAGTGGTTTATGGGAGAGGCAGCAGATCTGGGATCATCACTTTCAGTACTTTGGGTGGACTGGGTGAGAAGAAGTACCTAGCAGGAAATGGAGAGTCTTCCAGAATGCTGCCAAGGAAGGATGCCAGTCTTCAAGCCGCTATTTAATGAAATGTGCTTTGGCAGTTTGCACTGCCTTGATACAGGCATTCCTTAGTGATCTATAGGTTTGGAGATCAGAGGCATTGGAGGGGGCTTTATAAACTCTTCAGGCATGGTCTCTGGATTTAAAGAGTCTTATCAGATTAGGAGAAATCCAGAGAAGGTGTCCACACTGGAGCCACAGCCTTTTGGTGGGGGGCGTAGTATTTCCATATATTTAGGAAGACAGAGCTGAAAGTGGCCAGTGAAGAGTAAATATCAGGTTCAGTGAAAACACTGGACCAATCGGCCAGGTATAGGTCAGCCAGGAGAACCTGCTGGTTCAAGGACCTTAGGGGTCTGAACTACATGTACTTTGGTGGGGTAAGGGGACAGGACTTCCTATGGCAGTGGGTTATACAATGGTCACTAAAGGCATCAGGGAGGGTACCAACTGAAGAGAATTTTTGAGGATGAGAAGCTAAGATCAAATCTAGCAGTGAGTGATTGGTGGAACAGGGATTGAGCCTGGTAGGGTCTGAGATAAGTTGTGTAAGGTTAAGGGTCTTGATCCTCTGGGTGACTGCTCTGGCTTGGGGGGCAAGCCAGCTGAGATTAAAATCACCCAGTACTAGGAGTTCTCCAGATGCAAGTGGAAGAGATAAGGATGGCTAGGCTGGAGACAATAGATGTGGGGTTAGGTTTAAGGGAGAAGTAGCATATTCCAATAAAGAGGGGAGAAGATGAGAGGAACACCAGCTTGATGAGTAGGAACTCATGTCATGTGATTTGGAGGTGACCTCCTGGAGGACAGTGGAGGTGCATAGAACTCACGGAAATAGGTGGCAACCCCGCCATCATGTTTTCCTCTGTCCTGATGGAATAAAGGTTAGACAGGAGTTCTTACTGATGAGTCTGGGACTTTGGTGGAGAGCCATGTCTCAGAGACACAAAGGATATCTGGAGAGCATTGGCTTATCCAGGCCTTAATGTGATCCACCTTATGCAAGAGACTCCTGGCATTTATGTGGTAGATGCCCAAGCCATATGTAGAGGGAGGACTAGAAGCTGGGCTCTCGGGTCCTGGATTTGTTTCAATGTCTCCTGTGAGGAGTAATAGTAAAAGGCAAGAAGCAAGGTATTTGGGGAGTTTTTTTCCTAAGAAGGCCAGAGGGGTGAGACCTCAGTTTAAGGGCCAAGAGGGGTAGGCTGTTACAGGTAAAGAGGGGCCATGAAGGAGGAGAAGGGCAGGATGCTGAAAGGAGAAGTGAAGAGTGGGGAACTGTGGAGGATGGTGTAGCCAGTGGTGGGAGGGACGCAATGTTCATGGGGAAGGGGGAAGATTGGAAATAGAGGAACGGGAACAGTACAAACATACAGCATTTGCCAGCAGATAAAGACCTAGTGGTCTATCAAGTCTGCTTGAATGTGCAGCTAACACCTCTATTCTGAAGTGGCCTCCCTCCCACCCTCCCCCTCCCTTGACCCTCCCCCTTGCCCTGTCCCAGCCCATTTTGAAGCAGCCCACTGTTCTACTGGTTACCACTTCCACCGGTAACACATTCCACACAGTTACCACCATCTCCATAAAAAAGTGTCTCTTCATCTCCCTCCTGAACCTTCCTCCCTCCAATCCCATATCATGGCCCCAGGTGTCCCTTCCCTCCCCTCCCTTACTATGAACAGCCCCTCCATGCTTGTCTAGTTTATTCCTTGCATGTACTTGAAGGTTTCAGTCTTAACCCACTGTCCCTCCTCTCCTCCCGCGAGTACAAGTTCAACTCCCTCATCCTTCTCTTGTATGGTAAGTCCCCCAGCCCCTGGATAATCTTTGTCACGCTACAGTGCACCCCATTCAGTAACTTAATGTCCCTCTTCAGATATGGGCACCAGTACTGCATGCAGTACTCCAGGGTCGGTCTAACTAATGATCTATACAGTGGCAGAATCACCTCCTCCCTCCCAGAGGATTTATCCCTTGTAATGCAACCCAGCATTTTGTTGGCCTTTGCAACTGCCTTCCTACATTGTGCTGAGTTGTTCCTTGACCCCATAATGAGCACCCCCAGATCCTTCTCATCCTCTGCCTCAGCTAGCTGCACTCCCCCCAGCTGGTAACTCCTTCTTGGGTTTTTCACCCCAAAATGCAGCACCTTGTACTTTTTGGCATTGGACCCCAGTTGCCACACGTCCAACCAGGTTTACAACTTTTCCAGATCATCCTGCAACCCCTGCCATCCCCTTAAGTTGTCCACCACCACTCCCATGTTGGTGTCGTCAGCAAACACACTGGTCTTGCTCTTGATGCCCAGTGATATGTCTGCAATGAATTTCCCAAGCAACACTGGTTCCAACACTGAGCCCTATGGAACACCACTCATCACTACCCTTGGGAATGAGAGCTCCCCACCCACCACCACCCTCTATTGCCTTCCTTGAAGCCAGTTCCCTATCCACCTCACCAGCTTTGCACCTACCCCTGTGCCTTTTAACTTACTTCCCAGCCTTCCATATGGCACTGAGTCGAATGCCTTACTGAAGCCCAGGTACAGGACATCCACTGCATGGCCCCTGTCCACTTGCCAAGTTACCCAGTCATAGAACTCCACCAAGTCTTGATGCCCTACAGGGGGCATGCCTCAGACAGCTAGTGTTGGAACCCACTCAGGAGGGAGCAGTCACAGACCTGGTACTCTCAAATGAGGATGGAGAGAGGATCTCAGAGAGGATCTTAGATTTAGAAGTGGGCAGCCATCTGAGAACAAGTGACCACCAAATAGTGTGGCCCACGATAAACATAGCCGTAGAGTCAAGCCATACAAATGTGAGGGTACTGGACTTTAGGAGGGCTGACACTGGCAAAATGGGAGAGTGCCTCAGAAATGCACTAGCAAACGGGCAAGAAAGAGGGATGGAGGAACAATGGGAAAACAACAAAACTGCCATCACAGAGGCAACAAGCATTTGTGTGAAGCAAATGAGTTAAAACAAAGGAAAAAAACCCACTATGGTTCTCAAAAGAGGTGGTGGGGAAGGTTAGGAAAAAAAAGATGGCATTCAGGAAGTATAAGGAAACACAAAAGGAGCAGGACAGAAAACTGTACCAGTTAAAACAGAAGGAGGTGAGGAAGGCAGTCAGAGTAGGAAAGGCCCAAACTGACGAAATCATAGCCAACTCAGTTAAGAAGTGGGATAAAACCTTTTATAGGTACATTAGGGAGCGAAGAAAGACCAAGGGAGGGATAGTAAGGCTAAATAAAGGGGAGGTTGGGTGGGAAGAGGTTGACAGTGAAAAAGTAGGGATACTGAATGAATACTTCTGCTCACTATTCACAAAAGAAGAGGAGGGGGAGGTACCTACTGTAATTCAATCAATAGAAACACTCTGAATAGGGGGGTGTATACCAGTCCATTCACAGAAGAAAGGGTTCTGAAAGAACTCCTGAAACTGAAGGTGGACAAAGCAATGGGACCTGATGGGATTCACCCCAGAATTCTAAAAGAACTGAGGGGAGATCTAGAGACACCACTGACTACCCTTTTTAACAAATCATGGGAGGATGGTGTGGTACCTGAGGACTGGAGGAGGGAAAAAGTGATTCCCCTCTACAAACGTGGAAGCAAAGCAGAGGCAGGAAACTGCAGACCTATTAGTTTGACTTCAGTGGTAGGGAAAATGATGGAATCACTTCTAAAAGAACAAATTGTTGTGTACGTAGAGGCCAGAGGAGCACAGGACCCAAGGCAGACTGGATTCACAGTTGGAAGATCATGTCAGCTGAATCTAATAGATTTCTTTGTCTGGGAGACCAAAGTAGTAGACCAGAAAGGGGCTGTGGACATGGCCTACCTAGACTTTAGAAAGGCATTTGACACAGTCCCATACAAAGATTAATAAACAAGTTAGCCAGCCTGGGAGTGGGTCCCAAGGTGATAGCCTATGTAAAAAATTGGCTGGGTAACAGAATGCAGAGGGTAATAGTAAAAGGAGTCCACTCTGAAGAAAGGGGGGTACCACAGGGTTCAGTACTGGAACCAGTCCATTTTAATGTCTTTATAAGTGACATTGCAGAGGGACTGCAAGGAATAGTATGCCTCTTTGCAGATGACTCAAAGATCTACAACAGAGTTGATACACAAGGGGGAGAGGAAAGGATGAGAAGGGACTTGGCAAGGTTGGAGGAATGGTCAAAAGTATGGCAGCTTAGATTCAGTTCAAAGAAGTGCAAAGTAATGCACCTAGGAAACAAAAACCCAGGGGAAGAGTACACAATGTGGAGGGAGGTACTAACAACAACAAAAATGGAAAAGCACCTGTGGGTAGTCATATCAGATGACCTAAAGGTAAGCAAGCAATTTGAGAAGGCAGTAAGGAGGGCTCAGGGGATACTGGGATGTTTAGGGAGAGGCATCACCAGTAGAAAATAAAAAGTTGTTATCCCTCTGTACCGACAGTTGATGAGACGTCATTTGGAGTATTGCGTGCAGTTCTGGAGACCCCATCTCCACAAAGACATAGACAGGATGGAGGCAGTCCAGAGGAGGGAAACTAAAATAGTGCATGGTCTACACCAGAAGCCATACAAAGAGAGACTAAAGGAGCTTAATATGTATTCCCTCAAGGAAAGGAGGGAGAGGGGAGACATGATAGAAACATCCAAATACATCAAGGGAATCAACAAAGTTCAAGAGGGTAGCATCTTTCAGAAAAAGAGATGTGCAAGAACAAGGGGTCAGTTTGTAGATAGAGGAGGGATGGGTCAGGGGCAACATGAGGAAGTATTTTTTCATGGAAAGGGTGGTGGACACATGGAACAGCCTTCCTGAGGAGGTAATAGGGTCAAAAACAGTGGGGGAATTCAAGAATGCATGGGACAGACATAAAGCAATTCTGGGTGGGGGTTAGGAAGAAGTAGGCTGCTGGTTAACTAGGATCTGCAGCTTTTCCAATAGATATGGAATTGGGCAGCCTGAGTGGGCCAAGCAGTCCTTATGTGCCATCAAAGTCTTTATTTCTGTGTAGATTGGTTTGGCAGGATCTGCCACTTATGAAGCCATGCTGTTCGCTGTCCTGTAGCCCTTTGGCCTCCAGGAAGGCCACCAGCCTCTACTTCAGGATAGTCTCCATCAGCTTACCCATGATGAATGTGAGGCTCACCGGTCTGTAGTTCCCTGGTTCATCCTTGGGACCACTCTCATGGAGGGGCACCCCATAAGCCATCCTCCAATCCTGAGGTAAACACCCTGAGTGTAGTGAGGCATTGAATAGGTCTGCCAAATGTCCCGCCAGGACCTCTACCAGCTCCATCAGTACCCTGCAGTGAATGCCATCTGTGCCTGGTACCTTGTTCACCCTCAATGCCCTTAAACTCTCCAGAACCCTGCCTTCCATGATTTCCCCATCTGTTACCCCTCCCCCTCCATTCCTGCCCTCCTCCTCCCCTTGGATCACCTACCCCTTCTCCTTAGTAAATACTGAGCAGAAGTAATCATTTCTTGCTTCTGCCTTATCACCCTACTTCCATCCACCCCTTCGCGACCCTTACTTTGCTGTCCTTATAGCTCCTTTTCTCTGTGCTGTACCTGAAAAAGTCCTTCTGCCCCTTCTTAATGCTTTGTGCCAGCCTGAGCTCATTAGACACCTTGGCTACCCTTACTGCCCTTGTCACCTCCTTCAATTTCTTCAGGTATGCCTCCCTGTCCTCCCCCCCTCCCTGTTTTTTTTTACCTTCTAAAGGCAGCTCTTTTTCTCCTTACCTTTTCCATGATCTCCTTTCTCATCCAGCTAGGTTTCCTTGCCCTAGCCTTCTTGCTCTTGGCGTTCCTGCAGGTTCTGGTTGCCTCACATATCCCCAGCTTTATGAGCTCCTACCTCTGGTTATTGCCCATACTAGGTTGAATTCTAGCCAGGTGCACTTGTACCACTTCCCCCATCCTCCTGAAGTTCGCCATCCTGAAGTCCAGCACCCTTGTGCTGGATTCCACTCCTTCCTTGCCCATGTCCAATGTGAACCATGCTGAGTGGTGGTCACTCCCTGCCAGCAGTTCTTCCACCCTCAGTTCCCTCACAAACTCCCCATTTGCCTGCAAGAGGTCAAGGGTATTCCCTAACCTGGTTAGTTCAATGACCATTTGCATCAGGAAGCTGTCCTGGAAGGCATCCAGCAATACCTGCTCGCTTCTGTTCCTGGTTGTTGGGGTACTCCAATCCACTCCTGGCATGTTGAAGTTCCCCACAAACACCACATTACCCTTCTTGCATGTCCTCCTGATCTATCCCACTAGTTCCCTGTCTAACTCCTCTGTCTGAGAGGATGGCCTGTACACCACTCCCATCCTGACAGTCCTATTCTTGAAATCCTAGATTTGCATCCATCCTGACTCTGTACTGTTATCCTCCCCTTTCTCCCATACACACTTCCGTCCTTCTCTCACAAATAGTGCCACCCCTCCCTCATTTTCCATTTGCTCTCTCCCTACAAAATATCCTGTACATTAGTATCGACAGGTCCCAGTCATTGTACTGAGTGGCCCATGTTTTGGTGATGGTCATCATGTCCCTCCTCTCTCCAATGAGAGTCTGCAGCTCTGCAGTTTTTTTCCCAAGGCTCCAAGCATACAGGATGACCACCTTCCACCCCTTTCCTTTCCCCCTTCCCCTGCTGCACTACTTTACTAGCATTGCCACTAGTACTTGCCCTTTGTCCTTTGTCACTGTTATTGGGAGTAAGCTCATATGGCTTCCCAACCTGTGGTCTCTGCATGTCCTTGCCCACTTGCCACCCCTTACTCCTAGTTTAAATTCTCAAATACTACTATGTACTCCTCCATCTTCTAACATACTAAATTGCCAGCAGAATAGGCCTAACGGTCTTTACGTGTCTGCTCGTTTGGTCAGCCCCCACCCTCGGAGCTGACCTTGCTGCCCCCCTCGCCCTCTCTGGCTTCTCCCTTCCCAGTCCCAGATATTCTCACTGCACTGGATTTTGCTTCTAGAACCCTTCTCCTGTACCTGTCCCACCCCCTCTTGAACCCCTCCACCATCTCTGCCTCCACCAGCCCCCTGGGCAGTGCATTCCATGGCTCCACAACCCTCTCTGTGAAGTAGCACCTCCTCCTTTCTCCCCTGAATCTCACCCCTCCAGCTTCCACCCATGCCCTCTAGTTGCCCCCTTCCTTCCTTCCTTCAAAGTACCCTGACTGTTCCTCCCCTATTTACCCCCTTCATGCACCTGAAGACCTCTATCATGTCCCCCTGGTCCCTTCTCTCTTCCAATGTGTACATATTTAGCTCTTCAAGCCTCTCCCCATAGGTCCTGTCCCCAAGCCCCAAATCATTTTGGTTGCCCTCCTGTGGACCCTCTCCAGGAATTCTATGTCCCTCTTTAAGTGTGGCCTCCAAAACTGCATGCAGTATTCGAGGTGCAGCCTCACCAAGCAATTATACAGAGGGAGTATCACTTCCCTCCTTCTGGAGGTGATCATCTAGCAATGCATCCCAGCATCCTGTTGGCCTTGGCCACTGCCCTCCTACAAGTCTCTGAGTTGTTCATCTTGACATCCACCACCACCCCCAGTCTTGAAATCCACCACCACCCCCAGTTTCTTCTGATTCAACACTTTCTTTCCCTTCACACTCAAGTGTAGGCTATCCATGGCATAGAGACTACTGTCCTCCAAGGTCTTAGAAACAGAATTTGAAGGCCGATAAGGATCGCTTGGCCCACCTAGTCTGCCCATTTCCCTACCTAATGGATAAGCTGTAGATCCTAGTTAACCAACAGCCTACTTCCTCCTATCCCCCACTAGAATTGTGCTATGTCTGTCCCATACATTCTTGAATTCCCAAACAGTTTTTGACTCCACGACCTCCTCAGGAAGGCTGTTCCATGCATCCACAACCCTATCTGTGAAAAAATACTTCCTCACATTACCTCTGAGCTACCCCCCATCTTCAAATTGTGCCCCCTTGTTCATGCACATCTCTTTTTCTGAAAGATGCTACCCTCTTGGACTATATCTACCATTCTGTCAGTCAGGTCATTTGTCCACAAATGTATAATTAAATTAGGCTTCTCCTTACTCCTAGCATATTTTAGAACAGATTGTCCCACCCTTTCCTCTATCATTCCTGGCATGGCCTCCACCCAAATGCAATTATGCCTCTCCCCTTTGCTACGCACCCTGACTCCTCTTAGTATTGAGTCCCCCAGCACTAAGATTCCAGCCCTCATACTAACTGTTTGCTTCCCTTCCTCCCACCTCTCACTCCTGGCTCTTCCTCCTGCACAGTAGTTCTCCCTTCCACCCCGGTTGTACTTCCCCCAGCAGAACTTCCCCTCTCTCCAGTTTCTCCGTAGTTCTATCAGTTACTCCTCCAATCTCATCACCTCCCTCCTCCTCCTTTCCCTCTAGTACTGCAAAATGATTTTCTGAAGACCCTTATTGCACAGCCTCCTTCTGACTCCTACCCCTCCTTTTCACATTGCAAACAGGTAAAAATGAAAGCACTTTGTGCTGCAGTTACTTCCCTTCCCCAAAGATAGCGGTCACATCTTCACTTACTGCTGTTCCTTCCCTGGATTTATGCTTCTGCTATGACTGGTGCATGTCCTTTGCCCTTTTGGGGAAGTGATGGCATAACCCATGGTATTAAGGAAATGATGCACCTGGGGCTGGTTGGGTGAGGGGCAGGATGGGTGGGACCAAGCCTATGCCTTCCAGAAACAATCAGGTAGCTGAGGCCCCTGGCCAAACTATTAGCACCCTTCCCCCACTATGCACTGGTAGTAGTAGTAGTAGTAGTAGTAATAGCATATTTTTATTCAAAACCTTTAAAAGGAAACACTCCATAGAGCAAGTTCATTTCAAAGGAGGTCCTAAGTACAATCATACTGTTTCCAAACATTCATTCAGTTTGACATAGATATAATAATACAGAGTAAAAAAAATATACAGAGGAACATAGATTTAGGTATAAATACATTACATCACAAAATACATAGTACCAATAAAACAGGACACTAAACTTTGCAGATAGTGAAAGCAGCAAAAAAATATCACAACCCCACTAGAAGCACTAAAAATAGATTGATAAAAAAAAAACAGGTCTCCAATTCAAAGAGACAACAGCCTCACTAACAACACACCAAAATAGGCTTGAAATTAAAGATACAAGTTTCCAATTCAAAGAAACAGCCCCACCAAAAGCACACCAAAATAGCTTTCAAAGTTTCAACAGCTCCAAAACAATTCCCTGCTAGCACTTTTTAAGAAGCAAGGAAAACTCAGCCTGCTACCAAGTGAAACAACAAGAAATAATAGCCCACTTAAAGCACATCAAAATAGGTTTCAAAATTTCAATGGCCCCAAAACAATTCCCTGCTAGCCCCTTATAAGTAGTAAGAAAATAAATTGCCTGCTACAAAGTGAAATCAACAAGAAGCAATTTAAAAGCAGCAAGGAACAACTACTGCACTAAAATGAATCTGATTTCTTCCCCTTCTAGCCTCTTCCAAGAAGCCAAAAGCAACCCGTTACCATAAACCTGACTCAGCTCCACCTTCAGTTATCAGGTAGCTGAGTGGGGGGCCCCAGTTGTGACAATTAGCACCCTTCCCCCACTATGCACTAGACTTTGCGACTAGTGAAGACAGCAAAAAAAAAATATCACAACCCCACTAAAAGCACAAAAAGAGTATAGCTAAGAGAGGGAGGATAGCTGTGGGAAGGGAATCTGTATTTTTGCCAGCAAATGAGATGGGCAAGTTAATTTCAGGAGGGGGAAGAGAAATACTGGTGAAGGGGGCAGTGAGTATAGGGTTGTAGATGATTAAATCTTTGTAGTCTGATTGGAGGAGATTAAGCATGGTGTGTGCCTGCAGGCCCAACTAGATTTATTTATTTATTGAATTTTGATGACCGGGTAGGCCCACTGGGCCCCGGAGGTCCCTTTTTCAGGGGCGACCCGGGAAGTAACAGTACATGAACTAGAAGACAATGGTACAATATACAGGCTGAGGGTTTACAGTAAGCAACAGCTTTCAGATCCATGAGATATAGCTTTCTTATCTATGGGTCATACATGTCTAACTACTTATCCTATTGTGCATTTGCTCATGCTACAGAGACCTACAATTAATGAGACAGTACTGTGAGTTCATTAGGTAACATACCTCTAAGATACATAGGATATTTTCTATGAACGTGAGGCAGGGTAAGTGCTGACTGTTCAGTGGGTAAGAGATTAAGTATGGTAGAAAAAGCTGATGCAGGTCATTATTTTAGAATTAGGTACCGTAGCATAGGCAATTACTCATTGACAGCAAGTAGGTCTTGAGTCTTGTGCAGAAACACAGTAACGATGGGGTTTCACGCACCTCCAAAGGAAGGTTGTTCCAAAAGGAGGGGGGCAGCATGTGCAAAGGATTTACAACCTTCCTTGGTCCTGACCTTAGGGACCTCTACTACCATTTGACCAGAGGACCTGAGGTTACGCACAGTTCTTTTTTCTGTGAGGAGTCCATCGAGGCTCGGGAGGAGGCATTGGGCTGATTAGTTTTTTCACCAGACAGAGTACAGGGTACCTGAACTGAGCTTCAAAGGATGGCCAATTGAGCCTCGCTAGGGCCTCGCAGTGGTGGCTCCTTGAGTGGGATGAGGAGGCATAGCGGACTACCTTATGGTATAGTGTTTGTAGTCTACCATATTCCAGTTTAGTGACTCCCTGAGGGACTGGGGCAGCATATGTTAGCGTGGGGAGTAGGACACTAGAAGCTATTGCAGTCCTAGCTTCGGGGGTCAGCTGTCCCTTGAGCCGATATAGTAATCTAAGTTTGGTATGGATTACTTTGGTAACTTGGTCTACGTGTTGCTTGAAAGTGAGACCTTGGTCGAGGGTAAGGCCAAGGTACTTTGTTGAGGAGACTACTTCCAGTTTGTTGCCCTCCAGGGACGTAATTTGGAGTGATTGTGTGATCTGTCTAGTCCGAGGGTTTTAGGGCCAAACAACATGGCTTTGGTCTTACTGGTATTTAGGACCATTTTGTTCATGGTGAGCCATTCCTCCATGACATGGATATCCTTTTGGAGGGATGGGCCTAGGTCATCCAGGTTGTCAGAGGCTTTGTAAATAACAGCATCATCCGCATATTGGATTACCTTGCTGTTCCCACAGTGATTGTGCATTTCATTAATAAATAGAGAGAACATTAGAGGCCCTAGTATCGACCCTTGTGGGATGCCCTCCTTTAGGGATTGTGGTTTGGAAAGTTTATCTTGCCACCTGACTCTTTGGGTGCGACCTGAAGGTAGCTTTCCACTCATTTAAGGGTATGGGTATCCAGGCCTATGTGGAGGAGTTTAGAGTAGAAGTCTGTGATCCACAAGGTCAAAAGCCTTGGAGAGGTCCACAAAAACTGCCCCTATGTTGGATCCAGAGTCTATTTCTCTAAGTACATCTGTAGAGAATTTTGTTAAGGCTGTATCAGTCCCATGTTTGGCTCTAAAGCTGTGTTGTGACGGGGACATCACCATGTGTGTATCAAGGTATTCCCTAAGTTGGGTATATACTAATTTCTCCTGTATTTTTGCCAGGGTACACAGCAGTGAGATAGGCCTACAGTTCTCCATAGGTTCCACAGGCCCGCCCTTATGTATTGGGACCACATGAGCCTGTTTCCACAGCCCTGGGACATGTCCTTCACATAAGGACCTGTTGATGAGCCAGGTGAGCAATCTGGCAAGTGCCAGGGCACCTTCTTTAAGCAGTCTAGCTTTAATTTCATTCAGGCCTCCTGAGCCTCACGTTTTCAGGGTTTTTAGGATAGTCAAGACCTCATTTACCTTTGCCAGCCACAAGTGGAAGAATGGGCGTTGAAGGATTGGGGGATCCAGAGGAACAGACTGGTAGTTGGGCACCACGGACCCAGCCTTATGCTTGTCCGAGTTTGTAAAGAAGTTATTGAGGGTTTCAGCAATTAGTGCCTCATCATGCAGTACCTGCCCATTAGCCTTGATAGGGCCTGTGCCAGTCTTTTTGTTCTCCTTTATCAGTTTGTTGATATTGGACCAGAATGTCCTAGGATTTCCTAGGTTTGTTTTCTGGAGGTGGTTAAGGTACACCTTTTTAGCTTTCTTGATGGCCTGTTTACATTGGTTTCTGAGTGCTCTGTAAGTCACCCAGTCTGCCGAGATTGAGGAGCCCTTAAACTTTTTCCAGGCTTTGTCTCGGCTCTTCATAAGGGCCTTTAAGGGTGGGGTAATCCACTTGTAACAGTGGCCTTTTACCCAATAGGTCTTATTTGGGGCAAGGAGGTCCGCTACCCTCAAGATAGCTCTGTTGAAGAAGTCAACTGCCTCCTCTAAGGTAGGGAGACATCTTAGAGGATTCCAATCTTGGTTGCCCAGGAGGATATTGTACTGAACTGGAGAAAACTTTGAGTAGTCCCTGGTGGTGATCATTCTAGGCGGGACCTTTTCAGCCCTATTTTTCCAGACACAGAATATGGGCGAGTGGTCACTGAGAGCATCAGCCATGGTGCTGGCCGATTGGAAATTTTTTGGGTTGGATACCAATGCCCAGTCAATGGTAGAGTGACTTCCCGTTTTATGGTTTAGTCTGGTGGGAAGGGAGATGATCTGGGCAAGGTTCGCCTCATGCAGCAGACCGCTAAATGAGGACCTTGTTTCTTTGGCCCAGTTCAGGTTGAAGTCTCCAAGGATCATAAGCTCCGATGTACACTCCACCATTAGGTTTTTAGTGAGTGCCTCAAGGGATCTGAGTGCATCCTTAGGGGGACTGTATATGCACCCAATATTTAGGTGTTTGGTACCGCCAAGGGTGATCCGTATGAAGATGGATTCAGTGCCATGCACATTTACCTGCAGGCAGAGATGGGAAGAAATCAGGGTATCCCTCACATAGATAAGTACCCCGCCTCCCCTTTTCTGGGTTCTGTCCTGATGGTAGCAGAGATAACTCTGGGCCGCAATTTTGTGGTCGAGGACCTGGGGTTTCAACCAGATCTCAGAGATTGCAAGCACATCCGGGTTATAGAGGGCTAACCATGCTTGTACTTCCTGAATTTTGGGCTGAAGACTGCAGATATTCATGTGGGCAACCTTCAGGCCTCTGGTTGCCACCCAGGCCAGGTCTAGAGAGGAGGAGATAGAAGTGTTATTGACACCTGGGCCAGGGTTAGGTTGTATGTCCCCAGCTAGCAACAGCAGTGCTATGAACAGGAGACAGAGAAAGAAAGTTAGGGGTGGGAACCTAATTTTTCTTGGTCTATTGGTCATTAGGTTGATAGCCCTGTAACATATTCCACTTCTACTGAGTTTGCCAACTAGCAATTGGGATATGTAGACAGCCGGGGTGGGGGCTGTGATAGTGACTAGTTTGGTTCATGACAGGTCCGTTTGGGAGCTGGGTGGCAGGGCCCAGTCTACCAGCAAGCCAGTCGATCCAGAGCATTATGGAGATATAGATGGCCGCATAGAGGAGCATCTTGTTAGGCCTGCACAGGCCCAACCTCCCGTTCTTAGGTGACCCCCTGAATGGCATTTCCCCCCTTTTCTTTTAGCCTTGTGTTACTAGGATTTAGTCTGGATATGCTGCGCTCTGACTAGGTCCAATGGGGCACCCGGGCAGTACGCAGCCTACTTCAGCCTCCAGGGAAACACCTTTATGCAAATAAGTATTACGGTCTGATATTACTTCCCTTACAGCATCACCCTCATTAGACCTAGTAGTTACATCAGTCTAAGTGACCCTGCTTGTGTAGGGTGGCATTATAGCAGTTAGGAGTAGGGTCAGGTAGACACAGCTCTATTACTTAGATCCTGACCAGGTTATTGGGAGATAGGGAGAGATCATACGCTAAGTTTCAGACAGTTAAATTGAAAGGCAGGTTGCAACTCTTTGGAGTAGGGTCAGTAGACACAGCCCTAGAACATTGAACCTGGCTAGGGTATAAGCATTGACCCTGGGGACTATGGCTCTAAACAAGAAGGTAGGCAAGAGCTGTGGCTGTATCACAGACAATTTTTAGAGTGGGAAAATTATAGCTGTTTGGAGAAAGATCAGGCTGACAGCCCTCTAACTGTGAACCAGACTAGGAGCTAAGCATTTAACAGTGGAAGTACAATTATTAAAGCTTGGTAACGAGAATAGCTGGGGGAAAAACACAAGCCCTGTCAACACTCTGGATAGCAAAAATTTAGAGGCAACTATTATAGACCTCTTTTAAACACCACTAGTCCATGACTGCAAACAGTTGACAGGTTTTACACATTTAGAGCAAAAGTCTCTTCCCCCTACCCTTTCTAGTGGTGTAGGGGACACCAAGGGTGGAGCTCCTCGAGTATATAGACATACCAGGAACGGGGCGGGTGGGCAGGAGATTTTTTCCACCAGCGGCAGTCTCGCTGAATTAGCTACGGGGGAGGTCCACCGGACAGATTCATCTGTCGGTGCCTCTACCCCATGGTCCTGGCGATCTTTGAGGCGGTGGTGCAATGGGGAGGGCCTGATGCCGTCGACCACCCTCGCTACCCCTGGCGATGCACAATTCACTGTTCTGAAACTGAAAGGGGAAGCAGCCTTTTCAGCTGGCTGCACAGCTTCGTCATGACCCCTCTCAGCGAATGGGCTCAGTTGCCCAAGTGGAGATTACAGTTTTCAAAAAAGGCGCCAAGCAGGAAACAAAGGGCTCAAGTCCAAGTCCTGCTATCTCTATGCCGGGAACGTCTGGATGCCGGAGATTTTTTCTGCCAGCGGCAGTCTCGCTGAATTAGCTATGGGGGAGGTCCGCCAGACAGATTCAGCTGTTGGCACCTCTACCCCGTGGTCCTGGCGATCTTTGAGGTGGTGGTGCAATGGGGGGGGGCCCGATGCCATCGACCACCCTCGACGTCACCCCTGGCAATGCACAAGTCACTGTTCTGATAAAGGCAGACTGTGAGGGGCTGGGGCATAGTGAGGGAAGAGAAGGGGTTGATGAGAGGGTTGGACTGTCAGATGAAACTGAACTTCTGGGATAACCTAGATGTTAGGGACAGTGCTTCTGGCGTAGAAGGTCAGAGGTTCGATACCAGGAAAGGTGAGGTGGGGATTTCACTTAGGATGGGCAGGAGGGTACTGTAGCTTTTGAAGCCTGGGAAAGGAGCACTGTTTGAAATGTGCAGAGTTAATTATACCAGCTATCTTGGAGGATAATGTGTGCACAACAGTAACTCCTATTGGCTGCAAAATATAACCTTTGGAGAGGGAAACTATGTATTTAGGAGGAAGGTGTGTGCACAACAGTGGCTCCTTGTGGCTGTAATATGTATAACCTGCAAATGGGAAATGTAGGTGATAGTTTCAGGATTGGTAAGTCACATGACATGAGCACATGACCTGGATTACCTATAAAAGTATAGCTATAGGCCCAGAAGAGAATATGCAACCATCTGAGCTATGCTGACACCATAGTACTGTACCTCTCCAATTTTTCTTTATCTTCTAGGGGCATCTGCACTTTATGATCCTGCAAGAATTTACTGGCATCCATCAAGCCACTGTAAGAGTGCACTCCATTTTCTGTCTGAATGCTCAGCCATTTGGGGAAAACCATTTGTGCTTTCATGTTTTTCTGGCACAACTGCCTGACAACAATGCACATTATTTTCTTTTTGTGTTCCTCAGAAATATTGTGGTACTGACCCACAGATATTCTTTGATCTACATATTTTTAGTCTTTCCACTGCTAGGCATTTGATAAGATGGTTTATTTACTTTGGAAGAGCACTGCTTGGGTGATAATAGGAACAGGGTTTTGAAACAGGGTCTGGAGAGCTTAAGGCCAGGTTCCCTGTGGGCACTCTCCATCTTTATACCCAAATTGTACAACAGTAGTAGCATTTATTTAAAAAATATTTAACATAAATAATGGAGACATCTTTCCTTTTAGAGCCCTACGACACCCTGTAAATCCTTAAGTTACTCCACTATCCTCTCCCTCTGATGTTATTTAGCTTGGCTTTCAGTTCCTATTCCTGGGCCAAGAGGTACAGTATGACATCAGCTGATTGTGTTTGTCTGTTTTGGAGAGCCACAGCGCCTATTTTTGCAATATTTTTATGGCTGCATAGCAGAGCTATGCAACATATTGCTATGACATAGTAGAGAGGGGGGACTCTGGAAGCACGTGACCGGATACCTCGACTGTGTCCTTCCACAGTGGAGTTGGAGCAAATGTGGTCGTCTCCAGTTACTCCTTCACCTGCACTATTTTTCTGCTCTACACTTACTTCTGGGCTCAGAGCTAGCACTTGTTTCCCTCCCCTTATATATCTAATAATGTTTCACTGTTGCCTAGTGGCATCCCCACCCTCTGATCACTATCCCCATTATTTAGCTATCTTTTCCTGGTGTTTATTGGCATCCCCCACCCTCTGATTACTGTCCCCGCTGTCTAATACTGTTTCCCTGGTTTCTAGCTGGACCCCCTTCCTCCAGTTGCTATCACCACTGTCTAGTACTGTTTTCCTGGTGTCCAGTGGCACCCCCTACCCTCTAATTGCTGTCTCCATAATGTAGTACTGTTTCCCTGCTGCTGTCATGTAGTGTTTATTCCCTTGTGTTCAGTGGCTCCCCCCACCCTCTGATCATCACCCCTGTTATGTAATATTGCTTCCTTGGTGTCTAGTGCCCCCCCCCCACCTTCCAGTCGCCTTCCCCATATGGTTCCAATGTCAGCTGAAATAAAGAAAACTGGCCCTCAATCTTTTCTTTTAAACCTGCAAAAAAGAAAGCAGTCCCTTTCTGATCTGACCCCTGCCTACCCTGACCTCCATCTCAGCAACCACCACCCACACTCTTCACACGCCATCACTCACTTGAACATGCCCCACAACACAGATTCCACTCTCTGATCGAAGACAAGTCTTGCTGCAGGAACCTCCAACTGCAATATGAGAAACTAAGGTAAGTGTGATTCAAGGTATTTCAATGGGGTTTGAAATTTGATGCTTAACTTTGTAATTTTTGCATATTTTGGCCACACATTTTCAACATGGCCTTTTTGGGGCCCCACCTCATAGCCAATGGCACTGGAATTACACAAATCAGGCCTGAAAGGTGATTTTGTGTTCACATTGCGAAATCATGTTTTGGCCGGGATTTGAAAATGTTCACCACTCTTGTTCATGAAATGGTGTCATAAGAAGGCTATGTTCAAAACATTTAATTAATTAATTTATTTGTTTGTTTACTGGGTAGGTGCACTGTTCAGGCACAACCCAGGCCATGAAGATGGCACAATGATAAGGTGCAGGTACATAATACTCCCACAACCTCTACTTGCACACTGTGTGACTCTGAACAAGTCACTTAACCTCCCCAGTGTTCCCAGATCACCCCTGAAAACAGGCATTTGTGCCTAGTGGGCCTTACTTGGTTACCAAAGACTAAAATAAATAAAATAAATAAACAGTAATATAATTAGAAACAAGTATGACAGTCTGAAAGTACAGTACAGTAAATAGTAGATAAGGTGCAGGTTCATAATTCAGACAGTAATGCCATTAGAAACAAGTACAACAGTCTGAGAGTACAGTAGATAGTAGATAAGGTGCGTGTACATAATACAGACAGTAATGCCATTAGAAACAAGTACGACAGTCTGAGAGTACAGTACAGTAAATAGTAGATAAGGTGCAGGTACATAATACAGACAGTAATGCCATTAGAAACAAGTATGACAGTCTGAGAGTACAGTACAGTACAGTAGATAGTAGGTAAGGTGCAGGTACATAATACAGACAGTAATGCCATTAGAAACAAGTATGACAGTCTGAGAGTACAGTACAGTAGATGGTAAATAAGGCACAGGTACATAATACAGACAGTAATGCCATTAGAAACAAGTACGACAGTCTGAGAGTACAGTACAGTAAATAGAAGATAAGGTGCAGGTACATAATGCAGACAGTAATGCCATTTGAACAAGTATGACAGTCTTGGAGAACACAGTACAGTAGCTACAATAGTGTGCGTTGAAAAATGTAGTATAGTATTAAAAAAATACATAGTTAAACATTATATGCAGAATGATGCTGGATAGTGTAAAAACAGCAATACATAGCTTGAACATTGTATGCATGGAAGTGCTCAGGACACAGTGCATTTGTGTTGCAACACCTAATTACATTGGGGATCGGAGGTAAGAACGCAATCACATTGGGGTTTGTCAGGTTTCCAGAATAACCTCAGCGATTCCATAAAAGTCCAGGTGTGGTGTCATGGGGTCACCCTGGGGAGCAAGCACAGGTGGCATTAGCCATTAGGGCTGATTTGTAGTGAGATTTAAATGAGATGTGGGAGTCCAGTGAGCAATGGGTGGGGAGTAAGCTGTTCCACAGTTTTGGGGTGGCTGCAGAAAAGGCTTTGCTACCCACCAAGGTTCGGGACATCCAACAGAAGGCTGGAGGAGCTTCTGAGGGTTCTGGGGCAGATTTTTGGTTTGAACAGGGGGAATAGGTGAAATTTGTCCTGGTCTCTAATGGCCTTGTCGATGGGATAGCTGAGGCCGTATTCTCTCTGAGCCTGGGGGGGGGGCAGCCAAGGGACTTGCATAGGATACAGTGGTGGGTAGTGTATTGTGCCATTAGTGCAAATCTGCATATATCATTATAGGTTGTATTTAGCCTATTGAGTTAGTAGGTGGAGGTTTGCGTATATATGGGGGTGCAGTAGTCTATTAATGGTAGGAGATTACCTTGGGCTATTGCAAGACAGGCCTCAGGAATCAGGAATTGTTTTAAACGGTATCCCACTGCCAGGTTTTGGTGGCTGCCCCGGATGGTGGAGTCTATATATTCAGAGAAGGTTAGTGTGGGGTCTAGGGTAACACCCACATACTTGAAAGAGGGTACTGCGTCCAGAGGGAGACCACCAGGGGTAGATACACATAGGGTGGAGGGGGTACTTGCGAATCTGACTAGCTTAGGCTTAGAGTCTAGAAGCATGGCCTTAGTTTTGTTAGTGTTGACCAGGAGCGTGTTCTCCAAGAACCATTTATAAGAGGCCCCATACTTGGAGTTGAGCATAGAGGAGGTGTCATCCAGTGATTTCTCACTGTGGTTCAACACAAGGTCATCCGGGTATAGTATGGAGTTACAGGTGAGATTGTTATTTGGGAGTGAGTTTTTGAAAAGAGAAAACATGAGGGGGCACAAGATAGAGCCCTAGGGGGCACATGTGGTTACTGCCTGAGCCACAGAGGTGACTTTACCTACACATACTGTGTGGTTTAGGAGCCTCCTGCAAGATAGCTCCAGAACTAGGTGGTGGTCCCTGTATTGCACCCAACATTCCTCAAGTTTACTGTGGAGAGTGTTGTGGTCCACCAGGTCGAAGGCCTTTGTTAGGTCTACAAAAACTGCACCAGTAAGGTTCCTTGCATCTATATTTCTGATGATGTGGTTGGTGAGTTGGGCAATAGCAGAGGTTGTGCTGTGATGTTTCCTAAAACCGTGCTACTGAGAGCATAGGAAATAATACTTAGCGATATGCTCTGAGAGCTGTCAGTGCACAACCTTTTCTAGGAGCTTACTAAGTTGTGGTAGGATAGAGATAGGTCTGTAGTTATCCATGGATTGGGGCTCCCCAAATTTGAAGATAGGGACTACCCTGACTCTCATCCAGATTTCTGGCACTGAGGATGAGGAAAGGTAAAGCACTGTGGTCAGAGGATGTGCTATATGCTGGGCTACAATTTTAGAAGACAAAGAACCTCTGTGCGTAGACACTGAGGCAAGGGTTACCCCAAAGGGCATTTGGCTGGGAAGCCAAGTTTCAAGAAAATACAAAATCACACATGCCCCCACAATGCAAAGCATCATGGGCTGCATATGCAAATCACCACAGAATGTTATGCTGGTCCAACTTTAAGCAGAATTGCATGGTGGCGAAAGGCCTCTCACACAGTTTGCAAAGGGTGCTAACAGAAGACATAGACACGTGTTTCGTCCTACCAGGACTCATCAGTATGCCTCATCTGTTTGACACCCCAGTGGAATGGACCAGCTACCCCTAAGGCAGAGTGCCTGGGATATATTGTGGTGAACCCATTAAAATAAAAAACTATTTAAAAGACAAAGAACCTCTGTGCGATGACAGAGGTGCCTGCCTTAGGGGTAGCTGGTCCATTCCACTGGGGTGTCAAACAGATGAGGCATACTGATGAGTCCTGGTAGGACGAAACACGTGTCTATGTCTTCTGTTAGCACCCTTTGCAAACTGTGTGAGAGGCCTTTCGGCACCATGCAATTCTGCTTAAAATTGGACCAGCATAACATTCTGTGGTGATTTGCATATGCAGCCCATGATGCTTTGCATTGTGGGGGCATGTGTGATTTTGTATTTTCTTACAATTTTAGAAAGTGTGGGAAGAGCCCATTACTCCTTGGGCTTCCACTGTTTGGAAGGCTCTACAGCAATTTATACATTTATTGGGGGAAGATAACTTTGAAGTGGAATAGAGGTCAAAATTTGTAAAAATGGCAACGTTATGAATGCAAGCTGCACATTTTTTATGCTCACTCATGACTTTTTTATATTTTCAATATCTTGACAGTGTTTTAACCCCAAATTTTCAACAGCCATTTTTTCACACCACCTCATAAACATGATGGCTGTCATTTTTGAAATCCTGGACAAAATGTGTTTTCACATCCGTGGCACAGAATCACATTTTGGCAGGATTTTAAAACTTTCACCTATGGGGTTCACGAGGTGGGGTGAACAGCCTCTCACTTGTTTTCAGCTACATCAGTACCATTTGCAGCTGAATTGGCTCTGACCAGACTTTTTTCTAAAGAGTAGCGGCTGCTTTCTTTGTTCTGGCAACTGTCAAGGCCATTTGTTTTATTGCTGGTGCCAGATCCGGTTGATCTTCAGAGTTATCAGTGTAGGCTCCCTCATTGTCTGAGGTGAGGTAGGGCCAGGAACTTTATCCGAATTAGAAAAATTAAATTTGTTTAAAGTGGCACTGCTGTTACAAACCTTCCCCCATGGTGCTGAATTAGGGATATTCTGGAAATTAACTCTTTAAGTAAACTAAATGTTTACTTACCTTTTCTTCCCTATTTGTACAGTAAATCTGTTACACATACCATTCTGTCCTTCTGTCTTTCAGTATTCCCTGCTGGCTGGCCACTTTAAGAGAATTTATCTTTTTCCTTTTATCTAGTCTTCTGGTTGTTTTTTTCTGTTCTTTGACAATTCTCCCAGCCCAGTGTTTTATTTATTTTTTAATTTTATTCTTTATTAACCGGCTAAGGACCACTAGAAACAAGTGCCTGTTTTCAGGGTGACCCAGGAGCACTGAGAAGGTTAAGTGACTCATACCTCTCAACTGTCCCTGATTTTCAGGGATGTCCCTGATTTTGCCTCAAAATTTTACTCTGTCCACCCTAAAAATTGTGTTTCTGTGACCAAACGGTGGAGGTTGGAAGCACTAAATAATGTCAAACATTAAAGCTAAAGAGTTGTTCTTCCTTATTAAATACATTTTGCACTAAGCCTCATATTCTACCAGCTTCCTGAGTGGATATCATAAAGTTTTAAGATGTGTCCCTGATTTTGGTCCTTTGTCCCTGATTTTTTTAAGCCTTGTCCCTGATTTATAAGGCAGGAGGTTGAGAGGTATGAAGTGACTTGTTCAGAGTCACACAGTATGCAAATGAAGGTTGTTGTAATCAAACCCAGATCTGTCTGCTGGATGTAGCAAACTCATTCACAGCTCGTTACTCTAACCTCTAGGTTATACTAACAGCCCCAGTGTAGCAGACATACTAGTCTGCAAATATGACATCCTTGTCAGAAGGCCACTGGAAGCTGACTAGAAGAAAGCTGCATGTTTTTTGTTTTTTTTTCAAAGATGTCTCCCTTTGAATAGAAAGAGAAATAGTTGTGGTTCAGTTATCATTTGTACACCAGTAAATGCAGCAGGTAGCAGATGGGGGAAAAAAGGGAGCCATCCCCCTCAAAATACAATAAAAAGTTGTTTCCTCTAGACTGTGCTTTTCTCCTTGGAGCTGCAAGTATCTGACTAAATTATATCAGCTGCTGGTATGAAGGCTTGCACCACTCCTTGAAGCAGGATATATATATATATATATATTACAGTGGCACGTTAGTGTCACTATAGTTAGGGTTGAGTAGCCACTTTAAAGCAAAACCTCACATTTTGCACCTTAATAACTTTGACACCATATAAGAGATTTGCCTGAAAGTTTGCATGCATGGTTTGCCACCATAGATCTCTGGATCTGGCAAGTTTCGTTATGGCCAGACATACGGTTGTGGAGCTACAGAATGCCAAAAAACACACAAAAAAATTTACTTTGGCATGTTTCTTTGCTAGCACCCGCAGCCCGTATGGTTTGTTTATTCAGTCTGAAAACTTAAGGGAACATGCAGCCTTGGTCACCAATATGCCTGTCGAAGATTTGGTGACAGAATATTATATAGTTCAAAAGTTATTAAAAAAACAAATTTCCCATTACAGTCAATGGGAAAAGTTAAAATCACAAAACATTCGTGAGAGGCAGTTTTTACTGCCACAAATAGCCTTTTCAAATTCCTGGGGTGGCCATTTTTTTTTTTAGTTACTGTACAGAAAAATGACTGGCGTTTAAAATTGGGATCCTCTAGGTAAACACTGATTATTGTGTTTACCTAGTCGAGTCCCTAGGATGCTAGCCATATCTTTTTCCGGGGTTAAACCCCTCAGAAATTCATTTTGAAATTTTTGGGAAAAATACTTTCGCAAAATATTTTCACAAATGCAAAAGTTTCGTGAGGTTTCTCATGGAATTTGTGAAAGTATTTTGCGAAAGTAATGCCAAAATAACTGCAAATCTCTGCCAGCCTCCTGCAGCAAAATGGTTTGGTCTTTCGGGCTGAAATTTGCAGGATGGCAAGCCATGGTGCCATAGATGTGCCTTTTTGTAGTTTGGTGCCAAAACATTACAGGGGCCCAAAGTTATAGCACTCTGAAGTTCAGACATTTTCCCATAGGACAACACTGCAGCATCTGTGATGCTTTTCGGAGCCCGTATCTTGAAAACGGCTCAAGATAGGGACTTTTTGTAGCAAAAATTCATAGTCCCCTCTAAAGGAGGACTAAATGCAGAAGTAGGCTGGAAAGCCATAAATAACATGAAATTAAATTTTTTTTTTTCTACCTCATATGGTTCCTGAGATATTTGAGATTTACTGTTCCATTTGCTCATTTTCATGTCCGAGGCACACTATTATACCCACAGAGTTATTATTCACAGTGCTTTTTGCTGCCCCTATGTCAGACACAATGAGATATATGGATTCAGTTGACTTTCTCTTGAGAGAACTACTCACTCTTTCTGACACCCTGCCTGTTAGCTCGGGTGTCCCACTGGGATCCATACTGGGCCCCCTCCTTTTTAGCCTTTTCTTAAACTCCCTACCTTACCACTGCTCTGAGCAGATCATACTATATGCCGATGATGCTGTTGTATTCTCCACTCACAAAGATCCTGCAGCTCTTCAACACAACCTTCAACTTTGTTTCAGTTCTGTAGAGACATGGTTTCTTAATCATAAACTGGTCCTCAATGACAAGAAAACCAAATCTATGCTCCTCTGCAGCTCTCATAACCCACACAAGCTACACCACTTGGCTATCTCCACCACTCAGTGGAACAATCTAGATCAGGTGGGGTCCTTCAAATACTTAGGGATACAGCTTGACCCTAATCTCTTCTATGGACTTCATGTAGATAATGTAGCTAGAGCTGCTAATACATGGCTTGGTCTCCTCTACAAATACAGACCACACCTCATGCCAGAAGCATTGAAGGTTGCAGTCCTGAGCTCTGTGATCTCTGTAATAGACTGTGGTCTCATCATTTATGGCTCAGCCACAACCACAACCTTTAGGCACCTCTCAACTGCCTTAAATAAAGCATGTCGACTCATCACTGGTGCTCACCATCTCACCCACACATGTGACCTGTACAATCAGACTGGCTGGCTCCAACTATCAAACCGCATAAAGTGTCTCACCTGCTGTATGGTGAAAAAAATCTACCTTGGTTTTGCACCTTCTGGGGTCTCAACTCTGTTATAACACCGAATTAACAAATGGTGCTTTAGGAGATCCACGCTACAGCTACTGAAAGTCCCCCACTGTCACACTTCACAGGGACAATGCTCTTTTGCTTATCAAGTGCCACTCTGGTTCACTGGCCTCAGCCCAACCATCTCCTCTGCCCCAACAATTGGTATGTTTAAAATTAGGCTCCGGGACTATCTCACTTACCAACAGCTCCTGGGACTGCCCAACTTAACCTTGTTTCTCCACTTCCCTTCCTGCTCTAGTGGTCCCCCCCCTCCTCACTGGATTCTACCCTCACATCTTAGTATACCCAATGCTGCACTTTTCACCATCTCCCCACCCTTCCTACATTCCTTCTCCCCCCCTCCCCTCTTCCCTCTCCTTATGACTCTGGCACTTCTTATCTGTTGTCTATTTTCTCTGACAAATGCTGCTGGCTGCCTTGTTACAATGCTACCCTTGAATTGTATTAATCTGTAATCTGTTTGCAATACCCACATTGTTGTAATGTCTGTCTTGCTGTTCCCCATAATTTGTATTTCTCTGATGTGGAACCTTTGTAAAAGAGCCAAGGCTCAAAGGTATTTGTAATCCTAGACTTGATAAATAAATAAATAAATAAAAAACTCACTCTCATGATTACCACACTTGAATTTCTTTTCTAGCTGCTACAGTTCCCCAGATATGGGCAAATTACTGTTACAAGGCTTCCTTGACCTCTAGGGCTGCTGTATGGCTCTGTGGTTATGTGTAGGTTGGAGCACAGGGCCCAGAGTCTCCCTCTCCTACAAATACATACCATTAAGTGCTCCCACCAACACATATCATTTACTATTTATATACACGTTCTCAAAAAGCCCTGCACATTTCTTTTTTTTTGATTGCAAAAAGCTCCATTACTGCATCAGTTAGGGTTGTTTCCACAGTGACAAAAGTGTGGAAATGCGATGTTAGGGTTACCACCCCATCACCCTACCTACTCACGCCTGTCCTCAACCCTCTAACTCTGCATTCCCTTCACCACCACCCCCCCACACACACATGCAAGACACATGCAAGATTATAAGTCACTATATCAGTCAGTCACATCTGTAAGCACAATAATCGTGATGCTGTACTCCTTTCACATAACACTATGTACTGATGAATAAATACAGTGTGATCAGTTCTATACTGCCAGCACACATTATAGCAGGCATATCTAACATTAAAACATAGAAGTTCATGGCAGATAAGGACCACAAGGCCCATCCAGTCTGCCCATTTCTTTTTTCTACCTTATAAATGTGCCATCGGCCTTTGCTCTGTCAGTGGCCTATCTATTCATACTCATCTGTATTGCTCCCTTATGCCTAACCCATGCCTGTTTGAAGCCCTGCACTGTATTCATAGCCACCACTTCCTGAGGTAGGCTGTTCCATGCATCCACCACCTTTTCTGTGAAAAAGAATTTCATCACATTCCCCCTTAATCAGCCTCCCTCTAGTTTCATGCTGTGTCCTCTTGTCCTGCTATTTTTCTTATATTTAAACATGTTAGACTCTTTTACCTTGTTAATGCAAGGTGTTTGAATGTTTTGATCATATCACCTCTCTCACTCCTTTGCTCAAGGGTATACATATTGGGCTCCGTTAATCTGTCCTCATATGTCTTCTGATGTAGTCCCTGCACCATTTTTGTTGCCCTTCTCTGGACTGCCTCAATTTGGTTAATGTCCTTGTGAAGGTGTGGCCTCCAGTACTGCATGCAGTACTCCAGATGGGGCCTAACCAGTGTCTTGTAAAGAGGGATTATTACCTGCATCTTACGACCTGTGATACCCCTGCTAATACACCCTAACATCCACCTAGCCTTACCTACTGCTTTAGAGGTCTGCTTGGATGATTTCAGGTCATCGGTGATGTTGATGCCCAAGTCTCTTTCTTCCTTTGTGACTGCCAGCAACTCCCCTCCTAGCCTATGGGAGCCTTCAGGGTTTCTCTTCCCTATGTGCATGATCTTGCACTTCTATGCATTAAGTCCCAGTTGCCACTCTTCTGACCATTTTGCTAGTTTATCCAGATCTCTTCTCATTCTGTCCACCCCATCTGGATCATCTAGTCTGTTGCAGATCTTGGTGTCATCTGTAAGCAGACAAGCCTTACCCTCTAGTCCATCTGCAATGTCACTAATGAAGATATTGAAGAGGACTGGCCCCAGAACTGATCCCTGAGGTACCCCACTTGTGACTTGCATCTCTTCTGACTGTATACCATTTACCACCACTCTCTGTTTTCTGCCCATCAACCAGTTTGCCACCCAGTTGACCAACTTCTGACCCACCCCGAGCCTACCCAGCTTATTTATCAATCTTCTATGTGGAACAGTGTTGAAAGCTTTGCTGAAGTCAAGGTAGGTGACGTCAACTGCTCCCCCTTGGTCCACCACTCTGGTTACCCAGTCAAAGAAATCTATGAGATTAGTTTGACAGGACCTTTCTTTTGTAAACCCATGCTGTCTTGGATCATGTGCCCTTATGGATTCCAGGTGTTGCACTATCCTTTCCTTAAGGAGTGCCTCCATAATCTTGCCCACTACTGAGGGTAAGACTGACTGGTCTGTAGTTCCCTGCCTCCTCCCTGCTACCACTCTTGTGGAGCGGGATCACATGAGCCCTTCTCCAGTCTTCTGGATCCTCTACTGTGCTCAGAGACTCACTAAACAGTTCTGCAAATGACTGCTAGTTCCACCCTTAGCTCCTTCCGTACCCTGGGATGTATGTCATTAGGTCCCATTGCCTTGTCCACCCTGAGCTTAGTGAGCTCTTGTAGGACCCTTTCTTTTGTGAAGGGAGTAGTGCTCACCTCCCTCCCCACTGTGTCCATGGTGCTGAGCTGTGGGCCCTGCCCTACCTTCTCTTCAGTAAATACTGAGCAAAAGTATCTATTTAGAATAGATGCTTTTATAGGGTCCTCCTTCTCACATGCCCCCTCTTCTCCTTTGAGCTTAGCAATACCCTCTCTGGACTTTCTCTTTTCACTAATGTATCTATAGAAAGTCTTGTTACCTTCTTTTACTGTTTGTGCTAGTGTTTCTTCAGTTTGGGACTTTGCCTGCCTTATAGCCTTCCCTGCTTCCCTTAGGGAAGTTTGGTATGCCTCCCTATCTTCATCCTGCTGTGTTCCCTTATTTTTCCTGAAGGCCAGCCTTTTGGCTCTGACCTTTTCTGCTACTGTATTTGAGAACCAAAGTGGTTTCCTTCTTCTTTTGCACTTCCTTTTCTGTCAAACCCAATGGGATGTTGCTTCAAGTATTGCATCCTTAATGCTTGCCCACTCTGCCTGTACCCCTTCCCCTGTGTTTCTTTTTGCCAGGGCTAGATTAACTCTGTTGCCCATTTTATCAAAGTCAGCTCCCCTGAAGTTCCATATTTTTGCCTTGGAATAGGATGATTTAGATGTAGTGGCCAAATTGTACCATACCATGTGATGGTCACTGGCCCCCAGGTGACCTTCTACCCGGATATCTGTGCTCCCTTCCCTGTTAGTCAGTACTAGATCTAGGATAGCCCTGTCTCTTGTGGGTTGTTGTACCAGTTGTTTGAGGCCCTCCCTCTGCAGGGAATGTGTTTAGTTCTGGCAGATGTTCCTGCTGGTATTGACCAGTCTGTATCCAGCATGTTGAAGTCTCCCGTTATCAGAACCTCCCCTTTAGCTGTCATGTTTTGTGTTACTCATACAGTGAAACCTAGTCTGCACAAACATTCTAAATATTGATTTTCATGCATCATAATTCAACAATTGGCTCACTGCAGGTATTGCTGCTACCCATAGGCATGTGGTATCAGGACAAACACAGTTGATACATACATAGTACTTTTCACATACTGCTCAGGTATGAAACTAGCACCATCACATGTTGTAATATTGCTTCTTTACATGGAAATACTTACTAGCAGCATGTTATAGTTAGCTTTGGATGTTACAAATGTTGCAATCACATGTTGCTTGTAAACTACACTAGAAGACATTACTTTCATTATTTTATTTTATTTATTATTTTATTATTATTACCATTTGTTATTAGGACTGACTCACTCTTTAAAAAAAAATATGCAAACATCCTCTCACTGTTGCTAGGGTTATCCAAACTCTTATTTCCAATATAGATATCTATAGATAACATATTGTGTGTTTCATAATTTCTTAACAATGAAATACGGGCACCTGCTAAAATATTGTTAGTGATGTTTGTAACAAAAAAATGCTTACTGTGGCCCTTCTCCCATGGTTGCCAAGCATGCGTGTGTACCCACAAGGCACTCTGACTGCAGCAGAACTCAAACAGTTGCTGGACCATGATGTTGGATGTGTCTTGTGCTGCTTGCATATATGTGTGTGGGGGGAGGGAATGCAGAGTTAGAGGTTGAGGATGGGGGCATGGGAGTGGGGTGATAACCCTAGCATCACATTTCCACACTTTTGTCACTGTGGAAACAACCCTAACTGATGCATTAATTGAGTTTTAGTAATGTATATATATATATATATATATATATATATATATATGTATATTATGTATAAATATATATGTATGTATATGTATAAATATATATATGTATATGTGTATATATATATATATATATATATATATATATATACTATTCAAATGTTTGTTCTCACCTCATGCTGCATCATGAAATACTCTTTAATGTTGACTCTGGTTTTCCCTGTCTGTACTGTCCCGGGTCATGCCTGAATAAAGGCAACATTTGTTGTCTAGTATACTTACCCAGTAAACAAAAACCAAATAAATAAATAAATATATATATATATATATATATATACATACTAATATACCATGCAAAAACTGCGTTAATGCACCATTGGGTTCTAGAGACAAATTTGGCGAATTAGATCTTAGGCTTCCCAACCCTAAGACCCCACCTTGTCTTCCAACCCTAAGACCCCACCCCAATCCTGCATGCAGAAACAGGTGTGAGGGTGAGCCTTGGGGTTGTGAACACTAATGCTCACCCCATTCCAAGACTAAGTATACTAACACAGATACAGAATACATGATTGGAGTGAGCATTAGGGTTCACAACCCTAAGGCATGCCCCTCACAACTGCTTCAACATGCAGGGTGAGGGTGGGGTCTCTTAGATGAAACCAAGGGTGGTGGTAGGGTCTTAAGGTTGGAAGCCTGGATCTCATTGCCCAACTTTTGCTGCTAGAACCCTAATGGTGCTTTAACACTGTTTTTTGCATAGAATTTCCCTACTTTTTGGAGAAAGTATAGTCATAAGGAACCCTAATGGTGCTTTAACAAAGTGTTTTGCAGAGAATTTCCTTACTTTTTGTGAAAGTATCTTCATAGCCGTTGTTGTTTATGGGAGCACAGGGCCCTCTGGGTTCTGCACTCCCATCTATCCATAAGTATATAGATATTGTAATAACACTCATCTCCCTGTGGGCTCCCTCATTGTCTGATGTAAGGTACTGTAGAGCCAGGAACTCTATCCAGTTAGAAAATTGTAAATAGTTTTAAAGTGCCACTGCTGTAACAAAGCTTCCCCCATGGTGTTGAATTAGGAATACTCTGGGAATAAACTCTATAAGTTAACTAAATGTTATACTTACCTGTTCTTTTATCTACTGTATGTATAGTAAGTCTGTTGCACTTCCCATTCTGCCATTCTTAAGTTTTTTGCATTGAATTTCCCTACTTTTTGAGAAAGTATAGACATAAGGAACCCTAATGGTGCATGAACAAAGTATTTTGCAGAGAATTTCCTTACTTTTTGTGAAAGTATCTCCATAGCCATAGTTGTTTGTGGGAGCACATGGCCCTCTGAGTCCTACACTCCCATCTATCAATAAATATATAGAGATTGTAATTAACCCTTATTTCCCAGTGAGAAGCTGCCCTGTGCTGCCATCAGTCCATAATGCTGTATGACCCTCATTTACATGTGGGATTGAAGAACCCTCCAGGCCCTATGCTCCCATCACTCCATCATGCTATACATGTGTGCGTTGTGCAGGTAACCCAAACACCATATTTCCATACTTTTATTGCTCCCACTCCCAGCAATCCATAATGGTATGCATGCATATTGTAAATGTTCCTTAAATAACACTGTAACAGTTTTAGTGGTATGTTGCACCACAAAACTATAATTAGTTTCACAATTATAAACATACCTACACTGGCATAGAAATATGAACATTTTCAAGCATGAAACTATAAATGTTGTCATGCCACTAATTACAGTATCGTACCATCAAATACATGTAGTGACGCTACAACATTTATAGTTTTGCACTTGAAAATTTATGTATTGCTATGCAAATGTGGGTATGTTTATAATTGTGATGCTATTTATAGTTTCATGGTGCACCATACCACTAAAAACTGTTACAATGTTATTTACAATATAATGTGACAACCACATGGACATATGGATACCATTATTGAATAATGGGAGCCCAGGGCCCAGAGAATCTATCCATAAGCATAGAGAGATTGTAATTTACCTTCATCACACTGTGGGAGAACAGAGCTCTTTGGGACCAGTGCTGCCATTGGTCCATAATGCTTTCCATCCCTCATGTACATGTGGGAACACAGAGCCCTCCCGGCCTGGTGCTCTCATCTATACATAAGTGTAGAGACATTGTAATTAACCCTCATCTTCCTGTGAGAGTGTAGGGCCCTCCAGGCCCTGTGCTGTCATCAGTCCATTTAGTTATTTTATTTATTTATTCAAATGTTTTACCAGGAAGGCATACTAGGCCGAATAGCTCATTTTCAGATGAGTCCTGGGGAGAAGGGGGAAATGGGGTAATGCAAGTACATATTCACAAGAATACAATTAGAATAAGTGATAAATCACAGTGTACACAGCAGATAATATGGTACAACATAATTCATCCAGTTTTACACAATATTTTGCATCATAAATACTAGGGCATAGAGAAGTCCATAATGTTATCCAACCCTCATTTACTTGTTGGAGTGCAGGGGACCCTGTGCTCCCATCAGTCCATAATGGCACAGTATCACAGCTGCCTTAGCCCCATTCATAAAAATTTCCCCTGCAGTTGTAAATAAGGCCCAGAAACATACATAATACCCTAACACCAGTGTTACAGCAAGTCCGTATCACAAAGCGTTTTTGAGATTTAGCTGCCAAAAGGTACCCCGACAATCACAATGTTATCCTATGGGAAATTTCTAAACTTCAAAATCTTACAACTATGGGGCACTTCTATACATAAGTGTAGAGACATTGTAATTAACCCTCATCTCCCTTTGGGTCCTGCGCTGCCATCAGTCCTTAATGTTATCCATCTCTCATTTACAGTACGTATGAGAGTTTAGGGTCCTCCGTGGCCTGTGCTTCCATCAGTACATAATGGCACAGTATCACAGTCGCCTAAGCCCCATTCATAAAAATTTTCTCCACAGTTGTAAACAAGGCCTGGAAACATGCATGAAGGTGTACTAAGCAGCATGTTGCAGTGAGTCCGTATCTCGAAGTGTTTTTAAGATATAGCTGCCAATAGTTACCCTAACCGTTGCAATGTTATCCTATGGGAAATTTCTAAACTTCATACTTTTGTAACTAAGGGGCAGTTGAAAATGTTCTGACCAAATCAGCAAGAAGCACTTATGTGAGGCAAGCCCTTTGTTCTCTGAAAATGTCAATGCATAAGAGCAAACCACTTATTTGCAATGAAGTGACAAAGAAATAGTCATATCTGGCAAAGCAGTGTTAAAAATTTGCAGCACAACACCATATTTTTGCAAAACAGTGCAGCAGTTTGCAACATAACTACAGGTGTATTGTGTAATAGTGTCGCGATCGGTGGCACTTTCGCAAAAGTAGTTCTGCAAATTGTGACATGGTGCCACAAATTTGCAGCATTAAAAATGAGCCAATTAAAATAAACATACTTCTGATGACTTTTGGAAAAACCTAATCACAGAATCGTGTTCCTCGGGCCCCGATTAGGTAGACAAAAGTGTTGGTGTTTACCAAGGGGCAGCATTTTTTTAACTATATCATTTTTTCTGTGTCACTAACTGAAAACAAGATGGAGGAATCTGAACACTGCTTCCCACATTTGTGAAAGCAAAACCTGCTTTCACGAAAGCAAAACAGTACTTTTGCGTGGCACATCTAATTTTTCCCTTTTGAAATAATGGAAACTGAATTTTAATAACTTTTGAATGGATTAATATTTTTTCACCAAACTTTCAAAAGGCACATTTGTAACTTAAGACCTGAGACCCTGAGATTTTCAGACTAAAATTGAAAGCCATTTTTGTACAGTGGCTTGACAAAGAATTTGTGAAAAATGGTAATTTACAAATTTTTGAGACCCCATATGCACCAGCACATCCATCTAGAACAAAGCTTGCCAGAAATCAACAGATCATTGGTCCCTGATGGCACATTCCAAATGTCATCCAAATCTCTTGAATGGTTGCAAAGTTAGTAAAGCATAAAAAATTCAGTTTAACATATGTAACCCGTAGGTGGCGCTATCCCAAGGGCTACGACCCCTGCCTGCTTGGCTAGTAGCAGGTTAAGGGGCAGGGGTCAACCTTAACCTTTTTTTTTGCACTAGTCAGCAGGGCAAGTTGATTCAAAATTGCACTAGCCCGCAGATGATTGCACTAACCCTTAATTACAATGGTAAATTCTGATCACTTATACAGGAAACAATGCAAGCATAGCCAAGAAATACTTTGATTATTGCACATTTATCCTACTCCCACATTGCTTCCAGTGCCACAGCAGAAAAAAAAGACTACAATGCCATCAGACAGTGAGCCCCCCCCCATTGTTTTGTACCATGGCCTCCTCTCTTTCTCTTTCTGCCCCCCCACGCCAAACAGAAAGAGGACATCACAACAACAAATGTTCAGTCAAGCAGTCCTAGCTCTGTGCACACAATAGCTGACATCACCATGCACCTAACCACACTGTCACCACCACCCACAGGGCAATGAATAGAGTCAGGCAGAGAAAGACACTCTCAGCCCTCACCTTATAGTCAACTAGAGACCTGCACTTCTAAAAGTTTTTGTATAGTCTTAAGTGAACCAGGAGCACATATAAGGTTTCTTTGGGGTGGGGGATAGACAACCCTAAGGAGCTTGGAAAATATAAAACTATCACATTTTTATTTGTAAAAGCATTGATTTTAACATGCTCTGCCCCCAAAATAACAGATTTTTCTTTAACATTGTCATTTCATCAGCCATGGGGAAACAGTACACAGGCATAATGCTATACTATCTCTATTTCTGTATAGGATGATCTATTCACCCCAGGAATGCCTATTTCAAGGTTTCAAATTATGTATTTTATCAAGGTTAATTTGTGTACCATAATGATCCAAAGTTTTGTTTTTAGGCTGAAAGGACATGTTGAGTAGGACACGGGTGGAATTGCAAGGATGGTGATGGCTGGCATGGTCCATTTATATCCTATATTCTTGTTCATCCCGTATGAATTTGAATCAAATTTTACAAACACACAAACAAATGAAGAGTTGGGAACCCCCTACACTTGCCAGTAATGGCAGCTATGAATCCGTGGATGGTCACTTCAGAGTCTGGTCTGCAGTGGTGTCCAGGAAAAAAGCAATGTTAAGAGATTTGGAGGAGAGAGGGAAGTTATGGTGAGGCTGGAATAAAATCTACCACCTGCAGGGCCGATTCTGTATACCTCTTTGTATTTTGTCACTGAAATGTTGGATACAAGCACTGGTCTTAATAATATTGGACACATTGTTAGACATAGACACATTCAGAGAAAACGGGAACCTAGTGACTTAATAGCACTCTACCCTTGATCACTCCCTGGACACTAGCTGAAAGTCTTAGCAGTGGAGTGATAATGACTCACATTGAGTCTTTTGTGGGATCCCTCTCTTGAACTGCCAGATAATTGCAGCTCTTAATGAGCTGTTAATCACACCTGGCCATCTAGAACAGGGGTTCTCAAATGGTGAGGCCAGCCTCCCTAGTGAGGCCCCAACCTGTTCCAGGGGAGGCTCAAGCAAGTCTGAAAGAGTACTGTATTTAAATTTTGAGTTTTATGTATTTTGTGTGATGAGACGAAGCAAACTGAAAAGAGGATAACAACAATAGGTAAATTTTATGTATTTATTTACTAATAGGTGACAAGGGAAGATGAATGAGCCAAGGTTCATTTCAGGTGTACCCGGGGAAGAGTAGGGAGTGAATACATTTCAAAAGGCAACTGCAAAACAATCAAGAAATACACAATGAACAATAGTGCAAACAAATATGAACAATGAACTAATAATGAATGCTGGTAATTGATCAATTTGTAGACTGATGGCAGAACAGCCCAAATACAAGGGCTGAGCATAGAAGTGCTAAGAGCAATAGCAGGAAAGAGCAAAATAATCCCAGAGAAGTTGCTTAGGAACAGGGAAGGAGGGGGAGAGGCAAAGCATGTAGGAAGGTTATTTCATATAGAGAGGAAACAGAGAAAGTATTCTGACCATGAAGGTACTGCAACAAGGGGTAACAATGGTTCAAGAATGAAAATAGAGGCGCAAGTAGGCTGGCCTTTGTGTGTGTGTGGTGGGGGAGGTACAATAAGCTGAATAATAATATTTATTTTATTTATTTGTTATTCAGATAACACCTTTTAGCACAGGAGCACTTTTTCAAAAGTTCCAAGCCAGTATAAGACAAAGAACTGAATGTGAGCCAAGTACTTAGTGGTTTCAATTTATTCATGGTGTACTGTGCAAAGTACTGCGTATTTTTCTTTGGGGAGGCTCAACAATTTTCCATGGATTTGGGGAGGCTCACTGTGACAAAGTCTGAGAACTGCTGATCTAGAACATTGAGAGAGATTAGCATGAGGATTAGATAATGCTAAAGTAGAGACTTTTTTAATTTCATTACCAGCCATGAAAATCTGCACTAGTCAAGACGGGCAAGTAGAGAGTTAGCTGCACTAGCCCTGGTCAATTTGCACTAGTGTTTTGGCTAGTAAAACAATGTTAAGATTAACCCCTGTAAGAGGCCTGAGTTCTGAAACAGGTGCCTCAACCCAGAGGTCAGGGTTAGTAGTGGTCAAGCTATCCTGGGCACAGCCCTCCGGGACACTGTAACACCACTCTTTCCTTACTATTGGCTGGAACATTACACAATAATCACTTTCACAATACCCCTGATACACCACACAAGTACCCACACTGTTTGCACTCACCACCAGGGCTTTCTTCTGGCTCGGTCCCAGGGACCCCGTGTAAAACAAGCTTATACATAGCAAATAACAGCAGTACAGTACTCTTGCACAACTGGAGCCACAGCCAGGGTAAATGCAAAAAAAGAGTTAGATCTGATTTATTTAAGGGACTTGAACAAGGAAGGGGCGTAATCAGGTTAATTTGCTTAAAGGCTGTATCAATCAAAGAGTTATGCATGCACTTCAAGGTCCATAAACAGCCACACACTCTGGGTACCCAGATGGAGAAATGTGAGCTAGCCAGGAATGTTGCAGCTGGTTGGGGCCCTGTGATGGAAGAAAACAACATGCACAACACACACTATTTGTAATCCGGAGCTGGAGGGCTCAGTTTGTGAAAACAAAACAAGAAGACAATCAGATGACACACTTTTACATTAGGCTGTTGTTGCAGGGAGCTACCCTGATGATTACTCATGATACCCAAGACTGGACACAGGCTGGACGAAAATTGAGACAGCAGGTGGTTAATCTGAAGTGACAGAAGAAGCAGGGCCCACATGAATTGCCAAGGCGTCATTCCTGTTCAAGTGTGGAGCAGGGGGTTGATCCCCAGGCAGGTCTCTCGTTGATGACTTTCTCTGTGCAGCTGGTAGTCTGGCTGGGCCAGTGTGCCAAGGCCCAGGCCAAATGGAAACAAATTTGGATACAGTCCATTTTGGGCTGGATACAGCTTCCATCAAGCAGAACACAGTTCACACAGTGGGGAACCAAATCACGACCCACTAACAACTCACAGTACATTTACATGTAAGAAAATTCTACTGTACCAGGCAAACCGCTCTCTGGTCACGATCGCAAAGTCTCTGCACAAACTGGGGATTCAAAAGCAGCTGGATATCCTGACAGGCCGATTGCATTCAGCCAAATCTTTAGTCTTCTTCAGGTAAGAGCCTGGTAAAAAAAAATCAGTGGTTTACTTTGTTTTCATAAACTTGGATTTAGTCCGAAATAATTATCTTCTCTCCCTCTCAGGGGCAGCAGGCAGACATGCCGGCCACAACTCAGGCCTTTCCTCAGTTCTCCTGCACGAAACTACTCAGATGACTGCTTGACTGTCTCAAGCTGTTGTTTCTTCAGCTCCCGACTTAGATCTGACTCAACTGCCAGCAAGCCTGGGACTTTCCCCAGAATCCAAAAGGTTCGGTTGGCTGATCTGTCTGTCAGTCACAACAAAGACTCCCCCTTCAGGTGCAAAAATGCACCAAAAGCCAAAAACTACAATTCCTACAGATTTTACTCCAGACAGCTGCTGTAGTCCAGCTTCATTTTAGGTCCCACCACTACTGATTGATCCAATTTGACAGTCCAGGACCAAGATAATGGAGATAAACAAAACATTCCTTGCTGCAAACAAGGCAGGTTAGACAAACTACATTATCATTATTACTCTAAATGATTTTCAGCAAATAGTTACATCTTTCAACAGCGCTCCCTCTCAGATTACTTATAACTGCAATCCAGGCAGCTCTTAAAGAGGCAGTACACAGAGGCTATACAGGCACTCTCTGGCAACCACATTTAAACTGCGAAAATGGTTTTGTTCTCTGCTTCTACAGACATATGTAATAGCCTGTAATATCTTTGCGATGTATCCTACTGTGTTAATGTTTGTATCATCTTAATAAGTCAAATCAATAAAACATAACCATAAACTGCTAAAACGTAGGACACCAGCCTGGCAGTGAGCATTTTAGCAAGCTCAAGGAAAACTTTTTGGAAACCCCAATTTGTAGGGGGGTTACACCCTTCCCTGCCTGGATAAAACTTGGCATCTGCATCAAGTCTGTACCATCATGCAGAAGTTAACATAAACTTGTTACTTTACTATACATATTCACTGCATTTCCCAATACTTTGTCCATTCTGACAATACATTAGACATATTTCACACAAGTCAGTTGGACATTACTATGCTAAATCAATTAATAACTT
Source organism: Neoceratodus forsteri (assembly GCA_016271365.2). Taxonomy (NCBI): domain Eukaryota; kingdom Metazoa; phylum Chordata; order Ceratodontiformes; family Ceratodontidae; genus Neoceratodus; species Neoceratodus forsteri. The sequence continues at coordinate 1,773,822,836 of CM057456.1, read as the reverse complement.
CTTGTGCCTTGAACAATGCAAGAAGAGGCCCTTCCTTCTCAGCAAACTTGGGGCTGGATGGGGCATGGGCACCATGGTGAAAGGGCAGAACAAGTAACCTGGAATGGGCCATTAAACTCAATTTGGGCAGTGAGCTTGGTGAAACATAAACACCTTTGTGAACCACATGGACAGGCAAGTCCACAGTCCTCCCTGGAGAATCATAGCTGAAACGAATTACTGGCTTGATAGCTCGGCCAGTCTTTCTTTTTTTGTTATACTTCCTTTATTTCATCACATCTTTTAGCTAACATATTTATAAATATGTATTCTCATACTTCAATCAGTCAAATTCCATAAAAAACTTAACTTCAACATCATAACTCTGGCATCTATTGCAAGACAATTACTTATAGTCATTAATTTCAATTTCCTTATTTACTACTACACGTTAGTTTCAAATTACATCACACTTAATGTGTAAAGAGGAAATATTTATACATAGGCTCTCTAATAAACAATCCTTTTTTCCCTTTATTTAATCAAGGCCTTTACAATAATTTATTTTTCTTAAGTTTATTCCCCATTATCTTAACCCCACCACCTTTCTGCTTCCTTAATTCAATTGTATTAATTCACTTGCTCTTGGTAGAGTTCCCACCTACTCCACCTTGCTGTGTAGGTCTCCATGCGATCCTGAAGTCCCAAGGAGATCTGTTCATTGTGTTGAATAGTTAAAATTGCTACTTTCCATTCCGAAATTTGCGGGGCAGCTGTTTGCAGCCATTTTTTAGTTATGGTCTTATAGGCAGAGCCTAATAATATTGACCATAAGTATATTTTGGCTTTATCTCTTACCTCTACCGATGGGATTCCCAATACCAAGTTAACACCCTTGAGTGTGCTTTGTATATCTAGTATCCCTTATATATGACCTATTACTTGTTGCCAAAAGCCTGTTATCTTTGGGCAATCTAGAAAAATGTGTTTGTGCGAGGCCCTTGGTTCACCAAATCTCCTCCAACACTGTGATGAGTTTCCCCGGTTTCTTAAAGCTATAACAGAGGGTACTAAGAAGAATCTCACCCATACCTTCCAAATAAATTCTCTCCAAATAGGAGAGGAGGTGGTCGCCCAAGTGCCCTTCCATATCTTGATCCATTCCTTAGTGGATATTATCCAATATAATTCTTGTTCCCACTTTGTTTGGGTCAGGACCATTGCATGGGTCACACATTGTATAAAGAATTTATATATTATTATCACCCTTTCCCCATAAAGCGAGGTCCATATTGGTTTAAAAGGGATATTATCTTCTACCCATCTGGTGCTTTTTTCGTTATGTCTAATCTGTGTGGAAATATAGTCTTTTATTTGGTAGTAAAATAACCTATCTTTTTCAGACCACCCGCATTTTCTCTGGGTTCATAAAGACTCAGTATGTCATTCCCTCGTAGAAGTTGCCATGGAACTTCTAGCCCTTTTTTTGCTTGATTTTTATACCACTGGTTATTAAATGCCTGGTTTAGGATAAACCACTTATATTTCCAGTAATATTGTTGGTCCGGCTTATATTTTGTTCCCATTTGCCATCCTCTAAGGATGGCTGATGTCGCCTGAGGGACTACCAGGACTGTTTCCCTGAGATGTGAGGGGGAGAATAGGCAGGCTGGAAGAGAAACTGCAGTAGATCTCACCAGATCCATCTGCTTCCATTTAGCCTGGTAGGATTTGTTACCCCAAAGTAATGCCAGTCGCATCTGAGTGGCAGTCCAGTAGTTTTGGAGCGAAGGGAGGGCCACCCCACCCAGCTCCTTAGGGAGAGTTAGTTTCAAGAAGCCAACCCTCAGTCTTTTTTGGCCCCAAAGATATCCATTTAGTAGTTTTTGCCAGGATAAAATTTCTTTGGGGGCAAGGGCATCCGGCACACACTGGAACACATAGAGAAATCTTGGGAGCGCATTGATCTTTAATGATAAGTTCCTGGTATAAAATGATGATGGGAGTAGTGACCATCTCCTCAGGTCCTGTTTTATACTAATGATTAAGGGGTCATAATTTTAGGTAAATAATTTGTCTAAGTTCTTGGGGATTTGAATTCCTAGGTACCTTATATTTTTGTTATCCCACTTAACTGGGTACTGTTTTTTAAATGAAGTTGTTGGTTTATAATTAAATGTTAAACTCTCAGATTTACTCATGTTAAGCGTGACTCCCAATAGTTTAGAGAATTGTTGAATCTTTCTAAAGAGTGCCTCTAGAGACGACTCCAGATTAGACATGTAAAGTAAAATGTCATCTGCAAACAAGGCCAATTTCTGTTCTATCCCCCCCACTGTCACTCCCTCCATATCTGGGGCCTGTCATAAGCACTGGGCCAGAGGCTCCATGTAGTAAGAAAATAATAGTGGGGAGAGGGGACAACCTTGCCTAGTCCCTCTGTGTAGGGGAAATTTTTCTGATACATGGCCATTTGTTCATACATATCCAGTAGGATTGTTGTAAAATGTGAAAATGGTGTCAATAAATTGAATTGGAAAGTTAAATTTTAGCATTACCTCTCTCAGGTATTTCCATGACACCTTATCAAAGGCTTTTTCTGCATCTAGCCCTAAGAGGACTGCTGGGGTTTTCTGTGTGCAAATATGTTCCATAATGTACACTATGCGCCTTATATTATCCTGGGCTTGACGCCCTGGGATAAAGCCACACTGGTCCACATCTATTGTGGCCGGGGCGTATTGAACCAGACACCTGGCTAATATAGAGGCCAATATCTTGTAGTCCATGTTTAAAATTGATATGGGCCGGTATGAGGAGCAGTATGTTGGGTCCTTGCCCTCCTTGGGTATAATTGAAACTATTGCCTCATTCCAGGAAGGGGGAATTTCTCCCTCCGGTGAGGTCACAAAGGAGAACACTCTTACCAGTATAGGAGTTATTGCTTTAGAGAAGGTCTTATAAAATTCCCCAGGCAACCCATTGGAGCCTTGACACTTGCCTGTTTTCAAATTCCCAATCACAGATGCCACCTCTTCACTTGTTATTGGGGCCATCAGTCGTTCCCCCTGTCCCCGTGACAGGGCAGGAAGCCACAGGGGCACCAGGAATTTCCTAATCTTTTCTTCAGAGGGGTTGTTTTCTTCTGAGTAAAGCACAGAGTAATAGTAATGGAAAGCCTCTGAAATTGCATGTATCTTATTTTTAAATTCATTTGTAGCTGGGTGTCTGACTTTTATGATAGTAGATTTTGCTTTTCAGGCTCTCAATTAACTTGCTATCAGTCTCGTGAACCTAGGGCCCCCATCGTAATATCTATGCCGAAAGTACATTAACTTCTGTTCCATGGCATAGTCCAAGATAGAGTTCAGCTGACTCTTAAGAGAAGTGTGTTCTTGAGATCGAGCCTTACATTGTTTCATTTTTTGCATTTCTTCTAAAGCCCCGATTTTAGCTTCCAGAAAGAGTATCTTTTCTTCTGTCTGTTTCTTCTTTTATGAGGAAATTGCAATAATTTTCCCCCTTACTATTGCTTTGACTGTATCCCAGAGTGTGGCAACAGTGGTGTCTTGATTGTCATTGTCTACCAGTGCCTGGGTTATTGATCATTTCCTGCATCTCCTTGTCTCTGAGCAGTGATAAATTAAGTCTCCAGAATGTTTTCTTACGAGATGTTTGTGACTGTATTTTACTAAAAATGGGTGCGTGACCCGAGAGAGTAAAGTCCCCCTGCCACACCTGCTGTATAGTGCTTAAATAGTCTTTCTGCGTTACCAGAAAATCCAAGCAGGAATAGAAATCGTGCGCCTGGAATAAAAAGTATGCCTATGCCCCTGACCACATGTGTGCCTCCAGACATCCTCAGAGCCCAACTCCTGCTGCAATCTCTGGACCTTTCTGCTCAATTTATGTGTTCGGCCCTGGGTGGAGCGACCCCCCCCCCCGGTAATATCCAGGTTAAAATCCCCACCACATATCAGTCTGCCCTCCACCCAACCTGCAAGCCGGGTAAGGAGGTTTCGATATATAGAAAAATCCTTCGCAGGGGGATCGTATACCAAAGCAAGTGTGATCTGCTGCCCCTCCAAGTAGCCCTTGAGGAACGCAAACCTTCCCTCTTTATCTATTATCTTGTCTTTAATTTCAAAGGGGGTGCCTTGTTTTATCAATACAGCTGTACCCCTGACCCTACCCCCCTTATATGATGAGGCCACCACCTGGGAGAAGCCCAGTTTCTCAAATTTTTTATGTTTGTTCTGCGAGAGATGTGTCTCTTGTAGCAGTAGTATATTTGTCCCTTGTCACCTCATTAACTGGAGAATCTTTGTTCTTTTAACAGGATTTGTAATACCATGCACATTATAGGTGCAGATAGTATAGGTGTGCGCCATCTTTATATCTGGTTATGCAGTTTTAGGTTATGTCTCACCTTAGGTTTTTGGCTTTTCGCCCATGGTGGTGACCTCATGTTCTTTAGGCCTTTTGATTCTCCCCAGTTTTCTGTAGAGCCTACCATTCTCAATCATCTTGCCATGCCATACTTAACAAAACATTCAAACTTAACATGAAACAACTGAGTAATCATTAACAGTAACTTGAACAGTTGTACTTCCAAGGTTGGAGGCTAAGTATCTCACTAGCCCCTTTGTACTCCTATGATTAGGAGAATGAGGAGGATTTTGTAACCCTCCATTTCCAGGGAACCCCCTCTGACCAGTCTTTCTGAGGGGAACAACCACAGTCTCTGAACCTTCAGCAACAGCCTTGAGGCTTTCTTGACTTGTGAGGGGTGCCTCTGCCTGGGTAGAAATGTCTGAACTTGGAGTACTGTCAGCTCCTTGCTCTGTAGGCTCTGTTTCTACAACACTTTGCTCATTTTGAAGAGGCCCTGGTACTGAAGGGGAGTTATCAGCACTTTCATAGTGTTCTTCAAGTTCTGGCATGTCACCAGAGAGACTCATTCCATCAGTCTCTCCCTCAGGCAAATCATACAGTTCCACAATACACAGAGACTCAACATCTTCAGACGTGATACTTTGCACTTCACTTTCATGGAGCATTGGCTCCAAGAGCAAAGCTGGGGGGATAGGCAGTCCAGAAGGCCCAGCTTCATCCCCACAATTAATCATGGGGTTTCCTCAAAACAGCTCACTCAGTTCATAAGAGGGGCAATAGGCACAGTCACACTCACTTTAGTCAGAAGTGGACTGACAGTCACTATCATTCTGGGCATGTTGTGGAGGAAACCTTAAAACTGTGACCACTGGGGTAGGGTGACTCCTTCTCTTTCTTGCAGCAGCATGAGTCACTGGCCTGAGGACTCAATTTCAGGGGGTTCAGCCTCAATCATGACTTGGCCGATATGTAGCAAGTGGTTACGGTGCATGGTCTTGACAGCTTTGGAGTTGTTCTCTTGGCGCACCTTGTACACAGGTAAATCATCCAACTTTCCAACTAGTACATGGGGAAGATAGTGCCACCAATCAGCAATTTTGTCTTTACCATGCAGTCCCAAATTGCGTATTTACACACAGTCTCCAGGTCGAAGCTCTTGAGCCTTTACTTTTTTATCATGCCTCTCTTTGTTAGCTAGATTTCTCTTGGTGGCCATTGTCTGGTCCAGTTGATAGGCATGGTTCAATTGAGCTTTTAGTTTTTGTACATATTGCAAGTAATTTTTGCCTTGGATTCCATTTGAATAGACCCCAAAACAGACATCAACTGGCAGCCGGGCTTCTCTCCCGAACATGAGGCAGTAGGGAGAGAACCCAGTAGCATAATTTTTCATGCAATTGTATGCGTGTACCAAGGTGCTAATCTGCTGGCTTCATATGCTTGTCTTTTGGGTGTAGGGTTCCCAGCTTGTCTAGAAGGGTGCAGTTAAAATGTTCTGGTTGAGGACCTCCTGGCGTGTGATAGGGGGGTGGTTCTTGACTTTTGCACATACACACACACCCATAGAGAGAGCATTTCTTTGATTAGTCAACTCTCAAAGTCTCTACCCTGGTCAGAGTGGATCCGCTGGGGGTCACCATAGTGGATGAAGAAATTTTCCACTAGCTTCCTGGCCATGGTAGATGCCTTTTGATCTTTGGTGGGAAAAGCTTGTGCATACCATGTGAAATGATCCGTAACCACTAACATATTGCCAGTGTTATGCTGATCAGCTTCTAAACACAAGAAGTCTATGCAGATTAGTTCCATGGGGTGCTGGTAGTAATATTAACAAGGGGGCAGCCCTCTGAGGCAGGGCTTTTCTTTGCAGACAGTGGCTGCAAGTCTTTACATAGTGCTTAACATTGGCCCCCATTTTGGGCCAATAGAAGCGAGATCGTACCAGGTCAAGGGTTCTATCAATACCTAGGTGCCACATGGGATTGTGGGAGATCTCAGTACCAAATCTTTAAAGGTCATGGGCAGGACCAATTGTTGCTTGTCTACTTCACCACTATGATCTACTGTCTCTCTATACAACAACTGCTTGAGCAACTTCAATCTGGGGCCTTCTTTAAACAATAAAGCAGTTAGCAAGTCAGTGGAATGTAACTTAGGCACATTTTTCCCCGTATGCAGAGCATCAGGTGCTGGCTGAATCATAGGATCTTGGGATTGAGTCCACTGAATGCTGTCATTGTCAAATTGAGGTAGTGCACTAATATCTAGAACAGAGAAGTGGCAATAAGCAGCTGGTATGCAGGTGTCAGAAGGGCCCAAGCAATCTACTGAACAGTCCACTGTGTCCGCAGACATCTGTTCATCTCTATCAAACTTTTGGCACAGTGCTTGAATGTCAGGATCAGACAGCCTGACTCAATCATTCTTGGAAGGGGGCCTTCATGATAGGACATCAGCATCAATATGGCTCAGGATCGGTCTGTATTCAACAGCATAATCATAGGTTGATAATGCAGAAAGCCACCGGTGCCCAGTGGCATCTAACTTAGCTGAAGTCTGTACATAGGTCAATGGTTTATTGTCAGTCTTCACCAATATCTTTGCCCCATAGAGGTATTCATGAAACTGGTCAACGATGGCCCATTTTAGCACAAGGAACTCCAACTTATGCACAGGGTAGTTTCTTTTGGATGGGGTCAAGCTCCTACTGGCAAAAGCTACTGGTCTCAGGCTATCCTTATGGTCTTGATACAGCACCACTCCTAGACCCTGCAGACTAGCATCCATATGCAGCACATAGGGTTGGTGGGGTCAGCACAGGTGAGGATAGGTGTGTGGGTGAGCTGGTATATGATCTCATGGAAGGCTGCTTCACAGTCGGGTGTCCACCAGGGCTGAAGTATACTTTTTCTGGTACTTTAATCGCCCCTTTTTTGTATTTACGATTGGTAGGAGGATAACCCTGGGTAAGGTTCAAGAGTGGGTGAATCACATTGGAATAGTCTTTTAAGAACCTGCGGTAGTAGTCACAGAACCCCAGGAAATGTTATAGTTCTTTAAGATTATGGAGCTGGGGCCAAATAGTCAGTGTTTCAACCTTACTGGGATCAGTCTCTATCCCTTTTGTAGATACTATGTGCCCCACATACTTCACGGAGGTTTGGAAAAACTGGCACTTGTCAATGGGCAGCTTGAGGCCGAAGTCTTCAAGTCCATCTATGACTTTAAACAGTTGGTTCTCATGCTCCTCCAAGGTGCTTCAAACACAATGACATTGTCCAAGTACACCAGGCATTCCAGCAAATTCATATCTCCCATTGCACATTCCATCAGTCGCTGGAAGGTGGCTAGGGTGCCCGATATCCCCTGTGGCATCCTCAGAAACTTGTAGAACCCCAATGGACAGATGAAGGCTGTTTTCTCACAGTCTTCAGGGGCCATCAGGATCTGGTAGTATTCGCTGCAAAGACCCAACACAGAGAACCATTTGCTCCCATTCAAGCAGTCCAGGGCATCTTGTATATGAGGCATAGTGTATTGGTCTGGGATGGTCCACCAGTTCAGAGTTCTATAATCAACACACATCCTCACAGACCCATTCTTCTTATGCACAACCACAATGGGAGAGGTGTATGGGCTCCTGGATTTTTGTATCACACCTTCAGCGAGCATTTCCTGCAGGTGTCTTCTCACATCATCTATGTCGGCAGGGGCTAGGCGTTGAGATCTGTGTTGAAATGACTGTTCATTGTGCAGATGTATGTGATGCTCCATACCCTGGACACATCCCGTATCCCATTCCTTCAATGAAAACACTTGGTCACTCTGGGCAAGTCTCTTGCTAATTCTAGCCTTTCATTCAGCTGGCAATGGGGAGTCACCAAAGTCAGACAAGTCTGAGTCACTCTTTCCTTCTCACTAGGGTGCTTGTTACTGGGCAGTACTGCAGTGTCTGTGCAGTGTACCATACCTAGGCTGCACCCTCTGTTCACCCGGATCTCCCGATCTGACACATTGTGAATCTGGACCATCACTCGTCATGCATAGGCATGGGCATGAGCAGGCAAGATGCTGGGCTTGACCAATAATCCTTCTGGTAATTTACCATCACCTGGTGCATCCAACTTTAGTATTTTGTTCTTGACATCTTTCCGGAGGTGGAACACCCCTTGAATGGTAGACTGGGCATTAGGGGCCAGTACCATTGAATCAGGATCCTTCTTCCACGTGATCCCCACCAGTTCATCCTGGTCTACTTCCTTGGATTTCTGTTACAAATCATAGGCCCTCTTGATCAGAGCTGGAATTCTCAGGGCCCTCCCAGTTCATCACCCTTGTTGCACCAGTCTCCCAAACTTATGGGCATTTGTCCCAATTAACAAGTGGACCCCATCATACAGTCCAGCGGGGGGACACATTAGGGCCAATGCCTCTACTCACTCCTCTACACCAGTTACAGTTGCAGGAAAAGACAGCCAGAGGCGGACATACCCTAGGTAGGGATAAGACTTCTTGCTCAGACCCCGCACATGTAGGCCTTCCAGGGACTGCAAAGTCACATCAGACAAGTGTTTGTCATACCTGTCCTGGAATACAATGTTCACTTGTGACCCACTGTCAAACACAGCCCAAGTATGAATACCATTCACAGTTACTGTAGTGTCCATTAAAAGGCCCACTATTTTGGATGAGTCTGTAGAGGCAGTTGCAGAGGCCTGGACAGATGATTTAGCCACAAAGAAATTTGAGTTAGTGTTTCCCGAACCTTCACTGTGGTCATTTCGGGCACCCCGTGGCCATTGATTTGCTTTTCAGAGCTCCTCTAGGAGTCTATTTACTACTCTTTCTAAGTCCTTCTGAGACCGGCATTCTCTTTTCATATGGCCATCCTTTCCACAGTTGTGAAACATGATAGACTCCTGGGACATCCTGGGAGAGAACATCGTATGAGGAACCAAAGCAGTAGTAAGAGATTGGGATCTAGAATCTGCTTGCAGCGGTGAGAGTGGTGCAATGTGTTTTAACAGTTTCTTTAGAGTGGCAGTCAATCTGGTGATCTCAGCCTTGGAGCCACCCTCGGTAGTGGATGCCTGAGAGTGCACCCCCACCCCCATCCCCATCCCCATGGCAGTTATGTCCTGAAAGGTATCAGAGTCTTTTATTTTTTTTTTAATTTTCCTATTTTCTTCCCCATGCCTCTCATCGACCATCAACTCTGGTCACGGACCCCTGGAGCCCTGGCCACCGGATATTGCCGTCTCCCCCGGTCAACCCTGGCTTACCCCCCAGAGAGTAGGGCCTCGGTTCTGACCCCCTATATCAGACCACGGAACTGTGACTGGTTGGGGGAACAGCTCTGGTGGCCAATCAGGGCTTTCCTGGGGCAGATCGTCACCGAGACGCAAGGCGTGGGATTTTGTTCCCTCCCCCGAGGAGGCGGGGACGTGCAATGATGCCAGCGTCCACCCCACCTCCCCCCCCCTCTGTTTTGAACGTCAGCAGCGTGAGTTCTCCCGGCCTCGGCCAGGAGTCCTCAGTGCTCCGAATGTTGCCCGCACCCTCCCCCCGGAGAAGGAGAGCTACCCATCGGATGGTCAATCCTTCTCACCCCGGCTGGCCCTCCGACGATCCGGGTCCATTCCCGAACCCGGGTCGCCAGCGTCGCAAGCGGAAATCCAACCGCTGTGCCGGCGGGCCAGCTCAGGTATCAGAATCTTGTTCCGTGGGGGAAATCCTTGCTGAGGCTCCCATCTTCAACTCTTGGATTTCCTTTAGTAGCTCAACTTTCCAATGCTGGGCCCAAGGCTGGAAGTCCTTTGCATTCTCAGAGTGCTCGTTAAGTGCCGACTTTTGCCCCTGAGCCTCACTTGGCTGATCACTTTCGGTCACTTGTGCAGCAGCAGCAGATATGGGTGCAATTCTCCAATAGGGTCACCTTTGCTCAACCCCCCCAAATTTCTTTCGTTAGCTCATCATGGGGGGGGGGGTGATTCCAGTCGGGTGGCAAGGTGCAACTGAAGCAGTAGCAATTCTGAAAGCAGAGCAGACTTAAGGATCCAGTCCAGCCTAGTTCGATCTAATTCATTTGATGGCAAACTACCCTTTCTGAGGTACTCTTGCAGCAGCTTTTCAAGCCGAGGTACATACACAGACAATGGCTCCGCTGGGTACTGCTGAGCATTTCTTACTCTCCACCACAGATCCTCATTTGAATCTGGGCTCCTATACACATTTTCAAATGCATCAAGACAATCCTGTGCAGTTGCTTTGGGGTTATTTGGCCCACTTGGCATGGATGGTAGCCAGGTCAGGACCTCAGAGGCTCTCACTCAACTTCTTTCGTTTCTCTGCTTCTCAGCATTGCCATTCAAGTATTAGAGGAGCAACACAGTCTATCCAGGTCTCCCAGTCATCCTCCCCCTGGGTGGCTGGGGAGGGTGCCTGAGAAGATTCTCAGCCTTCGGTAGGAATTGTGACTGATGGTAGGTACTGATATAGGGGCCAGCATTAGCACGGGCACAGAAGGCGGGGCAGTTACAGGTGCTAGAGTGGGAGTTGGTGTTAGGGAAGGAACACCCTCAGGTGGCAAAAATAGTTTCTTAAAGTCCTTTACTGTTTTCCCTTCTTCCAGCAACAACTTAGCAAATTTCTCCTCAAAAGTCTCAGATAATGGTGGGAGCTCATCCTCCCCGGGGTCTTTACTGTCTTTTGTTATCACTCTCCAGGCAGCTGGAACATCTTCTGAGGCAACAGTCTGTGTCACTTTAGAGCTGTTCACAAGGTCACTACACTCTACTAAGAGGAAGAAGAAGAATCAGCAGTTATATAGTGCTTTTTCATACATCCCAAAGTGCTTTACAAGCAATGTTAGACTGGTAGTGAAGTGACTGAATGTGTGGTGGCGGCCATATCACACATCATCACCCACGCACAGCCTGGATAATTGCATGAACCGGTTTATGGGAAGGGGAATGTTGTCCAGGACACTGGGAATGTTTCCTACTCTTTGTGAAGATTGCCTTGGGTTCTTTTACTTCCACCTGGACACCCACCAGGACAACACCAAGATGGGCAGAAAGGACCTCGGTTTGACATCTCATCCAAAGGACGGCACACCCCAGCAGCACAGCACCCCTCCAATACTGCACTCAGATGCCAGCGATTTTTAGGTGCAAGTCCAATTCCAGTGTGGGATGAGAACCCACGACCTTTTGATCCAGAGGCGGATGTGTTACCAACTAAGCCAGGCTGACACCTACTAAGGCTATGAAAGTTTGGGTGATCAAATCAGCCTGTCGACCCACCACCACAGGGTTTTTTAAACATTCAGCTTTGGAGAGTACTCCCTCTACAGTGTCCTTACTGGTACCCAAGGGACTATCCAGTATAAGCAGAGCATTGTAGGGGTCAATCTCCCACCCAGTACACCACCCCACCAACTGGTGTACAGCCATTTTTACTGGGGTAGCCATTAATCTTTAACAATAATTCATAATGTTTTGCCACTAGAAGGCACAAAATCAAAGCGGTGAGCCTCCAAAATGTAACCCCTAGGTGGTACTATCCCAAGGGCTACTACCCCTGCCTGCTTGGCTATTAGAAGGTTAAGGGGCCTGAGTTCTGAAACGAGTGCATCCACCCAGAGGTCAGGGTTGGTAGTGGTCAAGCTAACCTGGGCACAGCCCTCCAGGACACTGTAAACCCACTTTTTCCTTACCAGTGGCCAGAGCAATACACAATAATCACTTTCACAATTCCCCTGATACACCACACAAGTACCCACATTGTTTGCACGTACCACCAGGGCTTTCCTCTGGCTCGGCCCTTGGGACCCCCTGTAAAACAAGCTTATACAGCAAATAACAGCAGTACAGTACTCTTGCACAAACTGAAACCACAGTCAGGGTAAATGCAAAAAAGAGTTAGATCTGCTTTATTTAAGGGACTTGAAAAATGGAGGGGCGTAATCAGGTTAATTTGCTTAAAGGCTGTGTCAATCAAACAGTTATGCATGCACTTCAGGGTCCATAAACAGTCACACACTCTGGGTACCCAGATGGAGAATGGTAGGCTAGCCAGGAATGTTGCAGCTGGTTGGGGCCCTGTGATGGAAGAAAACATGCACAATACATATTATTTGTAATCTGGAGCCAGAGGGCTCAGTTCATGAAAAGAAAACAACAAGACAATCAGGTGACACACTTTTAGATTAGGCTGTTGTTGCAGGGAACTACCCTGATGATTACTCACGATACCCAAGACTGGACACAGGCTGGACAAAAATTGAGACAGCAGGTGGTTAATCTGGAGTGCCAAGAGAAGAGTGGCCCACACGAATCACTGAGGCGTCATTCCTCTTCAAGCATGGAGCAGGGAGCTGATCCCCAGGCAGGTCTCTCATTGATGGCTTTCTCTGTGCAGCGGGTAGTCTGGATACAGTCTGTTTTGGGCTAGATACAGCTTCCAGCAAGTAGAACACAGTTTACACAGTGGGGAATCAAATCACGACTCACTAACAACTCACTGCACATTTACATGTAAGGAAATTCTACTGTACCAGGCAAACCACTCTCTGGTCATGAAAACAAAGTCTCTGCACAAACTGGGGATTCAAAAGCAGCTGGAAATTCTGACAGGACAATTGCATTCAACAAAATCTTCAGTCTTCTTCAGGTATGAGCCTGGTGAAAAATCAGTGGCTTACTTCATTCTCACAAACTTGGATTTAGTCCGAAATAATTCTCTTCTCTTCTCTTCTCTTCTCTTCTCTTCTCTCTTCTCTTCTCTTCTCTTCTCTTCTCTTCTCTTCTCTTCTCTTCTCTTCTCTTCTCTCCCTCTCGGAGCAGCAGGCAAATATGCAGACCACAACTCAGGCCTTTCCACAGTTCTCCCGCATGAAACTACTCAGACGGCTGCTTGACTGTCTCAAGCTGTTGCTTCTTCGGCTCCCAACTTAGATCTGATGCAACTGCCAGCAAGCCTGGGACTTTCCCCAGAATCCAAAAGGTTCGGTTGGCTGATCTGTCTGTCAGTCACAACAAAGGCTCCTTCTTCAGGTGCAAAAATGCACCAAAAGACCAAAACTATAATTCCTATAGATTTTGACTCCAGACAGCTTCTGTAGTCCGACTACATTTTAGGTCTCACCAGTACTCATTGGTCCAATTTGGCTGTCCAGAACCAAGATAGCGGAGATAAACAAAACAGTCCTTGCTGCAAAGAAGGCAGGTCAGACAAACTACATTATCATTATCACTCTAAATTATTTTCAGCAAATAGTTACATCTTTCAACTGAGCTCTCTCTCAGATTTCTTATGACTGCAATCCTGGTGGCTCTTAAAGAGACAGTACACAGAGGCAATACAGGCACTCTCTGGCAATCACATTTAAACTGCTAAAATGCAGGACACCAGCCTGGCAGTAAGCATTTAGGCAAGCCCAAGGAAGCCTTTTTGGGAACCCCCATTTGTAAGGGTGTTACACATAGAAATGAAGAAGGAATTTGACAAAAAAGTGTGTTTTACACATTATGGGACTCTGTATCTTCACAGCTGCACATTTGTCAGGAACAACACTTGCCATATCAAGATACCTTTGGTTCCTAATGAGGCTTGCCAAACTTCATGTAAATCAAGTTATTAAAGCACAAAATATTCATTTTCATGTGGAAGTGAATAAAGACTTTGACAAAAAAAATGGTGATTTATAAATGTTAAGACTCTATCTCCATATCCTCATGTCCAGCTGAAACAAAACTTACTACTACATGAGATTCCTGCTTCATGATGGGGCATTTCAGATTCCATGCATATCAACTGAACTGTTTAAAAGTTATTAAAGCACAAAATATTAAGTTTAACATAGAAGTGATAAAAGAATTTGACAAAAAATGGTAATGTACACTTTTTGGAACTATATGTCTCTAGACTTGCACAACCAACCGGAATGAAACTTGTCACATCAAGAGACCATTAGTATCTGAGGGTACATGCCAACTTTCATGCAAACTGCAAGAACAGCTACAAATTTATTAAAGCACAAATCGTGAAAGAATCAATGAAAGAATTTGATTAAGAATATTAATGTACACATCTTGGGATTACATATATCCAGACTTGCACACCTAACTGGAATGTGACTTGTCATATCATGAGACCATTAGTTTCTGAGGGTACCTACCAATGTTCATGCAAATTTCAAGAACAGCTGTGAAGTTATTAAAGCCCAAAGTGCAAAAGAATTCTATTTTCACGGCAACAGAATGGTACTTTTGCCAGCACACCTAATTTTTCCCATAGAAAATAATGGGAAACTTTAAACTTTAATTACTTTTGAATGGATTAATACAGTATTTTTTCACCAAACCTTCAAAATGCACAAACCCCATATACACTGAAAGTTTCAGACCAAACCCTCAAGCAGTTTTGGAGTAATGGTGTGACAAAGAATTTGCATAAAAATGGTAATTTTTACATTGTTTTACATTCCACATCTCTGCAGCTGTGCATTTGACCAAAATGAAACTTGGCACATCAAGACATCATTGGACCTCAGTGGTGTGTGCCCAATTTCATGCAAATCGGTCAAACTGTTGCAAAGTTATTAAACTGCAAAATTTGAGGTTTACCATAGAAGTGTCCATTCAACCCTAATATATATTTATATATATTTATAGTTGGGGCCTCTAAAAACTCCACAAAGGAACCATAAAGAAAAGTGAATTAAAAGCAAGTGATTTTAGGCCTGGCCACTGGAGGGGAGGGCTGAGGCACTGGACACCTTACCTCCTCCCAGGCTGGTGACTTGGGTTCAGGAACAAGCCTATGGCACTGGGGGTTGCCTAGGGAGAGGGGAAGGTGAGGAGCTGGATTGAATGGCTACAAGGCAGCTCTCCTCTCCCAGGGAGGGACGTGGGTTTTCCCTGGCTCTTGGCTGCCACCCAGTGGAGGCTAGATGGCAGCCCTAAGAAGCCAGGCATTAGGCTGGGTGGAAGGAAGGGCTGTCACCGGAGTCACAGAGTGCATGCACACCTCCACACACATGCACAATCTGTGTTCTAGGGTGCCGGGATAACGTGGGAGAAAATGGGAAAATGGGGGAGGTTCAATGAAGCCCTGTTCACAGGGTGGATTGCAATCCTCTGAATGATGACCACAGCATGCCTGCCTTTGGAGCCCAAGAGAAATAAGCAAAAAAAAGCTATATGGAAAAAAAGAGAAAGTGATCTTACAGGGAAAAGAGCAGGCTTTACCTGTGTCCAGCTTTAAAACAAAGACGCGTTGGCTGGTTGAGTTTAAAGTGAACACTCCATATATATATATATTTTTTTTTGATTTAACAAAAGAAGGAAAATGGCTATATGTTCCTTTCCCTACCACACTGTGGCTAGTAGAAGATGGAAAGTAGATGTGAAGCCATGGGCATCATTTTGGTAGGCAAAAAGCTTGAAAAGGAAAAAAGCTTCTCAGTTGGGAGTCTGTGGTCAAAGAATCACTGCCACAGTATATGGGCATCTAAACTACCTTGTATGAAGCAATGTGAAAAATGAATTTCATTATGAGACTGAAATGAAGGCCCCAAATGCCCCTGCCTATTTTCATTTGAAGTAACAAATATCAGATTTAAATGTGCCAACATTACCTGCTGTTCTTGGTCCTGACATACAGAAAAAATGTGGGATGAGGCCTGCAGCACCACTTTCTGTGTACTCTAAAGTATTAGAAGTTTATTTTTCCTTACTAGTGCTAGGAGCCGGATTCCTCATGGGTGCTTGGGCTTTAAACTGGTGGCAGCCATTGTTGCTTCTCTGCTGCTCTTTTAGAGGGAGGGGGCCTCAACCTTCCCATTTTTAATGAAATGATCTATGAAGCCATCAGGGGGAACTCTATTATTTGCAAGGGAGAGACTTCCAGTCTGTAGTTTTTTGCCTTTTTTTTAATGAATGCCTAGAAACATGACATAGAATCACAGAAGCTATTGGCAGAAAAGGGCCTCTTGGCACACCTAGTTTTCCCTAGAGTTCCTATCAACTGTGCTTCTGTAGACCCTATTCAATCTCAAGCCTAACAACCCACCCCACAGCCCTGTTACTAAGGTCCCCTTGCCTGTACTATACATATTTGAATCCTGCTACCATTTCCGTACCCACCACCTCTGCTCGGAGGCTTTTCCAGATGCCCACCACTCTTTCCATGAAGAAGTATTTCCTCATATCCCCTTTAAGTCTCCCCCCTTCCAACTTCATATCATGCTCCCTTGTTTGGCTCCCCATCGGGGAATCGAAACCCAGTATGATGAGTCTCTAGGGGACTAGAACTGTGTAGATATTTTCCCAAGTTGCTGTTTAAGGAGCATATTGTATTTCATCTGTATATACCGTGCTCCCTATCTATAGGAAACACTTCTGGAGCCAGCAGAGGTGTTCACTCTAGCTACAGTAGATGTTCTCTTTATGAGGTGCTAATATGCCTATTTAGTGAACAATTGGAGCCATCAAAGATGCTCACTATAAGAAGGAGTTTGTTATAGAGGGGTTCTTTATACAGAGGGAGAACTTAGTGTTTTTTTGCACTGTTTTGTAATTGCTGGCTTTTGAGTGACAGGTGATCCGACTGCTGACTAGTATAAAAAAGCCCTAGGGAGATAAGTGACTTAGTTCAGCTTGAGTCCTGAGAGAAGCACAGAAGCACTGAGTTGCGAGTTCAGCCTGAGTCCTGAAAACAAAAGCATGAAAGCACTGAGTTGTGACTTTGACCTCAGTCCTTACAGGAGAAGAACAGAAACAGTTCAGTGCTCTCAGATTGATTTTGTCATTTTCCCTATAGTGAAAAGATAATTGCTTTGTTTTCCCATAAAGCTAAGTTGGGCGGGTGTAAAGCTGGTGAGATGGGTAGGAAACTGGCTGCAGGGAAGGCAACAGAGGGTGGTGGTGGGTGGGGAGCTCTCACACCCAAGGGCAGTGACGAGCGGTGTTCCACAGGGCTCGGTGTTGGGACCAGTGTTGTTTGGGATATTCATTGCAGACATATCATGGGACATCAAGAGCAAGATCAGTCTGTTTGCTGATGATACCAAGGTAGGAGCGGTGGTGGATGACCTAGGGGGATGGCAGGGGTTGCAGGATGATCTGGCAAAGCTTGAAACCTGGTCAAACACCTGGCAACTGGGGTTTAACACCAAAAAGTGCAAGCCGCTGCATTTTGGGATGAAGAACCCAAGGAGGAGTTACCAGCTGGGGGGTGTGCAGCTAGCCCAGACAGAGGAGGAGAAGGGTCTGAGTGTGCTCATTACAGGGTCAATGAACAACTCGGCACAATGTAGGAAGGCAGCTGCAAAGGCCAACAAAATGCTGGGTTGTATTGCAAGGGGGTATATCCTCGAGGAGGGAGGATGTGATTCTGCCACTGTATAGGTCATTAGTTAGACCACACCTGGAGTACTGCGTGCAGTACTGGCACCATGACTAGAAGAAGGACATTAAGTTACTGGAGGGGATGCAGCGCAGGGCAAAAAGATGATCAAGGGGCTGGGGACTTATCATACGAGAAGAGGTTGAAGGAGTTGGAACATACTCACTGGAGGAGAGGAGGGACGGGTGACATGATTGAAACCTTTAAATACATGAAAGGGATAAACAAGATGGGTACAGAGGGGCTGTTCAAAGTAAGGGGGGGAGGGCCACCAGGGGCCATTATATGAGACTGGAGGGAGGAAGGTTCAGGAGGGAGATGAGGAGACACTTTTTTACAGAGAGGTTGGTGGCTGGGTGGAATGTGTTACCTGCAGAAGTAGTAACCAGTAGAACAGTGGACTGCTTCAAAAGGGGATGGGACAGGACAAGGGGAGGGTTAATAAAGGGGAAGGGTGGAAGGGAGGGGCAGCTGCAGAATAAGGGGTGCTAGCTGCACATTCGAGCAGACTTGATAGACCTCTAGGCCTTTATCTGCTGGCAAATTTCGTATGTTCGTATGAGTCTGGGAATATTTTCCATGAAGATGGCTACGATTGCCTGCAAAATATAGGAATCTCTGTAGATCTGAGAGTCTAGTAAGTTGTGAGTTTGGCCAGAGTCATGACAGGAGAAGCACAGAAGCGCTGAGTTGTAGTCTGATAGTGAGTGCTGTAGCCCCATGGTGGCTTGTAAATCACAAACTGATAGATTTTCAATACTGCAAACCAGGCACAGGCTTGACTTCCAGAATTTGAGAAAGGAGACTATCTGAGCAACAAAATCATGTGAACTGTATCCTACAGCATCTTGACATAATTTTTGAACTTTTCGTGATATTGCTGTAAATAATAAAATTACGTATCGTGCGCCTTGCACCAGAGTCACTGAGTATCATTTTAGTCCTTACTCATGATCCACTTGATTACATGAGGATGGGATTGATTCTTTGTTGGCTAAATGGTGTCATTCTATCTTGTTTTCTCAACCTTTAAAAGCTCCCTGAAATTCTGACTTGGCACTGTATCTGTAGCATCCCTCATTCTCCCCACTGTACTCTTTACTGATCTTGCTGGAGAATTCCTCTTAGCACCACTGATGGTGGTAGAGTATTAAGAGGCCCAAGATGGAGCCACAGACTCAATCAACCATTCACCACCTGACATCACTGAAGTTATAACATTGCAGAATAAAAATGTTTTGTTTTCTGCAGTGTTTTTACCACGTATTAAAACAACGAATATAAGAACATGTTGTTTATCAGAACATTTTTTTTCCAGTGGCAGTAGTATAGTAGATGGCTATTACTACCACTGAGCATAGTAAACCTGTGCTAAACTGTGATCTAGTTTCTTTATTAATGGTCACTCAAGTAGTGAATGGGTATGTGAACGCTGCCGTATGAAGAGGGCAGCACACATTCCTTTTTTTTTTAATTAAGTATGCTTTATTTAGTTTTTTGGTCACAAACAATGCAGTGTATATTACAGGAAATGACACACAAATCCAATTACATATACCTTCCATTAATTAACTGTTCCATAAACCCCCTTTTCCTCCCCCTCCCTCCTACCTCCACTTCCACCCCCTTTTATCCCTCCCCTAAATCTTCCCTCCCCACCACTAATCCTCCCTCCCCAAAGCCAGTCCACAAATTATAACACTACAGGTCATTTCACTAGCCTCACTAGGAAAAACAGAAAAACAACAGGCTAAAAAAGGGGGAGATTATGCGGACATCATCACATAAAGAGCCTATAATCTGCACACACTTAAAAAAAATAATTCAAAAGGGATATATGAAGGCTCTGTCTTCTTTATTAATGTGATGGAATGATTGACCATAGCTCACGGAACTTCTCCCATTTGGCGTTGAACTTAGAAATTGTATTTCTATAACTAGCAATAGTTTTCTCAATCCTTAAATTGTATAATAAACCAACAAGCCATTCCTGATAGGTAATAGAAGTCTGATCCTTCCAGTGTTTTAATACTAAGGCTTTCTCCGTGAGTGAAATTAGATTAATAAAGTATCTCCTTTCCCTCACTGCCACCCTTGTGTAATCACCTAACAGACAAATCTGCAGGGTAAAAAGATCTTGTCACCCTAATAAGGGGTCAGCTTTGGCTTTAATATCAGACCATAGGGGAGCAACCAAGGGACGCTCCCAAAATATATGCAACAGGGAACCTTGTGCCCAACCACATCTAAAGCAATCATCCTTTGGCAATTTACCCATTTTGTACAGCTTCACAGGAGTCAGGTGCATGGTATGTAGGATATAAGATTCTGTCAATCTAAGATTGTCATTGACACTATATGTATAAATTCCTTTCCATATATGTTCCCAGTTAATACAACTGTTGGGGAGAGTGTCTATACAATACTGAGAGTAATCAGCTGTGTTTGGATACAATTTCCCATGTAGAGCGGCCACTAGACCCAAAACCGCATGTGGTTGCCTCGCGACAGATTGGAATTCCAGAAACGTCTCTCCATAGTTAATGTCCCACTGATTGGGTCCAAACCAAGTGATAAGCAAATGTCTAATTTGGTAAATATAAAAGGCATACCTAGGTGATAGGTGGAAACTCCCCAATATTTCTTGAACTGAACGTATCCTCCCCAGGTCAACTAGGTCACTAACTTTCATGTTTGGAGGTATTCTCCACCTATGTGGTGAGAGAAAAGCTTTACCAACCTTAAAATTAGGGTTACCAAACACTGGTTGCGAGACATCCTTGGTATGCCTAATCCCCAAAGACCTACACATCTGGTTATGGATCTTAACCGAAATAAAAATAATCGTGGACCGAAGTAACTTAGGTAAATCATTGGGGAGTATATAACACAGACTATCAAGTGACACTTTAGATCTTTTAATAAGATTCCTTTCCATTTGCAGCCATAAAGGATTATATACAGATTGCCTATTATTTGAGTGGGTAGTCGCCCACTGCATATAGTTAGCAACGTGGCTCGCCAGGTAATAATGATAACAATTCGGGAGCTTCAACCCTCCCAATGCTTTTGGAGCACTTAGGTATTTATATGATCTCCATGGGGGTTTATTTTGCCATAAGAATTTAGCAATCAAGCTCTGAAGTTTCCGAAACCATGATAGGGGGAGGTAAATATTCAACATATTCAGAGGATAAAAAACTCTGGGTAACACATTCCTCTTGATAACATTAATTCTACCTTGAAGGGATATGTATAAAGGAGACCATCTAATTAAGTTTTTCTGAATGGTTAGGAGAAGGTTATCCAGATTGAGCTTCCTCAAAAGAGAAGCTGAAGTCGACAGAGTAATACCAAGGTATTTAAGTCTGTTAGTCCAGGCCATCCGAAACCTAACCATGTTCCCTTTATGAACATGAACATTAAGTGGCATAATTTCCATCTTGTTGATGTTCAGCTTATATTTTGGAAACTTACTAAATTCATCCACTATGTCCAACATTTTAGGGATGACCTTAGTTGGATCTGATATGTGGAGTAAAATATCGTCCGCATAGGCCAACAGTTTCAACTCAAATGGACCCACTGGAATACCTGTTATGTTCGGAGAAAACTGCAAACTGTGAATCAAGGGTTCCAATTACAGATTGAACAACAAAGGTGACAATGGGCACCCCTGACGTGTTCCCGAGTATAATGGGAAATTACTGGAGAAAATCCCATTGCAATAAATTCTAGCCTTAGGATTTGAATATAAATGTTTAATCCACCCAATAAATTCTGGGGGAAATCTGAATTGGCTCATGGTACTAAAGTGGAAATGCCAACTAACCCTATCAAAGTCTTTCTCCGCATCCAGGGAGACAAGGGCCATTGGTACATTTGCCTCCCTGGATATGGAGAAAATATCGTCAAGTTTACGAAAATTATCTAAAGGATTTCTACCACCAATAAACCCAATCTGCTCAGGACTAATTAAACTATCCCAAACTTTAGTAATCCTAGATGCCAAAATCTTAGCCAAGATCTTAACATCGTAGTTCTTCAAGGAAATTAGTCTATAATTTGTTACCTTATCTTTGGGTTTCCCCGGTTTTGGTAAAACAATAATAGTAGCTTCTAATAACGTGGAATCGATAATGCCGTGGGCACAAATATGGGCATATAATTCTTGAAGGATAGGAGTAAGCTCCTTCTCAAACATTCAATAAAAGTTTGATGGGTAGCCATCAGGCTCTGGAGCTTTATTTGGTGAAAGGGATTGAATGGCCATAGATATCTCAGCCATTGATATAGGGGAGATTGGCTGGGCTTTCTGCTCATGGTTAAGGGTAGGAAGGGGAAATTTAGAGATGGGGCAAAAAGCGACTTCTGTAAGGCCACCCTTTTCAGCTCTGCTAAAGACCCCAGAAGGTTCTGGAGAACCATCCAATCACTGGTCGGTGGTCGCTCCTACCCCGGGGTCACTGACATGCTCACCGGAGGAGTCTCCTGCAACAATCCTCACGTGATTGCCAATGCACTAAACTCTCATTTCACTGACCTCCCTTCCGTTCTCCCACTTGGGTCCACGGCCCGGGACTCAAACTGCTCTGCCTCCCGTCCAGCCGGGAGTCTGGTCTGCCCGCCCCATTTTCACCTAAGGTGGTATGATGAGGTCCCGGTCTCTTCTTCAAGGTCTCCCCAGAATGCAAGCCCGGCCCTGATAACCTGGAGCCAAGCTCCTCAAACTAGGTGCCCCCTCATTGCCTCCCGGTGGCCCACATCTTCAACCTATCCCTTACCCGGTCAGATCCTGCTATCTGGAAGGTTGCCAGGTCATCCCTGTCCCTAAGCAGGGTGACCCCAAAATCCTGGACAACTACCGTCCCATAGCTATCCTCTCTGCTGTCAGCAAGCTCCTGGAAAAGGTGGTTGCCAAACAACTCTCGGAGTATATCCACTCCCATGGACTGCTGTCCCCTGCCCAACACGGCTTTCGTAAAGGGCACAGCACTACCACGGCGCTCATCTCTGTCTCTTCCAGCATCAGAGCTGCTATGGATCAGGGAAAACTCTCAGGCACGGTGTCAATTGACTTATCCAAGGCCTTCGACCTCGTTGACCACGACCTGCTTGCCTTGCAGATGAGGTCCCTTGGTTTGTCCCCCTCTGCCCTAAACTGGGTCTCTGATTATCTAAATGGCAGACAACAACAAACTAAATTCAATAAAGTCCTCTCTGCCCCCCTGCCTGTAACCTCTGGTGTCCCTCAGGGCTCTGTGTTGGGTCCCCTACTCTTTTCCCTGTTTATCAACAATCTCCCCGATGTGGTCACCAGTTGCCGAGTTACCATGTATGCGGATGACCTGGTTCTCCAGGCCCACTCCTGTGATACAGCCACACTAAACCGCCACTTATCAGAAGACCTCTGGAACATCCAGGCATGGCTCTCCAACCATAAACTGGTCCTCAACCAAAAAAAAAACCCAGGCCATGCTCTTCGGCTCCTCTGCCAAAATTTGGGCCTCTTCAACTCCCCTACATATCAACTATGAAGATGGCTCCCTTCTCCCTACTGTGACCTCCCTTAAATATCTTGGAGTGATGCTTGATCCCCAATTGGACCTGGGTAGTCATATCCATAATGCCTGCAGTGGGGTAAACCGTAAGCTGGGGCTGGCCTACAGGGCTCAGTACAACCTCACCCCAGCGGCTCGCCTAGCTCTTGCCAGGGAGTTTACTCTCCTCAGCTATGGCTCCTCAAATTTGCTCATACTCCAAGACCTCCTAAGCAAGTGAGCACGACGACAACAATATCTGTCGGTTTGCCCAGGCCACCCCCCGCCTCACCCATCACTGTGAACTCTACGAGAAGCTTGGCTGGCTATCCCCGATCAATCACCTTAACTTTAGTACTGGGTGCCTCGCGAGTAAAGTAATCAGCTCCGGCACCCCTCCGGAACTGGCCTGGATTCTCACCCCTGTTGACCTCTCCCCCTACCTGCTGAGATCCCAGGGCCCGGCCTACTAAATGTACCTACCACCCGCACCATCATGGGGGACCGGAGCTTTGCTGTTCATGCTCCCAGGCTTTGGAACTCCCTTCCTGAAAGAGTCCATACTGCCCCCCTCTCACAAGCTTTTCCGGACCTCCCTGTGGGAACATCTTAAGCTGGTCTCTTGCTGTGAATGCCCAAAGCCTCCTTAGCCTCCCGGTGCCCACTGGTGCTGGCTTCACCTCTCTTGCTCTGGCGTCACCACTCTTGCGCTACTACCTCGTCCAATCCCCCCACCTTTACTGACCGACTCTATGATGCTCCTACGCTCATGACTCCTTACTAGCCCTGTTGGTCATTGTATTTATTTCAAATTTGTATCTTGCCCCCAGTATTAGAAACTGGGTGTACTTTCCATGTAAATGTAAAACTGTAAAAACTGTCTTTCTCTCCTGCTGTTGTATTTAATGTATTCGTCATACCCTATTGCTGTATTGATGTACCTGTTATACCCTTTTGTACTCTCCCGGGTCGTTCCTGAAAATAGTCATAAAACTTGTCTAGTGTACTTACCCGGTTAACAAAAACTAAATAAATAAATACTGTTAAATTTCAGTATGAGTAGGACTACTATTCGGGTGACTATATAAATTCCTATAGAACATTTCAAATTCTTCCACTATGGCTTTAGGAGTTGTCACTGTGTTACCCCCATCTACGGTAGTTATACAGGCGACCAGTCTAGACTCCTCTTGTTGTCTCAGTTTGAGAGCCAAGAGGTGCCCAGCTTTGTCTCCTTGGTCCAGATACCTAATATGGGTTTTAAACAAGGCATATTCAGCCTTTCTTCTTAGTCTGTCTGCATATTGGTCTTTAAGAACTGTAAGCTGAAGTAAATCTTCATTAGTAGGGCAGATACTAATCTTAGCTTCCAGATTCTGAATAGAATCTAGAGGTAATTTTGCTACCCCCTCCCTTTTCCTTTTGTGGGTAGCAGTCAATCTAATAAATTCCCCTCTCAGGTCACATTTCAGGGAACACCAAAGCTGGTCATATGCTGCTATAGAGCCCCTATTAAGTTCTATGTATTGATTAATTAGTATATGGATGCTGTTTACAGTATTCTCTTGAGATAACAGTTGAATGTTAAGCTTCCACTGGGTAACCTTAGGAATGGCTTGGGGTATCTTAACCTCAAACTAGATCAGGGAATGATCTGACAACACTCTAGGGGAGATTCCAGAATCCATTGGGCCTATCAGCACGGCTCAGTTCACTAAGGAAAAATCCAAATGAGAATAAGATTTATGATAGGCTGAGTAAAATGTGAAATCCCTCTCATTTGGGTGAAGGAGGCGCCAAGGGTCTGAAAGGCCCAATCCCTCCATCATTTCATGTAACAATTTCTGTGCAGGTGATAGAGTCTGACCATTCAGAGTGGATCTGTCCAGCTTGTTATTGTATTTGAGATTCCAGTCCCCTGCTAATATTATTGGCAATTGTTTAAAAGGGGCTAGCTTAAGGGCTATTTGGGAGAAGAATTCCGGAGAGCAGTGATTAGGCCCATAAATAGTGCCTAAAATAATTTTGCTATGGTCAACCAACCCTCTAACAACTAAAAACCTCCCTTGCGGGTCTCCCTTTTCTTGTAGGAGTTGAAATGGTGTCCCTTTAGTAACCAAAACTGCAAATCCTCTTTGAGAAGTGGAGTTGCCTGCTGCATAAACATAGCTGATATGTTCTCTGTGGAGTAAGTTACCTTCACCAGCCAACAGATGTGTCTCCTGTAAAAAGATAATATCTGAGTGCATTAAAGCCAAATGTTTAAGAATTTGATGACGTTTCAATCTAGCTCTTGCTCCCTTAATATTCCATGAGGCAATTCTCATATCGATGTAACCGTGTAATAAAGGCTATTCGAGATAAACATCCAAAAATTAGGCTTAAGTGCATGACCTTTGATTTAAAATATATCATCAAAGACTGGCTATGCACCCACCAACCCCCATAATTCACCACAATCCTCGCCATATTGGGTAATTTAGAAGTACTACTCTTCTCCCCGAATAAATCCCTCCCGGGCATAATCACAAACCTATAAAATATGCCCCTGTAGGCAAATATAGAACAAACCACCCCTAGTCCCAAAGACTGATCCCCCAACTGTGCATTCGGCATAATGTTTATCATGCTACCCCTGATTGCTCCTCCCCTCCCCATACCCCCTTATAATTCCAACCCTATAACACTATTAACACTAATTATGTAATTTATAGAACCCTTCAAACCATCTATAGTTCTTAAATCCTACCATATATTATAAATGAGACTCTGTAAGTTAAAAAGAGGTCAGGCAGAATAACAGCACCTGTAATCTTTGACATTCCCAACCCCCTTAAGAAATAGGCCATACAATTACATAGCATTAACTCTAAAACATAAAAAATCTATCAACAAGGATAACTAGAGTCCCACCTCACCCTGTGGACACAAAAGTAATCAACTAATACTTACAAATACAGAAACCTAAGCAGTTAAATCTTTAACTTGTACCCCTTAGGAAAGGAATATCTATTCCAAGCCTGTTTTGTGGCATCACAATTTACCCTCTAATCCCAAATGTATGTTAATAACATTGAAGGGAAACAGAAAGAGTACTCTCTAATAATCTATTGAGCCAGAATCCCAGCTTCCTTTTATCCATATACTAAAGTCCATCAAATGAGGTTTAGTTAACAAAGCATTGTACAAACTGAAAAACAGAGCACTCTTCATTTAACTAAATGTCCACAAGATGACAGTCTTCACCACAGAAGTATAGTGGAGCAAAGTCATTTAATCAGATCAGGATACCACTTCTTGTATGCTTCAGTAGCTAGCTCCAGTGATTCAAAAGAGTGCCATTGACCCTCTCTGTTAATCTACAGAGTAGCCGGGTAACGCACCCTAAAACAAATTCCAGCAGATACTAACTTAGACACCAAAGGGTGGAGGGCTGAGCACTTCTGACAAACTGAATAGGGAAGACCCTGAACAACACAGATTTGTTTTCCTTACTATTGCACTTCTGCTGCCTCTTTTAATTTTCTCAAAATGTGTTGTTTGTCAAGGAAATTCAGCAGCCTAAAGAGAAAGGGTCGAGGGGGCGATCCCGCTAGGCGCATAGGGTGTAACGATCTATGGGGTCTTTCAATG
Organism: Neoceratodus forsteri; assembly: GCA_016271365.2. Lineage (NCBI taxonomy): Eukaryota > Metazoa > Chordata > Ceratodontiformes > Ceratodontidae > Neoceratodus > Neoceratodus forsteri. Next base: position 1,773,795,879 of record CM057456.1, on the reverse strand, counting down.
ATAAAAGTAGGCCCATTGGGGGAGGGCCCTGCCAGCTTTTTGCATAACATTTGGGAAAATAACACTGTCTGCAGCCCCTCCTTTGCCTCTAGAAGGCCTAGTATCACCAAATTGTTCCTTCTTGAGCTACCCTCGAGATCTTCTAGGCGATCCTCCACCTTCTTAACTCTATGTCTTAGGGCAACCATTTCTGGATTCATTCTCGCCCTCCAATCATCTATTGAAGAGATCCTGGCCTCATTATCCTTCGTGCATGTATTCAGCTGCTCCGATGAAAGTTTCATGCCCCTAAAATCTGAGGCAAGCGCGAGCAGTGTTTCCTTCATTGGTCCCATCTCCTCCAGAAACCGCTTTTCGGTTAATGCAGCTTGCTGTTTCAGCAAAGTAGTAGCCTCTGTTCAACCCGCTTTTGCTGATTTAGGGTTCTTGTCTTTAGCTGGAGTCGGCGGGGGAGTGTGGAGGAGAACTGGCGTTTTCATTTCAACTTCAATTTTCGAATTACATAGAAACATAAAAGTTGACGGCAGATAAGGACCGCAAGGCCCATCCAGTCTGCCCATTTCTTTTTCTACCTTATAAATGTGCCATCGGCCTTTGCTCTGTCAGTGGCCTATCTATTCATAGTCATTTGTATTGCTCCCTTATGCCTATCCCATGCCTGTTTGAAGCCCTGCACTGTATTCATAGCCACCACTTCTTGTGGTAAGCCATTCCATGCATCCACCACCTTTCTGTGAAAAATTTCCTCACATCCCCCTTAATCGGCCTCCCCTAATCTCATGCTGTGTCCTCTTGTCCTGCTATTTTTCTTATATTTAAACATGTTAGACTCTTTCACTTTGTTTATGCCCTTAAGGTGTTTGAATGCCTCGATCATATCACCTCTCTCCCTCCTTTGCTCAAAGGTATACATATTGAGCCCGTTAATCTGTCCTCATATGTCTTCTGATGCAGTCCCTGCACCATCTTGGTTGCCCTTCTCTGGACTGCCTCAATTTGGTTAATGTCCTTGTGAAGGTGTGGCCTCCAATACTGCATGATTCCAGATGGGGGCCTAACCAGTGTCTTGTACAGAGGATTATTACCTCCTCTTGACGCTTGTGATACCCTACTAATACACCCTAACACCCCCTAGCCTTACCTACTGCTTTAGAGGTCTGCTTGATGATTTTAGGTCATCAGTGATGATGATGCCCAAGTCTCATTTCTTCCTTTGTGACTGCTAGCAACTCCCTCCCAGCCTATAGGTGGCTTCAGGGTTTCTCTTCCCTATGTGCATGATTTTGCACTTCTTTGCATTAATCCCAGTTTCCACTCTTCTGACCATTCTGCTAGTTTATCCAGATCTCTCTCATTCTGCCCACCCCATCTGGATCATCTACTCTGTTGCAGAGCTTGGTGTCATCTGCAAACAGACAAGCCTTACCCTCTAGTCCATCTGCAAGGTCACTAATGAAGATGTTGAAGAGGACTGGCCCCAGGACTGATCCCTGAGGTACCCCACTTGTGACTTGCATCTCTTCTGACTGTATACCATTTACCACCACTCTCTGTTTTCTGCCCGTCAACCAGTTTTCCACCCAGTTGTCCAATTTCTGACCCACCCCGAGCCTACCCAGCTTATTTATCAATCTTCTATGTGGAACAGTGTCAAAAGCTTTGCTGAAGTCAAGGTAGGCGACATCAACTGCTCCCCCTTGGTTCACCATTCTGGTTACCCAGTCAAAGAAATCTATGAGATTAGTTTGACAGGACCTTCCTTTTGTAAACCCATGCTGTCTTGGATCCTGTGCCCCTATGGATTCCAGGTGTTGCACTATCCTTTCCTTAAGGAATGCTTCCATAATCTTGCCCACTACTGAGGTAAGACTGACCGGTCTGTAGTTCCCTGCCTCCTCCCTGCTACCACTCTTATGCAGCGGGATCACATGCGCTCCGATAGAGTGAAAGTCAGATTCCTTAAGTGATCAGCAAAACTTTAAAACCTTTAACTCACAGCTTAGGTACATAGATTCCAAAATGCAACCACTTCTAGGAGGAGGGCAGGGGAGCTATCTGAGAGAGCTTCTCACCAGGCAGCCATCACACCGGAAGTCCGGCATCACACATTCTTTCATGGTTAGCTGTGGCAGTTAATGAACTTTACAACAATACCTTAATTCTATTGGCAAGAGCTCTTTTTAAAAGCTGTATTATACTTTTAATAATGGGTTCCTTCAAAACTCATTTGAACCCAATTTATTTATGTTAACCATGGATTTTCACTGTTTTCTGCAAAGCCCTCTTATAGGAACATCCTGGTCAATCTAAATCATCCAGCCAAATTCTGGAGGTCTATAAAATCACTTTTCTCCCCCACCCAGCCACCACTCCAGCCCTAGATTTGGGAGGCTCCATCCTAACTGAACTACTAGCAGTTGCCACGGCTTTCAACTTGATGTTCTCAAGCAGTGGGTCCCCTCACAATTCCAATCCTCCACCTGCCATACAAAACATAACACCCCCACCCTCTCCCACGCCAACCCTTCTCCCAGTTTTCTCCTTCTCTCTGGTTACCCCACCAGAAGTACTCAAAACCCTGAAAGCCCTAAATCCCTCCAAAGGTAGATGCACCACAGGCATGGATGCCAAAATGCTCTACCTTTCTGCATCTGCCATTGCCATGCCCCTAGCATCCCTTTTCAACCTCTCTTTCATCACTGCCTCTATACCTTTAAAATGGAAGCACGCCACAGTTATCCCCCTCCTGAAAAGTGATGACCCATCCTCCCCAAGTAACTACCACCCAATCTCCCTTCTACCCACCCTAGCCAAAATCCAGGAACACCTTGTCCTCTCACAACTCTCTACCTTCCTTGACTCCTCCTCCTTCTTCACCCGTTACCAGTCTGGTTTTAGAAATCCCACTTCACTGTCACGTCCCTCCTCAGACTCACAGATTCCATCCTCACAGGCATGGATAAAGGCACATCACATCTGCCATTTTCCTTCGACCTAGCTGAGGCATTTGACACAGTCTCACATACCCTCCTTCTGTCTAAACTCTCTAAGGCAGGCCATTTTCCAGCGCAGCCATGCGCTGGTTCAACTCATACCTGTGTGGCCGGGTCCAATCGGTAAAAATTGGTGCCTCCACCTCAAACCCCTCCCTGTCTCCATCGTGTGTCCCCAAGGCTCTGTCCTCGGTCCTATCTTATTCTACATTTTCTCAACGACCTCCCTTCAATCTGCCGGCATGCTGACATTCATATGTACGCAGATGACACAGTCCTGTATGCATCAGGTCTCTCCCCTCAGGATGTTGCTTCTAAGATCCCTCAAGACTTCACTGAAGTACAGCACTGGTTTCGTCAAAACCAACTTATCCTAAATGCCAAAAAAACGATCGCTGTGACTTTTGGCACACGACAAAGACTCTCCCGCCTCCCTGCTTTCCCCATTGTTAAAACACTTGATGGGACCCCTCTAGAAGTCTGTATCTCTTTCAGATACCTAGGGGTCTGGCTGGACCAACACCTTGACTTTTCCATGCATGTCGACGCTATACACAAAAAACTGCTCCCTAGGCTGGGGGCACTATACCGGAACCGCAGCTGCATCCTCTGCCTGCCCGGCAGTTCTACAGAAATGATCCTCCTATTTTTGACTACGGGGATGTAGTCTATTGTTCTGCCTAAATCCATCTCGCTAGACTGGACCTCTCTCTTCAACTCCTTCTGCCTCTTGCACTGGATTGTCCCCCTACACTCCACCACTGCAACCTATACAGTTGCCTAACCCTCCCTCCCTCGCAAATAGATGCCGCTACCACTGCAATAGACTCACAGCCAAATTCTGGACCCCGCTATTGCCCTCCTACTTAGCCTCCTACACTAATAGCTCAAAACCAACAGCCTACTCACTCCAGAAATTTCGACTCCGCCACTGCAATCCCACATGGCCACCTCTGCTGGACAGTCAGCTTTTAGTGTCCGTCTACCAAAACTATGGAACTCCCTGCCAGCTGACATCGAGCTCTCCCCCTCCCCTTGGATACAAATCTCCCTTCTAAAAGGTCTAGTCCCCACAGGCTGCATATGTCAACTTGACGTACACTAGCATGGGCCTTGGGCTGGTGTGTACAATGTAGACCAACCACCCAATATAATCTATGTTACCCACCCAAATGCTTAACTACCAAATTTTTGATGATCTCCTATTCTTATTTCTGCCTACTATTATGCTGTTCACTCTGTTTCTTGCCTCCTGTACATACAATTTCTTAGATTATTATATTTCACTGTAATAAACGAAACCTTGTAAATATTGTATGTTACGTATGAAATTTTCGCTGTTTCTACAATTTATTGTTACTAGTATGTTAGATCCCATTTCCCTCCTCCCCCAGGACACATCTGGAATCGAGCGGTGGTCTGCTCAGTATGTCTTTCCTGGTAAAACTTTTAAATAAATAAAATAAGAACATTTTGCTTGGCATTTAGGATGGGCTTATAACAGGGCTGTATAGTTTCATGTTATTTCAGCTGACCTCATGTTATTTTCACTACAGCATTGTCATAATGGCAAGACAGACTGCATAGTACTGTATGAGTGGGGCATTCTATACAGCATCCAGGAATAACATTTTTATTCAGTCTAGCATATTGCAAACAATGCAGCCTACAACTCATGTTTTCACTTTGCCACTCATTGCTAGGTAGCATTGCTAACAACATTCCAGATTAAATAAAAAGCTTTTTTCCTGGATGCCATATCGAATATCCCTGACATTACTCTTGCTTCTGTTCCATCTCTCTGGAAACATGCCGCTGTTATTCCATGTGCTAAAGGTGATGATCCCTCCTCTCCTGGAAACTACTGGCCTATTTCTCTGCTCCCAATTCTTGTCAAGCTCCTGGAACATGTTATGCTATCCCATCTCTCTTCCTACCTTGATTCCTCCTCATTTTTTCATGCCTTACCAATCTGGTTTCTGCAAACACCACTCCACCACCTCCTTCCTACTATGGCTCACTGATTCCATACTTACTGGGATGGACCAGGGCCTCATCACCTCTGCCATTTTTATTGATCTAGCCAAAGCTTTTGATACTGTCTCACACCCCTTCTGCTTACTAAACTCACTTCCACTGGGCTCTCAAATGCAGCCACTAGTTGGTTTATTTCCTACCTAATGGGTAGAACACAATCTGTTCTGATTTGTGATGTAAATTCTCCTCCCCTTCCCATCAACACTGGTGTTCCTCATGGCTCTGTGGTGGGCCCTCTACTCTTTTCTATCTTCCTAAAAACCTGCTCTCTGCCTTCCCTCTAACCTCCATCCACACCTAAGCTGATGATACTGTTCTATTTGTATCTGGTCCTTCCCCCTCTGTTGTGGCCTCAAAGCTTCAGCATGATTTTGATAAAGTACAGCTCTGGTTTTGCTCTAATCAGTTATTTATAAATACCAAGAAGACAGTCTCCATTACCTCTGGCACAAGGCAGAGACTCTCAAGGCAAAACTCCCTCTCTTCTTACCACACCCTAGATGGGACACTACTTGAGACCAACTCCTCTTTCAGATACCTTGGGATATGGCTTGATCAGCACCTCACCTTTTCTGAGAATATTGATGCCATTCACAAAAAGCTGCACCCTAAACTGGGTGCTTTATACAGAAATAGTGGTTGTATTCCTTTGCTGGTGCACCATGCCCTTGTCCAGAAAATTATCTTATTAATTTTTGGTTATGGTGATGTTGTTTACAGTGCTGCCCCCAAATCTTTCCTACTTAGACCAGATTCTGTTTTCACTCATTCTGTCATTTTGCTCTTGACTGTCCTCCTCATGCCCATCACTAAACCCTCGACCAATCTCTCTCTCTCTCTCTCTCTTTCTCTCTCTCTCTCGTCTTTCCTTAGCCTGCAGGTGCCATATCCACTGTGCTAACTATCTTGTCAAATTCTGGTTTCACTCCCTCCTTCCATATCTCTCCTCCACTATTTCCCTCAAACCATCTTCTTCTTCTTACTTACTCAGAAACCATGACCACCACACTTTAACCACACTGCCCAGGTCCACCTGGTTGGTCAGACTGCTTTCTCATACCATTTCCCAAAAATCTGGAATTCTCTCCCATCTCCCATCCATCATGTTGCCTACCCACATATCCTCAACTCCCTCCTAAAGGTCCAATCCCTCTTCCCTTTTCTGCAGCTGTATATAATTTAATTAGTTTAAATTTTACCCTCACCATATTTTGCATCTGTACTCATTCTATGATTAATTACCTACCCTATATCAATTATATAATCTGATTGTGTTTTTCTTAGTATTCTAGCACATTTCTTGCTTTTATTGTTGCTTATCAATATCTAGTATATATGGTTATTCTATTTTCATTATTCACTGTATTTGACTTTTCCTGCTGTATATGCTGTGTATCTTATTTCACCTCTCCCCCAGGGCACATCTGGAAATGAGCATGTCTGCTCGGTATATCTTTCCTGGTGAAACCTTTAAATAAAGAAAAATAAATAAATAAATAATATGCATGATAGATTGTAATTACACATTTGTCTCCACATGATTAATAAGCACCTATGGCTTCACCACTTATGAGCTATGGGTCTTACCACTAGCTAGTGGAGATACATTTGTTATGCCACTGCAATCCACAATGTATTCCCTATAGTTAGGATTGAGTAGGGTGTTCAATGTTAAACTCCTAAATCTGCACCTTAATAACTTTGGCAGGATTTGGTGAAAATTAGCTGCAATTTTGTATGTGTTGTCTCAGAGGCAAGGTCTAAATCTGTGGAAAGTTATATGGCAGCAGTTTTGCAGTTTCTGAGATGCTGATGTGACTCTTTTCTGTAGACATCTCATTTTTCCTATACTTGTCATGGGATTTGAGTTTACTCTCACCTACAGCCTACATGGAATATAATTTTTCCCAAAGTGTTCTGGGTAGTAGCATGCTGTGGCAAGGAAGTGCCTTTGGAAGGTTTTGTAAAAAAAAATTAAATGGTTCTAGAGCTATAAGGATATAAAGTTTTGTTTTCTTCTGTTTTGAGCTTGCTCAGTAGGGTTTTTGGGATAAGGTTCTGATATAGCACCAAAGGTTTGGTGTTGTGAGACTGTTTTTAGTTTCATGAGATTTTATATTCACAACAGCAAAAGTGTTTTTTTTTGTGACCAGTTGCCATCTTGTTTCTAATCTCAGCTGGTGACAAATCTTTGATTCACACTTTTAGTACAACAGCCATAATAATAATAAAAAATGAATCTACCTCATTAAAATATGCTAGTTCAGATTCTGAGGCTTGTTTCCATCAATCATGTTTCTAAATATGTTTTACGAATTTTTTTCCTGCCATGTGAATGTCTCTCTCATTTTTTAAATCATGGCCCACTTTTCTGTGATGCACTATTAAGGTGGTGTAAAACTAAATCTGACTTGTGAAACTATTAAATTGTGAATCATAAAAAGTCTGCTGGAAACATATTTTGATTGCCCAGCAAAAAATTTGGTTTCACAGCAGAAAATTGATTTCTCAGCGTGAAATTTGATCATGCACCATGATTTTTCATTTTGTGGCAAGAATTGGTTTCTCGACTTGAAATGTAATTGAAATTTAATTGCGCATCAGATTTTGTTTGCTCTGCAGTAACAAATTGGTTTCTCAGCACACAATGATTTTTCATTTCATGACAAAAATAGTTTTTTCTACTTGAAATTTGACTGTGCATCATGGGGGGAGGGTGGCCTGTACATAAGAGAAAGTATAAAAGCAACAGAGGTGCAGTGTAGATAGGGGGAGGCTGAGGCACTGTGGGTCACCCTTGAGCCATGCAATGGCACAGCAATCCACACAGAGGTGATCTATGGAGCTGTGGTGCAGGGGGAGAAGGTGGATAGGGATCTAGTGCATCAAATACGTGAGATGGCAGCAAAAGATGAGGTATTACTGCTGGGTGATTTCAACATCCCTGCTATGAATTGGACCATCCCAGCAACTGCTTCAACCAAGAGCAGAGACACCCTGGATTCCCTACAGGGGGCAGGCCTCAGACAGCTAGTGATTGATCCCACCAGAGACAGGGCAATTCTGGACCTAGTACTGACCAATGGGGACAGCATCACAGATTCCAAGTGGAAGATCAGCTGGGATCCAGCGACCCTTTCATAGTGTGGTTTAGCATGGGGACAGAGAAACAGTCTAGTCACAGTAAGGCAAAGGTCATAGATTTTAGGAGGATGGATTTTGCTAAAATGAGCAGGTGTATCAAAGAGGTCATGGCTAGGAGGGATATAGGAGGGGGAGTTGAGGAGTAGTGGGAACACCTGAAGGGAGCTATACAGGAGGTGATGAACCAAAACATCAAGATGGTAAACAAAGACAAAAGAAGGAAGAAACCACTATGGTTCTTGAGAGAGATGGCAGATAAGAAAAGGGTCAAAAGGGTGGGTTTCAGGAAATATAAGGAGACTCAAAGGGAGGAAGACAGGGAGGTGTACCTAATGAATCTAAGGGAAGCAGGGAAGGTTGTAAGGAGTGCAGAGGTGCAGACTGAGGAAAGAATAGCACAGATGGTGAAGAAAGGGGACAAGACATTCTATAGGCACATCAGATAATGAAGGAACACTGGGGGGGATTTTAAGACTCAGAGGGGATACAGGGGAATATAGGGAGAGAGACCTTGGAAAGGCAGAAATATTGAACAAATACTTCTGTTCAGTATTCATAGAAGAGTGGAAGGGTCAGGGACCACAGCTGGGTAACAGACATGAAGAGGGGGGTAAACACAAGTCCACTCACATTGCAGAGAATCCTGGAGGAGCTCACAAAACAGAAGGTGGGCAAAGCAATGGGGTTAGAGGGCATACACCAGAAGATATTAATAGATCTGCCAAGGTAGCTAGCAGCACCTCTGGCAGCCTTGTTCACTGAGTCACTCAGCACAGGAGTGGTTCCAGAGGACTGGAAGAGGGCATATGTATCCCTCTACACAAAAGTGGTAGCAGAGAAGAGTCAGGGAACTAAAGGCCAATCAACCTCACCTCAGTAGTGGGTAAGATCATGAAGGTACTGCTTAAAGAAAGAATAGCGGCACACTTGGAATCCAGTGGTGCCCAGGATCTGAGACAACATGGATTCACAGCAAGAAGGTTGTGTCAGATGAATATGATTGATTTTTTTGACTGAGCAATGAAAGGAAGTAAATTTGGGGGGTGGTTGAAGTCATCTACCTCAATTTCAGCAAGGCTTTCGACACTGTCCACACAAGGTGGTAAATTGGGTTAGAAACTAGCTAATGAACAGGGGAAGAGGGTGTCGATAAATGGGATCCAATCCAGGGAGACGGGGATGACCAGTGGGGTACCTCAGGGATCAATCCTTGGGTCAGTCTTGTTTAATGTCTTCATTAGTGACACTGCAGAAGAGCTGGAGGGAAAGGTCTGCCTGTTTGCAGATGACACCAAGACTGCAACAGAGTGCATACACCAGATGATGTGGAGAAAATGAGGAGGGACCTGGGGAAGCTTGAAAAATTATCTGCGATGTGCCAACTGAAGTTCAATTTAAAGAAGTGGAAAATAATGCACCTGGGATAAGGGAATCCAGGGAAGAGCTACAGGATGGGCGAGGGAGTTGCTGATGATCACCAAGAGAGAAAGGGACCTGGTGATTATCATTTCAGATGACCTAAAGGTGTCCAAGCAGAGTACAAAGGCAGCAGGGAGGGCCAGTGGCATTGCTGGGGTGCATAGGCAGAGCTATCACTAGCAGAAGGTGGGAGGTGGTGATGCCATTGTATAAAACACTAGTGAGGCCTCACCAAGAGTACTGTATGCAGTTCTAGAGGCTGTAGCTCCATAAAGACATTGACATGGTGAAGGCAGTCCAGATAAGGGTGACAAAGATGGTACAGGGCTTGCACCAGAAAACACATGAGGAGAGATTAAAGGATGTCAATATGTACTATGTGGAGGAGCGGAGGGATCAGGGTGACATGATAGAAATATTCAAATACCTTAAAGGCATGAATAATGTACAGGTGGAAGACATTTTCCAATGAGGGGGCATGATATGAAATTGGAAGGTGGCAAGTTGAGGAGAAATGTGAGGAAGAGTTTCTTCACAGTGAGGGTGGTGGACACATGGAATAGCCTGCCACAGGAGGTGGTGGGAGCAAGCACAGTTGAGAGATTTAAACATGCCTTCGATAGGCATAAGGGAACCTTAGAGATGGGAAGGAGTGGTGGAAAGCTGTTTACCAGGTAGGGTCAGAGGCCACAAACAAGTGTATGGCTTCCAGGCAGACTGGATGGGCCTAGTTGTCCTTAGCTGATTACAATTTCTATGTTTCTATGGTTTTGCAATTTATTTTATTTTTTTATTTTATTTAAACAGCAGCTTGGAAAACCTTTGAGCCATAGGCTCATTTACAAAGGTACCTTGTCACAGTAAGACAAACCAAAATACACAGTATAGCAGTACAACACATAAGTATAACAGTAAATTAAGACATAGATACAAACAAGCTGGTACAGGTAGGATGGATGCAAACAATACCAGAGTTATGTCGTCCTTAGCAGCTTAGTAAAAGCTTTGTCATAAGTATTGAGTATGGCTTTGACTAGTGGCAGTTGCAGCACTCGGTGTTAATAAGGTGGTTACGTGAGGAAGTTTTGAAGCACGATATAGTTGGAGCTTCGGAGATGGAGGGGGGCAGTGTGTTGAACCAGGAGGGGGCCCTAAAGCTGAAGGCTCTTTGGCCGTGAGAGGTCCTAGCTCTAGGGATAACAAGAGCGGTTTTCCCAGAGGTCCGAGTATGAACTAGTGGGACAGAGCGGCGTATGGTGGTGGTCAATCCTGGTGGGGAAAGCCCAAGGAGGGTCTTTTTTGTAAGGGTACAGGTAAGATATTTGAGGCGCTCGTCGAGATCAAGTACCAGCGCTTTAGCATACAGTAGACAGGTGTGTGTCATCCTAGATGCTCCAGTAATTAACCTGCAGGCCTTATTCAGAGTAGTGCAATTTTATGGAGTGCTGTCTGATCAGCAGCACCATACACCGCAGTCCATAGTCCACTAGGGACAGGATAGAGGAGGTGACTGTGAGTCAAGAGCCTCGGGAGGCAGTGTTTATACCGGATGTAAGATGCCCAATCGGATATTAGTGGCAGTGGCTAGCAGCCATGTGTCCATGGAAGGAAAGGGAGGGTCAAAATGGATCCCTAGGTATTTATAGGAGCAAACTTGTTCGAGTGGGAATGAGGACCCAGAGTGAATGAGGAGTTTGAAGTTGCAGGACTTGTTTTGGGGATGAGTGAAGAACATAGTTTTTGTTTTTTTAAGATTTATCACCAATCTATGTCCCTTGAACCAGCCCTCGGCTTCAGTGAAGGACTTCTGCAGTGAGTTTAAATTTAAATTGGTTTCTCATCATGAAATTTGATTGCACATTTTAATTTTCCATTTGCAGCAAAAAATTGATTGCTCAATATGAAATTTTACTGCAGATCATAATTTATCATTGCACATGACAAATTGATTGCCGGACATGAAATTTGATTGCAATGTATAAATTTTAGTTTCACACAGTGAGAAAGGCAAAACTAAATTTAACTTGTGAAACTATTTTTTATTTGCAATTCAAAAAAAATCTGTTTATTAGATTGCCCAGCATCATTTTTTGTTTCAAAGCAGAAAATTGGCCTCTCAGCATTGCACGCCATGATTTTTCATTTCGCTACAAAAATTCATTTTTCAACCTGAAATTTGATTGCACATCAGCATTTTTCATTTCACAGCAGAAAATTGGTTTCTCAGCTTGCAATTTCATTGTGCACTGTGATTTTTTTGTTTTGCAACAAAAATTGGTTCCTTGACTTGAAATTTGAGTAGGCATCAGAATTTTAGATTTTGCAACATAAACTGGTTTCTCACCATGAAATTTGATTGTGCATCTTAATTTTGCATTTGGCAGCAAAAAAAAATGGTCACTTGATATGAAATTTCACTGTAGATCATAATTTATCATTGCATGTGACGAACTGGTTGCTGGACATGAAATTTGGTTGTGGTCTATAATTTTTTATTTCAAGTGGTGAGGAATGCAAAACTAAATTTGACTTGTAAAACTGTTTTTTAATTGTGAGTCAGAAAAGTCTGTTGGAAACACATTTTGGTTCTGGATCATAACTTGTGCTTATGAAAACAGAAATTGGTTTTTCAATATGAGATTTGATCGTGGGTCCTAATTTTCTGTTGCACAACTGTAATTGGTTTTACAACATTGCATTTTCTGTGCTGATCATAATTTTTTTGTTCAGGGGCTTGAACTGGTACTTCAACATGAAATTTTATTGTGAATGAAATGTTGCATTGCATAACTTAAATTGGCTGTGCAACATGAAATTTGATTGATCACCATAATATTTTATTTTGTGGCAGAAAATTGGTTTCTAATCATGACATTTGATTGCACACCATGATTTTTAATTTCTGATACAGCAAGAAAAAATCCATATTGCAGACTGTTTTTGTTTTCTCACTACTTGCTTCTCACAGCAACAAATAAAAGTGTTTGTGTCATGATGATCACCATCTTGTCCACCCCCCAAAATAGAAAATACATAAAAAATTAATAATTAAAAAAAAAAACACTTGCTCCTAGCTAAATTGGATCCATTTAGATAGATTCTGGTGTTTACTTTTTAAAACATGATGGCCAGAAATACCTTTTCTATGCACCCAAAACCCAGGATGATCAGTTTAGTGAGAGGGGGCATTTACCCAAGTTCTCTGTATGGAAACAGTGGGATTTTCTTGAGTGCTGAAGATGCAGCTGGACTCCTGCTGCTGGCTTCAGCTATAGCAGTGAGCTGGTGCTCCCCTGTTTTCTCTCTGTCTTTGTTTATCTGTTTGTCTGTCTGTCTGTTTGTCTGTCTATCTACCTATCTATCTATCTATCTATCTATCTATCTATCTATCTATCTATACCTGCCTACCTAAATACCACCGACAACTTCAAAGTCAGTTGGCATTCATCTGTATCCCCTTCCCCCTGTCCATGCCTGAAAATAGGCAGAATTTTTCTAGTGCACTATCTGGTTAACAAAAGCTAAAAAAAAAAAAAATAATAAATAAATAAAATAAAAATATCTAGCTACCAAGTAAATTTAGCATTTTTCTTAAAGGGACACTGTCAACTTCTTGTTGAATGTTCACTTCTCATAAAAAAATGCCCCTGTCCCCCCCCCCGCCCTAGCCTTCAGTAAGGCTATAGTACTGCAATAGTGCCCTTGAGTTTCTGTTTAGGTTATTCTTTTATCTTTTTTTAATACTGACCCTAATTCAGATGGCCCACTCTTAGTACAGCCACTCAATGCTATGGCCTGGTCACACATCAGTATGCTAACCTGTAATATGGGTGACTGAGACTGACCAACTCACATATGAGTGACTCAATCTCAGGGCCCATAATGTGAGCTACCCTGAAAGGGTAGCGATGGAAGGAGAGCAAACATACAGGATAGTGAGGGAAGAACAACAACATGGTAGGACGGCCAGTGGAAGGGAAGGGATGAGGAAGAGAGTATGATGGAGGTAATGTGGTGCAGTGTGTTGCCGAGTTGCCCCAGTGGTGTGGCAGTGAGGGTGGCCAGCTGTAGAGAGCTAGGTACAGGGTTCAGGGATGGGCAAGGGAAAGCTTTTTGTGGCAGTGGGTTTTTTATTTATTTTCTTTTTGCAGCTGTCTCCCACTCCTCAACATGCACCCCCGGAGTTAACAATTTATAGTTAGGGAGGTGTGGGGAGCAAAACCCCCTATGACGGGAGGTGTGGGGGGTGAAGCACCCCACAAAAATACTGTTTACGGTTTTCGCCCAGTTCTCACTGGGAGTGTACATCACTGTTTTCCTTTCTGACGATGTACACTCACTGTAATGGTGATCACGGTTTGGCAATCACCATTATAACTTGGAAACAGCAATATGGTGCCAGAGCTAAGCTAAATTCATGTATGGACCATGTTTAGACATTTTTGTTTGTTATGAGCTAAACCCAGTTTCAGATAGGGGGCATTGATCTGCACTTTTTGATCTATATCGCATTTAAAAATTAACAGTATAACATGGTTCAGTTTATTGCTGAAGTTTCAAGCTGTGACTCTGGGCATGCACACATGCACATAAGCACCAGCATTGGGCAGCCATACTAAGAGTGGGTTGTTTGAATTAGGAGGGCAGTAATAATAATAAACTAAACCTAAATAGAAATATTACCTAAATAGAAAATTGGAGACCCTATTACAGTACTATAGCCTTACTGAAAACTAGAGGGAGGCTCAGGGGCATATTTGCAGCATATGAGAAGTGATCACACAATAAAAGCTTACAATGTCCCTTTAAACAGAGCAGGGTGCCCATCCCTGGTACTGCTTCTTTCTCCCCCCCCTGCCATCCGGGTTTCCTGCCTCTTTCCCAATGTTAATATTAGTGGACTGGGGTGCCCACTCCTAGTACCACTTCTGTTGACTCCCTTCCCCTTCAAGTCTCCCACCCCCATTTCCAATATGCATTTGGCTGCACCAGGGTACCCACCCCCAGTGCTGCCAAAGAGTAGCCTGACACTGGGGTGTCCCCTGAAGTAAAGAAAACTGTACCATGATGATTTTTTAATCTATAAAAAAGAAAGAGGTCCCTCACCATTCTGACCCCACACCCATACTCCCCAACCACCAACTTAGTACCCACCACCCCACACACCCCACACACATTCTTTCTTTCTTGAACATATTCCTTGGTGTAGATCCACTCTGTGTTCAAAGACATATATTGGTACTGGAACCGGTGACTGCAATATGAAACAAGCATTTGTCAATGCCGAATGTTTGCTTGCTGGTATTAGCATTGGAAATGCAGGAGTTAGACAGATGCAGAGTAGGAATGGCAGTGAAGTATTGAACTTCACGCTGACCTCACCTCCAACCTGCAGAGATGGACAGGCATTGGGGTATGCATTTGGGTTGTCACCCATAACATTCATGCAATTTCACCTCACCCTGTCCTGCAGACACTGAAAAGTGTTGAGGTGTGCCTTGGGTTGTTCAGCTTTACAGTCACCTCACTCCATAAGGACATATGCTGAAATTGGTGCAATATAGGAGAATGGGGTGAAATCTGGGGCCAAAGAGTCCAAGGCACACCTCGACGCCTGTTACTGGCTGCAAGGTGGGGGGGTGGGGGTGGAACAGCATGAGCATTACTGTCGGCAATCCAAAGGCACACCCCTGATGCCCGTCAGTCTGTACAGAGTGGGACGTTATGGTTAGAAACCCTAACGCATCGGGTGTTTATTGGTAATTGCACTAAAAATTTTCAACATGGCCTTTTTGTGACCCCATCTCATGAAAGCATTTGGGACCTCTTCTCATGGACAGTGGCACTGTGAGTTTGTCAATGTGTTCCGAACCTTGAGTTCCCACAGCGACCATGCCATTGCGTGCCAGATGTTCGAAAACACAGATCGAGCAGGATGTGAAGAATGACAGCTGCACCATTCATAGGGAGGTGTGAAGAGATGGCAATTTTGAAAATTGGTAGTGAAAATATTAAAAATGCTAGAACTTCCAAGCGTACATGGAAACTGTGCAACACATGCGTGTAACACATTTACTGGAATTATTTCACCAAATTTTCAACATACAGTAGGCATTTTGTGACCTCTGCTCATGAACACTGTCAGTATGATTTTCTTAATCTGTCCTAAACATTAATTTCCCATGACAACCATGCTATTCTGTGCCAGATGTGTAAATGCATATTTCAGGCAGGATGTAAAAAATGTCAGCTGTACTGGTCATAAAGAGATCTGAAAAAATGCCAGTGTTGGAAATCTAGAGTGAAAGTACTACAGATTTGTGAAGTTACGAGGGTGCATGGAAACTGCACAATGCACACTTGCAACACAGTTATTTTATGGACGTTTGTCACAAAATGTTCAACGTAGGCATTTTACGACCTCTGCTCATGAACAGAGTCACTGTGATTTTACATATGAACATACATACAAACAAACAAATCTGCCAGCAGCAGAACAAACCAATCGGTTGATCTAAATCTGCCCGAGTGTGCAGCTAGCACCCTAGATTGGAGCTGCCCCAGCCTCCTCCCCCTCAGTTCCTCCCCCGCTTGTCCCAGACCCTGCCCCACTGACTCTTCCTCTTGTGTTATCCCAGTCCTTCTTAAAGCTGTTGACTGTTCTACATGTTAACACTGCCTCTGGCAGCGCATTCCAACTAGACACTACCCTCTCAGTGAAGTAGTGCCTCCTCATTTCCCTCCTGAAATGTCCCCTTCCAATCTTAGTTCATGCCCCCTCATCTCTCTTCTACTCCTCAGTTTAAACACCCCCTCAGCGCTAGGTTTTTTTACCCACCTCAGGTATTTAAATGCTTGAATCATATCCCCCATCCCTCCTCTCCTCCAGTGTGTACATGTTCAGCTCGTTCAGCCTAACTTCATATTCCTTCCATCCCCTTTAACATTTTTGTTGCCCTCCTTTGCACCCCCTCCAGTAACTTTATATCTCTCGTCAGGTATGGCCTCCAGTATTGCACACAGTACTCCACATGTGGTCTGACCAATGATCTGTAGAGAGATAGGATCAAATCCCTGTGTCTGCATGAGAACCCTGTTGCGATGCACCCCAGCATTCTGTTTGCCTTCACTGCTGCTCTCCTACACTGGGCTGAATTGTTCATGCTCCTAGTTACAAACACCCCTAGGTCCTTCTCCTCCTCCTCTGTGATCCCCAACCTCATGCCCCCAACCAGTAGTCCCTCTTCTGGTTCTTAGGCCCAAAGGGCATCACCTTACACTTGTTTGCATTGAACCCTAGCTGCCAATCCACTGACCATGTCTCTAGTTCGGTTAGGTTCCCCTGCAGTTTTTCCCATCTGTCCTGTTTGCCACCACTGCCCCCAATTTGGTATCATCTGCTGACAGACTAACCCTGCTCCCCACTCCATGTGCTATATCAGCAATAAAGAGCCCAAATAGCACCAGGCCCAGCACTGACTCCTGAAGCACCCCACTTGTCACTGCTCTAGGTACCGAGAGCTCCCCCACCACCACCCTCTGCACCCTCCCCTATAACCAGTTCTCTATCCATTTAGTCAGCTTTTTTCCCACCCCCACTGCTGTCACCTTCCCCCAGTCTCCCATGAGGCCACTGTATCAAAGGCCTTACTGAAGTCCAAGTACAGGGCATGTACCGCATGGCTTCTGTACAACTCCCTTGTCACCCAGTCATAATACTCTATTAGGCAGCATTGACAAGACCTCCCTGAGATGAACCCATGTTGCCACCCATCTTGGAGGCCATTACTCTCTAGGAATGGCATCAGCCTCTGCTTCAGTATCGCCTCCATAAGCTTACCCACTATGGACGTGAGATTGACTATCCAATAATTTCCTGGCTCCTCCTTAGGCCCACTCTTCTGTATGGGCACCACATGGGCCACCCTCCACTCCTGGGGCACACACCCTGTTTCCAGGGAAGTGTTTAACAGATCTGCCAGTGGCTCAGCCAACAGCTCCACCATCTCCCTCAGCACCCTGGGGTGGATGCCATCAGGACCTGGTGCCTTGTCCACCCTTACTGCCCTCAGCCCCTCTAGCACCCTAGTCCCTGTGATCACTTTGTCTACTACCTCCTCCTTCCTTTCCCCACCCCCAGCCCATGCTGGTAGTGGACCATCCCTCTCCTTAGTGAAAACAGAGCAGAAGTACTCATTTAGAATTTCCACTTGCTTCTCTCCCTTTTCCACCTAATCCGCTCCCCACTTTATCCTCACAATAGTTTCTTGCACTTTCTCTTTTCCCTGACATACTTAAAAAGTCCTTTTCCCCTCCTTTTATACCCTGTGCTAACTTTAATTCCCTGGAGGCCTTAGCTTTTTTCACCCTCCTGGCTACCTCCTTTGACAAACTCCCGCAAGCCTCCTTAACCTCTCCCTTCCATGCTCTCCTGTACTTCTGGTATGCAGCCCTCTATGACCTTACCCCTTGCAGTATTTCCTTGTTCAGTCAGCATGATTTCTTAGCTCTGCTCTTCTTACTCCTGGCCCTGGTGCAGGCTACTATGATCTCTGTTAGCCCAGTCTTTATGACTCCCCACTTTTGTTCTGCATTCATTCCCTGCCTTATATCCTGGAATCCCTCTCACAATATTGCTCCCATCCTCCCAAAGTCCACCCTACTAAAGTCCACCAGCTTAGTGCCTGTGCCTCCTGTCTCCTTGCCCAGTGTGAGAATGAGTGACACTGTTTGGTGGTCGCTACCCACTAGTGGGTCCTCTACCCTTACCTCCCTCACCACCTCCCCATTTGCCAGTACTAGGTCCAGAGTGCTACCAAGCCTTGTAGCCCCACTTACCAATTGCATCAGAAGGCCATCCTGGAATGCATCAATCAGCACCCGCTCCCTGGTACTGCTAGTGGCTGGGGTGTTCCAGTCAACCCCTGGTAGGTTAAAATCCCCCACTATCACCACACTCCCCCTTCTACAGACCCTCCTTATCTGCTCTGCCAACTCCCCATCCAGTTCCCTGGATTGGGCTGGTGGTCTGTACACCACTTACAGCCTCAGCTTTCTGCCTTAGGAGTCCAGGAGTTGCACACAAAGTGCCTCTCTCCTCTCTTCTTCTCCCTCATCCATTATGCATTTGATCCCTTCCCTCACACAGAGTGCAACCCCCCCTTCCAACCCCTGGTCCCTGCTGTATATCCTGTATCCTGGGATTGCTGAGTCCCAATCATGGTACACTGTGGCCCAAGTCTCTGTCACTGCAGCAGTGTTCACCTTCCCATCTGAAAGGAATGCCTGAAGCTCTGCAATTTTGTTCCCCAGGTTTCTTGCATTGAGAGAGAGCACCTTCCACCTGTACCCCTCCTTCTCCTCACTCTTCTCCTTGGCCTGTGTCCCTCCTCCTGGTAGTCCACACCCTTTCTCCTCATTATTCTTATTGGGTAGTGGTGCCATATTACACTCAGACCACTCTGCCCACCCCTTCCCAGGGTTACTATGCTTCTGCCTTTACCTATATCTAGGGGGGTGAGCTCATTAGGCTCACCTGTCCGGACCTTTCTACCAATCTCAGTGTTCTGCCACCCCACCACCCACTAGTTTATATCCACCTTAGTGGAGATATATCCCTCTAATACCACCTTTAATACTCCCATCCCCTCTCTGCTCAAGTGTAGCCTGTCCGCCATGTACAAGTCACTATTCCTCAGACTCTACCCCAGTTAGTCACTAACCCATAACTTTTGGTGTGGCACCAATCTCTCAGCCACTCATTGAAGTCCTCAATCCTATCCTTCTTCCCCATGCTTGCACATGGTACCGGGAGTACCTCTAAGAATGCCACCGACTCCCCCATGCTCTCACACTGCCTGCCCAACTCCTAGAACCTCATTCTTACTACTTCCACAGTCTGTCCCATCAAGTCATGTGTACCCACATGCAACAGTAAATGAGATTTCTTCCTCCTCCTCGCTGCACGTTTGAGCAATGCCTGCAATCCTACAGTCAACCCAGAGATAGCTTCAACCCAAATACGGCTGTGCCTTTCCCCCCTTCTGCTCCATCTCACCCCTTTCAGTATAGAATCCCCCAGGACATGAACCCCCCATCCCTTACCCCTTTCCCTTCTAATCCCCCTTCCACCACCCCAGTATTCATTCTTCCTTCCCTTACCCCTGCCAGCTGCACCCTCTGTGACTTCTGCATCTGCAAACCCTACTTCTGCCTCACCCTTTTTCTCTGCCTTATTCCTCCCATCCCCCTTGAACCCCTTCCCAGCCTGACTACTTCCTAGTGGGCTTCCCATGTTGACCTCCCCTCCTCCCCTGCTAATTTCCAACCCCTCTCCTATCACCATTGTTGTCAATTTAGAACCCCCATTCTCTTCTACTCCGATAGTGATGCCCCTCCCATCCTTCCCTTTCTCATAGCCTTCTCTCCTCCAGTTCCCCTCCTACCTTACTAGCCCCCTTCTACCCTTTCATCCACACTATCTCTTCCCCTACCTGTTGCCCTCCCTCTCATGCCCTGCTTGTCCTCCCCCCTTCAGTATGTTCCTGCTCCCCCATCTCCCATAACAGAGGCTCGAATCTATTCCTAGTTGATACCCCTCCTACATCTCTTCCCCCTATCAGTTCCCCTCCTACTTGCTCCTCTCCATGCCCCCAGTCCCACCCCAGTCCCTCCCTACCTGCAGCTATCTGCTCTCTTCCCTGGTACTCCTTGTGGTCTCTTACTCCCCCATCAGGAGGCCCCCCTCCCTCACCTCGGGCACCCCCTCCCTTCTCCTCTCTTTTCTGCTAGTGTCTCTGATACTGGGGTCAGTTTCAGTCCCTAGTTGTTCTTCCCCTGTCCCCTCCTTGCCGTCCCCTATTCCCTCCCAGCCAGGATGCCTACCATACTCATTTGCCCTGCCACTTAGACTCCTCCCTAACCTCCACAGTTCCTTCCTCAAACTAGCAAATTGTCTACAGAGCATGCATCCCCCCATCCTTTAAGCCCAGTCCAGGATCATGGCGGATCCACACCCTGTACACCCCACCACCCTTCCAAAGATGCCCATCCTATTGACATGTGGCACCTGCCCATTTTGGCCCCCATCCTATGTTACGTGCTTTTACTCCTGGTTTCTGTACCCTACTACAACTGTTAGGGCCCTATTAACTCAAATTCCTATTTCCCCCCACACTAGTCCCCCTACTGCCCCTTGCCGACTGGGTTAATTCAGTCTCAAATCTCATCCATTAGATACTGTATTACTGTAGCAATCCTAAAGCCTCTTTGTCCATTTTTCACCCCTCAGCTACCCTACTTTTTGTTCTCAGCCCTCATAGTTTCACTTAGCCCAGTTAGAAATCATATTGCATTCCAAGTATTATTCAGCTCAGGTAGAGAAATGAACAGAACAAATAAATATGTATCATTACAGCAATCCTAACAGTATAGCTCAGTACTTCGCTCAGTTAGAGAAATAAACAGAACAACTAAATCTGTATTATTACAGCAATCGTAAAAGTATCAATCATCATTGCTTTGTCTCCACCCCAGAGACCCTGCTGTAATATAGGACCACACAGGACCCTGAGCAGGTAGGTGGGCAACTCTAAAGTCCTGACAGAGCTCTATTGAGCTCGCTCACTCCCCCTTTCTCACTCAGTCATTCTGTTTCTTCTGGTGCTGCAGGTTTCCCTTTTGTATTGGGCTCCTGCCTGCATTTACACTTTTTCTGCCCACAAAGAAGTCCACAGTAGTCCTGACAGAGCTCCGTTGAGCTCGTTCACTCCCCTCCTCTCACTCACTTATTCTGTTTCTTCCAGCACTGCAGGCTTCCCTCTTGTACTGGGCTTCTGCCTGCATTGGTGCCTTTTTCTGACCATGAAGAAATCTGCAGCAGCACCAACAGAGCTCCGTTGAGCTCGCTCACTCCCCTTCTCTCACTCGCTAGTTCTGTTTCTCCCAGCACTGCAGACAACCCTCTTGTACTGGGCTCCTGCCTGCTTTTTCTGCCCACAAAGAAACCTGCAGCAGTCCTGACAGAGCTCTGTTGAGATCTCTCACTCCACCTCTCTCACTCACTCATTCTGTTTCTCCCAGTGCTGCAAGCTGCCCTTTTGTACTTGGCTCCTGCCTGCATTGTTGCCTTTTTCTGCCCACAAAGAAATCCACAGCAGTCCCAACAGAGCTCCATTGAGCTCACTCACTCCGCCTCTCTCAGTCGCTCATTCTGTTTCTCATGGCGCTGCAGACAGTCCTTTTGTACTGGGCTCCTGCCTGCATTGGCACCTTTTTCTGCCCACAAAGAAATCTGCAGCAGTCCTGAAAGAGCTCTGTTGAGCTCGGTCACTCCCCCTCTCTCACTCGCTTGTTGTTAATCTGTTCCAAACACTGATTTCCCACTGCAACTGTGCTATTCTGTGTTGGAAGTGGGAAAACATATTTCAGTGAGAATGTGAAAAATGACAGCTGTACTGTTGACAAGGAGGTGTGAAAAAATGGCAGTGTTGAAAATCTGGCATGAAAATATTGCAAATTTGTGAAGTTACAAGGGTGCGTGGAAACTGTGCAGCGCATGCTTGTAACACAGTCATTTTATGGACTTTTGCCACCAAATTTTCAACATAGGCATTTTAGGACCTCTGATCATGAACAATGTCACTGTCATTTTCTTAATCTATCCCTAAAACCGATTTCTCACAGCAACCATGCCATTCTACGCCAGAAGTGCGAAAACACATTTTGTCCAGGATGTGTAAAATGACAGCTGAACTGTTCATAAGGAGGTGTAGAAAAATGCCAGTGTTGAAAATCTGGAGTGAAAATATTACAAATTAATGAAGTTATGAGCATGAGTGTAACTGTGCAATGAATGCCCATAAAACAGCTGTTGTTTGAATTTTTTTCACCAAATTTGCAACATAGGCTTTTTGAGAGCCCACCTCATGAACAGTGGCACTGTCATTTCATTAATTGGTCCTGAAAGGTGATTCTGCACAGTGATTGCAAAATCACCTTTCAGGACCGAATAATGCCATGACAGTGAATGAATTCATGAGGAGGGGTCCCAATAACCCCATGTTGAAAATATGGTGCTATAATTCCCCAAAAATGCCCGAGATATGAACCAAAGTTGAAAAAAACCTGTTTATGCCATTATACAGCTTACCGGCATTTATTCAGTTCATGGTTGGCTTTGAAGAGTGCAGATGTGTTCCCGGTGCACCAAAGATTATCGCGCTGGGCTCCAGAGGTAAGTATGGGGTGTGGGGAGGCAGGTGCGCAGATGGTGGGTGTGGGTTGGGAAGGGGGCAGGAGAGACTGTGAGGGACTGTTTTCTTGTTTTACAGGTAAAAAAAATAAAAGACAATGTGGGTCAGATTTCTTCTTTCACAGGTGTTATCTTGTATACTGGGGTGGACTCCCAGTGTACTACCTGCATTTGTGGGAAGGGGGACCAAAGCCAATGGGGACTGGGTCCCCCATTGGCACAGAAATGGATGGGGGGTGCATGATGCCGAGGGGAATTGGCACCTCGCACACAGCAGAAATATAGGGTGGAACATTATGCCAACGGGGAGTTGTCTCCCACATTGGCAAATTGAACTGGGAAGGGGGGACTGAAGCTGACTGGGATTGGGCCCCTCCATCTGCATAGAAAGACTGTTGAGGGGTGCATGATACTGAGGGGGATTGGTCACCCCCTCGGCACACAACAGAAACTTGGGGGTGGGAATATTATGCCGATGGGGAATGGGCTCCCCATCAGCAAATGAAGGGTGTTGGGGGCATGTTGACAGGGGGATTGGACACTCCCCTTGGCTTTGAGGTGGCTGCATAGAGCTGCCATATTCCTGGTACTGTTACACCAGGCGAGGTACCACCCTGCAATGACGGGTCGCTCCCTCATTGCAGCAGAATTGCTGACACTGCAATTACGAGGTGGCCCCTCATTGCAGTGACCAAATCATTTCAAGTTGGTGGCACTTCTGCAGAGCCAGTGTCATCAGGACACTGGGTCTGCATTGAGTGCACACCACCAAGCCCACAAATGCAGTGCTGGCATTGGCCACCACACTGCCACACCTCCACAACCTGCTTCTCTCCTAAGCTGCTGCATAATGATTCTTGCGCATCTGTGCAAGCAAACATAAAAATCAGGTAAGTGTGGTTTAATGTATTTCAGTGGGTTTTTAACTTTTACTCATAACATTGTAATTTTTGAATATTTTTACATCAGATTTTCAACATCGCCTTTTTGGTAGCCACCTCATGATTAGCGGTGGTGGAATTATGCAAATCTGGCCTGTGAGGTGATTTTTCGGTTGCTCTGTGAAATCACCTTTCAGGTGGGATTTGAAAGTTTTCCCCAAACTCGCTAATGGGGTGGGGTAATACAAAGGCTATGTTGAAAATCTGGGGTCAACAGAACACCTCCTGGAGAGCATTACCAAACGTAATGATAAATACCAGCAGATATGGGCCCCCTTGCATACTTTACTGTCCATTTAATTATTTTCAGGATCATATTAACGACTGTATCATTGTATCAACTTGAGCTCTGTAGATGTCAAAGATAAATACTTACCTCATTGTCCACTATAACACAAGAGTTGGATTTTTATGTTTTTTCCTTATTAATTCCTAGTGGTGAAATAGGAGAGAAGGGGCGGGTAGTGGGGGGGTATTCTTTGTTTATTCGATTTTTAGATCTTATAGTTAATAGTTTTTCAAACAACACCTGACATTTACTATAGAGTATAAGCATTGTTTTGAGAAAATATATGTGTTTTGTCTCTAGATAATTTCATTTTTGATTTCCATAGAAGCATGAGAGCATACAGGATCTGTTATATATACTACTACTTCTTAATTCCTGTATAAGGTTGTTTTGTTTACAAACATGTAAAAGTGAAAATGCAATAAAGCTTACTAAATTTGAAAAAAAAAAGAAAATCTGGGGTCAAAATATGTACAAATGATAAAGTTATGAGTGTATGTTGAAATGTTTCTATTCTTGCTCATAATTTTGGTAATTTTCAATATTTTGACCCTAAATTTTCAACACTGTCATTTTTCATGCCATCACATGAATGTGATACCTTTCATTTTTCAGATCCTAGCTAAAATGTGTTTTGACACTTATGGTAAAGAATGATGTTTTGGTGAGGATTTGAAAATGTTCACCTACCGGGTTCATGAGGGGAGGGGTTGAGAAGGCTGTGCAGAAAATGTAGTGTACACATATGGTAAAATGACCAAGTTATGAGTGAATGTTGTAATATTACAACATTCACTTACTGCAATATTACAAGACCCCACCACTAATTTGCCAAGACTCCAGAGACCCAAAACCTTAATGATTTTTCCTTTTGCTACTTTGGGGAGTGGGGAGTTAGGGTTGGAAACCCTAACCCCATATTTCCCTACTTGAACTCTAACTGGTGCATTAACAAAGTGTTTTGCAATGTATATGTATGTATATATATCTATATCTATATATATAGATATAGATATATATATATATATATTATAGTGGCACTGTCGTGCCACTATAGTTAGGTTTCAGCAGTCACTTACATACTAAAGTCAAAAGTTTGGGAGTTAATAACTTTGTACCCATTAAATGGATTTACCTGAAATTTGGAATGTGCTGTGAGGCATGGTAGATCTCTTGATTTGCCAAATTGCATTTTGGTTGGATTTACGGTGTTTGCATATGAGAACGCTAAAAAATGCAAAATTATCCATTTTTGGAGGCAGCTTTTGGGATTTTGGATGTGGCCCTGCACAGCCGTTGTGTGGTGTGCCACTCTGCAGGATGGCTTGTTTGAAAGAGTATTGGTGGCCCAACATGTCGCTTTTTACTTGGTGAAAAAATATAAAGGCATTCAAAAGTTATGCCACTTTTAATTTCCCATTATAAGTCAATGGTAAAATGTATATGTAGGTTTTGTGAACAAAGAATGGAGTTCTGGCCATCTCATCTGCTTGGCGATCAAAGAATTTGCAGCCTTGCAGTTCAAGAATCTTTGTCCCCGAGGATTTTTAAAATTCTTTGATCACGAGGCCCGCCATCTTGTTTTTGATTTTCCAAACAGAAAAACACAAATATCTCAGCTCAGGGGTCACTTTTGAAGTCAAACTTGGATGGGTTTTACTCAGGGAACCCCGATCTATTGAGCCATGCCTTTGGTTTGATCAAAATCAGTCTAAAAATAGAGTTCTGAACTTCTAAAATCTTTGTTCATGGCTCGCTAACAATCTTTGACTGCAAGTCTGCAAATTCTTTGATTGCAAGATTCTTTGAGCGCGATCTTGCATCGTGACCTATTTTCACAAATATCTTGGCTCAGGGTTGGGCTAGAGACACAAATGAGGGTGGGATTTGATCAGGGGGCTTTGTTCTATTGAGGCATGCCATTGGTCCAGTTCAAACTGGTGAAAAAAATGTGTTTCACCATTTTTTATTCTTTGGTGAGTGTGCAATTTCTTTGATCGAGTGCCTGCAGATTCTTTGATCGCTAGATTCTTTCATTGTGATCATGCATCTTGATGAAAGAACGAGATGGCTGGATTAAAAATTCCATTTTCTCAGCCTAGGGGTGCCCTAGAAAGTCAAATGAGGGTGGGTTTTGCTCACAGGGCTTTATTCTGATGAACCATGGTGGTGGTTTACCGGAATTCCTTCAATTTTTTGATTTATTGCATTTTTAATTCTTTGTTTGTGAGCCTGCAAATTCTTTGATCACAAGATTCTTTGATCACAGTCGTGCATCACTAGCGAGGGACGAGATGGCCAGATTTAAAATGGATTTTTCTCAGCACAGTAGTGCCTTATAAACATAAATGAGGGTGGGTTTTGCTCAGGGGGCTTTATTCTGCCCCATCTGAATAAAAAAGTTACTGCATTAAATTTCCCTGGTAGTCTAGTGCCCCACAATCATAATAAAATATATATTCATTTGCAATGTCCTGGTAGACTAGTGGCCCCCCAATGTGTATTCGCTAAATACTTTTTTTAGATCCCTGGTAGTCTAGTAGCCCCCCGATATGTATTAAATAATAATTATTTTTCATATCCCTAGTAGTGTAGCACTTCCCCTCCATCATAATACAGTAGATTTGGATTTGCATTTTTCTGGTAGTCTAGCCACCCCCAACCCCTCACCCAGCCATGCTAGCCCACCCAGCACCCCCCTACCCTTCCCCAGCTGGCGACCAGCACAGCCCACCTCTCACTTCCATGGCCAGCCACTGACTGTGTGCATTATGATCTCTAATGCAAGGAGGCACTCAGAAATGTTTTCAGAGCGCCGCTTTGCATTAACACTTGTAATACAGACAGTTGGTGGCTGGCCGTGGAGGTGAGAGGTACTGTGCAGTTGCTGGTAGGGGAAAGGGTGGGGTGCTTGGTGGGCTGACATGGCTGGGTGGGGGATGGAATACCAGACTACCAGGAAATTAAAATCATTTTCTATTTTATTATGATGGGGGCGCTAGACTATCAGGGATATGAAAAATAATTATTATTTTATACAGATGGGGGCCACTAGACTACCAAGGGTCTAAAAAAAGTATTTAGCAAATACACATTAGGGGGGCCACTAGACTACCAGGACATTGCAGATGGATATGTATTTTATTATGATGGGAGGCCATAATACAGATCGGGGAGCCACTAGACTACCAGGGATATGAACAGTAATTATTATTTAATACAGATCTGGGGGGCCACAAGACTACCAGGGATCTAAAATAACAATATTTGGCAAATTCACATTGGGGGCCACTAGACTACCAGGACATTGAGATAGTTATATATTTTATTATGATCGTGGGGCCGCTAGACTACCAGGAATATTTAAAAGATCATTTTTTTCATTCACATGGGGCAGAACGAAGCCCCCTGAGCAAAACCCAGACTCATTTAACTTTGTAGGGCACCCCTGGGCTGAGAAAATACATTTTTAAATCTGCCCATCTCGTCCCTTGATCTTTGTTCGTGAGAGAGCAATTTCTTTGATCGCGACCCTGCAAATTCTTTGATTGCGAGATTCTTTGATCGCGATCATGCATCATGAAGGAAGGATGAGATGGCCTGATTAAAAAATCAATTTTCTCAGTCCAAGGGTGCCCTAGGAAGTCAAATGAGGGTGGGTTTTGCTCAGGGGGCATTGTTCTGTCGAACCATGGCAGTGGTTTGCCAGAATTCCTTAAATGTTTTGATTTATACCATTTTGTATTCTTTGTTCATGAACCTGCAAACTCTTTGATTGCGACCCTGGAAATTTTTTGCTCATGAGATTCTTTGATCGCCATCTTTGATTGTGAGGGCAGGACAAGATGGCCAGATGTTTTATAATGGAATAGATAGGGAAATTTTACCAATGTTTAACATTGAATATCTCAGAAATGGTTTGGTCTTTTCACTTGAAATTTGGAGGGTGTTTATGGCATATCCTGTGGATATAAATTACAGTAATTATGTGTCAGAAAAAAAATGTTTGCCAGAGATATGGCGTGGTGCAGTTTACATTCTGCGGACAGCGTTTTGCTTGTGATGGTGCCTTGAAATTGATAGGATACCTAGCCTTAGTGTCATGGATGTAGTTTTCAGTTGTTGTGTGTGTTAAATGTCAGCAGGTGTAGAGCTGCACCAATGTGACAAATGAAAATTTCAAACTGTGACTTGTTATATCTCGGATACAGTTTGGTCTTTTCACTTGAAATTTGAAGAGTGCTGATGGGATGTGCTGTGGATGTGAATTGTGGTGTTTACGTATCAGACAATTTTTTTTGTGGAGAGATTGCATGGCATAGTTAATGGTTTTCAGACAGCATTTTCTATTGGTCTACTACATTATCATTTGTTTAGTGGCTGGTTGTGCTGATGTCAATGTACTTTTTAGTCATTAGCTGTGTAAAGTGGTCCAACACTTACAAGTTGGTGGGAGCGTGGGGCTGTAGAATAACCCTAACTGATGCATTAAAGAAGTTTTTATATACTAGTATATATGTGTGTATATATATATATATATACACACACATATGTGTGAAGATTGGGCACCCTCGAGTGTGTGGTGCTGATAAACTGCAGATGGGGAAGTGGATTGATTAAAAAATGCAGGCAATCAGGCTGACTCTAATACAAAGTATATGCATGTTTAGTGGAACCCAGAGAAACAGAAAAGATAAAAACAAATCAGTGCATTGGCTAAGATTTGAACCCAGGCTACCCAGAATTCTGTTCAAATAATAAATGAACAATACTCAAATATTGTGCTGTCATTATACTCATGCTTCTAACAGCAAACAGCCCATTCCCCATAAAACTTACTATGCTACTGTATATGCACTTATTACTGAACTACATGCTCTTAAAGACTAGACCAGTTAGTTAACCATGCTTTCAGGTGGTGCACTAGATGTGTCTTGGCTTTACAAGCAAAAGGTCAGGGCTTTGATCTCTAGATGACTGCACTTCTATACTGCCTTATTGAAGACACACAATAATTATGCAGTCACTATTATCATGGTTTCATCATGCCCTTCCTGTTTTCACTTGCTATACTGTTTATACTAAGATACCAACAATAACTAAAAAAAAAAAAAAAGGTTGCTCTTGATAGGGTCTGCAAAAGAGCGCAAAGGTTAAAGCACTGAGTTATGAACCAAAAGACCTCAGAGTCCTAGGTTTGAATCCCACAACCACCAGATGTACATTGTTCCCTGAACCAGCAACTGCATGTGTCAGAGCATGTGATTTTGCCACATAGTCAGTATGCAAGCCCCGCCTCCAATCTCACCCCATGTAAGCTCTGCCTCCAATCTCACACCCTGTAAGCCCCAACTCCAATATAACCCACGTAAGCCCTGCCACCAATATCACCACATGTAAGCCCCGCCTCCCATATCAACCCATGTAATTCCTGCCTCCAATCTCACCCCATGTAAGCCCTGCCTCCAATATCACCTAATATAAACCCCGCCTGCAATATCAGCCACTGTAAGCTCTGCCTCCAATATCACCACATGTAAGCCCCGCCTCCAATATTAACCAATTTAACCCCTCCTCCAATGTCACCCCATGTTAGCCATAGGGTGGTATTGGACCTCACCTCATGAACAATGCTACTGTCATCTGGTCACTGAATACAGAATGGTGAATTCATGATCACTGTACGGAATCAACTTTCAGGACATAAAATCACCTTTCAGAACTGATTAATTAAATTACAATCCTGGTCTTGATGAAGGGAGGTCCCAAGAAGCCAATGTTGAAAATCTGGTGCAAAAAATTCCCCAAATGGCAGTGTTACAAGCATGCATTGCACAGTTTCTACGCATGCTCATAACTTCGCCAATTTTTAATATTTTCACTGCAGATTTTCAACATTGCCATTTTTTCAAACCTCCTCATTAATAGTTTAGCTGTCATTTCTCACATCCTGCTGGAAGTGTGTTTTCGCACCTTTGCCGCAGAATGGCGTGTCAGTGTGCGAAATCAACTTTTGGGATGGATTAACAAAATCACAGTGCCAGTGTTCATGAAGGGATTTCCCAAAAAGCTCATGTTGAAAATTTGGTTAACAAATTCCAAAAAAATGACCAGGTTATGAATGTGCATTGTGCAGTTTCTACGTATGCTCATAACTTCACCAGTTTTCCATATTTTCCATCTTGGTTTTCAGCATTACCCTTTTCCACACCTCCTCATCAACATTATACAGCTGTCATTTTTTACATCCTGCCCAAAACAAGATTTTGCACCTGTAGCGCAGAATAATGCATTCGCTGTACGAACTCAACTTTTGGGACAGATTAATGAAATGGCAGTGACATTGTTCATGATGTGGGGTCCTCAAAATACCATGTTGAAAGTTGGGAGGAAAGAATTCTAAAAATGCTCGAGTTACATGTGTCCATTGAATTGTGGCCACCGTGGTGCCTCTAAATCGAAAACAATGCAAAATAGATGTTTTGTCGAGTGCTTCACACGTAGAGATCTCGCTGTCATCATTAGAATGACATTTGAATTGTTTTTGTAGCTGCAATGGTTGCTGAGATATTGGCACATTAGTGGCACGGTTCTGTTCTCTTTTACTGTAGCATGTCAACCTGTTTACACATGGAATGGGGTGAGAGTTGGGCCTCACAATCCCATGGCATATCCTAACATCTGTCAGTCTGTGGAGGATGGGGAATGGGGTAATGGGGGTAAGGGGCTCTACCCTCACAAAATCTCATTTCCCCACTTTTTTCAATTAACCATAACTGATGCATTAACAAAGTTTTTTGTGATGGATATCAATTATATATAAATCATGTGACCGGCCCGGTTATGCTGAGGGCTGAGGCACTGGATGCCTTACCTTGTGCCATGCCAGTGACCTGTGTTCGGGAATGGGCATGGGCAGCCGGAGGATGGCAGGGGTGGAGAAGGATCAAGCATATGAGGGACTGCTTTCTCTCTCCGGGAGGGGGGGGCACTCCAGTGGTTGGTGTGCTTCTGGCCCCTAATGGAGGCTGGGGGCAGTGTGTTGATGCTGCAAAGAAGGGGCTGAGAAGGGGCAGGCACTCAGAGGAGCTTGTGTGGATGCATGTGTGTGCCCTCCACTGGTGTCATTGCACACCCCCTCACACATAAGGGGTGAAAATGAGAAAAATGGTCCTGCCAGTCAATCAGGATGAAGCAGCCTCTCCGCAGCAGGCCCTGACCTTGAATGGCGCTCCCCAAACTGGATCCTGGTAGAGCTGAGTTGGGCTACTGGTGCTCCTCACCATGCCACCCCACCATGGGGGGTATTCCATGGGGGAAGACTGGGACCTGCCAGATGTTGGTGTATGGTGCTGGATGGGTGGCTGGAGATGAGTGCCAGCACCACCCCCAGTCTGCAGACATCTCCAGCCATCAGGGAACAAATAAATCAAAATGTATATATATACATATGCATATAGATATGTATATGCAAGCAATAACACACGATGAGGTGTGGGTTATCTCCTGATAAGAGCACACTCAGGTGAGTTGTTAGGCACGAGGAGCTTGCACCAAGTGCCTTTTTCACCTTGGAGTTCTCTTATCAGGAGATAACTGACACCTCCGAGTGTGTTATTGCACTCATAAAATGGATCCTGTAACTAAATATTAAAAAAAAAAGAAAGGAAGAAAGAAAATATCCAAAATGTTTTTAAAAAGAGTTTTTTTAATACTAGTTATAGGAAAAATAGTCCCATATTACTATAGTGTCCTGTATCTGAGATTGGCTAGCTGACCAGTAGGGGCTCCTCCCTCCCCCAAAAGATTCAGGCCCAGATATTCAAACTGCGCCAGGCTGTGGCACAAGCCTGGGTGCAGCTCAACATGGCTGCGCAGGGGTGTAGACTGACCGATATTCAACGGGGCTGTGCCATGGCTCAGCATCGTTGAATATCGCACCCTGGCCACCTGCAGTGCACATGGCGCAGTGGCACTGTGCCAGTGCCAGTGGCCAGAGTGTGCTGTGGGATGTGCTAGTGCAAGTTCCATTGCTAGTGCTAATCGCGATATTCAAAAGTTGACATGCAAATGGGGCCATAATGTATGCAAGGCACACATGGGGCCATTTGCATGTCATTATGGCTCCATTTGCATGCAGGTGCGCTGATCCCCGATGACTTGCACCTGGCGCCCTGCCAGGCAGCAGCCATCGGGGACTGGCGTCCTCTGCAGCGAGGCAATGTGCCCCACAGCCCGATCACAGGCTTAAGTAAAAAAAGAGTAATCCTAAATCCCTGGTGGTCCAGTGGACTGCTGCCCACCTGATCACTGGCTTAAGTGTGAATAAAAAGATAATTCCTATATCCCTGGTGGTCCAGTGGACTGAAGTCTGCCCGATCGCAGGCTTAAGTGAACTAGTACTGACCCCCATATCCCTGGTGGTCCATGGACCCCCCTCCCACCCGCCCACACAGTCCCCACCACCGCTCCCCCAGGTCAGCGGCGGGCGGCAGCACCCCACCGCCTACTGCCCACTGCCCGCCGGACTGACACTGCTCAGTAGGGCTGTACGTCCATTGGTCTGGCGTGAGCCAATGGGCGTGCAGCCACTACCGCCACTACATTCCAGTTTCCTGATGAGCAAGCGCAGTATGAGCTACTCGCCCATGTGGCTGCATGCTGTGGACAACAGGCTACTGATCCTACTGACGGTATCGCAGTCAGCGAGGCAGCGGAGGCTGACGGCGGTGTGGTGCTGCCACCACCGCTGACCTGGGGGCGGGGGTGAGTGAGGATCAGTAGGCAGGTGGGGAAGGGATCCGCTGGACAACCTGGGATCTGGGGTCGTTACTAGTTCACTTAAGCCCGCGATCGGGCAGACTTTGGTCCACTGGACCACCAGAGATATTGGAGCAATCTTTTTATTCACACTTAAGCCCACAATCGGGGGGGCAGTGGTCCACTGGACCAACAGGGATATAGGATTAATCTTGTTTTACTGATGCCCACAATCGAGGAATGGGGGGTGCCACCACGGAGGTGCAGCCAGAGCTCGGGGGGGCCACCCACATGTGGCAGCTGCCGTGTTGCACCCTACAATGCAGCAGCTCACCTGTGGGTGGCCATCTGTTGTTCCTTTTTTTTTGGATCACTTTGTGCTGGTGCAGGAAGGGGTTGCGCATGCATGGCTCTGCACATCCCAGGCTGAATATCGGGCTGTGCAGAGTATGCATGGGCACGCCCCCCACCTGTGCCTGCATACATTACTGATGCGCTCCAGTGCATCGGGATTTGTGCCAGGTGCAATTCCCATTTGAATATAATGTCGGGGCGCATCAGTGGGTTGTGCATGGCGCAATACTGTTGCACCATGCGCAACCCTTTTGAATATCTGGGCCTCAGTGTTTATGTTGTTGCACCCCAGACAGACATTCGCTATTTTCATTTTAGTGTCATTTTTTTTGTTCATGTTTCTGTGGTTGTCATTGTATTACACAGCCAGACTGTGTCTTGCTGTTTCTAGTAGCAAGTGTGTTCCTTGGCAGCCAGTGCAATAAACATTTCTTTTCCCAGCACATTCCTGTATGAGTGGAAGCCAGCATCTCTCTCTCTCTCTCTGGGTAACATAAACTGTGAACGTTGCCTATTTGGTGAACGCATTTGCTAGCAACATTTTTTTTTGTTAGTCTCCATTTCAGGAGTGTGAGCAGGCTTGATGGGAGCGAGCATGTCCCTTTCCAGCCACCGTTGTATGAGAATTCTCACAATGCTTTATCGGTAAAATCGTTGAAGTGGTTATGAGGTTGGTCTCTCACAAATGTAAGCTTTTATTGATGCTCCTGATTATGCCCACTTCATGTTTTACCCCCCCCCCCAACAGAGGACAAGGTCTCCAGTTGTAATTTAAAGCCACCTTCCAGTGGCACGCGCGATGCTGGTTTGATCATGGTGGGTTTCTGAACCTCTGCAACACAGTTCAGATTTTTATAAACCTTTTCATTGAGAGGCGATTATTTTGTGAGAGATAAAGTGAGAGGACTTACTGATAGCTTGTTTGTTGACCTGTGACAGCTGTCACAGTGATTATACGTGTCGCGTTGGTCTGTTACAGTGTGTGCCCACCTGTGGAAACAGTTTCAGCTCCTGGAAGTCAGTGATCTTTTGGTGTTGTGGGGTCACTCAGGGCAGGCTAGTGCCAGCTGGCATCATTATGTTGTGGTAAGGACACGGCACAGTAGCTCTTTTAGGCAATCAAAATGCAGATTTTTTTTACCCCATTTTATAAATATATACATAACACGTGAAGATTGGGCACCCTCTAGTGTGTGGTGCCAGTAAACTGCAGATGGGGAATTAGATTGATTAAAAAAAATGCAGGCAATCAGACTGACTCTAATAAAATTATATGCATGCTTAGTGGAACCCAGAGAAACAGTAGACATAAAAACAAATAAGTGCATTGGTTAAGATTTGAACCCAGGCTACCCAGAATTCTGTTCAAATAATTAATGAGCAATACTCAAATATTGTGCTGTCATTATACTCATGCTTCTAACAGCAAGCAGCCCATTCCCCATAAAACTTACTATGCTATATGCGCTTATTACCGAACTACATGCTCTTAAAGACTAGACCAGTTAGTTAACCATGCTCTCAGGTGGTGCACTGGATGTGTCTTGGCTTTACAAGCAAAAGGTCAGGGCTTTGGTCTCTAGATGAGTGCACTTCTATACTGCCTTATCAAGGACATGCATACCTCTCAACTGTCACACATTATGAGTTACGTCACTCATTTTACCTCTCAGAAACCCTTTATCCATCATGGGGAAGGTGATAGTCCACATTCCCCACTGAGACTTTAAAGCAGAAATTCATAATAATCTATTATGCTCAGTTATCAAAAAACATTATGAACATTAGTGCACTGATAGCTATAGTGTTCTGAGCTTGCAGTGCCATGTTAGATGATATGTCACACATTGTGCTCATTTGTCACACATCGTGTCACACATCTTGGTGAAGAAAGATTGAGAGGTGTGAAGACACGCAATAATAATGCAGTCACTATTATCATGGTTTCACCATGCCCTTCCTGTTTTCACTTGCTATACTGTTTATACTACAATACCAACAATCACTAAAAAAAAAAAAAAAAAGGTGGCCCCTTCATAGGGTCTGCAAAAGAACGAAGAGGTTAAAGCACTGAGTTACGAACCAAAATAACTCATAGTCCTAGGTTTGAATCCCACAACCACCAGATGTACATTGTTCCCTGAACCAGCAACTACATGTGTCAGCACATCTGATTTGGCCACATAGTCAGCATGTAAGCCCAGCCTCCAATATCACCCCACGTAAGATCCACCTCCAGTCTCACTCCATGTAAGCCCCACCTCCAACATAACCCATGTAAGCCCTGCCTCCAATATCACCCAATGTAAGCCCCACCTCCAGTATCACCACATGTAATTCCTGCCTCCAATCTCACCCCATGTAAGCTCTGCTTCCAATGTCACCCAATATAAGCCCCACCTCCAATATCAGCCACTGTAAGCTCCGCCTCCAATAGCATCACATGTAAGCCCCGCCTCCAATATTAACCCTTGTAACCCCACCACCAGTGTCACCCCATGTTAGCCATAGGGTGGTATTGGACCTTACCTCATGAACAATGCTACTGTCATCTTGTTACTGAATCCAGAATGGTGAATTCATGGTCACTGCACAGAATCAACTTTCAGGACATAAAATCACCTTTTAGAACAGATTAATGAAATTACAATCCTGGTCTTGATGAGGGGAGGCCCCAAGAAGCCAATGTTGAAAATCTGATGCAAAAAATTCCCAAAATGGCCATGTTACAAGCATGTGTTACGCAGTTTCTGCACATGCTCGTAACTTTGCCAATTTTTATTATTTTCACTGCAGATTTTCAGCATTCCCTTTTTTTCAAACCTCCTCATGAATAGTATAGCTGTCATTTCTCACATCCTGCTGGAAGTGTGTTTTCACACCTCTGCCGCAGAATGGCACGTCAGTGTGCGAAATCAACTTTCAGGATGGATTAACAAAATTATTCCAAAAAATGACCTGGTTACGAACGTGCATTGCAGTTTCTACGCACGTTCATAACTTCACCAGTTTTCCGTATATTCCATCTTGGTTTTCAACATTACCCTTTTCCACACCTCCTCATCAACATTATACAGCTGTCATTTTTTACATCCTGCCCAAAACATGATTTTGCACCTGTGGCACAGAATAATGCATTCGCTGTACGAACTCAACTTTTGGGACAGATTAATGAAATGGCAGTGACATTGTTCATGATGTGGGGTCCTCAAAATACCATGTTGAATGTTGGGAGGAAAGAACTCTAAAAATTCCCAAGTTACATGCGTCCGTTGAATTGTGGCCACTGTGGTGCCTCTAAATCGAAAACTATGCAAAATAGAGCTTTTGTTATTTGATTCATTATGCATTAAATCTTGCTGTCATCATTAGAATGACATTTGAATTGTTTTTGTAGCTGCAATGGTTGCTGAGATATTGGCGTGTTAGTGGCACGGTTCCATGCTCTATATGGCTAATGTACCACCCCATACTTGTATTTGTGAGGGGCAGCACAGAGCCCAGAGGGGACACACTTCCCCAGATGCATATAGTTACGCATAAATAAGCAGATTATTGGGAGTGCAGAGTCCAACAACACATGCTCTTTACTAGTTATATTACACTTTTTAAAAAAGTAAGAAAATTCATTACAAAGAAAACTTTGTTAATGCATCATCTAGGGTTAAACTGACAACAGTGAGGAAATGGGATATTAGGATAGAGCCCCATCCCCCCAACACCCCATCCCCAGTCCTCCACAGACCGACAGATGGCAGGGTATGCCCAGGGGTTCGGGAGGCCTAACTCCGCCCCCATTCTCTTTTACTGTAGCATGTCAACCTATTTACACATGGAATGGGGTGAGAGTTGGGCCTCATAATCCCATGGCGTACCCCGGCATCTGTCAGTCTGTGGAGGATGGGGAATGGGGTAATGGGGGTTGGGGCTCTAATCTGACACCTCATTTCCCCACTTTTGTCGGTTTAACCCTAACTGATGCATTAACAAAGTTTTTTGCAATGAATATCAATTATATATAAATCATGTTACCGGCCCGGTGGTGCTGAGGACTGAGGCACTAGATGCCTTACCTCATGCCATGCCGGTGACCCATGTTCGGGAATGGGCATGGGCAGCTAGAGGATGGCAGGGGTGGAGAGGGATCGAGCATCTGAGAGACTGCTCTCACTCTCCAGGAGGGGGGACTCCAGTGGTCAGCAAACTTCTGGCCCCTAATGAAGGCTGGGGGGCAGTGTGCTAATGCTGCAAAGAAGGGGCTGAGATGGGGCAGGCACCCACAGGAGCTTGTGTGGATTGGTGTGCGCTCCCTCCTCTGGTGTCATTGCACACCCCTCACATGTAAGGGGTGCAAATGAGAAAAATGGTCTTTCCAGTTGATCAGGATGAAGCAGCCACCGGCCGCAGGCCCCGACCTTGAATGGTCCTCCCTGAACTGGATCCTGGTGGAGCTGAGTTGAGCTAGTGGACCTTCTCATCATGCCACCCAGCCACAGTGGGGTAATCCATGGGGGAAGAGTGGGAGCTGCCATATGTCAGGGTATGGTGCTGGATGGGTGGCTAGAGATGAGTGCCGACACCACCCCAATCTGCACCCACCAGGGAAGAAATACATCAAAATTTATATGTATATGTAGACATATATATATGTATATATATATTCTATGCAAAAACTTTGTTAATGCATCATTTACGGTTAAAACACAAAAGTCAGGAAATGAGACCTTTAAGGTTATCCCCGTGGACCCACCCATTATCACAAGATTGACAGCTGACAGGGTCTGTCATTGGGGTTGTGAGATCTAGATATCACCCATTCCATCTGTAATCATATTCACAAGCCACAATAAAGAAGAATGGGGTGACATTCAGGCCTCTCAACTAATACACCCGTTAGCTGTCAATCTTCGGATATGAGGCGAGTCCTGAGAAATAAAGGTCTCATTCCTGACTTTTGTGCTTAAACCAAAAATGATGCATTAATGAAGTTTTTGCATAGAATACACACACATATATATATATATATATATACACACACACATATATTCAGAGCGAAAGAGTGAAAATGTGTTATTTTCACACAGGGTGGATAACAGCATTTATTTGTCACTTATAGTGCCTATGTCACACCATCATATAAAAATGCTAGTCAATAATATTGACATGGCATTCTGGCCAATCCTGAATCAACCCCCATTATATATATATTATACTGGCATGGTAGTGCCAGTACAGTTAGAGTGAAAGGTAACTTCTATGTTAAACCCAAATATTTGAATGTTAATAACTTTGGAACCATTAAACCGATTTGTATGAAATTTGGCATGCATAATGTCTAGGATAGGACTCTCGACATGCTAAATTTTGTGGGAATCTTTTGTGTGGTTTCTGAGATATAGATGGCCCGATTTCAAAAGGGTTCCATGCAGAGACAAGGTGCTTGCATCAAACAGCAATGACACAAGTTGCAGCTTGCATCATTTGTTGTGGCATTCCCTATTCTGGTACACAGTCTGTACTGGTGAGGGAATCCACTGCAAAAAAGGGGTACTGTGCCCCCCATGTGACCTGCATCTGGCTACACCAGGTTGCAAGCGAGCTTGCACCATGGTGGGGTTCACATTCACGATTCTGAAAGCCCCGCCGTGGTAATCGGAAGGAGCTCCATTTAGACATGCCAGGAGGTGGTCTAAGCCCCTTATGACTGAGTAGGACACTGTTTCAGGTGGGCTACCAGTGGGGTCCATGGGCAGGAAGGGCACAGAGGGGAATAGGGAGGGTAGGTGTGGCAGCTGGGATGTAAGAGTTTGCTTTGGCACCGGGGGGGTGCATATGCCTCTGTATATATAGGTCATGGACATATAGACATAGAATCATAGACTTTGATGGCAGATAAGGACCGCTTGGCCCACCTAGTCTGCCCATTTCCCTACCTACAGGATAAGCCGCAGATCCTAATTAACCAACAGCCTATTTCTTCCTACCCCCCCACAAGAATTGCGTTATGTCTGTCCCATGTATTCTTGAATTCTCCCACAGTTTTTGACCCCACAACCTCCTCAGGAAGGCTGTTCCATGCATCCACTACCCTCTCTGTGAAAAATACTTCCTCACATTGCCCTGGAACTGCCCCCTCTATCTTTAAATTGGTGTCCTTTGTTCTTGCATGTCTCTTTTCTGAAAGATGCTACCCTCTTGGACTTTGTTTATTCCACTGAGGTACTTAAACATTTCTATCATGTCCCCCCTGTCCCTCCTTTCCTCAAGGGTATACATATTAAGCTCTTTTAGTCTCTCCTTGTATGGCTTCTCTTGCAGACCCTGCACCATTCTAGTTGCCCTCCTCTGGACTGCCTCTATCATGTCTATATCCTTGCAGAGATAGGGTCTCCAGAACTGGATGCAGTACTCCAGATGGGGTCTCACCAACTGTCTGTACAGAGGGATAACAACTTCCTGTTTTCTGCTGGTGATGCCTCTCCCTATGCATCCCAGTATACCCCCAGCTCTCCCTACTGCCTTCTCACATTGCCTGCTAACCTTAATCATCTGATAGGATTACCCCCAGGTCCCTTTCCTTTTTTGTTTTTGTTACTACCTCCCCCCATTGTGTAATCTTCCCCTGGGTTTTTGTTTCCCAGGTGCATTATTTTGCACTTCTTTGCATTGAATCCTAGCTGCCATACTTCTGACCATTCCTCCAACCTTGTCAAGTCCCTTCTCATCCTTTCCACGCCTCCTTGTGTATCAACCCTGTTGCAGATCTTTGTGTCATCTGCAGAGGCATACTTTTCTTTCCAGTCCCTCTGCAATGTCACTTACAAAGACATTAGAAAGGACTGGACCCAGTACTGAACCCTGCAGTACCCCACTAGCATCCCCTCTTTCTTCAGAGTGGACTCCATTTACAATTACCTTCTGTGTCCTGTTTTCCAGCCAATGTTTTACCCAGGCTACCACCCTAGAATCCACTCCCAGGCTGGTTAATTTGACTATTAATCTCTTGTATGGGACTGTGTCAAATGCTTTGTTAAAGTCTAGGTAGGCCATATCCACAGCCCTTCCCTGGTCTACTACTTTGGTCACTCAGTCAAAGAAATCAATTAGATTCATCTGACATGACCTTCCCGCTGTGAACCCATGCTGCCTTGGGTCCTGTGCCCCACTGGCCTTTAGGTACTCAACAATTCTTTCCTTCAGAAGTATCCCATCACTTTCCCTACCACAGAGGTCAAGCTGACAGGTCTGTAGTTTCCTGCCTCTGTCTTGGTCCCACTTTGTGAAGAGGGGTCCACATCTGCCTTTCTCCAGTCCTCGGGTACCACACCATCCTCCCATGATTTGTTAAAAGGGTAGTCAGTGTTTCACTAGTTCTCCCTTAATTCTTTTTGAATTCTGGGGTGAATTCCATCAGGCCCCATTGCTTTGTCCACCTTCAGTTTTAGGAGTTCTTTCAGAACCTTCTTCTGTGAAAGGACTGGATTGACCCTCCATCCAGATTGCTTCTGTTAATTGGATTAGTCACCTCCCTCCGCTTTTGTGAATACTGAGCAGAAATATTCATTCAGTATCCCTATTTTTCACTACCCTCCTCTGCCCACCCACCTTCCATTCTATTCAGCCTCACTATCCCTCTCTTTGTCTTTCTATGCTCCCTGATGTACCTATAAAAGGTTTTATCCCCCCTTCTTAACCGAGTCGGCTATCCTTTCCTCAGTTTGGGCCTTTGCTATTCTGACTTCCCTCCCTGCTTCCTTCTGCCTTAACTAGTACAGCTCTCTGTCCTGCTGGGTGCTGAACCAATAACCAACCTTCCTGCTGGCACACCAACCCACCCTATGTCCCCTTCTGCCC
Source organism: Neoceratodus forsteri (assembly GCA_016271365.2). Lineage (NCBI taxonomy): Eukaryota > Metazoa > Chordata > Ceratodontiformes > Ceratodontidae > Neoceratodus > Neoceratodus forsteri. Next base: position 1,773,754,836 of record CM057456.1, on the reverse strand, counting down.
CATCTCCCCTGCTGGGCATGTGTGTATCCCCCCTCACCACCACCACCACCAGTGCTGCCAGTCCTATGTTATGCTGGCAGAAGGGATGCCAGATCCTTGCAGCACTGCTGGTTGGGCGCTGTACCACACTTGTGGCAATCCCGGGGAGTTTGGTGCAGGGACCCTGTTTTTTTTTCAGAATACATCTCAGGGTTCCTGGTGCACCTGGTATAGCCATAGCCCTTGGAGCAGTGCAACTTGCATCACTCCAAGGGCTCCTTTTGGAATCGGGCTCAGAGTGTTGAAAAAACAGAACAATCCATGTTTTTGGACATTTCTCTGTCCACCTGGATCGCGGCAATGGCTTTAGGTTGTGGTCTGGAATTTTCAGGGTAGAAAGCCTTTGCCGCACAGATGTGCCTTTAGAAGGTCTGTTGAAAAAAATATTAATCCATTCAAAAGTTATTAAACTTTAAAGTTTCCAATTATAGCCTATGGAAAAAAAAATATATGATCTGAAACTGAATGCAGGTAAACAGCCCCAAAAAACAGTTTCTTTGCCACTTCCCAGCAAGAAAATGGTTAGGACTTTTGGTTGGCAAGCCCTTGCCCCACAGATGTGCCCTTTGCTGGTCTGGAGAAGAAATGGACACTGGTTCCATAGTAACAGCACTCCAAAGTTGCAAATTTTCTCATAGGATAACATTGTGGCATTCATGGCACCTTTTAGTGGCTATATCTCGAAAACAGTTCGAGATACAGATTTTTTGCTAAGCGTGCGTGGAGATAGCCAGGCCATGAATACAGCTGCAAAGGAATTTTTTTCCAAAGTTCCTATGGTTCCTGAGATATTGCAACCTTTGCAGCACAAAGGTTACCTGGAATAGCTCTAGACATGTGCTATGTCTCTGGCCCTGCACTCCCACATTTGGATCCCATTATGCAATAATGAGAGCACAGCTGGGCCCTGTTCTCCCACCTGGAAATGTGATATCATTAAAATATCAGTACACTTATGTATAGATGGGACAACAGTGCCCTCTGGGCCCTGCATTCTCACATGAAAATTAGAGACAATTGGGCCACACACTCCCACACTCACATACATGTAACCTTACACTTTCTCAAAAAGAAGGGAAATTCATTGCAAAAAATGTAATTAATGCATCAGTTAAGGTTATCATTACAGTGACATAAGTTTGTAAATTTGATGTTAGGGTTCCCAATCCTACCCGCCACTGCCATCCCCACTCTTCACACACCAACAGGCATTGGGGTGTGCCTTGTCATGATCGGGCCTAACTCTCACCCCATTGTTCTGTACTGTACCACTAAGCTTCCTTACAAATGGAATGTGAGAGTTAGTCGACGAATCTCAAGGCACATTTCAATGCCTGTTGGAGAGTGTGGGCTGGGGGTAGGGTTGGCAACCCTAATATCGTATCAAACTTGTGTCACTGTAATTACAACACTAAATTGATGCATTAACAAACGTATATGTGTATATATATATATATATATATATATATATATATATATAAAAATACAAAATCACACATGCTCCACAATGCAAAGCATCATGGGCTGCATATGCAAATCACCACAGAATGTTATGCTGGTCCAACTTTAAGCAGAATTGCATGGTGCCGAAAGGCCTCACACAGTTTGCAAAGGGTGCTAACAGAAGACATAGACACGTGTTTCGTCCCACCAGGACTCATCAGTATGCCTCATCTGTTTGACACCCCAGTGGAATGGACCAGCTACCCTAGAGGCAGTGTGCCTTGGATATATTGTGGTGAACCCATTAAAATTCGGCACCATGCAATTCTGCTTAAAGATGGACCAGCATAACATTCTGTGGTGATTTGCATATGCAGCCCATGATGCTTTGCATTGTGGGAGCATGTGTAATTTTGTATTTTCTTGAAACTTGGCTTCCCAGCCAAATGCCCTTTGGGGTAACCCTTGCCTCAGTGTTTGCGCACAGAGGTTCTTTGTCTTTAAATAGTTTTTGTTTTAATGGGTTCACCACAATATATCCAAGGCACACTGCCTCTAGGGTAGCTGGTCCATTCCACTGGGGTGTCAAACAGATGAGGCATACTGATGAGTCCTGGTAGGGCCAAAACACGTGTCTATGTCTTCTGTTAGCACCCTTTGCAAACTGTGTGAGAGGCCTTTCGGCACCATGCAATTCTGCTTAAAGTTGGACCAGCATAACATTCTGTGGTGATTTGCATATACGGCCCATGATGCTTTGCATTGTGGGAGCATGTGTGTTTTCTATTTTCTTGAAACTTGGCTTCCCAGCCAAATGCCCTTTAGGGTAACCCTTGCCTCAGTGTTTGCGCACAGAGGTTCTTTGTCTTTAAATAGTTTTTATTTTAATGGGTTCACCACAATATATCCAAGGCACACTGCCTCTAGGGTAGCTGGTCCATTCCACTGGGGTGTCAAACAGATGAGGCATACTGATGAGTCCTGGTAGGTGAAACACGTTTCTATGTCTTCTGTTAGCACCTTTGCAAACTGTGTGAGAGGCCTTTCGGCACCATGCAATTCTGCTTAAAGATGGACCAGCATAACATTCTGTGGTGATTTGCATATGCAGCCCATGATGCTTTGCATTGTGGGAGCATGTGTGATTTTGTATTTTCTTGAAACTTGGCTTCCCAGCCAAATGCCCTTTGGGGTAACCCTTGCCTCAGTGTTTGCGCACAGAGGTTCTTTGTCTTTTAAATAGTTTTTTATTTTAATGGGTTCACCACAATATATCCAAGGCACACTGCCTCTAGGGTAGCTGGTCCATTCCACTGGGGTGTCAAACAGATGAGGCATACTGATGAGTCCTGGTAGGACGAAACACGTTTCTATGTCTTCTGTTAGCACCCTTTGCAAACTGTGTGAGAGGCCTTTCGGCACCATGCAATTCTGCTTAAAGTTGGACCCGCATAACATTCTGTGGTGATTTGCATATGCAGCCCATGATGCTTTGCATTGTGGGAGCATGTGTGATTTTGTATTTTCTTGAAACTTGGCTTCCCAGCCAAATGCCCTTTGGGTAACCCTTGCCTCAGTGTTTGCGCTCAGAGGTTCTTTGTCTTATATATATATATATATATATATATATATATATATACAGAGAGAGAGAGAGAGAAGAAATAGACTTGAGTTGGCCTGATGGTATAGCTTTAATGGGGCACTATCAGCCCCATTAGGCATCAAATTGTCCCTCATTTAAAAACCAAATGTTATGATTGTTTACATTCAGTAGAGACTGCTGATATATCTGGTTGTATGATTCTGATTCTTTTTTTCATAACCAGTGAAAAACAGACTGCTCATCATACTGGTGTTACCACATCAAAACATGTTTATTTACATTCCTTAATCAACTCACATTGCATCTTTCCCGAACTTAGGAACACCCGAACACAGTGTAGCTACATTACTCATTATGCAGTGGGAGTAGAGGAGACTATTGCATCATGAGTGGCTGCACTGTTGGAGTTTGTCTAATATTTAGGAAGTATGCAATAATTATACAATCAGGATTTAAACTAAAACAAGTTTGGATATAACTATACATTAGCAAGCATTTCAGTTCTACTAAGCAAGGAAGCCGATAAAACAACCAGCAACATCAGAGCATTTTAGAAAGCATAACCAATCCTAAAATGTAGGTTCGTCACCTGAAATCATACGTTGCAAAATTGGTTGACAGAGTCCCTTGAAAAGAAAACATTCTTTAGTGAAATAACTTCACCACCCGATAGATAAATCTGCGATTAGTGGTTTCACTTGAACAAATAACGTTGTTGTTACCATTTGTAGATTAATTTTAGTTTGTGAAAACCCCTGTACTTAACCAGTGGCCATGTTGTGCAACACCATTTTGAGCATGAGCATGGCTCAGCACAGCTCAGTTGTACTGAATGCACACATGTTAGCTGTTTTGATCCATGCAGTGCAGACACACTCGCACTCTAAATGTCGCTGCACATTGCAGCTATTGCTTACATATGAGGGTTCACAAATTGAAATAGAGCTGTTGAAAGGTAAAAAAAATAGTTTTTTCAAGTGAAACCCCTAATTGAGGGGTTATCCATTGGCTAGTAGGGCTGTTTCACTTAAGAGTGTCGTCCTCTAACACTGTGTGCTAGCATGAGAGACAGATCTGCACCCAGATGGCCCTATGCAAATGAAGCTGATTCCTACTGTAAAACAAAATTATAGTTTTGTTGACCATACAGATGTGCTACTCATTACAGGTTTTCCTGTTAATGTCTCTACCTTCAAAGGAGGACTTCCCCATGGCACCAGGATGTAGACCAGCCAGAACAGGTTCTCACCTCCCTCATGCCTCTTTGATGGTGGTATCCTCAGTCTGTCTTCTGACCCCAGTGCTCCCCCAAAAAGGCCTGCAGAATGAGAATGGCAGTGAAGGGAGCAGGGCAGGACCAGACAGAAAACATTCAGTGGCTCTCCCTGTCACCAACCTCAGTGGATCCTGGGAATGTGCCTAGGGCATTCTGCAATGGATGTTTTCATATCCCTTTTCCAGCACTTGGCTGCCCATACTATTAATAAAATATGCCCCCCCCCCCAAAAAAAAAGACAAAAAAAAAGAACAGGAAATACAAGTATGTAGCATCCAGAACATCCATGATCAGTGGTCTTTAATGTAAAAATGTGAGGTGCATAGGGACATACTTCTATCCTCAGCCTTGGGTACATACAACTTCCCATCTAGTGTACTAGTATGATATACTGTGGGGCATCTAAACAAGCACATGCCAGCAGCTGTCCACCAGAGGTGCATGAATGGACCTTTAAGTGAGCATATACTCAGCTTGTGGCTGCCATTCACATTCAGCATGTAGCATAAGCAAACATGAGAGTGCATGATTGAAGCCCACCTCCTAACAAATGAAGAAAGGGTCCTTCAAGAATAACTGGAGAAAAAGTAATCTCAAAAGAGGCACCATGCCACTATCCCTTTCCTTTTTTATTTACAGTGCAATTTACCCATGCTTATTACCTGCTGAATCATTATAAACCTGCTGGGACTTGTAACTATGGACGGGAATACTTTCCATTCCTGTGCTCTGTTCAGCTTTTATTTGTGCGAGTGTGTGTGTGTGTGTGTGTGTGTGTGTGTGTGTGTGTGTGTGTGTATGCAGAGGGGGGAGATGAATCCCCCCCAAAAAATGAAGAAAACTGAAGCATCCTTTCTTCTGATAGTGTTCTGCTGTATTCATAATAAGGCATTAAACAGCACATTAAGCATACAAAGCCAATACAAGCACCACATTTGGAAGGACAGAATAACCCATCATTTCTCATTAGTAATGGAAAACAAATTAATAAGAGTATAATATGACTTGCTTTAGAGCAATATATTTTCACAAATAGTCCCTTACTAAAACAAAATATGTTTTCCCCCTTTGCATGGAAGTTCAGGTACAAAATATCCTAACATCAATTGCTAGGCAGTAGATTTTAAATAGAACTGTGCAAGTATGGAAATACTGTTCTGTTTGAAATTGCCTCCTGGATTTACAATATCCCTTTCTGAGTAAATTTTCAAGATTTGCTAGTAATTTCCTGCTGTACTTTCAAACTAGATATTGGATATGCTAAATACGGAGAGTCTGCCAAAGAGTTTATCGTGGGGAGAGATTTTTGTTTGATAGCTGAAAATGGAATTTTTTAATTGAAAACATGTTCTCATCCTTAATGTGGCAGGAAACTTGAAAATAGTAGCTTTGATAAGAATATACAAGCATCTTGCTTAGTCCAGAAGCTTGGAAAATGGAGGTCTGTCACAGTGGAGTATGTATTTATTACAAGATGTTACAGCCTCCCACCCCAGCTTAAACTGCATCAGGTATTGTGTGTGCCGACAATATACTGTGCACACATAACTGGCACTTCTATACTCTTTGTCAGCATTTAAGACATCCCCATTCCTATCCAGCAGTTGATTTCATACTACAGTACTCAGCAGCTGTTTTACCTTCCAGTGTTTTGTTTCCACCAAAATAGTCTTTTGTACATTCTTCTCCTTGTCCCCCACCTCAATAGTTATGGTTACCACAGTGTAATGTTCACTCCCCAGCTAATGGGGGGCATCTTCTGCAAACTAAATTCTAAATTACAGGTCTGTAAAGAGTAATTGCCTAACCTGTAATCAATCTTGCCTCTGAGGCAGCAGATCTAACCATTCAGCTAAAGGTCTGAGCTCCAGTATTAGCATGTTGCTGTCTCAGTTTTCACCATCAGATGGCACTGTGCATTGCCTGATTAAATAATTCTGTGTACACTGCACATAGCTGTGCCTTACCTCCAGCAGGGTAGGTGGGAAAGTGGGTTCACTTCAAAACAACTGATTGGTTCATGAAGACTGCTAGACAGGTCACAACTTTCCTTCCCAGGAGCCAAATTACTCATCTCCACATTGAGTTCACCAGCCTAGAATTCTGGGAGTCTCATGCAAACTCTGATCCCAGTGCCTCTAAGCTAGATTTATTTATTTATTTATTTAATTTATTTATTTAGGTACTTCTCAACCATTAACATTTTTCTAAACATGAGTTGATTTTGACTGAGCTGCATCATTGTGCTTTGATTGATTGATTGACTGAATGATTCATTCATTCATTCATTCATTCATTTTACAGTTTTTGACCAGGAAAGGCACACTAAGCTGTGACAGCATGTTTCATTCTGAAAGCATTGGGTGTGTGAGTGGGGGCGGGAGAGTTACATAGACCTTTATATTGACAGGGGAATGTTGGCTGTGGCACTGGGGAAAACTCTTTGGTAAATAAATAGAGAGCGGGGGTGACCAACCCTATGGCTTTTTTATAGGTTTTTCTTTTCAATTTAATTGTCAAAAAGTGTTTTGAAAGGAGAATAGACTACGGGTATTCTTGCTTTTAAAATGATTGGACCCTTTCCATATTATTTGGCACCAGAATATAATTCAGCTTCAGGCAAAAACAACAGGTTCCAGGTATCCCACCTATATCAAGACTGCTTTGACAAAAGCCAGGCAATGGAATTTCCTATCAGGCACTAAAGACTCTCAGCCAAGGAAGGGTATCTGTGAAGTAGTAATGACCAACAATTTATTAGTAGAATTGGATTTTCCTTCATGCCCAGCAGAGTAGGTAGGCAAGGCATTGAAGCAACTGTTGAATAAGAGTATTCTCCCACATGTGGGATGTTCTATGGTTAAGTGCTCATAGATGCCAAGGAGTTAGTGGGTTATAGTACTTGAAGCATAAAAGCCTAGATGAGAGAAATTGTCCAATACCTGAGTGTGGTATTAGAAACTCAGGAACATCTGCTCAAGGAATGCCCATATATAAAGAGCTTTTGGAGCCACGTGGCTAGAGCATAGCAATGGAATTTTATAGAATATATTACCTATGAATGTTTAATCCATGGTTTTCTCCCACCCAGATGGAGCCATTTCCACCTAGTAACAATTACTGTTGGATTTGCTATTCTAAATGTTATATTTGGCAAGCAAGAGGACTTTCTCTATACAGCAAAAGTAGGTGACATATGTAGAATGAAATACCTACATAAAAATTACAATAGGCAAGGTGTTTCAGAGAGATGGCTATCATTTTTCTGCATCTCAGATAACTACCTTTTGGAGGTACATTCCAAAAAAACTATATGCATATAATATATAGGTTAAGACAGTTGTGTGCCCTTTGGTGACCATATGTGTGAAGACATAGTTTTTTTTCTTGAGTAGCTAAATCTAGTTTATCACTGGGTGTGATATTTAAAGCTATCGATGTCTGATGGATAAAGCCTGGATTTCATTTCTTGAATATTATATGTTTTGTGTATGATTGTATCACTTGTTTTGTATAATTTGCTTGTGTTTCTTTGTGATAATAAAAAGTCCCCTACTCTTTGGTAGGGGGTACTGCAGATTGTCTTGTTGTCAGTAATGTTGGTAGCCCTGCATGGTGGAGTAGGTGGACATGACAGTAGTAGCCAGAGACACTGCCAGCTATTTCCTGAAATCTTTGTGATATTTCCAGAAATATCTGATGCTTTTTGCATTTAAACAGTATGGGCAGCAGAGAGAGAAGCTCTTCAGACATTTTGCAAAATATCTGGAAATAGCTGGCAATGTCTGTGGCTACCACTGTGATGTTCCTTTCCAGCCTAACCTTTCTTGTCCTTTGGAGGTGGAAATATATACTTTTTAGCAGCCTGATATTAGTATGGATGCTGGTAATGTATGTGAAGAGACAGAGGTGGAGGTGGGGACTGAACCTACAACTACATGAAGAGGTGGAGGTGGGGACTGAACCTACAACTAAGTCCTCTAACACTATTCAGCCTGAATTAGCTCTGTCCTGAGATGAAAAGTAGGATGTACCTGTTCCTGAATTAAGGAGAGATGTGCCCTATTGCATCAGGTGTTAGCAGAAGAGGATGCTGCCCTGGCAGCTGCTGTTGTAGATTAGACTGAGATACTGAGTCAGGTGGAAGGAGCCTCAGTTAATGCAGAAACACTGTCAACACCAGGAGTGACAGTGTCAGAATGGCAGGCACTGATCTGGGCCTGAGGAAACGCTGTCCGCTCCAATGCTGCCAGTATCTGCATCAAGGGGATAGCCTGCTGAACAAGTCCTAATTGCAACAGATTTGAAGGAAATGCCAGACAGACTGAAATGGGATGCAGGCCGAGTGCAGATTGCTGTGGAGATAATGGCATCAGCCAGGAGAGCTGCTCCGCGTAGAATATCACTACAAGTTCGGTACATCAGAACAAAATTGTTGCTACAATAAAAGACACTCTGACACAACTGATACAAGCAGTAGGCATGTCACTTGTATTTGCTTTTCAGAACATTAAGCCGGGCATACCTTGTTGTGAGAGACACAAACAATTCCACAGTGAAATACTGGCAGAAGGGTTGATTTACTACAGACACCTGGACAATTTCAGACTCTGCCTCTTCACTTTAGCCAGTAGAGCCTGATGTGCCCCAAAACAGTGTCAGTATGGGAGATTATAAAGCAAGTGTCTGAGCCTGATGAAGAGTCTACTCCCTCACCTTTACCTGATGTAACACTTTTAGAGCCTGATAATACAGTCCTACCACAGGGCTGTGAAGGGAATACTGAAGCTTCAGGAGCTTTTTCTCAAGATGAAAGAATTTTAGGGGCTAGTCCCTCTGAACTGAGTGGAAGAGAAATGAAGGAGTTACAAGACCCTCCTACAGTGAATTCTAGTGACATTTTGATCTCACAACTTGGGGGGGGGGGTGAAAACAGGTAAATGGAATCAAGAAATTAATGGTATGGATACGAGAATGAAGGAGATGGGGAGTTATAAAGCATTACCTTTCACAAGTAATACACTACCAAAAGGAAATACTGAGAATTTGACTTTTTCTGGCCCCAGGCTCACCATGATGTATCTGTTTATGAACAAATATAAACCTGCCAGGCACTGTTATGCTGTACACATCAGATATACAGAGCCCAGCAACCATACCAGATTGGCTGCATGTTGCAGACACCCTCCTAGAAGACTTCATCAAGTGTTTTGCCTTGGTGATTTGTGCCCTTATTCACTTCTCCAGGGAGAACTTCTTTGATGTGGGTTTTAAATCCCCTAAACTGATAGCTAGGTTATGGAAGAAATACTTCAAGGTGAATAACTTTTCACTATGATTTGCCTTTACAGTTATCCCCCTCACTAAGCCAATCTTCAAGAATATTACAGTCCTTTATAGAAATGAATGTGTAAACCTCTCAGACATTCTGTTCTGGCTTAGCAAAAATGTGAGGTCCACTATCAACTAGAACCACTTTTCAACTTGAATAGATTTGGTCAAGGGTGGAAGTTTAAAATCCATTTACATCAGTCAGACTCCAGCATTCAACTTCTGTCAAACAGCTACTTTTTTTCTCTATACATTTTATTCTCTTATGGGTGGGACAGGCTAGGCTCTCTTCATTTTTTTTTCAATTAAAACTTTATTGATACATTTCCCATTATAATGGGCAGTTACAGCGAAACAAGATGTGACATAACCATGTGAAGATAAAACTGCCCAGCCACCACCACCCATCCCCCCCTTACAGTAGCAACTACTCCATATAACCCCTAAGTGCAATGCTCATTCCCAGAGGGCCTGTGAGAAGGTTTGAGATATGACATAATCACAAATGAGACAGTGAGAGTAAGGAGTGGAGGGGATCCCATATTTTGTTGTAGACTGCAAGTCTATTATGAAGGCTTGCAATCGCCTTTTCTGTTTGAAGATTAGCAAGGATTTCATGCAACCACTCTTGAAGAGATGGGGTGGATTTGTCTTTCCAATGACGTAAGATGAGTTTCTTAACAGATAGAGCAATCATGGAAATATGAAATTTCCTAGTTTTGACCCTGACAGAGGACATATTCCCTAAAAGACATATATCAGGAATGAAATACTCATGAAGGCACAGAAGGGGATCCAGAGACATCCTAATTGAATTCCATAAGACGGAAACTTTGGGACAGGACCAAAACATATGAAGGGGTGTTCCTTCTTCCCGCATACACTTAATATTGGTACTAAAATTCGAAAAACCCCATTTCTTTAATTTAACAGGGGTACAATACATATTATGTAATATATGGTATTGCATGAGGCGCAACCTGTCTTGGGAAACATATTTATGGCAAGATCTCCATAGAGATTGCCAATCCAACTGGTATTGAGGAAGGAGCTAGTTCCAGAATCTAGTAGGCCAAAAGAGTCCCCATATTTTTATGAAACAACACTCTGTATAATTTAGATACAGCACCTGAAGATCCAGTAAGTGAGGAGATCTCAGGTATCAGGGCTGACACCGTCTGGGAAGGGGGAATATTCCCCAAGGCTATTGTGAGTAGGTGTCTTAACTGCATAACTTTAAAGTGAGATGAAACTGGAACGAGAAATTTTTCAGTGATATCACCTGGGGACAACCAGTGTCCCTCCTCATCCACCAAAGAGTACTGTTTTCCATCACCCAGTTGGGGCAACCATTTACTGGAAATCTGCTTCTTATTAATGGTGACAGATGGGGAGTTCCAAATGGACTGAGCTAAGTCAGTCTGGGGGGAGTAATGAAGAAATGAACATAACTGTGCGAATACTCTTAATGAGGTACCAACTGTGGGACAAACAGCTATCCGCACCTGTGATATTTTAAGGTAAAATAGGGTTAGGGGGTCCAGGTTTTTAGCTTTAATTGCATCTAATTCAATCCTAAGCCATACCAGTTGTTCCTTTTCAGGGCCCAGGGATACCCATCTCACACATTTTACTAAGTGACTGGTCCAGTAGTATATTGCCATATGGGGAATCCGCAGCCCCCCCTCAAATTTTGGAGCAGCTAGTTTGTAGTAGGCCAAATGGGGATATTTTTCAGCCCAGGTAGATCTAGTAAATATACCATGTAATTTTTTAAACCAGCATATAGGGATAAAAGTATTGAGAAGGGATAAGGGTTAAAAAATTCTAGGAAACCCATTCATCTTGATTATATTAATCCTACCACCTAATGATATGGGAAGTTTATACCGTCTGTCAAGGTCATGAATAATAAGCTGCAAGAGGGACTCAAGGTTATCCTTAAACCATGTTAAGGGGTTACGGGATAGCTTAATGCCCAAATACCTAAATGCTCTGGGAGTCCAACATAAACCTAAGGGACTAATATTGTTCTTGAATACCTTGTAGTGTAATGGAAAAAATAAAGATTTACTGGCATTCAGCTTGTAATTGGATGGCTCACTAAATCTAGCTATTTCATTCAGTAGAGCCAGTACAGATGATACTGGGTGGGATAGGCGTATCAACAAATCATCTGCATACACAGTGACTTTAATTTCATGGCGCCCAACCCAAATGCCTTGTATAGAGATACTTTTGAGAATATTTTGAATGAGGGGTTCCAAATATAAATTGAATAACAGAGGCAATGGGGGCAGCCCTGCCTAGTCCCTGAATGGAGTGGGAAGGAGTTAGAGAAAGCCCCGTTTGCTGAGATTTTTGCTGTAGGGTTTTATATAGTGCAGCAACCCAAGATATAAATACTAGAGGGAATTTAAAGGCACTCAAAACCTTGAACAAAAAGCTTCAGTTTACCTGATCGAACGCCTTCTCGGCATCCAGAGAGACCAGGCCTGCAGGGAACTCGGCATCTCTGGTAGCCGAGAAGACATGAGATAATGTATGAAAGTGGTCAGCTGATGAGCGTCCTTTCATAAATCCTACCTGATTCATGCCTATTAACTCAGGAAGTACCACAGTTAGCCTATTAGCTAAAATCTTTGAAAGAATTTTGATGTCTTGATTTAGGAGAGATACAGGTCTATTACTTTGGACAAGCTCTGGATCTTTGTCTGGTTTGGGGAGAAGTACTATCAAGATTTCAAAGAGGTGAGAATCAACCTCTGCCCCAGAAAGGATGTGTTGAAATAATCAGTTAAGTACTGGTAATAATAGATCTCGAAACGTCTTATAGAAAAGGGAAGAGAATCCATCAGGACCAGGAGCTTTATCTGAAGGTAATCCATTGATTACCTCAGCAATTTCCTCCTGTGATATAAAAGAAACTAGAGAGTCTTTGTGATGTGCTGGGAGAGAGGGCAAATGGGAGTCCGTCAGGTACTTCTCCACACTCTCAGGACTGGGGGGGTGTTCCATGTCCCTGTACAATGTTTTGTAGTATAAAGCAAATTCTTGAACTATCTCAGTAGGAGATATTTTCAGAGATCCATCAGCTGACAACCTAATTGGAGGGATGAATCTCTCAGATTCTTGTTGCTTGATGCAGAGTGCCAATAGGTGCCCCGCCTTCTCTCCCTGATCAGTGTAACTAGCTCTGGTACATATAATAGCTAACTCTGCCTTTTCCCGGAGCAACTCTAAATATCTATCTCTCAGCAATAGGAGCTTTCTCCTGTCTTCTTCTGGAGTGTTGTCCGAAGTATTAATTTCGTGTACCTGAATTTGGTATAGTAATGATAATAGTTCCTTCTCCCTAGCCCTTTTCCTAGTCACCGCCATACTAATAAGAATGCCTCTCATGTAGGCCTTAAAGGCCCCACATATGATATCTGGTTTTGCACTGTCTAAAGGGTTGGACAAGAAAAAGGCCTCAATTTGTTCCCTTATGAGTTTGCAATATTTAGAATCTTTAAGCAGTTGGTCATTGAGTTTCCATCTTGTTTCCCTCTTTGAAAAATCCTGGAATGCCAGTGTACATAGCACCAATGAATGGTCGGAGACAGGACCAGGTTGGATCGACAAAGTCCAAACCCCAGGCAAGAGAGTCTGAGAAATAAAAATGTAATCAATGCAGGACTGTAAGCCGTGTGCCAATGACCTGTAGGTAAACTCCTTGGAGTCTGGGTTTAAGACGCGCCAGGCATCACAGAGCCCGCATTGATGCAATAGGTCTCTAAAAGCCCTCTGGCCTGGAGAACCCCCGTCCACTACCTGACTGTCGAGATTTGAATCTACAACTTGATTAAAGTCACCTCCCAAAATAATCCTTATAGGAAGCAAAGGCAGGATTATGTTTATAAGTCTCATAAAGTACCCAGGATCATCCACATTAGGACCATATATACTGCCCAGTAGCAGTGGGATTGACCAGAGAGTACCTTTAACTAAAACAAACCTACCCTCAGGGTCCTTGACAACTTGTGTAGAGACAAAGGAAATGCCCCTGTTAATAAAAAGCATGACCCTGCAACTATTGGTGGAGCCTTGAGCCTCGTACACCATCCCCACCTGTTGTCTCCTCAACTGTGAAGCTTCCACTTCTAATAAATGTGATTCCTGTAGAAAAGTTATCTGTAAGCGTAATAGGCTTAAATGTTTAAGAACCTGATATTGTTTAGATTTTTTCCTGATCCCCTTAACATTCCACGTTGCAAAAGTCACCTCCTTGGCCACTTGATAATGACTACTAGGTTTAAAATATTCAGCCCTGCACTCAGGGTATATGTCTGGTGATCTGACCCTTCCAGTTGCTGCTGTGAGGCCCTCCACCACTGTAACCCCCAGCAAAAGCCCAGCTTTAGACCTCCGGTACACCCCACCCCCAACAAGAACCCATACCTCCCACCCTCCCAACCCCCAATCTGTCACAAGCCACGATTAGCACAGCACTGGGTCATTTACTCCCTCTCCCGCCCCCAAAATTGTCTTCTGCTGATGAGCACCCACATATCTCTAGGTACAAATGTAAATTACGAACAACTTTGGCAGGCCCTTAATACCTAAAGAGCTGTCTCAGGCTTCCAGAACATATAGACACATTTTAATGAATCCAATAGGACTAGGAAAAATGAAACAAGCTATCAGAGACGTGAATATAACAGGTAGCCACATAATACCAGAGTGAGAATTAAAAGTTGCCTGTCCCCAAGAGAGAACTGCACCAAGACCAGAGCCAGAGGGAAAACTAGTACTGAGGATAGCCCCAATCACGAGCTGAGAGCAAGAAACAAAAGAGGTGACAACTGAAACGAGACCCTGAAAAGAGAAGACTATGAAATGTGACTACCAAGGGGTTACCAACCCCTAGTTCCAAAATACCCCCTGCAAAAGCTAGAGTGGCATAAAAACTGAGAGAGATCCTCTCGAATTCAAGACCACCCAGACATATATTAACTAGGCGAGCCACGCCCTCTTGTGGTTATCTCCCAGTCCAACAGGCATGACGAAAATGCAATGAAAGCCCGAAACCGCTCTAAAACCTGACAAACTAACACATAAGAACTAATCACAAAGCTATCAACCCAAAGCTTTCCCCCATATGCAACTCCTAAAAACTGAATGTATAGTAAACTCCAAATTGCACTCCTGAATGAGCCATCACCAAAACCCTAAAGGGTTTCACCCTGAAACAATATTAACACCAGGAAGTCAGGGCATGGAAATGGTAACAGTCAGGCCGTATACTGGTAGCCAAGTTCCAGTTGAGAAAACAAACAAGTCTGATCTCAGTCATTGGAAAATGCCTTCTCCACAAAGAAAATGAGTAACAGCTCCAACAGCAGCTGTCAATGAATCCCAATACTCCAGAGGCACCCTCAGGTCATCCAGAACAAATCTGGCAGCATTGATTTAAGGCTTGACAACGCAGCTTCAGGATCTTCAAAATTAAGCCAGGAACCGTTTATTGAGACTGGTAACCTGGTTGGGTACCCCATCCTGAATTTTAAACCTGTTGCAATAATCTTAGATACAATCCGGTGAAACGCTTTCTGCTTCAGACGGACCAAGCCAGGGAGGTCTTGTGCAATTCTCAACTTTGCCTTCTCCCAATGGACTTCTTTTAAGGCCTTGACTTTCTGAAGAAAGTGCTGCTTTACCAAATAATTCAGAAAGCGGCAAATAATGGGACGGGGGGGAGCATCAGGTGTGGGTTTTGGTCGCAGGGACCGATGACCACGCTCTATCATGTACACTGGACTGAAGGGAGAGGGACCAGCAACCCGGTCTACCAGCTTCTGTACAAAAACAACAGCATGCTGGCCCTCTTCCCCTTCTGGGAGCCTGAGTATTACAACATTATTTCTTTGGCTACGGCCCTCTAAATCTTCAAGTTTAGCTTCTAAATGAGATAGTTTCTGTCTCGTTGACAGCAATTCAGGATCTAAGCTTTCCAGTTTCCTCTCCATCGAGACTATTTGGGCAGTATTATCAGAGACCGTGAGAGAAACTTCATCCAGTTTTCTGGAGCGAGATTTCAAATCCATCGCCATATCTTTCATCTCTTCTCGAAATGGCTTAAATTCTTCCAAGAACCTATTGAGTGTTAAAGGTTCTTGCTCCCTAGCTTGACACGAAGGATCAGGCTTGTTTGGGCCACTCCAGGCTCGGGATTTCTTTCAGGCCTTTTCAGGAGTGGCAGGGGGGTATGTTTCTGCAGGGCTTTCTTCATATAAGCCTCCATTTACCACACTGACACCCAAAACTGGAGCACAGGATGCTTAAACAATGGAAGAATTCGTAAGCAGAGGAATTAGATTGGTTTAATGATAAAAAAAGACGAATTTATATTCGGGAGGCAGGAGCTTAGCAGAGGAGCTTCTACTCAGCACTCTGCATCATGTGATCCAGCTAGGCTCTCTTCAACCCTGACCCACCAACCCCCACTATCCACTACTTGCTGGGACTTATTAGGCAAGAAGAAATATTAAAACAAATTGACAAATTAAAAAAACATTGCTCTCCAGGACAGGACAACATTACCTCGAACATGTTAACAATAATGAAACAAAATATTTGGATACCCCTGAAGATATTATATGAAAAATCTTTAAATTATATCTTAATTCCAACAGAATGGAAAACATCCAAGATTATACCTGTTTATAAAAAAGGTAGTAAAGCATGTCCAGCAAATTACAGACATGTATTTCATGTAAAATATTAGAATCACTGATTAAAATGAAAATCCTGAACATCTAAATTCAATCCTCATGTTTGACTCCAATCAACATGGTTTCAAAAAAAGGTGATCTTGTTCAACTAATATGATTGGTTTCAATGATAAAATAAGCAAACAACTGGATAAAGGGATATCCATGGATGTTATACTGTTCGACTTTAGTAAGGCATTCGATCCAGTCCCACATTGGGCAGCAACTGAGAAATTAGACAAATACGGAATTAATAATTAATAAATATATCATAAGATGGGTTAACAGCTGGCTGATGGATAGAACACAAAAAGTGACCATAAGAGGTCATTTATCATCAGAGGAAAATATGAATATCAGAGTGCCCCAGGGGTTGGTGATAGGCCTCACAATCTTTCAGATATTTATAGCCAACTTAAAAGAAAAGATAAATAATAACATCGTTAAATACGCAGAGATACCAAATTAGGTGGACCATGTGAGACCACTGAAGACATTACATCAGTGCAAAAAATATAGATACTATTGCAACTTAGATGTCACATTGGGTATGAAATTAAATACCAAAAAATGTAGTGTTCTATATTTGGGAGGGAGAAATCAGCTAAATAATTATGCATTATATGACAACATTATTCAGCAAAAAACATTTGAAAAAGATTTAGGTATCATGCTTGATGATAAGTTAGACTTCAAATGGTAGTGTACCAATATCATTGCAAAGGCAAATAGAACAATATTGGCAATTAAAAGAAATATCAAAGGTAGATTACCTGCAGTATTATTACCCCTGTACCTGTCTTACATCAGGCCACAAATGGACTATGGTAGCCATTTGTGGAATCCATACACAAGAACTGAAATTAATAGATGAGAGAAAGTACAGTGTAGATTCTCAAAATGATTTAAAATCTTGAAGGAATATACCTATGAAGAAAGATGGGAACATCTAGGTTTACATGGTCTGTAATTAAGAAGGAAAAGAGGTGATATGTTGTTTTATTACAATATAATGAATGAACCCTCCTTAATGACTGAAATAAACATTAAATATAAACCTGACCACTATGATGTAAGAGGACATCCCCTACAGGTTAAATTAAACAAGGATAAATCAAACAAAATAACATTCTTCTATATGGTGAGATCAGCAAGTGTATGTAATAGACTGCCCGAGGAAGTAATTATAAGTGCAAATAAGGAATCCTTCAGAAGAAATCTTGAGAGATATATAACTAGTGGGGAACATGAATTACTATATTATGTCCTAAGGAGCTGCTCTTGGGCATTGGCCTTTTTTGATCCTAAATTTCTTGGTGAATCTTAGTGAACCAGATACCCCCAGGAATCCCCATGGTGGTGACAGGAAAGGGATGGCTATCCTCACCATTGAAGCACAAATCCAATTTGGCTCCCTGAGTCCTAGCAGTGAGGCAGGTGAGGGATTGTCAAACAGGCCATCAAGAAAGCCTGTCCCACTGCCATTTTTCACTGGTTTTCTCCCTTCCTCACGCTAGTGTGTGCTCATTAACATGCACATTTGGATGCACATGCATGCCGTGCATTCCCACAGCATCACCCACTTCTGTCACTCCCAACCCATACCAGCACCAGGACTCCATCTGGTGGCAGTCATTCTGCAGAGCCAGCAGTCCTCCCTCCACAGGGAGAAGACAGCAGTCTCTCAGATACTCAGTCCCCCCCACACCTGGCTAAGCCCAGGCAACCCATGCTAGTTCCTGAGCACCAGCTGCTGGCATGGATAGAGATGTGGCATCCAGCACTCCAACCCTCAATGTCATCGAGCCAGCTTGCCAAGTAGTTTATTTCTTTGTTGTGATCATGGAATCATTTTTTTACCTTGGTTAACGGAAGATCTGCTACAAAAGTGGCTCTCCTACTCATTTGAGCAGTTGCTGTGATCAACTGCATAGCAATTCCACCTTTGTGCATGTGAGCATGAACTGCAATGACATCTAATGCTGTAGACAGTGTAATGAAAAAGCATATGATTTTTGATCCTGCCCATGTGCAGCATATAATGGGAGAGAGCAACGGGATCAGGGCAGTGTACTGTCACAAGCTCTGAAAACAGGCCCCACTAGACTGCCTTCATCTGAGCAAACTTCTCACACTACAGCATATAGTTCACCAAATGCATCAACACCTCCAGATTAACCTATACATGATGTTCAAGACTCTGTCCATATTGATAGTGACACCCTACCTCCTGCAGTAACCCAGAAAGCACCTGGAAAAGACATTAGAATGGGGTCCAGTGCACTGGGCTCAGTTCAGATGGACCCCTTGGTCAGTGGTGGGAAGGAACACAGCACATCTCAAAATAATTCGAGAGTAGACCAGACTCTGTCTACTGTGACAAACAGGTCCCCCTCAACCTCCCTAAAAGCGTGTGATCCTGGTACAATGAATGCACTAGAACAGTTAACAATGAAAACTCAAGGTCATGAGGAGGGAACTGTCCAGCTTTCAAAGAAGTATGAGATACTATATGCAGATGTAAAGTTGGGGTGATTCAAAGGATGAGGAAGCAGGAGATGAATCCAATGCAACATTAATTGCCTCCTCAGAAAATGAGGAAGTATATGCTGAGTCCTCTACTTCAAAAAAGAGGAATAGCAGGACAGACTCTAGGAACTATACAAAATGAGCCAAAAATAAGATGTAATGGGGACCTTTACCTTTGGAATACTTTTGGTATTTTTTGTCATCCTTATGATGGAGGTTGTTTTAAATGTGCAATGCTCAATACAAGTAGTATTTAATATGTAAAGAAATATTTTACAACTTTTTCTATTCTTCAGGAATTACCATATTCTATATTCTTTCTTTAGGATATTTTTCTGAGGACAATAGTTAATATTCAGCACACCCAGAATTGGGGGGGGGGTGGAGTTTATTTGGACCCATATGAGAGGAGAACTATACTGGAGTAGGGATATACTTTCAAAATTTTCCAGTGAACAGTTATAAATTGATGGACATAGTTGTCATTTCTGGTAAACCCTTTAGGTTATTTAATATGTATGCTCACCCACAGTTTAAAGTTGCAAGAATTGATTTAAAAAAAATCTCACTGCCCTTTTTGTGTTCCTCATGGAATATTATTTTGCCTGTGGATTTTTAACTGCCCTATACCATCTGGGAACTATAAGGAAAAAGTTAGGCAGTATAGCGCAGTGGTTTAAGGCTCTGAGCTGCAAATCTGGTGACATCCAGCAGACCAGACCTGGGTTTGAATTCCCCAGCTTCCACTTGCATATTGTGTGACCCTGAGTAAGTCACTTAACTTTCCTGTGCTCCCAGGTCACTCCTGTAAAAAAGCTTTCAGCTTAGTGTGCTACTCCTGGTTAAACAACTAAAATAAAATAAAAAATAAATATTGTGATGTAAATTTCTTGGGACATTAATTCAAACATCAGGCTTGGTAGATGCATATAGGATGGTTCATAAAACAGGAGGAGATTGAAGGAACACTGTTCTCTTGGATTTACATTTTTTATTTGTTTGTAAGACCTTTTTAATAGGACAGGAAAAAACAATCCCATATGTAGCCTCTATCCATGTCATGTTGGGGTGTTCAGTTGGCAATCAGCAAACAGCTATAAAATGGAACAGAATCGGGAAGGTGAACAATAATTTATTACTTCATGATGAAGTTAAAGTAGCAATAAAATAATTCTATAATGCATAGTAGAGCATTGTTCTGTATAGAAATCTACCCTTTTCAAAATGCTGTTGTGCCACAGTTCAAAGGTCGCAGAATGTGACTGTATCCTTCTGTGGTAGAACAGCATTCTAGAACCTTTAGAGTCTGCACAAGTCAGTTTCATTGTGAAAGAGAAAAAACACAATGCACACAGTTCACATAACACTACACATAAAAAGTACAGGATGGGCAACTTTACTCATAACTAGTGTGTTCTGCCATCTTGGGGTTCTGATTCCCACAGACCTCTTGAGTTTTGCTCTCGAGATCAGAGGGAATCAGAACCCCTCTGTGACAGAACACACTGGTTGTGCATAGTTGCCATCCAGTATTCTCTGTATCTGAAATGCAGCATGATTAAGGGTAGCCAGTCAAAACTGTGAATCAATAACCACATATCAAACACCGCAAAGCCAGAACAATGGGAGTATAAACAGCTCAGCATATAATTGAACATGTGGCTGGAACTGTATACTGCTTATTCAGTGGTTAGTGTGACTTGGATTTAGTATATTTAAGTTCTGGGTGGTGTGGGGGGTGAAGCCCCCTGCATATCATGTGAGGAATCGGTGTTGGGCTGTGGATTGTTTGTGCTGTGTAGACTGGTTTCTGGGATAGTTCACAGGCATACTGAGTGATGATAGACCAGTTTCTGGGATGGTTCACAGCTGTGGGCTATGTGTTTGGTGGTTATATGGGGGTGGTTGTGGGGTTCATTTTGGTTGTGCTGTTAGTGTTTGTGTTGAGTAACATTCTGGATCATAATATGCCTCTTCAGTTTGGCCATAGCCAGAATGGTGCCCCTCTGTTTTTGGACTCCAGTTATTTGTATAGAAAGGGGCATGTCTACAGGGAGAAATCTTATTTAAAATGTCTAGATTATGATAAAGCAAGGTGTCTTGCATGACTACCAATCATTGAAGATGCTGTGATCAACCATTTGCATACTCACAACCATGTGGCAGATGTTGGGTGCGTATGAGTGAAAGAGGTGATTTCGGAGATGAAGGAGAGGTCTGTGTCCACCTGTGAGAGTTTACACCAGGTAATAGTGGCCTGTACTAGTGCTGTGTTGGCAGCTGTGGGTGGGAAGTTCCCGTCTGTGAATGCGCTGAAGTGAGTTGTCTGAAGAGCCTAAGTCAGTGTATCCCAACTTCCCCTGCAGCCTTCCTGTGTTTCTGAGCTGAATATTTCATCAGAGTATGCCTGCACAGAGCGTGGGCAGCCATTCCTGCTATTTGATAGTGGCCTAAGAAGGAATGGATTTGGGTGTTTTCCACAGCCAGGAACCTGGACTATATGGAGCAGTGCCCTCATTGGTTTTGTGATGGTACCTTTAAATGTTGTCTACCCATGTTGTCTCAGCTGTACACTATACATGGGAGACAGTATAGTTCAGTGGCACTGACAGTGTTCATTCTTATGTGTTCCCATATATTGGAGAGTTATATTCATGTGTTAACAGAGCTGAAAGCATTGAAGTTTACACTGTTACCCATGTCTGTCATGCTTGACTTTGAGCTGGCAGTGTGGAAAGTATTTTCTTCGGGTGTACCCTGATGTACAGATACGAGGTTGTTTTTCCATTTGTATCAGGTGGTTTGGAGGAAAATTCAGCAGCTGCTTGATGTATCACAGAAATACACTGTGGATGAGGACTTTGCCTTACATGTATGTCTCTTCCCTGTGCTTGCGTATGTGTCACCTGCGGACATGGTGGCAGTATTCAAAGTGACACAATTCTGGCAGTTTTTTTTACCCCAGTAATACTATTATGGAGCCACTGGTGGACTATTTTGAAGCTATGTCGCTTGGGTGTCCCCGGGTCATGCAGGGCAATGTCGGCCATTTTCTATCGAGCAGTGAAACTGTTTTGAAGCTGTGAAGAATGATTTTCCATGGACCATTAATGCTATGGAGGGATGGCACCATCGCTTTAATCATTTGGTAGGTGCTAGCCATCCAACCATTTGGAAGTTTTTGGACTGCCTGAAATCTGAGCACTGATTGAATGAAATAGGTATAGAGCAATTTGTGTCCGGGAGCTATGTTCCCCAGTCGCTTAAAAAATATAAGGATACTGATAAAAGAATCTGTACAACTGTAAAGGAGCATTCTTCTAGAAGTCCATATGAGTACCTAAATGGTATTGCTTGCAATGTTTAATTACAAGCATAATGTGTGCTTGAATACTGTATTACTGTGCAGTGATTTGTTTTACTTGTAGGGTTATGCTTTGTGTGCCTGTAGTGCATCTAGTGTTGTTTTTTTGTTCTTGCCTTATATGGTGGTTGGTGCTGTTTGAATAAATGTTTCTTTCTTAATATATTGCCCTGTGTCCTGTGTAGCTATTCTGTATCATAGCTGTTTTGTTTACACGTTATCTTTGCAGGTGCTGTACTACCGACGTTCATATTACTTGAGTTATTATTGTTTAGCGCTTTTCACCTAGAACCCACAATTAGGTGTATTTACGATTATTGCATACACTTGGGGGAAGAGATGAAGAAAGAGTTACAAGCTTTTGTGTAAAACCTAAGCTACCTGTAACCCTAATTTGTGGCTAGAGAAGGACATTATAGATATTTAAATTTTCAAAAAAACAGCTTAAGCTTCTTTCTTATGCCCATGAAAATGGTTTGAATTTAAACCACCAAACTGGCCAAAATGAAAGAAAATAAAAATATATGAATATAACAGGACAGTTGTTTTACTGCTGAACAAAGATACAGAACTCAGGGAAATAACCCTTGATGAGCACCTCTTTTAACAGTTGTGCCAGTAGAATAAAACAAAGTCTGATCAGAGCCGATATGGCTGCTCAGTGTAGTGTGATCAACTGAAAGAATGCTTGGAGCTCTCGACACACTAGAGTTTGCCATATCTAAGATGGCAACCATGAGAAAAAGGCACATGTGTGATACTCCAGCATGCACAGTTTGATTCAGTGGCCATCACTTCAGCAGTTGCAGGAGAAAAATGTAGTGCCCCGTGAAGGGGGTCTGTTTATGCAGCCGTGGAGGGGAAGAGCAGCCAAAACAAAATGCAGTGGAACTGTGCCAAAGCACTGTGGAAACATGCCAGAGAGCTGTCCAGTTACATGCTCCCACAGTGCCCTTTTACAGAATGTCAGCAACACATCTGTGGAGTTCTTCCCACGCAGCTGTAAAAAGAGAGCATTGACTAAATATATGATTTTGAAGGGCGTATTGTCACAACTATATCTGACTTCCTTAAATGAATCTATTAACATGTTAGACACGTTTTGAGCAAGGATGATAGTGTGGTTCCAGATAATTTCAATTTTTAGGACACCTTGATTTATTCTAGGTTAGACTCCAACAAGTATGAAAACTGGATCCAGAAAATTTCTGCTGTGTAGGTTAGACTGAACATTCAAAACCTTAATTCAGGAACAGCTCCTGGCTTAGATGCCTCAACAAAGGAAGAGGGGGAGGTACCTAAAACAAACAGTAGAAACACTCTGGATACAGAAATTGATACCAGCCCATTTACAGAAGAAAGAGTTCTGAAAGAGCTCTTAAAACTGAAGGTGGACAAAGCAATGGGGCCTGATGGGATTCATCCCAGAATTCTAAAAGAACTAAGGATAGAACTAGTGACACCACTGACTACCCTCTTTAACAAATCATGGGAGGATGGGGTGGTACCTGAGGACTAGAGAGGGCAGATGTGTTCCTCTCACAAAAGTGGGAGCAAGGCAGAAGCAGGAAACTACAGACCTGTTAGTTTAACCTCAGTGGTAGGGAAATGATGGAATCACTCTGAAGGAAAGAATTGTCGAGTACCTAGAGGCCAGAGGGCACAGGACCCAAGGCAGCATGGATTCACAGCGGAAGGTCATGCCAGACAAATCTGATAGATTTCTTTGACTGGGTGACCAAAGTAGTAGATCAGGAGGGGCTGTGAACATGGCTACCTAGACTTTAGCAAGGCATTTGACACAGTCCCACACAAAGATTAATATACAAGTTAGCCAGCCTGGGAGGGTCCCAAGATGACAGCCTGGGTAAAGAATTGGCAGAGAATAGTACACAGAGAGTAATAGTAAATGGAGTCCACTCTGAAAAAGGGGGTTACTAGTGGGTACCACAGGGTTCAGTATTAGATCGGTCCTCTTCAATGTCTTTATAAGTTTACATTGCAGAGGGACTGGAAGGAAAGTATGTCTCTTTGCAGATGACACAAAGATCTGCAACAGAGTTGATGCACAAGGTGGGGTGGAAAGGATGAGAAGGGACTTGGCAAGGTTAGAGGAATGGTCAAATGTATGGCAGCTTGGATTCAATGCTAAGAAGTGCAGAATGCACCTGGGAAACAAAAACACAGGGAAGAGTACACAATGGGGGTGAGATACTAACAACAACAAAATGGAAAGCGACCTGGGGTAGTCATATCAGATGACCTAAAGGTGGGCAAGCAATGTGAGAGGGCAGCAAGGAGGGCTGGGGGATACTGGGATGCATAGGAGAGGCATCACCAGCAGAAAACAAGAAGTTATTATCCTCTGTACAGACAGCTGGTGAGACCACATCTGGAGTACTGCGTGCAGTTCTGGAGACCCAATCTCCGCAAAGACATAGACAGGATGGAAGCTGTCCAGAGGAGGGCATTAAAATGGTGCAGGGTCTGCACCAGAAGACATATGAAGAGAGACTTAAGGAGCTTAATATGTATAGCCTCAAGGAAAGGAGGGAGAGGGGACATGATAGAAACTCTTCAAGGCACCTCAAGGAATCAACAAAGTCCAAGAGGGTAGCATCTTTCAAAAAAAGAGGTGTGCAAGAACAAGGGGGCACAATTTGAAGATAGAAGAGGGTGGCTCAGAGGTAATTTAAGGAAGTATTTTTTCACAGAGAGGGTTGTGGATGTATGGAACAGCCTTCCAGAGGAGGTTGTGGAGTCAAAAACAGTGGTGGAATTCAAGCATGCATGGGACAGTCATAAGGCAATTCTAGGGGTTGGGGGTAGGAAGAAGTAGGCTGCTGGTTAACTAGGATCTGCAGCTTATCCATCAGGTAGGGAAATGGGCAGACTGGGTGGGCCAAGCGGTCCTTATCTGACGTCAAATTCTAAGTTTCTATGTTTCTATTGAATTATACAAGGTTATGCAAAATTATATAGCTCTGATGTAGCAGATCTGTTTAATGTATGCCTGAAACACTGACTTTTTCCTCAAGGCATGAATGAAGCATTGATGATTTTCCTGTATAAAAAATGGGACATTTAATGCCCAACACTGGAGATAAAGCAACTTGCTAAATGTAGGAACAGCTCCTGGCATGGATGTCTCACATTGGAATTATACAAGGTTATACAAAAATATATAAGCTTTGATGTAGCTGATCTGTTTAATGTATGCCTGAAACGCTAACTTTTTCCTTAAGGCATGAATGAAATAGCACTGATTTTCCTGTATAAAAAATGGGACATGTTTAATGCCCAACAATGGAGATAAAGCAACTTGTTAAGTGTAGATTTTAAAATTCTAATGAAAATATTGGGCAAATGGCTAAGCCTGGTTTTGGAGATGATCATTGATCCTGCTCAAACCTGTGCAGTGTCTAAGATTAATTCAAGACCACTTAAGTTTACTACAGGAAATATTTTCCTGTAAGAATGAGAAAGCTTTGACAGGACTGATGCTATCTCTAGACCAGGAAAAAGCATTTGACCAAATGTCATGTGATTATCTAAGTTGAGTTTTACAGAATTATGGATTTCCTAATCTTTTCATAAAATGCATTAAGGCATGCTATGATGGAGCAGGGTTGTTCCTCAGTGTAAATGGCTGTAAGGGAAATCACATCCCAGTTAGTAGAGGGTTAAGACAGGGTTCCCCATAGATCCTCTTCTTTTTTTTAATATTATTATTATTTTGGTAACTATGTAAAGCTCACTAGGCATAAGTACCAGTTTTCAGGGACAACTCAGGAGTACTGGGGTGGTTTAGTGACTTGTTCAGAGTCACACAGTATACATGTAGAAGTTGTGGGAATCAAACCCCCAGGCTGCTGGATGTACCAAGCTCATTCACAGCTCATTACTCAAACCTCTAGGCTATACGGCCAGCCCCAAAACTTCTAAAACTAAATAAGAATTCTCATATACTGTACAAGGCATCAACATATCAGAAGGTTTAGTCTCATCAAAAATCAAAGCTTATGCAGAAGATTTGAGTATGTTGGCTGGGAATGATCGAGCATGCAAAGCAACCTTTTCTATTCTGGATGAGTTTGCTAAAACTTCAGGTTCCCATACTTCAGAGCCTATTAGGATTTTAGGTATTCAATATGAAATGATGATGTCAAGTTAAATTGGGAGAAAAAAAATTGCTGAAGGAAAGGGTAGGTAGATATTTGGAAGTCCTGGCAACTCTCTAAAAAGCAGAGTACAAATGATGAAATCTTTTATAGCGCCAGTGTTTTTATTTGTTAGTTATATTTTCCCTCCACTGCTGACTTTTGAAACCACTATTTATAGCTTATATTTTTTCCACAGTTTTTTTAGGGAGCAGAACATATGTGATTAAATATAGCATCACATAATTACTAGTGAATGGGGATGAATTGGGGATGCTGAATCCCCCTGTTTGTTTGTTTTTTGTTTGTTTTTATTAGTATTTTTTCCATGCCAAATTTTGAAAATTTTCTTAGAGGAAAGGTGGCAAACTGGGGACAGGGTCCATGATTTTTCCTATGATGGGCCATTTTCTACAACTGTGAGAAGGAGGTAAATATAGTTCGCCAAAGTCTGTAAATTTGTCCCAGTTCCCAGAGTATGTCAAGATGTCCATCACTAAGATAAGACAATAGATGGTAACCTGGACACGAATGAAAATGACCTCCAGGAAAAACAAGTATACACAAATAGTTAATATATAATTTACATCTTCCCCGGTTTTTAGCTCAGGTCTGGTTTCTGATCCTCAGGTTACCCTGAAGATGCTGAGTGAAAACAGAGACTCTTCTTGAATGTGGGACATATTATGGCTGAGCTGACATGGGAAACTAGGGTTAGGAATAATAGAAAACATAACGATACTGAGGAGCGGTTCTGTCCCTGTCTAGGGCATACCACAAGTTTAGAAACTCAGAAACACTTACAGTACTTTTGGAGTGTCCTTACGTGCAACCTGTTTATTCACATGTGACAAGTAGATATGGACAACATTTACTTTCTACTGTTACCTAAGAGGAACTGATCTATGGTATTTTGAGATCAACCTGGGTCAAATATCAAAGGGACACCATTACTGTTTAGTCTGCAGTGATCATATTTTTTATATGGTGAAGATGGTGTCAATTTGTCATTCAGCAACATGTTACCTCTTTTACAAACTTAGGGCACATTATTTCAGGCTATTTGCAGATTATTTACAGATGGGAATTTAGGGGATATGGTTTGGTATGCAGGGAAGTGTGGAGGAAATGGTAGAAAAATATGCTTTGGCTTTCTATATCCTGAAGGGGATACATTTTCAAATACTATGAGAGAAAATGCAGTTATAAAAATGGTGATATATTATTGTGAAACCTGTACTTACAGTACATGCTATTTTTTTTGACTTTGAGTTTTTTTATGACAGTTTTTCTGTTTTTCTTTGGTGAATCTGTCTGGATGTTTTTGAGTCAATAAAAAAGTCTTCTACTCTTTGTCGATAAGCACCATGGAATCATTTACTTCCACCTGGTGACCAGAGATATGCAGAAGGGACCTCAGTTTAACATCACATCCAAAGGATGGTACTTCAATTTTGAAGCACCCCCTTGTATTGCACTACAGTGTCAGCTATGTAAATTATCCCAAATACTTGGTGTGGGGCTAGAACTCAACATCCATCTGATCTTCTAACCCCAGAAGTGAGCTTGCTATCTACTGAGTCACTGACACTGCACTTTACAGTGTCCATGTACTTAAAATGAGCATTCTACCAAAAAAAAGTCCATAAAAAAATGAAACTACTCATGGAGGCAAGTTGGTGCTCCTGGGGTGGATACAGGGCCTGGCATTCATGTCTCCCCAGCAGATGATCAAAAAGCATCTTTGGTATCAGATATGAGGGCAACCGATCTCCCACCCTCCAATCAAAGGGTACACCCTTGGTGGCCTCAATTGTTTGGCGAGGGACAGGTGTAAAAATGGGATTGGGGGAGAAAAAATAAAATTTCATGTTGCTACATTCCAAGGAAAGACATTTTCATTTATGTAACGTGAGCTGCTAGCAGAATAAGGAATATTAAGGTATCTGGGAAATGTAAAACAAGCATAAGCAACGGGTTTGTCAAATAAGGAACTAGAAGTCATCGTCCTTTATTTCCTTTACAATTTTTATCTTGTTTTGTGAAAAATATATCAATTTTTTCAAGTGTTTTTCTTTTCATGATGGAAGGACTCTTGTTGAAGCCTGCCTTGCAGCAGGACCTGGTCTACTGCGTATCTGTTGATCTAGCTCAGCAACCGTATTTTCTGTGACAGAAGGGCAGAGCCTTTGCTCCTTTCCCTTTGCTAGTTGTGGCTGTACCACAGCTGAGAGCTGCTGCCACTAATATTGCTGTGGAACAATGCTCCCCCAGTTTTCTGTCTGGGTAGGCATAACTCATAGGAGATAATGGTAAAGTGGTGCAGCCAGCCAACAGCTCCATTGGCAGTTGTGAACCTTATCCCTTTTCCAACAATTCCTATGTAACTAGTCCTTGATGACTTGTCTTTGCTGCTGACTTCATCCATGGTAAAAGGGGATGAGTGAGATCTTATAGGATACAGTGTAACCCCATCCTAGTGTCATCTGTTTAATACTTTGTAGAGATCCATGTCTTAAAACTTGGGAAGGGTATGAGTACTGTATGCACCATGAGGGTATTTGTACTACACGCACCTCCAGTTTTTGTAATTTTACTGAAAAAGGATTTATACAATGCTAGATTACTATGGAAAACTGCAATATCAATTCAGATCTGGTCACCATAAGCTCAAAATTGGAGCGAGTTGATTTTTGGAGTGTGCAAATAACTAATATTAATTCCCACTGCCATGAATAATGAGGTATTCTGTACTTGGATCTAAATGCTGAGTAATATGCATTACTCAGATGCATTCAACTTCTGGAAGAAAAACAATTTAAAGAGGAAATAAAAAACATTAAAAAACCTATAGCTCCCACTAGGTGAACAGGGCTGGTCTTGTGGCCAGCCCTCCTGTACCTCAGTCATCTCCCCTTACACCATCCCCTTCAGCTTTCCCTCTAACAGTACTTTTTTTTAAAGTGTTGGGCACCTATCATTGTGCCTAGTGCCAACATCATCATTTAATTCAACCCCACTTCCTCCCTAGATGGACTCTCACAACCCAATAGATCATTTTTAACAAGTTACCTCCTGCTGATTCCAGATTCATGATTTGGGGGCCATTAGAAGTCAAAACCTGGCTAGCTCTGTTAACCCTACCTCCCTACTATGCAGTGTGCCTTTCCTTTGTTATTCAGTTATTTATCTCACTATATAATCATATGGGGCACACAGTTATGAGTGAGGGGGAGCAGTGTTCTGCATCACTGATGATACTTGGCTGTGTAAGCAACCTTTCTGCCCAGTATCATATACGACATAAAGATCTCCCTTCTACCCAGGTTACACACCCCATACACTAACTGTCAAGATGACCAACTGAATTGTAAAGAAAAGGTGAGCTTGCAGGTTTGGGAGGAGTAACTGACTGGGACTACCAGATTATTACTGCTGTTGGCTGCATTACCAAATCATAGAGTGGGAGTCAAAAGTGGGGATCTACTTGTTATGAATGGCCCATTGGGGCCTGGAGGTCAGGCTAGAAAAGGGGGTTAGATTACATGACAGTGCCAGCTCTTGGCACAATTCTGAGAGTCCCGTTCATTATGAAATGAGTACAAAAGTATCCTGAAACCTGATTGGCTGAGTAGCTTGGAACCCAGTGCTGATATACTAGTACAACAACACAGGAAAATAATCTGTGACCAACTGAACTGTTTACATTAAGCGGGCATAGCTGTATCAATACATCTTGATTCACTAACTTTTTTAATTAAAAAAAATAGAACATCTGTCATCCACTGATCAAACAGCAAAACTACAATGGCTCAATAGGACTATGTTTCCTCCTTTTTCATCTTTTTTTTAACTTTTTCATATTTTAAGTAATTTAAATTATTATTGTTTTTAGTATTTCCTTACTAATCCTAATGGATCAATTTCATAATCCTAATTAGGTAATCCAATGCATGCTTTGGAAATATATGTTGGAGGTGGCCAGTGGGGAGGACATGGGTAGGGAAGGGGAAATAGCCGTTGTCACCTTAGGAGGCTAGAGTTTTTTATAATTGTTCTTTTTCAGGCCACAATTATCCAATATTCCAAAAGAAAGGAGAAATTCCATCATACTTAATTTCCTTTTCTGCTAGCTCCAATGTTTTCATTGGATAATTTAATACACATGAGTAATATGCTCACCTACTGGGAATAGTGGTAGAGCCCAAATCTGTGAACTCAGCTCAGAACCCTGGGTGATGAACATTCAGAAAGGCAGCAATTACTCTATTTACATATGTCAATACAGTACCCAAAACTATATATGGCAATCAATGTCCACATACCCTGATGAGGCCTTGCATACATCACAAAGTGTAACGACAGTAAAGAACAGAAAGACACAGCCCTACCTTATTTAGAAAGAGAAGCTCAAAATACCTGCTATTCAATCTTCAGATCTTGAGCAGGATCACCATATAAACCAAGCATTCATTGGATTTTTCAGACAGTTTTGTCCAAAGTTTCCTTTAATGACAGGAAAATGATAGATTTCATAAATGGAACAATTGTAGCTTGACTCTAACAAGAAGAAGGAGCGAACCTGGGTTCCCCAACCATGATAACTTCAGAAATCTCAGTCAGACAGCTTATTGGCCCATCCAACCAATTAGAAATTTATATGCTGTTATGCCCAGAAATAACTAATGAATCCCTAATTCTTGAATAAACTGCACGAGACATCTTTCACTTGAAAAAACATGATATTCTTCAAAAGGATCCAGCAACCCCTAGAGGCGCTCAATTGACAACACTGGAGCTAACTGAAAAAGACATTCCTGTAAATATGAAGGACTTTCTCTTTTCTGTATCATTCCACATTGTCATTGGGAATGTAATGCGTATGGGGTCTAAGAAACAGTACCCATCTGAGATAGGGCAAGGGAGAATATTGTCCCAAATATAACCCTTAAGGGAAACTATGGAATGCATCTGTAAACTACCACCTGTAATACTCTGCACCCAAAGACCACACCAGCAAAGCCCTAGGCATTGTGGGCCCAGTTCACAAAAGGGGCCTAGATTGGCACAAGCTGTGGCAAACAGCAGCATGCACTGAAGCCCAGTGCACCAGGGACCCTGTACCAGATTCATTTACAGGATGGGTCCTGGCACCTAAGTCCCTAAACATGTGGCAACTACTCCTGTGGGGCAAACATCTGGCACGTGGGAAGGGTTTGCCGCAGGCTCCACCAGCAAAGGCAAGCATTCTTGCCCTCTTCCCTGGGGGTCTAGTGGCCCTCTACTCCCTGATCACTGATATCATCCAGTGTAACAACAGCCAAAAAGCCCAGACCTGGTAATCTAGTCGCCCCTTCCCCGATATAGCCCAGTTGAAGGATATATTATTTTTTCCCCTCCTGGTGGTCTAGTGACCCCCTCAGCAGGTAGTGCCCACCAACCTGCTCCCCCCTTCCTGAGTCAGAGATGGAGACCAGTACAGCCCTTCTCATACCTCTGTGGCTGGCCCCTGACTAAACTGTCACTGATCATGTACTGTAATGTGTACCCACTCATTGACAATCAATCCACTTGTGCACCTTACAGTATGCAATCAGTGACAGTTCAGTTGGATAGCCAGCTGCAGAGGTGTGAGGAGGGCTGTGCCAGTCCCAGGCTCTGTTTGGGGATGAGGGGCACTACCAGCTGGGGTGGGTTGGGAAGCACTGGACCACCAATGAGGAGCTGTTTTATTCACCATTCTGATGGGGATATCGGGGATCTAGGCAGGGGGATTCTACTGTATGTATTAGACTTCTGGGGCACATCAGGATCTGGGTGGGGTAATATATATACACACATTGTAAGGCAATGGGGATGTTGGGGATTCTTCTTAGACAGGTGTACTGGCCTAATCTTTTGATTTACGATGCAGAGGTTGGTATCTGCAGATTCCTGTGTAGATAGACCTCACCTTTCAGAATTTTCTTGTTACCCCCAAGAAAATTGGTGGCTGGCCTCTCTGGGGCCTATTTATGATTTTGGATGTTGTTGGCCCACCGGGCCCCATAGCTCAGCCTAGAAATACTCGATTTACAAGTTACTGGAGGATCTTCATAATCTCTATGACTTCCATGGATGCGGACAAGATGCTGGAATAGTCACACATTTCAGTTGAAGAATCTTATTAGCAATGAATTCGGAGATGAGATAGGTTTTACTGCTTGGAAGGGGATACACGGGGATCCTTTCATTCTTCACTGGACAAAAGTAAACCCACTTGATTATTCTTTGGCAACCTTGAGAGGAGCTGGTCTCAGACATAGTGACATCACCAAAACATTTGCAAAGATAATCAATCAGAAATTAAAAGATAGACAAATTGAGTCATTGCAGTTTCCTATGGCATGCTAAGACTTGCTTTCTGAGCTTGATAATTATGAACCCATTCCAGAAATCTTCAATGCGATAGCTCTCTCTATAAGCCCTTCTAAGAAGATTAATGCTCTAGGTTATGCGACCATCCCAATAGAAATTCAAGCTACCAAGAGATGGTCCATTGTTAGTGACTGGCAATGCCTCATTACTGGAGAACATTCTCCAAAGTTGATAGTTCTATCCATGTTCATTCATCATCTCACTAGAAATTAAGAAGCAGTCAATCATCTACATCATTCAGGGGCTGGTATTTCTTACAAAGATGTCACAAGACAAAACAAGAAATTGGCCCGTGATAGTAAATCTGAGGGGGAAAAAAAACACCACACATGATTCCGCCTGGGCAGCCAACTGTTGTCACAATTGATAACTCAGATGGTAAGCAACAGACATTAACAGGAGTCTCAACAACACATGGCACTAACTCAATGATTTATGTACCCTGAATTTCGTATCCTGCTGTCATCTGCGATTTGCTAGTACAAGAACAGAATATTCCAAGCAGTTCAACAAGAGAAGTCCATGAAACCTTTGAGAGCTCAGAACCTATTGACTATGAGGATTATAAAATAGGAAACTGAAACCCCCCACCGATCATCCCATCCTACAATGAGGATGAAAGAAGGACCGAGCTGGATCTTCGTTTGAGCAAAGATTGTATTTGGGTTTTAGCAGCAAGCATAGAATCTTCCAAAGAAGATGAATCTCTTCCAGTCCTAGGATCACGGACAGCTTTCAATAAAAAAGCAACATCAACCACTACCTCAAATCCCAAACTGATTTCCTGTCCATTATACGATGTGAACCAGATGATGCAGTTTGCAAATATTACCTTGACTTTCTTATGGATCTAATGGATGACCTACAAATTGACCACATCTTCAGCCATAGCAATCATGCAGTTTTCTACAAGATTGCACAAATAATGTGGAAAGAAGAAAAATATACAAAAGTGGTTAATTTGATGAGAGGATTTCAGGAACTGATGGTGAGGCAGAAGATCCTCTACAACCAATACGGTGCTATGGGACTTTGTGACTGATGGGTTCAGGCAAGGATAATAGCGGATGGATCTGTTGACCAAGCCTTGGAAAGATGCCACTATTCTAGATCAATGAGACTACATAAACAGTCCCTTGAGGCTCTCCTACGACTCATGGGATCCAAGACTTACAGCTCACTAACCAATACACTACGAGAAAAATTCATCAACATGAGAAGATATGTATCGGCAGAATCTCTGAATCTTGTCCTCTTGAATGAATCTTTCCCTGAAGTGTAGTCACAAATGCTGGAAACCTCTTGCAATATGGGACAGTGGGTGACAGGCAGTATTGGTGACACCAGCTCTCTTCTCAGCCAGGTCGCTGCATACAGAGGCAAGAATTTGAACTTGCATCTGCAGGCTCAACAAGATATTCTACCGTTACTGTTTGCATTCAGCCATCAAAACTACTCTTGGTATTTGATGTGGCATTATGTAGATCCCATCAATCTGAAAACCATCAGTGAGAATGCATACAATGAACTGCAGGAATATGGCATTGGGGCTAGTCTGTCCAGTGAGGCATTCTCTATGATACCTGACGATCAAGTGACTGAGGTTTCAATCAACAGAGAGAATAAGGTGAGGGGTGGACCCATGAGAGGCAGTTACAGTACATCTGAGGAAGCTGCTGGTGACTTCATTTTGAATTCCCACAAGCTCGCTAAAATTCATTTGTCACTGAAGGAGAAGATGATTCTGAAAACATCAGCCAGACACAATGAGTTGACATATGGTGCCATGAAGAAACATGATGGTTAGGTGAAGGAGCTAGTGAAGATATTTCACGCATATTCAGATCAATGTCAGGGTGTAGCATGACACATTGCAATGGGAATTGAAATACCGCTGGCTATAGTAGGGGGCCTTTTGAAGGCAAGGACTACAGGGGACATTTTGTTGAGTGCATTTATAAATGATCACCTCCTATCAAGGAAAGCTGGTTTCTTCAAGCTCATTAAATGCAGCAGAATTTCCATGGGAATGGACAAGAAGAAAAAGAAACCCAAAGTGGAATCAATCTTGAAAGAAGACTGTCAGGCTCTTGGTATCATTGTTGCAAAGTGCCCCGACAAGAAAGATGCATTTCCCATCCACTCACAACATATCCTCTTGCAATAGCAACTCCAGATGGAAACCTCTACAAACCTAATACCAAACATGTCTTAAAAAATTATCTCATCGATGAAGCAGAAGTTTTAAGTTCTTCCCCTCCTCCGTTATGCTCAGTGTACGTATACGATACCATGGCGATGGTCAGAGCAGTTTCTGCTCAGCATATATGGGACAGCCTTTGGAAAGCACTTCTTGCCATATTCACACCTCCGTCTACAGCAAACCCAGTGGAAGTCATCATCATTTCTGATAATTTATTTATTTATTTGCTTTTGTTAATCAGGTGTGTGCACTGGACATAGAGATGCCTATTTTCAGGCACGACCCGGGAGCATACAAGTGAAAGATACATGAGCAGTACAATATGACGCAGCACAAGGGAGAGGTAGACAATGGGATAGTCTGCAATACAAACAAATTGGCAACTGGATGATATACAGAGATTAGACCATGTCAAACAATATAAGCAGTACAGTTAGGAAAAAGTAAAACTAAACAAAACAAGTGCCAACTAGTGTGTAATGGAGCTGGCAGGAAAGTGCTGAAAAACAGTAATTGCCATCGTGAGGTGCAATATAGAGAAAAAGAGGAAGGGAGAGGAGGGAGGTGGGAGACAGGATGAAAGGGGTGAGAAGGAAGAAGGTGAGTGTAGGAAAGAACAAGGTGGAAAGTGGAAGGATTGAATGGACTAAGGTGGATAGAAGCATGTGCAAGGATTTGAGGCCAGTGGATGTTCACAGTGGAGTTTTTTGAAACAGGCATGGGTGGGAGCTAGGCAAATAGTTTGAGGGGTAGAATTCCAGTACTTAAGAGCAGAGTAAGAGAAAGCGTGCGTATCCATAGTGGTTTTACATCCAGGGATGAAGAGAGGGGCATAGTCATTAGATCGGAGACCATATGAGGGAGTTTGGGAGTGTAGCAAGGAGGTGAGGGATTTGGGGACAGCTGATCTAGTTATACCATCAAGTAGGGAGCCAAGGGCTAGTAGCCGGTGGGCAGAAGGGGAGGGCCATTTTAGGTCAGCATAAAGGTGACAGTGATGTTTGAAACATGGTGATCCAGAGGCGTAGCGGCAGATGCTATTATAGGTGGTGTCCCATCTATGGAGGGAGGTCTTAGACACTCCCAGGTACATGAATGAGCCATAAGCCAGGGCCAGGAGCAGTAGGCCTTGAGCCACAGCAAGCCTGGCAGATGGCTAGAGGTCATAGCTAGTACGGTAGGCACCTCCAATTTTTG
Organism: Neoceratodus forsteri; assembly: GCA_016271365.2. NCBI lineage: Eukaryota > Metazoa > Chordata > Ceratodontiformes > Ceratodontidae > Neoceratodus > Neoceratodus forsteri. The sequence continues at coordinate 1,773,718,522 of CM057456.1, read as the reverse complement.
CATTGACCGATTTGCAGGTGTCGGTAATATGGAAGTCAAAATTCAGGGATTCATCTAGGAGGATACCCAGGTATTTGAAGGAGCCAGTGCTAACTACTGGGGAACCGTCGGCACACAACATTTGAAAGGAGTTATGATCCAATTTGAGTCTAGCTGGAGAGCCAAAAAGCATGGAGTGTGTTTTGCTTGCATTAAGAAGAAGATTGTTTTCGATTAGGCAGGACTGAATACTTAGGAAGCCACTGGTTAGGGCGCGGTTAATATCCGCGATAGTACTTCCACTACGGTAGATGACAAGGTCATCCACATACAGCAAGGAAGAGCAGTCTGGTGCAAATGATGGGAGGTGATTTATAAAAATAGAGAAAAGTAGCAGGCCAAGTATGGAGCCTTGGGGAACTACCATAAGTATGGGAGAAAGATTAGACATAGCTGAGTTAAAAGCTATAGCCTGCATCCGGTTTGGACAGGTAGCTGTTGAACCAGGCAACTGTTTTGGTGGAGAAACCAAATGAGTGGAGTTTAGTAAGGAGAAGGATGTGGTTAACCAGGTCAAATGCCTTAGTTAAGTCAATGAAGATAGCACCTGTCAAGAAGCTGGATTCCATTGCACCATAGGTGTTATTTGTAGTTTTAGGATGGCAGTGGTAGTACTGTGGCCTTTGCAGAAGCCATGCTGGGAACCTGCAGGGAGGTAATGGTTCTATAGGTATGCTGTGGTTTGGGTTGCCACTAATTTTTCCAGAATTTTTGCTGAGCATGGAGAGAATGGCAATAGGTCAATAGTTAGACATGTCTTTAGGATAGGGTTGTCAGAACCCTCTGAGGTTCTGGGTTCTAGTTCTAGTCTAGAACGTTTGAAAAAGTTCTAGGGTTCTAATCTTTTTTAGAACTTTTTAGAACTCGAACCCTTTTTTTAATTGTGCTTCCAAAATGAAGATAATAGTGACATACATGTCATGAAACTGTGGGCAAAAACAACTAAATCTGTTCATTATAACAGGAGAGAGAGAGAGATGATCATTTGTGACTTTGACATGACTCTAGCTAGGGTTATCTGTGGTTCCTTCTCCTTTGTTAGTAGTAAAAGTCAGTCACTAACGGGTGCTTACAGAACAACTGACCCACCCACACATATTAGATGCCACACACTTGGTGCCATTTGGCACACTGTCACACATGGATATAGTGCAGTCAAATGGAGCTGTAACAGCAAGATGGAAGGCACCATGCAGGATTCACAAATATTTTTAATGAAAACAGATTTTCTCTTCCTTTTGGTCACCTAAAATATTTCTAGGATTTATTTATTTAGCAAAATTCCACACACTTAATGCTCGGAGGCAAACACACACACACACACACACACACACACACACTGGGTAAAGTCGGTGTAGTCCCAGAGGTCACAGCAAATGTGATAAGAAGTATACCACACAGGAGTCAACAGATATTTAAGCAATAAGGAATGACAAGGTGTGTGTTATCGTGTAATAACATCACTCCTGGGGTGGCTTGAAGCACAAGCCGAAGCCGAGTGCTTCCACCACCCCAGGAGTGACGTTATTACACAATAACACACACCTTGGTGTGCCTTATTGCAAATATACAATGGCTCGATGTTATACAAAATAAAAAAATATATATTTTTAAAACATTTTAGTAGATTTTTAGTGTGGCAATATATCTTTGTTTCTGAAAAATAAGAAGTCGACATCTGACAAATCCATACAGTGATGTTATTGTGTAATAACATCACTGTCTCAGGCACACACTGACCAATCAGAGTCCAGGAAATGTTCTTACCATTGTATGATTTTAAATAAAGGATTTTTCCTACCCTGCCCTTGTACAGTATCAGCATCATCTGATCCCACAATCTGCTGCTACCCCACTTGCCCTAGTTCTAACATCCCTGCCTTCTATGTGCCCCAGTTCTCACATTTCTGCCCCTTCAAGCCCCAGCTATCACATATCTGCCAAGTCCCTGCTCTAGATTTCACTTAGTGTATCTCACTCCCTGCCCCACTTCTTACATTTTTGCCCCCTCTCTACTCCAGATTTCTTATTTCAGATCAACCTCATGCCCTAGTTCTCCCATATATCCGCCTCCTCTCTGCCCTAGTTAATACATTTCTGCCTTCTCCATGCCCCAGTTTATATATCTTCCATCCATTTCCTATGCCTTACCCCCTCACAACAGATTTCATCCTGTCCCCCATTATGGGGTTTCAACTTCCAGTGTATATAGGTTACCGTATATACTGTAGGTTGTTTTGTTCCAACAGTTCCCTCATCCATCCTTTTATTTCCTCATTTAAAACTAACCTTTATATCTTCTGGACATCCTGGTCTGACTGATTGAAGAGTTCCTGCAACTGACTGCTTCCCTGCAGCCTCAGTCGCTGACTGCACCTGAGCCATTTGCCCAATGCCATACCACAGCTGACTGTTTGCTTCTCCTTGGCCATCCAACCACTGTTACTATCCTTAATCCGCATACACATAGTGTGCAAACATCTTTCCTGCTCCCTTGGTTGGTTGCATACTGTTGATGCAGTTTGCTTGCTTCCTGGCTGCTCCCGCACTTTGTCAACAGCGATTGAGTGGAGAGTGGAAGTGGATGCTGCAGTCTTCAGGACTGTGTTTTATTCTTCATTGGGGCATTTCTATGGGGATTTACTAGTGTGGCCAGGGTAGATTTACATGCTGTGGGCTCTATGCACAGAAGTAACCAATTCCTCCCCCAGTAGCACTGTCTCACTCCCATTTTCAGCACCAAGGGTAGGCAACAGCCAGCCAGAACAGTAGCCTAAACTGTAGCCAGCCTTCCTGTATCATTGAATACATGGTAATGAAGCAGCCAATCAATACACCATTAAAACACCATCATCAGACTGCTGCAACAAGGCCTGCATTAAATGAATGACATTGCTATGTTTAAAACATTTATGTTCACCACACCAACCAATAAGGTCAAACACATTAACTAATATACTTTATAAGTAACAGTTCCCAACAGCCAATAAATAGCCTCTTAGCCAACATTACACAAGGACACCATGCCAAATAAATGACAATGCATACATACCAACTGTGCATTTGATTGGCTTTGTACAATGTGTTGGTGTGCTTTGAGTTTCTTTATTTTTTAACTCTTTATTATTGCCATGCAGTCATATAGTTTGATTTTTGAAAGCATATGATTTATGCTTCCTATGCCATAATCCCTCCCCAACCTGGCTACTCCATCTCTCACGACTATTTTTTTTTGTACTAAATAAACAAACTTGGTCATTAACATTTTGTCTGTGGGCAGGGGCTGTGGCACTAGTGGCAAAAAACTGCAGCCAGATCCTGACCTTCAGGCTCAGTTCCTGCTTCCAGCCTCTGCTGAACGATACAGTAGAATATAGAGTATACTGCCCTGGGTGATGGTGGACCCGCCCAATGATGCACACATTGTAGGATTTGCTGTACCTCCTCATCCTATTAAACACACTGAGTCCTGCTTGCTGCCTCATTAGTCAATACCGGCATGGCACCGCATCACCCATCGCACACTGGTCAGCACTCAGTAATAGTACAGTAACCAACCAGTCTACAGCTCTAGGCAGAAAATGGATTTTGTGCTGAAAAATGACTCACTCTCCCACTGATGCTGATTTTTAACTGGAGACAATGCATTCCATTCTCGGCTAGCTCATCAGCTGATGACCACGAACTCACAACTAAACCTGCTGTGAGGCAAAAAGGCGCTGAAATTGGAAGTGCTCTGTTACACATCGATTGGTCAGTCCCTGATCCTGACCTTGTAGGCATGCACAAGCTGAACTGTGAAGGTTGGGGAGAGTTTGGCTGAGTGCGGTACCGATGTTTGCACAAAAACAGGGAATAATGCGCAGTGGCCAGCCCAAACTCATCTGTGGCTCCTCCTCCTTGACTTCACTGACCCTTCCAGTCAAAAAACACATTGTGCTGAATGTCGGCTGCATTATTGGGTTGCAATCTTGAGTGGAGGGCATGGAGGTGAGCAAAAAAAAAAAAAAAGATCCAAACCCTTATATGAACCCTCTGGTGTTTGAGTTCTAATTTAGAACTCGAACACCAGAGTTCGAGTAGGGTTCGAATCTTTCTAGAACTAGTTCTGACAACCCTACTTTAGGATCACCTTTCTTAAGGATAGGCATGATTCTGGCTATCTTTCAGATGTTGGGAACTGTGCCATGGCATATCAATAAATTCAAGATTTTTGTTAAAGGGGAGGCAATGAGAGGGGCAGCGATTTTCAGTAGCCTGGGTTCCAATCCATCAGCACCAGGGCTAGTGCTATCAGAGATGGAGAGTAACAGCTTTGGAACTTATATTCTGGTGATGGTCTGAAACCAGAATAGTGGGTGAGAGAGTGCCGGTTCTGTGTCCATGGAGCTGGAAGTGGGGGGGGGGAGACCAGGGGGGAAGGAAGCAGAGTAGCTCAATAGATCCGAGAAATGTCTGTCTACTGCATTGGCTACGGTCACCAGATTATTACAATGTATGTTTTTATCAACATGTCATTATCAGTGGAAGTTTTGTTGGCTCCAAGGAGAGTTTTTAAGATGGACCATAATTTTTTGGAGTCACCAGCAGATTTAGCTTTTAGCTAGGTGAATATTCCTTTTGCAGAAATTCTTCTGGGCTCTATAGACGTTAAAAGCTGCTTGAAGCCCTGAGGCCTTGAAACTCCACCAACTTCTATCCCTTGACCTGAGTTGAGTAAGGAGATCTTTGGTGAGCCACTTTGTTTGTGTTCCCCATATGCGGCATGTGACTCTGGGGGCATGGACATCCTGTAGGCATCCAGACCTTGCCAGGAAGTAGTCAAGGGCTGATTGAGCATTAGAGGAGGCAAAGATGGGAGACCAGTCAATCATAGAGAGGTCAAACAAAAAATGTGCCTGATTAAGATTAGCCAGATTACGGAAGGTGATGAGTTTAGGAGGAGGAGATGGCTGTCTAGCGGAACGCCAGATGCAGAAAATTGGGCAGTGATCATTTATGGTGTCTGCTAGGGTACCGGCAGAGACTATGCTGTCAAGATGGTTAGTAACAGCCCAATCAATTAGTGTACTAGAACGGGGGGCCAAGACCCTTGTAGGGTCAGTGATTAGTTGATGGAAGTTATGGCCATGTACCATGGTGTGGATGGGCTGATTTGCTTTGCTAATCCAGTTGAGATTTAGATCTCCCATGATGAGGACCTCATTATGACCAATGGCTGTATCCACCTGGGATAATAGTTCCTGGAGCCTGACGATGCTACCACTAGGGGGGTTATAGTCACACACTATGTGCAGTTTCTTAGAGCCTAGTTGTAGGTTAGCATGAATAGCTTCACAGTGAGAAAGGGTGAGAGAGACATTACGGTGTATGTATAGGTGAGTTTTAAAGAGGATTGCAACACCACCACCACATTTAGATGTGGACCTTTCTTGCCAGAGTATTTTGCAGTTAGGGAACATGCACAGGTGATCGGGCTGGAGGGTTTTAGCCAGGTTTAGGAGAGATACAAAATGTCAGGGTTATATTGAGTAGCCCAGGCCTCTAGTTCAGTTAAGTTGTGGGGAAGACTCCTGATAGTCAGGTGAACAATACACAGGCCCTTTAAGTCCTTCCAGGCTGTATCATAGTGGGGGATGTTATCGGCAGGTCCTGGGTTGGGTTCAATGTCACCTGCTAACATTAATCATAGGAGGATCAGGTACCACAGTTTACGATGAAAGAATGGGGCAGGCAGGGAGGTGTTTGGAGGAGGGGAGTTATGGAGCGTATAAGCAACGTGGGAGGTGATCCTGTTTGAGACAAAAAGAGGAAAGGTGGCAATGTTCGAAGAAACAGTAGTGTGTGAAGAGATGCCATCCCAGGAGAGTGGGCAACTTAACAGGGGCATCACTAAGAGTGGAGCAATAATAGAGACTAATAGAGAGATTGCACAGGGATCTGGGGCCCTATTGTTAGAAAAAGTGAACGCCATGATGAGGATAGGGTATGTGACAGCAAAATGGCTATTTGAAGAGGAAAAAGTTCTGCAGGCAACAGAGGAATCTGGACAGAAAACACTGGACTGCACACCAGATTGCAGACCAAGAAGTGAAATACAGATATGATTGAGCAGGCTTCTGGGAGTCCTCTAGCAGTGAAGGAGTATAGGCTGCAAATGAGAAAGTGAGGAGATAGTTAAAATCCTCACATACTTCCTCACAGTAGGCAAATAGGTGGGTCAGACAACCGCTATATAACAAATGCCGGGAAAGGGTGGGTGTGGTGGGGGTCAGGTGGGGAGCAGCCACTTAGCAGCTGCAGGACACAGTGCTTAGCAGCAAGGGGTAGTTAAAATTAAAAGTGGAGCTGCTGTTTTGATGGGGCTGCCTAGGGACTCCGAGTGAGAGAAAAGCCCTGCAGATCTGTAGCGAGTGCTGCTAGGGATGGACAAACTTTTAAAACCTGCACCCGGTACCACACTAGCTCTCTTATTGAACTATATTCAGGAGAAGTTTGTTTAGAATGTTAGGTCCACACACATCTGGTGAGCAGAAGGAGTGGTAGCAGTTTACAATTTAGCAAGCAGCAGAGTTTTGAGACTGGCACCCGATTTCACAGTTAAGTAGCTATAGAATGTAAGGTCCAAAAGGGCACCAAGATTTGAATTTGAGACAAAGGCTGATGAGTTTTGGTGTGGCGCAGTTCAATGGAGCAAGAGCTGGGGAAAATTACCTTGCTAGAGTTCAGACAGCGACACGGCTTGCTCCAGGGCAGGGTACACTCCGGCAGGGTTTGCTAGAGTTTGGACGGTGGCACAGCTTGCTCTAGGGCAGGGTACCCTTCAGCAGGGCTTGCTAGGGTTTGGACAACTGCACGGCTTGCTCCTGGGCAGGGTACCCTCCAGCAGGGCTTGCTAGAGATCGGACGGTGGCACGGCTTGCTTCAGGGTGGGGTACCCTCTGGCAGGGCTTGCTAGAGTTCGGACAGTGGGACGGCTTGCTCCAGAGTAGGGTACCCTCTGGCAGGGCTTGCTAGAGTTTGGACAACTGCACGGCTTGCTCCTGGGCAGGGTACCCTCCAGCAGGGCTTGCTAGAGATCAGACGGTGGCACGGCTTGCTCCAGGGTGGGGTACCCTCAGGCAGGGCTAGGGTGAAACAGCAAGAATGAGCTGAGTGAGCAGTAGGAACAGAAGGAATGTGACTTCACATGGGATCAGATTCACAAGAGATGTCACAGGGGAAAGGTGTATCAGTAGTACCTTCACAACAATAACAAAACAGATCTCATACAGCACTTCAATGAGAATCTTTGACAAGAGGATGTCAGAAGAAACTTACAATGCCCTCTTACTATCAGCAACAGCAGAAGTATGTATACTATATACCCAGATTCAGAAGCATTCCTGTTTTCCTGCAACCATGAGGAGACAGATATGAGGATAGTGCTGCATTGTGCTCTTACAAAAGGCCCAGTTATCATCCAAGCCATAGATACAGACATCCTTGTCCTGATGGTTTATGCTTTCACAAAGACCCTTCCAGATTCAGCATGGATGCTCCAAATCGACCCTGACATATTTGTAAACATAGGATCTATATACAATCACATTGGACACACTGCTAGTCTCAATTTGCCAGCATACCACGCTGTCTCTGGATGCGATGCAGCGAGTTACTTCTACAAGGTATCAAAGAAATTAATCTTTCAACATTCGCACAGGGTCAAAGAAAGAATAAATCTCCTTTCAGGGCTTGGGGAAAGCACATATGCTTCACAAGATACTGAACAAAACCTTCATTTAACACTGTGTGTACAATGGTACAGGAGGAGAGGATCTGGTAGACAAACGAGTAAGGCAATACAATAACCTGAAAGTGAACACTACACAAATATGTCTACCAGACCCAGCATGCCTATGTCACCAAATAAAGAGAGCAAATCTGGTAACCTACTATTGGCACCACTGCACAGAGACGGAAACCCCGAAAGTTGACTCTTGTTTGTCAGGATGGAAACGAGAGGATGAAATGCAGCTGACGGAGATGAAGCAGATGATGAAACATCTCAAAAAGACACACTGAAGACCAAACAAAAACCTTCGACCACAGTTCCAATGTCTGATTGTACAGGAGGTGATGACACTAAAAACGACACATCGGCAGCCAATGAACAAACTTCAGTGGACGAATCTTCAAGCTTCAGGTGTGAATATGACAGTTCAGATCCAGAGTGGACTCCAATATAATGACTTCAAAACTGGACATTACAACCAAGGTGTACTGTTGACCCAAAATATTCATAGTGCTGGGTCAAATCATTGATAAAACGACTTAATTCCAAACGACAAATCAGCACATATAACATTTAGACTTTAAGCATTGCTGTACGTACTTCAAACTATTTTATCAGTTAATTGCCTCATGAATTCAATTGTTTTATGTAGTATTAATCTGTGTATTTGGTCCTGTGTCTAACAGGGAGCATCAAAGCAATATATATATGTCATTAATGTTAATGAATAAATGCTCAATGTACAGATGTTCATAAATCATTGATAATCAGTATCTTGGAAGCTAGGGATTTGGAAATTATTAGCGAATCAGGTATTTACTAGCGATATGGTGGCCATATTGGATTTCTGTGGCCATTCTGGATTTTCTGAGTTGTTCTATCCATCTTGGCATGGCAATAAATGTAGAAAATGACACCTTGCAATTGTAAATTGGGCACTCCCAGGCCAAGCTATGGGGCCTGGAGGGCCCACAACATCCAAAATCAGAAATAGACCCCCCAAGAGGCCATCTACCAATTTTTCGGGGTTAACAAGCAAATTATGAAAGGTGAGATCTATCTACACAGGAATCTGCAGAGATACCAACCTCTACATAGTAAATCGAAAGATTTGGCCAGTACACCTGTCTATCTATATGAATTCTAATTGGGGGCACATCCGGGATCTGGGCAGGGGACTTCTTATATAGCTATGATTGTGGGGCACATTGGGGATCGAGGGGGATATATGTATTTATTTGTGGGGCACACTGGGGATAGGGAAGGGGGGTCCCATACCACTATTGCCACTAGCAGTTCTCACAAGGGAGCTATTTCTAAGTCCCATTAAACCAGCCCTGGTTGGTCTAAGGGGACTTAGAATTTCTCCCTCAGGGAGATGTCTGTGAATTGCATTTCTGGGTGGTGGCAGCTTGTGTCTGCCATAGGGCCCCTAACACCTTGTTGAAACCCATTTCTGAGTGCAGGGATGGCGCAAACCCTGTTTGGAGCAGGCAGCCTGCGTTTGACGCAGGCTGCCTTTGAGAATCTCTCCTGGGGTATCTTTCGGTGCAAAGTGCACCATTCTTTTAGGTGCAAGCCCTTTGCACCATGACAGATGCTTTGTGAATTGGGCCCCAAGTGTATAGTGTTTTGTAAATGTATGAATGGAGGACCACACTGCTCCTTTGCAAAGGTCTGACATTGAAGTCCCTGCCATCTCAATACAGGATGCTGCAAACTCCCTAGCAAAGTGTGATCTAATCAAAGCAGAAGCCTTTTTACTTTCTGCAACATATGTCTTCACAATGCCGAATTTTACCTACCTGGTGAAGGTGGCCTTTTCTTGCCACTCCAAACAGAACAAGAGAACTTTCTGAACTCCTCTGTTCTCTTTAAGTGTGCCTTAACCACCTTGCATAAATCCAATTTATGAAACTCTTCATCCTTTGGATTTGCCAGATTTTGGTAGAAGGGAGGAAGACACACATTCTGATTCACACAGAAGCCTGCAGGAAGCTTGGACACAAAGGACAGACCTATCTTAAACACTGCCTTGTCCTTATGCATTATAAGTTAAGACTCCCTGTGCGAGGAGCCTGGAGTTTGCCAGTCCTCCTTGCTGAGCAAATCACAGTCAGGAAACAAACTATGTAAGAGAAAATATTTAACAGAACTGATGAAAGGGGTTAAAATGCAATTTGCTCAAGGCATGCAACACTAAGGTCAAGTCCGACAGTGAGTACAGAGACCAAAAAGATGAATCAGTCCTACTGATTGCTTCAAAAAAAATGAATGACATCTGTGTTGATACCCAAGGAGGTCTCTTTAGATGGCCCCAGCACTGCACTGACAGCAGACACCTGACTCCCTTGATACTCAGTACTAATTCATCATCCACTTCAGCCTGCAAAAAAATCTAAAATCCTTAGTACCAAAACCTCCATCGGACTAAAGCCCTGGGCTTGGGACCAAGCCCCAAAAATGTTTCACACTCTGTGGAATTTCGAGGTGAAAATCTTCCTGGAGGCCATCATGGTGTCTAACACCTTTTCAGAGAACCCCTGCACCAGTAGCCTCCTCCTCTCAGGTGCCAGTCTGCCAACTGCATCATCTCTGGATCTGAATGCAGAACTGGACCCTGATAGAGCAGACCCAGTGAAGAAGAAGCTAAAACAGTACCTTTGTTTTCAGTTTTACTCACTCTGAGATTCACATCCTTCTGGGCCACTTCACGGCTATCAGAATAATGCTTCCTTTTGACCACTGGATCTTTTGCAGTGCTCTAAGTAACAGTGAAAGTTGTTGAACAGATATACTCTATTTTAAGGAGACAAGAAATTTGTACTAATTTGTAGCAGTTAATAATGTTCTTAGTAACAGAAATGAAAAATCACAGTTAACCTTATGAGAAAAAACACTGATGCAAAAAATAGTTCTCGGAATTGTTTTCTTTTTGTGGACAATATTCTGCACACTTCTTTTCATGGAATCAGCAATCTGGAGTTTTTACTACATTGCGGTTTGTGTACAGAATGCTAAGCATGAGCTATTGTCTTATCAGAACCATGCTCAGAGTTCTGTGTGCAAACTATAAAACAGTGAAAACTCCAGGGGCCCGATATTGGGAAAGGGGGTAAAGCAGAGCACAAAGGTTTGTGCTGCAATTGACCATTGCCCTTAACGCTGAGAAAGCTATATTCAGTTGGATAGTGCATCGCTGCTATCCGACTGAATACAGGAGCATGTCAGCACAGTGTTAAGTGAAGTAGCACTGCTCGACGGGGATCTGGGAAGTACAGGGGACAGCACTCCCAGACCCAATAGCACCAGGAGCCCTGGCATAATATTCAGCTGGCACTATACAAATAAGCCCATTGGGCATGCATAGTGCTAAGGAGCCAAATGCATTCCCATTACAGGCCCATTTGCCTGGGAAGCAGCATCAGGTTTGCATCTCTCCTGTGGCCAGCTCTACCCACTCTGATTGCATATCCCTGTAAAAAAGTAAAGCAGGCCCTGGTGTCCAGCAGTCCACCTGCCATCCCCAATACCCAACCCTGGTAAAAGCAAGTTATGCATTGTTGTCCAGCAGTCCACCCAACCTACATTTCATAGCCCGGTAAATGTAAGTTATGTATTGGTGTCCAGCAGTTCCCCCATCCCTAATCCCTGGCCCCGGTAATGGCAAGTTATGCACTGGTGTCCACTTGCCCCCACCATCCCCGATCCCCAGTCCTGGTAACAGTAAGTTATGCATCAGTGCCCGGCACCCCCCCCCAGCTCCATCCCCATTAAAATTTATTTATTTATTTAAAAAAGTTTCACCAGGAAGGACAACAATGAGCCTAAAGGCTTGTTTCCAGATGCGTCCTGAGGGGGAAGGGGATTACAATAAGTAATAACAACATAACATTTTATACAAAGTATACACAATGAGAGACATATACTTCTCAGATTAATCCAAATAGCAACATCAACTATTCATGGATACAACAGAGTTAGTGTGCTACACATTGCAGACTACAAAACCTGTTACCAAGTAAGGAAGGAAGGAAGGAAGACAACTGAGGCGAAGAAAGTTTGGAGAGAATTAAATCAGAAAGAACAATAAGGATGATACCAGAAGAGGAGGGATATGTAGTACAAGACAGAAAGTTAGTTAGCAAGCTGATCCGGTGGTGCTGAGGGTTGAGGCGCTGGATGCCACACCTCACGCTACACTGGTGGTTCCAGGTTTGGGAACGGACTCGAGCCACAGGGGGTTGGTAGGGGAAAGGGTGGATTGAGCACCCCAATCCTGCTCTCCTCCCTCTGGGGTGGGTCTGTGGGGTTGCACTGCACTTGAGTGGCCCTTGGTGATGACCGGGGGTAGCACAAGTCACAACACCAGCAAAGGGTGGAGCACGGCAAGATGCCTCGTGCATGTGGTGGGCGTCATTGCACTGCCAGCTCCAGGGCCACTAATTGAAGGAAAACTGGCTGAACACTACTGTGCAGCTTGATGGCCATGCCCCCACTGGCCTAGGAGGCCCGTTCATGGAATAGCGTCATGGGGATCCAGGCCAGCCCGTGATGGAGAGGTAAGAGGAGACCCTCTGGTGGGTTGGAACAGTCATACCAGACCCCCTCGTATGGAGTGAGCCTGCGGTCCTCTGGGGTTGGGGGGGCAGCGGCTGGATGCACCCACCAGTGTGCTGCAGTAGGGTGCAAAAATAGAAAGAATATAAAAAGAAAGTTAGCAAGTATTGAAAGGAAGATAGGGGTGAGGGAGGGATGGAGAGCAGGAGAACAAGGTAGATTAAAAGAAAATAGTGGGGAAAGTGGAGAGTGGGTAGTGAGGCTAGATCAGAAGGGAAGTAATGGGGAAAGGATAAGAGGCTGCTAATGGCAAAGTAGTCTCCAGTCATCTCCCCATGCTCTGATCCCTGGCCCATTCAAAATTAAATTATTCCTGGTGTCTAGTGGTTCCCCCCCGCTATCCAATCCCTGGCCTCGTTAGAAAGAAAACCTCCCTGGCATCCAGTAGCATCCACCTGATCTCTCACCACAGTTCTGAACAAGAAGTCCCTGACATCTAGCGGTCCCTCCACCTCAGTACCTGCACAGAGAACACTACTCTGCCACCCCCTTTACCTTAATTACTGGCACAGCGGGGAGCCCATATAGTGGCCGGCACAGCCCTCCTCTCACCAGCTCACCTGGCCACCATATGTAATGACAGGGAGCATGTGTTCTGCATACTGCAATGGGTGTGCATGTACTGTATACAGGATGTGCACTCCCTATCACTGATTATGGTGGCCAGCTAAGATGGTGAGAGAAGGGCTCTACTGGTCACTGTATGGGATCCTTGTGTCACTGGTGATTAAGGTAAGGGGGATGGCATGGTGGTGTACCTGGTGCAGATAGTGCAGGGGGGGGGTGCTAGAAGCCAGGGACTGCTTTCACAGAACTGTTGTGAGAGACTGGAGGTGGGGGGGGTGCCACTGGACATGATGGAGGTTTTCTTTCTATGGGGGGCTGGGTAGCAGAGGGTGCAGAGACCACTAGACACCAGGGAAGAATTTAATTTTGAATAGTACTGGGGATCAGAGAGTGGGGGGACCACTGGACACCTGGGACTACTTTATTTTAATAGGTCCATGGATCAGAGACTAGAAGGATGCTGGACACCAGTGCATACCTTACTGTTGCTAGGGACAAGGACCGGAGGGTGGGGGGGACCACTGGACATTAATATTTACATTACTGTTACCAGGGGTGGAGATTGAAGGGTGGAGGGGACCACTGTACACCAGGGAATGTTGTGTTTTAATAGGGATGGGATCGGGCGGGGGGACCACTGAACCAGGGAGCAGGTGTGCTCCCCCAACCACCGACGTGGTTTTTGGCTGCAGTGGCTCCACCAGCAACTAGTGTTTACTGGAGTAAATAGGGCTTCCTCTTGGCAGTAATTGCACAGTCCGAGGTGGCCTGTGCAAATCCTTTTGCACAGTGCTAATTCATAGGTTTCATAGGTAGTATCAGAACAGAGATGATGTTAGTCCATAATGCTCGCCATTGCCCTATTTGTTGTAACCCACAATGTTCTCTGTTATACAGTATTTATCAAGTTCCTTTTTAAACCTTTGCATGCTGTTACTTGCAACAACTTCCTCTGGCAGGCTATTCCAGACTGGCATTACCCTCACACTAAACCAGTGCTTTCTTCTTCTTGATTTGAAGTGTTCTCCCTTCAGCTGTAATGAATGCGCTCTAGTGTTGTAATGTTGTTCCTTAAGTGTTAATCAGAGTTTTGCCAATAATTCAGAGTCCTTCATTGCCATGTAGACCATACACGTCTCCCCTCAATCTGCAGTACTCTAGTGTATAAATTCCAAGCTCTGCCAGTCTCTCACCATAATCTTTGTCCCTTATATCAATGATCAACTTTGCTGCCCTTTACTAGACCCTTTCCACTCTTCTGATATCAGTTTTAAACCCGGGTGACCAGAACTGGGCACAGTACTCCAAATGCGTCTTAATCAATGAACCATACAGTGGCAGGATCACCTCTCTCTTTCTACTTTTTATGTGTTTCTTAATGTTATTTAATATGCCACTAGCAGTCCTTATCATCTGGCTACAATGTTGATTGAACTTAAGGTCATCTGAGACCCTAACTCCCAGGTCTCTTTCATCAGTGACCTTACTTAATTTTTGTCCATTCAAAACATAGTTTCCTTTGGTATTGTTCTTCCCAAAGTGCATAACTGCACATTTGATAGTGTTAAAGGATAGCTTAGACTCCCTTGCCCAGTTTTCCATCGTAGATAGAGCACTCTGCAATTTGTGTATATCCCCGATGTTCTCAATACTAGTGCCAATCCTGGTGTCATCTGCAAATTTGGACTCCCAAACTTCCCCATCTCCTGTCAATGAGTGTAAGTAGATGTTAAACAAACATGGTCCCAGTACCGATCCCTGGGAAACTCCACTCTCTACACCCAACCAGTCAGATTATGCCCCTTTTAGACAGACCCTTTGTTTCCTATTACTCAGCCATGCATTGACCCAGTGAGTAATATACCCAGCGATGTTATGATCTATTAGGGTGTCAATTAGTTCCCCATGCAGGACATTGTTGAAAACTTTCAAGAAGTCCAAAAATACAACATCAACTGACTTGCCCCCATCCAGTGCCCTACTTACATATTCATAGAATTCTAATAGATTTTTTTGGCATGACTAGCCCTTCTTGAAACCATGTTTTGCATTGTCCCCTGCCATATTCATAAATTCAACTATATGGTCCTTGATGATGGCCTCTAGAATTTTCCCCAAAATGGTGATCAGACTTACGGGCCTAAAATTACCTACCTCCTGTCTTAGAAACATAGAAACATAGATTTTGATGGCAGATAAGGACCGCTTGGCCCACCCAGTCTGCCCATTTCCCTACCTAATGGATAAGCTGCAGATCCTAGTTAACCAGCGGCCTACTTCTTCCTACCCCCACCCCCTAGAATTGCCTTATGACTGTCCCATGCATGCTTGAATTCCACCACTGTTTTTGACTCCACAACCTCCTCTGGAAGGCCATTCCATGCATCCACAACCCTCTCTGTGAAAAAATACTTCCTTAAATTACCTCTGAGCCACCCCCTTCTATCTTCAAATTGTGCCCCCTTGTTCTTTCACACCTCTTTTTTTGAAAGATGCTACCCTCTTGGACTTTGTTGATTCCCTTGAGGTACTTGAAAGTTTCTATCATGTCCTCTATCTCCCTCCTTTCCTCGAGGCTATACATATTTAGCTCATTAAGTCTCTCTTCATATGTCTTCCGGTGCAGACCCTGCACCATTTTAGTTGCCCTCCTCGGGACAGCTTCCATCCTGTCTATGTCTTTGCAGAGATTGGGTCTCCAGAACTGCATGCAGTACTCCAGATGGGGTCTCACCAACTGTCTGTACAGAGGGATAATAACTTCCTGTTTTCTACTCGTGATGCCTCTCCCTATGCATTCCAGCATCCCCCCAGCCTTCCTTGCTGCCCTCTCACATTGCTTGCCCACCTTTAGGTCATCTGATATGACTACCCCCAGCTCCCTTTCCATTTTAGTTGTTGTTAGTATCTCACCCCCCATTGTGTACTCTTTCCCTGGGTTTTTGTTTCCCAGGTGCATTACCTTGCACTTCTTAGCATTGAATCTAAGCTGCCATACATTTGACCATTCCTCTAACCTTGCCAAGTCCCTTCTCATCCTTTCCACCCCACCTTGTGCATCAACTCTGTTGCAGATCTTTGTGTCATCTGCAAAGAGACATACTTTTCCTTCCAGTCCCTTGATCCCTTTTTGTGGATTGGTATAACATCAGCCCTGTGCCAGACCTCTGCTACCTCCCCCTTATCCAGTGATGTTTGAAATACTACTGTCACAGGTTCAGCCAGTACTACAGCCAGCTCCCTAAGGACTCTAGGATGAATCCCATCAGGACCTTGAGATTTACCAGGGTCTAAATTCAACAATCTTTCTTTAATGTCTTCACTATTTAATGTGATTTTATTACCTAAATTCTCGAGATGTTCCTTTAGTCCCCTTTGATTTGGTGTTAAATACTGATGAAAAGTGTCTATTTAAAGTGTTCTGCCATTTTCTGATTGTCTTTAATGAATTCATCCAGCCTGATCTTTTGTAAGCCTAACAGTAGTTCTACCCCCTTTTGTATTATTGATGTAGCTACAGAACGATTTGTGATTGTCTTTAATTGTGTTACCCAAATTCAACTCATGTTTTTTTCTAGCCTGATTTATTGCTTGTTTGGTTTCTTTTAGCACTTTTTTACACTCCTCCCAGTTTTTAATACTCTCACTTTTCCTAGCTTTGTTGAAGGCCCTTTTTTTCTTTTTAATTATCTTTCTGAGCCTTGGAGTCATCCATGTGGGAATTTTACCTGATTTATTGTATTTCTTCCTTGCCTGTACATGCTTATTCACCACATATACAATCTTATTTTCCAAAATTCCCCATCATTTTTGTTGTGTTTTTTTTTTTTTTTTTATTTTCATCTTTATCCTCCTTACTGCCTCCGGTGCCCCTCCTTCCGTCCGCTCCTGTCCCCGGTACCTACCTTAGGGATCTGCCTCTAGAGTGCCCATCCTCCTCCTCGCACATTGGGGTCTGTCCTGTAGGTGGTCGGGTGGACTTAGGCGGACTTCATCTAGGGCTGCGGAGGTTTTTTCGGTTTTTCCCCTGGCGTCCCCTACTCCCCAGGACGCCTGCGCTAGGGACGTACATCCCAGTGGTAGCGTGCTTGCGCACGCAGACCCTCATGCGCCCGCCGACGTCCCCTCGGCTCCGGCAAGAAGCCGCCTCCACCCTTCCTCTGCCGAGTGCACCGGCTATGGAAGGAATGCAGAGCGCAATGCGCCTGGTACTCCACCCCTGAGGAGGAGGCATCCGTTGGGGCGCTCGATCCTCCCTCTCCCCGCCGACCCCCGGCCACCCGAGTCCGTTCCCGAACCCGGGTCGCCGGCGCAGCGTGAGGTGTGGCGTCCAGCGCCTCAACCCTCAGCGCCACCGGGCCGGCATTTTTGTTGTGTTTTATTGTCAAAATCCTTTTCCCAGTCCCAACCCAATCAATCATTTCTTATCCTATCAAAGTTGGCTTGTCATAATTTCCAACCTCCATAGTGCCTAATATGTTTGATTTTTTTCCATCCAGATTAAAACCAACCATGCAATGGTCACTGGAGCCAAGTGGGGGTGGTTACCCTACATTGCTGAATTGTATCTCTCATGGTACGCAACAAAAGGTCCAATATGTTATCCCTTCCTGTGCTACTCAATACATGTTCAAGGCTGGTTAATAAAAATGTATCCCGTTACCTTGATTCAATAGGAGTCCTTACTGTTTGCTTTTCCCAATCAATACCAGGGAGGTTAAGGTCCCCTAGAAGAATGATTCTATCAGATGAATCTTAGGAATCCAAGAAGTTGACAACAGCCTCATCTTCTTGAGGGGTAATCAAGGGTGCTCTATAAATAACCCCTATTAGGATTTTTGCGCTATCTGCTGGCATAATTTTTATCCATATATGCTCAATTCCAGGTAACTGAGTCACTTCAATAGCTTCTAATAGGATGTTATCAGATAGGTAAAGGGCTACCCTTCCCCTCCTTTTGTTCACTCTGTCCATACAATATAAGCTATAACTGGGTTAGTGACAATCCCAGGTATCCTCAGAGGTCCACCAGCTCTCGGTTATAGCACACATTTGGATATTCTTCATGTGTAGCAGACACACTAGCTCATCAAACTTTTGTGTAAGGCTCCTAGCATTAAGGGACAGACATACCCAGTTCGGAATTGCATTTGACTTCGTATAACATTTGGGTACTCCCCCTGGTGCCTGCGTAGCCTGGTGACTATCCTCTTCCCCCTTATTATTTAGTTTAAAAAATCCGCTACTTGGTGATGTATCTCCTGAGCCAATAATCTTCTGCCTTGTTTGTTTAAATGTAGGCCATCATAGCCAAACAGTCTGGTGTCCCTGAAAGTGTTCCAGTGGTGGATGAATGTGAGCCCCTCCCTGTGGCACCACCTTCTCAGCCACCCATTTAGCTGCCTAATATCATTAGTTTTTGCTGCCCCTGCTCTTGGGATGGCAAGAATTTCAGATATCATGATTTCACAACCTTCAATCCTCAGGGCCTCCCCAACTGCCTCAAAGTCTCTCTGTATATCCTGTTGTGTTCTTTTTCCCACATCATTCACTCCTACTGTACATGCAACACAGTGACTGGTTTACAAGTGTTGTTTAATAATCCTGGCAAAAGCTTTCTGACATCTCCTATGCCTGGTCCTGGTAGAGTGTTGACTATTGTGTAATCATTTCTACCCTTCTAAAGTATCCTGTAAATATTTCTAATCATAGTCACCAATCACTAGTAGCTCCTTGGTGTTCCTGTATGTCTCTGATGCCTCCTGCTTCTTAATTCTGCCCATATCCCTATTTGTCTCCCTGGGTCTGATTTGATCTTTATTAGACTGGTCACTATGTTCCCCTTCTATTAGGGTGTTAAAGATTTCATATCTGTTTTAAGTATCAAGTTGTACTTTGCCACCAATATTCCTCCTCCCTTTATTACCTCCCTTTTGAATCTTACACCAGTCATCTAATCCTTCTTCTTCCATTTGCTCTTTTGAATCAGTGGGCATGCAGTCCACTTCTATATCCATGCTACTTCCTTTTATTTGCTGTACTACCTTTGAATGTTTGCCCCTACCATCCATAGCTGTGTCAATGAATTTCTCCAGCTCACTTATTTCCCTTTGGAGCTGTACCCTGATTTGTAATGTATCAATTTCAGCTCTTAGAATATCAATCAGGGTGCATTTATCACAGATGAATACCTCTTCTTGCTCCCCCTCTGCATACATTTTACATATGGTGCAACATTTCATGTTATTACACCCCATCCACAATAACTCTGTATTACTTTCCATGCTGTTTTCTGTATAGGTTCCCCCTTAGGTTTAATTATCTGATTCACTTACTAATAGGGTATGCCTCCTTCCCCTCCTTCCCCTCCTGATACCGACAGATGCCACTGGCCTCTGCCTGCATCGCCTCTGTGCCACGCTTGACTCCACTTGCTGAGCCGGCCTTTAGCACTTTACCAGATGTTGCGCTGTTGTTATGGCAACTGGCACCCGGCATGATATTACAGAGGCAGATTACGGGGGTAACCTACCCTTAAAAGAACAGGTTAAATCCCACCTGGCAGCAGTTAACACTTCTCCAAAGCACCACTATCTGGTGCCAGTCAAGCTGCAGAACTCTTGAGTAGTGGGAGTTATTGCAGCACCAATGTGCTTACTATTACTTCACTTAACATAGCTCCCAGTTACAATTACAGCCTGAGCTGCTTTCCTCAGCAGTCCACACACCCGGCTGCTTCAGTATCAGAGCCCCATTTCCTCAAGTCCGCTCGCTGGACTGAATATTGCACTGTGCCCATATTCATGTCCCCACCCCTCCCTTTGCCCACTGCAAACATTATTTTTTTGCATGCACACCGACCCTTTTGGCATACCTAACTGTCTTCTTTAAATAGTGCACTCAGGCACAACCCTGGGCAAATAGGGTGCAGTTACTTTTCCCACCAGGCAACGTTTTGAATATCTGGCCCCAGATCACTGGTTATATGATGAGAACTGCAACAGAATGCCACCTATTAAAACAAAACAATAGAAGATACAGTGTTTTTGTATCACTTTTAGTTCATGTACAGTTACATATGGATCATTTACACGTATTGATATAATTTTGTAAATGAGAACATTATAAACAGTTACCAATTGGAAATCATTTCCTGTCCTGTTTAAATGCCACTGTTATGATGGGGTATTCACTGCTTATGCCCACAGGCATCAACACTGGCTGTAAAGCCTCGGAATATGAGCATTTTCCTTTGACATAAATAGGTCAATCTGAGGTTGCCTAAACCTTCAAAGTAGCTCAAACACCTCCAGGTTTAGTGACCACTCCCCCAGGTGGACTCTCTCACCACTTAGTCAGTCAACCTACACATTCAGTTGCCCTGCTAGATGGACTGATGTCAGAGACAGTAAATTGTCCTCCTCCCACTGAAGTACCCTGGTCACTTCTGTGAACATTACTGCACTTCTTGCGCCTCCTTGACAGTTTATATATGCCAAAGTGACAGCATTGTCCAACTTCACCTTCACTGCCTGTGACAGAACCCAGTCCCGGAGGTGCCACTAGGGTAGATACACTGCTCTCATTACCAAAACATTTATCTGGAGACATTGTTCCTGAGGGCTCCAGATGCCTTGCACCAGAATCTGATTTAGAACTACTCCCTAGCCCAAGAGGCTGGCATCAGTGGTCAAGATCCACTTCAGTGGTGCTTCAAGTATAATCCCCCAGAGAAGATTCTTAAGGCTCACCAACCATGCAACACTGGTCAGGAAAATGAGATCAGGGCTTGGTAGTCCTCAGAGGCCAAGGATTACACTGAAAGTAGCCTGATTTAAAGAGGTCTCGGGGAAATCTGACCAACAGTTCTCACCCTACTGCTGTTATCATCAGGCCCAAAATTTGAAGCAGCTTGTGAGCAGAAGCTACTCATTCTCATTCCTGGTTGTGGATAGGAATACCTTCCACTTGTCCACCTGGATTGAGCTGCAGTGCAGTTTTACTCCACTGGGCAAAGTTTCTGCAAAGTGGCCAAAATTCGCATTCAAGGAGTTTCGCAAAGTTTTCACACCCTCAGCAACTTCGACTTCACCTAAAATCTCAAAGTATTCCATATGAATGGTGGACTACCGCCCATAAAGTGAAAAACTTTGCCCGCAATGGCAGAATTTTGTCCACGAATAGTGAAATTCCACCATTCGCTGGTAAAGGTCTGCCATTTGCAAGCAAAATTCCACACTTCACTGGCAGAATTTTGCCATTTGCAGTTAAATTCTGCACTTTGTGGATTGATCCACTCTCTTGGCCAATTGTGCTAAATTTGTGGATTCATTTGTGGAGTGAATTTAGCTAACTTTGCTCATCTCTAAACCTGAAACACCACTCCTAGGTACTGTACTCCAGCCTCTGCAACGGTGTCAGGGAGCTCTTCTTCCTGTTGATTTTCATGCACCTCCAGGACTTCCAGATTCCTCAGCACTGACCTCTCCTCCTTTAGCACCATTGGAGCCCTAATGAGGTGGTCATCCAGGTAGGAATATACATGATGGCCTTCCTGCCTCAGTTGTGCCTCTAGCACAATCAGAACTTTCAAGAACACTCTCAGTGCTAATGCCTAACTGAAGGGGAGAGCCCAGTACTGGAAATGTCATACCTGGATTGCAAATCTCAGGTAATTCTGGTGTGACTTGCAGATCAGAATCTGGAGATAGGCATCCTTCAAGTCCATCAATGCCAGCTAGTCCCATGGCTGGACTGCTTGAATGATGGAACACAGGGACTCCAGTTCAAGGGAAAGAAGTCTTAGGAAATCTTGCCCACAGTTTCCCACCCTATTGCTGTCATCATCGGGCCCAACATTTGAAGCAGCTTGTGAGCAGAAGATACTGACTGGGATTGAAGCCTTGAATCTCCTGTACTAAGTTATACTTCCTGATTGTGGATAGGAATACCTTCCAGTTGTCTACCTGGATAGAGTTGCAGTGAAGTTTTACTCTGCTGGTGAAGTTTCTGCAAAGTGGCCAAAATTCACATTCACAGAGTTTTGCAAAATGTTCACACCCACAGCAACTTTGACTTCACCTGAAATCACAAAGTTGTCCATGCGAACGGTGGACTTCTGACCACGAAGTGCAGAATTTTGCCCACAATGGCAGAATTTTGTCCATGAATAATGAAACTCCATCGTTCACTGGCAAAAGTCTGCCATTTAAGTGCAAAATTCCACACTTCGCTGGCAGAATTCTGCCATTTGCAGTGAAATTCTACACTTTATGGATTGATCCATACTTTGCAAATTGTGCTAACTTCATGTATTAACTTGTGGAGTGAATTTAGCTAACTTTGCCCATCTCCACACCTGAAACACCACTCCCAGGTACTGTACTGTAGCCTCTGTAATGGTGTCAAGGAGCTGTTCTTCCTGCTGATTATCGTGTACCTTAAGGACTTCCAGATTCCTCAACACTATCTCCTCCTTCAACACTATTGGAGAACAGGGGCACCATACAGTATGAGAGGGAGCAACATGGTATTGGCAATAAGCTTAAGAAAAGACAAAGGTGGCTTAGCTCAAATAACCAGCATTCAAGCAAAAATGAAGAGTGTACTTATTGGAAGCTCGGCTTCACACTCTGGACAAATAAAAAACACATGCTGTGTTGTAGGTTAAAATTCAAAGATAGTTTAATTTATAGCAGCTGATACAAACAGCTCCCCCACCAAGCAAGCAAACAGGTATTGGTAATAGGCAGCCACAATTCCCCAGATAGACTGTCACTTAAACAGTACAGCAATCCTATTTTTTCAATGCAGGGGTTTTGAAACATGTTCAGTATGTCTTCCGAAAGTATCTTCCTAGTCAAAGTATACTCCAAGGTACTTAATAACCTCAACTACATCACTATGGGTTCCCCTTGATGTGGATAGATCTAGCAGGTGCTGCCTTGTTGCACCCAGGTGTCTAGGGACAAACAAAACAACTTTAGTTTTCTTGGCATTGAGTACCAATTTTATTGAAGGAGAACCACTTTTCAAGTGCCAGGAAGTCCTCTGCAAGAAGACCATTAATGAGGTTGACATCACTGGAGCGCCTATAGAGTGCGGCATCATCAGCATAAAGCTGTATGTTAGCTCCATCATAATGAGCAGGCATATCATTTACAACTAGGGAAAAGGAGCATGGATCCTTGAGGGATGCCATCAATAATGGACCTTAAAGTGGATTGGATGCCTTTTTATTTCACATTCTGAAACCTGTTAGTTAAATAGTGAGTGAACCACCAGCAGGACAGACTGTCAAGGCCAGATCTCCTGAGCTTTTTCAAGTAGGAGGCCATTATTAATGAGAACAAATGCTTTGGTGAGATCTACAAAGATCACACCAGTGATGTGCCCCCTGTCCATGACACTCAAAATCAGGGCTGCAGCTATGAATTTTGGGGCCCAGGACAAGTCAATTGAAATGGGCCCCGTTTCCCAAACCAGCTAATGCCAGGGGTAATGACAGCTCTTCAGGTGGGCCCCTCCTGAGCTCAGGGCCCCGGACAACTTCCCCACTTTTCCCCCCATTACTGAGGCCCTGCTCAAAATATAAGTAGTCAGTCTAACCAGGGTGGTCAGCCAAACAGATTCACTCAGCTGGAAGGAAAGGTCTGTACATTCAGTTTCAATCAGTAATAATTACTCTCTGTCAGATCAGCACAACATATGTCTCTGATATTTTTGCCCTAGGGAGAATACTAATTGCAGAATGCTACAAAGCTCCTAAATTAAAATTGCATTTTGTACTTTTATTGAACCTGCTGCACACATAGGTTGTTAGTGAAACAAGTTTATAAAATCATAAACCACTTGAAACATTATTTCAACTGCATCATGAACAGCTAATATTTTGCATCACAAATTCTGTTATCTATAAATCATCTTCTTAGGGTGATGATACTTTGTGATGCTTATTCAGGGTACAGATTGAAGTGTATTATTTTTAATGTATGCTCCTGAGACTGATAATATATGTTAATTACTGTTCAGACAAAGGGTGGAATTCCCACGATAGTAACCTAGGGCTGCCATTCTCAGAAGTGTAGATTTTTCATGGTTAAAACATTCTGTAGACTTTTTCAACTTTACAAATTAGTAATGTCTTCATTTCTGAAGCAGTCATTTTGCTTTTGCATTACACTGAGTTCTATTTGGCTTCTGTGCATCTCTCCAGACCACATACTGCATGGGATTGACATAGGTGAACCTTAACGATTCAAAAGAGGAGGCGAAGCTGGAGATCAATGCAGGGTCTGTGGCCTTTGTAGTAGGTAGGGAGAAAGGGCAGACGTAATGGACCTATCAGTCCTTATCTGTTATCAATTATGTGTTTCTATACACACACTCTAATGCCTGAAACCACTTGCAAAGCATCATGAGTATGCAAATCCATAAGTGAGGTGGGCTGACAAGGCTTCCCCAGCACCAAAATGGCCTTCTAGACAGGCTTTTACATCTGAGCTAGTATAGGATGAGAACAACAAACTATAGGCACATTTCATCCTGTTGGAAATCTTCAGTGCAGTGCAGTCATTTTATCATTATTAAAAGTTGAAATTGTAAGAGTTTTAATGACTTGGGACCTATAAAAATAAGATCCTTAATCCATTCCAGCTGGGTAGATGTCGGTGGCAAAATCTATTCTCTGTACCACACACCGACATGAGAGATACATTCCCGTCTGTCTCCAAAGAACTTGCGGAAGGGTCATTATGAACGTGATGTGAGTTACTAAATATAGCTTCATGATGACCTTGATGTGAGTTACTAAATGCAGCTTGCAGCAGCCCCAATAATCACTTTGTTCATTCAGTGAACTCACAATAACATTCAATGTTCAGCTGATGCTTAATGTTTCTATCAGAGCATCAGGCCATGAACTAAGGAATGATGATGAAATCAATATTAGAAAACATTTCAGGCACCATATAGGTACTGAAGCACAACCATGTCTCATAATGCAGTGGAATAACATATCTCCGAACTAGATTAATGTGATGGATGGAAATGGAACTTGGCTCTGTGCTGATTCCAAAAGTGTGAAGAACACATTAGCTTTCAGAATGTTTCCTGGGAATCAGGTTGAATGCCTCACTGAGCCACATGGGAGGTTAAGCTGAGAAATAGTTGAACTGTCAGGGAAGCCTCACAAAAGCTTAGCATGGATAGTCAATATCCTCAGCCTGCTTGGCTGTTTGCATTAACATTTTCCATCAAGTTATATAGTACCGTGGGACTGGGCAGTCAACAACTCCAGTTTGTTTTCATACTGGAAACTGCCAAACTAACATGCCTATTTGAATGAGTTTACAGAGTATGTTCCTCACTGGTGGAATCAACAACAGCATCCAAAAAAAAATCAGCATGAGGAAATAACAAATGATTTGTAATGTCACAGTGTGGAAAACATGGCCAAATGGCCAGTGACAAGACAATCGTTTTATTTATTTATTATAATTTTTTCAATATATTTTTTTTTTCAGAAATGTTGGCCTGGAGAAACACACTAAACCGAGGCTCATTTATGGGTGTGTTGTGTGTGTGTGTGTGTGTGTGTGGGGGGACATTAAGTGAAACGTAAAATACTGGTACAGTAATTCATGACACTACAGAATAATGCATGGGTAACTGTGTGATACAAGTTTTTTTACACAGCCTATGTGTGTTTTGTCACATAAACCACAAGACACAAGTCACAGTGGTTTATACGTGCAAAACACACCAAAGATATATAATAAAAAACAGTTTTCCTAAAGCCACCCACATGTTTATTTTTCATAATATCTGTTAGGGTATGATATCAGCCAGAACCCTTGAAAACAGCAAGAAAAATATTTATGAGTTTAAGACTGCTGCTAGTTTTCAGAGCTATGTTTTGACTTTGTTGCTCACTTGTTAAAACATGGATCTCTAACTGGCTCTGAAATAGAACTCAGAGGGTTAGGATAAACAGGTTCCTATTGAGTGTGGGTAAAGTGACCAGTGGAGTCCCTCAGGGATCTGTGTTGGGACCAATATCATTTGGATTGTTCATATCTGACTCGGGAAGAGGGTTCACCAATTGGCTTAATAAGTTTGCAGATGACACCAAACTTGGTGGCATAGTCAATAATTTGGAGAAATATAGCAGTTTGCAGAAGGATTTGGATCATGTGGCAGCATGAGCTGATGTGTGGGGAATAAAATATAATGAAAAAAATTTACTGAGATTCACATGCGTAAAAATAATCTGACTTCAGGGTTATAATAGGCTCTGATTTTAAAGAGCTAATATACTTCCTGGAAACTTCCTGGAATTATTTATAACTTTCAGATGTAGTCAGCTACTGTATCACTTTTCATATCTCAAGTATTTGTTTCTTTTCTGTTTGCTAATCAGAAGATTTTCCACCTGGCAGTAGTAGGGTGATGTGTGGAGCAGCACTCTGTCTGGTGACTAAAAATGACAGTCTGTTCCTCCCACTACATCAACACTGAGAACACACTGAATGTGACATCACTAGTAACAAATGAGAACCATTTCTCACTGCCAGATTATTCTCTTTCTCATGAAGAGGCAGAAACTCGTTCTTGTTGGTTACTAGTGATGTCATAATTTCCTGCATTCTGATTGGTAACTTGTGAAAGTCACTGCTCAGACTGCAGGATTGTGGTGCCTCAAAATGTTTGATCACATTTCTGATGATGTTGTGGGAGGAACAGAACTGACTTTTTTTCTCCTCCAAACAGAGTGCTGCTGCACAAATCAGTCCAGTACTGCCAGGTAGAAAATCTTATAATTAGCAAACAGATAAAGCCTTATGTAGGTGAAACTTCAGAGCTCAGTGTTTGTTCCTCTCCCTGACCCAGGAGTGTCAGTTATACATGTCAGCAAATCAATTAATAAAGATTTGTTAAGCCATAACCTTTGGACACTACTTTTTCTTTTGTGGTGCATATAGGTGAGTGCTTTGACTTCTGTTTTCTACTGTATGCTGCTGTCACTGAGCACCTCCATTCACCCTGCTCCTGCTCATCAGTTAGGAGTAGTAATGGGTGAAGTGGCCCCAATTCGCTCCGTGGAGTGATTCGTGGCATGAAGGCGGATTCTCGGAGTGCTCCGCAACGCGAAGTGGAGTACTGTGTTATTAATGAGTAACCAAGTCCATTGAAACAATGACTTTGCAAGCATTCGCCTTTCTCTCAAACCACTACTCCACCAATTTTAAGGCGAAGTACTCTGAACGCAATGTACTTCACCTTGTTTTTAAGCTCCAAAGGTGAATTTGCCGGTGTTTCATGGGATTTCAGGTCACATGGGCTCTAGATTGTTCTGCACAGCCTCAGTTTGGGGTAGTGTGTGTAGGAAGCTATAGCAGACAATCTGCTCTGAGAGCTCTCTGCAATTCAAACCTTCAAAAAGCTGTTAAAAAGCCTTTTTGAGTGATTTTTTTTTTGCTGAAACTTTAGTTAATCGATTATAGGAAACCCTCCTGCGCTCATATCATCGAGCGTTTATTGTTTGTGTAAAGATTTTGAATATTAATGTACAACATTCAGTCTGTGTACTGAGAGACAGTGTAAGTGTGCTTGGGGGAGGGGTGCATCTGTGGTGTAGGTAGATTAACTTGGAGAAAAAGACAGTGCTTTCTGTTTTGGTGATATTTTTCTTGTATAACTGTGTTAATGTACACACAGTAATATTTTCAATATTTCTTGCCATTTTATTTTCTGATTGTTGTGGTGCAGCAGTGCATAATTTTAGTTTGTTTAAAATATGTGGTTATATTACTGAAGTTTTCAATTTGCATGCATTACTTAGTGTGTGTGTGATCATGTGTGTGACGCGTGTTATCAAATCAGATACCTTTAATTGTGCCACATAATCATTTCAGCAATGTGAAGCTGCTACCCACTGCAGCAGTGTGATTTTTGTACTTCTTTGTGGTATCTCTACTGGTACTAGTACTAGTGACTGTTACTGCCGCAGTGCATAATTTTAGTCTGTTTAAAATATGTGGTTTTATTACTGAAGTTTTCAGTTTGCTATGCATTACTTGGTGTGTGTGTGTGGGTATGTGTGTGATGCGTGTCATCAAATCAGACACCTTTTATTGTGCCACATAATAATTTCAGCAATGTGAAGCTGCTATCCACTGCAGCTGTGTGATTTTTGTACTTCTTTGTGGTATCTTTACTGGTACTAGTACTAGTGACTGTTACTGCAGCAGTGCATTACACTGCCCCCCTGCCCGTGGCCCTCCCCAACCGGCAAGGGTATTCTTTTCCAGATTTGAATTTCTGATGGTGAGCACTGGTTAGGTGTTGTGCCTTTGTGTCTGCATCTCTTCAGTAGACAGTGCAATCTTAATCTGTCTGTGCATTTGCATCTCTTTAGGGCCCAATCTCCATCTGTAACTTAAGTCACAGTTGTTTCTTTGACTTCCCTTCAGAGTACTGGACAGGTGTGGTGCTTAATTCTGCATGAACATTGTACTCATTAATATGTGTTTTTAAGTCAGGACCATCATCACGAGTCCCTCGTGATACAAATCACGTTCTTCATCATCAGTCACAAATGTAGTCACAAATCACAATTCACATTCACATCACGAATCACAACATACATTGTTTTTAATAGTTACTTGGATGTATTGTAAGCCTGTTTTGTAGTATCTCTCCATGCTTCACCACCCCACCATTGTACTCATTAATGTTTGTTTTTCAGTCAGGGAATTGGACAGTGTCTGCAGTACATGCACAGACTGGAAAGAAGACTGAATGCACACATGCAGTTTAGTACAGTATACTTGCACTGCTCAGAATACAAAGTGTCATGCATTCGGAAGACAACAAAAAAAGGGCATAATTACATACAAGGGTCGGGGATGGTTGAGGAATATATTTTATAACACTGCAAGGAAGGTGTGGGGGGGCACATAGTGTGAGGAAAAAAAAATTATGTGGGATCCCATGGTGATCCAACAGCAGTTCCAGCATGGACATAATTTGCAATTGATGTTCCTCTGTGTGATCCAGCCACTGCTCCACAGCACTCACCTCTCATTGTTATCCTCAGCAGCACTTCAGCGAACTGTCAAGTCAGCCAGTGTTACATGCAGTTCTCTGGGGTCCACACATTCTACAGGCTGACCTGCTGGGTGGGGGTGGGGTGCTGGTGGAGCAGCAGGTGCTGCTGTGGCCCTCCTCTTCTTAGGGATGCCACAATGCACAGCTGCACCCTCTGCCACAGAATGGCCAGCAGGTGCAGGCATGGTCCGTTCTGTGGCAGCCTGCCACTCCAACTGCTGGTGATTGAGCTTATGGGTACACTGGCCATCAGTTCCCAGGTGAGTCCCCCAGGGGCCACAGCACACCTCCACCTCACATAGGTGGCACTTGACCTCACTGCTGTCCCCCCACACAGTTAAAAAAACTGCCAAACAATTGAGGTGTGGAGAGGATCAGGCACAGGCAGGGGATGGCCAGATGAACTGACAGCTGGCTGGTCACAGTGCTGAGCAGGAAGGGGATCCACACCTGGGACCGGGGGAATAGGCACATCCTGCTCCAGAGAACCTGGATTTGGTGGTGGTGGTGGTTCAGCTACCTCAGAGTCAGGACAGGAGGTGGTGGTAGTCCTGCTTCGGGGGGCACTCACAAGTATCGAGCGGTCCAACAGGAATGGGTGCCCACGCCCTCCACACATGTGCATGGTACGATGCTTACCACTACCACACTATTCCAGAGCTGCCCCTGTCCCAGACATTCCCTCACCCTGGTCCATCTCTCCTACTGTGCTCCCTCAGTCTGAGCAATTACTACTCACACTGTAATACAACACACACTCACAGTCACACAGACGAACAACTAACTACTTATAAAGGTAAGAAAAATAAAATTTACAGAAAGAACAAATTAAGTAAAAAAAAGTACAGAAAAGACAAAAAAATGTAGCTTTTAAAAAAGCTGTTGGGTCTAAATCAAAGTTTAAATCTCCTCCTCCTCACTCTGATCTCAAAGTATCAGCAGTCACAAAACACACTACTCTTCTTCGTCTGCACAGGAGAAAGTAAAAGTGTCTGCTTGTATAACTCACTTTCTTCCAGCCTAGTTAAAGAGCATGTGACTTACCGTACTACAAGCCATGTGATGTGTGGGGGGCTGCCAAATCTGAAACTCCAAGTGGATCACTTAGAATCATAATGAGGAACGCAAAGTCCATTAAAAACAATTACTTCACCTTACTTCACATTGCCATTCTGCCTTAACGCGAAGTGGTAATGACAAGGTGGAGTCAGCACTTTGCATTGCCCACTCCGCTTAATGGATTGGCAACGCGGAGTACCCACTGCGTTCACTTCGCCAGCAGAATTTAAATTTGCTGCATCTCTAGTTAGGAGACACTTCAGTAATAAATCCAAAGAAGTACTACTACATATGTATAAATCATATATAAGACCATACACAGATTATTGTTAACAGTTCTGGGGTGGGTTATATATAGGGTATAGAAATAAAATAGAAAGAATTCAACACAAAGCCACCAAAATGATGAGAGCTCTGGAAAACCTACATTATGAAGAAATATTTAAAACAACTATTACTGCATAGTCTACATAGGAGAAGAATTAGAAGGGATCTCTTATTATTTGACAAAATACAGTATGATGAAAAATTACTAAAATATTTTAATATTTCCTTTAGGAATGAACCCCATAATACCAGAAGTAACAACAGGCAAATTATAAACACAGATTTTAAGATGGACAACAGGAAATTGTACTATATGTAGAAAATAAATTGCTGTTGGAATTTGCTACTGAAAGAAATACTAAATAGTAGGAACATTGATTCCTTTAAATGAAAATTAGATACATTTATGGACAAGGATAACTTAAAAGACCATTATATTTAATAACAGGGTAGCTAAGCAAGGACATTGTACATCTGCTGCTGCTGCCACTGCTCCTAGTATTACTCCTAGTTTTATAAATAGAAGCCATTGATGTTCGTTGACAAAACAGTATCTGTTTTCCATTTAGTTTACCTTTTAAATCAGGCCATTAGGATTGTAAAAAGGAGATTCTGACTGAAGCTTTTGCATTTTTCTATATAGAATTGATAGTGGAGTTGTTGCTTAATAGTTAATGATAATGTTGGGATTCTTAGAGAGCACTGTAGCCAAGAGGTGTTGTCACAGCTGTTTTGCCTGTCTGTGAGAGTGTAATGGCATTATGCACAGCTGATTAATAAGCTTGCACTTTTTCTGTATCAACCCACTGAGACATTGAGCTGTGTTTATTTGGAAAACTGCATGATCACATCTAGATGAGAAAGAGAGAGAATGATTGATGGGTAGATGTGGTATGCAAGGAACTATGCCCATCGAGGGACCTACTCAGAAAATAAGGCAACAAGCCCAAAGGGAGAAGTGCTTTATTATGTGACAGGCAACCCAAGTTGAGTATATAGCCTTGTACACTATATCACATGTACCCAGCATTTTTTTATATAATGTATTTGGATGTTTGCTAATTTTTACCTTGTTTGTGTCATCCTGTCAGTTTCCAGTTTGGCTGTGTTCGGGGTCTTTTGGGGGTTTGCTTTGTCCTGTTTGGTCCCATGTGTTTGTATAGTGGAGTGGTACTTTGTTATTGGGCTCTCTTTGGCCCTTTTGTCTTTCTGTAATGTAGGGTTCCCCTACAGAAGGGGGACATATCTGGGACTGGTCATCCCTGAGTTTATTGGTGATGTAGTCGTGTGTGGTGGTCTGTGGCAGTAAGGGACAGCTTTGTCAGTGAGAACTTCAGTAGCTGGCTATGTACTGTTCAGAAGAGACCAAGGTGCAAAAAGGAGGGGTGGAGTGGCCCTGTATGTCAATGAAAATATCAAAGCAACAGAAATTCAGAATACACATAAGGAGCCAGAAGAACTGTGGGTCACAAAGGAAACAGGAAATGGGACAGCCATAAAAACTGGGGTTGCCTACAGGCCCCCAGACCAGGGGGAGGACATAGACAAATTACTGTTAGAAGATATACAAAACATGACAGCTAAAGGGGAGGTTCTGATAATGGGAGACTTCAACATGCCAGATACAGATTGGTCAATACCAGTAGGAACATCTGCCAGAACTAAACACATGGCGGATTCCCTGCAGGGGGATGCCTCAAACAACTGGTACAACAACCCACAAGAGACAGGGCTATCCTAGATCTAGTACTGACTAACAGGGAAGGGATCACAGATCTCCAGGTAGAAGGTCACCTGGGGGCCAGTGACCATCACATGGTATGGTTAAATTTGGCCATTACATCTAAATCATCCCATTCCAAGGCAAAAATATGAGACTTCAGAGGAGCTGACTTTGATAAGATGACCAACAGAGTTAAGCTAGCCCTGGCAAAAAGAAACACAGGTGAGAGGGTACAGGCAGAGTGGGCAAGTATTAAGGATTCAATACTTGAAGCAACATCCCGTTGTGTTAGACAGAAAAGGAAGTGCAAAAGAAGAAGGAAACCACTTTGGTTCTTACATACAGTAGCAGAAAAGGTCAGAGCCAAAAGGCTGGCCTTCAGGAAATATAAGGGAACACAGCTGGATGAAGACAGGGAGGCATACCAAACTGTCCTAAGGGAAGCAGGGAAGGCAGTAAAGCAATCAAAGTCCCAAACTGAGGAAACACTAGCACGAACAGTAAAAGAAAGTGACAAGACTTTCTATAGATACAATAGATACTATAGTATAGTATAGATACTCCTGAAAGGAGAAAGTCCAGAGGGAGTATTGCTAAGCTCAGAGGAGAAAAGGGGGCATGTGAGGAGGAGGACCCTGCAAAAGCATCTATCCTAAATAGATACTTTTACGCAGTATTTACTGAGGAGAAGGTAGGGCAGGTCCCACAGCTCAGCACCATGGACACAGGGGGGAGGGAGATGAGCACTACTCCCTTCACAAAAGAAAGTGCCCTACAAGAGCTCGCTAAGCTCAGGGTGGACAAGGCAATGGGACCTGATGGCATACATCCCAGGGTACTTAAGGAGCTAAGGGTGGAACTAGCAGATCCATTAGCAGAACTGTTTAGTGAGTCTCCGAGCACAGGAAAGGTCCCAGAAGACTGGAGAAGAGCTCATGTGATCCCTTTCCACAAGAGTGGTAGCAGGAGGAGGCAGGGAACTACAGACCAGTCAGTCTTACCTCAGTCATGGGCAAGATTATGGAGGCATTCCTTAAGGAAAGGATAGTGCAACACCTGGAATCCATAGGAGCACAGGATCCAAGATAGCAAGGGTTTACAAAAGGAAGGTCCTATCAAACTAATCTCATAGATTTCTTTGACTGGCTAACCAGAGTGGTGGATCAAGGGGGAGCAGTTGATGTCGCCTACCTTGACTTCAGCAAAGCTTTCAACACTGTTCCACATAGAAGATTGATAAATAAACTGGGTAGGCTCGGGGTGAGTCAGAAGTTATTCAACTGGGTGGCAAACTGGTTGATGGGCAGAAAACAGAGAGTGATGGTAAATGGTATACAGTCAGAAGAGATGCAAGTCACAAGTGGGGTACCTCAGGGATCAGTCCTGGGGCCAGTCCTCTTCAATATCTTCATTAGTGACATTACAGATGGACTAGAGGGTAAGGCTTGTCTGTTTGCGGATGACACCAAGATCTGCAACAGAGTAGATGATCATGATAGGTGGGCAGAATGAGAAGAGATCTGGATAAACTAGCAAAATGGTCAGAAGAGTGGCAACTGGGATTTAATGCAAAGAAGTGCAAGATCATGCACATAGGGAAGAGAAACCCTGAAGCCACCTATAGGCTGGAAGGGGAGTTGTTGGCAGTCACAAAGGAAGAAAGAGACTTGGGCAACATCATCACCGATGACCTGAAATCATCCAAGCAGACCTCTAAAGCAGTAGGAAAGGCTATGGGGGTGTTAGGGTGTATTAGTAGGGGTATCACAAGTCATACGAGGGAGGTAATAATCCCTTTTTACAAGACACTGAGTAGGCCCCATCTGGTGTACTGCATGCAGTACTGGAGGCCACACCTTCACAAGGACATTAACCAAATTGAGGCAGTCCAGAGAAGGGCAACCAAAATGGTGCAGGGACTGCATCAGAAGACATATGAGGACAGATTAATGGCGCTCACTGTGTATACTCTTGAGCAGAGGAGGGAGAGAAGTGATATGATCGAAACATTCAAACACCTTAAGGGCATTAACAAGGTGAAAGAGTCTAACATGTTTAAATATAAGAAAAATAGCAGGACAAGAGGACACAGCATGAGATTACAGGGAGGCCAATTAAGGGGGAATGTGAGGAAATTCTTTTTCAAGGAAAGGGTGGTGGATGCAAAGAACAGCCTACCTCAGGAAGTGGTGGCTGTGAATACAGTGCCAGGCTGCAAAAGACATGGGATAGGCATAAGGGAGCAATACAGATGAGTATGAATAGATAGGCCACTGACAAAGCAAAAGCTGTTGGCACATTTATAAGATAGAAAAAGAAATGGGCAGACTGGATGGGCTTTTGCGGTCCTTATCTGCTGTCAACTTCTATGTTTCTATGTAGGAGCATGGTCTGTGATAAGAAGTGGTGTGTGGCATTGTCATTTTTTGGACTGTGTTTTTGGGAGCAGTGTCTGTCATCAGAGCCAGTTGATTTGCAGCCTGGAGCAGTATGGAGATGGTGGTGGCAGTACAGAAGTTATGGTGTTGAAGAGAGAGCTGGAGAATCAGAGAACATAGTTGTTGATGAGTGTAAAGGGAAGGGGTTTCTTGTGCATTCCCTCCTGCATAGTTGTTGATGAGTGTAAGGGGAAGGGGTTTCTTGTGCATTCCATCCTGCAGCCTTTTTTTGGAGGGGGGCATGTATTACCAGTATCAGCAGCCGTTCTCCAAGTCTGCCAGGGTTGGGGGAAGGCTTTTCTATGGTATGCAGGTCCAGGTCTGCTGGGGGGAGAGGGTTTTTTTTTTGCATAGCATACAGGTCAAGGACTGTGAGAGGAGAGGGTTTTCTTCATATTGGATTTAGGCTGTATACCTCTTGAGTATACCAGTGTCCCTCTGGAGGAAAACATGCTTAATTGGTAGGTATACTAATTTAACTGGTGAAGTATACAGTAACATGCTACATGATAATGTGACACCAGTCTCTTATCTCTGAGACCAGTCACTTTAACATGCCTTGCCTGATCTCCTCCACACTCCATTGGAAGGAGGACAGTAGACAGACACCAGTTTCATCAATGCTGCTTATCAGTTCCTCTTGGATCAGTTACTGCATGGCAGCTATGCTAATTTACCAGTGGAAATTGTCTTTCAAAGCATTAGAATTGGGGGCTATTTTATAGCCAGCCTTGGTGCCTTTTCATTTACAAAACCCTAAATAATTTAGAAACTGCCAGGCCTATTGCTGTATAAAAATCAAGTTCCCACCAAACTCATCCAGTAATTTTTATGTTTGCTTGTGCATGCGCAAGAAACATTATGTGGTAACCTAGGAGAGAAGTGGGTTGTGGAGGTGTGGCACTGTGGCAGCCAATGCCAGCACTGCATTTGTGGGCTTGGCACTGTTTACCCAATGCAGGCCCAGTGTCCTGATGACACTGGTTCTGCGAAAGTGTCACCAACTTAAAACAATTTGGCTGCTGCAATGAGGGGCCACCTCCTCATTGCAGCGTCAGCCATTCTGTTTCAATGAGGGAGCAACCCGTCATTGCAAGGCGGTGCTTTGCCTGGTGTAACATTTTTAGTTACATGGTGGCAGCTGTTGCCACCTCAGAGCCCCCATAAAAGTCAATGGGGAGCCCACTCCCCGTCGACATAATACCCCCCTTTTGTTTGCTGAAGGGTGCCTAATCCCTCAGCATCATGTCCCCCCCCAAACACAGATCCTCCTTATTTTGTTGACAGGGGGCCCCAATCCCTGTTGGCTTCAGTCTCCCCTCCCTAAAAAACATGCAGCTGGCATGCTGGGAGCCCATGCCAGTGTGCCAACTCTACCTGCAAAAAAGGAAAACCTTCCCATGATGGTTTCAATTTATTTTTAACCTGAAAAGTAGAAAACGGTCCTGCATCATGTCCAGTGCTCTCTCCCCAACCCGCACCCATCCTATGCGCACCCACCTCCAACACCCCCCACCATACTTACCTCCGAGCCCCACGTGACAATCTTTGGTGGACCGGGAACATGTCTGCACTCTTCAAAGTTGACCGTGAACTGAAGAAATGCTGGTAAGCTATATAATGGTATAAATAGGGTTTTTTCGACTTATATTGATATCTCGGACATTTTTTGGACTTTTGGCACCCAATTTTCAACATGAGGTTATTGAGATCCCTTCTCATGAATTCAGTCACTGTCATGGTGTTATTTTGTCCTGAAAAGTGATTTCATGGTCATTGTGTAGATCCAGCTTTTGCAACCAATTAATGAAATGACAGTGCCACTGTTCATGAAGTGGGCTCTCAAAAAGCCTGTGTTGAAATTTGGGGAAAAAAATCCACAAAAATGACTGTTTTACCAGCCTGCATTGCGCAGTTTCCAGGCACCCTCGTAAGTTCACAAATTTGTAATATTTTCACTCCAGATTTTCAGCACTGGCATTTTTCTACACCTCCTAATGATTAGTACAGCTGTCATTTTTCACATCCTGGACGAAATGTGTTTTCGCATTTCCAGTGTAGAATAGCATGGTCGCTGTGGGAAATCAGTGTTTGGGACAGATTGAGAAAATCATAGTGACTCTGTTCATGAGCAGAGGTCCTAAAATGCCTATGTTGAAAATTTGGTGACAAGCATCCATAAAACGACTGTGTTATGAGTGTGCATTGTGCAGTTTCCACACACCCTCATAACTTCACAAATTTGTAGTATTTTCACTCCAGTTATTCAACATTGTCATTTTTTCAAACCTCCTTATGAACAGTACAGCTGTCATTTTTCACATCCTGGCTGAAATGTGTTTTTGCATTTCCAGAACACAATAGTGCAGTCGCTGTAGGAAGTCAGCGTTCGGGACAGATTAAAAAAATCACAGTGACACTGTCGATGAGCAGAGGTGCTAAAATGCCTATGTTGAAAATGTAGTGACAAAAGTCCATAAAATTACTGTGTTACAAGCGTACATTGTGCAGTTTCCATGCACCCTCATAATTTCATGCATATGTAATATTTTCACTCCAGATTTTCAACATTGGCATTTTTTCAGACCTCCTTATGAACAGTACAGCTGTCATTTTTCATATCCTGCCTGAAATATGTGCTTACATATCTGGTGCAGAATGACGTGATCTGTGTGGGAAATCAATGTTCAGGACAGATTAAGAAAATTATAGTGACAGTGTTCATGAGCAGAGGTCACAAAATGCCTAAGTTGAAAATTTGGTGAAATAATTCCACTAAATGACTGTGTTATGTATATGTGTTGTGCAATTTCCATGTACACTTAGAAGTTTGAGCATTTTTAATATTTTCACTACAGATTTTCAGCATTGCCATCTCTTCACACCTCCCTGTGAATGGTATAGCTGTCATTCTTCACATCCTGCCAGATCTGTTTTCGTACATCTTGTGCAGAATGGCACAGTCGCTGTGGGAACTCAAAGTTTGGGACACATTAACAAAATCACAGTGCCACTATTCATGAGAAGAGGTCCCAAATGCTTTCATGAGGTGGGGGTCACAAAAAGACCAAGTTGAAAATTTGTAGTGCAAATACCAACAAATGCCCGGGGCGTTAGGGTTTCTAACCTTAACGTCCCACCCTGTACAGACTGACAGGCATCAGGGATGTGCCTTTGGATTGCCAACTGTAATGCTCATGCCATTCCACCCCCACCCCCTACCCTGCAGCCAGTGACAGGCATCAAGGCGTACCTTGGACTCTTTGGCCCCAGAGTTCACCCCATTCTCCTATACTTCACCCATTTCAGCGTATGTTCTTATGGAATGCAGTGACTGTAAAACTGAACACCCCAAGGCACACCTCAACATGTGTCGGTGACTGCAAGATAGGGTAAGGTAAAATGGCATGAACATTATGGGCGATGACTCAAATGCATACCCCAATGCCTGTCCGTCTCTGCAGGGAGGAAATGGGGATGGCTTGAAGTTCAGTACTTCACTGCCTTTCCTGTTCTGCATCTGTCTAACTCCTGCATTTCCAATGCTAATACCAGCAAGCAAACATTAGGCATTGGCAAATGCTTGTTGATTGTGGGGCTTTACCATGCTGACTGCCACAGCAGTGACTTCCCAGGCATTTACAACACTCTTTTCTGATCTTAAGGTTTTTATTATTTTTTGAGTACCTAATCCACATCTTCTACCAACAGCATGGGCCATCCACATGTTTACTTGGCAGCTCAGGTTCAAGTAGTGTAGGATTTATTGCAATCTAATTTCTGACAGTAATCCTATTTGAATGTTATGACTTTACTTTCATTTATGGATTAATACTTTGCCTGGTAAAAATGAACGGTGTTCATTACCCCAGTAGTAGCTGCATATTTGCCAGATTCAATTATGTATTCAATTCACTGGTGCTTTGGTGGGGGTGTAGAATTTTGTAGTTCTCTTACAATGCTAGCAGTCATTTTGAACGAAACTCCAGTGCAGTCACTAAGAGAATCTGCTGTCAGTACTTATAGGACTGAACAGTCCCACTTTACAGATTTCCCCTTTTTCAACTACAAGCCCGATGACCCCAAGGCACACCCTGATGCCTATTGGTGTGTGGAGAGTGGGGTGGGGTTGGGGGGATAAGGTTGGTAAACCCAACATCAAATTTAAAAACTTTTGTCTCTGTAATGACAACCCTAACTGATGCATTAACAAAGTTTTTGCAATGAATGTCCCTTCTTTTCGAGAAAGTGCAATGTTACTTGTATGTGGTTGTGGGAGCACAGGGTTCAATTGTCTCTGATTTTATGTGGGAGTGCAGGGCTGGCAATGAGCATGTTTTTTGGCTTTTTGTAGTTGAGGAGCAGTTTTTGCTTAAGTTGGGGAAAGGAAGTCTGTAGCTCATGTTGGAGTACCAGTAGTATCTTTCCTCCCTCAATTATTAACCTTTTCTTATGGTCTCAGATTTGGTTTTCAAAATATTGTTAAGATACCATTTAGTTTAATGGTTTTGAATACCTTCAGTCTTACAAAAAAGTCTCATGTAGAAAAAACAGTCTCCAACTATGAAGTCTAATCAGTTTATAATATTAGCTTTATTCAAGATTGTAAGTCTTGTTGCTGTATTATCATCTGTAGCCCTACATTTCTTTATTTTTAATCACATTAGACAAGAGGCCAAAATGATGACAGCCCATTTTATTAAATCATATACTACAAGCTTTGATAACTGCTTGAAATACGGTTGTTTGATGCGTTCAAAACTTTCTGTTGATGATAGTACATTTTGAATAGGTGAGGTCAAATCCTTGACACTGAGCAGATACTGCACAGAGTGACAGTAAAAACCTTCCTGATCTATCATTTTATCATCTCTCCTCGCCCCCTCCCCAAATGTGAATTAATATTTATGTGACAAATAATACATATAGGTGTCTGGATAGCTAACTCCTCCCATGGATCTTGGAGTAACCTTTTTTTTTTTTCAGGGTAACCTATTCTCCATAATTATTTCACCAAGGCCTGTTTTATTTGATCATGCCATATAACTAGTATATTGCCCTGCAATGCCTGAAACAAAGACACCAGCTGTGGAATGACCATCATCTTCATTGATTCTTTTCTACCTCAAGTGATAGGGAAATTTTCTACCTCTTTAACAAGTTTGTAATTTTATTTAACATAGCATAACTACTGAATA
This sequence comes from Neoceratodus forsteri, assembly GCA_016271365.2. Classification (NCBI taxonomy): domain Eukaryota; kingdom Metazoa; phylum Chordata; order Ceratodontiformes; family Ceratodontidae; genus Neoceratodus; species Neoceratodus forsteri. The sequence continues at coordinate 1,773,678,667 of CM057456.1, read as the reverse complement.
CTGTAGCTTCATCTAATTTATTAGTCATGAAAATTCCAAGATATTTAATTTTATTCACTAATTGCATAGATTGAAAAGTTTGACAAGTTTCAGCACTTAAAGTGGTTTGGGGTAGGATCATAGATGTTTGCATATTCAGTTTATATCCTGAATGTTGGGAAAATCAATCTATTTCTTGTAACAATGTCAAGAATGTATTTTGGGGGTTAGATAAGAAAATTAAAATATTGTCTATATAGACATTCAGTTTCATATGTAGACTATTCAACATGATTCTGATAATTCCATTATTACCGCTTAGTTTTACTAATAAAAGTTCAACACAAAGAATGAGAATTATTGGTAAAAGGGGAGCACCCTTGTCTAATACCATTTTGTATTGAGAGAGGTGGAGAAAATAATTTGTTTGATTTTAACATCTGTCTGCATGCTAGAATACACTATTTTAGTAAAAGACATTAGTACTGGAGGAAGGCCCCATCTCTTAAGACATGAAAACATAAATGTACAGGCCAATAGATCAAACGCTTTAGTGGTATCCCATTCCACAACAATCCTTTCTTTATCTGGTACTTGTGAGGATGAGATGACATCCTGAACCCACTCCAGTCCCTCAAATATTGACCTGTCCCTAACAAAATCTTTTTGATCAAATTGAATCCCTTTTGGGATTTCATCTTGGATTTGGTTTACTATATGGTTTGCAAGTATCTTATGATACTATACTACAGGGTGGCAGTTTCTGGAATTAATTTGTCTTTATTCTCTTTTAATAATAAGATAATTGTAGACTCTAATAATGTGGGAGGAGGGCAGCCACAGGCTGTCATCTCATCCAAAAGAAACCCCATTCAAAGCACCAACTCCTCTAAGAAAGCAATGTAAAACTCAAAGGTAAACCCATCTAGTCCTAGGGAAGAATTTTTATTTAGCGATTGAATGGCCTGAATAATTTCTAAATCTGTGAAGGGATCATCAGAAATAGACATTCTAGAGAAAATTTTTTAAGTCAAGTTATTGTTTAATTTCATCCTTTGAGCAACAGTTGACCTATTATATAGATAGGAGAAAAACTGACAAATACATTGGATGTTTCATGATCTGTACAGACCACATCACCATCTTCATTTAATATGTTATATATGGTATTTGCATCTCTTTGTTTTAAGAGCATAGAATGATAAATACAATTTATTTTTTTTATTTTTAAATCTTTTTTTCTGCACCAGCTGGCAAGGCTTCAATTTGTATGGTTACTTCTTCTTGTGATGCCTGCTGAATTTCTGTGTTGCTGTATCACCATCCAAGATGTTCTCCATGTTTTTGATTTCTGCCTGAAATTTACTATTCAATTTTATTTCAAAGGAAATAATAGCACCCCTAATGACTGACTTTAAAGCTTACCCATTGATTACCATAGAGCTCATGGGGGTATTATTAAATTGCCAAAATATTTCTGTTGCTGACTTGATTTAGTTAAGAAACTCAGTATTAAATAATAAAGCGTCATCAAAGCGCCACTGAATAATTTTATGTTGGTATAATAAATAGGTAAGAAAGCTGAGACCATTGCATCATCTGAGATGCTTGTGCTATGAATAGTAATACTAGTGTTAGATGACATTAGAAATGTATTTACTAAAATGTAAGCTAGGAACATAATAATATTATTTGCTTTTCTACACTGAGTAGAAAATCATGAAAGCCTCTCCCCAGCTAGGGATCTTACATGGCTCATGAGTAGAGGATGCTATGCTGAACATTTATGTTTTAAATCTGTCTGGGATGTGCCCTGACTTACTGATCACATTTCTGAGATCCTACCTTCTTCTGCCTCCTGCACATTCATATTTTGTGCAGGCTCTTGCTCTGGGAAAAAACAAACAATTTTAGGTTTGATGGGATACAAGGCCTTTTTCTGCCAACAACATTCTTTGCTTCAATGTAACTGGTTACATGCAGTCAGTTTAAAGTCAGTCTCTAATGACTGAACTGAGCACAGGGTACAGACGCATCAATTAGACTTTAATCATGGATCAATTAATTAAGTTGTGGGTCATACCTAAATTGTGACATCTTAAAAGGACCTGGAAACCCAAGTGTCCATATGAATATTTCTGTTCTGAAATATTACATAAGAAATAAATCCAAAGTCTCCTTATATGTCCTTGAGGCCCTACTGTGTCATAGTCCTACCATCAGTCTGGGGTTTTTACCTTTAAACTGCTCATGGACACCACTCTATTCTTCCTGTCTATGAGTTTCTTTAGCATTGCATGTCTTTGACTTTCAGGCCCTCCTGCTAAGGAGAGAACCCTGGCATACCCTGCCAAGCTCTTCTGCTGGGTCCCTGGGTGATCCTTTCTCACAGAAGTCACAGAAAACAACCCCACTCCCAAAATGGTTGGTCTTCTCCTACTTGCAGTGTAACATCCAACAGGATAAAGAGTACTGTGTGAGATTTCAGTTTATGCAAAATACATTAGTGTTTTTTCACTACGATAAAAATGCTGCCAAAGGCACAGAACCCTGGTTAGCTAGATACATTTTTTATCTTGCTAATAGGGCACATCATCTCATTTAGCTTGCTAGTTGAGTACATCACTGAGCATTGTGCCTCTTGCTCTTGTGAACTACATTATAGCTGAGGTTTCTGCAATCTTTTTTAAAGTTCTGAAGTGGTGAGCCATCCCAGTGGTGCTGGAGGTTGAGGCACTGGATGCCACACCTCATGCCACACTGATGACCTGGGTTCGGGAACAGATTTGGGTTGGCGGGGTGTCGGTGGGGTTCAGAGAGGATTGATCATCCAGAGGACTGCTCTCCTCTCCCAGGGAGGGTGGGCTATATTCCTAGCTCATTATGATCCTTAGTGGAGACTGTGTGTAGCCAAGTTGGGAACTTTAGGAATGGGTGGGGCTCAGCAGACATCCTGCGGGCAGTGCATGGGAGCATGGCCACATCACACTGACACTATTGCATGTCCATGTCCCCATGGTCAAGCAAGGCAAAACCTTCTGATCATGGAGAATGATGCCTCCAACAGGGTACCACTCCCCCCCCAGTCAAAGCCTGACATGAGGGGCAGGGGTTCAATGGTGATGCAGTGTCTCTCCTACCCCTTCCAGAAGGGCCCCTCGATAGGGGTCAAGCAAAGGTCCTGCATGCTTCAGCCAGTAATGGCAGAGGCTTGCAGGGGGAGAGGTGTTGATACCCCATGAGAAAAGGCTGCCTGGGAATTAGTCTCCCTATTACTAGCAGGGAGAAAAAAAAGTGCAGCAGTGGCTTGTGAAAACTGGACATCTGATAGATTGCACTGAGATATCATTTGCATCTCCATTTGTGGTCAGTGACCTATTGAACTCTCTCTTGTGCCTTCACAACTAATGAGATTCAATAGGTCATTGATCAGCTGACCTCTCAAGTGTGTGGGACATCTTGGATTTGCCTCCATTTCTGAAACTTCTCTCGCTGTCCCACCAGAAACTGAAAGTTTTCCCAGGTTTGATAGACTGACTTTTGGACAATGATGACAGTGCTGACATCAGTGCAGGCCCTTTAAATGTCCTGGTAGGATTCTGAATGGCTGTGAGCATCGAAGCAAGCAGCTTACCTGGCTGTGGCCAGTGGTGGTGCAAGGATGAGGACAGAGGCTGCCATTGGCAAATGAATTTGTCCAGTCCAAGTTCGCTTCTCCTCCTCTGTCACATTGGCCAACTCTAAGCAAGTGAAAGGGCATGGCTTGAATTGGCAGCTTGGCGGCATGTGCTTTGGGGACAGGAGGACAGAAAGACTTGTTTGTGACCCCTGGAAGCCTGGCTGTGTCAAGCTATGGTCTAGAGCTAAAATAATAGTTGTATTGGTCAGACGATTCAAGGCCATGATGCTGCCGACCTAGAGGAACATCTAGTCTGAGCCCCAAAGCCAATTCAGCAAAGCCAAAGTTCTGCTGTGGATGAGTTGTGGTTGTGGCCCGTGTTGCAACTTGCATGAGCTTGTGGATGGCCTACTGGACCTCATGACATTGGAAATTGGCTGAGGATGAAATAAACAAGGTGGTGGAGTGCAGAAGTGGTTGGAGGTGAAGTTGGTGAAACTAAGGACTACTGGTCTGGAGTTGGTGGTTTGCCATTGCCAGTTTGCTTTCCTGCTGGATTGAGTGCCACTGTTTCACTCTGTGAGGTAGGTCTGGACCGTCAGTCACTTTTTACTTATTGTGTAGACCTGCCTGTTGGTTTGGGGGGGAAGGGTACTCTCTTCTGCACTTAAAGTCTGCTGCTTGTGCATCAAAGGGTTTAAGGAGTGAGGGAGACAGGGTGAGTGAGCCTGCCTGCCTGACTGACTCAGTGACTTGTGTTGGGAAAAGTACAAAAGGCAGCAGCACATACCAACCTATTAAGAGGTGACCATTTGAAGTTCAGGCCACTCAGCAGAAAAAATGTTAAAAGAGTGATAAGGCCAGTGCAGAGAAGCTCTCTCACCTGACAAGTGAACACAAGTGTTAGAGAGGTACAGTATGTTATGCCCTTAAACAGTATGTTAAATCATTAGTGTTGAAATTCTGATGTCCCTCATGGTGTCCCTCATTTTAGGGTGTGGTGTCCCTCACTGTTCCTCATTTCAAGGGCTGGTGTCCCTCATTTCGGAGTCCAGAGGTTGAGAGATATGCTGATCACTCATGGAGATTAAACATTTTATCTGATAGTCACACATCAGATATCCCTATGTACTGTGTGGCAAATAGGAATAATTGGCCATGGATAGCAATGAATTTCTGGCAGTATCCTACAGTTATTCCAGCAAAAACTGATAATGCACTTGACCCTGACAGATGGCATTGTATATTCCTAGGCTGCACCACTGAAAAGCATTAGCAATCAACCCCTTACTGTCTAACCATGAACAATGTTCTCCAGAGGATTAGCAATGACCTTTTAACATAGTGAAAGGAGGAGGGCATTGCAAACAGAAGACTTATTTGGGTGTCCAAAACCCCTCCTATATATTCAAAATTTTTGTGTCCTCCCTTCATGTCCCTTTTTGCACCATTTTTTCAGACTCATTTGCTACTCAAATCCTTCTACTCTCCCTGTTTTCTTGGCTCTTTCTTTTTATTTTTCTAGCCTCTGTTCATTTTGTTTCAATCACCTCCACCCAGACACAGACACAAACCATTACTTTATATAATGGTTGCCCATGCTCTCCCTTCTATGCCCAGGGCATCTTCTTGATTTCTTCTTTATTAGCTGCCATCATATTTCCAGGATGTTCCATATCTTTTTTCCAGTCTTCTTTTCTTCCCATATACTGCATAGGATTTTCAGTGGTTCTTGATCCTTTTAGCTTCTCTACTACTGCCTTTTCTTTGCTGCCAGCATCTTCATTTTGTACTTTTCAATCTCACACCATTTCATTTTATTTCTTTTCTTTGTTCCCATTTGTCTTTGTGTACTTAGTCTCTTCTTATGTCTCCATTTTCATCTTTGCCACACTCATTCCCTACCTCATTTCCATCTCTCTTTCCTCTACTTTTCAGTTTCTAGTCTCTCCTCAGCACCCCTTTTTCTTTCCACTCCTCTTCTGCTTTCCTTGACCCATCTCCTTCCTTTCTTACCTTGTATTCTTTTCTTTCCACCCTCTTCCCCTTTGCTGACCCATGTATGTTCTTAGCCTACCCCATTACATGAGATGGTTTTGGTGGGTACAGAAACAAAAAAGTTAGAATATGTTCATTTAGTGCAGTACCCAGCCATTGATGGATTATCTCTGAGGAGGCAGAGGTTATGCACAGTCCTGTATAAACCTTGATAGCAGCTTGAGTTCTGCATTCCATGCTGTAGCAACAATCATATTTTACCATCTAAGAAATGTGGCCAGACAGTGTCTATTTGTACCTTTTAATGTTCACTCATCCCATATCCTTGCATTTTGTTACATTTATCTTCATTATGAATCACTTATATGATCTTGTAACACGGCACTGTAGAGACCAGCAAAATTGAGGAACAGCATTGGCTGAAATGGGCCAGGTGACACCAACCAAGCAGTGATTAACCCACAGGGAACGCCCACTCGGTTAGTACCACCTGTGGCCACTGCAGTAGTAGAGGGGACCTGCCTGCTCTGTCACCACCCCCTCACGCCACGTGCGGTGCTCACAAGCCACAGCCTGGTAGGGCCCACCTGGCAGCTAGAGGGCCGTCAGTAGTTGGCAACACAAGCGCACCACAGAGGTACTGCAAAATCCACAACATGATGGTCCAAGGGCTGGTAACATTCTCATGCCTCCCACAGGACACCCAGCCTCTGTAAGGAACTATAGATAATGACGTCGGCACCAGAGCGCTGCACGGCCACCCGGCCCTGGACCCCTCCCACCAGCAACAAATCTGCATGCCACGCACCATGCACCGTGATCGGTGACGGATGCTGGACTGAGCCCTATAACTGATGTTGGTCACTCCTGCCACTGTAAGTTAAACAAACCCTTGTTGTTCAGCACACTGTCTCTGTGTCCCTGTGTCGGTAGGGTGGCCGGCAGCAAGGTGCACACACACTAGTAACATAGGCTCATCGCCACCACAACGAGCCTATGTTACAAGCGCATTAATCACCTTCAGCATCAGGCTCTGCCAGGGATTAATGCCCACTGGGTGGTTGGGCCCCTCAGGCACCAACCCCTCCACTGGGCATTAATCCACTGGCAGATCCCTCCTCTGTCAGTGATTAATGCTTACTTGCCAATCAGCACTGAGAACTGTATGACATCTTATTCTGTGTACAATTGATAGCTTGTGTGGGAACTCTCAATGGAAGACTCCACTTTAGCCATTTTTTTTTCAATAAACAAAGAACATAAAATATATTATCAATTATGTCAGGAAATTTGATTGATTTATAATACTGTTTATAGTATATGTGTAGTATAGGATGTCTCATATAGAAAAATAGCATCCTCTTGTGCTGTTTGGGCTGACATAACTGCTCAGTTTCATATTCTGGTCCTCTCTCCCAAACAGCACAAAAGGATAGTATTTTTTGCTTAAGAGACACCTGCACTACAAATATTAACATATACTGTGTTACTGTAGTGCAGTGCATGCTGGCCTGCTTTTCAAACTAACCCTACACATGCAGCTAATGTAGAATTTCACCATATGTTTTGCTGACCAACACATGTCGATTTGATTGCGTTGGTCCAGTGCTGAGAAATATGTATTGACCATCAGTAAAGTCTTGCTTCAATTTCAAAATGTTATCACTTCATTATACAGCCACTAATACTGTGATTCCTCTTGTATCCCAAGTTCTTGGAGTGCCAAGGCACATAATAAACCAATCAGAGGCATTGGGAAAGGTCTCCACATTGGCTCTCAGACTAAGATGAATGAAAAAGGTTTTGGACCATTCTCAGTTTATGCTCCACTTTGATTGAATACGTTGCCAAGTGATATTCTTACACAGTAGCTTCCTTGACTGATTTTTGTGTTTCTATTTAGTCATGCATTTTAAGACCATAGTTTTAGTGTTGTTGAATTTTATGTTAGTTGTTGTAAAGTAGATTGAGTAAAAGTTCAAAAGAGTGTTGTATACATGCAAAAAAATTACATGTAAAAACTAAACTAAACTTTTGCAATACACACCACTGTACTGGCTCTCCCAACAGCATACCACTGTGGAGTACTATGTTTCTGCAGTTAAATGGCTACCAAGATCAAGCCCTGTCGCTATCAGTTGGAATCTAAACCTCACAACAGTACTGTGACATTATAGCCTTAGTATGGCAGGCTATGGAGTCACTGGGGACAATAATGATGGGAGGCATTTTGAGGGAAAGGAGAAGGAGAGAAAAATAAGAATAAGATATTTAAAAACTCCTTTCCTTTAACAGATGTAATGTTGTGCTTCTCTGCTAAACTACCACACTATGCTACTTACTATTACAAGACAGCTTTAAATGCAGATGTACAGTACTGACTCATGAAAGGCTTAGTGGCTCTTTATTCAAATGATCGCAGAAAAGAAAACCAATAATGCAGCCAGATCTATTGCCCTGTGATGTCGTTTACAAAAGAAAATCGGATCTTATGTGAATCCTTTCTATTGCGAATCTTTGTGTTATTGAACAGCTGCATTTAATGGATTATGGTCAAAATGAATGGCTTTATCTAGAGAGATGTCTTACTTAGATTACGTGACTCAGCAAAACTGCTATTTGGCATTCTTTCAGTGCTTATACAATGCAGGATTGTAAATAGCAATTTAACTGAACAATTGTCAAGCCAGAAATCCTCATTACTGATGCCTGCATAATGAAAGACTTTCTAAAGATGAAATATAGCCTGCCGTGGCACTAAAGAAAATTAAGTGTAATTGGTACAGAGTATCTGTCCTGGATTCTGCCATTCGTTTGTTAGCAGAAAGATGTTCTGGCAATATTTTTCATCTTTTATTGTTAATAATGTGGAGCAGGAACTGAAAACAGTGACACAAAATGACTGCAGTTCTCTTTTTTGAGTAAACAAGTCAGTAGTCAGTGCTTTATGTTCAATACTTCCTTGCAAAGGAGCAGATTAAACATAATGACTGTGGGGGTGTGAGTGTTGAAAGACACAGTAGGCGAGAAGTCAGGTAAACATTGGCAGAACGGCACAGTTTATTTGATTTCGGGGCCATGCTTAGACACTTGAACAGATGCAAAACCATAAAAACAGTTATTTCAGGTCTTGCTACTTTAGAGGCAGGCTTTTTTTTTGTTTTCTCCGTGAAGCCTAACAACTTTGTGTCAGCTCCTACTTAATAATGTTGCTCTAGGGAGGGGCATTTGCTAAGGAGGGGTCTCATGAGCCTTTGCACTTTGCCATGAGTTCAGCCTAGCCAGAAGCAAAGAAGCTCCAGTCAACAGTAGTCTGCCCTTTAACCAAACACTCGTTACTAACTTGCCTCTGTTTTGGTGGTCCATCCCCCCATATCTAGGCAGCACTGCAAATAAGCAGCTCTGAGCCAGCTGTTCAGTACCAAGCACTCCCACTCCTGGCTATGCGTACAGTACACTTTTCTCCCTTTGGTGCCACAGACAGTCTTTCTACCTTGCAGTCCAGCAGCTGACTGACTTACAGCTGCTGAGTGAGCCTTTCTTCTAGCACAGAGAATCACGTGACCTGTCACGCAAATCCAATTTTTTTTTAAACGTTGTATTTATTGTTTTGGATAAAACATATAAGATGCATACCAAGCAGTGACATATCACATGTAAATACATTTTACACACATTGAGGAAGCCACTCCTCCTGAGCTACTATATGATTCTTATTCTACTGCTTTAAGATACATCCTGGGAGGTTACTTACTGTAGCTAGTATATGCCTAATTTAATACAATGCAAAATTGCAGGGAATAAAGCCCATGAGCTGCATGGAAAAAGACTATATAGATTCTAATATATAATGTCCAGTAGTTCTAGAGTCCCCTAGATAGGGACAATGAAGAAGTCCATGCTTTAACTCTAGTAAGAGCACAATAAACAGTGCTACATTCTAAATAGAAATGCCACTTTTAAAATTAAAGGCGTCTGTATTTAGGAACATCCATAAAAAAGAAAAAGAACTATAACTACATGAGTTCCTTAAGATAAGATAACAGGGAAAAAAACTTTATATGCTAAGGACATATATGGCATCCACATTTTATAACTGGAGCTCAGACAATGAGTTCAAACTTAAAGGAGAGAAAATTAAAATGTCTAAGAGTGACGGTCCTAGTTTAAACTCTGGTTAAGTTCTCACTCACACCCCACTTAGGGGTTAAAGAACATTTTATTTAGAAATACAGGATCTCTCTTTCTCCTGAATCCTGCAAAATGTAATTCAATTGATATTTTCATAACTCATCATCTTCTGAGGAATTTTCACTTTGGTCCACTGGATGCCTTCTTCTCAGAGCTTGTTTCTGAGCCCACCAATTGGCATCCTTCACATCTGAGAAAATAAAGACCTTTCCCTGGTGCATTATTCATAATCAGACTGGAAAAATAATGCTGTGCTGGATCCCCGCCTCTTGGAGGAGCACTCTGGTGCCTTCAGATTGCTTTCCCTTTGCCTGGTGGCAAAGCTAATGTCTGGGTATAATCACACTATTTCCCCCTCACAAAGAAGTGTTTTATGCTGTCTTGCCAGTGCCAACAGATAGTCCCTAGTTGCTGAGCCATTTGTTACTGCCAAAACTGCCCGCAGAGCCTGTGGGTTATCTGGCCTACCTCTGGCTGCAATTCTGTAGGCCTTTTCTATGTCCTTTATACGTGGACTGACTTCCGCTCCAAACTGTTGACTGAGCCAATCATGAAGGAATAGAACCAAATGGCCACCCTCAGAGCCCTCTGGAAGATCTAAAAAATGAATATTCGGTGCCCTGTTATGGTTTTCCAGATTTTCCAGCCTCATTCTTAAATGCCCATTCTCCTTTAGCACATTAATGATGGTGCCCATAGCAGCATCCAATCATTTCTTAGCTTCTGCAGATTCAGCCTTAACTGTATCCATACTGGTTTCCAGTTTCGTAACTCTATTTGCAATACCCTCTATTTTGTCTGCCAGCCCAGTGATTGAGGAGATTAGTCGATTTATTTTAAGGTCAAGAGATTGCAGAGTTTCCTTTCCATCTTTCTCTGTATCTGTGGCCTGTTGGAGAGGAGTAGACTGCGTGGCAGAAGGAGCGGGAGCATTTTTGGATTTTGATCTTTCATGAAGGCTCTGATCCTTCCTAGGATTTCTGATATTGTCTGTCTGGTTTTCTGATTATGGCTTATGTGCAGAGTGCCATCCTGTCTGACCCAGAAATAACCTATTTTAGGTCCCAAGTCCTGACAGTGTGAAGAGTTCTATTCAAAAGCAGCCATACTGCTCAGGCTTACCAGCACCCCCCCCCACCCCAAATTCAAATTTTACTTCATTGATATTCAGTGTACCAAAATGACAAAAGAAACAGAATGAAACAATAATCATAAATAAGACAACAATATACATATTCTCTAAACCCATTATTTATCTACTCTTAACAAAAGAGTTTCAAGCATATTTCCTTTAATTGGTAGGAGGTAGGGCCCATACCTCTCAACCTGCTAGGACCAAAATCAGGGACCCCATCCCCCAAATTATGGACAAATGACCAAAATCAGGGACACCATGTTTTAATCAGCATGGTGGTGTCACACAGCCATGTCATACAATTGCTTGAATTGTTACCAAAAAGCAAAATAAAAAAAGACTAGGTTTGACTTCTTTCTGTTATTTTATTTACAATAAATTTTAAAAAGATATATGCTTCTTGTCTTTATTAATATAAAGACAGTTTTTATTTTAAGATGGAATGGTCTCTGTTGTAATGTGACCAAAAAGTGGCATATAAGGCCCCATTCAATGGAAATCCGGCTTTCAGTAGGCCCAGACTCCAGCCACATGACATTTGTAACATTGTGAAATAGGTAAATAAAACCAAGACATGACAATGTGGTCTCATGTCTGGGCCTTATTCAAGCACAATAGCAGAGATCAGAAATACTGCACATTCAGAATCAAATTACTTCTTTTCAAAAATGAGGAATCTATTTTATAATCATAAGGCACTCCAGGGTGTGTGTACTGTAATTATGGGGTTACAACACTTTTCCAGTGCAAAACGCCAAGGTGTGGCATTATCCCATATTAATGAATGTTGTCCTGCCTTCTGTAATGGTCTCTCAGAAACACTCTACTTAACAGAACTAAAGAATGGTGGCATGCCTGTGGGTGTACGTTGGCCTACTAGTAGAACTGTTCTCCAACAGGATTTCTAGAATGCTGCAAACTACAAGAATACCAGGTGCAACCATATCCCACTGGGTCATCATTAGCCCCTGGATTAAATGACAAGAAAGAATTTCTACTAATGTTGGCATTTCATTTCATCATTTTGCCTGTTTTATACCACACCTACAGTACCGTATCCCCTTATCACAAGTCAATGTGAAAACTCCTGACTGCATGGCCCATTGACTTAGAGGCAGTGTTGCTGCCTTGCTGACTTTGAGAGGGAGCAAAAACAATTTCAATTACGTAACATGGACAGCATGGCTGTGCTAAAGCTCCCTTGCACCTGACCTGTGGTATGCACTCAGTGTGTGGCGGAGGCACTGCCAGAAAGTTTAAAACTGAACTGACAAACAAATATTCACCTCAAATTAAAGAAGGAAATGCTTGATTGTCTGGCACCTGTTTCTTGGTTGGTGGGTTCATTTCTGTGTCAGTCACAGGTGGCAGGCAGCTGGCTGAGTGCTGGAGCTCACTGCTCCGTGTGGTCTGCGGTAAATAGCTGAGGTTGTTTGATTTTATTTTATAAATTGATGGAAATACAGCTCTTCCACAAGTTTGCTTTCTGCAGTAGCACTCAGCACCTCTTAAAATAAACTTAAATAATAACTTGGAGCCCACTTACCACAGTAATTCACACCCTAACCTCTCAGTTCAGCCTGTATTTACTTATTTCACAATGCAGCAGCTCAAACAGTGCAAGCAAAATGGTCCAGGAGTACACAATGATCCACATACTCATTTACCTGCTAGAATGGTTCATACTTTTCCAGCTTACAACCTGCAACTTCTAACAGACACACAGACCATCAACCTTCTTGGACCAAACACACTGCACTAGCAAACAAAGAAGTATGTGGAACATTGTGTACTTCTGGACCATTTCACTTTTACTGTTTGAGTTGCTGCATTGTGAAATAAATAAGTTAATACTGGCTGAACTGTGAGCTTCGGTTGTGAATTACTGTGGTAAGCTGATGCCAAGTTACAATTTAAGTTTAAGAGGTGCTGATCTGTCTGCTATAGCAGTTTTGTTTTTGAAGTTTGGCTGGAGTGCTCTGCAGACAGGTCTAGCTGATGATGGGTCATGGAGCAGGACAGGGGATAGCACTGTGGATTCTGCTCTCTGGTGCTGCTGTGGATCAGTGACTGTGTTCTCTCTCTCTCTCTCCATCATCCATCTGTAGCACAGTCCTGGACTCAGGCAGCCTGATAATCGTGACTGGCACTGTAGCACTGAAGTTGGATCAATGAATGACGGCATGGCCCAAAAGGTCATCACCTTGACTCCTTTCATATTTTGGAGACAGACCTAAGGAGGAGTACCCTAATCAGACAGCGCTCGCAGTGGAAAAACAGCTGATGGACTTTTTTTTTTAAACTTACCGTGTTGACCTATAGCTCCACTCTAATTGGCTGCTGCCATTGGTGCATGATGTCAGACACCAATGAGCATTTAAAAACAAGGAAGTGATTGTTGAGGCTGAGTGAGACACTGCCAAGAAGGCTGGCATTCTCCAAATTTGGGAGCATTTGTAGGATACTCGAGACTTTGTGACAGGGGGGTCTGAATTTTGGAAATCCTTAAAAAATCATGACAGTTGAAAAGTCTGGTAGGACCTCCCATCTGAACTGTGTAGACCTTTCTGATGCTAGGTCCTATAAAACCTTCATTTCTACGTGGGGCCAGGTCCATAGGGAAAGAGCGGTTAGCTGGTTGAGAGTCTGCATGTATGATACCAGATTCTGCTATCTAGGTTTAGCCATTTTGAGGAGTTGTACAGTGTACAGGTTTGGGTGAGGTGATCATAGCCGAGGATGAGATGGCAGGCTTTGTTGAGTGCAAGGCAGAGTCTGTTTAGCGTGGAGTTTGGGGCAGCACTGTATATGGTAATACCATAGTCAAGGAAGGCGAGGACTGAGGAATTGAAGGTGAGTCTTAGGGCCTCTGGGGTGAGGCAATGTTTGTACCTATAAAGCACACCTAATCTCGAGTTTAGGGCCGAGGCAAGGAGGAGAATATGTTGTTTATAGTTGAGGGCCTGGTCTAGAGTGATCCCTAGGTATTTAAAGTTGCTAACTTGCTCAAGAGGGGTGTGGTTGACAGTGAGAAAGGGGGGACAGAGGTTCTTACGGGGGTTCTGCGGGTGGGAGAAAATTATGAGTTTTGTTTTCTTGTAGTTGATAATTAGGCGCTTGGTGGAGAACCAATGTTCTGCTTCGTGGAAGCTATATTGGAGTGTTTGGTGGAATTTAAGTGGGCTGGAGTCGGAGGCGAACAGTACGGCGTCATCCACATAGAGGAGCAGATTTCCGGAGACAGCCGATGGGAGGGAGTTTAAGTACAGGCTGAAAAGTAGGGGGCCAAGAATTGACCCCTGTGGAACACCAGAGCAGACCGGGAGGAAAGGGGACAGGACAGTGCCTACCTTGACCTGTTGTGTTCTATCCGACAGGGAGCTGGCAAACCAGTTTAAAGTATCTTTGGAGAAGTCACTGGAGGTGAGAGTGTTTAGTAGTAGGGCATGGTTGACAGTGTCAAAACCTTTAAAGAGGTCCAAGAAGATAGCAGCTGTGAGGTGGCCTTGATCCAAGGCGGAGTGGGCATGTGAGGTGAAAGCGAGGAGGGCGGTGGTGGTACAATGCCCCTTATGAAAGCCATGTTGTTGGTCACAGAGAAGATTGTATTTTGTGAGGTGGTCAGTGATTTGGTCGTCGACGATGTGCTCTAAGGCTTTTGGGGGGGGAGGAATGGATATAGGACGGTAGTTGTTGGTGAGGTCGATCCCCACTCTTAAAGATAGGGGTAATGTTGGCCAGCTTCCAATGGGAGGGAAATTTCCCTTGACGAAGGGAGTGATTTAGAATATGAGTGAGAGGGTAGAGGACTTCTGGGAGAGTAAGACGAAGAAGTTTCAGGTCTAGGGAATCGCTGCAGTTAAATGAGTGGCTAAGGGCTTTGGCTAGGTAGGGTTTGGCATCCGCAGGGGAGAGAACACAAAGGCAAAAGAGGGGAGCAAGGGGAGATGGGTGGTCCCGGCCGGCGGAGCGTCAAAGAAGTTAGAATGGAGAATTTGGTTGAGATTTGTGAAAGTGGAGTTTAGGGCTGAGGCTATGCTAAGGGGATCCGTGGAAATATTACCGTCTACTTCTAATTGGTCTGGGGGGGGGTGGTTTGGGGTTTTTACCGCAGAGTTCCTTAATATTATTCCAGAATTGATGCCCATCACCCCAGGTGGATGTTAAGGATGCTTTTTATTAGTCCGCTTTTGCGATGCGGAGGGCCCACATGCATTTGTTGCAAAACTCCCTATAGCATTGCATGTCAGCTGGCCATTTGATTTCATTAGCAATAAGCCAAAGGGAGTCACATTGTTGGATTAGGCCCAGGAGGTGATCAGAGAACCAGGGGACCTGGTTGCCTTTGGAAATTTTCTTTGTAAGAGGGGCTAATTTATCACAGGTTCTATTGAATTGGAGATAAATATAACAAGTGCATGATCAGGGTCCGGGATGTTTATGATGGGGGTCTAATCCCAGTTTCTAAGGAAGGCCTTGAGTAGGAGAGTTTGCCAGGGCCAAGTTTGTGCTGTAAGGTAATTTTCGGGGGGTATTTGGGAGTCCTGCAGGACCAAGAGCAGAGCACAGGAGAATGATCGCTTAGAGCATTGGGGAGAACCTGGGTGTTGGTTATTCTGTGAGGGCGGTTTGTGAAGACCAGATCCAGGAGGGAGGATGTCCCTGAATGGGCATTTACCCTGGAGGGTGAGGTGACAACCTGAGTGAGGTTGAGTGCTGCGGCATCATCAGTATATGGGGCAGTTTTCTTGGCCAACCAATTTACGTTGAAGTCACCCATGACTATTTTTTCATATTGACGCGGTAGAGTCGCAATATAGTTCAGAGCGGCCTGGAAGGCTAGTTTGTGTTTATTGGGTGGAATGTAGACAATGGTGAGTAGGAGGGGGGCAGTAGACCTGCCTACAGCTAATTTTAGTGTTAGACCCTGTGCCCTTGATGCTAGCTGTGGGGTAGGGAGCAGTTGGCCTGCCAGCGAGTCTTTAAGGCAGGCAGCGCAGCCACCACCTCGTTTACCCACTCTATCAGAGCAATAGAGGATGTAACCAGGGAGAGTAACAGCAGAGTCTGGTACAGAGGGGGAAAGCCAGGTTTCACTCAGTTCGATGATGTCACGGTGGTGCTGGAGTACCCACCCTTGAAAGGGGTCCCATTTTTTTTGCAGGCTGCAGATGTTAAGTGAGGCAATGCACAACCCATTGGATGGGGAGGGGGTGGGCTGGGGGTTAGTCTTTGGGCCAGGGTTGGGGTGGACATTGTACATAAGAAGTACGGTGTCAGCATGGCTCAGTTGGTAGCACATCCGCCTCTGGACCAGAAGGTTGTGGGTTCTCGTCCCACACTGGGATTGGATTTGCACCTAAAAATGGCTGGCATCTGAGTGCAGTATTGGGGGCTACTGTACTGCTGGGGTGTGCCATCCTTCAGATGAGATGTTAAACCGAGGTCCCTTCTGCCCATCCTGGTGTTGTTTTGGAGGGTGTCCAGGTGAAAGTAAAAGAACCCAGGGCACTCTTCGCAAAGAGCAGGGAACATTCCCGGTGTCCTGGCCAACATTCCCCTTTCCATAAACCAGTTCAGGCAATTATCCAGGCTATGTGTGGGTGATGATGTACGATACGGCTGCCACCACACATTCAGTTACTTCACTACCAGTCTAGCATTGCTTGTAAAGCGCTTTGGGATACTGTGTGTGAAAAGCTCTATAAAAATGCTGATTCTTCTTCTTCTTCTAGTAATAAGACAAGTGACCTGAGGTGGTTGTTTTTTGTTTGGGTATATATTTGGTGACATTTACACAGCATATACCCTTTGGCTGGATGGTAGGTGGGTATTGGAAGCTTCAAGTTTTGGGGGGCAGCCAGGAGGAGGATGAGGTGGGGCAGGGGGAGGGAGAGCGGTTGTGGGAGTGTGACTGGGGGTGGGCAGGAGAGCGCAGGGCTACATAGAGTCCAGTGCCCATAATGATGCCTACTGATAGAGAGAAGTACAGTAGGGAGTTTTAAGGTTGTGGTTTTTGTGGGGGGGGAGGGGTGCGGGTAGAGGGGTACCTGTCAGCCATTGTGAAAACTCCCCGCACAGGGGTAAACAGGAGAGGGGAGAGCAGGAGAAGGAGTGCCAGTCTGTGTGCTGATGTAGAGCACGCGTGACGTTCCACTTTGTCTGGGGAGGGACGGAGAGCAGCATAGTGATAGAGATGAAAGTGGGCAGTAGCATGTTGGACTGGGGAGGAGAAATTATAGTATTAAGAAGGAGGGAGCGAGAGGAAAGCAGCATAGTGATAGAGATGAAAGTGGGCAGTAGCATGTTGGATTGGGGAGGTGAAATTATAGCTTTAAGAAGCAGGGAGCGAGAGAAGTAAAAGATTATGGCTTGAACAAATAGTGAGTGAGATCCTGGGAGATGGTATGACCTCTGGTGGTGATAGAATATAACCAGCAGATGGGAATGTTGGCTGATTGGTTTCAGCCATCACGTGACTACACCTATATATCTCATGTGAACTTTGCTGGGGAGTTTTTACTTCACCACATCTCCACTGGTGCCTAGTACCCCCAGCCCCAAATCTCTGATCCCCTTATAAACATTGGTGTAAATTGCCATATATGTCTAGGGTACCCTCTCAAACAGCCCCAATCTCCAATCCCTTTGTATAAAGTAATGTTAAACTGCTCTTGTTCATCTAAGGCATCACCACCCCCAACAGCCACAATCTCCGATCTCCTTGTGAAAAAGTAATTGCAATTGCTCTGAAAGTCTAGGAACTGCCTGTCCCCAACAACCCGTCCCGATCCCTAGG
Source organism: Neoceratodus forsteri (assembly GCA_016271365.2). Classification (NCBI taxonomy): domain Eukaryota; kingdom Metazoa; phylum Chordata; order Ceratodontiformes; family Ceratodontidae; genus Neoceratodus; species Neoceratodus forsteri. The sequence goes on along the minus strand of CM057456.1, from coordinate 1,773,660,946 downwards.
TACATGCCACACATTCCCTGGTCATCTAGCAGTCCAACCCACCTCCCACCCTGGTTGCAGTGCCCCACCTCCACCCTTCCCATCCTTGAGCCAGTGACCAGAACAGTCCTCCTCATACCTCCGCAGCTGGCTGCTGACTAAGCTATCAATGACTGCATATTACAGTACACATTCATTGATTGCTCAGTTGGCAGCCAGCCATGGAAGTGTGAAGAGGAATGTGTTGGTCACCAACTCAGGGATTGGGGGTAAGGTGATGGGGCACTGCCAACTGGATAGGTGGGGGGACCACTAGGCTATCAGGGAATGTGTGGCATGCATTTCAGGGGGATCAGAGATCTGGACTGTTGGGGGGCAGGGATGCCCTAGACTTACCAGGCAACTTACATTTAATTTATACAAGGGAATCAGAGATCTGGGCTGTTGGGGGGCAGGGGCGTGCCCTAGACTTACAGGGAAATTTACAATTATTGTTTACAGTATAATTTGGAATCGGGGCTTGGGAGGTGCACTAGACTACCAGGGTGGCATTTTCTAGGGGGGGGATCAGGACCCTGGTCACACATTGGTGCAGCTCCCAGAGGACAACTAAGTACACTTAGACCAGCCCCTGGCTGGTCTAATGGTACTTAGACAGCTGTCCTCTGTGGGGATTTTTAGAATACTGATTTAGGGGATGTGGCAGCTTGTGTCTGCCACAAGCCTTCTAGCACTATGTAACAGCCCATTGTATGGCACAAGGGTGGCGCAAGCTCCCTTTTCTGCAAGTAGCCTGCGTTTGCTGCAGGCTGCTTTTGAGAATTGCTTGGGGTGCATTTTTTTGATGCAAAGTGCCACTTTATGTTTGATGCAGGCACCTTGTGTCATTCTAAGGGCTTTGAGAATTGGGCCGATTATATTTAAAAACATTCTCTATTATTAGGGCAACCAATTCTACCTGGGCCTCTGTCTTACTGCTAATGTATCTGAGGCCCTTATGCAATGTTTTTGGGACACCCTTGTGAGTGTGCTCATTTTACTTGCCATCAACAGCCCATGAGGTGTCCAGGAGTTTGAGGAAAACAGAACAAAGGGCCAAGCCAGATGATGTGGTTCCCCTCCCTTTGCCCCACACCACCTACTGGAAATTATAACTTCATCTGGGCCAAACTCCTAAGGGGCTTGAAGTACCTCAAAGGCCCTGCCACAGGGGATAAACCATGGGGCACAAGGTGGCTAAGTCTCAGATATGAAGGTGATGTGGCTGGGGATTGCCAAAGGTGGGGGCTAGCTGAGCAAAAGGGGTACAAAAATAAACAAGAAAACAAAAGAAACTGGGATTTCTGAAAACAAGATCAACATTAATGCTGATCTCAGTAAAAGAGAACTGAAAATTCCATTAGTGTTGTGGGTTTTGTGGAAGTAAATCTGGGTCACTCTAAATAAATAGAGGATGATTATGCATGGGTACCTTTAAAGAACAAGGTAGCCAACCATATTTTAAACATCCTCAATTTTGTTTTGCATTGAGGAATTTGTTCTACAGTATAGTGGGATTCCTTCGAATTTATATTTCTCAAATTGGGATGGGCATCCAAACAGAGCCCTACCGGGGCTGTCTTTATAGCCACATCTTCTTGTCTTAAAGATTGATTAAGCTCAATTCATTAGAGTGTATGTGTTTGATCTTCTGACTCACTAAGTTTTTTTAAAGCACATATTACTGTCCTAGTAGTAGCAGTCTCTTCCCCCACGGCATCTAATGAGTCTTTTAGCAAACAAATGTATTCTCCTAATTAGACAATTAATAAGTGTTTAATTCTTAGCAAAGTAATCAGATTTTTGCTGAAAAAGGAAAAGTTGTAAGGATTTTGAATTGATTTTGTTTCACATACATCTATAGAATTTTGAATTTGTTCTTGTTCTGTCAGGCTACCAAAGCTTGGCTATGACAAGGAGCGATACCTGGTTGCCCTTGTTAAATAATGTTGCCCTGCAAGCCATGGATGAGGTTAAGAGTCAAGGGTTTATTATGAACTCTAAGCTGACCTTGGATACCCAGGTGTCAACAGTTGTTCATAGTGAAATGTTTTCAACTCCAAAGCACTGCCTGGATCAAACCTTTTCTATCGGCTGCTGACTTGGTGAAGGTAGCTGATGCCTTTGTCACATCCAGGCTGGATTACTATAATGATCTTTACCTAGGGTTATCTGGGAGTCTGACATGCCACCTGCATCAGGACCAGAGCTTCCAATAGAGATCATATTAACCTGAGGTTGCATGAACTGCACTGGCTGCCTAGTTGATGGTATGTCAGGTTTACGATATGCTTATTTGTAAACAAGGCCCTACATCATTTGGATATGGACTATCTAAAAAATCTCCTTACCCCACTTACTACATTTCCACTTTCTACTCCATTGATGTTGGCTTATTGGTGATCCTGTGGTCCAGGTGGAAGCTGTGTTGGGCAGATCATTTATGGTGGTTGCTCTTGTTTTTGGAATGCTTTCCCCATCCAGATTTGATCTGCCAGCATGATGGGGCATTCAAAGGGGCTCTGAAGTATCATCGTTTTAAACTTGTTTATTGCCAGGCCTAATTCAATTGAATTATTTACTACCTAAATAGGAAACCAGCTATCATGGGATTTGTTGTACCTATTGGATTATTATGTTATTTATGCTGGATTTTGAATTTATTTATTCCATGTTTTGTTGATTTGCTATGTATATTGTGTATGGTGCCCTGAGCCTAAAAAATAAAATGTGTCTTGTCTTGACTTCATTACCTATGTCATTAGACAGATGTCTGTCTGGGTTGTTCATTTATCAGAGCTGTCCTCAAAAGAGTTTACAATATTAAGTTGTTCTTGTTATATTTTCTGAACATTCTGAGTTAAATAATCTAAAGTTATGCTATCTAAATTCTATGCCTTGGGTGTGCCATTGACATGTCAGAGGGGTCGTTATGGATTGAGTTACTACAGTATATAATAAATGGGCTAGTACCCCTTTAGTTCATTCAAGATTAACATCTGGTTTTCAGATTTGGCTGGGGAATTAACCTCCAGACTGAGCTTGCAAAATCTGAGGTTGACACATCTGAAGCCTCATTCAGACTGCTCTGATTAGGCAGGCTGTAAAAAGTAGTAAGTAAAGATTGCTTCATTTTTTGATTTTCTTGGATTTTCCAAAAGTCATTATTTGTTTTTCCATGCAGGATGGTTCATTTCCTGACTTAGACTGTAAATTTTTAAAATTCAGACTGTTTTCTAAGTAAGCAATAACCCACGACAGGGTGTGGGGTTATAGGCATAGGCCTGTTTCTGTGCTCTGTATCAGACTTGGGGTACACTTCACTGATGATGTTAACAGCACTTTGCGCGGCTCGCTCTCGGGGGAGGCACACTGAAGCAGCACATAGGCATCTGTGCTCAGAGCCCAATGTGTGATGGGGGGACAACTAGCAACACTGTGAACTTTAATACCATTGCTAACACTTCCCCATTACCTACGATCAGCAACACAACATGGGTACAGCACTGACAGGTGGCAATGTTACCACTGCAGCTGTCTCTCGCTGTCTCACTTAGCTGCATAGTTTAATGGCTGCCTGTCAGTGTTGAATTTTTCCACACATAACAAGTCCTGCTCTGCCCAGGGATCTTGCTGGCTGGGGCATCTCACTCCAGCTGTAAATTAAATAGTGAATTTAATCCACAGTCAGGTGATGTTGTTTGGCCAAAGAGCTTCCCCACTTTGCTCAACCCATATTATAAAAACGTATCATGGTTACTAGATTTCAAAGTAACCAGATCACTAAATAGTCTTTCAGTAATGTAAGGCACACCAAAAGGGATGGATATACTAACTGTAGAACTCACATTTTTATTACCTTTTATACTCTTCATCGTTTTAGTTCTTCGTTGTTTTATAATAGCGGACTGATTGGTTATTAAACACTTCATCTATCAACCATTATACTAGTAAGAAGTACATCTCAAAAATGGTCTTAAATAAAAATAATACACACACAGTATGAACAAGAATACTTGCTAAAAAATACATGCAATATGAAGTAAGGGTCAATCCTGATCTGGAAAGGCATTCTGTAGCTTTAACATCCTAAAACTGATTCCACATATGAATCTTGCATGTGGATAGTTGCACAAAGTTCAGTTTCTTAATCTTTATTCAATGTTTAATAAGACTTCTGCAGTCCAGTCAGGCCTTAAAAATCTCCAACAGCTCCCCAGTCAACATCTCATCCAGTATTCACCAATGCATCCATCCACATTTTTAACTGTTAAATTTATGCCAGGCACTGATTATGCTAATGTCAAATAAGCAGCATTTAGTCTGAACTGATGTAAGCATCTCATACACTAGACGGCAGGACACAGAGGGTGGTGGTAAATGGCTGTCACTCCACAGAGGGAAGAGTGACCAGTGGGGTACCACACGGATCAGTGCTGGGACCGGTCCTATTCAACATCTTCATCAGTGACATTGCACAGGACCTAGAAGGCAGAATTTCACTTTTCACTGATGACACAAAGCTATGTAACAGAGTAGACACACCAGAGGGTGTAGACAGAATGAGAAGGGACCTGCAGAAACTTGAAGAGTGGTCAGGGGTTTGGCAGTTGAAATTCAATGCAAAGAAGTGCAAGATGATGCATATGGGGCACAAAACCCTGGCACAATATATCATTTGGGGGTGAGAGGATATAGCATCGTCAAGCAGGAAAGGGATCTTGGGGTTATCATCTCTGATGACCTCAAGGTAGAAACAGTGTGACAAGGCAGCAGGTAAAGCAAATAGGATGCTGGGATGCATAGGCAGGGGCATCACCAGCAGGAAAGGGAGGTCATGATTCCACTATACAAGACACTAGTGAGGCCCCACCTGGAGTACAGTGTACAGTTCTGGAGACCTTACCTACTAAGGACATAGACAGGGTAGAGAAGGTTCAGAGGAGGGCAACAAAGATGGTACATGGATTGCATCACAAGTCCTATGAGGACAGGTTGAAGGAATTGAATATGTACTTCCTGGAGGAGAGGAGGGAGAGAGGGGACATGATAGAGACATGCAGGTACCTTACAGGGAGGAACAGGGTGCAAGAATGCACTATTTTAAGCAAAATAAATGTTCCAGGACTAGAGGGCATGGGATGAAGTTGGAGGGAGGACGATTCAGAGGAAATGTGAGGAAGAATTTCTTCACAGAACGGGTGGTGGACAAGTGGAACACCCTGCCTGAGGAAGTGGTGGGGGCTGAAACAATCACAGGATTTAAGAATGCATGGGATAGACATAAAGGAATTCTGGAGGTCAGGGATAAGGCGCAACAGAATTCTAGGAAAACATAAACTGAAGTTACAAACTCAAATAGGCAGACTAGGTGGGCCATAGGCCCTTATCTGCCGACACTGTCTATGTATCTATGTATCTATGTACTGTTTCATTGATACAGGAAATCACTGTTAAAACAGAAAAAAGACTGGCAAATAACAGAGGCTGAACTAATTATAAGCTGCTCCAAAACTGATCAAATCTGAATGGTACCATACAGTTATATATACAATTTGTCACAATCTCCAGATATCCAAAATCACCTTACTATATTGATAGTATCAAAATACATGCAGAAGATTACATTTTCAGGAGCTTTCACATTTACATTTGCAGTGCTTTGAGAAAAATATAAAATGCAACAAGCTTTCCTATATACAAACTTGGCCAATTCTTTTTGGAATAAAAGGATTTTCTTCTTTGCCATGAGTTAACACCGGTGTACTCTGTGTTCACTTTTTAGATGCTGCATTGCTTCTGTTTCAGTGTACAGGCACACAGATCATAAATTTCAAGTGCACCTGACATGGTGATAGTTAAAATAAAAATGCCCTATGCCTTTTTTGCCTTAGCCAATTGGAAACAAAGGTACTGAAATTTGAAAATACAAACAATTAGCCAGAAAGGGCCAATACAATAATGAGATACCATATTTCACCATTTAGAAGCCACGGCTTCTATTATATTTTTCAGTTTTGAGCCACAGCTTGTAAATGAGGGCAGCTTCTATATGAGGGCAGCTTCAATTAACAAGTGGCTGGCCAGATGGAATAAAGTACCTTTATTCACTGCTGGCATACCAGCAAGATAAATGTGTCTCTCACCTGTTTTCCGAAAGGAACAAACAGCATGTATTTAACAGCTGCTTAGCAGGCAGCAGTTCAGAACCAGTGTCTCTCTGCATTTTAGATTTTTTTCTGTGTCTTTCCTGCTACACTGACATACCCTACTCAGAGCACAAATCCAACCTCTGTATCAGTGATCCCATCCCATTTTTGTGTCATTCCATGTCTCCTGCCACACTGACAGCCCCATGCACAGCACCAAACCAACCACCCTCCATATCAGCTACTACAGCATGGAACAAATGACGCTCCTTCTTTACTTTAATTTATTTACTCCTTAATTTTACTAAGGCAGGTTCCAGGGCAGTATCTGGCATCTCCAGGGTTGCTAAGTGTCCAGCATTGCCTAGTTTCAACATGGCATGTAAAGGCTGACTTTGTTCAGTTCGGGAACAACTGTATCAGTATCTGTACAGCCTCTAAAACTGCCTATAATGAGTGAGTAAAAAAATAACATTTACATTTTGAAAATGGATCAGAAATAACATAGCATAGTACTTTGTTGTTTTAAAACTGCAGTTCAAATATAGTATAACCATTTTCATCTTAAATTGTAACCACAGCTGCAAAACAGGGACGGCTTCTGTTACATAGATAGTTTTGTGTTGTGGCTACAATTCGAGGGTGGCTATAATTTGGGGGCAGCTTCAAAATGGTGAAATACAGTAGTATATTTAAAAGTAAATATTATTGAATTACACGTTTTATGTTTCCCATGAAGCAGACCATATCGTTTTCATTATAGCGATGGTCTTTTAAATGGAGCACTCTGATTGGTAAGATTGTCTGACCCAATGCTACATAAATCTGAAACAAAATTATGTAATAGGGTCTCATCACCTGCCCCAAGATCCACCAGATGAAGTCCTTGTTGGAATCCTGAAGGGCCCATCAGCATTTCCGTCAGCTTCTACCGACTGCCAGCTTTTTCCCAAACTTACTAAATTGCAATTGTAAATCAGTTTTGAAGGCAAATGACACCACTGTACCTATTTATTTAGCAATTCTTCCAAAGTCAAAACAGCAATCCACACAGATGTTTTAGCATGTAAATGTATCCTCCGTCCGCACTCATACAACAGCCGTACGTAAAAAAAAAAAAAAAAACACTTCCTTGCCAACCTTGCTAGAACACTTAAAATCCCCTATATTTTTTTTATGGTGTTGTCATGGCAAAACTATTTTTTCCTTACTACACACAGTGTCTACCATAGTAACTGCTAGGAAAACTACATAAAATGCATACCAAAACAGCACTGTAGCACCAGAAGAAGTGGAGCGGCAGCACAGGTTGCCATGGGTATAACGTAACTGATGTTATCACTCCCGAAAGTAAAACATGCTGACACATAGAAACTAATGAGCACACCTAAAAGCAAATTATGTGCTTCTATGATGTTGCTATTGATTTTTGTTTATTTTTTCTTTTCAACTATAAAAGTGAATTGCAGCATTTTTTCACATTTTTTGGTACCTCCAGACCAAGAGATGAAAGCAACCACTCACCGCACTTGCTAGTTATCTAAAGGGATGCATTTCAACCTGGCTTAGGATCCTGATCTTAGAACCAGAACACCACCAGCTCCAGCTCTAAAGATCAGATGGTGGAATCACTATTTTGCCTTAAAAATGTGTTATTTTTATTTTTTTTAATTTCTATAAAAGCAATAAGGTAATCCCAGTGGTTACACTTACCATATATTATTCAGCCCCTAGGGGCATGTGGCAATGGGCTTCACCTCATGCCACATTACACCAAAATGTGGTTAATGTAACTCTTGGTTGTACCTTATTGCTTAAAACTACAGCGCCACTATCTACAGTAGGTATCTGTCTTATATTTCAAGGAGAAACCTTTCAAATGCCTTTCACCTGCTCGTTATGCTAAAATATGAATGTCTGGTTAAAGCAAAATGTATCAGATCAGTGATAAAAGGCACAAACAGTCTTGGGATTGAGTCTAGGTCCAATGGCTTCAAAATTTTTGTCTATGACCAAATAAAATTGTTAATTTGTATACCTTACCTTGCTATACCATCATATGTACTATACTACAGTATGTTGATGTTCTTAATCTGAAAGGGTGTTACTTTGATGTAACACTGTTTGTAACTTTATAACCTCCCGGGTCGTGTCTGAAAATAGTCACAGCTTGTGTCTAGCACACCCACCTGGTTATCAAAATATAAATAAATAAATTTGGTTCTGTACTGCAACACAGCAGACTGAAGCCTTCCTCTCCCATTCCTTCATTCCTGTGGTACAGCAGTCTCCTTTCTCCTGATTGGTTCATTCATGATTTCTCCATGGTTCCTCCTTGGTTCCACATGGGTCCCCCACAGATCACCCCACATCACAAGCCTTTGTTCTTTTTTTTTTTTTTGCAATTAAATGAACTTTATTGAATTATTTATCTATTTATTTTCATATAGCTTTTTTCATGGCCTCTGGGCCTGGCAGGTGGCTCCAGTCCCTCCCTTGGAGGAATTCAGTCACTAGCCACACTGTTCCCTGACCTGACACCACCCCCTAATTCCCCATGCATCCCCCCATGGCAGGGCCGGGTGAAGGGGTGCCAGCTTTACCCCCATCCCTGGAGAGAAATCCAGATGTCAGGGGGCCAGTCAAGGTGCTGGTGTGACCATCATGGAGCCTACCATCTCCTTTTTCCTTTTTCTCCCATCCCCACCTTCCCACCAATGTAAGGACACCGGCACATGCCCTCCCGACCTGTACTACCCTCTCGCCATCACCAGAGGTGAGTCAGCAAACAGGACGGCAATCCCTCCCTCCCCGAGAGAGGTGAGCAATCCTCTGGATGCTCGATCCTGTCTCACCTCTACCAACCCCTTGCAGCCCAGGCTCATTCCCATACCAAGGTCATTGGCATGGCATGAGGTGTAGAGACCAGTGCCTCAATCTCCAGTGACACTGGACAGACTAACTTTATTGAATTATTAAAGAACAAGAATATAACACAACCAAAAAACAAAAAAAAGGAAAAATACATTACACTAATCCACTCAACAAAACAACACCAATAGTAGATTAAGAACAACCCAACCCCCCCCCCCCACACCCAAACCCCTTGGCCATGCCAGATACTGGTCTGATATTACGAAAAAAGACAATCAAGCAAAAGAAAGGTACACTAATCTTCCCCTTTTACTGAATCCACCCAACAAAAATACACTGTATAAAAAGGACCATAACAATTCAAAAGAGGCCCACAATCAAGGTAACAACAATAACATATGTAAAAACATCCATTGGGCTTTGTAGGTCTAATTAAGCAATAATGCCCGACAGGGTGCATGTCGTGCTGGGATAACGTCATGCCTCAGGTGGTTGGGCATGAGGCCACAGGCCGAGTGCGACCAACAACTGAGGCGTGACGCTATCCCAAATGACACACACCCTGGAGGGCATTATTGCTATTATACAATGGCTCATTGTTATATATAAAATAAAAAAATAGTTTTAAAGAATGTTTTTATTAGTATGGAAAAATATTTTTGTTTCTTAAGAGGAGATGAAAAAAAGGGATCATCGGGATCATCCATATTGGTTCACAGTACTGAGACTAGACCTGTGATGTTGTGCTGGGATAACATCACGGGTCCAGTCTCAGACTGACCAATCAGAGACCAAGATTCTTTCTTGCCATTGTATAATATACGTTAACGGAAGAGGCAATAGATCTCTCCACATTAAGAGCCTGTAATATCTCTGCCACCCACTAAAGATGGGGTGTTGGAGTAGAGTCTAACCAATGATGTAAAATCAAGAGTTTCGCCACTACCGAAATGAATGACATATGTGCTTTTCTGGGCCTCAAAGAGATGAATCATAATCACCCAAAAATACAAATCTTCAGGGTAAAAGCCTCTTGGAGGCCCAGAAGAGGATCCAAACCAGAACAAAAAGACTCCAAGAATGGATGAATACGAGGACACTGCCATAACATATGAAATAAATTACCATCCTCACTACCACATTGATGACTTTGTGGAGAGATCTGTTCCCCAACTGATACAACTACATCGGAGTGTAGTAAAGGCTGCGAAGAATATTGAATTATTGAAGTCACAATAAGTCTTGCTTAATATATTTTTAAACATTAGACCAGATGCGGAACCAATAGTCCACCGACTGAACAATCCCCAAAGTATTAGCCCAATATAGGCTGTAGGAGAAGTAGCATCCCAAAAATGTTGACCAATTAGAAACATAGAAACATAGACTTTGATGGCAGATAAGGACTACGTGACCCACACAGTCTGTCCATTTCCCTACCTATTGGAGAAGCTGCAGATCCTACTTAACCAACAGCCTACTTCTTCCTACCCCCCACCAGAATTGCTTTATGTCTGTCCCATGCATTCTTGAATTCCCCCACTGTTTTTGACCCCACAACCTGCTTAGGAAGGCTGTTCCATGCATCCACCACCCTCTCCATGAAAAAATACTTTCTCACATTGCCCCTGAGCTGTCCCCCTCTATCTTCAAATTGTGTCCTCTTGTTCTTGCACGTCTCTTTTTCTGAAAGATGCTACCATCTTGGACTTTGTTGATTCCCTTGAGGTACTTTGGAAGTTTCTATCATCTCTCCCCTCTCTCCCTCCTTTCCTCAAGGGTATACATATTAAGCTCATTTAGTCTGTCTTCATATGGCCTCTGGAGCAAACCCTGCACCATTTTAGTTGCCCTCCTCTGGACTGCTTCCATTCTTTCTCTGTCCTTGTGGAGATGGGGTCTCCAGAACTGCACGCAGTACTCCAGATGGGGTCTCACCAACTGTCTGTACAGAGGAATAACAACTTCCTGAATTCTACTAGTGATGCCTCTCCCTATGCATCCCAGCATCCCTCCAGCCCTCCTTACTTCCTTCTCATGTTGTTTGCCTAAGTTTAGGTCATCTGATATGACTACACCCAGGTCTCTTTCCATTTTTGTTGCTGTTAGCACCTGCCTCCCATTGTGTACTCTTCCCCTGGGTTTTTGTTTCTCAGGTGCATTACTTTGCACTTCTTTGCATTAAATTTAAGCTGCTGTATGCTTAACTATTCCTTCAAACTTGCCAAGTCCTTTATCATCTTTTCCACCCCCCCGTGTATCAACCCTGTTGCAGATCTTAGTATCATCTGCAAAGAGGCATCATTTTCCTTCCAGTCCCTCCTTGATATCACTTGTGAAGACATTAAAAAGTACCATTCCCAGTACTGAACACTGTGGTACCCTGCTAGTAACCCCCCTTCCTTCAGAGTGGACTCCGTTTACTATTACCCTCTGTGTTCTATTGTCCAGCCAATTTCTTATCCAGGCTACCACCCTGGGTATTACTCCCACACTGGCTAACATGTTTTTTAATCTTTTGTGTGGGACTGTGTCAAATGCCTTGTTAAAGTCTAGGTAGGTAGGACCATTTCCTCTATAGAGATTAGAATCTGAGTGTGCTTGTTGGGACACAGTTGGCAACTGCTCAAAAAGAAGGCCAGCTTTACTGGGCAAAGGAGGGCAGCCTTGAAATTGAGACAAATAATGCCATAATTGACAAAACTGAGAACATTTGTTAGCAGGCATACCAAATGTCTCCTGAAACAGAGTAAATGTATGAAGAACATTGCCTGACAAGAATTCTATAAAGTACATAATGGAAGCCGACACCATTGGGAGCCCACTAACTGTTTCTTACCTATGCAAATGTTGAGGTTCCCAACCAAAGCTTGACCGATGTAAAGATCGTACTGTAACTTCAGATGTCTACACAGTTGTGAATGGGCCTGTAAAGACCAACCAATTGTGGTTTGATGAAGCCCATGAGGGAGCCTTGTGGGAAAAAGATAAAGTAATGAAGAGGTCAAACATGGTATTGAGCTCAAAGCTCCCTCTCAATAAGCAACCAAGTGGGAATATAGCCAGACAGTTCCTTGGGTCCCTGGAATCAGCTCCACTGGAAATACTTAACCCTATGTAGTGCAAAATAATGTTGCAAAAAAATGGGGGCGATGTAGCCCAGCACATTTCCTCGGATGAGTCAATTTCTCATAAGTCCTTCTCGGAGGCTTATCAAGCCATACAAAGGTGGACAGCAATGAATGAAGGGCCTTAAACCATGTAAATGGGAAAACAACATTCAAGATACCCATCAAAAATAATAACTGAGGTAAATGTTCATCTTTATATTGTTAGCTCTCCCCCACAACGTCAGAGGTGGGGCTCTCTACCTAGTTAAATCCTGAGCAAATTTAATATCTAAATATGCAAGGGAGCTGGAGTCCCAATAAAGGCTAAGAGTCAAAAAAATCCTGTCACAAGCCTTTGTTCTGATTCTACCAGTATCCAACTCCATGTCAGTCAGATCCACCTTTGCTAAAGTACTTTCAGGCATACATATGCATCAGGGGGTTGCTACTTGTCAAAAATGCAGTCTGGTTCAGCAAACAAGGTAGCAGTTTTATCAAGCGAAGCTGGTGGTAGAACACACCAAAAGGCCAAAGGTCTCATGGCTAATTCTACCCCAAGCTTCAAAAGATGAAATTACCACTAATCTCTTCATAGGCACTCAAATCTAATGAGTTATAATCAAGGCCACTGATTTACCATGATTGAAATAATGAAATTCCATTTTCAGGATTTGACATTCTGGTGATGCATTAATGATTGTTTGTCTGATTTCTGAATTTTACTAGGATTGTTCTGACAATCATTTAGTACATGTATAAATAATCAGCAAATTAAATAAACCAACATTTAAAAAGTACAGGAAAAAAATTAAGAAAGTGTAAGTTCAGTAGATTTACCAATGCCTTTACTGGTGTGTAGACAGTCAAATTCCAGAATTTTACTGGATTTTCTGGTAAAAAACAAAAAGCAGTGGCCTTAGTTATAATATAGGACTAGAAAGAAAGAAGTTTAGGAAAATGTATACAGAAAAAATGCAATCCATGTTTTACCTATAACATTACACGTAGTAGATCCTATTTTGATTGATAGCTCCTGTCTAGGTTTTCTCTGCCTGGCTTTGTGCCACTGAATCTAGCTGGTGCAGTTTTTTCTTTGTTGCTATGAGTCTGCTGCTTGATCAAGCTTCTTTTGTTTACCATATACATGAATGTTTTCTTGTTTTCTTAAGTAAATATATATTTTCCTTGCCTGTGTGGCTGTGTGTTCTTTGAGCAACTGCTTAAGGTGTATTATCCTACATTTAGTTTTTTTAAGGTTGCTACTTAATTTGGCATAGCTGTTTTGTTGATTGTGTGAACACAGTGCTTTTAATCATTTCAGTTTAAGTGATTTAACTATTCAATTTAAGTGATTTAACTATTTTTTTAGTTTCTTTATGAGATTTGTGTTACAGGTATATGGCTATAGTTTTTTCTTTTTATATAGTACCTTTATTTGTGTTGTTTTTTAAGGACTACCTGTTTCACTTGGTTTGGATATATTAAAGAGGGAGTCTGGTAAAAATTTCTAGCAGCAACAAACTCAGAACTTGATCAGCATATCCCCAATTAGCCTCATGTCAAACATGAGATCTCTGAGTTACTTTGTTTAAAAGTTATAAGTAATTTTGTAACCCTAAATTTACTGCCTGCTCAAAAAAGCCAGTTTCAGTAAAGAGCTACTGATGATGTCACAACCAGAACTCACAGCCTAGTCCTTCTTGCAAACTACCTTACAAGACTTATTTCTCCCATGTTGCATAAAACTGTAGTTGTATTAAACATCTGGAAAAGGAAAGTTGACAATGGGTGTGTCAGGGTATGCATTTCCACAATGTGCAGATGCATGGTAGAATACTTAAGAATGTGACGGGGATGGTTAGAATACAGTGGCAAACATGGCTTTCAAATGACAAAAATATGTGCAATTCTTATAATAGTACAGGGATGAGATTTTGAAATGTCTCCAGACTGGAACTGTGGCATGCAGCAATGACACAATTTCAGAAAGTAGGTGGAGCACACAATTTTGGGAAGTGGCAGGAATGCTAAAATTCTTAATGTGGTGGTGTCATATACTTTTAGAGTGTGGCAGAGATACACAACTTTCAAATGTGGGAGACACATAGTTGTGGAAGGTGGTAGGGAGTTGTAATTTTGGAATGTGTCTTGGATAGATTAATTTGGGATGTGGTGTAGTGATGCAAAATTTCAAAATATAGTTGGCATGCTTGATTTCAGATTGTGGTGGTAACATTCAATTTCAGAATGTGGCATGGACATGAAATCTCAGAAAGTGGCAGTGACGCAGTGTCATGAATCTGCTAGTCACATGGAATTTCATTTTTTTTATTCTTTCTGTATGCTGCCCATGGCTACCAGATCCTTGGCCTAGTCATGGACCCCTGGACCCCCACCTCCATACTGTCCATGGCTCCCCAACACCCCCAGCTTTCCCCCTCTTGGTGAGGTTGTGGCACCTGATTTCAGTGCCACAATCATGGGACTAGAATCGGGAGCTGGCCTGGAGTCTGATTAGGGCCAGGGGTGGGCATCATGTATGGTGGCCACAAGCAAGGATTTCTTTTTTCTTTTGAGCCCCAAGGGCAGGGACATTCAATGACATCCTGCATCCACCCCACCCCTTGCCATTCAATGCCAGCACTTGCAATTCCTCCTGGCCTCCACCAGGAGTACTCACGCACCGGGCAGTGTCCCCATTCCCCCCCCAGAGAAGGAGAGCAGCTCTAGGGGCACTCAATCCTTCTCCCCTGGCCAGCCCTCCAGCTCCCCAGGTTTGTTCCTGAACCTGGGTCTCTGTCATCGCAAGCAGAAATCCAACCACTGGGCTAGCAGGCCGGCTCACATGGAATTTCATAGTAAGGCAGGGATGCATAATTTTAGAATGTAACTTGAGCATGCAATTTTTTAATGTGGCAGTTACACTCTTCTTCAGAATGTGGTGGGGATGTGCAGTTTCAGAATATGGTGGGAATGCATGTTTTGAGAATGTAACAATGACAGGCAATACTGGAGCACGTAAGTTTAAACACAATTTCAGAATGTGGCAGGTAGGTACAATTTTAGAATGTAGAAGAGATCCAGAAGCAAATGATTTGTTACCTTTGCTTCTGGATCTGTTCTTACAAGGACCAATATGGCAAAGACTAAGGGCAGGATTCACAAAGATCATGAAATCCCCACAACTGTGGCAAAATGGTGGTGCCAAAGGGTGGCCACTTGCGGAGCCACAGGAGTCCTGCAGCGGGTATTCACAAAGGTGGAGCCAGACTAAGACCAGCTCCACAATGTACAGCAGCTTGTGGGTGGTGTCACCAGGGTAATCACTACAGTTGGGGAAAGATGCTATGGCTGGTGGGAGCAGTCATAACACCTTCTGCAACTGCAGTGGCTGTGAATTGCAACCAGTGCAGCTGCGGGTGATTTCAGTTCTCAACTGCAGTTGCAGAGTGGGACTTAGGTCCCAATAGCTTTGTGAATACTGCCCTAAATCTGTACATCAGAAAGTAGGAGAGACATGCAGTTTCAGAATGTGGCAGTGATGCACAGTTTCAGAATGTGGCAGTGACACTCAGTTTTGGAATGTGCTGATGATGCACAAATTCAGAATGTGGCAATGATGTACAATTTCAGAGTGTGGCTGATGTGCAGTTTCAGAATGTAGCTCACCCACAATTTCAGAATGTGGTGCTGATGCACAGTTTCACAATGTGGTGGTGATGCTAGCGTACAGTTTGGAATGTGGCGGTGATGCACATTTTTGGAATGAGGTGATGATGCACAGTCATGCAGTTTTAGAATGTGGTGATGCCACAGAATTTTGGAATGTGTCAGGGCCGTGTAACTTCAGAATGTGTCAGTGCCATGTGACTTCAGAATGTGTCAGTGCTGTGCGACTTTGGCATGTGGCAGTGCTGCGCAACTTTGGAATGCAGCAGTGATGCACGACTTTGGAATGTGGTGGTGATGCACAACTTTGAAATGTGGCAGTGCCACACAACTTTGGAATGTGGTGGTGATGCATGGTTTGAAATATGCAATTTTGGAATGTGGTGAGGATGCGCTATTTTAGAATATGGCTTTGTTGGATTGTGGTGGGGATATGATGCACAATTTTAAAATGAGGGGGAAGCATGCAATTCCAGAATGTGACAAGGACAAGCAGTTTCAAAATAGAATGGTATGTCCTGCTATATTCTGACAGTGTACATCCTTTTTTATATTCCAGAATTGACAATCCCCAACAAATGTTTTGATGTGTGTCCCTGTTGCATTCTGGGATAGAGTGTCCCACCACACTGCAAGATGGCACATCCCTGCCACATGCCAAGATTACATGTCCCCCCAACATTCTAAAATTGTACACCACTTTGACAGTCTATACCTTGATTCAGTGCTGCATTCCAAAACCACCTCCTGATACATTCTAAAGTATAGTACCAAGCATCTGAACATTCTGAAAATGCAAGCACTGCAGGCAACCCTGTGTTAGTTTTTGTTTTTTTTAAAAAAGTACTACAGCTACAGTTGTGATAACTTTGAAGAAATAGGTCCTGTAAGGTTGCTGATAGGGAGGACTAGTCTGTGAGTTCTGGTTGTGACATCACCAGTGGCTTTTCACTGAAACTAGCTTTTTTGAACAGGGAGTGAAATCAGTGTGACAAAGTATCTCATAACTTTAAAATGAAGTAAGGTAGAAACCTAATTTTTGGTATGAGATTTAATGGGAGCAGGCTGGTTCTAATTCTGCAATGTAGTACTTTTGACCAGACTCCCTCTTTAGGTTGAAGTGGACAGTGTTTTGCAGGAGGGTCATAGTATGTGAGAGATCAGGTTACAGAGCTTGCAAGTTCGGGAGCAGTGTTACTTTGGGTCCTTTGTAAGCAGATCCATGTTACCTTGGATTTGTAGGCAGATTACAATGTGCGATATCAGTTGGGGGTCAGTGTTACCATGGTTCTATTATAAGTATGTCTCTTTTACTTGGTTCTGCAGGCAGGTTACAGAGTGAGATCAGTTAGTGGGGTCAGTTTTACTTTTTAGGGCTTTCAGTGGGTGGATCCCTGCAGATCTCCTGCTTTCAATCTTTCATTCTTTGTGAATGACGGTGTACAGTACACACTGCAAGCCCATTGGTCAACAGGGTCCACCAATGGGCTCCAGGGTGTACAGTAGCTGTCAGTCGCAAACAGCTGTGTCGGTGGGCAGCCGTGGCAGTATGAGGGTGGGTTTAGCTGCCTGCCAATGAGGAAATATGCAGGGATGGGTGAAATGAAGTGGGTATGAGATGCCTGAGTCGGTGGAGGGTGGGTTGTCTGCTGAGCTACCAGGGGTCCTTTGGACTGCTGGCGTTGGTGTGTTTGGCTTGGGGTGGGGGGGGTTCTGTACATTGCACTGTATCACTGCAGGTAGTGGCATTTCAATAGAGATGTGGATGGGGAGGGGTTCCATACTTTCACCTTTATTGCTGCAAGAAGCAGCATTTCAATGGATATGCAGGTGGGGAGAGGGTTCTGTACTTTTACCTTAATTGCTGCAGGAAGCAGCAGTCTTACGGGGATGTGGGTGGGGGGGCAACTCTCCAGTTTCCTCTTTCACAACTACCATGGTCTATACAGGTATAGAGGCAGGGGAAGAGACCTGCTCAACAGCCTCCTGCACATCCTCACTCTCAACACCTCAGCAAAACTGACATCTCTCAGCATTCTGTCATGGATCCCCCCTACTGGCAGAGTAGAGGAATTTCCCCAGTGTCCTGGCCAAATTTCCTCCATTCACTAAAAATACCATCAACAGGTTAATCTGGTGCAAGGTCAGTCGACATTCATCTGTGTTGGGGGGTAGTTGAGGAGGGGGAAGGGCAGCTTCAGAAAGTGGGGTGCTAGCTGTACACTCAAGGAGACTTGACAGACCATGTGGCCTGTTTCTGCTGGCAAGTAGTAAGTAAGTAAGAGTGACACTGGAGTTGGCCAACAGTTCTGGTCATGGAATGTGCCCGTTCGAGTGTGCCCATTATTAGGGCACCACACCAGGGATTTCATTTTTAATCTCAGTTTTAATGCAGGGGACTGAACCTCTTGCCCTCCTAACTAATTATTCTAACTCCGGGGTGCAGACCTCAAGGAAGGGGCGGCTAATTGTGGAAATTGGTGCCCTATTGATGTGCACAATCTGACTGATGCACAGATGGCTGGAAAGGGTGCCCAGTCCCCCAGTATCACCATCAGTATTCCTATTTTATTTTAATATTCCCTGACACGACCCTCCCTCTCAGTGCCCACCATCACCCCAGAAATGTAAGAGTGACACTGGAGGGTACCCAATCCTCCAGTGTCATGAGCTGGAGCCTTTAATTTTTTTTATTAAACCTGTAAAAAGAAAAACATCCAACAATGTCTTTTGTGGCTGATTTTGTCTCCCTACCCTACCCTCCCACTCAGCACCCACCACCCCGCACCCCCCAAGCCTTTACTTACCCAGCGTGGGTCTTCTCTGGACCACAGACACATCTTCACTCTTCGATGCCAGAGCAAGGACTGAGGAAATGAGGTATGCTGTTAAATGTATTTCAATTGGGTTTTGAACTTAGTAGCATAACGTGGCCATTTTTCAATATTTTTGCCCTGAATTTTCAACATACCCTTTTTGGGACACCACCTCATGAACAATGCAGGTGATGTGATGTAAATCTGTTCTGAAAGGTGATTTAGCAGTCACAGCACAAATCACCTTTCAGACAGGAGTTAAAAGTTTTCTTCATCATTGTTCATGAGGTGGGATCATAAGATGGCTATGTTGAAAATTTGGCCTACAAATATTAAAAAAACAACGTTATGAGCCTACATTGAATTTTGTAAATGCAGGTTTGTAACTTTGGTAATGTTCAATATTTGTACCCTAAATTTACAACATAGCTGTATCTTTACAGTACCTCATGAATGTGATAGCTGTCATTTTTCAAATCCTGGCTTAAATATTTTTTTTACATCCTAAAAGGTGATTTCTCTGTCCCAGCATGAAATCACCTTTTGGGCGGGAGTTGAACATTTTCTCTGCCAGTGTTTATGAAGTGGTGTCATAAGAAGACTATGTTGAAAATTTAGCGTCAGAATATTGAAAAACAATAAAGTTATGAGCCTACATTGAATTTGCAAATGCAGACTTGTAATTTGGTAATTTTCAATATTTTAACCAACATTTACAACATAGCCATATCTTTACAACACCTCATGAAAGTGACAGCTGTCATTTTTCAAATCCTGCTCAAATTGTTTTTTTTATTTAGTTGTTTAACCAGGAGTAGCACACCTAGCTGAATGCTTTTTCACATGAGTGACTTGGGAGCACAGGGAAGTTAAGTGACTTGCTCAGGGTCACACAGTATGCAAGTGGAAGTAGTGGCATTCAAACCCAGGTCTGGTCTGCTGGATGTCACCAGATTTGCTGCTCAGAGCCTTAAACCACTGAGCTATACTGCCCCCCAAAAGGTGATTTTGCAGTCCCTGCACAAAATCACCTATCGTACAGAAGTTGAAAAATTTATCTGACCTTATTCATGAAGCGGGTCATAAGAAGGCTATGTTTTAAATTTGGTATAAAACTATTTAAACAAAAACAAAGTTACGAGGCTGTGTTGAATTATACAAATGCAGGCTCATAACTTTAGTAATATTTAATATTTTTACCCAAATATTTAACATAGCCATTTCCTTATTGCACTTCATAAATGTCACCACTGTCATTTTTCAACTCCTGCCCAAAATGTGTTTCTGCAGCCTGAGGACTGCAAAATTACCTTTAGGCCAGGAGTTGAACATTTTCTCAGCCCTTCTTCATGAGGCAGGGTCATAACAAGACTATGTTAAAAATTTGGTGTAAAAATATTAAAATGCTAATTTTCAATGGGCCGTACTCACCAATGGGTGGGAATATCATGCCAGAGGCACGTATTCCAATCATGTAGTTCCGCACTTGTGGACAGGTGCATGCAGACAGAATTCAGCACTGGACTCCACCTGTCTACAGCCCACCCAGTGCACAGGACTCTGCAGGGTGGCCAGGGGCAGAGTCAAGAACCCAGATGGGCATCCAATCAGATGCCTGGAGTGGGTCACTCAGTAGATACCCTACATGGCAGGGCACACATTGCAGTGTGCCCTGTGCATGTCTGACAGCCGGTGGCTGTGGAGGTGAGAAGAGGGTGAAGCTGCTGGCCCTTCCACAATGTGGAACTGGAGCAGTGTGCAAGGATGGGGTGGGGGGTCTGTTGGCAATGCCAGGGAGGGCACTGTACCCCACCATATGCCCAGATGGACCAATGGTAGGTGTGGGACAGTGGTGCCATTTGGGGGGGCAGCATCCTTGTGGTGGTTCCCCTGTGTGGAGTGTGTGTTGGTTGGGGTGGCAGCTGGTAGGGCCTGCCCACCAATGTGTGCTGGGGTGGGTGGCAGGAATGGCCACAGTGGACACAATGGAGGCTAAGTGGGCTATCCACCTGGACCGGGCAGCAACAGTGTGTGTGTGGGGGGGCACGTAGGGGGCTTACAGCAGGGTTCTCCCTGATGTACCAAGTACCCCTCCACACCTCATGGCCAACATTATGCACCATTGTGCATGACACTTAGTGCTGGTATGCCCCCTGCCCACCCCCACATGTTGCAGTCTGCAGACTAGGGGGATTGGGTGTGTTGGAGCTGTGTACCCCTGGTAGTGCATCTGGCATGGGGGGGTGCACTGGGTTCAGAGTGGCTACCCACCACAGTTACATGGTATGTAGTCACTCTGCGTGATCGTGCATAAGGGCCAATATTTGTACCCCAAAGTCCTCAGCTGCAGCCCTATTAGCTCTGGACAGAGTTTGTTTTCTATTGTAACAGGCCTCCTTTACAGTACTTTTGTTTTGCAAACAGTTTACAGACTATGAGATCAGTTTAAGGAGGTCTGCGTTACTTGGTTCTGTTGTCAGCCAATCCCTTCTACTTCAGTTTTGTAGGTCAGTTACAGAGGGTGATATCAGTTTAAGGGAGTAAGTGTTACTATTGTTCTGTTGTAAGCAAGTCCCATTTATATTACTTTGGTTTTTCAGACTCATTACAGAGTATGAGATCAGTTTAAGGGGTCAGTGTTACTTTGGTTCTATTGTAAACTGGTTCACTTTTCTTTGGTTTTGCAGGCAGGTTACAGAGTATGAGATCATCTGGGGTGCTCAGTGTTTCTTTGGTTCTGTTATAAGCAGGTCAATGTTACTTTGATTTGCAGGCAGATTAGGAAGAGTGATGTCATGTGGGGGCAGTGTTACTTTGGTTTTGCTGTAAATAAGTCCATTTTATACAGGGTTTAAAGTGATCTGAATCTCTCAGACCTAGTTAAAAAAATTTGAGGGATTTGATAGGGTTCTCACAAGGTCTCAAAGCAAGGCTGTTACTCCATGTTTGTTTCCTCTTACCATGGCTTCAAGAGGGCAGTATGACTCTTATTTCTTTAGTCCCTGAATTTCATACAGTATATTTATGTTTTGTGACTCTGTTTTGACTTATTATTGAACAACTAGATCATAATGAAAAGACAAATTCCACACTATGAAGGAAAAAAGGACTTCCACAGTAGTAGTTCATGTATCTTTCATAGTTATGACCCTTAGTGACCCAGCAGTTTTTTCAGCACACTTTATGCACTGCTTTTACAGTACTTTGGTTTCTCAGTATGAGATCAGTTTAAGGAGGTCATTGCTGCTTCAATTCTGGTGTAAGCTGGTTTCCTTTACTTTGGTTTTGCAGGAAGGTTACAGATTGTGAGATCAGTTGGAGGGGTTAGTGTTACTTTAGTTCTGTTGTAACTAAGCAGATCCCTTTTACAGTACAGTACAGTACTTTGGTTTTGTAGGTAGGTTACAGATTGTGAGATCAGTTGGAGGGGTTAGTGGTACTTTAGTTCTGTTGTAAGCAGATCCCTTTTACAGTACAGTACAGTACTTTGGTTTTGTAGGCAGGTTACAGAGTGTGAGATCAGTTGGAGGGGTTAGTGTTACTTTAGTTCTGTCATAAGCAGGTCTCTTTTACAGTACAGTACAGTTCATTGGTTTTGTGGGCAGGTTACAGATTGTGATATCAGTTGGAGGGGTTAGTGTTAATTTAATTCTGTTGTAAGCAGGTCCCTTTTACAGTACAGTACACTACAGTACTTTGGGTTTGTAGGTAGGTTACACATAGTGAGATTAGTTGGAGGGGTTATTGTTATTTTGGTTCTGTGGCAAGCAGCTTCATTTTACAGTAGTGTGGTTTTGCAGGCAGGTTACAGCATGTGAGATGAGTTGGTGGATCAGTGTTACTGTGGTTGTGTTTTAAGCAGGTTCTTTTTACTTTGGTTTAGACAGGTATGTTATGACTGTCTCACTGGTTGTGTTGTGCAGCCGTGAGATCTTAATGAATTTAAAGTAGTAGTCAATCGTTGCTAAGTAATTTTCCTTTCAAATTCAAATAGACCTGCTCCTACCTTCTGCCATGGTCTGTTGGGAATTTCATTACCCTGCATTGGATCCTTTGGTTGAGCCTTCTTGTAGTGCTTGCAGACATCCCACTTGGTGATCAGGTCACTTATTTGGCTGTTCATGCTCAGCCTGAATAGAATGCCTCTAACTCTTCTTTTGCATTTTTCAATGCCTAAGTGGCTATAATGTAGTTTTACTAGTATCTCTTTTCTCAGTGATCCTGCTACAATTATCCTTTCTTCCTTCAATAAAAGTCCATTCCCTATGGTAATTTTTTTCTCGAAACGGTTAATACTGTCGGTGATCTGGGTCAAGCTTTGTTTTCTCTTGAGGCCACCCATGTAATATGACATCTTTCAATCTCTGCAAGGCAGTGTTATTTGTTTCAGTGTGAAACAGTCAGTTTTTTCCTGCTAATAGGTAACCTTTCAATTGTGTGCACTTCATACTTACCTATATTAATTTTCTGGGATGGCTGGATTACTGGCTGCTCCACTGAGTGTGTCTGTGATGTGGCACTCTCTCCCCACTTTATATTCCACCTTCAGATCATATCTTTGCAGCTTCAACATCATATGCAACATCATACACTGGATTCTTGGTGGAGCAACAGACAGCAGTGTCTCGAAGAGGCTTTCCAGCAGCATGTGATCTAATTCTACATGTACCTTTTGTCTGTGATAGGTATACTGATGGAATATGAGGAAGTCAAAAACGATGACCGACATTTCTTTTTCGATCTGGGCATTATTTCTTTCAAACCTGTTCAATGATTGTGTTGATCATGCAAATGCAACAGATTGTCCTTCTTATAAGAGGCATGATCCCAGCCCTTCAGAGGATGCATCTACTGAGAGTAGAGATGCAGTGAAATGTTATTTCACCAGTGAAATTGCAAATTTTGCCACCTGAAAATTTCACAAAATGTGTGCATTTTGCTCATGATTTTCACGGGTGCAAAATTCCACATGTGAAATTGTAAATTTTACTTGCAAAATGCAGAATTTCAGAATTAAATTCATAAATTTCACACATCTCTACCCCCCACTCCCACACACACCAGGCAGCAACCTTCTCTACAAGAAAAAACAAGTCACCCATAAAGTGTGGGAGTGGTGCTAAACAGTCAGCCTGCTATGCAGATTACAGAATACTGTAGAAAGAGTTTTATTTATTTCGTTTTTGTTAACCAGGTAGGTGCACTAGCCATAAAATGACTATTTTCAGGCACAACCCGGGAGAGTATAACAAAAAGAAAACAGTTTAACAACAGCAACACTGGTACAATAATACAAATAGAGGAACAGCACATCAGTGCTACAAAAATACAATGGGTAGAAACAACAAAAAATAATGACAAGCATTATACAGATAATGGCAGTAAGATATATAATAAGTGCAGAAACCACAGACTCAACCTGTGGAGTGAAAGGGTTAATAAGATAGTAAGGTTATATAGAGAGAAATGTGCGAAATGTTCAAACATAACAAGAAAGACTGGCAGAAGGAAGGTCAGGGGTGGTAACTGGCAAAACAACAGTGGATGGTCAGCAACAAGGTTCGAGAAGGAAGAGAGCTAGTAATCAAGAAGTTATTTACAAAGAGAAGGAAACATATGGGGAGGGGAAGAGGAGACAGTCTTGGAGCTGGATCAGAGCAGGGGTGACATTACTTATAAGTCTCAGGAGCTTCAGGTTGGGTCAAAGCATGTACAAGCATCAGCTAAGGGTAGATAATGATGATATTCACTTTTAAACCCAAAGTGAGACTGAGACAGCTGGAGGTTGAGTGAAAGAGCATTCCATAGCCTGGGAGCAGAGAATTGTAAGGCCCCATGTGCCTTTAGTTGTCCAACATCTTGGAACATAGAGCAATGATCAAGGCCACTGTTTTCCGGTTTTTACCGGAAAATCCGGTAAAATTCCGGAATTAGGGCTGCCTGAAAACCGGTAAAAACGAAGATTTCATGGAATCTGGCATTTTCTATCAGATCAGTAAATCTATAAAAAAGTGTGTTTTTCTTTTAATTCCTTCCTGTACTATTTTCATTTTGCTTTATTTAATGCTCTGTATATTAAGCCTTCTTTAATTCTGATTATTTATGCACATACTAAAAAATGATAACAGAATCCCGTTAAAATCCGGAAATTAGAGTAACAATCACTGGTGAAATTCCGGAATCTTAAGTCTTGAAAATGGAATTTAATTGTTTTAATCACCGTAAATCAGTGGCCTTGGCAATGATTTGTCAGCTGATCGCAGGCCATGGGAGTATGGTTGAGGGACCAGCAACGCAGCCAGCTGGGATGGGTTTTTTTCCCGGATGAATAAGTCCATTAGTGATCCAAGGTAGTATTGTCTACTGGCAGAGGGCGAAAGCCAATTCAGATCCTTATAAAGAAGGCAGTGATGTTTGAGTCAAGGTGACGAAGAGGCAAATCGGCATATATTGTTATAAGTTACATCCCATTTTAGTAGGGAGGTTTTATGGGCAGAGGTAAGAATAGAGGCACCATAAGTAAGGGTTGGTAGCAGAATACCTCAGGCAATTGCTAATTTGGCTGAGGGTGTAAGCATGTAGCTTTTTTTGCAAGCTTTTCCCAGTTTTGAGTTTACAGCTTTGCACGAGGACTGAATGTGAAGATTAAAATCCAGGGACTCGTCCAGTAGGATCCAAAGGTACTTGAAGGAAGTAACATTTTCAAGTGGAAATCCTCCTGGGTGAAGAACCTCCAGCAAACTAGAACAGGTCTTAATCTTCGGTGTGGAACCCAGTAGTATGGCTTTCATTTTCTTTTTGTTTAGTACATGCTTATGGTCTAGTAGCCAGTCTAAGACCTTATTGAAGTCTGAAGTAAGTGATGTGTTTATGCAGGCAATACTAGAAGAACTAGTATAGAATATCAGGTCATCAGCTTAGAGAATAGCTGAGCAGGATTCCAGGACCTCAGCTCAGCTGCATTGTTGATAAAAAACTGAGAATAAAAGAGGCCCAAAGATAGAGCCCTGGGGGACCCCAAGGTTGATAGTAGATGTGTTGGACAGGGAGGAGTTGAGTTTGACAGCTTGTGACCTGTTTGACAGGTAGCTACAGAACCAGTCCACAACAGAGGTAGAGAAATGGAATTTATGGAGAGTGGAGAGAAGCAAAGGATGGTCTACAAGATCAAAAGCCTTAGTGAGGTCAATGAAGATGGCATCTGTGAGTTTTCCACAATCCATGTTGGACAGAATATCAGTAGTTAGTTGATGAAGAGCCGTGGTGGTGCTACGATCTTTTCTGAAACCATACTGGGTGTCTGAGAGGAGATTCTAACGTAAGGTAGTCAGTAGTCTGTGATGCAACTATTTTCTCTAGGATCTTGGCAAGGACAGAGAGAATTGCTATAGGTCTGCAATTGGCCATGTCCTTTGGGTCACCTTTTTAAAGACAGGTGTTATCTTGCAGATTTCCATAGGTCCAGCATGGTTCTATGGATACGGGATAAAGTGTAGATTCTGGCGATCGGAGAGGCAATGAGTGGAGCAGCCAGCTCAAGAAGATGATGTTCCAATGAATCAGAACCAGAGCTGGTATTGGCAGATATGGATCTCAGTAATTTCAGAACTTCCGCTCTTAATATTGCCTTGAAATAGAATGGTGGTGCTGGAGGAGCATCATACGATAGGGCAGTATGGTTGTCAGATGGTAGCGTGGTAGGTAGATTGGAGTGCGATCCACTAGGTTGTAAAGCCAAGGTTTAGTGTGACAGATCAGAGAAAAGATTGTTAAAACTGTTTGAGATGGTCCTAGGGTCACTACAATGTACCCCGTTTATGATCCTTTCATCAGGAGTGACCGACTGCAAGGTACCCTGAAATGTTTTGACATGGGCCCAGAATTTCCTCGGGTCACAGGCTGAGCTTTGTAGAAGGTCCTTGCAGTATTTGCTTTTAGCAGCTCTAACTTGTCTCTTACATCTGTTCCTTAGTTCATGATAGACAATAAGATCTGACTGTAGGCCAGTTTGTTTGTAGCGAATCCAGAGCTTGTCCCTCTGACGCAGATTAACAAGGAGGTCTTTATGCAGCCACGTCGTCTGTTTTCCTCTGACCCTCCTAGTAGTCTTGGGGCATGTTTATATTGAATGGTAAGAAATTCACTTATGAATATCTGTAGAGCAACCTCCACATCCTTTGTTTGATAGATACCTGTCCAGTCAATATTGGAGACATCATAGAGAAATGCATCCTGGTCAATATGAGCTAGATTTGTAAACGTGATTAGTCCTGATGGAGGAGATGGAGGTGCAGCCATAGATAAGATACAAAAAGTGGGTGAGTGGTCTGTTAGTGCATCTGCAAGGATTCCTTCTTTCGACACATGTTCCATATGGTTAACCATCACCCAGTCTAGGAGTGTACCCGTTTGATGGGATGACATGGCTCTAGTTGCTTCAGAGATCAGCTGGTGAAAATTATAACTAAGCGTGAGTGATTGCAAGGATATTTGTGCTGACCCTAACCAACTGAGGTTAAGATCACCTAGGATGACAGCCTCATTATGATTTACAATCTGGGAGGTGATGTCAAGGAGTTCTTGAAGACCTACTATTCCCCCCCCCAGCAGGGGGATTATAGGCACAGATAATATGAAGTTTCTTTTCCCCCAATACAATAGTTGCCTGTATGAATTCACACACTGCTGGAGAGGCAGATGCCGGGACAATAGAGATGTTGAGGTGTTTTTTGAAGAATAGGGCAACTCCACCTCCACGCTTGGATGAGGATCTATCCCGCCGGGACAGGGAATAGTTAGGCAAGGAGCATTCGTTATCAGGTATACCGGGTTTTAGCCAAGTTTCTGTGAGACAGAGTACATCAGGATTGTAGAGTTTCACCCAGGCCTCGAGTTCCGCATGGTGACAGGTAAGAATTCTGATATTGATATGGGCAATTAGTAATCCTTTCTTGGACATGCCAGATAACTCATTTGGGGAAAAGAAATAGGTAGTTGGACCTGGATTTAGTTTGACGTCCTCAGATAATAGAATAAAGATCATGGCTAGGAACCAAAGCCTTACACAGTGGCAGGTTAGGGTGAAAGTACATCTCCATGGCAGCTTCCTCCTGGCATGTAGAGGGTAATAGATGCTTCCTCTAACAAGGAGGATAGGGTTAGGTTGAAGAGCAGGCTTTGTCTCTGCAATCAAGTTAGAGAAACTATATTTGCAGTAAGCCTCTGAGGAGTCTTTTTCCATTTGGTTACATGAGAGAGCCCATGTGGCAGTATTCAAGCTGAGCAAAAGGACAAATGACAGGAGTGCCCATAGCAGATTATACTTTGCCATAGTGTTACTATTTGACTTGGGAAGGAAGGCTAGTGGTATACTGAGACAGAAGATTAGCTCTTAGGGATAAAGACATAGTGTGTGTAAAATTAAGACTGCCAAGGGTGACCGTGTTACACCGTTTTAACCCTTGGCCGAAATTAGAGATAGAGCAAAAACAATGAAGTGTTTCCTGCTAGTGTAGCAATTATTTAGAAGAAGTGGATCAGAGAAGCAGAAAGTAAAGCCCTGCAAAGGTTAATTGGGAAAGCAGACCAGCCGGAGGCTCTACTTGTGGTAAAGATTACAGTGAGGAAATGAAGACCTATTCAAGATATGTCAGAAGGCATCCCTAGTGGTGGAATTTTATAAGGATCCAATGGGAGACTAGACAGGTAGCAGTAATGTTCGACAAAAGTCAATGCAAAGCAGAGGGTGCCAAAGCCCAAAGACTGATAATCTGACAGAGAAAAGGCAGGACCAAACAGTGGCCAAGCAGAGAGCAGCAGTCCAATTAGAGGAGGGTGGCAGCAGATGGCCACCTATCAAACCCACACAGTGCTACCCCGGAGTAGCCGGGACACTTAACCGGATTTGAAGGTGTCCTGTTTGTTAGGAGGATGGAGGTATGGGCAGCTGGCAGGATTAGCCGCACCACTCACTGGGATACCGATCAGGCACAGTGGATCTATTTTAAGGTATAAAATGTAGGTTAAGCTAGGATGTTATTAGCTAGGGCAGGGGGTACAAAGGCAACTTGAAAATTACTCGGGGGTAGGAAGGGAGGAAGCTCAGGTATGGAACTGCACTGTAGATAGCAGAGCAGGTGCTAAGCAAAGCTGATAGGCAAGCATGTGGTGAAAATAGGAAGATGTCTTTAAAGGGAAGACAGGACAAGTGTTAGGCCTAATAGCTGCACTCTGTATCTTTAAAAGGAGTTGCAATATTAGTGAGAGGGGAGGATGAACATTGCTATTGGTGGTGCCAAGGTGGAAGGGAGACTATTTAATAAAGGGCGGGATGGGAGGGTGGCGCAGAAATTCAAGCAGCAAGGAGACAGAAGGACGGAAAGTGAAAGAGAAATTGAATTATTTGCAGGGCAAAACTTACAACTGTGACCCAAATAGAATCTGGTCTAAACAGAAAAAAACTGTATCACTTTAAACTTAGTTTCTGATCCAGGGTAGCTTACCACTGGACCTTAAAACAAAGAGAGCTATAATATTTTACAATCTACAAACCTGCAACCTAAATGAATTTGCACTTCAAACTACCCTTGGAGTGCAAAATTGCTGTAAACAGGCTTAGGTTCGCGTTTAAGTTAGTATTTACAAGACAATTTGGAGAGACTTAACAAGTACCACAATCAGAATATAACATTAGCTTAAGGTCCAGAGGAAACATCAGTAGTGAAGAATTAAAGAACTGTAGCAGCCCATCAGCAGGCAGAGTCTATGGTTCTGGACAGTCCAGTTTCTGCAGAGTACCTTTGGTCTGGTGATTGGCGGGCAGTACAGCGAGGAAGGTAGCTGGCGGACAGAAGGGTCTGCCCAGCTGCTTGCAGCAGCAGAGGCACCCATGTCAAGGGTGAAGCTTTGGTCTGGTAATCGGTGGGCAGTACAGCGAGGAAGGTAGCTGCCGGACAGAAGGGGTCCACCCGGCTGCTTGCACCCATGTCAAGGCTGAAGCTAAGGGGGGTTAGCACTCAGTTGCAAATGACCACTCTTGAGGTAGAAAATGCAGTAAAAATAGAAGTACTTTATAGTGGCCAAATTGCGATGCCAATTAGGAACCAGCTTCAACCTTATATGGGCCTTGTCTTTGTCAGGGGGTGGATCTAGTGGCCATCAGGCACGTCAACACTTTATACCATGTCGGTGCAAAACTGCGCATACCATTTAATATAGACAGTATAGCCTAGAGGTTAGAGTAATGAGCTGTGAATGATCTTGATACATCCAGCAGACCAGACCTTGGTTTGATTCTCACAACCTCCACCTGCATACTGTATGACTCTGAGCATGTCACTTAACCGCCCAGTGCTCCCAGGTCACCCCTGAAAACAGGCACATGTGCCTAGTGGGCCTTACCCGGTTAGCAAAGACTAAATTAAAAATAAAAATAAATATGTGATGCAAATCAAGTGAATAATAACACACATTAATTACAAAAATCAATTGAAAATTACCCTGTACGTATCAAAACATGATGAAATACAGTACATCAGTTCAAAGAACCATTTTAGATTATATATCATTGTATGTTTCAAATCCATTAAACTGGAAGGTATGCTGCTTAAGAAAAAAACGCAATATCTTTATTATGAAGTACAAAAAATCATACTACGCCATTATGCTATTCTTAAGAAGAATGTAAGAATTTAATTATGGACCAGCATTATTAATATTAAATCTGTGAGGGGGGGCTGTGCAAAGAGATAACAGAAAGAACAAACTACAGGAAAAAGAACTCAAAGGAACATAATAAGTAGAGTTACACAGTAACTGAAATTACACCAAATAAATAATACTAGTAGAATATTCATGGCCTAGTCCATATTAGTACCAACTCCAAAATGTATTTATTAGGAAACATTATGAATTTCTGTCAATTCCCGTCACACTCCAAGTGATCCCAACTGAAAAACTAGGACTGTCTTAGTCAACATTGAATATTCATGAATAAAGGGGGATGAGGGGAAGAGGCTGAAGTAGGATTGAAAATAAAAACAGCCCCTAAGGTATGCAAAATAACTAAGTTCACAGAACATGTGTAAAAAAGTCTATGCTAAGGTTTTACAGGCACAAAGAACCATGCTGGTTTCTTCAGTTAAAAAGCATGTATTTATTAATGGGTCCACAAACACTGTGCTGTCTGGACCCATTAATAAATGCATGTTTTTTAACTGAAGAAATCAGTGTGGTTCTATTGTGGTTCTTTATGCCTGTGAAACCTTAGCACAGACTTTTGTGTACTGCATGGTTTGGTTGCCCGCAGCTTGGTGGGCCAGTCTGGTTGCTGCCTTCTATTTGTGATAACTAGTAGACATGCTGACTTTGCAAGGGAATGAGAGCTGACAGGTAGAAATGCGAAAGAAACAGAGAGAGAGAGAGAGAGAGAGAGAGAGAGAGAGAGCAATTCCTGAATCCTGCAGTAGTAGGTGAAACCATCCCTGTTTAAAAGCAAACTGGATAATTAGCCTGTAGCACTAGATGAACATATCCCAGTCTGAAATGGAATTGGATGATTAGGAACTGTACATGTCAGTTTTTTTAATCTGTCTTTCAGGGGTCCCGATTAAAAAGAGTATATATGCTGCAACAAAAGCAGTGAGAGCTAAAACCTATCTTCAGAATGGCAAGTTGATGCAAACTCTTTTGACTAGATGTGAACCAGGGCTGCTGATTTTATTTTCACAGTTTATCAAGCATCACAGTTAAAAATGTGTGTGGGGGGGGGGGGCTGGACAGCAGGATTGCCATGGAGGAGGTGGCAGAAATGGGGGGAAAACAGAGGGGTGAGGTAGGGTGACACACAGAAGACAGAACAAAACAGGGAGCAGGAAGGGGACTGTGAGTATTCAAGATCAGATCTGTAACTCAATCAGAAGACTACATTTTATTTCCCCTAAACACTCTCAGTAACTTACATTCCTCAATGAATAATCTAAAATTCTAAAATGCATTGTGGTTTTGTTTAATTAAAAAAATGTATTTATTATGAATTACTGCAGCTCCAGGAGTCTACCATCAGCTGACCTTTATAGTTGTCTCAAGAAGGACTGTCTATTTTGCCTGGAAAATTCTGTGTCCTATATTCAGAAAACACAGTGCACTATTCTTAGCTGAAATTAAACTGATGTGTCTGCCATTTTAAACAACTAAAATTAAACTAATAACTAAATCATTCAGTTTAATCAGTATGCTGGGTGATGCTGCCTTATATGGGGAGCATGTATTCTGCTCTGTCAGATTATCAGTGGCATTGCTAAATTGTCTCCATTTAACATACCGTATATAATAATCAAAGTACTGATATAGATAGTAACCTTTTTCCGCAAGATTTTAGGATTTGCAGCAGCGCATGATGACTCCAACATCAAAGACCGAAATCTATGCAACAAAAATGGCAGAGTGAATTGGAAAGCTTGAAAATAAATGTAACTATCACAGAAACCAGAAGATACAGTACTTTCCGTGATTTAAGTGATAATTAAGTTTACATTCAATCATGTCTTTTTTACTAACTGATATCTTCATAGAGTGCGCAGTGTCAGTGCTTTAGCTGACTTTCCCATTTTGATAACTGAAACCTATATGATTCTCTGGCAGTACTCTGACTGATGCTCGAAGCATAAACAGCTGCAGTCTCTCTGTAATTTCTCTCTTTCCCACTCTCTTTCTCTCTTTGCAGTCTCTCCCTCTCTCCCTCTCTCTCCCTTCATCACATCACTCTCTCTCACTCATGCCTTACTTTGAAATTGGCCCATTTATTTCACAGGTACTTCAGCTGAGCTGAGCAAGACACAGACCTGCACACCCGACAGACAGAGAGACAGATTGACAGAGAGATGAGAAAGACAGCGAATCATTTTCTCTTCCTTCTGAAACTCTCATGCCCCCATTGAGATAGCCCAGGGCTGTTTGATCATTTTGAAGAAAAAAAAACTATCCCTCAGCAGTCCATCATCTTTTCCCACCCTTCCCAACTCTGTCTGTCTTAAAATGTATTGACCCTAGCCAGTCTGATGTCCAATGTCTTCTCTCTCTCTTCACTCACCCAAGCCAATTCTGTCTTTCCTCATTCCCTACTGGTAGTCTCTAATGGCAAACTGGTGGCATCCAAGGTAGGTTTGGAAAAGCTTGCCTTTGGTGTAATTGTGTGAAGATAGACTGCTGTCATTGGGTGTGGCTGGGACTATCCATAGATCAAAGATAGGGAGAAGGGGAATAGAAGAAGAGATGATACTGTGAAATTAGTTCCAGAAAATGAACTCCCCCCCCCAAACAGTGATGGAATTTCGCCAGAGAAATAGCAAAATTCCGTTGGTCGCAGGTGAAATTTGCAATTTTACCTGTCGAATTTTGCATTTTCCACCCCGAAATACTTCACAAAATGTGCAAATTTCACAAAATATTTTTGTGGAACAAAATTCAAAAATTTCTCACATCTCTAACTGAGAGTGTTACAAGTTTACCCGAGTCATAGTATGGCAGAACAGACAGATTAGTAATAACTGTTTTAGTTCCTGAAATGCTTCATCATGTCAGGCTTGCCAGTGCCAGGCAATGTCATTTTCAGGTAGTTGTCTTAAGGGCTTGTTTAATGTGGACATGTTCAGGATGAATTTAGCTAAGTAATTCACCATTCCCATACGTCTTTGCAAGTCTGTCTTACACTGTGGAGTTAGTATGTCCATAATAGCTTTAATTTTATCTGGATTGGCTATAAGCTCTTCTATGCTCAGCTTGTGTCCAATGAAATATAGAAACATAGAATCTGATGGCAGATAAGGACTGCTTGGCCCATCTAGTTTGCCATTTTCCCACCTGTTTCATATACCTCAGGTCCTAATTGATCTGCTGCTTAATCTCTCCTACTTATCGCTAGAGTTTCTTTATGTATATCCCATGCATTGTTGAATTCCCATACCATTTTTGCCCCATCAGTTTTGCAAGGAGGCTGTTCCATGAATCCATAATTCTTTCCATGAAAAAATACTTCTTCTTGTTACCCCTGAGTCTACCCCTTCTATTCTCATATCATATCCCCTTGTTCTTGTATATCCTCTCTTTTGCAAGATGCTACCATCTTGTACCTTATTTATACTCTTGAGGTATTTGAAAGTCTCCATCATATCCCCCCTCTCTCTCCTTTCTTCCAGGGAATACATATTGAGATCCTTCATTTCCCCCTAAAATGACTTCTGGTGCTGTCCCTACACCATTTTTGTTGCCCTTCTCTGAACCGACTCTACTCTGTCAATGTCCTTCCTGAGATGCGGCGTCCAAAACTGGACACAGTACTCTAGATGAAGTTGCACCAATGTTTTGTACAGTGCAATCACCATGTCCTTCCTTCTTCTGGAGATAACTCTCCCTATGCATCCTAGCATTCCGCTAGCTCTCCTCACAGCCTTCTCACATTGTATGGTAACCTTTAGGTCATCAGATATAATTACTCCCAGGTCCCTTTCCTGCTGGTGGCCATCAATTCCTCTCCCCCCAACCATGTACTCCTCTCCTGCATTTCTATGTCCCAAGTGCATGAGCCTGCACTTCTTTGCATTGAATCTTAGCTGCCACATTCTTGACCTTTTCTCAAGTTTGCTTAGTTCCCTTCTCGTTTTCTCCACCCCTCCTGGTGTGTTAATCCTGTTGCAGATCTTTGTGTCATCTGCAAAGAGGCATACCTTCCCTTCCAGCTCTTCTGTAATGTTGCTTATGAAGACATTAAAGAGAACTGGACCCAATAGTGATTCCTGTGGATCCTCGCTGGTCACCCCCTCTCCTTGGACTGAACTCTGTTCAACATCATCCTCTGTGTCCTATCGCTCATCCAATTTTTGACTCAGTTTTCTACCCAGGCACCCCCCCCAGGCTGCCCAGCTTGTTTACAAACCTCCTGCAGTATGTGGGACAGTGCCAAAGGCCTTGCTGATATCCAGGTAGGCTACATCCGGCACCCTTCCCTGATCCACCTCTCTAGTCACCTAGTCAAAAAAATCTATCAGATTTGTTTGACAAGATCTTTCCCCTGTGAATCTTTGCTGCCTTGGATCCTGTGCCCTGATGGATTCGAGATATAACACAAACCTTTCTTTTAGAAGTGATTCCATTAGTTTCCGAACCACCAAGGTCAGAATGACTGGCCTGTAATTGCCAGCCTCCTCTCTGCTCCCATTTTTGTGGAGAGGGACTATATTTGCCCTCCTCCAGTCCATTGGTTTCTCTTGTTTCTAGTGATCTGTTGAACAGGTCTATCGGTGGTGCTGCCAGCACCTCTCTCAGTTCTCTTAACACTTTGGGATGTATCCCGTCTGGCCCCATGGCCTTGCTACTTTCAGTTTTGTGAGTTCTTTTAGGACTCTGTCCTCCATAAATGGACTGCTGTTCACCTCCCTCCAGTGTTATTGCTGATGTCTAACTGCGGTCCCTCCCCTTCCCCTTCTTCTGTCAATACTGAAAAAAAAAATACTTGTTCAGGATTTCTGCTTTTCTTGGTTCCTCTTTGCACACTCTCCTCCTTCCCTTTTTAGTCTCACAATCCCACCCTTTGTCTTTTTTTTGTCACTAACGTACTTGAAAAAGTTCTTGTCCCTTTTTGTTATTTACTGGACAACTTTTTCTTCTGTTTGCACCTTTGTACTCCTGACTGATTTCCAGTACTCCCTGTGCTTTTCCAGATGCAGTTCCCTGTCTTCTTCCCTCTGAGTGTCCTTGTACTTTCTGAATGCCACCCTCTTTTTCCTTACCTTCACAGCCACTTCCTTAGAGAACTATAGTGTTTATTTCTCTTTTTGTTTTGCTTATTTGTCTTGTGCAAAGGTTTGTTGCCTCTGCTATGGCTCCCTTAAGATTCTTCCATTGTTCTTCTACGCCCCCCCCTTTTGTCCTTCCCTGCCTGTGATTTCCTAAGACAGTCCCCTATCTTTCCAAAGTTGGCTCATCTGAAATCCAGGAACCTCGCCTTTGTGTGGTTAGACTCTTCAGCTGTTCTGACATTGAACCACACTGTACTGTGATCACTTGATCCCAGGTGGCTACCAACTTTAACATCTGTAATTCTGTCCTCATTGGTGAGTACCAGATCCAAAGTTGAACCCTCTTTGAGAGCTCTACCACTAGCTGTCTGTGGCATGCCCCCTGCAGGGCATCCAGGATGTCTCTGCTCCTGGCTGTGACTGCAGCCTGCCCTGGTTGTTCCAATCCACATCTGGCAGATTGAATTCTCCCACCAGCAGCACCTCCACTTTAGCTGTCATTCTGTGGATGGCTTCTACAAGTTCCCTGTCCAGCTCTTCCCCTTGTGCAGGAGGTCTAGAGATCAAGTCAGCGTGAACGGCAGTGCCATTTCCTATCTCCAGGGTGATCCACAGTGCCTTCACCTCTCCCTGCATTCCCTGTACCTCAGTTGCTTTAATTCTCTCCCTGACATAGATAGCCACTTCTCCTCCCTTCTTACCCACCCTGTCTTTCCTGAATAGAGTGTAACTTGGTATGGCTATATCTCAGTCATTGTTCCCCATAAACCACGTCTTGATAACAACAATAATGTCCATGTCCACCTCAGCCATCATGGCCATTATGTCAGGGATTTCATTTCCCAGGCTGCGGGTATTTGTGCACATGGCCTTCCAATTTTTACTGCCTCCTCTCCTAATAACTCCCCTCCTATCCTCTTGTCTTTCCTCCATACCCCACTTATCCTTACTCCCATTCTGCCTCATCTCCATCCCTTTACCTAATCTGGTTTTAGGTACCTTTGGTGATTTCACAACCTTATGGTCCTCTCTACTGACTTCTTCATTCTGGGGGGGACTGTTTGCTTCCCTCTGCTTACTTGGTTTTGGAAAGGCACCTTTTATAAATAAAGTTTGCTTGCTTGCTTGCTTCTGCCACCCCCATTGGCTAGATTAAATGCTTGCTAATGAAACATTTAGACCTGTCACTGAGGATCCTTGTTCCCCCCAAAGACAGATGCAAGCAATTGCTCCTGCATAGGCCTGTATCACTCCAGGTGCAACCCCGGTCCCCAATGAAGCCAAATCCCTCTGCTCCAAACCAGTCCTTCAGCCATGCCTTGAATCTCTTGATGCAGAGTACCCTGTCCTCCTCTTGCCATCAATGGGCAACAACTCTGAAAAGGTTACTGAGTGTGCCACCTGTCTAGACTCCTCTCCAACCCCCTGAACTGCTCCTGTACTACCCCAACCTCACCACTTGCAAGGTCATTCATCCCCAGGTGGACAATAATGTCTAGCTCACCCTCCCATCCTGCAGCCTCAGCGATCCTTAGAATGTGCTGTCCATTCCTCCGAGCTGTAGCATTGGGTAGGCACTTGACCTCCCTCATTCCCTCCCCTCACGCCCCCAGGTATACCCCCCTAATGATAGAGTGCCCCCAGGAGTTGCTTTCTCATCCTCCTCCTCCGGGGTCCTGTGCCTCCCCTCGGGGTGTCCACCATGGAGGACCCCCACATCCTCCTTAGTTACCACTGTGGGTGTCTCTTTAGGAAAGTCCCATGCTGCCACAGTAGCATAGGGGCTTTGGAGTAGAACCATAGGAGAGATATGCCTTTGCCCCACCTCCCTCACCCTCCATGAGCCCACCAACATCCAGCTGCTTCTCCTCTTTGGCAGCCTTTGAGGCAGCAGGGGTGGACTTGGTGGTATGGAACTTCACTCAGTCCTGTTTTAGGCTTTTTAAGTTTTGTGTTAAATGTAATTTCTGGGATCTATTTAGGATCTGTTGAAGTTGTTCATTATGTTTTTTGATGTCTGCACCTCATATCAGGATATCATCCATTATAACCTCTGTGCCTTCAAGGCCTTCAAATAACAGCATGCCTTGCATGGAAACACTTTTCAATTAATAAATAAATACACAAATAAATCAGGACTATTCCATAGGGCATCTCAAAGTAAGCTTTATTTTCACTCTGGAATATCGCTGGCAATGCTGCCTATCAGTGAGTGGTGGAGTGATGCAGAGCCTGGAGTTCTAGGTCAGCATTTCAAGTTTCAAGTAAAAGAGGCAGTGTAGCACAGTGGTTTAAGGCTCTGAGCTGTAAATCTGGAGACCTGGGTTTCAATCCCACAGCCCCCACTTGCATACTCTGTGACCCTGAGCAAGTCATTTCACGTCCTTGTGCTCCAGGTCACACCTGTAAACAAGCTTCAGCTTAGTGTGCGTCTCCTGGTGAAAAAAAAAAAAGCTTATTAGGGAAAGAGTCACTGAGCAGATATCATTTACAATGATGCCCCTACACAATCACACTACACCGTTTTAACCATAATGTTGCACAAATACATTCATAAAATAGTAAACCATGATGTATACTTATATTCTTGGATACATCAATTACAGTATAAAAATCTCCCAGATTTTTGCAATGAATTAGAGAGGAAAGAAATACAGATCAAGTGTTGTAGCAAGATAAGTAAGCACATGAAGGCTGTAACATTTCCTCTGCATTTATCACAGGACTGCAGGGATGATTAGAGCCAGACTTGATTAGTTTAGAGGATGGAAGCTTTCTACCTTTAGGTCTACAATTTACTGGCAGGGAGCTCCACACCTGAGGAATCACGTAACCAAAGAAATGTGTAGCCCTGATAGTTGGCCCAGGGAACCACCAACTCCAGGAGTTTTGCATTCAGGGATCAGTCCTGGGGCCTGTCCTCTTCAATATCTTCATCAGTGACATTGCAGATGGACTGGAGGGTAAGGTTTGTCTGTTTGCAGATGACACCAAGATCTGCAACAGAGTAGATGATCCAGATGGGGTGGGCAGCATGAGAAGAGATCTGGTTAAACTGGCAAAATGGGTGGAAGAGTGGCAACTGGGGTTTAAAGCAAAGAAGTACAAGATCATGCACACAGGGAACAGAAACCCTGAAGCCACCGATAGGTTGGGAGAGGAGTTGCTGACAATCACAAGGGAAGAATGAGACTTGGGTATCATCATCACAGATGACCTCAAATCATCCAAACAGACCACTAAAGCAGTAGGTAAGGCTAGAGGGATGTTGGGGTGTATTAGTAGCGATATCACAAGTCATAAGAGGAAGGTAATAATCCCTCTTTACAAGACACTGGTTAAGCCCCATCTGGAGTACTGCATGCAGTACTGGAGGCCACACCTGCACAAGGACATTAACAAAATGGAGGCAGTCCAGAGAAGGGCAACCAAAACGGTACAGGGACTGCATCAGAAAACATATGAGGACAGATTAACAGAGCTCAATATGTATATCCTAGAGCAAAGGAGGGAGAGAGGTGATATGATTGAAACATTCAAACATCTTAAGGGAATTAACAAGGTGAAAGAGTCTAACATGTTTTAATATAAGAAAAATAGCAGGACAAGAGGACACAGCATGAGATTAGAGGGAGGCCAATTAAGGGGTAATGTGAGGAAGTTCTTTTTCACAGAAAGGGTGGTGGATGCATGGAACGCCCTACCCCAGGAAGTGGTGGATATTAATACAGTGCAGGGCTTCAAACAGGCATTGGATAGGCATAGGGGAGCAATACAGATGAGTATGAATAGATAGGTCATTGACAGAGTAAAGGCTTATGATACATTCTTAAGATAGAAAAAATGGACAGACTGGATGGGCCTTGCGGTCCTTATCTGCCGTCAACTTCTATGTTTCTATTTCTTAGGGACTCATGCCTTTCTCTATGACAAGGCACTCCAGTACATGATCTGAGACATCTCCTTGAATGCTTTTTAAGGTGAACAGGATTTTAAGCAGTTTATGTCTGTCAGCCAGAGATGTCCAGCCCAGTTGATTATATGGCCAACATCTGTGTGTATCATAGGGACTCTTCAAAATAAGTCTCACCATCCTATTATTCAACACATCAAGCTTTAGCAATGTGTCCTTTATGCAATATATATATATATATATATATATATATATATATATATATATATATATATTATAGGCAAAAACTCAGTTTAATGCATCAGTTAGGGTTTGTTCCACAGTGACAAAAGCAGGAAATTCAATGTTGAGTTGAAACCCCTTTGCACCCTCATTACCCCAACTGGAATCGGGGTGTGCATTGGGGTCGTTGGCCTAACTGTCACCCCATCACATGTGGAAAGAAGCTGAGGAATAGGAGAATGGGTGACAGTTAGGACCAATGACCCCAATGCGCACCCTGATTCCAGTTTGGGGGTGGGCTGAAGGGGATCAAAGGGAGTTTCAACCCTAACATCGAATTTCCTTGCTTTTATCACTGTGAAACAACCCAACCTATGTCTTGTCACATAGTAACATTGTGCCCGCAAATGCAAATCGTAATGCGCATGGTGACACAAAGTGAAACAGAAAGAGAAACAGTACTGTAGACAGAAATGTTAAAAACAATGCAAACGCAACCGCAAAATGAAAACGCAAATGGTAACGCACATGGTGTCGTAAACGTGAACGGTAAGTGAAAAGGGTATGGAACAGCGAGCAGAAATGGTAATGGTAATAGTAATGTAAGCGCACAGGCTGGTTTTCCCCAAAAGCTGTATAGAGAAAGACAGTGAGTAGAAAGAATGTACGCAAAATAATGACTCTCGGAACACAAAAATGAGGACTTAGAATAGTAAATTGCTTATATCTTAGTAACCTGACGACATAGAAAAAATTTAAAAGTCATATGTATTATCATTTTCCTGACTAGTTTTAGACTTAGCCCCAAAAGGGGCTAAGGTTTGACAAAAGTCCATATCTACACCATTTTAGATATCGGGCCCTGAAAGCAGAAGCACGCCGTGATGTTATCCTATGGGAAAAAAACAGAAGTTTGGACTGCCATAACTTTGCCTCCCTGTAATATTTTTTTCACCAAACTACTGAAAGACACATCTGTGGGATGTTGACTGTGTTCCCTGCAAATTTCAGCCCAAAAGACCAAACTGTTATTTTGCAGCTGGGCGCCAAACGATTGCTGCAATGCGTCGTACACCGTAATGTATTCCTATGGGGAAAAGCGTCAAATTTGGAGTACCTTAACTTTTCCACCATGTAATATTTTTTCAGTAAAATACTGAAAGGCACATCTGTGAGATGTCGGCTGTTTTCCCTCCAAATTTCAGCCCCAAGCTCCAAACCGTTCTTTTGCAGCGGGCTGCCCAAGAATTATTGTTATTTTGAGTATAGTGTCGCAAAGTAGTGTCGTGATTTGCGAAATCTTTCACAAAAATTTGCGACACTTTCATGAGTGCGACACTACTTTATGAAAGTACTTTTTCCAGAAATCTGAAAAACATATTTCTGGGGTGTTTTACCCCAAAATAAAGACATGGCTAGCATCCTCAGGGCCCGACCAGGTGAATACAAAAAGAATTAGGTTGCTAGGGGGTCTCAATTTTAAATGCCAAGCATTTTTCTGATCACTAACTGAAAACAAAATGATGGATTTGCGACAGTAACAGGGCCATTTGCGACAGTAAAAAGTGCATTTGTGAAAGTGTTGAACTTTTTGTTAACGTTTCTCATTGACTTATAATGGGAACTTGTTTTTTGAATAACTTTTGAACCGTTTAATATTTTTTCACGAAATCTTTGAAAGGCACATCAGGGACCCTGGCTGCATGTTCCCTGAAGATTTTGGACCAGTCGCACAAACTGTGTGACCTGTAGGGGCAACCGTAGAATTCCAAACAAACCGTAAAAACACATGCGCAGATCACGCTTAATAACTCCGCAGCTGTATATCCGACCAGTACAAAACTTGGCAGATCTCAAGGTGTATGGGTCTTAATTCTGTGTTCCAAATTTCAGGCAAATCTGTTGAACAGTTGCAAAGTTATTAAGGTGCAACATTTTGGGTTTACATTTAAATGGCTCCTCAACCCTAAATATGGTAGCACTACTGTGCTACCATTATATATATATATATATATATAGAGATATATATATATATATATATATATATATATATATATATACACATGCACACATATGTACACACACTATGTCTGAGTGGTCCAACATCAGGACTATCTGGGTTTGTATTATTTTCAGTTGTGTCTCAGTGTGTAAACACCCAATATGCTGATACAATATGCCTAGATCCTTTCTGATTCCATTTATAGGTTTGTTTACGTGGTAGTTTCCTGAACCAGAAGGGTTCATTCAGAAACCTAAATATGTGTAGTCCCCTTCCTGTCCTTCCTTTCTTCCTTCCTTCTTTCCATCCATAGTATAGATGGTTAGTTGCTTTTGGCTGGGTCATGTAACGTGTCTGTTGTTCCAAGCATCCTCATGTTGGTTTTGGTTATATTTGATATTAAGAAGGAAAATTTAAAGAAAGACTAGAGGTCTTCAAGGTCTGATTGTAACTGGGATTGTAATACCTTTTCTAAAGAATTAGAGGTGTAGATGACTGTATCATCAGTATACAAATCAT
Source organism: Neoceratodus forsteri (assembly GCA_016271365.2). Lineage (NCBI taxonomy): Eukaryota > Metazoa > Chordata > Ceratodontiformes > Ceratodontidae > Neoceratodus > Neoceratodus forsteri. The sequence goes on along the minus strand of CM057456.1, from coordinate 1,773,618,861 downwards.
AGAAATACAAAATCACACATACCAAAATAATGCAAAGCATCATGGGCTGCCTATGCAAATCACCACAAAATGTTATGCCTCGTCTGTGTGACACCCCAGTGGAACGAACCAGCTACGCTATGGTGGTTTATCGGGTTTAGGTTGTGGTGAGCCCAATAAAGACAATAAACAAGCAAAAAGACAAAGAACTTTAGTGCATAAGCACCGAGGCAAGGGTTACCTGAATGGCATTGGCGGGGAAGCCAAGTTTCAAAGAAATGCAAAATCATGCATACCCTCATAATATAAAGCATCATGGGCTGCATATGCAAATCACCACAAAATGTTATGCTGGTTCAGCTTTAAGCAAGAATGCATGTTGCCAAAAAGGCCTCTCACACAGTCTGCAAAGGGTGCCAACAGAAGACACAGACACGTGTTTCATCCTACCAGGACTTATCAGTGTGCCTCATCTGTATGACACCCCAGTGGAATGAACCAGCTACCCTAAGTTGGTCTATCAAGTTTGGGTTGCGGTGAGCCCAATAAAAACTATAAACATGCTAAAAGACAAAGAACCTTAGTGCATAAGCACTGAGGCAAGGGTTACCCTGAAAGGCATTGACTGAGAAGCCAAGTTTCAAAGAAATACAAAATCACACATACACCCATAATGCAAAGCATCATGGGCTGCATATGCAAATCAACACAAAATGTTATGATGGTTCAACTTTAAGCAAGAATGCATGGTGCCGAAAGGCCTCTCATACAGTCTGCAAAGGGTGTCAACAGAAGACACAGACATGTGTTTAGTCCTACCAGGACTCATCACTGTGCCTCATCTGTATGACACCCCAGTGGAATGAACCAGCTACCCTAAGTTGGTCTATTGGGTTAGGGTTGTGGTGAGCCCAATACAAATCATAATCTGCATCTCTGATGCTTTTCCCTATTCACCTCAAATATGGAGTGAAAATAAAACCCCCTTTTTATGATTAGTGCCTTTGACTTTCTCCAATTTACCATTGTTCTCTGAGTCCTGCCTATAACATACTTCTTGAACCAAATTTTAGCCCATTATAGTATATGGTGGAATGCGGTTGTGTGTGGAAAGCCTCACTAATGCAGAACAACTTTTTGTTTTCCGTTAGTGAGGACATCATAATACAAAGAAATCCATCAGCAGTTGTGATTCATCTGCTGATGTGTGAGAGTCGTGCACGTGTGCCAGCCAGTGGCAATTGTTGATCAAATGTGGTTGTCAGAGCAGACCTAAAATGGTGTAAAGTGAGTGATTTTTTGATTTTACATACCCGCTGAACACATCAGGACTCACCATACACTATATAGAACAGTGTATGGTAACCATACACTACTTAGCTATTCTTCCTCCTCGTGGATACAATGATGACTTAGGGACCTCTTGAGCTTCACTCTCCAGGTCATCAGTCAGCACTGTATTCACTTGGTGGAAGAATAGCCTTGTGGTGTACAGTTACTCATACACTATTCTATATGTTAGCAACATTCTAGAATGAATAAAAAGTTTATTCCTGAAAGCACTACAGAATGTTCTACTAATGCCATGAAACATTGAATGCCATCACAATTAGATTACACTGAAAATAATATGTGCTAAGGTGGAACTAACATGTTGTTTTCACCACAGCTGAATAACAGCCAAAGGGAAATCATTTTGGTCTGTGCTATTATACATCATTCCCATAGTATGTAAGCAATATGACATTATAAGTTGTTGGTAGTACTGTGACAGCCACGTGCTCAAGTGTGTAATGAGGCATAATGCCACAGCCCCAGAAGTGCAGTTGTCACAGAACTATCAATGCCCTATGGTGTCTCACTGTGCTTATATAATGAGGTTGTGAGGAATCTCTGAAAAATAAAAGAAAATTTTAAAAATAAAAGCTTTTACCCATTGGTAGTACTGTCATCATGCATGGATCCTGATCATGCAGGGATTCCCAACTCATTTTTTAAAAATAAGTATAGTATACAAGCATTTGGATTACAGTATATAACCCCAGTCCAAGACAATTGACTATGCGCCATCACAATAGGCATCATACCTGCAGGTTCAAAGTGTGTTTTCACATGTTAAGTGTAATGAGTTTGCTCAATTGTTTGCTGATAAGGTGGCCAACATCAGGGCCAAGATCCGACCAGCTTACTATGGGGGTTGGTGGTGCTCGCTGCTTGGACACCTCTCCTCAGTTTTCTTGGGCATCTTTCGACCGGCTGGAGACCGCAGATATCATGAGGATTGTCCAGAATATGCAGCTGATGTGCTGTAGTTTGGACTCAGGCCCAACACGTCTTATAATGGGGTGTGTAGACTCTATTGGCCCTGTTCTTGCTGAGATTGTTTAGTGCTCTTTAGAGTTAGGTGAGTTCCCAAGCTTCCTGAAGGAGGCAGTGGTGACACCACTCATTAAGAAAGCTTCTCTTGACCCAAACTGCTCTGCTAACTACAGGCCTATCTCGAAACTTCCCTTTGTAGGGAAGGTGATTGAGAAAGTAGTCATGCTACAGCTGGAGAACCATCTTACTATCCACAATATCTATGATCCTCTCCAGTCCAGTTTCTGGAAGAGGCATGGTACTTAGACTGCTCTGGTTCGGGTGCTCAATGATCTCCTGATGGCAAGAGATCAGAAGTGCCACTCCATCTTGGTGCTTCTTGATCTCTCTTCAGCTTTTGACACCATGGACCATGGGGTATTGCTGTAGTGCCTGAGGGTCATCTGTGGCCTGGAAGGCTCAGTCCTCAGATGATTTCAATTGCTCCTTACTGGCAGATCTCAGAGGGTGGTGTTGGGGATGTTTTCCACAGACTCATTCTCTCTGCCATGCGGGGTCCCTCAGGGCTCTGTGATATCCCCAATGTTGTTTGCAGTGAATGTGCTGCCTTTTGGGAAACATTGTGAGACAGTATGGGCTGAGGTTTCACTGCTATGCAGATGATACCCAGCTCTTCCTATAATTTGTAACCGACCAGAATAGTGTAGTCTCAGTCTTTAATAGCTGCCTCACAGAAATCCAGGACTGGATGAAATCCAGCTGGTTGAAGCTGAATTCCAATAAGACAGAGGTGCTGGTGGTGGATCCGGATCACTGGATGGAGGGGTCAGTGGCAGTGTCCCCTTCTGGGCTTTGGCTCGTGGGTAACCATCTGCCTTCCTCTGAACAGGTGCAAAACCTGGGGGTGATTCTTGATGATAGGTTGGCACTGGGTTTGCAGGTGTCAGCAGTAGTCAAGTCCTCTTTTTACCATCTGAGGAACATCGCCCGGGTCAAGCATCTTGTTCCATTCAGTGACCTTCCGACACTGATCCATGTCTTCGTGACCTCATGCCTGGACTACTGTAACTCCCTTTACCTAGGGCTTCTGGGGGTTGATATCTGCTGCTTGCAGCTAGTGCAGAATGCTGCAGTGCGGCTATTGATAGGGGCTCCTTGTTCAAGCCACATCACTCCTGTGCTGCACTAACTGCACTGGCTACCTGTGCAGTGGTGGATCACCTTCAAGGTCGGTCTTCTGACCTATAAGGCCCTGATTTGGACAGGGACTGGGCTGCCTGCCAGAGCTCCTGAATCCTTATTGTCCCAGCCAACCACTCTGCTCAACTGATGAGGGGTTGTTAGAATTTCCCAGGGTACGGCTGAAAACCTCTGGGTCTTGAGCTTTTATGTATGCAGCCCCTACCCTGTGGAATTCTCTACCTCATCAGATTCGAGAGTGCCGGACCATGGAGAGCTTCAAGACGGCCTTAAAGACCAATCTGTTCCACCTGGCTTACGGGGATTTTACATAATAATTTTGTTTGTGTGTATATATATATATATGTGTATATATATATATATATATATATATATATATATATATCGTAACTGTATGTAGCCTAAAATTGGATTGTTTTATTATCTTATCTGTTTTAATATGTTTTTAATGATTAATTTGTAACGTGCCTTGGTTTTGGAATTGCTCTTTAGAAATAAAGATTATTATTATTATGAATAAATAATGCTTATTATTATAAGGGACATAGCTGGTCTATCTTTTTGGCAGATGGCCCTGGGCTTGTGGTTGTAGTACTTTAGTTAATTTCCAAATGGTGCTGTGCCTTTGCTCAAGGTGGCTGCTTTCATAGCTGTGCCTAGATGTGCTGCCCCTTGGAAAATGCATGGAAGGTAAGTGACACTGGGTTCTTCCTTCACCTAAGAAGGGAGTGCCCATTACAGCTCATTGACTGCAATGCACGGCTGGGTGCTCAGTACACTTATGATAACTTACTCAATGCTTCCCTAAACAACAGTTCCCCAATTTATAGTTAAAAAGCCAGTGTATCCATTTACACCACTGAGTTACTGTTCACTGCATTAGGCAGATAGATACAGGGCACACAGACTTCAATTTGCAGGGAACAGAAAAAAGTTATTTACAATTTGTGTACACATCCCTTGATGAAATACTCAGGAGATGGTAACACATAGTTGACATGAAGTTATTATGGGGTACCCTCCCTCGATATAAGAGTAAACAAAGAGCATTTTATCTTAGAGATTCATTATAACCCAATAGGGACTATGACATGCAATTCTAGTAATGAACACCAGAAGTCCATGGTGTGCTTTGAACATGAGGTACTTGATAACCATCTTGCTACCTCCAGTCTTGCACTGGGGATTGTAACATTCAGTTAGAGTGTGAAATTCTAGGCATTCCACAACTCTCTGCTGCCCCATGGGGGTCTTAAATCCCTGCACCCACCCCCCACACACACAGGCAGGAATGAATGTGAACCCTTCTTTTTTGGAATACAAAACATGACAACAATGGCACTTAGTATCTTGCTATCCTTTTGGTTCACTTTTTCGTTACCTCCTGGACATGGTCTGGTCCTGGCAGCTTACCCGACAGGCAAACCTCTAAGATAGGCTGAATGAGCTATGATGATTATTTACCCCCAGTTCCCCTACATCTGCCTTACTGTAGCTGGCTCATTTACAGTATATACAGAATCTAAACTCCTGGATGAGGGAGATCACTTACATCTTAATCTCTTCAAAGTTGTCCCAAGGTCTGTAAACCGATGAGCTAGTAAATAAATAAATAAATAAATAAGAACTAAACATGTGACCTTCTGTATCATAAAATCAGGAAAGGTGGCAATGGTAAAGCCCTCCAGATGAACTCCTTTCAGGGGAACTTCTTCCTGACCCTTAACTACCTAATCACCCCTCAGGATAATCTTATCGTCATGTGCGGGCTGGCTGTCTTCGGACCAGACTCAATAGGAGACTTGTGTCACACCCAGATGGAATACCTATATGTTCATTTCTTGAGTCTGGCATATCCCCCAGAAAGTCATGGCCAAACCTGCATGTGAAGTTGAACCCTGTAGGGCTCCACTTGGATTCTACTTCAACTCTTTTCTTCTGCCACCTCTCAAAACTCTTCATACCATTCCCATCAATGACTTTTACGCCCATGGGGATGTACCAACTAAAGGCCAGGCCCTGCCTCTGGGAAACTTCTGGCAGTTACCAACAGAGCCACACTTGTGGGAGAGGGGTTGTTACAAGTAGATCCACCTAAGAATAATTTTTCTGTAGCCAAGTAAGTCTACAGTAGTTAATGGCATTTTTATTCTGCAAAGCAAGATATGGGATTTTGTTTCATCTTGTGAACATGAGACAACTCATTATCTTATGCCATAGCTCTCTGTTTATGCAAGAGTGATTTTATAAAAATGCTATATTTATGTTATACCGTTGTTCACATTAATACTTTTTAATTTAGTTTGCAGTCAAACATTAAAATCCTAAAAAAGTAGTTTGTTTTGGCAATATATGAATATTTACTTTGTCTGACACTTTTGCTTCCAAATCATGAGCTTTTTTGGACAGACTACATAATACTGACCTCCCCTATAGTGAACGATAAGCAAGATTTACTGTTTGCTGTTAAGTCAGACAAATACAGTATAGCTGTCCTAAATGTCAGGAGACATACCATTTAACTTGTGTTGCAACCACAGCATAAAACACAATCAGTCTTCAGCTATCAAGTGCTCTGACATGGAATCTTGGGGACTATGATCAATTTTACTGGTTCATCTGAGAGTTGACATTTTCCTGTCTGCTGGATTAACAGATGCTGTTTCAGACGTAAGCTAAGGTAGAGTAGAGTACAAGTCACACTTGACAACAGCAGTCTCAGTCAGTAATAAGATCTGCAAATGATGTGCTGTCATATTAAGCACTCAGCTATGGAGAAACCACCCAAGTCTCCCTTTGATGTGATTATCCCAATGTCAGTATTAAAGTTCATTAGTGCCTATCTGATAACTAATTTGTATTAGGTAGCCTATTTTTGTATGTGAACAGTCATTATCTCTAGTCTAGGCAGTCAATCAAGTTGCATGATACAGATGACAGAATTAATTTTCAGTTTCCCATATTGTGGTATTTGAACACTTTAACATAGATTTAAATAAAGAATATGGAAATCCGATCATGCTCTAAAGAGATGGAAGATTCCAATCTGTGAATAGTGTAGGGTGGTGATCACAAGTACTTTCTTCACTGGGAAAATAACACTTACAGAGACATGAAAATGCTTGCAAAATACAGTACTGTAGCAAGTGCTTTGCATTCATCTGTAGTTAGTAAAATGGTTCTCCTTGTCTTATTACTGAGAAAGAAGACCTGATCCTTGTTTAGAACTAAGCAGCATAATTTTACAAGAATATGGAACAGCTCTCACATGAAGCTGTTTCCCTGCCATCCATTAGATGTGTTGTGACTAGTATCACAGTTGTTTACAACATGAAAAGAGGTCATAGGACTTAATAATTGATAGACTAACTTTTATTCAACAGTATATCAGTGACAAAGACAGTATGCTGCAAATGATGTGCCGTCATGTTAAATGTACAGCTATAGAGAAACCACCCAAGTCTCCCTTTGATGTGATTATCCCAGTGTCAGTATTAAAGTTCATTAGTGCCTATCTGATAACTAACGTGTATTAGGTAGCCTTTTTTTGCACGTGAACAGTCATTATCTCTAGTCTACGCAGTCAATCAAGCTGCATGACACAGAAGGCAGAATTAATTTTCAGTTTCCCATATTGTGGTATTTGAACACTTTAAAATAATTTTAAATAATGAATGTGGAAATCCGATCATGCTCTAAAGAGATGGAAGATTCCAGTCTGTGAATAGTGTAGGGTGGTGATCATAAGTACTTTCTTCTCTGGGAAAATACCACTTACAGAGGCATGAAAATGCTTGCAAAATACTGCAGCAAGTGCTTTGCATTCATCTGTAGTTTGTAAAATGGTTCTCCTTGTCTTATTACTGAGAAAGAAGGCCTGATCCTAGTTTAACATAGAAACGTAGAAACATAGAATTTGATGGCAGATAAGGACCGCTTGGCCCACCTAGTCTGCCCATTTCCCTACCTAATGGATAAGCTGTTGATCCTAGTTAACCAACAGCCTACTTTCTCCTAACCCCCCATTAGAATTGCCTTATGTCTGTCCCATACATTCATGAATTCCCCCACTGTTTTTGACTCTACAACCTCCTCAGGAAGGCCGTTCCATGCATCTACAACCCTCTCTGTGAAGAAATACTTCCTCACATTACCTCTGTGCCATCCACTCTCTATCTTCAAATTGTGCCCCCTTGTTCTTGCACATCTTTTTTTCTGAAAGATGCTACCCTCTTGGACTTTGTTGATTCCCTTGAGGTATTTGAAAGTTTCTATCATGTCCCCCCCCCTTTTCCTCTAGGCTATAGATCTTAAGCTCCTTTAGTCTTTCTTCATATGTCTTCTGGTGTAGACCCTGCACCATTTTGGTTGCCCTCCTCTGGACAGCCTCCACCCTGTCTATGTCTTGGCAGAGATGGGGTCTCCAGAACTGTACACAGTACTCCAGATGTGGTCTTACCTACTGTCTGTACAGAGGGCCAACAACTTCCTGTTTTTTACTAGTGATGCCTCTCCCTATGCATCCCAGTATCCTCCCCAGCCTTCCTTATTGCTTTCTCACATTGCTGGCCCACCTTTTGGTCATCTGATATGACTACCACAAGGTTCCTTTCCATTGTTGTTGTTGTCAGGATCTTGCCCCCATTATGTACTCTTCCCCTAGGCTTTTGTTTCCCAGGTGCATTACTTTGCACTTCTTTGCATTGAATCTAAGCTGCAATACATTTGACCATTCCTCCAACCTTGCCAAGTCCCTTTTCATCCTTTACACCCCACCTTGTGTATCAACCCTGTTACAGATTTTTGTGTCATCTGCAAAGAGACATACGTTCCCTTCCAGTTTCTCTGCAATGTCACTTATAAAGACATTAAAAAGGACCTGCCCCAGTACTGAACCCTGTGGTACCCCACTAGTAATGTCCCTTTCTTCACTGTGGAATCCATTTACTATTTCCCACTGTGTCCTGTTGTTCAGCCAGCATTTTACCAAGGCTACCACCCTGGGACCCACTCCCAGGCTGGCTAATTTGTTTATTAATTGTTTGTGCAAGACTGTGTCAAATGCCTTGCTAAAGTCTAGGTAGGCCATGTCCACAGCCCCTCCCTGGTCTACTAATTTGGTCACCCAGTCAAAGAAATCAATTAGATTTGTCTGACATGACCTTCCTGCTGTGAATCCATGCTGCCTTAGGTCCTGTACCCCACTGGCCTCTAGATACTTAACAATTCTTTCCTTCAGAAGTGATTCCATCATTTTCCCTACCACTAAGGTCATGCTGACAGGTCTATAGTTTTCTGCCTCTGTCTTGCTCCCACTTTTGTGAAGGGGAATCACATCCGCCCTCCTTCAGTCCTCAGGTACCACACCACCCTCCCATGATTTATTAAAAAGGGAAGTCAGTGGTGTTACTAGTTCTTCCCTTAGTTCTTTTAGAATTCTGGGGTGAATCCCATCAGGCCCCATTGCTTTATCCACCTTCAGTTTTAAGAGTTTTTTCAGAACCCTTTCTTCTGTGAAAGGACTAATATCAACCCCTTCCCCCCTGCCATCCAGAGTGCTTCTGTTGACTGGATTAGGTATTTCCCCCTGTTTTTCCTTTGTGAATACTGAGCAGAAGTATTCTTTCAGTATCCATAATTTTTCACTGTTGCTCTCTGCCCAACCACCTTCCTCTTTATTCACCCTCAATATCCCTGCCTTAGTATTTCTTTGCTCCCTAATGTACCTATAAAAGGTTTTATCCCCCTTCTTAACTGAGTTGGCTATCTTTTCCTCTGTTTGGGCCTTTGCTGCTATTCTGACTGCCTTCCCGGCTTCCTTCTGCTTTAACTGGTACAGTTCTCTGTCCTGCTCCTTATGTGTTTTCTTATACTTCCGGAATGCTATATTTTTCTCCCTTACCTTCCCTGCCACTTCTTTTGAGAACCAAAGTGTTTTTTTCTTTCATTTTGATTTGTTTATTTGCTTCACACAAAGACCTGTTGCCTCTGTGATGGTGGTTTTGATGTTTCCCCATTGTTGTTCAACCCCACCTTCTTGCCTGTTTGCTAGTGCTTTTCCGAGGCACTCTCCCATTTCAACAAAATCCGCCCTCCTGAAGTCCAGTACCTTCGCTTTTGTATGGTTTGACTCTACAGCTAAGTTAATCATGAACCACACTGTTTGGTGGTCACTTATTCCCTGGTGGCTTCCCACTTCAAGATCAGAGATCCTCTCTCTATTCCCATTTGAGAGTACCAGGTCTAAGATTGCTCCCTTCCGAGTAGGTTCCAAAACTAGCTGTCTGAGGCATGCCCCCTGTAGGGCATTAAGAATGACTCTGCTCTTGGATGTGGCTGTAGAAACAGTGCTCCAGTTAACATCTGGCATATTCAGGTACCCCATCAGCAATATCTCCCCTTTTTCTGCCATCCCAAGGATGCCTTCTATCATTTCCTTGTCTACCCCCTCCCTGAGACAGGGGTCTGTATACAGCCCCTGTGCAGATTGTGGTGCCATTTCTAGTCTCCAGGTTGACCCACAGTGCTTTCTTTCCTCACTGTTTACCCTTTAGTTCTGTTGCTTTGATCCCTTCCCTTACACAGATAGCTACTCCTCCTCCTCTTCTTCCCTCCCTGTCCCTCCTGTAGATTGTGTACCCTGGTATGTTGACATCCAGTCATGGTTATCTGTGTGCCATGTTTCTGTGACTGCCATGATATCCAGACATCCTTCTTCCATCAAGTCCACCATTTCAGGGAGCTTTTTACCTAGACTACAGGCACTGGTACTCATTACCCTCCATTTTTTTATGGCTTTATTTCTTTTTGCCCTATCCCTGTCCTTACTGCCTTTGTCTTTTTCTCCATTTACCTCACCCTTCTCTCTATCAACTGCTCTATCTTGGTGTTCACCTCACTAACTACCCTGATTATTTTTTTGGGGGGGCTAGGATTTCCCTTCTTCTTTTCAGTGCCTCCCCCCTTGGCTAATTTAAATGCTTGCCGATGAAGCATTTAAACCTATCACCTATGATTCTGGTTCCCCTCCTGCATAAATGCAGACCATCACACCTGTATAGGCCTGCATCCCTCCAGGTGGAATCTCTGTCCCCAGTGAAGCCAAATCCCTGAGCTCTGCACCAGTTTTTCAATCAGTCATTGAATCTCATAGTGTGGAGTACCCTAGCCTCATCCATGCCATAGACAGGTAGCACTTCCGAGAAAGTTGCCATGTGTGCTACTTGTCTAAGGCCCCTTCCCCAACTCCACAAACTCCTGTTGCACTGCTCTGATCCCATTATCAGCCAGGTTATTTGTCCCTAGGTGGATAATGACATCTAGCTCACTCCTCTTGCTCCCATGATCCTGAGGATTCATTTCTTGTCTCTCCAAGCCATGGCACTGGGCAGGCACCTTACCTCCCTTTCCCCTCCTTACCCCAGATCTACCCCCAACCACTGAGTCCTGTGGGGTCCTGTGCCACCCTCCTGTGGGTCTCCATTGTGGAGGTTCCTAGCATCCTACTTAGTCTCCACTGTGGGTGCCTCCTTTAAGGAACCATGCTCCACCAGATTGGTGAATGAATTGTGGAAAGACACAACTGGAGGGATGTGCCTCTGTTCCACCACTCTCACCCTTCCTGAGCCCACCATGGTCCAACCACTCCTCTTTCATGGCAACCTCTGAGGTAGTGGCAGTGGCCTGGGTGGTCCCTGGGTGGGGGAGCAGGTTTCCTGAAACCTTGCCAGGTCAGCATGGAGTTGAACAACCTCCTCCCTCAGACCAGAGAGTTGCTTGCAAATAGGGCAGCAACGTAGTCTCCAGAATGTCCCCCAGAAGACTGCTGCTTCACAGCCAGTGCATTGCACCACTCCCCACATGTCTGTGTCCCTTCCTGTTACAGATGCTTTTCTTTTTTTTTGTTCTTATTTTAATGTGTGCAAGCTTGTGAGTGTCTCTACCCCCTATTCAGTGTGCTGTGTCTCTAAGGATATGAACAGGTGTATGTTGTTAGTTTTGGAGACGTGATGTCAGAACCCCTGCTATAAAGGAAGCTCTTGGGTCAGGTGGGGTGAGGTGCAGCATCATTTTACAAGAATATGGAACAACTCCCACATGGAGATATTTCCCTGCCATCCAGACTTTTTTACAGCAATATATCAGTGACAAAGACAGTATGCTCTGTTTTCATCAATTATATTGTTGTAAATTTTGCCCACATTTAACAACAAGCATGTAAGTGGACTTGCAGAATAGCCTAGAGGTTAGAGTAATGAGCTGTAAATGAGCTTGCTACATCACGGAGAAATGGATTGATTCTCACAACCTTCACTTGAAACATAGAAACAGAGAGGTTGACAGCAGATAAGGACCGCAAGGCCCATCCGGTCTGCCCATTTCTTTTTCTACCTTATAAATGTGCCATCGGCCTTTGCTCCGTCAGTGGCCTATCTATCCATACTCATCTGTATTGCTCCCTTTTGCCTTTCCCATGCCTGTTTGAAGCCCTGCACTGTATTCATAGCCACCATTTCCTGAGGTAGGCCGTTCCATGCATTCACCACTCTTTCTGTGAAAAATAATTTCTTCACATTCCCCCTTAATCGGCCTCCCTCTAATCTCATGCTGTGTCCTCTTCTCCTGCTATTTTTCTTATATTTAAACATGTTAAACTCCTTCACCTTGTTAATGCCTTAAGGTATTTGAATATTTTGATCATATCACCTCTCTCCCTCCTTTGCTCAAGGGTATACATATTGAGCTCCATTAATCTGTCCTCATATGTCTTCGGATGCAGTCCCTGCATGATTTTGGTTGCCCTTCTCTGGACTTCCTCAATTTGGTTAATGTCCTTGTGAAGGTGTGGCATCCAGTACTGCATGCAGTACTCCAGATGGGGCCTAACCAGTGTCTTGTAAAGAGGGATTATTATCTCACTCTTATGACTTGTAATACCCCTACTAATACACCCTAACATCCCCCTAGCCTTACCTACTGCTTTAGAGGTCTGCTTGGATGATTTCTGGTCATCGGTATTGATGATGCCCAAGTCTCTTTCTTCCTTTGTGACTGCCAGCAACTCTCATCCCGGCCTATAGGTGGCTTCAGGTCTTCTTTTCCCTATGTGCATGATCTTGCACTTCTTTGCATTAAATCCCAGTTGCCACTCTTCTGACCATTTTGCTAGTTTATCCAGATCTCTTCTCATTCTGCCCACCCCATCTGGATCATCTACTCTGTTGCAGATCTTGGTGTCACCTGCAAACAGACAAGCCTTACCCTCTAGTCCCTCTACAATGTCACTAATGAAGATATTGAAGAGGACTGGCCCCAGGACTGATCCCTGAGGTACCCCACTTGTGACTTGCATCTCTTCTGACTTTATACCATTTACCACCACTCTCTTTTTTCTGCCTGTCAAACAGTTTGCCACCCAGTTGACCAACTTCTGACCCACCCCAAGCCTACCCAGCTTATTTATAAATCTTCTATGTGGAACAGTGTCGAAAGCTTTGCCGAAGTCAAGGTAGGCGACATCAACTGCTTCCCCTTGGTCCACCACTCTGGTTACCCAGTCAAAGAAATCTATGGGATTAGTTTGACAGGACCTTCCTTTTGTAAACCCATGCTGTCTTGGATCCTGTGCTCCTATGGATTCCAGGTGTTGCACTATCGTTTCCTTAAGGAGTACCTCCATAATCTTGCCCACTACTGAAGTAAGACTGACTGGTCTGTAGTTCCCCGCCTCCTCCCTGTTACCACCCTTGTGGCACGTGATCACATGAGCCCTTCTCCAGTCTTCTGGGACCTCTCCTGTGCTCAGAAACTCACTAAACAGTTCTGCTAATGGCTCTGCTAGTTCCACCCTTAGCTCCATAAGTACCCTGGGATGTAAGCCATCAGGTCCCAATGTCTTGTCCACCCTGAGCTTAGTGAGCTCTTGTAAGACCCTTTCTTTTGTGAAGGGAGTAGTGCTCACCTCCCTCCCCCCTGTGTCCATGGTGCTGAGCTGTGGGACCTGCCCTACCTTTTCTTCAGTAAATACTGAGCAAAAGTATCACTTACGTACTGTATGACCCTGAACAAATCACTTAACCTCCCCATTGCTCCCAGGAAACCCCTGAAATCAGGCCTTGTGTCTAGTGGGCCTTACCTAGTTACTAAACAGAATAAATAAAAAATAAATAAATGATTTCAGATAACTTCAAATGAAGTTCTAAAACCATACTGAGTTCTGGATTTGTATTAGCACCAAGTCACTCATCCCTTCCCCTGCCAAGAAGTTCACTCCATGCAATATATTTTTGATTACAGAGCCTCAAATCTCTCAGTTTAACATTTTGACTACTCTCTGCTTTTATCATGCCATACATTTTGGGGTTTGAGTGGCAACCTTATCTCTGTCAGATACCTATATTATTGTTAGAAAAGATGGTTGATTATGTGGTTCATATACTTCTTTTAATAATAATAAGAAATCAGTTATCGTGTCACAATGTGGTCTACAAAAATGCATACAAAAGTTGCCATACTATTAAAAATTATTACACTGAACCATTGCCTGTTAGTTGCCTTACAAAATGACTGAGTGGTGTTATATAGCATGTGGGTTGTTAAGAGGAAAATAATGTGCCTTACAATAAGATCCATCAAATACTTTGTAGCCAGACCAGTTACTTAATTCAGGATTTTATTAGTTACCAGTTGTGAAGGAAGTATCAGAACTCTTCATTTTGTTACATTCATTATTAATCTTTTGTCTAACAGATCCTGTTGGAAGGTTATGTGGGAGATAACTTCAATGGAGACATTGGAATTGATGATCTGACATTCATGAATTGTTCTCTATATTATGGTGAGTTCAAAGACAGTAACACCTTCAGTGCCATGTAGTACCACACTGAGAAGCATTTATTACAAATGTTCTTTATTTGGCTATTCCTTTGGAGCAATTAATTTTTTCATAGAAGGGATACATTGTTTGTTGGATCAATTATTAAGATGGTTCTATGTCATAACAGTGATCACCAAACGGTGATTGCAGTTAGGGTGAGTGTACATCACCAAAAATAAAAACAGTGATGTACACTCGCAGCAACAACAAGTGAGTGAAAACAAATCTTATTGTTATGTGGTGGGCTGTGCCCCCCTCCCCACTCCCCCTAAATAAGGATTAATAAGTCCAAGGGAATGCATGTCAGGAAGGGGGTGAAACTTTGAAAAAAATGAATACTCCTCGTCTCACCAAAAAATAGTGTGCACCTCCACAGCCCCAAACCTTGTACCCCCCCCCACTGTAGCCAGCCACTCTCACCACTACACCACATGGCCAGCATGGCAGCCTCTCACTGCACTACCTCCCACACACCTGCTGTTCTTTCCCATTCCCCTGCCATCCTCTTCTATTCCCCCTCCTCCTCTTCCACTCACCTTCTTCTTCTCCTGTCGCTACCCTTTCAGGGTAGCTCACATTCCAAGCACTGAGACTGAGTCGCTCATATTTGAGTCACTTAATTTCAGTCACCCTTTTAATGGTATACCTATTAGGACACATCAAACGCACATATTCTGTCGTACTTGAGTTTGTTACAATATATAGTTTCAATGTTCTTTTTTCCAACTCTGAGTATGGCATGCCCTCTGATTATGGAGGTTTTAGGCAAGTACAGCAACTACTGCAAACATGTTAGTTGTTGAATGTGAGAGAAAGTCAAACAGTCAGAGGCTGGTTAAATTTTTGACATTGCTTGTCAGGGCAAGGATTGTAATTGTGATGTCAATGAGTTTCAGGATTTCATTTCTGCTGGATTAGGGGTGAAGGTGCTATATTTTGGTAGGGTTGTCTCCTGAGGAGAGGGCACACCACAAGAAGGACTATGAGGCATCTTACACCATTCATTTGATCAAGGTGGTGGAACAATTCTTAGTACTGGTAGGGCTCCACTCTAATGAAGCTGTTAAAGTTAGTAGTACAGATTTTCAGGAGCTAAGATGCAAAGAATGAAAAAGGACAAGTTAAAGGGGTGAGGGGTGTTTTTTGGTCATATTAAGTAATACTGGAAAAGTATTGTTACCTTTTGTGAATGTTGCTTTGGTTATTCCATATGGCCTATTCTCATTGAATAAATATTTGGACTGAAACTGATAAAGGGTCAGTGTGGAACAGCAACAGAGGCAATCAGTTCAGCTTCCAGTGCTGTTCGGGCTGAAATGTTAGAGATACATAATCTCCTGACCCCACCTAATAGATGAGCTCATGCCCCCTAGTGTTGGACAATGAAGGGTTGCACACTGTTTCAATGCAAAGTACATGGTTGTTGATGCATAAGTTATCCAATTTTTCCACAGGCTCCTTCTATCATTTTTTTAGGGCACCTACTCCAACTCTATCACTTCACTCTAGCAAAATCCCTTGCAGATTGCTAGCCCTTTGCTCAAGAGCTGGGACAAGAGATTGGTGGAGCACTTGTGCCTTCTTAATTACACTGTATGTACCTATATTTTTCTCCTTTTAAGAACTCGCCCTATTCTATATTTTTCTGCCACAGAGCATGCTGCCATTGTCATGATGGTAATCAATTTTCTGCAAGATAACCAGTGGGAATTGCTTGATTAGCAACAGCCTCTTCCCTTACCTGCTGAAGACTGAGGGCATCACCCCCATGACACACTTGGAGGTCTGTAGTTCAGAGCTGGTAATCAGGCACAGGAATCAAATGTGTCTCCCATATTGCAGTGCAATATACTGCCAGTTGCACCATGCAGTTTGACTCCTATCCCTGACTAGATGAAACAGACTTATTTTTATTTAAGATTTTAAACACTGTTAGACATTATCAGTTTTAAATATAAGAAAACTGTCTAATACAAAAAAAAAAGAATCCTTTTGTTAGATCAGGGGACAAGAAACATCTATATATATATATATATGTTGAAAAAAGAATGTAGTTTGAAAGAAATTATCCCAAATGTTTTCAATAAGACATATTTATCCACAGAATGCATTAACATGTTGTCGAATAATGACCTTTACAAGATGAGTTGTGTGGAAAAATGTCTAGCAAGCTTAGAAGTCATGAGCCCAGAGGACAGAGACAGCTCTTTCAGATTAGATAAATACGGATGGCTTGTCTAATGTTGTATGTCAGACAGATTCATTTCCCCACACTTGGATTTGAAAAGAAGGGTAAATTTGACTGCAAAATTATGCTAATATTGTAAGGAATTATTACGCAGTGCACAATTTTTTTTAATTGATGTTGGATTGATAAATAGGAGAGCAGTGTGCAACAGTGGAGGATTAATATTATTATTAAGGGTATTTGAGAGAGAACTCTGACTGCTTTTCACTAAATATTTTCATTGGTATGCTGTTTTGTACATTTAATGTTTTTGTATCACTGTGAAAAAACACCCGAATATGGTTGCTGTGGTTCAAATACAGAAACAGAACAGAGAGTGAAGAGATTTATCTAGACCAGGGATTCTCAAATGGTGAGGCCAGCCTCCTTGGGGAGGCCCCAACCTGTTCAAGGGGAGGCTCAAGCAAGTCTGAAAAAGTACTGTATTTAAATTTTGGGCTTTATATATTTTGAGTGAAGAGATGAAGCAAACTGAAAGAGAATAATAGTAGGTGAATTTTATGTCTTTATTTTCTAATATGTGACAAGGGAAGGTAAATGAGCTAAGGCTCATTCCAGGTGTACCTGGAGAAGTTGAGGGAGTGAATACATGTCAAAGGTAACTGCAAAACAATCAAGAAATATACAGTGAGTAATAGTGCAAATAAATATGAACAATAAATTAATAATGAATGGTGGTAATGGATCAATTTGTAAACTGATGGCAGAACAGCCCAAATACAAGGGTTGAGCATAGAAGGATAATAGCAATAGCAGGAAGGAGCAAAGTAATCCCTAAGATGTTGCTTAGGAACAGAGAAGGAGGAGGAGAGCAAAGTATGCAGGAAGGTTATTTCTATAGAGAGAAAACAGAGGAAGTAGTATGACCCATGAAAGTACTGCAACAAGGGTAACAATGGTTCAAGAGTGAAAATAGCAGAGCAAGTAGGTTGACCTGTGGGGGAGGGAGGGAGGTTTACAATAAGTTGAATAATATTTGTTTATTTATTTGTTATTCAGATAACACCTTTAGCGTAGGAGCTCTTTTCAAAAGTTCCAAGTCAGTATAAGACAAAGAACTGAGTGAGCCAAGTACTCAAAAGGGTTTCAATTTATTCATTGTGTAGTGCACAAAGTACAGTACGTTATTTTTCTTTGGGGAGGCCCAAGATTATTTCAGTTTTTGGGGGAGGCTCAAAATCTTTTCCATGGATTTGGGGAGGCTCACTGTGACAAAGTCTGAGAACTCTAGATCTAGACATTATCAGTTTGACTGTATCATGGCACAAGACCAAACTATGTTGCATCAAACATGTGTCTTGACATGCAGTTTTATCAAGTCCCTTCCTTGTTATCAAGTAAGAGACAAACCAGACCTTTTTCCACCAATTTGAAACTACAAAATCAGACTGACTTTGTAATGTAATGATAAGGACAATAATCAGGCATCTCCAGGTCTGAACCTGTTATATACATCAAAGCGATAAAGATCAAGAGCACTTTTGACATTTACATTTTCTTTTAAAGCTGAAACAGCCCTATTAGTTCATAACTTTTGAAGCGAAGTGGTCTTCACTTGCAAGATGATTGGAGATATTTTCTTACTCTAATTGGATTTTTTTGAATTTTCTACAAGCAATCTCCCCTAAAGTGATTGAGTTCTTGGGTTATTAAAAATGTCACCAAAACACTGGCCAGCAGAGAGTCCAGCAAATCTAAAAGTAGGCATAATGTTGATTCTGTTAAATAAAATGCATTATCAAAAAGAAATGCCGACACAGGCATGTATAGCTTTCGGACTGGGGAGTAGCTCCTGTCACTAATAGATACACAGATGTAATTAATGTATCAAGCTGTACATTGCCTAAGTAAGTCCTTATATATTCTGTCATGCACATGTATCATCCCAGTGAAGTGACTGTCTTCAGCAACCTTGCAATGTAGTACCAATGTTTATATGTATTATCAAGGGGTTAGTGGGCAGCGGACTAAAAAGAGAATACTGTCACCATGCATTAACTTCCATGTCCCAGTTACTGGCTGTGTCTTCTGTATTAGTTAGATGAATATGTAATGTATAAATGTAAGCCCCCTTCCCCTATTTCTAGGGGTATGATTTTAAATGTCCTGGGAAGGGGGCACCCCAACTATGCAGAAAAACAATCCTGGAGATATAATAAACTGGCAACATTTACCTGGGTGATGTATTCGTACTTGGATGTAGCTAAAGCAATGGGGGTACAGCATCTTTGGGGTCAGAATGCTAGACAGGGGGACAATTATGGTTACACACACTAGGCAATTTCATTTAGTGAGGTTAATGTCCACACAGAGGAATCCTTTTCAATTAGATTTAATTGCTCTGAAGTAAAAAAAAAAAATTATATCATAATGCTGTAACATTTCAAGTGTTTTTAATTACACTGTAACTGCGCTGTAACTAGAATGCAGTTACATGTAACTACTATTTAGTTGTTAACTAGTTTCATATTTGAGTGGTGTGTACTTACACACAATTTGCATTAAGTAATAACACTGTAACTGCACTGTAACAACTGTGCAGTTACATGTAATTGCTATGTAGTTAATTAGTTTCACATGTGTGTCTTACATGTGCTTTTTCTGTTGTTACACAATTTGCATGCATGTGTAACTACTGCTGTCTCTATCAGGACAAGTCATTTCTTTCTGACACATATTATTACATATGTAATTGCTGTTGCAAAGTGTAACAGAAAATCTATTGTGCAACTACCACTGTATCTCTTCTGGCATTGTAAAATTTGTTTTTACAAGGGCAACTACATATGTTACAGCTATTGAAAGTTTTAACAGAAAATTTATTGTGCAACTACTATGTTACTACTTTTGGCATTGTTAAATTTGTTCTTACAAGCGTAACTTCTTATGAATGCAGGTCTTGTGCACTGTTTTAACCGTCTATGTCTATCTGACATTTGTTTTAAAATGTAATCATGCAGAAAAACTTAAAAGTGTAATCAGAATGGTAAATAAATTATGATTACAATATAACTTCGGTCTGATGCACTTAAATGCACTTTCTGGCAACTCTTTAGATTATGTTCCATGTCTGCATTCCAGTTTTTCATGAACCTACAGGTTAATAATATGCAGTCTAATATTGTGAATTGATATATAACTGTACACAAAAAGATTTCATTTGCATAATTACTAACTGGTATTGTAACAATATTGTGGCTAAGAAATAATGGTTGAACATTGTTCTACCGAAATTTTTATATCAGCTAAAATGCTGTTGTACCACAGTTCTAAGGTTATGGAACACTGTTCAACCCTTCTGTGGTACAAAGTATTCAAGCTGATTTCAGGAGCATACAAGTCACACCAGCAGAAACTGCAGAGTCAACCAGATCGAAGGAGGTGGCAATGGAAGGAACAGACAGCCGCGTAATCCCGCAGATGCAGGATCAAGCAGATATGGTAAAATAATATGCAGTATCAACCAGACATACTGTCCTGTGAAAAAAAATAAATGCAGGATCAGCCAGAGATTTATGTTTACTTACAGAAATCACTTGCTTCATCCATGTACTCTTGCTAAGCAAGAAATACAGCAGCCATTGTTTTGTTTTGTTTTTTAATCCCCCCAACCTGATTTTAAACTAGTGGGAGTGCATGACACAAATGTAGGGATGTCTGGTCCCTAACAACAACACCACTTGTCTTAGCAATCAGATATAACTCTTAGAAGAAGACGCAGATGGCAAAGTCTTCTTCTACTTAAACAAATGTTTAAACAATCTGCTAAGACTACATAAAAATTGATGTCTGGGACACCATACACCATAACAAATAATGGATGGGCAAATCTATGCAGAACTAATATGTTCTGCCACCTTGGGGATCTGATTCCCACGGACCTCTTGAACTTCGCTCTCGAGGTCAGTGGGAATCAGAACCCCTCTGTGGCACTGGCTCTGCATGGTTGCCCATCCAGTATTCTCTAGGTTTTCACAGTTAATGCCTATGTAACATGTATCTGCAAGTGTGCACACTTACTGTATATTTACCAAATCTCAGTACTGTGGTGGCTGCCATTCATGGTTGCTGGCCACTGCACACCTCTCATCGATGACTCTATCATCTGGTGCTAGTGCGTGGGGGGCAGATCGATTGACACTTGTGGGCAGCTAATGGAATGCCCATTTCAGGTCCATGAATGGAGCCCTTTCTCCACAAAGAGCAAGCGATGCTGGGTGGAATACAGAGTTGAAATATTCCAAAACTGAGAAATGTTTTAAAAATCACCAACACTGGCCTGAGTAGCCATCCCCAGCCCTCCCTGTTGTCCAAGAGGAGTTTCCACAAGTTGCTGCACTGTAGCAAAGCATTGCACTATCCACACATAGGAAAATATTTCAAAAGTAGTCTTTATTTCATCAAAGGATGAGTGCTGCTACATATAGGAGTCAGAACTACTCCTCCAGTGCTTTGCCAGAAAGGCTTCATCAGGGAGCCGCTAACCCCTAACAACGTCACAACAATTTCCACATGTTGCTGTACTCTAGCAAAGCATTGCATTGTCCACACATAGGAAAAGATTTCAATAGTCTTTACTTTATCAAAGGACAACTGTCACCACACATACAAGTTGGAACTACTCACACCAGAGCTTCACCAGAAAGGCTTCATCAACTGAGATAGAAACATAGAAACATAGAAGTTGACGGCAGATGAGGACCGCAAGGCCCATCCAGTCTGCCCATTTCTTTTTCTACCTTATAAATGTGCCATCGGCCTTTGCTCTGTCAGTGACCTATCTATTCATAGTCATTTGTATTGCTCCCTTATGCCTATCCCATGCCTGTTTGAAGCCCTGCACTGTATTCATAGCCACCACTTCTTGTGGTAAGCCATTCCATGCATCTACCACCCTTTCTGTGAAAAGAATTTCTCACATTCCCCTTAATCGGCCTCCCTCTAATCTCATGCTGTGTCCTCTTGTCCTGCTATTTTTCTTATATTTAAACATGTTAGACTCTTTCACCTTGTTTATGCCCTTAAGGTGTTTAAATGTCTCGATCATATCACCTCTCCCTCCTTTGCTCAAGGGTATATATTGAGCTCCGTTAATCTGTCCTCATATGTCTTCTGATGCAGTCCCTGCACCATTTTTGTTGCCCTTCTCTGGACTGCCTCAATTTGGTTAATGTCCTTGTGAAGGTGTGGCCTCCAATACTGCAGCAGTACTCAGATGGGGCCTAACCAATGTCTTGTACAGAGGGATTATTACCTCCCTCTTACGACTTGTGATACCCCTACTAATACACCCTAACACCCCCCTAGCCTTACCTACTGCTTTAGAGGTCTGCTTGGATGATTTTAGGTCATCAGTGATGAGGATGCCCAAGTCTCTTTCTTCCTTTGTGACTGCTAGCAACTCCCCTCCCAGCCTATAAGTGGCTTCAGGGTTTCTCTTCCCTATGTGCATGATTTTGCACTTCTTTGCATTAAATCCCAGTTGCCACTCTTCTGACCATTTTGCTAGTTTATCCAGATCTCTTCTCATTCTGCCCACCCCATCTGGATCATCTACTCTGTTGCAGATCTTGGTGTCATCTGCAAACAGACAAGCCTTACCCTCTAGTCCATCTCATGAGGTCACTAATGAAGATGTTGAATAGGACTGGCCCCAGGACTGATCCCTGAGGTACCCCACTTGTGACTTGCATCTCTTCTGACTGTATACCATTTACCACCACTCTCTGTTTTCTGCCAGTCAGCCAGTTTGCCACCCAGTTGACCAACTTCTGACCACCCGAGCCTACCTAGCTTATTTATCAATCTTCTATGTGGAACAGTGTCAAAAGCTTTGCTGAAGTCAAGGTAGGTGACATCAACTGCTCCCCTTGGTCCACCACTCTGGCTACCCAGTCAAAGAAATCTATGAGATTAGTTTGACAGGACCTTCCTTTGTAAACCCATGCTGTCTTGGATCCTGTGCCCCTATGGATTCCAGGTGTTGCACTATCCTTTCCTTAAGGAGTGCCTCCATAATCTTGCCCACTACTGAGGTAAGACTGACCGGTCTGTAGTTCCCCGCCTCCTCCTGCTACCACTCTTGTGGGAGGATCACATGAGCCCTTCTCCAGTCTTCTGGGACCTCTCCTGTGCTCAGAGACTCACTAAACAATTCTGCTAATGGCTCTGCTAGTTCCTCCTTTAGCTCCTTAAGTACCCTGGGATGTATGCCATCAGGTCCCATTGCCTTATCCACCCTGAGCTTGCAAGCTCTTATAGGACCCTCTTCTTTGTGAAGGGAGTAGTGCTCACCTCCTCCCCCTGTGTCCATGATGCTGGAGCTGTGGCCCCTGCCCTACCTTTCTTCAGTAAATACTGAGCAAAAGTATCTATTTAGGATAGATGCCTTTACAGGGTCCTCCTCCTCACATGCTCCCTTTTCTCCATTAAGCTTAGCAATACCCTCTGGACTTTCTCCTTTCACTAATGTATCTATAGAAAGTCTTGTCACCTTCTTTTACTGTTCGTAGTAGTGTTTCCTCAGTTTGGGACTTTGCCTGCCTTACTGCCTTACTGCTTCCTTAGGGCAGTTTGTATGCCTCCCTATCTTCATCCCGCTGTGTTCCCTTATATTTTCTGAAGGCCAGCCTTTTGGCTCTGATCTTTTCTGCTACTGTATTTGAGAACCAAAGTGGTTTCCTTCTTCTTTTGCACTTCCTTTTCTGTCTAACACAATGGGATGTTGCTTCAAGTATTGTATCCTTAATGCTTGCCCACTTTGCCTGTACCTCCTCACCTGTGTTTCTTTTTGCCAGGGCTAGCTTAACTCTGTTGGCCATCTTATCAAAGTCAGCTCCTCTGAAGTCCCATATTTTTGCCTTGGAATGGGATGATTTAGATGTAGTAGCCAAATTGAGCCATACCATGTGATGGTCACTGGCCCCCAGGTGACCTTCTACCTGGAGATCTGTGATCCCTTCTTTGTTAGTCAGTACTAGATCTAGGATAGCCCTGTCTCTTGTGGGTTGCTGTACCAGTTGTTTGAGGCCCTCCCCTGCAGGGAATCCACTATGAGTCTAGTTCTGCAGATGTTCCTGCTGGTATTGACCAATCTGTATCTGGCATGTTGAAGTCTCCCATTATCAGAACCTCCCTTTAGCTGTCATGTTTTGTATATCTTCTAACAGTAATGTGTCTATGTCTCCCCCTGGTCTGGAGGCCTGTAGACAACCCCAGTTCTTATGGCTGTCCCATTTCCTGTTTCCAGGGTGACCCACAGTTCTTCTGGCTCCTTATGTGTATTCTGAATTTCTGTAGCTTTGATATTTTCATTAACATACAGGCCACTCCTCCCCCTTTTGCACCTCGGTCTCTTCTGAACAATACATAGCCAGGTACTGAAGTCTCCCAAGTGTGGTTACTGGTAAACCACGTCTCACTAGTTGCTACTATGTCCAGCTTAGCCTCTGACATTATTGCCTGCAGGTCTGGGATCTTATTTCCCAGGCTGTGAGCATTTGTATCATGATTTTCCATTGGCCAGATTTTGGTGTGTTAGTTGTTGGGTGAAGTTTGGCATTACCCCTGTGCATCGTTATGGGAGACAAACCTTTTTCTTACCTGGTGATGCAAATGAACGGCAAACACGCTGAATTCCTGTTTGACCACTAGCTGAGGGGAGGGTGTTCTTCCCATTCGACGTATGGGGTGCTGCACCTCTCCCCATTTGCTAGTTTAAATATTCTGCAAAGACGCCAAACTTCTGCCCCAATGCACTGACTCCTCTTTAGTCAGATGCAGTCCATCAAATATAAAGAACTTTCCTCCCAGAACTGTTGCCAGTTCCCTACAAATCTGTGTCCTTTTCCTGGCACCAGCCCTGAGCCACGTGTTTAGCTCCCCTATCTCCCCTTCTCTGACCTTCTGTCCATCTGCTCCTTCTCCCAGACTGGCAGGATCTCAGAGAAGGAGATGCCGGATGAAATAGATGATAGTTTGTCACCCAGCCTGGTCAGGTGTTCCTTGGTCTCCACAACTGACCGGCTGGCGAGATCATTAGTCCCTATGTGTACTAGGACATCAATGTTTTCTC
Source organism: Neoceratodus forsteri (assembly GCA_016271365.2). Classification (NCBI taxonomy): domain Eukaryota; kingdom Metazoa; phylum Chordata; order Ceratodontiformes; family Ceratodontidae; genus Neoceratodus; species Neoceratodus forsteri. The sequence continues at coordinate 1,773,594,165 of CM057456.1, read as the reverse complement.
CTGCTTTGTGAACAATTTTAGCAATATGGTCAGTGTCTCTCCATGCTGATGTACCTGGGAGACATCTGACCATCACCCCTGGCTGGAGATGGGTATCAACTCCCCGAATCATGGAGTCTCCTATGATCAGAAGTTTTTTGGATTTCCTTTGTGCTTGTTTAGTTTTGGTTCCGATTTGGGTGAGTATTGTTGTGCTAGCTCCTGTGCTGCAGTGTCCTGCTCTGCAGTGTCTTCTGCCTCTTTATTTGATTTCAGAGATAGAGGCAGATACCTGTTTTAGTGTTTATATGGTTTTGGAGGTAATGTGTTGGAGAGCAGAGAGTGATGGGGCACCTGATTTGCTCCTCCTAACCACCTGCCAACCTCCTGGACCAACTACCCCTGCTCGAGGTTTTCTGTTGGATGCTGGGGAAATGGCGTGGTGGTTCTTATAATGTATTTCCTCTCAATATGAAATTTGAGGCGTGCAATCTCTGCCCATGCTGCCCGGAGCTGAGACCTAAGATCTCCAAAGGCCCAGCATGTAGGACAGTGTCCTAAATCCTGTAAGACTGTCCTTCTGAAAATTGTTCCACAGTACCTGCAGTTAATGAAATCCATTCCAAATAAGTTGCTGGGTTTATAACCTAGTCAGAGTAATTAGAAGGAAAAAAATGCAAGTAATGGTTTAATTGTGCTTTGTTTAACTTGTTATAACAAGTTAAATTACTAGTGCCCTGTAAATGAGATCACCTTGTGGAGGCCCCACTGATCCGCCCTTCCTGCTCTGCCACAGGAAATGTCACAACTGTGGTACCCTATAAAAGGAGTGTAGTGGGGTGGTTGGGGATGGGGTGGGTGGCTGGGCCCTTCCTGCCTAAAAGAAGAACCACGGACGAAAGAACAAGGAGGTAAGAGCAGAAACAATCAGTCAACAACAAATGCAGTAACCCTGAAAGCTTATCCTAATGTTAGATAAAACTGTAAAACCTGTAAAGCACCACCTGTAATAATTTCAGAGAAGATATACCCTGTAAGAAACACTTTGCTCCAGAGAAAAATAAAGCAGTAACAGAAGATATACCTTGCAAAAGACAATTTGAATCAGAAGATTACAGCAGTAATCTGTTAGCACACCTGTAGGCACACCTTGTAATAATGCAGAAGAAGGTATACCAGCAACAACAATTTGAATCAGAGAAAAATAAAGATGAAATGTTAGCAACAAACAGTAGCAATCCCTGTGAGTAAAAAATAAAAACACCACCACACAGTAAATCTGCTTAGCCAAACTAAGTCTTAATCCTTCTCCCTTGCTCTGGTAAGTTTCTCTACTCTGCCTTTCAAGCAGTCTTAGAAGGAAAGAGCTCAGGTGAAGCTAGGTGCCTTGGCCAGCAAACCAAGTCTTCTCCTGCTACTAGTTCAATCTGGGACTGTTGTCATTGAGGGCTGGGGTGGCATGGTGGGGGTGACAGCACATGTCCACATGGATGGTGGCTGTTCCTTGGGGAGAACCATGCAAGTTATGGCAGGGTCCCCCCGCTGTAGCTTGTGCCCCCTCACCTGGCACTCTGCACCTTAGTGAATGGCATGGAGTGTGGGCACACCCCCTGCACTAACCCTAGATTGGCCCTGCATGGACCTACCAACTGGTCAGGAGACTGGGTGCACAAGGGACGCATGCTTTGGAGCATGCTGCTGGAGTCCATTGGATCACCGGTGCACAGCTTTCTGACTTTCTGTCATCTACACCTCTCAGATACTTGGTGTATAGGTGATAAAATAATTTTGTACATAGACACCAAAGGTGGCAGGCAATGTTACAAATGTGCATACCCAGACCTGGCATTCAACAGCAGCCATCCAATCAGATGGACTGCCCACCAGCAGACTGGATTCTGCACTGTGTGTGGAGTGGGGAATTGTGGGATGTGGCTGGTCCTCCCTGTACTGCTGTTTTCCAGTAAGGGAACCTACTGGTCTGCACATGTTCACCACCATGCCCCAAGCCCTCATGGTATAGTCACAGGGCTGTGGTAGCTTGGTGTGAAGGATGGTGCCATGGCTGCCATGAGGAAGGGCATGTAACAGCTAAGGAAGGGTCCCTGCATGTGTATCTGGCACCACTCACCATCACTCCACACAGCAAATCAGAGATAAAGCATGGCATGTAGCCATGCCCCACCCCCAGCCACCCACGTGGGCAGCAGCAGGACAGGGGTATGGATGCAGAAGAGGTGTTGGTCAATCCTACAGAAGCAGCACATTTAAAGTTATTTAAGCACACAACACGCATTTTGAAACTAGTTAACAACTACATAGTAGTGCAGTTACACTGTAGTTATACAGTAGTTACAGTGTAGTTAGTGACGCTTAAAATTATCCTTCAGGATTCATTCCCTCATGAACTTACTGCAGTATAGTGCAGTGGTTAAAAGCACTGACCTGAAAACTTAGAGATCCGTGTTTGAATCTCAGAGCCCCCACTTGTGTACTGTGCAGCCAAAGAAAAAAAAGAAATAAAAATAAACATGCAGTCTAACATTGTAAATTGCTATACAATAAAAATCATTAATTTGCATAATTACTTATTGGCTTTTAACAGTGCTGTAGTTATTAAGGAATATACTGCTTCTGTGACATTTTTTTCCACAGTTCATGCTTAAGTAACATGTATTTGCAAAGTAAGTATGCAGAAACTGACACTTAAAGTGTAAGAAGAAGGGTGTAACAGTGCTGTAATTACTAAGGAATGTACTGCTTCTGTGGCATTGTTTCCACAGTTAATTCCTAATTAACATGTATTTGCAAAGTAAGTATGCAGAAACTGACACTTAAAATCAAGTGTATGAAGAAGGATATAACAGTGCCTTAGTTACTAAGGAATGTGCTGCTTCTGTGGCATTGTTTCCACAGTTAATTCCTAACTAACATGTATTTGCAAAGCAAGTACACAGAAACTGACACAAAGCCTAAGAAGAAGAGTATAACTACTATACACTTAAACTGAATGTCAATGTTGTGGTTCTGATGTATGTTTTCTTTCCGAAATCATTCCCTCATGCACTTACTGCTTAATAAACATGCAACCTAATATTGTTAATTGCTATACAATTACATTGTTTCCTTATACAATTAAAATCATTTACATAATTACTTACTGGCTTGTAACTGTACTGTAGTTACTAAGAAATGTGCTGCTTCCGTGGCATTGACCCACACCTCTTCTACACCCACAACCCTGTCCTGCTACTGCTCAGTGGGTGGCTGGGGTGGGGCATGGTTACATACCATGCTTTATCATCAATCTGCTGTGTGGAGTGGTTGTGGGTGGCACCAGATACACAGGCAAGGACACTTCTTTAGCCTTTACCTTCTTTTACCCTTCCCACTGACTGAATGGTGTGGCAGCCATGGCACTATCCTTCACTTCAAGCTATCCCAACTCTCTGACCATACCATGAGTGCTGGTGGAAAGGTGGTAAACATGGGCAGACCAGCAGGTCCCCTTACTGGAAAACAGCAGTAATGGGAGGACCACCTATAACCCACAGTTCCCCACTCCACACACAGTGCAGGATCCAGTCTGCTCCTGGTAAGTCTATCTGATTGGATGGCTACCATTGATCACCAGGCCTGGGAATGCACATTTGACACAGTCCCTGCTGCCTATGTGAATAAGGTCAAATATTAGATTGCATGTTTAGTGAGCAGTAAGTTCATGAGGGATTGATTTCTGAATGAAAACTTACATAGCAACTACAGTACTGACATTTGGTAAATGCATGTGCAACTGCAAAGTCATGTTACCTACAGTAGGTATTCACTGATAAAACAGTGCCATTATTTCTTAGCCACAATATTGTTATAGTGCCAATTAGTAATCATTTTTATATTTTGGGAACAGTTATATATCAATTCACAATATTAGACCGCATGTTTACTAACCTGTATGTTCATGAAAAACTGGGATACAGGCATGGAACATCATCTAAAGAGTTGCCAGTCAGTGCATTTAATTGTAGCAGACTGAAGTTGCATTACATTCATATTTTAGTTGCCATTCTGATTATGCTCTAATGTTTTTCTGTTTGATTACCTTTTAAATAAATGTCAGATAGACATAGACAGTTGAAACATTGCACAAGACCTGCATCTATATGTAGTTATTGTAAGAACAGATTTAATAATGCCAAAAATAGCAACATAGTAGTTACACAATAGATTTGCTGTTACAATTTGCAATATCTATTACATGTGCAGTTGCCCTTATGACGACAAATGACATAATGCTAGAACAGACTGGTAGTTGCACAATAGATTTTCTGTTACACTTTGCAAAAGATATTACATGTGTAGTTACACTTGTCAGAATGAATTGATTTGCGTTGAAAGGGAGACAGTAGTAGTTAAACATGTATGCAAATTATGTAACTACACAACAGACATGTGAAACTAGTTAATAACTACACAGTAATTACATGTAACTACACAGTAGTTATAGTGCAGTTACAGCATAGTTAAACCATAGTTACAGACACTTAAAATAAAGTGTTACCATAATGCTACTCCATGGAGCATGGGATCACGGCAGTATACAGGAGGCAGAAAAAGTTATACAGTGGCACAGGTCCATGGCTCAAACCTGTAACCGAATGGACAATTTCTCGAGGGGTCCCACTAGAGCTGGAACAAGCTCTATTAATGGCAACAGCACTTCTTCTCTGTCACAAAATGCTTCTCCAAAAACCCAGCTCAGATATCCCTTTTCTTCTCTTGCAACTCTCTCTTTTACTCCAGTGCTATACTATTACACTGATCGATCATGCTTCCACTGGCTCACACCAAGCTCTGAGCATCCCAGGGTATCTCAGGTCCCAGCGATCCCAGAGATGCATTGGTTTTCCACACCACAAAGCAGGCCTCCAAACCCATGACTGGTGGAGTGCCACACCAGAAAGGGGCTGCGGGCTACCACCACCATGCCACCCCACTACTAGTCACCTAATTCATGGACCCCACAGCTGGCCCACCCTGGTGTTGCAGTGCATGAAGTGCACCCGCCATACTCCCTGGGCTGCAGCTCCCAAAAAACAACTAAGGGGTCTCAAACCTATCCACAGAACACTCCGCAGCAATGATTACCACTGCCAGCTCCTCTCTTCCCCGAGCAACTACCACAAGATGCACTCTGAGACTCCAGGCTGGGACAGTTATGGCACAACCTGCCCTGGCCCCAAACCCACTGCTTTGTTTCCCACTGGCCTACCAGAAATGTGCCAAAATTCCCCTTAAATCCCCTCCTTGGAACAAAGTCTCCACTCAACCTACAGGCACGCCATGGCCCCAGGCTATAAAAGGAAAAGTGGGAGGAAAAGGCCATATAGTAAGCACCCAAAAAAGGGGGTGCTTACATTCTCCCCCTCTTTATCGCCCCCTCTTTAAGCCATTCACCTCCTGGTGAATGACCTAATCAGCTGTGCCAGAGGGCACGACCAAGGCAGGGATATGTGCCTCCCCCATTTCACACCATCAGGCAATACTGGCCACACCACTGCAGTGGTGAATCCCTCCCCATCCTCTCATCTATGCTAATTAAACCAATGTCCCAGGAACTGGAGACCCACACACCGACCCCAAAGCGAACAGGCTTGGTACTGAGATGGGATGGCATCTCGAGGACCCTACCATGCCACTAATAAGCACAGTGCTGATGCCACCAAGACAGGTACCCCCAAACACATCTCCCATCCCCCCAAACAATGTTTTAACATTGCAACACTAAATAAATGTAAACAATGACTCACAAAACTCACTGCAGAATACTTAAAAAGTTAATAAGTGCACAATTTCACAAAACACGCACACACCACACATCCTGGAGCTCACACACACACACTCAGATGCTGTTATCCCTCTCACATGCACACACCACCACACTGCTGCTTGCTGTCCTCCTGTGCTTCAACCCCTCCATCCCCCCAAGCAGCACCGAGGTGCTGAGGTTTAAAACATCTAAAGTCATTTTGCTTTTAGTCCCAAAGAGCCACCAAATGGGGCCAGTCCAAAGTCTAGGGCTCAGTACACTTCTCTTCAACCCATTACACATTTAACAGTAATAACATTTTAACCCTTAAGACATTTTAAATGAACAAACAAGAGTTGTTTCACCCATAAGCGTAAGAGTCTAGAAAATGTCCTTAAACAGGAAACAGCAATGATTCTACAGGGAGATAGACTCAGTGGGCATGCAGGCTCTCACAGGGCAGGGCCTCCCTCCTTGGGATAATAATACTGCATGTCTGACTTTGTGGTCTTGTCCCCCAAAAGAATCATCTGCCACTATGTAGTACTTGGTCATGTGTCCCCTCACATCCTGGATCATGGCAAAGTGTTTCAGCAAGGTCAGTCCAGTCCAGACCATGGATTGACACAAAGATCTAGCCACTGTAATACCAGCTGATGTGGGCACTCCTGTCCCCTTGTTGCAGGTCTGAATCTTGTCAAGGGCTCCATAGAAAACCCAATCAGCTTGATTCTACTCTATCATACCCCAAATTCTCTCTAAAACATAAAGATAGGCTTCATGTGGGTACTCCTTGCAAATTCGCCTCTGGACCCACCCCTCCACCTGGGACCACTCTGGGATACTTCTCGCACTGGTTTAAGGGGCTGTACCCTCAGTCAGCCAGTTCCCATATCTATATTTCAGACTTAACAGGTCATCAGGTGTAAAACCATCCATCTTGAGGTGCAGCTGCAGGCACAGTTGTAGCAGGTGGAAGGGGAGTCACATCAGGGATAGAAAGCATGGACCTCCAGAAAGGCTTGGATATGGCTCGCTCCACATCCTAATCTGCAAAGGTTAAGGAAGTCAGATGCTTCTCAGGAGCAAGGACTGTGGGGTTCCCCCCAAAGTTTCCCATCTGAAGTTGAACTGCTGGACTGGACCGTCTCTACAATCACAAGGAAATGATAGAAAGTATACTTAGAATGGCAGATAAAGGGGAGATATTGCTGATGGGTGATCTGAATATGCCATATGTTAACTGGAGTGCAGTTGCAGCAGCCACTTCTAAGAGTGGGGTTATTCTAGATGCCCTACAGGGGGTACAATTTGAAGATAGAAGGGGGGCAGCTCAGAGGTAATTTAAGGAAGTATTTTTTCACAGAGAGGGTTGTGGATGCATGGAGCGGCCTTCGGAGGAGGTTGTGAGTCAAAAACAGTGGTGGAATTCAAGCATGCATGGGACAGTCATAAGGCAATTCTAGGGGTGGAGGTAGGAAGAAGTAGGCTGCTGGTTAACTAGGATCTGTAGCTTATCCATTAGGTAGGGAAATGGGCAGACTGGGTAGGCCAAGCGGTCCTTATCTGCCATCAAAATCTATGTTTCTATGTTTCTACTGGTGATGCCTCTCCCTATGCATCCCAGTATCCCCCCAGACATCCTTACTGCCCTCTCATATTGCTTTCCCACCTTTAAGTCATCTGATATGACTACCCCCAGGTCCCTTTCCATTTTTGTTGTTGTTAGTATCTCACCCCCCATTGTGTACTCTTCCCCTGGGTTTTGTTTCTCAGGTGCATTACCTTGCACTTCTTTACATTAAATCTAAAGCCATACATTTGACCATTCCTCTAACCTTGCCAAGTCCCTTCTCATCCTTTCCACCCCACCTTGTGCATCAACTCTGTTGCAGATCTTTGTGTCATCTGCAAAGAGACATACTTTTCTTCAGTCCCTCTGCAATGTCAACAAAAGACATTGAAGAGGACCGGTCCTAATACTGAACCCTGCGGCACCACTAGTAACCCCCCTTTCTTCAGAGTGGACTCCATTTACTATTACCCTCTGTGTCCTATTCTCCAGCCAATTCTTTATCCAGGCTATTATCTTGGGACCCACTCCCAGGCTGGCTAACTTGTATATTAATCTTTTGTGTGGGACTGAGTCAAATGCCTTGCTAAAGTCTAGGTAGGCCATGTCCACAGCCCCTCCCTGATCTACTACTTTGGTCACCCAGTCAAAGAAATCTATTAGATTCATCTGGCATGACCTTCCTGCTGTGAATCCATGCTGCCTTGGGTCCTGTACCCCTCTGGCATCTAGGTACTCGACAGTTCTTTCCTTCAGAAGTGATTCCATCATTTTCCCTATCACTGAGGTTAAACTAACAGGTCTGTAGTTTCCTGCTTCTGCCTTGCTCCCACTTTTGTGAAGGGGAATCACATCTGCCCTTCTCCAGTCCTCGAGTACCACCCCATCCTCCTATGATTTGTTAAAGAGGGTAGTCAGTGGTGTCACTAGTTCTACCCTTAGTTCTTTTAGAATTCTGGGAGGAATCCTATCAGGCCCCATTGCTTTGTCCACCTTCAGTTTTACAAGTTCTTTCAGAACCCTTTCTTCTGTAAATGGGCTGGTATCAACTTCTGTATCCAGAGTGTTTCTACTGTTTGTTTTAGGTACCTCCCCCACTTCCTTTGTAAATACTGAGCAAAAATATTTGTTTAGTATCTCTGCCTTTTCACAGTCACCCTCTGCCCACCATCCCTCCCCTTTATTAAGCCTCACTAACCCTCCCTTGGTCTTCCTTCGCTCCCTGATGTACCTATAAAAGGTTTTATCCCCCTTCTTAACTGAGTTGGCTATCTTTTCATCGGTTTGGGCCTTTGCTGTTCTGACTGCCTTCCCAGCTTCCTTTTGCTTTAACTGATACAGTTCTCTGTCCTGCTCCTTCTGTGATTCCTTGTACTTCCAGAATGCTTTCTTTTTCTCTTGAACCTTCACTGACACTTCCTTTGAGAACCATAGTGGTTTCTTACATCATTTCATTTTGTTTATTTGCTTCACACAAAGGCTTGTTACCTCTGTGATGGCAGTTTTATTATTCCCATTGTTCTTCCACCCTCCTTCCTGCCCATTTGCTAGTGCATTCCTTAGGCACTCACCCATTTTGGCAAAGTCAGCCCTCCTAAAGTTCAGTACTTTTGCCTTTGTATGGCTTGACTCTATTGCTGTGTTTATTGTGAACCATACTGTTCGATGGTCGCTAGTTCTCAGATGGCTACCCACTTCTACATCTGTGATCCTCTTCATCTCCATTTGAGAGAACCAGGTCTAAGATTGCTCCCTCTCGAGTTGGCTCCAATACTAGTTGTCTAAGGCATGCCCCCTGTAGGGCATCTAGAATAACCCCACTCTTCGAAGTGGCTGCTGCAACTGCACTCCAGTTAACATCTGGCATATTCAGATCACCCATCAGCAATATCTCCCCTTTTTCTGCTATTCTAAGTATTCTTTCTATCATTTCCTTGTCCATTTCCTCCCTCTGAGAAGAGGGTCTGTATACATGCCCTGTGTGGATTGTGGTGCCATTGCCAGTCTCCAAATTTACCCACAGTGCTTCTTCTCCTCCCTGTTTTCCCTTTTGTTCTGTTGCTTTGATTCCTTCCCTTATGTAAAGAGCTACTCCTCCTCCTCTTTTACCCTCCCTGTCCCTCCTGTAGATAGTGTATCCTGGTATGTTTATGTCCCAGTCATGGTTTTGTGTGTACCATGTTTCTGTGACTGCCACGATATCCAGATGTTCCTCCTCCATCAAGGCCACTAATTCAGGAAGCTTGTTACTCAGACTACAGGGATTGGTACTCATTGCTCTCCATTTTTTGATGGCTTTAAAACAGGAAGTTGTTATCCCTCTGTACAGACAGCTGGTGAGACCCCATCTGGAGTACTGTGTGCAGTTCTGGAGACCCAGTCTCCACAAGGACATAGACAAGATGGAAGCTGGCCAGAGGAGAGCGACTAAAATGGTGCAGGGTCTGAACCGGAAGACATATGAAGAGAGACTAAAGGAGCTTAATATGTATAGCCTTGAGGAAAGGAGGGAGAGGGAGGACATGATAGAAATGTTCAAGTACCTCAAGGGAATCAACAAAGTCCAAGAGGGTAGCATCTTTCAAAAAAAGAGGTGTGCAAGAATGGGGCACAATTTGAAGATGGGGGCGCTCAGGAGGTAATGTAAGGAAGTATTTTTTCATGGGGGGTTATGGATGCATGGAATGGCTTTCAGAGGAGGTTGTGGAGTCAAAAACAGTGATTGAATTCAAGCATGCATGGGACAGACATAAGGCAATTTTAGGGGGTGATGGTAGAAAGAAGTAGGCTGCTGGTTAACTAGGATCTGCAGCTTATCCATTAGGTAGGGAAATAGGCAGACTGGGTGGGCCAAGCGGTCCTTATCTGCCATCAAATTCTATGTTTCTATGTTTCTATGTTTCTATGTTTCACATCAGGGGGTTCCACTTTTAAAGGAGCAGCTTTATGACCCAAAGCAGGCATAGCCTTTGTATGCATGGGAGGTGGGCTCAGATGTCCTGGGCCCAGAGGAGTCAAATTTTGGGTGAGCCCACCCATGCCATCTCCTTCTGCCATGGGGAGAAGCAGAGGCTTTAGGCGGAGAATGGCTGGGCAGGTGTCTATGCCCACTTTCCACTGGGGGTGCTTCAGGTTGGGTGCCACCAACAGGACTCTCCATAGTAGTAACAGCAGTTTTCATCTCCTCCCAGTCCTCCAGACTTGCACAGGTGGTGGACATGCTAAAAGACATCATCTGAGCAGGCCAGCTCCAGGGGACTGTACATGGCTGGTTCGCAGGTAGCTGCAGATGAAACTCCTGGAGCACAAACAGAAAAAAGGGGAACTGAGTCACTCCTACCCCTTGATAATTACACACTGCACATTTTCCAAAAGTTGAGGCCTTCTCCACCGAGCTCCACAACCATACTAGCAGTGATGTGGGCACTGTCGCTGTTTTCTCAATTTCTTTTGTGGCTTCCTTCATGCTGTTAGCAAATTCACAAAGTGCTCCTTCATCTGCTCATCTCCAAACTATGAGCAACAATGGTGCCTTATGCTCATCTTCTAAAAAAATTCCACCTGCTCCTGCCATCCCAGCAGCCCATACTGCTCTGCTAGTCACAGCGGAGTATCAGTTAATTTGCATAAAACTAATTATGTAGAAGCTGCTCTCAAGCTGGCACCACTGAAGCAATGCGTGAAATTTCACACCACATTGCTGAGCCCCATGAACAGTGTGATAGCACAACCTGGCACACACAGCTTCCAAGCACTCAGAGACCCACAGAAAGTCCAGGCACATGTCTGTACCCCAAAATTATATCCTGGAGAAGCCCTCACATGTAAGCACCCATCCCCAATATCTAGGGGTATGATGTTAAATGTCCTGGGGAGTAGGCATTCCAACAACACAGAAACACAATCCTGGAGATTGAATAAACTGGCAACATTTACCTGGGTGATGTCTTCATGCTTGGATGTAGCTCAAGCGATGGGGGTACAGAGTCTTTGGGGCTGGAATGCTAGACAGGGGGAACAATTATGGTTACACACACTAGGCAATTGTATTTAATGAGACCAATATCCACACTGAGGAATCCATTCCAATTAGATTGAATTGCTCTGAAGTAAAAAAAAAAATATAACAAAATGCTACTCCTTGGAGCAGGGGGCACAGCAAAATGCAGGAGACAGAAATAGCTATACAGTGCACATGACCATGGCTCAAACTTGAGACTGATTGTTTGATTTCTGGAGGGGTCCCACTAGAGTTCAAACAAGGTCTATTAATGGCAACAGCACTTCTTCTTTATCACAAAATGCTTCCCCAACACACTGGCTCAGATATCCCTTTCCTACTGTTGTGACTCTCTCTTCTTCTCTTGTGCCGGACTGTTACACCAGCTGATCCCTCTTCCACTGGCTCACACTGAGCTCTGAGCATCCCAGGGCATCTCGGGCACTGAGATCCCAGAGATGCATCGGTTTTCCACACCACAAAGCAGGCCTCCCAATACGTGACTGGCGAAGTGCCATACCAGAAAGGGGCTGCGTGCTGCCACCACCACTTACCCTGCACTATGGGATACCACCACCACGCCACCTCATCACCAGTCACCCAATTTCTGGCCCCCACAGATGGTCTATCCCAGTGTTGCAGTGCACAAGGTGGAACCTCAATACTCTCCAGGCTGCGGCTAAGAGAAAACTTTGGTCAGACCACCACAGCCTAGTGTGAAATCTTTCCTCTGATTGTGGGTCCCAAAACTATCTGCCGAAAACTCTGCAGCACTGAATACCACTGTCAGCTCCTCTCTTCCCTGACCAACTACCACACGACACCCCCTAAGACCACGGGCTGGGCTTGGGATGGCATGACCCACCCTGGCCCTGAACTTTTTGCCTTATTTCTCACCTACCTACCAGAAAGGTGCAAAGCTCTCCTTAAATCCTCTCCTGGGAACCAAGGCTCCACCTGACCTGCAGGCAAGTCATGGTCACAGGCTTTAAAAGGAAAAGATGGAAGAGAAGGCCATATAGTAAGTACCCTAAAAGGGTGTGCTTACATAAACAAACAATTAAGGAAGATGCATCCCTGTGGCAGTGGCTTAACATGCAGAGGGCAATTATTTGACATGCATCAAGTCATTAAAGAGGTGTACCTACTACCTCAGAGCAGGATGGGTTCTACAATCACCTTGAGCATATGTCACTTCAGGGGCTTGATTTTAAAAAGCTCCATTAGATCAGCACATGTTATGCTGAACTGCCACCTGCAGCAAACCCGGGTGTACCAAGGACCCTGCGTCTCATGTTACAAAAAGTGGGGTCTCAGCACCAAAGTCCCCAGGTTTTCCACAAGTCAGCAGCTGCACCAAAGAAGCTGTGGATGGGTAGGACTGCCACAAGTTGTGGGACAAGCTTGTGGCAGCATCCAATGATGGCAACCTACCACACAGTCACCTTGGTGTCTGTTGGGTCATCCTGGTCATGCCTTGGATCACTGAGTGGGTGGGAAGGGTTTGCTATGTGGAAGGGGGTGGCAACTACCTTGATGAGTCAAGTGCATTGGCAGAGCAGGTCCAGATGGGGGGCAGATGCACCAGCACCACCATGGGGGGGGGAATGTGGTCTTGTACCTACCACAGAAAACCAGTTGCTCCAGCGACGGTCTGGCGGGCATTAAGGGCTGTGAGGGAACCTTCCTCAGGGTGGCATAGGGACACCCCCCCCACCCAGTGATGGCTACAGGAGTGGGACATGGTGGGTTAGGCTGGTCTAACAGCAGGGTTTGTGTGCTCATTGTGGGGGAGCTTGTAAAATCCCACTTTCGGGGATATTGCAGCACTGTTCTGGTGCATGCCCCCTTTTACCATGGCACATTGGTGTGGCCATCGCAAGGACAGTGCAAGCCGGGTTGGTGCAGGCAGTCTCTCCCCTGGCACTGGGTGCCTTACAAAATTGGGACTGGCACAAGGTGCAGTGAAAGGAGCTATTTGAGCCATTTCTCCTTGCTGTAAGCCCCTTGCACCAGTCCCAAGTATTTGAAAATCATGCCTCAGGTGTCTACTTCTCCATTTCAGAAAGGAGAAGACATGGAGCTGAGCTGAAGTAGAAAACAGATGCACAATCAAAAACAGATATGCAGATAACTAATTAAACTACATGAAACTTCATGCAGCATAGAAAAATATTAAAATAGTTGTTATCTAAAATGTGTGATCCAATGCAGGGATAAAATACTTCTTTTATGGTCTGGATTGGGATTTGGAGCAGTAAGGGGAGCATTCCTCACCTGAACTGGAGAGGAAATAAATATGTATGAGTTGAAGTATCTCCTCCACTTGCTTTGCGTATATATGTGTATGATCTTCCAAGAATCAGCTGTCTCCATAGAGCCCATTCTTTGATATGAGGATGAAGACACTAGGACCCAATGGAAGCAGAACATTTATTCAGGGTGTCAGCAATGATAACAGTACTGGCCCATTTATGGCATCATATGGTGGATCTAAAAAAATGATGACAATATCCTAACAGCTCAGTTGTGTTTGTCTCACATTAAAGTGTGCACTGTAGGAGCCTAGCACACCTAAGACCTTCATTACTTTGTGGTTCTGTTTAGTTTTCTTTCTGTAGTATGTCTGGTTTGCAAAAGTGAAAGTCTAAGCCTTCAGGACCACATTTCTGGCATTAACATAGAAACATAGAATTTGACGGCAGATAAGGACTGCTTGGCCCACCCAGTCTGCCCATTTCCCTACCTAATGGATAAGCTGCAGATCCTAGTTAACCAGCAGCCTACTTCTTTCTACCCCAACCCCCTAGAACTGCCTTATTACTGTCCCATGCATGCTTGAATTCGACCACTGTTTTTGACTCCACAACCTCCTCCGGAAGGCCGTCTCCATGCATCCACAACCCTCTCTTTGAAAAAAATACTTCCTTACATTACCTCTGAGCCGCCTCCCCTCTATATTCAAATTGTGCCCCCTTGTTCTTGCACACCTCTTTTTTTGAAAGATGCTACCCTCTTGGACTTTGCTGATTCCCTTGAGGAACTTGAAAGTTTCTATCATGTCCCCATTCTTCCTCCTTTCCTCGAGGCTATATATATTAAGCTCCTTTAGTCTCTCTTCATATGTCTTCTGGTGCAGACCCTGCACCATTTTAGTTGCCCTCCTCTGGACAGCTTCCATCCTGTCTATGTCCTTGCGGAGATTGGGTCTCCAGAACTGCACACAGTACTCCAGATTGGGTCTCACCAGCTGTCTGTTCAGAGGGATAACAACTTCCTGTTTCCTACTGGTGATGCCTCTCCCTATGCATCCCAGTATCCCCCCAGCCCTCCTTACTTCCCTCTCACACATTGCTTGCCCACCTTTAAGTCATCTGATATGACTACCCCCAGGTCCCTTTCCATTTCTGTTGTTGTTAGTATCTCACCCCCCACCTGTGTACTCATCCCCTGGGTTTGTTTCCCAGGTGCATTACCGTGCACTTCTTAGCATTGAATCTAAGCTGCCATAAGTCAGCAGCCTGAAAGGTATAGTGGGGCAAAGATATTGGAACCTGAAGTTCACTTGGCATCCTCACCCAACATATATTGCAGGTCAAGGAAGAATATTGCCTGCACAGACAGACACACACTTTGTTTCTCCTGCCTCAGACTCAATCACAACATGGAGATCTGTGATTGGTACTTTGCCTTTGACTACCAGATGATGGAGCTGCAAGCCCTGAAACTGGAATGTCTGGCCTCATGCTTCAGGACAGTCAGAAGTGCAGGCAGTCTCAGGGTAGATAGCTGGACCATTCCCCTGGTCTCCTTGCCACTCTTCAAAGCCAGTTGATGTTCTGATCTGTATTTATCCCCAAGATCTGGGATCATGACATAGTTTCAGGTAGTGGTATCAGTTGGACCTCTGACTCCCTCTGGGCAGTTGAAGGAGAACCTACAGTATGGTAGTCTGGTATCCTTCGGTACCAGACCACACTGTTGCTATTATTAGTAACATTCTTGGTGCTCATCTATAACATTGGTGCCTGCATTGGTGTTGGTGCTTCTTATGGTGCCAGTGTTGGTATTGGTTTGACTGTCAATGCTGGGATTGATGCAGGCCTCATGTTGATGCTGCTGGTGGTATCATCATGGGACTGCCACCAGTGTCTATGAGTCTGGCAACATCAGTGCCAGGGTTGGCCCTGATGTCAAGAACACTTGCATTGCCTGTGTGTTGGGATCAGGACAAGGACTGGTGTTTTGTCTGTCACCTGCACTGGCACTGGCACTGGCATTGGCTCCAGACCTAGAGTGGTACCTGTCGCAAGGTGCTACAGGATCTGGACAGTCATCATCGGACCAGAGGGTCCCTCCATGGACACTAATCCACAAGTCACTACCAGAGTAGATGGTTTTGGGTTGGGAGGTTCTTATCGTTCTGCTTTTTGGGTGAGGATGCCAAGTGAACTTCAGGTTCCAACATCTTTGCCCCACTATACCTTTCAGGCTGCTGACTTATGTGATCCAGTCTGTGTTTCACAGTGTAGCTGTGATCCTCAGGCCCCTGGATCAATGATGTCAGCAGTAGTTCTATTAGTAGATAGAAAATGTAGAGAATGTGCAATGCTTATTTAAAGCAACCAACTCTGTATCATTCCCAATGTCTCCTACAGCTGTATCTTCTGGCAGGGTTCCAACCTCTACTCTCTCAATGTCCTCCTTGGAGGATGACAAACTATCTCTCCATGTCCCATCTCCTGCTGACAATATTCTCTCTGAGGAAGAGTTATGCTTGGGCCAGAAGTGCCAGGGATTTCTACTGTTGTCTATTCCTGTTTTGGCCTTAATAAACCGTTTTTGGACATTATTTTAGTGCTTTATGAACAGGTCACTAGCCCAATAGACAGAGACCAGTAAGCTGATTTGCTTTACTTTGACTTCAGCAAAGCCTTAGATTCCATGTCATACAGGAGCATGCAGAAAAGCTGGAGAATTTAGGAGTAGAAAATGGGTTAAGCCCTGTGCATGAGAAACTGATTGGGGGAAGGCGGCAGAGGGTGGCAGTAAAATAAGGTAAAATATGAGGAAAGGAGAGTCATGGGGAAGGGGGTCACAGAAGTCAATATTGAGACCTACCCCAGTTAATATGTTCATTAGTGACATAGAGGAAGATATCTAGGGAAAGATGAGAACAAAAATACAAGGTGCTGCATCAGCATGTGGGCCAACAAGAAACCCAAAAGGTGAGATTAAATGCATGTTGAAAACAGAAAATAAAGTTTAAAACAGAGATTTTGACCATAGGTATTCTTCAGGAATTAGGTATAAAACAAGAAATGCAAACTTATTGAAGAGCTGAGGTGAAATAAGGGATATGCAAATATAGCTGAAATGCCCATCTGACTGTGCCCACACACACCCTGAATAGATTTGTGTGCCTGCATATCCACACATGTAAAAGGGAAAAATGTATCTCTTTGCTGCTGCCACAAAGCTCTGTGGCTAGATGGACAGTGAAAAAAGGGTCGTGGAACTTCAGAGGGACCTAGAAATGCTGCAGAGGTTGTCAAAGGTCTGGCAGTTGAGATTAATTGCCAAGAAGTGAAAGGTGACTTTCAGAAAAAGAGATGTGCAAGAACAAGGGGACACAATGTGAAGATAGAGGGGGGACGTATCAAGGGCAATGTGAGGAAGTATTTTTTCACAGAGAAGGTGGTGGACACATAGAATATCCTTCCTGAGGAGGTTGTGGGGTCTAAAACTGTGGGAGAATTCAAGAATGCATGGGACAGACATAAGGCAATTTTTATGGGGGGTAGGAAGAAATAGGCTGTTGGTTAAATAGGATCTGCAGCTTATCCAATAGGTAGGGAAATGGGCAGACTAGGTGGGCCAAGCAGTCCTTATCTGCCATCAAAGTCTATGTTTCTATGTTTCTATGTTAGGGAATAGGAGCCCATGCACAGCGCATTGTATGGGAGGGATTAAGCTGGCAACTTCAGCAGAGGAGAGGCATCTGGAATTTCTCATCAGTGACTCATTGAAGCAAACCAGCCAGTGCAATAAGGCCCACAGCAAGGCATCTAGGAAGCTTTGGTGTATAGAGAGGGGTTTGGGCTGTAGGAGGGGGGATGTGATACTGCCCCACACAGATCCCTGGCGAGGCCCCACGTAATGTATTGTGCCTGGTTTTGGAGTCCACACCTGAGAAAGGACATCAATAGGCTGGAGTTAGTGCAGAGAAGGGTCGCAAAAATGATCCAGGACTAGCAGGGCAGATCCTATGAGAAACGGCTGAAAGCCCTGAACATGTATTTGCTGGAGGTCAGACAGGAGATGGGTGACATGACAGAGACTATATGTTCCTAATGGGTATAAATAGGTTGAACTTTGAGGACCTGTTTGTTAGAAACATGGATCATGAAGGGTTTGTGAACTGGTGGAAGGTAAATAGCAGAAATATGCAAAAATGTTCTTCATTGAAAGGGAGGTAGAGACTTGAAACAGTTTGCAGGAGGAGGTTGTGGGGTAAGGACCCTTACTGAATTCAAACATGGATGGGTCTAGTCTTTAACTTGGGGGAACCAGGAGGATGGGGAAACAGAAAAAGGGTCCACACTATGACATGGGGTCATGTTATTGTAAACAAAAACAGCGCAGCAATGTACCACGCTGTAAATATAGCAGATGCATTGCTGGAGCTGAAAAAGAATGCCGAAAGCAAAATTGGTGAAGAACGCAAAAGACTTCTTTGTTTTCTATGATGGACTCCACCCCCCTCACCCCCTCCTTGCTACTAATATAAACAACTTTTGGGGGTTCAACACTGGATTAGGAGAAACACTGGCAGGGGCAAAACATGCAATGTAGTTTGCAAAATTCTGGGACCGAGACTTGAGCCCCAGTCCACAGACTTATAGCTGCCCTGCACTGCCACGGCTCATCCCTGAGTCACGGCAGCTGCTCGGTGAACCACCTCCCAAGCAGAGGTCCTGACCTCTGCTTCACTCCTCCCCACCAGCCATGTGTGAATGGGTACAAAAATGCACTTGCTACATTTGTGCCTTGTGGGATTTTGTACCCTGTCACTGTAGTTCCCCATGCTGTATGTGGTGAGCGGTTTTGACTTTGCCATTATACATAAAGTAGATTGACCCGGTACCCATGCAACCTACTATATTCTCATTTTTAAGAGAAAATATTGGTATATTTATTAAGCCATTGCCCATAATGCACAGCCTTTCCTGTGGCTCTTCACTACATAGCTAGATTGTCTAAGTATTCTAGACAAAATGGCAACAAACATATTAAAGGGCCTTGGACACCACATCCTTTTTCACCCAGCCCTGCTTTTCCAAATTAGTCAAATTTTTATAAACTTCATTCAATTTAACTACCCCATTGACTTGGGTAATCAGTTTTGCCTTTTTATTTCCTGGGAGGCATCTGTTATAGAGTCCCAGTGCCCAAAAGTACTTTCCTCTGCACTATCGTATGTGGTTTCTCCACTGGAGTCTCTTGACGTTTTTTCCCCAGATATTTTTCCTTTCACGTGGGTGTCTATGGGTTGGATTGCATAGATCTGCTTTCCAACACCTCAAAGTCGTTCACTTCAAGGAGAAACATCTATTCACACCAATTGCCTTTGTGCATGGCACATGCCAATTGCCCTTAACAGTGTTAGAATACTGATCTTCACCTCGGGCACAGGATATCTTGCATGACCGCATTAAGAGGCAACTGTATAGAGACATTGCCTTATGTTCTTCTCCCTTATAATGGGCTTTTGTATGACAGCTATGATTTGGGACCTCCTGTATGTTATTTGAATACAACCAGTTTACCCTCTAAGAAGCGACGTACTGGAGAGGGAAGCTCTTTCCCACCTTTTAGGTTGTTAATCAAGTATATTCAGTTTTTTCTTTTCTCCGTCTCTGTTTTCTTTTCTTTATCCTGCTATATGCACAGTTCTTGTTTTCTTTATTTTGGAGGAATTACTTTCCTTGCTAGCTGAATTATTTGAATACAACCAGTTTACCCCTAAAGGAGCAGCATACTGGAGAGGGAAGCTCTTTCCCACCTTTTAGGTTATTAAACATGTATATTCAGTTTTTTCTTTTCTCTGTCTCTGTTTTCTTTTCTTTATCCTGCTATTTGCATGGTTCTTGTTTTCTTTATTTTTGGGGGGTTACTTTCCTTGCTAGCTGAATTATTTGAATACAACCAGTTTACCCCTAAAGGAGCAGCGTACCGGAGAGGGAAGCTCTTTCCAGCCTTTTAGGTTATCAATCATGTATATTCATTTTTTTTTCTTTTCTCTGTCTCTGTTTTCTTTTTTTTATCCTGCTGCATGCACTGTTCTTGTTTTCTTTCTTTTTTTTGTTAGTCTCCTTGCTAGCTGAACTGAGGCAGTTAAGTCATCTCCAATGGTTATTAGATCCAAAGCTTGATGTTGTGCATCTGCCAGTGCTATCACCATTCCCAGCGCACTGACTAAAAGTATTGCTCCCTTTGGGATCCTAGTGCTTTTTGTCTAAAACCAAAGAATATGCCTCTGTTTTCTTGAAGATCAGCAGCTGTTGCACAAGAACACAAAAGATCAAGTGCATAGAGCGTTACAGCCAGTGCAGGCTCACGCAAAGATACTGCATCGAACGCAGAAAACTAAATTTGGTGAAGAAACTGGTAACAAAGTAGAGAACAAATAAAAAGTAAAACAAAATCATGGTTTATTGTGGAACAAAGGCAGTGCAGCACAAACAGCCCCAACACTTCGGGTCTTTATTGTGGCACTTTGTTAGGAGCTATGATAAGTATTGTTTTTAATTTGCTTATGACTAGAAGGCTTAAATGCTTGAACTTTTTCAATAATGCTAAGGCTTTTTTTTTGCTTTTTTTTTTTAGAAAATATACTTTATTACGTTTTCAGAATAAGTATATAACAAAACGGTAAAACAAACCAACAAAGAAAAGAAGAATCAAAACATAAACTGTCTCCCCATCCCACCCACAGGTGCAGAGCTCACACCCATAACCAGCAAGGATCTATATTATGCAACTGATCTGTTGATGAAATATGTCCAACAGTTGTACAGTCTATTACAGTCTATCAGGAAAAGGAGGGCTTCAAGCATACCTCACCTATGCCGGTATTTTGATGTTTTATGATGATGAGATGCTGACATATTTTCCATCCTCAAAACAGAAAGAATTTCCTTGTGCCATTCCAAAAGTGAGGGGGTCACTTGGTCCAACCAATGATGTAAAATGATTTTTTTGACCACCATATCTATCAAGATATAATGTAATTTACTATTACCTAGAAGAGGTTGCAAATCAAGGCCTTGGAGACCTCATTCATGAGTAAAAGTGCCGATGCAACCCCAAATTTGATATAAAACTGTTTTAACCACCTACCATAATATATGGCGCAAAGTACCATCTCTGTCACCACAACAGGTGCAGTGAGGGGTATCTACTAGGCCCCAGTGATATAACTTTACAGGCATATGATAAATATTTTGAAAAATCCTAAATTGCATTAAGTAATAGTCATCTAAAGTAATATATTTATGCATATTTTTCCAAATTTCTTTCCAAGTAGCATGAGTGAAGTTTGTACCCAAAGCTGTGGATCAATAAGCAGAGAGGGAACAATATTGCAAGGTAAAGGAGCTGAAAAAGGCATGAAAGAGATTAGAAGTGGCATCATATTGATTAGCAATCTCTCCCAGTTCTGATATGGAAAGTGGGGGCTCAGAAGGAGCTATCTGTCTCCCTAAAACTGCTGCCAGCATGTGGACTGTGGCCAGATATTCAAAGGGTTGTGAATGGCGTAACAGTGTTGCCATGCGCCAACCCACTGATCGCCCAATGGCGGATATTCAAATGGGATTAGCCTGGCACAAATCCGATGCGTCGGAGCGCATCAGTAATGTATGCAGCGCAGGTGGGGGGCATGCCCATGCATACTCTGCACATCCCGATATTCAGCCCGGGATGTGGTGAGCCCATGCATGCACAACCCCTACTTGTGCTGCACACAGGTGAGCCCCCCAAAAAAGTAACATCGGTTGGCCACCCACAGGTGAGCTGCCATATTGCAGGGCACAACACGGCAGCTGCCACCTGTGGGTGGCCACCGAAGCTTCGGCTGCACCCTGGCGGCACCCCCCCCATGCCCAATCGTGGGCATATGTAGAACAATGATCCTCCAAAATCCCTGGTGGTCCAGTGGACCGCTGTCAGCCTGATCGCGGGCTTAAGTATAAAAGAATAAAGTCCAATATCCCTGGTGGTCCAGTGGATCGCTGTCAGCCTGATCGCGGGCTTAGGTATAAATAAATTAAGTCCAATATCCCTGGTGGTCCAGTGGACTGCTGTTAGCCTGATCGCGGGCTTAAGTATAAAAGAATAAAGTCCAATATCCCTGGTGGTCAAGTGGACCACTGTCAGCCCGATCGCAGGCTTAGGTATAAGTAAATAAAGTCCAATATCCCTGGTGGTCCAGTGGACCGCTGTCAGCCCAACTTTCTGTAGGAAATCCTTCTCGCTCCCGGGTGGACGGTATATGAGAAGTATCCTACATCCCACACCTGCACCCACGATACATTCAAAAGATCTGGTGGCTCCAACTGGTACATCTACAAGGCCCAGATCTGATTTATACCATATAGCTACCCCCCCCCAACTCTTATGAGCCAGCCTCGGGTGGTGTATCACTGAGCACCTGGTCAAAACAGCTGACTCTAGAATGGGACCCACATTCTCGTCAAGCCAGGACTGGGTGATGCATGTCAGGTCAGATGTTCCGACAAGATCAGCGATAACCTCTGTCTTGTTTCTAATCGACCTGGCATTGCTTAACACTTCCCAGGTCAGATGAAGAGCCGGGGTTGATTGCGCTACTTGCCCACTTACAGTGGAGCCCTTGGGTATGGGAACCAGGCAGGGAAAGCCCTGTTCCTGGGCTCATTTCACCCCAGGGTGCCTTCTTGACCCCACAAGCCCAATTCATCCACCCGGTTCCTCTCCTCCACTGTGCTTGTGACCCCAACCCACCCCTCTAATGCCTCCTCACTATACCCAAGGTGCGATAGCACCTATAGACCTCTCCTGGAAGTGTGGGGGGCAATCAAAGGGATGGAAGGCCCACAACTCGGTGAAGGAGTAGCATCCACTTAACAAAGTCCTCTGCCAAACACATCCTGCTATTATTTAATAATCAGTAGTTACTAAAGTAAATTCTTTATCAAACACTCACACAATCAACCATACACTCATTTACACAGCAAAAACACAAAAACATAACCCAAATCTTAAACCCCCAGACTAACACACCACCACCCAAAAGCAACAAAAATGCAACAAATTCTTCTCAAGTGTGAACAATAAATATAATTATATTGTCCCCAGTCAGCAGAGATTTGTCTTTTGGGTTATCCAAGTCTTTACTTCAACTAACTTGAAATGGGAAGATGAAGTGGAAATGTGGGCTGTGATCAGGAAAAGTATCTAGAACAAGGGGAAAATAAATTAATAAGCAGGGATATCAGCGTATCAAACATAGACACATAGAAAGATAGAATTTGACAGCAGATAAGGACTGCTTGGCCCATCTAGTCAGCCCATTTCTCACTACCTACGCTATTACTACTGACCATGCCCGATCTAAAGCTGTTTCTCCCACCCCCTTTCTTTTCCACTATGATTCTCGCATGCTTATCCCACACATTTTTGAACCCCACCACTGTTTTTGCTCCCAGGACCTCTGCTGGAAGGCTGTACAAGGAATCTACCACTCTGTGAAGAAATACTTCCTTATATCTCTCCTGAATCAACCTCCTGCAGCTTCATAGTATGCACCCTTATTCTTGAGCACCTTTTCTTCTGAAAAATAATTCCCTTCTGTACCTTATTTAATCCCATGAAATATTTAAAGGTCTCTATCATATCCCCCCTCTCCCTCATCTGTCCCAGGGTGTACATATTGAGGTCATTTAGTGTCTCTTCATAGGGCTTTTGATGCAGACCTCACACCATTTTAGCTGCCCTCCTCTGAACTGTCTCCACACTAAGTACTTCCATACATGTGGTCTTCATAACAGGACATAGTACTCTAAGTGGGGTCTTACCAGTAATCTGTACAGAGTAGAGAGAAGTGGAATGATAACATTTCAAATTTGTAGAATGTTGGTGGAATTCCATAAGATTCCACACAATTCTGTGTGATTCTGTTGAAATTTCACTGAATTTTTGAAATGTATTCATTTGGTCATAACTCAGCTATTTATTAAGCTAGAAATATGATATTTGGTAGGATTACTTGTTCATAGGGGCTTTAATGTTTTGCCAAACAACATGACATTAAGGCACAGTGGGCTGGATATTCAAACTGCGCCATTCTGTGGTGCAAGTCCTTGCACTGCTCAAAAAAGTTGCGCGGGGGTGTGGCGGGGTGATATTCAGCGGAGTTCGCTATTGAGCAACTGCTTTGAATATCGCCCCCTGGCCACAGCCACTGCGCATGGCAAAGTGTAACTTGCGCCACCGCAAGTGGTCAGAGTGGAGCATTCAGATGCGGTGGTGCAAGTTCCATTGCGCCATGTGCAAATTTCCGATATTCAAAAGGTGACATGCAAATGGGGCCATAATTTATGCAAGGTGCATGGGGGGCCATTTGCATCTACTTACGGCCCCGTTTGCATGCCATTAGCATGCATGTGCACCGATCCCCGACAACTTGCGCCTGGTGCCTGCCAGGCAGCAGCCGTCGGGGACCGACGCCCCCTGCAGCCCGATCGTGGGCATGAAGTAAATTTCCCCCCCCAACTGGCCCGATCGTGGGCATAACAGAAATGAACCCCCGACTGGCCCGATCGCAGGCATAACAGAAATGAACCCCCTCGACTGGCCCGATCGCGGGCATAGCAGAAAATGAACCCCCGCCCGACTGGCCTGATTGTGGGCATAATAGAAATGAACCCCGGACTGGCCCGATCGACGGCATAACGGAGTTCAAACCCCCCAAAGACCAATATCCCTGGTGGTCCAGTGTGACCGCGAAGCCCGATCGTGGGAATAAGAGTCAACCTCACCCCAAAGTCCAATTTCCCTGGTGATCTAGTGGCCCCCACACCACCCACGGAGCCCCCACCACCCTCCCCCATCAGCCAGCGGGTGGCAGCACCCCTGCCTGCCACCCCGCCACCCGCCGACTCGACACTGCTCGGAGCAGCAGACATTGTTCAGAGCAAGAGCTGAATGGGCGCAGCCCACATAGTGCGTCCAGATATGTGAATGAATTCATTCTACTCATTCATTCATTCACATATCTGGACTGCCTTTAGTGGTATGGGCTGCATGCCTATTGGCTCTTGCTCTGAACCAATGGGCGTGCAGCCCTATCGAACTGTCAGTCGGCGGCGGTGAAGCGGCAGTGGGTAGGGTGCTGCCGCCTCTGGCTGACGGGGAGGGGGTGGTGGGGTTCCGTGGGTGGGTGGGGTAGCCACTAGTTCACCAGGGAAATTGGACTTTGGGGTTGACTCTATGCCCGTGATTGGGCTTCACGGTCTGCTGGACCACCAGGGATATTGGTCTTTGGGGGTTGAACTCATTCTGCCCATGATTGGGCTAGTCGGGGTTGAACTCCATTCTGCCCGCGATTCATTCACTCATTCATTCATTCACATATCTGGACTGCCTTAGAGTGAATGGGCTGCGCCCGATTGGCTCTTCACTCTGAACCAATAGGTGTGCAGTCCTATCGAACTGTCAGTCGGCAGGCGGCCAGGCGGCGGGCGGGGGGTGCTGCCGCCTGCCGGCTGACAGGGGGAGTGGGGTGGTGGGGCTCCATGGGTGGGTGGGTGGGGGCCACTAGATCACCAGGGAAATTGGACTTTGGGGGTTGACTCTTATGCCCGTGATTGGGCTTTGTGGTCTGCTGGACCACCAGGGATATTGGTCTTTGTGGGGTTGAACTCTATTCTGCCCAACGATTGGGCTAGTCGGGGTTGAACTCCATTCTGCCCGCGATCGGGCCAGTGGGGCGTTCTATTTATGTTATGCCCGCACTGGGGCCAGTCTGGGGATTCATTTATGTTATGCCCGCAATCAGGCCAGTCGGGGGTTATTTATATTATGCCCGCGATTGAACCAGTCAGGGGAGTGAGATCTGCCTACGATCGGGCTAGTGGGGGGTGTTCTGCCTGCGATCGACTACGGGGGTTACTATTATGCTCGTGATCGGGCTGCAGGGGGGCACAGGGAGCAAGTGGAGGCCACCCACAGGTGGCAGTTGCTGTGTTGCACCCTGCAATGTGGCAGCTCACCTGTGGGTGGCCCTCAACTTAATCCTTTTTTGGCTCAAAGTTGTGCAGGCGCAGGTAGGGGGTTGCACCTGCACAACTCTGCACAGCCCGGCTGAATATCGGGCTGTGCAGTATATGCATGGTTCCTCCCCCTCCGGTTGAGCATGCCTTCATTAGCATTGCTCTGTTGCTCAGCATGACTTTGGGGGCGCGACTGCCTCCTGCTGAATATCGCAGAATGGTGCAATTTCGGACTTGCGCAGGCGCAATCCTATTGCGCATGGCGCAACCCTTTTGAATATCCAGCCCATTGTCTCAAAATTATAGGTTCTCAAAGTCTGCAATTTTTTGTGAGAAATTTCATGGAACATTTTTATCTGTATATAAGTCAGGCACCTTTGGAGCTACAGTAGAAATCTGAAATTGTGTACATATATAAATTTAGTTATTATCAATATACCTGCTAAATGTTATAATATTTTGTTAAAAGTTTTCAAAATTATAGTAAAATGAATAAAATATACATTTTGGCAAAATGTTTGGCCACCTATAGCAAAGCCATCTTCAAAGCTTGAGATTTAAAAGTGGTGCTCATACCAATGTCATATATGTCTCTAAATCCTGAAAATGTGAAGAAATTTAGATAAGAAATTTTCAAATTAGATGGGAGTAACTGAAAATAAACTTTTGATTACATGTTTTGGCACCCACACCTCAGACCCCTGTCAACCTAGGACTCAAGAATTTGCTACACATATGAAAGCTTTCAGTACCAGTACACCTGCCAGATATGGTATAATTTAAATATTTATTATGGGCACTAGACCAAAATAACTAAAATTGAAAATGTGGCAAAATTCTGTGGAATATTTCAAATGTATTATTCTGGTCACAACTCAGTCATCTATTGAGCTGGAGACTTGTTGATAGGTGTTCTAATGGTGTACCAATTATCATGACAGTAGGACACATTGTTGCAAAATTATAGGTGCTCAAAGCCTGTCACTTAATATTTTGTGGGAAGTTTTATGAACAGCTTTTTAAACTCATTTTTATTCAAGAAAAATGACTGGTTACAAGCTAACAACAAGGTTCGTCTCCATCTACATTCTCAAAAAGAAAGTTTTGCATTACAACTACACAAAAAAATCCCACACTTCCTTCTAGATAGAGGAAGCAGGTTGCTTGCAACAAGGGGAAATTAAAGAAATCAGCTCAATACATTATACAACCAGTAAATTCGTAAAAAACTGAAACAAAGAAACATTAACATAAGGAAAAACACCCTTATAAATAAATAAAAAGAAATGCCAGTGGTTTGGCTCTTTTCAACCAAAGAAAACAACAGAATCAAGCAGCTGCACTCTGCATAGAGGCAGCAGGCCAAATGGGGATAATGATCAAACTTCCCAGAACCATAAACAGCTTCTAAAGAATAGGTGCGGGGGTGGGGGGAGGCACTCCCCACAACAGTGCCGGTATGCCACTAGGCCTAATAAAGCATCTAATTCTAAAGCTTTAACAAGTCAATAATCCTCATAGGGCAAGGTAGGCAACGGCTTGTTCATAAAGTGGACTCTTCAAAATCCGACTGCCCATCCCCACACACACTGCAGCTAGCTCAGGGAGCTTTAGAGCTAGAAATCTGAAACTAGGTGCATATATAATTGCAGTAATAACCCATGTACCTGCAACATTTTATAAAATTTCTATAAATGTTTTCAAAATTATGCTAAAATAACAAAAATCTAAATTTTGGCAAAATGTTTAGCTACGTACTGTATACCACAGTGCCCTTTAAAGCTTGAAACTATAAACTTGGTGCACATGCCAGTGATGCAGGTTTCTCTAAATCCTGAAACTGTGAAGAAATTTGGATAAGACATTTTAAAATTAGATGGAAATTACTGAAAATTAAATTTTGATTAAATCTCTGGCCACCCATAACTCAGCTCCCTTTCAGTCTAGGACTCTAAAAATTGGTACACCTACGAAAGCCTTTAGTACCCGTTCCCCTGCCAAATTTGGTTCACTCGGATACAAACATTTAAAACTAGATCAAAATAACTGAAATGTAAAATGTGGCAACATTCCACAGAATTTTCACACAAATTTGGTGACATTCCACAGAATCAGAATGGTAATTGCTTGGGTATCCTGTCAGCAGAATTTTATATTACACGTGGCTCTAATACAGAGGCAATACCATCTCCCTCTTTGTGGTGGTGATATTCCTTCATGCACTCCCCAGTATCTCACTAACCCTCCCTTCTGGCTGGATGCACTCCCTGGCCATCTTTAGGTCATCCAGTATGATTATCCTCAGTTCTGTTTCCTGCGTGGTGGTTGTCAATACCACTCTACTTATTTCGTACTCCTCAACTGGGTTTCTGTGCCATACGTGCATTATTTTGCACTTTTTTGAATTGAAACTCAGCTGCCATACTCTTGACCACTCCTCTTCAGTAGTTTTCTCAGGTCTCTGCTCATCCTTTCCAACCCCCCCCACAGAGCTCACCCTATTCCAGATTTTAGTGCCATCCAAAAGATGCAGACCTTCCCTTTCAGCTCTTTTTGGATTCTCTTGCAAACTGCACACAAATAATAGGAATATTGGATTAAGTTTGCATGTGTGCAATTGTACTTATATGTATTGGATTGTATGGTTGTGTGTTCCTTTGCAAACATGTATAGGGTGTAGATGTATGTGTGCATGTTTTTTTGTAGTATGTATCAGTGCACATGTCAATGTTAGAGTGAGTTTAGAAGTGTAGGTATGAATGTGTATGGTTAATGGATATGAGGGATGGGTGGACCAGGGTTATTTTGGGTATTATATTTTTGTAACCTGATTAATTTAAACATTGTATCTTGAACTCTGTAACTTGTATTTACATCATGTAACAACCACTGGAGCACCTTGTAAACAGAGTTTAAGCAGCCCTAATGGTGCATTTGTATGTACAAATAAGCCTGTATGTAACCCCTAGGTGGCGCTATCCCAAGGATTACTACCCCTGCCGGCTTGGCTAGTAGTAGGTTAAGGGGCCTGAGTTCTGAAATGGGTGCCTCCACCTGGAGGTCAGGGTTGGTAGTGGTCAAGCTAACCTGGGCACAGCCCTCTGGGACACTGTAACCCCTCTTCTTTCGTTACTAGTGGCCGGAACAATACACAATAATCACTTTCATAATACCCCGATACACCACACAAGTACCCACACTGTTTGCATTTACCACCAGGGCTTTCCTCTGGCTCGGCCCTGGGGACCCCTGTAAAACAAGGTTATACACAGCAAATAACTGCAGTACAGTACTCTTGCACAAACTGGAACCACAGTCAGGGTAAATGCAAAAAAGAGTTAGATCTGATTTATTTAAGGGACTTGAACATGGTAGGGGCGTAATCAGGTTAATTTGCTTAAAGGCTGTATCAGTCAAAAACAGTTATGCATGCACTTCAGGGTCCATAAACAGTCACACACCCTAGGTACCCAGATGAAGAATGGTGAGCTAGCCATGAATGTTGCAGCAGGTTGGGGCCCTGTGAGGGAAGAAAACAACATGCATCACACACAATAATTGTAATCCAGAGCCTGAGGGCTCAGTTCGTGATAAAAAAACAACAAGACAATCAGATGACACACTTTCACATTAGGCTGTTGTTGCAGGGAGCTACCCTGATGATTACTCACGATACTCAAGACTGGACACAGGCTGGATGAAAATTGAGAATGCAGGTGGTTGATCTGGAGTGCCAGGAGAAGCAGGGCCCACACGATTCACCGAGGTGTCAGTCCTGTTCAAGCGTGGAGCAGGGGGCTGATCCCCAGGCAGGTCTCTCGTCGATGGCTTTCTCTGTGCAGCAGGTAGTCTGGCTGGGCCAGTGTGGCAAGGCCCCGGCAAAATGGAGACAAATTTGGATGCAGTTCATTTTGGGCTGGATACAGCTTCCAGCAAGCAGAACACAGTTCACACAGTGGGGAACCAAATCACATCCCACTAACTCACAGCACATTTACATGTAAGGAAATTCTACTGTTCGAGGCAAACCGCTCTCCGGTCCCGATCATAAAATCTCTACACAAACCAGGGATTCAGAAGCAGCTGGAAATCCTGACAGGCCAATTGCATTCAGCAAAATCTTCGGTCTTCTTCAGGTATGAGCCTAGTAAAAAATCAGTTGCTTACTTCATTCTCACAAACTTGGATTTAGTCCGAAATAATTCTCTTCTCTCCCTCTCAGGGGCAGCAGGCAGACATGCAGGCCACAACTCAGGCATTTCCACAGTTCTCCCGCGTGAAACTACTCAGACGGCTGCTTGACTGTCTCAAGCATGTTGCTCCTTCAGCTCCCAACTTAGATCTGACTCAACTGCCAGCAAGCCAGGGACTTTCCCCAGAATCCAAAAGGTTCGGTTGGCTGATCTGTCTGTCAGTCACAACAAAGGCTTCCCCTTCAAGTGCAAAAAGGCACCAAAAGCCCAAAACTACAATTCCTACAGATTTTGACTCCATACAGCTCCTGTAGACTGGCTCCATTTTAGGTCCCACCAGGAATGATTGGTCCAATTCGGCAGTCCAGGACCAAGATCATGGATATAAACAAAACAGTCTTTGCTGCAAAGAAGGCAGGTTAGACAAACTACATTATCATTATCACTCTAAATGATTTTCAGCAAATAGTTTCATCTTTCAACAGAGTTCCCTCTCAGATTACTTATGACTGCAATCCAGGCCGCTCTTAAAGAGACAGTACACAGAGGCTATACAGGCACTCTCTGGCAATCACATTTAAACTGCTAAAACACAGGACACCAGCCTGGCAGTGAGCATTTAGGCAAGCTCAAGGAAGACTTTTCGGGAACCCCCATTTGTAGGGGGGGGTCACGTGTAAATAAGAAAAAAACATTTTTATTACTACTTACTACTACTAGCTCCTCTTCAGTGTCACTTATAAAGACATTAAAGAGGAAAGGGCCCAGCACTGACCCCTAAGGCACGCCAGTGGTCACCTTCCCTTCCTTGGAGTGAACTCCATTTACCACCACCCTCTGTTGCCTATCCCTGAACCAATTTCTTATTCCATTTATCACCTTTGGACCCACTCCTAAGCTACCCAGCTTGCTTACTAGCCTCCTATGAGGAACAGTGTCGAAAGCCTTACTGAAATATAAGTAGGCCAAATCCACTGCTCCACCCTGATCTAAGTACTTTGTCATCCAGTCAAAGAACTCTATCAGGTTTATCTGACATGACCTCCCTCCTGTGAGACCATGCCGCCTCAGGTCTTGTAACCCACTGGTTTCAAGATATTCTACAATCCATTCCTTCAGCAGTGATTCCATTAACTTTCCCACCACCGATGTTAGTCTGACTGGCTTATAATTTCCAGTCTGCTCCCTGCTACCACTTTTGTGTAGTAGGATACAACCACCCTCCTCCAGTCCTTCGGAACAACTCCTGTTGTCAGACAGCTGTTAAATAGAACTGTCAGAGGTGCAGCCAGTATTTTCCTGAGCTCCTGTAGTACTCCTGGATGCACCCCATTTGACCCCAATTTCTCTGTCCACCTTCAGATTAGCAAGTCCCTTCCAAACTCTTGCCTCAAAAATGGACTAGTGTCCACACCCCTTCTACAAAACTTCTGTTACTTGTTGTGGTCCCTCCTCTACTCTTCCCTTTGTGAACACTGAAAAAAAGTATCTGTTCAGAATGTCTACCTTTTCCTGGTCCACCTCTGCACAGCCCCCTTTCCTTTTTAACCTTACAATCCCACCTCTGGTCTTCATCTTTTCACTTGCATACTTAAAAAATGCCTTGTCCCCTTCTGTTACCTCCTGGGCTAATTACCTCTTTAGTTTGTGCCTTTGCACTCCATACTGCTTACCCTAGTTTCCTCTGCTTCCCTGACAGACCTCCCTATACTTCTCCATCTGTGTCTCCTTATACCTTCTGAAACTACCCTTTTAGCCTTTATCTTTTCAGCCACCTCTTTAGAGAACCACAGCGGTCGCTTTTTTCCTCTTATTTTGCTTATTTGACACAGGCTTGTTGCCTTTACTATATTACACTTCCCTCCCTTGAAAACAGATGTCTCTCCCACTGTGCTAAATTCATCTCTAAATTTTGGACTGGTTCCCTCCCTCCATACCTCTCCTCTGTGTCCATCCCCCCACCCTCCTCTCATTCTCTAAGATCTACCAACTCTCGTACCTTGGCAATCCCTTGCCGATCTACCTCAATAGGGCAGTCGGCATTATCGCACAGGTTCCCAAAGCTTTCAAACTCGCAACCCCCATCAAATAAGGCACTCCTCTTACCCCGTCCCTCTCCTCTTCCCTGCACAACTTCTCTCCAAATTGCAACTGGTGCTAGTTACCCTTCTCCACATCCCTACCCCCTTTTTACCTGCACTAGTTTAGTTTTAATGTAATTTATTGTATACCTCTTAATATGCTCTCAGTATAATCCTACTAATGCAAAAGCACTTCTGTTTTTCTTTGATTTTCCCTTCATATACATTGCATAAATTCAAGTTGTAAGTATTTATTGCATCATTATGTTCTTGTCACATGTCCTGCCAAATTTATTTGTATGTGTATATATTCCAATACCTCTCTCCCCCAGGTCGCACTGTGAGACGAGCAACTTGATTGTTCAGTGTGCCTTTCCTGGTGGAAGGACAGGGTGGAAAGGAAAGGAAGGGGGTGACCCAACTAAGCGCATCAATAAATGAGCATGTGCTTTCACAAGACACCAGGGTCGGGAGACTGAAATCGGTTGAAAATGCAAAATTTCATGCACAGGTGGTGTAATTTCGCCCACAAGCAAAATTTTGCCGACTCTGGGGAATTTCACTTGTTTCGGGGTCGAAATTTCACTCGTATCCGGGCATGAAATTTTGCATTTCACCTGGTGAAATATTTCATGAAATGCACAAATTCCACAAAATATTTCATCAGGCAAAATTTTTCAATTTCGGACAACACTATCCAGGACCCTCACCCTTGTGTGGTTTGATTCTGCAGCCATTCTTATATTGAACCACATTATATGGAGATCACAGGTCCCCAAATGGCCTCCCACCTTGATGCCTGCAACACTGTCTCTGTTTGTGAGCTCTTCCGGCCATCTGTGCACCAGTCTGAGTGCAGCCATCAATAGGGCACCAAAATTCCAAATTCAGCACCCCTTCCCCGAGGTCTGCCCCCCCACTGGAATTAGAATATTTAGTTATGGGGGTGAAATTAATTCCCTGGTGCCCTAATGACGGGCATGTTCTGATAGTGGAACCGTTAGTGAGTACCAGGTCCGGTATTGCCCCCTTACGAGTGGGTTCACTGTCTGATTAGTTGCCTGAGGAACATCTCCTGCAGAGAATCCAGAACATCCCTGCTTCTAGCTGAAGCTGCTGCTGTGACACCCCAGTCTACATCTAACAGGTTGCAGTCCCCCACCAGCAGCACCTCCCCCTTTTCTGCCATCTTGCCAGGTGCTTCCACCAGAACATTATCTAATTCCTCCCCTTGTGCCGGAGGTCTATAGATCACTCCTGTGTGAATAGTGTCTCCATTCCTCGTCTCCAGAGTGACCACAGCACCTCTGCTTCCCCCTGTATTCCCTCTATCTCCATCACTTTTATGCTTTCCTTCACATAAAGTACAACCCCCCTT
Organism: Neoceratodus forsteri; assembly: GCA_016271365.2. Taxonomy (NCBI): domain Eukaryota; kingdom Metazoa; phylum Chordata; order Ceratodontiformes; family Ceratodontidae; genus Neoceratodus; species Neoceratodus forsteri. Next base: position 1,773,560,840 of record CM057456.1, on the reverse strand, counting down.
CCTTTCCTTTCCACCCTGTCCTTCCTGAACAGAGTATAGCCTTGTATGGCCACATCCCAGTCATGGTTTTCAGTGCACCATGACTCGATAATGGCCACAATATCCAGGTCAGCCTCTGCCATGATGGATTCCTGGTGTTTTCTAAGACCAGAATCTTATTTCTTAGACTTCTAGCACTTGCACACATGGCCTTCCAGATTTGATTTCCAGTCTGCTTGTTGCCCCCTTTTTCCCTTTTTGCCCTCCCTCCTTCCCCTTCTCTTTTTAACGATCCCATTCCTTTCCCCTTTTTATCTCTACCACCTTGCTTCCTTTACTAATTTTCACCCTGAGGAATTCTTCTCCCCTCGAGACAGAAATTACATGATTATGAGACAATCTCGATATCACAATCATATTACGACTGCTTAAATTCATAAAAGAGTAAATGAACAGACTGATATTAAATGAAGAACAGACAAGACCTATATGTTATTGAGATGGTAGGGGTCCCACCTGTCTCCATGAAGCAGGGTGAGATACTTGTCGACCAAGAAAACTGCAAGCGATCAGTCTGTTGCCTATTCAGTGAGAAAGGGCAGATCAGAAGAGTCACCTAGAGCACTTGTTGCATGCAATGATGACTTTTCATTTGTAGGATCTTACAGAAATTGGAAAGGACTACTGACTCCCACCCCCATACCACTGTGCACTGTTAGAGAATATGAAAAAGATGGGTCCCATTCTGTACAGACCTTCAGCATTCCAAATGGTTAACTACTGTAGATGCAGTGATTGTAGGAATGTGAGGCTCTACACAATTTGTACATTTTCTTTCTTCTGTATTAACCTGCTTCTCATGTCTCTGCAGAAGGAGTGGGCTAACTTTCAACACCTGCTCCAGATCTTCTCTGGTGGGTTATGCCTAGTTTTAAGTCCCTGTCCCTCCTGTTTTTTTTCCATTGAGGGCAGTGACTTTTACAGGGCCTTAAAGATTCTGCTCATGATCCCTAATGGAGCAGTATAAGTTAATAAGAAGAGATTGCAGGAGGGCACAGAGATGTGGTAGTGTGTAAGGAGCTTTTCACCTCTAGGTCACTGGTTCAAATCTGGACCAGGCTGGTGGTGGCTGAAAGTAATTATGATCTGATGGCTGTTTGGTGTCCAGTTTGAAATGAGCTGTGGTGGTCTCAGTCAAAGCCATTGTGGATAGCTGTCAACATCAAGAAACTGTAAACACAATTAGCACTAATTGGCACCCTTGTTGGCAGCCTCCCAGAAGAGGCCTGATTAAATGGGCATGGTGGCTGAACGACCCTTTCACATATATGGTGGTTCCTTCATGGCTGGGCTGAGGCACATCAGCAGGATAATGTATATCATGCAGTATTGGAGCCACTACCTGAAAAAGTATTTCAACTAGTTCAAGGCAGTCTAGAGGAGGGTGATGAAAATGGTTCTGAGGCAGCTGGGCATGGCATATGAGGACAGGCTGAAAGAACTCAACATGTGCCCATTTGAGAGGAGGAGGAGGAGGAAAGGGGGACATGATTGAAAACTTCAAGTACCTGAAAGGTATTAACAAGGTGGATAAATAGGACCTCTTTTGTCTCAGTGGGAACAAGACCGTAAGGGGGCACTGCTATAGCTGGGAGGAGGAGTAAGGTTCAAGAAGGAGGTCAGGAGACACTTTTTTACAGAGCAAGTGGTGACGGAGTGGAATGAACTCCCATCTGAAGTTGCCACTCAAACGACAAAAGGTGGGTTCATGAGATGATGGGACAGGATGAAGGAGAGGGTCAGCACTTGTGGGGAGGGGGGTGGGGTCCACAGTAATTGCTGGATCAGGTGATCTGCAATCAAGCTGACTCAATAGACCATAAGGCCTTCTTCTGGCTATTTCATTTGTCTGTATGTTCGTATGTAACTATCATAGCAAAATGTACAGTAGGCGCTTAAAAATCCAGATTTACTAGTTTATGAAATAAAATGTTTAAATATAAATTAAAAGGGGTGGGACCCAATTGGCATCATTACTTGCTTCCAACATTGGTGATGAATCATTGTCACAGTACAATTTTTTGAAAATCATGCAAGTCAAGATGACTAGTAATACTAGGTCAAGCTCTAAGTCTTGTAATTCTTTCCATAATACTGTAAGTGGCTCAGTAGGCAACATATGCCCCTCTGAGGCTAAAAGATCACATCATCATGGGTTCTAGCTCTACATTAGACACTTGGGGTAATAGCCATAACTGACACTGTAATGCAGTATGAGGGGGGTGCTGCCCTAGGGAGGTGCTGTCTCCAATGAGGCATTAAACTGAGATCTCATCTGCCCCTCTGGTGACTGTCCAGGTAGAAGAAGTAAAAGATTTCCATGTAGCTCTTTTTCAGGAGGACCCCTCAGTAATGATGATCTTTGGGACTGTGAAGAACTGAAATTAAAACAATGTCAGATCGCAACAAGATCACACAGGCTCCAGTTGGAGTACAGTACAAGTTGTACAAATAAAAGGGCATCATGGTTTTCTGAAAAACTGGAGTCAATATGGAATAGATTGCTGTAGATTGGCACTGTACTTTGACTTGACATGGAACTGCACAGCTTGCACCACTTTGCTGATTCCTGGACATTTAAACAATAAAATAAAATAAGTTAAAATACCTGAAAAAAGGTGTTTTCTTTGCAAATCTGCTAATCGGGGGGGGGGGGATAAGGCGTTGGAGTGTGGGGAGCATAGGTTTATCACTGCTTTCATGAGAAGGGCTTCAAGAGGTCAGGCCCTACTACCCTCAAAAGAGTTGGGGTTTTGGTCCTGCAGTAGATAACCCAGTCATTGGTGCAGGTCCTGCAGTGGGTGGCAGACGCCATTTTGCGCAGTCATTTTTTTCACTCTCATTTTCTCCCTCAGCCCATGGACATCAGGAGACTTTGGCCAATGCAGCTTGTATCATGCCACCAGTGCCCACCCTCCCTTGATCCCTGGCTCCAGCTTGCATTGCCACCTGTGGTCATCCAGGTGGCAGTACTGCAGCAGAATCCAAATGCCCTCCCACCCATGAGGTGGCGAGCATTCATTGGATACTCAGCCATCTTCCCCTGGCAGGCCCTCTACAACCCAAGCCTGTTCTAGAACCTGGGTTGCTGGCATCACGAATGGTGGCACTGCTGCTGCACTGAGTGAGCTGGCCAGCAAATTCTCCTACTAGGAGCAGCCCCACCACACTTAGGTCTGAAGCTGCATAGATGACAGCTCCCCTTTATGCAATGAGGGTATTTCTGCTCATAACTCCAAAAGAGACACCACTATTAGAAAACATAAAACACACTGCAGTGTTCAGAAGTAACAATACTGATTGGCTAAACAAGATTTCTTGATTTACAACTGATCTGTGGCTAGTTAAAACAAACTCTGGCCAGAGCTGACACAGCTGCAGCCACACTCACTGAACTCAAAGCATAGCAGACCGCTGTGCCCAGAATAGCCACTAGGGCTCAGTACTCATGCATGAGCAGTTGCACATGTGTGGCTTTACTTCTGCAGTTGCAGTGAACTCATGCATGCATGCTGAGCTCCAGTGTACGTCTTGGTCATGGTGGACTGTTCGGCCGTGAGCTCAGTGCGCATGGGCAAGTTCACTGCAACTGTAGAAGTGAAGTCGAGCATATGCACTGAGCTACGGTGGCTATCTTGGGCACAGAGGGTAATGGCAACAAGTGTAGTGTGCCCATGGGGGGGGGGGTGAGCAGATTATTTTTGTTGAGGAATGATTGGGCTGCAACTCCAGATTAGTTATTTGGATGTATCTAGTGGGTTGTTTTTAAAGTGCTCTCAAGACGGTTTCAAGTTCCATCCACCGCAGCCATAAAAAAAGCCCATGTTTTATAATTGATCTGTGGCTAGCTAAAACAGATTCAACAATCTATAATTGATAACTCTGTTACTGTCATATGTTCATGTTTCTGTGCCATCATGCCTATAGAATCTGGGAGGGGAGCACATCTCTGAATTTCAGATCAGAGAGGTGTGTAGGATAATGGCAGTTACAGAGATACAGTAGTGAGCAGGAATCAGAGTTTGCATTAATTAGATATTCTGCCTGAAACACCAAATTTAAAATGGAATTTCTAGTCCTGGCAAGGGTTAGTGAGGTGCATACTGTACCACAATATGCAAAATAAGAAATTAAAAGTGACATCCGTTAACATTTTAAAAGGGTTGAAAGTGGGCATTTGATGCTCTTGGAGCTACCAGATCAACAAATTTTAAATAAAATAAATATATTTGTTCTACAGTGTTTGGTGAGCTTATAAATTATTCGGTATTCCATGAAAATACCTACATTTCATTTTCCACATTAAGGTACTAGGATGCCCTGTGTGTTGGAAGAGTGCTAAATGTGAGGAATTTTTTCTTCATGGAAAGGGTGTTGGATGCATAGAATGGTCTGCCACAGGAGGTGGTGGGAGAGAGCAGAGTGGATGGATTTAAGCATGCATGGGACAGACATAAGGGAACCCTAGAAGTGGGAAGGAGAGGAGACAGCCATTGATCTAGTAGGGTCAGAGGCCGCAAACAAGGGGTGGGTTTATGGACAGACTGAATGGTCCTAGCAGTCCTTATCTGCTGACATTTTCTATGTTTCCATGTTTCTTTTAAAAGCCTCCCAAATTGTCTCAGGAAACAAGTCTGGGGACATATTGGTGTCCAAATAGAAATTCATCTCTGTTTTGCCCATTCCCAAAATTCAGAATTAATAGATAGGAGCAAGTTTACCCTCCATCTGGGGGTAGAAAGAGCCCATATTTTTGTAATGGTATAGAGCTAAAACTCTATCATGACCTAGAATTACAATGATCTCACTTTGAGGGAGCTCTTGCAGCAGGCAACTTCATTAGGACTGAAGCCTGCAGGCTCCTGGACCCCCCGGAAAACTTCTAACTAGCAGTCATTAGCAGGGGGACCACCCCCTAATGTAGGCCCACCCCAACGTCTGTTTACGAAAGGGGTGGTTTCCCCATCTCCACCTCAGTTCTTTTCCTGCTGTTGACCTGTGCAGGTTGGCCCTTCACGGATGCCTTCCACTTTAGTTGACCACCATTTCCTCTGCGTTACCCACACTTTGTTATTTTCCAAATTTTTCTTCAAGTTATAGTATTTCGTGCATGTCTTCTTCTCCATCCTCCTCTTCTGTAGAACAGCGGCAAATGAAGTGTGCTTGTGGGAAGCAGCTTCCCCACAAGGATGGCCACTCATTGTGTCTACTTTGCCTCAGCCCAGACCAGAACACTGAGGCCTGCCAGCACTGCCAGTACTTTAACCAGTGCATCCAGGTCCACCACCAGAAGACCCTAGAAGCATTCCTGCTGCAGCAAAAACTTTCAGCAATGCAGAAGGAGCTCCATAAGAGTACATCTTATTCCCTGGTCTCTGGGGCCTCTACTTCTTCATCCTCAAGAGAGAAGTCTTTGGGAAAGCACAAACACTGGGAGAAGCACAGGGACAAACCCCGGCCAGCTTCCCAATCCAGGTCCCCAAGTAAGGCGGCAACCAGTCTGGGTCTTCCTCCAATGGGAGGTCGGCAACTGCTACTTCGGCAGCCCTCACTCCTTCTGAGTTTCCATTGGTAAAACCTCCCACCCTTATTATCATTGCGGGCAGAGGTTCCTCCAGGCTCGGGACTTCATCCTCAGTCTTTCAGCCCCTGAAGCTCAGGCCCTTACATCAGCCAGGTCCTCAGCCATGTTGCTTGACTGGGTCCTCTACGGGCAGTGGGTCTTTGTCTGTCACCCTTCTCATCCAGGCATCAACTAAGTCAACCTGGAGTCCCAGAACCTACACCACTAAGCGACACCAGGGGCATACTCTCACCTCCCCCACAAGAGTGACACCTCTGCCCTTTTCCAGAGTGGGCTGCCCGGCATGGGCTTCTCCTTCTAGGCCGGCACCAGCTGTATCACCAGACCAGCATCAACCCATGCCTGTCCTGTGAACACTGGCCACCCTGATGTTGGCTTTGGCTACACTTCGGCAGTCACCCCCCTAATCCTCCACTATCACCGACTGACACTGTTGTCAGTCAGCTGACATTTGGGGGTCAGATGTCTGGTCATAATACCCCTTTTAGACTGGCAAAAGATGGTTTTCAGCCTCAGGGACAACACCCATAGATCTGATGCCTGGGTTACAGCAGCCTAAGGAACCGACACTGGGGCACTCCAGTCCTATCCCACCGATGCCGGCTCCCCCAGTCACACCTCAGAATCCACCCACAGGCCTTAATCCACTGCTTACCACCTGGTGGGAGTATTTTAAGGACAAGGAGTCCCTGAAGGATCCTCCTACTCTGACTCCTAGGGATCCTACTCTGACTCCAGATTAGGTTCCTCCTAGGAAGGTCCTGATGCCGCCTCATAGAGAACTGACACCACAGCCTGAAGGAGCTAGCGCCAGCCATCTGAGGACTCGCCGATGAAGGTATCATTCACCCTCTCCATTCCTGGACTCGGGTGAGTCAGGAGGATATTCTTCCTCCTCCTCCTCCTCCTCCTCAGAGGAGGAGGAGTCTGATGGTGAGGACACCCTCTGAACCAAAGAAACCCAGAGATACCCCTTTATCTCCTCCAGATAACCCTACTTTCATGGAGGTGATGAGGCACATCCTATCCATTTCATGTTGGGATATGGAGGAGGTGGACCACGAGAGATGTCAGTTGGCCACCTTTCTTCATAAGAAGGAGTAACTGCACTTGGTTGTTCCTTCCCTTACTGAATCCTTCAAGAACATCAACAGGGCTGCTTTGAAATGTCCTTCCTCTACTTTGGTGACTTCCAAGAAAGCAGATCACCTGTATAATGCTCCAAGAGAGTGGCCTTTTTATGGGTGGCAACCAGAGGCTGACTCGATAGTTATGAATGCTGCCCATGACTGCTCTCAGTGCCCCAGGCACCTGAGTACTCAGCCTCCCAACAAAGACTCCAGACAGAGAGACCACTTTGGCAAGAAGGTCTATGCATCTGCCATCCATTTACTGAACTTCCTGGCTCACATGGTCTAGTACTAGGATGCCTTGTAGGAGAAGGCCATAGAGGTGTATAAAAAGCTCAGCCTGATACTCAGGGCATGTCTGAGCTATTGCACCTTCTGAAGTCAACCTTGGATGTTGGAACCCATATTCTCCGAGTTTTCTATGACTCAGCAGACTCCGCAGGTAGAGCTGTGGCTATGGGAGTTTGCCTCCAACACTGCTCCTGGCTCAGGGTTTCCAGGTTTGCCCCAGACGAGCAATCCAAGATCTTAGACACCCCTTTCAGCGGTCCTGTTCTTTTCGGCAAGGATTGGCAGAATATCATTACTCGACTTCAAGAGTGCTGAAGACAAGGCTTTGCACTCGGTACAAACCTTATACCGATCTCAGCCTAGAGCCTTCCACAAGTGGCTCTTTCATTGCCCTGCCAAGCAACAACCCAGGGGCAAACAACCCAGGGGTGTCTTCAAACAAAACGCCTATACTCAGTACACTGGAGGCTCCTCCCCCAGAGGTCCTAGAACCTCCCAGGTCATTTTGCCTGTCCCAGGGTCTTCAGCATGACTCCCTATCCAACCCCCCTCCCCAGGCCAACGCCCTGGGGGAGGCAGTGGGGGGTCATTTCTTGCTCTTCCGAGAAGGTTGGCACAAGGTAACCACAGACCAGTGGGTGCTTCAACTAGTGGAAAAGGAACACACTCTAGAATTCTCAGAGATGCCCCCGTACAACCCACCATTTCCCTCTCACTACCCTCTGGCCCATCTCACCCTCATCCAAAAGGAGATCCAAGTGCTCCTGCAAAAACAGGCACTAGAACCCGTCCCACTGGCACAATGGGGAAGGGATTCTACTCTCATTCCTTCCTGGTCTCAAAGAAAACAGGAGAGCTGCATCCTATCCTTGAACTCAGCAGCCTGAATCAGTATATAGAATACAAAAGATTCAGGGTGGTCACTCTACTTGGTCTTCTCCCCCTGCTCCATCAAGGGGGCTGGATTTGTTCTCTGGACATGCAGGATGCTTATCTTCACATCTTGGTGTTCCCACCCCACAGGCGGTTCCTCCACTTCTGCTTCCATGGAGACCATTACCAGTTTCGGCCCTGTCCTTCAGCCTGTCCTTGGCCCCACAAGTCTTTACAATGTGCCTCACAGTAGTAGCTACAGCTTTAAGGAGGAATGGCCATTGCATCTTCCCTTACCTGGATGATTGGCTTCTGACAGCCCCCACCAGAGAGCAGTTGCTCAGAACCATGGAAGACACTTTCTCCTTATTCCGGGAACTGGGGATCACCCTCAGCCTCCCAAATCCTTCCCTTGGCCAAGCCAGAGACTTCAGTACATTGGGGCAGTCTTGGACACTGCCCAAGGTAAAGCTTTTCTGCCCCCAGACAGGGCAGATCACCTTCAGGCACAGGCTCAACTGGTCTCATCGTCTTGCCAGGTCCCAGCCAGATCATTTCTCAGGCTGCTGTGGCACATGGCATCAGCCATTGCAACAGTCCCCCTGGCTCTCCTGCACATAAGGATTGCCTGTGGAACCTTTGGGTGCAGTGGGATTGGTGCACGGATGATTTGGAACAACCTGTGTTGATCTCCAACTCTGTGCAGCAAACTCTGGAGTGGTGGTTGAACCCCTCTTTTGGACAGAGTCCCCTCATCAGATCCTGACAATGGATGCATCAGGCTAGGCTGGGGTGTTCATCTGGCAGACCATTAGACCCAAGGGACTTGGTCCCTACAGGAGCAGCATCTCCATATCAATGTTTTGGAGATAAGGGTGATCCTTTACACCCTGCTGGCCTTCCAGATGAACCTGCTTCTTGGCCCTCTTTTGATCCAGATGGACATTATGTCAGTGGTCTTTTACATAAATAAGCAGGGAGAAACACACTCTTACACCCTCTGCAGGGAGGCAATGAGAGTCTGGTATTGGGCCATAGAGCATCACCTGGACCTGACCACTGTGCATGTTCCAGGGGTTCAGAATACCTTGGCCGACAGCTTAAGCCAGTCTCGTTCCAAAGCTTGTGAATGGGAACTTCTTCCCTCAGTGGTCGAAGTCATCTTCAACAGGTGGGGCCATCCAGAGCTAGATCTCTTTGCATCCCGATTTGACACAAAACTGCTCAGTTTCTGCTCACTAGATCCAGTGCCTGGTGATTTCTGGCGAGACATATTTTCCCTCTCCTGGACAGGGAGGTTTCTGTACACCTTCCCTCCCTTTCCATTACTGCATAGAGTTCCTCTCAAGTTGAAGTCAGAAGGAGCAGAGGTGATTCTGATAGCCCCTTACTGGCCACGCCAGATATGGTTTCCACTTCTCCAACAATTAGCAGTGGAATCTCTGAACCCTCTGCCCCTGTGCTCAGACTTGCTCTCCCAGGTGTAGGGCACTCTGGTCCACCCACACCTTAAGTTTCTGCATCTCCATGCATGGCTCCTGCAGACCTAGCAGTTGCCCAGTTCGGAGTTTCCCCCTGGCTGGCAGATATCCTAGTGGCAGCAAGGAAGCCCTCTGCTAGGGCCACTTATTCTGTGAAGTGGAATCGGTTCTGTATCTGGGCCACTGCTTTCCACCTAGACCCCTTCACCTGTCCAGTAAATGTAGTCCAAGAGTATCTCTTTTCCCTGTCAGAGTCAGGTCTCAATTACTCTTTGATTAAAGGTCACTTATCTGCCATATTTTTTTTTTGTTCTGGATCCCCCCCTCTTGTTCTTGAACCTTCCCCACCCACCTCCCCCATGCCCAGGCTTGCCCCCCCATGGACACTATGGGCAAAGCCCTGGCTTATCCCCCCCGGGTTGGGGCCACGGGAGCAGGACCTCCCCCGGTGGACATCTGAGGCAGTGGATAGAAGGACAGAGTGGGTCATCATGCTGGGGGGGCAGCTTTTTTCCTCAATGCTTGATACCTGGGGGGGTAGGGACATGCAATGACATCCAGCATCTGCCCTGCCCCCCTAACACAATTGCACTGGTCATGGTGGTACCCCCAGCCTCCACCAGGGGTCTGTGATGTGCTGGACACTCTTTCCCTCACTCTTTCCCCTGGAGAAGGAGAGCAGTCCCTAGGATGCTCAGTTCTTCTCCGTGGCTGGCGCGCTGACTCCTGGATCTGTTCCCAAACCTGGTCATCAGCATGAATTAACCACTACACTGGCTGGCCAGCACTTTATCTGGCATCTCTGCATACCATGCACCAATTGAATGCAAAACTCTTGCCCAGCTGGATCTTTCCTGCACCTTCTTGTGGGGCATACTGCATTTGAAGCCTCCCATCAGGAACTTTGTCCCTCCATGAGACCTTTTGTTTATTTTAGAGAAGCTTACCTTAATAACCTGATGGACATCTCCCAACCATTTTGTCATAACCTTAACTTTACAATAGGAGGTAACACACTGTCTCTCCTGAGAATGCCTTGGTTAAAAGACAAGATAGTGTCCGATCTCCTAGTGGAAGGCCAGGTGCCTGGCAGTCAGGAAATCCTAACTCATCGCAACCTACCAAACGCGCAGATATTCCAAATATACCAACTCCGGCATATGCTGATACATTAGTTTGGTGCAACAGCGTGGGATTTTGACTAGAAAGAATTTCTTTCTTTACTCCAAAGTCACTCCTGGCAACCCCATTCAGTATCCAAACTTGTTCTCCTTTTGTTATCTACATTGTTTCCCAATGCCACAGGTCATTCGGGGTACTGGTCTTCTGCACTTCCTAATACAGCATCCCACTGGGAATGTATATGAACAGACCTATATCTTTATATGACAGGTGATAAATTATGTCTCACCCAATTTTACATATTTCATGATATCTACTTCACCCCTGCCCATCTACTGAAGATGGGTAAGCTCCCTTCTTCTACATGTTCCAGGTGTAACCAGGTGGAAGGCTCCCTTTTACATATTCTGTGGGAGTGCCCCAGTGACTCTCCTATGAGAGAAGATTAAGTCACAGCAGATCCCTTACTTGGGATAGAAAATCATTTTTCCCTTGAAATTTGTTTAGTAGGAGATTTTTCCAAGATTCAAGTTAGAGAAAGGAGATATTTCATGTCTCTAATATCTCTCTCAGTGAAATGGCTGCTACTCTGTCACTGGATGGATCAGAAGGAGATTTCTTACCCTGAATGGCTGAAATGAAATATTGTCTAATCTGCACATTGAAAAGATGATAGCCAGTTTAAGGAATCATTAGAAAGCATACAATAAAAAATGGGGTAAGCTAGAGACCCTCCTGTCTATCCAATCTAACCCTTAGACAAGCCTTCAAAGTATTAGTGAATTTCTTAGTCACACATGAATACCATCTTTATTGCCTTACTCAGCAATTAATTTACGAGGTATATATGTCAGTCCTATAATCCTAAAGTGATTTGACTATGTTGTATAAATTCTCACTTGACCTACATATCATTTCTGCTCAAAGGATTTCTGAGCTTCAGGCTCTGATGTGTAAAGAGCCTTATGTGGTTTTCCCCAAAGACAGGGTGTCCTTGTGGACTAATACTAAGTTTTGGACCAAGGTGGTTTTGGAGTTTACTCTGAATCAAGACATCCACCTTCCTGTCTATTTTCCAGAGTATTCCAATCAAGGGGAGGCCTTACTTCATACTCTGGATGTCCACTGGGTGTTTCGCTACTACTTGGATTGCACCTGGGCCACTAGAAAGTCTGATCAGTTGTTTGTTTCATTCGACCCTAACACAGCTGGGGCTCCTGTTTCTAAGCAATGTTTGTCAAAATGGTTAGCCAATTAGCCTGACCTCAGTGGCTGGTAAATTAATTTTAACGAGTAATGAAGTCTCTAATAGATCAAGATTGTAAAAAATTAGGAATTTATGATTCAAATCAGCATGGGTTTACTCCCAAGTATTTCTGCACCCCCAATCTGATATCTTTTTACAATAATATAAGTACTCTACTAGATGTGGGTATCCCTACTGATGTAATCCTTTTGGACTTTAGTAGAGCTTTTGATAAAGTCTCACATGAAAAACTCATTACTAAAATGCACAATCTAGGTTTGTCACCTGATATTGTCAACTGGACTTAAACTGGTTGACAAATCATTCTCAGAGAGTCAGAATTAATGATATCTTGTCTGATTCGGGTAGTGTGACAAGTGGTGTGCCACAGGGGTCGGTCTTGGGACCAACATTGTTTAACCTCTATATCAGTGATTTACAAACAGGACCAAATAACTTCATAGTTAAATTTGCAGACAATACTAAATTGGGGGGAAAGGTTAATAATCAAGAAAATATTTCCACATTAAAGAAGGATTTGGAAAAATTAACACTTTGGGCAAATGAAAATAATATGCAGTTTAATCAAGACAAATGTTTAGTAGTGCATTTCGGTGTAAATAATCCAAAAACGATATATCATAAACGGACTACCACTTCACTCATCAAACTGTGAACAAGATTTAGGGATATATGTTAATAATAAACTTACATCAAATGATCACTGTGTTAGAACTGCTTGCATGACCAACAGACTTTTGAGGCAAATAAAATGCATTTTTGCTAATCGCAGTGAACAATGCCTTACTCCATTGTATAGGGCATACATTAGACCGTATCTAGACTATGGCTCTCCTTTCTGGAATCCAAACCAAAAAAAAGACATAGCAATTCTTGAACAGGTTCAAAGGAGAGTAACTAGAATGATTCCAAGATTAACAAACTTGGATTATCAGAACAGATTAAAAGCTACTGGTCTCTTCTCTCTTCAAACTAGAAGATTAAGAGGTGATATGCTTATGTTTTTTAATTTAAGAAATTCACCGCATCTAATGGAAAAATGTGGTCTAACACTCTCCAAAAGGAGACATGTTCCGAGACTGCATAATAAACTGCTTGAAGTAAAAACTTATAAAACCAGCAAAAGGTGAAACTTTTTCCAATAAGAGCATCCATTGTATGGAACACCTTGCCACAAGAATTGGTAGAGGCAATTAGTGCCACTGTCTTTAAAAACAAATTAGATATTTGGTTGAGGGATAATAAAAAAATATTGTCCCACATAGTGTGGAGAACAGTCTTGATGGGCTCTGGCCTTCTTCTGTTCGTTCATACCAAGTAATACCAAGTAATTGCATTGTTTATTGTTACAAACAGTATGACAAGCCTTTACCGGGCTCAGTTAAAGGCCATTGTACCTGGAGAGGGGCTGCTCCTTAGCGTCTCTCAAGAATGTGTTTGCTGCTGATATCTGTGCAGCTGCCACCTGGAGCTCTGTCCATACTTTCATTGACCATTACAATCTGGACATTGCCTCTAGGCATAGAGCAGGTTTGGACTTGTAGTCCTGCAAGGTGTCTTCTCTTGAGGATTGTCTTATTCTGCTCTCTGTCTTCTCTCAGCTGAACCGGGTCAGGCCTTTTACTGCTTGGGACTCAGTTCTATTGGTGTTGCCAGCTGCAAGAGCCCCCTCAAAGTGAGATAGTAGAGTTACACAAGAACTTACCATAACAGTAGATCTTCGAGAGGAGATCTTGCAGCGTGCACTGCTTTCCCTCCCTCCATCCCCCTGGAGCTGACTGCTGCATCTCTGACACCTCGCTTTCCTCAGCATAAAGGAACCTCCTCAGTTCTCCAATTCCTCTATGTGCCGGGGTCTCCTATGGGAGAACTGAGGTGGAGATGGGGGATCGCCCCTTTTATAGGCAGATGTTGGGGGTGGTCCTCCGCTAAAGACTCCTAGCTAGAAGTTTTCCATTGGTGCTGGTGCTGCCGGCTTCAGTTCTAATGGTGTTTCCTGCTGCAAGAGCTCCTCTCAATTATCTACTGTTACAGTAAGTTCTTATGTAACTGTACTTTTTCTACCACTGGTGCTATAATATCAAGTGTTGTTCTTGATTCTGCTAACAATAGGCCATTACAGCTTTAGGTATTGTGAGCAGCCAAAACTGGGCTGTGAGGTTTTGTGCATTCAACTGCACTGGCAAATGTAGCACAACAATAAAGCATTATATGAGATCCTGGAGTGTGATGCAGTCCTTCAGTGTGTGAGTGTGTTTTGCTTGTTGTGTTGTAAATATTCTAGATCTGGCAAAGGAAAGAGTAGTCCATCTAGTTTGGGTGGTTCCTACGAACATCAGGTGCTGCCGGGCCAGTCATGTTCTGTGGGACTGTCACATTACTACTGTAGTCCATGAAGGGGTCTAGGGCAAGGTTAAATTCACTTCCTAAAATTAAGGGAGTGGTCTCACCATCATGAATGTCATGCAGACCCTGCTTGGGTAAAGAGAAGAAGGCTACTACATTCACATTTGAGGAATACATGTTACCCAATATGAGTTGTCTATTTATGTGGGAGATGTAGGAAAATACTCCTGTTCCTTTTCTGTTGTTATGTGGGCAACCTTCCAGTCCAAACTTTTGTTTATTAGATAACCACACCCCAAGTTTTAGACATGGTTGAGATGCACACCCCTTTACCTACCCATCCTCTCCTAGGCAAATCTACCATATGACTCATGAGGTACTGCAAGCTTCCTGCAACAATTAAACTTAAACTTTAAACATTTTAAGTTATTTTAATATTTGTTTTCTTTATGTTGTGTGATTATGGTCCCTTATGTTCAAGGAGACTATCTTCATGGAATGAAGTTGAGACCGTTGCTATGGGATATGTGTTGTCCATTGCCTCTGACAACTTTCCTGTCAGCCATTTATCCAGTTGTGCTAAGGAGCCTGCACTGGATCTGAGAAAATATCTTGGGTGAGATTTTCAAAGCTTCTGCAGCTGTTTCTTATACAGTACATGAGTGAGGAATTCCACCCATAAATTTAGACTACAAAAAGTTGTAGAAAATGGCACGAGTCCCACAGCTGTGGCAGAAATTGCCACAAACTGCATGAATTGTAACAAATGTGTCCAGTCTGTGAATAGGACACAGTTATTTGGATGCATCTGCATAGACTCAGCATGCATCTGAAATACAGATGCAAATGTTGCATCCACCCCCTTGAAAATCCCGTCCCCAGTCTTCTCATTGAGGATTTTTCCAAAGATTCCTAGGGTTATATTGTTTTTCTGCATTATAAAAATGAACCAAAAACACAAACATTAGTATATGCAAACTGTGAAACTAAGGGAAACAATTCTCACTCTAGCAGCCTAATTTCCCATGATGAATGGTCTTCCATCAGGGGAGGCACAGATGCACGTGCTGCATATTGTGTCTTCCAGAGCAATCTACCCAATCACACCTGCCTCATGTTGAGGGGGTGTCAGAAAAAAACATACTATAATTTGGTTCTCAAATAAAACACCTGATCAGCACTCTGGGAGGATGTGGCATGAAAAAATATGTGCAGCATCTACCTGGGAGACTGGGGGCATTATTATCTACGATTAGGGGAAGGAAGGCTCAAGAGAGGGGTCACATTACATAGATGGAGTAATGATTAGGCCCAGTGTTTAAACATGGCTCTGGGTTGCACTGAAGGGAAACAGCACAGAGGAAGAGGCGTTATGACCTTACAATATATTTCACCATGGATAGCATTGCCATTTATCTACTAATAAAGATATATGCATTTAATGGGTGTGGTGGTGGTTGGTTAACATACCTGGTTTAGGCTTTAGACATCTTGGTAGTCCGCCATGGGACTGACATGCTGATCCATTAGTCTCAGGGGAGGGAGTGGCAAATGGCCTGGGGTATGCAACACCCCATATGTCTCCATATCCTATACATGAAGGGCTGGGGAAAGAGAAATGAATGACTGGTGGGGGATGAGGAGGGTATACCGCTAGCTGCAGCTCACAACCAATATTAGACTGGTAATAAAAAATTGATATGTAAACAGTGCCTATTTCATCACCCATTTTTTATTCTGCAAAGAGATAAGGAAGTAAGATGATACATTGTTAGCAGTTTAAGTGTCAGAATTATCAGCCCTCACTTTAAAGGGAAACAGTGAAAAAGGCACAGCTTTACCCAGGCACTACAAAAATGCCTGATTCGTGCTTTCGGACAGTAATATTTTTTAACAAATAACTAATTGATTTTTTAGTGATTTCAACAGTGGCCTTCAACTTTCACTTTCTATTGCTGGGAGCCACCATTTCATGAGTAGCAGAGAGCTTTCTGAGCTCACTTTATGTTAATATATCCTGCCAACCAATAGCTGAGGTCAAACAGGCATATTAGCATACAGTGAGCTCAGGAAGCTCACTGCTGCTCATGAAATGGCTGCTACTAGCAACAGGAAATGGAAGTTGTGGGTAGCTTTCTAAATCATTAAATAAAGTTGTTACTGTCTGAATGCACTAATTGAGAGTTTCTGCAGTGTCTGATGAAAGCTTTGTCTTTTTCATTGTTTCCCTTTAACTCAGGAATTCTGAACATATCTAGCTATTGGTGGATACACGTTAGTGTCTTTGTTTGAGGAGGCTCTGGTCATCTTCATTGTAGGGAACTCTGTGTTTATGGTAAGGAGGTGGTCAACCTGTGAAATGTCTTTTAGTTGCCCCTATATTTGCCCTGCATCATGTCTTTCAATGCCCTTTCCTGTTGCCCAGTAGTGCAGAGAGAGTTCTTAGAGTGAGATGTTCCTTTCCTGCTAGTTTCCCTCTTCCATGGGTCTTCCTGCCCAGGGAGGGTGCTATTGAACTGTAGTGTATGCTGAGTGGGTGAATGGTCAGTCCGGCCCATTTGTGGTGGAACTTCTTTTTTTGCTAACCTCTTCCTTGCCATAGTCCAGTGTGAATTTTGGGGATTATGGGCATGCTTGTTGCTTCAGGACATTGCATGTGTATAAAGCCCTATATTCTGCTTCCTCTGGTGTTGCAACCAAGTGCTGTACATCATTCTGTATCAGGACCAACCTCAAATGGTACAGTACCTGACTAAAATATATTGTCCCACCTGTTGGAGTAACTTTTGGATTGGAGTATTTGATTGCCTTTGGCCTAAAAGATTTGCATAGAAAACTGCAGAGCAAAGTTTGAGTCTTCTTTAATTTCTGCCGGAGGAGGTGGTATAGACCAAAATGGTACTGGGTTTCAAGCACACATGGGATCGGCACATGGGAATCCTGGGGGAGGAAGGGGGAGGGAGGCAAGGGTAAAGTCTAGGGGGAGCTCTGTAGCAAGGGTAACACTGGGCAGACTAGGTGGGATATGTAGGTTCTTATTTGCCGACATTATATATGTATGTATGTGCTGTAATAGTCCTGAAAATATCTTAATGAATATGGAGGCAGTATAATGTAAAGATTAGAGCACCAAGCTATAAATCTAGAGACTCAGCTGGCCTGAAATGGAATCGTACAACTGACACTTGAATATTGTGTGACCCTAAAACAGTCACTTAGCCTCCTTGTGCTTAATTCTTTCATGGGATACACCTGGAATTGAACTTCTCCTCTCTGTGCTTTTTTCTGGCCAAAAATTCTAAATGAATAAAAGTGTTTGAAATATGTGGATGATAAATGTTTACCATAGAAAACCAGTACCATCCAGACTCAGTAATACCATTGTTGTGATGTCTGAATCTGATAATGCAGTTGAACTACAGAAACATAGATTGTGTTGACAGAAAATGACCTAAAGGTCCAGCCAGTCTAGTCATTCTCTTACCTAGCTTGATGTTTGGCCTATGGCCAGGTTTGTTATATAGCTCCAATAGCACAATTGGCTGATAGTTACCTCCCCCTTTCCCCAGGCATCCCTTCCTCTCTCCTGCCTGTGAGTCCCATCTTTCATTAATATTTGTCCTACCCAAGTTCAAATCCAGTTGCAATCTTGACTTTAACCACCTCTCTGGGCAAGCTATTCCATTCATCCATTGCCTGTCCCTTGAAGAAGAATTTCCTCATGTCCCACTGGAATCTCTGCCTAATAGACTCTCCCCATGTCCTCTAGTCACTGTGCCCTCATTCCTTCTGAACAAGTCCTTACAATTCCCCCTGTACAGAACTTATATGTATCAGTCATATCCCCACTGTCTTTTCTGACCTCCACTGTATGCATGGCATGTCTGCCAACCATTCCTCATATGACCTGCCTTGTTGCCCCTGGATCATCTTCATGTTTCTCCTTTGCATGGTCTTTATGTGGTCTCCATCTTTCCTAAGGTGTGGACTCCAAACCTGTACACAGCACTCCACTGTGGTCTTACCGGATATCTGTACAGAGGCAGTATCACCTCCTTTCTCCTACTGTTAAATTCTCTTCCTATAGATCTCAGCATACTGTTTTGCTTCTCATACTCTTTGTTGCACTACACTGTGGACTTCAGATTGTCACCAATTATGACCCCTGGGTCCCTCTCCACAGTTATCTACATCACCTTTACTCACCCAGCCAGAACTAATTGTAGGCTTTCTTCTAACATGTTGCACTTTTTGCACAAACTTTCATTGCTATAATCTGGATCAAATTTCAAATGTTTCCAGGTCTCTTTTCATGTCTGCAGTTCCACACTGAGTGTCCACTAAGTATGAGCTGATGCTGACTTTTCATTTAGTGTACATACCAAAATACAGCACTGTTGACAACAGTCCAGTGGAATTAGGTTTCCTATCAGCACTTCTGCATTTTGATATCAAGACAGCATTTTTTTATAGGAAGCACACAATGAACATGTTGAAATTATTGGCAAGTCACATGACCTGAGATGCCAGTCAGCGACTCTGGAGTTTGGAAACACCACACAGCAATAAATAACTAATAAATACATATTTACATTACATTATGTGATAATAATATTCATAAAAGAAAAGCACAGCCACACTCACATGAGTTATGAATCCCATTTCCATGACAAATAAGTAATAAATCAACATTCGCACAGTAACAATGCTAACTATAATAATTATACAGCCTTGTTTATCCTACAGCAGAAGTCCTCATGTTCAGATATTTCATGAATTTTCTCTTATATCTTTAGTGAAATTCCTTGTCTGTCTGCAGTACTACATTACAGCCACAAGAGAGAGAACCTGTTCAGAAATATCACAAAAATGACTGCCAAATTGGCCCAGAGGCAGCACGTTCTGCTTCTGTATTGGCAGCAACAGTCTGAGAGTGAATTAGAATTTTTGCATCGGAAAGCAGGCTGCATCCCAGCAGTTGCTGCTTGGCTGTGTGCTGCAGTCAGGAGGGAAGATGTTCAGCATTTGGCACTGCAATGCCTCCTGTGGTGGGCCAGGGGAGCTTGCTCCTTCTACAGGCACGACTGCATGCATCAGAGGCCGTCACAAGACTTGATCCATGTCAGAGGAGGAGAGAGGACTGGGGAGAAAACAAGGATATAATTCCATTACTGTCTATATCATTGCTGGTGTCCATGTCTCCCCTGTCTCCTAGTGCATGACACTGCATTCTGTCCACTTGATGGACTACTTCAACCGGGATGACCCTTCTCTTGGAGCTCCTTCTCATGCAGGGGATGCCCTGGGAGCCAACAGGGGTGGCTGTACCCTGGGGCTCAGGGGTACCCTAGCCCTGAATAGGGTATATTCCTGAAAGACGAGTGACTGATGGAGAAAAAGCTCTATAAAGAAAAAGAAATAGCTGGAAATAAAGGAAAAAAAAAAGGAGAAATTGTTTAACCAGGAAAGGCACACTAAGCTGAAGCCTGCTTCCAGGTGTGACCTGGGAGCACAAGGCAGTTAAATGATATTCTCAGGGTCACACAGTGTGCAAGTGGGGGCTGTGGGATTCAAACCCAGGCCTCTAGGTTTGCAGCGCAGAGCCCTAAACCACTGTGCTGTATTGCCTCCTCTAAATATCTGAACATGTCAATTGCTGATATGATAAATTGTTGGCACCCACCACTGATATGTGGATGCATTTCAGTAGTCCTACAAAGCAGTTTGAAATTTTCCTTCCTGTTAAGTCATCCTTCCACTCCCTCTTTTTCATGTCAGTCATGTTTTTATGGCAAGTAAATAAATAGCTACATAATAATAGTAATCATTTTAATAATAATAGAAGAAAATCACATATGCTCTCACAAGTTGTGTTCACAAAATGAAGATCATATTTTCTACACATTACCTTCTTGCCTGCACAGCAGGTGGTACAACAGGGCTAGTATATACTATCCAGTAGGATTGATATTTTCTTCCTGAAGGACGTTTTTCAGAACTGCAGTGTTACTTCGATCAAAGGATGTCAAAGTTTAGACTTCATTGATATCTTTTGGATTTTCCTTTACTCCATATTATTC
This sequence comes from Neoceratodus forsteri, assembly GCA_016271365.2. Taxonomy (NCBI): domain Eukaryota; kingdom Metazoa; phylum Chordata; order Ceratodontiformes; family Ceratodontidae; genus Neoceratodus; species Neoceratodus forsteri. The sequence goes on along the minus strand of CM057456.1, from coordinate 1,773,540,627 downwards.
TGAATCACACATCACATTGTCATGAATTACACCTTCATGAGTCACGTTTTCTTAACATTTAAATAAAGTAAATATAAATCAGCAACCCTTAGTAAGGTCCTTCTCATGGTAAGTCTTTCTGTACTCCAAGTCTGCGCACATCATTATTTACAATCCTATAAGCAACCCAATAAAACATATTATTATATTATCACGCTACTATTTTTTTATTATATTATTGTCACGCTTGAGGATCTGGATATCTAAAAATCATCAACAACTTTTGTGATCCATCGTAGTGAGAAGGTGGTGATGGTTTCATCACGTTATCATCTGGTTTCTTCCAACAACAGTCTACTTTTGTCTCATCCACATCATCACAAATCACGTTCAGGTTTTCTTGGTATATAAATAAAAATAAATGCATTAAATTTACATTAAAATAAAAACCACAGAAGTTGACTTGATTCTAAAAACAATGCATTCCTCAGCCTTACAAATCATATTTTCGTGCCATATCAATAAAATAAATACAAGTAATTCATCTTTTATATTGTATTGGTATCACCATAGTACTATTTATCTATCATGTCACATCAAGTTAATACTTGGAATGGTTAATTGTTAAAAGTTGGACTTTGCAAACCAGCTGGCCATACTCCTCCTCCTGCCAGACTGTCTTTTTGTGGTGCCAGTGCTACTGTAGCTGCAGCATTGTCATCACCAACCAATTCAATATTCTGTCACTCACATAAATTCATCTGACCCCTGCAAGAATGGAAAGGGGAAAGAGTGACCATCCACACTTCACAAATCCTCAAGTCATCTGTTTGCTACACCTTTCCATCTCTATCTGTTCCTCCTCCTCCATAATGAACTATTGTCATGTTATATCAACTTGAATAATTCTCAAAAATAAACTGACCATGGTCACCCATAATCTGTCCATATGCCATTTTCTGTCAGCAGTGGTTCCTAGATAACCATAGTTAAAATCATGGACAGACCATGAATGGGGTTGGTCACTGATCAGTACCACTATGGTTTATCCATGTACAACCATGCTAATATGGTTTCAGTCTGTGGTGTAAGAGATTTAAGTATGTATCAATTGCCACTCTGGATTGTACCCCACTATCTCAGAGGTAATAACCGTTTCATTTTCCTCCCAAAATTTCTCCAAACAGTTTTTTTTTATGTTTGCTTGCTCGCATGTGCAAGAAACATAGTGTGACCATATGACTTTTTGGAGGTGTGTGACCCTCCTGTCCAATGCAGTGCTCCATTTAGGAGGTGTGACCATACTGCACCAATGGATGTGTGAGCTGTCTATGACGGCAGTTCGACTGCAGTAATCTTCAGTTCAAAGAAAACCACCACTGCAATCAGCGGTGGTAACCTGTGTGTATTTAGCATATTGACATCACACAATTTCTCCGGCCCTCCTGCACATTGCTGCCAATGAAATCCCTCCCACTTCCTCCCTCTGCCACTGTCATTCCCTCTCCCTTGTTCCCCAGCTCACTTTCCGGCTGCAAAGAAATCCCTCCCGCTTCCTCCCTCTTGTGCTGTCCTCCCCGCTCCCTCATTCCTCAGCTCACCCTCTAGCTGGTCAAGTTTCCTTTTTTGCTGATGGGGTGCCCAATCCCCCATCAGCTCCAGTCCCCACCAAAACAAAACACCCAGGTGGCATGCTGGGAGCCCACCCAGCATGCCAAATGTCACTGTAATTAAGAAAACCTTGTTGCAACATGTTTTTTTTTTTTTACCTGTAAAAGAAAATGGTCCCTCGTTGTCCACGGTGGCCCCTCCCCAACCTCACCTATCTTCTCTGTGCCCCCTCCCACACCCCCTCACCCCATACTTACCTCCAGAGCCTGGCGTGATGAACATTGCTGGAGCAGGAACACGTCTGCACTCTTCAAAGCCAACCATGCACTGAAGAAATGCTGATAAGCTATATAATGGCATAAATTTTTTTGTTTCAACTTAGGTGGATATCGCGGCCATTTTTGTGACTGTTGGCACCAAATTTTCAACATGGGGTTCTTGAGACCCCACCTCATGAATTCAGTTACTGTCATGTCATTATTCAGTCCCAATAGGTGATTTCACAGTCACTGTGTGGAATCACATTTCAGGACTGAGTAACGAAACAACAGTGTCACTGTTCATGAGGTGAGCTCAAAAAATGACTGTGTTATGCGCGTGCATTGCACAGTTTCCATGCATGCTTGGAACTTTGAGAATTTTTAATATTTTCACTCTAGATTTTCAACATTGCCATTTTTTTCACACCTCCTCATTAACAGTACATCTGTCATTTTTTCACATCTTCCCCAAAATGTGTTTTCACACATCCGGCGTGCAATGGTGTGGTTGCTGTGGGAAATCAAGGTTTGGGACAGATTAAGAAAATCAGAGTGACACTGTTCATGAGCAGAGGTCCCAAAATGCCTATGTTGAAAATTTGGTGACAAAATTCCACAAAATGACTATGTTACGAGTGTGCATTGCTCAGTTTCCATGCACACTTGTAACTACGAACATACGAAATTTGCCAGCAGATAAAGGCCTAAAGGTCTATCAAGTCTGCTCGAATGTGCAGCTAGCACCCCTTATTCTGCAGCTGCCCCTCCCTTCCACCCTTCCCCTTCATTAACCCTCCCCCTTGTCCTGTCCCATCCCATCCCCTTTTGAAGCAGTCCACTGTTCTACTGGATACCACTTCTGCAGGTAACGCATTCCACCCAGCCACCACCCTCTCTGTAAAAAAGTGTCTCCTCATCTCCCTCCTGAACCTTCCTCCCTCCAGTCTCATATCATGGCCCCTGGTGGCCCTCCCCTCCCTTACTTTGAACAGCCCCTCTGTACCCATCTTGTTTATTCCTTTCATGTATTTAAAGGTTTCAATCATGTCACCCTGTCCCTCCTCTCCTCCATGAGTACATGTTCCAACTCCTTCAACCTCCTCTCGTATGATAAGTCCCCCAGCCCCTTGATCATCTTTGTGGCCCTCTGCGATGCACCCCTCCAGTAACTTAATGTCCCTCTTCAGATACGGCGTCAGTACTGCACACAGTACTCCAGATGTGGTCTAACTAATGACCTATACAGTGGCAGAATCACCTCCTCCATCCTTGAGGATATACCCCTTGCAATACAACCCAGCATTTTTTTGGCCTTTGCAGCTGCCTTCCCTACATCATGCCGAGTTGTTCATTGATCCTGTAATGAGCACACCCAGATCCTTCTCCTCCTCTGTCTGGGCTAGCTGCACTCCCCCAGCTGGTAACTCCTCTTGGGTTCTTCATCCCAAAATGCAGCACCTTACTTTTTGGCATTCGACGCCTGTTGCCAGGTGTCTGACCAGGTTGCAAGCTTTGCCAGATCATCCTGCAACCCCTGCCATCCCCCTAGGTCATCCACTACCGTGCCTACCTTGGTATCATCAGCAAACAGACTGATCTTGCTCTTGATGTCCAATGATATGTCTGCAATGAATATCCCAAACAACACTGGTCCCAACACCGAGCCCTGTGAAACATCACTTGTCACTGCCCTTGGGTGTGAGAGCTCCCCACCCACCACCACCCTCTGTTGCCTTCCCTGAAGCCAGTTTCCTACCCATCTCACCAGCTTTGCACCCGCCCCTGTGCCTACTAACTTCCTTCCCAGCCTTCCATGTGGTACAGAGTCGAATGCCTTACTGAAGTCCGGATACAGGACATCCACTGCATGGCCCCTGTCCAGTTGCCTAGTTACCCAGTAATAGAACTCCACCAGATTGGTTTGGCAGGATCTGCCATGTGAAGCCATGCTGTCTGCTGTCCTGCAGTCCTTTGGTCTCTGGAGGCCACCAGCCTCTCCTTCAGGATAGTCTCCATTAGCTTACCACTTGATGGATGTGAGGCTTACTGGTCTGTAGTTTCCTGGTTCATCCTTGGGGCCACTCTTGTGGAGGGGCACCACATGAGCCATCCTCCAGTCCTGAGATACACACCCCAGATGTAGTGAGGGCATTAAATAGGTCTGCCAAAGGTCCCTGCAAGGACCTCTGCCAGCTCCTTTAGTACCCTGGGGTGGATGCCATCTGGGCTCAGGCGCCTTGTCCACCCTCAGTGCCTTCAAACCCTCTCGAACTCTGCCCTCCATGATTTCCCATCTGTCACCACTTCCCACCTGCTTCTGCCATTTCTCCCACCTTGGGTGTCACACCCCTCTTCTCTTTAGTAAATACTGAGCAGAAGTACTCATTTAGTACTTCTGCCTTGCTCGCAACCTGCTTCCACCCAACCCCCCCTCCTTCCTAATCCTTACTGTGTGGTCCTTACAGCTCCTTTTCTTCCTGATGTACTTAAAGAAGTCCTTCTTCCCCTTCTTAATGCCTTGTGCCAGCCTGAGTTCCGTAGATGCTTTGGCTCCCCTTATTGCCCTTGTCACCTGCTTCGATTCTGTCAAGTACTCTTCCCTATCCTCCCCCCTTTCTGAGAATTTTTAATATTTTCAGTCCAGATTTTCAATGCTGCCATTTTTGCACACCTCCTTATGAACAGTACGGCTGTCATTTTTCACATCCTGCCCAAAATGTGGTTTTGCACATCTGGAACACGATGGGTGCGTTCGCTGTGCAAAATCAACATTTGGGACAGATTAAACAAATCACAGTGACACTGTTCATGAGCAGAGGTCCCAAAATGCCTATGATAAACATTTGGTATAAAAAATCACCAAAATAATTGCATTATGGGTGTTTGTTGCACAGTTTCTATGCACGCTCTTGACTTCACTAATTTTTTTTTATATTTTCACTCCAGATTTTCAAAATTGCCATTTTTTTTACACCTCCTCATGAACAGTACAGCTGTCATTTTTTACATCCTGTTCGAAATGTGTTTTCACACCTGTGGTGCCAAATGGCACAGTCACTGTGCAAAATCACCTTTTGACTGACAAACTGATATTGTCACTGTTTATGTGGGGGGTCACAAAAAGCCCATGTTGAAAACTTGGAGTGAAAATATCAAGAAATGCCCAGGGCATTGGGGTTTCCGACCATAACACCCTGCCCTGTAGGGACTGACAGGCATCAGGGGTGTGACTTGGGATTGTCGACAGTAATGCTCTTGCCATTCCACCCCCACCCCAACCCCGCAGCCAGTGACAGGCATCAAGGTGTGCCTTGGACTCTTTAGCTCCAAAGTTCACCCCATTCTCCTATACTGTACCAATTTAAGTTATTTCCTTATGAAATTGGGTGACTGTAAAGCCAAACACCCCAAGGCACACCTCAACACTTGTCAGTGTCTGCAGGGTAGGGTGAGGTGAAATGGCATGAGCGTTATGGGCAACGACCCAAAGGCACACCCCAATACCTGTCCATCTCTGCAAGGTGGAGGTGGGGTTGGTGTCACTTCAATACTTCACTGCCATTCCTATTCTGTATCTGTCTAACTCCTGCACTTCCAGTGCTAATACCAGCAAGCAAACATTCGACATTGACAATTGCTTGTTTATGTATAGCTATACTATGAGAGTGAGGGGCACTGTTGTCAACAGAATATATTCTGTACAGAGATGTAGCTTTGTCAGGCCCTGGATACCACATAATCCTTGCCACTCACCTTATTCATCTGCTGTCCCCCATGGATTTCCCTCCATGGTAGGTGATCAAAGGGAGGGATGTCCTCCTCCTCCCTAATGTGATGGGATCAAGTGGCAGGCAGACAAATCATGGTTCGGAAGCTGGAGGATCACAGGTCATCATCCTAATGGCACTGTGGTTCTACATCCGCATAGACATCTTTCCTTCTCCCGGGGCTGATGCAGTCTCTGATCTCATGCACCACAGTGCAGACTGTAATGGCACCACTCTTCACAGTGCATCAGGCTCCCTGGCCCACTGCAAAAGGCTGCTACTGTGCAAGATCTTGGCACCTCCCTCTCTGTGCTGACTCAAGCTGCAGTTGCTAGCACTTCTCAGTCTTGTGCTGCACATGATCTTGGCTCCAAAGCTTTCTGCCAAACCCAGGTCCCAAGCACAGAACCATGACACACTTCTGCTGGGACATCAAGGAACCTTATCCAAATTGTTTTGTTTTTTTTTTAATTGAATTGTATCAGATTCCACCAGCAGTTTTTGAAGTTTATTCCACACCCCTACATCTCACTTTGTGAAAATGAACATCTCGGCCTCAAATCTGAATGCTTTCTTATTGAAGTTAGAGCCTGTGAGCACTTGTACGGTGCATATGAGTTTTAAAATGATAAATGTAGACTGTTGCACATGTGCAGGTCCCATACCATTCTATAAAGAAAAAAACAGGTTCCTGTCATTGTTCCAGTAAGAATAATCACAGGGATGTACTCCTTAGCTCATTTGGTAGTACAACAATATTTCTCACTAGCTTAGTGGGCCTTGTTTGGATGCTCTTCAGTTGTACAGTGTACCTCTTAAGGTGTGGTGACAATGGTTTATCCATGATCATAATAGCAGGGTAGCAGATAGGGAGCCATACATTTCCTCAGATATAATTGCATCACGAGATTCTGTTCACATTATGGAACCACTCAAGCTTCCAACTTAAGGTTACGACATTACCAGAACCTCTTGATGAGATTATAGTCCTGTAATTCATGATTCCCAATCTGCAATTGTTTTTATATTTAACCAAACATGCGTTCATACATAAACCTTTTAATATCATCAACCAACAGTTTGATCATTTGTAAAATCATTTATAAAAAGTATAATGTCTACAAGGAACCACAGAAATGGAAGCAATGAGATTTACCAGGGCTGTGCTTCTTTTTACCAGGAGACCTGCCAACCATAAACTCAACGACTCCTCCAGAGACATCCACTTCAGCAACACTACCACCTCATAACTGCACAGGGAAGGAATTTGTCTGCCGAGCTAGTGGACGCTGCATCAACATTATCCAGAAGTGTGATTTCAGAGATGACTGCCCAGACAAATCAGATGAGTTCTTCTGTGGTGAGTGGAATTCAGTCATATGTGCCATAGCTACAAAAACTCCACAACTTGTAAATGAAACCTTGAGGTAGTGGGAGTCGGGACACCTCTTATTTGCTTTATGTATTGTACAACTTCTTTGCCTAGGATCCTTTACTGTACTTTTTTACCTCGTTTAGCCCAACTAAAACACAAACTCATCACGTAATCATAAGGCACAGTTCTACCAGTAGTGGTACAGATCATGTGATGTGCTTAGAGTCACACAGTGAGCCAGTGCTTGAGGTAGTATTTGTGCCTGCGATCTCCTGAAACTCTAGCTATAACCACTAGACCAGCTGCACTTCATTATAAGCACTTTTCTTCCCACCCTAGACTATCACGTCAATATACAGATTGGCCACTCTCTCTTTCCTCCATCAGCTAAATGCTCCATATTATACAAACCTAAAGAGTATAAAACAATTATGAAATCAAGCTTCTGAACATATCTTCCATAAAGTATAATGCAAAACCATCAGTTGTTATTCTCGTAACCTCCTATTTGCTGTCCCCATGACAGTCTTCAGTAAGAAATATTTTTCATTCCATCTCTCACCGCATATGCTACAAAGTAAGCATAAATCTGTGGTTTTGCCAATAGGTTAGGACTTCAATTGTTTACTAGTTGCTTGGATAGCTGAAAGATGCTCTTGTTTGCTTAAACTCAGAGGGCAGTATTTTCAAAAGTCATAAAATGGTGGCAACTCCTAGAGCACTAACCGCAACTTGTTATTAATTTTACTGCTCTTTGCCTGAAATCTCTCAGATCTGCTTTTTGATACTCCCTATCCTAATTTCTTTTTTCTAGCCCCTCTGATAAATCCTTATTTCTCCCTACCTCCTCCGCTTCATGGTTCTCAACCCCTTCCCCGTAGATGCTCTAAGTCCCCCTTCCCCCACTCATCCCCATTCTTAAGCAGTATTTAAATCCTCTTCTTCTCTGTTTTCTTTCAGGGTTTGAGGGCAACTTGAGTCTGCAGCCCTCCCCAACCCCCCACTGAGCTCATCACCACTGGGCTGCTTGCAACAAAGGTACGAAGAGCTAGCTCCATTTCTGAAATTAGCGCCATTTCCTGAGCTGCCAGCCAGGACATAAGTAGCAGAGCTATCTACCTACCTACTCTCCTGCTGGGTGGCATTGATTGTTATGTGCTTTAAGCCCCTTAGGAGCTGCATCTTTCTGGTGGTGCTTCTTAGTGGGATACTTTTGGCCAACCCACCCTCCTCTTTCCCCTCACTTATTAAATGCTTGATCGCTCCGCCCCCCCCAACGACTGATTGGTTGATGAGTGTCAGATGTGGTTTTCCCCTTACTCCCAGTCCAATTTAACTCATTAGATGGCAGTACTCATTCATCAAATCATCACACTATCTCTTTTCCATTTCTGACACTATTCCTATACAACACTTAATCTAATATGATATATTTCTGCCTGGCCTAAACCTAACTGAGAAGCTGCTACTTCCTAATAGGTCTTCAGCACACAGTGTCTGTTAATGAAGAGACATACACTTCTCCAAATTCCCTTGGTTTGACCATGCAGCACCTAGTTCTTCACCCACTCTCTACCCTGCCATTTCAGAATTCTCATATAAAATTACTACGCCTAACTCAGCTCTACAAAACAATATTACTCACATCCAGGGCCAAGAATTATCATAAGGTTTCTTTACCACCAACACTATCCATTAGTTCTCTTACTTGCCTACTGGTACTATCAGATGACATTGAACTAACCCTGGACCCCCCACAGGGGTGTCAACTCCCTCTCCAATGTCAAATCTTGCCTGGCCATGCTTAAAATGACTTAAACTAGCCCTTTTAAACCTATAGAGTGTCAGAAATAAAATGGCTGAACTCGAGGTATGGGTACTACACTATAAGCCAGATGTCCTAGCAGTCACTGAATCTTAGCTCAAACCCTCGATCCTGTCCCATGAAATAGCCCTACCTGGATACTCCTCTTTCAGGAGGGACTGACTCTCCAAAAGGGGAAGGGGGTACTTATCTACACTAGGGTAGAGTTGACCACCTGTGCGCTACCTGGTTTTGAATTTAGCTCTGCCATAGAACATCTATTCCTCACAGTGACCCTTGGGCAAGTCAAAAAGCTAATCTTAGGTTGCATATATCTTCCTCCCAACATTGCCCCTTCCTCTTACTTGGAATTTTTCACAAAATTAGACACTCTCCCTCACAAGGACATTATCATCTGTAGTGACTTCAGTCTAAATTGGTTAGGTACTAACAGGAATCAGTATCGAGCAGCAATCTCAGAAGCTAATTTAAAGTAAATAATTGAGCAGCCTACAAGATTAAACATGAAGACAGGTAACCACAGCTGACTTGACTGAATGCTAATGAATGACAAACACCACATCAAAGCTTCAGAGATCTTCCATGATGCCCTAAGTTACCACTCCCCCACCTACTGTGTTTGGAAAAACAACCCATCATGCCCCCCCCCCCAAAAGCTATAAAGTCTCGTGACCTAACAATTTTTAACCCTGATGCATTCTTTGATAATCTGAGCTCTGTCGACTGGTTCCCTATCACCTCCCTTCTAGATATACATTTAGCCCTGGACTACTTCTGTACAACCTTTTCCTCCATCCTAGACTTCCATTCCCATTCAAAATTAGAAGAACTAAAGGTATCCACACCCCCTGGCTTACTAAGGACCTAAGGCACCTAATGCTCCTCTGTGACAAAGCATGGAAAACCTTTAAAAAAATCTGGCCTTAACTCAGATTGGCAAATTTATTGTCACCTGTGGAATGTATGCAAATCTAAGACCACCAGATCCAAGAGGCACTACTTCCACTCACTTCAAGTCAACTGTCTTGCTAACCCTAAACAATTCTGGTCACAAGTCAATGCCCTACTCAACGGCAGAGAATGTTCCATTGCCCAGGAAATGCTCAACAAAGGTACAACTCTAACCACACCTTTTGAGATTGTCACTGAGATAAATCACCTATTCACGGACCTAGACAGCCACAAAACTGGCCTCCCTTCTGCTCCATGCAACCATGTCATCAGTGCTGAATCCCCTCCCATTCCTTTCTTCTGAAGCTCACTTTGTGCAGGGAGGTTCTCCAGCATCTAATCAAGCTTAATCCTGGCAGCTCACCGGGATTCAATACCCTTTCCCCCAAATTCCTCAGGATAAGTGCTACCGCTATTGCATAACCTATTGACCTCTTAACCAAAATATTCTTTCTTTCACAGATCTTAACAGATAAATGGAAAACAGCAATAGTGGTCCCAGTACATAAAAGAGGCTCGACCAACCTGACTGAAAATTATAGACCAATCTCCATACTTTTTCCCCTGGCTACAATTCAAGAAAAAATACCCTTAATCAGTTATACACCTTTCTAGAAGCATCCAACACCCTTACCATCCATCAGCATAGTTTCTGGAAATTGCATGGGACTGATACCGCCTTTTTAGGGTCACCACCGACATATTCCATGCGATGGATCAGGGTCAAGCTACTGGAGCAGTCTTTGTGGATTTCACAAAGGCATTTAACCTTGTCAATCACCAACTTCTGGTGAATCTAAATTAGCTTACCCTTGATGTTACTTCCCTTTCCTGGTTTTGTAATTATCTGTCTGACCAAATGCAATGCATAAGTGGGCTGGGGTGACCTCCTCTCTATCACATACCAGTAACGGGGTCCCCCAGGGATCCATGCTGGGTCCTCAATTATTTTCCATATTTATCAATGAACTTCCCAGCAACTGTGGTGGTGCATTGGTACAACTCTGCGTAGATGATGTTATCCTCTATAGATCTGACTGCTCCATCTCCTCCATCATGTCTATCCTGGTGAATGATTTCCGTTCACTGGAAGCATGGTTTTGTGAAAACTTACTGGTACTCAACACCAAGAAAATGAAAACGATTGTTGTTCCATCACACTTCTTTCGACCTGACTAACCAGCAACCCCTAGTAGTCAATTCCTCATCAGGTGAAGCACTTGAAGAAGTAAACTCCTTTAATACCTTGGAATAACATTGGCTGAACATCCATCATTTAAAGCACATGCTGATATGGTAATCTAGGCTACCCACCAAAAGTCTGGTCTACTTTACTGAACTGCCCTGTACCTGACCCCTCAATCCCAGAAAATGATTGCATCAGCCACTCTACTCCCGGGTCTATTCTATGGAGCCCCCCTACTTCTCTCAGCTAAACAATCTATCCTGTCCAAATTAATGCAGGCCTGTCACAGGGTCGCTCATTTTGCAGTTGAAGTTCCGGCTCGCTCGCATCACTGCAATGTATTCCAAGCCCTATGCTGGCTGTCCTTCGAGGCAATGCTTGACTTCCCTTTACTCTACACTATGTTCAAACTCATCCATTTCCCTTCCCCATCCATTTTCTCAGAGCTGCTAATGATGAAACCCTTCTCAAGGACCCTACGCACCTCTCACTGTCTGTTGTTAGACCTTCCCAAACCTCAGTTAGTCATAGGAAGGAAATCCTTCTCCTTTATTGTACCGCACAGATGGAATAACCTCCCTAAATGATTACTATTTTATTTGTCTCTCTCTCTCTCCCAATTCAAAACATACTTCAAAGAAATCATTTTTCCATCCCCCATTCTGCGCCTGTAAATAGGTCCACCTGATACCACAATCAAATGCCTTCTCCCCAGCCTAATCCCATTACTTCTCGCTCTCTCTCTCTCTCTCTCTCTCTCTCCCTTAACCTCTTTCACAGTCAGTTGTATATTTGTATATAACTATATATTGATATTTATATCTGTAGATACACTGTCTATTTAGAAGCATATTAGCATAAAATGATTTTTGTGTCTCCTTGTCCTACTTAACAACCCATGCCATTCTGCATTTTTGCCAAGTAGTAATCTCCAGTTTTATAATCCTTACACTCACTTGCCTGGATCTGTATAATTCAAATTATTATTGTTTAACTGTATATGTAAAATGCTACTCTACCGACCTTTCTGTAATCATTATTCTGTACTGCTCTTGTTAGGAATGTATTTCCCCGGGTCACCCCTGAAAAAGGGATATGTTTGTCCCAGTGGGCTTACCCGGTCATCAAAATTCAAATAAATAAATAAACTGCATTGGTATGTTTAGGCCATTTTCTATATTGTTGGAGCTATTTTCACAAGTTGGACTTTCTAAAGAACTTCTAGCTGCTTTATGGCACTTACCAGCCAGATTTAGATTAAAAAAATGCAAGACAAACAGTAAATTTAAATGGTATATCAGGTTGTGCTCAGTCTGAAAATTGTGTTCAGGCACATTTATATCACAACTTTGCAAACTGCACATAACTAAGTCAAACTTTTAAAAACCGGACATAACTGTATCTTAAGTTTAGATATTGAACATAAGGACAATTTGCAGTTATGTCCAGATTTGTATTGCATCTAGACCTAATCTTTGAAACCCCTCCCCTCTCAATTATTCACTGCACTCTAATCTGAAGCCTCTTCATCTCTATTTATTAGCAAGGTATTTAAGAGCACTATAGATACTCAGTACTTGTACAGAGTGATTTATCAACTCATTGAAGAAGAGGGTTTCCTTTGTTTACTCTGAATCATCCTTCCTCGTCCCCATGGCTTTGTCTTACAAGGTTGGCACATTCTGGTTAAGTGTTGAATCTAGCCTTTAAGGTTCCTTCTTGGCCAGCTCTCCTTTGAAACAGAGACTGGAAACTCAGCAAGATTCCTGCCTGCTATAATAAAGCCATTAGTCAATGGCCGGTGGTTTCTAGATAAGATGTTCTGAGACACTGCAGAGCACACCTCTCCAAAACTATGTATCTTACATCTAAATTTACTCTTTCTCCAAATATTCCACATTATATTGAAGCTGCTATAGTTTGGAACACTCATACTGTTTATTTAAACAGGGCCAGCTTAAAACATCCATTAACGTTTCCCTGATCAAATCCAAACACAATTGGGTACTTTACGTACCTCTCATAGAGGTTCTGAGTCAGTGGTTGGAATAGTCTTTCTTTCTCTCTAAATTTGCCTTTTTTGAGACATTTCTAAATCAGAGTTAATCAGCTAACATCTTCAGACCAATGCTGTGCAGAAACATAGAAACATAGACTTTGATGGCAGATAAGGACCGCTTGGCCCCCCCAGTCTGCCCATTTCCATACTTACAGAAAGTGGCACTTGTGACTTAATTGGACACAGAGAAAAACGTTTTTAAACATAGAAACATGGAAACATGAACAGATAGAATTTGTCAACATAAAATGATCGCATGGTCCACCCAATCTACCCAGATGTTCCCTGCCTAATCTGCCTCCGCAGACTCTATCTGGTCTTTGGTGACCCTCCCGCATTCCTGCCTTTCTTATAATATACCCCATATCTATCACACGCATGCTTGATGTCCCCTACTGTTTTTGCCTCCACCACTTCTGCTGACAGTCTATGCCAGGTGTCCACCACCCTTTCAGTGAAGAAATATTTCCTCACATCTCTCTTGAATGTCCCTCTCCAGTTTCATCACATGCCCCCTATCTTGATGCTCTTTCTCATTTGAATCAGACTTCTCGCTTGCACCCTGTTCACCCGTGTGAGGTATGTCTAGGTCTCAGTCATGTTACCTGTTTCTGCTGTCTTTCAGGGTGTACATGTTGAGATCTCTCAGTCACTCCTAGTGCAAACCCTGCACCCTTGAAGTTGCCCTCCTCTGGACTGCATCAACCCTCTCCCTGTTTTTTTCTGAGGTGCTGTTTTCAAAAGTGGACACAGTACTCCACGTGGGCTCTCACCAGTGAGCCATACAGTGACAACACCACCTCTCTCCTTCTGATGGAGATGCCACTCTCTGTGCTCCCCAGCATCCCACTGGCCCTATCCACTGCTTTGTCACACTGCTCTGCCACCATGAAGTCCTGAAATAGTAATGGTCTGTACCACCCGCCCACCATCCTGTACTCAGCTCCTGGGTTCTTATGCCCCAGGTGAATGATTTTGCACTTTTTTGCATTGAACCCCAGCTGCCATGCCTTTGCCCACCACTCCAATGTGTCCCAAGATCTTTGTACATTGATCTGTCCCCTCCTGAGTGTCCACCTTATTACAAGAGTATCTACCTTATTGCAGATTTTGGTATCATCTGAAAAAAGGAATACCTTCCCTTTCAAGTTCCTCTGAAATGTTCACAATGAAGACATTAAGCATGACTGGTTCCAGTACTGAGCCTTGTGGTGCCCCGCTAGTCCCTCTCCCATCATTAGATTGAGTGTAGTTCACAGTACCACCACCCTCTGTCTCCTATCCATTAGGCAGTTCCTAACCCAGTTCACTGGTTTGGATTCCACCCATAAGCTGTTTCATTTCTTTATCAGAATCCTGTGTGGCATAGTATTGAAGGCCTTGTTATAGTCCAGATAGGCATGTCCACTTCCCTCTCCTGATCTATTTTTCTGGTCACCTAGTCATATAAATCTATCAGATTCATTTGGCATGGCATACCCGTTTTATCAGAGCTCTTGTAAATTTACTTAAAAAACAAACTTTCAACAGAAATAACAAAACTAAAAGAATAACTGTAAGATGAACTAAAACATTTCAAGGTACAGTACAGGAACTAGCTAGTCCCCACGTCTTATTTTGCTGTTTTGGCAGGTTAATATGGGATTTTGCACAGTGCTTCTTTGCTTATGAGGGAACATCATTTATTTCATCATTTGCAGCTGTAGCACTAAAGTGAAGTAATGTTTTTCCAGCTTTTAATTTATTTTGACTAGCTACTGCTGTTGCTGGCTGCAGTGTGCTGGGTAGCAGCATAGCACCACTTAGCTTACTCTGGGCATTGGGCATCCTGTATGTATATATTATGGGAAGGATTCACAAAATAAATTGCTACTAAGTCCCACACTGCAACGGCATTTGTGGTCCAAAATCCCCTCAGCTGCAGAGAGTGAAATGCACAGTCGCAGCACTTGCGGCAAATGGTACAGCTGTTCTGACAAGTCATAACAGATCTCTGCAGCTGCTGAGACCTCACAGGTAACACCGCCCACAAGCCACCATAAATCATGGAGCTGATCATAATCCGGCTCCACATTTGTGAATACCTACAGCTGCGGGTAACCTGTAGAGCTACAACTTTGGCAACCCACTTTCACCCAGTTCTTCCTGCAGCTTCAGGTCTATCAGGCGGTTTGTGAATCTAGCTCTATATAGCTATATTATATGGGCTCAGTAGCACCCCTATAGTTAAAGTTGAGTAGGCTGTTTAATGTTAACACCACTTTTTGCACTTTAATAACTTTGCCATCGTTTGATGAAATAGCACAACATTTGGCAGGCGCAGTCAAACTGTCCCAGTTTCAAGATATGAAAAGTTTTCTGACGGCATCTTGTATGGTTTTCGAGATGTGGAATGCTAACCCCCCCCCCACCAAAAACTATACTTAACATTGTGTATTTTTTACTCTTACCTACAACCTAGATGATGTGGAATCTTTTCAGAAATGTTCAGGTTTACAGGCACCTGCGCTAAGGGTGTGCCTTTTGAAGGTCTGGGGTAAAAATATTATAACATTTTAGAGTTATAATGATTTTTGAGTCAACGTTTAAGTTCAACCAGTAAAAAAAAAAATTGTAAATGCTTTTTTCATGACTTGATGATGTTTTGAAAAAAATATCAATCTTGATGGCTGCCATTTTTTTCTTTTAAACTCACAAACATTTAGAATACATAAAATGTGTCTCTTTTTAAAAGAAAAAAAAAAAAAACCCTGAATTTAGCTAAATGGGTCTTGTTTAGCTACATTTTGCTTTTTAAAAAAGATGCCAGAAATACCTTTTCTGGCACCCCAAAATCCAGGGTACCCAGCTTTGTGAGATAAGTTGTTCACTCCCATGCTCTGTAGTAAAGCAGTGGGACTTTCTTGATACCTGCAGTCACAGCTGTAAGTCATGCCGCTGGCGTCAGCAGAAGCAGTGAGCTGATGATCTCCTCTTCCCTAGCTCTGTCTGTCTCTCTCTCTCTCTTGCTGTCTGTCTGAGTTCTGCAGCCACAGCTGGAAGTCATGCTGCAGGCTTCAGTGAGAGCTGTGAGCCGCCGATCCCCTACTCTATCTGTCTCTGTCTCTTTCTCCGTCTGTTTGTTTGGCTATCTATGTATCTATGTATGTATGTATCTGTCTATTTACCTGTCTGTCTGTCTGTCTGTCTGTCTGTCTGTCTATCTATCTAACTAATCTATCTATCTATCTACCTACCTATCTATCTTTCAATCTTTCTATCTATCTTGCTATTAAGTGGATGAGGGTATCCACCCCCGGTACCGCTTCTTCTCACCATCTCCCCCAGGTGGCCCGTCCTTCCTAATGTTAATTTTTCCTTAAAACATATATATAGAGGAACAGGTTACTCAGTCCCAATACTGCTTCTGTGGACCCCTTCCCCCTCTGGGTTGCCTGTCCCATTTTGTTAAACAGTTGCCCAACACTGTGGTGCTCAGTCCCCAGTGCTAGACTGTCAGCTGAAAAGAAAAAAAAATCCCTCATTTGTTTTCCCTGCAAAATAGAAAACAGTTCCTTCCCAATCTGAACCCCCCACCCTGACCTCCCACTCAGCACCCAACACCTCCCCTCACTTATCGGAACATGTCCCATGGCAAAGATCCACTCTACAGTCGAAGAAGCACCTTGCTGCTGGAATCTCCAACTGCAGTATGAAAAACTAAGGTAAGTGCAGTTCAGTGTATTTCAATGGGGTTTTGAACTTTGATGCATAACTTGGTCAGTTTTGCATATTTTGACCCCAAATTTTCAACAGCCTTTTTGGGACCCCCACCTCATGACCAATGGCAGTGGAATTATGCAACTCAAGCCAGAAATGTGATTTTTCCGGTTGTTTGGCAAAATCACCTTTTTGGCAGAATTTGAACATTTTCACCAGCTTGTTCATGAGGTGGGGTCATAAAAAGGCTATGTTGAAAATCTAACTTTGCCCCGGGGCAAAATTAGCACTGCCCAGCATGCAAAAATAGCCCAGAACCATTTGCAAGCTATATTCAAAGGAATTGCACAGGGGCTAAATCAGTTGACTGTAACTTGGAAACGATGGTGTACAAACAGGGCTGAGAGTGCAGTGGAAAAATAACCCAGCAAATAAGACAGCTCTGAATATAGCAACTGGTCTGTGCAAACTGCAACAGCAGCCCTGTGTACACAGAGCTGTAGTAAGGCAGAGTTGAAGTAAGTGGCTAATGTGGATGATTGCAAAGAAGTGGTGTACAACAACTGCAAACAATACTGCGGGCCAAACACTGCAGAACTGTAATATGGTTCTTACAGGTTAGCCAGGGGCTAACTCATTTGCCTGGTGCTAACACGTTTGCCTGGTGCTAACACATTAGCCTGGTGCTAAATTTTGCTATATTCAAACCTCCTTTACAAATGAGCCTACTTTGGTGATCCGAGGGCAAACAGCCATATTTGCATTTCATTATGGCCTGATCTGCATTCGTTACCATGTGGATTGCCTCATTCTATTTCATGGTGCACATAGCTCTACCTGTATGTCAGACCTGACAACAGTTTGGTACCTGCAGGCTATGTTTGTAAACAGCAGCAGAGACTATTGCGCCCCAGTGGGGTAGTACCACAGGCATGGGTGGTGGTAGTGTTGCATGCCATAGATATATTGTTGTTGCAGCAACAGTGCGTAACAGATGCTACAGTACATAGTGGCTGAAATTGTGAAGGACACATCAATGCCTATGGTGTGTCAGGCAGCAATGACTGCTGCAAGCCACACAGTAACAGAAGATGTGTTCTGACAGTGGACACCACTGTCATGCGATCCTGTGCCTCCATACACTGAGTCAATGGCGTGGTTGTCCCACAGTACCACACACATGGCTGGCTGTGTGTGACATGGTGTCTGTACAGGTGTGCGGTGTGTGCCACGAGGGGGGGGGGGACACTTACTGTCAGACAAGCACACTGATGTTAGGGGCATTCCCAGCACTGGAGCATGTGCACTGTGTGGATGGCCCCAGCTGTGTGGTAGGCCCTACTATGTCTTGCAGCCTGGCCACCTGTACACCTTCTACTCAACACCCTCCATCCCTCCAGTGCTGCATGTGTATTATTATACACTTTTGATGTACACTCTGATAGTTGCACATATAAACCTGTTGTTGTTTTTTTTGTACCTCGTTGTGCTGCTGTTTACATTAATTGAGCTTCCTGACCTGCACTGGTTGCTCACCTTTCTTTGTGTTTCACACAGAGGGAGTTGCATGTCTTGTTTGTGAGCCCTAATCTGGACTAGCATAGACAGAGCACCCCTACCTTTGCACAGAGTGCAGGTTTGTCTCACATTGTGGATTTATGTCTTGAAGCCTGTTATTGCTATGTCCACGCACCCCATCCTTGGTTTGCTCAGAGTTAAGACTACCTTTTTCTGGGTGGTAATTTGCACCATGCAAAGTGTCACACAAAGTCACACAAACACACTTTTTGTGGCTCTAATGCACTGAATATAGCATAACCCCTGTATTCATGTACACATCTCCCTCTTTGCACAGTGCATACATTATAATTTTGCCTGTTGCTAATGCAGTTTGCCTGCACTATTTGGCCTTTCGAATATAGGGAACCCACTCAAACCTGGTGCAAACAATTTGCTCCCAGCGTAAAGTTTTGTATATCTGCCTCCTGGAGTCATAATATGCAAAAGTGGCAACGTTATGCGCACAAGTTGAAATTTTTCTATGCTTTCTCATAACTTTGGTAATTTTAAATATTTTGACCCCAAAATTTTCACCATAGCCATTATTCCACATCACCTCATGAACGTAATAGCTGTCATTTTCAAACCCTGGCCAAAATGTGTTTTTGCACCTGTAGCGGGAAATAACATTTCAGTGCCATGGAATGACATTTATCAGGGCATTTTAACATTTTTGCCTACTAGTTCCATGAGGTGGGATAATAAGAAGGCTATGCTGAAAATCTGGTTTACAAATACATTAAAATGCCCAGGTTATGAGTGAACATTGCTGTATTTCAATGTTCGCTTATAGCTTCACTAATTGTCAATGTTTTGACTCCAAATATTCAACACACCCATTTTTCCACACTGCCTCATAAATCTGACACATGTCATTTTTTTAAAATCCTGGATGAGATGTGTTTTTGAACTTCTGGTGTGATTTTGACCCATATACTATAAATTGTACTTATAACATGGATTCACAAAAGGGGGAAAGCTAATTGGGCAAACACCATCACCTGACCATGGATTAAATTCACTATTTAATCCACAGTCAGGATGAGATGTCTGATAAGTAAGATCACTGGACAGAGCAGGGCTTGTTTTCTGTGGAAACATTCAGCACTGACAGGCAGCCAGGTATGTGTCATATTTGTAAGGTGAATCATAAAATGAGTGTCTGGAAAATCTGGCATAAAAATTAAAAACTTAATTGTTAACAAACTTTGTGTATAGTCACAGTATTGACTCAAGGGAGTATGTTTTGTGATGCTGTGCCAGTGAGCTGAGATCAGGGGTGAACTCAGTGACCCACCTGAATGGCATGGGGGGGTGGTACTGTTATGTGACATCCCCCAAGTCAGGGAATGAAAGGTGCAGGATTGTCTGCATGGGGTCAGGTACCATATAGTGAAATGGAAACTTAGCAACATAGAAGGTGACAGCAGATAAGGACCATGTGACCCACCTAGTCTGTCCCTTTTCCCTACCTAATTCAATATTGCTGACGCTAGTTGATCTGTGGCTTAACTTCTCTTCCCTATTGCAAGAGTAATCTTATGTCTATCCCATGCATTGTTGAATTCCCCTTCCATTTTTGCCCCCACCAACTTCACAGGGATGCTGTTCCAAGCATCCACTACTCTTTCTGTGAAAAAGTACTTCCTCACATTATTCCTGAGTCTACCACCCTCTAGCCTCATATCATGCCCCCTTGTTCTTGTACACCTCCTTTCTGGAAAGATGATACCCTCCTGTACCTCATTTATTATACCTCGAGGTACCTGAATGCCTCTATCATATCCCACCCTCTCTCTCCTCTCCTCTCCTCTCCTTTCCTTTCCTCCAGGGAATACATATTGAGGTCCTCTAGTCTTTCCTCATATGGCATTTGGTGCAGTCCTTCCACCATTTTTTTGCCCGTCTCTGGACTGACTCTGTTTTTTTTTTATGTCCTTCCAGAGATGTGGCCTCCAAAAATGGACATAATACTCCAGATGAGGTCTCACTAGTGATCTGTACATTGGCATAACCACCTCCTTTTTTCTGCTGATGATATATCTCCCTATCACCCTAGCATCCCACTGGCTACCCCACAGCCTTCTCACATTGTTTGGTAACCTTTAGGTCATCAGATATGATTACCCCCAGGTCCCTTTCTTGATTCTTAGCCATCAGTACCTCACCCCCAATCTTGTACTCCTCCCTTGGATATCTGTGCCCCAGATGCATTATTTTGCACTTCTTTGCATTGACTCTTAGCTGCCACACTCTCGACCACTCCTCAAGCATGTTTATGTCCTTTCTCATTTTTTCCACCCCCCGGAGTGTCAACCCTGCTGCAGATCTTAGTGTTGTCTGCAAAGAGGCATACCTTTTCCTCCAGCCCCTCTGCAATTTCACTTATGAAGGTGTCCAGTCAAGTTTGTGCTGGTGAAATAGTGCAGTACAAAACCTTGGAGTTGGTTATATTAGTTTAGAAGAGTGCAGGGGGCATAGCCCCCTTTCAGAAACATATGTTTTTACTGCTGCATGGTGGTGGTTGGCGTGGGTATTGTCCACACGGTTTTATACCATGCTATTTTGTCAGTGGGGACTTGACCGGGAACTACTTATGAAGACATTAAAGAGGACTGGCCCCAGCATGGGTCCTTATGGCACCCCACTGGTCACCCCTCTCTCCTCAGATTGAGCGCTGTTTATCACCACCCTCTGTGTCCTGCACTCAACCAATTTCTAACCCAGTTTACCACCTTGGGGCAAACTCCCAGGCTGCCAAACTTATTTACCAACCTCCTATGTAGGACGGTGTCATAGGCCTTACAGAAATCTAGGTAGGTCACGTCCACGGCCCCTCCCCAATCTACTTTCCTTGTCAACCAGTCAAAGAAATCTATCAGATTTGTTTGACAGGACCATCCTGCTGTGACTTCATGCTGACTCAGATCCTGTGCTCCCCCGGATTCATGAAATAGCACAGTCCTTTTCTTTAGCAGTGACTCCATTAATTTCCCCACCACCGAGGTCATGCTGACTGGCCAGTAGTTGCCAGCCTCTTCCCTGTTTCCTCTTTTGTGGGGAGGGACTACATTTGCCCTTCTCCACTCCCCTGGAACCACCCCGTCTCTATTAATTTATTGAATAGGGCTGTTAGTGATGCTGCCAGCACCTCTCTAAGTTCTTTTAATATTCTGAGATGTATCCCATCCGGCACCATAGCCATGTCTCCTTTCAGATTCTCAAGTTCCTTTAGGACTCTCTCCTCCATAAATGGGCTGGTGTCCACCTCTCTCTCATTGGTGCCCCTATCATCCAATAGTGGTCCTTCTTCTTCCCCTTCTTTTGTGAATACTGAACAAAAAATATTTGTTTAGGAGTTTTCCTTTTTCTAGGTCCCCCTCCGCACAACCCTGCATCCCTTTTTAACCTCACAATCCTACCCCTGGTCTTCTTTCTTTCACTAATGTATCTGAAAAAGGTCTTCTCACCTTTCTTAATTGCCTAGGCTATTTTACCTCCATTTGCACCTTTGCGATTGTGACTGTTTTCTCTGTCTCCCTCTGCTTTTCCAGATACAGTTCCCTGTCTTCTCCCCTCTGCGTTTCCTTGTACCTCCTGAAAGCTAGCCTTTTCTCTCTTACCTTACAGCCACATCCTTTGAGAACCATAGTGTTTTCTTCTTTCTCTTTTTTTTGCTTAGTTTCCTAACACAAAGGCTTGTTGCATCTGCTATGGCTCCTTAAGGTTAGACCAATGTTTCTCTATACCCCTCCTTCTTTTTCCCCTGCCAGGGCTTCCTTGAGACATTCCCCCATTTTGCAAAGTCAACCAGTTTGAAATGTGTGAAGACAGCTATCCTCTTGACATACGGCCCTGCACCTCTCCACCCATGGGTGGCAGAGAGCCCCATGCACTGGCTGACAGATGCTCTCTTTGCTCTGTGAATCTGTATCAGCAGCCACATGGAAGTGCAAGGACCACAGGGCACTGCACTTCTGCAGCTCACCAGACAGCCCCATGGATTCTTTGCATCCATCACTGCACAGAAGTACAGGGCCTGCAAGAGCCATTCACTTCTGTAGCTGGACAGAGTTTTCCCATCATACAGGGCATCTACATCTGTTCACACAGGTCCTGATGAGGATATGGTTCTACTATCTCAAAAAAAAAAAGGAAATTCTTTGTGAAAAATAGAGGATAATGGATGGGCAAGAGTGAACAACAATACTGTGTACACTTCGAGAGGTTATCATAACTACCAGATATACCTTGAGATCAGGTCTGTGGTGGGCATGACAACCTCGAGAACTGAACTCAGCATTGTTCACTCTTGGCCATCAATTGTCTTATATAGTGAATTTATTTATTTATTTAAAAGTTGTTAATTGGGAAAGGCACACTGAGCCAAGGCTTGTATCCAGGCGCAACCCAAGGGATTAAACATATACAGGGTAGGGAGACATATAAGAGCACATCCAATTAAAAAAAAATACATGGAAGGTACATTTGAACCACTGTGGAACTGTGACAAAAAGTAGGAATATACAGCAGCAACAAATTTTGAACAAGTAAAACAATATTTACATGAGAAATTCAGAAATTTATATCAACATCAAGGTTGTACAGATTAAAACAATATTTACATGATAAGTACAATGCAGTACTGAGAAGAACAGTGAATTTCCTTGCCACAAACAGGAAGGCTTAGATAAAGTGCATGTGGAGGGGTTGTGGGATAATAGATGGACCAGACACAGAACTTCAGGTGCAACACACAATCTTTGTGTGATGTTTATTTAAAACACAGGGGATAAGGCATATCCCTTCTTTAATACATCAGTTTGCAGCAACAGACTATGCAGGTCTTTCTTCTGCACTTAGTCAGAATCCACTGATCTACTGATCTATCTTTAGCAAAAAATATTTTATTCCCTATGTTTGTCTTGTATGTTTGGGTGATGGGTAGATCAATAAAGAAATAAATAAAAGTAACTCTTGCTTCAATGCAGAATCACTGAAGCAAGAGTTACCCCAAAGGGCACTGGAAATAAAGCTAAGTTTCAAAGAAGCACAACATCACACATACCCCCATAATGCAAAGCATCATGGGAAGTATATGCAAATCACCATGACATTTTAGACTGGTTCAGCTTAAAGTAGGAATGCATGGTACCAATGGACCTCTCAAACAATCTGTAATTTGCATGAATTTAAATAACACAACAGGGTTCTTTCTGATATCTTTACCCCAGTAACTTAATTTTTATAATACAGTCTCCTAGTAACTTTTTATCTTGATCAAAAACACCAAGTGCTGTGGTATGGTCAACATTTACAGGTTACAGGTTTCATACACATAAGGCATATACATCAAGGTGTTTTATGACATAGTGCTATGGAATACTAAATCCAACAATGAAGAACACAGCCTGTTGTTTTACATCAGCTTGGAAGTCACCAAAATAACCTCCCTGTATGAGGACCTGAGATGGAAAATGAAAATTAAAGAGGACAATATGGCATAGTCAAGAAAGGGAATGGGGCACCCATAGGAAGCCAACCTTATGGACTAGAAATTGAAAGGGATAGATTAGGCTAAGAAATAGAAGAACTGTTGCAACAGATTTAAGAAAAGGTCAGTCCTAAAGAGTGACAGGATCTCCCTGTCAGAGTGCATACCAAAAATGGTCAGCGGATTGATGACTCTGGCCTCAGCAGAAACAGAGATAGCACAGACAGTATTTAGCAAAACAAACAAAAGAGAGGATGTCAGACAAATGAAATTGGTATGTAGCTAAAGGAGTTAGTCCTTTGGGGATTGTGGAAGAAGGGTTGGGAGGGGTGGATGGAGAGGCAGAAGGAGAGGAGGGACAGGTGTAAGGAGCAGTGGGAGTGGCGCAAAGCAGGGACATGAGGACAGAGAAGGTGCGGCATGGTGGGTGGCCTATGGGAGTTGACTCCAGAGATGAGGGAGGCTGTAGGAGAAGGCCTCTTGGCCTGTGTAAGTGTGAGGGAGAGGAAGGGAGAATGTCTGGGCATCCTTTGAATGAAGGGATTACTCAGAGTTGCTAACTGGAGATAGAGACATGAGTTGAGATAGGAAGGGAGTATCCCAAGCCAGAATTTTCTGATGAAGGTGAGGCTATGCAACTGACACTGTTTGGGTAAGGGCATGGGGAGGGAAAGGGAGGAGTAGAGGGTATTGTGGTGAGTGAGAAGAGAAGAGGAAGTGGCAAAATGGCAGAAAAAGTTCAGCAGGATATGCAGTTTGGCAAGTGATGTAGCAGGAACAGAGCACTAGACAATATCAGCATAGTCTATGAAAAGGACAATGGTTTTAGTAACCAAATCATGCCATGTTGACATTAGGAGTCAATCTCTGCCAATAAAGGGCTCCAAGTTTGAGGCAAAGCTTGAATGGGATCCAGAATGGACCCTTGGGGAATGCTGACTAAAATGCAGAGAGGGGAAAGGGAGGTTCCTACAAGTACTGATTGTTGCCTGTGCAGAAGATAAGAGCTGAACCAGTTTGTAGCAGCAGTAGCTAGCCCAGAGGAATGTAGTTTTTGGACAAGAGTGAAAGGCCTTGTCCAAGTCCATAAAGATGGCTACCACAACAAGGCCTTTGTCCATGGCTGTCTGGATTGTTTCAGTTACATGGAGCAGGGAAGATACTGTTGAGTGCTGTTTCCTGGACCCAAATTGGTAAGGAGAAAACTGTCTGTGGCAGTTAGGTGTTCCAGGAGCCTAGATTAGATAAGAGACTCCTGGAGCTTTGCAAGAGCAGGTAGGAGGGATATGGGTCTATAGTTGCCGGGGGAAGTAGGGTCCTCTCCTTTGTATAGGGGGAGCACTTTTGCAAGTTTCCAAGACAAGGGGATGGAGCTGGAAGAGAGTGAGAGGTTAAGAAGATAAGTGATGGGGGCTGCTATGGCATGAGCAGAGATATGGAGAAACTTTGGGTGGAGACCATCTGGGCTGGATTCTGTGGGGTTGAGGGACATTAATGCCTTGTAAACCTCTTGGGGGGAGATAGGGTGAAAAGAATAACCAGGCCCAGCAATGGTAGTGGGGGGATAAAAGAGGTGGGGGACGGGGTGGTAAGGGAGGGCACAGGTGGTAAAGAATGTGTTGAATGCCTCAGCAATTGCAGCTGGGTCAGAGACTGTTGATCCCTCAATGTTTAGGCTTTGGGGAGCTTGGGCGTAGGGGATCTCAATGAGATTGCAGCGGGCTTGCTAGAAGTTAGCTAGTGAGCCAGATCTAGTTTGAAGCTGTGACTTAAAGTAGCTGGATTTAGACTTTCTGATGGCCTATGTGCAGGTGTCTCTGCTGGACCTGTAGAGCTGAAAATCTGAAGGTAGGAGGGAGGCCCTGCATTTTGCTCAGCTTTTGTCCCATAAGTTACAGAGGGATAGGAGGTTAAGAGTTATCCAGAGGAGGTGATGACACCTTACTCTTGCCTTTCATGGGGGGCATGGGTGTTCCAGACACAAATAATGGTATCAGTAACCAGTTAGAGAGCTGAGTCAACATTTATGGCACAGTACACAGGTGACCATTCTGCATGAAATAAGTCTTGTAGGAGGGAATTTGAGTTCAAGTGGTGGGTGGAGTGGTACCAAATGTATTCCTATTTTGGGGTTGAAGCTTTTTGAACACAGATAGTGATACAGTGGTTGCTAAGGGCAGCAGGGAGTACTCCAGCAGTAGAGATGCAGTGATGATGGGAAGGGAGCACCCAGCCAAGTAGGGAGTGCTTGGAGGATTTGGGGTTCAGACAAGTAGGAACGGTGATCATCTGGGAAAGGTTTAATGATTCAGCTTTAAGGGCATAGTGTTTGGTGGAGGGGAGAGCCAGTTCTGATTAAAGTTACCAAGCAAGATGAGCTCACCTGTGCTTGAGTGTGAGATGATGGTGGAGATGCACTTGACCACAGAATTGGGGGCACTTTGGGAGCTCAGTAAAGTACTGCTATGTAGACATTGGGAGGATAGAGGGAAGGGAAAGAAGGACAGTAAGAAGCTCATGAGAGAAGGGATTGGTTTCACTGAGGGAAATGGAGCTGGAGAGGGAGTTCATAGTGTAGATAGCCACTCCACCACTGACTGAGCACTTGGATAGAAGTGTACGCCAAATAATCTCAAAATCCCGATACCATTTTACACACAGTCTCTACTGTAAGCTCTTACCTAGATCAGAGTCACTCAGGCATAACAAAAACTGACCAGAACAATTTTTATTGCAGTAATAAACTATTACGTTACAATCTATTGACTCCAGTGTTCAAAACACTGCTGTCAACTTTGTGATTGCTCATATTTCTTTTTTTCTTTTTGTATTCCAACTGCCAAAACAGCCTGTGATGTACAGAAGAAAAAAAAAGTGAGCAGAGATGCTGCCAGAGCATGGGGCATGAGGGCATTCTAACTTGTTGTACCATCATGGTGGCATACTCAAGATAGTACAACAACATCTTGATGTCAGACCAAGGGTACAAGACTGGGAAATGATCAATTTCAGTTAATAATAACCGTCTCCCATATACTATAACTTTGTTAGGGTAACGTATCACCACAAAAGTAGAGAAATACGGCATTAGGGTTCCCAAACCTAACCCCCCACCCCAAGCAGGGAAAGGAAAAAAATTAAGGTTTTAGGTCTCTAGAGTCTTGGCAAATCAGTGGTGTAGTCTTCCTTGGGGTTGTCAGCCTTAATGCCACCCCGTTCCATGAGCAAACAGCATTACACATGATGTCCTTTCTTCATTCTGGGCTCTGCATGAAGAAAGCCACAACAAATTGTGTTGGTAACATGAAGTGAGACATATTTCTGTACCTTTGAAAAGCGTATCACTATGAGGCAGTGGTGTGGTACTGTATCTTGTGCTTCAGACAGGAGGCTATGAGCTGGGGAGGTGATCATTAGGGTTGACAACCTGAAGGAAGACCCCAACACTGATTTGCCAACACTCTGAAGACCCCAAACCCTAATGTTTTTTCCTTTTGTTGCTTGGGGGGGGTAGAGGTGAGGAGTTAGGGTCGGAAACCCTAACACCACATTTCCTTACTTTGAGGCATTAAGTTACCCAAACTGGTGCATTGACAATGTTTTTTTTTTTTTTTAAATATACATACTGTATGTACTGTAAATATAATAACAGATAGGGGACTGTGTGTATTATGCAGGTATAACGCCATTAAGAGGTTCTGGGGACATGGGAACCTCAGGAGTGAAACTCGAGAAGTACTAACATATCCTCAGAACCTCAAGATGGTATCATAGCTGAGTAATCCTAGTTCCCATCCATTATTTTTTGTAATATATGGATCTGAGAAGTTTTTAAAAACTTACCTGTACTGAAGGTTGTAAAGATTCTATATGCTGTATGGGACTGTCTTAACTCAGATATGGAAAACTGTCTTTTGCCAATGATTGTGGGCTTCAAATAGAGGTGTTCCAATGGCTGTGGGCAAGAACATGAAAAAGAACTGGAACTTTTAAAACTGATTTAGAACTGCTACTCTTTTTACTCCATTGTTAGAGTTTATGCTGAATCAGATTCAGACTAAATTATGTATCGCCACTTCTTTACTGGAGGTGGAGACTTACATATGTTGATTGAGATGTCTCTGTAGAATGTGCAGTGGGATCCAAGCATGTTTCCTCTTGCTGTGGAGCACTCTGAGGTGGCAGTCATTGTTAATGTGTGAGAAGACATCACTTCCTGATGGGGCGGTGTGACTAGATGAGGTCTGGCAGGAAGAGGAGCTGCAGAAGTAAATGGCTGCACAAAGTCACCAGAGAAGATGGAGGAAATGGCTTTTTGCTTCTTTTCAGACAAGGTACTATAGTTGTCGATCAACTGTATGTTTTCTTTCTTTTTCCCTGAGATTTGTGTTATGTCAGTTGGAGGTACAGTGGAATCAATTGGCATCTGGGTTGCTGTTTTACATGTGTAGTGGTCAGTGATTCACTTTACTGGGGGGAGACCTGTAGATTGCTGGAGTAGCTTCAGGATACCTCTGATTCTGCTTTCTCTGGTGGTCATGGAGTGGTACCAGTAACTGGTTGGTTTCAGTTTTATATTTGGCTTGAGGTAAAACTGAGAATCTGGGTGCAGCATCTGAAGGGACCTTTGTTTGGTGTATTTTCTGTAGGCTGTTATTGTGTCATGGTCTGGGTTACTGGTGTTTCTATACATTCTTGGGGAGCAGGTCTTACATCTCTTATGTTTGTGCCAATTTGGGGTTTCTTTTGTCTTTTGTGCTATTGTGGGTATTTTTTTCCCTTGCTGTATGTCCCTAGTATAGGTCTCCCCAGAGTAAATGATATTGTTCACTGCTGTGTTGAGTGAAATAAAACCCTATGTTGAAGAATAGCATGTGCATAAGGGCTGTGGGCAAGTGGTAGCCTAGAGTGCCAGTGCTGTACAAGAGGTTTATGTCTGACTCAGCAGTTTAGCCTGTCTGAGATGGTTCCCCATTCCTAGTTTTTTTAAGTACTTTTGTATGGCCATTTGTGTTTCCATTGTTTGCTTGAATGTGATTTGGGGTCCTTGGAGTATGAAAGCTGGGTAGTTTTTTTGCCAGGTGGGCAATCCACGCTTCTGAGTATGCCCCTGATTGTGCTGGGCTCATATTCTGAGCTATCATGTTTCTTTATGCTGTATACAAAGTTGGCTAGCAGGGTGTTTAACTCTTCTATGGGTCTGCACTCATCGTTTCTTGTGAAGAAGTTCTGTTCTAGAAGTAAGTCAAAAATAGCTTTTAATGGTGTTGATATTCTTTTGATTTTTTATTAATTGAACTTTGTGTTCAGTTTTTTATGGTTTCTTTTGAGAGTCATTATTGAGGTATTTCTCTGGTTTGTCATGAGTGGCTAGTAGGCTTTTACTGTACATGGCAGTTACAGTAAAAGCCAGCTCCCGCTCAGCACGTGAAACTTGCCAGATTTTGCTGTTCTGTAGGTCTCATAATACCCTGGTTATCTATACCTGAAATGACTCAGTCACAGCATGAAGTATATAAAAATAAAATTTAATTCTCAATGATATTTATATATCTTTAAGCAACAAGGAACTACAGGGTGTGTGTTATTGTCTAATAATGTCATTCCTGGGGTGGGTTGAAGCACAAGGCATTGCCGAGTGCTTCCACCACCCTAGGAGTGATGTTATTAGACAATAACACACACCCTGCAGTGCCTTATTGCTATTATACAATGGCTTGGTGTGTAATTTTTAGTGGGATGGTTGTGGAATTAGTAGACAGAGACAGATTGGTTTCTGTAGAATTATTTTTACTTTTAAGCATGTGTTTTATAACTTAGATAAAAAATAGTTCCTTTAGAATCACTGTGACTGTTACAACCAATCAGGCTGCTAGAATTTTGTTATGCCATTATAATAATATATTTTAGATGTTGGTCCCGGTTGTGATTTTGTTTCATTCTGCAACCCCCCACCTCCACCCCATGCTGCTCACAGTTCTCCGGGTACACACTACTATGATATTTAAATGTACCCAGAGATTATCGTACTGAGCTGGCATTTTTACTGAATCACCAGGTGTCAGGCAGTTGCAGCTCTTGTTGCAGGTCTGAGTTCCCAATCAGGACTGCCGAAAAAGAAGGAGGTACATGGGAGGAAGGGAGATTGTGTATTTAGGTTTGTTGTGCCATATGTATATGTAATTAGTGGCTAGCAAAGGTGCTGGAATGGAAACAAAAAGAAATGAAAAGCAAGCGAACATTAACAGAACACCCGCACTCTGAGTATTAAAAGAGGAGGGTGCTCATCTTGCTCGGTCATTCGTTTGTTACTTAAGTTCAGTTCAGTGAAGCTTTTAATTGAAGAAAAATCTGTTTTGCTTCACCAGTAATGCTGGAACAATTAAACAGACATTAACGTTTTGGGGAGGGAGGGCTGGTGACTCGTGTGTGGGAGGATATCAGAAAGTGTATGTCTTAAAGTGGAGAATTTGACAGGGAAAGTGAGTGGTGAAGATCATAGAGGGTCTAGATGGAGCGCAGTGAATTTATTTATTCTGAGGTCATGTTGCTGTGGGATCTTCATACAGTAATGCTATACTCAGATAACATCACTGGTGAAGGTGGGCAGCAACCAATCAGAAACAAAGACACTGTCTTGCCATTGTATAATACAGGATAATACACACTTAAGATTATGGGGAATTTAGTATTTCTACAGAGATAAAAAATAAACAGTTTTGAAAAGATAGAGATCACACAAGAAAACCTAATTCAAAGCTAACAGTATTCTGAATAGAAGAAGCTTGCCCCCAATTGGGAACTGGTGAGTTATGGCAGACTGGAACCAGTCATATTACTAGTGATGGGTGAAGTGGCCCCAATTCACTCTGCGGAATGATTCGGAGTGAAGGTGACTCATGGAGTGCTCAAACATTTAAGCAGAGTACTTGCATTATTAATGAGTAAGAACGAAAGTCCACCTAAAACAATGACTTTGTGTTACTTCCACCTTCCCAAACCACTACTCCACTATTTAAGGTGAAGTACATTGAAAACAATGTACTTCACCTTACTTCACCTTGTTTTTAAGCTCCAAAGGTGAATTTTGCAGTGTTTCATGGGATTTCAGGTCACATGGGCTCTAGATTGTTCTGCACAGCCTCAGTTTGGGGTAGTATGTGAAGGAAGCTGTAGGAGACAATCTGCTCTGAGAGCTCTCTGCAATTCAAACCTTCAATAAACTGTTAAAAAAGCCTTTTTGAGTAATTTTTTTGCTAAAACTTTAGTTCATCGATAATAGGAAACCCTCCTGTGCTCATATCATCGAACGTTTATTGTTTGTGTATGGATTTTGAATGTTAATGTACAACATTCAGTCTGTGTACTGAGAGGCAGTGGAAGTGTGCTGTGGAGGAGAGGTGTATCAGTGGTGTAGGTAGATTAACTTGGAGAAAAAGACAGTGCTTTCTGTTTTGGTGATATTTTCTTGTATAACTGTGTTAATATACACACAGTAATATTTTCAATATTTCTTGCCATTTTTTTTTGCTGATTGTTGTGGTGCACAGTGCATAACTTTAGTTTGTTTAAAATATATGGTTATATTACTGAAGTTTTCAATTTGCATGCATTACTTAGTGTGTGTGAGTATGTGTGTGATTAGTGTCATCAAATCAGACACCTTTTATTGTGCAACATAATAATTTTAGCAATGTGAAGCTGCTATCCACTGCAGCTGTGTGATTTTTGTACTTTTTTGTTTTTCAAAATCCCAGATATAACTGACTTTTCCCTGAAAACATATAACAGGAATACCTGTGACTTGCCAGCCCACTATCCCAGCATCACTGGACAGACCTTTTGGATATCACACCCCATCTCTGCTTTTGATCTCTGGGGACCACCCTTTTCTCAGACTGGTCCAAACTAGATTTGTGTATTTGCCACATGTTGCACTATTATCCTAGACTTATAGCACAGCTGGAAACATCTCATTCTGTCTTTGCTTTACATTCAGTATTGAACATGTCTATTTTTTTCCTATGAAAGTTTATTGATGTCAGGTGACATCCATTTAAATCCAGGACCATGTGATGAGAATATATATACAGCTGATATTTTAAAAAGTAGTAAGCTTTTGTTTGTTCAGCTGAATGCTAGGAGCATTGTCCCAAAATTTGATATGATACAAGAGTGGATTCTGGAATATAAACCAGATGTCATAATAATAACTGAATCTTGGTTAAGCAAAAAAGTACAAGATGAAGTGATTCAGATATCTGGTTATCAAATATGGAGGCATGATTGTGGGAAAAGGGAAGGGGGAGTTTTGGTCTATGGTATTACAACATTGGAAATTAAACATCTGAACTGTGTCAGTACACCATGCATGGAAAAAGTAGTTTTGGAGATAAAAATTATGTACTCTAGACCATTATTGCTGGTGTGTTGTTACCTTCCTGCAAAGGGTGATGATCAACAGTTTCTTGTCCTTCAACATTTTTTGTCTCCCTATAGAAACATAGACTTTGATGGCAGATATGGACCACTTGGCCCACCCAGTCTGCCCATTTCTCTACCTACTAGATAAGCTACAGATTCTAGTTAACCAACAGCCTACTTCCTGCCACCCCCCAACACAATTGCCTTGTGTCTGTCCCATGCATGTTTGAATTCCTCCACTGTTTTAGCCCCAACAACCTCCCCAGGAAGGCAGTTCCATGCATCCACCACTCTCTCTGTGAGAAAAAATTTCCTCACATTACCCCTGAGCTGTCCCCCCTCTATCTTTAAATTGTGTCCCCTTGTTCTTACACATCTCTTTTTCTGAAAGATGCTACCCTCCTGGACTTTGTTGATTCCCTTGAGGTACTTGAACATTTCTATCATGTCCCCCCTGTCCCTCCTTTCATCAAGGGTATACATATTAAGCTCTCTCAGTCTCTCTTCATATGGTTTCTGATGCAGACCCTGCACCATTTTAGTTGCCCTCCTCTGGACTGCTTCCATCCTGTCTATGTCCTTGCGTAGATGAGGTCTCCAAAACTGCACACAGTACTCTAGATGGGATATCACCAACTGTCTGTACAGAGGGATAACCACTTCCCTTTTTCTACTTGTGATGCCCCTTTCTATGCATCCCAGTATCCCCCTGGCTCTCCTTACTGACTTCTCACATTGCTTACCAACCTTTAGATCATCTGATATGACTACCCCCAAGTCCCGTTCCATTTTTGTTGTTGTTAGTACCTCCCCTGCTATTGTGTACTCTTCTCCTGGGTTTTTGTTTCCCAGGTGCATTACTTTGCACTTCTTTGCATTGAATCTAAGTTGCCATATATGTCACCATTCCTCCAACCTTGCCAAGTCCCTTCTCATCCTTTCTACCCCCCCCCTTGTGTATCAACTCTGTTATAGATCTTTGTATCATCTGCAAAGAGGCATACCTTACACTCCAGACCCTCTGCAATGTCACCTATAAAGATGTTAAAGAAGACTGGACCCAGTACTGAGCCCTGAGGTACTCCACTAGTGACCCCCCCTTTCTTCAGAATGTGTTCCACTCACTATTACCTTCTGTGTCCTGTTGTGCAGCCAATTTGCAACCCAGGCTACCACCCTGGGACCCACTCCCAGGCTGGCTAACTTGATTATTAATCTTTTGTGCAGGACTGTGTCAAATGCCTTACTAAAGTCTAGGTAGGCCATATCCACAGCCCCTCCCTGGTCTATTACTTTGGTCACGCAGTCAAAGAAATCTATTAGATTCATCTGACATGACTTTCCTGCTGTAAATCCATGCTGCTTTAGGTCCTATGCCCCACTGGCCTCTAGGTACTCAACAATTCTTTCTTTCAGAAGTGATTCCATCATTTTTCCTACCACTGAGATCAAACTTACAGGTCTGTAGTTTCCTGCTTTTGCCTTGCTCCCACTTTTGTGAAGGGGAATCACATCTGCCCTCCTTGGATCCTCAGGTACCACCCCATCCTCCCACGATTTGTTAAAAAGTGTGGTCAGTGGTGTCTCTAGATCCTTCCTTAGTTCTTTTAGGATTCTGGGGTGAATCCCATCAGGCCCCATTGCTTTGTCCACCTTGAGTTTTAGGAGTTTTTTCAGGACTCTTTCTTCTGTAAATGGACTGGTGTCAACCCTCCTACCCAGATTGCTTCTATTGTCTGGTTTAGGTAACTCCTCCTCTTCCTCTTTTGTGAATACTGAGCAAAAGTATTCATTCAGTATCTCTGCCTTTTCACTGTCTCCCTCTGTCCACCTCCCCTCTCCCTTATTAATCTTCTCTATTCCTCCCTTAACCTTTCTATGCTCCCTAATGTACCTATAAAAGGTTTTGTCCCCCTTCTTAACTGAATTGGCTATTTTTTCCTCAGTTTGGACTTTTGCTATTCTGACTGCCTGCCCCACTTCTTTCTTCTTTAATTAATACAGTTCCCTGTCGTGTTCCTTCTGTGATGCCTTATACTTTTTGGATGCAGCCTTTTTCTCCCTAACCTTCCCTGCCACCTCTTTTGAGAACCATAGTGGTTTTTTACTCTGCTTTGTTTTCTTTATCTGTTTCACACAAAGGCTTTTTGTATAGGGATAGTCATGAGCTTAAGGTTTTGGGGCATATGAATACTGACTGGGCTAGGGTACCACCTGCCAGCAAATTAATGGATTTTAAAACAATGTTGGGATTGTCTCAGTTAATTGCTACAGCTACAAGACTGAATGCTAAAACTCCCCACTCTTCCACTGTTTTGGATCTGATGTTCCTTTCTAATCCTATTAAATATTCAGTAGCTGGGGTGTTACAAGACACCTTTAGTGACCATCAGATAACCTTCTGTGTTAGGAAAACAGACAGGCAACTGGGTGTTTCCCAAGTAAAATTTTATCATAAGTGTCAGAATCTGGACTATACATCCTTTATGGTTATTTGGAATCTAGAAATTGGAATAGACTGACTCTGATTCCTGATATAGATAGTGCTTGGTCATATTTTTGCTGTGAATTTATGTCTGTATGTGACACGTTTGCACCTATTCAAAGTAGGAAAGTAAAAAAGAAAAATTCCTCTTGGTACACTGGTAAGTTAAGAACTTATCGTAAAAAAAGGGATATAGCATGGAGGTTAGCAAAGAAAAGAAATGAGAGAGTGCTTTGGGAAAAATACCGAGCCGCATGTAATTTGTATATTACACAAATAAGGAAAGTGAAATCTAATTGTTATTTAACTGGTTTGGGAATTGAACAATCTAGAAAACCTAGGGACTTTTGGAACATGGTTAAAAAATTACAAGGAAATAAGATCTCAGAGTTTCCCTAATGTTTTTATGGTAGATAATGATCCATTGAAACTCTCAGCTAAGGCAGCTGCTGTATTAAATAAGATGTTTATTGATATGGGGTCTTCTCAGATCAATACATTTTTTTTCTTCTGACATAATACAGCAAGAAAAGGATCAAGAAAAGAGGGTAGAAAATGAACCATTGTTTTGTTTTCAAAACATTGCCCCAATCAAGTTTTTAGGGAGTTATTAAAATTGAATATAAATAAGGCCCACGGCCCAGATGGGATTCCATCCTTTTTGCTTAAAATTGCTGTTCCATTGATAGCTCCAATATAGGCTGACCTCTTTAATTTCTCATTAAATACTAGTACCTACCTATTAGCCTGGAAACAGGCGGAAGTGATACCAGTGTTTAAGGGAGGTCAGAAAAATGATATGCGGAATTATACACCTATATCATTGCTTTTGGTCACTTCCAAAGTGTTTGAAAAAATTGTGGTTTCTCAGTTAAATGGCTACCTTGAAAGTAACAAAAAGTACAATAAATATCAATCGGGTTTTAGGGCACAACATAGTACTACTACAGCACTTGTTAAGGTTGTGTCAGACATCTAGGTGGCCATGGATAAGGGCCTCCTGGTTGGGGCCATATTTATAGATTTGTTGAAGCCTTTTGACACTTTGGACCACCTGGTGTTGATTGAAGGCTTAAGATCTGTTGGCCTCATCCAGGGGGCCCTGGACTGGTTCCATGGCTACCTGGATGGGAAACAACAGAAGGTTAAACTAGGCAATAACTTTGTATCCAGTTACTTAAATATTAAACCTGGTCTACCACAGGGGTCAGTGTTAGGACCCGTTTTATTTAATATGTATACAAATGGTGTCAGACACCTGATGAATGATGTCCGACACCATTTGTATGCTGATGATACAATATTGTATGTTGAAGGAAAATCTGTGGGGTACATACAGGAAAAATTACAGAAACAATCTAATAGATTGCAAACATATTTTTCAGACCATGGGTTGGTCTTAAACCCTTTAAAGTCACAGGTAATGTTATTTTCAAATAAAAAAGCATCTTTGGATTTATATATAAAAACATTGGATGGGTGTAGTCTGGCCCTTGTGGATTGTTACAAATATTTGGGAGTCTGGATGGACCCCCATTGTAATTGAGACTTCCATATTGGCAATTTGATACAAAAATGTAATAAGAAGTTGAGGGTATTGTATAAGCATAAAGATTGCCTTTCATCTGATGCCAGGTTAAAGATTGTAAATTCAGTGATAATTCCTCATATTGATTATGGTGATGTTGTATAGGGATTGGCGAGAGGCACATGTGGTGCCAATCCATAAAGGGGGGTCGAGAGAAGTACCAGGTAACTATAGACCCATCAGTTTGATGTCGGTGGTGGGAAAATTAATGGAGAGTATACTAAAGGAATGATTGGGGGTGTACTTGGAGGAGGTGGGAGGTCTGGATAGTCGGCAACATGGGTTTGCGCTAGGTAGGTCATGTCAAACCAACCTTGTGGAGTTCTACGAATGGGTAACATCAGAACTGGACAGGGGAAAGCCTGTGGATGTATTATTCTTGGACTTCAGCAAGGCGTTTGACTCTGTCCCCCACAATGGTAAGGTGGAGAAACTGATGGGGTTAGGAGTAGGCCCTTTGATGGTCAGATGGATTGAAAACTGGCTAGCTGGATGCACCCAGAGAGTAGTGGTCTGTGGGGAGCTCTTGAACCCTAGAGAGGTTGGTAGTGGGGTACCGCAGGGCTCGGTCCTGGGTGCGATCCTGTTTAATGCATACATATCAGACATCAGGGAGGGTATAGGGTGTGAAATGAGTTTCTTCGTGGATGACTCCAAGATGGGAGCAGTAGTGGAGGGAGAAGAGGGGAGGTTGGCCCTGCAAGGGGACCTGGACACCCTGGAAAGCTGGGCTCACACATGGAAATTAAATTTCAATATCACCAAGTGCAAGCTGTTGCATCTTGGTCGGGGAAACCCTAAATACAGGTACACCCTGGGAGGGGAGGCACTGGAGGCCTCAATAGGGGAAAAAGACCTAGGGGTCATGGTGGATGCATGTATAAATAACTCTGACCAGTGCAGGAGAGCAGCTAGCAAGGCAAACAGGATGTTGGGATGCATTGTAAGGGGGATCACCTCTAGGAGCAAGGAAGTGATTCTGCCACTGTACAATGGACTGGTTAGACCACACCTTGAATACTGTGTACAGTACTGGAGACCACACTTGAAGAGGGACATACAGCTCCTGGAGAGGATACAGAGGAGGGCAACTAAGATGATACGAGGGCTAGGGGATTTCACGTATGAGGACAGATTGAGGAGCTCTGCCTGTTTTCACTGGAGGAGAGGAGAGACAGGGGGGGGACATGATTGAGGTCTTCAAATACCTCAAGGGAATAAATAGGGTAAACATGGCGAGGATCTTTAGACTAAAGCAGGGAGGTATCACCAGAGGGCATGGTTTGAAGTTGGAAGGTGGAAGGGTGAGGGGGGAAAGAGGAGGAGATTTTTCACTGAGAGGGTGGTGGACCCTTGGAATGCACTGCCTGGCGAGCTGGTTCAGAGATCCACAGTGGAGGGCTTCAAGAGAGGGTGGGACAGACACAGAAAGTGAATGTATCAGATGATGGCCTGTCCCGGGGGGGGTGGGGTGGGGATGGATGATAGGGGTTTCTGGAGCACAAGAGATGGGAAGGCCTCGGCACCCAACTAAGGATCTAAGGTTCGAGCAGACTCGATAGACCGTAAGGCCTAATCTGCTGGCAAATAGTATGTTAGTATGTATATAATGGGGCTGCTAGAGGCATCTTGGGAAGGCTTGATGTTATTTACAATAGATATGTGCGTTTTGTCTTGGATGCACCCTGGAATATGCATCATTGCACTTTTTATAAGGCCTTAAATTGGATATCCTTGATGGAATGGTGAAATATGCATGTGCAGTGTTTGACTCATCGCTGCTATTTTAAAAAAGCACCAGGATATCTAATAGAGTTTGTGGAGGAGTGGAATGTTAAGAAGGGATTGTAATCTTCAGGGGAAATATAATTTAGAGTACCATTTATGAGAACAACGAGGGGCTAACACTGCTATGTATATGAGGGCCCAAAACTGTGGAACCCATTGCCAGGGCACTTGAGGTCATGTACTAACAAAGCATCTTGGAATGTATTAAGATCTTGGCTTGTAAGGGTGGCACTGTCTCCAAAAAGTTGTTATACTTGAGAGATTTGCATATATTGTAAATTATTGTTTTTTGTTTATGTATGAACTCAGTTGTATGTAATTATAGTATTTTTAAGAATTAAACTAATATTTTTGTACAGTAGGGCCCTATTGTAAATTAGCTGCTGCTAAATTGGGTTATCCTGTTTCTGATATCAGAAATAAACTTTTTACTGCTACTACTACTACTACTACTACTATGAAAGGGACTCATTCCTTTGAAGTTTATCCAAAACAGAGGTTCTTTACAGGACAGGAAAAGGACTGCTTAAACAAAGGCCACTACTAGCTAAGTGCCTAGAGGCATGGGCTACAGAGGAATGTAATTTTTAGTTTCCACCAGGTCATACGCCTTAGCTAAAATACTTTTTAGAGGTGAACACACAAACACACACAAGCACACACACAAACACACACACACATAAACACACAAACAAACACACACACACACACACACACACACACACACACACACACTATATATTGCAAGTTGTCACATCTCCATCCCCTGGATAAATGAAAGTGAACTCTTTTTGTACCTCTAAATGATTTATTTATTCATGTTAGCAGGTTTTCTTTACCTGTTATAGTCCCCCATTCTATATCTGGTTTAACAATTTGTTAATTCTTTTAGGCACTTCCTGTTCTTTACTTGGCCACTGGTTATTGCCTAGGCAAAGCATCTGCATTGCCCTGTTGTGACCCACTGCAGTTTCTAAAGTCCATATTCTAGTACTGCAGCACCCGGCTCCATCTTAACAATTTGGAGTTTTGCCCACTGGTCCTGTGGAAGCACCTGAGAGTGGTGTGGTCAGTGGCCAGGATGAAAGCCCTCCCACACAAATATGGGTGCAGCTTCTGCAGAGCCCAGATGATACACAGACATATTTTTCAACTGTGGCAGTGGCCTCCACTCTGGGCAGCAACTTGCCACTCAGAAACAAGACAGGGTGTTTCTGCTCCATGTGTGTGACCTGACTTGGAACCACCCCTAGCCCATGACCGGATGCATCCAAATTGACTATGAACTTCAGAGACTAGTCAGGGCTTGTGAATACAGGTGCCTGACACAATGCCTTCTTCAACTAGTGCTGTCTCACGGTGATCCATCCACTGAACTTTGTCTGGCACTTTCTACCTTGTGAGATTGGATAGGAGTTTGGCCATGCTACTTTGGTTTGGTACAGTCTTTAATTGTACCCTGCTGTCCATAGAAAGGCCCATACGTTTCTCCTTGTTGCAGGAGTGGCCCATACTGGCATGGCCTCAATTATTACTGGCTCTGGCAGGATGTACCAACTCCCTACCCTGTGCCCAAGGCATGACACCTCTGTTATCCCCTTTTCACACTTATCTG
The DNA here is from genome assembly GCA_016271365.2 of Neoceratodus forsteri. Taxonomy (NCBI): domain Eukaryota; kingdom Metazoa; phylum Chordata; order Ceratodontiformes; family Ceratodontidae; genus Neoceratodus; species Neoceratodus forsteri. The sequence continues at coordinate 1,773,500,961 of CM057456.1, read as the reverse complement.
CCTTGACAGTCAGCCCTGCAGCCTTCAGTCAGTAGTGTGCCTCAGCCATGTGCCTGATGTGATTCTCTCACATCTGGCTGTAGATGGTAATGTCATCCATGTATGCCAGAGCAAAGTATCTTGCCCTAGACAGAATATGGTCTATAAGCTGTTTAAAGATGGCAGGTGCATTGTTCATCCTGAATGGCATATAGAAACATAGAAATATAGAAGTCGATGGCAGATAAGGACCGCAAGCCCATCCAGTCTTCCCATTTATTTTTCTGCCTTATAAATGTGCCATCGGCCTTTGCTCTGTCAGTGGCCTATCTATTCATACTCATCTGTATTGCTCCCTTATGCCTCTCCCATGCCTGTTTGAAGCCCTGCACTGTATTCATAGCCACCACTTCCTGAGGTAGGCCATTCCATGCATCCATCACCCTTTCTGTGAAAAAGAATTTCCTCACATTCCCCCAATTGGCCTCCCTCTAATCTCATGCTGTGTCCTCTTGTCCTGCTATTTTTCTTATATTTAAACATGTTAGACTCTTTCACCTTGTTAATGCCCTTAAGGTGTTTGAATGTTTCGATCATATCACCTCTCTCCCTCCTTTGCTCAAGGGTATACATATTGAGCTCCATTAATTTGTCCTCATATGTCTTCTGATGCAGTCCCTGCACCATTTTGGTTGCCCTTCTCTGGACTGCCTCAATTTGTTAATGTCCTTGTGAAGGTGTGGCCTCCAGTACTGCACGCAGTACTCCAGATAGGGCTAACCAGTGTCTTGTAAAGAGGGATTATTACCTCCCTCTTACAACTTGTGATACCCTACTAATACACTCTAACATCCCCTAGCCTTACTTACTGCTTTACAGGTCTGCTTGGATAATTTCAGGTCATCGTGATGATGATGCCCAAGTCTCTTTCTTCCTTTGTGACTGCCAGCAACTCCCTTCCAGCCTATAGGTGGCTTCAGGGTTTCTCTTCCCTATGTGCATGATCTTGCACTTCTTTGCATTAAATCCCAGTTGCCACTCTTCTGACCATTTTGCTGGTTTATCCAGATCTCTTCTCATTCTGCCCACCCCATCTGGATCATCTACTCTGTTGCAGATCTTGGTGTCATCTGCAAACAGACAAGCTTTACCCTCTAGTCCATCTGCAATGTTACTAATGAAGATATTGAAGAGGACTGGTCCTAGGACTGATCCCTGAGATACCCCACTTGTGACTTGCATCTCTTCTGACTGTATACCATTTACCACCACTCTCTGTTTTCTGCCCATCAACCAGTTTGCCACCCAGTTGACCAACTTCTGACCCACCTCGAGCCTACCCAGCTTATTTATTAATCTTCTATGCCCAGTTGACCAACTTCTGACCACCCACCCCGAGCCTACCCAGCTTATTTATTAATATCCTATGTGGGACAGTGTCAAAAGCTTTGCTGAAGTCAAGGTAGGCGACATCTACTGCTCTCCCCCTTGGTCCACCACTCTGGTTACCCAGTCAAAGAAATCTATGAGATTAGTTTGAGAGGACCTTCCTTTTGTAAACCCATGTTGTCTTGGATCCTGTGCCCCTATGGATTCCAGGTGTTGCACTATCCTTTCCTTAAGGAGTGCCTCCATAATCTTGCCCACTACTGAGGTAAGACTGACCGGTCTGTAGCTCCCTGCCTCCTCCCTGCTACCACTCTTGTGGAGCAGGATCACATGAGCCCTTCTCCAGTCTTCTGGGACCTCTCCTGTTCTCAGAGACTCACTAAACAGTTCTGCTAATGACTCTCCTAGTTCCACCCTTAGCTCCTTAAGCACCCTGGGATGTATGCCATCGGGTCCCATTGCCTTGTCCACCCTGTGCTTAGTGAGCTCTTGTAGGACCCTTTCTTTTGTGAAGGGAGTAGTGCTCACCTCCCTCCCCCACCCCCGTGTCCATGGTGCTGAGCTGTGGGCTCTGCCCTACCTTCTCTTCAGTAAATACTGAGCAAAGGTATCTATTTAGGATAGATGCTTTTACAGAGTCCTCCTCCTCCTCACATGCCCCCTTTTCTCCTTTGAGCTTAGCAATACCCCCTCTGGACTGTCTCCTTTCACTAATGTATCTATAGAAAGTCGTATCACCTTCTTTTACTGTTTGTGTTAGTGTTTCCTCAGTTTGGGACTTTGTCTGCCTTACTGCCTTCCCTGTTTCCCTTAGGGCAGTTTGGTATGCCTCCCTATCTTCATCCCGCTGTGTTCCCTTATATTTCCTGAAGGCCAGCCTTTTGGCTCTGATCTTTTCTGCTACTGTATTTGAGAACCAACGTGGTTTCCTTCTTCTTTTGCATTCCCTTTTCTGTCTAACACAATGGGATGTTGCTTCAAGTATTGCATCCTTAATGCTTGTCCACTTTGCCTGTACCCCTCCTCACCTGTGTTTCTTTTTGCCAGGGCTAACTTAACTCTGTTGTCCATCTTATCAAAGTCAGCTCCTCTAAAGTCCCATATTTTTGTCTTGGAATGGGATGATTTAGATGTAGTGGCCAAATTGAACCATACCATGTGATGGTCACTGGCCCCCAGGTGACCTTCTACCTGGAGATCTGTGATCCCTTCCTGTTAGTTAGTACCAGATCAGGATAGCCCTGTCTCTTGTGGGTTGTTGTACCAGTTGTTTGAGGTCCTCTCTGCAGGAAATCCACCATGTGTCTAGTTCTGGCAGATGTTCCTGCTGGTATTGACCAATCTGTATCCGGCATGTTGAAGTCTCCCATTATCAGAACCTCCCCTTTAGCTGTCATGTTTTGTATATCCTCTAACAGTAATGTGTCTATGTCCTCCCCCTGGTCTGGGGGCCTGTAGACAACCCCAGTTCTTATGGCTGTTCCATTTCCTGTTTCCAGGGTGACCCACAGTTCTTCTCAAAACTTAAACAGGCCAAATGAAATGATGAAGAATAACCTCTCTCTAACTTCAGTGGTTATGGCTACCTGCCAATAGACCTTTGTCAGGTTTATGGTGGTCAGGTACATGTCTTCCACTAACCTCTGTAGGACTTCATTCATCTTGGGCATGGGGTATGCATCTGACTCTGTACAGCTCTTGAGCTTGTGGTAGTCATGCCACAAAGGGTGCTTCTTCTGGGCCAAAACATGGGCCACTTTAAAAGTTGGGCATGCTAAAATTGTCCCACCTCCCTGCAAAGGGAATAGTGTATTCTTCTTCTCTTTCCCTGCCTACCCCAGCTCCATTCATCCCAGGCGTGGCACACAAACCTGGATCACCAGTATGTGGAGTGGATACCTTAGCCCTTAGCACCACAGAGTATGTCTACAACTAACTTTTAGAGGAACAGTGGGAGAACCTTAAAGGAGCCATAGCAGATGCAACAATCCCTTGTGTGAAGCAAGTAAACAAAGCAAAAAGAAAGAAAATAAACACTATAGTTTTCAAAAGAAGTGTCAAATGACCTAGCTGAGAATGGGATCAGAGCAGTGCAACAGGAGTTTGTGGAGTTGGGGAGGGGCCTTAGACAAGTAGCACACATGGTAACTTTCTCAGAAGTGCTACCTGTCTATGGCATGGATGAGACTTGGGTACTCCGCACCAGGGGATTCAATGACTGGTTGAAAAACTGGTGCAGATCTCAGGGATTTGGCTTCACTGGGGCCTGGGGCTCCACCTGGAGGGATGCAGGCCAATACTGGCATAATGGTCTGCATCTGTCCAGGAGGGGAATCAGGATCCTAGGTTATAGGTTTAAATACTTCATTGGCAAGCATTTAAACTAGCCAAGGGGGGAGGTACTGAAAAGAAGGGAAATCCTAGCCCCCCAAAAACATCAGGGTAGTTAATGAGGTAAGCACCAACACAGAGCAGTCGATAGGGAAAAGGGCGGGGGTAAATGGAGAAAAAGATAAAGACAATAAGGACTGGGATGGGGCAAAAAGAAATTAGGCCATAAAAAAATGGAGGGTAATGAGTACCAATGCCTGTAGTCTAGGTAAAAAGCTCCCTGAAATGGTGGCCTTGATGGAAGAGGGATGCCTGGATATCGTGGCAGTCACAGAAACATGGTACACAGCAAACCATGACTGGGATTTCAATATACCAGGATACACAGTCTACAGGAGGGACAGGGAGGGTAGAAGAGGAGGTGGAGGAGTAGCTATGTATGTAAGGGAAGGGATCAAAGCAACAGAACTAAAGGGTAAACTGGGAGGAGAAGAGGCACTCTGGGTCACTCTGAAGACTGGAAATGGCACCACAATCCGCACAAGGGTTGTATACAGACCTCCATCTCAGGGGGGGGGAGGAACTGGACAAGGAAATGATAGAAGGCATCCTTAGGATGGCAGAGAAAGGGGTGATATTGCTGATGGGGGACCCAAATATGCCAGATGTTGACAGGAGCACCTTTGCTGCAGCCACATCCAAGAGCAGGGGTATTCTCGATGCCCTATTGGGAACATGCCTCAGACAGCTAGTTTTGGAATCCACTCAGTAGGTAGCAATCTTAGACCTGGTACTCTCAAATGGGGACAGAGAGAGGATCACAGATCTAGAAGTGGGTAGCCATCTGGGAAGAAGTGACCACCAAACAGTGTAGTGCACGATAAACTTAGCTGTAGAGTCAAGTCATACAGGTACTGGACTTCAGGAGGACTGATTTTATCAAAATGGGAGAGTGCCTCAGAAAAGCACTGGCAAACAGGCAAGAAGGTGGGGTGGAGCAACAATGGGGAAACTTCAAAACTGCCATCAGAGAGGCAACAAGCCTTTGTGTGAAGCAAATAAACAAATCAAAACAAAAGAAAAAAACACTATGGTTCTCAAAAGAAGTGGCGGGGAAGGTTAGGAAGAAAAAGACAGCATTCAGGAAGTATAAGGAAACACAGAAGGAGCAGGACAGAGAACTGTACCAGTTAAAGCAGAAGGAAGTGGGGAAGGCAGTTAGAATAGCAAAGGTCCAAACCAAGGAAAAGATAACCAACTCGGTTAAGAAGGAGGGGGTAAAACCTTTTATAGGTATATTAGGGAGCAAAGAAAAACTAAGGCAGGGATACTGAGACTGAATAAAGAGGAGGGTGATTGGGCAGAGAGCGACAGAGAAAAAGCAGGGATACTGAACAAATACATCTGCTCAGTATTCACAATGGAAGAGCAGGGGGAGATATCTAATCCAGTCAATAGAAGCAGTCTGGATAGAGGGGATGTTATTAGTCCTTTCACAGAAGAAAGGGTTCTGAAAGAACTCCTAAAACTGAAGGTGGATAAAGCAATGGGGCCTGATGGGATTCACCCCAGCATTTTAAACGAACTCAGGGAAGAACTAGTAACATCACTGACTACCCTTTTTAATAAATCATGGGAGGATGGTGTGGTACCTGAGGACTGGAGAAGGGAAGATGTGATTCACCTTCACAAAAGTGGGAGCAAGGCAGAGGCAGGAAACTACAGACCTGTCAGTTTGACCTCACTGGTGGGGAAAAAGATGGAATCACTTCTGAAGGAAAGAATTGTTGAGTACCTAGAGGCAAGTGGGGCACAGAACCCAAGGCAACATGGATTCACAGCAGGAAGGTCATGTCAGACAAATCTAATTGATTTCTTTGACTGGGTGACCAAAGTAGTAGACCAGGGAGGGGCTGTGGACATGGCCTACCTAGACTTTAGCAAGGCATTTGACACAGTCCCACACAAAAGATTGATAAAGTAATTAGCTAGCCTGGGAGTGGGTCCCAGGGTGGTAGCCTGGGTAAAACATTGGCTGGACAACAGGACCCAGAGGGTAATAGTAAATGGAGTCCACAGTGAAGAAAGGGGGTTACTAGTGGGGTACCGCAGGGTTCAGTACTGGAGCCGGTCCTTTTTAATGTCTTTATAAGTGACATTGCAGAGGTACTGGAAGGAAAAGTATATCTCTTTGCAGATGACACAAAGATCTGCAACAGGGCTGATACGCAAGGTGGGGTGGAAAGAATGAAAAGGGACTTGGCAAGGTTGGAGGAATGGTCAAATATATGGCAGCTTACATTCAACGCAAAGAAGTGCAAAGTAATGCACCTGGGAAACAAAAATGCAGGGGAAGAGTACACAATGGGCGCTGAGATACTGACAACAACAAGAATAGAAAGGGACCTAGGGTAGTCATATCAGATGACCTAAAGTTGGGCAAGCAATGTGAGAAGGCAGAAAGGAGGGCAGGGGAATATCGGGATGCATAGGGAGAGGCATCACCAATAGAAAACAGGAAGTTGTTGTCCCTCTGCACAGACAGTTGGTAAGACCACATCTGGAGTAGTGTGTACAGTTCTAGAGACCCCATCTCCACAAAGACATAGACAGGGTGGAGGCTGTCCAGAGGATGGCAACCAAAATCATGCAGGGTCTGCACCAGAAGACATAGGAAGAAAGACTAAAGGAACTTAAAATATACCTCAAGGGAATCATTAAAGTCCAAGAGGATAGCATCTTTCAGAGAAAGAGATGTGCAAGAACAAGGGGGCACAATTTGAAGTTAGAGGGGCGATGACTCAGAGGTAATATGAGGAAGTATCTCTTCACAGAGAGGGTTGTAGATGCATGGAACAGCCTTCCTGAGGAGGTTGTAGAGACAAAAACAGTGGGGGAATTCAAGAATACAAAGGACAGACATAAGGCAATTCTAGTGGGCGGAAGTAGGAAGTAGGCTGTTGGTTAACTAGGATCTGCAGCTTATCCGTTAGGTAGGGATATGGGCAGACAAGATGGGCCAAGCAGTCCTTATCTGCCATCAGATTCTATGTTTCTATATTTCTATGTCAAGGAAGATTAGAGACAAAAAGACTGGCATTCAGGAAGTACTAGGAAACAGAGAGAGAGGGAGAAAGGGAGGGAGGGAGAAAACTGTATTGGGCAAAGCAAAGGGAGGCAGGGAAAACAATCAGGAGCACAAATGTGCAAACAGAGGAAGAAATAACCCAGGCAGTAAAAGAAGGAGACAAAACCTTTTGGGGGTATATTAGTGAAAGAAAAAAGACAAGGGGAGAAACTGTGAGGCTAAATAAAGGAGGTGGAGAGTGTGCGGAGGGGGACATAGAAAAAGCAGAAATCATGAATGAATACTTCTGCTCTGTATTGACAAAAGATGGGGAAGGGGAGGGACCAGAATTAGGCAGTAGAAACATGCCTGGAAGAGAGGTGGACACCAGTCCATTCACGGAGGAGAGAGTCCTAAAGGAACTCTAGAAATTGAAAGTGGACAAGGCAATGGGACTGGACGGGATATGTCCCAGAATATTAAACAGAACTCAGAGAGGGGGCGCGGCCAAGCCTTAAGCCAATATGGATGCATAGATCTGCAGTCTCTGAACTAGGGGACTTATCCGGCAGCATCCCACATCAAGGCATACCCTACCTCTGCAAAAAGCAGCTCAGTTGTTAGAGGGATGTTTTTGGCATCATCAGCGAGCACTTTTGTCGTGAGTGTCTCCTCATATCTGAGAATTTGCTGCACCCTGACTGCTGAGGAGACAGGCTAGCAAGATGGCCTATGCTGCACAAGTTCCCGGAGACCCAGCATGCACTGAACAAATGTTTAGCCAGCTCTTAACTCAAATGGAACAGATGACTATAGCTATTAACACTACCACACAGGCTCTACAGAATATTGAAACGAAAATATTTCAGAATGAGCACAGACTTGGCTCGCACAATGTAGCGATACATGAACTCACTGTAAAATTGCGGGACCAGGCCAAAACTATCCATATGCTTCAGGATAAAGTAGATGACCTGGAGAACCGCAGCTGCTGCAACAATCTGTGGTTGGTCAGCTATCCTGAGGATGCTGAACAAAAAGATCCTATCTCCTTTCTTCAACGCACCCTTCCAAAACTTCTTGGACTTCCAGAGGGCTCATGGCTCCAGATTGAAAGAACCCATCACTCACTAACTCCCCTACCTCAGTCTGGGGAAAGGCCCAGGCCCCTGCCTGCCCACTTTCTAGATTTCTGCCAAAAAGAAGCAGTGGCATTGGCTGCTAGGAACCTCGGCCAGCTTTCCTGGCAGGGAAACAAAATACAAATCTTTCATGATTACTCATAGGAGCTATCCAAGAGGTGTAAAGAGTATTCTACTGCTCGCAAGTTGCTGCACAAACTGAACTACTCTTTCTCCATCTGGTACTCCGCAACTATGAGGGTAATACACAATGGTTCACCACTTCTCTTCACTACCCCCGAAAGTCTTCTGGACTTCTTATGCAAAATGCACCCGGCTGAATTTCGTGGGCCTATAAACTCTGGGGATAATGTGCGCTCACATTCTGTAGTGAAACCTGCTGGCAATGGTCCTCTTCTCATGGATCTGGCTCCATCTCCTGAGGTAAAGATCTTTAATGCCTCCCTTCCACCAACATCCAGGAAGTGCCACCCTTCACATTGCCATGCACGGTGGCAGCATCTAGCTGACCAAGTCAAGTCCTCAAGCCCGGAGCCAGAAGCAGACCCTGCGGCTCAGGAGAACTCCAGCCTGCATGCTTTTTTTTCACTGAACTGCTTTGCAGCATTGCAACTGTCTTCCCTGGAAGGGCAGAAGATGAAAGATGCAGAGCCAATGCCTGCAGCAGATCAAAGGCCTCCTCATTCTCCTCCAGCTAGCAAATCATGGGCAGACATAGCAGCGGCCAGCCTGATGTCAGATTCAGGACTTTCTCCAACAAACTGTCAAGATGACTCTGGGCCTGCTGTCTGAACTTCAGGTTCCCCAGGCCTAAACTCCACTAGCAAATGCTTGTACAATCTGCCTTGAAATTTCTAAGCTAAGTACTGTTGGTATTTTTCTCTTGCAAAATTTTGGGGTAGGTGGGGGGCCATTTCCTAGGGGTACTGGGCTGTATTCTCTCCCTGGGTCCCCATCCCACAGAGGGCCATCACTTTCAGGGATTCCAGTGATCAGGTCTCTTCCTTCCTGTTAGCATAGGTCCTGGGTCACCCCTATCATCTTTGGCCCCAGCTTCTCTGCTACCTGCCCTAACTTGAGGGATGTTAAGTCTTGTAATAATCTGCTGCCTTCTGATGCTGCTGCCCTCATATTAATTGTCAGGGGGATGTGTAACCCTCTCCTCCTAATACCTTTCATTGCTGTAAAGGCAGCTGTGTGCTACCTTTTATTTTATTTTTCTATCGCTGGCTTAGCCCCTGACCTGTGGGTCCATCTTTAGGGGGGTTTCCTCTGATCTCACCCTCCTTTTTTTGTTTCCCCTTGGCCCTCATGGGGGCACAACCAACTGGAGGTGATGCACCCTCTGCTGCACCCTGCCTTGTAGTGATGTTAGGAGAGTGCTTAACTTGCCAACTGCCTCTGCAATTGGCTCCATATTTGCTGATTGCCTGTGGGCTTGCCCCCAGTGCTGGCATTTATTGCTTTCCGAGCTCTCCTCATGATGGCTGCACCATGGTTTCATTCCCGATAGCTCAGGTCCTTCGTAACTAGCCTTTGGTATCTGACGCAGTGGCCAGAGACATTTCCTCCACAGAGAAGCTAAAGTGCATCTTGCAGGACCCCCTGCTGACCTCCCACCTCTATGCTTCTTAGTGGCCTTTGTCAGGCAGAGTATTGTATATATATTTGAAGTGTGTTCCTGTTGCAGAGCCATTTGTCTGTCAAGTTCTATATGTTTTATTTCATCCAGATTGCATGGCTTGCAACTCTATCCGTATATGGACTAGATGTGAATTTGAGCCGGTGTCCAGGGATTATTTCTTGTGGCATAACTTTGAGCCCCACTTCAACCTCTCTTTCTCTGTGTTACATTCTCCCTTCATGTCTTCAGTCCCTCATATCTGATTATGGGTGATTTGCATGTCTACACTTGGAACATTCAGGGTCTAAATACGCCGGTAAAGCGTAAACAGGTGTTGACACATCTTAAGAGGCTGAGGTTGGGCCCTGCATTTTTGCAAGAAACCAAATTAAGCAAGTCAGACCATGATAAGCTAAAAAGGGATTGGGTGAGACAGATTTTGTCCTCTTCTGCCCCTACTAGCAAGCATGGAGTGGCCATACTGTTGCATAAGGCCCTAAAATGGTTGGTGGTCCAAATTAAATGTGACTCAGACGGTAGGTGGGTAGTGGTTTCAATCAGTACCCCAGAGGGTCCTCTGGTCACTAGCAATGTATATGATAACAACGAAGATCATCCAGAGATATTCCATGCTTTGGCCCAAGCCTTAGGGTCCCTGGCCTCTTCCGACACCCTGATCATCTTAGGGGGAGACTTTAACCTCCCTGTTGAAAAATACCTTTATTGAGCAGGGACACTCATCCAGGGAGATTGACAGAGCAGCGGAACATGCAACACAGGTCCCAAGAGAACAACTACTGCAATATAAGGAATGGATGACTACCAACAGAATACCCTTAGTAGTCACATACCATCCTGACCTTGAACTTCTACGCAAGATTATTAAAGATCTCCATCCAATAATTAGTGAGGATGAAATCCTTAATTGTATTTTTCAAGAACTACCACTAATATCTTTTAAACAACCACCTAATTTAGCCAACCTGATTATTAGGAGTCAACTTGAACTGGAACAGAATATCATGACATCATATGGTACATGACCCTGTCATCAATGCACATGTAAGACATGTTACCTCATTTCTACTTCAGACTGTGTGGTTACATCACAAAACAGACTATTCAGGATAAAGGGGAATTATACATGTACATAAGGTAATGTGGTCTATTTTATCCAAAGTAAGAAATGTCCTCACATAGGTTATGTGGGGGAGACAAGCCAACAACTCTGCACTAGAATGAATGCACACAGACATTCTATTAATCACAAGAAGACTGAGAAACCAGTAGCCCAGCACTTCTCCCAGGATGAAACATAGAAACATAGAAACATAGAATTTGACGGCAGATAAGGACCGCTTGGCCCACCCAGTCTGCCCATTTCCCTACCTAATGGATAAGCTGCAGATCCTAGTTAACCAGCAGCCTACTTCTTCCTACCCCCACCCCCTAGAATTGCCTTATGACCGTCCTACATGCTTGAATTCCACCACTGTTTTTGACTCCACAACCTTCCTCCGAAGGCCGTCACGCATCCACAACCCTCTCTGTGAAAAAATACTCCTTAAATTACCTCTGAGCTGCCCCCCCTATCTTGAATTGTGCCCCTTGTTCTTGTACATCTCTTTTTTGAAGATGCTACCTTCTTGGACTTTGTTAATTCCCTTGAGGTACTTGAAAGTTTCCATCATGTCCCCTCTCCCTCCTTTCCTCGAGGCTATACATATTAAGCTCCTTAAGTCTCTCTTCATATGTCTTCCGTGCAGACCCTGCACCATTTTAGTTGCCCTCCTCTGGACAGCTTCCATCCTGTCTATGTCTTTGCGGAGATTGGGTCTCCAGAACTGCATGCAGTACTCCAAATGGGGTATCACCAGCTGTCTGTACAGAGGGATAATAACTTCCTGTTTTCTACTGGTGATGCCTCTCCCTATGCATCCCAGTATCCCCCCAGCCCTCCTTGCTGCCCTCTCACATTGCTTGCCCACCTTTAGGTCATCTGATATGACTACCCCCAGGTCCCTTTCCATTTTTGTTGTTAGTATCTCACTCCCCATTGTGTACTCTTCCCCTGCGTTTTTGTTTCCCAGGTGCATTACCTTGCACTTCTTAGAACTGAATCTAAGCTGCCCATTTGACCATTCCTCTAACCTTGCCAAGTCCCTTCTCATCCTTTCCACCCCACCTTGTGTATCAACTCTGTTGCAGATCTTTGTGTCATGTGCAAAGAGACATACTTTTCCTTCCAGTGACTCTGCAATGTCGCTTATAAAGACATTGAAGAGGACCAATCCTAATACTGAACCCTGCGGTACCCCACTAGTAACCCCCTTTCTTCAGAGTGGACTCCATTTACTATTACTCTCTGTGTCCTATTCTCCAGCCAATTCTTTACCCAGGCTGTCATCTTGGGACCCACTCCCAGGCTGGCTAACTTGTACATTAATCTTTTGTGTGGGACTGTGTCAAATGCCTTGCTAAAGTCTAGGTAGGCCATGTCCACAGCCCGTCCCTGATCTACTACTTTGATCACCCAGTCAAAGAAATCTATCAGATTTGTCTGGCATGACCTTCCCGCTGTGAATCCATGCTGCCTTGGGTCCTGTGCCCCTCTGGCCTCTAGATACTCGACAATTCTTTCCTTCAGAAGTGATTCCATCATTTTCCCTACCACTGAGGTTAAACTAACAGGTCTGTAGTTTTCTGCTTCTGCCTTGCTCCCACTTTTGTGAAGGGGAATCACATCTGCCCTCCTCCAGTCCTCGGGTACCACCCCATCCTCCCATGATTTGTTAAAGAGGGTAGTCAGTGGTGTCACTAGTTCTACCCTTAGTTCTTTTAGAATTCTGGGATGAATCCCATCAGGCCCCATTGCTTTGTCCACCTTCAGTTTTAAGAGTTCTTTCAGAACCCTTTCTTCTGTAAATGGGCTGGTATCAACTTCTGTATCCAGAGTGTTTCTACTGTTTGTTTTAGGTACCTCCCCCTCTTCCTTTGTAAATACTGAGAAAAATATGTGTTTAGTATCTCTGCCTTTTCACAGTCACCCTCTGCCCACCCTCCCTCCCTTTGTTAAGCCTCACTATCCCTCCCTTGGTCTTCCTTCACTCCCTGATGTACCTATAAAAGGTTTTATCCCCCTTCTTAACTGAGTTGGCTATCTTTTCCCTCGGTTTGGGCCTTTGCTGTTCTGACTGCCTTCCCAGCTTCCTTTTGCTTTAACCGATACAGTTCTCTGTCCTGCTCCTTCTTTGATTCCTTGTACTTCCCAAATGCTTTCTTTTTCCCTTGAACCTTCACTGCCACTTCCTTTGAGAACCATAGTGGTTTCTTATATCATTTCATTTTATTTGCTTCACACAAAGGCTTGTTACCTCTGTGATGGCAGTTTTTATTATTCCCCATTGTTCTTGCACCCCTCCTTCCTGACCATTTGCTAGTGCATTCTTTAGGCACTCACCCATTTTGGCAAAGTCAGCCCTCCTAAAGTCCAGTACTTTTGCCTTTGTATGGCTTGACTCTATTGCTGTGTTTATTGTGAACCATACTGTTCGATGGTCGCTAGTTCCCAGATGGCTACCCACTTCTACATCTGTGATCCTGTTTTCATCTCCATTTGAGAGAACCAGGTCTAAGAATGACCACTCAATCTCAGATATGTCTGTGATGGTCTTAAAAGGACATTTCAATAGTACACAACAGAGACGGGCTTCTGAAATTAGACCTATTTTACTTCTCAATATGGTGGCAGATAGATTAAACATTGATGTTGGTTATATGACACATTATTCCACTTAAACTTATGCAGACCTTTACTTTAAAAGATGGACATAAATACTTTAGTTCGTCAGTGGGTCTTTGATTTTGTTAGTTTATGGCTATCTTCATGTTGACTTCTCACCTTAACACTGTGGTGAGTGCGTGTGTGTGTGTGTGTGTGCATGTGTGTATTGATGTATGTATGTATGTGTGTGTTTGTGTGTGTTTTGCATGTGTTGTGTTTTTGTGTGTTGTGGGTATGGTGTGTGTGTGTGTGTTTTGTTTGTGTGTGTGCAGTGTGGTGTGGTATGTGTGGGTTGTGTTTGTTATATTTGTTGTGTTTTGTGGTTGTGTGGGGTGTGCGGGGGTGTGTGTTTGTGTGGTGTAGTGTGGTGTATGTACTCACATCTGTGTGGGGGGCGTGGCATGGGACAATTGTTATGAGGCTAGGACACTTAGTTTTCACATATAGTGTACATTTACTTCCTTCTACTAGTTGTCAGTGGTTGGATTACACACTGTCACATTTTTAAATCTGCTTATATTAAGATGCATTTCTCATTTACTTGAGGGTTCATAAAAGGTATAATTCCTTTGGGTAACAATTAATATTGGTGTTAATAATGCTGTATTATGACTCTTGCACATACAGTATATTTCATTTCTACTAATTACAGTATCTTTCCCAAGGACACTGACTCTGTGTTGTAATCTGCACTTATCAGGCTCATGGTCTCATTTTCTTTGGGGTCCTTGACAGGTATTTTTATTTGGCACTTACACTTACAAGTGATACTATCATGCATCACGTATATATGTGTATTTTCAATTTGGGGCTCTTTTTCAACTTGCAGTTATACCTAATTTCAGGATTTTGCCTCTCATTATCTGTTCTTTAATATACCAGGACACTTGGAATGTAAGTTGTAACCTCATCTTACATGTATTAGAGAGTGTTAGCCCAAGGTTTTTTTATCACTAGAATGCTTTCTTAGCATACTGAGTCATTTTAAAATTTATGTGAGAAGAACTCTGTGGTTGTTGAGAATTCTTGATAACCTTTGCCCTTCTGAGGCTCCTAGTTAAAAGCATACTTGTGTTCATTAGCTTCTCTGATGTAATCTTCTGTTATGTTTTAAATGTATATGTTAAACCAATGAGAATTATTTCTGTTTTTTCAACATAATCTAGTGTTAATAGTATGGGATTTTCAAAATAACTACCACAAAGCTTCTGAAGAAGGACGGGGTAGGTTTGAAAGCTACAGCACTTTGTTCTTTTCTGTAACATTCATGTTGGTCCAATAAAAGGTATCAAATCATTTGTTTCTGGATCTGTACATTATGTAGCGATCTGAATCTTTGTTATTTGTTTACATTCTTGTAATGCTTCACAGGTAGAGAAGCTGCACCGTACCTTTCTTTATTTGTTAATAAAGACTATGCAGTAATTCCTATGTTGAATGTGATTCCTTCCAGACCAAATTATAGGTATTATACTCCAACAGTGCCTTATATAGTATATTCTACAGTAATGGTCTCAAGACTGAATGGCCTTTCCTCTGTATCACTCTCAAGACCTGTGAATGCTGTGTTTTGTTACCTAGTTATCTGCCATTTTATCCTGCTTGTACTCTTCAGTGTTACCTGTGTAAACTGGAAAATTTCAAGAAACAGTGTTAACTGCAAAAAAAAAAAAAAAAAAAAAGAACTCAGAGAGGTGCTATTGGCACCACTGACAGCCCTATTCAACAAATCATTTGAGGAAGGAGTGGTGCTAGAGGACTGGAGGAGGGTGAATGTAATACCCCTCCATAAAAGTGTGAGCAAGGTGGGGCTGGAAATCACAGGCCAGTCAGTTTGACCTCAGTGGTGGGGAAAATAATGGAATCAATGTTAAAGGAAAGGATTGTAGTTTATCTTGAGTCCAGTGGGGCACAAGACCTGAGGCAACATGGATTCACAACAGGAAGGTCTTGTCAAACAAATCTGATAGATTTCCATGACTGGGTGACCATGGTAGTTGATCAAGGAGGGGCAGTAGACATGGCCTACCTAGACTGTAGCAAGGCATTTGACACCGTCACACAAAGAAGGCTAGTAAACAAGTTGAGCAGTCTGGGAGTGGGTCCCAAGGTACTAAACTGGGTCAGAAATTGGCTGATCAATAGGACACAGAGGGTGATGTTAAACAGAGTTCAATCTGAGTAGAGGGGGGTTAGCCAGCCGGATGCCACAGGGCTCAGTACTGGGGCCTGTCCTTTTTAATGTCTTCATAAGTGACATTGTAGAGGGGCTGGAAGGGAATGTATGCCTCTTTGCAGACAACACCAAAATCTACAACAGGGTTAACACTCCACGGTGGGGGGGGTGGGTGTGTGGAAAGAATGAGAAGAGACCTAGGCAAGTTGGAGGAGTAGTCAAGAGTGTGGCAGCTTAGATTCAGTGCAAAGAAGTGCAAAGTGCAAAATCATGCACTTTGTGCACAAAAATCCAGGGGAGGAATACACCATGGAGAGGGAGGTACTTATGACAACCAAAGTGGAAAGGGACCTGGGGGTAATCATAACAGATGACCTAAAGGTAGCCAAGCAATGTGAGAAGGCTGTGAGGAGAACCAGAGGGATGCTGGGGTATATAGGGAGAGGTATCACCAATAGAAAAAAGGAGGTGGTGATACCACTGTACAGACAATTGGTGAGACCTCATCTGGAGTACTGTGTTCAGTTCTGGAGACTACATTTCTGAAAGGACATAGACAAAGTGGAGGCAGTCCAGAGAAGGGCAACAAAAATAGTGCAAGGACTACACCAAAAACCATATGAGGAGAGACTGAAAGCTCTCTCTCTCTCTCTCTCTCTCTCTATATATATATATATATATATATGTATACCCTGGAGGAGAGTGGGGGATATGATAAAGACAATCAAGTGCCTCAAGGGGATAAACAAAGTTCAAGAGAGCAGCATCTTTCAGAAAAAGAGATGCGTAAGAACAAGGGATCACAATATGAGGCTGGGGTGGGGGGAACACAGGAGCAATGTGAGGAATTATTATTTTACAGAAAATGTGGTAGATGTATGGAACAGCCTCCCTGCAGAGGTCATAGGGTCAAAAACAATAGGAGAATTCAAGAATGCATGGGATAGACAGAAGGCAACCCTAGTGGTAGGAAAGAGAAGGTAAGTTGTAGATCAATTAGGATCTGGAGTTTATGCAGTAGGTAGGGAAATGAGCAGACTTAGTGGGCCAAGCAGGCCTTATCTGCTGTCAAATATTATGTTTCTGTGTCTTTATGTTGTAAACCTCATGGTCCCTTCCTACTGGAGGATCAGTACCACTCAGGAGGTCCAGGGTCTACTGGACTCCTGGATTACCCTAAGAGCTGGCATTTTCTTGATCTCCCCCCCTCAATGGCATGTTTCACTCCCTTGGGGACTCTGTAGGGGGCCTGGGACCCTGTATCCATGTGGTGCTCCACCAATATTGTATTCCCCAGATTCCTGTGAACATGTCTCCAAATGTGTGTACTGCACCCCATACATTTCTTTAGCTTGGACCGTGGTGAGCTGCTCCAAGAGGGTGACTGCATCCACTGAAGATTCTGTTAACCTTTCTCAGGAGATCGACCAGTGGGTCTGCTTCTGCCTCCGCCTCTTGATAGCTGCACACATCCAGGACCCTCTCATCCCTGTCATGGTAGGGTTTCATCATGTTTACATGGTAGATTTGCTACTTGTGCCTCCTTTCAGGTAGTTCTACCACATAATTAACATCATTCATCTTCCTGACTATGAAGTAAAAAGCCACCTGCAATTTATTCTGTCAGATAATGATTAGTACCATCACCCATTGCCCAACATTGTACTCCGGGGCTGTAGCCCCACAGTAGTACCAAGTCTTCTGTCTCTGTTGAGCAGTGGCTAAGTGATCCTGGACAACCCCATGAGTTCCTTGAGCTTTGACCTGACATTCAAGATTTACTCTACAACAGATTCCCCTTGAGAAGCAAGCCAAGCAGTAGCTCAATGAGTGGGAACCCTGTGTAGTCCTGGGAGACATCCTTACATGCAAATAAGAGGTGAGGTAAGTACAGAGAACCACAAACCAGGGACTCAGCAAGCTCGTAAAATGCACATACCACTGGGGCCAAATGTCAGTCCCAAAAAACAAAGTGTTTCATGGTGGCAACAGCCAGGACTGGTTCAATACCTCTAAACTGTGTTCATAAAAGAGTCTGAAACTGTTTTTAATAGTGCAAAAGAACTTATTTACTTTTTTTAAAAGTCTAAAAAGGCATACTACATATGTAACACCACAGCCAGTGTGCATCTCACACTGACTTTCAGTTTCTATTGGCAGGTATCAAACATTCTCCCTTTTGTACAATCCACAGTGAAATATTTGCAAAATGCTGTTAATAAAAAGAAACCTGTACGCTTTGCATGCTGTGTAACTCAGACTGTGAGAATGGTAGAAAAGATGCTCACGGACCAATCATGCTGACCATTGCATGCTGCCAAGGCATGCCCTGATGTTTTGATGTCACAATAATGTCTTCTTCAGACAACCCACCCTGCTGAATATCCCCAGCAGCTCATTGGCCACTTCTTCTGCCTCGATGGAGGACAAGGCCATGGCCTCTGGGTACCTAGTGCCATAATCCACAACCAATCAAAATGTACCTCTTGCCTGTGCAGCTGGGGTGCTGAGTGGCCCCACAGTGTCTACAACAACTTGAAAAAAGTCTCTTAAATTATAGGCAGGGGAATCAAATCTGCCTTAGCCATGTCCCCCAACCTTTCCCACCCATGTTACTGCAGACATGTCCCACAGTAGTTTGCCATGTCCTTAAAGATACTGGTCTAGTAAAAACTGTAAGTCAGCTGCCTTTTTGTACATTGTACTCCTAAGTGCCCAGAAAAGGGTATATCATGGGCTAAGGCCAAAATCTGATTCCTATCATCCTTAGGAGCTACTATGTACTGGAGTATCCCTTCCTCTGGTCCTCCCATTAGAACCCACTTATGATACAAGAGCCCATTTTCCCAGTATGCCTCCCTTTTGAAGAGTTCACTTTTTTCTGAGACTGGTCCAAACCAGAGTTGTGTATTCGCCTCCGCTTGCATTGTTATCCTAGCAATCTGACATAGCCGTAAAACGTCTTACTCTGCCTTGATTTTGTTTACATTCAAAAAATGTATTTTTTCCATATGAAATGGACTTAGTCCTTTGAAGTTTACCCAAAATAAAGGGCCTTTACAGGACAAGAAAAGGACTACTTATTTTAAACAAAGGTCACTTCTAGCTACGTGTCCTGGGGCATGGGCTACAGAGGAATGTAATTTTCATTTTTCACTAGACCTGCCACCTTAGCTGAAATACTTTATAGAGGCATAGTTGATTATAAACACACACACACACACACACACACACACACACACACACACACACACACACACACACACAAACAACATTTGAAGTTGTCAGATAGATAGATAGATAGATAGATAGATAGATAGATAGATAGATAGATAAATTATGGCTAATGAGGAAAAGATGATTGCACAAACAAGATCAGGAAGAAAGAAATAGAGGAATTCAACATCTTGTTAGGGGAATGGTGGAAGGATGACAGATACCAAGTCATACAGTAGGTGACTGGGGGAGCTTCTGGGAGAGGAGACTTTTCAAGTTTGTCAGTCTTCACTTAAACAGGCAAGAAATGAGTGCATTGGGACAGAAATTTGACATCCACATAGGGTGCTTAAACTAGGAGAGGGGTAGTCTGGCACTAGGAAACCTATTGTCGACAGCACAAATTAAGTGAACTTAGACATCACTCCCTCACAAGCAAGAATCACTAGATCATATTACAGACACAGTCATAGAAAGCAGTAAAAGGCTGTAAGGGTCCAGAAAGGTGACCAAGGAAGCAGGGAATGTGAGAGTAAACCAACTGTTAGAAGAAACACTTGGACTCCTGGTTTGTGGATTGGGGTATGCTTAAATGCTAGAAGCCTGGGAAACAAGGCTAATGACTATCAAGCGTGGATGGCAGAGTCCTGTATGAACTTGGTGGCTGTCACAGTAACCTGGGCATTGGAAAATAATAATTGGGATATCTCAGTTCCAGGATATACGCTCTTCAGGAGGGATAGGAGCGGAGCCAGGGGGAGGGTAGCACTTTATGTCAGGGAGGGAATACAGGCCACAGCATGTGATGCCAGCATTTAGAAGGGAGTAGAATCCTTGTGGGTACAGCTAAGTCCTTTCAAAGGGAAAAGAGATCCACATTGGGGTGGTACACAGGCCTCCAAACCAAGCAAAGGACAAGGATAGGTAGCAACAGGAAGAAATTAGAGGGGTATCACAGAAAGGGGACAGAGTGGTCTTAGGAGACCTAAACATGCCAGATGTAGACTGGAGCATCCCAAAGGCTAAATCATCCAAGAATCAATCTGTTGTAGATACCTTACAGGATTGCCTACTCACTCAGTTAGTCATCAATCCGACTAAGCTGCACACCATCTTGGATGTGGTGCTCACCAGCTGGGAAATAGTTGGGGCAGTTAGGTTTGGTGGGCTGCTGACTAACAGTGACCACAACTCTGTTTGGTTTGAATTATCCCTGGGGGAGATCAAATCTCAGTCCAGGGCAAAAGTCCTTAATTTCAGAGGGGCTAATTTTGACAAAATGAGGGATCTAGTTGGAGATAAACTTACTAAGATCCAAGAGCAGTTGGAGGCAAAAGGCATTTCAGGAACAATTAAACAAGCCATCTTAGAGGCTACAAAGATGTGTGTAAAGACAGTGACAAAAAGGAAAAAAATACAAATGCCCCATATGGTTCACAAACCATGGTGAAACTGCCATTAGGGTCAAGAGAGACAGGCTTTCCTCAACTTTAAAAGGAAACAGGGTGACAGCGAATGGAAAGATTATGTTGAGAAGAGTAGAGTGGCTAAGTTGGCAGTGAAGCAAGCAAAGGCAGCAGCGAAACTTCAGATAGCAAAAGGAGTCAAGGAGGGAAGTGAGCAATTATTCAGATACTTACAGGACAAGAGGAAGAAAGTGGGAGGAGTAGTTAGACTTAAAGATGGGGATAGGATCATGGAAGAAGACAGACAGAAGGCCACCGTTCTGAACAAATACTTCTGTTCAGTGTTCACCATGGAATACAGTGGCTCAATCCTTGACAGTGGCATTACAGCACACAGCAGAGGAGTCCCATGAATGGAAACACCAATTATTACCACAGGCAGGGTTAGGGAGATGCTCAAGCATATAAACAGGACAAATCTCCAGGACTGGACAGAATACACCCAAGTATACTAAAAGAGTTGGTGGGTGAGTTGTCAGGCCCCTTAGTGCATTTGTTTAACTGCTCCCTTCAGTTAGGAGTCAGGCCAAGTGACTAGAAAAGGGCTGACATGGTGCCACTACATAAGAGTGGAAGTAGCGAGGAAGCCGATAACTACAAACCAGTTAACCTCACATCAGTGATAGGAAAACAAATGGAGGCCCTGCGTAAACAAGACCTAGTGGATTATTTGACTAAGAATGACCTTCAGGATGACAAACAGCATAGATTTGTGGTGGGCAGATAATGCCAAATGAACCTGATTACATTTTTTGATTGGGTGACTAAGGAAGAGGATGGGGACACCCAGTGGACCTCCTCTATTTTGACATCAGCAAGGCCTTTTATTCAGTCCCACGTAAACTGCTGCTGAATAAGCTGGATAACTTGGACATAGAAAACTGCTTTGTCAAATGGGTAGGTAACTGGATAGAAGGCAGGAAGTAGAGAGTAGTTGTTAATGGAGAGAGGTCAAAGGAGGGAGAGGTGATGAGTGGAGTCCCTCAGTGCTCTGTCTTGGGTCCAATCCTGTTTAATGTGTTCATTAGTGACATAGGTGTTGGTATCCAGGGCAAACTTGCTCTATTCACAGATGACACTAAGCTGGGTGGTAGGGTGGACAGCAAGAAAGCAATAGGGAACCTACAAAAAGATCTGCAGAGGTTGGAAAAATAGTCTAGTGTCTGGCAGCTGAAGTTCAATTCCAAGAAGTGTAAAGTAATGCATCTGGGCAAGAAAAACCCTAGAATAGTCTACTGGCTTAGCTGGGTCAGGCTCAGTATCTCGCAGGAGGAAAGGAATCTAGAAGTCATCATATGTGACACCCTAAAACAGGCCAGCTAATGCAACTCAGGATACAGAAAGGTCAACAAAATGTTGGGGTGTATAGGGAGAGAATTCAACAGCAGACACTGAGAGGTGATACTACCACAGCACAGATCCCTGGTGAGGCCCCACATGGAATACTGTGTCCAATATTGGAGCCCGCATATTAAGAAAGACAGGGACAGAATGAAGACCATTCAACGAAGTACTGCCAAAATGATACACAGGCTTCAGGGAATACCGTATGAAGGACTTTTTCAGATGTTGAACATGTACTAACTAGAGACAAGGAGGGAAAGAGGGGACATGATAGAAACCTTCAAGTTCCTGAGGGGAATTAATGCAGTGCCCTACTCTGATCTGTTCAACAGAACTTCCAGCTCAAATACAAGGGGGCATGAATGGAAGCTGGGGGAGGGTGATTCAGGAAGGAACATAGGAAACATTACTTCTTAGACAGGATAGTGGAGCAATGGAACAAGCTGTTCATGGATGTGGTGGGAGCTAAGACTGTCAGTTTTCAAACAGGGTTGGGCTTAGAGATGTACGAAGTCTGTGAAATTCGATCCGTGATTTAATTTGTGTGGATTTTGTGCAATTCATGAAGTTATTTTGCTCAATTTGTGGCTGCGAATTTTGCCACAAATTTCATGCAAATTGTGTGAAGTGAATTTTGAGTGGCCAGCCAGAACTGCACAAATTCTGCGAAATGTGAATTTTGAATGCTTCATGTGAAATTCATGGGCAAATTTTAACTTCGCAACATCTCTAGTTGGGATAAAGAGTATGTTCAAATTAAATCGTACTTGTATGAGCTAGGTCCCAGGATCTCCAAGTGTCTCGGGAACTCAAGGGCAGACTTGATGGGCCATTTGTCTCCTTCTGCCATTACCTTTTCAATGTTTCTAATGGAGAAGCAGCAGAAACTAAATGTTGTGGTGTAGGGCTTAACACAAGCCCTGCACCACCATTTGGGAATCAAGCCTCAGGAAATAAAACTGTGAATGGTACATCATTTTTAAGATGTATTTTGTGTGTAATGAGGGTGTCATGAGAGGAAATAATGTTTATTTAGTTTTTATGGCTGTGGGCAGAGCCTACAGCTATCTTGCTCTCTGTAGCTGGAAAAATGGAATACAGTTGAACACATTTTTTGAGTTTTCAATGTATCCTTCCACGCCTACAAATCACTATGCCAGTTGAAATAAAATACTCCCTTCTTTCTGTTTAGAATGTTGGAGACAGAACTCCAAGCTGCTTATCAGATGGTCATTAGGAAACTGAAACAGCTTGTTAAATGTTGGTTTCCTATTAAACTAGAGATATGTTTACCCCCTTTGAAATGCAACAACTTGCATATTTAAATAATTAGCATTTAAACATTGTCTTGCTACTAGCTTCAGTTGGGCAGGTATTGTCTTTGAAGGAAGATTCATACCTCATAAATGTCACCCTTTCCCAGCAATGAATCTAAAAAGATGAACCTCTTAAGACACTATCTGATAAGTACTGTCTTAGACATATGCCAGTTCTTCTGTGAACTATTGAGGGTAAATATATAGCAATCAGCAGGCATTTTTTTACTATGCTTTTTGGGGAAAAAAAGTATATTGAGCTATAGCAAACACACACACACACCCACATACACACACTGTACACACCATCCTCATTGCCACAACATTCAAAATAAATACTGCAACCTAATATGTTATAAAACAGTAAAGAAATTGTTTATGTCAGTGAACACAGTGAAGTTCAGTTTATGGTTGATTCACTTTAAATATGTCTTATCCTATATTTTGTATCCTGGATAACACAGGGGAACTACTACATCTCATTGCCATAGGGATCTTCATTTTACAAATTTTTGGGCTGTATTTACTCAGGATGTCCCAGATTAGATGTAATATCTGGTTTTCAGTGAGGTCATGATTTTACCATTTTAATAATGTATTCATTCAGGGTAGCCTAGTCCAGATGTAAAATATTGTCTTCAGTGTGTTCTGATTTTACGCAATGCAGTATAATATTGCATAGATGTAGAGCCCTACTGAAAATAAGATTCCATGTCTTCTGTGAACTATCCAGGCTAAATATATAGCAATCAGCAGGCATATTCTAGGAAAACACATTGTAAAAATGTGTAAAAGGAAGACCACATTGAAACTGCTTCTCAGCAGATCTGCATTGTGCAAGTTTATTTGAAATAATGTGTAAAAGCATCCCAAAAGCTCTCCACAGCTATATCGGCTCTGACCAGAGTTTGTTAAAATATGAGGCAATTTTCTTTTTAGGGCCTTGTTGAAAGTTTTCAGTGAGTAAATGTGGTAGCTATGTTTGCAGTGTCAAACAGGAATGAGTGAAGTGGCTCATTAATTCTATAAACTAATAAATAATAAAACTTAACTTTTATGGTGCCTTTCATAAAGTCAAGGCGTCATACCAAATACATAGATAAAAAATTCAATCATTACACTAAAACAGTTAATCAAATAAATACAATCAGACTCCAAATACTTGTGTCCACAGATATATTTTTAAGGGCTTTTTAAACCCCTCCACGGTCATGCACTCCCTTATCTGGTGGAGTAGTTAATTCCAGAGGGTAGGTATCTGGTGGATTAGTGAATTCCAGAGAGTAGGGGCTATGTACATAAATGTACGCGCCCCAGAAGATTTCAAAGACACCCTCGGGATTTCTAGTAACCCCACGCCAGCTGAGCGGAGTGATCGCCCTGGGCAGTAAGGGACCAGGAGCTCTTTCAAATAGTCAGGGCCAAGTCCATGTACGGCTTTATAAGTCAGAAGGCCGACTTTAAAGGTGATCTGCCACTGTATTGGCAACCAGTGCAGTCAGCGCAACACCAGCGAAATATGGCTGGGTCGAGAAGTACCAGTCAAAAGCCAGGCCGTTGTATTCTGCACTAGCTGCAGGTGGCAGATTTCAACCCAAGGAAGCCCTAGGTAAAGGGAGCTGCAGTAGTCCAGATGTGAGGACATAAAGGCATGGACCATCATGTGAAGATCACTGGATGGAACAAGGTTCCTAATCCTAGAGATATTCCTGAGATGGTAAAATGCGGACTTGATGACAGCAGACACCTACGAATAAAGAGTCAAACCCTCATCAAGAATTACCCCCAGGTTATGCACCTGTTCAGAGGTTGGGAGTGAAACACCCCCAAGATAAAATCCTGAGGGTGAACCAACCCCCGGCCCCCCTATCTGGCGCTCTGGATCCACTACCAACACCTCCGTCTTTTCCGAGTTAAACTTCAACCAACTCAAATCTATCCACTTCTGGATTTCACTAAGGCAGTTATAAAAGACTGAGAGAGCTCCATCCTGATCGGGTACAAAAGAAAGGTAGAGCTGGGTATCATCATTTTTCTGAAAGATGCTTCCCTCTTGGACTCCACTGATTCCCTTGAGGAACTTGAAAGTTTCTATCATGTTCACCCTCTCCCTCCTTTTCTCAAGGGTATACATATTAGGCTCCTAAAGTCTCTCTTCATATTGCTTCTGTTGCAGACCCTGCACCATTTTAGTTTCCCTCCTCTGTATTGCCTCCATCCTGTCTATGTCCTTGTGGAGATGGGGTCTCCAGAACTGTATGCAGTACTCCAGAAGGGGTCTCACCAACTGTCTGTACAGCGGTACAACAACTTCCTGTTTTCTACTGATGATGCATCTCCTACATCCCAGTATCCCCCAGCCCTCCTTACTGCCTTTTCACTTTGCTTGCTTACCTTTAGGTCATCTGATACGATGATGACCCTGACACTTAAAACACTCCCTCCCCACCACCCCAGCTTGGCAGCACCCTACTCCCACCCCCAGAACCCAATTCTCATCATCAGAAGATGAATGTCACAAACGTCCCTTCTCTATGGCCGAGCACCTTCTAATGAATGAAATTGCTCACTTGCTATGCTATAGTAAAACCAGCTGATCATGTGATCAGCTAGTTTTACTAAGCAAGCACGTGTGCGACTTCATTCATTAGAAGCCAGGCACTCATCTGTGGAGGAGGGAGGGTTATGCTGAATGCCGATTGCCTTCTGATGAGGAGAATTGGGTTCTGTGGGGGGGTGGAGCAGAAGGGTGGTAGGAGGGTGCTGCCAGGCTGGGGTGGTTGGAAGGGAGTGCTTTAATTTCAAACATCACCTTACAAGAGGGCGGCTGGCTGTGGAGGCGGGTGGGTTATGTCACCCGGCATCAGGGTTTTCTGTAACAAATTGCGGGTGTGGGGGGGGTGGAAGTAGGGTGCTGCCAGGCTGGGGTGGTGGGGATGGAGTGCTTTTAGTGTGAGGCTCATCTTACATAGGGCGTCTGGCCATGCAGGTGGGTGGGGTTGTGTCAGTCGCTGGGTTTTATCTTTTATTTCAGTGAATGAATGTCTTGGTTGTGACTGTCAGTCACAAAATAATTATACAAATTTACAGGTGCGGGAGGGGGATAGCAGCTGGATGGTGGGATTGGGCTGCTGCTTCTAGAGGATGGGGGTATGAGGGATACATGTTACACTTATCTTGGGCTGCAGAGGAAGGGGGGTTGTTTTTATTAGTGCTGTGCAGGGGGCTGTGCCAAATATGAATACCACCCGAATAGTCCTTTATTCAGAAAGAGCTTCTGAATATTTGGATAGCCCATTATGCGTGATATTCGGAAATAATATTCAGCCCTTGCACAGCCCTAATTTCCACCCATTTTATAATTAAAATTTAATTGGAAATACAATGAGTAGCTTTTTCAACAGAATATGTAATTCCTTGGAACTTTACACTATTCCAACACAAGACAGCTGGGGCGGGGGAGCACAAAGGCACAGACATAGGAAAGGATAGCCAAGGAGGTATCTAACTGGGACAAGACTTTTTACAGGAGTATAAGTGAGAAGAGGAAAGCAAAAGGAGGGATAGTGAGGATAAGGAGAGCGACAGAGGGAGACTGCACAGAAGGAGATCAAGAAAAAGCAGATATCTTGAGCAGATACTTGTGCTCAGTCTTCACAGTGTAGGGAGGGGGTTATGGACCACCAGAAACAAAGTGGGGAATGCAGACTCAAGTTTATTTTCAGAGCAAACAGTCCTGAAAGGACTTGTAGCACTGAAAGTAGACAATTCTATGGGACCGGACACGATAAACCCAAGGATATGAGGTGCAGGCTACTTCACTGATGGCCTTATTCAACAGCTCACTGGAATTGGGCATGGCTCCAGAGGACTGAAGGAGAGCAGATGTGCTCCTGCTACATAAGATCAGCAGCAGTAGAGAAGAGGCTTGCAACTATAGGCTCATGAGCCTCACCTCAGTGGTGGAGAAATTAATGGAAATACTAATAACTGAAAATTTAGTAGAGTATCATGAATCCAAGGGGCTGCAAGAATAAAGACCACATGGATTCATGGGGTGGGGGGTCATGCCAGGTGAACCTGATTGATTTGTTTGATTAGGTGACCAGAGAAATAGATTGGGGGTGGCTGTGGAAGTGGCCTATCTTGGCTTTGGCAAGGCCTTTGACACAGTGCCATGCAGAAGACTGATTAAGAAATTGAGCAGCATAAGGGTGGAATCTAAAGTGATACACTGGGTTAGAAACTGGTTATAGATAGGCAATAGAACATGTTAGTAATGGCACTTACCCTAATGATGGAAGAGTGACCAGCTGGGTGCCTCAGGGTTCAGTATTTTGGCACCCCACCTTGTAGGCCATCCCCTGTGGAAATGGTCAGGTACCGCCCTTTGCAGAATATTTCTTCCAATGGCCTTGCTGCGGTCCTTGACCTATCAAAATTTCCTGTGCATTGCGGTGATCCAGACGTATTGGTGGTGGCTTATAATAATGTCATTACCTCTGCCCTGGATTCTATTGCTCCAGTTTGTGAGCGTCATCTCTCCCTTCGACCTAGGGCTCCATGGTTTGATGGGGCCTTGAGGGAGTTGCAGCGACTTGGACGCAGGCTAGAACGTTGTTGGTGGAAATCTGGCCTGGATGCTGACCATCTTAGACTATTAGAACATTATCAATTCTATCAGTCAGAAATTTCTCGTAAGAAGGCAGAGTTCCTGTCCAGGGAAATTTCTGCTGCTAAGAACCGACCAGCTCAGCTGTTCAGAACTGTGGACAGATTGTGCAGCTCAACCTGTCTACAGCTCCATAGAGCATTTTCACAATTACAGTGTGATGAACTTGCTCAGTTCTCTGCTGATAAGGCGGCTGACATTAGGTCAGAGATCCACTCGACACATTCTATGCGGGTTGCTACTGGTCAGGAGCCGGTCACCGCCCCTTCATTTTCCTGGAGTACCTTCAACTACTTGGAAATCATGGATGTTATGTGGATTGTCCAAGGACTGCACCCTACCTGCTGTAGTTTAGATCTAGGTCCTTCCTCCCTAATTTTGGTGTGTGGGGAGTCTATTCTTCTTGTTCTAGCACAGATAGTCTGGTGCTCCCTTGACTCGGGTGAATATCCCTGTTCCTTGAAAGATGCAGTGGTGACACCCTTGTTGAAGAAAGCTTCTTTGGACCCAGACTGTCTTGTTAACTACAGGCCTATCTCGAACCTCCCCTTTGTGGGGAAGGTGATTGAGAAAGTAGTGGCGGCGCAGTTGGAGAACCACTTGACCATCCATAGCATCTACGAACCTCTCCAATCAGGTTTTTGAAAGAGGCACAGTACCGAGACCACGCTGGTTCGGGTGCTCAATGATCTCCTGATGGCGAGAGACCAGAGAAAATGGTCCATTTTGGTACTATTAGATCTGTCATCAGCGTTTGACACCCTTGACCATGGGGTTCTATTGAAGCAACTGAAATGTATTTGTGGGCTTTCTGGGACTGTTCTCAGATGGTTCACTTCTTACCTCACCAGAAGAACTCAAAGAGTGGTTTCAGAGTTTGTATCCTCTGATCCCATCTCCCTGTTTTGTGGGGTTCTTCAGGGCTCTATATTGTCCCCCATGTTGTTTGTGGTGTACATGCTTCCCCTCGGAGACATTGTGAGTCGGTATGGGCTGAGGTTTCATTGTTATGCCGATGATACCCAGCTATACCTGTCCTTTGCACCCGACCAGGAAGGAACTGTCTCGGTATTTGACAGCTGCCTCAATGAAATCCAGGATTGGATGAGGTCCAGTTGGCTGAAGTTGAACTCTGGGAAAACAGAGGTGATGGTTTTGGATTCAAATCGCCAGATAGGGGGTGCTGCGGCCAGCTCCCCATCTGGATTGTTTTTTGGGGATGTCAAGCTACAGGTCTCTGAACGGGTGTGAGACCTGGGGGTGATATTAGATGCAGGGCTGACTCTTCAGTCCCAGGTGTCAGCGGTGGTTAAGTCATCTTTCTACCATCTAAGAAACATCGTCAGGATCAAGCACCTTGTTCTGTCCAGTGATCTGCCAACTCTAATCTATGTCTTTGTGACCTCGCGACTAGACTATTGCAACTCACTATACTTTGGGCTTCCGGGGGTTGATATCCACCGCTTGCAACTGGTGCAGAATTCCACAGCTCGGTTGTTGGTGGGTACTCCTAGATCCTCTCACATTACACTGGTGCTGTGGGATCTGCACTGGCTCCCAGTTCAGTGGCGGATCACTTTCACAGTCGGACTACTGACTTTTAAAGCCATGCACAATCTGGTCCCTGACTACCTGAAAGAACTCCTGATCCCTTACCACCCTATGAGATCACTCCGCTCTGTCAATGAGGGGTTGCTAGAGATTACAAGGGTGACTTTAAAATCTTCTGGGCCCATGCTTTTATGTTTATGGCCCCATCCCTTTGGAATTCTCTACCCCATCGGATTAAGGACTGCACGACTGTGGGGAGTTTTAAACAGGCTTTGAAATCTCTCCTCTTGGAAAAAGCCTTTGGTTGTAATGTTTTTTGATTTGATTTGTCTGGTTTTATGATGCTGAGTTTTGTATTTATATCTTATTGTAATGCGCCTTGAAATTTGAAAGGCACACAATAAATAAAGTTTATTGTTATTATTATTATTATTATTAGTACTGGGATCGGCTCTCTTTAATTTCTTCATACATGACATTGCAGATGAACTGTAAGGGAAAATATGCCTTTTTGCAGATGATACCAAAATTTATTGCAACCCCCCTACAAATGGGGGTTCCCAAAAAGTCTTCCTTGAGCTTGCCTAAATGCTCACTGCCAGGCTGGTGTCCTGCGTTTTAACAGTTTAAATGTGATTACCAGAGCCTGTATGGCCTCTGTGTGCTGTCTCTTTAAGAGCTGCCTATTGCAGCATAAGTAATCTGAGAGGGAACTCTGTTGAAAGATGTAACTATTTGCTGAAAATCACTTATAGAGTGATAATGATAATGTAGTTTGTCTAATCTGCTTTCTTTGTAGCAAGGACTGTTTTGTTTATCTCCACTATCTTGGTCCTGGACTGCAAATTGGACCAATCAATTCTGGTGGGACCTAAGATGTAGCCGGACTTCAGGAGCTGTCTTAATTCAAAATCTGTAGGAACTGTAGTTTGGGGGGTTGTGCCTTTTTTGCAACTGAAGGGGAAGCTCTTGCTTTGACTGACAGCCAAATCAGCCAACCAAACCTTTTGGATCTTGGGGAAGTCCTGGGCTGCTTGCATTTTTCAGTTAGTTCTGAGCTGGGAAGTGAAATGAGAAGAGTTCAAGTGTATTTTGGGCAGCAATCCTGAGTGGACTCACATGGGAAAACTGTGAAAGGGATGGGTATTTGGCTTGCATGTCTGCTGCTGCTCCTGAGAGGGAGAGAAGAGAATTATTTTGGACTAAATCCAAGTTTGTGTGACTAAAGTAAGCTACTGAAGTGGGCCAGGCTCAACCTGAAGAAGACTGCAGATTTTGCTGAATGAGATCGGCTTGTCAGGAGTTCCAGCTACCCCTAAGCTCCCGGTGTATGCAGAGGTTTTGTGATTGTGACCGAGGAGCTCTTTGCCTGGTACAGTGGAATTCCCGTACATGTAAATGTGCTATGAGCTGCTAGTGGGTTGTGAGTTAGTGCCCCACTGTGTGAACTGTGTTCTGCTTGCTGGAAGCTGTATCCAGCCCAAAATGGAGTGCATCCGAATTTGTCTCCATGCAGTCTGGGACTTGCCAGACTGGCCCAGCAAGACTACCCACTGCACAGAGAAGCCATCAACGAGAAACCTGCCTGGGGATCAGCCCCCTGCTCCACACTTGAACAGGAACGACACCTCTGCGACTTGTGTGGGCCCTGCATCTCCTGGCATTCCAGATCAACCACCTGTAGTCTCTATTTTCATCCAGCCTGTGTCCAGTCTTGGGTATCGTGAGTAAATACCAGGGTAGCTCCCTGCAACAACAGCTTAATCTGATTGTGTCATCTGATTGTCTTGTTGTTTTGTTTCCTTTATGAACTGAGCCCTCTGGCACCGGATTACAAATATTGTGTACTGTGCATGTTGTGTTTTCCATCACAGGGCCCCAACCAGCTGCAAACCCGGGCAACAGTTCTGGCTAGCCCATCTCTTCTCCACCTGGGTACCCAGAGGTGTGACTGTGTGGAAGGACTCAAAGCGCATGCATAACTGCTTGATTGATATAACCTTTAAGCTAATTAACCTGATTTTGCCCTTCCCTTGTTCAAGTCCCCTGAATAAATCAGATCTAACTTTTTCTGCATGTAATCTGACTGTGGTTCCAGTTTGTGCTCAAAGTACTGTACTGTTGCTATTTGCTGTGCATAACCTTGTTTACAGGGGGTCCCAGGGTCAAGCCAGAGGAACCAGCCCTGGTAGTAAGTGCAAACAGTGTGGGTACTTGTGTGGTGTACCAGAGGTATTAGAAAGTGATTATTGTACAGTGTTCAGGCCACTAGAGGGAAAGAGGGGGGTCACAGTGTCCTGGAGGGCTGTGCCCAGGTTAGCTTGACCACTACCAACCCTGACCCCTGGGTGGAGGCACCCATTTCAGAACTCAGGCCCCTTAACCTGCTACTAGCCAAGCAGGCAGAGGTAGTAGCCCTTGGGATAGCGCCACCTAGGGGTTACATTATAATAGAGTGGACAATCAGGAGGGGGTTGAATAAAATGTGTAGAGATGTGAGGGAAACTCGAGCAGTGATCAAGAACATTGGTGTTGGGGTTCAATGCCAAAAAGTGTATAATCATGCACCTAGGGAATCCAGAAACTAAGTATAATATGGGGGAGGTACTGTCAATCACTAAGCAGGAACAGGACATTGTATTATCGTATCTTATGATCTCAAAGTGGCAGAGTAGTGTGACAAAGCAGTGGGTAGGACAAGTGTGATGCTGGGATGCATTGGGAGAGGTGTCTCCAGCAGGTGGAGGGAGGTGGTGTTGCCACTGTATCGCTCACTGTTGAGACCCCACCTATAGTATTGTGTTCAGTTCTGGAGGTTGCACCTCAGAATGGATATAGGCAGGGTGAAGGTAGTTCAGAGTAGGGCAAGTAAAATGGTGTAGGGTTTGCACCAAAAGTCCTACGAGGAGAGGCAGAGAGAATCTCAGTGTGTACCACCTAGAGGAGAGGAAAGTGAGAGGGAAGAAATTATGGAGTCCTACAAGTACCTCACTGGGTGAACAGGGTACAGGAGGGGAGTTTCTATCAAAAGAGAAGGAGTATCAAGCCCAGAGGGCATGAGATGAAGCTGGAGGAGGGAGTTCAAGAGGGATGCGAGGAAGTACTACTTCACTGAAAGAGTGGTATACACCTGTGATACACTGACAGCAGAAGTGGTGATGGTGAAAACAGAAGTGGGCTTCCATCATGTGTGGGATAGACATGGGGAAATATTAGTAACTGGGCAGGGAGGAGGTATAGTTGCTGGAGACCAGTAAGGATCTGTGGTGACAGACTCGGAAGGGACCCTCTGGGCAGAGCGGGTGGGCCAAGAGTTCCTTTTCAGCCAATAAATTCTGCATTTCTAATAACTGATACCAAGGGGCACTGCTACCATTAAGCAGAGCAAATAATGAGAAGACAACCAATGCAGGAGAAGAGGAAGCAAGGTAGTGGGGGTAGGAACCAAACTAGAAGTTAGAAATGAGGGAAGCAAAGAGGAAGAGGCCCTGACCATTGATGAAGGGCAGAGAGAAAGAAGAGTAGAGGGTACAGTGGTGGGTGTGCGGAGGACAGCCAAGGGCAAAGTGACTAAAGGAGTGGAGGGGGTGGTGCAATCTGGCCAGGGGGGGAGTTTGTAGCTGTACTGCGCATTGCATTCTCAAATCAAATGGAGGCAGGATCATTTTTAAAATGAACTCACAGCGTTCAAGGAGCAGGATAGAGGCTTTGTTCCCCTGAATCAATTATAGTACTGTAGAATGGTATTTCCACTGTGATTCCACAATTCTGCAATTGCTTTATTTTCTACTGCCACACTACAAGTCCGTAATGGTTCACAGCATCCTCCTCTTCTTCCTATTGTACAGTATATGTGATCTCTGTTACTTCTCCTTACACACTGCTTCTTCTGATCACAAAACTATACTGACCACTTATATTCTAGTTTTACTATAGTTACCATACTGTCCTTAATACCTGCCTGCCAGCCTAGCTGTGCCTGGCTGCCTTGACCTGTGTCATCCAATTGTGTGATGCTAAAGTGAATTTCCAGTTTTCTGCATAACACTGACAGGTGGCATCAGCGGGCCTCAAACCTCATAACATTCCAATACAATTTTAATTTCAGGACATTCCAATCTTTATTACTAAAGATGCTTGTAGGAAATCAGGCTCTTTGCCTTCAAACTTCAACAATCCCTACTGCTTTTCCTGTTTTGAAGTCATAATCCACTGATGTGACAGCAAAACCTGCTGCTGTGCATAGGATTCTGATAACACAAGCAAAGAATTGTGAATTCAATGTAGGAAAAGAAGCATGAAATAGATGAAGTCTGAAGTTCTATGATCCTGTTTCAAGCAAAATATCTTAAGAAATAACTAATAAACAAACGAAATTCCCAGAAATTCAAATTTTGTGAAAAGCAAATTTGGGCCGCATCGCAACTTCTTCGCTGGTGAAGCTTAAATTTATAACATCTCTAGCAAGGAGTAAGAACCCTATGGTTGAGTACAGAATGGGGAAAGTGACCATCATGGTGTCCAAGGAGGAGACAGGCTTTTGGGATTGCAATCATGAGTAACCTGAGACCTGCTATGCAATAAGGCAAGACAGTGGTGAGGGCTAAAAGGATGATAGGTTGCATGAGCAGGGGGTTCATCAGCAGAACTAAGGAGACCATATTGCCATTGTATAGCTACTTGGTGTGACTGCACCTGGAGTACTGCATATAGTACTGGAACACCTGTCACAAAAAGAGCATTAGCCAGCTGGAGGTGGTACGCAGAAGAGTCACAAAAGGATTGGTGGGCAGCAGGGGCTTTCATACAAGCAGAAGTTGTAGAACCCGAATATGCACTTGCTCAAGGACTGACGGGAATGTGGGGACATGCTAGAGACTTTATATACCCCAAAGGTATTAACAAGGATGAACACAGTGAATTTTTCAAAACCAGCAATAAGAAAAACATGAGGGGGCACAGTCACAAACTGGCTGGAGATAGGATCAGAAAGGAGGTCCAGAGGCACTTCTTCACAGAGAGGGTGGTGGCAGGGTGGAACAGGCTACCAGGAGATCCGGTGAACAAATAAACTGTTGATGGCTTCAAGAAGGGGTTGGATAAAGTTAAAGAATGCATAGCAGTGATGGGGGTTGGGCGGAGAGACATGTAAGGTAGAATGCATGGCCTCTGCGTCAGGCAGATTCAATGGACCATAAGGACTTCTTTTGCTGGCTAATGTGTATGTTCATATGGTTCACTTAATGATGCACTGCTGTGCTGACATGTGTTGTCATCACTAGATACTGATCCTCCCGCTCTCTTCTACTTTCAGTGCTCACTAGCTGCATTCAGTCTCATTCAACTCATATTTGAAAATACTGTACTAAACCACCTTACAGGACAGTTTACTAGTAGCTTTGATCAATAAGAAGGTGATAGGAGACTGTTTTTACACCCTAGATGCCCTCCTGATTCCATTTTAGTGTCTATCCAATATTCTGATATGTTTTGACTTTTTTGGTTAATATAATAATCTGATTTGTTTACCTTTGTTACTGCGTTGAATCCCTCTCTCCTCAGCAGTTGTTGTTCTCTCTTTTCATACTGCCTGAACTCTTCTCACACTGCCTGATCTTTCTCCAATATCAGTAGTAGTTACTGATATCAGACAAAGTTCAGGCATTCCAAGCAATTCAGATCAATAGCATAGAATGATGTAACTGATATCATGGAAAGTCTTAGAAAAACGGAGAGAAAAGAGCAGCAGCTGTTGAAGACAGTGTAACTATGTAGATCTGAGGGCACCGCAACACTAGATTATTTATCAAAAATGGGTCAATGCATATCAGAATACATAAGTGGCATGGAAAGGAAAATGGGAGGGCAGTTACCTATGTAAAAATAATTTCTTATCACCGTATCCATAAGAGTTTTTATTAATAAGACATTCAGGAGTGCTACATCCCAAGACTAAAAGATAATCAAATTCATGTTTGTTTGTTTTTTGGTGTTATTAATATTATGCTGGAGCACAGACAAGAAGTGTCCTGTCTGTATGCCTTTCTGGTAGGCTGACTGGCTCTCTGGCTTTTGATGTGGCTGTCTGGCTGTCATCCCCCACCACCCGAGGATGCATTTAGAATCTGAATCTTTAATTTTATGTTCACATGAAATGGGTCACCTTGCAACACCACAACTGGACTGAGGAGCAGTACCCTAACTGAAAGAATAAATGCACACAGCTTGTACAGTGAGCTCCTCACAATTCAGTGCATGGGTTTTTCATAAATATTAGCCCTGTTGTGACAACTGTTTTGACATTTCCTTTCTTTTTATTAGAAATATATAAATCATTCTGCCTTTAAAGTTATCACCAACACAGCACACTCTATAAAACAATTATCTTGTTGAAAATCTAATTTAATCAATTTTAAATTATTTAAAAAGAAGAAAGGAAAAAGGAGTCAAATAAATACGTAATTCAAAGGTTGGTCAGCACTATCTGTTTGGAGCCTTCAAGTTGAACACCGGACACACACATCTTTGCAGCATTATGCATGCAGTATTCACCCTTAGTTCCTTAGATCAGTTGATCAGATAGTGAATAATATATGCTGAAGACATTTTCCCAGGTAGGTGTAAAACTGCACTGTTATTCAAAAAGAAGATTTGATTACATTCATTGCACAGTCTGTCTGAATTGACCATAGATTGCTGGTCTGTGTTTCTGCTTTCACAACGTATTTAAATTCTAAACTTCTGACCTGCAATCAGCCATTCATAACATTCCATCACTGCACTTTGTGTTGAGGCTCACTGAAATAGAAATTTAGAAAGTCTTCTTTCCAACCATATAGAGTACTACAAGGAGAGTGATCTTTTTATTTTACATTTTAGTAGTCTATACCCTAAAAGATTATTAAAAGACACTTTCTATGGTATAGAATCACATCAATTTGATCTGCTATGGGCTTTGTCATCAGACAGTGCTCTTAGTATTTCTTATGCATCTAAAACATTCAACTACAGCTGTGGGCATAACCAGATGACAGAACCTGCAGCAGATCAAATTATTACTTGTACAAGCATTTTTTTTTTGCTTCCCAGCCATGCAGCTCACTACATCAAAGAAGATTAACTGTCATGACTTATTTAACCTTAATGAATCATATTAGGTTATTTCCATCATATGAAGTGAATTACAAGGCCATGAAACCTCAGAAGTGCAGATACTTTGGTGTAACCCTACTGCAGTGCACATTTTTGTTTTTAGCAGTTGAAGTCCCCCCTCAATTCATAGTGTTGTATCAGAGCTATCTCTCCATACTTAAGTGCTCTTGATCACCTGTATGAGGTGAGATTATTTCATTGAAAGCTCATCAGTGGCAGGTCACCATTTTTATCATGAGAAGAACTGATATGGCGTGGCCTAGAAATTAGTGACTGGCTTTTCACCACTTAATGACTGGGTCAGTTTGAGATATACAAATGGAATTAATGTGGAACAGGGTACCACAGGGATTGGTACAGTTGGGACAAAGCAATGGGGCCTGATAGAATTCACCCCAGAATTGTAAAAGAATTAAAAGGAGAACTAATTAAACCACTGACTACCCTTTTTAACAAATAATGGTAGGATGGTGTGGTACCTGAGGACTGGAGGAAGGTGGATGTGATTCCCCTTCACAAAAGTGGGACCAAGACAGAGGCAGGAAACTACAGACCTGTCAGTTTGACCTCTGTGGTAGGGAAAGTGATGGAATCACTTCTATAGGAAAAAATTGTTGAGAACCTAGAGATAGTGGGGCACAGGATCCAAGGCAGCATGGGTTCACAGCGGGAAGGTCATGTCAGATGAATCTAATTGATTTCTTTGACTGGGTGACAAAAGTAGTAGACCAAGGAGGGGCTGTGGACATGGCCTACCTAGACTTTAGCAAGGCATTTGACACAGTCCCACACAAAAGATTAATAGTCAAATTAACCAGCCTGGGAGTGGGTCCCAGGATGGTAGCCTGGGTAAAAAATTGGCTGGACAACAGGACACAGAAGGTAATTGTAAATGGAGTCCACTCTGAAGAAAGAGGGGTTACTAGTGGGGTACCGCAGGGTTCAGTACTGGGTCCAATCCTTTTTAATGTCTTTATAAGTGACATTGCAGAGTGACTGGAAGGAAAAGTATGCAACAGGGTTGATACACAAGGAGGTGTAGAAAGGATGAGAAGGGACTTGGCAAGGTTGGAGGAATAGTCAGAAGTATGGCAGCTTGGATTCAATGCTAAGAAGTGCAAAATAATGCACCTGGGAAACAAAACAAAAACCCAGGGGAAGATTACACAATGGGGGGGAGGTGGTAACAACAACAAAAATGGAAAGGGACCTGGGGGTAATCATATCAGGTGACATTAAGGTTGGCAAGCAATGTGAGAAGGCAATAGGGAGGGCTGTGGTGATACTGGGATGTATAGGGAGAGGCATCACCAGTAGAAAACAGGAAGTTGTTATCCCTCTGTACAGACAGTTGATGAGACCCCATCTGAAGTACTGTGTCCAGTTCTGGAGACCACATCTCCACAAGGACATAGACAGGATAGAGGCAGTCAAGAGGAGGGCAACTAAAATGATGCAGGGTCTGCAAGAGAAGTCATATGAGGAGAGACTAAAGGAGCTTAATATGTATACCCTTGAGGAAAGGAGGGAGAGGGGGGACATGATAGAAACTTTTAAGTACCTCAGTGGAATCAACAAAGTCCAAGAGGGTTGTATCTTTCAGAAAAAGAGATGTGCAAGAACAAGGGGACACAATCTGAATATAACCCCTAGGTGGCACTATCCCAAGGGCTACTACCCCTGCCTGCTTAACTACTAACAGGTTGATAGGCCTAGGTCCAATGGCGGGTGCCTCCACCCAGAGGTCAGGGTTTGCAGTAGTTAAACTAACTTGGTCACAGCCCTCTGGGACACTGTAACCCATCTTTCTTCCCACTAGTGACCCACTCAATGCATTAGGAATATCTTCACAATGTACACTTACCCCCCAGGACTGGCTCTGTCGACTGGACTCTTGGGACCCCCTGTAAAACAAGATGATACAGTGCAAAAACCACAGTGCAATACTTTAACATAAATGAATACCTCAGCCAGTGTAACTTTGCTGAAACCAACAGATCTGATTTATTTAAGGAGCTGTAACAAGGAAGGGGGGGATCAGGTTAATTAGGTTAAACACATTAATAATCACAGTACTGTGTGCATATTCAGAGACCCAAATTATCATTTTCACTGGGTACCCAGGATGGGGGGGGGGCTAGCCAGGATCGGTGCAGCTGGTTGGGGTCCTGTGATGGAAAAACACTGGCACAATACCCAAATTGTAATCCGGAGCCAGTTGGCTCAGTTCGTGAAGAAATGAAAAAAAAAAAAAAAACAATCAGATGACACACTTGCAATTCGATAAACAGATGGCAGGGAGCTACCCTGCTTTGTACTCACAGACTCAGTGCTGGGAACTGGATGGAAGGCAGATTGTCCTGGATTACCAGGAGGAGCAGAACCTGTGGAAACGGTCCTTGTGACTGGACCCCACTGCAGATTAGAGCAAATAGATGTAGTCTGGATTAAACTGGGGTTTACTTCCAGCTTCATGCACTCAATTCACTGTACAGGGGATCTGCAATGCAATTCCCCACAAGCACTACACACATTTATATGTAAAAGGAAAGTACTATACCAGGCAGGCTGCTTCTCAATCCCAATGGCAATTACTGCACGATACCCGGGAGAACACGCAGCAGCTTCAGTTCCTGACAGACCGAGCACGATTCAGCAATTTCTCCAGTCTTCTACAGGGTGAGCCTGGTTTCTACACTTCAGATCTCCTTGATTCTCCTCACAGGTCAGATTCAGTCCCAACGGGCATTTGCACAAGCTGCTGACTATAACTTAGGGCCTTACATGTGTTTCCCACGCTAAAACTACACACCGAAGAAGCACCCAGCTCCTTGTCTCTTCACTGCCCAAACTGACCTGATCTTTCCAGTAGACAGAGCCGGGCATTTCCTTTGACTTCCTCCCAGTTCAGTTGGCTGGCTTGGCTGTCACTCACAATCAGACTCCCCCTGTTGGTGGAAAAAAGGCGCCAAAGTCAAAACTACATTTCCCAAACTCACTGCACTTACAATCCCCTTACAGCAGGCTCCTGAAGAGAGTCCAAGTTCTGATTCACCCAGAGCAGGCTCCATTTTAAAGGATCCCCACCATGATTGGTCCAATTCAGCAGTTCAGAACCAACATAAGGGAGCTACTCTGCACTGTCCTTGCTACAAGAAAGCAGGTTAAATCAAACTGCATTTTCGTTATTACTATAACAGGTTACAAGCAAACAATTACATCTTTGAAGAGTGCTCCTTCTGCCCACTTAGCAATGGCAGAAATGGAGCGATTTGGCAGTAGCTTGAGCGGGACTCAAGCAGGAAAATACACTGTCCCCCCATACAAACTAATTATGTCTGCAAGCAGACAGCTCTTAAAGAGACAGTACCAGAGGCTCTAAAAGCACTCACAGATAAATGGCTTAAATGCCAAACAACATTCAGGCTTGGAGCATTCAAGCAAGCTCCTGGAAGACTTTTTGGGAACCCCCATTTGAAAAGGGTTTACACCCTTCCTGGCCTGGGAAAGCTTGGCATCCGTGTCAAGCAAGTACCCCCATAACTGTCAATACACCCATATACATTTACATCAGTATCACATTAGGCTTATACATGAAATCATCAGTCAATATATCACTTTACCAGAAGCACATTTCTGAAACTTTGCAGTACGTCACTCTTTACAAAGTATTACACACACATTGTACCATAACTCATGTTATTACCTCTTGTACATGGAACCTGAAGAGAGGGGGCCCTTCCCTATCAGCTACCTTGGGTCTGGATGGGGCAGGGGCACCATACCTAGAGGGCAACACAAGTAACTTGGAGTTAGCACTGATCAGTTTGGGCAATGAGCTCGGGGACACATACACTCCTTTATGGACATTGAGAGGCAAGTCCACAGACCTCTCAGGGGAATCATAACTGAGGTGCACTACAGGCTTTACAGCTCGACCAGTCTTTCTAGGGGGAACTGTTACAGTCTCTGCACTCTGAGCCTCATTTTCAGCATTGTCCTCACTTGTCAGGGGAGTCTCCAATGGGGTAGAGAGGCTAGAACTTGGGACACTTTCAGCTCCAGGAGTTACAATCTCTGAGTCCACACCACTTGGCTCACATGGAGAGCTTTCTGACATGGACAGTGAATTATCAGGGCACTCAACACACTCTTCTTGTTCTGGTATGTCACCAGTCTGTTCCAGTCCATCATTTTCCTCCTCTAAAAGCTCAAACAGTTCCACCATACACAATGATTCCATATCATCTGACTTAACACTTTGCACTTCACTTTCTGGGAGCATTGGCTCCAGGGACAAAGCTGGGGGCTTAGACAGTCCAGAAGGCCCAGCTTCATCTCCAGAATTGACTAGGGATTGCCCTGAAACAATTGACTCAGTTCGTAAGAAAGGTAGTATTCAAACCACACTCACTTTCCTCTGACATGGACTGACAGTCATGTTCAACTGGGACTTGTGGAGGGAACACTAACTCAGCTTCTGTAGGTGCAGACTTTCTTGATTTTTCTTAGCAGCAGCTCTAGTCACTGGTCCAGAGGGGGCATTTTCTGGGGGCTCAGACTCAATCAAGATTTGTCCAATGGGCAGTAAATGATTTCTATGCATTGTTTTAACATCTTTTGAATTATTCTCAGGCCTTACTTTGTACACAGGCAGATCATCTAGTTTGCCCACTACAATTTGAGGAAGATGGTGCAATCTGTCAGCAATCTTGTGTTTGCCATGCAGTCCAAGATTTCTTAGCAATACCCAGTCTCCCTCCTGTGCTTTCACCTTTTTATCATACCTTTCTTTTTTGGTCAGATTTCTTTTGGCAGCAATGGTTTGAGACAGTTGGTGTGCATGATTTAGCTGGGCCTTTAACTTTTGCACATACTGTAAATAGTTGTCAGCTCGAACCCCATCAGGAGAGACCCCAAAGCACACATCTACCGGCAGTCGAGCTTCTCTTCCAAACATCAGGCGGTAGGGGGAGAACCCAGTGGCATCGCTTTTGGTGCAGTTGTAAGCATGTACCAGGGTGCTAATTTGTTGGCTCCATCTAGGCTTGTCCTTTGGGTGGAAGGTGCCTAGCATATCTAGCAAGGTGTGGTTGAAACGTTCAGGCTGTGGGTCCCCCTGGGGGTGGTAAGGGGTGGTTCTGGACTTTCAAAATCCCCACAGAAAAAGCATCTCTTTGATCAGACGACTCTCAAAGTCTCTTCCTTGATCAGAATGGATTCTTTGTGGAGCCCCATAGTGAACAAAAAAATTTTCTACAAGTACTTTTGCCACAGTGGATGCCTTCTGGTCCTTGGTTGGGAAAACTTGGGCATATCTCGTAAAACGGTCAGTGACCACCAGCACATTACTAATATTTTTTTGATCTGACTCCAAACTCAGAAAATCAATACAGACCAGCTCCTTGGGTGTAATGGTGGTGATGTTAACAAGTGGGGCAGCCCTCTGGGGCAAAGCTTTCCTCTGTAATCAGCGACTACAAATTTGAATGTGTTGCTCCACATTAGCCCCCATCTGAGGCCAATAGAATCTGGATCTCACCAAGTCAAGTGTTCTGTCTATACCAAGGTGCCCCATGTGGTTGTGTAAGGACCTCAGCACTGAGTCTCGAAAAGCAGTGGGCAGCACTAGCTGTTGTTTGTCTACTTGCCCCCCTCTGTCTACTGTTTCTCTGTATAACAGTCTATTGATCAGTTTCAACTTAGGACCTTCTTTGTATAACAATGCAGTTCTCAAATCAGTGGAATGTAATTTGGACACATCTTTCCCTGCATAGAGGGCGTCTAAAGCTGATCTGATCATGGGATCGCGGGATTGAGCCCGCTGAATACTGTCATTGTCCAACTGAGGCAGTGCACTAATGTCTATTGCAGAAAAGTGGTAATAAGCAGCAGATATGCAATTCTCAGAAGGTCCCAAACAATCCACCATACAGTCCACTGCGTCTGTGGACATTTGTTCCTCCCTGTCAAACTTCTGGCAGAGTGCTCGAATATCAGGTTCTGACAGTCTGACCCAGTCATTCTGGGGAACAGGCCTCCAGAAGAGAGCATCAGCATCTATGTGGTTCAGGCCTGCTCTGTATTCAACAGCATAGTCATATGTAGATAATGCAGAAAGCCACCTATGGCCAGTCGCATCCAATTTAGCTGAAGTCTGCACATAGGTCAAAGGATTATTGTCAGTTTTTACCAGTATCTTAGCCCCATACAAGTACTCGTGGAATTGGTCAACAATGGCCCACTTCAAAGCTAGGAACTCTAACTTATGTACAGGA
Source organism: Neoceratodus forsteri (assembly GCA_016271365.2). Lineage (NCBI taxonomy): Eukaryota > Metazoa > Chordata > Ceratodontiformes > Ceratodontidae > Neoceratodus > Neoceratodus forsteri. The sequence goes on along the minus strand of CM057456.1, from coordinate 1,773,458,474 downwards.
TAGTTCTTTTCGGATGGGATCAGGCTTCTACTGGCAAAGGCCACTGGTCTCAGGCCATTCTCATGCTCTTGGTACAACACAGCCCCCAACCCTTGCAAGCTAGCATCAGTGTGCAGGACATAAGGTTTTGCTGGATCAGCATAGGCCAACACTGGAACTTGGGTAAGTTGATATATGATCTCATGAAAAGCAGTCTCACATTCAGGAGTCCAGCGGGCCCCAAATACTTCACTTGGACAAAAATACACTCTTTCAGTCTTGAGGGACGCTGACTTTTTGTATCTTTTGTGGGTTGGGGATACCCTTGAGAAAGGTTAAGTAAAGGGGCGGATCACTCTTGAATAGTCCTTGACGAAACACCGATAATAACCACAGAATCCCAAGAATCTTTGCAGTTCTTTTAGATTTTTGGGCTGTGGCCAGGTGGTCAAGGCCTCAACTTTACTTGGGTCGGACTCTATTCCCTCGGTGGATACTATGTGTCCCACATACTTTACTGATGTTTGAAAGAATTGACACTTATCAATGGACAGTTTAAGGCCAAAGTCTTTCAGTCGGTCCAACACCTTGAATAATCTGCTCTCATGTTCCTCCAGTGAGCTGCCAAACACAATAACATCATCTAGGTATACCAGGCACTCTAGTAAGTTCATGTCCCCCACTGCACACGCCATCAATTGTTGAAAAGTGGCTGGAGTGCCTGAAATCCCTTGAGGCATCCTCATGAATTCATAGAAGCCAAGCGGACAGATAAAGGCTGTCTTCTCACTGTCATCTGGGGCCATCGGGATCTGGTATTATCCACTGCGGAGATCCAGCACAGAGAACCACCTGCTCCCGTTTAGACAGTCCAAAGCATCCTTAATGCGGGGCATAGTGTACTGATCAGGGATAGTCCACTGGTTTAAAGTGCGATACTCCATGCACATCCTTACTGTCCCATTCTTTTTTCTCACTACCACAATGGTGGAAGCATAGGGGCTTCTGGATTCTTGTACTACACCAGCAGCTAGCATCTCTTGCAGATGCCGTCTCACATCATCTATGTCAGCAGGTGCCAGACGTCGAGACCTCTCACAAAATGGCCTTTCATCATGCAGCCAAATATGGTGCTCAGCTCCTTGCATGTAGCCTATGTCCCATTCCTTTAAAGAAAACACCTGGTCTCTCTGGGCAAGCTTCTCACTGATCCTCACTTGCCATTCAGCTGGCAATGGGGAAGTCACCGAAATCAAACAAGTCTGGCGTTACTCTGTCATTCTTCCCTGAACTCTTGCTACTGGGTAGCACTGCACTGTCAGCACATTGCACATTAGCCAGGGTGCAACCTCTGTTAACTAGAATCTCTCTTTCAGACACATTATGAACTTGAACCATTGCCCGTCTGGCATAAGCATGGGCTCTAGCAGGCAAAATACTAGGCTTGACCAGCAGTCCCTCCGGCAATTTTCCATCGCCTGGTGCATCCAACATTAATATTTTATTCTTGACATCCTTTCTGATAAGGACCTCTCCCCTGTAAGGTACACTGGGCATTTGGCACCAGGATCAGAGACTCAGGATCCTTCTTCCAGATAATTCCAACCGGTTCCTCTGGTTCTACTTTTTTAACATCTTTCTGTGCCTCATAGGCCTTCTTAATCAAGGCTGGAATTCTTAAAGCTCTACCAGTCCTTGACCCCTGTTTTTCATAACACAACTGTGCCAGCCATCCAAACATTTATGCATTAGTCCCAATTAGTAGAGGAACCCCATCTTACAGGGGGACACACTAAGGCCAGGGTCTCTACTTGCTCAGCCACTCCAGCCACAGAGGTGGGAAAAGACAGCCAAATTCGGATATATCCAGAGTAGGGGTAGGCCTTCTCACTTACCCCCCAGACATGCAGCCCCTCCAATAGTTGTAAGGGTACATCAGACAAATGCTTCTGATACCAGTCGTGGAGCATAATTGTCACTTTGGAGCCACTGTCTAATACAGCTCTTGTAGACACTCCATTCACCTTTACAGTGGTCTCCATGGAGGGACCCACTATTCTGGACCAGTCTGGAGAGGTGGTAGCGGGGGCCTGGGCAACTGACCTTGCCACAAAGGGACGTGAGTTAGCATTTTTGGGATCCTCCTTGGGATCATTTCGTGCACCTCTTAACGACTGACTTGTTCTCCGAAGCTCTCCTTGTAGCCAGCTCACCACTCTTTCTAACTCTTTCCGAGACTGGCATTCCCTCTTCATGTGCCCATCCTTCCCACAATTATGGCAAAATACGTCTGCTGAAGTTTGGGGTGACCAAGGCATCACCGGGGAGGCTGCGGCATTGGTACTATCAATAGAAAACCTTGGTGCCACCTCAGCCAGTGGTGGGTTGGACATTTGGAGACATCTCTTCAGTTCCCTCACTTCCATAGTCATTGCATCAAATTTCAAACTGTTGTCAACATGAGGTGCCTGGGTAGGTACCCCCACCTCCATAGCAGATGCAGTCGGATGAGGGTCAGGGCCTGTACTTGCAGGAGCAGCCTTGATAAAGAGACTGTTTTTTTATTTCGCTGAACTCTCTCAACAGTTCGCTCCATTGTGGCATATCTTTTTCCTTCTCAGAGCACTCATTAACTGCGGACCTCTGCCCCTGAACTTCACTTGATGGGTCACCCTCAGTCACTTGGGTCGTAGCCACAGCTATTGACGCAAGTCCCTCCCGAGGTCGCCTTTTCTCAACTCCTTGAATTTCTCTCATTAGCTCATCATAGGAGGGTGGGGATTCCAGTTGATTTGCCAGGCATAACTGAAGCAACAGCAGTTCTGAGAAGAGGGCAGACTTAAGGATCCTGTCCAGCCTGGTTCAGTCCAGTTCAATCGCTGGCAAACTACCCTTTCTGAGGCATTCTTGCAACAATTTTTCCAGCCAAGATACATACACAGACAACTCCCCTTGGTACTGTTGTGCATTTCTTACTCTCCACCGCAGGTCCTCATCAGAATCTGGGCTCCCATACACATTCTCCAAGGCCTCAAGATAGTCCTGTGCAGTAGCTTCAGGGTTACTGGCCTGTTTAGCTCAAATGGTAGCCAGTGCAGGACCTTGGAGGCTCTCACTAACCCTCTTTTGCTTTTCAGCTTCCGAGCATTGCCATTCTAGCACTTGAGGGGCAACATAGTCTATCCAGGTCTCCCAGTCATCCTCCCCTTGGGGGGTGAGGAGAGTGCCAGATAAGATCCTCAACCTTCAGTAAGAGTTGTGACTAATGGCAGGTGCAGAAATAGAAGCCTGCATTGGTTCAGCCACCATTACGGGTACTGGAGCGTGAGAGGGTGTTGGGGGAGGAAGGCCCCCAGGTGGCAATAATAGTTTCTTTAAATCCTCCAGTTTTCCCTTCCTCTAACAACAATTTAGCAAATTTCTCCTCAAAAGTTTCAGATAATGGGGGAGACTCGTTCTCCTTGGGGTCTTTACTGTCTTTGGTTATCACACTCCAGACAGTGAGCGTTTCCCCGGGGGTAACAGTCTGTGGCACTTTAGAACTGTCTACAGGGTCCTTACACTCTATTAGGGCCATGAAAGTTTGGGTGAGCAGATCAGCCTGTCCCCCCTCTACCACAGGGTCTTGTAAACATTCAACCTTGGAAAGTACTCCCTTCTACAGTGTCCGTACTGGTACCCAGTGGGATATCCAACATAAGTGTAGCATTTTGGGGGTTGATCTCCTCCCCAGTACACCACTTCACCAACTGGTGTGCAGCCACTTCAGTTGGGATATCCATTTGTTTTTAACAGTAATTCGTAAATGTGGCCACTAGAGGACACACAATCCCAGCAGTGAGCCTCCAAGATGTAACCCCTAGGTGGCGCTATCCCAAGGGCTACTACCCCTGCCTACTTAACTACTAACAGGTTGAGGGGCCTAGGTCCAATGACGGGGGCCTCCACCCAGAGGTCAGGGTTTGCAGTAGTTAAACTAACTTGGTCACAGCCCTCTGGGACACTGTAACCCCCCTTTCTTCCCACTAGTGGCCCACACAATTCATTAGGAATATCTTCACAATGTACACTTATCCCCAAGACTGGCTCTGTCGACTGGACTCTGGGGACCCCCTGTAAAACAAGATGATACAGTGCAAAAACCACAGTACAATACTTTAACATAAACGAATACCTCAGCCAGTGTAACTTTGCTGAAACCAACAGATCTGATTTATTTAAGGAGCTGTAACAAGGAAGGGGGAAATCAGGTTAATTAGGTTAAACACATTAATAATCACGATACTGTGCGCATATTCAAGGTCCCAAATTATCACTTTCACTGGGTACCCAGGATGGGAGGGGGGGCCAGGATCGGTGCAGCTGGTTGGGGCCCTGTGATAGAAAAACACTTGCACAATACCCAAATTGTAATCTGGAGCCGGTTGGCTCAGTTTGTGAAGAAATGAAAAAAAAAAACAACAACTAGATGACACACTTGCAATTCGATAAACAGATGGCAGGGAGCTACCCTGCTTTGTACTCACAGACTCACTGCTGGGAACTGGATGGAAGGCAGATTGTCCTGGATTACCAGGAGGAGCAGAACCTGTGGAAAAGGTCCTTGTGACTGGACCCCACTGCAGATTAGAGCAAATAGATGTAGTCTGGATTAAACTGGGGTTTACTTCCAGCTTCATGCACTCAATTCACTGTACAGGAAATTTGAAACGTGATTCCCCACAAGCACTACACATATTTATATGTAAAAGGAAAGTACTATACCAGGCAGGCTGCTTCTCAATCCCGACTGCAATTACTGCACGATAGCCGGGAGAACACACAGCAGCTTCAGTTCCTGACAGACCGAGCACGATTCAGCAATTTCTCCAGTCTTCTACAGGGTGAGCCTGGTTTCTACTCTTCATATCGCCTCGATTCTCCTCACAGGTTGGATTCAGTCTGAATGGGCGTTTGCACAAGCTGAAGACTGAAACGTAGGGCCTTACACACGTTTCCCGCTCTAAAACTACACACCGAAGAAGCACCCAGCTCCTAGTCTCTTCACTGCCCAAACTGATCTGATCTTTCCAGTAGACAGAGCCAGGCATTTTCTTTGAGTTCCTCCCAGTTCAGTTGGCTGGCTTGGCTGTCACTCACAATCAGACTCCCCCTGTTGGTGGAAAAAAGGTGCCAAAGTCAAAACTACATTTCCCAGTCTCACTGCCCTTACAATCCCCTTACAGCATTCTCCAGAGGAGAGTCCAAGTTCTGATTCACCCAGAGCAGGCTCCATTTTAAAGGATCCCAACCATGATTTGTCCAATTCAGCAGTTCAGAACCAACATGAGGGTGCTACTCTGCATTGTCCTTGCTACAAGAAAGTAGGTTAAATCAAACTGCATTTTCATTATTACTCTAACAGGTTACAAGCAAACAATTACATCTTTGAAGAGTGCTCCTTCTGCCCAGTTAGCAATGGCAGAAATGGAGCGATTGGCAGTAGCTTGAGCGGGACTCAAGCAGGAAAACACACAGGCCCCCCATACAAACTTATTATGTCTGCAAGCAGACAGCTCTTAAAGAGACAGTACCAGAGGCTCTAAAAGCACTCACAGATACTGTAAATGGCTTAAATGACAAACACCATTCAGGCTTGGAGCATTCAAGCACGCTCCTGGAAGACTTTTGGGAACCCCCATTTGCAGAGGGGTGACATGAAGATATAGAGGGGCGGTTCAGGGGCAATGTGAGGAAGTATTTTTTCACAGAGAGGGTGGTGGATGAATGGAACAGCCTTCCTGAGGAGGTTGTGGGGTATAAAACTGTGGAAGAATCCAAGAATGCATGGGACAGACATAAAGCAATTTTTGTGGGGGACAGGAATTAATAGGCTGTTGGTTAACTAGGATCTGCAGCTTATCCTTTAGGTAGGAAAATGGGCAGACTAGGTGGGCCAAGCAGTCCTTATCTGCTGTCAAAGTCTATGTTTATATGTTTCTATGGTACTGGGACCAGTGCTGTTTGGGATTTTTATTGCAGATATCTCACACGGGATCTGGAGCAGGATCAGTCTGTTCGCAAATGATACCAAGATGGGAGCTGTGGTTGATGATGCAGAGGGGTGAAAGGGGTTGCAGGAGGACCTGACTAAGCTACAGGAGTGGGCAGAAACATGGCAGTTGGGGTTTGACACCAAGAAGTGCAAGGTTGTGCATTTTGGAGCCAGGGAACAGAGGAGAGATTATCACTTGAATGGGGTACAGTTGGGGAGCTCTACAGAGGAGGAGGACCTAGGAGTGATCATTACAGAGAGCATGACCAATTCTGCTCAGTGCAGGAAGGTGGCAGCAAAAGCCAAAAAAATGCTGGGGTGTATTGCAAGAGGAATCTCCTCCAGAAGGAGGGAGGCTATCCTGCCCCTATATAGGTCATTGGTCAGGCCCCACCTGGAGTACTGTGTGCAATACTGATGCCCATTCCTGAAGAAGGATATCAGATTGTTGGAGGGGGTGCAGCGAAGGGCCACAAAGATGATCCAGGGATTGAGAGCAAGCTCTACGAGGACAGGCTGGGAGAGCTGAATATGTATTTGCTGAAGGAGAGGAGGAATGGGGAGGGGATATGATCAAGACCTTTATGTACTTGAAGGGGATAAACAAGACCAACACAGAAGCAATTTTCCAGATGAGGAGGGGAGGAACAAGATGGCATGGACTTAGATTGGAGGGAAGATTCAGGGGAGATGAGGAGACATTTTTCACTGAACGAGTGGTGGACAAATGGAATACTTACAAGATGAGATAGTGTCCTGTAAGATGGTGGGCAGTTTCAAGAGGGCTGGGACAGGGAAGAGAGAAGGATACTGGGAAGGGGGGGGGAGGGCACCTGCTAGTTTAGGTGCTAGTTGCACACTCGAGCAGACTCGAAAGACCGTGAGGCCTATTTCTGCTGCCAATTTCATATGTTCATAAAGGAAAGTATTATGGAGTATCTTGAATGTAATGGGTTACAAGACCCAAGGCAGCATGGATTCATGGGTGGTGGGGAGGCTATAGCAAATGAACCTGACTGACTTCTCTGCCAGAATGACCATGGATATAGGTCAGGGTGGTGTTGTGGACTCCCCCTACCTAGACTTTATCAAGGCCTTCAACACTGTATCACATAGAAAGCTCATAAAGAAACTGGAAAGCTTAGGGGTGGGTCCTACAGTGGTAAACTGGGTATGAAATTGGTTGATGGATAGGTGGCAGAGGGTGGTGGTAAACAGAACTCATTTGGGGGAAGGGATGGTGATCAGCTGGGTACATCAGGGTTCAGTACTGGGACCAGTCCTCTTCAATGTCTTTATTAGTGACATTGCAGATTAGCTGGAAAGGAAGGTAAGCCTCTTTGCAGATGACACCAAACTCTGTGATAGAATGGGTTGTCCAGAAGGGGTGGAGAAAGTGTACAAAGATCTGAGAAAGCTTGAGGAGTTGTCAAGGGTATGGCAGCTTGGTTTTAATGCACAAAAATGCAAAATCATGCATCTAGGGTACAGAAACCCAGAGGCAGAGTATAAAATGGGGGAAGAGGTATTGATCTTTACTAACAGGAAAGGGAACTTGGAGAAATCATATCTAATGACCTCAAGGTGGTGAGGCAGTGCAGCAAGGCAATGGGTAGTGCCAGTGGGATTCTGGGTTGCATAATGAGAGGTATCACCAGCAGAAGCAGGGAGGTGGTTTTGCCACTGTATAAATTATTGGTGAGACCCCACCTGGAATATTGTTTCTAGTTCTGGAGACCACATCTAAGGACGGACATAGACAGGTTGGAGGCTGTTCAGAGTAGGGCAACTAAAATGGTGCAGGGGCTGCATCAAAAGACCTATGAGGAGAGACTGAGTGACCTCAATATGCACACACTGCAAGACAGGAGGGAGAGGGAGGACATGATAGATATCTATAAATATCTCATGGATTAAACAAGATATAGGTGGGGAGTATTTTTCAAAGGAGGGGGTGCATGAGAACAAGGGAACATGCAGTGAAACTGGAAAGGGGAAATTTAGAAGGGATGCAAGGAAGTACTTCTTCACTGGAAGAGTGGTGGATGCCTGGAATGGTCTTGCAGCAGAGGTAGTGGGTGTGAAAAACAATGGTGGTCTTCAAGCATGCATGGGATAGGCACAAGAGAATCTTAGTTGGAAAGCAGGACGGGGAGGGAGCAGGCGATCAAGCAGGATCTACGGTAACAGGAAATGTAGGGAAAAATGGGAAGACTAGGTGGGCCAAATAGTCATATCTGTCATCAGTGGCTATGTTTCTTTGTTTATATGTTTCTTGGTGGTCTCAGCTCAGTTCTTTGTGATCAGATATTTTATCACAAAATTCATTAGCACACATCTTTCCAGGATTTGGCTAAACTGTCAGACTTTGCTCAGACAAGGGCCTCTTGTAAAACAAGTCTAACTGTAGTTCTTCTTGGCTGTGTGTGAGTTGTAGTTAAGCCCATAATAGCTGCCTACAGACACCTTTGAAGTAGCAGTATTAAACTCATTGCTTGTAAACTGCTTTGACAGTGTTTATGAAAGGAGTTATATAAAACTGTATTTTATTCCATTCTTTTGTATATTTTCACTCAAAATTTAAGAAAGAACAAGAAGATATGGTAGTGTAGTAAAAAAAATTGTCCCACTTTGCCAAGCTGGTAAACCAGTGCAAACACTGCACCACTTTTATTTTCGAAGGAAAAGCATGCTAACATACCAAAATGAGTTAAAAAGAGAATGGCTAAACCTTTTGTCTGTCTGGCTGGGTGGGCAAGATCCTTGGTCTGTCAGTATGAGGTTCATGAATGCTGCTGCCCTGCTGCACCCTCCATTTCTATAAGCCAAGCACCTCACCTCTGTGAGAAATGTGGCTCCTTGGAGCCACATCAACTGTGGGATTTTGAGGCTAGCTCAACTGGATTTTCTGTCCTATGCGGCAATTGTTACAAATTAGAACAACTTTTTCTGGTGTACCTTGCAGCAGTCCTGAGGGCCTTTTTCACGGAGTATGTGCCAGATATATGATGCAAGCTTCTGTAAATCATGAAAACTATTGCAACTGCACCCGAGATTGTACAATTGGTTGCAGTTGAGGCAACAGGTTTGGCACAGTGCCCGAACCTATGTGTCGTGGCACAGGGCTTGGTGCAAATCCTGTGCCATGCTTCGAAAATCTGGCCCACCATTTATATAGCTGGAACTATAGAATGCAAACCGAAGTATGTACCTTTATTTTTTATGGAAAGATGTAAAAAAACCACTAATAAATAACATAACAATATGCTGTCATCCTGGCTGTCTGATTTGCGCTTTGCATCAGGAAAGAATTGTCGTATGTTAAGATGAGGACTACATTTCTCTTCATTTAAAGTGGAACATCCACGCACATTGGCAGTCATCACTTTAAAGCTCATGAAAAGCATTTTTTTTAAACAAGATATTGGACCTATCTATAAATGGCAGCATTCCTGAGAGATACATGATGATACTGCATTGATACTATTTTATTGAACCTTGTGATTACATGTTACTAGGCTCAGCATGTTCCTGCATTTCATCATAATGTTCCAAAAAATGGCAGCAGTGTGGTGTCAGTTTTGAGCAGACTTAGCTGTATCTCTGGATCACTTATAGCTGCAGGTATTGTAAGCCCAATAACTTGACTGAGATAACTGTTCATGGATTTTACTCTATTATAGGCACTGTACATGAAATCTCCCCTTCAATCACTGCTAATTTTTTAGCTAAAACAATAGAGGAGTTTTGCAGATGTAAAAAAGCTGGCTGTGCAGATTTACAAATCACTATTTAGATTTTATTTCCACTGTATCTGCTTTTCCCAAGCTGCTCTACCATCCCATCAGGAGACCATCCTGCCTGACCACCCCAACACTCTGTGCCGTCATCCCCTTGGGGGTTGAACGGGGTCCAGCAGGTGGTGAGAGTTCAATGGAGGTATGTGCCAGGCAGCTGGCAGCATTAGTGGTGAGTCTGCAGGCAAGGCAGCCAACATTTTACCATTTCTCTGCCTGACCACAACACTAATTTTCTGGCTTCTGGTCACTGGCGAGTATATGTCCAGGGCATCTCCTCCTCCAGTGTGTCTTTCATCCACAACCACCTGTGGCTGAAGACATTAACATGTATATATGCTACCTCTGGGCCAGACACTGGTCCCCTTTTATTTCTATATTGTTTATCTTCCCTTGTGACTGCTTACCTTACTTTGTGCAACACACAACATACTTCCCCAACCTTGTGTCAGGTACTGAGCTTGGGAAACAAATCTAGGTTACTTACAAGGTATCATAATGCAGCTCACTACCCTCAGTGCCACCAGGCTGTGCCTGTTCAGTCATTTTGAAAATCCAGTCAGTACTCTCCCAGGTACACTGATACTTCATATTAACATGACTGTGTGCTCAGCCTTCATGTAAGTATGACACATTAATGACATAGAGATGCCCCTCTGAGAAAAGTCTCAACTCACCCAATTTTATTCACACAGTACATCTTCTGTTTGACATTTATGGTGTGAGATGAAGAACAATAACACACTGGGACACATAACCTCAAAATCACGGTGGGCTTTGGGGACTGCATATTAGCTTATTGGCCTAGCATTGTCCTGCTGGTGACCCAGGTTAGGGAGCTGACTCAGGATATGTGAATCAGGCAGCTGGCTGGGGAAATAGTGCTGTGAATAGTAGTGCTTCCCTGCATGGGGAGGGGGTGGTGCTACGTCTGGTACCGCAGCAGATACATTGGCAAGTCAGAGAACTTGCTCCCACCCAGAGGCTGTGCTGAGGCTACCAAGACCATTACTGGACTAACAGGACCATCTGTTTGGTGAAGGTTGGGAAAAAGAAAATGGGAAACACACTGGTGCCCTCTGGATGGTGGCCAAGATACACTCCAGCACCACACATAATGGTTCCCCGGCATCCACCAGCTCTGTTCCACCGGCTGAAGCAGGATAGCCCTGCTCTGTGGCCCTGCCATGGGTGGAATTGTGGAGAAAGAATGTTGTGGCCAAGTGGTTAATGGGGATGAGTGGATGCCCTGGCCAGAGGTGAGATTTTACAGTTGAGAGTGAAAACCCTTGGTTGAAAACAATCATAGCAGGTCTCAGAGAACTGAGAAAATGAAATAATCTTGAAACACAGAGCTGAAGTCCTCAAATGGAAAGACTTTTAGCCATGCAACAACAGTATTCATCTTTCTTCCATATTTAATTTTTTCTACTTGCTACCTTCAGTGTTAGTAATGCTTGTGCAGAAATGGACATTAGCCTTTAGCATGAGAGCCAGAACAACTACCAAATGAAAAACTGTTAGTATGGTATCTGAGTTACAAAATTTAAATTGAGTTGTGATACACATGAAAACATATTAAAGAGAAATTCCAAGGGATCACCTTCCCTGAAGAAGCCCAACAGTGTGAAACATTGTGCTGGTAGTAGGTAGCAAGCTGAATAAGTAAAATACAGTACTAAAGAAAGATGAATACTGAGTTTGTGTGACTGAAATTCTTTGGTTTGCTGCATGAATGGCATGAAGTTCAGTACTGTATTTAGAGATGTGTAAAGTTGGCAAAATCTGCTCTATGAAACATTTTGTGAATTGTGCTCATTTTGCAAAGCGCAGTTTTCAAAATTCACCAATTCCTGGAGTGGGAATTGTCCAGGAAGTGTGGAATTTCACAGGTGCAATTCCACACTTCACACAACAATTACTTTAATTTAAGTCCCTGGTGTCTAGTGCCCCGCCACCATCCTGCCAATCGCCAGCCAAAATGTCATAAAATATCATTTCAATCCATGGTGTCAAGTGCCTCCCCCTCCAATTGCCAGCCCAAATGTCATAGAATATAATTGAAATCCCTGGTGTTTAGAGGCACCGCCCCTCTCCAGTTGATCACCAGCCAAAATGTTACAAAATCCCTGGTGTCTAGTAGCCCCCCTCCTGCTGATTGCCAACCACAATGTCACAAAATCCCTAGTGTCTAGTGCACCTCCCACCAATTGCAAGCCACAATGTAATTAAATATAGATACATAGATACATAGACAGTGTTGGCAGATAAGGGCCTATGGCCCACACAGTCTGCCCATTTGAGCTTGTAAGATCAGTTTATGTTTTCCTAGAAGTCTGTTGCCCCTTACCCCTGACCTCCAGAATTCCTTTATGTCTATCCCATGCATTCTTAAATCCCGTGATTGTTTCAGCCCCCACCACTTCCTCTGGCAGGGTGTTCCACTTGTCCACCACCCGCTCTGTGAAGAAATTCTTCCTCATGTTTCTCTGAATCGTCCTCCCTCCAACTTCATCCCATGCCCTCTAGTCCTGGTACATCTTTTTCGCTTAAAATAGTGTATTCCTGCACCCTGTTCCTCCCTGTGAGATACTTGTATGTCTCTATCATATCCCCTTTCTCCCTCATCTCCTCCAGGGAGTACATGTTCAGTTCCTTCAACCTGTCTTCATAGGACTTGTGATGCAATCCATGCACCATCTTTGTTGCCCTCCTCTGAACCTTCTCTACCCTGTCTATGTCCTTACGTAGGTATGGTCTCCAGAACTGTACACTGTACTCCAGGTGGGGACTCACTAGGGTCTTGTATAGCGGAATTATGACCTCCCTTTTCCTGCTGGTGATGCCCCTGCCTATACATCCCAGCATCCTATTTGCTTTACCTGCTGCCTTGTCACACTGTTTCCCTACCTTGAGGTCATCAGAGATGATAACCCCAAGATCCCTTTCCTGTTTGGTGCATGCTATATCCTCACCCCCCAACTGATAAATAGTACCAGGGTTTTTGTGCCCCATATGCATTATCTTGCACTTCTTTGCATTGAATTTCAACTGCCAAACCCCTGACCATTCTTCAAGTTTCTGCAGGTTCCTTCTCATTCTGTCTACACCTCTGGTGTGTCTACTCTGTTACAGAGCTTTGTGTCATCAGCGAACAGCAAAATTCTGCCTTCTAGGTCCTGCAATGTCACGGATGAAAGATGTTGAATAGGTTGGTCCCAGCACTGATCCCTGTGGTACCCCACTGGTCACTCTTCCCTCTGTGGAGCGACAGCCATTTACCACCCTCTGTGTCCTGCCACCCAGCCAGTTACCTACCCACCACACTACTGTCCTGCCCACACCCATATTCCCCAGTTTGTGTAGTAGTCTTCTATGTGGCACAGTGTCAAAGGCCTTGCTGAAGTCCAGATAGGCCATGTCCACTGCCCTCTCCTGATCCACCTCCCTAGTCGCCCAGTCAAAAATTCAACAAGATTGGTCTGACATGACCTCCCCCTGGTTAAACCATGCTGCCTTGGGTCCTGTAGTCCATTGACAACCAGATGTTCCACCAATCTCTCCTTCAGTAGTACTTCCATGATCTTCCCCACTACCGAGGTGAGGCTGACTGGTCTGTAGTTCCCTGCTTCCTCTTTGTTCCCGCTTTCGTGTAAGGGGACTACATCTGCAGTCCTCCAGTCTCCAGTCTATATTTTAATTCTCTGTTGTCTAGTGGTCCCCCGCACTGATTGCACTGGCTGTAATGTAAAAAATAAATAAATCCTCAGTAAAATTCCTGGTGTCTAGTGAACCCCCTACCTCGAGAGACCACTAGACACCAGGGATTTCCTTTAATTAAGTAAAATGTTGCATTGGGTGAAGATCAGCGGGAAGGGGGGAAGACCTGTAGACACCAGGGATTTGGGTGATCTGGAATTGGTAACTTCTCTTACTTTGGGATTTTTTTAAGTGCAACCTTAACTTTATTTTGCACTAGCCAGCTGGGCTAGTGAGCAAGAGATTGCACTAGCCCGCAGAAGTCTGCAATAGCCCGCAGTCAGTATGGTTAATAGTGATTTGTTAAATGAAAGGCAAATAAAATCTCATTTGTACTGCAAACAGTCTGGACACCTACTAAGTGATTTTGCACTGTGCCTTTAACTGCAAACCGCACATACACTATCTCAGCTTCTGTGACTGAAGAGTCAGTGGTTCTATCACTGATGACTGAAATGAACTTTGTTCCCATAACTGCTTCTCATAGTGTCATGTGTTCAACCTCGGCTACATAGTGGATAAAGTTGCAGGCATATTTGTCTTTCTGATATGTTGAACTGATATCTAGCCCTTTCATATCATCAAGGCAGCACATCCACACAAAGTCTGTGAAAGGACGTCCTTTCTTAGCAATTGTATGGCATGTGCAAAACAGTTTATCCAGATGGTTAAGCGTTGCTTCATTCATGTTCTTCAGCATTCCCTCCACATTACTTATCCCTAGAGTAGCAGTGTTGGCATTGTCCTTTTCCTTTGCCCAAGCATGAGCTTCACTGATATTATGGTATGAGACAGAGTCAAGCCGGAAGTTATCTGTACCAAAATGAAAATTATTGTTATTGCCCACCTTACTCAACTGTATTTCATGTTTGATACACAAATGGCAGAATGTCAGATCTTTTGCACCATCATACCCCAACCAGTCATATTTTTCTAGGCAACATTGCTGGAACTGACGGCTTCACTTTGTCTTTTCGTACACATGATCTTTTATTTGTTTGTCTTTGTCAGCATGCTTTCTATTAATGTCAGCTGGGTTACTGACTTCTTTAATGTATTTCCACATGTTCAGATTTGTAGCTAATAAAGTTGTGTTGTGTAAAGTGCGTGTGTCTTTTTCTTCCCTTTTTCCTTCCTTTTCCCACCCTGGCCACAGATCCCAGAAATGCTTGATTGTCCCAGTTCTATTAAAAAATGTTCACCGAAAAAAAGGAAGGAAGGATAAATTCAACAGCACCAACCCACACTGTTATTTATTTATTTTTATTCTTTGGCAACTGGGTAACTCCCATTGGGCATAAGATCCATTTATAGGGGTGGCCCAGAAACACAGGGAGGTTAAGTGACTTGCTTAGGGTCTCACAGTATACAAGTGGAAGCTGTGTGAATCAAAACCCAGATCTGCTGGATGTACAAAGCCCATTCACAACCTGTTGCTCTGTCTGTTAAACACTGTCCAGTTTTCCTTTCCGTGACAGCCATGTATTCTGATATGCTTTGACCACCTTTTTGATAATTGAACTATCAGTACTTGTGGTGTCCTCAATATCAAAGTGTGTTCCCTTTACCTCATCAGCTACTGCTGTTTCTTTACAAATGTCTAAGACATCACATTCCACAATTTCAGACACACTATCCCATTCCATTGATTCCAATGGCCTGTAAAGGTGTAACTAACATCATGGAATGTTCAGGTTGGCAGTATAAAAGATAAGAGCAGCAGCTGCTGAGGACTTAGGAGAGAAATAATCAGCACAGTAACAAAGGCAATAAAAATGTGAAAACTAATTTGAAAA
This sequence comes from Neoceratodus forsteri, assembly GCA_016271365.2. NCBI lineage: Eukaryota > Metazoa > Chordata > Ceratodontiformes > Ceratodontidae > Neoceratodus > Neoceratodus forsteri. The sequence goes on along the minus strand of CM057456.1, from coordinate 1,773,443,109 downwards.
AGTGGGTTTAAAACATATGAGAATATAGGAAAAACAAAAAGGAACCCATTACAGTATATAAAGGTATAAAAACTGTTCCCCATCATGGTAGCAAATGACTATACTTAAAATTCAGAGTTGAAATGATTAGGTTGATTTACTGGTAATGGTCTTAATGGCCACACTTTACACCTCCTAGACAGACTAGTTTTACAAACAAAGGCCTGTGACTAGTGACATCAGAACTTTCTTTGTAACCTAGACTTGCATGCAACAGTGAATGATTTGATACAATCAGTTTTAAAACTATCTGAGCACTCAAAATGGCCCAGAAACTGGACTACTTTTAATCAAAACCAGATGACCAGATAAGGACCTTGAAACTACAACTGGACAGGTGCTAGCCCTAGAACTGTGTTGCTCCTGGACACAGTCACAAATCTGCCTTCTATGAGTACTGAGCTAAACAAGGAAAGGAAAAGGAGAAAGGATCTTTACCAGTAAAAAAATAAAAGCAGTAGTTAGTATAAAATGAAACAGTTTGTAAATGCACTATGCACAGACGTCTATTTTTTCATTTCGCTAATGCTAAGGCATCACATAGTTAAACCTCCATGAAAAGGACCTGGCTTTAAATTAAATAACAGTTATATTTATGTATTTATTTGCTTGTTTATTTATTTGATACCCAGGTTGAGAATGGAACTGTAGCTTTCCACAGGAGGAATTGCACTAGCCCAGCCAGGCAAGCAACAGAGATTTTGCACTAGCCCGCAGCAATCTGCACTAGTATCCAGGCTAGTAAATGAATGTTAAGGTCAACCCCTGATCCAAGCCCTGATCAGTAGCTACCCAGAGGATTGTGGGGAATGGCGGTTGTGTCCTGTGGACATGGTGTCACATTTTAGTCTGTAAAAATGTCCACTGAATGTTGATGTGACTACATATTTTCAAATATAAAATCTGATAGTCCCTGTATTACATATATATTGAACTCATAGCCATTGTGATAGATGCACCACTGGCACCTCTCTCCTAGTCCCCCACTGCAGGACCTCACTAGAAACATAGACTTTGACGGCAGATAAGGACCACTTGGCCCATCTAGTCTGCCCATTTCCTTACCTACAGGATAGGCCACAGATCCTAGTTAACCAACAGCCTATTTCTTCCTACCCCACCCACAAGAATTGCCTTATGTCTGTCCCATGCATTCTTGAACTCTCCCACAGTTTTAGACCCCACAACCTCCTCAGAAAGGCTGTCTCATGCATCCACTCACTCTCTGTGAAATAATACTTCCTCACATTGCCCTGAACCGCCTCTCCTTCTATCTTTAAATTGTGTCCCCTTGTTCTTGCAAGTCTCTTTTTCTGAAAGATGCTACCCTCTTGGACTTTGTTGATTCCACTGAGGTACTTAAAAGTTTCTATCATGTCCCCCCTTCTTTCCTCAAGGGTATACATATTAAGCTCCTTTAGTCTCTCCTCATACGGCTTCTCTTGCAGACCCTGCACCATTTTAGTTGCCCTCCTCTGGACTATCTCTATCCTGTCTATGTCCTTGTGGAGATGGGGTCTCCAGAACTGGACACAGTACTCCAGATGGGGTCTCACCAACTGTCTGTACAGAGGGATAACAACTTCCTGTTTTCTGCTGCTGATGCCTCTCCCTATACATCCCAGTATACCCCCAGCCCTCCCTACTGCCTTCTCACATTGCTTGCTAACCTTAAGGTCATCTGATATGATTACCCCCAGGTCTCTTTCCTTTTTTGTTGTTGTTACTACCTCCCCACCCATTGTGTATTCTTCCCCTGGGTTCTTGTTTCCCAGGTGCATTATTTTGCACTTTGACTAGTCAAAGGTCTTTATAAAATGGGTAGGCTAAATCAAAGAATGTGATTGGCTAGTTACCCATGCATGAAATCTGTTCCATACATGGGTAAAAAAAAGAGCTGGCAGTAAAAAGGCCAAGATTCTGGTGCCATAGAATGTTGGCATTTTACTGGCAGACATCTTTTTTATCAATGCAAGAGAAAACAGTAGATCTATTTCATTTCCCACCCTGCTCTTGCCACTCTGTTTATCCCAAATGAAAACGGCACCACTATAAAACACCAAACCCACGGACGACTTGCCTGAAGTAGATGCTCAGTGACCAGCACTAATGTAACAGTTAACAGTTCCCACACACTCCACTGATCAGGTACCCTATGTAAAAAGAGACAAAACAGGCAAAGAATAGCTAGAAGCCAAACCGTGTGAGTGATGAGTAGACTACACTAAAATGCAGTACTGATGAATCAAACGGCAGCCTTGTCTCAACACAACTTGTGGAAGAAAGATAAATGCAGACGGAAAAACGGCACAGTTAGCAAGCAGCTGCTCAATCCCGACTCCTTCATGCAAAACAACGGACCACCTAGCCACACCATCCGGAACAGAGAAGTAACGTGAAGTGCGTCAAATGTTGATGAGTTGTATGGGAAGTAAGCAATAAGACAGAAAGGTGTCTGCGAAAACTAAAATTGCTAATAGGTGTCCTGACAGGTGCTGAGAATGCAGCTCCGCAGCCATCCTTACCTGACAAATGACATTTTCCTTGGCTGTTTCGTCCACTACACTACCCGCTATTGGCAACCACTGCAGTCATGCTATCTGCTTTCATGACACTTTGGTCTCGCAGTAACAACAACATAAACAGATCCATTCTCTACTATGCCTCATTTAGAAATGGCAATACTAGGACGACAGAAGTACAGTGCTATATGCAAATCAGCTACTGAATATTAACACAAAACTCAGGCAGAAGGACTATTTTATCATAGATTTGCAAAACAATATTTTTTTTTCCATATAAGCATTATTTTTCTAACTGTGAAAAGTAAAATAAAAATAGTAGGCCATTTTATAAGTGCAATAAGACACTCCAGGATGTGCATGTAACATATTTTACCGCATGCCAGGGGCTAAAGGCACTCGGCCAAGGCCTCGTGCCTTATTACGCCCCTGGCCATGTGGCAAAATATGTTCCATGCACACCCTGTCATGTCTTATTGCTTACTTCCTATACCGGGCTCCCCTTTGGCTAAATAGCCTACCAGACTCTATCTCCCTAGCCCCTAGTCTTGGCCTATTTAAATCTGGCCTCAAGAACCACCTCCTTGCATCAGCTACCTGTGACTGCAACAGTAATGCCTCAACCATCCCCAAAACACAAGAGTAAGACCTTTGCTAGCAGCCTGTATAGCACCATCTAATGTAGAAAATCCATAATGGTAGGGATACAAGGCCTTACCTTACACCTTTACTGCATCCTCGGGTCCCTCTACCACAACGTATATATATATATATATATATATATATATATAAAGCTGACTCAGGGTTCAGTTAGGACCCCCGAATCTGTAATCTACCCTGTGGTCACTGCTAAGACCAAAAATCTATTTCAGAATCTTTCACACATTGTATTTACTGTACCATGTGACCTATGCAAAATATGAGTAATACCATGTTTATGTTTTCTGTACTGACATGGAGCCTTTGCAAAGGAGTCTAAGACTCAAAGGATTGTATTTCCGATTCTCTTCAATAAATAAATAAAATAGTTATGGTAAAAATGAGTATCTTAAAACATCATCTTTCATTTTCCCTTCAGTAAATCCATTGTTTTGGTATTATTTGATTCACAACATTGATTTTTTTCATGCCACTCTGTGCCTTGGATTCACTTGCTATGCTGGTTATATCTTTTCAAGTCTTTCTTGCCATTCTATTGTATCAGGTTTCACTGTTGTGTGCTGATGAGTTAATGTAGCAGTATTTGTTAGTTGGCAAAAAATGCTATCATATAGTTTTTTGGCAAAAAATGTATTTCTGACATCCTACGATTCATGCTCAGTGTATTTCTAGTTTTCTTAGATATTGTTAAAACAGATTTTACAGCTAATTTTATAATGATTCACATCATTAAAGGTGGCCATCACTCACAATTTAAAAAAATCTCTTCCTCTGTTGAATGTACATGCTAGATCAAAAAAAATCTCTTCCTGTGAGGTTACCTGCTGAATGTACATGCTAGGTTTTTAAAAATCGCTTCCTCTGAGGTTTTATTTATTTATGACTTTGGTAACTGGGTAGGTGTGCTGATCCCAGGAACCGTTTTCAGGCACAACCCAGGCCACATATTGTGGCACAGGAACTAATGTAACAAACAAAGCATGGAACAGTTGACCAAAAAAAAAACAAGTTAAAGGTTACAGTAATGCATGGGAATAGCAAATAGAAGATTAGGTTACCTGCTGTATGCACATGCTAGATTCCTACTGTGGTTATATTAGGATTGTGCCACTATATGTTACGGATGGCAAACAGCACAACACTGTAACATGAGTTTTAATGTTGCTCATGGCAGGAATGTAATTGGAGTGGGAACTTTGAAAAACTTCAAAATACAGTAGCTTGCTTCAGGAATGAAAGAAAACAAAAAGAAAAAGAAGTATCTTGATATTTTTGCCAAACAAACATTATTATTGAAGAAAAACAGCACTAGGTCATAAAATCAAATGTAAATACAGGGTAGTCAAAAACTGTGTATGAAAAACAGCGCTTTAAAAAAGTAGCACTCAACAAAAACACCAACCGCAATGACAAAGCCAGTGGTAGCAGTCAAGATTTCCACTTCGGAGTTGTTTTTCCAGTTAAGAGGTCAGCAGCAAACGGCTGGAGTCATAATTCTCCTGAGTCAGGGACACCAGTGATTGCCTGCTGAGTCGGCCAATCAGGGCCGAGGGGTCCGCTGGTACCAAGTTTGAATTTAGCCACAACTGGCCAAATAGGGAACATGAGAAGCTCTTAAGTTTAGAAAAGGTCAGGATCAGGGGTGAGAGGTTGGCTTTGTCCTGGATGGGACCCACTGTACCCCCAAAGCAGCAGAGCAGAAGAGAAATTTCCAATTCAGAGAATAATTCAACTCCGATTGTTATTTCTGCTTTGGAGCATTTTTTAATATTGCAGAGTGCCATAATTGGCTGAAGCTGCAAGGCAGAGACCAGAATTCTACTCCAATTGAAATGTCCACATTGGAGGAGTTTTTAAAGTCACACAGTGCCGCAATGGGCTGAAACAGAGAAGCAGAGACTAGCCAAAGAGAAAAAGTGCCACTGTGACTAAGATTTCCACTTGGAGTTGTTTTTCCAGTTAAGAGGTGAGCAGCAGGGGAGGCACTGTGAAGCCCGAACAAGATGACTGCTAATTGATGATTCACAGAAACAAATCATAAGACTCTATCGATAAAAAGTTAAGTTTTTGGTGGATACCAGTCTCTAAATTATACTAAACAGCATCGGAAAGCATCCAGATTAGGATGGGAAATGCAAGAAAAGACCAGCAGCAGGTTATGGGAGCAAATTAAAAAATGTCTGTTTGTCTCCTACCACATGGTGAGCACAATGCCGTGTAGAAGACATCCCAACTGAATCTGGGAAAGAGACCCTTCAGACACTTGGAATGAAAATCAACAGACTAATAAATATGGTCACTGGCCACTCAGACAAATTTGATGGTCTAACAAATAGAGTGGCAACTTTGGAAACCATTTAAACAGTTACCACAGAGGCTACTAAGAGATTTGATGTGGCAATGGGGGTGGTCTCCACTGTGATCTGAGAGAGTACACACGTCAAATCCCAGCTGGAGATGCTCAAAAACCAAATTCGGGCAGCACATATATGAATACTAGGAATGCCTGAAGGCACTGAATGGGACCATCTAGTATTATTCTTGCAAGACTGGCTGATCCAGCACTTGGGGGAAGAAGTTTCCAATAAAGTTTGGGCCCTTCAGAAAGCTTGCAGGATCACATCACGAGGCCTTCAGGACAACCCAGACACCCCACGTACAATTGTGATGGTAACAGATGGCATTGGTACTAGGGATTTTCTGTTTGCTGTGGCAAGACAAAACGATTCTCTATTGTATGATGGACAACTAGTCCGTATGTATCCAGACATCAGTTTTACCACCAGGCAGAAATGAAAAAAAATTGACGGTGTTTGGGCAATGCTCTGGGAGGCCTACATCTTGCATGGCATAATTTTCCCAGCTCGACTTCAGATCCCTTATGAAGGCAAGATTTACTTATTTATGGACCTTACCAAAGCCTTAAAGTGGAGCCAGAAACATGCTGTGTCCGAGACTAGAGCGAATACACAGGAGGATTCATTGTCTAATGAGGAAGATACTTGAATGGATGTAAAACTGCTGGTCTCCTAAGGCGAGCCATCAAATTCAGGGGGATGCCATTTGTCTTCCTAGCTAGTATCTGAAGACTGCCGTGTTACTCATTGGGTTTACAAATGTTTTGCAATTTTACAATTTGTGCCAGTTATTCAATGCACTGTCAGGTTGTCAGTAAGTTTTAACAGGCTGAGGGGTTAACCATTTTATCGTTCTACCATTGCCCTGATTTGAATGCAGTCTCCTCATTTCTTCTTATGTTTAAAATACTGCAACTCAAAATAACATTGTAGCTTTGGAGTCATTGTATGTGATCTGTATCTTTGAATGTTCTGTCTGTTTTAATGATGTACTTTGCATATAGGTAGGTCACATATCGGCAAAATGGCAATTTAAAGTAACGGCCACGTAAAACATGTGGGTCAGGGGAATAGCTCCCTTGTTTTTCTGTTCCTTACACTTACTATGGGAGAATCGCAGTCTGTTAGTCTGAGCGCCTAATATACTGGTTAGCTTAGTTTTTTTTTTCCTATTTGTTTTTAATACAGTATTATGGTACTGTGTATATCAGTAGCACTAATTTTTCCTTTTTTTTAGCATTTTATGTGCACAACAATGGAATGCATGGCACACTACCCTCCCTAATTTGCAGGTGGAAAGTACTGGGACTTTTAGTTCATGACTTTATTAGTTTACATACCATGCTGCTCATGGGATTGGAATGCAGCTTAAGATTTATTTCACTGTGGATATTTGTAAAGTTTACCCCTCCATAGACATATCAAAAAGCTTAAGATGGATCAACTGAGTATTTTAAGAGGAGTGGTGCCCTCAGTGTATTTATTTTATTTTAATGTACCTGTAATGTCCTTCACTTGGTATTTTCAACTGCATGTTTTGTTGTTTAACTCCATAAACCTAAAGTTAAAAAAAAAAGAGGTCAGCAGCACATGGCTGGAGCTGTAATTCTCCTGAGCCAGGGACCCCAGTGACCCCCTGCTGAGTCGGACAATCAGGCCCGAGGGGTCTGCTGGCATCAAGTTTGAATTTAACCGCAACTGGCTAAATAGGGAACAAAATGAGCTCTTAAGCTCTGAAGAGGTCAGGATCAGGGGTAAGAGTTGGCTTTGTCTTGGCTGGGACCCCCTCTACCCCCAAAGCAGGAGAGCAGAAGAGAAATTTCCAATTCAGAGAATAATTCAACTCCGATTGTTATTTCTGCTTCAGAACAGTTTTTAATGTTGCAGAGTGTTACAGTTGGCTGAAGCAGTGAGGCAGAGACCAGAATTCTTCTCTGATTGAAATTTTCACACTGGAGGAGTTTTTAAAGTCACACAGTGCCACAATTGGCTGGCGCAGAGAAGCGGAGACCAGCGAATGAGAAGAAGTTCCACTCCAACTAAGATTTCCACTTCAGAGTTGATTTTTCCTGTTAAGAAGTCAGCAACAGAGGGGAAAAATTCCCACCCTCCATCCCCTGCCCCCATGACTTCTTAAATGCTTAATGGATGGCTAGGACTGATTAATCATAGTGGGGAGGCAAGGAAATCATGCACAGCATCAGCGGGAGGTTGGAGCTTACATCATTGTAGGATCATTAGTATTAACCTAAGAATTAACCTCAGCTAGAAATGTATTTGGCTATATCTGCTAGAATTAAACATAGCTAGACCTGGTATTAGTCACGTATGTTAGAACTAATCTCAGGTAGGGGTATATGGTCACGATTATGATGAACTCTTACTGGTGATCTGAACTGAACAGAGCATTCTTTCTGAATTGATCTTGCTAGAGCTGAATCCTTTAAGGAGGAGTAAAGGAAAGTAAGTTGCATTTTTAAATCAAAGTTGCATTTTTTAAATCAAAGTTGGAATTATCCACCAAGAAGAGAGGGGGATGTATTAACCTTAACAAAAGCTTTTTTTTGTACAAGTAAGTGAATTTTTGAATCAAAGTGAGAATTATCCAGCAAGAGGTGAGGGAAAGGTGTTACCCTTAACAAAAGCTGAATTTTATGTACAAAGTAAGGGGCATCTTAATCTTAACTGCATTTATTCCAGATACCAGATAAGGCATTGGGGAAAGGGTGTAACATGCAAATTGAAGGTGGACAGCAGTGTGGATGGGAAAGGGGTTGGAGGGGCGGGCAGGGACAGGGAAGATGGGGAGGAAGGGAGTATACTGGGAATAGACGGGGTCAAGGGAGAACTGAATCTAAGTGAATAGTTGGGTATAATGGGTGTGGAGCTGTGGTATTTATGGATATACAATGGAGAATGAGGTTTTGCCCAGTATGTAATAGATTGGCATAGCTGGAGGCAGAATTTGTTAGACTGAAGAAGGAATGGGAGAGCTGGGGCAGGGGGAGTACACCCAGGGATCACAATGGTAAGGTTAACAAAAAGAAGAGAGAGGAGGAGGAGTTAAATGGGGGAATGTAGGGGGAACCATTCAAGGGCAGGTAAAGGTTCGGGATGGACAAGGAACAGGGGAGATCAGATGTGGGGCAGAGTGGGGTGGTAGGGAAATAGGAGGGAGAAACAAGTAAGGAGGACAGGCAGGAAGTAACTACTAGAGGGATTAGCAGCATGATGAGGGTCAGAGTGTACTCCAATGAGGCAACATGAATGGGGAGGGTGAATACTCCAGTGGGGGGGGAGTTGATGTAAGAAATAGGTATACACCCTTAATGAATCTGGATGACACAGACACCAAACCCTTAATGATTCTGAAGGATACAGACAGTCAGGAGGGGGAGGGAAACAAGGTGAATTGGAAAAGGGAAGGGGAGGGGATAGGGGGAAAGACAGTAATGAAGGCTGGAGAGGGGATGGGTAGGAGGGGAGAAGTGGAGTCTAGGGCAGATAACTCGATGAACTCAGGACTCCAGGAAAGAGACTTGGCTGGCATTGGGTGACAGAAAGCTGATAAAGCTGGAGGGGGGATGGGTGGAACAGTGGTAGCAGGGGTGTGTGTGACAGATTACTCAGAGAAGGGTTACTCAGACAACCCGAGAGGTATCATAGATAGGAAAAGGCTGAGCAAGGAGAGCAGTCAGTGGAAGGATGTAGTCATGGAGAATGGGGAGGAGGGGAATAATCTAGCGGGGTATGTTAGAAGATTGGAGGGGGGCATGGCCTGTGCAAAGTTAAGATGGCAGCTTAATCCTCCAGCTCCATCCCGCACCGAGTACAATCCGCGGGCATCTAATGTGATTTCTACGTTCCCCTTGCTCCTATGTTGGGGCAACATTGGCTAGACTCCCCCCCCCCAACTGCCTATGTCATTTCTTTTGCTGCTGGATCAGGTATTTTAGCCGCCAGCCATCAGCAGGTCCCATCATGAGTGCTCTCACCAGTAGACCATGTAGACTATGACCTCAGGTACCTACACTCACACTCGGGCTTGCAGGGCATTGGATTAACCTTCGGGTGGGGTACCATCCCCCTTAAAGTATTTCTCCCTCTCTATCTACTGGCAAAGGTATCTTTATTGGAAAGCCTACCAGCAGAGCCATGGTTGAATCACCCTCCCTGCAGGCCACCAGCACTCCTAGCTCTGCCCCGGACCGGCCTGTTCAGTAGCTGCAAGTTGGTGACTCTGTCACTCAAATTACCAAAATGCTAGAGGTGCTGCTGAGCCAGGTAGGTGGAATCAGCGACACCCTCACTGGGAACGCCCCTGCCATTCGAGAGTTAGAGGACAGAATGCATGTGGTGGAATAGCATGCTAACAATGTGGAGAGCAGTCACAGCCAAGTATGGAGGTACCTCCAAGAACACGAGCAGAAGCTGGTGAGACTATGGGTGAGGGCCGAGGATCAGGAGAACCAGGGATGCCAGAACAACATCTGGATCCTCGTCGTCCCTGAGGGTACGGAGAGTCCTAGCATGGAAAAATTCTTAAATGATCTGTTACCTAAACTGTTAGGGGAGCACTGGAGGGCCCCATACAGGTGGAACGGGCTCACGGGCTCTTCTTTAAATCAGACCCTGGCACCTCTTCTCCCCGGCCCATCATAATGTACATCTTGTGATATTCCACTAAAGAACAGATCTTGAATGTGGCCAGGGACCTGGGGCACATTTCATGGAAGAGGTCCAAGATCTCCTTTTTTGGGGATTATTCCCATGAGGTGGCTTTCAGGCACAAAGCCTTTCTTCCTATTAAAAATGTACTCCAAGAACATGGTTTCCAATATAATTTTAAACGGCTTACCTCCCTCTATGTAACTAAGGATGGAAGAGAGACACTTGCGCAATATCCCCGGGAGGTGGAGGACTGGCTAGCCAAATATCTTCCCAATATCCTGCAAAAGACTACCTCTCCCAGGTGGCTCTGAGTACCAGGAGGGCATGCCCAAGGGAGGAGGAACCACAGCAAGGGGAGAGAGATCCATGGGGAACCTATTTCTGGCAGGAATGTCCAGCAAGCAACTGTGCCCCCCAGGCCAGGCCTGAAAAGCCGGCTGCATTTCTCAGACTCCTCCACCCCCCACACTGGAGATCAACCTTCTCAAGCACTCCCTAAGGTGTTTGAGCCAGTTCCTGAGCCACTACTAGCACTCTGACCAAACAGGTCTAAACAGAGTGCCCGGAATGACAGGAAGCAGGTGAAGCACCAGACAGCCGCTTCCTCTCTGGCCAAGGTACTCAAGGGCAATACTACGCCTGACGAGGATGAGTCTTTGCACAAAGAAATGAATTCGGAAGACATGGACACTATTTTCCCACTAGATTGAGTGGCAGAATCAGATCTCACAACAGAAGAGGAGGAGAGTTCGCCCCTTCCTGTTAGACCTGGACATATCTCATTTGCAGCAGCTATGGTAAAGGGTCTCACGCAGTGAGCATCTCAGGACTCCTCTCCTTCCAGTATTGCTCCTTCAGGGCCAGAAGGCTGAATTGACTTGGACTGAGCAGGGTTCAGTATTTCTACTTACCGTTGTTTTTTTTTTTCTTAGGTAACTTGAGCTATGCGGGCTAATAAGGGCTATGGAGTCTCCCCCCCCAACTACTGGTTTATAAGGGTATGAGGGCTACATCTCCTGGAAAAGGATGAGGGAGTGCCAATCTCCCTCCCAGGGTGGCAGGAATGGGTGTGGGGTGGGGTTTCTTGATGCCAAGGCACCCTTAATTTCGCCCCTGATGTGACTGCCCCTGGTGGTTTGCCAAGGTTCTATACTCCCTCTCCCAACATTACGGGTAGGGATTAGATGTGTAGCTTTTCCCTATATCCTGGTGAGCTGTTATGGAGTACCTATGCCTGGTTCTCCTCTTTCCCCTCCCCCCTCAAATGTTAACTAATCCAGGATGTCCCTGGGACAGTAAGCACCACTTGTGGCCCACCACACTATATGTACTGTGCCCTGATGGCTGGCTAGTATACTTGCCAATCCCTCCTCTATATTAGATACCTGGTCCTGGGAAGTTTAGCATCCTCTTGCAGGGTGTACTTGCCCTGGTGGGTGGCAGTCGGGTTCCCCCCTCCCCCCATTCACCCTCCATCCATCACTCCACTTTCCCTCCTTTTTCCTTCCCCTCCCCTCCCTTTTCTCCCTAACTCACTCTGGATCACCTTCTAGGGTGTGCAGACCTGGGTAGGGACGGGTCACTGTTGGTTTTGTTTGACCCTGTTGCTACCCCCATTGGGTGCTGTAAGCCAACATTGCTTGGGTCTGCCTGCGTTTTCTGGGCAGCCCCAAACGTGCTTATCTCCTCACCCTTAGTGATTACACAATTTAGTGCTCGTTGATAACTATTACAGTACTGTTTCAAAGGTTATCTACTGTTGCTATTTGCATTGTATTACATATTATTGTTGTGTTTTCTCTATTCTCAAACAGTTTTTTCCTCACTAAGTGCTGCTGTATATTACTGCATCGCTGACGTTTGCTGCTGACCTTCTAGTTACCCCCTTCAGGGAGTGGGAAGGTTCATACCTCCTTGGCTTATATAAGGATAGTGTAGCTCTCCCCCAGGAGTCCAACCTGCAGGTAGGTGCTTTACTCTCCTATATCCTACCGGTGATGGCTGCTGCCAGACCCAGTACCATGAGGTGGATCTCCTGGAATGTCAAAGGTCTACACCATCCGGTAAAGCAGATGAAGGTTTTCCATCTGCGTTCCCCTAGGGCAGACATAGCACTTCTCCAGGAGACCCACCTCATGGCCAAGACAGTCATGGGGCATTAAAAGATGTGGATAGGCAGGGTTCTGGCTAATTCTGCCCCCACCGAATCTAAGGGGGTGGTTATACTGGTGCACAAGGCATGCCCCTGGACTGTGGAGGAGCTTAAAGCTGACACTCAGGGCAGATGGGTGGTAGCTCACTTCTCTCATATGGCGGGCCGCATTGTGATTGCTAATTTCCATGGTCCAAACACAGATTCGGTGGATGCATTAACGGGGGTCTGCCAGGCTCTCACCTCTCTCACCAAAGATTATCCCAATATACCAGTCATACTTGGCAGGGACTTTAACCTCGTACGGGACGTATTTCTAGACAAGTCTAATCCTACCCCCAGAACACACCCTAAGGCCAGGGCAGTACTGCAAGTTCTAATTGAGGAGTGGGGCCTTACTGACGCATGGCAGACAGACTACCCTAATGACAGGGATTATACTTTCTTCTCGCCAGTACACGCTTCTCACAGCTGCATAGGTTTCTGGCTGGCCAACTGCACAGCTGCTTGTGGGGTCAATGACTCCAAGATAGGAAATTTGATAATATCAGATCATGCTCCTATCTTTTTAAATTATCTCCCCATTGGACAGAGCCCCAAAAATAAAAGGTGGTGGTGTAACTCTCGCCTGATGCAGGATAAAGAATTCCAGGCATTTATTAAGGAAGAAGCCAAAGCATATTTCCAAATAATCCGGATGGGGAGGTAAGCTCGAGCACAGTATAGGAGGCCTTTAAGGCAGTGTTAAGAGGCAGGATCATTTCTTACTCAGCTGCAAAAAACAAGGCTTGGAGAGAAGAACTTAACAGCCTCCAGGCCGAGCTCCCTACCCTGGAAGCTCAGTTCAAGGCATCACCCATAGCTTATAAAAACAACCCTCTGGTCGCATCCATCACAGGTCTCAAGTAACGGCTCAACTGCTTACTCCAGAGGCGAGCTGAGTGGCACCTCCTCAGAACCAAGCACAGACATTGGGAGGGAGGTGACAAGGGTGGTAAGCTCTTAGCTTATCAACTCTGAAAATGTCTGTGATACTCTCCAGTCTGGTTTTAGGAAGAAGCATAGCATGGAGACTGCCCTTGTCTGGGTATTGAATGACCTCCTAATGGCTAGAGCTCGAAAGGCATGTACCATGCTGGTCCTTCTCGATCTCTCTGCTGCATTTGACACTATAGACCATGGTGTGCTGTTGGAGCACCCACGGTTCTTTTGTGGGCTGTCTGGTACAGTCCTCAAATGGTTCCATTCTTACCTCATGGACAGGTCTTAGAGAGTTGCCACTGGAATTTATTCCTCTGGTGCTCACTCCCTGCCTTGTGGGGTACCGAAAGGTTCCATTCTAGTCCCCATGTTGTTTGCAGTTTATATGCTGCCATTGGGAGATATCATCAGGTGATACAGTCTGGATTTTCACTGCTATGCAGATGATACTCAGCTGTATTTGTCCTTTCTGCCAGGACAAGATGATGCACTCTCCGTGCTAAATAACTGCCTTGCTGAGATCAGACTTTGGATGAGTTCCAGCTGGCTGAAACTGAATCCGGATAAGACTGAAGTGCTGGTAGTGGACCCAGGTCATCCGGAGGTGGGTTTGGGGGCTGGACAACCATCAGGCTTATTATTTGGTAGTATGTCGCTCACTACCTCAGATCAGGTGCGTAACCTGGATGTTATTTTTGATGAAGGTTTGACCCTAAAATCTCAGGTGTCAGCTGTCATCAAATCCTCTTTTTACCATCTGAGGAATATTGCCCGGGTAAAACACCTGGTTCCTCCTGGTGATCTTCCAACACTGGTCCATGCTTTTGTCACTACCCATCTTGATTACTGCAATTCCCTCTACCTAGGGCTACCTGGGGTTGATATCCACTGCCTGCAGCTGGTGCAGAACGCGGCGGCCAGGCTTTTTACTGGGACTTCTAGAACCAGTCATATTACGCCTGTGCTCTGTGAGCTGCACTGGCTGCCTGTTTGGTGGCGGATCACCTTTAAGGTTGGCTTGCTAACTTTTAAAGCCCTACATGATCAGGGACCCGGTTACCTGCAAGATCTCCTGGTATCCTACTGCCCCCTCCGTCCTCTCCATTCCACCAATGAGGAATTGCTGGAGATTCCCAGGGTATGATTGAAGACATCTGGATCTCATGCCTTTTGCTTTTTCAGTGCCAACCCTGTGGAATTCTCTACCTCGTTGGTTGAGAGAATGCCCAACTGTCGATAGGTTTAACATGGAGTTAAAAACGTATTTATTTAGTTTAGCTTTCCCTAGTTACGGATGATCTGTTTTAATGTTTTTGTTTTAAATTTTTATCTTTCTGTATTTGGTTTTTATGTACAGCACCTTGGTTTTGAAAGGTGCTATAAAAATAAAGTTGATTTGATTTGATTTGAGAACAACAGGCTGCCTCAAGAATTCACACTCTAAGGGATGCCTCTGGCTCAACTGTCTCAGACTCCAAAGATATTAATAAGGCCATGACCCTATTTTACCAATCTCTGTATCAGTCTTGGGTCCCTATGGATGTCGATAGTTTTTCTACGGCACTTTGAGTCTTCTGTGCCTCAGCAGAAATACCCCAGATTTCTCGAGACTCTTTGGAATGGATGGAAAAGCCTTTTACTACTGAGAAGCTGCGCTCGGCCCTTCTGCAGATGGCCAAGGGGAAAGCTCTGGGGCCTGACAGGATTACTGTAGAGCTGTACCAGTTTCTGATAGATGAGATCTCATCCATCCTCTTAAAGGCACTACAGGAGTCTCACAAGTGCAATTCCCTTCCCCCAACTATAAGGGAGGCTCTAGTCACCTTACTTCCTAAATAAATCCACTGATCCTCTGGACTGCACCAACTTCAGCCCCATTTCACTCCTGTCAGTCAACACCAAAATAGCAGCTAAAATCCTTGTCAATTGGTTGATTTCAGTCCTCCCATCTCTAGTGCACCCCTCCCAGGTGTGGTTTACTAAGGGGAAATCCATTGCGGACAACCACAGGCAAGTCCTCAATCTTAAGTGGCTGGCTTCACATTCCCCAGAGCCAATGGCAGCCCTTACAATTGTCTTTTCTTAAGCCATTGACTCTGTGGAATGGGGATAGTTGCACGAAGTGCTGAAGCTCTATGGCTTCAGTCTGTACTTCCGGGGTTGGGTCTCTACCTTGTACAGTTCTCCTCTGGCCAGGTTACTGACAAATAAGGACATATCCCCCCTCCTCCAGCTTCACAGGGGCACCCGTCAAGGATGCCCTCTTTCCCTGCTACTTTTCCTGATTGTCATAGACCCACTAATTAGGAATCTCATAAGATCTAAAGAGATCACAGGCACTGAAATTAACGGTCAGTACTGTCTGGTAAATGCCTATGCGGACGACCTCCTATTGACTCTCACCCACCCCGAGCTCTCCCTGCCTAAGGCCCTGGACATGTTGCAAGTCTTTTCGTACCTCTCTGGCCTAATGGTCAATTAAAAGAAAACTGTCTTGGAACCCTTGAACAAGGCCTGTACCAAATACTGCTTAGCTGGGATGGAGAGCTCCTGGGCCTCCCAGAGTTGCTCATACCTGAGAGTAACAATCCCTACCAAATGGTGGAATCTTGAGAGTGCCAATTTTTCCCCCCTCCTTGCCTCTCTTATGGAAGAATTTGACAGATGGCATAAGCTTCACCTTTCATTCCACAGTAAAGTGGAGGCTGTTCAGATGTTCACCCTTCCTAGATTTTCGTATTTATTCAATAATCCCCCTATTCGGCTCTCCCCTTGACTTTTTCAGTCACTAGATAAACTTATCTCATCTCTGCTCTGGGAAGGTAAGTTGTGTAGATGGGGGAGAGCAAAACTGCAGGCACATTGGTCCTCTGGAGGTATGGGTTTCCATGGTTTCAGGGATACCAGACGGCCTGCCTGGCAGCCCACACCACCAAATGATTTGTCCCCTCCCGCTTGCCACCTGTGTGAGTTAAACATAGAACAGAGCCTGATCAAGGATGTGCCACTCTGGTCTGTTCTTGTTACTACCTCATCACTGGCTAAGAGTATTACTCAAGTTATGCTGGAGACCGTGAAGGCATGGACAAGATGTATGTCCCTATCCCACACGCAGACTAAAGCCAGGAGTCCCCCATTGGAATATACCCCTTTATGGCACAATAAACAAATACCCATTGATAACCGGCCAATACACTGGCCTGACTGGGATACGTGAGGCATCATGGTTCTCCAAAACCTCTATATACCTGGGACCACCACTCTGATGTCCTTTAAGCAATTAAGAGCATGCTGCTTCCTTCCCAACAAGGACTTCTGGAAATTCATGCAAATCCGCAGTGCCATCAAGTCATACCTAACCCAGGTCTCGGTGGACCAGAAGTTGCTCTGGTTACATTCTTTCCACAAAGCAATCTCCCAGCATGGTCTTGCAGGTGGGTTCTACAGGACCATGTGGGATGCTCAGCCCGACACTACTGAGTCCTGCAGGAGGAAATGGGAGGCTGATCATGGGATGCCTCTCTCTCCTGACACCTGGAGCCGATACCTCAAGCTGGCACGCACCGCTTACTGGGATGCCAAAAGTCAGAGTATCTCACTGAAAATATTACTCAGATGGTACAGGACCCCTATTGTCTTGCAATCTATGGGTTTACTCCCTCAGGCCACCTGTTGGAGGTGTCAACAACCCTCTGCCAATCTTCTGTATATTCTCTGGCTATGTTCAACTCTCACTCCCTTCTGGAGCACAGCATTTGAAGACTGCTCTAAGGTCGTTGGCCAGCGTATTGGGAGCCCTAATGTAATGTTACTTCTTGGTGATCCTATTTTTCTGGTTGGGCTGCCATCCCCTCTCCAAAGGTGGATTGTAGTTGCCCTGCTCGAGGGAAAATGAGCTATCTTGATGCACTGGAGGAAACCACTCCCCCCCCACCTGATAGCATGGAGATCTGCCCTAGCCAGGCTGCTATATTTGAAAGGCTGTCGTATTCCCAGTTGGGACAACCCACAAAGGTCCAGAGTAAATGGAGTGTGTACTTACGGTCGCATTTATGCTCGACACCACTTCCACTGTCAACCCTCTGCTGTAAGAAAGATAGCTTTCTGACCCACTTACCCCAAGTAACTCCTTCTACACCCTTCTAGAAGTTCTCACAGCAAACTTGTATTCTGAATTTATTAGTACTAGTTAACTAATGGATGGATATTTAGTATGCTATTAATAATGCTTTTAATCTGTGGATGGTAGTTTAACTTTATGACCTGATGTGATAGAGCTTATCTTATTGTGTTTAAGATCTAATTGTACATGTCACATGGGATAGCTTGTCTGAGGTTTCTTTGAGTGATCCATATCTGTTTGCACAAATTTCATGTTTTTCTGTATGGTCATTGCAATGCAGATCTATGTAAAATGGAATAACAATAATATTTTTACATGATAAAAAAAAAAAGATTAGAGGGGAAAGTGGATAGTGAAATTGAAGCCGAGGTGAAAAGGAGAGGGTAATGGGGGCAAAGTTGCCATGCAGGAGGAGGCAGTGAGTGTAATTAGACAAGGTGCTGAAAAAGAGGAAAAGAGAGTCCTGGTATTGGAGGACTTCTTCATTAGCGGAATCAGATTGGGGGGCAAATGAGGGAAAAGGGAGCTCTATAAGGGTAGAATGTATGCTGGGGATGACTGTGTTTAGGGTAGGGTACCTAGTGCACTCATTAGTAAGAAAGCACGGAGGGTTGCACCACGTTGTGGTACATATTGGCACTAATGATGTGGTGGAAAATAGTGTGAAGGAAGAGCAAGCCAGGTACAGGGAACTG
Organism: Neoceratodus forsteri; assembly: GCA_016271365.2. Taxonomy (NCBI): domain Eukaryota; kingdom Metazoa; phylum Chordata; order Ceratodontiformes; family Ceratodontidae; genus Neoceratodus; species Neoceratodus forsteri. Next base: position 1,773,424,909 of record CM057456.1, on the reverse strand, counting down.
GCAAGATTATGTGTAGCAGAAAATTGCACTGTCTCATTGTCAGAAATCCTACCCATGCTGATGGGCACTCTGGAAAGAAAGCAGAACATCAGGAAAATCAACAGCTGGTTATGGGAATGGTGTCCAGCTATGGGGTACGGTTTGGTGGGTGACTGGGGGACTACATGGGAGAATCAAGATATTTTTGCTAGGGATAGACTACATATGCATAAGGAGGGGAAAGAGGTCCTTACAGACAAGATAGAGGAGTATATAACTGGGTGGTGGGATTTGAACTAGATGTGGGCAAGGGCTGAGAGTTACAAAGCTCTTGAACAACATAGGAGGGTGTAGGCTCTTCCCCCAATCTGGAGCAGAAGAGGAAGCGAAGTCCGACACTAACTGGACCGGGGTAAGGGGGCTGGGTGGATAGGGGAAAATTCTGTGAAGGGTTGGAAAGTCATTCTGATAAATGCATGGAGTCTGGGGAATAAGATGCTGGAGTTGCATGCATTCTTGAGGTAAGAAGGGGTGGATGTGGCTGCAGTCACAGAGACTTGGGCCACCCAGTATCATGACTGGTACATGAAGATACCTGGGTATACCACACATTGAAAGGTTAGGACAGAGGGTGGGGGGAGGGGTTGCTCTATTCATTAGAGAAGGGATAGTGTGCAACAGGGAGAAAAAGCAGGCGGTTTGGGCCACATTACAGGATAACAAGGGGAGGATGGTAAATCTAGTGGTGGTCTACAGGTCACCCATGCAATCAAAGGGCAATGGGTACAAACAGTGCCAGTCACAATAAAAACAACACTTTTTTTGGGGGGGGGAGGTTTTGCACCCCCAGACTTAAAGATTCTCACTCCGGGGAGGGGTTGGATCACGTGCAAGTTAAATTTCTGGGGCTGTGGAATGCTGTTTCCTCGGCCCCTTGGAAAAAAAAGTCCCGAAGCAGGCAAAATGAGCAGAGACCTGGATAAGAACCTTGGTCTCCAATATTTATTTATTTATTGAAATGCTTCACCAGGAAGGCACACTGAGCGACACGTCGCTCATCTCCCAGTGCGACCAAGGGGGAAGGAGTACAATAGGAATGAGACATTAAACATTCAAGTTATAAGTTCAACATTAACATACAGTTGTAAGGCAGGTGTTACAAACAGTGTTACAACAGTGTTGTGCATGATAGGTAGAAAGAGTGGACAATAATAAGTGCCGGGTTAATAAGTAAACAAGTGCTTATTTGAAAGAAAAGCTGGAAAAGAGAGGCAGGGGTGAGGTGGGGAAGGGGGGAGTGTCATGTCCCTGGAGACCCCTTCAGGATGCGAGGAACCCTGCAAGGGGACTGGTGGAACCAGAGAGAAAGGGATAAGGAAGTGTCCCAGAGATACCCTTCAGGATGGGGAATAATAAAAACTGCCATCACAGAGGTAACAAGCCTTTGTGTGAAGCAAATAAACAAAACAAAACGAGGTAAGAAACCATTATGGTTCTCAAAGGAAGTGGCAGTGAAGGTTCAAGAGAAAAAGAAAGCATTCAGGAAGTACAAGAAATCACAGAAGGAGCAGGACAGAGAACTGTATCAGTTAAAGCAAAAGGAAGCTGGGAAGGCAGTCAGAACAGCAAAGGCCCAAACCGAGGAAAAGATAGCCAACTCAGTTAAGAAGGGGGATAAAACCTTTTATAGGTGCATCAGGGAGTGAAGGAAGACCAAGGGAGGGATAGTGAGGCTTAATAAATGGGAGGGAGGTTGGGCAGAGGGTGACTAAGAAAAGGCAGAGATACTAAACAAATATTTTTGCTCAGTATTTACAAAGGAAGAGGGGGAGGTACCTAAAACAAACAGTAGAAACACTCTGGATACAGAAGTTGATACCAGCCCATTTACAGAAGAAAGGGTTCTGAAAGAACTCTTAAAACTGAAGGTGGACAAAGCAATGGGGCCTGATGGGATTCATCCCAGAATTCTAAAAGAACTAAGGGTATAACTAGTGACACCACTGACTATCCTCTTTAACAAATCATGGGAGGATGGGTGGTACCCGAGGACTGGAGGAGGGCAGATGTGATTCCCCTTCACAAAAGTGGGAGCAAGGCAGAAGCAGGAAACTACAGACCTGTTAGTTTAACCTCAGTGATAGGGAAAATGATGGAATCACTTCTGAAGGAAAGAATTGTCGAGTAACTAGAGGCCAGAGGGGCACAGGACCCAAGGCAACACGGATTCACAGCAGGAAGGTCATGCCAGACAAATCTGATAGATTTCTTTGACTGGGTGACCAAAGTAGTTGATCAGGGAGGGGCTGTGGACGTAGCCTACCTAGATAGCAAGGCATTTGACACAGTCCTATACAAAGATCAATATACAAGTTAGCTAGCCTGGGAGGTGGTCCCAAGATGACAGCCTGGGTAAAGAATTGGCTGGAGAGTAGGTCACGAGAGTAATAGTAAATGGAGTCCACTCTGAAAAAAGGGGGGTTACTAGTGGGGTACCACAGGGTTCAGTATTAGGACCGGTCCTCTTCAATGTCTTTATAAGCAACATTGCAGAGGGACTGGAAGGAAAAGTATGTCTCTTTGCAGAGGACACAAAGATCTGCAACAGAGTTGATGCACAAGGTGGGGTGGAAAGGATGAGAAGGGACTTGGCAAGGTTAGAGGAATGGTCAAAAGTATGGCAGCTTAGATTCAATGCTAAGAAGTGCAAGGTAATTGATTGGCTTGCCTGTAATTATGTGGGGGAAGATCTCCTCCCTCACTGCCTATTTAATCAGAGCAGATGTCTCCCGCTCTGCTTAGAGTGAGTCGCATTCACAGTGCTCGCTGGCGTGCTTGGGGTGTGGTTGCTGCATCTGTTTGTCCTCCCCCCCCCTTTCCTGCTGGTTCCCTTTGATGCCCCATGTGGTTGTTTCTGTTTTTTCTCCCCTTCTTGCCACTGCCCTGTGTTTGTCTGTTTGTCTCCTTTATTTGGAGGAGATTCGGCAACCGTGCGTGTCCTCCTCTCGCTCCTTCCCCCTTTTCTGTCCTCTGCGGCTGCTCATTTAGTCACCGCTACATTTCCTTCTTCTTTGCCTACCTTGTCTGTTTGTTTACTTTCCCTTAGCAACTGCCGCCCCTTGCCGCTGCTCAGTTTGCCGAATTCGGTCGTTTCCTTTAGCTTCTGGACCATCATTGCCGGCCCGTCCTCATTGCCTCGCCTTTCAAGCTGCTATTCCTGCTCGTACCCTACCTGCTAAAGCATCGTTCAGCTCACTCCTACTTCCTACAAGGCATTGTTCCTATTCATTTGCAGAACTGTTTTCTTCTCGTTTGGAGAATTGCTTCAAGGCTTCCTGCACTCCACCTGTCAGCGTTAGCTACATCGCTGAAGATCATCTGTGTTCTGCTCCTTTTGCCTACCATTTGTACAGGGTGCACCTGTTCAACCATAGTTCGAGCCATTTCAGTCGGTTGGTTTTTATTGAGGGTTCCTTACCCCGTCGCCTCACCGGCTGCCTGCTCCAGCCCCTTGAGCCGCCTCCGCTGCATTGCTGTTCTGGATCTTCTGGACAACCACTGCCACTGCAGTGCTGGGTTTATTCTTCAGCTACCGCTTCTCAGATGTTGCTTCCTTCAGCTGCTGCATGCCTATTTAGCCACATGTTTGGATTTCCAAGACGCCTGCTGAGTTGACGTCACTCGGCTTCCTGTCAGATCCCACTACGCCTGGGCTGCCTACGCACTCTTGCGGGGCGCTCCTAAGCTCCTTCTGCTCCTACCTTTGGCCCTTGCCTCTGCAGTCTGGACCTGCCAGTTGGTCATTTGTACTGGGAATCTCTGTGGATTCGGTTCACCTGAAGGACTTGCGATGTGAAGCTGCTAGCTCTGCCTGCATGATACGTACTATTTCCTTTGGCTCAAGCTTCATTAATTTACCAATTCCTACCCACGCTACATACTGCTGCTGAACCAGCTCCTGCTTTCCGCTTCTATTGCTAGATTGCCTAATTTGGGGACTCTATAGGCACTTCTCCCTGCCTTTCCTTTGTTGTACAGCATTCCTGCACCCAATTCTTTAGTTTATTGGTGTTTGCTCAGTACGTTTCTGTCCCTTCCTGCACACTTGCCTCTGAGACTCATCTGCATCAGGCAGTTCTTCTTAGCTTACCTCTGCAGCTTTGGTACTCTAACCCTACTAACTCTACAGATGCCTTTCCCATCTGCAGCTCCAGCTAGTCCTCTGATGTCCATTACCTGTCATTCCTACTTCAACCTCCTGCCTCATAGCTTGGGGACTATGTCTACAGACCTGCCTTGTCAGCTCGGGGCTTACAGATTCGTTCCTCCTACTATACGCCTCTATGCTGTTGCAGCAGTCAGCCAAGGAGCTCATCCCTGTATCTTACAGGGAGGCACAGGGTGCAGAAATACATTATTTTTAAGCAACAAAAATGTTCCAGGACTAGAGGGCATGGGATGAAGTTGAGGGAGGTGATTCGGAGGAAGTGTGTGGGAGAATTTCTTCATGGAACGGGTGGTGGGCAAGTGGCACACCCTGCTAGAGGAGGTGGTGGGGGCTGAAATAATCACAAGATTTATGAATGCATGGGATAGACATAAAGGAATTCTGGAAGTCAAGGGTAAGGGGCAACAGACTTCTAGGAGAGCATAAACTGAACTTACAAGCTTAAATGGGCAGACTGGGTGGGCCATAGGCCCTTATCTGCCGACTCTGTCTATGTATCTATGTATCCCTCTGGATTCACATTTGCAACATTCCTCATCTATTCTTTGGACGCTTTGTGCTGCTTCCCTGCTCCTACATCTACATTATGCAGCATGCTTCCTCTTCCCACTTGTGCAGATTCCCTTTCTTGCCTTCCTTGCTCATATTACCTGTTCCACCTCCAGGAATTGGGGTCCTCATGACTGATCTGCGATTACATTATACTGTGATCCTCCTGAACTGGCATCAGTCTACCTCTGTTTACGTCTTTACTGTGACCTCCCCATGTCAGGACATGACCCTCTGAATTCATTATAGTTCGACGTTTCTGTTGCATTATGTACGACTGCTCTGTAGCCTGCCTCGCCCCGTCAGGCCGGAGGTTAGCCTTCGCTTTCCTCAGACCCGTGCCCTATGGACCCGGAGGTCCTTTGTTCCTTTTCTACTACATCTTCATCGCTGCTCTGCATCCTGCTTTGCCCATCAGGCTGGGAGCTTTACCTATTACTTGCCTACTTCTTCAACCTGCCTTGCCCTTCGAGCTGGGAGCGTTGCCTACTACCTGCCTGCTTATACGACCTGCCTTCACCCATCGGGCTGGGAGGTTTACCTCGTATTCATCTGCTTCTATGACCTGCCTTTGCTCTTCGAGCTGGGAGGATTACCTACTACTCGCCTGCTTTATGGCCTGCCTTCGCCCTTCAGGCTGGGAGGTTCACCTACTTGTGTTCTGCTTCTACCTCGCCCATTTTGGGGCATCGAGAATCCCACTCTACTTATGCCTACCTGCTCCTGCTGCCTCAGCCATGGATTTACTGCTGCTTCACTTTTTCAAGATATTTAGTTAGCGTCTCGACACTTGCTCTCCCTACCTGCTTGGTAACTCCTACTTATACGACTAGTGACAGTCCTCACACTCAAATGCTTTCGGACTACCTCAGTGCTCATTCAGCAGCTCCGGGGCTGCTCCCTTGGATGTTTTGCCCTGTTGTCTCAGCCATGGAATGCTGTTGCTTCATTCCAGGACTTGGTTGGCGTCTCCTGCAGACTTTCATTATCGTGCCTGTGCTCTACTGAATTCAAGCCTGTGGCATCGCTACTTCATTGGATTCCGCCTTTTCAGTTCTCTCCGTCGGACTGTGGGTCTCGTCTGCTTCATGCCTCGCACTTTGCATACCTTCAGCCCTCCATGTTATTCCTCTCGTACAGTTGCCACATCTCAACCTCAGTCTCTTCCATGCAATTACGTACTTCTCCAGCTGATGGATTCCTGCGCATCGTCGAAAGACTACCTCACTCAATTTCTGCCAGTAGACATTCCTGGGTCTGGCTGCGCTTCCAGTACTGGAATCAGCCGCCTCTCTCCTATCTCACCTGCTATCGATTCAGATATGCTTCCTCAGGGGCTGGTTGCCATGTCCTGTTCCTTCTCATTTACCTCCGTTGCTGCAATCCTGCTCCTACTACCTCTCGCTCCGGACTCGCAGTCCAACCGACTTATTTCCTTTTGGGCTCACCATATTCTCCTACTTGGATGCTTCATAACCTTGCATCAGTGTCTTCGATTATCCTTTACAGCTTGCCATTACTCCACCTCAACTCTACAGCCATTACTTCTTTTCAGTTCCTAAGACTTTACTTTCTTATCAGAACTGGATTCGCTACTCGATAACTTGGCCTCAAGCCTTCTCTCATTCATCGTATCATACAAGCCCTCTATTATTAGAAACCTGGAAATTGTACTACTTATATTCGTCTTGCCTCGTTGACGTCAAAGCTTGGATGCAAATATCTTCTGGTCTCCTGTATTGAGTTCGTCAGTCATCAACTTCATCCACCATCATTCAATTCCATGGATTATGCCCTCTATCAACTGAAGTATGGAAGACGGTTCTTCAATATATCTACTCTCCATCATTCAGAATTATACATGGATTCTTGGACTCAGACTTTATTAGAAGGAAATTTCTTCTCTGGACATTTACAATTCAGTTTTTCTTAAGCTCCGTTCATATGGATTGAATTCTACAAATTAGAATTCTGATTTTAACTGATTAATTAGTTTAATTAGGATCTCTCTCCTTTAGTATGCCCAGAAGAACAGGCAGGTCAGTAGCCATGGGTCCTCAGAGGTTTCCCCACAAGGGTTTTTTTTCTCTCCTGAGTGCTGCTGGTCACACTCTCTGGGGTTGGAGGAGGTGATCATCTATTCATATCGTTAAGTTGTTATGCACAATTCCTCAGCATTCAGTTATAGAGCAATCTTTGATATTTATTCTTTTTTGGGGCTCCATAATCCTAATCCAAGCCTCCTTCCTTCCTACAGGTGGGATACAGAGAAAGGCTAAAACCATAAAATATTATCAAACGATTCAATTCAAGCATCCAAGTACCTAAGCACAAGTCATTCTATGCTGGCCTCTGTATCCAATAACCATTTACATAATTCCATTATATGTTACATAAGCACTGAGCTATGAACCACACATAATGCACCTGGGAAACAAAAACCTAGGGGAAGAGTACACAGTGGAGGGTGAGATACTAACAATAACAAAAATGGAAAGGGACCTGGGGGTAGTCATATCAGATGACCTAAAGGTGGGCAAGCAATGTGAGAGGGCAGCAAGGAGGGCTGGGGGATACTGGGATGCATAGGGAGAGGCATCACCAGTAGAAAACAGGAAGTTATTATCCCTCTGTACAGACAGCTGGTGAGACCCCATCTGGAGTACTCGTGACAGTTCTGGAGACCCAATCTCTGCAAAGACATAGACAGGATGGAAGCTGTCCAGAGGAGGGCAACTAAAATGGTGCAGGGTCTGCACCGGAAGACATATGAAGAGAGACTTAAGGAGCTTAATATGTATAGCCTCAAAGAAAGGAGGGAGAGGGGGGACATGATAGAAACTTTCAAGTACCTCAAGGAATCAACAAAGTCCAAGAGGGTAGCATCTTTCAAAAAAAGAGGTGTGCATGAACAAGGGGGCACAATTTGAAGATAGAGGGGGGGCAGCTCAGAGGTAATTTAAGGAAGTATTTAGTCACAGAGAGGGTTGTGGATGTATGGAACGGCCTTCCAGAGGAGGTTGTGGAGTCAAAAACAGTGGTGGAATTCAAGCATGCATGGGACAGTCATAAGGCAATTCTAGGGGTTGGGGGTAGGAAGAAGTAGGCTGCTGGTTAACTAGGATCTGCAGTTTATCCATCAGGTAGGAAAATGGACAGACTGGGTGGGCCAAGCGGTCCTTAACTGCCATCAAATTCTATGTTTCTATTTTTCTATATGGTGGGGAAAGGGAGTAGATGAGAGATACAAGCCCATTGGGGTGGTAGGAGAGGGACCCATGGCACCCATTCTGGGGTCCCTTACATTCTGTGAGAGATCAAGAGAGGCCAGTAAGGGGAAGCAATTTGTGGGAAGGAGAGGAGAGCTAGAAATTTGGGTGGGTGGGTATGCACAGGGTAAAATGAAGGTGACATAGAGAGGTAGGATTAGTCCAGGGCTTAGAGGAGGGAGTTAGGGAGGGACATGGCGGGAGCAGCTAGAAGCAAGGTAATTATCGAGGGTAGAGCTGATGCAGTAGGCAGAGGATGAGTGCCAGATTTGAGGGGAAGGGAATTCCACATTTTTGGGAGGTGGTGAGAGTAACCAGATTGGCCAATTTGGGTGGATTTGCACGGGACTACCACAGTGCAAGAGTCGGTTGATCTATGGGAATGGGACAGTGGGGGGGAGGTGTTATAAAGGAGGAGGTGAGATAGGAAGGGAGCTCACCCAACCAATGCTTGGAGTTGAATTTAACACAGTGGGAGAGTCACCTATTTGTAAGAGAGGGGAAGGATAGATCACGATACACATCATGATGGTGGGTGGGGGGGCATCCGGGGCAAAGTGGCAGAAGGAATTGAACAGGGTGTCCAGTCTGGCCAGGGAGGACTTAGGAGCAGCACCAGAGACTATGTCACAGTAGTCAAAAATGGAGAGTATCATCTTCTGAACAAATTCACGCCTAGCTGTAGGAGGAATGCAACTACGGTTCCTGAACAGGGTACCAAGCTTGGGGCACAGTTTTTTTCAGAATGGCTGCAATATGTCCAGAGAAGTTTAGGTGTTGGTCCAACCAAACACCTAAGTACCTGAAGGATGATGTGTCCTCAAGTAAAGTCCCATCAAGGGTGTAGAAAGTGGGTAGGAAGGGAACCCTAGAGAGTCTCTACCTTGTGCCAAAGGTCATAGAGACAGTCTTCTTGGTGTTGAGGAAAAACTGACGGTTAGCAAACCAGAGCTGAACCTTGTCAAAGTCTTGCTGTAAGCTGGTTGTAATCTTATCAGGACAGGAGCTAGATGCATACAGGACTGTATCATCGGCATACATATGGATAGCGGAGGACGGGGAGCAAACAGAGGGAAGGTCATTTAAGAAGATGGAGAATAGGAGGGGCCCTAATACCAAGCCCTGGGGGCTCCAGTCCTAATCAGGAGGGGAAGTGGCGTCCAAGATCTTAACTGATTGGGTTCTGCCAATAAAGTAGGCTTTGAACTAGTTTGTGGTGGAGGGAGATAGGCCAGCTGCTGGGAGTGAGTCAAGGAGAAGGGAGTGAGAGACAGTGTCAAAGGCCTTGGCCAGGTTGACAAAAATGGCAGAGATAATTTTTCCATTGTCCATCCCAGTTAGGATGTAGTCTGTTACCTAAGAAGGTGGTGGTTGAGTGTTTTTTCCTGAAACCAGACTGGAAAGGGGTGAAAAGGGAGGTCTCAGATAAAAAAGAGGTAAGTTGGGAGAGGACAATGTGTTCTTGAAGCTTGGCAACAGTAGGGAGGAGAGAAATGGGGCAAAAGTTGCCAGGGGATGAGGGGTCACCCCCTTCGGTTAGAGGGAGGACCACTGCATGTTTCCACAAAGAGGGGACCAAGACAGTAGAGAACGAGGGGTAGGCAATGGCCCAAGTGGAGAGGGAGAGTAGTTTTGGGTCAATACCATCGGGGAGGCACTTTTAGAGGGGTTGATGGTGAGGAGGGCACTAAGGCATTGTTTGGGGTTACAGTAGTGAAAGAGAAGGGGAGGTGAGAGGGTGATGAAGGGGTCACACCAGTAGAGGATGGGGAGGGGGATGGGTAGGAGGGGAAGAATTTCAGTAGCTCAGTGGCACAGGAGATATAGTAGGATTTAAATTCTGCAGCTACAGCTAGTGGGTCAGACACTAGTGAGCTATTTACTTAAAATACCTGGGGGGTGGGTGAGATGAGGGGGTAAATAGGGCATGGACCACCTTCCAGAACTTTGAAGGGGAATTTATGTTTGTGATGAAGGCAGATTTGAAATATTCAGACTTGGCTAACCTTGTAGACCTGGTGCAAGCATTTTAGAGCATGCGGTAATTTGCAAGGTCACTAGGATGCTAGGTAGCTTTATGATGCGTCCAGGCTCGATCTCTAGCCCTGAGGCAGGCCAGAAGTTCAGGGCTTATCCAAGGTAAGTGGTTACTTCTGACTCTGGTTTGTTTGAGTTGGGAAAATGCATTCCAGTTTTCAAGAAAGATTTCTTTGACGTAGGCAAGGGCCTTATCAACCGAGGGGAAGGAGGTTGGGGGGGGCAGTCAGAAGTTGCAAGGTTACTCAGGAGAGGTTCAAGATCAAGAGACTTGAAAGAGCATAGTTGTATGGTTTTGTCTGGTGATTTAGTTCTGTGAACTTTAATAACTATGAATATTGGGTTATCAATACAGAAAGCATCTGGCAGGATGCCAGAGGTGATGTTGTGGGGGGGTTGGGAGATAAGGGCACAGTCGAGTAGGGAGTGTTGGTGTGTCTTGTGGTTTGGGCAGGTGGGTTCAGAGATCAGTTGGGAGAGGTTTAGGGTTCCGATTTCATGTTTAGTTTTAGTAGTTTTAGGTGACAACCAATTTATATTGAAGTCACCTAGGATGAATATTTCGCAAGAGCGAGCAAGGGAAGTGATGGAGGTTAGGTGGTCTAGCACAACTGAAGGATGGACATTTGGGTGGCAGTATATGCTGGCTACAAAGATTGGGAGAGTGAAGGGGAGGGTCACATGGATAGCAAGGGCATCATGGATCTCAGAATTGGAGGATGAGTAGATGATGGAATATTGAATGGAGGCTAGGACATAAATGGCAACACCACCACCCCTACCAGTATGGTCTTGCCTTAGCAGTGAGTAGCCAGGGATGGAGACTGAGTGGTCAGTGATAGTGATCTCTAGCAAAGTTTCTGAGATGATTAGAATGTCTGGTTTTAGAGCACACACCGTTGTCTGAATCTGGTCTATTTTTTGTAACAAGCTGTGGGAGTTTAGGTGTAGGATCTTTAAGCTCTTTGGGAGGGCTGAGAGAAGAGACTGGAGGAGGGGATGTAGTAGAGGAGGAAGCACCAGAGGAGCTAGAACAATATGGCCTGGCTTGAGGCGGATATCCCTGGTGGAGAGCAAGAGGAGAGCGAGTATGAGAAATTGTAGCTTAGGGGATTTTGAAGGGGCTGGCAATTAGATTGGGAAATTTGAGGAGAAGGGAGTGGATGAGTGAGGAAGAAGAAGGTGGAGAACCGCAGTGAAAATGGATACCATTATCAAAGCTGCATGAGGAATAGTGGCAGAGTGAGACCATATTTCAAATGTGGGGAGGGAGTGATATAGGTAAGGGATTGGAGATAGTAACTGATGGGGTTGGGAGAGTTATTATGAATAGATGGGTAGTGAGGCAGTGAAGGGGGTAAAGAGAGGGATATGAGCAGAACAAGGGGGAGAGAGGAGAGGAGAGTAGGGGATGCATTGTTCATAAAGGCAGAGAAATTTGTAAATAATTGGATTAGGAACAGGAAGGAATTTGTAAGCAGGGAGCGCGGAGGAGGGGCTGGTCAGATAGAGGGGCTAGAGGTAGTTTAGGAAGGTATCTATACGAACAACAGGTAGAGATTGCTTTAGAGAAAGACTGTGTCCCTCTAGTGGCTTTATAGTATAATTTGCTAATGGGAAAAAAATAAATAAGGAGAAAAAGATATAAAAGGGAGAGGGAGAGGGAAAAACAAAATATTCTTTTCAGGTTCACTTAGACAAAATTATTCTAAACTGAGCTGCACTTTCCTTACATTATACAGTCAAGCACTTGCAATATACAGTGATTCAAATGGTAAGCACACAATTACAGCAAGGTACACACAATACAATTAGGCAGAGGAGTGAAACTGAAGTTAAGACTCAGGCTGGGAAGCATACAGCAAAAGATCAGTAGTGGAACAGGAAGAGAGCCAGTCAGGAGCCCGGGTCACCAGAGCCAACCAATCAGGCGCTGAGGAGAGAGTAAAGCAAAGCCACCAGAAAAGCTGTACCTGCAGAGCTGGAGGACAGAATGAAGATTCAGGGACTGTGGCAGAGCAAGGCCGCCTCCCGGTGCTGTTCCTTGGTGGGCCAAAGTGCCCTGGTCAGGCTGAGGTGGGTGAGCTGCTGCATGCCCCAGCCCTCCATGCCATGGGAGCAACTCAGACAGCTACCCAATCCCTGTTGCCCTTGTCCTTTCTTCAGGACTATAAACAGCGACCAGGGGAGTCCTCATAGCAAGTGCTATAAATCCCTGGTCGCTGTCCGTATGAGTACTTACCAGACTAGCGCCATATAGTGTGGTGCTTTTCTGGTAGCGCTCACCTAACCGGGTACCCAATTGGAGTACATGGATGGGGAGCATATTGACAATTTGAGAAAGAACTATAGTAGAGGTAGAGGTAGGAATATGATACTAGGGAATTTTAACATGCCAGGGGCAGACCGGAATACCATGATGTCTTCATCTGCTAGGGAACAAAAGGTGAAGCCCTCCAGGACAAATTTCTGACTCAGCTAGTAGGGGAACCAACTAGGGAGGGGAACATCCTGGACTTGGTCCTTGCAGATGGTTATCAGGTTAAGAACCTGGTGGTGGACAACCCTTTGTCTGGTAGTGACCACGCAATAGTAGGTTTTACCTTGGACATGGAGAAGGAGAGGAACCAAACAAAATCCACAGTAGTGGACTTTAGGAGGGCAAACTTCAGGGAGATGTCAGATATCCTCTGAGAAAAGTTTGTTTTGGCCTGCTCAAACAAAAAAGCTCATAACACATGATAGTACACTCTGATCTTTTTATTGTTTTTTTGAGTCCCAATGTTTAGCCTCTCAATTAGGCTTCATCCTGGGAACTATGTACATAATGAAAATATTTTTTATTCAAACACTTGTAATTACTGACATTTTTATGTTGGCTTGCCGCTCTTGCGCGCAAGTCAACATCTTGGGAGAATGCAGATTTGGAGGCGCGGCTGCTGTTGGGAGAATGCAAGGCACGCATCAGTAGGTACATCCCTCATTCCCCAATCAGCCTGCATACCCACGCCACACCATGCATGCCAATGTGGCAAGCACATCTAAGGAAAGGTCCGCTGCAATCCGAGCAAAGCTCGTCAGACTCAGTGGACCCTTCCTGCATGCTGCCACATTAGCAGCATGGCGGGCGGCCGCCCAACAGCCAACTTCAGGGGTGCCCAATCCCCCAGCCGGCTTTCTGTGGCTGCAGAAATTTGCCGATGGTGGAGCCCACTCCCCATCGGCATACAGCAGCCCCCCCCATTTCCTATATGCTGAGAGGGGTGCCCAATCCCCCTCAGTTCTTGTCTCCTCTCCACTTTCATTGTGAACCGAAGAGGGAGCCCACTCCCCGTCGGCATAAATCAGCCCCTCGATTTCGTGATATACGAGGGGTGCTCTAACTTCGAAGCTCTTGCCCCCGGCTGTCATTAGTGCCGACACGGGGGTGCCTTGTAATCCCTGTCAGCATAAATTCACTCCCCCATTGTCTACCGACGAGGGTACCCAATCCCCAGTCGGCTCCAGCCCCCCAAGCAGCCTTCCTGATGCCACGCTGGGAGCCCACCCCAGCATTGCAAATGTCCCGTGTCATCCTCCTTAAATAAAAAAAAAAGTCTCTGAAAGAAAAAAATGGTCCCTCGTGGTCTCAGTGGCCCCTCCCACCCGCGCCCACCCACTGCACACCCTGCCTCCCACACACCCACCCCATACTTACCTCCGGACTCTGGCGCGACGATCTTTGGTGGACCGGGAACACGTCTGCACTCTTCAAAGCCGACCGCGAACTGAGGAAATGCCGGTAAGCTGTATAATGGAATGAATAGGGTTTTCTCAACTTTGCTGCATATCTCGGGCATTTATTGGAATTTTGGCACCAAATTTTCAACATGGGGATTTTGGGGCCCCTCCTCATGAATTCTATCACTGTCATGGCATTAATCAGCCTCAAAAGGTGATTTCGCAGTCACTGTGTGAAATCACCGTTTGGGACCCATTAACAAAATAACAGTGCCAGTGTTCATGAGGTGGCCTCTCAAAAAGCCTATGTTCCAAATTTGGTGAAAAAAATCCAACAGATGCCTGTTTTATGAGCTTGCATTGCGCAGTTGCTACTCAGGTTCGTAACTTTGCGCATTCGCAATATTTTAACGCTGGATTTTCAGCATTGCCATTTTACCTCCTTGTGAACAGTACAGCTGTCATTTTCCACATCCTGCCCGAAATGTGTTTCCGCACTTCTGGCACACAGTAGCGTAGTCGCTGTGGGAAATCAGTGTTTGGGCCAGATTATGAAAATGACAGTGACACAGTTCATGAGCAGAGGTCCTAAAATGCCTATGTTGAAAATCTGGTGATGATACTCCATAAAATGACTGTGTTATGAGCGTGCATTGGCAGATTGCACGTACGCTTGCACCGTCATGCATTTGTGATATTTTCACTCTGGATTTTCACCATTGCCATTTTTCCCCACCTCTTAATGAACAGTACAGCCGTCATTTCACATATCCTGCCCAAAATGTGTTTTCGCACTTATGGCGCAGAATAGCGTGGTCACTGTGCGAAATCACTTCTTGGGACACTTTGAGGAAATAACAGTGACACTGTACATGAGCAGAGGTGCTAAAATGCCTATGTTGAAAATTTGGTACCGAATGCCCATAAAATGGCAGTGTTCCAAGCGTGCATTGCATATTTCCCACGCACCCTTGTAACTTCACAAATTTGCTGTATTTACATGCCACATTTTCAACACTGGCATTTTTTTGCACCTCCTTATGAACTGTACAGCTGTCATTTTTCACATCCTGCCCAAACTGTGTTTTCACACATCTGGCGCACAATGGCTCAGTCACTGTGGGAAATCAACTTTCGGAACAGATTAACAAAATTCCAGTGCCACTGTTTATGAGCAGAGGTCCCAAAATGCCTATGCTGAAAATCTGGTTAAAAAATCCCCAAAATAATTGCATTACAGGCATGCATTGCCCAGTTTCTATGCATGCTCATGACTTCACCAATTTTTCATATTTTCACTCCAGATTTTCAACATTGCCATTTTTTTGTACCTCCTCATGAAAAGTACAGCTGTCATTTTTCACATCCTGTGCAAAATGTGTTTTCGCACCCGTGGCGCCAAATGGCACAGTAGCTGTGCAAAAATCACCTTTCGGCTAACAAACTGATAGTGCCACTGTTCATGAGGTAGGGTCACAAAAAATCCATGTTGAAATATTGGACTGAAAATGCCTCTGGCGTTAGGGTTTCCAACCATAACACCGTGCCCTGTAGAGACTGACAGGTGTCAGTGGTGTGACTTGGGATTGTCTGACATAATGCTCACACCATTCCACCCCCACCCCCACCCTGCAGCCAGTGACAATGATCAAGATGTGCCTTGGGCGCTCTGGCTCCAAAGTTCACCCCACTGTCCTATACTGCACCCATCTCAGTGTATTTCCTTATGGAATGGGGTGAGCGTAAAGCCCGAAGACCCCAATGCACACTGCAACACTTGTCAGTGTCTGCAAGATAAGGAGAGGTGAAATGGCATGAGCACTATGGCCAACACCCAAAGGGACACCCCTATGCCTGTCAGTCTCTGCAGTGTGGGGTGGGGGTTGGCATCAGTTCAATACTTCACTGCCATTCCTATTATGCATCTCTCTAACTCCTGCACTACCAATGCCAATGCCAGCAAGCCAACATTCGGCATTGACAAATGCTTGTTTTACACAGAAACATAGAAACATTGTAGTTGACGGCAGATGCGGACCGCAAGGCCCATACAGTCTGCCCATTTCTTTTTCTACCTTATAAATGTGCCATCGGCCTTTGCTCTGTCAGTGGCCTATCTATTCATACTCATCTGTATGGCTCCCTTATGCCTGTCCCATGCCTGTCTGAAGCCCTGCACTGAATTCATAACCACCACTTCCTGAGGTAGACCGTTCCATGCATCCACCACGCTTTCTGTGAAAAAGAATTTCCTCACATTCCCCCTTAATCAGCCTCCCTCTAATCTCATGCTGTGTCCTCTTGTCCTGCTATTTTTCTTATATTTAAACATGTTAGACTCTTTCACCTTGTTAATGCCCTTAAGGGTTTAAATGTTTCGATCATATCACCTCTCTTCCTTGCTCAAGGGTATACATATTGAGCTCTGCTTATCTGTCCTCATATGTCTTCTGATGCAGTCCCTGCACCATTTTGTTGCCCTTCTCTGACTGCCTCAGTTTGGTTAATGTCCTTGTGAAGGTGTGGCCTCCAGTACTGCACACAGTACTCCAAATGGGGCCTAACCAGTGTCTTGTAAAGAGGGATTATTACCTCCTCTTACGACTTGTGATACCCCTACTAATACACCCTAACACCCCCTAGCCTTACCTACTGCTTTAGAGGTCTGTTTGATGATTTCAGGTCATCAGTGATGATGATGCCCAAGTCTCTTTCTTCCTTTGTGACTGCTAGCAACTCCCCTCCCAGCCTATAGGTGGCTTCAGGGTTTCTCTTCCCTATGTGCATGATCTTGCACTTCTTTGCATTAAATCCCAGTTGCCACTCTTCTGACCATTTTGCTAGTTTATCCAGATCTCTTCTCATTCTGCCCACCCCATCTGGATCATCTACTCTGTTGCAGATCTTGGTGTCATCTGCAAACAGACAAGCCTTACCCTCTAGTCCATCTGCAATGTCACTAATGAAGATATTGAAGAGGACTGGCCCCAGGACTGATCCCTGAGGTACCCACTTGTGACTTGCATCTCTTCTGACTGTATACCATTTACCACCACTCTCTGTTTTCTGCCTGTCAACCAGTTTGCCACCCAGTTGACCAACTTCTGACCCACCCGAGCCTACCCAGCTTATTTATCAATCTTCTATGTGGAACAGTGTCGAAAGCTTTGCTGAAGTCAAGGTAGGCGACATCAACTGCTCCCCTTGGTCCACCACTCTGGTTACCCAGTCAAAGAAATCTATGAGATTAGTTTGACAGGACCTTCCATTTGTAAACCCATGCTGTCTTGGGTCCTGTGCCCCTATGCATTCCAGGTGTTGCACTATACTTTCCTTAAGGAGTGCCTCCATAATCTTGCCCACTACTGAGGTAAGACTAACTGGTCTGTAGTTCCCTGCCTCCTCCCTGCTACCACTCTTGTGGAGCGGATCACATGAGCTCTTCTCCAGTCTTCTGGGACCTCTCCTGTGCTAAAAGACTCACTAAACAGTTCTGCTAATGGCTCTGCTAGTTCCATCCTTAGCTCCTTAAGTACCCTGGGATGTATGCCATCAGGTCCCATTGCCTTATCCACCCTGAGCTTAGTGAGCTCTTGTAGGACTCTTTCTTTTGTGAAGGGTGTAGTGATCACCTCCTTCCCCCCTGTGTCCATGGTGCTGGGCTGTGGGCCCTGCCCTACCTTCTCTTTAGTAAATACTGAGCAAAAGTATCTATTTAGGATAGATGCTTTTACATGGTCCTCCTCCTCACATGCTCCCTTTTCTCCATTAAGCTTAGCATACCTCCTCTGGACTTTCTCCTTTCACTAATGTATCTATAGAAAGTCTTGTCACCTTCTTTACTGTTCGTGCTAGTGTTTCTCAGTTTGGGACTTTGCCTGCCTTACTGCCTTCCCTGCTTCCCTTAGGCAGTTTGGTATGCCTCCTATCTTCATCCCGCTGTGTTCTCTTTATATTTCCTGAAGGCCAGCCTTTTGGCTCTGACCTTTCTGCTACTGTATTTGAGAACCAAAGTGGTTTCCTTCTTTTGCACTTCCTTTTCTGTCTAACACAATGGGATGTTGCTTCAAGTATTGCATCCTTAATGCTTGCCCACTTTGCCTGTACCCCCTCACCTCTGTTTCTTTTTGCCAAGGCTAGTGTAACTCTGTTGGCCATCTTATCAAAGTCAGCTTCTCTGAAGTCCCATATTTTTGCCTTTGAATTGGATGATTTAGATGTAGTGACCAAACTGAACCATACCATGTGATGGTCACTGGCCCCCAGATGACCTTCTACCTGGAGATCTGTGATCCCTTCCCTGTTAGTCAGTACTAGATCTAGGATAGCCCTGTCTCTTGTGGGTTGTTGTACCAGTTGTTTGAGGCCCTCTTCCTGCAGGGAATCCACCATAAGTCTAGTTCTGGCAGATGTTCCTGCTGGTATTGACCAATCTGTATCTGGCATGTTGAAGTCTCCCATTATCAGAACCTCCCCTTTAGCTGTCATGTTTTGTATATCTTCTAACAGTAATGTGTCTATGTTCTCCCCCTGGTCTGGGGGCCTGTAGACAACCCCAGTTCTTATGGCTGTCCCATTTCTTGTTTCCAGGGTGACCCACAGTTCTTCTGGCTCCTTATGTGTATTCTGATTTTCTGTAGCTTTGATATTTTCATTGATATACAGGGCCACTCCACACCCCCTTTTTGTACCTTGGTCTCTTCTGAACAGTACATAGCCAGGTACTGAAGTCTCCCAAGTGTGGTTACTGGTAAACCACGTCTCACTAATTGCTACTATGTCCAGTTTAGCCTCTGACATTATTGCCTGATGGTCTGGGATATTATCTCCCAGGCTGTGAGCATTTGTGCACATGATTTTCCATTTGCCAGATTTTGGTGTGTTAGTTGTTGGGTGAGGTTTGGCATTTCCCCAGCGTGTCGTATGGGGAGACGGACCTTTTTTCATACCTGGAGATGCAAATGAACTGCAAACATGCTGAATCCCTGTTTGACCACTAGCTGAGGGGGGAGGGGTGTTCTTCCCATTCGACGTATGGGGTGCTGCACCTCTCTCCCCATTTGCTAGTTTAAATATTCTGCAAAGACGTCAAACTTCTGCCCCAATGCACTGACTCCTCCTTAGTCAGATGCAGTCCATCAAATTTAAAGAACTTTCGCTCCCAGAACTGTTGCCAGTTCCCTACAAATCTGTGTCCTTTTTCCTGGCACCAGCCCTTGAGCCACATGTTTAGCTCCCCTGTCTCCCCTTCTTTGACCTTCCGTCCATCTGCCCCCCTATCCCAGACTGGCAGGATCTCAGAGAAGGAGATGTTAGATGAAATGGATGATAGTTTGTCACCCAGCCCGGTCAGGTGTGCCTTGGTCTCCACAACTGACCGTCTGGCGAGATCATTAGTCCCTATGCGTACCAGAATGTCAATGTTTTCTCCTGCTTTCTGAACAATTTAAGTAATGCGGTCAGTGTCTCTCCACGCTGATGTACCTGGAGACATCTGACCATTACTCCTGGTTGAGATGGGTATCAACTCCTGAATCATGGAGTCTCCTATGATCAGAAGTTTTTTTGGATTTCCTTTTTGCTTTTTTTGTTTTGGTTCCTGATTTGGGTGAGTTTTGTTGTGCTCGCTCCTGTGCTGCAGTGTCCTGCTCTGCAGTATCCTCTGCCCCTTTGTTTGATTTCAGAGATAGAGGCAGATACCTGTTTGTAGTGTTTATATGGTTTTTGGAGGTAATATGTTGGAGAGCAGAGAGTGATGGGGCACCCGATGTGCCCCTTCTGACCACCTGCCAACTTCCTGGACAACTACTCTCTTCGGTCGAGGTTCTTCTGTTGGATGTTGGGGAAATGGCGGGTGGTTCTTATAATGTATTTCCTCTTGAATATGAAATTTGAGGCACGCAATCTCTGCCCATGCTGCCCTGAGCTGAGCCCCAACTTCTCCAATGGCCCAGCATGTAGGACAGTGTCCTAAATCCTGTAAGACTGTCCTTCTGAAAGTGTTCCACAGTACCTGCAGTTAATGATATCCATTCCAGATAAGTTGCTGGGTTTATAACCTGGTCTGAGTAATTAGAAGGAAGAAAATGCAAGTAATGGTTTGATTTTGTGTTTTGTTTTCGTAAAACTTGTTATAACAAGTTAAATTACTAGTGCCCCTGTAAATGAGCTCACCTTGTGGATGCCCCACTGATGCACCCCTTCCTGCTATGCCACAGAAAATGTCACAACTGTGGTACCCTATAAAGGGAGTGTAGCGTGGGGTGTAGGGTGTTGGGGATGGGGATGGGGATGGGGATGGGTGGCTGGGCCCTTCCCCTGCTGAAAAAGAAGAATCACGGATGAAAGAACAAGGAGGTAAGAGCAGAAACAATCAATCCATCAACAACAAATGCAGTAACCCTGAAAGCTTATCCTAATGATAGATAAAACTATAAAACCTGTAAAGCACCACCTGCAATAATTTCAGAGAAGATATATCCTGTAAGAAACACTTTGCTACAGAGAAAAATAAAGCAGTAGCAGAAGATATACCTTGCAAAAGACAACTTGAATCAGAAGATTACAGCAGTAATCTGTTAGCACACACTTGTAGACACACCTTGTAATAATGCAGAAAAAGGTATACCAGCAACAACAATTTGAATCAGAGAAAAATAAAGCAATGCAATGTTAGCAACAAACAGTAGCAATCCCTGTGAGTACAAAACAAAAATAACAACACACAGTAAATCTGCTTAGCCAGCAGAAGTCTTAATCCTTTTCCCTTGCTCTGGTAAGGTTCTCTGCTCTGTCCTTTCAAGCAATCTTAGAAGGAAAGAGCTCAGGTGAAGCTAGGTGACTTGGCCAGCAAACCAAGTCTTCTTTTTCAGGCTAATAGTCCACTCTTAATACCTTAAATACTGAACTCAATTGATTTGTCAAATAATTCATTGCATTGTTATATGTGTTAATCATCTCAAATGAGTGAGTTTTTATATGAAACTTGTTATTCCCATAGTGCCAGTCACCATTGTTTTACACCAGTGTACAATATATTTATAAACACTACCTACTTTATGATATAGCCTCTTCAGCTCCTTGACTACTACAAAAAGTTTCTTCTTCAGATTATCTTTTTGTAACACTAATTTAAATAAAACATTATATTTAGTTTATAATCTCATGTACTTTTAATAAGTCACTATCCTCATAAAATTATAGTATTATATAATCCATTTGTAATCATTATTCATTCACCTGTTTAAAGATGCCAGTTCACTTAGAGCACATTCAAGTAATTACTCTCTTTCATTTCCACAATCTGTAAAGTTATATACAATGTTTCAGTTAGCCATCTCATTCTTAAGTAATATCTCAAAATCAATGTTTATATCTGTGCAGTGTACATTTTCATGTGTATACCTTTAAGGTGATCTCATATTCTCAAGTTATTTTTCTTGCTTTATGTGAAGCTATTGTCCATAAATCTATGAATGATTAGATATATAAAATCAGTTTACTACACCCTTCGTGCATAATATGCAATATGTTCACCTTATTCCAACTGCTTTTGCAGCTCAACCATTCTGTTTAATTATCATACAAACTTTTATGTGTTTAGCTATGGTCGCAGTCTGACACCCTTAATAAATATCTTACTACATTACAAAAACATTTTCTACAGCTAAATGTAAAGCACTCACTTTGTCTACCATCAGTTCTTTTCATACTTAATGTTAAACAGAACTACTAAAAGCTTTTTGCCAAATGGAATCTGACGCACTTGCTGAATACCTTGTTTTAGTCCAAAACAGCTTCCACTCTTTTCCCCATCTACAAGGTTCATTCAATGTCTTACTTTGTTTCAGAGTACTGCTACTTTCATATACATAAATGCTTGCTTAGACTTACATCGGTTCCTTTCTAGTTAACTTCTAGACATAACTTTTGAAAATCACTGCCAACAGCTTCTGACGCAGTTGTTAAAAATCTCTTTGATCTTTACTCATTCTACATCTTACAAATCTGCATTGAGTCTGCATTGTTTTGAGAATAAACTTACTTTAGAGCTGTGCTCTCTGGAAGTGGTCATCTCCATTTGTTCTCTTAGTCTTTTAAATTTTAGCAGCCAAAAAGGAGACCATGGCTTTTCCTCTTATGTCCATGAGGAAGCCATGTGACCAAGTGATGACATTGTCATGCTCAGCTGAAGCTGGGCAGTTGCTAATAAACCATGGCTTTCCTCAGGAACATTCTTTCAGTTGTTTGGCCTATGCTGCAGCCAACTGAATGGTGTTTCAATGTTTTGTGTAACAATTGCTCTTACACTATGTAATCATGGTATATGTTTAGATTCCATATTTGATTCACCTATTTTTCTTCCTTACATCCAGACCTCTCTCCGATTTACATCTCTTTCTATTCTACCTGATAGTGATTGTTATGTCTAGCCTAAATCCTTAATGCTTTGCATTTTAAATTTTCAAAAAATATTAATGCTCATGAAAGATGTTTACCAGCAAGCCTGCCAGTTAACACCTTTGTTTAGTCCCTACCACTCATATATGACTCCCATTTCGTACATCCACCACTTTTCTCTTGCTTCTATTTTTTTATTGTAGTCTCCTCCTCTTACTGGCTCTGGAACATATTCTGTGCCCCAAAACTTGATTTGTACTGGTGTGTAACCTCTCTCTTAACAAATGTCTCACTAGAGGGGAATTGTCATCTTTGTTTCTGATTTTACTTTTATGCTCATATATTCTGGTCCTCAGTTCTCTTGTCATTTTACCTATATATAGGTGACCACAGGGGCATTGTATCAGGTATACCACCCCTTCTGTTGTACATATGTAATGTGCTTTGATCTTACATTCCTTCCCTGTATATGGGTGTTTGTATAATGTATTTTTTGTGATGTGTACACAGGCTGCACATTTTCCACAAGGATACATACAATTTTTTAATGATCCTAGTAGTAATTGCTCCCCGTTGTGTGTGTATAAATTTATCTTACCTACCTCAACACTGTCTTTACCGCAGGCCAGGGTGTTGCTGCTGGTGCAGTGTGTATAAGTTTATCTTACCTACCTCAACACTGTCTTTACCCCAGGCCAGGGCATTGCTGCTGGTGCAGGAGTTGCAGAGTCAGTTCCAAACCAGGTTTCTATGGAGGACACTGTGAAGAAGATGACATTGTACAGAGACTAGTTTATCATCTTGAAATCAAGGTTACCTCACTTCATCAAAGACTTTGAAATATGAGAGACTGTGGAGAGTTTTAAGAAGGTCTTGAAGACACATCTGTGGCATAGCACTTATCCAGAATGAATATTTTAGATATTTATTTACTCTGTTACTTGGTTATACTGTTCTGTATTTTATTGATTTTGTATGTTTTATTACTGTACAGTGCCTTTGTTTTTGAACGTCACTTTAAAAATAAAGATTTATTATTAATAGTGGAAGCTTTCTTGGAGACTAAATAAGGTTTATCCTTAAAAATGTTAGTTGTAGTTGGATTATCTTCCAAAATTTTCCATTTTTCCAAGATGACATTCCTAATGTCAGTCATATATACATTATACTGGGTAGTAAATGTTATGTTTTTGGTATTTGACCTCTGTTTTGGTTCAAGAGTTTGTTGCTGCGGTACCATAGAAACCTTTTCCTGTGCTTTATTTATTGTGCTCTTCTTATACGTTCTTTCTGTGAATCTTTTTTCAGTCTCTTTCTCCTCCCTTACATAGTCTTGTTCACTGCTCGTAGTCCTCTTTGCCCTAAGAAACTGAGAGTAAGGAATACTCTCCACCAGTTTCTTTGGGTGAAAACTATTCACATGCAGTGTGGTGTTTCTATCAGTCGGTTTCCTAAAAAGTTTTGTTTCCAGTTTGTTGTTTTTCTTAAATATTGTAATATCCAGAAAATCTATCTGGAATTCATCACTATTAAAAGTGAATTGTAGATTCAGGTCTCTTGTATTCACATAGGTTTTAAAATGATCTAAACTGTACATATCCCCGTTCCATATTAGGATAATATCATTTATAAAGCATTTCCAATATTTGATTTTTTCTTCAAATGGATTATTAGATGATAGAATGTGAGTGGATTCAAAGGAGTGCATATAGGCATTGACGTAGCTTGGTGCCATTGTGCTACCCATTGTGGTGCCTTTTATCTGCCCATAAAAATGTTGTTCAAATTGAAAATAATTGTTGTATAACACTAATTCCACTAAGTCCTGTTGTACTTTAGTTTTAGTTTTTTTCACTTGGTCTGTTGTCCAGAAGGTGCCCCATATAGCTTCAATGCCTTTGTCATGTGAAATAGAAGTATACAAGTTCTTCATATCAGTTGTCACTAGGATACAATCTTTTACTGACATGTTCTCATTTAGTTCATCTAATAAATGTAGGACATGCATGGTGTCCTTAATGTACTTGGGTATACTTTCTATCAAGGGTTGAAGGTGAACATTAACACATTTTGATAGGGATTCTAGGACCAACCCAATGCCCAATACTAATGGCCTCCCTGGGGGATTAACGTTGTTCTTATGTATTTTGAGTAGTGAGTAGAAGAGCGGAGTAACTGGCAACTCAAGTCTAAAGTTTTTGATTCCCATTGACTTAACCAACCATTTGTCTCCATTTCTGTTATTTGTATTTGAATCTTTCTAGTGATGGTAGTGAATGGGTCTGAATCAAGTTTGATGTAATTTTCTTGGGCTTCTAAAAGTTTAATGCATGTCCCTATAGTCTTCCCTGTTCTGTATTACTATGCCCCCCCCCATCTGCTGGTTTTATTATTATTGAGGAGCCTTCTTCTAAGCATTTTAGGGCTGCTTTCTCTTGTTGGGGCAAATTTGTGTAGGTTTGCCTAGTTTCTTGATTTAATAAACCTGTAATTTGCCTTTCTACTGTCTGTATATAATTTTCTACCACATGATTTTGTTTAATATTTGGCCTATATTTTGATTTAATTCCCATTGCAGTTTTCAAATCACTCTTTTCTTTATTTGTTTCTTGTTCATTTGCAAACTACATATGTAACCTCAGTTTTCTAAAAAACTTCTGCAGATCTGCCACCACTTGAAATTTATCTAATTCTTTTGATATTGAATATGAGAATCCTAATGACAGGACTCTATTTTCCTCTGCGGTTAAAACTCTATTACTGAGGTTGAATATCACAGTCTCCCTTGGTTGCTTCTCTGTGGTTTGTGCTTCCCCCTTCCTCTTCCTCCTTCACCTTGCTGTTCTGTTTCTATTATTTCTATGTTTCCTGGTTCTTTTCTCTCAGGTCATACCTGTCTGATGTTCCTTGTCCTGAATCTTGGATCACAGTTGTGGGTTGATTCTGTGAATGTAATTCCTGATGTTCCCTCTCTTTGTCTAAAAAAAGGTTTTTATGTCTTTTTTGAGTTTGGTCTATTGCTATCCCTAGTATAGCTTCCTGAGGTGTCTGAACCAGAGTCAATGCCTCTCGTTAATCTCTTGTTAAATTTCTTGTACGTATGTACTCTGTTGTTTTTATAGTCCCCAGTATCCCTACAAAATTTCCTAATTTCAACGTTTTTTCATAATCTTTTAATTTCTTATTAACACTTCTAACCACTCATTCAGTTATTCTATTTTGATGTGTGTTTGAAGGGACTTCTCATATTCCTGTATATCTTCTGCCAGTTTTCCCATGGTTTTTATTATTGCTTCAATTAAGGCATACATAAAGTCTGCACTATCTGGTTTTAATTCCTTCCCATTTTGTTGTTAGTGTTTCTTCTTCTATCCCTAAACTGGGTTCTGGCATGACCCTTAGAATGCCAGGTATTCTCTTGAATTCTAAATATTTGGCTAGAATTAGACCATGGAGATCTAATCTCAGATCTTTGTTTTTTAGATTTCTATTCTCTGTTTTAAGGACTTTGAACTATCAGACTCCATTGATGTCAAGTCCCTATTATCCTTAATTAAGTTAAACAGTGTTTCTCTTTCTGTATCTGTATATGTACAGAAAGTATACCCACCCTCAGCATTGCCTCCTACTTCATTCAACGCCTCAATTCTGGACTGCATGTACAAGTCAATTCAATGAGAAATAACAAAATTAAATTTCTAAGCTCAATTGTATTTCAAGCAATATATAGTACCACTTTTTTACATCTGTGGATATATGTGTAAACGTATTCCAATCAACTGTGTCTGGTAAAAAAAGGATTTCTTCTTTTAATGTGATCAATTATGACTCAAAACATTATTTCTTTGTTATCTGGCAAAAGTCCTTGAGTAAAATTGCAGATCACTGAAAAGACCTGCTGTAACTTGATTGTAGTTCAAAAGGGTCCCCAAGAGAAATCACAAATATGTTGTTCATAAGGTTTATTATTCTTAGTTCGTGGAGCTTGCACAATTTTCGGTGAAGAACACCAGGAAAAAGTTTGTTTTGGCCTGCTCAATCAAGAAAGCTCATAACACTTGATAGTACACTCTGATCTTTTTATTGTTTTTTCTAGTCCCAACATTTCACCTGTCAGTTAGGCTTCATCTGGGGAACTGTAAATATAATAAAAACATTTTTTATTCAAACACTTGTAATTACTGACATTTATTTCAGACTAATAGCCCACTCTTAATACCTTAAATACTGAACTCAATTGATCTGTCAAATAACTCATTATATAGTCATACATGTCAGTGATCTCAGATAAGAGAGTTTTTATATGAAACTTATTATTCCCATAGTGCCAGCCACCATTTTTTTACACCAGTGTACAGTATATTTACAAACACTACCTACTTTGACATAGACTCTTCAGCTCCTGGACTGCTACAAATAGTTTCTTCTTCAGATTATCTTTTTGGGAACACTCATTTAAATAAAACATATAGTTTATGATCTCATGTACCTTTGATAAGTCACTATAGGTAAAATCAGACCTGGGATAGGCACAGAGAAGCAGTGAGAAATCCAGAAGCTGGGCATCCTGGAGGCCACAAAAACCTGGGCCAGGCCCCAAAATAAGATGGCCAGAGCTAGAAAACCTTGCTGGTGGTCAAGGGAAGTACAAGAGGGAGTGAGCAATAACAGGATGGCCTTTAGGAGGTACAAATGCTCTTGTAGTGAGGCAGACCAGGAAGAGTACCATTGGATGTCAAGGGAGGTCAGTAGGAGGGTAAGAACTGTCAAGGTCAATAAAGAGCTTAGATTAGCAAAAGCAATCGGGATGGGGCAGAAGGAATTCTATAGATATGTTAAGGAGTGAAAGAAGGGTGAGGCAGATAAGCAAGCTGAGGAAGGAGGGGAGATGGGTAGTGGGGTGGTAGAGCAGGCTGAAGTGTTAAATGATTATTTCAGCTTGGTCTTTACTAGGGAAATGGATGGGTCAAAGCCACAGGGTTGGGCAGGGAAGGAAGCAGAGGGGAGAGGCACTCACAGATTGGGAAATCCAAGTGGGGAGGGTGAGGGAGGATCTCAAGTCCTTGAGAACAGATAAAGTTCCAGGCCCAGATGGCAGCCACCCTAGAGTTCTGAAGGAACTGGAGCATGTCCTAGCGGTTCCAATGACAGATCTATTCGATTCCTCCCTCCAATCAAGATGTGTTCCTCTGGACTGAAGGATGGCACATGTCATGCCACTCCACAAGAGCGGACCTCAGGATGAACCAGGGAACTACAGACCAGTCAGCCTGACATCCATAGTAGGGAAAATGATGGAGGCCATCTTAAAAGAATGGATGGTGCAGTTTCAGGAAGTAAATGGTTTTCAGGATGACAACCAACATGGGTTTGTCTGTGGGAAAAAGTATCAAACCAACCTAGTCTAATTTTTTGGCAAGATCCCTGGACAGGGGAACACCTGTTGATGTTCTGCGTCTAGACGTCAGCAAGGCTTTCGATTCAGTCCTGCACGGAAGGCTAATTTGGAAATTGAGGAAACTGGGGGTGGGTGATAAATTGATGGGGTGGATGGCAAACTGGCTTAAAAACAGATAGCAGAGGATGATGGTAGGGGGTAAAACCTCATCGCTCAGAGGAGTCATCAGCGGGGTGCCGCAAAGTTCAGTGTTGGGCCCTTTCCTTTTCAATGTGTTCATTGCAGACATTGAGGAGGGAGTTGGGAGTAAAATTAGCCTATTTACTGATGATTCCAAATTGGGGGCTGAGGTGGACAGTGAGGAAGGAAGGATGGCATTCCAGGAAGACTTGGTGAGGCTGGAAAACTGGGCACACATGTAGCAGTTGGGATTCAGTTCATGAAAGTGTAGCATTCTGCATCTGGGAGGTAGGAATCCTGGGTATAACTAACACTTGGGGGAAGTTAGGCTGACTGTCTCGATAATAGAGAAGGATCTGGGGGTGATGATTGACATCAAATGGAACAATTCAGAGCAGTGCATGAGAGCAGCTGCTAAAGCAAATAAAATTCTTGGGTGTATAGCCAGGGGGATAACATCCAGGAGCAGGGAGGTTATACTTCCCCTGTACAGCTCACTGGTGAGACCGCGCCTAGAGGGTTGTGTGCAATTCTGGCACCCCCGCCTAAAGAAGGACAATGATCTACTGGAGAGTGTCCAGAGAAGGGCAACAAAGATGATCTGTGGTCTGGGGAAATTGTCATATGGGGACAGACTTAGAGAACTGAACATGTACTCCCTGGAAGACAGAAGGGATTGGGGGACATGATAGAGACATTCAAATACCTGAAGGGAATCAACAGAAAAAATGGAGGGACTAATTAATTTGAAGGGTGTGGGGACTACTAGAGGCCATAGTCTAAAACTGGCAAGGGGGTGGTACAGAGGGGAAGTAAGGGGGCTTTATTTCACTGAGAGGGTGGTGGCACCCTGGAATGTGCTTCCAGATGACCTGGTACATCTGGATACTGTAGGAGGTTTCAAGAGGGGTTGGGACAGGCACAAGGTCATGGTACAGGTTGGTGGTAAGGTGAACACCAAAGGTATGCAGGGAGGGGAATGTGGGAGGAAGGGGGTAGATAAGGGAGGTAAAGCAGTTACTGTACCTTACCAGTGAGCTGTGTCGGGCAGACATGATAGACCATTATGCCTAATCTGCTGGCAACAATGTATGTATGTAAGAAACACACCAACCACTACCCTGGCTAACAATAAACAAGTAAATTGAAGTTTTGTGGGGGGCTTTGGCCCCACACCATCCAAACTAAATATAATAAACTCCACGAGGGTTGCAACTTGGGGACAGGGAGGAACTTGGGGGCAGGGATTGCATCTGTGAGAGTGGGGGGGTAGACACACCAAAAGTAAAATTTGGGAGGGGGGAGAAGAAAAATACAACAGATGGGAAACTGGGAACAGAACTTTGGTCTCTGGGACATTTCACTGCCCTAGCTGCTCATGGCCTTAGACCCCTACATCACAGAAGCAGCTTGGCAAAGTGCCATGCAGTTTGCCAATTGTCATCTTCCTCCCATGTGATGACAGCTACAGTGATAGCGATAACTGACTTGCACTATGTTATCCCTGTAGCTGCCATGTCAGATATTATTTTTCCATTGTGGATTTTCCTGTACTCTAATCCTGGTGACAAATTCACCAGGTAGGAAGAACTAAATGGTTACTAAAAGGGCCCTGGGACCCCGTTCCCCTTTCTCTTTTTTTTTTATATTCTTCGGTAACCAAGGAAGACCACAAGTGGCTGTTTTCAGGGGTGACCCAGGAGCACTGGGAAACTTAAGAGACTTGCTCAGTCACACATTATACAACATATGCAAGTGGAGGTTGTGGAAATCAAACCCAGGTCTGTCTGCAGGATGTACCAAGCTCACTCACACCTTGTTACTCTAACTTCTAGGCTATGCTGCCAGTCCATAATTAAAAAGCCCATTAATTAGCCACAGGCCACTGCAGAGTAATTTCTAAAAAGTCTTTCTGAGGTTACTTTTTGACTGTACATACTAGATGGATTCATCGTTCACATGGATGTAGGTGCTAGCTCCATTTGTGATGGGAAACAGCACAGCACAGTCAGTATCCCAGCACAGTGAGCACACCACACAAATATGTTATACTCTATTCATGGTTTGGTAGGTGTAGAAATAAAGCAGGAACTTTTAAAAAACATCAAAACTGCTTACAGGTCTCTTTGCCCAAGGATATGCTGGTGGGAGGGGGACTCATTAAGCCAGGCCAAAACCAAACGAAGTTGCAAAATCTCAAGTATTAGCCTGGTAAATGGTTGAAGTGAAAAAATGTCAAAATCAGTAAATTGCGTTTACTTTTACACTGTGATTTGCTGATTTTTACGATTCTGGCTGATAGTTGCACTTGCAGAATAGTTTCAAACCTGTAGATATTTCCTGAAAATTTTTAGACAGATTTGATTAAATGTCACAAAATTAAATCCAATTAAAGCCCAGCCCTAGTTGGAAACCGTCTCAGATTTTTTCCCCAAATCCTGACACTTATCATGATGTCGGGACTTGGCAAACTAGGCAGGTGCTTACCCTACTGCCCGTCCTTTTTTGAATGGAGAAAGAATAGGAATCTATCTGACTGCCTTGCAGGCATGACAGCAGGGCATATTTTGAAATATTGACACACAGAAGTGCTTTTATTTTCATTTTGGATACTCCTGACATTCGACTGTATCTATAGAAGGCAGTATAGCGCAGTGGTTAAAGGCACTGAGCTGCAAACTGGGAGACCTGGGTTTGAATCATACAGTCCCTACTTCCATACTGTGTGACCCTAAGCAAGTCATTTAACCTTCTTGTGCTCCCAGGTTTCACCAGGAAACAAGCTTTGGCTTAGTGTGCCTTTCCTGATTAAACAATTCCCCCTTTCCCTTTCCCTGTACCTGTTTTTTCAGAGGCCTTATCATTCTGTCACCATACAGTAGATCACAAGAGCACAACAGGCAGTGTACCACATACTGTGAGTCACAATTAATAAACTCATGAATCTGATGCTTTTTGTGGTGGCTGAATGAACAAATTCTTTAGATCAGACACTGAATTTACAAATGTTGCATCTTTGGCAGAAAGAAAAAAAAATTGGCAGCATTGTCAACCATCTAAAATGTTTTGAAATAAATGTAGTTTACATACAATATATTTTTCTGGGTCTATCTGTGCTGCTTTACCTACCCTGTTGCTCACTCACAACTGATTTTAAGTAATTGTATGAGGAGTCAGAAATAAACAACACAAACACAGGAAGTCCAAGGGAAATGGATCCTGTTGTTAATGACAATGGTGTGTATTTTCAACAGGGTATTGCTGACTTGTGGCTTCCTTATAACATGGATTCCGCAAGTGTGCCCGAAAGTTAGATCACCTACAAAGTAGTCTCACCAACAAGTGCAGTTTCCATGATTTACGACAAACATGGCATGGCTTGCATCCAAAAAATAAATCTGTGTTTTTTTTATTTATACTTTTTGGTGCCCCCTTCCTCTCCACTCCTCACCCAGGTGAACCGGCAGCTTGGACAGAGCTACCCCCATCCTACCATGGTTTGCTCCCCCTAGGTGGGGAAGGGGGGAGGCTCAAACCTCTCTACCAACCAACCCTGGAGTCAGGCTGCTCCTGGTCTGAGCACTGGTGCCGAGCGAGGAAGCAGGGCCACTTTCTTTTTTACATACTTCACTCCCCAAGGATGTCAGCATGCAGTGGGGTCCATGGAGATGGTGCACAGTGAGACATGTTGCCTCTCCAGACCTCTGCCGACATCTGCCCCTTCCACATGGCACTTCCAGCTGCACCTCCACCCACGTGCACACAGTTGGCTGTATTGCAGTGTGAGTGGCAGCCCTCCCCCCACAGAGGAGGAAAGCGTCCCATGGATGCTCAATCCTCCTCCCTCCAGCCAACCCTCCAGCAACTTAGGCTCATTCCTGAACCCTGGTCACCAGCGCCACAAGCCATAGTGCTACCACTGCACCGGCGGGCCAGCTGTGTGTTATTCTTTGATGCACGCTGCCACAAATCACACAATAAAGACTTTCATACCTTTGAAAATAAGGCATTGGAAAAAGCCAGAAAGCAAAGCTCACAAGGGTTAGATAATTTTTATTGTACTATGTGCTTCATAAAGTGCAAGTGCATTATAAAATAAATAAAAATGATGCAAAACACTGTCACATGTAGAGTTGTGTGAAATTGAAATATTTTGCCTAAATCCGCAATTACGCAAAATTTTTCGGCAAGGTAAAATGAAATTTCACCTGGTTTCACAATTTCGCGTAATGGAAAAATTTCACGTAGAATGCCTTGGTGAAATTTTTCACCTTGGTGGAATTAAATTTTGCCTGGTTTCACAATTTTGCATAATGGCAAAATTTCACGTAAAATGCCTTGGTCTGCCAATTTCACCCACTGATGCTTAAAATTTCACCTTGTGGCTCAATTTTGCTAGCATAGTTTGATTTCACCAGCGAAATTTTGGTCCAAAAGTGAAATTTGCAATATATTGTGGATAAATAGGTCAAATGTCATGTGCAGCTTGTTTTCCACTCATTCTGTTGCATGTTGAGTCAGAGAGCAGTCTGTTATGGTGTATCAGAGCCAATAAAGCCCTTTAAAACCTAGTTAAGCTTGTTTTTGAGAGCTAATTGCTCCAAAATATAAAGTATTTTCCTAGTGCTGCTGGGGAACATTTTCTAATTTTGTGGGTTTTTGCATAATACTTAGTTTAATTAGGTTTTACTTTGTCTGTGTCATTGAAGAAGTAGAGCGGGGTAGGGTAGGGTAGGAGTGTAAAGCAGTGCAGGTTATTTCTAGCTTTTTACAAACAGATTACTCAAAAATTGTGAGTTATTAATTTACTGTTATTTCTTATTAATTTTGTTAAATCTTGCCATTTTTTTTCTCTGAAAAGTTACTCCGTCCTGTTTGAGAGAGTTCCTGCCACTATTAGACTGTGTTATATACCACTCTTCCACTTTTAGTTTTGATTGTGAATTCTAAACTTTTAAACACACAGAGTTGATATGTTTTTTGATTTTTATTTGTTTGTGGTTAGCTCTGTTTGCTGGAGCGTTAACTTGAGTCACTTAAACTGTGAAACTCAGCAGTTCTATATTTTTTTGTTTGTTTCCTTAAGTACTTTTACTTGATCACGTGAACTTGTCCATTTACAGTCACACAGCTTTGTTGAATTGCTCCCTTGTATTTTGTTGCTGGAGCTTGCCTCTGCACATTGTGTGGTGTTCCTGTTTTAGTTGACTTACCTTACCCTTTCTCTGTTACATGAGTGTTTATTTAACACCTGATGCGGGCAGTATAAAAAACTATATATTAATGTAACCCCTAGGCAACACTACTCCTAGTGTTACACCCCTGCCTCCTACCCTGGATGTAGGCTGAGGGGTTTGGGTTCTTAAACTTACATTAAGTTCTAACAATTTTGCAATGCCTCCACTCAGAGTATACTTTAATGTGGGCTTGCTGTTACCTGGTACAACCCCCTGAGATGTCATACCACCCACATATATCATTAGCCACCCCTAGACATGACCCAATATTCAGTTCCCCACATTTTAACATTTTGGAATTAAAGACACCGTCTAATAATATGCTCACACACCAACGATTTTCAAAAACAGTAAGCACAGTATTTATTTGGGGGAAATAGGAATTAGGATGGGGAAACTGGAGCAATAGAGGTTTGGCATAGATTCTATATATGAATGTACAACAGATTTTCTTATGCTAGTGAACCCTCCAGCTGGGTGACATTCAAATTGGCACAGAAAAGGAATCACAGTTCTCCAACCAAAAATGATACCCAGAGCCCTGGCTATCTAAGCTGCAGACTAATCAGAGGTTATGCAATAATTTTCCCCACCACAGGTACCAGTTTCCAAATACATGTGAAACCCCACAATCTTGGCACTATACCCTGAGTATCCAGCTATTAAAGTCCTGGAAAGTTGCAGGCCTGGTGGATGCTGCAGCTGGTTGTGCTGGCCAGCTTTGATTTAAGAGGAAAGGGCTAACTTGAAAGGTAAATTAACAATAACTACTGTAGGCCCTTATCAGAAGTGTATGGGTTGCCCTGCATGTACAGTAGCAGAACTGAATAATTCAGAAAAGGCAACTATCCAGGTTACCTTGGCTAGATCTTGGATTTGCAATCCTGATTATTCAGCACGTATATATCATAGTCACATCCAGTACATTCTTATACCAATACACCTCTAACACATCTGTAACTTAGACATAAGTTAAACAAGGTGGAAAACTGTCTTTTCCAGGTTTTAAAGCACAGTATCAATTGACTCTAGGGTTTCATGTCCCTTGATGTGGCAGTGCTGCAATGGCTGGTGGCTCCACAGGACTATCTTGACTGAATAGTGGGTACAGGTGACTATCAGCACATTTATATGATTTTTCCTGATCTCAAGCTGCCTGGGCTGTCTTGGGTAACCCCAACAACAGCCGCAATCTGCATAACACAGTTCCAAAGATCCACCTGTGCTGGGCCAGTCAGGGCAGCAGGCAACGTGTGAACTGAAGAACTACTAAATTTGAACAGTAACTTTGGGCAAGGCAGCCCAGATTAATTACTCTTGCTTCCTCTCACTTAGGCTGTTACAGGGGCATGTTGGCCCATAGTTTTACTTAAGATTTCTTTCTTGGCATTAGAACAGTTACAAGGCCATGACACCCCATGGTTTTAGCTTGCTGTATCTCTCCCTTGCACCAGGGGTGCAAGGGTACTCACTCAGGTCCTCCACGGTTGATCCCAGCTAGAGAAGGCTCCTGACATCTTCAGTCCTCTCACAACTGAGGTTCTGGTCAGTGCTGTGACTGCTGCTTGATGTCATCTGGTTTCTGTCCATACCTTTCTCCAACGTGGAGGGGAGGGCTAGCACCTGGAGGAAATCTGGCAACCTTCAGACTAGCAGGTTAACAAACTTAACTAAATTATTTTAACTTAAATAAAACAAAAAAACCCTCCTGGTTGGAGAGACTTAGCTGGAATGACCAGGCCCATTTACTCTGCTGGGGGCCTGAGCCCCCACCCCGTGGAGGGCTCCTGCTCGAATCTCTCTCTCTCACTCTCAAATCTAGCAAAATGCTGGAAAATACTGTCTCTTATAGGGATTTCTCAAAGCTTCT
Organism: Neoceratodus forsteri; assembly: GCA_016271365.2. NCBI lineage: Eukaryota > Metazoa > Chordata > Ceratodontiformes > Ceratodontidae > Neoceratodus > Neoceratodus forsteri. Next base: position 1,773,390,042 of record CM057456.1, on the reverse strand, counting down.
GATTACATACTAACATACTAAAATGCCAGCAGAATAGGCCTAATGGTCTTTCGTGTCTGCTCGTTTGGTCAGCCCCCACCCTGGGTGCTGATCTTGCTGTCCCCCTCGCTTTCTCTGGCTTCTCCCTTCCCAGTTCCGGATATTCTTGCTGCATTGGATTTTGCTTCCTGAACCCTTCCCCTGTACCTGTCCCACCCCCTCTTGAACCCCTCCACTGTCTCTGCCTCCACCAGCCCCCTAGGTAGTGCATTCCATGGCTCTACCACCCTCTCAGTGAAGTAGCACCTCCTCCTTTCTCCCCTGAATCTTCCCCCCTCCAGCTTCCACCCATGCCGTCCTAGTGGCCCCTCCTCCTTCCTTCGAAGCACCCTCACTGTTCCTCCCTATTTACCCTCTTCATGTACCTGAAGACCTCTATCATGTCCCTCTGGTCCCTTCTCTCTTCCAAAGTGTACATATTTAGCTCTTTGAGCCTCTCCTCATAGGTCCTGTCCCCCAAGCCCCAAATCATTTTGGTTCCCCTCCTCTGGACCCTCTCCAGGAGGTTAATGTCCCTCTTTAAGTGCGGCCTCCAAAACTGCACGCAGTACTCCAGGTGCGGCCTCACCAAGCAGTTATACAGAGGGAGTATCACTTCCCTCCTTCTGGAGGTGATCCCCTAGCGATGCATCCCAGCATCCTGTTGGCCTTGGCTGCTGCCCTCCTACAAGTCTCCGAGTTGTTCATCTTGACATCCACCACCACCCCCAGGTCCCTCTCAGCCATTGAGACTTGTAGTATTTCCAGGGTGTGCACTTGGCCTGGGTTTCTGGCCCCAGGTGGAGTACTTGCATTTCCCTGCATTAAACCTCAGCTTCCACTTTCTAGACCATCTTTCCAGAGCCTCCAGGTCCCCTGCAGGGCCACCCTCCCCTCCTCCCCATCCACCACGGCCCCCAGTTTCGAGTCATCTGCAAAGAGACTCATCTCACTCCTGATTCCTGTACTTATGTCAGATACGTAGGCGTTGATTGTCTGTGGCTTTTGGTTGCAGGGCGCCCGACTGGCTGGAGGACCTGTTAATGAAAGAAATGAATAATGCATGTACCTCAGTTGATGCACTGTTAGTCTGCTGTTTTTGGCACCTAGAATTAGGACCTTGTAACTCCATATGAGCACTTGATATTTACCCATGAGCTTTGGTGGATGTCCCACAAGTCCTGACTTTGTTTTCCTGCCTTTCCGATTGGCAGTGGCTGCTTGCAATGGCAGCTTAACCTACTGTCCTTTTAGCAGATTAGATACAGTCCCAAATAATGTCCTGGTGCAGCCAGAAATAATTGAATATTTGCCCCAATGCCCCACAGTTCTTTAGCTCAAGCTGAGTACTTGCTATCGCTGCACACATTAAGGAATTTGCTCAGTCCCGTTTTCCCATCGCTGTTGTCAATCGTTAAGGTCTTTCAATTTCAGCAGCAGGCAGGCTGACATTTTCCTTGAGTCTCTAAATTTATCTGCTGAAGCCAGAAGCAAAGCTTTCCTTATTCAAACACCCCCCCCCCATAACACTCTTTTTCCAATCATACAGCAGCAAGTACTTAAAAAAAAAAACACATTTCTTTCCCTTTCTTTTTGGCCGTAGCTGAGATACAGCTGTCCCAGGGCAGACAGGCCCTCATGAATATTCATTTTTGATTGGGGCTCAGGCTCATGAATATTAATGCACCCGATCAGATAACTTCATGGAAGTCCTTCAATTTTTAGGAGAGCATCCTCTCAGTGGCCTGTCCGTGGTCACCAGGTCCCACTTAGCTGATGGGGATCCCAGGACCAATGGAACATTCTCTGGATTAACTGCAATTTCGAGCAGTTTAAGATTATAGGCGCTGGTTGAGCCTGCATGACCCCATTGCCCCGAGGGCAGAACAACAAGCAGGTGGTCGCGGTGGCTTTTTGGAGCCCCACAGGGCTGGATTAGGGATTTGTGCTGCTTGGCTGGGGCACCAGGGGCAGAACAAGACCTAAGGGACCAAAAAAAAAAAATACAGGCAAGATCGGGAGATGCCCAGGAAGAGAGCAGGAGGCCAGAGCTACAGGGTGGAAGGTAAGCCCCCATTTGGCAGGGGGTTACATTAATATAGTCATTTTCAAGAGATTGCTTGCTGATCCCTCCCATCCAGACCACTACCATATTGTAGTATTCACCTTTGTTGATGTTTTATGGCTGTCTCTACCCTTACTTAATAAAAGAAATTGTGGTATTAACTAAGTAATAACACATTACAGTACTTTGTTTGCCAGAGACAGGTGACCTGTATTTAAAGTCAGTCACGTGTTCCCTTTTTTCTTGTGTGTGTTACTTTAATTCCTGTTTGGGGAAAGAAAAAAGTTACCTTTTTGTTTTTACTAGAATAGGCAACCTACCATATATGGTATTAGTTGTACTCTAAATGCTGCTACTTGTCCTGTTTTTTTTTTAATTTGTAAGGAAGCCAGTACTGTCCTGTAGATGTGACATGTAAGGTGTTTTTCACACAGTTAGTAATTCATCCTTTCTTCAAATACTCCCAGAGAAAGGCAAAGCTCTGAAGCAGCAAACAGCAAAAATGCCTGCTAAGATACAGCCCAATACAGGGGGGAAACATGGCTGGGGGATGAGGGAGCTAAGAAGTCTACGGAAAAGAGTACAACTTAAGTTCCAGTTCCCCATAGCAGTGAAAGCACACATATGTCTGTATCAGTGTCTTCTGCTGTGGGCTACAGTGGTGCGGCAGGAACCAGCAAAGGAGTTGTTGGCAGTAGTGGTATACCGGTGTCTTACTTTTTTAAGGCTCAAACTGTTGCATCCATGCTAGTGGGGGATGATGACAGTGAGAATAAGGGAGGCACTGACACCAGCAAAGGAACAGTGATCCAGGAGGAGGGTGATAAGGCTGTCAGTGTGACTGTCCCTGTTACTGTAGGAGCTGGTGATGATAATGTTCAACCAGAGTCTGGTAATCCTAGAGTTAGGGATAGTCAGCCCTCTGAGATGATTGTAGAGAAAGACAAAGGTGCCTTGCTGCAAGAAGATAGTGATGGGGGGAGGAGGAGGAAGAGGAGGAGGAGGAAGACAAGGACATCATCACTATTGGTGGTGATGATGGCGACTGGGATGATCCCACATGGGAGCCTAAGTTAAAAAAGGTCAACGATGATGTAGGCCATTTACATGTACAGCCTGTGGGCCAGTCTGTCACCAAACCTATAAGCAAACCTCCAAGCAGTCAAGTAACCCCCCTTCCAAAAGAAGTCTTATGGAAGTGATGAGAGCAGCCAAAAAAAACACACACTTCCACACCTCTTTCTGAATTATCCCAGTCCCAGAAGCATCTGAAGTCCAGAGGTCAAAAGTCCCTAGTATGGGACTTTTATGTGCTTGATCCAGCTGATGACACCATAGCAATATGCCAGCTTGGTAAAGCACATGTTAGTTATGGGAAAAAGGGAAGCCACATAGGCACCAGTGGCCAACAGGTCCACCTGAAAAACAAGCACCCGCTGAGATGGCAGCAACACCAGAAGGATGCCAGAGCTGCTGGTGGCATCTCCCTTGACAAGTTAAATGTAGTAGAGCAAGAGCAGGAGGAGGGAGGGCAGAGAGGGTTGGTGGTGGAGGAGGAGGGTGAGCAAATCCTTTGATCTCTCGAGTAGTGGGCATAGCAGTGGAGGTCCAAGTCCCAGTCCCAGTCCCTTGAGTCTGAAAAGTACGCCACCACACCCATAAACAACCAAAATAACTGGTTTAATGTGGTCTACACAGCCCCAAGCGTCAAGTGTTACCCCTAAAACAACATCATTGCTGCCACAGGTACAGTATTCTGGTAGAACAGCCCCAAAGATGTAGTCCAATCTGAAGATCATCTTTGAGCAGCACACAAATTACCCCCCCCCCCCCCCCCAATCATGCTGCTGCACAAGAGTTACAGTACATGCTGCTACTGATAAAATGCTGGCCATTGATCTGCTGCCATTCTTGTTCATGGAGAATGCTGGTTTCCACATGTTGATGACCTGTGCTGTCCCAAATGGCAGATTCCATCGCAAACCTGTTTTTCTAAGCATGCCATGCCAGAGCTGAACTGTAGAGTGTCTGATTCCATTAGACGTGCACTGAAGCATAGTGAATCAGAATATATCCATCTTAGCATGGATATGTGGACCAGTAGACACACAGCAGCAAGCTCATATCTATGCATAACAGCACACTGGGCACAGTTGCCTGGGGGTGGTGCTTGATTTGGGGCCAGACAAAACCTGCAGAAATCAAAATTGTGCTGGTAGCAATACACCTGATATTTGGCAACATGTGACCCTGAGTATGACAAATGTCACTGGTCCTCACACAGCTGAGAACATGCTTAATGTTCTGTTGTCAGAGATTGATGGGTGGCTTCACACACAGTCACTCATAGCAGGATTTATCTCAAGTGGTAATGGCTACAATGCAGTGAAATGCATTAGCGATGGTGTTTTTTTTTTCAGGGTGCCCTGCCTGGCACACTTCCTAAATCTTCTTGTACAGCAGTTCTCAACCATGCAGACATTAAGGAAACAGTTACTGTTGCACGTCACATCTGTGTCCACTTCGCAGGTTCTGCAAAGGCCCTTGACCATCTATGTGAGCTGTAGTGCAATAACCATCTGCCTCAGCACTGGATGAAGCTTGATGTGACAAGGTGGGACTCCACACTGTACATGCTTGAGCGGCTGTATGAACAGTATAAGGGTGTGTTAGAATACCTGCTGGTGCACACCACCCATGATAGTGCTGGAGTGTCCATCACTCTAACAACAGAGCAGTGGCATCAAATGGATGGGCTAATACACATTCTCCATCCATTCAAGCATGCTACACAGGCAGTGAGTGGGGACACTGCTTGTATAAGTCAATCCATACCACTCACACTTGTGTTGAGGCAGACACTAGTTCATGTGCGACACCAGATGGAGGCAAGTGGAGATCATGGCAGTTGTGATGTAATGGATCACATGCTCCACTTGCTAGACACAAATACCGATGTATCTGGCATTTTACAGTCAGCTGACTTTGCAATCGCCACCATGCTGGATTCATGCTACAAATGTGGCCTGCCTTCTATAATTGAAGGAGGTCATCAGTGAGTACAAATGTTGACAGAGAACCTCATTAGAATGGTATATGCTGCACACATAAAAAAGGCAAGCACTGTGGCAAAAATGGGTGTTGCTACCACCACCACTAGCAGCTCATAGGCAACCCAATCAGAGAAAATGGGCAAGGCAGAGCAGAAAACAGCAAGCAATCCCATTTGGGATGTTCTCTTTCAGGTGGGAGTGGAAGATAGGGAGGAAAAGGAGGAGGAGACAGATGAGGCAGCTGGACTCAGGACAGCTGAACGAATGGTGGAGGCCTACATGGAGGACCCAAAGCACCTTGCCATTACTATTGAGCCACTGCTGTACTGGTGCAGCAATATGACTGACTGGGCAGCACTAACATTAGTTGCTGTGAAATACCCATGCTGCCCACGATCCAGTGTCAGTGTGGAACGAGTGTTCAGTGCGGCTGGGACCATTGAGAGTGACCGTAGGACCAATTTGTCACCCAAGAATGTATCCATAATAACATTCATTAAAATGAATGAAAGGCACATTCCACACAACACAGTGATCTTAGTGGTGTCGCCACAGGAACTGTGTCTCGGTGATCAGGAAGATGACAATCCCTTGACTAAAGCATCCACCAGCAGTGAGGTGGATGAAGCAGCAATGGTGAGAGAATTCCCACCTGGTGAGAACTCCAGTCTTAAAGACTATGAGGGGTGCTTCTTGAATGATGTGGAAGTGGGAAAAGGCTGAGTTTACTGAAAGGCCACCCCCACTCCCACCCCTTTGGCTCAGTATAGTGTTATAACTTATTTTTAACTATGTACCATTGGTTATGGTTATGTGTTATCTGCTGCAGTGTGAATCACTTTCATTTGGTCACCCTTTGCTGTAAAATGCCATTTGGTCCCCAGTCCCCCAGCCCATATAAAGCAGCAGCAATACATAATCATAAGCCATAAATATTTCGCATGATTACAGTTATAATGTTTCTCAGCAAAAAATATCAAGATACACGTTACTTTTCATTTTGACTATTAACCCCATCTTACAGCTAGATATGTTGTCTTGATGTCCTTAAAAGAACCCATCATGGTACATGCCACACTGCCTCCCCTTCCCACCACCTGACACACCCATGCGCTCCATGCAACCCAAAAAATATTTTCTGTCACTTACTATTAGTGACTTGTCGAAGAACCCTGGTACAAGTTGCATATGAATGTAACATGCTCATTCAACCGTTAACACCACAAATTGAACAAATTTTGAGAAATGGTGAATGGTGGCCATCTTTAATAATGCTAGCCATTAATTACAAATGCTAGCCATTAATTACAAAAGTAATCATAAAAAGGCTTAACAACTTACAACATCCAATTACCCCCCAAAAGTTACTTATGCTATACTACCAGGCTAAAGTTCTTGTACTGAAACTGTGATGGTTCCTGGGGGGGGGTGTCAGCGGAGGGCAGGGGGAGGTGTATCCTGCACTCAGTTTGGATTTCAGATTTTCATGATTAGTGCAGCTCTGCCACCCCAAATGATTAGATGATACATTAGCCCCCTCCACCTAATTATTTACTAAACACCATCTCAACCAACAATTTCAACATACAGTTCCTCACTGGATGTGGGTAGTGTTTACTCAGTATTGGTATGGGATTGGAAAACAGTGGCCAACTTCGCAGTTCAAGCCGCACCCTATGTCTTGCATGCAATACAGCTCCTTCAGGGCCTGGATGGATGTAGTCATCACACAGAGATAGGATGAAACCTCAACAGAGGAAAATGACCTAAGCAAGAGCAAAGATAAGGAAAAATAAAGAATATGTGTTAATCTGCATTCTGCATACCTGATTTTAGCAAGCAAATTAGAACAAGCACAGAAAATATATACTTACCATACCCTGTGATGTCATTAAACTGTGGGAAATTGCCACCAGAAGGAACATGCTGGGTGGTGCACATGATTCCTGATCATGATGAAGCATAGTAGCAGGCATTCCCCTTCCAGTCCCCTAACAGTACTGCTTACCTGGATATTAGATAAAAAGAAGAGCAAATTTTGAGTGTTGTAAAAATTTCAACCCCCCCACCAACATCCTCCTAGTCCCACCCCCCCAGCACAAAAGACCATAAAAAATGAAGAAATACTTTCCTCAGGGACTGTGAAACTGCATTGTACAATTAAATAAATCCCCAGATATTGTTGAGCAGTGGCAGCAGGGGTAGAGTTTAACTTCACCAGAATTCCTGATGTTTACAAAAGCAAAAAAGAACATAATTACTGTCAAACTCAGAGTGACATCCAGATGGCAGTAACAGACATACCTCCACATTAGTAATGAAAAATTAAATACTTACCATCTGTGTTGGGAAATGTGGTGCATTCCAACATCCCTAGATCCTAATTCCCGATTCCCAGCTTGGCATGATGATGTCATCCCCAGTAAACTGAAAAATAATATAAAAGCAGTACAAACATATTAGAACTTAAGATGCCTCAATACCAACTGATCAACACCCTTATCTTGCACAGGAAAAAAAAAATAAAGGCAGATACTTACATGTGCAGCAGCAGCAGTTTGGACTCTGCGAAGATGATCTACCATCAACCATTCAAAACAATACTTCACATGGAAATGTGGCAATTAATAGTCAGAGACAGCAGCAGGCAGCAAGCTACAGTGCCACAACATGTCATTCACTCCCTATTGCCAGGCAAGTTGCAACCACAGAGTCAGTCAACACAGCTGATCAGGAAGGACAGCAGCATAAGGAAATGATAATTGTACATTTCTATCTCAATCAATTGAAAAAGCAGCAGCAGGAGGAAACTGCAAGTAGCAGCAGTATTTTGCAGGAGGAATTCATTTTTTCTGCATGGCACCCATTTTAAGGTCCCTGTGGTGGTGGCACAGCATGTAACATCAGGATTGACAGCGCATTTCAGTCTCAATTTGATGTAACATTTTTTGGTAAACATTTCTGGACATGTACTACCTGTGCTGCACTCGCAGAAACAAGATGTGGCCTAAACTCAAATGCAAACATTGGACCAAAGACAATTGTTTGGTCCGGTTGGGGGTTTTGGTGCCATAAAACATCATGGCTGACACCAGATTTCTCTCTGAATTTAATGTACCATTTTTTAGGAAATTCTGGACATGTACTGCCTGTGCTGCACTCACAGAAACAAGATGTGGCCTAAAACCAATTGTAAACAGTGGCCAAAACAGCATTTTAATGCCTGGGCTGGGGGGGGGGGGCACCATAAAAAATCAGGACTGACACCAGATTTCAGTCTCAGTTTGAAGCAACATATTTTTGTAAACATTTCTGGACATGTACTACCTGTGATGCACTCACAGAAACAAGAAGTGGCCTAAAACCAATTTTAAACAGTGGAGCAAAGACCATCATTTGGGATGGGTGGGGGATTGGGCACCATAAAACATCATGGCAGAGACCAGATTTCTGTATGAATTTAATGTACCATTTTTTAGGAAACATATCTGGACTTGTACTGCCTGTGCTTCACTCACAGAACAAAGAGGCGGCCTACAACCAGTTGTAAACAGGAGCCTAAACACCATTTTAATGTCTGGATGCTGGGGAGTGACACCATAAAACATCTTGGTTGAGACCATATTTCTGTCTGAATTTAATGTAAAATGTTTTAGGAAATATTTCTGGACGTGAACTGCCTGTGCTGCACTCGCAGAAACAAGATGTGGCCTAAAATCAAATGTAAACAGTGGACCAAAGACCATCGTTTGGGCCAGGTGGGGGTTTGGGTGCCATAAAACATTAAGGATGAGACCATATTTCTGTCTGAATTTAATGTACCATTTTTTAGGAAACATTTCTGGACATGTACTTTCTGTGCTGCACTCACAGAAACAAGATAAGGCATACAGTTGTTTGTCATCAGTGGACCAAAGACCATCATTTGGTCTGGGTGGGGGATTGCGTGCCATAAAACATCATGGCTGAGACCAGATTATTGTCTGAATTTAATGTACCATTTTTTTAGGAAACATTTCTAAACATGTACTGCTTGTGTTTCACTCGCAGAAACAAGAGGCGGCCTAAAACCAATTGCAAGCATTGGCCTAAACACTATTTTAATGTCTGGATGCAGGGAGATCACCATAAAACATCTTAACTGAGACCAGATTTCAGTCTGAATTTAATGTACCATTTATTAAGAAACATTTCTGGACATATATTGCCTGTGCTTCACTCTCAGAAAAAGATAAGGCATGAAACCAATTGCAAACAGGGGCCTAAACACCATTTTAATGTCTAGGTGCGGGGGGATAAAACATCTTGGATGAGACCAGATCTCAGTCTGAATTTAATGTACCATTTTTTAGAAAATATTTCTGGATATGTACTGCCTGTGCTTCACTCGCAGAAACAAGAGGCGGCCTAAAACCGATTGCAAACAGGGGCCTAAATAGTATTTTAATGTCTGAGTGCTGGGGGAGAACCATAAAACATCTTGGCTGAGACCAGATTTCTGTTTGAATTGAATATACCATTTTTGTTTTTTTGTTTTTCTGTGCTAGCTTCCCAAGCCCCTATGGGGTCACCCGGCTCAGGCAGCCACCCTCTCATACTCGGGTTTGCGCCTTCATGTTGGGACGCCAATAGGTGAACTCGGGTGGCCAGAGAGGATGGCAATGGAGCCGGCTCATTAGCGGGGGATGGCATTTTTGAAGGCTGTGAATCCCACAGGGGCGGGGGCATGCAATGACAATCCACATCTGCCCTGCCCTCTGAACATGCAGGCGTCCACTGCAGCTGAATTTCCAGCGGCATCTGCCAGGGGTCCATCATGTGATGGACACTCAACCTCACCTCCCCCCAGAATTGGAGAGGAGTCCACCAGATGCTCAATCCTACTCCCCCCAGCCGGCCCTCCGACTCCCGAGTCCAATCCCGAACCCAGGCCATCCGACCGCAGATTGCGATCGTACCTTGGCACCAGTGGGCCATCCCCTGAATGTGCCATTTTTTAGGAAACATTTCTGGACAGTACTGGCTGTGCTTCAGTTGCAGAAACATAAGGCGGCACAAAACCAGTTACAAACAGGGGCCTAAACACCATTTTAATGTCTGGGTTCAGGGGAGGCACCATAAAACATCTTGGTTGAGACCAGATTTCTGTCTGAATTTAATGTACCATTTAATAGGAAACATTTCTGGACCTGTACTGCCAGTGCTGCACTCACAGAAACAAGGTAAGGCATAAAATTGTTTGTCAACATGTGGAACAAAGACCATCATTTGGTTTAGGTGGGGGTTTTGGTGCCATAAAACATCATGTCTGAGACCAGAATTTTGTCTGAATTTAATATACCATTTTTTAAGGAAACATTTCTGGACATGTACTGCCTGTGCTTCACTCACAGAAACAAGAGGCATCCTAAAACAATTGCAAACATGAGCCTAAACACCATTTTAATGTCTACGTGCTGGGAGAGCACCATAAATCATCTTGGCTGAGACCAGATTTCTGTCTGAATTGAATGTACCATTTTTGTTTTTTTGTTTATCTGTGCCAGCTCCCCAAGCTCCTCCAGGGTCACCAGGCTCCGACAGCCACCCTCTCATACTGAGGCTTGCCCCCTCCAAGTTGAGATGCCAATAAGTGAAATCTGGTGGCCAGAGAGGATGGCAATGGAGCCAGCTTATTAGCGGGGGCCAACATTTTTGAAGGCTGTGAATCCCACGGGGGCAGGGGCGTGCAATGACGATCTGCATCTGTCCCGTCCCCTGAACATGCAGGTGCCGACCGTAGCTGACCTCCCGGCCTCCCCCAGGGGTCCATCATGTGATAGACACTCAAGCCCACCTCCACCAAAAATAGGACAGCAGTACACCAGATGCTCAATCCTAGTCCCCCCAGCCCGTCCTTTGACTCCCGAGTCAGTTCCTGAACCCAGGTCATCAGACCGCAGATGGCGATCATACGTCTGCACCAGTAGGCCATCCCCAGAATGTACCATTTTTCAGGAAACATTTCTGGACATGTACTGCCTGTGCTTCAGTCACAGAAACAAGAGGCAGCCTAAGACCAATTACAAACGAGGCCTAAACACCATTTTAATGTCTAGGTGCCTGGGGGGTACCATAAAACATCTTGGTTGAGACCAGATTTCTGTCATGAATTTAATGTACCATTTATTTGGAAACATTTCTGGACATGTACTGCCTGTGCTTCACTCGCAGAAAAAAGAGGTGGTCTAAAACCAATTGCAAACAGGGGCCTAAACACCATGTTAATGTCTGGGTGCTGGGGGGAGGGGTGCACCATAAAACATCATGGCTGAGACCAGATTTCTACCTGAATTTAATGTACCATTTTTTAAGAAACATTTCTGGTCATGTACTGCCTGGGCTTCATTCGCAGAAACAAGAGGTGGCCTAAAACCAATTGCAAACATGGGCCTGAACACCATTTTAATGGCTGGGTGCTGGGAGAGCACCACAAAGCATCTTAACTGAGACCAGATTTCTGTCTGAATTTAATGTACCATTTATTAGGAAACATTTCTGGACATATAGTGCCTGTGCTTCACTCACAGAAACAACATAAGGCATAAAACCAATTGCAAACAGGGGCCTAAACACCATTTTAATGTCTAGGTGCTGGGGGGCACCATAAAACATCTTAGCTGAGACCAGATTTCAGTTTGAATTTAATGTACCATTTTTTAGGAAATATTTCTGGACATGTACTGCCTGTGCTTCACTCGCAGAAACAAGAGGCAGCCTAAAACCAATTGCAAACAGGGGCCTAAACAGCATTTTAATGTCTGGGTGCTGGGGGAGCACCATAAAACATCTTGGCTGAGACCAGATTTCTGTCTGAATTGAATGTACCATTTTGGTTTTTTTGTTTTTCTGTGCCGGCTTCCCAAGCCCCTACGGGGTCATCAGGCTCTGGCAGCCACCCCCTCATGCTCAGACTTGCCCTGCCTGAGTTTGGGTGCTGATAGGTGAACTCTGGTGGCCAGAGGGGATGGCAATGGAGCCTGCTTATTAGCTGGGGATGGCATTTTGAAGGCTGTATATCCCATGGGGGCAGAGGCATGCAATGACGATCTGCATCTGCCCTGCCCCCCTGAACATGCAGGCGCCTACCGTAGCTGAACTCCCGGCCTCTGCCAGAGGCCCATTTTGCAATGGACACTCAACCCCACCTCCCCCCAGAATAGGAGTGCACTCCACCAGATGCTCAATCCTACTCCCCCCAGCCAGCCCTCCGACACCTGAGTCCGTTCCCGAACCTGGTTTGTCAGACTGCAGATGGCTATCGTGCCTCTGCTCCAGCGGGCCGGCCCCTGAATGTACCATATTTTATGAAACATTTCTGGACATCTATTGCCTGTGCTTCAGTCGCAGAAACAAGATGTGGCCTAAAACCAAATGTAAACAGGGGCCTAAACACCATTTTAATGTCTGGGTGTTGGGGGGCACCATACACCAACATGGCTGAGACCAGATTTCTATCTGAATTTAATGTACCATTTTTTAGGAAATATTTCCAGACATGTACTGCCTGTGCTTCACTCGCAGAAACAAGAGGCAGCCTAAAACCAACTGCAAACAGGGGCCTAAACAACATTTTAATGTCCGGGTGCTGGGGGAGCACCATAAAGCATCTTGGCTGAGACCAGATTTCTGCCTGAATTGAATGTACCATTTCTGTTTTTTTTTTCTGTGCCAGCTCCCCATCCCTCTTCAGGGTCATCAGGCTCCTGCAGCCACTCCCTCATGCTTGGGCGTGCCCCCCTGAGTTTGGGCACTGATTGGTGAACTCTGATGGCCACAGGGGATGGCAATGGAGCTGGCTCATTAGCTGAGGCCAGCATTTTTGAAGGCTGTGAATCCCACTGGGATGGGGGTGTGCAATGATGATCTGCATCTGCCCAGTCCCCCTGAACATGCAGGTGCCGTCCGTAGCGGAACTCTTGGCCTCTGCCGGGGCCCATCTTGCGATGGACACTCAACCCCACCTCCCCCAAGAATAGGAGAGTAGTCCACCAGATGCTCAATCCTACTTTCCCAAGCCAGCCCTCTGACTCCCAAGTCCATTCCCGAACTCAGGTTGTCAGACCGCAGATGGTGATCGTGCCTTTGCACCAGCGGGCCAGCCCCTGAATGTACCATTTTTTATGAAACATTTCTGGACATGTACTGCCTGTGCTTCAGTCACAGAAACAAGATGTGGCCTAAAACCAATTGCAAACAGGGGCCTAAACACCATTTTAATGTCTGGGTGCTGGGGGGCAGCATACAACATCATGGCTGAGACCAGATTTCTGTTTGAATTTAATGTTCCATTTTTTAGGAAACATTTCTGGACATGTACTGCCTGTGCTGCACTCACAGAAACAAGATAAGGCATAAAATTGTTTGTCAATATTGGGCCAAAGAACAACGTTTGCTCCGGTTGGAGGTTTGGGTACCATTACAGATCATGACTGAGGCTAGATTTCTGTTTGAAATTAATGTACCATTTTTTAGAAAACATTTCTGCACATGTACTGCCTGTGCTACACTCGCAGAAACATGAAGCGGCCTAAAACCAATTGCAAACCAGGGCCTAAACACCATTTTTATGTCTGGGTGCTGGTGGAGGGGGGGGGCACCATAAAACATCTTAGGTGAGACCAGATTTCTGTCTGAATTTAATGTACCATTTATTAGGAAACATTTCTGGACATGTACTGCCTGTGCTTCACTTGCAGAAACAAGATAAAGCATAAAACCAGTTGCAAACAGGTGCCTAAACACCATTTTAATGTCTGGGTGCTGGGGGGGGCACCATACAACATCTTGGCTGAGACTACATTTCAGTCTGAATTTAATGTACCATTTTTAAGGAAACATTTCGGGACTTGCACTGCCTATGCTTCAGTTGCAGAAACAAGATGTTGGCTGAAACCAATTGCAGACAGTGGACCAAAGACCATCGTTTGGACTGAGTGGGAATTTGGGCACCATAAAACATCATGGCTGGGACCAGATTTCTGTCTGAATTTAATGTACCAATTTTTAGGAAAATTTCTGGACATGTACTGCCAGTGCTTCATGCACGGAAACAAGCGGTGGCCTAAAACCAATTACAAACAGGGGCCTAAACACCATTTTAATGTCTGGGTGCTGGGGGGGGGCACCATAAAACAACATGGCTGAGACCAGATTTCTGCCGAAATTTAATGTATCATTTTTTAAGAAACATTTCTGGACATGTACTGCTTGTGCTGCACTCACAGGAACAAGATGAGGCATAAAACATTTGTCAACAGTGAACCAAAGACCATCATTTGGTCTGGGTGGGGGTTTGGGTGCCATAAAACATCATGCCTGAGACCAGATTTCTGTCTGAATTTAATCTACCATTTTTTAGGAAACATTTCTGGACATGTACTGCCTGTGCTGCACTTGCAGAAACAAGAGGCGGCCTAAAACCAATTGCAAACAGGGGCCTAAACACTATTTTAATGTCTGGGTGCTGGGGGGGTGGGCACCATAAAACATCTTGGCTGAGACCAGGGTTGGGTGGACCCAAAAATGTCCTGACCCTTATTATCAGGATCAGGATCCAGGCCAAAGTCCTGATAAGTTCTGATCAGTTCTGATTCGAATCAGAACCTTTTGTAAAATGTGATGAAAACTGCAAATCTGCTATATAGTTGTATAAAATGACACTGAGATCTGTGACACACACATAGAATTGTAGTCAGCATTTCAGGATATGAAAACTGTGAGTTTAAAGCACTGATGTGCTGGTCAATTGAATATGGCAGTCATTCAGTTGACCTCTGTCTGTTTCCTGTCTCAGAGTTGGTAGTACTAGTGCTACAACTTTAAACTGACCTGTCTGACCTCAGAGGAGGAATCCCATTCTCATTTACTAGTATACACTATACAATGGGCATATCATAGAAACACAGAAACATAGAATTTGACGACAGATAAGGACTGCTTGGCCCACTCAGTCTGCCCATTTCCCTACCTATTGGGTAAGCTGTAATTCTGGTGGGGTTGGGGGTTGGAAGAAGTAGGCTGTTGGTTAACTAGGATCTGCAGCTTATCAATTAGGTAGGGAAATGAGCAGACTGTGTGGGCCAGTGGTCCTTATCTGCCATCAAAGTCTATGTTTGTATGCTCTTTCCTTTATGCTTTTTATTAATGTGTTTTTTATTTAGTCCTGAAGAAGATGTTCCTAAATGTACTATCTGCCCTCTGTTTTTCCCCTTTTTACTAGTGTAAAATAATAAAATAACTTTCTTTTATGTAATATATATTAGCTTGATTTTATTTGTTCAGTTCAGACTAGTCACTGCCTGTAACAGTTCCTCAACCCCCACGATCCTGACCTCCACTCCACAAGAACTCAATCAGTCAGACTGAAAACACCAAACCAAATATATATATATATATATATATATATATATATATATAATGTGTATTTTTAAATCCCCCTTTTTTAACATCTGAAGCTAACTGGCAATATAGCAAGTAACCTCCGAACCTTTGATGTCCACGGCCCCTGTATACCCACCATGATGTTCTGTCACTTCAAAACCCCTTCCCCCAATTAAGATTTTCCTTCCTTTTAAAGTACTAGTTTAAATTAGCCCCCTATGCTCCTTAGCATTTTTTAGGTAGTAATCAAATGCAATAAAGCAGGACACACAAATTTGTATATTTATGGACTAGTAGTATGAGCCACAAAAACAGTTATGACACTGTCACTAAAAAAAAGGCTGCTCTCACCAACTGTAGGCGCTGAAATGACGCCTTAACCAAGGAACATCGAGCTGCAGTGTTCTCAGCTCCACCCACCCACCACATCGGCCAATAGGCAGCACTGATAGGCAGTCTTCCAGCAGCTATAGGTTGCCTAGCCTGTCAGTCTGACTTGATCTGGCCAATCCAGTGTCTCTGCTCTTCAGTCACGTTTGTGCACGACAAGGCAAGCTTGCTCCTGCTGCTCACTGACTGGCTGCCAGACCAGCACAAATCTGCACGCTCACCACCCATCGACCACGTTTCGCAGGTGAAATTTAGCAATTTTGTACCTGGTGAAAAATGGTGGAGAATGGTGGAATTTGAAAAATGTTTTATGTGGCAAAATTGCTGGTTTTGTGTTGCGAAATTGTCGATTTTGCGGCAATTTCACTGGAGAAATTTAATTTTGCGACATCTCTACTCACAAAGTTCAGCAGTTTAATTCCCTTTCCCTCCAGTTTGAAGCAGAAGCCAGCAGCAAGCAGGAACACACACCCTCGAGCAACCATAGCAGGGGTACCATCTCACCCCACACTGTGTGTCAGGCAAAGAGGAAGCAAAAGGAAGTTTACTGGGGAAAGTACTAGTTAAAAAAAAAAGGAGGCAACAGCTTTGTTTTTTAAAACTGCGGGAGCAGCAGCATGATGGCCACAGTGGAGCAGATGCAACTGTGGGAGACAGGGAAATAAATCGGATCATCAGATAATGCAGTGTTGCTGAGTATAAAAGGTCAAATATATGTAGAGCAGTCCTGTTTAATTTTTGTATGGCTATCTCCTTAGAAATGGATGAAAAAAAATGGTGGCATTTTGAAAGCGGAAAGTTCTAATGGCACACTGATTTCTGCTTTCAGTTCTGCGGTCATTTTTAGATCGTGTTTTTATGAATGGATCTGATGCACAGGTAAAAACCAGTGAGACACCAGGATTTTTTCTCCCTATTTTATAATTAAAGTTATTTTGGTTCATTGGCAGTTTCAAGCATGGCAATAAATACATAGGCAGTTCCTCAGTGATCTCCTTCCACCTTCATGATGTCACAGTTTTGAGTAACAGCCAATCAACTTCTTCTCAGTTCAGTTTAAAGAAGCCACTGCTAGGCAAATATATATTATGAATTACAATGAAGAAGGGAAAATGTGAACCACTAGGAATTGAACCCAGAACCTCCAGCGTTCTATACTAGTAACTCTACCTACTGAGCTATGGTTCACACAGCTGCAGTGGCTGTCCTGGTCTTCCTTAAAGTCACATTCCCTTCCTCTGGTGTTGCATAATGTTGCAGCCTTAGAAATACATTAAAACAATAGCCAATCAACTCCTCAGTGCAGTTTAAAGAGACCACTGCTAGGCAAATTTACATTATGAATTACAATGAAGAAGGGAAAATGTGAACCACTAGGAATTGAATATAGGACCTCTAGCATGCTGTACTAGTAATTCTACCAGCTGAGCTATGGTCCACACAGCTGCAGTGGCTGTCCAGGTCTTCCTTCAAAGTCACACTCCCTTCCCTTCTGATGTATTTCTGAGGTTGCAAAGTTACACAACACGAGAGGAAGGGAGTGTGATGCAAAACATTATTTTTTTAACTGCCGTCTTGAGATTTTCCATTTTTTTAACTTTCTTTATGCCACTCAGGTATGGGCGGGGAGGTACCTCAGGAGTGTACCCCGTTGTTCTGCACCTGGACCTTCCACCCAGCATCCTCCCAGGTCACCTAGACCGGAAGGCCCTCAGCTTGCAACCTGCGGTGGGGCTCTGTAAAGGGATAGACTGAGATCCACCTGAGGCCCCAGTTGAACATTACCCTTGGGGTGTCATTTGGGTGGAGATTCATGGGCATGACCATACTGCCAGCCCCAATGGATTTTGCTTACTGTTTCCCTCTGGAGGTGCAGACATGTAATGATATCAACATGGGATGTGCGCACTCCTGCAAATGTCCCACAGTCATCCACCATCGCCTCGGCCTGTCAACATGTGGTCTCCACTGGATGTGACTCACATGCTAGGAATCCACAACCCTCCCTCTCAGAGGAGGAAAGCAGTCTGTAGGATGCACATCCTACATCCCCCCTACCAGCAGTCTGATGCTCCGGGCTCATTCCTGAAATCAGGTCATCAGCGTTACAAGAGGTAATGCTACCACTGTGCTGGTGGGCAGGCAAACTTTTCCATGCTGATATTGAAAAGTATATCAATATACTCTGTGGATATGGACACGTATACTGATAAAGTATATTAATAACAGTTATTTCATAAAATGGTCTGTTGTGATATAAATATACAATATATATTGGCATAGCTTGAAAAAACTGTTTCTATACTGGTGATATAACTAATATTGTTACATGATAATGATATAATAATGACAGTATTTCTTATTAGTTGGACTCCAAACTTTCACTTGAAAAAAGATTAAGTTTCTAGCCCCAGCAGTTCCAGAGTTAGACCTTTCAAAATATATTTTCTTTAAAATGTGATAACTTTGAAACCATTAGGGCTACAGAGTATTCTGTTTTTTAAATGAAAGCTTGGAGTCAGCTAAATTAACATATTGTTAAGATATCCCTGCTATACGGATATATGAAAACATAATGTTTTTCATATTGCTATAAAAACATGAATGGTTCACTAAATGTTTAAAGTCCTGTCATTTTTAACAACATATTATATCCACATGCACGGTATATGCATGTAGCAACACAGAAGCATGGGATTGTTAGGATCTATACATGTTAATCAGATTCCAAACTTTCATTTAAACAACGTTATGTTTTTCTGATTACATAGATACATAGATACATGGACAGTGTTGTCAGATAAGGGCCTGCGGCCCACCCAGTCTGCTCATTTGAGCTTGTAAGTTTACTTTATGTTTTCTTAGAAGTCTGTAGCCCCTTCACCCTGACTTCCAGAATTCCCTTATGTCTATCCCATGCATTCTTAAATCCCGTGATTGTTTCAACCCCCACCACTTCCTCTGGCAGGGTGTTCCACTTGTCCACCACCCGTTCTGTGAAGAAATTCTTCCTCACATTTCCTCTGAATCGTCCCCCCTCCAACTTCATCCCATGCCCTCTAGTCCTGGAACATCTTTTTCACTAAAAATAGTGTATTCTTGTACCGTGTTCCTCCCTGTAAGATACTTGTATGTCTCTATCACATCCCCTCTCTCCCTCCTCTCCTCTAGGGAGTACATATTCAATTCCTCCAACCTGTTCTCATAGGACTTGTGATGCAATCCATGTACCATCTTTGTTGCCCTCCTCTGAACCTTCTCTACCCTGTCTATATCCTTACATAAGTAAGGTCTCCAGAACTGTACACTGTACTCCAGGTGGGGCCTCACTACTGTCTTGTATAGTGGAATTATGTCTTCCCTTTTCCTGCTGGTGATGCCCCTGCCTATACATCCCAGCATCCTATTTGCTTTGCCTGCTGCCTTGTCACACTGTTTCCCTACCTTGAGGTCATCAGAGATGATAACCCCAAGATCCCTTTCCTGCTTGGTGTATGCTATATCCTCACCCCCCATCTGATATATTGTGCAAGGGTTTTTGTGCCCCATATGCATTATCTTGCACTTCTTTGTATTGAATTTCAACTGCCGAACCACTGACCATTCTTCAAGTTTCTGCAGGTCCCTTCTCATTCTGTCTACACCCTCTGGTGTATCTACTCTGTTACAGAGCTTTGTATCATCAGCAAACAGGGAAATTCTGCCTTCTAGGTCCTTCGCAATGTCACTGATGAAGATGTTGAATAGGACCGGTCTCAGCAGTGATCCCTGTGGTACCCCACTAGTCACTCTTCCCTCTGTGAAGTGACATCCATTTACCACCACCCCCTGTGTCCTGCCGCCCAGCCAGTTACCTACCCACTGCACTACTGTCCTGCCCACACCCATATTCTTCAGTTTGTGTAATAGTCTTCTATGTGGCACAGTGTCAAAGGCCTTGCTGAAGTCCAGATAGGCCATGTCCACTGCCCTCCCCTGATCTACCTCCCTAGTCACCCAGTGGAAAAATTCAGTGAGACTGGTCTGACAAGACTTCCCCCTGGTGAAGCCATGCTGCCTTGGGTCCTATAGTCCATTGACAACCAGATGTTCCACCAATCTCTCCTTCAGTAGTGCTTCCATGATCTTCCCAACTATGATTAACAGTTCAGATGTTGCAGCTTTCAAAAGATAGTTTCAAGCATTATAAAAATATCGCATATGAATATTTTTGGAAATGGTTGAAAAATACTTGTGGTTGTTCTGTCTGAGAATGAATACATTCTTTCCTAGTTTTATAGTTTATTTACCCAGGAAAGCCCAACTGAGTTGCAGCAACTCATTTTCACTGGGGTCATGTTTCTACCCAATTTTGCAACAGGGAGAACAACCAGAAGAAGCATGTCAAGTAATTTGTTTTAGGTCACAGAGAGTTATTTGCTATGTATCAGTATTATCTCCCTTAATTAACCCTGAGGGATATAATATAATATAACCCTACTAAATGTATGTCCTGGTAAAGTGTACTAAAGCAAAGCCCTTCAGTTTGAATAAATTGGTTTTAGCCTTTGTGTCACTGGGTGCTAACTTAGATTAAAGGAAAACTACACCCAAAACTTGAAAAAATATATGTTGTGCAGAGTGTTTTAATTTGTATGTGAAGTTCCAGTGTTTCCTTCCCTCTGACTGGTATTAGAAGTTTTTCCCAAATTAGCTTGCTAGCTTTATGCTAGTTTTACGACCCCTGGGAATCTTCATACCTGATAGTGTAATTGTATTTCTTGTTCCCACAGTGCATCTTGTCTCACGTGACTGTGATGTAAGAGAGACCCAACATTCAGCACACACATGCCAAACAAACTAAATATCTTGGAAGCTTTACAAGCTGCACAAAAATTACCAGCAGCAAAGTTTTTCAGGACAGTAAAACCTTTAGGATGAGGGTGGTCACCAAGCTGAATTCTACCATTTTTAAAATATAGCCATCTCTATTGCTGTGAACTGATTGTAATGCAATGCTTTCTGTTGGATTTATGGGCTTTGCTACATCACCATCACATGAAACAAGGTGCACTGTAGAACAAAGAAATGCAATAAACCTATTTGATATGGAGATATCCAGGGGTCGTAAAACTACCCTAAAGCTAGCAGGCTAATTTAGGAAAAACTCCTAATACCAGTCAGAGGGAAGAAAACGCTAGAACTTCACATACAAATTAAAACACTCTGCACAGCATATATTTTTTCAAATTTTGGGTGTAGTTTTCCTTTAAGTTGTGCTATTCAGTAAGAACATTGGAACATTAGCATTGCAATGAGACAAAGTATTTTCACAGAGAGGGTGGTGGATGCATGGAACGGCCTTCCTGAGGATATCATTGGGTCAAAAACAGGGAATTCAAGAGTGCATGGGACAGACATAAGGCAATTCTGTTGGTGGTTAGGAGGAAGTAGGCTGTTGGTTAACTAGGATCTACAGCTTATCCAATAGGTAGGAAAATGGGCAGACTGGGTGGGCCAAGCAGTCCTTATCTGCCATCAACGTCTATGTTTCTATGTATTGCATATCAACAGGTGGTGCTGTGACATATATGATCATAAGAGGTAATGCTGTTCCTTTTGTTTTCTTTCCCAAAGCCAAACCATCCTGTGATTTTGAAGGTGCGAGTACATGCGGCTGGTTTAGGCCAATACAAACTTCATATATTACCAAAAAGTTCCAGTGGAGCACAGGACAGGGTTCCAGCATCAGTCCAGGGGAGGAAGGCCACAGGCCTTCAACTGACCACACTAAGTAAGTAGAACTGTAACTGTTCTGAAATGTCACAGATGTGATAAAATTGTTATTAGTGTGTGTGTGTGTGTGTGTGTGTGTGTGCGCTCGCATGCCTACGCATGCGTGCATACATGTGTAACATGTAAAACCCAATTATTTATTTCTTTATTTAAAATATTGGATTTACAGACCTTTGAGTCAGGGACCCATTTACAAAGGCACCTCGCTGAATTAATACAAAGACAGCACAGTTTACAGGTCATAAAACAATAGCTCAGAGAGCAGACAGTTGTAACAATCATACACTGGAGATACATGGGTAGCAGTAGTTAAACAGTATATATAGCTTAGGCACACAGGCACCACATCAAGTACATGGGAAGTAGTAGTTAATCAGTATACATAGTTTAGGCACACAAGCACCATGTCAGGAGAGAGCAAAGTAGATCTACACTATACAATAGATAAAAGCAATTGACATCAGGAGTCACAGAGTAGCCCAGAAGGTTCACATGAGGGCTGCAAGTAGTCAGAAGACCAAGTCATGACTGTGGACGATTGTCCAGGGAGGATTATGTACATTTGCGCAGCTGGAGTTCAGCAGGTGGGCTCTGATAGCAGCCTTGAAAGGACCTAGCTTGGTGGAGTCCGCTATATCGGCTGGGAGGGATTTGAACCAGGTGGGTGCTCTGTAGCCGAAGGATCTCTGAGCTAGAGATGTCTTGGCCCTGGGGACTAGAAGTGAGGTCTTGATAGTGCTGTGGGTGGATACTGCGGGGGAGGCCCAGTGGAGGGAGGCAGAGACTCCGGGGGGGGGGGGAGAGCCTGAGCAGAGTTTTTTTTTACTAGAAGTCTGGCTTGGAAGCAAAGTCTTTCTTCAAGATTGAGCAATTTGGTGGAGGAGTACGGTAGACAGGTGTGAGTGTACCTCAGGGCACCAGTCAAGAGCCTGCAGGCCTTATTGATGAAGAGCTGGATTTAAGCAAGGGCAGTATTGTTATCAGCAGCATAGATGGGCAGACCATAGTCTACTAGAGACAGGACACAGGAGGTGATTGCTAACCTAAACAGCATCATGGGGGAGGCAATCCCTATGGTGTTATATGAGTTATATCCTGACATTGGTGGCTGCAGAAAGGGTGCTGATGTGGGAGTGGAAGGTAAGGGCCGAGTTGAATAAGATACCCAAGTACTTGTAGGAGGAAACCTGCTCAATGGGGTGTGGTGTGCTGGGTAGTATCATGAGGGAGGCACCACTGGCTTTGCTTTGGCAATGCGAGAAGAGCATAGCCTTGGTCTTTTTTAGGTTCAGGACCAGTCTATGGGCCATGAACCAATGTTCAGCTTGTTGAAAGCGTGTTGGAGGGTGGTCTGCAGTGTGGTGGGGTTGGAATCTGAGGTAAAAAGCACTGCATCATACACATAGAGGAGGATCCTACTAGGACAGACTGAGGGGAGAATGTTTAGATAGAGGCTGAAGAGGAGGGGGCCCAGGATAGAGCCCTGGGGGACACCAGAGTCGACAGGGCATATGTCAGATAAGGCACTGTTGATTTTAACGCACTGCACTCTAGCAGAGAGGTAGCTGGTGAACCATGCAAGGGGACCAGAGAAGAAACCAAGGCATATGAGGGAGTCAAGCAGGAGGGAATGGCAGACTGTGTCAAAAGCCTTGGAGAGGTCAATGAACACGGCCCTGGCGGAGTTGCCAATGTCAAGGGCAGAGTGCAGGAAGTTAGAGAATTTGAGTAGGGCTGTAGTGGTGCTGTGACTAGCATGAAAGCCGTGCTGCTCTGGGCACAGAATATCATGCTTGGTCAGGTACTCCGAGAGTTGGTTGGCTACTACTTTTTCCAACACCTTAGAGAGAGGGGGGAGGATAGAGATCGGTCGGTAGTTACCGGGAAGGGACCGATCCCCACTCTTAAGGATGAGTGTGATTATGGCAGTTTTCCAGGCATTGGAGAACTGACCCAGGCACAGAGAGTGATTTAGTAGGTCAGTAAGGGGGACCAGGATAACATCCAGGACCAGGTGTAGGAGCCTAGCGTCCAAAGGGTCGGTGCTGGGGCTATTACTATTGACGGCTTTTAGGAGATAGGGTCTGGCTTCAAGCATGGAGATGGTGTGAAGTTAGAAAGGTGAGTGATGGAGGGTGGGCAGCTGCGCGGTTGGGATACAGTCGAAGAAATTACTGGGTAAGATGGAACTTAGGTCCAAGAAGGTGGCGTTTAGGCAATCTGCAATGCCAAGGGGTTCGGAGCAGACATTGCCATTAATGGAAAGTTGGGAGGGTGGGGGAGTGACTTCCCATTTAGCTCTTTGACATTGTTCCTAAAGTTTCTAGCAGACTCCCATGAGGAGGCAAGGGTGGACCGGTAATACTGAGCTTTAGGCTGCTGGATGGCCCAGGTACACTAATTGCACTCTGTATTATATGCTTGCCTGTCAGCTGGCTTGCAAGATTTCATGGCGATGTGCCAGTGGTTGTCCCTCGTTTTAAGATTCAGGAGGAGGGAGGCGCGACCCACGGCACATTTAGTTTTTTAGTGCACATTCTAGTGAAAGGGGCAAAGAGGTCACAGGCTTTACTGAAAGAGTGCATGAAGAAGTCAAGGGCCTCATCTATGGATGGTGCATGTCTGATGGGGGACCAGTCCAGTTGGGCAAGATACAGTTTAAGGTTACGAAGGTAGCCAGGGAGGAGACACCGGCGCTGGACGGTTCTCATGGCTGGCTTACTGTTGCTGGAGGACCAGGAGAATAAGACAAGGGAGTGATCACTTAGTGAATTGGGTAGGATGTTTATATCCAGTACTTTCTGGGGGCGGTTGGTAATGATGACGTCCAGGAGGGTGCTGGTACCAGTAGAGGGGTTGTGCCTAGTGGGATGGGAGACTAGCTGGGTCATGTCGAGGGTGACAAAAGAGTCTCTGGTTTGGGAAGCAGATTCTGTGAGCCAATTGATGTTAAGTTCTCCAGTAATTATCTGTTCTGCTTTGGCCGGTAGGCCAGAAAGGTACTCAATAAGCGACTGTATAGTGGGGTCTTGCTTTCCAGGGGGAATATAGGCAACAGTGAAGAAGAGCGGGCCCTTAGCAGGATCGGGGGAGATTTTTAGTGTAAGGACTTGTACCCCACTATCAAGCTTGGGAGATGGCAGTGCATGTCCAAGAAGGGTGTCGCGCATGTAGACAGCCCACCCAGTCTTCCCTGAAGAGAGAAGGCTTAGGCCTACCACAGCCGACAAGGATATAAATTTACCCAACTATCAACTATTCAGAGCTGATCGACAGTCTGGGGGGGTAGCTATATACGTGAAGGACAACCTGACTGTAACCTGCCTCACCTCATCTTCTGTGGCACACGAATTTGAATGCCTATCCCTTAAAGTGGCAATTTCACATACCACATCTTTGCAGGTAATAGGCTGCTATAGACCTCCTACTGCTGGTCTCAAACTATTATCACATCTAGGTGAGATAATCGAAAAAGGGTCCCTAGAAACTATTATTATTATTGGGGACATTAATCTAAATTGGCTTTCCAAGGCAGCTGCCCCTTTATTATCATTCTGTGACACACATGGCTTTGCACAGCTCATCAATGAGCCAACCAGAATTAATAATTAGACCCCAAGTAATAGCACACTTCTGGATGTTATTCTGGTGAGCAAGCCTCGTCTATTCTCCCATGCTGGAGTCTTTTTCAATGATATCAGTGACCACTGTTTCATTGCTAGCATAAGAACAACCTATAAACCTGTATCCCCCCACAAAGTTCTCAGCGAGAAGATCGAAGCAGAATTTTGACATCCATGCATATCTGGAAGATATGAAGTACTCCACACATTGGCAAGAATTTTACTTAGCAAATACAGTGGATACAGCCTAAGATGTTCTTAATGATATAATCATAGGAGCTCTTAACAAATATGCACCACTATCTAAAGTACGTATAAGAAACAAAACTTGTTGTTGGTTCACACCAGACCTTAAATCCGCTCTCCTAGAGAGAGACAATCTATGGAAAAAGGCACGTAAAACAAAGACACTGTCAGACTGGGGATAGTTCAGAAAGGCCAGGAACATATGTACCAGGAAGGTCAGAGATGCAAAGGCTGCCTACTATCGTGCTGAACTGGACTCCTCTTTCCATCACCCCACTAAATTCTGGAATACCATAAATGATATATCTGGACATGCTCCAAGTAACTCGCTCCCAGCCAAGATAATCTCTGGGATGATCATCATCAATGATAGGCTGAAAGTCCTAGAGTCCTTTAACAATCACTTCACCACTGCAGGATTAGCATTTGACAACTCTCCAGCAAACTCAATGCGATCCCAGTTAGGCATACAACCTACAGAAACCCAGGTAACCGACTCTACCTTCTCCTTAAAACCAGCCACTTTGAAGCAAGTGGAAGACTTACTATGCCAACTAGACATAAAGAAAAGTGCAGGTGCGGACTCCCTCGACTCCTACTTCCTAAAGATTGCTGTGCATGTACTAGCTGTACCAATAACACATTTATTTAACCTCTCATTACTACTAGGGACTATCCCTTCGGTTTGGAAAACTGCACAGGTCATTCTACTATTTAAATCAGGGGACTCTTCTGACCTCAACAACTACAGACCAATCTCCATCCTCCCTGTACTATCCAAACTACTGGAAAAGATTGTAAGCATACAACTGTGAGCCTTCCTTGAATCAGCTAACCTCTTAAACCCAGCACAATCTGGATTCAGAGCCAAACATAGCACCATTACAGCCCTAGCAAAAGTAACCAATGACTGGCAATTAGAATTGGATAAAAAAAATTGTATCTGCGCTGTGTTTTTAGATCTGAGTAAGGCATTCAACACAGTTGACCACGGACTGCTCCTTTCATCCCTGAAATCCATAAGGCTGGATTCACTCTCCTTATGATGGTTCAACAACTACCTTACTGGATGGTTCCAGCAGGTTAAGGCTGAAGGGGAGCTGTCCCCACTTAAACCACTGCAAAGAGGAGTACCCAAGGATCTAGCCTCGGTCCTATCCTATTCGCCATCTATATCAACAGTATTGATAATAACATCACCAAGGCCACTGAACATCTATTTGCCGATGATACAGTGCTCTATTTCAGCTGCCCTTCTCCAGAGGCAGCCTTCAAAGAATTACAAGCAGAGTTCAATCTACTCCAACACCAACTCCTGAGCAAAAAACTTCTGCTCAATGCAAAGAAAACAAAGGCAATATTTTTCTCTCCCCACGCACATGCAGGATATTCAGCCTCAAGTACGCTCCCACACATATCCACTATCCTTGGTGAAAACCTTGAATTTGTCACAAAATTCAAATATCTGGGTGTCTGGCTTGACAGTAGACTTTCCTTCATAGAACATATGGAAGAACTACTAAAAAAAACTTTGCCAAAGACTTAGGCTTTATTTTAGAATAAAACACTTTCTCACAAGTGATGCTAAGCTAAAGCTGGTCCAGGCTACATTTCTTTCTGTAATCGACTATGCTGATTTCTTATACAGTCGTTGCCCCATCTCATACCTGGGAAAATTGGATACACTCTACCACAGGGCCTTGAGATGTATCACAGGACTCCCATTCAACACCCACCATTGCTCCCTTTATGCAGCAGTTGGATGGAACTTGCTTCAGTTCAGAAGGGACAGAAACGCTGCACTATGGATCTTCAGAGCTGTATTCAAGAAATTACCACAATATGTCTCGGACTGCTTCACACAAGTTACCTTAAGTAAATATGCCCTAAGAAGCTACTCTTCCATCATGCTCAAAGTGCCAAAAGTCAATTCTCGCTTTGGAAGGACAGCCATTAGTTTTGTGCTGCCCTCCCTATGGAACAAGTTGCAAAAAATACTGAAACTGAGCATACCTATACTCATTACGTCCTTTAAATCTGTCTACTCTAGGCTTATCAAGGAAAAATGCAACTGTTTTCGACAGTAGTAGGGGAAATCCTCTTCCTCTCCTCCATCTCCAAGCCTGTCCCTTCCACCAACTCTCTCCGCTAATTCCATGTCCTGCATTCCTACCTTACTTCCCACTATTTTATTACCCATGTCAGCATATAGTGTCCTATCGTTCCTCCCTTTCACATTCCCTACTCCTTCATCACCTATTTCCACCCTCCCTCCCTGCCTACTTGCATCCCTCCCCTCTCTCTCTCTCTCTGTCTCTGTAAGCCCTGCCAATCATCACCTGCCCAGACCATTAATTGCCCATTTTATCACCCTTCCTGCTTAGTAGCATCCCTCCCCCTCTTCTCTCTCCGAAGCCCACCTCCTTCATCTGCCCAGACCACTCACTGTCTATTTCTTCCACCTCTGACAAATCCCCCTATACTTTATACATTAGTCACCATATATTCTCTCTTCATGCCCAAATTCGTATTCGTCCAATTTCCTTATTTATATGTAAATATGTGAATTTGTGTCGATGGATCTTGCCTAATTGCACATATCCATGTGTTGGTATCCTTTATGACTGTATAACCTGTTCCTTCATTGTGTTTTGTTCCTTGCATTGCACTATATTTTTAGGTAACTGACCTTGATCTAACCAGGTCCATCTTGTAAATGAGCTCTGCTCAACAATGTTCACCTGGATAAATAAAGATTTGATTGATTGATTGAGTATACCCTGGGAGGGAGACAAAGGAATCAGGAGTGGATATGGATAACTAGGTTTCCATGAGGGTGATAATGTCTGACTGGTGCTGTACAACCCAGCACTGGAACGCTGCAGTCTTTTTGAGGAGGCTGCAAATATTTAAGGAGGCAATATGGAGACCGTGAGCCGTTGTGGGCTTGTTAAGATTGGTGGGCATAGGGCCTGGGTTAGGGTGGATGTTTCCAGACAATAGTAATAGGAAGGTGATTAGTCTGACTAGGGAATAGTAGCAACTGAAACACCGAACAGGACGTCTGGACAGGGAGTCAGACGCAGATGTGCAGGGGATGGGTAAGGTACGGAGGGTGGGAATGGCAGAGAAAAGCAGGGTCCAGGGTGGGTGAGGGATGGAGGCAGTGGCAGAGGCATTTGTTGGAGGGGGTGTGGGGGGGATGTCAAGCATGGGGGAGTCAGGGAAAGGTGGCACACATAAGTGGGGGTACAATATGTCGTGGGGTTGTGTCCTAGTTGTGCCAGAGCTGGTAAGAGGAGAATAAAGGTGAACATAGATAGTACCAGTGCATATGGTGTATTTAACGATGATGGGAATAGGAGTTGCGTCATGGTGGACTTAAGTGTGACTGCCACTATGGAGTAGTGGAAGGGCTCCGGACTTTGGCAGCAAAGGTGCCAGGTTCAAATCCCAGTGAGGGAAAGGCAGAAATGAGCCTAATGGCGAGGACCCATGGGTGGGTGGAGGCCTCAGTGGGGTATTGTTTGGTGATGAAAACAGAGTGTACATAAGTGACTCCTAGTGCTCAGCAAGTGAGGGTGTGGGCCAGGTGTGGCTGGGAGCCGCCAAGGCAGGAGGGACAGATGCTAGAGCCAGGGAGATGGATGGGGGAAGGTTAACTAGAAGGGAGATGTAGAAACTTGGGCAGCAGAGATGAGGTACAAAGAGAGTGTCTATAGGGAAGCAGAGATCAGAGAGGGGAAAGAGTGGTAGGAGAGGTAGAAAATAGGAGGACAGATATATGCCCTCTGGTGGGTGTTAAGTATAAGCTGAAAATGGAGAAGTGGGGACTTAGAAACTAAGAACAGGCAGGAAATCACATGATAGGAAGAGTCCAGAAATTGAGGTCAGGCTTGGGTGGGAGGGTGGGCCAGTCGAGGCAAAGTGTTGATGGGCTAACATCCCCCAAAAAAGCCAGGAAGATAGGAGGCAGAATTACCTCTTACAGCCCCACGGGGTGCTTCCTACCCAGGTGGAGAGATGCTGAGATGGGTCTGGCTTTCAAGTTTTTTTTCTTCCACATACACAGCATTGGCTGTCATTGGAAATTGTTTTGAAATACAGACTGTATGAAAGATGCTACACAATATAAAGCTATATATTTACTGTAACATGCCCTTCCTCATCTTGCATGTTATTCTGCTACTGTGGTGAAGCATTTTGACTTACGCACTGTTCATTTCAAAGACTATATAAAATTGTAGCATATTAATTTGATGTATTTAACTTACTGTAAAAGGAGCTGAGCACATAACAAAACTTATTGTTATCAGAGTTCTTAGAATGAGATGATTCACTTCTACATACACGAACATTTTCTGCCTTGTGTTTCCTCATTCAAAACCCAGTTCAATTTCAGCCTCCTTTGCATCTGTATTGGGTGCATCATAACAGGCAAGTTGAACATCAAGATAGAATGGGCAGGGCTTAGCATCATAGATGCATACATGAGAGTGGACAGAGTGCCAGTCATCCTTCAACTGGGTCAGTCTCATATTGATAAAGCACCACTCCCCAAAACAATACTGTACATATTTACCAACCCTATAACTGGAAATTAACAAAGAATTAAGCAGAACGCATTAATCACCTGGAGGGTTATATGGCCACATATCCAGGTAATATACCTGTCATAAAAGTAAGGCTGCTCAATGGCAAGGTTGCACTCCAGTACTATGGTGAAAAGAAAGCACATTATAACCAACCCAAACAATGCAATCATATAGGCAAAATACAGTAGTGGCACAGCACTTGATTATCACGCAAGACAATAAGCATCTGGGTTGTTGCATACCATATTACTGTAGCACCACAGGGCTTAGCAAACATGTACTCTACAAATTTGGTGATCACAAGCCTTGTCACTAATATGTGTATGAAATAAAAAAAAATGGATTCCTGTTTATTCTCAGTGGGTCTCCAGAAGTACCAAAGTGCTAAGGTTGCACTCTACAGCAACGGAGAACATCTCAGAGCTGGTGGCTGGCCCTACTCCAGGTTGTACTCAAGTGCTGTTGAAACATGTGGAGTGGCTACTGGTCAGCCTGATTGAATCTTAGCAATGACAGCAGGAATTGCTGCCTTCATTAAGCTATCTCCAGCTTTATCTCGCACAGCTAGGGGCAGTAATTAAGTTATATGCCATATGGTTCAATGGTTGCGAATCTTGCAGCAAGTAGAAACAGATGTGGTTAAGAAAAAGACAAAACACACACGTTGAAACAGAAAAATAATTAAAATAGAATTTTTGTTACACAAGTAAAATAAGAAATTAGTTCTAAAAAGAAAATCCATAGCGCAGTGAGTAAGAACAAGATTCTCCAACCAGTGTATTGGTGACATAATCACCATCCCTTTCTCGGTATGAGTATGAAGTTGCATTCAAGAGACAAGGAGGTAGGCTGGCTCTGAGAATGCAGGCAGAAGTGTGGGAAACTTAAGATGCTATACTTCCAGTGCTGGGTAGAGGTTAATGGGTTTAGAGAAAATGGGAGCAGTAACTCTGGTCAGGGCAAGCCTGAGTCTTGGTCCTCATACCACCCAATCATTCCTTATAAGCTAAGCATCTGGATTCCTTGCAAAATATTGTTTGCTAGTGCAGTTTTTTTGTTTGTTTTTTGAACCACAGAGAAAACTTTGCAAGGAAAGGCAATGACAGATATTTCAGTTGATTGTGTCAGCTCAAGCTCCGGGACTAACTGGCTAACAGCAAAGGAGAAACCACTTGTCACCTGCTGCTGAGGGCTGCTGGGCTGGGCGCATAACACAAACACATCTTCACTAAATGTTTTCTGGTCTCTTGCAGTGACTGCCTCCAGTACATTTCTGCTCCGGTGCTGCTGGTGACTGTCTTGTGGCAGAATGACAAGTATTGGGTGGTGATCTCACTGAGGGGACTTCTTGTAACTCAAGTATTTTTTCTTTTCTGTTTGCTAATTGAAAGATTTTCCACCTAGCAGTACTAGGGTGATGTGTGGTGCAACACTCTGTCTGTAGGCTAAAAAAAAGTCAGTTTTGTTCTTCCCACTACATCAACACTGAGACCACACTGACTGTAACATCACGAGTAACCAATGAGGACCATTTCTCATTGCCAGGTTTCTCTTTCACATGAGGCAGCAGGGACTGGGTCTTCTTGGTTACTAGTGATGTCACAATTTCCTGCATTTTGATTGGTAATTGGAAGGCTACGCCTGTGGTTCAGTGGGGGTGGAGCAACTAACCATGCCTCCACTTGGGCCATAAAAGGCCGCTCCGCCTAACTACTGCTACGATCATTTCCTTGTTGAGGCCGGATGCTCTGTTGGCTGCTTCTCCTCCCTGCTCCCTTCCATTGGTTGTCTTTTGTTGCTGTCTGCTGTTTTTCTATGTCTTGCCTCCGGCTGCTCATGGTGCTTCTTCTCTCTCCCCTATTTCTCCCATTTCCTTTTCTCCTCCCTTGGGTAGTATAGCTCCCCCATGTGGTCCATTCTTTTCCTCCTTCTGCCGCTCGCCCCATGGCCACTCTCTTGTCTCCTGTCTGTCTTTTAGTCCTCGACCCCCCCCGTCTTGTCCGTACTTCTCCTTTGATGTTTTTTCTTTTTACTTGCTGTCGTTCCATTGCCTCCTTTCATCCTCAGCCTCCTGGCTCGCAGACTCAGAGCCACATTTTACTTTCCTATCATTGCACTCTACGACCATACCCAAGCTTCTAGGTTGCTGCTCTGCTGTGACATCTTAGCCTATCATGGCTTCATCCCTCATTCTACTATGGCCGTCAGCATACACCTAATCATCCTATTACTCAAAACCATTCACTACTTTAATTTTGTGGTGTATTGGGATGCTGTTCTTAACTTTTCTGCAGCACAACAGAATGGTCTCACTTTGTATCTCAAATTGTTTATTGCAGCTACAGTTGCTGGCATTGAATCAGTTATTTTCTCTTAATCTTCAATTAGCCTGCATGTCATCCCAGGTACAGCTGCTGGTATTTAATTAATTTATTTTATCTCCCTAGTTAATTAGCTGTTTGGTGTCACATTGCCTCATTTGTAGCTTCTCTGTTTTTTCTACTGTGGGGGACTGCGGTGTCACAGTGGGCATTGTGGCTCTGGGTAGCACAAGCAGCTTCATGTAGGTTCATCTTTTTAAACAGTTGCCTCCATGGCACTACATGTAATTTTGCACATATCAGCCTTCATGGCATTATGCACTCAGCATATCAAGTTTCTTCATTCTTGAACCTCACCTCCTCACATAGCAGCCTCACAGCCTCCTCCTACCTAACCATCATCCGCAGGCTTTGCCCAGCAATTACCATCTCTTCCACTCATACAAGTTCAATTTCACTCCTAATTTGGCTTCTTAATGGACCTGGTTGGCATGCATTCCTGTTGGTACAAAATGTTCTCTGCCTTATATAGACACATGTGAGGATCCCCCATTGCTCAGTCAGACCTACGTGAAGGTCTAATCATTATGTTCGATCATCAGAGCATGATCCCCATACTGATCCTATGCTAAATCTTGACTTTATATTCTACTCACATTTCAGAGACATTTCAGGGACATGCAAACCATGTCCATTACTTCCATGACTCAGGGCCAGCCTGGTAGCTAACAGTCTCACTCTGCATCCACAAAATCTGAATCTTGAGCATGTGAAACTCGGAGCGGGGTCCTTCTCATGTGGTCCATTGTGGCAGGGGTGTAGCCAGGAATGTTAAACTTGTACTCAAAACTGATGCACTGTTGCCCCCGCACCCCCGTTATGTAAACATAAACCAAAATATGTGCTGCCATGCCACATCATTGCCCCGTTTGCCATGTCTGGGTTCAAGTACAGTAATCAGTTTCCTCCTGTAATCCTCCTTCCTTTGTTTTTCTGCCTGCCTGGTAAGTTGTTCTTGTTTGGGTATTTGGCTGGTGGTATCAGTGCTCCATAGCAAACAAACAATAACAAAGGCAAAAGGGCTCAGTGTGACAGACACAGTGTGACTCACAACGTCCATCCTTCCCTCTTTTTGTTGCCCCTGCCTGACTTGCTGCCCCTGCCAGATTTTTTTTTACTGTACTCTGCTGCGTACAGTGCATATGCCTGCTGACACCCCTGCATTGTGGGAATGTCCTCACTCCGGGTAGACCGTCAGTTTTCAACTGTACTGGCAGCAATGCTAGATGTAGAATTTAAGATTTCAGCAGTGAGGGGTGGGGTTTTCACTGGCAGGGCCCCCTTTGCTGCCCCAGTGGGTTCAGAGGCACCCTTTAAGCTATTCTCCCCTATGACCACCTCTGGTTTACCTGGTTTGTTCTTAGATCAGTAGGCTAGCTGAGTGCCTCGGCATTGGTTACTCTCCTCTTCTATCCTTGGAGGTTAGTAGTTCTCATTAGTAAAGTGGTGAGTATCCCCTCCTGTCACGTGGGAGACCAGAGTTCGATTCCCCAATGGGGAGTTGTGGTTTTAGCTAGCCTGGGAGTGGGTCCCAGGGTGGTAGCCTGGTTAAAACATTGGCTGTACAACAAGACACAGAAGGTAATAGTAAATAGAGTCCACTCTGAAGAAAGAGGGGTTACTAGTGGGGTACCACAGGGTTCAGTACTGGGTCCAGTCCTTTTTAATGTCTTTCTAAGTGACATTGCACAGGGACTGGAAGGAAAAGTATGCCTCTTTGCAGATGATACAAAGATCTGCAACAGGGTTGATACACAAGGAGGCATGGAAAGATGAGAAGGGACTTGGCAAGGTTGGAGGAATGGTCAGAAGTATGGCAGCTTGGATTCAGTGCAAATAAGTGCAAAATAATGCACCAGGGAAGCAAAAACCCAGGAGAAGAGTACACAATGGGGGAGAGGTAGTAATAACAACAAAAATGGAAAGGGATCTGGGGGTAATCATATCAGATGACCTTAAGGTTGGCAAGCAATATGAGACAGCAGTAGTTAGGGCTGGGGGGATACTGGGATGTATAGGCAGAGGCATCACCAGCAGAAAACAGGAAGTTGTTATCCCTGTGTGCAGACAGTTGGTGAGACCCTATATGGAGTACTGCGTTCAGTTCTGGAGACCCCATCTCCACAAGACATAAACAGAATGGAGGCAGTCCAGAGGAGGGCAACTAAAATGGTGCAGGGTCTGCAAGAGAAGTCACATGAGGAGAGACTAAAGGAGTTAATATGTATACCCTTGAGGAATGGAGGGAGAGGGGGGACATGCTAGAAACTTTTAAGTACCTCAGTGGAATCAACAAAGTCCAAGAAGGTAGCATCTTTCAGAAAAAGAGATGTGCAAGAACAAGGGGACACAATTGGAAGATAAAGGGGGGCGGATAAGGGGTAATGTGAGGAAGTATTTTTTCCACAGAGAGGGTGGTGGACATGTGGAACAGCCTTCCTGAGGAGGTTGTGGGGTCTAAAACTGTGGGATAATTCAGGAATGCATGGGACAGACATAAGGGAATTCTTGAGGGGGTAAGAAGAAATAGGCTGTTGGTTAACTAGGATCTGCAGCTTATCCAGTAGGTAGGGAAATGGGCAGACTAGGTGGGCCAAGCGGTCCTTATCTGCCATCGAAGTCTATGTTTCTATACCATGTGTAGTGTGCCCCGTGTTGCAGAGTTCACTCTCAACCCTTCACAGCTTTCCTATTAGAGGGATAGAGTGAGAGTATTCCTCTAAATTGGAAATTCCACCCCGGATTGGCCTACTAAATTGCAGTAGCAGAGCCATCACTAACCTAAATGTCCCCAAGTCTGGTGGGAAGGTGACCTTGGTCTTGGATCACCAGAAGTTTCCTCCTCATAGGTGGTTTTTCCTCTCTTCTGTGCCAGTGGTCAAAATACCTATATAGGTGTGGTAATATTCACTAGGTTATGCGTCAGGTTTCTGCTGTTGGATGGAGATGGATGGTGGCTGTAGCTGTTCTCTCTCTCTCTCCTTAGAAAGTCATGCCTCTGTGCCTTACATTCAGACATATGAGCGGGTCACTATTCGTCTGTTGTCTCCTGCTACTCTACTCAGCTCCTGACTATACTACACCACCGACCTACGTTCAGGTCTTCAATACAGATAAGCATTCGTCACCTTATATGTGCTGCTCAACAGTTTTTTGGGCTCCTTCCTAAGGTACTTTTAGCCAAAGGAATCTTCCCGTGGCACCTCTTTGCCTTCATACCCCTACAGGGTGGTATATCCCATGGATAGAGAAGCCAACAGCCAAAGATTATCTAAGTTACACAAGCATAAACACTATACCAAGTTGCGTAGGCCCATTAAATTGGAAGGCTGTGACTGTGGTTCAGTAGGATGGAGCAACTAACCATGCCCCCCCACTCAAGCCATAAAGGGCTGCTCCTCCTAATTGCT
The DNA here is from genome assembly GCA_016271365.2 of Neoceratodus forsteri. Taxonomy (NCBI): domain Eukaryota; kingdom Metazoa; phylum Chordata; order Ceratodontiformes; family Ceratodontidae; genus Neoceratodus; species Neoceratodus forsteri. The sequence goes on along the minus strand of CM057456.1, from coordinate 1,773,354,064 downwards.
TCTATGATTGTTTCCTTGTTGCCCCACCATCCTCCCCTCCTCCTGCTCCAGTGGCTCGTCTCTCTCTCTCTCTCCCATGGGCTTCTTCCTAAGGTATCTTTAGCCAAGGGTATCCTTCCCGCAGCACCTCTAGGGTGGAACCCTCCTATAGGGTTCTTTGCCTTTGTACCCCTACCAGGTGGTATATCGCACAGTTAGAGAGGCTAACAGTCAATGATTATCTAAGTTACACAAGAATAAACACTTTACCAAGTTGCATAGGCCCATTGAACTTGTGAAAGACACTGCTCAGACTGCAGTGACTGTGGTGCCTCAAGGTGTTTAATCACATTTCTGATGATGTAGTGGGAGGAACATAAATGACATTTTATTTAGCCTCCAAACAGAGTGCAGCTCCACATCAGGCCAGTACTGCCAGGTGGAAAATCTTCTAATTAGCAAACAGAAAATAAAAAAATAATTCAGATATAGGAAGTGACAGCTGACTGCATCTGAAAATTACTATTGATTCCAAGCAGTATACTAGTTCTTTAACTGTAATTGAACTATGCTGTAGGTGCATGTCCTTTCGAAATACTAAAGAACAGAATGGTTTTGAAATTTATTATTTCTCTGAATGTGTGTTAATTTTATTTCTGGCAATGTCAACTATAATTTTTTTTTATTTACTGTTGATTACCTTCCACCCCCATCCCCCCACCCCACACCCAACAAAGTTAATGTTTTCAAGTGAAAAGAAAACAGTATTTTTTAATTAAACACAGCAATTCTGAGAAAAAAACAACAACTAGATTTTTCCTGAAAAAATTGTATTTCTGCTAACTATTCCTTTTCACAAAAGTGGTAATTTCTACTAAGTTATGGCAACGAACAAAAAGCCGTCTTGAAAATTCATGAGTCAATTTTGCTTATTTCTAGTTGTTAAGGTTTGTCCAGTGTATCAGCCATGTTATGCAGAAACATATATTAGCCATTCCATCACATACTGAATCACTAGTACTGTTACAGTTAACTATACTATGAAACAAAAAGAATCACACACATTACTGTACACATGAAAATAATTCAGTAATTTTCTCCCACACCTAAAATAAATAGTACAAGACCTTCTAAAATTGTAATCATTTATACCAAATATTCCTCCCACTACATTTGGTGTGGCCCACAATTCAACACAGAATACAGTATTATTACATTTGTATTGTACAGGGCATTCTTTGTAAATACAGATTTTTATTCCTAAATGTTTGTGCCTGTATAAAAATAATTTTTTTATCATTATTTCTGATTCCGAAACAATTATAAATGTATTTCTGTGTTTTTATTTGTTTGCTTTTTGATAGTGTAAAGCTCTATAATAAAAGAATAGTTACAAAACTTGCATCTAACCACAGTATCACCAAATTATTGCCTATTTTCTATAATCCCTGGAGAAACCTGGAGTTATTGCTTAGGTTTTTAGGGATTATAATTTAAAGTCAGAAATGCATACACAAAAGGACAAGGTGCTATGTGAACATGTGGAGTGCAATTTAAGCAACAGGGGGTAAATCTAATTCACATCGAAAACAAAAGCTAAAATTATAATCCATGGGTGTGCATAGTAAGAAATTAATGTTTAAAATACAGTCAAGATATTCCATGAACTTGCCTCCCGTACGTAATGCATAGAGATTTTATTGATAAGCTATTGCTCTACATCACCCCCATATATCCCATTTTGTTTGCATAGTTACAATCTGTAAGCATGGTTTAATTAATGACCGGCATTTTTTATATACAGATAATGATAGTTTTATTGCTGGATACAACCTCCCGGTTGATATTTTCGATTATAACTGGGAGGTTGTAAATCGATACCTGTCAATCTTGCTCACGCTCACTTTAGCGCGAGCAAAGCAATCCATTGCGAACTGCTTGAGTGCACTTCCTCACAGACAAAATGCCAAACCAGAAAATAGAACAAAATGTCAGAAAATCTGTGAAATCTGTGCATAAAAAATGCTGACCGTTAATTAAATAAAATAATATATGGGCAGGTATGTGTGAACCAGGATTTTACATATATTCTTGGTGTGGGATGCTTGTATAAACCCCTCGGGCTTTGCCCTTGGGGTTTATGTAGCATCTCATACCTCAGGTGTGTGTAAAATTCTGGTTACACACCCACCCATACATTATTCTATGTATAACTAAGGATGAGCTGCTTCTAAATTTGTATTTGGTGAATGTGCCAGAATCCAGCATTTTGTACACCAGTGAAGCAGGTCCAGTGGAACACGGTTTCCCTTCAGCATTTCAGCACTTTGATGTCATGATGCAGCACTTTTTATGGGGAGTTCTCATGGAGAAAATTTAAGTTGTTGGAAAGCCACATGGCCTGCAGCAGCCAATCAGCAATGTGAGAGACTGAAAACTCTGTGCTGTACACATCTCAGTGCCATTTCCAGATCTCTGTTGGAGAGCAAGGACCTGCAGCAGGAATTTCTTTTACAGTATATTAAAAAGTGACTTTTGATTAGAAAATTTTAGAAATTATGGGAGAATCATGCATTATCATTCCAGACAGCTATTCTCACTATATTTAACTGTGATTTCAGGCAGGCAGGTAGGCTCATGAAATCGTGCTGAAGAGGAGAGACTGTAGACTGTAAACCCACACTGACAGCTGGAGGTTGTTCTTCAGAACTAGGGCTTAGGCACAAAAATCCATATTTATCTTTTTTTTTGTTATTTTTCCCAGCAGGAGCAGGGCAGATTGCATTTAGCCATTTAAGAGAGCTGCAAGGGGATTTTGAAGGATTTATCTGGCAAATAATTTTTTACTGACTACTAGTGTTGCAGCAGGGCACAGAAATCCATCTTTTTATTATTTTCTGACACTTTTACAGGCTTCACATGCAAAAGCGAGGAAGAAGGGGTACTGCTGGGGGCAGTGTGAAATGTTAGCAATGCTAATTAAGGTATAAGATGGAATGTTTATTAGTATTACACTATATAGATACCAATTCAATGTAGGGGACTAATACCAAAATTCAGAAAAAGTATAAAAAAATATTTGTTTTAAATTTAAGCAATATACCATGAAAGAGTACGAGTTATGACAGGATTTACCCATGCCTGGTGTGGTTTAGTCACAGACCGCAGGCCGAGTGAGTGAACTACACCAGAAGTGAGTAAATCCTGGCATAATCCACACCCAGGGATTGTATATTGTGATTATACAATGTCCTTTTTTTTTTTCAGAGAAATAGTAAATAAAAAGTTCTTTTTCTATTTTAATTTTTTTTTTGTGTTTTTATTGCTCCACCAGAAGAAAGTAGTCCTTCGTTTCTAGGGCTGTGATGATACTGTGCATGTGCAGGATTGCTTTGTGCTTCCCCATGGTGCTTTCTGGGGGGCCAGGAAATATTTAAATCTGTGTCCCATTGCCTTTTTTATTGTGTGCCAACTTGTTTTTTTTTTTAGTGCTTAGATTTATTCCAGTACAGTTTGGGCACATTGTTTGCACATGGTATCTCTCTGGTCAGGCTGTACATGTACTGTTGTCACCTGACTGAATGGCAGCAGACTGGCTCCAAGTTCTGGTGGATTCCCTGTTGAAATGGTGAGACCCTCAAGCTTCGGGGGCACAAGCTTTTTTTTTGTCTGAACAGGAGTTGTCAGTGCAGCGATTGGTTTATGGTTTGGGGAAGGTGGCAATCTAAGGGGGCCAAGGGAGTGGAAATGGAGGAGAGAGGAAAATGTTTCAAAGGTAATTTGTGTGGAAGAAGTTGCCTGGAACCGATTCCTAAACTATTATTTGGTGAGGCTGCTTCCCATAGTGTTTTGGGAATTTATTGTGGTGATTTTTAATTTTGTTGGTGCTTTTGGGACTTACTGTGGTTTCCCTTGTAAGTTGTGAGTTTACTCGTACTACACATTGCTTTATCAGGGTTGCCATCCATTGCTATCTTTGCCATTCCTGACTTTACTGTTGTCGGAGTGATTTTGGGGGAGTTCTTGATGTGGCTCACTGGCGGCTGGCACCATTTCCCTTTGATATATTGCAGGATTCACAACAGGGAAAATGTGCCAGTCAGCCAATCAGAAAGCAGGATTTTTAAGACCCATTGTATCATTTCTATTAAAAAAGCTGTCATTACATTTTTAATGTTGATATTATTGTATTATATTCTTTTGTTAACTGGATAAGGCTCACTAGGCATAAGTGCCTGTTTTCAGGGGTGACCTGGGAGCAGTGGAGAGGTTAGGTGACTTATTCAGAGTCACACAGTATGCAAGTGGAGGTTGTGGGAATCAAACCCAGGTCTGTCTGCTGAATGTACCAAGCTCATTCACAGCTCATTACTCTAACCTCTAGCCTCAAGGTTAAACTGACTCTAGCCACTAGGCTATTCTGATATTAAAAAAGTATATCGCTATACATTATCATTACAAAAAAATATATATCAATAACATTTATTTTACAAAATAACTTCTGTTGCTATGTAAATATATGTATTGATTAGCTAGAGAAAAAAATGCCTATTTCCATTTTGATAATATAATTACTATTGTTATGTAATAACAATATAATATCTATACCATTTCTTAACGACTGGCTCCAAGCTTTCATTTAAAAGAAAATTAAGTTCTAGGGATGTGGATATGATATTCTAGCCACACTTGCCGGCGGTTGCCTTTCCCTGTAAGAGCACACCGGAACATCTTCAAGCTGGCTCCTCCCACTCACCCGGGTGGTAACTACTTCACCTTCACCCCATGAAGCCAGATCTTACTTTCCACTGAAAAAATCAGGTTCCCTCCTTACTGCTCTCTCACTGAGTAGGCTCTTTGCTGTTAAATCTTCAGATTTCCTTCCAAACCATTAAAAGTTTATGTATTCAGGCTTGTTCTTCAGGCCAACTGACATGAATGATGAGAAGTCTATTCTGGGGTTCCAGAAATGCATTCACGGGCAGAAGATTTCCTGGATGGATTTGCACACCACATATGTGTATTGCCTGGCCTCCACGATGTCTCCATCAGGCCAGTTGGCTGAGAAACAGATCGATCTTCCAGCTGAGATTGTCACCCGAAGAGGCTGATACTTCTTTATCCAGGACGCTGGTCCAGACTCAGACCCAGGGAGGGATGGATCAGTCCACTGACCTGCTGCCTCTCATTTTTTTTTATAATTCAAATTTTTATTAAAGTTTCCATTACAGAGAATGAATCATGGTGGAGTACATCATAAACCCCCAAAGGGCAGACACAAAATACAAGATGATTTGCTCTCCCCCACCCCCCTACCTGCCCAACCCAATACCCACCCCGAACAACCCAGCGCATTGGTACTCTTTTAGCACAATACCAGAGAATATAACCTGGTAGTACTTAGGCCTGTAGTGCATAAAGAGTCTGCAGTGGGCCCCAGATCTTGTCAAACTTTTCCAGTTTGTTGTATAGACTGGCAATGGTCCTCTCTGTTCTGAGGTTCACCAACAATTCCTGAAGCCATTCAACATAAGATGGTACCTCCGTGTCCTTCCAGTGCCTCAACACCACCTTTTTAACAGACATCAACATCAATGCTATGTGATGCCTCCTGTTCACCACTGAAATAGAGGAGAAATCCCAGAGAAGACATATTTCGGGGGTGAACAATTCTGAGAGCCCTAAAAGAGGATCAGCACGCTGATTAATCATGGTACAAAGTGGGGCGATTTTAGGGCAACTCCCGAAAATATGAAGGAGGTCACCTTCTTGAGACTGGCATCTTGTGCAAAGTGGGGGGGGGGGAGACATCAGACCCAGTCTGGCAAGCCTCTGTGGAGAATAGTAAATGTTATGCAAAATTTTGAGTTGTGTTAATCTAAGTCTGTCCTGCTTAAGGAACTTATGGCAACTTTGCCACAAGAGAGACCAATCCATATCTCTGCCCTGAAAGAGAGAGGCCCAAAAGGAGATGGGAGCATAATTATCAGGTTAAGCCCAGGTAAACAGAGCAGTATATATTGTAGATACAGCATGAGGTGAACATGCCAACTGCGTAAGGGTAGCCTGAAAACTGATACTGGGAGCAGGAGGGGGGACCAGATCCATTACCTTAACCAGTAAGTGGCAAAATTGAAAAATCTTAAAAATTGCTGTGTAAGTTAATATAAACTTGTGCATAATGCCAGCAGAAGAGCACCATTGACTGTCAGATAACATAAAGTCATCTAGACGGCAGTTTCTTATCTGAGGGATCCAACTAGGTGAGAGAAGCTTACTGTCCAGAGAAAAATTAGAGTTGCCTATAACAGGTTGAGATAAATCCTTGAGATTTTTATACTTCAGAAAAGCGCACAATTGAGTATGAACCCTGATTGAGATGGCAATAGGGGAGCTACGTAGAGATTCAGGTAAAGAACTAACCTTGGTGTATAGCAACGCAGCCGGAGAAAGGCCATGTTTTCTAATGGCAACAGACTCTACGGCTAACCAAGTTGGGATATAAGTGGCTGCCACGGATTGTTGATCCACGGTCAGCCATCTGAAATACTTATTGGCCTGACTGGCCCAGTAATAGAGCCCAATATGGGGAAGTTTTACCCTCCTTTAGCCTTCGGAGCCGCTAACTTATGGAAAGCCACCCTAACCTTCTTGTTGCCCCATATAAAGGTAGAGATCATGCTATGCACTTTTTTAACCCAGGCCAGGGGGAGCCATATGTTTAGCATGTTAAGGGGGTAGAATAAATGAGGAAATACGTTCATTTTGATTAGGTTAATTCTGCCCCAAAGAAAGAGGGGGGGTAAAGTCCACCGACGGAGGTCTAGATCTATTTTATGTACCAGTGCATCAATACTGAGTTGTCTGAGCCGTGCCGTGTTCTGAGTGAGAAGGAGCCCCAGATATTTAATATAATCGGACTTCCAAGTGAGCCCAAACTCAATAATGTCCTGTTTATGTACCCTGTGGTTAAGAGGAAAAACCACAGTCTTACCTACATTGAGTTTATAATTCAAGACCTTACTGAAGTCATCTATTAACTTCAGAATAATGGGAATAGATGTGAGTGGATGGATTACCTGCAGCAAAAGATCATCTGCATAGGCCACCACTTGAACCACCTGCTCCCCGAGAGAGATACCCGAGATGCCCTGAGCACCAGACGGTCTGCTGATAAGAGGCTCTAGGTAGATATTAAAGAGAAGGGAGGATAAGGGACACCCCTGTCTGGTCCCTACATGTAATTTGAAGAGGGTGGAGATAACCCCATTACATGAAATTCTAGCAGAAGGGAACTTGTATAGAGAGCTAACCCAATTCCGGAATTTCGTAGGAAAACCAAAGACTTCCATCGTAGCAAACAGGTAATCCCAATGGACTCTGTTGAATGCCTTCTCAGTATCCAACAAAATCAGGACAATTGGATGCGGAGCATCCTTGAATGCTGAGAAGACATGAGACAGGGCCCTCAGATGATCCACAGAGGATCTACCTTTCATAAAGCCAACCTGATCTGCCCCCATTAAAAAGGGAAGTACTGCCTCCAAACGGTCGGCTAATAGTCATGCCAGGATTTTAATATCATGGTTAAGAAGGGAGATTGGCCTGTAACTGGAGACCAGATCAGACGGCCTATCCGGCTTAGGCAACAAAACAATCAGCGCTCCAAAAAGGGAGGGATCGGATACTTGACCGGAGAGAATAGACTGAAAGAGTGGCAGCAAAATGGGAATCAATTGCTTAGAGAAAACTTTGTAAAAGTTGGAGGTAAACCCATCAGGGCCCAGAGATTTATTGGATGGGAGAGATTTAATTACCCTTTCAATCTCACCCTCAGAGATAAGAGACTCCAAAATTTTCTGCTGGGATTGTGAGAGAGCTGGCAATTGTAAATCACTCAGATATTCAAGAAGTCTCTCCTTAGATGGGGAATTAACCACAGGGCCATATAAGTTCTGGAAATAATTTGTGAACTCCTCTGCAATCTCTGAGGGTGAGACCTTAAGGGAGTTATCTTTGGAGGAATGGACTGCAGGAATAAATCTAGCGAATTCGTGTTGCTTAATATGCAGCACCAACATTTTGCCGGCCTTCTCACCCTGATCAGTATATACCACTTTTGTTTTCAAAATAGCAAATTCGGCTTGCTCTGATAACATTGCTAGGTAGGCTTCTCTCAATTTCGTTAATTCTTGTTTAAATGTCTCAGAAGAGGATGGAGAGAGGACCATCTCCATGCCCCTAATCTGAGAGAGAAGGTCAGAGATCCAAGATGCCCTCTCTTTTTTCCTTTTCGATGTTAGGCCGATTATAATCCGTCTTAAATATGCTTTACAAGCACTCCATATCATATCGGGCTTCTCAACAGAGTTAGAATTGAAGGCAATAAACTGCTCTATTTGGGATATTATATATTGAACCATGTTTGGCTCCTTCAAAATTTGATTATTCAACTTCCACCTGCCCCCTTTATTGGGCAGCGACACTAGGGTTATTTGGCAGGTGACCACAGAGTGATCCGACAGGGGCCCTGAAACAATACTAGAGCTTATGACCCCAGGTAATAGAGATTGAGAGATGAGGATATAATCAATCCTCGAGGAAGTTACATGGACTGGAGAAACACAAGTATATTCCCTTGTACTGGGATGTAATACATGCCACATATCACAAAGACCTATAGAGTCCAACAGTTCCCTAAAAGCTCTTTGTGCTGGGGAAAGACCTTGACAGGATTGGCCTGACCTGTCAAGAACCTGATCAAAAACGAGATTGAAGTCACCCCCTATAACCATGGGGATATTCAAAAATGGAGTTAGGGCTTCTATTATCTGGACAAAAAAATTGGGGGAATCTACATTAGGGCCATAAATAACGCCCAAGACAATATCTAAGGTATGCAATCTGCCTTTTACAAACCAAAATCTGCCGGAAGGATCAGGTATAACTTGGAGAGGTTTGAACAGAACCGACCTATGCAAAAGGATTATAACCCCTCTGCTATGGGCCGTGCCCTCCACCGCAAATAGCTGCCCAATTTGCTGCCGTCTCATTTTGTCAGCCTCCCTCATAAGCAAATGCGTATCCTGCAAAAACATAATTTCTGCCTTCAGATGGTTTATATGTTTCAGGATTCTATATTGCTTAGTCCTATGCCTTGCCCCTTTAACGTTCCAACTGATAAAGTGGATATTTCTAACCATCACTCAAGATGCCAGTCAGAAATCCTCGAAAACACCACATGTATTTATGTTTCCTCAATACTTCTTCAAGTGAGATATCGCTGGGTTGTTCTACCTCCCCCACCCTGCCATCACTAAATTCATCCCCCAATCACCCTCTGAAACCCCTCCAGGCACCCCATAAACCCTGACCCCCCTCTCCTCCCACACCCCCCACCTTTTGCAAGGTACATGATGATCGGCTAACTGAAAAGAACCTTTGCCTCCAACCTCCCCACTCTCGTGAACCAGAAAACCAGAACATTACCCCTTTACAAACAGAACACTCCATAGAGAGTAGTACCTCCATTGTTCTTATAAATTGTCATCATTGCTAACTAGTATAAAGAAGTTGTCTGCACAAACCCGTAAAGAAAATAATTCTCCCTACAGAGTCCCCATGAACCAAGCCACTACTTGATTCACAGAGGGTAAAGTGTGTATAACACTTGCATCAGACATGAAAATAGTAAACACGGACGCCCTCTTGTGGCGCAACTCTTGAATAACGGAGGTGAACAGCCAAGAAAGTGGGCCATTACTGCCTGCTTTAGTATAGGAGAAACTTAAGGGCTCCTGGGCCGCTGTCCGGATCATATTTCTGAGACCAGAGGCAGTAACCATCTTGCTTCATTAGTGGATATTTCAAAAAGGAGATGAGGAGTCCTCCACAAACAGCACTCAAGGAGGGCTGCTCAGAAGGGGCAGACCAATGCCCCCCACAGCGCACGACAAACCTGACATCGCCATCTTTCTATGGCTGCAGAATCTCTACCCAATATACAAGCCAGCCATTTCTATCACCCAACGGCAACAGTGAATGAGAAAGAGAGGGAAATCCAGAAAAAACAGACCACAAAAACAAAACCAGAAAGGGACTGCAGCCACAGACAGATTTGCATTGTAAATACAGAAAACTTAGCGTTGACCCCTCCCCCCTCAAACCTTGGAATCAAGACATCGCCCTTGAAAAAGTGAATTGCCAGATCTGACAGAGTAAAATTTAACTTGAACATAGTAACCCCAGATGAATACGAAATGAGACTAGACTAGACCAGAGTCAATATTATGACAGTCAACAAAATTAAACAGTCCTGAGAGAGAAAACCAGATCTGAAACACAATGTCCATTAATCTGTCAGCACGAAGACCCTTCTCGAGAGCTGCAGCTTGGAATTGAATAGCCAGATAGATAGTTTATGACCAACATAGTCCCGGAGACAAAGTAGAGAAATATAATTTGCATCAGCTGAATTACACCACCACTGAAAAACTTAGCATGGCTCCCCACACCAGGCTGACTCTCAAGCAGGCTTAAAAAGATCGGGAAGCGCTTTCTTGAGCCCTGCGGTAGCCAACTCCACTTCCTCGTAGGTCTCCCAGGAACCATTCAGGCAAACTTGAAATCTTGCAGGGAAACCCACACAAAACTTGATTCCCGCAGCAATCAACTTGAGGACAAGCTTGTGAAACGTGGCTCGTTTCTGGCATACAGATAAAGGCAAATCTTGTGCCACTCTCAGCTTTTTACCTTCCCATTGCAAATCATGTGTTTCCTTGACCTTATATAGAAAATGCTGTCACTCCTGGAAGTTTAAGACATGAAATATAAATGACCTGGGGGGGCTCCAGCCGAAGGAGGGGGGCGTAGTGACCGGTGAGGTCTTTCTATTGTGTAGCTCGCACCAAAGGGGAAGGGCCTGCCATCTTCTCCACAAACTTTCTGATAAACTTAATGGGTTCTGAACCCTCTTCACCTTCAGGCAAACCAATGATTACCGCATTATTGCGGCAACTGCACCCCTCCAAATCTTCCACCTTGTTCTCCATTTTCACTAGCCTTTGCCTCAGGGCCACAAGCTCCAGTCCTGCTTTATCCTGTTTCCTTTCAACGGAACTTATGCAAGCTTCATTATCAGCAATCTTCTTAGAGAGCTCAAGGGTGCTGAAGATACCTTTATTTCTCCCCACATAGCCTGCATTTCAGCCTTGAAAGGCTGAAACTCCTCTAGAAATCTCAAAAGGGTGAGAAGATCAGTGTCAGGGCTCTCAGTAGTAGCAGGCAGCGAGGATTGCAGGGAGGAGGCCCTGGCTTTCTTAGAGGCCTTCTCGGGCGTAGTGGGAGGTGTGTGTTTGGAAGCAATTTTCCGCACCTCTTCGTCCATCGACTTCTTTTATCCAGGGCACGATACATTCAGGAAGATAACAGACAAGCGATCTGCAGTGGAAAACCGGGGTTTTTAGCAATAATTAACAGGCGGTAGGTCAGAGCAAGCATAAAGGCGTCCTACCCAGCACACCGCATCATGTGACTCCTGACCTGCTGCCTCTCATTATTGACCAGGAACCAGACGAGCCTTGGCTGTTGCCAACACCTTCCAAGCCCCACCACCTGTCCCTCCCGGGCAGTCAAGGTCGAGATCCCAGTCTTGCTTCCATGGGTTGGGTGGCTCATGCTGACGATGGTGATCCCACTCTTGATGCTCAGGAGAGCAGTGCCATTGCTACTTTTCATTCTCATCCTCCTTGAGTGAGGAGAGGCTTTGGCACAAGTTGTGTTGATGCTACAATGATCTCCTGTGGCAAAAACTGGTATTCACTGGTATAAGGTCCATCTCAGTTCCTACCCTGGCCATCACTTGGCATTTGCTGCAGAGGTCATTGCCTTTTCCACAGGAGTTGACCCATTAAATGGTCCCGGCTTGGCCTCCCCCAGCATCACCACTGATTTCAGTGGAGCCACTGCCAAAAAAAGTCAAAATCCAGTGCTCCAACTAAGGAGTCTCAGCTGGCTTTGTGTCTTCCCATTGGCTGACAGTCACTATCACCCCTGACCATCCATGGAGGGTCAGTGGGAATTTGGGTGGTCAACCCCTCTTTGATGACTCTTTAGAGTCAGAGAGTTCATCCTAGTACTCCTGTCTAGTGGAAACGGAGTTGGTTGCTGGTCTTTTGACAGATGAAGTCCCTATCTCCTTCATGGACCTTCTCTGCCTTTATCTTGGAATCCATGGGTCTTGAGACACAGCCTGTTCAGAAAAGGGCTTGGTACCCTCTTACCGAGACCTTGGACTGGGGTGACTCCTCTGGGGATGCCTTCCCAGTAGCAGAGGCCATTCTTGACCCTGTTTTGGAGCTCTGGCAGTGCCCTGCCTTCTGCTCAGTGCCATCTGCCTGGTTGGTCTGCAAGTATGCAGTTCCCACCAGTTCCCTCTCAGGGTTCAAAGAACACCCCTCAGCTGAAGACTTGGTGACCAATTCTGTGTTTCAGCACTCTGGCAACATGGGATATATTGACAAATCGCTTGACAGGAAGTCCAAGAAATTTGACTATTCAGCGTAAAAGGTCTATGCTGAATCTTTGCTTGGCCTTCACCAGGTGAGCTTGGCCCTCCTGATTGTCCACTTCTCTTATGCTTTGTTGGGCACTCTGGATGAAGTGCTCCCTCATCTTCCAATTGACCTCCAGACCACAGTCAAGCAGATCCAGGACCAGGGTCAGGTTGTGGTCAAGCAGGAGCTCCAGATAGCCATGGACTTTAGGGACTCCTGTGCCCAGACTGTGGTGGCCACAGTGGCCATGCACCACAGAGATTGGCTGCAGGTCTCAACCTTCATGGCAGACATGCAGCACAAGCTAGCGGATGTCCCTTTCCTCGGCACTGAACTGTTCAGGCACAGGGTCAAGGGACACCTCACCAGCACTGAGAAGTCCAGTGTCACCTTGGAATCAGTGACATCCACCCAGAGGGACCCCAAAGGCTCCAAACAGCAGAAAAAGAAGCCCTTTCAGTCCATCTCCTCTCTCAATGCCAAACCCACCCAACCCCAAGCTGGGCAGCAGGCTCAGGCCAGGCGACCTCGGACGAAGTCAGTGGTCTCAGTTGTCCACAAGCATGGAGGAAGATGCCCCAGTGGTTCCTCAGCTGGGCCTTTCTCCACCTCCAAGTCTGCCCAGTGATGGGATGAGTGGTGCCTCCCTTATACCCGTCACACCACCCCTGGGTCCTCCTGTGGATGACTGGTTCCACCACTTCCTTTCCTTCTGGTCTGCTGTCACTATGGACAGGTGGATTCTCAAAGAGGTCAGTCAGGGTCCGCCTCTGGAATTTGAGCAGTACCCACTTTTCTGAGCCCATGCCCCATGGGAGGACATGGTATCTGCAGACATTCTGTCGGCCCTTTGGGATGACATCGCCCAGCTCCATATCAAGGAGGTCATGATTTCTTTCATGGACCCTCCAGAACACCCAGGGCTTGTCTTCAGGTACTTCCTGGTGCCAAAATGACTGAGGGGGCTGGTGCACCATCTTAGATCTGCATGACCTGAACAAGTTCCTCAGGTCATGCACTTTCAGGATGGTAACTATGTCTCAGATTATACCATCACTAGAACAAAACATGTGGTTCTGCTCCCTGGATCTACAGGATACGTTCTTCCATGTCCCAATCTGTCCATCTCATGGGTGGTTCCTCCATTTCCGAGCAGAGGGACCCTTCTACAAGTTCCAGGCCTTGCCATTCGGCCTGTCCTCAGCCCTCAGGGTCTTCACCAAATGCACCACAATGGTGGCAGCTGATCTGAGGTGCTGAGGGGTCTGGGTCTACCCCTACCTGGACAACTAGCTGATCGCAGGTCCCTCAAGGCAGGAGGTGGAGTGGTCTAGGGACCTGGCCTTCCAGACCTGCACATCTCTTGGCCTCCTGGTCAATGAGGCTAAGTCAGAACTCATGCCCTCACAGGTGATTAGCTTCATCAGGGCAGAGCTTGACTCTTGCAGAGCCAGGGATCGGCTCCCAGTGGACAGGGCAGAGGGTCTCTCTTCCTTTGTGCCATCATTTCTGGTTGGGCAATTGCACCCTGACCAGGACTTCCTGCATCTCCTGGGTTACATGGCAGCCTGCACCAGTGTGGTCTGTTGGACCCACTGGAGAACGCACTCTCTGCAGTTGCAGCTGCCAGCCAGTGGTCTCAGCACAGGGTTCACTTCGGCCAGCTGGTCACTGTGACCCAGCTGATGTGGGATGCCCTCCAGTGGTGGTTAGTCTCAGAACATCTGCAGGGAGGGATTCCATTTGTCCACCCAGAGCTGACAGTCATCCTGATGACTGAGGCTTCTCCCATGGGCTGGGGTGCCCACCTAAGGGAACACAGGGTCCACGGCCTCTGGAACCCTGAGGAATCCCAGTGCCACATCAACTTGCTGGAGCTCTGAGCAGTTCGGCTGGTGCTGACTGCCTTTGTTTCTCACATTTGGGGTCAGGTGGTCCAGGTCCAGATGCACAACACCACGATCATATACTGCCTCAACAGGCAGGATGGGATCCACTCCCTGCCTCTGTGTAAGGAAGTTCTCCACATGTGGACCCTCAGACACAGCCTGGAGGCTGATCTCCTGGCCATCCATGTGGCCGGTATCTCCAACCAGCTGGTGGATGCTCTCAACCATATGGGCGAGGCATCTCACAAGTGGTCTCTCCCCCCAGAGGTAGTATGCAGTCTATTCCCCCAGTGGGGCACCCCTCTGGAGGACCTGTTTGCCACCAGGAAATACACAAAGCTAAGGCTGTATTGTACCCACCCCCCTCAGCAGGGAATGCTGCAGGGAGATGCCTTCTTGAGGCCCTGGACCTCAGGCCACCCCTATGCCTTCCCTCCATTTGCCTTGATCCACAAAGTCTTGTTTAAGGTGAGGAGGGACGAGGCACAGGTGATCCTGGTGGCTCAGGATTGGCCATGCCAGTTCTGGTACCCCGATCTCCTCAGCCTCAGCAGCAGGCTCCTGATGTATCTTCCTCTCTGCCTGGACCTGCTCTCCATCAATCAGGAGAAGGTATTCCATCTGGACCTTCAGCCCTGCAGCTGACAGCTTGATTCCTGAGTAGCTAGAGTTCCAGGCTTTGAGTCTCTCTGCAGATGTCCTCAATGTTGTTGAGTCTTCTTGGAAGGAGTCAACCAGGAAATGCTACACCTTCAAATGGAAGAGAATCTCCATTTGGTGTCAGGGCAAAGGGTTGGACCCTCAGTCCTGTTCAGTGGCTAACATCCTTGACTACCTGTGGTCCCTGTCTCAGTCAGGTCTTAGGTCTATGACCTCCAAGGTGCACCTGGCAGCCATCTCTGCTTATTGGACATGAGCCACTCAGCAGTCAGTGGTGCAGGAGAAGGTGGCACTTCTTTAAAGTCCTAGACCACATTTCTCCTTCTGTGCATGAACCAGCACCACCTTGGCACTTGTTCCTGGTGTTGGCAAAGCCCATGGGCAAGGCACTCAAACCAATACACAGGTGTGAGACGTCTAACCTGTCATGGAAGACTGCCTTCCTGGTGGCTATCATGTCAGCCAGAAGGATCAATGAGCTCTAGGTGCTTTTGTTGGAGTCTCCTTACCTGGTCTTCCACAGGGACAAGGTTGTCCTTTGCCCCAGTCTGAAGTTCCTCCCGAATATTGTATCAGATTTCCACCTTAACCAGGTGATTAATCTCCCTGTGTACTTCACCAACCACGCCTCAGAGGGCGAGCATAGGCTTCATACATTGTACCCAGCAGGTGCTCGCCTATTACAAGGAGCACATGGCTGGAGTTCTGGGATAAGTTCGCCAGCTGTTTGTTACCTACACTGAAGTCACACCTGGCAGAATGGCAGCTAAGTGGATGACTGGCAAATGGATTTTATCCTGCATTGACCTCTACTATAGGTTGGTGGGTTGGGAGCCTCCAGTTGGGCTTAGGCTTCATTCCACCCACCATGCCACTGCCTCAGTGGCTGCTTCCAGGGAAGTCCCTATCCAGGAAATCCACAGGGCTGCTACCTGGAGGTCAGCACACATCTTCATTTCCCATTACCACATTGACCTTGAGTCACACCGGGATTCTTGTTTGGGGGCCTCAGTTCTCCAATCTCTGTTCCCTAAATAGGGGGTGTGCACCTTGCCCACTCCTCCCAGAGAACTTCTAGGAGTCTGCCAGCAAGTGTGGCTAGAACATCATATCCACGTCCCTAGAAAAACAGGTTACTCTCCTGTAACAGTAGTTCTAGGAGTGGTATATGATGCTCTTTCACACGGACCCACCCAACCTCCCCTGGCTGTGGCACACCATTCTGCTCCATGGGGCAAGATCTGGTGTCAAGAGGTGAAACCGAGAGAGTTGCCACCCTGGTGGGTGGGAGGAACCAGCTTGAAGACATTCCAGTGAGCTCTTAAAAGGGAAAGGCAACTGCCAGCAAATGTGGATGAACATCATATACCACTCCTAGAACTACTGTTACAAGTGAGTAACCTGTTTGTTTTAGCCCCAACAGTTCCAGAGTTGGACCTTTCAAAAGATATTTCCTGGGGTGTGGCCTGGCTGTGCTGAAGATGGCTGCTTAATTCTGCTTCTCACTGGGACTACCATCTATCATCATCCATCCTCCTGATCCCAGATTGTCAGCGTTTACCAGCAAGTGAAATATAATTTTACTAACGTCATAGCTCAACTCTGGTAAATTATTTTCTCTATATCATAACTCTATAGCTATAATTTTTCCGCATTTATACTACTTCTCAGTAAAGGCCTACTACAGTGGCTGAGCAACTCCTGCAAAACAGCTTTCTTAGCAGAGTGGAAACTATGTTTCAACAGCTCATCTGTGAAATTAATGACTTGAAAATAACATCTCAACAAAACATCACTAACATGCAAGTGTTAGACCAAAAAATCAATGATGCTGGAGTTAAAGTTGCTCAAAATGAAAGTTCTATTAACATCCTGCAAGCCACCATCAGAGAGCAAGCCAGAGTTATCAGAAGCCTACAAGATAAAATCGATGACATTGAAAATGGAAACAGACACAATAACCTGAGATTTTGGGGTTTTCCTGAAGCTGCAGAAATCGGAGACACTAGTGCATTTCTAATACATGTACTGCTAGCCTTTCTCAAACTCCCACCTGGTCAAGACCTTACTATTGAGAGATCACACCATACTTTAAGCCGGAGGCCTAGTCCAGATCAGAAACCTAGGCCTATCATTGCAAGATTCTTAAACTATGCCCACACTGAACTGGTTATCAATAGAGCAAAACAAATGGGAATGCTTACTAGGCAAGATCTACAATTTCTACTTTTAGAGACTTCTCTAAGGAACTCTCTAATAAATGCAGAGCTTTCAATCCTATTAAAACTACCCTACACCAACGAGGGATCAGATTTGCTCTGCACTATCTTGCCGTCATGCACCTGTTTCTAGGTGACTCAACCAAAAGATTTCAACACTCCCGAAGCCTTGGCTGCATTTCTTGGTGAGTCCCAGCCTCCAACTGCCCAATTTGGAAATACTGATGTGACCCCCTTCTCCCACTGTCTCTGTAACTTCCCAATCGGACCAGCACACCTACATTATGGCTTCAAATCATGAATGCACTGAGAAACCCATATCTCTCCAGGCTGATGCAGCACCTCCTGTCCGACTCTCAGACCACTTGCCAGACAAAAAGAACTTGAATCCACTTTCTTCTAAACATGCCTGTTGTGCAGATGCTACTACTTCTAGGCCTACCTCTCAGCACAAGTGACATGTTGGCTCCACTACACCCCCAGCTCTCTCCAATAAGTTTTCTTTACCACAAGAGGACTTAAACTCATCTCAGGAAGACCTCCCGGAATTAGCTGTGGATCCTGTCGGCAATGACCTTGGAGATGCTTTACAGGGTGGCAGGTCTCCTGATACCTATTGGGCTGAATTGGTGACCAGCTCCCCTTTTAAATCGGTAGAGCCTCCTAAAAAAAAATGGAAGGGGAAGCTCAAAAACAAATCAACCTATAAATGATGCCTGGGCATGTGTATATATTAGTACCTCTCGAGGTTAGTGCCTAATTAACCTCGGCTCTCTGATCACTATTAGAATTTGTCTGCTCTGCAACTGCGCATCACATTCCTTGTGTGTGCATACTATCACACCCAGCTGGTTTGGAAAGTGATAAGCTGTACATTGTGGTTACAGGCTTTTGGTTTAATAGCATGCCATATTATTTAGGCATCTCATTGTGACAGTCTTGGAGTTTTCTATCTCAATGTAATGTCTGCTATGTTATATATCCAGTTATTTCTGCATATATTACTCATAATGTCAGTTTCTGAGTATCCCTAATGTTGGGCTATGTTCTTCTTTTAAAGGGACAGTTCTTATATAATGTTAGACTAATTCATATGTGCTCAATAATTTTCTATATTCATTTAGAGGTGTCTGCCATCTTTTCTTATCAGTATGTCCTTCTCACATAACCATTAAGGAAGGTTGCCTGCTTAACTAATTTGTGATCCAACATCACCCCACACATTTGCTACCATATATAAATGTTATAAATTTACAGTATTGTGGGGTTATATTAATGAGGTCCTCAACTAGTTATTCCCTTTGTCCACTACTACATCCCAGACCAACATTTAACATTTTAATATTTTTCTCTAGTCTCCTTCCCACTCCAACCCACCTTTATCTAACTTTTAAATCTCCTTTTCTTTAACCATGGTACACCAACTTCTTGCACTGTTTTATTTATCTATCACTTAGTCTTCAGTTTTACCCTACAATAAGGCATTGCAGGCTATTTTCAAGGTGTCTCATCTTTATTATTTTACTCAGTGTGCTGCAATCAATAAAAGATAGCACAGTCTGACTCAAAGCCCTTATGATATGGCTTTTTTAGCCTGTGTTGTAATCTTATAGCAGAGCTCGCTCGACCCTCTTAAGGTCTTGAAATCTCACTATGTTAAAGCAACTCCATCCCTAGGGGTGATTTTTGGGTCTGTGCTACTATTAAGTACCTAGTATTTATCAATAATATATGCAGTACCTCGAAGCCTGAACAAACTCAACTCTTATAAATGTCATTTTGCCAGAATGACTATGTATTCCTGTTCAGTACAAGACTTTCACCAGATACCCCCCCCCCCATAAAATCTGGATCTTGTAATGCCTTGACATCCCATAAATCCTTATACTGTCTGGACCGTACTGCTCCATTTTACCTACACCCTCCTCCTATATAAACACTTCTGTGTCTAAGCATTATGATTATGTGAGTAAGTACATAGTAGATGGCACAAGTACAGCTGTTCTTATAATTTTAGGACTTAGCCAACCATGATGGCATACTGTTTGTATTGCTATAATAGTGTTTCAGCTCAGTTCTGTTTTCCAGTCTAACTTAGGTTCAAGATGTATTATTATGTCTGGCATTGCATGTACTTTCTGTAATCCCCTTTTCATATATGGTAAGTTGTTCATGCCCCTCCCCCCAGGGAATTATTATGTTCTCTTTAGTTCTAGTCACAGTTATAACTTGATAGAAACAATTGTTTACAGTTTGTATCTTGGGTTTAAGATCATTTTCTCGTAAGATTTATTTACTATTTACATGATCTGTAGTATAGCAAGAGAGTCTTGGTAATTTCACTGACTTATATCCTGCTATATTACCTAAAGACATCACAGTGTGTTAGTATAACATGCATAGGTTTTGTTTAGTAACTATATATGTCTTCTACAGTATATTCTTTTAACTACCTCTCTTCCTTGTGAGACCCAATGGAAACATTCACCCAGGAATTAAGTATTTCTACAAACTAAATATCCTGCATGCATCTGACTGTGCTAGCCTTCTCCCTTCTGAGCCTGTAACATCCTCTAGTGCTTTCAATATGAGTCCCTTACTTCTTATTTGTGTTATCATACTCATCTCCCCATTAACATGAGTGATCTAATTCCACATTCATGGAATGTTAAGGGACTCAACTCACCTTGTAAATGAAAGCAAATACTTTCTTACCTCAAAAAGTATAAAACTCATATTGCTTTCTTACAAGAAACAAAACTTTTAATAGAGGATGTCGACAGACTCAGAAGGGATTGGGTTGGTCAAAGTATATGCATCCTCCTCTACTTCTAAAAAAGGGGGTTGCTATTCTATTACATAAATACCTTAATTGGACTCTTATCAAATTCCCATCTCCAGTTCAGATGAAAGATGGATTATAGCCCACTTAAATACCCCTGCAGGCCCCCTTATGTTAGTCAGCGTTTATGCCCCTAACTCTGATTCACCTGAATTCTTTCATAATATGGCCCAAAAAATTATGAACAGTAACTTTAACAATTCTCCTATACTTGTAGGTGGGGATTTCAATTTAGCTTTGGAATCACATTTAAACAGAAGTAACTCTTCATGTGATTCCCACCCCAGAAGTATTTCTGCACTCTCAATGCTAATGAAAGACTTTGGTCTCACCGACATTTGGAGACTACACCATCCTAGACAGCACGACTATACTTTTTACTCATTGATTCATAAATCTTATAGCAGAATGGACTACTGGTTTTCTTTCCCTTTCATCACTGAAAAAATTATCGACATAGCTATCCTCCCGATTACTATATCAGATCATTCTCCTATAAAATTACATCTTATTTGGGGCCTGCCCCCATCTAAATCCCCCTCCTGGCATCTAGACCCACTCTTATTGAAAGACCCTGATTTATTACCTTGGATTAGATCCCAAATCCAAGAATTTATTTCCTTTAACAACACTCCTGATGTATCTCAAGGTACCATCTGGGAAGCGCTTAAAGCAACAGTTAGAGGGAAAATTACAAGATATGCAGCACACGAGAAAAAACGAAGGGAACAGCAATTGGCCGAGTTAGAGAAATCTCTTAAAGAAAAAAGAAACCCAATATTATAAAACAAAAAATCCAGATAATAACTCACAACTTCACCTTGAAGTTCTTCAGCTTAGAATTAAAATCAATGAATTAATATCCAGGAAAGCTGAACTCGCCCTCCTTAGACTTAAACACCGTTATTGGGAACAAGGAGATAAATGCAGGTAGCTGCTTGCGTATCAACTCAAGAATCAACAGATGGAGAGACATATTGCCAGTTTGAAAGATCCTTCAGGTGAAATCCACACAGATAATTCCTCAATTAACCATATTATGTAATCCCTCTACCAACAATTATGCTCTCACCCCACTCCCCCACAACCTGAATATATACAACAATTTCTGGACAATTTACAGTTAAAACACTTCTCCCAACAAGATATGGCTTGCTAGATGAACCCTTTTTCCTAAAAGAGATACAAGCAGTGCTAAATTCCCTTAAATGTGGTAAAGCTCCTGGGAATGACGTTTTTTCCATAGACTTTTATAAACCCCTTGCTGACATCTTATGCCCCAGTTTAGGGTCTTCAAAAAGACATCTTCACAAGGTAAACTTTCCTATTCTATGACAGAAACCATTATAACCATCCTACCAAAAAAAGATAAAGACCCTTATCTCCCATCCAGTTATAGACCAATATCATTACTTAATATGGACAGGAACATTTTTGCCAAAATATTAAATACTTGTTTAGAATCAATAATTTTTAAACTTGTCCACACCTCCCAAGCTGGATTTATCAAAAACAGACTGGTTCTGATCATCTCCACTCATTATTTAATTTAATCTACAAAGCTAAATCTCTAAAATCACCTGCCGCAGCTATAGCCATCGACTTTGAAAAAGCAATTGATTCTCTCACTTGGACTTATTTGTATCATGTTCTATCCCACTTTGGTGTCAGTAATAAATTTTGCACATGGATTCAATTACTATACACCTTCCCCTCTGCCTGGGTTCTTACTAACTCTACTCTAGCCTCATCCTTTCATCTGGAAAGAGGTACCAGGCAAGGGTGCCCCTTATCCCACACTCTTTTTATTCTATCTATGTAACCCCCTATCAACTGCTCTTCGTCAATCCTCTATGATCCTAGGTATCCCTATCAGTAATTCCCATTATACTTCACTATTCTACACTGATGACCTCCTCATTCTACTCTAAAATCTTGAAATTTTGGGACCACCCTTAATTAAGCTACTTAGCAACTTCAATTCACTTTCTGGGCTAGCTCCGAATCTAAACAAATAAGAAACAATGCCATTGAACAATTTTTGTAACCCTTCTATGAATACAATATTAGGTTTTTGTTGGGCCCCTCAAGGTATCTCTTACCTTGGAATACAGATCACCTCTAAATTAGACAAGATATGGGACACCAATCTTTCCCCGATATTAGCAAATATTAAAAAACTCTCAGCAGATGGAAACTGCTTAACCTCTATTTTAATGGGAAAATCTCCACTATCAAGATGTCAATAGCTCCCAAAATACTGTATCTATTTTCTAATATCTCTGTAACCCTCCCTACTTTTTTTTTGTCAGAATTGATGACATAATTGGCAATTTTTTACGGGAAGGCAAAATTCCCAGATTTAGTCATAACAAACTACATTCCCACAGGTCCAAATGGGACTTTGGGCTCCCTTGGTTCCAAGCATATATTTGGGCCTTGCGCACTGCCCAAACTGTCAAATGGTTTAATAAACCCAGCAATAAATCACCATTGTGGGTCAATATGGAAACATCTCTATGTCCGGGTAATGTCACCACTTCCATCATTTATAACCCTCTTCCCCCACCCAATTTAAAATCTCACCCTACTCTAGCATCATCCTTATACTACTGGAAAATAATTCATAAATGCCTTAAATCCAACCCAGCCCCTCTCATATATGCCCCCGTTTGGGGGAACTGCGACATCACTCTTGATAATCACCCATTTTTTTGTTGTAATTGGAAAAACAGGGGCATTTTTTTTCTTGGAGGATATACTTATGCCTCAAACTCTCAAATTAAAATCCCTTTCTAACCTGCACATACAATGGAATCTTCCCCAGCACGATTTCTGGAAATATTTACAGTTACGCACGGCATGGAACCTTTATCTTCCTACTATTCCTCATCAATCTATATATGATACTTTTATTTCTAAATGGAGCAAAACAAACTCTAAATTAAATAGTATCATTTACAAACATATCAGAAATACAATTCCAGATCAATCTATCATTGAAAAAAATAAATTGAGTACCCTTTTAAATTATAACATAACCAATTCACAGTGGC
Source organism: Neoceratodus forsteri (assembly GCA_016271365.2). NCBI lineage: Eukaryota > Metazoa > Chordata > Ceratodontiformes > Ceratodontidae > Neoceratodus > Neoceratodus forsteri. The sequence continues at coordinate 1,773,330,865 of CM057456.1, read as the reverse complement.
ATAACTGCTGGCTATCCTGCCATAAATTTTTCCAGGAAAATCACAGTTCACTCATACAAACCAAAATTCTGCATCTATGGTACAGAACTCCTGAGATTTTGCAAAAAATGGGCTTAATGAACAACAATAAATGTTGGTGCTGTAACTCCTCCAATGGCAATTTGCTACATATTTTATGGCATTGTCCTCCCATACACAATCTTTGGTGTCATATTCATTTTTTTGCAATGAAAGTGATTGGTCTATCCTTTGCATTAAATCCAAAACATTGCATACTTGGTATTTTCAATGCTCATTCTCACAAAATATCCCATTCTCAGAATAGATGGGTATCCCTACTATTCCTTCAAGTTAAACGCCTTATACTAATGCATTGGAGATCCAACATCTTTCCACCCTCCCGGATTTTCTCAAAGAACTATCTCAATATGCCATCCTTGATCGTATGTCACACTTAGCCTCTGACTGACTTAATTTATATAATAAATGCTGGCAAGACTATTTTAAAAATTTAAACATCTACACATGGCGTCACTTAATCCATGGGTTGTTATATGTTCACAATGGAATCTGGCTTCTAGCTCTTTCATTCCTTTTTCATCTCCTCTCTTTCTATCTTTTTATCTCCTTTTTTTCTTCCCTTTCCCTCTTCATTATTGTTCACTTTCTTAGTCATTTTTCTTTTTTTATGTTCTTCTTTTATACAATCTTACACATACTTGTATTAAATTACAGCATAATTGAAGTACAATCACGACTGCTCCTATTTCTTGTTTGTATCTACTCCTGTTACCCCTTGAACCATAAATTGCCATATTTTCTCTCTGTCCTACAGATTGTACTGCTACATATTGTTTTCTCAACACTTTTTCCTCTTTAATGTCATTGTATTATACTTCAGACAACATATTTTTTTTTCCTTCTCCCATTAAGAATTTATGTAAGTGTATATTGGAAAATGTAGTGTATTTATATGTATAATCACCATAAAAAGATTAACTGCAAAAAAAAAAAGATATTTTCTGTAAAATGTGATAACTTCGGGACAGTTAGAGCTAGATACTTACTTTTTTATTGAAAGCTTGTAGTCAGCTAAGTAAATATATCATTAATATATCACTGCACTGACCATAAAGTGCTACAAAAACTGTACAATGTGTCCTAGTGATATAAAAACAAACATAAAATGTTTCACTGCACATTTAAAGTCCTCTCATTTTTAACATATAATATCCATGTGCATACGCACATTGCAATGGGAGAACTGTATTAACTGTTCAAATGTTACAGCTTCCAAAATGTAGCTACAAGCATTATAAAAATATCATATAAGACTAGATTTGGAAATTGTTGGAAGATAATAGTGGTTGCTCTGTCTAAGGATAAACACATTCTTTTCTAGTTTGTTGGCCTGTGTGTGTGTGTGAGCCAACAAGCCAGCTAGTGAGTAAAAAGAGGGCAATGATTGATCTTGTGCTCAAAAATGGAGAGTGTGTACAAGAGATAATAAACTAGGAGCCTGTAGGTGGTAGCAACCATCGCACAGTGTAGTTCAGGTTGGCTATGGGCAGAGAAAGCATCCCCACTAAGATCAAAATCTTGGATTTCAAGAGAATGGACTTTAGGATGATGGGCAAGGGGCTAAAGAGGCACTCGGCGGGAATCAGAGTAGATACGGAGGTATACCAAAAATGGACCATCATCAAAGAAGGAATGCTGGCTGCCACAGTGGAACATTTGGCACAAGGAGAAGAACTCAAGGGCCATAGCACACAACTAGTTCAGCTCTGAGGTTGCCCAAGTGGTGTGGGACAAGAGATCAGCCTACAAGACATACAGGAAGGCCGAGAGAGAGGTGGATAGGGAAAACTACCTAAGGTTGGCCAAGGTGGCAAGCAAGGTAGTGCAGCAGGCTAAGGCACAAAAACAACTGAAGATAGCTGAAGGAATCAAAATGAGGGAAAAGGCCTTATTTCACTACATAAGTGTAAAAAGGAACAAGAAGGACAGGATTGTTAGGCTTAGGAAAGGGGATGATTGGGTAGAGGAGAATGGGGGAAAGACTGAGGCACTGAGCAAATAGTTCTGCTCTGTCTTCACCAGGGAAAAAGAAAGACTGGTGCCTAAAGGGAGGAAAAGGGTGGGGGGCACAGATGTGGTAATATAGGAGGGTAAAGTGAGGGAGGGGCTGCTAGCACTGAAAGTGGACAATCATTAGGCCTGGATGGCATACACCCAAGGGTATTGAGGGAGCTGGCAGTGGAGCTTGTGGGGCCACTGGCAGGCCTGTTCACTAGTTCCCTGGAGTGGGGGTGGTACTGGAGGGTTGGAGAATGGCACATTTGGTGCCCCTCCATAACAGCGGTACCAGGGATTACCAGGGGAATTACAGACTGGTCAGTCTGACCTCAGTTGTGTGCAAGCTCATGTAGACCATTCTTAAGGAAAGGTTGATAGGGTATCTAGAGGACAATGGTCTCCAGGATGAAAGGCAGCATGGGTTTTTGTGAGGGAGATCATGTCAAATGAATCTGATTACTTCTTTGACTGGGTCACTAAGGCACTGGACAGAGACCAGGTGGTGGACATCCTTTATCTGGACTTCAGCAAGGCCTTTGACTCTGCACCCCATAAGAGGTTGATCAGGAAGGTGGCAGAACTCAGGGTTAGGAAGAAAATGATCAGGTGGGTAGAAAGCTGTTTAAGGGAGAGGATCAGGCCTGGCATCAGAAGTACCTGGGCCACTCAGGCAATTGCCCGGGGCCCTGACTCCAGAGTGGGGTCCAGGGGCTAAAAAAAAAGGGTCAACTTCTTTGCCGTAGCTCCACACTGGCAGAATGCTTTTTTCTCTCCTGCTCCAACCACTGAGTCTGCCTGCTGATGGTGAAGCTAAGCCACTCGCGACAGTATTTACATCAGTGTTGCTGCAGCACAGACAACAAACTATGGACTGGATTCGAGTTATTCAGGCCCCGGCACCCTTTCCCATATTAAAATCTGCCTGCCTGTGAGCCCTGCTTGTTGACTGACTGGCACTGGCAGGGCCCTGCCCTGATCATTAGAGCATGCGGTGGTGCAGTGTGTGGCATATGTTGATGGCAACCAATGGCTGAAGGATATTGTGGTGGAGTGGGGTGGGCCTGATCAACCTCCTGGCCAGTCAGCTCTTTAGTTTAGCTGTGTGACATCAGTCTGTCTGACATGACTAACGTTGTTGTGAAGGCAGAGGACCGGTGGCCAGTGAAGTGCAAAGGTGGGAGACAGCCAGAGTTCAAAGTTGGGTGGCTACATGCAATATGGTGGAGAGTGGTGGTCGGTGCATGGTAATTGCACTTGCAGAGCATGATCGATCAGTTGTCTGTGCATCTGACTCCAGACTCCTGACTCTGTGTTACTACTTGTGTTGTCAGCCTGTGTGGACTTGGAGCTCTGAAATGGCTACAGCACCACACCATTGAAGGTGACTCAAATCAACAGCAATAGATCATTGGGGTTAAATGGCTTCCTTTGTGACCCGCATGGTGCTGCACCACACCAGGTAGGACAGGTAGCTCATGGGATGGATGGAGGGAGGGGAGGGCTCAGGCTATGCAGGCTGCATGCCCATGATTGCACACTACCAGTTTTATCTGCCTTTGCAAACTGCTGCAGTACTGCTGTGTGTGGAAACTGAGGGTTGGTGTTGGTGACGGCAAGCTAGCTGGTGGTGTTTTTTTTTTAACAGACACAGATGAAGATGGACAGGTCTGACTGAGGGGGGCCGACCTTCAGAGTAAAGACAGGCGTGTTGTTGTCCAAGCATGAGCAGCTTGCCTTGGCCTGCTGGAGTGGTGGTGTCTGGCTGAATCTTCTGAATTGCTTGTTGCTTTACTGCTGTGTAGAGAGGGTTGGTGAAGACAAACTGGCTGGTGGTGTGTTTTTTTGTTTTATTGTATTTTTTTTTAACAGATGGCCCAGGCAGGTCTGGGTGGGGCCTTCTAGAGGTCCATTGCCCGGGGCCCATAAAAACCTGATGCTGGCCCTGAGTATCCAGTGTGTGGTAGTGGGGGGAGAGTTACAGAGTTTAGCACCTGGCAGATCAATAGTGGGATCCTGCAGGGCTTGGTGCTGGGGCCAGTATTGTTCAATATTTTCATCAGTGGCATTGGGGAGGGCATCAAGGGCAAAATGTGCCTATTTGTGGCTGACACCAAACTCTGTGGAAGGGTGGACACAGTGGAAGGGATGCAAGGCCTTAGAAAACTTGAGAGGTGGTCGGGAATTTGTCAGCTTGGCTTCAAAGCCAAGAAATGCAAAGTTATGAACATTGGAGCCAGGAATCCAAGGACTGAGTAACCCATAAGAGGGGGTCTGGGTAGCAGATATGGGGGAGAAGGGTCTGAGAATGATGACCACTTGCAACCTGAAGCACTCCATGCAGTGCAAAAAAGCAGCAGCCAAGGCAACAAAATGCTTGGGTCTATAGCCAGAGGAATCAACAGTAGGTGGAAGGAGGTTATACTGCCCTTGTACAGGTCACTGGTGAGATCACATCTACAGTATGTACTAAAATACTGGTGTCCACACCTTAAGAAAGTCAACAACCCTTCTGGAGACGGTCCAGAGGAGGGCGACTAAGATCACTGCATGTCAGCAGGGTAAGACATACGAAGAGATGTTGGGAGGCCCTGAATGTGTACTCCCTGGAGGAGAGGAGGGAGAGAGGGGACATGATAGACACCTTCAAATATTTGCAAGTCATAAACAGGGGGGATAATGAGGGTCTCTTCAAGCTAAGTGGCAGTGGAACCACGAGAGGACATAGTTTAAAGCTGGAAGGGGGGAAGTTTTGGAAGGAGGTTAGGAGGTGCTTTTTCATGGAAAGGGTAGTGGCCAATTGGAATGCACTGCTGAAGGAAGTGATCTTGATGAAGCTGATGAACAGCTTCAAGAAAGACTAGGATAGGAATAAGGGTAAAATATGGGTCTGGGGGGGCAAATGGAGAGGAAGGGAGGAACAGGGAAGTGGGGCAAGGTCAGTAGTGTAAGCTGAGGAACCTGAAATTAGAGCAAACTAGGTAGACCAAATGGCCTTCTGCTGCTGTCTTCTTCATATATTCACATGTATATTCATATCACCATATATAGTATCATATATTATATCATCTCTCCATCATGAATCACATTTTCCTCATCATGCATCACAGAAATTTGTGGATGATATCATCTTCTTCCCTGTATGCACTCTGTATTGAGATGGTACTGTACACTGTGCCACATACAAGACTGTTAAACAAGCTGGGGATCATGGGAATGGATAGGACGGTGGTGAGGTGAGTGGGGAACTGGCTGGATTGCATGACACAGAGGGTGGTGGTAAATGGCTGTCACTCCAAAAAGAGAAGGGTGACCAGTGAGGTGCCACAGGGATCAGTGCTGGGCCCAGTCCCCTTCATCTTTATCAGTGATATTACAGAAGACCTAGAAGGGAAAATAGGCCTGTTTCCTGATGACACAAAGCTCTGCAACAGGGTAGATATGCTGGAGGGTGTGGATAGAATGAGGATAGATCTGCAGAGGCCTGCAGATTGGTCAAGGTAGTGTCAGTTGAGATTTAACGCAAATAAACACAAAATAATGCACATGAGGCACAAAACCCAGGAATAACATATCAGCTTGGGGGTGGGAGCTATAGAATGCTCCATGCAGGCAAGGGGCATAGGGGTATCATCTCTGATTACCTCAAGGTAGGTAGTCAGTACAACAAGGTGGCAGGGAAAGCAAACAGTCAGGGGTATCACCAGCAGGAAAAGAGAGAGATCATAATTCCACTATACAAGACACTAGTGAGGCCACAGCTTGAATACAGTGTCCAGTTCTGGAGGCCTTATCTATGTAAGGACATAGAAAGGGTAGAGGCAGTTCAGAGGAGAGCAACCAAGATGGTGCAAGGATTACATCACAAAACGTATGAGAACAGGATGAAAGACCTAAATATGAACTCCCTGGAGGAGAGGACGGAAAGGGGGATATGACTGAAACATATAACTACCTCATAGGGAGGAATAAGGTGCAGGAAAACACAGTTTTTCATAGAGAAAGATGTTCCAGGACTAGGGGACATGATATAAAATGGGAGGGAGGAGGAGGGTGGTTCAGAGGGAATGTGAGGAAGGATTTCTTCATGGAGAGGGTGGTGGACAAATGGAATGCCCTACCGGAAGAGGCAGTGGGAGCTGAAACTATTACAGGATTTAAGAATGCATGGGATAGGTATCAGGGCAGCCTAATTCTAGAGAAGCTTGAAGAAGTAAAGTATGAGTGCACATGTATAGACCAGGTGGGCCATAGGTCCCTATCTGCTGTCAGCATCTATATAACCATGTAAGTAACATAAACATCTTCAAACATTATTGATACCTAATCATCTTCACAAATCATCACATTCATTGCAAACAACATGACACCAGCTGCTAGTGCAAGTGCCAGCACAGCCACCTGGGTGCTGTAGGCATGAACAATTTCCTATCTGCCTTGGGTCACTGTACTGTACATTGTGCAAATTATTCTTGTCTTTATGATTCATCATGTGTTCATTCAGAAATCATGTTTTCTTGTAACAGAGATTAAAAAAAAGAACATTGAACATACTAAAACAAATTTATATGACTGCCATCTACTCCAATAAATTTATTGTTCTGTCATTCACATGATGAGGTTACACTCTGCTGCACTCCTCTCCCATTACCAGCACAATAAGCAATCCTTCCCATGGTGAGTCCACTTGAATACGCATGCAGTTATTTATGATATCCTATGGCATTCCAATGAATCACACTATTATAATATCATGCAACTATTTTTCTTGGTATATAAATACAAAAAATAAATAGTAATAAAATTACATAAGCAATAAGACATGGCGGGGGGTGTGTTAAACACCTCTAATGCATGGCCAGAGGCAGAGTGAAGCAAGAGATTGCAGGCCGAGTTCCTTCAGCTACTGGCTGTACGTTAGAAGTGTCTAACGCACACCCCCGAAGTATCTTATTGCACTTATAAAATGGGACCAAGTCTTTTAAATGTTTTAAAAAATTTAATTTATACATTTAAATGTTAAAACAGTGAAACGTTTGATTAATTTTGAAGTAAAATAGTTCCTCTGCCTACATTTGAAGGTTTTTTTTGTTTGTTTTTTAAGATTAGGACTTTTATGTGCTTCTGAAGCCTCCTTACTTCTAAATTGGGAGCTGGTCACTCACCAATAAACTAACACCCTTAGAACAAAGAAGCAGAAAGCAAAAATCTGCTCCCCCCCAGAATATGTAGTCACCAACTATTACTGATTCCCCAACCCATGATCCTCCCAAAACAGTAGCATACTGCTGACCTAATGTGCATATTCCCCTGAAAAAAAACACAGGTGGTAGCCTGGGTAAAAAATTGGCTGGACAACAGGACACACAGGGTAATAGTAAACGGAGTCCACTTTGAAGAAACGGGGTTACTAGCAGGGTATCATAGGGTTCAGTACTGGGTCTGGTCCTTTTTAATGTCTTTATAAGTGACATTGTCTAGAGACTGGAAGGAAATGTATTCCTCTTTGCAGATGACACAAAGATCTGCAACAGGGTTGAGAGACAAGGGGGGTGAAAAGAATGAGAAGGGAATTGGCATGGTTAGAGCAATGGTCAAAAGTATGGCAGCCTAGATTAAATTCAAAGAAGTGCAATGTAATGCACCTGGGAAACAAAAACCCAGGGGAAGAGTATACAATGATAGGGGAGGTACTAACAGCAAGAAAAATGGAAAGGGACCTGGGGATATTCATATCCAATGATTTAAAGTAAGCAAACAATGTGAGAAGGCAGTAAGGAGGGCTAGGGGGATCCTGAGATGTATAGAAAGAGGCATCACCAGTAAAAAACAGGAAGTTGTTATCCCTCTGTACAGACAGTTGGTGAGACCCCATCTGGAGTACTGTGTGCAGTTCTGGAGACCCCATCTCTGTAGGGACATAGACAGGATAGAGGCAGTCCAGAAGAGGGCAACTAAAATGGTGCAGGGTCTGCACCAGAAGCCATATGAAGAGACACTAAAGGAGCTGAATGTGTATAACCTCAAGGAAAGGAGGGAGAGGGGGGACATGATAGAAACTTTCAAGTACCTCAAGGGAATCAACAAAGTCCAGAAGGGTAGCATCTTTCAGAAAAAGAGACGTGCAAGAACAAGGAGGCGCAATTTGAAGATGGGGGGACGGCTCAAGGGCAATGTGAGAAAGTATTTTTTTATGGAGAGGGTGGTGGACGCATGGAATGGCCTTCCTGAGGAGGTCAAGGGATCAAAAACAGTGGGAGAATTCAAGAATGCATGGGACAGACATAAGACAATTATAGTGGGGGGTTGGAGGAAGTAGGCCGTTGGTTAACTAGGATCTACAGCTTATCTTATACGTAGGGACATGGGCAGACTGGGTGGGCCAAGCGGTCCTTATCTTCAGTCAAAGTCTATGTTTCTATATTTTTAAAGCAAAGACTGAAGCTGAAATTAAAAAACACTGACCACATTGTCATGAACCGACATTTTCCGTGATATTTTGAATGCCGGCACACAGCAGTCGGACTTGGCATTTGTTTACAGTGCCCCATTATTTTTCTCTCTCTCTCATGGTATGCCGAACGCCAAACTGTGTGTGTGTTTTTGTTAATGTCTACCTTCCCCCCATAGTTTGTGTGTTTATTGGTATATATATATATATATATTAATGAAAGGAATAAGACAGGATGAGGGGTGGTTTATGGCCTGATAAAAGCATGCCCCGAGTACATAATGAGGGATGAGGCACTTGCACTGAGTGCCTTTAGCACCTAGGAAGTGCTATTATCAGGCTATAAATCACACCTCGGAGTGTCTTATTCCAGTTGTAAAATGGGCCCTTGGGTAAAGTAGTTATGTAAAAAATGTACCTGAGAAGTGCACATAAAAATACTAAATAAATGTGGTCATATGACTACAAAAAATGAAAAAGTAATTCTTGTCATTGTCTTGAAATGGGCTGCTCTAATTCCCCTGATATTTCTTGTCACTCACACAATACACACATTCTTTCTTTTGTGTGTGTGTGTGTGTGTGTGTGTGTGTGTGTGTCCCTTAATTAATTAATTTATTTATTTTTGAATTTCCATCTTAAATTGTTTCATTCATGTTGAGGGGCTGGCTTGACTGGGAGCCAGTGTGTTGCTCAGTGGCCATGGTACAGACTAGATTCTTGCTGCTTTTTGACTCCCAACCCACCCAACACACACACACACACACACACACACACACACACACACACACACACACACAGATTCTGTTTTTTGTTTGTGCACTTTCAGTTTGTTTATTTAAATGTGAATTTCAAGGTCTTTACTAGTTTGTATTTAGCTCGAGCAGCTGGGTTGCTTAGGAGTGAGTGTGTCCCTATACTGCCACCATACAGAGTGGATTCCTGCCTTGTGGTTTCAAAACCATTACTGTCACTGAACTTGAACCAAGTTTTTGGGTGACAGTAATGCAATGAACCTTTTACCATGGACTGACCTGTTGTTGCAACTGCTGTTTAAAGTACAGGAAGGTTGTGGGGGTAGGGTGGTGTCCGGACCAGAGACCAAAGAAATGGTATGTATGTACAAAATTTTCAGCAGCAGGAGGCACAGCTGGAGATTCAATGGAATGAGTGGGGAAAATGCTTAACAGTTTGGGGTTTGTGCAGAAATGGAGGAACTTCGTACATTGACAGTTATCTGTTGTTGCCACTTGTCTCTCCCACTGCAGCAATTCCATGACTGTCAGTTGGCAGCTGAGGAACTCCTGCTGCAGCTCTTCTGTTGGGTGTCAGCTGAGGACTTGCAGCGGGAGAGCACATATTGATTTTAGTATGTGCTGCATTTAGTCTGGCACAAATAGTGCTGGTTGTTAAGTTACTGCCTGATAAGGATATGGCTGAAGCAGGTGATCAGCCAATCACAGTTCTGGAAATGTTTTGCCCATTTCATAAGTATATGTATGCATGTGTGTATATATATATATATATATATATATATATATATATATATATATATATGTGTGTGTGTGGACAGTATTCAAGATACTTGGGTGTGCATTTAAAATAAGGTCTGTATTTTACTCATAATTTATTAAAAATACAGAATTTGTGCTCTTTACTGATGTCAATATGGTCAAGAGATAGTGTGCATAAAAAAAGGATGTATGTGTTTTTACTTTATTGTGGCAACATTTTAATAATGAAAATAGCCTTAAAAAAACAGCCATTTTGTGACATACAGTAGCTGTGCTACACATCTTGGTGAACATTAAATTTACTGTATTTAAAGCACAATACTAAAGTTTCCTTTTTTAAAGGACAGAGTGGATGTGTAACTGTCCCTCAGTGATTGCTGATTTTATGCAGATGTAATTACATTTACATGACACCACATGTAATTTATTACTTTTGTGCATTACTGTGGTGTCTTGTATATCTACATCATTTCTTTTGTGTATTCTGCCTTTATGCTTTGAGTTTTTTTTCAGTGTCAGTTCACATTGCTTAATGTGAATTCCCCACACAAGTCTGCAATCTTAATGCAGTGGTACATATAGCCTGCTAGGAGCAGCAGCATCAAAAGCTGTGGCTCTTGCTGTCGTGTCCATGTTACCCACGTGGCTGATGATGTTGGTATTGATACAAACAGCTGGGAACTAAAGGTGACATCAGGCATTCGGTTTTGGTACTGTGGCTCTAAGCAAAACTGTTCCCTTCCTGCTGCTTCTGCCATGTACAGTATCATTCTTCAAAACAGGGAGAATGAAGTGTCACCCATTTTAAATCTGGAGTGCTGCACAGGAGTTAGGACAGATCTCAGAGGCCTCCAGTCACTAGAAACCATGATCCTTAGCATTCTGCTACAAAACAGTTAAGTTAAAATTCTGGGAGGCATATTAAATAGTGACTGGCTAAAGTGCAGCAGTTATTCTGTGTCATTTTGGGGACATAAAAGGTAAAGTTTTCACCTCAGGACTTCATGGTCCTGCTGTTTGTGAAAGGTCCCTCTTCAAAACAGATGATTGGATTTATGGGCTGTGCAGCATAATGAGTATATTTAAAAGTTTTGTTTGAGAAGTATATCAGCAGAACTTTCCTCTGGTTCTGACACTGTGTAAGTGGGGCATATTAAATAGTATATTTTAAAGTTTTATTTGGGAAGTATATCAGCTGAACTTTCCTCTGGTGTTGGCACTGTTTAAACGTGGCGTACTAAATGCTATCTGGCTACAGTGTAGCAGTTGTGTTCTGTCATCTTTGGGGCAGAAAAGTTAAATGTGTGTGTTCTCTCATGGTCCAGCTGTTTGTGAAGGGCCCCTCTTCAAAATGGGGCTGTGCATATGTGTGACCAGTCTAATCAAATAGAGTTTTGTTTGTGATTTATAGTATTTTGTTTACTACATCTAGTGGGTTTTCATTAAATAATTTGATTTTTTTAGAATATTGTTAATATTGGTGAACTTTCCTCTGGTGATGACTTTAATCATGTTTAAAGGGGAAAAAAACACATGTGGGGTTCCTACTGGTAAATTCTGAGACTGTGTGTTTGTTGAATGAATGCTGCACCTATTGATGTGATGATGGCTCCATTTTATTAATAATAATAATAATATAATAAAAATCTTTATTTATTAGGCACCTTTCTAGTAACAAGGTGCCTTACAGTATTAAAACAATAATCATCAGATACTACAAATAAATATACATGAATAAAATCATAATAGTTCTTGAAATGCCTGTGTCCACAAAAAAGTTTTAAGTGCCTGCTTAAAGCCCCCTACGGTCATGCATTCCCGAAGCTGACAGGGCAGAGAATTCCTGAGGGTAGTGGCCGCAAACACAAAAGCACGGGCCATGGAAGATTTCAAAGTAACCCTCGGAATTTTCAGCAACCCATCGTCAGCCGAGTGGAGCTGCCACACAAGAGTGTAAGGAATCAGAAGCTCTTTCAAGTAGTCAGGACCAAGACTGTGTAGGACTTTGTAGGTCAACAAACCTACTTTGTAGGTGATCCGCCACTGAATAGGCAGTCAGTGCATATCTCGCAGCACAGGGGTAATGTGCAAATTCCTAGATACCCCTGTCAGTAAATGAGCAGCAGCATTCTGCACCGGCTGCAAGCAGTGGATATCAACCCCAGGAAGCCCTAGATAAAGGGAGTTGCAGTAGTCAAGACGAGAGGTTACAAAGGTGTGGACCAATGCAGGCAGATCACTGGATGGAACAAGGTGTTTGACCCTGGCAATATTCCTAAGATGGTAAAAGGCTGAGTTGACAACTGCCAACACCTGATGACGAAGGGTCGGCCCGTCATCAAGCACAACTCCAAGGTCACGCACCCGTTTGGAAGTAAGGATCTGAGCGTCTCCTAGAAATATTCCAGAGGGCTGATCAGTCCTCAACCCCTCTATCCTACGACCCGGGTCCACTACCATGACATCAGTCTTTCCTGCGTTCAACTTTAACCAGCTTGAATTCATCCGGTTTTGGATTTCAGCTAGGCAGTTATTGTATACTGAGAGCGCACTAACCTGGTTGGGGGCAAAAGACAGGTAGAGCTGGGTGTCATCAGCATAGCAGTGAAACCACAGCCCATACCATCTTACAATGTCTCTGAGAGGTAGCATATACACTACAAAGAAACATGGGGAGCAGCACTGAGCCTTGAGGAACCCTGTAGGACAGAGAAAAAGGGTCAAAAGAAGAAAACTCCAACACAACTCTCTGTGTTCTACTAGCTAGGAAAGATGAAAACCATCTGAGCACTGTACTTGACAGGCCACAGATGGACCGCAGGCGCTCAAGCAGCACCCCATGGTCTACAGTGTCAAAAGTTGAAGAGAGATCAAGGAGAACCAGAATGGAATGGTTTCATTGATCTCTCACCATCAGGAGATCATTGAGCACCCGAAACAGAGCAGTCTCAGTACTGTGCCTCTTACGAAAACCCGACTGGAGAGGTTCATAGACATTATGGATGGTCAAATGGTTCTTCAGCTGGATTGCCACTACTTTCTCAATAACCTTACCTAAAAAGGGAAGGTTTGAGATAGGTCTGTAGTTAGCAAAAATGTCCAGGTCCAACGAAGCTTTCTTCAGAAGGGGTGTCACCACCGCCTCCTTCAGGATGCTTGGAAACTCACCTGATTCCAAGGAGCACCAGACAATTTGAGTCAGAACTGGGCCAATGATTTCATAACAACCCAAAATCAGGGAAGTTGGGCCTGGATCTAAACTATAGCACATAGGGTGCATCCCCTGGACAATCTCATAATATCTCCGAGGTCCGTCAGGTCAAAGGAACTCCAGGAAGTATGAGGAATAGTGAACAAATGCTGACCAATCGCATCCCCCATAGAGCGAGTCAGATGGATTTCCAACCTGATGTCGGTCACCTTATTCGCAAAGAAATGAGCGAGCTCATCACACTCTTTTTGTGAAAAGGCTTGCCGGAGCTGCAGACAGGCTGGGTTGCACATCCTGTCCACAGTCCAGAAAAGCTGAGCCGGTCGATTCTGAGCAACAACAATTTCCCTGGACAGGAACTCTGCCTTCTTACGGGAGATCGCTGATTGGTAGAGCTGATAATGCTTCACCAAGCTAAGGTGGTCGACCTCCAGAGCAGATTTCCACCAACAATGCTCTAACCTTTGTCCCAAACATCGCAACTCCCTCAAGGAGCCATCAAACCAACGGGCTTGAGGGTGGATTGAGAGGGAATGAACATGGACAGGAGCTATCAAGTCCAGGGCTGAGGAAATGGCATTATTATAGGCCAGAACCAGCAACTCTGGACTCGAGCTGGCATCAGGAAACTCCAAGAGGTCAATCACCACCATCAGGTCTTCAGGGCACACATCCCGTAAAGGGTGGTAACAGACCATCTCCACAGGGGCAGACCTATGAAGGGGGGGTGCAAAAATTGAACCTCACAATGCAGTGATCGGACCAACTGACAGGATCCACCCCAGGTCAGAGGTCTCAATCCCCAGGAGGAAAATCAAGTCCAAAGAATGACCGTGATTATGGGTAACTGAAGAAACAATCTGAGTGAAGCCCAGTGATGTCATCATGTGGAGGAAATGCTGGCCAAACGGTGAGAGTTCGTCATCGACCCTGGCATTGAAGTCGGCCAGGACCATCAGTCTGGGTGACTCCAATGCCATGTCGGCAGGGAAATCTGTCACTTCCTGCAGGAATCGCTTCTCGTCCCCAGGTGGATGGTAGACGAGAGCTATCCTGCAGCCCACACCAGCTACCATGGTACATTCAAAGGATTTAGCCTCCTCAACTGGTACACCAATGAGGCCCAATTCGGTCTTAAAACAGACCGCTACCCCTCCAGCGTTCCAATCTTGGGTGGTGAATCACAGAGTACCCAGTTGAAATTGCTGCCTCCAAAATGGAGCCAGCATTTTCATCCAGCCCGGTCTCAGTGATGCAAGCCGGATCATCTGTTCCAACAAAATCTGCAATAATTGCAGTTTTGTTCTTAATAGATCTGGCATTGCGTAACACCGCCCGAGTTGGATGGGGTTCTTGAGCTGTCCCAGCTAATTACCCATCAAAAGAGATGGTGCTCTTGGGTATGGTATGGGGACTACCATGTTCCAGGCTCCATTTCGACCCAGGGCATCTTCTGGACCTAACCACCCCTATGTGAGAGAACTGCTCCTTCGACCTCCAATGTCCATGCCCCCCACCGTGCCCAACCCATTCCTCCTACGTACAATGTCCAATGCTAGACAGCGTTGATAAATAACAAAGGGCAAAGGGGGGGGAGAACAGGTGGAGGGCAGAGAGAGAGGAGGCTGAATAGTATAAGACCGGGAAGGGGGGGCAGCAGGCACATTCCACACACTAATAACAGAGGCACGCAACAAAATCCTAATGTACTTATAAAAAACTACCCAAAGAAGGTTGCAGTATACCCCATAAAACTCAAGCTAAATCCCATAACAAATCATAAACTTCTCCCAAAGACAGCAATTCAAAAATTACTACATTAATCATGAGTAACAACGCTTCCCCACCCCAGAGCCCTTTCACAGCTCAGAGGAGGACATCACTAAGCAAAAATCGATAAACATCAAAAAACTAAATAATAATAAAAAGAATAATACAGTCAGAAAAAAGTAAGGAGAAAAGACCGGCTGGTCCAAGTCCTGGTAGTCCTCTCACTACTAACAGGATATCTGAAGAGTCCTCAGGAGCACAACCCCTGGGCAACAGTCTTTCCTTCAATGATGACACAGTTAATCCTTAGGCTACTGATACTCTCACTATCAAAGCCCAATGATATATTAGTAATGGCACTCTCACTGCCCAAAGTAAATGAGCTTTAAATCTTTCCAAAATTGGATGAAATACAAAAAAATGGAAGTACTCTTACTGACCAAAAAATTGTAGAAAGTCAAACCATATCAGGAGCAGGAGCAGGAAAAAGTCCAAGGGAGCCTCTTCAGGACCAGTTGGCTCTACAGCCTGGGAGAACCCCGAAAATCTGGCCCAAGGTCCATGGCTGGGCAGTGCCAGCTACTCCGTGACCCCCATCGGAACCCAACCTAATCGGTCCCCTGGAAAACTCAAGGGACAGAGCACCAAACCACTAGCTACCTGGCAGATAGAGCACAAACCCCTAAGCTGCCGCAGACCGGTACGCGGGCCCCAGCCACCTGGGCTCACTACTGGGTTGCAGTTTGAGCCACTAGTCCCTAAATCCACTGCCAAAAATCCACCAAAATGGATCCAACAAAGTTACAGTTTCAAATACAGAAATCAGTAACAATTCCGATTCCAAAATATGTAGCAGTCAGATACATACATCCACAGATCACAATTCTTTGGCAACCATCCTCATCAAGACAGCATCAAGCCCCTGATCCCCAAACAATCCACCACAGATTCTCCGCATCTCCTCAATCTTCAGCTGCCACAGTGGAACAAGCAGAGAAAATGGGCCACTCAACAGCCAGCACTAAGCCCCAGATCTTCCAACGATGCTCCCCGCATCTCCTCAATCTGCAGTAGTGGGACAGGTAGAGAAATGGGCCACTCAGCGAATAAGCCCATCACTAACTTGCTCCACAGCACAAAAAGCAGGCAAGAACAGAAAACAAAGTGATAAAATTAAAAATGCTCTAAGAACGAACTGAACAAACAGACTTAAAACAAACAAGCTTAAAGGAGGTTTAAACAAATTAAAAACAAACTTAAAACAGTCTAAAAATTAATGTTCAGGGACTGCAACTAATGAGCAGCCAATTTTAGAATGTGTATGTGGAATGAAAATAAAATCTGCACTCTAAAAATGTTTTAAATAAAAAAAAAACAATTTGTGTGAGATGATTGTAATTTTTGGAAAGAAAGAGTGATACTGGCTCCGGTTAAGGTGTGTTTGTGTGTGTTATTTTAAAATGAAAAAGTTGGCTTTCTTTATGTAAGATTATAAAGAAGCATTATTTTATTGTCATACTGAACTAGGGGATCAGGTGTAGGTGGTGGCATAATATGTTGGCACTGTTTGAAATTAAACACTACAGCAATGGGGCCTACCTCAAAAATGCTTCTCATGGCATTGGTCAGTTCATTCGAGGTTATGGGGGGGTTATCATTTGTAGGAATGAGACTGTTTCTAAACTAGACATCAAGAGGTGGCATAATATGTTGGAACTGTTTAAAAATAAAAAATACAGCACTTGGGCCAACCTCAAAATGGCTGCTCATGGCATTGGGAGAGGGGGGTACTATGTGTAATAATCTGGTCATTACCTGGGTGTACTATTGCCTGTAGGGCAACATAATTGCTTCAGATTCATCTGGCAAAAACATTTTCCTGCTTTATTTGTAATAAAACTGCTTCTAAATTAGATGTCAAGAGATGGCACAATATGTTGGAACTGTTTAAAATTAAAAAAAATACAGTACTAGGGGCTTAGCTCAGAAAGGCTGCTCATAGCATTGCTTAGTACATTCAGGGATATGGGAGGGACACCATGTGTAGTACTGTAATCTGGTCATTGCCTAGGTGTACTAATGCCTATTGGCAACATCAGTGGTGTGGATTCATCTAGCAAAAATATTTAGCAGATTTATTGATAATGAGACTGCCTATAAATTAGATGTCAAGTGTTGGCATAATATCTTGGAACTGTTTAAAAATAAAAAAAATACATCACCTGGGCCTAACTCAAGCAGTTTGGTTATGGCATTCCATGTGCATTAGTACAAGAACTCTGTGGCAGCGGTATCCCTATGATACATGCGGTGGTGAGCCCAGGGTTGGCCCATGTGATATTTTTGCATAATGTTCCCCACAAAGGCCAGCGTGGGGTTGCCAGAGGATGTAATGCAGCTCCCACATCTACAGTTATCAGCACCAAACTGCTTGTCTGGGTGTTTTCTGTTTTTTAACTGTGGTTTGGCCTGCCCTTGATCTTACTCAGCGGAGGTATGGTGATGTCAGAATGACCACTGATGTGTCTCAGGCCTGCTGGATAACATTCGGCTGTTTCTTGTCCTGCCTTTGTTTATTTGAGGGCATTTTGGTGTATTGTTTTGACTTGTAGAGCAGTTTGGATGTGGAATTCCATGTGCAGTACAAGAACCCTACAGCAGCAGTGTCCCTGTGATGCACGTGGTGGTGAGCACAGAGTGGGACTGTGTGATATTTTGGCATCTTTTTTCCCACAATGACTAGCACTGGGTTGTCAGGGGATGTTATGCAGTGCCTGCATCTACAGTTATCAGCATCAAACAGCTTACTTGGGTGCTTCCTGGTTGTGAACTGTGGTTGGGTCTTCTCGTAGTCTGACTCTGTGAAGGTACAGTGATGTCAAAATGACACCTGATGTGGCTCAGGCCCACTGTGTAACATTCATCTGTCTCTTGCCTCACGTTTGCTTGCTCATGGGGAACTTTGGTGTATTGTTTTGACTTGTAGAGCAGTTTGGATGTGGCATTCCACATGCAGAACAAGAACCCTGCAGCAGCGGCACCCCTGTGATGCACATGGTGGTGAGCCCAGGGTAGGCCTGTGTGATATTTTGACATCATTTTCCCCTCAAAGGCCAGCATGGGGTTGCCAGGGAGCATCATGTGGCACCGCATCTATAGTTATCAGTACCAAACAGCTTGCCTGGGTGTTTTCTGGTTGTTAGCTGTGGTTGGGTCTACCCTCAGTCTGGCTTCGCGGAGCTACAGTGATGTAAAAATGGCTCCTGATGTGACATGGTACTCATCAATGTGTTTTGGCTGTTTGGTTGATAATAAGCCACTAATAAAAGTTGTACCTTGTATTTCACATGTTGCATTGCTACTGTGGTGTCCACGTTACCCACAGTAGTGGTATGCGACAGAGATGGTCACATAATAAATCAAGTACAACCAAGTGATTTGTTCATGTTTATCTTTCTGCTTAATGTCCGGCTTAAGTGTGAAAGGCATGTAGACTGGGCATAAACAGTATAAGCATGAAGTAATGAAACTTTGGTAACTTCTTGTTTGCATTTTTAGTGCTGGCTACATTGGAGGATAGATAGTGACACATAGGTATGGAAGAACATCAAATCATTAAATGCTGTAAACTAATACGCTTAAATAGAAAACAGAGACACTGCATTCGAACATTTTATTTATCACTAGAAATGGGAAATAACGCATAATGGACAGTGAGTTACCCATGAAAGTAGTTTACATGTCATAACTAACTGTGCCATTTTTCCAAACTTAGAAATACAGAACTATCTTTATATTTTGTATTATGCAACTACTGCATATCCACATTAAAATTAAGGTTGAGTCATGCCTAATTATGAAACTTTTTTAAGTGTATGAATGTCGAATACTGTCCACACAGCTATATACATATATATATATATATATATATATATATATATATATATATATAAAGACAAAGAACCTCTGTGCGCAAACACTGAGGCAAGAGTTACCCAAAGGGCATTTGGCTGTGATGATTTGCATATGCAGCCCATGATGCTTTGTATTGTGTGGGCATGTGTGATTTGTGTATATATATATATATATATATATATATATATATATATATATACACATACATGTACATATACCTTTTAAATTTACCATGACAGACCAATAATTTTGTATGTGCCTGAAATACTCACTGTCATGGAGCAGCTCTTTGGAGGAAGCGCTAGTGAGAATAGGAGAGAAAGCGCATGCACAAACTGTCACCTGCAGAACAACATTCAAACTATGTAGTAGATACGAGGAACAAAACAGCCAAGTGGCAGCTCTTACAAAAACAGAATGGAAGAAAAACTTTGCAATCACAGCTAAAAACTGTATTTCACTGATAGCTGTGGTTGGGAATGAGTGACCGAGTGGCTGGCACTTGGCGGGTGGGCAGGGAAACAGATTGCTGTACATGTTTAAATAAAAAAAAATGGATTGCTGTTTTGCTTTCACATTTTAATGTGTGTTGTGGCAAATAGAAATAGCTGTTTATGGCACAGCAGAAATAGAAGAGTTACAGTGTGGAATCATGTTTGGTGGTGGTGTGGGGAGAGTTAACTGCTGCTGCATTTTTTTTTACATTCCAAAGGGTGGTAAAAGGATTTGTTGGATGTGCTGTGCCCATTTTAATAGGACTAGTTTTAGCCATGCATTAGGCACTTCTAACACACCACTAACAGATAATCAGCTTCCTTGAAATCCTTTGCCCATTTTATAAATTAAAATAAAAGCCACAGGTGTCAGCTAGTTCTTCTAAACACAAAACATTAATTATCATAAATCTTGTTTTCTTTTCATGGCAATAAAAAAATACATAAAATTAACAAAGATTTGTATACTCTATTTTACTGTCATCATATTACTATTATTTAATATATGGGTCACAAAAGATACAAATAAGAAATATTGAAGGATAAAAATATAAAATAATCTGATTATAAAAGTTTAATTGTGGAATACATTTTGCTACAAGGGAGAATATGGTGGTTGGCATGAGGTAAAGTGGAGATTCGGAGACTAGAGAGGAGTATATTGCTTGAGATCAGCAATGAATAGTAACTGTTACTGTGGCTGACATCATGTCGTGGTGGGCTTAGTGCGTTTTGCAGACTTGGTCACAATATCATAAAGAGTAATCCACAGCAGATGCATGCCAACAGCACCCGCCACAAGTAAGCTACAGTTATTCATATCCATTGCTAACCTCAAGGTTTTCCATCTCACCCTATCCATTTGTAGTCTGTTTACCCAATGCCAATTACTGGATTGTAAGCTGCAGTGGTTCAGCAAGTTGGCAAAGCTAAACCCAATTTTCAGGCCCCAAGTACGGCGGAATTGAAATTGACTCTGGTACACTTCCTTCTCCCTTAGTTTGAACTATATGCTCAGATTGAGTTTTAACTAAACTGTTTAAAAAGATTAAAAGCTCCAGGAAGAAGATAAGCAATTCAAAAGAAAACATTGAATCATAGAAATATAGACAACAACGGGCCCTATGCACGAATGGGGTGGAGTGGCTATGCGAAAGTATCTGGGGCACGTAGCCACTCCGCACCCATTGCGCCCCCCGTGTGGCATGGTCAAAGGAGGGGTGTGCATACCCACCACACCTGATCCCCCACATCCACAGACAGCTTCACACCAGGGGCATTCCGAGGGTGTGCCAGCACTATGCGGTATTCACTAACTCGCATAGTGTAGGCCACATGAGTGCGGAGGGTGGCGCAGGGTATGCCAGGGTAGACCCTGCTGTAACCAACTGCGCACCCTCATTGACACAGGCCTCCAGTCACCGGTGGACCAGGACAGGGCACACTGTGCTGCCTCTGACCACTGGGCAGCAGGAGATGGCAGGGGCAGCTGGAAGGGCGAGCACTCAGCAATTTCAGGAGCAGTGGCACTGGGACAGGATGGTGCCACATGGGTTTGGGTGACTGCAATTGGTTTGCACAGCCCAGGACCCACACCTCTCTACACGTGGGATCCACTAAGGGTCCCGAGGGGGGCATCCCATTGGATGCCTGTCCGGGATGATGACTCCTCCCCCAGCCACCCTGCAGAGTCCTGCATGCTGGGGGGGGGCTGTAGACAGGTGACTGGTGTTGGTGAATGCCGATATGTGCGCACCTGTCTGCAAGGTGCAGGGGCATGGGTGGGGTACGTGACTTTTCCACGTACCCCCGCCCACTTAGTGCATAACACTCGATGGCAGAAAAAGATCAATGGTCCATCTAGTCTGCCTGTAGTTCCCTATCTGCCCCAGGACCTATTGTCCATACTGGGTTCTATCCCTCCCTGTCCACCCCTGTTACCAATATGAGTAACCACCAAACTCTTCACTTTGTCCCAACCATGACTGAAACCATTTATGGTCTTGGCACCCACCACACTCATTGGCAGACTATTACACAACTCCACCACACTTTCCATAAAATAGAATTTCCTCAAATCCCTCTTAAACATTCCCCCCACCAGTATCCACTCATGGCCTCATGTTCTTGAATCTTTACTCCTGCTAAATAGTTCCCCACAGTCACCTTGTTTGCACCCCTCAGGAACTTGAATGTCTCTATTGTACCTCCCCCAACTCATCAGATCTCCAGTAAGTGCATGTTCAGTGCCTTGAGATGATCCTTGTAAGATCTGCCCTGCTGACCCTGAATCATCTGAATCATCTTGCTTACCCCGTGTTGTACAGTCTCCAGCCTGTCCATGTCCTTCCTTAGGTAAGGACTTCAGAACTGAGCACAGTATTCCAGGAAAGGCCTCACCAGTAACCTATATGGAGGTAGTAATACCTGTTTTTTCCTGCTGTCAACACCCCTTCCAATACATCCCAGCATCCTATTAGCCTTATTATATGCCTTGTTACACTTCCTTGATTGTTTGAGGGAGTCACTAATGATGACTCCCAAATCCCTTTCTTCTGCTATAATATTCACTTTTACCCCTCCCATCCAGCACTCTGTCCTGGGTTTTGTTTCATAGGTGCATAACCTGGTACTCTTTGGTGCTGAATTTCTTTTTTTGTTTGTTCCTATATAGATTTTTGTTAGATTTTTCCCCCCATTTTCTCCGCGTCCCATGCCCCGGGTGTCCATGTGCATGTGGAGACATGCATGCCAGACCTTGAGGCACCATCCCGATACACTGACACCCCTTCCCGCCTACACTACCTATCGGGCCTCCACCTGGTGGAAATGGAACTATGGGGGGGTAACAACCACTCCTGAAGAAGGGAACTACCTTTCAGTTGCTCAATTCTGCTCCCTCCCTTCCACCCAAGCCTGCTGTCTGATGACCCAAGATCATTCACAAACCCAGGTCGCCAGTGCAATGCAAGGTAAGGCATCCAGCACCTCAGCCATCAGCGCCACTGGGCTGGCTGATGTTGAATTTCAACTGCCAAACCTTAAATCACCTCTCTAGCCTTTATAGAGTACTCTAAATCTCCCTGATCCCTTTGTCACTATCTACCCTACCATAGACCTTTGTGCCATCTGCAAAGAGACACAACTTTCCCTGGATGCCCTCTTCAATGTTGCTGATGAACACATTGAAGAGGACAGGGCCCAGGACAGATCCCTGTAGTACCCCACTCCTGACCTTTCTCTCTTCTGATTTGACCCCATTTACCACCACCTTCTGGTGTCTTTCCTTTAGTCAATATTTCACCCATTTGACTATGTCTGTAGCCATGCTCATGTCCTCCAGCCTCCTCAGCAATCTTCTGTGTGGCATCAAGTTGAACGCCTTGCTGAAATCGAAGTAGAGTAAATCCAGTGTTGCCCTTATCTACCACCCTTGTTACCCATTCAAAGAAAATTATCAGGTTGGTCTGACAAGACTTCCCAGCAACAAACCTATGATGTTTTCTATCCTGTAGACCATTGCTTTCTAGGTAGTCCACAAGGTCCTCTTTGACCAGTTACTCCATCAGTTTACCCACTACAGAGGTAAAGCTGGGAGGCCAGTAATTCTTCAGTTGCTCTTTGCTCCCTCCCCCTTGTGCAGCAGGACTATACTTGCCACCCTCTAGTCTTCTGGAACCACCACAGTCTGAACTGAGCTATTGAATAGCTCTACTAGGAGTTCACCAGTTACACTGCCAATTCATTGAGCACCCTTGGGTGCATCCCATCCGGCCCTGCAGACTTATCTTCTTTTAGGGTTTCTAGCCCCTTCTGGACCCTTTCTTTAGTAAAGACTGGCTGCCCCATTTCAGGAACACAACAAACAACTGCCTTGATGACACCTTCAGGCAGGGGCCTGATGTCTTCCCTTGTGAAGGCAGAGTAGAAGTAATCATTAAGGATGGCTGCTTTTTGTTCTTTCTCTATAACCATCTCTCTTCCTGTAGCCTAACAATACCACCTCCCTGATATCTCTTTTCCTTAATATATCTGAAGAATGGGGGGGTGGCTAGCCACCAAGCAAGATGGACACCTAAATCTCCACTGCTGCCTAACGTCAACTAAATCTTTCATCATCCCTTAGAGGAGCTCATCCTGCCTGAAAACAAACAAGATATGACTCAGTGACCAGACAGCTACAAATTGATCCTATCTTATCTTGGTGGACTGTCTATTTTTTCCACACAGTGCACTAAGATACACTGGGGCCCAGCCTACCATCATGCCAGCTACGCAGCATTTTCTCGGGGCAACAGTGGGCTCCCAATCTCCAGTCCCAGCAGATTTACAATAAATAACAAAGATGCTGGCCCAAGTGCTGTAAGATATGGCTGAACTTAAGCTCTCTGCAGCTGACACAAACCGAGAGTTCACACAATTGGGTGGATGGTTGTCGTTAACAAAGCAGCGTTTTGGATCTGTGGAGGAAATCATGGATTACACCCAAGCCCAACTCCATGATCAAGGCTTTACAATATGCTTCTTGCTCGAAAATTGGATGACTTAGAAAATCAAACAAGGCACAACAATATGTATGTTGTCAGATTCCGGGGGGGGGTGGGGGTAGAAAAGTTGGACAAGATACGTTTTCTACAAACCACCTTGGCTCAACTCCTGAATGCACTGGACTGCCCTCTTACTGAGTGTGAGACAGCACATAGGAGTCTGGCCCCAAAACTCAAGCCAGGACTACTTCCCTGGCCCTATCATTGTCAAATTGCTCCATTTCCCAGTTAAGGAGTACAACCTCTGTCTGGCCTGAGAGCAGGACCCACTAGTATGGCAGGGCCATACCACATGGTTATTTCAAGACTTCTCAGCAGAGCTTTCCCATAGACACCAGGCATTCACCCTCACCCAGAAAAAAACAGCCTAGCTCAGCTACCAATACATGTGATATCCTACCATGCTGCATGTCTATCATAACAGGGTGCAACAATCCTTTGCATCCCCTGAAGCTGTAGTGCACTTGCTGACCACACTGAACCTCCAGACAGCAGAACCAGTTCTGATGGACACCCAACCAGCACAAGATTCAGAAGCTCAGAGGAAATCGCAGTCTACACTAGAAAAAGAATCGAGTCATCCGATTTCAGTGAAACCCCCCCTTGGCAACTCATCAAAAAACAATGGGACAGGCACAGGAACTGAGGTCCCACTAGGAAATACACTCAAGAAGACCTGGCTAGGTCCTACAGCTGCAGCAGATGTTTAGGCTCCCCAGTTTCATCACTCAGTCCAAGAATTCCCGCTGCACCGCATCACTTTGCAGACCTTGCAACAGAAGCTGAAACCCCCACTGAATGGAAAAAAGATCCACCAGCTCCTCAGGATCCCTCTCTGCTCCCTTAAACAGTTCGTTCCTGAGCTGATCAAGCAGCTACTACTCCCCTCCCTCAACTCACCTTCTCAGGCACTGAAGATGCATACCCTTCCCAAAATGGGCTAAACTACTCACCCAGCCCATCTACTCAGAGTGAGTAAAATCTCCACATTTTGATCTTCCCTTCCTCTGGCAGCCCTGTTTTTGATGGTCCCATCCTTGGCCCAGAGATCCTAGGTCCTAGTTATTTCATTTGCTACATTCACAGTTTTACCTGTTACTGTTTAATGTTACATGACGCAGCATGGTTTAGGCCTTAGTTGGATCTTTGCAGTGGAAGAAAGCACTGATCTGGTGCTTTTTGTTGTTATCTACTTGTCCACTACTTCCCCACCCAGATGCTCCCAGCTGGAGTAGTGGCTTCAAATTAAGACTGGGAGTGAAAGTGATCACTTTCTGCTAGTTTTGCGCTATAAATATCTAGAAAGAAAACCTGTCTATTCCTATAATGAGTTAGAGATAATAAATAATTCAAAGGTGAAATGGAAACACACTCATAGTAACAAGATAGTTAATACCCTAAGTAAAATGTTCACTAAACGAGGAGATCCAGTACAGAAGAGATATAGGCTAAGTGCACAGCTGGGTAATTGTTTTAATACTATAAGGAAATTACTTACAGTTACTCATAAACACCCCATTAAACCCACTACGTTGTGGTTCTATAAATATTGCTGTCTGGCAAAGAAACAAATTAACCAGCTTGTTAGGCAAACCCAAGACAGTGGACAAACAAGCCAATATGAAAAATTGAACCAAGCTAGGATGAAGTACAAAACATTGCTTAAAGAAAAACAATTAACTTACCATCACTCTCTATGGGATAAAATGTTAAATGCTATTTATAACAATGGCCTTCAAGCCTATTGGTAGATGGTAGTGTCTGGTACAAATAATCTCAAAAACAACGTAGACTCATATCTCTACAGATACTAGGATCCAGTATTATACTGAAATCTTTATTAATCTAAATCAACCAAATTAGTCTGTCCTAATAGCAAGTGATATGACAAATTTTACCTTCTGGACATAATCGGAGGTTTATTTTGCTATAGCAACTATGAAAAAGAACAAAGCTCCTGGCCCTGATCAGATACCAGCAGAAGTCTTACTGACCTCTCCATCACATTGGGCAGAAATACTTACAGAGATCTTTAACTTTTATGTTAAAAGAATGGATTTTCCCTAGTATGTGGACAGGTGCCATAATAATCTCGATTCACAAAAAAGGAGACAAAACTGATTCACGAATGTACAGATCTAATTTGCTCCTAGACAACTGTGGAAAAATATTTTCTAAGATAGTATTAAATGAACTTTTGGAGCTAATAAAAAGCCTGGGAAATCAATCAGAATATCAAGCTGACTTTCAATCAGTTTATTGTACTATAGATAACTGTTTTAGATTGATAAATCTGTTTGAAAAATAAATCAGACTACGTAAGTAGAGGTTATAGCTTGCATTTATAGATTTCAGTTCTCTTTCAGCACTATCTCACGTAATCTGCTCTGGCTAACAATGAGGGACTGAGGTGTTGATGCAAAAATTATGACTGTTATTAAAGAGTTGTACTCAGACACATGGGCCCAGGTTCAGATTAGGTACTTCTGGTCATTTGACAGCATCTTTCAAGACGAATCATGGGGTCAGGCAGGGGTGTGTTTTGGCTCCCTTGCTGTTCTGTATATATGTCAACAAATTGCTTCTTTCCCTAGAGACCTCACTAACAGATTCTCTGAAAATAAGTAATAAACCCTGTGCTGTATTGGTTTATGCAGATTATCTCATTTTATTCTCATTAATTTGTAGTGGTCTCCAAGGGAAATTGGATATACTGAATAACTATGCAAATCATCATACATGAAACTAAAAGCCAGATTATGATACTTGGCTCAAATAAAACAAATAGATCATAGAATGTAGGTGAGAAAAAACTTACAGCTGTTAAATCCTATGTCTATCTCGGATTACATCTCTCTAGTGATGGGAAGTGGTCTAAGCATATTAATTCTCTGTTACTCAAATTGAAACAAACTGCTAACTCCTTGAAACCATTTAATTATAAATATGGAGGCAATTCCATAAAACCATTGGTGAAAGCAATTAAAGCAAAATACTATGCTCAAGCCTTATACCACATGGAAATATGGGATTAAGCAAATTTCTAGCTCCTAGAAACTCCTATGAACAGGTTATTAAGATCTAGTATGGGTTTAAAAAACTCAGTACCTTTGGCACTCATCAGGGCAGAATTAGGCCTAGTCAGGCCTTTAACCTATGCACAAATAAGAAAAGTAAATTATTGGCTAAAACTCTTGTCTTAACACAATTACAGACTCCCTGCTCTAGCACTAAAGGAAAAGCTATTATGGGAAGACTTGGGCTGTCCCAGATCCCAATGGCTGAAGTAGATCTATGGTATCCTAGAAAATACAGGACATACCTTTTAGAAAAAATATTATGAAAAAAACATAACTGTTAGTCTGAAATATAAGTCATAAATAACAGGAAAGGTAGAAAACTTCTTTAGGAATGTGGATTTAATGACTCTATCAAAACAAAAAATATCCCCATGGTTGTGTGACAATGATGTAATCTTCCAATGTAGAGATTATCTAGATGTAATAACAGATCCAAAACATAGACAGTTGTACACTAGGGCCAAGATATTCAGAATTGCACCAAAGGCTGGCACAAGTCTGGCGCAGTGCAAGTCAGATGTGCCATGGCAAAGCAGGTGCCATATTCAGAAGTTGTGCCACCTGATATGCGCCAGTGCAGACCAGCTAAATATGGCAAGGATGCACCAAGGCGCAACCAGAGATGCACCAACTTAACCATGGAAGTGCAGAGCAAACCTGTGCAAAACCTCAGGGGGCAGTGCAAATGTAAAAGGCCCAGGGACTCAGCCAAGGAAGCACAGTGACAATGGGCACAGGACCCCACCAGCAGAGCTTGCCTGTGCATACACAGGCACAGAGCAGGAGGGAACACTGAGCAACACATGACGAAGCACAGCCATCAACAGAGGTGCTGTGCACTGCACCAACCATAGCCAGTCCACGGCTCTGCAACAGGAGCAGGCAACAGAACAGCATCCCAGAATACAATGGTGGCCCAGCCATCAGGTGACAGGTGGGGACAATGTCCAATGCAAGGCCACCAATGGTGCCACCCCCACAGGCCACCAGCCAGCTGGCTGTGGCCAACGCCAGTCTGCAGTGGGTGTCCACCCTCACATCCCCGGACTCAAACACCCCCATGCCCTACACCCCCACAGGCAGCACCCTCACCAGGCACTGAATGAGGCAGGACCTAGGCAGGTGGCCACACCGCACAGGACTGGGAGCACAGCAGTGGATGTAGATATCCACACCCCAGTGGGTGGACTAGTCCACTAGAACACCTAGGTCTGTGCACAACCCCCATGCCCCCACCTGCCTGACCACAGCCCCATGGTGACTGTGAAGACACACAACACAGCCACCAAACCTGGGAGACAGCCCCCACCATGATGTGATACACCACTGGACACAGCAGGGAACCCCAGTAACCCCACATGTGCCCCCCTGCACCAACACCGTGGACCAGCACCTGACCACTGCAGCATGGATCCACACGCCACCTGAAAAGCAGACATGGACATGGGCATGTAGCAAAATAAACGCTTTATAAAATTTGAAACACAGAGGTCAAAATACAACTGAACAGGGGTCAGGGACAGGGGAGGTAGAATGTAGGATAGGGACAGGTATCAGGGGCTGTACAATAGGAAAAGGGACTGCAGGAGAATAGGGATAGTGAAGGAAAAAGGGGCTATATACAAGAAAGGCCTAACGCCAGCCATGCCAGGATGGCACTCTGCACCACAGCACCCTCTGTATGGCTGTTGTCACCCTCCAGATGGATGTGATCACCAATAGGATCCTCCACATCAGCAGGAGTATCTGGTGCAGTGTCCTCACCTGTGCCCTCGGTGCCATCCTCGCTGCTAGCCGTCTGACTCCTAGTGGATGGGACAAGACACGCAATCAGTGCAATGTCCCAAGGACCTTTGCCCACCCACAGCTTGCATTGGATAGCAGGGGCACACACCCCTAGAGAGACAGGACTGGATCCTCACAAAGAGGGCTATGCCAGCCATCCACACGGCACACCATGGTGGTGCAGAGAGGCAGATGGTGCAGTGCAGCTTGCACATGATAGTACAGTGATGGTCACATGGTGCACAGCAATGGCAACGCCGCAGCACAAATGGTGGAAGCCAGGTGCACACCCACCCCCCCAACAGCAGGTACACAGTGGCCAATGGATGGGCCACAGTGGCACGCACAATGGACTGTGCGTCACACACAGGTTTTCAGGCACGTGGCTTTACCCTGTCCCCACTGCTATCCCACAGTGACACAGATAAAGAATGTGACAATGCTTACCTGCCGCTCACTGTGCATCGGGTGCAGCCTGTTGTCTGCTAGGGAGCACTGCTCTGGCCACGACCACCACCTTGCGTGTCTGCGGTCCTCCGACCCTGTGGAGGGAATGAAGAGAGGTGGACATCAGTACACAATCAAGCATGTAGAGCCCCACCACCACCACATAGCCCGTTGTGCACTGGGCATGTCCCTGTCCGTCCTGCGGCCCCCACGCCAGCACAGCTGCAACATGTGCAGTAGCCAAGCATGATGTGCGGTGCCTGTCAGGACAATGATGTGCCCAGCCACAGGCCATGCTGCGCAGCCATTCAAACACTACAGTACCGCACCTGGGCATACATGCAACATGTGTACACCTACCTGGCTGTGGCACTGAACCTCACTAGATGCAGGCCTGCATCAGTCTCAGGTGGTCAGGGTCCCTCCGCCATATTTCCCCGTACATGTGACGGCACTGCTCCGGTGTGTGGCCCACACCCATCCTCCTCTCCAGGGCCTCTGACACACTGTGCCACACATCCCCTCTGGCCTGCTGGAGTGGCACCTGGCCAAAAAACTGCCCCTCTTAGGGCTGCACCACATCCACCAGGTTAATAAGTTCCACCTCTGACCAGTTGGTAGCCCTCCTGCCAGCACCCTGCGCCATGGTCACCAGTCGCAATGCAGAGGAAAATGGCCATGGAACAGTGCATGTGTCTGCCACATGTGCAGGATGCGTGATAGGATACTCAAGGCTGCAATTGTGAAATGTGAATGCATGACCACAGTGCGCAGTGCAGGGCTATAACATAGTCATGGCCATGCGCATCATGCCGGGGTCTAGTGGGGGTACAGGTTCACGACATGACCCATGGGTCAGAGATTGTCATTCTGGGTGCAGTGCACAGGAGCACAACAGGGACCGCTGCAGGGAAGCATGTGCATGCACGATGCCATACCAGCACCGCATGCAAAGTGCCACGGCATCACGCATGCTGCACAAATCACATGACTGCATTGTGGTCTGTGCTGATCACATGTGCACTATGGGCTCACGTACTGCGCATGTGCAAGTATTGCACCACAGAGTTGCTCCGGCGCAATCCTATTGAGCACAGCGCAAGTTTGTGATACTGAGACGCCGTGTGCAGATCACCTCATTAGCCAATGCATGATGCAGTGGGGAGCATTAGCATGTCATTACCATTTCACACAGGGTCATTTGCATGCCTTATGCCTTATAAGTGCCATGGAACAGCACAGGCCACAGACCGATATTGCAACCCTTTAGCTTAGTGACTGGCAACATGGATGAACAGCAGCCTTTTACAACACTGCAACAGAGGGCTGCACAGTGATGTGCTGACACTGACCCACTGTGCTGCTCATGTCCACGGGTGGCAGAATGTCAGGCAATGAAGGAGAGGAGAGTCAGGGGCCTGCACGCAAGCGCAGGCCCAACTTCACAGCAGCCGAGACCAATGCCCTCTTTGAGACCTATATGGACAGGGAGGGCCTACTCAGTGGTGCCAAGGGCATGATGCAGGAGTGGGCAGTGGGCTGGGAGGAGGTGGCCCAATATGTGAAAGCCCATGGCCGGCATCATCGCACTCCACAGGAGTGCAAGAAGAAGGTCGGCATGGACAGGAGGCGCATTAAAGAGAAGGTGGCAGCCATTCAGACATCCCGCAGGGTGACTGGTGGTGGGCCAGCAACAGTGCCACTGCTGACGGCCACAGAGGAGTTTGTGGTATCCACCATCAGCAGCACGGTGGTGGAGGATGTGCCTGGTGGTGGTTTCCAGATGGGTAGCAGCTCCTCACTGCATGGTGAGTATGGCCAGCCACCAGGCATGCCTGATGTGGTAGTGATGTGCAGGTGTGTCTGATGCCATGCCTACAGCTACATGCGTGTGTGGACATGGACACACATTGCAACGCAGTGGCAGGTGACAATGGTGGCATGCGGGGGGGGGGCATCGGTAATGCTTCACTACTAACACTCTGTGTTTTTCTTGCAACACCAGCATGCCTCCATGCAGAAGACCAAGCAAAAGCGGCTACGGCCGCGGATACGCATGCCCAACCTTCAACATCAATGGGCATCCAGAGCCAGGACAGTCTGTGTCTTGGCAGTGTTGGGCATGTGGATGTGCTAGATATGGGGTTGGATGACACCCTGGCTGGGTTCCTGCATGATGACAGCCTGGATGTGCTGTGTGCAGAGACTCAGCGATGGGATGTTGTCTGATACCAATGATGACCTTACTCTGGTAATGAACAGTGTAGGGGTGGTTGTGCCCAACACGCCCCTCCCACTACACAGGCACCAGCAGGGCCCAGTGTGTGTGCCTGCAGCTCCACAGCCACCTCCCATCCCGGCCAGCGTGGTGGTGTGTGGCACCACTGCTGTGTCTGGCTTGGGTGGAGGTGGTGCAGTTGTTGCGGCAGCAGCGCAGGGCACTA
This sequence comes from Neoceratodus forsteri, assembly GCA_016271365.2. Classification (NCBI taxonomy): domain Eukaryota; kingdom Metazoa; phylum Chordata; order Ceratodontiformes; family Ceratodontidae; genus Neoceratodus; species Neoceratodus forsteri. The sequence goes on along the minus strand of CM057456.1, from coordinate 1,773,299,131 downwards.
CCCAGCAGACAGCTAGGCAGTGCTGGCAGGATGCAGGTGACAATGAGTAACATGACATGGTGCCCACTGCTGGTGCACTGGGAAGCACCGTACCCCCTGTACGGCCCACTGTGCAGTGTCCACCTGAGTGGGAGGCTGTGCAGTGTGCCATGACAATCCCAGTAGGAGGACCAGGATGCCAAGAGGCTGGCAGAGCACACCCAGCTACTGCGGGCATCCATAAACACCCAGGCGTTGCTTGCCACTGAGGTGCATGCACTGTGGGAAGAGGTGTTCCAGCTGTCCGAGCAGTAGGATGGGGCAATGTGAGGCTTATGGATGGGCTTAGCCAGATGCGGGAGGCCACGACCGCAGCATTGGACCACATGACTGGTCATTGTGGCATCAATGGACCACATGACCGGTACCATTGCAGCTGGGCTAGCATCAGTGGTGGCCACTGGGATCAACCATGTGCAGAGGACCTCCCACAGTGCACTGTCCACCCCATGGTGCAGGCTTCTGGTGACCCCTGCACAGCGGACACTGGGCTCAGATGTCGGTATCCCAGACACCCCCGGGGCTGTCCTGTTTGGCAGCCTCTACACCCCTGCATGGACACGGTTGTGGTCCCGCACATCAACCCCTGGGAGGGTGTCTGACATGCCCCTCTTGGCTGAAGCGCAGCATGCGCCTGCTGGTCAGCCCTGGCGCAGTCACCGATGTGGCCATGGTGGTCATGGGACTGCGTACTCGGAGTGACTTGTCTGCTGCCCTGACCTGCCGTCTGCTGCTGTTGCCACATGCACATGTGGGCAGTGGTGGTGCAGCATGCATGTGGTGGCACACATGTGTGTTGTGCAGCATGCCCCTTCTGTGTGTGGACCATGCTGCTGGAATGTGTGGCATGGATGTGATTAGGGCAGCTCTGCACCAGTTGTGCCTGTGCACCGGTGTCATGCTTCTGATCTATACCATGTTCCTCAACGTGTGTGTGTGTGTGTGTGTGTGTGTGTGTGTGTGTGTAGATCTGTGTGTGTGTGTGTGTGTTTTTGTGCACCTGCCATTGCTGCGTGTGTGTGTGTGTGTACACGCCCGTGTGCCAGTGGCTCCACCATGTGTGTTGTGCGCCCCTGTCCCTACATGCATACCGTTGTGCACCTCCCTGCCACTGTGCTGTGTTCTGGTCTATGTGGCCCATGCTTGTGTGTTGATGCACTCATCTGTATTGTCCATAATGCTCCCCTATGATGATGTCTTGGTGCTGCCTCACCTCCTGCATCACTCGTGTATCCCTCCTTCCAAGAGGCAGCCTACCCACTGCCCTCCAGCCCTTCACCACCATCGTCCCCGCTACTGTCACCCTTATCAGCCTCGACAACTATTCCATGGTCAATGGCCATGTATTGAAGGATGCAGCAGGCCAGGAATATGCCACAGGCTTTCGATGGGCTGTTTTGAAGGGCATCGCCTGACCTGTCTAGGCAATGGAATTGCATCTTTAGCATGCCAAAGACACGCTCGATGATATTGGGCATGCTGGCATGTGCCTCATTATATCTTTCCTCTGCAGGGGTCAATGGTCACTGGTAGGGGGTGAGCAGCCATGGCCTCGGGGGTTATGCGCTGTCACCTGTGTGGAAAAAGACATGGTTGTCCCTGTGCTGTGCTGCCCTCTGCTCCCTCTCAGCCACCTCACACACCTCAATGCCCGTCCCACCTACCGTCCCTCACCCTCAGTACTGTGGCTCCCAGCCACCCTGGTGCATGTCCTACTCACTGACAAGGTGGCCCATGGGGATGTCACCCCACTCAAACCTATGGCACAGTGTTGAGCTGTTCCATATGAAGGCATCATATGTACTCCCAGGGTGTGTGGCACAGACATTGATGATGTGCCCCATGTCATTGCACACCACCTGGCAGTTTATGAATGGGTACCACTTCCGGTTCTTGTAGACTGGGCCCTCTGGACCAGGTGGTGTGCAGATGCTGACGTAGGTGCAATCTATAGCCCCGATTATGCCTGGTATGTGTGCCACCCGGTGGAACTCCTGCATGTTTGCTGTACGCTCTGCCTGTGTGCTGGGGAAATGTATGAACTCCAAAGCATGTGGCAGCACAGCATTGAGGAACTGGGTGAGGAGGCGGGATGTTGCCGACTCGGTGATGCCCGTGGTATCCCCCATTAGTCATTGGAAGGTGTCCATGGCAAGCAAGTACATCAGAGCGGTCGCCTTGGTCTCCACTGATATGGCATAACTATGTCTGGTGGGTGCCTGCATCTCATCACTGCACAGCTCAAGAGTTGCCTCAGAACTGCCCTGTTCAGGCAGTACTAGCCCACTATCTCAGTGTCACTGTAGGTCTTGTACGTGATCCTGGCATGGTACCACCTGTGTCGAGCATACCACCGCCGGGCCCTTCATCTGCCACACTGGTGTTCCTCCTGCCTCCTCACACCCCTCATTATTGTATCCATTATGAATGGGCCACTGTCCATTACTCAGTTACTGGGTGTCTCCCTGGCTGCCTATGTCACTCTGTCAGTCTGTCCATCTGTCTGTATCTCTCTCTCTCTCTATCTCTCTCCCCCCTCTCTGTCTCTGTCTTGCTTTCACACTCTCTCATTCCCTCTCTCTCTGGGAACACTGTTGTGCATCTGCTGTCTGTGTATTTGAGCTGGCGAAACTTGGAGTTTGCTCTACACTTGCGCCATGCTTTCCAGTTGAATATGCCATTGTGCCACTTATTCATGGGAATGCCCCCTGCACTTGCGCTGCATACATTATAGTTGTGCCTTGGCGCAATAGGATTTGTGCTGCACTGCCGATCCCTTTGAATATTGCTTGGTGGCGCAACTACACACTTGCGCCGGCACAATCAGTTGCGCCATGTGCAAGTGCTCTGAATAACTCAGCCCAGGGATAGATTAGAAATGTTCCCAAGCAATATTCTTCTGGCTAGAAACCAAAAGAATAGTAATTCATCAAGCACCTACTGTGCCTGCACCAACAGCCAAGTGGAAAATCTCTATCATGTAATTATGGATTTTACAAGGTATGAGAAACCTAGGAAGTTATGATTAGCCCCATTATGGGATGAAATTGCAACTTCGGATAAAAACCTGTTAATAAACATTCTTTTTACTACAAGTGAGGAATTAATAATCAAAAGAACTGTGGGGTATCTGTTAAAGCTAAACATAAATGAACTACCCGTGAGAGAGAAGAACTGTATGATCTTCAGAAATATCAGCAAAGCAATTTTAATAAATACAACTAGTCATAATATCGTATATTACTATGAAGAGATATATAAGCTATGGTGCTAAAGGCTACGGTATTGCTGTACAAATTGTGTTATTGTTTTAGATTCTAATTTATCTTGTATCATAACTGTTCTCCCAAAAATGTTATATAGATGTACTAGTGTCTCATGACTGAAAGGCTTTTTTAGTAAAGATCAAATATGTTTATATATTTACATGCTTATGTATTCATGCAATCTGTATTATGGTATTGTATAGGTCTATGACTGATCAATAAATATATTTACTGCTACTACTACTGCTTCAATGCTGGCCATACTTCTGGTTTTGCATAACCCCTGGAGGCTCTCTCCCACTCTGTGATAGTATACTACCATCCAGGACTCTTATGTACAAGGGGAGTGCCTGCATTTTGAAACAGACCCATCCTCGGCCTGAAAATCCAAGGGCTCAGTTTGTTATTTGCTGCAAAAATACCGATATTGGTCACTGTTCAATATTATCTGATGCAGCATGATTTTAAGCCCTGTTTGACTCTGCCAGAGGATAAGACAATGATCTGCCGTTGTTTGTCTCTGCCGGGCTCACCAGCGCTTCATTGTCAGAGTGCTCCCAGGTGGAATACTGGATTCAGTGTGGCCATTTCTCTGGAATTATATATCCACTGGGAGCTTTCATCCTCTCTGTGACAGAGCACTATAACTCCTGGCTCTCCTACATACAGGACAAATGCCTGTACTTTGACATGGGTGCAGAACATTTCTGGGGAACTGTATGGGTAATTCCATGAAATGGGAGTACCCATGTGCCAAATATTTTGTACATTGATTTAAAAAAATAACAATAGCCACTGCAGTCATGATAAGTGAATTTAAAAGGTAGCCACAAGAACATATGCATTTCGTAGTTTGAGAAACCCCAGGTGCACCCATTTTATTTTTATTCAATGTCCAGCTCCAAAAGGTCACACATTTTTTCTAGCAAAATGTGACGTGCAAAACCACAGTATGTCCCACAGCTTCTATGCAGATTTTATTTTAGTTGTACTTCAATAAAGTTATGTTGAAAACTGCCTCTGGTGTAGTATCTTGTTAATGAAGACATTTTCACCCTAGTTTTTCAATGCATATAAAATTTCTGGTTCACTCAAAGTTTTGTGTGATGCGTGCAACTGTGGTGTCCATGCAAACTGCATTTTTACAGAGCACAGGGACTGGGATCTTTCAATGCAAGGGTTTAGTTTGTATAGGAAGGACTGTGGAGAGGGGAGGGGAGGGGGGTGGCTGTCTATGTGAGGGAGAGAATAAAATGTACGAGGGATGAAGGGGAAGAGAGGAGAATGGAGGCAATGTGATTACAGCTCCTGGATTCCAGGGGGAAGGAAGTTGAAGTTTGGGGTGGTGTATATGTCATCATCCTAGACAGTGGAAAGGGACAGGGAACTGGTGGAACAAATCAGTAGGGTATGTAAGAGGGGGAAGGTGGTCATAGTGGTCGATTTTAACCTGCTGGGGGTGGACTGGACTATGCCGGTCACCTCCAGCACTAGGGAGAGGGTCCTCCTGGATGCATTCGGGGGGGGGGGTCCTGACACAGCTGGTTGCTGAACCTACCGGGCTAGGGAACATGCTGAACCTGGTACTATCCAACAGTGAGGCAGAGAGGGACATTAGGGTGGAGGACCCATTAGCTGACAGTGATCATCAAACGGTGTGGTTTAACATCACAATGAGCAGGGAGCCGGAGGGATCAGCAACAAAGGTGGTTGATTTCAGGAAGGCAGACTTTGGGAGAACGAGGGATTTGCTGAAGGGGAGACTCAACAGAATGAAGCGGGGAATGGGGACAGCGCAGAAATGGGACATAATAAAGCAAGGAATCAGAGAGGCGACAGAAATGTGCACCAGGCTAAGGAGTAAGAAGTGTAGGGTAAAGAGACCATGCTGGTTGAACAGGGAGGTGATAGAGGGGGTGAGGGCAAAAAGAGTGGTGTACCTGAAGTTCAGAAGGTCAGAGAGGGAAGAGGACAGAAATGAGTACACCAAATTGTCTGAAAAGGTGACCAAGAAGGTAAGGGGTACAAAAGCCACAAGGGAACTCAGATTAGTGCAGGGAATAAAAAGGGGAGGGGCAGAGAAGACTTTTTTAGATACATCAGGGGAAAAAAGGAAGTGCAGGGACAGTACATTGAGGATAAAAAAGGGGGATGAGTGGGTGGAAAAGAAGATGGAAAAAGTGGAAGCACTAAATGAGTACTTCTGCTCAATGTTCACAAGGGAGGAGGGAGGTCCATTGCCACACTGGTTGGGATCGAGGGGGGATGAGGTGGTGAGGTAACAGACAGCAGGATGGAGGGTGGCAGAGTTTTGGAAGGATTGAGAGCACTGAAGGTGAATAAAGCACTGGGGGGCCAGATGGTATTCACCCCAGAGTGCTGTGGGAGATGGCAGAGGATCTAGCAGAACCACTGGTGGGCCTGTTCAGTACCTCCTTGGAAATGAGGGAGATGCCTCAGGACTGGAGGATGACCTATATGGTACCATTACATACAAGTGGTCTAAGGGATGAGCCAGGGAACTATAGGCCAGTCAGTTTGACATCAGTAGTGGGAAAGCTCATGGAGATGATACCAAAAGAAAGGCTAGTGGCATTTCTGAAGGGTAATAACCTGCAGGATGGGAGGCAGCACAGGTTCATCTCAGGGAGATCCTGCCAAACCAGTGTTATACAGTACTATGACTGGGTGACGAGATAGCTGGATGGGGGCCATGCTGTGGATGTGCTATACTTAGATTTCAGCAAGGCCTTCAATTCAGTGCCTCATGGGTGACTAGGGGTGAAGTTGGCCAGGGTGGGGGTGGGGATAAAGATGGCATGTTGGATCTCAAACTGGCTACAGTGTAGGCTACAGAGAGTGGTAGTGGGGGGAGTCTTGGAGCCTAGACTTGTGACAAGCAGAATGCCGCAGGGCTTGGTGCTGGGTCCGGCACTGTTCAGGCTATTCATCTTGGACATTGCGCATGGGGTGGGGAGCAGGGTTAGCCTGTACACCAATGACACCAAAATGGGTCCTGTAATAGATGAAGAGGAGGGATGGATACTACTACAGAGGGACTTGAGCAAGCTGGAGGAATGATTTGGGAAGTGACAGCTAGGGTTCAATGCAAGGAAATGCAAAATGTTGCATTTTGGGGCTAGGAACCCAAGGAGAGTATACTGGTTAGTGGGGAACAGGCTGGGGATCACTAAGGAGCAAAAGGACCTGGTGGTATTGATAACAGCGAGCATGAACAATACTATCCAGTGCAGGAAAGCAGTGGTGAAAGCAAACAAGATGCTAAGGTGCATAGCAGGGGGATTCATGTCCAGGCACAGGGAGGTGATCCTGCTCCTCTACAGGGCATTGGTCAGGTCACACTTGGAGTACTGTGTGCAGTTCTGGAGGCTGTACCTGAGGCAGGACATCAAGCTGCTGGAGGGAGTGCAGACCAGGGTGATGAGGATGATTCAGGGGATGGATGGAATAAACTACGAGATGAGGCAAAAGGGACTGAATACGTATACACTGGAGGAGAGGCGGGAGAAGGGGGACGTAATCAAGACCTTCAAGTACCTGAAGGGTATCAACAAGGAGGGTGGAGGGGGTGTTGAAACTAAGGAGCAGGAGGGAAACTAGGGGGCATGGGCTAAGAATTTAGGGAGGGAGATTCATGAGGGAGATGAGGAGACATTATTTCACAGAGAGAGAGAGTAGTTGTACAGTGGAATGCACTACCAGAAGGGGTGATAGCAAGCAAAAATGTGGCTGGCTTTAAGAACGCTTGGGACACAGTACAGGGATGGGTAAGGTTGGGTGAGGGGGACAACAATGGGAGGTCAAGGGGGATGGGAGAGAAGCAGCTTCCTGCTTGGGAGCTAGCTGCACAATCAAGCAGACTTTGATTGACCAGTAGGGCTGTTCTGCTGGCACCTTCGTATGTTCATATGTATGTTCCCCAAAATTTCAGCAAAAGCATTCAGCTTTTTTTGAGTGGGTGTTTTTCTTTTGGGATGGGATCTTAGAAATACTGCATGACTTTGGTAAGAGAGGGGTGCAGGCAATTTATTTTAAAATTTAAACAGTTGTGTGGTGTCCACTGTTGCACGTGCAACACTGAAGGTGTTTTCCCTAAGTCTGACATAGAGTTATTCCATAACATATTCTCTTTTTAACTCTTGGGTCATACTATCTTGAAATGCTTAGTAAAATAAACTAAAGAAAAGTAAAGTTTTTTTCAAGTTAAACAGCTGTTGCATTCACTGTTGCACATGCAATGTTTGTTGTCCACCATTACACGTGTAACACTGAAGATGATTTTCTTAAATTTCTGTTAGGTAGTCATCTCACAATCTGGTCCCTTTTTCACTCTAGGGTCACAGTGTCTTGACAAGCTTATTAAAATTGATCTATTGTGGATTTGTCACGCTTTGGTAACACCTTTTCATGGACATACTTGTATTGTATTGAGCATCCCTATCCTATATTTACTCTATTCCTCCGATCACCTGCTTGTTTCTTCCTACTAAATTCTCTTGCAGTGACACACAGAGACATGATTTTTGTTGTGAGCCAGAGATTCTTATAATGGGTCCTGAACAATGCAGAGCCAACATGTACTCCTGTTGTTTTCTACCAGCACCTAATGGCAAATCTCAGTTTCAATTTGCTAGAACAGTTTACCAGCTCTATTTGGGGGCTCCTTATCTGTCTTATTACTAGTAACCCTGTTGCTATGTTATTATTACCAGAAACACTTGTAAGGTTATCTCCATTAATGTGTCCCTTCCCCCACAGCAAATGTTTTGTGTACCTAACAGTTGTGGAAGCATTTACTATAGTTTAACTGAACTGCATGTGTACAATACGTATGATGCTGAAAAGGGGAGCATGCATTATACAGTATGTTATATGTTATAATTGTTTCTTTAACGGGCTCTCATTCCCAGGTACTTACTCTCTACCTTCTCCATTGGTTCCCTCATCACTCTCCCATCTCTTCTGTCCCAATATGTCACATCTAACAATTACTGGGCCACAGCCTAGTGCCTAAGAGGAACCCCCTTCCCCCTCCTATTGAGACCCCTATCATTCATCAAACAGTTTGGAGGATGTTACCCCTATCTAATCCCACCCTCTGCACTTATGTCTGTAAAATTATTTCTGTCACTTATCCCCCACCCTGAGGGGAACCACTATTCACCGTCATGGGCTAATATCCTTCCCCCCCTCCCCACAGATACTGATATTCGGTGGATCAGATTATTATAACCTTACTGTTGTGCTATCACACACATTTAACAGTTCAGCTCTCCTATCCCCCACATTAATGTTGATGATATTAGACTGCTCTGTTTTTTAAGATTGCCATACTCAAAGTTCAGTTATGGCCATCATCCCAGATTTGAACCCCTGACCTACTGGCTATTTGATGATAGTCGGACTTACGAGGCTCTATTCCCATGGTTATTTATTAGACCTGACCACATCTCCACTTCTCTGGTTAGAGATTGATAAGAATGGGACTATGAGATTTTTGATTTTATTTACCATTGTATTTTCATTGTTCTGTCTTCGTTCATTGTCAAATAGCAGACCATTTCTGAGAGTTAAGTTTCTTATACCCAGCACAATGCACTCAGTAAGCTGCTTTGTGACAAGCTGGCAATATATTGACACATACTGTTTACCAGATCAATGGCCCTCTCAGCATTTTGCTCCTATATTCTCAGTCCTTATGCCCCCATTAGGTAGCAGACACGATTATACATAATCACATGCTTCCATAATCCTATACCTCTATCCCCATGGCTGACCTGAAATGTGTTACCTGGACTATATGAGGGCTGAACTCCCCTATCAAACAAAAAACAGTCATATCACATCTCAAAAAAACTGCGTATAAATATAGCCTTCCTACAGGAGACCAAACTGGTCCCCCTAGAAGCTGCTAAACTATGCAGGGACTGGGTAGGCCTTGAAGCACACAGCTGTGGCCATATGACCAAAAGGGAGATCTCCTTACTGATCTATAAATTCTTAAATTGGACAATAGAGAAGCAGGAGCAGGATGTCAAAGGGCAATGGATACTTATACAAATGGCTACACCACAGGGTCTCTTAATCCTGGGCTCCACCTATGGGCCCAATACTGACTCCTCAGTTTTTTTTTTTTCATACATTTTGTCAAGCACTAGAGGAATAGAGGAATCACCCCCAACACCTTGTTTGATAGGAAGGTATTTCAAACATGACCATCTCTCTGAACCTCGACAAGTGCATGCATATAGTACTACCGAACCACACCCCAGAGTGGCTAAACCCTGCTCAATATGATGAGGGAACTCTTTCTTATTGATATATGAAGATCCCTCAGCCAATGATTTCACCTATATCCCCCCTGTCCATTGTTCAGTCAGCAGAATAGACCTACTCCTGGGATCTCTCCCTCTTGTTAAAAAGGTATTAACTTGTGACATTGAACCCCTGATCATATCGGATCATGCCCTGGTCTTCTCAGTGGTGATATGGAGTGCAAAAACCCCTAAATCTTCACACTGGAGACTAGATCCCCTACTTTTGAAAGACAAATCCTTTTACCCACTGGGAAGCTCTTAAAACTGTACTTCAAGGTAGCATTATGGGTTATGCAGCTAAACACAGACAGGAAGGAGAATCTGTACTTAAATCGCTAGCGGCAGCTCTAACCCCAAAACACCAAGAATACAAAATTCCGAGACAAACAAAAATCCTTTTAACAGAATTGACATGTATCCACCTTCTATTGAACTCTTTGCTTGCTCATCATGTGAAATTAGCCCTTCTCTGTACCAGGGATAGATATTGGGAAGGGGGGAAAACAGGGTGCCTCTTATTCTACCAGTTGAGAAAATAACAAGCTGCTCACCTCATATCTATGTTCCATGATACTATGGGTACCCCCACCACAAACTACTATTTATTAATAATGTAATTACCCAGTTCTATAAAACATTGTGCATCTCCTCAGTGACAGGACAAAAACTCTAAGACTGACACCTTTCTGTCAAAACTCCCTCTCCCACAGCTCTCACCCCAACACAAAGAGCTTCTAGAACCCCCACTTACAATATCAGAAATTCAGAAGGCCATTCACTTCCTGAATAAAATAAATCTCTGGGGGCGGGGGGGTTGACGCAATTCCCGCAGACCCATATGCACATATTCTTGACCCTATTATTAGCCCAATCCTACACAAAATGTTTATGGAATCACATATATCCAAATCCCTCCCCTCAACTCTCAGAGAAGCTATAATTATGGTTTTACCCAAGGAGGTTAAGGACCCTCATTTCCCAGCCAACTACTGTCCTATCTCTCCAATTAGCATGGATGCAAAGATTCTATCAAATGATTTGGCACTCCATATGGACCAGATTCTCCCTGTACTTATACACCTGGCCCAAGCAGGATTTACAAAAGGCAAACTAGGGTCCAACCACATTTGCTCTCTCATCTCCATTATTACAGTTGCTAATCAAACCCCCACTCTCATGGCTGCCATTGCAGTCGACCTTGAGAAGGCCTTCGATTCTGTGGAATGGAGGTACCTTCTCAAGGTTCTTCATTACATGAGTTTTGGGCCCTATTTCTCTATTTAGGTGCAAATCTTATATCAAGCCCCTATGATTTGGATCCTTACCAACTCCGTTCTGTCAGCTCCTTTTTCATTACAAAAATGTACTCAGCAAGGATGCCCCCTATCTCCGATGCTATTTGTTCTGGCCAACAAAACCCTGGCTATTGCCATCCAAGAACATACTGCCCCACACTGTATTCCTGTTGCAGAGCTAGATCTCCACACTAGTCTGTACGCAGATCATCTCCCGTATTACTGTCTGAAGCCACTTTGGGACTACTCAACCTTCTTTCTCTTCTTAACACCTTTTCTTCAATCTTGCACTTTAGAGTTAATCAGGGAAAAAACAGAGTTCATGTCTTTGAATGCTAAATGCACTCCAACCCCAATTGTACAGGCTGGCCTCAAATAGTACCCATTCTCCATTAAATACTGAGGCATTTACCTTTCAGAAGACCTTTCAAATCTCCCAACTCTAAACCTTACACCACTGGTTCAGAAATTAAAAGATGAATTTGACCGTTGTCAAAAGATATGTCTCTCTCGCTAACTGGTAAGATCTCTGTGGGTAAAGGGATGGTGGATCCCAAAATATTTAATTGCCTCTCCCACCTCCCTCTCAATTTATCTCCAACCTGGTTTGCCAAAATTATCAAATTAGTAGGGTTCTTTTTGTGGGATGGGACAGTCCCAAGACTTAGTAGAGCCAAACTACGGTCCCATTGGACAAAAGGGGCTGTAATCTCCTTTGGTTCCAAGGGTATCACAAAGCTTTCCTAGGGGCTCAGACCTGTCACTGGTTCTCCTGCCCTACCACCACCCCCAGTATACATAGAGATTCTATTATGTTCATCCACCCCACAGTTAATCTACATATACACTTCTCTACCTCACCCTCTGCATCAATTAATCACTATTTTGGCATCCATTCAGGCATGGCACTTGCTATCTAGAACCATTAAATGCTCCATAACTCCAAAAGTCTGGCTCCCTGTTTGGGACAATCTGATAGTCTGCACAGACCATCAGACTATACATTGGTCTACCTGGATACACAAATGTGTAATACACCTGAAGGACATCCTGATTCCTGGCACATTATTGCTTGATTCCTTCAGTAATCTCCAATTATGGCACTCTCACCTTAAACCTGATTTTTGGAGGTTCTTACATTGTGAAGCACACTGTCTCACCTTTTCAAAACTTCCCAACACTATGATATATAAACACCCGAACAAGACATCCAGACCTGGCTGACTAAAACCAAAGGTTGGGTGAGCACGATCAACTCCCAGATTCGCAAATCCATTCCCAACCAAACTCAAGAAGCTCACAGTTATTGGGCATCTATCCTAGGTTTCCCCATCACATCCCAGAATTGGGAAACCTGATGAGCGGCTCACATTGCTTGCACAAATAGCAAAATTCTACTAATGCAAAACAAGATCCTTCATATGGTATACTGAACTCCAGTTAAACTATATGCCATTGATCTCCTCATTCATGACTCATGCTGGTGTTATAACTCCCTGGGTGATGATCTTTTTCATATACTCTGGAGCTGCCCATCCACTAGAATTTATTGGAAAGAGATATTAGCAGCCTGCAAAGCAGCAGTGGGAGATTCCAACTCATTAATGCCTCAGGTGTTATTTAAGCAATAAGGCATGACAGAGTGTGGTATATCATGGGATATAGTCACGCCTCAGGTGGTTGGGCACAAGGTCGCAGGCCGAGTGCATCCAACCACCCAAGAAGTGACAGTATCCTATTATATACCACACCCTGGAGTGACTTATAGCTATTATGAACTGAGTTTTAAGTTTTATAAATAAAAAAAAGAAAAGAAACAGGTTTTAAAACATTTTATGAATGAGTTTTTGGGTAGTGTAGGAGTACATTTTGAAAAAACAGTTCTCAGACAGTAGAGAGCAAGTAGGCTGGTGGCATCAGAGCTTTTTCGAAGCCGTGATAATGTAGCCAGATATCATCATGGCTTCAAAGAGCTCTCGGCCAATCAGATTCCTCTATTTATGATCCTCATTTCATAATGCTGGGTATATCCCCCTCTCACATCTGCTATACAGACCCTCTGGTATGTTGGAGTATTCAGGCTGGGGTGGAAACAAAATGTTGGCTTCTCAAGAGATGGTGAACTACAGATGTACTTCAAATACAGGAGTGGCTCCACTCACTTCAACAAGTGGCAACACTCTCCAGAATGTTTCATATAGCAAAGGGAACTTTGCACCATTACTACGATATGTGGACCCCTTATATTTCTTTCCCCCTTTGTAAAGTTGACCCCAAATGGGTTCATTCCTAGTCCTCCCCCCCCCACTTGCTACGCCAAGAAAGACCCATATTCACTGTATCAGTATATATCTTTTGACTTTGTATTCATGTTTGATAATGTATACAATCTAACCGCTTAATCTGGTTCAAGGTCAGTTGGCATTAATCTCTATCCCCCTCCCCTGGGCCGTGCCTGAAAATAGGCAGGATTTGTCTAGTGCACTTACCCGGTCAACAAAAACTAAATAAATAAATAAATGTGCATATGCTATGGTACTGTACTAAAGTTTTTTGCTGAAAAATCTTTAATAAAAAGCATTTACTGTAAAATAAATCTGAAGAATCATTTTTCCACACCCTTAACCCCCTCCATCATGTGCAGCTGTGTTTTTGCGCCTCTAACTGTCCTCTTAGCATCCACCCCCCTACACACGCACTTTTTCTTGTACCTGTTGAAAGCCTTTTTCTTGGTCCTTACTGCTTCCCTTACCCTTTCCAAGAACCACATTAGTCTCTTGTATCTGTTTTGTTACAGTTCTCATGCATGAATTTGTTAAAACAGATACAAATGAAAGATATTGTCTATTACTAACAGTATATACTACTTTGCATTTGAATAGTTAAAATTCAATATGCATTATTTTGCATTCATCTGTAAAAAAACTAAGCTTCCATGTAGTAGCTTTAACCACTTAGAGAAGGCAGAAAAAACATTTTCTACCTCATTTGTTTATGCGTCCACAAAATAAGTAGATTTTATATTAAAGCTGGACTGTAGAGTTTTTAAGTATTGTCTCTTGCTCTCATTTGTGAAATATAACTGTGTGACAGTTTTGTCATCAATTGTCAAAATAAATAGGAAACATATTCATTTAGCAAATATAAGAAATTAGTTCCAACTCATGATACAATATAATAAATATAGAGAAAGAAGTAATTGCCTCAGCTGGGACTTGAACCCAGGCCACCTAGAATACCGTTCCGGTCACGCTAACCAGTCTCAGCTAGTACCTACTTCTTTCTGTGCTCTGTTTGTATGTGTTCCATAAATATGCACACCATACCCATGTAACTGAAAAATTAAGTAATTATTTGTGGAGCACCAGGTTGTGCATTAGAGGAAGAGTAATGTGTGTTCTGGGGCAGTCCAGGTTCCAGTTGCCTTGGTGGCACAGCTGGTTAGCATGACTGGAACAGTATTACAGGTGGCCTGGGTTCAAGTCCCAGCTGAGGCACTTACTTCTATCTCTCCTCTGTTTGTATGTGTCCCATAAATATGCACACCGCACCCATGTGATTGCAAAATGAAGTAATTAATTGTGCAGCACCAGGCTGTACATTAGAGAAAGATTAATGTGTGCTCCACGACAGCCCAGGTTCCAGTTGCCTTGGTGGCACAGCTGGTTAGCACAAATGGAATGGTATTCCAGGTGGCCTGGGTTCAAGTCCCAGCTGAGGCACCTACTTCTTTCTCTCCTCTCGTTAACATGTTTTCCATAAATATGCACACCACACCCATGTGATTGAATAATTAAATTGCCAGAACTGATCAACATTCACTCTGTATGGAGTGCCTGAGGCCCAGGCATGAGGTTCATCATTTTCCTTACTGTTGGGTGATAACAAAGCAGATAAAAAATTGTGTCTGGAATATCTAGAAAAAAGGACAGGTCCTGTCAAGAAACAATAGAGGCTGTTAGTCACATTTTCACAGCAGGATGTTGATGGCCATTTTTCATCTCCACAACCCACTCTTATAGTTCAGAGAGATACAGGCATTTCCCACAAAAGATTATATCAGCCTGCAACAGCAAACTCCTTGTCTGACATCTGTTGTTCATTCAGTTCCACCATTAAATTTGTCCATGGTGCCACAGTCACTAACTAGGAAGACACTCAAAGTTTTGTAGGGTACCTTTTGAAATGATTAGCAACCACAAACACAAAGAAAGGTACTCACAGCACTCCCATGATCTGCTTCTAGCAGTGATTATCGATCTGATTGACACTTTTATTATGATGAGACCGTTGCTGTTTGTAGCAATCAAAGATCCTTCATCTGTCTCTGATGTAGATTCCTACAGATGAAGTGCTGTAAAGGAAACAGTCAGCACAAAGTACTCCACACTCAAATGTGGGGCTGGTCTCATTGTGCGCTTTGTGAGCAAAACTATTTTGGTTTACTTACTGGTTACTGTAGTATAATTAATGGTGCACACTTTTTCCCACAGAGAAACCCAGTTGCAATTTTCTGTTATAACCAGCTGGTTATAATGGCAAACATCCACCGGGTTTCCCTCGAACCATGCATGAACTGGTCTTCTCTGCGACATTCCCTGGAGCAATACGGCCGCAGACTTCACCACCCCTTGCAGTTAGCGTTAACTTGTTTTTTCTTTTTTATTAAAAAAGAAGTCTCATTCTCCACTGACCCAGAGAAATAAAGGAAAATGGGGAAACAGGCACCGGGTGTACCTGTCAACACACTTAGGCCAGCGATCTCCCCATCTCTTCAAACCAGAAGGACGCTGTAACTGCTGCTTGGCAGTAGGTTTAACTTTAAAAAAAAATACAGACATTTTCAAAACAAAATCTCCACGGTTTTGCCGCAAACAAGTGGAGCACTCCGGGGGAGCATTGTTACTTGGCAGACTGTGGACCATGCAGAATGCTGACGGGTCTGCAGCTGCCTGAACACCAATCTTTTGCTTCTTCTATTTTGTATAATTGCTGAGGTGAAAAAGGGAACAACAACAATTATATAAAATAAAATATGGAGTGGTTGTGTAAAACTCGATTTTACACACACCCCTTACATTATTCTATACATAGTAGATTATAGCTGACTAATTTTGCTGAGCTGTAGGATGACATCTTCTTTTACTACAAATCCCAGATCAATGTCATCCAAACTGATCTAAATACAATTACTCTGTAAGCATACAGCTGGGGGTTGAAGTTCAACTTGGGTGAAATGTAGTGTAATGCATTTAGGAAATAATGACATATTTACTTCATACACCTTATGTAATACTGTACTTGAGTCTGTTACATATTTTGTAATGAGATCTGGGTGTTATTGTAACTAATAAGTAAGAACAAGACAAACACTGCAACATGGCAATTTCAAAGGCAAACAGGACACTTTGTTCCAGTCCATTAGGAAAAACATTTGGAGTCGCAAACTGGAGATAATACTCCCACTTTACAGAGTATATGTCAGACCTCAATTGGACTGTGTAAGCCAATTTCGGTGTCCTAGTAAAAATCAAACATTACCAAATAGAAAAGAAACAGTGTAGGGCTACCAAAATAATTTCAAGACATCATGATGCAACTTACGAAGAAAGGCTATCACGATTAAACCTTGTGCCACTTCACACATGCAGGATTAGGAGAGAAAACCTAAGAATGCACAACATCATATAGGACCCATACTCCCTATAATTACACCCCTGGATGTGTGAAATGAACATTGAATTCAAAATATCTAAATCACATACTAGAGGTCATCCATTACAAGTAAAAGGCCACAAATGTAATTCTAATGAAAGGAAAACAATATTACACACAGATAGGGCTAGGTGAAATATATCTTCAGCCAGCGAAAGTCTGGTGAAAGCCTAATTTTTCTTTCACAAACTTTCTTGAAATTTCCAGGAAAAGTTTGTGAAATGTTTTCAAAATTGTGATTTCAGATATTCCCATTTAATTTATGTTTGTCCAAATTGCGTCAAATTTGGTATGATGATTTTAACAAGGTTGTTACAGAATTGTGCCAAGTCACAGATCTCTACTTGTAAAGAGACTGAGTAATAAACATCCAAACTTTCAGAAATGTCACTTCAGAATTATGTAAACTGCATAATTTTAAGCCCCTATGACTGTAAAACTAGATAGGAGAATATCACCAATTTTATTAGGTTCATTGACTCTAAATGTTAGGCTTTGAGGCCACCCCCATGGCCCAGCAGCAGAACATTGTGCTGCCATGCTGACAACCTGGGTATGAACCCAAGAAGTCAAGTTGGGAGGCAGGCCATGGGAGAGACAGCTGCCACTTGGCAGTGCATTTTGGTCGGGGTGGGTTGGCTGTAGATTCTACAAACACAGCGACCCCAGCAACTGGGCCAGGGAGGTTGGTCCAGCCTCAGGGAAGCTGTGGTTGTGTAAGGCTGACAGAGGCACTGTCCCCAGCTGGGGAGGTGGAAGGGAAAAAATGTGTTGAAAAATCCAGTAGCCAACTGAATGATGGCTGGGTTTAACCTGATCAGGGAATATCCCTGTGAACAGAGTATATTCCTGCGAGATGAGCTGCCAAACAGGAGAAAAAAACAAAACGGAAATAAAAAGAGGTTGTGTGGGTCAGCTCTCTAATCTCTTGCACAAAGGCTGGTTATAAACAGCCAAAGATTCCAAAATAACTTTTGGAAGGCTATGCCTGTAGTTCAGTGGTCAAGCAGCCAGCCACTCCCACTTCTGTCCTATATAAACAGTTCCTCTGAGCCTCTCTCTCAAACACTTTTTCTTTGCAGCCAGAGGCTGTGTTGGTCTGCCCCCTCCCCTCCCGCCTTGCTGTTTTGGCTTCTGCTTGTTTCTGCTGGACTCTGTTATCTGTCTCCTGCTTTGGTTTGTATTTTGCCTCCGGCTGTGTGCTTCTTTGTGTTGCTTGTCCGCTGTTCTTCTGTGTTTGTGTGTCTTTTGTTTTACTTTCATTTTAGGGGGTTTCTGTTTCTACACTCCTTGGGCTAGATATTCAGACTGCACCAGGTAGGGGCGCAGGTCTGGGTGCAGTGCAACTGGGTTGGGCCAGGGCATAGTCCAGGCGATATTCAACGGTGCTGCGCCATGGCTCAGCACCATTGAATATGGCACTGCAACTACCTAAGGTACCTTTAGCCAAGGGAATTGTCCTGCAGCACCTCTGGGGTGGAACCCTCTTTGAGGGTTCCTTGCCTTTGGTACTCCTACAGGGTGGTAATTCCTCTGGAATAGAGAGTGTGAATGGCCAAAACCAAGTAATATAGTTGCAGAAGCATAACATCATACTGACTGCGTAGGCCACTGAATTGGAAGGCTATGCCTGTAGTTCAGAGGACAAGCAGCCAGCCACTCCCACTTTCTGTCCTATATAAGCAGTTTCTCTGAGCCTCTCTCTCAAACACTTTTTCTTTGCCCCACCATCCTCCCCTTCTCCTCCAGTGGCATTGCCTCTCTCCTTGGGATCCTTCCTAAGGTACCTTTAGCAAAGGAAATCATCCCATGACACCTCTAGGAGTGGAACCCTCTTTGAGGGTTCCTTGCCTTTGGTTCCCCTACAGGGTGGTGATTCCTCTGGAATAGAGGGTGTGAACGGCCAAAACAAGTAACACAGTTGCACAAGCATGACATCATACTGGCTGCATAGGCCACTGAACAGTAATTAAACTTGAATTTCATGCATTTTGTGAAATTTTGCAATGTTGTGATTCTTTTGTGGAAGTCATGCCCATACATTTTGCCCCATTATACACTTCAGTTGCCACTGTAGAGGAACATAAAGGCTGGGTGAAGTGGCAATTACTGTAGGTAGCATTCATAGGAAGCTCCATATTAAAAATATAATGGTGCCAAGTGTCTGGTTATGATCTTCAGTGAAGAACAATGAAGAATAGTCCTTGACATCACGTTGCACTAGCCTAAATTCTTGAAATATGCCAGATCGCCACTAGAACTCACTGACTTAAAGAGTTGTGGAAGCATATTCACATGCAGCATTGTTTGTAGCAACTCTGTAGATTAAAATGTGTAATTTTAGTATTTGAAAACAGTGGCACCAAGTAAGGCCAAGCCTTACAACTAGTTGGGACTTAGGCCATTGCGACATAAGTATCTTGATGTCTTTAGCCATGATAGAACATGATGCTGGGTATCACTGTCATAGGATTGCTGGGGGGTGGGGTATTGCAGGGCCATAATGCTAGTGCAGGTAAGGAGATTCAGTGTTGATAAGTGCTTTGCGAAAGTTAAATTCCACAAGTGGATTTCTAGTATTATTACCTATTATGTGTCCGTGAATTTGTGAGCAAATGTTGCCAATTCATAATTTCTTAAATATCCACATTGAATATTAACCTACTAAGCCACACATATACAACATAATTAGATTCCTGTACATATTTACTTTAGTATGCATGCCAAATCTTGAGTGTATACCTGCAATGATAGTGGAGCTATAAACATCCAAATATTTTGAAAATTTTCACACAGTATTATTGATAAATTAAGAAATGTTGAACTCCTGAAACATGCAATTTACATAACCAGTTAACTCTCTATTTAACTGTTTCTATGATTCTTCTAAGAAAGTATGCATATCAATTTTGAATTATCTAGCTCCAAAGGTGGCTAAATTGTCAGCATTGAAATAGTTTCAGAAATGTTCACATGAATAATAAATTGCCAGATGTTGAGCCCCTTTAACTTCCCCACCCATCATCCAAATGTCACAACACTTGTCAACCTTTTTGGGACTCCTCCAAACAGTATGAATGACAAATTGTAAATGTCTGGCTATAACAGTGACCATGTTATGACCAGTCAAAGAATTTTAGAAAATTCCATACAGTTTTATGTAATCCCATAACATTTTATGAAATTCTGAAAAATAGGAATTTGCTAATTTTGCCCAGCCCTACACACAGAGGATAGTTAATACATGAAACAAGCTGCCAAATGATTTCACCATTAGCAAAACTAAATCTGAGTTCAGATGTAGGTTATATATGTACAAGATGGAGGAGTCCTCAATTATTATTTTGAACTGAGTGGTGCTACTGTATCAATGAGCTCATGCCTCCTCAGCTCCTACCAACCTTAGTATGAAGAAAGTATATGTGGTTAAGGCAATATAATTTGTTGGTTCACACAGATTTATGAATTTGTACTAAGGATAGATTGCACAAGGTTTGATTTCCTATTATTGATGTGATAGCAATAAAATAAATGCATTTAAATCAGAGTTGTGTCCAGCTCCATGATGCCGAACAATGGGTCCTCATTCTGGCACATTGGTTGACCCAAGTTCATGCCCTGATCCCAAGTAACAGGAGCAGAGGCTGGCAGTGAGGGAGTTCAGAGCATCATTTGGACACTTCCCTCCTTGGGTGGGTGGGTTGATTGATATGTATCACTTTGGTGGTGGCAATACAGAAATGTTCTTGGCATGGGTGACCACACACTAGGCACCCCACCCATGAGACACCACAGCAGATGCAACACAGGGTAGTGGGTGGGGACCAAGAAAAGGAGACATTAGCAAATCACAGCCCTGGATGACAGCCTTAGGTAGAATTCCTATGCCACCTCAGGTCACGGCCCTGGATGATGACCTCAGTTAGGATTCCTATGCCTCCACAGGTAATGCAGCCCCTGGTCTGTTCATGTTCCTCAGACAATTGTCCCTGGTTAGCCCCTGGCTGGGGATTAGTTAGATCAATCAGTGTGCATGACAGTTCAGACCCTAGCAAGGGTCTGATGGGTGGTATGCAGTGATGGAGCTGATGCCGCTTGAGTGATGGATGGAAGACTAGCATGATAATCTGAAAGAATGGGGCCATTGGAAGCTGTGGGAAGGTGGCAAAAAAAGTCAAATCAGAATTGCATGTGCTGTGATTGGAGACCATAGAAGTGCTGACCCCAACTAACCTCTGGAACTCACTGTTGTTCTACAAATTTTCCTAGTCCCCTTGGGGTATATAAGTGCATTTACTGGTATAACTCCTGCTTACTTGTATTGTTTTCAGGGAAGAAAGTCACCTCTGCTAAGCCTAACAAACAGGAACAGGAGAGTTGGCAGTGGAAGGCTAGGAGGCAATATTGGTCATGGCAATAAAGTTAGTCAGCTCAGTGATAGCCTGAAAAGCCTAATAGGAGTGCTGCCAAGTTTCACTTCACCAACAAATTGCTGGCGATGTGCCAAACTTCAGGCTACATGTAGCTCTACCAAAGTTGGCACTTCACCAACAATTTGCTGCATGAAGTTCCCTTTTATTTCAATTTCCTCTTTAATAGAAAAGGTTGACTTCCCCCACCCACTTGAATCACCCCAGAATATCCTCCTCTCCTAACCCACTGTGAGGAAATGAAAGGCAGTGCATGTCCATAGTAATCAGCTGTTTTTACTGTAAGCATGCACTGCTTTTCATTAATTCATATGGTGGTTGGCCAAGGCAGTGAGAGGAGGGTTTGTGCCAGATGTGGTCTCTCTTCTTGGGCAATATTCTTTTTCTTGTGGGGGGCATGGATGAGTGCTGCAGTGGATGGGAGAATAGATGTCCAGTTTGACCATGGTGGAATTTGGGGAAGAGGTTGGGACTGTGTGTTTCACATTGTTGGGGAAGGGTTATTTCTTGCAAGAGCTGAAGAGGAGGATGGTGGTGTGCGGGACCTGTCAGTGAGTGGGTGGAGGGGGTTCTGTGAGGCTGGGTGTGGGGGAGGAGGTGGTTTGGGGTGCTTTAAGAGGGTGGAGGGAAGGGAACATTTTTTTTAACAAAGTGAAAATACTCATGAAGAGAAGTCACAGGTGAAGTGACACTTTACAGAGCCTTCACCAGGCAAAGTACTACGGAAGTGGCATTTGCATGTGAAGTACCACTTCTCATAGTTTTCACCTGGTGACGCTGCAACTTTACAACATGGTGTACTGCACAAAGGACCATGCACTTTGCACAGTGCTCCCCATAACAAAGAAAATTTACTTCTCATGCACCTACCAGAGTGGCAGACATTGAGTTCATAGCAGAGGGTGCAGAAACTACTGGCAGCGGATGATGATAATCACAAACTGGAGTATTATGAACCAGAGTAGGAGGAATGCAGAGTCTGGGAATGGAGTGGTAGGACAGCAAATACAAAGTGTAGCAAAAAACAAATAGGCAGGGTGCCTAAAGTTATTGATGACCAACAGTCACTATCTGAACTGGAGGCTGGATAAAGTTGCAATTTTCTGACTTTACCCCAACTTCACGAGGTAAAGTTCTTTTTTACAATTTGTGTTTTCTTTTTACATTATCTGTGTGTAGTAAAGAGTTACTCCAATTACTTATCCCTACAGACAGGGCCTGGGTATGTCTGGTTACTGATGGACGGGGACAGATAAAGATTGGGATTGACCACAGAAATAGATAACTCCCAACCCCCACTAGACCCATATATGCAGATCACCAAATCATGCGGACACACACACACAAACATTTCTGCCTCAGTCACACAAAGATACTATTACACCACCACCCATTAGCAGACCCACTGATGGTCCCTGCAAGAGCCTCTATCAGAAATGGAGGGCTTTGCATGTAAGCATTAGCAACTTGACCAGGCCAGCTGCAGTAATTTTCATCCCCTAGGCTCTATCTGCAGGGGCAAGTAATGGTAGTAGCAAAATAAGTGCCAAAGGTTGTGTGTGTGTGTGTGGGTGTGTGGGAATGTGTGTGTGTGTATGTATGTGTATGTAAGTGTGTGTGAGCTCACAGCATGCAAGAATGCTGACACTATAAGAGTCTGTTAGTAATTACAATGACTGCTTCTACATTACCTTAATGTGTAAGGTTGCATTATAGCAAACCAAAAATGCAAAACAATCTCAAACATTAAGTTAATTCCAGGCCAAAATAGCCACTGTTGGCTGTAGCCAACTCTTGCTTCTATTTGCTGCCTAAATGTGAATTCCATGCCCACTTTAACTTAAAGTCTTAACCACATTTTCTTGTTAAATAGAAAGTTGAAATTTTAATTGTAGTTTTTTTACTGCAACTAACTGCAGTTTATTGCCACCTGACCTCGGTCCCCGTGATGAATGGGCTGCCAATCAATTGGAAAAAAAGCAATTTATTTGCACATTAAAATTGCAAATTAAGCTGTCTTTTAAATGCATCAATAAAATCACATTATAGAAGAGAGATGTGTCTGCATATTTCACAGAGACAGAAACCGTCAGACGTAATTATATAAGGCATACATCAGATGGAAGGCTGAACCTACTTCATGAATTACGTTCTACAGTTTTCATGTTCTGTGATATTTCTTTGTGGACAGCAATAC
Organism: Neoceratodus forsteri; assembly: GCA_016271365.2. Classification (NCBI taxonomy): domain Eukaryota; kingdom Metazoa; phylum Chordata; order Ceratodontiformes; family Ceratodontidae; genus Neoceratodus; species Neoceratodus forsteri. The sequence continues at coordinate 1,773,275,851 of CM057456.1, read as the reverse complement.
ACCTACTCTTGTAATTGTTACTTTTCTGGCAAAGACAGCCTTTACAAAACATTTCTTGCTCATTTTAAAAGGAAAACCTTTCCTGCTATACTTTTCTGTGACAATAAATTGTATGTCTGATGACAGTATTGCAGAAACCAATAACCTTAATTGCTTGGTAGATGTAAATGCCAATCACCAGCATGTATGCAACATATTTACACAAATGTTAACTATATAAAACTTAAAACAAAATGTATTAATAATCTGCAGCATAACATTTAATATATCTTAAAAGGAAACTGTCACAACCCCCCTCCACCCCCACAGATATATACAGTCTGTTTGCTTTCTTGAAGTAAATGTGGAGGTGGACAGTGCCTTAATTGCACAATAAAATTCTGGGGTTAAAACAAATAAATAAACATAAAGCATTTTTCTGTATATGAACTGGGAGAGATGCATGATATAAGGATGGAAGCATGACATCAATAATGAGAATGCGGAGATAACAGCAGTAACAAAAATATTTACAGGCATCAGTGGTGCTATACAGCATCAATGATAAGTAGGTATAATAAATATATTAACTAGTACTGTGCAGAACGTTTATTTTCTGACAGAACATAATTAGGCAGAATATCAAAAAATTCTGTTTAATTCTGCTGAATTCTATCAGAAGCGAAAATATAAAATTTCAAAAGCAGAATGTTTTTGAAGTTTACATAAGCCACAAATACTTATTTCACAGTCATGATCGAAATAAATAATACAGTACTGCTATTATTAGTTATTTCCATTGTTGCTGTAACAGAAGCATGCCAAATACAAATGAATGCGAAGCTTTCTTTCGGCACTGGTGTAGCTCTACATTCTGTTTTCAGACCATTCTAAAAAAATATATACTTCATAGAAACATAGAAACAGAAGTGGACAGCAGAAGGACTGCAAGGCCCATACAGTCTGACCATTCATGTAATGTTTTTAATGTTTGTTTTATTGTGTATCACTTCTACACACTGAAGCTGTCACTATTTACAGAAAGATCAATAATGCAGCAATACATAAAAAAAAAAAAGTACTGTATTCAGAAAATACAATAATTTACATATCACGTTAATGATGTACTAATCCTCAGTGTTGTCAAAACTGGTGACCATAGATACGGTAGGTGTCTGCAATGTTAATATAGATATTATGACTATAGCTGCCACAACACAAAGATAATGATGCAGTGTATTTTAAAATGTAATGTATGCATCCATAATCTTATTTATAACAAGGAAAATCATTAAGGGATAATTCCTGTGACTATTCCCCAGTAATCCAGCACTTTATCCGCTCCCTCTTCAGGGCAAGAAAAGAAGAGGGAGCCATGGAAAATTGTAAAGTGTAATGATAAGATCCTATCAAATGGAAGCAGACAAAAGAAAAAGTAAAGAGAGATAAGTGTGAGCAGACCCTAAAAATACTTGTTCTCACTATCAAAAGGTCATGTAACATTACATACTATTAAGCTTTATCATTTAGAGATTTTAAACACAGAATTTATTTCTGTGTTTGAAGTACTGTCACCTCCCCCCCACACGCTTTGTTCCAGAAGGTCAGCAGTTGACCATTTGGAGTTTACCATGTCCCTTTCACTGACTTGTGGAGGATAAAAAAGGTTATACCTGCACTTCCACTTCAGTAGCTAATTTAAAAAGAGCATATAAAGGTGATGTAGGCCCCTTAAATATTACAACATGCAACTAGGTAGATCTGTTTATTGGAATTAGAAGAGGTAAAATCTTATTTTAGGTAACCATTTTGGCCTTTCCTTTTTAAAACATTATTTTTTAAGGTGCCAGCATGCAGAATTGCACAATAAACAATTATTTGTCAATGCCGAATGTTGCTTGCTTATATGTGCTGTTTAGGTATTTGGAAGTGAAAGTACCATGCCTAAGAACTGTCTTGTGCCCCTTCCCCCAAGACATCCACTGTGTCTTTCTGTTCAGTATTCACAGAAGAGTTGGAGATGCAAGGGCCACAGCAGTACAGCTGTTGCAAAGGCATGAAAAGGTGGACAATAGTCCATTCACAGGCAGAATAAGCCTGCAGAAGGTGACTAAATTGGAGGTGGACAAATCGATGGGACCAGATGGCATACACCCAAGGATATTGAAAGAACTGTGAAGGGAGATAGCAGTACCTCTGGCAACCATGTTCACTGAGTCATTCAACACAGGGGTGGTACCAGAGAATTGGAGGAGGGCACATGTGGTCCCTCTATACAAATCCAGAAGTAGGGAGAAGGTGGTGAACTATAGGCTGGTCAGCCTCACCTCAGTAGTGGGGAAGATCATGGAGAAATTGCTTAAAGAAAGGATAGTGGGGCATCTAGAAGCCATTGAAGCCCAGGACCATAGGCAACATGGATTCACAGTGGGGAGGTCATGTCAGACAAATCTGGTTGATCTCTGATTGGGTGACAAAGGAAATAAATCAAGGTGGGGCAGTGGACAATGCTTACCTTGATGTAAGCAAAGCCTTTGACACCGTCCCACATAGGAGGATGATAAACTAGCTGAGTAGGCTGGGCATGGGGGAAAGGGTGGTAAACTTGGTTAGAAACTGGCTAACAGACAGGAAGCAGAGAGTGGTGGTAAATGGGGTACAGTCTGGGGAGAGGGGATGACCAGTGGGGTGCCACAGGGAGTGGTCCTGGGACAAGTCCTGTTCAATGTCTTCATTAGTGACATTGCAGCAGGGCTGAAGGGAAAGGTCTGCCTGTTTGCAGGTGGCACCAAGATCTTTAACATGGTGGATACCCCAGAGGGGGTGGAGAAAATGAGGAGGGAATTGGGGAAGTTTGAAAAATGGTCTGAGGAATGGCAACTGAAGTTTAATTAAAAAAAGTGAAAATTATGCACCTGGGACACAGAAACCCTGGGGAAAGGTACAGGATGGGGGGGGGGAGTTCCTGATAGTCACAAAGAAGGAAAGGGACCTGGGTGTTCTTATTTCAGATCACCTGAAAATGTCAAAGTGGTAAGGCAGCTGGGAGGGCCAGTGACATGCAGGGGTGCATAGGCAGAGGTATTACCAGCATAAGGAGGGAGATAGTGATGTCATTATATAAAACCATGGTCAGTATTCACATGGAGTACTGTGTGCAGTTCTGGAGGTCGCACCTTCATAAAGATATTAACAGGCTGGAGATGGTCCAGAGAAGGGTGAATGAGATGGTACAGAGCTCACAACAAGATCCCTTCCCTTCTCCTGTCTTTTCTGTTAGTGACTCTGATACTGGGGTTGGTTTCACTCCCTAGTTGTTCTACCTCTGTCCTCCTTTGCCATCCCCTATCCCCCCCCAGGATGCCTACCATACTCATCTGCCCTGCCACTTAGACTCCTCCCTAACCTCCACAGTTCCTTCTTCAAGCTGGCCAGTCATCTACAGACCAAACACTCCCCCCATCCTCAAAGCCCAGTCCAAGATCATGGTGGACCCACACCCTGTACACCCCACCACCCTTCCAAAGATGCCTGCCCTATTGACATGTGGCACCTGCCCCATTTTGGCCCCCATCTTATGTTACAGGCTCCTACTCCCAGGTTCTGAACCCTACTACAACTGTTAGGCCCCTATTTACTAAAATTCATGTCCCCCCCCACACACACACTAGTCCCCCAACTGCCCCCTTGCTGAACGGGTTAATTCAGTCTTAAATCTCCTCCATTAGATACTGTATTACTGTAGCAACCTAAAGCCTCCTTGTCCATTTCTCACCCCTCAGCTACCATACTTTTTGTTCTCAGCTCTCATATAGTTTCACACAGCCCAGTTAGAAATTGTATTGCACTCCAAGTATTACTCAGCTCAGTTAGAGAAATAAACAGAACAAATAAATATGTAGTATTACAGTAATCACAACAGTATAGCTGAGTACTTAGCTCAGTTAGAGAAATAAACAGAACAACTAAATCTGTATTATAACAGCAATCCTAAAAGTATACAATCATGGCTTTGTCTCCACTCCAGAGACCCTGCTGTAATATAGGACCACAGAGGGCACTGGGCAGGAGAGTGGGCAACTCTAAAGTTCCGGCAGAGCTCCATTGAGCTCGCTCACTCGCCCTCTCTCATGCACTCATTCTGTTTTTTTCAACGCTGCAGGCTGCCCTTTTGTACTGGGCTCCTGTTTGCTTTGGTGCCTTTTTCTGCCCACAAACAAATCCACAGCAGTCCCAACACAGCTCCGTTGAGCTTGCTCATTCCCCCTCTCTCACTCGCTTGTTCTGTTTCTCCCAGCGCTGCAGGCTGCCCTTTTGTTCTGGGCTCCGGCCAGCATTGGCACCTTTTTCTGCCCACAAAGAAATCTGCAGCAGTCCTGACAGAACTCAATTGAGCTCGTTCACTCCTTGTCTCTCACTCACTCGATCTTAATCTGTCCAAACACTGATTTCCCAAAGTGACCGTGCTATTCTGCGGCAGAAGTGTGAAAACACATTTCGGTGAAGATGTGAAAAATGACAGCTGTACTGTTCATAAGGAGGTGTGGGAAAATGCCAGTCATTTTATGGACTTTCATCACCAAATTTTCAACATAGGCATTTTAGGACTTCTGCTCATGCACAGTGCCACTGTAATTTTCTTATTGTGTCCCAAACACTGATTTCCCACAGCAACCATGCCATTCTGCACTGGAAGTGCGAAAACACATTTTGGCCAGGATGTGAAAAATGTCAGCTGTACTGTTCATAAGGACTTGTGGGAAAATGCCAATGTTGAAAATCTGGAGTGAAAATATTGCAAATTCCTGAAGTTATGAGCATGCGTAGCAACGGCGCAACACACACTCGTAAAAGTCATTTTTTGGATTTTTTCCACCAAATGTATAACATAGGCTTTTTGAGAGCCCACCTCATGAACACTGGCACTGTCGTTTCATTAATCTATCATGAAAGATGATTCCATGCAGTGACCGCAAAAATCACATTTTTTGACTGAATAACGCCATGACAGTGGCAGAATTCATGAGGAGGGGTCCCAATAACCCCATGTTGAAAATTCAGTGCCAAAATTCCAAAAAATGCCTGAGATATGCACCAATGTTGAAAAAAACATATTTATGCCATTACGCAGCTTACCAGCATTTCTTCAGTTCACAGTCGGCTTTGAAGAGTGCAGACATGTTCCTGGTCCACCAAAGATCATTGCGCTAGGCTCTGGAGGTAAGTATGGGGTGAGGGAGGTGTGGGGAGGCAGGTGCACAGAGGGTGGGTCTTGAGTTGAGGAGAAGGCCATTGAACTTAGGAGACCCGTTTTCTGTTTTGAGTTTTTTAAAGAAAAACATTGCAGGATGGTTTTTGGTTTTACATGGACTTTTGGCACACTGGAGTGGGCTCCCAGCATGCCACCTGAGTGTTTTGGGAGGTCTGTTGCTGACGGGGGATTGGGCACCCCTGTCGGCACATACCTGGGGGAATAGCCGAGGGGGATTGGGCACCCCCATCAGCACACAACAAATTGAGGGGGGAGACATCATGCCAACGGGAAGTGGGATCCCCTGTTGGCAAATTGAATGCAGGGGACTGAAGCCAACAGGGATTGGGCCCCCGTTGACAAAGAAAGACTTTGGGAGGGGTGCATGATGCTGAGGGGGATTGGGCACCCCCTCAGCACACAACAAATAGGGAGGGGTAACAGTATGATGACAGGGATTGGGCTCCCCCATCAGCAAATGAACTGGGGCAGGGTTATGCAGACGGCAAGGTACTGCCCTCCTATTACGGGTCGCTCCTTCATTGCAGTGGAATGGCTGACACTGCAATGATGAGCCAGCCCCTGATTGCAGTGGTGAAAATGTTTCAAGGTGGTGTCACACTGGCTGAACTAATGTCAGCAGCAGCATGCCACTGCATTGAGGAAAGTGGGCCAAGCCTCAAAAAGCAGTGGGGGCATTGGCCACAACAGTGCTGCATCTTCACAACCTGCTTCTGCAGCAAGCTGTCACAATATTGTATTTATTTTATTTTTATTTAGCTTTTGTTAACCGGGAAAGTGCACTAGCCATAAAATGACTATTTTCAGGCATGACCCGGGAGAGTACAGATATGCAGAAACTTAACAGGATACAAATTATAAGTGCTTTACATACAATGAGTTAAAGTGGATACAATATACTGTATCAGAGACATGCAGAGTAGACCATTCATAAGTTCATAGGTGCCTGCCTATGCAATGAATAGAGAGGACCTTGGACAATAAATTATCAGGCAACATACTGTATCATATGAACAGAACAAGGTACATGAAAACAAAAACAGGTAATACAAAAGGAAGAAATAACCATTGAGAGCAGGGGGTGTCATTAAGAAAAAGGTCGGTAAGTGAGGAAGAGGGGGAGCAAGCCATGAAATTAGATTATATGAGTGTATGTAAATGTAAGGGAGTTTCATGTATAAGGGAGTGTAACACGTTTCTTGCGCGTGCGAGCAAGCAACATAATAAAAAAAAACATTATAATAGGCTGGAAAAAAGTGTAATTGCAAGACTAGAAACAAGCTTGCCAAAGAAGGCTGATCCATAAGAAGTTTACTTCATACATAAAAATGTTATATAGTAAGCCATGCAACATTCATCTTTGTAATGTCAGAGTCCAGGGCAGTCGTGAGGGGCCAAAAGTCCAATATAAACATGTTCTTAGTCAAAGCTGAGCAATATATTTTCTTCAGCTTCACAGAAGAAAAAAAGAAGTTTTTAACACAGTTGGAAAACAGAAGGATATCTGAGAACATCCAGAATTATAAAGCAGACTTTTGAACAATTACCATGCTGACAAGCCAATGTTTTCTTCAGAGCACCTGCTGGACAAATTCCAGTTAATTTATTAAAATGGGGAGAAAATATCAGTCTGCAATGAACCTTACAAATCAAATTCTCTCAATATGGAACTGATCTACATCCATGCTCTAAACAGTGAGTAAAATAGTTTTTGTGTTTATGATTATGCAGGGGTACAATGGAAGGCTGGTATCTGTATGCTGACAGTTCGAATGGAAAATTTGGTAACAGTGCTGACATTGTCACTCCAGTCATTTCCCTTACTGGTCCCAAGTGCAAACTGGTATTCTGGACTTACATGAATGGCGCTACAGTTGGGTCTCTGCAGGTACTGTAATAAAGATTTTGATCTGGTCTTTTTCTCATTTGTCAATATTTATTACATTATACTGAGGTTGGCAAAATGTATGTGAGCATGTATCAGGTTAGAATCTAAAATATAATCTGTAGTTCATTTACTGACAAATGCATTAAAGTAAATTTTCTGCACAGCAGCATGACCAAGGCTAAATCTGGACTATGAACCACTAGATATAAACACTATCTGCCATTCATATATACGTACTTTCAGATAGTTTTTTTGTTCTTTTTTAACAGGACAGAATGATTAAGAAAGTTTACTCTATGGTCCAGGATTATCTGGTTTTTGAGCACCAAATGAGATATATCTGTTGTAACTATAATGATTAGTCAGGGTGTTCAGTAACTCTCTTGTGTATAATTGCTGCTTAACCATTTTGGGAATAGAATAGTTGGACCAGATAGCTAAGATCAATCTGTTCCTAATTAAATTAGTTGGAAAATGAGTAAATACAAATAGCTACTAGACAGTGACACTTTCTGGCAGATAGTTTCCTTGAAATAGCTCTTAAAATGGATAATTTATGATCCACCATTCACAAATCACACTTTGATGGTAAGACTGGTATTGAATAAGGAATCGCCCATATAGTGCTGTCCCTTGATCTATATATTGGCTTCTGATTTGGAGGCAACACGTCTACAATTATTCTTCCTTTGGTCCCCTGCTGTTCCTTTTTTATATTACATGGGAACATAGACATGCTTGGTCCCTCCATGTTTGGAAGATCATGAAAATCTATTTTAAACAAGGTACTGGGATAACCTGTTGGCTCAGCACTTCAGAGATGTCACATCTTCAGTATCTCCTAGTATAGCCTACATTGTGTCAGTAGTAGCCATTGCACAGCACCTTGAGACAGAAGTTATGGTTGGAGAAGCTGTGCTCAACAAGATGCAGTTGCCCAAACTTTGAGATCATTTTTAGCCTCAGATTGATTGAGTGATTATTTATATATTGCATTGTATTAACTAGGTAAACTCACTGAGACTAGTGTCTCTTTTTCAGGAGCGACCCGGAATTAATTATATACAGTTGTGACACTTGGACAGCTGGTTCTGATTATGCTATGATTTTTGTAAAATAAAAATGTAGTGTGATTGTCTGTCATGAGAAATCTTGTGCTCCTGGGATGACCCCCCCACCCATGTTCCAGCTACAAGATGTTAACCTAAAAGCCAGGAGATAATTAAATGCTAGAAAAGACATAAATTAAGGATCTCCTGTTTATGTGACTAATTGTAGCTTTCCGGCTGTGAGGATAGATCATAAACTTTTATGACGTTCAGAGGGAACACAGTTAATTTCACCAGGTGTTACAAAGTGTATTGCACATCAGTGAGACCTGGCAGAGTAAGTCATAATGGTCCTTTTATGTCTGTGAAGGGCAGAAAGACACACTAGATCAAAAGGGTCATAGGGAAATTAGTTTTTGCTGATGTCACCTTAGTTAATTTACCTTCTGAATGATAAGACATCCTGGTTGTATGATTTTTAATAAACAGAGGAGGAGCTGGGTGATTTCATGGAGAAGGCAGGTTCAAGACAGTTTTTTAATTATGCTGTGACTGACCTTTAGAGACATTCTTGTTTGGACTCGCTGAGCTGCAACATCTATCAGCACTGTAAGAAGATAAGAATACTTAGACAAGTCTAAGTGTATGGTTGGTAGGAGTTTGCACTTTAAACTTTGTTCTTTTAAGTGATTTTCTGTTTTGTGATATATTGTTCTATATTTACATTTTACATTTGTGTCTATTTTAAAGTAAACCTCTATTTTAAAGAGACTGCTTGGTGTGACTTTGAAATTCTTTCTTTGACAAGTGAAGCATATATGCTTAAATTTGACAAGGTGCATAAGCTTTATGGTAATACCAAACTGAGAAAAGGTAAGAGTTTATCTGAGGTCTTTCATAAAGTTTTAAGGGTTCATTTTGTACACCTGATTAGATGCTTGTAGGTGAAAGATATCTGGCATTTTCCTGAAGAGCAGAATTATCTGAGCCTATACATTGGGTACACTAGCAAGAGGTTCACAGTTTGAATCCCTCCAGAACTTGAGACCAAAGGTTGATTTGAACCCACAAAACAGACAGGAGGGTTACCCTGTTTCTGTTACCTGTTCACAAGACTGCACTCTGAGGTTGGCACTGTGGGAGCAGAGGGCCTGACATGCTGAGTAGGTTTGTGACAGATTGGTGACAGCGGTGGGATAATTTTGGTATTATAAGCTTTTATCATTCAGTGTGTCAGCTTTATACTGTACAGCTCACTTGGCAAGAAAGAGCAGTTATTTATTTTTTATAAGGAAATGGAACTATATCACTTGGCTTACAGTTAAGTGCCTACCTGTTTTATTTTTTTTCTAAAGTGCAAGTTAGAATAGCCGTAGTTAGGGAAGAAGATGTACAGTGTCCAGATCCAATGAGGAGGGCAGCAGGGTCAGTGCCAATGAAGGGCCACAACAGCAGGGAAAAGTCACCAGCATTCTAAAGGCTGAAGTACTCAGGCTGCAGATTGAGTTGTGCAGAATTGAGCTGGAGTTCCAGAGAAGAGGGAGCAAGAACAGTAAGCTGCAGAGGAGAAGAGGGAGTGAGAGAAGTGAGAGGCAGAGCAGGAACAGTGGGAGGATGAGCTTGAGGAGCATGAGTGCCAGCCAGCAGCAGAAGAGAAGAGGGAGCAAGAACGGCGAGAGGCAGACCATGAACAGCGAGAGGTGGACTGTGAGTGCCAGAGGCAACATGAACTGGAGAAACTACGACTCCAACTACCAGCACCAGAGCAGGTAAGTGGCTTGGGTTTAACTGGGACTACAGGACTGGGTTACAAATTGAATTCCAAATTGATAGTCAAATTTAAAGAGGGGGAGGATATGGATGCCGTTTCAAATTTTTTTTTAAACTTTTGTATTCAGGCTAAAATTCCTAGGGAGTCCTGGAGCTACCAGCTATCCCTGCTACTTACCGGGAAAGCTCAGGATGCATTGGATCAAATGGACAATGAGGACAGTAATGGTTACAGCAAACTTAAAGTTGCACTGTTAAAAAATATTTAATTAACTGCTGAATCATACAAAGCTAAATTCTGTAAGCTCAGGAGAAGCCCTGACATGAGCTACGAGGAGCTAGTCACAAAACAACGTCAGTTTTTAAAACATTAGTGGAAAGGAATTGAAGCAAACTCTGTAGATAACATTGAAAATGTGATTTTGTTAGAACAGTTTTTCTGGGCATGCCCATCCGAGCTGAAAACCTGGCTGGAGGACCAAGATCCCAAAACAGTGCAAGAGGCTGCTGAACTCTCGGACCTCTATGCCAAGTGCAGACCTGCTCTGAGAGTGAATGAGGTGGGTGTGGCAGCACAGAAAGGGAAAAGCGTGCCTTCAGGGCAGCTAAAACCCTCACTGATTCTACCAAAAGCAGTTTGCCCCAGGTTTCAGGGAAAAGATTTCTCTGAGAAAATAATTGAATGTTGGTTGTGTAAAGAAACTGGGCATATTGCCAGACAGTGCCACAAAAAGGCAATCAGTACACAATTGGGGGCTAGGAAAGAAGTGGGTTGTGTGTGTGTCCCTGGAAGCATGCCTGTGAACATGAGGGAAAACATGCACCCAGTCATGGTGAATGGTGTATAGACACAAGGGTTAAGGGACACAGAGGCATCCCTGACATTGGTAAAAGGTGATCTAGTAGAGCCTGGTCAGCTTATACCCAATAAATACATCACTGCACAGGACTTTACTGGTGAGGAGAAAACATTACCACTCACCAGTGTTCTCCTAGACTGGGATGAAACAGGGGGAACTGTGCAACAGGTGGCTGTAGCCAAAACCTTAGCAGTGGATGTGATCCTATGCAACAATCTCAAACCGTGGATGGTGTGTACAGTTACCTGTAGCCAAGTGGTGCATGAAAATTGCAGTTCTCTGGACCTACAGCAGCCATTGTGAAAACCACTGGGAGGCTGGTTCCCCAGACTGTGTCTCCTGATATGGAGATTAATGAAAAGGGGGTAGAAATTTCCCCAGTAGCAGTTAACCACACAGCTACAGAGGGTTACTCCAAAGAGGGAGCGGTGACCCATTGTCAGAGGGTTAGCACTGACAGTGATACTGAGTGCCCTGACACTAGTGCTAGAGACCCTAGTTTAGAGACAGAAGGGGACCTGTCCCATGCCTTGGGAATGTGTAAGAAGTTTGCAGCTGCTCAGAGAAGTGACACTAGTCTAGAGAAGCTGAGGGCTTGGGCAGACTCTGACAGAGCTCAGGGAGGTAAAGAAAGAAATAAGGTTTATTGGGAAAATGGACTGATGTATACTCAGGATGTGCAGACAGAGGATGGGGTTCTAGGCAGGCAGCTTGTCATTCCCCAGAGATATCGTGAGCAGTTGCTCAAGACTGCACATGATATTCCCTTGTCTGGTCATCTGGGAATCATGCGCACTATGCAACTGTTGGCCCAGAATTTCTACTGGTCCAACTTCACCCAGCAGGTCTTGTCACCGGTGCCAATAAATAGGGAAGGTGGGCAAGAAAACCCGAGCAGCTCTGATTCCATTGCCCATAGTGGAGGAGCTATTCCAGAGGGTGGAAATGGATATTGTGGGGCCTTTAAATACCCCCAGCTCCTCATAGAAGAGATTCATCCTGACTGTGGTGGATTATGCCACACAGTACCCAGAGGCAGTCGCTCTATCCTCACTGAGGACAAACAAAGTGGCAGATGCCTTACTTGGGATTTTCTCCCATGTTGGGTTCCTGCAGGAGGTTATCACTGATCGAGGGGGTTCCTTCACGTCAGGCCTGATGAAATGTTTGTGGGAGAAGAGTGGGGTGGTACAGAGATGCACAACACCATATCACCCACAAGCCAATTGGCTTGTGGAAAGATTTAATGGTATCCTGAAGTCAATGCTCCAGGCATTTGCTGAACAGTATGGGAGGGACTGGGAGAAATACCTTCCCCACCTGTTGTTTGCATACAGGAAGGTGCCCCAAAAGTTGACAGGATTTTCCCACTTCGAACTCTTACATGGACGTGGGGTACGTGGGCCCCTAGACTTGATCCAGAAGGACTGGGAAGGCAAGCATGCCACCCAGGGAACTCCCATTGTGGATTACATTCTTAGGTTTAGGAAAAGGCTGAAGGAGCTTATGGGGACAACCCAGAGCAACCTTGCAGCTGCACAACAGAAACAAAAAGTGTGGTATGACCGCAGAGCCAGAGCTTGCTCATACATGGTGGGTCAGAAAGTCATGGTCCTTATTCTGGTCCAGAAAGACAAGTTGCAGACTGAGTGGGCAGGACCGTACAAAGTAGTTAGGAAGGTAAATGACTTAAACTATATTATAGAGTTACCTGACCAAAGACAGACAGAAAGGATGTACCATGACATCATGATGAAGCTATATGCTAATAGGGCTGACATGGTTTTTGCAGTGTGTAGTTCTGTGGAGGGGACGGATGAAGGAGACCCCTTCTGTACTTGCTGGAAAAAGCAAGCAGGAGTCTTCTGTGGAGGCAGTAAAATTGTCTTCCCAGCTAGCCCAGGACAGGATCCAGAAAGTAAGGGAGGTTTTAGCAGACTTTGCCCCATTGTTTAGCACCAAGCCTGGACTAACCCCCTTAGCGACACACAATGTGAAGACAGGGGCACAGACACCCATATGGTGGACAGCATATCGGGTGTCAGAGGCTGTCCGAAAGGACATTAGGAGGGAAGTGGAGGAGATGCTGGATTTAGGGGTAATCCAGAGATCCCACAGCCCCTGGGCCTCAACCATAGCCCTTGCGCACATGCCAGATGGCTCTACTCATTTCTGTGTGGACTGTCATGGACTGAATGCAGTCACAAAGTCAGACGCCAACCCAATGCCCCAGATGGATGAATGCCTGGACAAGTTGGGAGGGGCGACCTACCTTACGACCATTGACCTGACCAAGGGGTATTGGCAGGTAGAGTTAATGGACAGACCTAGGGAGAAGTCAGCCTTCATCACTCTGATATGCTTATTTGAATTTAAAGTAATGCCTTTCAGACTGAAGAACGCCCTGGCCACTTTCCATCGGTTGGTGAACCAGGTGTTAAATGGTGCTGAGGAGTACACCATGGTATACCTGGATGACATTGCCATCTTTAGTGCCAGTTGGGAAGAACACCTGTTCCACCTTTGGGAAGTGCTGGGCAGGATACAGAGGGCCGGGCTCACTGTCAAAGCTGAGAAGTGCCAGGTGGCCATGGGAGAAGTGGCATACCTTGGGCATGTGGTAGGTCAGGGACAGCTCCATCCTAATCAAATAAAAATCAAGCTGATCCAGGCATGACCCAGACCAGAAATGCAGAAGCAGGTCAGGAGTTTTCTAGGAACAACAGGGTACTATAGGAAATTTGTACTCAATTACAGTGCCCTGGCTGCTCTCCTATCTGACCGGGTAAAGAAAAGGATGCCAAAGAAAATTACCTGGGACCCAGCCTGTGAGAAAGCCTTTACCAGACTGAAGGAGGCACTGTGCAGTGCTTCTGTTTTGACAAGTCCTGACTATAGCAAACCCTTTATTGTTCAGACTGACTCCTCAGACTCCCCAGTATTGAGGCAGTAGTGAGTCAGACATCCAGCCAAAGAAAAGATCACCCGGTGGTGTACCTGAGTAAAAAGTTATTTCCCAGGGACCAGACATACTCTATTGTGGAAAAGGAATGTTTTGCCATAGTGTGGGCCCTAAAGAAGTTAGACTCATGCTTATATGGGCAGCATTTTGTGGTACAGACTGACCACAACCCCCTGGTTTGGCTGACGCAAATGGGAAAAAAATAAAGGTAGATTGTTAAGATGCAGTCTTGCTTAGCAAGGGTATGACATGACAATCTTACATAGGGCTGGAGTGAAAAATCAGAACTCAGATGGGTTGTCTAGTGTCTATGAGGAGTGAACTGATTTGAGAAGCTCATCCCATGCAGGGGATAGAGCCCCCTAATTCAGTCTAGGTGAGGGGGAGTGTGACACTTGGACAGCTGGTTCTGATTACTCTATGATTTTTGTAAAATAAAAATGTAGTGTGATTGTCTGTCATGAGAAATCTTGTGCTCCTGGGATGACGCCTCCCCACCCCAGGTTCCAGCTACAAGATGTTAACCTAAAAGCCAGGAGGTAATTAATGGCTAGAAGAGACATAAATTAAGGATCTCCTGTTTATGTGACTAATTGTAGCTTGCCAGCAGCCAGGATAGATCATAAAGTTTTATGACATTCAGAGGAAACACAGTTAATTTCATCAGGTGTTGCAAAGCATATTGCACCTCAGTGAGACCTGGCAGAGTAAGTCATAAAGGTCCTTTGATGTCTGCGAAGGGCAAGAAGACAAACTAGATCAAAAGGGTCATAGGGAAATGAGTTTTTGCTGATGTCACCTTAGTTAATTTACCTTCTGAATGATAAGAAATCCTGGTCGTATGATTTTTAATAAACAGAGGAGGAGCTGGGTGACATTATGGAGAAGGCAGGTTCAAGAAAGTTTTTTTTAATTATGCTGTGACTGACCTTTAGAAACATTCTTGTTTAGACTCTCTGAGCTACAACATCTATCAGCACTGTAAGAAGATAGGAATACATTAGATAGACAAGTCTAAGTGTATGGTTGGTAGGAGTTTGCACTTTAATCTTTGTTCTTTTAAGTGATTGAATGTTTTGTGATATATTGTTCTATATTTACATTTTAAATTTTTATCTATTTTAAAGTAAACCTCTATTTTAAAGAGACTGCTTGGTGTGCCTTCGAAATTCTTTCTTTGACAAGTGAAGCATATATGATTAAAGTTGACAAGGTGCATAAGCGTTATGGTAGTACCAAACTGGAAAAAGGTAAGAGTTTATCTGAGGTCTTTCATAAAGTTTTTAAGTGTTCATTTTGTACACTTGGTTAGGTGCCCGTAGGTGAAAGATATCTGGCATTTCCCCAAAGAGCAGAATTATCTGAGCCCGTACATTGGGTACGCTAGCAAGAGGTTCACAGTTTGAATCCCTCCAGAACTTGAGACCAAAGGTTGATTCGAACCCACAAAACAGACAGGAGGGTTACCCTGTTTCCGTTACCTGTTCACAAGACTGCACTCAGAGGTTGGCACTGTGGGAGCAGAGGGCCTGACCTGCTGAGTAGGTTTGTGATAACAGTAAGGAGACAATTTTACTTTGTACAAAAGCAAGTACAGAAATAACAATTTAGGCAGTAAAACAATGGTAGTAACAATGAGTGAAACATTTCATATATTCAGGTGAAGAAGAGAAAGAGCAATGCGCATATTCTAAATGTGTACTGTAGTTCATCTCATTAGACATGGTGATACAGAGAAACGATCTTGAGTCTCAGCATAGGTAGGCATAAGAAGCAACATCAACTGAGCCAGTCTCAGCGAAGTGAGGTACAACTATATTTTGGAGGAGGGTGTCCACTGAACTGCTTTTTAAAGATCTGGTATAAAGGACTTTTCTGGAGGTGGTGAGGAAACTCATTCCAGAGCAGAGGAGCTTTGAGTGAGAAGGATTGTTGGCCAAGTGTTGTCAGGGCCCTGTGGTACCTCAAGGAGAGGTAGTGAAGAGAAGCAGAGGTGCCGCCTCCAGGACATCTAGACGAGTATATCCTGGACTCTTGGGAGGCAGTCCATTATCATCCTGTAAGCCAGGCAATGGATAGAATAACTGAGTTGAACCTCCAAGGGGGGGCAGTTAAGGGTGCTAGGAACATTACAGTGATGTTTTCTATTACCTGCATCAGATGCAAACCTGCCTATTTTGTGGTACAGTGTTTTAACCTTTGTGAGTTTAGTGCCTCTAAGCAAGGAGAGGATTGTTACCCATAAAATGGCTGCTTCCTTGATTTTACATAGGGCAATCAGGCAGGGGTATCTCTGGACTGCTGGCACCTATAGGTTAACTGACCACCTCATCTGAAAGTGCTTGTTATGGCCCTGCAGACTATGAGATCCTAAACAATAATATATTCACCTTTCATTACTTTAATTCCATTACTGACATACACAGCTGTGAGCTCACATGTTTTTGCTGATAATGCAAATGTTCTTGACCCTCTACCGATCTTTACATAAGACTGATATTTCACACTTACAGTATATGGTTGATTCAGGTCAAACTATCTCACCACAAATGAAAAGACTAAGTGAATGGTAGTTACTAACAAAAAGAGCCAAGCCTTTTTCATGGCTGTGATTCATAATTGTGTTATTAAAAAATAATTATCCCAAGTTAAATCTCTTTAGTGTCAGAGTTGTAAGTTGTTGACCTGCCTTGAGCACGTGCAGCTCTCAACCAAAAAAGTTACAGAATAGTAGAAATGGGGCAGGAAAACGTCCTCACACCATGGAGCAATATTAGACATACTATTATGCAACCAGTATACTGTATTATCAGGAGAATATTAATAATAAGGACCCAAAAGGTCAGAGTGACACTAACTCCATCAGCCTTACCATAGTGCTTGGGACTGAGCAGCATAAATCCAGTATCATGGTCCCTGACTTTAGGAAGGTAGATTACAATAAAATCAGAACAATAGTAGGTAAGCAAATGGAGGACCTGCACTCAATAGAGGGGGCAGAGAATAAGTGCTGACAATTAAATACTGTCTTGTATAACATATGTAAAAAAGGCCAGGAAACTGAGGAAAACAATTTGGTTTAGCAGACATGTGAGAAAGGCAGTGTGGGGAAAAAGAAAGGCTTTTAAGCTGTATAAGAGGACATTATAAAGGAAGATAAAATATTGCACAGAAGTAAGGATAGCAGAGGGAGTCAAAAAATGACAAAACTTTCCATGTTCTTATAACATAAAAAAGAAATACCATGGAAACCACCGAGAGAATATGAAAGGATGGGATAAGCCCATTGGGAGATATGAAACAAAAACAGTATCTTAAATGGTTATTTCAGCACGGTGCTCATATCAGAGAGTACAGAGCCAACAACAGACATCAAAACAAATTTCCAGGAAGTGAGATTAGTAGAGTAAGGATAAAGATAGTTACTAAGAAATGAGTTCTGAAAGGTCTGCAAGGATACAATGTGCCCAAGCCTTCAGGGACTAACAGGTTTCACATGAGATCACTGAAGTAGGCATACCAGTCACTAGCAACCCCCTTGAAGACCTATTTACCAAACTGCTTGCTTCAGTGTATGTGCCTGAGGACTGAAGGGGGCAAACGTGGATGCCCAACATAAGTGTGGTGATAGGGAAACCACAGGTAACTATTGGCTTGTGAGTTTGACATCAATAATAGAAAAGTTGCTGGAATCCATTTTCAAAGAGCAGATATTGGACTTCCTGGAAGACAGTGGACTTACAGGCAGTAATTAGCTTAATTTTAAAAGGGAATGATCATGTCAAACAAACTGACTTTTTTCATACAATGCTGCAGATGGTGGATAGGAACCAAGTTGGCATCCTATGCCAAGTCTTCAGTTGGGTCTTCAACTCAGTGTCTCACAGATGTTTTATTCAGAAGATAGATGAAACTGAACTAGGGGAAAGACTAACTAGGTGGATAAGTAACTGGTTGTCAGACAGGTCCCTGAGAGTGGTCACAAATGATTAATTCTTTGCTGACAGGAAGGTTACAGGTGGAGTGCCGTAGGGACCAGTGCTGGGACCAATGTTTTTCAATATGTTTATAAGAAACATAAGGGGTGGGATTACATGGTAAATTGAGTCTGTTCCCAGAAGACATCAAACTCTGTGGGAGGGGAAGTTCTAATAAATGGATTAATATAAGGAGGGATTTGGAAAGTCTGGAGCTGTGGTCCAAAACATGGCAGTTAAAATTCAGTGCCAAACAATGTTAGGTAATGCACGTAGGCAGCAAAAATCCACAGATAGAATAAAGCACTATTTGGGTCAGTTGTGAACCCTCAAAAGAAGAACGAGACTTAGGAAGTGCAAAATAAATGGCACCATGAACTCTTCAGCTCAATGTAAGAAAGTGTATATAAAGCAAATAGTCTACTGGGGTGTATCAGATGGGGTTTTACGTGCAATAACAAAGAGGTGATCTACTAATCTTGCCATTCTAGAGGTCACTGGTTAGACTGCACTTGGAGCACTCTGTCAGTTTTGGAATCCTTATCTGATGAAGGATAAGGATATTTCTTATTTTATTTTAGGTCTAGGATTACAATACCTTTGAGCCAGGGCTCTTTTACAAAGGTTCCAATTCAGGTTCCAATTCAAAACATGAGAGATGTAAGTCAGATTACAAATTCAATGCATAGGACAAGGTTGCAAAAGTGTAAGCTAAACAGAGTTACAAAGCAACTGAGAAACAAAACAAGTTTTGGAGGCTATGTTATAAGGAGATAGTGGATGAGGTGCAGAGAGGATAGAGGACAAGAGAAAGGAAGAGTAGAGGGGTGGAGAGCTATAGAGGAGGAGCGCAGCCAGAGGCATTGTCATAGACATAACATTGGGAAGTGCATGCTAAGGGGTAACTAAGTGCTAATAGCAGAGAGAACTGCATAAGGTTAGGGAATTATTCATGGGGTCAGCTAGTGGAAGCAGTCACAGGAGCTAGAGACAGTGAGAGAGAGGTGGAGCCTTGATTTAAATGCACCAAGGGTAGGAGTGGAGGAGGTGTAACTGTTTAGACCATTTAACCAACTGGGCACCCTGTAGGCAAAAGATCTTTGACCTTGTGAGGTACGACAACGTGGAACCTGCAGGAGCTGTGATTCAGACCCCCTGGTTGAGCGGGAGTTATTGCTAGGGTGCAGGAGTGCACACACTCCAGGGGGCGCAAGGCCCATAGTTATTTTCTTCACCATGGTGCAGGTTAGGTACTTTATCTGACTGGTGAGTTGCAGCCATCCAGTTTGTGCATAGAGGTCACACGTATGTGTGAGGTGGTGGGATCCAGTGAGAAGTCAACAGGCCTTATTGAGGGAGTGGATATGCATCTAAGAACGGTAGCAGGGGCAGAGCCATAGATGATAAGCCCATAGTCAATAATGGAGACAACAGAGCTCTGAACGGCACAAGTCAGGGCTTCTGGGGTAAGATGTTGCCTATGCCGGAAGAGAAGGCCAAGGCGAGTATTTGCTGCTTTGGCTTCACAGTAAATGTGGGCACTGTAAGTTAGATGAGGGTCTAGAGTGATTCCAAGGTACTTAAATGCTTGAACCTGTTCCAGGGGGACTCCATGGCTGGTTTTGATGGATAGGGGGTGCAGTTTATGCTTGTTATGAGAGCTGCTGAACATCATAGATTGTTCTCTTATTATTGAGGTCCAGATTGTGATTTGAGAACCAATTTTCAACAGATGTGAAGCCAAGCTGAAGGTTGTCTTGTAGAGGCTTAGGATCCTTGTGGGAGGCAAAAATTACAGCATCTTCTACACAGAGGATGATTGTTTTGGAGTAAGAATTTGGAAGGGAGTTCAGGAACAAGCTGAATAGTAGGGGGTTCAGAATGGATCCCTGGGGGACACCTGAGCAAACAGGCCTGGTATCAGAGAGGGCATCTGCAATTTTTACTCTTTGAGACCAGTTCTCCAAGTAGCTTTTGAACCAGGCAGTGGAGTCAGGAGAGAGCTCAGCTTTCAGAAGTTGCACAAGCAGTAGGTGGTGATGGACAGTGTTGAACGCCTTAGTAAGATCGATATAGATGGATCAATTAACTGACCATTGTCCAGTGAGCTGTGAAGAATGCTAGAGAATTCCAGTAGGGGAGATGAGGTGCTATGTCCTTTCCTGAAGCCATGTTGTTGTGAGCACAGGATATTGGATTTGTTCAGGATATCTGTGAGCTGATCTGCTGCAATACGTTCAAGGGCCTTGGAGAGGGGTGGCAATATAGAAATCGGATGGTAGTTTCCATGAGTGGCCCTGTCACCACTTTTATGGACACGGTTAACAGTGGAAGATTTCCATTTGTCAGGCAACTGGCTGAGCCTAAGTGAGAGTTTGAAAATATATGTTGGTGGCTATAACACCTCATCAAGGGTGAGGGACAGCAGTTTAAGGTCAAGTGTATCACTGCTGGATCTGGATTTGGTGATGGCTTTGGTAATGTATTTGTGGGCATCATACATTTTGGCTGCTTTGAAATAAAAAAGTGGGTGGCTAGAGTAGGAAGAGGCATTGGGGAGAGGAGAGGGAGAGTCATAGTCCTTGGAAAAAGTCAGAAGGGAGAACACTGCTGAGATCGGTGAATGCAGTGTTGAAGGTATTTGGCATGATTTTAGGGTCAAGCGTAGTAGACCCATTTATGTTGAGCAAGGTAGGGGAGATTTTTGGCTGCTTCCCAGTGACCTCTTTAATATCGTTCCAAAATGCCCTCCTGTTACCCCAGATATCCGTGAGAGCGTTCTGGAAGTAGGTAGATTTCTTTTGCCAGATAGATTTGGTACAGTCATTCCGTGCACGTTTATAGTTTTGGATGTCAGTTTCTTTACCAGTGGTTCTGGCCAGATCCTAGAGGTGATCTCTAGATTTTAGTTGATGTAAGAGATCAGCCAAGAGCCATGGGTTGCAAAGGGCTTTGACTTTGCACTTTTTAAAAGGAGAGCAGGAGTCACAGGCTGCATTGAAAGTGTTGATGAAGTAATCCAGCGCAGTATTTACATCTGTTGCTTTGTAGATAGGGGACCAGTCTTGGACATTGAGGCACGTTTTGAGGTGTGACAACTGCCCATTTGGTAGGACTCTACTAGCAATGATATTAGGAGGAGGCTTGCAGAATTTGTTTGACCATTCACAGATGACAAAGGAATGGTCGCTAAGCGATTTAGGGAGGACTGAGGTATTTGTGATACGAGTTGGGTGGCTGGTAAGAATCCAATCCAGGAGGGTGCTGGTGCTGGATTTGTAGTTTTTCCTGGTCAGAGAGACAACCATCTGGGTGAGATTGGCCGATGAGACGGCATCCTTATGGACTCCTGCATCAGACGTGAGTCAGTTTATATTAAAGTTTCCAAGCAGAATCATTTCAGAGTCAGGAGATTGGGACCTGGTGAATTCCAAGACAGCATTAAGGCCATTCACTTGTTCTTTGCTAGAAACTAATAAGCATAGGACAACCAAGATAATTCAGGGTGAACAGTGGATACCCTACAGTACCATGAAAGACCAGACAACCATAACATGAATTCTTTAGATGACAGAAGAGTGGGGGACATAGTGGAAGCTTACAAGTAGCTGTGGCAACATAATAAAGATCACACAACCATAAAGACCACAGCCTCAAACTAGTGTGGTTGTGGGGAGGGGCAATTTCAAGACGAACATAAGAAAATTTATAACATGGGTTCCTAAAATACTGTCTTCTGATTGGTCCAAATAGGTCACCTGACCATGGATTAATGTCTGATATACCCACAGTTGCATGGTCACATGAGTTTATTTCACTATTTTTTTAGGTAAAACTCAAAACATCGCTTTGTGATTCCAGCACCCGCCCATACCCTATCGTGGGTTAATCCCTCCATATTATACAGAAAGGCCTTCTAATAAATGGAATAGACTAGAGTAATGTGAATAATGTTAGCACTTTCTCAGGGTTTAAAACCCAACATGGTAACTACAAGACAGGTCAGGAGAAACAGTATGTTATTTATTTTATCTATTTATTTCATTTTTTTTTGACCGGGAAAGGAGGACTAGACAATTCTGCATATTTTCATCCTCATCCCGGGGGAGGGGGATACAGATGGATGCCGACTGACATTGAACCAGATTAAGCTGTTGGTGGTATTTTAGTGGATTGGGGGAAATTTGCCTAGGGCACCGTGGAAATTCCCCTACTCTTCTGTAGGGGTCCCCTTGTCGGTCAGATCATGGATCCTGGCATTCGACTGCAGGAGGTGCATGGAGAAGGAGATGCTGGTGCTCTGAGTGATGCCTGGAATTTGGATATCTTACCTGTTGTGGAGAATTCTGATGCTTTCATTCCAGTTCTGGAAGCTGTGTAGATGGCTACTGCTGTTTGTGGTGTTCCGGGGAACCCTCCGGAGGTTGTAATACCATCCCCTGTGCTGGATTTGTCCAATGGTGCTCCTCTTGACCCTGCTCTCAGTCTTTCTGAGGATGAGAAGAAAAGGAAACGGCATGATTTAAGTCCTAAGGTGGTTTGTTCAAAGAAAAGTATGCTGGAAGCTGCTGACACTTGTTCTACTTTATCTGATGGCTTCCTACAGTCTGACTCTCTTCCCTTTCCCCTTTCACCTACTCCCGATGCTTGGTTGCCTGGAGTAGTGCTTGAGAAAGCTGGCTGGATCTTGCATGAGGATACTTGGATTCCCGATCCTGCTGTCCCTTTGTTTGGATCGCCAGTACCTGACTCCCGGTCTTTGCCTTCACAGTCCCCGGATCATACCAGACTTGTTGCCTCAGTGGTCTTACGGTACGCACCACCATTTTCTCTGGTTGGACCTCAGGGTGCAGTTCTGAGTTGTGCTGCACCAACGTCAGATGCCAAGTTGGAGGCCGCACAACAGTTGGGTGCTACACCGTGGGACTGGTTTTCAGCTCCATCTGGGGGTGATTCTAGTTCTTCTGTACAGTGCAACCAGTCTGCACCTCCTGAAGGTATGTCCTTTGCTTTTGACACTGACAGTGAGGATGGAGACCAGTCTGTACCTCGGCCTCAGCAGGCGAGTTATGCCAGTCTTTTTCATAGACCTGAGGAAACTGCCAGACGCAGGTTTGTGGCTCATATTTATTTTAAGAGGGGACTGGACTTCCTTCCCAACTGCCACTATATTGGTAAAGTGTTGCTAATTGACTCCTTGAAGTTCTCCCCTTCAGAAGTGTACGCCTTGATTCATGCAGCTGGCGACCATAATTTTGATGTAAGCTTTTGGAATGCAGGGTTGCTTAAAAAATTCTAGGCCGCCTTCTATGAGGTTAAAGCTGCTGCAGAATGGACACCCTTCATGGCTATTCCTATTACCCAGTCTACAGCTAAACTGGTCTCTGTGTTGTTCAGAATGGAGGGGTTGAATGTGCTTAACATTGTTTATTGGCCGGAAAACAGATGTAAAGTGAACGGGGTTCCATGGGCTATTATCGATGACAATGGTTTTTGGACTGGTGGCTGGAAATTTGCTGTTTAGCTCAGGCTCACTGAGGATGGTATTCAGCACATGCCCAATTGCTTCTATATTGGTCGTGATCATGGGATTTTGTTTTACCAGGGCCAGTCCTGAGCTTTCTTTCATTGTGGTTCAACTTGTCACCTTAATTCCGATTGTGACTAGATGAAGTGTTCTGTTTGTGGGGTACTTGGACACTTGGCCACTACCTGTACTGTCCTCCCCTTCTGTAATTTGTGTGAGTCTCTGGATCATGTCTTTTCCTCATGCCCTTGGGCTGCTCATCACTCTGCCGATTTTGTAGAACATGATTTCTACTTAAATAAGTATTTTCATGGTCACCATTCCGGTTCAGCATGTCTGAATGCTCCATTCCCACCAGCTAGTGAATCTGTTGGTCCTAAACAGTAACCTCCTGGCCCGGTGGCATGGCCGTTTGCTGCAGATCAGCAATCTGGTGGTCCTATATCCTCATCCATCTTACAGCCCTGCTCTGGGCCTATGAGTCCACCCCCCTTCTCCTTCTTTGCTCAGTGTTGATATGGCCATTCCTCCACCTTTTGTTGTGGCACCCGAGGGGTTCCAGTTAGTTCAGAGGAAGAGAGCGGCTACGAGGAGTGGTACTTCTGACCCACCTCCAGTGGCTCGTCATGTTTCTAACCAGTATGATCCATTACAGAGTTGGGGAGACTTAATGGACACAGTGGATTCTGATGTGTCTACATAGTCCGCCCCTAGTGAGGTGGTTGCTGATCCTCCTACATATGACCCTATCCCAGATAAAGTGGTAGTTAAGAGGGTGACTAGATCGCGAAAGAAAAAATTGTCTTGATTTCTCTTTCTGTTTTTTCATGAGTTTTTCCATGCTTAGCATTGCCAGCCTGAATGTGAACAGTATTCAATCGGATTTCAAGAGGAAAGCTGCTTATGCGATTCTGCACTTGCTTCCTTATTCTATTTTTCTTTTGCAGGACACAAGACTTTATTCTCCTCAGGCTGCAACTGTGGCTTCATCTGATTGGCATTTTGGGGACTCTTTGTGGTCACTGGGTTTGGATCCATGTTCTGGGTTGGGATTTTATTTTACTACTTCTGATTTTACTTTACAGAAAGTAGTAGAAATTGAGATGGGTCGGGCTATGTTAATTGATGTTCTTTTGGGTGCTGTCTGTTACAGAATTATTAATATTTATGCTCCCCAACAGAAAGCTGCCTGTGTAGATTTGTTTAGGAAAATTTTGTCTTTTCTTTTTACCAGCCAGGTTGTGTCATGGAGGGGCGGAATTTCAATATGTCTTTGGATGCCAAATCAAAGGGTAAGACGAATTGTGACTCGAATGAACTGAGACATGTGATTTCCACTTCAGGGCTGAGAGATCTTTTTGGGTCTCAATCTGTTTTTACCTTTTTTAGGGGAGTTTTATGTACTGAGATTGATCATTGGTTGGTTTCTAAAACTTTGCATGTTCAGCCTGTTGCTCCATTTCCTGTGGAATCCTCTGATCATGCTGTGGTTGCTATCCATGTTTCCATGTCCCCCTTATCAATCCATGGGAAGGGTTTGTGTAAACTTAATATTGGTTTGTTGCACAATTCTCTCTTTCTTCCACATCTTAAAGAGATGCTGGAAGATAGGGAATCAGTGCTTTTTCTTTATGACTCTCCGATTGATTGGTGGACCAACATGAAATTGTGTCTTATTGATTTTGTAAATGCTTTTCATAGTTTCTGGCCTATTCTAGCCATCGAGAATATTTTTTATTGAGGGAGAAATTTTATACCCTGGTCTCCTGTCCTTTGGGGGCTGGACTGGAGGAATTCACTTCTCTTCAACAGAAATTAATGAAGCTCCAGTATGATCATTTGTGTTCCTTGGAAATGGAACAGAAATTTGGGACCCAGGGAAAACGCACTGTGGTTAACCCATTTGAAGATTGTAAACAGCGGTTGCATACAAAACAGATGGGGGAGATTCGTGATTCTGCTGGTAGGTTAGTCACTGGGTCTATGGCTCTCCTTACTGTGCTTGAAGATTCTATACGAGATTGGTTTGGTAGTTCCTTTGGGGGTTCAGAATGATATGCTCCCTATACTTCAGGTGGCTGACCTCCCTAAGCTTACTGACCCAGTTAAAGCTACTCTGTGTGTAGATTTTTCTCTTCAGGAACTGCAGGTAGTGATTTATGCTTTGAAGGATATGATGGCGCCCGATGCGGATGGCTTGCCCCCTGAATTTTACAAAATGCTTTTGCTTGTTATGCCCCATAGTTTGCTTTCTGTGTTCAATGCTTTTTTTGAAGAAGGATAGGATCACAGAGTCCATGTATGAGGGCATTATGATATTTTTGTTTAAAAAAGGGGATAGGGCAGACTTTGGTAACTGGAGACCTATCACATTGTTAAATACTAATTTTAAGATTTTTTCGAAGTTGCTGGGCAACAGACTTCGTAAGGTGTTGGATAATTTATTGCATCCTTCACAATTCTGTACTGTCCCAGGTCATTCTATTCAGGATGCTTTGATATTGCTTAGGGAATTATTTACTCAGGGGCATCACCGGGTTTTGTCTGGCTACTTGTTTAGTTTTGACTTGTCTAAAGCATTTGACCAATTGGCATAGGAATGTATTTGGCCTACTCTTCAAGAATTTGGTTTTCCTTTCCAATTTGTCAACTGGCTCCGGATTTGTTATTTTCTTTCTTATGTGAAGCCTTCTGTTACTGGATGGGTGGGGAACTGGTGTTATATCCATAGAGGGGTCCATAAAGGCTGTTCCCTCAGCCTGCTTTTATTTGTATTGGCTTTGGATCCAATCATTCAAATTCTTCACTGGTCTCTGCTTCTTCCGAGACTTTTTTATCCTGAATGGGGTTTGTTGAAAACTGGTATATGCGGATGATTTGTGCATTGTGGTCCCTGATGTTGATAGTGAGGCTTTGCTTTGTGCAGTCTTGCCCTCTTTGTTTAGTTGTCTGGGTTCCCTGATTAATTTAGGTAAGAGTGTGTGTTTTAATCTGGATGGAAGTTTACTGCCTGAAGTAGATAACAGGGGCGTTCAGGTTTCTACCTCTCTGTTGAAGATTTTGGGGATTTATTTTGGGGCTGAGTTCCCTGCAGTTTATAATTGGGAATTCTGTATTGCTAGGGGGGAAGCCTGGGTTAGTAGATGGTTGGCCTGGAGGATGGGTAAAAAGAAAAGGGTTTCTCTTATCAAGTCTTTTGTGTTGCCTTTATTTTTGTATGTAGGTCACAATGGTTTTCAGTAATTTTTTTCATGTTTTTGGGGTGGTAGACTTAAGCCAATTCCTTGGAATGTTTTATACTTGCCTATATCGGCTGGTGGGGTCAGTATGATTAATCCTTTAGTGTTTTTTTTTCACAATTTTTATTTCTACAAAATTTAAACCACTACTCAGTAGCACAAAAAGATCTTGGGCTGCTTGGGTATTTACTGGCATTCAGGCAGTTTGGTTAGAATGGGAATAAGGGGTATTTCTCCATAAAATAGGAGACATTATAAATTGTTGCCTGATTGGGATGGTAGTTTTGATTTAATTTGTCGTTGGTCTGTTTCCTTTACTGATTTTCATAGTATGTCACATAAGACTTTATACCTTGCTATTTTAGATAGCAATTTTTCTGCTGCCCCTTTTCATACTTTTACTTTGATTGAGCAGACATGTATCAAAGGTAGGTTATTGAATCCCAGAATTCCAGCTTCTATGTGGGATATAATGTGGTTGGTAGTTCATGGCCGTAATAACACTCGAGGTATCCATAAGCACAAACAGCTTTCGGATAGATTCTGCTTTCATCCTACTTGTTCGGCTCAAGTTGAATTGGTGGAACATTTATATTTTGACTGTCCTTTTATACTGGAATTCTGGGGTATTTTGTGGCTTCCTGGAAGGGTTATCCTTGGTCTAGTTGGTCTACTAAACAACTGTTTTTTGGGTGTTTTCCCTCTTCTTGGGAAGCTTATAGCACGAGTACGTTGAATGTTATTTCCATATTTATTCTTTTTTGGGTTTGGCAGGTCAGATGTGGGTTCCTTTTTCAGCAAAACAGGATACCCATTGCAATTGTTTTTTCTTACTAAAGATAGGATTTTTTGTTTAAGGGAGCATGAATTTAAGACACTGAAGTGGGGGATTTGAGAACGTTAGTGGAAGAATATTTCATGAATGTGTTTGTGTATTTTTGAGCTTACTCTGTCTCTTTTCTCTTTGTGATTCCTGTATATTGTCCTATTTTTCTTCTCTCTGCTTTTGTTTTTTATTGGGTTTGTTTGCTGTTATACCATTTTGTTTATGTTTCACTTTTTGATTTTAATAAAAATGTCCCTACCCTCCTGTAGGGGGAAACTGGACATTCATGATGGCCACTTTGGGAGAACAAGTGGAGAAGATGGGACACAGGAAGTGGGGGAGACAGTCTCCTTTCCTGCCTCCACAATGCTTGAGACTGAACAATTTTTTGAACCCATGGAATATATTGAGGATGTGATGACTACTGTACAGAACCAGACCACTGAAAACCCTGCAGAGAATATGGATGTCAATCTTCAGAATCAAACATCGATTTTACCTGAGAAAAATCAGAATAATGCCATTGCAACAGCAGATGTTACTCCTGACACAGAACACTTACAGACAATGCTGGCAGAGGAAGAATAGCATTTTAAAAAATGCCAGCAGGAATTTAGAGTGGCTTTAGTGGTACAACCAGAATGGCAAGCTAATGCTTTACATCGGGCACCTCCAGCAGTTCAGGCCCAGATGTTGACACTCAAAGCAGCACCTGCACAGATTTACACAGAAACAAGCATACAGCCTACAATGACAGAGCAATGGCCACACACTGAACAGCAGATGTTTTCTTTTGCTGCAGGTAAAGACCGCACTAATTTGTTTGTATTTGCAGGGAATAAGGCTAAAGTGCACACAGGAAACTCACCAGAAATGGCAAAAATGGATTCAGTAACACCCTGCCTAAGATAAGCCCCCTCTTCTCATGGAAAAGACATTACCTCCCAGCCCTGGTCCATGGAAACAGCCCTCTGGTCAGTTGGCTGGGAGAAATCCCACTCACATGGAAATGGGTTTCAGGACCTAAACTATTTCAAATACCAGAGTGTGAGAATGTAGCAGCTTTGAAAGCCTCCCTCTCCATAAACTCAGAACCTGTACTAAGCACAAATTATTCTGAATCAGAAATGGAGGGTTTAGAGAATAGACCCACCACAGTGACTCCTTTCCCTCTCCAGCTACCAGAGGACTTAGCTTTGACCCAAAGCCCTGTATTAAACTTACTGGGAGCTGCAGCTTCTATACCCTCCGAGTCTGACCACACTACTATTGCAACCTATAAAACACTGCCTGATTATATACCAGGTACCAACCAAGACTTGCCTAATCAGCACCCAGATACCTCTCAGCAAAAGGAGCATTCTAATGGTACATCAAACCCAGATGCAAATAACACATCTAGACCTTATGCATTATTCTTTCAAATGCCTACCTACCCAGTTAAAAGGCACAACATAGTGAGACTACTTTACAGAGGTGGAATGGATGTTTTCTCTGATCATCTATTTGTAGCCAAAACATTATTGAAAAGGTCAATGAACTTTACTGCAGCTGAAATATATGCCCTTATTCATGTTTCCTGGGAATCCACATTTGATGTGAGCTTTAAAATAAACAGTGGACTACAAAAATTTTGGGCAAAATATCAGACCTTAAGAAATTCATGCCAATGGACTCCATTTGAAGTAATTCCTCTAATGAAAAAGCCAACAAAACTATTATAGTGCTTTTTTGGATCGAGGGAGTAAGTGTTACAGACCTACTATACTGGCTCAACCAACAATGCACTGTACAGAGGAACCCTGAAGCTATTTTTGATGAAGAGCATATTTGGACAGGAGGCTGGTGAATTTGTGTAGTGTTAAATGCTATTGAAAATGGATTGCAATACTTGTGTTTCTTTTTCGGCAGGGATAGTGGAGTATTTTGTTATGCAGGGCATCGTAAGTCATGTTACAGATGTGGTTCTACTAGTCATCTTAGCAGCCTCTGTGACAGACTGAAATGTACAGTCTGTAATGAATTGAGTCATACTAGTGGGCAATGTAGGAATGATCAGTTATGTAATCTTTGTGAGGTTAAAGGTTACACCAACTCGACTTGCCCCTAGGCTGCACACAATCAGTGTAATCAGACAGACAGCAAAGAACAACAGCTTTTAGTGGCCATAGCGCAAAGGGCTCAAGCAAACCAACATCCCTGCACTCACCCCCTAAAATTACCCCTCCATCAGTAGTAACAGAGCAAGGAACAGAAAGGGTTTCTCCCCAACCCCCAGAGGCAGCTGATCAGGATGTAACTACTGTTATGATGATGGATGCACAAAATGACACATCACAAGCCACAACAGCCATAGACCCTAAGGACATGCCACCCCCAACCCCTATTAGAGCACACCAAAGATAGGATGGTGACCAGACTCAGACAGAATTGGTTGCAACCCCTCCCTAAGATACTTAAAACTATTGAACTCTCCCTTACCAATAGATTTGAAACTTTAGCAGAAACTGCTGGTACTTCTGGAAATGAATCAAATGATTCTTCTATCTGGTCTTTCATCCCAAAGCCAGGATCAGACTAGGAAGACCCTTCCCCAGACAGGCCTAAACTCCCTGAGGACACTGCTAAAACAAAATCTAACACTAAGCAGAAGCATACTGGATCCTCAAGAAGCCAGAAGAAAAAAAAAACACCATGATAGACTGATAGATAGGTTTCCCTCTTACCACTATTTAAATGGAAAACACTCTACCATGCTTCAAATTAACATTAAATGGTATTAAGAGTACTAGGAAAGGATGGCAGTCTTTTCATGTTTGAAGTCTTATAAAACTGGCATATGCTTTCTACAAGGCACTAGATTGCATACGACTTCATATTTAACCCAGGTCACAAAAGCCTGGCATGTAGGCCCCTCATATTGGTCTATAGGCCAAGATATCTGTACAGGGACAGCCATTCTGTTTCAGAACATAGAGGTTATGTTCATTAAACTTGTAGATCTAACCCCCGGCAGGACTCTCATTTTATACATTAAAATTAACAATACATTATTCTGTCTTATCAACCTTTATGTGCCTCAAACAAAGGTAGAAAAACTAAAACTTTTTCAATCCATTCAACTATACTTAGATTCAGCACAGAACATCGATTTGGGAGGTGGCCTAAGTGTGGCCTCCTCACTAAATGACAGAGAGAAAACAGCTACTACTAGGAAAATTTACCGTGATATGGCATTCTTGGCCAAAATGATGCAGACCACAAATTTGAAGGATGCCTATTTTTCATTTACTTGAAGATCAGACCTATTATTTCACAAAGGACAACTGGCTACCAGTATATATTATTTTGTTATTACCACCACTCTTTCTATTTCTACTGCCCAGATGTTGACAGCAGAATTTTCTGATCACAACATTTTACATCTACATTTAGGCAACATTAACTCCCCTCCTAATGGACCAGGCACCTGGAAATTTTATGCATCTTTATTAACACATGTAGAAATATCTTATGATATCCAGTATTTCCTAGAAGCTAGAAAATCAGAGTATGTAATGTATGATGACCCAGTTATATGGTGGGAGGACACCATTTCAGATATTATAGCTTTACTTAAACATCACAGCAAAGCCTATAAGAACAGCACTTATTACCAATACTTACAGAACAGAAAACAACTACATAAACTGTTGACTCTTTCTTCCACTACTGGATAGAACTTTACAAGCCAGATACAGATAATAAAATAGCAGATGATGAAATGCCACATACAACATGAATTAGGACTACAAAAACAATGTTGTTAGGAGGTAGTATAGCGCAGTATAGCACAGTGGTCTAAGGCTCTGAGCTGTAAATCTGGTGACATCCAGCAGACTAGACCTGGGTTTGAATCCCACAGCTTCCACTTGCATACTGTGTGACCCTGAGCAAGTCACTTAACCTCCTTGTGCTCCCAGGTTGCTCCTGTAAAAAAGCTTTCAGCTTAGTGTGCTATATCTGATTAAACAACTAAATAAAAAAATAAATATAACAACATTTTGGGACACAAGGCAGAAAGGGGAAAATATGCCCATATGAAAGTTGCAAGGTCAGAATTCAACACAAACTCATGGATGGACCATATGATCAGAGATGTATACTACAGACAAACACAAAAAAAAACATATTGGACATAGTCACAAAACACTCTCAACAATTGTTCCAACTTCTAAGACACACAGGCAGACTTATCAAGTTTAGAAAGTTTTCTTGACAGGAAGCATCCACCTCCAACTTTACCCAATGCTGAGTTATTTAAAGGCATCTTGCCCTCAGAAATTGAGTTTGCAACATCCTCTCTGACAGCAAACAAGGCCCCAGGAGGTGATGGCCTCAAAAGCGGATTGTATAAAATTCTAGGTACTACACTAGCACCAGAACTGGCAAAGTCTTCGCAGCACTATTCAATACTCAGGCTCCAACTCTATGAATGACAAATGAACTTGTAATCTATCTTTACAAGAAAGATAATACACATGAAATACAGAACTGGAGGCATATTAGTTTGATCAATACTGATTTTAAAATTTTGGTCAAGATTTTGAATCACAGACTTTTACAGGTAGCAAAATCACTCATTATACAATAGGATCTCAGAATCTAAAAATCTGATTGGCTAACTGGCACCTCCCAGCTGTGGTAAATTTTGACATTACTCACGGAAGAGGTGCCAGCCAGCCACATCATGCCATGCTAAGAATCACTCTGATGTCTCCAACTGACCATGCCTGATAGCGCAAAAAGGCAAGCATACCGCTTCAGACTACCTGCCCCACCCCGAAAAAGTCACAGAAAGCAAGGCATCATCCCAGTTCAGCTAAAAAGTCTTTTAACAATTTAATCAATGCTGGACTGTAGAAAGTCTTTTTGAATTTAAAACAACCAGTAGAAAGTATGAAAATCAAAAGCAGAGCCATGATGCTGGGGGCACCTGCTCATGCATATGCAAATATTCTCCCTCCCGCACTCACTCCGGTCATTTTTGTAGTCTGTCTCTCTGTGTGAGGGTGGGGAGGGCCAAAAGTTTAAAAAGAGGACTGCAGAAAATCAACTGGTAACAGCTTACACCCACCTCATACTCCATTTCCACTATCTCTCAACGCCATTCCCTATCTATCTCTCAGGCATACTCCTCTCACGCTGTCTCCCTTCACTATAAACTTAAAAAAAAC
This sequence comes from Neoceratodus forsteri, assembly GCA_016271365.2. Taxonomy (NCBI): domain Eukaryota; kingdom Metazoa; phylum Chordata; order Ceratodontiformes; family Ceratodontidae; genus Neoceratodus; species Neoceratodus forsteri. The sequence continues at coordinate 1,773,243,286 of CM057456.1, read as the reverse complement.
AACAACACAGAACTTGTAACATGCTCCCTCAAGACTGGGAAAAGCACTGACTAGAACAATGAAATGAAGTGCTGCAGACTCGGTCCTGTGATGACACCCGCGACGTGTAGCCTCCATTCCAGTCACTTCTCCGTTCCCACCATAGCCATTCTGCTACCTCTCCATCCTTTCATTTCTACATTGTCCCCTGAATTAGTGATTAAGACCTTGTATCGCCTAAAGAGTGTGTTTTTTTTATACTTGACCATCGCTAGGGATCCTTGTGGCTAGTGTACTGTAGATCAGGACTGTAAACAAATCAGCATGTCTATAAAAACTCTCAGATTATTTGCATTATGTTTAGGCTGCCATCTGACTTCTTAGTTTTAGTGTAGCTAGGTTGTCACTTATATTGCTGCAGCTACTCATGGTCACCTACTCATGGGCGCAGTAACACATATTTCCTGGCCTCAGGGAAAGCATTGGGGCAGGGAATAATAAAAACAGTTCTGTGCATGCACAGACAGAATACAGCCCTAACAACCAAGGACTATTTTTATGTATGGTGGATCAACAAAATGACAAAAAGTACTACAAGATGCAAAAAAAGAACATTTTCTTTATTTTTTCCTAGAACAAAGGAAGTGACCATTATATAATCGCTATAACCCACTCTAGGGTGTGGGTGATGCTGGGTTTAACCATACCTGGCGAGATTTGGTCACTCGGCCTGCGGGCTTATGATCAAACCACACCAGGCATGGGTAAACCCAGCATCACCCACGCCCTGTTGTGTGCTGGGTGGGCCATAGGCCCTTATCTGCCGACACTGTCTATGTATCTATGTATCTATGTATCTATGGTTTATTGCTTAATTACACCAGCACAAACATGTTTCATCCTGGGCAGAACCATATCAAATAATTTAATTTTACTGAGGGAAATACAGTAGTTGAACTAGGCAACAGTGGCATTTGACAGGATTTCTCTTATCCCTAGACCAACAGAAGGCTTTTGACTTGGCCATCCATACCTTCTTATGAACATTACTTCAGAGTAATGGAATACTCTTAGAATTCATTAACTGGATACAATGCTTATACAGAACAGCTACTGTTACACCTATAGTGAACGGCTGGAAAGGACCAATGATTCCTGTACTAAAAGGAGTAAGACAGAGATGCCCCCTTAGTCCCCTCCTCTATGCTTTTTGTATAGATGCCCTTCTCAGGGCACTGAATTCCTCTCAAGAACTGAGACCACTACATATAGCAACAATCCCAATCCCATTTACAGCCATAGCATATGCAGATTACCTTTTCATAATGGTATATGACTCAAATTCAGCTGAAGAGACAATCCAGATTTGCATGCAATATGGTTTGAGCTCAGGGGCAGCCATGAATATTTCAAAATGTTCTGCCTGACAGTTAAGCCAGGACAAACCCAGACAGACTCACATAGCAAGTATGCATCTATCTGAAGATCCTATTTCCATCCTAAGTATATCTTTTGGTTCTGAAAAACTGGATGTCTTAAACTGGAAACATAAACTACAACAAGGTAAAAGCACGGTGGCACAATGGAATTGATGGAGTTAGGAAAGAAATGAGGACCTATCTTATAAAGACGTACTTATTGTAACTTTTTCTTTATATAGCTACATCCTTCCACCACCAAAAACTATGGAAACCACTATACTAATCATATTTTTTCAAGCAGTATGGGGGAGTAGGTTAAATCCCATCAAGCGGAATGTTACCTATCTCCCAGCTACATAGGGTGGTCTAGGAATGATAAATCCTATTGCATTTTTCTATAGTATTTTCATTTATGCTAATCTGAAACAGTGTTGTTCCATACCAGTCAAAAGTGGACAGAACTGTTACTTTATTCCCGTAATTCATTGTTCCAGCAATATGAATCTGGGATTTATGTGATAATGACTAAAGCCTAAAGGTCGTTTAGCGTTATCGTGAAGCCAGAGTGCCGAAAATCTATTTCACCACTCTGACTCCCCAGCACATAGCAAAATGGCACCGGGGACTTGTATTTTAAAAGCCCCCACCCCCACCCCCGAACCCTTCTACTTAAGGATTCTCAACTCCAGGGGGGTGCATGGGGGGGGTGCAAAACTGTTTAAAAAAAAATAATTTGTCTGGGCTCAACAAAAATGCACCAGCGCCCGGACCCAAACCCAGCACCCTGCCCACTGAAAGTGCCAACCCACCCACCATGCCACGAGGCCAGCTCGGCAACCCACCATGGCACCACCTCTCACAATCCTTTCTGCCCCTCACTGTGCATGCTCACTCCCCCCCCGCACAGGTATGTATAGCGACATCCCATCACTATATTTGCCAACCCCCCCAATCTAGTCACCCTACCCTGTCAGTAGCCCAAATGACATGCGCCAGGATTGAGTCTCGTTATTACAGGTGCTCAATCACCAACGCCCAAGTCACGGGCTACCGTGAATCTGGTTGTCTAGGACTTATATGACATTCAGCACTTATTCCTGAATACATTAGAGAAACATTTTTTTTAATTAAAGACCTGGAAAATAACAAGCCTCATGATATTAACTAAATCCAGGAAATATATAGATATATATAGATGGATTATAGACCAACATTTTACAGAAGATGTTATATTTCCACATTGTCCCCCCTGGCACCTTCACTCTCTTTTAAATTTACTCAAAGAAAACAGGATATCCCTAAGATGTGGGATTTACATTCGCTTGGCAGTCACACCAAGATTAATGTAAAAGCAAATCAAAAACATAAACAGGTAGAAGAAAGATTGTGCACTAGGCCTCAGTGTTGCCAACAATTAGAGACCATTGAACATCTTTTCTTCAACTCACTTATATTTCTGTTTTTTGAATATTTCTTTCTCAACAATTGTAGGAACTCTGTTTCTCATCAGTTATTTATGACATGTTGATGCATGGTCATTATCCTAGTAGCTGACAAAAATGGGATAAGAGTACTCTACACCTAGTTGTTCTTGTAATCAGATGGTACATATGGAATGCACAAAGTCTCTTTATGTTACAACAGAAACAGATATCTCATACAGAACTAGTGGGCAAGATAACTAATGAATTGCTGAATATTTATTTTTCTGAAACGAGGCAAATGATGAAAGTGAGACTTAATGTAGCATGGAGGAACATGCCTTAGATAACAAAGTCTGATGTTCCAGTTACTTAGCAAGTCCTCTACTGTATACTTCATTTGAATCTTTCTTATCATGGAGGACCTTTGTAACTCACCTCCTTACAAAGTGCTAATTATAATTTTGTTGTAACTATTACTTTAGTTAATGTAAACCCCCCTTTTTGCCTGAAGTTTAAGGTCAAGTTTCCTTTCCATTTTCTGTGTTTTCTTTTTTTGTTCATGATTGTAAATTTACATTGTGATGTACAACTTGTTTGATTCTTTTCCACCCCTAATAAATTCCCCTACGCTTTTCGAGACGTGCCATGGGATCCTTAACATCCACCTGAACTACCACCAGGACAGGCAGGTGGGATCACGGTTTAATGTCTCATCTGAAAGGAGGATTTATTAGCTTTGAAGTGATTGAGAAATCCTACTGTAGGTAGCAATAACAGAGCAAACTGGATTGACTTTTCATCTTTATCTGTCCTACACTATCAGTGTACTAGAAACTGTACTGTATATACATCAGTGAGATCCCATAGTCAAACTGGTATACAGTATACTGCAGACTACTTACTGTAAGTATATACTGCCTATCCTGCCCTTCTGTGTAAAAATCATTAATGGCTGGTACACCAAGGGGCCAAATATAAATGCATAATTTGAAACTGCAACATGAATACAGTATCAAAAGGCTTGACTGATCCCAACATTTGTACACAGAGTTCTTCTACAAAACTAAGACTGGAGCTTTACCTGTTTGCAGGTTCTTTAAAAGGTTCTTGATCAAGTAGAGCAAAACTGATAAAAGGCCTTCCTGCTGTATATCAGTTATTTAAAAAAGTACAAGTCAAGTTTTCAAGTCAGTCACAAATTAAAAAAGTAATGTGCTTGCCCCCACCCACTGTTGGCAGCAAACTTAGAGTACAAAATAAATAAAGCTCTGCACTAGTGGTTAAACAATTTTCAAAGCAAATGCTCAGTTTATTGGCAAAAGCGCCTGAAAGAAAACCAGTAGCCAATAAACTGAGCATTTGCTTTGAAAATTGTTTAACTACGAGTGCAGAGCTTTATTTATTTTCTTCCGAGTCCTGAGATGCTAAATGTCTGGCTGAAGAGTTTCCGCTTTGGACAAGAAGAGACTGACCCAGTGCAGGATATGTTAGGAAATAGGCTCCTAGGTTTTTGAGCCTCTGAGACAGAACAAGGGAGCTCTTTTCTTTATTGACTATCCCAGTAAGCTGACCTAAGACCTGTGGTGACAAGGTTGCAGAGGATCTTGCTGTCGTCTCTGACAAAAGTCTGCTTGGGATATCATCCAGATACAGTAATGATAAATGTAAGGACACTCCGATCAGAGAGAGGCAAATCACAATCACGATCTTCATACAGACCTTTGGAGCAAAAGCTAGGCTAAAAGGAAGAGCATGGTACTGAAAATGCTTATACAGAATGGAAACTTCAGAAATGGATTAAAACATAAAGATAGGTACCCAACAGATCTATGGAAGCCAGATAGCCAAATTAGTTCAGACTTTGCCAATCTAAAATTGAATGATAAAATTGAGTGACATCCCCTAACTTCTTTGGGACTGTGACATAAATCAAGTAGAATTCCTACCACCTTTCATAAAGGGATGCCAAAACTATTGCCCTGATCTGGAGCAGGAGACCCAGGATCTGGTCCACAGTTTTTCTTTTCACTGGGTTTTTGGATACTGGCGTAAGGCCTCTGTAGGGCAGGAAACCTCCATAGTTTCCTTAGGGTTCAAGGGCAGGGCCACTACCTTACATCATCATTGTGCTGCCGTTTATGGGTACAGTGGTTCTTAGGTTCTTATCTGACTCACTAGTAAGAGGGGTTTGTATCTGGAGGAAAGAATAGTGCAGTGCCCCACCCAGAGAAAGATTTAAATAGATGAGGTGACCGATCAGTATAACCCCCTGTGATGCTGTACCTGCCACCTCCCCATTGTGGTCACATTCCCTGCAGACCCAAAATAAATGCAACAGTTCTCCTAATTAGCATGCATGGTATTTTGAGGAATCTGTGATGAGACAGGACTTAATAACAAAACCCAACTATTTTTCCGGGCTCATCCTGAACAGGAAAAATGGTTGGTGCAGTTGATCACCACTGTGAGGTAGTACTGTAGTGTCAGGCTTGTCTTCCATTGCCCTACCAGACTCGTCCTTTACTATGTGTTTACCAAACTGGCCACTAACAAGGCCCTTAGCATGTATGGCTTAATAACTCTTCTCTTTGGCTGCCACTAAATATGCCAGACTAAGCACGACTTTCACATTTAGACTGCCCTCACACAACAAACACTGTTAAGCACAGCTTTCACATTTAGACTGCCCCCCCCCCACACACACACACACAGTAAACACAGTCCAGATATTGACTGGTCCTCTTCCACCTGGTAACAGGATATTTCCCTTAACACTCCAGGAGAGCACCTACTCCCTTAATATCAGTACCCAGAGTTGAAGCATTGAAGGCTCATTGATGTAGTCATGAGTAGGCCGGTGTTGGTGTACTTTAAATGTAGGCAAGCAACATGCTCAGTTGCAAGTTCCAAACCCAAAGGCCACACAAGTGCTTAAAAGGCTGACCACAAACCTCAAATATTGGGTGTTGACTTGTAAAATTCTGACCAGATAGCCAGATATGAGAAGCAAATCCCCAATCAGACAGCTCAGTTCTCCTGGAGCAGGGCAAGCATTGACCATACTCATGGTTCCCCAATCATCTGTCTCCTTCTTCACCCTGCCAGCTTTGAGACCTTTTACTGTATCTAAATAGCACTTCTCAATCCTCTGACTGCTTCTGCTTTGCTTACTCTCAGATGCTGGCTTCACTGGTTCTTCTTGGAGGTTTGGCCGGCTCTCTGTCTTCCCTGATCATTGCGTGTCTGTACCATACCACATGTTAAGGCTTTTGAGCCCTCTGAGCCATCATAGTCTGACAGCTGCCAGTGGTGACTGCTAACAGATCTCCCAGAAGCCTTACTCCAGCTTCTCCTCTCTCTCTCTCTCCCCCTTTTCTCTCACTCTCTTGACACAGTCATCCTTCGCACTGGCTAGTATGTGAATGCCACACTTTTCCTCACTAGGAACTTTAGACTTTTCTCAAAGTTCATTTTTTACAGATGATCAGTCTGAACCCTCCATCTGAATGGCAGTTTTGCTAATCCAAGATCTCACACAGATCTACAGATTCAGTATAGTCCTTGCTTTTTTACAGGGTGATCTGAAGTTCTCATTGACTCTGCATGCAGTTAATCATGTTCAGGCACTCCATGAGGTCCACACAATGATAGGCCATTGGTACCCAAATCCACAGTCTAACAGCATCCCAGAGGTCCTTTGCAGCTTGCTCTTTTTTTTACATTTATTCCACTTTTTTCTGGCAGGACCCTCCTGTCAGAATCAGCCCTGGTCATGGCCCCTGGAACTCTCACCTACGGCCTATTGCCGTTGCTACTCTCGGTCACTCCTGGCTTACCCCCCCAGAGGGTGGGTCCATGGCATTGGTCTCCGGTATTCGATGCCACGGGATAGTATCTAGTTGGGAAAGCTTCTGGTGACAGAGGCTAATTGAAGTCCCGGGAAGGGCTTCACAGAGACAGGGGTCCCACCATGCTTTTTCCCTTCCCCTGTAGGCTGGGGCAGAGATGTGCAATGACACCAGCGTCTGTCCCGCCCCAAAGAGTGTTGATTCTGTGTCGTGTACAGGGTGGCAACCCAGCTTCCACCAGGTGTCACTCCTGTATGATCGCGAGTCCCCTCCTTCCCCTCGGAGAAGGAGAGCAGTCCTAGGGACAGTCAATCCCTTTACCCCCGGCATTCCGATGACCTGAGTCCATTTCTGAACCCGGGTTGCTGGTGCCGCAAGCAGAAATCCAACTGCTACACCAGTGGGCCAGTTTGCTCTACAGTCCAGTCCCCAGACTGACTAGCAGACAAGGTCTGGGATAGCAGGATGGTGGCAGGCATGATGTACAAGGGCACTGGCCCCAAATTCCTTACTTGACAGGGCTGCTTTCCCGGTTTTGTGTCTTTGCTCTTCAGGTTCAGGTGACATGAGTACTCACAGCATTCTAATACGGTTAGGATGAAAGTTGAAAGTTTGCTACAATGGCAGTGGCCACCTGCCTTTGTTGTACAGCCAGAGTCACAATATAGCATCATGCAGGAGGCACTGAAAAAATAAATCCCTAACAACTCCTGCTGGTCCCCTTTCAGCACAGTTCTGGTCCTGGCAGCTGGAGGCAGCAGCAGCAAGTGGCAGCAATCAGATCCAGGCCTAAAGGCACCAAAGGTATGCCATGGGCTTTTGGAGGTTACACTACAGACTAAAAGAACTGGCCCATTGAAGGCAAGGTAGAGAATTCTATTGCATAACCAAGAAAGACAGTCTCCAGTACCCTTGAGTGTGTTGTGGTCTGGGCCCATCTTTCGACTAAGTTCTAAAGATATCCAACCAAGGTACAAGATGGATCTATAGATCTTTGTGCTGAAAATCCACTCTTCTGCCAACTCCTCTGGCATGTCTGTAAGACCAAGAGCCTTCATTCTGAGAGAACATAATAGCAGCAAAGAAACCTCTGTTCAGCTGATTTTCAAAGCCTTGGTAGGAGTGAAAGCTGCCACTGTTATATTAGGATATCCTAAAAGCTTACCTCAGGAGAGGTTATTGGAGTTGTGCTGTCCTTTAGAAATGGGCAACTGACCTTTCTTGTCCTTGACCTCTTTTAGAAGCTCGGTCAATTTTGGTCCAAACAAAATACCACTTGGAAAAAGGAAGACCATAAAGTGTACCTTGGAGGTCGGTTCCACAGACCAATCTGTAACCATATTCTTCTCTAACTGAAATCATGGTGGGGAAGCACCTAACAGAAAGCTAAAGGCTGTTAACCACAGCATCTCCCAGAAAGGAGGATGCTAGTGTAATGAGAGACAGAAAATTGAACATGAGGGAGTCACGTGGCAAACCATCTGAAAGAGCAGATACCCAGTCACATAGGGACCTGGAGATCAAGAAAGAGGCATTCATAGAAACATAAAACCTGGAAACATAGAAATTGTCAGCAGATAAGGACTGCTAGGCCTATCTAGTCTGCCCTGTGAGTCCTACCCTTGTTTGCAGGCTCTGACTCTACTCAGTCAATGGCTGTCTCCTCTCCTTCCCACTTCTAGGGTACCCTTATGCCTGTCCATGCATGTTTAAATCACCCCACTGTGCTTGCTCCCACCACCTCCTGTGGCAGACTATTCCATGTGTACACCACCCTTTCCGTGAAGAAACTCCTCCTCACATTTCCCCTTATCCTGCCACCTTCCAATCTCATATCATGCTCCCTCATTCTTGTACGTCTCCTATATTGAAAGATGTTGCTCCCTTCTACCTTGTTTATGCCTTTAAGGTACATGAAGGTTCCTATCATTTATTTCTTTATGTATTCAAAGTTGCAAGTGGGAAAGGCACACAGAGCCGAGGCTTGTTTCCATATGTGACCCAGAGCAGGGGAGAGGGAAAAGTATGCAAAACAGTACAAGTAATTAAGATAGTACAATGGGTGAGGAGATAACCATTACAATGTATAGTCATTTACAAAGACTGAAGTAATACAATATACAATATACAGGCTTTTAAAAAAATAGAAGTTAAAACATGGCATAAATATTGTTACAATATAAAGAATTTACATCATAGATGACAGTGAGGCACTTAAGGACGTAATATTGTGTGCAAGAGGCTGGGGGAGTTAGGGTGGGGGGGAGAGGGAGCAGAGACAAGGAGGTAGGGGGAGTTGTCTGAAGTATCTCTTTAGGGATGTTACTGTTGGCAGACTGTGGACTGAAAGGGAAAGGCTGTCCCATAGGGCAGAGAGCCGGTAGGCAAAGGTAAGCTTTCCTGAGAGTGAGTGGGGTTGGGGCAGAACAAAGGATCAGTGATCACGTGAGTGTAGAGAGTAACTTGGGTTGAGGTGAGGGAGATTAGGGAGGAGAAGTAGGAGGGAAGGTTATTGTGCAAATATTTGGCTATGAAGGAGGCACAGTGCACAAAGCGTCAATGGGTGAATGAAGGGAAAGATGCATTTTGGTAGAGGAGGCAGTGGTGTGTGAGGTAGGGAATATTGGTGGCAAAGCAGCAGAAAGCATGAAATAAACTGTCCAATCTGGAGAGAGCAGATTGAGGAGCTGTGCTGTAAACCATGTCAGCATAGTCAAAGGATGGGAGGATGAGCTTGGAGATTATTTCCAGTATGCTAGAGATGGAGAGACAGTCCTTGTGCCTAAATAGTAGGCCTAGTTTGGGGTAGAGCTTTTTGTGCATAGCATTGAGATGAACTGAAAAGTCTAGTTTGGGATCTAGCCAAATGCCCAGGTATTTGCATGAGTCTATGGTCTCAATTTTCGTACTGTCTAGGGCATAGAGAGAGGGGGACTGGGAGAGCTTGGCCAATTTCTGGGCAGTGCCAAAGGCCATGGAGACTGTTTTTTAGGTATTACACTTGATTGATTTGGCCTCAAACCAGCTCAATAAATTTGTAAAGTCATCTTGGAGTATAGGCTCTAGTTGTGTGAGGGTAGGAGAGGATATGAAGATAACTGTATCATCAGCATACATTTGGGTGTGTGAGACTGAGCAGATAGATGGTAGGTTATTTACAAATATGGAGAAGAGAGTGGGACTGAGGATGGACTCCTATGGTACTCCAGCTTGTATGGGGGGGGGATTTGGTGTCATCCAATTGCACGTACTGGTATCTATCGAAGAGCTAAGCCTTAAACCATTCTGTAACAGAGACAGAATCCAAGGGAGAAGACGTCTGTTAAGAGGATTTTGTGGGCAATCAAATCAAAGGTTTTTGCCAAGTCTATGAAGATGGCCAGGGTCAGATGGCCTTTTTCCATTGCAGTATGAATATGATCAGTAAAGTGGAGAAGGGAGGAGGAAGTAGAGTGGAGACTAAGAAATCCAGATTGATATGGGGTGAGTATATTGTTAGTGGCCTGGAAGGAGTTTAGTCTTTTGGAGATTAGAGATTCTAGAACATTTGAAAAGGTGGGGAGAAGTGAGATGGGGCTATAGTTGCCTGGAATGAAGGGGTCACCTCCTTTATGGAGGGGGATTACCTTTGTTAGTTTCCAGGCCTTGGGGACTGAGCTGGTTATGAGAGAGAAGTTGCAAAGGTAAGTAATAGGCTGGACTATGGCAGGGACAGAAATTTTCAGGAGATTTGGGTTGAGGCCATCAGGACTCTGCTTGAAGGGGTTTAGTGGCTTCAGAGCATGCAGTACTTCCGTTGGTGTGATGGGTGGGAAGGTGTAAAAGGTCCTGGATGGGGGCATGGGGCATTGGTAGGTCCAGGGGGGAGACATGGTGTGAGGATCAGATCTGGGAGAGGTGGGGGAGAAAGCCAAAGGACTGGGAGGGAATGTGGGGAACACACCCTGAGTTGGACAGGGAGTGCTGGGTGGATCTGGGAGGGGAAATGAGGGAGAGGGTTGTCTGGGAGGGAGAGCGCAGGTGGTGGAGAATTGGTTTATAACGGAATCAGCAGATCCTGCATCATCCCGAACGGTACTTTGGGTGGGCGTGGGGAAGGGGAGAGAGGAGAAACTTAGTAGGGAGTGGAGAGTCTTCCAGAATGCTACTAGGGAGGGGTGGCTGTCCTCTAGCTGTGATTTAAAGAAATTAGCTTTGGCAGTGCACACAGCCTTGGTGCAGGCATTCCATAGTGCCTATCATGTCTCCTTGCTCCCTCCTTTCATAAGTCTATTATTAGATCCTTTAACTGAAAAGGCACACTGACATGCTGCATCTATCTTTTTATCATTCCCATACCTTTGATAGGGATTGTGGTATGCTTAACAATATCAGTCACAGAGGCATTAGAATTCAGTGAAACCTCCCATTTAAGCACAGCCTCTTGAAAACGGATTCCATTTAGAATAGGATTTTATAAACTATGTTTTGATATTTGACCACTCCTGGTTAACCACTTGGTAACAATACTAAAATCTGGGGAAACACTAAGGAGTGCTTCCAGAAGTGGAAATAGTCACCAGTAGTGGGACTACTGACTGAACCTCCAAGAGTGCATCTTGTACAGTTCAGTTACTAGAAAGGGCATGGATGGAGAATCAGAACAAAGTGGAATGGAGGACACCTTAGGAGCTCTCAGACCGCTCAACTTCTTCTTTCTTAGAAGAGTACTTATTGATTGTCCCACAGCTCAGCAGGGATTGCTGGCATGGGACCATCCTTCTCAGTAGTCTTATTTTTATCTATTTGAGTATCATAACTGAGCCTGAAAACATCAGAGGAATGCCAGCAAATCAGGCGGCACATCTTTGACATGCTTTGCTAAATCTGCATGTGTCTGTCGCAGACCTCCTTGGCCTAACGTCCCACCTTGGATGTCTTCACAGGAGTGGCCTGCAGTCCTTCAGCATGGAAAATATCATTCATAAGTCCTAACAGGTATGATGCACTCAGTCTTGCCACTACCATTAAAATTGACAGATGTACTTTCCCCTGTGACACTGGAGCTCTAGTTATTTGGGGCTGAAAATGCTATGCTTGCTTGCCTAGGAGAAAAAGCACTGAATGAGTTATAGGAAGAATGTCTCAGCATCCTGTGCAGGCCTTGTGGACTGCCATGGTGCTGAAAGAAAAAAAATCTCTGTTTTCTTTAAGCAAATACATATGTAAACAATCTGAATAAAAACTGAGTCGATAAATGATGTAGGGAGAGGGGGCTAACTGGGATAAAGTAAACAAAAATCTGCATCTTATTTAAGGCACATGGAAAAGTAAGTCCAGATCAATTAAAGCAAATAGCTAATTCTTCTCAAAAAAATATATACACCCTTTTTGATGACAGAATGTTGGCAGTGACACTCACTAAGACCTTCACAGAAGCTGCTTATGAGGGAAATGCAGGCTTGCCGATTTAAATATTTCCACACACGCATGATGGAATTTAGAGAAACTGCCTGTAGAAACAAACAGTCCCTACCTGCCAGAGTTACTCAGATAGGAAGGAAAAAAATAGTTCAGAAGTTAAACAAGACAGATGAGTTCCTCAGACATGTCACTGCTGCTACCACATTGGTCCAACAGACTGCCTAAATGGAGCATACACAGACCCAGCACTAGGGGCAGCTAGGTTCATCTCTTTAAGATGCAGCTGTACTATTTATTTTATTTATTTATTATGCATATCAGAATTACAACCCTTTGAGTCTAGTACTCGTTTCCAAAGGCTCCACGTCAGTTCCAGTGGATTCATCACATAGACAGCAACACAAATGCAATACGATAGACAGGAGGTTACAGAAGTTTTTTGTTATATACCAAACAGCAAATAGCAAACAGTATTCATATATTTGCAGGTGTCAGAACAAACATAGAATCCCGAGCCATCCAGTGCCCAGATAAGAGTTACAGTTTACAATAGCAGTACAGAGGTCTATAGAGTGCAAAAGCTAGACTCCAAGGACAAATACAGTAAATTCAGAATTGCAGCCTGAGATAAGACAATTGTCGTCAAGAGTCTAGGAAAGCGGCCAGGCAGGGAACGGGTCACCTATGGGCTAGGATCCCGCTTGTGGAGCGCATTCACAACTGCGAGTGGAGAAAATGAGGCTCTTGAGGGCTGCCTTAAAAGGACCTATTTTAGTGAGTGAGGAGATCGAGGAGGAGAGAGCGTTGAACCAGTGTGGCACCCTGTAACAAAAGGATCTCTAGGTGAGTGATGTCCACACCCTCAGGACTCTGAGTGCGGCCTTAGTGGAGCCACAGGCAGAGGCAGAGGGGGAAGCAGGATGGAGGGAGGCAGACACCCTTGGGGGGGAGAGACCTGGAAGTGTTTTTTTTAACCAGGAGTCAGGTCTGCTATTGTAACCACTCTTCTAGATTGAGTATGTTGGCCAGCAAGTATAGAGTGCATACATGAGTCCATTTGTCTGCACCAGTGAGGAGCCTTCAGACCTTATTTAGAGATAGTTGGATTCTCCTGAGGGCGGTGGCATCAGCAGCAGTGTAGACAGGGAGGCTGCAGTCTACAAGAGACAGGACAAAGGAGGAGACAGCCAATCTGAGGGCATCTGGTGGGAGGCAGTCCTCATGACGGTAGAGGAGGCCTATGTGCATGTTAATTGCTGAGGTGAGCAGGTCGATATTCGAGTGAAAGGAGAGGGCAGAGTCAAACGTAATGCCCAGGAATTTGTAGCTGCTAACTTGTTCTAGTGGGTGGAGTGAGCTGGATAGTATATGGAGGGGTGAGTTTTTTGCCTTATTTTGATGATGGGCAAACAACATGGCTTTTGTTTTTCTAATGTTAATGACCAGCCTGTGGTCATTGAACCAGTTTCCAATTTGACTGAAAGAGTGCTGGAGGGAGGTCTGAAGACAGGAGGGGTCAGGGTGGGAGGAGAGGAGAACTGCATCATCTGCATATAGCAGGACCTTACTGGAGCAGGAGTTGGGTAAGGCATTTACATAGAGACTAAAAAGAAGAGGGCCCAGGATGGAGCCCTGTGGGACCCTGGAGTGGACGGGGTGGGTGCTGGAGGGTGCTGCAGAGGGTGCTGTTTATTTTGACACACTGGGACCTTGAAGACAGATAGCTAGAGAACCAGTCCAGTGGGCCTTGGGAAAAGCCTAGTTGAATGAGAGTGTCCAGTAGGAGTGAGTGACAGACCGTGTCAAAGGTCTTGGAGAGGTCGATGTAGACAGCCTCTGCAAGGTGGCCTTTTTTCAAGGGTTTCGTGAAAGAAGTTTGAGAACTCCATGACAGCAGTGGTCGTACTGTGACCTGGACGGAAGCCATGCTGTTCTCTGCATAGGAGATTGTGGGAGGCAAGATATTCAGATAATCGGTCTGCCATTTTTTTCCAGGGCTTTAGAGAGAGGAGGAAGAATAGAGATCAGCCAATAGTTTCCAGGAGAGGAGGTGTCACCACTTTTGAAGATGGGGGTGATCACAGCCTTTTTCCAAGCTAAAGGGAACCGGCCCAGGCAGAGGGAGCAGTTGAGTAAATCAGTCAGGGGGTTAAGTACTACATCAAGGACCTGCCGTAGGATCCTAGTATCCAGGGAGTCAGAGGAAAGGCTGGTAACACTGAGGGCTTTTTTTAGATAGTGCCAAGAGTTTTGTGGTGAGACGGTCCTCAGGTAAAAAGGTGGGTGAGGGAGGGGCTATGGCTGGGGGGGGTAGGATCGAAGAAGTTACTAGTAAGAACTGCACTGAGATCTGAGAAGGCGGTGTTAAGGCAGTCTGCAATATTAGCGGGCTCAGTGATAGCGGTTCCATTAAAGTTGAGTAGAGACAGGGGCAGGGAGTGATACTTCCCATTTAGCTCCTTTATGTTGTCCCAGAAGTTCCGGAGAGATCCCCAGGAGGAGGCTAGTGTAGCTCTGTAGTACTCTGCTTTAGCCGTACGAGTGGCCCACGTACATCTGTTGCACTCAGCATTGTAGGACTGCCTGTCCCCAGGCTTGCTTGAGGAATTGGCTCTATGCCAGAGATTGTCTCTGTGGTGGAGCTGTTTGAGCAGTGATGTTGTGATCCATGGTGCACTATGTTGCTTAGTCCAGGTTTTGACCAGTGAGGTAAAGATGTTGCAGGCCTTATTGAAGGAGTGGGTAAAGTAGTCGAGTGCTTTATCAATACCAGGGGTCCGGTTGATTGGTGACCAGTCCCACTGGGTGAGGTACTGCTTAAGCCTATCGAGGTTACCTGATTGGATAAGTCAGTGGGAGACCATGCTGGGCACAGGTTTTGCTAGATGGCAGGACCATGTGAAAGTTACTGGTGAGTGATCACTCAGGGAGTTTGGATGGACAACAATGTCCACAGTTCTGTGAGGCAGTTGGCAAGGATGATGTCCAGTAATGTGTAAGAGCCATTGTATGGGCTCAGACAGGTAGGCTGGGTTACCAGTTGTGTTAGGTCCAGGGCTGCAAAAGCATCCTTGGCAAGGGCAGATGAACTGGCAAGCCAGTTGGTGTTGAGGTCACCCACCAGTATCTGCTCGCCCTTATGCGGCAAGCTGGACTGGTAGTCAGTTAGGGATTGGATTACTTGGGTTTGTTTCCGCTGGGGAATGTAGATTACTGAGATTGTCAGAGGGGCCCTGGAGGGGTCTGGGGTGATTCTAAGTGAGATGAAAACTGGGTAGCGTGTGAGCGCCAGGGAACTGGTAGGCGTGGCCCATAAGCAGTCAGTACATATGAGCAGCGCATACTAGCGCTTAACTCTTATCTTCCTAAAAGGAGTAGCCAGGGAGAGCAACTACAGAGTCTGGGGTAGATTTAGACAGCCAGGTTTCCACGATTGCCAGAATGTTAGGCTGATGTTGTGCCATCCAGCACTGGAGGGCAGCGTTTTTTTTAAGAGGCTACAGATGTTCATAGAGGCTATGCGTAGCCCTGATGTAGAGAGGGTCTGATTTTGGCAGGGAGGAGACGGGCCAGGGTTTGGATGAATGTTGCTGGATAGGAGTAGGAGCAGGGAGACAAACCTGAGGAGAGAGGACATACATCATTTGTGTGAGCCGTGGAGGTAGTAAGCTGAGCTAACAGGAAGAAAATATGGGATGGACAGAGCATGAATGGTGGGGATAGCATGGTAAAGCATTGGCAATGGTGTGTTGTGGGAGACCAGATGTAGATGTGGGGTAGGGTGATGGTGGTGGACAGGGTGGGGGTGGGAGAGTGGATAGAGGGTGAGGGAGAACCTCAGTGGGTGGGAGGGTGGATAGAGGGGTGGGAAAAACCTCAGGATTATTAGCAGTTGACGTTGGTGATGGACAAAGGTGGGGAATAAAGACTGCTAGGACCAGTAGAGGGACTGATAGATTTGATTTTAGGAAGAGGCCCATGGTTGTCAGTGGGTGATGTGAGTTCATAAGGAATAAAGTTGGCAGAGAGCCACTCAGATACTCCTCTACTAGTAAAGAGGCCAGTCAGAGAAGAGCAGGGGCAGAGCCACAGAGTATT
This sequence comes from Neoceratodus forsteri, assembly GCA_016271365.2. NCBI lineage: Eukaryota > Metazoa > Chordata > Ceratodontiformes > Ceratodontidae > Neoceratodus > Neoceratodus forsteri. The sequence goes on along the minus strand of CM057456.1, from coordinate 1,773,227,113 downwards.
TAATTAAGGAAGGGGGGGGGTTTGGTGGGTGGGCGAAAAAATCAAGCAGGCAGGAGCTTAAACAAGAAGCTAGATACAGAAGACTCCAGGCTGCTGGGGAGGGGCAATTAGGTGCAGCCAGGCATGGCTTTGTCTGTTGAGAGGTATGGTGAAGGGATGGGGAGGGAGAGAGAGGATAAGAGAATAGGGAGGGGGAATGAAAGCTGGGGTGGGAGTAATAGAAGGTAGGGGCTAGCGACCAAGGGAAAGTTGTGGGGGGTAGTGTGGGGGGGAGATAGGGGGGCAGGCAGGTAGGCGGTGTTCTGTGAAGATGTAGAAAAGAAGTTGAGGTAAGGGTTGGGTTCATAGTTCCATGACTCTAAATTGCTTTCTGAGGATGGTAGTAGAAGCCCCAACGGCTTTTCTTTTCAGGACTTATGATTCAAATAAGAAGAGTCCTGATTTGAATGAGATCAAAACTGTGCCTCAAAGCAGATATAGCTGGTTACAAAATGCCACCAGAAAGTAGTTAGTTGTGCTTTTGTATGCATACTTTTGTTTTGTTTTCATACAAAGCAGAGCAATGCTATGCTTCTCATGCATACCATTTACAATATTTTATGCATGGTAAATCATGGAAACAATATTGAAATACTACCTTCAGGCAACTGTTTCCCCCCAGTGATCTCTGTATCAAGGTTTGCTTGGTGGTTTGGTTCTGTTTTGATTTTATTTTGAAAGATTATGTTCTGGTTCAATGAACCGGATCCTCCCCACACTAATGCAATCAGAACCAAGTTTGCCCATTTTAGCAGATGATTACAAGTATAAGACAACAACAGCTGTTCTCTTTAATTTCTCTGGAGTTCCAAACTGGCAAGTTTAATCAGGAGATGCTTCTGTTTGGGTATATTGTGTTGCACAAATGCACTGGCCCACCTACAAATTCTTCAGTATGAAAATACAAAACTATATTGCAGGTTAGTTTTCATTTTCATGCACATTGTTTTTTTCTTAATGATCCTTCACTTTACAATAAGCTTTGCATATGAATTTGTTTCATATTAAGGGTGGAAGGAGTTAGACAAAAAAAAAATCCAAGTAGGTTCATTTGGCATTGTTAAATTATCAAAACTGGCTTGCAACAGTTGAATAAAAAAAATTATAAAAAAAACTTACTCTAAATGCTGCTAGCAACTGCAGCTAGAGATGTGCACAGTGCAAAATTTTGCTGGCAGAATTCAAGTAAAATGGCAGTTTCACTTTCAAAGCACTTTACACTGAAATCCAGGACTGGATGAACTCTAACTGGTTGAGGCTCAACCCTGGCAAGACAGAGGTGCTATTGACTGAACCTGGCTGTGGGCAGAGTGAGGGCTCCTCCGGGACGAGCACAGACTTAGTTCTGGGGTCAATACCATTGACGGCTTCCTCTAGGGTGTGAAATCTGGGTATAATCTTTGATGACAGGCTGACGTTTGAGACTCATGTGTCGGCTGTTGTCAAAAGTAGTTTCTACCATCTGAGGAACATTGCTCAGATTAAACCCTTTGTCCCACTTGAAGACCTGCCATCACTGGTGCATGCTTTTGTGACATCAAGACCTGACTACTTTAATTCTCTATATCTTGGGGTCACTGGAAGGAACCTCCGCCGGCTGCAGCTAGTGCAGAATGCAGCAGCCAGGTTGCTGATTGGATTACCTAGATCCTGCCATGTGATCTTGGTCCTGTGGGGTCTGCACTGGCTGCCGGTCAGGTGGTGGGTTCTCTTCAAGGTAGGCTTGCTCACCTATAAGGCCCTATAAAGACTGGGTCCTGGCTACCTGTCAGACCTCCTTACCACTGCCATTCTGACTAGCTCCCCTCATTTCTCCACCTAGGGCATCCTTGTCATTCCAAGGACCAGGCTGAAAACCTCAAGTGATCGCTCATTCTGGGTGGCGAGAACGGTCCTCTGGAATTTGCTTCCAAGATCGCTCAGGGAGACCCTTACGGTCAGGGTATTCGGGAGGGGCCTGAAGAGTCTCCTTTTTAAGTTATCATTTTCTGAAACCATATCTTAATATGGGCTGCTTATTTTAATAATTGCTGTAATTTGACAGTATTTTAATTTCTGATGTGTCTGAATTTTATGTACAGTGCCCAGAACCTCCAGGATTGGGCACCTAAGGAAATAAACACTTACTTACTTACAGAATTTTCCGAAGTATTTTGCAAAACTCAAACTTTTTTTTTATTGAACTGTAGATTAGTTTTGCAACATTTATAATTCCACTCTAATCCACAATTTACGTAAACAAACCTCAGGAATACTTAATCACAGTGTATGTAAACTTTAGAAAATGTGCTAAGAAAATCCCGGGCTCTGATTGGTTGATAGACCTGGCAAGGTGGGCGTCTATCAGACAATGGAGCCCGAGTGTTAAAAGTGCCAGTTCCCACAAACCTCATCACAAACATCAAGCTGCAATGAGAACATTCAGTTTAAAATGCTGCCATTTTTTTCATATTGTTTAGCGGGCGAGTTTGCGACCGAGCTCCCACCCAAGTCTGTCTTATAGTTAGTAAAAGTTGTTAGAAGAAATGAAAACAGTCACTCAGATTGATGTCCTTGCTGTAAAATGACCAAATCAGCTGAGACAGAGAGAGATATGTCCAGCAGTGCTAGTATGCATGAGAGCAGTGGTACTTTCTTCGCTTTCTGTACCACAGCCGGATGTCCATCTTCAGTACAGAAAATGAAGAAAGGACTGTCATTCTAGCGCATAGATCAGTACCGGTCCAGAGTTAGTCGTCTCTCCTTGGCCATGAGCCCACCAGCACTGCTCTTCAGATTGAATCTCCTAGTGCCAGTTCCATTGTAAAGAAGTCTAAGCAGAAATAGTGGGAATGGAGACACGGCTGTTTGCCCCTCACATAGTAGCAGTACCTGACCTAGGGGCCTCTCTTATTCTCAGTCACACGCCCAATCCTCCCCCTCCCACGAGACAGAAGTCACCTCTCTCACAACCCCCAATGCCAAATACTCAAATTAAAAAACAGTAAGTAAAATAAAATGAAATGTTTTATCAACACAGTGTTACTCAGTGACTCAGTTACTTGCGCTCCAGCTCCATAAAAGCTGGTCGAAGTAGTAGTTGCAGTAATCCGACAATGAGTGTACATGCCTCGGCAGCTACAATTAACAGAGTGCCACCTCCTCCTCTCCTCTGTACATGCTCCTCTCATACCCAGCTGTGATAGGAAAGGTACAGTACATACTTTTTTTCCCGGTCTCCCCCACCACACTCAGTCTCCCAACCGCACACATCGTTATAAGACCACACTTTCTGCTCCCAGGTAGGAATGTGTCTCTCCTCCTAGGATCAAAGCCCCTGCCCCAGCTTCCTGCTGCATGGCAGCTCAGCAAAGGACCTGCTGGCCGTGCTTCTGCTTCAGCCCGTCCACCCAATACCAAAGGATCCAAGCCCCTGACCGGGCTTCCTACCACATGGTGGCCCAGCAAATGACCTGCCAGCTGCACTCCTACTTCATCCCACCCACCAACACCAAAGGATCAAAGCCCCAGACCAGGCTTCCTGCTGCATGGCTGCCTAGTAAAGGACCTGCCAGCCATGCTCCTGCATCAGTCCACCCACCCAACACCAAAGGATTCAATCTCCTGACTGGGCTTTCTGCTGAACAGTGGTCCAACAAAGGACCTGCTGGCTGCACTCCTGCTTCAGCCTGCCCGCCTAACAACAAAATATCCAAGCCCCTGACCAGACTTCCCGTAGCCTGGCAAAGGACCTGCCAGCCATGCTCCTGCTTCAGCCAGCCCGCCCAACACCAAACGATCCAAGCCCCTGACCAGGCTTCCTGCCGAATGGCAGCCCGGCAAAGGACCTGTCAGCCATGCTCCTGCTTCAGTCCACCCACCCAATGCCAAAGGATCCAAGCCCCTGACTGAGCTTCCTGCCACACGGCGGCCTAGCAAAGGACCGGCGGCAATGCTTCTGCTTCAGTTGTCCTGCCCAACACCAGAGGATCAAAGCCCCTGACCGGGCTTCCTGCCACACGGTGGCTCGTCAAGGGACCTGCTGGCCATACTCCTGCTTCAACCCACTCGGCCAACACCAAAGGTACACAAAGGCACTCTGGGGAAGGATAGCTTGAATGTCATTGATCTGATTGGACCACGGCTGGAAAGTCAGGCTCCCCATTGGCTGCCTCTGTCCTTCAGCTTTCTCTACTGGACTGCTCTCTCTCCCTGCTTTATTTTGAAACCAAATTCTCTCCCACCCCATCCCCGGCATTTATTAAATATTCTTCCTCCCCGAAAGACTCTGCCTAGTTACATTCCCCCACTGGCTGGCATACCCATAAAGTGACAGCTCTACTTTACTGTATTTCCACTATAAGTTGGCCACACTGCTGTATCCCAGTACAAAATCTACTTCCATAGGAGCTTTGACAGCTGACTAGCCTACTCTACATCAACAGTCCTACCTATAGTATACACCCACTCTAAAGGGCCTGCACCACTACTTCACTGGACATATTTGACTGTTCCAAGTGACATCTTACCTTGGCTGAATGAATTACCTTAGTTTATCCTAGGTCTCAATTTCCCCTTATCCCCTGCTTGCTGCTTGGTCTCCTAGGGCTCCTGCTCACTGCTTGGTCTCCTGCTAACCCAGCTTACTGTGTGGTCTCCTGCTAACCCACCCAACACTCTCTCTCTCTCTCTCTCTCTCTCTGCTGCATCCTGAAAGTGGGATTCAGGGACTTGGAGGATAAGGCATGAATTTGGAGATAATTAGCACCTATAACTGTATGTACTTCAAAATGAGTTGGCACCCTGTTCCAGGAGGCTTTGTTATCTGACTGATCCTACTATTGGCTCTAGCATTGACACAGAACCATCCAACCTCAGCCACCACCACCGGCAACCAAGACTGTTCTACCATTCGATGTGGGATACCGGCACAGTGGGATACCTGCACAGTGGAAAACCAGCAGTAGTGCTCCCCCTCACATTTGTCCCATGCAACCCTACTCCTGGATCTCAATTCCCTCTTGGATCCCCACTCAGACTTTATGCTTCCTTCCTGGCCTCCACAATATACGTGGCCTGCTACCTACTCAATGCTCTTCCCAAAATCCGCTGAGGTCAAGAGTGAAATGCCATCTCCTAAAAACATCAAGGAAACTCATCTTACTCCTACTGCTGATCTCGGGAAACATTCACCCCAACTCTGGTCCCCAGCCAACCCACTCTCAGACCCCGGCACCTACAGGGCACCTAAACATTGTGGTCATGAACATTGGTAGCCTCCTAAATAAGCTAGCACAGTTTGAAGCTTGGGTGGCAGAAATCCAGCCTGATGTGGTAGCACTGGCAGAGACCTGGCTCACCCTATGTACAGCTGACTCAGTAGTCTCTGTCCCTGGTTACAACCTGCATAGGCAGAACCATTCTGGGAAAAAAAGGCAGAGGTTGTGCAATCTACACGCGCAACAACCTACAATGTCACAGAGTCCAACTGGCTACTGCCAATAATGACTGCGAATGCGTAGCAATAAAAATCCTGCTAGGCAAGGGTCAGAAAGGACTGACTGTTATGGCTATCTACATCCCACCTGGGATGCAGCAAGCTGAGCTTGAATCCTTTGCTAACCACTACACCCAGGTCAGCCAGAACAAAGAAACCATAATTTTAGGGGACTTCAACTCCAACTGGCTAGCCAGCTGTAATGCTGCTCACAGGGATCTGGTAACAGGACTCTACCTAACACAAATGGTCAGGAGTTGCACTACAACAAACTACCGCATGGAAACTAGCACTCTGATCCACTGGGTATTAACCTCACACCCTGAAAAGCTAATTGATGTTAATGTACTCCCTGATGCTTTGAGTGACCACTCACCCATCCAACGTGAGTGGTCAGCAAAGCAGATCAAGACTCCCCCAAGACTGGTGAGGAACAGAGTTATCAAAAACAGCTCAATGGCCAATTTCAAGAACCACCTTGTAGGTACAGATTGGAGCTTCCCTGACTCCTGTCCCTCTATCGACACATCCCTTCAACTCTTCCTCACTCATTTCAACTTTGCAGCAGACAGATTTGCCTTGTTTTGTAATAAGATGATAAAAGGTAGGAACATGGACTGGGTCACCCCTTACCTCCTCAGAATGATGTGGGAATGGGATCTCCTTTGGCACCGATCCAAAGCAACTGGGACAACTGTGGACATACAAACCTAAAAAGTGGCTCCCAACAGGTTTACCTGGGCAATCTGACAGGCCAAGGACACGTACCACAAAAATTGGCAGTCTCAGTGTTGGGGCGACGGAATGAAATTCAAGAACCTCCTTGGGACTGGTGACAAGACCCCCCCCACACACACACTGCTTCACCACAAAGATGAAGTCATACTCAATGATGCTACGATGGCCAACATCTTCAACAACGCATTCATGGACTATAGCGTAGTCCTCCCCCCAGATCTGTTACTCACTCTGATGGAATACCAGCTACTGACCAACTGCCCTCCTATCCTGACACCAGGTCCAGTCCAGTCTTCTACTTCTGATAGGTGACCATCAAGGAAACAAGAAAATACCTTGCAAGAGTCCTGGGCAAAACAAGTATGGGAGAAAAACACTTCTTCCAGATGGGAACACTGCTGACAGTTGGCATTGTTCCTGTTGATGTTGGAGGTTTCGACAATAACGTTGTCATTGTATTGACGTGGAACTATTGCATCCTATAATGCACCCCCTCGCTAACCCAAAGTGCCAAAAGGCCCATCATGTCTCAACCTTTTGCAGCTGATTATGTCTGGAATGCATTTAGGTTATGGATGTATACTGCATGCGGTACATTCGTTGTTTCATTGTAAAGGTTTATCAAACCCCAGCACTGCTCCTGCCTCTTGTACCCTCTAGCACCTGATCTGTGAGGGGAAAGACAATAAAGTTTTTGGCCACTCAGTTTACTCTTCTCCTCTTCTTGCAGTGCTGCAGCCGACTTACTATCTTACACCCTGTATCAGTATCAGTATCAGCTGAGAATGTGGGTTGGGAGGCTAGTCAACCTAGTATTGCTGAGTGATGCTAGGCAGACTGTTATAGATGAACACCATGGCACTCATTGCTAGACAGACGTACTGCCACCCCCCCCGGCAGTACTGCCAGCTGATTATGACACGGAGACAATCACAGCTGCAGGACCTAACTGAGAGGCCAGGATTGCCTGCATTCCTTCATCGTGGATCAGAGGTATGGTAATTTTTATTTTTAGAGTGCCCTTTTGAGAACTCATAATGCTGTAACAAAATACCAAGAAAAACACCTTTAGGATTGTTAGAGAGGCTATCAAGTATACTAAAAACAGACAGTGTGTGTGTGTGTGTGTGTGACAGTCAGTGCTATCTCTGTTCAGTTCAGTTTATTGTGAAGTGATAAATTCCATTGAGTATGTTCATTTACAAGGAGGCCCCTTATACAACATACTTATACATAAAGATTACAATACAGCACAATACAACAGTGGTCTAGCAGTTGTAATAGATTTTATTTAAATGGGCACTCTTCTCTGAGGCTTAGGGCACCTTATAATACAGTGCAGGAATGCAATATGCATTCATTTAAAACATATGTTTACTGACTTAAAACAAATAAATAGATATAAAGTATATACATCCACAAACATAAAGGTTTCACAGATCAGCCTACTTTAGTCTAGGTAAACTTCCTCAAAAAGGTGTTAAAACAGCTTTGCCTTGAAGATCCTTTGCCTTGGGTGATCATTGCTTTTTGTTTTTTTACACAGTACCCCTCCAAACCACTCTGCCCTTATTTCATTTCTCTCACCCTCTGCACTTACCTTCCCTTTTTTCTCACCTTTTTTCCACTTTCTTCCTAGCCACCACCCATCCTTCTGCATACCCCTCCTTCTCTACCTGCTCCCATTATAGAAACATAGAATTTGACGGCAGATAAGGACCGCTTGGCCCACCCAGTCTGCCCATTTCCCTACCTGTTGGATAAGTTGCAGATCCTAGTTAACCAGCAGCCTACTTCTTCCTACCCCCACCCCCTAGAATTGCCTTATGACTGTCCCATGCATGCTTGAATTCCACCACTGTTTTTGACTCCACAACCTCCTCTGAAGGTCGTTCCATACATCCACAACCCCTCTGGAAAAATACTTCCTTAAATTACCTCTGAGCCACCCCCTTCTATCTTAAATTGTGCCCCTTGTTCTTGCACACTCTTTTTGAAAGATGCTACCTCTGGACTTTGTTGATTCCCTTGAGGTACTTGAAAGTTTCTATCATGTCCCCTCTCTCCCTCCTTTCCTTGAGGCTATACATATTAAGCTCCTTAAGTCTCTCTTCATATGTCTTCCAGTGCAGACCCTGCACCATTTTAGTTGCCCTCCTCTGGACAGCTTCCATCCTGTCTATGTCTTTGCGGAGACTGGGTCTCCAGAACTGCACACAGTACTCCAGATGTGGTCTCACCAGCTGTCTGTACAGAGGGATAATAACTTCTTGTTTTCTACTGGTGATGCCTCTCCCTATGCATCCCAGTATTCCCCTAGCCCTCCTTGCTGCCCTCTCACATTACTTGCCCACCTTTAGGTCATCTGATATGACTACCCCAGGTCCCTTTCCATTTATACCCTTCTATTTTACATCTCTGGACTACCCTTAACCTCTCCTCTGAATTCTTCTGCCCAACCTCTCACCCTTCCTAATTACTCCCCCCTTCCCCTCAACTTTATTCTCCCTGTCCTACTTCCTCTCACTCCCCCTCACTTGACAACACCCCCAGGCTGTACCAAGTTTCATAACTGACTCTGTAAGAAAGCTCCTTGTGTGCTTTATTTTGACTGTAATATAAACATTTGTTCCTGATGCACTTACATTTTATCTGGCATCCATTGTATAATGCTGGTACATTTTTTTTTATACTGCCACTATTTAAATTATGTTTGTTTATTATATGTATATACTATTCTATGTTTCTTTGTTTTATCTTAGTTGTTTATTGCCTATGTACCTTGACATGGAACCTGTGTAAAAGGGCTCTTAGCTCAAAGGTGTCAATCCAAGATTTAAATAAATAAATAAAAATAAAAAATGATCACTATAGACTAGGCCAGGCAGATATCACATGGGAAGGAGTTCCATAGCGTAGGACCTACCTCAACAAATGTCATGTTCCCAAAATATTTCAGACAGGACAGTTTCACTGTCAAAAGCCCCTTCCCCATGGACCTCCCCACCCTAGATGGTGTATATGTGGTTATAAAGTCATTGAAGTCCAGGACCCAGCTTTTTCAGGGCTTTATAAACCAATAGCAGTATCCTGTAGTTGTTGAGCTACTTAATAGACCACCAACCCAAAACCCAGGGTGGGAGGGTAATGTGATCTGTCTTCTAAGTCAGAAAGATTGCTGTTGCAATCTGTACTAGCTGCAGGTAATGCAACTGACTACAGGGTAAACCCTCATGGAGTGTAATGCAGTAGTGAAGTCTGGAGGACAAAATCAAGAAAGGGACCCAATCTGGAGACACTAAAGAGACATTTCTAGATAATAATAGTAGCCCCCAGACACAGGAGACACCTGAGTCTTAAATGTCATCCACTGAATCAAGGATCTCCCCTATACTGTGAAACTTCCCTTCAAAGTTCAGCTGAACCACCAGCAAGGATAGACAGCTTTTGGTCATTTTTAATATCAACAACTGCCTCTCACTCCCCACCTGGAGCAATTTAGTCTTTCCTAGGTTTAGTGCTAATCAATTAGAAACCATCCAGACCTTGACCTACAGAAGACATTGCCCTAAATGCAGCACAGAAGAAGGCTCATGAGGGGTAAAGGAAAGGTACAGTTGGATGCCATCAGCAATTCAAAGAAACTTCTCACTGTACTGCAAAATGATCTCAGCCATCAGACTCCTTTATGCTATTAAAAACTCCAGAATGAGAACTGAACCCTGATGAACTCCGCAATTAACAGCTGGTGGGTGCGACCATAATTGATCAGTCACTGCTGTCTTTTGGACAGAAAAAATTGGAACCATTTGAGAATAGTCTTTTTGATCCTGCAAGATCCTTGAGTCTAGTTTGACTCCTGATGTTCCACAGTATGAAAAGTAGACTCCTCTCCTAGATTCCTTGCAAAGTGGAGATCATTGCATAACTCCTGGTGCTCCATGGTATCAAAGCAGATGCCAGGTTGAGGAGAAGGAGATGGAGAATGGGTACCTCTTCTCAGTCCCTTGCAAGGTGGAAATCACTGCACACTCTGATGAGTGCAGTCCTGGTGCTGTGACAACTGTGAAAAGTCAGTCTAAAATGACTCAAAGACTTAATTATCTTCAAGGTGAGTCATCTGTAGCATCATCACCCCATGCTCAACAACAATCACTGAAAAAGGAAGGTCGGAGACCAGATACAAACTAGTGTGGTCATCAGAATCTAGCAATGTCTTCCTGAGAAGGGACCTCAAAACTGCCTCTTTCAAGATAATTGGAAGGCATGACTCTCTAAAAGAGGTATTGGAGTCCCCATCAAGACTGCCAACTACCAGTCCAATCCAGCCTTCATCATCTTGGTTGGAACTGGGTCCAGCCTGTAAATCTTGCTTTACAGCACAGTGACCACCCCATGGAAATCTTTTTCCAACTAGCAGACCTCAGTCTGGGGCTTGATTGTCCCTGAAGACCTCATGACTCTATCCCTACTGCCAATTATGCTGGTATTGGTGGAAGTGGGGTCTTGAATGCCAGCAATATTAACAGAGAAAACTCACTAAACTGCTCACACCTCTCCAGGGAACTAGTTTCTTGCAATACAGAGAGTCAGGATGTAAAATATTCTTCATCATGTGGAAATGTGTGGCAGATCTGTTCCTCTCCGTGGCCAACAGATCAGAAAAGTATTTCTTCTTTTTCACTCTATTTGCTTTCCAATAGGCCATGTAATGTCCCTTTAGGACAAGCCTGTCAGCATGTGCCCATGACTTCTGCCACTTGTGCTCTAGTCTCCTGTCTTTGACCTTCATTTGCCAAACTGGGTAGGGGGGGAGGAAATGTGGCTCAAATATTGTTTTGCTCATACAGAGTCCCAGAGGGTTAGTTAAGGAAGAATATGGGTTCTGAAAGATAGTGTTAGGTTGGGATGAAGGGCCGGCAGCATGCTAAACAGAATTTTATTTTTTAAAAAGCAAACAGCTCAGCTTCCCATTCACCACACAAAGAGGAAACACAATCTGTTGTTGCAATAGAAGAATACTTCTTTATTTGATGCAAGTGATACAAATCTAAACAGCAGTAGTGGGAAGCCAAGCTCTTTGCTGTTTTATAAGTACCTTTCCTTTGCTTGGCTCCATTCTTTACTGTTTAGCCGCCTCATCTGTTTTCTTTAAAAACAGAATTTTTAGACTTCTTTGTGGAACAGGAGGGCCAGTGAGAGGGCAGTGTGGTAAATTCCTGAGGGAATAAACACTGTCCACATTTGGGAGGAAGATTTTCCAAACCTTTGTTCTACCTATTTATGACAGAATAATGAATAATAAGTAGAAATAGTTTGAGTAGCTCCCAAAATTGTCACTTCTCCCCAGCCCACTCATAATCAATCTTTTCCATTGGTCCAGTGGTCCCCCCAATGGCATGATGACCAGTCAGCCTAGTGTCCTGTGGGGCCTCCCCATCTCCCTAATTGTTGGGATTCATCATAATCCAGTGGTTCTCCCTACCAAGTCCCAGTGTCAAACTCCCAAATCATCTTGACCACCTGGTGTGTGTGCTTAGTTCCAGCCCTGCACCCACTCCCATTACCAGCTACTTTACCAAGCAGTAGGTCAGTGACCTTTGGAAGTCATAGTGCATACCACTGGGATTTTGAGAGCCATATATCCATTATGCATGGTCCTGGTGGCCATTTAATTCCTAGCCTCTTGCAATGCCATTTGTAAGTGTTCATAAAGGGATTTCATCCCACGTCAAGTCATAACTCAACCAGGTCACAGTGTCCACAATGGCAGTAAGTGGAAACACTGACCACCATATGCCATATTTTGTAAATGAAAACAGGGTCTGGTGTTTTTTCTAATGTGTTTGGAAGTTAGTTCAGGCATAAGAACTTTTTCAAGTCTTGCTGGGTTCAGTTTCTTGCAAAAACCATTAACTGGAACATATTCAATCCCTAGTTTGTATTTTGGGCATATGCACATCAGAGTTCTTGCAACAGATGTACAGTAGCACAGGTCTGAAGGAAGATGCCGTCTTTTGGCATTTAATCATGTACTGGGTACATGCTTACTGTAAAATGTTTTGGTTAGCCTGCACACACAACAGATACTGTAGGCTTACTGCTGGAACCCCTTGACCTGAGTCTCTGTATCCAGTAACCTAGAGAGACACAATTCAGACATCACAACACTCAATGGCCTGCATTGCTGCAATGCTAGAAACAAATGTTAAGACATGAGGAAAGAGAAACTAATTGATTTTCAAAAGGCCAAGACACAGTCATTTCTGCTAATGATGACAAGGAGTTAGAGTCATTATCTACATTAATTGTTCCACAAAGTGCACAGATCACAATAGTTCACTGAATGGAGCTGAGTGATCTTTTGGTTAAATGCTCTCAATTGGGTTTCAGCCAATTCCAGTTAACAAGGGTTTAAAGAGATTCAGCTATAAGTAAGGATTTTGGAATCAATGCAATGGGAGCAGATCCTGCCTTTGTAATCTCTAGTTTTTCTCCACTAAACATATTCTGAAAACAAATATAATTAGGTTTATTATTGAACATCAGCAAGTCCCTGTTCACCATTAACTAGACTTGCCAGTTCCTTTAATATCATACATACACATACCTACACATGGGGGCATTGTTGTTAATTGACTTAGATCATTTCTATTTGAAAACATTTAACAAGGAGAGTGTGCTTCTGCAATGGCTTGGTATGCTATCACATTGCATGCATTCCCATCTACTCCACACAAGTACAGGTCACGTGTCACTTTTTGGCTTGATATCAGAATTGGTAGCAACACTATAATTAATTTTCTGCTCTTAATCGCTGTTACTGTTGATGGTGATTTAGAAGGATGGAAAGGAAAGGGACTTATGGATCTTTGCTGCCACATTGCATGTCTAGCAGAAAATCCAAAATGAATTTATTATTTTATATATTAGTTTATTATGAAAGTACCTTTGAGCACAAGTGCTTATTTTCAAAAGTTCCTTGTCAAAGTCAGTACAATACAGTAAACAACAAAACAATGGAGTGATGCAATAAACATGACAGTTCATCAAGCAATTAGTTACAGGAAATATTAATTGTGATTACAGCAGCCTTGTACAGAGAGTGATGACTGAAGTGATCTTTTGAACCAGTCAGTGTTTGTAATACCTGCTCGGGTGGACAATAATGTCTATTTCAGCTTTTTCCCTCCGATTTGAGGTTTATATGAAGCAAAGAAATAACTACCATAATATGTATAGCAGTGAAAACTAATCAGCAAAGGAAAATAAAAAGGCATGCAGTTGTATAAAATATGTACTTTAGTAGGATCCAAAATATCCAGTGATCACTTATTGTGATATCTTCCACTGGTCATCAAAGCCTGTATATATGTAACCATATGATCACTAGGTTTTAGGCACCCACCCTGTATAGTTAACAGGAAAGGAGACTTTGCCAGTCAGGTAGTGTAATGGGATCGATCAACACCAAACTACATATTAACCTTGCAGTAACATAGGTTAAAGCACAATAATTTAAGATTTTAATGCCAAATCCTAAGACTTGTGGTCGCCATCCTAATGCAAAAGCCTTTCCATAATGCCTGTGGCTGATTGTACTCATGTAAGTCAGAGTGAGGGGTGGGGCTTGTTTTCAGTCCCTTGTGGCTAGCACTATCAACTTTGGAAAAGTAATGCAAAAAAAAAAAAAAGAATTATTTTAACTTTTTTGTCAAAGCAGTTGCTAAACAATCTCAGCTCCAAGCTCACATCAATAATTCTACTCACTACCAATGTCTGAGACCATCACCTTAAACTGTGGATGAAATCACAAACATGGGAGGGGGACTGCTGCACAACATACACTCAGTTGGCTTATAGAGGTCTTCATGGCTGCATCCAATATTGACATCATGAACAGAGCTCAGTGCACATCATGTCTTTCAAGTACTACAGTATATCCTAATGAGCTTACTAGAACTGTTTAAACTTGTTTAGTGGGTGAAAAGATGGGTCAGTACTCAGTAGGTAGCTCATCTGGTTTGTCCTCTTACATACCTGCAAAGAAATGCTTCACACCTGTACTTTAACAGAAATAGTCACAGGCCACTAATTAATTGCAGTAAAGGAGAAAGATGAAGTTTATCACTGAGCTCTATTCTTGGTAAAATAATTGACCCAGGGATGAAAGCATCTATCAGCTGTTTCAGTGTTTGATGCACAGCAGTCCATCTTCTGTACTTGTCCATAATTTTACCCACTGTTCTGATTGACTTTCTCTGTCCCAGCAATGAGCAGAGCTGTTGAGGTACACTTACTATGACAGGTTAGTGACCTGGGTGGCTTCAGGAGAGCACTCTTAAAGAAAAGACTCCAACACCAGTTTAAATTAAATAAAATCGGCTTTCCTTTCAGTTACAGAAAAACAAACAACATGCATTTAGCTTAATGAACAATTCAGTTCAGTCTATTTCTGTCTCCACTTGCATCTAACTGAAATCTCTGCTGCTCTCCTATTATTGGGCCCAGTACTTGCTTGTTAACACCCCTCTTCCAGAGGTATATCCAACACCCAGAGCAAGCAGTACAGTGAGATCTTAAAGGAAAGACTTGAAAGCAGTAAGTGTTTGTTAGAAATCCCACCACAGCTCCAGTCAAATCCTGCATTGCTTGTGTTTCAAGGATGTGAAATGGTTTATGGGTAATAGGAGCATGACGGATATACACTCACACTTACTAAAAACAGGAAGAATGTCAGCACAAAAGCAGTTAGGCAAGCATTACCTGAAAAGGGCATTGGCAAAAAAGCCAGGTTTCAGGTAAATACAAAATCACTTGTACACCAATAATGCTAAGCATCATGGGATGTATATGCAAATTAGCACAACTATTTCGATTGGTTCTGCTTAAAGCAGGCATGAATAGTGCCAAATGGCCTCTCACACAATCAAAATTTCAAGTTTCTATATTCTGGTATTGCCCATGGATAGTGTCCTTTTGGTCCCAGGTTACAGACTGTATAACTCAAATGTTGAATTATGCTGCCCCATTTATGCCGGAACTGGTTCTGCTGGACATCCCCCCCCATTAATTTTCCTAAATCTGAGCTTCAGTTGCTTAATCTATATACTCTGGCAGCGAAGAAAGCTATTATGCATCTTTGACACCAATTAGACCCTCCAACAGTAGAAATGTGGCATAATATTGTTAAATCTATTTAGAAAATGGAGCAGATTATGGCAAAATTAGAGAACAGAGACCCACAATTTGAATTTAAATGATGATGGTGGGTGCTTTGTATATCTAAAGAAGATGATAATTTTGTTCCGTAGTTGATGGGCAAGTGGTTATCTTCTGGGAATTTTTGACGGGGAGGATAAAAGCCAGAATAAGAAGGGATGAGCTTTTTGGTGAGATAAATGGGAGATGTTTATTTGAGAGCCTTTTTTGATTTAAACATGATTTAGATTGTAGAAACTCAAGGGGCTAATGTTGGCCAAAAGAGAGAATTACTATAATGCCATGTCCATTAAAACTATTGTTGGAAATCCTTACCTAAGAGAACATAATATGGTTAACATTTTCTAACTGTTTGTAACCTAGTACTATTGCTATATTTAATTATATGGCCTGATATCATGTACTGTTATGTACTGTGATGAGAAAGTGGATATTGTGTTGTTTGTCCTGACGCTCATTTTTTAATAGTGATGAATGAAAAATAAAGATTATGAAAAAAAGGTTTCTTTAGTTTTGTGGTTCCATGTCATAATAGTGTAAGAAAAACTGCAATCGCTATTATGGTGCGTGTAGAGCAACAAAAAGCAAATTGGTCATACGCACTTTAAGGCGACTCGACTTTCGGATGTAAAAAAAGTGTTTTTGTGGGGGGGTGGCTGTGCCTCCCCTCCGTAGCCCCTTAGCAGGGGTTTTGCCTCTCGCAACCCCCGAATTAGGATTCTCAACCCAGGAAGGTGCATGTGGGGAGGGGAAAATCCAGATCTTGCAAAATGAAGTGCCGCAGCTGCAGCAAAATGTAACCCACTCCCAGTCTTGAACCCAATACCTGTTTTGCCAGAGCTAACCTCCCACACCATCATGCCACACAGCTAGCTCGGTGGCAGCATGTACACTAGTGCCTGAAAACACCTTCCCTGTCCCTATCCTTCCCCTCGCTATTCCTCCCTTCTGTTCGCCCTTTCCCCTGGTCGCTATCCCATACCCTCACTATTCTACAGGACTGCCCACAATAAAAGCACCCAAAATGAGTTGCTATATTTCTAGTCACTCATTTTGGGTTCCTTTTATGATGTGATACCATTTTGGTTCTTCGGCATATGTTTTTGTGACATAATTACAATACACCATAAGATCATCAATTCACAATAAATACACATCATACTAGAAAATACAAAAAAGAGTGGTTGCTGGCAAACATTTAACATAGATACAACCTAATATACAATTATCCAAGCAAAGAAGTTCACAAGTTCATTTAGAGTATAGGATTTTCTATATCGCATATACCTTTGGATAGACAGTACAAAAACTTCGCTGAAACAGAAGATTTTTATGGTTTTGTTTAGTTAGCATTAACAAAAATCCAAAGGGCATCTAGTCTCAAGCATGTTAACATCAATGGTGTACAATCAGCTTAAAGAACTAGTGTAAAGAAAGATAGAATTGGCTTCTTTGTTCAGACCCTGGTAAGCAAGGTTGCTGTTCTTACTTTTTTGTTGCATCTTGCGAATGAAAGTGATCATCTTCAGTGGCTAGCATATGTCATTCCTGAATGTTGTACCTTTTGCTCATCTCAGTTGCCATTTAGCTGCCATTATTGCCCTAGTGACATGGTGTGAGGTACCACATCAATAATCTTGAATTAACTTGGCACGTGCTGTAAACTGCCAGGGATGCCCAGTATATAGAAGCAGATGTTATGCGGCACAGGTGAATGGCACGTTATCATCTGTTTTAGTTCTGTCCTCTATGTCGCTGACAGTGTGTTTCTGCATTTGTAGGGCAGCTGTGCTAATTTCATCTATTAATCTTATTTTTTTTTTTTGTCGGCAACTGTTACAAATAGTTAGTGTTTAAACTGATGACCAACACAGCACCACATATATAGTGCATATATATATACTGCAAACTGTCCGATCAGTGATGCAATATAAATCTCAGGGTTAACTGAATCGGAAGTTCAGGCAGCATGTATATGCACTGATGTACCTAGCACCATGGATGAAATATATGAGGCATATTAAACAACAGTCCCCGATTACTGCTACCATCCCATGACATGTGTAGAAAGATAATAACGGGGTAAAGAAAGCAGCAGATCAATGCAAGCTCCAATCATGAGAATGGTTGACCCACTGAACGGTTTGTGGACACTGACACAACACCCACCCATTTATTGGAAGACGGCATGAAATTCAAACTGTGACACTTACACTGATTGCAGCTTCTCAACAGCTTGACTCTTCACAGTGACTTCACAGGATTTCATGGCTTTCATGTCATAATAGCGATCGCTATTATGGCATGTGTATATCGCCGAAAAGCATATCGGTGATATACAAGTCTCAGTGACCCCACTTCCGGGAACACTTAGTGTTCTTGCAGAGGGGCTGCACCCCCAATGCATGGGGGCTTTGCCTTCCCACCCTACTGCTTCCAATTCCAGGGGAGTGCATGTCAAGGAGGGGGCAAAACTTGGTCCTGGAAAAAATAAACGGCAGCCACAAGCAGCGGTAAAACATTCTTCTCCGGTCCTGCCCAAACTCAGTGCCTACTGCACCATAGCCAGCCACCCTCACCACCATACCACAGAGCTGGCTTGGCTGCAGCAAGCTCTCCTCCCTACCTAAACCCTCCTTCCTATCCCTCCCCTCCACCTCCCTATCCCTCCCCTTCTAGTTGCTCTCCTTACTGTTCCATCGCTACCCTTGCAGGATAGCTCGTGATGATATCGATAAAAATGAGTCACTGTTTTTGCAGTCATTCATTTTTAATCACTATCATTACTGGATACCGATTTGATGGACTCAATGAAATCTTGAGGAAAAAAACCTAAGGAATAGCAACATGGGCAGTACTGTATTCCACAACCTGTACCACTATCACATAGCACAAATTTAGTGATTTTAAATAAAATGAGGATGGTTCACCTAGTATCTTAATAGTTATGTCCACTTTAAAAATCTTCCTGTTTTGATTGACACTTCTCCTCCCACCACATCACAGCTGCAGGCGGGAGACAACCAGTCCTCACCTGTCTGCGGTACAATTTGCACAATAATGGGTTTTCCAAAAGGAAACTGGGTTGACTAACAAAACACATTGTAAAACAGGGAAAAGACCACGCGATCTATCTAGCAACTCTGCAACTAAAAAAGACAAAAGCAGGTATTGTACACTACCTCTTTAACATTTACAAATACTCGAGCATGCTTGGGCATGAAACCCTGAATTCTGGGTTATGAGTTTTTTATCTATTTTCCAACAATAGGGATCAGGTAGTCTCTAAAAATGATAAACATATCTAGTGTTTGGGGGGAGCAGCTGCAAACTAGGGGTGCTAGCTGCATACTTGAGCAGACTTAGACTGGGTGGACTGTTTCTGCTAGCACATTCATATGTTCATATGTTCCTAGTACTGTGCTAGTAAAATGTCAGTGGTTATGCACTGGGGCCATATTAAATGTATTGATTTGATAAATGCTATCACTTTATTTAGTATCAAATAATAGGTGGAGGGGCTGTTCAAAAACTGGGGGGTCAGAACGAATGATATAATGGTATGATAGTTCCACGGTCTTGGAAGTCATGTTATCAATACTGTGAGAAGGTGATACTACCACCAATGGTGCATGGTATACCACTGTTTTCTGGTTTTTTAACCAGCTCATAGGAATGTTTTTTCATCTGTGCCATCTCTCCCTAAATATAGTAATAAGAAATATCTACCTTAATTTGCCAGGCTCATAACTTCCATGTATGAGCTGAGTAGCCATATAGTGCTGCAACTGCAGCCCCGCCCTTAAAATAGGTTTAATGATGACACAAACTAGGAAAGCGGTTTGCAGGTGCTCTATGTTGAAACAGTATTAACAGGATTGGTGGAGATGGGGGCTGTCTAAACCTAGCTGCATCATTTTTCTTGGCAGTTCTACATGTATGGGGTTAATTATAGAACTATACATATGGAACTTCCAACAAAAGTAATGCAACTACATTTAGAGAATCCCCTTCCCCATATATCCTAATATTATTTGCATAGAGTACCAGCAGCCTGTTCCTTACTTTGTGTCCTCATTAAGCTTATTTTAAGGGCGTGGCTGTTGTAGCACTCAATAGCTTCTTGGCGCATACATGGAAGTTACAAGTCAGCCAACTTATGGTACATATTTCTTTTAAAGCTATCTCTTCAGGCAGTCAACTCCTTGGTATGAGTTGCCTGCCTGGAGTATGTCAGCTGCTATTTGAGATACTGTACACATATGACCCCACCCCCATGCAGAATCCTGGAACATCTACAAATTATGTCTCCCTGCACTCACTACTGGACTCTACATTCTCACTGACCAAACCAAATTGAAATTGAGATTTTAGTGAAATCACTTGTCATACCAGCAATATACAAAGGATTCTAAGCAATAAAACAGTCTTTCAAGTATCTAATGCTGTCATTTATTCTACAGAATACACTCTGCCCCTTGTCGTCCTAATAAAGATGCTTTATAAACAAAATTAGTGGGCTTTATCCCCACCATCCCCCTCACACAAATATATATGACCTATCCAACCTCCTGGCATGACTGCAGAATGGAGAGTCTAAGAAATAACTTAGAGTGTAGTGCTAATGCTTCCCTGTAAACATAGCCACTACTGCACCATTAGATTAGGTTTCCCATTTTCTTTTCTTGCTTTACAACCCTAATCCTCACTTCTGCATTAGTATGTACAGGGTTGCAAAAGCTGTAGAGGCAGTTACTTCCAGATCTGTTTGTTTTCCCAGTTATTCCAGGAGCCAGGACGCCTTAGCCCAGATGCCATTACTTCTGTTCCCACCACAGTTCACCAGTTATGCTGCAACCAGCATGGTTACAATTCTATAGCTATGCTATACATTAACAAGCATAACATTTAATGTGGGTCAAAATTGAAAACTGTGTATAGCCTAGAGGTTAGAGTGATGAGCTTTGAAGCCCTACAGTGCAGGGCTTCAAAGAGGCATGGGATAGGCATAAGGGAGCAATACAAATGACTGTGAATAGATAGGCCACTGACAGAGCAAAGGCCGATGGCACATTTATAAGGTAGAAAAAGAAATGGGCAGACCGGATGGGCCTTGTGGTCCTTATCTGCCGTCAACTTCTATGTTTCTATGTTTCTATGAATGGGCTTGGTGTCACAAACGCACTCTGCAGGTCGATTCTCTGCTCCCACAGTACCAACCTCAGAGCACAATAGTGTGAACAGGTAACAGGCAGGGTAACCCTCCTGTCTGCTTTTGGGTCCGAATCACCTTTAGTATCTAGTTCTAGGGGGGATTCAAATTGTGAACCTTATGCTAGCATATCCAGTGAGCAGGCTCAGATATGTACCCTCTTCGGGGATTGCGGTACAATCTTTCACCGGGCACCCAGCCAGCCTTCCAAAATGAACCCTTTTAACTCTGTAAGAGACCTTAGGTATATTCTTACCTTTTTCAGAGTTTAGTAACACCATCAAGCCCTTCAAACAGCTGTCAGACTTAACCATGTATACATCACATGTAAAAGGAACTTGGAAGACACTCCCAGGCAGTATGGTAAGAAAATGTACTTTACTAAAAGATGATAAAAATATGAAAAATGTAAACACAGAACACTATATCAAAGAGCTCCCAATCACGTAAAAGAACTCAGGAAAATTACAAAACAAAACTGCTACCACAATACAATTAGAGTTTTGCTATCTAAGGTATTACCCCTAGAACTGTGTTTTAAAGTTAGATCAGAGAGCTGTGTCTCTCTAGAGTCCCAAGATGATATAACAACATTTCAGACACAAGTATCAGTTTAAACTCTCTGTCTTCACACCCCTTCTGTGAGTCATCTTGCTCCTCCTTTTAGAATATAAAATTTCAAAAAATGATTTCCTATCAGGAGGTATTTTAAATAAAGTGCCATCAGAAGAAAAAAGGCATTTCCTATATATAACTTCTTAATTACACAGGTTTCCTTTGAACGTAACAATCCCACACTGGCAACAATGTGTTAAAAACCTAACAGGAATCAACCTATTGATGTCCTGTTTCCGAAGTCATAAAATCACATTTGGTTTGCACTTCAAAAAGCCTTGGCATGTCATAAATGGCAATACAATTCCATTCTGAAGCAAGTCAGTTAATTAAATGGTTCCTTGTCAGTTTTCATATCCTGTAGCTTCACTGAAACCGGGGGCATCCATGGAAGCACAGGCTGTCTTATGTGAGACAATCACATACCATATTTTTATATTACAAATATCATACAATAATCATAACCAGCTGGCCAAGCGTCACAATCCTTCCCACCTAGACTAAATTTGGAGGCTCTATCCCCTACATCAGAGGAGCTTCTCAAGTCAGTTCACTCCTCATATAGATGTGACAAGCCATGTGCATTCGATTGGTCACTCCAGCCCTATGTAAGATCCTCATGTCATACCCTTGCAAGGCAAGACTCCATCCTAGTAGTCTACCATTGGTTTTTCCCATTTGTGTCAGCCAAACCAGGGGGTTGTGGTCAGTTTGTACCTCAAAATGTTGCCCGTATAAGTATGACTCTAACTTCTTTAGGGCCCACACTATGGCAAGACACTCATTTTCGACAGTAAAGTAAGCCTGTTCCCTGGGAAGTAACTTATTACTCAGGTACACTACAGGGTGATCTTTTCCTTAGTTGGATGTCTGACTCAGTACTGCCCCAATACCCATGTCTGAGGCATCAGTCTGCACTATAAAGGGTCTGCTATAGTCAGGACTTGTCAACATAGGAGCACTGTACAGTGCTTCCTTGAGTCTGGTAAAGGCTTTTACACAGGCTGGTTCCCAGGTAATTTTCTTAGGCATCGTTTTCTTTACCAGGTTAGATAGGGGAGCAGCCAGGGCACTGTGATTGGGTACAAATTTCCTATAGTACCCTTCTGTCCCTAGAAAACTCCTGACCTGCTTCTGCATTTCTGGTCTGGGCCATGCCTTGAGCACCTTTATTTTTACTTGGTTAGGTCAGAGCTGCCCCTGGCCTACAACATGCCCGAGGTATGCCACTTCAGCAATGGCCACCTGGCACTTCTCAGCTTTGACAGTGAGCCTGGCCCTCTGTATCCTGACCAGCACTTCCC
Source organism: Neoceratodus forsteri (assembly GCA_016271365.2). Classification (NCBI taxonomy): domain Eukaryota; kingdom Metazoa; phylum Chordata; order Ceratodontiformes; family Ceratodontidae; genus Neoceratodus; species Neoceratodus forsteri. The sequence continues at coordinate 1,773,204,507 of CM057456.1, read as the reverse complement.
TAAGGTGGAACAGGTGTCCCTCCCAGCTGGCACTAAAGATGGTAATGTCATCCAGGTATGCTACAGCGTACTCCTCAGCACCATTTAACACCCGGTTCACCAACCTTTGGAAAGTGGTTGGGGTGTTCTTCATTCTGAAAGACATTACTTTAAATTCAAATAAGCCTATCGGAGTGATGAAGGCTGACCTCTCCCTAGCTCTGTCAGTCAACGCTACCTGCCAGTACCTGTTTGTCAGATCAATAGTCATAAGGTAGGTTGCCCCTCCCAACTTGTCCAGTAGTTTGTCTGTCTGGGGCATTGAATGGGCATCTGACTTATGAGTAGAGCCATCTGGCTTGGGCACAAGAACTACGGGTGAGGCCCAAGGGCTGTGGGATCTTTGGATTACTCCTAAATCCAGGACTTCCTCCATCTCCCTCCTAATGTTCTTTTGGACAGCCTCTGACACCCAATATGCTGTCCGCCATATGGGTATCTGTGTCCCTGTCTCTACATTGTGCATTGCTAAGGGGGTTAGTCCAGACTTGGCACTAATCAGTGGGCAAAGTCTGCTAAAACCTCCCTTACTTCCTGGATCTTGTCTGGGGCCAGCTGGAGTGAAAATTTAACTGCCTCCACCGAGGACTCCCACTTGCTTTCTTCCAGCAAGTCCAGAAGGGGGTCTCCTTTGTCCATACCCTCCACAGGACTACATACTGCAAACACCACATCAGCCCTATTAGCATATGGCTTCATCATGTTGACATGGTACATTCTTTCTGTATATCTTCTGTCAGGATATAATTCACATCATTTACCTTTCTAACTACTTTGTACGGTCATGTCCACTCAGCCTGCAGCTTGTCTTTCTGGACTGGGATAAGGACCATGACTTTCTGACCCACTGTGTACGAGCAAACTCTGGCTCTGTGATCGTACCACACTTTTTGTTTCTGTTGGGCAGCTGCCAGGTTGCTCTGGGCTGTCCCCATAAGCTCCTTCAGCCTTTCTCTAAACCTAAAGATATAACCCACTATGGGAGTTCCCTGGGTGGCATGCTTGCCCTCCCAGTCCTCCCAGATCAAGTCTAGGGGCCCACGTACCTGGTGTCCATATAACAGCTTGAAGGGGGGAACCCTGTCGACTCTTGAGGTACCTCTCTGTATGCAAACAACAGGTGGGGAAGATATTTCTCCCAGTCCCTCCCATGCTGTTCAGCAAATGCTTGGAGCATTGACTTCAGGGTACCATTAAATCTTTCCACAAGCCCATTGACATACAGGTGATAAGGTATCGTGTGCTCTGCACCACCCCACACTTCTCCCACAAACATTTCATCAGGTCCGACATGAAGGAACCCCCTGGATTGGTGATAACCTCCTGCAGAAACCCAACATGGAGGAAAATCCCAAGTAAGGCACCTGACACTTTGTCTGTCCTCAGTGAGGATAGGGTGACTGTCTCTGGATACTGGGTGGCATAATCTGCCACAGTCAGGATGAACCTCTTCCCAGAGGAGCTGGGAGTATTTAAAGGCCCCACAATATCCTTTCCCACCCTCTGGAATGGCTTCTCCACTATGGCAATGAAATTAGGGCAGCTAGGGTTTTTCTACCCGCCTTCCCTATTTCTTGGCACCGGTGATAAGACCTGCAATACTCCTTCACCTGCTGGGTGAAGTTGGGCCAATAGAAATTCTGATCCAACCACTGTGTAGTGCACATGATTCCCAGATGACCAGACAAGGGAATATCATGTGCAATCTTGAGTAACTGCTCATGGTACCCCTGAGGAATGACAAGCTGCCTGCCTATCATCCCTCCCTCTGTCTTTTCATCCTGAGTATACATCAGACCATTTTCAGAATAAACATTATGTTTCCTTTCACCTCCCTGTTCTTCGTCAGAGTCTGCCCAAGCCCTCAGCTTCTCTAGACTAGGGTCACTTTTCTGAGCAGCTGCAAACTCCTTACACATTCCCAAGGCATTGGACAGGTCTCCTTCAGTCTCTAAACTAGGGTCCCTAGCTCTAGTGTCAGGGCACTCTGGATCACTGTCATCCCTAACCCTCTAACAATAGGTCACCCCTCCATCTATGGAGAAACCCTCCAGAGCTGTTTGATTAACTGCTACTGGGAAATATCTACCCCCTTTTCATTAGTCTCCATATCAGGAGACACAGGCTGGGGAACCAGCCTCCCAGTGGTTTGCACAGTGGCTTCTATGGGGTCCATAGAACTACAATTTCCCCTTCCTGCTTGGCTACAGGTAACTGCACATACTGACCCTTGTTTGAGATTGTTGCCAAGGATTGCATCAACTGCTAAAGTTTTGGCTACAGGCACCTGTTGCACAGTTCTCCCTGTTTCACCCCAGTCTAGGAGAACACTAGCAATTGACAATGTTGTCTCCTCCCCATTGAACCCTTGTATAGTTACAAATCTATTGGGTATAAGCTGACCAGGCTCTACCAGGTCCCTTTTAACCAACGTCAGGGATGCCTCTGTGTCTCTTAACCCTTGTGTCTGTACACCATTCACAGTGACTGGGTGCATGTGTACCCTCATGTTCACAGGCATGCATCCAGGGACACACAAACAACCCACTTCTTTCCTAGCCCCATTTTGCATATTGCTCATCCTTTTGGGACACTGTCTGGCAATATGCCCAGTTTCTTTACAAATCCAACATTCATTTCTTTTCTCAGAGAAATCTTTTCTATGAAACCTGGAGCTAACTGGTTTCGGTGGAGGCAGTGAGGGTTTTAGCTGCCCTGAAGGTGCACTTTTCCCTTTCTGCACTGCCAGGCCCACCCCATTCGCTCTCAGAGCAGGTCTGCTCTTGGCATACTGGTCTGAAAGTTCAGCAGCCTCTTGCACTGTTTTGGGATCACGGTCCTCTAGCCAAGTTTTCAGCTCTGCTGGGCATGCCCTCAAAAAACTGCTGTAACAATATAGCATTTTCAATTTTATCTACAGAGTTTGCTTCAATTCCTTCCCCCCAATGTTTTAAAAACTGATGTTTTTTCGTGGCTAGCTGCTTGTAGCTCATGTCAGGGCACCTCCTGAGCTTATGGAATTTAGCTCTGTATGCTTCTGAAGTTAAATCAAACTTTTTAAAAAGTGCAGCTTTAAGTTTGCTGTAATTATTACTGTCCTCATTGTCCATTTGACCCAGTGCATCCCAAGCTTTCCCAGTAAGTAGCAGGGATAGCTGGAAGCTCCAGGACCCTCTAGGAATCTTTGCCTGAATACAAACTTTTTCAAAGGAATTTAAAAAGGCATCCATATCCTCCCCCTCTTTAAATTCAGCTATCAATTTGGAATTTAATTTGTAACCCAGTCCTGTAGTTTCAGTTAAACCCAAGCCACTTACCTGCTCTGGTGCTGGTTTTAGGAGTTGTAGCTTCTCCAGCTCATGTCACCTCTGGCGCTAACACTCTTCACGGTCCACCTCTCACTGTTCACATTCAGCTTCTTGCTTTTCTTGCTCCTTCTTCTCCTCTGCAGCTTGTTTCTCTCACTCCGCTTCTCGCCGTTCCCGCTCAGCCTCTCTCTGGAACTCCAGCTCCATTCTGCGCAACTCAATCTGAAGCTTGATTGCTTCTGGCTTCAGAATGCTGGTGATCTTCCCCTGCTGTTGTGGCCCTTGGCTTGCACTGGCCCTGCTGTCCTCCTCACTGGATCTGGACACTGCACTGGCCGCTTGTCCTTCCACACCCAAGGTTTGGTCCTTTACAGTCACAGTCTATGACTCGATGCTCTGGGCATCTGCTGTCATCAGGGCATCCATGAGGTTCTGCTTGGTGGCTCTCCCCTCGTGCAGAACTCCTCTGTCCTGGCACAACTGCCTCAAGTTGTCTGCAGTGTACTCACCGTAGTTGCAAGCCATCTTCTTCCCTAACTACAGCTACTCTAACTTGTACTTTAAAAAAAAAAAAATAAAACAGGTAGGAGCTTGACTGTAAGCAAAATTATATAGTTCTGTTTCTTTTTCAAAAATAAATCACTGCCTTATTTTGCAAATGAGCTGTACAGCATTAAGCTGACACACTGAACAGATAAAGCTTGTGTTACCAAATTGTTTGCACTGCTGCCAACCAAATCTGTCACAAACACACTCCGTAGGTCAGGCCCTCTGCTCCCACAGTGTCAACTTCAGAGAGCAATAGTGTGAACAAGTAAGAGACAGGGTAACCCTCCTGTCTGCTTTTGGGTCCAAATCACCTTTAGTCTCAAGTTCTGGGGGGATTCAAACTGTGGACCTTATGCTAGCATACCCAATGAGCAGGCTCAGATACGTACCCTCTTCAGGGATTGCAGTACAATCTTTCGCCAGGGGCACCCAGCCAGCCTTCCAAAATGAACCCTTTTAACTCTATAAGGGACCTCAGTTATATTTTTACCTTTTTTCCCAGTTTAGTAACACCATCAAGCTCTTCAAACAGCTGTCAGCCTTAACTACGTATACATCACGTGCAAAAGGAACTTGGAAGACACACCTAGGCAGTATCTTAAGAAAATGCACCTTACTAAAAGATGATAAAAATATGAAAAATGTAAACACAGGACACTATATCAAAGAGCTCACAATCACATGAAAGAACATGGGAAAATTACAAAACAAAACTCCAACCACAATACAGTTAGATTTTTTGCTATCTAAGTTATTACCTCTAGAAGTGTGTTTTAAAGTTACATCAGAGAGCTGTGTCTCTCCAGAGTCCCAAGATGATATAACAACATTTCAGACACAAGTATCAGTTTAAACTCGCTGTCTCCACACACCTTCAGTGAGTCATCTAGCTTCTCCTTTTAGAATATAAAATTACAAAAAATGATTTCCTATCAGGAAGTATTTTAAATAAGGTGCCATCAGAAGAACAAAGACATTTGCTATATATAATTCCTTAATTACACATTTTCTTTGAACTTAGCAATCCCACACTGCAACCAATGTGTTAAAAGGCAGTATAGCGCAGTGATCTAAGGCTGTGAGCTACAAATCTGATAACATCCAGCAGACCAGACCTGGGTTTGAATCCCACAGCTTCCACTTGCATACTGTGTGACCCTGAACAATTGCCCCCAGCTAGCACCTGAAAACAGGCCTTGGGCCTAGTGGGCCTTAGCCAGTTACCAAAGAATACAAACAAATAATGAAATAAAAGGAGCACCCCATAGGCTTTCATCTGTATTCTCAATATGTTGTTTTTGAACACTCATTAACATAATTTCTGGTGACTAACATGAACTAGCATGCAGCAGGCAGTGCTCCATGACTTTATAGGACAATGGCTGTAGTAAAATCAGGACCATCTTGTAAATCAGCATTGCTCAATGGAGCTTTATCCAGGTAAAACTTACACACTCACACTCTGCTGGTTTCATACTCTCTGAATGCACACACACACACACTTACTTTGGTGACCATTTTCAGGGAGGCAATTAAACACTTGACAATTTATAGCCCTTGTCACATTCTATTCCTAGGGAAAGGCTGATTTACACACAGCTATGATTTTAGACTGTTTTAAAATTTCTGAGTACTACCTTTCTGCCCTATGTATTTAAAGTGTGCTCTTTGCAAAGTCTGTCACAGTTTGTTGAAGAGCTCTGCATAGCTCGAGGAATTAAATTCTATAAATATCTTAAATCTTGTATTTGTTTTTGTGTGCCAGTGGGGGAAGGGTACATATCAATTAGTCAGTACTAACATACTAAAATGCCAGCAGAATAGGCCTAACGGTCTTTCGTGTCTGCTCGTTTGATCAGCCCCCAACCTGGGTGCTGACCTTGCTGCCCCCCTCACCTTCTCTGGCTTCTCCCTTCCCAGTTCTGGATATTCTTGCTGCATTGGATTTTGCTTCCAGAACCCTTCCCCTGTACCTGTCCCACCCCCTCTTGAACCCCTCCACTGTCTCTGCCTCCACCAGCCCCCTAAGCAGCGCATTCCATGGCTCCACCACCCTCTCAGTGAAGTAGCACCTCCTCCTTTCTCCCCTGAATCTTCCCCTCCAGCTTCCACCCATGCCCTCTAGTGGCCACCTCCTCCTTCCTTCGAAGCACCCTGACTGTTCCTCCCCTATTTACCCTTTTCATGTACCTGAAGACCTCTATCATGTTCCCCCGGTCCCTTCTCTCTTCCAATGTGTACATATTTAGCTCTTTGAGCCTCTCCTCATATGTCCTGTCCCCCAACCCTCAAATCATTTTGGTTGCCCTCCTCTGGACCGTCTCCAGGAGGTTAATGTCCCTCTTTAAGTGTGGCCTCCAAAACTGCATGCAGTACTCAAGGTGCAGCCTCACCAAGCAGTTATACAGAGGGAGTATCACTTCCTTCCTTCTGGAGGTGATCCCCCTAGCGATGCATCCCAGCATCCTGGTGGCCTTGGCTGCTGCCCTCCTACAAGTCTCAGAGTTGTTCATCTTGACATCCACCACCACCTCAAGGTCCCTCTCAGCCATCGAGACTTGTAGCATTTCCCCCCCAGGGTGTATACTTGACCCGGGTTTCTGGCCCCCAGGTGGAGTACTTTGCATTTCCCTGCATTGAACCTCAGCTTCCTCTTTCTAGACCATCTTTCCAGAGCCTCCAGGTCCCCCTGTAGGGCCACCCTCCCCTCCTCCCCATCCCCACCGCTCCCAGTTTAGAGTCATCTGCAAAGAGACTCATCTCACTCCTGATTCCTGTCCTTATGTCAGAGACGTAGGCATTGAACAGAAGGGGCCCAAGGACTGATCCCTGTGGGACCCCACTAATGACCCTCCTTGGGGATGAGACTATCCCGCCAACTACGACCCTCTGGGTCCAGTCCTGGAGCCAATTGCCTATCCATCTGATCATCTGGTTCCTCACCCCCATTTCTCCCAGCTTATCCAACAGGCCCATGTGAGGAACAGAGTCAAATGCCTTGCTGAAGTCTAGAAAGAGGACATCCACTGGTCTACCCAGGTCCAAGGCACTCGTCACCCAGTCATAGAACTCCACAAGGTTTGTCTGACATGATTTCCCCGGGATGAATCCATGCTGTCTATCGTCCAGGCACCCTGACTCATCCAGGTCCCCCCCAGCCTCTCCTTGACAATGCCCTCCATCACCTTGCCCACCACCGATGTCAGGCTGACAGGCCTGTAGTTCCCTGCACCTCTCTTGATCTCCCCTTGTGGATAGGCACTATATGCGCCACCTTCCAGTCCTGGGGCACCTACCCTGTCCTCAGAGAGATGGTGAAAAGCTCCGCCAGGGGTTTCGCCAGGACATCCGCAAGTTCCTTCAGCACTCTGGGATGTAATTTATCTGGCCCCAGTGCTTTCTCCGTCTTAAGGGAGCTGAGGGCTTCCCTCACTCTCTCTGCTGTGATTTCCACTTCCTGTACCTCTTCTCCCTGCTCAGCCCTCCCCCCTTCTGCCAGTGATGCCTCCCCTCTCCCAGACCTGCCGATCGGTAGGGTCCCCCGCCAGTATCTCTGTCTCCTCCCATGTATGATGCAGCACCCCATTTTCCTTGGTGAAAACTGAGGTGAAGTACTCATTTAGTACCTCAGCCTGCTCCCTGGGTCTTGTGCCCATCTCTCCCTAATTTAATCCTGCTAATCTGCCCCTTCACCCTTCGTTTTTCCCCAATGTATCTAAAGAACCCCTTGTTCCCTCTCCTAATTTCCCTGGCCAGGTTCTGCTCCTTCCTTGCCTTAGCCACCCTCACCACCCTAGTGGCCCTTCTAGCCATCAGCTCATACTCCCCTCGATCCCTTTCACTCCTTGAGCGCTTGAATTGCTTATAGGCTGCCTACTTTCCCCGCATCACCTCCTGGACCTCCCTGGTCCACCAGCAGGGTTTTTGGGCCCTACCGCATTTTTGTCTTACTCTTGCACAGGTGCTGGTAGCATCCTGCACCCCTCTTCTGATGATTTCCCACCTACTATCAGCGTCCATGTCTGACCCAATCCCATCCAAATGCTCCTTAAGGATCCTTCCCATTTCCTTAAAATCCACCCCCCTGAAGTCGGTTACTTCTGTCTTTGTGCAGCCTTCTACCCCTCCTAGGTCCAGGCAGAACCAGACCGTGGCATGGTCACTCCCCGCCAATGGGTCCCTTACCTCCAGGCCTCCAGTCTGGTCACTGTCTGCCAGGACCACATCCAGTACCCACACCTCCCTGGTTGTTTCCCTCACCTGCTGAGTTAGGAACGCGTCTTGAAAGACATCCAACAACCTCTGTTCCCTGGTCACAGAGGATGTCATAGTCTCCCAGTCTGTTCCTGGCATGTTTAAGTCCCCCAACACCACCACTGTTCCTCTGCCCAGTCTGCAGTGTCTCCCAACATCTGCCACCAGACTCTTCTCCACCTCCTCCGCCAGGGCAGGGGGTCTATACACCACTCCTATTTTTACTCTCTTGCCCCCCCTTGTTATCAAGGTGACCCAAATCACCTCCATGGTTCCCTCCGCCTCCTCTACTCCCCCTATGCCAATGCAGTTTTCGACTATCATTGCTACACCTTCTCCCATTCCCTCCCCCCCCGTCCTTCCTGAACATAGTGTAACCCTCCAGGTTCAGGTCCCAGTTGTGTCCTGCAGTGGCCCAAGTCTCAGTGACCGCTGCCACATCCACTGCTCCCTCAGTTAGCATCGCCTGGAGCTCAAGCATTTTATTGCCCAAGCTCCTGGCATTTAGCAGGACTACCTTCCACCCTTTCCATATAGTTCCATTTCCCCTGCTCATGCTCCCATGGGGATTCTGTTTTCCCCTGGTCTGCACTTTGCCAGTCGGCCTTTTCCCTCAATCCTCCAGCTCCCCAGGGGTTGGAGACAGAGTCCTTCCTTTATCGGCACCCCCTTGACAGCCTTTTCTCCCATCCCTCCCCCTTCACAAGTTTAAACCCCACTTTTCACCTATGAACCCCTCTATTTTCAACTTAAGGATTCCCCTCCCCTCCAAATTGAGATGGAGTCTATCTCTAGCATACAGTGCCTTATCCTCCCAGGTCTCCCCAATCCCCTATCAACCCATACCCTCTGACCTCACACCACTCCCTGAGCCAATGGTTTATCTCCCTAATCTTCCTTTTGTGTTCCCCACTAGCCCTTGGCACCAGCAGGATTTCTGAGAAGGAAACTGTGCATCCTATGTCATGACAGACCCTGGCAAGCTCCCTGAATCTTGCCTGTATCTCTAGCTCACTATTTCCCTCAATGTCATTTGTACCCAGGTGGACCAGTATGTCCGGGAACCCCACATACCTTTGCCAGCTGATATACCTCGTGCTTAGCCCTGTGCACCATTAGTCCAGGGAAGCATTTGTTCTAACTGGCCAGGCTTCTCCCTCCTATCCTATTTGATACCCTGATCATAGAATCTCCCAACAGAGCACTCTGACTGCTCCTTTCCTCCATTCCCCTTCCATGTCCCTCATCCTTTCTACCGGCCCCTCCACCCAGCCGACTCCTTGTTCCTCCCCCTATCTGGGTGCCACATGCCACCCCCTCCTTATTTACCATGGCCACCCCTTCCCCTCCAATCCTATGCCTCTCCTCCTCCTGAGTATCCTTCTGTACCTTGCTAATTCCCCTCTCACTGCTCGCGACTGGTCCTTCTCCCCATCTGCTAAACTAGCCTGACTCATCCTCCCTTCCTTCCTGTCTCCATTTAGTTCCTCCTTGCTCATCGTGCTCCCCTGGCCTAAACCCTCAGCTCCCTTTACTGAATCCTCCTTGTACTTCTGTCCCTTCTCCTTTACCTTTCCTCCCAACTGGTCCTTCTCCTTGCGCTTTCCTCCCTCTTCCCCTTCCCCCTCCTCCTCTGATTCACTGCTCTCCCCATTTTCCTGCATTCCAGGCCCCCCTGTTCTTCCTGCTATCTGGCCCCTGCCTCCTGCCCCCCACTCCCTTTCCGTCTCTAACCACCCCTGTCGTGGCTACATCACCCCCCTCATCCTCGAGCAGAAGAAGAGATTTGAAGCAGTTACTGAGTGTAAGGTCCGATCCACCTCCCTGCCTTGCTTCCTTCTGTCCAGCCCTGGCCATCTGCCTACTTCTCTGAGAATGTTGTCCCTCCGTTCCTCCTTTGTGAGGGTCCCCAGTTACCTGCCTGCTTCCTTGGTAGTGTCCTTTTGGACCCCCTCTTCCAGGGTCCCTATGTGACCCCTGAGTATTCTCCAGCACTCCCTTCCCTATGCCCCCACCCCCAGTGCTTGGTGCAACCCCGTGGGAGATCCCTAGCCCCCTTCCCCAACCATACCTCCCCCCTTCCCCCAGCTGTCTCCTAATCCCCGCAACCTCCTCCCTAAGCTGTGCCAGCAGGTAGCACATTGGGCAACCACTGAACTTCCAAGCCCAGTCCAGTATCATGGCTGCTCCACACCCTGTGCACCCCATCACCCTCCCAAAGATGCTGGCCCTAATGACGTGTGGTTCTATCTCCTTCCAAATAGGTTTCCTTGGGTGAGCCACCAGGTTCCCCCTAGTCCAAGATATACCCTGCTGCCTAATCAGGTCACCCACTAATCTTAGAGACAGTCCCACTGTGCACCAGTAACCCTGTTACTAGGTGCAGTACAACACATTAAACTTACAAGGGAAATGAACAACTCCCTAAGCTCCTCTCTCCCAGCCTTTAAATCCAACCCCCAGTGGCTAGAACTTCATGAGCTGCACCTGCAGCCTTTTCCTCAAATTGCAGGGCAGGTGTTCCCCTATAAATTAGCAGAATTCTGGAGAGGGCGGGTCTTGGGAAGACACCTGACTCGAGATAGAGTGTATCAGCCCTGTGTCTCCCCTCCAAACCCAGCAGCCAAAGAACCAGGCCCAAGCAAATCCCACCAAATAGGTTTTAAATCAGAAGAAATAGGCCTCCACCAGCGCATCCTGTTACACAGTGAAACATCCACAAAGTGAGCCCACTTACAGCCACCAAACCAGTTTTCAAACTTCCAGCAGGCCCAAAACAATACCCTGCTAGCCCCTTAGAAGTAAGAAAGAAAAGAACTAACCTTCTACCAAGTAAAATCCACAAGAACCCTGTGAAAACAACAAGCAGCAGCTACTGTCCTGGAACACAACTGACCCTGTCCCCTTCCAGTTCTTTCAGTACAATTCAGTGAACTCATCTGACCTTGCTCTCACTGACTTACAGTGAATGTGAGTGGTGTGTGCCAGACTTAAGACAACACTAAATGGCTAGTAAATCCTGTATCAGAAGTGTGGGGGGGGGGGTTGTCAAAATGTATATTATGGCCATTACTTTTGAAAGTGAGGGGTTGGCTGACTCCTCTGACCCCCAGCTCCATTTCTTATGTATCAAATGGTTAGTTGTAGTGAAAAGATTCTTGATTATTTCTTTTGAGGGTGTATATTGCTTGACCAAAATATCTTTAAGGTAAAAATCTCTCTTCCCCTTGGACAGTGGGCAATGCAATGCAGTACCACATGTTGTAAGTCATCTATGGCACCCTTTGCACAAATACACAGTGGGGATATACAACTTTTCTCTTTTGATTAATCGGAAGAGAATTACTTTTATATTGCTTTAATTTAAATCTTGTATATAAAATCTACTTTGTCTTTCCTCTAAGTATGTGAGATAATACTCTCTGTTCATTGTTGTTTTGAATTACTTGCAGTATATGCTGCATGTATTTTGCATTTATTAAGACTCATTATACCACATTGCATTTCAACATCTTTGTCTGATATCCAAAATTAATAGATCCCTTGATCTTCCATATGTGTCATACAGAACATATCCTAATCCAAACTGGTACTGTATCACACAATCTGCAAAGGCAAAGAACAGAAGACATAAACACATGTTTATTCCTTCTCTTGATCCATCCATGTGCCTCATCTATACTTCAACCCAGGGGAACATGGACCAGGCCTTATGTTGTTTTGCTGGTTTGTGGCATGGTGGGCCCATAATAAGACAGTATGTTAAAAAGACAAAGAACCACAGCACAATACCACTGACACCAGGGTTAACCCAAAGGGCATTGGCAACAAAGCCAGGTTTCAAAGAAATACAAAATAAAAACATATCCCAATAATGCAAACCATCATGGGATGTATACGCAAATCACCAAGAATATTTATACTACTGCTGCTTTAAGCAGGAGTGCATGGTGTCCAAATGGTCTCTTACGCAGTTTGCAAAAAGGCTGAGAACAGAAGACACAGGCATGTGTTTTGACTTTCTCAGGAATTAGTTGTCAGTGTGCCTCATCTGTATTTCAGAGGTAAGATTAAAGCTGGGGAGTTTGGTAACTGCTGAGTCATGAAAGTTTAAATCATTTGTATTTTGCAGTCATTCCCCTATGTTGATCACACTAGCCACAAAGAAATGAAGGCAAGCCCTCTACTGATTTTCATCAGTGACAGCTGTGGGGTTGTGGGAGGGATTTGCATTGTTATGGTGGCTGGGAGTCATGGGGCCAGTTTTCGAATGGATTTAGAGGGACGCATCGGACTTGTGGCAGGGAGTTTGATGCAAGTGCCGACTTGAGTTAAACCATGCCAAAAGTTGGATTTTAAAAAAAAACCCTCTACCGCAAGTCCCGTGCAGTGCTGCTAGTTCTGCCAGCTCCCCCCAGGGTACCTTTACATCCATGGGGGAAAACGATTTATGGGGTTTGCACCACAGCTTGGTGTAAGGTGATGTAAAGTGAGAGTGCTGTTGCAACTTGCATCCCAGGTTATAAAATCGGGTGCAAGTTGTGGCAAACTCTTAGCCACAGGTGCGGAAAACTTTGCAGGGACCCAGGGCTTGGCCACAAGCCCTGTGGCCCTGTTTGAAAATCAGGTTCATGGTCTCAACTTAAAACTATTATGCTTAAAATAAGTCATAAAACGTAACTGCCAGACAAATAAGTAACTCAAAACAAGTACATCCCACTACTCTGCCTGTTCAGCAAATCTTACTTTCCATTTAACTTGAAACGGTCACTGTTGCAGGTTCTTCTGACATTACAGTTGTTGATCTAGTGGTGTGCATGGTTACCAAAAACAAAAAGATGATTATTATACCTGGGGCTGGGCTACTTATGCTCCTTAAATGTTTTACTCTATGTGGTACTAATCACTTTATATTATAAGCAGACTGTGTGATATTGATGGCATTGTTGAACCACTTGTCTCCTTCTGGTTTTCAGGTTTTCATTAAATCTGGTAATACAACACTTGAGCTCTGGTCTCAAACTGGCAGTCAAAGCAATTACTGGCAGAAAGGAGAAGTGTTCCTAGGAATCCATTCCCATTTTCAGGTCTGTGTTTTAAACAGAATACAAAAGTAACAATCTCTGAAGAAGTGTGTTTTGTCATAAAATCAGAGTATGATAGTATGATCATGCTCCACTGAAACCTAGTCTCGAAAATATACTGTTACCTTTGATTTTATTGATCTAATTGTTATTTATTTGTATTTTTTATAACAAGTTCAATTAAATTATATAAAGAAAATACAAAAGATAAAGAATAATGGAAGTACAGAGGCACAGTTTAGTAGCAGGCAGGTACATTATCAGCAGAAAAAGCAATGGTTCCATGCAAGCAGTTTTTATGGTATCAAACAGTACTGCTAGCCCAAACAAAAGTATACAGTAACAGACCATGGGGTTAGTGCTCAGATGCCTCACATGGCTAAATGAGTCCTCTACAAGGGACTATGGCATACATAAACATCTCCTCTCTTGGGACATCAGTGCTCAACCCAGATGAGGAGCAGTATGTTTCACACTACGGCCAATTAGCTTCATACTGTAAACTCCAATTTTACATCTGGAAGAGCATGCCAGCCTTTCCATTGCACAATGATGGTAGCCAAAAAAAAGTCTGTTTAATCAGTCTTTATAATGAAGGAGGAGGTGTTCTTCCATTGGGAAAGGATAACTTGTTTGGCCAAGATAATAGCTAAGTAAATGAATTTATGGATTCCTTCTGTTGAATCCTTAAGAGAGGCAAGATCTGCATGTAGAACCATGCTGACTGACAACCCAAATTTAATATAGGTGATACCTGTTACTTTTTTTCAGTGGTGGTTGATCAGCATGTCCCTAGTTCTGGGAATGCCCACAACATATGATATGTATCAGCATGTGGACCTTAACATCATTGATAGCTGTTGTCAATGCCTGGAAAACAATGCACCAGCTTCTGAGGAGTGTAGTACTATTTTTTCAGACAAAATAATTGTGTCTTTTTCAGGTTGCTACATGCTGGGCTCCATAATTCCCCCTCTAGTAAAGAGAACCATTCCTTTTCACCATAAAAACAATCTATTTAAGCCCACCATTTGTCTGTCATGAAAAGACTAGAAATTCTTATGTGGGTAAAGAGTGTAGCACAAAACCTAGAGATCAGACCACTATCCTGCACAGGGCCATCAAGGGATTCATCTATTGTGTATGGGTCATCTGTTTTTTCTTTTACAGTTAATCTTTTCATTGCTTATTTTTTATTTTTACAAATGAAACAACAAATGTATACATGACAAATGCATTACAGTGCTGAATACAGTAATGTTACAAATTGCATAAAATGCATAACAACTTTATATTGGTAAATAAGTCAGCAGAATCCATTAGCGTGCACATCCAAACTAATAAGCATAGGGTAGAGCACAGTGCGGCAAACTGGCTATTCATTTAGTTTAGTACATTTTATAGAAGTAGTTATATCAGTTGTGAGTGTTTATACTAAAAGGGTTTCACAAGGATCTATAATTCATTCTTAGTGACAACAGTGTAGGCAGGGAGCATCAGGTAGTATTGGAGGGAAACACAGAGATGGGTCTGATAATATGGAGAGGTAATAGAAGATCTGTTTTGGGTAGTCATGGAGGCTTTGATAGATCCTTACTCTGACCAGGGTGGTGGAACCTCCTTCTGAGGAGTACATATAATTCAAAAGGAGCCCATCTTGTGCTGTAAGTAAGGCTGGTGCCTGCAGCAAAGTAAGACAGTTTGGAGAATGTTGCCAGTTTCTCCATAGCCATTAGCCATTCCTGAAAAGTAGGGATCTCAGGGGAATGCCATCTCCTGAAGAAGGCCCTCTTGACCTCCGTTGAGGCTTGCGTTAGCCACAGTCTGGGCTGTTGTGATACTGCAGGTACTTCTGATGATAGTCCCAGCAGCCAAAATGCAGGGGTGTTGGGGATTTGTCTATTAAGTATTTTGGAGCAATATAAAATAACACCATCCCATATAGGCTGAATTGGGGGACATTGCCATCAAATATGGAAAAGGCCAGCCCCTTGTGTACCACACGTCTAGCATATGTCAGACAAAAATAATCCCATAGTTTTCAGTTGAGAGGGGGTGCTGTACCACAAGTGCTACAGTTTATTTTGTATCAGGAGGCTGGGGGGGGGGTCCTGAAAGGCTCTTTTTGCGGTTGACCAGCATGAAGACTACTTTCCCTCAGCTATGGATATACCAAGAAACTCTTGCCACTTAGTCCTGGCCTTATTGGTAGGGTCAAGTGCTACATCTTGCAGCATCTTGTATATGATTCCTGCTAGTCCTTTTTTCTGTTGGACCCATCTCTCCAGGGGCAGAGGGGGGCATTGGTTACCACCTTTTCATGTACATGTGCAACAACTGCAGGGCTTACGGAGGTTACTGAGGCAGACATGTCTTATTTGTAGGTATCTCCAAAGATTCTGTTGCGGCCGGTGGTATTTCTCTTTTAGGGAGGTGAAGGAGTCAATGTCTTGACCATTTTCCATCAGGATGTCTTTAACCGTCAGTAGTTTCCTATCCCTCCAACCTAACCATTTTATGGGCTTATGTTCTTTGAGCCATCTAGGGTTGTTCCACAAGTAAGTCAGATTGCCAGGGTTAAGACATGATTTAGACAACTGCCCAACCCTTTGCCAGGCTGAAAGGGCATCCTATATCACCTTCCAGTGTCTCACTTTGGGTGGTACTGTGCCCTGTAGGTAAGGGAAAATGTCCATCCTATCCAATAAACCCTGTTCTATGTCACACCACACTGGTCTGCAATGTCCTAATTCTTGAAATCCTCTGCATGTTCTGGTGACAGAGAAGGCCAAGGCATACACGTGGAAGCTGAGGAGACCCCACCCCCTTTTGTTCCAGGGTGCTCTTAGCTTGACTTTGCTATAGTGGCGAATTGTGGTGCACCACAGAAAGTTACCTATTAGGGAGTCTCCCTTTTGGAGCCATTTCTTTGGGACTGCTAGTGGCAGATGACTCTCGCTCACTGAATATACCTTACAGAAATACTACATCCGGCCAAATGGTATTCTCCCATCACCTAGCTAAGCTCTGGAACCAACTACAGACCCTAATCTGCCACTCCTCATCAGTCTACTCTCTATCTACATCCCTAGCAAACTACTTAGTGATGATTTGCAACTGCATCTAGCCCCGGTGTGGCCCTACCCAGCTGCTGGTCTATACCTCCTCCTCCTTCCTCCAGCTGGGCCAAATATTTGCCCCCAGTTCCAAACCCTCTTGCAATCCTAGCACTTTCTGCAACTGAACACTTTCTATCACCTCTTCTATCCCACTCCCGAACATCTTTTACTCTACATCACCCCCTGTCAGTCTCTCTCAAATGTATCCTAGTCTAGAAATGCTATTAGCTATTGTTTGGTAGTAAACTGTACAGTCTGTCTATATGCTGTTAAGCTAGTACGTATCCTGTTGTATTTACTAATTGTTCCCACTCCCCTTCCCCCAGGACATACCATGAGATGAGCTTTTGTTGCTCAGTGTAACCTTCCTAGTGAAACATTTCAATAAATAAATAAATTAATTAAATAAATAAAAGACGGGCCATCAGATAAAAGATTTGAGGAGCAAGAATGAGCTTTATAGCCGCTATTTTCCCTGGCATGAATAGGTTTAATTGCTTCCATCTTTGCTCTTCAATTTGAAGCTGAGCAAGCAGGAGGGAGAGATTCTTATCCATAAGGGTGTACATTTTTCAGGACAGCAGGACTCCCAGATATTTAATGTGGCCTTTTGCCCAGGCTAGCCCCATGTCAGTCACCATGGAAGGGGATGCAAGGGAATTCAGTGGGAGTACTTCAGTCTTCCCAATATTAATGTGGAGACCAGAGATGCTAGAAAAAGAGTTTAGGAGGTCTATTATGTGAGGAATACTATTTTAGAGGTCTGTGTTAAAATTAAACAATCATCCGCATATAATAGTGAGTGAGTTGCAGTACCTCCCACTTCCAGGCCCTGCATGCCAGGGTGTGTTCTGAGTGCACAGGCTAGGGTTTCAAGCATTAAGATAAAGAACATGGGTGAAAGAGTGCAGCCCTGTGGCGGGTGAAAAGCTCACAGGGGTACTGGTTGGTTAGGATCCTAGCAGTAGGATTATTATATAGCACCCTGACCCAGCCTCTAAAGTAGGGGTCGAAGCTGAGATGCTGCAGGGTAGCATGCAAGATCTCCCCTTTGCAACACTTTTTGCTAAGAGGGAGGTATGCAGGGGTACTCAAAGTCATGGGGAGTGTCTGCATGGTGAGGGCCAAGCATCCCACTAATGAGGGACCCTTAAAAATGTTTCCCCCTTCTGTGTGTGGACATCACCCCATATCCCTAAGCACAACTTCCCCTTGTCATGACTACAGCAGCAGCCACTGTCCAGCCAAACTGTGCTTCAGTGAAACATCCAAACAAATCTAATATTAACATCTTAGTCTAACACATTAACTTGAGCAGTTGACAGCTTCAGGAACCTAGGGAGGCAGACCTAGGGTGTAAAACATGCTATAGAGTACAGCTGTATTCACCAAGGCTTTAAAATGGTTCCCTTTTAAACAGTGTGATATTGGCATGCTGGCATTGGACAGATTCTGAAAACGTTGTCAGCTACGAGATCTGTTCCTGTGCGGTAGTGCTTTAGTGGGCTGATTCAACTTGGAGCGTTGTTTTGGATCAGCTCTGTTGGACCTTTTGCCATGAATCCTCTTGCCACCTCCCATTAGGGTCCTCACAGCCCTCAAGTGCCTGCTCCTCAGCATTAGTTTCCATGGGTTGCCATGGGAACCTTTAACAGGGGTACAAGGGTGACCAGTGGCCCATCTGTCTCCCCCATGTCTGCTAAAAACATTTACACTTCTGAGGGGTGATTAAACATAAGTTGTTCGCCTTAGTATGTTACCCTGAGCATAGCTGGGTATCGGAGGGATGTCACGATATTGAGATGGTACAGCTTTTTCAAAACCTCATCATTGGCTCTCCAATGCTTGGACAAGTCCGACAATGGCCCTTTAGCCTGCCTACTCCTTCCTGACCCCCTCCTACCCTATACTTACCATATACTGTTCACCCTGAAACTTGTCAGAATCTGGCTTACGATGTCTCTTCCATTGATGTCTGTATATTTAAAGCTTAGCCATCTCTGTGTTTAAAGACTGTTAACCATTGTCGACCTTGTGTGTATGTTACCCTACATCCTTTGACATGGAACCTTTGTAAATGAGCAGTTCTTGCTCAAAGGTATTTGTAATCCTGGAGTTTAATAAAATAAATAAAAAAATAAAGTCATATGAAAAGTCCTGGTACATCTATATTTTGTGACCCTGCCACTTAATGTTTTTGATTTCCCAGGCCAGCCACAAATACCGTTCTTTAGTGGGATATCTTAAAAGTTTGCGCAAGATAGAACAGGGTCTTTCACTGGGAGGAGGTCTGGGAGCAAGGCTCCAGTGCACCCTCTCAATCTCTGGAGGGGCCGCATTATTGAGGCAAAGCATGCCTGGTAGAACTGATTGAAGAAAAGGGATCATTTCTCTCCCTTCCATCCCTTCCAGAATGCCCACTATACGAACATTGTTCCTGCAGGATTCATTCTCAGTGTCGTCCACCTTGCTGAGCAGATACTGCTTTTGGGCTTGCTGTTCATGTAAAACAGCCTGATGTTGGTCGAGCCATGACTCATGGTGCTGTGCCAATGCTTCAGATTTTCTCACACAGTCAACCACCTTTTGTAAGTCTTAATTTGTCTTATTAGTGATTGTCTTTAGTTTAGCGGTGTCCAGCAGAACTTTGTGCAGCATTGTCATGAGATTGGCAAATTCAGCCACAGTGTCCAGAGATGGCATGGGGATGCCACATTGAGATTGTGCCCCCTTAGTGCTCTGAGTGTTGGAGCTTTTCTGGTGGTACAGGCTTACTGTAGGTGTGATGCAGTGCCCAGTCTTTTCTTTTGTGCCTCGTGGCTAGTTGACAGATGTTCCGAGAGTTATATCTTTGGAACGCAATCACTGATTTATGAGACAGTAGTCTTAAACGACAGTCCAGATGTTCTGGTTGACAGTTCAATAAATTCTCCCTTTACATGGGTTAGCGAAACTGTCGAATGGGTCGAGGTAGGTGTCACAGAGGTCCTCAATGAAAAATTACTGTGCTTCAATGTTGTATGTCAGGCAAAGCCCCCGGTCATCTGGTTTTAATGATTTGCCTATCAAAGATAGCAAGAAATGCTGTTCTTGCCAGTAGCAAAAAGAGAGAGAGAGAGAGAGACAGAGAGAGAGAGAGAGAGAGAGAGAGAGAGAGAGAGAGAGAGAGAGAGAGAGAGAGAGAGAGAGACATAGGTTGAATCTAACTTGCAGCTGCAAAAATATATTTATTTATTTATGTTTAATTTATTTGCTTCATCATTTGGATTACACCTTTGAGCACAAGTGCTCAGTTGTAAAGTGTCACATCTGAGTCAAGAAGATGATTCACTGAACTGTAATCTCAGGTTCTATGTCATAATAGCGATCGGTGAACAGCAATTGCTTTTATGGTCAGTGTATTTTTCCAAAAAGCAAATCGGCGATATACACTTACAGTCGAACCAAAACCCGGCAACCTAAAGTGTTTTTACGGGAGGCTGTGTCCCCAGTGCCCCTCTCATTGGGGGGTTTGTCCCCACACCCCTCTGAATTAGGATTTATAACTCCAGGGGGGTACATGTCGGGGAGGGGGCACAAATCTGGCTGCAAAACAAATTTAAGTCCGGGAGTTACTGCCTGTAGTAAGATTTAGTCCCTCCCATCCCCGAACCCAGTACCCACTGTGCCAGAGCCTGCCTCCCTCACCACCACACTACACCACACGTCTGGCTCAGAGGCAGCAGGGACGGTTCATGTGCTTAGCCCTCTTCCTTATCCCTCCCCTTCCCCTTGCCATTCCCTTTTTCTTGTTGCTTCCCTACCCTCGCTTTAGAACCAATAGCTGGTGGGTAGCCCATTCCAATAATGCCAAATATGGAGTCTCCATTTTGATGGTCACCCATATTCTGTCACTATTATCACTGGATACCATAATCTCGAGTTCATTACAGTTAGTAATGCAGTAATGGCAGCTCATACAGAGCACGGTCAGCAGTAGAAACCAACAGTTCATGTAGAGCATTGTCAACAGAACGTATGAAAGGTGCAGTAACTAGAAAACAGTGTCTCCAGGGGAGCATAATCAGCAGTGAGCATTGGAGGCCCTAGGTACCTGTCTGCACACAGTTGATAAGAAGTAGGGGGGGGAGAGAATGAGTCATGGGGACCTAATTAGCTATAACAGGTGCATTTGATACTTTTTGTAAGTTCTGTTCTTAGTGTTTCTTGAACTGGGCCAATTTAGAGAGCCCTACAAGGGTTTCAGGTATGTTGTTCAGCCATTTAGATGCCCTTACTGTGAAGGAGCACTTGAGAAGGCTAGTTTTATGGAAAGATATCTCTAGGGTATTCTAGAATAGTCCTGGTGGTGTACTGATTGTTAATGGGACAGAAGAATTTATGAATTGCTTATGGGGTAAAGCCCAATAGTTCTTTTTTTGCATGCAAACAGGTCTGATATCTTAGCCTTTCATGTAGAAGGAGCCAGTTAGTCAGGGTATAAAGTAAGCAGCTATGTGCAAGCATGTCAACCCCAAGTGCAAAGCAACAAGCCTTATTAAGCACTACCCTAACTCTCTTAAGTACAGAGTCGCTAGCTACTGCATAGATGGGGAGGCCGTAGTCCAGAATCTGTAGGACTATGCAGGACACTACAAGACACCTTGCTTTGGTAGTGAGGTAAGGGAATTCCTGAACAGTGTGCATAGCTTTCTGTTCGCAAGGCTAACAATGTTATCCATGTGTGGAGAGAAAGATACAGTGTCATCCAGAATAATGTCTAAATATTTGAAAGATTCAACCTGTTCCAGTTTAACTCCTTTATCATTTAGAGGGACTAGGAGAAGGATCTTTTTTTCACTTATGGCTCTGAGGACAGCATGGTCTTGTTTATTGTAGTTTAAGACCAACCAGCATATTTAGCAAGAACCATTTCTCTAAGGACTAAAAGTCATTTTGGAGGTCAGTACACAATACATGTGCACTACTGGCATAGATAAAAACATTGTCTGCATATAAAAGTGCCTTAGATGTCACACAAGCCTCCAGGAGTCAGTTTATGAATAGACTAGAGATGAGGGGGCTGAGATTAGACCCTTGCAGCATGCCCACTGAAATGCTTTTAACATTAGAGAGACAGCCATCGACTTTTGCCCTCTGTGAATGGTTGACGAGGTAGCTGCGGAACCGGGTTACTATGTCCTGTGAGAGGCCAAGTAAGAGGAGCTTGTCAAGCAAAAGATTATGGTTAATAAGGTCAAATGCTTTGATCAAGTAAATGTGTATAGCTCCCACCAGGCGACCACCATCAAGGGCCTCCTGCAAGAAGTGGATATATTCTAACAGGGCAGTACTAGTCCTGTGATGAGATAAAGAACAAGTAGCACACGGTGTGTTTGATGCAAAAAGATTTACTTAAAAAGTCATAGCAAGTACAAAGCAACAATGCAAATGCAAATACAAAACATACAGCAGCAAATTGCCAGCCTAGCTAATGCCACAGCGCTTCGACTCTAACCAAGTCTTCCTCAGGGGGTGATGCTTTCTAAATCCATGCAGTTGAGGGCATTGAATATTGTACTTGCACAGGTAGTTGACTAGATGGTCCGATAGTATTCATTCTAGGACTTTGGAAAGGGGGGGGAGAGGATAGATATAGGCTGTGGTTGGCAGGGTTGGAGTGGTCTCCACTTTTGAACAAATGCTTGACTGATGCAGTGTCTAGATTCCAGGGAACTGAGAAAACCACAGTGAAAAGCTGAATATCTTAGTAATGGGTTGAACAAGTTCCTCCAATGCCAGAGACAGCAATTTCATGTCTATCATGTCAGCCCTCATTCTAGTTTTCCCTATAACCCTTTTTTACGTATTTGACAGTATTTATTATAGTGATGGGCTTGAACTAAAATTTGGGGTGACCAGGGTCATGGTAAGAACTACTAGGTAGTCCTGTCCCATCACCTTTACAAGTCCCTAGCCCATTATTAGAAGGAAGGACAAAGCTGAGGTCAGTGAAAGTTGTGTTGAATTTGTTGGCTACATCAGCTGGTATCAATATTGAGCATTTTTGGGGGTGCTTTTACATTTTTGCCCAGGAGTTCTGTTATATTATCCCAACATTCTCTATCAGTACTCCAGTTCCTAAATTGTTGCTGTTTACAATGTGAGGCTTTGGCCTGTCTTATCAAACTGGTGCACCTATTGCATGCATCTTTGTACATTTGTAGTTCGGCCTTAGAGCCTTTTTCTCTTGCCTGGTGCAACAGGTTATCCCTGATGCATGTTTGGGTTAATAGGTTAGGGGTGACCCACCCTGCTGCAGTGCCTCAAACCACACACTTTTTAAGAGTGGCAAATTTGTCACAGACAGCTTTGAATTGGTTTATGAAATAGTCAAGGGCAGTGTCAATATCTAGGGTGATATTCAGAAAGTTTCAGTTTATCTGGGGATGGAAGCCTTAAAGTCAGCAATCATATCTTTGTGAAGGACCCTGCTAATGATGGTTCGGGGGGGCGGGGGCTTGGGGCTTTTTGCCATACACACAAATTGTACCAAGGAATAGTCACTAGATGGAGTCTTTAAGGACTAATACTTTGATTAGTCTGTCCAGGTGAGTAGCCAGGATCCAGTCAATTAAAGTTTTAGTTCCCATTTTATAGTTGGTCCATGTGGAGTCAGTGACTACTTAAGTTTTTTTTTTTTTTTTTTGCAGTCAATCTTTTTATTTGTGACTACTTAAGGTAAGAACAAACTGGCCCTTGTGTCCCTATGGACTGCACTTGTCTTGGCTATCCAGTTGATGTTTATGTCCCTGGTGACAGTAGTTTCCCAGTTATGACTGTCCCTGTTGACTATTGTTTCCCAATCATGACTGGTTTGTTTGATGTGTCTGGCAAATGACCCGAGGCCAGATTGTTTTTTGCCTGTTGGTATATATGTTGTCATTATGACCAGAGATTTGTGACCCTTCCCTAGTATAAGTTTTACTGCCAGGCATTTACAGTCTCTTGTGAGGTTGCCAATTTTCATTTTATAACCCTATAGATCAGCCCTAAGGTACATTAGACGTCCACCTCCCTGTTTCTCTTGGCAGACTTCCCCAAATATATTGTAACCAGCCATGGTAAGGGCGGCATCTGGGATTTGGGGAATAAGCCAGGTTTCTATTAAGGAAATTACCTCAGGTTTAACAAGTGCCACACAGGCTTCCAACAGGGTGAGTTTGGGGAGTAGATTACCAATGTTAAGGGAGACTATTTTAGCTTCCCTTTGGTTAACACTCTGGGTAATTATTTCCAGGCGCGCGTGGGTTTGGGTAAAGAAGAAACACTAGTATACTTTTTTTCAATTCCCTGGGCCTGGGGTTAACCTCACAAATTGTTTTGTGCAAGAGCGGTACATAAAGCACATCTTGTGGCCAAGGGTGCCATGCAGGAGGGTTTAGCTTCCATTAGTTTTTACTAGGGTATAATGCACTGTGTAAAAGTCTGGCATACGGTGAGGTCCTGGGGGTAAGTAGGTGCAACAGGGGTACACATAGCCCTAGGACATTGATTTAAAGTGAGCAAATGTCCACTGCCTGCTGCCCTCCCCATACATTTCTGTTTTTAGCTGACCCAGGAGTAATATTGTGGCAAACAGTATTTTGGCAAGGGGGGTGTTCAGCTGGAGTGGTGCATGGCCCTGTCAGATTGTAATGTGATGCCTTACATAGATAGAAGACTTGAGAAACCCTTACAACCTGTAAGGTCCCCTACCTGCTGACTGGAATATGTAACTATGCACTGATATATCAATCACTTACTGTAAGTAAAAAATGAGAGGAGAGCATTATTTTCAAACAAATTATCTACTAGTTGTATGCCATCACCCTTTCAGTAGTGGAATTGGTTAGCTTTAAATACAGTACATGTGGTGAGTAGGCATGGTTTCACTAAGGGAACTGACTATGACAGTGGGTTTGAACCAGATCAAGTTAGGGTCCTGCGTACCAAGAACTGCACAAGATCTGGTCTCTTCACTCAACAGATCATAAAAAGTGGGCCTTAAGTCTCAGTCTAGAGGTGAGCCTCCTGGGGTATCCACTAAGGGGTGAGTGATCTTTGAAAGAAACCACGAGTGTAAAAGACTCAACTGGACTACCCATTATATATTATGAAGTCTGGTTGGATGAAGCCCCCAGCAGTGTACAGAGATGACAACTGTTTGTGTTGGATTTGAGAGGCCTTGTTTGCCCAGACCCATTCATTCATGAAGGAGCAAAGCTTCCTGAAAAATGATCTCCATCCAACACGTTGCTTCAGTTTTGACCTGGCTTACAAGAAGGGTATAATTTTGTTGGAAACTGTCTTAGTATCTGGAGGATTTACTGCAACATAATGAAATCTAGTCAAGGTGTATTGGAAGGGAGGTGAATGCTTCAAGTCACTGAAGTTCCCCAAGGATGAAGGAAGAATGAATGATAAGCCACAGTTGATTTTGTACCTTGAGTAGGTGCCAAAGCTGTCAATGAGGGTAAGAAGAACAGGGAGGGATGTTTCTGGACAAGCAAAAGGAAGAAGCATGTTGTTCCCATGTAAGGACAGAACACTGGAAGCCTCTCTGAACTGCATCTCAGAAATCTTCAGATGTTTGGTTAAGGGTTCCAGTGAGAGACCAAAAAGCAGGAAGGGGGAAGAGAGAGCAGCCCTTGTGCATGCCGCATGCAGGAGTGAAAGGGTGTGAAATATAGTTGTTCATTTGAATTGATACCATGTGACTTTAGTAGATAAACAACAAAAATGCTGAACATTTTTTCCAAAATGGAAGCGTTCAAGTGTGGAAAACAAATGGTCCCACGCTACATGGCCAAAGGCCTTCTTTTTGTCAAGTGAGATGAAAATTGAGACCCCATCCTGTCAGTGAGCCCATATTGTCATTATTGTCTGCATTCTCAATCAATCAGTCTTTATTTTATCAGGCAAAACATCATTGAGGAGAACTCATTTACAAGATGGATCTGGGCATGTGGTTAGCAACAAGAGTGCAAAACAATCAAAACTGAATACAAATACTTATTTCACATAGGTAGCAAGAACTAAATATATACATATAAGGTGAATGTTATAACAAACATAGAAGGAGCTGTATGGATAAGGGGGTAGGCAGAAGAGAAAAATATGAGGACAGATGTATACAGCAGGGGCACCAGGAGGAGGAGGAACAATCATACTAGCTTGGATAGTGACTCATGTTCTGTAGTTGTGATAACCTGGGAAAACAGAGTTTTAAATGTTGACAATTTCACAGGTGAGGCTAGTTTAAGGATTTTCTGCAATTTGTTCCACAGGGAAGGGAGGGAATGGCTTATGGAAGCTTTACCAAAATGAGTTCTGACTCCGGGAATAACCAGGGTTATATAAGAAAGGCTTCTCAGTGTGTAATTACCAGGGGAACAAATGGGTAGACAGTCTGTGATATATTGAGGAAGCTTCTTTGTGATGGCTCGGTACGTCCAAAGGACTACATTTCTCTGCCATCTGTAGCAGACAGACGTCCAACCTACTAATCCATATAGAGAGCAATGATGAGTAGAGTAGGGTGCTCCTGTAATGAATCTTATGGCCTGATGGTATAGGGTATTAAACAAAAAACCTCCCACACCATCCACCACCACTCAAAATAAGCATGATCTGAAACCAAGGAATAGACTGAATAAAGTGCTTTATTTATTCCATAAAGTGCTTAGTGAATCATACCTCTCAAAAACAGAGATGTCAGCAGGAATCCTGCTTTTCCGGTGGTATAGGGTGTCAAGTTTGGTTAGGGCAGCACTAGTGCCTTGACCATATAGAAGATCTGCATAATCCAGAAGTGGAAGAAATGTAGTTTGGACAAATCTGTTTTTGCTTCCATTGTAAGAAGGTGCTTTATTCAAAAGAATAATCCAAGTCTCTGAGTTTTTTAGTGAGTTCCTCTATGTGCTCGGAGAAAGACAGTTTGTTGTTAGTCCAGACCCCAAGATATTTAAATTTTGTAACAAATTCTAGGGGCTCACCAAAGAGGGTGGTGATCTGAGGTATGACACCCAGATTAATGATATGCGACGACTTAACAGAGGGAGAAAATAGCATTGCCTTTTTTTTGGTGTTTAGAAGTAGTTTTAATTGGAACAGGTTTTTCTGGAGATTGCTCAATTCAAGTTGCAGGTCAAAGGCATGTTATTTCTGGAGATGACCTAGAAATATACAGTACAGTGTCATTGTCAAATAAGTGTATATTAGCAGACTTTATTCCTGTATGAATATTGTTAATATACATGGCAAACAGAAGGGAGCTCCCCCCAAAAAAACAGTGGGACACCTCTCAGAAAGGTTTTTAGAGGGGAGAGATCTCCTTCTGCCTTTACTTTCTGGGAGCATCCAACCAGATAGCTATCGAACCATTTGAGAGTTGTATTATTGAGGCCAAAAATGCAGAGCCCAAGAGCAAGGAATGGTCCACCGTATCAAAAGCCTTGCTTAGATCCAAGAACAAGGCACATACTTATTGTTTATTATCCAAGGCATTTAGCCAGTCATTGGAAACTTTGGTAAGGGCAGATACTGTGCTATGACATGGCCTGAATACAGATTGTACTGAAGTAAGTAGGTTGGAAGAATCAAGATATTTCCTAATGTGTTAATTAAACTAGTTTTTCTAGCAGTTTGGACAGTGTGGGAAGCAGGGAAATGGGCCTGTAATTGTTAAGATTGCTAGGATCACCTGATTTGAAGACAGAAATGACATGAGCAGTTTTCCAAATAGAAGGAAGGGTTACCTGAGTAAGAGACAAATTAAACAGGTGGGTAATGGGAACTTCCATAGTATGATGGGCTAATTTTAGGAAGTACAGATCTATGAGATCAGCACCAGCACTTTTCCTGGTATTAGCCTAAGAAGCAAGTCCTCCACTTATTTTAGTGCAATAGGGCTGGAGGAAAAAGCTGATTCACCCACAGGAAGGGTAGTGGCAACCGAGGCCAAATCCTGACCACATAACTTGTTTCGTAGGTTGCTGGCTGGAGATGAGTCGAAGGCCAACCTTGCCGTAGTGAAGTGGTTGTTAAATAAAATTTAGAATCTTGTGTTTGTCTGTGATGGTAGAACTTCAAGAAGTGATTTTTGTAGGAAAGGAGTTTGTCGATCTGTGACTCTCTACCTCTCTTAGGGTTTTCCAGAATTGGGCAGAGCACTTGGTAGATGCATCCAGTTTATTGTTATAATAACTAGTTTTTGCACCCCTAGTAAGCTTTGTGCAGCAATTTCTACCTATTCTGAGGCTATCCAATCAGATGGGAGTTTAGTCATCCGTGCCTTTTTCCAGAGGGCATCCCTACAGAGTAGTTCGGACTGAAGGCTGGATGAGAACCATGGGCGTGAAGTTTTTTTGTACGTATTTTCACGAGGGGTGCATATTGATTTATTACATCTAGAAGTATGTTCTGGAACAAATTGTAAGCTTCGTTGATGGTGTGGGCAAAATAAAAGTCTTGCCAACAGGAGTACTCCAGATCGGATAAGAAGGCATGAAGATGACTCATGTCAATACTTATTTCCTTCCAAACACTATGAAAGGGGTATTCTCCAAGTTTTTTCTCAACTTACTTCGAAGCTTAGAGGAAGAGTAATTTGGGGAGACGATTTGAATGCAACACTCATTCTCTCGTTAGATGCCTCAAACCCCAAACAGTATCATTACACTGCTCTAACTAGGTATCTCAACCATACCTTGAAACATTTGGGGCCAGCTGATGTGTGGAGATACCTTTGTCCTAGGGACAGGGCATATACACACTATTCAGCCTGATATTGCAGCTTGGTGAGGCTTGACTATTTCTTTACTACTACTGAGCATATGGAGGATGTGCAGCACCTGGATTTGGGCCCCATACTTCTTTCCAATCATGCTCTGGTTTTGGTTACTTTTGGTCATGCTCAGGAACTGACCACTACCTTTTGGCTTCTGCATTTGGCCTATTTAAAGGACCATGTTTTGCATCAGCATATAATTCAGCAGGTTCAGGCCTTTCTGGAGAGTAATGACACAGGAGAGGTTGAGGTCAGCATTCTGTGGGATGCTTTGAAGGCATCTATATGTGGGAATTTGATAGCTTATGCCTCAGTGAAGCAGAAAGCCCAGAAGAGGACAATGCCTGAACTTTCTCGGGAAGTGCAGAGTCTACAATCCAGCCTGGCTAAGGGTGATAAGTCTGTTTGAAATAGGTTGTTAGAAGCAAAAGCTGAAATGCAGAAGTATTTAGATCAAAGAACTGAGCAAGCACAGTATTATTTGAGGCATAGGGTGCAACTAGGGGGATCAAGGGGAGCTAAGTATTTAGTGAGGTGCCTTAGAGTTCAAAAGGCAGCAGCCACTGTTTTAAAACTTTGAGATCTGGTAACAGGTAGCCATACACACACTACAGGTGATATTTTAAAAATATGTCAGGCCTTTTATCAACAATTATATTCTCTGTAGTCTGCAGGGCCAACACCATGGACACATAGGGAGAGGGAGGTGTGCTCAATTCCCTTCACAAAAAGGGGTCCTACAAGAGCTTGCTAAGCTTAGGGTGGACAAGGCAATAGGACCTGGTGGCATACATCCAAGGGTACTAAAGGAGCTAAGGGTGGAACTAGCAGAGCCATTATCAGAACTGTTTAGTGAGTCCCAGAAGACTGGAGAAGGGCTCATGTGATCCCGCTCCACAAGAATGGTGGCAGGGAACTATAGACCAGCCAGTCTAACCTCAGTAGTGGGCAAGATTATGGAGGCATTCATTAAAGAAAGGATAGTGCAACACCTGGAATTCATAGGAGAACAGGATCCAGGACAACATGAGTTTACAATAGGAATGTCCTGTCAAATTAATCTCATCAATTTCTTTGACTGGGTAACCAGAGTGGTGGACCAAGTGGGTGCAGTTGATGTCACCTACCTTAACTATAGCAAAGCTTTCGATATTGTTCCACATTGAAGATTGATTAAGAAGCTGGGTAGGCTTGAGGTGGGTCAGAAGTTGGTCAACTGAGCGGCAAACCAGTTGGCAGGCAGAAAACAGAGTGGTGGTAAACAGTATACAGTCAGAAGAGATGCAAGTCACAAGTGGGGTACCTCAGGGATCAGTCCTAGGGCCAGTCCTCTTCAATATCTTCATCAGTGATATTACAGCTCGACTGGAGGGTAAGGTTTGTCTGTTTGCAGATGACACTAAGATTTGCAACAGAGTAGATAATCCAGATGGGGTGGGTAGAATGAGAAGAGATCTGGATAAACTGGCAAAATGGTCAGAAGAGTGGCAACTGGGGTTTAACACAAAGAAGTGCAAAATCATGCACATAGGGAAGAGAAACCCTGAAGCCACCTATAGGTTGGGAGGGGAATTGCTGGCAATCACAAGGGAAGAAAGGGACTTGAGCATCATCAACATAGATGACCTGAAATCCTCAAAGCAGACCACTAAAGCAGTAGGTAAGGCTAGAGGGATGTTGGGGTGTATTAGTAGGGGTATCACAAGGCGTAAGAGGGAAGTAATAATCCCTCTTTACAAGACACTGGTTAGGCCCCATCTGGAGTACTGCATGCAGTACTGGAGACCACATCTGCACAAGGACATTAATAAAATGGAGGCAGTCCAGAGAAGGGCAACCAAAATGGTGCAGGCACTACATCAGAAAACATATGAGGACAGACTAATGGAGCTCAATATGTATACCTTACAGCAAAGGAGGGAGAGAGGTGATATGATTGAAGCATTCATACATCTTAAGGGCATTAACAAGGTGAGTCTAACATGTTTCAATATAAGAAAAATAGCAGAACAAGAGGGCACAGCATGAGATTAGAGGGAGGCCGACTAAGGGGTAATGTGAGGAAGTTCTTCTTCACAGAAAGGGTGGTGGATGCATGGAATGGTCTACCTCAGAAAGTGATGGATATGAATAAAGTGCAGGGATTCAAACTGGCATGGGATAAGCATAGGGGGCAATACATATGAGTGTGAATAGATCGGCCATTGATAGAGTACAGGCCTATGGCACATTCAAAAAGTAGAAAAAATGGGCAGACTGGATGGGCTTTGAGGTCCTTATCTGCCATCAACTTCTATGTTTCTGTGTCCTTGTAGTATTTGACTGGAGCCTACTTAGCTCAGTTATCAGAGAGGCAATCACCTTCTCTGCTGTCTCCTATTATGTATACAGAGCTTACTGAGGTGATCCTACGATCAAAGACTGGGGAGAATCCAGGTACTGATGGCTTCCCATCAGATTTTTATAAGGTCCTGGACTTACAATAAGTATTGTGTCCCATATTATTGAGAGCTATGAAGTGGATCCAGGGAGGAGACTCCCCTTCTCCTTTATGGAACTGTGCTATAATTGTAGCCCTTTTAATGCTGGGTAACGATTCCTTAACACTGGAATCTTATCCACCCATTTCAATGCTGAATGTGAACTATACATTATTTATGGCTGTTTTTGTGAATAGGTTGGAGGGCTTTCTCCTGTCTCTGATTGACCGGGACCAGACGGGTTTTATGTGCTGTCGACAGGTGTTTGATAATCTGAGACATACCTTTCTGCTTTTGGATTATGCATGCGAGCACTCTGATCCTCTGTTTCTAGCTAGTCTTGATGTGGAGAAGGCCTCTGATAGGGTCTTGTGGTCATTTCTTTGGTCTGAACTTCAAGCATTTGGTATCCCGTCAGACTTTATCTCTATGCTGCGCCATGTTTTTTCCCATCCCATAGCTTATGTTCAGGTGAATGGGTCCTTATCCTCTCCATTTCGTTTAGCTTGGGGTACATGCTAGGGCTGTCCATCGTCTCCCCTATTATTTGCTTTATATGTTGAGCCCTTAGCATCCCATATTCACCTCTCTAAACAGGTTGAGGGTATTCCAGTTGAGGGGAGGGATTATAAGGTGGCACTTTTTTGCAGATGACATTTTATTGATCCTGATAAATCCTACCTCTTCTTTAAGGGCAGTTTGGTGGCTTTTGGAAGAATCTGAATTGTTGGCCGGATTCCCGTTAAACAAATCAAAAATTGAGATAATAGCCTATAGAGATGCACCGCCAGATGAAATACATACCATATTTCCCATACAATGAAATAGAAATTATATTAAGTAGTTGGGAGAAGGGTTAACAAAATCTTTGGATCATATTTATTGAACTTTGAGCCCCTCACCCAAGAGATAAAGAATGCTCTGTGGTTGGGGAGAACATTTCCTTTATCGTTTCTGAGACAGGTGGAAGTGGTTCGAATGGTGGTTTTTTCCAAAAAAATCTTTTTTCCTTCAAACACTCCCTGTATTTCCAATGAGGGCCATCCCCGAGACTGGCAAAAGTCTGTTCTAAACTTTATTTGGTGGGGTGGGAGGCCTAGGGTGTGGGCAAAGGTTTTTTATTTATCTCCAGACCAGGGTGGGGTGGGCATACTAATTTAGAGTGGTATGCTAAAGCTGCATTTTTGTGTATTTTCAGTTATTGTACAAACCCACCATATTCGGCCTATTGGAAAGAAATTGAGTTTATTTTGAATGATATGCATAACGCAGGCCGTATTTTGTTCACTGCATCTATTCCACAAATCCTTATTTCTCACCTTAATTTGTTTACCAGAGTGGTACTCCAGATCTGGTATGGTTATCGGAATTTTGTTTCTCAGGAGCAACATTGTTTGATAACAGCTATGGCCTGGGATGGGGCTACCCTGTTCTACAAAGCAGAAATATTTCTCAGAGGGTGGGCCAGCTTGAGGTTGGGATATTATTTTCAGCTTTTCAACTCGAAGGTTCTTCTCCCCTTTGGGGAGTTACAAAAACAGTATGGATTGGGGAGGGTGGACTATTTGCAGTTGTTGCAACTGGGTTCTTATTTTCAAACTTTTCCATACCTTCATTCCCTCCCATTAGTTATGTGTATCCCGGGTATCTAGATTATTATAGCGGCACAAAAAGGGGAGGAGATAAGTCATTTAATTGGGAAATGGTACCTAGATATACGAGCAACCAAAATGGATGATGTTAAATCTATATTTTCTAGGTGGGAGCAAGACTTAGAGGGAACTTGTACATGGGAGGTATGGTTACAGCCAGTATCTATAAGTTCCCGGGTATCATCTTCTCCTTATATTAAAGAATTCTCCTGGAACTGTAGGTCTTATATTTTTTTTTACACCAGTACAGGTGACTAAATATAAGGGTGCCCAATATGTGAGCTGCTGGCGGGACTGTGGAGAATTGCAAGCGAATCAGATGCATATCTTCTGGGGCTGTTCAGGGTTGGAGTTATACTGGCAAATGGCTGAGAGAGCTCTGCAGAGGATTTTTATGGGGCAATTAACTCTGAATCAAAAATTGGTTTTACTATTGGTTCCTCCAGAGATTCCTAAGCTTCCTAGATGCCAAGTCAGGTTGTTGTTATTACTGATCCTTTGTGCAAAAAAAGCCTTAACAACATTTTCGTTACAATCCCAGTGCCATCTCCAGAACAATGGTGTGAGATAGTGAATTTTGTATATGGGGTGGAGAAAGCATATTATAAGATTATAGATAAAGAATCTTTATGTTTGGAAACCTGGAGGCCATGGATTTACTTTCAATTTGAGCCTAATCCTGCCTTTGTGCCATGAGGCTGGAGAACTTTAATTGCCACTATTACCCTGGGGTGCTCCCTGGTCTTTTTTGGATTACTAGTCAGGAGAATTCTTCCTCACACAAGTATACTGATTGAGTAATTACTCCTAGTGTGTTAATGGCTTTAGAGTTATACTCTGAAAATGCTATTTATTTGAATTCTCTTAGGGATAGATACCTGGCTGCACTCAGCTAGATTTCCTGCAGATTCATATTGTCAGTTATTTACTGGATTGTTTGTTTATTTTTATATGTCTGGTGCTAATTGCTGGTTAATTTTTCTTCAGTTATTGTGTTATCTCAATAAAGTTTGATTATAAAAAAAGAAGGCATGAAGGTCAAACTTGGAGTGACTCCTTTTGAAAATATATCTAAACTGCGAGTTTGGCTCTTGTAAGGACCTAATGCATGTAATAACACAATGATCACTAAGGTCATTAAAAAAAAAACACCTGAGTGAGTGGCCAGGTGCAGTTTGTTTACTAGTATAATATCTAATAGTGTGCTGTTTGCAGAATTTTTCTTGTTAGGATGAGTGGATTCTGTAAATATTTGAGCGAGTCCATAGGTGTCACAAAGTTCCTTAAGTGGCTTAAACAAGGGGCTAACCAGTCAAGGTTTAGGTCACCCATGACTATAATCTCTGAAAAGGATGCATAACGTATATTGCTCAGATGATTTATCACCTTGAGCCCAGCTGAGGCAGATCTGTAACACCCTATTACAAGGAGTGATTCAGATAGCGAGATTTGAACCTTAAGTATAAGGCATTCAAACTCCTTAGGTTCTGTTGTAGAGTTGACACTGGACACAGGAAATCTATTCTGTATATAGATTACAACCCCTCTCCCTCTGGCCAGCCTGTCAGTTCTAAAAACCTTGTAAGAGAGAATATTTATTTCAGAATCCTGTATGGTAGGTTTTAACCAAGATTCAGTGCCCATCAGTACATCTGAGGTGGCATAGTTTAGCCAGTTTTGTATAGAATCAAATTTCTTTGTAAGGCTTCGGGTATTGACATGGAGCAGGCTCATCCCCTTTATGTTAGTCAGTTTGGACGGTGCAGTGATAGGGCTTACAGACCTGGATTCAATTCAGTGTCACCTGAGCAGAGTAGTAAGATCAAATAAATATTTTTCAAGGCACTTGGCAACAGTCTCAGTAGTCTGATATGCCCCCTTTTATGGTAGTGCATAGGCAGAGTACCAGAGTCTGAAGGGCAAGGTGCGGGCCCTAGAGAAGCAAGAAGAATCACCCAAGTCTTAAGAGCGAGGGACAAATGGATGTAGTGAACAGGTATGACTGGTAGAAAGTTCTACCAGATGTGGTGCATAATGAATCCCCATTGCAGAAGGAT
This sequence comes from Neoceratodus forsteri, assembly GCA_016271365.2. NCBI lineage: Eukaryota > Metazoa > Chordata > Ceratodontiformes > Ceratodontidae > Neoceratodus > Neoceratodus forsteri. The sequence continues at coordinate 1,773,170,156 of CM057456.1, read as the reverse complement.
ACAAGGGAGAAATTGTTCAAAACTACAGTGAAAGTTTAAGTAGTGAGTGCTGGCAGTGTTGCACCACATATAGTGAGATACACCAGGTTGTTCAGGATTGGTATGGAGGTTAAGGCTCACAAGGAACATGCCGGCTAGGTGGCAGTAGAGGAAAATATAAGGTGTTATTTTGGGTCTTTGCATGCTGTCAGCTCACACTCTGGTCACAACAAGTTCTTGTTATAGCCATTAGCAGACAGGTTTACCTGATTGAGTCTACCAATGGGTATAGCCCTACAGTAGGAAGCGGGGACAAAGTGTATGAAATAAGGGCAGACAAAGGGGTAGGCCCAAACAATCCCAGTTGTTTAGCTAATTTAGGAAGGCTTTAGCTAATTTAAGAAGGCTGAAAAAGCATTAGAATTCTAGTCCTCAGAGGGATGTGGAAGTCTATGGAGCATTCCGCACCCAATCAAACTAGGGCCGGAGGTAGAACAGCCAATAGCAGCTTCCTAGAGTTGCTCAGTGCCCAATATAAACTCTGGATTTGAAGCTGGGGAAGGGGCTGTACCTGGTGGCTCTGGAGGGTTAGAGGTTGGCAGATGATGTGGGCAGGTAGGGCTTTAGGTACGCCCTGCAGGGCGGCTTCTACCGCTGCAGGTTGCTGGCCATGAGGCACTTCAGAAGCCCATTCAGCCCCTAATACAGCCCGACTGATCTGTGGAAATAATGTTAGGAAGAATCAACTCCAAGCACATTTCAAGTAGCTTAGATATCTCCATATCACTATTAAATAATGAAATTGAGCAATAAGAGGAGACCCATTCTCCCAGCTTACATGACTTAGAGATTGGAGAGATTTTGGCTTCTTAAATGGAAGAAGGAAGGGAATTCTCATCCATGGCTGCTTGAGCATTTCTGTAAAAAGACCCAAAATAGCCAGTGCCAGCCATTGAAAAGATCCACTGGGATGCCACTGATCCTGGGGCTTTGTCGATGGAAGGGCACTAAGGGCCTGATAGACCTCCATGGGTGAAAAGACCCCATCCAATTTCCCCCAAACTACTAAAGTGAGAATGGGAGCAAAAGCTGGTGAAGGTCAATTTTTTTACTCTCAGAAGTGGTAGGGTTGCCTAACACAGCTGAGTATAGGGACTAAAAAAAATGAACAAATTGGGCATTAGTTATGGCTCGGTCAATAAACTCATCACCCTGATCTGAAAGAATGTGGATAACTGATTTATCTTGTGTCTTCCTTCAAAGCAGCCAGGAGAGCACTTTTCTTCACTTGTTACTGTACTCATATTATTTGACTTTGTATCGATTATATGCTCATTTTGCTTACAGGGAATCTATTTGTTCTCATGCATGTTTTGCCTTCAAAACTGGCTTGTAGTGCTCTATTATGTGTTGATGCATGTGAAAATACGTAAGTTCCATAAGTGGCCTCCAACTCAGTTCTAGAGCCACTCAGTTGCTTAGATTTTGTTGCATTAGCAGTACTTTTGCCTGCAATAAAGACCCTTAGAGAGTCACAACAGATTCCCAAGGAGGACACTGTATCTTTGTTTTCAGTAATAAAGACCTTGATGTCAGCTGTGAGCTGGGCAAGAAAATCTGCATCTGTTAAAATAAGGGGATCCATTTTCCAGGACCATCCCAGACAGACATCCAGCACAACTTTAAATTCTAATTTTAATGATGTCTCTGGTCAGAAGTTATGACAGGGAAGTGCTGACATGTAAAGATTTCAGAACTCCCAAGGTATAAAGAGCCTTTCTATCCTGGAATAGGAGTGATGGACTTTGGAAAAGAAGGAATATTCAGGTACTTATGAATGCAGATCTCACCATGCCTTAGTGAAGTCCAGCTTAGGGAACTGATGAAGAATAATCTAATCTGATTTAGAGTGGAGATAAGGAGAAGATGAGGCGCTATCAAGGAAAGTGTCCATAATCAGATTGAGGACACCCCCCCCTTCCAATAATACACCATCAGCGTCCAAGAAGGAACAAGAGAATATGCTGAAAGAAAGCAATATCATCAAACTTGGGAGACAAGAGTGACAGAAAATGAATACAGGGATTTTGACTGGGACCCTTCATACAAAGCCATCCTTGACATGAGAGCTGACCTAGAGAATAAAACACCTCTTATGATTATTTAATCCTTTAACAAGTGACTATTGATATGGAGGCCAGCACCTTTAAGCAAAAAAGCTCTATGTGACCCCAGTAAGATTTCACAGAATAATACCATAGCCACCCGCTTGAGACCTCGTTGGGCAAACTTCAATGTCCAGACCCCCTGTCACAGCATGACCTGCCCCTCTGCATGCCAACCTTTTGCCCCTTAAGGGTCAGTGGAAACATCAGTGAAACATAACCATTCACTGCCCATATCTGAAAAAAATATGTCAGCAAACTATAATAGAGCCACTGCAAGTAAGTATGCATTAGAATACAACACAGTGCCATCTTGAAAACAGGAGTGAGGGACAAAGAAATGTGAGTAATGGGAAGGGTAACTAGCACCTCCATATGGCAACCATAGGCTACAATGGGATGGAATAGGGCAATGGCCCTACAAATCAGCTATCTAATATGAACTCCAAAAAATGAAATAAAGAAGAACTACTCCGACTACTGATGAAAGTTGCTGAAAAGAGGGTGTGTACCAAGGCAACTGAAAGTTCAAATAGACAACAACGATCTCCCAGATGGCAGGTGCCACCTGCACAAGAGGAGGAGGACCAGAAGGAGGACACAACTTGAGGAAACTGAGCTATAGGGCAAGGAACTGGGGGGAGTGCCCTGATCAGATGCCCTAGCTACAGAAAGAAAAGAAGGAAAAAGTGTATGCTGCTAAGAGAGCATTGAGAGCAAATGTAGGATACAAACAAAGATATAAAAAAGGATGATACATAGGTTAAAAAAGAGAAAATATGAAGGCAAGAGAAAAAAAAACTTTCAGTCAGATTCTCCAGGCCAGAGCTCCCAGATACAGTAGCAAACAGTGTGGAGCTCTAAACTGGATTACTAGCTGGACACAGAGAGTAAGAGGCAGTGAAAGCAATACATACACAGCCAGTAGTGTGGAACAACTGAGCACAGAGCATTGCACACAATTACAACCTAGTATTACCTTAATGTCTAGCAATGCAAATCTACAAACAGTAAATGAAAACAAATACATGGCCTATCTTGGGGTGTAATGTCCAGTGTGTAGTCCCCCCCAGCTGACAGCGAGTACCAGTAGACAGTGAAAATCAAGTTGGGTATCCCCAACGTATCCCAGAGCAGAGCATAAGGAATGTAAAGTCAATGTTCAGCTATGGCAAGAAGGATGTAATGAAAGCTCCATTCCATTCTGTTCCCCATCACAGTTCTCCAGCTGCATAAAACATAGCCACCAGTAAGGGTTCAGTAAATCTGCCCTGAGTGGTAGAAAAACAATAGTACCCCTTAGTATTGGAGGGTTCAAAGGAGAGGGTAGTCAGGGAGAGTAGAATATATCGCCTGTGAAATTCACTGCAGTAAGTAGACTGGAATAGCCCAAACCTAGAGAGAGGAGTAGGAAACCAGTGAGGCTCCATGCATACTGAGGCAAAGCCCATGGATGGATAGGCATAGCAGAGCAGGGCTGTAGTGTGTGAGGTCTGGCTCAAAGGCTGCTAAAGTCTAGCATAAAGAATCAATAGTTCTTTCAGTAACCCACTGCAAATGTTAGTGGCATAATTGATTCAAGAGATGATGTGATTAACACCAGACCATGGGAGCTAGCCCTGCTTCCTGAGACAGCACACTATCAAGCAAGCTCTGAAATCAAAAGATGAGCATATAGTCCACAACACTCTATGAGAATTTGTGCCATCAGTGAATGAGAGCCTCTGCCTGGAGCTCTGTCACCTAACCCAGACCCATAACCTGCTGCTCCAATTCACAAGCCCCACAATAAAAAAAACTCCCCCTCACCTCTAATTCACATCAGATGTAAGTGATAGTGTAACAGAGTTTGCTATTGATACAGTTCAGGTTGCAGAGTGTGGTGGGGACAACAGGTCCTTCCTGGAAACCCCAGCTGCTGAACCAATTGCACTGTCACAGTAGGAGATTAACACTTCCATGACTGTTGCTTCAGCAATGCAGGGTGGGTTGTGTCTCTCTGTGTTGTTGTTGTTGCAGGGGGACTCTAAGCTGGATTCCTCTGCTGGCAAAATCCTCCAGTGTTTAGGCCACCAATTCATAGGACTGCTGCCCAGTGGGGAACTGTACCACTAAACATGAAGGATAAAGTTTCTGGAACTTATAGTTTAATTCCCTTAGAGACATCAGCAATGGGATGTACATGGAGCATTTTGTTCAGCATGGTGACAGCATAATCATAATCACAAAAATGCCTTTTTGTCCCCAGAATATCATCTTCACCCCAAAGGTTCTGAGGAGGAAGTCTTGCTGCATGGTATGCAGCAAGAACCTCAAAATAACTGAGCAAAGTCTTGTAGGTGGGTCCCAGGGTTTGGTGCCAAGTGCTCTGTGAGCTTTGTCTAACTTTGCTGTGTAGCATGTGTCAGTCCATAGCACCTTTCATAAAATAGATGGTAAAAAGGAAAGAATGTTTTGCCCCTCCTCTCCTTCCAGGAGCCCATAAATTCACACATTATTATGGCGCTCCAGCCTTTCATTGTCTCCAAGCTTCAACTCAGATGCTGCTTGTGGCTGCAAAATCTGTGTGGTAAGATCCTCGATGGTTTGAAGCCTGTGATTGGTTTCTTGAATTCAGTGCTTGGTCTTGAGTACAAGTGTGCTAAGCGTGGTAACCTCACTGGCCAACAAGGTGAAAGCAACCTTAGTTTAAACTTTGAATTCAGTGAGCCATCGAATCATGAAGTCAATTTTATTGTACTGTGATGTTGTGTTCTCATCCAGCACAGCAAGGCAATAGCATGACTTGTTCTTACTCATCAGTTTTGGGTCCACAGAGCCTGCCACGCTGCTGCTGCCTGTGTCAAGCTCATCAAACCCCCCCCCCCACACTGAGTGATCGTGGAACCAACTTGGTTATCTCTAACCAGCATAATATAATTCTCCTTTAACTTCTGCTTGTAATAATTTAGGTAAGAAAATAGTCTTCTTCACCTGAGCACCATGAACAATAATGATTAAGTCCATGGTGAAGATACCAGAGTGGTCAGAGGAGAAAGACAAGGGTGCCCTTTGAGCACATTGCTCTACACCTTTTCCTTGGATCCTGTGTTATGGATGCTACAAGTGCATAGGTCTATTCTGGGCATTTCATTGCAGGAAGGTCTCTCTGTAAAAACTCTTGCCTATGCAGACAACCTCTGCATTATAACCAGTTCACATACTACAGGGCCTGATATGCAGAAAATTTTGGACACTCTAAATTAGAAGGGGCTTGAACAAAGAAAAAAAGTAAAGCAATAATCATATGACCTCAGGCACTGAACTGTTTAGCAGAATTTACAGTTATACAGGTGGTCAGTTCTCTGAAAGTACAGTACTAGGTATAACATTTGGTACACGTAGTAATGCTGAATGAAAATTGGGAGGAACAAATTAATTATACCCTCCACCAACTCATGGTTTGGACAAATATGATTTTGTCCAGGAAGAAAGGAGTACACCTGGTAAAGATATTATTTTTTCCAAGATTCCTCCATCTTAGACAGGCTTAGATTGTTAGCCCATTATGATGGCTACCAATCAGAAATCACTCATAAGAAGGCAGAATTCCTGTCCAGAGAGATTTCTGCTGCAAAGAATCGACTGGCTCAGCTTTTCCGGACTGTGGACAGGCTGTGCAATCCAGTCTGTCTTCAGCCTAGAGAAGCTTTTTCTCAACTTAGATGTGAGGAGTTCGCTCGCTTCTTTGCAGATAAGGTTGCCGACATCAGGTCCGGCATCGGTCCGACCTCTCCTTTGGGGGGTCACGGTGGCCAACCGGTCGTACTTAATCCTCGGCCTATCTGGTTGGAGTTTCACCACCCGGAATTCGTAGACATTGTGAAGATCATCCAATCAATGCATCCAACTAGTTGTAGTTTGGATCCGGGTCCTACACCTCTGTTAGTAGGTTGTGTAGAAGTCATCTACCCAATCCTTGCTGACATTGTCTGGAAATCCTTGGAGAGGGTTTTTTTTCCTAATCCCCTCAAGGAGGCAGTTGTCCATCCACTCCTTAAAAAACTCCTTGGACCCAGACTGTCTAGCTAACTACCGGCCTATCTCTAACCTGCCATTTGTTGGTAAGGTTATTGAAAAGGCAGTTGCACTGCAATTGGATGAATATCTCACCTCTCATAATGTCTATGATACTCTCAATCTGGCTTCAGGAAAGGCATAGTACTGAGACTGCCCTTGTTCGGTGTTGAGCGACCTCCTAATGGCCAGAGATCGAAAGGCTTATACCATTCTGGTCCTTCTTGATCTTTCTGCTGCATTTGACACTGTAGACCATGAGGTGCTATTGGAGCGGCTGCTGGTTTTTGTGGACTGTCTGGTACAGTCCATGAATAGTTCGTTCTTACCTCACTGGTAGGTCTCAGAGAGTTGTCACCGGAATTTATTCCTCTGACACCTTCTCCCTACCATGTGGGGTACCGCAGGGTTCCATTTTAGCTCCCATGTCGTTTGCAGTGTATATGCTGCCATTAGGAGAAATCATCAGGAGATACAGCTTGAGTTTTCACTGCTATGCAGATGATACTCAGCTGTATTTATCCTTTCTCCCCGATCAGAGTGATGCACTCTCTGTACTTAACAACTGGATGAAATCAGAATTTGGATGAGTTTGAGTTGGTTGAAGCTTAATCCGGATAAGACCGAGGTATTGGTTGTGGGCCCAGGTCATCCTGGGAGGGGTTTGGGTGCTGCACATCCATCAGGCTTATCACTTGGTGGGGTGCCGCTCTCTAGCTCTCGACAGGTGCGAAATCTGGGCGTTATTTTTGACGACGGTCTGACCCTGAAATCTCAGGTGTCAGCTGTTGTCAAAACCTCTTTATCATCTGAGGAATATCGCCTGGTGAAACATCTGATTCTCAGAAGGACCTTCCGACCTTGGTTCATGCCTTTGTTACAACCGTTTGGACTACTGTAATTCCCTATACCTAGGGCTCCCAGGGATTGATATCTGCCGTTGCTAGTGCAGAACGCTGCAGCCAGGCTTTTGACCGGGACTCTAAGAACCAGTCATATTACGCCTGTGCTTCGCGAACTGCACTGGCTGCCTGTGCGGTGGCATATCACCTTTAAGGTTGGTTTACTAACCTTTAAAGCCCTACACGATCAGGGACCTGGTTACCTGAAAGATCTTCTGATTCCCTACTGCCCCCTCCGCCCCCTCCACTCCGCCAATGAGGGATTGCTAGAGATTCCCAGGGTTCATTTGAAGTTATCAGGATCTCGTGCTTTTGCCTATTCAGCTCCTACCCTGTGGAATTCTCTACCTCATTGGTTGAGAGAATGCCCGACCGTTGATAGTTTTAAAATTGCTTTAAAAACTTATCTTTTTAACTTGGCTTTTCCTTTATAGTTTGATTGTTTAATGTCGATCTCTGTTTTATTATTATGTACAGCGCCTTGATTTTGAAAGGCGCTTTATAAATAAATACGAATTGAATTGAATTGAATCTTGGTCAGGCTTTTCATCACCCCCATATCTTGTGAAGCTAAGGTTTACAGCTTGTTCTATCAAGCATTATGGGGGAGTAGATTGAATCCTGTAAAAAGGGACACAACCTATAAACCTGTATCAGAAGGTGGAGTGGGCATGTTCCACCCTATAGCTTTCTTACATAGTATTTTTATTTATTGTAATACTTTTCCTTTTGTACAAAATTCTCAGGAACTGTGGGATAATATTATTTAACTATGGCTAAAGCTTTTTTGTCTTCATGTGAAAAGGGGTTCATTAGAATCCTTGGAATAAACAAAAATCCACATACCCCCGATTATATTAAAAATTGTTTACAGAAACTACAAAATTGGAGATTTTCATCGAAACAGGTATCATCCATAGCCTAGAAGCCTCTATATAAAACTATTGTCAACACAGTTTGTGCTGATCCAATAGAATTCCCTGGCTGTCATCCAGGGAATATGGAAGAAATACTCACTCTAGTACAAGACACCAGACTACTGATGCCAATATGGGACATAACATGGTTATGTGCACATTGGAGACTAGGCATCAAAGGCAACTTTAAACACAAAACAATAGAAGAATGGATTTTCATAAGCTTGTGATCCCAAAAATATTTTTGAGTGTCCCTATGCCAAAAGTCTCCTGCACACTTTAACAACGACATGACAGGAGCAAATTTTCCTGACTTTGGATCCCTACAGTGTGTTGCTAGTTATATTTCAGCACAGATGGGGTGCTTTTTACCACAGTGCACTTGGATTAATTATTGCATTGACCTGTGAACTGGTTAAACATCGCTAAGTATTCCACAGCTACCTTGCAGCTTTGAACTGCTTATTGAACTTCATTTGTCCAGGTTATAACTAAACCTTGGTTATGACATTTACTGTTGGACTTTTACTATAGAAATTAGTCATATTTCCCTATCTGCAGTTTTACTGTTTTTTGTCAAGGCACACAGTGATCATTTACATGCAGCAGAACAGTATTTTCTGGGTCCTGAATTTTATATTTGGCCCAATTTCAAGTTTGACATACTGTATTGGACCTAATAACTGGACTGCCACATTTATAGATCTGCATTTTTGGTTCTCCTTAACTGTGTTTAATTTTGGGAGTGGGGCTGTGGTTTTGTCATGAGTGGGTAGTTCTAGGTGTGAATGTGAGCGTGAGTATTTTTATTGTTCTTGGTTGATTGTTGTAGGCTGATTGTGTTAGGATTTAGGGTGTGTGGGGCCGGGGCAGGTGTTTTACATTATCTTATTTATATTTTATACTTTGAGTGTTTGTAGGTCTACATTGTAGTGTTACTAGTTGAGTTTTAAGTAGTCTGCCTTAGTTGTGCTGCGACTTCAGACCCTTTAGGATTAGCTACTCCTCAGCCCAGCTATTGGATCTCACCCTTTTGAGGACCACCTTCTGTTGGCAGATACATATAGACACTGTAGGGCAGCAGGTATTGCGAAGAAGCAGAGATGCAGATGGAAGGGATTGAGGTGGGCTAACAGGGAGGCTAGTATTAGGGTGGTGAAATTCAGAAAGCATCCTGGGGTGAAAAGGGTACTGGGGAGGGTTCCCCCATCTAGTTTCCATACCAAGGTGTTCCACTGATTCAACTGGGCAGGTAGGACATGGGCCAGCAGTCTCCACTTGTCTCACTCATGCTGTGCTCTGCATTGCTAGGTCAATGATGGACCTGAGTTCCTCTGTTGACCTGGTTTTCATTATGGAGACCTGGCTGGGTGATGATGCCGGCCCAGTGTTGGAGGCGTTGATCCCTGGCTGGGTTCTCTGTTGTATACTGCCCATGGAGGGACTGCAGTGGAGTGGCTATCTGCTTTAGATCCAGCTTGAACTTCTCTGTGCTCCTAGTGGGACCTACCATCTCATTAAAATGTGTGGCCATCTAAGGAGGCCAGGGTGCAGGCTGCAGGATTCTCCTTGTGTACCATCCTCTGGACTGCAAGGGTAAGTCCCTGTGGGAAGTCACAGACTTCATAGCCAATCTGGTGTTGGAGTAACCCAGATGGTTAGTCCTGGACAACTTCAACACCTGGGTCAATGATGAATTTATTTATTTTGGTTGGGACTTCCTCCAGATCATGGAATCTCTGGGCCTGACACAAGTAATTGCATCTGCAACCAACTGAAGCAGACACACCTTGGACCCAGTGCTCTCTCTGGTACTCAAGACTGACAACCTCAAGATTGATCTTGTCATTTGATTGGATCACTGCACAGTGAGGTTCTTGTTTGCCCCCCACAAAGAATCCTCCCCTTGTGGAGACAATCTATTACCATCCTTTAACGGGCTTGACCCCAGTAGGATTTCAGATGGTCCTGGATCTATCGAATGTGATGTCTGCATCCAGGACAGGACTTGGGGGAGATAGTGATGGATTATAACAGGGCCATCATGGTAGCCCTTGATTCTGTAGTACCAATCTATGTACAACTGAGATCCTTGTGCTTGAGATTCCTATGGTTTGATGGGGAGCTCAAGGAGCTGGAGACTGAAAGTCAAGGATGGAGCACCACTGGCGGAGATCTAGCACTGATGAGGACAAGTTCACTTTGAGATCCCATTACAAGGTGTTTCAAATGACAATCTTCCATAAGATGGCAGAATTCCCTGTCCAGGGAGACTACTGCAGCAAAGAATAGACCAGATCAACTCTTCTGGACTTTGAATAAACTTCTCCATCCTGCATGTCTTTAGCTGGTTAGAGCTTTATCAGCCACAAGATGCTAGGAGTTTGCATTACTTTTCGCTGACAAAGTGTGTGCTATCAGGGCAGGTATCTCCCTCAGGGTGTCTCAGGCGTATAGTGTTAAGTCAGAGATGAAAGTGGGGCCTTCCTCAGGCCTGGGGTGAGTTTAACCCACTGGGGGTGGAAGAGGTTAGTGAGATAATTTTGAAGTTGTGGCCTACATACTGTGACCTGGAACTGGGTCCAACTCACCTTCTTGTGGGTTGAATGAAGTCTATTAGTTCAGTGTTCACCGAGATAGTCTGGTGTTCCCTTTCAAGAGGGGTCTTTCCCAAGCCCTTGAAAGAGGCTCTTGTGAAGCCTGTCTTGAAAAAGGCTTCTCTAGATCCTGACTGTCTGGCGAACTATAGACCCATCTCTAACCTACCCTTTCTGGAGAAGGTTATTGAGAAAGTGGTGGTCATTTAACTTGAGGCATGTCTCACTAACCTTTGAAATCTTGGAGCCGCTCCATTCTGGATTTAGGTCTGGGTATAGTGCTGAGACTGTGCTCATCAAGACGCAAAATTATCTCCTTAGGGCAAGAGACAGAGGTGTGTGATCTGTTCTTGTTCTCATTAATCTCTCTGCAACATTTGACACTGTAGACCATGGGGTGTTGATGGATCACCTTAAAGAACATTGCAGACTCATTGGCACTGTTATTCGTTGGTTTGAGTCTTTTCTCACAGGCAGGATGCAAAGGGTGGTGAAGGGAACTTGTTCCTCCTGGCTGAAGCTCCCTTCCTGTGGAGTTCCACAGGGATCGATTTCTTTCACACTGCTATTTGCAGAGTATTTGGTGCCTCTGGTAGATATCATTAGACAGTACAATATGGGTTTTCACTGCTATGCAGGTGAAACCAGCTGTATATGTCTTTTGTGCTAAAGTCTACGAGGCGCGATCACCGTATTCAGCTCCTGCCTGGCTGAGATCCAGGACTGGATGTTCTCCAACTGGTTAAAGCTTAACCCAGACAAGATGAAAGTATTAGTGACTCAGCCAGGACACCGGAGAGGTTCCAGATGGCCTGAGGATGCAACCGGCCTTATGTTCAGTGCCCCTCAGCTGACTCCATCTGTGAAGGTGAAAAACCTGGTCCCAGTCCTGGACAGCAAACTGACACTGGAGGCTCAGATTTTGGCCGTCGTCCAAAATGGGTTTTACCACCTGAGGAACATCACCTGGATTAAGCACCTTATCCCTTCATGATGACATACCCTCACTGATCCATGCCTTTATGATATCTAGGCTTGATTACTGCAATGCTGTGTACCTAAGGCTATGTGGAGGAGCCCTACATTGCCTGCAGTTAGTGCAAAACACAGCAGCCAGATTGTTGGCAGGCCTTTCCAGGTCCTGCCGTATAACATTGATCCTATATAATCTGCATTGGCTGCTGGTGAGGTGGCTGATCTCCTTCAAGGTTGGTTTACTGACCTATAAAGCCCTACATGGATTGGGACCTAGTTACCTGCATAACCTGCTGTCTCCATATCAACCCCCATGGCCTCTCTTTTCCTCAGAGGAAGGCCTCCTGATGGTTCCCAGGGTCTGGCTGAAGTAATTTGGGAAACACACCATTTCAGTGGTAGCTCTAACCCTGTGGAACTCTTTGAAACTGTGGAACGGGTCTTAAAGGACCCCCCCCCCTGGAAGCCTTTACGAAAGGGCTAAAGCCCCACCTGTTCAAAGATTTTTCCTTGTGCCAGTTCAGCTGGCTACTTACCATCTCTTAGTTACTTAGTTTATTATTGGTACATTGCTATCTAGCTTATCTTATTTATTTTAACTTATTTAATCTAATTTTCTTATATTATTTGATTTTAATTTATATGTCATTGTTCAGTGCCTAGATTCTCTGGGATGGGCATTTACAAAATAAAATGTTGCTTACTTGCTTGCTTACATTATGTAAGTACCATTTATGGCAAGCTCATTGTGCTCTATTATTACAAAAGAAACACCTCCTTAGAACAGAGGTAGTTAATCAAGTGGCAAACACACTACAATGGGAATGTAAAGCAGAAAGGTCCAGTCTGCCTTTTCTTTTAATCTATTTAACAAATACTGGAAAGCATGTACCTGGATTATTAAGGGCATAATCTAATGACTGCTTTATTTTTATTTAACTTTGTTTACTGGGTGAATGCACTGGTAACAGGTACCTTTTTCAGGCATGTCCCTGGTGAAGAGGCACAGACAAACAGGAAAACAAATTACAGTGACTACATACAAATTTACAGTAGGTTGTAAGGAAACATGAGCACATATGGTGCTAATACTTGTAAATATGCAATGTAATATACAATGTGATATGCAATGTAATATACAGTACAAAAGTGCTGGTAATGTAATAAACAAAGGTAGAATTGAGGATAAAGAAAGGAGGATGAAGATTGAGGAGGAGGAGAAAGAAAAATGTGACCAAGATTGGTCAGTGGGTGTGGTTAGGTAGTACAAGATAGGAGGTCATGACAGGGGGAGGTTATTGGAAGCAAGAGCAGGCTTGGGCTAAAGAATAATGTGGCATTAGGAGCCTGGCATGGCAAAGGCGCAGGGAGAGGAAGATGTTTTGACAGCAGGAGTTAGGGAGTTCCAAACTGAAGCTGAACAATAACTAAAAGAGCTCAGACCCTTATTTGTGCAAAACTTGGGTATTAGCATGTTGTTTTTAGTTGCAGAGAAGGAAGAAGGATGGTTGACATGAGAGATTTGGCTGCTGAAGTAGGCAGGTGTCCTACTATGCATATTTTTCTTTACTAGTGTTGCAATAACTAGATTGGATTTGATGTCTGGGGGAAACCAATTAAGGGATTTGAGAGCTGTTCAGTGGCAAACACTGGACCTGCAACTTAAGGCAAATTTACATATTTTGTAGTATAGAGTGTGCTTTTGCTGTAGTGTGGATTAATTGGCAGTATCAATTACAACCGATACATAATCTAATGATGGGAATAGGTTTGCCAGTGCAACATGGGTTCTGGCCTCAGGTAGTGCTGTGCAGAATTTTCAAATTCTGGCACAATGAAATTCAGTGGAATTTTCAAAATTCTGCCAAAATTCCACTGAATTTCACCACAAATGGAACGGTGAAATTGCACGGAAGAAAATAGTTGTGGAATGATTTGCCTCTGAAAAAATATTGTCCCACAGAATATTATTCCACGGATCTCAATATGTTCTGCGGAAACTGTTGCAGAATAATCTTCCGCAGAAAAATTGCTTCTCCATGGACTATTATTCTGCAGATCACAGTACGTGGAATTCTGCTGAAGAAAGAGCGAAATTCAGGTGGAAATTCCACTGGTGGAATGGCCATTCCATGCTAATTCTGCCAGCGGAATTCCGCATTCTGCACAGCACTAGCCTTAGGAGTTAAGAAATGTCAAACACGATGTTCTGTCCTGTGCTGTTCAAAAACACAATGTTTTAAATTTCCAGTTATACTAGCTGAATACCCAACCTCGCAGTAAACCCATACTTGAAGTCAAGGCCCCATATTCAGACATTGACATTTGAGCCAATTAAGTCATGCACAGTCATCTGGGAGGCATATTTTTAAGGCAGCAAATATGAAAAGCAATCTGAGGCAGCAGCATGCAAAGTCCATATTATCACAGTCCACTCCTGGCAACCGATACCCAGGAAAAAAAGGAAATAGCCCATCCCAAAAAGAGTAGTGCCTTTACTCCTGGGTGCTATATTTATTTATTTTATTTTTATTTACTTATTTGCTAACCAAGTAAGCACATTGGGCAGAAGTCCCTTTTCAGTTGCTACTCATAGCTGAGATACAATTACAACGTACAGCTGGTAAAAATACGAGGGGTCTGAAGGAACTGAATATTATTTCTTCAAAGTCATGAATAGGAGAGCTGATGAATAGTCATGAGTACTTCCTAAATAGGGGTCTATTCATGTTCAAGCAACAACATTTGGCCACCCGCAGAAATTAACAACAACAAAAAAAAACAGTCCCGCACCCCCTCATCAGTCCAAATACAGTTACATGTAACCCCTAGTCCCTACCCTCTATCAACAGTTCAAATCCCCCTCCCCCAAGCACTTACAATTGGCTTTATTAAATTATTAAATGTTAAATAAATCCCATGATGGATGATCAGCAAAACTTGGCATCCTCCACAGCTGTCCATCATTGTTATACTTGTAAGAAGTGCTTGTTTGTCCTAAAGAATAAGACTGCTAATGCACCTGCCCCCCCACACACAATGTTAGCACTCTGCTCTTACCCTCTTTCCCCCCAAGCACAGTATTCTATGTCAGTAGGTGACTGACAGAACCCACCCTAATCCACAGCTAGGCTTCTGATGAATAAAAGTGGTCTCATGCTTGCTCACTTTATATAGTAAAACAAACTGATTATGTGACCCCACTGGAAATGAGACATTGCAAATGCCTTCTAGTGAAAAATGTTCACTGTGTAATCCTATGTAAATTACTTAACCTCCCAGTGCTCTAGTGTACCCAGCCACAAGGATGGGTAAAAGCAGGACCCCACTGGAAAGTGGATGTTGCAAGGGTGCCATGCCCATAGCGTCTTGGGGACATGTAGCCTCCGAAATTCACATCAAAATAAGACCTTTGAGCTACAATAATATTTAAAACTGTCTTTTAATGTTTTCCTTAGATTAATGCCGAATTGCATGTCCCCTTCAAGAAATGCTAATGGCATGATGCCCCTGGGATGCTACATCTTAGCTGTTACATCCTGAGTAAATATTTGTAAAAATGGGTAAAAGCAGGGAGATATTGCATCTCAGCAGGGCCATTCTTGTTAAGTAAATAGTAAAAAAAGAAACACAGCTGACAGCAAAAGCCTTTTCCCAATCCCACCCCTCCCAAGGCAGAAAGGTTCAATGTAGTGGTTACAGAACTTCTGGCAACCAGGAGATCCCAGGCTATAATCCTGCTACAGTCAAATATTTTGTGATCCTGAGCAAGTTACTGAAAGTGAGATGCTGCATTTAAGCTGTACTATTCTGGGTAAATAGGTTGTAAAAATGAATAAAAGCAGGACCCCACTGGGATCAAGATGTTACATCTTAGATGGGCTTTCCTTAGTAAATCAACTGTGAAAAAGATAAAATACACAGTCTTGCCGAGAGTTAGCCTCCTTGTTTTACTAAGCTTAACAATTTCTCTTATATAACATAAATTGTAGTGAGAAAGAAATAATGTGGCCTATTGGAAACTAAACCCAGGCCCCCAGAATACTGCCCCACTTCTCCACCACTGAGCTATAGGCTCGCATGTCTGGACATAAGGGGCTGGATTTTCAGCCCATCCATGGACTAAGTCCAACTCCACAAGAGCCGCTTTGGACTGAAATCTCCAAACCTGTGCAGTCCAATATTTTCAGCTCGCCCAACTGCTGGGGGATGTTATTCCATGTCCCACCAGACATAATGTTTTCTTGTGGCTGCACAAAAAAAATTGGCCACAAGCTCCTGTAAATTGGGGAGCCAGTTGTAAACCAGCTCCCCCTTTAAAAAATACTGCGGCTGTGGGAAAAACTGCAGCTCCACAAGTGGAGAACTACTTGTGCCAGCTCTTTCTCACAACCGTGGGACCGACAAGGGTTTTAAATATCTAGCCCAGTGTTTCTGGACAGACTTCCTTTTCTTGTGTTGCATGGCCTGCAGCTAGGAACAATCAAGGAGACAGATGTTTAGTATAATATTAACCACTGCTTAGCAACTGAATTTCAAATTGCAGTGAGAAAGAACAAAGAAATAATGTACAGCTTTCAAGCAACCATTAAAGTATTCACCAGTGATTGTCTCTGTTGTGTATCAGCCTGCATATGAATTTTAACCTCACTGCAGATCCCTCTCCACACACATACAGTACACAATAACAGTTGGAAAGCCTCCTACTTCAGTTGCATTCAAACACACAAGCCTCAACCAAAAGTAATTGATTGTCTGCAACACAGAATAAATAGTTCCATAACATAGAACTACGGTAAGAGGTCCGTGGTCTGCAAATCTACTTCAAGCTAATCCTTTCACTGGCATCAGCAATGACATTAGTATTTAAATCACTCAGGATGAATGTAACCCTAATCTTTAGTAAATGCAGAAAAGAGTACACATAACTGCATTAGGTGCTGCAAGCTATGCTTGTTGGCACCTTAAAACTTCTTCAACTGGAAAAATAGGACTTACTGATTCAGCACAGTTCTTTAAGGTCAAACAGTTTTTCAGTGTCTATTGTGGGTTTGAGACCTAGGATTATCTGGTTCACTGCACTGTATTCTAACCACTGTGTTACACTGCATTTCTGAGTAACATGTTAGCAAACTTGCTACTGTGTTACAGATTTACTGTATTTGATGGAAGGCAGGTTTTGCTCAGCTTGTGTAATACTTGTCTCAGCATTTTCTTAAAAAAACAACTATAGTGTTCTGATTGTTTTTAGCTGTGAAAAGGGCACGCTTAAACAATGCTTCCTGAGAAAGTGTTCCATTGCCAGCAGTTATTACATGCTTTAATAGATAGCAGGTCTGAGTGAAGACTCAAGAGTCATGAATGCGTAAGCTAGACATTAACACAATACATTGTAAAATGTCATGTACCATCTTTCATAAATAGTTTCCCAAAAATTCTTTACATGCCAAATCCAGATAAAATAACAGATATACCAGTAGTAGTGATAATGAAGTGGGGGTTAACATGTGGATAGCCGAAATGACTGTAAGCAGCTTAATGCCAATGACAACACTGAATTATTTATGGGAGGGATTTTAGGAGATTATTTGTAATTACAATAATAATAATGAATAATCTTTGTCAAAATCAACAGGCTGGAATTTGGATGAGGGAGACTAATCCAATGAATTAGAGCAAAGGGACCGAACATTCTGCCATCAATGGAGCTGAGGTCCCTAGAAAGCATCAATAGTAGGGTAGAGCCAGGGAACCAGAGAGGAATGCGAATAGGGAAAGGTAAAAGGAGAAGGGTAGACCATGTATCATTCTGAAGTGAGAGAGATTTTATTCAATTATTTGGGTCATTAGTATTACTTGGAGCATTTTTGTGCTTTGAATGAGTAAGCTGCTGGTGAAACTTTGCAGACATTGATGTTTTGATAGCATATAGTTTAGAAGACATGTGAGTAAGATGATGCAACAGTAAAGATGAGTGTTTATGAAAGCAGCAATTAGAAGATGAATGGGTAACAAGTTCAGGCAGGTCTGATATAGGTGGCAATGTGTAGATGATGATGAAAGAGTTTGCACATGGGGATTACATGAGAATTATAAGTTAACCCTTGCAGGGCTGTGTGGACTGATATATCAGTCCAAAATTCCTATACATTTTAATTATGTTGGTAGCCTAAGGGTTACATGAGGTCAAGAAAAAGGACCCTAAGATCTCTAACAGTCTTTCCAGAGTTTCAGCTGGAATTTAGGCTCAATGCCAGTTTAGCTAAAGGCAAGCAAACACATGATATATAGCCAAATGACAATGTTCCTTACCAAAACCTATACATAAAACAGAAATGTTTGTCAAACTGTAGTAGTTACATTCTTTGGTAATTTGACTTCTGAGATTGATACAAATATTGAAATGGTAAGCAAACAGCATTTTGACAAATGGCAGCTAAACACTGGCTCCTTAGGATGAAACTAGAGGAAGAGACAGTATTCTACTTTCTTGCTTAAGAGCAAGATTTCAGATTTGGAAGTATTATATCTACTACCTATAGAGGACCAATATCACAAGTTTTACTGTGCGTCCTTGCTAGAATGGCTGCTTCTATGAACCAATAATTTGTCAAATTTTAATGTGCTGCATGTTGCAAAGAGCACAGATTAATAAGGTTGAAGGGTAGTAGGCACAGTAAAGTTAGCCTACAGTATGTGAGAAAAAGACACATACTACAGCAGTTCACGTTAGATGTGAAATATTGGCACTGTTTGGGATCTCTTATTGAACTGTGCAACTGAAAACTAAAATAACCAAAGTAAAAATAGTTTAGTTACCTTAGTGAATCCTGTGGAGCTGAAGAAAAGAGGGCACTGGTCCTTTTCCAATGACTCTAGACCAATTTTGATAACTGTCTGAAAAAGGGATGCTTGTCACAGTTGGTCAAAGGTTGGCGGAGGGGAACCAGGACTGTCTTTTCTTTAGTAACACAATAGGTAACTAAAGTAAAAATGAAATATTTTAAGTTAGTTATTTTTTAGCTCAGCTTAGTACAATTCCATAAGGATGCATAGGCACTCCTTTACTAAATTAAAAACAGCAGTACCATTTTTTGTCACAGCTCACATGAATTGTTTTAAGACCTGTTGTCAAGGCACAGGTCAGGAAGCATAGGGAAAACAAAGAACAGTTGTAAAATTCACCAACAAATATTTATTTACACTAGTAGTATCATAAAATAAACTTGTTCAGCATAACTGTTAACAAAAGCAAAATAAAATAAAGTTGTCTTTCAGTCTCTGTGTCCCTTGTTCTCTGAATCTTTTAAAAGTCTTTTCAACCCCCATCCTTAGCAAGCATCCTGTTTTTGTAAATATCAGGCAGGGCTGCTAGAACACAATGTGCTTGAGCTGAGAGGCCCCCTCTTTGCAGAAGGCTCAAAGATTTGTACTAAAGTAACCTCTAGAGTTTACAACAGCTTTCTACAATCATCTCAAAATACAATTATATATATTCAACAGTAACACTATATATTTTCCAAATAAAAGTGCTCCCATTATCAGTTATATTTTTCTTACAATGATTTGCACATATTTTTATATCAGCAAATCTAGATATGCAAGGGAGAAAAACAGACAGCAAGTGAAAACTGAGAGACGGTGAGAGGGAAAGAATTGCGAGGTTGTCGGGGTGATCAAAACTGAAGTCTCACAGGAAAATGTGGTTGCGCAACCAGACAGAGAACAGACAGAAAAGGAAAGATCCTTGCATTTAAACACTTTCTCTAACAACTGGGACAGGGTCTTATTCCACCCTGTCACAAGACCCAACATAGTTTTCTTTATTCTGTTGTTTAACTCACCAGCCTCTGCTTACACTAGCATCTTATCTTCCACTTTTGGGTACAGTCCAACTGGCTTTCCTCATGCACCCATACTGACCACCAACCCTAATCTCCTCTTCTCATCTGTAACCCTGTGTTTCTGTCTGTGCTGCAGTGATCCAATCAGCTGAGGTGCATTCTTACCTGGGCCTACTAGGTGAAACCACATCAAATTATATTACAGTAGATAATGGGGAAAAGACTGGTTTTCGGTGACAAGAGGTGGGTGGAAGTTGTGTAACATATATGAGGCTGAACTATATACCTGTTACTGAGCCACCCTCCATCCATCTGATTGGTCGGTTCTGCAGGACTATTACTATGCTTGGGGGTAGCAAACATCACCTGGCTACCCATGGCACCTATGCCAGCACCCATCCCAATTTGGAAGGCACTAGATGAGTGACTAGCCTAATCCTGCCACCTGGGGCCAGAGTATTATGCCTCCACATTGCTTCCTGAGTTCTACCAACCTGGTTGTGGGAATCTAGACTGGGACTCAGTCTTGTGTTTCCAACATAACAGTGCAGTATACTACCAGCCAGATTGATGGGGCAAGGCACAATACAGTTACCTCTCAACAACAATCTGGTGAGACGGGGTCAGAGAAGGTGGTTTCGACCTATAATATGGTTGTTACTGAGGCCTTTCATTCCATAGCACTGATCTGTATACAACCCCGGCTCTCATGCTTAGGGTTTCCATTGTTTAATGGGGAGCAAAGGTCAGAGGTTAAAGTACAGCTGGAGAAGGTCTGGGGCAGAGGAGAACAAACTGGCTTTGAGGATTCATCACAATGAATAGAAAGGGCAATCTCCCATAAGAAGGCAGCATTCCTGTCCAGGGAGTTTGTGGCTGGTAATAATTGACCAGCTCAGCTCTTCCAGAGTATGGACAGGCTATTATATCCAGCTTGTCTTCAGCTGGTGAGACTATGGTTAGCAGCTAAGTACGATAATTTTGCTCAATTTTTCTCAGACACAGTGTTCTTTATTTGGGCCAGAATCTCACCAGATGGGCTTTTGTGTCCCGGCAGAGTCAGACAGGGATCTTACATATGCAGTCAGCAGTCCTGAGTGGTGTTTCAGCTGATTGCAGTGAATGAGGTCTGTGAGGTGATTTCAGAGCAGCGGCCCACATTTTGTGAAGTAGACCCAGGCCACATGCCTCTATTAATGAGCTATGTGGGGTCTCTGGAGTCGATGTTTGCTGGAACAGTCTGGTGATCCTTGTCAGAGGAAGTCTTTCCAGTGGCATTGAAATATGTGCTGTCATAGCCCCTGTTGAAGAAGCTAACTTTGGACCCATATGTTAAATTGAGGTTAAAAAGTTGTGCACAAGACTGGACAGTTTGGAACAATGTCAGGAGGAGATGGCCAAAAAAAAATTATGAATATAAATGACTCAGATCAGATTAGCTTAAATGTTGACAGCAGTTCCCAAATGAACTGGGTGGTAAAAGAAAGCATAGAGGAGATGATGAGCTACTAGATAATGATTGGTGCACAGTTCCAGCACTAAGAAGGAAAAAAAGAGGGAGAACTACACGAGAGCTCCCTGAAAATCTGATAACTAGTAGACTCTACTCAGTTCTTAGTGTCAATGAAATAACAAGTTTACCTGATTGGGAAAAATTACCAAATGACATCATAATTGGCACTGAGATTATGATAGGTGCTGATGAGAGGCATGCAAATACTATTGCAGACATGGCCAGTCAAACTCTAACACAAGAATGAGTATTGACCCTAACAATGGCTGAGTCTTTTAGCCACCATAAGAAACAAAAAATAGTAGTAGGGGATTCCCTCCTGAGATATAATGACTCTATAATTTACAAAGAGAACACAGAGAACACACAAATCACCTGCTAACCAGGAGCACACTTAAGGAATATTAGACAACACCTGAACAAACTAATAAGAAATCAGGAACCCCCACCTGCAGTTGCCATACATGCTGGCATTAATGATTTAGGTAAAACAGCTGAGTATCAGATAGTTAAAGAAATTATTGTTATGAGTAAAATAATGAGAGATTTAAAATGTAAGGCTATTTTTACTGATATCCTACTGACCCAGAGAGAGGACCAGTGGACAAAAAAGGTGATTTCCAGACACAACCAATGGTTACGGGCATTTTTAGCTTGAGAATAATATAAGATTGTGAGACACTGGAAAACCTTTAGTGGACATAAAGACTATTATAGAAGGGATGGATTACACTTAAATAGAAAAGGTGCAGCATCCTTAGGTAACAGACTTCTAAAATGATTATGCATAATTTAAACTAGACATGGAGGTGTCTTTTCCAGGTTCTTCTGAACTGAACATGACAAGAGGGGGTATATTCTGACCCCATTAGATTACCAAAGCCTTTTATAGCTCATACTTAAAACCTGAATATTCTGTCCCTAAATGTCAGGAGTTTAAACAACAAAATTGACTTACTTGCAGCCCAACAAAGTGAGCATCAGTATTATATAATTGCTTTTACCAAGACATGGTGGCAGGCTTCAAATGATTGGCAGCATCAACTGGAGGGGTTTACTCTGTGCAACCTAAATTGAAAGGGTAAGACAGGTGAAGGGGTGGCGGTCTATGTGAACAATAAACTGGGTAGCAGACTCCTTACCACACACCTGATGAGGAGGGGGATACTAACATTGAATGTATTTGGATCGAGATTGAAGGAAAAACCCAAACTCATAGTTATTGGGACATGTTATAGGCCACCAGATTCTAATCAGTAGTATAACTCCAGGCTCCTACAAACGATACATGACAGGTGTCTGACTAACAAGGATGTTATTGTCCTTAGTGATTTCACTATAAAATCTATAAACCAGGCTACTAAAACTTCAACTAGTCATTTAGGAACTTATTTGCTTGAGATAGCAAATGAATGTGTCCTGGAACATAGGACGTCAGCACCAACAAGGGGAAAGAATCTATTGGATCAGGTCCTAACTAACATTAAAAATCATGTGATGCACTGTAATGAAATGGAACCATTAGGTAATAGTGACTACTGCTTGCTTCATGTCAAAATCCTTCATAGGTCACTTAATACACCAAATGGTATAGTTTGCCTCTATTTTAAAGAGCAGATTTTGTAGCTATGTCTAAGGATTTTGCAGAATGGGACTGGAAAACTGAATCTGATAAAAAATCAGTGGTTGAGAAAGGGTTAACCTTTAAAGACAAGTTAATAGAACTGCAAGACAAATGAGTACTTATGCAAAAAAGTCTTATACAGCAAAAATAGTCCAAAATGGTTGACCACAGATATCAAGCAAAAAATAGACAAGCAAAAAAGATCCTATAGGAAATACAAGCTTAGCCCAAATGAAATCAATTATGAAAGATTTTAAAAAGTGTTGGTCAGTCATTAAAAGTAACAAGCATAAGTTTGAACTATCATTAGCTAGTAACAGAGCAAAAAGGCCTTCTATGGATACATAAACTCTTTAAAAGGCAGGGAGACAGTCATAGAACTCTTAGAAATTAATGGCGAATTAGTAGATAATCCTGCTAATCTGGCAGTACACTTCAACAAATATTTTGCAGCTTCCTTAAATAGGTCAGGCACTCAGAGAGCTAAATCCTTTCCAAATATAAATAACCCCAATGAATTGGCTGTAGCACTGTTTAAACCAAATATAATCAAAAAGGAGTTACACAAGGTAGACCCCTACAAAAGGACCTGGCACTGATAATATTCATCCTACAACTATTAAAAACCTAGTACGCATAATATTTGAACTGGTGAGTGCTGTATTCATTGCTTCATTGACCATGGACCCAGTGTCTGATAATTGGAAGGAGGCAATATTTACCCCTAAATTTAAGAAGGGAAATAGGCAGTTGATAAATAATTAAAGACCCATCAGCTTGACATCCATCTTGGGTAAAATTATGGAAAGCATACTGAAAGAATATATTCTGAGAAATATCAATAGTAAAGGGTTAATGGATAGGACGCAACACAGCTTCACTAGAGGATGTTCTTGTGTAGCAAACCTCATATCATTTTATGAACCTATCAGTGATCTCATTGATCAAAATGTACCTCATACTAAGCTACTTTTGAAGCTAAATAACCTAAATATTGATGGCGGTGGTTAAGATGGGTTAGCCACTGGTTAATAGGAAGAAAACAACAAGTGAGGGTCAGGTGTGTTGTGGCTGAATATGTTAGAGCGACAAGCAAGATGCCGCAAGGCTCTTTTTTTTGTCCCCCTGCTTTTCAATATATATGTCAGGGACCTGTATTTGGGACTAAATGACCTTGTGAATAAGTTTGCTAATGACAGCAAAATTGGTGACAGAGCTTGTAATCTTGATGATATTGCTAAGATACAAGCCAGTTTAGAAACCCTTGCCAACTGGGCTACAACATCGGATATGCAGATTAACCCTGACAAATGCATGGTGCTTCATATTGGTGATAGCTGGCCTAAAATGTAGGATATGAAATTTAACCCCGACATATGCATGGTGCTTCATATGAGTGTCAATGATGTATGTGCCGGCTATAAGCTGGAAGGCATAGAGTTAAGGTCCATCAGTCAGGAAAGAGACCTTTGAGTCATAATCCAATCAAACTTATTTTTTGGATCAAATAGCTCTATGGCAGTAGTTAAAGCATCAAGAATTTTAGGATGCATTAAAAGGAATTTTGTCGGTCAACAGAGTGAGGTCATATTGCCCCTGTATAGATCCCTGGCTACATAGAAACATAGAAGTTGCCGGCAGGTAAGGACCGCAAGGCCCATCCAGTTTGCTCATTTCTTTTTCTACCTCATAAATGTGCCATTGGCCTTTGCTCTGTCAATGGCCTATCTATTCATACTCATCTGTATTGCTCCCTTATGCCTATCCCATACCTGTTTGAAGTCCTGCACTGTATTCATATCCACCACTTCCTGAGGTAGGCCATTCCATGCATCCGCCACCCTTTCTATGAAAAAGAACTTCCTCACACTACTCCTTAATCGGCCTCCCTCTAATCTCATGCTGTGTCCTCTTGTCCTGCTATTTTTCTTATATTGAAACATGTTAGACTCTTTCACCTTCTTAATGCCCTTGAATTGTTTGAATGTTTCGATCATATCACCTCTCTCCCTCCTTTGCTCTAGGGTATACATATTGAGCCCAGTTAATCTGTCCTCATATGTTTTCTGATGCATTCCCTGCACCATTTTGGTTGCCCTTCTCCGGACTGCCTCAATTTGGTTAATGTCCTTGTGAAGGTGTGGCCTCCAGTAATGCATGCAGTACTCCAGATGGGGCCTAAACAGTGTCTTGTAAAGAAGGATTATTACCTCCCTCTTCCGACTTGTGATACCCTTACTAATACACCCTAACATCCCTCTAGCCTTACCTACTGCTTTAGTGGTCTGCTTGGATGATTACAGGTCATCAGTGATGATGATGCTCAAGTCTCTTTCTTTCCTTGTGACTGCCAGGAACTCCCCTCCCAGCCTATAGGTGGCTTCAGGGTTTCTCTTCCCTATGTACATGATCTTGCACTTCTTTGCATTAAACCACAGTTGCCACTCTTCTGACCATTTTGCTAGTTTATCCAGATCTCTTCTCATTCTGCCCACCCCATCTGGATCATCTACTCTTTTGCAGATCTTGGTGTCATCTGCAAACAGACAAACCTTACCCTCTAGTCCATCTGCAATGTCACTGATGATGATATTGAAGAGGACTGGCCCCAGGACTGATCCCTGAGGTACACCTCTTGTGACTTGCATCTCTTCTGACTGTATAACATTTACCACCAGTCTTTGTTTTCTGCCCGTCAACCAGTTTGCCACCCAGTTGACCAACTTCTGACCCACCCCGAGCCTACCCAGCTTATTAATCAATCTTCTATGTGGAACAGTATCGAAAGCATTGCTGAAGTCTAGGTAGGTGACATCAACTGCTCCCCCTTGGTCCACCACTCTGGTTACGCAGTCAAAGAAATCTATGAGATTAGTTTGACAGGACCTTTCTTTTGTAAACCCATGCTGTCTTGGATCCTGTGCTCCTATGGATTCTAGGTGTTGCACTATCCTTGCCTTAAGGAGTGCCTCCATAATCTTGCCCACTGCTGAGGTAAGACTGACTGGTCTGTAGTTCCCTGCCTCCTCCCTGCTACCACTTTTGTGGAACGGGGTCACATGAGCCCTTTTCCAGTCTTCTGGGACCTCTTTTGTGCTCAGAGACTCACTAAACAGTTCTGATAATGGCTCTGCTAGTTCCATCCTTAGCTCCTTTAGTACCCTGGGATGTATGCTATCAGGTCCCATTGCCTTGTCCACCCTGAGCTTATCGAGCTCTTGTAGGACCCTTTCTTTTGTGAAGAGATTAGTGCTCACCCCACCCCGGAATCCATGATGCTTAGCTGTGGGTCTTGCCCTACCTTCTCTTCAGTAAATACCAAGCAGAAGTATCTTCCTCCTCACAGGCCACATTATCTCCTTTGATCTTAGCAATACCCCCTCTGGACTTTCTCCTTTCACTAATGTATCTACAGAAAGTCTTGTCACCTTCTTTTACTGTTTGTGCTAGTTTTTCCTTGGTTTGGGCCTTCACCTGCCTTACTGCCTTCCCTGCTTCCCTTAGGGAAGTTTGCTATGCCTCTCTATCATCATTCTGTGTTCCCTTATATTTCCTGAAGGCCAGCCCTTTGGCTCTGACCTGACACCACTGTGTTTGAGAACCAAAGTGGTCTTCTTCTTCTTTTGCACTTATTTTTCTCTCTAACACAGTGGGATGCTGCTTCAAGTATTGCATCCTTACTGCTTGACCACTTTGACTGTACCCCCTCACCTGTATTTCTTTCTGCCAAGGCTAGCTAAATTCTGTTGGCCTTTTTATCAAAGTCAGCTCCTCTGAAGTCCCATATTTTTGCCTGGAATGGGATGATTTGGTTGTAGTGGCCAAACTGAACCATGCCATGTGATGGTCACTAGCCCCCAGGTGACCTTCTACCTGGAGATCTGCGATCCTTTCCCTGTTAGTCAGTACTAGATCTGGGATAGCCCTGTATCTTGTGGGTTGTTGTACCAGTTGTTTGAGGCCTTCCCCCTGCAGGGAATCTACCATGTGTCTAGTTCTGACAGATGTTCCTGCTGGTATTGACCAGTCGGTATCTGGCAACACTGCACCGCATTTGGATTACTGTTCCCAGTTCTGGTCACCTTATTTGAGGGGGACATATACAGTTTGGAGAAAATGCAGGAAAAATTTAGAAAAAGTATCCACGGATTTGATACCTTAGATTACAAAACAAGACTGGCATGACTGGGCCTGCATAGCCTGGAAAGAAGACGTTTAAGGGTAGATCTCATTCCGTTGTATAATCTGATAAAGAATGAAGAACTACTGCCTGATTTGGGTTTTGTCCTCAGAGATACTGTGTCCAACACTAGAATCCACACTAAACAGTTACTGCGTAAACCATACAAGACTAACAGCAGAGGATATTACTTCACACAGAGAATGGTCAAAAACTGGAATAGTCTACCCCCAAACATTATTGACTCACCAGATGTACACAGTTCTAAAATGCACTGATCAACATGTGGATCACCACTGTATAGTAGGAGGTGGACTAGAAACACATCTGGTGCACTTCCACCCCTTTTCACTTAAGCACCTAAGTATGTTCTAGTGAATTATTATCCAGTCTGTAATCTACCTTTCTTAGATAAGGTTATTGAGAAGGTTGTGGTGCTGAAGATTGAGCTGCACCTCTCTGCTAATGACATCTATAAGCTCATCCAATCTGGTTTTAGATCTGGGCATTGTACTGAGATGGCATTTGTCAGGGTGCATAATGACCTTCTCTGAGCAAGAGATTGGGGTGAATGGTCAATTCTTGCTCTCCTAGAGCTCTCTTCAGCATTGGTCACTGTGGACCATGGTGGATCATCTGAGGGAGTACATTGAACTCACTGGCACTGTCATATGCTGGTTTGAGTCCTATCTAAGATATAGGACACAGAGGGTGATGATGGGTACTTTCTCATCATTGTCAATGCCCCTGCTCTGCATCATGCCCCAAGATTCAGTCCTGTCACCCATGATGTTCACAGTACACAAGCTGCCCCTGGGAGGGATACTTCAACAATAAAATCTGGGCTTTCACTGTCATGTGAATGATACCCAGTTGTATTTGTCCTTTGCACCTGGGACACTGGACACTATCAAGGTGCTTAATCTCTACCTAGATGAAATCCAGAAATGGATGGAATTTAGTTGTTTGAGGCTTAGCCCAGATAAGACTGAGGTACTGGTGATTGAGCCGGATCAGAAGTGGGAAGCAGAGGCAGTCATGTGAGAGATGGGGCATTGACTTGAGTCATCCAGGCTATTGGACTCTGCTAAAGTGAAAAATCTGGGAATCATTTTAAACAAATGTCTGACACTGGAGGCTCAGGTGTTGACAGTATTCAAGAGTGACTTTTACCATCTGAGAAATAAGAACAGATTAAGTCCCTTATCCCTCAAGAAGATCTTCTGACTCTAGTGCATGTGTTTGTGACATCAAGGCTCAAATACTGTAACGCGCTGTCCCTTGGGGTAACTGAGGGTACCTTATGATGCTTTCAGCTGATGCAGAATGCTGCTCCCAGGGTACTGACTGGTCTTTGGAGGTCTAGCCAAGTGACCCTGGTGCTGTGTGATCTGCACTGTCTGCCTGTGAAGTGATGAGTCACCTTCGAGGTTGATCTTCTAACTTTTAAAGCCCTACATGAGTTGACCATGTATTACCAGGTGGGGCTCTTGCATTCTGTCCAGTCCTTGCATCCCCTCTGATCCTCTGAGGAGGGCTTCCTTTTGGTCCCTAGGGCTCAGCTTAAGTCATCTGAAGATTTGATATTTGAGGTAGCCAGCCCTCTGCTATGGAACTCATTGCCCAGGAGACTGAGACAGATCCCCTCGGTAGAGGCCTTTAAAAGGGGATTAATAGTATTTTTGTTCAACCAGGCATTTGGGGAGTAAAGAATTATGATTTCCAGCTGTTAGCTACTGAATGTATTCTGTTTATACCATATTATTTAAGTTATTTATGAATGTTTTTACTTATTTATTTCTTGTCATTCTGCACATTGCCCTGAGCTTACAGGGAAAGGCACACTTTAAGTAAAGCTGCTACTACTACTACTAACAGTATAGCATATAGAGCAATGTGCAACTTAAGAAAAAAAGGACTCAGCATTATTAAGATTTAAAGTGGAGACTCATGACTTCAAAAGCCAGGGCTTTACCAGTTGAGGGCTTTTGTTATCTGTTTTCACTCTGCTTGACCCCATTGAGAAATCCTCCTCTCTGTTTGGGATTACCCAAGCCACACCACAGCCCCATCACTGAGACATTTCTCAGGGCATACGGTTTTCTCCTTTCAGACCATTGTAGATTGCACTCCATGGCCCGTGTGGGTTGCACCTCATGATGGGTCCATAATTAGGGTTCCCCCATCCCTTTTGGGTACTTCAGCGTGGGGCATGAAGGCAGGTCAGAGTCCATCATGTCAGCAGTGAGCGGGGATCTGCCAACTTTGGTCTCAAACCTGAGGATGCTGCAGCTCCTGACATCTTCAAACATGCTCCTAGTTGTTATTCATGGGCCAGTGGGGTAGCAGGACTCATCACCCTCCTCAGAAAAGGGGAAATTGTTTAACCAGAAAAGGCACACTGAGCAGAAGCTTGTTTCCAGGTGCAACCTGGGAGCACAGAGAAGTTAAGTGACCTGCTCAGAATCACACAGTTAGAGATGCAGCAAAATTTTATTTTGCCAGGAAATTCCATTGAAATCGTGAATTTTGCCCCACAAAATATTTTGTGAAATTCGCTCATTCTGCTGGAATTTCATGCATAATACTAAAAACAAAAACGTTTTCACCCCTCCCTAAAATTCCACATCCCTAGTGTCTCATGGTCTCACCCCCCGGCTGAGATTCAGCCCTGTTCCCCTGACCCCCATCAATTTAATTAAAAATAAAAATACATTTCCCTGGCATCTAGTGGCCCCATCCACCATGGCCAATTGCTTGCCAAACGAAGAATGAACCCCCCAGAGATTCACACTCATCCCTCCCATTGTCCATACCATAAGTGCTGACATCTAATGACTTTGATGAGTTCATTAAATAAATAAAAATAAAACTTTCCATGGTGTCTGTTGGACACCCCCCACCCACCCAGGTGATGGGAAAGTTTTCCTGAAGGAGGTAATGGATTTCATCACTGAGAAGGTATTGGAGGCCCCCAGATGGTTGATTCTGGGGGACTTCAGTGCATGGGTCAACAATGGACTCTTGTCTTTTGGACAAAACCTCCTCCATTTGATGGAATCATTGGGCCTGACATGGGTTGTTACCACCTCAGCACATGGGAGGGGCACTCTTTGGACTTGGTGTTCCACCTGGGGATGGAACTCTCCAATATGGAGGTGGATCGTATCAGGTGATCTGACCATCACACCCTGAGGTTCATTTTTGCAGCATCCTGAAGTAGGCCTGCCCCTAAGGAAATGGTAGAGTATCGTTCTTTAAAAGGAGTTACCTCAGAAGGCCTAATGATGGTACTGGATGTTTTAGGAATTCCGACAGATAGCAATGACCCAGGGTCCCTTGTGCTAGCCTATAACAGGGCAGTAACTGGGACCCTGGATGTCATTGCTCCAGCACATGTTCACCCTTTTACCCTTCACCCTGGTGCCCCATGATTTGATGAGATGCTATGGGAATTGAAGAGGCAAGGGCGAAGGTTGGACAGACACTGGAGGAAAACTCATCAGGAGGAGGACAGACTTAGATTGTTACATCGCTACAAGATCTACCAATCAGAAATTTCCCATAAAAAGTCAGGGTTCCTGTCCAGGGAAATTATGGCAGTGAAGAATAGGCCAGCTCAGCTCTTTCAGATCATGGACAGACTGTGCAATCCATCCTGTCTGTGATCTGGATGAGCATTGCCACAGGGAAAGTGTGAGGAGTTTGTGCAGTTCTTCACTGATAAAGTGTCCTCCATCAGGGATGAGATCAGCCAGTGCCTCCCCTTTGGACCCTGCACTGACCAACTGGGTGGTACAAATACTCAGATGGCCTGGTCTACCTTCACCCAGCCAGTAGTCACAGATATAATGGAGACCATCTACACTCTACGGCCAACTTGCTGTAGTTTGGACCCAGGCCCAACTCACCTTCTTGTAGGGTGTGTTAAAGTCATTAGCCCAGTCCTAGAAGAGATAGAAATGGTTTCATTGGAGAGAGGGATCTTTCCTGATCCCTTGAAGGAGATGGTGGTGCACCCCCTTTTGAAAAATCCCTCCTGAGACCTGGATTGCCCAGCTAACTACAGACCAGTCTCTAACTTACCTTTCATGGGTAAAGTTATAGAGAAAGTTGTCGCTCTGCAGCTGGAGGATCATTTATCCATCCACAATATCTATGACCCTCTCCAGTCAGGTTTCCAAAAAAGGTGTAACACCGAGATGGTCCTGGTATGGGTACTAAATGATCTCCTGATGACTAGAGCTCAGAGAGCCCATTACATCTTGGTTCTCCTTTATCTCTCAGCAGCATTTGACACTGTAGATCATGGGGTGTTGCTCGAGTGACTGTGGTTTTTCTGTGGACTGAGGGGGGCAGTCATCAGCTGGTCTAGATCTTTCCTCAAGGGCAGATCTCAGAAAGTGGTGTCAGGGATTTATTCCTCAGCCCCTCGCAGTCTGCGCTGCAGGATACCACAGGTCTCGGTGCTATTCCCTATGTTGTTTGCAGTGTGCATGTTGCCATTGGAAGACATTATAAGATGGTACAGATTGAGTTTTTATTGCTATGCAGATGATTCTCGACTGTACATGTCTTTTGTGCCTGACCAGGAGTTAGATACTGTCTCTGCGTTTAACAACTGCCTATCAGAGATACAAGACTGGATGAGAGCTAATTGATGGAGGTTAAACCTGGAAAAAATTGAGGTATTTGTTGTGAACCCTGATCATATGATGGCTGGGACATGGAGGGGGAAACCCTCTGGTGTACATCTTGGAGGAATCCCACTAAATGCCTCGGTCCAGCTGTAGAACCTTGGAGTGATACTTGATGAAGGCCTGACCCTGAAGGCTCAGGTGTCAGCTGTTGTTAAGTCTTCTTTTTTCCATCTAATGTATATTGCCAGGGTAAAACACCTGGTGCCATCTAAAAATCTGCCCACCTTGGTTCATGCCTTTGTCACCACTCGTCTTGATTACTGCAAACATCTGGTGGAAGATCATTTGCCTTTATGGCCTCAGCCCTGTGAAATTTTCTACCTCATCGCATATGAGATAGCCTAACCTTGGAGGGATTTAAAAGTGCCCTCAAAGCATATTTTCTGACAAGCTTTTGATGGAACTTAGGAATGCTGACAAGGAACCCTTGAAATCTGATTTTAGACATGTTATTGTATTATTGTGTTTTAATATGTTAGTATGCTGTTTTGTGTATCTGTAAAGGCATCCTGAGCTTGGGAAGGTTGCCTAATATAAATGAAGTTTTACTTATTTACTCACTTACACCCTGTCCGGCAGTAGGTAGTAGTAATACTAACCCCACCCCACCCCATATCCCCCTGTACATTCTTCAGGCTACTGGCAGCTCTCCACTCACCCTTCACGTCCGGTAGTCCACCTATCTCTTTCAACAAATGAGCTCAATGGAGTAAGCACTTTTCATGAATGTGCTTGGGGGGGAGGGGGATGGGTGTGAATCTCTAGGTGGGGGGGGGAGTCATTCTTCATTTGGCCAGTGATTGGTCTAGAGGTGGGGCTACTAGACACCAGAGGAATGTATTTTTATTTTAAATTATGTGGATGTGGGTCGGGGACGGGGCTGAATCTCGATGAGGTGAAGTGGGATTCTTCCTATTGTGGGCCAGGTGGTGGGACCATTAGACACCAGGGATATGGAGTTTACTCTTTGGGAGTGGGAGAAACATCTTTTTTTCTATTTTTTTATCAAGCTGTTGCCTCCTGGCTCTTAAATGTGGAATTTTGTCTGTGGGTGGCAAAATTAACATCTCTCAGTGACATTCCTCATTTCACCGGGGGGTTTCACATTTTGCACCCACTAAATATTCCGCGTAATTCTGGGATTATGCAAAATATTTTGCTGGGTGAAGTTTTTTAATTTCGCACAATACAACACACAGTATGCAAATGTTTATTTATTTTGTTTTTGTTGACCAGGCAACTGCACTAGACAAATTCTTAGTGTGTATGCACTGAGGCAAGGGTCACCCCAAAGGTCATTGGCCGGAAAGCAAAGTTTCTAAGAAATACAAAATCACACATACACCCATAATGCAAAGCATCATGGGCTGTACATGCAAATCACCACACAATGCTATGCTGGTTCAACTTTAAGCAGGAATGTATAGTGCCAAAAGGCCTCTCACACAGTCTGCAAAGGGTGCCAACAGAAGACACAGACACATGTTTCATCCTACCAGGACTCATCAGTGTGCCTCATCTGTATGACACCCCAGTGGAATGAACCAGATACCCTAAGTTGGTCAATCAGGTTTGGATTGTGGTGAGCCCAATAAAAACAAAAAACATGCTAAAAGATAAAGAACCTTAATGTGTAAGTACTGAGACAAGGGTGTCTTTTGGTTTTTTTTTTGTTTTTATTGGGCTCACCACAACCCAAACCTGACAGACCAACTTAGGGTAGCTGATTCATTCCACTGGGGTGTCATACAGATGAGGCACACTGATGAGTCCTGGTAGGATGAAACACGTTTCTGTGTCTTCTGTTGGCACCCTTTACAGACTGTGTGAGAGGCCTTTTGGCAACATGCATTCCTACTTAAAATTGAGCCAGCATAGTATTTTATGGTGATTTGCATGTATAGTCCATGATGCTTTGCATTATGGGGGTATGTGTGATTTTGTATTTCTTAGAAAAATTCTGCCTATTTTCAAGCACAACCTGGGGGAGGGGGATACAGTTGAATGCCAACTGACCTTGAACCTGATTAAGCTGTTGGTGGTATTTTTAGTGAAAGGGGGGAAATTTGGCCAGGGCACCTGGGAAATTCCCCTACATTATATATCATTTTTGCAACACTCAGATACTACATTTGGAAGTAAAGGTGTGGTTGGGTAACTCAGCAGAGACTAATATATTATGTTGAAATAATTAAGAATATCCAAAACCTCTTTACTATCTGTGTTTTCAAGAGATTCTAGAATCTATAGTCCAGAGAAAGTCAAACTGCTATGGCTAAATTGTGAAAAATGGGTTAATCCAGAATGAATGAATTTTCATTTCTTTATGATCTGTTAACCGAATGCATATTAAGTATGTTTTTTTCTATGTTACACATGTTGTATTAAGATGTATTATGTTGTATATAAGACGTGACTCTAATATGGCTTATTTATGCATATGTATTGTAATGTAACTCTTCTTTTCAATAAAAGTTCCCCTACTCTTTTTGAGACGTGCCATGGGATCTTTAACATCCAACTGAACTACCACCAGAACAGGCAGATGGGCAGTGGGGGTGTGGGATTCAAACCCAGGTCTCCTGGTTTACAGCTCAGTGCCTTAAACCACAGTGCTATACTGCCCCCTTAAGCACAGAAGAAAGCAACATCCTCTGGAACACTCTACCTTCCTCTGTGTCTGGCTCTATGACAATTTAAGCTTTTTCCTGAACTTAGATTGCTGGCATCACATGCAGTAGCCCTACTGCTGCTCTTACAGCCAGCTAGGCCTCTACAACTTGAACTAAAGAAGTAGATCCTATAGCCCAGCCAGTAGGATACTCATTTAGATTCATTGAGCAACTGTATTACAAGTGAGGATTTTACTGTCACCCCTTTGTCTTTGTCATACCTTCTCATTAGCAAACTAACTGAGAAGTGTTTGCATCATACTTTGAGACCATTCAGTGTAAACTTATTTACAAGTTTGGTAGACGGAGCAATTAGTAAGGGATCTTTTTCTTGTCCTGTCCATGACATTGCAGAAGTTTGCTGTTAAACTCAAATGATTGGCAGTCTCACCAAATATATTTAGAGGTGTTTACTTCCAATAGATGATGACTAGAAACATACATAATGGCAACTCATTTCACATGTATAACAAGTAGAATATATTTATATGCTCACAGTGAATGGCTTGAGATTGTTATGATGACTGCTGTCCCACAGGATTCTCTTCAAAATTAATTTCTTCTGCTGCTAATGAGATTATTTCTCATGTGAAAAAGTTTAAAAAAATTAGAAATCACCCAGTATATTTTTCTAGCCTAATTTCTTTCTGGACTGCCTCTTCTCCATTATCCTCTAGACACTGTTTTATTTATATTTAACATTGTTTATCTCCATGCCTCAGGCAGGTATTTATCCCTTAACAGACCCCTTGCAGTCCCACCTCCTCCCTGGCATCCTGTCCCAGCTGCTTAGCACAGAGGCCCCATAGCTTACCCCCTATGGTGGAGCTCCTGAAAGAGTGACTGAGATCCACCTGATTCCTGCCTGGGACTTGTACTGGCAGCATCATTTGGATAGAGAGTGGGAGCTTCATTTTGCAGCTGAGCATGGGGTTTTCCATCCTTGTGGTTGCCCCTGTAGAAGTGGATGTGAAATGAAGTCAGCATGGGGTGCACGTGCTCCTGCACACACCCTACAGATGTCAACCATTGTCTCTGTCCTATGTGGTCCTGAGCTGGTGCTGTGCTCCCAGCCACCACTGGAAGTCACACTTATGTGGGGCTTCACCCCCTCACCCCTGGTGGAGGACAGCAGTTCATCAGATGTTCATCCTGCCTCCCTACAGCCAGCCCTCTGTCACTCCGTGCTCATTCGTGAACCTGGGTCATCAGTGTCACAAGCAGTAGCACTACCACTGTGCCAGTGGGCTGGCTTTCTAGGCACTCTTTTGTTATCTGTTTATTAGCCCTCCCCACCAACTGCCACCATTTTATAGACTGCTCCTCTCTGTTTATCTTGTCAGCTGTCCCTTCATCCTTACTTGCAACATCCCATGATTCACTCCTTATCAGGCTTTTTTTCCCCACATATTCCTCTCCCCGTTATTGATTTGGCCCTTATTATTTGTTCAGGCTCTCCTTTATCTTCCAGGCTCTGCCTTCTCCCCTTATTTTTTTATTCTGTATTGGCAGTGCTGCTAGCCTTCTTGTCTGGTAATAGAGCATGATGCTCGAGTGTGAATCCACTGCTTATGTCATTAAAGCTCTGCAGTAAATTAAAACCAGGTTGCTCCTGTAAAAAAGCTTTCAGCTTAGTGTGCTATACCTGGTTAAAACAATTAAATAAAAAAAAAATACTACTAAAAGAAAACAGGCAGCAACTGGAACAGAAGGTGTATTGTTTCTGGATGGAAGCCCCACATTTGGATTCATTGCTGTTTCTGAGAGTCCAATAAGTCTAAGTTGGTGTTTGTTTTTTTCATTTCAATTGAGCTGTTTAGCTGGCCCCAGCACTGGGCATGCATCGCCATTTAAAGCAAAAGATCATCAGTTCAAACTCTGTTAAAATAAAGCAGGACAAACTGCATCCATCAAAATCTGAGCATAGCACTTACAGGTACTATGTTGTTCCCAGTAGAGTCCATGCTTGGACGAGTTATGATACAATAGCTAGAGATGAGTAGCTAGTGGGCAACATAAAAACTAAAGCCCACTGAAAAAGATCAGAATAAAACAGTTGTTGGATGGATATGCTTGAACATAAAACTAGGACTTAATCAGATTGATTTTGACAAGATCTGGAGTTGTGTGAAAAGGGTCAGGTACAAACTAGAGTTGGCTGGGTCAAACATGAAAAATCAGACTAGGGTGGGTATGATGTATCCAGACTAGTGTTGGGTGAGTCAGCCATAGAAAACAGAGTCACACAGATATGGTGTACAGTAGCATGAAAAATAAAGTTGCCTAGATAGGGCTAGACATTAATCTATTAAAGAGATAGATGGATAGACATAAAAGAACTAGTTTTGGGAGGGAGGATGGGGCTGAATAATTAGTCTGAGATTTCAGCATAATTATGCTTAATGTCTAATATATCCTCAACCAGTCATGCTTTACCACCATGGAACAACACTGCCACTCTGCAACCAAATGCCTTTAACTTCTTTTTCAACCTGTCATGTATTATTCAACCAAAACCGATTCAATCTCTCTGTCTCTCATCAAACAGCACAAGTCTGCAATCTGAACACTTGAAGAAGAATACAGATGTTAAATCTGGTGCAACTACAGAATATAGTCACATTTCCCCTCTGAATGTTTACTCTCTTTAGCATGTTAACAGGCCTTAATATGTCAAAATAAATTTCAGAAATCATTGATTAAAAATGGGAAACACCAATGCAGCACTAGTATATGTTTCTGCATTACAATAATTTACCTCAATCCTTAGTGGAATCACAATGTGTGATATTTTCTCTTTTACCAGGTTATCCTGAGGGCAAAACGTGGTGTGAGTTATGTTGGAGATGTAGCAGTGGATGACA
The DNA here is from genome assembly GCA_016271365.2 of Neoceratodus forsteri. Classification (NCBI taxonomy): domain Eukaryota; kingdom Metazoa; phylum Chordata; order Ceratodontiformes; family Ceratodontidae; genus Neoceratodus; species Neoceratodus forsteri. The sequence goes on along the minus strand of CM057456.1, from coordinate 1,773,133,168 downwards.
TTGTCTTTGAGGACTGCTCCCCTTTGCAGATCCCAGACCGAGTCTGTACTACTGATGAATATACATGTGCCAACAAGTACTGCGTCCCCAAAGATGACTTGTGTGATTTTGTTGATGATTGTGCAGATCACTCAGATGAGAACCAGTTCATCTGCAGTAAGTTAATTGTTTCATATGCACAGTAACAGAATAGCATACTTCTCATTGGGAAAAATATGAAATTAGACATCCTAGTGCATGAAATGTAAGAACAAAAAGAGAGCACTTCTCCAGCATGTTACCTGCAAATATAGCAAGAGTTGGCTAAAATCAACAATATTTGCTATTATGCTTTACATGGAGATATATATATATATATATATATTTGTTTTTTAGGTTATGTGGAGTATGTTTACAAATAAATCTTACATTGGTACACTTAATGATGCATGCTCACACACAGATGCATAGTCACACATACAAAGAAACATGCTCTCACATGCAAATGCATGGACATACCAACAGATTCAAGGTCACAAACACTGATGCACAGTTGCAGATAGGCTCGCACCTGCGAATAGATGCACACTCTTACAAAGATGCATTTTTACACATAAATGGTATTACATAGTCATTCATGCATACAGAGTCACGCTTGCACACACAGACCGAAAACAAGTTACAATTAAAGGTTGGTAAATTTTTCACTCACTGTTTTCACTCAGTTGGGAGCTGCTTCCAAACAAGCTTACCACACTAGTCCTTTAATGCAACATTAAAAGTTTACTTGTATGAACCGCAATATACTGTATGAAACCAAATTATTCTTCTTTCTTAATACTTATACCTCTTATATGCCCCTCATTAAGGAGCTCACTGACTTTTCCACCTATAACTCCATGTCCTTCATGAGAAAGGGTAGATAAATAGATAACACCTACTGTCGATGAATAAGGACAGCAACAATTATTGAGTCCATCAAGTCTGCCCTGATGTCCTACATGATTTATTCTGCCCCTCCAGAGAGCTTCCTGTCCGACACCTCCTTTTTGCTACTGATTACCCCTTTGAAACTGCTCCACTTTTAACCCTAATAAAATCCCAAAATCAATCACATTACTGTTGCAGATGTCCACCACCTGCTTTGAGAAAAAAAATACTTTCCAATGTCCTTTGTGAATTTCCCCCTTCCAACTTGAGGTTGTACCCTTAGCAGTTGTACTACTGTTCCTCTGCTTGACCAACTCAGTGGAGTCCATTCTACTGTATTGCCTTATGTAGTTGTATGTGTCTGTCTTGTCCTTACTGCCCTCCAGAGAGTAAATATCAAGGCTGTCAAGTTTGTCCCTTGCATTGCACAGAGATTTTAAGAAGAAATTCAAATAATCTTTGTTGCTCACTTAACAAAAAAAATCTATGGACATGAAGCACTTATTTAGCACAGTGTTTTGAGATTCTTTCTAAACTGTATGATTCTGCATCACACATTTTAACTCACTAATGTTGTTCTGGCCATTTGGTGCTGATTAAAGTTTGACAGGTATACGCACACCTCAAAGCACTTTAGCCCCCAAGTGACTGGTTCAGTAGAGCTGCGTAATGCCCTTAGGGTTTAGTGCCACCTTTTCCTTCTATAGTGGAGCCATGCTTATTGTACTTGGCATTTTATGGCCTCTGTGTCTGGCACACTCCACACTGCTGCCGACCTTCCTGCCTAAATGACTGTGAGTGTTGGGCCAACCTGGCCTGCCTGACAGGCTCTGTCCAATTATTTCCTCGGTTACTGGAATCTGCCTTTATTCCTGCTCCTACTGCCTTCATCATAATTGGTAGCCTGGCTGGTAACTGGATGCTGTGGTGGCTGGGCTGAATCCCACTCACTACTGACTTACAGCCCATCTTCTGCAATGACAGAACCACCTGCCCTACATTCATCAGTCATTTATTCATGGCTTACCAGGATCTGTCCCTGTCCTCATGATCATTCTTGGCTCTGCTCATACTTATGAACAGACACTATTATAGTACATGCTGTCTACACTATCTGCAAAGGCACTGAGTCAAAGACTTGCCTTGCTGGCTCACTTTCCTGTGGCCTAATCTATTGTGACAGAGTTGTATGTACAAGAATTGTGGAGGACAAAGGGGAAGAGTGACTGCAGCCAGTCACACTTGAGTAGAACATCAGACTGCCTACCCCAACACTCTGTGGACATGTTAGGGGTGAGGACCAAGAGGACTGAAGGTGTTTATCCCAGGCCAGCAGTGTGTGTACTCATACCCTTTTGAACACACCACACAAAGTGGCATTGAAAAAAATGCATTAAGCATTAATGTTCATGTGTTCAAAAATGGCATACAGTATTTTCAGCAGTGGTGTTTATTATGAGATAAATGCAGTGAACTATTTTGACAGTTGATGGTGACACTTGGGTTCAGTTCTAAGAGGAATAGCATGACCTTCCCCTGATTGATCTTGAAATGTTGAGGTTAAACTCTGGTATTGGCTATGGAACAAGCAGCAAAGTAATCTGCAAATCATTGTTCAGCATAGAAATCCATCCTAGCTGAAATGTTGTTGTACCACCATTCAAAAGTCATAGAATGTGATATTACCCTACTGTGGCACAACAACATTTCAGCTAGTTTGGAAAACATGAGAGTCACACAGTTCAAATACGTACCCAGAGGGTAGAGGTCTCACAGACATTGTCCACCTTTAGAAATGTTAGTAGAGGAGTTCCACAGGGGTCCATTTTAGGGCCCTTGTTATTCCTCTTGTTTAATAATGATCTACCCCAAGTGGTGAGGCATTCAGCCGTGAGGCTTTATGCTGATGACATAGCGATCATCACCACCGGAAGTTCTGTTTTGGATCTTCAACTAAAGCTTCAAACAGATTTTGCGGGTGGGGAGTGGCTCACCAGGTCGAGGCTTTTGATGAATGTTAAAAACAAAATTAGTTTATTTTTCAAATAAGAAGCCTAAACCACAGATTCATATTGTAACACATACAAATAAACTTATAGAACAGGTGGATAGTTATTGTTATTTGGGGTGACTTTGATTATTTGTTGACCTTTGATACCCACATAAATAATAATATAAAAAGGTGACCAAGAAATTAGGATCTTTGAGACGAACTACTAAATGTTTGCAAATTAAGGATAGGAAAAAGTGGTCGAACAGCTGATTATGCCAACCCTGACGTATGGGGATTTAATTTATAGAACAGCGAGTAAACATCAGTTGATTAGATTGGATAGGGTGCAACATAGAATAGCTAGATATGTTCTGCAGTGTTCCTATTGAACTCATAATTGTAATATGTTCATAAAGTTGAACTGGCAGTCTTCAGAAATGATTTCTCAAAAAAACTGGTTAATACTGATACATAAATATAAGATATCTTACCCTGAACATTATATCACACAAATACTTTTTCCTAAAGTTAGTAAAGGTAGGCATGAGTTTCTAAGATCTGTGCATAGACATAGAGTTTGTCCCATAAAAATTCATAATAAATATGGAAATGGTTCCATTTCATGTCAGGCAGCTAAAGTATGGAATATTTTACCTTCCAATAAGATCTCTAGAAGAGCACACGATTTTAAAACGAAATTCTGAAACTCTATAAAATAGAATGTAGTTGTATATGATTATGTATGGAAATCCTTATTGTGAAATTTTGTATTTTTTGTTTTTGTATTAGTGTTTTAATGTATTGTTGGATATTGAAATGTTGTGTATTGTGTATATTTTGTATTTATTTGATTAATGTTATATGTTTAGATGTAACTAAGTGAAATATAAACAGGACTATCTTGAGAACAGGATTGTATAATCCTAATGATTAGAATTTCCTGTATAAAAATAAAGTTTTCATCATCATCATCATCATCATCATCAAATAAAGAGCTTTGGTAACATAAACTGCAGGATCGATCAGACAGAAACTGGCAGTGGCATGATCACTCAAACCTGCTGTGACTCAAATAAATACCACAGATACAGAATCAACCAGATACCAAAACAAAACATGCAGGATCAACCAGATTTTTTCACTTATACTAAAAAATACAACGCAGGATCAACCAGATAATTTAAATTACTTATAACAGCAAACACAATTCCTCACAGTAAATCCTCTCACTTAGCAAGAAATATGGCTGCCATTTTTTTAAACCCTCCCACATGCAACTAACAACCAATAAAAGCCTGTGGTATAGACATAGGGACATCTAGTCCCTAATGATCACACCACAGACCCTAGCAACCAGCCATGAATGCTGGACTAAGATGAAGCAGCAAAAGTTTGTTTTTCTATTAAAAAAAAGATCAAACCTTTTTTATATTACTTTTAGGGTCACCATACACTATGAAAAATACTGGATGTGCAACTCTATGTACAACCAGTGTATTCTGCCGCCTCCGGGTTCTGATTCCCATGGACCTCTTGAGCTACGCTCTCAAGGTCAGAGGGAATCAGACCACCCTCTGTGGCAGAATACACTGGTTGTGCATATTTGTCCATCCAGTATTCTCTATTTATTGTCCATATATCCAGGACACTCTATGAAGCTAGTTAAATATCCCATTCTGTTTATCTATATGGCATGGAACAGTGCAATTCATGTAACAGAATGATCAGCCAGTATAAAGAGAGAGAAGAGAGAGAACAGTAGCTGCCCATTAGAGAGACATTTAAGAAAGATACAAGGACAACAGGAGGACTGATTATTAATTTACCAAAGAAGGTTAAAACATCAGAATACAGGAGAACAACTAAAAGCAAAACAGGAGGGCATCTAAGGGCATGAAAATAGTTTCCTGTCACCATTAAGTGATTCCACAGTACAGGGTACCCTGACACACCAATCCTCCACTTTTCACTGTGAGATGAAAGGGACCCCTTAGTTTAACCAAATATCCTTACATCAGATTATCTTCGTATCCACAAAGGAGTCACATTCTGAGAAGAAACAACAGTCTGTATGCCAACTATCCCAACTGTTTGGCTCCTTTGTGGCCCATATGTTTTTAAGTGTCCCATTATTGCTGAACACCTATTCCCATGAACATGGTTTCCCAAGGTACCCATGCCGCAAGCTTTTTCATTTCAATAAAATCAGCTTCATGAAGGATCATGGTAGAGGGCATCTCCACAGATTTGTTGTGGTTCCCTGCAGTAGTGAATCTGGTGATGATATAGTCACTGTCGCCTAGTGTTTCTCCAGTTTCCACTTCTCAGACAAAGTCAATCGTATTGCTAATCTTCCAATATCACTTAGTCCCTAGTTGTTCCTTTAACAGCCTGCATCAGGTGACAGTCCTTTACAAGATCTGGAAAGTGTCTAATGTACTTCAGCGTCCCTCTTCCCTGTCTATATAGGTGGCTAAAAGGGACACTGTCAACCCCCTTACACCTCAAGTATCTGTAGTTGAAAAACCATGTTATTATTTATCACATTCTGTAGAGACTGCTCATATGGCGGGTAGTTTGATTCTGATTCTTTTTGTCTTTTTAAAAGTGAATAAGATACTGCCCATTGTACTTATTTTACCACACAAAGATGTGTTTGTTAACATTCCTTGGTCAACTCCCACTGCATCTTTTCTGGACCTGGGAACACCCCCAACACAGTCTAGCTACCATGATGCAGTGGCAGTAGAGGAGACTAGTGCATTATGAGTGGCTGCACTATTTGAGGGTGTTTATAACGTTCAGAAAGTATGCAACAAGAGTAGATCAAAGATTTGAAACAAAACAAGGTTGGCTGTAATTACACCATTAGCATGCATTTCAGTTCTGCTAAGAAAGGAAACAGATAAAACAATGAGCAGCTTGAATGAATTTCAGAGAGGGTAAGCAATCATACAATGTTTGGTTTCAGCTAGAAATGATATGATGCAAAAAGAGTTGATAGTCATGCATCAGATGAATATTTCCCTTGGTTCTTGCTTTCCTAGCCAAAATGTTACAATTTGCCCTATTTAGAGGCCTTATATTTCAGTCACTTCCTATTGACTTCTAATGTATAGTTCCAGTCCACCTCTCTTTTTATGTGGTCTAGGCTTTCTGAATAGATTGTGGTTGTCTATCTCCATTTCCTTGATATCATTCTCATTCCACCATGTGTCCATTGTTCATATTCTGTCCAGTTGTTCCATGATTATCAGTTTTTCATAGTCACCAAATTTGGTCTTTATGCTACATGTATTTTTGTACATGCACGGCCAGTCTCTGTCTGGTTTATTTTTCCTCTTCTCAGACTTAGCTGTTGGATCATTCATTTTTGACTGTCAAAGTATCTGAAGTCGCTTTCCCAGAAGCATCTGTTCCATTTGTTCTCATTTTTCTTGTGGCTTTGCAAGCCTTCTCCTGTGTTCCTTTCCCCATGCTATCATGCTAAAGCCTTCTCTATGATTGCATTGATTCAGTCACCCTGTACACTAGCTAATTTTTTTACTTAGGTGTAGTTTACCTTTGTTGAACAATCATTCATTCCATGTTATCCAGTTTCTAAGGAAAATTAATCCTTTTTTCTTACACCAGCACCTGATCAAAGCATTTTTCCCATACATTAAATCATGCCTGTGCATCTTTGGTTTGCAAACTTGATAGGTAAAATTTTAAAAGATGGCTCCCCCTTTCCTAAGTTTACTCCTCTTCCCAAGGTTCATGTTGTAGGGTGCGGATGACCATGTGGAATTAAGCAGTAGTGTGACACAATTGCAGGTAAAAAATCAGCAAGTTTACTTTACTTCAGCATCTTTCTTCTTCTAGCAAGACATATTTATAACAGCGAACTGGTACAACATAAAATAAAAAAAAACATAAATGGCAACCATAAATCATAGAAATCACTGGGAATACATGGCCAGAAAGGGTTAGCCATCCCAGGTATTCTGCTTCAATACCTGAGTACCTAGGAGCAATACGCAGGGCTCCCTCAAGTCTGCCTCTAGAACCAACACCTATCTGACTCACAGTTTGACTAACAGAGTTTTACATACAAAGCTGTACCATGTGATAAGCTAACTCCACCCATACCATTATCTAACATTTAAATCTCTTTCATTATATCTTTAAATGTAATCTTTTCAACATGTTCAGTATTTAATTCATCATTCTACCCTATACATTGTAACACATTGGGTTTATAGAATATTTCAAAGGAAATGCAAGAAATATCCAAGTAACAGCCCCTGAAGCACCACCCACCAAACAATTAAGCATTATTTATGTTGCAGCACTATGGCTGGTCGGCACCATATGGCTAGGCACAGAGCAGGAACCCATTCTTCCCACAGTGTTCTGTCCAAGCCCCAACCAAAAGACCAACAGTAAGTGCAAATACATCTTTGTACTCCAAATGCCTTTTATTCTCTATACTAGAAAAAGGGGAAATGTAATAAATACATACTTAAACTGCAATCCAGTTTGACCTTAACAAAACTTCTCCTTATAGCCCTTTTTAAAAGCCTTTTCCCCTTAGTTAACTGGTAGTTTCCATGAAGGGTGGGAAAGGGCAGCTCCCGACCGAAAAACTGCATTTTCTGCAGCACCCTACAATCTACTTCATACAAGTGCTCACCTAGTATTTAAACCAGCACTGCAGTAGCATCATCCCCAGCAGCACGAACGTGCACATATTCCTAGCCATAACTAGTGCTCGAGTGCAGAGAACAAATTGGGAAACGAACTACGCAACCTGCCAAGCCACACCACCATGAAGCAACTGCACCTAATCCATGCAGCTTCCCGGGTGGTGGCTTTGCCTCTCCTGACACTGCACTCTTTTCCTTTTAACAGGCAAGGCACTAAAACAATATATACTACCTGAGCAAACACTCGAGAATCTTGGAGAGGAATACAGGGTTTCAAAAGGCTTTTCACTGCTTTCATTCTGGGGGGGGGCATCTAACAACTCAGTCTCCCAACTAAGTGTTTACCCCTTGTAGTGCAAAAACAGTGCTAAACTGTGCACTTACAGCAATGCCCTCTTTCAGTTAAATCCTGCAGTTTCAGTTAAATCCTGCAGCCTGAATTAAAATGAAATTAGAGAAGCTGCACCACCATGAGGAAACAAACCATTTCTAACACCTACGTTTCCTCGAGTGGCGGCTTCTACTAAGTTCGTTCAGCATGATTCACTTGTTACTTTACTATAAAAACAGAAAAGATGCTATACTATCCCATTAGAGTGCTTCTGCTTCTGCTTCCTACTTCGATGTAGGGACTAATAACAGCACACTTCACATTGCAGAGCACCCTTTTCTGCACATTTACTTTATTCATAATTTAATTAAATATATTCAGGAACAGTTGGGAAATTCTATCCTCAGTACTTTCACTTCCATAGTACCATAATGCACCTAAAAACGCTGATAGCAAAAAGAATCCCCAGAGAATACCCCAAAATGAATATATTCCAGCCTCATTGTCTTATAACACAAGGCTAGAGAAAAAGGTAAATCAACCACGTTTACATTTTGTCTAACAGACAATCCTATACTGCACCACTGTGTTCTACTGCCTCTCTTGGTAAATCATTTTGAACCCATATTTTACCTATACTTTTATTTTGTCAACTAGGTGCTTTATTTATTTCTCCCAAGTAAGGGGGGGAGGGTTGACATTCTAATGTAAACCTTACTCATCACAGATCACCCCGTGACAGTTCATGAAGACTTTCTTGATTTATTCTTCCTGTTGCCACTGGTACCATTTGTTTCAACATGTATCACAACCAGAGACTGATAGCCAAAGTGCTGCAGCAGTCAGTCTATTCTTTCAGTTACTGTATATGTTTAATTCCGGCTTCAGGTAAGGCAGCATAATCCACTATTTTCATTTCTTTTTGGAACACTTCCAAATTAATGAACTTCAGGATTGAGTCTTCTGTGGCCGCTGTCTTTCTGCATTTTGTTTCATTCAATAATGTTTGTTGTTTGCTGTCCATTGTGTCATGTGGTCCTTAATTTTCTTTTGCATTCAGTAGACAAAATCAGTCCTCAACTGGTATAGGCAAGCTTCCACTGCTGGTTTTATTTACCTTCATATTTTCTGGGTCATTGTTGCATGTTCCTGCTATCCTTAACTTTATGTTCTAGTTTTATACTGCTTCTTCTGTGTCCCTTGCTTTTTTAATTATTAGGTATGTTGAATGCCATTTTTAATGGTATCCTTCTCCACCTGCATATGATTAAGGATGAGAGAAGTAGGCCATTAGCAAATTCAGTTTGACTTTGAGCCGAGCCACATGTCTTCAATATTGCTTCTAGAATTTGACTACCCTCTTCATGGCCTATTGCAGTAATTGGAATGAGATAAATCCAATTGTACATGGGGTACTAAAAATGATGAGTTTAATAATAATGATGTATTAATTTAGCTTTCTTGTGGCAGCTGTTGTTGGCATGCCACTGCTGAGGATTGCTATGTTTGTGGTGTTAAGACAAAGTCTGCAACTCACTAAGACCATTGAGTCCTGCTTCAGATATGCAGTAATAGTTGTATTCATTGCTGATCTCAAGACTTATCTCTACATGGCAATTATTATATTCTCCCTGACCTCATGGATTTTTAAATGGTTTTCTAGTATCCCTCCCGCACAAACAAAGTAATGAATGAAGAAACATAATAAGCATATCAAAAGAAAGTAAAGGTTGGTCATTATATTGCCCTTCACAATATTTTACCAGACATGGATTGAATTTTTGTTTTATAATTGTTTTCTAATATTTAAATGAATACAGCCACTGACCACTGCCAGTCAAGTTGTAATCAACTTACTACATGAGGGGAAGGTGTTTGTCTGGGTATGGTCACTCATTTTGCCTCATGCATGGTGATGCCTTACTTAACTAATGAAGGCTCTGTGCAAGTGACACTGAGACACATGATCATATTGAGATGGCTGGTGATGAGAATGTCAAAACTGTAGTCTCTTCAAGAGGACCTGTGGTGGTATTGTGCTGCCTCTGCTGCTTAGGGTGGTGAGCTGGTCTGTGGTGCTAGGGACAGTGGGAGTCTGGGAAGACTTGCCACCAAAAGTTGTATGAGCTGCTAGTGCAGACTAGTGCATGTCACTTGTTGGACATTTGAATAATTGAATGAATATGGAAAGCTGATGCATGGTAAGTTGCACAAAGAGAAGACAACAGAAGATGATGAGCTCAGTTTGCACTATTTGCCTGTCTTGACTCCACTAGCTCTTTAATACATATTGCATCCTGCTGCTGTGGCTTCTGCTGCTGCTGCTGAGATGAGTTAGATGACCTAATGGTGTCACATCCTCCACAACCATTGGTGTGGTGGTCATCAGCACTGCCATGTGTGCCATCATGGCTACCAGCTCTAATCTTGATTCATTGGATTGCTGTAGAAAATCATAAATAACAGTATTTATGGCATTTAAGTAGACTCTCCACGTTAAAGACCATACTAAGGGTTACTGATGCTGCACTTTAGTATTTGGTGGCCTGTTCAAAGGGGAATAAGCTTTTGCAGAATACACCTCTGCATCAATGACAGATATCCCCCACACTTCATATCCTTAAATTCTATTACCAGAACACAGCTTTCTGTTCAGTGGTTCTCCCCACCACCAAGGTTCTACCATGTGGAAGCATTTTAAATTGTCACTGCTGAGGAACATTATGCAAAGCTCCTTCCAGAAATGGATGGGGTTTAAAAATGGTCCATCATTAGGAAGGGGTTAATTGAGGCCACTGACATTGTACAAAGGTTTGTAAAAAGAACTCCAGGATCAAGAGACCTAGCTGATATAGCAGGAAGGTGGCAGAGAAGGTGAAGGAAAAGCAGGTGGCCTTCCTGAAGTACAAGCATACCTCAAGGGAGGAGGACAGAGAGGTATATGCAGAAAAATCCAGAGAGGCAGGGAGAGAGGTCCAGGCAGCCAAGGCTGAGAAAAAACTAAGATTGGAACAGATGATTAAGGAAGGGGGAAGGACATTTTCTGGTACATTAGGGAGAGAATAAGCAGAAGGGAAGGGATTGTTAGGATAAAGAGAGAGGGAGGATGGGCACAATAGGGTGAAGATCCAAGCAGAGGCAGTAAATGAGTTATTTTGTTCTGTCTTCACTAAGGAAATGGATGGGCCTATGACACAGGGGATGATTGGGGAGAGCCTTGGGGAGGGGGGTTATGATGGGGAAGATTGGGGTTGACATGGTCTTAAGGGGACTAAGGGAACTGAGGGTGGACAAGGCACCTGGCCCTGATGGTGTACACCCGAGGGTCCTGAGGGAGCTGGGAGGGATACTAGCAGCCATGCTGACAGACCTGTATAATACCTCACTGGAGAATGGGTGTGCGCCACAGGACTGGAGGACCACTTATGTGGTACCACTCCACAAGAGTGGTCCCAGAGATGAGCCGGGTAACTATAGTCTGGTTAGCATAACCTCCATAGTGGGAAAATAAATGGAGACCATTCTAAAGGAAAGGCTGGTGTCCTTCCTTGAGGTACTGCAAATGGTCTCCAGGATGACAGGCAGCGTGGGCTTGTCAGGCGGTGATCTCGTCGAACAAACATAATAGAGTTTTTCTACTGGGTTAGAGGTCATTGGACAGGAGGCAGGTGGTGGACGTCCTGTACCTTGACTTTAGCAAGGCATTCGATTCTGTGCCACATGACAGGCTGATCAGCAAGCTGAGGAACCTGGGAATAGGGGACAGACTTCTTGGGTGAGTCAAGAGCTGGCTGTGGGACAGGAACCATAGAGTGGTGGTGGGGGAGAATTATACAAACCAAGAGCTGTAACCAGCAGGGTTCCACAGGGCTCAGTACTCAGACCTGTGCTGTTCAACAGATTTATTGGTGACATAACAAAGGGGGTCAAAATTAAGATCTGCCTTTTTGCAGATGATACTGATCTCTGTGGGAGGGTGGACAAAGTGATTGGGAGACTGGATTTAAGGGAGGATATGGCTAGGCTAGAGAAATGGTAGGACATATGGTAGTTGGGTTTGAATGCTAAGAAATGCAAGGTCATGCACTTGGGTGCCAGGAACCCAAGGGCCAGTTATTGGCTGGGGAGAGTACAGGTGACAGTTTCAGGGAAGGAAAAGGACCTTGGGGTGGTGATCAGTGGTGATATGAAACACTCGGCACAGTACTATAAGGTGGCAGCCAAAGCAAATGAAATGCTGGGCTGCATCTCCAGGGGAATCACCTCTAGGAGGTGGGAAGTTATTCTGCCATTGTACAGGTCACTGGTGAGGATGCATCTGGAATACTGTGTATAGTTCTGGTGCCCTTATCTGAAGAAGGATATCAAATTACTGGAGGGGGTTCAGCGGAGGGCAACCAAAATGATCCAGGGAATGGGGAACAGAACTTATGAGCAGAGGCTGTGGGAGCTCAACATGTACTCCCTAGAGGACAGAAGAGGGGGACACGATAGAAACCTTCAAGTACCTTAAGGGCATAAACAGAGTTGTATCAGAGGGCATCATTAATTTAAGAAAAGAGGGTACAAGAAGGGGGCATAGGCTGAAGCTAGTTGGGGGTAGATTTAAGAAGGAAATGAGGAGGCACTTTTTCACTGAAAGGGTAGTGTTGGGGAGAAGCGAGTTGCCAGAGGAGGTGGTTGTGGCAAATACAGTGGTCAGTTTCAAGGTGGGGGGCAGGATGAAGAAGAGAACAGGAGGAGTTGTTACTGGGAAGTGAAAGGGGGAGGGTAATGGGGGAGGTGGATGACTTCAAGATGAGTGGGGGGGACAGTTCCTGGGAATTAAACTGAACTGCATACTCGAGCAGACTTGATAGATCATTATAGCCTGTTTCTGCTGGAAAATTCGTATGTTCTGCTGGTAATGATGAAGGATCTCAGCATGTTTGAAGAAACTATAGAAATATTTAGTGATGTCCCATATCACATCAAGTGTTTCTTTTAAATGTGCAAGTTTGTTAAGCACATGACTCACCACCTGTTTAGTACATATGCAAAACAAGGTGCATGACAGACATTCCCATCGTTTATTACCTTTTAGCATGTCACTGCCACTTTCCATCACAAAGATGCCCACCTTCAGATCATAAGGGTATATCCAGATGTTTAGCAGTAGTTGGTTGACCCACAGAGTGTTTCCCACGCTGTGTTTCTCCTTTACACATTCAGCAAGGAATGTTTTCAAATTCTGTGAGCCTGTCTGCTTTAAAATATCTTCTGCAGCATCTGCTGGTGGAAAAAGCAGGACAAAAATTGTGGTGGTGCTTAATAGGGACACATCCCAATGGACACTTTAGATTCCAGAAGCTTTGGTTTGCATTACTGCTCCAGATAGAGCTAGTGAAATGCATATAACCCCTGCAACCTCCACCACCACCACCACCTGCTGAAGCATTTTCATCTGTATGCATACTTTCTCCTATTTAGCCAAGGAAATGTGAAGCATGATTGAATATAGTATTTGGTCTTCATTTCCCTCAAGAGTCTTCAAAATTCAGTGTCTTCCATAATGGAGAATGGGTAATGATCAAGGGGCAGCATCTCCAAAAGGAGTTGTGTCAGTCCTAAGGAACTTGGGGGAGAGGGGATAGTTTAGAGTGGGCATATCACTTCTCAGGCACTATAATGTAGTTTGTTTTGCTACAATAAATTCAGCACCAGAACAAGTGGTGGTGGTGCATAAATTGGACTGCTCTGATTGGTAGTGGTCAAACTGGTTGTTAAGCAATGTCAGGAGTTTGGGATGCATCACCTAGCTCAGGTTACTTCCATGGTGGCTGCATAACTTAAATGAACTGTCTTATCCCACCACTTCCCATACTCGACTGTCCATGCTACTGGTCTGTCTCACTTGACTGGGGATTGGGAATGAACATGGCTATTAGGAGGATGCCATGTTCATGTTTTAAGTGACTGGTCATACCACTGGTTCCCTAACTTTGAACAGACTGACTGTGACTGATCTTTCTACCACATTAATTTCAACATGCTTCAGTGGGTTTGTGGTATCATCTGTAAATTATTTCCACAGAGCAGATGATCTATTTTGTTTTAGTGACAGTAGCCTGATTGGACAGGAAGGGTAGCCCTTGAGGGACTGGATAGCGAGTGTCAGCTGAGTTTTTTGAGTGTTTTCCATGCTCCTTTACCATAATCTGTTCCTCATACCTGGCTACAGATACAAAACATGACAAAACTGAAAACTTTGTTTTCCATCTCACATTTCAAAACTTTGATATCCCATTTAAGTACAGTACAATCACAGTCACTGTTACAGATGACAATTGATATTTTAATGCTTATACCTCATTTTTTTTTCTAATTGTATTTTTTGCTCTCTGTTCAGGCAGAGATTTACCTCATATCAGCCCACTTAAACCCATGGCACTCATCCAGCATGCCTCAAGCTCTCTGGGCCAAGAAACCCATAACTTGCCCCTCACTGTGAGGATCTCTGCGGGGAGAGACCATGATCAAACATTGAACCCCAGCAAATCTTATGCTGGAATCATTCAGGCCCAGCAAAGGCCCCTGGTCTTGGGTACCATGCTACTTTGGCAGTGGGTTTTCTTCTTTTGTGGCCCCAAGTGGCTCAGATGTGCCATGACATCAGAGGCACACCACAGATGCTCCCATGTGTGTACATGCTGACATTCACTGAGACCACCAGTCCTGGCATGTACTGAGGTGTCCGGTGTACCAGCTCTCAACCACCACCAGGAGTCAGACTATTGCCAGCCATTTTATACCATCCAACTGGAGGAGAGAGCAATCCTTCAGATGCTTGTCCCCGGCTGACCCTCTGGTCTCATTCCTGAACCCTGCTGATTGGCCCTACAATTGGTAGAGCTACTGCTGCACCAGTAGGCTGACTGTGTTTATAGCTCTTGTTTTTATCATTTTACATACTGCTGGTGGGCAAGAATTAACAAGTTTGTTACATAAAATCAGTGGCAGGGCAATGATACAGAGATGAATACAAAATTTTTAGAGGAAAAGAAAATAATGCACCAAAAAATAAAATACGAGTCCAGCAGAGTGGCTGCAAAAAAGAACTACTAGCTCTGCAGCTTGTGCCCTTTATGGTTGCTAGTGCTGCTCACTCAGTATCAGGGTTTAAAAAGTCAACAACTAACTCATAACACAAGTCCTAGTGAGAGACAGTTAAAAGGCAAGTGGCACAGGCACAGCACAACATCGCACAGCAGGGCCTAAGGGCCAGCAGCAGATGCAGTTCCCCTCCCCAAAAGCACAGCTCAGTGCAGTAAACAGAGACAGCTATCCAACTAGATAAAAATAATTGAAAAATATGAAGTAAACACTAAAATTAGATGAGTACCAGTGAAGTGCCTATGAGAAGCTCACATTTTTAATAATTTTTTTTAGCGGAGTAGAAACAGCCCAAGAGAAGACAGAGGTAAACTTTAGCTGCAGCCCAACTTTTTCTCTCTCTCTCTCTCTCTCTCTGTCTCAGACAAGATACCACTTTCCACACCTTATAAATTTGATTGTATGAACAACCTTCACTGCCTTATGATTTTGCAACAGATTGATGTTGGCTTCCTCATGGGTTGATGTACATATCAGTCATAGTTTTTGATCTGTACTCCCCTCCTGGTGCCTGATATTTCCTCAGCCTGATTCTACCAAAGCTTTGTTAGATACTTGTGAAGAGACTGGCTGTGCTTTAAGCATCTGTATGAGTTAATCTCCTTCAATTAAGTATATTCTGTTTACTGTATGCCTAAAGGACATAGTACAAGATCACTGGTACTGATGACAGTCTACACTTCACAATGTATAGAAATATATTTCTACACATTCACATCAAGTCCAAAATTCTAGAAAGTAATTTTGCTGAATGTGTAAATCACTGCTAAAACCAAGTCTTATACTCCCCCAGGTAGCCACTCTACTGCACCCATGGTATAACATTTGTTTCCCCTCAGGTGGGCCTCTGAGTGCTGTAAGGGGTACTCATACAATCATCAATATCATGTAAGTAAGCTGGCATTATATTTCACACCACTGACAGCATTCCAAACTCATCAGAGATGGGTTATAATAAACATTACCCTCCATGTGCCAGGGCAGGGGAAAAAGGTTATGGTCTGATCATTGCCTGTAAACCTTTCTAATGAAAGCTGTTTTATTTGAGTCCAGAACATCTTGCCAGTAGGGACTGGTGGCAGCCAAGCAAATGTCCACCACTTAGGTGCCATTATACTCTGCTCAGGAAATGGCAACTGTCCAGGTGGAGAGGACCTTGATATCTGTTAAAACACTGTACCCATGAGCTATGTATAGCTCTGTGATAACTGCTTTCAGTTATGGGGTTACTATGGTCTTGGAGGCTGGTAGGCAAATCTTGTTTTCAGGATATAATATTACAGAATGAATTTGTCTGCTTGTGTGATCAGCCATGCTGTGTAAATGGAACTTTAGGGCTTTTTTCTTATGGTCTGTTCAAAACAAGGGTTAAATTAGAAATGTTTAGATGATGGAACTGTGATTTGTAGGTGAGGAACTTGTTTCTTGGTGACAGAACTCTCATTTGGATTCAGTTGTCAATTTTTTATTTCTTTCTTTCTTTCCAAAAAGGCTATAAGTGAAACAAATCTTTCTGATATTGCAGTATTTGTAAAAACACAAAGTATGCTAAAAGCATTCTCAGTTAGACTAGCATGCAGCTAAAAACAGTAAAGCTTTTCAAAGCCTTCATAGAAATGCAATTGTTTAAGTTAATTTGGCCTAATAGTTCTAGGCTTGAGTTTTCACATGATGCAATCATAAAGCAAGAAACTCTTAAATGTACTAAATAATGTAAGAGTATATTACTTTGAACAATTATGATACATTACATGGCCTTTGTAGATGATGCTGACAGTGAACTGAAGCACATTTACTGAGTAGACATTAGGAATGTAAACAAACATAGATTATGCATTGTGATCATCTAGCATTTTATGACATTCAGCATTCATTTTTGCCCTCTCCCCAACTGCAAACCAAGCCCCATACCTTCATACAAGCAGGCTGAAATAAGCCAGTAGTAGTGTAGTTTAATGATGTGATATCTCTTAAATCTTAATTTACCAGGTCACTGTTGATGTTACCATTACTACTCCTACCATATGTGCTCAGGTTGAGGGGCCTGGGATCATTACACTTCTGATTGGTGGGGTCATACTCAAGGAAAGATTTAAAAAGCACAGTACCTCCACCAAGAGAAGGGTTAAAGAGGGCCTGCTGTAAGCAAAGTACCACCCAATGGGATGTGGTACCTCCCACCTCCCCCACAGGATCAACCAGCCCATGGAATAACACAGTGCAATAACTGTCCCCACAAAGCATTCAGGTTAACACACTAAAATTATATACACTTAGGCAGTAATTGCAACCAAAATAACAAGGACTTTATTAGGGTTCCAAATATGTCCATAGGTTAAAGGGGTTATGCAATGAGGAAGCAATGTATAGAATTCCCTGACTGTTTATCTGGTGCCTATCTAGGCACAGCCCAAATATAATGCAAAGCAAGTAATGCCCTGGCTATTCTGTCACCCTCCTTGGCACAGCCAAATGATAACATAACCCACCCCACACCACTCATTTCAATCCCACTCACCTGACTGTGCTATCCAGGCCTCACTCCCCACACTGGTACCAATATACTACCCATACTTCTATTAATATATGCAACCCCTGTTTTCCATGGAGTTTCCTTAATAATGCAGTTGCTAAGTACTTAGTCATAGAATTGGTGCAAGACCATCATTTGTCATCACCCAGGATCTTGCTGGTGGTGCACTCATACTTTAAACAATGCTTTAATTGATTACAAACAAAACCCAAAGTGGGCCCTTGTGTTCCCAGAAGGATGGCCTAGTCCATTAACTAAATTTCCCAATAACAAAATTTACCATAATTAAGCCTTGAATTAATCAAGGTAGCTCTCACAGCCCAGGCAACCTCCCTTGATGCATAGTGTGCAGTGTTGCAGTAACAGCAAGTCCCTCTGGCTTGTTTTGGCTTCCCTCTCTCAGGAGTCTGGCCTCTGGTGTCAGCTGACAGAAAACCCTTTCCTCTCAGGTCCTGCTGGGCTTTTCCTGACCTCCTTATGCAGTTGACTATCTTCTATGCAAAGGGAAATTACGCCTGTGAAACCCAAACCACATCAGGCCAACTCTTCAAATCCAGGCATCCAGTCCTTAGTGAGTTGTAATGACCAGCTCAGAGCAGTGGCACTGGCAGGGTAGCTTCCCAGAACCAGAGCAGCTTTCACACATAGGCAGTTTTGGAGCTGCAGCACACCAAAATCTCTGAGTTTTCAGCTTTAGCTTTCAGTTCACAACTTTTACTCTCTGCTTGTGCTGTGCAAACACACAGTTGCATTCTTTTCTCTGGTAGCAAGCTGTCTACTTAGTCTCCTCCTTAGCAGACTCATGGTCTGCCTCCTTCACACTCTAGTGTTGTTAAGCTGCTCTGTTAACAGCACAGTAGCATATCTGCTCCTTTGTGCAGTCCACAGCAGACATACTGAGTCCAGGAATAGTCTCTGCTGTTCATAGGAATCATAGGTGCAGTAGTTACAGAGCTAGCAGACTTTTGTCCATATTGCTCACCACAGATTTAACCATATCCAATGACGTTGTTCTTTAAACAATAATCATATAATCTAATTTAAAATTCATTTACAGTGTTGCTACATACTACTTCTAATGGTAGCAAGTTCCAAAGTGCAGTCACTCTTTGTGAAAATCATTTTTATCTTTTATAAGAATGACATTTATCACCCAAAAGTTGCAGGGAATAGGTATGTGTAGTACACATTTGATCTCTAAATTCCATTCCCAACAATTCCCATCGGTCATCATTAGAAATGGATTTGAAAAGCAAACACATGTCGCCACGTAAACACCTATACTCAAGTGTAAACATATCCAAATCTCTCAGTCTGGCCTTATAGCTTTTACCCCCTTAGTTTTTAATAATGCATGTTACTTTTGAACATCTGATTTCCTGTGTGGTGCCCAGACCTGGATTCAATACTCCAAATGGGGTCTCACCAGGGAAATGTACATTGGTATTATGACCTCCTTATCCCTGCTGGAGACATGCCTTGTTATACGGTTTAATATTCCATTCACTCTATGTGTGATTTTTGTGACAATGGGTTATAAATTGGTGGTCATTCAAAATGGTGATCCCCAAGTCTCTTTCCTTAGTTACTACTTTTAATGAACAGTCATTCACGTTGTAAGTCACCTGAATGTTATTTTTCCCTAAGTGCATAACCATGCATTTTTCAGTATTAAACATTAGCTTCTCTCTAGCTGCCCATTCCTCAATTGTTATTAGTGCATTTTGTAATTTGAGTGCATCACCACTTGTTTCAATTATTGACCCCAACCTAGTGTTGTCTGCAAATCTGGATAACCATACACCTTCAATTTCATTACCTAGTGAAGTCACATAAAGATTAAACAAACATGGTCCTAGGACTGAGCCCTGAGGGACTCCACCCTCGAAGTCTCCCCACTCAGAACAAATCCCTTGAATAGATGCCCTTTGTCTCCTTTTGGACAGCTAAGAAATAATCCAATTGATAATACTGTACAACCATGGAGGCCCAGTTCCACCAACACTGTTATTATTTCCTGGTGTGGTGGCTTGTCAAAAGCTTTACTGAAATCAAAGAATATAACATCTGCTAATTTGCCCTGATCCAAGGCTTTACTGATCTTATCATAGAATTACATGTTTGTTTGGCATGATCTGCCCTTAGTAAATCCATGTTACATCTGATCTTCCATATTTATATATTTATATTTGCTATATGCGTACCAATGTGCTCTTTAATGATACCCACTACGACCTTCGACAACACTGGTGTCAAACTAACCAAGCGATAATTACTGGGATCTTTCTTGCTACTCTTTTTATGTCTGCTTGTGCGCTCAGCATACAAGAAATATCTTAAGGTAGTAGAGCATTGCATAGTTGTGTCAGTGCTGTGGCCAGTCCAGTGAACACTTTAATGGGCATGTCCATCGGCTTCGAATTAATGCTTAAGCTGCCGATGATGGCAGTTTCAGAGCAAGCATCACACTTGAAAAAAGTCTGCTGCTGCAATCAGGGGCAGTTTTGTCATTGTGCTGGCAGTCCCCCTCCATCCCAACCAGCCACATAGCAGAACAACAAATTAGTTCCTTCCCACTACTGCTTCCCACCTGGGACCCTCCATTCTCAGTCCCTTGCTGACATCGGGGTGCTCAGTCCCTGTATCAGCATGTATTCCCCCCATCTCCATTAATGTGGAACCCTGGAAGCCCAACCCAGTGTGCTATAAAATACTTCTTTGATGTTTCTGAAAACAAGATGCCCACTCCTGATGTTGGATTCATGGCCCCTCCCACACCCCTATGTTCTCAGCCAACCTTGGAGTGCACAATCCCCAGGAAGGCATTGATGCCCTCCAATACTCTGGCACACTGGGAGCCCACCTCCATGTGCTGAAATCAGTTTTGTAATATTTCACCTGTAAAAATGAAAACAGTCCCATGACATATTATTTTTTTTAAACCTGAAAAAAAAATAAAATGGACCCTCGTCATTCCCACCGGCCCCCCTCCTTCAACCTGCACCCTCCCTCTGCACACCCAACCTCCTTGCACCCCCCCTCACCCAAACTCACCTCCAGAGGTAGGGAGCAGTGATCTTCTTTGGACTAGGAACATGTCTGCACTCTTCAAAGACCAACCGGGAACTGAAGAAATGATGGCAAGCCATATAATGGCAGTAAAGGGGGGGAGGTTCAATTTAGGTTGATATCTCAGCCAGTCTTTGGAGTTTAGGTCCCAAATTTTCAACATGGGGTTCTTGGGAACCCACCTCATGAACACTGTCATTAATAATTTTGTTTCTCTGTCTCAAAAGGTGATTTTTGCAGTTGCTGCACAGAATCACCTTTTGGGACCAAGTAATGACATGACAGTGCCACTGTTCATGAGGTGGGGTCCCAAAAAGCCTTTGTTGCAAATTTGGTGAAAATATCCCCAAAATGACTGTGTTAAGAGTGTCTGTTGCACAATTTATATGCATGCTTCTAACTTCATCAATTTTTAATATTTTCACTCCACATTTCCAACATTGCCATTTTTTCACACACCCTTATGAGCAGTACAGCTGTCTTTTTTCACATCCTCCCCAAAATGTAGTTTTCTACCTGTGGCACAGAATGGCGTGGTCGCTGTGTGAAATCAACTTTTGGGACAGAGTAACGAAATCCCAGTGCCACTGTTTATGAGAGGAGGTCCCCAAAAGGCCAAGTTGACAATTTGGTGAAAACATTCCAAAAAAGTGACTGCATTAGGACTGTGCGTTGCACAGTTTCTACGCACACTCGTAACTTCGCCACTTTTTATATTCCCACTCCAGATTTTCAACATTGCCATTTCTGCACACTTCCTCATGAACAGTTCAGCTGTCATTTTTCTCATCTTGCCTGAAATGTATTTTCACACCTGTGGCATGAAATGTCACACTCACTGTGTGAAATCAACTTTTGGAATTGAGTAACAAAATTATACTGCCACTGTTCATGAGGTAGGGTCCCAAAAAGCCCATGTTGAAAATTTGGAGCAAAAATACCAACAAACACCTGGGGCATTAGGGTTTCCAACTGTAACGTCCACCCTGTTCACAGACTGACAGACGTTGGGGGTGTGACTTGCCGCCATCGGCCATATTGCTCACTCCATTCCACCCCCACCCCATCCTGCAGCCACTGACAGACACTGAGGTGTGCCTTGGGATCTTTGGCCCTAACAATCACCCCATTTTCCTCTACTGCACCCATCTCAGCTTATTTATTAATGGAATGGTGTAAGCATAGGGGCTGAAGACCTCAAGGCACACTGTGACACCTGTTGGTGTCTGCTGGGTGGGGTGAGGTGGAATGGTGTTATTATGGCCGATGACCCAAAGGCACACCCCCAATGCCTGTCAGTCTCTGCAGGGTGGAGGTGGGGGTGGGGGTTGGCATTACTTCAGTACTTCACTGTCATTCCTATTGTGCATCTCTCTAACTCCTGCACTACCAATGCCAATATCAGCAAGAAAACTTTCAGCATCGACAAATTCTTGTTATATAATGGTATAACTGTGGCAGATCTCTAGGAATCCATTACTTCTCCACTGTCTATAGACTTTTGGAAAATGTGTACTAGGATCTGTTAGTTCAGTTGCCAGCTCTGTAATGATTGTTGGATGGAGGCCGTCGGGGCCTGGGGATTTATTAAGATCCAAGTTTAACAACTTAGTCTTTAAGACCAACCCATCCAGTATAATTGGACTTGGTAAATTCCCATCATCCATAACCCTCATCATATCAATATGTTCTTTATTAAATACTGATGTAAAATACCCAGTCTATATTTCAGCCATGTGTTTGGGCTCTGTAACCAATGTACCCACTGAATCAGTTAATGGTTCTACCATTGATGTATTACCTCTTTTGTTGCGTATGTGTCTATAAAATTCCTTACTATTGTCTTTAGTTTGTACTGCCATTTTTTTCGTAATCTCTCTTAGCTTTATTTACTGTGAGTCTGATTTCCCTTAGAGAGTTTTTATAACGATTCTGTGCTCCATGATCGTTACTTATCTTGGCATACCTATATGCCTTATTCTTTCTATTAATCAGTTTCTTGATCCTTTTGTCCATCCAGGTTGGCATTCTTCCAGTTTTATTATATTTTGTTATCCTTGGCATAAAATGGTTTATTAGTGTATTTAGTTTACCACATAACAAATCACACAAAGTTTCTAAAGGTTTATCAGAAAAGTCCTGTTTCCAGTCCCATTGTGCTAAATCTAGCCTCGTCCATCCAAAATCTGCTCTTCCCAAACTCAGCATCTCTGTTGCTGCTTGATAATTAAAGCTGTTTTCCTGGATCTTAAATAAGACAATCACATGGTTACTATTCCCTAATGGTGGTGTTGTCTTACATTCTTGAATTGTATCCCCCATATTACTCAGCATCAAATCTAGTATATGGTCGCCTCTGGTAGGTACTTCCACAAATTGTGCTAATCTGGCCTGGTCAAAATCTTCCAAATAATGTACAGTAATTCAATCTGACTAGAACCCTGGAGATTATCCTAGTTCACCCCTGGCAAGTTAAAATCTCCCAGTAATATTATCCGATCAGCTGGGTTCAAATTTCTTATGAGTTCACACATAACCATGTCAGCCTCCAAACTGGATGAGAGGGGCCTGTAAATCAGTCCTAAAACCATTTTCTGCTTACTTCTTGAGGTTAATTCAATCCATAATTATTCTGTATTCTTGGTATCCTTATGATATGTTTCTGAAGATTTACTGTTGGATACATAGATTGAAATGCCACCTCCTTTTCTATGCTCTCTGGATTTGCTATATAATATATAACCCTCAATATTTTTGTCCCTAGTATCCCTCTCTTTCCATTACGTTTCCTTGATTGCACACAGATGGACTGATTGAGTGCTAAGTATATATTTAAATTCCTAGATTGTTTGTTGTTTGCAGCTATTCATCAGGAAATTATGGAACTTCTCTATTATATAAGTCAAGCTGTGTTCCAAGGGATATAGGGCAAGGCACTGCATGACTCCATTTCTAATATGTGATACTGAATTTTCATTTATTTTCTAGGGGCTTTCCTTGGATGTTGTAACTTTGAATTTGACCTATGTTCCTGGAAACAGCTAAAGAATGATGATTTTGACTGGACCTTAAGAGCTGGAAGCACACCGACCATTGGTACTGGCCCACCTACTGACCACACACTGCGAGACGATGCTGGTCATTACATCTTCATAGAGAGCTCTTTTCCTCAGCTACCATTTCAAGTGGCCATGATCTCCAGCCCTCCTATCAGCAAAAGGAGTAAAGACTGTAAGGTAGGTCAGATCGATAAGGAGTTGTGTTGCAAAGTATCAGTGCGTCAAATGATCCAAAGGTCGCTCAGAATGCTAGTGATTGTGTTTGAGTGCTGACACCCTGCTTAGTACCCAAGGTTTAATTCTCAAGAGTCAGGCTAGAAAAACCTAAAGCCAGCCCTGACAATGTGAGGTCTCTACTCCTCTCCCCCTGCAAGGTGACAGCCTGGTGATTGGAAAATGCAAAGATTAAATGAAGTCATGAGTAGGACAGCTGTGATTGCATTTCCCTACCCTCACAGCATGGAGGTACAGCCAAGCCAGCCACAGCGTGAAGCAGTACTTTGCAATAAATGACATGTCACAAAATAGTGCATGTCAAATGGACTTAATTGCATTGAGTTGCACTATTCTCTGCAGTATACTCAATCAATAAATCGATCAAAATCTTTATTTACCCAGGCGATCACCATTGAGCAAGCTCATTTACAAGGTGGACCTGCAGTTTGCAAGGACGAGGGTACAGAATAGAGTACAAGTAAAATATACATAAAACAACAGTAGCAAAATGTATACTACAAAATATATACAGTGTAGAAATAAAGGTAAATAATATATACAGAGACGTCTTTATAATCCTATCCATCAATAACATGTTCATAGCCTGTAAAGGAGTCCCTGGGATATGAAAAAGCGCACACGTAGAAGGCAGGGACGCTGGCAGAAAGATTCTGGGATACTAAGCAGATGGTATCAGGGTATAAGAGTGGGTGATGGGGGGGTGTTGCAGTGAGTACGTAGTACCGGTGGGACTGGAATAGACTGAGGAGAACCGGTAGTACTGGTGGGACTAGAATGGACTGAGGGAGGGGGAGTAAACTTGGTAAGGGAACACTTAGTTTGAACGGGAAGGACTTAGATTGAGCAGAAACATCAGCTGGACAACTAGGAACAGTGGAAGCAGTTACAGAGCTCCACAAATGTTTTGGTATACAGGGTCTTGAACATAGCAAGACTAACAGGGGATTTAAGTCTCAGTGATTTCTGTATCCTATTCCAAAGCTTGGGCAGGACAAAGCTTATGGCTGCTCTTCCAAAGTGGGTACCGACCCTAGGTACTTTCAAGGAAACCAGCGAGTGACTTCTCAAGGCATAAATCCCAATCAGACTTAATGGGAGACAGTCAGCAATGTATTGTGGGAGTTTGTT
Source organism: Neoceratodus forsteri (assembly GCA_016271365.2). NCBI lineage: Eukaryota > Metazoa > Chordata > Ceratodontiformes > Ceratodontidae > Neoceratodus > Neoceratodus forsteri. Next base: position 1,773,108,069 of record CM057456.1, on the reverse strand, counting down.
GGTGATGGCTCGGAGCGTCTAGAGGGCTGCATTTCTATACCACCTGTGTTGAAGGGAGGGCAAACCCACAGCTGCATATAATGAACTGTGGTAGGTGGAAAAGGGGAGGCCTGTTATAAATCTCAGAGGTCTATGATACAGTAAGTCCAATTTAGCAAGGTGTGAGGCTGGGCATTGGCCACATATGAAGTCAGCATAGTCAATTAATGAGAGGAACGTGAATTGGATGAGCTGTCTTTTGGCATCTGTGGTCAGGAGGTGATTTATTTTGAAGAAGAGTCCAAGCCTCTGCCTCAGCTTTTTCAGCAGTTCTTCTATATGTTCCACAAAGGAGAGTTTATTGTCTCTCCAGAAACCCAAATACTTGAAGTTCTGTATGTATTCAAGATGTTCACCTAGTAAGGTGGAGATAGAAAGTAATGGTCCAGCAGCAGCAGAATTTGCCCCCTGGCCAGTTGGTGAGAATAGCATTGCCTTGGTTTTCTTGGCATTAAGTAGTAGTCTTTTACTGAGGAGCTGGTGCTGCAGCATGTTAAAGTCGGTTTGCAGGTCACCACAGGCAGCTTCAGGAGATTCACAGCTTATGTAGAGCACCGTGTTGTCAGCAAACAGGTGAATGCTTGCTTCCTTAATGCCTACATCCAGGCTGTTGATATAGATAGCAAACAGTAATGGTCCCAATATGGATCCTTGAGGGACACCTCTTTTTATCAGTTTAAGTGAAGAAAGCTCCCCTTCAGCCTTGATTTGTTGTTGCCTACCAGTGAGGTAGTCATGGAACCAACACAAGGAGGTTCGGTCTAGGCCTATTGTTTGTAAAGTGGAGAGGAGAAAACAGTGGTCGACGGTGTCGAAGGCCTTACTGAGATCCAGGAAAACTGCACAGATTAATTTTTTCTTGTCTAGGTCCCATTGCCAGTCATTAGTTACTTTTGCCAGGGCCGTAATGATGCTGTGCTTTGCTCTGAAGCCTGACTGCATAGGGTTTAATAAGTTCGAGTTGTCTATGAAAGATCTCAGCTGGGTATCCACAATTTTTTCTGGGAGCTTGGAGAGTATGGGGAGGAGGGAGATTGGCCTATAGTTATTTAGGTCACAGGGATCCCCTGATTTAAACAGGGGGATGACATGAGCAACTTTCCATAACTAAGGGAAGGAACCATGCGATAGTGACAGGTTGAATAAGTGAGAGATAGGTGCGGCAAGGATGTGATAAGCAATCTTCAAGTAATATGGGTCGAAGAAGTCAGCCCCAGCACTTTTTTTAGTGTCCAATTTTAGGAGAAGATCTTCAACTTCCTTTACGGAGGTGGGTAAGAATGAGAAGGTTACAATATTGTTACTCGGTTCCGGGAGCTTAGTGTTGATCTGTGGGTGTAGTCTGCTTACTGGTGTGTTATCGAATGCTAGGCCTGCCATGGCAAAATGATTGTTAAAGGCCTGCAGGATCTCATTTCTGTCATTGATTATAGCATTGTCTGTGGTAATTTTGGAGGGAAGCACATTTCCTGGAGAATGACCAGTCAGTTCTTTTAGTGTGGACCAGAACTTGGTAGGGCATTTCGATACAGAATCTAGCTCAGATCAGTAAAAATTGGCCTTGGCCTCTCTGACCATCTTAGTGCAGGCATTTCTAGCTGTCCTGAAGAGACACCAGTCTTTGTCTGTGTGTGATTTGTGAGCCTTTTTCCAGAGTTGATCTCTTTTTAGTAAGGCAGCCTTGAGGTCCGCTGAGAACCAATGACATGTTCTAACTTTTATACGTGCTTTTAGCAGAGGAGCATGGTTATTTAGGGCACTAGTTATAATTTCATGGAAGATGTCGTAGGCATTACTCACTGATTTAGCAAGGTAAAAACTCTGCCAGTGCAAAGAGTTTTTTAATTAATTGAAGTATGCGAGATGATCGAAGTTCTGTCTGGACCTTTTAGTGGAAAATTTAGATGTTGGTGAGGGTTTAACGTCAGTTCGTATACCAGCAATAAAGCAGTGGTCACTAACATCAGCTGAAAAAATTCCAGCATGAGAAAAGGAATATGATTTGCTTACGAGAAGGACAGCACTTTGTAATAATACTGCAAGGTATTGCATTACATCCAAGCTGGCACTGCTGTACTATGTGCAGTTTTACTCTAGGAAGGACTTTTACAGGGAAATGGGCTTCAGTTCAGTTAGTCTTTCTAGGCCACAACTGTAAAACAAAAATAAATAAATAAAATATGTATTTGTTACTGTGGTGTACAGAACTTCACAGAGTATTCCAAGTGCAACCGTACCAGTGCTTATTACAGGATCAGAACCACACCACTTTCATGACTTGTAGCTCTTTTAATGTGGCCCATTATTCAGTTTGCCTTACCCACTGCCACTACACATTGGTGTGGCATCTTCTCCTTCCCATCAGTGATGACCTCTAGGTCTTTTCTGTGATCCATTGCTGCTACTTATTTACTATTTAAATACTGCCACAAACCTGAACTCTGTGGCCCTAACTGAAGGACCTTACATGTATTCACATTTGTTAGATGCCAGAACACTTTAAGAATGGGTATGCATGCCAAATTGTGGCTGTATACCTGCAATAGTAACAGAACTAGAAACATCCAAAAAATGTTGGAACATTTTCACAAATGTTTATGAATAATTAATTTGTAAAATGAATAACCTCTGTAACTTACAATTGCCTTAAGCAATTCCCTTCCAATTTCAGTTTCCAAGACAATTTCAAGAAATTTATGTATGCAGATTTGTAGGTATCTAATTGAAAAGGCGGCTGAGTTGTTGGCAGAGAAATATTTACAGAAAGTTTGGAAAACAATAAATAGCCAGATTTTGAGTCCCAATATCTTCCACTTGCCTCATCCAAATGTCATTAAACCTGGTCTCTTTCTCTAGAACTCCTTAACAAACATAAACATGATAATTTTTGTATCTCTAGCTACAAGAACAGCTGAGCTACAGTATAACAAAAAAAAAAAATTTTCTGAAAAGTTTACAGCATTCCACACGATTACATGAAATACATGGTAATTCCACAAAAGCAGAACTAGTAGTATCACTGAGCCGTAACCCAATAGCAGTGGTTTACCAATGTTAAGGATCAGGCATTTGGAGTGAAATCAGTGTTGGGCAGTACTGATAACATTTTGAATGAGGGGGAAAAGGTAAATGCATTTGCATCTGAGACAAAGATTGGGTAGTATTCTCAAAAGGGATGCACCAGCACATCCCTGACTTGCACACCGGCACTATTCTAGAAGAGGTCCGATGCGCCAACACATCGCAGATGCACTGCACACCACAAATAATGATATGCCGTACATCCAGGGTGGTTGTGCAGGGGGTGTACCCATGCATGTGGTGTGCAGCCCCATTCACAACCCATCTTGAAGGGGCATCCCTGGAGCAAGTCCAGAGATGCACCTCCAAGAGATAAGTCTACATCAAGTAGATGTGAGTGGGTGGACACCCACAGGCAGGCTGCTGTACTGCAGACAGCAACACGGCAGCCTGCCCACACTGCCAGTCCAGAGTGCCCCCCCCCCGCCTGAGTCTCCATTTCCATGCTACACTTTGTGGCAGTAGATCCCTGTACAAAGAAACTTCCCTCCCTGCTTGAACCCCCTTTTTGTATGCCGCACTCTGTGGTGGTAGAACCCTGTGCAAAGAAACACCCCTCTCTGCCCAAACCCCCATTTTGTATGCCACACCCTGCAGTGGTAGATCCTTGTACAAAGAAACCTCCCTCCCTGTCTGCAGCCCTGTTTCCAAGCTGCACACTGTGGCAGCGGATCCATGTGCAAAGATACCTCCCCTCCCCACCCTGGCATGCATACACCACTGACAGTACTCCAAATGACCCCCCTGTCAGTCTGGCAGACCCCCCCACTCACTCAGGCACCCTCTCCCCACCCTGCTGTCCCCATCCCAGCAGGTCCCGAAGTTCGCAGGCAGCACAACCCACTCACATACCACCACAGCTGCCCACCAACAGAGCTGTCTATGAATGTCAGCTACTGTACTACTGAAAGCCCATTGGTGGACCCTGTTCACCAATGGGCTTTCAAAAAGTACTGTACTCTTAATTCACGTCTTTGTAAATGAGAAAGTACAGTACTTTCTGCAAGCTCATTGGTCGACAGGATCTACCAATGGCCTTTCAGTAGTACAGTAGCTGTCATTCATGGACAGCTCTGTCAGCAGGTAGCCATGGTGGTATGCGGGTGGATTGTTCTGCCCGCCAAACTTCAGGAAATGCTGGGAGCTGGGGAGAAAATGAGTGGGTAGGGGGGTCTGCTTGGACTGACAGGGGGTTAATTAGCACTATCAGCAGTGCAATTGTGTCTGGGTGAGGTGGGGGTTTCTTTGTACATGGATCCACCACCACAGTGTGCTGCTAGGAAACTGGGCTATGGGCAGGGAGTGGGGTTTCTTTGTAGAAGGATTTACCACCCCAGGGTACTGCATACAAAACAGGGGTTCGGACAGGGAGAGGAGACCACTGCACCATTGGGGCTCCTTTGTGGGCATCCTCACAGCCAGTGAACGGGCTGATGATGCCTCCCTGGGACTATGTGTGTGGCTTATAGACATTGCAGGGTGCCTGGTGCATTCTATCAGGCGCATCCTGTATGGCATATGCAAATGGGCCATAATCACTGCTAATGACCCCACTGCACCTTTTATGCATAATAGCCCCATTTGCATGTTGTTGGCTCTGAATGGTTGCTTTGGGAGCAGCCCATCGTGAGATGCACTGCCCCATTGGTTTCCCCAGCCCAACTAGGGGGTTGTGCAAGTGCATCCAGGTCTGGGAGCAACTGTGGTATTCACAGAGGGGATGCTCCAGGATCATCCCCCAGCACATCTTCTGTGAATACCACCGTTGGTGCTTGGTGCATCTCATTTGTGCTGGGTCATCTGAGATACATCGAGTGCAAGTCCTTTGAGAATCCTAATGGTGTCATCTACATACATGTGCTTGTATGATGAGATGCTGGCTGAAAGGAAAACATTGTGAAAACTTAAAAATGGAATAGGTTTCAGGACTGAGTCTTGAGGGAATCCAGTTTCTATTGAGGGTGGAGGAGAAGTAGACTCCCTATGTTATACAGATTGGAGGTAATTTGTAAGATTCAGATATATACTTATCCAGCTTGGGAAAATAGTCCTTTCTTGGATAACTTTGAGAGGGGAAGGCTTTAGACAAAAAAATAAAGAATGCAACAGTGAGAATTTCCTGTTTGAAGATCTTTTTGCTGCTGAGTCTTAAAGAAAAGTGTTAACGGAGTGATTTTCAGTGAATCCTTATTGCAATGGGTTATGGAAATGTGTGTCATCAATGAATGCAGAGTTGAACCTGTATACACATTCAGTCAACTTAGTTGGGGGGGGGGGGTCGGCCTGTAGTTGCCAGGTCGCAAAGTCCATGACTTGTGGGGGAAGATGACAGTTGCAGTTTTACAGGTATTTGGAACTGAGCTGATACAAATGATACAAAGAGAAAGAAAGTTTTATGACATGACATGTTGAAGAGGAAATGACTGAGGCTGCCTAGCAGAGAAAGAAGGGTTCAATTCAAGTGTGAGAATGATGCATTACGTTTGTTACAAACATGAAATGATTCAGAGTTGATGTGGTTGCTTTGTCTTAGAGGGGGAGGGATTCTTGGGGAAAAGTTAAATAGCTTGAGCATCATCTTCCAAAGATATGTAGGGTCACTTAGGTTGTTATGGAAATTTGTGCTCAATAACTTGAACTATAGCAGGTGTTTCAATGAGTTCAGGAGAGGTACTGTAGTACTCATTAACATTTTAAAGTTTAGATGGAGGCATGCATAAAATGCAACTCTGTACCACTCTTGCCATAGACTTGTCTGTCGATTATACCGTAGGACCTGGAAGGGGGATGCCACAATTATTTACTTAAAGTGATAGCCAGGATTCTTAAAATTGACTAGGCACAAAGGCAAAATCTGCCACAGAAACTATAGAAAATGAAGCACGTTCAGGATACATTTTACCCAGCTAAAACATTATTGTGCCTAGAAGCTAATGCTCTACAAATATACAAGTCTTTACATTCAGTGTATGCAATAGCAAAAATAAATAAAAAGTTATTTAGCATCTGTTTGTTACTTGCTAAAAAACTATAGCAACTCATTTAATAAATGAAAAGATGGGAAAATATTTTCTCTTTTTTTTTAGTTTCAATTTATTGCATATGGATTCCTCAGCAAAAATAGTAACTTATGAGAAAACAAATTCCGTGCAAGAGCCACCAACAATCTTCATGACCTGGCTCGCTGTTCAGCATTGAGCAAGTCATTTGAGGTCTCTGCTTCTTCCCTCCCAGCTGTACTACTTGAACTGAAGCAGGACCCGAATGAAAAAGTAGATGCTATTACTTAGTTGAGCTATCCCAAGTACTTTAATTATTATTTTTTTAGATCAATAAAATAAACTGTTTTCTATGAGTTTTTACAGAGCAGATTGATTCTTTCTGGATTAGGTGCCCTTATTGTTTCCCCTGGTGATTGCTGCATAACTTGTAACTGAATATTCAAAAATATAATTGGTTAAATTAGTGTGTATTATGCCAGCCCGCTGGTGCAGTGGTAGCACTATTGCTTGCGATGCCAGCAACCTGGGTTTGGGAACGAGCCTGGGGAGCTGGAGGGCTGGCCGGGGAAGGGAAGCTTGAGTATCTGACAGGCAATTCGCTTCCCCTGGGAGGGAGGGGGGATGTCAGCCCAGAGCTGGTCTGACCTCTGATGGAGGCCAGAGGTACAGCAACCCAATGCCACACAGATGGGAGGAGTGCGGCAGGATGTCGGCGTATGTGCCTTGACTGGCATGGTGCAACCGCATCTTCAGGGGCAACAAGGAGAAAATTGGGACCTGGCAGAGAACCACTGGCAGAGGAAGGTGCCCCCACCACTTGACCTGCGAAGCCACAACAAGGGGCCTGATGAAACAAGAAGGATTTGAGGGTTTCCTCCACCCAAACCCTGCCTGGGGGTCATAGTCAAGGCTACATGGGGGCGTCTGACCAGTGGATCGTGGTTCGAGCTGGGTTGGTGGATGCTCTGTCGGGTTCCAGGGGAATAAATAGCAAGTAAAAAAAAATTGGTGTGCATTTGCTGCTGAAGCTACAACTAAGCCCTACTGTGTCCAAAATATGTAATGACATACTCTGTTTACCAACATTGCCGATACACTGCTTTGATGCTCACTGGAGCCTGGACATTTATCCCTCTTCAGCTATTAGTGGGACAGAAAAGTGTTATTTTTAGATACTGTTTATCTAACAGTCCATGGCAGAACTTTATAATATGGACAATAAACCTTTTCATAATTTAAGAATTGCAAATGAGCTTCCAGCTGTGTTAATTTAATACAAATGGCAGTAATTAGTTATGGAAAAATGTACTTATAATTAAGCATAATTACAAAATGGTTACTGAAACAGTTTTCAGGAATTTCATTAAACCCCTTATTAAAACCTTCCTGTTTTGCTATGTCTACTCTCCCCCCCCCCCAAAGAAAAATCATCAAAAGTAACCATCAGTGAAATATAAAGTGATTATGGGCTGCTGTAATTTTGTTGATTTACTGACTAGAACTGAAAAGTAGTAATTAGCTGAATGTTGCAGTTAGCCAGACTGTGCTTACAGGGTACAGAAGAAAAGAATATTGCTGTGGGGATAGTATTTTAATTTTTTTTTTCACTCTTAGGTCACAGTTATTTAGTAGTGTTTTCATTTTATATAGTTTTATTTAACAAAATCTTAGGTGTACCCCCCCCCCCCCCTTAATTTCTTGTCCCACAACTATTTTATTTAGCTGCACTGCATCATCTGACCTTGGAAGGGTGAGGCACAGGTGAGCAGTCTCCTCTAAGAGTAATGCAAGGTTGAGCCAGACAATCTGGTTGAATATAATACTAAAGTACGTATTGTTAGTATTATTATTATTTTCACCTTATTCATACAGGTACTTTCAGTTAAGACACAAGTCTTCTTTCCCATTAGACACAGGCTCACATTTCACTGCAGCAACTGGATAACTGTGACCTTGAGTAAGTCACTTGACCTCCCTGTACTCCATTCCTTTCCAGCAGAACCCAACTAAAAACTAAATGTTTCCTCTCATGCATGTTATCCTGAATAAATTATAAAAAAAATACCAGTTTCTAAACACGCTGTTCAACAACCCATTTAAGTCTTTTACCCCCTCCCCGAGAGAAAACACATCACCTTCAATGAAAAATGGTGGATGTTATCCCCAGACCTAGCTCTTCCATACAGCTACTGCATCCTCATCTGTTGCCTCTTATCACTACTCGCTCACAACTCAGTTCTCACCAATCATTTATTCTGAAAATGACTTAAACCATGTTTTGTCCTCACTGTCTGTGGGCCTCATATTTGAAGCTTGCACTATGTGAAGTGTTGCATACTGTCAATTGGGCACATGAAACAGAGTGGGGGAATATGGGCAAAGTAATTAGAGTGAACGTGTTTTGGGCAAGCAGGATTTTGGCGGACCGGTGACTAGGGGGTCAGGAACATGGGTCCCTAACTGTGCCCCCCCCACTTCATGCACCTTGTGGAGGATGTTTATATTTTTTTGAGGGGGTGCGAGGAGGGTGAAGCCCCCCCCACCAATGGGCTCAACATATGCTGCAGTCAGACAGGTGCGCAATGCAATTGCCTGTCATGCACTTTGCTGTTGGACACTTCCTATGACCTGCTTTTCCTCACCCGATTTCTCTTCACCCTATTGTGGGTGATCCGTGAAGTGCAAAGGGCAGTGTGCTTGCACAATTTTGGGTGCAAGATATAAGAAGATGTATTTAAAGACCTGTGCAAAGTAACATGTCTAATGTGACTTTTTTATTAAAAAAATCCCTATTTCACTGACAGTAAACCCCTCCCACCATGCAATATGGTGTTAAACAACATCCCCCCCAACAATCTCTTTGCTAATCCCCCACTTCCCTTCTCCTCCCCAATAACCTACAGAGTTTTCAACTGTTATGCCCTGCTGCTGACAGTTATGGTATTTGCCTGCTCCCCACCCACAAAAGCAAATTTCCCCACCTCCCCTCTCTCCATCCCAATAAGATCACTACAGAAAACCTCCCTCCCTTTGTCACTTACTTACTAATAAATCCCCCACATCCCTCAAAGTCCAACCCCTAATTTCATAGGTTAAATTCCTATTAATAAGAAAACTGTCCCCAAGGGAAGTGACCATCTACACTCTTCAGTGTTGTAACTGGAATAAATGCAGTAGATGGAGGCAGTGGGCTGCAGAGTATGAAAGAGCTATCCAATCCCACTTGTGAGATCGGTGAGAGGTCACACTGCTGCACGCCTTTGTTCTCAGGTAAATCATTGTATTTCTGTGTTTAGGGAGGATACCATGTAATATGTAAATGCTTGTTCAAGGTCCGCTAAACAAGTGATGTACTGAGGACCACTGTCAATATAAAAGTACAAATAAAAGTACACCCCCTCTCTATGTTAGTTTCCCCTTGTGTCCATTGACCTCCCATCCTTCTTCCGATTTCAGTTGTCCCTGATGTCAAATGGCACTCCCAGTCACAGAGCAGCCCACCTCCACATGGATACCTTTCATATTTTTGTCACTGAACTGTGGGACACTGGCTCTCAGAATGTGTGAAAATGTGGGACACTGGCCCTCAGAATGTGGGACATATCGCTAAACCTGAAGGCATTGTATAAGCTCAGAACACCGTGGAAATTTAATTTATTTGTGCAATTGTTAATTTTGATTTAGCACCATTGTGCATTATGAATTTGTGCCTTGAAGTCCGAATTTATAGCACATTTGCTGAGTGGGCAGCCCCTTTTCCATGGCAGTGCCACTATAGTTAGGGTTGCCTGGCCACTTCTATGTTAAACCCCAAATTTTGCACTTAAATAATAACTTTGCAATGTGCGACCAATGTGCCCAAAATTATTCATGTGCCTTCTGGTACCATAGATCTCTGGATCTGGCAAGTTCCGTTTCAGTCAGTGGTGGGTTGCGGAGAGCCAAACAAAGTTAAATTTACCATTTAGGTTCAAATTATTTTCTTAGCCGTAAGTCCGAAATGGTTTGGTGGTCTGGTCTGAAATTGTTAGGATATATGAGGTCTGGGTCTCTGATGTGCCTTTTGAAGGTTTGGTGAAAAAATATAATCTGTTCAAAAGTTATTAAAGTTTCAAATTTCCCATTATAGCCTAGGGAAAAAAATTAGATGTGCCATGTGAAAGCATGTTTTTGCCTTGGCGAAAGTACTTTTTATAGTCGCAAATGGGTTCAGTAGTGTCATGCTGCTGCCATCTTGTTTTCAGTTAGCGATAGGTAAAAAAATGCTGTATTTCAAAAAAATACTGCCCACTGGCAAACACCAGTAGTTGTGTTTACCTAGCTGGGGCCCGAGGAACATGATCTTGGCATTAGATTTAAAAAATAATGTTAGGAAATATGTTTTTTCAACTTGGCCATTGGAAGTGTCACAAATTTGCAACACTACTTTTGTGAAACTTTTGCAAATTACGAAAGTTTCACAAGTGTAGTGTGGCAAACGTGCAAAAGCTTTCACAAAATTTGCAAAAGTTTCACAAATTTGCAACACTACCTTCAAAAAATTGCTGTTTCTTTGCCACTTCACCACAAATAAATGTTTAGAACTTTTGGGCTGAACTTTGCAGGGTAGAAAGGACTTGCCCCACAGATGTGCCTGTTGCTGCTTTGGTGATGAAATTTTCATCAGTTACATAGTTCTAACATTCTGAAGTTTAAAAATTTCCCATAGGATAACATTGTGGCAGTCACGGTACCTTTCAAATGGCTATATCTCGAAAACACTTTGAAATATGGATTTTTCACAAAACACAGCTTAGTACACCTTTAGGTATACTAAGCAAGTATGCAGGTTGCCAGGTCATGATTACAACTGCAGTGGAATTTTTTCTAGTGTTCATATGGTTACCGTAACATTGTACCATTTGCAGCACAAGGGTTACTTGGAATGTCTCTAGGCCAGCGCTCTGTATCTACACTTATGGATAGATGGGAACCCAGTGCCAAGAGGACCCTGCACTCCCAACCATGGATGTCATTATACAGTAATGGGAGCGCAAGGCCACAGGGCCCCCCACTCTCACAGGAAGATGAGGTTATGGCCCTGCGCTCCCACAAATGGTTACCATTATGGAGTGATGGGCGCACAGGGCCCATGAGGGTTAATTACAATGTCTCTATACTTATGGTTAGATAGGAGTCCAGATCCCAGAAGTCCCTATGCTCTCACATGAAAATCAGAGACAATTACATTATGCATGCTTAGAAGCACAGGACCTGGAGGGTCCTGCACTCCCACAACCACATAAGGGTAAGATTACACTTTCTCAAAAAGTAAGGAAATTCATTGCAAAAAAACTCCATTAATGCACCAGTTAGGGTTCATATTACAGTGACAAAAGTATGGAAATGTGGTGTTGAGGTTCCCAACCCTACCACCCAACCCCACCATCCCCCACACACCAGCAGGTGTCAAGGTGAGCCTTGGGGTCATCGGGCCTAACTCTCACCCCATTCTCCTATACTGTACCATCTCAGATTCCTTACAAATGGAATGGGGTGAGAGTTAGGGCCTATGACCCTAAGGCACACCTGATGCCTGTTGCTGTGTGGAGGGTGGGGATGGGTTGGGGTTGTTGGGTTGGGAACCCTAACACCACATTTCCATACTTTTGTCACTGTAATATAAACCCTAACTGATGCAATAAATTAGATTTTTCTAAATGAATATACATTTTTATTTTTTATTTAGTTTTTGTTGACCGGGTAAGTCACTAGGCAAATCCTGCCTATTTTCAGGCACGACCTGGGGGAGGGGGATACAGATGAATGCCAACTGACCTTGAACCAGTTGAAACTGTTGGAGGTATTTTTAGTGAATGAGGGAAATTTGGCCAGGACATGGGGAAAATTCCCCTACGTCCTGTTTCCTGTGAGCGGGGGGGACCCATTTTCTGGTTGGACCAAGATGGCGGAGGAGGAGGACAGTGGAGGAGGTTGTGCTGGGGCTGCTGAGCCCGAATCGATCGGCAGGGAATATGGTATGGCTGGGTTGCACCTACAGGTTGGCTAGCATCTGCATCTCAACCCCCGCCTGAGATAGAGCTCTCAGGTGGTGGATCCGCCGAAAATGAGGAGTTAAACCCTCTTTATGCCATGGAAATGCCGAAAAGTGTAAAGGTTTCAAATGTCAGTGTTATTCTTTCATGTGGGGAAAATGGTACAGCTTGGATGCACCCGTGTGGTGGCCAGCTTAGTGTACCGGAATCCCTACAAGCCAAATTGAAGACGCACAATACGGAAGTTGTGGATAGTAAGAACACAGGAAGTGTTTGGACGGCTTCGGAGGAACCCGCAGTCCTGGGAGAAAAAGCTGCTGAAGCAACTACATTGCCTCACGAATCCCAAATTCTATCACCAGAGTTTGTAGTTTCCTCTGATTTATTAGAGCATAAACAGCAGATAATGGAATCTGCTATTGACGAGTTTTCAAAAATCCAAGTCAAAGAAGAACTAAAACGGAAACAGCCTGTTTTGCACTCCCCTTCTGGCCTACAAGGTACTGTACCTAAAGTATTGAAAAGTTTTCTACCTACTGACGTTACTTTGCCACAGGTTTCTAAACCTTTGCCTGATAAATCCTGGTCCCCACAAAAAGCGCTGCGTGAAGCAGGCTGGACACAAACTGATACGGGAAACTGGATAGCCAATCCGGGAATTCCCCTCCCTGGAACAAGTATAGAAGCTGAGAGAACATATGGCATTCTTTTACAGGATAAAGTATCTAGCTATGGACCTGATTGTTTTGCACATTCTCCTGCAAGACTTTAAGAGTCTCCTTTAGGTAGTTCTTCACAATCTGGGTTATTTGATTTACAAATGCATGATGTAGTGCTACCAGAAGATAACTTATTGCATGTTGGTGCTCTTGAGACTTTAAACAAAACACAGGTTCTTGCTGCTGAGCTTAATCCCATACAGGATACACCTGCTTGTATTTCAACCCCTGCTACGTTTGCTAGTTTATTTAAAAAAACAGTTTCCTTAGAAAAACGCAGGAATGCGGTCCGGTTGCGGTTTCTTGGCCCTATGGATGGTATGCCTGATCGATTTTATATAGGAAAGATTTTAATTAAACAAATGCTGGGATTTTCCTCAGGAGAGGTATATGCTCTTATACATACCCCAGGGGATAATAACAATGATATTAGTTTCCGTACACCAGACCTGTTAAATAAATTTTGGATGAGATATGCTTTGTTACAAACTAATCCAGCTTGGTTACACTTTCAAGCTATCCTTCTTACCAAACAAACATTTAAGGTAATAACTGTTCTTTTTAGAAATGAGGGTATTAATGTGGAAGATATTACATCTTGGTTAGAAAGGAAAAGTTCAGTTCAAGGGAATCCTGAACCTATACTGGATGATGAGGGGTTCTGGAATGGAGGGTGGAGATACAAGGTGAATTTATTTTAAACTGACAAGGGCCTACAGCACCTACCCAGTTGTTTTTATTTGGAATGGGATAAGGGTTTCATATTTTATCCTGGACAACCTAGGCATTGCTACAAATGTGGATCGACCAGACACTTAAGTAGAATGTGTGAAGTTATTAAATGTGCACAATGCGGAGAACAGGGGCATGTTCTTCTTGACTGTCACCAGCCTAGTAAATGTTCTCTTTGTGGAGAAGCACATCCCTTTGCTGATTTCCCTTTAGCGGATCAAAATAAATCTGGAGATTACAGTATCCAAGATTTTTACATTAACATCATGGTCAAAGCTGCCTTACGACACCAAACAATTTCCCCACCTCCTGAACAGTCTCATTCATATATTTCTACTAGCCGTGAACATGCTCTGACCCAAAAGGAACCTAAACCTAAAATAAATCTTGATACCCCCGAACCCGGGCCAGTATCCACAAATCTTGTCTCTCAAATAGAAGTTCCAGGTAATGCTTTGGCTTCAATGCCTCCACCTCTCCCACCTGAAGAAGATTTTACCTTGGTAACTTCTAGAAGATGTAGCCTCAGATCTAGTAATAACAGATTAATGATTTCTGACCCCCCCACAACATCCACCCATAATCCATTTACCATACTTCAGGACGATACAGGTACTGAATCGGATTCATTATCTGTACATTAGTCACAACAAGACGTTACTTCTGATCAAGAGCAAAACTTACCACAAAGTGATTCAGTTAAAAAGAAAAAGAACAGATTGGGAATGGGGAAAGGGAATAAGAAAAAATAACATGTTCTAAGAATAGGATGGGTTTCTTCTTTTTTCATTTTGTTTTTTTGATGTCAGCAGTTTATAATCTTCCGGTGGCCTCCTTGAATGTGAATAGTATATTATCGGAAAGAAAACGGATGCTGATTTTGTCACTTTTTGAGAACATCTATTATGATGTGGTGTTTTTACAAGATACTAGATTACATTCAAAATTGGATGTAGAATCAGCAACTGCTGGTTGGAAATGGGGGATTACTCATTGGTCAGTAGGTGAAGACCAATGTAGTGGTGTTGGTATTTCCCTTAATAACCCTACGATGAGGGTAATAAAATTGATAGATCTTTTTCCCGGTCGGGTATTGTTAGTAGGTGTAGTAATTAATGACTTACAGTGCCGTCTTATAAATGTTTATGCACCACAGACTAAGATTGAACGGATTGAAATATTTTGCTTATTTCAACCATATTTGATCACCTCCAGGTATGTTTTCCTGGGAGGTGACTTTAACTGCAGTAGATATAGAACAGACAGAGGATGCCGAACAAATAAAATATTTTGTGATGCTACGTGCCTGAACACTTTATTGGTTCAAACGGGCCTTATTGATGTTATGGTCCTCAAAGGGGCTCCAGCAAAAACATTTTTTCAGGGCACTAAATCTACACAGATAGATTTTTGGTTTCTTTCAGACTCTCTACAGACTATTGACACTAAGACGGTACCTGTTACTGTATCTGACCATGCCATTATAACAGTTACAGTGGCAAGTTGTATGCCTATGCATAGAGGTCCAGGATACTGGAGGTTGAATTTAGCTTCATTACTTCTCACCACAGCAGAAGAAGGATTTCTAAATATTTTAAAAACTAGGAAATCAGTTGTGTGTCTTTATGACACCTATTGTGAGTCGTGGCTAGACACAAAAACTGATATAAAATGCTTTTTTCAATCTATAGGGAGATTACACGGGAAATATAAAACTGATATGTATTTGGAATATAGAAATAATTTTTGACTTGCATTTCTGGGCAGCTAATGGTGAAACCTCAGTTCTTCCTAGGCTACATGATATAAGAGAATGTATGAATACATTCCAATATGACTGCAAAAATCATTGGATAATGAATGTCAGTTTGGCACCCAAGGTTCACAAGCCTTTTTGAATTCATTTCAATTTAGTGCTTCTCAAAGACAGCAAAAACATATGACAGGGCTTAAGAATAAAGTAGGAGTATGCTGTACAGACCCCAGAGTACTTATGAACATGGTTAATGTACATGTGCAGAACCTCTTTGGAGTAACTGAACCCATGAGTCATGCACACGAGGTTTGGTTGGGATGCATTAATTTGCCTCAACTACCAGATTTAGAGATATCTACATTAGTGGCGTCATTCACAACATTAGAGGTTACTACAGCTCTGGCACAAACAAGAACAGGAACAGCCCCAGGGAATGATGGTATACCATATGAATTATATAAAATAATGTTTCCACATTTATTGGATGAGTTCACTGCAGTTTTAAATGAAATACTAACAACAGGCATAAAACCCCACAACATGAATGAGGGGTTAGTAGTATTTATGTACAAAAAAGGAGACAGAGGGGATTTAGTTAACTGGAAACCCATTACCTTATTGAATACGAATTTTAAACTGTTGTCCAAAATACTAAACAATAGATTGTTACCCAATGTACATTCCCTTTTACACTCTGCTCAAACCTGTTCCATTCCACATAGGAAATAACTGATAGCCTTATACTTTTATGGGAACTTTTTCAAAAAGGATCTACAGGGGAAATTTCAGGTCTGATTTTAAGCTTGGATCAAGCGAAGGCCTTTGATAATGTAAGACATGAGTATTTGTGGGACTGTCTAGCTGGATATGGTATACCACATAATTTTATAAAATGGATAAAAATTTGTTATGCTAACGCTGCTGCTCAGGCATTTTGTAATGGATGGATGGATAGGGAAGAAATATCCCGTACTACAGGGTATACGTCAGGGTTGCCCCCTGAGTGCTCTTTTATACTTATTTACTATTGATCCTTTACTACGGAAGATTTATGCTTATGATAATATATGTGGACTCTCCTTTTCCAGTACGGATCCTGAAGTTAAATGTGTCACATATGCTGATGATTTATGCTTCTTGTTAGGGATCTCCCTTAGCACTGGTGTTAAAAAAGGGTTTTGCAAGGTTTTTTATTATATACTGGTGCACAAGTAAATTATGACAAATGTAATGCATTCCATTAGGAATAGAACCAGTATATTTTATACAGGTTATAGGTATACCGGTGATTAAAGGTAATGTGTTAAATTTTAGGCCTTTATTTTGGAGCAGGAGACCTAGCATATTTAAACTGGAAATTTAAACTATAAGAAGCAAAAACCAAGGTTGATATATGGAATACATGGAGATTGTCAAAGTTAAAATGGATACAAATGGTAACGACCTTTTTACTGCCCATATTTTTATATGTTAGTGCAGTATTTAGCCTTCCTACATGTTTGGAGACACAGATATATGGCTGTTTCTTTTTCTGTATTTGGGGCAGCAGACTTAACCCTATAAAAAGAGTGTTGTTGTTTCGGGAGAAAAAATATGGGGGACTAAAAATGTTGCATCCGATAGTTTTCTTTTTTACCATGTTTTTGTATACAAATATACAACCTATATTTGTAGACAGAGACACATTATGGAAAGTATAGCTTCAGGATACTTTAGGTAATATAACTCTTTTTTGGCCTGAATACGAGATATTCCCAAAACAACGATCCATAAATCATCTCCTGCAATCTCTCAAAATATGTTTTGGAAAAATTAAATTATGGGGCATTTCAAGATACACTTTTCTGCACTCTAGTAGAAAACAACTTTATGTTTATATAATACAAAAATATTTTCAAGATATGGCCCCCTTTGATTGCTATTCACCTCAAATAAAACTTTCCATTGGTATTATGTTAACCTCACCCCGCATACCACCCTGTATGTAGGATGTACTATGGTTATCATTATATGGTAAATTTAATGTGCATGCTAATCTAAAACATAAACAAATTTTGGACCGATATTGCCCTAGGGAAACCTGTTTGGAAGTAGTTGAGACTATGGAACATTTATTTTTGGACAGTCCCTACATCAAAGAATTTTGGATCTTGGTTTTGGAAAAATGGCCCACTTTCCCTTTATGGCCCCTAACATTGGAAATATTGTGCATAGGGATCCTACCAGTCACCACCTTTCCACATGACAAAGTCACATTATGGCTGGTTTTACTTGGTTTTAAGTATTATATTTGGCATGTGAGATGTCGTTTTACTATACAACAACACTATTTTTCACAAGCCACTTTATTTGACATGGTTGTTAAGGCAATTTTCAGACTTAAAAAACAAGATTACGAGGAATTTCCTCTATCTGTTTGTCAATCTAGATGGGACTCTATAGATTGGTTGTAACCTTCTTGAGTTAAATTTAGTATAACATACTCAGATTATGCTACAACATTCTACCTGGCCATTTACATTATATTTCGGAGTGGTGTAACACCTTCAGATAGATGCTTTACTTTCCAGTTAAAAAATAAATAAATAAAAAAATCTACTGTATTGATAGGATGGGGGAGGGTGACAATTTTCTTAGTAAAACTTAATTTCTGTCTGCGATATAAGTAGGACTTAGAATGTCTATGTCTCTATATTTATGATCCTTCTTTTTTATGTTCATATACTCCTGGTCTTTAAAGTATAAAAGAAATTAATACTGATTTTCTTTATATGACCTTTTTGGGTTATGAATAAAACATCCCCCTACTCTTTCATAGAGAGGGGGAGGGGGTTTGACTATAATGGTTTTTCTTTATTTTTGGGGTAATGGTATGAATTAGTACCTGTGATTGTTTTTAAATTTTTCCCGAGGTTCTAGTTTTGTATGATGTTATACAGCTTTGTATATAATTTATATATATATATTTTTTTTTGTTCTGATTTTAAAAAAAAAAAAATGCCCTTGCTTTTTTAGTGGAGGGAGGCACTCAGTATTTAATATTCTGTTTTAGGATTCTACTGACAAAGATTTATGTGTTGAATGTATGATGTAATACTTATTTATGTTTATTTTTCATGTTTGCCTTATGTTTTATGTACAGTAACACTATTTTGTATATGCCTTATGTTTAAGTGTTAATAAAAATTCCCCTACTCTTTTCGATAAGTGCCATGGGATCTTTAACATCCACCTGAACTACCACCAATCCAGGCAGATGGGACCTCGGTTTAACGTCTCGTCCAAAAGACGGCACCTCAGAAGTGCAGCACCCCTCTCATGCTGCACAACAGTGTCAGTACTGGGATATTAACCTAAGTGCCAGATGTGGGAACTGAACCCACAGCCCTCTGATCTCCTGGCCTCAGAGGTGAGTGTGCTACCTACTGAGCCACTGACACTGCATCCATATATATATATATATATATATATATATATATATATATTACAGTGAAGCCACCAGGCTGAAACCCACTTCTAAGGCATTCTGCAGTATGCTGCAGCAGAGTTACTGCAGTAAACAATGAAATTTCAATGGGAATTAATCCATTTTGTCATGCAGGAAAA
The DNA here is from genome assembly GCA_016271365.2 of Neoceratodus forsteri. Taxonomy (NCBI): domain Eukaryota; kingdom Metazoa; phylum Chordata; order Ceratodontiformes; family Ceratodontidae; genus Neoceratodus; species Neoceratodus forsteri. The sequence goes on along the minus strand of CM057456.1, from coordinate 1,773,089,099 downwards.
TGTGACTCTGCCAGGATGAAGTGAATGACACAGTTTCCTGCATGATAAAAGGGACAAATTGAAATTGCATTGTTTTCCACAGTAACTCTGCTATAGCATGCTTCAGAGTGCTGCAAAATGCTACAGAATTGGGTTTCATCCTGGCGAGCTTCACTGTATAAATATATATATATATATATCTACATCTATATATATATATAAATAGATATAGACACACGCACACAAAGTACAACATGTACACAGTAAAGAAAAATAATGTAAGTATGCATGTGGATTAAAGCATTCATGTAAAACTATTTGTCATGTATTACAGCAACCTAAAGCTGGGACATCCAACCTAAATGTTTTTGACAACTCCTGATGATGGGAGGCAAGCAATTCCAGGATACAAGTACAGCACAAGAGAAAGTGGATTTATTGTACCATAGGCCATTTTAATCATTTGGAAAGTGAGGAGTGATTAGTAACATCCCATAAGACATAATCATGGGAAAAGGTTAAGAATTAAGAAAAAAAAAATAAGGAGCACTGAGATTTTTACTGCTTTATAAATGAATTTATACCAATTGTGCTACCTCTTAGACTCAAAGGATGGCCAATGGGGTAGGGCCAACAAGTGGCAGTGATGAGTCTGATAATTACAATACAGATGTGGGACAGAGCAATTTTAGGGGCAGAATGAGGGATGTCCTTCGTAACATGGGACAGTTGAGATGGATGCCCCCACCCAGTCCTGCATCAGTGGTGGGCACAAATCCTCCACTGACCTCCTCAACAGGCCACTGTCTGACTCATGCAAACACTGTATCAATATACAGTACCAGTGGGTATATCAATATATTAGTTTGATGTCTCTGAAAATCATGGAACTTCCAGTGTTATGCACTCTCACAGAGGCAGAGGCTGAGAGGTCCTTCTGCTCTCTCAGGTAGTTTTCAGATTTATTGCATTTTAGAAAACTAACATTTTGGTGCTATTACTTGTTCTGTATATACTGTAATATGCATTTTCTATTGTGGGGAACAGTATTTTTGATGATTTTATGTGTTTTAATTTGGTATGCATTTTGCAGTCCTTTTTCCTTCTGTGTTTGATTGGAGAGTACCACTAACAGATTTGCATAGTTTTCTAAGTTTATTTAGCAATTTTTTTTCTTTTTATGTTTCAGTGGATGGAGTTCAGCTTTCTATAGTTTGATATTGTGTTTTTCCTTAAGTTGTATTTCTTGATGATTCAATTTGAAATGCATGATTTTAAGTAACTGTTCTGTCCGTGGGGTTGGGGGAGTGCTTGAATGGTAATTTTTGTCAAGTGCTTGTTTGATTTGCAGCTTGCTGAGCTGTGTGGTTGTATGATTGTTTGATTTACCTGGTGACATTTTCCCTTAACAGGTTGTACTCTAATTAATACACATTGTGGTGGTGATTATGTGAGAAATAATCCATGGTTGGGTGTGCAGCAATATAGTAATAACTGAATGACCAGGGTGCGTTGTTAGGCCTGAGGTGCAGCTGAGGGCCTTCAACCACCCAGAAAGTTGAGGTTATTTCAGAACTGACAAAACCCAGTGTGGATTATTATATTTATTAAATGTAACATTTATAAAATGGTCAAAAGTGTTAAAAGCCATGATAACAAAGTTCCATGTGAAGGGCCCTTGACCAGTGTCTCAGATTCCTTTTTAGAAGTACCCACAATGCACCAAGGAAATAAATATATGTCTTCTATAAATCAAAACACAGAATATTTGAATGTGTCTAGTCATGATTACCAATATTTAAGCATTTTGTTTAATAAAATGGGATATGACCTAATCTGCCTCCTCATTGATTGAGAGCTCATCACGTGGGGCTGCCTTATCCTTTGAAAAGCTCCCTGCTAGAGTCAGTATAACTATTCCAGGTCACAGTATATCCATTCCAAGTCACACAGGTCACTATGCAAATGAAATGCAACCACATTACAAATGCCCATGTGATCATCCCACCCTGTGAACTGCATAACAGACAAGGAGAAATACAACCAGCCAAGAGAAATACGAAGCAGCTCCTCAAAAACATTTGAAAACTTACCTCACCAAGTCACAGTTCCAATGAGATGCAACCTTCAGGAATAAAAGCAAAATAATCTAAGATGGAAAACTTACCTAACAGAGACCGTCACCACCATGGAAAGACACAAATCCCCAATAAATTCTGCAGAACCACATACCAAGCAACTGAAAACTATAAAAACAAGTATTTGTCAATGCCAAATGTTTGCTTGCTGATATTAGCATAGGATGTGCAGGAGTTAGACAGATGCAGAATAGGAGTGGCAGTGAAGTGTTGAACTCATGCCAATCCCACCTCCACCCTGCAGAGATGGACAGGCATTGGGGTGTTCACAGCATTTCACCTCACCCTATCCTGTAGACACTGACAAGTGTTGAGGTGTGCCTTGGGGTGTTCGGCTTCACAGTCACCCCATTTCATAAGGACATACGCTGAAATGGGTGCAGTACAGGAGAATAGGGTGAAGTCTGGGGCTGAAGAGTGCAAGGCACACCTCAATGCCTATCACTGGCTTCAGGGTGGGGCTGGGATGGCATGAGCATTACAGCCAGTGATCCAAAGTCACACCTCTGATGCCTGTCAGTCTGTACAGAGTGGGACGTTATGGTTAGAAACCATAATGCCCCAGGCGTGTGTTGGTATTTGCACTACAAATTTTCAACATGGTCTTTTTGTGACCCCCACCTCATGAAAGCATTTGGGACCTCTTTTTATGAACAGTGGCACTGTGATTTTGTTAATGTGTCCCGAACTTCGAGTTCCCACAGCAACCGTGTCATTCTGTGCCAGATGTGTGAAAACACAGATCAGGCAGGATGTGAAGAATGACAGTTGTACTATTCATAGGGATATGTGAAGAGATGGTAATATTGAAAATCTGTAGTGAAAATATTAAAAAATGCTCAAAGTTCCGAGTGTACAAGGAAACTGCGCAACACATGCTTGTACTGCAGTCATTTAGTGGAATTATTTCACAAAATTTTAAACACAGGCGTTTTGTGACCTCTGCTCATGAACACTGTCACTATGTTTTTCTTAATCTGTCCGAAACAGTAATTTCCCACAGCGACTCTGCCATTGTGTGCCAGATGTGCAAATGCATATTTCAGGCAGGATATGCATAATGACAGCTGTACTGTTGATAAGGAGGTGTGGCAAAATGCCAACGTTGAAAATCTGGAGTGAAAATATTACAAGTTTGCGAAGTTACGAGGGTGCATGAAAACTGTGCAACAGACACTTGTAACACAGTAATTTTATGGACTTTTGTCACCAAATTTTCAACAAGGGTATTTTAGGACCTCTGCTCATGAACAGTGTCACTGTGATTTTCTTAATCTATCCCGAACACTGATTTCCCAGAAGCGATCGCGCAATTCTGTGCTTAGAGTGCGAAAACACATTTCGGCCAGGATGTGAGAAATGACAGCTGTACTGTTCATTAGGAGGTGTGGAAAACTGCCAATGTTGAAAACCTGGAGTGAAAATATTACAAATTTGTGAAGTTACAGGCATGCATAAAAACTGTGCAACGCATGCTCATAAAGCAGTCATTTTTTGGAATTTTTTCACCAAATTTGCAACATAGGCTTTTTGAGAGCCCACCTCATGAACAGTGACACTGTCATTTTGTTAATCAGTCTAGAAAAGTGATTTCATGCAATGACCACAAAATTACCTTTCAGGACCGAATAACGAGATGACAGTGACCGAATTAATGAGGTGGGGTCACAAGAACCTCATGTTGAAAGTTTCGTGCCAAAATTCAAACAAATAGCTGAGATATTCACCAAAGTTGAAAAAAAAAAACATTTATGCGATTATACAGCTTACCGGCATTTCTTTAGTTCACGGTCGGCTTTGAAGAGTGCAGCTGGGTTCCTGGTCCACCGAAGATCATTGCACCAAGCTCTGGAGGTAAGTATTGGGTGAGGGGCTGTGTGGGGAGGTAGAGTACGCAAAAGGTGGGTGCAGGTTGGGGAAGGGGGCATGGGGCTCAACGAGGGGCCATTTTCTTTTTTTACAGGATTAACATTTTTTAAAAAGACATTGCCAGACACCTTTGGCATGCTGGGGTGGGCTCCCAGCATTCCACCTAGCCGGGTTTTGTTGGGGAGGTGGGTACTGGAGCTGACAGGGATTGGGCACTCCCATTGGCCATACAGTGTGGTGGGGGTGGGCACACATGAGCTGAGGAGTATTGGGCACCCCCTTGGCACATAACAAATGGGGGGGCACATCATGCTGACAGGGACTGGGCTACCCCATCGACAAATGAACTGGGGATGGGGGCATGCCGACAGGGGGATTGGGAACTCCCAAGTCAGCTTTCATGGGGACTCTGAGGCGGGCGACAAGAGCCACCGCCAGCCGCCATGTTATAAGAAATGTTACACCAGGCAAGACTCTGCCCTGCAATGACGGGTCACTCCCTCATTGCAGCGGCGGATTTGTTTCAAGTTGGTGGCATGCTGGCTGAACTAGTGTCAGCAGTAGCATGCCACTGCATTGGGGAAAGCAGACCAAGCCTCAAAAGGCACTGGGCATTGGCCCCCACAGTGCCGCACCTCCAAAACCCCACTTCTCTCCTAAGCTGTCACAAAATACTTCTTGCACATTCGCTCAAGCAAACATAAAAAGGTTTTAAAACAGCGAAACAGACTCACTGAACATGCTGGATATTTTTTCATAGCTGAAGACTGAAGCAAAGAGGAAGTGAATAAATACATTCTGAGTGATTTCTGGTTCTTAAAGCCACAGTACTATGCATGCAAGACCCCTGTACTAATAGAAGCAACACTTATAGAACTTTGACTCATTTATTAAAAACCTTTTATATGTGAACTATCACATTCCAGACAGGTAATTATAGTTTATAGTAACACATCTGCTGGAGGTTTAATACCTGGCCTGTAGCTTCAGGGTATAAACCCACCTGTCAGTATATCACTGTACCATAAATCCCCTTCATGACCTATTAGTTACATATGAATTGACATGCTAGAGCAAGGGCTCAAGCATGATGCACTAGAACAGAGAAGGGCATAAACAATTAGAGGGTTAGGACCGAGGATCAGTAATAGGTTCAAGATAACCCATGGGCAGACTTGATGGACCCTGAGTCTCCTTCTTCCATTACTTTCTATGTTTCTTTGTTTCTGTGCTGATGTCTTTTATATCCACAAAGAATTCCATACAGGATTCTGGAATGGATGGTAGTGATATCAGTTTTGGTTTGAGGATACCATCCTCAGAGTTAGAGCCTATATTGTCTGATGGAGACAGGAGAAGATTTATTTGTATTTTATTTAGCACTTTTCATATAGATTGTATCCCGAAGTGCTTTACAAACAATAAAAAATGGGTAGTGAAGTGACTGTAAACATATAGTGGCAGCCATTTTGCACATCAACATCCACACACAGCCTTCGATAATTGTCTGAACCAGTTTTATGGAAAGGGGACTGTTGGCCATGACACCAGGGGAAATCCATCGTTCTTCACAAAGTTTCTTGTTTTCTTTTCTTCTTTTTTACTTCAACTTGTACACCCATGAGGTGCAACAAAGATGTGCAGAAGGACCTCAGTTTAACTTCTCATCTGAAGGATGGTGCACCCTAATAGTACAGCTTCCCCCTAGTACTGCACTTGGGTGCAAGCGTTTATGGCACAAGCCCAAGTCCCAGTGTGGGACCAAAACCCACAACCTTCCTAGCCCAGAGTTGGACGTTATACCAATTGAGTCATGTTGATAGCTGAGCAATTGAGAAATCATGCTTGTCTCCAGATAAATGCTTAGTAATAGGCCCTCTGAACATGGTATTGCAAAGTGTGACTTGTTGATGTGTGGTACTCTGGAGAGAGAGAGTTACCTTGAAGTGCAAGCCTTGTTTTCCTTGTCAACATCTGGAAGACTGCAGATGTTACAAAGGCCTTTGCCCATTTGAACTGGAAGGGAAGGTCTGCCTCTTTGTAGATGAAACCAAGATCTGCAGCAGAGTGGACAAAGGCTGGAGGAGTGGTGAAAAGTTTGCCAGCTAAGCTTTAATGCAAAAAAGTGCAAAATAATGCACTTGGGTCACAGAAACTTGGGAATAGAGTACAAAATGGGGGAGAGGTACTTGCAATGATCAAGCAGGAAAGGGACCTGGGGTAATCATATCGGATAACCTGACGGTGGCCAGACAATGCAACAAAAAGACTGGGAGAGCTAGTGGTATGCTGGGGTGTATAGGTTGGGGTATCACCAGCAGGAAGAGGAAAGTAGCATTGCCCCTATATAGGTCATTCATAATACCACACCTGGAGTACTGTGTCCAGTTCTGGAAGCCACATCTCAAGAAAGACACAGACAGAGTAGAAGTGGTCCAGAGGAGGGTTACCAAGATAGTACAGGGTCTGCATCAAAAGCCCTGTGAGGAGAGGCTAAAGGAACTTATCATGTACTCTCTGGATGAGAGGAGGGAGAGGGGGATATGATTGAGATCTCTAAATACCTCATGGAGGTGAATAAGTTACAGATAGGAGAAATTTTTCAGAGGAAAGGGTGCTCTAGAGCAAGGGGTCATGATATAAAGCTAGAGGGGGTAGGTTCAGGAGAGATGTGAGGAAATACTGTACCTCACAGAATGAGTGGTGGATGCCTGGAACAGCCTTCCAATGGAGGTAGTGGGGCAAAAACACTGGTGGGATTCAAAAAAGCCTGGGATAGATACAAGGGAATCATAAGGGATAGCAAAGAGGTGGAAGAGAAAGTACCATAAACCTAGAAAGCAGCCATTATCTGCTGTCAAGTTTCTATGTTTCTGTGTTTCTCTGTTTGCATCCTTGGCCATATGCTAAGTGAATGTCCCCTAGCAAAGATCTTCAAGTGATCGTTATGTGCCTCAAATTTCATCTGTACAGTTTTTTTTGTATTGCCCAACCAAGTATAAAGTAGTTGTGTGGCCTTAGTGGAATAAAATCATTGTTTCCAAGATTGTTTATGAAAATGCACAAATATCTACAGTGTCATGATTCTAGACCCATACCAGGTACTTGGGCTAATTGCCATAACTAACACTGTAGTGCAGTATGAGGAGGGTGCTGCACTGTTGAGGTGCTGTCCTTCGGATGAGATGTTAAACTGAGGTCCATTCTGCCCATCTCTGGCCACTGTCAAGGTGGAAGTTAAAGATCTTGTGGCACTGATCGAAGAAGAGTTGGGTAATGTTTTATTAAGATGAAATTAAAACATACACCAAAGCAGAAACAGAACATATAGCATATAAATAATGCTTCACTCCACCAAAACAAAAAATGGATTAACTAGTCAAACTCAAAAAAGGAGAGATGAAAAATAACAGTTTTCAAGTAATCCTGAACATCCAATCATGCACCCTGTTACTGGTAACAACCCAGGGCATATTGGTCCAAAGCAGCTGCTTATGGAGAGCCTTAGTTTTATATAATAGTTGTTGTAATTTATTTATTAAGCACCCAATTCCAGGGGCTCTGAGTGCTATACGCAGGATATAAGTATAAACATAAAAAAACAAGTAAATAAATATATTCGGTGACTTAAAAATATATATAAATTGGGCACAATAAGAAGATAAAAAGCCTTTTATCTGCACAGTACAGTATACTTTCTGTAAAAAAGCTCCTACTACAGCAGTTAAAGTTTCCTTATGCCAAACCTCTGTCTGTTGAAGGGGAAGAGGTACACAGTCCTGTCTGAACATCTGTGGTATCTGTCTAGGTGGAAGTTAAAGATCCCACAACACTTATGAAGAAGAGTAGGGGAGTTTCCTTGGTGGCATGGCTAACATTCCCCTTCAATAAAAACAGATCCATGTAACCAACCCAAGGACGCAAATGAAAACAAGCTATCACAGCTTAGTGAGCCTTTTCTGGTCAAAAATTACAACTAAATAAATAAATCAATAAAAACAGGCATGCACCTCGCCCGTTTGGCTTTTCTAGCCTTCAACCACAACTTCTCACCTGGCATCTATAGTATCTGGGGGGGGGATTAACCTTATTTAGACAATCAGTATTGGAGATAACACAGTTCTGCTATCTCACTCTGTGCTTTAGTTCTACTGCACTACAAGCTTAACTTCTTGCACATAGTCCTCTGATTCATGGGAGAGTAGTCCTAAAGGTTAATTCAAAACTGAGACAGTAGTATGCGAGCCCATGGAGAAAGGTATTACTCATTTAAGCTGAAGGAGTTACATTTTGGAAGTGGCTTCATGTGAGAGGGACTATGTCAAGGCTGTACCAGTCTACTGCAGCCTAAGGAGATCCTTTCTGGCCAAAGAGGGGCAATCTGGGAACAGGAAGGCTGCCATAGCCTCCTGACCTTAGCGGTCTTAACTTCAGTGGGAAATTGAGCCAAGGGCTGTGATCCACCAAGTTTTTAGGTGGCCACTGAGTCAAATCCACCTTGTAGGTGGTGTTTGTTATTTTATTACATTTTAAAACACTTTTAAATGCACTGTACCTCATAAACGCTAATCAGAAGTAGGAAATAGCAATACTTCTGGTTTAGCACTATCTAAACAACACTACCAGCAAGCAGGGCAATCATGAGCGGGGCTGCACATGGGGCTGCATGCGGAGACATGTGCAGGGATGAGTGCATCTGTGTATGTCTGCTATGTCTACTGGGGACAGCGGGGAAGCAGGCCCTTTAAACTCCAAGGTTAGTACCACTGTGTACAGTTTTCCTCTGCCTAGGAAATTTAAAGGGGAACAAAATGGAGGTCCCAGTGTAAGATTTACTGGAGATTTTGTGTTGGACTGGCATAGCAATAAAGTGTGTTGCTTACCTGATGCATATATACCACAGCACAATGTGAGATAGCAAGTATTGAGTATAAATATATAAAGTGTAAGGAAAATGAAGCACTAAGGAAAACATTGTTGAAACTAGAAGCAGATAAGAGTACAGATCAGAACAAGGAAACAATGTGTATGCCCAGCCTAGAGAATACTGCCACAATAAACATAAATAACAGGAAGAGGGGGAGAAAGGACAGCAGGGAAACTGGAAGACTCTCTGAGGAAGACAGCAGTGAAGGTTGGTCAGTAGTCACTAAACAAAACACCAAAGAAAGAGATATGCCCTAGGAAGGGAAGATATTATACTGTGAAATAGACATGCACCACTAGCAGTAAGAAGTACAAGGGACAGCTCAGCAAGAGAGGAGAGGAACCATGAACAAGAACCTCTTTCTGGTAAAAGCAAGGAACAAATATTAGTCATAGGAGATTCAGTACAAAAGTGGTGCGCTACATAAATCTGTGCAGATGACAAAATGAACAGGGTTGTCACTTCTCTACTAGGGGCCAGAGTCAGAGATATAAATCACTGTATTCCAAGACTTGTCCAAAGAAGCACAAACGTATCCACAGTAGCAATCCATGTGGGGATAAATGACATTGGAAAAGAGCATGAAAAAGACTTGGCAGGTGATATTTTGGAGTTAAGCAGACAAGTGGAAAACATAGTCTCCAGAGTGATGATTTTGGGGTCCTACCATTACAAAACTGTAATCCCAAAAAAGTTAAAACCATACAGCGAGTAAACATATGTGTATCAAATGGCTGTAAAAAATTAGGATTCACATACATAGATTCATAGGATAGGTTTATAGATAAGAAGCATTTGTACAGCAGGGACAGCCCTATTTGAATAAGGCAGGGAAAAGCATCCTGGGTAAATTGTTTTATAGTGCACTACATGGCAAAGATTTAAACTGCAAATGGAGGGGGGAGGGACTGGCCCATGTAATTCAAACATTAAGTGTCTACTACTGAACGCAAGAGGTTTTAACAAGAAGAAGGACGAATTAGAGTTATTACTACTCACTGAGGGGATACAAGTATGTGCTATCACAGAAACTTGCTGGAGGGAGGACACTTGGGGGAAAGAAATACAAGGATACAGAGTGTTTAATGTAAACCACAATAACAGAAGAGGGGGTGGTGTGGCACTGTATATACACAACAGCATAGAGACAATTGAGGTGTGTGGGGCTCAGGACCCAAGGCAGCATGGATTCACAATGGGAAGGTAGTGTCAAACGAATCTAATAGATTTCTTTGACTGGGTGACCAAAGCAGTAGACCAGGGAGGGGCTGTGGACATGGCCTACCTAGATTTTAGCAAGGCATTTGATACAGTACCACACAAAAGATTAATACACAAGTTAGCCAGCCTTGGAGTGGGTCCCAAGGTGGTAGCCTGGATAAAGAATTGGCTAGACAACAGGACACAAAGTAGTAGTAAATGGAGTCCACAGTGAAGAAAGGAGGGTTACTAGTGGGGTACTGCAGGGTTCAGTACTGGGACCGGTCCTTTTTAATGTCTGTATAAGTGACATTGCAGAGGAACTGGAAGGAAAATATGTCTCTTTGCAGATGACACAAAGATCGGCAACAGGGTTGATACACAAGATGGAGTGGAAAGGATGAGAAGGGACTTGGCAAGGTTGGAGGAATGGTCAAATGTATGGCAGCTCAGATTCAATGCAAAGAAGTGCAAGGTAATGCACCTGGGAAACAAAAACCTAGGGGAAGAGTACACAATGGGGGGTGAGATACTGGCAACAGTAAAAATGGAAAGGGACCTGGGGTAATTATATCAGATGACCTAAAGGTGGGCAAGCAATGTGAGAAGGCAGTAAGGAAGGCTGGGGGGATACTTGAATGCATAGGGAGAGGCATCAACAGTAGAAAACAGGAAGTTGTTATCCCTCTGTACAGACAGTTGGTGAGACCCCATCTGGAGTACTGTGTGAAGTTCTGAGACCCATCTCTGCAAAGACATAGACAGAGTGGAGGCTGTCCAGAGAAGGGTAATCAAAATGGTGCAGGGTCTGCACCAGAAGACATACGTAAAGAAGGAGCTAATATGTATACCATTGAGGAAAGAAGGGAGAGAGGGACATGATAGAAACTTTCAAGTACCTCAAGGAATCAACAATGTCCAGGAGGGTAGCATCTTTCAGAGAAAGAGATGTCAAGAACAAGGGACACAATTTGAAGATAGAGGGGATGGCTCTGAGGTAATGTGAGGAAGTATTTTTTCACAGAGAGGGTTGTGGATGCATGGAACAGCCTCCCTGAGGAGGTTGTGGAGTCAAGAACAGTGGGGGAATTCAAGAATGTATGGGACAGACATAAGGCAGTCCTAATGGGGGGTAGGAGGAAGTAAGCTGTTGGTTAACTATGATCTGCAGCTTATCTGTTAGGCAGGAAAATGGGCAGACTAGGAGGGCCAAGCGGTTCTTATCTGCCATCAAATTTTATGTTTCTATGTTTCTAATGCTGAACATGGAGATGATCAATCAGAACCACTCTGGGTTCAGATTAATCCCAAGAATAGTGGAACATTATTTCTATGCATATGCTATAGAGCCCCAGATCTGTTAGTAGATGAAAATAATAAATTACTAGAAAAAGTCAGCAGTATGGAAGTGGAAACAAGGGTGGTGATCATGGGAGACTTTAATTTGCAAAATATAAATTGGAAGGAACTAATAGCAAATGGTCAAATGGAAAACAAATTCCTTGAGTATGTGATAACTCATGACTTAGAACAGCACGTCCTGGATAACACATGTAGCAATAACCTATTGGATTTGGTATTAACATATCTAGGGAAGATATTTATTTATTTATTTATTGCAATGTTTCACCAGGAAGGTTACACTGAGCAACAAAAGCTCATCTCACGGTATGTCCTGGGGGAAGGGGAGTGGAACCAATAAGTAAATACAACAGGATACATACTAGCTTAACAGCATATAGACAGAGTGTACAGTTTACAACCAAACAATAGCTAATAACATTTCTAGACTAGGATACATTTGAGAGAAACTGACAAGGGGTGAGGTATAGTAAAAGGTACTCACAGGGGTGGGATAGTAGAGGTGATAGAAAGTGCTAAGTTGCAGAAAGTGCTAGGATTGCAAGAGGTGTTTGGGATTGGGGGCATATAGTTGGCCCAGCTGGAGGAAGGAGGAGGTATAGATCAGCAGCGGGGCAGGGCCCCGTGGGGCTAGGTGCAGTTGCAATTCATTACTAAGTAGTTTGCTAGGGATGTAGAGAGAGAGAGTAGGCTGATGAGGAGTGGCCTATTTGGGTCGGTAGTTGGTTCCAGAGCTTAGGTAGGCGATGGAAGAATGCCATTTGGCCGGATTTAGTATTTCTGTAAGGTGTATTCAGTGAGCGAGAGTCATCAGATCAGAGGGTGTATTTGGAGGGATGAGGAGCAGATAAGGAGATGGTCAGGTAAGAGGGGAGTGAGCCTAGCCAGAATTTAGAGGTAAACTTTGCCACGTACAATGTTCTCCTGTCAACAAGTGAGGAAAAATTTAGAGAGCGGTAAAGCGTGCAATGATGTGCAGAGCAGGGGCATCCAGGCAAACCAGCAGAAGGAGTTAAAGAGAGGTTCGAGCCTGGATAAGGAGGATTGAGAGGCAGCTCCGTGTACAACATCGCAATAGTCAAATGTAGGCAGTATCATTTTATGTACCAGTTCTCGCCTAGCTGGATGTGGGATACTACCCCTGTTACGATAGAGTGCCCCTAGCTTAGGCCAGAGTTTCTTTAGAATGGCATCAATGTAGACAGACAAGTTTAGGTTCCTATCCAGCCAAACTCCGAGGTAGCGTAAGGAAGAGGTGTCTTCTAGTACAGTCCCATCAATGGTGTAAAAGGTGGGTGAGGAGGGGAGCCTTGCCAACCTCTGCCTAGTACTGAAAGTCTTGGAGACTGTTTTCTTTGAGTTTAGAAAGAGGTGATGCTCACATAGCCAGTGTTGTACATTTTCAAAATCCAGCTGGAGTCTGGCGGTGACATCAGGGACTGAGTTGCCAGTTGTGAACAGTACAGTGTTGTCTGTATACATGTGTATGTTAGACAATAAACAAAACTGAGGGAGGTCATTGAGAAAGATTGAAAAAAGAGAGGCCCAAGTACCAATCCCTGGGGGACTCCCATGATAATGGGAAGGGGAGAGGAGATGGCTTCAGCTATATGGACAGATTGTGTTCTGCCTGACAGATAGGACTTGAACCATTCAATGACATGATGGGAGAGACCAGCGGTCCTGATGCAGGACAGGAGTATAGGGTGGGAGACAGTGTTGAAGGTCTTGGCCAGGTCAATAAAAATAGCTGAGCTTATGAGGCCTATGTCCATGCCCGTGGTGATAGTGTCAGTCAGCCATAGCAAGGAGGTGGCAGTGGAGTGGTGTTTTCTTAAGCCAGCTTGGGATGGAGTGAGAAAGGATGAGTCAGTAATGTAGGAGGAGAGTTGTTCAAGTACTATATGCTCCTAGAGCTTAGCCAGAGTAGGAAGGAGAGAGATAGGGTTGTAGTTGCTAGGGGAGGAGGGATCTCCCCCTTCAGGGAGTGGTAGAACTCCCTGTGGTGTATAGTGAGAGAACCTCTCAGCAACAGTGACCATAATATGGTGCAATCTATAGTGAAAATGAGATGGGAGCCATTAAAGGGCTGCACTAAGGTCAGGTGCTATGCAAGAGCAAATATGCCAAAGATTAAAATGTACATGCACGATTGAGACTGGAACAGTGAGTTCAGGGGGTTATCCATAAAACAAATGTGGGATGTATTATATGCCAAGCTGAAACACTATATGGATAAGTACATGCCAGAAATAAATAAATACAACAAAGTAAAAATTCCAGTTTGGCTAAATAAAAACATTAGGTTACAAATCAAGCTTAAAGAAAGGGCTTTTATGGCCTATAAAAGAAATCCCATGGGGGCGGCATAGGCATCTTATAAGAACAAGGCAAGGGAATGTAAAAGATACATAAAAGAATCAATAAGAAATTTTGAAATAAAAATAGCTACTTATACAAGAGGGAATAAAAAAGCATTTTTTGAATATGTTAACAGCAATAAATGAGGAGACTGATGCTAGGTCCCATTAAAAAAGGAGATTCCCTAATTAGAGATGGACAGCGAATAGCTGAAGAATTTAATGAATACTTCAGCAGCATATACCAATCTAAAGATAATGGAGGAAAAGATGTAGCACCTGGGAACCTTGTAAGGATCAATATTGATAGATCTGAGGTTAAAAACAGAATATTGAAATTGAAAATTAACAAATCACATGGACCAGAACAAGCTCCACTCATTTCTACTGAAAAACTTAGCAAATCGGATATCAGGCCCTCTAGCAGAAATATTCTTATGTTCCATCACTGAAGATAAGGAACTCAATGAGTGGAAGGAAGCAGCAGTGATTCCAATACACAGTACAAAAATGGTCCCAAAACTGATGTCATCAATTACAGAGCTATTAGCTCAACTTCAATTGTTGGGAAGCTAGCAGAGAAGTATGTCAGAGAAGCAACACTGGAACACATTCAGAATGAAGGGTTGGAGGATAGAAACTGACATGGGTTCAGATCAGGTAGATCATGCCTAATAAATCTGTTACATTTCTCCCAACCCATTACTAATGCCATAGACACTGGCCTCCCATTTGATGTTCTTTTTTAGACTTCTCCATGGCCTTTGATAGTATGCCCCACATACTCTTAATAAGGAAACTACAGGATATGAGAATAAGTAACAACATTGTATGTTGGATTAAGTCATAGCTTCAAGACAGAAAACAAAGGGCATGTTGCACTGTGGGCTGAGGTAATGAGTGGGGTAGCCCAGGGTTCGTTCCTGGGTCCAATCCAATTTGGTGTCTATATATCAAGACTACAAACATGTAATAGTTGCTGGAACAGCACATTCGCTGACAATGTAAAAGTAGGGGCAATAGTTGAGAGTGAAGAAGCTATAAAGATGTTCCAGGGTGAAATAACTAGAATTGAGGAGTGAGCTAAGAAGCACTAACTACCATTCAACTTGCAAATATGCAAAAATAATGCATATAAGAACCAGAAACAGGACAGCAGTATATTTCATGAATGGCATTGAAATTAAGGAGACTTTCAGTGAAAAGAATGTGGGAATTATAACAAACGGTGTGATGACACATGAAGAACAGTGCAGGGAAGCAGTTAGTACTGTAGATTAACAGAATTATGGGATGCATTGCCAGGATTTAGGAAGCAGGGAAAAAGATGTACTCGTACACATGTATAGTACCCTGGCCCCACCCCATTTGGAGTATAGTGTGCAGCATGGGGCACTTTACACCAAGGGGAATATCAGGTTACTAGAAAGTGCCCAGAGATAGGTTACAAGGAAAATCAAAAATGTAGCAGGTGAGCCATATGGGCAAAGGTTGAAGGGATTTAAACCTCTACTCCCAGAGTATAGAGGAATGAGGGGAGAGTTGTGCATGAATTATTGAATAATAAATAATAAAGATTTAATGGAATGCGTAGATTTGGAAAGAAAGATAACAGGATGGAAAAACAGGACTCACAGTCTACAACTAAAAGAAGCCTTGTATAGAACTGAAAAGCGGGTTAAATGGTTTAGTCAGAGAGTGATCTCAATATGAAACAGCCTACCTGGGAATGTGGTGATGAGTGATACATTTTTTTTTTCATTTCTGCTGCATGCCCCCTGCATCTCTGGGTCAGTACTCCTGGCTCGTCCACTGCAGCCCACCCCTATGGAGCCTTGGTTTACCCTCTGGGCATGGCCAGCTGGTGGACGGCTTCTCCCCCCATCATGCCAGTCATCAGGTGGACTAATGGAGGTGGCACATGGAGACCAGCACCTGGGCAGTGCTGAGTTTTTTCTTGTTTTGTTCTGATGGGGAGGCATGACGTGCAATGACACCACAATGTGTACAAGCCAAGCATCCACACACCTCCAACCTCAGCTGCTACTCCAGGTAAGAACCCTTGTAGTCACCCAGGGGCACTACCAGGAGGCACATTGAGGCAGAACCCCCCTCCTTCCCCAGAGATGGAGAGCACACAATTGCCGCTCAATCCATCTCCCCCGGCTGACCGTCTAGCCGCCCGAGCTCGCTCCCAAACCCGGGTCACTGGTACTGCAAGAGGTAGTGCTACCACCGTGCCAGTGGGCTGGCCTATGAGTGATACATTGAAGGCATTTAAAACAGCTTTAGATATGTTTATGGGGGACAGCAAATTTGCATACCAGGAATAAACAGGATGAGTCACATGGCCACTCGGCTCATGACTCGTACACCACTATAATACTAGAACTCCAGCCTGATTTCAACACACTCTCCACCTGGTATGTCTACAATCATCTGATCCTTAATGCAACCAAAACTAAGTCTTCAGTGTTTGGATTACAGAACTTGCTAGCATGTTCAGCTGATCCACTTGCAATCATAACATCAGATGACAGGCAACACTGTTGAGCAAGTCAGCGTATTCAGATGTCTTGGAATCTGGCTGAATGTATCAGTTGCATACCATTGATACATTGATCACATTTTAACAACTTTAGGGCCCAAGCTGAACATTTTCTAAACAGTGTCTCTGTTGTGATGTGAGGAAGCAGGTAATCTTCAACTTACTGCTCCCTTCCTTTGCCTATGGGAACATCATGAGCCAGTTTCAGAACCGAGGGCATGCGCAGATGGGTGTTGCAGTGGAGTGGAGGTGTGTGAGGACCTCACTCCCCTGGAGACTCTCCCAGACTAAAGCTTTCATGTAATCCTCAGAATTTAAATGAAAGGAATCAGAAGCATTCACTCAGTAACTCTCTATGGCTTACATAAAAAATGTGGGGACAAAAGAAACAAACTAAATTTTTTACAAATGCTGAAATTCCAATTAACTGTCTGAACTTTCAAATGGAGCTGGACTCTTCCCTCATTGGCTCAGGTGAATGGTTTTAGAAACACCTGTGAGGAGAGTCAGAAACCACCACAGTACAAAGAATTTTCAGTTTGTCTTGAAAGTGTGGCCAGTATCTTAGTTCTTGTTCTGCATTACAGGGTTTGTTTGGCATTCAGATCACGGCTATGGTTTGAGTGAACTAATTTAAGCATGTTTGTGACAGAGACAGAAATATGCCACAAAATAAATAACAACTAACTTTTTGGAGATCACAATGGTACTCCTCTGTGAGTGTTTACTGAGTTAAGTACACTTGCCTAAGACTCAAATGAAAGAATCCACCATTTGAGAACAGTACACTGATAAACTTACTCTACATTGGTAAAAAGTGAAAGAAAACACCAAGTTTGGAGAATTATTTACAAACCTGCACATTCCATTTGAAAAATCTACTGAAGGACTCAAGAACATGAAGCAGACCTTGTACACAGTTAAAGGTGAGCTACTGCCTTTACGTATATAGTATAATTGCATTTCAAAATAATATAAAGGTGCTACGAATGAAGCAGTTTGTTTCAAAACTGGAAGGACTGGCAGGAAAGTAAATATATTAAACAAGATCAGCAGCAGGTTTACTTTAAATAGCAACCAGAAGAGAATGCAGGGGAAAAAATGTTAGCAGCAGAGGCCGCTGAGTGCAAACAAGAAAAAGCTAATAAAGAACCTACCAAAGGGAAAGTAAAACAGAAAAAAACCTACAACACAAACAGAGCCAGATTTGTTTGCTTTTTTGGCAAAATACCATTTCTGAGCAATTAAAATCCATTAAGCCCATTATATTCTCCCTGAGAAAAAGAACAGGAGGATATTGATGACCCAAACTGGCTCAGAAAAATAAAATGTCAATAAACCAGTTTAGATAGAGGAGGGGGAAATTTCCCAGGAACCAGATAACATTTCTTCAGAGACAAACCTAAACATGACTTTACATAATAGTGAGAAGCAAAAATCTTCAGTAAAACAAACTTTAAATTTACAACAACAAGAGGCAGAATTTATATCAGCTGAATCAGACATGGTGCCAATTACTGCAGAAGGACAAAACCAATCTGGAACAGAAGATGGAATAACAGTTACGGTGGAAAAAATAAATTCAACCCCCCCCCATTGAAACAGACAAAGAAATGGTAAAGATTACAGAAGAGGATGCTAAAGAATATCAAGCAACAGAAACTTCAGTGACTGAATCTATAGCTATGTAGGCCAAAACTCTTTTGAGGGATATCAAAGATATAAAAGAAGAGTTAAGTTTTGTGAAGAAAAAAGTTGAAGGAGTGGATGCAATTATAAATGAGATGGAAATACTAAAGACATCTATTAACCAATTAGACAATACAGTTAAAGAGATCAACACAAAAGTTTCCCAACCAGAATCCAGAATAATAGAATCTGAAGAAAAAAATCACCATAAAAAAAAGACAAATGAACATTAAAAAAATAAAGCAATAACTGAAATCATAAATAAATTAATGGCCATAGAATTAAGAGCAAGAAGAACGAATCTAAGATTGATTAGCATACCAGAAGCCTGGTAACAACCTCAAACTTTAAAATACATTGTTTTAAATGTTTTTGGAATATACTTAGATACACCTTTAACAGAACTGCATATAGAAATCGATCGAGTACAAGGCATGTGTGAGCCGAGAAAGTGAATTTCAGCTTGAATCAGTAGCTTTGTTAGACACTCTGCTAAATCATCTGGAAAATTTTTTTCCAGGTATACTTCAACCACAACTTATTATTTTCTTGTTGAATGAATATTTTTTGCTAATGAACAAAATAAGGTAGAAGGTTTATCTAGAAGGGAAAAAATGTTATGAAGAGAATGCCTGGAGGGCCCAGCCACCACGCGCTCACCCGAAATGGCAAGCGCAGATACAAATTGAAGGGTTGGCACCACCATCTCTGCCGAATATACAGAAATAAAGGGGATGATGCAGCAAGTCCTTTCTGAGATTAAAACTTTTAAAGCATCGGTGACAACTCTAGAAGATAAAGTCCAGGCATGTCACCATCGCACCCTAGATGCAGAAACCTATCTCTCATATATTAATGAAAAGACTCATGGCATGAGACCAGGATTCAAGAATTGGAGAGACTGGTACAACTTCTCTGGTCCTGTGCTGAGGATGTAGAGAATCGGAGCCAGAGAAATAACCTCCTGCTTGTAGGTTTCCCTGAAGGAGCTGAAAGATGGGACACAGTCAGATTTTTACAGGCCGAACTGCCCAGGCTGCTGAAGTATGAATGGAGACCAGTGCTCGAAGTGGAGCAAGCACACCAAACACTGGCATTGCCCCCAAGGAGGGAGGCAGGCCCCGGTTCATCATCGCAAAAATTCTGCGATTCCCAGAAAAATAATGGATCCTAAGTTTAGCCAGGAAAAGGGTCCAACTGCTGTGGCAAGGGCACTATATCTATATTTTTAACAATTACTCCAATGAGCTGGCACAAAAATGGAAAGCCTATACAGAAGTGAGGAAAATACTACAAGAAGTCTAAGTTCAATATCGCCTCATATAGCCAACTAAACTGCAGATATTAAAGAATGGGGTATACAAAACTCTGAAACCCCAGAAGAAGCGATGGACTATATAGGGACTCACTGGCTGAACAAGGGCCCACAGCACAGAATGCCACCCCAAGATGCAGTGCCACGAGACCATCCAAAGGTACAGGGCAGAAATCAACAAAGTCCACCGAACAGATTCACAGCCCTGGCACAGGTAGAACCTGAGTAAAACATGGACTGGCAACCTGCTCAGCCCAGAAAGAAGCAGAAGGGGAAAAGCAGAAGGGCAGAGACACCAACGAAAGTCCTGATGTCCACAACCAGACAGCACAGCACAGCATCCTACATGATGGGGTCGGAATCACTGGGGGAACTGGCACTGGAGAGACAGGAGTAAGATCTGACACCTTCTCCTAACAAGCACTGACCGGAGGTTGATGGAGAAGTAGACCCATGGGCAGTGATGGACAAAGGGGCCCGGCAACAAGAAATTCTAGAATCTTGGGCCAATGCTGTAAGCCAGGTGTTCCCAGATGGCCCAGACATAGACATAGACTCGGGACAAAATGAGATCCATGGCATCTGGGAAACACCGCCAAACCAAAGCCCACCCATGCACAGGCAAGGGAACACTTGATCAGCCATTTCAATTTGTTATGCTTTTCCTCACCAGAGAAACCTGCAGTGGCAGGACAGAACTATAGGCTTTAGGCCAGACATGGTAAATATGTAAGCACTACTGGCACAGGTATTTTACCACTTGTCTCCCCCACTAATCTACTCTAATTTTTCCTCCACCTCTACTTCTCCCATGCCCTGTGCCAAGACCTCTGTACCCTGCTCCTCATCCTTCCCATAATTGCCCCCTCCACATCTGGATAAATGGAGCCAACAGGGTTTCTGTCATCCCCTTCTTAATCTCCTTTCCCTAGAACACAGAGCATATGTAATCGATGCAATGTAAATAACAGTTAAAGAGTCCAGTACTTGCTGAGGTAGTTGGTTTGTTGTCCTTTGATGTTAATATCTCTAAGGGGAAAGCCATAGGGAGGAGGGGCACATCTAGATGAAGAGTACCACCACCCCATACCTCACGAATGAAGTTGAGCCTCCGGGCAAGAAGGGGCTATGAGGATCTCTTCTTGTTGGACGTCTCCCATGTCATCCGATACCCCAGGGGGTTGGGGGGCTGTCCCACAGGTAGGCTATCTCCTCTTGAGTGTAATAATGGGAAACCAGTCAACACCACTATGGCCGATCTCGTGCCACACATTTAGCCCCAAATGAGCACTGGACGAAACATGGGGAGAGATGTTCATTTGCAGCTAAAAAAATGATTCATAGCCAGGGCTGAAGTTCCCCTCCCAACTTGAACTTTTTCTTTATTCGAACCCCTCACCCTCTTAGAATTATCTGCAGAGAGGGAGGGGAGAGCAGAAGGCCTGCAACTGGAGCCTGGTCACCTAGCAACCCAGGGCAACAGCTGTCAGCAAAGCCCTCTGGGTACCTGAAAGGATACTTGTCGGTGTATTCAAGCTCCATGCAGCTGTGCAAGGCATTCCCTTCAACTGTCATACAGCAGCTCAGTGAGCTGCACACAGAGTGTGCGCAGGGGCATCATACCACCACAGATCTGTCCTCCATCTTACAGCAATGGCCGTGAAGGGAGAGTGAGGGATTTTTGGGGGGTGAAAGACAAACCATTGGCTGGGTAGAACTCTTCTGCCCTCCAAAACAATACTCACTCACAGCGGTTAAGGCACCGGCAGGAATAATCACAAGGGGAGCAGAGGGGATGTAGTCCTGAATAGTTCCTTGTATTTGCTCCCATGGTTGCCGATTTCACTGATACTGACACTCTCATTGGCTGAGAGACAGGGGCCCCAGGGATACTTGACACATACTTATAGGGGAGATGAGCAAAGACTGTATGCAAGGCTCAGGCTAGGGGATGAATGGAAGGGTTCAGGGTCTATGATAAGGACAGTTCTCTGAATTGCAAGGAATCTTGTGTGATGAAGTCTGGGTGGGATAAAGGAGAAGAAGTCAATACAGTCCACTGCTCCCCTTCCCCCTTCTTCCGCAATGCAGGAACAACACGAAGAGAATGGCGTCTCATATCCCCACTCACCCCCTTCCTCCCCTTAATGTCTCAAAAGGAAATTTAAAAAGCAACACCATCAAGCAACTTTACCACTCTCCATGGGACAAGAGGAAGAATGCGGCAGCGAATGACCCAAGAATGCCACCCCTCCCTTTTTTTAATACCCTTCCCTTCAGCCCCTTCCCTTCCCTTCCCCCTCCCATGTATTTAGCCTTCCTCCCTCCCCCCCCAGGTAAAGTCAGAAGTGGGGAAGGCAGACTCATCACAACCCCAGCTGGGATCCCCCAAGTTGTTATGCCTGGGTCCCACACCCACACCTGAGTCCCCTCTCCCCATGCCTCCCCCAACCACTGATTAACATATAGTAAACTCCACTGGAAATTGTTTGTGTCAGCAAGGTGGGAGGACCTTGCTTTGTTTTGAGGACACCGGTTCTGCCATGCCTGTAGTTAATGAGAATAAAATTGGGGATTACCATCCTGGAAAAGAATGCTCATTAGCTGCTAAAACGTTTGTCCTGTTTTACATGTTATGGATGGGGAGTGTCAAGGTGCACTACCCCATGTGCAACCACCCAGTAAACAAGGACAAATTTCCCTCTAGTTATATTGTTCAACAAAGGTTTTTGTTATTATGGATGATGCAAATAATATATGGGAACTCTGACTATTTTGAACTAGCCACAGGGAAAATACACCTAAACGACCTGGGCCAGGGATACCACCCCCCCCAGATCACAGGACAAACAGTAGCAGACAGCGAACACAGGAGACAGCTATGTAGAATATACTGTACACATACCACTGGGACCACTACACGAACCCCTAGGAAGGAACCATTTACCATGCACTCACGCAGCCTTAAGGGGCTAGTAAGTCAGCCATATCCCCAGACTCGACACCATGCAACTCAAGCACTAGAGGGACTAGGTTTCCAGAGTCTACCTCAAATGCCACATGATATGTAAGTTGACCCTTTTGACCAACATAGTTTGAGATATGGCTAACACAGGGATAAAACTGATATCATGGAATGTCAAAAGGATCAAAACCCCAGTAAAGAGAAGAAAGCTCCTAGACCATCTTAAAAAAGAAGAGGCAGGAATAGCCTTCTTGCAAGAAACCCACCTGACGCAAGGAGAAACCCAAAAACCTAAACAGGGATGGGTGTCCCAGGTATACAGGTCAGCGTTTGACTCTAAGAGCAGAGGAGTAGTGATACTAATACACAAACACACACCCTTTCAGATACAAAAAGTAGTAAAAGACCCAGAGGGTAGATATATTATAGTCCAGGGGACCTCCTGGATCAAGAGATTACCCTCTGTATTGTATATGGGCCAAGCAACTGGGATGCCACCTTTTACTCAAGTCTCACCCAGTCCCTACAAGAGGTACAACATGGGCAGCTGATAGTGGGGGGAGACATGAACAATGGATGACCTCCTGAATAGGAGTAAGCCCCTGAAAGGTCCACCCACCAAGGCCTCCGAAGCCCTTAAGGACCTAAAGCAGGAACTACACCCGGTAGACATTTGGAGGCTGGTCAACCCCACAGGGAGAGACTACTCATACTACTCCCCATCCCAGCAAACACCCTCCCAAACAGATGTCTGGCTCATGCCAGGGTCATGGATGCCCCACATCACTGATGCACGCATAGGCTCGATTTTGATTTCAGACCACGCGCCAGTGTCCTTTACTTGGCTACCCATATCTGCAATCCAAGTGAGCAGGGAGAGATGGAGGCTCAACACAACCATGCTTAAAGATCCCAAATTCTGTGCCAGCCTCTGAGAGGAAATCAGGGACTTCCTAATAAATAATAGACCAGGGGACACCATGGCAGCCACAAGGTGAGATGCCCTTAATGCCTTCATACAGGGGCGCAGTATCAGTTACAGCTCCTTTTTGCATAAGCAAAAGGAAGAGATCCTAGGGGAGTACAAGAGGAACTTGTAAACCCTGGAGAGACAAATGTACAGCACCCCAACCCCATTAGAGGACCTGCGTGCAGAAGTTATGGGCCCCAGATACAAGATAAATATACATCTAAATCAAAAGGCTGAATATGCCCTCTTTTGCCTCAAACAGACATTCTGGGAATCGGGTGAGAAGCCGGGCAAACTCCTAGCCTACCAACTAAAAAAAGACAGGAACGCTGCAGGATATTGGCCATTAAAAAGCAGGATGGGACACTTACTAGAGCTGTGGATGAGATTAGCTCAGAGTTCTTAACCTTTTTCAACACATTGTACTCCTCTGAGGTGCAGCTCTCTAATGCTGCCATCTTAGGCTTCCTAGACAAACTGGAGCTCCCAAAGCTCAATCAGGAAAAGCTGGACTGGCTAGACAGACCCCTGGAAAGAGGGAAGTTGGAGCAGGCCATCAGATCCACTTCCACAGGGAAGGCCCTGGGTGGGAACAGACTGCCGTGGAATTTCTAGAAGTCTTTCAGGATGTCATCATAACCCCCTGATGGAGGCATTGGAGGAGCAGCTAAGAAAGGTACCCTTCCTGCTTCCTTGAGAGTGGCACATATTTCTCTCATACCCAAACCAGGGAAGGATCATACCTTGTGTGGTAGATACTGGCCAATCTGTCTGATCAATGCTGATTGTAAACTATGGGCGAAAGTCATGGCCACCAGACTAGAAGTGCTTATTACAACACTAGTGGACAGGGAACAAGTAGGTTTCATCCCAGGCTGTAGGGGGACATACAACACCAGGAGACTGGTGAACTCCTGTGGAACACAAGACAAAAGGCATCCCCCCCCGGTCGCTGTGCTGTCTGTCGATGCTGAAAAGGCATTCAATAGAGTAGAGTAGAGAAGAACTACCTCATCACCACACTTGAGGCCTTCAGTATAGGCCCCACTTTTAGATCATGGGTCAAGGTGCAATTCTCAGATGTCACAGCAGGGGTCATCACCAATGGGTGGACATCTGCACCCTTTGGGCTACACCGAGGCACTCGGCAGGGATGTCCGTTATCCTCACTATTGTTCATACTAACCCTAGAACTTCTACTCCAAGCCATCAGAAGGTACAAGCACATCAAAGTTGTGGTAATGGGTGGAGAACACAAGGCGATGGCATATGCTAATGACATCTTGCTCACAGCGGAATCCATACCTGTTCTATTTAACCTGATAGATACCTACAGTGCACCATAAGGTTACAAACTAAATATATAAAAATCCCAGTTTCTAGCCTTGAACCCATCTATTTCTGTGCTACCCAATTACCCATGGGGACTGACACATGCTCCCCAGAGCCTCACATACTTAGGAATTTCCTTCCATTGGAACCTGCAGCAACTGGGGAAGGATAGCCTAGCCCCATTGTTGGAAGAGATAGATAAAGATATTAAGAGATGGGAATTGCTCCACCTCTCCCACTGGGGTAGGATCCTGGCTTTTCAAATGATGGTGGCCCCAAACTCCAATGTATACTGGACAACTTACCCCTCAGTACTGAGCCGAAGATCTTTAAATAACTTCAAGACATGACTAAGACATTCCTCTGAGGCAAAGGCCCAACCTGCCTTAGCTGGGCTAAACTCAGAAGCCCTCTTAACCTAGGGGGACTCAAACTTCCAGACTTTTACTTCCGAGTTATGACCCACACCATACTACAAATGGCTAGGACAGCTGCCTGGAACAAGGAGGTAACTCCACCGCTCTGGGTAGACTGTGAGGCCTCAGTGCTGAAATGACCTCTGCTGATGGCAATGCAGTTCTATGGCCCAGGGAAGAAACAACCGATACCCCCCACCATTGCAGTATGAAAGCATTTCCACAAATTGAGTAAATGGGACCTCAATCAGGCTAAATTCTCTCCTCTCTGGTACAACCCTTACTTAACAGTTGGAAATGCACCCCTGATGAATAAAGACTGGACCAATAGGGGCATAAGGTATTTATGTGACCTTAAGCATAAGGACCTAGCTATCATAAAAGCTTCCAGCAACTCCTGGTAGAGTTTGACTTGCCCAAACAATATCACTGGCAATACCACCAAATAAGGCACTCCATTTCAAGCACCCTAGGCCTGAAAGACTGGGAGTCACAATGCAATGAGCTGGACACACTCTTATTGCCTGATAAAGGTGTACCCCCACATAGTAGCACCATTTACGGTCACCTATTGGAGCTCCTCCCAGATACCACTCTTAGCATCAGGGACAAATGGGCAGAAGAGCTAGGCACAGTCATCACCCCCCAACTGTGGAAATCCTGTTGGCAATCATTTAAGATCTCCACAAAGGACACCCAGAGTAGGTTTGTCCAATTTAAAGTGCTACACAGGTGGCACAGAACTCCACAGAAGCTGAATTTGTGGGGATTATCTCCCTTGAATAAATGCTGGAGGTGCCAGACAGGCTATGGCACAATCACCCACATCTTGTGGTCGTGCCCATCACTAACAACATACTGGAGCTCAATTCAGAGTACCCTGAATAAGATCCTATCAAACTGAACACCACTGTCCTCTCTTCTAGTGTTACTGAATTACTACTTACCCCTTCCATAGGGCCTGGCCTCCAGGCTGAGGAAAAGAGATGGCTGATTGGGGACCTGACCATGGCTAAGAGAATAGTCCTCAGGCACTGGAGGGACACACATGCCCCAGAAGCCCAGGAGTGGATCCAGAAACTAGGGAAACAAGCCAGCTATGAGAGAGTCCATCACATAGTACAGGATAGAGTACCCCCTATACCAGGCCACATGGGCAGTTTTCTATCATCTCCCCTGTGCAAATTACTGGAAGTCAGAACCCTGCCGCAGCTGCACCCCAGACCAGGATGAGAGTTAGGGATAGGTCTAAGTAGTGTCCTAGGAACACTGTTAAACATGTTTCATAGGTATAAGCCTCAGGTTAATTACCGGCCGTTCTCTATGACATTAAGGGACAGGCACGCCTCTTTCCTGCACAGGTCCTACAGGGGCATACCCCCATATTCACTCACAAAACCAAACAGATGGTTCACTGCAGGCCTCGGACCTGCTTTAAGGAAGCTTAGGGAATATAGATGTTGGCTAAGTACAAGTATATTGAAGTATAAAGTAATTAATTGAATGCTGTATGTGATTTTACTGTGGTTCAACATGTTTGCTGTCTGCATGCTGTATAAGAAGTGTACACGTTTTTCTTTCTCTTACATTAGTCTGTTTATCCATGGGTTTTATACCCAGCCAGGGAAATTGTTGTTATGTTGCTGCAACTAGGTATGTGTCAATACCAGATTGCACAATTGCATGTTGAAACACATAATGCAATTGTAATGAGAAACAAAAGTGACTAACAGGCACTAGTGTGCATATGTGCAAAAAAAAGAGACTGTAGCTTGGCTCTATAGTTAAAATATATTTATTATACAAAGTGCTCCAAACACTCACCCCACCAGCATCTGACCAAAAAATAATAAATATATTTTAACTATAGAGCAAGCTATGGTCTCTTTTTTTGCCCATATGCACCATTGTGCCTGTTAGCCACTTTTATTTCTCATTACAAATATAGACTTATGAACGCAGTTTATCAAAAGAAAAGGATAAATTTAAAGGGGACCAATATTGCAATATATCAAAATTTACCATATGAAATAGTCAATGAGAGAAATAAATATGACCACTTGAGAAAACTTCTACGGCAAAAAGGACATAAAATGTCTTTATTGATCTTTGCAAGATTAAAAGTGATTATTAACAATAAATCATTTTTCCCACATTAGAACAAGCTGAGAAAGAATTAAAAAAAAATGTTACCTGAGCTTTTTGTATAAGCCACCTGATTATATCCTAGAGAGTGTGTGTGTGTGTTGGGGGGGGGAGGTAAATTCCTGACACATCAGGAAAGGTAACAACACTTGACATCTATAGGGATTAGGATACCATGTTTTCTGAGAAGATAAAAATGCATATCTTGGAATGTAGTGTAAAAAAGACGGAAAAGAGGGGCACTGTTTTTATTTTTTTCATGCTCTGGTTAAAAGGAAAACTTAATTTACCTTTTAGATGAATATGGAATCTGCAAATAATACACTGGGCATTAGGATTGCAACTCTGAATGCCAATGGCCTAAATAATTTTTTAAAAATTAATACAATTTTGCATTATGCCAAACTACAAAATATAAAAATCTTATGTTTACATGAAAGACATTTGGTGGGAAAAAAAGGTAAAAAGGTTAAAAAAAAAATCATGGGTGGAGCAAATTTTTCAAGCAGAAGGCAGTAACAACAGCAGAGGTGTTGCAGTTCTGATGTCTAAAGGTATAGGGCTAGATATTCAAAACTTTGCCCCGGGGCTAAATTAACACTGCCCGGCAGGCAAACTTAGCCCAGAGCACAAAGCAAGCCATATTCAAATGGAATAGCCCAGGGCAAACAGCTTCTGAATATAGCATGGGAATGAGTCAGGGCAAACTGGGCTGGGAGTGCAGGGCAAACTTAGCCCTGGAATAAGACAGCTCTGAATATGGCAACCAGGAAGTGCAAACCACAACAGCAACACAGTGCACACCGATGTGAAGGTAGGTAGAAAGGCTGAACTACATTACCTAATGTGTGTGCCAGCAAATGCGTGGGCCCAGTACAGCTGCAGGCTGCAGGATATGAAAGTACAGTGTGCAAAACTAAAATACCTTCCAACTGTTGCGCGCAGCGCCAACATGTTTGCGCGGTTTTAGCGCAGGGCTAAACCATTACCCCGGTGCATACACGTTTGCCCGGCGCTAAACTTTGCCATATTCAAAAGTGGCATGCAAATAAGCCTGCTTAGGTAATCTCTGGGCAAACATCCAAATTAGCATCTCATTATGCCCTGATTTTCATGTAGTTTGCACTGGGCTAACAGTTTAGTCATGCACTAAACCCATGCAAATGTGTTAGCACTGCACAGACAGTTTGGGGAATATTATACAGTTTTGAATACTGTACTTACACATGCGCTGCTGCCTGCAGCTGTACTGGGACAACATGGCGTAGGCACAGATGGTGGTGGTGCTGCATGCAACTGTCACACTGTAGGTCATGCTACAGTGCACAGCAGACATTACAGTAGCAAGGGGGCCAGTAGTGTGTAGACACAGCAATGCCTATGGTGTGTAGGGTAGTGATGATGACTGCACTATACACCATGAGAGGCCCAACCTGCAGGTGTTTACTGACAGCGGACATTACTGTTACACTGTTGTGTGACCCACAGATGCTGCACCTCTGGCATGGGATGCTCCCATTGACATATACATGTCCGGCTTTGTGTATTGTGGCAGTCATACAGCTGTGCAGTATGTGGCTGGGGGAGGGCATATATTATCAGAAAGGCACACTGGTGTTGGGGTATTCCCAATACTGGCCCATGTGCACTGCATGATGTGTCCCAGCCTTGTGGCCACACCTGGTCTGTGGCACAGCCTGGTCATCCATACACTCTCCCCTCAACATCATCCATGCCCACAGTTGTGCATGTGTGTGCTGGCATCTGTTGGTGTCCACAGAAGAGTGGTCCGTAGGTGTGTGTTGTATGGCCACACTGCCATGCTGTCCACTGGTGGCAGGGTCACCACTTACTGCCTGGCATGGCTGAGACTGGTGGCAGATGATGGCATCATTGTGATGCCATCAGTTAGCAGCATGTTTCCTCTATGTTTGACTTTGTCTATGTGTCATATTTATTTGTTAGGGTCATGCAAAGCCATGCAAAAGCCATGCAAACACCACGCAAAGCCAAAGTGTTGTGCAAAGCTGATTGCCAGGGTTAAGACAAGCTTTTCCTGGGCGTAATGTGCACCGTGCTAAGTGTTGCGCTAAGTCATGCAAAACCACTTTGTGCGGTGCTAGTAGCTGAATATAGCATTGCACCTGTATTCATGTCAGTTTGCCCCTTGCATGCATTATGATTTTGCCCAGCGCTAATGCAGTTTGCCCACGCTATTTTGCCTTTTGAATATAGCAGGCCTGCGCTAATCCCATGCTAAACCTGCACAAACGTTTTTTGCCCGGTGCAAAGTTTTGAATATCTGGCCCCTAAACTTATAGCACAGGAATTTACAAAATTTTCCAACACAATTTATAACAGAGAATATAAAAATGTAAACAAAGAACTAATTGAATATTTACAAAATTCTTCTACCCCCAAATTAAAAATAAAACAAGACAGCTTTTCAATTTGAGAAATAAATTTAGCAATAACAGAACAAAAAAAGTGATCTTCACCTGGTCCTAATGGATTAATGGGAAAATTTTATGTCACATTTATTAAATATAGAATAAAGTATGGGTCGGGGTGTGTAACGAGATTTTACACACACCCGAGTTGTGGGATGCTACATAAACCCGAGGGCAAAGCCCGAGGTCTGTAACATCCTGGAACGAGGCTGTGTAAAATTGAGTTTGATACCCGACCATTTTTTTATTTTATATAATTGTGGTTTGCCTTTTTGCCTCAGCAATTATATAAAATAAAGAGGTCTGTGTATCCTGCCAGTGTATGCCAAGGTCGGTCCTTTTACTCCAGTGCCAGATTTTTGTATTTTAAATTGTTGGGTCCCCATTTCTTCAGGTCTTTCTGTGCAGGGTATAACAGGGAGAAAGAAGAGGACTTACACGAGTTCTTCTGGCGGTTCGGTTTCGATAACAGCGAGGCGAGGTGCTCTTGGCTGGTAAGCGCTGCTGTGTGAGCTCATGCCAGAGGAAGTGAAATCGATGCGGTGTTTGCTGTTATAAACGCTCCTTTATAACGGCAAATTACGCCATGGTTTCACTGTGGGAAAAAGGCAGAGCCGGTAATTATATCTATGTATTGAACAAGTGATACAGGAAATTATTACTTTAAATAAAATACCAGAATCCATTAATGAAAGCGTTATTATTTTTCTCCTAAAACAAAATAAGGACAGTAAAAAACCTGAAAGCTATCGTCCAATATCATTATTACATTTGGATTATAAAATTATTATGAAGATTATAGTGGATCATATTCAGGAACACGTTGCTAAATTTATTGGGGAGGAACAGAAAGGATTTACCAAAGGTGGAAACACTTCTGAAGGCTTAGAACAAATATTAGAAATTATATCCACATATCTTACACCATTGATTGTATCTAAAGCAAAGGAAAAAAACATTGGTTGTATTAGATGCAACCAAGATCTTTGACCTGTTATCAAAAGATTTCATGTTCCTTTGTATACACCAATGGAGATTCCCGATTATCATAAATATACTCCAAATGTTATACTCCTTTGCAAAGGCAAGATTGAAGATTAATTCTTATTTATTTGACCCAATTAAAGTATCAAATGGTGTAAGACAGGATTGCCCCTTGTCCCTATTACATACAGTACAGTAGATACATAAATGCATAGATATTGTCCACAGATAAGGACCACCAGGCCCTTCCAGTCTGCCCATTTATGCTACCTGTATAAGTGGCCTTTGACCCTACTTGGTCATTGGCTTTAGCATTTCTTTCCCATTTCTAACATTCACTTTTTCCTATTCCATGCATGCTTGAAGCCTGCTACCATTCAGCAGCCACTACCTCCCGGGGCAGGCTATTCCATGCATCCACCACCCTCTTTAGTAAAAAATCATTTTCTCACATTTCTACTTATGCGACCTCCCACCAGTCTCATGTCATGCCTTCTTGTCCTGGCACTACTTTTAAACTGAAAGATATTATCCCCTTTAACTTTGTTCATGCCATTAAGGTATTTAAATGTTTCAATCATATCACCCTGCTCCCTCCTTTGCTCCAGAAAGTACATATTTAGGTCCCTCACTTTTTCCTCATAAGGTTTGTGATGCAAACCCTTCACCATCTTAGTCACCCTCCACTGCACTGCTTCTGTTCTGTCAATAGCCTTAAGAAGATGTGGCCTCCAGAATTGAGATGGGCGAAGTGGCCCCAATTCACTCTGTGAAGTGATTCACAGAGTGAAGGCGAATTTGCAGAGTGCCTATCAACGTGAAGCAGAGTACTTCGCATTATAATGGGTAACACAAAGTCCATTGAGAACAATGACTTTGCTTTACTCTGCCTCCCCAAACCACTACTCCACCAGTTCTTAAGGTGAAGTACATTGAAAGAAATGTACTTTGCCTCACTTCACCTTGTTTTTAAGCTCCAAAGGTAAAGTTTGCAGTGATTCATGGGATTTCAGGTCACATAGGCTCTAGATTGTTCTGCACAGCCTCAATTCAGGATAGAGTGTGTAGGAAGTTGTAGGAGACAGTCTGCTCTGAGAGCTCTCTGCAATTCAAACCTAAAAACTGTTAAAAAAGCCTTTTTGAGTCTTTTTATTGAAACTATAGTTCATTGATTGTAGGAAACCCTCCTGTGCTCATATCACTGAGCATTTATTGTTTGTGTGTGGATTTTGAATGTTATGTACAACATTCAGTCTGTGTACCAAGAGACAGTGGAAGTGTGCATTGTGGGAGGGGCATATCTGTGGTGTAGGTAGATTAACTTAGAGAAAAAGACAGTTATTTCTGTTTTGGTGATATTTTTCTTATAACTGTGTTACTGTACACACAGTAATATTTTCAATAATTATTGCCATGTCTTTGCTGATTGTTGTGGTGCATCAGTGCATAATTTTAGTTTGTTTAAAATATGTGGTTATATTACTGAAGTTTTCAATTTGCTACGCATTACTTAGTGTGTGTGTGAGTATGTGTGTAACGCGTATCATCAAATCACACGCCTTTTATTGTGCCACATAGAAATTTCAGCAATGTGAACCTGCTATCCACTGCAGCTGTGTGATTTTTGTACTTCTTTGTGGTATCTTTACTGGTACTGGTAATGGTGACTGTTACTGCAGCAGTGCAGTTTGCAGTACACTGCACCCCCCCCCCACGGCCTGCCCCAACCAGCAAAGGTATTCTTTTCCAGATTTTAATTTCTGATGGTGAGCACTGGTTAGGTGTTGTGCCTTTGTATTGTAAGCCTGTTTTGTAGTATCTGTCCAGGTTTCACCACCCCACCATTGTACTCATTGATACGTGTTTTCAAGTCGGGGATTTTTTTTTTTAAGATACAGCTCATCAGGGAAGTACAGCTGTAGGCATTCGTGTTCCCGATACAGTTTCATATTGGTTAACTCACACCATCGACACTGAATCATGTTCTTCATTATCACAGTCCCAAATGCAGTCACAAATCATGATTGATGATCACGTCACGAATCACAACATAATTTTTTTTTCTAGTTACTTGGATGTATTTTAATCCTGTTTTGTATTATCTCTCCAGGCTTCACCACCCCACCATTGTACTCATTGATACATGTTTTTAAGTCAGGGAGTTTTAAGCTACATCTCATCGGGGAAGTACAGCCATAGGCATTCGCGTTCCTCCCTGTACAACATGTGAGTTACAGTACTATAAGTAGTGGTGGGCAAAGTGGCCCTAATTCGCCTCCACGGCGATTCACTTGAGTAACGGAGAGCCCCTAGAGTATTCTCCACAATGTGAAGTGGAGTACTTCACTTCATATAAGGAACGCAAAGTTCATTGAAACCAATGACTTTGCGTTATTCCACCTTCCCCAACCACTTCTCTACCAGTTTTAAGGTGAAGTTCATTTGAAATCAATGCAATTTGCCTCACTTCGCCTTGTAATTGAGCTCCAAATGAAATTCTCCAGTGATTCATGGGATTGCAGGTCACACAGGCTCTAAATTGTTCTGCACAGCCTCAGTTCTGGCCTGGGTAGTGTGTGTGTAGTGGTAGTTGGAGACAGTTTGCTCTCAGAGCTCTGTGATTCAAAACCTCCAAAAGCTGTTTAAAATGCCTTTTTCAGTCATTTATTTTGCTCAAAATTTACTAGGAAACTCTTCTGTGCTCATATCATCGAGTGATTATTGTTGTGTGTGGATTTTGAATGTTACCATATATACTTGCATATAAGCCAAGATTTTGAGACTAAAATCAGACCACATAATTAGGGGTCTTAGCTTATACATGGGTCACTCTGTGCACGACAATTATTTAATGTACCCACTGTTCCCATTCAAGTCTCCAGTTACCAGTAATGGCACACCTTTGACATACCGTATACCCCACATCAAAACATTCTGCTTACTGATGCTTACCGATGCCAAAATGAGTATTATAAAAATTATAGATGCAGCAAATTTTGGCAAACCAAGTTTGTAAAAATACAATCATATCTCCCTGACCCTTGGCCCCTTCTGGTATGCCATAAATATGCACATTGTTATGACGAGAACTGTTCTCCAAATCAATATATTTGCCAGTTAGCCATTCTGTATCTGTTAGGACTCTCAAAATCACCCACTCCTTTAATTTATTCAGGTATCTGTGGTAGATTGGTGAGATTCTAATTCTCTAATCTTTGTCACCAACAAATGAAGCTTGCCTGTCAAATCTTCTAGGAGTCCTTTTGTCTCACTGCAGAATGCCCAAAACTTTTCAAGGAGGGTCACATTTACCGAGGGGACTGTGAGAGATTCAGCCATTGCAGAAGAGCTCACCTCAGGTTCTCAAGCCTTTGACGGGGTACTAGCAGCTGAAGGAGCTGGTAGATCATTTTCCTTAGACTTTTTTGTTTTCCTCATGGGTACAGCAGGTCTTCCAAATACACCATTACAACTATCAATGTAAAAACTCAAGTTTCAGGGAGAATTGTAACAGAAAAAGCCGGGTTCACAGCAGAGCTCTTTCACTGCCTCTCCGTACCCAACAATGACATCACATGAAGTCCCCTGTAATGTGCCAAATTGTTTATAAATGCGATCTCGGCTTATACACTGGTCAATGAGTTTTCCTAAAAAATGAATGGCACTTTGGGGGTCAGCTTATACGCGGATTGGCTTATCCGCAAGTATATACAGTAATTTAGAACAGTCAGTCTGTGTACTGTGAAGTGTGCTTTGGGGAAGGGGTGTATTTGTGGTGTAGGTACATTAACTGGGAGAAAAGGACAGTCTTTCTGTTTTGGTTATATCTTTCTTGTATAACTGTGTTAATGTGCACACAGTAATATTTTCTGTAATTCTTGACATTTTTTTGCTGATTGTTGTAGTGCAGCAGTGTATAATTTATCTATTTAAAACATTTGGTTATATTACTAAAGGTTTTCAATTTGCAATGCATTACTTATAGTGTGTGTGTGAGTGTGTGTGCAATGCATGCCATTAAATCAGACACCTTTTATTGTGCCATAGAGTAATTGCAGTAGTGTGAATATGCTATCCACTGCACCTGCATGAGTTTTTTATACTGCTTTGTGGCATCTTTACTGGTAGTGGATTGTTACTGCTGTGCACTAATACCTCAACTGGCAAAATGTATTCCTTTCCAGATTTGGATTTGTGACTTGTGTGCACTAGTTAGGTGTTGCTGTGCCTTTTCGTATGTATCCCTTGTGTGTGCAGCACAATCTTTGTCTGTGCGTTTGCAGTGCACCATTAATTCTGGGAGACTGCATTTCTTGTTATGCTCTCATTTCACTTTGTCAGCACTGGGGAATTTTCTAGACACAAGACAGTAGCATTTCATCAGCATTGGGGAATTTTCTGGGAGTCTGGACACAAGACAGTAGCATTTTGGGGATGCACATTAATTCTGGTGACTCTGTGACCACTGCACGAATGACTGAGTGTGCCATTAATTCTGGGAGACTTTGCATTTCTTGTTTGCTTTCATTTCACTTCATCAGCACTGAAGAGTTTTCTGGACACAAGACAGTAGCACTTTGGGGATGCACATTGATTCTGGTGACTGTGTGGGTGGGGTGCTGCCAATATTGTTGTCACTCCGCCTTACTTCACGTTTAAAGTGGAATGACAATGCAAAGTAATAATAACAAGGCGAAGTGGGCATTTGCTATGGGGCACTTCGCTTAGTGAAGTGCTAACGTGAAGTGGCCACTTCGAGTGCACTTCGCAGGCAGATTTTAAATTTGCTGCATCACTACTCCAGAACTGGACACAGTACTCCAGGTGAGGCCTCACCAGGATTTTATACAGTGGAACTATTACCTCCCTCTTACACCTTGTGATACCCCTTCCAATACAACCTAACATCCCACTGAACATCCCCACTTTTTGGCTGTCTGCCTGGTGGCCTTCTAGTCATCTGTGATTATGACACACAAGTCTCTAGCCTCCCTAGTGACTGTCAGCAGCTCCCCCCCTCATCCTGTAGCTCACTTCAGGGTTTCTACTCCCCATGTGCATGATTTTACACTTCTTTGCATTAAACCTTAGTTGCCACATTTTGACCATTTCTTCAACTTTTGTAGGTCCTTTCTCATCCTTTCCACCCCCTGTGGAGTATCCACCCTGTTGCAGATCTTGATGTCATCTGCAAACAGGAAAACCTTTCTCTCCAACTCATCTGCAATGTCGCTGATGAAGACTTTGAAGAGGACTGGCTCCCAGAACTGACCCCTGAGGTACCCCACTGGTTACCTCATTTCTTCAGATCTGGTTTCATTTACCACCACTCTCTTTTTTCTGACCCTTAACCAGATACCAATCCAGCTCACCACCTTGTGACCCACCCCCAGCCTACTAAGCTTGTTGACCAGCCTTCTATGAAGTATGGTATCAAAGGCTTTGCTGAATGGAGGTATGAGTCATCTACCACCCCTCCTTGGTCTACTGCCTGTGTCACTTAGTCAAAGAGATCTATTACTAGTACTATACTATTACTATATATTATGTTTATTGAATTACATTGGAAAAAATGAAAAGATCATCGGAATCCCCATTGGTAATAGGAGCTTGAAGTTAAACGTTTATACAGATGACATAATGATAATTAATAATAACCCAACAGTTTCCTGGCCCAAAACTCATCTAGAAATAGAAAGATAGTCTAAACTATTAAGTCTGGAACTAAACTAATCCAAATAATTAATACTTCTGTTAACACCTTTACACAGTATGCCATAAACAGTTCTCGGGCCAATTAAAATACTAAGTAGCATAAAGTACCTGGGTATACAATTGGCTTCTGATAGTCAAGAAACAATACAAATAAAAAAATAAAATTATAATAAAATAGAGACACATTTAGAAGGTTGGGAAAATTTGTCATTTTCATTATGCGGCAAAACTGAAAAACTAAAGATGTCTATCATGCCATATTTAATGTACATTTTTCAAGCAGTTATTGGACAGTACATGGAAAAATGGTTTTCCCAGGTCAAACATATTTTTGTGAAATTTTTATGGCAGGGCGCCTCTCTAAGAACAGCATGGTGTAAATTAATAATCCCAAGAAGCCACATGTGAATGGGGTGTCCAGATCCGCAAAACTACTTTTGGGCAGTTAGAACTAAAACCGCCTTTAATTGATCAGATAAAAATAGATATACTGTAAATTAAATAAACAAGGCAGATAAATTTCCCTTGCTCAAGAACTAATAAATAAACAAAACCTTAATGTAATGATCCAAGAGATCATATCCAATCACAAAATATTTTTAAGTTCCAATGCTAATACTATAATCAAAAGTGTTGCACAAGCAAGTAACATTTGGAAACAAAAAAATGAAATAAAAAAATTATATAATACATTCTAATATATTAATGACCTTGTTTCATGGAACTAGCCATAAAAAGAAAGAGTGGGTAAATGTCCTTATCAATTCCAGTATAATAAATTGCTTAGATTTGATTGAAGATGGTGACATGATTACTCTTAATAAATTTAAGGAATTCCCAGAACTAGATAAAATGAAAGACAATTGGTATTTATACTCTATTTTGAAATCTAAATTTAATGTCTTAAAAAGAAGTATAGGTAATAGTATATTAAACTGCAATTTGCACATATATTTTAATAATGATCTAAATAGAAAAATGGGTATAATTGCACAGGTCTATAACTACCTATTGGACTCAGATAATTTAAATTTACCACAAAAAAAAAAGTACTTTCAACTAAGAATAAATGGGAACACGAAATGGGAGAAGAGATGCAAACTAAAATGTGGACCACAAGAAGAGTTAATACAAATAATCTTTATGCAAATGCTAAAAATAAAAGTATGCAATATAAAATAATGGACCGTGCATACATTACACCTGTGTCTCTTTCTCACTATGTCCCTCAATCAAGCAAACTATGTTGATACCAGTGCAGACAAATAGTAGATCCCACACACATGTTTTATAAGTGTAACACCATTCATAATTGGTGGAAAAGAACACGTGGAATCAGAAAAAAATGTTAGGGAAGAAGCTGTCCTTTGAATTCAATTTTTTATGTTGAATGACCTGGAATACCATAATTTGAATATATTAGAAAAAAAGATCTGTGCCCTTGCATCAATGGCCACTAAAAGACAAATCTTACTAAAGTGGAACTGGAATGATTTGGGTAATTTCAAATACAATACTGTAAATGGATGTTTACTTTTAAAGAAGCACTGTGTTTAGAAAAAGTTTCAGAATATATTGTTCAAATGACAAACTGACAAGAGATTGTGGGCATCTTACCACCTATCATGAGATTGGAATGAAATTATGCATTTATAGAAGTCAGACTAAAAGAAATATTGTAGATTATTATAATTTATTTTATGTTTTTTAATACTTAACCTGGAGCATGTTTACGGGTTTACATCACAGGGTGTAAAGAATTGTTTCTAATATTATATTATCTACTGTAATATAATAAATACTGTGATTCAAAATGAAAAAATCAATAAAATAT
Source organism: Neoceratodus forsteri (assembly GCA_016271365.2). NCBI lineage: Eukaryota > Metazoa > Chordata > Ceratodontiformes > Ceratodontidae > Neoceratodus > Neoceratodus forsteri. Next base: position 1,773,050,901 of record CM057456.1, on the reverse strand, counting down.
ATATTTATATAAAAAAAGACTATAGAAACATCAAATACAACTGTGCAAACAACTCCACTCTGCTGCCGATGTATGGTATGTATAACAAGCTGTGAGGTTCATCCTGTTCTATGGATTTCGGATGAGATTTCATCTTTCAGATGAGACGTTAAAACAGAGGTCCTATCTGCTTGGATTGGTGGTAGTTCAGGTGGATGTTAAAGATCCCATGGCACTTATCGAAAAGAGTAGGGGAATTTCCCCGGTGTCCTGGCCAAATTTCCCTCATTCACTAAAAATACCACCAACTGCTTAATCTGGTTCAAGGTCAGCTGGCATTCATCTGTATCCCCTTCCCCCGGGTTGTGCCTGCAAATAGGCAGGATTTGTCTAGTGCACTTACCCGGTCAACAAAAACTAAATAAATAAATAAATAAAAATAAATGGATGATCTACCCATCATTGTCTGCTGTATGACCAGCTTAACTTGACAAGTCTATGATGCAGGTGTAACATCCACAGGCATTCTTCATTGTATAACTGTGTACAAGATAAAAAACTTTGATTATTTCCTAGCCCACCTCATACAGTCAAGCAGTGTCTACTCCCTCCTTTCAACGGCAGCACTTACCTTCTCAGTTCCCAAGAAGAAGTGTGAATTCAGTAGAAATACCTTTGCATTTGCAGCACTAGACACCTGGAGCAAAATAGTGGGGGAATTCAAGAATGCATGGGACAGACATAAGGCAATTCTGGTGGGGGTTAGGAAGAAGTAGGCTGTTGATTATCTAGGATCTGCAGCTTATCTAATAGGTAAGGAAATGGGCAGACTGGGTGGGCCAAGTGGTCCTTATATGCTGTCAAAGTCTATGTTTCTAAGTAACTTCCTCTCTAGCTTAGGAATGCTTTTGGTTTGCAAGTGCACAAATACAGTCTTTCCAGCAACTTTAGAACTCCATGCATTTGTTTTGGTCTAGAACCTCCATCTCCCCAACAATTCATCCTGTTGCATAACAATGCTTATGCTCTTTGTTTGCTGTGACCCCACTTTGTTAGCCTGTTTTGATTACTGTTTGGATATACTGTTTTTTTCCCTTTACAGTTTTTCTTTCCCATGTATATTTTAGCTTGTAAATAACTATTCCTACTGGACTATGTTAACCTGCTGATTGCTGCAATCATCCCTGAAACCTCCATGAACACAAGATGCTACATCTCATGAAGTTACCACCATTTTAGTAATTTCCAATTAATTAATTAATTAATTTGGCATTCCCTGTAACCCAGAGGACTACAAATAGCAATACCAAATTTTACCACAAGATGACAGAACAACATTAACCTTTTTATAATATACAATGTTCCTCCCTCTTAATGAATAGGCTATAGATGAAAACATCATTGTTGAGCAATTAGCATTTAAAAACAACTACAATGCATAGGTAGACTGCTCTGACCATGGACAAGTTCAGAGGACTATTTGCCCTGTAGCTGGAAACTTGCTTACTATTCTACAGTAATTTTAATTATAAATTCAACCAAAGTGGTGGCTCCTAAACTCGCTGTGGGTAATGTCTTTAATTTTTCATAGGGCCTTCTGTTCTAGATACCACCTTGGTGATATCCATGGTTGTACCAAAGCTGCCAACATTCTGTCTGACTTTGTTACTCCCTTTTCAGGCTGTCCTACTGACCAAGGAGGATTTTCTGGTTCCCTGGTAGGGCTGAACATTTTCACTGATGGCTCTGGAATGGTAGGTCTAGATGCTGCAGGAGAAACAAAAGAATCCACCCACCATAGCTTGCAGCCTAGTTCAGCAATAAAAGTAAACAACACAAAGATCTTCTCTACTTTTAAGCATGACCTGAAGCAATCCCTAATCAATACTAGTACTTGTAAATGAAGACTTGCATAAGGCACTTACACCCCTCAGAAAGGCACTCACCATCTTCATCAGTACTCCACTGTGAGAAATCAGACTCCTTAACTCCACCCGATAGGATATTAATCCACCGCAGACTAGTTCATACTCCTACCTATGCTCCTTTCTGCCCCTCTCTCTGCATGCCCTAGCTGCAATAATTGAATTCCATCCCTGTGACTCTTATCCTGTTCTTAACCCTTCATTTCTTCTCCCCCTCCTTACTGTCTCACCACTCTAACCTGCCCTTACCTCATACCCACCTCCACTTTACTTTGCCTATCGCCTGTTGCTCTCCTAGCTCCAATTTTTCCAACCTATCAATAGGACTGAGCCTGTTGATCTCCTGCTCCCTCACCCTTCTCCGTCCTCCTTATACCTGCAACTGTTTTGAAGAATGAGGACCTGAAACATGTGACAATACCTGGTTCCAAGGCAGCCATTTATACCTCTCAAACTTGTAATTTGAGACTGCTTGTAATCAACTATTTAGCTGCTGTCTTGTCCACCTAGTATTGTTATGTTAGATACCTGTATTTCTGTCTATGTGAATTGTGCCATTGTAACTCTTGTATTGTCTCTTGATGTGAACCTTTGTAAAAGAGCACATAGCTCAAAGGTTATTTCTGAAGAGTTAACTAAATAAATAAAAAAATACAAGGAGATCTCACTCTCTGGATATTAGCATTTGATCCACATGAACTTTCCACACTTTGGACCCTATTTTAACCAAGTACTGTAGCTTAAAGATCCAGTAGTTCCAAAGACCCAGTTTGCCTTCCCCTCCTGGAAATAAAATACTCTTACTGTGTCCTGAACTATAAATTCTCAGAGTTTTGCATATCCTTTGTCCTGCTGCATTTTCTGTTTTTGCTATTTTTCTTCCAAAGTTTGCGATAAATTAGGCCTGTACAAACAGAATGTTCTCCAGGTCTAACATTTCAGGAATAACTCAGCTGCAAAACACCTGCAGTAGTGTAAGGTGTACTCATACAGTACACATCAGTAAGAAATTTGCAGGACTGTGTTGTAAATATAGTTGTCTTTGAACATGTTCTGCTGCACTAAGTACAGTACCTGCTTTTGCAGGGTTCTCACCAACATTTGTTCTGATCTCTTTGCAGCTCCATTTGTTGCAGGATGATACAGAGGGAGCAGCACATGTTTTATTCTGTTTATACTTTTGAATTTTTGGAATTAAGTGGATGTGAATTGTGGACCACAATCTGATACTAATTCTTCAGGTAGTCCATAAGCTGAAAATAATTTCTGAAGAATATCAATAGTGTTCATCGCTGTGATTGTGATAACTGAAGCCACATTCAGACATTTGGAATAGAAACATACTGTAGACATTGACAGCAGAAAAAGGCCAATGGTCCATCCAGACTGCCCGAGTTCCCTATTTAGCTTTGCAACCTACTGTCCCTCCAGGACCTTAGTCATGCCTGAGCAACCACTATACCCTTCATTCCATCCCAACCATGATTGAAACCACCAGTGGTTTTAATACCCACAACTTCAGCAGGTAAACTGTTCCATGGTTTCTCCACCCTTTCTGTAAAATAATACTTTCTTATGTTCATTCTGATCCTCCCTCTTGCCAGTTTCCACTCTTGTCCATGTAACCTTGTTATGTATTCAATCAAAATATTTCACCATAATTAACCTTATTAATTCCTTTCAGGAACTTGAAGGCCTCTTTCTTATCTCCACTCTCTCTTCTGAACTCCAGTGACTATGTGTTCAGTGCCTTGATGCACTCCTCATAGGACCTGCCCTGTTTGCCCTAAATCATTTTTGTTACCCTGTGCTGCACTGTCTCCAGCATATCTCTATCCTTCCTGAGGCGAGGACTTCAGAACTGGGTGCAGTACTCCACTGTGGCCTCACTAAGGATCTATATAGGGGAGATATTACCTCTTCCCTTCACCTATCGATACCCCTCCCAATACACTCCAGTATCCTACTTGTTTGCAATATGCCTTATTGCACTGACTCAATTGTTTGAGGGAGCCACAGATGATAACTTTCAGGTCCAATTCTTCAACTGTAGTGCTAAGTCTTACCCAACCCATCCAGTACTCAGTCCTAGGGTTCTTGTTCCCTAGCTGCATTACCTTGCACTTTTTGGCTTTGAATTTCAGCTGCCAAAATGTAGACCTCCCCTCCAGTTTTTGCATGTCACTGTGCATTTCCCTGATTCCTTCATTGCTATCCACCCTCCCACAGATCTTAGTGTCATCTGTGAAGAGACATAGACTGCCCTGGATTCCCTCACCAACGTCACTAATTAACAGTGGACATAACCTTATGGTGCCCTGCTAGTGACCTCCCACTCTGCTGACTTAACACCACTGACTACAAGCCTGTGCTGCCTCCCCTTAAACCAGTTACCAGTCCGGTTTATTGTGACCTTGCCACGTGGCACACAGATCATCCATCTTCTTCAGGAAGTGTATGTGAGGCACCAAGTTGAAAGCCTTGCTCAAGCTGACATAGAGCAAATCCACAGCATGGTCCCTGTCCAGTTCTCCTGTTAGCCAGTCAAAGAAAATTATCAGGTTAGTCTGACAAGACCTCCCATCCATGAAGCCATACTGTTTACTATCCTTGAGACTGTTGCTGTCCAAGTAGTCCACAGGATTCTCTATGACTAGTGACTCCATCAGCGTCCCTACAATAGCGGTAAGACTGACACATCTGTAGTTCCCCACATGATCCTTGCCTCCCCCTTACGGAGAGGAACTTCATCTGCCACCCTCCAATCCTTCAGAACTACCCCCATCATTAGATAGCTGTTGAATAGACCTACCAGGGATTTAGCCAGTTCCACTCTTAAGTCCCTGAGTAACCTTGGATGCAACCCATCTGGTCTCAGGGCTCTATCTATTTTACTGCTACCAGTCCTTTCTGGACCCTTTCACTTTTAATTATTGGGTGCCTCATCTCCAAGACTCCCCTAGTTGCCACTGTGATGCCACACTCTGGTAAGTTCCCACCATTCTCCTTAGCAAAAACTGAGATAAAGTAATCATTAAGGATGGCAGTCTTTTGCCTCTCTCCTGTATCATCCTACCTCCCTCTGCTAACCTTATGATTCCCCTTCTTTCTTCCTTTTTTCCCTAATATATTGAAAGAACTGTTTATCTCCCACTCTTGACCCACTTAGCAATACACAGCTCTGTGTCTGCTTTTGCCTCTCTAAGTGCGCTCTTTGCCTCCCTGTTTTTTAGAATGTGTTCTCCCCATTCATCCTCCCTATGCTTGTCTTTATTCTTGTAGAAGGCCTTTTTATTTGTCCTCACTGCCTCTCTGACTCTTGTCCAGAACCATAATGGACTCTTGAACATATTCTTTTTGGTTACTGTTTTCATGCATAACTTAGATGCCTTGAGAGTGGCTCCCTTAAGTGCCCCATCTCTCTTTCACCTCACATGTTGTCCTTCCTGAGTAACTTCTCTGACCAGCTCCCTCAGCCTGTTGAAGTCCACCCTTCTGAAATGGAGAACTTCAGCTCTCAACTTGGATTTTCTGTGCCCAAGGGCCAGTTCAATCTACATGGAGTTGTGATTACTGTTCCCCAGTGGCTCCCCTACTCTCACATGTCCAATCACCTCCAAGTTGGTGAACACCATGTGGAGAATTGCAGTCTGCCTGGTGTGTTCCTTACCTAGCTATACCAGCAGACATTCCTGGCAGGCTTCCAGCAAGGCCTGACCTCTGGTGTACCTATTTTTTTTTTATTATTTATTTTATTTAAACAGCAGTTTGGAAAACCTTTGAGCCATAGGCTCATTTACAAAGGTACCTTGTCACAGTAAGACATACCAAAATACACAGTATAGCAGTACAACACATAGGTATAACAGTAAATTAAGACATAGATACAAACAAGCTGGTACAGGTAGGATGGATGCAAACAATACCAGAGTTATGTTGTCCTTAGCAGCTTAGTAATAAGCTTTGTCATAAGTATTAGTACGGCTTTGACTAGCGGCAGTTACAGCATCGGGTGTTAATAAGGTGGTTACGTAGGAAGTTTTGAAGCACGATATAGTTGGAGCTCGGAGATGGAGGGCAGTGTGCTTGAACCAGGAGGGGACCTAAAGCTGAAGGCTCTTTGGCCGTGAGAGGTCCTAGCTCTAGGGATAACAAGAGAGGTTTTCCCAGAGGTCTGAGTATGAACTAGTGGGACAGAGCGGCGTATGGTGGTGGTCAATCCTGGTGGGGAAAGCCCAAGGAGGGTCTTTTTTGTAAGGGTACAGGTAAGATATTTGAGGCACTCGTCGAGATCAAGTACCAGCGCTTTAGCATACAGTAGACAGGTGTGTGTCATCCTAGGTGCTCCAGTAATTAACCTGCAGGCCTTATTCAGAGATAAGCGAATTTTATGGAGGCGGTCTGATCAGCAGCACCATACACCGGCAGTCCATAGTCCACTAGGGACAGGATAGAGGAGGTGACTGCGAGTCGAAGAGCCTCCGGGGGGAGGCAGTGTTTATACCGATGTAAGATGCCCAATCGGATATTAGTGGCAGTGGCTAGGGCAGCGATATGTCCATGGAAGGAGAGGGAGGGGTCAAAATGGATCCCTAGGTATTTATAGGAGCAAACTTGTTCGAGTGGGAATGAGGACCCAGAGTGAATGAGGAGTTTGAAGTTGCAGGACTTGTTTTGGGGATGAGAGAAGAACATAGTTTTTGTTTTTTTAAGATTTATCACCAATCTATGTTCCTTGAACCAGCCCTCGGCTTCAGTGAAGGACTTCTGCAGCGAGTCCTAGAGGGCAATAGGGTTATGACTTGAGGCAAAGATGACTGCATCATCAGCGCATAACTAGAATGTTCCCCGAGCAAGAGTGTGGAAGGGTGTTAAGGTAAAGGGAGAATAGTAAGGGCCCAGAATGGAATCCTGGGAACCCCAGAAAGATGGGACAGATGTCTGAGCAGGTCCCATTAATTTTACACGCTGTGAGCGTCAGACAGATAACTGGTGCACGGAGATAGGCCCAGCAGCAAAACCAGAGAGACTAAGGGCATCAAGAAGGAGGGGTGGAGACAGTGTCGAAAGGTTTCGAGAGGTCAATGAAGACAGCACCAGCCAGAGAACCAGTGTCTAAGGAGGAGTGGAGAAAGTTGGAGAACTCTAGGAGGGCTGTGTTGGTACTGTGGCCCGCTCGGAAGCCATGCTGCTCAGGACAAAGGACATTGTAGGTGGAGAGGTAGTCAGAGATTTGAGAGGCCACCACTTTTTCCAAGGCCTTGGAGAGAGGAGAGAGAATGGAGATCGGTCGATAGTTTCCAGCCACAGTCCTATCACCACCTTTAAAGATAGGGGTGACAGTGGTGACTTTCCAGGCAGTTGGAACCTTCCCCAGGCAAAGAGAGTGGTTGATGAGGCATGTGATCGGGGTAAGGACTGTGTCTAAGACCAGCCGTAGGATACACGGATCCAGGGTGTCACTGCCCGTACTATTACTCTTGAGAGCAGTGACAAGGTGCGGCCTAAGTTCTTGGGCAGAAACACGGTGGAGGAGAAAATAAGGGCGAGAAAGATTTACGGCAGGTGCTGGGGGAGGAGGGTCAAAAAAATTTGTAGGGATGATAGGGCTAAGGTCAGTGAATGAGGTGTTGAGGTGGTTGGCTATGAGGGCTGGGTCTGAGGAGATCACACCATTAATGTTGACCTGGGTGGGTGGGGGGAGTGTGCACTCCCATTTAACTGTTTAATGTTATCCCAGAAGGTTCTGGGATTCCCCCATGAGGCAGTGAGTGAGGACCGATAGTGCTCAGACTTGGCCTTTCTGATGGCCCGAGTGCACTTGTTTGGTGGCATATAACTTCTGTCATTGGGCCAGCCAGTCTCAATGGCACGGTGCCATAGGTTGTCCCTATGTTTGAGCTGGTGGATCAAAGCTGGGGTAACCAAGGGGGCATTCTTCCTTTTAGAACGGCGGGTCAACACTGGGGCAAAGATATCACAGGCATTATTAAAAGTTTGGGTAAAGAAGGAGAGAGCTGTGTCGATGTCAGGAGTTGCCAGTATAGGAGACCAGTCAATTTAGCCACTGGAATGACCCAACTGATGTCTGGCAGGTTCAGATCATGCACCACCATTGCTTTCCCCTTTGCCATCCCTCTTTCAAGGTCTTCCCTGAGCTCTCTGTCCATTTCTTCCCCTTGCCAGAGAGAGGTATATCGATCACCCACAATCACAGTTTCTTGCCTGAGGCTGCCATAATTTGCACCCACAGCGACTCAGTCTCTGCATTACTACCCTTGATGCACCTATTTTCCATTACATCGATACCCTTCTTTACAAAAAGGGCTACTCCTCACCCTCTACCTGTTCCTCCTAAATAATGAGGGTATCACGTAATAACAGCGAGTACATAACAGCGAGCACAAATGGGTGACTCAATATGGATGATGGCAATTACAGTGACTGGCAATTAACGGTGATTGGGCAATATGGGTGAATATGGGTATGCTAGAATACCCCACTATCAATGTGCACCATGGAGTAGGAATATAAAAAATAGAGGGGGTAGGGGGCACAGCCCCCCCCCACATGAAATAGTAAGCCCAATTGAGAGGGGACACACATGTGGTACAGGTGCATCAAGTAGTAGTCCTGCATGCTGGCTTCTTGTTATCACCGCAATAAGGAGGTAGGTACCAAAGTGTAATGGCAGTGTGCAGAGCTTCAGGTTTAATGCCTGAAATTTGCTGCTATGTGCATCACCATATTTTGGACTCGCTAAATTGACAGTCACTGTATTTGCGTTATAGTTTTCATAGTCGTCTAAATTGTTTAGGCCAATTGACATGGAACCTACAATGAGTACCCAGGGACTGTCAGATTCCAGTCAATATTTTCAGAAGCCCACATTTCTGTGATGGCCAGTAGGTCTACCTCAGTGTCTGCTATCAGCACCTGGAGCTCACTGATTCTGTTACCCAGGCTCCTGGCATTAAGGCATATTACCTTTTAACTGACCCCACTCCTCCATTGTTACTACACTTGTGCTTTCCTTGACTGCACATCCTTTTTATTTTGGGTGTTCGCACACTTCACATACCCCATCTCCAATGTTCCCTCACCTAGTCCTGTTGGAACTACAACCCCCTTTGCACCCTCTGTGTTGCTACAAGCCTTCAGATGTGGGGAAGTACTAACTAGGATCCCCTTCCTCTCACATGCCACCATGATTCCGCTAGTTTCAGTCTCCCCTGCAGTCAATTTAAATGTCTGGTACAGACTTCAAATTTCTGCCCTAGTGCACAGACCCCTTTTTAGGTGAAGTATATTACCCTTGAAGCATCTCCTATCGTCGAAGTCCCCTAATCCCCAACAAAGTGGTACCCCTTCCTGATATAATTCTTTAAGCCACCTGTTATACTATTGCATTACTCCTTATCTTATCCTGCTTCCTCTCCCTGCCCCCACAGAGAGAACTCTGTAAAAGGCCAGGGAGACTGAGTATAACATCATTCTATCCTCTAGTCTGCAGAAGTTCTGCTTCACCATCTCTGTTGACTGGTTTGCCAGATCACTGATACTCAGCTGTATTTGCACCTGCAGCTCCTCCTGCTCCCTCTTTACCATCATCCCTATCCTGTTTAGATTCCTGATGGTTGATGCACCAGGAAGACAGCAGACCATCCTACCTCATCCAAACCCCCATCCACCACCCTCTCTATCCATCTAATCATCAAGTCACTGACCACTAAGACTTTTCTGATAGACTTGCTCCTCCTGGGTGCCATCATGTTGTTCTGCCCTTTCCCATTGACTGATTTGGAGTCTCTCCCCATCTGGATGTTGTTGAGTTGGTCAACCTCCTTATGGCTACCCCTGTCCCCTCCCTTTCCCACTGCCCACCACCTTCCATCCCCCTGGATCAGTTGGTCCCAGGGGAGACATGGGAGGTAGCTCCAGTTGAGCTGGAGGCACAGCTGAGATATGATTGTCTGTCGGCCATCACTGGAAGATGTTGACTGTCATTTTCAGTAAAATCCAAGTGAACCTGCTGCGATAAGAGAGCTGCCCATTTAAAAAAAATGTACTGTGATAGTGGATAGCAGACTCCTTAACTTCATATAGACTGCAGTACTGCACTAAGCATTGAATTTCCTTGTCCAGGCAGGGCTGCCCAAAATTGCTTTTGGCCAGTGCTTTCATGTGGATTTTAGCTTGGGAACTCTTAGTGGACTATACCCCATCCTCAAAAGCAGCTTTGTGGCTGGCCAACATTTTTTTTCGCTATACAGTTTAGCTCATTTCCACCAGACGCTACCTGGGTATTGATAAACAATCTAGTCATATTTTCTTTAGCCAATTTTGGCCTAGAATGGCAGACTTATCCTATTTCACATTTACCAAAAGGAGTTTTGCTGCCTGTTTGTCATATGAAATGGACACCCTTACTTGGCCCAGCAATGGAATTATCTTCTCTGAGTATGTTTTTTAGCTGCAGGTCTATGTGCTCTAATGGAAAGTGTGCCATCACCTTATGGTATACAATCTCAGGCAAAATTCACACCATTGCCCCTGTGTCCAGCTGCATATTTACTGGGTTACCAGTTTTACATTTATTCTCCACCCCCCCCCCCCCCCCCCCCCCATTCACTGGCCACATAGACTGCAAATAATCCAGAGTATTCATTTTCTGAGCCAGCTATTTCTGTGTTCTCCTTAGTGAATTTAGTCTCAGCCTGACTCCTTCAGCCCTTCAGCTCATATGGTTTCTCACAATATGTCCTATTTTCAAACATACAGTACATGGCATCCTTCTGCATTAAATTTGCAAATTTTAGTTGCCTTCCACCACACCTATAGCAGTTTTACATGCACAGACCTTGTTTGCCCCCCTCCCCGCCGTACAGTGTTTGCCAATGCTCTAATTGGTAATGTCGCTTCTATGGGGTTTTTTGCTGAGAAGTCTGGGTTTTGCTGTACCCATCACTTTGTTTACTGTGAATAACTGTACAGTCAGATTGTCCTGCAAGAACTTGTGTCTATTTAGAGGCTGGCTGCATTGTAAACCCAATGTCACTGGCTGACTAAAAAGAGTTATTTCTGATAAGAGTTTTCTCAGAATCATTTCACTCCTTAAGTCACACATAAATCTGCCCTGAGGGGCCTCATTTAAAAATGTACCAGATTTACAATGTGTGCAGAGTTATTTTAAAGCCACAATGAAATCTGAGATGGCCTGATTTTCCTTTTGACTTCTGTGGTAGAAACAAAACCTTTCTGCAATGACTCATGGCTTTGACTTACAGCATAATGGCTAGCCCAGATCTGAGTTAGCTGGTCATGTGATTTTGTTTTGGTTTATCTTGTGCTTCCAAGTTTTCATTAGCTCATAAGCTTGTGGCCCAATAACTGCGAGAGATGCATTCAGTTTCTTTTCAGTTGGTATATCATTTGCTATCATCCATTGTGCTGGTTGATCCAAATAGGAGTCAAAATTTGCTTTGGCCTCCTACTCAGTAATTCTCCCAATCTGTGCCATTTTCAGCTGTGTCCTCTTCCTTCTCGTCAAGTACATGCTTTATCTTCGTTTTACAAAATCTCTATTTATCTGGCTGCCACATTCTGTAGTTCCTTGGGGGAGTAACTTCGTAAGACACTTGATAATAGAGACCGCCCATTTTTTATTTTTACTGCTTCACAAGTCCTAACTTCAAGTTTAAAGCCCCCTGTTTCATGGGTGTAGTGTTACAGAATTCCCTGTAACCCAGATGACTACAAAGAACAACACCAGTACAGTTTCTGACCACAAGGTGGCAGTACAATATTAACCTTTTTATAGAATACTACAGCATCTTCTGAAAGTAGACAAGAAAATCAACACTGCTTTTATTTTTTGGGAAAATTGTTGACTGGGAAAGGCACACTGACACAAAGCTTGTTCCCAGGTGCAACCTGGGGCAGGGTACAAGGAGCATAAATACAGACAGGTGCAAAAGAGTGCAGGCTACAATACAGTGCAAAAAAATGGTACAGGTGGCAAACAGTGCAAAACTAAGACAGGAAACACACTGTAATAAACTTTCCAATGCCACATGATTAGCATTCATGAGTGATATGAAATCAACAGCAGCAAGTACATATAAGGTGTGTACAAATTAAAGTCACAGAGCACGGTAAACAAAAGAATCAGATATGCTTGTATCATGAGCCACCACAATTTTAAATTGTTATGTGAGTGATGTTGATTTAAATTGCTTTAAATTACAATGTGTTTAAGATTTTTTATGGATGCAGAACTTTCATAATGTTCACAGAATGAAAAGTAAAAGATTTGTTTTAAAAGCACAGTTTCATCTACAGTATAAAAACTGATGTTGAATATCCTCGGAAGAAACGGGTTATCAGGTACAATATTGCTTTGCCATATAGCCAGATTTGCTAACAGCTACACTCTTGTAAATCATGGAAAATAGAACATTAAACCTAAAAAGCATGTTGAAAGCAGACTTTGAAAAGAAATGGCTGATGGTTGGGGCTGAATTGACAAATACCGATTTGAGTAGGGGTACTAGTGCCAAGTGGAAGGGAGTGCTGATGACAACTGGAATGCCCTAAAGCAGAATATAATGAAGGTTATGACTAGATGAATCCTACCAGGAAACAATGGCGGGATGGCTAAGCGGTAGCCACTCTGGTTGTCCAAGGACTAACAGAGGATGCTAATGGATGTAGGTTTCATGGCTGAGTTCCCTGCCTGGGATTCCCAGCCCTCAGGTACAGATACAGATACAGAACCAGAAACTGAAGTGCCTGCCCAGGACATCAATACTTGGAGCAGGGGTTGCTTTGCTTAAGCTCCATTTTTGTGGGAGAGGTCAGCCACTTCTCTCAACAGATCATGCTGCTGCGATTCTTCCCATTAAGGGCCCCAACACCATGGACCTTCATGGCTACCTACCTTTATGTAGGTAAGGAAAAGGCTCCCTTTGGGTTGAAGAGAATTATTGAGGAAATTTCATCAGAAGAATTACTTAATGGTTTGCAACATTTGCCACAGGAGGCAAGTTGGGTCTTCTTGATCAAGCTGCACAGCTTGGATAACTGAAGAGAACTGCCCCGAGTGACTGCAGTAGCTACCTGAAGCCAGTCATAACCAGGGCCACTGGAAAATTGGGCCTGCAATTTTTTTGCAGAATCCACAATTTTCACCATTCTCCGCAAAAACTGACGTGTTCTGCAATTTTTGAATTTTTATATTGAACTGTGTAAAAAGTATTAACATTTTTGATAAAATACTCTCAAATATACTGACAAGTTTGCATGCAAACTTGGGTTTGGCCAAAACAATGCAGTGTAAAGTAGGGCAAGGGTTTTATGTGACACTGATTTATTTTGAATCCTTGTCTTGTTTGGTTTAAAAATCCACTGGCCAAGCATAAGTACACTTAACATTTGTTTTGTGTTGAAGCAGTCTATCAGAAAGCTTTTTGTTGCCATACAGACTGAAACAAAAGATGGGAGAAAAGGTGCAAATTATCCCATTCACTTAAATAGGGTGCTAACTATGAAGCCTTTTTGTAAGTGACAGGGCAAGTTTTTCCTTGTGAGCATACTTTCATTCAGACTTGTTTTGATTCAAACAGCTGAGAATTTTTGGATGGCCCTGCCAATTTTAAACTTGAATAAGCTAGTTGCTAACAGTGATGTAGAAACATAGAAGTTGACGGCAGATAAGGACCGCAAGGCCCATCCAGTCTGCCATTTCTTTTTCTACCTTATAAACGTGCCATCGGCCTTTGCTCTGTCAGTGACCTATCTATTCATAGTCATTTGTATTGCTCCCTTATGCCTATCCCATGCCTGTTTGAAGCCCTGCACTATATTCATAGCCACCACTTCTTGTGGTAAGCTCATTCCATGCATCCACCACCTTTCTGTGAAAAGAATTTCACATTCCCCTTAATCGGCCTCCCTCTAATCTCATGCTGTGTCCTCTTGTCCTGCTATTTTTCTTATATTTAAACATGTTAGACTCTTTCACCTTGTTTATGCCCCTAAGGTGTTTGAATGCCTCGATCATATCACCTCTCTCCCTCCTTTGCTCAAGGCTATACATATTGAGCTCCGTAATCTGTCCTCATATGTCTTCTGATGCAGTCCATGCACCATTTTGGTTGCCCTTCTCTGGACTGCCTCAATTTGGTTAATGTCCTTGTGAAGATGTGGCCTCCAATTGCACGCAGTACTCCAGATGGGGCTAACCAGTGTCTTGTACAGAGGGATTATTACCTCCTCTTCACGACTTGTGATACCCCTACTAATACACCCTAACACCCCCTAGCCTTACCTACTGCTTTAGAGGTCTGCTTGGATGATTTCAGGTCATCAGTGATGATGATGCCCAAGTCTCTTTTCTTCCTTTGTGACTTCTAGCAACTCCTCCCAGCCTATAGGTGGCTTCAGGGTTTCTCTTCCCTATGTTCATGATTTTGCACTTCTTTATTAAATCCCAGTTGCCACTCTTCTGACCATTCTGCTAGTTTATCCAGATCTCTCTCATTCTGCTCACCCCATCTGGATCATCTACTGTGTTGCAGATCTTGGTGTCATCTGCAAACAGACAAGCCTTACCCTCTAGTCCATCTGCAAGGTCACTAATGAAGATGTTGAAGAGGACTGGCCCCAGGACTGATCCCTGAGGTACCCACTTGTGACTTGCATCTCTTCTGACTGTATACCATTTACCACCACTCTGTTTTCTGCCGTCCAACCAGTTTGCCACCCAGTTGACCAACTTCTGACCCACCCCGAGCCTACCCAGCTTATTTATCAATCTTCTATGTGGAACAGTGTCAAAAGCTTTGCTGAAGTCAAGGTAGGTGACATCAACTGCTCCCCTTGGTCCACAACTCTGGTTACCCAGTCAAAGAAATCTATGAGATTAGTTTGACAGGACCTTCCTTTGTAAACCCATGCTGTCTTGGATCCTGTGCCCCATGGATTCCAGGTGTTGCACTATCCTTTCCTTAAGGAGTGCCTCCATAATCTTGCCCACTACTGAGGTAAGACTGACCGGTCTGTAGTTCCCCACCTCCCCTGCTACCACTCTTGTGGAGCGGGATCACATGAGCCCTTCTCCAGTCTTCTGGGACCTCTCCTGTGCTCAGAGACTCACTAAACAATTCTGCTAATGGCTCTGCTAGTTCCTCCTTTAGCTCCTTAAGTACCCTGGGATGTATGCCATCAGGTCCCATTGCCTTATCCACCCTGAGCTTAGCAAGCTCTTGTAGGACCCTTTCTTTTGTGAAGGGAGTAGTGTTCACCTCCCTCCCCCCTGTGTCCATGATGCTGAGCTGTGGGCCCTGCCCTACCTTCTCTTCAGTAAATACTGAGCAAAGTATCTATTTAGGATAGATGCCTTTACAGGGTCCTCCTCCTCACATGCTCCTTTTCTCCATTAAGCTTAGCAATACCCCTCTGACTTTCTCCTTTCACTAATGTATCTATAGAAAGTCTTGTCACCTTCTTTTACTGTTCGTGCTAGCAGTGTTTCTCAGTTTGGGACTTTGCCTGCCTTACTGCCTTACCTGCTTCCCTTAGGGCAGTTTGGTATGCCTCCTGTCTTCATCCCGCTGTGTTCCCTTATATTTCCTGAAGGCCAGCCTTTTGGCTCTGACCTTTTCTGCTACTGTATTTGAGAACCAAAGTGGTTTCCTTCTTCTTTTGCACTTCCTTTTCTGTCTAACACAATGGGATGTTGCTTCAAGTATTGCATCCTTAATGCTTGCCCACTTTGTCTGTACCCCCTCACCTGTGTTTCTTTTGCCAGGGCTAGCTTAACTCTGTTGGCCATCTTATCAAAGTCAGCTCCTCTGAAGTCCCATATTTTTGCCTTGGAATGGGATGATATAGATGTAGTAGCCAAATTCAACCATACCATGTGATGGCCACTGGTCCCCAGGTGACCTTCTCACGTGAGATCTGTGATCCCTTCTTTGTTAGTCAGTACTAGATTTAGATAGCCCTGTCTCTTGTGGGTTGCTGTACCAGTTGTTTGAGGCCCTCCCCTGCAGGGAATCCACTGTGAGTCTAGTTCTGGCAGATGTTCCTGCTGGTATTGACCAATCTGTATCCGCATGTTGAAGTCTCCCATTATCAGAACCTCCCTTTAGCTGTCATGTTTTGTATATCTTCTAACAGTAATGTGTCTATGTCCTCCCTCTGGTCTGGGGGCCTGTAGACAACCCCAGTTCTATGGCTGTCCCATTTCCTGTTTCCAGGGTGACCCACAGTTCTTCTGGCTCCTTATGTGTATTCTGAATTTCTGTAGCTTTGATATTTTCATTAACATACAGGGCCACTCCTCCCCCCCTTTTTGCACCTCGGTCTCTACTGAACAATACATAGCCAGGTACTGAAGTCTCCCAAGTGTGGTTACTGGTAAACCACGTCTCACTAATTGCTACTATGTCCAGTTTAGCCTCTGACATTATTGCCTGCAGGTCTGGGATCTTATTTCCCAGGCTGTGAGCATTTGTGTACATGATTTTCCATTGGCCAGATTTTGGTGTGTTGGTTGTTGGGTGAAGTTTGGCATTACCCCTAAGCGCCGTATGGGGGAGACAAACATTTTTCTTACCTGGTGATGCAAATGAACGGCAAACATGCTGAATTCCTTGTTTTGACCACTTCAGCTGAGGGGGAGGGGTGTTCTTCCCATTCTGACGTATGGGGTGCTGCACCCTCTCCCCATTTGCTAGTTTAAATATTCTGCAAAGACGTCAAACTTCTGCCCAATGCACTGACTCCTCTTTAGTCAGATGCAGTCCATCAAATTTAAAGAACTTCGCCCCCAGAACTGTTGCCAGTTCCCTACAAATCTGTGTCCTTTTCCTGGCACCAGTCCTTGAGCCACGTGTTTAGCTCCCTATCTCCCCTTCTCTTGACCTTCCGTCCATCTGCTCCCTCTCCCAGACTTGCAGGATCTCAGAGAAGGAGATGCGGACAGAAATAGATGATAGTTTGTCACCCAGCCTAGTCAGGTGTTCCTTGGTCTCCACAACTGACTGGCTAGAGATCATTTGTCCCTATGTGTACTAGGTCATCAATGTTTTCTCCTGCTTTGTGAACAATTTTAGTAATGCGGTCAGTGTCTCTCCATGCTGATGTACCTGGGAGACATCTCATCATCACCTGGCTGGAGATGGGTATCAACTCCCTGAATCATGGAGTCTCCTATGATCGAAGTTTTTGATTTCCTTTGTGCTTGTTTTGTTTTGGTTCCTGATTTGGGTGAGTTTTGTTGTGCTAGCTCCTGTGCCGCAGTGTCCTGCTCTGCAGTGTCTTCTGCCTCTTTATTTGATTTCAGAGATAGAGGCAGATACCTGTTTGTAGTGTTTATATGGTTTTTGGAGGTAATGTGTTGGAGAGCAGAGAGTGATGGGGCACCTGATTTGCTCCTCCTAACCACCTGCCAACCTCCTGGACCAACTACCCCCTGCGGTCGAGGTTTTTCTGTTGGATGCTGGGAGAATGGCGGGTGGTTCTTATAATGTATTTCCTCTTCAATATGAAATTTGAGGCGCAATCTCTGCCCATGCTGCCCGGAGCTGAGCCCTAAGATCTCCAAAGGCTCAGCATGTAGGACAGTGTCCTAAATCCTGTAAGACTGTCCTTCTGAAAATTGCTCCACAGTACCTGCAGTTAATGAAATCCATTCCAAATAAGTTGCTGGGTTTGAAACTAGTCAGAGTAATTAGAAGGAAAAAGGAAAAAAATGCAAGTAATGGTTTAATTGTGCTTTGTTTAACTTGTTATAACAAGTTAAATTACTAGTGCCCTGTAAATGAGATCATCTTGTGGAGGCCCCACTGATCCACCCCTTCCTGCTCTGCCACAGGAAATGTCACAGCTGTGGTACCTATAAAAGGAGTGCAGCGTGGGTGGTTGGTTGGGCCCTTCTGCCTAAAAAGAAGAACCACGGACGAAAGAACAAGGAGGTAAGAGCAGAAACAATCAGTCAACAACAAATGCAGCAACCTTGAAAGCTTATCCTAATGTTAGATAAAACTGTAAAACCTGTAAAGCACCACCTGTAATAATTTCAGAGAAGATATACGCTGTAAGAAACACTTTGCTCCAGAGAAAAATAAAGCAGTAACAGAAGATATACCTTGCAAAAGACAATTTGAATCAGAAGATTACAGGAGTAATCTGTTAGCACACACCTGTAGGCACACCTTGTAATAATGCAGAAGAAGGTATACCAGCAACAACAATTTGAATCAGAGAAAAATAAAGCAATGAAATGTTAGCAACAAACAGTAGCAATCCCTGTGAGTAAAAAATAAAAACACCACCACACAGTAAATCTGCTTAGCCAAACTAAGTCTTAATCCTTTTCCCTTGCTCTGGTAAGTTTCTCTACTCTGCCTTTCAAGCAGTCTTAGAAGGAAAGAGCTCAGGTGAAGCTAGGTGCCTTGGCCAGCAAACCAAGTCTTCTACCTCACCCTTAGCAACTACCCCCTAGACTACAATAAAAACCTGACTAAAGTCTAAAAACAAGCTTATAAAACACAAACTGTATCTAAACATTTATCTTTAACTAAACAAAATCATTGCAGCTAGAGTAAAAGAAAGGTAAATTAAAGGTTATCCTGACTGCTGTATGATGCAGTAAAAATGTGTTGGTATTTTTTTTTACATTTTTTGGTAACCGCATAAGGCCAACTAGGCACACGTGCCTGTTTTTCAGATACAACCCAAGAGCACTGACGAGGTTAAGTGACTTGCTCAGAATCGCACAGTATGCAAGTGGAGGTTGTGGGAATCAAACCTAGCTCTGCTAGATGTCGTCAGCTCATTCATAGTTTGTTAGTCTTACCTCTAGATTATACTGCCAGCCCCAATAACCCCCAGATTCAATATTTAAATATGTGATTTCAAAAACAGTGTACAGTACCTACAGTACAAATTATGACCATTAAACACTTTAACAACATTTTACTTAAACTCAATTATTCCACCACTCTGCTTATTTTTTCTTGTACCAAAGTGCGTTAATAGCTGGCACAGCACTGCAAACAGATGTTGATTAGGCTTTATTATTCTACAGCCAGAAACAAAAAAAACATTTCTTCTGAATTTATTTAATATTGATTTGTTGTGGCTCACTTTATAGAATCTATTTAGCACTGTATGAGGTAGATGCTTTTACATTTTAGAAGATAGGCAACGATTATGATAGCTTATCAGTTTAGTATTCTTTTTGGGAACATAAACTTTTCTTTATGTTTTAAACATATTCAGGTATCAGTGTGTTAATTTAGCAATTTATACTGACTAATATATGCCTCAGGAAACATCAAAAGATTTTTTGTGAAGCACTCAGGATCTATAGCAGAACCCCCCACAATTTCCCACAATTTTTGCAAAACGCTCCACAATTTTGCATAACATTTTCTGCAATTTTCCAGTGGCCCTGGTCATAACTGCAAATCAGGGTTCCCATTCCTGCAACTTGATTAGCTATTTAGAGACTAATTAGTTTCCTAGGCTAGGACAGGGAAAGTGTAACAATACATCAAGTGGAACAGCCTCCTGGAGTTAAGTTGCAACACAAGTCAAACCCTTTAAAGAACTCCTGTTGTGTCTTAACATTTTTTTTAGAATCAATACCAATTTAAAATCCATATCCATACCTGTAGCCTGTGCCTGCACAATGAAAGACTGTGGGAGCTCACATTAGGGACCAGGAGGAGTTGGTATTTTGATAGCTGAAATGTTGACAGGTTGAGGATAAATTATGTTGAGGATTGCATTTTGTTGTTGTTGACAAAGTTGTTGTACTATACCCTTGCCCACCCTAGATCCTGTTGTTCCCTGCATACAGACTTCTTTACTGTTTGTACCATATTGCAGACTCATTTGCCAATACTTCATTGCACTATATTTACTATATTGTCTGTTATTCATTATTGGTCAACAGTGGGTATTGTATTATTTGGTAGGTGGGTCCCTTGTCACCATGAATGGGAGCAACTTGTTTTCCTGCGGGACAGCACCCTGGCTGCTTCTATCAAAAAGATCCCAGCGGGTGGCAGCAAAACACAACATCTAAATCCCAATACCATCAGGAACCTAGGTACCATCCACACAAAGGCCTATCAAACTCACTTTCAACTACCTGGCTGTCCACGAACCTTGATGGTGGGGTCAGGTTTCATTAATATGATACATGGATGAGACATTTTCCCCATCAGAAACCCCACAATTTATTTCCTTGTATATCTATCAATAGATGTGAATACTACACTAATTAAAAGTATATACAGTACCATACTAATTAGACTTATAGTATATACCCAAAGTACATTAAATCTCATGCTACAACACTAATTACCAAATCAATAAACAGATCAATTAACATATCTACCAAACCAATTACATCAGTTTTCACAAGAATTAATTAAGACACTTACCAAAGGACATACTTCAAACACTGCCAGACCTACTGTACAAAATCCCTCTCCAGACCAAAGCAAAAACAATATAAACTACAACCTAACAGTACAGAAGTAGTCACCCCATCTCTCTACAATTAGCCATGTCCTGCAACACATCAGCTGTCTCTTTGAATGCCATTTGCTCAATGTTACTTCAACCATGTCCCTCAAAATGCATCTTCACCCTTCTCAAGCACCTGGCCATTCATGCTACTTCCACCAAGTCTCTCAAAGCTCTTCACCTCCTCAAACACCAGTCCCTCCATGATACTTCCACCATGTTCCTCAAAGTCCTTTGCCCCCTCAAACACCAGGCCCTCCATGCTACTTCCACCATGTCCTTCAAAGCTCTTCACCCCCCAAAAACCCCAGGGCCTCCATGCTACTTCAACCATATTCCTCAAAGTCCTTCATCCCCCTCAAACAACTGGCTCCCTATACTACTTTAACCATTTCCCCCAAAGTCCTTTATCCCCCAAACACCAGGCCTTCCATGCAGTTGCCACAGATACAGTCCTCATTGCTCCAGACTGCAGAAACCATGTTGCTCACAAGCCACTTCTAACTGCAGATCTGCAGATGTAACACTGCTCCTGACTCATACTTCATGTCACTCCAGACCACAGATGCTGCACCATTCCCCAGCACCATCCTGAATGCCAAACTACTGGCTGGACCTCTGCAGCCACACCTACAGGAGGACCCTATGCTACAGAATCACAAAGGGGGCAATGAAATGGATACACCAAGCATGCCACTATACTACAGAAATAAATGTTAAGACAAGAACACAAAGGCACATCCCAGAAATGTTTTCATTACTAAACCCCAGAAATTATCACAAATGTGATCCATATTCTGAAAATGAATTCTGTGAAAAAAAATGACAAGAAATAGTGCTCTACAGAAATATACAGTGCCATCTTGGGGGTCTAATGAAGTAATAATGCCATTCACCCTCCAGGATCTTAGCACTAATACTTCATAAGGCCCTGTCGATGGTATTTATTACATACACCAAACTTACCTATCATTTATTCTATATGCATTACTGGTACAGTAGGCTGAGGCCAAGGAGCTGGATGACTCAACATCAAATTGTTAATCTGTTTTTCAAAATGCCAGAAGAGATTGCCATCTAGGGTTAATGTTGAGGAAGTAATCTCACTAGAAACAATTTTGAATGCCCTCCAGGATTTTTTCATATTCACCAAGGACGATATTTTTGATATGCAGACTGAATTGACAGCAATATATGTGACATTGAATCAGGATGAGGAGATATCTGCTGAACCCAAAAAAGAAAACAAAATATAATAGAACTGGGAAAAAAAGGCCACTGATAAGGTGTTAGTATTATTTTGTAATTTTTTATCAGAGGAAAAAACTCCCAGTGACATTGCTAGCATTGAAAACTGGGACACATGCACACTTCATTCAGATATGTACCCTCAATCTCCAGTTCAGTGACCAGTGGCATTCTACATTTGACTTGTGCTGTGCTTGGAGAATGACACTGGTAATGTTAGTGTGTGTGTGTGCGCGCGCACGTGTGCGCCTGTTTTCTGGCTGGCAGGCAGCTGACAGCCCCACCCAAAAGAAACAACTAAAAAACTGAAGCAGAGAAAACTGAGACTCCCTCACATCATCATGCAGCATCCAGTGACAGATTGCATCTCATCACATTGCATGAGAAAACATAGTTGTGTGCCTCTCAAATGGACACCCTTTGGGACAGGGAATCGGGGAACTAAGCTGCATGAGTGGGTCAAGAAGCAGACTGCTGAGGAGACAGTAACATCTGATAAAAGTAGTAGCACTGCCAGAGGCAGCCATTATGTTTAACTGTGTGTAGAATGGGAGGCTCAGCACTGACCTCACTTCCCTCATAATTGTTGTGATTGCATAGTGCAAGAGGAAGGCAGTCTGCAAGGCAGGACGGGAGGCTCATGGTACACACAGTTGAGAATGAGACTATATATCTCTTAACTGCCCCACAGTAGGAGGGATTTGCATTTTACCCTCAGACCTTAGAACTGTTCTGTCTCCCATTTGCCCCATTTAAAAAGGTGCTGCCCACATTGAGAAGGTGCTGCCAACATAGGAAAAGTGCTGCCCACATAGTCAAGGTGTTGATGACTGCCGACATGTGAGATTTAAGGGTTTGGCAGTCATCAAAAATAATGCCCAAGTTCTGCCCCCAGTCTGAGGTAGTCAGCTGAATGCCTCCAAGCCATAATCCTGAAGGCAATCCCACCAACAAACCCACCTCCCGATGACCTCTGTCCACAACCAGCACCTCAGTTTTTTCTGGGTTTAACCGCAGCCAGCTCACACTCATCCAGTCCTGGATCTTGACGAGACAGTTGTTAAAGACCGAAACAGTATCATCCTGACCAGGCTCGAAGGACATGTACAGCTAAGTATCATCTGATTAGCAGTGGAAACTCAAGCTGTACGACCTAATAATCGATCCTAATGGCAGCATGTACATCGCAAACAACATGGATGCCAAGATGGAACCCTGCGGCACCCACCAGATAGGGGGAGTGATGCCGAGGAAAAAATCCCAGAAACCACTCTTTGGGTCCTACCATCAAGGAATGATCAAAACCATCTGAGGACCATACCAGACAATCCACAGATGAACAGCAGGTGTTCCAACAGCATACCATGGTCCACAGTGTCAAATGCTGCAGAGAGATCTAGAAGGACCAAGATGAAACGGGTCTTTCGATCTCTCACTATTAGGAGGCTATTTAGTACCCAAACAAGGGCTGTCTTGGTACTATGTCTCTTCCAGAATCCAGACTGGAGAGAATCATAGACATTGTGTCTGGTCAAATGATCATCCAACTGTGACACAACCACCTTCTCAATAACCTTAACCCACAAAGGGCAGGTTAGAGACAGGCCTGTAGTTTGCCAAACAGTCCAGGTCCAAGGAGGGCTTTTTGTGGAGGGGCTGAACCACGGCCTCCTTCAGGGGATCTGGAAAGATCCCCCTCTCCAAAGACATCCAGACTATCTCGGCAAGGACCAAGCCAATTTTATCCACACAACCTACTAAGAGGCGTGTAGGGCCCGGATCCAAACTACAGTTGGTTAGTCGCAACAACTGGATGACCATCACAGTGTCATTGATTGTGGGCAGACCAAAGTCAGACCACACAAACTGGGTGTCTGACATCTCCTGCTGACCATTACAATTCCCATTAGAGAGGGTCGAGCGGACACCGGACCTGATTGTGGCAACCTTATCAGCAAAGAATCAAGCAAACTCCTCACGCTGCTCTTGTGAAAAAGCACTTCCAGGCTGGAGACAGATTGGATTGCACAATCTGTCCATAGTCTGGAAGAGCTGGGGTGGTCAATTCTGTAAGGCAGCAATTTCCCTGGACAGGAATTCTGCCTTCTTACAGGTAGTTGCTGATTGATAGACCCCATAATGATCCATCAATCTAAGTCTGTCACACTCCAGGCCCGACCTCCACCAACACCTCTCTAACCTTCATCCTACTCTCCTCAACTCCCTCAAGGTCTCCTCAAACCAAGGAGACCTGGGGCAAAGAGTGAGGGGACAAACACAAACAGGAGCCATGGAATCCAAGGCCCCTATCACCGCCTTATTATAGGCGAGTACCGAGTCCCCTGGATCCATGCATTCACTCGGTAAACTCGATAGGTCCAGCACTGCCATCAGGGACACACCATTCAAAGGGTGATAACAGACAATCTCCACAGGGGCCGGCCTCCTGGGGGACCCACAAAGCTGAACCTAATGATATGATGGTCAGACCACCTGACTGGTTCCACCACCAAGTCAGATATCTCCATCCCCAGGAGAAACACCAAGTCCAATGAATGACCACCAATATGGACCAAGGAGGAAATAACCTGTGTGAAGCCCAGTGAATTCATTAACTGGAGGAAGTCTTGGCCAAATTGTGAGAGTTCATTGTTGACCCAGGCATTGAAATCCCCCAGGATCAGCCATCTGGGGGATCCAAATGTCAGGTCGACAATGGAATCTACAACTTCCCTCAGG
This sequence comes from Neoceratodus forsteri, assembly GCA_016271365.2. Classification (NCBI taxonomy): domain Eukaryota; kingdom Metazoa; phylum Chordata; order Ceratodontiformes; family Ceratodontidae; genus Neoceratodus; species Neoceratodus forsteri. The sequence continues at coordinate 1,773,026,464 of CM057456.1, read as the reverse complement.
AAAACTTTCCCATCTCCTGGTGGATGGTAAATGAGAAGAATCCCGCACCCCACATCCTCGCCCATGATACAGTCAAAGGAGTTGATGGTCCCCACTGGTACCTCCACCAGGTTCAGTTTCAATCTAAAACAGATGGCAACTCCCCTGCCCCTATGATCCATCCTTGGGCAGTGTATCACAGAGTACCCAGCTGAAATTGACAATGACAAAATTGGACCAGCATTCTCATCCAGCCAGGACTCAGTGATGCAAGCCAGGTTCGATGACCCAACAAGATCCACTATTATAGCACTCCTATGCATTCGATATCCCAGGGGTAAAGGAAAGATATAGCTGGATATCATCCACATAGAAATGAAAACCAAACTGTACTTCTTTATGAGCTCTCCCAGGGGCAGCATATACATGGCAAACAACACTGGCAACAAGACTGAACCCTGATGAATGCCACACAACAGGAGGCTAGGGGAGAAGGAGGAATTCCCCATCACTATCTGTTGCCTCTTATTCATGAAATAGGACTTGAACCAGCAGATGACAGTGCCAGTGAGTCCACAGCATTCTCTCAGGTGGTCGAGCAACACACAATGGTCTACCATGTCAAAAGCTGAGAAGAGGTCAAGAAGAATGAGAATTGTCCCTTCCCCTTGATCTCTAGCCCTGAGGAGGTCATTGTGCACCCAAACTAATGCAGTTTCCATGCTATGCCTCACACGAAACCCCAACTGAAAAGGCTCATACAAATCAAAGGTCACCAGGTGTTCTGAAGCACCACAACCTTCTCAACAACCTTCCCTAAAAATAGGAGGTTGGAGATTGGACGGTAATTCGACCCTACGTCATGGTCTAAAGATGATTTCTTCACAAGAGGTCTGACCAGTGCCTGCTTCAAGGCACCTGGAAAGACCCCTTCTGAGAGGCACACCGGACAATCAAGGTGAACACCGGTCCAATGGTATCAACACATCTCATTAAGAAATGCGTCAGTACTGGGTCCAGTTCACAATATTGTGCTTCAGCCCAAAAATAACCTGGGTGACCTCAGTTACCTCCACTGGTTTAAACTCCCCCCAACCAGGCGGAGTGCTCTCTTGATGCCCAAGGCAACCACCATTGGCCATGGAATGGCTCACTGGTGGTACACCCAGCCAGATGGTGGACACCCTGTTCGAGAAGAAGCGAGCAAACTCTTTGCATGTAGCATCAGAAAATGCTTTTTTTGGCTGTAGACAGGGTGAGTTTAATAGCCTGTCCGAAGTCTGAAAGAGCATGGTTGGTTGATTCTCTCTGGACAAGAACTCTGCCTTCTTATGGGTGATTGCCCCCTGATACTCACCATAATGGGAGTGCAGGGCCAGTCTGTCCACCTCCAGTCCAGACCTCCTCCAGCAGCACTCTAACCTCTGACCCAAAATCTTCATCGTTTTGCTCCCCATTGAACCATGGGGACCTCAAGTGAGAGGATTTGGGTCATACATGGACTGGTGCAAGAGAGTCAAGTGCTACCAACATCACCCAATTATAAGTGGCAATGGCCTCACTCATACCCCCTACGCAGGCACTACCCATGCTAGATAGATCAGCTACTGCCAGAAATCCCTCCACGGTCAAACCCCTCAAAGGGCAGTAGCTTACTAACTCTGCAGGGGGGAGGGCTCTTGGGGGGCCCCAAACAAGAACTCCACCATGCAATGATTGGACCAAATGACCCAATAAGTTTTCAGGTTAGTAACCTCAAGCCCCAGTGAGAAAACCAGGTCCAACATGTTTTCAACCTGATGGGTCACAAAGGAAACTTCCTGTGACAGACCCAGAGATGACATCATCTGGAGGAGGTTATAACCCAGCCTAGAAGAATCATCGTTGGCCCAAACATTGGAGTCCCCCAGAATTAAACATCGGGGGACACCAACGTTTCACCAATGATGAACTCAGCTATCTCCTGCAGGAATTCACCTGCCACCCCAGGGGAAGGTAAATCAGGAAAATCCTGCAACCTGCGCCTGGGCCCCCATGCACAGCCACACATTCAAAGGATCCCAGCTTCCCCACTGGGTGCACAATGAAGCCAAGTTCATATCTAAAACAGATGGCCTGTCCCCTGCCCCTGCGTTCCACTCTGGGGCAGTGTACTACCGTGTACCTGGGGTGAACAGCGGCCTCTAAAACCAGACCAGCATCGTCCCCTACCCAGGTCTCAGTAATGCAAGCTAGATTGACCATGGAAAACAAGTCCACTATAATTGTGGTCTTGTTCCTGATCAATCTGGCATTGCAAAGCACTGCCCTCAGGGGATTGGTGGATAGTGTTGCCCTTGTGGTTACCAGCCCACTCAGTCCAGTGGGAACCTTGGGGATGGGAATCAAACATGTCTGACCTCTCCCTCAGTTCTGTCGACACCCAGGGTGCCTTCTGCACCTGATGACCTCAATCTTGCCGCCATCCATGAGACACAGGGCACCACGCCATGCCCAGTCAATATGGGACCTCTTAATCCTGACCTCCCGACAGTGGTGAGCTGTAGTGGTGAAAACTGGGAGGTCAGTAAAGGGTTATAGATCGAGAAGCTGAGATGCCCTGTACACAATCCTAGCCCACCCCTGACCTCCCCAGACACATACTGTTGCACTGGATAGCCCACTGTACACCACTTGCCAAACACAAATCACACAAACAGCCACACCACTAATACAGCACTAGCCCTAACCAGCCTCACAAACACACACTCAAATACAGTTTAAAACCCCAGACCCCAAACCAACCCCCACCCAACTCCCCACAGAGCAAAAAGTAATAGAAGGCAGCTACTTCAAATCAAGAGAGCAATACCCATAGATCCTTTCCTAATGTAGTTCAGACAACACAGAGCAGAGCAGTGTTATTCTCAATATTATTGTCAATGTTGAGCACCATTTACAAAGCAAAGAATTCTTCACTGCCCAAATAATGATGGAGGGCCCTCTCACTGACCTCCACCAAAGGAAAAAATGTTATCAGTGAAGGTATTTAAATTTATTTGAAAATAAAGTGCTGGAACAAGAGCGACCTGAAAATCACCCCCCTCAGCTACTCTCACCAGCTAAGGGGGTCCAGAAAAAGTGTATTACCCAAGAAGGAATGGGTCCCATGTCAGGCAATCACCTTCCAGTCCAGCCCCCCCCAATGATAATCCAGTGGGGGGATGAGAAGCCACAAGTTGACAAATAATACCCAACTGTCAATGAACTACGAGATTGGTGAAATAAAGACAGAAACCAGGTCACTAAGATGGGGACTGCCGCAGCAAATTTGAACGAACCCCAGGAAATACACACGGCAGATACCCTCTGCTTCCGTGCTTCCCGGAAGAAGTTCGACAACAAACGGCTCCTACTAGTCCAGTCGGCCCTCATGTAAATAGAACGAAGCACCTTCCAATAAGACCGGTTGGGCCAGTTCGGAAGAATAAGCAGCACAATCCAAGCTTCACAATCCTGGAGAAGTCCAGTCAGGTCTGCCCCTTAGAATTAATGGGCACCTCCTTCCCAAGAGCACCACTCCTCACACTATGAGCTCCTGCTGGATTGCTGCAGCAAGAAAGTCCAGGTGTCGGGCCACGAACAAAACTATGCCTCTCATCCAGCACTTCAGGAAGGTAGGGATCAGGGTCTCTTTCTTAAAACAAAAGAGCTGTCTCCTACTTTTAGCTCACTAACCCAGCCCTGCCTAGCATTAAGATTCCTACCTATCCCCCTAACTATAAAATGACTAGCGTTTCAGATCTCCGGTCACAAATACAAATGCTGACCAGGAGATCAGCATGACAAAATTGCTCTCAAGAAAGGGAAATAAACGTTTTAAATATTTAAAATAAACATTCAAAAGTGGAGAAGACAGATTGCTCTCAGATACAAAGAGCTGCAAGACACTCATCACAGCACTGCCATCATCTTGTCCACCCTCCAACCTCCAGTCAGGTAAGCTGTCTACAGAAAAAGGTGCAAGTTGCATAGAAAATGTGCTGTCCCAAATAACAAGCGTGCTGCCTACATAGAAAAGGTGCTGCCTATATAGAAATGGTAATGCACACATAGAAAATGTGCAGCCCACATAGAAAAGCTTCTGCCAATATAAATGATGTGTTGTCCATATGGAAAATGAGCTGCCCACGTAGAGGCTATACTGTCAGTATAGAAAAAGTGCTACCCACATAGAAAATGTGCAGTTCCCATATGGAAGATATTACTCACACAGAGAAGGTGCTGCCCACATGGAGAATGTGCCGCCCACACAGGGGAGTTGCTTTACTGTGTAAAAAAGGTGCTGCCCATATAGAAGAGGTGCTGTCCATATAGAGAAGGTGCAGTTCTGACCACATATAAATGTACTGCCCATAGAGGAAATATTCTACCCACATAGCAAATGTTCTGCACACATAGCAGATGTGCTGCCCAGATAGAAAATATGTTGTCCCACAAAGAAAAGGTGCTGCCCACATAGAAAAGGTGTGGTTCATATAAAAAAGCTGCTGTTGACATAAAGGAGCTGCTGTCCAACATAAAAAGAATGGGTTGCCTATGCGGCAATGGTGCTTACCATGGAGAACTGGTGAAGTCAACATAGAGAAGGTGCTGTACCACATAGAAAAGGTGCTGCTTATAAAGGAAAGATGCTGCCCACATAGAAAATGTGCTGCCCCCATTGAGAAGCTTCCACTCACGTAGACAAAATGCTGTCAATACAGAAAAGGTGCAACCCACATATATAATGTGCTGTTCCCATACTGAAGGTATTAATCACCCAGAAAAGGTGCTGCCCACATAGAGATGGTGCTGTTCTGTATAGAAAAGGTGTTGACCCTAAAGAAAAGGTTCTGTCTACATACAGAAGGTGCTGCCCTGCACAAAAAAGGTGCCGTCCACAGAGAGAAGGTGCTGTTCCTCATAGAAGGGTACTGTCCATATAGAAAATGTGCTGGCTACATAGAGAAGGTACTGCGCACACAGACACGATGCTGCCCACATATATAAGGTGCTATTCCATGTAGAAATGGTGCTGCCCATATAGATAATGCGCTGTCCACATAAGAAGGTGCTATCCCACATGGAAAAGATGCTGCCCATATAGAAAAGGTGCTATCCACAGTTCTGCAGGCCATGCACACTGTTGAATGAAGGTGCTGCTTTTCATGGGTGAACACTTGAAACCATGTTATTCACAAAAAGAGAACAGGTGCAGTCACCAATTGCAAGAATTAAGGTTTCATTGAAGGCTTTGTCATGGGGTACTTCACAATGATATGTAGAGGTGCCTGTTTTTCAAACTGCAGTTCAATGGCATGGAGGATGGCAGCCGCATGCCTGAAATAAATGCACCCTCTATTTTTGCAATTGGTGAGTGTGACTGTTCTTTTTTTATGAATTACACAGAGGAGGTGCTGCACACATACTATACAGAAGATGCTGCCAAGAAAATGAAGGGTCCACCCATGTAGAAAAGGTTCAGCCCACATAAAGGAAGTGCTGCCCACATACAGAAGGCATTGACTACATAGTGAAAGTGCAGCCCTCAAAGAAAATGTGCTGCCTAAACACAGAAGAAGCAGTCCACACACACAAGGTGCTGCCTGGATAGAAAAGGTATTGCCTACATAGAAAAGGAATTACTCACATAGAAAAGATATTGCCCACACATAGTGAAGGTATTGTCTACAAATAGAACTTGCTGACCTTATAAAGAAGGTGCTGTCCCACACAGAGAAGGTGAAGCCCACATAGAGATTGTACTACCTGTATAGAAAAGGTGGTACCCAAATACAGAGGGTGCTGCCCTGCCCACATATAGAGGTGGGCGAAGTGGTCAAAATTCTCTCCACAAAGCAATTTGCGGAGTAATGCAGAATCCGCAAAGTAATCCACAATGCAAAGTGAATACGTAGCATCATAATGAGGAACATCATATTCACTGAATTACTCCACCTACCCCCAAACCACTTCTGCACCAATTTTAATGTGAAGTGCATAGAAATCACTGTACTTTGCATCACTTCGCCTTGTTATTGAGCTCCAAGGTGAATTTTGCAGTGATTCATGGGATTGCAGGTCACATAGGCTCTAAATGGTTCTACACAGCCTCAGTTCTGTGTAGTGTGTGTGTAGAGATAGCTGGAGAAAGTTTGCTCTCAGAGCTGTGCGATTCAAACCCTCTAAAAGCTGTTAAAAAAGCCTTTTTGAGCCATTTTTTTGCTCAAAATTTAGTACATCGATTGTAGGAAACCCTCCTGTGCTCATATCATTGAGTGTTTATTGTTTGTGCATGGATTTTAATGTTAATTTAGAACATTCAGTCTGTGTACAGACAGACACTTGAAGTGTGCTTTGGGAAGGGGCGTATCTGTGGTGGAGGTAGATTAACTGGGAGAAAAAGGCAGTCTTTCTGTTTTAGTTATATTTTTCTTGTATAACTGTGTTAATGTACACACAGTAATATTTTCAGTAATTCTTGACTTTTTTTACTGATTGTTGTGGTGCAGCAGTGCATACTTTTAGTTTGTTTAAAAGATTTGGTTATATTACTGAAGTTTTCGATTTGCTACGCATTACTTGTAGTGTGTGTGTGTGTGATGTGTGCCATCATATCAGGCACGTTTTATTGTGCCACACAGTAATTGCAGCAGTGTGAACCTGTTATCCACTGCAGCTGCATGACTTTGTACTGCTTTGTGGAATCTTGGTTTTGGACTGTTACTGCAGTGCAGTGCCTGCCCCCCCACCCCCACAACTGGCAAAAGTATTCTTTTCCAGACTGGATTGTGACTTGTGTGCACTGGTTAAGGTGTTGTTGTGACTTTGTGTCTGCATATCTTCTTGATTGTGCAGTGCAGTCTTAATCTGTCTGTGCTTTTGCTTCTTTTTAGTGCCCAATTTCCATCTGCAAGCCACAGTTGTTTTTTTTTTTACTTCACATCCACCGGCCCAGACTGAAAGTTCAGAAATCTAAATTTGTTTAGAATTTTCATGGTGATCCCCCAAAATGCCTTCAAAGAGATATGCAAGCAAAGCTGTTTCTGGCCATTGCACTGCTGCCAGTGTCAAGATTGTCCATGGGTATGGTAATATGCAGAAGTGCATAGGTGATGTTAGTAAAGGGATTTCTCCATCAGTGTTTTTTACATAGCAATCTGTATTTTCACTCATTGTTGGAAGAGATGATGTTGTCCCAGCTGGTGGTGTTAGTGCAGTTTCTGCTGGCATGAGTATTGCTGCCTCAAGTTCCACTTCTGACCAGTTAACCATTTCAGAAAATATAGTTGAGTCTAAAGCTGTGACTGACAGTGTAGATGATGTCATACTCCCCATTAATATCCCCATGGTAGTTGAACTATGATTCTTGATCCTGGCGATGATATCTCACAATGTCACATTTCTTCCAGCGCTGCTGAGGTCATGCCTTTGCCATCCAATGATTCAAAGTGTGGCACAAAAATATTGGGGGATGATGACGATGATGCTGTGGTTGGAACATGTTCTCCACATGACAGCATCCAAGCTGAAAATGTGGATGTGGATGATGTTGATGAATATTATGATGATGTCAGTGACCCCTGTTGGGAACTGGAGAAAAAGAAAGTCAAGGCGACTGTGTCTGGGCCTGTTGGCATTAAATCCCCCCTCCTCAAAAAAGTTGTGATTTAGCAGTTCCTGTTGATGGTGATGATGATGATGATGACCCAGTAATAACCATCGGTAGTCACGTTGGTCAGTTGGAGTCCAAGTGTGTCCAGCCTAAAAAATCATGTAGCACACCCCCCATTTCAGGGGTTAAAAAAATGGAGTCCAATAAGCAGCATCAGGGACATGTTAAAAGTAGAGGACCACAATCCCTTGTTTGGGATTTTTTTTTGTCCAAGATGCAAATAATGAGTCAGTTGCAATCTGCCAGCTTTGCCATGCACGTGTGAGTCGAAGTAAAAAGGGGAGTCATCTGGGCATGGGCGACCAGCATGCACATCTTAAGAACAGGCAGATGGCAGCTAATGCCATAGTGAGGCGTTCACCTTCATCATCAACCTTACTGATTATGTTATCCCCTTCCATAAGTGCAAGACCAGGTAGGAATGTCTGCGGTAGCAATGAAATAACACCAGAGGATTACTACAAGCATGATGAGGGGGAGGATCATGATTGAAAAATCTTGTCAAGTAGTGGTCAGAGTAGCAGTGGTGGTGGTGGTGGTCAATGCAGTATGTCTAGTGCAAGTGGTACATCAACTCCTGTACATAAAATGAGGAAAATAACTTCATTTGTGGACTTGTCACCTGTGAACCCATCTTCATCACACGTCCACACCCCACCCCCGGCCATTCGCAGAGCAGAGCCATTTATCACACCCCATGCAAAAAGTGTAAGTCAGCCCACGTTGGAGAGTGTTTTTGCCCGTAACCTCCTGCCTGCCTGCCTGGAGCATGTGACCTACACTGTGCAAGCCATGTGATATGTGTGGGCTGCCTATGAATTCTCACTATGCCTTAAAGTGGAATAAGGCAGAGTGCACAACATAAAGTCATTATTTCAAAGTGAAGTGGCGAAGAGAGGGTTTAAGATGGGTACTTTGCGTAGCGGAACACTAACATGAAGTGACCACTTCACAGGCAGAACTTTACTTTGCTGCATCTCTACCCACATATTAAAGTTCCTCCCAACATAGAGATGTCTCAGCCCAGATAATGTTCTGCCCACATATGGAAGGTTCTGACCACATAGAAAAGCTGCTGCCAACATAGATATGAACACTTCCACAGTGGCACAAACAGGCAAATCACATTCAGCAGGATAAGAGTGTGTTAAAGCAATATACGGTAGCAGCACTCCTAGGCATGAGTAACTGGCAAAAACTCCCTAGCACTTTGGACAGCCCAGGTTCCCATTCCACCTGTTAAGTAAGACCCTGAGCGTTCCAAAGTGCTGGGGATCTTTTTTCCATCTCTCATGGCCTACAGTGCTGCTGGTGTATTGTTTTAATATGTTACCCTGCTAAATGTGATTTGTGTATTTGTATGTAGCACCTGACCACTGAGGAAGTGTGCATTCATTGTGAGCTGGCAGCCCAGGCTGGAACTCCTAGAAGTGAGCCAGAACATGTTCCTGCACCATCTTACATATGAAAATGCCCGCAGAAACAGGCAGTACAGTCATATGCATTTGCTATAGGCTTGCAGCTCAGGTCGGTGATCCTGGTATTGAGGCAGAGCGTGTTCTTGAACTCTCTTTTACAGTCAATATAGATATGGTGCTGCCCTCCTAGAAAGGTGCTTCTCATGTTGAAAATGTGCTGCTGTAAGGCTCCACAGGAGCCACACAGATTTGGAGAAGAAAATCAACAGTTATAATGCAAGAAATACTAGACTGTTTCGGGAGTGTGATACCATTTATTGGACCATCCTAAATCATGTATATAGATGCAGCAGGAAATGAAACTCGGCACTTGTCTCCTCTGCCGTATAAAAATGCATCATCCACCAGAAGTACTACATGTAATTTATTTTCCCATGGTATGGAAAACAGCCTGTACAATGTTCATGCAAACAGAGCAAGCTCATCTGACTTAACAGTGTGGCACATCTGCAGCCATTTCCTTGACACAGTTGTATATACCGTAGATGCTGTAGAACAGAAACCTTCTCTCACTGGGTGCTTTGATAAAGGAAGCTGTGTGTCACAGAAAGATTGAGTACTGCAACATCTTTGTATAATATCTGTCTCATGGCTGCTGCATTGAAAGACTTGGAAATTGTACTTCCGCAATTCTCCACCATGATCAATGTTAATCTCACCAGAATCAACTCAAGATCTCATGCAAAGCTATTAAAACGTATGTCTAATGTTCAGACTATTTTTGAGGGTTCTCTAAATCCCCATGCTGTTTTCTGTACTATTGATTACATCCTCTGCCCTTCGCATAACATACTTCAAGTCACATTGAGACCGAATAAATGTAAAGATTTTGCACAATTCTTCAAATCAAAAATATCAAATAACTTGCAACATTAATGTTGCGGACATTGATAAACCCTTCCTAACATGGTTTCTATGTTTATTGGTAACCCTAATCCTGTATTTATACTATCTGACTGTTGCACACTTGTTTCTCATGAGGCTGTCACTGACAGCATCATCTCCTGTAAAACGACTACATCCATTCTTGACCCCCTATCCCCACTAGCATTTTGTCTAGTTGCCTTCCTATACTGGTCCCCTATATAAACATTATAGTAAATTAATCACTATCCACTGGATGTATTCCCTCACATCATGGCAATTGTTGCAGTTTGTGCTTTTAGCAACACAAATTGTAGTGAGAAAAAAATAGTGTGAGCTACTGGGAATTGAACCCAGTTGCTTATCAGTGGCTAATAGGGCACCAAAAAAACATCTCATTGTCATCTTGATTATTCCAAGTTGCAGGATATGCAATACCAGAGAAAGTGTATCCCAATTTTAATTATGTGAGTCTGCATCTCAGTGGTTGGAGCACTGGGATGGTATTTTAGTGGCCTGGGTTCAATTCCCAGAATGGTATATATTTGTTTACTAGCATTTGCATTCTAAACTGCTTAGCAGTGGCTAATACTACACCAAAAACATCTAATTATCCTTTTATCAAGAAGCCTACAATTACTTTAAGGATCACTCCAGTTTCTGTCCCATCATAAAACCATTTTTAAACATTTTGGAAATGGTTGTCTTTTCCCAATTATATATACAGCTCTCTAGTAATAACCTTTTAGAAAGATTTTAGTCTGAGTTTTACTTAGATCACAGCAATGAGTCTGCACTGGTTCACACAGTTTTGACCTCCTCAGAACTACTGACCAGCACTCCCTATCTATGCCAATACTCTTCAACATGAGCTTAGCTTTTGACACAGTCATTAATGACATTCTGATTGACCCTCTTGAAAAGTTTTTAGCCATTTCCACATCTGCTGTGCCTGGTTCATATCCTGTCTTCCTGACCACTCTTTTTTTGTCACTGAGGATGGATTTTCTTCCATCAATTCTCATCTCATTATTCTCTTCTGGGTCCTCCTCTTTTTACCATCTATCTTCTACCTCTTGGACATCTAACATCATAGTTCAATATTGGTTGTCTATTTTATGCTAAAGATACTCAACTGCATATCTTCTGTGACTCATTCCAAGATGCTTCACTATCCTGTTTAAGTAGCTATGTCTTTCTTATAGATAGTTGGCTAAAAACTAAATTTCTCCAGTTGAACATGAAGAAATGTGAAGTGCTCCTTTTGTGCAAGAATGCTGCCTTTCAAAGAAATCCCTATTTAATTCCACTGATAGGTTCCAATTATGACATAAGTAAGGCTCTCAAAAACCTTGGAGCATACTTTGACTAAAGATAACCATATATTGCTCTTATGATGTCCATAGTCCCTTCCAACTAGCTGTAATGCTCGGTGTTCCTTGGTGTCATTGTTATGCTATAAAAATACATCATCATCATCTGCACAGTTGTTAAAGAGTCAGCAGGTGGTTATTAGACAGTATGAAAGCAGTTGCACTCGGCCTGCACCGGAGCTCCAAAGGACTGAATGGCCAGATATCAGATCCTGGTTAACCAAACCAACTTTTAGTAGTATACCGTGTTCAGTGTCCATCACGGTACAAAATTAATAAGGACAGACCAATCCCAATGGAGCCTTCTGCTGTCCATCATTTGACCCAGTGATTCAGTCACCTGTCCTTCCTCATGGAGTGTGGCCAAAGCAGACAAGTATGAATGCCTTTTTATAAGGCTCAGTGAGATGATGTTACACCACCAAGCGAATTGTCTAATAGTGCTATGCATAGTACAAAATCCCAGGTTTATATACACATTCTGAGATTTCAGATTTTTTTCTATCTGTTCTTCATTGACCATATCCTGCATCATGACTGGCAGATGGCCAGAGTACTTTTACTGCCTGTCCTTAAATCCTATATATGACAGGTTTGAACTGGTATATTATTTCAAAGCATTGTATGGCATTGATAGACAGATGCAGTTTTCGCTTTCATTAGTAAATCATAAAATGTATTGAGTTTATTATGAACTGTGATGTTAAATGTTTTGTTTCACTGGGACATGCAAAATATGTGTGTCAGTATACTCTGTGCCATTATTTAGAATGATTGACATATTACGTGTCATGCCAATAACATACAAATCAGGCACCGCAACAGATTTTATTTGTGTACTGGAATTTTGTACTTCTGCAACTAGACCATTTAATTATATGTAGTGGGGGATTTCTCTGCATCTTGCTCTTTTGTATATAAACTTGGGATTTTGTACCATGTATTGCACTATAAGACAATTCACTTGGTGATGTGATGTCATTTCACAGGGCCTTATAAAAGGATATTCATACTTGTCTGCCTTAGCCTCATTCCCTGATAAAGGTGAGGTGCCTGAAGTGCCAGAGCAAGTGGCGGACAGTGGGAGGCTTTATTGTGGTTGGTTTGCCCTTGTTAAGTTTGTACAGTCATGTACACTGAGCACTATATGCTAATAAAGGTTGATTTTGTTTTCTAAGATCCAATGTCAGGCCATGCAGTCTTTGGAGCTTCCTGGTACAGGTCAAGTACAACTGCTTTCTGAGACTCCTGTTTGACTTGGCTGGCAACCGTGTTTGCACCACAACCATCTCATGAGCACAAGAATTTGTGTAAACTGCAGCATTCCACAGTACAGAAACACTGCTGCACTTATGCCCTCCACAAGCCTTTTAGCCTGCATGCTGTAATGGAAACTGCAAGAACACAGACAAGTGCAGAGGGATGGCCTTGGCCATTCTTGATTGTTCTTCACTCAAAATACTGCTTGTCTGATTCACTGGTTTCTTTAATGTTTGTATTTCTATGAAAAGTTTGAAAAATTTAATAAAAACTTACATTTCAAAAAAATACTGCTTTACACAAAGAATCCTGGCATTGGGCACCATGGTGTCTTCAGCACAAACCCTCATACAGTATGTGCATTTGTTTCCTCTCTTATTAACAAATAATAAACTCCCTCCTCACTTGCTTATCCTCCTCCATTTTCAATATGCTTCAGAATGCATACAGTGCAGCAGCTTGTCTTCTAGTCAGGAAACATACTGTATGCAAGATCATAATTCACCCATCCTTTATGATCTACTTCACTGACTCCCTGTCACATATAGCATAGCATTTATTACAAAGTTGCCCTCCTGACTTTCAGTTCCACAAAGATGATGCTTGTGCTTATCTTGGTAACCTGATTCTCTTTTCTCTACCTGAATGGTCAATTTGCTCTGCTAGCAGTAGTATCCTGTCTGTTCCTGTTGTTGACATGGTAGTGGTTATGGTAGTGTTTTTCTCACACTGCATCTATAGTACCTTATGAAATGATTTTCCCTCTCAAATCCAGTCATCTAACTCCATTTCCAGTACACTAAAAACCTATTCAATTCCATGCTTACAGATTCTGACATATGTTATTTTATTTATTTATTTAGAATAGTTTCTTTAGGAAAGACCCACTGAGTTCGGGACAGGATATGTTCTGAGGCTTCCTGGAGGAAGGGTGCATGATTGGTTTTATGGTACAAGGAACAATTAATTTGTTATCAGTATTTACAAAGAAAGTAAAATAATTTTCAGCAGTGACAGTACAATATTTGAGCTATACAGTAATTGTGCATTATATCAGCAGTGCAAAATCCAACAATAAACTGAAATGAAAAAACTGTGAAGTGTACTAAAAACTATACATACCCATTAATGTGCAGGGCAAAAGCAATGAGCTCAGGGCAAAACCTGGCAGCAGAGAACAGAAATTGGTGGCAGCAGACATGAATTGTTTGGTCACTGAGGAGGGCTCTGGAGCACTGATATATTCATAAGAATCCTTATTGCTCTTTTTTATATGTATTAATTGAAAGCATTTTATTTTATAATGTATCATTA